>OY728119.1:2123424505-2133424505 GCA_963277665.1 Viscum album
AAGATTTATCTCACCGGTCTCAAGATTCTGGATGTCAATGCCTTCAGGATCAAACCCACGTACCATTTCAGTAAGAATTTTATGCATTGGATCAGTCATCCTTGCATCAACATCCATCTGAGCTGCATCTGTATTTTGACAACGAACATATTCTTCTCCATGACGAGTCCAACTCTTATAATTTTTCAGAAATCCATTAAAGAAAAGGTGCTCCCTCACAGTATCTCATGTGAATTGATATCTGTTAGCACATTTTCTACATGGACAACTAATATAGTCACTTTCCAATCCTCTCGTGAAGTCAATAAACTGCATAATTCCATTGAAATATTCTCTAGATGTTCGATTTGGAAGATCAATCCAAATCTTATCCATAATTATATCTGTATAACAAACATTTACACAATACTTATTACATTTACATTTTTCAAATAAACTATATTTAAAAAAAATATTAATCATTTGTTTATGAACCATTGATAAAATAATAATGTAACTAAAATCCCATGTTACCTGATTGAGCTACAAACCTGAAAGGGAGGGGAGCCGAAGGCGGTGCAGCGAGAGAGAGGAGGCAACGAAGGGGAGTCGGAGCCAAAGGCGGTGCAGCAAGGGAGGGGACCGGCGGCGGCGGCGGTGGGGAGATGGAGGAGAGGAGGCGGTGAGGGGACGGGGGACGGGCAGCGAGGGGGGGGGGGGGGTGTCCGGGGTCGGGGGGGGGGCTGTTTGAGGTGAGGGGGGGCATCTGGGGTGCGGGGAGCGGTCTGGGGTGCGGGGGGGGGGGGGGTGCTGTCCGGGGTGCCGGAGCCGTCCGGGGTGGGGGGAGGGCTGAGGGGGCAGAGGCTGGAGGGCGTGCGGCAGGGGAGGCCGGGCGGCGGGGGAGGTCGGGAGGCGGGGGGGGGGGGGAGGCTGAGCGGCGGGGGAGGCCGGGAGGCGGGGGGGGGGGGGGAGGGCGGCGTTGGGGGGGGGGGCGACGGGGGGGGGGGGGGGGATGGGGGGCGGGGGCGGCCGGGCGGCGGGGGAGGCCGGGAGGCGGGGGGGGGGGGGGGCGTCGGGGGGGCGGCGACGGGGAGCAGGGTTCGATCGAGATGGGGGCTCAGGGGGGGGGGGGGCGCAAAACGGCTCGGGTTTTTTATCAAGGCCAGTGACCGCCATTGGCGGTCACTATTAGATATCTATAGCGACCGCCAATGGCGGTCGCCCGATTCTGGGGGGCTTCAATGCCCCCTTTTCTAGTAGTGCCACCTCCACTACAGCACCTCAAGGGGTTGTGTCATACCTGATAGAACCTAGTGATCATCCTTCACTTGTGGATAAATGAGGCATCTCGAGACAAACTATACTACTGAATTTTTCATCCCCAACCACCAGTACTGATGTTGGAGGTCCTGGTAGATCTTAGACACACCTGGATTTACCAGCAAAGGGGATGTATGGAACTCCCTCAACACCTCCTCCAGCAATGCCACATTTACTAATATGCATCCTATGAAAAAGGATGATGTGATCCCCACATTTTGAATATCCAATAGAGGCATGCCCTATGGATTTATGGGCATGTGTTGTCTCGCAGCTACCATCTTCGAGTTGAGCCTCCCAGAATCCATGTAAGAGTGGAGGGGAAACTACCATAGAATGATTATGAGCTACCTAAACTCTATCCACAAAGGATATATGAAGAGAGGAAAACTACTCTAAGGCCTCATTCAACAGTTGTGAACTCGATCTCCTATTGAGAGTAGCTTCCACGACATTCCACTTCCTAGGAGTACAGACTATCTTGAAGTCATAGTCCTGGAGGAACTGTAGACCACATCAATGTCTCAAATTCAGATCCTTTTGAGAAAAGATATACTTGAGACTCTTGTGGTAAAAGTAGATGAAAAATTGTTCTCCCATAAGGTAGTGTCACAACATCTTCAGTGCAAAGACTACTGCTTCCAACTCAAGGTCATTAGTCACATAGTTCTGCTCATGCAGTCTCAACATTCATGATCCATAAGAAATAAATGCTTTCCCTAAAATCAAGACACAACCAAACCTAGTTCCTGATGCATTACAGTACACCACATAGTTGGTAGCCTCCTCTGGTAGTCTCAAGATAAGAGCACTTATCATGCTTTGCCTTAGTTGCTAAAAGTTCTACTGGCATATTTCTGTCCACATGAAGGGTTTTCCCTTCTTCATTAATTCCATCATGGGTGCTACTACTCTGGAGAAGTTGGGTACAAACCTTCATTAGTACCCAGCCAACCCAACAAAACTCCACACCTCGATACTACTCTTGGGTGGCTCCCAAGAAAGAACCACCTCTATCTTCACTAGATCCACTACAAATCCAGATTATAAGATGACATGTCCCAAGAAGTGGACCGTTAGTATATATAACTCACACTTTGAGAGATTATTGTAAATACAGTGCTCTCAGAGTGCGTCCAAAACCATCCTCAGGTGTATCACATTCTCCTCTTCAGATGCTGAATACACTAATATGTCATCAATGAAGACCACTACATATCGGTCTAAGTACGGCTAGAAGATCCTATTCATGAGTTCCATGGACACTTTTGGGGAGTTCTTCATGCCAAATGGCATCACTAAGTAATCATAGTGTCCGTAAAGACATTTGAAAGTTGTCTTCGAGATGTCCTCATATCATACTCAAAGTTGGGGATATCCTGATCTGAGGTCTATCTTTGAGAACCATCTCGACCCCTTCAAATAATTGAAGAGGTCATCAATCCTCAGTAGAGGATACTTTTTCTTTACATTCACCTGGTTTAGGCACTGAAATTACACAGATAACCTCAAGATTATGTCTTCCTACTTGGAAAACAACACTGGGGCTTCCCATGATGAAACACTGGGCCTTAAGAACCCTTTCCTCTACAAGTCCTCCAACTATACCCTAAAATCCTAGAGATCTACAGGAGCCATCTGATATGAAGGTTTAGATATCTATGCCATCCCGAGGTATAGATCAATGAAGAATTATACTTCTCTATGAGGAGGTAGTCCTGGAACATCCTCTGGAAAGACGTCCTCATATAAATCCACCACTATAGGAAACTATGGACTCGCCTCATGCACTGCACCAAGGGTCATGCTAGCTAACTGATGAGTGATTGGATACACGCTCCTATGTGTGAGTCCATCCCACACTAGTTTATTTTACTTCTCACCAAAAATTGAAAACCTGTTCCCATTTCTGCAGACACACCGCACTATGCACCTAAAATAGTCGATCTAAGAATGGACTGTTGATAACTAGTCTACACCCAAGATGATGTCTTAAGGCCTCGACGTCGCTACTAGGAGATCCCAGCCAAAGATCTTACCTCCTAGAGTAAGCTCACACTACTGTAATGAGTGTGTAATCACCAAATCCCCTCCCGTAGGCGTCTCTAATCATAAGTATTGAGCCAAAATCTCCACCAGAATCTCCTAGATTCGAACAATGTCTATGACAAGGAAGGAGTGACTAGAACCTATGTCTATAAAAACTTCAACCAAGGTGGAGAAGAAATAGATCGTACCTCTAATAATCTCTAGAGTACTGTGGTCATAGTCCCCCATCACCTAAATCTGGCCTCGCCCCTTTCCATTGGCTCCTAGAGCCCGTGGTGGACCACCTGGGGGTGGTGGTGGTAGCACCTAAAACATTAGTCCACCACATTTTGCTCTTCCTGCTCCCCATACACATCTTCCACCTTATAGACCACCATTATTGAACCTCTGCTGCTACCTTGACAGCACTTTGACCATCCTCTGATCATCCGTGCGGTGGGTCGGGCAGTCATGAGCCATGTGTCTCTGCCCACCGAAGGAGTAGCACACCCTATTACTCTACTGACTCCCACTACCCCAGTGGCCTCGTACCACCAAACCCGAGTCCTAGGGTTGTCCTATAGATAGTCTAGTCAACTTGGACCTCTGCATCATCTGTCTGCTGCCCGCCATGGATTACTCGACCACTTGTCACCTGGTGGTGGCTCCCACCATTGGTGCATGCTCTGCGAGGCATCTCTTCTCTAGTAGAGCTTGCTCCAGTACCCCATCCAACGTTGGGATACTGAGGGAAATCATCGATGCTCTGATCTCTCATTGGAGTCCCTAATCAAAGGTCCAGGACCTAAATAAAGGGTACCACACCATATCCGTAGAGTAATAGGAGAGGTCTGTGAACCTTGAAGTGTACTCAACCACTATCATTCTACCATGATGTAAGTGAAGAAGATAATATATGCTCATTGAGAACAAAGTTTTTGGGAATAACTCCTCCCTGAAAAGTCACTCGAATTCAAACCAGGGGAGGGTCACCTCCTCATGTGTCTCGCTGGTCAAACTCAACCATCTCCTCACTGAGCCCGACATAAGGATCATTGCTAGAACCACCATATAGTCAAGTGTCTTCCTCACTAAGTGGATGGCCTGTGTCACTACCTCCATAAAATCCTCGTAAACCTAAGGATCTATCTCTCCCATGAAC
This sequence comes from Viscum album, assembly GCA_963277665.1. Classification (NCBI taxonomy): domain Eukaryota; kingdom Viridiplantae; phylum Streptophyta; class Magnoliopsida; order Santalales; family Viscaceae; genus Viscum; species Viscum album. The sequence continues at coordinate 2,123,428,995 of OY728119.1, forward strand.
CTGAGATGTCTCCATCACTAGAACTCATGTAATGACTGAGATGATGTGCATCTTCTACCGGTAGAGCTGGTAGTAACTACTGACCAACAAGCGATGGTATCACTGGGACACCACATGAATGTTCCATCTTTGGAAACAATCCCTATACCAAAACCTTATCACTCTATGGACCATCATTGTGGTCACACACTGGAATCATGGCTAGCTGTATGTGTGGAGTCATCCTGAAAGAGATAAAGATGAACTACGATCAATTTATTATACCCGTTGAGCTGAATCTAACTCAAAAAGATCTTAGGAAAACAATCAAGGACCCACAAAAGCGATGTTTTCAAGTACAGGGCCAGAAAACCGAATTCAGGGTCCTTGTGTATGAATATGTCAGACTCCACAACAACACTGTACCCACTGGCCTGAAATTAAAACATGAAACACTTAACACTATTGCCCATCAAAATTTGCAGACTCTTAGTTCTTCTAGTAGAACCGAACTCCTTTGATACCACTTTTTCACAACCTGTCCCCCAGGGCCCATTCTGTGACTACCCCAAGCCCGCCTTCCATAGGCTAGGGGCTGGAGATTAGCACCGAATAGGAATATCCCAAAAAGGGAAGGCATTAGCCTTTAAACCTATACACACGCACACAGCTCTAACCATTGAAAGGTAAAAACTATGTAAACCAAAATTATAACTAAGAAAACTACTAGAAGTACAGTACAAACTAAAAAGGAAAAGGGGACAGAATTTAAGCCAAAAACCACAATGGAATGTACAACTACCATGGTCTGTCTGCTCAAAACCTACATAAAGGTTAGATGGAGGGTAGCCATATATAGCTGTAGGAGTGCGTCCCATCCATCCCATCTAACTGAGCACCACTGGGTCCCAGTCCACCATGGTTTCTATCAAAGCTTCAATCACCTACATGGGCCATGACACGTGCGGGCGAGGCCTGTGCATGGTTGAGTTACACAATACACAGTAGGGACCCCAAACCATAAATAAAAGACCACAAAGCATGTCCACACAACAATATCACAAAGTAAAATCACACTAGGTATAACTCAATTTATAGGAAGTATAATTATCATTCATAAAGATAAACATTTGTCACTGCTAAGGGATTCATCATCTGGGTTCACTCATCACTTGGTCCAAATATATCACTATGATTAGCTCGTATCTGGGGAAAACTGGATCACTTATACCCACTCATCTCTTGGATAGTTGTATCACTGAGACCTGCCCTTCTTTGGGCCTACTGGATCCCTATGACCCACTCGTCTTTGTGCTAGCTAGATCCCTAATAACTGCTCATCTCTAGGCCAACTGGATCACTAATACCCACTCTACTCTTGGCCAGCTAGATCCCTAAGACCCACTCATCTCTGGGCCAGTTGGACCACTAAGACGCACTCTTCTCTTGGCCTGCTGGATCACTTATATTCACTCTTATCTTGGTTAGATGGATCACTAAGTCCCGCTGTTCTCTTAGTCGGTTAGATTCCATCTCGTAGCACGCTTAATTCTAGGAGAATATACTCCTAAAGACCTCGATCGCATCTCAACTACCATGAAAATGAACTTAGAGTATTCCCAAAGGACTAAATCATTGCAAGGGTCTCAACATTGTAGTCGACACATCAATCAAACGCCCGATCTGAAAGATATTGATGTTTTAGTTAATAGGGGTCAGTTGTGTCCAGGCCCAGTCTGACCTAGTCAGACTGACTAGACCAACCCATCCTAGGGGTCCCGCATGACCTGACCTAGTTCGGACGATCCAACCTAATTAGGTTGGGTATGGAATGACCTAATCCATCTTGGATGCTGGGCCAGGCCCACAATAGTTGGGCTAGTTATTTCCCATCTCGGGCCAGCCAGTGACCCGGTTCACACCACCTGCCTAGTCCACATGAAGGTCCGGTTTCCCCCCTGCTCAGATGCCCGCGGGGGCGTCCAGTTTACACCACACACGGTTGGATGAGGGCGGCCTCCTATTTTGAACATGGTCCAGGGACCACATGCCTCCTCTTTCCGTAGCCCACCATCATGGGCCACTCCTCTGACGCGATGCCCAAGCGAGACTACCATTGTGCGATGGTCCGCTCACATGGACCAATTTACCACTATGGCCCATGACTTTTCCGTGAATCCATCTCACCGCCGTGCTCTTTGGAAAGTGGATATGCGCCACGTGTGACTCTGACGTCTTCGAATGGCCGTGTCCACCTGCCACCAACCGCCAACCTTCATTTCGACAACTCTTATCGCCACCACGGTGCACTTCCATCACGCCACCTCCCAACTACCACTGCAGTCGGGGTTCTGCAACCGGGTTCCACAGCTTGGTGCCGCCACATGGATCTGCTACTGGGACCTTGTGATGTGGTCTCTTTCCAGTTCTGCGGTCTGCCTATTCGTGTCCCTTTTCCCTAATGCCTCTACGACCGATGCACCATCTTCCGTTACACCACGAGGAACAGGGAGAGAGAAGTGGATGGGATAAAAAAGAACACCCAAATAAACAACTGACCTTTGCTTGTGTTTGTTTGGATTTTTTTTTTGTGCTAGTGAGATCCAGATGTATAAATTATAAATCACTAATATTTAATCTTGATAACATCCCATAATTATATTCTCCAACCTCGCATGGAAAATCAATATGCAGATCAACTTGTTAGAGAGTTGATCTGTGTTCTTTGATTTGAGGGGGAGAACAGGGGAAAACCAATTCACTAATAATTTAAACCCCTACCTAGTTGGAGTTCGATCATAGGAAGAATCCGTCGCTAAAGGTGATTCATCCGCGAAGGTCCTCGATCCTTCATCGAGGGAGGGATCTCTCAAAGAGGAGTGGGAGTGCTCAAGTCATTACCAATCTTTTGTTCTTCATTCGTCAACGATGATCCTTCATAGATTCAAATTGTTTCTCCCCACATGTCAATGAACCACCCCCGGTTAAATCATTAAAGGAGGAAACACTTTTCCATTACCGTTGCATTGTAGTGCTATTACACTGTTTCATTTATAAAATAATGTTTCAATTTCATTGCGTTACAATGTCATTTCACTACAACCGTTTTGAAGGTTCAAAAATAAAAATAAAATAATCAAGTTTATTTTATTTTAATTTTTATTAAAAAGTCCAAAAAATTTATTTCACCCTTGACCGACGCCGGTCAAGGTTAAGCTCTGCTTAAGGGAAACACACCCTCATGATCTCAATGATACTATCATATTTTCAATCTGATTTACCATCTAGAAATTATAAGGATTTGAAAATAAAATAATTATTACTTACTTATTTTATTTACGACCAAAAACTAATTTCCACCGTTAGCCCGTGTCAGCCAATATTAGGCCCTTTCTAGGTGAATATTATCACTCTGAGTTCAATGGTGCCCCTCATATTTTTGATCCGGGCACTGGTTTAAAAGTTAAAAAAACCCACTCACACGATTATTTAATAAACCTCAAAATAGTTCAGAAATACGTTCAGGCCACTCTGGGCCTCAGAATTTTGTGCCGTCTTAGAGCTTGGTCTCTAAATTACCACATGAAATTATTTAATTTTTTATGGAATTATGGGGTGTTACACACCTCTAGACCAACTCAAACTAAATGCAACAACAACAAGAGAAGCTAACTTTCTATAAGATATGATTCCCTTTACCTAAATCCTACAATACAACATTTACAAATTCATAAAGGTACAAATAGGGTGTGACCCTAAACCCATTTGGAACCACCATAGTTTCTATACAAGATCTAATATCAAGAATGAAACAATTATAGATTTAGAAAAAGTAGTTTTTCAAATAATTTTTAAAATTTCAAATCATTTATAAATCATTTTACATTTTTCCTCCTTTGATTTTCATAAAATCCACTCATATTCTCAAACCAGAAATATGAAATGTAGAAGTGATAAAATAGAAAATAATATACATATATCAAGAGGTAAATATTTAAACACATATCCCTAAAAAAACCTGTCATGACAAGTTGTGTGATACCAACTCATTTTAAAACCTATGATAAACAATCCATGATAAAAATGATCATGTGATAAATAACCCTAAATAAAAGATCACCTCACATATTGGTCTCTATCCATTAGGACACTGTGTAATAGATAATAAAAGGGAATATCCTAAACATACACAACATTGTATCCCATTGATATCAAGTCATACTAGTCAATATCAAAACTGATATCGAGTCCTTCTAGTTGATATCAAAAAAGGTTACCTCATAGTGGTTATGAATACACACTAAGGATACCCATGTCTCTTTATCAAAACACCCAAGGTTCCCAATGTTCATTTTTCCAAATATTATTTCAAAAACATGATTAAAATTTCATAAAACATTTTTAAATACAAGAAGATCTTCTCTAAAGTTTGAAAACCCATTTATATATCTAGTAAATTCAGTTTCAAAGAAAAACCCCGCTTTGAAAAATATTTTCTTTTCCATGATATCAACTGTAACCACATTTAACTTCTAATAAAAGAATAACCTAAAGTAATTTTTCAAGAACAACAAGAAATTCATCAAATTAACCCATTTTATAGAAACACCTACCTCAATGAGGTAGAAACCTAGATTCCATTGACAATGGTGACTGAAAACTAAGAGAATGACCTTAGAAAGACAAGGCATGCAAATAAAATGAAAAGTATCAATAGAAAAACACTATATTAACACAAATATAAACCAAACCCTATCCAAAACAACAGTCATTACCAAACCATAGAAGAACCAGAAGAATTACATACCTAGAGAGAAGAAATCCAACCACAATGGCGATCAATCGATGAATGAAGCAATCCAGAAGGGATAGAGTCACCCAAAATTTCCTAGGGATAGCCTATAGGTTGAGATAAAGGAAGACTACAATGAATGAAATAGAAATTGTTCATGAAACACCCTAAAATCCAAGTTCATGACTATTACATGGATTTTAATTCCTTTACATGTCGTGTATTCCATGAAGCTCATATACACTAAAAAAACCATCACTTTTTTATTAAAAAAATGGTATTTTAAATTACATGACGTGAAACTATTACATAGCCTGTAAATCCTTCACACCCTATATCAAATTCACAGCATTTACCCAACATCAATTACATGTAGTGTACTCACATTACACTGTATGTAATTGCCCTGCGAAAATAAAAACCTACAGGTTCAAGATAAAAATTAAAACAAATCCCTAAATTCACCATTATAGGTATCCTCCAAATTTCCATTTCTAGATTACTCAACCAACAAAAATGAAACCAAAAACAAAGGTGAAAAATTACCTAATAGAAATATAATGGGTCATTACATGTTCTTTAGGATAAAGAGAGATACTGGACTTTCAAACCTAAGTGTAGGAAGAGAATCCTTGTAACTACCCTAGGAATGAAAGATAACCCAAGCCATTTAAGAGGATATAATGAAAGTGTTGGTATTATGATATTTTTTGGGAATATTAACAGGGTAGTAAGGTTGGATGCATACATGAGAGAAATAAATACCACAAATGATCATAATAGAGGGATATATTAGCTGATAGGTGACAAAGTTAAATCATATGTACTATATAGTTATATAGATATGTCAAGATAGATGCATCATGCCTATCTCTCTCCTTGACCTCCGCATTTAGAATCGAATGTGTATAGTAAGTTTCATATTGACGACACCAATAACGACCCATACTTTACATACATTGTTAATACTTCTAAATTGAAGCACACTTATTACAACATATGACAAAACCACAAAGGACCGTATAGGTATAGTGTCTTTAGAAACTGGGAAACATAAACAACTGGTTCATAAATCTTCTACAGTGTCCTCCCATTTATTTCATCATATCTAGGGCCCCTTTTTAGCATATTCTACTTAATATCCATCTTCCTGACCTGGGGAAAAGAAAACATAAAAGGGTGAGCTCAAATGCTCAGCAAGGGCAAATAAAGGAAATAAAAATCATATCATATCTTTATGAAAATCAAAACCTGCAAAAGAGATCATAATATCTTAACATGGAATAAATCATAGAAGTGAAAATGAGATCCCCATAATCATAACATAAAACTTGAAACTTTGTGGCATGCACACATAATCATGGAAAATCATTTCTTGTTAGTCATGACTCATTGCCAAGACTATCTTAGTGGACAAAGTCCCTTTCTGAACCGAGTTCACTCCTCGTTTCAGTCCCGTTTCACTGAACGAAATAACCTTCCGTTCCAGCCATGTCTATCTCATGAGATATAAATCTTTACCCAATGCATTGGAGGGAGATATAGGTCCCACCCATCTTATAATGAATCCTTTCTTATGTGTGCCACATAATCATAAAACATACATCATCGCATAACACATGTAACAAAAATGGGATTCTTGAAACATCATGACATCATAAATCAATTCATATAAGATAAAGGAATTCATAAAAATAATTCCATCACAACATGAAAAAATCAATTTAATAATAGGGATAAAAACAGAACCCTTTATTATCTTAGATGTAAAATCATTTTGATAAAACACTTGAACTCCATTCTTGAGGAAAATATCCTTTCTTCTTAAAAAACATTTTTCCTTTCATAACATGTCATACAACTTTAAAATAAAAGAAGTTGATTAAAAATAAACTTGAAAACTTGTAAAGTAAGCTTTTTGGAAACAATTTTTTAAAAATCCATTCATGCCGTATAAGTTAAAAAAAACATTCTTCGTACTTTTGTCGGAAAGTCAAAAAGTACCTCGTATGAAAAACGACAAAAGATTCCTTTCATATCTTTTACAAAAAAAAACTTACCGAAGGGTAAAATTGGAAATAAACTATTGTAGAAGGATGGAAATAATATTACATATTGAGGGAACATGGATGTGGATGATAAAATACACCCCAGTAATTACCAAAGTAAATACAATCTCGGATAAAAGTGAGATTGTGATATTTCCCTTACCTTAGGTCCGATTTGCTTTGTACGTGTCCGAAGCTCCTGTATAATGGTTTAAATAATGTTATTGACTTATTAAAGAATCGTACATATTTATATGATATCATATATGGTCATATTATTAGCTTCTTGTTAGTAATATTTCATTGTTACTTGTTACTTGGGTCTTTATAACTTTTTGTTCTTATGCGTGTTTTGTCGAATAAATTCTTATTCTTATCTTTAGGTTATAGATAATTAATTTACAGAATGGTATTAGTGTAGTATATACCATATTCATTCATTCAATTCATTTATATAATCATTATGAAATGAAGATCATGTAGAACGAGTCGCATCACATCGTGGAGACGGTATTCCGTACGTACGCACGAGTGATGATATCGTTCCTATGATCGTGGAATTATATTGGAGTATATATATATATTATTTCAGTATCAATATTACTTCATAATAATCATATATAGTTACTTATTACACCATTATAACCATCCTTGTAAGGTGATGGTGGAAAAATAGATTACACCACGGCGTGGAGACGGTATTCCGTACGTACGCACGCGCGGTGATTTCATTTTTCCGTAGGATGGATAGAAGGTGAATTAGGGTTGTTTCATATTTATAATAACATATCAGTGTGTAAGTAATACTGATGTTATTACTTTATCATGAAACAACTAAAGAAGAAGAAGTTGAAGAAGAAAGAAATTGAAAAGATCGGTAATGGATATTACCTCTTCTTTGGAACGCCTCTTTGAATCCTCCTATTTAGGAACTAAGATTGGTCTTTGGAGAAGACCAGGACCTCTAGGATTATTCTAGGGAAGTGGAGAGGAGAAAATGGCAGGGGTTGGCCGAGCTTGAGTGCTCAAATTGGTGTGAGGAGGAGGGGGAGGAGGTGCCCTTTTATAAGGGAGGAGAGGGGCACCTTAGGAATATCTCAAAATATTATTTTATATTAAAGTCAAAATCGGTTTATAATGGTTCCAAAGGGTCTTATTTCGAAGCTAAAGTGGGGATGGGTCGAAATAATATCAACCAATAGGATTTAGACAAGTTTAGGGTATTATTTTAACCTTATCAATTAGATTTAACTCTAAGTTAATTAATTTAACTTTTACCGTGTCTTTTTGTTTTCTTTCACTATATGGTTAATACACTTACTATAACATGCCAAACGAACCCCAAATTGTTTATTATTAATATATATATCCTTATATAAGTCATTTTGCCGAACCTTAGATTTTTAGGAATAAAATAACAATTAATAATATAATATTTTATTTAAAAACTATTTTGTGTCAATTTTGACACTATTTGATATATGATTTTTGTGAAAGTCATAACAAAATTATATGTTCGAACTAAGTTGATTAAATCAACATTAATATATCATAGTAACCTAGAAAATTAGTGCAATTCATAAAAAGTCTTAAATTACATTTATTTTGGTATTTATATTATCAATTTTGTCAATATTTCATTAATAAGATAATTACTGCATCATCTTTGTGTTATAAATAAATTAAATTATTTGATGTCTAAAAATTACAAATAAAATATAATCATGTAGGAAATCTTTTTAGCTTTCTAATGAATATTTACAATTGAATTTATCGTATGTATAACCCCATATTAAAAATGATTTACTTATTAAACTTTGATTTTAACTATTTTAACCCTTCTTTAAATAAATTAATAATAAATGTCCTAATCTAATCCAAGTGGGCCTAAATGGTCATATTTTATTCCTAAGTTTGTTTTTGGTCGAATTACACTTGTCCAATAGAATTAGGACATGTTTTAGGGTAATATTAATATCATATTTACCCTTAGTTACCCTATTTACTATTAACCGCGGTAAAAAAAAGTAAAAAGTTACTATTCACCAAAAAATTATTTTTATCTCATTGAACCACATTTTACTTACTGATATCAACCGTGTCTGTCGGATTTTCTAAATTCCATTCACAGAAGCGGTAAAACTATGTTTTATGCAAAATTCAGTTTTTAACCTACCACTTAGTGGTTTCACTATTCATCAAAAATTGAAAGTTTTCAGAAAAATACCAAAATTTCACCCTAGGCTAATTTCGATATTCTGATTCCAAAAATGAAGTCCATTTTGAAAAATAAAATTTATAAAATTTCAAAAAGTGGTTATTACTATTCATAACGGCTAGTTTTAATAGCATATTGTTGTTTAGCGAAACTCGGTATTGCGTACGACGCAAGCTATCGAGGAAGGTCACGATTGCGTGTAAAGCAAGCCAAGAAAGTGTTGTGTAGAAAAAGATCCCTTTGATGATTTATATAACATAAAAGTCTCGGGTGTTACATTCTACCCCCCTTAAAAAGAATTTCGCCCTCGAAATTCGTCACTTTGCAACAAACAGATGAGGATACTTCTCCCTCATCATATCCTCAAGCTCCCATGTAGCTTATTCAAGTTGGTAGTTTCTCCATAAAACTTTCACCAAGAGAGTGGTATTGTTTCGTAGGACTTTTTCGCTACGATCCAGAATCCTTATCGGCTGTTCTTCATAAGAAAGATCTTGCTCCAGCGGTACAACTTCTGAGCTGAGTACATGTGAAGGATCTGGTATGTACTTTCTCAGGAGAGATACATGGAACACATCGTGAACTTGAGAGAGATTCGGTGGAAGCGCCAATCGGTAAGCTACCTTCCCAACACGATCCAGTATTTCAAAAGGACCGATATATCTAGGGCTCAACTTCCCCTTCTTTCCAAATCTCATAACCCTCTTCCAGGGAGATATTCGTAAGAACACTTTATCGCCCACTTCAAACTCTCGGTCTTTTCTTCGGTTGTCGGCATAACTTTTCTGTCGACTCTGAGCTGCTCTTATGTGTTGTTGAATAGATCTGACCTTTTCTGCCATTTCATCAACAAGATCAGGTCCTAATAGCTTTCTTTCCCCAACTTCATCCCAGCAAGTTGGAGTCCTGCATTTCTTTCCATAGAGAGCTTCATAAGGAGTCATCTGAATACTGGAGTGAAAGATATTATTATAAGAAAATTCCACCAAAGGTAGGTGTTGATCCCAACCTCCTTTGAAATACATAGATCAAGCTCTCAACATATCTTCTAGGGTTTGAATTGTTCTCTCAGACTAACCGTCTGTCTGGGGATGATAAGCAGTGCTGAAACTCAACTCTGTATCCAGAGTATGCTGAAGACTTCGCCAGAACTTCGAGGTAAATCTCGGATCTCGATCAGATATAATAGAAAGTGGTACTCCATGCAATCTTACCACTTCCTTTACATATATCCTGGCAAGCTGATCTAGAGAGAAATCCTCTCTAATAGCAATGAAGTGTGCAGACTTTGTAAGACGATCAACTATGACCCAGATAGCATTATTGCCTTTGGATGTTTTAGGAAGTCCTGTGACAAAGTCCATAGTGATGTTTTCCCATTTCCATTCGGGTATGGGTAATGGTTGTAACATCCCCTTAGACTTCTGTCTCTCAGCTTTAACTTGTTGACAAACCAAGCATCGAGAGACATATTCAGCAACATCTCTTTTCAGGCCATCCCACCAGAAGTACTCTTTCAGGTCCCTATACATCTTCGTGCTTCCAGGATGAATAGAGAATGATGAACTATGAGCCTCATCCAGCAGCTCATTCTTTAATTCGGGGATGGGAGGAACGCAAACCCGATTCCTGAACTTTATTATCCCATCACAATCAAGGTTGAATTCAGGAACATTTCTCACCTTCTTTTGTAACTCGACATCTTCTTTCTGTGCCTCTTTAATCTTCACATGTATAGATGGTTGAACATTCATTTGAGAAAGATAAGATTTTCCCCCTTCCATTATAATTCCAAGATCCATCCTTTGTAAATCCATAAATATTGGATCTTTTGTGATCCTCATCATGGATAAACTAGCATGGTATTGTCGACTTAATGCATCTGCCACCTTGTTTGCTTTCCCAGGGTGGTAATGGATTGAGCAGTCATAATCCTTAATCATCTCCAACCATCTTCTTTGACGCATATTCAACTCCTTTTGTGTGAAAATATACTTTAAACTTTTATGATCAGTATAAATATCACACCTTTCACCATAAAGGTAATGCCTCCAAATCTTTAATGCAAAGATTACCGCAGCCAACTCCAAATCATGTGTTGGGTAATTTTTCTCATGGATTTTCAACTGTCGTGAGGCATAAGCTATCACCATATCATTTTGCATAAGAACACACCCCAATCCCTTCTTGGATGCATCACTGTAGATCACAAACCTTTCTCCACTACAAGGCAGTGTGAGCACAGGTGCACTGGATAACCTTCTTTTCAACTCCTTGAAATTCTCTTCACATTCCTCTGTCCAGACAAACTTAACTCCCTTCCGAGTCAACTTGGTGATTGGATTAGATAATCGTGAAAAATCTTTTACAAAACGTCGATAATATCCAGACAAACCAAGAAAACTTCGGATCTCAGTTACTGTTGTTGGTCTTGACCATCTTTCGATAACCTCTGTTTTTGCTGGATCCACAGATATCCCCTCTTTTGAGATTATATGACCCAAAAATGAAACTTTTTGAAGCCAAAATTCACACTTGGTAAATTTGGCATAAAGCTTCTCCTTTCTCAGGGTCTTCAATATAATTCTCAAGTGATCTTCATGATCTTCCTTGCTCTTTGAATAGACAAGAATATCGTCTATAAAGACTACCACAAATTGATCAAGATAGTCTCTAAAGACTCTATTCATTAGATCCATGAAGATAGCAGGGGCATTAGTAAGACCAAATGGCATCACTATAAATTCATAGTGTCCATACCTTGTACGGAAATCCGTCTTTGGTATATCCTCCCTTTTGACCCTTAATTGATGATACCCTGAACGAAGATCAATCTTGGAAAAGTATTGAGCTCCACGTAGTTGGTCAAATAAGTCATCAATGCGTGGGAGAGGATATTTGTTCTTGATAGTGATCTTGTTAAGTTCTCGATAATCAATGCAAAGTCTCATTGATCCATCTTTCTTCTTAACAAATAGAACAGGTGCTCCCCAAGGTGACGCACTAGGGCGTATGAATCCCTTATCAAGATTCTCTTGGAGTTGCTTCTTCAATTCCTGCAACTCAATTGGGGCCATTCTATAAGGTGTCTTTGAAATAGGCAAAGCACCCGGTACGAGTTCTATTGAAAACTCAACTTCACGATTTGGTGGAAGACCCGGCAATTCCTCCGGAAAGACATCATCAAACTCCCGTACAATGGGCATATTCTTAATCGTGAGTTTCTCACCAACCATTTGAGATAAATAACCTTCATTTAGTGGAATCAATACCCATAAGATAGAAGAAATTTCCACTGGAAGGTTATGTTCATCCTTGCATTGATAGACGATCGTAGATTGATCTGGAATATGAAATGTGACTTCCCTTCTTTGGCAATCGATATGAGCTCCATGTAGAGAAAGCCAATCCATGCCAAGAATCACATCAAATTCCACTAAAGGAAGGATCACAAGATTTGCAGGAAGCACTTTCCCACAAACTTCGATCGGAGAAGAATTATAAACTTTTGATGCGATTGATGTGCCATTAGGTGTTGTCACAGCTAACTCAACATCTAATTGTTGAGGTAATACGATGATACCCTTAGAAAAGTCTTCAGAAATAAAAGAGTGGGTGGATCCAGAATCAAATAAAACATTTGCTACTTTAGAGTGGATGGTAAGTGTACCTTTCACCACATCGTTATCGTACTCCACATCGCTGATAGAAATTGCATGTGACTTTCCTTTGTCTTTAGCCTTAAGAGTTTGTTGACGTCGACCATCAACATCAACCCTTGGATTTGGGCATTGATTGGAATAATGCCCCATCACCTTGCACTTGAAACATTGAAGTGTAGTAGGTTCATTCTGTGTATCCCTTCCTTTTTTTGCGTCATTAGACATCTTCTTCCCATTATCACGACATTCAAATGCCCGATGACCTTCTTTTCCACATTTAAAACATTTACTTGTCCCTTTAAGACAACTCCCTCCATGTTTCTTTCCACACTTTGAGCATAAGGGAAAGTTCATCTTCTTTTCAGTGTGCTCTTTAGAGTTTCCTTTGAATTCCATCTTCCTCTTCTTATCAAACCCATGCGACTGATGGGTTACTCCAATCTCCATCTCGACTTTGAGAGCACATCGAACGATTTCCTCGTAGCTATTGAAGTCCCTTATGGATAACGCCCTTCGAAGACTTGGTTTTAAGCCACTAAAGAATCGATCGATCTTACTCTCAGGTTGGATAATAATACCAGAAGCGTACCTTGCAAGTCTTGTAAAATTTGCTTCATAGGTACCAACAGATTCATCATCCCTTTGCTTCAGTTCAAGAAACTCTTTCTCCATCTTTGTTCGGAGAATACGAGGGAAGTACTTATTGAAAAATAAGTTCTTGAACTCGTCCCATTCCATAGACTCAATTTCATCCCTTTGCCTCATATTCTTAACAAGATTCCACCATTGATCAACATCTCCTTCCAAACGATACCCTGCTAGGATGACTTTATCATGTTCAGAACATTGAAGAACGGAAAATATCTTTTCAGTAGTACTAATCCATTGTTCAGCAACTAATGGATCAGTAGACCCGCTGAAAGAAGGTGGACGCTGCCTCATGAAGGATTCAACAGAATGTTGCTCCCTCCTTTGCTCGTTTGGAAATCCTGCATGATTCATAGCTTGAGAAAGTTGTGTGAGCATGGCTACAAGATTTTGCATTCCAGCTCCCATATCGTTTGGTTGCTCAGGGGGACAATCATTGCATTGCCCATCGCATTCCGCATTAACACGGTTCCTTCGGGTTCCAGCCATTGACTAAAACCAAGAAGAATAGTGTGAGCAACACTAATTATAATAGGAAACCACATAATTCAAGAATAAAATTTTCATGCTTAAGGTCTTATCCTAGGTTATTCAAGGCCATTTCTAAAACACTAAGATTGTGTTCTATGCTTAGACTTATCCTTAGGGTTCTTACTAAGGCTTTCACATCCTAGTTTCCAAAGGTTGACAATACCTTTCCTCTGATACCAACTATAACGACCCATACTTTACATACATTGTTAATACTTCGAAATTGAAGCACACTTATTACAACATATGACAAAACCACAAAGGACCGTATAGGTATAGTGTCTTTAGAAACTGGGAAACATAAACAACTGGTTCATAAATCCTATACAGTGTCTCCCATTTATTTCATCATATCTAGGGTCCCTTTTAGCATATTCTACTTAATATCCATCTTCCTGACCTGGGGAAAAGAAAACATAAAAGGGTGAGCTCAAATGCTCAGCAAGGGCAAATAAAGGAAATAAAAATCATATCATATCTTTATGAAAATCAAAACCTGCAAAAGAGATCATAATATCTTAACATGGAATAAATCATAGAAGTGAAAATGAGATCCCCATAATCATAACATAAAACTTGAAACTTTGTGGCATGCACACATAATCATGGAAAATCATTTCTTGTTAGTCATGACTCATTGCCAAGACTATCTTAGTGGACAAAGTCCCTTTCTGAACCGAGTTCACTCCTCGTTTCAGTCCTTTTTCACTGAACCGAAATAACCTTCCATTCCAGCCATGTCTATCTCATGAGATATAAATCTTTACCCAATGAATTGGAGGGAGATATAGGTCCCACCCATCTTATAATGAATCCTTTCTTATGTGTGCCACATAATCAAAAAACATACATCATCGCATAACACATGTAACAAAAATGGGATTCTTGAAACATCATGACATCATAAATCAATTCATATAAGATAAAGGAATTCATAAAAATAATTCCATCACAACATGAACAAATCAATTTAATAATAGGGATAAAAACAGAACCCTTTATTATCTTAGATGGAAAATCATTTTGATAAAACACTTGAACTCCATTCTTGAGGAAAATATCCTTTCTTCTTAAAAAACATTTTTCCTTTCATAACATGTCATACAACTTTAAAATAAAAGAAGTTGATTAAAAATAAACTTGAAAACTTGTAAAGTAAGCTTTTTGGAAACAATTTTTTAAAAATCCATTCATGCCGTATAAGTTAAAAAAAAAACATTCTTCGTACTTTTGTCGGAAAGTCAAAAAGTACCTCGTATGAAAAACGACAAAAGATTCCTTTCATATCTTTTACAAAAAAAAACTTACCGAAGGGTAAAATTGGATATAAAATATTGTAGAAGGATGGAAATAATATTACATATTGAGGGAACATGGATGTGGATGATAAAATACACCCCAGTAATTACCAAAGTAAATACAATCTCGGATAAAAGTGAGATTGTGATATTTCCATTACCTTAGGTCCGATTTGCTTTGTACGTGTCCAAAGATCCTGTATAATGGTTTAAATAATGTTATTGACTTATTAAAGAATCATACATATTGATATGATATCATATATGGTCATATTATTAGCTTCTTGTTAGTAATATTTCATTGTTACTTGTTACTCGGGTCTTTATAACTTTTTGTTCTTATGCGTGTTTTGTCGAATAAATTCTTATTCTTATCTTTAGGTTATAGATAATTCATTTACAGAATGGTATTAGTGTAGTATATACCATATTCATTCATTCAATTCATTTATATTATCATTATGAAATGAAGATCATGTAGAACGAGTCGCATCACATCGTGGAGACGGTATTCCGTACGTACGCACGAGTGATGATATCGTTCCTATGATCGTGGAATTGTATTGGAGTATATATATATATATTATTTCAGTATCAATATTACTTCATAATAATCATATATAGTTACTTATTACACCATTATATCCATCCTTGTAAGGTGATGGTGGAAAAATAGATTACACCACGGCGTGGAGACAGTATTCCGTACGTACGCACGCGCGGTGATTTCATTTTTCCGTAGGATGGATAGAAGGTGAATTAGGGTTGTTTCATATTTATAATAACATATCAGTATGTAAGTAATACTGATGTTATTACTTTATCATGAAACAACTAAAGAAGAAGAAGTTGAAGAAGAAAGAAATTGAAAAGATCGGTAATGGATATTACCTCTTCTTTGGAACGCCTCTTTGAATCCTCCACTTAAGGAACTAAGATTGGTCTTTGGAGAAGACCAGGACCTCTAGGATTATTCTAGGGAAGTGGAGAGGATAAAATGTCAGGGGTTGGCCGAGCTTGAGTGCTCAAATTGGTGTGAGGAGGAGGGGGAGGAGGTGCCCTTTTATAAGGGAGGAGAGGGGCACCTTAGGAATATCTCAAAATATTATTTTATATTAAAGTCAAAATCGGTTTATAATGGTTCCAAAGGGTCTTATTTCGAAGCTAAAGTGGGGATGGGTCGAAAGCCTATCAACCAATAGGATTTAGACAAGTTTAGGGTATTATTTTAACCTTATCAATTAGATTTAACTCTAAGTTAATTAATTTAACTTTTACCGTGTCTTTTTGTTTTCTTTCACTATATGGTTAATACACTTACTATAACATGCCAAACGAACCCCAAATTGTTTATTATTAATATATATATCCGTATTTAAGTCATTTTGCCGAACCTTAGATTTTTAGGAATAAAATAACAATTAATAATATAATATTTGATTTAAAAACTATTTTGTGTTAATTTTGACACTATTTGATATATGATTTTTGTGAAAGTCATAACAGAATTATATGTTCGAACCAAGTTGATTAAATCAACATTAATATATCATAGTAACCTATAAAATTAGTGTAATTCATAAAAAGTCTTAAATTACATTTATTTTGGTATTTATATTATCAATTTTGTCAATATTTCATTAATAAGATAATTATTGCATCATCTTTGTGTTATAAATAAATTAAATTATTTGATGTCTAAAAATTACAAATAAAATATCATCATGTAGGAAATCTTTTTAGCTTTCTAATGAATATTTACAATTGAATTTATCTTATGTATAACCCCATATTAAAAATGATTTACTTATTAAACTTTGATTCTAACTATTTTAACCCTTCTTTAAATAAATTAATAATAAATGTCCTAATCTAATCCAAGTGGGCCTAAATGGTCATATTTTATTCCTAAGTTTGTTTTTGGTCGAATTACACTTGTCCAATAGAATTAGGACATGTGTTAGGGTAATATTAATATCATATTTACCCTTAGTTACCCTATTTACTATTAACCGCGGTAAAAAAAAAGTAAAAAGTTACTATTCACCAAAAAATTATTTTTATCTCATTGAACCACATTTTACTTACTGATATCAACCGTGTCTGTCGGATTTTCGAAATTCCATTCACAGAAGCGGTAAAATTAAGTTTTATGCAAAATTCAGTTTTTAACCTACCACTTAGTGGTTTCACTATTCATCAAAAATTGAAAGTTTTCAGAAAAATACCAAAATTTCACCCTAGGCTAATTTCGATATTCTGAGTCCAAAAATGAAGTCCATTTTGAAAAATAAAATTTATAAAATTTCAAAAAGTGGTTATTACTATTCATAACGGCTAGTTTTAATAGCATATTGTTGTTTAGTGAAACTCGGTATTGCGTACGACGCAAGCTATCGAGGAAGGTCGCGATTGCGTGTAAGGCAAGCCAAGCAAGTGTTGTGTAGAAAAAGATCCCTTTGATGATTTATATAACATAAAATTCTCGGGTGTTACAACACCCATTACCATATTATAGTGCATAAAACCTTTCATTATCTTATATATTATGCACATCATCTGAATATTTAGTTAGATAAACTAATAGTGATGATAAATTAAATTGTTGATATATATAATATATTTTAATTGCCTAATTTATAGGAGGCCATAATTGAGCTGAGTCCTAGACATTTTTTACTCTATCTAGCTAGGTTTGTTCAATAATTATCATATAATTAAGGTATTTTTATATTTTATGTACTTTTTCTTTCAAATTACTTGAAATGTTTTACTATATTTACCATATTTAGGAGTATATAAAATCTAATGAATCAAAGAAAAAGAAACAAAAATATTTTAAAACTATAACCTTTAGATACTCTTTATATTTTAGAAGGGACACTAAAATTATCAATGAATTATTTTATATTGGATATATTATATAAATTTTTGACGAATTTCAACATATGTGGGATATTTTATACATTAATTATATTTGAGATAAATATCATGGATGTTGTTGGTGATGACCCCCTGCTAATTATATTGAAAGTATGTTTTAGAACAAGTTAAACATTATTCCATATATAAAAAAGTACAAGACCCATGACATGATAATTAAAACCCAAAAATCCCCATAACCTCCCAAAAGTCCTCTATTAACCGACCTTTATAAAACCACAATCATCCACTGTGATGAAAATAAAAGTAAAAATATAATCACCAAAAAAAATTCAAGAGGAAAATAGTAGATAACAGAAAAAAATAAAACTCGGGAAAAATAAAGCCCAAAAACAACTATAATAAGACACAAGACAAACAAGATGTATTGGAAAAAAATCTTGTAAAAGATTACAAGAAGAAAATATTTCTAGTACATGATTCTTAGCCAGTATCTAGGTTTACCCATTTATAAATCTGATGACTCCTCAAAATAATACCCCCTTGAGATTCCTCACTACACCACACACCAATTAAGGTTCACCCTCATCCATACTTTATAACATCATTGATGACTAATAAACACTACTGAACTAAAACTAGGTCGTGAAACATATTTTTGTTGAATTTTCACAAAAATGGATTCTAAAAACCTCAAATTCTAGAAAAATCACAAAGGAACCACATGAAGAACCACATAGAATTCTCAAAAAGACAAAAATGAACCCAAAAACCAAAAAATCATCAAATAAAGAACCATTTTTCTTCTTATTTAGTCCCATCTACTTGTGATAATCCAAAAACAAAACTCCGACCATTACTACATCAATCAGATGCATACATGAACCCCAAAATAGACAATATCTTCTCCAAAATTCTAGACACATTTAAGAAAGGAAACATAGAAAATAAACCATCACTATATCCACTATTTAAAATTTAAAAAATACAAAAAAGTATAATATAAATAAATAAAACTTAAATAAAAACATAGATAATAGTTGAAAAAAACAATCAAACTATCTGAAGTAAAATAACCCAAAAAATTTCATTGACTATCAAAGATGAATTAGATCAAAATCCTTTAAACAATAAAAATGAAAACTTATATATTAAATATGATATGAATTGATAAAAAATCCATTTATAATTTTTTTTTGACTTCATATTAGTATCCAAAGAGAGGGACCATCTTAATCACCAATCATACCATCCAAGGAAACCATAAGAATAACTTTAAAATATAGATTAATAGGGTCCCTTATGAACCTACTATCTCCAAATCATCACTAAACCCACAACATTTTAGCTAATATGAACAATAATGTTTTTCCAAATAACCTCATTTAGAAGTCAAAAACTAATATCAACTGAAATACATGAGATTTAGTTTCCTAAACTATTAAAATATTAGATCCCACTGATGGTGCACTAAATATCATAACAACCATGTAACATCCCACCCTAGAATCCACAAAACGATGCACTGAGACAGTTTTCCACATGACCACAGGCATGCCTCCCCATATTCTAGAGGCTTCTGACTAGTAGTGATAGCCTGGGGTGTCTTTGTGGGGAGACTATGCACTCATGAGTCAGAGTGTAACACAACGTTAATATATAAACATGAAATGCAGTGAAATAATAAATAGTAAACATCCAAGAATAATAAATTGGAGGAAGATGAATATTAAATTGATATAAAAATTATGATGAAGATCATGTCATGTACCTAAAATAATGAGTACTCTGGATATAAGGGAGTGGATATATGCCACATTCTATAATAAATACAAAAATGACCATAAGCTTCCTATACTAGCATCATGAGCATAGGCTCGATCCTATGCTCCGGAACTCTATTCTAGTAATGAAAATTAATAATTGGATGTTGGATATTTCCCTTTATCTACACTTGTGATCTTGAAGTCTTCTTGGGCACTGAGGGAGGTAGGAGAAAGTTGTGAGATATAATCAGTAGGCCACCACCAATGGCATTTATATCAATCCAGTATTTGCATATAAAATGAGGAGTTCGGAAATAATAGTAAACTCAAGGCATAAATAAATAGATAGATACATCAGAATGGGTTCCTCATGGGATACCCGACCGACTCTACTAGATTCGTCTTTAGCGAGATGTCTCTAAACCATGGTCACATGTGTAATAAAATTAGTAAGGGTGTAACAATCAGTTATCATAAAATAAGCATCAATATTGGACTGAGCCCAAGCATGTAATTTGGATTGGTGACATGTCCCTAGATAATAGATTTTAATTCCTCATCTTTAATATAAAATTTATCTTTAGAATTTAATCAGAATCACCATGAGCCTTTATGAGGTGATCTAAAAAGGAATCCCAAGTATCGCTCCAAGGGAACTATAAATACCCAACACCCTAAGATTCCATCCATGATGGTCCATAAATGGAATCCCAAGTACCACTCTTGACATATCATAATGAAAAGACCTCCTGATCCTTTCCTTGGTATCTCACATAAGGGACTATGTATCACTCGTGGCATGATATAACCATCTAGGTACTAATCTCATCCACAGTGTCTCCCCTAGGGAACTGGTATCGCTCATACAGAGGTAGGGATAATCCATGGTGATCCCATCCAAGGCATTCCATGTATCGCTCCCAACATATTTAAAATTTATAAACAAAAATAATTATAAATAACGATGTTCCCATCCAAGTCAATCCATAAATTAAATCCCAATTATCACTATCAGTATGATAGGAAGGTATGGTTTAGATACCAGGATCTCATACCATTTTTTCAAGGCATTACAATCATAAGGAATTAATCAAGTCGTCCAATTAATTTAATTAAATTACGTCAAGATATGGAATAAATCATAGGGGCTTAACACATTTAATTTATATAATCCAACTATTGCTTAAGTATAAGGGCCTAGAACATGGCCTAACAATTATCATTTAATTTTCAGTTATTACAAGGAAAACACACCTCAAGAGGGTCAGGGTTAACAATTTAAGGTTATGAAAATTAGTAATTTAAGTAAAGGTACACCCATAGGGGTGGCTCACGTCAAGGATATCCACCAATGGGTCGATTCACCTATATCTAATACCTCATTGATCATGGAAACCATTCAATTTAATTTATTAAACATTTTCAAGGAATTACCAAAAATTATGGAACACAACACAATATCTTATGGTATAAATGTAGCTAAACATAATGTAAAATAACTATACCACCTACCTTGGGTTCTTAGAACTCTCCTCATCCATTGTCGACCACTGAATCAAGCTAAAATGGGTGAATAAGGAAAGATAGAAAAAACCTTAAAATAGGGAATATGATCTCACACCAAAATTGAACATAATATAGAAATGTAAATAATAATTGGAAGGAAGGGGAGTATAGTTATTACCATTTCTAATCCAATGTGACCGATGGTGAATGAAAAGGAGAACAGATGAAGGAGGAGAGGAAGAACCTAGGTTTGGCGTTAGTGGGTTCTATCACGTGGCACCTACTAGAGAAATTATGGGATTTTATAAAAAATAAACCCCTTAAATCTTTTAAAAAAAACCGATATGGTCATTTACATGGTTTTTAAACCTTACATACTGTGTAAATCATGAGCTTCTTCTTCTTGAGGAAGACCTAGTTCACGATGTGCAGGAGGCCTAGCCATATCTTTACACATTGTATATATAATACATACTATGTATTTCAATTGCACACTATGAATCCGGTACATGCCATGTATTTTTACTATAACCAATCACTAGACCATCTAAAACCATTATTTTGAAAAGAAAATGGACCAAAATAAGGGCATGGTTACCCAATATTAAGCCAAAATAAAAACTCATAAAGGGTTTTGTAGAAACTAAAAAAAACATACCTCACTGAATGGCCAGGATGTTACAACCTCTCCTACTTAAACCAACTCATCCCCAAGTTTCCCTATTGTGGGTGGTAAATCCTCATTTGAGAAGAGTTCTAGAAATTGAGCATGTACATCAGCCTCTCTCTCCTGGGTATCATCATGTACATGGACGTGCCTCTATAGAACTCGAACTAAAGGAACTGAATTTCCTCAGAGATCCTTCATGCTTCAATCAATGATATATATAAAATTATCCTCAAAGAATTCATCTACCTATTACTTAATCACCTCAAGATCAAACAAATGAGATGAGTCAAAGTGATAGAGGCAAATCTATGATACTTGGAAGACGCTTTACATGGAACGGTACATATGAGGTAAATAAAACTGATAGTATAGTTGTCAAACTCTCTCCATGATCCAAAAAGGCCTAACATAATGGGGTGATATCTTTACCTATCTCGGAATTCATCCATGACCCAATCTTGGTGAAACTCATAGAAAAAACCAATTCCCAACCTCGAACTCTAGTGGTTGGCATTATAGATTGGTATAAGACTTATTTCTATATTGAGATATATCCATACATTTCTGAATTAGTCATAATTTATTATAGGACTCCTGAATGAGATGAGGACCCCATAGAGCTACCATACATTCCTCTAACTAGCATATGGGTGAATGGTATGACCTACAAAAAAGGGCCTCATAGGGAGAAATTTGAATTGTTTCCTCAAATATTTTATTATAATAAAACTCTACTAGAGGTATTTGATTCTCCCAAGAACCTAATTAATCGAGGACACATGCATGAACCATGTCTCCCAACACTCGTATCATCTTCTTAGACAACCTGTTGGTCCGAGGATGATATGTTGTACTCAAGAGAACCTTCAAATTCATTTCTTTCTATGGCGCATTATAGAACCATAATCTAAAACGGGCATCTCGGTCCAATCAGATAGAATAGAGAACACCATGAAGGAATAAAATCTCTTGGATATGAATTACTATAATCTTGTCAACTAATAGGGTCTACTAGATAGGTATAAAGTGCGTAACCTTCATCAACCTATCAACGATCACCCATACAACATCATTGACTTGAGGGGATCTCAAAAATTTCATCACAAAATCCATAATGATCTCATTCCATTTCAACTCAAGAATGGATAGAGGTTATAAAAGTCTAACAGGTCACTAATCCTCTGCCTTCAATTGCTGATAGATGGAAAACCTCATGATGAAACCTACAATCTACCTCTTCATACCCATCCACCAATATTGACGATGTATTTATCAGTATATCTTGGTATACCCAGGGTGAACTACCCAAATAGAGGTGTGATATTCTCACATCAACTCTTCCTAGTTTCAGTAGGCACCCATACACTCCCACGATAGAGCATGATCTCATTCTTGTCAAAAACTCAACCAGGTGGTGGGTTCTCACCTAAGACACTCTCCCTCAAGATTCGTCCCTCGGAATTTGAAATATTTATTATCCCTAAACACTTTTTATGTAAGGATGTCACTTGAAAAGCTATTAATAAAGACTACCCATGATATTTCTGAACCTATAGGTGCATCTTCAAAAATAGAGTCATCGTCTAAAACTCAATACTAGCTTCCTAGATAGCATGTGTCTAAGTCTTCCAACACAGGGCATCAGACACTACATTATCCTTTCTTGGTGTATAAGAAAGCTCAAATTCAAATGAATTCAAGTATTATAACCACCTACACTACCTCAAATTCAAGTCACACTATGTGGAGATGTATTTGATACTTTTTTGATATATGTAATCAATGAGTTTCTCATCCAATAAATAATTCCTCCAACAGTATAAAACATGAACCACGACTGCTGGATTGAGGTCATGCCTAGGGTATTTCCACTCATGTGCTCTCAGCTGGAGGGAACCATATTCCACAATTCAATCTCCTTATATTAGAACTTATCCTAGACTGATTCTTAAAGCATCATAGTAAATAGTACAAGTTCTTCCCAGCTCTAGAAGAATTAAGATAGACACTGAAGTCAGTCTCCCCTTTAAATATTGAAAGAATGTCTTACTAGATTCCTATAATAATAATTTCAAACCCATATTACTCAAGCCTGTAAGAGTCATTGTTAGGAATGGAAAATCCTAAATGAATCTCCTATAATAGCCATCTATTCCTAAGAAACTTTGTTTGTCAAAGACATTCTTGGGATTATCCCATGAAACTACAATGCTTACCCTCTATGGGTCAACAAATACGCTTGCTATAGAAATTATATGATCCAAGATGTAAACCTTATCAATACAAAAGTGGAACTTGTTGAGCTTAGCATATAGTTGATTTCTACTCAGTTTATTTGACATGATCTCAATGTGGTTGGTAATGGAGTGTCTAGTGAAATAATACACCTAGATTTAATCTACAAATACCACCATGAATGAATCCAAATATGGGTGGAAAACCCAATTCATCAAGGCCATGGAAAAAAGGGTGTGTTCTTAGGACCTAATGACATAACCATGTAATAGTATAAGACATATCTACTTTGGAACAATGTACATAGTATGTATTATGGTGTAACACATTCCTGAAGGTATCTCTACCTCAAATAATTTTTAGAGAAAACTATAACTCCTTGGATATGGTTGAACAAGTCATATATATTAGGTAGTGGATAACAGTTCTTAACTATAAGATAATTAAACTATTGATAATACATTCACTACCTAAGAGTATTTTAAACATTCTTAGTGAAAGGAACACATGAACCCCATGATGAGGTACTGGGTCATATAAAACCCTTAGGTTTTAGTTCTTCCAACTACTTCTTGAGTTCTTGGAGCTTAGTAGGCACCATCCTATAAAGAGTAATAGACACCAATGATACTACTATAACTATCTCAATGGTGAAATCCACCTCTCTCAGAAGAGGTAAACCAAAGAAATGTCATAGGAATAATTCCTTGGAATGATCCACCATAGGGTGGAGTCGTACCTTCTACACATCCTGATCGCTTATAGAGAGACTATCTATCTAGGTTGTCACTCTACTCATACAATGATTCCCAGGTCCCACTTGAATCTCTTGGATATCCCTTTCGGCTTGATGAATATAATCACTTCCCTCAGGTGATGAAGAAAACTTTTAGGAGATAGTAATCAACATGGGCATGATAAGGCACATGCTAGTTCATAATGAGAATGACGTAGAAGATATTCATCTCGAAGATAAATTAATTCCACAAGAAATGGTACCCACCTTTCTCAAGGGGGGTCTCCTTGAAGTGACATATAATCTTTTATCATACCCGTAACTATGTGTTGAGAGTCATAACACCAGAAAAGTAATCCATTTCTCGGCCTAAAATTTCCATAATTTCCACATATATAAAGATGTGCGATGAACCGATATAAAAAAGGTAAGAAACCAATGTAGAGGCTACAAAATAGTACCTTATACTCTAGAAGGCCCTAGAATCCACTCCTTAGGCATAGACTATACTACATTGATATTGCATGAGTAGTGACCCTGAGATGCAACCTGAAAAACCTTGGATGGTCAATCTGCTGGTGCTAAAAATTTGAGGTCTGAATACCTCAACCATGATCACCTCGTTGGACTAATTTTCTGGTTGTGGGATAACTCATAGACTGACATGGAGATGTAGATCCTATACTAGAAAGTGATGTTGGTATAAATACCTTCTTACTATATATAGGATGGAAATTTTGGCAGAAACACTTTTGGTGAACCATCCATCCATAATCTTAGAACTTGATTAGGTTCCCTATACACTGCGGATTCTTGTAACCTACCCAACCACATTAGTGGTACACCACATAACTGTTAGTAAAAGCCATCTGGCTAGAACTTCCCTACATGCACTGTTGAAACGACACCACTTGCTGCTAGATAAACCATCTCCCTACATGGAAGCTAAAATATCCTATCCCGCACTACCACTTTCACTTAGGATCCACTTAGTGGGGAGGGCTTGGTTCACTATTGTTTCATAGTTCCATGAAGCATTTATTCTAGTTTTAAGAATCACTACTTCCAGGAGGGTTCCATTGGATTTATTTTTGGAACCATAAACATCCAACAATTATTTATCCAAAGGGGTCCGTATTTCTAAAGGTAGAGGTTCATTTAGTTTAAACTTCATGATACTTAAAAATGTTCATTGGTTGATTGGATGGGAGGTTGGAATCATCACACCCTTTTAAAGGGAAATATTGTCTACTCCAGGACTCTCTTTGTAAATTAAGATATTTTCATGAATCCTTATTAATTCACCAAGTATATCATAAGTATCCCTTGGAATTTTAAATCACTTATTAACATGTGTAATGTTTAGAATCACCAGTATGCAATCAAGGTTCTTCATTAATGGAGATATCTGTATGTATTCAAGGTTCTCCATTAATGATATCCTTTAATATACTATTTCAAGATTCTTTTAGTCATCATTATGATGATACTAGTTTTTAACCCACCCAGTGGGGTACTCTGGAATTTATTGTCATCCAGGGATATGAATGTTTGGTTTGATCTTGGGATCATGCCCATAAAATGGGCTACCTACGTATCATTGTAAAAGGAATCATAACCCCCATAGTTCGGTGCGACTGAATGGGACACATCATAACTTTTAAGTTCATGTGATAAGTACCTAGCTGTACAATTTAATGTCATGTGGTATGGACATATAAGAGGAAGGTTCTTAGCCAAGACATAGTGTGAGAATTATACTGAAGCAACCCAAGTAACTTGGAAAGGATATGGGTTTCCAAGTAGGATCAAACCCTGTTGGGAATATGGACCAAGGAGAACAGAGTTGATTTAAGGTATTGGGTTTGAACCTCAAGGAGGCTTCCTATATATCCCATATAGATGGGAATAAAATCCCATGTAGTTCGATAAGTCTCATAGGAGAGTATAGTCCTTTGAGAGAAATGAGTTTGGGCTTACTTTCTGAAAAGGATGCCTTGGTGATTTGAGGATTTTAATTCAGGGATTATTCCTAAGGATAATTCCCAAATTAGCGGAATTATGGTTGGATTCCTGAAGAGTACAGCTAGTGAGCTCGGGCCCTAAGAAGGATTCCTACGTATCCCAATTATGGTGGGAATCCGAGTTCTCATAGTTTATTTAGTTGTGAAAATGTTGTGACAATGACAAATCTCGAATCCCATGTGAGTCATTCTCTGTGTGAGAAAGAAGAGGATGTCAAATATTCAACAAAGGAACTTTTAATTTTTTCCTCCTTTGCTGGTGGAAGAGAAAGAACCTTTGGTGTCTAAGGTGAATGAGATCGAGGAGACCTAGGAAGAAGGTGAGGCGAAGATCCTCTCCTCTATTCACTCTACATTGGACAAGGGTCCAATGAAAGGAGGAAAGGATGAAGGTTAGGGGCTTACACCAGGATGTATGCCCATGGTGACAAAGCCCAACGGGAGCGGGAAAGGGTAGCAAGAGTCCCTATTCCCATCTCCCCTCTAGTATTTGGAACCGAATAAGAAAAGAGGAGCGGTGACACTACCTCCTTCAAGAAAATCTAGGGGCTTATGCCATGATGGTTTCCCTAAAATTGATCCTAGTAGGGGACAGAGAATTCTCCTTTGTTAAAAAGGAAGAAAAGAAAGTGTGAACTTTACCTTCCCTACCAGAGAATTGAGGTTTCGAGTCATCTATTTGAGAAGGGAGAGGCTAGGACACAACCCTCATCCAAACCGAGAACTTCTGAACACTGTTTCTGGGATAAAGGTTCATGTGACTGTGAATATTCAAAGCCACAAACATTCCATATATCCTAACTACCTTATAAAACAAATACGGGAAACCTCTAACTGTGGAAATACAAACCCAAAGGTTGATGTGCCCTTCCCAAAGGTTTAATATGTCATGAGGTTTTGGTAGAGGTCTCAACAGAATCCCTTTCAGACAAGGGAGAAAAGGAAGAAGAAGCCTTTCCATGAATGGATTTGAGGAATTCTTGATGACTTGTAAACTGAAGAGTGTGAATAGAGTAAGTGAATCAAAAAGGGGAACCCAATTAGATAAGGGCACGCAAGTATGGGCACACAAGTAGACTTGGGTGACCTGGTATTCACTTAAGTGATGAACAACATATATGGTAATACTGAGGAGAGACCCTGCTCAAGCCTTCAAGAGTATTCACAGGTGATCCAAGAAGTAGGGTTCTCAAGTTCCTATGAAAGGAATAGGAGGTGCACAAGTATTTCTGATTTGGGGATGTTGGTATTTTTAGGTGCACAAGTGTTATGGTTTTAAAACACTAAAAGGACTTAAGCCCAATGATCCTTCCTTAAATCTTCCACTCATGGTGTTGAGGAACAACCTTCAAAGTTTCAGAAGACTCGGGTGAAGTACTAGGGTGACTAGAGTAGCAATTTATCTTTTAGGAAATTATTCTATTCAAATGGAGACCCCAAGGGTCTATTTATAGGAAAAAATAGGACCTTGGGAAAAAAGAAATTGGGCGCGCAAGTAGGCTGCACAACAGAAATGTGGCGTGCAAGTGGTTGCACACCGAATGGGTGGTGCCCAAGTATACTTGCACTCCGCTGGTGATTTGGATAGACTAGGGAGACACCTTAAGGACTTAGTCGTGTTGTACCTCTCGAACCCCTCGTGGTTTAATTTTCATGATCACAATCACCCTCTTATTTATCTAATCTTGTTTTAAGTGTTTTTGGATGATAGGCATGATTTCAGGTGGCCAAGGAATTGGGCCAAGAAAGCAACAAGGCAAAGTGGACTGAAATTCAGTCCACCGGCCAACCGATGGAAGAGCACTGGCCAGCCGATGGAGGCCTGGACAGAAGGCATCCCTCTGTCCAGACCACCGGCCAACCGGTGTCACACCAGCGGCCAGCCGGTGGCACTCAGACAGAAGGCTGAGCCACTGCCTCAGCACCGGCCAACCGGTGGCCTCAGCACCGGCCAGCCGGTGGAGCCTGAGCCCGAGCCCTCTTCCATTTTGCAAGCACCGGCCAACCAGTGGCCTTGCACCG
The DNA here is from genome assembly GCA_963277665.1 of Viscum album. NCBI lineage: Eukaryota > Viridiplantae > Streptophyta > Magnoliopsida > Santalales > Viscaceae > Viscum > Viscum album. The sequence goes on from OY728119.1 coordinate 2,123,458,013, forward strand.
GTCAGCCGGTGGAGCCAGTCAAACTAGCCGTTGGGCTTTTGACCAGCCTGTCCACTTGGCCTCCAACGGCTCCAAAAGACTCTCCAACGGCTCCGAAGCCTCCCAAAGGCCATTTGAGGGTTCCCCCTCTATAAATAAAGGACTAGGAACCCCCGGAAGCCTAAGGAACATAGCCGGAACTATTGTGAAGCCAACGGACACATTTTCCATCATTTGGCGAACCTCCGGTGGATTCCTCCAAGGGAACCCCACTTGCTCCAACTCACTTCCACATCCAAGGAGCACCTCCAAATAAGCTTGGGAGCGCCCTTAATAAACTCCATCAATCCATTGGCGCCCAAGACTTCCCCATTAGGGTTTTTCATTGTTTTATTTATTTTGAGCATCATTTTGGGTTTGTGCCTACAAACCCCATCTCTTTCTCTCATCCTTTCTTTTGGGTTCTCACACCACCTTCAAGGTGTGAAGAGGTTGGTCAAGCCTTTCCTTTAAAAGGCTTGAGACAAAGGTGAGCTAGCATTCACCTGTAAGAAGGCTAGTGGGTTCTTGCTCAACCAATTAAAAGCAAGTGGGTTCTTGCATAACCACTAAAAGCAAGCTATAATAGGTTCTAGACTACCTGTAAAGTCTAGTGGGTTTCTTGCTAAAACCATTAAAAAGCAAGCGGTAGTAAATCTCTCAACGGTTGAGTTGGGAGCGGAGACGTAGGCCGGGTTTTAGGCCGAACTCCGTTATCAATTTTGTGTCTTGCCTTATTTATTTTCGCTGCACTTTTAAATTGTTTTTAATTTGTTAATCATTTTTTTAAAAGGAAATTCACCCCCCCTCTTGCCATCACTTCCTTTATTTCTCCACCCAACAATTGGTATCAGAGGAAAAATTTGAGTAATACCCTAACCGGTTTCAAATTTAAGATCCATTGTGATGGCATCAACCTCTTTCGCCCCCGAAGGCTTTTCTTTGGGTCGTTCTCCATTTTTTGATGGAACCGACTATAATTTTTGGAAAACCCGCATGACCACTTTTCTTAGAAGCATTGGCTATCCCATTTATAAAATTGTTATGCAAGGTTACACTCTCTCTTCCCCGATGAATCCAAATGGACTCAAGCCGATATAAAAAATTTTGAGCTTGATGGCAAAGCCATGAACGCTCTCCATTGCGGCCTTGATCGTAATGAGTTCAATCGAGTTTCCACATGCACCTCCTCACACGAAATCTGGAAACTTTTGGAGGTTACCCATGAGGGGACCAACAAAGTCAAGGATACTCGATTGGACATGTATCGTCAAGATTTTGAGTCATTTTCCATGCATCCATACGAATCTATTTCTGAAATGTTTACTCGTTTTACTGATGTTTGCAATGGTAGAAAATCTCTTGGAGATAATATTTCTGCAGAAACTATGGTCAAGAAGATTCTATGGATCCTTCCAAGCTCATGGGCACCGAAGGTCACGGCAATCCAAGAAGCAAAGGACATCAAAAACATGCCGGTCGAAGAGCTCATCGGATCCCTCATGACCTACGAAATCACCATGAGGAGCCAAGCTGAAAAGGAAGGCAAACCGATCAAAGTTCCAAAGAACATCGCCTTCAAAGCTCAAAAAGAAGAAAGCTCCTCCTCCTCATCTTCTTCCTCTTCAAGCGGCGATTCCGAAATGGAGAATCTTGCCCGCAAGATGCACAACTTCATGAAGAAGCACAAGAAGAAGAAATCCCGCAAGGCTCGAAAGGAAAAACACAACGAAAAATCCGAGCCCGAGGTAACATGCTACGGGTGTGGCAAGAAAGGCCATTACAAGCCCGATTGCCCACTCAACAAGAAAAGGGCCAAACAAAAGGAGAAGAAGAAGGCATTCAAGGCCACATGGAGTGATAGCTCCACATCATCCTCCTCCTCCTCCTCAAGCGACAATGGTAATAAATGCCTAATGGCATATAATGAGGTATCATCTTCTGACTCCTCTTCCTCTAGTTCGTCAAATTCTTTTAATCATATGTCTTATGAGGATCTCCAACATGCTAGAGATCAATTGGAGGAAGGTTTTCACGAACTTTCTTCCAAATTTTTTTCTTTAAAAAAGAATTTCAAAAACCTCTCTTCCGAAAAAGAACAACTTCTCAAAGAGAAGGAAGAGTTGACCCTCAAAATCCAAAACTTTCCCGATGTTGATTCCATGGAATAAACTATCAAAGATTTGAGGGAATCCCTAGCTAAATTCACCCAAGGGGAACAAAATTTGACCAAACTCCTTGGTTCCCAACGCATATCTAGAACCACCGAAGGGCTTGGCTTTTCCAAGCAAGCTTCCTCTTCCCATGCTCCAACTATTTTTGTAAGGGGGAGCTCTCAAAACAAATTTTTCAATTATTGTAAAAAACTCGGGCACTTAATTTATGAGTGCAATTGCAAAAATGCCCGGTATGGTAGGCCCAAAAATATTTTCTTTAATGATGAATTTTATAAGAGAAGACCCGCCACTAGACAAGTATGGATTGAAAAATCCCTTCTAGCGAGTCTCTCCGGGCCAAAATTTGTCTCGGTTTGATAAACCTCTCCCCGGTGATTTGTTGTTTTTATTTAGGGGGAGTTAGGATCGTTTAAACCCTTTTGATTTCAATTTCAAAATTTTCGATTCAAACTTTCAATTTCAACACTTGGTATCAATTTTTCTTTCAAAACTTTCAAATCAAAATTTTCGATTCAAAACTTTCAATTCAAATTTCAAAAATTTCAATTGGTTTAAAATCTTTTTTTCCCTCAATCAAGTTTTATGCCCCGTTCTATTTTGATAATCACAAAGGGGGAGAAATTCTTGGTTGATTGGGGGAAAAATCCTTTAAAGCATGCTTTTCATTTCACTTTCTACATTGTTTGTTTTGGTGATTGTGATCATCAAAATAGGGGGAGATTGTTGTACCTCTCGAACCCCTCGTGGTTTAATTTTCATGATCACAATCACCCTCTTATTTATCTAATCTTGTTTTAAGTGTTTTTGGATGATAGGCATGATTTCAGGTGGCCAAGGAATTGGGCCAAGAAAGCAACAAGGAAAAGTGGACTGAAATTCAGTCCACCGACCAACCGATGGAAGAGCACCGGCCAGCCGATGGAGGCCTGGACAGAAGGCATCCCTCTGTCCAAAACACCAGCCAATCGGTGTCACACCAGCGGCCAGCCGGTGGCACTCAGACAGAAGGCTGAGCCACTGCCTCAGCACCGACCAACCGGTGGCCTGAGCACTGGCCAGCCGGTGGCACCCAGCCAGCACAGTAGTTGCTACTGCCTCAGCACCGGCCAACCGGTGGCCTCAGCACCGGCCAGCCGGTGGAGCCTGAGCCTGAGCCCTCTTCCATTTTGCAAGCACCAGCCAACCGGTGGCCTTGCACCGGTCAGCCGGTGGAGCCAGTCAAACTAGCCGTTGGGCTTTTGACCAGCCTGTCCACTTGGCCTCCAACGGCTCCAAAAGCCTCTCCAACGGCTCCGAAGCCTCCCAAAGGCCATTTGAGGGTTCCCCCTCTATAAATAAAGGACTAGGAACCCCCGGAAGCCTAAGGAACATAGCCGGAACTATTGTGAAGCCAACAGACACATTTTCCATCATTTGGCGAACCTCCGGCGGATTCCTCCAAGGGAACCCCACTTGCTCCAACTCACTTCCACATCCAAGGAGCACCTCCAAAGAAGCTTGGGAGCGCCCTTCATCAACTCCATCAATACATTGGCGCCCAAGACTTCCCCATTATGGTTTTTCATTGTTTTATTTATTTTGAGCATCATTTTGGGTTTGTGCCTACAAACCCCATCTCTTTCTCTCATCCTTTCTTTTGGGTTCTCACACCACCTTCAAGGTGTGAAGAGGTTGGTCAAGCCTTTCCTTTAAAGGGCTTGAGACAAAGGTGAGCTATCCTTCACCTGTAAGAAGGCTAGTGGGTTCTTGCTCAACCAATTAAAAGCAAGTGGGTTCTTGCATAACCACTAAAAGCAAGCTGTAATAGGTTCTAGACTACCTGTAAAGTCTAGTGGGTTTCTTGCTAAAACCATTAAAAAGCAAGCGGTAGTAAATCTCTCAACGGTTGAGTTGGGAGCGGAGACGTAGGCTGGGTTTTAGGCCGAACTCCGTTATCAATTTTGTGTCTTGACTTATTTATTTCCGCTGCACTTTTAAATTGTTTTTAATTTGTTAATCATTTTTTTAAAAGGCAATTCACCCCCCCTCTTGCCATCACTTCCTTTCTTTCTCCGCCCAACAAGCCGAAATTATTAATTCAACCATATCCATCATGGTGGCGCATAGTTATTTGTGCATAGGTACCTTGGGTGCCTCTTTGGGGACTTAGCCAAAAATAATTGATCCATACCACGGGGGATATTCCCTTGAACCCCTGCTTGTGATCAGTACTGAGCTGCGGTCCTGTCCCTTTGGGCTGGTGCCTTCACTACCGTCACTGACTCCCATGAAAATTCAGAGTCACACTGCAAACATTTCAAGCCTGGTTGAGGTCATTTTGAGTCACGACAAATGGAAATACATCTTCAATTGTAGAGAAGTGCATGCAACACATTTCACGGGGTCTAGAAAACCCCCCTTTAAAATTTTATTCATTTAGAATGAAAAGAATCTCGTTATAAGGTAAAATTAGGGAACTTTGATGCATTCCAGCATCATTTGTTTAGATTTAGAGCTACGTCATGTTTGAAAGGATGCCCTAATTTTTTCCTAATCCATGGGGCCTAGCGAGCATAGTTTGATTTTTTCTAGGGTTATATGGAAAACTCCACAAACTTTATATCTCTTGTCTTTTTATCGATCAATATTACATAAATAATACAAAAATTTACGTTTAGTGAGATAGGACTCAACTTTCATTCAGAGTTCCCTTTGCGGGTTCTCAATCTAGTGAGCACCGTGTCTCTTATTTTTGGTAGTTTAGAGTCATGCATTTTGGACTATAAAAGGCTAGTGTTTAAGGTATAATAACTTTGACCATAAATTTTGAAATTAGATCCCAAACAAGACTATGTGGCTAAGAATTGCTTTAATATTCTTTAAATATTTCCAACGGGAATCTTGAGTCATGATATTTGTGGTCACCAAATATAAAACTTGTATCAACATAAGGGGAGTCCCCTCTAAGAACGAAGTTACCATTATTTTGACAAATCCGTTATGGGGGTTGTATTATGTAGGGACAACTAGGGCATATGCTGCATAGAAAAATAGTGTCATATTTTGACTGACCAGCCTATTAAGTTGGAAACTTATACAAGGCCACCTAAGGGAACATGTTGTATATTCAAGAAATAGAGTTCTTAAGAATTTAACACTTTACTATTGATAGAAAAGGGAAAATAATATTTGGGTGACTCAAGACCACAGTGGGTGGTTTTTCCAAAGAAAGGGATTTTAAGAATAAAGGGCTATTTTATGCCGACATATATCATGAATAGAAAAGACACTTCTATACAAATTTGGTTTATGAAGAATGGTTAAAATTTATCCTAAAGTGGAATTTATAATATCATATTGTGAAGTTTTAAGTCATGCAGTGAGGACATTGGTACTGTACAGTTTTAAATCATGTAGTGAGGACATTGGTACTATGCAGTTTTAAGTCATGCAGTGAGGACATTGGTACTGTGCAGTTTTAAGTCATGCAATGAGTACATTGGGTAGCTTTAATTTAAGGTCTTTAGCTCTGAACAAAAGTATGATACTCTCCCAATTTCTTGATAATTTTTTTGGAAACATACTACCATATTCTGGTATGGAAGGGTAATTGTAAATTGTGGTCTAATAATTTCTGAATCCAACGGATGATATGAAAAAAAGGAAAAAAGCATTAGAGGAAGTCTTTTACAAGAACTAAGTTACCATTATTTGAAAAACCTATTATGGGGGTTGTATTATGCATGGGCAACTAGGGATTATGCTATATATCCAAATAGTGGTATCTTTTGGATAATAGTCCCATTAGGTAGGCAACTTATGCAAGGCCACCTAAGGACACATACTGCATAGTCAAGCAAAAGAGATCTAAAGAATTTTGACATTCTATTACTAAAATATGAAGAAACCTTATGAAGATTCAAAATTTCCAAAACACAGAGTTTGGTTTATGGGGAAAGTTACCTGAATATGGAGTGGGTATTTACAACAAACATTTCCAAAGAATCGTAGAAATAATACTTTTACAAAGATCTGACCCAAACATAAAATTTATGGTGTCTTGTAGTTTTAGGTCATACCACTAGGACCAGAAGAGGAAACAATATAGGATATGTGGACAAGTGATTCCAAGGTTATTTCATACTACTTTCAACACATGGATAGGGAAATATGTAAACAATGGTCTTGAATAGTTTCAGATCGAAAGAAAGATAATGGGAAAAATATACCTGAATGACTGTTTTAAAATACAGATTCTTTTATATTGTCACCATGTTTGAAGGGGAAAAAATAATATAACCAAGAAAAAAGTTACCATCATTTGAAAAATCCATTATGGGGACTATATTATGCAGGTCCAATTAGGGCATATGCTGCATAGACAAATAGTGGAATCTTTTGAATGACTTGCCCGTTATGTAGGCAACTTATCCAAGGCCACCTAAGGGAACATGTTGCATAGTCAAGCCAAACAGTTCTCAGGTATTAGAAACATTGTCACCAGAAATCATAATAAATATTATAAAGATTGGAAAATATTCAAGATCAGGAGTGTGAAATATAGAAGTAGGTAATACTCAATTCATACGAGGAATATTTGAATTAGTATTGACCATGAATTTGTAACCCCTTATATAGATCTGATTTTTATGTAAAATGAGGAAATTATTTGTTTCCATTTGAATTAACATTGTGATGTGCAGTTTAAAGTCATGCAATGAGGACATTATACTATGCAGTTTTAATTCATGCAATGAGGACATTAATAACCCTATAAGAATTTGAGACAACTTATTTATATAAAGAAGCCTTTTACTCAATCCCTATACCCATGTGAGCTATGCTCAGTGTGAGAAACAAGGAGCAGTAAGAGATTCTTTTATAACACAAAGGTGACACAATTAAAGAATATGGGTGTTAGAATTACATGAACTATAACATCATGCGGTAAGGAAAAATCTAAACCAATGTGAAAAGAAAGGCTTGTTGTAACTAGACTAAGGGATAAAAACCAAGTGTCACTATGTGTCTTTCGGGGGAAAGAATCAAGTCATACATAGTTCCTAAAGCATTCCCTATGCAGGTCTGATTCTTATAAAAGGAATAAAGGTTTTTTTATCATGTTTGGGCCAAATATTGGAGATCTAGGCATATCTAAGTATCTCAAATAGATGAGAATAAATATGTACATAGTTATTTAAACAATCATTCCTCACACCAATGAAGTTTGACCCGAAGAATGGGGGTTTTTGACATGTTCAGAGAGAGCGGTAAATCTTAAGAAATAAAATGGTATAAGGACCAAATCATATATCTTAACAAAATACTCTATATTAATCTGATTTATATACAGGAGGAGAAAATAAAATAATAAGATTTTGTGATTGTAGCTGGGCCCAAAATTGGATATTTAGGCATCTCTACGTATCTCATTGAAAATGAGAATAAAGACATACGTAGTTCTTGAAATAAAGTCTCTATGAAGATCTGACTTAGACATAGACATGAAAGGGACTCATGTGATACTAAGGAGTAGCAATGATGTCAATGATGTTTTCTTATGGAAGCTTCTAACTTCAAATAGAGAAAATGTTAGTTGTATAATTGAATGTCATGTAACGAATAAAGATGATGTCATACAGTTTAACGTCATGTGACAAGGACAAAAACACTATGCATTTTAATGTCTAGTAGCATGGATGATTATGGTTATTATGTAGTTTAATGTCTTGAAACTAGGACGTTATACCGTGCAGTTTTCAGTCTTGTAGTGAGTACCTGAGGGTTGTGCCATTTTTTAAGTCTTTTAGCAAGGCCATTTTACTATACAGTTTTGAGTCTTGCAGTGAGGATGTTTTAAAACTACAAAAAGTATTTATTTAATAATCTCTCATTGGTTAGAGTTTTAATAAGCTTCCCATCCATTGAGATTAAGGCATAAGCTCCATTTGAATAGACCTCATGTACAGAATAAGTTCCTTCCCACTTTGGTTAAAGATTTGGAGGTTTCTTCCCTGGTATCATTGGAGTCCTAAGGACCAATACCATTTATCCTTGAAGAAATGAATGGAGGCGAAATTTCTTGTTAAAATCTTGTGCTATTATGTACTGATAGACTTCTAAATGATGAAAAGTATGAAATCTTTTATCGTATAATCATTCCAGCTCATTGAACCATTTCTGAGACATATCATATATAGAAAAATGATCACAGATTACCACTCTGCGTAAAGGAAATTGCATTTCAATTAAAAAAACTACTTCTATTCTATATACTAATGAATATAGAGTTGCTTGGGTGGAAGTACGTGTATTGGTTTGATAAGCCCATAAAGAATTAAAAATTCTATCAGGCCATGATTTCTTATCTTTATCCACCACATTCTGGATTATATTTGATATATTCTTGTTAAATGACTCTATCTGTCCGTTGACCACCACATAATAGTGAGATGAATGGTTGGATTTTATATTATGTTGCAGGTATAACTTTTTTACCTCAACAGAACAAAAATTGGTGCTATTGTTTGTCAAAATAGTATAAAGGACAAAAAATCTGGTGATGATGATAGTTTTGGAAAAAATAACAATGATTTTGGCTCCAACTTCTTTGAGAGGTATTTCCTCAACCCATTTAGAAAATAATTCAGTAGCTCTAAGGATATACTTGAACTGCATAGCTGTAGCTGTAGGATAAGGCCCTACTACATCCATTTATCATGTGGAAAATGGCTTGGAGTATTTATCTATATGTAGAAAATCTGGGGGTTTATGAATGAAGTTGGCGTGCACTTGGCATGGATGACATTTCCTAGTAAAATCTGTGAAATCCTACGTTATTGAAGGCCAAAAGTATCCAAGCCTTCAAATCTGATTTGAGAGTCTGTACCCATACTGGTGGGCCCCACAATCTCCTTAATGTACTTCTTTCATGACAATTTCCATCTCTTTTACATCGATACATCTAAATAGAATTCAATTAAAACCTTTCTTATAGAGAATCTTTTGGTGGTCTGGACTATCATAAAGAGTAAAATTGGTTGCTCATCGCCGAATATGTTCTTTTTCAGCCCTATTCGATGGAAATACTCCATTTTGAAGATATTCTATGATGGATGTTCTCCATCCTATGGTATGAATATATGGATCATAAATAGGGATAATTTCATTAATTTACTCTATTCTGGTTTGAACAAAAGGTGATACCACATGATGATGAGCTATGCTAATGATTGTCTCATCCCAATTTAGATCTGCTAAGGTTGTAGCTGCATTAGCGAGTGCATCTTCTTGGGCATTCTATGATCGTGGGACATAATACAATGTCGGTTCTGAGGGAAATTCATCCCTTAACCTTCTGATGTAATCACACAAAGGGATTAACTCTTATTTTATGATAAAATATTCCCCATTGATTTTCTTGATTACCAATTTTGAATCACCTTTTACCGTCAAGTGATTCATTTTCACATGAAGTGCCAATTCCAAACCTACAATGAGAGCTTGATACTTCACCTCATTATTGATTCCACCTGCTGATAATAGGAATGAATAAGGAAACACTTATTTTTCTGGGGAAATAAGGACAATTCCTAACCCAACATTGTTGAGTTTAGGGTTTTCCATCCTCTTCCCTTTTGTACTTCTGGAAGCACCATCAAAGTACATTTCCCATATTTTGGAATTATCCTAAATAGAGAATCCCTCTTCATCCGGAATCTTAGTATTTAATAATGTACCTTATGTAGATGGATGCTTATAATGGAAGTTGTCTAGAGAATTTACTTTTTTTGACTTTGGAGGCATAAATTGGATATCAAACTATTGAAAAATAACGTCCCACCATTCCAGACACCCTGTAAGCATAGGATGAATGAGGATAAATTTGAATGGGTTATTGCGAGATACCAATTGGACCTCATGATGTTGCAAGTCGGGACTCAATTTCTAAACTGCAAATATTAATTCTAGGAAACACTTTTCAATACATTAATACTGTGTTTCCGCATCAAGCATAGTTTGACTGAGATAGTATAGGCTCTTTTCATTCCCAGCAACATTCTTCTGAGCAAGGAAGGCACCTAGGGATCACTCCAAAGCTATCACATAATGGACAAGTGATATTCCTTCAATAGGTGGTATTAATACCGATGGAATCAAGAGATATTTTTTGAGGGTATAAAATGATTCTTAACAGTCTTTAGTCCATTGGTAGGTGACTCGCTTCTTCATAAATCTGGTGAAGGATAAACACTTTCTTGAAAAATTGGTGATAAAGTGATGAATATAGGCCAAGTGTCCTTAGAGTCCTCTTAATTATTTCAAATTTTGAGGAGGTGACATACCAAGTATTGATTTTGTTTTCTTAGGATCAACTTTGATACCAGGATGGCGTGCAAAGAAGCCAAGAAACCTTCCTGAGGTTACCCTGAAAGCACATTTCAAGGGATTCATCTTTAAACTATGTTGATGAAGTTTATGGAATATGGTCACCAAATCAGCCAAGTGATTAGAACATTGTCTGGATTTGACCACCAAATCATCCAAATAACATTAAAAAATCTTCCCTAAGAAGGGTTTGAAGATATGGTTCATAACACATTGGTATGTTGCACCTGCATTCTTTAAATCAAAGGGAATTACCCAATAGAAGAACACACCTTAAGGGGATCTGAAGGCTATAGATTTTTCATCCTCTGGGGCCATACATATTTGATTATACCTAGAGTATCCATCAATGAAGGAAAGATCATCATAGATATCTATTGCATCAATTAAAAGATCTATAATCAGAACTGGAAAATCATCTTTAGGACAATGCCTATTAAGATCTTTCAAATCATTGAAAACTCTAATTTACCCATTCTTATTTTTCACTGGGACAATGTTGGCCAACCGTCTGGGATATTGAACTTCCCTAACAAAGTTATCCTTCATAATCTTATTAACTTCAGTTTCAATTTTAGAGGCATGAGTTGGGTGTGTTCTTCTTGACGCTTTCTTGGATCCACGATGTTCTTATGGAAAACCCAAATGATGGGTGGCTACATCAGGATTAAGTCCTGGAATTTCTTTATAATTCCAAGAAAATATATGTTGATGTTTCTTTAGAAATGAAGTATACACCTCTTTTTCTTCAGAGGTTATGGCCGCACTAATTAGAGTGGGGAATGGATCTTCTTCTGTACCCAGATTTATTTCTCTGAGCTCATCCATGGTGGTAGAGACACCTTTCCCAAATGTTGGAGGAGAATACCCAAGATCTTCCTATTATTCTTCATTATGTGTTACCTCTTCTATTTCTACTTGCATTGTATATGATGAGGAAAAACTCCTAGAGTTAGAAGGGGAGTTAGTATTTAGACATCTTGAAGAAGAGGCCACCATATCTAACCCTACTGATGGCGAACAGTATTCCTGTGGAAATAAAGTAGAAACGATGGACCGAGAATCAACATATTTGTATTCCTTTAGCATTGATACAATTTCTTCTAATTTGATTGATGAAGTAGAGGATTTTTGTAGTTCAACATATGAAATGAAAACATCTATATTTTGGCTTCCATCACTGCTTGGTGGATCAACAGTTTCTCCCATGTTTTTAGGATCAATTTCCACAATTTACATAATGGAAGTTATTGAATGAGTTCTTGGATTTGGTTTTACCTTTTCAATTTGATTAATAGGTAACACATAATCTATACTCAAATGTATGAATGGGCTTTCTGGGATCTTTTCCAGTCCATTTAGAGTATTAACTCTGGTGATTTCTTTTGTCATGGACTTCATTCCTTTCGTGTGATAAAAATCTTCCTAAATGTATTGAGATTCACATGTTTTGAATGAAGCCTTATCACCATACAATGCCTCTATTTGAACATTGAAATAGAACTTAAGACACTGGTGGTATGACAAAGGTATGGCCGCATGTTGATGCAGCCAAGGCCTTCCAAGCAGAATATTGAAGGCTGTGTCCTCATAAACAACCATGAAATATGAATTAGACACAAGATATCCAAACTATGTTCTGAGTGTAATATCACCCGGAGGTTCTTGTTCATTCTTTTCATATCCTTGCAACATTAAATTGGAAGAAGATAAGTCATATTCAGTTAGGCCCAATCGATGAAGTGTACGAACGAGAATGAGGTTGACTTCAGATCCATTATCAATGAAGGCTGATTGGATGTCTATATCATTGACTTTTCCAGACAAATACAAGGGTCTAATATGTCCATGTACAACATCATATTCATCTTCATATGTAATAGATATTATTTCATGACATTATGCAGAATCATTCTCTATACGGTAAACCTTAGCTACAACAACTTCGGTTTTAAACTCCCGAGGACTTGACAAAGCCTCAACGAGTGCTTCTTGAAGATCTTTTGATTGATTAAAAGCATCCATAATTGATAACTTGGCTATTACTTGGGACAATTGTTTCAAGAAATCATACTTTTGATCCAATGGTATGGGTTTTACTGTATAAATATGCAGTTTTTCAAGTGTTTTGGAAGTTGATTCTTCTAATGCAGACGTACCCTGTGTCGGAGAAAAAGCTGAAAATACTCTTGGATTTGGTATATTAGACTGACTAGGTCTATTCATTTTCTAAGTGGAAGATGGTGTGACTTCTAATTGGTACTCCAAGATAATTGTGTTAGAACCAAACCTGTGTTTCATGGAAGAATCTTTTTGTTCCTATTGATCCCACTGAAGGGATCTTCCATTAGCTTCTGCTATATATATGGTTCAAGTAGGGGTAGAATTAAAATGGTGGTTTCTATAATTCCCACTTATTCCCTTGTATCCTCAACCTTGACCTCTTTCTTTGGTTCCCCAATTAGGTATAAGGAATTTCGGATCACTATAATTAGAATCACCATTTTCATTAGGATCAATTAATTAGATAATGTCAACTGAACCAAAGATCAAATCTTCATCTAATGAAGATTCTTCTTGATGGGTTAATTATAGTGGTTCCATTTCGTGGGGTGGTGCCCATTCTTTTGAGATAGTTGGCATGAAATCTACTAGGTTCAAGGACAACTTTGGCCTTAACGTGAGCTCATCTTCTTCAGACTACTCTTTTTCCTTCTGACCATCTCGATTCTTTGAGGATTTTCCTTTTTATGAAGGTGGTTTTTATATGGAAGAAGTGGCAGAAGATATAATCGATTGTTTCAACTGTGGTTGTAAAATGGCATGAGTCTGGTTAATTGTTTTCTTGATCATCCAATCATCATATTTCTACACATTTTTAATTTTCACTTCTTTCCATACGCATTATTCCTCCAGACCAGTAGTAGTAACACTTGCTACTTGAGTTGATGAACTTTTTAGTTTCACTTGTCTAGAGTTTAACATCTTTTACAGGAGGTCCTTGAAAACAAAACATTCATGGATGAGCTTCCCTAACATCCAGTGAAAAGGAAAATAATTAGGAAGATCCTAATCTTCTTATATATTTGGTTTCTTCATCCTTGGGAGCTGAACCAAATTGTTTTCCAGGGATGAGATGAAGTAACCAGGAACTTGTTTATCTTGGAAAGAATAAACTTTATTTTTTAATTCCTCAAACTGTTTCCACCTTTGATCTCTTTGATCATCTTAATGTGGTGGTCATTGCTACTGATTCTCTAGAGACAAATCCCTTTAGTATGATTAAGGTTCTGAAGTAGAAGCAGGTACCAGTGCATGTTTGAGAATAACTGTAGAAACTTCTGTGTTTCCTATCATCCTCCCTGAAGCTGTTGGAATTACATGAGTTTTAGCCTTAATTTATATAATATAATCTTCTATATTTTGAGCGATTGAAGTAAGGTCTCGAAACCCTTCTGTTTATTTCACATGGATCAATGGTGTGCGTAACTCATCATGTAGATTTTCCACACAAATTAGCATAAATTCTTCTTGAGGGAGTTCTAGTCTTAAGGAATATGTTAATCTTTTCCATCACACAATGAAATATGAAACTCTTTCATTCTCCCATTGTTTATAATTGGAAAGTTAAAAAATTGTCATCTTTGGTAGCATTGAGCTAAATTGAAGAAGGAATTTCTGACGAATATCTTCTCATCCAGTAATTAATCGAGATTGTAAACTTGTATACCAGACAAAAGCTGGTCCCTATAATGACTGCACAAAACACCTAAGATTTAATGCTTCTTGTTGTTGAGAAGATCCCATCATGGGATCACAACAAGAAGACAAATGTGTTAAGTGTTGTTCCAGATCACCTGAACCATTGAAGATTGGAATCTTGGTATTCACAAAATTTGGTGGGGGAGGAATTGCATCCACCCATTCATGGTAAGCACTCTTTTCCAGCAGAACTGGTGCACGTCGTTCCTCCATAGCTACCAATCAAGTCATTAATGCCTTAATTTTATTCATAAGCATTTGGGGAACATCCAGATGAGCTGGAACCTATACAGGTATAGAAACTGAATCTTGAGATGGTGAAATGACTAAAAAAACCACTAATGGTGGTGCTGATATTTTCCATGGATAACCCATGATAACAGGCCTATTAGGATGTATCTGAACCTACATTTACTGTGTACCCAATGGAGGGAATTCATTATCCACATATGTAGTTACTACAAATTCTCTTTGATAAAGAGCTCCTATAGGATGGGTAAGTTGAGGACTTTCTTGGGGAGTATGTCTAGCAGAAATGCTTCTTCTAAGTAACTCTGTATTGAGTCTTTTCAACTCTTTTATTTCCTCTTCTGGTTTTGAAAATCTATCTTCAATAGAAATAGATTTACCTTCTCCAGTGGAAAAGTGAGATGCAATCTTACTTTTGACTTTCCCCTTATTAGATGCCTTTAAGAGGGTGGGAGTGGTTATTTGAAGGCATACCTAGATTTTGGGTAAGCCTCTGAATTTGGGTACGTACACCTTTTTAATTTTCCTCAGTGTGTACCATACTATGGACAAGAACTTCATATTTTGATTCCCCTGAAGTAGAATCATTTTCTGGAGGATCTTCTTCAGTGGTGTTAATGACATTCACTGATGAATAATGCATCGATGGAATTCTGTAAGTATTTTGTAAGATCTTCTCCCTCAGAATCTTCCATGAGACTCTGTTCTCCTATATGATGAATTTCTGGGAAATGTTTGGCAGACAGTAACTCGAAGGGAATCCTTGGATAGTTCAATTGTATGCTTTCCTTGTGGCTTCTTCCCTAATCGGGAGAAAACTGACTGCCATTGAAGAGGGGATTGCAGACATGAAAAACCCCCAGCCCTACAGGATGAGGCTGTTCCTATTCCTATTCTTCAAATCTTTGAACTTTGTTTAATGAATATCAAGGTTGAATTAAATAATCCCCTAGCCTTGCATGTTGGGGTGATTCTTGAACTTCTATGGCTGAAATTCGTGCAACTTCTCTTCTGATTTAGTGAATTTTGGTTTGTAAATTAGCTGGGTGCATTATCCAACAACCACTTAAATCACCTTTTTCAGAAGATCACTTTTATATTTCAGACATTTTAATTCTCTGACACCTGACATCCTCTAAGCAGGAAGCCTGCTCAAGATTCTAAGATACTTGATGTAAAAGTAACTCAAAAACTTATTTTCTTTGGGCTTGAATATAATGAGAGATGGTTAAGGACTATTCTTGAGCATACATTCGATTAAATACAAAATCTATAGATTGTTGATGACCGTGGGTAATAACATTGCATAAGACCACTTTTGGAGGACTTTTCTAATTTTAAAGTGCAGTGAAATGCAATGCTCCATGTGCACCCCATCCTCTAATACAAACACTATATGGGGAATCAGTAATAAACTGGCATAACCTTTTTAGAGAATTAAGGCATGAATGTTGAAGTATTCTATACTGTTTTTCATCCTTTGGATGTTGGGAAACTGAGAGAGGTTCCAAGTCAATTTGGCATTGAAACCCTTTTATTACCTTTACACGATTTTGATATTCATCATATGGTAATACATTGGGTTTCAAATGACGAAGAGTCTTCCATAAATTGAGGCAGATATTAGGAATACGATCTTCTATCATCAATTCTAGAATGTTATACTGAGAATATATGAAAGGCCAGAACATGACTGGTACTTCTCTCTTAGCAAATTGTTTCCTCATGTTTAACACATCTTCATCGTCTTTCACTAGAGGTTTCTCCACTTGGTTTGACCAAAGTGGATGTTCTATATTAGATGACAAATGACCCAAGGGAGGTTTGGATAATGACCATTCCCTTGAGATGTATTCCGGTTGATAAAGTGTTTCACCTGTCAATGACAAGGCATGAGACATGACTGGACTTATGTTTACAAGTTCCTCAAGATAGGAGGGCTTTCTCTTCACTACACTTCCAATTATAGAATTGTCTTGACAATGAAAAATACTACTACAGAGAGGAATTTCATAGAAAATTCCATCATGGGGAGGATCACCATGGTGGATTACAGAAAGGGATAAACCTTCTTGCTCCTTGGTCTTCTGGACACACAGAGTGTTACTGAGGCTCTCATTCAGAGATAGGCACTCTGGATTGAATGAATTTTCATGAAGCAAGCCTTAATGATGAAGCATATAAAAAGAAAATTCAGAATTACTACTACCACTCCCATAATTTGGTAATGAGAGGATAGGATCTTGAGCCGCAACAGATAAATGCCTAAGGGATTCATGAACTCCAGCATTAAGAGGAGCCAAATCGTAGCTTGAATCTTGATTTTCAAACAGTGCTTAGTGAGAATTCTTCTTGGATGTTATCTTTTACTTAGTTGGGGCCACTTGTTGGCAAAAGTGGTTATCATGGGTAGGTGTATGTGCCTGCCTTGGATTAGTTACTGGAATAGACCGATTGCCTCCAATTGAAAAGGGTGTATGTTCCCAATCTTGTTGTCCGTATGATATGGGGGAGTATTCCCCATGACCCTCATGGACTGGAACAAAGGTGTGTATCTGCTCTGTGATGGCATGTTGATGTGTCATCCCATGTGTGGGGATAGATTTATGTGTATGTTACCCTGTTATTGTTGAAGTGGTTGTTATAATATTCAGGCATGCTTCCAGAATATGGGTAGGGATTTTCATCTGCTCTTTCACCATTGATAAGATATGTTAGGTGACTTCTACGACCGAAATGAGAATATAAGTCCATTCTGTATCTGGATTTGGTGTATGTTCATGCTCCTGTCCTCCTTTTTCTATCAATGGGTATTGACTGTACTCGTGCATGGGGGAAGAGGATTGAGTCTACCCCAGATTTGTTGTTGGGGATTTCTGACTGATTTCTCCAGGTTCTACCAAACAAGACTGTTGGTAAACTTGATAAGAATTGGCAGGTGTATGTGCCTACTGGTTGTTTCCTATCAAGTATGGTTGATATAATTCCTTCAATACTAGCAGAAGAGACTGCTGATAGAATTGGTGATCGTAAATAGGTGTATGTTCCTGTTTACCAGTTTCCACAACATTAGATTGGAAGGCTTCTTAAAATGCAGTCAAATGAGCATACTGACTGGCTGATAACTTGTAAACAGGTGTATGTGCCTGTTCATGGTACTCCACTAGATTTATCTAGTGTGAATTTTGGGTTTCTACTAGATGAGTCTGCCGGATAGAAAACATATAACGTACATGTGTATATACCCATTTGTTGTTTACCATCAAGTTAGGTTTATGGGATTCTATGGAAGAGGTAGAGGTGAGAACCTACTCCCCATTGACTGGACATTGTCCCCAAAGGTTCTTCTTGTGTGATTGGGGCATGAGAAACCTGGACCTAACATCCATAGGAAACACCCCTATCATATTGGGGGTTCACTTCCGTGTGATTCTGTTAGTGGTGATTGCGGGTGGGAGTCCTCAAGAAGGACTCCTGCATTCTTGAATTGAGGCCTTGAGCGGCCTCTTTCTCCACCTCCCTATAGTATGGGAGGGATTTATTATTGCATTCTAGGGATAATGACCTAAAACTGTTAAATACGGTGGTTTTCACCGTTTTCTTCTTGATCATTGGTCATCGTTGGCTAGATGATCAAGGACTGTTATTGACCTGGAGGGCCTGCCGAACAGCCTCCAAAGATGGGATTGTATCGTGCCAACGATATTACTTTACCAGAACATTAGAGACCTAGCATTGAAGAAGATGGGTTGGTGATGATGTCATTCCTATGGATGGGGATCCATCTTGAGCAGCGGTTGGGAAGTTTACATATGTTTACTTTAAGAAATCCATTTTGGAGTGACGGGAATTCTGAGAAGAACACGAAACCAAAAAAATCCATTAAAGAAAAATCTTTTTAGATGGTTACATGGATGATTTATTCTATTGTCTGGCCTTCCTTTATCAATTGATTGGGTCCTAACAGGTGGGTATCATTATTAACTTGGTTAAGGATTCATGTCAGGTTCACCATTTTTGTTTCGTAGTTCCTTGAAACATGTATTCTAGTTTTAAGAATCACTACTTCCAGGACGTTTCCATTGGATTTTTTTATGGAACCAAAAACTTCCAATTGTCCTTTATACAAAGGGTACCTACTTTCCAAAGGAAGTCATTCATTAAGTTTAAACTTCACGATACTTAAAAACATGCATTGGTCTAGAGGATGGGAGGTCAGACTCATCACGCCCTTTTGGGGGGAATTATTTTTTACTCCGAGACTCACTTTGTAAATTAGGATATTTTCATGAATTCTTATTAATTCACCAAGTATATCATAAGTATCCCTTGGAATTTTCAATCACTTATTAACATGATTAAAGTTTAGAATCATCAGTATGCATTCAAGGTTCTTCATTAATGGAGA
Source organism: Viscum album (assembly GCA_963277665.1). NCBI lineage: Eukaryota > Viridiplantae > Streptophyta > Magnoliopsida > Santalales > Viscaceae > Viscum > Viscum album. Next base: position 2,123,476,994 of record OY728119.1, read on the forward strand.
TATCCCTATGTATTCAAGGTTCTCCATAAATGGTATCCTTTAATAAACCATTTCAAGATTCATTTAGTCATCATTTAGATGATACTAGTTTTTAACCAACCCTGTGGGGCACTCTAGAATTTATTGCCATCCAAGGAGATGAAGTTTTAGTTTGATCTTGGGATCGTGCCCATAAAATGGGCTACCTACGTATCCTTGTAAAAGGAATCGGAACCCTCATAGTTTGGTGCCACTGAATGGGACACATCATTTCTTTTAAGGTCATGTGATAAGGACCTAACCGTATAGTTTAATGTCATGTGGAATGGACATCTAAGACAAAGGTTCTTAGTCAAGACATAACATGGGAATTATACTGAATTAGCCCAAGGAACTTGGAAAGGATATGGGTTTACAAGTAGGATCAAACCCTATTGGGAATATAGAACAAGGAGAACAGATTTGATTTAACGTATTGGGTTTGAACCTCAAGGAGGCCTCCTACGTATCCCATATATATGGGAATCAAAGCCCAAGTTGTTTGATAAGTCTCATAAGAGAATATAGTTGTTTGAGAGAAATGAGTTTGATCTTACTTCATGAAAAGGATGCCTTGGTGATTTTAGGATTTTAATTTGGGGCTTATTACTAGAGAGAATTCCCAAATTAGGGAAATTTGGTTTGGATTCCTGAAGAGGAAATCCAGTGAGCTCAGTCCCTGAGAAGGCTTCCTATGTATCCCGATTATGGTGGGAATCATAGTTCTCATAGTTCATTCAGTTGTACAAATGTTATAACCATCACAAATATCTAAACCAACATAATTCATGCTCGATGTGAGAAACAATATGATGTCAAATATTCAACAAAGGCACTTTAAAATTTTTCCCCCTTTGATGGTGGAAGAGAGTGCACCTATGGTGGCTAAGGTGAATGAGTTTGAGGAAACCCAAGAAGAGGGCGAGGCAATGAGCCTTCCCTCTGTTCACTCTACATTGGAGAAGGCTCCAATGAAAGGAGGAAGGGATGAAGGTTAGGGGATTACACCTGGATGGATTCCCATGGTGACAAATCCCAACGGGAGAGGGAAATAGTAACAAGAGTCCCTGTGCCCATCTCCCCTATGGTCTTTGGCACCGAAGAAGAAAGGAGGAGCATTGATGTGGCATCCTGCAAGAAAAGATAGGGTCTTATGTTGAGATCCTGGAAGGGGAGGGATACTTCTCATTTGTTCAAAAGGAAGAAAAGAAAGTGTGAAATTTACCTTCCCTACTAGAGACCTAAGGTTCTGGGTCATCTCTTTGAGAAGGGAGAGGCTAGGACCCAACCCTCCTCCAAACTGGGAACTTCCCAACACTGTTTCTAGGAGCAAGGACCATGTGACTATGGATATTCAAATCCATAAACATTCCATGTATCCTAAATCCCTTATAAAAGTAATGTGGGAAACCTCTAACTGTGGAAATACAAAACCAAATAGGAGACACACTAATGTGACCTTCCCAATGGTTTGATAATTAAGGAGGTTTTGGTGGAGGTCTCAACAAAATCCATTTCAGACAAGGGATCCAAGGAATAATAAGCCTTTCCATGAATGGATTTGAGGAAGTCTTGATGGATTGTATACTAAAGAGGGTGAAAAGAGTATGTGAATCAAAAAGGGGCACCGAAGTAGAGAAGGGCGCCAAGTATGGGTGAAAAAGTAGAATTGGGTGGCCTAGTATTCACTTAAACAACGAACAAACTATATGGTAATACTTGGGCAAGACCTTTCTCAAGCCTTCATGAGTATTCACAAGTGATCCTAGAAGCAGGGCGCTTAAGTTTCTATGAAAAGAATAGGTGGCTCACAAGTATTTCTGATTTGGAGAGGTTGGGCGCTTTAGGTGTGCAAGTGTTATGGTTTTCAAACACTAAAAGGACTTAAGTCCAATGATAATCCATTAAATCCTCTACTCAAGGTGTTGAAGAACTACCTTGAAAGTTTCGTAAGGCTAGGGTGAATTACTAGGGTGACTAGTGACATAATTCAGATTTTGGAAAATTTTTCCGTAAAAATGGAGACCCCAAGGATCTATTTATTAGAAAAAATAGGACCTTGGGAGAAATGAAATTGGGAACGTAAGAAGGCTGTACGACAGAATTGTGGCATGCAAGTGGATGCGCACTGAATGGGTGGTTCCCATGTATACTCGCACGCCACCGGTGATTTGGTTATACTAGGGAGACACCTTAAAGACTTAGCCAAAATTATTACTTCAATCAGATCTAGCATGGTGGCATGTTGGTATTTGTGCGTTGGTACCTTGGGTGCCTCTTTGGTAACTTATCCCAAAATAATTGATCCATAATGCGGGTGCTGCACCCCTGCTTGGGGTCAGTGCCGGGCTGTGGTCCCAACCCTTTGGGCCGGTGCCTTCACTACCATCACTGACCCCCATGAAAAATTAAGAGTCACACCACAAACTTTTCCATCCTGGTTGATGTTATTTTTAGTCACGACATATGTAAATCCATCTTCAATTATGGATAAGTGCATGAAACAAATTTCATGGTATGTACAACTATCTTAGAAATGGTGGTCAGCCAAAGAATGTTCACTTACTATTAGATGGTATACACAATCCCTTCCTCAAAACACCTCACAATTATTATTTAGTCACCGATAAGGGTTGGTGAAAAATGATGGACCTTGATGAAACAAGCCGAATACTCCATCATTGACATGAAATCCTGTTATAGGTGCATTAACTCTCGAGTGTGGTCTGCTCGCAACATCAAGGGGAAGAAGCAATCATAATAGGCAACTTGGATGTCCAACCATACCATACCCTAATGACGTTTTCCCTGGGTAATCACATCCCACCAACATTTAGTATAATCAAAAAGCATATAGGAAGTTAACCTAAACCTCCTCTCTAAAGGAATATCTAAATTCTAAAAGATAGATAACAAGGCCATAATTCATGAATCATTATCCTAAGGACCACCATCCCCTAAAAAGGTGGGACGATTCTACTACTGGAGTTTCCACATCAAAAATTCCATAGTAGGGGAAGGTTGAAGAGATACCTATATAAAATGTATAAAACAGAAGAAACTATCTTAGAACTAATGATTGACAATAATAGAAATTTCAAAAGGGGGTTCCTCAAGTGGAACTATAGGAGGTAATACCAATGGCTCAGGTCCCACCACCTCCTAGTCATGGTCATCACCGCCCTCTAGGAATAAGACATGAAGACTTCATGGTGTAATATCTCTACAATTTCCAATTCCATGCCTCATATAAGATTTATAGCTGATATAAAATAGGGAAAGAAGGCAAGGCTTGGCTTCAAGCCTTCCTATAATTAGTTTCACCTTTCATCCTACTCTAAAATATATTTCTATGTGATAAAAGAGATCATAGGAATCTTAGAAGATACCAACTACTACCCACTACTAAGGTCGGGTTAGGATCAAGGTCTCACAGCAATGCAACATAAGTTCTGGTATATGGAGTTTCAATGACAATTTATAGAGTAAAAAACCATTTACTTTTCAATTAGAATCCTTATTTAATGTTTAAGCATTAATTTATTAAACTTAATTTTTATTTTTATGGATATATATTTCTCAACCCAATTAAATGCATCACCATTCCCAATTTATAAAGGCGTATACTCTTTATAAATTAGAATTTTTATGCCAAGTAACTGCATTTTGACCTCTATATCCCATATGAGGACGTAATATGTCATTAATCAAATCAACTAATATTTTAGCCCATAGAACTGGTGGTTCATCACTCAATCAATAAATAATTGGTTAGTTAAGGTTTCATCATCAATATATGTAGGAAAAAACTATTTATTTGTCCTTGAAAGAAACTTAACAACAATTCAATATATATATATATATATATATATAAATCAAGGAATTCACAAAATTCACATGAAATATAGGAAATGTAAGCCGTAATATAAATATAAAATGGCATAATGCATGAAATGTGAATCCTCATGTGCCTAGTATGAAGAATGAGATAATACCTATTGAACATATTAGGCCAAGGAAAATAAAATCCTTAAAAATAATATAAACAATAATAATGTCACAAGACATGTGCATCACCCAATGGTGAAATCAAGGAGACACTAATATGAACAATTCAATAAGAATAATGACCCATCCCAGGTAGTATGGGTTTACCATGTACATGGGATAGCTACTCCCATGAACATTCTCATTACAAAATTTTGATAAATCTTAATATCTTGTTTAATATCCAGATAGTATGAAAAATGAAAAAGAAGCTCCAATACCACTTTGTAGGGTCTCACCCTATAATCTACTGAATGGTGCCCTGAGACGGTTGGGTAAATGACCTCAAGCATGCCTCCCCATACACCATAGGATTTTAACTTGAAGCATGTGACTAGGGTGTGTATGTGGGAAGACAATTCCCTCATGAGTAAAATTTAAACACAATGGTAATATATAAACATGATGAGTAGTAGAACAACAAATAGTAAACATCCATGAATAATAAATCGGAGGAATCTGAATAATAAATCAACAAAAAAGTGATGATGATGACGATCATGTATTGAACCTATAAAAAAATGAGTACTTGGGATATAGGGGAGAAAGAGTATACCACATGCTATGAAAAAATAAAAAAAAGGACCAAAATATACCTCTTCTAGCATCACAATCATATGCTCGATCCTTTTCTCATGAACTTCATTATAGTAGTGAAAATTAATCATTGGAAGTTGGATGTTTCCCTTTATCTACACCTGCAATCATGAAGTTTTACTAGGTACTAAGGGAGTCCAAATAAGAATATGTGATGTAATCAGTAGGCCACCACCATTGGTGTCTAGATCAATCCAGTATTTTTATATAAAATAAGTAGTGTGCCAAAAATAATAAAAACAAGGCATAAATAAATAAATAGATACATCAAACCAGGTTCCTCATGGGATACCTAACCAACTCTACCCACTTCAGCTTAAGTTGGATGTCTCTGAAACAATGTTGCATATACAAGACAATTCGTAAGGGTGTAACGATGGGTAATCATAAAATAAACATCAATATTGAATCGAGCCCAAGCATGTGATTCAGATGGGTGATGCTTCCTTGGATAATATCTTTGTTTTACTTGTATTTAATATAAAATTCATCTTTAGAATTTAATTAGAAGCGTCTTGAGATAGTATTATATGATCCGAAAAGGTATCAAAAGTATCACTCTAAGGGCACTATAAATACCCAAAACTATAAGTGTTTTCCAAGGAGATTCATAAATGGAATCCCAAGTATCAATCCCAACATAAAGTGAAGAAAGAACTCTTCAAGACCATCCCCAATATCTCATATACAGGAACTAGTATCACTCGTGGCCTAGTATAACCATCTAGCCATAGATCCCATCCACACTATCTCCCTTAGTGAACTAGTATCACTTGTATGGAGGTTTTGATAATGAACGGTGATCTCATCCAAGGAATTCTAAGTATCACTCCTGGTATATTTCTAATTTATCAGAAAAACTAATTATAAATCATGATGAGACCATCCAAGTCAGTCCATAAATGGAATTCCAAGTATAACTCTCAGTAGTACATGAATGTATGATTCATCTATCAAGATCCCACACCATTTTATCAAGGTATCACATTCATAAGAAATTAATCCAGTTGGACAATTCATTTAATTAAATTAAGGCAAGATATGACATAAAGCATTAGGGACTAATAGAGTTAATTTATATAATACAACTATGTCTTAAGCATATGGGTCTAGCAAATGTCCTAACAACGACCACTTAAATTTCATTTATTATAAGGGAAAAATGCCTTAGGGGGGGGGGGGGTAATAATTTATGGTTTTTGGAAATAAATCCTTTAATGAAAGGCACACACAAAAGGGTGGATCATGTAAAGGTGATCAATGAAAGGGTTTATTCACCACTAGCTAGGACTGCATTGAGAATGGAAAACCATTCAATTTAATTTATTAAACATTTTAGATGCATCACCTAAAATTTTGTCACAAAACACAATGATGCATGGTATAAATAAAACATAACTTAAGGGAAAATAGCTAGACCAACTACCATAGGTTTTTAGTTCTCCCCTAATCCAGTGTTGGCCCCTGAATCAAGCTACAATGGGTGAATGTTGAAAAGTAGAAAAAAACCCTAAAAATAGGGAATGTGAGATCACACTAAAATAGAACATAATAAGTAATGATAAAAAAATAAAAAGGAGTAGGAGTAGATTTTTTACTATTGTGGATCCAATGTGACTAAAAATGAAGGAAAAAGAGATCAGATTAGGGAGGAGTGGAAGAACCTAGGTTTGGTGTCAAAGGGTTCTCTCCCACAACACCTGCTAGAGAAATGAGGTGCTTCTGTAAAAAACAAGAACCTTACTTCTTAAAAAACCAATAGGGGCATTTATATGATGTGTAAACTTTACAAGTTGTGTAAATATTGGGTTTATTCTTCTTTGGGAAGACCCATTTCATGATGTGTAGGAGGCCTGGACAAACCTTTACATGTTCTATATCTAATAAATTATTTGTATTTCAATTTCACTCCATGTGTCAGGAACATTTCGTGTATTTGGCCTACAACCAGCCACCGACCGATCTATAACTTTACCTTCCTAAATAAAATGGACTAGACTAAGGGTATGATTATCTATTCTTAATCCAAAATAGAAACTTAGAAACGATTTAACATAAACTAAAATAAAATTCACCTCACTAAATGCACAAGACATTACAACCTCCCCTACTTAAAACAAATTATCCCCGAGTTTCCCAATCAAGGGTGGTAAATCATAGATTGAGAAGAGTTCCATATTTTGAGCATGTAAATTGGCCTCTCTCTCTTTGGAATCACTATGTGCATGGTTATGTCTCCATAGCACTCAGACTCATGGAACTGAACTACCTCAGAGATCATTCATGCTTCAATCAATGATACATATCAGATGATCCTCAAAGGATGCATCTACCTCTAGCTCAATGTGGTCAGGATCAAACGAATGATATGAGTCGTAGTTAGAGAGTTGAATCTATGATATGTGGAAGATTTCATACATGTCATGGTACCTATGTGGTAACTATAATCAATAGGCTACTGTCCTGACTCTCTCCATGATCTCAAATGTCATAACATAATGGGGTGATAGATTTCCCTATCTATGAATTTTCCCATGACCAAATCTGGGTGAAACTCATAGAAAAACCCAATGCCCCACATCGAACTCTATTGGTCGATAGTGAAGATTGGTATAATACTTCTTCCTAGACTAAGTTGTATCCATATATTTCTAAATTAATTGTACTTTCTCTTAGGACTCCTAAATGAGATGAGGACCCGATAGTGCTACCTCACCTGCCTCAAACTAGCACATGGATGAATAGTATGAACAACTATAAAGGGCCTTATAGGGATATATTTTAATAATTTACTGAAATATATTATTTTAGGAAAACTATAATAGAGGTATATAATTCTACCAAGAACCTCTTAAAACTTGGAAACATGTCGGAAGCATGTCCTCCAACACCCATATTATCCACCCATATAGCATGTTATTCTGAGGGTGATATACTATACTCAAGAGAAAATTTGAATTCAGTGCTCTCTACACCCCCTTCTAGGATCATGATGTAAAATAAACATCTCAATCCAATAAGATATAATGGGGGACACCATGAAGGTGCACAATATCCTGGATATAAAGACTTACAATCTCATCAACCGAGAGGCTCTACCAGATAGGTAGGAAGTGTGAAACCTTCATCAACCAATCAATGATCACCAATAAAACATCACTACCTCGATGGGATCTCATAAATACCATCAAAAAATCTATAGTGGTTTAATTAAATTTACACTCAAGAATGTATAGAGGATATAAAAGTCCAGCAGGTTGCCGATGCTCTGTCTTCACTTTCTGAAGAGTGGAGCACTTCATGATGAAACCTACAATATGCCTCTTTATACCTATCCAACAATACTGATGAGGAATGTCTAAATACATCTTGGCAAGGCCATGGTGAACTTCCCAAATAGATTCTTGAGATTATAAAATAAACTCTTCCATGTGTTAGGAGGCAACCATAGTCACCCATGGTAGAGTAAGATCTCATTCTCATCAAAAACCCAACCAGGTGGTGGGTTGTCATCTGAGACACTATCCCTCAAGATGTGGACCTCATAATTTAAAGTTTTCTCAACCATACGCACTCTATAAGATAGGATTTCACCCCCAAAGATACTAAAAAAGACTACCCATGATATTTTTGATCCTACATGTGTATCTAAAAAAATAGGCTCATCAAATGCCACTCACTAATGGCCTCCTAGATGTAATATTTCAGAGTCTTCCAGTTCAAGGCTTCATCCTTTACATTACCCTTTCCAGGAGTATGAGAAAGCTCAAAGTCCAATTATTGAATGTATTCTACCCACCTGCACTACCTCATATTCAAGTCATAATGTGTGAAGATGTATTTGAGATTTTTTTGATTTAATTAATCAATGAACTGATCATAAAATAGATAATTCCTCCAATAGTGTAAAGCATAAACAATAACTACTAGATCTAGTTCATTTATAGGGTAATTCCACTCATGATGTCTTAGTTAGAGGGACCCATATGCCGAAACTCGATCTCCTAGTATCATAACTACTTATATCCCAATTCATGAATCATCATAGTAAATAGTATAGCCTCTACCTAAATCTGGTAGAATTAGGATTAATGATAAAGTCATTATCCCCTTAACATCCTGAAAGGATGTATCACAATATTCTGACTGTATAAATTTCACACCCTTCTTAGTCATGTCTGTAAGAGGCACTGTAAGGTGTTAGAAATCCAGAATGAATCATCTGTAATATCCCATTATCCCTAGAAAATACATATTTCAAAGACATTATTTGGATTTTACCAGGTATCTATAAGCCTTACCTTCCCTGGGTCAATAGATACACCTTCCTATGAAATGATATGATCTAAGAAGTGAACCTTATTGACCCAAAAGTTGAATTTTATGATCTTAGAATATATATGATGTTCTATCAATGTATTTGAAATGATCTCAAGATGGTTGGAATGACCATGTCTAGTGATAGAATACACCAAGATTTCATCTATAAAGACTACCATGAATGAATCCATATTGGGGTGGAAAACCCAATTCCCCAAGTCCATGAAAATGGCAGGGGTGTTCGAAAGACTGAAAAATATAACTAAGAACTCATAAAAGCTATATCTACTGTAGAACATTATACATAGTATGTATGATGGTCTAACATGGACCTAATGGTATCCTAAACTTAAATAAATCATAGATAGAAATGTTTTTCCTTAGAGCTGGTCGAAGAGGTTTTCTATATGAGGCAGTGGATACTGGTTCTTAACTGTTATCTAGTTTAACCATTGATAATCCACTCACATAATGAGGGAAATATATACCTTCTTGAAAAAAAGTATAGGTGAACCCCACAATGAGGTACTGGGTTGTATAAAACCCTTCACTTCTAAATCATCCAACTACTCCATAAGTTCCTAGAGCTCCCATACTATAAGGAAAAATAGACACCAGTGCCCCTCCTGGAACTAGCATGATGATGAAATACACCACTATCACATGAGGTAAACTATAGAATCACCATTGAAGACATGAAACGATCCACCATAGGAGTGAATTATTCAAGCCACATTACCTGATCACTCATAGAGAGATTATCCATTAGGGATGTCACTCTGCCTAGCCTATGATGCTCAGGTCTAGGTCGACTCTCTTGGATATCCCATTTGACTTTATGAATATAATAACTTCCCTTGGGTTATGTAAAATACACCCACTAATGATAGAAACCAACATGGTCATGATAAGGAACTAACCAGTCCATTCCAGGAATGATGCCAAAGAGAGTCATCTCAAGGAAAAATACATTCCACAAGAAATGGTACCCACCTTTCTCAAGGGGGAACTCCTTGAACTGACATATACCCTCATATCAGAGCCTAAATAGTGTTTCAAGAGTCATAAAAACAAAAAGTACTCCATTTATAGGCCTAAAATTTCCATAATTGCAGTAGATATAAAGGAGTGCGATACAACTATATCAAATAGGGGAAAACCAAATTAAATGCTAATAAAATAGTACCCCATATGGTAGAAGGCCATGTACTCCATTCCTTAAGAATATGTTGTACTGCATAGATATGTCCTAATTCTTAGCCCTGAGATAAAACCAGAATAACCTAGGCATGTCACGAAACATGCTAAGATCCCATCCGACCCAACACCCAACCTAGTCCACAACATAGTCTGAAGGGCATTCCAGATACCCACAGGCTATAAACTAGTTCCATACATAAAAATAATACAAATGGAAATGATTTCATCCCCAATAACCAAGATCAATACACAAAACTAAAAAAGAATAAAACTAACCACAACTGAATCTCCAATAAACAAGAATAAAAAGATTCAATTATAGGGGAAACCTGAATAGAAGCAAAACTTAAATGGAAATAAAACCAAAATAAAAATAAATATCTACTGACACAATCTCAAAGTGACCACAGTTTCACTACTATCCACAAGACCGAATAGCTCAAGGAGCAAGCTTGAACCAGAAAAACCTGAACAAAAAGATGAACTTGCAAAAACAGTTCGGGCCTACCAACATTGAATGGTTCAAGTAGGGTGTGAGCTTCAAAATTTAGTAGGGAACCACTAGATAATCCATAAATTTACTTTCCCTAAAATAGTTCATTAACACTAGTTCGAAATAAATTTATAAAAATAGATTTTTCACATTTTAATAATTAAACACATCTTTCCCCTTTCTAAAAACAATGCACACCAAGTTTGCACTTTCAAAATATATTTCCATTTTAAAACCAAAACCCACATCAAACAATACTCAAGATGTGATGAAAATAAATAAACATTTCCATATAGGAATAAAATATAAAATAAAATAAATAAGAAAAAATAACTAAGTAACCATGGACTTCTCCTAAAAATCCCTAGAGTGATCCCTGGACGTACATGGTCCGAAACCACCTATCGATGTATGGTGAAGCTCCCTAGTCTATAACTTACCAGCCTCCCTCAACTGACCAATCCAGTGGCTCTTCCCACATGGTATCTCAAAAAATCCCGGGGTACCAACCCGTCTAATTAGGGATGGCAAGTAACCATCAATCGATCCTCTAAATGTATCCCAAGAACCCATGGTAAAAGTATACTATGTAAGTAGAAGGCCCTCAAATGTATGAATCATCTTACCTACCATCACCGCACTTACCTACCCAAACATGGAAACCACCTATATGATAACCTATATAAGGAAATCACCAATAGGTGTTCTCAATATATATATATATATATATATATAACATCATCAAACCTTCCAACCAGGCTATGACATCACACGATCTTTCAAAAAAATTTCTAAAACATACTGAGGTTCCATTCGAGAAACATTATTTCCAAAACCACATTCATTTCTCAACCATTATAAATTGCTAGTCGGGACGTACATCGATTCCATTTTAAACACACTATGAAAACATTTCTAAACAATTTTCAAAGCCAATAAAAGCAACCCCTTTTAGGAGCGCAATGCCAAACATGCCTTTATACCAAATCCAAATTCATTTCTAAACCTATTTCAAGACCAAGATTAAGGCACAAAATATACTTAAAGATTCCAAATAGGCTTCCATATCATTTAGAAACCAACCCTACTTTATAAATACCAAATGGTCCATAATATTAAAAATCAAATTTTAAAACAAACTTGAGTCATTTGGAAAAAAAGGGGGTTTATTTAAACACCAAGAGTTTAAAAGGGACACACAAGTGTTTTGAAAACTAGTTTTTAAAGTTATGAAAGTCCACCATCATTTGGGTTCCCATCCATGTGTGCACTCCATCAACACATGGATGTACCCACATATAATGGTATACCACAAGTATTCATGAAATTTCCCAAAACCAATTTTAAAGACACACCACATGTTTTCCCATCTAACACAACTAGACAAAAATAAAATCCATTCCATAAATATTACCAAATCACACACCCAATACGAAAACCACAATCCAACACTATTATTATAACATAAATAAGGATAGAAACTTCTTAAAACACCCAATTCCATTTTAAAAGAACACGTGGAATTTCAACAAATACCTAAAGTGTACATTTACTTAGGCATATTTCAAGAATCCCTTAAAAAACCTATTTTTAAAAAATTATACCTATGACAAAACACCAAAATAAGTTAAAAAAAGGAATAATAAGTATGAGAATAATGTTTATAAACTTATTAAATGATTCCAAGGATCAACAAAATGCATCGGAAAGGAAAAGAATAGATACACCTACCTCAAAGGTTTGAAAAAGCGGTGGAACCTTTGGAGAAGAGAGATCTAATACATACAAACAATTTGAACACCCTATAATACAAAGAAAAAATGTCCACACACAAGCCCAATCCATTAGGGTTCTTCCAAGAGGGTAACCCCCAAAACAACCCAAGAATCATGAGAAGAGAAGGGAGATAGGAGAAAAAGGGGCCAAAACCTTAAAAACTTACCTTAGATTTTAAGGAGAAGAACCAATAGGGAGGGGATGTAGGGGGATATGGATTTGGGACACCTCTTGTGTGAAAAGTTGACCAAGGAGGGAGATTCCTAATTTTGGGATAAAAAGAGGGGGAGAGAAAAATGAATTTTAAGTTTTAAAATTTATAGGCAACTCACACGGTTTGACCACACTGTTTATCAAACCGTGTGACAACAGTGGTCCCAAAAGAGAGAAACTACTTGAATACCCAGCATGATTTATGAATCCATGTCCAAAATATGCAGTAGATACTTCCTAAAAAGGGACCGACCACATGACCATACCACACAATTTGGCCAACTGTGATCAAACTATGTGGTAGCTTCTATCCAATATTGGGACCTACCACATGGGCATGTGGGATGATCCACATGGTTTCCACTAACCTTATTGTGCCCATGAATAGGATTAAATTCTCCCAAACTTCCAAAAACCTAAAAAAAATTATCCAGGTGTCAACCTGGAACTCAACCAGAAAGATCCAAGACCAAGAAAAGAATAAAATAAATAAGTATCTGAGGTTGGGGTGTGAAAATTCTCACCACTAAAAATACATTCTATTCCCAAAAATTCACAAAGAAAAAAGATAAAAGAAACCTGAGTCCATGAGTAATCAAAACTGAGAGATACCATAAACCTATGGTTGACCATTAACTCAAAAAGTCACACCATGCCAATAAAAAAACTACAACACAAAAGAAACAAGAGAACATGAGAGTGTTCTCCCAAGAGCAAGAACTCAACTAACACGAAAACATAAAAACCCAAAATACAAAACTAAAACATAAATACAAAAACCACTACAAAGTGACCCAGAAAACCGGGACCCTAGGAAAAAACTCAACCTTTCCACGCTAACCAAACAACACCCTCACCACAACCAAAAACTAGGGAATTTCCAACATAAACTAAACCCCCAAAACTAGGGGAAACCAATAAAAAGAACTGAAACTAAAGGGATAATTGAAATTCTAGAAAAACAATCTATCACTTCCTAAAAACACTAGCATGTATAGACATTCACTAATAAAATCGATACTAATTCACACAAGGGTTGATCACACTAAAAAAACAAATGATTCTAAAAGACACATTCAGACGAACATAATTGTTTATATTATGAAATAATGAGTTCACCACACCCTTAAATCTAAAATATTAACTCAAAATAGAAGAAAAACTATAACAAGTAAGCTTTAAACAATTCCACCCCAACACAGGGAACAATACCGAGCCAAGATTTCACACACCCCCGAAAACTCCTAAATCTACGCAAGATTCACTCCGAGGACTGCAGCTAGAGCCCTGACGACTGAAACATATCATACCTAATAGTTGAGTACTAGAATACTATGATCAAACTATCTTCTTCAGTTCACTCTTTCAACAAAACTTCTCCAGATTCCCCAAACACCAACAACGATGACACCTCTTTAGAGGGATCCGAAAAGACGACTTCAAATGCCCGGACTGACCGCACTGATGTAACACTAGAGAAGATCCTGAATAACTAAAATCCAGAACCAATGAAAGAGACTTCTTAGGGATTGGTTCCTCTAGAATGCACTTATTTCCAGATGGGGATCCTTCATGAGACCCAAAAGACACCAAATTTCCAATTTCATGCACTCTGAAAACTAACTCAGATAAAAAAAATTCATTCAAAAACTTCTCAAAACAAAGATACTTTGAGGAGAGGACTTTATCCTTGATCTAAGGATGAATAACCCATATGAAAAGAGAATCCCTAAATATATCCTATGACACTACCTCTAGAGAAAAGGAAACCAGCTCCTTGAAGTGGTCAACATAGGATTCCACCATCTGCTAGCCTTACTAAATACTCATGAGCTCTTCCCTCTTCTTCTTCACCTCCCCAAGTATAAACCATTTTACGAATATGGACAAAAAACATCCCATTTCATTCCAACTTTCATAGATGGTAGGTAAATAAACTCCCATTCATCCAAGGTTGAACCCTCAAACATACCCACAATGGAACAAAGTCGAAAAACTTCAAGAGTCCCCAACAACTTGAAGACACTTTCAACTTCCTCAATCCACTTCACCACTTATAAAGAAACTCAATCACCATGAAGGATAGGTAATAATCAAGAAGAATTAGAATCTGTTCATGATTCATTAAAAACACCAGGGACCTTTCTAGGTAGCATATTCTGAATAACATAACCGAAACCAATATTAAATCAAGACACAATTGAAAATAACAACTCAAGCCAAAATGAAAGGCTCATAAGTCAAATACATACAAGAAAAACCAAAAACCATATTTTCAAGAATACCATTTCCATTTCAATTTTCCAAACCACTCATTTCAAAGCTATATTCCACACACAAAATCCACTTTTCACAAAACAAAACCCAAATTATAAAATGAAAAACAATTTTTGGAATCATTTTCCTCTTTCAAAAATTACATTATAAAGACATGTCGAAGCCTCTAATTTCAATCACCCACCCATGGAATCCCAGGAACCATCAAACATGTGTTCAACTATTTTCAACCTTATTTTCCAACACACACTTTCCCAACACATACCCTCACATGTGAAAATGTTCATAAGGAATACCGAGGGTTACTCATAGTATTTTCTCACCAAAACCAAAGAAACCACCAAATTTCCAATCCATAACATTTTCCGTTAAACACCATTTTACCAGTTCAAGACTATTTAAAATAAAACATTCCCATTTCAAAAAAAATTTTTACTCTTAGAAACACACCTATACCAATCGAGACTAAGACGAGACACCACTCGCACCAAACCACTGGAATGAGGAACTAGTAGTTATGCTTAACCCGATGACATGGTATTGAGCCATAACCTAAGTAAGAAATGGAGACTATGAGATACTTGAACCATGTACTCAAAATATAAAAGGGTCACTAATATATGTGATATCCTGACATAAAACTGGCTTGCCTCCAATTTTATCCCTCAATCCAAAAAAAAAGAAAAAAAACTCAAATCTCATACAACCACCGGTAACTCAAGTATCAGAACAAGAAAGAGTTCACGAGGCTCTTACTGTACCTTCCTAACGAGTTCATAAAATCCTAATATCCATATACATGACACCCCAAATAAAAAGGGCCTCCTATGATACAATTTGTTTCACAAACCATGCTGGGATTCCATCCAAATTGACACCCGACCCGATCAGTGGCATGGCCCGAAGGGAATTCCTGATCCCCACGAGATGAAAACTAGTGTCAGAAATCAAAATAATACAAATGGGAATGATTTCAGCCCAAATACCTAGGATCAATAAATAGAACTATACAAACAGAAAACTAACCACTACTAAATATCCAATAAACATAAATAAACATATTTAGTTACAGGGTACAATTGAATAGAAACAATACTGAAATGGAAACAAAACCAAACTAAAACCAAAATAATACTTACAAGATCTCCAAGTGGCCACAGTGTTACCACCTTCCATAAGAGAAAACACCTCCAGAAGCTAGCTCGGACCCTAAAAACTTGAACAAAAAGCTGAACCAACAAAAAACTTTTCGAGTCTACTAACACTAAATGATACAGGTAGGGTGTGAGCTTCAAAGCTCAGTAGGAAACCACCAGAGAATCCAAACATTTCCTTTCCCTAAAATAGTCCATTAACTCTAGTTTTAAATACATTAATAAAAATAGGGTTTTTTACATTTTAATAGATAAACACATCTTTCCCCCATTTTCCAAAACAATGCACACCAGGTTTCCACTTTCAACATATATTCCCATTTTAAAACCAAAACCCACACCATACAATACTAGGGAAATGTTGAAAAGAAATAAATAGTTCCAAATAAGAATAAAATATAAAATAAAATAAATAAGCACAAACAAGTTAGTAACCATGGGATTCTTCTAAAAATCACTAGAGTGATCCCTAGAAGTAATCATTTCAGAACCACCTACTGGGGTGTGGTGAAGCTCCCTAGTCTATAACAAACTGGCCACCCTCAACTAACTAATACAATGGAATTTCCCGTGTGGCCTATCAGAAAATATAAGGGGTAACAACCCATCTAATTAGGGTTGGAAATAAACCATCACTCGATCCTCTAAAAGGTACCCAGGAACCCATGGTAAAAGTATATTGTGTAAGTAGGAGACTCTCACACACACGACTTATCGTACCTACGATCACTGCACTTGCATACCCCAAACATGGACACTGCCTATATGATAACCCATATTGGGAAATACCCAATAGGTGTACCAACTATATACATATAACACATCATCAAAGGTTCCATCTAGGTTGTCACATCACATGATCTTTTAAAACATTTTCTCAAACATACCATGGTGCCATCCGAGAAACTTTATTTCCAAAAACTATGTTTATTTATCAAACATTATAAAGTTCCAAACTGTCCCTACATCATATCTATTTCAACACACTATTAAAACATTTTTAACCACTCTAAAAACTAATAAAATAAACCCCTTTTAGGAGTGAAATTCAAAACATGCATTTTTACCAAATCCAACTTCATTTCCAACCCTATTTCAAGACCAAGATGAAAACATACAATACACTTAAGGATGAAAATGAGATTCCATATCATTTAGAAATCAAACCTCCTTTATGAATAAAAAATGGTCCATAATATTAAACATAACATTTGAAAAAACACTTGAGTCATTTAAAAAAAAGGAGTTTAAGTAAACACTAAGAGTTTAAAAGGTACAAACAAATGTTCTGAAAATCAGGTTTTTAAGTTAAGAAAGGCCATCAATATTTTTGTGCCCATCGATGTGTGCACTCTAATCCCACAGGGATGTTCCCACATCTAATTTAATACCACAAGTATCCATGGCATTTCCCAAAACCAATTTTAAAGAGACACCACATGTTTTCCCATCTAACACAATAATCCATAAATAAAATCCATACCATAAAAATTACCAAATCACACACCCAATACCAAACCCATAATCCAACAATGTTATTAAAACATAAATAAGGCTAGAAACTTCTAAAAACACCCAATTCAATTTTAAAAGGTCACATGGCAATTCAAAAAATACCTAAAGTGAACATTTACTTAGGAATGTTTCAAGAATCCCTTTGAAAATCTATTTGTAACAAATTCTACCTATGGAAAAACACCACCAAAAGTTAAAAAAGGATCCATAAGTATTACAATCATGTTTATAAATTTATTAAAAGAACCCAAGCGTCAGTGGAATGCATCGGAAAGGAAATTCATGGAGACACCTACCTCAAAGGTGTGAGAAAGTAATAGAAACTTTGGAGAAGAGAGATATAAGCCTCATGGACCATTTGAACGCCATAGAATCCAAATAAACACAACCCATACACAAACCATCACCATTAGGGTTCTTCCAAGAGAGAAACTTCCAAAGAAAAACCAACGAATCAAGGGAGGAGAAGGGAGAGAGGAAAAAAGTGGCCAAAACCCTGAAAACATACCTTGCATTCGAAGGAGATGCACCAAGGAGGGAGGAGATCCTAGGGGAGAAGGGTTTAGGAGCCCTCTAGTGTTCCAATGTCAACCAAGGAGGGAGAGGCCAGATTTTGGGATAAAAACAGGGGAGAATGAAAAATGAAATTTAAGTTTTAAAATTTATTGGCAGCTCACAAGGATTAGTCACACAGTTTATCAAACCTTCTACCAACCATGCGGTAGATACTATCCAAGAAGAGAGATACCAAAAAACTAACCTGCATGGATTTTGTAATCATGTGTAAATTGTGCGGTAGCTACTTCATAGAAATGGACTGACCACACGACCATACCGCATGGTTCAACTGGCATTGATCAAACTATGCTGTGACTTCTATCCAATAATAGGACCTTTCGCATGGGTACCTGGTCTTATCCACATAATTTCCACTTACTATATAGTACTTGTTCATAGGATGAAATCCACCAAAACTTCCGAAAAAATCAAAAAATTTAACCCGGTCTCAACCAGAACATCAACCAGAAAGATTCAAGACAAAGAAAAGAATAAAATAAAGAAGTATCTAAGGTCAGAGTGTGATAGGGTTGGTCCTCTCTCCTAGTTCTAAACCTTCGATTTTTTAATACCTTAGACATTAACACCTCCTCGGCCTTATTGACTAGTATTAGACCAAATCCTACTATGACATATAGATACTGATCCTATACCTGAAAGTAATGCGAGTATAGATCCCTTATCACTAGATATAGGAGGGAAAGTTTTCCAAAAAAACTACTGGTGACCCATATTACAACAAGATCAGCACTTGATTGGGTTCCTCGTAAACTGAGTCTTCTTATTCCATAACCTACCACATTTGTGGCACACCACATAGCTGTTGATTCATGTCATCTATCTGGAACTACCCCGCATGCACCCTTGAAACGACACCTCCAACTCCTAGATAAACCATATCCTTATATATAAGCTGAACCAACATAGTCCACACTAGCACCTTCCCCCAGGTTCTTATTAGTGATGAGTTCTATGTTCACTATCTCAAAAGATGTGGTCAGCCTAAAAATGTTCACCCATGATTAGATCATTTACTCAACACCATCCTTAAAACGTCTCACCGTCACCAGCTTATCACTGGTAAGGGTTGGTGAAAAATGTTGGAGGTAGTTGAAATGATTTGAATACTCTATAACCAAAATAGATCCCTTCTATAGGTGCATAAACTCTTGGGTGAATTCTACTTGCAACGTTTGGGGGAAGAAGTAATCATAAAAGGTTGTTTGGAATCCCACCCAGTCCATACCATGATTACATCTAGAATGTGTAATCAAATCCCACAAAATTTAGAAAAATAATGAATAATATAGTTTGTGATATTGAACCTCCTATTTGGAGACATCTCCAAATACTCAAAAATTGATAACATGGATTCAATCCACGGCATAGTAGCTTGAGGAACACCATCCCCCAAAAAGGTGGGAGGATTCTGCTATTGGAATTTCCATGTCATATGTACTATAGTAGGGGTAGGTCAAAGATTTACCTATAAATACTACATAAAACAAAAGAAAATATCTCAAAACAGAGCATTGACACCCAATAGAAGATAAAAAGGAGTTTCCTCATGTGGAACTATAGGAGGTAATACCAGTGGATCAGGTCCCAACACCTCCAATGCATAGTTGTCACCACCATCCTAGAATAAAAAGGAGGATTTCATGAAGGCATAAATCTAAAATTTCCATGTGTATGCCTCAGATAATATTTAAAGATCATATAAAATAGGGAAATTAGGAAAGAGTATGTACAAGGCCTTCCTATAATGAGTTTCACCTCTCAACCTACTCTAAAAGCTAGGTTTGTTTAATAAAAGATATTATATGAGTCTCAAGAGACATTACCTATCACCCACTACTAATACAAATTTAGGATCAAGGTTTCACATCAGTGCAATAAAGGATCTGGTATATAGAGTGTCAATTTCAAGCTATAGAATAAAACAGCCATTACTTTTCAATTGGAATCCCTATTTAGTGTTTACAATTTCATTTAAAGACATTAATTTGTTGAAGTTAATTATTATATATATATATATATATATATATATATTTCTCAACCCAGTTAAAAATTTCACCATTCCCAATTTATTAAGGCCCATACTCTTTATAAATTGGAATTGGTATGTCAAGTAACTACATTCAGACTTCTAAATCCCGTATCAGGATGTAACATGTCATGTTTTTTTATTTTTCTGAATGAATTAAAAATCCCAATTTATATAAGTAACCACTTCATAAATTACAATTGGCATTCTTCAATAAAATCAAATAATATTTCATCCCATAGAACTGGTGGTTCATGGCTATATCAATGCATAATTTGTTAATTAATGTGTCATCATCAATCTATGTGGGAAAGCACTGTTTAGATTTATGTAAATAATTTAATTAATATAATAATGTTATCCCTAAAATAAATGTTATCACATTTCAATATATATATAATAATCAATAAACTCACCACAATCAAATGAAACACAGGCAATGCACACAGTAATATAAACATGGCATGGAATAATTCATGACATGTGAATCCTCATGTTCTAAGTATGATGCATTAGAGAATAATTCATTTCTATACTAGGATAAGAAAAATAAAATCCTTCATAATAATGTCACAAGAGATGTGCATCACCCAATGGTGAAATAATAACAACTGTAACATGCACAATCTAATAACAATAATAACCCATCCCATGTAATTTGGGTGTCCCCTGTACATGGGTTTTCTACTCCTAGGAAGAGGCTCATTTCCAAATTCCAATAAATCTTAATCTCATATATTATACCCAAATAGTATGAAAAATGAAAAATATGCAATGATACCACTTTTTCAGGTCACACCCTAGAAGCCACTGAATGATTCTATGAGACAGTTGGCCACATGACCTCAAGCATGCCTCCCCACACACTAAAGGCTTTTGACTAGAAGCAAGGGAATTTTTGTTTCTATTGGGAGATAATCCCCTCATGAGTTAGAGTGAAACATAGTGGTAATATACATACATGAAAAGAAACAAAATAGTAAATAATAAACATTCAAGAATAATTAACAGGTGTAAGTTGAATTACAAATTGATAAAAAATGATAGTGATGATCATGTCATATACATATAAAAAAATGAGTACCCCAAATACATGGGAGTAGGAATATACCACATTCTATACAAAGATATAAAAAGGACAAAAATATGACCCTACTAGCATCACAAGCATTGGCTTGGTCCTCTTCTCCCGAACTCCATCCTAGTACTAAAAATCAAGCTTAGTAAGCTAGACGCTTCCCTTTATATACACCTAAAATCATATAGTCTACTTGGTTACCAAGGGAGACTCAAGTAGGGTGTGAGATATACCTAGTAGGCCACCACCAATGGTATATAGATCAATATAAACTATTCATATAAAATTAGTAGTGTGCCAAAAATAATAAACACAAGGCATAAATATATAAATAGATATATTAGATCGAGTTCCTCATGGTATACCCGACTCACTCTACTTGTTTCAACCTAAACTGAATGTCTTTGAACCAAGGTCACCAATAAAATACGAGTAGTAACTTTATAATAATTGTTCATTATAAAATAATAATCCATCTCAGAGTGATCCCAAGAACGTTATTCTTATTAATGACACATTCCTAGATAATAGATTTTCATCCCATGTATTTATTATAAAAGTTATCTTTAGAATTTAATCAAAAGCACCCTGATCCCATTTGAGGTGATCTCAAAATGAATCCCATGTATATACCTATGGGAACTATAAATACTCAAAACAATAAGAGTCCATCCAAGGAGATCCATAAATTGAATCCCAAGTATCACTCTCGGCATGGAGTGAATAAAAAATATTCTGAGCCCATCCATGATATCTCACACAGGGGATAGAGTATCACTCATGGATTGGTATAACCATATGGAAACTAATCTTATCCATTTTTTCTCCCCTAGGGAATCAATATTTCTCATACATAGGTAGGGATAACATACAATGAGCCCATCCAAGGAATACCAAGTATCGATCTTGTCGTATTTACAATTCATCAAAAAAATAATTACAAATCATGATGATCCCATCCAAGGTGATCCATAAATGGAATCCCATGTTTCAATCTCCACATGGAAGGAAGGTATGGTTCAGCTATTAGGATCTCATCATTTTATCAAGGCATCAATCATAAAGAATTAATCAAGTTGTACAATTCATTTAATTAAATTAAGTCAAGATATGGCATAAAGCATTGGGTCCTAACACATTTAATTTAGATAATCCAACTATGGATTAATCATAAGGGCCGAGAACATGGACTTACAATTCTCATTTACATTTCATTTATTATAATTAAAACATGCATCTTGGGGGGTAACAATTTAATGTTGTAGGAAATTATTCCATTATGGAAAGGAACACCCATTGGGGTTTCTCACATCAAGGAGATCAACCAAAGGGTTAATTTTTCCCTAGTTATAACCATATTGACCATGAAAAACCATTCAATTTAATTTATTAAACATTTTATAGTAATAAATAGAAAATACTTCCTTTTTGTATAATGAAGATTTATATAAATACAACTAAACTTAAGGGAAACAACCAGGAAACCTAACTTAGTATTTTTATGCTCTCCTCATCCAGTGTTAGCCCTTAAATTGAAAGAGAGTGGGAGAAAATAGAAATGTGTAAAAATAATGTAAAATAGACCATATGATCTAACACTAAAATAACACAGAGTGAAAAAATATAAACAATTATAGGAAGGAAGTGGAGTAGAGAGATTATCATTATAGATCCAACATGATAGATGGTGAAGGAAATAGATCATGGATGAAGGAGGAGCAAAAGAACTGAGGTTGGGCATTAGAAGGTTCTCTCATATGGCACCTACTAGAGGAAAAAATTAATTCTGTAAACAATGATCCCATATCCTCTTTTAAAAAACTGATACGGGAATTTACATGGTGTGTAAACGTTACACATAGTGTGAATCTCAGGATTCTTCTTACCAGAAAAGACCTAGTTCATAACTTCCAAGAGGCCTAACCATACCTTTACACGTTGTGTATCTAATATAAACTATTCGTTTTAATTTCACACCATGTATTAGGTACATTCTGTGTATTTTTTTAATGTAGCATGCTCCTAGCCCATATGAAACATTACATTCCAAAAGAAAAACTATCACCCTAAGGGAACGATTACCTAGTATTAATCAAAGAGATAAAATTAATAACAGTTTAATAGAAACTAAGATAAAACATACCTCGATAAGAGTTTGGGATGTTATAGGAAACTGTGAAGATGATAGAAGAATATATTGAGGCACAATGTTTATATCACATCAAAGGGAATTGGGAGAAATAACGTATAGGTGTGGAATAATAATTAATAGAGATACCATTAACCAAGGCCATCAAAATCAAATAGAGTAGTGAAAACTATATATAGAATAACTAATATATAGATGAGAAATACGATAAACACTAAGAAAATATTAGAGAACAATAATAAAACTATCCCTAACACAATTTTGAGTGGTTTCTATTTATTCATAGACTTAATTTATCGCACATGAGCCTTAGCCCAGTTGGTAAGGACTCCGTAAGTGCATCCAAGCGACCAGGGATCAAATCCAGGAAGAGGAAGAATTTCTAGGTTGCTGTAGTAGCACTGTAGCAGTACTGTAGTGGGAACTGTGCAGTACTATAGCAGGGAACTGTAGCCAGCACTGTTTGGAACTGTAGCAGCCGAGAATATGCCCCCATTTGGGCCTTCAGGTCACTGATTTGGTCCTTGAGTCTTGTAAGGCCTTTGGGCCACCCATGCCTTCTGGTCAGTAAGGCCTTTGGGCCACCCCAAGGCCTTCGGTCCACCTTAAGTGCAGATGCAAACTAGACAACCTACATGGAACAAGCTTTACAAGGAGGATTATCAAGGAGCTTTCACCAAAGCAGAATCTAAACGGATTGCAAGAATGAGAGAGTATGGCACGTTCCATCGGGACAAGCCTGTGCATGCACGAGAATGCCTAGCCAAACAACCATGCGAAGGTGGAGAGATGATTTCACGATGAAGATGCTGGGGAGGAGCAGTTCCAAGCAGTTATTCTAGGTTGTATGTAATGTTTGAAGCCTATGGGAAATGAATTCCTATAAGGCCTATGGGCCATGTAATACTTACACCTACAGGCCTTGTTAGGTTTCCACCTAACCCCTTGAAAGGTGGATTATCAAAATCAATAAAAAATGAAGGCCTTCAGGCCATTAGAGGACATAGACTCAATTTATCTTTCATTTTAAAAATCACATAACCCTGATGTTTTAATTCATCTAACTTGATGGTTTTTGTTTTGATTATAATTTTTTATTGAATGAATTTCAATGAACTTTAATTCTAAATGGTTAAAATATAGTGATATTAAAATTATATCTAAATAATTTTTTACAATATTCTTAAGTAATTTATGGGTGTTTGGATGAATTTATCAAAGGGTGTGAAGCATTAATGAGTTCATCAAAATATAATGAA
This sequence comes from Viscum album, assembly GCA_963277665.1. Lineage (NCBI taxonomy): Eukaryota > Viridiplantae > Streptophyta > Magnoliopsida > Santalales > Viscaceae > Viscum > Viscum album. The sequence continues at coordinate 2,123,501,695 of OY728119.1, forward strand.
TCTAATACTGATTTATTTTACAATGGATCCTGAAGAATTTAGATTTTAAGAACTGAATGGTTTCCTATGAATATTCCTACAACTTTAAAGACCAAAAATATGATACACAATTACTATAAAATTCTTTAATTTCTTGATTTCTTTAATATATTTATTTCAAGAGAGTAATTTTGATTATATTTATTTTAAGTGTTTCTGCTAATTGTTATGCCTCTATGTGTCTTTCATTAAAAGGTTACTAATATCTCGTATTATAATTTTTTGTGTTTTTTTAATCCTTTAAGATGAAGGGATATTTATTGGAAGATAATGTTTTTTTGTTATGGAAATAGTCTTACTGGATTTTAGGTTGATCATGGACTTTGGAGTTTAGAATACAATGTATCCTGGTTTTGACACTAATACCTTATAATGAGTTAAGTCGATGGATTATAATGGATAAGAAGAAATAACATTCAATATATTAAATCCATGAATTTCATTAATCAGGTCTATATATTCTTCGTTTACTTTAGATAAAAGTACAATATATAATTTTCTTATAAGGGTACTTGATATTTTATTTTAATTAGTACTCTATGTTTTTTAAAATTATGGTTTTTCTATATGTTCATTACTTATTTTTGTTTATTAAATTTATTTTAATTTATTATAATCTCCTTAAATTTATAAAAGTTTAATATTCATCATGAATATATTTTTTTTCACCAATTTAATGTAGGTTGAAAAATAGTTCACATCTTCTATTAGTCTCAATATTTGAGGTGGAAAAAATTGGAAGTCACGTTTCGGTCTATAAATTACCACCCACTTGTAGTTTACCTACCGTGGTAATATGGGACAACATTTGGTGTTAGAGAATAACACTACCAAGTGTTGAGAATCAGATCATTTTTATTTATACCGCAATTTTGTATCATATCCAAGTCTAATATTATTCTATTTTGTTTGATTATTTTATTTGTATTTTAGTTTTTAGTTTCCTTATATCCAAAAGTGTCTTAGAGAAAAGATTTTTTTACGGTATGAATATAAGTTGTAATGTTTATAAATATTATTCCTAATCAACCTCATATATTTTATGGATATTATTATGAGTAATTTGGAGATCATATTGATATCTTTATTAATAATATTGGTGTCGAAAATTATCTTATATTATCTTGTAGTTACAAGATCTTAGAGAAAGTAGTTTCTACTATTACTAGCGATGAAAAATTGAGTTTTTATTAAATTTCAGAGTGATAAATACATTTTTATATTCTATTAATAGAAGCACACACACACACACATATATATTCAAGTTTTATCATTTCAAATATCCAATTGAATTTGGAATAAATTTGAGGTTACAAGATTCAAAATGTTGAAGGTGTTGAAGGCTAAGAGAGCGATCCTTAGGGATAATTACCAAGTGTTTGACTTCGTAACTGGTGAGAGTGTCACCCAAATTTACCAAATTTTTGATGAATTTTTAATAGTCTATCATACCTTGGGGAAAACAATTTTTTTCTTGAAAAAAGTATTTAAAATGGTATTGACATTCAAACTATGGAGTAGGAGTCTAAGAGGCCTTCCATTGATGATTCTAAATATATTTCAAAGCTATGTATTGATGACTTGATCTTAAATTTAATATAATATGAGTGCCTCTTAAATAGAGATGTTTATAAGGAAAATAAGAAAAACTATGTTGAATTTATATCTACCAGAGCTTTAAATTCCCAAGATTTTAATCAGATGTCTAATACTTATAGAGGTAATTTCTTTGGTGAGTTGATTTTGAGAGAAGATGATCAAATTTATAGAAGGATGATTCAATATATGGGTAAATTTATTTTATGGACATATAACCAGAAAGACCAAAATGAGATTCATTATAATAAATATTTATATGAACATATTTTTTAGAGATTTGAAAGCCTAATCGTATTCAGCCATTTTTACAAAGTTTATAAGAATAAATAATAAGTCTTTGATATAATATTTAAAGGGAAAAGATAATAATTATTTGAAAAAAATGGATACAAATACTGAAATTGGAAGAGAAAATAATTTCTAATGTTCTTCACTTGATAGGGATGATAATAGAAAAAACACCTTTTTTATACTAATGTTCCAATGTTCAAAAAATGTTTCATGGGAAAGATGATTTCCCAAGTGATTTTTAATATGAATCTAGATTCAAAATGTTTCTATAATAAAAGTGTAAATGAATATTAATATAAATATTAATTTGATTTAACAACTATGGAAGAGTGGAATTATTTGGTTCAAGCCTTAAAAATCACGAGAAAAAAAATATGCATTTTATAACGGTAAAGTTTATTTTTCTAGACTTACCAAAACATATAGTAAACTAAAAACTAAATCAATTAAATATAAGTATGAATTGATTAATAATACTATAAATCCTTCCAAAATGAAGAGAGAAATTACAAAGTTGTATTCTGAATTAGAGTATTTGATTAGTATACTCACTAGGGTTATTGCTAACAGGAAAGGTAAAAGGAGTGTAAAATCATTAGAAGATCATCCTAGTTATAATAATTCGAAATGTTCGGAGATGAAAGTGAAATTATCTGATTATAAAAACAATATTATCTTGTTGACATCTAATATTGAAAGCTTGAGGAAGCTATTGATGAATTCTACCACAGGGAAAAAAACCATTTGAAATGTTTTGTGGATGACTTAGAGTGAAAAAATAAACATATTTTCATAGTATAAAAACTATCAGAAGATAAACATATCATAAAACTTACTTTTTACACATATGATTACCCTTCTACACCATGTTTCAAAGAGGAGGACATTAGAAAAATAATTGATCTCTGAACAGAGTTCAATAGTTTCGAAGAATGTGAGAGATTATCTCAATTGAAATTTATCATTATGAGCATCAAAGACATAAATAGGTTTGTGTACTAAAATTTTATTATGAAAATACTTATCTACCTAAGAATATATATCATTCAAATAATTAATTTCAGACCATTTGAATCTGATATGTACCTGTAGCTGAATACTTACCACTGATACCTAGATCCATTTTTTTATGATTATCACAACTTACTTATTTTGAGTTGATTAATTTTTAAGTTTCATATATCTTTATTTTTTATTAATATATTAATTTAATTTCTTTATTTAGGGGAGTTAGAGTTTATATTTTTAGAAAATATTTTAAATATTCGACTTTTATTTTTTATTTAGATAATAAATTTTAATAATGTTTTTTCTGGAACAATCATTAAAAGAAAAATATCAAGCTGGTATATCCAGAAGAAAACTTTTAGAGGTATTTATTATTTTTCTTTTGCCTATAGATTTTTAAAAGTACCATTTTTTTCTTTGAATAAGATTTCATGTTTTTTTCTTGAGAATTTGATATTTTAATTAAAGTTAATATTTATTTTGAAGTTGAGAATTTTAAAATTTAATCCTTTCAAAGAATTTATTTGATTAGATGTTTTGATGGGAAACTAATTGGGCCATTCAATATTTAATAATGAAGGCTTATTGTAAACCTTACATGATTCTTATATAAAGGGGTGGACCTAGAGTTGGTGGGATGTATTGAGTTGTGATATAATTCTATATTTTTTTATAAATATCTAATGTAATGTTCATTTTCTAATTGGGCAATGATATCATCTGATGATATCTTAGGCAGGGATATCGCTAGTGAAAGTTTTTTATATTGAGATTCTCTTTTTAAAGTGTGTGTTTTTATTAAATAATGTAACTATTTTTCAATGTTGGGATTATATTTCTATTCTAAAAGAATATTAAATACTCTTTATACATCAATTATCCATTAATTATATAGAACTATAATGTTTAATGAATTAGGAGACGAGAAAAGAATATAATTTACTCCCTTTGAGAAAGAACTAAACTTAACCTTAGAGTGGTTTTCTGAGCTACCAGAACTTCCATTGGAGGGTGAGTCACATTTCTTTTCTCATAAGCTTATGAAAGTGTTGATTTTTTTTGGAGAGTAGGGCTGGGGAATTCATGATTCTGGTGAATAAAAATGTTCACAAGATGAACCCCGTATCACTAAAATTTTGAATTAATTTTTTTTGTTCAGTTATTTTTATTACCAAGGAAGGGTGATAAGGATATTATTAAAGTAATATATGTCTATATTTATGATTTTATTTTCAATATGAGGAAGATAAATATCACTAAGTTTTTATGGACATACATTGAAGCTACTTTCACAATAATGGAAAAGCTGAAGATTTTTTTTGTTCTAATGGATATTTTTTAATAGGTTGAGTGTCTATCCCACCTTATTGAAAAAAATATGTGATCAAATTTTTAAAAATGGAGTAATAGGTAACCCATAACAATCACCATGGAATATGCTAATAAAACAAATCCAAAGGTAGAGCAAAGTGATCAATGGAGAGAAAATTTCAAAAAGGTATGGGATATAGTTTAATATCCCCCTAAAAGATAATGTAACAATGCGATTAGTCATAGAGAAGCATCACCCCCTTCCAAGAAGTTGTACCGTGATGGTAGAACAATTATAAAGAGAACTCCTCCCACATACGTAAAAATATGGGGGGAGGACCAGATGATATATTCCAGCACATCTATCTCTATTTTGAGCCGCCCACCTGGAAATGTTTGTGAATATATTACAAAAATTACTCCTGATGCAACACTACTGAAGACAAAAAAAATGCATAAAATCCAAACAAGTAACCCATCCATCCAACAAGAAGTACCGATGACTGGATTATGGGTGTCAATACACCCATCCCTCTTTTGAGGCTTCCCACCCTGTAGTACCTGAAACAAACTGAACGCCCAGCCAAATATGATGAAATAAAATCCTATAAACTTAGAGAAATCTATATCCCATTAACCAAATAAATAAATAGAAACAATAAAATCATACAAAAAATCAAAAAAAAATTCCATACCCCACACGAATCATCATCCATCTACTTCAATATCCTTCAACCAAATCCAATTAGACCAAGAAAAATTAGTCATGAAACCTACGATAGAAGATTATAAAAGACCACCAATGCATTTGATAAGCATAAAATAGATCCCTAGTCCTAATCGTAAGCAAGAACCAAGCCGCCACTAGAACTCCATCTTCACCGCTCGAGGAAGCCACCAGACAAGTGCCCCATGACGAATGGACACTACCTAAAATAGATCTCCTCTTTTCATAGGAACCCTCACTCGAGTGTCGATCCAAAATGAGATTCTTGAAACTAGGAATAACTAGGTAAGAATAATCCCAATGAATCCACATATGAAGCCCAAGATATCACACCACTTACAAGGTCATGGGATGAAATGTACCCATCCCAAGACAATCGAATCCCACCAGAAGACTCTGTTCTGGAAGGATATAAGACCATGGAGGCACAAAACCACCGAAACATTGATAACTATAGAAAATAATGAGGAAAGATCAATGATGAGACAAACCCAAGGAATACTATGGATGTACAAGTCATGGAATAAATTGAAGTAGAATGAATAAGTGTCAGGAAAGAGTCTTTAAAACATAAAATTTGAAGAACCCTAAGCAATGAAGGTCCTCACATGAGGATGAAAACTAGGAATGGGGAAAACCCTAGGTGAAGAACATTCCTACAATGATTTGGAATGTAGAAAATAAAAACACCATCCTATAACCTAATTTAATTAATTAGATCTGTCTTCTCATCGATGTTGTATAGGGCTTTGGTGATGTTATTGTGAGCTGAGGGAATCAATAATGAGGTGGGGAAGAAGAATGAAATTAATTCTAAGATAATTTCTCCGATAAGGCTAATTTATGATTTTAATGAGATAAATTTTGTTGAGAATCCATCAGATATTATGATATCATATGATTAAAAATATTTAAAAAATAAAGTTTCGGAAAAGTGAAAAAATACATCAAAGGTGAAGATGAAATCATCAAAAATTACTCCTATTTATTAGTCTCTTCTATTAATTAATAATAAAATTGAAGAAGTTAAAGTTCTATAGATTTTAAAAAATGGGAATTCAAATGATGTGTGTCACAAGTTAGTGGAAGGTTATAGTGAAACTTGGAGACAAAGTACTTAAGATTCTACGAAGAAGAAATAAGAAAGTGCCTTTGAAAATCCATTCATTAGTTTGGATAAATAGGAAGCTATGTCTTTGAGGTAAAATAATCATTTTTTGTTATCCGTAAATAATAATAATAAGAGATGATCATAGATGGTGATATCCTTTCATGTTGTGAGAAAAATCATACCTTCCATTACAATTAACTTTTATATTGTTGAAGAGACACTTATTTAAAGAAACATAGACATTAAAGGAAAAGTTAAGTATATAGTGTTGGATGTTCAATATAAATATTTATCAGTATTTTCTCATAATTATAGAGCTAGATAAGGTGTTGATAATGCCGTGAAAGTTGTTCCATAAGAAGTAATTCTAATAGGTTATAATTAATCAGAAGTTCCATCTATAGAATTTCCTTAAGTTGAATTTCTCCCTGAAAGGGAGGGTGTTGAAATATTTTTTTAACAAAATGGATGATTCTGAAGAGAGTTTCCAATTTAATAAGTAACTAAATTTATTACCAACCCTTCACTGAAATAATCCCCAATCCATACATTTTAATCAAATACTTCATCCTCATTTTCTAAGACTAGTTTATCTGAAGTAAAGAAGTGTTCAAGATCAAGTTCATGCTCATCCAGTAGAACTGAATATGAATATATGAAAGGATCATAAAAATAAAAAAGTGAAAATGTAATTTATGTATAAAAATATGATGATTCCATCAATATTATTTATAATTATCTATATAAAGTTCAAGTCCTATAATATTAACCTAAAAAATGAAGGTAATGAAAAATCTGACAATTCATTAGATTTTTTCTCATGTATGAGATCAAAAATATTAAAAAATAAGTTATATTATTTATATTATATGATAAATATGATGTAAAATGTATCAAACATTTTTTTAGAACATAATACCAAAGTGAATTTGGTGAAAAAATACATTATCAACATTCATATTGTAAAGTTAAAAAATCATATAGTAGACACTGTTACTGAAATGAATGGGGATTAAAAGAATGTTTATAAATAATGTGATTTTAATATTCAAATGATTAAATACTTTTATAAATATCTAAATTCCCATGATAAAGATGTAAATTTCCTAGAGAATAAATGATCTTCATTGCATGATAATTTTGACTCTTTGTGTAAGAAATCATAAGGGATTATAAACTTTTTAATAAATCAGGATGAGAAAGTTGGAGGGATTTCAAAATCGATCAATGAGTTGAAGAATCCAACTGTTTCATATACAATTATATTAGGTGAAAAAATAATGTATATAAATTTCAAGAATAGGATATATAAAATAAAAAAATATAACCACTAATGAAGGGAATATTTCTTTTCATGAAGAGATGTATCCTAAAGAACACAAGTAGATTAATAACATGAAACATCAGATTGAAAAAATTCTTAAGAGAGACTAAAATTTCAAATTATGTCACATGTTTAAATCTAGATAATATGTAAAAATGTGACTTAATTATAAATCAATTTTGATATATGAATTTATCTATTAATTGGTGAAATTTTAATTGAATTTCAAATCACCAGTTATCAATGTATTTATGTTTCTAATTGTATATTACTTAGATATGTTTTTTATCAATTACCCTAATGGTTGAAATTCAATTACTCGAATATCTTTAAATTTTTATGCAAGAATATTTATTTAATTTAAATAACACAAAAGGATAAAATATTGTTCATTTCGTATTTTATGATCTCATATGGAAATATTAAGGTGGAAAAGTTCCCTGAATATTATATCTTTCCAATAGGAGAGTTTTCCATTGAAATCAATTTAATGAAATATTTTTGTTTCCTTTTCATTTTTTTACTTTTTTAATATCATAAAGGGGGATATGTTTTTAAAAAATAGTTATAATTTGAGTGTTGAGAAAAATTTGAAATTAATTTATTTCATAAATGTGGAGAAATTTTATATAATTGTCTAATTTAAGGGAAGATACATATTTTTATAATGGATGATAAATTTTTAATATTTGGAATTTGATAAAAATTAATTTTATTTATGTTTAAGAAAAAAATGTCTTAAAAAATTAATGATTTAATTGTTTAATAAAGGGGGATTTTTTTTTGAATTTATCATTCAAGCTTGTTATTTTAAAAAATTAGGATAATCTTTTTTCATAGAACAAATTTATCTTTAGTTTTTAAAATCACATAACACTCATGTTTTAATTAATCATAACATGAAGGATTTTTTGAGTGTTTTTGTTGTGATGAATGAATTTTCAAAACCTTAATTTTAGAGGGTGAAAATATGGAGATTTGAGACTTATATCAAAATAATTTTAATTATATTATTAAGAAATATAGTAGACTATGGTTTAATTCATACAAAGATGTATTGGATTGATGAGTTCAGAATATGATAATGCTTCTTCTAACATAGTTAAAAATTCTCATGGAGAATGTAGATTTTGACCATTGAAGGGTTGCTTATAAATTTGACCACATATTTGAGGACTTGAATGAAGATACAAGATTACTCTAAAATATTTCAATCATGTGAATTCTACAAAATCTTGTTTTTTGAAGGAGTACATCCACTTTTACTTAATTATGAGTGATTTTGAAAAGAGACAACAATATGAAAATCTATCCTTGTAATACCCATATAATCCCTTATTTAAATTATTTTTGTGTTTATAATCCTTTAATATTGAGAGATTCTAAAAGTAACTATATCTTCTAAGTTATGTATGTAGTGCTACTGCTGATCAGGATGACCGAGGGCCTCACAGTTTGAAAGAAGAAATGTGTAGGTTGGATAGTGATAAATTTTGATGGGTAAAGTTGAGTTCTTCTAGGGGATTTTAATATATACCTTTCAACATGTTAAAGTCGATGATACCTCGAATTATGTCAGTATATTCCCCTTATACTTTTGATAAAACTCCAGTTTATAATATCCTTTAAGTGGTACTTGATTTTTAAATCATTACCTTTTGTGTTTTAAATTTCCACCATTCCTATAAGTTATTTTTTTTATTTCTATCATGTATTTTATTTTTTCAAAATCTCATTAAATTCAATCATGTTAAATATCTAGTACACATATTTTCATTTTCTCCGATTTATTATTTATTAGAAAAAGTTCATATCTTTCAATAGTTTTAATAATAGTGGTGGAGAAAAATTGTATGTCATGTTGTATACTACAATTCACCCCCTCTATAGTCCACCTACTATGGTAATTTGGGAAAATGGTTTTTTTCTCTGCAATGTTGTCGTATATCAGGAGAACCATAAATCCTACATCATGAAAATCCCATAATTTTTTATAGGAAAGTATTTTTCAATTTGAATTTTTGTATAATTATTTTAATAAAAATTATTTGATTTAAATTATTATTAGTCAGGTTAGTTATATTAATAATATATTTATATAGAATGAGACCACCACTATTAATAAAATAAAGGTTCCTAAATATATTCCAATGCATGTCCAACATATGAGTAATGAAAGAAAAATCGAATATATATCTCATATATTAAGTAGCAAAGATGTTCGATGTTGGTTTATTCCATTTTTTGATTGGTAATAAGACTTATATAATTATATAATACTTTTTATACATTGTCCAAAATGTTTGAAATTTATGTTTTAGTGGACAAGGAATTTTATCTATTTTCTACCTGCATGAATCCACAAGTATAATGGTTATGCTCCTTACTATTTGAAGCTAATAGAAGTTTTAATTTTTTTATATCATAACTGTTATTATACACTATTATTAATTTAATATATTATTTATATTTCTATTATGTGTTGTAAATATAAAAATTCAATAGGTTTTTGAAGGTGTTTCATAGGATTCACTTTGTTAAAAAAGAGGTCAAATAAAAGTTAATATGTTCCCTTGAAAGTATAAATTTTATATTATTTATTACAATATATTTATTTTAAATATACATAGAATTTATTATTTTTAAATATTTATTTCAAAACTTATGTTTTATCTTGAAAAGGAAGTGTTGAATTCTATTATTTTGTATTATGATTCATTTATGAGATAATAAATCATGTAATGTTGTCAAACTTTCACAATGTTAGTTTGAATATAAGTCATAAATTTTGAAACATTAATATGTATTTATAATTTTATATTGTTATTATTAAATTTATATATTTTGGATGAAACTAACTCATATTCTAAAAATAAACTACACCATCTATGAGGAATATTTAGAAACAATCTTTTCATTTTTTATATATAATAAAATGTCTCATGTATGTGTATTGTATTTATAAAAGTTTCTATATTATAGTTTTTTTAAATTTTTACTATAATTTAGTGGGGGTACTTCTACTTGTTCTCTATATTTTTGTCTATGGGAAAATTTAGTGGATATATATAAAAACATTTTTAAAAAAATAATCTATAGGAATTCCTCATCGGATATTATAACAAACAATGTAGTAATCTATTTATAACTTCTTTTATTTTAATAACAAATGTTGTAAATGGATTTTAACAATGGTTATTAAAATAACTAATATTAAAATCCCTCCTCAGATTGTTTGGATAAGAGTTTTCAAAATCAATTATAATTAAAGATGATGTTAAAACAAATTTCTAACATCAATTTGAGAAATTAGTGTCAATTGTATACTTATAATTTCTTTCATATTAATATTAATTGTAAATAGTGTGTAACTCCCAAAAACTCACCAGTAAATGGTTTTTCCATTAATAGAGACATGAACTCATCAATTTATCTCTTTATCCATGTCCACTAAAATTAACACCTCAAAGAGTGATATATTTTGTATATAACAGAATACACAACTAATGGTGATCTATGTAACTCACAAAGAACTACCTCTCACACCACTACTGGAATTATGTTCTTCCCCTAAAATAATTCTTGATGTTGATCATCCTCAAACCAAACCTCTAGAGAATCATTGTAAATAACATTATCCCTTGAGACCTTAACCATAGGATCTCCCAACTATGACTCAGCCACCTGGTGAAATAAAGAATATAGCAGCATCACCTAATATAGGAAGCCTATATCACCATCCTAATTCATATCAATATACAAGTTTGTGTGATAATACATACTCCATACATTAGTATAATCTCAAGAAAAATCACTATAAGAATTATTACATTGTACTTAATCTAATTAATTCAATTTCCTTAGCGCATAGAAGTTCTTGAAGAAATAATCTTTCAAGAACTCCATCTACCTCTACTAATACATATTTAAATAACATTGAGAGAAGATATATCATAGTATATTTAGATCTATTAATAATATAAGGAACCCATTGAAATTATATTTCTTCCTAATATTCAAATAAAGATCCACCTTCTCAATATTGAGATAATGAGTAGTGTAAGTATGTTCTTTGGGATGTGAAATCCATTGACCATAAGTGATCACTACCCTCTATTGCATAAAAACACAACCAAGACCAACATGAGAGGAATTACAGAAGACCACAACATTTACTCCCTCATTTATAAAATATAGAGTATGATAACTGATAATATTCCCATTTAGGTATTTATATATAATTTTAAATTGATATATCCCCATGAAGGTTTAATCCTTCTTAGTTTGTGATCTTAAATAATATATAATCTAATATTAGTTAGACATGAAGAACTTAAAATGTCCTAAAAGATTATGGAAACCATGATCCATAAAAAAATTCATTAGATCCAACCAATAAATAATTAATTAAATATTAAAAGGTTTAAAATGTACTCCCTAATGAGACACATATTCCAGAATAAATGAACCCCTGTCAAGAAATTTTAGTTATATAACATCCCATAGAGCGTATTCCATCAAAGGACCATGAGAACAACCCTAAAATGCTTATCATCATATTTTTATTGGATCAAATACATGATAATTACATTAATAAAAACTATAAAAAACTAATCTATAAAATAAAAATACATTGAGTTCATCAATACTATGAAAACAAATAGGGTGTTCGGGAAATAGAAAGACATAACCAAAAAGTCAATGTTTATATAAATTCACCTCAATGTAATCTTAGATATATCTTCTTACTTCACTCTCATCTAATTATGTAGAGACAAAAAATCACTCTTAGAGAAATAAATATATATTCAACTCATCAAATAAATTTTCAGTACATGGTAGTGAATAGTAGTTTTTTTGTATCACTTGATTCAATTGATAATAATCAAAATTAAATTTACAATTATAATCAACCTTTATAGTGAAAAACAATATATCACCCCACGATGACACACTAAGATAAATTAAAAACTTATCTTATTAACTATTACTCTAAATTTATAATTTTTACAACCCTAAATGCACAATCCTATATAGAAACATATAAATTAAATAGTCACAAAGCTGTATATAACTCCCAAAATTGATTTAATTTGGAGGGGATTGTGTCATAACCTATTCAGGAAAAATATTGAGGAACTTATCTATGAATCTTTGAAGAACCACGACCTAAATGTCCACCAATCACAAATCCCACTCTAAAACAAAGATGAAGGTGGATCCAAATAACTATAAACTGTTAGATGATACAACTCACTAATGATAATTAAATGACTTCCTTATATATCAAAGTAAACAAATATACTCTAAAAGCAATAAATAAAATATTTCAATAATTAAAACCAATCTATGTCATGGATGAAATCATTTGGTTATTCCAATAATAATAAAAACATTTCAATTTAATATTGATACCTCATCACCAATTGACAAACCCAACACACCTCAAAAAAACTAAAATGGACTTGAAATTATATTTTCAAAACTAAAGGAGATTTAAGCATCTCAATACTGAACCCAAAATCATAGATTAGAAAATGTGAAATAAAGGTTAAATAATATTACAAATAAAATTAAGTATAAGAAAACAAAGAAGATCTAAAAATGTTGCATTATACAATATTTTTCCAACTGAGTGTTGGAAGGACCATATAATTAATTGTGAATGCACCTTAACTCAGGATCACCACATATAACGATTCCCATCTCTATAAACATGGAAAACACTTTGTTCTTGTTTATTGGAAACATCGTGGGTCTAACCACTTCTATCTCCAACTACTCTGTACCACATAAATCCAGATGACGTTGCTTTTGATTAAGCCTATGAGGTAATTATTTCTAAGGTTGAATCAACAAAATACATCCCCACATTGACCACTACTGATATCTAAGAACTTGAATTTTCAATTTATTAAACATTAAAATGAAATGAAAAAATATCAGAGATCTCATTAGAGGCAAGAGAACTATCGAAATCTATATATATTATTAAAAGAGGGTTGGGACTTACTCCTTTCCATCCAAAACCTTGACTATCTGGGAAAATGAGATCCTCCATCCATAGTATTAATCCTCAGGGAGGCTTGATGACTTTCCCATCAAAATGTACATATGCATGAAAACATCATATCCATGGAATCTACCTATAACTTCACCATGTGATATGAATAAACATAAATAGGGTGACCTAATAAAAGATTAATAGATATAGTGATGACTTAAATTTCCACAATCTTTCCTCCTCAAATGATAGAATATCATGATCATAGATAAAAGGCTATTGAATAGAATTCATAGCTCCCACAAACTCTTGCTATAACACCCAATCTTCAATTATAGTAATCTTTTCTTTCTAGAAAAACAATAGCACACTACATGTAGTTTTATTCAATTATTTGATTAAAACCTAAATTATAAAATTTTATAAAATTTAATTTTAATAAATAAAATTCATTTTTGAAACTATCATATCAAAATTATATTAGGGTGAAATTTTTAGATTTCTTCAGAAAACATTGTTTTTTGTAAATAGTGAAAAATACCAATTTCTATAAAATATCATTTATTTTCATAGAAAGGAACTAATTTTTTTTGAATGAAATAAAAAATAAATATAAGTATTTATTATAAATAATTTAATTACATATAAATAAAAATTATACTTCATCATGGTATAAAAATACATTCATACTTAAAAATATTTTTTTCTTCATAAAGTTAGTTTTTTCCTCTCACTTTATATGATTATTACACTACTACAAAGAGGGGATAACCCCACAGAGCTATAGCCATGGTTTTGTAAACCATGGGTATATATAGAATAAAGTTTCTCTATACCCACAATTTTAAATAAACTATTGGTATAGAGTGGAAAATATTTTCTCTCTTCCCACGCCCCCCCTTCATTCATCGAGCCCCCTGTAGGTCCCTTTCCATCCCCCCATGTTTCCCTCACCCAATGACATTCCTCCTCCTCCAGTCAATGCACATCCCCACTCCTCCTCCTCCTCCAGTCGATGCGCACCCCCTCCTTCTCCAGTCGATAATCCCCCATCCTCCTTTGGTCAGGGATCCCATCATAGGTCGCACATCCTCCTAGGTTGAGTGGTGTTTCCCTCACCAAACCCACACCCCCTAGGTTGAGTGGTGTTTCACTCACCAAAACTGCATCCCCCTATGTTGAGAGGTGTTTCCCTCACTCGAAAACTAATGCTTCTACTATTGCATGTTTTTCTGATTTTGTTCTTATTTGACAGCGAGTCCCTAATCCTTATTCAGGTATGGTGAATTGATTCAAGTTTAGTTTGGGTTTTGTTGATTTGATTTATATCATTTCATATTATTTAATTTATCTTTGATATGTGATTGATTTTGGTTTTTTCAAATTGGTTATATCTAATACAATTTTATTTAGTATACATGATTTGGTTATATTTAACCCATTTTTGTTTATTATAAATGATTTTAGGTTGATTTTTATTATAAAATTTGAGGATATATTTCTTATTTTTTGAAGCACAAATTTTGTTTTAAATTTATATTTATTTATAACATGATCTATTATGTTTGGTCCCTTTGATCAATTAAATAAATATGGAGAGTATTGTGGATTTATTTTAGTTTTGTAATTATCAAAATGGGTGTTTTTGTTTGAGTGTATGCTCAGAACTTTTTAATTTTTCTTAGAAAATTATAAATTCCTCAATCTATTTTTGAGTTATTTATTTATTAATAATAATAATAATATTATTTTGTTTATTCTTTTTTGATTAATTTTTTCTAAGTATTACATATTACATATGATTCCTATTCTGTATTTAAAATACTATATATCTGAAAATCTGTTATGTGTTAGATTTTAAATAGTGATAAATATCTTATTTATGATTAATCTATAACATATTGATGTTTTAGATTTCTTTCCAGGGGAAAAAAGTATACATATTTTTAATTTTCTAATCATTGAATATATCTCTTATATATTTATTTTTTAGCAATGGAAAACATATCATGCATTAATTAAAAATTTTACAGTTGGTGTAGAATGTTTACATAACATTATTGACATATGAAAAAATATTTTATGTATTCAATAGATGCTAGAATTTAGAAAATTAAAAGTACTTTTCATTTCATTTTAGATAAAATTATATTACATATACTCTTAGATTAATGGATCATGATGTGAACCTTAAGTTACACCATGAATTACTTGGAAGTTAGTTTATCTAATGATGTGATATATTGAGTATCATAAGATATGATTATTATATTATAAAAAATTATAATATTGGAGATCAAAAGATACAAAAAATATATATCTAGGAATCCCGACTATGAAATATTCTAGATTCTTAGACGCTACTATAGAATTCATTATAAAAAGATCACAAGAATAACACTATATAAAGAATTATTATAAGGATAAAATAAGGAGAACATAATATCAATTTATTACAAAGATTACATTAAATGTTATAACACTATATGGAATAGATTCCTGGGTTTCTATAAATATGGCCATAAGTAATCAAAAAATGAGAGACAAATAATTTTCATTCTGGATATAAAGTGCTACTATATGGGATACCTGAATTGTGTCATCCACTAATAATATTAATTTCTAATGAATTAAAGGATAGTATACATTTAATTTTTTTACACCAATAATCAATGTTTTACGTTTCTTATATCAACACGAAAAACCATTTTTATATTTTTTTAGTTTTTCTTTTTTATCTTTTCATTGTGTTGTTATTGTCTATGTCACGTAGTTAGTATTAATGTGTACTCATATCTGACACATGATTGTTCCTCCACTAAATGTTAGTGACTCAGTGATTCTAACATAATCAAAAAGAAATTTTTTATAGGTTGTGCCTTGTCCTTGAAAAATGGTATTGGATAAGATATGTGTCCATGTGTAAAAGTGGCAAGAGGTTTGGTTTTTTTCCTTAGAGAAATATCAATGATGTTCATATTTGGTAATTGGATGCATTGAACATGGTTATGAAATCACCTATTAGTTTATAGTGAAATTTATTTCATCCATGATTAGTTGGGTTTGATAATAAACATAATTTATGGAATATTTTTATTAATATACAATACTTCATTCATTTGTTTTTAGTTTTCATTTTAGTTATCTATATTACATTTAACTATTAAGTTTTAAGGTTCTAATAGTTTAATTTTTTATAGTACATATCCTTTTTTATGATATAATATATTCTATTTGATTAGAAACTATGTCCTCTAATAAACTTTTATTATTTAATAGGATAAAAATTGAGTTTTATTTAATCTTCAATTCACTCCCTCTTGATTATTTTGTTTTGTTATCTATAATAACAATATTTTTTTAGATCTTACCTCATTGAGTTTATTTTTATAATATATTTGATATTAATGATTCTTCACATTGGATTATAGGAGAATAATTATCTTAACGTTTCACTATTTAATATCAAATATTATTGAGAACAAAATAATTATTAATTATGTATATTATTAAAAGGTATACAAAATACCAGGGGAGTATAAGAATTAGAAACTTATTGTTTACCAAATCCATGATATTTTAATAGTTTATTTTTAAAAATGACATTCTCGATACAATTTAAATGTATTGTGTATTTTTTGAAAATAATTAATTGATAAAGTTGATATTTACATAATGAGATTCTGAATGATTCTAAAAACATAATTAAAAGTACAAAACAAATATATCCTCACGTAAATCCATCCTTATAATTGTTGAATATGATTACCCAGTCTTACTCTTTTGAATCCATTACTACAAATAAATATTGTTCATCACTTATAGCATATGTTATTTCTATTATTATTTGTTTTTTCTATCTACTAATATGATTTTATTAATTTTGAAATATAATTTATTGTAATTATTTTTTTAATTATGGTTTACATTGTTGATTAGAAGATAACTTTTATCCCTTATTATAGAATGGATAAAAGATGGATGTATCATATCGATCATATTTAAACTGAGTTTCAAAATAATTTGGAGAAGATTTTAGATTTTTCATTTAACAATTATTCAAATGGAGGTTTTCTACAATATACATGATATAAATGTGTTGGAAGACCGTGGTTAAGTCGGGAAGAATTTATATACCATATAACGAAATTTGGATTTCAAAAAAACTATTATTTTTGGTGTTACCATGGAGAGATGAGTCAATATTCCATTGTTCATGAATGAACTAAAAGAAGTGGAATGGAGAATTTGATATTTGACATATTTACATTTTTTCATCATCCCGAGTGAGATAGTATGCTAGTGAAAGATCAGTACACTCTAAGAAAATAATGAAGACGATGATGTTGAGAGAGTGAAAAATTTATTGGATGATTCCAGGAATCCTGTATAGCAGGAATGTACTAAAATGACCAATTTAGAATTTTTGATGAGGTTATATCATGGGAAAACCATGTATGTAATTTATAATACTACAATTGAATATATTCTAACATTTTTAAAGTACTTCCTCTTCCTAATGGTTAAATCATTCAATAAAATCATTATAGGGAATAAAAGTTAATTATATAGCTTGCATTTTCTACTATTAAAGTCCATGATTAATATTACAATTTATTTTTGGAAGAAACATATGGCTGTAACAACTATAAAGAATGTGGTACACCTCAATGGATGAAAAATGAAGATGGAAAACCATATCATGTGCCAAAAAATATCACGTGCCACTTTTAATTTATTCTTAGACTTTAAAATATTTTATTTTCTATAGAAATCTCATCGAATATGTGAGTGAATGATGCTGAGAGAATTTAATGTAATTATGAGTTGGTTCATCCCAAAGATGGATTAACATGGCATACATTTGATGTACAACATCCCAATTTTGCAGTTGAGGTGTGTAATGTCAGGTTGGGTATATCCTATGTTGGTTTCAATCTGTTTGGTCAGATGTTTACTGCTCACAGCACATGGCCAATTTTTATTCATGTTTATAATCTTCCTATGTGGATGTGTATGAAAAAAACTTTCAATTTCTTGAGTAAACTGATATCTAGACCTTCTAATCCCAGTAATGAGATAGATGTCAACTTTTAGGCTTTAATAAGAGAGTTGGAACAAATTTTGGATTTGGGTGTGCAGACATTCAATGCTTCTTCAAATAATATGTTTCAGATGCATGCTTCCCTTTTATGGACCCTGAATGATTTCCCTACTTATGTAATAATGTATTGATGGATCATGAAGGTAAAAATATCATGTCCCATTTGTATTAAGAATACATGATTGATAAGGCTTAAATATTTTCATAGTTTCATTTTCATGTGGAGTCGATGATTCTTGAAAATGGATCATCAATATAATAATAATCATTAGAGGTTTGATATTACTGTTGGCACTGAACAACCACCTCAATGTATATTAGTATGTAATGTGCTTAAGGAATTTAAAGATTTAATTTTTTTATTAAGGAAAGGTTAGATGAAATCTAAAAAGAGGAAGAATGTTGACACACAATCCAATTACAATTAACTAAATAGAAGTATTTTTTTTGAGTTTCCATATTGTTATACCAATTCTTTACGTCATTTTTTAGACATAATGCATATTGAGAAAAATATATGTGAAATGATGCTTGCAATTATTCTGAATATCAAGGGGAAGACCAAAGATGACTTCTGATCTTGACGAGACTTGTTGGATTAGGGTATTCTATGAAAACTACATCCTATGTGTATCAGTGAAAACAAATGGAAAGTTCTTTGTTCTTCTTATGTGATGACACTATCATAGAAAGATCGATTTCTAGAAGTATTTGTTAGAGTTGGGGTCCTAGAACCAACTTTTTGTACTTTGATTACATTGATATTTAATGTATCAAATTATTAAACATATTATTACATATTTTTCATCGTTTTTCATGACTATTATGTAATAATGTCCAAGAGTATTTGTTGCATTGATAAGGTCATGGAAGTTCCCCGCTATGATGAGAACCTTGAAATTCTATAAAAATATTCTTAAACATAGTTATCGTAGGACCCCGGGACACCCTGAGAGGGGAGGGGTGAATCAGGGTGGAAACTTTTTCTTCTTAAATCGTGGATCTTGTTCCCACGTTGGTAGGAACAACTTAATCCTGTATTATGGATATGATCAGCAATGAAACATTCACATGCAGAGAGTTGACGCAACTATTTTTACTTGGTTCACCACTAAGGGCTACGTCCAAGGAGCATACGCCGAAAGGTTGCCGGTCGTACCTAAATCCACTATGCTTCACTAGCTACGGATACAATTTTTCGGGCACAGTCACTCTGGCCCAAGATCACTGCCTTTACAAAGGTTCAGGGATAGCTCACTGCTTCCCTCGGGTCACTCCCGTTGACTCCCCCTGGATCACTTCCGTTGGTGAAGTCTCACTCAGTTTATAGACGTGAAGGTCTCTTCAATTGATAGTTATGAAGTTCTGTGTCTCCTATTCAGCATGAGACTTTTCTTGCATCAGAGTTCAGAGTTGATGCACTTTACTGTTCAATCCTCCTTTAGCGCAATGACTGAATGCACTAGACCCCCTGTTCTTTTTTGCCTGAATCACAATCACTTGTGTGATTGCTCAATAAATGATGCTCTATCGAAGTCCAGATTTTCATCCACTGATGAATTGTCCTTTTGCCCCTGTCCACTGGGAGTACAACCTTAGGAAAGGGTCTTCACAAAGTACCCTACTTCGCATGGCTACCAATTTTGGAAAGCTCAAGTAATTCTGAGCAGAGCCCCTGCCTTTTCGCGAAGCTCAATCGCGAATCACTCTCGCGATGCTCAAGCCTTCTCAATTCTTGGTTATCGCGAAGCTCCTGCCAATTCGCGAAGATCACCGAGCCAACGCGGGGCGAACACTTTTCGCGGAGTTGGGAAAGTCGCCGCGAAGCTCCTGCCTCTTCGCGAAGCTCAATGATCCAACACGGGGCGCAACCTTTTCGCGGAGCTAGGATAGCCGCCGCGAAGCTCAACATTCGCGAAGCAAAACTACCTTCGCGAGTGACCTTTGCGAACCGAGAGCAATGGTTTTTCGTTGAGAGCTCTCTCTGCTTCTCTTGAGGGGGTCGGCCTCTATTTATAGGCGATTCCACCGACCCATGACCCTTCCGCGTGAAGTCAACGCCACGTCATCTCAAATCGCGAAGCTCCAAAGATTCTGCCGGAATTCTGTCCAAATCACGAAGCACCACGACACTTTTCCGTTCACGAAGTTTGACATAGTCGCGAAGAATCACCGTCAACATACCTTCGCGCCTTAGCCGCGAAGCTCCCTCGCGAAGCCCTTCTCCGCCACAATGCGCTTCAGCCTCTGCCATTCATGAAGCTTGACGTAATCACGAAGAATCACCGTCATCATTCCTTCACGCCTTCGCCGCGAAGCTCCCTCGCAAAGACATTCATCGCCACGAAGCTCTCCAGCCTCTGCCGTTCGCGAAGCTTGATGTAATCGCGAATCTTGACGTAATCGCGAAGACTCACCGCCTCCATTATTCTAGTCTTCGCGAAATCCAATCCATGCATCCCATCTTCGCGAAACTCATGCCTTTGCCATATTAAATTATGATCTTCCTGGAAATCCACTTTTCGCGATGCTCACCAACCTCTAAATTTTGGACCCCAAAAATTTGGCAAACACTGGAAAACAGCGCCACCTTGTATCTGCTCTTTTAGTCCGCCTTCAGTTCATCCATTTCTTTGTTGATGTTCCATGAATAAAACATGGATCATTATCCACAATCTTCGAACTCCACATGCCACCATGGAATCTCCTTTGTCAGCAAATTTGTATGTCGTCTGTTTGCTTTGTCAACAAGCACGATCACCTCAACAACACTTCTTCTTGGTGATATGTATCCTTCAACAACTATTCTGCTTTTATCACAAACTCCTCCATTGTGATATGTATTCTTTAAAGGCATATATTTACCATTATCATCTTCTATGACAATGTGATGTGCATGGCTATCTCAGAATGCCAATCCTTGCACGACCATCATATATTTCAAATCATTGGCACATTGTCTTTTCATCAACCGTCATGATCAACTTCATGCAAACCATGTGAATCAATCCGTCAAGAAGTCTCTAGCATGGTTCTCACGCAATCATTAGTAATTTCATGGTATTCATCAAAGCCCATGGGTCTTATGCAATAAGAAGGAATTGCATGGTCTTCATCCAAAAACACCATCCTGCTTTAATCATCCTTGGATTGATTACTCCTCACATTCTTCATTGTTGTAAATAATGTATCACCTTTGACACATGTTCTTTGAACTTACGATCAGTACAACAATCGTCTGAATCACCACTCCTCTACTTCATCGGAGTATTTCATGATCACCTTCATTTTGATCTGCATTGAAAACTATTGACAAAAAATACAACCTTATACACAAAGTGGTTCCAACAATCTCCCCCTTTGTATTTTGTTGTTAATACCTTAAACATCTTCTGAAATGAATTCATCAATGTCAAAATGAGAATCTTCTTCATTTCACTTTCTCTCCCCCTTATTGACAAGAAATACAAAGCGCATGGTAGGGAGGGTATCAATCCTTACTTAAGCAAAGTTTCATTAATCATTTCACTCTAAGTCTACTTGAGAAATGCTCAATGTAGAAAACAAGAGGATTTGATTAAGTCAACAATGCTATCCATTATTCACAGATCATGATACCAACATGAGATGAGAACTCGTGTATCTTTTCTTCAAGGGTTTACCACTTTTATTTCAGGCATACGAAAAATCACTATGATAGAGAAAAACCAACCTGAAACTCCTGCACTCACATCAGCATGTAGATCAAAAATATTCAAGTGAAATTGGTAGGATAAGTGACCTTGGGGCACTTCCATTCTCTTTATGTAACTGGTCAATTCAGTTACTCCCCCTTTGTAAAATAATCTTTGATCTGAGAAACCAAGGGATAGAGATTGAGAAATGACATACCTTCTCCATTGGTGTGTTCTTCAAGAAATTCAGAGAATAACTGCTTTTTATTCCACCTGGAATTGATATTGATTGAAACAGTGATTATGGAAGCTTCTTCATTTTTCTCCCCCTCAAGGGAAACACTCCTCATCATCTTCATCAAGAGTGATCCTTCATCATCATAATCCTTTAATATCAATTGAAGAATCTACTAAGGATGGAAACTTCTTCAGCTTCACTATCAAGAGTTGACAACATTCACTACTTCTCAGGTTCTCCCCCTGAGAGTATGCTTCACCTTCAATTCCCTGCATTGTTAGCGCAAATACAGTACACAAATGATTATGGGAATAAGGTGGATCCTCCTTGCTTCATCAGCAAGACCTGCATGGTTGAGGTTCTTTTCTCAACCATGTTCCTTTGTTCGCTCTAATCTTCATGCCTACACACTTAAACATATGTTCCGACATCTGTTGGTGTGGCATGGCTCTGTTCACATTCTCTTTTGCTTTGTGTGAAGAATTTTTCTTCTTAGCAGCCATCATGAATGATACATTCTTACTGCTCTTAAGGACTGCTTCTTGCTCTGGTATTAAGGTTAGGAAACCTTTTGCAATGTGACCATACTTATTGCATCTCTCACACAGAACTTCTTTGACACGTGTGTTTCTCTTTGTTTGCAATCTCTCCTGCACTGTGTCTTCATCATGTGAAAGTTTTCCTTTTCCTTTGTCACCAGCCTTGGCCTTCTCATCTTCAAGTTTCCTTATTCTTTTCAAATCTTCTGGCCAGATGACCAATATGTCATTTGGAACTTTTGCAGCTGGTTTAGGTCTTCCACATGGGTTCATCCGAGATTCATCCCACTTAGTGTTTCTTTTGGATGAATGACCCTTCAATTTCATGGATCTAAAATCATGGGTCTTCTCAGCTTCCCTACTTGAGATCTTCTTGGGGAAATGCGTGTTCACAAAATTCTTCTGATTTCTCCCCAAGGTAGCTGCTTCATTCTTTGATGGAATCAGAGGTCTTCTTTTATTTTCAACAGTGAAAGCACGTTGATATGGACGTGTGCCTGCATTGTGACCGCTTCCGTTGCATACATCACAGATGTTATCAAGAATTCCAAATCTGTTTGCAGTAAACAGATTCTTCTGGACCTGCTGATGTTGCTTCCTTTTATCTGTCTTCCTTCTCTCTGATACAGGCATTCTTTGTGATTTTCCATGTAAGGGATTATAAAGACAATCCAGTGCACAGTGCCCAAATCTATTTCAGCACCAACATTGACCCACAAATCTTTTCTTCTTTGTGTCTTCTGTATTAAGTTAT
Source organism: Viscum album (assembly GCA_963277665.1). Lineage (NCBI taxonomy): Eukaryota > Viridiplantae > Streptophyta > Magnoliopsida > Santalales > Viscaceae > Viscum > Viscum album. The sequence continues at coordinate 2,123,525,418 of OY728119.1, forward strand.
TGGGCCATCTGCTTAATCTTTTGTGCTCTATTTGAGGAACTCACTTCCTTTTTTTTCTTCCCATCCACCCTAGCCATGGTGATAGGTTTCTTCTTCTCACCTTTCCTCATCCATACTTGTTTAGAACTTTTCTTCCCACCTGCACTGATTGTAGGAGTGTGTTTCGAAATATGAGTACAAGATGGTTTAGATGGTACCTTCACTTTCTCAGTTGCTTGTGATAGATCAAAGAGTTAAGTCATGATCTTCTTATCACATGTTGGAGGTCTTTTGACAAAAGAATCCTCCAGTGAGCATTGAGTACCAGCAACAACTGATTCTTGATGTGAATAATCAAGAGTGGTCATAATCTTCTTATCACATGTTGGAGTCATTTCAGCTTTAGACTCCTCCAATGAACATTGAGTGCAAGCATCACTCATTTCATTCTTTTGTGAAGTCTCAATATATGTGTTCTCAATCTTGGTCAACTGAGCTTCCAATTTTTGACCCACAATATTGAGGATGATCTTCTGATCTTCAATCGTGATCATCTTCTCTTCACAAGTCTTCTTCAAACTTTCAACCTCATCTTCATGCATCTTAACTTTGTTTTGTAACAAAGAGTCAAGTTCCCTGAATTTAATGGAAGTTTCTTCCAAACAAAAATTCTTGACTTCATTGCTCTTCTTCAGCTCAGCTTCAAGTGCATGGATCCTTTCTTTTAGAGTCTTATTGACTGCCTCGTTTTCTTCAGACTTTCACCTGTTTTGTGAGCTTCATACTTTCCATAACTTTTTTTCCAACCCCTCTTCCATATTGTCAGCTTCCATTTCTAATAGAGTGATCTCAACCTGCATAGATTGGAATAGGCTACAAATAATCGCAACCCTTTCTTCAAGAATATCATGCAGATATGTTTTGATTTTTTCCTGAAAGCTTGAATAGGGGGTGTCATCCTTTCCTCTAGAAGAATCCTGAGCTACCTGCTCGATACTTTCCAAGCCTGATGTTTCTTCATTACTGGAATGGCATGGGGAACAAGACACTGTATCTTCTTTGGATATGAGGTACTTCTTTAACTGCTTCTTCTCTTTCTTTTTCCTGTTCGTCATGGTCTTTCTAGATGTAGACTTCTGCTCAGAAATGACTGTGTCATTATCAAGACTGCTCTTCATTATTGACTTTAGGAAAGAAACTCAAATCCTCTTCTCTGTAGAATTACTGGTGAATATCCAACATACGTTAACCTTTCCCTCTGATACCACTTGTAGGACCCCGGGACACCCTGAGAGGGGAGGGGTGAATCAGGGTGGCAAATTTTTCTTCTTAAATCGTGGATCTTGTTCCTACGTTGGTAGGAACAACTTAAACTTGTATGATGGATATGATCAGTAATGAAAAATTCACATGCAGAGAGTTGACGCATCTATTTTTACTTGGTTCACCACTAAGGGCTACGTCCAAGGAGCATACGCCGATAGGTTGTTGGTCAAACCTAAATCCACTATGCTTCACTAGCTGCAGATACAATTTTTCGGGCACAGTCACTCTGTCCTAGGCTCACTGCCTTTACAAAGGTTCAGGGATAGCTCACTGCTTCCCTCGGGTCACTCCCGTTGACTCCCCCTGGCTCACTACCGTTGGTGAAGTCTCACTCAGTTTATAGACGTAAAGGTCTCTTCAATTGATAGTCATGAAGTTCTGTGTCTCCTGTTCAGCATGAGACTTTTCTTGCATCAGAGTTCAGAGTTGATGCACTTTACTGTTCAATCCTCCTTTAGTGCAATGACTGAATGCACTAGATCCCCTGTTCTTGTTTGCCTGAATCGCAATCACTTGTGTGATTTCTCAATAAATGATGCTCTATCGAAGTCCAGATTTTCATCCACTGATGAATTCTCCTTTTTCCCCTTTCCACTGGGCGTACAACCTTAGGAAATGGTCTTCACAAAGTACCCTACTTCGAACGACTCCCAATTTTGGAAAGCTCAAGTAATTCTGAGCAGAGCCCCTACCTTTTCATGAAGCTCAATCGCGAAGCACTCTCGCGATGCTCAAGCCTTCACAATGCTTGGATATCGCGAAGATCCTGCCAATTCACGAAGCTCACTGAGCCAACGCGGGGCGAACACTTTTCGAGAAGTTGGGAAAGTCGCCGCGAAGCTCCTGCCTCTTCGCGAAGCTCAATGAGCCAATGCAGGGCACAACCTTTTCGCGGAGCTAGGATAGCCACCGCGAAACTCAACTTTCGCGAAGAAAAACTACTTTCGCGAGTGACCTTTGCGAACCGAGAGCAATGGTTTTTCATTGAGAGCTCTCTCTACTTCTCTTGAGGGGGTCAGCCTCTATTTATAGGCGATTCCACCGACCCACGACCCTTCTGCGCGAAGTCAACGCCACGTCATCTCAAATCACGAAGCTCCAAAGATTCCGCCAGAATTCTGTCCAAATCGCGAAGCACCACGGCACTTTGCCGTTCGCGAAGCTTAACGTAGTCGCGAAGAATCACCGTCAACATACCTTCGCGCCTTCGCCGCGAAGCTCCCTCGCGAAGCCCTTCTCCGCCACGATGCGCTTCAGCCTCTTCCGTTCGCGAAGCTTCACGTAATCGCGAAGAATCACCGTCATCATTCCTTCGCGCCTTCTCCACGAAGCTCCCTCGCAAAGCCCTTCATCGCCGTGAAGCTCTCCAGCCTCTGCCGTTCGCGAAGCTTGACGTAATCGCGAAGCTTGACGTAATCGCGAAGACTCACCGCCTCCATTATTCTGGTCTTCGCGAAATCCAGTCCATGTATCCCATCTTCTCGAAACTCATGCCTTTTCCATATTAAATTATGATCTTCCTGGAAATCCACTTTTCGCGATGCTCACCAACCTCCAAATTTTGGACCCCAAAAATTTGGCAAACATTGGAAAACGGCGCCACCTTGTATCTGCTGTTTTAGTCCACCTCCAGTTCATTCATTCCTTTGTTGATGTTCCATGAATAAAACATGGATCATTATCCACAATCTTCGAACTCTACATGCCACCATGGAATCTCCTTTGTCAGCAAATTTGTATGTCATCTGTTTGCTTTGTCAACAAGCACGATCACCTCAACAACACTTCTTCTTGGTGATATGTATCCTTCAACAACTTTTCTGCTTTTATCACAAACTCCTCCATTGTGATATGTATTCTTTGAAGGCATATATTTACCATCATCATCTTCTATGACAATGTGATTTTCATGGCTATCTCAGAATGCCAATCCTTGCACGACCATCATAGATTTCCAATCATTGGCACATTGTCTTTTCATCAACCGTCATGATCAAATTCATGCAAACCATGTGAATCAATCCGTCAAGAAGTCTCTAGCATGGTTCTCACACAATCATGAGTAATTTCATGGTCTTAATTAAAGCCCATGGGTCTTATGCAATAAGGAGGAATTGCATGGTCTTCATCCAAAAACACCATCCTGCTTTAATCATCCTTGGAATGATTACTCCTCACATTCTTCATTGTCGTAAAGAATGTATCACCTTTGAAACATGTTCTTTGAACTTACGATCAGTACAAAAATCGTCTGAATCACCACTCCTCTACTTCATCGGAGTATTTCATGATCACCTTCATTTTGATCTGAATTGACAACTATTGACAACAAATACAACCTTATACACAAAGTGGTTCCAACAGTTATGTGGTTGGATGATATACTATGATGGTACACATAGTATATTGACTATCAGGTGTGAGTAATTGCAAGAATATGAGACTACCTATCATGAATTTCACACTTGGTAATCTCCAAGATGGGAGATTATGAGAACAGACCAGCCAATAGTAATTCTGCATGTTTTTGTGTCATCAGATATTCCTATCTGCAAGCTTGTGTAATGGTCCTTATACATTAATATTATTATTAATATGTGTCACAACTTTTGCACTTTTATTTACTAAATAAAATCATCACACCCTATGATGGTGGAAAGTAGGGTACATTGGGTGTGTCCCAAGTATCATGTTATTAATGGATAAATCAAGGAAGGATTTGTCCCTTCCATTTATGAAATCTCATATCTCGGACCTTTCATTGAAATAGAACCGTCACGTGAAATTCTATGGCCATGGTGTAATGAAAAGTTTATCTCAAATAGTCAAAGAATGACATATCACGCATAAATGTTGATGAAACTGTCATGGATCTGTCATGAAATCTGGTTGATGTGATATTGAGACAAAGGAATTATATTACATAGTGGGTGTTTTTATGAGGATGTCAATGTTGTTACTTTATGTTCTTTCTCTTGGGTTCCTTGACCCATTTCTAGATATTAATCTTGGACTTTAAGTAATCCCACCTAATTCCAATGAGAAATAATTTTATAGGGTCACATAATAAGTGTTTTTGGTGGTCTCGGTTAAATTATATTTTAATTTAATTAATGAATTAAATATTATTCTCAAGACTGTGGAATAATTTTATTCATGTTAAAATGATTGCATAAATTAAATAAAATATATTTATTTATTTTATTGAACATTTAATAAATATATAATTACTAGTTTATAAATAAAATATTTATTTAAGAGAATAAAATATTTATTAATTTATTCGGGTGTTCAATAAATGGAAGTGAAGTTCGAGCACACAAACACCAGTCCAGTAGTAAAATAATTATTTGTAAGATGGTAAATAAATATTTAACTAGCTAGCACAAGTTAAAATAATAATGACGTTGCTATTATTTTGTGATGCAGAATTTTATTTATAATTCTGTTTTGCGAATGTTGGTGCACCATAAATAATGATGCGGTATTATTATTGTAAGCATGAGTTTTCTCTATATTCGTGAATGTATTTAATTATTGTTATCCAGTTAAATATTGTAACCAAATATCCATGCGTATAAATATACATGTACGTATATTATGCCATATAGACCACCCCACATGCTTGGTGAATTGAGAATTTTTGGGCCAAACAATTTCTCCCTCGAATCCTCTTCTTCCCCCTCTCTAGAACGAGAGACGTTATTCAAGACCAAAGAACAAGTGATCAAGAACGACTAACACAAGACACTCCATTCACCGTGCTAGCACCTGGAGAATGAGTGGTGTCAATCAGAGTCCATTTAAGCACATTTGGATCCACGCTATAGAGATTCTAGTTTGGATCCTCACAACCGCAATGAGACAATCCAAATAGGTTATTCCGACTGATCAAAATCATCAATGAAGAATGTACTGAAGAACAATGTATCCTTTTCTTTTTAAAATTTTTAAATTAATTATAAACATGATGTGCAAGATCCCTTTCTCTCTTGGATCAAGCACCATTCCTTTTTTACACTTCTTTGATCTTATTTTGTGGAGACTGGAGTTTATCATCATATTAATCCCGGATTGGTAATCAATTATGGAAAAAATTAAATTTGGGCCCCACCCAATGATGCACTTTCATTTCATCCAGTTCCTACAATTGGTATCAGTGGGAGTTTCATTATCATTTATAGTTATTTAATTATCATTGATGATTTACGCTTTAATAATTTAGTTTATAAATCAAAGGTTTAATCATTCTTCTAATCTAAAATTTCAATATATGTTCTTCTTTTTTGTGGTTTCTTGAAAATTTCACAGAAATAAATAATTTTTGGGTTAAAATTAAAATGAGGAACTCATCAGGGGACCCCGATGATTCTATACAGGTAATACAAAAGTACACACAATGTTTTCGGACTTATACATCATTTTCTCTTCCATACACGTCGTGTAATCCGAACTACATGTTGTGTAGCTGTGTACAACACAACTTGATTAATTTATAAATTACTCGATCCATGTGAATTTATTACACTCAGTGTAATTAATTTTACACCCTGTGTTGACCAGGATAGATAGGCACAAACTTACCATAGTACAGGCCATGTGGCCCATTGGACACAACGTGTAGTCGCTTTAGGTCAGGGGCAAAGCCATGTATCCCATTGATGGATGGAGATGACCGATAACCGTGTAACGTAGAGACAACATGGAATGTAGCCCACTGGACACACCATGTACATAATAGTTTCTGAAGTATGCCTCATATGTCGAGTCCCTAGGCATGTACATTGGGAAAGACAGTGAAAGTAGTATACGCTGAGTAGTCAGAACTACATGCCATGTACTTTACTAAATTATGCATTATTAAAACTTTAATTTACGCATAATGTTCAATATTAATATCATGTATAAATATTTATACAGGTTTTTACTCTATGCATTGACGCATCTTGTATGCCATGTGTCATAAGAGTAAAATAGTATGTGAATATAATACATGTTGGGTAGATTTGGAGGGGTATTCACAAGGTCACCTCCAAGGTGCATTTATGTACAAGGATAAGAATCTCAAGGAAATTTCGAAAAGGATTAAGATAAAATGATTTATTGACTAAAGATAATAATTAATCAATTTGAGCATGATTTATCTTAATAATAGTGGTTAAATAATTGAATGATATTTTTAGTAAAGGTGTAACTCTTTGTATGTGTGTGGAGGATCAGGAGCTAGACCAGACCTAGTATGTGATTGGTTTCCCTTTTAATTAATTTCTTAAATTAATTTTTGTCCTGCGTGCCATCTCTCCTCATTAATATGTAGGGACTGTATGCCCATGGTTTTTTTATATAAACCCTCTTTTACCCCTCATCTGCCTATGAGTTAAAAGAATATGTAATGGATGGAGCTCCCAAGATAGTGGAGGTGGTTCAAGCTGGAGCCAAAACGAGACCAATCCCTGGAGATACAATGGTGGACAGGAGGAAAGATGTAAACATGAACCCAAAAGGTTCAAGGTGTTTCTCACCTAGGTCAGGGTTTTTTTATCTACTGCTAGATAAAATAACCATTATAAAAACTCATGATCACTCCATTTACATTATTTTTTTCTATTAGTTTCATTGTTTATCGTAGTGTATGTGTTATCACGGTCACATAATTAATGAATTGAACAAGCATGCAAGGTGGAACTAAAATAAAACAGGCTTATGCATAAATATTATCAAGACATGTTTAATCACTTAAGTAAGTTCCACATAATATTACCAAGCATGTGATAACGATAATAAGAAATTTACGTATAATAAATAAAAATCCCTCAAATAAAATATTAAGTCATACCAAGTCTTCCATTACTTGATTAAGGGAAAGACTCAATAAAAATTTGTGTTTTACCAACCCTTGTTAGGACACTTACTTTTATATAGGAATCCCTTATGAAAGGTTTCAGATTGACTTAACTATAGTGCATCAATAGGAGTATCCCTTGCTAGACTTGGTGTAATATTGGAGATAAGAGTTGAGGAAATCCATGTGAGGATTTCAGGATTGGGGAGTCCACTCAATAGATATAGGAGCTGCAAGCCCGCAGTTAGCAAAGACATGCCTACCTAAATATCTTCAAATAGCTTGACCAACCATTTTTTGGATTATACGAAGGGGGATATGGATACTTTCCACTAGAATGTCATGGAAACATGACATTTTGAGTTCAATGGTGAGGGCCATTGAGAATTGATAAAATATTGGGAGAGTTAATAAAATTAATTTATTATTTCTCATAAAATATAATGAAGAAAACACTAATGATATGCTATTTTAATTGTTGAATAAAATGAAAATATTGTCAACCACACTACCCCTACAATCAATTCTGGATAAAGACAACATCCTCACTGACAGTAACTTCCAGGAATGGTTTTGATGCCTTCGGGTTATTCTACTCCATGAACTGATGTCTTATGTGATGGAGTCAACTTTACCTAATATGACTTACAAAGAGGAAAGTGATCAATATTTCCTTATATATGATTAACATATGAATGACGTGGTTGACATTAAATGTTTGATGCTATCATCTATGTCTAGTGAGATCATGAATTCTCATGAAAATATGGATGCCTATAGCATGCTTGAGCACCTATATGGTCATTACGAGGACTGATAAAGACAGGAAATGTTTGAGATCTCTAAGGAAATATTTTAGAGTAAGCATGGAGAGGGTGCCCCATCTGGACCTCATGTAGTCAACCTCATTGGCTATATTGATCACTTGGAGGTTTTAGGGTTTAAACTCCTCGAAGAACTGGGAAACGATTTCATTTTTTCATAACACGCTTATAAATTCTCCATTTTTGTTGTTAATTTCAATATGAACAACACTGAGAGGTATCTATTTGAATTTATTATCCTCATTCACCAAGTGTACAAAGATATGAAGCGTGGAAAGAATTCTGTCCTTTTGGTGAATAAGTGGAAAGGGAAGGTAAAGAGATTTAAGCCCAAAGCTTCTTCACGACCATTCATGAAAAAGAAGATCAAAGGGGAGACAAGGGAACATAAGACTGTTTGTTTTACAAGTGGAAAGAAGGGCCACTGGAAGAAGAACTGCACCCAACCTAAGAAGCAATGGGAAGATTCAGGTTTGTTTGTTATCAAATACAATCAAACTATTTCTATAAATTGGGTATTAGCTACAGCTTGTGATGATCACATATGTATCCAAATACATGAACCAAGTAGATTCTAGAAGATTGATCAAGGGGAGGTAGAACTATGAGTAGCCAATAAACAGAGACTTGCTGCTATTGGTGTTGGAGAATACCACCTCACGTTGCCAACTAGGATGATCTTGGCATTAAAGGGTTGTTTTTATGTTCCTTTTGTAACCAAAAACATTAATTTTGTATCCAAACTAGATACCTATGGATTTTTTTCAAGTTTGGAAATGAATGTTTCTTCTTTTACAAATATAACATTTGTTTTTGGTAAGGTACATTGGTACAATGGTCTATACGCGTTGGATTACACAAAAAAAGTAATGGAAATTGATAATAAAGATACTTCTCATGACTCATACCACACCAAAATTTGGCATCACCAGCTTGGTCATGTAAATGAGAAATTCTTGACAAAGTTACATCAAGATGGATATTTAGATTCTTTTGAACTAAATCCACTTGGCATATGTCATGAATGTTACATGAAAAAAATGACTAAATCCCCATTTAGTGGGAAAGTTGAAAGGGCTAAACAACTTCTTGAATTGGTTCATATGGATGTGTGTGGACCATTTCCATTTGGAGAAAGGGGTGGGTACTCATACTTCATAACTTTTACTGATGATTTTATTAGATATTGATATATCTACTTAATGAGGTATAAGTTGAATTCCTTTTATTAGTTCAAGGAACACAAGAATGAAGTTGAGAACTAGCTTGGTAATAAGATTAAGAAAATCCATTCAGAATGAGGTGTGGAATATCTTAATCATGACTTAATTGATTACTTATGGGAGTTTGGGATCCTATTCCAACTCACTCCTCCTTACACGCCTCAATGGAATGTTGAAAGTGAAAGGAGGAACCACAACTTGTTGGACATGGTGAGATCAATGATGAGTCATACAAGTATTTCATTATTCTTTTGGGGGTATGCGTTATAAACAATGTCACACATACAAAACCAAGTACCAAATAAATTGATAAATGGTATTCCATATGAGATTTGGAGTGGGAGAAAGTCTATGTTATAGAATTTACATGTGTGGGGTAGTGAATAAATTGTTAAGGCCTATTCAGGTAAGAAACTTGTGCCCCGAGGCACAAGGTGTACCTTTATAAGATATTCCATGGAAACTAGGGGATATTACCTATAAAACCACTCAGAAAGAAATTTTATAGTGGATATACATTCCATATTACTTAAGAAGGAGAAAAATATCTAAAAGAGATAGAGGGATCAAGATAGACTTCAATGAAGTCGAGGCTCAAGGTATACAAAAGTTGGTATAGGAGAATATTCCACAAATCCCATTGGAAGAAGAATCTATTCCAGAGACACAAGTACTATGTATGAGTAAAAGAGAGGTTAGAGAATTGGAATGGTATGGTTTTCTAGTTACTGAGGATGGTGATTCATTATTAGTTTATAATAATGATCCTCTAAGCTATAAGAAGCAGTAAGTGGCACATACATTTCCACATGGAAAGAAGCCATGAATTCTGAGATGGATTACATGTACCAAAACCAGGTCTGGGTTTTGGTAGATCCTCTAGTTTATGTAAAGCCTGTTGGTTTCAAATAGGTATTCAAGAAGAAACTAGACATGGAAGGACATGTCAGTACCTATAAAGCATGACTTGTTACAAAAGGGTTTAACCAACTCAAGGAATTTACTACGATGAAACCTTTTCACCAGTTGCGATGTGGAAATCCATGAAAACTTTATTGGGAATTACTGCTTACCCTGAATTTGAGATTTGGAAAATGGAGGTCAAAATAGCCTTCCTTAATGGGAACCTTCTGGAAGTTGTCTACATGACACAACCTGAAGGGTTTGTGACTCTAAAGAATTCTTATAAGGTATACAAGTTGTAGAAATACATTTATGGATTAAGGCAAGCATCCAGGTCAAGGAACTTTCATTTTGATGAATCCATAAAGTAATTTGGTTTTATCAAGAATTAATGTGATCCTTGTGTCTACAAAAAGTTTAGTGGAAGTGCGGTCGTTTTTCTAATAGTATATATTGATGACATATTACTTATTAGAAATGAGATACCAATATTACAGTATGTTAAGGAATGGTTGAATCGGTGCTTCTACATGAAGGACTTGGGTGAGGCAACATATATTATTGGGATCAAGATCCATCATGATAGATCCAAGATATTGCTGGGCTTAAGTCAAAGTACATACATTGAAAAGATACTAAAGAGATTCAGTATGGAACAATCCAAGTGGGGATTGTTTCCAGCGTCACATGGCATTAATCTTTCCAAGAAAGTGTATCCTCAGACACATTAATATAGATAGATAATGGCAAGGACTCCATACTCTTTTGTGATTGGGTCAGTCATGTATGCCATGCTATGTACTAGGCTAGATGTTGCCTACTCATTGAGTGTGGTAGGCAGATATCAAGATGACTCATGTGACCGACATTGGATGGTAGTAAAGACTATCCTTAAGTATCTGAGGCATACTAATGATATGTTTCTGGTTTATGGAGGAGATGAAGAACTAGTCATATGAGGATATGAAGATGATAGTTTCTAGACTGATCAGGATTACATGAAGTCACAGATGGGATACATATTCACATTGAATGGAGGTGATGTGAGCTAGAAGAGTTCAAAGTAGAGTGTGGTCATAGATTCTAGAGCAGAGTTCGAGTATATCACAACTTATGGGGTAGCTAAAGAAGCAGTTTGGATGCAAATATTCGTCCAAGAGATGGATCTGGTACCTAAAAGTAAATATCCTATCACACTCTATTGTGATAATATTGTAGTGGTGGATCTCGAAAAAGAGCCAAGGTCACATCAGTAGACAAATCACATACTTCAAAAGAATCATCTCTTGAGGGATTTATCTCAGAGAGGTGAAGTCACAGTGAGTAGTATTTCCATGGAATACAACATGGAAGTCCCCTTGGCTAATGCTTTGACTCAGCATAAACACAATTATCATGCAATTTCTAGAAAACTGAATGTCGTATGCAGTTGTCTCTAGTACAAGTGGGAGTTTTTAAGAGTTGGAGTTTTAGAACCAACTGTTTATACTTTGATTACATGGATATTTAATTTATTTAAATATTAAACATCTTATCACATATTGTTCATTGTTCCTCATGTCTATGATGTAATAATGTCCTAGAGTATTTGTTGCATTGATAAGGTCATGACAGTTCCCCACTATGATGAGAACATTTAAATTGTATATCAATATTCTTAAAAATAGATATACGGTTGTATGAAAAACTATGATGGGATACATAGTATACTTATGGTTAGGTGTGAGTAATCGTAAGAAGAAGATACATTCTCTCATTAAGTTCGCACTTGGTAATATATAAGACTTGAGATTATGTGAAGAGACCCGCCAGTAGGAATTCTGCATGTTTTGGTGTCATCGGATATTCCTATCTGTGATCATGTGTAATGGTCCTTAGAAATTAAGATTATCATTAATATGTGTCATGAATCAGGCACTTTGATTTGACGATGAACATTGTCACACCATATGATGGTGGGAAGTATGGTGAATTGGGTGCGTCAGGAGTGACGTGTTATTAATGGATTATTAAAGGAAAGATTTGTCCCTTCTATTTATGGAAGTTGATATCTCTACCCTTTGATTGAAATAGAACCATCATGAAAAATTCTATGGCCATGGTGTAATGATGAGTTTATTTTGTATAGTCAAAGAAAGACATATAAAGAATAAAGGTTGATGAAACTATCATGAAACTTGTTTGATGAGATATTGAGTCAAAGAGATTATATTACACAACGAGCATTCGTATGTGGATGTTGTTGTGGAAACTCTACTTCTCTTGGGCACCTTGACATATTACACGATAGTATCCTTGGACTTTAAGATATCCCGCTTAATTCCAACAAGAAATAATCCTATAGGGCAACACACTAAGTGTTTTTGATGGTCTTAGTTAAATTCTATTTGAATTTAATTAATAAAATAAATATTATTCTCAAGACTATGGAATAATTTTATTCAAGTTAAAATGATTGCATAAATTAAATAAAATATGTTTATATATTTTGTTGAAAATTTAATAAATATTTATTACTAGTTTGTAAATAAAATATTTATTTAAGAGAATAAATTATTTATTTATTTATTTGGTTGTTCAATAAATGAATGTTAAAATTCAGTGAGCCAGGTCTGGTCTGGTAGTGAAATTCTTATTTCCAAGATGGTAAGTAATTATTTAACTAGTTGGAATAAGTTAAAATAATTTTGATGCTGCTATTATTTTGTGACGTGGAATTTTATTTATAATTCCATTTTGTGAAAGTTGTCACACTATAAATAATGACGCGATATTATTATTATGAGCATTGGTTTTCTCTAAGTTCATGAATGTATTAAATTGTTGTTATGAAATTAAATATTGTTACTCAAGTTCCATTCTTATAAATAGACATGTATGTCTATTGTTCCATATAGACTACACCGCATACTTAGTGAATTGAGAATTGTTGATCCAAACAATTTCTCTCTCGAATCCTCTTCTCCCCCCCTCAAGAATGAGAGACATTTTTCAATATCGAAGAACAAGCAATCAAGAATGACTAATGCAAGACACTCGCTTTGCCTCGCTAGCACCTGAAGAAAAAGTGGTGTCGATCAGAGGTCATCGAATAACATGTGGATCACTGCTAGAGGGATTCTAGTTTGGATCCTCTCAAGTGCATGAGACAATACAGACGGGTCATTTCAAATGATCAACATCATCAACAAAGGAAGGACCGAAGAACCAGGTATTCTTTTCTTTATAAAATTAATTATATTAATTATAAACATGATGTACAAGATCCCTTTCTCTCTTGGATCCAGATCCTCTCCTTTTGTCTACTTCTTTGATCTTAATCCATGGGGACTAACATTTATCCTCGTATTGATCCCGAATTGGTCATCTATTATGGAAAAAATTAATGTTGGGCCCCACCCAACGATGCACTTCCGATACGTCCAGTTTTTACAGTATTGGAGAATATCAAGTTTCCAGGTGGATATTCTAGAAACATATCTAATTGAGTAAATAGAAGAGATGTGAAACTAAAACCCATAAAAACTGATGATTATCACATCCTTTTACAAGAAATTATTCCAATAGAAACTCCAAATTTTCTATCCAATAATTTAAGGGTGGAATTGATTTGTTTGTGAAATGTTTTAGAGACCTTTTTGATAAAAGTTTATCCAAGTCATTCATGATAAAAATGAAGCAAGAGGTACTAATAATTTTGTGTGAGATGGAAAAAAATTCCTCCATCCGTTTTCTCTTTAATGTTTCATTTTAAAATTCATATTCTAAAGAAAATACTTCTTAGGGGACCAATTACTTTTCGGTGGATGTATCCTATAGAAATAAATATGTGCACAGTGAAATAATATGTCCAAAATAAGAATTATCTTGAAGGTTATATTTTGAGGGGTTATCGGGATCAAGAATATATTGATTTTTGTTCAATGTACTTTTCTGTTGTGAGAATAAGACATAATCGGAAAATGATAAATGAAGATGACCAGTATGAGGAAATTGAGCCCTCATTTCCATATTTTATCCAAACAGGAGGATTTTTTGGGTCTTATACATTGTCTACATTGATCCTTGAAGAGAGAGAGATGGCACATCACACAGTCTTGTTTAGCTGTGTTTTTTTCGATTACTATATCAAGTAAGTAATTTGGATATTTATATGTTATCTCATATTGTGGAATTTCACATATACCTTATCATTTTATATAGGGAATATATTCAAACTATAAGTAGAGTTCATCGATCTTTTCCTTTGAGAAGAAGAGAGGCTTTTCATATCCTAGAGTTTCCTACTTGGTTGAAATAAAATGAATTACCATTATTAAATTAGATTCAAATATAGATATCCATTTATTTTTATTATTCTTCTATATTTCAGGTGTTGATTTTACTTGTTGAATCTGTTTATCAATAATTAAGAGCATTGGATTTTGGTCATAATTATTTGGTTCTTGAATGTAAATATTTAATAATAAATGGGTATAAATTTGTTACAAATGATTGAGCGGTGAAAATGATAACACAACACGATGGTGTTATGTTAACTGCTACAATGGATAGTTATGATAGTGTATAAGATAGTCGATATCGATATAAATATGTGTATTATTATGGACTTTATGAGAAAATATTATTATTGGATTATTACTCTCAAGGTAGATTCACTATGATGAAATGTAAATTGTTTGATTCAATGAGACGATAGGGTATATTTATTGATTAATATGGATTTAGAGTTATTGACATGAGTCGATTCCTGCATACCAATGAACCATACATTTTGGAATCAATGGCTAAAAAAGTGTTTTATGTGAAAGATCATATGAGACTAAATTAGGGTGTCATTAAAGACATAATCCCAAGATATATTTTTCATGATGTTGGTGATGAAATTTCCACCATTAATGCCCCCATTGGTGTTGCCCAAAATAGTGTATTTGATAAAATCAAATTGTCCCATTGTGAGGGTTTAGTTAAACCTGAATTAGTTGGGGGTAATATATAGAAGCCACCATATATGTTCACTATTCATTCAGTTTACATTGACACGAGTTTATCATATTTGTATTACTATAATTACTTTAATTTTGTTTTATTTTAGAATTATATGTCTATTTTAGTATTTTCTGGCATCATTTCATTTGATTAAATTTATTTCAATTTAGAAAAGTTGGTTTAATTATTAGTTTTTTTAAAAAATTATAACATGGTAATGCAATTTAAATAACTATGTTAGTCATTTCATTGTAATAATTTCTACATTTAGTAATTAAAAGATTTCAAATTGGTTCCTATAATGAATTGCTGATAGATATAAGTTGTATGCATGATTTATAAAAACTTTTTCTAAAAAAATTTACATTTAATTCTTATATAGATAATTCCAAATACTACTGAAGATCGAAGGAAGTGACTATTTTATCCCGATCGACTGTGGGTGAGTGTGCGTTTCCTCTATCGCTTCCATCAGTGAGTATAATAATTTTATTGTTGTTATTCTACATTACATATAATTTCATGTTAATATTCTTTATCAAAATTTTTACTGAAATTCAGTTCCACCAGACTTGACTCCTCATCCTGCTAGCATGGGTCCGCGTGGGGATACTCCTAGACCTAGATAGAGTACCCATCATACCCATTCCCACAATGACCCACCAATAGACACCACATCCACCACACCTTTCCATCCTCTACTTTAGGCTCTTGGGATGTTCTTATCCATACCTCTATCATCCTCTCAACTACCATCTTATTCACATTCCATTTCTTTTCCACCTTTAGAGATGATCCCAATGATGCGTCCATCATCTCATTTTGTCTCGTCTTCCCATATAATGACTACACCACCTCCACATATGTTTCAAACTTTACCATATCCATATTCAATGATGTATCCCTCATCCTACTACCCATATTCTACCATTTCTATACCACCTCAAATTCATACCATCCACCCATCATCTGACACTTCCTTCAAATTCTGCTAATCCAGGACATCCCACAAATCCATCATGGTCTATTGATCCTCCTACAAAAGGTTTTTTAACCTTTTCAAATTATATCACTTTATTTTTATCGTGTTGTACTGTGACAAAATTTTTATCCCCCTCTTTTCCTTATTTAGTGGGATCTACTTCTAGGAAACATTGGCGCAATCCAATGAAGGAATAATGGAATCACCACACATAGCTAATAGTGGATTACAATCCAGAAAATCAGATGGTAGGTCCGAATGCAAGTCAGTGTAGAATTTTCATGGCCAATTTGGCTAAGTATTACAATATCATTTTGGTGGAATCAGTGTCAGGGAGAGATATTAGTAAAGAGATTGAGGACAAATCATGGGAGAAAATATGGGTAAGAAAATTTTATAAATTTATTTCTATATTTTTTTGTATTTAAATGAAATAACATGCTTATTACAGAGTTGGTTTAACTTTACCAATAGAGAAGATACTAGTACTACAAGGTTGATGGATTTTGGGGATTTATGGTGCTCATCCAAGCATTATTTTCATGTTGATTGGAAGAAAAAAGTTGGTACTGACTTGGAGGGCGTACCCACATTCCTTGACTGTCCAAAAAGTCAATATCAAAAAATTATTGCACATTGGAAGACTGATGTGTTTAATGTAATTGAAATATTTAATGGTTTTCATATAAAATTTTATTCGTATTACTTGTATTGGAGTTTTTTTAGGAAGTTTCAGAAAAAAATACAAAGATTCAACAACATATTTTCATACATTGGGGTGCACTACAATGCCCGATCATGAGAAGTGATAAGTACTTTAATCAGGTATTGTAATGTTTTACAAGACGTTGTACTAAAAATATTATTTAATAGATATATAATATTTCATCATATTGGTTGATAAATTATTATCTAGGGGACCACGTAGAAACCTTTAGTAGGTCTAGTAGTTGGAAAAATTCTTTAACTAAATGTATTTTGTCTTCATAATTTCCCGATGTTTGAAAAACCACATTGAAACATAGACCACACATACTAAAAACCACTAATCTCTTTTGAGAGTAATTTACCTCAATGTTTGTAGGTTTGTGATGCAGCTTACTTGAATCCAGATTTGTGCACTTCTCATTTGCAGCACACTGTATTGGGCATCAGAGGTCATATACCTCGTGTAAAATTATTTTTCTCCATAGAAAGAAAAAGGATGGAAGTGAAGTAAATGGACAGACATAAGAAAAGATTGTATGTTTTTTTATTTATATTTCAAATATTTATACAAAATTCATAATTTAATATGTTTTTATAATTTCAATAGTCTACCATGGAGTCCCTAGATGATAAGGAAGCTAACTAATTCAGGCCAGATGATCATTTGAGTCAGGTTCTAGGTGTAGAGCACCTGAGGAGAGTCCAATGTCGACCAAGAAAAAACATTTTCCCCTTCAGGTATTGGTCCCCATCGGTCTCCTCTCAAACCTCTTGGACTTCTGAGAAAGAAAGCACGCTTTCATTAGTATCTAAGGAAAAGAAAATAGCTTTAGATGTGTGTGAAATAAGTAAAAAAGAGTGTGAAAGAAGTAAACTGATGACCAAAAATTTCATGAATTCTATGGTAGTTTTGAGTAAGTCACTACCATCAGAGGCTGCTAATACTTTTCATTTATATATAGAATCAATGTTCTCTTTAAATAATGCCTAATGTGATTCCCATGAGGGTACTAGTGGAAATGATGGTGGTGGAAATAGAGCTGTTGGTGGTGAGGATATTGCTGATGCTACTACTTGTGATAGGGAAACTGATGATGTTGGTGATGAGGCTACTGATCATATTGCTGATGGTGCGGTTGGTGGTGATACTACTGCTCATGTTACTATTGATGATAAAGGGAATGGGTATAGGGATGGGGATGTTGAAGATGGGGGGGAGGGTATTAATCCCCTCCATTTTAGAATTATAATGGATACTTGTACAAGTTATTTAAGAACATGAACTGATTGTTTGTATATATTAGGATATACATGTATGTTTTATTTTATTTACAGGTGAAATATGGTTTTTTTTGTGTTATAGATATTGTTTTTTAGACTGCTGGACTGTTTGTATGATGTGAATTTCTTTATGAAATGAAAAGAATTTTGGATTATGTTTTCATCAGGGGTGTTAAATGGGAATTCTTTAGGTAACTTTACATATTTATAAGTCAATGTATTCACCTTTCCAAAGCACTTGACTTTTTTTTCCTTGAAGATATATTCTACAATAATCACATTAAAATGGATTTTATCAAGAATATGTCAAGCCATGTATTCCAGAATAACAATGATTCTTTCCATAATCTTATATATACATTAAAATCACATAAACCTAAATATTTCTTGGAATACTATCTTTTAATTCCTTGTAGTTCCATTTCTACATATTTTTGAAATCATGTAGGTTTGATCTTGAGAAATGAAAAGGGATTTGGGCATAAGGTTGCCAATGAGAGAAAATGATTACTTGGTAAGATCATCTTAATTGGGTTTGAGTTCATTTTATATCAATAATTTTTAAAAATATATCCCTCTAGGTCATCCGATTGATAAGATGAAGAAATGCATGGGAGATCCAAATGAAAATATTGATTATAATCTCCTTAAAACTAAGCAGGATCTCTAGGTCGGTACGCTTACATTCTATATAGCTGTTGGACTCCTCATGTATTAATCCTGTTTTAATGACCACAAATCTTATTCAACCTAGTTAAATCCTATAAATTATATCCAATCATGTGTATTTATGTTTCAAGTTCTCTCATGATTTATAATGGTTAAGCTCAATCCATTTCATGCATATCACTATTTAAGTATGAATTCAATTATTTTCCTAAGTACAAGACACTGTGAAGACATACACTTTAAGGAAGACACTATGAAGTAAGACACAGTAAACCAAACACCGTAAGAAAGACACCGAAATCCAGACACTGTAAGCCAGACACTGTAAGTCAGACACCCTGAAGCCAGACACCGTAAGCAAGACACCATAAGACAGACACCGTAAGCAAGACCCCATAAGCTAGACACCGTGAAGCCAGACACCGTGAAACCAGACACCATCAACCAGACACAGTGAATCAAGACACCATGAACAATACACCACAAATGAGACACCATGACACTCAGACACCGTGATCAGTCTAGACACCGTGTGAAGGAGACACCGTTTTCATAACTTACTATGACACCGTTTCTTAAACTATTTTGTCGTCTTTCAATTTAATTTCTAATGGTCATATTTGATACCTTTAATGCAATGAAATAATTAATGTTTCTTTGTAGACATAGTACAAGGTATGAGGTGCAGAACACATGGAACCTGTCGGCTAAAACTCATGCATTCCAAGATAAAGAGCGAAGTGTGCCCAAAAATAATAGAGAGCGATACAGAACGAAAAACAAACGTGTGACCACGACCACAAAGAACATATTGCAAGATTTTAAAAAGGAATCATTGTCACATGCATACAATATGACTATACTGAAGAACATATGAAGTACAATGGAATCCAGAGAACATCTTTGCATTATCAAAACTAGTGAAGAACACAAGCTAAATCACGACACTCTTCTTTTCACACAAATTCCAAAGAAGGAATCAATGCTTTATCTGATTCAAACCAAAGAAGTAAATAGCTGAATTGACATCACACAAGAGCATTATAACCTCATCTCTATATTCTTTCTCGACTAAGATCATCTTTTTATTTACATTATGAGAAGTGTGTGCCCCTGTCTGTTTTGACACACACTGACTCCTGAGCTGAACTGGTGGATAGTGAAATCCTTACACCAAACTATTTATACTTTTGTTTACCCATGAAAACTATGGAATAGGTCCCTATGTGGCCTAGTTATTATTTTGGTTACCCACAAAAACTGTGGAAGAGGTCCTTGTGTGACCTGGACAGTCCGTGTACTCTTGATAACCCCCATCCAGGGTGTGGATCAAAGTTTATTTATATAAACTGATTGGTGGTAGGTGATCACCAAGTGGAGTGGATTAGGTCTCAGCTTGAGAATGAACCACTTGTTTCATATTCGATATGCTGTTTAAATTTATCCTTTTCTGTTTTACTGCTCTATTTCATAATATAGAAATCACTAATTTCACTTTGATAGTTAGTCTTGGAAAGAAGTTATAACTGGTTTGTATTATTAGGATAACATCAAAAGTAATATTAACAATACAAATTAAGATTACTGAGAATTAATCAATCTTCTAAGAATCTATTTAAAAAGTCAAACTCTTATAATAGTATAACCTTGATTAATTGGGATGTATCTATTTTTGGGGAAACCATTTCTTTTGGAAGTAAAATTATTTTAACAGAAATTTTTATAGTTTACTTAATTCACCCCTCCCCTCTTGAGTAAACTAATCTGACCAAAATTTGGTATCAAAGGTTGCTTTATTAGGACTCTGTGTAGTCTTACTCAACTATGATTGTTGTTGTACTTTAAAGATCTGTAAATTTATATTAATTCTAAATTTCGAGCTCTTTTAAAGTAATATATTCATATTGATAATAGATTGGAAGGTGCTGCAACCAAAAAACCACCATTCTTTAATGGAACCAACTATACTCAATGGAAAATTAAATTGAAAATGCATCTATAGAGTACGAGTTTTGAAATTTTTTCATCCATTATAGATGAATACAGACTTCTTGTGACTGATAGAATTACATGGGATAAACCTACCAATCTTTCCTACAATAATAATTGCAAAGCTATGAATGCTTTGTACTATTCCTTAGGATTTGGAGAATTTAAGAGGATTTCTGCTTGTAAAAATTCCAATGAAATTTGGGATACCTTGTGTGTCTCACATGAAGGCACGTCTAGTGTAAAGGAAATGAGACTTAATAATTATACTATAAAATATGATAATTTTAAAATGAAACCTTACGATCCAATTTCTGACATGTATCTCAGGTTCAATGAGATTGTGAACATAATTATTTATCTTGGAAGAGAAGTCACTGCCAAAGAACAGATCATGAGAATCATTAGATGTCTACCTGATAGATGGAGGGGAACCTCTGTCTCTATTAGAGAATCGTGTGACATCATCAAGCTACCTGTAAAAGAACTCATTGGGAAACTGATGATGTATGAGGAAGAGTTGAAAGTCAACAAAGAAGAGGAGGATGAACCAAAGAGGAAATATGTAGCAATCAAGACCACCTCCTAGAATCACAAAGACAAAGGGAAACTGGAATCTTCTGTAGAAAGTTCCACCACTGAACAATCATCAGCTTATAGTAATGAGGAGATGGCTCAACTGGCCAGAATATTCAAACGATTTTACAAAAATAAGAACTTTTTCAGAAAGACTAACTTCAAGGGAAAGTATGATCTAAAAGGAAACTGAAAAAAGGACTGGAAAAGAAGTGAAAAAACTGATGAAACTGTATTCTATGAATGTAAGCGCAAAAGACATATAAAGGCTGACTGTCCAAAGCTCAAGTATAAGAAGAAATATAAGGACAAGGACAAGAAGTAAAAAAAGGAAATGAAAGAAACCTGGAGTACCTCTGAGGATAGTTCAAGAGACTCAGAGACATCACATGATGAAAAGGATAACAAAGCCAATATGTGTTTTATGACAAACACATCTGAGGTAACACTGAACTATTCTATATATAATTCATACTATTCTAAAGAGAAAAGTGACTCTGAAAATATGAACGATGAATAAATTTTTGAATACTGTAACATGCTTGAAGAGACATGAAATGAATTAAAAGTTAACTATAAATCATTGAAGAAACAACATGCTCTCACTGTAGAAGTTAAATCTGAACTTACTACTGAAAAGGAGAAAAATGCTCAACTGGTCAAAGAAAACGATGCATTAAAAATGTCTAATGAGAAATTAAAAAGTGACTTATAAAAGTTTACTAATGGGAAAAATACTCTTACCCAAATGCTAGGAAAAAAATTGCCCCTAATTACAATACTGGCATTGGTTATGAACCTGGTAAGAGAAACCTGGGTAGAACAAATTTTGTTTCAATGTCTAGGACATATAGTTTTGTTCCCAATTCTAGACACAACTCAACTAGATCAAGTCATGATACCTATTCTACTATTTCAAGTTTTTGTAAACCAAATAAAGTTTATTTTTTCTAATACTCTACATAATGCTTATATGAAACCTATGAGACAAATAGGGGTTCCTAAAGCACTTATTACTAATGTTACTAGATTCAAATGAGTATGGGTACCAAAATCTGTCTTTGATTGATCATGTTATAGGAAATCTACTTAAAGAGATGCTGCAAAAATCTATGGTACTTGGAAAGTGGATGTTCAAGGTACATGAAAAAACACTAATCATGCTTCAAGATCCTCATAAAGGTAGATAGAGGACATGTCACATTTGGTGACAATTCCAAAGGGAAAATCATTTTCTTAGGCTAGATTTGTAACAATGATTTGATTTTAATTTCTAAATAACTGTTTGTTAAGGGCTTAAAATATATTCTAATTAGTATCTCACAATTATGTGATGATGGATATAATGTTAAATTTGAAAATGATTCCTAAAATGTCTTTAATTCTAAAGATGAATTAGTATTTTCTGCATCAGGGAATGAAAACATTTATTCTATTGATTTAGATTCTTTAGCTTCTCAAAATTTTTCATGGTTAAGTGTACTTCATAAAGAATCTTGGCTCTAGAATAGGAGACTAGGACACTATAATGGTCAATCCCTTAAAAAGATAACTAGAAAAGGTCTAGTTAAAGACTTACCCAAACTTGAGTTTCCACATGACAAAGTATGTAATCCTTGTCAAAAGGGAAAACAAAACAAAATCTATTTCAAAACGAAGAAAGAAGTTTCTACTCCTCAACCTCTCGAATTGGTTCACATGTATTTGTTTGGACCATCTAGAGTTTCTAGTTTAAATGGGAAGCACTATGTTTATGTTCTGGTAGATGATTTTTCTAGATATACCTGGACCTTCTTCATGGCTCACAAAAGTGAAGCCTGCTATTATTTTACTATGTATGCCAAGTCTGTAGAAAATCTTAGTGGCCTTAAAATTAAATCTTTAAGAGGTGATCATGGGCGTGAGTTTGAAAATCAAGAGTTTGAATCCTTTTTCTCACAAAATGGTTATAGTCACAATTTCTCTGCCCCTAGAACACCTCAACAGAATGGTGTTGTAGAAAGAAGAAATAGAACCCTGCAAGAAATTTCTAGAACAATGATGAGTGAATATGACTTACCTATTTACTTTTGGGATGAACTGTTAATACAACATGCTACATAATCAATAGAGTCTTTATTAGACCAATTCTCAAAAATACACCATATTAACTCTGGAATAATAGGAATCCTAAGGTTAATTTCTTTAGATTTTTTGGTTTCAATGTCTTTATTCTCAACAATAAAAATAATCTTGAAAAAATTTCATCCAAAAGTAACCATTCTAGAAAAAGAGGGACTAGTGATTTTAGGTTCATATATAGATTCAGGTTCATTATGACTCGATTATAGGGAATTTACAGAATTGGAAGTTTTCACAGTTTCTTTCATAGAGGATTTTGAGGATTTTGAGTTGATGTTCAGATTTGATACATCATTATCCAAATTTTCTAGGATGGTTCTAGGCTCATGTGAATTTTCCTAGGTTACTCAATATTAAGTAAAGCTTATAGAGTATTCAATAAGAGAACTTAATGTGTGGAAGAATCTTTTCATCTCAATATTGATGAAACAAATTCACATGAGCCTAGAACCATCCTAGAAAATTTGGATAATGATGTATCAAATCTGAACATCAACTCAAAATCCTCAAAATCCTCTATGAAAGAAACTGTGAAAACTTCCAATTCTGTAAATTCCCTATAATCGAGTCATAATGAACCTGAATCTATATATGAACCTAAAATCACTAGTCCCTCTTTTTCTAGAATGGTTAGAACCCTTAAAAACCATCCCTTAGATGCGATTGTAGGAGACTAAGAGAAAGGAACACAAACTAGAGCTTCTCTTAGAAATTAGGTTGAACATCAAGCCTTCTTGTCAAAACTCAAACTTAAAAACATTGATGATTCCATAAATGATGAATTTTGGGTGATGGATATAGAAGAAAAACTTAATCAGTTTGAAAGAAACAAAGTTTGGAAACTTTTTGAAAGACCCAAGGACACATTCATCATAGGCACTAAATGGGTGTCTGGAAATAAGGTAGATGAAGTTGGAAATATAGTTAGGAACAAGGCTATATTAGTTGCACAAGGCTATAGTCAAGAAGAAGGAATTTACTACGAGGAGACCTTTGCTCCAGTAGCCATACATGAAGTCATCATAATCCTACTTTCCTAGGCTGCACATCTGAATTTCAAACTATATCAAATGGATGTTAAGAGTGAATTATTAAATGGGTATATAGCTAAGGATGTCTTTGTTGAATAACCCCCTGGATTTACAAATCCTCATTTTCCCAATCATATTTTCAAACTATCAAAAGCTTTACATGGTTTAAAGTAATCTCCAAGATCTTGGTATGAAAGATTGAGTACTTTTCTCATTTCCAATGGTTTTACAAAAGGAATTTCTAATCATACCCTCTTTATAAAACGAATTTCTAATGATGTTTTAGTTGTTCAAATCTATGTAGATGATATTATTTTTGGATCTTCAAAAAATTAATTATGTATTGATTTTTCTAAAATGATGCAAAACGAATTTGAAATGAGTTTAATGGGTGAACTAAAATTCTTTCTTGGATTTCAAATCTTTCAAAATAATGATGGAATTGTTTTAACTCAAAGTAAATACACTAGAAATATTCTAAAACGTTTTGGATTGGATAACACTAAAAGTAGTGACACTCCCATTAGTACCACCTGTAAGTTGGATCTTGATGAAGATGGAAAATCTGTTGATCAAACCACTTATAGAGGAATGAATGGAAGTTTACTCTTCTTAACTACTAGCCGTCTGAGAATTATGTTTAGTGTGTATATGTGTGCTCATTTTCAAGAAAATCCAAAAGAATGTCATTTAAATGCTGTAAATAGAATTTTCAAATACCTCAAGCATACACCCAATCTAGGACAGTTCTATCCTAAAGGACAATCATTTGAACTAGTTAGTTATTCTTATGCTGACATTGGTGGCTATAAGTTGGATAGAAAGAGCACCTCTGGAACATGTCACCTTTTAGGCAAGTCACTAGTATCATGGTGTAGTAAGAAACAAACCTCTGTTTCATTATATACTACAGAAGATGAATACATATCTACTGGAAGTTGTTGTGCACAAATTTTGTGGATGAATAACACATTACTAGATTATGGATATCAATTCAGACATGTACCATCAAATTGTAACAACACAAGTGCTATTAAAATCTCAAAAAATCCTGTTTCACATTCTAGGACAAAACATATTGATGTAAGACATCACTTTTTGAGAGATCATTATCAAAAAGGTTATATCACCGTGGAATTCATTGGTACTGAATATCAACTTGATGATATATTTACTAAACCATTAAATTATGATAGAATAGACTACATAATGCATGATCTTGGCATGATAAATCTCAAATCGATATCTTACTTTTTGAAATTTTACTATGTTTTACTTTACTTTTTCATGATTATGGTTTCTCAGTTACTCTCTCTTATGCTTACGATCTCACCATTAGCATTTTGTACTTACGGTCTGAAATTTATTGTCTCACTGTAACACACACTGAAAAGTTCACTCACTGTCTCACTGTGACGACCACTCACTATCTCACCGTAACAACCACTCACTATGTCATTGTGAAAATTATTTATGTTTTTACTTAAACCCCTATCACGGTAATTATTATTTCATCTCTTTTATTTTCCCGCGTTTTTATTTTTGTGATGTATGGCATTCCTAAATGATAAAATAAAAAGTTTCACTCAGTTATTCACTCGGTCTTTCTCCTATTCACTTGTTTAGAACCCTTTCAACCTTGCAACGATCTCTCTCTCTATCTCTAGGACCTTCAATGGATGCCAAGAATGAAATGTCAGTCATCATCCACACCTAAGAAGTGTAACCCGAGGAAGAAGAAGATTTCACCTAAGATGACACCCGAAGGACCTTTAAATCTGAATCTGGTAAATAGTAGTGTTGTACCTGAGAAAGAAATCTGCCCCGAATGGCTTCTGTATAGAAAATATCTGGTCTTGAAAGTGGTAAATTAACAAGGCCGGTTAGAGTGGTTATCAAGGGATAATAGACCCATCTATCCTAGGTTAGTGGCTCAGTTCTACCAGTACGTACAGTTCTCTTTTGATTCTGGTGAAAGTTATGTTGTGAGGAGCTGGGTTAATGGCCAAAGATGCTCATTCTCTTCGAGTTTATGGGCTGTATGACTTAGGATACCTCATGAAGGTATATTTGAGGATTACCAGAGAGGACCTCCACCTTCAAATGATTTCTTTGATCTAGAAGATGCTCTGAAAACCCTAATTGTAAATGGCACCAAGATAAGGGCCATCACTGCTGAACTAGATGGAGAAACAAGGCTTTTGTTTAAGTTTGTTTAAAAACTGGTTAGTCCAAGAAAAGGTGATTTTGCTGTGTTAAAATATCAAGATGTGTTTTTGATTCACCCTATGATAAATGGACATAAGATCAAACTGTGCAAGTTCATCATTAACCATATGTGTGAGTTGATCAAGGTTACATCCAAGTCCACTTCTATGTTCTACTCTCGGCTAATATCAGCCATGATTTCTGAAAAAGGTGTGGTTGGACCTAATGAAGAAGTGCTTATGGACTGTGAGTAATGTCTCTATAAAGCCACCATCAAGAGAATGAAGACAAACTGGAATCCTTGGAAAAAGGAATGGGTGGAAGAAAATGATAAGTTTTATGAGAAGTTTAATCCGATGGATTATCCATCAAGGCTGAAAGACATTTCTGATCCTGGTTTGGAACCAAATGAACTTGTTGAGTATTCAGAAGAAGAGGAAGAAGAGGCCTATGTACCACATATGGATGCAGTTATTATTGAGGAAGAAAAGACTATTGTTCCTCGTGTTGTTCTTGAAGAAGAAGTTCCTGCCCCTAGAGATGATGTCAATCTATAAATCCAACCTGAGGCAAAAAAAGAATCAGTTGTCACAGAATCCGAGAAGCAAGCCATGGAAGAGCCTACAGTAGAAGTACTCCCTGATGGGAAAGAAGATAATTTGGAAGAACTCCCTATTGTGCATGAAGCGAATCTGGAGGAACTTCCTATGGAAAAATCTATTCCTAAAATCATACCCTATGCTGATGAAAGGATGGAGCTAGCCTTTCAGCTGGCTAGATAAGAAATGAATGAGGAACTTAGAGCTGAGTCTGTGGATTTTGACCAAGCTCCTAAGCCTCTCATTCCTGAGAGGGAGGCACCTATTGAGGGGGAGGAAACTGCAAATCTTGAGTCTAATGAAGCCTCACATCCAACTGAGTCAAGTCCTGTGGACACTCAATACCAATTTCTTAGTTTTTATGATGTGAATGAGTCTCAGTAGGTTACTGCAACCAGGCTTGATCTTTCTTCCCTATTTCAGTTGAAATCATTCACAAACTTTGCACCTGAGAAGGAACTTGAACTTGAACCTGACCCTGTACCAATTCCGACACTTAAACCTTTATCTGAACAGCCTTCCTTTTTCAGTAAGGATGATCTAAAGTAATTTGGGGATACTCTCTTATCTAGAGTTGAGAAACCTATGAACTACCAACCTCGTCTTGTGACAAATTTAAGTGAGAGAGATGCCTCACTACTATTGGAAAATATTTTTTGGAAAATACAACCTAAGATGCTCCATGAGAATCAAGAAGTATGAGTTGAAAATAAGGTACTCAGTAATGAAGTCACAACCCTGAGAAGCATGGTTGAAGACATGCAAAAAGAGTTGCATTCGAGATCAGAGCCTGTTACTGCTCCTCTAGCACCCACTGTTTCTCAAATCCCTCGAGATGTCATGTCTCAGATTCATATTTATATGGAATCCTTCGATGAAAAGTTTGCGGAAAGGAATAAACATATGTCGAAGGAGATGAGTGTACTTGTGGTGAACATTAATAAACTCACTAATGAGTACACTGGTTGTCTTCAAAAGGTACTAAATCAGCTCAAATCTCTGACAACAGCCGACAAAGCTTCTAATACCTCTAGTCAATCCTCTACAGCTTACTTGGACAGTACTTTACTCAGATCTATAGTCAAAGAAGAGCTTTAGAATGTTTTCAGTGGCTTTAATGTGGCTTCTTTATCTAATGTTATCAAGAACAGTGATAGAGTTCTTGACCTTGTACAAATTCACTCCAAGATTGCATATGATTCCCAACAAGAGATTTATAAGAAATTATATTTCTATTTCAACCAAATTTTCTCCAAGACTGATATGACCAACCACTTCAAATACATTGTAGAGAATATTCGAATTCCTCCTGTGGCTCAAGCCTTCAAAACCCAAGTCCAGAAACTAACAGAGTCTACCCGATTGTTGGAAAAGTTTATGGAAAACAAAGATGAATTGAAAAATCTATATAGTATAGTGGAGAGATTATTGCAGACTTCATCAAACTCCTGAGACCATATATTCATGTACATAGTACATCAATTGTTTCTCTAGTGGCTGCACCTCTCAGACCTAGGCTTCCTACCTTCACCTCTGCCTTAGCCTCAACTACCATGTCTGTTGGCCAAGCTCTCAGTCAGATCAGGCATGTGATTCTTGATCAGCAACTGCCTAGATCTTATACTGCTCCTACCTTGTCTCCCTCAGTCTTTCAAGGTCTCCCTTTTCCCTCTTTATCTACTATGTCTCTACCTTTTTCTATATCAACCACTGCCCCTATGGATTCCTCTTCTGTTGCTAATAAAGGCAAAGAGAAGGCCAGTCCAGGAAGAAGACCAGTGATTACTCTTTTTTATGGGAATGCAATTGTTTTTTGTATTTCTCCTTTATTTTGTACTAAACTATGTTTACTCTTAATGGAATGTGCACTATTTTCCCTCTCTTCTTTCAACTTTTCAACAATCCCAAAAATGGGGAGAAGTTTCTTTATAAAGTTTCTCTATGTTATTTTCTCTATAGTTGCATCCAACTTACACTTTAACTGTAAATGATTTGTGATCATCAAAAAGGGGGAGATTGTTGGACTCCTCATGTATTAATCATGTTTTAATGATCACAAATCTTATTCAATCTAGTTAACTACTGTAAATTATATCCAATCATGTGTATTTATGTTTCAAGTTCTCTCATGCTTTATAATGGTTAAGATCAATACATTTCATGCATATCACTGTTTAAGTATGAATTCAGTTATTTTCCTAAGTACAAGACGCTGTGAAGATAGACACCGTAAGGAAGACACCATGAAGCAAGACACCGTAAAACAGACACTGTAAGCAACACACTGTAATCCAGACACCGTAATCCAGACACCATAAGCCAGACACCGTGAAGCCAGGCACCGTAAGCAAGACACTGTAAGACAGACACCGTAAGACAGACACTGTAAGCCAGACACCGTGAAGCCAGACACCATGAAGCCAGACACCGTGAAGCTAGACACCGTAAACCAGACACCGTGAAGCAAGACACCATGAAAAAGACACCGTGAATGAGACATTGTGACACTCAAACACCGTGATCAGTCTAGACACCGTGTGAAGGGAACTGTGTCACCGTTTCTTAAACTATTTTTTCATCTTTCAATTTAATTTATAACCATCATATTTGATGCCTTTAATGTACTGACATAATTAATGTTTCTTTGTAGACATAGTATGAGGTATGAGGTGCAGGACATATGGAACCTTTCGCCTAAAACTCATGCATTCAAAGATAAAGAGCGAAGTGTTCCCAAGAACAATAGAGAGTGATACAGAATGAAAAATAAACGTGTGAGCACGACCACGAAGAACATATTGCAATATTTTCAAAAGGAAGCATTGTCACATTCATGCAATCCAACTTTGAAGAAGAACATACGAAGTTCAATAGAATATAGAGAACATCTTCGCATTATCAAAACTTGTGAAGAACACAAGCTGAATCGCAACACTCTAATTTTCACAAAACATCCAAAGAAGGACTCAAAGCTTCATTTTCTTCAAACCAAAGAAGTTTAGAGATGTATTGAAATCACACTAGATATTTCTAAACTCTTCTCTATATTCTTGATCGACTGCGATCATATTTTTATTTACATTATGAGCAGTGTGTGCCCCTATCTGTTTTGACACACACTGACTCCTGAGCTGAATTGGAGGATACTAAAATCCTTACACCAAACTCTTTATATTTTTGTTTACCCACAAAAACTATGTATGAGGTCCCTGTGTGGCCTGGTTATTATTTTGTTTACCCATGAAAACTGTGGAAGTGGTCCTTGTGTGACCTGGAGAGTCTGTGTACTGTTGTTAACCCCGATCCAGGGTGTGGATCAAAGTTTACTTTTATAAACTACTTGGTGGTAGGTTATCACCAAGTGGAGTGGATTAGGTCTCTTCATGAGACTGGACCACTTTTTTCATATCTGCTATGCTGTTTAAATTTAGTCCTCTCTGTTTTACTGCTCTATTGCATAATCCAGAAATCAATAATTTCACTTTGATAGTTAGTATTGGAAAGTAGTTATAACTGGTTTGTCTTAGTAGGATAACTTCAAAAGTAATATTAATAATAAAAATTAAGATTACTGAGAATTAATCAATCTTCTAAGAAGCTGTTTAATAGTTAAACTCTTATAACAGTATAACCATGATTAACTAGGCTGTATCTATTTTTGGGGAAACCATTTCTTTTGAAAATAATATTTTTTAATAGAAATTTTTATAGTTACTCAATTCACCCCTCCCCTCTTGATTAAACTACTCTGACCAACAATAGCCACATGATAGTATTGCTTACATCAATATTATGAATCCTTTTTTCACTACTTTGCTTGAAAATGGACCTCATAGTGATATTTACATCTTACCAAATTTGTTCATACACAATGTTCAATATCGAGGTTAGCTTTTTTAAGCAACTACTTAATCCAAACTGTTGATCATATTGTCTACTTGAAACAAGGTTGGGGTGTTAACATTTCCCCTATTATCAATATGAGTGAAATTTTTAAGATAAAAACACACTATTTGGATTTACTCTATGGGTACAGATCTGGGGATTAAGGAATGAACTTAAGGCTAAATGCTATGGATTCAAGGAAAATCTAAAAGTAGATTTATATCCAATTACATAGGTGGAATAGGCACAATTGTGTTGTTAGAATATTTCTTCTTCCAAAATCCTACCACCCAGATATCACCAGCAAAATTTGAATGAAAATTATGTTGCGGTATGGAAGGACATCTCTATTATCTATTTGTTTCATGTTACAGATGACTGAATTGATTTTTACATAGAATTTTGAATTTTAATACTAATTTTTAGAGGTTCAAAAATTAATTTCATGATTTGGGATGATTTTTCAAGACAAATGAGTAATATTTTGACATAATCATTCATTTTTTTGGTATTTCAACTTGTGAGAGATAAAGGATTAGGCAGTGATTAATCCTATATTATTTAAAATTTGAATTTATGTAACAAAAAACATTAAATAATTTTCCCTACCCTATTATGAAGGTTTTTTTATTTTTAATAGCATCATTAAAATAAGTAAATTGATGATCAATCCCAATTTTCCAATATTGGACACCTTAAAAAATATGTTTGAATAAAAATTTATATTATTAACACTAGAATAAGTCTAGCAGTGTTTAAGTAGAATTACTTATATTAGCATGGATTTTACTATAACCTTTATATTAGGTGTGATTACACTAGCTGACCATACTAACAACAATTTTTACACTAGCAAAGTTTACATATTTATACATCTAGCTTCATTAGTAGAAACATTACCCTAGTATTTCTTACAGGAGTATTATTCACACTTGTAATGTTTATACTAACATCATTACAATTGCAGTGCTTATAATTTTAGTTCTTATACAAACAATTCTTACACTGGAACTGTTCATAGTTACATTACCATCGGTGTGATCAAACTTGTCTAGTCAACAAAAGCAGTTTTTACACTAACATTTTCTTTACTTTTATATTTTATATGTTTCAGCTCCATATCAGTCAAGTCGATATAGATTAACAGTCCATTTTCTTGAACATCATACACCATTTGTGAAACCCATTGTGTTTTCTCCACTAGTAATTTTTTAATAAGAAATCATTGACTCTTTAATGGTATATTATGCTTATTCATTTTTTTATTTCAATAGTTCATTAAACATTAACAGACTATTAATTTTTCAAATTTTTTCCTCATTAATCATTTTGTTATTATCTTTCTTATCCAAAATATGTTCCACCCAATAAATAATACATAATATTTAAAGAATCCACGGTTGGTTCTAAAAGTCATGAAACTCGTGTATGAAAAATGAGTTAAAACTTCAATGCTAACCTCTAGTGTAACAATTGCAATGTCTCCCCAATAATAAAAAATCAAAGGTTTTACTTAAAAATTAACTTAAATTTCATCTCATTAAATGATATTACCATTTATTGTCTTTATTTCTACTTAACTAAACTACTTTTGGTAACCTTTGAATTTTTTTCCTATAATACCAGATTTAGAGTGTAGCTACAAGTCACAAATTGATGTAGAGAAATTTCAGTGGCTCTTCTTGATAAAAAAGTGATGCAGTTGATACAAAACAATGACTCTGAGCTAAAATGTAACATAATTAAACTAAAATTTTCAGTTTGTTTTAAAACTATATCTAATTTCTTAAAATCTTATTAACAGCTTAATTTTTTTTCAATGAGGAATAATGATGAGTTTGTATTCCCATATGAACCGAATATTATGAAGTCAAAAACTATGCTTCTTGGTTTATAAATCACATATTAAAACATTTGGAGTCATCATCGACTATATGAACAAATAATTGACAAAGTTTTTTTCATTTCAGATAATCAATATGAAATCACATGATTACAAAAATGTTTCAAAAATTCCAATGTAATACAATATCTTTTTAAAAGTTAAGTATTTGGAAATTAAACTTAAAAACACTCTTCAATTCTATGTATTACCTTAAAAAATTATTCATATAGTCATGTCCACGATACAGATTCAAGCACTTATAATTGATAAGTTGAAGCCATTAATTCATCTTCATAGACTAGAATAGATCTCGTAAAATATTCTACTATATTCATTAATTCTCTATTTCAAATTATTGAAATATGTATCATAAACTAAAATTTTAATCTGTTGAAACCCCGAATGGGAGATGTACTAGAAAATCAATATGTAATACTTGAAGTAAAAATTACATATTTTGATAGATTAATACTCTATACAATATGTTTTTTATTTACTTTTATATTGTTCAATAGTTATCTGTTAAAATATGCATCACACAATTTAATTTGTATATATAGTGTGCAATATGTAGTTTGCATGGGTGAAGTACTATCAAATCAATATGTAACCCTTGAAGTATAGATTATATATTTCAATATATTGCAACTACATACAATATGTTTTTTTATTTTCTATTTCGCAATGCAATAATTATCTATTCAAATATGCATCATACACTACCTAATTTGTGTATACAGTGCAAAATATGTAATATGTTTTTCAATTCTTGTATGCTTCTATTTCACTACTATGGTACTCTATGGTAGACCCCACGTCATATAACAGTCTTCAATATGTAATATGGGTTTCCAGTGTAGTTTACAATAAGCGTAGTCTATAATAGGCCACATTCTATATAGTAATCCTCAAGAGACCTCAGGTTAGATAATATTATTCAATAGGACACACTGTAATAGTGTGAAAAATGTTTAAATTACTAGTATGCAATATGTAAACTACATACTACTATTACACTATAGTAGTCTATAGAAATTGTCATATGTAATAAATTGCTATTAAAAAATTATAATGGTCAATTATATTTTTCTTCAATCTGTAATCTGTGTATACAATGTTCAATACAAATTGTAATAACCTATTATTACAAAAATATGGTAGTCCAGTATAGTAGTATTCAATCTATAATTTTTTCATATAGTGCAGTATATAATACGTTTTTCTATTACAATAATCAATATGTATTCTCTGCATATAGTGTCTTATATATTTTTCAATTGTGATATAGTACCGTATATAAATTGTTTTCTTGTTAAAATATAATAGTGTATGTAATAAGTTTTTTCGGTAACCATAATATGATACATTCCTATTTAAACAAGTTTTATTTCAATAGTTATTTTTTATAGTTTTATAGTTTTGTATAAAAATTTCATATGCACTGCAAAAATTGATACTACATCATATATCTAAAGAAAAGTGAAATTCATATATAGAAATTGATAGAGATTATTCACTATATATTATATATAAATTACATTATTTTCACAAAATACATTTTGTATTATATTAATAGATCTCTCTTATCTATGCAATTTATTATTCTGAAAATCTATTTTATATTAAATCTCTATATACTTTAAACTGTCTATTATACATGCATTATTTTTATACATATTCGAGGGCATTTTTAAAATATTTAATCAATACCATGAACAAGATGTCCATGTGATGTGAAATATTTAATTAATTTTCTATGATGTAATAATGTATCTAAATAATAATTCATTTTCAAAATATCCATATTATTATCATGAAATTTGTACATAATCCTATAAATTCCATTTACAAATATGCATTTTTTTGTAGTCACTTCCATATATTCTATATCTAAAAGATATAGTTCATTTTTTCTTTTCAATTGGTAATTGATAACACTTTAATTTCTAATTCTTTGACTAATATTTTCTTTTTATTCTTTGAACTCCATTCTCTTTTGAGAAAATATTGTTACATGATTTCCGTGGTTGGTATGTAGTGAAACATGATATTGTGATGCGTGAAGTCTCCATGGATAGAAGAAACAAAAATAATGGACCACAACCCTCTAAAAAGGTAAATTTAAAAAGAAGTGTGAAAAAATAGACGACATTTCATGTTTCTACAATAAGGTAATATTTAACTATGATTGGTTATCTTTTCTTTGATTTTATCTTTGAATTTTTATTTTTGGTAACCACAAAATTTTACACTTCAGTTTACAGAGCTTTTATTTCAATATTTCTTTATCATAAATTTCATTTTTCGTAAATTTTATTTCAATTTCTACTATATATTTCAATAGATTAGTTTAAAATGGTAATCTATTGAGGTTGTTAAAGTAGTAGAAGTAGAGGATAACTGAATTTAGCCTCTATTCTTTTCTAGATACCCTACTATTGGAGTTTGGGCATCCAAGAAGGCCACTGGATTAATAAATTCTTTTCAACTGAAGAGAATATTTTCATATATGATTAATTTACTTGAGTTGGTGTTTCCTAGACTTTTTTTTCTAGTTGGAATGTTTTACCATTTATTGGAGTTATCCATCATGAAATTAGTTCTCTTGTGATATTACTTCTAGGAAATTATTTATCTTTTCATTAAAGGTTTTCTATAAATAATTTTCAAGACTCAAGGTATCCATATTAAGATTTTTGATTTATTTATTTCCAAAATTTGAATTATCCATTTCAAATATTTTTTATTCTTGGTTTCTTAATGAGTTTTCGGAATACGATCCTAAATAGATTGGATTTTCCATAACTGGTTTGTATTTTTTATAACTGAAGGATGTTAGGAATGAAGGATAGTACTTCTTCTCTGAGAGAAGTATCTATACCTACAGTTCAATGAACCATGTGTATATTATGTCTTATTTGATAATCTATACCCATGGTTTTGCAAACCGTGGGTATAACTATATACCTATGGTTTAACTTAAATCATGGGTATTATGGAATTTTATAGGGATATACCCATAGTTTCTATAGAACTTTGGGTATAGCTCTATACCAAAGCCTCTATATCCCATGGTTTAGGGAACTGTGGGTATAGTTTATATCCATGGTTCTAGGGGATATACCCATGGTTCCAAACTGTGGGTATATCTTAGTTTTCTAGTAGTGATATAAAATTAATTTTTAAGAATTTTTAAGAATTATTTTTTCTAAAATGGATTAATATTTTTCATCGTAATAATTAATATTATTTAAGGTTAAATTAATTTTTGGTCATAATGAATAGTAAAAAGAGTAAAAAAGTATCACCATGATAAAAGGCTAAATCAGTTCATCCAAGGATAAAACTAATTGATAAGGCCACCATTTTCATCTTAATTTTTATTGAATAAATGGAGTTACACAATTATCACCTTATTATCAAAACAAAATTGTTTATGGGATACTAGTCTATGAAAATGACCTATATAATATTTTTAGGAAAAGAAAATTCCCAAACATCCCTATATTGACTTCAATATCACTAATTTTTTTTCTTAATGATGAATATAGGATAAATTTAGTAATGAATATGTATTTTAGATATTAAATAATAATTGTTTTGATGTTAATTTATTTTTAATATTTATTGATTAAATAATTACCTTAAATGATTACACAACACCGGCACAACGCTTGTACAAGTAGTATAAAAAGCATGTAAATAATTTTTAAAACAATAAAAGTTATATTTTTTTGGGTTATTTATAGTTACCAATAAATTTTATTCAATACTATAACATATAAATTATTTTTTTTAAATTTTTATATTTTAATTCCATTTCTATCTTGATGACCTTAAAGTCAAATTAAATAAATAGTTTAAAAAAATGATATTAGTGATATTTTAGGAAAAATAATATTTAATTAGATTATTCAAAAATCATAAAAATCTTGAAAGAGGAAAATTAGTATGATAAATGGCCGTAAATGTCACCCCTAGCCAATTATGAGCCAATTGTTACATTATAAGTCAAATTATAACACTTTAATATTAAAAAAAGTTATTATTATAGTTTAGTAAAAATGTGTTTAACAAAGCTTTAATCTATATAATATAAGGTTTAAAATTAACTAAACACTCAAAATTTTAATTTTAGTCATTTTGAGCAAATATTCCATGAAGGAAACTTAATAATATTTTAAAACTTTAAAAAATTATAGGTGTACCGGTCACCTAAATTATAAAATAGAGCCTTCTAAACTTAATTATTCACACAATCTAATATGACCTAACCCTACCAAAATCTTTCTACAAAATCCTTATCCAAATTATAAAGATACCATTCTTCCAAAAATAGTAACCCTAGTATCCTTTAGAAGAGATCCAGGGGGTTCTCTAAGAGACGGTAAACGTTTTTACAACTCTTTCAAATTTATTTCTTTTAATAATTTCTCTAATTATGTAATAACCATAATAAAATAATAAATAAATTATAATTAATATACTAATATATTATTATTATTATATAACCATTTTCCATCACTTTTACATCCTAAGAAAAGTAGAAAACATCGCATGTGTGTATGTACGACTGACCATCTCCGCGTAGTGATGTAATTAATTTTTCATCACCACTTTATATGGATGGTTATAAATATGGAACTAATGAATAAATATTGTATTTATTAAATTATTATGTATTTTTAGTTATAAAATCATATCTACCTCTTTATATACAAATCCATTGTAAAATAATTACTTCGCTCGTGCATACGTGTGGACTGCCACCTCTAAGAAGCGATGTAATTAATTTTTCATTTCTACTTTACTTGGATGATAATAAAGATATATTAAATGAATATATATGATATATATGATAAAATAACTATTCTTGAAATATCAATTATTATTTATCTTTCTTTCGTTCCATATATCAAAAATTGAAAACAACATTCATGTTTACATATGCCATACCATCTCCATAAACAATGTAATTCATTTTTTTACCTATAAATTTCAAGGATTACTAAAAATATGTTTAATATATATATATATATATATAATATTTATATTTTATTAACATCATAGAGATTATGGAACCATGATAAATATATAGGGACCAAAACTACTGAACCAAAACTTACATGAAAAATGAAATACCTAACACTCAAAAAAGAAAATTATAATAACAAATTATTAATAAATGTGTATTGAAATGGTATAAGTGGTTAACTTATGATATTATGTGTGTAAATATTAACAGTATATAAGTGTAATAAATTTAAATTTGTTAAACAAGAGGATAAAAGTACTTACAAAGAAAATCAAACCCGAGGTAAGAGTTTATTTCACTATCTCGTCATTATTCACGATTTCTTATGTTTAAGTATCTATTTGGGTAATTATAAGAGATTTATATAATTAAAAATATAAATTTTATACTAATATGTTCATTTCTACAAATTAAATGTTTTCATTTCATTTTACTTAATTAAGTTCTCAATATTTTGAAAGAATTTTTTTAACGAAAACTGACTATTTTTTCTATTCAGTTGAGAATATTTTTATCCCATGACCATATGTTCATTAAAATGTTTTCAAGTATAGTTTTATAATTATAATATGATTTATTAAATATATTTATAATAATTTTTTAATTTCTATAATTTTTTTCAAATAATCTTCTTATCATTTCCTAAAGTTGATATTTTTTTACTTTTTAACAAAAACGTGAAAGGAATCTCATTTTTTACATACGGAGCTTGAAAGGAATTTCCTTCCATCTTGAGCACTACATGATTTGAAGTTTCCTTTAAAAATTTTCAATATTATTTTAAAATAAAATATTTTCCTTAATATTTTGTGAATTTTTCAATTATGAATAACTAAAAAAAAGTTCCCTTAGAAAATCATCCCATGATATTTTTAAATTATGTCAATATTATTTAGTGATTATTATGATTTAATAGGAATATAATATTGTAATAATATTATCCATATTAATCTATGTAACTTTTTGTCCATAATATTCATTTTTTGATTAATTTATGATAGATTTTGTTATATTATTTCCCTTATTGATTATCTAAGATCACCCTTTTTTATGTATTTCTTTCACCAGGTTACCAAGAAGGGTTTGGTGAATGAAATCAAGGATTTACTAGAATAAATAATAAATTAAACATAATAATTATAATATTATATTTCATATTTTTAGATTTAATGTGAGAATCATATATGTATATAGTCTCCCAAGACTACAAAGCTAATTGATCCTTTGGGATGTGAAAACTTGTATTATGTGCTGAAGTTGTAAAATATATACTGGATCTGGGCTACCAGAGTCAAGGTGTTTCAGTTGGTTTTAGAGGAATTTTTTTTAGAATCAATGGGAACTATATTTAGTAAAATATATTTTAGATAATCAAATCATATGAATAACTATAAGGATTTATCTAATTATAGGATAACATCATAATGTTTTAGTAACACAAATATTATGTACCTTTCCTAGTAATAAATCCATGACTACATACTAAAAGTGGATCCAGTTTTGGAACAGATCCATCTAGGTGTAATAACCCCAAAATATTTGGTCGAGTATATATTAGCTATAATTTTGATGCATGGTGAGTATGGACTTAATGTTCACCTAGTTTGATACTCTAGGGGGATATGTTAGGGATAATTCATATTTTCTTTACAAACTATTAAGAAATATTTGGATATGTTTTTATGATTTGAGAATATTCTAAATGATAATAATTTTATGACTCATAGTTTATTTATAAATAAATTTTCATGTTATAGATAGAGATTCTCGAGTTTTAGAATTGTACATTACAATTCATAATTTTATAATATAACTCTGTGTATTCTGTTGTTTAGAAATGATGCCTAGAAGAAGTAATGGAAACCATATCAATGCATCAATAATATGTATGGATTTAACTTCTCGTTATGAAAATGAAGCTGGAGATGGAATTGGATCTTTATATGGAGATGAAAAAACTATAAATATATTAGGGTCGCTGACTTGGGTTATGACCAATAACCTTCCTCGTATGGACTAGCATGAAAATTCACAAGTTAGTGCAACAAAACTAGGCTAATTTATGTGTCATCAACCGACATCATTAAATGGGAATACTAATCCATTTTTAGCTGTGAAATAGATATGTTCCATAGAGAATACATTTCTTACTTTGGGAAGTAATGAAAGGGAAAACTTTTTCATGGAAGTTTATCATTTCATAGGGAATACAGGTCAATGGTTGTCATTGATTTAAAACACTTTGGATGCATAGGATATAATGAATATGGAGTGGAATGATTTTATGGTACTTTTATTAGAAAAATATTTACTTGTGATAAATGAGATGATATTGAGAGACAATACGCAAGTCTAATATTTAGGGAATATGAAAAATTTTCTAAGTATAAATCCAACTATACAAACTTAGAAAGGAATGTTGTAGACTATGTGTGTAATTCAAATGGAAAGTATTGAATTTTATTTAATGGGATAAAGATAATAATTTTAAGGGAACTAGTCTCCAAAATCATTTCAATGTATGAGGAATTGGTATCATGTGCTATCAAGTTAGTAAAATAATTTTCCAAGTGTTATGACTTTAAAGAAGATCATGATAACCATAGAATGACTTAACAGTCTAGAAAATTAAATTTAAAAAAAGGTAAGAAGGTAATTATGGAATTTAAAACATGAAATAAATGTGGAAGGAAACACCATGGAACATTATTTATGGGAATGAGAGTTTTATTTCTGTGTGGAGAGAAATTCCATTATGTTTGAGATTTCAAGGGAAGGAGATAAGCTCCCAATCTTTTATGGTATAATTGTAAGGACATAGGGAACTATGAAAACACATTTCTTAGGAATAAAGAGAATTTTCTTTAGCAAATTATAAGGGAGAAATTACAATATTATTTGATCAGTACATGTGATATGAAGTTCCTAATGATATAGTAGCTAGTATATTGGTTACAACCTAAAATTTAAATAATGCTTAATTTTATGCTGGATCTTTACATTATTTTATACCACTCATGTTTTCAAGGAAAATTATATATTTCCATAGAAATTTGTGAGGGGATTTTTTAATCAAGAATCCAAGTGGAAACATTACTAGAATAAGGATACACCAGTTTGTTCCCATTATGAGACATATCCAAAACCTAGTTAAAAATTTTATCTTTATTTCTATGGTTTATTTTGACATAATCATTGGTATGGATTGAATTTCATATCACAATGAAAAAAACTTATTTTTGTGGAAGGGAGATAAAAAATTGTGATGAAGGTATAAGATTTCTCATATTAATGGAAGAAAACATTATATGAATCATATCGAGAATCTCCTCCAACAGATCTTCTTAATGAAATTTTGGGAGAATAAGAGAAGGCACACCATGTTTAAGGGATAAAATATGTTATTATAGTGAAATAATATATTCATGTGTTTTTTAAGAGATACCTAGACATCAACCTGAGTGTGAAGTTGAGATTTCTATGCAACTCAACCCTGGTGAAAAACTTATATCTAAGACTCCTTATAGGATGGATACTTTGGAGCTTGTGGAGTTAAATGAACACCTACAGTTGTTGTGTGATAATTGATCTATATTCCCAAGTATTTCTCCTTTGGTATATCCTATTCTATTTTTGATAAAGTGGGATGAGACTATGAGGTTGTGAATTGATTATAGGGAACTCAATGCCATAAATATAATGAACAAATATCCTATACCTCATATTGATGACATGTTTGATAAAATTCAAGGAGTAAAATACTTCTCAATGATTTATTATTATTCTGGTTATCACCAATTGAAATTAAGGAAGGAAGATATTATAAAGTCATCATTTTTTTGAGGTATAAACAATACAAGCTTATAGTAATACCATTTGGACTAGCTAATAAACCATATATTTTTATGGATTTTATTAATAGAGTTTACAAGGAATATCCTGATAATTTCATTCTAATATTTATTAATGATATCTTGGTACACTCCAAAATATCTGAAGATCATAATAGTAATTTTAGAATCATTCTTGAAACTATTACAGAAAAGGTGTTATATGGGAAATTTAGAAAGTTTGATTTTTGGATTCAAGGAGCTCCTCTTCTTATCCATATTGTCTCTAAGGAAGGAATATCAGTTGATCCATTAGAGACAATGGAAGTTAAATAATGGCCTACATTGATAAATATAACCAAGATACATAGTTTCTTTGGATTAGCTGGTTACTATCGGTGTTTTGTTCAAAACGTTTCCCAATTAGAAAAATCATTAATCAAGTTGACAAGTAAATGGATTAAGTCCCTATGGATAGAAGAATGTAAATAATTTTTTGAATAATAAAAGAGGAGGTTGATCAATGCACCAGTTTTGAAACTAATATCACGAGGGGATGGATTTTTCATACGTAATGACATATAAAAGAAAGGACTTGGATGTGACCTTATATATGATGATTATTTTATTTATTTTTCATTAAGGTAGTGAAATATATGTGAATAAAAATGTATAACCCATGATCCTAGGTTGATATCCATAATTGTTTCTTTGAATATATGAATACATTATCTCTATGTCCAAATATACGAGATAAACATAGATTATAAGAGTATGAAACACATATTTTCATGAAAGATCTCAACATGAGGAAAATTATATGGATATAACTACTATAGGATTATGATTTCTCAATACACAACCACCTTTAAAGGGATAATAAGGTGGATGATGTGCTAAGTACAAAATATCATGGAATTGAGACTAATATGGGGATTGAAATTGATTATTTATTTAGTTAATTAGTAAACTTGTATATTATAATTATTTTAGAAGTAAAAATATCACAAAATTATAAAATTATATTAAAAAAATATTTTTTTGGAAAATTTACAAATTTCTTAGGCCAATGATGATAATTTTAAAAGAAAAATTAAAGCCATGAAAGATGAGATATTGAATGATTTTTTTATTAATATAGTGTTTATAAATTTGTAAAGATGTTATTTATTCTATTTATACTTGAGGTAAAAGGATAATTATTAGATGATGCTCAAATATAGAATTTCTCTATAAAACCTAGTATCCCCATGATGTATAGGGATTTTAAGGAACATTTTGGGTGGGATAATATGAACTCGGAAATTGTTGACCATGTATCAAGATGATTGGTTTCCCAATAGGTTATTGCTTAGAGACAACACCTTAGAGGAGACATGAAACATTTACCTATTCTTATATGTTAATGGGATGGCATTACTATGTACTTTGTAATAATATTACCAAATATTCCTTGAATAAATGAAACCATATAGGTTATTTTTTATCATATCACTTAACATTCACATTTCCTCACTTTAATATAAGATTTTCCTCTTGAGATCCTTAGACGAATCTATATTACTAAATTTTTAAGACTACATAGTGTACTTATTTTGATTGTTTCAAGCTGTGATCTACAATTTACATAGAAATTTTGGAAAATTATTCAGAATTATATTGATACTGAGCTTTATTTGAGAACCTCTTGTCATACTCAAATGGATAGGTAGTATAAGAGAACTATTAAAACATTAGAAGACATGTTAAGGTTGTTATCACTTGAATATCAAGGTATTTGGGATCATTATTTACCATTGATAGAGTTTTTCTATAATAATAGCTTCTGTTCAAGTATTTAAATGGTTCTTTATAAAGTATTATATAACAAAATATTTTGTACTCCAACTTGTTAGGATGAAGTTAGTAAAAGGAAACCTGTAGGATTATAACTGTTGAAGGTGAAAATGAAAAAGGTAAAGACTATTCAGACCCATATTAAAGAATTTCAATATAGGAATAATAAATATGATGATATTCAAATGAAATAATTGGAATTTCAAGTGGGATATCAGGTTTCATTGAAATTATCTCAGTGTAAGGGTGTTAAAAGAATGATTAAGAATGAAAAAATAATACCCAGGTACATCAGACCTTTTGATATTCTAGAAAGATTTGGAACTATGTCTTATGACTTGGGAAAGCCACATAACATCTATAAAGTACATGATGTGTTACATATATATTTATTGAGGAAGTAAATTACAGATATAATTCAAGTACTAAACTATGATTAAATAAAATTGGAACATAATTTATCTTATTTTGAAGAGCTTATCTAGATTTTGGGCACTAGAGAACAAGTGTTGAGAAATTGCATGACTCACCTATTAAAGGAACTTTGTATAAATCATAAGATAGAAGTGGTGAAGTGGGAACTTGAAAATATTATAATGAATAACTGTCCAAATCTATTCTTAAGTTGGAAAATGGGAAATTTCAAGGATGAATTTTTTTGAATGAGGTAATAATGTAACACCCAAGATTCAATTATTGAGAGATTTTCTTTCTAGAAAAAACAATAGAAAACACAAATAGTTTTATTCAATAATATAA
The DNA here is from genome assembly GCA_963277665.1 of Viscum album. Taxonomy (NCBI): domain Eukaryota; kingdom Viridiplantae; phylum Streptophyta; class Magnoliopsida; order Santalales; family Viscaceae; genus Viscum; species Viscum album. The sequence continues at coordinate 2,123,569,898 of OY728119.1, forward strand.
ATAAATCCTAAATTATCAAATATTATAAAATCTAATTTTTAAATTGGAATATATAAATTTGTTTAGGGTGAAATTTTGGGATTTTTCTTAAAAGACAGATTTTTCAGTGAATACTGCTAAATATTAATTTATATAAAGATATCATTTAAATTCATTCAAATTTACCATAATGTTTTTATTTGAACATAAAGTTAATATAGTTATTCTTTATTAATAATATAATTATATAATAACTAAAATTATTCTTGATCTTGGTTTAAAAATACCTTTAGGCTTAAAAAAGAATTTTTCTTCTTCTGAAAAACGTTTTTATCATGATTTATGAGATTAATATAATATGAATTTATACCAATTATAGATATTGAATTTGGAAAAATAGATTCCATATTTTTTTATCAATATAATTAATATATTTTGTGTTTAACTTTGAGTTTTTCATAATTAATAGTAAAAATTTATTTCCATGATAAAAGGGTAAACCGAGCTAACTTCGGTAGAAAATTAATGACTAGGCGAACATTTTTCATCTTAATTTTTATTTGATGAAGTTATTTTGACCTGTATCACATTATTATTTAAATTTAAATTTTATGAGAAACTTTTTTATGAAAATGACCTGTACAATATTTTAAGTAAAGAGAAGTACAAAATGTCTCTCTCTTGATTTTGATATAACTATTTTTTTAAATACTGGTAAAAATAGGATAATTTAGATTTTAAATATTAATTTGAAATGTGATGTAATTTTATTCATCATAGTAACTGATTTTTTATTTTTAATGATGAAATAATCATCTTAAATTCTTACAAAACGTTGACACAACACTTGTGCAAGCTATAAAAAAATATTGTAAATAATTTTAAAAACTCTAAAAATAATATTTCATGGGTTATTTATATTTAAGCATCAATTTTATAGAAGAATATAAAATATTAGGGATGTGTGTAAATTTTATATTCAAAATCCATTTCTATATTTATATCGATAAAGTCAAATTAAATGAATATTTTAAAAAATGACATTAAAGATATGTTATGAAAAATGATATTTAATTAAATTATTAAAAAATTATAAAAATAACTAACATAGACATGTATTATGATAAATGGTCTAAACTGACATCATCCTTAGGTTTATTATTCAATTCTAACCTTATAAATAAAATTATAACCTATTAATATTGAAAAAGTAATCACCTTAGTTAGGTCAAAATTGGTTTATAGGAGGGTTAATCTAAAATATATAATGCTTAAGATGACCTAAACACTTTATTTAGCCTCATTTATTTGTTTTTTGTTTACCTTAACCTTATAACCATATAATATGAGTCATTTTGGATACATTTTTCAAATAGAGTGACTTGAATTTTTTTTAAAACTTTGAAAAATTACAAGCGTGCCGCAAACTTCAATTATAAAAGGGAACTCCCCCCACATATGAACACATATTGAGAAATATATCTTGACAACCCTACAAATATATCTACCCTAAAAACATAGACAAATTGTAGTGGGGATGGTTTTCCCAAAATACCAACCCTAGGGTCCTTAAGAAGAGGTCCAAGTGAGGGTTCTCTAAGAGAAGGTAATAATTTTACAACTATATCAAGTTTATTTCTTCATATAATTCCTATAAATATTTTGTAACAATAATAAATTAATAAATAAAATATCATTTATATAATAATATTTTATTATTATGTTATGAAAACTATTTTCCATCTCTTTTCCATCTCATATAATGGAAAAAAACATCGCTCATGCGTACGTACAACTTACCGCGTACATGTAGAGGTATAATTCATTTTTCATCACCACATTAATTGTATTGTTATAAAGATGTAAATAATGAATATATGTGATATTTAATCAATAATTATTCTTTTATAACTAAAATATCATATCTACCTTCTTACATTTCAATCTGTTGGAAAACAATAACGCCGCTCATCCATATATATGGACCAACTCCTCCACAAATTATTGTGATTCATTTTTTATTTTTAATTAAAATGGATGATAATAATGAAATATTAAATTAATATATATGATATAAATATGAATTTTTATTAGTTAATTATTATTTATCTTTCTTTTATTAAATCTTTCGATAAGTGAAATCATCGTTTATTTGTATATATGACATACCATCTCTATGAATGATGTAATTCATTTTTCTATCTCTACATTTCAATGATGATTAAAAATATGTATATAATTAATATATATTATATTTATATCATGATTAAAATATTTTAGATGATGAAACCATTAGAAATATGTAGGTACTGGAACTACTAAACTGAAACATACAGGAAAGATGAAACACTTAACACTCATAAATGATAATTTTAATGATGAATTATTAATAAATATGTATTTAAATACTATAATTGGGTCATATATGAAATTATAAGTATGAATATAGTCATATTATATAATTATATAAAATTTAAATTTATTATATATGATGCTAAAAGTACTTAGAAATCAAGTCAGACCCAAGGTAAAAGGATTATTTTATAATCTAATCATTATTTAGGGTTGTTTATGTTTATGTATCCATTGAGGTGATTATATGATCATTATACTACAAAAGTATATTTTATTCACCAATATTAGTTTTTGAAACATACAAGTTTTCCTTTCATTTTACTCTCTTAAGAACTCAAGATACAAAAAATAATATTTTTATTGAAAACCTACTATGTTTTCTATTTGGTCGATAATGTTTTTCTTCCACGTACATATTTTCAGTTAAATTTTTTAAAGAATATTTTTACTATTATACAAAGATTATTAGAGGTCTCCTTTACCCATGTTTTATGTTTTATAAAAACGTTTCAAAGAATCTTATTTTTGTTTTTCAAATGAGGTATTTTTTTTGACTTTTTACTAAATATTTAAAAGAAGTATTTGTTTTTAAAAATATGGTATGAATAGAATTTACCACCATCATGAACACTCAATTATTGGAAGATTCATTTACAAGTTCTAGAAATTATAATCAAATAAAACTTTTTCCTTAATATTTTTGATATTTTTAGATTATGAATAAAATAAAAGGGTATTTTCATTAACAAATATTCAAGTGATATTTTTAATGTACATAAATATACTTTGGTGAATATTATTCTATACTAGGGATGTATTATAACCACCCAAGACGTACACTTCCAGATTTGATGTTAAAAACTTGTTGTATTTTTTTATAAGAATTAACTGAAAAATATATAGTTCTTTACATATCCAATGATCTATTTCAGTCCAGGTTTTAGAGGATTTAGAAAATTTATTACAATATATAAGAGTTTTAAAGAAACTATTTAGATTCACTCGTGCTAGCTCCTTAAATGAAAAAAACACCTTTAAACTTTTAAAGATACTATAAAACACATTTTAAAACATATGGTGATCATAAATGTCCTAATATGGTGTTTTAAAACTAGGGGTAAAATTATTTTATAAATACTATTTAAAAACTATTTGGAAGACATTTCATTTCACTTCAAATTAAAAAACTCTTGTTTTCATAAAATTTTTTCCCCAAATAATATAATACATCGTTTTAAAATAAATCTGTAGAAAAATACTTTTCAAAAAATATTGAAATATATAATATCTTGAAATCTTATTTAACTTCAAAATAACTATCCTTTGAGATAATATTTTGATTTCTTGATTAAAAAATTTATAAATAATACATTTTATGGATTAAAATGACACGAGAAAAAACATAAAAAATTCATTAGGCCACTAGAATAATCACCTATTCTGAAATTTCCCCTTGATTCATTGGGTTAACTCCTCATTCCTCATCATCTCAATTGATTCCCATGTTCCATGTTTCATTTTAATTAAAAAAAATTATCAATCGCACCTTTTTCATTTATAATCCATTAAAACCCTTTAATATGTATATAATTTATTTTACAATAAGAAAATAATTTTATATCTTATAAACAATAGAAAAATAAACCTTTCAAAAACACAATAAAGGTTAGGATAAATATATAATTTTATAATAAAGTCAAAAATTCAAAGTCAATAATCATAAATACACTTGAAAATGAACTTAAAACAAATGATTTTATTAATGTGTATGGAATATCAATTAAAATTATAATATATAGCCATTAATATTTTTAAGAATGACATTTATTGGAATATAGGATCATTTAAAACATGAAATATTAAACTTTAAAATCCAATTGAAACTTTTAAATATTTTCTAATTAAAAGAATATTAAATGATAAACTTTACCATTTTAAATTCATCATGAATTTCTTAAATGAAAATTCTTTTTGAAAAACCATAATTTGTAAATGGGAAATTTAAAAGACATTTAAACTTAAATACTTAAATCATACTTATCTAAAGAAGGGTTATTTTAAAAATAATTTTCAACAAATAATTATTAATAAAAACTTTTAAAATAGTTTCCCCTTATAAAAAATAGTTTTAAGGAAAATAATTATTTCATAGAAACTTAAAAATATAATTCCCATCAGAAATAAGGATTTTATAGTAGAAGATTATGATAAACTATTTTCATTATTATATTGGATTTTGAAAATAATTAAAGAAAATAAATTTACCTTACCTTATACTTCATGGAGTAGGGAATGATGTTTTGTCTTCAAAAAATTAGAATTACATGAGTGGAATGAGAAAATAAGTAGGGTAAGAGAGAGAGATAGAGATTCAGTAGTTGGGGTATTTCTATAGAGAAGGGAGGCCCTTAAATAAAGAATATATAAACTATTCTATAATTTTCAATAAGTATCTTTGTTAAAATTAAAAAATAACTATTAAATACAGTATCTTGTAAACCTTGTCTTTTTTGATAATAAGGTTCCTACACACACACACGTACATCCAATTAGTTAAGGTCGATATGTAAATTTGATCTTCAATGAATCATGGATGAAATTAAATATATATTTATATATTAAAGTATACAACAAATGATCAAAGTGTCGAGGAGAAACCACCGAAGAAATTTGGGAAGGCTACACTTCTTAGATAATATATATATATATATATATATATATATATATATATTTATAATTCATCATTGATTTATGTATAATATTAGGAGGAGAAAACCATGATCCTAGTTGATCTTAAATAAACTATAGATAACATTAGTTTAAAATATAATGGTTATATTTTATTATATATATATATATATATATAATTTATATCCAACTAGTTCATAGAGATTATTCAAGAAGCTACATTCAATATTGTTTCCTTGAAAAAGGTATGGTCGGTTTGAAGGAAACACATAGTTGGACATAGTTTTTAACATGGGTTAACTCTTTAAAATTAATATAAGTGAAGGAGAAATAACTTACAATTTCCATTATGGAACGTATCCCTATGAAAACAAATGCTAAGAGAAGAATATTTAGAAATAATGTAAATATCTTCATTCAATGATTAATTAGTAAAATTAAATTATGTATTGATCATGGATGTTGTTTCATTCAGCGCTGTCAGATGATCCAATGTAATTGGGAGGAATAAGAAGAATAAAAATAAATTGATGGTTTAAAAAAAATCTAGCACGAGGAAGGATGTGAAGTCAGTAATATATTGGAAAGTTGGTGTTAATATGATCAGATGTTAGTGAAATAAATACATCTTTAAATGTGTGTGGACAATACCCACTATACTGCATCCCACATTGTAACTATATCCCAATATCATGCTTCCATATATATCATACATTCTAAAAACCCCACCATGCCATGCCATTAGGGGTTAATAGATGGACACACCTTCACACACCTACATGGGGACGGGCTGACCTGCCAGACCCCTTACACGCCTTCAGGATCACCATGCACCATGATGGAAATATGAAATCCCACTAGAAAACTATGCACACTATATGACTACCAACTCACACCTCTTCCGATCTAAGGAAATCTTGATTGTATCATATTCATGGTTAAGCTTTCTCTCATTCATTGTTGAGACAGCTAGCAAGTTTTTATCATGGATTTTTTTTAATATACTAAGTAAAATATAAATTACTTATGAACTATATTAATATAATATTTATAACTTATATACAAATTTATTTTATACATTTAATAAGTTTATTTGATAATAATATATTTTTTAACATAATACATTAATAAAAAATTGTTAATGATAAAATATACAAATAAAAATTATGTACATAATAAAACTATAATTTAAATATTTCTTTTAAAAACTAGTTCTTAAATTTTGAATTTCATAATGATTTGTTTTAAAAACATATACATGTACATATATATTTTTTTTGGTGAAAAATAATAATATATCCATAAGTAATAATATTAAAAACATAATATTTTAAACCTAAAAAATTTCATATCAAAATAAAATAACTTTTTATAATATTAATAATCACTTGTATTATTTTTTTTCAAAAAGACAAATAATTTATGAAATAAGTTTAAAAATACTTGTTACGTAAAAAAAAAATCATATAATTTGAAAATACTATGTTAAAATATATTTTATATTTATTAGATTAAACATTTACTTAAAATTTATTATATTTTAATTAAGATAATAAAATAATACTTCTTAGGAAAATAAAAGTAATATTTTTAAAAGATTAATTTTTTTAATTAATTTAATTTATATCCAAAACATAAATTAATATAGAAAAGTATCTATTTTTATGATAAATAATTATTCATTTTGTTTTAGTGATAAGATAATTTATTTAATTCACAATTATTAAAAAAGAAAAATTATACTTAAAATTTATGGGATGTTACATGTAATCATTTGATACCGGTCGCCGTATTATCCTGGATGAATTATGGTTGTGTTTTGTTTATATATTGGGGTAAATATTAACATTTCATATGATTAATTCTCAATATGAATGTTTATATTGATTATGCTTCACCCATTTCATATGAAGAATGTATTGTACTTAGTAATTGACGACCATGGACCGATAAAGCCTCTTGATGCATCACTAGGTCTCATAAGACTAACTAGTTTGGGTGTTTAGATTATGCCATACCTATTTATATATATTGTCTTATAATAAGGACTTGATGGTAAGATGATGATGTTAGACATTATGCATTTTTTTATTACAAAAATAGTTATTTTTATCCATGTGGTTATTTATGTAGTTATGTTATCCACTAATTTAGTCCGATCTATATGGTATTAGTTGTAATAAATATTTTATTATTTTTATCTCATCCTTATTATTCATGTTTTTTTAGTTTATGATTTCTTCTATTGTAAAAATTACCATTCTGAGCATTTGCGCTCACCCTTTTTTATGTTTTCCATTCCCCAAGTTACTAAAAAGGGGTATATAAATGAAATAAAAGATTTATTAGAAGATATAATAAATCTGTCATAATAATTGTTATATTATATTTCATGTTTTTAGATGTAATATGAGAATCATGTATGTATCTTGTCTCCCATGACTACCAAAATAATTGATTCTTCAGGATGTGATCCCTTATATTTTATGCCAAGTAGTAAAATAACCACTACTACTGAGAAAATGGAGTCGAGATGTTACATATGATACCCTACCTAATAGAAATAAAAAACTATCATTTCACAGTCATTATCATCAAAGAACTAAAATTTTTACATAATTGATTGTTATGAGTCTTATATGATATCTATACCTTGTTAGGATCAATATGAAATAGAATCATCGAAAAATGTGTATCTCCCTGATACATCCAATGTATTTTGTTAAATCCTATCGAAAATCAAATTAAACTATTATATCTATTTTGTCACATTAACTAAAAATATGAAAAATAACATAAGTGCATGGTTAATCCCACAAAGAGCAGAGAAACACAACATATTTCAACCAAATTTTTGGTTATCCCAAAATTTAATTGAATTAATTTATTACTATAATTATTCAAATTAAATAAATCCAATTTGAAAAGGGTATAAGAGAGAGAAATCATTTTCCATGGGTGGTTGAAAGAGCGCTGTCGTGGGCGCCCTCAAATGATTAGTGTGATTTTGGGGTACTTAGGTGTAGCAGAGTGGCTGACCAAGGTCGTCTCTCAAAGGAGGAAGTGAATTAAAACAACTTTTCATAGGTATTCTAGAAACAAAATAAAAGGGAATAAAAACACTACTTGAAAGGATGGGGGTGGTTGTTTGTAGTTTATGAATCTAGAAGAAGTTTTCTGGAAGAAGATTGTATTTTTTTTTGTTTTTAGTTTTGAAATGATGTTTGATTAAAATGACACAACAAAAAGATGTTTGTTTAGACAATATTTAAAATACGTAATCGATCTAACTATACCTCTTAAATCATTTATTAATCATTATCATTTAAATTAATATTCACTTAATTATGATCCCTTAATTTGTTAAATCCCGAACCCTACGAGAATTAACTTTACCACGAAGATTGAAGTGAATTTTAACCTTAGGCTAACTTCGGAACATGCAATCGCAACACCCTGCTTTGATTGATGTTCTAAAATTAGATTATGGTCAGTGGTAAATTAAGGCACATAACCACTCTGGAAATGAGGATTAATTGAGTTTAGGGATTATATTTGAACTCTACAAATTGATCCCATGTGGTTTTGAATTACCGGTTAAGGTTGCGCTCTCACAGTTCACACAATTCCCGACCTCGTGTGTTTTGTGTTAACTATTAAATTGCTTTCTTAGTTTCATTTAAATTTAAAACTCAATTAATAGATCATAATATGTGAATTACAGCAGCTCATTGATTCAAAATAAATGAATGAAGAAGGATAGAGGTCGATCGATTACTAGAAAGAACTACTCTTCCATGGGTGGTGTAGTCATCGTGGAGACGTTTTGCATAAGCAACGGATTGAAAGGGTAGAACCCAATCTTGTATCCACTCTTGATTCCAACCCAATTAAGAAGATTAAGATAAGAAGAAGAGGGATGAACACAGAATATTATTTGAAGAAAAATTCATGAAACAAACATGAAAGAAAAGAAATACAAAGAAGAGGTGAGAGAGGAGAGCCTTTTTGGAAGAGAGGTTTGCACAAAGGCTTACTTCTTCCAAGAGTTGTGAGGGGCTCCCAAGAGACACCCTTTCGTCCACACCTTCCCAAATCCTCGAACATCCCTCTCAAAGAGTTAAAACCCCCTTTAAATAGAGTTTGTGAGGGCTAGGGATACATAACTTTTTAAGTGTGAAATGAAAATCTCGGCTAAATATTTTATTCCAACTTGAACCGCCAATTTGGCCTCCAAAACGCGTGAATGGACCGGCCTTCCAGAAGGATTATTTGTGTCAAATCATGTCCCCGAGCTTTCCTCAAAAGTGGGGCTCAATCCAAGCCAGTATGTAGAGGATATGGCCCAAATACAGAACCTTCTCCATTCTGGCGAGCCCAGCCCAACTTTGACATAATGGCCCAATTTCAACAACCAAATGAACTCTTTAGCTTTAGTGTCCTGAATAAACGTTGTAGATAAGTAAGTTAGGAACACTGTTACAAAATTTCAATTTCAAATAATAAATATACAAATAGTTATCTTCGAAATACTACAGTGCACTATTAAGGGTAAAAATGGAATTTTCACCAAATTTTCAAATGAATGATCAAATCCCAAATATTTTATAAATAAACATGTTTAACACAATGTGAGGAAATTATATCATTTATTATAAATAAAATATTCAATAAAATAGTGTTTTATCAACTCCCCCACACTTACCCTTTTGCACACCTGGGCAAAACCTCATATCAAGTAAACATCAATATCAAATCAAAACCAATTTTAAAACACATATCTTTAAGATCAATCAATTTCACACCAAGAATAAAAAAGATATCATGCCTCATAAAAAACCTTATTTAATGTTCTCCATTTATATCATTCAATATATTTCCACTTCATTTATCCGCCCATGCACAAAACACTTACCTCGCTTGAATTTTCTCTCATCACTCAAATATCAATTTTTTTTGCAATGTCTTTCTCATCCAAACTCATACAAGGGTCACCATAGGCTTGATAGATTCCTACATCTCTAACCGATGTGAGTCAAGGACATATTTTTATCATGAGGACTTTTCAGGGTTGTTCTGTGGCTTTCGGTTGGTAGGATTAAGATGTGAAAAACTCTGAGGCTGAATGAGGAGGGCTTGACTCTTTTAAAGAAAAATTGCATTAATCTAATTTTCACTTAAATATGGTCTTCTCTTCAATCCCCATAGTATCAATTCAGCTCCATCATCATGAAAAGTCATGAAAGGTTTACACCATTCATCATTTCAGCATAAAAAATGTCAATCTTCTAAAACATGATTTTCTTGAAAGCTCCAGATGGGCACAACTTTCCACCTCAATTAGAAGCTCCAGAAAAAAGGCACAACTTCACTTGTCATGAAATCTCCAGAAAAGGCACAACTTTCAATATAATGACTTTATTTAGCAGCAAACACATCTCTTCAGAATTTAATTTTCCACCCAATGTATCACAGAATGCGGTGGCAAAACCCAATACAACTTCCCCCACACTTAAGCTCAACTAGATTATGCAATTTCACTTCAAGAGTTGGTTGGATAGGGAAAATTGGCTTGTAATATGGCTTAACCTAACAGGCTGTGCATGGATTCTAAGGGCTACAAGGATTAAATATTCAAGGTAGGCCATTATAAAAAAGGATTCTTTGAAATAGGGGCTTTAATACCAAACAAATGCCTCAATCATTTAAACATAAGTACCTCAAACCCTCAAGTTTTGACAGGAATAGATCAAATTCTGGTTAAATCAAGTATGGTTTGGTTCTCTCAAGAAGTGAGGTGAATGTAAAGAATATGAAAATAATGGTTTATAAGCCTCACAGGAAAGTGATTTCAAATATAAAGACAGTGAGATTGGCATGGGATTCAGAATTCAGCGTACTTTGCATGAAATTACTAAATATTTGAACTTGAAACAAAGTCATTTCAGCATTCATTTAAGCTTAGTTTCAAGGGGTAAATTGTTTCACTTATTGATATGGATTTAAAAATGGTGATGATAATTATTTCAGCTCAAAAGTTTCAAAAACACACAGAAAATTGTAAAATAAACACACAAATTTTGAAAAACACACAAAATTTTTTTTTGGGTTTTTTTAACAGGAAAATAATTGAAATTACTAAACTAAAAGGTTCCCTCCCCCACACTTAAAATATTGCATTGTCCTAAATGTGAACCCGTGAGATGATATATGCACATGAAATTCAGAATTTTTAAATAGAACAAATAATATAAAAGTGAAAGGGTTAGGAACAGCCTGATGTGATCAAGTGATGATGGGGTCATGCAGTGTGATAAAATCCACTGCATCAGTAGGATGTCCCTCAATGTATCTCTTCAAACATTGCCCATTGACTGTAAATCTCCTTCCAGTGTCCTCTTGTGTGATCTCCACTGCACCATAAGGAAAAACATTAGACACAATATAAGGACCTAACCATCTGGAACACAACTTACCAGGCATCAACTTCAGTCGTGAGCTATAGAGAAGGACTTTCTCTCCAACATGAAACTCCCTTTGTTGGATCATTTTGTCATGAGCTGCTTTTTATCTTTCCTTTTAGAGCCTTGAGTTCTCAAATGATGACAATCGAATCTCCTCAAGCTCTTGAATTTGCAACTTCCTTTGAATTCCAGCTTAGGCCAAATCCATGTTGCATTTCTTTATAGCCCAATAAGCCCGATGCTCGACTTCCACTAGGAGATGACATGCTTTCCCAAAAACAATCCGAAATGGGGACATACCAATGGGGGTCTTGTATGCTGTTCTATAAGCCCACAATGCATCATCCAAGTGCTTGCTCCAATCCTTCCTATTTGGCTGCACGGTTTTCTCCAAGATTTGTTTCAACTCACGATTTGAAACCTCATCCTGGCCATTTGTTTGGGGGTGGTATGGTGTTGATGTTTTGTGTGTCACCCCATACTTTCGAAGGAGGGAAGCAAAATTCCTATTGCAAAAGTGTGTCCCTTGGTCACTGATGATGGCCTTTGGTACTCCAAACTTGCAAAAAATTTGTGCTTTGACAAAGTCCACAACAACATGAGAGTCGTCAGTCCTGGTGGTCTTGGACTCCACCCATTTACTCACATAATCAACAGCAACCAAAATGTACAAAAATACAAATGAACTAGGAAAAGGACCCATAAAGTCGATGCCACATACTTCAAAAATCTCACAAAATAGTATGGGTTGTTGGGGCATCTCATGTCTCCTAGAAATGTTCCCAGTGTGTTGGCAACAAGAGCATGACTTACAAAACACATGGGCATCATGGAATAATCTAGGCCAATATAATCCAGAGTCCAAAACTTTCCTAGCTGTCCGTTGTGGTCCAAAGTGTCCACGACATGCAAGTGTATGACAGAAATGAAAAACAGACTCAAACTCATGATCGGGAACACACCTCCTAATGACTTGGTCACTACACATGCGCCATAAGTATGGATCATCCCAAACATAGAATCTTGACTCACTATTTAATTTTTGGACTTGATGTTTCTTCAAATTTACTGGGATTTCAGATCCAACAATGTAATTAACTAAATCAGCATACCAAGGATGCTTACCTGAGATGGTATAGAGATGCTCATCGGGGAAAGTGTCCCGAAGTGGTACCTAGTCCAAGGTGTCACCCTCTAGTGTGTGAGTAAGCCTACTCATGTGGTCTTCCACCAAGTTTTCTGACCCCTTTTTGTCCTTTATCTCGATTTCAAACTCTTGAAGAAGGAGCATCCAACGGATAAGTCGCGGCTTTGCATCTGGCTTCTTCAGGAGGTACCTCAAAGCTGCATGGTCAGAAAAAACAACTACTTTAGAGCCCAATAAATATGAACGGAATTTATCTAAAGAAAATATGACAGCAAGAAACTCTTTTTCTGTGGTTGTGTAATTTGATTGGGCTGAATCCAGTGTCCTTGATGCATAGGCGATCACATGTGAACGTCCTTCCACCCTATGAGATAAGACAGCTCCAACCGCGAAGTTGGAGGCGTCACACATAAGCTCAAATGGAAGGTCCCACCATGGGGGCTGTATGATAGGTGGAGTGGTCAGACACTTCTTTAGCTCATCAAAGGAAGTCCTACAAGAATCATCAAACACAAAATCAGAATCCTTTTGAAGTAATCGTGACATAGGAAGAGAGATCTTACTAAAATCTTTGATGAAGTGCCGATAAAATCCTGCATGCCCTAGGAAAGATCTAACATCACGCACACATGAAGGATAGGGTAAGGATGAAATAATTTCTACCTTAGATCTATCAACCTCTATCCCATGTTTTGACACCACATGCCCTAAGAAAATGCCATGCTCTACCATAAAATGACACTTTTCAAAGTTCAGGACCAGATTCTTCTCAATACAACGATTCAACACATTTCCCAAACTACTTAGACATTCATCAAATGAAGACCCATACACTGTAAAATCATCCATAAATACCTCCATGAATGTCTCAATAAAATCAGAAAAAATACTCACCATACATCTCTGGAAGGTACCTGGGGCGTTGCAAAGTCCAAATGGCATCCTCCGGTAGGAAAATGTGCCAAAGGGACAGGTGAATATAGTCTTCTCCTGATCCTCTGGAGCTATAGGAACCTGAAAATATCCAGAAAATCCATCCAAGAAACAATAGTGTGTTTTCCCAGCTAGTCTCTCGAGCATTTGATCAATAAATGGGAGGGGGAAATGGTCCTTGCGAGTGGTCTGATTTAGTTTCCTATAATCAATACACACACGCCAACTGTTTTTCACCCTCATTGGAACTAAATCATCTTTCTCATTTTTAACAACAGTAAAACCAGTTTTCTTAGGCACAACCTGAATTGGACTTACCCACTGTGAATCTGAAATGGGAAAGATTATACCTGCCTCGATCAATTTCTCAACTTCCTTTTTAACAACTTCCAGGAGGGTGGGATTGAGTATCCTTTGTGGTTGTCTCACCGGTTTAGCCCCATCCTCCAAGAGAATCCTATGCATGAAAATGGAGGGGCTAATACCTGATATGTCAGCCAAGGTCCACCCAATCTCCCTGATGTTCTCCCTCAAAATATTCAAAATCCTTTCTTCATGTTCAAATGGGAGATTGTTAGCAATGATAACAGGTAATCTCTCACCACTCAACAAGTATGAGTATTTCAGATTTGGTGGCAATGGCTTGAGTTCTAATGAAGGAGGGTGTAGTATGGATGGAGACATTGAAGGAACTGAAATATGTGCACAAAGAGCATCAGTATCAGAATAGACATCATCAAAATCATAGAATAAAGCATCAAATCCATCAGCATACTCAACAGCCATTTCATAATCAGAGTGAACATGATCAAAATCAGAATATGAATCCACATCAAAATCAAATCTTAGAGAGTCTTGTTCATTAGAAACAGGTGTGGAAGTTCTCTTAGTCATTAAACCAGAACCAATAATCATAATCTCCCTAAGCATAGGACAATCCAATTCCATGATGTTTTTACTTGGTGGTTCAAAATGGGAGATAACAAAAGCAGAATGGTCCTCTGAGGGGTACTTCATGGAATCCATAACATTAAATATCACAACTTCATCTCCAAACTCCATGGAAAGTGTACCCTCATTGACATTTATGATAGTTTTTGCAGTTTTGAGGAAGGGTCTACCTAAGATAATGGGGGCATGAGAACTTACCTGATCATCCTCCATGTTAAGAACATAGAAATCCGCTGGAAAGATCATGTCTCTTACCCGGACAAGTACATCCTCAAGGACTCCCGCTGGATATGCCGTAGCTCTATTCGCCAATTGCACCACTACTCTTGTTGGCTTCAACTCACCAACCTGCAAGGAAGAGAATACAGAGTGAGGCAACACATTTATGGAAGCACCTAAATCACAAAGTGCATCAGAAAAGTGCAACTCTCCTATGGTGCATGGGATGGTGAATGTCCCTGGATCCTTGCACTTTGTTGGCATTTCTAGAGTTGGTGAAATTAGTGATGAGACATTCCTTCCAAGGTTTATCCTCTCATTTCACTTGAGCCCTCTTCGATTGGTGAAGAGTTCTTTTAAGAATTTGGCATACCTTGGGATTTTCTTAATGGATTCAAGTAGAGGAATGTTGATCTCCACACGCTTGAATGTGTCCAAAACCTCCTTTTGCATTGCTTCTTCAGCCATCTTCTTGGTTTGAACAACTCTGTTTGGAAAAGGAAGGGGTTTAGGAGGAACATCATCAATCTTTTTCTTACCTTTATCTTTCTCCTTGGATTGTTCATCAGTTGGTATGGAATGTGGCTTCTCTGAAGTTGAGGTGAATCCCGGTGGAATGGTAGGTGCAGATTTATCGTTCATTTGCTTCCCACTTCTCAATGTGATGGCACTAACATTCCCCTTTGGATTTGGAGTGGGTTGGGAAGGTAGATTTCCAGAATTCTTACTCACAAGTTCATGGAGGGCGGTGGCAATCTGACTCATTTGAGTCTTCAACTCTCTCAGCTCCGAACCTTGACTCTTCAGCTCATTCTGTTGATTAAGAACAATTTGTTTCAAAAGATCATCAATGTTAGAGTCTACCTTGTGTTGGATATTCCCTTGTTGCTGACTCGTTGATGTTTGAGCTTCGAATCTCCTTTGGGGTTATTGGAAACCCTGTTGGTAAGGTGGAGGCTGCTGGAAGTTTGGTTGAAAAGGGGGCCTTTGTTGTTGTCCAGAGCCATACCTCATGTCCGCTAGATCTTTCCACCCTTGGTTGTATGTTGGATCAAACTTCTTTTGGGGATATGTTTGTTGTTGTTGCTGCTGAAATGGTCTCCCAGGGAACACTGCTGCACAATCTTCTATTTCTTGGAGTTGTGGGCAACAGTCAGTTGGGTGGATTGTCTCAGTGCAAATACCACAAGGCCTTGAAGGAGGGGGTTGGGATGTATTTTGAGCCAATGCAATCTGCCTCACCATAGTTGTCAATTCTTCTAACTTAGTATCAATCAAATGACTTTCAAGAGAAGACGGACTTACTTGACGTACTCCTCGAACATGTGGTGTACCTCTATCACTGAATTGTTGGGAGTTTTGGGCCATCTTGTCGATCAACGCACGCGCAGCTACTGGTGTCTTGTCCACCAATGCTCCTCCAACCGCAACATCTACCATGCTTCTCTCCATGGGTGTGAGTCCTTCGTAGAAGTATTGGATGAGGATTTGCTCACTGATTTGGTGATGTGGGCAACTTGCACACAATTTCTTGAATCTCTCCCAGTACTCATACATTGACTCCCCTTGGGCTTGCTTGATCCCTGATATCTCCTTTCGAATGGACGTGGTCCTTGATGCTGGAAAAAATCTCTGCAAGAAAAGACGTTTCAAATCGTTCCAACAAGTTACATCTTCGGGTTGTAAATAATACATCCAATCTTTCGCAGCTCCATCAAGTGAGAATGGGAATGCTCTTAGTTTGATTTGATCTTCAGATACATTTCTAGGTTTTAGGGTTGAGCAAACCACATTAAATTCTTTCAAATGTTTATTGGGATCCTCACCAGAGAGGCCATGAAACTTTGGAAGTAAGTGAATTAACCCAGATTTCAGTTCGAAGTCCGATTCGAGATTTGGGTTTGAGAATGGGAATGCTCTTAGTTTGATTTGATCTTCAGATACATTTCTAGGTTTTAGGGTTGAGCAAACCACATTAAATTCTTTCAAATGTTTATTGGGATCCTCACCAGAGAGGCCATGAAACTTTGGAAGTAAGTGAATTAACCCAGATTTCAGTTCGAAGTCCGATTCGAGATTTGGGTATGCAATACAATTTGGTTGATAGTTAATATCAGGTGCAACCAATTCTCGAATGGTTCTATTAAGTTCATTTCCATTGTTTCCAGCCATTGGTTCTTGTTTTATGGTTGAATTTGAATTGCTTCCAATTTCAATGTTCTGATATTGGAGTAATTCTCCAACTGGTTGAATGTTGAAACTTCCCGTAGACTGAGATTGTCTGATTCGTGCCCTAAGGCTACGTTCAATCTCAGGGTTAAGATCTAAGAGATCTTCGGGATTAGTTCGTGTCATCAATCAATGAAATATGAAAAGAAGGAATGTGGACCATAGTAAAATAAAAATTTAAAGTTTGAGTTGATGGTCCAACAAGAAATAGAAAGAGATAAAAGAAGAAGAAGAAGAAAAAAAAATCAGATTGGGTAAAGACGGAAGAAAGAAGAGAGGAAGAGAATTAAAATGTAAAATAAAATAAATACCTCTAATTGGTTGAAATAATTACTTGCCTCCCCGGCAACGGCGCCAATTTGAAAGAGCGCTGTCGTGGGCACCCTCAAATGATTAGTGTGATTTTGGGGTACTTAGGTGCAGCAGAGTGGCTGACCAAGGTCGTCTCTCAAAGGAGGAAGTGAATTAAAGCAACTTTTCAGAGGTATTCTAGAAACAAAATAAAAGGTAATAAAAACACTACTTGAAAGGATGGGGGTGGTTGTTTATAGTTTATGAATCTAGAAGAATTTTGCTTGAAGAAGATTGTATTTTTTTTGTTTTTAGTTTTGAAATGAAGTTTGATTAAAATGACACAACAAAAAGATGTTTGTTTAGACAATATTTAAAATATGTAATCGATCTAACTCTACCTCTTCAATCATTTATTAATCATTATCATTTAAATTAATATTCACTTAATTATGATCCCTTAATTTTTTAAATCCCGAACCCTACGAGAATTAACTTTACCACGAAGATTGAAGTGAATTTTAACCTTAGGCTAACTTCGGAACATGCAATCGCAACACCCTGCTTTGATTGATGTTCTAAAATTAGCTTATGGTCAGTGGTAAATTAAGGCACATAACCACTCTGGAAATGAGGATTAATTGAGTTTAGGGATTATATTTGAACTCTACAAATTGATCCCATGTGGTTTTGAATTACCGGTTAAGGTTGCGCTCTCACAGTTCACACAATTCCCGACCTCGCGTGTTTTGTGTTAACTATTAAATTGATTGATTAGTTTCATTTAAATTTAAAACTTAATTAATAGATAATAATATGTGAATTACAGTAGCTTATTGATTCAAAATAAATGAATGAAGAAGGATAGAGGTCGATCGATTACTAAAAAGAACTACTCTTCCATGGGTGGTGTAGTCATCGTGGAGACGTTTTGCATAAGCAACGGATTGAAAGGGTAGAACCCAATATTGTCTCCACTCTTGATTCCAACCCAATTAAGAAGATTAATATAAGAAGAAGAGGGATGAACACAGAATATTATTTGAAGAAAAATTCAAGAAACAAACATGAAAAAAAAGAAATACAAAGAAGAGGTGAGAGAGGAGAGCCTTTTTGGAAGAGAGGTTTGCACAAAGGCTTACTTTTTCCAAGAGTTTTGAGGGGCTCACAAGAGACACACTTTCGGCCAAACCTTTCCAAAGCCTCGACCATCCCTCTCAAAGAGTTAAAACCCCCTTTAAATAGAGTTTGTGAGGGCTAGGGATACATAACTTTTTAAGTGTGAAATGAAAATCCCGGCTAAATATTTTATTCCAACTTGCACCGCCAATTTGACCTCCTAAACGCTTGAATTGACCGGCCTTCCAGAAGTATGATTTGTGCCACACCATGTCCCCGAGCTTTCCTCAAAATATGGGCTCAATCCAAGCCCGTATGTAGAGGATATGGCCCAAATACAGAACCTTCTCCATTCTGGCGAGCCCAGCCCAACTTTTACTTCATGGCCCAATTTCAACAACAAAATGAACTCTTTAGCTTTAGTGTCCTGAATAAAAGTTGTAGATAATTAAGTTAGGAACACGGTTACAAAATTTCAATTTCAAATAATAAATATAAAAATATTTATCTTTGAAATACTACAGTGCACTATTAAGGGTAAAACTGGAATTTTCACCAAATTTTCAAATGAATGATCAAATCCCAAATATTTTATAAATAAACATGTTTAACACAATGTGAGAAAATTATATCATTTATTATCAATAAAATATTCAATAAAATAGTGTTTTATCAGTGGTTTACATAATAGAAATCATAACTGAACTTGTAAGATAATCATATTTATTATTTTCACAATCAATCAATTTTATTGAAATGAAAATGGTAAATCAAAATCAATCTACCCTATAATGTCAACTCCTTATGGATAGATGAATTAAAATAAGTAGGATTTATTAAGATCATATTGTAACTATTTAATAATAATCCAATTCAATGTTTATGAATAAAGTACCATTATCACTGTAGATTTGTTTTCCTATCAAGCACACTAGTTCAATGATTTTATCAAAAGCATGGTAAAAATTAATTTATAAACCCAAATAATTGAATAAAATCATCCCTAAAGTTAATAAATAAATTGAAAAAATTGGTATACACCCACTTTTAATGATTCGTGTCTCCCCTACGGGTTTTAGAAAATCATTATTGGGTGATCAATGGTGACTATTAAATCCGAACCCATAGAGGAGATATGAGAATAGAAAATTATAAGAAAAAATAATTAAAAAGAGAGATTGGAATTAAAATAACAATCATTCAATTTTATAAAAAATTTAAAAATTGAAAATAATAATAGAAAAAACATTCTATGATGAATGATCCTCAGGTAGAAACCCTAGTATTAGCTCTCCACCAGTGGATAAAAAATTCCTTCTAGAATGTACCCTTCCTTTATAAATCTAGAATTGTATTTATACGTTAATATTTATCCCTGGGGTACCTTTAAATTCTACAAATTCAGAGAATAGATTTATCTAGGTCAATCGTGAGGGTAACGAGGCCATTTATTACATAGCCTAGTCATAAATGCATATAATCATAATTGAAAAATTCCCATCACCTAGTTTTATGGTGTGAAATAGGGTTTCAAATCATGAAAAATTATCTCTTCATGCAAATAGTTTCACTTAAAATAATTTTTCATAGCCTAACTCTTCTTGTGGTTTTTTCATTTTTCATGACATGAAATGGGTGTAACGACCTAAATATTTTTGTCTAATTCCCTTTTTCTCATTTATACCACCAACCTCCTCTTTTATAAAAAAACTCATTTCTCAAACCATTAATTATGTGAATAATATTTTCATGGAATGAACCTTGATCTTATCAGTTTCATGATTATTTCTTTGGTGTCACACCAGGACACCTCACACCATGGAATGAAGTTTCCACATCTTCTCATAATGCAATGTTTTCCTCTAAATTATCCCAAATGTTGATCCAGCCATAAGAGCACATGAAACAATGATATCCAGTTGGAATTTTTTTAATCAATAAATATTCAATGAGAACCTATATTAAAACCCATGAAAATATGAATGAAAAATTGTAATATAACTCCCCTTAAAAATAATAACCAATAGAATCCAATTATAATTATAGCATGAATCAAACTAAAATAAATATCAATCTCATATAACCATTTCTCAATCTCTTAGTCAGATATAAATTACTCATTCTTTTTCAAGATCTAACACTAAAACTCATACATCAATTTCCTTTAAGAGTCATCCTCCCAAGGATAAACCAACACACTTTTAACCATAGTTTCCTCTTAAACGCCACCCATCTAAACTACAAGTGGAACCCTTCCACCAACCATCTCTATAAAGAAAAATAGAAATCATATACCAAGGAATATGGATTTAATTTAATAATAATTTTAAAATTTTTCATTTTAATTCCCTAACATTTTCTAAATAAAATTAGATGAATAAACAAGGATGATGTATATACAACACCTAGGTATCTATTCCATAACTAGTATCAACTCAACTTAATTTTCTTAGTATTCTTAAGCCCATTGAATCATATTAAAGGGTACCTACATATCTTTGTCTATATCAATATAATCTACCTCTATAATGTATGAATTTATGTTATTATCGTTTCCCTACAAACCCAATACAGTCCCCACTAGTTCCTAAATCCAAAATCCACCCTTATTTGCGACTATAACAGAAATATAACATATTAAAAACCCCTCCCTAGTAAAAAAATATTAGGTTGATTTAAAAGAAAAGTGTTACCCTAGAAGCTTGTCTCAAATAGAAAATTGTTGATGAATTCACAAATATTATGAAAACACACATATGTGAGGAATTATCCACATAATATCAAGAATAAATATATATGAAACCAATAGTCAATTCTAATTGTATATTACAGAATAAAAGTAAGATCCCATAATGAATATAATTTATTAACCATGGTGGTTGGGTTTGGACAGTAGTAATGTTTCAATTAATTCCCTTGATCTTTAGTTTGGAGATGACATGTTTGTTAGGGGTTATTTGAACCATGTAATTTATTATTAAATGTATTTAAATATTACCATTATTAATCTTTTGAAATTTAATTTTATAAAATTAGAGTCTTTTATTGGGATACTCAGATCACTATTGAATTAGGATCGTGTTTTTTATCCTAATAGAAATATATGTTTCATTCACATTGGAAATTTGGTAGAAAATAGATGAAATAATTAAAATAAATAATTTAATTAGTTAATTAGTTTAATTAAGGGAAACAAATTTCTGAACACAATTTATGTAGTGTTAAAACTCAACTCTAAGGTTATCTACATGACCTTATAGATTTGAGAGTGAGATTTCGGTGGGTGTTGACATTAGAGGATGACTTGGGATAGAGGAATCATGAATATTGAAAAAATGAGTCTCCCTTCTTCATCAGTCGATCATGGATATACATGGGGTGAATGATAAAAGCAATGGAATCCTCAATGGAATCACTAGTGAATTTCTTCCTCACTAATGATCAAATTTTTCTTAAGCTAAGATGTTCATTTTAGGGATTTCAATTTTATTTTCGATATACACCAATATTGTATCGATTATTTTATTCTTGTTTCACACCATCTCCTCAAATTCTAGTAATGGATAGTGGAAAAACCAAACCTAGATATTATTTGTTTCTTATTTTTTATGGGTTTCTATCTCCATTATACATGTGGTAGTCACTAGTATTCACTTGGATGGTGGTTTGACCAATTCTAAGAACCGAAATGCATTGCATGATCGATCAAAGATTAAACATGTCATCGTTGTGGTTAATCGTGTATTAAGGCACGGTGAAGTTTCATTGTTGATGATGAGATTCTAAATATGGATTGAGTGATGAAAATTTTGTGATCCATGGTGTGAGTGATGAAAAATTTTAATTTAGGGATACAAATAGTTCATTTTTATATTGAATCATGGACGAAATATGACTTCTAGATAAGGTATGATGATTGTCAACTAAGTTGTGAGAATTTTAGAATGATTTCATGGATAAATCATTTAAACAAGAGAACAAAATTTGAAGACGCATCATATATTTTAAAATATATAAATATTCTAAATCCACAACATATGTTTCAAAAGAACACACACTGTATGTCATCTTTTTTTGGAACTAGGGTTCTATCAATAATTAAATATCACACATTCATATCACTTATCCACATTCCATCTGACCTCTACCTATTTTTGTCAGCACGTCTCAGGAGAAGAAGACTTGGGACCCATATGGGCCCAGACATCATGTGTATTGGGACACACCCCATGTACCATGGGAGGTTCATGTCTTGGGTAGATATAGTATTCACTAAGTTCCCAAGGACATGACATGTTGTGTACCCCATAAGATATGTAATGTACCTTCCTTTTTACCTAGAATAGTTCTCTCAGATGTGTAATTTTTCCTTCCTTATTAATAAGTGGAGTTGGTCTCTCCCTTATTAGGGCTAGAATCTTCTTGGGGATTCATTGCTTCACCCACATTATATGAGGAAGGGATCTTCTACATATAGAATCAGGTAGAGTTGTTATTTCATCTATATTTATGTGAAATATATCCTCTATCTTCAGAGTGGTATTTCACACATCAATGGGGCTTGGAAGGGACATGGATCCTAGATTGGAGTCATTATTTCACCCATATTGATGGGGGTAGGGATCCTCCAACATCATCTGAGGGATTTACCGTATAGTTTTAATGAAAATTTATAGAAGCTAATATTTTTGAGATGTTTAGTCAGTGGTGAGTTAGATATTATGCACAATTACATTTATCCTTCTATGATCATATATAGGTTTCTATTTTCCTTTTCCATATTGTTTATAGTTTTGATCTGGATCTCTTTATTTTGGTTCTTTACGTCATGTTGATTTCCAGGTGTCCTAATAGGTATATATATAATCACCCCTTCATATGATCTACCCAAACATGTCATTTTTTTGCAGATGGCATGATATTTGATAGAGATCTAAGGGTTCCTTAAGAAAGTGGTATTTAATTTTGTTTAGTGGCTCTTATATTAACCATGTTGGTGGACTGGTGGTTGTATGTTGTGACTGTATCCCTATCCTTTTCAGGATGGACCTATTTTCTGATTTTTGGGCCAGTATTTTTTCCTATTAACATAGAATTTGTATTTTCATACTCAGTTGTAGGATATTAGTGGTTGTTAATTCATTTTCTATTATAATTTTTTTATTCCACATTACTTTGTTGTGTATAGATACTTTTATGGATGTGTATAGGTGAATTTGGATAAGGCCTAACATATGCACGATATGCCTACATAGTGTAAGTTACTAGGCCCTACCCTATTGGAGGTGGGATTAGGGAGTCACTTTCGATATGACGCCATACCAAGAGTTTCCCCAGTAGTTTGGGATGTGATATAGTGGTATCAAATGGGGTTAGGCTTTCCTAGGATTGAGTTTTTAGTTAGAATATTTGTAAGGATTGGTTTGGGATTTAGGGAAGCTATATTTAGGTGTCTTGAGTTTGTCTTGTGGGAAAGGGACCCCAGTGATGGTGCAATGATCTACGTATCCAGTAAATAGGATTTTGAAACGTTCTCTTCAAATAAATACAATGAGACCTTGATTTCAAAAAAAATAATGGTATACGAATCGTTTTTTAATGGTTTTTGGTTTCCATATCCTTCTAAAATCAACTACCCATATATGCTATTTTGAACATGGTACATCTTTAAAATTTTATGATTCCTCCACACGAAAATCTATCCAAGACTCTATGTTAGGTTTTGGATGAGGATCATAATAATGATGAGGCCTCAGTTTAGGGTTCCATTTAAGAGTTGTTCCCTCTAGGTGAAAAATGAGCGACACTTCCATCTATCAAGCAATGGGTAGAAATTACTTTGGCTTCACAAGATTATGTTTTACCTTATGATGGATTTTATATTATATATTATATTTGGTTGATGACACACATTTTATGAGAATTATTTATGAGTTTTAGAGGCATATGCAATACATGATTCAAGTTGAACCAAACATAAAGATGGTATAGGACTTCTTGTAGTTTGTGGTCCAAATACTATTTCTTTTCTAGAGACCCTAAGAACAGATGGTGGTGCTCAAATTGATCCTTCTCTATTCCTATACAGGACTATGGTGGAGATTATAGACACAGAACCATGATTATGTGACTCTTCACTAGATCTAATTTGAGTGCATCTTTTTGGATGAGTTCATCCTAGTGACTCTGCAATCAGTACATATCCAGGGGATTCTCAAGTTTTAACAGGGTAGTATGGTAGTGTATGATTACGCATCTAGGATTACTAACCTAAATCAATACTCTAAATATATGGTTCTTGATTTTTATTTTTTCCAAAATATATTTTATTGTTGACTATATAGATATATAAAAACTAAAGTTGTGTCCATTTGAATCCCCACTTAATCCTGGGTTCCAAAGCATGGCTTGCTAGTTGGGAGATTTTTGTAGAGAAGTTGAAACCAACTGGATCTGGTAGAAGTCATATGGGAGAAGGTACTTTATTATTTAGTGGATTTCATTGGTCTTCAGTGTCATGACACTCAAAGGATTGATACATCTAGAATCATTACTAAGGTTTCATAGCCCATAATTCATAATGTGGTTTTAGTTATTTGAGAGAGATATGTGAATCTTTTCATATGATGGGTAAGGTAATATCTCTAGAAACTTCCATACCCACCATGGTATAGAAGATTGAAAAATAATAGATGGTTATTCATGTTAGAGGTAGAAACCTTAGCTAGGGGGACCACTAAGAGGATTCCAAGGTAGATATGTTGGGAGTGATATAATATGTGATCAAGGTTATGATCTATTACCCCCATCACCCCAACCTCTAGGTGGTCCCCGTTAAGATCTGGGAGATGGAGGTAAGTTATGTGGTCAATTAAAAATGGCTGAGTCTTATGATCATGAGGATAATAGCATGATATGAGATATTTTTTTGTATCTTCCCTACCTTATAATTAGTTTTGATAGATAAAGGTGTGAGCAATTCATTTCTGAAGTTATCCCATTTTTGAGAATTGTAGATTCTAGAAGATCCACTATCATGGCTCTTATAGATTAGGACTCATACAAGAGGGGATTATGTGATCACATGCCTCAACCAATATTGTGACCTTTTACTTGGTGGTGATAGATTATATTAGTAACATTTCATGGATGTGGTGAGATAGTATAATTTCATTCTTTGTATGGATTTGATACCCATCTTCCATGCCTAGATTAATTGTTTATGTTTGAGGATCTAGTGGAACCAGACAAATTGGTCATTATTTTTCTACAATGGTGATATGGAATTTTAGGTAGAGTAGTTTTTTTCTAATATGAATGAGAGTGCAACTAGTTTTTCATCAGTTGGTTATCTTGACCATTGGTACTGAAAACATAGTAGATATTCATTTCACTATTGTATTATAGGTGTACCCATATATCATTCTTGATGATGTACATGGGTGGGATCCTCATTAATAATTCAACTTTAGTATCAAATTTCATTTAGGGACAACTCTTATATCTTTAGTGGTGTATCAGATGGCCCCCAAAGATATTTAAGAGCCGGGGGTGTAGATGAAGGACCTTAAGAGGAAAGGATTTATATGACCTAGTGTGTCACCTTAAGAAGTTACCATATTATTTTCCATGAAGGAAGATGAGAGTATGAGTTTGTTTGTAGATTAATGTTAACTGAGCCCGGTGACCATTATGAGTAAGTACCCACATTCATGGATTGATAATCTATTTGTCTAATTAAAAGGGGAAATGTGTTTTTTAAATATTGAACTTAGGTATAGTTATCATCTTCTATGGGTGAATGAGGATGAAATAACTAAGATGAAATTACAATTTCACTATAGTTACTATAAATATATGTTAATTCTATTTGGTGTGATGAACATTCATGAACCATATCATACAACCTTTCCATGAATGGTTCGTAGTGATCAGTGTCAATAAAAATATCATTTAGGCATCATAGACTGAGAATGTCTATCATTTAAGCATATTTCTAGACATACTCAGAGAGCATCAAATATATGAAAAACTCTCAAAATTTTATTTTTGGGTTAGGGAGGTCCACAACCTAGGAAATGTTATCTTAGCATAGGGTGTAGGTGTGAATTTTGTGATCATTGTGGTAGTTCTTTCTTGGGATCCACCCAAGAGAATGAAAATGTGTAGATCCCCTTTGGATTAGATGGTTATTACTGAAGATTCATGTAACAGTTATCTTTGATTTTGAATCATGTGACCACAATGACTTGAATGGGAAAATTGTTTTCTAGTCAGAGAAGTTTTAGTATTCCTTAGTAGAGTTGTAACAAATGTTGATGAGTGCTCTCATTCTGAGGTTTCCAAAAGAGGTGGTTGAGTATATAATGTTCTTTGATGGCTCTGGTGTTGGTATTGGGTTTGTATTGATATAGAGGCCTAAAATGATAACCTATGGGTCTAGTTAGTTGATATTCCACGAGAATAAGTATGAAACCCATTAATTAGAGTCGGCACATGTAGTTTTTATCCTAATGACGTAGAAACACTACCTTCCCGGTTAGCATTTTGTTATTTATTCTTACCATAAGACTCTTAGGTACATCATCACATAGAGAGATCTCAACCTAAGATAGAGGTTATTGTTTGATTTATTGTAAGATCATGACTTCATGATAGTCTATACACTTTGAAATTGGAATGTGGTGGATGATGCTCTCAGTAAGATGTCTCATTCCATGTTATTAGGCAGGGAATCATAGTAGTTGAACTCATTGGGGTTATCCTTGATAGAAAAGTGTGGAATATCATACCTTTAATAAAATATTTTAACCCCAACAGTTATCTAACATATGTGGGAATTACAATGTACTGGTTGTGATTTTGAGGTCTTGTGCAATCAGATATTCACAAGGCATACTCCTGATGTATTTTCTAAAGGTGGAGAGCATGTCATCCTATTATGAGGGGGGTGGGGGGGGATGTGGTGTTATTAAAACTTCAGGAGGAGGTTCTAGGAGAGTTCCATACATCTACCTTAGTGGTACAACTTTTCGTGGTGATATGTACCAAGATATTTAATGGTATTTTTGATGACCAATCATAAAAGAGAGTATTGCAGGGTTTATCTCCTGCTTCCTTGACTATTGGTAGGTAAAGGCTGAGCATCAAGTTCCAGTAGGATTGATTCAATCCCTTGAGGATCCAAATTGGTAATTAGATATCATATCCATATATTTTGGGATGAGATATCCATGAGTATTGAGAGGTCATGATTCTATTTGGCTGATTATTATCAAACCTAGAAAAATAACTCACTTTATCACCATCAAAGAGAAGTGTTACATTGAAATAATCGAGCACTTGTATATATATAATATTTTTTGAATTCATACAATAAATTCAACAATATTCTTTGACTATGATTCCCAATTCACATCTATGTTTTAGAGGGGTTTCCATGAGTTTTTCAGAACTCATTTTTAGATGATCACCAATTTCCACCCATAGAATGATGTCCAAACTAAGAGGACTATTTGGGTCTGGGAGGATATGCCAAGGGATTTCATTTTAGATTTCAATTGGAGTTGGTAGGACCATTATCCAATGTATTAGTTTTCATATAACAACAGCTATCACTCCATGATTGGAATGCCGCCATTTTAGGTCTTTTATAGGAGACCCTACTGTCCACCTTTATGCTAGTTTGAGTTGGGAGAGTTAACAGACATGGGACTAAAGTTATTACTAGAAATGGATGAGAAACATAAGATCATGAAAGAAGGGATGAGAATAATGAAGATCTGTCAAATTTCTTATGTAGACATTCGATAGAGACCCTTAGTGTTTAAGGAGGGTGATCATGTTTTCCAAAATTTCACTCCTCAAAATGGATTATTTTGATTTAGATACGGAGGTAAACAATGTCTAATATACAATGGTACAATAAATATTCAACTTTGGGTGAAAAATGTTTCATTCCACCTAGATCTACCACCTTATTTAGATCAAGTCCATGACTTATTCCCTGTTTTATAGTAGAGGAGTTACATGTATGACCCGACACAATTTATTTACTAGGGAGGGATGAATGATGAAGAGCATGAAACCTTTTTGGATTACCTTATTGCTATTTAATATTGATATAAGTGGATCCTATGAGGGTGAGATATTCCTATAGTGTTTGTCTTGTGGTAGCATTAGAAACTCCAAAAGAGCTCGTGGGAGCATAAGAACTAGATGTAGGCACCATACCCTTATATTTTTAGTAATTTATGGATTCTATAATGAAATTGATTATTCCACGTTACTGTAGAAGAATAGTAGTAGCTACTATAGAGGTACTATAGCAGCTTGAACAATTCATCTGTTTTGGCCTTCATGCCATAGGGCCTTTGGGCCACAAATAACATTGAACCTCCCAGATACCACACATAGTAAGAACTAGAAGAGGATTTGATAGTAAAAAACTACCAGCCACAAGAGCAGAGCTAACCAGATTGTAGGAACAAGAGGGTATGACAATCGCCATTGGGACCTGACACCGTTTAGCTTTGCATAGGGTAATGCTAGCTGATTAGTAATGTATGGTGGGGTGCTAGGAACCTTTAAGGATGAAGATTCTAGGGAGGGTTAGTTATTTTGGGTTGTGCCTTTGGGTCATGTTTTGGGAATTATGCCTTTGGGCCTTCGGGTCATGTACTGGGGCTTATACCACTAGGCCTACGAGTCATATAACAGTTCCCTCTCATCCCATTAAAAAGAGGGTTTATCCAAAAATAAATAAAAAATACGGAATTAGGTCTATTTGAGGTATAAACATGGGGAGAATGTAACAACCCTTTTTTTTAAGAAATTTATAAATTTTTTAAAAAATACATTGAACATTAGTATGGAGATAGTAAGATTATCAAGGGTTTTTTGAACCATGAACTCAAGCAGTAATTTTTTTTAAATATTTATTATTCTCAAACATGTGAAATTCCATGTATCAAAATCTAAGTCTCAAATTGTAAAATTGATACCATTTTTAAATTTCGAACATGGGTTCCACCCTATGTGTGATATAAGATTTTTTTCATTTTATATTTGATCGATGCACTATCATGAGAAAACAAAAGATTAAATTAAAAAATAAATTATTTATTTATTTTAATTAATGGCCTAATCTTGGAGAACCTTTGTTTATAATATTTTATATATGAACTCTATGGTTAGTCACATAACACTAGAGATTTGCGAGGGAGATTTTAGTGGTTGTTGACTTTGGTAGAAGTATTTAAATTGAAGTATCACTGATGATGAAAACATGAGTCTATCTTATTTTTTTTGTTGATCATGGATCTATAAAGAGTAAACAAATAATTAAATTAATTACTCGATAACATGGTCAATGAAAGTATTTTTCCACATTGATTGATCAATTCTTTATGGTAATAATATTTTTGTTTTTTTTATTTTATTTGAATATTATTCCTATTACATATTAATTCCATTAGATAGTATAATCTATAATCAATTATTTCCTAGACCATTAATTTTAATTTTGAAAAATTTAATTTTGGATTGATTATTATATTCTAGTTTCAGCTTGTCTCCTAGGATTCTATCAACGAATGTTGGAAAAAATAAACAAAGTTATTTTTTGTTTCACACTTTTTTGTTTTATTGATTTCTCCATCCATTATATGTGCATGCATCACTAGTATTCGTTTAGTGATTTGTTCAACCAATTCCTAGAACATAAAATTATTTTTTGATCGATCATGGGTTCTATAGATCATTTATATGGGCTTGGAATGATGTATTGGGGCATGATTAAGGTTTGATGTTGATGATGGGAATCTGATGAGAGATCTAGAGATTAAGGATTCTCGAACTGTGGCGTGAAAACTATAGAATCTTCCATGAGATATGTTGATAGTTAATTTTTCTAATGAATCAAGGCCAAAATATGACTTCTAAACAAGATTTGATAATGTTACAATCATTTGTGGTCATTCCAAATTGATTGTGAAGAGAAATATCTAGATAGGGTGATGAAATTAGAAGAATCATCACAAATTTAGGAATCTAGAAGTTTTTGAAATATATGTGGTGTGTTTTTTGAAGAAGACATTCCATGTTATCACTTTTATATGAAGCTATGGTTTTATACTGAAATAAATATCACACATCTATGTGGCTTATCCACATTCCATGTGACCTTGACCCGACATAGTCAGCATATAATGGCATTTCACGACCTGAGACCCATGTGGCCCAAAATATTATGTTTAATGGACCACACCGTATGTACCATGGGAGGTACATAGCTTGAGAATAATGGTTACAAACTAAGTATCTCATTGAATTATCATTCCATGTACCCCTATGACACATTTTTTACCATACTTTAATATGAAATGATTTGGTAAGATGAAAATTTTACCCATGATTATTTCAATATGGAGTTGGTATCTCTCCCATTGGGACTAATATATTTATATGGATTTGGTATTTCACCCATGTGTGCATGGGGATAGTATCCTCTACATAAAAAATAAGATATAGTCAATATTTCATATACATTTATGGGACATGGATCCTCTATATATGGTGTGGTATTTTCTCTATCCATAGCGCTCTTACAGGATATGGATCCTCCACTGGAGTCATTATTCCACCCATATTAATAGGGAAAGGATCCTCTAGAATCATCTAAGGGAACCACCCTGTAGTTTTCTTGATAATTTTTGGAAGATGATATTGTATAACTTTTTGGATTTCTATGAGTTACACACTATATGATGGGACATGTATCCTTCTATGAGAAAATATGGGTATCACCTTTCCTTCTCCCTCAAGGTTATTATTTCTATCAGAATCTATTTCTTTTGATGATTTACTTTATGGGGATTTTTAGGTGTCCTAATAGGTATATATATACTCAACCTTACATAAGTTTTATCCATAGTTCTCATTTCTTATACAAATGATATGATATATAATGAATATCTATGTGAACTTGAGTGGGTGGTTCTTAATGGAATTTGGAAGTTGTGATGGTAGGACTATTTATATACCCGTTGTTGCATATTATGATTGTTTTCCCTTACTTGTTAGGTTGGATCTATTTTATGATTATCGAGCCTATATTTTTCCAAATTTATATAGAATGTGTATTTTGATACTCGATTGTGTGATATTAGAGGCTGTGAATCAATTTACTATTCTAGGTGTTTACTTTTTATATTACTCTAGTTTTTGTCGATACTTTTGTGTGTGTGTATATGTGAATTAGGATAAGGCCTCCAATATGTGTGATATACCTACTTAGTTCCAGTCTTTAGCCCTTGAACTATTAGAGGTGGGATTAGGGTTTCAATTTTGATATACCTATAGTATAGGTGGGGCCTCGATATGTAGATATGTGACATGTAATGTGGTACATAAACTATGAGAAATACAAAAAACATTCTCCCCTTATGGATATTATAATTCCAAATTAATATTGTACAATGAACTATTTCAGTCTCTCTGTATCACCAACTACATATTTTCAATTTTAAAATATATAATATAATATATAGGTGTGAGAATAAAAGTATACTCAGTAAGATCCTACCAAATACCTCTCTTTTAAATATGGAAGAAATATATTAATGACTTAGTGAGAAAATAGTGAAAAAAACTCATTGAATTACTAGGTAAACTACCTCCCAACCCCACCAAGCCTTGCTCACCAAATCTACATGAAATTATAATAACAAAACATCATGTAAAATATATCATATGGAACACTATAAAAAATTTACTACTAAACCATTCACCCTCATCCCTTGATGATATACGCTCGAATACTCCCATCCCTTTTATATCATCATAACTACAACACACAACCACATCTCAACCTATATCACATAACCACACCCATAACTACACATAATGAACAATACCAAAAAACTATATATCATCATCACTATATCACCAAACATCAAAAATTTATTCAATCACATCCTATACTATATCTTTATGATATAACAAAGAAGTGGAAGTAGTAAACTATCTATGTCACCAATGTCCTGGATGTTGGGGAAAACCCATAAAACAAAACCTCACTTAGGTTTCTATCATGTTACCAAAATCAAGTGAAGGTGTGTAAGAAATAATAAGAACTAAAATAAATATAATATAATAAATACTCAAGAAAAGGGTCACCTAATTCTACATCACTACCACTACCTATCAAGTTTATATCATCTCTATAATAGCACCAAGAACCAATGTGATGACTAACCATACCACACAAGGCATCAACACAACCCCAAAATAAGAATATTAGTATCATTTCATATTTATTAAAATTTCCATATTAATATTTTACAATACAAATTACATTTATTATCCACCAAAAAATTTTAGAGACTATAATTTCATATAACCACTTATATTTAAATGTTTATATTTACATTTACATCTTTTCATATATGAACCATTTCATTTAATAATTACATCCCATCATTTAATAAATATGAAATCTTTCCACTTTATTTGATTCATTTATTTTGTTATCATTCAATATTTCTAGAAATCTATGACCCCACACAAAAAACTCTCGATGATACCACATTAATAGAAATACCAATAACCCCATAACCACATATACCACTTCTAAAACAACAACCACACTATCCTATGTCAACTATGTCCAGCTACCACCGAAAGAATATTTATAATCACCCCTTTCTCTACAAAAAAGAAAATCATACTAAATAAAGTCAACTATAATAAGAATGATAAGAAATCATAAAAAAAATTGCAACAAACAAACCAGATTATTAATTTATTATTAATGAATTATTCAATTATTCATACTTAAAAAATATCACCATAAATTTTAGGTATCCATTATTCATCCCATTACCTTATTTAAGTGTTATATCCAATTTTAGTAAGTTATAATTTTATAAAAACATCATATAATGAAGATTAGTATATCAATCAATCATACAATAAAAACTACAATATCAAGGAAGAATGAAAAGTCTAATGTGATAACTCCCCAACTCCAATTTCAGAATATGGATTTTAACATAATTATGTTAATTCAATATAATTACTAAAAGAATAAAAAATGGTAATTATAGATTTAACTAAATTAAAATAGAGAGATTTTGAATCCCCTACCATAATTGAAGCTTTAACAATCACACACAAAAGGAAGTGGAATAATAAATGATCAAACATCAACTATCCCAAGATAAACAGTCAATAACCTGTAAGAAATCCCTGATAATCAAAACCTTGTATAAACTATATTACAACTATACAATTATTAATTTTATAGCCTATGGAAAGATAAGCTATAAGAAGTAATTAATGAGAATAGGGAAATAAGACCATGTATTTATAAGGTATTGAATACTTAATGTAGATGTATTTAAGTCAACTACATGAATCAATGATCACCAAAACTAATTCTATAGTAGTATATTGTTCAAGATAAAAGGATGTGATGACCCAGACATAGATTCCACTTAATAGGTGCCTCGAGTCTAGTGGACCACATGGCCTTAAGTGAATCCTCCCAAACGCCAGAGGCTTCCAAATATTAGAAAGGGCCTAGGGTGTGTCTATGGGAAGACTATGCCTTTATAAACAGAGTGTAGCACAACAGAAGGAATATGAATTCATTGTAAATTGTTGACAAAATATAAATAAAGAGCAAAAGAAAACTGATGTAATAGATAAATGAGAATAACAATAACTGAATCAACTTAAAAATGATGATGCTATGTCATTTCATGAAAAAAATGGAATACATGGATACAAGATAATAGGTATAAAATTTCCCACAAGGTAAAGAAAATAAAGCATACTCTGAGTATCATGAGGTCCAACTTAGTCATCTACTATCAAGATCCATCCCTGATAGCAAGAAGTCTAGTTTTTAAAGAGGCATTCTTCCCTTTTTCAACACCTACAACCATATAATCTACTCTCGGTACCAAACGGTTCTTAGAGAGGATGTGAGATAAATCTCAAGGGTCAACCATCAATGGTGCCTATAACATCCAACCTGTGTAATGGAATATAATAGTGTGAAATAATGCATATATATAGTGTAGAAAATAGTACAATATATCTAAATTCCCAAGTGCCTACTTCCACCCTCAGTTGGTGTCTGGACATGTAATTAGTTCATTAATTAAGTAATTACCATTTAATGTTAATAGGTCACGTGAGGCATAGCTAACTATGACATCACCTCGTGATAGTATAATTAGTGAAGGTCCCAAGATATAGCAAGGAAACCTTAAAAATATATCAAGTGAGGGAGTTATAGGGTAATAACCAAGGTAACACAATTCTTAGGAAATTCTTACTCAGTAGTATCCGATTCTAGCTAAGGGGGTAAGATTTTAATCCAATGAACATAATCCTAGGCTTTCCACAATACGACACCTACCGAGTCTAAGGTGATCCACAAAGGTAAAATGGGTCCATGAAAAGGTAGGGCCTGATGTGATTTCACCATGGAACCTACTAGTCAATACTGGATCAAAGGAGTGTATCTAGGGTATCCTATAATAATGGAAAGGACCCTATGGTAGTATACCATGCATCAGAGGAATAGAAAAGAACCGGAGTCTAGGTGGGTATCAACCTAAGAAAACTATATCCTTGAATCAAAATGGGGTTCCCGAGACCCAAGGTATTATCCTCTAGGAATCCAAGGCGAGCCCAAGTCAGTCTATTTATTTTTTATATTTTAATTATGTAATAAATAATTTTGTTCAAGCGTTTATTTCCATTAGTGTGGATAGGTCATGGAGAGTAGTAACCATTTATTTCATTGGTCCAAACCTTGTCTTCCATTAGCGTAGATAGGCCAAGTAGCATTGAAACCATTTAATTAAGTCTTAAATAATAATTAAGGCATATTCAATTAGAGAGGTTCACTCTACCACCTTCCATTAACATAGAAAGGGGTGCTATAATCATGTAACATTTATTCAATCTCATTTTTTAAGGCCAAGTTATGTAATTAGTATAATTTCCATTCCAAATTTCAAATTTCACATTTAAAAATAATTTGTAAGCACTTACCTTAGGTGGGTCAAGTGGCGAGACTACCTGGTATATTCTATTATGAAATTCTCATCAATAAAAATCCATTTATAATAAAGACACTCACCTTTAGAAAGGTAAAGTAAGGTAACACCTAAATAGTGGCTCAAACACGCTGAAACACAAAAACCCAATCATGGAATAACCTTTGACATGATGAGGATTGAGTAGTGGGTATAAAAACTAAAAACTAATCACATATTTGGAAAGATCATCACCATACGATTCTAACAAGTATAATCATGGAATGTGAATTTAAGAAACAAATTCCGACGAAATCAGTGTGCCCCACAAAAATATTCCAAAATCAATAAACTTTAGGGATGAGTTATAGGTCACCCACCTTAGGGTTGTACAATCCTTCACCTCAGGTATTGGCCCTTGATTTTCCTTGAATTGGAGTGTATCTGAGAAAAGGTGGAAAACTATCACATTAAGATATCTAGGTCAACAACAAGAGAGAAGAAGAACTGCTAAAGGGGACTCGAGTACTTACCATTGTGCATCCAACATGATGAATGAAATCTTGATCAAATGTCGGATAATGGAGATCTCTTGATTCCAAAATTAGATCTTAAAAAATCTCCAAATTGAGAGATAAATAGGCCAAACCCACATAATCTCATATTAGGGAGGAAGGAGTGGCTTAATTAGATCATTAAGGGAAACACTTGAAATTTATCTAGAAAAAATAGCATACGCATGGTTTGTCCACACTATTTTTCAAACCATGTGAAAACCGCGCGGGACTTCTCTAATAGAACAGTTTGGTCAGAACATTTTTTCAAACCATGTGTAACCCATGCATGAGTACCTAGATAAAATGGGCACTCTCACAATTTGGCTGCATGGCCGTGCACCTACCGTGCTAGGTGGATCTGTCCGAAAAAACACCATCTGCATGGTTTTCCAAACCATGCGGAATTCTGCACTGTTTACTCTAAAACATGCACCAAGTTTATTTTCTCCAATATACTAGGTTCTGAGCTCCGAACAAGCCCTGGAAACCCTTATAACTTTTACTAACTCATTAGGAATCCATATTAGGTCCAAAGTAAATATTCAGACCGAAAATTAAAGGATCTAAATTTTAGTGAAAAACCAGGTTCTTACAGTCTTCCCCCCTTAAAATAACTCACCCCTGAGTTTTCCTTCCAAGGGTAACAAAACACAGTATGAGAAAAAATCTGGCCACTGGGCACATACATCTGCTTCCCTCTCCCATGTCTCTTCTTATACTTAGTCGTGCTTCCATAACACCCGTATGATATGGATAGACTTTCCTCAGAGAGCCTTTATGCTTTGGTTGATGATGCATACCAGATAATCTTCAATGATATATTTAACATCCAACTCAACTTACTCAAGATCAAAGGTATGATACATGTGAGTATGATATTGGTGAAGCTCTGAGACATGGAAGACGTCGTGCATGGAACAATACCTGTGAGGTAGTTGCAACTGATAGGCAATCATCCTGACTCTCTTTAAAATCTTTAACGACCCGACACAATAAGGTGAAAACTTTCCTTTCTTATTTAATTGTCTATGACCTATCCTAAGAGATACACAAAGAAAAAAAACAATCCCAAACCTCAAACTCAAGAGGTCTTCAATGAATATCAACATAATATTTCTTTCTAGATTTTCACAGTAGTCATACACTTCCTAATCAGCTGATCCTATTCTGAAGTCTCCTAAACAATATGGGGACTTAGTAGGGCTACCTCACCTACCTCTAGCTAGAAAAAGGGTGTATGAAATATCCAATAATATAAGTCCTCAAAATGAGCCATCTAAATCTTCGCTTGAAAACTATTATTATAAGAAAAATTGACGAGAGGTATATTCATTTCCCAAGAACCACCAAAATCAAGGACACATGATCATAGAATATCCTCTTGAACCTTTATTGTCCGTTATGATTGTCCAATGGTCTAAGGGTTAAAAGTTGTGCTTTGAAGAACCTGAGTCCCCATAGCTTTCTGAAAACCTGACTAGAACCATGAAGTGAAACGAGAGTCCCGATTTGAAATGATGGTACAAGGAACCCCATGTAGTCATATGATCTATTGGACATACAGTATTACCAACTCATCAAATAAGAAAATCTCCCAAATAAAAATGAATTGGTATGATTTCGTTAGTCAGTCAATGACTACACAGATAGAATCTCTACCCCTAGGTGACCTAGGTAAGTTGAATACAAAATATATAGAAACATCTCCACATTTCCATTTCAGGACTAGAAGTGGTTGTAACAAGAATATAGGTATCTGGTGCTCCTCCTTCACATGTTGAAAAGTGGAACACCAAGTGATGAAGCCTGTAATCTGACATTTCATTCCAGGACACCATTACTGGCATCACATATCTTGATACATCTTTGAGATGCCTGGATAAACTTCCCTTTGAGAGGCATGTGAATATTTTATCAACTACCCTCTCATATCAGTAGGAACCCAAATATGTCCTCATAGATTTAGGACACTATCTTTGTCCACAAACCAATCCGATGGTTGGTTATCTCTTGATATACTCTCACAGGGAACCGAGCATTCAGGATTTGAAAACTTCCTAATCTTCACCTTCTCAATAAGGGAAGAGGTAACTGTTAAGGCTAATAGGTAAGACTACTCGTGACTGTCATGAAACTATAGATGAAACTCATAAAAGAGAGACATTGACTTCCATTCATCACTACCTTACTGTATGTCCAGTATTATAGTTTTCTAACTCAGTGCAAGAGTGACCACATTACCCTTTCTAGAAATATAGGCAAGCTCAAAATCAAAGGTTTGTAGATATTTGACCCATCTCTGCTATCTGAGTATCAAGTCACACTGATAAAATATATACATGAGGCTCTGGTGATCTGTATACAAAGCGCACTCCCAAAAGATAATGTCTCTGGCAACGTAAGGCATGGACAACTGATTCTAGAACGAGGTCATGCATTGGGTAATTTCTATCGTGAGGCCTCAACTGCCAAGATCTGTATGAAATGCATTTTTCTTCCTTCATGAACACTACACCTATTCCAATGCTTGATGTATTTTAGAAAACGATATAACCTTTACCTGGTTTTGGAAGAATCATAATAGGTGCTGATACTTGCCTCTCTTTGAGCTCTTGAAAGGCTTTTTCATTGGCTTCTAACCATGCGAACTTGACACCCTTCTTTGTAAGTCTAGTAAGAGGTGTAGAAATATGGGAAAATTCTTTTATGAAATGACTATAATATCTAGCCAGCCCCAATAAAATATTTATATCAAATAAGTTCTTGGGATTCTCCTAGGAAGAAATAGTACTAAACATTTCAAGGTCAATAGAAACGCCTGATTCATAAATAATATGACTCAAGAAGTGGACCTTGTCGATCTAGAAGTCACACTTAACAAGCATGGAATAAAACTAATACTCTCTAAGTGTAATCAGAATGATCTCAAGATGTTTTTCATGGTGGTTAGGAGTGCGAGAATACACGAAGATTTCATCCACAAAGACCACAACAAAAGAGTCCAAACAGGGGTGGAAACCCCTATTAATCA
The DNA here is from genome assembly GCA_963277665.1 of Viscum album. NCBI lineage: Eukaryota > Viridiplantae > Streptophyta > Magnoliopsida > Santalales > Viscaceae > Viscum > Viscum album. The sequence goes on from OY728119.1 coordinate 2,123,608,915, forward strand.
AATCCATGAAAATAGCAGGTGCGTTTGTAAGACTGAATGACATAACAAGATACTCATACAGACCATACATGCTACTAAATTATGTACGAGGTAATTCTGATGGTTTGACTCACACCTGATGATAACCCAATCTCAGTTTGATCTTGGAGAATACCTTTGATTCTCAAAGATAGTCAAAGAGATCATTTATTCGAGGAAGTGGATACCGGTTCTTGACTGTAAGCTGGTTCAAACTTCTATAGTCCATTCACAAAAAATTATTTCATCTGCCTTCTTAGCAAAAAGAATGGGTGAACCCAAAGAATATGTACTAGGCCATATAAATCAATTGGCCTCTAGGGCCTCTATCTACAGCTTGAGCTCTTGAAGCATAGTAGGTGCCATCCTGTATGGAGGAATGGAAACTAGAGATACTCCTGGAACAAGCTATATTGTAAACTCGACCACTCTCTTAGGAGGAATTACAGAAAAGTCAATGGTAAAGACTTCCCTAAAATGATCAGCTACTAGATGGAAAATAGTTTGGATAAAACCCTGATCCTCCATGAAACGATTTTCAATCTACGTGGTCACTTCACCTAGACCATGATTTTTTAGACCAAATCGCCCAGCCTAGACATCCCACACACCATTGAAATGATAAATACTTCCATCGAGTGATATACAAGAAACCTTGTGGTGATAACAGTCTAAAAAGGAATGAAAGTGGAATAACTAGTCCATATTGAGAATGAAATTAAAACTTCTCATCTCGAGAATGAAGAGATTTCTCAAGAAATGGTAACTGCCAACCTCAAGGGGATAGTACATGCACTAGCAGATGCCCTCCGTTTGTATTCCCAATGGTGTATTGAGGTACATTACACCATAGTGATACTGTATCTCTAGTCCGAGAAATTTCATGATAGATACCGAAATAAAGGAGTTTGAAGAACCTATATAAAACAAATAAGATACATTAGTAAATGCTACTATAATAATACCTCATATTGTAGATGGTACCACAGCATGATCCTTAGGTATCGGAGGTAAAGCATGCAACTGACTTGATCCATGACCTTGTGCAACAGATTGACTACTATGATCATGAATGCTCTACTGGCATTGCTGGTAATCAGGGGTCAGACTACCACGACCAAAACCTTCTACTCTTCCAGACCTGCTGGTGATATTCCAACTCCCCACCTAATGTGACACAAAAGAACTTACCCCTATAGGTAAAGAAGATGTTGATCCTTTCTACTTGAAGATGGTGGAAAGGTCTTAAAGAAATGATGAAGATGACCCATACAACCGCAAGACCAACACTCCATAGGGTCTCTATCAAATTGGGGTTTCTTATGCCCTAGTCTTCCACACTGATGACACACCACAGATCTATCAAACAGGATACTCTTGCTACCAACACCCTGATGAGAAACCACAAAGGAACATTTCCTCCCTCTGGAAGAACTACAAGCCTAATGCGACACTGATCATTTAAACCCAGTACTCATTCCATCCCTTAGGTTATGATTAGTGATAAGGGAATTATCACCTATTCTAGAAAGGTAGGAAGGTGAAATACATTCACCTGAGTTCAGATGGTGTACTGGAGCCCATCCTCAAAATATCTAGCACACGAAAGCTCATCACTAACTAGAAGAGGTGAAAAGCACTATTAATTAATGAAATGTGTTGAATATTCCATAAATCACATATAACCTTGTTCGAATTCATGAACTATTTGGCTCTGTCATCTCTCAGTGCCTGAGGAAAGAACTAATCATAGAAGGAAGTGTAAAAATCAACCCATAACATGCCCTGATGACGATTGACCTAGGTAACCACATCCCATCAAATCTTGGCCAAATCCAGAATCTTGTATATAGAAATATTGAATCTACACTCTGGAGGTGTTTTAAGATGCTCAAATATAGATATCATGGCCTCTAGTCAAGACTCAATAGCCAGAGAACTACCATCCCTTGAAAAAGTTGGAGTATTCTACTGTTGGAACTCACAGGTCAGATCATCCATCATAGGTGCAACTCACGGGGCACCATTCATGGACTGCATCTGATGTAGAAAACAATCACAGACCAGAGTATAAGTGCTTAGATCAGGTACAACAGTCAGTGCCTCAAGTGGCAATCCTTGAGGTAATACTGGAAGCTCAGGGCCCAACATGTCTGGAGCATGATTGTCCCAACTTTCCTGGTGAAAGACACAAGGGCGTCTTGGCGGCATTGGTCTAAAAATGACAAGAAAACGCCTCATAAGAAGCATAAAAGCAAGGATATAGGATCACTAACAAAAGATGAATGTAAGAAAACTCACTACTCAAGGTATACTACCAAAACTAACCACTTATATGGACAGGTATCAATAAGTTATCAAGTATAAGTTTCATGTAATTTTACAGTTAATTACCAGGTTCAGTCTTTTACCTTTCGTAAACATGACAAGGAAGAATAAGGATATACAACCAATTTATTTTATATTTCAGGATTCAATTTATAGTGGATATTCATTTCCGATGATTCAGTCCCCATAAACCTATCAACATAAAAGATACCCATTTATTTACAGTATACTATCTTGACTCAGTAAATTACTCATCCCAACCCATGAGGTCTCATACACCTCGTGAATTGAGATGGGAAATCACTCAATCCTAGCCAAAGTAATACAAGTACACGAAACAAGAATGGCATCACTCAATAATCACAAGCATATCAAGAAATTCAAAGCAGTGAAATGCACCTATATGGCATGGTAATATGCTTGAAATGTTAACTCTAGGTGCCTATAATGACACATATAACAATGCCCATTCCCTCATTTCATCGAGTTAAGGATGAAATAGTACCCTAAAAAAGAGTAATAATCAACAACACCACACAGTATGTGCATCAACCAATGGTGAAATAATATCCACTGTAATAGAAGAAAGAAGAATAATAATTTCATTTTGGGTAACTTGGATTTAACCCCAAACATGGGTTCGAAATGCCCAAGCACGACTTATGACCAAGTCCCAAGTGTTCATATTCTCCAATCTATTTTCTAAAAATAGTAAAGTAAGAAACGAAACCACCTCTAATACCAAATTGTGATGACCTGAACCCAGATTCCACTTAATAAGTTCCCCGAGCCCGGTGGGCCATAATGCGTCAAATGTATCTTTTGAAATTCCAAAGGCTGCCGACTAGTCGCGAGGGCCTAAGGCGTGTCTGTGGGAAGACTATGCCCTCATTAACAGAGTGTATCATAGCAGAAGGAATATGAATGATTAGTAAATAGATGAAGAAATATAACTAATATAAATAAATAGAGAAAGAAAACTGATATAACAGATAAACGAGAATAACAATAACTAAATCAAATTAATAATGATGATGTAATGTCATGTCACTAAAAAATTTGGAAAACATGGATAAAAGACAGTAGTCATAACATGTTATGAAAGGTAAAGAAAACAAAGACTACCCCAATCATCCCAAGATCTAAATCGGTCATCTACTATCAATCTGTATTTCTAATAGCAAGAAATCATGTGTTTGAAGTCGTATGTTTACATTTTTCAACACCTGAAACCATGTAATCTACTTCAGGTACGAACAAAACCTAGAGAGGGTGTGAGATAAATCTCAATGGGCCACCACCAATGGTGTCTATAACATCCGACCCGTGTAATGGAATATAGCAGTGTGTAATCATGTATATATAAAGTGATGAAAATAATACAATATAACTAAATACCCAAGTACCTGATTCAACCCTCAGCTATTATCTGAAAATTTAACCAATTAATTTATTAGGTAATTTCCATTTATTGTTAATAGGTTACATGAGGCATAACCACCACTAGAATCACCTCATTATAGTATATGTAGTGAATGTTCCAAGACATAATAAGGAAAACAGACAAAGATATGCACTGAATGTGTTTCAGGGTAATAACCAAGGTTATGTAAATCTAACAGAATTCTAACTCAGAAGTATCTAAGTCTATATAAGGGGTTAAGAGTGTACTGAAAGGAGTGTAATCCAAGGAATTCCATAATAAGAAGCCTATCGAGTCCATGGTGATCGACCAAGGTAAAACAAGGCTTTGCAAAGAGAGGGCCTGATGGGCTTTCACCATGGCACCTACTAGTCAATGCTAGATCCAAGTAGTGTATTCGAGGTATCCTGTAATAATGTAAAGGACCCTATGGTAGTATATTCAGCATCAGAGGAATAGAAAATAACCGGAGTCTAGGTTTGTATCAACCTAATCAAACCATATCCTTGAATTAGAATGGGTTTCCAGATAGCCAAGGTATTATCCTCTCATAATCCAAGGCGAGCTCGAGGTAGTCCATTCCTTTTGGATATTTTAATCTTGTAATAATTCATTTGGTTCAAGACTTTCCTTTCATTAGGGTGTATAGGTCAAGTAGAGTTTCAACCATTTATTTTATTTGTCCAAGCCTTGTCTTCCATTAGTGTAGATAGGACAAGTAGCATTGCGACCAATTAATCAAGTATTAATTAATCATTATGGCATATTCAATTAGAGAGTTTCACACAAATACCTTCCATTAACAAGGAAATGGGTACTAAAGACATGTAAACTTTATTCAATATCATTTTTACGGCCAAGTTATATACATAGTCTACTTTACATTACACATTTCACATTTCACATTTAATAATCATTTTTAAGAACTTATCTTAGGCAAGTCAAGTGGTGAGCATACATGGTACATGCCATTATGAAATTCTTATTAATTACAATCCATTTATTATAAGGAGACTCGACTTTAGAAAGGACAATAAAGGGCACGCCCGAACGATGGATCAAATCTTCCAAAATACTAAAAGATAATCATGGAATAACCTTTGACATGAGGCATATTGAGTTGTAGGTGTAACCACAAATAACTAATCACATTTTTTGAAATAAACTAACCATATGTTTCTAAAAAGAATAATTATGGAATTTGAATTTAAGAAATGACTTCCAATGAAATCAATGGGCCCCACATGAATATTCCAAAAATCAACTAACTTTAGGGATGAGTTATAGGCCACCCACCTTAGGGTTGTACGATCCTTATCCTCCTGTATCGGCCCTTGATTTTAATCGAATCAGAGTAGATCTAAGAAAAGGTGGAAATGCTCACATGACAATATCTAGGTTGAGAGTAAGAGGAAAGAAGAATGGCTAAATAGGACTCAAGTACTTACCATTGGACATCCGTTTTGAGGAATGGAAGCTCGATCAGATGCAGTATGATGGAGATCTCTTGATTCCAAGATTAGATCATCAAAATTCCCTAAATTGAGCGATAAATAGGTCAATCACACATAAACTCAGATTAGGGAGGAAGGAGTGGAACAATTAAATAATTATGGGAAACCCTATAAATTTACCCAGAAAAATATCTTGTGCACGGTTTATCGGCATGGTTTATCAAAATGTGTGAAAACTCTACTAGAAGGCTCTGCCCGAAGAGTTTGGTCCACACGATTTGTCAAATTGTGTGCAACCCATGCACGAGTACCTGGGAAAATGGGTCACTCACACAGTTGGGCTGCATGTCCATGCACCAACTGTGCTAGGTGTCTCTATCCAAAAATAACACCATCAACATGGTTTTCCAAACCGTACGGAATTCTGCATGGTTTACTCTAAACTATGTGCGAGGTCCTTTTTCTCAAAAAATATGGGTTCCAAGCCTTATAAACCCTTGTAACTTTTACTAACTCGTTATTCTTCCATATTAGGTCCAAAATAAAGATTTAGACTGAAAATTAGAGGATCCATACCTTAGTGAAAAACTAGATTCTTACAAAGGAATATTACTGATTCATTGAAAAGAAAAAGTATATATATAATAAAAATATTAGTGACAGAAACATGGATTAATGGGGGATTAACTATGAGAGATTAGTATAGGGTCAACTGGTATCAAGGATCTTAAACATTTAAAATGAAATATCTTACCATTTTCATTATTTATTTGACTAATTATTATATGTCAGAATATTTCTATAATATAGTTTCTTTATCTATGATTGTTACATCCTCACACCCTTACTTGAGCTTGAGGCCACCAAGATAAACTCATTTAGACTATTATTTTTCCATCTTTCCTCTACAATTACATAATGGTGAAGAGTTTTCCTAAACATAATATAATAGAACAAATCCTAAAAAAACATTGTCCATCCTTCTCCATAAATATAAATTATTAAAATAAGGATCAATACTACCAAAACATTGTCTACTATGACATTGATGAATCACTATGACATAAACTTCACCACAAGAGATAGAAACCACTTAGGACATACAAACATTAAAAAATAACTTGGAAACAAAGCCTATACCTAGAACATTAAATCTATCAAGACCAATAATAGCATATTGGCCAACTAGAATTACCATCCCCCCAAAACAATTCTCCAAACACTTCCTATTGAGATTAAAACATATCTAATATCCACTTTTAAACCCATAACACACTCAATGTACAAAGTATAGGACTAGGAATATACTATCCTTTATAAGAAAAATAATATCTCAACAAGGAGAAGAAGAATTTTTCTTTTCAATATAAATATTACATAACCATGGAAAAGGGAATAAAGTAGATGATTGGATATAGAAGTTGTGGAATGATGGCCTTCCTAGTCCCATGGATTCCATTATAAATCCCTCATCAAGGATAAATGAGGGTATTAATATCATTCAATCTAAAATCTAATAATTTTAAGAGTATCCAAGTATTATAATATTTTTTTATAACATAATAAATTCAAATAGTCAAACTAACACCATTAAAAGTTAAATTCCCAACTAAATAAAACTCACACCGGAAATAAACCTTCATTTAATCTAAGTAAACAAATTCAAAACTAAAAAGTAAACTTAGAAACAAAATATGAAGATTTATGATGGTTTTATAAATATATGTCAAACACGAAGGGTTATCAACATGATATGTTAACTATTAATACTGAGTTTTTTCATAAATATAAAATCATAGTTTAATTTATGGTTTCTTAATTATATAGAGAAATCAATATTATCTAAATAATTAATAAGGAAATTATTTTCATCCCAATTTATATTATAAAAAATTCATTTTTTTATTTGATAAAAATTTCATTGTTAAAGTTCCCTAAATACAAAGCCTTCTATCCTCAAAAATTTATTTTGAATATTTATTTAATATTTAACAAAACCATAATCATTTAATTACATTACTAAATAATTAATTTCCAATGGGGTCATGATTACTTTCACAATCCTTAATAGTCAAAAAAATATTAAAATTAATAAGAAAATAATTTCTTTAAATAAAACTGCATCTAATTCTCATGAAAAATAACCCTCTTGGTGGTCCCCACTATAGAGTTTTTCCTAAACACTATAAACATAGAAACAATAACTAAAAATTATTGTAATATCCTTTATTCCATGAAACATGACTTGGGGAATGACACTTGACCTCAAGAATACCTCCCTAAAAAATAATGGGTACCATCTAACAATGGGGGATTAATCCATACAATAATAATATTATTCACCAGATATTATAGGCATCAAAAAATAGAATTCATGTCAACAATAAATTAAATAATTGAAAATAATATAGAATCATACTAGTAATACACCATTATAAATACAATATCACCATGTAAAAACAAAATATAATCCTTGTCATAACATACATAAATATTCAAAATGATATCAACAAGGACGGTAGATCATATACATTCTGATACAAAAAAGTATACATAAGTGATGGAGACCCTACTAAAAAGGTTTAAGGATGAACCTCCATACCATCTCATTATCCATACCAAGATATAACAACTCATCTAATTGATGTAGGATCCTTTTCATTCACTATATTTATAATAATGAAGCTTTTATTCTCACCATGGTGCACGTGAGTGCTGTAAGTAAAAAACTCAGTAGGAAACCACTAAATGGAACCTAAAATAATCCATTGACATATGTGAGTGAATATATGGTATAATATTAAAATTAGTAAAAAATAATAAATTTTCACATTTATTCATCATGAAATTACCAAATTTTTATAAATTTAAACCCTACCTATATAAAATAGTGATAATGAAGTTCCAGTCACACATTAAGAATAATAAGACAAGCATCGTGATGGTAATATATAATTGAAGACATCCCATATAGAAAAGGTTTATCATATTTGTAATGAATAAAATGGTAACATGTCCAATCAATCTGAAAGACTTAGTATCACCACATATTATAGTTATCTACCTACAAGTGAATCTAAATCAAATCAAATGGAATAACATAACTAATTCCTCAGGAAAGAACATCCACATCATGGGTCTCATGGAACACGTGTCATTCCCCTCGAATATTAATCAGTGGAAAGTGAAACCAAATATTGAGAAGGACATAACATATCCAATATATATGGAATGTGACATCAATATTTTTATCTTTGAAAAAATAAATACACAAACTAAGGCATAATAGATATTAACTCTCCTATTTTGAAATCACTAATCCCATGAAAAAAAAAATCACTTTTCTTTACACTAATCCCTACCACCCACATTATGGCCCATCATAAAATTCAAACATCACTCAATGAAATAAAGACCTTAGGCCAACAATAACCTTTTATCTTCTTTGAAGATAGGGATATTTAATCACCTATATCTCATGGTAGCTCACCATAATGTGATGAAGTGTTATACCTTATATAGATAAAACACCTAAGGTACCCTCAATAAATATTCTATTAAAGTATATATGTATCAGTTCCCTTGAATAACATTTAAATCCATAAAAACATCATCAAACAATGAATATATGATCAATATAGTGTGTAAATATTGTAATAAATATATTTAATGAGCCAAATTTATTTTCTAAATTTAATATAAGATTCTTTGAGATTACCTATGTTCAAATATCCCTTTTCAGATATCACATAGTACAAGAAACACATATAAATACTAAAAAATGATATGAAATACCTCTCTATTTACCATATGTTGATGATCATCAAATATTATAGCTTAATAAACTCTCAAATTATAAAAATTAAAAACCTTCCAAAAGCCCACTTAAAATTGTAATTTTGGATGAGGATATACTAAATTTTAGTGTGAAGAAAATATCGAAATGATATTGTAGATATCCTTAACAAGGGTGATCTAAACCAACCGATGAAATGGGATTTGATCGAGAGATGAGAAGTCCAAAAACAATTAATTAAAGGTGAAATAATAAGAAGAAAAAAGTGAAATTTAGATCCATGTATACTACTTACAAAATAATGGTAATAGACATTTATAATTAAATTCATTTTTTTTTAAATTTAACTAAATGTTTTTAAGATCATATACCAATGGGTATCAAATGGCACTACTAGGTACCCAATGAACCATAGAATGTTTTGAGTATGAGCACTAGACAATAAATAACTTTCCTATTCTCTCTAGAGTCTCATAGTGTACTGTGTTATGTATGTTATAGGATTTCTATGACAACACCATCCACTTTTGACCTAAAATTTCAATGATCATATAAAATAACCAAACATAAATTATTTTATCCTTTTTTAATTACGAAAAAACTATAATTAAACCTTGATTTATATATAAAAAACCAATGGCCTTTAAAAATACCCCACTATAGTTATTCTCATCCCCAAGAAGTATAATCAAGAATCTATAATAAATTTTTATTTACCATTAATATCCCATTTACGATTCATGATCCTAAACCTCTTCCAAAATAAATCTATTCTTACAATACACTAAATATAAAAGAATAATAATTCCTAAAAGAACCTTTTCTATCTAGTTAAATAAATATACTAGTTGATCCTTGAATGAAACATCTAACTCCATGTCAATTTCATCACAACTAGTCATGTGTTAGTGGTACAACATTTATCTCTAAATCAGAGATTTGTGAAATACTAAAAAATTTATACCAAATCAAATAATAAGCACTAGATGATATTACACTACACCAATCCTCTAAAAAATATAATTCATACCTATAAATCATGAAGATAGATTCCCCTAATTTCTTATCAAAATTTGTCCCAAAAATGATGACACTCTCTTTAATTCTCGATATCTAAATAAGAAAATTAATTTCCATTACCCATAGTATATTTAGGATCTCTATATTATATTATTGGTCATCATCCAATTTTAAATCAATAATACTAGCTTTGTGTAATGACCCATAAATTAATCAATGCAATTTAACTTTTATAATTATTTCATATAGTATAAATCACAAAAAATCCATTAGAGATCCCAATAAAAACATTTTAAATGAATAATTAATAAAATAAGAGGTATCTCTAGATGTTAAGGAACCTATACCAATGGAATAGAAACTTAGCCTTCTGAATAGTAATGTGACACTTAGGAATAGTAAACTGGCCTATAGAATAGTAACCTCACCTATGAAAGAATAAATAAAATTTTGGTATCTTATAAATAAAAATATGATATATCTATATCTTGGAATGATTAGATAAATATTTTAAAAATCCCTTAAGGTGGTTTTCAAGGAGGAGAGAATAAAGAGGTAAAACCCTTTTTCATTTTCATTTAATTTCTTTTCAAGTTCTTTTATTTTATTGTCTTCTACTCACCTCCATATCCCAAAGTGAAATTATATCTCTATTATCTTCTATATAATTGAATTTTATTTTTTTACGGAAAAATAAATCATCAATTTTATTCCCTCTCCTTTTGTTCTAAAAATGAAAACATTATCCGTGATGTGTTGATTTATCACATTCACGGATGGAGAGATTTCAACTTACCATTAATTACTTCATGGATCATCATAAAACCATTTTTATAGTTAAACCAGATTATAAAATATCCATTACATCATAGTTTTTTTAAAACCATTACATATACATGATTTTAATTAATAAAACAAAACTAGTTTGTGATGATCGAAAAACACAAAAATAATCTAAACAATTATCACTAATGTCTTATCTAATGATTCATCCTCACCAAAAATAACTAACTGACTTATATAAAAATTTAATATTATTTATGATAATTAATAACATATAAATTCAATTCTAGAAATATATTCCCATTTTACATGAACTTTCATATTCATATACAAGTAAACCGATCATGAAAACAAAGGAAATGAATGCTCCGAGACAATAAAATTGTATCTTATAACTCACCAAAAGACCATAATTGAATTTAATAAAATTATAATAAATCAAATACATGTATAAAAGGTTATAAAATTAATTTATTAATTAATCTAATTTCATATTCCAGGACATTAAGGTCAAGTGTAGAACACTTTCAGATATAAGGTAAGGGATTCTCCCAAACCTCAATTTTTCATTCGGGTTACACTTTCTCCCTCCTTACCCCAATGTAATTATTAATTCGTATTATATACTACTATTAAATTATGTTTTAATGTTTCATATATATTAATCTATAATAATACTTTTTTCTTTTATGGGGAGTTATATGTTTTATAAGGATCCTTTCTCAATTATTTCCGATAAACAAGCCTGAATAAATGGAACTTCCCAACTTATTACCTATTTTTTAGTACACTACATAATATTTTTTAAGACACATATTTATTTTTCAAAACGTTAAACCTTTTATCATGAAAAAATATCTTAGTTAATATCTTGTTTTATGCAAATATTTTTCCAAAATAACTCTTCTTTGCAAAGTAAGAAGGGTATTTCTTCCAAGAATTCCTCAATGACTTCATTAGAGTATTTTCATATATTTCACAACCTTATTGAATATTATGATTAATTTGGGTTAATAATTTATGATGTCATATAAAATGTTTTATTTAATGTTTTTTGATTGTTTTTTACTGGTGATGTGCTAACTTGATTCCATTCACCATGTTACTCGGAAGGGTTAGTGATTATGTTTACTTTTTAAGAAAAGTTTTTTATATTTCACATGATAATTTTAATATGAATGTATATATTTATTATGTTTCACCCCTTTAATATGAAGTATGAGTTAGACTTAGTATGTGATATTTGGGGCCTACTATAGCCCCTCGATGCGTCGATAGGTATCATGAGACAAACTATACTAGGTTTTTTCCCATTTTTCATAGTGTCTTGGCTGAGGCTTTGAAAATATGTTTATTTTGTCCAAAATTATACATTTCTTAGTTATGATATTAGTAATTGATAGACCATGTGATTATTCTACTATTATAATATCCATGGTTAAGTTTCATTCTCATGTGATTATTTTATATGGCATTATTTATCCACCTTTTATTCCTGCCATATTATGCTCATGATTAAGTTTTAATGGAATTTGTTTTTAGTTACTCACTATGCCTTATTATTTATAGCTTATTCTTTATTGATTACCCTTACTGAGCATATAATCTCACCCCGTTATTATGTTTTATTTTTTCATAGGATGATAATTTGTATATTATGAATGACATGGAGGGATAATCTAAGAGTTTATGGGTGTTTCCAATGTATTTTCTATGTTGTGTTTCATTTCAAGTTGTAATGTAATGTTCATGTATGTAATATTGATTCCAAAAATATTAAATTGATCAGGCCCTTGGGATTCATGTCTTGTATCTATTCCAATTTATTAATGTAATGCCCCGACTCAGGGATACTATGGTTAGAGTCTTTACAGTTGGTATCAGAGCAGGTTTAGTAGAAACCTTCGAAAATAGATTTAAAAAACATATGTTAGGTAAAATAACCCTAATATAGGCTTTGATGATATGCATAGAGTAACAAACTATAATTTTGGTGAGGTAGTTATGATATGGGTATTTCTAGAAATATAACCATATATGGATACTAGAAGTGTATGTGGTTCTGAAAAATATGTACCTAGGGGTAACAACTCTAACAAGTTGTACTGGGCCTGACTTGGGGTAACTTAGTGCATGAATACAAGTCTTACAATGCAATTGTTTTGACACTATTGGGGAATTTTCTAAGGATAATTCTCATTTTATTTAAAAACCATTATCAAGGATATAAAATTAAAATTTCCCCAAATAAACCATTCTTATGATAATGACACTATCTATTCATAAATTTTCAATTTATGTAAATTTTTTTCTAGTTTGAAATTATGCATAACCAAATTTTGGCTATTACATTATTTAGAAATAGAACAAATTGTAAGGAATAGAAACTATATCAATTAATATAATACATATATATTACCCTCTAATACAAGATAATAATGTTACAACTGGAGTTACAAATGGTGTTGAACAACTTATAACTATAATGGGTCAGCTAACTTAGGTTATGAACAATATCCTTACCTGTATGGATCATCCTGATCCACAACAAGGATAAAAAATGATATAAATATTCATGATAAAACAACCTCTATCATTCAATGGGACGAAAAATCCATTTGTAGCTGAGAAATGGAAAAGTTCCTCAGAGAAGATATTTCATTCTTTGGGAAGTAACAAAAGGGTGAAGGTTTTGATGGAAATTTGTCATCTCTCAGGTGATGAAGATCAATGGTGGTCATTAATTTAATACATGAAGGTGGAGGAAGAAATAGAAAACATGGAATGAAATTATTTTAATGAAATTTTCTTGGAAAAATATTTCCATCCCGAATAGTGACCAGATATGGAGAGAAAATTATTGAATCTAAGGAAAAAGGAGGATAATAATGTTGTTAAGTATGAATCCAAATTTATAAGGTTATCATGGAATGTTTTATATTATATATGCAATTCGAAGAGAAATATTGATCGATTTTTTGATGGGTTAAAAACATTACTCTAAAGGGTACTAGTACCCCAAAATTTCTCTTCATATGAATATTTAGTCTTAAGTGCTATCAAGAAAGAAAAATATTTCTCTATGTCTTATGACTTTAAAGGTATGTAAGGGAATAATAGGGTTTTTGAAAACTCTAGAAAAGTAAATAAGGAAAAGGGGGAGGAGGGTAGAGTTGATTTTCCATCCCACGATAATTGTGGGAAGAAACACCCCGGTACTTACCTGAAGGGAATAAGAGTTTGTTATATGTGTGGAGAAAAAGGATACCAATCCCATGATTGAAAGGGAAATAAATAATCCACCAACGTTCAATGCTACAATTATAAAGATCTGGGGAATTATTCAAATTATTTTCCTATGTGTCAAGTAAAATTTCTATAGAAAAGGCCAAGGGAGAAAGGCCAAGCTTATGTGATCACAAATACCATGGTTGAAATTCTTAATGATGTGGTGGAAGGTACTTTAATTTTTTCCTCAAACATATCCAATACTTTATTTTTTTCTAGATCATCAACAACTTTTATATGTTATTAGTTTTCCATGAAAATTAGACATTTCCCTTTTGATTTAGCAAAGAAGTGGTTAGTTAAAACTCTTGAGGGAATTATCATTGCAACAATGATGTGTCGACCAGTCCTCTTTATAACACATAAACATTATTTAGTTGCAGAACTTGTCATCATACATTTGATTTAATTTAATCTAACGATCAGTATGGATTGGATTTAAAAATATCAATCAAAAATATATTTAAAAAAGAAGGAAATTATGATTGGTGAGGAATATATAGAATTCATTTTCTTCAGAGTAGAAACCTTATCATATGAGTCATATATAGATCCACCTCTAGTAGATCATCTATATGAAATTACTAGAGAGGAATAGAAAACATAATCTATGGATAAGGAAAGAAATATTTAAATTGAGGATGTAACTATTATACAAGAATACAATTATTTATTTCGAGAGGATTTATCTAGACATACTCAAAAGCAGGAAGTTGGGTTCTCTATTGATTAAATCCCCAATGCAAGGCCAATATCAAAGACTCCTTATAGAATGGACACTATGTGATTAGTGGAGATAAACAAAAAAATATAGGAATTGAGTGATAAGAGATTTATCCACCCTATTGTTTCTCCAGGGGGGTCACCTATTCTATTTATTAATAAGAAATATGGATCCATCTGGTTGTGCCTTAACTATTGAAAAATCAATGACATTACAATAAAGAACAAGTATCATCTGCCCTGCATTGATGGTTTATTTGATCAACTTCATATAGCTCAATATTTTTTGAATATTTTCCTTCGATCTGGATATCATCAATTGCATGTGAGGAATGAAGATATTCCAAAGACAATATTTCAAACTAGGTATATAAATTATGAGTTTATATTAATTCCATTTGGGCTGACTAATACACCCTATGATTTATGGATCTAATGAAGTTAGTGTTCAAGGAATATCTTGATGATGTAATTGTGTAATTTATTGATGATATCTTAATATATTCCAAAATCTATGAGGAAAATGAGAACCACTTGTGGGTTATTCTGGTAAATCATAGAAGAAAAGAGTAATATGGGAAGTTTAGCAAGTCTGAATTATGGATTCAAACAGTTTCTTTTGTTTACAATATTGTCTCTAAAGATGGAATCTTAGTTGATCCTATGAGGACAAAGGTAGTCCAAGAATGGCCTACACCAATGAAAATAACTGAGGTACATAGTTTCATTGGTTTAGTAGGTTAATATTGGTGTTTTGTTCGTAATATTTTCCAGATTAGTTAAACTCTTAACCAAAATTACTTGTAAAGGGGTTAAGTTCTTTTGAAAAAAATAATGTGAATAATGTTCTAAATAATTGAAGAATATATTAATGAATGCTCCAATTTTGAAACTACCATCAGGGAATGGTGGATTTTTGATTTATAGTGATGCATCAAAGAAAGGACTTGGTTTTGTCCTTATGTAGAATGATAGAGTTATTGATTATGCATCAAGTTAGTTAAAAACTCATGAATATAACTATCCAACACATGATATTGAATAATTAGTGATAATATTTACATTGAAACTGTGGGGGAACTATCTCTTTGGTAAAAGTTGTGAGATATATATAGATCACGAGAGTTTGAAATATCTATTCTGACAAAATAAACTCAACATGAGGAAAAGGAGTTGGCTCAAGCTATTAAAGAATTATGATTATTCAATACACTACCACCCAATGAAGGTTAATAAGTAGAAGATTCATTAATCAGGAAGGATCATGGAGTTCTAAACAAAATGAGAATTGACAAGGATCCTGTGTACATATATCAAGAAAAGATAGATATGGGAATTATCAAGGAAGATGAGATATCATTACTTTTTTAACCGGTTGTCCAACCATCTATATTGGAAGGAATTAAAAGTTCTCAATATGATGATGAGAATCTTCAAAATAAAAATAAATATGTGAATGATGGGATGTTGTAAGACTTTGTGTATGAATATGGAATTATAAAATTTGGGAGGATGATATGTGTTCCCTCTATAACCGATCAGAAAATGGAGTTATTAGATGATTCCAAAATCTCAAATTTCTATATAAACCATGGTATCACTAATATGTATAGATATTTTAAGTGACATTTCTGATGAGACAATATGAAGTAGAATATTGAGGATTATGTATCAAGAAGTTTAGTCTATCACCATGTGAAGGCTGAAAGACAACATCCTTGATGATTCATGAAACCTCTTCCTATTCCTACATGGAAATGGGATGACATCACCGTGGATTTTGTCACCGGATTTCCAAAATCTCCATGAAATAATGATTCAATATGGGTAAGTATTGATCGACCTACCAAATATGCACATTTCCTCGCTATAAGGGAGAATTTTCCACTAGAGTGCATTTCACGAATCTATATTAATGAAATTTTAAGACTTAATGGAGCACCTCTTTCTATTTTATCCAATCATGACCTACGATTTACATATAAATTTTGGAAAATTATTTGGAATGATTTGGATAATGAGCTTTATTTGAGTACTTCTTATCACCCTCAATCTGATGGTCAATCAAAAAGGACCATTCAAACATTATAATACATAATGAAGTACTAATCACTTGAATTTCAAGGAATGTGGATAATTATTCAAATTTGGTAGTGTTTTCCTACAAAAATAGTTTCATTAAAGTATTCAAATGGAACCATATGAATCATTGTATGGAATGAGATTTCATACACCAACTTGTTGGGATGAAGTTGGTGAAAGGAAGCTTGTAGGGATAAAACTTGTGGAGGAAACAATAGAAAAGGTAAATACTATTCAAACCCAAATCAAAGAATATCATAGTAGGATAAAGAGGTATGATGATAATAGAAGGAAGGATTTGGAATTTGAATTGAGAGATCATGTTTTCTTGAAAGTATCTCCATGGAAGGGTATTTTAAGATTTAGAAAGAATTAGAAACTGAGCTCTAGGTACATTGGAACTCTTGAAATCCTAGAGATAGTTGGATCTGGGGCTTATTATTTGGAGCTTCTACCTATCCTTTCTAAATTACATAATGCATTTCACATATCTTTGTCAAGGAATCACATGTCAGACCCAATGGATGTCCTCATTTCTGGAGGAATAGAATTGGAACATGATTTAACTTACCGTGAAAAGTTTATCAAGATTATGGACACTAAAGAATAGGTGACAAGGAATCAAACAACTTGGTTCCTTAAGGTACTTTGAAAAAATATGAAAATTAAAGAGGCGAAATGGGAACCAGAGAATGTTATGATGAATTACTACCAAAATCTTTTTATTAGGTGACATAATAAAAACATCGAGAATGAATTTTTTGGCGGAGGGGGGAATGTAACGACCCAAAATTCCATCAATGAAATTTACCATCTTATAATTATTTTATATAATATAAATCACACAAAATCACTTATATAACATAATAAAAACATTATAAATGAATAATGAATGAAATAAGAGGTATTTCTAGAAGTTAAGGAACCTATACCAATGGGATGGTAACTTGACCTTTAGAACAGTAATGTGACCCTTAAGAATAGTAAACCTGACAATAGAATAGTAACATTTCCTATGAATGTATAAATAAAATTTTGGTATCTTATAAATAAAATTATGATATATTTGTTTCATGGAACAAGTAAATAAATATTTTAAAAATGATACATTAATTATTGGAATTTTTTTAAGTTACAAATATTTAGTTTGAATTTTATAATGAATATAATGATTTAAAAGAATTTTTTTTCATAAAATAGATTCATATATTAATATTTTGTTTCTTATTATTATAGGATAATTTTATGAGAACTTTGTTAATTTTTTAAAGTATCATAAAATCGGTTATAAAATTAAAATTATCATTTTTTGAATAAATGATTATTTAATAAAAAAATAAACTTATCATATTTATCAAATTATTATAATAAAATGGATTTCATTTTTTTTAATTCTAAATTTCAAAAAATGGGTAGCATGATTTTTTTGGGATTTTTCTAAAATAGTTGGATTTTTGTGAATAGTGAAATATGATAATTTATGGTATTAAAATTATAATCCAAATATAAGAATTAAAAACATCATACTTGATGTAAGAGCCAAAATATAAAACTATCCTTCCTTATTTTAGTATATTTAGTGATAATTCTAAAACTATTCACTGTATTGTGACAAAATAATAAACTAATGAATATAATAATGGGAAATCACCCATCTGCCCTTATAAATACCACCCCTCACGACCTATTCTCCTTACACCTTCCAAGCTTTGACACTTGTCCAATTTCTTTCCAATAATCTTCCCAATCCCCTCCCCCATGTCCAAGATCCTTTTTTCTCATCAAAATACATAACCAATCCCCTATGTATGTTCTCAAGGAGGAGAAAATCAAGAGTTAAAAACCTCTTTTTTCGTCTTTTAATTTATTTTCTAGTTATATTATTTTCTTATCTTCTCCTACCCTCACTATTACAAAGTGACATGATATATCCAATATCATATGTATACTATAATTTTATTGTGTTGAGGGAATAATCTATCATTAATTCTCTTTCCTATCCTTTTGTTATATAAATGAAAATATCATCAGTGATGTATTGATTTATCACATTAAAGGATAATGAGTTTTCAATTTTTAGTTAATGCATTCAAGGGTGGTCATAATGCCTTTTTATGGTTAAAAAATATTAAAAAATATTTATTAAATACTATTTAATTTTCTATAACCATTATATATACATTATGTTAAATAACAAAACAAAACTAGCTTGTGATGATTGAAAAAACAAAAAACAAATCTAAATGATTATCACTAACACCTTATCTAATGATTAATCCTCACCCAAAATAAAAATTACATATATAACTATATAATATTATTTATTTTTATTAATAAAATGTAACTTTAATTCTTGATATCTATTCCTATTTTACATGAGCATCCATACTCATATACAAGTAAACCAATCATCAAAAGCAATGAAACAAACTTGGCCGAATGATAAAATTGTATATTATAACTAAAAAAGGATCATAGAAGAACTTAATAAAATTATAATAAATCAAATAAATGTATAAAATTTTCTTAATTAATTTATTAATGAATTTAATTTCATATTCCAGGACATCAAGGTCAAGTGAAGAACACTTTCAGACACAAGGTAAGGGACTCTCCCCAAACCTCTATTTTTCATTCGGGTTAGATTTTCTCTACCTTTACCCCAATTCAATTCTTAATTGTTCTGGTTTAATCCTCATAAATTATTTTTTAATGTTCTCTATATATTTATCTATCATAATACTTATTTAAATTATGGGTAGTTACATGTTTTATAAGGATTGTTTCTCAATTTTTCATAATAAACAAGCCTGATTAAAAGGAACTTTAAAATTGCTTAGTAATTTTTAATTAAAGTTAAATATATTTTTAACGACACCAATATTTTTCTAAAAAAACCTTTTTCCATGAAAATATTCCATAGTTCATTTCTATATTTAGGAAAATATTTTTCCAAAAAAACTCTTCTTTGCAAATTAAAAAAGGGTATAACTCTCAAGAATTCCTCAATGGATTTATTAGAGTATTTTAATCTATTTCAACAACCTTGTTAAATATTATGCTGAATTTGGGGTTAATACTTTAGGATATAATCTAACATATATTATTGAATGGGATATGATTATTTTGACTGGGTATGTTCTATCTTGATTCCATTCACCATGTTACTCAGAATGGTTAGTGATTATGTTTGGTGATTGGGGTAAGTTATTTACATTTAATATGATAGTTATAATAAGAATATATATATATTGATTATGATTCACCCCTTTAATATGAGGAATTAATTGGACTTAGTAAGTGATGGGTGAGGCCTGCTATATCCCTTCGATGCATCGCCAGGTCTCATGTGACAAAATAGACCAGGTTTTTACCGATTATGTATAATTTCATGGCCGACGCCTTGACAGTATGTTTACGATGTCTCAAATTATGAATTACATCATTATGATATTATTAATTTATATCCCATGTGATTATTCAACTATTACAATATTCACAGTTAAGTTTAATTGTCACCTAATTATTTTATATGGTATTATTTATCCATCTTTTATTCCTGCCATGTTATACTCAAGATTATGTTTTAATGGCATGTATTTTTAGTTACTCACCATTCCTTATTATTTATCGATACCAATATATTTCGTACCCTTAATGAGCATCTGAGGACACCCCTTTATTATGTTTTATTTTTACCCAGGATGAAAAGATTTATATTTTTAATGACTTGTAGGGATAATCTAGGATTTTATGGGTGTTTCCAATGGACTTTATATGTTGTATTTCATTTAAAGTAGTAATGTAATGTTCATGTATGTAATATAGATTCCAAAACTGCTAAACTGGTCAGTCCTTTGGGATTCATGTCTTGTATATATACCAATGTGTTAATGTAAGGCACCAGATCTGGGATACTATAGTGAGGGTATTTACACTTTGTATCCTCCTATACTAGAGTTGGTCTAACAATATCTAACTCATCGAGTTCCAACAAACATTAAATACTAATATATAGTATATTTTAGTGAGGAATGAATAATTCCATATATATGGATTCATTATATATGTTTTTATAGGAAGAATTTACCATCACTATATTTTCCTTCCACATACCACTATATTTTAAGATATATGCTATAAATATGTCTTCTAAAACCCTAATTATCCTCTTTTACATCCCATTTATCTATATGTGATTATAGTTAATTAATGTTAGTTTAATCCTTAAAGATTTTATAGTCCCTAAATGAAACAAGAAATGAAGAGTGTACTTTGATATGACATTATTCCCATAAGACCCTAGATAGTTAAACCATCTCTCACATGTAAAACCTACCAATATCATCCTCCAACATGATAAAGTATACAGTTGCCTCATTCAACTTCCATGGGGGGATATTAAGTTGATATTGTAATCCCTCAATTATATGATATTTTTTCCTTCACATGCTGATCTTTTGTGCCCCATAAAACACAACCTTCAATATCCCTCATTATGTATGACCACTAAAAATGAAATCTTATATCATATTCCATATTAAAAAAACATGAATTGACCACCAGTCATGATTCATGAGAATACCTCATCAATTACTACCTTATATTGGTTGGGACTAATACCACACCAAGGACATATAACACATAAGAATGGGACCTAAAGGGTTCTTTGAAGAATGTCAAGGGGTAGAAACCTCTTCTCTAGTTCCCTCTAAGTATGGGTAGTATATGAAATTAGAAGATTTTTTTTAATTTAGGTAAAAAGTAAATGAAGAAATGAATCTTTAATTCAGATGCTATTAAGTTAAAAATTAAAGAAAACCAAGAAACAAAAAGACTATAAAAATGTACCAAAAAAGACCACTTTGTTATTGGGTAAGGATATTGCCTCAAGGATGTATGTAATTTCACCAAGGAAATGTGATATTTTTCCAAGGTGTCTCCCACATATTTAAGGTAGGTAAGACATCAATTAAGAAGGAACAAGCGTATCTAAAAATCATGCAAAGGTTAATATAGATCCCAAATAACATGAAAATGATGTTAATAATGTATAAATTATTCATAATGAGGAATCCATTTGTAACATACCACCTCATCTCATTGGACTGAGAGGGAAAAGGAATACTACATGGCCTTAAGCGACGTTACCAAGGAACCAAAGGTAGGCAATAAATGCCAAGGGCTTCGAGAGTTAATTGGGGAATGATTTTCCCTTAAGAAAAACCCAACCAAACAATCTACTTACAAAAAAATATATGATGCATGTTAATAACATTCAATCATGTATTACCAAAAAAGAAAACCATGTTGTTCCAAAATACAACCCAAAACAAATACAATGAAACAAAATATCATAGTACTATGAGGAAGAATAAACAAGAGACCCCAAAATCAACCAAATTCTCTCCACAACTCCACACCAAGATCCATGCTCCAAGCACCAACACATCTCTCAAGCATCACCACAAGCCACTGGCAATGAGATGCTTTACCTTTACCTATGCCCCGGAATATGACATTTGCAAAAGCACCCAAGTTCCAAAGAAGGGGGTGAGTACTAATACTCAATAGGTTTTCCCTAAAGGACTTCCCTACACACACCACTAGGATAAAACTATTAGCACATTTGTATAAAAAAACTTATATAAAACATTAAATAGTGAAACTATTACTAATAATCAAAAAATACCCTTAAAAAGACATTAAAAAAAAAGGGAAAGCCACAAAAAATTCCATAATCAAAATCCCCATCACACATTAGTACAACAAAATCCATCTTTGCAGAGTAACACACAACAAAGCAACCATTACGGTGGGACTTCTGTCCATCCCGTTCACCCCATTCTCAACTAGTGGCGCTTCCCTCCCACATATCCTTTGACGGGGGCCCTTCCATCCATTACACATCCTCTTTTTATAGTGGTACTCCCCACCCACTTTACACTTAATTAATTCATTCCATAATGCTTAAGCCACGACAAAGAATATCACATCAAGGTCACCACATCATATAAAAAATTCAATTAAAACCAAAAAATACCTCAAGCACATTAACAACTTCAAAACATGCCATACCACATTTCAATAAACCACACATTTATTGAAAACCTTTTCCATCAAACATTTTCACAAATCCACCAAAGAAACCAATTTTAAAATCTCCATTTTAAAATCAAACATCAAGAACGTTACACAACAAAGACCCCGTTTTTCTTAAAAATCCCCAAAACATTACCAAAGGGATTTCTAACCAATTTCACATGTCAAAATCTACAATTGATTTATGAAAAAACAATTAATCAGAACAAGAATTATAGTTCTAACAAAGTGGATTTGAGAGAGAACCCAACTACCTTTAGGGTTCCGATGAAATCGACCCACAAGATATCACTCCCAAAATCCAGAGAACGCACCACAAAAACCGCTCTAGATCCCCTTCCCAAACATAAAAAAGACTTAAAATCAACATAGAATGCAACCAAAACTCTAGATCTATGTGAAATGGATGTAGATCTAGAAAGCCAAGAAATATGGAGACGTAGATATAGAGAAACCAAATAGAAACCAAGAGGGGACAATTACTCGGGAAGAACTGACATCAATCCACCAAGAAACCCCTTCGATTTGCTTCCAAAACATATTGGGGAGAACCTCCAACCTTTGATAACCCAAAATCCCAAGTGAGTCTCAAGTGGGAGAATATTTTGAATGAAAATTGTATTCCCTAAGGGAGCTCAGATTTAAAATCCCTACCTTTAAGTGGCCACACAGTTAGACCGAACAGTTTCGAAAATCGTGCGCTAACTGTGCACACACCACTTCCTCAAGAGAAGGGATCCACATGGTTTCCTCACACAGTTTTTAAAACCATGCATAGGTGGTGCGATGCCTATTATCCCCCCTGCACGGTTTCCTGGAGAACCCGCAAGGTTTCCCCTAACTGTGCTCAGACCGTGCACCCTTAGAAAAGCCTCCATGCTTTCTCAAAACCATTCAAAACTCTCCCAACCTCTTCCCAAATCATCCCAAATACGTTAAACACATAAAAATTCATAAGAAAAGGCTAAATAACTCAAAATGGGTGCACTAAATTCTCCCCACCATTGGAATTTCCTTCCTCAGAATGTAGGGAACCATTGGTTTTCTAAAATAGCTCGGGCCATTTCTCAACCATCTCTTTCTCCCACTCCCAAGTCTCATAATGAATCTGACCATGCTACCATATAACACGAACTAAACCAATGATTTTACCATCCATGACGTTATCTTTCCTATCCATAATCTACACTATCACGTGCACCAGGGAATCATCTGGTCCTAGCTCAACATAATCCTAACGAATCACATGGTCACGATCCGGCTGATAGATTTTAAACTGCGACACATTAAACACACTGTTCACCACACTAAATAATTGTTGCAAAGACAAACGATAAGACACCTATCTAATACTAACATTTATCTCAAAAGGACAAATATACCTTAGAGATAACATACCCTGCTTCCCAAACCGACGATGTCTCAACCAAGGAGAGATTCCGAGAAACACATGATCACCCACCCCAAACGACAAAAATCATTAAAATGGCCCGCATATGATTTATGAAGGCTTTGATCCATCTCCATCCTCTTCTTGATCAACATTATTTTCTCCATAGTATCTTGGACAAGGCTTGGTTTGATCATCGATGTCCCACCTATTTCTCCCCAACATAGTGGAGAACAACAAGGATTCCCGTACAAAGCCTCAAAAAAGACATATGTATCAAAGCCTAATAACTGTTATTATAGGAGAACTTCACCAAAGATAAGTGATCCTCCCATGAACCAGCAAAATCCATCACACAAGCCCTAAACATATCCTCCAAAGTTTGTATCATCCTCTTGGATTGCCCATCCGTCTGAGGATGATATTCCATGCTCATAGTCAACTATGTGCCAAGGGTTCACTGTAATGATTTCCAAATAAGATATGTGAACCTCAAATCTCTATCTTATAAAATTGAAACTAGAACACCATCACTATTTACCACCTCCCGAATATAGATTTTGGACAGATCCTCCACCGTATTAGATTCACGAATCGGGATGAAATGGGCCGAATTTGTGAGCCGATCCACAATCACCCATTTGGGATCGTGCTTCTAGAATTTTCTTGGGAGACCCGTTAAAAAATCCATTGATATTTTCTTCCATTTCAGCACTGGGATAGGTAAAGAATACAACATGACTGCTGGCCGCTGATGCTCTGTCTTGGATTGCTGACAAGTCAAGCATCTTTTGACAAACCCGACCACATCCCTTTTCATACTAGCCAACCAAAACTGTACATTAAACGCCTTATAGATTTTATGAATTCCAGGATGGAAAACCCACCTAGAATGATGATAATACCTAAGATGTTCCTCCTAAAGAGACACTGGTACCACCATCTGATTCGAAGAAAACAAGACTGAATTCCCATTCAGTTCCTAGCTCTCAATGGTCCCCCCACCATTGAGTTTTGGCCTCATCTCCAAACATTCAGAATCAGATGTTTGTGCCTCTTTAACCAAACCAGCCAAGTTAGGGTCTAACAAAAAAGTAAATAATACCACTCTGTCACCCTGGTCCTCACATTCCAATCGCATGTCAGCTATGACCGACATGAACTGCCACTGATCTGATACCTGCTTCACCACTTGAGCATATGATATCATACTTAATGCATCTACCACCTAATTTTGTTTATGCGGTGTGTACATTAATTCGAAATCAAACATATGGAGATATTACATCCATCTCCTTTTCACCAGGTTCAAATCTGATTGTGAAAAGATATTCTTTAAGCTCTTGTGATCGATAAATACTGTAAAGTTCTTACCGAAGAGATAATGACGTCACATTTTTAAATCATGAACCACTACCACAAACTAAAAATCATGTGTTGGGTAGTTTTTATCATGAAACCTCAACTTCCATGATCCATACCCAACCACATGATCCCCTTTCATGATAACACACCCCAACACTTATCCTGATGTGTCACAATACACCATGTACCCCTTCCCTGGTTTTGAAAAAACCAAGATAGGTTCTAATGTAAGGAGACCCTTTAGCTCTTCAAAACATTTCTAACACTGCTCAACCCATTTAAATGGAACATTATTCCTTGTCAAGGCTATCATCGACAAATCCAATCATGAGAAATCACAAAAAAATGTGGATAATACCCAGTAAGACCAAGGAAGCTATATATCCCGAAAATATTCATTGGTGGTTTCCAGGAGATAACCGGCTCTATCTACTACGGATAAACATAAACAAACCTCTTAGAAATAAAATGTTCAAGGAAACAAACCTCCTGTATCCAAAATTCAAGAATTGACTATTTGGCATACAACCAATGATCCTTAAAGATCCCAAACACTATCGACAAGTGCTGCTCAAGATCCACCCTTTTCCTCGAATACACCTGTATATCATGAACAAATACCACCAGAAAAGCATCTAGATATCTCTGAAATATCCGATTCATCAATTCCATGAAGAACACAGGTTCATTCATTACACCAAAGTGAATAACTACATACTCTTAATGGCCATATCTACTTCTGAAATCTTTTTTCGGAATATCCTCCTTCCTCACACAAAATTGGTGATATCCTAACCTCAAGTCAATCTTGGAGAACCACAGATATCCCCTCAAATGTTCAAACAAATCATCAATATGTGTAAATGGATATCAGTTCTTTATTGTGACTTGATTAAGTCTACGATAATCAACAAATATCTTCAGGGTTCCATCTACCTTTTTCAAAAACAAAATCAGTGCTGCCCACAGAGATGTGTTAGGCTGGATGAAACCTCTATTTTATAACTCTTCTAACTACACCTTTAATTACTGAAATTATGATGGTTCCATTTAGTAAGATGGAAGTGAGATAGGACTAGTCCCAGTAAGGAGATCAATTGTAAACTCCACTTCTCTCACACGTGGAAACCCTGAGAATTATTTAGGAAATACATCAATAAACTAATCAAATACTGCTGGAATAATGATATGCTCAACACCTTCCACTGATGCCAATGAAAAGGCCTCTAACTGATATGAGATTGTGCCAATAGTTGGTGCAAAAAATCTTTTTCACCCAACTTTTCACTCTTCTCCCCTCTAAAGAGATGTCTAACACCATCCTTCGTCACAAAATTAATAGTTCGTTCATAACAGTCGATGTGGGCCTTAAGAATTGTAAACCAATCCATTCCCATGATTAAAAAATAATCATCCATCTCAAGCACTAAGAAATCCCCCATCAATTCGATGCCTTCCACAACTAAACAAAAACCGTGACAAACGAAGGCTCTACACTCTCTTTGACCTAGAGGAGTTTGTAGTTTGAGAACCATAGGAATCATTTCTACCATTAAACCCAAAAATTCAATGATGTGAGAAGAAATAAAATAATGGGAATCAACCATATCAAACAACACTTTCATCAATGTGGAATTTAAAAGAACCGTACATCACCCCATGGATGGTCCCAACTGATCATCCATCACAACCTGCACAGCTCCAAACAACTGCTTTCTTATTACAATCTACTGTTTATTACCCTACTGAGGCATCATGGTATTACGAGAATCACCCAAACCCACTTTAATCTTCTACCGAGGGGTATTCTACTGCTCCGTCCTATAAAGGTATAAAACCCCTACGACCCCTGAAGAGTGTCACAGACACTATACCTCGGAGTATTCTGTAAATAATGCTGCAGATGCCTCATCTGCTTACAACTATGACATGCTCGAGGTTGTGTCATACAATCCCGCTTGATGTGGCTCATTGAACCACATAGAAAGCATCCTGTATTACTATGAGGCTTTATAGGAAGATTCATTGATCCTGCCATCCTATTCTAACTTGTACTCTCACCCTGGAAATAAGTTTCCCTCTTCCGCTTGAATCCATCATTCAAGTTCCCACTATTTCCCATGGGTAACAACATACTTCCCCATCCTGTAACTCCAAAAAGATCCTTCTCCACCACCGTTTCTCTATTCACCATTTCTATGTAATCATGTATAACAAAACCGCTATCTTGGACCGAATGTGTTGCCTCAAAACAGCTTTGAAGATACAAGATTTCAATGATGTACTACCCTCAAAATCAGGTGAAAACCTCACTATGTTCATAAACATAGCTTCATAATCCATCACCTCCATGTTCCCTTTCATAAAACTGAATAAATCTATTGTACACTAAATTCTGAACATATCAGGGTAGAATGTTTTATTAAACAATTCCTCAAACCCCTCCCATGTCACACTCTTGTTTGTCCCAGTTTAGAGCACCTACTCCCAGCACCGGAGAGAAAGATCTTCCAACATATATGTGTCTAACTTGAATTTTAGTTCTGTCAATGCTCCCAAGAAGTAAAATTACCGATTCATTTTGTTTAGCCATGCTTCAGCCCTCTCTCGCTCTGAATCACCCCTAAATATGGATGGATTCTGACATTGTAACTGAACCGCATGATCCTCATGCCTCAGTTTGTTCACTTTATTCACACTTCCTGCTGCTTGGAAATATTTCACTATACTCCGCACTAGCTGCTGGTTCACCTAGGGATCAGGTAAAACCACATTTTCCGCATTCTCCTCCAGTTGGTCTCTACGATGCCTACTCAGTGCCATTTCTATAAACACAAAAGCAACCATAAGTTTCTCTCTGTTAACCCGAAAGGTTATACAATTTTCAAATTTAATTACATAACAACTACCAAAATAAGGCTTTCCATAGTTCATATTTCCCATATTTTACCATTTTTAAAAATCCACCATGTTTTAAAAATCGACCCATTTTCAAAATACCAAAAATTCCCACGTTTCAAATCCTTCCATTTTGAAGCCCCATTCATATTTTAAAAATATACCCATTCATATCACCCATAGATCATTATACACCAATGAAATATGCATCCTAGTGGGAAGTCATTTCTACCATGCATGCTATGCTCTTCTCATTCGCTACACCCACGACATTGAGATATCCAATGCCTATAAGTGTCTCTCATCAGTTATGTACCCAACTCCCTGGTAAATTGAAGTTTAGAATAAAATGGTTAGCTACGCCCTTTTCTGATATACATTCCAAGTTCTGACAATCCAACACCTTGTAACCATCCCAACTCAAGTAATAGACCAAGAATGAATCTCGACACCAAGACCAACAATCAATGCCAAAGGATCAAACAACTATTCTCAATTGAAATACAATGACTGTACAAACTGATACCACTTGTAACATCCCGCCTCATCTCATTGATTTAGAGGGTGGAGGAATTCTACTTGGCCTTAAGAGACATTCCCATGGTTCCAAAGACTGGAAATAAATTCCAAGGGCTTCAAGAATAAATTGGGGAACGATTTTCCCTTAAGACAAAACCAACCAAACCATCCACTAACAACAAAATATATGATGCATGTCAATAACACTCAATGATGTATTACCAAAAATCCTTAAAATCAACACATAAGGAAACCACAACACTAGATCTACATGAAAAGGATGTAGATCAAGAAAACCAAGAAAGAGGGAGATGTAGATCTAGAGGAAACCAAAGAGAAACCAAGAGAAGAGACTTACCTAGGAAGAACCCACTTCAATCTACCAAGAAACCCCTTGGATTTTCTTCCAAAACATGTGTTGGAGCACCTACAACCTTTGAGAACCCAAAACACCTAGTGAGGCTCTAGTGGGAGAAATTTTGGAATGAAAAGAGGCAACCCCAAGGGATCTCGGATTTAAAAACCCTACGTTTAAGTGGCCTCACGGTTACCCTACATGGTTTGGAAAACCGTGCACTAACTGTGTGAATGCCACTACCATGAGAGAAGGGATCCACACAGTTTGATCGCATGATTTGGATAACCACATGCAGGACATACAAAGATTACTATCTCCCACTACATGGTTTCCTAGAGAACTTGCACAGTTTCCCCTAACAGTGGTTAGACCGTGTGCCCTTAGAAAAGCCACAAAACTTACTCAAAACCATTCCAAACTCTTGCAACCTCTTCCCAACACATCCCAAAAACTTTAAACACATAAAAAGGCTTAAAAAGGCTACATACCTCAAAATTTGGGTGCTATATTCTCCCCACCATTGGAATTTCTGTCCTAAGGGAGTAGAGAACCATTCCTTTGCATAAATAGCTTGGTCCATTGCTCAAACATCTCTTTCTCCCACTCCCAAGTCTCCCCTTGAATCTGAACATGATTACACATAAAAAAAACTAAACCGATGCATTTACCATGCAAGAATTTCTTTTTCCTATCCAAAATTTTCGATGGAATGTGCACCAAGGAATCATCCAGTTCTAGCTTAACATAACCCAAATGAATCACATGGTCATGATCCAGTTGATAGTTTTTCAACTATGACACATAAAAAAATTGTGTACCACACTAAATCATGGTTGCAAAGATAAATGATAATCCACCTCTCCAAACCTCTCAAGTCTCAAAAGGCCCAATACACCTCATAGATAACTTACCCTGCTTCCAAAACTGACGATGTCCAAACATAGGATAGATTCTAAAAAACACATGATCACCCACCCCAAATGAAAAAGGTCATCAATGATAGTCTACACATGATTTATGAAGACTTGGAGCCATCTCCATCCTCTTCCTGATAATGTTTATATTCCCTATAGTATCTTGGACAAGGCTCAGTCTGATCATTGATGTCTCACCTATTTCTACCCAACATAGTGGAGAACAACAAAGACGCTCATACAAAGCCTCCAACGGAGCCATATGAATCAAAGCCTGATAACTATTATTATAGGAGAACTACACTAATGGTAATTGATCCTCCCATGAAACAGAAAAATACATCACACAAGAGCTTAAAACACTCTCCAAAGTTTGTATCGTCCTCTCTGATTGCCCATCCGTTTGAGGATGATATTCCATGCTCATAGTCAACTGTGTCCCAAAGGATTGGTGCAATGATTTCCAAAAATGAGATGTAAACCTCGATTCTCTATCTGGTAGAATCAAAATTTGAACACTATGCCTCTTTACCACCTCCCAGATATTTAGATTTTTGATAGATCCTCTACTGTATGAGATTCATGAATCAGGATAAAATGGGCCGACTTTGTGAGCCGATCCACAACCACCCATATGGAATCATGCTTCTGGACCATTCATGGGAGAACTATCACAATATCCAATGCTATCTGCTCCCATTTCCACACTGGGATAGGTAAAGACTACAACATGCTTGCTAGCCACTAATTCTCTTCCTTGAATTGCTGAAAAGTCAAGCTTCTTAAGACAAACCTGGCCGCATCCATTTTCATACAAGCCCACTAAAACTATGATTTCAATGCCTTATACATTTTCTGAATTCCTGGATGGACATTCCACCTGGAATGATGATAATCCCTTAGAAGTTCCTCCTTAAAAGACACTCGTACCACCATCTGATTCTGAAAACACAAGAATGAATTCTCTTTAAGTTTCTAACTCTCAATGGTCTCCCCACCATTGAGTTTCGACGTCATCACCATACATTCATAATTAGATGTCTGTGCCTCTTTAACCAAACCATCCATGTGAGGGACCAATGAAATTGGAAAGAAGCCCGATCTATCACCCCGGTCCTCACATTCCAACTGCTTGTCGGCTATGACCGACATCAACTACCATAGATCCGATACCCGCTTCACCACTTGGGCATTTGATTTCCTACTTAACGCATCTACAACTGAATTTCCTTTACCTAGTGTGTACATTAAGTCAAAATCAAACATATGGATATATTCCATCCATCTTATTTTTATCTGGTTCAAATCTATTTGTGAAAAGATATGCTTTAAGCTCTTATGATCGGTAAGCAATATAAATTTCTCACTGAAGAGACAATGAGGCCACATTTTTAAATCATGAACCACTCCCACTAACTCCAAATCATGTGTTGGGTATTTTTTCTCATGAAAAACTTCCGTGAGCCACACACTAACACATGATCCCCTTGCATGAGAACACACCCCAACCCTGATCCCTATGCATCACAATACACCATGTACCCTTTCTCTGGTTTTGGAAAAACCAGGATTGGTGATAATGTAAGGTGGCCCTTTATCTCTTCAAAACATTTCTGACACTAGTCATCCCATTGAAATGGATCATTCTTCTTTGTCAAATCTGTCATCGGGGAAGCCAATCATGAGAATTCACGAATAAAACGTCGATAATTCCCAGCTAAAACAAGGAAGATCTGTATCTCGAAAACGTTGTTTGGTGGTTTCCCCGAGATAACTGCCTCTATATTTTCCAGATCAATAGAAACTCTCCTCTTAGAAATAACATGGCCAAGGAAAAGAACTTCCTATATCAAAAATTCATACTTTGACAATTTGGCATACAATTGATGATCCCTCAAGATCCCAAACACTATCTCCAAGTGCAGCTCATGTTCCACCCTTGTCCTTGAATAAACCAGCATATCATCAAAAATACCACCAAAAAAACATCCAAATATTTTTGAAATATCCGATTCATCAATTCTATGAACACCACTGGTGTATTCATTAGACCAAAGGGCATAACCACATACTCGTGATGACCATATATACTTCTGAAAGCTGTTTTCAGAATATCCTCCTTCCTCACCCGCAATTGGTGATATCCCGACCTCAAGTAAAACTTAGGGAACCATTGAACTCTCCTCAAATGGTAAAACAAATCATCAATGTGTGGAAGTGGATATCAGTTCTTTATCATAGTCGGATTAAGTTGACAATAATCAACCCAGAGCCATAAGGTTCCACCCTCCTTTTTACCAAACAAAACTGGTGCTTCCCACTGAGACGTGCTAGGCCAATTGAACCCTCTATTCTCTATCTCTTCCAACTGCACGTTTAATTCTCACAATTTTGCTTGATCCATTTGGTAAGACAGAAGTGAGATAACACTGGTCCTCGAAAGGAGATCAATCATAAACTCCACTTCTCTTATAGGTGGTAACCCTGAGGATTCTTCAAGAAATACATCCATAAACTGATCCACTACTACTGGAAGAATTCTCTTCTCTAAACCTTCCACTGATTCCAACCGAAAATTCTCTAACTGATATGATATCATGCCTACAGTTGCTGCTAAAAAAATCTATTGCACCCAAATTTTTACTCTTATCCCTTCTAAAGATATGTCTAATTCCATTCTCCATCACAAAACTAACCGTTCGTGCATAACAGTGAATGTGGGACTTAAAAATTTTCAACCAATCCATTCCTAGGATTATACCATAATCATCCATCTCAAGCACTGCGAAATCCCAAATCAATTCAATGTCATCTACAACTGAACTACAACCTCGACATAGGAAGACTCGACACTCTCTTCGACCCAAAGGAGTTTCTATTTTGAGAACCATATGCATCATTTATACCGTTAAACCCAAAAAATCAACAATGTAGGAAGAATAAAAGAATGAGGAGCACCTGTATCAAACAACACTTTCATCAACATGGAATTTGAAATAACCATACCGCACACCGTGGATGGTCCCCAATAATCATCCATCACAACCTTCTCAGCTCTAAAAAACTTCTTTCTTGCCACACTCTACTATTTATTTCCCTGATGAGGTGTCATGGTATTTTGAGAATCACCATAACTCACTTTACTCTGCTGTTGAGGGGTATGCTACTGCCCCCGTCTCGTCGAGGCATAAGACCCCTACGATGCCTGAGGAGTGTCACTAACACCTGAACTTAGAGAATTCCAACAATAAAGCTGCAGATGACCCATCTTCTTACAATAATGACATGATCGAGGTTTTTTCGTACAATCCCACTTGATGTGTCTCATAGAACCACATTGAAAACATATCGTCTTACTCTAAAGATTCAGAGGAAGATTCACCGATCCTAACGTCAGATTCTAAGCTATGCTCCCACCATGTAAATAAGTGTCCCTCTTCTGGTTGAATCCAGTGTCCGAGTTTCCACTATTTTCCTTGGGTATGAACATATTTCCTTCGCCTGTAGACCCCAAAAGATCCTGCTTATCCACCCTAACTCTATTCACCATTTCCATGTAATAATCTATACATAGCCTGACTTTCTTGGACCGAATGTCCTGCCTCAAACTATCTTTAAATATATGAGCTTTAAACTATGTAATACCCGCACATCAGGTGAAAACCTCACTTAGTTCATAAAAATAGCTACATACTATGTCACCGCCATGTTAGCATGCTTTAAACTGAAGAAATCTGTTGTACACAGAATTTTGAACATATGAGGGTATAATTGTATATTAAACAATTCCTCAATCCCCTCCCATGTCACACTTTGGTCTCTTCTAGTTTGGAGTGGCAGATCCCACTACTGGAGGGAAATATCTTCCAACATATATGTGAAGGAATTGAATTTTAGTTCTGCTAGTGTTCCCAAGAAGTAAAATATCCAATTCATTATGTTCAACCATGCTTCATCCCTCTCTAGCTCTGAATCACCGTTGAAGATGGGTAGATTCTACCTTTGAAACTGAACCATATTATCTACATGACTTGGTTCATCCGATTTATCCACACTTCCTACTGCTTGGAAATCGTTCACTATACTCTGCACTAGCAGCTGGTTCACCTGGGGATCAGGTGCAACCACATTTTCAGTATCCTCCTACGGTTGGTCTCTATAACGCCTACCTGGTGCCATTTCTATCAACACAAAAACAACCATAAGTTTCAATCCCTTAATGAGAAAGGGTATAAAATTTACTAATTCAATTACATAACAACTACTACAATTTACATTTCACATATTTCACCATTTTGAAAAATCCCCCATGTTTTGAACATCGACCCATTTTCAAAATACACAAATTCCCTTGTTTCAATTCCTTCCATCTTGAAACTCCATTCATATTTTCAAAATCCACGCATTCTTATCACCGATAGATCTTTATACCCCAGTGAAATATGCATCCTTGTGGGAAGTCATTTCTACCATGCATGCCATGATCATCACTTTTCTACCATATATGCCATGATCATCTCAGTAGGTTTTCCCCAAATGATTTCCCTACACACGCCACTAGGAAAAAACCATTATCAAATTTATATAAAACAGTTTATATAAAACATTAAATAGTGAAACCATTTCCAATAAGCCAAACATACCCTTATCCAGCCATGCCAAACAAAGGAACAACACAACCATGCCATAATCCATATCTCTATCACACATTAGAACAACAAAATCCATCTTTGCGAAGTAACACACAACAAAGCTACAATTACGGTGGGACTTCCGCCCATCCCGTTCACCACATTCTCAACTTGTGGTGCTTCCTGCCCACATATTCTTTGATGGGGGCCCTTCCATCCACTATCCATCCACTTTTCATAGTGATAATCCCCACCCACTATATACATAATTAATATATTCCATAATGCTTAACCCATGACCAAGCATATCACATCAATGCCACCATATCATGTAAACTATTTATTTACAAGCAAACAATACCTCAATCGCATTAACAATTTCAACACATGCCAAACCACCTTTCAATAAACCACACTTTTATTGAAAACCAATTCCATCAACCATTTTCACAAATCCACCCAATAAAAAATTTTAAATTATCTATTTTAAAACAAACATCAAGAAAGGTACACGACAAAGACACCCTTTTTCCAAAAAATCCCCACAAAATTACCAGAGAAAATTATAACCAATTTCACATGTCAAAAGCACCAATTGTTTTAAGAAAAAACAATTAAAATGAACAATAATTATAGTCCTAACAAAGTGGAGTCAAGAGAGAATCCACCTATCTTTAGGGTTCCGACGAAATCGACCCACAATCAATCATGCCCCAAATCCAGAGAACATACCACCAAAACCGCTCAAGATACCCTTCCCTAACATCCACAAGCCTTAAAATCAACACCCAAGGCAACAACAAACCTATATCTAAGTGAAACCGATGTAGATATAGAAAACCAAGAATGTGGGAGATGTATATCTAGAGGAAACCAAAGACAAATAAAGAGGAGAGACTTACCTGGGAAGAACCGACTTAATTCCACAAAAAACCCATTCTATTTGCCTCCAAAACGTGTGGGGAGCACCTACATCCTTTGAGAACCCAAAATAATGAGTGAGGCTCAAGTGATACAAAATTTGGAATGAAAAGAGGCAACCAAAAGGGAGCCCAGATTTAAAAACCCTAATTTTATGTAGCCACATAGTTAGCCCGCACGGTTTGGAAAACCATGCGCTAACCATGTGCATGCTACTGCCTCGAGAGAAGGGATCCATGTGATTTCCTCGCATGGTTTGGAAAACTGTGCACAAGCCTTGTGAAGCCTACTATCTCCCACTAAACAGTTTCTTGGAGAACCCGCATGGTTTCCCCTAACCTTGCTTAGAATGTTCACCCATAGAAAACCCTCCAAACCTACTAAAAACCATTACAAACTCTCCCAACCTCTTCCCAACTCATCCTAAATACATTAAACTCATATAAAGTCATAAAAATGAAAAATACCTCAAAACGGGGGTGCTACACCATTTAATATTTAGAAATTAATAATGAGTTAGATTTGATATTGTAATCTAAGGAAGCGATTGTGGATGTGCTTATGAAGATTAAAGCTTCAAAGGAAGATTTCAAAAGGATGAATACAAAAATTAGTTTTTCAACATAGTTATTGAAAAAAAGACATGGGATGACACCCAATATCAGATCTTACTCTTTATATTAAATAAATGGAAGATAAATATGGAGGGGTATATCAAGGTCAATGATGAGATGAAATTCTTTTAAGTCTAAGAGGTTCTGAGGCATTGTTATGTTAAGAAGAAGGTGATAGAGAAGAACAATGTTTTACTTATTTATTTTCCTTTCTTAAAAAACCTAAATCAATTTATATGATTTTTGAGATGATCTTAATGTCTCAAAAAAATGCTTAATGTTTGGAGAATCATCTTTGTTACCAATAATATGAATTTTTCATCAGGAATTTTCCTTCGTATTTTCTGGGAATAACGTTACCAAACATAGATGGATGAGATGAATGGATGAAGTTAGTAGAGTTGTTGTAGATAGAGGTTATTGGACTAGGCTATCCAATAGAGTAAGGCACCAAATGTTAATCCAATTATGCTCACAAGTTCTATCAAAAATAGGAGTTTAAAAATGAAAATAAAGGGAAGCTTTGATATTCCTAAAATATCAAACATCCAGATTACTAAATATTATAATGATACAAGGTTGAATATAATAGTTGAGAATGAGTTTTAGATAAAAAATTATTTGTATTGTGATGTTATGTGAAATAAAAACATTTTATGTTATTAGAAAAAGGTTTGGGGGGTAAAAAGTGTTATCAGGAATTGTTTTTAAATTTGAAAATTAGAGGAAGTTTGAAGAAGTATCAGAGGACTCCATGTAATTTCATCATAAAAAGTACATCAGAATTATTTTTATAAATTTATCCCACATATTCCACTAGATACAAGTCCAATTAATTGTTATTTTATTAAAAAGCCACTTTAAGGAAATGTTGGAACCATACACAGAACCTTCAAAAATATAGTTCACCTTACAGATTTCAAAATTCATAATATACCTTAAGAACCAAAATAAACGTGCGTCACAACCTGTTTAAAATTTTAAACAACAAACTGTCATCAATGACTCATGCCACGAACCTGCATGAAAAGTTGTTAGGACACAACCACTTCATCAACTACTTTTTTCCCACCATCATCACATAGCCGCTTCCACCAACACATCACTGATGTTAAATCCAAACTTTCTCGTCATCACCATCACCTGAATTCAAGCCACACATCACCAAACCCCAAGCCCTTTTATAGAAAACACTCATCACTAGAAAATCAGTTGATCTAATAGAGAAATTCACATCGCCATAGGACATTAGCACATATCCAAGAAGACCTCAAACCAGGGGCAAGAGAAACCTGCATTAAAGAAATGAGAAGATGACCACCCTTTCATCACAAAACCTATTCCATGGTCAACCTTTTCCGCACCGTCTGCTATTCCATTCTCTATCTCCCTAAAACCTCTCAAACCTGAAGATCCTGACATAAACCACTGGGAACCTGCCACCACAACACACCACAAACCCAAAACCTCATGCAGACCATCACACTCGACCTACCTGGAACAGGGTTGTGGTCCAAGAGGTTAGAGAGGGGCGATCAAAGGGACTCACACATCAATACATTGAGAAATAATCACTATGTCAAACCTTCAATAAAACGCAAAAACATAACACCAACATAGAACCCCTAAAAAAATGAAAGTCAGGACAAAATCATCAAGAAAAATGTAGGAAGAAACTGGAATGAAACCCAAAAGGAGGCTGGGATGAAGGAATCCAAGGGGATGAAACCCTATGTAGAACATAGAGAAAGAAGAAACAGAAGTTGAATCCCTAAAAAGAGAGATGTGGTGCTGAGAAATACACAACCTCCTATCTTCTAAACCCAAAACCTTAGAGGATCCATTGTTCTAGATCCACCCTAGAAACTAGAATTGAAGCTCAAGGTCAGAGTGTCGAGGAGACAAACTAGAATAAATATAAAGTTCCAGATATCCGAGAGAATCTAGGGGGAGGAAACCCTAATAATAACGAGTGAGAAGAAGAGATGATTTATAGAGAAGATAAAGCATGAGACAGGGGAGAACCAGAATGAAACAAAGAGGAGGATCCATCAGTGAAGAATGAGAGCAAAACCCTAAAAGAAGGAGCGAGCCGAGAGCCCGTGGCATCCATGCAAGTGAGGCTCCATTCGTAGTCCACTAGATAAAAACTATCTGTACAACAGTAAGAGAAAATTCTTAAAGTCCACTAAAAAATATTTTATATGTTCATAAGACATAGTGATGTCTTCTTGAGTTATAATTATATCAGATTGAATTGGAAAACGATATAATGTGAAGAAGTTATAGAATGTTATTTTTGGAGTCTCAATATGAATCAGTGTAAAAATGTTTCCAAATGATCTTCTAGGGATTAATGGTTCCTAGTGAAGGCAATGTAATAGTGTTTCTGAAGAGAGTCATATGATAGAGGAATTGTCTTATGAAATCATTTTGAGTCGTTCCTATGAAGTCTTAAAGAATCAACATATGTAGCTTCATTGGATATAAGCAATGTTATGAGTTTGTACCAGATGGAAGGTTTTCATATCTTTATGAGGCTTCCTTAAGGACATTAATGTGGTGATTTCAGGATGGATGTTCAATGTTTCAACTATCTCGAAGGTGGAATTGTGATTCTAGCTGATATTATAGGATGTTTGAATATTGATGCAATGTCCCCAACCTGGGATCCACAAAAAGTTTCCCTGAGATGTGTATCCACATGAACTGAAGCATGCCTCCCAGTACACCAGAGGGTTCCAAATATTAGTGAGGGTCTAACCAATCATGTGGTGAGACTATAACCTCGTTATCATAGTAATCCATAGCAGGTAATATGAAATAACTAAAATAAGAATAAATAATAACAACAAACATGTATTACCAACCATATCTGAAAACTATGTATAATCCCACAACCAACTAGTAAATATGTCATTCCATTCCATACAATACCGAATATAAGGAAAACAAAAAATAAAGACAACAAATGAAATCCCAAAAATGGGTTATAACTCTAATTATGGATCCTTCCACCATGAATACCCCCATCCCAAATCAAAATCCTAGAATAATACCTTTTACCTTATCCTGACCTACAAATATGAAGTATTCTTAGGTACCCAGTGGCAGCCCAATCAGGGTGTGAGTGCAACTCAGTAGGCTACCACCAACGGTGTCTACAAAATATCCAGTCTATACAGATTGTGTATGAAAGTACTAAAATAAACAAAAAGGAATGAAAAATGGATAAACCAAAGCCAATTATTAATAACTTCACTTAATTCATTTTCATTATTTATTCCATTTTTTGGCATTTTTATCTATTTCACTTCATCCTATATCGGTTAACTAAAATGTATAAGGGGATAAATCAATCTCCCTATCTCACTAGGGAAAACATTTCACAAACAACAACATCACACTTACCTTGGAGCCTTGATATAGATAATCTCATCAAATGAAACCATTAGGGGCATATAGCCTCAGTCCTTTCCCAAACCCATGCATTAAAGTGGGCGGGGTTTAGAGCCTCAGACTAATTCGGCCAGTGGGCATAGATCCTCAAGTCCAATACCCCACACAAACCATTAATCCATGTATACATGATTCTTTAATCATTTACCATTTATAAAAAATCTCAAAACATGATCAACAAACACATAAAACATTAACAACATGGTTGTTTTAATAAATAAATCATCTTCATGCCTTTACTCATTTACAAATTCTCATTTAGGTGCCTTATTCCAATTAATCCATTTATCATTCACCTTGCATTTTCCAATCATCGAGTTTTGCCTTTTTAATTCATTTCACATTTAACATAATAAAATCACACCAACAAACCGCTTATTCCATGTTATCAATTAAACCCAATTCTCATTAGTTTCATTCCATACCCCAATACAACATGTCAATACATTTATTATGGTAACTATGGCATAAGAATTAAATTCTACACTTATCATTACCAATTTTATGTTCAAGAAGCATAACACCCCATGGGTGGACCTTAAGCTAGTCAAATCAACCTCAATGAATCCCATGGGGATCATGAGGTGTTCAATTCAGCATCTAATCAACCCATTTACCAAATCCTTTGAAATTCATAAAATTCACAAAAAAGGGAACCGTAGCCTAAACACATAAACATAAACCACACATCAAGACTATGAGATATAACATATAGATTACCTACCTTTATTTTGAAGACAACTGCATGCTCAACCTCCAAAACTAAGATCCACAAGAGAAAGATAGTTTTGGGGCTTCAGAATAATAAGAACAAACACACAAGACCTTATCTAGAAAAGATAAGGAAGAGGAGTGTTAGACTCATTGATAGATTTTATTTGCAAGCAACAAATATCTTAGAAATGAGGGAGATCATTTCTTGAGATTGTTTGGGGCATTTTGGTTTGTCACTAGGGTTGATGGAGAAGAAATGAGGATACAAATAGAGTAAGGGTTCATAAATCCCGAGGGGGGAAACTGTAAAAACGAACCTTTTAAGGGGTGTATGGTTGGACAAACCATGCACCAACCATGTTCCACCCTCTATCAAAGAGGGTGCGAAGTCACATGGTTTCCTAGGAATCTCACATGGCTTGAAAACCCGTGTGATGTCTGTGCAGAATGCCTTTAACCAAGGCAACATATTTTGTCTTTCCCCATTGCACGGTTACCACTAACCATGAACCAACTTTAAAACATGAACTAGATGGTCTCATTTTCCCGTATTTTGTGTCTTGAACTACTAGGAAACCCCTTAGACTCCTCATTGTATTAGGATACCATTAATTAACCAACTAAAAGGTATTTAAAGAATAATTTTTAACAAGAATGCACCTCAAGTTGTTCAGGATCTTACAACCTCCCCACCTTATGAAAATTCATCATCGAGCTACCTTTACATGCATCACTGAGATTTTG
The DNA here is from genome assembly GCA_963277665.1 of Viscum album. Lineage (NCBI taxonomy): Eukaryota > Viridiplantae > Streptophyta > Magnoliopsida > Santalales > Viscaceae > Viscum > Viscum album. The sequence goes on from OY728119.1 coordinate 2,123,650,459, forward strand.
AGGTAAAGAGATCAGGCCACTAGGCCTGAATATCCAACTCCCACTCCCAAGTTTCTTCTTGAACATTACAATGATTACACAAAACTCAAACCAGAGTAATTATCTTACTCCCACAAGAATTTCACACTATGATCCACAATATGAACTATATATTCCTCAAAAGACACATCAGCCTCAAGATCAACATCATCAATATCAATAACATGACATGGGTCATGGTGATACTACCAAAGTAGTGACACATGAAAAACATAATACATGCCACTATACCATTTTGTAATATCCAATTGGTATGATACTAGTACTATTCTCTCAACAATATCAAACAACCCCACGTTCCTTGGCACCAACTTATGCTACATCTTAATCCTTGGGTGACCCAATCTTGGAGACACTCAAAGAAATAGATGATCCACCACTATAAACTCAGGAGGTCTATGGCGCCGATCTGCATACGACTCCTGCCTACTCTAATCGATATCCATTCTTTTTTGAATCAACTAAACCTCTTCTAGATTCTCTTGCACGAGACTCGTTCCCAACAACTCTGATTCCCCAGCCCCTATCTAACACAACAGATATCAACATGGTATACCATATAGAACCTCATATAGTTCCATCTGAATTATCAATTGATAATTGTTGTTGTAGGTTAAATCAATATGTTCCTTGTAACAACCCGAGATTTTATGAAAACTATTCTTTTTTAATTTTATTAATGTCTTGTGTTGTACGCTACACCAAAAGGAGCTTGCACAACACACATCCTTGACTTGCCTTGCATTACACGCAATCGCAACCTTCCTCGATAGCGTGTGTAGTACGCAATACTAAGTTTCACGAAATAACGATATGCTATTAAAATATTATTAAAACTTGCCGTTATGAATAATAATAACCACTTTTTAAATTTTAGAAAATTTATCTCTCAAAATGGACTTCATTTATGGATTCGGAGTATCGAATTTAGCCTAAGGTGAAATTTTGGTACTTTTCGGATAACTTTCATATTTTGATGAATAGTGAAAATTACTAAATTATAATTTAAAAACAACTTTTTTAATCGAAATAATTAATAGTGATAAATTATTAATTTGAGTGGTTTTAAAGTATATTTAGAATATATTTTTACAATTTAATACAATGTTGGTCATTGGATGTAATTTCACATTTAAACCAGACATAAACAAGTGTCAATCTTTTGATAGATATTGTTTCTTAAAAACAAGCTATTTGTTTTAACAGCGGGATTTAATTATAAAATTAATTAATGCAACTTCTATGTTATGAATTTGGGAAAATAGACTTCATTTTGAATTCGGAATATGAAATATATCTTAGGATGAAATTTTGGCATTTTTCTGAAAACCATCAATTTTTGATGAATAGTGAAACTACTAAGTGGTAGTTAAAAAACTGAATTTTTCATAAAACTTAATTTTACCACTTCTGTGAATGGAATTTCAAAAATCCGAGAGACACGGTTGATGTCAGTAAGTAAAATGTGGTTCAATGAGATGAAAATAATTTTTGGTGAATAGTAACTTTTTACTTTTTTTTACCGCGGTTAACAGTAAATAGGGTAACTAAGGGTAAATATGATATTACTATTACCCTAACACATGTCCTAATTCTATTGGATAAGTGTAATTCGACCAAAAACAAACTTAGGAATAAAATATGATCATTTAGGCCCACTTGGATTAGATTAGGACATTTATTATTATTTAATTCAAAGAAGAGTTAAAAGAGTTAAAATCAAAGTTTATTTACTAAAACATTTTTAATATAGGGTTATACATAAGATAAATTAGACTATAAATATTCATTAGAAAGCTAAAAATATTTCCTACATAATGATAGTTTATTTATAATTTTTAGACTTTAAATAAATAAATTTATTTATTACACAACGATGATGCAGTAATTGCCCTTTTAAGGAAATATTAACGCAATTGATGTTATAAATGCTCAAATGAATGTAATTTTTGACTTTTTATGAATTCCACTAATTTTATAGGTTACTATTATATATTAGTGTTGATTTAATCAACTTGGTTCGAACATATAATTCTGTTATGACTTTCACAAAAATCATATATCAAATAGTGTCAAAATTGACACAAAATAGTTTTTAAATCAAATATTATATTATTAATTGTTATTTTATTCCTAAAAATCTAAGGTTCGGCCAAAAGACTTAGATAAGGATATATATATTAATAATAAACAATTTGGGGTTCGTTTGGCATGTTATAGTAAGTGTATTAACCATATAGTGAAAGAAAACAAAAAGACACGGTAAAAGTTAAATTATTTAACTTAGAGTTAAATCTATTTGATAAGGTTAAAATAATACCCTAAACATGTCTAAATCCTATTGGTTGATAGGTTTTCGACCCATCCCCACTTTAGCTTCGAAATAAGACCCTTTGGAACCATTATAAACCGATTTTGACATTAATATAAAATAATATTTTGAGGTATTCCTAAGGTGCCCCTCTCCTCCCTTATAAAAGGACACCTCCTCCCCCTCCTCCTCACACCAATTGGAGCACTCAAGATCGTCCAAACCCTGCCAAAATCTCTTCTCCACTTCCCTAGAAACATCCTAGAGGTTCTGGTCTTCCTCAAAGACCAATTTTAGTGCCCTAAGAGGAGGTCTCAAAGAGGCACTTCAAAGAAGAGGTAATTACCGTTACCAATTCTTTCATCTTTATTTCTTCTTCCACTTCTTCTTCTTAGGTTGTTTTATTATGAAGTAATAACATCACTATCACTCATATACTGATATGTTATTATAAGTATGAAAAAACCCTATTTCACCATCTATCCATCCTACGGAAAAAGAAATCACCGCGCGTGCGTACGTACGGAATACCGTCTCCACGCCGTGGTGTAATCTATTTTCCACCACCACCTTACATGGATGGGTATAATGGTGTAAAGAATAACTATACATAGTTATTAAAACATCATATTGATTCTGATATATTGTATAATCCACTACAATTCAATTCAATATTTATGGAAATGATATCATCGCTCGTGCGTACGTACGGACTACCGTCTCCACGACGCGATGAGATTCATTCTCCATGTTAACCATTTAAGAATGATTATAAAATATATATAAGAAATAATAATGAAATATATGACATTATAAAGCTACTGGATTTATGTATATATATATATGTATGTCATCTACTTACTTCCATTCAAGACAATAAGGAAAGGAAAACAGCGTTCATGCGTACGTACGGACTACCGTCTCCATGAACGGTGTTTTTCATTTCATTTATCTATCTATTATATATATATATATATACTGAATATATATGATATATAAATCATATTTTATATTCTGGAAGTAAGTAAATCAAGATATATGTAATAATAATGTCAAGAACAATAAGTCAAAACACCTACGATAAATGAAATGATTTTACCCAAAACGCTTCTTTAACATGGAATTTACAAAAGAACGGGTAATATAATGTCATAAGTGAACCATATATGATATCATAACAATGAATATGATTCTGTAATAAGTAAATGACATTATTTAAAATCATTATACAGGAGGTTCAGACACATACGAAGCAAATCGGACCTAAGGTAAGGGAAATATCACAATCTCATTTTTATCCGAGATTGTTTATTCGTAAGTATTTACTGGGGTGTATTTTATCATCTACATCCATGTTTCATCAAATGTAATATTATTTCCATCCACCTACAATTTTTTAAATCCATTTTTACCTTTCGGTGAGTTTTTAGTAATATGTATGAAAGGAATCTTTTGTCGTTTTTCGTACGAGGTACTTTTTGACTTTTCCGACAAAAGTATGAAGAATGTTTTTTTAACTTATACGGCATGAATGGATTTTTAAAACATTATTTCCAAGAAGAATCCTTTAAAAGTTTTCAAGTTTATTTTTAATCAACTTCTTTTAGTTTAAAATTTTATGACATGTTAAGAAAGGAAAAGTGTTTTTGAAGTAGAAAGGATATTTTCCTCAAGAATGGAGTTCAAGTGTTTTATCAAAATTATTTTCCATCTAAGATAATAAAGGGTTCTGTTTTATTACATTGATTTGATTATATTGTGAGGGAATTATTTTTATGAAGTCATTTACCTTTTATGATTTGTCTTATGATGTCATGATGTTTCAAGAATCCCATTTTTGTTACATGTGTTATGCGATGATGTATGATTTATGATTATGTGGCACACATAAGAAAGGATTCATTATAAGATGGGTGGGACCTATATCTCCCTCCAATGCATTGGGTAAAGATTTCATATCTCATGAGATAGACATGGCTGGAATGGTAGGTTATACCGGTTCAGTGAAATAGGACTGAAACGACGGTGACTCGATTCAGAAAGGGACTTTGTCCACAAAGATAGTCTTGGAAATGAGTCATGACTAACAAGAAATGATTCTCTATGATTATGTGTGTATGCCACAAAGTTTCATGTTTTACATTATGCTTATTTGGATTTCATTTCACTACTATGATTTATCCCATGTTATGAAATTATGCTCTCTTTTGCAGGTTAATATTTCCAAAAGTTATGTTCTTATGAATATGATGTGATTAATTTTTCTTTTGTTTACCCTTACTGAGCATTTGAGCTCACCATTTTATGTTTTCTTTTCCCCAGGATATAAAGAAAGGTTTTAGGTAAAAAAAACGGGAAGATCTTTATGGGAGATATTGAAGATCTTTCACCACGATTAGAAGATTACGTTCCGAGTTTCCAAAGACACTAAACTATTACGATCCTTGTGTGTGTGTTTTTGTTATGTACCAAGTATTCCGCACAAGTAATGTAATTTCCATGTACGTCAAGCTTCGGGTCTCTACAGTTGGTATCAGAGGGAGGTTTAGTCAACCTTTGGAAACTAGGATGTGGGATCTTTAGTGAGATCCCTAGAGATATTTCTAAGGTATGTCTAGGGATGTCCCTAAGGTTAAGTATACGTATAGGTTATAGTACTAGAATTATGCTAACGACCATAGAATTTAACCTAATATGTTAGATATTGAGGGTGATTTCCCTTTACTATGTCGTCTTCCCTAGCATGATTTCGCCTCTCAGAAAATTCTTTTTGTGTTTTAGTTAATGGGGGGAACCAGAAGGAATTCGGTTAACATTGAATCCAATGGAAAAATTGGTGACTATGAGCAACAAAATTGTGTAATACCTAGAGATAAAGATATTGTGATTATGCCGAATCAGTCATCGCGATATATGATTAACAAGGTGAAATTTAGTGGTATGACTAATTCATCAAAGAAGAGGAAGATAAACTATTATGCATGTTCGCATGTTGAGGAGCATAAAGAAAGGAAGATTGAGATTTCTAAAGAAGGGAAGAAGAACCTTGAGGAATACCTCAAATGGAGGGACCGATGTTATCTGTGTGGAGAAAAGGGTCATAGAGTGACAGATTGTTATGGAGTTCAATGTCTTATTTGTGGAGAACATGGGCATTACCCAAATCAATGCCCTGACCTAAAAAGTTACTTCTAAATCAAGGAAGGACTTATTCCAGGACAATCATTGAAGTGGATGGACTGAAGTGTTTATGTATTGGTATTCAAGAATAATGTTGTTGAGGTACTTTTATGGTGTACTGAAATATTTATGTTTTGGTCTATTGTGGTTTTCAATAATTTTGTGGTACCAGTAACCATGAAAAGTGATTGAGACATTTTTGGTAAACAGATGATATGAGCATAATGAAGGGATAAGAAGATAATGAGATGTTTGACTGTATTCATGAGCTCATGATTGATATAAAGACTAAGTGATATCATGGTTTGAGTATATAGAATTTTTGGATTTTGGTACGTGGAAAGAGTTAACTTTTGACAGCATTCATGTTTTCACTAAGGTTTAATTGGTATTCATTATTCAAGAGAATACATGATTAAGGTATTCACATGATTGGAATGTGACCAACAAGACATATCTTATGATATATGGGGATCGAAGATGGTGTTAAATATCTGGTAATCATTTTCACTATGTTATGAGAGTGGACTGCAGTATTATGGATAAGCCTAAAGATTGGAATGGATTATGTTGGACATAAGTTAGTATTGTTTAAGGATAGAAGTTTTCTCGATATTATTGATGGGATGTTATAGTAATGTAGTTTTAGAGAAAGGACAACCTGCAGGAAGGGCGACAACCCATCGCGTCGGACAAGGATGTGGGAATTGAACCCACAACCGAAGTGCGACTGGCCTTTATCGCCTACCACTGGCCTACAGGAAGTCCCTGTTTATTAGAAACTAGTTTTATTATATTAAGCAGTATGATATATGAAGTATAAAGTCCATTTTAGGAATCATATATGATTAATCTCACTATAGATCGACTTATGTATATAATTTTTGCAAACCTTTTGTTTGAGACAGATGGAATGACCTGTCATTCTATCACATGATCTGCTAACACTTCATGAATAACAAATTCAACTTCATTTATTTAAGAGATGAAGTGGAAATTGTAAAAGGCACGAACAATAGTGAGATTGTACCAAAATAAAGTAAGTATTTATTCTAATTCAAATTCTTTAACTTTAGGGAAACGATCTTGAAAACCAAAAATGTTGTCCTAGTTGTAACGCCCCGACCCTAGTTACCCAGAGTCGGTGCATTATTACATAACATTGGCATGATCATGAGAAAGATCAAGTCTCGAAAGACCTATTAGTTTAGTAGCCTTGGAATAACTAGATACATCCATAAATTTTTACGTTACATCATAAAAAAAACATCTTGTCTTCATATCCCCTCATACTATCCCTGCAGGTCATTCATAAATTACTTCTTCATAATCCTGGAAAAAAAATAAAACATTGAAAGGGGTGAGATCGGATGCTCAGTAAGGATAACGTTATAGCAGAAGCTTTCATAAATAAGCATAAACACTTAAGGCAATTTATAACTAAAACAGAAGCCTTTGAAACTTGAACTTCAGCATAAAATGGCAAAGGTAAAATGAAATAATGCCATTTACTTACTCACATGGATATTCTACTAGTCGAATGATCACATGCAATATCAATAACCACTTTCATAATGATGGAATGCATAATGCAAGACTATCATAACCACATAGCCAAGGCCTCGTGCCAAGACTACAAATAAGATTTTGCCAAGGCCTTGTGCCAAGACACTAGTTTGTCTCATGAGACCTACCGATGCATCGAGGAGCTATAGCGGGCTCCACCCGTCACTTATTAAGTCCAATGCATTCCTCATATGAATAGGTTTAAGCATAAAATAAACATTCGTATTAAAACTAGCATACGAAATGTCAATACTTTAACCACAAACCATGAATGGTATAAAAATAGAACATCCACAGTCAAATATAACTCATTTGATACAATATGGAAGATTGTATTGTATCACATTAACCTCAATCATGAATAATGAAGGATGTTGACATAGATGAAAATAATCATCAAACTATTTGAGAGAAATATCCCCCTTTTCTTGAAAACATTTAAAAGTCACACTATTTGTCAAGAAGCCATTTAAAAATAGATTTTTGAATCAAAGTGTCCCATACCACTTTGAAACCTTTTAAAAGGATTTTTAATTTCTAAACTTTAATGTCCATATAAATAAATCCTTAAAACCATTTTTAAAACATGGACATTAATGAGAAAGATTTAGATGAATAAGTCTTTAAAACATTTAAAAATGGTATTTTAGTTAGAGATTCTAACCAAAAGAGAGACACTTGAATGAAAATAATTGAGGTAATCAAAACTTTGTAATATCATGGGAATAAAGGGAATTCATGATATACAATGTCAAAGTACATTATATACACCACATAAAATTGATTTGGTGTATATCAACAATGAAGTCTCAATGGAATGTAAGTTGAGATGAAATCTCTCATAAAGGTCATATCCTTAGGTTAAGGATAAATCAACAACATAATTATGTGTGAAAAATATAAATACACTAAATATGATTGGATATTCAGTGAAAAACAATCAAAGTATATTCACACATATTCCTGTAAAAACAACACCAACGAATTGGATGTTTAACTCAACAAATGGTGAAAGAGTTAAAATTACTTTTATCAAATTCATATCAATGACTTAAGAATTTTCAATGGAGTGATTATGTGTATCAAAAGTATATCCACAGGAAGGGGAGTGGAAATTATGACATAATCAAATGAATAGTGATTCCACACATAATCTTGGGGTAATATAATCAATGAAATATGCGTAAAGCCAAATGAGTGGAAATTGAAATCTCAAATTCCCTTATTGATTAGGTAACTTAAGAAACAAACACCCATGAAAGAAAGATCATACCATGATGATGTAAATACCCATAAAATAAAGTATATTACACAATGAATACAATCATGGGTAGTACACGTACACCACATGCAATAATTAAGTGGTGATCAATGGAATTCTCACGGAATTAAAAGTGAGACAAGAAACCCCTTACCACGTTAATCAACTGAGTCGCATGGCCAAAAGTTAATAACCACCAAATGATTTACAGAATAAAATGAATATAAAGTGAATCATGATAATATATATCAAATGTAAGTACACAATACACCACTTTCAATAATTTAGTAGCGAACAATGGAAATCTCACGGAATTGAAAGTGAGATAAGAGAATCCCTTACTTTGTACTTTTTCCTTGGTCGATGGTAGGTTTACCTCCTGTATAATGGTGAAATAATTGTTATTGAATAATAAAAGAATCAGTTACTTTAATATGATATCATATATGATCTTTTAACATTGATTTGTTAATAATATCTTAGAATTATCGTCATTTCAGGTGTTAACGGGTTCATTTTACTTTATATTCTTTGTTATGTGAGCCATATTCGTTATTAATGGGATGTATATTATTCATATCCAGAATGGTATCAAGTCCTTAAAAATCATTTTTAAATCATCAAATGATAATTATACTTGAATGGATACGATGGAGAATGAATCTCATCGCGTTCGTGGAGACGGTAGTCCGTACGTACGCACGAATGCTACTTCCATTTAATTTTTATTTTAAAAGAATCGAATCCAAATAATACATAGGTATATTACTATTCCAGTAAAATATAATATTTTATATATGTTACTTAAGTTCATTAACACCATCCTTTATACGTTCCATGTGTGGTATGAACGAGTCATATCATTTTAAGGGGGCGGTAGTCCGCACTTCCTCAAATGAAATTATCGTATGTATATACAACATGAAACGAATAATTGTATTAAATAAAATGGAATTACAGAAGCTTATATATAAAATATATACATCATTAATATCATATTTAATTACAGTTCCATCCTAATGGCCACCATGAGATGCGGTAAGATGTATTTGAACAATCATCGTTTCGTGAGGCGTTAGTTTGCCATCCACAGAAACATTATGTTCATCATCCATTAGATGGAGTTGTGTGAATGTGTAGTTTGAATCCTTCTTATAAAAACATCCTAGTATATTGTGGATACTGGTGTTGTTACAAAAGAAAGGAAATAAAAAGAGTTTGGGGGTTGGAAAAGCAAAATAATTGAAAATAATTTAAGAGAAAATGTTACCTTTAATTTAGGTAACTCACTTTGGTTGGAACCAAAGGACTTCTTGAAATGCTTTCTGCCTAAGGGGAAGCTTCAAGGAGGAGAAGAGGGATGTGGGGAGCTTAGTTGGGCAGAGTTTGGACGAGCCAAGTGGCTTGAGAGGTGTGAGGAATGAGTAGAAGTGGTCTCCTTTTATAAGGGAGAGGAGGGGCTCTTTAGGAAAGAGTGAAAGTATTACTTTATAATATAATTATATTCGGTTTATAATGGTCCAAAAATCATTGAGGTCTAAGATAAGTTGACTCATATTCTAAATAACATCAACCAATAAGAATTGGACAGGTTTTAGATAATATTTTAATCATTATAATCTTATTTATTTAAATGATTTATTAATGAGGTAAACATTGCATCATTATTGTGTCATTAATAATTTAAATTATTTGATGTCTAAAAATTATAAATAAAATATCATTATGTAGGAAATCTTTTTAGATTTCTAATGAATATTTATAATCGAAAATCCAACATGTATAACCCTATGTAAAAATTGTTCTTTTAAAAGATGTAAGCTTATGCCATTTTTGTATTCATTTTAAATTAATTAAAATAAAGTGTCATTATCACTTACAAGTGGATCCATGGGGTCCCAAAATTGACCCAAAGATTCATATGGTCGACCATGTATCAACCAATAGGGTTAAGACACGTTTTAGGGTAATTTAGTATTATTATAATATTATTTTTTAACCCTTATTTACCGGATTTACCTTTAACCATGGTAAATAAAATATTTACCGCAGTAATTATTCAAAATGTCTAAAAATAAAAGTTACCTATTTACACAATTTGAACATCCTGATTCCAAATATGGAATCCATTTTTCTAAATTCAAAACACAGAAGTGGCAGAAATTAATTTAAAATTAATTCCCGCTGTCAGAACAAAAAGCGTGTTTTTAAGAGATAATAACTATCAAAAGATTGACATTTGTTTATGTTCGGTTTAATTGTAAAATTATGTCCAATGACCAAAATTATATTAAATGGTAAAAATATATTCTAAATATACTTTAAAACCACTAAAATTCATAATTTATCACTATTAATTATTTTGATTAAAAAAGTTGTTTTTAATTAAAATTTAGTAATTTTTACTATTCATCAAAATATGAAAGTTATCCGAAAAGTACCAAAATTTCACCTTAGGCTAAATTTGATATTCCGAATCCAAAAATGAAGTCCATTTTGAAATATAAAATATATATAATTTCAAAAAATTAAGTATTACTATTCATAACGGCTAGTTTGATTGGTTGTGGTGTGTGTTAAAACTCGAAGTTGCGTACAACACACGCTACTGTTTTATTCAAAGGAAAGCGTACCGTGGAAGCTTGGGATGTTTTATTTTAAATTTTTTGATGTCCCCATTTAGTCAAAAAGTTTAAAATATTTTATTTAAAAAGGGTTCACTATTAAAAGTTGGTAAAACTACAATACTGAAGATGAATTTGTTCTTACATTATGTCTAAGAAACTCATAATATGGATTCTAAAATTATAAGGATTATATAAAGTTTAAAATTTAGTTAATACTATTCATAACCTTTTTGAATGGCTTGTTTGGTAAGTCATGGTGCGCTTGAACTCGGTGTTGCGTGTAGTGCAAGTTATTGAATTATTTTGAAGAAATAACACACTATGAAATCTTGGGGTGTTACATTCTCCCCTCCTTCAATAAATTGCGTCCTCGCAATTTGAAATTGTTCTTCGAAAATAAAAGGTTGAAAATAGAAAATATATTTGTGGGAAAACCCACATCGGAAATTGGTTTACTAAAATTTAGTCTTAATATAAGGAAAAGAGAAATGAAAGGGTCACCACCAAATTATGATCTCCATTAGGAGAACATTGGTGGCAATTAGAGACATATAATTGGAGGACAAACGTAAATATTTATAGGTAGTGGTTGAGGTCATCAATCACAAACAAGTATAAAATTGAGGTCCTTAAACTCATAAATCTATGATGATTTGAAGTACCATCGGTTCAACAAAATATAGGGTATTGGGATCACACATTTTTGACATTTCAAAATATCTTAGTTGAAATCCCACATCAAAAAATGAATTAATGAGGCCTCTATTTAAAATAAAGAGTGGAAAGTATGAAGATTACCGAAAATAACACATACTAGGGTTCCATGTAGGAAAATATGGATATGGAGGAGAAATCTAACCATCAATTATCTGATGGAGAGTGGTAGAGAACATGGCTATGAAAAGGCCAACAATCCCAAAGCCATAAATTAGTGATGATTTAAGGTACCATCTAGGACAACATTTTTTTTAAAGTTACATTACATAAGGAAGAGGAATTCATTTATGATATTGACTAAGAACATTATGAGATATACTTAAATTTTAAGTAGATTTTCATTCTTTAATAAATTTCCACCACTAACTCAATTTTTTTTAAACGATGAGTATTCAAGAAGACTTGGTCACACTGGAAGAGCTAGAATAAACTTCTATAGAATCACATGATCCACGCAGGATAAACAATATATTTACATTGTCTTTGAAGATTAATCAAAACCAAAATGGTTAGTGAATGATCTAATGATCCCCCAAAAGGATATTCATTGAGATAAATATGCACTAATCTTAATTTCTAAAATTAAACCAACAATACCCCAAAGTTAAATAGATACCATTCAATAACCAATTGTCCTTAAAATCCTTTAATATAATCCAAACTAATATTGAAACCCAAAACATAGAAGAATTTGATTATGTAGTCTCCCATGTTACATTGTATCTCCAAATGACATCAAATACTCTTAAAGTCACATACTTAAAAGTAATTAACATCATCACATATTCTCTGTTATAGGTTAATCATTTCCATAAATAACCCAAATCACTATAAATCAACAATAAAAATGTAGATAAAAATCCACCATTACTCTACAAATGAAACCTCATTGTATTCTATTTTCCTTGGGCATATAGTGTTCCTAACAAAACGAACATCTTCCAAAATAACATTTATCACTTAATCACCAAATCATTTTCCTATACCAAGGGTATTCATTTGATAAGACATAAGAACCCAAATCATCTTATTATTGATCAATAAAATCATTTAACAAAAAAAATAGTCATATTAACCAGGGACTTCACGTAGTCCAGTGGTAGGCGATAAATCCCAATCGCACTTTGGTTGTGGGTTCGATTCCCACAGCTTTTTCCGACGCGACGGGTTGTCACACGGTCTACGTGTTGTCCTTTTTCAAAAACTATATTCTATAATATTACCAAAATGAGATAAATTTTTCAAAATAACATAATTTGACCACAAATGTTATATCATACTTTGCATTTTCATCCCAAATTATAATAACTTATCATTTTCTCAAACCCCAATGATCATATAAAACCAAATGATTATTTATACCTATATCCACAAGAGAAGAGACAATTATTCCTCAAATATCATTCTCACATGGCAAACTGAGGGGTTACAAATACAAGAGAAAATTATTCCAAAGTAAACCCATCAACAAGGAGTGCTAATACTTTTTAAATTTTTCTCCAACCATTTATTTCCACATAGCTTCTTCTTTGAGCAAGAAAATATCCTATAAAATAGGACATTCACTCGGGTAATGGCCAGGTCCCCTACATTTACGGCAAATGACTGTAAATGGACTCTTGGGACCATTTTTATCTTCTTCCATAGTACTCTTCATTTTTCTTCGGCAATTCTTCACTTTATGTCCTTCCTTCCCGCACGTAAAACATTTCGTTGTCCCATTGAGACACTTTCCTGGGTGTCTCTTTCCACAATTCCTGCATGATGAAAATTGGGGTTTCTTTTCTCCATGGTCTCTATTGCTGGAGATCTTATCATTTATCACCTTTCTCTTCCTTGTTGAGTCTAGGAGTTGGTTAATATATATGTTGTTGATCATATTTTTGGAAAACTGATTTGGCATAAAGACGATATCTTTTACGCCTATCAACATTCCATTTTTTTGCTCATTTCCACCACCGTTCCCACCTTGTACATCATTCTCAAAGTCACTATGACTTCCTTGGAATCCAGCCATTGACTAAAACCAGAAAGCATTGTGTGAGTAATAGTAGTCGTAAAATCATTTAGAGATTAAAATGTCACCATATTCTCAATTTGAAACATATTAGGATTAACCAAGGTCATTTACTCTCATCTTATGTATATATTACTTAAATCGGTTTGTAAAGAAAATGTAAATTATCCTAAGCATATCCCCCGGGAGTGTCGTAACCAAGAGTGCAGCAAGGCCCGTTGTCGTGCACCAGTTCCCGTTCGAGTCTAGCTCAAAGCGGTGTTTTCGGGTTTTACCCCTAGGTACATCTGTACCAGAGCCGCCTCTACCTGCTCGTATCCAGACAAGGATGTATTGCTCGGAAAACTCACAAAATCTCTACAATACCAAAATTCTAGGAAGTTCTTTTATACTAATCCTCAAAGTTCATCTTAGGTCTACGTGCTCTAATCAGAGTTTATCTAAATCTAGCTACCAAGGTTTGTACTAAACTTCCTCTGATACCAACTGTAACGCCCCGACCCTAGTTACCCAGAGTCGGTGCATTATTACATAACATTGACATGATCATGAGAAAGATGAAGTCTCGAAAGACCGATTAGTTTAGTAGCCTTGGAATAACTAGATACATCCATAAATTTTTACATTACATCATAAAAAAAACATCTTGTATTCATATCCCCTCATACTATCCCTGCAGGTCATTCATAAATTACTTCTTCATAATCCTGGAAAAAAAATAAAACATTGAAAGGGGTGAGCTCGGATGCTCAGTAAGGATAACGTTATAGCAGAAGCTTTCATAAATAATCATAAACACTTAAGGCAATTTATAACTAAAACAAAAGCCTTTGAAACTTGAACTTCAGCATAAAATGGCAAAGGTAAAATGAAATAATGCCATTTACTTACTCACATGGATATTCTACTAGTCGAATGATCACATGCAATATCAATAACCACTTTCATAATGATGGAATGCATAATGCCAGACTATCATAACCACATAGCCAAGGCCTCGTGCCAAGACTACAAATAAGATTTTGCCAAGGCCTTGTGCCAAGACACTAGTTTGTCTCATGAGACCTACCGATGCATCGAGGAGCTATAGCGGGCTCCACCGGTCACTTATTAAGTCCAATGCATTCCTCATATGAATAGGTTTAAGCATAAAATAAACATTCGTATTAAAACTAGCATACGAAATGTCAATACTTTAACCACAAACCATGAATGGTATAAAAATAGAACATCCACAGTCAAATATAACTCATTTGATACAATATGGAAGATTGTATTGTATCACATTAACCTCAATCATGAATATTGAAGGATGTTGACATAGATGAAAATAATCATCAAACTATTTGAGAGAAATATCCCCTTTTTCTTGAAAACATTTAAAAGTCAGACTATTTGTCAAGAAGCCATTTAAAAATAGATTTTTGAATCAAAGTGTCCCATACCACTTTGAAACCTTTTAAAAGGATTTTTAATTTCTAAACTTTAATGTCCATATAAATAAATCCTTAAAACCATTTTTAAAACATGGACATTAATGAGAAAGATTTAGATGAATAAGTCTTTAAAACATTTAAAAATGGTATTTTAGTTAGAGATTCTAACCAAAAGAGAGACACTTGAATGAAAATAATTGAGGTAATCAAAACTTTGTAATATCATGGGAATAAAGGTAATTCATGATATACTATGTCAAAGTACATTATATACACCACATAAAAGTGATTTGGTGTATATCAACAAAGAAGTCTCAATGGAATGTAAGTTGAGATGAAATCTCTCGTAAAGGCCATATCCTTAGGTTAAGGATAAATCAACAACATAATTATGTGTGAAAAATATAAATACACTAAATATGATTGGATATTCAGTGTAAAACAATCAAAGTATATTCACACATATTCCTGTAAAAACAACACCAACGAATTGGATGTTTAACTCAACAAATGGTGAAAGAGTTAAAATTACTCTTATCAAATTCATATCAATGACTTGAGAATTTTCAATGGAGTGATTATGTGTATCAAAAGTATATCCACAGGAAGGGGAGTGGAAATTATGACATAATCAAATGAATAGTGATTCCACACATAATCTTGGGGTAATATAATCAATGAAATATGCGTAAAGTCAAATGAGTGGAAATTGAAATCTCAAATTCCCTTATTGATTAGGTAACCTAAGAAACAAACACCCATGAAAGAAAGATCATACCATGATGATGTAAATACCCATAAAATAAAGTATATTACACAATGAATACAATCATGGGTAGTACACGTACACCACATGCAATAATTAAGTGGTGATCAATGGAATTCTCACGGAATTAAAAGTGAGACAAGAAACCCCTTACCACGTTAATCAACTGAGTCGCATGGCCAAAAGTTAATAACCACCAAATGATTTACAGAATAACATGAATATAAAGTGAATCATGATAATATATATCAAATGGAAGTACACAATACACCACTTTCAATAATTTAGTAGCGAACAATGGAAATCTCACGGAATTGAAAGTGAGATAAGAGAATCCCTTACTTTGTACTTTTTCCTTGGTCGATGGTAGGTTTACCTCCTGTATAATGGTGAAATAATTGTTATTGAATAATACAAGAATAAGTTACTTTAATATGATATCATATATGATCTTTTAACATTGATTTGTTAATAATATCTTAGAATTATCGTCATTTCAGGTGTTAACGGGTTCATTTTACTTTATATTCTTTGTTATGTGAGCCATATTCGTTATTAATGGGATGTATATTATTCATATCCAGAATGGTATCAAGTCCTTAAACATCATTTTTAAATCATAAAATGATAATTATACTTGAATGGATACGATGGAGAATGAATCTCATCGCGTTCGTGGAGACGGTAGTCCGTACGTACGCACGAATGCTACTTCCATTTAATTTTTATTTTAAAAGAATCGAATCAAAATGATACATAGGTATATTACTATTCCAGTAAAATATAATATTTTATATATGTTACTTAAGTTCATTAACACCATCCTTTATACGTTCCATGTGTGGTATGAACGAGTCATATCATTTTAAGGGGGCGGTAGTCCGCACTTCCTCAAATGAAATTATCGTATGTATATACAACATGAAACGAATAATTGTATGAAATAAAATGGAATTACAGAAGCTTATATATAAAATATATATATCATTAATATCATATTTAATTACAGTTCCATCCTAATGGCCACCATGAGAGGCGGTAAGATGTATTTGAACAATCATCGTTTCGTGAGGCGTTAGTTTTCCATCCACAGAAACATTATGTTCATCATCCATTAGATGGAGTTTTGTGAATGTGTAGTTTGAATCCTTCTTATAACAACATCCTAGTATATTGTGGATACTGGTGTTGTTACAAAAGAAAGGAAATAAAAAGAGTTTGGGGGTTGGAGAAGCAAAATAATTGAAAATAATTTAAGAGAAAATGTTACCTTTAATTTAGGTAACTCACTTTGGTTGGAACCAAAGGACTTCTTGAAATGCTTTCTGCATAAGGGGAAGCTTCAAGGAGGAGGAGAGGGATGTGGGGAGCTTAGTTGGGCAGAGTTTGGACGAGCCAAGTGGCTTGAGAGGTGTGAGGAATGAGTAGAAGTGGTCTCCTTTTATAAGGGAGAGGAGGGGCTCTTTAGGAAAGAGTGAAAGTATTACTTTATAATATAATTATATTCGGTTTATAATGGTCCCAAAATCATTGAGGTAGAAGATAAGATGACTCATATTATAAATAACATCAACTAATAAGAATTGGACAGGTTTTAGATAATATTTTAATCATTATAATCTTATTTATTTAAATGATTTATTAATGAGGTAAACATTGCATCATTATTGTGTCATTAATAATTTAAATTATTTGATGTCTAAAAATTATAAATAAAATATCATTCTGTAAGAAATATTTTTAGCTTTCTAATGAATATTTATAATCGAAAATCCAAAATGTATAACCCTATGTAAAAATTGTTCTTTTAAAAGATTTAAGCTTATGCCATTTTTGTATTCATTTTAACTTAATTAAAATAAAGTGTCATTATCACTTACAAGTGGATCAATGGGGTCCCAAAATTGACCCAAAGATGCCCATGGTCGACCATGTATCAACAAATTGGGTTAAGACACGTTTTAGGGTAATTTAGTATTATTATAATATTATTTTTTAACCCTTATTTACCGGATTTACCTTTAACCATGGTAAATAAAATATTTACCGCAGTAATTATTCAAAATGTCTAAAAATAAAAGTTACCTATTTACACAATTTGAACATCCTGATTCCAAATATGGAATCCATTTTTATAAATTCAAAACACAGAAGTGGCAGAAGTTAATTTAAAATTAATTCCCGCTGTCAAAACAAAAAGCGTGTTTTTAAGAGATAATAACTATCAAAAGATTGACATTTGTTTATGTTCGGTTTAATTGTAAAATTATGTCCAATGACCAAAATTATATTAAATGGTAAAAATATATTCTAAATATAATTTAAAACCACTCAAATTCATAATTTATCACTATTAATTATTTTGATTAAAAAAGTTGTTTTTAATTAAAATTTAGTAATTTTTACTATTCATCAAAATATGAAAGTTATCCGAAAAGTACCAAAATTTCACCTTAGGCTAAATTTGATATTCCGAATCCAAAAATGAAGTCCATTTTGAAATATAAAATATATATAATTTCAAAAAATTAACTATTACTATTCATAACGGCTAGTTTGATCGGTTGTGGTGTGTGTAAAAACTCGAAGTTGCGTACAACACACGCTACTATTTTATTCAAAGGAAAGCGTACCGTGGAAGCTTGGGATGTTTTATTTTAAATTTTTTGATGTCCCCATTTAGTCAAAAAGTTTAAAATATTTTATTTAAAAAGGGTTCACTATTAAAAGTTGGTAAAACTACAATACTGAAGATGAATTTGTTCTTACATTATGTCTAAGAAACTCATAATATGGATTCTAAAATTATAAGGATTATATAAAGTTTAAAATTTAGTTAATACTATTCATAACCTTTTTGAACGGCTTGTTTGGTAAGTCATGGTGCGCTTGAACTCGGTGTTGCGTGTAGTGCAAGTTATTGAATTATTTTGAAGAAATAACACACTATGAAATCTTGGGGTGTTACATAGTGATCTTATATCTGATGAATCAGATGGTACCTTAGATCATCACAAATTTATGGCTTTGTGATTTCTGGCTTTTCCATATCCATGTTCTCTACCACTCTCCATCAGAACATGATGGTTAGATTTCTCCACCATATCCATATTTTCACCTATGTGGAAACCCAGTGATTAGTTTATTTGGGTAACCGTTACGTTTCATACTTTTGTTTTTTAAAGATTGGTTTTGATATTCCTTTTTACGATGTGGGTTTCTATTAAAGAAACTTTCTAATAGTAAACCATTTATAACCCCGACAAATTTCAAGGGCGAAATTCATTTTAAGGGGGGTAGAATGTAACAGCCCGAGATTTTATGAAAACTATTCTTTTTTAATTTTATTAATGTCTTGTGTTGTACACTACACCAAAAGGAGCTTTCACAACACGCATCCTTGACTTGCCTTGCATTACACGCAATCGCAACCTTCCTCAATAGCGTGTGTAGTACGCAATACTGAGTTTCACGAAATAACGATATGCTATTAAAATATTATTAAAACTAGCCGTTATGAATAGTAATAACCACTTTTTAAATTTTAGAAAATTTAGCTCTCAAAATGGACTTCATTTATGGATTCGGAGTATCGAATTTAGCCTAAGGTGAAATTTTGGTACTTTTCGGATAACTTTCATATTCTGATGAATAGTGAAAATTACTAAATTATAATTAAAAAACAACTTTTTTAATCGAAATAATTAATAGTGATAAATTATTAATTTGAGTGGTTTTAAAGTATATTTAGAATATATTTTTTCAATTTAATACAATGTTGGTCATTGGATGTAATTTCACATTTAAACCAGACACAAACAAGTGTCAATCTTTTGATAGATATTGTTTCCTAAAAACACGCTATTTGTTTTAACAACGGGATTTAATTATAAAATTAATTAATGAAACTTCTATGTTATGAAATTGGGAAAATAGACTTCATTTTTGAATTCGGAATATGAAATATAGCTTAGGATGAAATTTTGGCATTTTTCTGAAAACCTTCAATTTTTGATGAATAGTGAAACTACTCAGTGGTAGTTAAAAAACTGAATTTTTCATAAAACTTAATTTTACCACTTCTATGAATGGAATTTCAAAAATCCGAGAGACACGGTTGATGTCAGTAAGTAAAATGTGGTTCAATGAGATGAAAATAATTTTTGGTGAATAGTAACTTTTTACTTTTTTTTACCGCGGTTAACAGTAAATAGGGTAACTAAGGGTAAATATGATATTACTATTACACTAACACATGTCCTAATTCTATTGGATAAGTGTAATTCGACCAAAAACAAACTTAGGAATAAAATATGATCATTTAGGCCCACTTGGATTAGATTAGGACATTTATTATTATTTAATTCAAAGAAGAGTTAAAAGAGTTAAAATCAAAGTTTATTTACTAAAACATTTTTAATACAGGGTTATACATAAGATAAATTCGATTATAAATATTCATTAGAAAGATAAAACGATTTCCTACATAATGATATTTTATTTATAATTTTTAGACTTTAAATAAATTAATTTATTTATGACACAAAAATGATGCAGTAATTACCCTTTTAAGGAAATATTAACGAAATTGATGTTATAAATGCTCAAATGATTTTAATTTGAGACTTTTTATGAATTCCAATAATTTTATAGGTTACTATGATATATTAGTGTTGATTTAATAAACTTGTTTCGAACATATAATTCTGTTATGACTTTTAAAAAAATCATATATCAAATAGCGTCAAAATTGACACAAAATAGTTTTTAAATCAAATATTATATTATTAATTGTTATTTTATTACTAAAAATCTACGGTTCGGCCAAAGGACTTAGATAAGGATATATATATTAATAATAAACAATTTGGGGTTCTTTTGGCATGTTATAGTAAGTGTATTAACCATATAGTGAAAGAAAACAAAAAGACACGGTAAAAGTTAAATTATTTAACTTAGAGTTAAATCTAATTGATAAGGTTAAAATAATACCCTAAACTTGTCTAAATCCTATTGGTTGATAGGATTTAGACCCATACCCACTTTAGCTTCGAAATAAGACCCTTTGGAACCATTATAAACCGATTTTGACATTAATATAAAATAATAATTTGAGGTATTCCTAAGGTGTCCCTCTCCTCCCTTATAAAAGGACACCTCCTCCCCCTCCTCCTCACACCAATTTGAGCACTCAAGCTCGGCCAACCCCTGCCAAAATATCTTCTCCACTTCCCTAGAAACATCCTAGAGGTTCTGGTCTTTCTCAAAGACCAATTTTAGTGCCCTAAGAGGAGGTCTCAAAGAGGCGCTTCAAAGAAGAGGTAATTACCGTTACCAATTCTTTCATCTTTATTTCTTCTTCCACTTCTTCTTCTTAGGTTGTTTCATTATGAAGTAATAACATCAGTATCACTCACATACTGATATGTTATTATAGGTATGAAACCACCCTATTTCACCATCTATCCATCCTACGGAAAAAGAAATCACCGCGCGTGCGTACGTACGGAATACCGTCTCCACGCCGTGGGGTAATCTATTTTCCACCACCACCTTACATGGATGGGTATAATGGTGTAAAGAATAACTATACATAGTTATTACAACATCATATTGATTATTATATATTGTATAATCCACTCCAATTCAATTCAATATTTATGGAAATGATATCATCGCTCGTGCGTACGTACGGACTACCGTCTCCACGACGTGATGAGATTCATTCTCCATGTTAACCATTTAAGAATGATTATAAAGTATATATAAGAAATAATAATGAAATATATGACATTATAAAGCTACTGGATTTATGTATATATATATATATATGTATGTCATCTACTTACTTCCATTCAAGACAATAAGGAAAGGAAAACAGCGTTCATGCGTACGTACGGACTACCGTCTCCATGAACGGTGTTTTTCATTTCATTTATCTATCTATTATATATATATATACTGAATATATATGACATATAAATCATATTTTATATTCTGGAAGTAAGTAAATCATGATATATGTAATAATAATGTCAAGAACAACAAGTCAAAACACCTACGATAAATGAAACGATTTTACCCAAAACGCTTCTTTAACATGGAATTTACAAAAGAACGGGTAATATAATGTCATAAGTGAACCATATATGATATCATAACAATGAATATGATTCTGTAATAAGTCAATGACATTATTTAAAATCATTATACAGGAGGTTCGGACACATACGAAGCAAATCGGACCTAAGGTAAGGGAAATATCACAATCTCATTTTTATCCGAGATTGTTTATTCGTAAGTATTTACTGGGGTGTATTTTATCATCCACATCCATGTTTCATCAATATGTAATATTATTTCCATCCACCTACAATTTTTTAAATCCATTTTTACCTTTCGGTGAGTTTTTAGTAATATGTATGAATGGAATCTTTTGTCGTTTTTCGTACGAGGTACTTTTTGACTTTTCCGACAAAAGTACGAAGAATGTTTTTTTTAACTTATACGGAATGAATGGATTTTTAAAACATTATTTCCAAGAAGAATACTTTAAAAGTTTTCAAGTTTATTTTTAATCAACTTCTTTTAGTTTAAAATTGTATGACATGTTAAGAAAGGAAAAGTGTTTTTGAAGTAGAAAGGATATTTTCCTCAAGAATGGAGTTCAAGTGTTTTATCAAAATTATTTTCCATCTAAGATAATAAAGGGTTCTGTTTTATTACATTGATTTGATTATGTTGTGAGGGAATTATTTTTATGATGTCATTTACCTTATATGATTTGTCTTATGATGTCATGATGTTTCAAGAATCCCATTTTTGTTACATGTGTTATGCGATGATGTATGATTTATGATTATGTGGCACACATAAGAAAGGATTAATTATAAGATGGGTGGGACCTATATCTCCCTCTAATGCATTGGGTAAAGATTTCATATCTCATGAGATAGACATGGCTGGAATGGTAGGTTATACCGGTTCAGTGAAACAGGACTGAAACGATGGTGACTCGATTCAGAAAGGGACTTTGTCCACTAAGATAGTCTTGGCAATGAGTCATGACTAACAAGAAATGATTCTCTATGATTATGTGTGTATGCCACAAAGTTTCATGTTTTACGTTATGCTAATTTGGATTTCATTTCACTACTATGATTTATCCCATGTTATGAAATTATGCTCTCTTTTGCAGGTTAATATTTCCAAAAGTTATGTTCTTATGAATATGATGTGATTGATTTTTCATTTGTTTACCATTACTGAGAATTTGAGCTAACCATTTTATGTTTTATTTTCCCCAGGATATAAAGAAAGGTTTTAGGTAAAAAAAAACGGGAAGATCTTTATGGGAGATATTGAAGATCTTTCACCACGATTAGAAGATTACGTTCCGAGTTTCCAAAGACACTAAACTATTACGATCCTTGTGTGTGTGTTTTTGTTATGTACCAAGTATTCCGCAAAAGTAATGTAATGTCCATGTACGTCAAGCTTTGGGTCTCTACATTCCTTATGCTTCTCCCAAGATCCACTAAAATCAAGGACACATGACCCCAATATTTCCTATAGGACATGAATTGTACACTCTGATTTCCCATCTGTCTATGGGTGAAAAGATGTACTAAAAAATATATGGGTACCAAGCACCTTCTATAACCCCTAATTAAAGCTTGAAGTAAAATATAGATCAAAATCTAAAAAATTTAGCCTATGGAACCCCAAGGAACTATACTATTTCCCACACATACAAATCACCCAATTGGTCCATGGTGAAGGTCTCTCCAATTGATATGAAATGGGATACCTTGGTCAATCAATCCAAAACTAACCAGACTGCATCATTCTTATGAGGCATCCTTAGAAGACCAACCAAAAAATCCATCCTCATGTCAGTCCATTTCCATTCTGGAATGATAATAGGCTTTAACAACCCACCTATTTACTAATGTTTGGCCTTCACCTATTGACAGGTGTAGCATCACGTCACAAAACACAAAACCTTTATCTTTATCCCTAGAAACCAATACTGACTTTGAAGATCATGGTACATTTTATTTAAACCAAGATTTACTTCCCACTTCAAGGAATGGAATTCATGCATCAACTCTCCCCACATGAAAGTAGGTATGAAAAAATGACCACGAACATAAATGATCTCATCATCA
Source organism: Viscum album (assembly GCA_963277665.1). Classification (NCBI taxonomy): domain Eukaryota; kingdom Viridiplantae; phylum Streptophyta; class Magnoliopsida; order Santalales; family Viscaceae; genus Viscum; species Viscum album. The sequence continues at coordinate 2,123,674,550 of OY728119.1, forward strand.
CTAAAAATTTAACCAAAAGTTGAATCCCAACATTCAAGACATTCGGTTAGATCCAAGAACTTTGGATCATCATATTTTATCTCCTTGATCTAGCTCAAAAGTGTAGACTCAACCAACGAGGATGCAAGTTTCATTTACCCTTGTCAATCCCGAACCTCTATATTAATCTCTAAAAACAACACCATCATCCACCACTCGAAACTCAATACCTGAACCACCTAGTTTTGTGTCTTTCAGCTGAATGTATCTGCAATAATGTTCCCATTTACTAATGTGTAAACTAGCTCCAAATCGAATGATTGTACATTATCAACCCACCTTCACTATCGAATATTCAAATCACAATAGGAGAAGATATAATTAAGACTTTTATGGTTCGTAAACATAGTAAACCTCTCTCCCAAGAGGTAATTCCACCAAAATTTTAAGGAATAGACCACTATGACCAACTCAAAATCATACATTGGTTAAATTTTTTCATGAGGGATCAAATTTCATGAAACATACCCAATATCCGAATCATTCTGCATTAACACTTTCCGAAGTCCAATATCATATGCATGACAATACACGGTATTATTCTTACCTAGATTATGTAATATCAAAATTGGTATAATAGTCAGCCACTTATTTTACTCCTAGAAGGAATTATCACATGACACAGACCATTTAATCTTAACTCCCTTCTTGGTCAAACCCTAAAGTGGTGAAACCAAATGGGATAAGTCTTTGATAAACCTCCAATAATATCCATCTAAACCGTGAAAACATTAGACACCAAAAAAATTCTTGGGTTTCTCCCAAGATACCATGACATTCACTTTATTGGGGTCTACATACATACCTTCTTCAGAGATGATGTGATCTAAGAAATGAACCTTTTCAATCTTAAAATTTCATTTGGATAACTTGTTGTAAAGAATATGTTCTCTTAGTGTACTTAGGATGATTTCAAGGTGTTTGGAATGATTGCCACAAGTCTTAGAGTACACCAAGATGTCATCCAAAAATACAGCTATGAAATGATCTAGGTATGGATGGAATATTTTGTTCATTAAGGCCATAAAATCTATTAGAACATTAGTCAACCCGAACGACATGAAAAAAATCTCATAGCCCATACTTTCCCCTGAAGGTAGTCCACAGTATGTCAGAATTCATCAACCTTATCTGGTGATACCCTAAAATTAAATCAATTTTGGAGAAAACTGATGAACCCCTTAGTTTGTCAAGAAGATCCTTGATTCAAAGAAGAGGGCATCCGTTCTTAACCATCAACCAATTCAGCTTCTTATAATTGACACAAAACTGAAAGGATCCATCATCATTCTTGGAAAATAGCATTGGAGATCCCCAAGGTGATGTACTCATATGAATGAACCCCTTGTTCTCCAATTCTTCCAACTAAGTTTTAAATTCACGGGGTTATTCCAGTTCCATTCCATATGGAAGAATAGGAATTGGCTACACTCATGGTAGAAAATATACAATGAACTCAAAATATATATTGGGTGAAAGTCCAGAGAATTCCTCAGGAAACACATCCTTAAACCGATCTACCACTAGAGGAAGTACAATTTTCTCTACTCCCCCATCATTAAGAATAAGACAAGACACTGGGCTGTGAGTTCACCCCACTGCTAATTGACTGACCCTACATGTCCTGATCAGATATCCCATTCCCCATGATGTACAAAAGTATTCCCCTCCAAAGAAGTGAATCCTACCTGATGGTCGTAAGAATTGATATAGTCTTGGTGAAACACCAGCCAATCTATGCCCAAAATTAGATCAAAACATGGAATCTAAAGAACAAACAAGTACCATAGGAAACCGAATCCACTAAACTTTAGAGAACACCGCTTAAATTACTAAAACAATTTATGGTTTCACCCCTAATGGTGTATCAATCGATATAACACCTCAAACATGCTCCACCTATAGGACCAAAAAACTCACAAATTGGGTAGATATAAAAGAATGTGAGGAACCTATATCAAATAAAGAAATAGTATGTGTCAAAACTGCAAGAATCGTACCTTGAGCTATCGATAGCCTAGCCTATCTACCTCCATGTGGAGTATGAATCAGATAAAGATGAACTGCTTCTATACCCAGAGCTCTGACAAGAGTTCCAACTATTTTACTACCCTACGGATGCAGAATCCCCATCCTTGGAGCACCATATACACTACCCTGACTGGTATGGTCGGTAGAGCTCTAACTGCCTGCCTGATATGGGGTAAATGACCCCCTACCTACACTATGAACTAGCCTTGGTCCCCCTTCACACCCTAATGGTTGAAGGTTCCTACATAATCTCTACAAATTCCCCATACCACCACACACTTGGAAATAAACTGGCAATTGGGGACACTGGTCTGATGTGTGTCTCAACCTACCACACTGATATAAAAACACCTAGTCACCACCCCAAGGGACTGGTCCTCTTTTATGACTACTTGGAACACCACATAATTGGGGAAGATTCTCAAAATGGTGCTTGTTACCCTTATAATTCGTACCAATTGGTCTCCCAACTTGAAGTACATGCCCACCACTATAAGCCTCCATTAAGTTCCCTTCTTAAATATGGTCCTGGTCCACCTCCTCAACCAGCCACTTTAAAATAAAAATATTAACTTGGGACTTGATATCATGTCTGGGTCCATCTTGGAAAAACCTTTCTATAGCTGCCTCACCCCATACCAACACTGGGTTAAAGCATCGCAAGTCTTTAAAATGGATAACACAATCCATCACTAACATAGTTTCTTATGTTTACCTCATAAATTATGCAACATTTTCCTGTATTATGGTCTCCAGATAAAATTTTTCCAAAAACATTTCTTTAATGTATTTCCATAGCATACCATCCTCCTATTAAGTTTGAACCAGAATATCCGACCATCACTTTTCTAGTCCCCATAACATACAATCTTCCAACTTCAATCACCTCTCAGGAGGAGTCTCTAAGTGATAAAAAATCCTCTAGATGGTAACTATCTTGAACTATGCTTCCTGAGGTCCACCCTCTCTGATCTCAGGGTGTTTTAACTAAAACTCTTCAGTCAAATCAAACATACTTGGTATGACCTACCCTGGGTCCCATTCCATCATTTTCATAAAAGGACCAAAGTAATCATAAAACTAATCCTCTCCCCTATTACACTAAATCACTTGGTTTTCTTGATCCACTTATAGAGAATAATTCTTGGTGATATCCTTTTGTTTCCCTACTTACACACATCATAATGTCTGCATTTATATACAATTCCAAACACACATAACATGACACAAAACATAAAACGTCTACATTTTTCACAAACGATATCCACAAGCCATATACAACCCAATTTTCAAAAACTAGACCAAATAATGTGTTTACATCGGTATTAATACCCCTATCCATCCCCACCATAGACATGGTCAACATGGTAAAACCAACTCACACAACCATAGGTCATTTTAGTAAATTCCCAATTTACCCATTCTTACTTTCACAACATAAATACTTTTCTTTTAGAAACCTTTGCATCATTATAACTTATTACCACCATAATTTTAACCCAATTATAATCTTTCATTAGACACAAGTCTTAAACCATTATTTTAAATTCTTTTCATTTCCCATTTATATCATTCTTATTTAACACGACTTCATTCAAATTTTCAAAGAAAAATAAATGCACTTCATCCATCAAGTCTCACACATATTCCTTGTGTGTGCCTACCATGTTTCATGCCACCTATATCCTTAGGTTCCTAAAATGATGCATGCATGAACAACATCATACCATTTGGACCATGACAAAAAATATTAAGAAATAGTCACATCACACAAGATGTGCATCACCAAATGGTGAAACATCATTCAACTATAACAACACACATCAAGAACAAAAATCCCACCCTAGGCAGTTGGGTTTTAGAACATACATGGGTTAGATGATCCAATGAATGAGATCATTTCCAAGTTCTGTCCCATCCTAGTCTCCCATCTACCATCCCCAAATAGTAATAAAACAGAATATAAATCCTTTGATACCACCTTATAATATCCCCAACACGGGTTCCACTAAACAGTGGCCCGAGATGGGTCTCCATATGACCTCATGTGAGCCTACCTTTATGCCATAGGCTAATAACTAAAAATGAGGGTCTAACCAATCACATTGGGAGAATATAAACTCTTTAATAGAGTAATCCATAGCAGGTAATATGAAATAAAATAAATAATAAAAAAATAACAATAAACATGCATTACCAACCATCTCTCAAAACATGGTAAAATCCCACAACAAATTCGTAAATATGTCATGTCACACTATACAATTACAAATGTGAGGAAAAACCAAAATAATGACAAAAAAAGAAATCCCCAAAATGGGTCCAGGATCAAATTCCAGATCCCTCCACTATGCACATCCCCTGCCCAAATCAACCGCCTAACATATGACCTTTACCCTTGTCTAGACCTACAAGCATGAAGTCATATCGAGTACCCAATTTTTTCCCAATAAAGGTGTTAGTACAACTCAGTAGGCCACCACCAAAAGTGTATAAAAAATTCTAGTCTAAATAGATAATGTATGAAAGTAATAAAATAAACAACAAGGTAAGAAAAAGGGATAAACAAGTTTCCATTAGTTAATAAGTTCACTTATTCCATATTCATCATTTAATACTTGGGTCAGGAATTTTCATCAATTTCAATTTGGCCTATGTCATTCAACTACTATGAATAGGGAGATAAATCGATCTCCCAATCTCACTAGGGATTTTTTTAGAAATAAGTAAATCACACTTACCTTGGATTGTTTATCTAGATAGTCTCATCAAATCAAACCATTAGGGGCATATGGCCTCAGTCCTCTCCATAGCCCATGCATTAAAGGGGTTGGGTTTGATAGCGTTAGTCTAACCCAACCCATGTTCATATATCCTCAAGTCTCGTATCCCACACAAACCACTAAGCCATGTGAAAATGCTTCAGTAATCATTTTCGATTTATACCAAATCAAAAACCATACTAAACAAACACACATAACATTAAAAAAATGATTGATTCAAAAAATAAATCATCTTCATGCCTTATCCCATTTCCAAATTCTCATTTACATGATTTATTCTGATTAACCCATTTATCATTCACCTTACCTTAGACAATAAATGTGATTACACTTTTTAATCCATTTATCAACTAACTTAATAACATCATAAAAAACAACCACTTATGCCATGATATCAATTAAACCCAATTCTCATTAGTTTTATTCCATAACCCAAGATAACATGTCAAAACATTTATTACAGGATCTCTATCATAAAAATTAAATTCTATACTTATCATTTACAATTTTATGTTCATGAAGCAGCAAACCCCATGGGTGGCCCTTAACCCAGTCAAATAAAACTCAACACATACCATAGAGGTCATGAAGGTTTCAATTAATTATTTAATAAAACCATTTACCAAATACTATTAATGGAATCTCATGAATAACAAATTGGATCCATTGCACAACCACATACACATAAATCAAAAACCGAAACTATGTGATATAACTTATAGAACACCTACCCTGATTCAAATGAAAACCACATGCTCAACATTATCCTTTGGTCGGGATTCAAACAAAATATAAATCCCCATCCTAAGATATTCTATAAAAGGAGGGTTTTAGGGCTTTGAAAGTAGAATAAAAACCACATAATCTCTAATATGAAAAAGAAAAATAAGAGAAGTGTTAAGACTCACCCAGAGCTTTGATTTTCACCCAAATACGCTCTAAACAGCTTAGAAATGAGAGTGATTAATCCTTGGGAATCTGGTTGCGTTTTGGTTCATCATTAAGACTACTGGAGAATAAATTATGAAGAAAATTGAGTAAGGGTTCATAAATCCTGAGGGGGGAAATCGTAAAAACCCATTTTTCAAGGGGTGGATGGTTTGGACACATAGTTGGTCAAATTGTACGCCAACCATTAACCAACCACTATCCAAGAGGGGACCATGTGGTATGGTTACTTAGGAATCATGCACGATTTGAAAACTATGAGATGACCGTGATAAATTCCTATGTACAAGGCTGCATAGTTTGTCCTTCTCCTATGCATTGTTTATCAAACCGTGAACCCCTTCTCTAGTAAAGCATAGTTAGGGAATATGGTTACTAATAACTATACTCGAACCATGAAACATGCACTGGATTGCCCTGCTTTCCCTTCTTTAGTGTCATGAATCCCTAGGAAACCCCTAAGACTCCGCATAGACTCATGAAACATTTAATTAACCAAATTAAAGGTATTTAAATCCGAAATTTTAACAAGAACACACCTTAATATGTTTGAGATCTTATAATGGATGTTATAAAAAATTTCTAACTAGTATTTCTAACTTTTAGGTGGTTTGAAGGTAGTAATGAATTGATAGTTTTGAGTGTTCTTCCCAAAATACGAGCAAGAAATTTAATTTTTAATTTTTAGTAGATCATTATTTTTGAAAAGGTTTCAAAGGATGGATGCCTATATAAATTGTTTAAGGTATCATTTAAATTAACTATGTTTCAATTAATAAAATAGCGGATGTGTTGGAGGTTTTGTGGTGAAATTTTATAACCAAGTAATTTGTTGGTGGAGGAAGAGATACTAGTAAAAGTTTTCTAATCAATTAGTATTATATTAATAATGTACATGGAAGTTATGGAGAATATATAGATAATAGATGATTGAAAAAACATAGATTTAGTTGATATCAGTCTAATTGGTAATGGGTATAGTTTCCTATCATTTTGTATCGAAACAATGGGTTGAAGAGATGATTATAAAAATAGGGATTCAGACCAAGTATATTAGACCGGGGCATCAGATAAAGAAGTGATTAATTGAATGGTTTTATACAGAATTTCTGGAAGAAGTTCATTCTCAATGATGTATAAGAAAGTGTTTAGGAAGAAAACTTAATTGCAATAAATTAATTTTTAATAAAAGTTTAAGTATTTTAGTGAAAAAGTATAGAATCCTATTGGTGAATGTTCTTACTATTATTACATAACATTGTTATATAATATCATCAATGAGAGGAGCACATGAAATGTCAGGAGGACTATAGTGTTACATAAGAGAAAGATATTCCCTACATGTTACAACCACCAAAAGGATTATTTTCTAGTGTTTTTTTGTCTTGGATTACATCCAAAACATTCTAGGGACTAGCTACTATTATTGAGTAGAAGACATTGTAAATATATATGATACTATGTTGGCACTTGTTTTTTTTCTAGTAGGGTCTTTTCTCACAAATCATATACAAATTGTGTTTCTTATGTAAGAAAACATACAAAGAGAATATCACTGATTCATCCCCCTCTAAATTATCACACAAATCATGATTGGTCCTATCAATTAGTATCAAAGAGAAGGTTAATTTTATGAAATCTTTGTTAGATTTTGAAGAAATGGAAGGATTCCATGGATATATAGAACTCTATCAACAGTAAGTGGATTCATATTTTTTATGAGAAAAAATATCACATGTGGAAGAATAAAATGTTACATTATCTTATATTCATTATATATGAAGTTATTGAAGTTCCTATCAGTTTTTACCTTTCTCCTTCTAAGGGTTCTCCCCCTAAAAGTTTTGGATAAGAATAATTTGGATAATTATGGCTGATAAATAAATAATATGCTATCCTCACTCTTAGAAAGTGATTTTTTAGGTTCAAGGATATGTGAATAACTAAGGGAATCTTGGACATGCTGAAGAAAATTTTAGAAGGTCATTAGAATGTGAAGAATTAAATGGTAAGGATCTAGATATGGAATTATGCAGAAATTAAAATGGTTGAATATAAATATATTGATGCCTTATTTATAATATTTAATGTCATTATATGAACCATCTAATTTTTAGTGAGAGGATAGAAGATTTAAATGTTATTGAAAATATTCTAATAATTATTTTAAATAAATTTGATTCCAAGGTATTAGATTTAGAATATTTAGATCCTAAAACTATATATCTAGATGATATTCATAATATTATCATCTGTTACAAAAAATGATAAGAGAAATGACAATGAAGAATAAAGAAAATGTTAATTAAGAAATTTCATTCAAAGATGATAAGAATGGAAAATGTATGAATTTTATTCTTGAAGAAGTTAGTGAACCTGACACCAAATATGTCACAAGTAATTTTTCTAATGAATATATGTATTTGTTTTCTTAAAAAGGTGAAAAGTGGAACAAGTATAAAAGAAAGTTACATATTAAGTGACTTAGTTTCATAGCATTTGTATGTTTCAAAAAATGTTTTCCATAACAAGATGAATATGAATAAAGTAATAAAGATCATGGAAATTCAATAAGATACTTCAAGAATAAGGTATAAAAATAAAATTTATATTAAAAGGGACAAGATATGAAGTTATCTAAATATATTATGAGAAACGTTTTATCCAAATGAAAGGAATATGATGATAGAAAGGTGTAAGATGAAAACTACAGTGTTGATGCTAATCAAAAATTACACATTCAAAAACCAAATTATGGAATATACATCAGTAATGATAGTAGTAAATCTAAATAAAAAAATAGAGACTTAGATGAAGATTATTTTTAAAACATATTTGTGATAATTTTGTCAATGATTTTTAAATTTCAATGAGATAATAATAATTTGAAGAAAGAATATATTTCAAAAACCAAATGAGAATTTTTTTCTTGAATAAAAATTCATGTTACTTAAAATAATTGTTAGTATAAATAAGTTACATGATTAATAGAAAAGCGTCAACATCATACTTTAAGAAAATAAAACGGTGAAGGAAAACTATTTTGATCTAGTTCAATAAAAACTTATTAAAGTTGAGTAAGAAATAAATAAACATCCAAATCATATTTTTCGATGTTGTTAAAAGTTATAAGAAGTGTAAAAATTATAAGTATCAATAAAAAATCCTTATAGGTTAATAATAAGTTATAATATGTAAAAAACTAAATTTAGAGAGAACATATTTATAGTCAAAATAAGAAGGGTTGAAAATCTTGAAATTTCCATGGTTTTGATGTCTAAATCAATAACTATTAATACTAGAGATCATTTCAAGACTAAGGGGAAATATATGTTTATGAATATGTGAAGAGGTAAGAATAACATTGGTATACAACAAATTTCAAAGGTGGGTGGTAAGGAGGATAATGGAAAAAGGCCCACAGTTCTAAATAGAATATAAGTTATATAAGATAATATGATTTCTATTGATATTTTTGGTATTGTGGGGGCTTTTATAATACACATATTTTTTATAATTTAATCATAAACACTACATTTAATCCCAGAAGAAATATATGTAGATTTTGAGTTAGACAAGACCCACTCAAATAATACAACACGAGAAATTCATTTGGAATATTTAAAATTTATTCCAACCTATGGAAATTTTTTTAATGATTTTATTATCTTGAGAATATTTATAAATGATTTTTTATGTTATAGGAATAAAATATTTTATATATAAAATCTAAAATTCCACATGAGAGGGATGAAAAATGAACAGAAAAAGCCTTAGTTGTTGAAACTACTCTCAAATCTACAAAAAGAGAATGGCCTTAGATACATGATAGTGGGTGTTATTCATATTTTATTATAGGATTAAAGTTTTTAAATAATATGTAAGATTAAAAATAAGGTATTTTTATGTTTGGAAATGATGAGTCCCTCAAAATCAAAGGATTTGGATCTTCTATTATTAGAAAAATAAAAGTTAAATTCCAAAAGTGCCTTATTTTTCAATGAACTAAAACATAGCTTGTTAAGTTTTTCAAAAATCACTGATAATGGAAATAAAGTTTTTTTCAAAATATATGGATTTTTTTAAAATATTTTGAGATGGGACATTTGTTATAATAATGAAACAATCCAAGGGAACATTGTTTCAAGTTGGTGATATGTAGATTTCATGTTATCTAAGCTTGATGGAGGAAAATAAGATATGTCATAAGAGGTTGGGAAACTTGTTCCAAAGGAATTTGAGAAATCTAAAAATGAGGGAAAGTATTCATGATATTCTTGATATGAAAAAAAAGAGATTAGTATTGTTCCATATGGATGAAATAGAATATTACAAACATAACACATAAGAAAGTTGAGAGACATTCAACTCATCCCTTGGATATTATACATTCAGATATATGAGGTCCCATGAGAATGTAATCAAAAAATAAATATATTCACTTTATTTACTTTATCAATCATTTTAGACAACTTACGTGTATTATGTTTTTGAAACACAAGTCATAGGCTCACAAAATGTAAATGAGTTTTAGGAGAAGTGTGTAAAATAATGTTGAAATTCTATGAAGAATATTTGAACTGATAATGGTGATGAATACAAAAATTGTAAGTTTAGAGATAATCTTAAAAATCATGGAATTTTTTCATGAATTCAATGAACCATACATACCACAAAAAATGGTTTTGTTGAAATAATAAATATAAGTTTAGTGGAGATGGAATGAACTATGTTGATTGAGCATGATACTTCTCAATTATTTTGGAGGAAAGATATTGGAGTAACTATTCACATTCAGAATCTTTCTTTCAATAGGAAAAATCTGATATGACTCCATATGAGATATATTATAAAGAAATCCAAGTTTGAAATACCTAAAGGTTTTTTGAAGTCCCTATATTATCAAATTCAAAGGTGAAAAACCTGGGAAGTTTTATGAAATAGTTGTTGATGGAATCATTCTTGGACTCCTCTTAATGGTGGATGATACATGATCTAAAATAAAGAAACATGAAATATTATAGACTCCATAAATGTTAACGTTTCGAAACAATTTAATAGAATGTTTTAATATGAAACTGAAAATATAATAAAAAGTGAATATTTAATTTTTATTATTAAACATCTAAGAATGTTCTTTGATTGGAGTAATATTGTAGAAACAGAATAGTTTGAAGATGTTAATTCATCTATTTCAAGTAATGAGGAACAATTTCATTCACCTCATCCTAGGATGGGAAAATATGTGGTGGTGAATTTTTTTTTGAAAATGAGAAATTTATTTAAAGTAAAAGAATATTGAGGCCTGTTTTTCATAATTCCTTATATTCATAGGTTGATACAAGGTATGTTGAAGAATATTTAGAGCATCAAGAGTGTATTGGTTCCATGAATGACGAACTAGATTGTATTCATAAGAATGATACATGGGAACTTTTACCCTAACTAGAAGATAAAAATGTGATTGGTACAAAGTGGGTGTTCCGAAATAAGTTGAATAAAAAAGGTGATGTTATAAGAAAAAAAGAAAGACTGGTTTGTAAAGGATACTCACCGGTTGAAGATATTTATTTTTATGAGATATTTTCTCTAGTAGAGATACTTAAAACCATTATAATATTTATCTCTATTGTTAATTAATGAAAATATAATACTATTATAATGGATGTCTAATCTTATTTTCTTTATGGGGAGTTAGAAGAAGAAATTTATATCAATCAACCAAGTAGTTTATTACTTGGTAATGAAGAATGTTATTTTTTCATGTTAAATAAAGATTTGAATAGATGGGAACAATATCAAAGATCTTGGTACTCTATAATGGATACTTAATTGAATAATTTTATGTTTCAAAAAGAAATAGTTGATAAAAAACACTATATTAATGCAAATTAAGAGGGAATTATCATTTTAAAAGTTTTGATGGATTATATAATACTCCTAGGGAATAATGAAAAAATATGTGAAAATTTTGATGAGGATATAATGATTTTATTTCAAATGTCCACTCTTGTAGAAGTGAAATACGTTATGGGCATACAAATCTAGCAAAAAAAGAATAAAATTTTAATATTTTAAGAGAAGTATGATGAGAAAATTTTAAATAATTTTCGCATGGAAGATTCAAATCTAGTTTCCCCACCCATTTTAGTGGAAACAATGTTGGAAAATTATAGGAATGGAAACTAGGTTGATCCTAAATAGTTTATAAATTTGTTTATAAGCTTTTTATATCTAATAAATTTAAGTATATATATTGTGTATTCTATTACATTAGGTACCTTATATCATTGCTTTCTAAATTTATTTCATATTATGTCTGAAAAAATCATTATTAGATTTATCAATGGTACATTTTATTTTGTAATAAAGTATTAAATCATATATAATATTGATCTATTTGGTTATAAATGTGCTAATTGGTTTGGTTGTGTTAATGATAGAAGATATATATTCTGTGTAGTTTTATTATTGGGGGAAAGATTTTTGAGTTGGTATAGAAAGAATAAACATTCAGTAACTATCATTACTGTATAAGTTGACTGTGTAGCTGCCACTAAATCTACAAAACAACTAATGTGGATGAAGACACAACTGGAAGATTTGTTAGCTAACAAAGTGTTTCCCCTTATCTTAGGTCTTGATAATATAATTACATTATATCTCTATAAAAATATAATGAAAAAATTTCTTTCTAAGAACATTAATATTAAATATCACTTTATCAAACATCATGAAAAAATAAATGAACAATTTTTTTTTACTAAAATGGATAAAGTTGAAAATATATTTAGTAAACCATTTATGATGGAAACATTTCAAAATATGAGTTTGATCTTGGGTGTAAAATATCTCCCTATTAAAGGCTAAGGTATCCATCTCCACTCTTATCATATATTTGGATAGTGTTGTCCAAGTGGGAGAAAATATGTAACATAAAACTTGTCATTGATATGCGATTTAATTTCTAAATAAGACTGTATATTTAAGGGGAGTTTTTAAGAAGGGTAATCTATGATTTTAAATTGTTTGAAATATTTTTTCTGTTGAAGTGCGTACAATTTTTTTTCTTATAGGTTGAAAGTTCAAAGTGAAAGAATAAGCTCAAAAAGTTTTTTAAAAACATTTCTAAATCACTAATTTATGGAGTACATGGTATTATTGGTCAATTATTCTTCTTTCATACATTCAGTTCACACATTTCGGCTTAATATTGTTGGATAAGTGTTCTATTTCATGAGTTTCCTTGGTTTGCAAAAAAATCCAAAGGAAGATATTTTCAAGGGTAAGAGAATCTAATTCAATGTTTTGTTAAGAAGATACTGATTGAGAAGAATGATGCTTTTATTTTGTATTACCTTTTTTTAGAAAACCTAAATAACTTAAGATGATTTGTGAGATAATCTAAATGTATCAAAAAAGTACTTAATGTTAGGAGAATAATGTTTGTTATCAACAATATAAAGTTTTCTTAAGGAGTTTTTCATTAGTTGTTTCTGGATAGAATTTTGCTGGATAAAGAGTCGAACATTCATAGTCAAAAAATTCCATATGTTCAGATCCTAGAAGAAGGAGGCTAGTTGATTGGGTGAGGAACTAAGGATTTCTCCAATAATTCTTACATGTTTTATTAGATTGAGATGCTCGATAAATAAAATTAGTCCATTCTTTTCTTTTTCTAAAACATCAAACATCACGATTACTAAAGGATCCCATGATCTATGATTTGGTATCAAGTGGAAGAATGAGGCTCAGTTATGCAATGATTCTCTCCCGACCCATCCTCCGAGGCTTGTTCTCTGACTACCCCAAGCCCGCCTTCCATAGGCTAGGGGCTGGAGACTAGCACTGAAAGGCGTATTCCCTAAAATGAGTGTGCGTTTCCTTTAAACCTGTACAAACACACTGTCTGAGAATAGAATAGGAAGCAACTATGAAGTAAACTACTGTAGTAAAAGAGTGCTAAATGAAAAGGGGGGACAAAATACAATCCCAAATGTAAAATTACAAGTACAACTAAAAGGAAAAATATGACTGAAAAAGGGAAAAAAACTACTGGGATATCCTCTGAGGATCCTACCTAAAAGTTAGTTATAGATCACCTCCTCAGTAGTCCACATCCGCCTGTGTCCACCGAGTACCGCCTAGTCCTATCTCCCACAAACTTGAGCCCAGCTGCTCCTCATCTACATAAGACACAACAAGGTGCATGCAGAACCCGTGGAGGGGTGCATATAACAATACCCATTAGGGCCCCTGAGGCCCCTGAAGGTCTCTCATTATTCCACAAAGGAAAACCACAATGCATGATCTCAATCACAAATAACAAAGTAATAGACACAACTAACAAAGTGTCTCAACTCAAACCAGGTTTTCAGTGATGTATAGAAGTACAAATGAGTTGTCGTGAAGCAAGATCATCTTATTCTGTCAAGAGGCACTGCTGCTGACCATATAGAATCTGACCCATAGAGAATCGATATGTAACTAACCCCCAAAATGTCCCACACAGGATATGATTCACCTAGGATCACTATATCGCCGAACCACGATGGGCTGATCTAAGACTGGTTCTCATCTGTCCGCGAGGTACTGATCTAAACCGGAATGCTAGGTGATGATCCACACATGACCTCTAGGTGTTGATCCACACATGACCTCTAGGTGATGATCCATAGAGGCCCACTAGGTGCATATCCACATAGAAATTCTTGGTTCTAATCCATATAAGACCACTAGGTGCTGACCCACACAGGATTGCATGGTACTAACCTCCGTATTATCGGTTTCCAACCTCTGCCTCACTACCAACAACAGGATTCCTCACACCTAGTGCAATCGAGTTCTGTAGAGTCTTCCACTCGAGATATCAATCATACTTGGAACTTAACTAAGCTCCATAAAGGATTAACATATAGGACCGTCATGTTGTAAGGGTTCCAACGCGACAGACGGCATGTCAATCAGATGCTCGGTCTGTGAGTTATAAGCGTTTTAGCTCCCGGGCCCTATTGGATTCAGGTTCGATCCAACCTGTACATACTCCAAATATCTCCAAAACTCAAGTGTTTTATACCAAAAGGACCATTTTATGCAAGGATCCCAACGTCATAGACGGTTTGTCAAACAGAAGACCGGTTCTCAAGATATAGTCCTTTAAGCGTTTTAGGGCCCGAGTTCGGTCTGACCCAGTCTGGGCTAGGCTGCGGCGGGCACGACCCACTGGGTAGAGGTCTGGCCTGGACCAAAAGGGTGGGGGACCACAAATGGAAACCCGCAAAGGGGCGTCCTGGCCCACCGGTTCGGCCTGCAAGGGGGCGCGGTCCGTGGGGCGGGTGCCCGCTGGGCAGTGGCCCAATCGCGTGAGGCGCGACCCGCAAGGGGGTCCGCCCTATCCTCCAGCGAGGGAGCGACCCAGTATTTTGTTGAACAGCCTAAGGCCATTCGGGCTTCTTCATAGAGGTGCCGCCATATGGCTCTACCTGGTGGCACACAGGACCTGCTGGAGCATGTCCTGCCAACTCTGTCGCGGTCGGCCGGCATGTCGGCTGACTTCTCCAGCGGCGCAAGACAACATGCCGCTCTGCCACCCGTGGCCAACCGGTGTGCTGGAAACTTTTCTCCAGTCTCCTGTGGCTGGAAAACCAGGTCCCGAGTCCTCTGGTGGCGTGTTGGTCATGCCACCCCTACTTCTGCAGCAGACCGGGGTGGCATAAGCCTCTTCTGATTGCCACGACTGACAGGCCATGCCCCTCTGTTCACCAGCGACGCGCAACGGCATGCCACACCTCCTCTAGGGCCAGCCGGTGCTGGACGCTCTAATGACAATCGCGAATTTGTGTCATGGCCTCCTCTTACGAAGTGCATCAGTGCACCACCTCTTTTGTAGCAGGTCGATGCCGCCGTGCTGGAGGTCTTTCATGGGGGTGAAAGGGTAGCAATTTAATGGAGGGATCGAGCCGGGTTCCTTAGGCCCATGCCCTCCACATTAGCTCGAAATCACAAAGGAGGATTTAATTTTCAATAATTCAATTTAAATAAACAAGAATTAAACCCCTACCTCGTAAACCCATTAGAGAGTGCCCGTGCTTGAAGGTGGATCATGTTTTTCATTCCCACAACTGGTTTCCAATGATGCCATTCATATGTCATCCTTTAGTTCATGGTTCAGTGTCACCCGTCACCTCCCACATGGATCAGCTCCGTCCTATAAGTGTTCGGTGTCTTGGCACTCCTTTATCACTTCGATGCATGTAGAAGCAGTGCCGATACCCCTCCCTAAACTCTATATATATAGGAGAGGGAGAGGGTAAGTAACGACGTGGGGAATTAGTGGGTCTCATTTATTAGGAAGCTTCCAAATTTCACCAATGTTTCTATTACATAGAATGTAGGTTCAATACATTTAATGGGTTTACATAATGCTGGCCCCACATACCGCTTATTCGTTGGAGGTAATGAAAGACAAGAAAATAATAAAATAATTTTATTTCATTTCTTTTAAAAAGTCAGAAAACACAACTTTTTTCCATACCTACTGCAGTCAAAGTAAAGCCTCCATTAAGAAAATCCTGATGTTGTGAATGCAACGGTGCCCTCAGATTTTTAATCTGATCAATAGTTTAAATGATATAAAACACCGCTCACGTGTTTAATAAACATACCTGAAAAAAAGTTAATAAATTCACTTCGGGCACATAGTTCCTCAGAATCATGCACTGTAGATTTTCACAGACTCATAATAATTCCATATAATTAAAAACATTCTACGTAAAATACTGGTCTTTACATTCTCCCCACATTAGGTATTTTTGTCCCCAAAATCTATAACATAGAATAAGGAAAAAAAAGGGGGTTCTGAGCACAAATCTGAGTCTCACACCCCCATGTTCTCTCCTGGAGGTTCCTATGCTGCCAGCGAATGTGCAATAGAGGTATCAACCGCCCACGAAGGACCTACTCCAATCGATCCTCAATCTTCACTAGAAACCTCCATACACGTCACCCCAACATCAAAGTCCATCACGCCGTGGACAATGATGTGAGATGGGTCATGCACGTATCTCCTCAGCTGGGATATGTGGAAGACATCATGCACCCCCTCCAACTATGGTGTATGTGCCAAGCAGTATGCCACCTTGCCTATCCTCCGAAGTATTAGAAAGGGTCTGAGAAACCTTAGTGATAACTTGCCGCCTCGGCTAAATCCTTATAGTCCCTATCGAGGAGAGACTCACAAGAATACGTGGCCCCCTCCTGGAACTCCAAAGATCTATATATCCTATTATAATAAGGCTTATGTCTGCTCTATGTAGTCTTCGTCTACTCCTAGATGGCCTGCACTTTCTCAGTCGTTTCTCATACCGACTCTGGACCGATAAGTGCTAGTTCCCCTGGGTCTGTCCAGCATAGAGGTGATCTGCAAGGTTGACCGTATAGGGCCTCTAATGGTTTCATACCGATGGTGGAGTGATAACTATTATTGCATGTGAACTCCACCAAGGGAAAGTGATCCTCCCAACTACGGCCAAAATATAGGAAACATGCACGAAGTATTTCCTCTAGTGTCTGTATGGTCCAATCTGTCTGACCATCTGTCTATGGATGAAAGGCGGTGCTCAAACGCAGTTGTGTAAGGAACACCTCATGTAATCCCTTCCACAAACGGGATGTAAAACGTGTGTCATGGTTAGATAAGATCGTTGATGGAACCCTCTGATGTTTCACATTCTTCTATACGTAGAGGTGTTCTAATACCTCTATTGATCCCTACTCTCGGATTGGTTGGAAGTGGGAAAACTTGGTGAGTCGGTCAACGATCAACCAGATTAAATCATGTCCCCAGGAAGTATGTGGATTCCCTGTCACAGAGTCCCTAGAGATCCCATCCTGCTTTAACTCTGGTACCTCTAGTGGATGTGCTAAGCCTGCTGGAACATGATGATCGACCTTCACTTGATGAAAAGTGAGGCATCGAGAAACAAACATCGCTACAGCCTTCTTCATCCCTAGCCACTAGTGCAGATTCCAGTGGTCCTGGTAAATCTTCTCCACACCAGGATGTACCCCCAGAGGAGATGTATGAAACTCCCTCAACACCTCCTCCCATACCACCACCGGTGGCATGGTACATCCTCTAAAGAAGATTACATCCTACTAACCTTTATAAAATCTATCAGGTGCCTGTACTAAGGATATCTGAGAACTTTGAGTCTTTTAGTCAGTGTCCCCAAGATGCACCTCCCTAACTCACTGAAGGAGTGGGGGAGTGATTGTCATAGACTAGAGGTAAGCTACTCAATCTCTATCCATGAAATAGATCTACATCATGGCTAGCTACTTTTTCGCCTCACTCATCAACTGCAGACTAGACCTCCTTCTGGGTGCATCTGCTACTATGTTCCACTTCCCAAGAATATAGACTATCTCAAAGTCATATTCCTATAGGATCTCTAGCCATCGCTGATGTCTCAGGTTTAGGACCTTATGAGAGAAGATATACCTAGGAATCTTGTGATTAGACTAGACTTTAAAGCGTTCGCCCATCAAGTAGTGTTGCCACATCTTCAAGGCGAAGAACAATATTGATAACTCCAGGTCATGGGTAGCGTAGTTTTTCTCCTGCTATATTAGATTTCAGAAGCCATAGGCGATCACTGCTCGCTTTTACATCAGGACACACCCAAGTCTGGTCCCTATTGTGTCGCAGTAGAATACATACCCAATGCCTTCTTCTGGTAGCCTCAAGATGGGGGCACTCGACAGTCTCCTCCTTAGCTCCTGAAAACTCTGCTGGAATCTCTCTTTCCATAAGAAAGGTAGACCCTTCTTCCACAATACTGGCAAGGGTGCCACAACTCTAGAAAAGTCAGGCACAAATCTCCGGTAGTAACCAGCCAACCCCAAGAAACTCTCACCTTGGTCACGTTCCTGAGGGGCTCCCCAGAAACTGCAACCTCTATCTTCACCGGATCCACAACAACTCAATCCAATAAGATAACGTGTTTTAGAAAGTGGACCTATCATATCCAGAACTAGCACTTCTAGAGTTTACCATAAAGCTAGTGCTCTCGGAGGGTATCCAGAACTATCTATAGATGATAGGAATTCTCCTCCTCCATCACTGATTATATCAAGATGTCATCGATGAACACCACCAGAAATAGATCGAGGTATGGTGAAAAGATCCTGTTCATGAGTCCCATGAACACAACTGGGCCATTTCTCATGCAGAAAGGAATAACCAAGAACTCATAGTGGCTATACCGACATCTGAATGCCATCTTTTGGAAATCCTCATCTCAAACTCTGAGCTGATAATAACCTGATCTAAGGTCTATCTTTGAAAACCAACGAGCTCCCATCAACTGATCGAAAAGATCATCAATCCTCGGATGTGGATACTTGTTCTTAATGGTCACCTGGTTCAGGAAACGATAGTCCAAACAGAGTCTCAAACTCCCATATGCCTTCTTAGCGAACATAATTGGGGCTGCCCATGGAGAAACGATGGGCCTTATGAACCCCTTGCTCTACAAGTACTACAATTGTACCCATAATTCATGAAGCTCCATGGGAGTCATATGATCTATGGGTGTAGATATCAGTGCCATCCTGGGGTATAGGTCGATGTGAAATTCTACCTCTATGCATAGAGGTAGTCCTGTAACATCATTATCAAAGACATGGGCATTATGGTCCACCACTACAGGATATCATAGACTCTTGAAATCTACTGCTCTGAGGGTAAGGCTAGCCAACTAAATTTTAATTGGTTGCACCTTCTTATAGGTAAGTCCATCCTATGCTGCAAGGGTCCCCTTTTCATTGGTGAAGGAAAATCCAGTCCCATCTGTGTGGACACACCGCTCTTCGTGCTTAATATAGTCAATCTGAACATAGAATGTGGATAACCAGTCCATACTCAAGATGACATTGTAAGGCCATGATGCTGCTACTAGGAGATCCCAGCCAAAACACCCGCCTCTTAGAGTAATCTCTCACTTCTAACAACAATATTTAATTGTCGAATCTTCTCTCGTAGGAGTCTATATCCGTAAGGATCGAGCAAATGGCTCCACCGGAATCTCCGAGCTCCGAAAAAGGGCCATGGAAATAAAATAGTGACTGACACCTGTGTCTTTATGTATTGTAGATAAGGTGGATTATGAAAAATTGTACCTCAAATATTCTCCAAAGAGTCGTGTTCGTAGGCCTCTGCGACCCAGAGTTGCGATCGTTCCTGTCCACATGCTCCCTATGGTAGGTGTGGACCACCTGGTTGTAGTGGCAGTAGAACCTCGTATTGCCACCTACTTCCTGCTGCACAAATAACTCTTCTACCATTTCTGGCTACTGCCTGCAGACCTCCTCGATCGAACCTCTTCATCTACCTCGACGGTCCCTCAACCGTTTTCTATTCATCGGCATAGTGGGTCTGGAAGTCATGAGCAATGTGTCCCTACCCGCCACACATGTAACACCACTTGTCACTCACCTGAATTCCTTTTCCTCGCGAGCCCTGAACCTCTGACCCTGTACCTTGGGGTCGTCCACCCGAAGGTCTGGTCCACTTGGACCTCTGTGCCATCTGCCTACTTCCTGCTGTAGCCGAATCTACTACCTGACATCCGGTGGTGGCTCTCGCTGTGGGTGACAACTCAGCTAGGAAGCTCTCCACCAAAATCACTCACTCTAGCACCCCATCATGAGTTGGTATACTGAGTGATATCATCAATTATTTTATCTCCCATCCTAGACCTTGCTCAAAGGTCCACGCCCCGAAGAAAGGGTCCCGTACAGTGTTAGTGGAGTAGCGGGAGAGGTCAGTGAACCTTGCCGAGTACTGCGACACTATCATGCTGCCCTACTGTAGGTGTAGCAACTCTTGTATATGCACAGAGAATAAAGTTGCTGGGATGAAATCTTCCCTAAAAAGGCTCTCTATGTCTTCCTAGACTAGGTTCACCTAGTCCTTTATCATGACCATCAAGCTCCACCATCTCCCTATTGCTGACTGGAAGAGATTGGCTGCTAGGATCACCATAAGGTTAGCCGGTGTCCCAACCCGGCCGAAAACGCTGGATACAGCCTCCAACCAGTCCTTAGTCACCTGCAGGTCCATCTCACCCTGGAACATCAGAGGCCTCTGCTGCTGAAACTCATGCAACATGCTCATTCGGCATGCAACATCTACTGGTGGGGCTTGTGGAAACGACTACACAATTGGTACTAGTGCTGCTGTTACCCCACCCGAAGGTTCTACCAATGTAAGAGGGCCCTGTATCGAGGCCTCATCGCTCTGTGGGCTATCATCGCGTACTCTCTCAAGAATCCTGGCTAGCTGTCTATGTGGCGGAATCCTAAAATATGACAGGTGTTCCATGGTCAAAAAGTTGTACCTGGTGAGATGACTCAAGAAGAAATCAAAAGGAAAAAATTTTCAAAATACACATGCAATCACTGTTTTCATGGACTTAGTTGGAAATCATAATTCAGGGTCTTGGTGTATGGATACGTTGGCCACTGCTCCAACACAAGACTCCCCAAACTGAAAACCACACTCATAACACTTAACACTATTTCTACATTTAAAAGATCAGAGTCCTATTTCTTCAGTAGAACTGAATCCTTTGATACCAATTTGTCATGCACTGCCCCCCCGTGGTCTATTTTGTGTCTACCACAAGCCCTCCTTCTATAGGCCAGAGGCTGGAAACTGGCACCAAAAGGCGTATTCCCTAAAACGAGAAGTCATTTCCTTTAAACCTTTACAAACACACGGTCCAAGAACACAACAAGAAGCAACTGTGAAGTAAACTTCTATAGAAAAAAAGTGTTGAAATCCAAGGGGCCCTGAAATATAAGCCCAACTATAGAAGTACAAGTACAACTGAAAGGAACAATACAACTGAAAGAGGGAAAAAAGCTACTGGGTCATCCTCTGAGGATCCTACCTGAAGGGTAGGTACAAATCACCTCCTCAGCACTCCACGCCCACCTCTACCCTCCGCATACTGCCTAGTCCTGGATCCCTTAAATATCAGACCAACTACTCATCATCTTTACTAGACACAACAAGGTGTGGGAAAAGCCCATGAAGGGGTGAGTATAACAATACCCAAGAGGTACCCTGAGACCCCCGAAGGACATTTAGAATCCCTCAAAAGAAAACCCTAAAAGCATGTTCTCAGTCACAAAGCACAAATCACAAATAAATAGATATAGCTCAAAATGAGTCTCAGATCAAACTAGGTTTTCAGTGAATTATAGAAGTATAGTTGGTTATTCATGAAACAAGAACATTTTATTCTCTCAAGAGGCACTACTGCTTACCATACAGAGTCTGACCCACATAGGATCGATAGGTTACTAACCCCCACAATGACCCACACAGGATATAATATTCCCATGATTGGTATATCACTGAACCACGATGGGCTTCTCTAATGCTGGTGCTCATTGTGTCGTGAGGTGCTGATCCACATAGGACCACTAGGTGCTGGTCCACAGAGGACCGCTAGGTGCTGATCCACAGAGGGCTACTAGGTACTGATCCACACAGGACCCCAAGGTGTAGAGCCACATAGGACTGTTAGGTGCTATCCACATAGGACCGGTAGGTGCTGACCCACACAGGATCACTCAGTACTAACCTCCGTATGATCTGTCTCCAACCTCCGCCTCACATCCAGCCACTGGATTCATCGCACCCTATGCACTCGAGTTCTGTAGAGTCTTGCACTCAAAATATTGGTCGTACCTTGACCACCAATAAGCTCCAAAAAGGAGTAACCCAAAGGACCTTCATGTTGTAAGGGTTCTAATGTGATAGACGATGCGTCAATCAAATGTCTGGTCTGTGAGTTATAAGTGTTTTAGCTCTGGTGGCCTAGTTGGATTTAGGATTGATCAAAACCAGCCATACTCCATCTATCTCCAAAAATAAAGTGGAGTATACTAAAAATGACCATATTTATCCAAGTAAAATAAAATTGCAGACAGTTCTTCAAACGGACATCCGGTTCTCAAGATATGGTACTTTATGTGTTTCTGGCCCAGGTTGGGCCTGGGTCCGGTCCGACCCGGTTGTCCGACCTGGTCTGGGCTGGGCCGCGGCAGGCTCAGCCTGATGGGTCGAGGTCTGGCCCATCCTGCATGGGAGGTTCCCACAAGGTTTACCCGACCCGTATAGTGTGGCCAGGATGCGGGAAGCGCGGCCTGCTGGGCAGCGGCCCACTGGACAATGACATGGTTGCATGAGGCGCGACGCGCATGGGGGACCACCCTAGCTAGCACAAGGGGAAGTGACCCCTAGTTTTCACAAATGGCCTAATTTTGTTCGGTATTATTCATAGCGGTGGTGCTACATGGCAACACCAGGTGGAATGCGGTACCCGCTCTAGTGGGTCCTACCGACTTAGTCGTGACAGGCTGGCGTGCCAGCCGACTTATCCAGCAGCACAGGACAGCACACCGCTCTGCCACCCGCGACTAGTTGGTGTGCCGACCACATTTCTCTGGTCTACCACGAGTTATGAACCGTGGCTTGAGTCCTCTGGTGGTGCGCTGTCCATGCCACCCACTCCTTCTGCAGCTGGCTAGTGTGCCGACCACCGCTTCTGATCACTGCAGCTAACGAGCCAGGACCCTATGCTCACCAGCATCATGTGACTGTGAACCGAACCTCCTCCATGACCAGCCGGTGCAATCGGATCTTATGACCACTGTGTCATTGTGTCATGACCTCCTCTTTCGGCGTTCATCAGCACGCCACCTCCTTTTTAGCCGGTCGATGCGGCCGCACTGGCGGTCTTCAACAGAGGTGCAAGGGTATCAATGTAATAGAGGGTTTGGGACAGGTTAGTTAGGTCCACGCCCTCCACGTTATCTCTAAATCACAAGGGAGGATTTGAGGGTACAAGAATTTAATTAAAATAAACAAGAATTAAGCCCCTACCTCGTAAACCCATTGGAGAGCACCCACACTGGCAGGTGGATTATGTTCTTCATTCTCGAAACCGATTTCAAATGACACCACTCATACATCATCCTTCAGTTCTTGGATCGGTGTCACCCATCAACTCCTATGGAGATCAGCTCTGTCCTTTAAGGGTTTGGCATCTCGACACTCCTTCATAACTTCATTTCTTGGTGAAGAAGTGCCGATACCCCTCCCCAAACTCCATATATATATGAGACGGGGAGGGTAAGTAACAACGTGGGGAATTGATGGGGCTCATTTATTAGTCAGCTAACTAATTTCCCCACTATTTTTGTTACATATATTGTAGGGTCAATCCATTTAATGGATTGAAACACTGCTAGCCCCACACACCACTTATTTGTTAGAGGTTAGGAAAGAAAATAAAATAATAAAATAATTTTATATCATTTCATTTAAAAAGTCACAAAATAACTTTTTCTCCAGGCCTTCTGCGGTCAAAGTAAAGCCTCCCTTAAGCGAATCTCGGTGTTGTGGATGAAATGGTGCCCTTAGATTTTTAATTTGAGCAATGAATCAAAAGTTATAAAATTCCACTCACGCGTTTACTGAACGTACCTAAAAAAAGTTCAGAAATTCATTCTGATCACAACGAACCTCATAATCACGTGCCGTCAATTTTCATAGACTCATAATAATTCCATATAATTAAAAAACAATACGTGGAAAATCAGGGTCTTTATAGATTCACGATAAAATGTTTTTTAGAGTACACTAGATTGATGTTATCATATAATGTTTTTTTTGTTACAATGTTTTTTCGAACATACATTTATTAAGTCTATAAATTATAGGAAGATTGAAGAAGTATCAGAGGATTCTAGGTAATGTGATTTCATGGATTCCATAAGATGAATTTTTATAATGTCATCCTATATTTTCCACTAAATGAACCAAATTTTATCTATTCAATAGTCAAATTAAAGTTTGCGAGTCTACTAAATGAACTTTTATATATTCAATAGATAAAATTATGTTTTATGTGTGCATGAAGTCGATCAGAAGGACTCTGATAAAGATGTAAAGTAAAGAAGATACATAATGTTAGTAAATGAGTCTCAATACAAAGTCACGAGAAAAATGTTTTTGAATGAATTTTATCAAACATATGTCTCTTATAGAAGGAAATAGACGAGTGTTTCTGAGAAATGTCATTATATGGAGGAATATTACTGCACAATATTTCTGAGTTATTCTTATGAAGTTGTGGAGGAGCACCATATGAAATTTCACCAAATGAAAGAGATGTTATGAATTTGTATTAGAAATATTGTTCCATGATATTTATGTTTTTTTAAATACATTAATGGGGTTATACTGGTCTAGACGTTCAATGTTTCAAAAATATTGAAGGAGGAATCCTGATTCTAGCCAAAATTATAGGAGGTTTGAAGATAAATATTATTATCAATTTATAAGTTATGTTCATAACTTTTAGGAGGTTTGAAGGAGGAAACATGTTGGTAGTGTTAAAAAGGATTCCCATAATATGAGAAGGAAAATTAAAATTTGAATTTTCTAAAGACCATGGTTTCTACTAAGGTTTTGGAGTATGAATTTCTATATATTGGGGGGAATGATTCATTCAATGTAACAATACTGTTACATGAAAGATATTGGACATGCCTAAGGTCTTGTGTTGATTTTTTATATCTAATTAATTCTTTTTTTAGGAAGATACCCCAGTTATAGTTTTCAAATATTTTAATATCATATGAATAGTATGTAGATAAGTGATCAGAATAACAAAGAAGAGAGAATATTAGATGAACAAAGATTCATTCAATATTAGTTTAAGTAGTACATGATATAGTTTCCAATAAATTTATATTAGATTAATGGTGGGAAAATGTAATAAAATTAACATGGAATTGTACCAAGTATATTTGATTAATGGAATTCGAAAAAGAATTTATCAGATGAACAATTTTTCAATATAAGTATAGGAAGAAGTTATTAAACACTGCTATGTAATAAAAGTGAAGAGCGATAAGTACTTTCAATAAAGAAAACTATAAAAAAATTTCAACCCACATAGTGAAAAATTACTCATTCGGGTTATTGAATCTTCTTACCATTATTACAAAAAAATTTATATCTTATTATCTATGTGAGGAGCACATGAACTATCAGATAGACTATAGTGATATAAATGTTAAGGATAATCCATGATTTTTATAATTAGTAAAATGATTATTTTCTAATGGTTTGGGAGGTCTTGGATTACTTCCAAACCTTGAAAAGTACTATGTACTCTTATTGAGTAGTGAAACTGGTAAATATATATTTTCCTATGTATTTTCTTATTTTTTGTTTTACATTAGGGTATTTACCCACTAATTGGATGTGAATGTTGTTTCTTATGTTATTAAACATATAAAATATAATGTCACTATTTCTCCACCTCCCTCTCTTAGTGATCACATATACCTTGATTGATCCTCTCATATTCTACATTCAAAATGGTTCAAGGTTCCTACATATGAAAATTTAATTTAATATGGTCAAGGTAATGATTCTTCTTTAATCCACTATTGTGTTAATTGATTTTCAGGTTCCCAATGAACATTCATTAATATATTTTGATAGAAATTGAATAAAAATATAATTTAATGGATGGAGTCTAACTAGTGACATATACAAACTAATTACTACTCCTTGATGGACTTCAACTTGACCAACAAAAAATAATTTATGATAACAAGATATAATTCAACCATTCCATAATTCACTATCACGTATGGGTGAAAATATATGAAAAGGAAACTTAATATCCATCCCTCGCTAGATAAGAATATTGTTTATAGTCCATCTTTCTATTATGATAAACTGTAGTGGAATTACCTATTCACAATGTATAATCCATATTGAAATATAAAATCTATATTTATTTTACCCATCCCTTTTATGGTAGATTCAAATATCTCTATGAAATTTTATACTTATAGTTTTCTAGGTTTTTATATACCAATGAATTTTTACTAGAAAGATTGTTTTTCTAGTACATGAGTTCAGGGATAATATTTTCAGGATGTAAGTCATCAGTTGGGTAATTATACTAATGTGGCCTTAACTGGTGATAAACTTATATGACCACTCTATTAACCTATATCAGTAATCCTCCCAGATCAATCCTTGATATATTATAGTAAGCTATCTATCCCTTATCAAAACTATGTAAGGTCATGGATGATATTGAAGTGAGTTACACCTTTAGATCTAGAAATATGATCCCACAGCACCCACCCAAATCAAATTTTTTCCATTTCTTGGTTTGGGATACCATTGGATGTTTTAATTATGGTAAATTTTGAATAAAATGTTATTATTAACCAACCAATATGATAAAGATCCTTATCATTAATAATTTATTCATTATCCCCTAATAATTAAATATATTTATCTTATATTAATCACTAAAACCCCCAGACTCAGATATCATAAATCACAAAAAAATATACTTCAACTATCTAGAAATGAGACTTCTACGTCATGGAATAGTTTTTATGCTCCCACAGTTTTTCAAGTACTATATCTAAACACCTACCATGTTTTTCTTGGATATTATATTATATTAAAATATACCACATGATAATTACAATAGAGATGAACCTATATGGGTGATAGATCCTTTTAATGATATCCATGAACACCGTTGAGGAGTTTTTTAAAACAAATGAAATCACTAATATCACACAAAACCCATAATTTTTCTTAAAATCTATCTAGTTAATGTCTTTAGCTCTCAAATTGAGATGATTATATTCCAATCAAAGATTATTTTTGGTGAACCATGAGTATTATTTTAATAGATCAAATAGACCATATATCCATAAAATTGAATACCTATAGTAATTTAAACTCAATATCGCTTCCAATAATACATTAATAATCTTGAATTGTTTCCATTTATCTTAGTTAATAATAATGTAGATCCTTTTATAGATTAACTTAGATGAATAAAATCACAAGCCTCCACACAATCAATATATATCCTAATCTCTATTTTCTAAAACAACAACATATTATATAAATTATTAATATTTTCCCTAAACCTGATATAAGATCAATGGTGAACTTAATCTCCACTCTAAGAGGAAATCATTAGATTTCATAATGAATTATTCCTTGATAATCATCCTCCATAAGAATGTAAATAAAAAATACCACCCTAAAACCCCCCAAAGACCATGCTTTCCACCAATATAGTAGTGGTTTTAAAACACCAAAGTTTAGGTCTCAAAAGAACTTATAGATATTTTAAAAATTAGAAAAAGAATAATCATATAATGTTAAGGAAAAATGGAAAATAAACTTTGGTATCAGCCTATGCGAGCTTCATAGAAATCCATCCTTTATATAGAGATGATCATGGAAAAGATGGAAAAGTATGGAATAAAGAAATATCAAAAGTTTATATAACTTCTTATTTTCACTATATATCCTAGAAAATTCCTGAAAAGAATAAACATCATTCCTATAAGAGTTCCAAAGTTTAACAAGATTGTAGAACACCCTAACAAAAATCCTAAATTGGATACCATATGATGTGAAACAATGGAATGCATGTAACCTATATAAAATCAAAAATCAAAAAGTTTCCAATATCATAAAACTCAATGGGAATATTACCTCATTATAATAAACATGAGTTCTATCTGATACAAAAAATCCTATGAGAATTTGAACCATAGACTTTTCATTTGGAACCTTGACCACTCTTCCAATTTATATTCATTTACTGTTTATAATTATTTAATATCTTTGATCCTCACACACCTCCTCTTATTTACTTCTTAGATGATACCCTATTATTAGTCTATGGAAATACTCTAAAAAAATCCCTAAAAGAACTTATCTATCCTAATCCTTTCCCTCTTCCAAACATAGGTGTCCTTCTATAGAAATTTCTAAAGTTTTGGTTATTTTCACATGCATGGAAGTCTATCGTTCTTTTTAGATATATCATTCTAATATAGCCAGGAAACCTACATTGTAAGCACTCTAATGGAGATCTCCCATTATAAGGATGTGAAAAACCTTACCTAGATGCCCTTTTCCTCACTGCCTATGCATCCGACATCGACCATCCTCTTCCTTACACTCAAATACTCACTCATTAAACCTATAAAGGGAGTTATATAACCAAATCATACTCTCCCAAGAAATATTTTATCCATGATTCATACCTTTTCCACCACTTATGAAAATGTCACTATCTGAAAGATCCTAACCTAATGTAATACTGAAGGCATCAAGCTTGTCTCAAAACACCATTATCTCATTGGAAAATTTCCTCCCAAACATAAAGTAAACTGAATCAAAAATATAAATATATTATCATAAACCATAACTATTTAACCATCCTACCAAAAATATATGAACTATCAAGATCACTCCATATTTATAAAAATTGATAAGAATTGATTAAAAAAGTGGATTTAAAATTCTTTATCAGATAACCACTCATATATGATTTCCCTAGATATGATGCCCCACCACATTCTAGCTAAGTAGAAATGTATTAATGCTTCAAATTTTATCTTTTAATCATCTGAGGTATTAATCTAACAAAAAAATTAGAGTATCTAAACCCAACTCTATACACCCTATTTTCCAATGTCACCCTCAATGGTAGGGTGATTATATAATGGAAATTACTTGGCAATATCTTCTATAGTGGAATCGCTCATGGGGATCCTACACATTATGGTTTGAATAAACCCCAAAAAACACACAACAGTCAACTCATCTAGAGGGCCTTGTGCTTCTCTAGTTGGAACAATATCAACCCTTCCCTCCTAGACCACTACTAGATGTTAATATGGTGTTACTATTTAGAAATTCAAAATGACTGATTTAAAACAATTGAAATATTAGTTGTAAAAAACAATAAAATAATTAAATCGTATGTAGAAATACATTTATATATTACCCTACTCAGATGATATCTATACCAGAAGGAACCCAAAGAATAAATTTAGACTCACTTGCTTATGCAATCAAACCACATATCCTATACAAGTCAAATAGTTCAAAGGGAAACTATATTCCCACTCTAGGTTTATATATCACATCAGATGAAAATATCTATTATTGTATAACTATAAATAAATAATAATGAAAACTAAAATGGGTTCAATGAACTAAATTTTACTAGTAATGTATTCACATGTCCTAATAAACAACACATCCAGTACACATCAACAATAACTAAGGAAAATTATATTCCCACTATAGGGTTATAGTTCACAAAAAAAATATATCTATAAATTAATATATCATCATTAAAGAAAGAATCAATAAAATATTACCATTTGGTTCAATTAATTAAATTTCTATTTTATTTTATTAACAAAAATACTGAACAAAATATTGTTTTCATTTAATTAATTCGATTACATTTTTCTAAATATTCCTCTTACTAGTCATACATAAGTATATACATTCCATGTTAACCTATATTCCAAGTATAAATCATGATAAAATTCCCTATCACTATGTCGAGCCAAGAGTAAGAAATTTGACAATAACTCGTAACATTAATCTTTACTGATCAGAAAACCCAAATGAAATGAAATCAATTATCATAATCCCTTATGCCTGGTAACTTGGGATTTCAATATATAGGTGAAAGAAAAATTCCACATCAATTTCTATTCAATGTTCCCACTAAAAAATCACTACATACTGAATCTTAAAATCATATGAAAGTTGAGAATAAATGGGATTTGATACCATATTTTTATTTATCCAACTCTAAGTCTACCTTCAAGATCTGAGATAAGGAATTCCATGTCACCATAGGCATTCGTCCTTATACACCATAGGCTGAAGACTTATGGTGAAGTCCTAATCCATATAATCATAATCTATAAACTAGATACCATAGAAACCCAATAACAGAATACATATAAAATATAAATTATATAATAGAAAAAATATAGAATAATTGTGGTAGACTAATGATATAAATACCATATCATTATGAATGTTATCTATTCCATTTTATACATCATTAATCAAAATGATATCTCAAAGGATGGATGATTATATAAATATTATCGAAGAAAAAGTTTAATAAAGTGACGGGGGGTATAATATAAAATTCTAAGGGTCCAACCCAACATCGTATTTATCTCCTTATCAAGATAAAATAGCTTAATCATTAGAGAGAAGGGGATTTTCCTTACATATATCATAAGATGTTATGTTTTAACATCCCCTAGTGTGAAGATGTCGAGTGTGAGTTTGTAACTCAGTAGGAAACCACCAATACACCCCTATATTAATCCAATATATATGTTATTACTTGTATGGTATAATATATATATAAATTACACTGAATAAAACAATCCGTTTTGAGTTATCATGCTCTTAAAAATTTCTATAAATCTTGAACATACATGACTTTTTGAATGACCTTGAATAAACTGGTCACACAATGAGAGAATAAGAAAAAAACACTATATTGGTACCATGGTCTTTATACTATCCCCCCCAAAAAACTGATTAGTATTAGAGCCATTAGAAGAGTAATATCATATCCAATTCCTTTCAAATATTCCTTTTAAAAATGTGACATAAAAAACATATTATAAGAGACTCTAAATCATTGGAAATGATGTATCATTTCCAATCCCTTGAGAAGAAACACCCACAACATGGGTATCATGAAGAAAATTCTAGACCCCTAGAATTCTAATGAATAAATATTACATCTTAATAATGTGAAGGGGTAATATATCTAATCACAGAGGAATGTTATATCATAATTCTATCATATTCCAGGCAATATATATATTAACCATGACCTCACATAGCATAATTTTCATATGTCATAATACCAATATAATCCCATGGAACAAAAACATAGTATATTGTACTATTAAATCCAATAGGTTGAATATTGAGTCTATTAACAATCCATGATGTATCGTAAATCCTAAGGAAAAAAATATATTGTTGAAAGAAGAGAGTCACTAAAGGTGTTGGAAATAATTATAGTTGATGATTATGGACAATAAATGTTGGATTTATTGATAATTAGAGGATTTTAATATTGATGGTGAAATATGTTGATGATTATATTTGTTGGAAACCACTGAAGTTGTGATAATGTGTATTCATTATTCCATGGTGAGTCACTATGGTGAAGACTAGTTCAGACATAATAGATATAAAAGTTTGGAATTTTGAAAGGATCAAATTGAAACACCCCGAGATTTTATGAAAAATATTCTTTTTAATTTCATTAATATCTTGTGTTGTACGCCACATCAAAAGGTGCTTGCACTACATGAATCCCTGACTTGGCTTGCATTACACACAATCGCGACCTTCCATGATAGCATGTGTTGTACGCAATACCGAGTTTCACTAAACAACGATATGTGATATAAACTAGCCATTATGAATAGTAATACCCACTTTTTGAAATTTTATAAATTTTATCTTTCAAAATGGACTCCATTTTTTGATTCTGAATATCGAAATTAGCCTGGGGTGAATTTTTGGTATTTTTCTGAAAACTTTCAATTTTTGATGAATAGTGAAAACACTTGGTTACTATTTAAAAACCGACTTTTTATATAAATAATTATTTATTTTATTTAAATTTATTTTAGTTCAAAATTGATACATAATACCTATATAAGTTCAATGTAATTCATTGAAGTCATTTGATAATAATTTTAGACATATAAAAATTTATTGAACTTTTCACCGTCTTTTACCCACCTCTTAGAAGAGTTTGAAAATTTACATAAAACTTAATTTTACCGTTTCTGTGAGTGGAATTTTGAAAATCTGAGAGACAAAGTTAATATCAAGGAGTAAAATGTGGTTCAATAAGATAATAATAATTTTTGGTGAATAGTAACTTTTTACTTTTATTTACCACAGTTAAAAGTAAATAGGGTAATTAAGGGTAAAAATGATATAATTATTACCCTAAAACATGTCCTAATTCTATTGGATAAGTTTAATTCGATAAAAAACAACCTTTGGAATAAAATATTACCCTTTAGGTCCACTTTCATTAGATTAGGACATTTATTATTATTTTATTTAAAGGAGAATTAAAATAGTTAAAATCAAAGTTTAATAACTAAAACATTTTTAATATTGGGTCATACGTAAGATAAATTAGACTATAAATATTAATTAGAAAGATAAAACGATTTTCTACATAATGGTATTTTATTTATAATTTTTAGAAAATTTATAATTTAATTTATTTATGACACAATTATGATGCAGTAATTACCTTATTAATGAAATATTAACATAATTGATGTTATAAATACCCAAATAAATGTAATTTTAGACTTTTTATGAATTAAACTAATTTTATAGGTTAATATGAAACGTTAGTATTGATTTAGTTAACTTTTTTCGAACTAATCATGCTGTTATGATTTTCAAAAAATCTAGTACCCAATAGTGTCAAAATTGACATAAAATAGTTTTTAAAACAAATATTATATTATTAATTGTTATTTTATTTCTAAAAATCTATGGTTCAGAAAAATTACTTAAATAAGGATATATATATTAATAATGAACCACTTGGGGTTCTTTTGGCTTGTTATAGTAAGTTTATTAATGATATAGTGTAAGAAAACAAAAAGACACGGTAAAAGTTAAATTATTTAACTTAGAGTTAAATCTAAATGATAAGGTAAAAATAGTAACCTAATCTTGTCTAATACATATTGGTTGAGATGATTTAGAACCATCCCCACCTTATCTTTGAAATTAATAAATTTGGAGATGTTAAAAACCGAATATGACTTTATTATAAAATAATATTTTAAGTTTTTCCAAAGGTGCCCCTCTCCTCCCTTATAAAAGGGCACCCCTTCCCTCTTATCTCAACACCATTTTAAGCCTTGAAGCACGTCAAAAACCGGAAAATTCCTCTTCTAAACCTCTCTAGTTATATAATAGAGGTTCTGGTCTTCTCAAAAGACCAACTCTAGTGCCCTAAAAATAAGTTTAAAGGAGGTGCGTCGAAGAAGAGGTAATCTCTTCTACAGATTCTTTCATGTTTTCTTCTTCTTCAACTTCTTCTTCTTAGTTTTTTCATTATAAAGTAATAACTTAAGTATTAATTATATACGGATATGTTATTATAAATATGAAACAACCCTATTTAACCTTCCATCCATCCTATGGAAAAAGAAATCACCGCGCGTGCGTACGTACGGAATACCGTCTCCACGCCGTGGTGTAATATGTTTTTCCACCACCACCTTACTTGGAAGAGTAGAATGGTGTAAAGAATAACTATATATGGTTATTATAACATCATATGGATTCTAATATATTATATCATCCATTCCAATTCCATCCAATAAATATGGGAATGATATCATCAGTCGTGCGTATGTACAGATTACCGTCTCCACGACGTGATGAGATTCATTTTCCATGTTAACAATTCAAGAATGATTATAAAGTAAATATAATATGTAATAATGAAATATATGAAATAATAATTCTATTGTATTTATGTATATATATGTATGTCATCTACTTAATTCCATTCATGTCAATAAGGAAAGGAAAACAACGTTCATGCATACGTACGACCTGCGGTCTCCATGAACGGTGTATTTAATTTCATTCAACTATATTATATATATATATAAAAATATATATACTAAATATATATGATATAAAAATCATGATTTACATTATGGAAGTAAGTAAATAATGATATAAACACATATGATAAATGAAATGATTTTACCCAAAACGCTGCTTTAACATGGAATTTATAAAAGAACGGGTATTATAAAGTGATAATTGAACCATATATGATATCATAACAATGAATATGATTCTATAATAAGTCAATAACATTATTTAAATCATTATAAAGGAGGTACAGATACATACAAAGCATATCGGTCATAAGGTAAGGGATAACTTTTCCAATCATGTTTTTATCCGAGATTATTTATTCGTAAGTATTTGCTGGGTTTATATTTATTATCCATGTCCCTATTTTCAAAAAATGTTTTCATGTATGTTTAAAGTCCTTTTTACACATTTTTGAATTTTACTACATGGTGTGTAAGGAATCTTTCATTCATTTATGTTACGATGAACGTTTTTGACTTTTCTGACAAAATTACGAGCAAAATGTTATTTTTTACTTATACGGCATGAACAAATTTTTACGGTTTTATAACGCATTATTTTCACGAATCTTACTCTACCATATTTCATAAGTGTTTTTAACAAAATACTTTTATTTTAAAAATTCATGTCATTCTGTGAAAAGAAAATGGTTTTGGAAAAGAAAGGATATTTTTCTCAAGAATTCATTTCAAGTGTTTTGTCAAAACCGTTTTCCATATAATATGGAATTATTTCATATGTGTATGTTTCAAGAATAATGTCTCTATGATTTACATGGTTTCAATTTTATTATGATGAAATGATATCCATTTTTTTATATATGGATTATGTTATGATGGGATTATGTTTATGAAACCCATTTTATTCTTTGGGTTATGATGAATGATTTATGTTTATATTGTGGCATAAGTAAGAATGATTTCATTATGAGATGGGTGGGACCTATATCTCCCTACAATGCATTGGGTAAAGATTTATATCTAATGAGATATATATCGCTGGAATGATAAGTTAATCCGGTTCAGTGTTACAGGACTGGAATGAGGAGTGAACTCAATTCAGAAAGGGACTTTGTCCAATAAGATGGTCTTTCCAGCAATGCCTTGGCTACTATGGAAATCATAACATGTGCTTAATGGTTTTCACAATTAAATGTTTTATTCCCATTCTATTTAATCATTATTGATGTTCCTTTATGATATATTCCTTACGTACTTCCAAGATTCATGTCTTTGCTCAAGATTTTGATGTTAAAATTTTATGTTCATGTTTTTTCATTCAAATGTTTATGGATTGTTTTATTTTCTCAATGTTTACCCTTACTGGGAATTTGAACTCACCCTTTTTATTTTTTATTTTCCCCAAGATTTAAATAAAGGTTTTAGGTAAGAAAATAAAAGGGGAAAATCTTTATGGTAGATGTTGAAGATCTTTCACCAAGATTAGAAGATTATATTCTGAGTTTCCAAAGACACTAAACTATTATAGTCCTTTGGTGTCTGTTTTTCTTATGTATTAAGTATTACGAAAAAGTAATGTAATGTCCATGTTCGTCAAGATTTGGGTATCTACACAAATAGATGAAAGGTCACAAAATAATTCATTCATCATTCCATGAAGAAGATTTTTTAGGTTCATTCAGTCCACAAGTTTATAGAACACACCACAAAAGTGGTTTACATATAGTTATTCTTATGATTTATCAATTGTTTTTTAAGATATGCACGATGAAAAAATAATTCATTCCATAAAGGATATACGATCATATTTTAATTGATCTATCTATCAGAGTACCAAAATATGAATTCAATTTAATTCTATGTAGGATATTGAAGTATTTTTTGAATGGATATATATTTTTATGCTTCACACCTTGACTCAACTAATAACACCATAATATATATTCATGTGGATTCTAGTGTTTATAGATAATTGATTCTCAATGTATACATGTATTAATGGCTGATGTATTACCTCATCCTATCATATACTTTATGGAAATTAAGATGAAAATAACTTACGGTTCCAAAAATTATTAATCCACACCATGATTCAATAAAACTCTGTAAATGAAATATGTAAATTTACGTGGATTTCCCTTAATGGATGAGTACTTAGATGGAAAACTAATTACTTCTTCTTTGAATTTAATGGTATAAATCTAATGAAATAATATAAAAAGATTATATTTGAAGGAATATAAGTTAGATGTTAGGTGAGATTTAAATATCAAATTTGAAATTCAAATGATTCTTCAGTGATATTATATCTACTATGTAGAATTGAAAATTAGACTAAATAAAAAATTGGGAATATATAATAAGAAACAACTATGTGTTTATAGGGAGGAGAATTGATGTCAAAAACATGTACATGAACACATATTTAAATATTATGAGAAGGGTTGTTATTGAATTAGATCATACTGATGATCAAAATTTTATGAGTAAATGTGATGTGTGTAAATGAAGATGAATTAATGATCATATTATAAGTTTTATTAATCATATCTAAATTATAGAATAGAATACAAATCATGGATAGTTTACTATTGTGGATAAAAATGGTTCATTGAAGTAAAGAGGATAAAATATATTTAGGAGTAATTCCCTAGAATTAATTCTAAAAAATGGGGTGATTCTTTTTTGTAAATAGTTTTTGATGATAAAAGTTATATATCCTCTCAAAAGAAGTAAAAAATATCCCGTATTTTAATTTTAGAATCACATGGAAGCATCCGGGAACCTATTTAGAGATGAAGATATCAATAATATTAACTCCTTTTACTAATCTAGAAGTGATGTTCATGTGAATAAATTGACAAGAATACATAAAAGTATATAAAATGAAACCTTCACCAACATATTTCACAAAGGAGAAGAGGAGGGAGTAACCATTGGTGTGAAGTGATCATACCTAAACCACTATATAACTATCAAGCCTTGGGTGGAAGTAGTTTTATCCCTAAACTTGTGTAGGTATTGATATTTATTGAAGAGTTAATTCAATTAAATATTTTATCTTCACAAATAGTGAGTATTTAGTGGATTATTAGTACACATGCATAATGATGAGTCTATGCTCCATGGATATATCCCGAGATGGGGTGAATCAAGTAAAATCTTTGTGTCTATATACTATTTACTTTATATATATGTGAATGATATTTATTTTTGGGTAATTTAATAATGATATTGGTTGAATTGTGTTCCTATTTTAAATGGAATTAAATTAGGAATTAAGAGAATAAGGATAAAAAGATTAAATATATCAATACTAATATTTTCCCCACTCAGAGTTTCCTAGTTTCCAAAAATTATATTAATCCCAATAACCCCTATCATGCCCCATTTAAAAAGTAAAACATTTCTTAGAAAACTGTAAATCTTAGTAACACTGAAACTATTTATTTCTTTTAAAACTTTATAAATTCCATCCTCTATCCCTTATGGAATCTAACCAAAATGTGATGAAGTTTCAGAGAAAATATAATTGGACCAACCGAGGTCCCCCATATATATATTTACTTTATAAGATATTTATCATATAATATCTCTTATAAAATTTGATCAGTACTCAATAATACCCTTTTTTTATACCACAATATAAAAGAAACCCATATAAATGGAGAAAAATTTAAGAAAACACCTACCTCTATCCTATAGAATGTCAGTTCAAAATGATGGTAGTTTAATTCATTTTGAAACCATAGAAATTTTAAATCCCAAAAATTACCCTACCCACAATTTTCCATCTAAAATGAATAAATATCAGTTAGTAGAGGAAAATAATGATTAAAATATTTGTGAGGATAGTTTACCATGGGATGACCAATGTAACCGATAACACATGATTCAATTAAGAGATGAGAAGTTAAGATCACATAAAAAAAATATGGAAGAGTATGATTTTTTGAAATATTATGTAATCCCCATATCAAGACACAAAAAATAAGGAAAAGTGTTATTTTAAATGAAAATATAATAATTTTAAAAAAACCATCCATGAAATTTTGGCCCACCGAGCACAAAGTACCTAGTGGTTCATAAGATTCTCAGTATAAGGCATCTGGTCATGTAGTAGCCAACTTATAAGTTTCCCATTACATTTGGTTGCTCATAAATCACATAATACCCACCACATGGTACCCAATTGTGTATGATAAATAATTTTGGCAACACCACCTCAACCATTTCAACTGAAATTTTAAATATCAATAGAAATCAGACTATTTAAAAATTGTGATTTATTTTTAACTACTTAAATAGAAAAACTAAACTTTGAGACATACCACAAAATTTTTATAGACTTAAAATTACCCTCCATCATAATCTTCTTTATCTTTTATTACTATACCAGAAACACAACATTATATTAATATAATACTTCATATGTAATTCATTATCTCTTCAAATTCATTTTATATAGAAACATGAATTTCTCATTCAATTATCTACACCATAACTTCTAATTCATCCATACCATACTATTCTCATTAAATTCATTTGGTGTCCAATTTCATGTTTGATTACTTATATTTTTATTTTGATAATTGTAACTGGTTTGGATAAAATAATTTATTTTAATTTATTTTTTAGATAATAATTTCATCTGTTTTTATTTTGAAAGAGAAAAATTGATTTTTTAATGAATTCCATATTTTATTTATTTTAAATAAAAATGTTATGAAAGATTAAGTGGATATTATGTGTTAGATATATATTTAAATATTTCTAATTTAACGATACCTCAAAAAATCATAACGGCATACCAATTTTTGATGGATAGGGGTTTCATGAATGGAATAATTGAATGTTAGACTATTTTTATCATTGGATAAAGGTGTTTATGTAATTTCTATCCATGGTATTTCAATCACTAGTATTTTAGGAACAATTATTTTGGATAGGTATTATAAATATTTCTATGTGGATTCAAAATCTAATAGTGTTAAATTTTTCAATATAATTGAAATTATATATAGACTAATTTTAATTGAGTACTATAGATTTTAGACAGATATTTAATATTTATTAGATAGAAAATAATTTTTTTAATTGAAAAAATGTGTTTGGTTCGATAATATTATTAATTATTAAATGGTTATGGATTAAATCATGAAGAAAGATAAATTTAGAGTTTTGAGTAATATTTATAAAGAAAAATTGGATATGTTTTTATAAAGCATTTATAGGATATTTGGGTGACTGAATAAGGGATTAAAGTTATGGTGGAGGTTGGGTTACTAAAGAATCAAAAAAAATTTGTTGGTCCCATTATAGATATAATGGGTCGGGAAATTTAACAGTGCCCTCCTACTACAACCAGAATCCTGTTGGTCCCTTATTATTTTACGTGGTTCCCATAAATGTTTTACTAGAAGCTTAAAAAAATTAATTTTTGGTTTTAATAAAGTAATGTGGACTATTTTAAAATTTTCCCTTGCTTCTTTACATTTAGTTTTCATTGAACTAGGTCCCTCCCGCTATATTTTTCTCCCTCCCACATATATTTCTCCATCAATATATCCTCCATGAATAATAGATCTCTCTTATCATTTATTATATTAGGTTCATTAACATAGGATTTGACTAAATCCTTTGAATATTTTATTTTTCAATTGATTTTATAGTGTGTTCCTTAAATAGTAAGATTTGAATTATTTTTCATAGTTTTGATGAAATAGAGTCATTATGGACATTTCAAGATGTAACCTCCTTCATGATTATTTTTAATAACGTATATGTCTGTGTAATCATCCTTTTCCATATTTTAATGAACTGGTTTGTGTTCATTAGTGATTTAGGGAAACACACCAATATACATGTCCCAATCGGTAGCTAGAACACATAAAATGTAATAAAAATATAAAAAATGTTCTAATAAAATTATTTAAAATTACCTATGAGGAAACTAATTTTATTATAATTAAATAAATTTATAAATTTATTCATGAGTCGAGTAATTATGGGAAATTAAGATACATGAATTATTTTAAAAAACTGTCATTTTAAATATAATAATTTATTATATAATTAATCAAAATTAATGTTGGTGGTTGATCATTAATTGATTTTTTTATTTCCCATAAGTAAATGTAATGTACCAGGAGTTAATTATACCATGTTTTAAAAATTTATTCTAAATTTTTTAGGAATTGTTATAAATGTTCATTTAAAATTCGACAAAAATTAAAATGACTATTTCCCATTACCCTCCAAGATTTATGTTGTGAGAAAGATAGTTGATCATTACCATCCAGAATATTTCATGTATTTGTGAAAGTTTTTCATTAACCTCATTTATTATTTTTGAGGGGATGATTATTAATCATTATAATCATGAATCTTTTATATAAGGGTGATAAATTGTCATTACCCTCTCAACTATGTCCTATTTGGGTGATAGTTGTTAAATTACCTCTAATATTATCTTGAAAGGATTGTATAAATAATGTAATCATCCAAAGAAGGATTCAAAATTGTTATATTTATCCCTTATATTGGGCTAGTTAGAACATGGGGTTTAGGTGTATAGTATGGTGTTTATGTCAGTATCATGATTAAATTTTTAAAATTAATTTTATTTCATTATATATTGTGATTTATTAGGGAAATATTACTACATGATGATCACTATACAGTCACATAAATGCATAATTAAACCAATGTAAAATTTTAGGTCATGTAGTGATGTCTTAATGAATTGTTTATGCTCAAACAATAAATGTACATCTTTATTTGTAAAGATGTATAATTTTTGTGTCATAATTTAGTAATGGGAAAGGGAATAATATTAAAAGGGTGAGAAAAAGTGGTATTTTAATATTGGAAATAGAGTTAAAATTTAATAAAAACAGGGTTCCAATGAAAATATCTATCTTTCTCCATGTTAATTAATTTTACTCATATATGACTAGCCTAATGGTGATTGTTATATTATATGTATTTCATGGACATAATACAAGTAACATTTTTTACTTTGAAATTTATTTTAGAACTAATTTTATTTTTTAACAATTATTTAGATAGTATGGGTATTGTTATGTCATCTTTATGTGGGTTTTTTACTTACAATGATTTAGTGTTTGGTTTTTATTCATTAGTGATTGAGTGTTTTCATTATTAATTTATTAATTAATAAACCTATTTATTTATTTGTTTACCTTATATTATGGATTATATTATCTTGATAGGAATTATACCCCATTGATTATTTAACTACCCATGATTTATTCATAGTCTGCGAAGGAGTGAGAATAACAAGCACGTGGGGTGAATTAGTTCTCCAATATCTTGTCTCACAAACACATTTACACCCATTCCAGTTAGGTTTTTAGATGTTTAACACGATCTCCCAAATAATGACAGATAATTGAACTATAAATAATAATACACATTAACACAAGTTTTTATAAGGTTTACATACTCTTTGTGAGTGGATAATTCGTACTGATCAATTAGTTGTGTCCCATGCCACCCAATATGCATTTTATTATAAACTGAAAGTATTAAGATCTTGATGATAGTCTATAATTCCTTTAAAATTAGAAAAATGATTAATAATGAGTATAAGAAAGAAAAATGATCCTATTCCAGGATTCTTAAGTGCCTCCAGTCCAGGAATGACCAGTACACTCTGTTTTTATATAAAAAATAACCCATTTCTCCTTGGAAATTACTTTGGAATGTTTTGGAGACCACATATCTCAATATATATCCAAGTTAAACTTAATTAATTTATAGAATCTAACAATTTATGTCATAACTCATGGTATTACTGTGTATTCGTTGGTCAAAACTAGATAAAAAATTTAGGGATCATCTATCATAATCAATAAAAAAAGATACTTAACCAAATAATTAATAATTTATATAGATAATGAAACAATTATATACTTAGAAATTAATTTCTATATTAAAAAACCCATGAAGACATTATAAAAATATTGTGGCATATTTCCTTGAAAAAAAACATTGTGGTATATTAGAAAATATCAATGACATGATTATATATTATCAAATTACAATCGTTCCAACAAATTATAAATATTATAAATCATGACATTTTTTAAATGATATATAATGGAATACCAAAAAATAAAGCTTGATTTATTCTTGGTAATGGTTAGTCATGCCTCTAATTACACACCATCAAAACTCCAAATTCTCAAAAAATTATGAAATAATCCACTCAAACCAGGGGATGGTATTATAGCATTACACCTTTATAATGGTTAATAAATGATTTAAAATTATATCAAAAACCCATTCCTTATAAAATAAAATAGGTGAAACCCAAAATTATTACAACATGATTCCCTTAAGCATGTGAAATATTGTTTCCATTGACAATGTAATGTGGCATTATAAAATCCCTATTATTACATGATATTTCAAAATTCACGAACACTGCATTCATATTCATGCTTTACATATCCAATAAAACTATAATAAATTAAGGATCATTTTTAAAACAAATAGAAACAAAAAACACTATATATCACGAATAAACAACTTAATAAATAATACATGGTATGTTCTTAATGTGGGCGTAATCTCAACAACACATTTCTTGATAAACTAATGTCTATTAGAGAAATAAAACTCCGGGTACAAATAAAAATATAATGTTTATAAAGTATATATGAGGTAACATAAATCACTAACACTGTGTTTCTTGGAAAAATGTACTGAGATCCATAAAAATTATAT
The DNA here is from genome assembly GCA_963277665.1 of Viscum album. Lineage (NCBI taxonomy): Eukaryota > Viridiplantae > Streptophyta > Magnoliopsida > Santalales > Viscaceae > Viscum > Viscum album. The sequence goes on from OY728119.1 coordinate 2,123,717,719, forward strand.
GCACCAACATATCCTATTTTCTCCACTTAAGAAAACACCCAATGATACTATTATCCCACCTTGATTTCTTCATCGATGTATATAAATCCTCCTCCTTTTCATGGAAAACCCCCATATGTTGTCAATAGATTCTTAATAACATTGAAATTGGAGGACTTACTACAAAGGAGGTACTTGGATAAAAAGGGAGAGGAAGAAAATCCCTTACCATAAGTATCAATTCCTAAATATAGAAGAGTGATTCCTTGAGAGCATGATAGATTCACTAAAGGGATAATTAATTAACTAATAGAGTGAGAGGTGTGTTAAATATCTTTAGATTGAATTAAATGGTGTGTATAAGTGTGTATTTATATAAAATGTGGGAGGATTGTCTAATAATTTCTAAATATAGCACATATAAATCATAACTATGGAAAATAAAAAACCATTTTCTTACCAAGGGTTTTGGATCATATTTTATAAAATTAAGAAGGTCGTTTTTGACATATTTGAGTTTCAAAACTGAACAACCATATTTTATATTAATTTTTTCATGGGAAAATAATTTTTCCAAAAAATAATGTTTTTAAAATCTTAATCAAAAATTTAGACATTGGATTTTTTATAGGATTGTAAAGTAAATTAAATCAATTAAAATACATTACATTAAAAACATCTAGTAATGGATTCGGTTTTATTAATTATTAAATTATTATTACATATTTTTAAATATATAAAACATAATGAAAACATAAAACTGTATTTTTTTATTCACTCAAAAATAAAATATTTTAGAAAATTCTAAAAATTTCACATAAACCTAATTTCAACATGATAAATTCCAATATAATATTTATTTTATCAAAATAAGTTTTTAAATATAATAAATGTAAATTTTAAAAAAATATTTATTTATGGAAAATAACCGTTTTTAAGACATAATTAACTTCATGACCCTTATGAAAACAACATGGGACCTTATAAAATTATAATATAAGTTATATTTAAATAAATATTTTTTACAATAATATTTCGTGAAAATAAAATTTGTTTAAAATATAAATTAATGTTTTATATTTTCTTAAAATTCAATTATATTTCATTTTTTTCAAAAATATATCTATCATATTTACCTTATATTCTTGTATACTTTATTAAATAAAATAACAATGAAAATGGGATTCAATAAATTGTTATTTCATTTCTAAAAAGAAGTTACATTTTTAAGGTCTAGATATATAACCCTTTGTTACACTAGAATACTCCCTAAGTGTAAGGTACATGATGGGGGTAATTTCATGGGGTGGATCGGTTATCTTTGATCTAGTAGTGATCTCCCCTAGCTTTAACTTCTCCCATATTTGATTCTTATTGAGCCTTACATATTGAATATTTTCTCAGGATTAGTTAAGGTTGAACGCTAGTGATGCTTCCTTCTTCACAAGTTCTCATAAACGGGATTCATAAGGCATGATCCTAATTGTTGGGACCATAAATTCTCCATTTTATATCAATTATCTCTTTTCAATGAATTTTATATACACTAATTATAACAATAACGTTAATACAAATGATCATAAATACTAGCAGATATATGAAAAAATGGCCAGTTAATGGTCATATCTTAAGGGTTACTTTTGCTTTTATATACTACCTATAATCAAACATTTATATATCTCAACATTCACTACTTCTCTTACAAAATTTTTACACTTACCTTGATAATGTTTATCATATACTTAATGCCTCTCTTTATTTTTATAGTCATTATGAAAGGAGTGATTCACATCGAAGAATTTGGGACTATGAAGTTTCTTTTACTAGTTCCATTATTCTTTTTTCATTTATCTCCCTATACTATAATTATATGTTATAGTAAATATTATTTCACATTGCTTAATATTATTCTAAAATGTAAGATTCTTTATATGTTTTTATAATAAAAGTGTCACTTAAAAATTAAAGTTATTCTGTTAATAACATAAAGGAATATTCAAGTCAATAAATTCTCCACGTAAATAAATTTCATCCTAGAAATCTTTTTCCTACATCAAAATAAATGGTGGTATTTATCCTTCATCATTTATTCAAGTTCTCAGGTTTTGTATTAAAAATTTTAATTTTTCCCCAAGATTTTCAGGAGTCATATCATCTTATTTCTTAACAATTTTTCCTTTTATCAACAATTTGGATTAGTTCTTCTTTATTTGATAGGTCATGTTCAAATTCCATACCAGTTTTGTCTAGTATATGTATTGGGTTTGAAATTTAATTTCTTAGTAGGGAAATGTGGAAGATATCATGGAAATTGGAAAGATTTGAAGTTTATACTAACTGATAAGAAATAACCCCAACATACACTAGAACCGTAAATGATCAAATGTAACCTTGACTCAGTTACCCCTATTTTATAAATCTCACGATTTATTCCCCTATTGATATTTTTAGGAATAAATTCTCATTGACAGGAAACTCAAATTCCTTACTTCTATTGTAATAATATTTCTGTTTTTAACTCTAAGAAGACTCTATATGTTTATAGGTCACATGTATATTTTCTATAGTGAATTTCAAAATGTATGGTCCCTATAGTTTTTCTTCTCTATCTTCATCCTTGAATTTTGGAGTTCTACACCTTTTGCAATATGGTGGTTCATAATGACCCATTTGAATACATGAGTGAAAACAGTTGTTATTAGAGATTTCAAAAGGTGGAAGATGTTGAAACCTACTCATTTGAAAATAAATTGAGTTACAACTAAACATTTATTCAAATGTTTTAATGGTCCTCTTATAATTCCTAATAGTTTATTGAATATATGGTGTGTTATGGTTTACTTTATATTTTAGATCCTTTTTGAGGCTCCACGAGAATATTAAAATAAATCTTATATATTGGTCTGAAACAATTAATAGTGGATCCATATGAAATATCACTGCTTCTTGAATATAAAGAGGAGTAACTCACTCAAAGTATAAATATTCCAATATAGAAATAAAACTGGAATATTTTTTTAATCTATCATTTATTAAATAATGAATTATTTCCCATAGATGTATTTGAATGGCTAGTAATTACGCCCATAATTTTATTATATCACTTCCATATAGGTATGGGTAGTTATTACAACACTCCTTTGGGCAGTTCTCTCTCATACTTCACCTATTAAAATATCAAACATCTTCCAGTATAATTAGGAATCTACATTTTCATGATATACCACAAATAATGAACTCATAGATTTTAATACGTTTTGCTAATTCTATGATATATAAAGTACATAGAGTTTTGAGATTCATCCATCAACTTTTTCTTTAACTTGTTAAAAAACTAGAAATACTTCCTATTAAAAAACCTTATTAGTAATTCCTAATAAATATCGAACTCAAGTAACATCCCATATTTCATAGAATTAATCTTCTTTTATAACTTAGGATCCAATATATTGTATTTCTTTATCTTCTCCAATAATGATGGTTTTGAAATTATTTGGGATATGATTGATAAGGTTAATTATCATAGGAATTACATGTCCATATTTACCAATTCCTTTATCAATTTATCCCCTTTAATCTGCATCATTATTAGAACTCCAAGGTGTTTATTATATAATGGACCTATGATTTGTTTTCTTTTATAGGGTGATAATGAATAAATAAATCTATTTCCTTAAGAATATCAGACTGTATTTTTTGTGTGATGTTTAGTTAATTTTGTGGAAATATATACTACATATATTGGAGTTATTTTTATATATCACACTTTACTTCAAATAGAAAATGTATCCATATATTCAGAGAGAATATAACTATAGATAACTCTAAATCATGGAGATGATAATTATATCCATGGGGAATTACCTATTGGGATTGATAGAAAATCACCTTATCATTTTCATGACTACACATCCTTATCATATTATGGATACATCAGTATAAATAAAAATTCCTTCCCCATTAGTTGATAAAGTTAGCATACTGACCAACATCTTCACCAGTTCTTGGAAACATTCTTCACACTCCTTTTCCCAAATTACATTAACTCTATTTCGAGTTAACATAGTTAGTGGATTATGAAGATATGAAAAAAAATTCACAAACAATTTACAAAATCACGTAAGAAAAAGTAAACTATGAATATTAGTTACTATTATATATTGATACCTCTCCTCTATAGCCTTTTTCTTTGTCATACCAAGCATTATTCCTTCAGTAGTCATAATGTGTCCTAAGATTGTGACTTGTTTTAATAATAACTCAAATTTTCTAAATTTATAAAAAGATTATCTTTCTAAAAATATTTTCATATGATCCTTATATTATCCACGTTCTCCTCACAACTTTTTATATATATCATAATAAAATCAATAAAGACCACCAATAAATTATCAATGTGATCCTAAATAACTCTTTTCATAAAATCCAAATATATAGAAGGATAATTAGTTAAGTAAAAGGTAATAAAAAAACTTCATATGTCTAAATATTGTTAAGATTGTGTCCTTTTTTATATATTCTTTCTTCAACCTCTGTAAATGATACCCCAATTGAAGGTCAATATTGGGGACGAATTGAGCCCCATGAAGCTGGCCAAACAAATTAAGAATCATTAGAAAGGTATTTTTTATTCACTGTGATCACATTATATTCTCTATAATCAATACATAGCTTAATTGTTCCATCCATATTCTTTATAAATATAATAATTGTTCCATATGGAGATACACTTGGTTGAATAAAACCATTTTCCCAGATAACTTGAAGTTTCTTATTTAATTCCTTTAACTCCACATATGTTATTCAATATTGGGTTATAAATATTAAAATGGATATAGGTATTAGTTCAATTGATAAATCTATGTCTCTTTATGGGGGAGGTCTAGTTAATTCTTTAGAAAATATTTTAATGTATTACTAAAAAATTAGTAACTCTATGTTTATTATACATTAAAAATATTCCCCTTCTTCACCATTAATTTCCATAAATAATTTTATAAGAGGTGTTTCTTTATAGGAATCATGATGGGATATCTATTTTTGATGATAATTACATTATTTTACTTTAATAAAAACTTAAATATCATTGTTCTTATAGTTGATCTTATCATTATATTGTGAAAAAAATATATCCCATATACTATGTAAAATTACACCATTGGAATAAACAGAAGGTTTGAAGAGATACTAAACTCACTAAATTTAATATGGGAGTCCCTATATATCCTTGATACTTGAATAGTTACTCTATTAGTTTTAACTAAAAACTATACCACTATAATTTCATCGTGTCATTTGATGTTAATTAAAAAGTTCAATGAAATAAGATAATGTGTACTACTAAAATCGAACTATGGTCTTGTTAGCTTTGAGTTTATAATGAGTTTACCATATACTACATGATTTAGATAATTGACTTCAACTATTTTGATTGAAAAATAATGATATTTATATCACAGACTCTATTGGGGATGATATTAGTTACTCTAAGTTCTATTGGGATTTGGAAATTTATTGAAAAATGTCTTTACTCCCCACGAATGGAGAATTTTACTACTAGTTGTACTAAAACTATATTCCCTTTTCCATTGGAATTTAAATATCGAGGCATTACATCCCAAAAATAGTTTTTAGATATATGGACATCTCTTCCAAAATTTTATCACCTTCTATCCCTTGTTGAAAATTATCTAAATGCTTCTCCGGACACCTGTTGTACACCAATAGTTGTTTTTTTCCTTTTCTTCTATGATCAAAATTATTTCTAAAATTTTCTTACATTATAATCTTATTTTTATTTTTTCCATGTGACCGATTTTCATATATAATCTCCATCAACACTTTTAGCTCTCATTAAATTGTCTCCTCATAACTCCCAAAGTCTCACATTTCCATGTTTTTCCATTGTTGAGGTGTTATACCATTGAAGAATTGATCAATCTTAGCATAAAAATCAATGAAAAAGCATAAAGTGTATAATTAATTCCTTGTAAAGTTCATATAATTACACCCATTGACTCATTTTCATTTTTTAAAATTCAAGGAATTTCTATTTCCCTTATTGTTCGATGGTTATGAGGAAAATACTTGGGGAAACATATTTTTTTAAATTCCTCCCACTCTATAGATTCCACCTCATCTTTTATATTTGTGTTCCTGATCATTTTCCACCACAAATCATATTCTTCCTCTAAGTACTAAACTACCAAAGTGAATTTCACTTGCTCAGAACAATGGAGTATATAAAATATATTTTCTATGATATTGATACATTATTATGAAATTAGTAAATCAGAGGTTCCACTACAAACAGGTGGTCATTGACACTTGAAGGATTCAATTCCCAATTATTTCTTCCTTGGAGATGCTAGAAAATCTATATAGTTTAGTTTATTATTCATAACTTGAGACAACTGATTCAACATCCTCATGATGTATTAATCTATATATCTACCCATTTTGGAAAGGCCATCATCTTATTGTCTATAGCATCTGTTATTTACATGAGTCCTTTCATTTCTTACATTTTCTTATAGAAGAAGAAAACCACAGTGGGATTTTTTTTAATTTTTTGGAATATTATAATAATAGTTATGAGGAATTTTTAATCCTAAAATTTTCTAATAACAAGCTTCTAGAGTGTATAATTCAATATTTTAATAAATACATAATCTATATATCACTCCTAAAGGTTTATGAAAAACATGTAATTACCCAAATTATATCCATGGAGAGTGTCTATCTAGGTTTATATTCTTAGGCCCACATATTTTGCACCAAGTAAAGATTGATTCAATACTCAACCAAACTTTTTTAGGGTTATTATCTCTAGGTGCATACGTTTCACACCCAAATACACTAGCCACTCTCCTGATAAAAATTTAATTAATAGGAAACTACATGATTTTTACTTGACAAATATTTACTGATGTTTTCCTATATCACTACTGGAAATAAAGGATATACCAACGGTTCTAAACCGTTGGTATAGGCTGGAGAACCGTTGGTATATTCTATTCCAACGGTTGTCCAAACCGTAGGGAAGTAAGGCGTGGGGAAAGATATATAACAACGGTTTGTAGTAAACCGTTGGTATAGCCCACTCTAGGTATGGATTTGCCAACGGTTCAACAAGAACCGTTGGTATAGGTTTACCCAACGGTTCTAAACCGTTGGGAATTCTATAATTCTGATCTTATACCAATGGTTCACAACAGTTGGTATAGTATTTTTCCCAACGGTTTTCATAAAACCGTTGGGAATTCAATGGTTTTGATCTTATACCAACGGTTGTAAACTATTGGTATAGATGTTTTCCCAACAGTTTCAATGAAACCGTGGGGATATGTTTAAGTATGGTTTTTTACCAACGTTTTATTGAACCATTGGTATAATTCTTTCTCAAAGTATACCAACGGTTTACAACCATTGGTATTCTGTATTTCCAGAATTGTTGCACAGCATCCCCTCCAGTAGCCCCTCCAGTGCATACACCTCCATAAAAAACAACACTAAAAATAGTGACAGACTTAAAACAACAAAAAAGAACACCACCTATTTGATTACACCACCTATTTGATTAGATTCATGGTGAATAATTCCCCCTTTGAATCTTCATATGACAAAAATCATCCAGTAAAGTTGAATCAGAGTTTCAATAAATCAAATATTATTTACACCCATTTCAATCTTCATACGACAACCACTTTTATAATATATGGTGAAAAGGTATTTTCATAGGAGTCTCATCACTTGTGAATCAATAAGTGCCACACCATGCCTCGAATTGAGGCTGGGTTGACTGGTACACAACACATATGATCCATGGATCATTTTCCTAAAGTTTCAACACAATCAAAATCTGTTTGATCGGTTTGACATATGTACGTAAAATATTAATCCATTTTGAACAAATGAGAGGTAGTTTGGGTGGTCCCCGCCCCACGGTGACTCTTATTGAGGCGGGGTTGACTCGTACACGTCACATATGACCCATGGATCGTTTTCCTAAAGTTTCAAAAGAATTAGAATGTATTTGTTCTATTTCCCGTATGTCAATTGTTGATATCACTTACAATTTAGTCCATTTTGAAGAAAAGAGAGACAGTTTGAGTGGTCATGGACACACCGTGGCTTGGATTGACATAGGGTTGACTCTTACACATCAAATATGACCCATGGATCGTTTTCCTAAAGTTTCAATAGAATCCTAATTTGTTTGGTTGGTTTGGCGTATGTCAACTGTTGTTTTCACTTAAAATTATATCCATTTTAAACAAAAGAGAGACACATTGAGTGGTGTCGGACACACCGGGCCTCAGATTGAGGTGGGGTTGACTCGTACATGTCACATATGATCCATGAATCATTATCCTAATGTTTCAACACAATCAGAATCTGTTTGATCATTTTGGCGTATGTATGTAAAATATTGTCCATTTTTAACATAAGAGAGACAGTTTGGGTGGTGTCAGCCTCACCATGCCTCGGATTGATGTGGTATTGACTCTTACACATCACATATGACATGTGGATTTTTTTCCTAAAGTGTAAACAGAATACGAAGGCGTTTGGTCAGTTTCCCGTATGACAGTTGTTGATTTCACTTACAATTTAGTCCATTTTCAACAAAAGAGAGAAAGTTTTAGTGGTCCTAGCCACACCGTGGCTCGGATTGAGGCGGGGTTGACTCGTACACATCACATATGACCCATGTATTGTTTTCCTAAAGTTTAAACAGAATCCGTAGGTGTTTGGTCAGTTTTCCATATGTTAGTTTTTGTTTTCACTTAAAATTAAGAACATTTAAAAAAAAGAGGCACTTTTAGTGGTTTCGGACACACCGGGCCTCGGATTGAGGCGAGGTTGAATCATAAACTTCACATATGAGGCATGAATCATTTTCCTAAATTTTAAACACAATCAAAATCCGTTTGATCAGTTTGGCGTATGTACATAAAATATTGTCCATTTGGAACAAAAGAGAGACAGTTTGGGTGGTCCCAGCCCCACGGTGCCTCGGATTGAGGTGGGTTTGACTCGTACACATCACATATGACCCATGGATAATTTTCCTAAAATTTAAATAGAATCCGAAGGTGTTTGATCAGTTTCCCGTATGTCAGTTGTTGATTTCACTTACAATTTAGTTCATTTTGAACAAAAGAGAGACAGTTTGAGTGGTCTCGGTCACACCGCAGCTCGGATTGAGGAAGAGTTGACTCGTACACATCACATTTGATCCATGGATCATTTTCGTAATGTTTAAACAGAATAAGAAGTCGTTTGGTTGGTTTTGCGTATGTTAGTTGTTGTTTTCACTTAAAATTATGTCTATTTTAAACAAAAGAGAGATAGTTTGAGTGGTTCCGGCCACAACACAGCTCGGATTGAGGAGATATTGACTCGTAAACATCAAATATGACCCATGGATCCTTTTTCTAATGTTTAAATAGAATCCAAAGGCGTTTGGTCCGTTTCCCGTATGACAGTTGTTGATTTCACTTACAATTTAGTCTATTTTCAACAAAAGAGAGAAAGTTTTAGTGGTCTTGGCCACACCGTGGCTCAGATTCAGGCGGGGTTGACTCTTACTCATCAAATATGACCCATGGATTGTTTTCCTAAATTTTAAACAGAATCCGTAGGTGTTTGGTCGGTTTTCCATATGTCAGTTTTGGTTTTCACTTAAAATTAAGTACATTTTTTTAAAAAAAGAGGCACTTTCAGTGGTTTCAGCCACACCGGGCCTCGGATTGAGGCGGGGTTGAAACATCCACGTCAAATATGAGTCATGAATCATTTTCCTAAAGTTTCAACACAATCAGAATCCGTTTGATCAGTTTGGCGTATGTACATAAAATATTGTCCATTTGGAACAAAAGAGAGGCAGTTTGGGTGGTCCCGGCCCCACGGTGCCTCGGATTGAGGTGAGGTTGACTCTTACACATCACATATGACCCATGGATCATTTTACTAAAATTTAAATAGAATACGAAGGTGTTTGATCAGTTCCCCGTATGTCAGTTGTTGATTTCACTTACAATTTAGTCCATTTTGAACAAAAGAGAGACAGTTTGAGTGGTCCCGGTCACACCGCAGCTCGGATTGAGGAAGAGTTGACTCGTACAGATCACATTTGATCCATGGATCATTTTCGTAATGTTTCAACAGAATAAGAAGCCGTTTGGTTGGTTTTGCGTATGTTAGTTGTTGTTTTAACTTAAAATTATGTCTATTTTAAACAAAAGAGAGATAGTTTGAGTGGTTTCGGCCACACCGCAGCTCGGATTGAGGAGATATTGACTCTTAAACATCAAATATGACCCATGGATCCTTTTACTAAAGTTTCAATAGAATCCGAAGGCATTTGATCCATTTCCCGTATGTCAGTTGTTGATTTCACTTATAATTTAGTCCATTTTTAACAAAAGAGATACATTTTGAGTAGTCCTGGCCACACCGTGGATCATTTTTTGGCGGGTTTGACTTTGAAACGTCATATATGACGCATGGATTGTTGTCCTAAAGTTTCGACATAATTCATAGGCTTTTGGTCGGTTTCTCGTATGTCAGTTGTTGTTTTCACTTAAAATTAAATACATTTTAAAAAAAAGAGAGGCACTTTGAGTGGTTTCGGCCACACCGGGCCTCGGATTGAGGCAGGGTTGACTCATAAACGTCACATATGATCCAGGTATGATTTTCATAAAGTTTAAACACAATCAGAATCCGTTTTCTCGGTTTGGCATATGTACGTAAAATATTGTCCATTTTGAACAAAAGAGAAGTAGTTTGGGTCGTCCCGGCCACACGTCGCCTCGGATTAAGGCATAGTTGATTCATACACCTGAAATATGACCCATGGATCATTTTACTAACGTTTCAATAGAATCCAAATGCTTTTGGTCTGTTTCCTGTATGTCAGTGGTTGATTTCACTTACAATTTAGTCCATTTTGAACAAAAGAGAGAGAGTTTGAGTGGTCTCGGCCACATCGTGGCTCGGTTTGTGGCGGGGTTGACCCTTACACGTCACATATGACTCATGGATTGTTTTCCAAAAGTTTAAACAGAATCCGTATGTGTTTGGTCAGTTTGGCCTATGTCAGTTGTTGTTTTCACTTAAAATTAAGTTCATTTTAAACAAAAGAGAGGCACTTTGAGTGGTGTCGGCCACAACGGGACTCAAATTGAGGCGGGGTTGACTCGTACATGTCACATATGACTCATGGATTGTTTTTCTAAAGTTTCAACATAATTTGTAGGCGTTTGGTCGGTTTCTCGTATGTTAGTTGTTGTTTTCACTTAAAATTAAATAAATTTTAAAAAAAGAGAGGCACTTTGAGTGGTGTTGGCCACACCGGGCCTCGGATTGAGGCGGGGTTGACTCGTACACTTCACATATGATCCAGGTATAATTTTCATAATGTTTAAACACAATCAGAATCTGTTTGATCGGTTTGGTGTATGTACATAAAATATTGTCCATTTTGAACAAAAGAGAGGCAGTTTGGGTGGTCCCGGCCACATGACGCCTCATATTAAGGCGGAGTTGATTCATACACATCACATATGACCCATGGATCATTTTCATAACGTTTCAATAGAATCCGAAGGCATTTGGTCCGTTTCCCGTATGTCAGTTGTTGATTTCACTTACAATTTAGTACATTTTTAACAAAAGAGATACAGTTCGAGTAGTCCCGGCCACACCGTGGCTAAGTTTTTGGCAGGGTTGACTCATACACGTCACATATGACTCATGGATCGTTCTCCCTAAGCATGACGAGTCCATCCATGAGTCCATAACTTGTAACCCATGTCTTATCCTAACAATTAACAAGCAAACCAAATCAAACAAGGCAAAATTCACATAACATTGAGAATGTACAACAAGGATTTGTATTCAAATTAAAGAATATAATCACATGCATTTGATGAGCATGAATTTATAAGCTTACCAAGAAATTAATATATTTCAAGACATAAAAAAATAGAATAATCCTAAATAACATTGCATGATCATAGAAATAAAAAAGGCATGTGAAATCAACATGCCTACAATTACATATCATCCATGAGGTATAACATTTAATCAACTTGTAATAGAATTATACATAAGGCATATGAGTCTCATTAACTTGCATACACAGTGGTACAAAAGGAAAATGTTATTCAAGTTCGGGGGGCTGTCCGGGTTCCAAGGAGGAGGGTGGGGGGCTATCCGGGGAGCTATCCGGGGTCTAGGGAGGGTGGGGGGATGTCCGAGGGGCTGTCCAGGGACCAAGGAGGAGGGTGGGGGGCTGTCCGGGGGGTTATTCGGGGTCCAGGGAGGAAGGTGGGGGGGCTGTCTGGGGTCCAGGGAGGAGGGTGGGGGGCTGTCTGGGGGGGTGTCCGGGGACCAAGAAGGATGGGGGGGGGGGGGCTGTCCGGGGGCAAGGAAGAGGGGGTTGTCCGGGGGGTCATCCGGGGACCAAGGAGGAGGGGGGGGGGGGGGGGGCTGTTCGGGGACCAAGGAGGAGGGTGGGGGGTTAACCGGGGGTTGTTCGTGGGGCTATCCGGGGGCAGTCCATGGGCTATTTGGGGGGTGCCCGGGGTCCAGGGAGGAGGGTGGGGTGGATGTATAGGGGGTTGTCCAGGGGGACTTTTCGAGGACCGAGGAGGAGCATGGGGGGATGTCCGGGGGGGGGGGGGGCTGTCTAGGGTCCAAGGAAGAGGGTGGGGACTATCTAGGGGGTGTCCAGGGGGCTGTCCGAGGACCATGGAGGAGGGTGGAGGGGTTATACAATGTCCTGGGTGGAGGGTGGAGGAGGGGACTATACAAGGTCTTGGGTGGATGGTGGAGGGGGTTGTCCAGGGTCCAGGAGGGGGGGTGGCTATCCAGGTTTCAATAAAGAGGGGGGTGTGTTGTCCATGTTCCAGGAGGGGGGTGTCTAGGGTCCAAGAGGGGGGTGTCCATGGTCCAGGAGGAGGGGGGCTTTGTTAAAGAGAGGAAATCCCCATATAATTCTTTGAAAATTACTTAAACCCAATCCAAACAACATCACAATTCCAATCCATCACCCAACCAACATCCAATTCATCCTCAATATCAGTAACCTTCCCATTATTCCTTAAAAAAACTATAAATACAAAATACATATCCATTTTTTGAACTAAACTAAAGTCCAAAGATACTACCATATCACCCCACTAAAAAAATGGAAAACCATCTACACCACTACCCCAACCGTCCACAATCACTTCACATGAAACATACTTATATCCATTACATACCCCGAGACAATATGACTAAACAAACTCTTTATCATCTTTGAGTGGGGATACATCTCACCAGCACCTCCATTGGTTCATATGGTTCACTAAATACAGGAAAGGATTGGCTATGTAGACTTCAAATAATGTTGATCCATACAAGCATGAAACATAAGTATTGAAGAAAGACAAAAAAACAAATCAAAGTGCACTTGTTGGGTATTCCATGCCATAAACATCACAAAAAGGTTTATACCAAATTAAAAAAGAAAACGAAAATTATAGATGCAAAACATTTAAACAAAGGTAGTACATAGAGATTTAGAGTGTAGAACTAAAAACTTATTTGATTTAAGATGGATCTATCAAGTGGAATGAGTTTTTCAATCTGGGTATAGAGATATCGCTCACATTTAGGTCAAATAAAAATAGAAAATAGAAAAGATAGATGAAGAAAATTAGAACTGAGGTAGGACTTACAGATTTGATGTCTTGAACAGATGTCTTGAACAGAAAAGTTGTTTTATTGAAGAGGATGGATGGAGTTTCCAATACCCGTAAGGAGAGAGCGTCGGGAGAGAATCAATTTTATGGCCACAGTCGCACGAAGAGAGAATTGGGGGATCACTGTGTTTAGAGAGAATTTTTCCCAACGGTTTTTAAAAACCATTGGGAAAACTATGATTGAATATGAAGATTTCCCAAAGGTTTTACTAAACCGTTGGGAAAATGTGCTTGAATGTCAAGATTTCCCAACGGTTTGTTGAACCGTTGGGAAAAGTCTTAGTTTTAATGAAATATGCCAACAGTTTAATGTAAACCGTTGGTAAAAGTTGGTTGAAATCAAGCTTTCCCAACGGTTTACGTAAACTGTTGGTAAAAGTTTTCCCATAGTGAGATATCCCAACGGTTTCATTAAACTGTTGGGAAAGAGGTCTGTAATCCACATATGCCAACGATTTTCTAAAACCGTTGGCACCAAACTGTTGGTATAACTCTCCATTCCAGTAGTGTATTTAGACTTATCTTTATTGTTTATACTAATGTTTTATCATCCTAATTTACAAAAATAACTAACCCATTCCTTTAATACCAACTATGGAGGCCCTATTTTTTAATACATCAGTTTTGACATAATTCCCTAATAAAATATTTCATTTATATCTTAGAAGGATATTTTCAGTTGTAGTGTCTTGGAAACAATTGCATAATACATGATTTAATAACTAAACATGAACATAAACCATATTTAATCCACTTGAATGACTCATTTATTATTCCATCACAGTTCACGTCACTAAAAGTTATTTATTAGGGATATACATCAATATAAAATGGTGAGCATAAATCCTAGTATGGGATAAACAAAGTAAATGGAACATGAGATATCATAATGGAAAAAACATGAGACATAAAATAAGTGCATAATAATAAGTTTATGATACATAACATGGAAATTTTGCTATAATATAAAAATGATACATTCATAAGTATATCACAAAGGATCATCACCAAGGTGTCATAAAACATAATAATATGGTTATTTACCAAGGTATTAGAATGATTTCATTTTTAGAGATTATTTTTTTTAAAAGGATGGGACCGAAGCCTCATTTTAATTAATAAAGCAAAGAAAACATCTTTTTAACTGGGTAGAGGGAACCCATTACATAGCCCGAAGGCCCAGTGGGATTGTAGCCCATTTCATAGCCCATAGACCCAATTTTTTGGCCCAGTTCCAATTTTGTGAACAGTAAACCGGCTGCTACAGTACCCGCACAGTACCACCACCGCTACAGTGCCCTGCCGCCGCTACAGTAACCACCGATCAACAGTTTCATCACTACTACAGTACTGCTACAGTAATTCTACATTACCTGTGCCCAATGGGTTTTAAAACCCCATGAATTGAATAATAACCTGTGTAAAATAAAGAATGAGTTTCTTATAAAACCATTGAGAATATAAGTGTTTAAAGACTTGAACCATTCATCATTTTTAACCCATGAGAAAGGGTGTCAGTAGTATATGTGGAAATATACAATAAATAAAAAATATATACATCCATATGATTTTCATTGAATAAATTTATTCTTGGTAATTAAAAACATAAAAAGGGTGTCATTGGAAAACAAATAATGATTTCAGCATCCTAATGAGTGTATAAATTGTTTTATGGAACACTTTTAATGAGAGAGAATTTAATTTTGTCATTTATAGAACAATAATTTGATTGTAATGGAATTATCAAATGTGCATGAGGACATAATGACTTTAAAATTAGAGGAAAAAATACAAAAAAGTACTTGGATGAAAATAGATAATAAGAGAATCCCTTACATTAAATATTAGTTCATACATGTATATGATTTATTTCTTGAGAGTTCAAGAGATTAAAAAAATGTCTTAGTGAGATAAGAAGAGAGGGGGGTCTATGAAAATGAGCTTGGGAGTGAATTAAATGGGGGTGTAGAGGTGGGTATTAACATAAAATGATAGGGGATTGTTTATTAATTTCAAAATACACGCCATTTAAATCTTGGTTATAGAAAATAAAAAACCATTATATTACCCATGGTTCTGGATCATGGTTTAAGAAATTAATAAGGTGGTTTTTGATATATTTTCATTTTAGAAACAAAATTCAATATTTTTTATTACTTATAGCATGAGAAAATTATTTTATAAAAAATAATGTCTTAAAGGATTAATTTTAACTTTAGAACTTGTAAATTTTTTTATACATTTGGAATGTTACTTAAATTTCTTTAAAAACATTATATTAATAAAATAATGTATTTTGGGTCATGGATTAGGTTTTATTAATTATAACACAATTATTACACATTTATGTGGTCATAAATCATACCAAAAACACTAAACTATATTTATAATATTCACTAAAAAATAAATTATTTTTGAAAATTATTAAATTTCAACTTAACCTAAATTTTAAATGATTATTTCAAATGGAATATTTATTTTATCAATATAATTTTCTAAATATGAGAAATTTTGACTTTTAAAAAACCATTATTTGTTGAAAATATTATTTTTTATGACATAATCAACTTTATAACCATAATAAAAATCAGCTGGGACATTATAAAATTATATTATCATTTATATTTGAATATATACTATTTTATATAATTATTTCATGAAAATTAAATCTATTTAAAATATTATTTTAAATTATATATTTTCCCAAAATACAACTATATTTTCTTTATATAATTTTTTTCTCATATTCACTATAAATTCATGTGTTATTTAAATAATATAACAATGGAAATGGGATTAAAGAAACATATATTTCATTTTTAAGAATACATTTACACTTATAATAATAAAGTAAAGATAAATATCCCTGTATTACACCGACATATTCTCTAAGGGTGAAATTTGCAATTATGGTACATTCATGGGGTGGTTCAACTAACATTGATCTAGTGGGGATCTTAACACACTTTAAATTCTCCCATAATCGATTCAACTCGATCATGAATTGTTGAATCTATATTTGTGATTGGTCAAGGGAGAACCCCAATGATGCTACAACCCTCCCATGTTATGATAAATGACCTTCAGTATGAATGATCCTACTAGTTGAGATCATCAATTATACATTCTACATGAACATTATATTTTATTTACCTTTTATATAAATAAATTATAATAAAAACACAATTACCATCTTTCATAATTATCAACTGTTATATTAACCAATAGTCATATTGACCAACTATCTGGTAAATAAATATTAGATCTTAATGGTCACTTTTCCCTTTATACCCTATATATACTCCAATATTCTAATATCCCAAACTTCAATACTTCTATTACAATGGTTCCACACTACCCTTGGAAATTTCCACCATATTATTAAGTATTTTCTTTATTTTTATATTTATAATTGAAGGAGTTATCTTAATGGGAGAATTCGGGCCTATGTTGTATCCATTGTGCATTATTCTTTTTAATTTATCTCACTCTGATATTTTTAGCTATTATAGTAAATATTATTTCATAATTTGTAATGTTATTAAAAATTTTATAGTATTTTTATATTCTCCTAGTAGAACTATGATTATAAAATAATAATTCATATATTAATAATGTAAATGTAATTTTGGGCCATTGCAAGGAGAGTTTAAGAATGTAAAATCACCTACCCGATCAACATATAGAAAACCATAAACAAGTATATATTTTTATTTATCATACCTTAGTATATATTGAGGAGTTATTTTGAAATAACATTAAATACATTTCACTACTATAAGATTCAATAACTTTGAATAATTTTAGATTAAAAAAGAATGTGTGATAATAAACATGATGTCTGATCTTACTAATTTCATATACATTAGGCTATTAGATAACCTTTAAAAATATTTTTAATACAGATATATTTTATTTATCATCCTTATACAACTTAATCCTAATAGATATTGGAGTATATAACACAATTGATTGTTTCTCCATTCATCTTTAGCATTTTTATCAGAACATTAGAATAGAAAAATCCCATAAATTTTTTTTGTTTAAAATAAGCAAGCCCCTGATTCCATAACTCTTTCCCCTTCAACCAATATATAATTATTTTTTCATCATTAACTTGAATGAAATTTCTACTGGATTGATATCATTATATGATTATTTTACCATCCTTCAATCTCTTTGCATTATGAACGTTATTCTAAACTATAAGTTTACTACTATTATCACACAATTGAGATACACATAAAATATTATTTTTCCTCCCATTAATAAAGAGAACGTCATTTTAATTGATATTCATCTCACATGTTTGAGTGATTCCAATACCTTTAACATTTAATGAACTATCATTCCTAAAGGTAACAAAACCATCATCATTTTTAGAATTGATAAAAGGAACCTTTATCATTGCTTTATTCTTAGTATGGATAAAGGGTATTCTTTTTCAGCACTTTATTTTTAGCACTAATAAAGGGTACCCTTTATCAGTGGGGATACATATTTCTTTCATTAATGCTTTTTTAGTGCTGATAAAGGTCTTAATAAATAAAATGAGAAAATTAATAAATAAAAAATTAAAATTTTGTTTATTTAAAAAATTATTTTTTTTAAATTAAATAATTATTGATAAAAATGAATAATTTGATTATACATTATTAAATATTAAACATCCTATTAATTAGATAATTTTGATAATTACTGTTATTAAATTGTATATATTAAATATATAGATATATATTGACGTATATAAATATGATTTATATATTAAAAAATATTTATGCTCTTTATATTAAATAGTAATATATTTATTGAATAATGAATTATAATTAAAAATAAATATTAATTAATTTTTTTTAAAAAATTGCATAGTACTCAAAAAATAATTGAATATAATTTTATTTTTCATTTTAACATAGATCAAATATGTGTTATATTGATTTCAAATTTATTTAATTTATACATTTTTATATAAAATGCACAAACATAAAACTTATCCATTTTTATAATATTGTTAAAATGAGTTTATTCTTAATTTATTCAACTTCACTCATTTTTATGATATATGCATGCACATAAAATTAAATATTCATTAATAATGTTAAAAATATATTTATCAAAATATTTAAAATTATAGATATTTATAAAATTATATATTTATAATTTTAAATAAATAATTTTTTTAAAATATATATTTAGTTATCAGTAAATTATATATATATATAAATAATTATTAAATTTGTAATAAATTTACATAAACAAATGATATATTTTCTATATTTTTATATATTTATTAAATATATTTATTGATACAAACATTATTTTTTAAAAATATTTCTTTTATTATAAATAAATAATTATAATATTATAATAAATATATTTAAAAAGAATATATTTAATATATTTATATTTATATATTTATTAAAAATCTATACATATTTATATTTTTTATTTATAAATATAATTATATATACTTTATCAGCACTTAAGTAATAAGCACTGATAAAATCATCTTTATTAGTATTTTTTTGCGCTGATAAAGATGATGCTTTATCAGTGATATAATTTTTTCACTGATAAAGATAACATTTATCAGTGCTATAGTTTTAGCATTGATAAAGAATGATTTCGTCAGTGCTTTTTAGTGCTGATAAAGACCAACCTTTATCAGTTCTAAAAAAGTACTAATAAAAGGACACTTTATCCACACTTAGTTGTGAGGGCTGATAAAAGTGTCTTGATCTAAATAAAAAACCTTAACCATTTGATAACCCTTCATGATATCAAGAGATTTTCTCTAAGGCCACCCATTGTTGGTGCTCCTCCTTAGTGAATAGAACCTTTAATCACACCTCTCGACTGCCTCTCGAACATCTTTCCTGAGATCCGATGTTTGATTGATGTAAGGGTTTCCGAAGAGGGTTTCAGATTTTCTTCAACTTATCGATTTAGGCTTCATAACATTCTTTTTGTATTTTTGATTTTTTCTGATTTATTCTTTGATGATGTAATTATTTTTTTGTCCAGTGATTGTATACTAGTGAGGTGGGCCATCCAATTTTCTTACTTTCCAATTTTATTTAAACTCTTGACCACTCATGGAGATTTTATTGTTTCTGGAATCTATGGTGACAAATGGAGTCACATGAACTTTAGTTTGTGGTTTTATTTTGTTTATATTTCCGAAATTGATCACCCAAATCTATCATAAATATTTTTCATTCTTTATTTTATAAATGGTATTCCATACATATTAAATTTTAGAAATTGAATGTGGGACTAATGTGTGTGAGGGAGTTTAAGGTAGGTTAAGGTATTTCTTTTATATTATATTGATTCATATCTTCTTTTTTATAAGTATTTGT
Source organism: Viscum album (assembly GCA_963277665.1). Lineage (NCBI taxonomy): Eukaryota > Viridiplantae > Streptophyta > Magnoliopsida > Santalales > Viscaceae > Viscum > Viscum album. The sequence continues at coordinate 2,123,737,820 of OY728119.1, forward strand.
GTAGTTTCAGGAATCTAATTTATGGAAGCATCATGGCAGTTTTAATTTAAATTTTCCTTCTACTAGTTTTATTTATTTTTTGGCCCAAATCATCCCCACTGTGCTATTTTTCATTCCCCTAGTGCTTTTTGTCAGCCCGAGGGGGATCAAGAATTTCCCTTAGATACTATTATGAGCCAAATCAGGTGTTTTACATATGGTTGTCTTGGGTTTGTTTTGAAAAATATATCTATTGTTAAATTTGTTTTACCTTTTCTCAATAATCCAACTTCCTGTGTCGCTATACTTTTTAAAAAATATATTTTATTTTTTTACCTCTTTAGATTAATACAATATTATTTTAAAATACTTTTAATAATTATATATGAAAGATTATACCTTGATGTTATATACTATTTTCCAACTATATTATAATTTTTCATCATCATCCTACTCCCCCTCCACAAAAAATTAACAAAAAAATATCCTTTTGATATTACCCCTTTGTAGTTATACCACTTTTTTTAAACCTATATACCACTATAATACATTATAATTTATTTCTTGAAAATATATATTTTCAAGAACTTCACCCCCTTTGGAGTATTTATTTAATTTATAACAAGTGGATTTCCCTGGAATCACATTTATACCAAGATATATGACATGAATAAAAATAGTATTTTAAACCTTTATACTATAAAAAAGTTTTCATATAATGAATCTCCCACACTTCATGATATATATTAACCTTCCATCTACAACCTATGAAAATTTTATTCAATTTTTAATGGGTGTCAACATAGGCTTTCAATATATCTTTTGAAATATATAAAACACTTCTCTCACATATATGTGTTGGGAAAAAAATATCTCATGAATTCCATGAGTCACCTATAAAATAAGGAAAATATCAACTCACTAATCATCAACATTTAAACATTTTTCATTTTTAATTTAGAAAATTATTATCATCATTTGCCTCTTGAACATATAAATATTATGTCATCCCTAATGATAAAAACTTTCAATCAATCAATAAAATTATTGGTTTTTTAATGATTATGACGAATTCCTCATTTTTAAAATTTAAGATTATTTAATAATTCATTTGAACTTCAATACCAATCTATTAGTTCTTGTTTCAATTCATACATCACATTTTTCAATTTACAATCATTATTATCATATTAAGTAATGAGAAAACTATTTGTTTGTTTTATGTAAACTTCCTATTCAAATAATATATTATGACATCGATTTGTAAATCATTTTTGATGTGTAGGAATCGGTCTCAGGCCAAACAGTTACGTGATGTAATCTGTATGATTCAAAGTGCATGTTTCAGGTTTAAAAGTAATATTTTAGTAAAAAATAAAAGTGACATACTCAAAACCGATCAAACACATTCATATTGTTTTGATACATTTGATAAAAAATCCATAACTTATTTGGAACATGTAGGAATCAGCTACACCTTAATCTAATGCATGGTGTGACCGGTATGACTCTAAGTGCATCTTTATTTAAAACTGAAATCAATTTTAGTATACCAACTAAATAACTTACTCAAAGTTGAATAAACACATTCATATTGTTTTAATTCTTTAGGAAAAATATCCATACATGATTTGAGACTTTCATGAATTAGTCGCACCTCAATCCAATGCATGATGTGACCGATATGACTCCAAGTGTGTATTTTTATTTAAAATTGACATGAATTTTAGTAGAAATTCCAACCTACCGACTCAAAACTAAGAAACACATTAAAAGTGTTTAAATACTTTAGGGAAACAATATATAAGTCATTTGTAATTTTTAGGAATCAGACACACCTAAATCTGATGCATGGTGTGACCGGTATGACTCCAAGTGAGTCTTTTAGAGGGTGTTGAGGAGGGAAATGTGACTAAAAGAATGCATCTCAGAAGAATTATAATCCTTTGAAATTAGATAGAGAAATTGGGCATTTATACCATGAGGGAGAACACCATTGGAGAAGAAGGATTTGACAAGCTTGCAGACATCTAAGTTAATAATATCCCAGTAGTGTTGAAAGAAACCATTACTAAAACTGTCAGGGACAGGAGCACTATCAGGGTTTAAACTGAAGACAGTGACTTTAATTTCATGATCAAGTGATATGATAAATATGTATAATATACAGATATATGAAATGGGAACACCGTTAATGGAGATGGTAGTCTGTATGTACGCAATAACGTTGTTTCCGTTTTCTTATTGTGTAGTATAGAAGTAAGTAAATGACATATATTATCTACATATATATATATATTATTCTAGTAGAAATATTATTTAATATAACTCATAATTAATCTATATATATATATTTAAAAAAATTCTTGAAGGGTGATCGTCGATGATGAATCTCATAGTGTTGCGGAGAAGGTAAGCCATACGTACACACGAGTGACAATATCATTCTATTGATGGTGATAAAATGGTTAATTTGATGTTATATTATACATAAATAATCATTAACATGTTATATTTATTATTTAAATCAATTATACTCATTATTATACCCATCCAAATAAAAAAATTTGAATAACAAACTACACCACGACGTGGAGACAGTAAGTTGTACATATGTATGTATGTTGACTTTTTCATTCATAGGATGGATAGAATAATGAATATGGTTGTACCATATTTATAATAAAATCACAGTAATTAAAATTTACGTGAGTTATTATTTTGTTTTGGAAACAACGAAGAAAGAGGAAGTGGATGAAGAAAAGAACATTGAAAGAGCTGATGATATAATTACCTCTTCTTCGGGTGATTCCTTTTGATTTGAAAAAAAGGGATACTTAGATCCGATTTATAATCAAATTAAGGCTTATAGGTTTATGTTAGGGTATTTGGGAGGATATTTTAGTAGGGTATGGCCATGAAAAAAGGCTTTGGAGGTGTGAATTTTAGATAAGGGGAGGTTCCCTTTTATAAGAGAAGTGAGGGGCACTTTAGGAAAAGATTGAAATATTAATTTATTATAAAATAATTTTCAGTTTCTAATAGATATAAATGGATTTATTTCAAGAATAAGGTGGGGATAGGTCTAAATACACTCAACCAATAGGTTTAAGACAATTTTAGGTCACCATGTTAACCATATCTTTTTAGATTTAACCCTTAGTTAAATAGTTTAACTTTTACTGTGTCTTCTGATATTATTATAATATATGGTTAATAAACATTTTATAAAATGAAAAGAGAACCTAAAGTGGTAAATTAATGAAATATATATCATTATATAAGTCCTTTGGCTAAACCATATATTTTTAGGACTATTATATAATTTAATAAAATAGTATTTGTTTTAAAAACTCATTTATGTCAATTTTAACATTATTTAGTATTTGTTTTTTTGAAATTCATAACAACATGATTACATCGAAAAAAATTCATTGAATCAACCCTATCATGTAATATTAACCTATAAAATTCTTCAAATACATCAAAAGTCTTAATTTACATTTATTTTAATATTTATAACATCAATTATTTTAGTCTTTCATTTATAAGGTAATTAATGTATCATCATTGTGTCAAAAATACATTTATTTTTTTAATATATAAAAATTATAAATAAAATAACATGATGTAGGAAAGGTTTTTATATTTATAATTAATATTTTTAGTCAAAATGTCTTATGTATAACCCTATATTAAAAATGGTTTAGTTATTAAAATTAGAATATAACGCTTTTAACTCTTCTTTAAATAAAATATTATTAATGACCTAATATAATCCATTTCGATAAAAAAGGATCAATTTTTTTGTCATAAGGTTGATTTTTATCGAAATACACTTTTTCAAAAGAATTAGGACATGTTTTAAGGTAATTATAATATCAATTTTTCCTTTAATTACAATATTTACTTTTAACCGTGGTAAATAAAATTCAAAAGTTTCGATTCAACTAAAATTATTTTCATCCTATTGAACCAAATTTTACTTTCTTATGTCAAATTAGTTTTTATTATTTTTTAAATTAAATTCACAGAATTGGTAAAATTACGTTTTATGCAAATTTTCAAATGTGCCTAGAAGGTGGGTAATAGACGTTAAATAATTCAATAAAATTTTATATATCTAATATTATTATCAAATTACTCCACTGAATTATGTTAGAATAATATATTTATTATGTATCTATTTTAACATTAAAATATTTTTTTGAAAAAATATTAATTTTAAAATTAAAAAGTCGGTTTTAAAGAATAACACAGTGTTTTTCACTATTCATCAAAAATTGAATGTTTTCAAAAAAATACAAAAAATTCACCCTAAGATAATTTTGAAATTAAAAATTTAAAAATGATGTCTATTTTACCAAATTTAAAACATATATGTGGAATTAATTAATTTAATGTTAATTACCATTTTCAAAACCAGAAAGCGGGTTTTTAAGAAGTAAAAACTATCAAAAGATTAACATGTGTTTATATCCAATATAAAGGTTAAATTACTTAAAATGACCTACCTTATATTAAATGATAAAAATATAATCTAATCATTCTTTAAAACCACACAAATTCATAATTTAATAATATAAATTATTTCGATTATAAATGTTATTTTCAATTAAAATTTAATATTTTTCACTATTCATCAAAATATGAAAGTTATCAGAAAAACACGAAAAATTTATCCAAACTAAATTTTTTATGTCCTGATTCTAAATGAGAATTTTATTTTTTCAAATTTAATATATATAAAAGTGTCAAATATTGGATTTAAAAAGGGTTCTCCATTAAAAGGAGGTAAAATTGCATTTTTTTGAAAAATTATTCTTTTATCTGAAAAATTGAATTTGTTTTTATATTATGTATAAGAAACACATAATATGGATGATAAAATTATATGGAGTATATAAAACTCAAAATGTAATAAATAATATTCACAACTTCTTTTTGAATGGCTAGTTTGGTAAATCGTGGTGCGCTTGAACTTGGTGTTGTGTGTAGCACAAGCTATTGAATTAATTTAAAGAGATAACGTACTATGAAAGACTGGGGTGTTACATTCTTCCCTCCTATAATAAACTATATCCTCGCAATTTGAAATTGTTCTACGAAAATAAAAGGTTGAAAATTTAAAATATCTTTATAGAAAACCCATATTAGAAATAGGGTTTCTAAAATTTAGTCTTAATGAGAGGAAAAGGCAAATAAAAAAGTCACCACCAAATAAAGATTTTGAATAAGAGAACATTTTTGGAAATCAGAGACACATAATTAGAGGAAAAACATAAATATTTACAAGGAGTGATTAAGGTCATAAATCACAAATAATTGAATAATAAATGGAAAATTTAGGGCCTCAAAGCTGTAAATCAATGATGATTTAAAATATCATCGGTTCAAAGGAACATAAGGTACTAGGATAATTTTTTTTGATTTTTTGTTCCTTTCCCTAATGTCTAAGAATTAATTTCTTCAGAGAATAAGAATAAAAATAATACTTAACCAGTAGAGTTCCATCCTTTAAATAATTTCTAACAAAAACTCATCTTTCACTCAAAAAGATAATATAACTAAAAAATATTCTATTTAACCTAAACATATAGGGTTTCAAAAAATTAATTTATAATTAATATTTTATACCATTTAAAATAAAAATACATTATACAAACCAGGAAATCTCATAGGCCAGTGGTAGGTGATGCACACTTGTCGCCCTTCGGTTACAGGTTCAAGTCTCGCGGTCGTGCTGAGCGCAACGGGTTGTCCCCCGACCTCTAGGTGGTCCCTTTTATGAAAATCCAAAAATAAACATAAGAAATTATTTAAACTTAAAAATTAGTATCTAATGTCCAACTTAATCCATTCCAACCATTAGTCTTGTCCAAAATACTTCAGTCCATACTCACTGTCCAAAATTTATAAGGAAGGTCACAGAACATACATGTGAATACCTTCATCGTGTATTATCATAAGACATGGTAATAAAATGAATTAAAAGAAAACCATATTTAATACTTTCATTCTTCCTTATTACTTTTGTAAAACATATAATACTGGATATACTCATTAAATACATAAAAGTTATAAACTTAAAAAATAATGGAATAAACCAACCATTAATTAGTTCTTAGGTAGTTAATAAAATCCAATATACTTTATCCAACTCAATTATCTCTTATTAAAAAATCAATACCTCAGTATCAGGACCATATTAAGGTTTATCTTTCTATCAAAAATAAATTTTCTAAAAATTTTAACTAGATATTGAGTCACTTTTCTTGGTACTGCACAATCTCAAATACTAAATGAAATTGTACTGTAGTGCAATCCTTATATACTCTATAATTCTAATAACATGTACATCATTAATAAAATACTCAAATGACACAATTCATTAATAAAAATATAAGAACACTAATTATTCCTCTTCATTAGAGGTAGTATCAAAACAAGTTTATTATCCAATTACATCATTTACGGTATACTTTGATGACTGGGACATTGATTTGTGTAGGTCCCAACTCCTTGAATATAAAATTTAAATCTTTTTATTACCCTTGAAATCACGTACTTAGTGTCTTTTTTCTCTACATGTATAAAAAACTCATATTCCCTTCAATAATATACCCATGTGATTTTTCCATAATTATCACATGTGAAAAAATTATTCTTTTCCTTCTTCCCTTTATCCATATTTTTCTCTTCCATCCTCTTATTCTCGTTCTTCCCTTCAAAGTTATAAGACTCATAAAATTCATTACTTATATTATTAACACATTATACTATTTCTTCATATGATTAGAACATGTGGGATACTATTTTCCTTTTAAATGTTGGCTTAATACCATGAATGATATGATCCTTCTTACTCTTTGGATCATGCGTATTGCTGGAGTTCTCATTCCATCTACTGGGGGCCATTTCTAAATGACGACATACACTAGGTTAGATCATATCAAAATGTAGAATCCAAAAACTAGAATAAAAATCAACATTAATTGAATATTTTCACATATCTAGTCTCATAATAATATAAATGGAATCTTTACTATCATATTTTCACATAAATAATTTATAATTGTATGTAAATAGAATATTAATTATCTTAAGAGTATCCCCCGGGAGTGTCAAACCAGTTGCACAGTAAGGCCCATTGTCGTGTACTAGGATACTCGGGGTCAAGCCCGAAACTACTTTTCAGAGTTTTAACTCCTAGGTACATATGTTGCAAAACGAAATCCACTTGTAATATCCAGACATGGATGTATTTCTTGGAAAACCTAAATAATAACTACATCACCAAAACTTTTGGATGTTATTCTATACTAATCCTGAAAGTCTATCTTAGGGCAATGTTTCCTAATTATAGTTTATCTAAATCTAATTTCCAAAGTTATTTATAAACTTCATTTGATTCCAAATGTAATGCCTCGACCCCAGAAGCCCGGAACTAGTGCATTATTTTAATACATTGGCTTGATTAAAAGGAAACATGTCTCGAAGGACCCATCAGTTTAGAATTCTTGGAAAATAGATTACATTCATGAACATTTAAATACAAATTCAAACTTAAAACATAACATATATAATCTTTTGAGAACACCATTATTCCCCTATCTTAACACTTCATATCAATCATAATACACTACCAGGAATCCTGGGAAAAGAAAACATAAGAATAGGGTGATCTCAGATTCTTATTAAGGGTAAATAATTTAGCGGAAGCTATAAACTTTTAAGGCAAGATGTGTAACAAAAAAAAAAGCCTTTTAAACATAAAAATGAACATAATATAGAAAAAATAAATCAAACATTACTATATAAACATGAACATGGATATTCTACTAGTTGAATAATCACATATAATAACTAATTTCAAAATGAGGGAATGCATAATGCCGGACATCAAAACCACATCGGCAAGGCCTCATGCCAAGACTAAAAAAACATTTTTCTTCAAGGTCTTGCGACAAGACAATAATTTGACTCATGAGACCTACTGATGCATCAAGGGGCTATAGCTGGCCCCAGACGTCACTTACAAATTCCAATGCATTCCTCATATGAAAAAGTGTGAAGAAAAACTAAACATTTATACTAAAACTAGCATACGAACTGTCAATACATTAACCATAAACCACGGATGGTATAAAAATAGAACATATATAGTCAAAAATATCATAAGCCATTCAATATAATATATAATATTTTATTATAGTAATTAAACCTCAATCAAGAATAATATCCAATAAATGATATTGACATGGTTGAAAATAATCAACAGAAATCATTGAGAGAAATACCCATTTTCATGAAATCATTTAAAAGTTGATTTTTTAAAGGAAATAATTTAAAAGATATTTTTTAATAAGAGTGGACCAAAACACATTGAATCTTTTGAAATAAATTATCACTTTAAAAAAATTATGTCAACATAAATAAATCCTTTAAATTATTTGGAAAACATGGACATTGATTAAAAATATTTTGGAAAATAAATATTTAAAAACATTTTAAATGATGATCTAGTTTAAGAGAACCTTATATAAAACGTTAAAATATTTATTTTTAATACCTTTTAATTAAACATGGACATATATGATAAATATTTCCCTGTAGATACTTACAGATAAACAATCGCGGATAATAATGTGATTGATGACTTAACCTTTACCTTGTACTTTCCTTTAGTCGAAGGTAAGTTTATCCTCCTGTATAATGACCATAGTATGTTATTAAATTATACCAGAACCATATTAATATTTATTATATCATATATTGTTCATTTATTACTTTATAATACCCATTTAATAATAATTTCTATGTTAAAGTAACATTTCAGGTAGTAATTTCTTTCTTTATCGTACGCGTTTAAACTTGTTATTCTTGATTATATCACTTAGATAATGATTTAAATACTTCCAAAATATAAAAAATGATTTATATATAATATTTATTTAGAATATTAATATGTATAATACACATATATATGAAATAGAAACATCATTCATGGAGACGGTAGTCCGTACGTATGCATGAACGTTGTTTCTGTTTTATCATCGTTTAGTATAGAAGTAAGTAAAATGCATATATTTATCTACGTAAATATATATATTATTTCAGTAAAAGTATTATTTCATATAACTCATAATTAATCAATATATATATTTTTAAAAAAATTCTTGAAGGGTGATTGTTGAAGATGAATCTCATCGTGTTGTGGAGAGAGTAAACCATACGTACGCACGAGCGACAATATCATTCTATTGATGGTAAATTTTTTTAACTGGATGTTATATTATATATACAGAATAATTAACATGTAATATTTATTACATACATAAATTATAATCATTATTATACATATCCAAATAAAAACAATTTTTTGAATAACAAAATACCGTACGACGTGGAAAAGGTAAGCCGTACGAACACACGTATGATGACTTTGTCCTTTATAGGATGGATAGAATAATGAATATGGTTGTAACATAATTATAAAAAAATCATAGTGTGTAGAATATACTGTAATTATTATTTTGGTATGGAAACCAAAAAGAAAGAGGAAGTTGAAGAAGAAAATAACTTTGAAAGAGGTAATGGAATAATTACCCCTTCTTCAGGTGCTTCCTTTTGATTTGAAAAAAAGGGATAAATATATTTGGTTTATGATAAAAGTAAGGCCTCTAGGATTAATTGAGGTTTGTTGGGAGAATATTAGAGTAGGGTTTGGATGATCCAAAAGGATTTAGAGGTGTGAATTTAAGAGAAGGGTTGGTGCCCTTTTATAAGAGAGGTGAGAGGAACTTTAGGAAAAGATTGAAATATTAATATATTATAAAATTATTTTTGATTTATAATAGCTCAAAATGGATTTATTTAGAGGATAAAGAGGGTATGGTTCGAAAAACACTCAACCAATAGGTTTTAAGTAAGTTTAGGTCACCCTGTTAACCTTATCTTTTTAGATTTAATTCTTAGTTAAATAGTTTAACTTTTACCATGTCTTTTTGTATTACTATAATATATGGTAAATAATTTTAATATAAAATTCCAAGAGAACATAAAGTGGTTCATTAATGACCTATATATATTTATATAATTCCTTTGTCTCAACTCTATATTTTTATTACTATTCATTAATTTAATAAAATAGTATTTTTTTAAAACCCCATTTATGCCAATGTTAACACTATTTAGTATTTGGTCTTTTTGAAAGTCATATCAACATGATTAATTCAATGAAAATTCATTGAATAAACCCTTATATGTCATATTAACCTATAAAATTCTTGGAATTCAGAAAAGTCTCATGTTACATTTATTTTAATATTTATAACATCAATTATTTCAGTTTTTCATTAATAAGGTAATTACTACATCATCATTGTCTCATAAATAAATTTAATTATTTAATATATAAAAATTAAAAATAAAATATCATTACATATGAGATCATTTATATTTTTAATGACTATTTATAGTCGATTTTATCTTGTGCATAAACCTATATTAAAAATGGTTTAGTTATTAAAATTAGAATTTAATGATTTTATCTCTTCTTTAAATAAAATATAATAAATGTCCTAATCTAATCCAAGTGGATCAAAAAAGATAATATTTTTGTCCTAAGGTTTATTTTGGTCTAAATACACATACAAAATAGAATTAGGACATGTGTTAATGTAACTATAATATCATTTTTACCTTTAATTACCCTATTTACTTTTAACCGTGGTAAATAAAATTCAAAAGTTACTATTCAGCAAAAAATATTTTCATTATATTGAACCAAATATTACTTACTGATGTCAAACATGTCTCTATGATTTTTTAAATTCAATTCACAGAAGTGGTAAAATTATGTTTTATGAAAATTTGAAAATGTTCCTAGAAGGTGTGTAAAAGACGTTAAATAGTTCAATAAAATTTTATATATCTAATATTATTATAAAATGAATCCAATGAATTAAATTAGACTAATATAGATATTATGTATCTATTTTTGCTTTTAATTAATTTTAATTAAAAATATTAATTATTTAAATAAAAAGTTGGTTTTAAACAATAATGTAGTGTTCTTCAGTATTCATCAAAAATTAAATGTTTTCAGAAAAATTAAAAAAATTCACTCTAATATAATTTTGATATTCCAAATTCAAAAATTATTTCTATTTTAAAAAATTTAAAACATATACATTTCATTAATTAATTTAAATTTAATTCCAATGGCTAAAACCAGAAAACATGTTTTTAAGAAGTAAAAAACAATCAAAAGATTGACATATGTTTATGTCCAATATAAATGTGAAATTACTTAGAATGACCAAATTTATATTAAATGGTAATAATATTATCTAATTATACTTTAAAACTACTCAAATGAATAATTTAAAACTCTAAATTATTTCGATTAAAAAAGTTGTTTTCAAAATAAATTTAATATTTTTCACTATTCATCAAAATTTGAAAGTTATCAGAAAAACGAAGAAAATTTAACAAAACTAATTTTTTTGTCCTGATTATAAATAAGAATATTATTATATCAAATTTAATATATATAAAAGTGTCAAATATTGTATCTAAAAAGGGTTTTCCATTAAAATTAGGTAAAATTTCAATTTTGTAAAGTACTTCTTTTATCTGAAAAATTGAATTTCTTCTTATTTTATTTCTAAGAAACACATAATATAGATGTTAAAATTATATCAAGTATATAAAATTCAAAATTAAATTAATACTATTTGTAATAGCATTTTTAACAGCTAGTTTGGTGAGTCGTGGTGCGCTCGAACATGGGGTTGCGTATAGTGCCAGCTATTAAATTACTTTAAAGAGATAACGTACTATGAAATCCTAGGGTGTTATAATTAATTTATTCATTAAAGTCTAAATCTCCTCATTAAAAAAATTATATTATTTAAATTCAACTTGTTAACTTTTATGAAATTATGAAAATTATATATTTTCATCATATCTCCCAAGGTTTTATGAGATTTTCTACACATTTTGATTCCAACCAAGCATAGATTCTAACTTCTATTTTATCTAAACACTATTTATTAGGATTTTCAGTATAATAATTTGAGGTAAAAATGTGTATATAAAAAATTTAGATGAAGATAAAAATTCCATTCCATTATTTCTAACATTTAATTTCCTCTCCACACCTCATTTTGATCCAAAGTATGTTTGTACTATTATTAGGATAATTATCAAATTTCTTAGTTTCATTGAGAATTTTATTTATTGATCTGGATGATTCACCCATATCACTAATATAATATTAGCAATAAAATTTAATATTATTCATAGATTTTTCAACTTTAGGAAACATCAACTCATTTAGGCGGATGACCTATTAATAATATTTGATGATATTATGTCATAGAACATCTTGTACCATTCAATTATAATGGAATTTATATTATGAATATTCTTCAATTACTCACCTTTATTTTCAATATATATCTTTAAATTATTTTTATCAAGAGTTTTTTTAATGATGAATAATCTTTTTCAATATTTACAATCCCTTTAAGAAAAAACGTGATCTAAGTTATTTATTATAAGTTCATTATTATTTATTTTTATTTATCATCATATTATATAAATTTTTATTTATTATATGATTAACAAGTATATTTGATTGTTCCATGATTTGTTCAGAGCATTTGTCCTACATGTGTTCCACTTCCAATTTAAATTTATTATTATAATTTGATTCTTATTGATTAAATAGAAAATTTTTGTGCATTGATGAATTATCCCTCCACCTAACTTAGGAAAACTTTAATGGATTATGACCACTATAAATATTATTACTCTTTATATAGGGTCACTTGTACTAATCATATTTATCATTATCATGATTCTCCTTTGGTAACATAACTAAAAAATTATAATATTTCCATAATTGTAACAACTAAAAGGGAGTTTTCATTTGAACTTACCTTATCAACTTTCAAAACCATCAGAGAAAAAGGAAATAAACTTATAAAAATCAGAAAACAAATTCATCATCTGATTTATCATCATGAAAACAATTTTATAAATTGATTATCAAGACATTGAAGGATTTAAAAGTAGTATTCTTATTAATAATTACTTTTTTATTCAAGTACAGACTTCAAAACACTTAAAATGTAATCAGTATATTGTTGAGTTTTATAATTGTAAAATTATCCATTTATTGATACTCTAGTGATGAAATCATGGAATAATTTTTTGGGATAGATTATCATCAACATATTAAAATAAACTTAATCATTAATTATTTATTAATAGGTTTGAATAAATAAATTTTATTTTCACTAAAATATAGAATTCGTCCATAAATTCTTCCTCACCCATTAGTTTTTCCTCAAAATGAAAATATAATGCTTGATGTAGTGATATTATTACTTTCTTATCTCCTTCATGAACATCAAGTAATTTTTTTGATATATAATTTTATGATTTGAAACCCATAACTACAATCACATACTTCTAAGATACATTTAAAAGAAATATATTTTGATCTCTTCTACTATCTTTTATATTATATATATCATATAAATTAAATGTTTAATTTAATCTCGATAGATTAACACCATTATATATTTTGTCATGACCATCAAATCTCATATAGAGATGTATAAAACCATCTAATCCTTATGTAAATTAAATAATCTTACATTAAATTTCACAACTCTATTATTATTAAAGAAACCATTCACAAAAAACAACAAACATATAACCTTACTTTTGTGATTTTTTCATAAAAATTAAATAAATATCCTCAGATTTGATCCTAAAAATGTCTAATTAGATATTATCTAATGTATATATGTGTGATATTACAATGCATTGTAATGGGTGAATCTGTTCTCAAAAAAGTTTCCCTAGAAATATAATAGTACACCTATACTAGTTAGTGCATTGAATCTTTAATAGGATCTATCAAACAATGAGATATAATGGATCAGAAAAGAACACAACATGAATAAAAGAGTTTTTAGAATGACAACATATTTATTATGAGTGGATAATCTCTTATAATCAATATGTGGAATCCCATTTCACACATACAATGTTTTATTATCTATAAAAATAATTATAATTATTAATATAGTCATAGGCTCTTTTGAAATTAAAATAAAAACTAGCCGTGAATGTAAACAAGCATAAATGATCATCTATTATCCAATTCAGGTTATATTAATATAAGGAAGATATGTGCACCCAGTTCATCTCTCAAACGTGGCCATTTTCTCTAGGAAATTATCTCTGGAAATTTTGGTCAGCTATGAATCCTATTATGCAAGTGAAACACCATTTATTTATAGAGTTTTAAGTATCATAGTTTAAATCATGGTATTATAAATTAATCCTTGGTCAATCATGGATTTAAAAATTAGGCATAAAATATCTTAATGCATCTAATAAAATCCTCACTCAAATTTTCTATAACCATTACACATCTGAAATATATATTTAAATGAAAAATATCGTCATTGCATTATAAATTACATCCTTCAAATCCTAATACCAACACTATAAAAACATTGGGGAATAATTGAAAATAATTATGAAATGATCCTTTAACCTCTAATTTTAGTAGTTTTAATAAGACATGCAATATATAGATTATAATATGTTTCAAATTTTCTACTTCACAATGTAACAAATGAGAGCATAATTTCTTCATTTCAATGGCCATTCATGATTCATTATTAAATACCCAAAAACATAAAATTTTCAAAAAATCTAGATCATATCTGTAAAAACCATGAAATTACATTATTGTGTAACAATTGTAAAATATAGAAGTCATGATTTACATGTTTTTTAAAATCATAATACTTCTGAAATGACAACAATACGACTAAAAAATTCACATCATGGTTTTCTCGTATAAGATAATAATATATAACCGTAGACCAAATATTATGGTGTAATATAGATAATATTATGGTGTAATTCTTCTAACTACATGAGTACTTCATTGCATTGAATTTATGTAGCTCCCACAAAAATCTAAAAAATACAAATACATGTTGAAAATAAACAAAATATTAATATATTATCAATCAACAATCAAGAAACTAGGAATAATACACTCCAAATGTGAGATACATATAATCATCATATTATTATATATAATAGTTATTATGTGATCATATTTACTCTCAGTGTTAATACAAATAATATATTGATAATGTCTTTTTACAAGATCTTCAATAAACACATTTTGGAAACTCACATAATGAGGTTTCTTTTTTAACATAATCTAATGGATATTAGATGAAATACACTAGGAATTTTATTTCTATTTCTAAAGGAATTTATTAAATTATTGATCCAGCTTACTAAAAAAATGATACAAATATTTTTGTACAATAAGATGTCGTGTGTTTGATTTTTTTTTCAATGTTGTGTGTTGAATTTAATATAATTTTTCACAAATATTTTTTGTAATTAGAGGATGTACGATTTAGAAGTTTTGTATTTGAATAAAATTTAAAAAAAGTATTGATTTAAAATGTGAATTATGTTGATTAATTTGTTCATTATGGCCAATTTATGTAGTTGATAAATTAGGTGAGTTATTATAGGAATCTAGAGATGTTTGGAAGATGAATTTGTGAAGATGGATAAATCATGTCTTATTCATAAAAAATTTATAGGTTGTGGATATGTAAATATTTTTATAAATTAAGTTGTAACTACATGACTCTATAATGTGGAAAACCATGTTGTTGTTAATTCTACTATTCTAAGGTTAAAAAATTATTTCACGACATCAATAATTATTTTTGAAAGAATTAATAAGTGTATCATGGTTATAGGTATATGGTTAAATATTTTTCATATAATTATTATTGGAGACTCAATGGAAAAACCATTATATAGTTGTTAGTAGGGATTCTGTGTGAATTTGAAAAATAGGGAAGGTTATTGAAACAATATATTATTGAATTTCAGGATTGATTTGAGTTTATATATTTACCTATTGTAAACAACAAGTGAAGGAACTATGGAAATGGTATAATGTTTTTTGTTGCAAATTTGAAAATTTATCATAATATAACTATAGTGTATACCATTTTACTATATAAATAAATTTGGAAATTCTAATAAGGTTGAATCCTCATCATGGTGTGCCTGTCATATGGGTTTTAAGATTTTAAAATGAGGTATATAATGATATAGTGGCTGTTATTTTAATGAAAAATCATTTGTAAGAAATCCATGTCAAGATTTAGTTTGTCTCTTCATGGTTTAGAGGATATCTATAGGATATAAAAATTGTAATATCTATTTGAATATAAAAATTTTGGGATATTTTTATGAAATATTATTTTTGATCATTTTTATGTATTTGGAGACCTGTTAATTATTAAACCATGGTTTTTACCTTATAAAAAATTAAGGAGATTAATATGCTTAGTATGAAAATAATAAAATTTGAGATATGGGGTGAATTGGTGCTTCTAAAACCTTATCTCAAAAAAAAAACACATTACACTTATTTAATTTAGTGAATCGATTCAGTAAAATGACCAGTCAAAAAACCATATAGAGTGGATAAGGAAAGAAACAACCATGAACAAAAGTGTTTTTCTCATTGGCCACTAATTCTTTACCAGTGGCTAATCTTTTGTTATCAATGGCGGTATCACTTGTCCCACAATTATTTTCATTTTATTAAAGAAAAGTGATGGGATTTGGTGGGTAGTCTTGAAATCCATATAAGTATACATAATGATATACATGTGAAAATATTAACAATTATCTCCATGGGGCATGAATGATCCTCATTCATCCTCCTTAAGTGTCTCAAAACAAAATATGATTTGTGCACCTTGATCTTCACTAAAACATAACCCATTTATCATTATAAATATCTATAAAAAGTTGGTGTGGATAACTAATTTTTTTTTCAATTGAAAATATATCTATTTATATAGTCATAAAAGTGATGGTATAATTGAGGACATTATTTCGTAATAAATGATAAAACTCAGATATAAAAATCAATGATAAAATGTATAAATTATATCCATAAATCCCCCTTCAAATATTTTATAATTTTTATATACCTAAAATTTATCATTAATTGACCAATTTAATTAATAAAAAATTAATTTATTTATTAATAACCACATGAAAACTCTAAAAAATTCATTTCTAATAGTATAAAAAACTACAACTTTATTTCTTATCCTTTAAATCTAGTAACTATAAATAATTATATCACTTGTTTATTATATTTTAGTAATATTCAATATAAAATATGATGAAATATTACCACATAAAACCATAATGGTAATAACTAAATGTAAATATTTCTCAACTTGTTCAGAAAATTATATTTTTACAATTTCTATAACACATCTGGATAAAAAGACATTCCATTACATTTTAATTATGAATCCAACATTTTTATTCATGCCAATTCCCTTTTATTTTTAGTTTTAAACTCTTATAAAAAACATCAGAAAATAGACATGGTTCATGAAAAATTATTGTGGCACAATTTTCTCTCATATGTAAAAACACATTCTAAATCATGGTATTAGAAATTAATAAAATCCTTACCATGTTTTTTTCTATATGTGTTGAAACCCTAAATCCTTTTACACCATAATTTATTGAATTAAGCTATTGATAATCTATTTTTTTTAAAAATATATAAATTTTTTAATCAATTTCAAAGCTCATGAAACAGTAGATCAATAAACTAATCATAATTTTCCCCTATGGCGAGAGTTATCTAAATAATACATTACAAGAAATAGTAATTCCTATGAGAGAACTTGAACATCTAGAGTAAATAATTATATGATAGTGATAAAATTTTACTAAGGTATCCTAAATTTCCCCCATGACTCTTTCATTCTCATTTAGGTATCTTTCATCTATCAAATTATATTTTTTCAATATTCATTGATTTTTAAATGATACATTGTTATCCAATATAATTCAACATACCAAAATTTCTTCATGCATCCCCCATAAGATAAAACCACTGATCATTTTGTCCCACTTCATTAATAAATTCAATGTAATAAATGATGTAAAATATAAACCATACAATAACAATTATTTTTAAATAATATTAAATCCCCGAAAACACTAAAATTTAAAACACTTTTTTTATAAAAAAATTATTATGATATCCATGACTATTTCCTTTGATAAAAAATACTATATATTGATGTTAACACATTTTACCTTTTCTATAATGCATTTTTATTTCATATCAGTATATTTTAACAATTAATTTTTCATTAGATTAATTATAACATTAGTTGCACATTAGTTTTGTCTTCACTAGAAAACATGGAATGCACATTACCAAGAATTGTACAACCTTATCCTTTCATGGATTCTATAAGGATAAAGGAGTTAATCACTCTATTAGGAATAAAAAATGTTCTCTCAATATTCTATAAGATTCCTCATTCATTGAGTGTAAAATTTACTTCAAAAACATTTCCCAATTCAGCGATGAGGTGATGAGAACCTATTCTTAAGCTAAAGACATGATTTTCATCTATTATTGGTGAAAAT
Source organism: Viscum album (assembly GCA_963277665.1). Taxonomy (NCBI): domain Eukaryota; kingdom Viridiplantae; phylum Streptophyta; class Magnoliopsida; order Santalales; family Viscaceae; genus Viscum; species Viscum album. The sequence continues at coordinate 2,123,756,354 of OY728119.1, forward strand.
GTAATAAAAACATTTGATACATTTTTAGAGCATATGTAGAACCATTTTTTCTTGAAATATGTTTAATACTAGTATACCTATTATCCATAGGTGTATATAATTTCATAAGCATTGCATTTCCAGTTCAAAGAGCCAAAAGAGAATTTAGTTACCAAAGTTATGGATGTTTGATGTTTCAAAAAAATTGAAAAATAAAAATATTTTTGAAATCTGTTTCTATCTTTTCATTCCCCTTCATAATTTTTAAAACCATAAAAAATACCTTCATCAGGTTTTATGACTGCACAACTCCCATTATTATGTTTTGTGATTTTAAAACTCCCCTTAGAAGATTATAATACCACACAACTCCCTTCAATGGAATCCATATACCAGTTTGTAAATAAATATATAAAATTTCCTTTCATTTATGATGGTCATAAATTTAAATAATACCAACCCAAAGTGAAGTATACAAAAATTATAGAGTCCCTAATGTTATTAATAAACTATTAAACCCCCTTCTATGGCTAGTGTAGAGACCCGAAGCCTGACTTACATGGAATTTACATTACTTTTGCGGAATACTTAGTACATTAAAAAAACACACACACAAGGACCGTAATAGTTTAGTGTCTTTGGAAACTCGGACGATAATCTTCTAATCGTGGTGAAAGATCTTCAAAATCTCCCATAAAGATCTTCCTTTTTTTTACCTAAAACCTTTCTTTATATCCTGGGGAAAAGAAAACATAAAATGGTGAGCTCAAATGCTCATTAAGGGTAAACAAAATTAATATCAATCACATCATATTCATAAGAACATAACATTTTGGAAATCATAACCTGCAAAAGAGAGCATAATTTCATAATCATGGGATAAATCATGACAGTGAAAAAGTAATCCCAATAATCATAACATAAAACATGAAACTTTGTGGCATACACACATAATCATAGAGAATCATTTCTTGTTAGTCAAGACTAATTTCCAAGACTATCTTAGTGGACAAAGTCCCTTTCTGAATCGAGTAACCCTCGTTTCAGTCCTGTTTTACTGAACCGGTATAACCTACCGTTCCAGACCTGTCTATCTCATGAGATATAAAATCTTTACCCAATGCATTGGAGGGAGATATAGGTCCCACCCATCTCATAATGATACCATTCTTATGTGTGCCACAAAATCATAAATCATACATCATTGCATAACCCGTGTAATAAAAATGGGATTCTTAAACAACATGACATCATAAAACCATTCATATAAGATAAAGGAATTCATAAACATAATTCCATCACAACATAGTCAAATAAATGTAAAAATATGGATAGAAACATAACCCTTTATTATCTTAGATGGAAAATAATTTTGATAAAACACTTGAATTGAATTCTTGAGGAAAATATCCTTTCTTCTTCAAAATCAATTTCTTTTCACAAAACATCATGAAATTTTAAAAGAAAGAGATTTTATTGAAAATAGTCATGAAATATTTTAGAGGAAGCTTCATGAAAATAAGGCTTTATAAAACAGTAGAAATCCGTTCGTGCCGTATAAGTTAAAAAAAACATTCTTTGTACTTTTGTCGAAAAAGTCAAAATGTACCTCGTACGAAAAATGACAAAAGATTCCTTTCATATCTTTTACTAAAAACTCACCAAAGGGTAGAATTGGATTTAAACAATTGTAGGTGGATGTAAATAACATTACATATTGAGGAAACATAGATGTGGATGATAAAATACACCCCAGTAAATACTAAAGTATAAAGAATCTCGGATAAAAATGAGATTGTGATATTTCCCTTACCTTAGGTCCGATTTGATTTGTACGTGTCCGAAGCTCCTGTATAATGGTTTAAATAATGTCATTGACTTATTACAGAATCATATTCATTGTTATGATATCATATATGGTTCACTTATGACATTATATTACCCGTTCTTTTGTAAATTCCATGTTAAAGAAGCGTTTTGGGTAAAATCGTTTCATTTATCGTAGGTGTTTTGACTTGTTGTTCTTGACATTATTATTACTTATATCATGATTTAATTACTTCCAGAATATAAAATATGATTTATATATCATATATATTCAGTATATATATATATATATATAATAGATAGATAAATGACATGAAAACACCGTTCATGGAGACGGTAGTCCGTACGTACGCATGAACGCTGTTTTCCTTTCCTTATTGTCTTGAATGGAAGTAAGTAGATGACATGCATATATATATATACATAAATACAGTAGCTTTATAATGTCATATATTTCATTATTATTTCTTATATATACTTTATAATCATTCTTAAATGGTTAACATGGAGAATGAATCACATCGCGTCGTGGAGACGGTAGTCCGTACGTACGCACGAGCGATGATATCATTTCCATAAATATTGAATTGAATTGGAGTGGATTATACAATATATCAGAATCAATATGATGTTTTAATAACTATGTATATTTATTCTTTACACCCTTATACCCATCCATGTAAGGTGGTGGTGGAAAATAGATTACACCACGGCGTGGAGACGGTATTCCGTACGTACGCAGGCGCGGTGATTTCTTTTTCCATAGGATGGATAGATGGTGAAATAGAGTTTTTTCATACTTATAATAACATATCAGTATATGAGTGATACTGATGTTGTTACTTCATAATGAAACAACCTAAGAAGAAGAAGTGGAAGAAGAAATAAAGATGAAAGAATTGGTAACGGTAATTACCTCTTCTTTGAAGCGCCTTTTGGAGACCTCCTCTTAGGGAACTAAAATTGGACTTTGAGGAAGACCAGAACCTCTAGGATGTTGCTAGGGAAGTGGAGAAGATATTTTGGCAGGGGTTGGCCGAGCTTGAGTGCTCAAATTGGTGTGAGGAGGAGGGGGAGGAGGTGTCCTTTTATAAGGGAGGAGAGGGGCACCTTAGGAATACCTCATAATATTATTTTATATTAATGTCAAAATCGGTTTATAATGGTTCCAAAGGGTCTTATTTCGAAGCTAAAGTGGGGATGGGTCGAAATCCTATCATCCAATAGGATTTAGACAAGTTTAGGGTATTATTTTAACCTTATCAATTAGATTTAACTCTAAGTTAAATAATTTAACTTTTACCGTGTCTGTTTGTTTTCTTTTACTATATGGTTAATAAACTTACTATAACATGCCAAAAGAACCCCAAATTGTTTATTATTAATATATATATCCTTATCTAAGTCATTTGGCCGAACCATAGATTTTTAGGAATAAAATAACAATTAATAATATAATATTTGATTTAAAAACTATTTTGTGTCAATTTTGACACTATTTGATATATGATTTTTGTGAAAGTCATAACAGAATTATATGTTCTAACCAAGTTGATTAAATCAACAATAATATATCATAGTAACCTAGAAAATTAGTGTAATTCATAAAAATTCTCAAATTATATTTAGTTTGGTGTTTATAACATCAATTATGTCAATATTTCATTAATAAGATTATTACTGCATCATCTTTGTGTCATAAATACATTAACTTATATGATGTCTAAAAATTACAAATAAAATACCATTATGTTGGAAATCTTTTTAGATTTCTAATGAATATTTATAGTCTAATTTATCTTATGTATAACCCTATATTAAAAATGTTTTAGTAAATAAACTTTGATTTTAACTCTTTTAACTCTTCTTTGAATTAAATAATAATAAATGTCCTAATCTAATCCAAGTGGGCCTAAATGGTCATATTTTATTCATAAGGTTGTTTTTGGTCGAATTAAACTTATCCAATAGAATTAGGACATGTTTTAGGGTAATATTAATATCATTCTTACCCTTAATTACCCTATTTACTTTTAACCGTGGTAAATAAAAGAAAAAAGTTACTATTCACCAAAAATTATTTTCATCTCATTGAACCACATTTTACTTACTGACATCAACCGTGTCTCTCGGATTTTTGAAATTCCATTCAGAGAAGCGGTAAAATTAAGTTTTATGAAAAATTCAGTTTTTTTAACTACCACTTAGTAGTTTCACTATTCATCAAAAATTGATGTTTTTCAGAACAATGCCAAAATTTCATCCTAAGATATATTTTATATTCCGAATTCAAAAATGAAGTCTATTTTTCCAAATTCATAACATAGAAGTTGCATTAATTAATTCTATAATTAAATCCCGCTGTTAAAACAAATAGCGTGTTTTTAAGAAACAATATCTATCAAAAGATTGACACTAGTTTATAACTGGTTTAAATGTGAAATTACATCCAATGTCCAACATTGTATTAAATTGTAAAAATATATTCTAAATACACTTTAAAACCACTCTAATTAATAATTGATCAATATTAATTATTTCGATTAAAAAAGTTGTTTTTAATTAAAATTTAGTAATTTTCACTATTCATCAGAATATGAAAGTTATCCGAAATGTACCAAAATTTCACCTTAGGCTAAATTCGATATTCCGAATCCAAAAATGAAATCCATTTTGAAAAATAAAATTTACAAAATTTCAAAAAGTGGTTATTACTATTCATAACTGCTAGTTTTAATAACATTTTAATAGCATATCGCTGTTTAGTGAAACTCGTTATTGCGTACTACACACGCTATCGAGGAAGGTAGCGATTGCGTGTAATGCAAGGCAAGTCAAGGATGCGTGTTGTGCAAGATCCTTTTCATGTAGCGTACAACACAAGACATTAGTGAAATAAAAAGAATATTTTTCATAAAATCTCGGGCTGTTACATTCTACCCCCCTTAAAATGAATTTCGCCCTCGAAATTCCTCAGGGTTATAAATGGTTTACTATTTGAAAGTTTCTTTGATAGAAACCCACATCGTAAAAAGGAATACCCAAACTTATCTTTAAAAAACAAAAGTATGAAACGTAACAGTTACCCAAATAAACTAATCACTGGGTTTCCACATAGGTGAAAATATGGATATGGAAGAGAAATCTAACCATCATGTTCTGATGGAGAGTGGTAGAGAACATGGCTATGGAAAAGATAGCAATCACAAAGCCATAAATTTGTGATGATCTAGGGTATCATCTGATTCATCGGATATAAGGGCACTAGGACAACATTTTTGGTTTTCAAGATCATTTCCCTAAAGTTGAAAATTTGAATTACAATAAATACTTACTTTATTTTGGTACAATCTCACTGTTGTTCGTGCCTTGAACAATTTCCACTTCATCTCTTAAATAAATGAAGTTGAATTTGTTATTCGTGAAGTGTTAGCAGATCATGTGATAGAATGACGGGTCATTCCATCTGTCTCAAACAAAAGGTTAGCAAAAATTACATATATAAGTCGATCTATAGTGAGATTAATCATATATGGTTCCTAAAATGAACTTATACTTCACATATCATACTGCTTAATATAATAAAACTAGTTTTCTACTAAACAGGGACTTCCTGTAGGTCAGTGGTAGGCGATAAAGGCCATTCGCACTTCAGTTGTGGGTTCGATTCCCACAGCCTTGTCCGAAGCGATGGGCTGTCGCCCGTCCTGCAGGTTGTCCTTTTTCTAAAACTATATTACTATAACATCACATAAATAATATCAAAAAAAAGTTCTATACTTAAACAATACTAACTTATGGTTACCATAATCCATTACAATCTTTAGGCTTATCTAAAATACTTCGGTCCAAGCTCATAGTATAAAGAAAATGATTACTTGAAATGTCGCCAACCAAGCATGTGAATACCATCATTTATCCCCCATATATCTTGTTGGTCACATTCCAATCAAGTGAATACTTTAATGATGTATTATCTTGAAAAATATGAATACCCATTAAACCTTAGTGAAAACATGAATGCTGTCAAAAGTTAACTCTTTCCACATACCAAAATCCAAAAATTCAATATACTCAAACCAGGATATAACCTTCTCCTTATATCAGTCATGAGCTCATGAATACTATCAAACATTTTATTTTCTCCTAATCCCTTCATTATGCGCATATCATCTACATTCCAAAAATATCTGAATAACCTTTCATGGATATTGGTAACATTAATCAGACAACAATGTAACAATCCTTACATGTCTCTTTATTCCATAGTGCCATGAGATTACTTATACAACATTACACATGATAAACATGTAATCATTCCACTACATTCTTAAACCATTGACCGAGCTTCAACAATTCTTTCATCTCACATATCATTTGTAGTCTCTTCATCATCATCCACATAAATACTTCCCATACGACCATACTGATTATCTTCATGAGACTTTCCCTTAGGGCATTGGTTTGCATAATGCCCGTACATTCCACATTTAAAACATTTAACCATTGTTGATGTCGTAGCAATACCATTATCCTAATCCATGTTGTTAACTGAACCTTTTCCTTTGCATTTACTTGCTTTGTGTCCTTCTTTTCCACACCCAAAGCATCTTCCAGTTCCTTTGAAACATTCTCCTTGATGCCTCTTCCCACATGATTTAAATAGGGGAAATTGAACTTTCTTTCCTCTATGATCATCATAAAACTCCATCTTTCTCTTATTAGCCGAGTCAGGAAACTTACCAAATTTTACTTTATTGATCATATTATGAGATTGCTGATTCGGCATAATAATGTTGTTTGGACTTCCAAATCCCATTTCACTATGAAGAATATCATTCCATTGTCCATCATATCCTCCATTATCGTGAATCATCTTGTTTCCAGCCATTTTCTAAAACCCAAAAAAGAATAGTGTGAGAGGCAAAAATCATGCTAGGGAAAACAACATAATAAAGGGGGAGTACCTTCAATATCTAACATCTTAGGTTTAATTCTATGATCGTTAGCGTAGTTCTAGTACTATAACCTATACGTATACTTAACCTTCGGGACATCCCTAGACATACCGTAGAAATATCTCTAGGGATCTCACTAACGTTTTCACATCCTAGTTTCTAAAGGTTGACTAAACCTTTCCTCTGATACCAACTATAGAGACCCGAAGCCTGAATTACATGGACTTTACATTACTTTTTCTGAATACTTAGTACATTAAAAAAAACACACACACAAGGACCGTAATAGTTTAGTGTCTTTGGAAACTCGGATGATAATCTTCTAATCTTGGTGAAAGATCTTAAAAATCTCCCATAAAGATCTTCCTTTTTTTACCTAAAACCTTTCTTTATATCCTGGGGAAAAGAAAACATAAAATGGTGAGCTCAAATGCTCAGTAAGGGTAAACAAAATAAATATCAATCACATCATATTCATAAGAACATAACATTTTGGAAATCATAACCTGCAAAAGAGAGCATAATTTCATAATCATGGGATAAATCATGGCAGTGAAAAAGTAATCCCAATAATCATAACTTAAAACATGAAACTTTGTGGCATACACACATAATCATAGAGAATCATTTCTTGTTAGTCAAGACTAATTGCCAAGACTATCTTAGTGGACAAAGTCCCTTTCTGAATCGAGTAACCCTCGTTTCAGTCCTGTTTTACTGAACCGGTATAACCTACCGTTCCAGCCCTGTCTATCTCATGAGATATAAAATTTTTACCCAATGCATTGGAGGGAGATATAGGTCCCACCCATCTCATAATGATACCATTCTTATGTGTGCCACAAAATCATAAATCATACATCATTGCATAACCCGTGTAATAAAAATGGGATTCTTAAACAACATGACATCATAAAACCATTCATATAAGATAAAGGAATTCATAAACATAATTCCATCACAACATAGTCAAATAAATGTAAAAATATGGATAGAAACAGAACCCTTTATTATCTTAGATGGAAAATAATTTTGATAAAACACTTGAATTGAATTCTTGAGGAAAATATCCTTTCTTCTTCAAAATCAATTTCTTTTCACAAAACATCATGAAATTTTAAAAGAAAGAGATTTTATTGAAAATAGTCATGAAATCTTTTAGAGGATGATTCATGAAAATAAGGCTTTATAAAACAGTAGAAATCCGTTCGTGCCGTATAAGTTAAAAAAAACATTCTTTGTACTTTTGTCGAAAAAGTCAAAATGTACCTCGTACGAAAAACGACAAAAGATTCCTTTCATATCTTTTACTAAAAACTAACCAAAGGGTAGAATTGGATTTAAAAAATTGTAGGTGGATGTAAATAACATTACATATTGAGGAAACATAGATGTGGATGATAAAATACACCCCAGTAAATACTAAAGTATAAACAATCTCGGATAAAAATGAGATTGTGATATTTCCCTTAACTTAGGTCCGATTTGCTTTGTACGTGTCCGAAGCTCCTGTATAATGGTTTAAATAATGTCATTGACTTATTACAGAATCATATTCATTGTTATTATATCATATATGGTTCACTTATGACATTATATTACCCGTTCTTTTGTAAATTCCATGTTAAAGAAGCGTTTTGGGTAAAATCGTTTCATTTATTGTAGGTGTTTTGACTTGTTGTTCTTGACATTATTATTACTTATATCATGATTTACTTACTTCCAGAATATAAAATATGATTTATATATCATATATATTCAGTATATATATATATATATAATAGATAGATAAATGACATGAAAACACCGTTCAGGGAGACGGTAGTCCGTACGTACGCATGAACGCTGTTCTCCTTTCCTTATTGTCTTGAATGGAAGTAAGTAGATGACATTAATATATATATATATATACATAAATCCAGTAGCTTTATAATGTCATATATTTTATTATTATTTCTTATATATACTTTATAATCATTCTTAAATGGTTAACATGGAGAATGAATCTCATCGCGTCGTGGAGACGGTAGTCCGTACGTACGCATGAGCGATGATATCATTTCCATAAATATTGAATTGAATTGGAGTAGATTATACAATATATCAGAATCAATATGATGTTGTAATAACTATGTATAGTTATTCTTTACACCCTTATACCCATCCATGTAAGGTGGTGGTGGAAAATAGATTACACCACGGCGTGGAGACGGTATTCCGTACGTACGCACGCGCGGTGATTTCTTTTTCCGTAGGATGGTTAGATGGTGAAATAGGGTTGTTTCATAATTATAATAAAATATCAGTATATGAGTGATACTGATGTTATTACTTCATAATGAAACAACCTAAGAAGAAGAAGTGGAAGAAGAAATAAAGATGAAAGAATTGGTAACGGTAATTACCTCTTCTTTGAAGCGCCTTTTGGAGACCTCCTCTTAGGGAACTAAAATTGGTCTTTGAGGAAGACCAGAACCTCTAGGATGTTGATAGGGAAGTGGATAAGATATTTTTTCAGGGGTTGGCCGAGCTTGAGTGCTCAAATTGGTGTGAGGAGGAGGGGGAGGAGGTGTCCTTTTATAAGGGAGGAGAGGGGCACCTTAAGAATACCTCATAATATTATTTTATATTAATGTCAAAATCGGTTTATAATGGTTCCAAAGGGTCTTATTTCGAAGCTAAAGTGGGTATGGGTATAAATCCTATCATCCAATAGGATTTAGACAAGTTTAGGGTATTATTTTAACCTTATCAATTAGATTTAACTCTAAGTTAAATAATTTAACTTTTACCGTGTCTGTTTGTTTTCTTTTACTATATGGTTAATAAACTTACTATAAAATGCCAAAAGAACCCCAAATTGTTTATTATTAATATATATATCCTTATCTAAGTCATTTGGCCGAACCTTAGATTTTTAGGAATAAAATAACAATTAATAATATAGTATTTGATTTAAAAACTATTTTGTGTCAATTTTGACACTATTTGATATATGATTTTTGTGAAAGTCATAACAGAATTATATGTTCGAACCAAGTTGATTAAATCAACACTAATATATCATAGTAACCTTGAAAATTAGTGGAATTCATAAAAAGTCTCAAATTATATTTAGTTTGGTGTTTATAACATCAATTATGTCAATATTTAATTAATAAGATTATTACTGCATCATCTTTGTGTCATAAATAAATTAACTTATTTGATGTCTAAAAATTACAAATAAAATACCATTATGTGGGAAATCCTTTTAGCTTTCTAATGAATATTTATAGTCTAATTTATCTTATGTATAACCCCATATTAAAAATGTTTTAGTAAATAAACTTTGATTTTAACTCTTTTAACTCTTCTTTGAATTAAATAATAATAAATGTCCTAATCTAATACAAGTGGGCCTAAATGGTCATATTTTATTCATAAGGTTGTTTTTGGTCGAATTACACTTATCCAATATAATTAGGACATGTTTTAGGGTAATATTAATATCATTCTTACCCTTAATTACCCTATTTACTCTTAACCGTGGTAAATAAAAGTAAAAAGTTACTATTCACCAAAAATTATTTTCATCTCATTGAACCACATTTTACTTACTGACATCAATTAAATCCCGCTGTTAAAACAAATAGCGTGTTTTTAAGAAACAATATCTATCAAAAGATTGACACTAGTTTATAACTGGTTTAAATGTGAAATTACATCCAATGTCCAACATTGTATTAAATTGTAAAAATATATTCTAAATACACTTTAAAACCAATCTAATTAATAATTTATCAATATTAATTATTTTTATTAAAAAAGTTGTTTTTAATTAAAATTTAGTAATTTTCACTATTCATCAGAATATGAAAGTTATCCGAAATGTACCAAAATTTCACCTTAGGCTAAATTCGATATTCCGAATCCAAAAATGAAATCCATTTTGAAAAATAAAATTTACAAAATTTCAAAAAGTGGTTATTACTATTCATAACGGCTAGTTTTAATAACATTTTAATAGCATATCGCTGTTTAGTGAAACTCGTTATTGCGTACTACACACGTTATCGAGGAAGGTCGCGATTGCGTGTAATGCAAGGCAAGTCAAGGATGCGTGTTGTGCAAGATCCTTTTCGTGTAGCGTACAACACAAGAAATTAGTGAAATAGAAAGAATATTTTTCATAAAATCTCGGGCTGTTACAGCTAGACTCATTAAAGATTTTTAAAGATTAGTAAGTGAATCCTGAACTTCAAAAATCCATAATAAATCTATAGTACAATTAAATAATTAATAAATTCGTTAATAAAAAGATATTTTGAGATTAGAATTTAAATAATTGAGGTGTTATAACATTTATAACACCCAAAAATATTTATAAAATTTAAAGATATTTTAGAATGGCTTATATTTTTGTACAATTCATGTATCTATTCAAATTATTTCATTTGATCTGTTGGGTAAGATCCATCAGAGAATCCTTAGAGTTAGTTGTTCCATTAGTTTAACACCTATCAACATATTTTATCCTTGTTCATTGGGTCCCCATGAGTGGACCTTTTTGATTATACCACTTGCGATCACCATATGGTTAATCGACACATGTGGTGTATTTACTACACAACTCCCTTTTGAGAGTAAATGAATAATTTTCTTATGGTATTAATCATAAATCAAAAGAATCTCTAATAATTCCTTGAATGATGGTATATCTAATAATACACACTTAAAGTAATGTCCATTCATGGATTCATATAAAATGGTGAGACAACCACACTAAAAAGACAATGGTGGTACATCAATAATTACACATCCTCAAATTAAAAATTTCATGTGATCGATATCTGTTGATCACATACCCAATTGGCATTCATGTATGAATGCATCCATCTATATCATATTTCTTCTTTACACAAGTAATTTAAAAATCCCATAAAATTCCAATTAAATTTCATATTACATTGATGAATGAAACCCAAAAACCTATAAAAAATATCCCCCAATGTATTCCACTTCCCCTCATTAGGTCATGAGGTGGTTTCATTTCAGTTCCCCTTTGATAATAAGGACCCTTTTGCTAAGGGAATATGGGTTTCCACATTATATTGCATCATTTCATAATTATTTAGGCAAAAGTATACCTTATAGGTTATATAACATAACATAATCCCAAATCCATTATTTATCTTAAAACGATTTAGGTATCATGATCCCTTCTCTGTGAAATCCCTTTTATTTTCTATTGAATGTTCCAATCATTTCTCTAATAAAAGATATATATATCAAATTTATTCCTAACGTTTCTTCCACTATATCAAAACTCCCATGCATTAAGTTATAATTCGTTTCTCTTAGTCACTAACAGGAAGTGGAAAAACTTTAAATGGGATAACACTCTATAGAAATCCCACTGTACCCATAATAAGTTTATCAGATGACTCAAGACAATTGGGCATAAGATCTTGTGTAAGACCCATACCATAACTTGACTCATCTATTAGGATAAATTAAAATTTTCATATATTAATAAGTCACATAATAACTATTACAAGGAACTATTCACCTATTAGTCTACCTCACATGACATTAAACTACTTGGGAATGGTCCGAGTCACCTATCCTAAAACAAAAATATACAATGGTGTTGTATAATATTAAAAGTGAAATCATTGGTCATGGATGTATAACCTTTAAATTATAAGATGATCTTAAAAGGTATGTTTTCCATATTATATGGAACCTAACAACATAATATTTTATTCCCTTTACTAGGATATGTATGAAGCTTATATAAATCAATAAATCCAAATCATACTACACCTATCTCCTCCCTAATTACTCTTAATTCCTCCTAGGAAATCTTAAACCCCAACATAACATCTAATTATTCATAGATGACGTAAAACCCAAGAATGAATCTTAATTTTTTTTGATGACCATAAACCTCCTGGGAGACCTCAAACCCTAGTATAACCTTTAACCTTCCCTGTATGGCTTAAAAATACAATGTAACCCTTATGTACTCCTAGGATAATCAAAACCCCAAAATAATATTTTAACCTCCCTATATGGATTAAAATTCCATTATAATCATTTATCTATCATGGGAGACAACAAATCCTAGTGTGAATTTTATACCTTTCTGGATAACATAAAACTCCATCATAAGCATTAAGTCCACCTATGGATCTTAAACCCCATTATAACACTTTTATACTTTTAAGATACCTTAAACCTCTAATGTAATCCATAATTCCTCCTTGGTTATCTTAAACCTAGAGTATCCCCTTAGGCATATATATATATATATATATATATATATATATATATATATTACAACTCTAGTGAACCCCTTAATTCTTCCTAGGAGACCTTAAACCATAAAAGAACTTTTAAGCCTCTCTGGATGGCTCAAAACTCTAGTGTAACCCTTATGTCAACTTGGGGTACCTAAAATCCAAATTTAATATTTAAGCCTTATAATATGGATTAAACCTCTAATGTAAATCTTAAGTCTGACGGGTATAACTTAAACCCTAGTGTAAACATAAATCCTTCATAAATATACTAAAACTGTAGAATAATCCTTATGTGCATCTAGGATAACTTAAAATTCATTGTACCCTTTTATACTTGGTGGATTTAATAAACCATTAATATAATCCTATATACTTATATTGGTAGAAATCTATTAGATCAACACTCACAAGTGATTAATTAATGGGTTTATCATATCCTTTTATGTATTCATAGATGGTTCTAAACAGTAATGTATCTTTTTATGTGGATTAAAACTATAGAGTTACTTCAAATACTATTAAGTGAAAAGAATAAGATGACTAGTTCACTGAGAGTGAGGAGAGTTAATAAATTTCAATTTCCCTAGAAATCTATAATATTTAACCAAACCCTTTTCAATAGGTAATCACCATGCTAAGGCATCATGTGATGTAAAACATTGGTATATTTACCAAGAAGGATTTTATGAATACATACATAAATCAATTATATGGTATGAAACTAAAAAACAAGATCTCCTATGATATTAGTTGATCTATAATCCCCTCGGATATGAAGGATAAACCCCATGAAACCTAAAATGGGACAGTGAGGATAGCATATTTGAAATATGTTCTCACACCCAATAAACATTAAATATGTGACATCCACTATCAGGTCTCCAAGATGAGATTTCCTCAAAATCATTTTCATTCCAGATTGTGATGTTTCATCATACTAAGAATATATTTTATTAATTGTGGTTTAATTTTTCTTCTTAATGTTCCAATAATCATATATCCCACTAATAAATAAATCTCCTTTTGAATCAAACTATTTTTCTCTAACATCACTTACCAAATCAACATCTAAAAAATAATAAATCTAAATAATTTTTTCTTTCAGACACAGAATTCATAATAAAGAGATCTATTGCCATAGTATATGTTCCACATCACTTCCATAAGATTATACTCCATCATATTGTATTTTAATTAAATATACAATATAATAACTTACATAATAACATTTTTTAATATCATTAAATAGAACAAAATGACATTGAAACTCATTGATTACATTTTCGCTACATCTATTACATTATCCATATTTCAAATTTTTTCATTTGGAGAGGATAATAGATAAAACTATTGATTCTTTAATTTCAAATCATTTAAAAAACTCTTGATTATATAGGAATGACCAAGGATAGTGTTGTCACGTAATCTAATTGTAATTCTTTTTAATAAGTGGTTCAAAATCCCCAATATTCCCATTTTTATGAATGTATTTTTGGGAAAAATTATTCAATTTCATAAAGTGTTCCCATAAGGTATATAAAATAATATGATAATGTTTACAGGGGTAGGTAGGCACATAAGAAATTTAAAGAGAAAAGAGGAATGTGTCAACCATGAAATAGGTTGGAAAATTAAATGATGTGAAACTTTATAGGTGTGAATGAAGCAATGAAGATTTTTAACCCTTTTCCTTGAAGAATCACCACATTTATAATGTGGGACATAATTATAGGTGGAAGATATAATAAATATATAGATGGATAAGGCTTTATGATATATTTAAAAAATAAAAAATAAAAAATATAAATAATAATTTATATAATTTCCATGATGTATACAAAAATTATTATATTTCTTTACAAAAAAATGAAATATATTTTACTAACCCCTTTTTAACGTGTGAAAAATTTAATCTCAGAAAATCATTGACATTTCAATGTTTTTATTTATTTTGGGTAGAAATTCATCATAATAATATTATTAATTTCTATAAATAAATTCCAATAATATACACTATAAAAAAGTGATTTAATGTTCTTTTATGTTATATAAATATTTTTATCCACCTTTCCTATCATTAATTTCATTATCTTCAAAAAATTATAAAGTTCTAAAAACAATAATCTTAGAGATAATTTAATCCCATTAAAATTCCCTTTTTATCATTAAAACTCATATGTTATCAACTTTAGGGGTAAATCCATCTAGTTGTTAATGTACACATTTACACGATGTTCTATAATCAAAAACAAAATTCACATTGATTTGAAAAACATTAGAATTTCAATATTTTCATAATTTCATGCCTTTAAAATGTATAAAAGGTATCATAAAATACATCACACACATTTGGCGAATATATTTTTCAAGCTACATGATATTTCTTCTATACTACCTCACCTTTCTCATAGTGAATTTTCCAAAAAACTAATTTCACCCCTATAGATTCTCTTCCATAGAACCAGTAATTGACTCTCCAATGTCATTATTTTTAATATATGATAATTAAACCTCTATCAAATTATTCATATCCATATATTTTAAATCGTTAAAATATTTTTTAGCTCCATTTTTAATGTATTATTATATGATAGGGACTCGTATAATCTCTTTGAGTTTGAAAACGTTATCAATTATATTCAAAATTATTTTCAATCTCCATAAATTATTTATTCCTGAAACTATAGATCTAAATTTTTTCTAGGTCTTCATAGTCACATGAAACTTTTAAATTAACATATATATTATTTAAACTTATTTAATTAA
The DNA here is from genome assembly GCA_963277665.1 of Viscum album. NCBI lineage: Eukaryota > Viridiplantae > Streptophyta > Magnoliopsida > Santalales > Viscaceae > Viscum > Viscum album. The sequence goes on from OY728119.1 coordinate 2,123,772,171, forward strand.
TTAACTTTTTACCTTAGAGATAATAATTTTTATATAAACTTATAAAATATCATCATTATGTAGAAATTATTTTCATGATGTTCCAAGGTCCTGTAATATAATAACATCATTTCAATTAATTATTTTATGGAGATTATTTCATTAAAAATAATATGTCCTTTGAAAATTTATATCATAAATACAAAAACCTTCTTTGACTCTTTCATCAATTTTTTAAAAAATATATTCTATTAATCTCAATTAAACCTGGATTTTCAAACAACCTCAATATCATTATATTTAGATTGTCATTAAACCAAAAATCATAATATGTGTTAACTAAATTATTTTAAGAAATATAATATTTTGAATATAGTTAGTCATTGAAAAGTCTTTTCTCCAATAGTATTTCCATTATCTAGGCCTTGATAACATAAATCTTCACATGACAACCAAACTCTAGTTCTTTCACTCTACTACTCTATTTTGTTCTGGGGTGTATGAATATCAAGATTTTTTAATTATTCCATGATCCTAAAGATATAAAATAATAATATCTTTTTATTTAGATCTATTATTGGATCGGAATATTTATATTAGACTTCCTATTTATTTTTCAACATCTCACTCATAACTCATAAATATCTCAAATGACTATGACATACTATTGAAGGAATAAGACATAAGTTATATGATTGAAATCATTTAAAAATGTTTTGAAATGAATATTTTCTCTAGTTTGTTATAAAATCATATGCCATTATACATATAAGTATATAATTTCATGTGGTCTCCTTATTTTGATCACTACCATTTTGAGAATTCTATTCACCATCTTCAGTTTTTAAAAAACATAACAAAAATTTCATCTTTTGGAGTTTATCTTCAAAACGTTTCTATCAAAATTATAATATATATGTGTTATCATGTTTATATGGATGAAATTGATATTTCTTTTATAAAATATTATATTATCCAACATCAAACATAAATAATAAGGGCATTTTTCAATTTTTATTTTAAATAAATTCACACTTGGTCACAATACTTTCACAATTATTTTTCCATACTTCAATCTAAAAATGAAACAAAATTTATCTTAAAAAATCACACAATTCCGATTGTTTCACAATTGAGGTACACTCAAAGGACTATTAATCCACCCATAAATGAAGAGAACATCAATTTAAGTGATCTTATTCTAACTGATTTGAGTGCTTCATGTTTATTTAACAATAGAGAAATATAATTCCAAAAGGTATAAATTCCTATATAATATATTTTAATCCATTCATTATGTATTTTTCATTGTTCATTCATGTTGTTAAATCAGTTTCCAAGATCCAATAATTTTATTTCATTTAATCATTTTAAGTACCATCAACCAAAATTAAATGTCATTCATCACTCATCTTCTTTTGTTATTTAGTGTTAAATGTTTGTTTCAATTATTATTTTTTGAATTACATTATGCTCATTGGTGATATATAGTTATTGATTATAACTTTATTATTTTTACTGAAGTGTATAAAAAACCATATTGTAATTTCACCTTCTCTCAAGGATGTTGTGTTAGCATACTTATTTTTGTTTGAAATTGTTCCTACCTCAAATAATATCCTCTCTGTGATTTATGTAAAGACATATTATACCCAAATATATTAAAAAAATTAAATAATAACTAAAAAATATAACATCCTTAAAATCTCAATCCCCTCATAGTTTGGAAGTTATTCTCTTTAAAATATGACTTTTATCCTTTTCTATGGATCTAAATATGGTGACCCAAGATAAATAAACACATTTATATCATTATTTTACATGAATAAAAATTATATCTCATAAATAATCACACAAACCAAGAAACTAAAGTTTCGATTCCTTTTAGGAATAGTTACATAAAAAACTAATTCTATAATACTCTTTAACGTTTATTTATAAACACTTAACTATAAACCCCCTTCTAAATATCTCCCATGTAATTCACATCATAAAATATAGGGGAATGAAAACATAACAAAGGGGTGAGATAAAACACTCAATATTGGTATAGAAAAGATATAGTAATGAAAGATAATATGCGAGCATAAGATCAGTATATGAGTACAATCAAAATATATAAGAAAATTATTGCCTAATAAAACTTAGATCATGAAACACGGTTCTTGGAATACTACATGGAATAACAAAATTAATGAATAAAGTGATAGTGGAAACATGATCAATAAACATGATCCACAGGTTAATAAAATAGTTATAATAAAAATAAAATGATTGTGGCACAAACATAAGCATAAGAAAACAATACATTCAGGAGTCACAAACTTGAAATAATTATTTTGAGACAACATTATTGTACTTACGTATATATCATCTTCATGACTCACACATGTAAACCCAAATACTTTTTACAACATAATTGTTCCTGTGTATACATGTATCATGTGATATAAACTTTTAACTAATGCACTAGATGGTGATATAGGAACCCGCCTGTCATTATCAATACATATGAGTGACACATGAAAATCATTCAATTATCATATCATAAAGTACACATGGAAATAAAATATGTTTTAGAAAACATCCAAATTAAAATTATTTACCTTTGATAGCATAAATATTCAATGGAAATATAAATTATTTTCGTAAAATTTTCAATTGATATAAAATAACACAATCAATTAAATCAATAAACATCTAAAACTTGATAACTTAATAATACACTCATAATAAAAGAAAAATAGTGGAAGAAACATGAAATATAAATCCATTAGAGATATATATTTTCTTATATATATAGTTAAATGTAAAATAATCACAAAAAAAGTATCATTCAAAAAAATATAACCATTGATGTAAAATTCATAGTATTGAGGCTCTTTCAATAAGCCTATTTTTTTTATGAAAGACTAAGAAGAAAACCATTAATGGAAGTATATTTGAATTACGAACTCCTTTTATCTAGTGGTATAATTTATCACGTCATTTAAAAGCTAAAGTCAACAGATATGGTGATCATATATGAAATAAGTTCAGGAAGAAATCATATCAATTAAAGGAAGGAGTTCGAGTAACCAAATCCCAAACAACATTAGATATTTTTGAATTAAAAACCTATATGATTTAAAATGAAGCATTAAATAAAATGAATAATTATAGGATCATGATATAAATTTAAAAATTATTATTAGATAAACTATTCCAAATAAAACATAGTGTTAAATAAGAAAAATGTCTCATGGAGTGAAAACTTGACACAATAAACCCTTATCATGGCCATGATTAGTTATGTGCAAGCCCCTAAATTCTCAGATAATTAAAAAATGTTTATTAAAAACATTATTAGGAAAATTATTAATATATATTTCATTTAATAATGACTATTTATTATCATATTCTATTTATTTATTATATGATTTTTTCTTGTGTTTGTGTAAAAACAGAATCGATGTCAGATTATTCTGGTAAATTTTTCAATTAAAGAAGATATTTTAATACTAAGATAATACTTTAATATAAAAATTTAAAAACATAAAAAATTTAATTATTTGATTATTATTATATAATAATTTCAGTATTTAAGTTCTCATAATCTTCCATGGTCGAGTTTTATCGCATTGTTAAAGATAGTGGTTAGAGCAACCCAAACCTGAACATATAAAAATTAGATGGGTGAGTTTGGTTAATGAATTTTTATTTTTTCCACAATATAATTATAATATAATAATAATGATACTAATTAGAAATTTTTAAGTATTTTAATCAAATTTTATGTGTTTAGGATAATGAATGAAAGTTAATATGAAATATGAAAAGCGTTAGTTCATGGATATGGTATCCCACACATCACAAAGTTAATGTTTTCACTTCCCTTTGAATGAGAGGTAATGAAGGTGTATTATAATGTGTGTGTTAATAATTATAATTATATTATATATGTCAAATTTATCATTCAATTTAATCACTATAAACTATGAAGATAGGTAGTGGTGAAAATGGAAGATGTCGCTTCGTGGAGGCGGTAGTCCACAACAATGCATGATTGATGTTCTTTTGTTCATAAAAGTGTATGGAAAGAAATATATAATGATAGTTCCAGAAATTTACTAAAAATAGTTATACTTATTATAACCAGTTTTTATATAACCATGTTAATCATATGTTTGGAAGGGAATCAATTATAAGATATAATTATAATTTAAGAAACACTCAATTTGAGACCTTTAAATTTTTATTGTAGGTTTCCATAGTAATGAAGAGATTATGATAAATTATGATCCCAAGGGGTTTCAATAAAGTAAAGGTAATTATAGTAGTGGAAAATTGGGTTGAGTTTAAAGGATATTTTTATTTGAAAAGGGATCATTTATTAGTGGAAGTGATCTAATTTTTTATGTAATGAAAATGAGTTTTTGTGAATAACCTTTACCTTTCAATTATATCATTACGTAATTCATGGTTAAATGAAATTAAAAGTTATATTTAATTTATTTTGGGTTTATATTAGGAAAATAAATCCTCACCCATGTATTTATAAAATTTTTTTAATCATTTTTGAAGACTTTACTATTATATTTTTTGTTTTACCAATTTTTTTCCAGGGTAACTAGTATTTACCCAAGACATTCTTTTTTTAATAAAAAAATAAAATATTACATATTATCAAAATTTTTTTTTATGAAACTAAATTTAATCTTTATTAATTCTTATGAAAATTGTATAACTAAAAATTATCTCTTAAATTAAAACATTTTTTATAGAAAAGTTGATTTTTTAGAGAAAAAAGTTGTTTTAACCACTATGCTTTCTTAATCTTATATAGAATTGATTATAAATTATATATGAATTAATAAAATTATATATGTATTTAAAGATATTAGTAGTTTAATTTTTATATATATTCTAATTTGAATTAGTAGACAATTTTTTCACATTGTTAATAAAATATTTCTTTAAAAATAACATTTTTTTTATTATCATGGTAATAAACATCATTCCTAAGTAATCATACTTTTATACCTAAAGAAAATTAATTTATTACATAAAATGGAAATATATATCTAAAATATGAAAATATGTTTTTTAATATTTAATTTATATAAGTTAGGGAAAATAATATTTAATATAATCTAAAAAAAATAGTTTTTTGGGTAACAAATTAACTATGTATTGAAAAATTTTAAAATTCATTTTATAAATTTAACATATTATTTTAAAATTATTCATGTTGATTTATAAATATATTTTTTAATATAAAAGATTTTAAAAAACATTTAAGTCATAAAAATCATAGTATTAGTAAAATCAGTAAATGTTTCACCATTAACATCAAAATAAATTATTTTAGAAACATCTCAACAATTAATACTAAGATAATATTTACATGTTTAATAAAAAGTGGAGTTATTTTTTTTTTCAAATTTTAATTCTGAAATTTATAAATTTATCTGTTAAATGAAAATAAACTACACAAAGAAAAACGAGTTTTATTTAGAAAATGATCATTTAAACTTCAAGTGTTTTTAATATTATTTCATATAAATTTATAAACTGTTAATTTTTTACATATTAGATTATAAATATATATATTAAATATTATAATAAATTTTTTACTTTGATCAATTTAATTTATTAAGGTAAAATATAATACCTTTTTTCTTAAATGCTTCTTTCAAAAGGAGATAAAATAAATATATGTAAGTATTTTAATTGATTATTTTATTTTTATATACAAATGAGTATATTATTTATTTAATTTTAATATTTAATATTTAATTTTAGTTGAGCGTAGTTTCAGTTCAGTATTTCATGTGACACATGCTATTGAATACAATATTAATTTAAAGAGTCTAAAATCTTTTATCGTAATATTCTATGCCCTTAAATAAATTACATCATGGAAATTTTAATTATTACTCATAGAGGAAATTTGGTGAGGGTATTCATAACATATTTATCATTCTGGATATAACATCTAATATGACAACCACCCTACTCTCTTGGTCTATATTATGTTACTTATCTTTCCTCAAACGATAATAATCATTCATACAATCATATACTAAAGCATGTATATACCTTAATCATATATTTTCCAAAAATATATGTTTCAAAAAAAGATATGAATATATAAGAAGTTAAAACTAAGTGAAACCATATATTATTCTATAAGTTAACATTCTCTTTATCACTAAAATGGAATTAAAAACTTCTTCATAATTTTACACACTACTAAATATATACCATAATCCGAAAAATGTGAGGAACATCACCAGAAATAACATTGATCACTTTTTAATTAAATAAATAATAAAATATAATTATGTTAAGATATTTTTAAAACATGAGTTTATAAAAATGATCCCTGAAAGTCTGACATAGTTATAAGAAAAAATTATAAGACCTTGGAACAAACATAAGAATTGGAAAATATTACCTTTAGAAGTCACACAATCATTCCTTTGCTTGCAAGACACCATAATTGAACTCATGTATACATCACTGTAGTGAGTCAGAAAAATTCCACCATAATTTCAAGACATGTTAATTGTGACCACGTAAAAATGAATAATGAGATATAATCATCTAACTATAAAATTGGAGAGTGATATCATACCCAATCTTCCATGATCCATACATATTATTTCCACTTGAAAATCATTCACTTATCACATAATAAAGAACCAATGGAAATAAAATGGATTTTATAAAACTTTTAAACAAAAATAATTCATCACTTATAGCATAAATAACTCATAGAAATAAAAATTGGGTTCATAACATTCCAAAATTGTATAAAGTTACACCATGAAATAAATCATTTGACCCCAAAAACATAATCACCCCAAAATAATACCACAATAAAAGGAAAAAGGAGGTTAAAACATGAAAGAAAAATTCGTTAGATATATATATATATATATATTTGAATATAAATAAGAAAGTGAGAAAAATAACACAGAAAAATATTTAATTAAAAATATTTTTTATTCATTGATATAAAAGTAATAGTTATGAGTTAGTTTCAAAAAGTATCATTTTCTATGGAAAAATTGAAATGAAAACCATTCATGGATGAGGATTTGAATTAATGTTTCCCCTAAGATGCAATAGAAAATATTATTTAATATTGAGAATAAATTAATGTAGTGAACATAGATGAAAGAATTTCAGCAAGATATCATATAACTCAAAGGAGTAGTTTGAGTTACCAAATCACTAACAACATTACAAATTTTCAAATGAAATCCCATTATATAATTTGATTTCAAATGAAAAATTAATACCATGAATAGTGTGAGGATCATGATATAAAATTTGAATCAGGTATTATATACACTATTCCAAATAAAATATGGTGTATAATTATAAATTTGTCTCAATGAGTGAAAATGCAAGACAAGAAACCCTTAACACGGTCCATATTTGTTCTACACACACACACCAAAATTCATAAATAATAAAATTAAGTTTATTATATACCTTCTTATGAAACTTTTTCATCCATATTTCTTTTAATAATGACCATTAATTATCATATACTATTTATTTATTATCTAGTTTTGGCTTATGTCGGCTTAAAAGTGGAATATATATTGGATTATTTTCGAATTTTGTCGACCAAAGATGATATTTTAATACTAATTTAAATACTTAATAAAAACATTACATAATAAAAATTAATCATTATTTTATAATAAAATTTTATTAATTTTATTATTTAATTTCTCATAGTCATCAATGATATAGTTTCATAGAATTGTTCAAGTAGGTGATTATACCCACCCAAACATGAAGATACCATAATTTGTTTGGTGAATGGGGTTTATAAATTGGTTATATCATTATTAAAAATAATAATGATAGTTTTTTGATATTTTAACGGTTTTGAATCATATTCAACTAGTTTTGAAGAATATGTAAATTCAAGATGAAAAACGAGATACATTACTTCGCAGAGGTGGTAGTCTTCACAACACACACTTTACATTTTCATTTCTAGAAGAATGATAGGAAATAATAGTGATTTATAATTTGTATCTTAATAATAATAATAATAATATTATTGTAATATATTTTAAATTTATTATTTAAATAAATACTTATAACAATGAATGGGTTAAAGTTGTGAATAACACAAGACCTTGCAACATGGAGATCATAGTCTGCACAAACACACGATCAACGTACTTTTGTTCTTCTAATTATATGGAAAGGAATAAAAAATGATTATTATAGAAATATAATAAAATATTAGTATAATTATTACACTAAAGAAATTATAAGACTATTTTCATTATATTTTAGTCTGATTATTAATAATAATAAATGTTTAGGGATTAGGTAATACTCACTTTGGGACCTCAATCCTTCTCTTGAAAGCCTCCATGGAAATAAACATCTAATGATAATTTCTGGTGCCATGGAGATTTAGGAAATTAATTTTAATTATATTATAGGTAAATATGGATTATAAATGTTTTTTAAAATGTAAAGAGTATCATTGAAAGGGTGGAATTTATCCCCTTTCAAATGTGATGAAAATGGCATTTTTGTGAATAATCTTCACTTTTCAATAAAATTATTACACTATTTAACTGTAAATGACACCCAAATTTTGAAATAATTTATTATTTGGTGATATATAATCATAAAATAACAAACCAAGTATTTAACCATATATTTTAAACATTTTTTATGTCATTTAATCTTATATGTTTACATTTACCTTTTTATTATTTTTACAGGGGTAACTAGTTTTTACCTAAGTGGAATGCATATTACTAAACATATAAAATAACCCATATTACCAAATTTGGATTTTATGAAACTAATTTCAATATCAATTTATTCTAATTAAAATTATAAATAAGAGAAAATTAATTTCTAAATTAAATAATTTTAAATAAAGAAAAACTATTTTTTTCGAAATAAGATGTTTTAGCCATTATGTGTTCTTAATCTTATTTTTCATTGATTAAAAATTAAATATTTTTTTATATAACTATATATGTGTTGATGAATAATAATATATTTGTTATTAAAAATATATTAATTTAATGATTTAATTAAAAAATTCATAATTTTAATAAAATAATTCATTGAAAATAATAGTTTTTACAATATCATGGTGATTAACATTAATCCTAGTAATAATAAATTTATGAATAAAAATAAAAGTATCATTACTACATAATATCAACATTTTGATCAAAATCCTAAAATCCATTATTTTATGATTTAATTTCTATAGATGATGTAAACTAATTTGTAATATACGAAACTAAAAAAATTATTTTAGTAATTTTTTTTATATTTCCAAAACATTACACATTGATATTAAAAATTAAATACAGGATTTTAAATGATTTAGTTTACTTTATTAATATATGTTTTTATTTAAAAACGTTTTTAAAAACTTTTAATTCATAAAAATGTTTGTATTAGAAAGATCGATATATATTTGACTATTCACCTAAAAATAAATTATTTGAGAAGAAGTTAAAAAATTCATCCAAACAGAATATTTATTTTTTATAAAAAATGAAACTAATTTTTTCAAATTATAATTAAAAATTAAAAAATCTATCTTTTATATGAAAATAAAATTTAAAAATAAAAACTTCTTTTGTTAGAAAAATGATCTTTTTAAACATTCATTGTTTTTAATATTATTTGATATTAATTTTTATGTAATTAAATATTGAAATATTAGTGGATAAATATAAGTATTACCTCTTATAATAAATTTTATCATCGATCAATTTAATGTTTTATGTGAAAATATAATATTTTTTCTCAAATGGTTCTTCTAAAGGAAATAAATATAATAATTTGTAATTATTTTAATTGATTTATATATTTTTTTCTATTAAGGCTAATATTCTTAATGTAATTTTATTATGTCACATCTCATTTTTTTCATGTGTTGCATCAATATGGTGTTACATGTGACAAAAGCTATCGAAGATAGTATTAATTTAAAGTGTAAAAAATCTTGGGTTAATATAGGAAGCACACTAAATTTTAATTATAATTTTCAATCATTATTTTACATTTCCATTTAGTCGATTTTTTTGGATTACCCTCTATCTCTTTCTTCATCCACACATTATGTTTAAAATTATTTTCACTACAAAAACTACATTAATTTTTTTCCTTATCTCCATTTATATCTAAATTGAGTGTTTTAAAAAATTTAATACATTCATAAATTTTCCTAGATACATTGAAATATTTCTCCAGTTTTTGGGTGATTTTACTATTTCCTATTTAGAATGTTTAATTCCAAATAGAATATTTTTCGAAGGGATTTTAGATTCATATATCTTTGACTAAAGTATATGGAAGTCCTTTTTTTTGAATTAAATATTACCATCATTTCATTACAAATATTGTCACTTTCAACAGGAATGAAAATTATATTACAAATACTTCACATGAATTAACCTTTCCTATCAATATCAATCTTGATAATTGATGTATCAATTTTTATATTTAGTGCTACTTTTTAATTGAAAAAATTAAGTCATTTTTAGACAAACCATAAACTCCATTTTGAATTGGACAAGCTTGAATATTTCTTATTATCCTTCACTTTAATAAATTATAAAAAAATGTGTGAGTTTTTAGAATTTTTATGTTGGAAATAGATTGTGGGAATTCTTAAAAAGACTCGAAATAAAAATATGAATTGGAGTTTTGGAGTATCATGATGTTGAATGAAAGTTTTAGTGGTTTTATATAGTAAAGAACAAATTATTCCACAATGATGTGTTTATTATGAAAAAATATATTTCATTAAAGGTTGTTTATTGATGTTTTGATATTATATTATTTATTGAATACATATAGGGAATTTAAAAATAAAAAAAAAATTCCATAATGGAAAATTATTATTATATTTATTTTCATTATAGGAGTGAATTTTTAATAACGGTGTGACACTATGGTTTGTGGGTAAAGGGCCACACTATAGTAAGAATCCATGGTATTCTATTAGATATTTTTCTTAACAAAGGTGTGAAATAGGACATGAAGATCACATGTTAAAGGTAGTTTTATAATTTTGGATTTCATTGTGAATATTTTTGCTACACCATAATGTGTTAATGAAATATATTTTCATAAGTTTTATCAAGATATAACAATGAAATGATGGGTGAGGATTATGTGATGATTTTTAGAGAAAAATGTATGTAATAATTGGAACTATATTTCTTATTTACAAATTCCAAACCACAAAAATACCTTCAGAACATTTCAACCCTGCTATATGTTAGCAAAAAAACTAAGGGATGAAATGTGGAATAATGTGATTTGATTTTTCCACTTTGAGATTTAAATAATATATAACTATATTCTTCTTTAAAAATTGATTCACTCATTTTCACATAAGAAAGATGAAATGTAAAACCTATAAATTAAAGTAAACACATTATATGTTTGATAAAAAACACAAGTGTAACACAATGAATGTATATTGAAAGGATATAACCAAAATATATATAATGTTTAAAAAAAGGAATCAAAATAATTAAAAATATACTAAAACATCACACATGATTTAAGGATCAATAGCTACAAAATATACCCTAGACCATGTGTCTCAATCCTAAAAACTCTCATATACTAGTCCCATCCCTTTACATGGATCACATAGAAAAATATATATATATGCATCCCATGACACATATAGGGTGTGACTATATCAGACCCAATAGGTGGTTAACACCTGAACCAATCCAACATGTCAAGAAATCAAGTACATCTAGAAAATATATAAAATAGTAATTGAAGTAAACATCCAAAAAATTATTAGTTTATAACAAAAGTGTTGAAATGAAATCTACTAACACTACATAGGTTAGTTTTCAAGTGTTAAACTTGTTAATATAGAATCCAACCATACCTGCATATATACATTATTAGATTCTTTTTCCATGAACATATACATCAGTGAATCCTTGTTGATATAGGATAAAGATCTGAAGGATCTACAAATTAATGAATGGGTTACAATTTTATATAAAAACTATATAAAAAATATCGATTTTTATCCCAGATTGAGTTTCATTTAATAGAAAAGTTTGGGCATGTTAGTTACCATCTAAAAAAAAATCATGTTATCAAAATAACTATCTTATATATATATAATGTGTATGTAGTGAATTCATGACCCTGTGTATCTAATGAATCCAAGCCTTATCATTGTCCCTCATCAACTCAAAAAAAAAATTATAACATATACACAATTTTATTTTTTAACAAATGGTTCCACACACACACACACATATATATATATACATATCCCACTAAAAACATTTAATTGAATAAGTATTGGTAATTCATGGACCAATCCAAATACGTTCACTATCCACCATCATATTTGAAATCTAATAACTATTTAACATTGTTATGTAGAATTCACTACTGAAAAAATGGTGTTCCATGGTGGTTTCGTCACAGCAGTTTCAAAAACCATCGTAAAATTTCTTCTTGAAAAAAATTAGCGGCAGTTGTTAAAAGTATAGCTAAATGATTTTTAAACATTTTCTTTATTTTTCCCAAAAAAAGTTCTTATTTTTTAGAAGCTATTTTTTTAAAAAATTGTTGTGAAGGAGCTGCAGTTTGAAAAACCGCCGCTGAACTAAATAAATAAATTAAAAATGGATATTTATTTATGATTTATGATTTATGAATTATTATTTAATATCATATATAATTTATTATTTATAATTTTGAATAATAATAACGTGTTATTTAATAAATATTTATACTTATTAGTGAATACTAACTTGAAACTTAAAACAAATGTTCAATTTGACCATAACTATTGATTTGATAGTCCGTTTCAGCTCCAAAAATAGTGAAATCGAAGCTTATAAAATGGGATAAAACCCCATGAGATATAAATCATGTTATAATCAAAGGAAAAATATATATTATAGTTTCAAAAAAGAAAGAAATCAAACTCGAACTTCAAACAACCATAACTTTTGATTCAGTTCTTAGTTTGGGCTCCACTACATATCTCATCGAATCATGCGATGAGACCTATGCCATATAGGTCCATTGGAGATATCCTAGAAATTATGTTAGAATTTTTTCACCCTTATAAAGGCCCAAAAGGCATCTAAAAATAAGTTTTTGGTCAGGGTATGCCATTTTTTTTCATTCGATGGATTTTCAGCCTCGTTTGAAGGAGTCTTATTGCATTTTATTGGTGGGTAATGAATTTATTTTCGGGGTTTAAATTTATATTGATATTATGGTTTTGAAATTTTAGCATTTTTTATAATGTAGTTTTATTAATAATTAAATATATGCATATTTTTTTATATTTACATATAATAAATCACTTTTTTAAATAAATATTTACATATAAATGTAATTTTAAGAACATAAACCAAATGGAAATAAATATTTTTAATTCATTTCTTTTAAAATAAATAATTACTAATTTTATATACATTTTTAAATATTTATTTCTATTTGTGTTTGTATATTTGTATATCATATATGTGTAGATATAAATGGAGAGATATTTATATTTACTTGTGTTTATATATATATATATATATATTAATATACAATTATATATCTCAGTGTTTTTATATATATTTATGTAAAATAAAAATATGTGTTTATATATATTTATGAAAATTTTGATATAAGTATAAATATTTACAGATATTTATATCCATTTCTTATTTTATTATTTTATAATTTTATAATTTTATAATTTATAATTTATAATTTATAATATATAATTTATTATTTATTATTTACTATTTATTATTCATTATTTATTATCTATTTATTATTTATTGATTAATTTTTATTATTAATTTATTGTTAAATTTCTATTTACTATTTATTAATTATTAATTATTTTTATCAATTACTTATTATGTATTATGTATTATTTATTATTTATTAATAAATTATTTACTATTAATTATTTATTTACCATGATTTATTATCATTTATTATAATTTATTATTCATTTATTATTTTCTTATTATTAATTAGTTATTTATTTATTATTTCATTATTTAATATTTATTCATCAAATATTTATTTGATATTTATTTATTTAATATTTGATTAATATTTACTTATTAAATATTTATTACTTATTTATTATTACTTATTTATTATCATTTATTATCATTTAGTAGTCATTTATTACTATTAAATTCATTTATTATTTATTTATCATTTATTTTGTAACCCCTCAAGCTTCTACAATACGTTTTCCTTTGAATAATGCAATAACTTTCATTTAATGCATCTTCATGTTTTTAACACACTGCGACCAATCAAACAAGCTGTTATGAATCATAGTACCCACTTTTTAAAATTTTATAAATTTCATTTTTCAAAATGGACTTCTTTTTTGAATTCGGAATATCGAAGTTAGCTTAGGGTGATGTTTTGGTATTTTTCTGAAAACATTCAATTTTTGATGAATAGTGAAAAACAGAGCATTATTGGTTAAAACTGACTTTTTATTTAAATAATTATTTGTTTTAGTTAATGTTATTTAAGGTCAAAATAGATATACAATACCCATATAAGTTCAATGTAATTCATTAGAGTCATTTTATAACAAGTTTATATATATAAAAATTTTATTTAACTTTTATCTTCTTTTACCTACCTCTTAGGAGCATTTGCAAATTCACATAAAACATAATTTTACAGCTTTTGTGAGTTGAATTTAAAAAATATGAGAAACACAGTTAATATAATAAAGTAAAATGTGTTTCAATAAGATGAAAATAATTTTTGGTGAATAGTAACTTTTGACTTTCATTTACCGTGGTTAAAAGTAAATAGGGTAATTAAGGATAAAAATGATATCATAATTACCCTAACACGTATCCTAATTCTATTGGATAAATTTGACTATAAATATTAATTAGAAATATAAAAATATTTTCTACCTAATGGTATTTTATTTATTATTTTTATATATTAAAAAATTTAATTTATTTATGGCACAATTATAATGCAATAATTACCATATTATTGAAATATTAATATAACTGATATTATAAATATCCGAATAAACGTAAATTGCGACTTATGATGAATTAAACTAATTTTATAGGTTAATATGACATGTTAGGGTTGGTTAAATAAATTTTATTCGAAGATATAAATCTTTTACGACTTTCAAAAAAATAAAATACTAAATAGTGTCAAAATTTACATAATTGAGTTTTTAAAACAAATATTATATTATTAATTTATATAATATTCCTAAAAATATAATGTTTGGCCCAAGGCCTTAGATATGGTTTTATATATTAATAATTAAAATAAATGGGTTTGATTTACTTGTTATAGTCAGTTTATAAACCATATAATATAAAAATACAAAGAGACAAGGTAAATGTCAAACTATTTAAATAAGAGTTAAATCTAAAAGATAAGGTTAATATGATGACCTAAAACTGTATATAACCTATTGGTTGGGAGGTTTTTGAACCATGCCCATATTATCCTTTGAATAATTCATTTTTTCCCCATTATAAACTGAAAATGTTATTATTATAAAATAATATTTCAATATTTTCCTAAAGTGACCCTCACATCTCTTATAAAAGGTAACTTCCCCTTCTCTTAATTTCACACCTCCATATCCATTTGGCTCGGCCAACCCCAGACCAAATATCCACCCAACTTTCCTCCCTTCATCCTAGAGGCCTTCCTTTGGGCATAAATTGAACCTAAGGAGCCCTTTTGATCAAATCAAAGGAATAACCTGAAGAAGAGGTAAATATTTAATAACCTCTTTCAAGTCCTTTTCTTCTTCCACATCCTCTTTCTTTGTTGTTTCCATTCTAAAATAATAAATCCAGTATCTTCTATATATTCTGATGTTATTATAAAAATGGTACAACCAAATTCATTATTCTATCCATCCTATAAATGAAAAAGTCTCTATACTTGCGTACGTACAGATTACCATCTCCACGTCATGGTGTAGTTTGTTATATAAACACTTCACTATATGGATGGGTATAATAATGAGTATAACTGATGTAAATAATAAATATAACATGTTAATTATTCTGTATATATGATATAATATCCAATTTTATATGATTTAATCATCAATTTAATGATATTGTCACTCGTGCGTACGTACGGATTACTGTCTCCACGAACGCGATGAGATTCATTCCCCATCATAATCATTCAAGAATAATTATCATTTTGTGATTAAAAATAATTTTTATTAACATAGAATTATTTTTTATATGAATCAAATATATCCTATCCCAAAAAAATATGGCTTACGTAACCAAGCATATAAAGGAAAACAAATCAGTTAACACCTAAAATGATAATACTACTAAAATATTATTAACAAAGCAATATTATAAGATCATATATGATATCATATTTTTATATAGTTCTTGTATAATTGAATAAAATTATTTTAACTATTATACTAGAGGTTAAAATACCATCGACTAAGGAAAATCACAAGGTAAAGGTTAATTCTACAATCTATTCATTATCCGAGGATGTGTTTACGTAAGTATCTACTGGGACCCCTTTATCATCCACATCTGTGGTTTCTTAAAAATACAATTCAAACATTTTTACTATTTACTAGACTGTGGGTTAAATTCATTTATACACTTATATGACAATATATGTTTTTAAAGTAATCTTTCTGTCGTTTTCCAACCAAGGTAATTTATAACCTTTTCGACAAAATTAAGGTAAGAATGTCTTCTTTTAACTTATACGACATGGGAAGCTATTTTCTGGTGTTATAACATCGTTGAAGCTTCCTATACAATCTTACAAGAATAATTTCAAAATAAATTTTTTCTTTCATAATTATGTGACTTTTAAATGATTTCTAAATAGAAACAGATATTTCTCTAAAAAGGTTTTGATTTCATCTTTGTCAACATCCTTTGATAGATTTTAAACTTTTTTAAAGTTTATTTATTATGATACAAATCTTCCATATTGTATTTAAGGTTTTGTGATATATTTTACTTTGGATATTATATTTTTATACCATTCATGGTTTATGGATAAAGTATTGACATTTCATATGCTAGTTTTAATAAGAATGTTTATTTTATGCTTAAACCTTTTCATATGAGGAATGTATTGGACTTAGTATGTGAAGGTTGGAGCCCGCTATAGCTCCTCAGTGCATCGGTAGGCCTCATGAGACAGTAAGAGGTGGAATTGGCCAAGGCCTTTCCCAATTTGATATATGGTTTTGGCAGAGGCCTTAATCATTTTTAGACGTCTTGTCCGAGGCCTTGATAAAATGTTTTAGAATGTCTGACATTATACATTCTCTCATTATGAAAATAACAATAATGGTTCTTGTTGTTATTCGACTAGTAGAATACCCATGACTCGGTTTTATTATGGCATGATTTACTCAGCACATATTCCAGCCCTAAACTGTTCATGTTTATTATTTGTAAATGAATATGTTTTGAATTATTCATCATGCCTAATGTATATGTTATCTTCCACTGTATTTCTTACCCTTACTGAGTGTTTGAGCTCACCCCTTTCTTATGTTTCATTTTCACTAGATATGAAGAAGTTACTTATGAGTGGCTTGCTGACATAATCTTGGAGGCTTGGATGTTTCTAAGGGAAAAAATTAGTGGTGTATTTTTTTTCAAGTTCTAATGTTGAACTTAGGTATGTATCTTGTTTCCAATAATACTAAACTGATCGGTCTTTCTGGAAATGATTCCTTTTATAGAAAAGTTGATTTTTTAGAGAAAAAAGTTGTTTTAACCACTATGCTTTCTTAATCTTATATAGAATTGATTACAAATTATATATGTATTAATAAAATTATATATGTATTTAAAGATCATAGTAGTTTAATTATTACTTATATTCTAATTTAAATTAGTAGACAATTTTTTCACATTGTTAATAAAATATTTCTTTAAAAATAACTTTTTTTATTATCATGGTAATAAACATCATTCCTAAGTAATCATACTTTTATACCTAAAAAAATTAATTTATTACATAAAATGGAAATATATATCTAAAATATGAAAATATTTTTTTTAATATTTAATTTATATAAGTTAGGGAAAATAATATTTAATATAATCTAATAAAAATAGTTTTTTGGGTAACAAATTACATATGTATTGAAAAAATTTAAAATGCAATTTATAAATTTAACATATTATTTTAAAATTATTCATGTTGATTTATAAATATATTTTTTAATATAAAAGATTTTAAAAAACATTTAAGTCATAAAAATCGTTGTATTAGCAAAATCAGTAAATGTTTCACCATTAACATCAAAATAAATTATTTTAGAAACATCTCAACAATTAATACTAAGATAATATTTACATGTTTAATAAAAAGTGGAGTTATTTTTTTCAATTTTAATTCTGAAATTTATAAATTTATCTGTTAAATGAAAAGAAACTACACAATGAAAAATGAGTTTTATTTAGAAAATGATCATTTAAACTTCAAGTGTTTTTAATATTATTTCATATAAATTTATAAACTATTAATTTTTTAAATATTAGTTTATAAATATATATATTAACTATTATAATAAATTTTTTACTTTGATCAATTTAATTTATTAAGGTAAAATATAATACCTTTTTTCTTAAATGCTTCTTTCCAAAGTAGATAAAATAAAAATATGTAAGTATTTTAATTGATTATTTTATTTTTATATACTAATGAGTATATTATTTATTTAATTTTAATATTTAATATTTAATTTTAGTTGAGCGTAGTTTCAGTTCAGTATTTCATGTGACACATGCTATTGAATACAATATTAATTTAAAGAGTCTAAAATCTTGTATCGTAATATTCTATGCCCTTAAATAAATTACATCATGGAAATTTTAATTATTACTCATAGAAGAAATTTGGTGAGGGTATTCATAACATATTTATCATTCTGGATATAACATCTAATATGACAACCACCCTACTCTCTTGGTCTATATTATGTTACTTATCTTTCCTCAAACGATAATAATCATTCATACAATCATATACTAAAGCATGTATATACCTTAATCATATATTTTCCAAAAATATATGTTTCAAAAACAGATATGAATATATAAGAAGTTAAAACTAAGTGAAACCATATATTATTCTATAAGTTAACAGTCTCTTTATCACTAAAATTGAATTAAAAACTTCTTTATAATTTTACACACTACTAAATATATACCATAATCTGAAAAACGTGAGGAACATCACCAGAAATAACATTGACCACTTTTTAATTAAATAAATAATAAAATCTAATGATGTTAAGATATTTTTGAAACATGAGTTTATAAAAATGATCCCGGAAAGTCTGACATAGTTATAAGAAAAAATTATAAGACCTTGGAACAAACATAAGAATTGGAAAATATCACCTTTAGAAGTCACACACTCATTCCTTTTCTTGCAAGAGACCATAATTGAACTCATGTATACATCACTGTAGTGAGTCAGAAACATTCCACCATACTTGCAAGACATGTTAATTGTGACCACGTAAAAATGAATAATGAGATATAAACATCTAACTATAAAATTGGAGAGTGATATCAGACCCAATCTTCCATGATCCATACATATTATTTCCACTTGAAAATCATTCACTTATCACATAATAAAGAACCAATGGAAATAAAATGGATTTTATAAAACTTTTAAAAATAAATAATTCATCACTTATAGCATAAATAACTCATAGAAATAAAAACGGGGTTCATAACATTCCAAAATTGTATAAAATTACACCATGAAATAAATCATTTGACCCCCAAAAACATAATCACCCCAAAATAATACCATAATAAAAGGAAAAAGGAGGGTAAAACATGAACGAAAAATTCATTAGATATATATATATATCTGAATATAAATAAGATAGTGAGAAAAATAACACCGAAAAATATTTAATTAAAAATATTTTTTATTCATTGATGTAAAAGTAATAGTTATGAGTTAGTTTCAAAAAGTATCATTTTCTATAGAAAAATTGAAATGAAAACCATTCATGGATGAGGATTTGAATTAATGTTTCCCCTAATATGCAATAGAAAATATTATTTAATATTGAGAATAAATTAATGTAGTGAACATAGATGAAAGAATTTCAGAAAGATATCATATAACTCAAAGAAGGAGTTTGAGTTACCAAATCACTAACAACATTACAAATTTTCAAATGAAATCCCATTATAGGATTTTATTTCAAATGAAAAATTAATACCATGAATAGTGTGAGGATCATGATATAAAATTTGAATCAGGTATTATATACACTATTCCAAATAAAATATGATGTATAATTATAAATTTGTCTCAATGAGTGAAAATGAAAGGCAAGAAAACCTTAACACAGTCCATATTTGTTCTACACACACACACACACCAAAATTCATAAATAATAAAATTATGTTTATTATATACCTTCTTATGAAACTTTTTCATCCATATTTATTTTAATAATGACCATTAATTATCATATACTATTTATTTATTATCTAGTTTTGGCTTATGTTTGCTTAAAAGTGGAATCTATATTGGATTATTTTCAAATTTTGTCGACCAAAGATGATATTTTAAAACTAATTTAAATACTTAATAAAAACATTACATAATAAAAATTAATCATTATTTTATAAAATTTTTTTATTAATTTTATTATTTAATTTCTCATAGTCATCAATGATATAGTTTCATAGAATTGTTCAAGTAGGTGATTAGACCCACCCAAACATGAACATACCATAATTCGTTTGGTGAATGGGGTTTATAAATTGGTTATATCATTATTAAAAATAATAATGACAGTTTTTTGATATTTTAACGGGTTTGAATCATATGTAACTAGTTTTGATGAATATGTAAATTCAAGATGAAAAACGAGAAACATTACTTTGTAGAGGTGGTATTCTGCACAACACACACTTTACATTTTCATTTCTAGAATAATGGTTGGCAATAATAGTGATTTATAATTTGTATCTTAATAATAATAATAATAATATTATTATTATAATATATTTCAAATTTATTATTTAAATAAATACTTATAACAATGAATGGGTTAAAGTTGTGAATAACACAAGACCTTGCACCATGGAGATCATAGTCTGCATAAACACACGATCAACGTACTTTTGTTCTTCTAATTATATGGAATGGAATAAAAAATTATTATTATAGAAATATAATAAAATATTAGTATAATTATTATACTGAAGTAATTATAAGACTATTTTCATTATATTTTATTCTGATTATTAATAATAATAAATGTTTAAGGATTAGGTAATACTCACTTTGGGACCTCAAACCTTCTCTTGAAAGCCTCCATGGAAATAAACATCTAATGATAATTTCTGGTGACATGGAGATTTAGGAAATTAATTTTAATTATATTATAGGTAAATATGGATTATAAAGGTTTTTTAAAATGTAAAGAGTATCATTGAAATGGTGGAATTTATCCCCTTTCAAATGTGATGAAAATGGCACTTTTGTGAATACTCTTCACTTTTCAATAAAATTATTACACTATTTAACTGTAAATGACACCCAAATTTTGAAATAATTTATTATTTGGTGATATATAATCATAAAATAACAAACCAAGTATTTACCCATATATTTTAAACATTTTTATGTCTTTTAATCTTATATGTTTACATTTACCTTTTTATTATTTTTACAGGGGTAACTAGTTTTTACCTAAGTGGAATGCATATTACTAAACATATAAAATAACCCATATTACCAAATTTGGATTTTATGAAACTAATTTCAATCTCAATTTATTCAAATTAAAATTATAAATAAGAGAAAATTAATTTCTAAATTAAATAATTTTAAATAAAGAAAAACTATTTTTTTCGAAATAAGATGTTTTAGCCATTATGTGTTCTTAATCTTATTTTTTGTTGATTAAAAATTAAATATATGTTTATATAACGATATATGTGTTTAAGAATAATAAAATATTTATTATTAAAAATATATTAATTTAATTATTTAATTAAAAAATTCATAATTTTAATAAAATAATTCATTGAAAATAATAGTTTTTACATTATCATGGTGATTAACATTAAACCTAGTAATCATAAATTTATGAATAAAAATAAAAGTATCATTATTACATAATATCAACATTTTGATCAAAATCCTAAAATCCATTATTTTATGATTTAATTTCTACAGATGATGTAAACTAATTTGTAATATACGAAACTAAAAAAATTATTTTAGTAATTTTTTTTATATTTCCAAAACATTACAAATTGATATTAAAAATTAAATACAATATTTTAAATGATTTCGTTTACTTTATTAATATATATTTTTATTTAAAAAAGTTTTAAAAAACTTTTAATTCATAAAAATGTTTTTATTAGAAAGATCGATATTTTTTTGACTATTCACCTAAAAATAAATTATTTGATAAGAAGTTCAAAAATTCATCCAAAGAAAATATTTATTTTTTATAAAAAATGAATCTAATTTTTTAAAATTAAAATTAAAAATTAAAAAATCAATCTTTTATATGAAAATAAAATTTAAAAATAAAAACTTCTTTTGTTAGAAAAATGATCTTTTTAAACATTCAATGTTTTTAATATTATTTGATATTAATTTTTATGTAATTAAATATTGAAATATTAGTTGATAAAAATAAGTATTACCTCTTATAATAAATTTTAACATCGATCAATTTAATTTTTTATGTGAAAATATAATATTATTTCTCAAATGGTTCTTCTAAAGGAAATAAATATAACAATTTGTAATTATTTTAATTGATTTTTATATTTTTTTCTGCTAAGGGTAATATTCTTAATGTAATTTTATTATGTCACATCTCATTTTTTTCATGTGTTGCATCAATACGGTGTTACATGTGACACAAGATATCGAAGATAGTATTAATTTAAAGTGTAAATAATCTTGGGTTAATATAGGAAGCACGCTAAATTTTAATTATAATTTTCAATCATTATTTTACATTTCCATTTAGTCGAATTTTTTCGGATTACCCTCTATCTCTTTCTTCATCCACACATTATTTTTAAAACTATTTTCACTACAAAAACTACATTAATTTTTTTCCTTATCTCCATTTATATCTAAATTGAGTGTTTTAAAAATTTTAATACATTCATAAATTTTCCTAGATACATTGAAATATTTCTCCAGTTTTTGGGTGATTTTACTATTTCCTATTTAGAATGTTTAATTCCAAATAGAATATTTTTTGAAGGGATTTTAGATTCATATTTCTTTGACTAAAGTATATGGAAGTCCTTTTTTTGAATTAAATATTACCATCATTTCATTAAAAATATTTTCACTTTCAAGAGGAATGAAAATTATATTACAAATACTTCACATGAATTAACCTTTCCTCTCAATATCAATCTTGATAATTGATGTATCAATTTTTATATTTAGTGCTACTTTTTAATTGAAAAAAATTAAGTCATTTTTAGACAAACCATAAACTCCATTTTGAATTGGACAAGCTTTAATATTTCTTATTATCCTTCACTTTAATAAATTATAAAAAAATGTGTGAGTTTTTAGAATTTTTATGTTGGAAATAAATTGTGGGAATTCTTAAAAAGACTCGAAATAAAAATATGAATTGGAGTTTTGGAGTATCATGATGTTGAAAGAAAGTTTTAGTGGTTTTATATAGTAAAGAACAAATTATTCCACAGTGATGTGTTTGTTATGAAAAAATATATTTTCATAAGGTTTATCAAGATATAACAATGAAATTATGGGTGAGGATTATGTGATGATTTTTAGAGAAGAATGTATGTAATAACTGGAACTATATATCTTATTTACAAATTCCAAACCACAAAAATACCTTAGGAACATTTCAACACTGCTATATGTTAGCAAAAAAACTAAGGGATGAAATGTGGAATAATGTGATTTGATTTTTCCACTTTGAGATTTAAATAATAAATAACTATATTCTTCTTTAAAAATTTATTCACTCATTTTCACATAAGAAAGATGAAATTTAAAACCTATAAATTAAAGTAAACACATTATATGTTTGATAAAAAACACAAGTGTAACACAATGAATGTACATTTAAAGGATATAACCAAAACATATATAAATTTTAAAAAAAGGAATCAAAATAATTAAAAATATACTAAAACATCACACATGATTTAAGGATCAATAGCTACAAAATATACCCTAGACCCTGTGTCTCAATCCTAAAAACTCTCTTATACTAGTCCCTTCCCTTTACATGGATCACATAGAAAAATATATATATGCATCCCATGACACATATAGGCTGTGACTATATCAGACCCAATAGGCGGTTAACACCTAAACCCATCCAACATGTCAAGAAATCAAGTGCATCTAGAAAATATATAAAATAGTAATTGAAGTAAACATCCAAAAAATTATTAGTTTATAACAAAAGTGTTGAAATGAAATCTACTAACACTACGTAGGTTAGTTTTCAAGTGTTAAACTTGTTAATATGGAATCCAACCATACCTGCATATAGACATTATTAGATTATTTTTCCATGAACCTATACATCAGTGAATCTTTGTTGATATATGATAAAGATATGAAGGATCTACAAATTAATGAATGGGTTACAATTTTATATAAAAACTATATAAAAAATATCGATTTTTATCCCAGATTGAGTTTCATTTAATAGAAATGTTTGGGCATGTTAGTTCCCATCTCAAAAAAAAGTCATGTTATCAAAATAACTATCTTATATATATATAATGTGTATGTAGTGAATTCATCACCCTGTGTATCTAGTGAATCCAAGCCTTATCAGTGTCCCTCATCAACTCCAAAAAAAAAAATTTATAACATGTACACAAATTTATTTTTTAACAAATGGTTCCACACACACCCACATATATATATATACATATCCCACTAAAAACATTTAATTGAATAAGTATTGGTAATTCATGGTCCAATCCACATATGTTCACCATCCACCATCATATTTGAAATCTAATAACTATTTAACATTCTTATGTAGAATTCACTACTGAAAAAATAGTGTTCCATGGTGGTTTCGTCACAGCAGTTTCAAAAACCATCGTTAAATTTCTTCTTGAAAAAAATTAGCGGCAGTTGTTAAAAGTACAGCTAAATTATTTTTAAACATTTTTTTTATTTTTCCCAAAGAAATTTCTTATTTTTTAGTAGTTACTTTTTTTAAAAAAGTTCCGTGAAAGAGCTGTGGTTTAAAAAACTGGCGCTGAACTAAAGAAATAAATTAAAAATGGATATTTATTTATGATTTATGATTTATGAATTATTATTTAATATAATTTATAATTTATTATTTATAATTTTGAATAATAATAACGTGTTATTTAATAAATATTTATAATTATTAGTGAATACTAACTTGAAACTTAAAACAAATGTTCAATTTGACCATAACTATTGATTCAATAGTCCGTTTCAGCTCCACAAATAGTAAAATAGAAGCTTATAAAATGGGATAAAACCCCATGAGATATAAATCATGTTATAATCAAAGGAAAAAATATATTATAGTTTCAAAAAAGAAAGAAATCAAAATCGAACTTCAAATGACCATAACTTTTGATTCAGTTATTAGTTTGGGCTCCACTACATATCTCATCGAAGCATACGATGAGCCCTATGCCATATAGGGCCATTGGAGATATCCTAGATATTATGTCACAATTTTTTCACCCTTATAAAGGCCCAAAAGGCATCTAAAAGTGAGTTTTTGGTCAGGGTTTGCCAATTTTTTTTTCATTCGATGGATTTTCAGCCTCGTTTGAAGGAGTCTTATTGCATTTTATTGGTGGGTAATAAATTTATTTTCAGGGTTTAAATTTATATTGATATTATGGTTTTGAAATTTTAGCATTTTTTATAATGTAGTTTTATTAATAATTAAATATATGCAGATTTTTTTATAGTTACATATAATAAATCACTTTTTTAAATAAATATTTACATATAAATGTAATTTTAAGAACATAAACCAAATGGAAATAAATATTTTTAATTCATTTCTTTTAAAATAAATAATTACTGATTTTATATACATTTTTAAATATTTATACCTATTTGTGTTTGTATATTTGTATTTCATATATGTGTAGATATAAATGGAGAGATATTTATATTTACTTGTGTTTATATATATATATATATTAATATACAATTATATATCTCAGTGTTTTTATATATATTTATGTAAAATAAAATATGTGTTTATATATATTTTTGTAAATTTTTATATAAGTATATATATTTACAGATATTTATATCCATTTCTTATTTTATTATTTCATAATTTTATAATTTTATAATTTATAATTTATAATTTATAATTTATAATTTATAAATTATAATTTATTATTTACTATTTATTATTCATTATTTATTATCTATTTATTATTTAATGATTAATTTTTTTATTATTTTATTGTTAAATTTCTATTTACTATTTATTAATTATTAATTATTTTTTATCTATTACTTATTATGTATTATGTATTATTTATTATTTATTAATAAATTATTTACTATTAATTATTTATTAATCATGATTTATTATCATTTATTATAATTTATTATTCATTTATTATTTTCTTATTATTAATTAGTTATTTATTTATTATTTCATTATTTAATATTTATTCATCAGATATTTATTTGATATTTATTTATTTAATATTTGATTAATATTTACTTATTAAATATTTATTACTTATTTATTATTACTTATTTATTATCATTTATTATCATTTATTAGTCATTTATTACTATTAAATTTATTTATTATTTATTTATCATTTCTTTTGTAACCCCTCAAGCTTCTAAAGTACGTTTTCCTTTGAATAATGCAATAACTTTCATTTAATGCAACTTCATGTTTTTAACACACTGCGACCAATCAAACAAGCCATTATGAATCATAGTACCCACTTTTTAAAATTTTATAAATTTGATTTTTCAAAATGGACTTCTTTTTTGAATTCGGAATATCGAAGTTAGCTTAGGGTGATGTTTTGGTATTTTTCTGAAAACTTTCAATTTTTGATGAATAGTGAAAAACAAAGCATTATTGGTTAAAACTGACTTTTTATTTAAATAATTATTTATTTTAGTTAATGTTATTTAAGGTCAAAACAGATATATAATACCCATATAAGTTCAATGTAATTCATTAGAGTCATTTTATAACAAGTTTATATATATAAAAATTTTATTTAACTTTTATCGTCTTTTACCTACCTCCTTGGAGCATTTGCAAATTCACATAAAATTTAATTTTACCTCTTTTGTGGGTTGAATTTCAAAAATCTGAGAAACACGATTAATATAATAAATTAAAATGTGTTTCAATAAGATGAAAATAATTTTTGGTGAATAGTAACTTTTGACTTTCATTTACCGTGTTTAAAAGTAAATAGGGTAATTAAGGATAAAAATGATATCATAATTACCCTAACACGTATCCTAATTCTATTGGATAAATTTGACTATAAATATTAATTAGAAATATAAAATGATTTTCTACCTAATGGTAGTTTATTTATTATTTTTAGATATTAAAAAATTTAATTTATTTATGGCACAATTATAATGCAATAATTACCATATTATTGAAATATTAATATAACTAATATTATAAATATCCAAATAAATGTAAATTGTGACTTATGATGAATTAAACTAAATTTATAGGTTAATATGACATGTTAGGGTTGGTTAAATAAATTTTATTCGAAGATATAAATCTTTTATGGCTTTCAAAAAAATAAAATACCAAATAGTGTCAAAATTTACCTAATTGAGTTTCTAAAAAAAATATTATATTATTAATTTATATAATATTCCTAAAAATATAATGTTTGGCCCAAGGCCTTAGATATGGTTTTATATATTAATAATTAAAAACAATGGGTTTGATTTACTTGTTATAGTCAGTTTATAAACCATATAATATAAAAATACAAAGAGACATGGTAAATGTCAAACTATTTAACTAAGAGTTAAATCTAAAAGATAAGGATAATATGATGACCTAAACCTGTATATAACCTATTGGTTGGGAGGTTTTTGAACCATGCCCATCTTATCCTTTGAATAATTCATTTTTTCCCCATTATAAACTGAAAATGTTATTATTATAAAATAATATTTCAATATTTTCCTAAAGTGACCCCCACATCTCTTATAAAAGGGCACTTCCCCTTCTCTTAATTTCACACCTCCATATCCATTTGTCTTGGCCAACCCCAGACCAAATATCCACCCAACTTTCCTCCCTTAATCCTAGAGGCCTTCCTTTGGGCATAAATCCGACCTAAGGAGCCCTTTTGATCAAATCAAAGGAATAACCTGAAGAAGAGGTAAATATTTAATAACATATTTCAATTCCTTTTCTTCTTCCAAATCCTCTTTCTTTGTTGTTTCCATTCTAAAATAATAAATCCAATATCTTCTATATATTCTGATGTTATTATAAAAATGGTACAACCAAATTCATTATTCTATCCATCCTATAAATGACAAAGTCTCTATACTTGCGTACGTACAGATTACCATCTCCACGTCATGGTGTAGTTTGTTATATAAACATTTCACTATATGGATGGGTATAATAATGAGTATAACTGATGTAAATAATAAATATAACATGTTAATGATTCTGTATATATGATATAATATCCAATTTTATATAATTTAACCATCAATTTAATGATATTGTCACTCGTGCGTACGTACGGATTACTGTCTCCACAAACGAGATGAGATTCATTCCCCATCATAATAATTCAAGAATAATTATCATTTTGCGATTAAAAATAATTTTTATGAACATAGAATTATTTTTTATATGAATCAAATATATCCTATCACAAAAAATATGGCTTACGTAACCAAGCATATAAAGGAAAACGAATCAGTTAACACCTAAAATGATAATACTACTAAAATATTATTAACAAATCAATATTATAAGATCATATATGATATCATATTTTTATATAGTTATTGTATAATTGAATAAAATTATTTTATCTATTATACTAGAGGTTAAAATACCATCGACTAAGGAAAATCGCAAGGTAAAGGTTAATTCTATAATCTCTTCATTATCCGAGGTTGTGTTTACGTAAGTATCTACTGGGACCCTTTTATCATCCACATCCGTGGTTTCTTAAAAATACAATTCAAAACATTTTTAATATTTACTAGACTATGGGTTAAATTCATTTATACACTTATATGACAATATATGTTTTTAAAGTAATCTTTCTGTCATTTTCCAACCAAGGTACTTTATAACCTTTTCGACAAAATTAAGGTAAGAATGTCTTCTTTTAACTTATACGACATGGGCAGCTATTTTCGGGTGTTATAACAACGTTTAAGCTTCCTATATAAGCTTACAAGAATAATTTCAAAATAAAATTTTTCTTTCATAATTATGTGACTTTTAAATGATTTCTAAATAGAAATAGATATTTCTCTAAAAAGGTTTTGATTTCATCTTTGTCAACATCCTTGGATGGATTTTAAACTTTTTTGAAGTTTATTTATTATGATACAAATCTTCCATATTGTATTTAAGGTTTTGTGATATATTTGACTGTGGATATTATGTTTTTATAACAATCATGGTTTATGGATAAAGTATTGACATTTCATATGCTAGTTTTAATAAGAATTTTTATTTTATGCTTAAACCTTTTCATATGAGGAAGGTATTGGACATAGTATGTGATGGTTGGAGCCCGCTATAGCTCCTCAGTGCATCGGTAGGCCTCATGAGACAGTAATAGGTGGAATTGGCTGAGGCCTTTCCAAATTTGATATATGGTTTTGGCAGAGGCCTTAATCATTTTTAGACGTCTGGTCCGAGGCCTTGATAAAATGTTTTAGAATGTCCAACATTATACATTCTCTCATTATGAAAATAACAATGATGGTTCTTGTTGTTATTCGACTAGTAGAATACCCATGACTCAGTTTTATTATGGCATGATTTACTCAGCACATATTCCAGCCCGAAACTGTTCATGTTTATTATTTATAAAGAAATGTGTTTTGAATTATTCATCATGCCTAATGTTTATGTTATCTTCCACTGTATTTCTTACCCTTACTGAGTGTTTGAGCTCACCCCTTTCTTATGTTTCATTTTCACTAGATATGAATAAGTTACTTACGAGTGACTTGCTGACATAATCTTGGAGGCTTGGATGTTTCTAACGGAAAAAATTAGTTTTGTATTTTTTTTCAAGTTCTAATGTTGAACATAGGTATGTATCTTGTTTCCAATAATACTAAACTGATCGGTCTTTTTGGAAATGATTCCTTCTATCATGCCGATGTTATGTAATAAAGCATCGAATCTGGGTAACTGGTTATTACTATTCATCTCCGGTGAGGCAATAAACTTCCATGACAACTTTTTCCCTTTTTCTACTCCCCAAAGAATGAAATATTTTCTCTAAGGAACTTATCCATTGTTTAGCTGCAAATGGATTTGTAGACCCATTTAATGTTGGTGGTTGTTTCCACATAAAGTGATCTAACACACCGTGACCAATCAAACTAGCCGTTATGAATAGTAATACCCACTTTTTGAAATTTTAGAAATTTTATTTTTCAAAATGGACTTCATTTTTTAATTCATAATATCGATATTAGCTTAGGGTGATTTTTTGTTATTTTCCTGAAAACTATCAATTTTTGATGAATAGTGAAAAACACTGTGTTATTGGTAAAAACTGACTTTTTATTTAAATAATTATTTATTTTATTGAAATTTATGTTAGGTAAAAATAGATACATATTACCTATATATGTTCAGTGTAATTCATTGGAGTCATTTTATAATAAGTTTAGATATATAAAATTTTGTTGAACTTTTACCGTCTTTTACCCACCTCCTATGAGCGTTTGGAAATTTGTATAAAACGTAATTTTA
The DNA here is from genome assembly GCA_963277665.1 of Viscum album. NCBI lineage: Eukaryota > Viridiplantae > Streptophyta > Magnoliopsida > Santalales > Viscaceae > Viscum > Viscum album. Next base: position 2,123,803,207 of record OY728119.1, read on the forward strand.
TGACTTATGAGAGTTGAATTTAAAAAATCCCAAAGACATGATTAATATAATTAATTAAAATGTGGTTTAGTAAGATGAAAATAATTTTTGGTGAATAGTATCTTTTGACTTTTTTTACCGCAGTTAAAAGTAAATAGGGTAATTAAGGGTAAAAATGATATAATAATTTCCCTAAAAAATATAATAATTCTATTGGACAAGTATAATTAGACCAAAACCAACCTTAGGAATAAAATATGATCCTCTTTGGTCCACTTGGATTAGATTAGGATATTTATTATAATTTTATTTAAAGAAAAGTTAAAAGAGTTAAATTCAATGTTTAATAACGAAGCCATTTTTCATATAGGGTTATACATAAGATAAATTTGACTATAAATATTCATTAGAAATATAAAAATATTTTCTACATAATGGTATTTTATTTATAATTTTTAGACATTAAATAATTTAATTTACTTATGACACAATTATGATGCAGTAATTTCCATATTAATGAAATATTAAAATAATTGATATTATAAATATCCAAATAAATTTAAATTGAGAATTATGATTAATTAAAATAATTTTATAGGTTAATATGAAATGTTAGAGTTGGTTAAATAAATTTTATTCTAATTGATAAAGTTTTTATGGATTTCAAAAAAAATCTAATACTAAACAGTGTCAAAATTGACATAATTGAGTTTTTAAAAAAATAATATATTATTAATTGACATAATATTACTAAAAATCTAAGGTTAGACCATAAGACTTAGATAAGGTTATATATATATTAATAATTCACTAAATGGGGCTCTCTTGTCTTGTTATAGTAATTTTATTAACCATATAATTTAAAAATACAAAGAGACATGGAAAATGTCAAACTATTTAACTAAGAGTTAAATCTAAATGATAAGGTTAATATGATGACCTAGACCGGGATAAAACCTATTGGTTGAAAAGTGTTCGAACCATACCAACCTTATCATTTAAATAATTTATTTTGAAGCCATTATAAATCAAAAATGGTTTTATTATAAAATAATATTTCATGTTTTTCCTAAAATGACCCTCACCTCTCTTATAAAAGGGAATTTCCCCTTCTCTTAATTTTACACCTCCAAATCCATTTGTCTTTGCCAAAACCGGCCAAAATATACTCCCAAATTTCATCCATTCATCCTATATTCCTTCCTTTGGTCATAAAGCCAACCTAAGGATCCATTTGGATCAAATCAAAAGGAAGAACTCGAAGAAGAGGTAAATATTTAATCACCTCTTTCAAGTTCTTCTCTTCTTCCACTTCCTCTTTCATTATTACTTCCATTCTGAAATAATAAATCCAGTATCTTTTATATATTTTTATTTTATTATGAAAATGGTATAACCATATTAATTATTCTGTCTATCATAAAAATTATAAAGTCACCATATGTGCGTACATATGGATTATCGTCTCCACGTCGTGGTGTAGTTTGTTATTCAGACACTTCATTATTTGTATGGGTATAATAATGAGTATAACTGATGTAAATAATAAATATAAAATGTTTATGATTATTTATATATGATATACAATCCAATTACATAAGATTTCACCATCAATATAATGATATTGTCGCTCGTGCGTACCTACGGATTACCGTCTCCACAAACGCGGTGAGATTCATTCCCCATTGCAATCATTCAAGAATAATTTTGTTTTTATGATTAAAAATAATGTTTATGAACATAATATTATTTTGTATATGAATCATGTACATACTATCCATAAAAGACATGGCTTATGTAACCATGCATATAAAGGAAAACGAATCAGTTAACACCTAAAATGATGATACTACTAAAATATTATTCACAAATAAATATTATAAGATCATATATGATATCATATTTATGTATATAGTTCTTGTATAATATAATAACAATGTTTTTACTATTATAAACGAGTTTAAAAAAACATCGACTAAGTAAAATTATAGGGTAAGGGTTAATTCTACAGTCTCTTCATTATCTGAGGTTTTTTTATGTAAGTATCTACTGGGACCTCTTTATCATCCACATCTGTGTTTTATAAAAAATGTAATTAAATTTTTTTACTATTTACTAGACTTTGGTTTAAAGACTTTTATACCCATATTTTAACATATATGTTTTGAAAGGAATCTTTCCATCGTTTTCTAAACTAGGTACTTTATGACCTTCTCGACAAAATTAAGGAAAGAATGTATGTTTTTTACTTATACGGTGGGCACATATATTTTCTTACGTTATAACATCGTCAAAGCTTTTCATAAAAGCTTATAAGAATATTTTCAAAATAAATGTTTTCTTTTATAATTATATGACTTTTAAATGATTTATAAATAGAAACAGATATTTCTCTCAAAATGTTTTGATTTCATATTTCTCAACATCCTTTGATGGATTTTAAATTTATTTGAAGTTGATATATTTTGATACTAATCTTCCGTATTCTATTGAAGGTTTTGTGATATATTTGACTTTGTATTTGTTATTTTTATACCAATCATGGTTTATAGATAATGTATTGACATTTCATATGCTAGTTTTAATAAGAATGCTTATGTTATGTTTCAACCTTTTCATATGAGGAATGTATTGGACTTAGTATGTGATGGGTGGAGCCCGATATAGCTCCTCAGTGCATCAGTAGGTCTCATGAGACAATTATATGTGGAATTGGCCAAGGCCTTTCCCAATTTGATATATGGTTTTGGTCGAGGCATTAATCATTTTTTGACCTCTTGGTTGAGGCCTTGACAAAATGTTTTAGAATGTCCAACATTATACATTCCCTAATTTTGAAAATAATAATGATAGTTCATGTGGGTATTCGACTAGTAGAATACCCATGACTTTGTTTTATTATGGAATTTTTTACTCAGATCATATTCTTTCCATAAAGTGTTCATGTTTATTATTTATAAAGGCATGTGTTTTTAATTATTCATCATGCCTAATGTTTATGTTATCTTCCGTCGTATTTCTTAGCCTTACTGAGTGTTTAAGCTCACCCCTTTCTTATGTTTCATTTTCCCAGGATATGAAGAAGTTAGTTATGAGTGAATTGCAGGCATAATCTATGAGGCTTGGATGTTTCTATTGCATTAAAATAGTGTTGTATTTCTTTTCAAGTTGTAATGTTGAACTTATGTATGTATGTCGTTTCCAATAATACTAAACTGATTGGTATTTTGGGAAATGATTCCTTGTATCTTGTCAATGTTTTGTAATAAAGCACCGACTCCGGGTAACTAGGGTCTGAGCGTTATATATTAAATATTTATTTAATTATTAAATATTTAATTGTTATTTATTTGTTATGCATTTATTATTTATTTAATATTTATTTATTTTTTTATTTATTATTCATTTAATATTTATTTGTTATTTATTATTTAGGGATTATTTATTTATTAGTTATTTATTAATTTATTAATTTTTTATTTTTTATTTTTTATTTATTTTTTATTTAATATTTAATAAATAATAAATAATAAATAATAATTAATATTTGATATTTAAAATTTAAAATTTAAAATTTAAAATTTAATATATAATATATAATATATAATATTTTTTATATTTTATTATTTATTATATTTTATTAATTATTATCATTTATTATCATTTATTATTATTTAGTATTATTACTATTATTTATTGATTATTTATTTATTTATCATTTACGTTTTATTTAACTATTATTGATTTATTACATTTTTATTAATTATTTAATAATTATTTATAATCTATTAATTATTTATCTATTATCTATTATTTATTAATTTATTATTTATTTATTACTTCTTTATTATGTATTCATTATATCTTCATTATTTATTGTTAATTAATATCATTATTTTTTTAGTATATGTATTAGTATATTATATACTATTTACTTACCAGATAAGGAGCTTGGTGGAGTGGTAATGTTTTTGCAGTATATCGAAGAGGTATGGGGTTCAAATCTCTCTTAGTGAATATATTTTCTAAATTTGTGCAGGGCATGTATTGAATATGCATGCCTGATAGGATAAATAATTATAAATAAATAAATTATGTAATTTTTTTTAAAAAGCATTGCTAAATATTTAGTGGCGGTGTAAACTACCGTAAAACAAAATGCCATGAAATAAAAAACTACATCCCAAAATACGTTGTGAAATGATTTTCGACATGAAAATATGCTGCGATTTTAGAAAGAGTTTCACATCATTTAGCTGCGGTTTAAACCACCGCTAAATGAAAAAAAAAATTGTCCACAAATGCCTTTTTTGGTCGTTATTGATATATAGGAATGAAATCAAAAAATTTATAAATAATTTCATGTTCTCATGTGAATTGGGAATAACTAGTATGATAATAGAATGTAAAAAATGAAAAGAAGTTGAATAAAACCAACAATATAGAAAGTCACTTATCTAAATAAAAACTATTCCTTTATTTATATTATGGAAAAAACTTTTTGGGAACATTAAACCTTAATTTTTTACCTTCACTTAGTTTTTTGTTCAGTTATGATTTTCTTATGTAATGTCTTGGGAAACTTCGTGATGGGTTTGGAAGGATTTAGAGGCTTTTATGTGGGTGAACAGTTTTATCATGGTTTGTGAAAATCATTTAGTTATCTCTAAGAAACCATACAGATGGTAGGATTGGGGAAATATATAGTTCGAACTTGGTGAATACTTAGTGCTAACTATAGAGAATTCCCCAAGAAATTGTGTTACTCAGAATAGAGGAAAAATAATCCTTGGTGTACCAAATCATCTGGCCAAACCGTGTGAGTTCCCTAAGGAGGCATTGAGCCTTGAATTTTCGGCACATAGTTTCGTAAACATTGTGACTAAAGCATAAAAAACAATTTAATTAGGCAAAAATATTGGATTTTAACTCAAAACCTCCATATAACCCTTCATTCTACCTCCTAAAACTATTGCTATTGAATCTATGGACTCAAATAATTGTTCTTTGCCATTCCTCTCCAACCAAACATGATTTCTTGTGGATCTAGAGGCTTCGGTTTGCGATAATTCAAGGAAAGAGATATTTCTTCCTCAGTTCTTCACGTTCCTTCTAGATATCCCCTCCTCCTAAAATGTATCATAAATCTAGAATATCTTGGCTAGATCTAAAAAATATATTATGATCTAATAAGGAATTTGTGATTTATTTTTGGTTAATTAGCAGGATCAAGAGAATTTATATATTTTCCCATAACAGATATTTATCTACCATTGACGAAAAATCTAGTTGGGTGAGTTGATCTACCTTTATTCCTATGTAATATTTTTATTCTTAAATCAAGATTATATAATCCCATTATGATGAATCTGGATTGGTTCTATATATATTTGGTTTGATGGTGTGGATTGGTTATAACTCTTGGAAATTAACATCAGCACACCTATGGTAGGAATTCCTTACAATTTATAGACATTTTATCAAATTGTATGTTATGATTCACAAGTGGGTACATGTGTAGCTATGAGGACCATTTTGTGATATGGTATACTTATAAATTTTCATATGGAATATTTATGTGTGTCTTAAGATCCCAATAAATTGTGTGATATAATTGGACCTTATGTGATATTCCATTTTTGGGTAAATAAGTGGCCTGTAGAGGTCTGTATTTTGTATCAGAGTGATAGGTGGGATAATCATGTCTTTTTTCTCCCATATAGGGGGAGCATGTTCAAGTGAAACGTAGGATAGATCCTAGAGACATGATAGGGGAATAGAGACCTTGTGGTATTATCTGAGACATAGGATATGGTAAAATGTCCTTGTGGCCGGATCCAATATTGAGGAAGGGGTATGATGGACTTGTGGCCAGAATCAAAATTAATTATTGGGTGTGAAAATCATCCTTCCAAAACTGGTAGAGGTATGGTATGATTCCCTTATTGACTAACCTAATGCGGATCCATGGGTGTGGTAACATTATTGAATGACCAGTGACTTGATTGTATATAATCCTTGATCCGAGAAATGTGTTGGAATTATAGCCTAATCTAACATGTGATGGAATATAAGACATTCCTTTGAGCATAGATCTAATGTACATATGACTAGGGATTATGGAAGCTTGGTTTACACATGATCACCTAATATATGATTTTTTTTCTGCATTTTCTTTCCAATATGAAATACACAATTATATATATTTTCAATTTATTTTAGGGAAACATTTAATGGTGTCCTACTTAGTTTACACTCACACCCTATATGGGAATCTCGATGCACATTCTAGTTTCATGGTCAAAGATCGAGCTAAGGGAAATTGCCCTTTGTCGGGAAGTAGAGAAAGTGGAGCTTGACGCATAGGGGTGATGCAGAGATAAAATCTTGATTATTATTATAGTGTTCTTGATTTCTTTATCATTCATGGGTCAACATACCACTTTCATAGTCTTTCAGTTTATATTTTATGACCCAGGTACCATATATTATTTCTTGGTGTTTATCTTCTAGTTTAAATATGTTTCTGCGTGATTCTAATTTACTATTTTGTTTTGTGATTATGGTGTATTACAATTTTTATCAATATAGTCTCTTCCCAACACCATTCTAACCCTCATTATTATTCGGAATCCACTAGTTTATTTCAGGATGCATATGAGATAATGTGGTACTCTGACCCAAACTGAGTGATTCCTGTCAGAGCATTATAAAAGAATATAAAAGGAGGTTTTCTTCTCATTATTATTTAATATATTCGGGCAAATATTTAAAAGAGGGTGGGCATGTTGAACATCGGATGTGGAGTCACGTAAGTTCATGGCCCACTGAGTTATTAGTGATGGGAATGCTGTTACATATTAAGGTATTAAAATCTCTTTTTGATCCTGAGTACTGTTGTGACATTATAATTCTTGAGATTTGGGGTGTGATCCTGAATCATGAGTAGGAATGTAGTTTCACATGTCATGCATATTATTACATGTTATACAAATGATCTATTGTTCTACGATATTTATGTACTAGAATTTAAATTAATTTAAGTGAGAATGCTATGATTTTTATATGTGTATGACTGTGACTAACATGTAGGTACTGAAGGCTTGTGTTAGGATCTGTGTATTTATAAGGGGGTTATGCCTTATTGATATGGGTAACCTCAATTGAAAGGTCTTACAGTTGCAATTCCTTGTGTGTTCCTATAAAATGTTTTATTTTTTACCTTAAATGATCCATTTTAAGAATTTCTATGTATTGTTTTTGGAATTTCAAATAATTATGAATCAATATAGTCTTATAAGAAAATATAGAAAAGTGGGGTGGAATTCTGTATAATGGAATTGTTCATGGACTGCTATTAGATTCATAGGAGGATAGAGTTGAGTATGATCCCTCACCTACTCCAGTGGTTCATGCAGTATACCTGATTTAGACTAAATTCGTTAGAAAAGTTCCTATTCTTGGCATATAATATCACTAGAACATGGTTGAATTTTCTTGGTATTTACATCTTTAGCACCCCCATACTTATTGGGTATTAGTGGAACCTAGGATGTTGATGATTATATTGTTTTCCTTAAGTGAATCATGGGTCTTATAAAGACTCTTAATTATCTATGGGTTATGTTTTCTACATTCATGCCCTAGGGACCCTTGATGAGAATGTGCGTTGGGACGAACCCAGTATGAAGATGTGAGGGTCTAACATGGGATACCTTTAAGTATTTATTGTTTTAAGAGTTTTCAAAGATATTTTTAAACATTATCAAGCTCATGCGTTTATGGAGAATCTTCTGAGGATGATATCTGTATCTTCCTATTATATTAGTTTCATGGAATTAATTGGATTCACTACTCCCATTTCTATAATTGAGGTATAAATGGCCTATAATTTTGAGATTGACCTTCCAGTGGGTATGATGTTCTTAGTTAGGAGATTTGACCTAATGATGTGTCTTTTTGATCTACACAAGACCCCGGTGATTGATAAGGGTCTAGAAAAAGATATAGAGACAAAAATTATTTATTATCATGGTGCAGAGATGAGTGGGACTCTTTGTGATGTAGTGAGTGAATTTTCATGTATTAGGAAGAGAAAGGTTAAGGATTTGAGGTACAATGACAATGGTTAGTCGGAGTAGATAAGGTCTTATTTAGCACTATCTAGGGAAGGAGGCGTCACCATGTGCTTCAATTATGTATAGAGAAGAAACTATCAATTTTTTTTCCAGAATCTCAAAACAAGTGTTATTAATTTAGAAATATGGGGAATCTTCATCATTTCTATTCAAGGGAATTGTGGTCTGGTTTATATAGAGGTTTTAGATAGGCATGGGCTATGATTCATTGGTATGACATGAGATCTCAATGTTAGGCTCACATTTCACAAGGTTTAGTGAATCAACCAAACCTAGGGTCTTAGGGATAGAGTTGTGGGACTGACACAGGTAGATTGTATTCCATAGATGAAATTATTGCAGATAGTGTAAAGGGAACTTTTAAAATTATAGGTATGGTTTGTATTAATTCTATACTCTCTATTGTTTTTTTGATATAGGATCATCCTATTCTTTTTTATCTTCTCAATTATTTTTCAGGATAGACATACTGGTTAAGTTATCTTATGAATTTATTTCACTTGATACACCCTTGGGGGGAAGGTAGACCCCTCCATAGATGTATAAAGTTTCTTATTGTAGTTTATGGTTTTGGAAATTTATGGTATTTCATGATCTTAGAGATAAATATTGTAACTTCAATGCTTTCATTCAATTCATGAGATGTTAAGTTTATAATTTATCCATTATCTTCGAATTCTTTATTATTATGGGATATTTAAAAGTTAGATTTTCATGGGAAATGGTCTAGGTTTTGAATATGGAATAATTTGAGGAAGGGATTAGCATATGGTGGTTAGAAGGTAGCCACCATCCTGATCTTGGAACCCTCCTACTGGTCTATGGGCTCAAATTAGGCCTATAGGGATCTTCAGACCCCACTGGCTAACCAATGGTTCCACCATCTTGTCGGTGAAGCTCACCAGCTTACTGGTGCACCAAGTACTAGGTGCATTAAATTTACCTCTTGTCTCATAATTACATTCATGATTCCACTTAATTTGTTTTACCAAATTCTGATACCTAAGGGTCTATTTTGAATTTGAGATCCCTCCTCTTAATTCTTGGATACTCTCATTCATATTTGTTATCTTTATTAAGGTTGGAATGATCTTGAAATGCTAGAATAGTGAGATATTCTTTGATCCAATTTAAATAATTATTCTTCCTTATTATATGTAGATGGATTTATGTCTAATATGTGATTTTCATGAAGATCCAATGACATTTTCTCCCATTCTTCATTGATCAGTGGAAGATCTAGAATATTGCTGACATTTTTTGATCAAATCGAGATCTAACATCAATAATAAATGTTCAATGAGTTAGTGTTCATGAATCACATTCCTCAACCTATTAATGAATTTATATTGATGATTAAGCATTAATTAATGGATAAATACTTATTATATTGGTGTATTATTTTACATGCTAGTGGAAACACCTCCTTCACCAGAGATAGAATTGTGAAGAACAATGATGTTTCCAGGAAAGTCTTTATAGAACGATTATTGTGAGACTCTCTTATTCTTGAATCCTTTCTCCATTGAATGATTGTTGATGTATTTATGTCTATTGGATAAACATGAGGTCATCTTCTAGAATTAATTATGAATACATAAAACTTTATTTGATTAAAAATGGATACACTTAATTAAAATACCTCCCTTCGACATAAATTAGTAAGGATTCCATTAGTAGACAACGTAAGGTTTCTTATTCTAGAATCACCTTCATAGATATTAATTCCCTTTATTATACCTTCCAATCCTATATTTTTTAAACCATAAATAAAATAGAATTTCCATTTTTTATGAAATAATTATCCATGGGTGTGTATCATGGTTCATCCTCCTATTCTTTGAAAAACTTTGGAGTTCTTCATCAATCACCTTAAGGAAGGTAGTACTTTATTATTTGAGGCCCTTGTATTCCCATGTTTCATTGAGTATTTTTTTGTTTGAATAACTTGATGTTATTGATTTAGAGTGATTTTAAAGGGTTTTCTGTTTGTCACGGTACCTATATATGATCCTTGTTCCAATAATATTTATAGAGTAGCTTGTTACCTGGACTTGTGATGATCACATATTGTTATATGCTGCTACTATATCCTCCTAATTAAATGATATAATTCTATAACTTTTTATGTCTATTACCATTACATTGGATGTGTTTCAAATTATTTTGTAATTGTTTACCTTCATGGTAAGAATACCCCTTAGAGGGGGAGTGCACAAGTCATGTGATGATGACGATGGTTGACCCCTACATAGGACATGAGCAAGAAAACCTTATGGATTTTAAAAAACTGAATTCCTTGAGGATATTGAGTAACATTAAAAAACATGATGTATTGAGGATACCAAGTATAATTCCCACTGTATTCATTGATGATGTCAAGTGAAATGTTTCTGGTATAGTGTCTAGTACTTGATTATATTTTATTGCCAAATAATCCTTCTAGCATTGAGCCGAAGTAAGGGGATCACGATGGCTTGGTTAGAACATGGGTTCTCAGTATGTATTTCTTTATAATTGCTTGTTCATTTATTTTTATCATGGAATACACTTGTAATACATTTGAACATTTGGTGAAGTACACCTTAGTGGTACCTTTAGGGGTTTTATTACTCACAACCAGTATGATCATTTCGATGCACATGCTGACTTCATGTATAGGGATCCAAGAAAGGGTATGTGGCCCGTGATAGATGGTTGGGATGAGGAGCATAGACTTAGATGTTGTTCTAATATGTTCTCCTGGGGATATAATAGTTTTATTTATTTATTTTATTAGACTATATAAAATTTGGTTTCTCTGTCCACATATAGAGTCCATTTATATTTTTATTATTATATGACATGTATATCATTTGATATTATTATCTTCTGTATTATTACTCTGGGGTATCATATTTAATTTTTTTTTTCAATGATATAATATCGAGGGTATTGTCTTCCCACTAATCACATTTAGAAACTCATTTCTTGTATATAGCCTTTTTCACATGGAGAGGTGCACATGAGTTCATGTGTATCTCTTGATCAAACCTAGTGGTTTGGGTCGGTGCATTGCAATGTGGTATTAGAGAAAACTTTTCTTCCTTTATTTTTCATTAACATAGGGTAAAAAGTAGATATATTAAGTGGACTTGGGTAGGGTAGTTTCCATGTTAGTGGTCATATCATGTGTAATGGAACTCTAAGTTACTCTAGACATGATTTCCTTATAGATTTTTGATATTTGGGATATATTTATGCATCACGATTAAGAACATATGATCACATTATATATATATATACCTATTGTGTACTTTATACTAGTTCATTAATTTAATTCATTGTTTTTTCTTATCTGTTTGGGATATAATTATACATTTTTGTTTGATATGTCTCTTTGTCATATGGTTGTGACATATCTATGATGCCATTAATTTGTTGAACCATTGTATATTTTAATATTTTTATACATATAACAACGACTAAAATGTATGGATGGATACCATGGTTATTTTTATGAGGGTTATACCTTGGGAATTTTTTTTGATCTCATAGATTGATTATAATTTTTATTAAAAGTTTAAATGTCTCCCTTTATGTTAGAGAAGATATCGCCTCATAGAATATTGATGAGCTCACTAGCTGACATGGGTTGAGGTACTTTCACTAGGGAAGATTCCCTTCTTCCCACCACCAACTGTGTAGTTTGGAGCAGTAGAGAACATTCCCGCACCTACTCCAGTGGTGCATGTAGTGGCCCCACCTCACCTGTGAGTCCTTCCACTTGTAGCTAACCAGGGTAGAGGGGTTCCATGGTCTATAGTTGACTATGCCAAAGACTTCCATCTACATCATCCAATAGTATCTTAGGGCACTGTAGGATAGAAATATTTATAAGGAATGTTAAACACAATCTAGGTTTTCACTACCTGGTTCACTACACCCCACAACCACTTGGTGGGTCACTATAGCATGAAAATTTTAACCTTTAACTTGTTCAGACACCTCAGTACCTGAAGGTAAAGATTATAATTTTCATGCTATAGTGACCCACCAAGTGGTTGTGGGGTGTAGTGAACCAGGTAGAAAATATGAATTTATGACTTGGATAACCTTCATGTAATGTTTCTTCAAATAGTTCTTTTTAAGTACGATGAAGCTTAACAATGATCAAGGGTTAACAGAGCTTTGACAGAGCTTTATAATGGTGTATAGTTTTGAAAAAGAATTCATGGAGGTGATTTCCAAGGTCTTGATAATCAATAATTTTCCAGTAGAGTATATATTTTAGGTATATCTTCTAGTTTCCTATGGAACTTCCCAGGATAATTCCAGATTAAGGAAGTGAAAGGATATGGCTTTATGCCAGAGTGTAGGTAGATAGGTAGGGAAGAGCTTGGGCACATCAGTTCCTTTTATGAAATAAGGATTTCAAAATTTCTTCAATTGTGAGAAGGCTATAAATTATTTAATGTTCTACCAAAAAAAATATATGATAGTTTATATGGTGTGGTAAGATAAGGAATATATAACAGTTATTTTCCAAATCATTGAAGTTTCATAGGGGTGTTAGAAAGATATGATCCCAAACATAGGGATTCATTTGGGGTCCTCAGTAGTTGGATTAGGTATGATGACTCATACTAGTCATTTTCCATAGGGATAGAGTCACAAAGCTGATTCAGTCCATGTATATTTAGTGGATCAGACTCCAAAAAATGGTGGTGAAGGATCGTCTACTATTCATGTTATGATGTTGATCACCTCTACTTTATATAATACCTTGTTTTATACATTTTCTTCCCATTCCTTCATGTTTTCAAATGTTTTAATTGGAAATGACTTACCAATAAATTTGTCTTATGAGTTAAATTCCATCGATACACCATTGGGAATGAAAGTGGTCCACCTACAGTGGTGAAAATAGTTTCCTGTAGTCATTTTTAGTTATGGAATTATGTGGAACTTCATGATTCTAGAGATGAAGAGGTTCAATGTGGTTTTTGGAATTCACTATTTGAACGTCCTCTGAGCTCTAATTTATTTATATTAGAGATGGGTATCATTCGCATTTGATAAGTGAGATAAGTATGTGATGTATGGAGAAAGGGAAGTTAGAGCATCCAATGCTGGTCTAAACTTGATTCATCTCAAGATGATCACAACAAAGATGTTGGGAAGGGCACTATTAGCTAGATTAGTGGAATCCCCCTCATATTTTACTCTATTTATAGAACTCTATTAGAATGTATTTTTGGATGACTTCATAGGACTTACCCTTGATAGAGGATTTAACTTATAGATAGAGGTTATACTGGGTTCACATCATATTTCGATGCCCCTTTATCATATGGATCTAATATAATTGAAATATATCCAGATGAAGCTCATGGAATTGGAGCCAAAGGTATTTATCAGGATGAGTACTAGAACATGGTTTTCACTAGCATGTTTCACCAAGAATGAGGAAGGTATTCTTCAAATCTGTACTGTTTACTGAAATCTAAACCAGGAGATGTTAAATAGCACATATCATTTTCCCAAGCATTAGTTGTCATGTAAATTGGTTATACAATGCTTGATTGTTCTCCAAGATTGATGTTTGATTTTTTTATCACAGTTTGTGGGTTAGAGAGGACATCCTTAAGACAATCTTTTGGAGAAGGTATGGGTATATGAGTACTTGGTGATGTTTTTTGTACTGTATAATGCACTGATAGTGTTCTTGGCTCTGATGAACAAGATTTTCCACTAATATATGAACTCATTCATAATGGTGTTCATTGAATAAATCATTATCTTCTCAATATTTCCATGAAAACATGCCATAATTCTTGAGATAGTCCTAAGAACACATTGATCATATGGGCTATATGAAAATATATAAAAGTGTAACTTTTGGATTCAGGAGGTGAAGTTTTTAGGGTAAGAAGTGTTTGAGATAGGTATATAAATGGACCTAGAGAAAGTGTTGGCTGTGATTTATTGGACACATATTCAGACACATGTTCAAGACCAGTTACTGTGCAGTTCTGTAGTAGCCAAAACTATTCACCTAATTTGGGACTTCAAGCCTCCAGTTTGGGCCTACGGGTCTCAAGGGACTTTGGGTCATAAAAGACCTTCAAGCCATAGGGCCTTAGGACCACATAGAACGTGGAGTAGCCGTGTTCACATAGAACAGGCCCTAGAAGAGTATTAGAGAAACAAGAGTAGCATCCACCAGAAGCCAAGCTTACTGGATTGGAAGAATGAGAGGGTATGTCAACCGCCATCGGGACCAGGCCCCATATAACTTTGTATGGGTTAATTCTAGCTGATCTGCAATTCAAGGTGGGGAGAAAGGTGATCAATGAATCATAATCTGGGGAGGGGATGTTCTAGTTGGTTGGGCCTATGGGTCATGTAATGGGCATGATATGCCTATGGGCCTTCAGGTCATGTATTGCGGGTCCGTCGGGCCTTGTGCCTTGGGCCTACAGGTCATGTACGAGTTCCCCTTAAACCCTTAAAAGGGGGATTATCGATATTAAATTAAAAATAAGGCCTTTGTTCCATTTTGGATCTATGTTTAAGAGTATATTATCCATATTTTATCGAAGACTTATACCAATATAAGGAACTATGACTCCATTGATTAATTAGGGGGTGATGTTCTAGTAGTCGGATTGATGTGAAGTGTCATTTATTAGGATGAAGAGGTGTTTGAATACAACTCCAATATTTATTCTTCACATGATTTGTATTTATTATGCTACATACTTTGATGAACCAGGAATTGGTTTGGGAGTATCATTGATGCAAGGGGAGCGAGTTGTAGCTTATAGGTAACGTCATCTACAACCCTAGGAGTGGAACTATTATACATATATGTAACTAATTAGAGATTTTCTTATTCCAAAATATATTTTATAATTTATTTTTCAAGTTTTAATAACACTAATTTTAATGGAATAGTTAATATGCAAAAAATTAGTTTTTTTATAAAATTAGTTTTTCTTGATATTTTTTGATTCTATTTAAAAATTAATTTTATAAATTATAGGATGTGAATTTGGAAAAATTATTTTTTATTAATCTATCATATTCATATTACCTTAAGATAAATTTTTATTATTTTTTAAAAATAATTAATTTTCATGTGAATAGTGAAAATATTTATTTTATAAATGACGTCACTTTAATAAAATTATTTTGTTATATGAAAATAGTGAAAGTTTTTTGTAACTATTTTCTATTAAATTATATATTTTAATTTATAATAAATCATATCAAAATACTATTTTGAATTTATAAAACCGTTCTCAACATTTTTAAAAAATTATACAGCATTTTCATTAAGACACTTTTTTTTGAATGTTTTGCTTAATGAATTTAAACATGATGTAAAAAGGTTTTTTATTTATTTTATTTCCAAATAAATACTCATTGAATAATAATTATTATTTTTAAATAATTGAAATAATTATCATTAATAATTCTAACCTCATCATAAATACTTTTGCATACAAATAAACATTTTCAAAAAACTTGTTTTTTATATTACATGTTTTTGTGTTTGAATAACTTATCCATACACATTAGATTTTTGTTCCAAAAATAGGATTTCATTATTTGATTAATTGGTTACAAATTATCTAATAAGTCCCTTTTTTGGTTTAAAGGATGAATTACCTAGGTAAAAACTACAAATTTTGTTGAACAATAAAATGGTAAAAGTTATTACCTAGACATAAACCGAATAACATGTTTCGAACATGCTTTTTTTTGAATGGTGGTGGGGTTTCTCAACGTTATATTCTCTCCCATGAATTATTTAACCACTATGGATGCACTTTTATTAGTATTTACTTCCAATTATTGAATAGTTTTAGGTATTTATAAAAATTCACTCCAATTCACATATAAAATTGGAACTTCTTTCCTCACTTCCCCTCACTCAAAAAACCCAAAAGGTCTTCCCATACTCTACCCAATCCTCTTACAAAATTTTATCCTTATTAAGGATTTTATGTTATTCTCAAAAGACCATCCATATAAAGTTTAGTCCCCTTTATAAGTCTAATAATCCAAGAAGTGGGGAGGTTAAATCATTCCATGAAAATAAATATGAAAGGTAAGTGACTTGGTAACTCAAAATACTTTCTTGAGTTGTAAAATTTATTACTAAACATTATTTTTAGAAAAATTAAATTTTTTACTATTGTTATTTCATTATTTATGGTGAAAAAGAGATTTGGAACCAAAATAAATTACCTGTATGATATTCATTTCATGGCTCTTCAAAAAAGGGGTCTTTTTGAAACTGGAATTGTAACTATGAATTTTACAAAAATGAATAAAAAATGTTTTCAAAAAAATATTTTCATGATTTGGCTGTCATTGTATTCAAATGATTTATCTATCATGAAGTTATGTTTTATATTTTTTTTATAATATGACCTCTTTTGGATAATGAAATTTTGATATCCTATGATTTCATAAGTTTATTTTATGAGATATGTTTAGAAAACCCATTATTTTTTCATGGATTATTTTAGTTATGATAATTATTATTTTTAATTGGAAAAATATGTATAGATGATTATGGGGGGATCCTATATCACCCTCTAATTCATTTTGATACGATTATATCTCATGAGATAGTTAAGAATGAATATAATGGGTTTGTTCACACAAGCATGGACATAATGGGTCTGCTCACATTTCTAGGCATTGACATGAAGAGTTTTTTCACTTAGGAATGGGAATAATGGAGTTTCTCAAAAATGCTTTTCTATGATAATGGATATGATATATTTTCATTTTTATCATTTTATACCACATTTACAAGTTTATTATCATGTTATTTCAATTTTAAAGATGTATTTTATTTCCCTGAAATACTAGGTCTTTATGATTATTCATTTTCAAATATCCTTTACCTTATATCTTGTCCACTTTTTATATGTTTTGTCTTTTATGTTTCATTAAAAATATTTTTTATGATCATATGTGTCTCCATAATGTTTTGTGATTATGATACATGGTCTTATGGTCTCTTATTTATATATTTATGTTTTCCTCATATGCTCCTCAAGATTATTATCTAATGATTTATGATATTCCTTTTCCTTTATTGAGTGTTTTTGTTCACCCTTTTCATATGTATCAATTACCCTAGTTATGAAGATTATGACAACATGTGATATATCAAGGAAATGTTATATAAGAGCAAAAAAATTGAAAAATGTTTTATAGTGTTATAAAATGAGTTCTTTATATAACTAATTTCCAAGACACCACACCTTTCTTCCCTTGGATTATGTGACCATTATGTGATGCAATATTTAAATCATGCGATTAATGATTTATTTAAGCAATGATTATATTGGGTTGTAAAAATTGGTATCATAGTGGGGTTTAGTTATTCTATGGGTTATTTTAGTTTTTTAGGATATTAGTTTATGAAAAATTAGTTAAAACCCAATAGAAAATTTTAGGATAACTTTTTATTGTTTTGGTACTGAATGGATTATATGGGTTTCCTTGAAATACATCTTTGTATGTATAATAAAATTGGACAATGTTTTGGTATAAACAAATCTCGAGGTAATTTACCTCAACAGAGTTGGTAAAGTATATCTTCTCCATCATTCCAGTGCATGGTGAAAGGACCCTTACAATACACCATATTTGAAACTACTAATGGATATTATTGAGTTAATCATATTATCTTTAAAAATTATTTAGAAGGATATGAATATATATAACTAGTTCAATTTTAAATTCAATCATGGATAACCGGGATTGAAACCCATAGATTCATAGGATTATGTATGCCCATCATTTACGAAATCCTTGTTATAATTTTATAGTTTCCTTTTATGTACAATCATTAATTTATGTATTATCACTCCTAGTATTCCTTTAGTAAAGGTAAAGTAGGGAACCCAAAATAAATTAGTTAATTGGATGCATTTAACAATGAAATGATTTTCCCAATGGGAAACCAAATGATATTGGGTATGGAATGAAATATCTCATGACAATGATCACAAAACTATCTCAAGCTGTTTGTAATAACCCAAATCATTTTGAGCTACCAAAAACATCAAGTAGGGAGAAACATTCCAAAAAATAATTTATGAGTCCATTTTAATTCTATTTTTAATGCCTTCTAATCCACTGGTTTCTAAGAAATGGGTTAATATAATTAAAATACATTTTCCAATATCTAGTTTCAGACCATGGGAAGGTTGTTTTGGTTAACTATCATTTAGAATGTGATGTCGACCAGTGGTATAGTCTCATTAATAACACTACCGAAACAAATAAAAACTATATGGAATGGTATGGTTTCAATTAGATATTTTTCACAAATAATATTCCATGGAATATTCACACAAGTAGGGAGTATTAATTTAATAAATTGAAGAAAAAATAGGATGATCATACTGGTTCATACGAAGTAAAGTTCAAAATTCATGTGAGGTATGCCTTCGGTTTTATCTGTGATACCAAGAGTAAAATAAATCACTTATTTACTATTTTAAAGTTGATTGTTTGAAGTGTGTTATCCATAATACACATAGAAGGATATGAGGTGATTGTTAGATGTGTTATTAAGGTTGAGATAGAAATTGGAACATCTCAATATTTCAGGGAATAAAAAAAGGAAATTGGAGTATCATGTAAGCACTGATGATAAGAAACATGGCGGTAAGAAATGATTATTTCATACATGAAAAAAATGTTGTTGAAAAACTTGGGTAATTGTATGAAGGACCCATCAATGTTTTTTATGTGTGGTAAAGTAAGACATCGGACCCATAACTGTCAAACCAAGTCTAAGAGGTCGACAAACACCAAAGAAGAGAATTAGGTCAGAACTAATGATCTTGTCACACTATAATGATTAAAGTTAAATTAATTCATATATTATATGAATCACTGCCACTAACCTCATCTCAATTAATAAAATATTCCCCATAAACAACTTTAACCAAGGGAACAAGGAGGTACATTCTATATCACTATCACTAAGTTGGATCATGACAATTAAGTAATGTGTGTCACACTTGATCTTTTTTCTAGAAATTATAATACCTTATTTTATTCTTATTCATAATATTGTTTTATATCATCAAATTTTTATATAAATATAAAATCAACACCCCCAAAAATGGATATTTAATGATTAATGAAAACCCCTGAGGACAGAATGACTGCATCCATGATTTAAAATTTTTCTTCAATTGAGATTTGTGGAAGGATACTTCATGCGAATCTAATTATTATTCCTCTAGTTGAATTTGATGTAATATTGTATATGGATTTGATTTCCATACATATATAACATATTAACTATCCGAATAAGGATGTCTCATTTCATATCCCAAATCATCCTATTATCATGTGTCGATGAAAGTATGATTATGAACTCCCTATGGAAGAAAATTATATAATAAATGAATCTCAGATAAAATTATTGTTCAGGAATATATCCTTAATAACTTTCTTATTGTATGGGAATATAATAATGTATTTATGGATGAACTACCTATTTTCCCCCAAAGTGCGAGGTAGAGTTTTTAATAAAACTCATACCCATACCCATATCCTTTCTTATCTCATATAGTCTGTATAAAATGTATCTAATTGAATTAGAGGAGTAAAATAATAAAATAAAATAAATTTGGATAAGGGATTTAAACTAGTGCTTAATCATGGGGTGAACTAGTACACTTTTCCAAGAAATAAATTATGGATCGATGTGTCTTTATTTTGATTATCTTTAGATTAATAAAATCAATATAAAATAAAAGTATCATGTACCCTGTATTGATGATTTATTCAATAAAATTTTAATAGATCAACACTTCTCAAATATTTACCTTCAATCTAGATACCCACATTTAATGATAAAAATGGAGGAATATCTATGATAACTTTCCATAAAATTTATGGACATTAAGAGTTTATAGTGATTTCATTTTGACATACTAATTCCCCTAGTGTCTTCATGGATCTAATGAATAGAGTATTTAGAGACTACCTTGATCAATTTTTATATTTTATTTATAGATTATATTATAATTTATTCAATGGGAATGGAAGAGAATGAAGATCATTTGTAAATTGTGTTAAATACTATGAGAAATGAGAAGTTATATGAAAAGTTAGTGAATATAAATTATTTGTTTAAAATTTTCCATTATTGGGCCATGTAATCACAAGAAAGGGTATATTAATAGATTCATCTAAGATGAATGTTATCAAGAAATAGTGCATACTGATCACTGTAACTGAGATATGTAGTTTTGATGGGTTAGAATAATATTTCTAATTATTTATAAGAATTTTTTTATAGATATGAAATCCACTAACCAAGTTGACACACAATAGATTAATGTTTTTATAGATAAAGGAATGCAAATAATATTTTATGGAACTAAATAAGTGGTTGGTTATGACTCTTGTAATTACATTCACCTATAGTGGGGAAGACTTTGTAACAAATAGTGATGCTTCAAAATGGTTTTTGGGTTGTTTCATCATATATAATGATAAAGTATTTTTTTATGGTTGATGGTAATTAAACACTCATGAGAAAAATTAACTAAAACATGATTTATTGCAGGTGTTAGTGATATTTGGATTAAATACTTGGAGAGATTATCGTTATAAAGAAAATCGTGATATATATATATTGATCAAAATAGCTATAAATTTATATTCACATTGTACGAATTAAATATACATCAAAAGAGATAGCTAGATTTGATAAAATATTATTACTGATCAATATATTACCACCTAGGGAAGGAAAATAACGTTTCTGATGTTCTTTGTAGGGAAGATCATGAGAATATATCCATGTCGAGGCTTTAAAAACAATCAATACTCATGGATTTATAGGGGATGAATGTTGAATATCATAATGGGGGAATATAAATCCTATCTTTCCTGACCTACTTCTCAACCATCCATTTATTTAAAGATGAAATAAACCCAAAATTATGTTGTAGATCTATAGACAGGGTTGTTAATATTCCATATTTAAGCTTCGATAAAGATGGATTTATTAATGTTTGGAACATATATGTGTATCCCATCAATGATAAACCAGAAAAAGGAACTTCTGGATGATTCTCATAACTCATCCTTCTATATCCATATTTCAATAAAAAATATGCATAGTGATATGATGAAAACATATGGTGGGATAGTATGATAAAAGATATTATAGAATACATATCTTGATTCTTGGTATGCCAACAAGTTAACGGAAAATGAAAAAAATCCAAGGGCATGTATCAAACATTTACCATACTAGTATGTAAATGGTAAAACAACATCATATAAATTGTTTCAAGACTCCCCAAATCATTCAAATTCCATAATTATATTTGGGTTTTAATCAATCTCCATACAAAGTAATCAAATTTTATTACCATAAAATTTGATTTCTTCCTTGACCAAATATCTATAATATTCATAAGGGAAGTGGTGAGGATGTGATTAAACACTAAAATGGGATAATATTCATTGATTATATCTTTATATTAATGTCTTTAAATGTATATAAACATTAGTTTTAGTTTATTTTATTAATTTAACTTCATTTATCATAATTTGTGGAATTCATGTTTAAAGTGAAAATTTGGGCCCAATCAATCATATGTCATTGAAAAACATATTAATCATTTTTTGAATTTTACATTTGTTTGTACTATTGATTAATTTTTGAAATATTATATCTTTTAGGATCAATGGTTTAATCCTAAGGGAAGATGTAGATTTTTGGCAATGAACACCGAAATTCCTAGAAAAAGAATAATGGGCCTTATGACCATAAAAAAGTAGATTCCCAAATCCAAACCCAATAAAGCTAAAATTGTAATTATAAAAAGATAAAATAATGGGTATAATTTACTTCAATTATTTCTAGAGCTAATTTTGATGTTTTCAAGGAGATCTAGGGAGATGAATTTGACATTTAATTTGAGGGCAGATTTAAATTCCCATAAAAACATCCCACCACATTGAGCATAACATCCAAATTCATAATTCAGTTGGCCTGAAATTTTTACATATATTATGGGACACTTGTAAAAATATATTTATCTTCTTTGAAAATCTGTTATTATTCCATATAGATTTTCAAATTCACAGGTCAGATTGGGGGATGAATAAGGATGACTTTCTTGGTCAATTTTGAAAAGCCCAATTTCTGTTTATTTCTCACCCTCACATTGAATCTCCTAATTTGTAGGGATGGAATGGATTGATGGGGGATATAAACAAGGATCATAAAATTACTATATAAAGATATGGTGGTTAAGGGAAATTTCATCCATGTTTTTTTAAATTTTAATTTCAATCTTTCATTTTGTAATCACATCGTCAATTTCTCTCATGTAAGATTTTCATTCACACTAATCTCATAATAAAATTTATTCTACTTATTATATTGTTTTATTCCATTCAACATCACAATAATATCATTTAATCACTATGTGAACTTATTCACACCAACACTTGTGAATTTTATCACATAACAGTGGAGTGGTCATTATTTCAATTTTTTATTCTTCTTCAATTCCACCCTCATGAGTATACTAACCATTTTATTGGATATAATAGAATAAATATATTGCTAATACTATAGTGATTTGATCAGAGGTAGCATAAAGGGTACCAATTGGATGTTATTTCAAAATTTTATAATACTTAATCAATTATTTTTTTGAGATTTTCAATAAATGATGTGCCTTCTCCATTAATCTCACTAATTTTAAGGCTACACATATTATGTGATAAAAATATCCTCTACCTTTGAGTGACTAGAAATAAAATCCTCCAAGTGTATATGTGATTATCCTTAGGATATTAAACACTCTAAATTATATGAGGATTTTGGAGGTTTGTATTTTGATGAAGGAACCACTCAAATTTAATACATTAAAATAAATTAAAAAGAAATTCATTTAACCCACCCTAAGTGATAACCAACGATCAAATCATTAATGATAAATTTAATTCACTTAAGTATCTATAACTCATTTATAATAAAATAAATTAAAACCCATGTGGACCACTACATAGCCAAATAACCACCATAAAATCACCTTCTTAGAATGTATGTTTCTTAAGGTTTCTTCTTAGGTGTCTAAGGATCTGATAACCCATGTTGTACTACAAGTGACCATTAACACCATTTATCATGGGTAAATTTGGGCGTAACCAAATTTTGGAACAATTTTTGGGGACCCAAGTAAGTCACCTTAAAACATAATTATTATATCCCTTATTTCTCTTTTCTCATCCCATTTCTATTATCTTTTCCCCTTTTTTCTCTTTTTGGAACATGCCCTCTTATACCCATGACTATTTAAATTATCTAGTTAACATGGATAGTCCTAGGATTGGGGAGTCAAGTAAACCTAGGCTTATCCTCCCAATAGACCTTAATATTCCTAATACTACAGATTCAAACATTGGGCCCAATCCAGTGGAGGTTATTCAAAGAAACTAACTCATCAAACCAGGAGGAAACCAAAATGGAAATCCAAATGAGGAAGCCCCAAACATTGGGAATGCCATTGATTAGACCATGAATGACTACCTCACACTAGAATAGACTAATGAACCGTATTGTATTTGGAATGAAACCATAGTATATAATAAATACGTTTTCAATTCTCATGTCTTGAACCACCTTCCAACCATTCATAGTATGGAGTCTTAGATGCATTACCTTCATGTTAAATAATTCAGTGACATTTTCTAAACCATGCTCCCTCCAAATCTAATTGAAACAGATAAAATAATACTATATACTATTTATTTTTTGTATTGAGAAAATAATTGGTTAAATAATTTGATACCATCATCCATTCACTTTTGGGTCCAACTTCAATGAGAATTTTATAAAAACATATCCCACATCACAAAACAATTTCCCTTTAAAAGAGAATCCAACTTTTTTTTTGAAAAAGAGGTAAAAACATTCTATGAAACATGAGAATGGTTCAAAAACACTTTAATCATGGTACCAAAACATGTTTTCATAATCCTAGAACAAGTGGGAATTTTCTATGAAGGGTTAGGGCCAAGAAACAAACAGTTTATTGACATGATGTGCAAAGGAACATTAAAAAAAGCCCCAAATAATGCTTAAGAGTATTTAGAAAATCATACTAAACAGAACCAAACATGGGGAACACCACTATACTATTATAAGACACACAAATATGGTAGAATATAGAATCTTAGATAATAGGAAAACCTTTTAGGAAAACTGGCTGGACTCACTAAGAAGGTTGCAGAGATTGATCTTTGGAAGGTCCAGGAAATCCAAACTGTTGAACCTATTTTCACAATTTGGGACAAACATGACAACATGACCAATAATTGCCCAACCATTCCTTATATCAAGGATGTTATTTTTGGAGGACCATCATATGAAGCTAATTCATTAATATTTCAAAATAAAAATTACCAAAACACATTCAGTCTAAGAAATAATGACCAATCAAGCTTCAATTGGAAAGAAAATCAACAACCAACACAAGAAACATGTCCCAAACTATACCCTCAATAGAATTTTCAGAACAATAATGAGTTGTAACCACAAATAGTACAATACCAACATCCACCTATCCAATATCAACAACCTATCTAAAACCCATTCAATAAAAAATCTAATAACCAAAGTATCCTCTCGGGATAAACCAACTAGCACAATCTAGTACACAATTTTCACCTCTCCCAATCCATGTATAGTTGTATATAAAAATGGATAAAATTAACTCATAAGTCTCATCACTTAAACAAGAACTAAAAATAATAAAAACCAAAAAGCCACCCATGTCAACTAAGGTTTTACCATCCCTAACTTTATGTGAAGAATCCAGTTACAAACATCCCTCTCATGAATAACTAGAAGTAATGATTGTCTTAAGATGCAGAAGATTTATTAAAAAACTTGAAAAAACCATTCCAGAACCATTAAAAAATTCAATATCAAATGAAAAGATTGGATAACTACACTTAGATTATAAAAATTCTAATAATAATGTGAAAGATCCATAACCTCACGAAATATTCAAACAATATTTTCCCTTACCTTAATGCATGAGAGGAAAATCTAAACCTGAAGTGAATGAAACATTGAGGGAAATATTCTCTTGAGTTAAAATGAACATCCCACTTCTCAGTATAATAAAATCCATTCCTAACTACTCAATGTAACCTAAGGACTTTGGCACCTTTAAAAGGAAATTCTCACATCCAAAACCAAGTTATTTTGGCTGTTAATGTAATTACCACCATTCAATGGACAATTCCTACCATGTTAAAAGACACTAGATTTACATACTTCAATGTTGAGTTTAGAGGGATCAAAATTTTAAAATCCCTCTCTGATCTAGTATTTATTGTGAACCTCATTCCACATGACATGTATTTTCAATTAGGGATTAGAGATCTCCAGCCAACGTCTATCACACTCAAACTTGTAGACTATAGTGTTTGAGTTCCTAAGGGGATCTTAAAACATGTTTTGGTGAAAGTTTAAAATTCCATTTACCTTGATGAATTCATTGTACTATAAAATAACCCAACTTAGGTCCTAAGTAGAAAACCCCCATCATTCTTGGACAACCCTTCTTAGAAACAATCGACTCAGTCATCCGAGTTAGGAATGGGAACTTGATAACAACCATTGGAAACATGAGCCTTGATCTAAACATCTAAAAAAACTCTCGAATTGGGTATGGTAAAGAGATCTATAATTTTAATTGGATTATTAGTGTTGATAGGGAACCTAAGGAACATCAAGGAATCATTGAAGGCTATTTAATTAAATTTGAGATTGATATCTTTTGTTTATATGATGAAAACTTGTCTCCTTAGACTGAATCCATTTCAGATGACTCATTTACTGTTTTTTAGAGTCACCAATCAATGAACCCAATGGAGAAATAAAAAACAATCGAGTCCATACCCATTCATGACACTGATCTGGAAAATGTTGTGGTTAAAACACCTATTCAAATGGAACCAACAGTGTCAAGAAATTTTGAAAAAGAAACAAGTTCTAGTGTGTAGCCCAATCCTTCTTTTGAAAGTGTTTTCCCACATGATCTTGAATTTAAGGTCCTACCCTCATCAACCAAGTATGAATTCATAGGATATAATCAAACCTTCCCTATTTTCATTTCATTGTATCTTGAATCCTATCAAGAGAGTATGCTTCTGGAAGTCCTAGTAAAGGACAATAAAGTAATATGATGGACCTTGTCTGATATTCCTAGGATTATCCCACTAATTGGAAATCATAGGATTGTTTTGGAATAAAACTCCAATCCATGCCATCATTCTTAGTGGATAATAAATCCCCGTCTTATGGATGTGTCAAGGAAACACATTCTAATATTTTTGAAAGTGGGTATCATCTACAACATAACTGTGATTAAGTGGGTAAGCCTGATTCATGTTGTTATAAAGAAGGATCGAATCACTGTCATTACCAATGAGGTTGGTGTTATTCTCCCAACAAGGGTGATTAGTGGATGGAGAGTCTGCATTGACTATAGTAATTTAAACTCATGTACCAAAAAAGATAATTTTTCTTTTCCGTTTATTGATCAAATCCTAGAGGGAGTGGTTGGCCATCAGATCTACTACTTCCAATATGGATTCTTAGGGTATAATAAAATTGATTAATCCTTAGAATATCAAGAAAAGACAACATTCACCTATCCAATTGGATATTTTTTACTTCAAGTGCATGCCATTTGGGTTATGTAATGCCCTTGGTACCTTTCGGCGATTCATGATGGGAATATTCTTTGACTTAGAGGGGGATTGTTTAGTGGTCTTTATGGATGACTTATCCAACATCAATGACACTTTAATGGGATGACTAATAAATTTTTAGGAGGTTATGTAAATATATGAGGATAGTAATCTCATCCTAAACTTGAAAAAATTTCATTTCTTGGTAAAATAATGACTAATTTTTGGCCACTTAGTCTCAGATAAAGGGATTGAAGTTGATAAAGCTAACTTTGATATGATTCGTCTCCTTCCCACTCCAAAAACGTTCAAGGAAGTTAGGTCCTTCTTATGACATGTTGGTTTCAATAAAAGGTTCATTAAGAATTTTAGATCAATTTCCGAACCACTTTGTGTTGTTTTAGTGAATGATGTTCTCTTTTTATGGATAAATAGTTTTGAGTAATCATTTTAAACACTCAAGTCATCCCTTATCCCTATACCTATCATGAAATCTCCCAACTAGAAAATTCCATTTGAACTAAAGTTTTATTTGAGTGACTTTGTTGTAGGAGCTGTTTTAGGAAAACGTTATGATAAAAATCCATGTTTCATTGCCTGTGAAAGTAATTATTTAAATGATGCATAAATAAACTAAACCACAACCTAGAAAGAGTTTCTTGTTGTGGTATTTTTTTAAGAAAAATTCATGTCCTATCTTTTAGGATCTCTGATAATTGTATTCAAAGAGTATTCAACTCTAAAATACCTTTTCCAAAAACAAGATTCCAATGAAAGATTGATTAGGTTGGTCTTCCTTCTTAAAAAGTTTGATATAACCATTAAGGATAAAAATGGTGTTGAATATATTGTATCTTATAACCTACCTAGGATGGGATTCAAATAAAACTCAAATCATATTTCTATGTACAATTAATTTCTCAATGAACACTTATATTCTGGGAGTTATTGCCTATGATATTATGAAATAGAATAACACTTGTTTACATGTGTCATTCCCAAATTCGTAGGGACCCAAGATAAAAGGAAACCACTTTATTATATCAAGCACTATGTGCTTGATTATCCCTACCTATTCAAGTTCTATCCTGATCAAATCATTAAGAGACGTGTTCCAAAGTTCTGGAAAGAGTCAATTCTTAAATTCTATTATTAAGAGGTATGTGGAGGCCACTTTTCCTCAAATAAAACAACTTCAAAGTCCTAAAAAGTGGTTTATTTTGGCCTAATATCACTTAGGATTCCTAAAAATTATGGAAAATCTATCATGAATATCATCAATTAGGATCCATAGCAAAAAAAAATCAAATTCCGCTTTCACACATTTTGGTTGTTGAAATATTTGATTTTTGGGGAATTGATTTCATGGGACCCTTACCAATATTCAAGGGATATATTTGCATCATCTTAGTTGTTTATTACATCTCTAATTTGGTTGAGACTATTAACACAAAGTAAAATGACAATCATGTTTTGATATTATTCCTCAAAGAACACATATTTTCATGATTTGTAATTCCTAGGTCTGTCGTTCGTAATCGTGGAACCCATTTCTACAATAATCCCTTATAATAACTCATGTTTAAGTATGGAATTTCTCACTAAGTTTCCACTTACTTCCTTCCTCAAACCAATTGTCAAGCGGAGTTGGAAAATAGAGAAATTAAGAAAATTATGGAAAAATCCATCAATCCCTCAGGAAAAGATTGGTCTAAGAAACTCTTGTATTCCATTTGGGAATATCGTATGACGTTTAGAACCATCCATGGAATTTCACCATTTAGGTTGGTATATTGAAGATCTCTCCATTTTAAAATTGAAATTGAACATATGGCCTCTTGGGCAACAAAAAAATAACCTTTGACATTTCTTGGGCCAAAACAAAGTGGAAATTACATATTAATGATATTGAGGAGCATAAGATGAAGGCATATGAAAATTCAAGGGTTAATAAAGCTAGAGTTCTTGCCTACCAATCTTGAAATCTCAATGTCAAGCAGTTTGAACTCGAAAAATTTGTGCTCTTATATTCTTCCAAACTTCATTTACACCCATGAATGTTAAGGTCAAGATGTTCAGGGCACTACGCAGTGCATAATATGTACCCCCATGGAGAGGTAGAGATTCAGGATCCCTCAAATGTTAAGATCTTCAAATTTAATGGTCATAGGTTAAAACCACTCATTGAATCATATAATAAAAAAACAAATATATGAATAAATATCTGATCTAACCTATGAACAAGAAAAAATCTTTTAGATTTAGGGTTCATGTTAAGATAATGAAATTAAACAAAGTGATTTCTGGAAGGAAACCCAGATTTTACATGTCCATTGACTTAGGTTTTTTAATATCTAAATAAATAGGTATGTTTTTCCCTTTAATTTTTTTTTGTGTTTAGGGAACCACCAAGGAGTTCCCAATGTGATCAAAAGTTTTTTCTATGTAGGATTTATCAGTTGAATCATTTTTTTATTTCCAAATGAAACACATGCCTTCCAAAAATCAAACCTACCTCCATCAATCCAGGAGGAGTCCAATTTTATCATGAATCCAAATAGATTGATTTCTTTTTAATATGATATCAACTTCAAATCATGTGATTTTGATATAAGATTTATTATCCCCTTATTTCTTCCCACTACTAATCTCTCTTTTATCTCCTCTTTCAAAGATGAGGGTAGTGTCATTCTAAAATTGTGGGAGGGAAAATATAGTTTTTTTGAAGAAAAAAATAAAATTGGGCCTTTGTGAATAAAAATTCAGTTCCAAAAAATCAATTCATCATCCTAGCATGTGCTAATGTAAATTAGGAATCATGAAAACTGAACATAAAATTATTTTTAATGCCATGATTATAATTTTAATGAATTTTAATGTTCATGAGCAACATTTTTGGAAAGTTTGGTTGTAGGACGTGATTTTCTTTGCAAAAAGTTTCATCCTTTTAATCAAAATTCCAAAATTCACATCCATTTAATTTTGGTTGTAAATTTGAGTTCTTGGGTCCCTTTCATCATATAATGGGTTTTGGGGTCACTTTTAGTTTAATTTTAGTATCCAATAAAAATAAATATAAACAAATACCATTTGGAGCAATGTTTTTTCAAAAAATGTGGTTTCTGGCACTTAGGGATCATGACTACATTGTTTCCTTGCCAAGAGTTTGGTCATACATCTATATTTTAGATCATGAAATTGGGAAAATGTGAGGTGTCCAACACTTGGGGACCAAAAATCTATATTTTTCTTATCCAGAGTTGATTATTTCATATATATAGTGGTTCAATAAAAAACAAAAAAAAAACAAAATAATAATAATTGGAAACTCATATTAATTTTTAATGTCATTCCCACCCAACTCTTCCATTTTTTTCCCTTTGAACAAGAAAATAGGACCCATTTCTTTTGAGATACACAAAACAGAATATACTAAATTGAAATTGGATGAAATTTGGTAATGAATTTGATCAAAGAAATAGGCTTGGAATTGGGATATTCTTGTGAACCTAGCTTGTGTGAAATTTTTTTATCGGTTTCATGATTGTTCCACTTGATAAATTTTGGTGAGTATTTTATGTTAGAATGTTTGTGAAAAAGGGAATTCTATTTCATATTTTTGAGATACCTTTTTCCCGGGACTAGTGAAACTCAGGTTTGGGGGTGTGATTAGCAACTAAAATGAGATAGTATTCATTTATTATATCTTAATTTTCATGTGTTTCAATGTTTATAAAAAATTAGTTTTAGTGAATTTCATTAATTGTACTTCATTTCACATCATTTGTGCAATTCATGTTTAAAGTGAAAAGCTGGGTCCAATAAATCCTCTATTTGTGGAGAACATTTTATTAATTTTTAGAAATTGATGTTTTGGGATATTATTTATAACTTTTTTGGGAATATTTTATCTTTTAGGATCCATGGATGAATCCCAAGGGAAGAAGGATATTTTTCGAAATGAATGCAGAAATTCCTGGAAAAAGCATAATGGAATTCCCATTCAACAAAAGTGGGGAATACAATACAAGCCCAATGAATCTCAAGTTTTAAATGTAGAAATATAAAATTTTGGGGATCATTTCCTTAAAATATTTCCAGAGCTAATTATGAAATTTTCATGGATATCCCGGGAGATGAAGTTGATATTTCATTTTTGGGTTAGATTTAAATGCCCATAAAAACATCCTACCACATTGAGTATAAAATTATACTGGATGATCCAATTGTGCTGAAATTTTTGAAGATATTATAGGAAACATGAATGAATTTATTTATCTACTATGACCATCCATGAATCGTCAATATGGAGTTTGAAATTCACAATTCCAAAAGGGTGATGAATCTGGATGACTTCCATTATCAAAGTTGAAAATTAAAATTTCCTTTTATTTCTCATCATACTTTTGAATAACGTAATTTTTTGGGAAGGAATGGATTAATGGGTATCAAGACTAGGATCCTAATGTTCCTATATAAGGAGATGGTGATGAAGGTAATTTACATCCATTTTTTTCATTCAATTATAATTTCAAGATTTCATTTTGTAATTGCATTGTAAATTTATATCATGTTAGTTTTTCTTTCACGTTTATTTCATAATAAAAGTTATTCTTCTTATTATATTATTGTATTCGTTTTAATATTTTATTGATATCGTTGAATCAAGGTGTGAACTTATTCACACTAGTAATTGTGAATTTTGTCACACAATAGTGGAGTGATCTTTATTTTTGTTTTTTGTTCTTCTTCAATTCTAACCTCATGTGTAACACCCCATGATTTCATAGTATGTTAATTTTCTTCAATGTAATCCAATAAATTTCGCTACATGCAACACCAAGTTCTAGCGCACCACGAGTTACCAAACTAGTCATTGAAAAGCGGTTATGAACAATATTAAAAAAATTTGAACTTTATATAATCCTTATAATTTTAGAATCCATATTATGAGTTTCTTAGACATAATAAAAAAACAAATTAATTTTTTTCAGACAAAAGAAGTTAAAAAAAAGAAATTTTACTATCTTTTAATGGTGATCTTTATTTTAAATCCAATATTTGAAAATTTTATATATTCAATTTGACGAAATAAACTTCTTCTTTAGAATCAAGACATAAGAATTTAGTTTCAATAAATTTTTTTGTTTTTCTAATAACTTTCATATTTGGGTGAATAGTGAAAAATACTATATTTTAACTGAAAACATCTTTTTTAATCAAAATAATTTACAGTTTTAAATTATAAATGTCAATGGTTTAGAAGTATAAATACATTAAATTTTTACCAATTAATCCAATGTAATTCATTGAAATTAATTTCACTTTGAAATTGAACATAAACAAGTATCGATATTTTGTTAGTCATTATTTCTTCAAAACACACTTTTTTGGTTTTGATAATGGGAATTAATTTTAAATTAATAAATGAAACTTATATGTTTTGAATTTGGTAAAATAGACTTAATTATTGAATTCATAATATCAAAATTAGCTTAGTGTGAAATTTTGGCATTTTTCTGAAAACATTCAATTTTTGATGAATTGTGAAAACACTAAGTTATTTGTTAAAACCGCCATTTTATTTAATTAATTATTTATTTTATTTAAAATTTTTTTAGGTAAAAATATATATATAATACCTATATATGATCAATATAATTCATCAGAGTCATTTTATAATAAGTTTAGATATATAAAAATTTTGTTGAACTTTTTACCGCCTTTTACCCACCTCCTATGAGAATTTGAAAATTTGCATAAAACTTATTTATAACATTTCTGTGAGTTGAATTTCAAAAATCTGAGAGACAAGGTTAACCTTAGTAAGTAAATTGTGGGACACTAAGATGAAAATAATTTTGGGTGAATAGTAACTTTTGACTTTTATTTACCGTAGTTAAAGGTAAATAGGGTAATTCAAGGTAAAAAGAATATTATAATAATAAATAATTACATTGAAACTTTTACTAACATTATTTGATGAGTCATTGATGACCATGGGAATACTGGGGTCAATTTTGGGACCCCATGGATCCACTTATGAATGATAATGACACTTTATTTAAATTAACTTAAAGTAAAGGAAAAAATGACATTAAAAGATATCTTTTAGTCAATCAATTTTTACATGGGGTTATATAAGTCAAATTTTGTACTATAAAAATTAATTGTAAAGATAAAACTAATTCCTACATAATGATATTTTATTTATATTTTTTATACCTTAAATAATTTAATTTATTTATAACACAATAATGATGCAATAATTACCTTATTACTGAAATATTAAAATAATTTGTATTATTAATATCCAAAATAAATGTAATTTGAGACTTTATATGAATTACACTAATTTTTTAGGTTAATATTACGTGTTAGGGTTGATTAAATGAATTTTTTTTGAAGTAAAAATGCTGTTATGAATACAAAAAAAATACGAAATAGTGTCAAAATTGACACAACCGAGTTTTTAAAACAAATATGATATTATTAATTGATATTCTATTCCTAAAAATATAATTTTCTTTTGAAGGTCTTAAATAATAATACATATGCCATTAATTAACCACTTGAGGTTCTTTGGAAGTTTATAGTAAGATTATTAACCATATAATATAAAATTACAAAGAGACATGGTAAATGTCAAACTAATTAACTAAGAGTTAAATCTAAAATATGAGGTTAACATAGTGTCCCAAAACTATATAAAACCTATTGGTTGAGTGGTTTTTGACCCATACCTACCTTATCTTTTAAACAATTCATTTTTTATCCATTATAATCTGAAAATAATTTTATTATAAAATAATATTTCTATCTTTTCCTTAGGTTCCCCTCACCCCACTTATAAAAGGGCACTTCCCATTATCTCTAATTCAAACCTTCAAAGCCTTTTGTATTGGACAAACCCTGAAAAACACCCTATAAACTGTCCTCCCTTCATCATATAGGCCTTACTTTAGTCATAAATCCAACCTATGTTGCTCTTTTGATCAAATCAAAATACAAAACCCAAAGAAGAGGTAAATATTTCATTACCTCTTCCAAGTTCCATTCTTCTTCCACTTCCTATTTCTTTGTTGTTTCCATTCTAAAATAATAACTATAGTATCTTCCACATACTGTGATGTTATTATAAATATGGTACAACCATATTCATTATTCTATCCATCCTTTGAATGACATTTCACCATATGTGCGTACGTACGACTTACCAACTCCACGTCGTGGTGTAATTCTTATTCAATACATTATTATTTGGATGGGTATAATAGTGATCTGTAATTGATGAAAATAATAAATATAACATGATAATGATTCTGTATATATGATATAATATCCAATTATATATTATTTAAATATCAACAGATTGTAATTGTCGCTCGATCGTATGTACTGATTATCGTCTCCACGAACGTGATGAGATTCATTCCCCATCATCTCCATTCAAGAATAATTTTCATTAATTGATTAAAAATAATGTTTAACGACTTATTATCATTCTAAATATGAATAATATACATCTAATCCATAACAAACAATAATTATGTAACAAATCATATAAAGGAAAACAAATCAGTTAACACTTGAAATGATGATAATACTAATATATTATTAACAAAGCAATGTTAAAAGATCATATATGATATCATATTAATGTATATGATTATTATATAATTTAATAAAAACTATTTCACCATTATATAGTAGGTTAACCTACCCTCGACCAAGGAAAAGTAAAAGGTAAGGGTTAATTTCACGATCTCTTTATTATCTGAGGTTGTTTTTACGTAAGTATCTAACGGGACATGTTTATCATCCACAACCATGTTTCATAAAACTTTATTCAAAAACATTTTTAGTATTTACAAGAATATTGTTTAAATTCATTTATACCCTTGTTTTACTTTTTATAAAGTGGTTTGAAAGGAATATGTTTTTCATTTTCCAACAAGGTACTTTATAACCTTTTCAAAAAAATTAAGGTAAGAATGTTTTCTTAACATATACGGCGGGTGTGGATATTTTCCTCCATTATAACATCATCAAAGCTTCCCTTATAAGCTTATAAGAATATTTACAAAATAAATTTTTTCTTTTATAATTATATTAATTTTAAATGATTTCAAAATAAAAAGTTATATTTCTCTAATAAATGTTTTGATTTCATCTATGTCAATATCCTTTGATGGATTTTAAGCTTACTTGATGTTGAATTATTATGATTCAAAACTTTCACATTTTATTGAAGGTTTTGTGATATGTTTGACTATGGATGTGTTATTTTCATACCATTCATGGTTTACGGATAATGTTTTGACATTTCGTATGTCAGTTTTAATACAAATTTATATGTTATGTTTAAACCTTTTCATGTGAGGAATGCATTGGACTTAGTAAGTGATAGGTGGAGCCCTATATATCTCCTCGATGCATTAGTAGGTATCATGAGACAATCTAGTGTCTTGACACAAGTCCTTGACAAAATCTTATTTGTAGTCTTGGATCAAGGCCTTGACTAAGTGGTTATGAAAGTCTGGCCTTATGCATTCCATCCTTATAAAAGTGCCTATTGATATTGCACGTGAATATTAGACTAGTAGAATATCCATATGAGTAAGTAAATGGCATTATTATAATTTATATTTTCCATATTATGATTAATCTTATGTTGAAAAGGCTTTTTTAAGTTTTATATATTGCCTTAAATGTTTATTCTAATTTATGAAAGTTTCCGGTATATTTTTATCCTTATTGAGCATTTGATCTCACCCCTTTCTATGTTTTATTTTTCTGAGGATGTGAAGAATTAAATTATGAATAACCTACAGGGATAGTCTATGGGATCTCAGTGTTGTCCATGGAAACAATGTAGTTATAGTTTTCCATTTTAGGATGTAATGTAAACGTTATGAATATATCTAGTACTTCAAGGGTACTAAACTAATCAGTCTTTCGAGACATGAACTTTTGTGATCATGCTAATGATATGTAATAATGCACTGACTTTGGGCTTCTGGGGTTGGGGTGTTATAGTTGATATTAGAGGAATTTTTGTACAAACCTTGGAAACTATATTTAGATAAACTCTGATTAGAGCACATAGCCCTAAGATAGAATTTTAGGATTAGTATATAAGAACTTACTAGAATTGGCATATTATAGATATTTTGTGAGTTTTCAAATAAATACATCCTTGTATGGATACGAGCAGGTAGAGGCGGCTCTGGCATAGATGTACCTAGGGGTAAAATCCGAAAACACTGCTTTGAGCTAGATTCGAACGGGAACTAGTGCATGAAAATGGGTCTTGCTACACTCTTGGTTGTGGAACTCCTGGGGGATATGCTTAGGATAATTCTAATTTTCATTACATATAATTATGATGGATTTACGAGTATATACCTCCTCAAAAAAGATATTTTTATCATTATGGATTGTGCCCATAAACTGTTCAATTTACGTTAGGTATTTTAAAAGTTTGGAATTATTCATTGCAATTCATAGACCGACCTATTGAATTCCATTGTATAGAAATGGAGCCTAGTAGAAGGAATGTGAACTCCATCAATACGTATGATCCAAAGAGTAAGAATGATCATATATTTCATGGTATTAAGACAACATTTAGAAAGGAAATAGTCTCCCATGTATTCTCAACATATGAAGAAATAGTATCATGTGTTAATATGATAAGTAAAGAATTCTCTGAGTCCTATGGATTTGAAGGGAAGCAAGAGAATTAAAGGATGGAAGAGAGAAAGATGGATAAAGGGAAGATGGAAAAGAAGGATTTTTCCATATGTGATAACTATGGAAAGAATCACCTTGGTAAATTCTTGAAGGGAATGTGAGTTTTTTATAAGTGTGGATAAAAAGGACACCATGTACGTGATTTCAAGGGTTAGAAAAAAGTTTCAAATGTACAATGCTTCATCTGCAAGGCGTTGGGATACTACACGAATCAATTTCCTAGTCATTAGAGTATACTTTAAATGAATCTATTGTAAAATAATTAAGTTATGATACTACCTTAGATGAAGAGGAATGACTAGTGTTATTATGTTGTTATTATATAATTATTTCATTTGAGTGTTGTATCAACAATATACTGGTAATATGAATTATGGAGATAAATAAGGATTGTACTACATTTTTTTTGAGGATTTGAGATTATATGGTTCTAAGAAAAGTGACATAATAGTAAGCTAAACTTTTTCGAAAAATACATCGTTAAAGGAAATGTAATCCTTAATATGGTCCTGATAACGAGTTAGTGATTTTGGAATAAGATATAGTTGATTTTGATAAATTATATTGGATATTATTGACTTCCTTAGAACTGATTAATAGTTTGTTTATTTCATCATTGTTGGAATATTCAATATTTTTGGATATAATGAATATATCCAGTATTATATAAAGGATAAGGGAGCATCAATTTAATCAATAAGATTTTAAGGTAATTTAGGGTGTTACCATGTTTTAAAATATTACATGATGAAGGTGTTCACATGTTATTACCTGGAAAAAAGAATCCTTATTGTGTTTAACTACCTTATAATGTTTGGACTGTGAGTTTGGATAGAAGTATTTTGGATAAGTCTAAAGGTTGGAATGGATTATGTTTGAATTTGGATACTATTTTTAAGATTATTTTTTAATTATTATGAAAAGGAAAACACATAGACCGTGTGACAACCCGTCGCGTCAGACAAAGCTACGGGAATCGAACCCACAACCATAATGAGATTGGGATTTATCGCCTACCATTGGACTACTTTAAGTCCCTGGTTTGTATAATGTTGTTTTTAAGGGTATGATAGGAGAATTATAAATTCATTTTTTTGAACCGTGTATGAATAGGATAAATAGAATATTTTTTATGTACTATTATCTTTTAGAGTGAAAGATGAGTTTGTTGTAGAAATTAGTTAAAGGGTGGAACTCTACTTGTCAAGTATATATTTTTTTATTCTCTTATTCTATGAAGAAATTAATTCTTAAACATTAGGTAAGGGATCTTAAATCTAAAAATGTGTTATCCTAATACCTTATGTTTTTTTGAACTGATGATATTTTAAATCATCATAGATTTACCTCTTTCAGTCCCTCAATTCTACAATTGTTTGCGATTTATGACCTCAATCACTCACTATAAATATTTACGTTTCCCTCCAATTATGTGTCAAATTTTCACCAATATTCTCCGAATCAAGATCATAATTTTGTCGTGACCCTTTCATTTCCCTTTTCCTCTTATTAAGACTAATTTTTATTAACCCAATTTCCGATGTGGGTTTTCCCACAAAGGTATTTTTTATTTTCAACCTATTGTTTTTGAAGAACAATTTCAAATTGTGAGGATGAAATTTATTGAAGGAGGGAAGAATTTAACACCCCAAGATTTCATAGTACGTTATTTTTTTAAAGTAATCCAATAACATTCACTACACGCAACACCGAGTTCTAGCGCATCACGACATACCAAACTAGCAGTTCAAAAGCTGTTATGAATAGTATTAACTGAATTTTGAACATAATATAATCCTTATAATTTTAGAATCCATATAATTAGTTTCTTAGAAAAAATGAAACTTAATGGTGAATCCTTTT
Source organism: Viscum album (assembly GCA_963277665.1). NCBI lineage: Eukaryota > Viridiplantae > Streptophyta > Magnoliopsida > Santalales > Viscaceae > Viscum > Viscum album. The sequence continues at coordinate 2,123,841,711 of OY728119.1, forward strand.
TAAATCCAATATTTGAAACTTTTATATATTCGATTTGACAAAATAAACTTATTCTTTATAATTGGTAAATAGGAATTTAGCTTCAATAAATTTTTGGTGTTTTTCTGATAACTTTCATTTTTGGGTGAATAGTGAAAAATACAATATTTTTACTGAAAAAAACTTTCTTAATCAAAATAATTTGTAGTGTTAAATTATACATTTTAATGGTTTATAATTATAAATAGATTATATTTTTACAATTTAATCCAATGTTATTCATTGGAAATAATTTCACTTTGAAATTTAACATAAACTAGTGTCAATCTTTTGTTAGTTATTATTTCTAACACACTTTTTGGTTTTGACAATGAGAATTAATTTTAAATTAATAAATGAAACTTCTATGTTTTGAATTAGGTAAAATAGAATTAATTTTTGATTTCAGAATATAAAAATTATCTTTGTGTGAAATTTTGGTATTTTTCTGAAAACATGCAATTTTTGATGAATTATGAAAAACACTGAGTTATTGGTTAAAACTGAATTTTTATTTAAATAATTATTTATTTTATTTAAATATATTTTATGTCAAAATGGATACATAATACATATATACGTTAAATATAATTCAGCAGAGTGATTTTATAATATGTTTTGATATATAAATATTTTATTGAACTTTTTACCGTCCTTTACCCACCTCCGAGGAGAATTTGGAAATTTGCATAAAACATAATTTTAACATTTCTATGATTTGAATTACAAAAATCCAAGAGACACAGTTAACCTCAGTATGTAAAATGTGGTTCAATAAGATGAAAATAATTTCTGGTGAATAGTTAGTTTTGGCTTTTATTTACCGCGATTAAACGTAAATATGGTAATTCAAGGTGAAAAGAATATTATAATAATATAAAATTACATTAAAATTTTTCATAACATTATTGGATGAGTCATGGAAAACCATGGGAATACATGGGTCAATTTTGGGACCACATGGATCCACTTATGAATGACAATGACAATTTATTTTAATTAATTTAAAGTAAAGGAAAAAATGACATAAACAAATATCTTTTGGTAAATCAATTTTTACATGGGGTTATATAAGTCATGTTTTAGACTATAAATATTCGTTGGAAATATAAAAATAATTCCTACGTAATGGAATTTTAATTATATTTTTTAGACATTAAATAATTCATTTTATTTATGACATAATGATGATGCAGTAATTACCTTATCAGTGAAATATTAACATAATTGATATTATAAATATCCAAAAAAATGTAATTTGAGACTTTTTATGAATTCCACTATTTTTATTGGTTTATATGACATGTTAGGGTTGATTAAATGAATTTTTTTCGAATTAATAATGCTGTTATAAATATAACAAAAACAAAAGAGAAAATAGTGTCAAAATTTACATAAAAGAGTTTTTAAAACAAATATTATATTATTAATTGATATTCTATTCCTAAAAATCAATGGTTCTGCCAAAGGTATTAAATAATATTATTTATATCATTAATTAACCACTTGATGTTCTCTTTGAAGTTTATAATAATTTTATTAACTATATAATATAAAAATACGAAGAGACATTGTAAATGTCAAACTAATTAATTAAGAGTTAAATCTAAAATATGAGGTTAATATAATGACCCAAACCTATCTAAAACCTATTGGTTGAGTATTTTGTGACCCATACACACCTTATCCATTAAATAATACATTTTTTAGCCATTAGAAACAGAAATTTATTTTATTATAAAATAATAATTCATGATTTTCCTAAGGTGCCCCTCACCCCTCTTATAGAAGGGAACTTACACTTCTCTCTAATTCATACCTTAAATGCCTTTTGTCTCGGCCAACCCATGCCCAAATACCCTCTCAACTATCATACCTTCATCTTAGAGGACTTCCTTTAGTCAGAAATCAATCCTAAGGATCCCTTTTGATTAAATCAAAAGGAAGAACCCGAAGATGAGGTAAATATTTCATCACATCTTTCAAGTTCCTTTCTTCTTCCACTTCATCGTTCTTTGTTATTCACATTATAAAATAATTACTCAAGTATATTATATATAAAATTATGTTATTATAAATATGGTACAACCATATTCATTATTCTATCCATCCTTTAAATGACATGTCACCATACGTGTATATGTACTGCTTACCGTCTCCACGTCATGGTGTAATTGTTATTCAATACATTATTATTTGGATGGGTATAATAATGAGGTTTAATTGATTTCAATAATAAATTTAACATGATAATGATTCTATATATATGATATAATGTCCAATTATAAATTATTTTAATATCAAAAGAGTGATATTTTCGCTCATGCGTTCGTACAGATTACCGTCTCCACGAACACGATGAGATTCCTTCCCCATCGTATCCACTCAAGACTAATTTTCATTAGAAGATTAAATTTAATGTTTAAATACTTAATGTAATTCCGAATATGAATAAGATACAGCCTATTCATAAAAACATTACATATATAACAATGAATATAAAAGAAAACGAATCTGTTAACACCCGAAACGATGATACATCTAAGATATTATTAACAAAGTAATTTTAAAAGATAATTTCTGATAACATACTAATGTATATGATTATTATATAATTTAGTTACAATTATTTCACCATTATACAGGAGTTTATCCTACCCTTGACCTAGGAAAAGTACAAGGTAAGGGTTAATTTCATAATCTCTGTATTATCTGAGGATATTTTTACGTATGTATCTATTGGGACCTCTTTATCATCCATATACATGTTTCTTAAAAATGTATTCCAAAACATTTTTACAATATACTAGACTATTTTCTAATGTCATTTATACCCTTTTTTGACTTTTTATAATATGGTTTTAAAGGAATATTTCTGTCATTTTCCAATAAGGTACTTTATGACCATTTCAAAAAAAACAAGGTAAGAATGTTATTTTAACTTATATGGTGGGTGTGGCTATTTTTGCACCTTTAAAACATCATAAAAGATTCTATTACAATATTATAAGAATATTTCCAAAATTAATGTTTTATTTTATAATTTTATACATTTTAAATTATTTCAAAATAGAAAGATATATTTCTCTAAATAAGGTTTTGATTTCATCACTGTCAACATCCTTTGATGGATTTTAAGCTTATTTGAACTTGATTTATTATGATACAAAACTTACAGATTGTATTAAATGTTTTGTGGTATTTTTGACTACGGATATGTTATTTTCATACCATTCATGGTTTATGGATAAAGTATTGACATTTCGTATGCTATTTTTAATATGAATGTTTATGTTATGTTTAAACCATTTCATATGAGGAATGCATTGGAATTAGTAAGTGATCGGTGGATCCCTATATAGCTCCACAATGCATTGGTAGGTCTCATGAGAAAAACTAGTGTCTTGGCACAAGGCCTTGACAAAATCGTATTTGTAGTCTTGGAACAGGGCCTGGACTATGTGGTTATGAATGTCTGGAATTATGCATTACATCATTATGAAAGTGGCTATTGATATTGCATGTGATTATTCGACTATTAGAATATCCATTTGAGTAAGTACATGAAATTATTTTGATTTATATTTTCCATATTATGATTATGTTTATGTTGAAAATATTTTTTTAGTTTTATAAATTTCCTTAAATGTTTATGCTTATTTATGAAAGTCTCAAAAATATTGTCATCTTTACTGAGCATTTGAGCTCACTCATTTCTATGTTTTATTTTTCCAGGATGCGAAAAAGTATATTATGAATGACCTACATGGATAGTCTATGAGATCTCAGTGTTGTCCATGGAAACAATGTTGTCGTAGTTTTCTATTTTAGGATGTAATGCAAACCTTATGAATGTATCTTGCACTTCCAAGGCTACTAAACTAATCGGTCTTTCGAGACTTTATCTTTTGTGATCAGGATAATGATATGTAATAATGCACTGACTCTGGGATTCTGGGGTCAGGGTGTTACATTTGGTATCAGATAAAGTTTAATACAAACCATGGAAACTACATTCAGATAAACTCTGATTAGATCACATATCTCTAAGATAGACATTTATGATTAGAATAGAATAACTTCCTAGAATTTTGGTATTGTAGATATTTTGTGAGTTTTCCAAGAAAAACATACCTATATGGATATAAGAAGGTAGAGGCGGCTCTAGCACAGATGTACCTATGGGTAAAACCCGAAAACACATCTTTGAGATAGACTCGAATGAGAACTGGTGCACTACAATGGGCTTCACTTCACTCTTGGTTATGACACTCCTAGGGGGCATGCTTAGGATAATTCTCATTTTCTTTACAAATCATTATGAAGGATTTACGAGTATATACCTCCTTAAAAAATATTTTTATGATTATGGATTATATCTATAAACTGTTCAATTTACGTTAGGTATTTTACAAGTTTGGAATTATTAATTGCAATTCATAAACTGACCTAGTGTATGCCATTATATAGAAATGGCACCCATTAGAAGGATTGTGAACTCCAATAAAACGTATGATCCAAAGAGTAAGAAGGATCACATCTTTCATGGTATTAATCCAACTTTTAGAAGGGAAATAGTCTCCCATTTATTCTTAACATTTGAAGAAATAATATCATGTTTTAATAAGATAAGTAAAGAATTCTCCGAGTCATATGGATTTGAAGCGAAGCAAGAGAAGAAAAGGATGGAAGAGAGAAAGATGGATAAAGGTAAGAGGGAAAAGGATTTTCCCATATGTGATAGATATGGAAAGAATCACCTTGGTAAATTTTTGAAGGTAATGGGTGTTAGTTATAAGTGTGGAGAAAAAGGACACCAAGTACGTGATTGCAAGGGTTAGAAAAAAGTTCCAAATATACAATGCTTCCTCTGTAATGCATTGGGAAACTATGCAAATAAATGCCCTAGTCATCAGAAGATACCTTAAATGATGTTATTGGTTAATAATCAAGTTATGATACTACCTCAGATGAAGAGGAATGACTAGTGTTCCTATGTTGTTATTAAAGAATTGTTTCATTTGAGTGTTGTATCAACAATATATTGTTTATATAAATTAAAGAGATAAATAAGGATTGTAATGCAGTACTATTTTATTGAGGATTAGAGATTATATGGTTCTAAGAAAAGTGACTTAATAGTAAGCTACACTTTTTGGAAAAATACATGGTTGAAGGAAATGTAATCCTTAATATAGTTTGAATAATGAGGCAGTGATTTTGGAATAAGAGATAGTTGATTTGGATAAATTGTATTGGATATTCTTGACTTCCTTGGAACTGATTAATAGTTTGTTTATTTCATCATTGGTGGAATATTAAATATTTTTGGATATAAGGAATATATCCAGTATTATATAAATAATAAGGGAGCATAAATGTAATCAATAAGGTTTTATGGTAATTCAGGGTGTTACCATGTTTTAAAATAATACACGATGAAGGTGTTCACATGTTATTATGTGGAAAAAAGGATCCTAATTTTGTTTAACATTCTTAAAAATTTTGGAATGTGAGTTTGGATATAAGTATTTTGAATAATTCTAAAGGTTGGAATAGATTGAGTTTGAAATTGGATACAATTGTTAAGGTTATTAATGGATTATTATAAAAAGGATAACACACAGATCATGTGACAACCCATCGCGTCAGACAAAGCTGCGGGAATCAAACCCACAACCATAGTGAGATTGGGATTTATCACCTACCATTGGACTACGTGAAGTAATTGGTTTGTATAATGTACTATCTTTTTTTAATGGTTCAGATAGGTGAATTATAAATTCATTTTTTTGGAACTCGATACGAATAGGATAAATGGAATATTTATTTATGTTCTATTATCTTTTAGAGTGAAAGATGAGTTATTGGTAGAAATTAGTTAAAGGATCAAACTCAACTTTTCAAGTATATATTTTTATCTTCTCTTATTCTATGAAGAAATTAATTATTAAACATTATGTAAGGGATCATAAAACTAAAAATGTGTTGTCCTAATACCTTATGTTTTTTTGAACTGATGATATTTTAAATCATCATCGATTGATGGATTTGAGGCCCTCAATTTTACAATTGTTTATGATTGATGACCTCAATGACTCCCTATAAATATTTATGTTTCCCTCCAATTATGTGTCTCTAATTTCCACCAATGTTATCCTAATCAATATCATTAATTGGTGGTGACCCTTTCATTTCCCTTTTACTTTTATAAGAATAAATTTTATCAACCCAATTTACATTGTGGGTTTTCCCACAAAGGTATTTTCTATTTTCAACCTTTTATTTTGTAAGAATAATTTCAAATTTCAAGGATTCAATTTATTGAAGAGGTAAGAATGTGACATCCCAATATTTCATCGAACATTATTTCTTAAAAGTAATACAATAACTTTCACTACACGCAAAACCGAGTTCTAGCACACCACAACTTACCAAACTAGCCATTCAAAAGTGGTTATGAATATTATTAGCTGAATTTTGATCTTTATATAATCCTTATAATTTTATAATCCATATTATAAGTATCTTAGAGACAATTAAAGAAAAAACAAATTCATTTTTTTATATAAAATATGTTTTAAAAAAAATGCAATTTTAAAGTCTTTTAATGGAGAACCATTTTTAAATCAAATATTTTAATATTTTATATATTCAATTTGAAAAAATAAACTTCTTCTTTAGAATCGGGACATAAAAATTTAGTTTCAATAAGTTTTTGGTGTTTTTCTGATCACTTTCATATTTGGGTGAACAATGAAAAATACTACATTTTAACTGGAAACAACTTTTGTAACAAATATATTTTGTTGTGTTAAATTATACATTTTAATGGTTTGGAAGTATAAATAGATTATATTTTTACTATTTAATCCAATGTTATTCATTGGAAAAAATTTCTCTTTGAAATTGAACATAAACAAGTATCAATCTTTTGTAAGTTATTATTTCTTAAAAACACACTTTTTGGTTTTGACATCGGGAATTAATTTTAAAATAATAAATAAAACTTTTACATTTTGAATTTGGTAAAATTGAATTAATTTTTTAATTTATAATATCAAAATTAGCTAAGGGTTAAATTTTGGTATTTTTCTGAAAACTTTCAATTTTTGATGAATTGTAAAAAACACTGAGTTATTGGTTAAAACTGAATTTTTTATAAATAATTATTTATTTTATTTAAATTTATTTTAGGTCAAAATAGATACATAATTCCTATATAAGTTCAGTATAATTCATCGGAGTCATTTTATAATAGGTTTAGATATATAAAATGTTTAATAAACATTTTACCCTCTTTTAACCCCCTCCTAGGAGAATTTACAAATTTCCATAAAACATAATTTTACCATTTATTTGAGTTGAATTTAAAAAATCTGAGAGACACGGTTACCCTCAGTATGTTAAATGTGGTTCAATAAGATGAATATAATTTTTGTTGAATAGAAACTTTTAAATTTTATTTAACATGGTTAAAGGTAAATAAGGTAATTCAAGGTAAAAAGGATATTATAATAATAAAACAGTACCTTATAATTTATCCTAATCTTTTATGGATGAGTAATGGACGACCGTGGTCATACTTGGGTTTTTTTGGGACCCCATGGATCCACTTATGAATGATAATGACACTTTATTTTAATTAACTTAAAGTAAGGGAAAAAATGACATAAACAAATATCTTTTAATAAATCAATTTTAAATGGGGTCATATAAGTCATATTTTAGACTATAAAGATTCATTGGAAAGAAAAAAATAATTCCTACATAATGATATTTTATTTATATTTTTTAGACTTTAAATAGTGTAAGTTATTTATGACACAAAGATGATGCAGTAATTACCTTATTTATTAAATATTAAAATAATTGATATGATAAATATCCAAATAAATGTAATTTGAGTCTCTTTGTGAATTACACTAATTTTCTTGTTTAATATTACATGTTTTTGTTGATTAAATGAATTTTTTTCGAAGTAATAATGCTATTATGTATCTAACAAAAACAAAATATAAAATAGTGTCAAAATGGACATAAAAGAATTTTTAAAACAGGTATTATATTATTAGTTGATATTCTATTCTTAAAAATCTAATGTTCTACCAAAGGTCTTAAATAATAATATAAATGTCATTAATTAACCACATGAGGTTCTCTTGGAAGTTTTAATTAACTTTATTAACCATATAATATAAAAATACAAAGAGACATGGTAAATTTTAAACTAATTAACTAAGAGTTAAGTCTAAAATATGATGTTAATATGGTGAACCAAACCTATATAAAACCTATTTTTTGAGTGGTTTTTGACAGATACCCAAATTATCCTTTACTTAATCCATTTTTGAGCCATTAGAAACCGAAAATTATTTTATTATAAAATAATATTTCTAGCTTTTACTAAGGTGCCCCTCACCCCTCTTATAAAAGGGCACTTCCCCTTCTATATAATTCACACCTTAAAATCCTTTTGGATCAGCTAAACCCTACCCAAATACCCTCTAAAATGTCCTCCCTTAATCCTAGAGTCATTCCTTTAGTCAAAAAGATATCCTATGGAGCTCTTTTGATCAATTCAAAAGGAAGAACCCAAAGAAGAGGCAAATATTTCATCACCTCTTTCTAGTTCCTTTCTTCTTCCACTTCTTCTTTCTTTGTTGTTTCCATTCTAAAATAATAAATCCATTATCTTCTATATACTATGATGTTATTATAAATATGTTACAACCATATTCATTATTCTATCTATCCATTGAATGACATGTCACCATACGTGCGTATGTACGGCTTACCATCTCCACGTCGTGGTGTAATTGTTATTCAATACATTATTATTTGGATGGGTATAATAATGATGTTTAATTACGGTAAATAATAAATATATCATGATAAGTATTCTGTATATATGATATAATATCCAATTAAATATTATTTTAATATCAAAATAATGATATTTTCCCTCGTGCGTAGGTATGGATTACCGTCTCCACGAACGCGATGAGATTCCTTACCCATCGTATCCATTCAAGACTAATTTTCATTAGATGATTAAAAATAATGTTTAAATAATTAATATCATTCTTAATATGAATATGATACATCCTATTCATAAAAAACATTACTTACGTAACAACTCATATAAAGGAAAAAAGAATCATTTAACACCCGAAACGACGAAAATACTAACATATTATTAAAAAAGCAATGATAAAAGATCATATATGATATCATATTAATGTATATTATTCTTGTATAATTTGATAAAAATGATTTCACCATTATAAAGGAGGTTAAACTACCCTCGACCAAGGAAAAGTACAAGGTAAGGGTTAAATTCACAATCTATGTATTATCCGAGGTTGTTTTCACGTAAGTATCTACTGGGACCTCTTTATCATCCACATCCATGTTTCTTAAAAATGTATTAAAAAACATTTTTACAATTTACTAGACTATTGTTTAAAGTCATTTATAACCTTGTTTGAATTTTTATAAAATGGTTTGAAAGGAATCATTCTGTCGTTTCCCAAGAAGGTACTTTAAGACCTTTTCAAAAAAATTAAGGTAATAATGTTTTTTTAACTTATACGGAGAGTGTGGCTATTTTACACCATTATAACATCATCAAAGCTTCCCTTACAAGATTATATGATTATTTCAAAAATAAATTTTCTCTTTTATAATTATATGAATTTTAAATGATATCAAAATAGAAAGAGATATTTCTTTAAAAAAGGTTTTGATTTCATATATGTCAATGTCCTTTGATGGATTTTAAGATTATTTGAAGTTGATTTATTGTGATACAAAAATTCAACATTTTATTGAAGGTTTTGTGGTTTGTTTGACTATGTATGTGTTATTTTCATACCATTAATGGTTTATGGATAAAGTATTGACATTTCGTATTCCAGTTTTAATACGAATGTTTATGTTATGTTTAAACCCTTTCATGTGAGGAATGTATTGGACTTAGTAAGTGATTAGTGGAGACCTATATAGATCCTCAATTCATCTGTATGTCTCATGAGACAAACTAGTATCTTGGTACAAGGACTTGACAAAATCTTATTTTTATTCTTGGCACATGGCCTTGACTATGTGGTTATGAAGGTCTGGAATTATGCATTCCATCATTATGAAAGTGGCTATTGATATTGTATCGGAATATTAGAATAGTAGAATATTAATGTGAGTAATTAAATTTCATTATTTGGATTTATATTTTCCATATTATGATGATGTTTATGTTGAAGAATATTTTTTAAGTTAAATATATTGCCTTAAATTTTTATGCTTATTTATGAAAGTTTCCGCTATATTGTTATCCTTAATGATCATTTGAGATCACCCCTTTCTATATTTTATTTTTCCTAGGATGAAAAGAAGTATATTATGAATGACCTATTGGGATAGTCTATGGGATCTCAGTGTTGTCCATGGAAATAATGTTGTTGTAGTTTTCCATTTTAGGATGTAATGTAAACCTTATGAATGTATCTAGTACTTCTAAGGCTACTAAACTAATCGGTCTTTCGGGACAAGATCTTTTGTGATCATGCCAATGATATGTAATAATGCACCTACTCTAGGCTTTTAGGTGTAGGGCGTTACAGTTGGTATCAGAGGAATATTAGTACGAACCTTGGAAACTAAATTTAGATAAACTCTGATTAGAGAACATAGCCCTAAGATAGACATTGAGGATTAATATAGAAGAACATCCTAGAATTTTGGTATTATAGAGATTTTGTGAGTTTTTTAGGAAATACACCCTTGTCTGGATATGAGCAGGTAGAGGTGGATCTGGAACAGATATACCTTTGGGGTAAAACCCAAAAACACCAGTTTGAGCTAGAATCGAATGAGAACTGGTGTATGACAACGGGCCTTGCTGCACTCTTGGTTACAACACTCCTGGGGGATATGCTTATGATAATTATCCTTTTATTTACAAATCATTATGAAGGATTTATGATTCTATACCTCCTCAACGAAAATATTTTTTTTGATTATAGATTATATCCATAAACTATTCAATTTATGTTAGGTATTTTACATGTTTGGAATTATTCATTCCAATTCATAAAATGACCGTTTCTATGCCATTGTATAGAAATAGAGCCGAATAGAAGGAATTTGAACTCTAAGAATATGTATGATCCAAAGAGTAAGAATAATCATATAATTAATGGTATTAATCCAATATTTATAAGGGAAATAGTCTCCCAGGTATTCTCAACATATGAAGAAATAGTATCATGTGTTAATAAGATAAGTAAATAATTCCCTGATTCCTATGGCTTTGAAGGGAAGCAAGAGAAGGAAATGATGGAAGAGAGAGAGATGGATAAAGGGAAGAGGGAAAAGAAGGATTTTCCCACATGTGATAATTGTGGAAAGAATCTCTTTGATAAATGCTTTAAGGGAATGGGAGTTTGTTATAAGTGTGGAGAAAAGGACACCAAGTACGTGAATGCAGGGGTAAGAAAAAAGTATCAAATGTACAATGCTTCATCTGCAAGGTGTTGGGACACTACAAGAATCAATGTCCTAGTCATCATAGTATACCTTAAATGATGATATTGGATAATAATCACGTTATGATACTGCCTCAAATGAAGAGCTATGAATAGTGTTCTTATGTTGTTGTCATAGAATTATTTCATTTGAGTGTTGTATCAACAATATACTGGTTATATGAATTTAGGAGATAAAGAAGGATTGTACTGCAGTACTATTTTATTGAGGATTTGAGATTACATGGTTCTAAGAAAAGGGACTTAATAGCGAGCTACACTTTAAAAAAAATACATGGTTGAAGGAAATGTAATCCTTAATATGGTCCTGGTAATGAGGTAGTTATTTTGGAATAAGAGATGGTGGATTTGGATAAATTATATTGGATATTCATGACTTTGTTGGAACTGATTAATAGTTTGTTTATTTCATCATTGTTGGAATATTCAATATTTTTGGATATAAGGAATATATCTAGTTTTATATAATGGATAAGGGAGCATGAATGTAATCAATAAGGTTTTATGGTAATTCATGGTGTTACTATGTTATAAAATAATATATGATGAAGGTATTCATTTGTTATTACGTGGAAAAAAGGATCTTGATTGTGTTTAACTTCCTTATAAATTTTGGACTTTGAGTTTGGATAGAAGTATTTTGGATAAGTCTAAAGGATGGAAGGATTAAGATTGAAATTGTAAACTATTGTTAAGGTTATTTTTGGATTATTATAAAAAGGACAACACACAGACCATGTGACAACCCATCGCATCAGACAAAGCTGTAGGAATCAAACCCAAAACTATAGTGCGATTGGGATTTATCGCCTACCACTGGACTACATGAAGTCCAGTTATTGTATAATGTAGTATCTTTTTTTAAAGGGTATAATAGGTGAATTATAAATTCATTTTTTGGAACCATATACGAATATGATAAATAAAATATTTTTTTAAGTTCTATTATCCTTTAGAGTGAAAGATGAGTTTGTGGAAGAAATTAGTTAAAGGATGGAACTCTACTTGTCAAGTATATATTTTTTCATCTCTTATTCTATGAAGAAATTAATTCCTAAAATTTATGTAAGGGATATTAAAACGAAAATTTTGTTATGCTGATACCTTATGTTTATTTGAACTGAAGATATTTTAAAATATCATAGATTGATGGCTTTGAGGCCCTCAATTCTAAATTTTTTTGTGATTGATGACCTCAATCACTCTTTATAAATATTTATGTTTTTCCTGAAATTATGTGACTCTACTTTCCACCAATTGTTTCTTAATCAAGATCATAATTTTGTGGTGACCATTTCATTTCTCTTTTCCACTTATTAAGACTAAATTTTATTTACCCAAATTCCGATGTGGGTTTTCCCACAAAGGTATTTTCTATTTTCAACCTTTTATTTTTGTAGAACAATTTCAAATTTTTAGGATTCAAATTATTGATGGAGGGAAGAATGTTTTATCCCATGATTTCATAGTACATTATTTGTTCAAAGTAATCCAATAACTTTCACTACACGCAACATCGAGTTCTAGCGCACGAAGACATGCCAAACTAGCTGTTAAAAAGCGGTTATGAATAGTATTAACTGAATTTTGAACTTTATATAATACTTATAATTTTATAATCCATATTATAATTTTCTTAGACACAATAAAAAAATCATTTTTTCAGATAAAAGAAGTTTTTAAAAAAATGGGATTTTACCTTCTTTTAATGGTGAACTATTTTTAAAACCAACAGTTGAAACTTTTATATATTCAATTTGAAAAACAAACTTCTTATTTAGAATCAGGGCATAAGAATTTAGTTTTTATAAATTTTTTGGGTTTTTCTGATAACTTTCATATTTGGGTGAATATGGAAAATACTATATTTTAACTGAAAACAACTTTTTTAATAAAAATAATTTTTAGTGTTAAATTATACGTTTTAATGTTTTGGAAGTATAAATATATTATATTTTTACCATTTAATCCATTGTTATTCATTGGAAATAATTTCACTTTGAAATTGAACACAAACAAGTATCAATCTTTTGTTAGTTATTATTTCTTAAAAACACACTTTTTCGTTTTAACCATGGGAATTAATTTTAAATTAATCTATGAAACTACTATGTTTTAAATTTTGTAAAATAAACTTAATTTTTGAATTCCGAATATCCAAAATAGCTTAGGGTGAAATTTTGGTATTTTTCTGAAAACATTAAATTTTTGATGAATTGTGAAAAACACTAAGTTATTGGTTAAAACCAAATTTTTATTTAAATAAGTATTTATTTTATTTAAATTTATTTTGGGTAAAAATAGATAAATAATACCTATATAAGTTCAATATAATCTTTCGGAGTCATCTTATTATATGTTTAGATATATAAAAATTTTATTGAACTTCTTACTGTCTTTTACCCACCGCTTAGGAGAATTTGCAAATTTTCATAAAACATAATTTTACCGTTTCTTTGAGTAGAATTTCAAAAATCCAAGAGACATGGTTGACCTCATTAAGTAAATATTTTTTAATAAGATTAAAATAATTTTTGTTGAATAGTAACTTTTGACTTTTATTTATCGCTGTTAAAGGTAAATAGGGTAATTAAAGGTAAAAAGAATATTATAATAATAAAACATTACCTTAAAAGTTGTCCTAAACTTATTTAATAGGTCATGGACGAACATGGGCATACTTGGGTAGATGTTGGTACCCCATGGATCCACTTATGAATGATAATGACACTTTATTCTAATTAACTTAAAGTAATGGAAAAAATGACATAAACAAATATCTTTTAGTAAATAAATTTTTACATGGGTTTATATAAGTCAAAATTTAGTCTATAAATTTTAATGGGAAATATAAAAGTAATTCCTACATAATGTTATTTTATTTATATTTTTTATACATTAAATAATTTAATTTATTTATGACACAATGATGATTCAGTAATTACCTTATTAATGAAATATTAAAATAATTGATATTATAAATATCCAAATAAATGTAATCTGAGACTTTTTATGAATTAAAATAATTTTATAGGTTAATATGACATGTTAGGTTTGATTAAAAGAATTTTTTCGAATTAATAATGCTGTTATGAATATAACAAAAAATAGCAAATAGTGTCAAATTTGACATAAAAGAGTTTTCAAAACAAATATTATATTACTAATTGATATTATATTCCTATAAATACAAGGTTATGAAAAAGGTCTTAAATAATATCTTATATGTCATTAATGAATCACTTGGGGTTCTCTTTAAGTATATAGTAAGTTTATTAACCATATAATATAAAAATCCCAGGAGACATGGTAAATGTCAAACTAATTAACTAAGAGTTAAATATAAAATATAAGGTTTATATAGTGACCCAAACCTATCTAAAACCTATTTGTTGAGTGGTTTTCAACCCATACCCACCTTATCCTTTATATAATACATTTTTGAGAAATTATAAACCGAAAATTATTTTATTATAAAATAATATTTCAAGCATTTCATAAGGTTCTCCTCACCCCTCTTATAAAAGGGCACTTCCCCTTCTCTATAATTCACACCATCAAAGCATTTTGGCTCATCCAACCCCTTCCCAAATACCCTATGAACTGTCCTCCCTTAATCATAGAGGCCTTCCTTTAGTCATAAAGCCAGCCTAAGGGGCCCTTATGATCAAATCAACAAGAAGAACCCAATGAAGAGGTAAATATTTCATCACCTTTTTCAAGTTCCTTTCTTCTTCCACTTTCCATTTCTTGGTTGTTTCCATTATAAAATAATTACTCTAGTATCTTCTTTATATAGTGATGTTATTTTAAATATTTTATAACTATATTCATTATTCTATCCATCCTTTGAATGACATGTCACCATACATGCGTACGTACGGCTTACCGTCTCCACGTCATGGTGTAATTGTTATTAAATACATTATTATTTCTATGGGTATAATAATGATGTGTAATTGATGTAAATAATAAATATAACATGATAATGATTATTTATATATTATATAATATCCAATTATATATTATTTTAATATCAAAATAATGATATTGTCAATCGTGCGTACGTACAGATTACTGTCTCCACGAACGAGATGAGATTAATTTCCCATCATATCCATTCAAGACTAGTTTTCATTAGATGATGAAAAATAATTTTTAAATACATAATATCATTCTGAATTTGAATAAGATACATCCTATCCCCAAAAAACATTACCTACATAACAAATCATATAAAGGAAAATGAATTAGATAACACCCGAAACGATGATAATACTATGATATTATTAACAAAGCAATGTTCAAAGATCATATATGATATCATATTAATGTATATGAATCTTATATAATTTAATAACAATTATTTAACCATTATAAAGGATTTTAAAATACCCTTGACCAAGGAAAATCACATGGTAAGGGTTAATTTCACAATCTTTGTATTATCCGAGGTTGTTTTTATGTAAGTATCTACTGAGACCTCTTTATTATCCACATCCATGTTAGTTAAAAATGTATTCCAAACCATTTTTACTATTTACTAGACTGTTGTTTAGAGTCATTTATTCCATTTTTTGAATTTTTATAAATTTTTTTGAAAGGAATCTTTCTGTCTTTTTCCAACAAGGTACTTTATGTCCTTTTTAAAAATATTAAGGTAAGAATGTTTTTTTAACTTATACGGTGGGTGTGGCTATTTTACTTCATTATAACATCATCCAAGCTTCCCTTAAAATTTTATAAGAATTTTTCCAAAATAAATGTTTTCTTTTATTATTATATGAATTTTAAATGATTTTAAAATAGAAATAGATATGTCCCTTAATATGGTTTTGATTTCATCTATGTCAACATCCTTTGATGGATTTTAATCTTATTTGAAGTTGATTTATTATGATTCAAAACATCCACAATTTATTGAAGATTTTGTGGTTTTTTTGACTGTGGATGTGTTATTTTCATGCCATTCATGGTTTATGGATAAATTATTGACATTTCGTATGCCAGTTTTAATACGAATGTTTATGATATGTTTAAAAAATTTCATATGAGGAATGCATTGGACATAGTAAGTGATAGGTGGAGCCCTATATAGCTCTTAAATGCATCGGAAGGTCTCATGAGACAAACTAGTGTCTTGGCACAAGGCCTTGAAAAAATCGTATTTGTAGTATTGGAATAAGGAATTGACTATGTGGTTATGAAAGTATGGAATTATGAATTACATCATTATGAAAGTGGATATTGATACTGCATGTGATTATTTGACTAGTTGAATATCCATGTGAGTAAGTAAATGGCATTATTTATATTTATATTTTTCATATTATGATGAAGTTTTTGTTGAAAAGTCTTTTGTTTTAGTTTTATACAATAACTTAAATGTTTATGCTTATTTATGAAAATTTCCTCTATATTGTTATCCTTACTAAGCATTTGATCTCACCCCTTGATATGTTTTACTTTTCCCAGGATGTGAAGAAGTATATTATGACTGACCCACAGGGATAGTCTATGGTATCTCAGTGTTTTCCATGTAAACAATGTTGTTTTAGTTTTCTATTTTAGGATGTAATGTAATCCTTATAGATGTATCTAGTTCTTCAAAGGCTACTAAAATAATCAGTCTTTAGAGATTTGAACTTTTGTGATAATGCCAATGATATTTAATAATGCACCGACTCTAGGCTTCTATGGTCGAGGCATTACATCATGAGTCTACTACCCAATTCCTTTGAGATAATAAGATCCGTAATGGTATAAAACTCTGGTGGTTTTATCCAAAGGAGTATCAAGGGGATGTATTGGATATTATTTCTAAATTTTATAATTCCTAATTAGTTATTTTGTTGTGATGTTCAACTAATTATGTGCCTTCTACTTTGATCTCACTAATTTTGAGGCTACACAACTGGAGTGATAAAAAGATACAATACCTTTTATTGCTCATGAATATGATCTTGTAATTGTATAGGTGATTTTTCTTAGGATAGTGAAGACTCAAAATTACGTGAGTGGTTTGGGAAGTTCATATTTTGTTGAGGAAAATGCTTGGATTTAGGAAATTGAAATAATTCAAAAAAAAATTCATCAAATTCACCCTAAGTGATAACCAAGAATCAAATCATTATTTTTAAATTGAATTTAATTAAATATCTAAAACTCATTTATAATCCTATAAATTCAAATACAGATTTTCCACTTCATATCCAACTCACCCCATCAAATCAGCTAATTAAAATTTATCTTTCTTTAGGTTTCTTCTTAGGTATATGAGGATTTGATAACCAAAGTCATACTACAAGATTCCACTTACCCATTTATCCTGGGTAAATTTTGGTGCAACCAGGATGCATGAAGTACCCCTATCGATTGTATCTGATTGGTAACTATAGTTTCCTATGATGATTTTATTAAATTATCCAAAAACCATTAAGAAAAATATGTTTTTTTAATTGTATATCATCATTAGAAAAATTTTCAGTATGAGAAGACAATTGAAAATCTTAAAGATATTGGGATCAATAATTCCCCCTAGTAGAGTTCTCTTATGAAAATAGTTTTCATTCTTTGATTCAAATAGACGAATGTGATTCTCTGCATGGTAAGAGATTATAGACTCCAACATGATTGGGTGAAGTTAGATTGAGGGAGAGGATAATTACTGACATCATAAAAGAAAATATAGAGATGGTTGGAAGAATTAAGGGGAATATGAAAGAGTCACATTGTCCATATAGGATTTATGAAGATGATAATGGAGTATATTTAGAGTCTGATGTTGGTGATAAGGTGTTCCTTCGAACATCTTCATGGATGTGAGTTATGAGAATTGGGATGAAAGGGAAGGTGATCACATATATACATTTGGGCATTAATAATACTTGATCCTATTGGGTTTATATCCAATATCTTATAACTCTTTCCACACCTCTCATAATTACATAATGTTCTCCATGTATTGTTTTTTTGAGAAAGTACATACAAGACCCCCACAATTTCTAATCTCAAAATTTGTGCAACTAGAACATGATAATCAATATTAGGAAAACCTTGTGTAAATTATAGATGAAAGAGATAAGATGATAAAAAACAATACCATTCACCTCTTCAAAGTTATATAGAGAAATTATATGTCTGAGGAGGCTATGTTGGAACCTATGAAGGTGATGAGAGAAAAGTTCCATCACTCGTATTTTTCAATGTAATAAAATTTCAAGGCTGAAATTATTTTAAGAGGAGTATAATGTAATGAACCAATATTATCCTAATTAATTAAATACCACGATCTAATAATTTATCAACATGAAAAACCAAACCCAAAAAAATATACCATTATATGAAATATGTTAAATCAATAGGTATGAACATTGGTAACAAAATTAGGAAATAAATACAAATAATTATATTTATTTAAAAACAAATTATATATAAAAACAATTAATACATAAAAGTAACTATTAAAATATTTTATTATAATAAATGTTTTTTTAAAAAATAAATATTTTTCAAGTTTAATTATAACAAATTCTAAAATAATTTTTAATAGGAAAAAAGCATTCAAAAATATTTTTTTCATTCTATTTTATGATTTTATGTTAATGTTATGTTTATAAATTTTAGTACATGGATTTGACAAAATTGGCTTCATTTACCCATTTATCATTTCTATATAATCCTAATATGAAATTTTGGGTTTTTTGGAAATAATTAATTTTCCTAATGAATAGTGAAAATTCCAATTTTATTGATGTTCTCACTTTTATGAAATTTTTTTACAATATGATTGAATTCATTTTATTTTAAATTTTTTAATATTAAATTATAAATCATTAATTATAAAAATAATTTTTAAAAAACTATTTTAAATTTATAAACCCACGATCTGAATTTCGAAAATTTATATTGTGTCTTAATGTATACTGTCATTTTGATCATTTTGTTTAATTAATTATAACATGATGCAAAATTTTTTTTTGATTTTTATTTATAAATAAATACTCTTTTTAATATTTATAATTATTTTAAATTCATTTAAATCAATGTAATTGATAATTCTACACTAATTTTAATTTTTGTTGCTTGAAAATATATTTTTCCAAAAAAATGGGAGTTTTTGTGTTACCTGCATGTAACACCCTGAGATTTTATTTAATTTCATTAATGTCTTGTGTTGTACGCTACACCAAAAGGAGCTTTCACAACATGCATCCTTGACTTGCCTTTCATTACACGCAATCACGACCTTCCTTGATAGCGTGTGTAGTACGCAATACCGAGTTTCACTAAACAACGATATGCTATTAAAATATTATTAATACTAGCCGTTATGAATAGTAATAACCACTTTTTGAAATTTTGTAAATTTTATTTTTCAAAATGGACTTCATTTTTCGATTCGGAATATCGAAATTAGCTTAGGGTAAAATTTTGGTAATTTTCAGATAACTTTCATATTTTGATGAATAGTTAAAATTACTAAATTTTAATTAAAAACAACTTTTTCAATCAAAATAATTAATAGTGATAAAATATTAATTTGAGTGGTTTTAAAGTATATTTAGAATATATTTTTACAATTTAATACAATGTTGGTCATTGGATGTAATTTCACATTTAAACCAGACATAAACAAGTGTCAATCTTTTGATAGTTATTATCTCTTAAGAACATGCTATTTGTTTTGACGACGAGAATTAATTTTTAAATTAAATAATTAAACTGATATGTTTTGAATTTGGTAAAATAGAAATCATTTTTGAGTTCACAATATCAAATATAGATTAGGCCTAATTTTTGGTATTTTTCTGAAAACTTTCAATTTTTGATGAATAGTGAAACCAGTAAGTGGTAGTTAAAAAAACTGAATTTTTCATAAAACATAATTTTACCGCTTCTGTGAGTGGAATTTCAAAAAACCGAGAGACACGGTTGATGTCAGTAAGTAAAATGTGGTTCAATGAGATGAAAATATTTTTTTGGTGAATAGTAACTTTTTACTTTTTTTACCACGGTTAAAAGTAAATAGGGTAATTAAGGCTAAAAATGATATTATTATTACCCTAACACATGTCCTGATTCTATTGGATAAGTGTAATTCGACCAAAAAAAACTTAGGAATAAAATATGACCATTTAGGCCTACTTGAAATAGATTAGGACATTTATTATTATTTAATTCAAAGAAGAGTTAAAAGAGTTAAAATCAAAGTTTATTTAATAAAACATTTTTAATATAGGGTTATACATAAGATAAATTTGACTATAAATATTCATTAGAACGATAAAAAGATTTCCTACATAATGGTAGTTTATTTTTAATTTTTAGACATTAAATAATTTAATTTATTTATGACACAACGATGATGCAGTAATTATCTTATTAATGAAATATTGACATAATTGATGTTATAAATACCTAAATAAATATAATTTGAGACTTTTTTCGAATTAAACTAATTTTATATGTTAATATGACAAGTTAGTATTTATTTAATTAACTTTGTTCGAACTTATCAGTCTGTTATGGTTTTCACAAAAATCAATTACTAAATAGTGTCAAAATTGACATAAAATAGTTTTTAAAAACAAATATTATATTATTAATTGTTATTTTATTCCTAAAAATCAAAGGTTCGGCCAAATGACTTATATAAGGTTATATATATTAATAATAAACAACTTGGGGTTCGTTTGGCTTGATATAGTATGTTTATTAACCTTATAGTATAAGAACACAAGAAGACACGGTAAAAGTAAAATTATTTAACTTAATGTTAAATCTAAATGATACGGTTAAAATATAAACCTAAACTTGTCTAAATTCTATTGGATGAGAGGATTTCGACCCATCCCTACCTTAGCCTCGAAATAAATCAATTTGTATCTATTTAAATCCGAACTTGACTTTATAATAAAATAATATTGTTTGTTATTCCAAAGGTGCCCCTCTCCTCCCTTATAAAAGGGAACCTCCTCCCTCTCTTCCTCACACAACTTTTATCCTTCAAGCTCATACAACCCCTGACAAATTCTCTTCTCCACTTCCCTAGAAACATCCTAGAGGTTCTGGTCTTCCTCAAAGACCAATTTTAGTGCCCTAAGAGGAGGTCTCAAAGAGGCACTTCAAAGAAGAGGTAATTTCCGTTACTGATTCTTTCACCTTTATTTCTTCTTCCACTTATTCTTCTTATGTTGTTTCATTATGAAGTAATAACATCTGTATCACTCATATACTGATATTTTATTATAATTATTAAACAATCCCATTTCACCATCTATCCATCCTACGGAAAATGGAATCACCGCGCGTGCGTACGTACGGACTACCGTGTCCACGCCGTGGTGAAATCTATTTTCCACCACCACCTTACTTGGATGGGTATAATGGTATAAATAATAACTATATATTATTATTTTAAAGTGATATTGATTTTGAAATAGTATACATACACTCTAATACAGTCCCACGATCATGAGAACGATATCATCGCTCGTGCGTACGTACGGACTACCGTCTCCACGACGCGATGAGATTCATTCTCCACTTTAAACATTCATTAATGATTATAAAGTATATATAATAAGTAATCATGAAATATATTACATAATAATGATACTGTATTTATGTGTATATATATGTATTTCATGTACATAATTCCATTCAACTCAATAAGGAAAAGAAAACAGTGTTCATGCGTACGTACGACCTACCATCTTCATGAACGGTGTATTTCTTTCCATTTACTGATTTATTATATATATTTATATTCTGAATATATATATATAAAACAAGTTTTATATTCTGGAATTAAGTAATCATGATCTAAGTAATCATATGAATAATTACAAGTCAAAACACGGATGACAAATGAAACAATTTTACCCAAAACGCTCTTTAAAATGGAATTTACAAAAGAACGGGTAATATAAAGTCATAAGTGAACCATATATGATATCATAACAATGAATATGATTCTGTAATAAGTCAATGACATTATTTAAATCATTATACAGGAGGTTCGGACACTTGCGAAGCAAATCGGACCTAAAGTAAGGGAAATATCACAATCTCATTTTTATCCGAGATTGTTTATACTTTGGTATTTACTGGGGTGTATTTTATCATTCACATCCATGTTTCTTCAATATGTAATATTATTTACATCCACCTACAATTTTTTAAATCCAATTTTCCCTTCAGTGAGTTTTTAGTAAAAGATTTAAAAGGAAACTTTTTTCGTTTTTCGTACGAGGTACTTTTTGACTTTTCCGATAAAAGTACGAAGAATATTTTTTTTAACTTATACGGCATGAATGGATTTTTAAAACTTTATTTCCAAGAAGCTTCCTTTACAAGTTTTCAAGTTTATTTTTAATCAACTTATTTTAGTTTATAATTTTACGACATGTTAAGAAAGGAAAAGTGTTTTTGAAGTAAAAAAGGATATTTTCCTCAAGAATGAAGTTCAATTGTTATATCAAAATTATTTTCCCATCTAAGATAATAAAGGGTTATGTTTTTATCCCTATTATTACATTGATTTGATTATGTTGTTATGGGATTATTTTTATGAATTCCTTTATCGTATATGAATTGTTGTATGATGTCATGATGTTTAAGATTCCCATTTTTATTACATGGGTTATGCAATGATGTATGGTTTATGATTTTGTGGCACACATAAGAATGGTATCACTATGAGATGGGTGGGACCAATATCTCCCTCCAATGCATTGGGTAAAGATTTTATATCTCATGTGATAGACATGGCTAGAATGGTAGGTTATACCGGTTCAGTGAAACAGGACTGAAACGAGGGTGACTCGGTTCAGAAAGGGACTTTGTCCACTAAGATAGTCTTGGAAATGAGTCTTGACTAACAAGAAATGATTCTCTATGATTATGTGTGTATGACACAAAGTTTAATGTTTTAAGTTATGATTATTGTGATTACATTTCACTGCCATGAGTTATCCCAGGTTATGAAATTATGATCTCTTTTACAGGTTAAGATTTCCAAAAGTTATGTGCTTATGTATATGATGTTATTGATATTTCTTTTGTTTACCCTTACTGAGCATTTGAGCTCACCCTTTTATGTTTTATTTTCCCCAGGATATAAAGAAAGGTTTTAGGTATAAAAAAATTGATGATCTTTATGAGAGATGTTGAAGATCTTTCACCAGTATTAGAAGATTATATTCCGAGTTTCCAAAGACACTAAACTATTACGATCCTTGTGTGTGTGTTTTTGTTATGTACTAAGTATTCCGCAAATGTAATGTAATGTCAATGTATGTCAAGCTTCGGGTCACTACAGTTGGTATTAGAGGAAAGGTTTAGTCAACCTTTGGAAACTAGGATGCGAGAACTTTAGTGAGATCCCTAGAGATATTTCTAAGGTATGTCTAGGGATGTCTCTAAGGTTAAGTATACGTATAGGTTATAGTCCTAGAATTGCACTAACGATCTTAGAATATAACGTAAGATGTTAGATATTGAGGGTACTCCCCCTTTATTATGTTGTTTTCCCTATAATGATTTTTTCCTCTCACACTATTCTTTTTGGGTTTTAGACGATGGCTGGAACCCGAAGGAACCGTGTTGATCAATGCAATGGACAATGCAATGATTGTCCTCCTGAACAAACAAATGTTATGGGAGATGGAGTGAAAAATCTTATTGCTATACTTACACAAGCTATGAATCATTCTGGACTTCCAAATGAGCAGAGAAGGGAACAATATTCTATTGAGTCCTTCATGAGGCAATGTCCACCTTCTTTCAGTGGGTCTTCTAATCCACTTGTTGCTGAACAATGGATCAGTACCACTGAAAAGATATTTTCAGTTCTTCAATGTTCTGAACATGATAAAGTCATCTTAGCAGTATATCGTTTGGAAGGTGAAGCTGATCAATGGTGGAATCTTATCAAGAATACGAGGCAAAGAGATGAAATTGAGTCCATGGAATGGGACGAGTTCAATAACATATTTTTCAATAATTACTTCCCTCGTATTCTTCGAACAAAGATGGAGAAGGAGTTTCTTGAACTAATGAAAAAGGATGATGAATCTGTTGGTATATACGAAGCGAATTTTACAAGACATGCAAGGTATGAATCAGGCATTATCATCCAACCTGAAAGTAAAGTTGATCGATTTTTTAGTGGCTTAAAACCATGTCTTCGAAGGTCATTATCTATAAGAGACTTCAGTAGCTATGAAGAAATTATGCGTTGTGCTATCAAGGTAGAAATGGAAGTTGGTGTTACATATCCATCTCATGGTTTTGACAAGAAACGAAAGATGGAGTTCAAGGAGAAATCTCAGAATAATTGTGAAAAGAAGATGAATGTTTCCTTATGCACAAAGTGTGGAAAGAAACATGGTGGAGATTGTCTTAAAGGGACTAGAAAATGTTTTAAGCGTGGAAAAGAAGCTCATCGAGCAGCTGAGTGTCGAAGTAATGGAAAATGGGTTTCTAATGATGTGAATAAAGCAAACACTGTAGAGAACGTACCACCAACACTTCAATGCTTCAAGTGCATGGAAATGGGTCATTATGCTAATAAATGCCCTAATTCAAGGGTTAGTGATGATCGACATGAGCAACCACTTAAGGAAAAGGACAAAGGGAAGTCACATGCGATCACTATTGGCGATGTTGAATATGACAACGATGTGGTGGAATGATTAAGTGTTTATGTACTGGGATTCCAAAATAATGATGTATCATGGAGTATTGGAATATTTATGTATTGGTCTAATGTGGTATTCAAAGTGATTAAGATATTTTTGGAAATAAGATGATATGCGCATAATGAAGGGAAAACGAGAAAATGAAATATTTAACAGTATTCATGAGCTCATGATTGATATAAGGACTAAGTGATATCATGGTTTGAGTATATAGAATTTTGAGGATTTTTGTATGTGGAAAGTGTTAACTTATAACTGCATTCATGTTTTCACTATGGTTCAATGGGTATTCATTTTTCAAGAGAATACATGATTAAGGTATTCACATGATTGGAATGTGACCAACAATATATATATATGGGGGATAAAAGAATTTGGACCGAAGTATTTTAGATAAGCCTAAATATTGGAATGGATTATGTTGGACATATGCTAAGTATCGTTTAAGGATAGAACTTTTTTTGATATTACTGATGGGATTTTATATTAATGTAGTTTTAGAAAAAGGACAACCTACAGGACGGGCGACAGCCCATCGCGTCGGCCAAGGATGTGGGAATCGAACCGACAACCGAAGTGCGACTGGCCTTTATCGCCTACCACTGGCCTACAGGAAGTCCCTGTTTAGTAGAAACTAGTTTTATTATATTAAGCAGTATGATATATGAAGTATAAGTCCATTTTAGGAACCATATATGATTAATCTCACTATAGATCGACTTATGTATATAACTTTTGCTAACCTTTAGTTTGAGACAGATGGAATGACCCATCATTCTATCACATGATTTGCTAACACTTCACGAATAACAAATTCAACTTCATTTATTTAAGAGATGAAGTGGAAATTGTTCAAGCCACAAACAACAGTGAGATTGTACCAAAATAAAATAAGTATTTATTCTAATTCAATTTCTTCAACTTCAGGGAAATGATCTTGAAAACCAAAAATGTTGTCCTAGTGATCTTATATCCGATGAATCAGATGGTACCCTAGATCGTCACAAATTTATGTATTTGTGATTGTTGGCTTTTCCATAGCCATGTTCTCTACCACTCTCCATCAGAACATAATGGTTAGATTTTTCATCCATATCCATATTTTCACCTATGTGGAAACCTAGTGATTAGTTTATTTGGGTAACCGTTACGTTTCATACTTTTGTTTTTAAAGATTGGTTTTGGTATTCCTTTTTACGATGTGGGTTTCTATTAAAGAAATTTTCGAATAGTAAACCATTTATAACACCGACGAATTTCGAGGGCGAAATTCATTTTAAGGGGGGTAGAATGTAACACCCTGAGATTTTATTTAATTTCATTAATGTCTTGTGTTGTACTCTACACCAAAAGGATCTTGCACAACACGCATCCTTGACTTGCCTTTCATTACATGCAATCGCGACCTTCCTTGATAGCGTGTGTAGTATGCAATACCGAGTTTCACTAAACAACGATATGCTATTAAAATATTATTAAAACTAGCCGTTATGAATAGTAATAACCACTTTTTGAAATTTTGTAAATTTTACTTTTCAAAATGGACTTCATTTTTCGATTTGGAATATCGAAATTAGCTTAGGGTAAAATTTTGGTAATTTTCAGATAACTTTCATATTTTGATGAATAGTGAAAATTACTAAATTTTAATAAAAAAAAACTTTTTCAATCAAAATAATTAATAGTGATAAATTATAAATTTGAGTGGTTTTAAAGTAAATTTAGAATATATTTTTACAATTAAATACAATGTTGGTCATTGGATGTAATTTCACATTTAAACCAGACATAAGCAAGTGTCAATCTTTTGATAGTTATTATCTCTTAAGAACATGCTATTTGTTTTGACGACGAGAATTAATTTTTAAATTAATTAATGCAACTAATATGTTTTGAATTTGGTAAAATAGAAATCATTTTTGAGTTCACAATATCAAATATAGCTTAGGCCTAATTTTTGGTATTTTTCTGAAAACTTTCAATTTTTGATGAATAGTGAAACCACTAAGTGGTAGTTAAAAAAAACTGAATTTTTCATAAAACTTAATTTTACCACTTCTGTGAGTGGAATTTCAAAAATCCGAGAGACACGGTTGATGTCAGTATGTAAAATGTGGTTCAATGAGATGAAAATAATTTTTTGGTGAATAATAACTTTTTACTTTTTTTTACCACAGTTAAAAGTAAATAGGGTAATTAAGGGTAAAAATGATATTATTATTACCCTAAAACATGTCCTAATTCTATTGGATAAGTGTAATTCAACCAAAAACAAACTTAGGAATAAAATATGACCATTTAGTCCTACTTGAATTAGATTAGGACATTTATTATTATTTAATTCAAAGAAGAGTTAAAAGAGTTAAAATCAAAGATTATTTAATAAAACATTTTTAATATAGGGTTATACATAAGATAACTTTGACTATAAATATTCATTAGAAATATAAAGAGCTTTCCTACATAATTGTATTTTATTTGTAATTTTTAGACATTATATAATTTAATTTATTTATGACACAACGATGATGCAGTAATTATCTTATTAATGAAATATTGACATAATTGATGTTATAAATACCCAAATAAATATAATTTGAGACTTTTTTTGAAATAAACTAATTTTATAGGTTAATATGACATGTTAGTATTTATTTAATTAACTTTGTTCGAACTTATCATTCTGTTATGAGTTTCACAAAAATCAATTACTAAATAGTGTCAAAATTGACATAAAATAGTTTTAAAAAACAAATATTATATTATTAATTTTTATTTTATTCCTAAAAATCAAAGGTTCGGCCAAATGACTTAGATAAGGTTATATATATTAATAATAAACAACTTGGGGTTCGTTTGGCCTAATATAGTAAGTTTATTAACCTTATCGTATAAGAACACAAGAAGACACGGTAAAAGTAAAATTATTTAACTTAATGTTAAATATAAATTATAAGGTTAAAATAGGAACCTAAACTTGTGTAAATTCTATTGGATGAGATTATTTCGACCCATCCCCACCTTATCCTCGAAATAAATCAATTTGGAGCTATTTAAAACCGAACATGACTTTATAATAAAATAATATTTTTAGTTATTCCAAAGGTGCCCCTCTCCTCCCTTATAAAAGGGCACCTCATCCCTCTCTTCCTCACACAATTTTGAGCCTTAAAGCTCAGAAAAACCCTGAAAAATTATTTTCTCCACTTCCCTAGAAACATCCTAGAGGTTCTGGTCTTCCTCAAAGACCAATTTTAGTGCCCTAAGAGGAGGTCTCAAAGAGGCGCTTCAAAGAAGAGGTAATTTCCGTTACCGATTCTTTCACCTTTATTTCTTCTTCCACTTCTTCTTCTTAGGTTGTTTCATTATGAAGTAATAACATCAGTATCACTCATATACTGATATGTTATTATAAGTATGAAACAATCCTATTTCACCATCTATCCATCCTATGGAAAACGAAATCACCGCGCGTGCGTACGTATGGAATACCGTCTCCACAACGTGGTGAAATCTATTTTCCACCACCACATTACTTGGATGGGTATAATGGTATAAATAATAACTATATATTATTATTTTAAAGTGAAATTGATTCTAAAATAGTATACATACACTCCAATACAGTCCCACGATCATGAGAACGATATCATCACTCGTGCGTACGTACAGACTACCGTCTCCACGACGCGATGAGATTCATTCTCCACTTTAACCATTCATTAATTATTATAAAGTATATATAATAAGTAATCATAAAATATAATACATAATAATGATACTGGATTTATGTGTATATATATGTATTTCATCTACATAATTCCATTCAACTCAATAAGGAAAAGAAAACAGTGTTCATGCATACGTACGGCCTACCGTCTCCATGAACGGTGTATTTCTTTCCATTTACTGATTTATTATATATATGTATATTCTGAATATATATATATATATAAATCAGGTTTTATATTCTGTAATTAAGTAATCATGATCTAAGTAATCATATGAATAATTACATGTCAAAACACGGATGACAAATGAAACAATTTTACCCAAAACGCTCTTTAAAATGGAATTTACAAAAGAATGGGTAATATAAAGTCATAAGTGAACCATATATGATATCATAACAATGAATATGATTCTGTAATAAGTCAATGACATTATTTAAATCATTATACAGGAGGTTCGGACACTTACGAAGCAAATCAGACCTAAGGTAAGGGAAATATCACAATCTCATTTTTATCCGAGATTGTTTATACTTTGGTATTTACTGGGGTGTATTTTATCACTCAAATCCATGTTTCTTCAATATGTAATATTATTTACATCCACCTAAAATTTTTTAAATCCAATTTTACCCTTCGGTGAGTTTTTAGTAAAAGATATAAAAGGAATCTTTTTTCGTTTTTCGTACGAGGTACTTTTTGACTTTTCTGACAAAAGTACGAAGAATATTTTTTTTAACTTATACGTCATGAATGGATTTTTAAAACATTATTTCCAAGAAGATTCCTTTACAAGTTTTCAAGTTTATTTTTAACCAACTTCTTTTAGTTTATAATTTTACGAAATGTTAATAAAGGAAAAGTGTTTTTGAAGTAGAAAGGATATTTTCCTCAAGAATGAAGTTCAATTGTTATATCAAAATTATTTTCCCATCTAAGATAATAAAGGGTTATGTTTTTATCACTATTATTACATTGATTTGATTATGTTGTTATGGGATTATTTTTATGAATTCCTTTATCGTATATGAATTGTTTTATGATGTCATGATGTTTAAGATTCCCATTTTTATTACATGGGTTATGCAATGATGTATGGTTTATGATTTTGTGGCACACATAAGAATGGTATCATTATGAGATGGGTGGGACCTATATCTCCCTCCAATGCATTGGGTAAAGATTTTATATCTCATGAGATAGACATGGCTGGAATGGTAGGTTATACCGGTTCAGTGAAACAGGATTGAAACGAGGGTGACTCAGTTCATAAATAGACTTTGTCCACTAAGATAGTCTTGACAACGAGTCATGACTAACAAGAAATGATTCTCTATGATTATGTGTGTATGCCACAAAGTTTAATGTTTTAAGTTATGATTATTGTGATTACATTTCACTGCCATGAGTTATCCCAGGTTATGAAATTATGATCTCTTTTACAGGTTAAGATCTCCAAAAGTTATGTGCTTATGTATATGATGTGATTGATATTTATTTTGTTTACCCTTACTGAGAATTTGATCTCACCCTTTTATGTTTTCTTTTCCCCAGGATATAAATAAAGGTTTTAGGTATAAAAAAATGAAGATCTTTATGAGAGATGTTGAAGATCTTTCACCAGGATTAGAAGATTATATTCCGAGTTTCCAAAGACACTAATCTATTACGATCCTTGTGCGTGTGTTTTTGTTATGTACTAAGTATTCCGCAAATGTAATGTAATGTCAATGTATGTCAAGCTTCGGGTCTCTACACTGCATATGTATTGGAATTAATTTTCATTTCATATACTATTATAATTTAAAAAATTAGATTTCATATTTAGAATAATTTGTTCTAAAATATATAACATGTTTTATTTTATTTTTAGGTGTAAAATATTAATTTACTATGTAAAAACTTGTTACTACATATAAAACTAAAATGGTAAAAGTGAGTAACCATAGAGGTTAAGGGAATAACATGAATAATTTTTAGTTTTTGGAGGTCTGTATCTTCCTTAACTACCCTAAACTGCATTATTCATCAATTTTGGAGGTACTTTTTTTTGATATTGAGTTCTATTTATTAAATTTGATTTGGTATTTATAAAGATTCCACACCTTTTAACTTATAAAAGGGTCGCTCCACCATAACTTATAAAAGGGTCGCTCCAATCCATATATTATGTGACTATTAGGTGATCTAATATTTAAAGAATGTGATTAATGTATTATTTAAGTTATGATTACCTTGGTTCACTATTGGTAATATCATTGATGATTCTAAAATTTATAAGGCATAGATAGTTTATGTGCTTTGTGAATGGGATTCTGAGGAACTATGGAACCCCATGAGCCTATTAGATGACTAGAGGATGGATTCTTCTGAGGAATAGAGATCAATGAAATGTTCTCTATTATTGGTCATTATTTTTTTTTGTATTCCAGGTAAAGGATAGATATGTTACTGGCCCATATTTCATCATGTTGTGGGAAAAACTAGCTGGAGAGAACCTAATACATAGGTGGTCGTTGAACAAAATTGATGTGATACTAGTGGATGGGAGAGTTATAGTCCCTTATTCTAGGGGATAAAGGTAGATCAAGAAAATCATGGTGATTTAATCTAGATAATACCTATGTTTTTGTAGAAATGGTATGAAATCACTATCGAGTTTGTCATAGGTTTTCACAGGACCCTGAGTATCCATGATGATGTATTTTTTATTGTTGAACAACTAATGAAGGTTTATCCTTTCTCACTGATCAGTGAGACACTCTTAGTAAACGAGAAGAGAATGATTTATATCCCTTATATAATAAACTTCCATTGAGTTCTTGTGAGAATAATATCTAATTGTGACATGTGTTTTATGTCTTCTCTTTGGAAGGGCTTGCATAAGGCCTTAGGGAATCACTTGATATTGACCACAATAATGCTTCCTTGGGCTGATGGATTGTATGAAAGGACAGTTTACATATCAGAGGATTTTCTATGGTCTTGTAACGTAGAATTTTGTGGAGTATTGGATGATCACTAAGCCTTGTTTGAGTTCACATTCAAAAATAGTTAACAATATTTTATTCAAATGGCATCTTACAAGGATATTTATATGTTTCTATGTTGTTTACCATTCTTCTGGTATGAGGTTGGTGAGGTACTGGTTGTGGGGCCCAGTATGGCATGGGAGACCACTAAGGGAGTGAATGTAATTTAAAAACTGTAGATAATGGATTAAATAGGGAATAAAAAATGTTCCAATCATAAGAGGAGACTTATAATGTTTTATATTGGTGATTGGTTTGTTCTAAGAGTGACTCCTTGGTTAGGTCATCAACGTTTGAGGAAGAAAGGGAAGCTAGTGTTGTGGTTTTTTGGACCCTTAAAGTTTATCAAGTGGGTAGGGAAAATGGAATACCTTCTAAATATTCCTTGTTAATCCATGGTATACCTAATATGTTTCATGTTTCAGAGCTCTAGAGGTTCATTATTGATCATACACATGTCATCGAATATAAGAATGTGTAGCTAAAGAACAACACATCATATATAGGGTGCTCAGTTCAGATTGTAAGATGGATTGAGAAATTTGTTTTGGGGGAAGATGGGACCACTAATCCATGTTCTATAGAATCATGTATGGATCAAGGGTGATAAATGGGAGTGCGAGGCTGATACTCCAGCTTAATGGCCTGATTTAATTTAGTATAATAATTGACGTTACTTATTAGGGATGAGAAGTCATTGGTGGGGGAGAATTGTAACTCCAATATTTAATTAAATGTAAGAGAAGTTAAGTTCATAAACTATCTTTTGTAATTTAGTTATTAAATATTATTAGAAGTTTAAAATTAATATTTCTTTTATTAAATGTTATGAGTTTCAAAGAACAAAGAACTTGAGGAAGGGCTTGGCTGTAGGTGGATGGAAGGAAGCCACTGACTAACTGGTGGAACCCACAAGTCATTGGGTGGGATTCCAGTAGACTCTCAAGGATCTATTGTAAAAACCTAGGTAATATTAAGATAAATAATTTTAATTTATTATTAATATTAATTAATTATATTTATTATAGTTAAATTAATAATAATAATATTAGGTAAATTTTCAATCGAAAGTAAAAAAGATTTATTTCTAACCAAATTAGACTCTCATGTGTCATATTTAATTTTTATTTTTTTTTAAATTATAGAAATTTTTTTTAAAAAATGAACTTTATTTTTGAAATTATTGTATCAATATGAGAAAAGTTTGAAATTTTTGAATTTTCTTAAAGTATAGATTTTTTAGTGAATAGTGGGAAATACTGATTTTCATAAAACAGTAATTTTTTTCATTAAATAATGTAATTTATAAATCCCATTGGGATTTTAATTTGATATGCAAGTAAAATAAGGTAGATATAATCTAATTAATTTCATTTTAATAATCTTTATTTCAAATTTTTGTATAAGGAAATTTTTTTTATTAAATCATATTTTGCAAGAAAAAGCTGTTTTTTATTATTTTTTTTAAAAGTTGGGGCCGAAGCCTCATTTTTATTATTGAAACAAAGAAAAGACCTCTTTAACTGGGTAGAGGGAGACCCATTACATAGCCCGAAGGCCCAGTGGGCATTTAGCCCATTACATAGCCCGTAGGCCCAATTTTTTGGCCCAAAGCCCATTCTGTGAATAGTACTGCTACAGTACCCGCACTGCTACAGTACCCGCCGCTGCTACAGTACCCCTGCCGCTGCTACAGTACCGCCGTTGCAACAGTATCTCGGCTGCTACAGTAGCACTACAGTGCTGCTATAGTACCTGCGCCCAATGGGTTTTGAACCCCCATTTCCCATGTAGAATTATGGGGTGCTTACCACTAAGCCAAACCCCAACTACAAAAACTGTTTTTCATTATGTTTTTTTATTTAAATCTCAAATTAAATCATAACATATATAGAAATTTAATCATTTAAAAAGGTTTTTAAATTTGGAATTAGGAGGTCCAAATTAGATAAATATGTCATCTTTTTATTCATTATTTCTTTCAATTTTAGTAAATATTTTTCAATTTAGTATGGATAAATCCTATAATCAATGTTAAAAATAATATTATAAGGACAAAAAATATCTCTAACACTTAAATTTATTTTATTGGATACATTTGTTTTCACCATAAATATTAAATATTTGAAATTTTTTAAATTTCTATCAACTTTCCTTTGATTATAAAATTCATATTCTTTTAAGTAAATATAAATTCAAAAATATCCCACTCTTGTTTTAAATATCTATAATATTTTATATTAGGGATCAAAAAAATTATTCTCATTTGTAATTGTTAATTTTAAATATAAATGAACCTAAATATATTAAAAGTAATATAATTTAGGTGAATTTTTATGCTCTAATATTTTTTCTAGATATATATAACAAGTTATTAATGTTTCAAATGATTATATTTGAATTATTTTGATATCATGTTTTTTCCAGGTAAAATTAAATAACTATTTAAATAAATTACATTAGTAATATTTTATAATAAATAATATTTTATTAAGTGATTTGAAATTCCAAAAAATACATTATAAATAAATTAATTTGGATATGGTTGTAAATATTAACCATGGTATAATTATTGGCCAATTTTAATTTTATTGAATCTATCTTGACCCCTAAAGAGTAAAATGTTTTGAAACCACGGAAATAGGAAAAGGGGAAAACAGACGGTTAAAACCAAACGAAATGGGTAAAAAAATCACCTTAAATTTTCTAAAAAATATGGATTGGAAGATTTAGAATATTACTATTCCTAATCATTGATTATATCAATTTGGAGTCATTTTTATAGGTTAATTAATTTATATTAATTTAATAATTTATTAAATTCCATCAATTCCCCTTTCTTCTCTTATAAAATGGAGCCTCCTATCCTGTTTTATTCATACTTGAAAGACCACTTTTTTCAGATGAGACCTACCCAAATCCCTTCTTAACACACCTAAACACTATTTAGAGTCCCATTGTGAATAATAAAACCAACCTACAAAGGCTGTCAGTATAAACATAAAGGGGTTTTCCGAAGAATAGGTATATTTCTAGATCGAGAATTTTAATTTTATTTCTTCTTGTACCTCCATAGAATATTCTCCACCCACGCTAAAATAAAAAAATAATTATCTTTCATAAACTGATATATTATTAAATTAATTTAATAATCTATATCTGTATCCTCTTTTATCAAATGGTAATCGAAACCATCATTCTTGTGTATGATAGACTACTACCATACAAACCGATGTAATTCATTTTACATCACCGCCTCTAATAGGTAGATAAAACCATGAATTTATTGTATATATGTCATATTAATGAAATATTTACCAATATATATATGTAATATATCATAATTTTCTTACCTTTATATTCATTGAATAATGATATCACCTGTTTGTGCGTACATGTGGAATACCACCTCCAAGAAGCGATGTGATTTGTTTTTTAACACTACATAACATGGATGGTATGTATGAGTTTATTTGAATAAATAATATGATATTAATGAATAAATGATGTTTATAGAACTATGAAATTATACTTTCTTCCATCATGATCATCAAAAAATAGAAGTGTTACTCATGCATACGTACAACCTACCATATCCATGATTTTAACATAGTTCTTTTTTTTATAACGTAACTTAATGGTTGGTTTTAAAATTATATTTGATGAATAAAAATTATAATTATGTCATGATTATTATTTTGGAGATATCATAAATACCACCTTGACCATAGTTAACCTACCAAATCCATTTTGGACAAATGATATTAATAGCATTAAAACATCCCTCACGAACTTAATTGATTTAGTAATTACATATAACATGATAAAATCTGAATTAAAAGGAATGATAATCTTTAAAATGGTTCTTAATAATGTAAATAATTAACATAAGGTTATTTTTATGGATGATAAATAAGGGACATGATGAGTCAGGCTAAAGGTAATAGATTCCTTAACTGAAAAACCTAATTTTAAAAATTTTAAAAATTTATTTTCTAATTTTTTTTATTCCTTTTCCATATTCTAAAAAATATTTTCTGAATGTATTTAAATGGAAATTAGTTTAATATAAATTCTATTTTATGTTACTTTTTACTTTTTTTCAAAGGTTTTTAAATGGGATATTTTTACTTATTTTATACAAGATGTTTTGAAAAAATATATGAAATGAATGTTCTACAATAATGTATGTGACAGAAATGGATTTCCCCAACACTATATGTTTTATTTTATATTTCAGAATATTTTATAAGATTTAATTTTTTATTAAAATTAAAACCAGTCTTTATTTTTGTCTTAGCATTTTAGTTTTTAAAATTGGGTTTTAAAGAAAAGGGATATATCAATATTTCAATATGTTTTACTTTTGGGTTTAAAAGGATTTTTTTTTGATAATGAAGATGAAATATTTTTGGTATTTCATGCATCTTATTTTCCTAATAAATTGTTTATGATTACAGGGGATCTTGATATAGCTCCTTATTATATGGGATCCTGATATAAATCTCCAATGCATTGGGTACCGATTATGTACTCTGGATAATTATATTGAATGTTGCTTGTATGGCTATTGAAATTGTAAGGGTTATTCAAAGGGTTTGTGTAATGGTTATATGAAGATGATGCACCAAGGAGACTATATATCAATTCTATTATTGGTAATGAGTTTTCACGGAAACCATTTTATTTCAAAAGGTAATCTAATGATCTTTTAAACGGATGTATTATTACCTTTTAGGGTAAAATGTATGTTATTTAGAACAAAAACATGGGTTCTCATGTTTTCTATGATCCCCTAATAATTTTGATTTTACATTATTTTATTATAAACTGTTATATGAAAGACTTTAGGGAGTAAAACATATTTCTTGTATAATTAAATTATTATTTGAGCATAAAGTTTATTTATGTTAAAGAAAAACTTTTTTTATAATCTCATGATTTCAAAATAGATTAACTAGTTTCTTTTTTGTGTCAATTACATAGACTTTTCTATGCATTCTACATTTTTAAATGTTTTTCATGGTTTTTAACGATGAGTAAGAACAAATCAGAAGTTAAGTTGATATTCATTAATATTTTTCATGAAATTTTAACATGTTTCTTTTTAAATGTTTTATATTTTGGAAAAAATATATACAAAGAGGGAGTGTCTACCATATATTGTATGGATTTTTTATGAAATAGTTAAGGACTATTTTTTCTAAAAATCAGAAACTAAAAATATTCTCAAAATGAAGGAATGTGAATTCTTTTCTAAAAATTCAATTATGTATTGAATATGGATCATGTCCTTGTAGTTGATATCATTGGGGTTTTTAAATAATTTTAATTGTTAGGATAATGAATTTATATACCATTAAAGAAATATAATTTATGTTTATCATGATATAGAATTTAAAAATTCAAATTTTCATCACTTAAACTATGTCTCTACAGAATGGATTTTCATAGAGGAAATTTGTAAGCTAATGTAGGAAGGAACCAAGATGATAATATCCTAACAGATAAGTAACATGGAATGCATGGAATTGAGACATATTAGATTTTTACAATAATGGATCTCAAGAAACATCCTATAAATGGTGGCATTATCCTTGTGATATAAAAACCACGTTCACCGTAAAGGAACATGGTTATAGTGGAGCATTTCATGAAACAAAACTCTCTAACATATAGTGGATCTTCTAACCTGGTGATAGATAAGGGTTGGATTAAACCCTTAGTGATGATTTTTGAAGTCAAGGATTTATCAAATAATTCAAAGCTTACTATTTCTATTTATCATTTTGAAGGTGAAGTCGACCAATAGTGGTCAACGGTTAAGAATGTAAAATAAATAGTAGAGATTGATACATTAAATTGGGGTGAATTTAGGAATACTTTCCATGATAAGTACTTTTTAGGGTTTTTCGACATAGAATGGAAAAAATATTATAATTGAGATAAAAGGAGGAAGATTCAGGGGTTGTATTTAATGAAAACTTCACCTTATTTTCATGGTACACTCCATATTTTTTCCATGATATTAATAGTATAATTAAATTTTTTACTTTGGATTGAATCCAATATATAAAATTTCATTAGCTTCCCATGAATTCATAATTTATGAGAATCTTTTTTGATGTGTCGAGAATATAGAAATATAGTTTACTAATGATCATGTATCTCATAACAATAAGAAGATGAAAAGTTATAAATGGAAAGTAATACAGAATAATACATCAATTAAATATAATGGTATGAAAATAAATATCCCATCTTGTTATGAGTGTGGTAGAAATAATCCTGGAGAATGTGTTATAAAATATGGGAAGTGTTCCTAAAGTTTAACTTTGGACATGTGGCTCATTACTACAAGGAAAATGACCACTAAAATAGTGAAAAGTCAATGGTAAGATGTTTTAATTGCAATGAGTTGGGTAATTACTCCGATATGTTTATGATGTTAGCTACCCAAGGTGGAAATAATTAAGATCAAAAGTAAAATGGTTTGGAAAAATCATTTTCAACTACTATAATTGATGTTGGTCCATTTAGTGAAGTGATGACTGCTATTTTACTTATACCAACACATTTTTTACTCTTGATCTTAATATTACTCTATTTATTTTAATTTTTCCTGTAAAATTGGTATGTCGCCTCATGGAAAGAAGAGAGGACTTTTGGTGAAAAAATCGGGTGAAAATAATAAAGCAACTGAGACCTATAGAATTATTATTATTATTATTAGTGGGATAATCATTCCTCTAAATATTATTGAACATCCCATATTAGAGTTTCGTATTATTTTTGGTACATATTGGATTTCATTTTAACATTATAATATTGATTATAAATCTAATAAATCTTTATTCAATGATTTCCTACATTTGATAACCTAAAAAAAAGTTGATAAATTTATTAGGAATGATAGTGAAAGTTGCCTATATAATATTAAAGAAATGAATGAAAATTTTCATATTAATGATGTAACTATATTAAATAAATATATGGATTCATTTCTTAAAGATTTTACTAGTTTTATTCCTGATTAGGAGGTTGAATATACTATTGAATCAGTTCTTGATGCTAATCCTATTTTGACACCCCCATATCTAATGGCTCGGCTAGAAGTTATGGAATTTAAAAAGTTATTTCAAGTGTTGATTGAAAAAGGTTTCATTCATTTTATCCCTTCACCATGGGGTACTCTTGTTTTATTTGTTAAAAATAAATATGGTTTAATATGAATTTTTGTTTATTATAGAGCCTTTAATAACATCACTATTAATAAAATATATATTTTTCCACATATCGATTATTTCTTTGATCTTCTCATAGAAGCATAGTATTTTTAGATGATTTATCTCAAGTTAGGAAACCATTAGTTAAAGGTGACATAAGGAGATATTCTGAAGAAAATATTTCATAATAGGTATGGATATTTTGAGTTTTTAGTTTTGCCCTTTTGATTGTCTAATGCACTAGTTGTATTCATGAATCTTATGAATAGTGTTTTCCAAGACTATTTAAATAACTTTTTGATGTGTTTATTGATGATATATTGTTATATTCTAAAAATAATGAAGATCATGAAGTGCACCTAAGTATTTTTTGAAAACCGTGAATGGAAAGAAACTATTTGAAAATTTAGTAAGTGTGAATTTTGGTTACAAAAAAATTCATTTGTCAGGAATATTATTTCACAATATATAATAACTATTATACCTACTAAAAAAGTTGGTCAAAAAAATAAAAGGCATATAAATGTCAAAGAGATTCATAGTTTTCAAGAATTATTTGGACACAATATTGTTTATTGAAAACTTTTCTCGGTTGTCTATACCACTAACTAAGTTAACTCAA
This sequence comes from Viscum album, assembly GCA_963277665.1. Lineage (NCBI taxonomy): Eukaryota > Viridiplantae > Streptophyta > Magnoliopsida > Santalales > Viscaceae > Viscum > Viscum album. The sequence goes on from OY728119.1 coordinate 2,123,881,592, forward strand.
AAATGATTTAAATTTGTTTGGAAGAAAGAGTGGGATGATTATTTCTAGGAACTAAAATGAAGATTAGTGAATGATATATTATTAAGACTATCCTCCAGAAATTGTGACTTCATCATCTACAATGATTCTTCATTGAAGGGAATTGGTTGTGTTCAGATGAAAAATGATTAGGTAATTTCTTATTCTTCATGACAACTTAATATACTTGAGTAAAATTATCTTACACATGTTTTGGAATTATATTCTCTGGTTTTTGGATTTTAAAATTTACTGGCATCATTTACTTGGAGTAGAGTCTGAAATGTATAATAATAAAATCTTGATGTATATATTCTCGTTGAAATATCTTAACATGAGGCATATAAGATGGATGGAAATGATTAAGGATTTAGACTGCATGATTAATTACCATCATGGGGAAAAAAGTAATTAAATATTTTATTTATAAATATAATGATACATTAACTGTGTTATGTATTGAACATGACTATTTGGTTAATGAATTGAAAAAAAATTTCGTAGAAATTTCTATACAAGAAATTACTGTATTTGGTTTTAAGCTTTATTGCAATTTTATCTGATATAAATAATTAAGAAACCACAGAAGGGGGATTATGTTTTATAGGAAAATGTAGGATATGTTAATAATGTAATGTTTTCATAGTTTAATGTTGATGAAGAAGGTGTTATCATATACTGAAAGAGATTATGCGTGCCTTATGATTCTTAATTGAAGAGTAAATTTTTGAGTGAAGCACATAGTTCCATGTTTTCCATTCACCCTGGTAAAACTAAGATGTACATAGACCATTGGAAGTATTACTGAATGCCTTATAAGGAGATATTAATGACTTGATCATGAACTTTCTTACTTTTAAACAGGTTAAAGTAGAATGATAATTACTGAAGAGGATGATTTAACCTTTTTCAGTGCTAGAATGGAAATGGAATAATATATCCATGAATTTAATTGAGGTATTTCCAAAAAAAATATTTATTTAATAATGCAATTTGGGTTATTATTGATCGATTAACAGAATCTATGAATTTCCACCTTATTCAATATACCATGTCATTATATTAGCTTTCTCAAATGGACCTCAAGTTGGTAGTTTGATTACATAGAGGTCCTATCTCAATTTTATATGACTATGATCCTAGATTTACTTCTAATTTACATAAAAGGATTTAGTAGTTTTTGGTTACTCAAATAAATTTCAATATAACTTCTCATCCTCAGTATGATGGATATTTTGAGAAAATTATCCAGACCATGGAAGAAATTATTTTCTCTTGTTCAATGGTCTAATAGGGAAGTTGATGTCAAAAACTTGTATCAGTTTAGTTTTTATACAATAAATTTTTTCATTCTATTATAAATATGGATCATTTTGATGAATTATATGAAAAGTGAAGTTAGACCATAACTTGTTGGGATGAAGTAGGTTAAAGGATGTTGTTTGGACAAAAATTGGAAGAATAAATAAAAAAAAATGTGAAGATAATCTAGAATAATTTGAGGATGACTTAAAGTAGGCATAAACAATATTTAGAGAACTACAGGAAAAATAATTCTTTCATGGTAGGCAATCATGTTTTCCATAAAGTTTCACTATAGAAAAGTATTATGTGTTTTGATAAAAATGAAAGATAAGTCTATGGTTCATTTGACCATATGAATTCCTGAATGATGTTGGATCAATTGATTATCAAGTGGACTTACCTCCAATTTTATCTTATGTAGATGACATATTTCATGTTTTGTTGTTATGAAAATATATGTTGTATTCTCTCATGTTTTGATCCTTGAAGTAGTATTGTTGGAAGATAAAATTTATTATTATGAAAAACTATTTAGATTCTTGAATATATAGTGAAAATATTACAAAATATGCTGATTCACTATATTAGCGGTTTTTGGGAAAATATTATAGTTGAAGAAGAAATATGGGAACATGAAAATGCTATGAAGGAAACATATCCCTTCTTGTTTAAGAATTGAATAAAATTTTAAGGACACAATCTCTAAAAGGTGGAAATAATGTTTAAATCAATGTAATGTTAATATAAATCATTTTAATTTCTTATTAAAATTTATTAATTAGATTTTATATAGTTATATTCATTTTAGAAATATTAGGTAGTTTTTTAGTCCAAATTGAAAAAATTTATTTCTAACTAAACTGGTTTTTCTTGAATTATATGGTTTTATTTAAAATATTTATTTATAAATTATAGAATTTTATTTTGGAAAAAATGAACCTCATTTTTTATATCACTATATCAAAATTATCTTGGATTAAATTTTGGTATTTTTTTTCTAAAAACATGATTTTATGTCGAATAGTGAAGAATAACGATTTTTGTAAAATTGTTATTTATTTTCATTGAATAAAGTAATTTAAAAGTCTCATTGAGATTTTAATTTCATATTAAAGCAACATAAGTATGATTTAATCTATTTAATTTCATTTGAATCATCTTTATACTTTATTTTGGTATAAGTATATTTTTGGGATTTAGAATGCATTTTTTTAAAAAAAATTCTTTTTTGGTGCATTTTGAATTTTACACATAAATTAATCTATTCATCTTATAGAAAATGAATATTGAAAAATGGATTCCATGAATTCCCCTCCCATCTCTTATAAAAGGGAACCTCATCTCATCTTTTCTTAGCACATAAAAATCCCTTTTGTTTATTCATTCACTATCAAAATCCCTTCCTCAAACCCCTACCCATGTCCTAGAGTCCCTTTTTTATCATATAATTGTCCTATAAAGGATTTATATATAAACCTATTGAGGTTGTACGAAGAAGCGATTGAGTACTTAACCAAGATTTTTTATTTTATTTCTTAGTCTTCCTCCAAAAAATAATCTTAAAGCATGATTAAGAAATAAAATAAGTATATTACATCTTCTGATTTGTTATTATGTTAATTTAATAACCTATTAAATTTTCATCTCCCATAAATTGGGAACAAAAACCAAAATTCTTATGTACGACGGACTACTGCCTCTTGAATCAATGTAATTCATTTTCCATTACCTCCACTCACTATTCGAAATAATGATGGATTTATTATATATGTATCATATTAATAAAATATTTACCATTCTATAGAAGTAATATTTAATCTTTCTCTTAACATCACATTCATTGAAAAATGATAATGTTGTTCATGCAAGCATATGTGTGGATTTCCACCACCATGAAGTGGCGTGATTCATTTTTCATCACCACATCAAAAGGATAGTGTAATAAGTGTATTTAAAGAAATAATATGGTATTTATAATATTATTATAATTTTGTAAATATAAAATAATACCTATATTTTCTCCATCATGATCATTGAAAAATAGAACTGTGACTCATGTGTACATACAACCTAACATCTCTATGGTTGTAATGTAGTTCATTGTTCATAACCATTTTTCGTGGTCATTTTTAAAAGTATAATTTATGAATAAAAATGATATGTATGTTATAATTATTAATCTAGGGGTCATTTAATAGTCACCTCTCTGGCCATATTTAAACTTTATAACTCATTTTGGATATATGATCCAAATATCATCAAAACATTGATCATGAATAAAATTGATTAAGTAATTAAATGTAATATTATAATAAATAAAATAAATGGAATTATAAAATAGAAAAGGTTTATTAATCAAGTAAATAATTAGCATAAGTTGTTTATTCAAGAAGATAATGAATGTACGTGATGAGATAGACTCAAGGAATTGGACACTTTAACATAAAAACTTCATTTTAAATGTTTTAAAGATTTATTTTCTAAATTATTTTCTTCCATTTCAATATTCTTAAAATTAATTTATGGATGTATTTATAATGACATTAATTAATTATAAAATAGTTTTTATATCAGTTGTGACTACCTTTCATATGTTTTAAAATGAAATTTATGTGCTATAATAGTTGACTATCACAAATTAAATTCCTAAAACTACTAGATAGTAATGAGAGTGGTATCATATGAATAAGAAAGAAAAAGGTTGGTGAAGTTCTAAAAAAATGACTAAAACATATTAAAAAATTAACCAATAACATGAATTAATTGATTAATATAATGATCATAAACGTTTAAGATGCAAAAGATGGTTGATTTGATGATTTTTTTAACAGATTAAGAAAACAAAAAAATGATGACTGAGCAGAAGTTGAATAGGAATAAAATGCTGGGGACGTTTGGATTGTCTATTTAATGTATTTATTATTTGTGTAGCTTTAATTAAATCAAAATTCAAAAAAAAATGAAGTCATAATCTTGGTTAAAAAGATTTTTTAGTGATTGAATGATTCTGCAATTCATCACTAACAAATATCAATCAATTGCTAAAAAAGAAGAAGTTAATTAAAATTTTGAAATGATTGCCCAAAGTGGATTTAAATCTAAACCAAAACAATATAACTTCAGCATGCAAAGAGTTTATCCAAACAAAAACATGAAATTCAATAATGAATAATTACAAATAGATAATATATAACTGCAGAAGAATACATCGAGTCTCCCCTTAATTTCGATCTCCTCAATGCGCTACAACTCTTTGCTTTAATCTGCCTCCAAAAGTATCATAAAATAATCCGGATAAATGGTCCAATATCCAAAACAGTATCCTTTATCCCCTCTGTAACTTTTTCTCTTTAACATAAAATTTGAACTCATCTGATTTGTACACTCATCGTCATAGATTAAAAACATGCTTCTCTAAAATTCACACGGAACACCTTTACTATATATATTCAACCTTAGCTCACATGAGTAATGATCCCCCAATAAATTGCACTCCTAAAACATGGAATTACTACCCATAAAAGTAATAGAACCAAATCGAATTTCCTTAAAAAATTCTCTCAGTTCTATGTTGAACTACTGAATCTTATAGAATCTCCACTTCTTCCTGAGCTTGACGTCCTCATTCTCTAAATATACTGTTAGTGATTTCTAGTCTTGTCACTAACATTTTTCACCAAATATAATAAATTACCTATTAATCACCAATCATGTGTAGTTAGTGACAATAATTTTTCACCATCATGTGACTTTATTAGCCCCCTTCTAAAAATTTCAACAAACCCACATGCAGTCGAAAAAAACACAATTGATGAATTTAAAACTTGTTTCATTATTCTTTAGTCTTACCACCTCTATTTAACAAATGACTTTAAACCAGTCACATGATTTTTATAACTTCATGAGAAATGTGCTCCATATTAATTTACCAAGTTTAATAAAATATATTGATCTCAATAGAAAATCATCATCAACATCATTTAGAACCGAAATCAAACACTCATCGAACATAAAATTTAGAAAGATCTATGTTGAATCTTCATCTTGAAACCCTCCTAAAAATAGATTCATTCCATTTTCTTTTGGTATGTCAAAAATTAAAATTCTAAAACAATATCATCTTTAACGATGATCTTTATCCCAAAACAGAAAATATCCAACCCTAAATTGGCTCAATAATTCTTTACAACACCTGCTCAAATTACTGTTCTGGAACCCAAATCAACATCTGGCTTAATTACTACTCGAATTCAACAAACGTGGTGACATCAGGCGGCGTCGAGAATCAAACTATGACGTTGGGTACTTCCTCTTTGGAAATAGATCCGATCAAAGAGTAACTATGGTGGATTTAAGCTTCATCAGATTTTAGTGATGGATTTTTTCTTCTTCAGGGAAAAAAGAGAAAGATTTGATTTGTGGTTATTCATTAGATCTAGCAAACGTCAGGTTTTTTTGGTGGTTCTAAAAGGTTTCAGGTTGGCCTTCTTGGATATCAAATTAACAAGCATAATGAAAAATGGTTTCCGGTTCAGTTTAATGTAGGTTAATTTGTATGGTTGATCTCCACAGGGCACATATGATTTTTTTAAAATTTTCAAAAGAATTATACTTTCCGACACCCAATGAGAACATCCTTGTGGTTACATATTGGGATATTGTTTAGAGAGGTATCAATTTCAATCCTCCCCACACACCATAAGTTAGTATTTTCCTTTGTTTCCCCCTTACCAGATCGATGCTAAAAAATAAAAAAAATTCATGTTTCTAGGGACAATTGACTTCAAGTACCATCAATTAAAATATCAAGTCTTGTCAAATTCCAATAGCTATGTTAAATTCCTTTGTCACTATTCCAAACACCTACACCAACATTTAATTAGGGATGTGGTCAATCCAGGATGTCATGCAATCACTTAACTTTTCCAAAAATCAATCTATTTAACTAACCATATGACGAAAAACACAAATTAATCCATACAAATACATTAATTAAGTAATAAATAAAATTATATAGCAAAAACTAAAATGAATACTAAAATTAAAAATTAAATTTCAATTTAAAAAAAATAACATAGTTAAAACCAATAAAATAAATATTGAATAATTAAATTAAAAAATTTATTAAATGAGTGATTAAGTAATTAAAATCAAGGAATAATAAAAATTACTAAATAATATATATTTTTATTAATGTAATTAATTATTGCTTTATTTTTGATAGAGAAATAATTAATTAAATTAAACCTTCATCAGAATTTTAAAATATTAAAAACAAAAGATAAAATAATTAAATACTAATTACATATGATAATTCATCAATTAATAACAATTATTATTATTAGGGAAATAAAAATTTAAATTATCAAAACAAAATGATATATTAAAAAAACTGAAATAAATATTTTAAATGAAAATTAAAAATCATAATAATAATTCAATGATCGAAAAAAATAAAAACTTTAAACATAAAAAAGAGAAGTTTAAACATTAAGGAAAAAATAATTAAGAATTTTACTTACAAAATAACCATAACACAATAAATAAATTATTTAATAATATTTTAATTTTAAAAACCTAGAAAATACACGAAAAAGGATGTGAAAAAAAAGAATTAAAATCAACATCATATTCATACACACTTAATCAATTACACACCTGATATATTCAATGAATTTTATTTTTTTCAAAAACAATGTTAAAGGGAAATGGTTATCCTATATAAGTTCTAAATCACTCCAAATTAAAGGAAAATAAAAAATCCCTCCACTTCTTATAATAATCATGTCTCTAATGTGAATGTCACAAACTAGCTCATTTCATTTCCAATTTTGGTTCTAGTTCTGTGAATGATATAGGTTAGATAAAAGTGGAATTAAAAAAACTAACAAGTGACACTTTAAATTATTAGTCTCCCCTAGGTTTAAAAAATTGAAAGATTCATTTTTCACTACATGAAAACTTATCAAAATACAATCATATAATTCAGTTTTCTCTATAACAGCCCTACTCTTTATTACACACTTAAGCATAGTTAATTACATAAAACATTCACTTGATACAACATAGAATATTGAGAGTTCCAGTGTATTTGGGGATTAGTAACATTATATAACAACTTAAAACCTAAAACACACTACTTTATTGAAATCTTATTTTACATGACCACACAAATTCTTTCGTAGTTAGCAGTGTATGGGATAACCTGAAGACATGCATAGGAAAAGGGTGACCAAAAAATCCCTATAAGGGGGTAAACAAGGAATAACATGAAAAATTATGTACATGTTAGGAAATAGGTACATCAATGGAGCTTAAGAGATACATGAACATAAAGGCATGATATAACAAGATTATCATAACAGAAAAATGTGGCAACAGCATTAAATATGTTTTTAGCATGAGCCAAGGATCATTGCACATGGAGCATTATTAAACCATCATTACACTTGAATTAACATTTTTAAACCCTCATTTCACTTAATGCATCATGATACTAATCTTTGCCCAATGCATTGGAGAACTATCAAGGAGCATCTTTCAATGTCATTTCATTTCATTGATAAATGTGCCACATGGATCATACAACATGGATTCATTAAACATTGTAATATATTCCAAGCATAAGAGGTTTTGAATACATACATGAAACTATATAATATATTAGTAAAATTTAAATAAGTTTAACACCCTTGGTATAGAAATGGGCATGGTATTCACGACACATTGACTTTGGCTTGGAAAATCGCAGTTTAATTTCGGTAGCCTAACAATGTGACATAAGAATTCATAAAAATGGTTGATGAGAGTGAAAAGGGTGTCTCATCATATGAGCATGATAGAGAAAGTAGGGGGTTAATGTATATACATGTCCCAACATATGTAATGTAATTTCGATTCATAATACAAAATAATTTCTTGAATGTAAATTAGACGAGAGAAATTCCATAGGAAATTTCGGCATGGTAACGGGTGTGAATGTGAGGTACTAATGAGAGATAAAGAGATATCTCATCAATTCAAACATAATTAGGGTAGTATGGGGGGGGGTTCAAAATCATACCCCAACAACTATAATTGAAATCAAAAGGGAATAACAACTTATTGAAATTTGGACAGAAATGAGAAAGGAAGAAATCCCTTACATGGAAGTGTGATCCAAACGGCTTGGGAGTGGCTTGGGAGAGGCTTCATGGGATCTTAGGGTGCCTTGGGAGGATTATATATAGAGTATATCAGAGTTTTTTCGAGCTCCAAAGGCATTGGGTGAAGAGGTAGTGAGATCTTGGGTGGGTTTATATAGGAAAATAGAGGGAATTCTTTATCACTAAGGTTTTGGACACCACACATTAAACTAATCAAAACCACAAACCAGACCATGGTTTTTGCACATGGTTTTTTCCAAATGGGAGTATAAAACATTATTTTGTAATTCTAATGGCCTAAATTCTTAAAATATGGTGCTTTTTTAACTGGAGGTGAGTCACACTCTCAAAGAAAATCAATTTAAGAAGGTAAAATGTTTTATAAGTCTTCAAGTGTCCACTAAGGCATTGTAAAATAAATAAAACAAATCGAAAATCACATTATTTAAATTTTAAAACATATATTGTCTAGAAATACCATTTATAGTATTATTTTACATCACCATTGGGACATTATAATGTCATAAAATACATTATAATATTTAAACAATATTTAATTTTTACCAAAAAATTCGGCTGCCTCAGAAAATTATGAAAAATTCACAATTGGATAATTTCGACATTCTGATTCCAAAAATAATATTAATTTCATCTAAATAATTTTCTAAATATGTGATTTTTTACTTTTTAAATAAAAACCAATATTTATAAAAAACTCATTGGTTTTGATAAAAACGACTTTCAAACATTAATAAAAAACACAATTGTATTCATAAATTTTTTTTGATAATTTATTTTTAATAAAAATTAATTTATTAATAATATTTTATTAAAAAATTATTTAATAAAAAAATCCATTAATTCATCAAAATATATTTCTTAATTTAATATTAATTAAAAATACTATTTTTTGGTTTAAAAACTATACACAAAGTACTAATAACAAAATGAATGAATATTATTTATTGTATAAAAAATAATGCACATAATCATAGTGATAGGGTCTTGTTACATAACCCCTTATAACACTTGCATAAGACAGAAGGGTACGGTGTGCGATGGCAACATACTCTTGGGGTGGATCAGATAACATCGCTCAAGTGGTAATCCCTATCAACTTCTACTTCTCCCATAGGAGGTTCTGTTCGAGCTTAACGTGTCGATGCTCGGATTTAACATGGTAAAGATCTAAGCCCAATGTCTCCACCTCCTTTTAGAGATCTAACAAATTGGATTCGTAAGGAGAAATTCTACTGGATGAGGCCATCTCTTCCTTTGACTAAGTAAATTGGATTTGTTAAATCCCAATATTTATAATAATCAATTGGTCACTATACAATGGCTATGTTAGCAATGGTCTATTACTAGTATTTTAAAATCCAAAAACATAAAACAAAAGTAGTTCATACAATTTACATATCCATTTTCCAAAATAATACATTTAATTAGATCAAGAGGAATTTTCATTAATGAAAGTTTGGGTCATTAGAATCTTCCCCCCTTAAGAAAATTTCCCTCAAAATTTACTTTTACCAGCCTAAAAAAATGTGGGTAACTATACAACATTACTTCCAGCGATTACAAGGTTTATTCTTCAAACATGTGGTTTCTCCACAATAACTTGATGTGAGGCATTGTATTATTTTATAGAGATTTTTCCCTATGATGTAAGATCTTCACCAAATTTTCTTCATATGAGAGGTATTTACCCAATGCTACAACCTCAAGATTGAGTACATGCGATGGGTCAGGTATATACTACCACAAGAGTGATACATGGAATACATCATGTATATGATATTGGTTTAGTGGGAGTGATAGTTGATAGGACAGTAATCCAATGCAATCATGAATCTCAAGAGGGATGATGTACCTTGGACAAAGCTTTCCCTTCTTACCAAATCTCATAACTCTCTTCCGCAGTGATATGTGGAGGAATACAATGTCTCTGACATCAAACACTAGGTCTCATCAATGATTATCAGCACAACACTATTTTTGACTCTAAGCTGCTTTAATGTGTTGCTGGATAGTCTTAACTTTCTCCACCATTTCGTCGACCATTTCGGGACCTAAGAGTTTTCGCTCCCCAACTTCATCCCAACATGCAGGTGTTCTGCACATATTCCCATAAAGGGATTCATAAGGATCTATTTGGATGCTTTAGTGGAAACTGTTTTTGTAAGAGAAATCAACTAGAATGAGATATTGATCCCATCATCCTTTTATGTCCATTGAGCATGCTCTCAACTTGTCCCCAAGTGTTTGGATAGTCCGCTCATATTCTCCATCAGTTTGAGGATGATAAGCCATAATAATTTTCAGCTCAGTATCCAGAGCATACATAAGACTCTTCCAAAACATATAGGTGAATCTTGGATCTCGATCAGATACAATAAATAGTGGTACTCCATGTAGCCTTACCACATATATGATGTATATCCATGCTAGTTTATCTAGTGAAAATCCTCCTGAATTGTAATAAAGTGTGCAGTATTTATAAGAAAATCAATGAAAACCCAGATAGCATTGTTTCCTATGGATATCTTTGGAAGTACAGAGAAAAAGTACATGGTGATGTTCTCCCATTTTCATGCTGGTATGGGTAATGGTTGCATCATCCCATTAGACTTTTACCTCTCAGCCTTCACTTACTGACATACTAGGAACTTTGATGTATACTTAGAGATATCCTTCTTCTTGTTATCCCACAAATAATGCTCTTAGAGATTTTGATACATCTTTGTGTTTCCTCAGTGAATGGAGAAATTTGAACAATGTGCATCATCCAATAGTTCATTCTTTAACCCTATATTTGATGAAACACATATTATTGACCCAAATCTTCCAATTCCTTCTTCATTGACATTGAATTAGGATGAATTCCATTTTATGATAGTTTCCACCTTCTTATGAATTACACATCATCCTTTGGAGCATCCTTTATCCATTAAAATATATATGGTTGAGGAATCATTTGTGAAAGGATTGATGAAGTTCTCTTCTTTATGATTCCCATGTCCGTCTTTATCAAATCTAAGAATATTATATTCTTTTAAATTCTCATCAATGATATAATTTCTAGGTCCATTCTACTTAGAGCATCTTAAACCTTTTAAACTTTCCCAGGGTGGTGATGGATTGAGTAGTCATAGTCTTCTATTAGCTCAAACCGTCTTCTTTGGCACATATTCTGCTATTTCAATGTGAATATATACTTGAGGCTTTTATAGTCCGTATATATTTCACACTTCTCCCCAAAGAGGTAATTTCACCGAAATTTTAAAGCGAATATCACCGCAACTAACTCCAGATCATGTGATGGATATTTATCTTCATGAACATTCAATTAACTTGAATCATAGGTAATTAATTTTTGATTTTTCATCAACTCACAGCCCAGGTCCTTCTTAAAAGAATCACTAATTACCAAAAAATGTTCTCCACTTGTGGGTAGTGTGAGCACGGGCGGAGTGATAAACCTCCTTTTCAACTCCTTGAATCTTTCTTTGCAATCGTCACTCCAAGAAAACATAACTCCCTTTCGAGTTAGGTTGGTAAGAGGGTTTGAAAATTGTGAGAAATTTCATAAAAATCGGCAATAATATCTAGCTAACCATAGGATGCTATGGATATCTATTACCAATGATGGCCTCAGGTATCCCACAATTGTATCTGGCTTGGAATGATCCATAGATATCCCATTTCTTATGATGATATAAACCAAGAATGATACATCCATCAACCAGAACTCACACTTGTTGTACTTTTCAAAGAGCTTCTCCATTCAAAAGGTCTCTAGTATAGTTCTTAGATGCTACTCGTGATCCTCCATGATTTTGGAGTATATTAGAATACTGTCTATAAATACTACCACAAATTTGATGACGTAATATCTAAAGACTATATTCATCAATTATCTGAAGATATCTAGAGCATTAGTGAGCCCGAAAGTCTTTACTATGAATTCATAGTGACCATATATTGTATGAAAATAAGTCTTGGGGATATCCTCCTTCTTCACCCTGACCTGGTAATATCACGATCAAAAATATACCATAGAGAAATATTCTTCTCTATATAGATGATCGAACAAGTCCTGAATTCAGTGTAGAGGATACTTTTTCAATATCATGATTTTTTTGATCTCACAATAATCAATGAAAATGCACATTGCCCCATCCCTTTTCTTGTTGAAGAGGACTGGTGCACCCCATGATGAAGCACTTGAGTGTATAAATCCTTTATCCAAATTCCACTTTAGTTGTTTCTTCAGATCCTCAAGCTCCAAAAGATCTATTCTATATGGAGTCTTGGATATTGGAAATGCCCCGAGTATAAGATAAATTGAGAATTCAACATCTCTTCAAAGAGGAAGACCATGCATGTTTTGGAAATACATTAGAAAATTCCATCACAATAGGCATGTCTTCAAGGATGGTTCTTCTTTAGACTCAATCATCTGAGCTAGATACGTGTTCTCATAGGGCAGTAATATCCACACTTGAGATGATGTCACTAAATAAGATTCATCTTCCTCCTCTCACTTGTTTAGAATCGGGGGTCAATTCACCACATGGAGAGTGAATTCTCTCGCACGATAATTTATGTTGGCTCTATATAAAGAAATCCAATCTGTGCCTAGAATTACATCAAATTCCTCCAGAGGGAGTATGATGAGGTTTTCTAGAAAGTCCAATTCACAAAGTGTTACTAGGGAGTATTTATATTCATGGGATGCAACGATTTCCCCATTTTCCATTCTCACCAATATCTTTACTTCCCTAAATTGTGGTGGTGTTGGGATTTTCTACAAAACTTTCAGGATATTAAAGAATGCATAGAACCAGAATAAAAAAGTATATTACCTTTTCTTGAATGAATAACTTGTGTACCTATCACCACTTTGTTTTTGGGGTTAACTTCAGTGGTAGTGATGGAAAAATCTCACCATTGCTGCCTTGGAGGTTGTTGGTTGCCTCAAAAAACACTTGAACTAGAATACTGTTTTGCAAAGTTCCATGGTTCTTTGTAGTTAAAGCATTGAAAATTGCCTTTAGGGTTGAACGGAGCATTCCTATCCTATATCACAGCGACAAGATTTTCTTGATGGTAGTTAATGGCCAGGTTCCCTTCTCTTCCCCACCTAAATCATTTCCATGTCCCCTTTGGGAAATTACTAGGGTGATTCTTTCCACACCATTGGAAGGTGGGGTTCTAGAGTTTCTTAGTACCATTGGATTTATCCATTTGGCTACCAGAATTGAAGTCTACCTTACACTTATTATCCCTATGATACCTCTGAGATTCACCGATCCCTATTTCGACTTTTAAGGCACATCAGACAATTTCATCATAGCTCTCGAAGTCACAGATCACTAGGGCTTTCTGTAGGATAGGTTTTAGCCCACCAAAGAAGTGTTAAACTTGCATTTGGGGGTGACGAAAAAGTCGCTGGCATATCATGAACGAATTCTGATGTTTTCCTCGTATGATCTAATGGATTAGTTTTATTTTCTCTTGATGGAAAAAAGTCCATTTCCATCTTAAGTCAGAGGGTGTGAGGAAAATATTTATCAAAAAATATTTTCTAGAAATCCTTCCTTTCCAACGCCTCAAACTACTCCTTAGGCTTTGTATTTTTGATCAATGTCCACCATTGGTCAGCATCACCCTCGATACGATAAGCATCCAGAAGTACCTTCTCTTGTTCAAAACATTGAAGGATGGGGAAGATATTCTCAATGGAGTTGATCCATTGTTCGTTGATTGAAGGATCATATGACCCATTAAAAGTAGGAGGCCATTGTCTCATAAAGTTCTCGATTACGACTTGTTCTTTCTTAGGTGGGGGTTGAACATTCATATGGACCCATGTTTCTATTAAAAACATGAGTTAACTGATAGAGTATCATGAAAAATTTTACAATTCATGCTCCCATTGGATTGGGAAACTCATTAGAATAGTCTTCACATTGATCTTCACATCGATTGTTAGCCTGAGGCCTCATATTACCAGCCATTGGCTAGAATAAAAAGAAAAATAAGGGTAACACATAAAGGGTAATCCAAATACAAAAACAAATTAATTATAAATTACTTTTATTTACTCAACTTATTAATTTATAGGTTTTAATCTATGTTATTCATGATCTACTTCCTAACATATATTCTTAGTGGAATTTTTTTATTCCCTTAATAATTGTTCATACTAAGCTTATGAATTCACCAAACCATATCCCCCAGGAGATTCATAACTAAGAGTGCATCAATGCCCGTTTTTATGCACCAGTTCCCATTCGAGTCTAGCTTAATGTGGTGTTTTCAGGTTTTACCCCTAGGATACATCGATGCCCGAGCTGCCTCTTCCCACTCGTATCCATACAGGGTTGTATTTTCTTGATAAAACACATACTAAATACTCAATAAAATTCAAGGATGTTTTTATTAATCTTTTTCTTATACCTAAGGATTTCACTAGAGTTTTCTAATCCAAATCTCAAAAATAACCAACTATAACAACCCTGATATTTATTACACACATAATCATAATTTATTACCTAAATCCTTCACTTTGTAAGACATAGAAGATGAATAGTTTTAGTGTTTTGGGGATCAGGAACATTACATAACAAATTAAAACATGAAACATACAACTTTATTAAAAAAATATTTTACATGACCACACACATTACTTCATACTTATCATTACAGGGGATAACCTGAGGACATGAATAAGAAATAGATGAGCTATAATGCCTATTGAGGGAGTAAACAAGGAATAACATGAAGAATACAATACATGATATAAAATAGGCATATCAATGGAGAATAATAGGTACACAAACATAAATTCATGATATAGCATGTTTATCATAACATGGAAATGTGACAACAACATTTAACATGATTTTAGCATGATTTAAGGCCCATTGAACATGGAGAATGATTAAAACCTCATTGAACATGAATTATCAGGAGTAAAAAATCATTTCATTTGATGTATCATGATACTAATCTTTATCCAATGCAATAGAGCACCATCAGGGAACACCCTTCTTAATCCTTACACATTATGCACAAATTTTCCACATGGATCATACAATATGGATTCATTAAACATCATAATTTATTCCAAGAATAAGAGGTATGGAATACATACATGAAAATATGTAATAAATAAGTAAATTTTCATAAATGTGAATACCCTTGATAGAGATATGTGCATGGTATTCACTACACAATAACTATGTCTTGGAAAATCACAGTTCAAATACGACAACATAACGACATGACATAAGAATTCATAAAAATGATTGATGAGAGAGAAAGTGGTGTATCATTATATGAAAAATAAATGGACAGTAAGGGGGTAATATAGATACATGTCCCAACATATTTAATTGAATTTATACTCATAATACAAAATAGTATCTTGAAAATAAATGAGAAGAAAGAAATTTCTTTTTGAATTTTGGCATGGTAACTGGTGTGCATGGGAGGAAATAATGAGAGAGAAAGAGGTATATAATCACTTCAAACATGAGGACGAAAGTATGGGAGAGTTTTGAAATCATACCCCAAAATTTTTAATTGAAAATAAAAGGGTACAACAACTTAATGAAATTTGGACAAAAATGAGAAAGGAAGAAATCCCTTACTTGGAAGTGTGATCCCAAAGACTCGGGAGAGGCTCGAGAGATGCTTCTTGGGAGATTGGGGCACCTTGGGATGATTATAGAGAGATAAGGGAAGATGTTTTTAGAGCTCCAAAGGCTTTGAGTTAAGAGGAAATGGGATATTGGGTGGGTTTATATAGGAAAAGAGAGGGGATTCTTTATTATTTAGGTTTTGGACACCAGACATTAAACTAATCAAAACTACAAATCAGACCATGGTTTTTGCCTATGAGTTTTTCCAAAGGGGAGTGGAAAACAATATTTTATAAGGCCAATGGATGAAATTATTAAAATATTTTTCTTTATTATGTGAAGGTGATTCACACTCTCAATGAAATCAATTTAAAAATATAAGATGTTTTATAAGTCTTGAAAGGTCCACTAAGGCATTGTAAAATAAATCAAACAAATCTAAATTCAAATTATTTTTATTTTAAAACATATATTTTCCCAAAATATCATTTATAGTATTTTATTACATCACTATAGGGTCATTATGATGTCATAAAACACATTATATAATTAAATGGTATTTACTTTGTACCGAAAAATTTGATTGTCTCAGAAAATTATGAAAAATTCACCATTGGATAATTTCGACATTCTGATTCCAAAAAATTATTCATTTTATCTAGTTTTTTTCTAAATACGTTATTTTTTAGTGTTAATATAAAAACCCACATTTATCGAAAACTCATTGGTTTTGATAAAAACAACTTTCAAACCTTAATAAAAATCACAATTTTATTCATAAAAATTATTAGATCATTTATATTTTATAAAAATTAATTTAGTAACAATATTTTATTAAATTATTATTTAATACTAAAATACATTAATTCATCAAAATATATTTCTTAATTGAATAATAATGAAAAATTCTATTTGTTCTTTAAAAACAATTTACAAAGAAGCAATAATAAAATAAATATATATTATTTACTATATAGAAAATAATGCACATAATCATAGTGCTAGGGTCTTGTTACATTACCCCTTATAACACCCACATAATACAATGGGGTAAGGCGTGTGATGGTGACAAACTCTAGGGGTTACTTGGATAACATCTCTCGGGTTGTCATCTCTGTCAACTTCAACTTCTCCTATAGGCGGTTCTGTTCATGTTTAACATGTTGAAGCTCATCTTGGGCTTTCTCAAAAGAGAATCCCAATAATGACACTTCCTTTATGAGCTTCAACAAATGAGACTCATGTAGAGTAATTCTACTATATGAGGTCATCCATTACTTTGAGTAAACTGGATTTTTTAAAACCCTATATTTATACTAATCAATTGATCATTGTTCAATGGCTATATTAGTAACAGTCTCAATTCATAATGGTATTTTATAATACAAAATCATAAAACCAAGGAAGTATATATGTTTTACATAACAATTTTACATAACAAAAAATTTAATTGGATCAATAGGAATTTTCATTAATGAATTTTGGGCCATTGAAGTATCCCTATTTATTTGGGTTCAAAATTCCCCTCATCTTAATGTGATCATTTTTTAAAATGCCATTTTATTTAATTTTTTCCATCCAATGGTTTTTGTATAGCACTGGCCGTGATAATTATTGAGTTTTTTTATTTTTTTACAAAACGGAACCCAGCTCTCTTATCTCAGAGACTCACAATGAGATCCCAATTTCCCATTTTACTTTATCTTTAGAGGACTTATATTACTAACCTTTGAGTGGGCTCACTGATGCCTTTGATTAAAAAGGGTGTGTTACACAGGTTCATGTGAAAATTTCTAGTTTTCTAATGTTACAATATTTATTCCACAAATATCTCCCCCATCACACTCCCTTTCCTAATTCCAAAACATAATTTACAAAAAATATGTGAGAAATCACTCAACCAAAACAATATTATAAAAATTTCAGAATTAGTAAAACCCCTTAATTTAGAATGCAATTATCTCCTAGGAGTGATGTACTGATTTTTTATTTGTTTCATTATTTTGTTATTTTTTAGAAGATTCTAAAAAATTATTTACAAAAATCTTATAATGATGTATGAACATGAGGAAATTTGAATCAAAATTATGTTTTTGATGGGTTAAAATGAAATTCAGTTTAACTCAATTAAGACCCCTTCCACACAATTAAATCTCAACAATGTACCCATTTTTAATTCCAGGTTTGGAGAAACAATTAATCAATTTGAATAAAATAGATTGAATTATCATCTCAGAAGATATTTTTTTATGTGGTGACATAGAAGCTCATAAATTTGTTTTCCACATAATAATCAAGGACTAAAAATCACATTTAAATGATCCTTGATGGATACAAAAATACAATGAAGCACAAAAAATACATTTTCAAAAGGTTTTGTATTAAAGTCAAGTTCATGAATTATTTTCAATATTAGAGAAAATAAAGAATTTAATGAAAATATTATTTTAATCAGAACATATCTAACTTTTATAGTGACAAATAAGAAAATTATAAATGCAGCATGGTAGAAATAATATTGTCAATATTTTTAATGAAAATTATTTTATACATCCAATTACAACATTAATTAATTTAAAAAGAACTGAAATAATTACACCACTAATATGTAGAAGCTTATTTCATTGTTTTATATAAAAAGTCTAACCTCCCTCAAATAACACAGTTCTTATGTTTTCAATGAAATTTATAACAAGATGAGCAGATCTCAACAAGTTCCATATTTTATAAATAACCATTCTTTGATTTCAAGGAATATTTATATGCTTTTATCCGATTAGAATAACCTTTAGGAATTGAAGTGTAGAATCATTTTTACACTGGTAAAAAGTTCTATCAACTGACCACACCCTCATCGCAATGTCACTTGAACTACTTCATTCCCACTTGTCAAGGTAACTTCATGATCAGTACACCCTTCCATTAAAAAATAGATCATGAGTGATAGGATCCTATAGAAACTTCATAAATATTTATTGAAAATGATTGAGACAATGAACTGGGAAAGAATAATTTATTTTAAATAAAATTTAAAAGAGAAAAATAATAAAATCACACTTTTCCACCCATTTAGTGATAGTTTTAAAGTCCCCTTCTAGACTCAAAGATGTCTCACCTTTTAAATGAAGAGATGATAGTCAAGCCCATTGGTTTTCCCTCATAGTAATGTTTGATTCATTGTCCATTTACTAGTAAAGACATGTTCTCTTCTCCAACCAACTCAAGAACTCCATTGAAAAGAAATAAAATAATGGTTAATGGTATAGAAAACCAATATTTTAGCTCCCCAGAAAAAATTAAAATCCTAGAATCATAAAGAATAACCTTTTGACTAAATTTAAAATCTATATTTTGAATGAAAAAAATCATGAAAATATTTATTCATCACCTTTTAAACTGTAATGGCCCGAACCTCTCCGGCCCTTTCCTTTTTCAAAAAGAAGGCCACGAAGTGTTATGGAGGGTAAAATGAACTTTTCCCAGACTTTCCAGAATTTTGAAACTACACGCCGTGTAGTTTGAGTACACGCCGTGTATCCCCTTTCCGGGTATACCCCGTGTTACAAGCTGTGTCCTTGCTATGTGGAATAGTGGGTGCATGCCGTGCGACCAGTTCTACACGCCGTGTAGTCCTTCCCCACGTACACGTTACCGGTCAATAGCAGTGTGCCATGTTGGAGCCGTGGCCTTGCCGTGTGAAATAAATGAGTACACATTGTGTGTCCAAAATACATGCCGTGTAGTCCTTCCCCGCGTATGTGTTACCCTCAAACCGTGTGTTGACCAGTCAATGGCCGCAGAGACGTGTTAGAAGCTTCGTGGAGACCGTGTGGAAGAACTGAGTACACGCCGTGTGCCATAAAGTACACGCCGTGTACCTTTGATTTTCACGCCTATAAAATGAGGGGTCCCCTCCTCCTTTCAACCCACACCTCTCCTCCCCTCTCCTATGAGCAGAGATCTCTCAAGAGACTCGAAAGCTCTTTCTTCCATAACTTCTTCGTCTGAGCTCCGATTTATGATCCATCAGTGGCCATGGGATCGTAACGATGAGGCGGAGCTTCCGAGCTTGGATCCGTTGTCTTTCCTTCGGCCTTTCATTTCTGACTTCCACCCGAGGAGGCTTTGTCGGGACCCGACAGAAGTGACAGACGCCGACAGACGTCTTCTAAGGTTGATCTGGGGAGCGTTGCGATTAAGAACCTGTTGAGGTAGGGATCTTACCTTCGTCTCTTTATTTTGTGCATCATGCGGGGTGGGTTTTATATTGTTTACGTGAAACACTTTTGAATCGGTTTATCAAAGATAATAACTGGCTTATATAACGGGGATGCGAAGTTGTGATTGCTGTTACTTTATACCCTGTGATATTATGTTGTGAATTGAATGAGCTTCTGCCAACTGAAAATCATGGTCGTTGGGGGCCTTTTCTTGCGCAATTAAATGTTTCCCTATCTTTCTAGACCATTTTGTGGATATAACTTTGTGGAAATTTTTTAATCACATAAAGTTGGCTGTTTAAAATCCGGAACCCTTGTGTGATCACCCCAGTTAAACAAAATGGAATAATGAACATGTGGGTGTTGTCTTGGTTACGAGGCATGTGTTGGGGGTGTTCTGTGGGTTGTTGTGGATCGGGTGAACATCAAGGCTGCAGTTGACTTGGTTGTGGGTTGGTGAGAATGTTATGACGATGATGGGCAGTGGGGCTACAATAAATGGTATTAAAGAGGTGATGATGTACGGTACAGTTGTGGTTATGGTGGTTGGCAGCGGGGCTGCAGGGCTGTGTTTAAATGTGAACGGGCTATGGGTTGTGAATATTAAATAAAAGTGGAACAGTTAATGAATGGTGGGGCATGGTAATGAAACCGAAATAATAATAAATGGGGTTGGTTGGTTGATAAGAGGGACCTTGTTGTGCTGCTTATGTTTTTCCTATCTTTTTTGGTAGATGACAGGAATATGTTTTATGAACGATTGGTGTGGTTGGTTGTGGATAGTTTCCCAGTAGTTAAAGAACTAAATAAACTATTTCTATTGAAATGTGAAAACCTAAAGGGGGTTGGGTTTGTTTGTTGTATGCATGATTCGTAGTAGCAGTGCCGAGGCACGTGCTTAGTTTCTCTTTTTAGAATCCATAGGTTGGGATGTGTGGTTGGTATATATATATATATATTTGTATCTTTTGTGTTTTATCTCACCCCACCCATGTTGAGAACTTAGTGCCGAACACTCCCATTTTATGGGAGAGGGTGTTTTTCCCTTAGTTACTAGCTCCTTCCTGCTCCTTCTCCCCTAGGCTGTGATGGCTTGAGGTGACCTTACGCCTAAGACTCTTCGGGTAGGTTTCGATTGGGGTGGTTTTAGCCCAAGACTCTTTGGGTAGGTTCTACTGTTTCCCAAGAATCTTCGGGATGAGGCCCAGGTGTGTGCGGTTGGGATATGTGGTTGTGAGGCCCAGGTGTGGGAGGGCGGGATACGTGGTTGTGAGGCCTAGGTGTGTGCTGGCGGGATACGTGGTTGTGAGGCCCAGGTGTGTGCGAGCGGGATACGTGGATGTGAGGCCCATGTGTGTGCGGGCGGGATACATGGTTGTGACGCCCAGGTGTGTGCGGGCGGGGAGAGTGTGGCATCATCCGGATGTTCATCGTTAGGAAGAGCAGTTAACTAAAGAGAAATGGTGCAGGTTACCCAATACTCTTGTTCTTATATACTACTACTACCTGTTGTGATTGTGTTTTGGTGAGTGTGGCTGGTGAGGTTTGGTGGATATAATTCCTTGATAGGTATCTTCTGTTGTTCTCACGGGACATTAGGATGTCTCCCCACTTGTGCACGAGAGCATTAGGTTTCCCTACTGAGAATAATTTTATGCCACCTAACCTTTACTTTCAGGTTTCCAAGAGGACTGCCGGGGCCGTGTGGGACCCTATTAGTCAGACAGTTATAGTTGTTGCTATTTATGTACCTTTTTTTCCTTTTGGTATTGTACTTTGAGCTTTCCTATACTTGTACATTGTTATAATATTATTTAAACATGCATGTGGGCTTGGTTTGGGTTTATTTATATACACTGGTTCTTTTCCTCTTTGGTGGTTGACTTGTCCTATTTCCCGATCTTTAAAAATAAAAACGGTAATGCCTCCCATATTTGTGAAAACTCATTCCCTTGGTTCTAGTCTCCACCCCGGGGCCTACTAGAGGTGGGACTCCGGGGTCATTATCTCCTTTTCAGCATTGCTAGCTCAGGAGGGGCATCTTTGGTGGGAGGGGGTCGTGACATAAACCCTTGAATTCTCGTAAGAATCTCACATAATATCATATATCTCACTAAACTCAAGCATCCTTATTTCCCTCATATTCTTAAAATCTATGTGCATTGCTTCATAGCCTAGAGATAATTGTTTTTATGCTCCACAGGAAAATAAATTTTTTTACCAAAAATAATTCTATATCGAAACATCCCAATGGGAGTTGTAAAAATAGTTTTTTATTCCCATAATAATTCATCAAATTTTAAAGACATTTCCTTTATATAACTTTCAATAGTTTTCTAAAAAAAATTAATTATCTATTTGATATTTCTACATGTACACCTGATTGTGGATGATAAGGAGTTTATATTCTATGTGCACAACCATACTTCTCCATCAATGATTTGAATTTGAAAAATTAAAATATGTTCCATTATTTGATATGAAATACTGATGCCCACCAAATATTGAAAAGATATTCTTTCTAGTGAATTTAATCATAGTATTATAGTGATTGTTTGGATCTCCCCCTGCCTAAACCCATTTCGATACATAGTCAACAAAAACTAAGACGTATTCATTCTCATCAGAAGATAATAATGGTCCCATTAAGTCTAATCTCCAATCATTAAAAAAAATAAACAACAAAAAAACCTTTTATGAGGAAACTCCTACTTTTTTCCAATATTTACTAACCTATAACACCGATCAGAACCCACCACTAAACTACAAGAATACTTAAACATTGCAGGCCAATAAAATTAATTTTTAAAAACATTTGTGATTTCCTTTCACCTCCATGATGACCAACCCAACTCCTATAGTGGAAACTCTCATTCATGGGAAACATTTCTTCTTCTAGTATACACCTCATCCAGATTTCATCTGCACACCTCCTAAAAAAGGGTCATCCCAAAAATATTAGTTATGTATAAAAATAAACTTTATCCTTTAGATATTTGATAAATATCTAGGGATGACACTTCCGACCATGAAATTATAAAAATATACTTACCAAGAAGTCTGTTTTATAACAACAGCTAGATATATATCATCTATAAAAGTATAATTAATTTATCTGGTATCTTCATATTCAGTACCGGACAAAATAGATAGATTATTTTGAAGAAAATTATTCTACCTTATTTATATTTGACTTCTAAATCAAATTCTTATAGAAAAAACATCCATCTAATCAACATAGATGTTACCTATTTTTTGGACAACAAGTATTTAAAGGTAGAATGGTCTATGAACACGATGACTCTAAACCCAATTGGTATAGTGTAAAATTTTTCAAATACAAAAACAACATATATCTCATTATTAGAAGTGGTGTAGATATTTTGATAATCATTTAGTAGTTGAATAGGATAACACACCACATGAAATTTCTTATCTTTCCTATAGACTAACACAGCTCTAATAACAACATCTCTATCATTACACATAAGTTCAAATGGATGATTACAATAAATTACAATGATGGTGGATGAAGAAGCGAGGTTCTCCTTAATTTGACTAAAATATTAGAGAAAATTTCATTTAATTAAATTGGGTTAATCTTTAGCCATCAGTGAACACATCTATTTTTTAGTTTTTGAAAATTCCTTGGTCAACCTCCGATAAAAACTAGAATTTCCCATGAAAACATATAATAAATTTTAAATTAATAGGAGGGGGAAGCTTTTGAATAACCAACATCATAAAATTATCAACCTATAAACACCTCTTTTAAACTTTATGTTAGATCACTATTCCTTTGGTAACCATAAACTAGCATTTCTCCAAATTAAGAACTAAGCTGATCTCTAAGAATCTTTCTAAAACAAGTTCCAAATTCTATAAATAGTTATCAAAATTTCTTTCTAAAATGGAAAACCATCCAAAAAAACCTTAATGATTCTCAAAATCATTTATTGAAATATTTTCGTCATTGACCTTTAAAAGGTAAAAGGGGAGCCACACAAACTAAATGGAATTTACTGATAGGAAAATGTTAATAATGTGCATGTGAATGTGGTATTTTCCTAATCTTATAGGGCTACATGAATATTTTTGTTACTAGTGTAACCATCTTGAAGGTAGAAAAATTCATTCTCATTTATCCATTGAATAATTTTATCAAAAAACGTGAAGAGAAAATTATATTTTTTAGTAGTTGAGTTGATTTTCCTATAATGCATAAAAACTCTCCATTTGGTTTCCTGACTAACATGGATTTGTTTAGTCTTTTCATTTTCTATAACAATGAATCCTTATTTAATTGGGACTATTTGGACCTCACTAACCCATGAACTATCTAAAATTCTATAGATAATCCAAATATCGAGTAGTTTAATTACCTCTTCTCTTAAAACTTCATTCACATTTGGGTTCAATAATATTTGACATTAAACTCTCGATTGTGTGGTCAGGTTCCACAAAAATCTTATGCATGAAAAATGAAGGGCTAATCCATTTGATATCAGCTATGGGACATCCTATTACAACATTGAATTTCTTTAGAATACCGATCAATTTTTCCTCTTGACATTCATTCAATATAGTATAAATTATAATTGTTAGGGTTGAGTTTTCACTTAAAAATGAGTGTTTCATGGGTGTAGGAAAAGTTTTATGTTCTAAAGTGGGTTAGTGTTCACTTGAAAGAAGAATATTGGGCATAGTGGGTCCAAGATCTTCAGTATGTTTCTTAAATTGGGTTTGAATACTACATTGATTTTGAATTTCTAAATCATATTTTATTTTTCTTCACTGATGTTCAAGGTGGAAAACCAACTTTTGATGAATTTCCAGAACATATTTCAGAAAAATTATCAAATAAAAAGTTATTAATTTGCTTTAAAAAATACCCTAAACCAAAAAAAATTGTTCAAAAAATTTTTTATAAGGTAAATCATTCTTATGTTCTTCACAAAATATTATAATATCCCGAAAAAAATTGAACGTCATGAATGCTCTATAGAGCAGGAATAGAGGTGTTATCCGAATCTATAAAATTACTCATATTTTTACCTTTATTACTTTTTTATCTTTAAGAATGTTGGGAAAAATTATTTTTTGTATCCACAAGAGTTTATTTAGCTATATATTGTTTAACAACTTCATCATCTCATTTTAATGTGATCTTAACTTCCAATGACATTCCATCAGTTGAATATTTTTTTTTCAAACTCCTATAAATGATCAAATGTATTTTTAGCTTATAACAACTCCACTCTTAAATAGATTAAATAGATGAGAAATATTTTTCATTTTTAAATAAATTTAATTAAACCATTTGTTATAAAAAATTTATAAAAACAATTAACCATTGAAAACAACAATAACAACTCCGCTCGTAGCTAAGAAAGGCCTAGACAAGATGATATAGACTTATTTGTATCATTAAATGTCTAATATAAGAAATTTAGATGGTAAAAAAAACTCAAAAACTCCTAATAAAATGTATTCAACTCTTCATATAGAATTTTTAAAGGATTAGATGAAATACCACAAGGGTAGATTTAAATTCTAATAATCCCAACTATTAGAAGACTGAGAAAGTGGGTTGGTTGACGATTTCCCCAAGACCACAAAAAGGATTCAATTGAAAACTTTTCCCTAAGGTTCACGGTATGAAAAAACTTCCCAGATCATTAGGGTTTGGTGGGATTTTATTTTGAATGACTACAATGAACTCATTAGTAAGGCTGTAACTTATAAACTCTTTTAAAGATTCATTGTTTGAAACAAAAATTCATGTGATTTCAAGTATGATGGATTATTAATTAGATACTAGATGAAAGGAATTATCATATAGATCTTATTGAATAGTGAAAGTATAGTCCAAAGACTTGAATAAATTCAGGTTTTTTAGTTTTAGATTTCAACCCCAGAGGGATAGAGATGTATGTGGAAAAAATCCTAAGAACATAAGGCATTTCTCTAATTTCATCTATAATATTTTATTTCCCATTATTTTTTCATTCTAGTGTCTTGTTATTTTTAATTTTTAGGTGGATCACATTTATTATATTATATTACAATAGTGTTTTCCATACCACTAGATTAAGTGTTTCTTAGATTAAGGTGGACAGATTCTTCCATTTCCTATTTTTCATACCCTTATAGTCAAATATAACATCCTCTTAAGTTTTTTAACGATTCATAGTAACCAAAAAAATAAAAATATACCTAGGATTCATCTCGTTGGTAATAGGAAACTTAACTTAATCTCTTGAACCAAAGTCTCTAGTCAATTAACTCATCTGTAATTTTTTTCATCATTTTGGGCCTTATCAAAATCACCTTGAGAATGTTTTTAATCGTGTTTCTGTATAAATTATTGAAACATCCCTTTAACAACATCATTAGAATGGGATGTTTCATAATATTTTTTTATTTTTAAATTGTTTATTTTCTTATTTTGAGATCCATAGGAAAAATGTTAATTTTTAATCATTCTTTATTCTCTCTCATACAAGTCGGAGAGGTTCTCATAGCAAGGGTTATAATTATTTAAAAATGTTTCATCTCTAACTAGTTACCTTTGTCCATATCAAGAAAAATTGGAATATTCTTATGTTCGGGCTGGAATGTCAACATTTTTAGTGATTTACCATTAATTTTCATACATTACACACTATTGACACTATTATCTATCATATTGGTTCTTTTCTTGACAACCAAGTTGATCATCAGATTTTTTGAAATTTTAATTTATTATGGTTTGATATTGTTCTTGTTTTTAATAACATTGAGCATTCATTTACAGCCCTAGACCAGTGTCATTACCTCCAATATCCACTCTTCTTATCCTTGAATCGTTATGTTGTGAATTTTCATCCAAAGTATTGAAAATTATCCTAATGTCTTCCTCAATTTTCTTGTTTAACTTTTTCTAGCGGATTGGTCAACCAATTTCTAGCCAGTAGGTGAGAAACCTTAATAGAAGGAATCTAGAAGTAGGTAGAAATGTATTTGATGATAAGGAAACTTCATAAATAGGTCCCTAAAAGTATCTCAGGATTCATGAAAATCCTCTCCATATTCTTCATAGAAGTCATTGATTTTGTTTCTCAATTCTACCTCAAGTCACCTTGGATAGAATTGCATTACAAAAAAGTTATAGATTTGTTACCATGTTTAAAAAATAAATTCATCAAGGTCTAAAAAACAATTCTTGGAATTTCCCTTGAATTGGAAAAAGAAAAATATCATTTTATGATCATCATCACTCAGTCCTTGTAGTGATAGTTACTGCACTATATTGTAAAAAATCCCTAATGAAGGCTATATAATGCTCATTATCAATCCATGGAATGAAATGAATGGTGAAAGGTATGATTATTTCAGCTTATTTTTATGGGTTATAGGTTTATTTTTAATTTAATAAGGATTACATGAAACCTGAGGGAGTTTATACACTCATCCTTGGTCGTTTAACATTTATTTAAATTATTTTCAGTTGAATATCTTCAACAACTCTCTCTCCAAAAATTTGAATTTTAGAATTTTATTTTCTCAGGTCTCTTAAATGTTTTTCAATTTTTAGTTTAATGGGATCTAGGTTATGAGGAATAGATCTAGTGGGAATGTACTAAATAAGTTTCAATTTCACACCAGATATTGATATTTTTATTAGATTTTAATTTTTCTAGACTTCCATGTTTTATATTTTTATGTTTTTTTGATATTTTTTTTGATTTTTCAAGACACACGAAGCCTTCTTCGAAAATAGTTCCAAACTTTTATGTGGTAGAATTTTAAACTATTACAGATTCAATTATTAAAACTATTATACAATAGTGAGTAGTGTATAATATTCACCTAAGGAAGGAAAAGGTAGGTGCAGGTCCAAGAAAATGACTAAAAAACTATTAAAACAAAACAAACAAAAACATGAATGAATTTATTATTGTAATTATCATAATTGTTTATGAAAAAGAATAGGAGTGGGATGAAGATTATTTAAACATATTATGAAAACATGAAATTGATGATTGAGCATAGGTTAGATAAGAATGAAATTCCATGGAAGTCTTGATTGTTTAGTTAATGAATTTTATGTTTGTGAAGTTTTAATTCAATCAACATTACAAAAAAATGAAGTTGACATTGATTGGATGATTTTGTAGTTATTTACTAACAAAACTCTATCAACTTCTAAAATAATAATTCAATTAAAATTTATAAATTATTGCACAAATAGGAGTAAAAGGTAAACTGGAATAGTATAACTTCCCCGTGCAATGAGTTTTTTCAAAAGTATTCATGAAATTCAACAATGGTGAATTATAAATCAAGAACAAATAAAATAATAATATGTTGATTCTCCCATTGATTTATAGATCCGCAATGTGCAATAGCTCCTTGCTCTTCTTTGTCTCCAGAAATATCAAAGAAGTCTCTCAGTGAATGGTTTAATCTCAAAAAACAGTATCCTCAATACCCCATGTATCTACTTCTGTTTAAAAATAAATTATCCCCCATCAGAATTGTACACTCACCATCACAACTTGAAAACCTACTTCTCTAACTTTTACATGATACACTTTCACTTTACATCGTCACCCTCAGCTCACTTGTGCTATGCTCTCCCAAAAAATTTCACTCCTCACACATTGGCTTTCATTACATGAAAGTAACAACACCTACTCTAAATTACTTGAAAAATTCCCTCACAACACTAGAGAACTCTAGAATATTCTATAACCTCCACACATACCTGAGATTGACTTAATATTTTTTAGAATTTATTTTCAGAGATTTCTAGGTATGTTACTAAAATTTTTCACCGACTTAATAAAATTTCACTTAATCACCAATCATGTGGTCAGTGACTATAATTTTTTACCTCATGTGATTTAAGTAGTCTCCTTCTAACAATTACAAAAAACCAATGTGAAAATGGATAAAAATTTATATTGGAAAATTTCCAACTTGATACATCCTTCTTTGGTTGAGTTTTTTTAATGTGTTTTATGATTTTTTTAAAATGAATCAGTTTAAAATATTTCTAAAAATATGAAGTAAAGGAGTCATCGTCGATGTTACCACCCTAAATTTGGCCCAGATTGATGCCATGGAATGAGTGCTTGGGGGTGTCACCTTTCTCCTTTGAGTGAGGCAAAAGGCGGCATCGACATCACCACCTTTCACCTAACATAAAATAGAAATATGGTACCATCAATTCCCAATTTCTTTCAATGCCACAAACAAGGGCACCCCCTTCTCCTCATGTCTATTTCCCACCATCTATCTTCATTCACATCTTCTCTCTTTAAAAAAACTCATTTTCATGTGTGGTGGAGTCAATGGTCCAAAGGAAGGCCTGGTTTTTTGCGAAGCATCATTTACATCTATTTTTTATTTTATTTAATGTTTTTTTATTTATTTAATTGAATTATCTTTAGTTATAAATATTTTAGTATTTAAGTAGTTTAGATAGTTCAAAATATATTTATTATTAAGTAGTTTAATTAGTTATATATAGTTTGAAATAATATTTATTATTTGTAATGACTAAGTATAGATTAGGTATAGAATAACTTAAGATAAAATATTGTAAAATTTTGGTATCATAAATATTATGTTGTAATCTATGAAATCAAATACCTATCTGGATACAAACAAGTGGATGTGACTCTAGCACAGATGTACCTAGGGATAAATCTTGAAAACACTGATTTTAACTAGACCCGAATGGGAACTGGTGCATGAAAATGGGATTGGATACACTCTTGGTTTGACAATCTCAAGAATTTTCTTTAGGTTATTAATATTTTCTTTATAATCAATTGAAATACCTAAGAAAACAAAAATCAAATCAGCCTATATATCAATTATAAAATGATAATTATGTTCATATAAAATGAAACGGACAAGGAAAAAGGCATTAAAGAATGAACGTTATTATATTTAATTGAATTCTTTTTAGTCAGTTTTAATGATGTTATGAGTTAAGTAGTTTAATTGGTTATATTTTGTAAATAATACTTATTATTAGTAATGATTAATTATAGATTAATTAATGAATAACATATGATTAAAAAATAAATATATAAAATGATAAGCTAATAATAATTAACTAATGAATACCATATTATTAGAGATTGAATAAGGAATAATTATTGTGTGATTGAAGAAATATTAACTAATGAATAACTTATTAATGATTAACTAGTGATTAAATAATGATGAACATGGTAAAAACTACACTAAGAATCATTAGTATCATAGTTTTGGATATAAGAAAAGGTCTTAAAATTTTATTATCATAAAGATTAAATAGTTTAGAAATAATAGTTATTATTATAAATAAATAATTATAGATTAATTAATGAATAACATAGGATTAAAAAAATTAATACATATATCGATTAGCTAATGATATTGATGATCAGATAAAGTGAAATGGAGAAGAAAAAACACATTAAATAAAACATGAATTCATTACAACATACAAGAAATACCTTTAAATTTTCTAATAAAAGGAGGTTTGTATGAGATGACCCTAACTTCATATATGAGGTACAATCTATCGTATTTTCAATTGGTAGCTTAAAATATCGTCAAAGGATATGTATTTATCTTTGTAAATTTGGAAATCTTTCAGACATCTAATAAATTCTAAGATAACATCTAATATATGTTATTACCAGGATGAATGATTTTTAAATTCTAAAGTTAGTTAAATGTATTTGTAATATTATATTATGATACTAAGTGAAGATAAGCTAGATTTTATATCATGTCTATAGTGAGGCCCGTATCATCAAAACCAGGTTCTACTGAAAAATGTCAAGGTTTTCTTGTATGTCCTAAAGAATTAATATGTTATTTAATGTATTTATCTTCTTTATTTCACTTTATATTCTCATAATTTTCATTTTATCAATGATGATTAAACTAAATTTATGTTTTCCCTTTTGTTTACCTTGGATTCCAAAATATTCTGTGACTTATATTTTAATAAAAGTTTATATATTGAAACATTACTATCATATTTTAAGGTATAAAAAAGAATCCTAAAATTACATTCTAATAAATATTATATGGTCAACCATACTTATTAATATTAGTTACACTATCATAATCTTGATCAAAAAACATTTTTGATGTAGATATTCATGTTTTCCTATGTGTACTACTAAAGGGAGGTTATTCCACCTGAGCAAGGAGCTTCACACAATACACATCCAATAATAGTGGTTTGTATAACTGATTGTGTAAACCTATGTGACCTTCAATATTGAATTCATGGTTCCTTATATTTGGGCCCTGATTAAGAGATCAATTCTTTGAGTTGTATAAATTTTCAATTCCCAACCACATTGTGGCACCTAGCTTGTCCATTGGTTACTAATGCACAATGGGTCCAAGAAATAAATTTATTTTCTCAGTGGTCAGATAGTACCATGATGGAGTTATATGTTTATGTTTCTACTATACAAAAACAATGTACAGTTGTATAAATATGTGGACATACAAGAGTGGTTGAAGATGTTCTTCCCCCTGAAATTGAGCCTATTCCAAATGACATTGAAGATGAATACCAAGATGATCTTTTGGATATACTTGTTAATCAGACTTTTGATGAGGAGTTTCATAATGATGGGATAGATGGTTACAATAGTGATGATGAGTATGGAGAAACTGATTTTGGGGAGGATGTTTATATAAATTCATTAGTTGTACAGTATCTTTGACCCACAATAAATCATCCACCACTCTTCTCACTTGGTTAGAAGAAATGACATGTGTTTATGAATTCGACTGAAATGTTCTGTAACCCAAAACTAAGTTTCCTTGAGTAATACTAGATATTTTTAGTGAGATGGACAAAAACTTATATTTTGAGATGAATTTTAAAAGTAAAGGTGCATTAAAATCATAATAAATATATTTCACATTGAGAGGAATTGAAGATATATAGTTTAGGAATCAGGCTGTAGTAAATATCTAATATGATGTGAGAAGTGTAGGGATGATCGTAGATTCTGCATGTGGGTGATTCCTAGCATTTTATTTGATGTTTTTAGAATCTATAGGATTGAGGAAACTCATAATTGAATTCATAAAATCTTGACACAATATCCTACCTCATTAGATGCAGAATTTGTGTCATCGCCATCGTTGTTGACACCGTTCCTCCTATGTCATGGTTCATTTCCCACAAATTATTTCTTGAAGTTTAGTTAGTATTAAAAAATGATATTTAATAGTAGTTGTTGTTTTTTTTGTACTATAAAAATATCTTTTTTCATTTTGAATACATTCCCTTATTCATATGTTATCTAATAATTATCACAACATGTGCGTCTGTGAATAAGATTCTTCATTTTGTATAATGGTCTATCTTCGCCAAATACATCTACTATAAAATAATAATAGTCCTTTCATATTAACATTAAAATGAATATGAAAAGTGCATTTGAAGTGATATTAATGCATAATCAATCCGTCCATGGCTAAACCCTAGAGCATACATGTGAGAAAAAATTTATGAAAAAATAATGAAACATACCATCATGTGGACAGTCATAGATAAATTAAAAATCACACCATTTTCAAATAAAAATTTACATAATTAATACAAAATGTTTATATATATAAATATATAAAACCATATCTTAAAAAACAACTTTTTTGGTAAAATCGTATCATAACAACACATTTCTAAAATGATTTGAAAAACATGAAGTCATGCCCCTTTTTGGTAAAAATAATTTCATAAAAGAATGTGAATAAACATTAAATTTCATACATTATAAAAGTAATAATATTATTCTAACCAAAACAATATATTTACCTTTTAAACTTACAAATCATATCATTTTTTTATATACAGATGGAGGATACCAATATACTCACTGAGTAGCATAGGCATGTTTCTCACGTCATGCTAGACAGTGGTGAGGATCGATCGATCAGGGTGTGTTGAGCCCACCATTTTCATCGCGCGGAGCCTCTACATGCCATTAGAACATACCTGTGTCATGATGGATTCTACGACATTGCCATATCATATTTCACATTTGTCTACCATCATCTGATTGCTGCACTCGTAGAGAGGTGGAGAATAAAGACACACACATTCCACCTGCATGAGGGAGATATGACCATCACCATCTAGGATGTGGTAGTGCTTCTCAACCTTCTTATCTAGGGGGAAGTTGTTGTTACACCCACCCATGCATATTTTCCAGAACCTTCTCAGCAATTATTAGGCATCAACATTTTGTCGGGCTGTAGGGATATAGATGGGGGGTCATATCTATTCCCTGGATTAAGATGAACTTTAGCTTTTACCCAATGATAATGACGACCAAAATATCATTCTTTATTCCTGTGCATATATATTATGGGTCATTGGATCGACCTTGTTTTCAGATCACTCAGGAGTGCATGTGCACATGATATAAGTAGCCCTACTGGAGGACTTTGATTGGGCTGTGACATATAGTTGGGTATAGGCCTACTTTACATACACATACAGATCAATATGTAGGGTATCCCACATTGACTACAAAGATATCAGTGGATGCATCATCCTTATTCAGTTGTTGGAATGGGAGAGGTTCCCCCCATTCCGCCCTCGACCTGCAGGTCTGCCGTTTGATATGGAGGTGCAATATGATGCTCCATATTAACGCTGGTATGATCACACATGTCTATTTGTTTCTAATTATACTATGAATTATTGAATTTAATTTCTAATTAGTTTTCACTATCGATGTTGTATTTTTCATGTCGAGTTAGAGACACAATTTCCATAGGGTTGCAAGACACCATTTGGGCTCACATCGGCTCAAGTTTGACTATCTCTTACCTGAACATGTATGTATCTAAAATATATCATTATCTAAAAAATTTAATAATAGAATCAATTTTGGTTTTTTGTAAGGAGTTTTTTTGACAAAGGTCACATGTCATTTCAGATTACATGGCCACCATATTAGAGTATATTGGACCAGTTTCCACCATACTATATTGTTGGGATTGAGGATTTTATGACTGCAGTGCCCCTCATTCACTTCCATATTGTTAAGTTTCTATAGAAAGATAGATTCATGCAAAAAAAATTTTGTGTTTAGCTGAGTACATTACTCCTGAGATAGATAGAGAGGCTTAATGAAGTGAAGCTGACATTGAGGTAGGAAAAGGGCTAGCATCGAGTACAATCTGACTATCTTGACTACTAGTGTAGACGTGAAAAGTTCCATATCCACGGTGTACCTACAATGAGATTCTTCCTTTTAGAGAAGGTTGAGTATGATCCATGGTATAGAAGGAAGTCTATATTTTATCTTACCCGACACGACAAAGAGATTAATTAGATTTTAAGTCAATAAACTTCCATTAGTTTCTTAATTGATCTATTTTCTAATTCATTTTTAATCTCATTATAGGGAACTCATTCAGAGAATCCTGTTCTCATTAGTAATGAGGAGGAGAGGGGGGTCTTTAGTCAGGCAGCCCTTTCCAGGTCATCAGACTCCACAGTGAACTCGACGTAGACATCCCATTCACAGGCCAGCATGTGGGACATAATCATATCACCATAGACAAAGACATTGATTATACATTTTCATTATATGTTTTCTGTTTATTGAAATGTAGATACTGTTATTTCTATCATCTCTTCTTATATGTTTATCTAATATTTTAATTTTCATTAATATTTTAGGCACAATTTATATTTGATAACTTTCAAATTAGACTACTTGAAATCGATAAATAATTAATAAATTTCAAGTAGCTAAATTTAAAATCGTATAAAATATACAGTATGAAAACAATGTTAATATAATTTAAAATATATCCTAAAAATATAAAAATCTTTTTAAATACAAAGAGTTTCTTATATATAATAAATAAATGAAAGTGAAAGTAATGTAAGAAAAGTTTATAATTTCCATTATAATGGTTTGAAACAATACTAAAATTTAATATTTAATAAAATATTGATGAAGTTGAAACACAGTATATTAAAACAAACCATAGATATTGAACCATGCTAAAGACCCATTTTCCCTACCCTGACAATTTCCCTCCTAAAGACCTATTTTCACCAAATGATATTTGCGTAAACAAAAAGATCAATAAGAACCCATACTTAGTTCTTAAAAAGGTATCAAATTTGACCAGCCCAAAAAAAATTTCCTAAAAACATAAAACTTGCACATTCATGGTCCTTGGTCAAAATCAGATCTAGATTTGATGAATGCATGTCAAAGACTAAATGATGATGAAAGGAACTAGATCTATATCAAAAATGTACACCAGGATGAGATCTCACATAGTATGGTGAAGTGGTGAAAGGATTTTCACAAGATGTCGTTGAGATATAGTTACATGGATCAAAACCAAGGTTCTATGATGTCAGTATAGGGTTACTCGAAAGTGAGATCCAAAAGAAGGAATGTCGAGGAGGATCCAAATCCACCTACATGACTTTCAAAGCTTTTAAAATATAAACTATAAGACCCATATAAATGAAAATTAAAACATGGATTAAACATATAAGTAATATTTAAAAATAATTTATTCATCTTATAGTTTATATTTTATAGTCTTCCAATGTCACATAATGGAATCATTTTTATGTTTCACGTAGATTGTTTTGAAAGCTTAAAAATTATTTTTCATCAAATTATTTTATAATTTTTTTAATTTTCAAATATTTCTAACATTTTTAGCCCATTTTTTTATTTTTATTTATATTGGTCGTAAATTTTATATTTTATATGTTCTCAAATCACATACTTGAGTCATTTTTATGTTTCGTGTTGGTGGTTTTGAAATCTTATAATTTTTTTTCATCATGTTTTTTTGTATTTTTTTTTCGTTTCAAATTTTTATTATATGTTTATTCAATGTTTTAATTTATATTTTAATGGTATTATAGTTTATATTTTATAGTATTTCAATGTAACACAGTTGAAATATTTTTATGTTTCAAGTTGGTAGTTTTCAAAGATCAGGAATTATTTTTTCATAAACATTTTTTATGAATTTCTTTTTCTTTTCAATTATTTTTAATTTGTTTAATACATATTTTAATTTTCTTTTGTACTAGTATTATATTTTAGATTTTATATTCTTTTAAAGTCACATACATGAAACATGTTTACGTTTCAAGTAGGATGCTTTGAAATATTATAAATTATTTTTCATCAAATTTTTTTACAAAATTATAATTTTTTGATTATTTCTTATATGTTTAATCAATGTTTTAATTTTAATTTATATCGGTCTTGTAGTTTTCATTTTATAGGGTGGAAAACCCATATCTTTGAAACATTTTACAATTATGGTTTATGAATTTGAAAACATATGAATTATATTTCACCCACATTTTTTATGAAATTATATTTATTTCAGACTATTTCGTATATGTTTAATACATGTTTTAATTTTATTTTATATAGGTCTTATAGTTTATATTTTATAGGGTTCCAAAGTCTTGTGATTGAAATTTTTTTATGTTTCTAGTTGCAGGATTTGAAAGTATATAAATTATTTTTCATCAACATTTTTTATGAAAATATTATTATTTTTGACTATTTCTTAATTTTTAAGCCATGTTTTACTTTTCATTTATATTGGTATTATATTTTGTAGTTTATAGATTGTTTGATTTCAATGTTATATACTTGTAACATTTTTAAGTTTCAAGTTGGTGGCTTTGAAATCTTATAAATTATTTTTCATCAACATTTTTAACTAATTATTTTTATTTTCGACTTTTTATTATATATTTAATTAATGTTGTCATTTTTATTTATATTGGAATTATATCTTATATTTAATAGGCTTGTAATGTCATATAATTTAAACATTTTTATGTTTCACGTTTGTGGCTTTGAAAAATTATAAATTATTTTTCATCCAGTTTAATATGAAACACTTTTTATTTTAGGATATTTATTAAATGTTTAATATATGTTTTAATTTTAATTTATAAAGTTATTATAGTTTTTATTTTATAGTATTTCAAGGTCACATGCTTGAAACATTTTTAAGCTTCATGTTGGTGGCTTTGAAATACTATAAATTATTTTTCCTCAAATATTTTTTTAAAAACTTTTTATTTTCATGTATTTATTTTATGTTTAATCCATGTTTTAATTTTTATTTATATTGGTCATATAGTATATATATTATAGGATTTCAATGCTACATACTTCAAAAAATTTTAAGTTTCAAGTTGATTGCTTTAAAATCTTATAAATTATTTTTCATTCATATTTTTATGAAATTATTTTTATTTTAGTCTATTTATTATATATTTAATCCATGTTTTAATTTTCATTTATATTATTATTATAGTTTAAATTTTATAGGCTAGAAAAGTCTCATAATTGATACATTTTTACATTTAAAGTTGGTTTCTTTGAAAATTTATAAATTATTTTTCATCAACCTTTTTTATGAAGTTATTATTATTTTAGACTATTTTTATATGTTTAATCCATGTTTTAATTTTCATGTATATTGGTATTATAGTTTATATTTTATATGCTTTCAAATTCTCATGCTTAAATCATTTTTATGTTTCAATTTGGTACCTTTGAAAGGTAATAAATTATTTTTCATCAATATTTGTCATGAAATATTTTCTGTTTTCAACTATTTCATATACATTTAATCCATGTTTTAAGTTCAATTTATATTGGTCTTATATTTTAAATTTAATAGTCTTTTAAATCTATGTACTTGAAATTTTTTTAATCCCAGATCATAAATGCAGAATGTTCTACACAGGAAAGGGAGAACTTTAATTCCACATTAGAAACGTAGAATGTTCTATACAAGAAAGGGAGAACCTGAATCCCACATTAGAAATATAGATTGATATATAGGGAAACCCCTTTTATAAGAAGGATCCATAAATGAAGGTTTATGTTAGAATCCCAATTTTTATAATGACAGTACTGCTGGATATTAAATATGAGATAAATTCTACTGAAATCTTTAGTTATATATGTATATATATAAAAATAAAAATAAAAATAAATTTTTTAAATATATAAAAAAGAATATTTAAAATTGAAATGTTTTTACTTTAGTTTAAATTTGGTTGCACTGCCATTGCTTTTGGAGTCAACCGAATGGTGGAAGTAGCGATGTTGTCTTTGGCCATAATCCCAAGGTAGTAGTGGTGATACCACCTCTGTAGCACATTTTTAAAAATATTTTAAACCTATTAATTTTTTTCCAGAAAAAACATTACAAAAAACTCACCACCTATGCATGATCAGGGCTCACTTGGACTCCATATTAATTTCTCAATCTTCAGAAAATACTTTGATATCAATAGAATATCATTATCTTATTCATTCAGAAATACAATCAAACACTCATCCAAAGCAAAGTTTGAAATATCGATGCTGATTTCTTATCTTGAAACCCTCCTCAAACAATTTTATTTCCATTGTTCATTTGGCCTATCAAAAATTCAAATTGCCCCCATAATCTCAACTTCAATGAAAAACACCAACCCAAACTCGAAAATATCCAGCCATGAATTAGATTAACTATTCTTTACATCTCTTGATCAAACTACTATTGTAGAACCCAAATCAATTGCTGGATTAATTTATACTTTAATTTAATAGATAAACAAGCTCAATTTATGATTGGTTGGACAAGGCATGAGTCTTCTCTGATTGGACTCACATCTTCAACCTCATGAACTCAAGAATCATCATATGAGCTAGGATTTCAACTTTTACTCCTCAAAATCTAGCTTATCCTTGATTCATCCTCATCAGTGCCCAAATATCACCATCTCAGTTTCAGTTTGCACAAATCAAGCATGGCTGTGAATCTCACAGATGTTAATTTAGGCACATCTAAGCCACTTGGTTTCTACAACAAGCCAACGTGAGGTAACCAATGATCTGTGACACATCAGGTGTTGTCTTCTTCAACTCGTCTATGGCCCGGGCTTGGGGTTCTTCACCGATGATGGATTCTCTTGATTTCGATGTCGTTTGTCCTCCAATGGCTTAATATGACATCATATTTTAACAATATTTTCTTTAGACCTCAACTTAGTCAATAATGGTTCAAATGTGGCGACATCAGGCAACATCGAGATTTGAATGTCGGCGTCGGTGAATTCCTCATTAGAAAAAAATCCGATCAAAGCACAACTATAGTGGCTTCAAGCTTCATCAGAGTCCGGAGATAGATTTTTTATTCTTCAACAGTGAATGTGCAAGCTCTTTTCGGTGGTTATTCATCATATCCAATCGACGGCGGGTGTTGTTAGGTGATTCATAAGGTTGTTGAGTCGACCTTCTTTAGTATCAGATCAAATAGCATGGAAACATATATGTTAGGGTTCAGTCAAATGGTGGTAAAGACGTGTGGTCGATCTCCCAGTTGTAGGCAAAAAAATATAGACAAAATTATACAAATAAGTTATTAAAGAAATAATATTATATAATTAAAACGAAAACGACAGTTAAAATAAAAACTTAAATTGCATGTTAAAATAAATAACGTAGTTAAAACTATAAAAATAATAATAAATAATTAAATTTAAAAAGTGATTAATTGATTAATTAATCAATTAAAATAAAATAATAATAATAATTGCTAAATAATTAAATTTTGTGTTAATGAAATTAATTATTAAATTCTTATGGAAAAGGAAATAATCAATTAAATCAAACCTTCATTAGAATAATAAAGTAATAAAAAACATAAAAGAATTAAATACTAAATTCATATATTAATTCATCAAATAATAACAATTATTATTACTATTATTATTAATGAAATCCATATTTAAATTATCCTAACATAATTTTTTATTCAAAAAACCTAAAATTAATATTTTAAAGAAAATTCAAATATTAAATAAAGAATTCAATAATCAAAAAAATTAATAATTTAAACACAAAAAGATAAATTTAAACATAAATTAACAAATAATTAATAATTTTATATAAAAATAACTAAAACATAATAAATACCATATTTAAGAATATTTTATGCCTACAAACATATAACATACTAAAAAAAGATGTGGAAAAGCTAAAGAATTAATGACAAATCATAAATATTTTTATCATATTTTTGTACGGAATGTGTGGATAAAAAGAAATTTTTTATTTATTTTAACATATACTATGTCAAAAAAATTTCCCACCACTGTTACTATTTCTTTATGTTTTTCATTCCTTTATAAGATTCTATGTTTTTTCAAAGAAAACCCTCCTTCCCTTTGTTATAATAATTTTAGTTTTTAAAATTTGGTTCTAAGGGAAAGGAATATATCAATATCCAAACATGTTTTACTTTTAGGTTTAAAAGGTTATTTTTATGCATTTGCAGAAGGAAATTAAATCTTTATATATTCCATGCATGTTATGGTAAATTGATTTTTTTCATGATGGATGAGCTTAATATAGATTATGATGAATGGTGAGCCTGATATAACTCCCTAATGCATTGTGTAATGATTTTTTTCACCATATAATTATATGGAAAGTCATCTATATAGTTACTAAAATTGTAATGGTTCTTGTATGGTCTATTATAAGTGTTACACAAAGATGATGTACCAAGACACCCAAATGAATTTTCTATTCTTTAAAATGATTTTTTATAAAAATCATTTGATTTCAATCTATAAGCTAATGTTTTAATAAAAGGAATGATTTTTCCCTTTTAGGGTAAACGATATGGTTTTATGAATTGTATATCATTAGTTTTCATTTTTTATAATAAACCCACATGATTGTTATTTTCTACTATATTTTCTTATAAAATATTTTACGAAGAAATTTTGGTATTTAAAATGATTTCATGCAAGTAAATGATTATTTGATGTCAAATTTTATTTATATCAAGGGAAATATCTTTTTATAATCTCAGGATTTGAAAATAGGATAACAATATTATTTTATTTTTTTGAATACCCTTTATATGATTTTTGGGTTAATCCCATGATTTAAATTATTTTAATAGGATTTAAGGATGAGTATGAACAAAGAAAAGTCAAGTTGAAATTTGTAATGATTTTTTCATGAAAAGAAAACTTGTTTATTTTCAAAAGATTTGTATTGTGAAAAAATGGATATGAAGAGAGACTATCCAACATGTATTGAATGTTTTTTTGGGGTAAGAGGTATGAACTAATTTTTAAGACTATCCACCTAAGAAGATCCTCAAAAGGAAAGAAAATGAATTCTTGTCTAAAAATAAAATTATTTGTTGAATAAGGACTAGGTCTTTATATATGTAGAACCCACCGACTAGTTGGTGTAGTGGGACCTACCGATTGCTGGAACTTTGAGAACCCAAAATCCCAAGTGAGGCTCGAGTGGGAGAAAATTCTGAATGAAAATAGGATTCCCTAAGGGAGCTCGGATTTAAAATCCCTACCTTTAAGTGGCTGCACGGTTAGACCGAATAGTTTCAAAAACCATGCGCTGACCGTGCACACGGCTCTTCCTCAAGAGAAGGGATCCACATGGTTTCCTCACATAGTTTGGAAAACCTTGCGTAGGTGGTGAAAAGACTATTATCCCCCCTGCACGGTTTCCTGGAGAACCCGCATGGTTTCCCCTAACTGTGCTCAGACTGTGCACCCTTAGAAAAGCCTCCAAACTTTCTCAAAACCATTCCAAACTCTCCCAAACTCTTCCCAAATCATCCCAAATACTTTAAACACATATAAATGCATAATAAAAGGACACATAATTCAAAATGGGTGTACTAAATTCTCCCCACCATTGGAATTTCTTTCCTCAGAATGTAGGGAACCATTGCTTTTCTGGAATAGCTCAGGCCATTGCTCGACCATCTCTTTCTCCCAATCCCAAGTCTCATCATGAATCTAACCATGATACCACATAACATGAACTAAACCAATGATTTTACCATCCAAGACTTTCTATTTCCTATCCACAATCCACACTGGCATGTGCAGTAGGGAATCCTCCACTTCTAGCTCAACATGATCCCAACAAATCACATGCTCACGATCAGGCTACTAGATTTTCAACTATGACACATTAAACACACTGTTCACCACACTAAATCGTTGTGGAAAAGGAAAATGATAATCCACCTCTCCAATCATCTCATGTATCTCAAAAGGCCAAATATACCTTAGAGATAACTTACCCTGCTTCCCAAACTGACGATGTCTCAACCTTGGAGAGATTCCGAGAAACACATGATCACCCAACCCGAATGACAACGATCATCAAAATGGTCCGCATATGATTTATGAAGTCTTTGTTCCATCTCCATCCTCTTCCTGATCAAATTTATTTTCTCCATAGTCTCTTGGACAAGCCTTAGTTTGATCATCAATTTCTCGCTTATTTCTACCCAACATAGTGGAGAACAACAAGGATGCCCATACCAAGCCTCAAACGACGTCATATGAATCGAAGCCTAATAACTGCTATTATAGGAGAACTCCACCAATGATAAGTGATCCTCCCATGAACCAGAAAAATCCATCACAAAATCCCTTAACATATCCTCTCAAGTTTGTATCATCCTCTCAGATTGTCCATCTGTCTGAGGATGATATGCCATGCTCATAGTCAACTATGTTCCAAGGGTTTTCTGTAATGATTTCCAAAAAATATATCTAAACCTCAAATATCTATCTTATAAAATTGAAACTAGAACACCATCCCACTTTACCACCTCCCAAATATAGATTTTGGACAGATCCTCCACCGTATGTGATTCATGAATCAGGATGAAATGGGCTGACTTTGTGAGCCGATCAACAATCACCCATTAGGAATCATGATTCTGGAATGTTCTTGGGAGACCTGTTAGAAAATACATTGATATTTGCTTCCATTTCCACATTGGGATAGGTAAAGACTGCAACATGACTGCTGACCAATGATGCTCTGTCTTGACTTGCTGACAAGTCAAGCATCATGAGACAAGCCTGGCCACATCCCTTTTCATACCAGCCAAACAAAACTGTACATTCAACGCCTTATATATTTTATGATTTCTATGATGGACAACACACCTAGAATGATGATAATCCCTGAGATGTTCCTCCTGACAAGACACTAGTACCACCATCTGATTCGAAGAAAATAAGACTTCATTCCCATTCAGTTCCTAGCTCTCAATGCCCCCCCATTGAGTTTTAACCTCATCTCCAAACATTCATAATTAGATGTTTGTGCCTCTTAAACCAAACCATCCATGTTAGGGACCAACAAAATAGGAAATAAGACTGCCCTGTCACCCCAGTCCTCACATTCCAACCGCATGTCGGCTATGACCGACATGAACTCCCACTAATCTGATACCTGCTTCACCACTTGAGCATATGATTTCATACTTAATGAATCTACAACCAAATTTTGTTTATTTGGTGTGTACATTATGTCGAAATCAAACATCTGGAGAAATTCCATGCATCTCTTTTTCATCAGGTTAAAATACCATTGTGAATAGATATTCTTTAAGCTCTTGTCATCGATAAATGCTGTAAATTTCTCACCGAGGAGATAATGACGATACATTTTTAAATCATGAACCACTACTGCCAACTAAAAATCATGTGTTGGGTAGTTTTTCTCATGAAACCTCAAATTCCATGAGCCATACCCAACCACATCATCCCCTTTCAAGATAACACACCCCAACACTAATCCCGATGCGTCACAATACACCATGTACCCCTTCCCTGGTTTTGGAAAAACCAAGAAATGTGCTTATGTAAGGCGACCGTTTAGCTCTTCAAAACATTTCTAACACTGGTCATCCCATTGAAATTGAACATTATTATTTGTTGAAGATATCATCGTCCAATCCAATCATGAGAAATCACGAACAAAATGTCGATAATACCCAGTAAGACCAAGAAATATCTATATCTTGAAAACATTATTCGGCGGTTTCGAAGAGATAACCACCTCTATATACTGAGGATCAACATAAACACCCCTCTAAGAAATAAAAGGGCCAAGGAAACAAACATCCTATATCCAAAAGTCACACTTTGACTATTTTTCATACAACCAATGATCCTTCAAGATCCGCAACACTATCGACATGTGCTACTCATGATCCACCGTTTTCCTCGAATACACTAGTATATCATCAAAAAATGCCACCAGAAAAGAATCTAGATATATCTGAAATATCTAATTCCTCAATTCCAGGAACAACACTGGTACATTCATTAGACCAAAGGGCATTATTACATACTCTTAATGGCCATATCTACTTCTGAATGCTTTTTTCGGAATATCCTTCGTCCTCACCCGTACTTTCTGTTATAGTAACCTCAATTAAATCTTGGAGAACCACGGATAATCCCTCAAATGTTCAAAAA
This sequence comes from Viscum album, assembly GCA_963277665.1. NCBI lineage: Eukaryota > Viridiplantae > Streptophyta > Magnoliopsida > Santalales > Viscaceae > Viscum > Viscum album. The sequence continues at coordinate 2,123,926,305 of OY728119.1, forward strand.
AATCATCAATACGTGGAAATGGATATCAGTTCTTTATTGTAACCTGATTATGTCTACGATAATCAACACAGAGCTTCAGGGTTCCATCTGCCTTTTTCAGAAAAAATCGGTGCTACCCAGAGAGATGTGCTAGGCGGGATGAACCCTCTATTTTATAACTCTTCTAACTACACCTTTAATTCTGAAAATTATGATAGTTCCATTTAGTAATATGGAAGTGAGATATGACTTGTCCCAGAAATGATATCAATCCTAAACTCCACTTCTCTCACATGTGAAAACCCTGAGAATTATTTGTTAAATACATCAATAAACTGATCCACTACCACTGGAAGAACGCTATACTCAACACCTTACACTGATGCCAACGAGAAAGCCTCTAACTAATATGAGATTGTGACAATAGTTGTTGCAAGAAATCTGTTTCACCCAGCTTTTCACTCTTCTCCCCTCTAAAGAGATGTCTAACACCATCCTCCGTCACAAAATTAATCGTTCGCTCATAATAGTCGATTTGGGCCATAATAATTGTCAACCAATCCATTCCTAGGATTATATAATAATTATACATCTCACGCACTAATAAATACCACATCAATTCGATGCCATCCATAATTACACAACAACCTCATCATAGGAAGGCTCTACACTCTCTTTGACCCATAGGAGTTTGTAGTTTGAGAACTATAAGCATCATTTATACCATTAAACCCAACAATTCAATGATGTAAGAATAAATAAAATAATGGGAATCACCCATATCAAAAAACACTTTCATCAAATTGGAATTTAAAAGAACCATACGTCACACCATGGATGGTCCATACTGATCATCCATCACAACCTGCACAGCTCCTAACAACTGCTTTCTTGCTATAATCTTCTCTTTATTACCCTGTTGAGGCATCGTGGTATTACGAGAATCACCCAATCCCACTTTACTATTCTAACGAGGGGTATGCTGTTGCCCCTTCCTATCAAGACATAATACCCCTACGACCCCTGAGGAGTGTCACGTACACCCTACCTCAGAGCATTCTATAAATAATACTGAAGATGCCCCATCTAATTACAATTATTGCATGCTCGAGGTGTCATACAATCCCTCTTGATGTGTCTCATAGAACCACATTGAAAGCTTCTTGTATTACTATGAGGCTTTAGAGGATGACTCATTGATCTTTCCATCATATTCTGACCTATACTCTCACCCTGGAAATAAAGTTACCACTTCTTCTTGAATCCATCATTCAAGTTCCCACTATTTCCCATGGGTAACAACATACTTCCCCCTCCTGTAACCCCCACAAGATCCTGCTTAGCCACCGTAGATCTATTCACCATTTCTGTGTAATCATCTAAAACAAAACCGCTATCTTGGACCGAATGTGTTTCTTCAAACTAGCTTCAAAGATACGTTATTTCAATGATGTAATACCCTCCAACTCAGGTGAAAACCTCACTAAGTTCATAAACATATCTTCATAATCTGTTACTTCCATGTTCCCTTTCATAAAACTGATGAAATCAGTTGTACACTAAATGCTGAACGTATGAGGGTAGAATTTTTTATTAAACAATTCCTCAAACCCCTCCCTTATCACACTTTGGTTTGTCCCAGTTTAGAGCACCATCTCCCACCATCGGAGGGAAATATCTTCCAACATATATGTGTCTAACTTGAATTTTAGTTCTGTCAATGCTCCCAAGAAGTAAAATTACCGATTCATTTTGTTCAGCCACGCTTCAGAACTCTCTCGCTCTGAATCACCCCTAATGATGGGTGGATTATGACATTGTAACTAAACCGTATGATCCTCAAGCCTTGGTTTATTCAATTTATTCGCACTTATTAATGTTTGGAAATATTTCACTATACTCCACACTAGCTGCTGGTTCACTTGGGGATCAGGTGAAACCACATTTTCAGCATTCTCCTCCAGTTGTTCTCTATGATGCCTACTCAGTGCCATTTCTATAAACACAAAAGCAACCATATGTTTCTCTCTGTTAACCCGAAAGGGTATACAATTTTCAAATTTAATTACATAATGACTACCAAAATCAGGCTTTTTGTAGTTCACATTTCCAATATTGTACCATTTTGAAAAATCCACCATGTTTTGAAAATCGACGCATTTTCAAAATACCACAAATTCCCACGTTAAAAATCCTTCCATTTTGAATCCCCATTCATATTTTCCAAATATACACATTCATATCACCCATATATCATTATACTCCAATGAAATATGCATCCATGTGGGAAGTCATTTCTACCATGCATTCTTTACTCTTCTCATTCGCTACACCCACGACATTGAGATATCCAATGCCTATAAGTTTCTCTCATCAGTTATGTACCCAACTGCCTGGTAAATTTAAGTTCATCATAAAAGGGTTAGATACGTCCTTTTATGCTATACATTCCATGTTTCTACAATCCTACGCCTTTTAACCATGCCAAATCAAGTAATAGACTAAGAAAGAATTTCATCACCAAGACCAACAATCACTTCCAAAGGATCAAACAACTGTTCTCAATTGTAATCCAATGACTGAACAAACTGATACCACTTGTAACATCCCGCCTCATCACATTGGCTTGAGAGGGTGGAGGAATGCTACTTGGACTTAAGCGAAACTCCCAAGGTACCAAAGGCTGGAAATAAATTCCAAGGGCTTTGAGAATAAATTCTGGAATGATTTTCCCTTAAGACAAAACCAACCAAACCATCCACTAACAACAAACTATATGATTCATGTCAATAAAATTCAATCATGTATTACCAAAAAAGACAACCAAGTTGTTCCACAATACAACCCCAAACCAATACAACCAAACACAATATCAGAGTACTATGTTGAAGACTTATCAAAATACCCCAAAATCAACCAAGACACACTCCACATCTCCACACCAAGCTCCATGCTCCAAGCACCAACACATCTCCCAAGAATCACCACAAGCCACTAGCAATGAGATGATTTACCTTTACCTATGTCCCAAGAATATGACATCTTCAAAATCACCAAAGTTCCAAAGCAGGGAGTGAGTACTAATACTCAGTAGGTTTTCCCTAAATGACTTCCCTACACACACCACCAGGATAAAACCATTAGCAGATTTATATAAAATAGTTTATATAAAACATTAAATAGTGAAACCATTACCAATAATTCAAACATACCCTTACTAAGCCATGATAAACAAGGGTAAGCCACAACCATTGCATAATCCATATCCCCATCATGCATTATCACAACAAAATCCATCTTTGTGAAGGAACACACAACAAAGAAACCATTACGCTGGGACTTCCACCCATCCCATTCACACCATTATCAACTAGTGGTGTTTCCCACCCACACATCCTTTGATGGGGGCCCTTCCCTCCACTATCCTTCCACTTTTTATAGTGTTAGTCCCCACCAACTTTACACACAATTAACACATGCCATATTTCTTAACCCACGACCAAGCATATCACATGAAGGTCACCACATAATGTGAACAATTAATATAAAACCAAAAAAATACCTGAAGCCCATTAACAATTTCAACACATGCCAACCCACATTTCAATAAAACAAAATTTAATTGAAAACCATTTCCATAAAAAAATTTCACAAATCCACCCTAGAAACCAATTTCAAAATCTCTATTTTAAAATCAAACATTAAGAATGTTACACGAAAAAAGACCCCCTTTTCCCAAAAATCCCCAAAAACATTACCAAAAGGATTTATAACCAATTTCACATGTCAAAATCACCAATTGTTTTAAGAAAAAACAATTAATTGGAATACTCCTTCTAGTTCTAACAATGTGGAGTCGAGAGAGAAGCCACCTACCTTTAGGGTTCTGGTGAAATCGAACAACAAGAAATGACGACGCAAATCTGGAGAACACACCACTAAAATCGCTCTAGATCCCCTTACATAACATCCAAAAGCCTTAAAATCAACACCCAAGGAAACCACAACCCTAGATCTACATGAAAAGGATGTAGATGTAGAAAACCAATAAACAGGGACATGCAGATCTAGAGGAAACCAAAGAGAAACCAAGAGGAGAGACTTACCTAGGAAGAACTGACTTCAATATGACAAGAAACCCATCCGATTTGCTTCCAAAAAATGTATGGGAGCACATAAAACCTTTGAGAACCAAAAATACCTTGTGAGGCTTGAGTGGGAGAAATTTTGTAATGAAAATAGGCAACCCCAAGGGATCTCGGATTTAAAACCCCTAACATTAAGTGGTCGCAAGGTTACCCTGCATGGTTTAGAAAACTGTGCGCTAACTGTGTGAAAGCCACTACCACTAGAGAAGGGATCCACATAGTTTCATTGCACAGTTTAGAAAACCACAAGCAGAACATGCAAAGCTTACTATCTACCACTGCACAGTTTCCTGGAGAACTTTCACAGTTTCCCCTAACCGTGGTCAGACCGTGTGCCCTTAGAAAAGCCACCAAACTTACTCAAAACCATTCCAAACTCTCCAAAACTCTTCCCATATCATCCCAATTACTGTAAACACATTAAAAGGATTTAAAAAGGATACATACATCAAAATGTGGGTGATAAATTCTCCCCACCATTGGACTTTCCTTCCTAAGGAAGTAGGGAACCATTGCTTTGCAGAAATAGCTTGGGCCATTGCTCAACCATCTCTTTCTCCCACAACCAAGTATCCTCTTGAATCTGACCATGATTCCACACAACACGAACTAAACTGATGCTTTTACCTTGCAAGACTTTCTCTTCCCTATCCAAAATTTTCTATGGAATTTGCACCAAGGAATCATCCGGTTCTATCTTAACATAACCCCAACGAATCACATAGTCATGATCCGGTTGATACTTTTTCATCTACAACACATAATAAAAATTGTGCACCGCACTAAATCATGGTAGCAAAGCTAAATGATAATCCACCTCTCCAAACTTCTCATGTATCTCAAAAGGCCCAAAACACCTCAAAGATAACTTACCCTACTTCTCAAATCAACAATGTCCCAACCTAGGATAGATTCTCAAAAACACATGATAACCCACCCCCAAATGACAACAATCATCAATGATAGTCTTCATATGATTTATGATGACATTGAGACATCTCCATCATCTTCCTGATAAAGTTTATTTTCTCTATAGTCTCTTGGACAAGGCTCTGTCTGATCATTGAAGTCTTGCCTATTTGTACCCAACGTAGTTGAGAACAATAAGGACTCCCATACAAAGCCTCCAATGGGTCCATATGAATCAAAGCCTGATAACAGTTATTATAGGAGAACTACACTAATGGTAATTGATCCTCCCATGAACCAGGAAAATACATCACACAAGACCTTAACACATTCTCCAAAGTTTGTATCATCCCCTCTGATTTACCATCAATTTGAGGTTGATATGTCGTGCTCATAGTCAACTATGTCCCAAAGGATTGCTGCAATGATTTCCAAAAATGATATGTGATCCTCAAATCCTTATCTAATACAATCAAAATTTGAACACCGCGCCTCTTTACCACCTCCCGGATATTTAGATTTCGGATAGATCCTCCACTGTATGAGATTCAGGAATCAAGATGAAATGGGCCGACTTTGTGAGTTGTTCCATAATCACCCATATGGCATTGTTCTTATGGACCATTCATGGGAGACCTGTCATAGTATCCAATTTATCTGCTCCCGTTTCCACACTGGGATAGGTAAAGACTACAACATGCTTGCTAGCCATTAATGCTCTGCCTTGACTTGCTGAAAAGTCAAGATTCTTGAGGAAAACCTGGCCACATCCATTTTCATACTATAACGACCCATACTTTACATAAATTGTTAATACTTCGAAATTGAAGCACACTTATTACAACATATGACAAAACCACAAAGGACCGTATAGGTATAGTGTCTTTAGAAACTGGGAAACATAAACAACTGGTTCATAAATCTTCTACAGTGTCTCCCATTTATTTCATCATATCTAGGGTCCCTTTTAGCATATTCTACTCAATATCCATCTTCCTGACCTGTGGAAAAGAAAACATAAAAGGGTGTGCTCAAATGCTCAGCAAGGGCAAATAAAGGAAATAAAAATCATATCATATCTTTATGAAAATCAAAACCTGCAAAAGAGATCATAATATCTTAACATGGAATAAATCATAGAAGTGAAAATGAGATCCCCATAATCATAACATAAAACTTGAAACTTTGTGGCATGCACACATAATCATGGAAAATCATTTCTTGTTAGTCATGACTCATTGCCAAGACTATCTTAGTGGACAAAGTCCCTTTCTGAACCGAGTTCACTCCTCGTTTCAGTTCTGTTTCACTGAACCGAAATAACCTTCCGTTACAGCCATGTCTATCTCATGAGATATAAATCTTTACCCAATGCATTGGATGGAGATATAGGTCCCACCCATCTTATAATGAATCCTTTCTTATGTGTGACACATAATCATAAAACATACATCATCGCATAACACATGTAACAAAAATGGGATTCTTGAAACATCATGACATCATAAATCAATTCATATAAGATAAAGGAATTCATAAAAATAATTCCATCACAACATGAACAAATCAATTTAATAATAGGGATAAAAACAGAACCCTTTATTATCTTAGATGGAAAATCATTTTGATAAAACACTTGAACTCAATTCTTGAGGAAAATATCCTTTCTTCTTAAAAAACATTTTTCCTTTCATAACATGTCATACAACTTTAAAATAAAAGAAGTTGATTAAAAATAAACTTGAAAACTTGTAAAGGAATCTTTTTGGAAACAATGTTTTAAAAATCCATTCATGCCGTATAAGTTAAAAAAAACATTCTTCGTACTTTTGTCGGAAAGTCAAAAAGTACCTCGTATGAAAAACGACAAAAGATTCCTTTCATATCTTTTACAAAAAAAAACTTACCGAAGGGTAAAATTGGATATAAACTATTGTAGAAGGATGGAAATAATATTACATATTGAGGGAACATGGATGTGGATGATAAAATACACCCCAGTAATTACCAAAGTAAATACAATCTCGGATAAAAGTGAGATTGTGATATTTCCCTTACCTTAGGTCCGATTTGCTTTGTACGTGTCCGAAGATCCTGTATAATGGTTTAAATAATGTTATTGACTTATTCCAGAATCATACATATTGATATGATATCATATATGGTCATATTATTAGCTTCTTGTTAGTAATATTTCATTGTTACTTGTTACTCGGGTCTTTATAACTTTTTATTCTTATGCGTGTTTTGTCGAATAAATTCTTATTCTTATCTTTAGGTTATAGATAATTTATTTACAGAATGGTATTAGTGTAGTATATACCATATTCATTCATTCAATTCATTTATATAATCATTATGAAATGAAGATCATGTAGAACGAGTCGCATCACATCGTGGAGACGGTATTCCGTACGTACGCACGAGTGATGATATCGTTCCTATGATCATGGAATTGTATTGGAGTATATATATATATTATTTCAGTATCAATATTAATTCATAATAATCATATATAGTTACTTATTACACCATTATAACCATCCTTGTAAGGTGATGGTGGAAAAATAGATTACACCACGGCGTGGAGACGGTATTCCGTACGTACGCACGCGCGGTGATTTCATTTTTCCGTAGGATGGATAGAAGGTGAATTAGGGTTGTTTCATATTTATAATAACATATCAGTATGTAAGTAATACTGATGTTATTACTTTATCATGAAACAACTAAAGAAGAAGAAGTTGAAGAAGAATGAAATTGAAAAGATCGGTAATGGATATTACCTCTTCTTTGGAACGCCTCTTTGAATCCTCCACTTAAGGAACTAAGATTGGTCTTTGGAGAAGACCAGGACCTCTAGGATTATTCTAGGGAAGTGGAGAGGAGAAAATGGCAGGGGTTGACCGAGCTTGAGTGCTCAAATTGGTGTGAGGAGGAGGGAGAGGAGGTTCCCTTTTATAAGGGAGGAGAGGGGCACCTTAGGAATATCTCAAAATATTATTTTATATTAAAGTCAAAATCGGTTTATAATGGTTCCAAAGGGTCTTATTTAGAAGCTAAAGTGGGGATGGGTCGAAATCCTATCAACCAATAGTATTTAGACAAGTTTAGGGTATTAATTTAACCTTATCAATTAGATTTAACTCTAAGTTAATTAATTTAACTTTTACCGTGTCTTTTTGTTGTCTTTCACTATATGCTTAATACACTTACTATAACATGCCAAACGAACCACAAATTGTTTATTATTAATATATATATCCTTATCTAAGTCATTTGGCCGAACCTTTGATTTTTAAGAATAAAATAACAATTAATAATATAATATTTGATTTAAAAACTATTTTGTGTCAATTTTGAAACTATTTGATATATGATTTTTGTGAAAGTCATAACAGAATTATATGTTAGAACCAAGTTGATTAAATCAACATTAATATATCATAGTAACCTATAAATTAGTGGAATTCATAAAAAGTCTTAAATTACATTTATTTTGGTATTTATATAATCAATTTTGTCAATATTTCATTAATAAGATAATTACTGCATCATCTTTGTGATATAAATAAATTAAATTATTTGATGTCTAAAAATTACAAATAAAATATCATCATGTAGGAAATATTTTTATCTTTCTAATGAATATTTACAATTGAATTTATCTTATGTATAACCCCATATTAAAAATGATTTACTTATTAAACTTTTATTTTAACTATTTTAACCCTTCTTTAAATAAATTAATAATAAATGTCCTAATCTAATCCAAGTGGGCCTAAATGGTCATATTTTATTCCTAAGTTTGTTTTTGGTCGAATTACACTTGTCCAATAGAATTAGGACATGTGTTAGGGTAATATTAATATCATATTTACCCTTAGTTACCCTATTTACTATTAACCGCGGTAAAAAAAAGTAAAAAGTTACTATTCACCAAAAAATTATTTTTATCTCATTGAACCACATTTTACTTACTGATATCAACCGTGTCTGTCGGATTTTCGAAATTCCATTCACAGAAGTGGTAAAATTAAGTTTTATGCAAAATTCAGTTTTTAACCTACCACTTAGTGGTTTCACTATTCATCAAAAATTGAAAGTTTTCAGAAAAATACCAAAATTTCACCCTAGGCTAATTTCGATATTCTGAGTCAAAAAATGAAGTCCATTTTGAAAAATAAAATTTATAAAATTTCAAAAAGTGGTTATTTCTATTCATAACGGCTAGTTTTAATAGCATATTGTTGTTTAGTGAAACTCGGTATTGCGTACGACGCAAGCTATCGAGGAAGGTCGCGATTGCGTGTAAAGCAAGCCAAGCAAGTGTTGTGTAGAAAAAATCCCTTTGATGATTTATATAACATAAAAGTCTCGGGTGTTACATTCTACCCCCCTTAAAAAGAATTTCGCCCTCGAAATTCGTCACTTTGCAACAAACAGATGAGGATACTTCTCCCTCATCATATCCTCAAGCTCCCATGTAGCTTCTTCAAGTTGGTGGTTTCTCCATAAAACTTTCACCAAGTGAGTGGTCTTGTTTCGTAGGACTTTTTCGCTATGATCCAGAATCTCTATTGGCTGTTCTTCATAAGAAAGATCTTGCTCCAACGATACAACTTCTGAGTTGAGTACATGTGAAGGATCTGGTATGTACTTTCTCAGGAGAGATACATGGAACACATCGTGAACTTGAGAGAGATTCGGTGGAAGCGCCAATCAGTAAGCTCCCTTCCCAACATGATCCAGTATTTCAAAAGGACCGATATATCTAGGGCTCAACTTCCCCTTCTTTCCAAATCTCATAACCCTCTTCCAGGGAGATATTCGTAAGAACACTTTATCGCCCACTTCAAACTCTAGGACTTTTCTTCGGTTGTCGGCATAACTTTTCTATCGACTCTGAGCTGCTCTTATGTGTTGTTGAATAGATCTGACCTTTTCTGCCATTTCATCAACGAGATGAGGTCCTAATAGCTTTCTTTCTCCAACTTCATCCCAGCAAGTTGGAGTCCTGCATTTCTTTCCATAGAGAGCTTCATAAGGAGCCATCTGAATACTGGAGTGAAAGCTATTATTATAAGAAAATTCCACCAAAGGTAGGTGTTGATCCCAACCTCCTTTGAAATCCATAGAACAAGCTCTCAACATATCTTCTAGGGTTTGAATTGTTCTCTCAGACTGACCGTCTGTCTGGGGATGATAAGCAGTGCTGAAACTCAACTCTGTATCCAGAGTATGCTGAAGACTTCGCCAGAACTTCAAGGTAAATCTCGGATCTCGATCAGATATAATAGAAAGTGGTACTCCATGCAATCTTACCACTTCCTTTAAATATATCATGGCAAGCTGATCTAGAGAGAAATCCTCTCTAATAGCAATGAAGTGTGCAGACTTTGTAAGACGATCAACTATGACCCAGATAGCATTATTGCCTTTGGATGTTTTAGGAAGTCATGTGACAAAGTCCATAGTGATGTTTTCCCATTTCCATTCGGGTATGGGTAATGGTTGTAACATCCCCTTAGACTTCTGTCTCTCAGCTTTAACTTGTTGACAAACCAAGCATCGAGAGACATATTCAGCAACATCTCTTTTCATGCCATCCCACCAGAAGTACTCTTTCAGGTCCCTATACATCTTCGTGCTTCCAGGATGAATAGAGAATGATGAACTATGAGCCTCATCCAGCAGCTCATTCTTTAATTCGGGGATGGGAGGAACGCAAACCCGATTCCTGAACTTTATTATCCCATCACAATCAAGGTTGAATTTAGGAACATTTCTCACCTTCTTTTGTAACTCGACATCTTCTTTCTGTGCCTCTTTAATCTTCACATGTATAGATGGTTGAACATTCATTTTAGAAAGATAAGATTTTTCCCCTTCCATTATAATTCCAAGATCCATCCTTTGTAAATCCATAAATATTGGATCTTTTGTGATCCTCATCATGGATAAACTAGCATGGTCTTGTCGACTTAATGCATCTGCCACCTTGTTTGCTTTCCCAGGGTGGTAATGGATTGAGCAGTCATAATCCTTAATCAGCTCCAACCATCTTCTTTGACGCATATTCAACTCCTTTTGTGTGAAAATATACTTTAAACTTTTATGATCAGTATAAATATCACACCTTTCACCATAAAGGTAATGCCTCCAAATCTTTAATGCAAAGATTACCGCAGCCAACTCCAAATCATGTGTTGGGTAATTTTGCTCATGGATTTTCAACTGTCGTGAGGCATAAGCTATCACCATATCATTTTGCATAAGAACACACCCCAATCCCTTCTTGGATGCATCACTGTAGATCACAAACCTTTCTCCACTACAAGGCAGTGTGAGCACAGGTGCACTGGATAACCTTCTTTTCAACTCCTTGAAATTCTCTTCACATTCCTCTGTCCAGACAAACTTAACTCCCTTCCGAGTCAACTTGGTGATTGGATTAGATAATCGTGAAAAATCTTTTACAAAACGTCGATAATATCCAGCCAAACCAAGAAAACTTCGGATCTCAGTTACTGTTGTTGGTCTTGATCATCTTTCGATAACCTCTGTTTTTGCTGGATCCACAGATATCCCCTTTTTTGAGATTATATGACCCAAAAATGAAACTTTTTGAAGCCAAAATTCATACTTGGTAAATTTGGAATAAATCTTCTCCTTTCTCAGGGCCTTCAATATAATTCTCAAGTGATCTTCATGCTCTTCCTTGCTCTTTGAATAGACAAGAATATCGTCTATAAAGACTACCACAAATTGATCAAGATAGTCTCTAAAGACTCTATTCATTAGATCCATGAAGATAGCAGGGGCATTAGTAAGACCAAATGACATCACTATAAATTCATAGTGTCCATACCTTGTACGGAAAGCCGTCTTTGGTATATCCTCCCTTTTGACCCTTAATTGATGATACCCTGAACGAAGATCAATCTTGGAAAAGTATTGAGCTCCACGTAGTTGGTCAAATAAGTCATCAATGCGTGGGAGAGGATATTTGTTCTTGATAGTGATCTTGTTAAGTTCTTGATAATCAATGCAAAGTCTCATTGATCCATCTTTCTTCTTAACAAATAGAACAGGTGCTCCCCAAGGTGACGCACTAGGGAATATGAATCCCTTATCAAGATTATCTTGGAGTTGCTTCTTCAATTCCTGCAACTCAATTGGGGCCATTCTATAAGGTGTCTTTGAAATAGGCAAAGCACCCGGTACGAGTTCTATTGAAAACTCAACTTCACGATTTGGTGGAAGACCCGGAAATTCCTCTGGAAAGACATCATCAAACTCCCGTACAATGGGCATATTCTTAATCGTGAGTTTCTCACCAACCATTTGAGATAAATAACCTTCATTTAGTGGAATCAATACCCATAAGATGGAAGAAATTTCCACTGGAAGGTTATGTTCATCCTTGCATTGATAGACGATCGTAGATTGATCTGGAATATGAAATGTGACTTCCCTTCTTTGGAAATCGATATGAGCTCCATGTAGAGAAAGCCAATCCATGCCAAGAATCACATCAAATTCCACAAAGGGAAGGATCACAAGATTTGCAGGAAGCACTTTCCCACAAACTTCGATCGGAGAAGAATTATAAACTTTTAATGCGATTGATGTGCCATTAGGTGTTGTCACAGCTAACTCAACATCTAATTGTTGAGGTAATATGGTGATACCCTTAGAAAAGTATTCAGAAATAAAAGAGTGGGTGGATCCAGAATCAAATAAAACATTTGCTACTTTAGAGTGGATGGTAAGTGTACCTTTCACCACATCGTTATCGTACTCCACATCGCTTATAGAAATTGCATGTGACTTTCCTTTGTCTTTAGCCTTAAGAGTTTGTTGACGTCGACAATCATCATCAACCCTTGGATTTGGGCATTGATTGGCATAATGCCCCATCTCCTTGCACTTGAAGCATTGAAGTGTAGTAGGTTCATTTTGTGTATCCCTTCCTTTGTTTGCGTCAGTAGACATCTTCTTCCCATTATCACGACATTCAAATGCCCGATGACCTTCTTTTCCACATTTAAAACATTTACTTGTCCCTTTAAGACAACTCCCTCCATGTTTCTTTCCACACTTTGAGCATAAGGGAAAGTTCATCTTCTTTTCAGTGTGCTCTTTAGAGTTTCCTTTGAATTCCATCTTCCTCTTCTTATCAAACCCATGCGACTGATGGGTTACTCCAATCTCCATCTCGACTTTGAGAGCACATCGAACGATTTCCTCGTAGCTATTGAAGTCCCTTATGGCTAACGCCCTTCGAAGACTTGGTTTTAAGCCACTAAAGAATCGATCGATCTTACTCTCAGGTTGGATAATAATACCAGAAGCGTACCTTGCAAGTCTTGTAAAATTTGCTTCATAGGTACCAACAGATTCATCATCCCTTTGCTTCAGTTCAAGAAACTCTTTCTCCATCTTTGTTCGGAGAATACGAGGGAAGTACTTATTGAAAAATAAGTTCTTGAACTCGTCCCATTCCATAGACTCGATTTCATCCCTTTGCCTCGTATTCTTAACAAGATTCCACCATGGATCAGCATCTCCTTCCAAACGATACACTGCTAGGATGACTTTATCATGTTTAGAACATTGAAGAACTGAAAATATCTTTTCAGTAGTACTAATCCATTGTTCAGCAACTAATGGATCAGTAGACCCGCTGAAAGAAGGTGGACGCTGCCTCATGAAGGATTCAACAGAATGTTGCTCCCTCCTTTGCTCGTTTGGAAATACTGCATGATTCATAGCTTGAGAAAGTTGTGTGAGCATGGCTACAAGATTTTGCATTCCAGCTCCCATATCGTTTGGTTGCTCAGGGGGACAATCATTGCATTGCCCATCGCATTCCGCATTAACACGGTTCCTTCGGGTTCCAGCCATTGACTAAAACCAAGAAGAATAGTGTGAGCAACACTAATTATAATAGGAAACCACATAATTCAAGAATAAAATTTTCATGCTTAAGGTCTCATCCTAGGTTATTCAAGGCCGTTTCTAAAACACTAAGATTGTGTTCTATGCTTAGACTTATCCTTAGGGTTCTTACTAAGGCTTTCACATCCTAGTTTCCAAAGGTTGACTATACCTTTCCTCTGATACCAACTATAACGACCCATACTTTACATACATTGTTAATACTTCGAAATTGAAGCACACTTATTACAACATATGAAAAAACCACAAAGGACCGTATAGGTATAGTGTCTTTAGAAACTGGGAAACATAAACAACTGGTTCATAAATCTTCTACAGTGTCTCCCATTAATTTCATCATATCTAGGGTCCCTTTTAGCATATTCTACTTAATATCTATCTTCCTGACCTGGGGAAAAGAAAACATAAAAGGGTGAGCTCAAATGCTCAGCAAGGGCAAATAAAGGAAATAAAAATCATATCATATCTTTATGAAAATCAAAACCTGCAAAAGAGATCATAATATCTTAACATGGAATAAATCATAGAAGTGAAAATGAGATGCCCATAATCATAACATAAAACTTGAAACTTTGTGTCATGAACACATAATCATGGAAAATCATTTCTTGTTAGTCATGACTCATTGCCAAGACTATCTTAGTGGACAAAGTCCCTTTCTGAACCGAGTTCACTTCTCGTTTCAGTCCTGTTTCACTGAACCGAAATAACCTTCCATTCCAGCCATGTCAATCTCATGAGATATAAATCGTTACCCAATGCATTGGAGGGAGATATAGGTCCCACCCATCTTATAAAGAATCCTTTCTTATGTGTGCCACATAATCATAAAACATACATCATCGCATAACACATGTAACAAAAATGGGATTCTTGAAACATCATGACATCATAAATCAATTCATATAAGATAAAGGAATTAATAAAAATAATTCCATCACAACATGAACAAATCAATTTAATAATAGGGATAAAAACAGAACCCTTTATTATCTTAGATGGAAAATCATTTTGATAAAACACTTGAACTCCATTCTTGAGGAAAATATCCTTTCTTCTTAAAAAACATTTTTCCTTTCATAACATGTCATACAACTTTAAAATAAAAGAAGTTGATTAAAAATAAACTTGAAAACTTTTAAAGGAAGCTTTTTGGAAACAATGTTTTAAAAATCCATTCATGCCGTATAAGTTAAAAAAAACATTCTTCGTACTTTTGTCGAAAATTCAAAAAGTACCTCGTATGAAAAACGACAAAAGATTCCTTTCATATCTTTTACAAAAAAAAACTTACCGAAGGGTAAAATTGGATATAAACTATTGTAGAAGGATGGAAATAATATTACATATTGAGGGAACATGGATGTGGATGATAAAATACACCCCAGTAATTACCAAAGTAAATACAATCTCGGATAAAAGTGAGATTGTGATATTCTCCTTACCTTAGGTCCGATTTGATTTGTACGTGTCCGAAGATCCTGTATAATGGTTTAAATAATGTTATTGACTTATTCCAGAATCATACACATTGATATGATATCATATATGGTCATATTATTAGCTTCTTGTTAGTAATATTTCATTGTTACTTGTTACTCGGGTCTTTATAACTTTTTGTTCTTATGCGTGTTTTGTCGAATAAATTCTTATTCTTATCTTTAGGTTATATATAATTCATTTACAGAATGGTATTAGTGTAGTATATACCATATTCATTCATTCAATTCATTTATATAATCATTATGAAATGAAGATCATGTAGAACGAGTCGCATCACATCGTGGAGACGGTATTCCGTACGTACGCACGAGTGATGATATCGTTCCTATGATCGTGGAATTGTATTGGAGTATATATATATATTATTTCAGTATCAATATTAATTCATAATAATCATATATAGTTACTTATTACACCATTATAACCATCCTTGTAAGGTGATGGTGGAAAAATAGATTACACCACGGTGTGGAGACGGTATTCCGTACGTACGCACGAGCGGTGATTTCATTTTTCCGTAGGATGGATAGAAGGTGAATTAGGGTTGTTTCATATTTATAATAACATATCAGTATGTAATTAATACTTATGTTATTACTTTATCATGAAACAACTAAAGAAGAAGAAGTTGAAGAAGAAAGAAATTGAAAAGATCGGTAATGGATATTACCTCTTCTTTGGAACGCCTCTTTGAATCCTCCACTTAATAAACTAAGATTGGTCTTTGGAGAAGACCAGGACCTCTAGGATTATTCTAGGGAAGTGGAGAGGAGAAAATGGCAGGGGTTGGCCGAGCTTGAGTGCTCAAATTGGTGTGAGGAGGAGGGGGAGGAGGTGCCCTTTTATAATGGAGGAGAGGGGCACCTTAGGAATATCTCAAAATATTATTTTATATTAAAGTAAAAATCGGTTTATAATGGTTCCAAAGGGTCTTATTTCGAAGCTAAAGTTGGGATGGGTCGAAATACTATCAACCAATAGGATTTAGACAAGTTTAGGGTATTATTTTAACCTTATCAATTAGATTTAACTCTAAGTTAATTAATTTAACTTTTACCGTGTCTTTTTGTTTTCTTTCACTATATGGTTAATACACTTACTATAACATGCCAAACGAACCCCAAATTGTTTATTATTAATATATATATATCTTTATCTAAGTCATTTGGCCGAACCATAGATTTTTAGGAATAAAATAACAATTAATAATATAATATTTGATTTAAAAACTATTTTGTGTCAATTTTGACACTATTTGATATATGATTTTTGTGAAAGTCATAACAGAATTATATGTTCGAACCAAGTTGATTAAATCAACATTAATATATCATAGTAACCTAGAAAATTAGTGTAATTCATAAAAAGTCTTAAAATACATTTATTTTGGTATTTATATTATCAATTTTGTCAATATTTCCTTAATAAGATAATTACTGCATCATCTTTGTGTTATAAATAAATTAAATTATTTGATGTCTAAAAATTACAAATAAAATATCATAATGTAGGAAATCATTTTATCTTTCTAATGAATATTTACAATTGAATTTATCTTATGTATAACCCCATATTAAAAATGATTTACTTATTAAACATTGATTTTAACTATTTTAACCCTTCTTTAAATAAATTAATAATAAATGTCCTAATCTAATCCATGTGGGCCTAAATGGTCATATTTTATTCGTAAGTTTGTTTTTGGTCGAATTACACTTGTCCAATAGAATTAGGACATGTGTTAGGGTAATATTAATATCATATTTACCCTTAGTTACCCTATTTACTATTAACCGCGGTAAAAAAAAGTAAAAAGTTACTATTCACCAAAAAATTATTTTTATCTCATTGAACCACATTTTACTTACTGATATCAACCGTGTCTGTCAGATTTTCGAAATTCCATTCACAGAAGTGGTAAAATTATGTTTTATGCAAAATTCAGTTTTTAACCTACCACTTAGTGGTTCCACTATTCATCAAAAATTGAAAGTTTTCAGAAAAATACCAAAATTTCACCCTAGGCTAATTTCGATATTCTGAGTCCAAAAATGAAGTCCATTTTGAAAAATAAAATTTATAAAATTTCAAAAAGTGGTTATTACTATTCATAACGGCTAGTTTTAATAGCATATTGTTGTTTAGTAAAACTCGGTATTGCGTACGACGCAAGCTATCGAGGAAGGTCGCGATTGCGTGTAAAGCAAGCCAAGCAAGTGTTGTGTAGAAAAAGATCCCTTTGATGATTTATATAACATAAAAGTCTCGGGTGTTACACATACCATCCCACCAAAACTCTGATTTCAATTCATTATAAATTTTATGAATTCCTGGATGAACATTCCACCTGTAATGAGGACAATCCCCGAGATGTTCTTCCCAACAAGACACTCGTACCACCATATGATTCTGAAAACAGAAGAATGAATTCCCATTAACTTTCTATCTCTCAATGGTATCCCCACCATTGAGTTTCAACCTCATCACTATACATTCATAATCAGATGTCTGTGCCTCTTTAAACAAACCATCCATGTCAGGGACCGACGAAATTCTAAAGAAGACCTCTCTATCACCTTGGTCCTCACATTCCAACTGCTTGTTAGCTATGACCGACATCAACTACCACAGATCTGATACCCACTTCACCACTTGGGCATATGATTTCCTACTTAATGCTTCTACAACTCAATTTCCTTTACCTAGTGTGTACATTAAGTCAAAATAAAACATATGGAGATATTTCATCCATCTTATTTGCATCAGGTTCAAATATGTTTGTGAAAAGATATGATTTATGCTCTTATGATCGGTAAGCACTATAAATTTCTCACCAAAGAGATAATAACGCCACATTTTTAAAGCATGAACCACCGCCACTAACTCCAAATCATGTGTTGGGTATTTTTTCTCATGAAACCTCAACTTCTGTGAGCCACACGTTTCTACATGATCTCATTGAATTAGAATAAACCCCAACCCTGATCTCTATGCATCACAATACACTACATACCCTTTCCCTGTTTTATGAAAAACCAAGATTGATTCTTATGTAAGGCAACCCTTTATCTCTTCAAATCATTTCTAACACTACTCATCCCATTGAAATGGAACATTCTTATTTGTCAAAGTTGTCATCAGGGATTCCAGTCATGAGAAATCATGAATAAAATATCGATAATTCCCAGCTAAAACAAAGAAGATCTGTATCTCCAAAATGTTGTTTGGTGGTTTCCATGAGATAACTGCCTCTATCTTTTCCGGATCAACAGAAACACCCCTCTTAGAAATAACATGGCCAAGGAAACGAACTTCCTATATCAAAAATTCATACTTTAAGAACTTTTCATACAATTGACGATCCCTCAAGATCCCAAACACTATCTCCAAGTGCATCTCATGTTCCACCCTTGTCCTCAATTTCAGCAACATATCATCAAACAATACCACCACAAAAGCATCGAAATATTTTTGATATATCCGATTAATCAATTCCATGAACACCACTGGTGCATTCATTAGACCAAATGGCATAATCACATACTCTTGATGACCATATATACTTCTGAAAGCTATGATCAGAATATCCTTTTTTCTCAGCCTCAATTAGTGATATCCTGACCTCAAGTAAATCTTAGAGAACCATGTATCTCTCCTAAAATGGTCAAAAAAATCATCAATTTTTGGATGTGGATATTAGTTCTTTATCATAGCCTGATTAAGTCTACAATAATCAACAGAGATCCACAAGGTTCAACCCTCCTTTTTACCAAACAAAACTTGTGCTTCCCACTAAGACGTGTTAGGCCGGTTGAACACTATATTCTCTAACTCTTCCAAACGAACCTTTAATTCTCACAATTCTGCTTGATCCATTTGGTAAGACAGACGTGATATAAGACTGGTCCCCGAAAGGAGATCAATCATAAACTCCACTTCTCTCATAGGTGGTTACCCTAAGAATTTTTTAGGAAATACTTCCATAAACTGATCTACTACTACTGGAATAATTAACTACTCTAAAACTTCCACTGATGCCAACCAAAAATCCTCTAACTGATATGAGATCATGCCTATAGTTGGTGCCAAAAAAATCTATTGCACCCAAATTTGTACTATTAACCATTCTAAAGATATGTCTAATTCCATTCTCCATTACAAAACTAACCGTTCGTGCATAACAGTAAATGTGGGCCTTAAAAAGTTTCAACCAATCCATTCCGAGGATTATACCATAATCATCCATCTCAAATACTGAGAAATCCCAAATCAATTCAATGTCATCTAAAACTGAACTACAACCTCGACATAAGAAGGCTCTACACTCTCTTTGACACAAAGGAGCTTGTATTTTGAGAACCATATGCATCATTTATACCGTTAAACCCAACAAATCAACAATGTGGGAAGAATAAAATATTAAGAAGAACCTGTATCAAACAACACTTTCATCAATGTGGAATTTGAAAGAACCATACCTCGCACCGTGGATGGTCCCCAATAATCATCCATCACAACCTTCTCAGCTCCAAACAACTTCTTCCTTGCCATGCTCTACTCTTTATTACCCTGATGAGGTGTCATGGTATTTTGAGAATCACCATAACCCACTTTACTCTGCTATTGAGGGGTATGCAACTGCCCCCGTCCCATCGATGCATAAGACCCCTGCGATGCCTGAGGAGTGTCACGGACACCCGACCTTATAGAATTCCAACAATAAAGTTGCAGATGATCCATATTCTTACAATTATGACATGATCGAGGTTGTGTCGTACAATCCCACTTGATGTGTCTCATAGAACCACATTGAAAATATATCATCTTACTATAAGGATTCAGAGGAAGATTCACCGATCATACCGTCATATTCTAAGCTATGCTCCCACCATGTAAATAAGTGTCCCTCTTCCGCTTGAATCTAGTGTCCGAGATTCCACTATTTTCCATGGGTACAAAAATAGTTCCTTCACCCGTATCCCCCAAAATATCCTGATCATCCACCCTAACTCTATTCACCATTTCCATGTAATCATCTATACATAGCTCGACTTTCTTGGAGCAAATGTCCTTCCTCAAACTAGCTTTAAAGATACGAGATTTAAATTATGTAATACCCACCACCTTGGTTGAAAAACTCACTTATTTCATAAACATAGCCACATACTCTGTCACTTCCATGTTACCTTACTTTAAACATAAAAAATTTGTTTTACGCTGAATTCTGAACATATGAGGGTAGAATTGTATATTAAACAATTCCTCAAACCCCTCCCATGTCACACTTTGGTCTGTCCCAATTTTGAGGGGCATATCCCTCCACTGGAGGGAAATATCTTCCAACATATATTTGGTGGAATTTACTTTTAGTTCTCCTAGTGTTCCCAAGAAATCAAATATCCAATTCATTCTGTTCAACCACGCTTCATCCCTCTCTAGCTCTGAATTACCCTTGAAGATGGGTAGAAATTTTTACGTTGACACTGAACCATATGATCCACGTGACTTGGTTCATCCTCTTTATCCACACTTACTACTGCTTGGAAAGTTTTCTCTATACTCTGTACTAGCAGCTGGTTCACCTGGGGATTAGGTGCAACCACATTTTCAGCATCCTCCTCCAGTTGGTCTCTATGGGTCCTACCAGGTGCCATTTCTATCAACACAAAAACAACCATAAGTTTCAATCCCTTAATAAGAAAGGGTATAAAATTTTATAATTCAATTACATAACAACTACCACAATTAAGCTTTCCACAATTTACATTTCACATATTTCACCATTTTGAAAAATCCACCATGTTTTGAACCTCGACCCATTTTCAAAATACCACAAATTCCCATGTTTCAAATCCTTCCATCTTGAAACCCCATTCATATTTTCAAAATCCACACAATCTTATCACTGATAGATCATTATACCCCAATGAAATATTCATCCTAGTGGGAAGTCATTTATACCATTCATTCCATGATCATCACTTTTCTACCACTCATTCCATGATCATCTCAGTAGGTTTTCCTCAAATTACATCCCTACACATGCCACTAGGAAAACACCATTAGCAAATTTATATAAAATAGTTTATATAAAACATTAAATAGTGAAACCATTTCCAATAAGACAAAAATACCCTTATCAATCCATTCCAAACAAGGGAATGCCAAAACCATGCCATAAGCCATATCCCTAGCACACACTAGCACAAAAAATCCATCTTTGCGAAGAAACACACAACAAAACTACCATTACAGTGGGACTTCTGCCCATCCCGTTCACCCGATTATCAACTCGTGGTGCTTCCCGACCACTTATACTTTGATAGGGGCCCTTCCATCCACTATCCATCCACTTTTTATAGTGATACTTCCCACCCACTATACACACAATTAACACATGCCATAATGTTCAACACATGGCCAAGCATATCACATCAATACCACCACATCATGTAATCTATTTATTTACAACCAAGCAATACCTCAAGCACATTAAAAATTTCAACACATGACAACCCACCTTTCAATAAACCACCATTTTATTTCAAACCAATTCCATCAACCATTTTCACAAATCCACCCATGAAACAAATTTTAAATTCTCTATTTTAAAACAAAAATCAAGAAAGTTACACGACAAAGACCCCCTTTTTCCAAAAAATCGCTAAAAATTTTCCAAAGGGATTTATAACCAATTTCACATGTCAAAAGCACTAATTATTTTAAGAAACAAAAATTAAAATGAACAATAATTCTAGTCCTAACAAAGTGGAGTCGAGAGAGAAGCCACCTACCTTTAGGGTTCCGGTGAAATCGACCCACAAGCAATCACACCCCAAATCTGGAGAACATACCTCTAAAACCGCTCTAGATCCATTTCCCTAACATCCAAAAGCCTTAAAATAAACACCCAAGGCAACAAAAAACCTATATATACATGGAACTGATGTAGATATAGGAAACCAAGAAATTGGGTGATATATATCTAGAGGAAAACAAAGACAAAGAAATAGGAGAGACTTACTTGGGAAGAACCGACCTAAATCCACAAATAACCCATTCTATTTGCTTCCAAAACGTGTGGGGGAGAAACTCCAACCTTGGAGAACCCAAAATCCCGAGTGAGGATCAAGTGATAGAAAATTAGGAATGAAAAGAGGCAACCAAAAGGGTGCCCGGATTAAAAAACCCTAATTTTAAGTAGCTGCACGGTTAGCCCGCACGATTTGGAAAACCCTGCGCTAACCCTGTGCATGATACTGCCTCAATAGAAGGGATCCACATGATTTCCTCGCATGGTTTGGAAAACTTTGCATGTGCCATGTGAAGCCTATTATCTACCCCTTCACGGTTTCTTGGAAAACCCGCATGGTTTCCCCTATCCTTGCTTAGAACGTGTGCCCTTATAAAGGCCTCCAAACTTACTCAAAACCATTAAAAACTATCCCAACCTCTTCCCAACTCATCCTAAATACATTAAACACATAAAAAGTCATAAAAAGGGAAAATACCTCAAACCGGGGGTTCTATACCATTGATTGTTTAGAAATTAATAGTGAGTGAGATATGATATTGTATTATAAGGAAGAGATTGTGGATGTGCTTATGAAGATTAAAGATTCAAAGGAATATTTCAAAAGGATGAGTACATAAATTAGTATTTCAACATAGTTATTGAACAAAAGACATGGGATGAAACCAAATATCAGATCTTACTCTACAGATTCAATAAAGGAAAGATAAATATGGAGGGGTATATCAAGGTTTGTGATGAGATGAAATTCTTTTAAGTATAAGAGGTTATGTGCCATTATTATGTTAAGAAGAAGGTGAAAATGAAGAATAAGGTTTTACTTATGTATCTTCCTTTGTTAAAAAACCTAAATCAATTTATATGATTGTTGAGATGATCTTAATGTCTAAAAAAATGCTTAATGTTTGGACAATCATCTTTGTTATCAATAATATGGATTTTTTTAAAGGATTTTTTCCTTCGTATTTTTTGGGAATAACGTTACCCGACATAGATGGAAGAGATGAATGGATGAATTTAGTAGAGTTGTTCTAGAGAGAGGTTATTGGACTAGGCTATCAAATAGAGAAAGGCACCAAATTTTAATCCAATTATGCTCACAAGTTCTATAAAAAATATGTGTTTAAAAATGAAAATCAAGGGAAGCTTCGATATTCCAAAAATATCAAACATCAGGATAACAAAATATTATCATTATACAAGGTTGAATATAATAGTTGAGAATGATTTGTAGATATAAAATTATTTTTTTGTGATGTTTTGTTAAATAAAAACATTTTATGTTATTAGAAAAAGGATTGGGGGTATAAAGTGTTATCAGGCAATTTTTTTTAAATTTAAAAATTAGAGGAAGTTTGAAGATGTATCAGAGGACTCAAAGTAATTTCATTATAAAAAGTACTTCATAATGTTTTTTATAAATTTAGCCTACATAGTCCACTAGATACAAGGCCAATTCATATTTATTTTATTAAAAAGACACTTTAAGGAAATGTTGGAACCATACACAGACCCTTCAAAAACATAGTTCACCGTACAGATTTTGTAACGCCCCGACCCTAGTTGCCTAGAGTCGGTGCATTATTACATAACATTGGCATGATCACAAGAAAGATCAAATCTCGAAAGACCGATTGGTTTAGTAGCCTTGGAAACACTAGATATATTCATAAGTTTTACATTACATCATAAAATGAAAAACTACTACAACAACATAATGTTTCAACAGTCCACACTATAATCCCCTCATAATATCCCTGCAGGTCATTCATAACTTACATCTTCACTTCCTGGGAAAAATAAAACATAGAAAAGGGGTGAGCTCAAATGCCCAGTAAGGATAACAATATAGCGGAAACTTTTATAAATAAGAATAAACTTTTAAGGCAATGTATAACTAAAACAAAATCCTTTCAAACATGAACTTTCAACATGGTATGGCATAAATAAAATGAAATAATGCCATTTACTTATTCACATGGATATTCTACTAATCGAATAATCACATGCAAAAACCAATAACCACTTTCATAATGTTGGAATGCATAATGCCAGACTATCATTACCACATAGCCAAGGCCTCGTGCCAAGACTACAAATAAGATTTTGTCAAGGCCTTGTGCCAAGACACTAGTTTGTCTCATGAGACCTACCGATGCATCGAGGAGCTATAGCGGGCTCCACCCGTCACATATTAAGTCCAATGCATTCCCATATGAAAAGGTTTA
Source organism: Viscum album (assembly GCA_963277665.1). Lineage (NCBI taxonomy): Eukaryota > Viridiplantae > Streptophyta > Magnoliopsida > Santalales > Viscaceae > Viscum > Viscum album. Next base: position 2,123,951,069 of record OY728119.1, read on the forward strand.
AACATAACATAAACATTCGTATTAAAACTAGTATACGAAATGTAAATACTTTCACCACAAACTATGAATGGTATAAAAATAGCACATCCACAGTCAAACATATCACAAAACCTTCAATACAATATAGAAGTTTTGTATCATAATAAATCAACTTCAAATAATATTAAAATCCATCAAAGGATGTTGACATAGATGAAATCAAAATTCTTTTTAAAGAAATATCTCCTTTTATTTTGAAATAATTTAAGATCCATATAAAATAAAACATTTTCTTTGAAAATATTCTTATAAGCTTGTAAGGGAAGCTTTGAAGATTTTATAACGGCGGAAAATAGCCGCACCCGCTGTATAAGTTAAAAAAAACATTCTTACCTTAATTCTGTCGAAAAGGTTAAAAAGGACCTTGTTTTGAAAATGACCGAAAGATTCCTCTATAAACCACTTATAAAAGTCAAAAAGGGTATAAATGACTTTAACTCATATTCTAGTAAATAGTAAAAATGTTTTGAAATGTATTTTTAAGAAACATGGATGTGGATGATAAAGAGATCCCAGTAGATTATTACGTATAAACAACCTTGGATAATGAAGAGGTTGTAAAGTAAACCCTTACCTTGTAATTTTCCTTGGTTGGGGTAGGTTAACCTCCTGTATAATGGTGAAATAGTTGTTATTAAATTATACAAGAATAATATATAATAATATGATATCATATATGATCTTTTAACATTGATTTGTTATTAATATCTTAGAATTATCGTCGTTTCGGGAGTTAACTTACTCATTTTCTTTTATATGTTTTGTTACATAAGCCATGGTTGTTGTATCTTATTCATATCCAGAATGATATCCAGTCCTTAAACATCATTTTTAAATCATCAAATGATAATTATACTTGAATGGATATGATGGAGAATGAATCTCATCGCGTTCGTGGAGACGGTAGTCCGTACGTACGCACGAGCGACAATATCATTCTTTTGATATTAAAATAATATATAAATGGATGGTATATCATATATACAGAATCATTAACATGTTATATTTATTATTTACATGAGTTACACATCATTATTATACCCATCCAAATAATATTATATTTAATAACAATTACACCACGACGTGGAGACGGTAAGCCGTACGTACGCACGTATGGTGACATGTTATTCAAAGGGTGGATAGAATACTGAATATGATTGTACCATATTTATAATAACATCACAGTATATGTGATATACTGGAGTTATTATTTTAGAATGGTAAGAACAAAGGAAGAAGAAGTGGAAGAAGAAATGAACTTGGAGAAGGGTGGTGAAATCATTACCTCTTCTTCGGGTTCTTCCTTTTGATTTGATCAAAAGGGCTCCTTAGGTTGGCTTTCTGATCAAACTAAGGCATCTAGGTTGTAGTGAGGGATGTTGGGAGAGTATTTGGGCAGAGTTTGGCCGAACCAAAAGGCTTTGAAGGTGTGAAGAAATGAGAAGGAGGAGTGCCCTTTTATAAGAGGGGTGAGGGGCACCTTTGGAAAAGCTAGAAATATTAATTTATAATAAATTCATATTCGGGTTCTAATGGCTCCAAAGTTGATTATTCAAAGTTTAAGGTGGGGATAGGTCTAAAACCACTCAACCAATAGAATTTAGATAGGTTTGGGTACTTATATTAACCTTATCTTTAAGTATTAACTCTAAGTTAATTAGTTTCTCTTTTACAATGTCTCTTTGTATTTTTATATAATATGGTTAATAAACTTACAATATACATCCAAGAGACCCCCAAGTGGTACATTAATGATGAACCTATCATGATATAAGTCTCTTGGCCGATCCTTAGACTTTTAAGAATTTAATATCAATTAATAATATAATATTTGTTTAAGAACTCTTTTATGTCAATTTTGACACTATTCAATAGTTGATTTTTGTGAAACTCATAACAGATTGATTACTTCGAACAAAGTCAATTAAATCAATCCTAATATATCATATTATCCTAGAAAATTAGTTTAATTCATTAAAAGTTTCATATTATATTTATTTGGGTATTTTTAATATCAATTATTTTAATTTTTCACTATTATAGTAATTACTGCATCATCATTGTGTCATATATAAAATAAATTATTTAATGTCTAAAAATTATAAATAAAATATAATTATGTAGGAAATCTTTTTAGATTTCTAATGAATATTTATAATCTAAATGCCAACATATATAACCCTATGTAACAATTGTTGTTCTAAAAGATATATGCTTGTGTCATTTTTGTATTCATTTTAACTAAATTAAAATAAAGTGTCATTATCACTTACAAGTGGATCCATGGGGTTCCAAAATAGACCCAAAGATTCTCATGGTCGACCATGTATCAACCAATAGGGTTAAGACACGTTTTAGGGTAATTTAGTATTATTATAATATTATTTTTTTAACCCTTATTTACCGGATTTACCCTTAACCATGGTATTTACCGCAGTAATTATTCAAAATGTCTAAATATAAAAGTTACCTATTTACACAATTTGAAAATCCTGATTCCAAATATGGAATCCATTTTCCTAAATTCAAAACACAGAAGTGGCAGAAATTAATTTAAAATTAATTCCCGCTGTCAAAACAAAAAGCGTGTTTTTAAGAGATAATAACTATCAAAAGATTGACACTTGATTATGTTCGGTTTAATTGTAAAATTATGTCCAATGACCAACATTATATTAAATGGCAAAACTATATTCTAAATATACTTTAAAACCACTCAAATTCATAATTTATCACTATTAATTATTTTTATTAAAAAAGTTCTTTTTAATTAAAATTTAGTAATTTTCACTATTCATCAAAATATGAAAGTTATCCGAAATGTACCAAAATTTCACCTTAGGCTAAATTCGATATTCCGAATCCAAAAATGAAGTCCATTTTCAAATATAAAATATATATAATTTCAAAAAGTAGGTGTTACTATTCATAACGGCTAGTTTGATTAGTTATGGTGTGTTAGAACTCGGTGTTGCGTACAACACACGCTATCACATTATTCAAAGAGAAGCGTACCGTAGAAGCTTGGGGTGTTACATTCTCCCCTCATTCAAATAATTGCGTCCTTGCAATTTCTAGGGTATTACTGCATAAAAAGACTCGGGTGGTTCTTCATCATAAGTTCCTCGGGTTCCCACGTTGCCTCTTCCATCTTATGGTTTCTCCACAAAACTTTTACCAGACGCGTCGTCCGGTTTCTCAGCACTTGTTCTCTCGTATCAAGAATCTTGACAGGCTCTTCGCAATAAGACAGATCGGGTTCTAGTTCTAATTCCTCATAGGTGAGTACATGCGTCGGATCAGGCATGTATTTCCTCAATAGAGATACGTGGAACACATCGTGAACTTTGGAGAGACTTGGCGGCATTGCCAATCGGTAAGCTACAACCCCAATTCGTTCTAGAATTTCGAAAGGTCCGATGTACCTGGGACTCAATTTACCTTTCTTACCAAAACGTATGACTCCCTTCCACGGAGATACCTTCAGGAAAACATGATCACCGACTTGAAATTCCAAATCCTTCCTTCGATTATCGGCATAGCTCTTCTGCCTACTTTGAGCTGCTTTGATGTGATTTTGGATTACTTTCACCTTTTCCACCGTTTCCTCCACCAGTTCTGGGCCTAAAAGTTTTCTTTCACCAACGTCATCCCAACAGGTTGGTGTACGGCATCTCTTTCCGTATAACGCTTCATATGGTGCCATCTGAATACTCGAATGGAAGTTATTGTTATAGGAAAATTCTACCAGAGGTAAATATTGATCCCACATACCCTGAAAGTCAAGTGAGCAAGATCTCAACATGTCTTCTAAGGTTTGAATAGTCCGTTCTAATTGTCCGTCTGTCTGAGGGTGGTAAGCAGTGCTCAAATGAAGTTCAGTATCCAGGGATTTCTGAAGACTTTTTCCAGAATTTTGAAGTAAAACGGGGATCACGATCAGAAACAATCGATAGGGGTACTCCATGAAGTCTCACAACTTCATTAATATATAGTCTTGCTAGACGTTCTAGGGGTAGATCTTCTCTTATAGCAAGAAAATGTGCTGTCTTGGTAAGAAGATCAACAATAACCCATATTGCATCGTTCCTTCTAGGAGTCTTTGGTAGCCCCATGACAAAGTCCATCGTAACATTGTCCCATTTCCACTCCGGTATGGGAAGAGGTTGCATGACTCCTCCAGGCTGTTGCCTTCCAGCTTTCACTTGTTGACAAACCATACATCTTGACACAAAATCAGCAATCTCCCTCTTCATGTTGTCCCACCAAAAATGTTCCTTCAAATATCTATACCTTTTGGTGCTCCCAGGGTGTATAGAGAAATTGGAACTATGAGCATCATCCAGAAATTCCCTTTTTAGATCAGGTATATTGGGAACACAAAGTCTCTTCCCGAATTTCAAAATTCCATCTTCATACACAAAGTCTCTCAATCTCCCATCATTCACAGCTTTAATCTTCTTTTGGAATTCTTCATCATCAGTCTAAGAACTCTTAATCCTTTCTAGTAAAGATGGTTTGGCAACCATTTGAAAAAGCATTGATGTTTCACCTTCCCTGGTTATTCCCATGTCCATCTTCACTAGATCCATAAAAATTGGATCCTTTTCAATTCTCATATTGTTCAAAACTCCATGGTCTTTTCTACTCAAAGCATCTGCCACCTTGTTCGCCTTCCCTGGGTGGTAGTGTATCGTTCAATCATAATCCTTGAGTAATTCAAGCCATCTCCTTTGCCTCATGTTGAGTTCTTTTTGTGAGAAAATATACTTCAAACTCTTGTGATCAGTATAAATCTCACATTTTTCACCATAGAGGTAGTGCCTCCATATCTTCAAAGCAATGATTACAGCTGCTAACTCAAGATCATGAGTAGGATAGTTTTGTTCATGAATTTTCAACTGTCGTGATGCATAGGCAATAACTCTATCATTCTGCATAAGGACACAACCAAGTCCTTTCTTCGATGCATCACTATAAATAACGAACCCATCATTCCCCGATGGTAGAGTCAATATAGGAGCATTGACTAATCTTCTATTCAGTTCTTCGAAACATTCTTCACACTCTTTTGTCCAAACAAATTTAACCCCTTTACGTGTGAGCTTCGTTAATGGGTTAGCCAATCGGGCAAAATTCTGGACGAAACGTCGATAATAACCTGCCAAACCAATAAAACTACGTACCTTAGTTATACTCGTAGGTGCTGGCCATTCTTGGATTGCCTTGGTCTTAGAAGGATCAACAGAGATTCCATCTTTAGAGACAATATGGCCAAGAAAAGAAATATCCTGAATCCAGAATTCACACTTGCTAAACTTCCCATATAATTCATGCCTCCTCAGAGTCTTCAAGATAATGCGCAAGTGATTTTCATGATCTTCGTAGGTTTTGGAGTATACCAAGATATCATCAATAAATACCACCACAAATTCATCGAGATACTCCTTGAAAACTCTATTCATCAGATCCATGAATACAGAGGGTGCATTAGTCAATCCAAACGGCATTACAGTAAACTCGTAATGCCCGTACCTGGTTCGAAATGCTGTCTTCGGAATGTCTTCCTTCTTCACACACAACTGATGGTATCCAGATCGAAGGTCAATCTTTGAAAAGTATTGAGCTCCATGCAGTTGGTCAAATAAATCATCAATACGAGGTAGGGGATACTTGTTCTTTATCTTTATAGCATTGATCTCCCTGTAGTCGATACATAACCTCATAGATCCATCTTTCTTTTTAACAAAAAGAACAGGGGCTCCCCATGGAGAAACACTAGGGAGAATAAATCCCTTATTACTCAATTCCTCTAGTTGTTTCTTTAGTTCGACTAACTCTACAGTGGCCATTCTATAAGGGGTCTTCGATATAGGCCTTGATCCAGGAATCAAATCAATGGAAAACTCAACTTCTCGTTCTAGAGGATGTCCAGGTAAATCTTCTGGAAATACATCTACAAATTCTTTCACAACAGGTACATCCTCTATTTGAACATTCCTTTCCTCACCCGCAGTTATTTCATTCTCTTCCTCCCCAATAATTGAATTTAGTTGAGCTATTGAGGGTGGATCTAAATAAGAATTAGGTGGTGACGATTCTGTTCTAAAAATAAGGTGTTCCTTATCATTATCATCAAGAATCGTAACCTCTTTCTTCTTACAATAAATATTCGCATCATAGTCCGAAAGCCAGTCCATACCAAGGATTATATCAAACTCAATCATAGGTATGACGATGAGATCAGCAGATAAAGAAAATTTATGTGCTCTAATGGGGACTGATTCACAAAACATTGTTGCAACGATACTTCCCTTAGGAGTTTTAACTGACAACTCCCTTATTAAATCAAATTGGAAATATATAATTTTCTTAGCAAACTGGGAAGATATGAAACAATGTGATGATCCAGAATCAAATAATGCATTTGCTAAACTTGAGGAAACCATTAAATTACCTGCCACCACGTCTTTCGGAGCTTCTACCTCAGCAGTAGTGATAGCATAAGCCTGGCCTTGATCCCTTGGCCTTTTCTGAGGTAAGTTCTCCTGACGCTTAGGACATGAATTTCCATAATGCCCCATCTCCCTTCAATTATAGCACTGAACGTTGGTAGCTTCCTTCTTCCCCTTGCAATCATGAGCTTGGTGGCCTTTTTCACCACACTTGTAATAGACTCCAATTCCCTTCAAGAAAGTACCAGGATGTTTCTTCCCGCATTTACCACAAGATGGATATTCAACCTTTCCCTTCTTCCCCTTATTTCCATTCCCAGATTGATCAGCAGGTCTCTTCTTCTCTTGCTTTGCTTTAAAGTCATAAGACTTAGAGAATTCCTTTTCGGTCTTGATAGCACATGAGACAATGTCTTCGTACGATGAAAAGGATTGTGAGACTAATGCTCGACGGAAAAATGGTTTTAACCCATCAAAGAAACGATCAATCTGACTTCTTGGGTTGCGAATATAATCTCCAGCATACCTCGCTAACCTTGTAAAGTTAGCCTCATACTTTGTGACATTCTCATCCTCCTTTTGTCTCAGACTCAGAAATTGTCTTTCCATATCTGCTCGATGGTCGCGAGGAAAGTATTTTTCTAAAAACAGATCTTTGAACTCCCTCCATTCCATATTTGATACTTCATCATCTTCCTTCATGTTCTGAATCAATGACCACCATTGATCAGCATCTCCAGTGAGGCGGTAAACTGCCATGATAACTTTTTCCCTTTCACTGCTCCCCAAAGCCTGAAATATTTTCTCTAGGGAAAATATCCATTGCTCAGCTACTAAGGGATTTGTATTCCCATTGAACGTTGGTGGTTGTTTCCTCATGAATCGATCTAACATTGATCCTCCACGCTGCGGATCAGGGTGCTCCATACGGGTAATGTTATTATTCATAACCTGAGTAAGTTGTCCCAGTATGGTGATTAGCTGATCAGCACCAGTTGCATCACCAGCCCCACTATAATTATCTTGAGCAGGAGGGAAATCCCTACATGGAGTGCGTGCATTGATACGGTTTCCATTTCTTCCACTAGGCGCCATTTCTAAACAATGGAATAAACTAGATCAGTTTATGAATCAAAATACATAATCCCATACTTATAAAACACTTAACATAAATTGAACTATTTATGGATATAATCCATAATCATAAGAATTTTTTTTTTCTTTGAGGATGTATATACTCATAATCCCTTCAAAATGATTTGTAAAGAAAATGAGAGTTATCCTAAGCATATCCCCCGGGAGTGTCGTAACCAAGAGTGCAGCAAGGCCCGTTGTCGTGCACCAGTTCCCGTTCGAGTCTAGCTCAAAGCGGTGTTTTCGAGTTTTACCCCTAGGTACATCTGTGCCAGAGCCGCCTCTACCTGCTCGTATCCAGATAGGGATGTATTTCTCGGAAAACTCACAAAATCTCTACAATACCAAAATTCTAGGAAGTTCTTCTATACTAATCCTCAAAGTTCATCTTAGGTCTACGTGCTCTAATCAGAGTTTATCTAAATCTAGCTTCCAAGGTTTTTACTAAACTTCCTCTGATACCAACTGTAACACCCCGACCCTAGTTTCCTAGAGTCGGTGCATTATTACATAACATTGGCATGATCACAAGAAAGATCAAATCTCGAAAGACCGATTGGTTTAGTAGCCTTGGAAACACTAGATATATTCATAAGTTTTACATTACATCTTAAAATGAAAAACTACTACAACAACATAATGTTTCCACAGTCCACACTATAATCCCCTCATAATATCCCTGCAGGTCATTCATAACTTACATCTTTACTTCCTGGGAAAAATAAAACATAGAAAAGGGGTGAGCTCAAATGCCCAGTAAGGATAACAATATAGCGGAAACTTTTATAAATAAGAATAAACTTTTAAGGCAATGTATAACTAAAACAAAATCCTTTCAAACATGAAATTTCAACATGGTATGGCATAAATAAAATGAAATAATTCCATTTACTTATTCACATGGATATTCTACTAATCGAATAATCACATGCAAAAATCAATAACCACTTTCATAATGTTGGAATGCATAATGCCAGACTATCATAACCACATAGCCAAGGCCTCATGCCAAGACTACAAATAAGATTTTGTCAAGGCCTTGTGCCAAGACACTAGTTTGTCTCATGAGACCTACCGATGCATCGAGGAGCTATAGCGGGCTCCACCCGTCACATATTAAGTCCAATGCATTCCCATATGAAAAGGTTTAAACATAACATAAACATTCGTATTAAAACTAGCATACGAAATGTAAATACTTTCACCAAAAACTATGAATGGTATAAAAATAGCACATCCACAGTCAAACATATCACAAAACCTTCAATACAATATAGAAGTTTTGTATCATAATAAATCAACTTCAAATAATCTTAAAATCCATCAAAGGATGTTGACATAGATGAAATCAAAATTCTTTTTAAAGAAATATCTCCTTTTATTTTGAAATAATTTAAGATCCATATAAAATAAAACATTTTCTTTGAAAATATTCTTATAATCTTGTAATGGAAGCTTTGAAGATTTTATAATGGCGGAAAATAGCCGCACCCGCCGTATAAGTTAAAAAAAACATTCTTACCTTAATTCTGTCGAAAAGGTTAAAAAGGACCTTGTTTTGAAAACGAACGAAAGATTCCTTTATAAACTACTTATAAAAGTAAAAAAGGGTATAAATTACTTTAACTCATATTCTAGTAAATAGTAAAAATGTTTTGAAATGCATTTTTAAGAAACATGGATGTGGATGATAAAGAGATCTCAGTAGATTATTACGTATAAACAACCTTGGATAATGAAGAGGTTGTAAAGTAAACCCTTACCTTGTACTTTTCCTTGGTTGGGGTAGGTTAACCTCCTGTATAATGGTGAAATAGTTGTTATTAAATTATACAAGAATCATATATAATAATATGATATCATATATGATCTTTTAACATTGATTTGTTAATAATATCTTAGAATTATCATCGTTTCGGGAGTTAACTTACTCATTTTATTTTATATGTTTTGTTACATAAGCCATGGTTGTTGTATCTTATTCATATCCAGAATGATATCCAGTCCTTAAACATCATTTTTAAATCATCAAGTGATAATTATACTTGAATGGATACGATGGAGAATGAATCTCATCGCGTTCGTGGAGACGGTAGTCCGTACGTACGCACGAGCGACAATATCATTCTTTTGATATTAAAATAATATATAAATGGATGGTATATCATATATACAGAATCATTAACATGTTATATTTATTATTTACATGATTTACACATCATTATTATACCCATCCAAATAATATTATATTGAATAACAATTACACCACGACGTGGAGACGGTAAGCCGCATGTACGCACGTATGGTGACATGTTATTCAAAGGGTGGATAGAATACTGAATATGATTGTACCATATTTATAATAACATCACAGTATATGTGAGATACTGGAGTTATTATTTTAGAATGGTAAGAACAAAGGAAGAAGAAGTGGAAGAAGAAATGAACTTGGAGAAGGGTGGTGAAATCATTACCTCTTCTTCGGGTTCTTCCTTTTGATTTGATCAAAAGGGCTCCTTAGGTTGGATTTCTGATCAAACTAAGTCCTCTAGGTTGTAGTGAGGGATGTTGGAAGAGTATTTGGGCAGAGTTTGGCCGAACAAAAAGGCTTTGAAGGTGTGAAGAAATGAGAAGGAGGAGTGCCCTTTTATAAGAGGGGTGAGGGGCACCTTTGGAAAAGCTAGAAATATTAATTTATAATAAATTCATATTCGGTTGCTAATGGCTCCAAAGTTGATTATTCAAAGGTTAAGGTGGGGATAGGTCGAAAACCACTCAACCAATAGAATTTAGACAGGTTTGGGTACTTATATTAACCTTATCTTTAAGTATTAACTCTAAGTTAATTAGTTTCACTTTTACAATGTCTCTTTGTATTTTTATATAATATGGTCAATAAACTTACTATATACATCCAAGAGACCCCCAAGTGGTACATTAATGATTAACCTATCATGATATAAGTCTCTTGGCCGAACCTTAGATTTTTAGGAATTTAATATCAATTAATAATATAATATTTGTTTAAGAACTCTTTTATGTCAATTTTGACACTATTCAATAGTTGATTTTTGTGAAACTCATAACAGATTGATTACTTCGAAAAAAGTCAATTAAATCAATCCTAATATATCATATTATCCTAGAAAATTAGTTTAATTCATTAAAAGTTTCATATTATATTTATTTGGATATTTGTAATATCAATTAATTTAATTTTTCACTATTATAGTAATTACTGCATCATCATTGTGTCATATATAAAATAAATTATTTAATGTCTAAAAATTATAAATAAAATATCATTATGTATGAAATCGTTTTAGCTTTCTAATGAATATTTATAATCTAAAATCCAACATATATAACCCTATGTAACAATTGTTGTTCTAAAAGATATATGCTTGTGTCATTTTTGTATTCATTTTAACTAAATTAAAATAAAGTGTCATTATCACTTACAAGTGGATCCATGGGGTCCCAAAATAGACCCAAAGATTCCCATGGTCGACCATGTATCAACCAATAGGGTTAAGACACGTTTTAGGGTAATTTAGTATTATTATAATATTATTTTTTTAACCCTTATTTACCGGATTTACCCTTAACCATGGTATTTACCGCAGTAATTATTCAAAATGTCTAAAAATAAAAGTTACATATTTACACAATTTGAAAATCCTGATTCCAAATATGGAATCCATTTTCCTAAATTCAAAACACAGAAGTGGCAGAAATTAATTTAAAATTAATTCCCGCTGTCAAAACAAAAAGCGTGTTTTTAAGAGATAATAACTATCAAAAGATTGACACTTGTTTATGTTCGGTTTAATTGTAAAATTATGTCCAATGACCAAAATTATATTAAATGGTAAAAATATATTCTAAATATACTTTAAAACCACTCAAATTCATAATTTATCACTATTAATTATTTTGATTAAAAAAGTTGTTTTTAATTAAAATTTAGTAATTTTCACTATTCATCAAAATATGAAAGTTATCCGAAATGTACCAAAATTTCACCTTAGGCTAAATTCGATATTCCGAATCCAAAAATGAAGTCCATTTTCAAATATAAAATATATATAATTTCAAAAAGTAGGTGTTACTATTTATAACGGCTAGTTTGATTAGTTATGGTGTGTTAGAACTCGGTGTTGCGTACAACACACGCTATCACATTATTCAAAGAGAAGCGTACCATAGAAGCTTGGGGTGTTACAGATTTCAAAATTAATAATATACCTTAAGAACCAAAATCAACTCGCCTCACAACCTGTTTCAAATTTTAAACAAAAGACTGTTGTCAATGCCACATGCCACGAACTTGCATCGAAAGTTTTTAGGACACAACCACTTCATCAACTACTTTATTGCCACCATCATCACATAGCTGCTTCCACCATCACATCACCATTGTTCACTCCAAACTTTCTCATCATCACCATCACCTGAATTCAAGCCACACATCACCAAACCCCAAGCCCTTTTAAAGACAACCCTCATCACTGGAAAAGCAGTTGATCCAATGTAAAAATTCACATCACCAGAGGACATCAGCACTGATCCAAGAAGACATCAAACTAGGGGAAAGTGAAACCTACATCAAAGAAATGATAAGATGACCACCCTTTCATCACAAAACCTATTACATGGTCAACCTTTTCTACACCAACAACTATTCCATTTTCCATTGCCCTAAAACCTCTCAAACCTGAAGATCCTGAACTAAAACACTGGGATCCTACCACCACAACACACCACACACCGAAAACATCATTTGGACCATCACACTTGACCTACCTGAAACAGGTTTGTGGTTTGGAGGCTAGAGAGGGGAAAGTAGAGGGACTCACACAGCAATCCATTGAGCAAGAATCACTGTGTCAAACCTTCAACAAAACAAAAAAAAATAGAACATCAACATAGCTCCCATACAAAACCGAAAGACAGGACAAAATCATCAAGAAAAAAGAAAGAAGAAACTAGCATGAAACCCAAAATGAGGTTGGGATGAAGGAATCCAAAGGGATGAAACCCTATGTAGAACAAATAGAAAGAATAAATAGAAGTTGAATCCCTAAAAAGTGAGATGTGGCGCTGAGAAATACACAACCGCCTATATGCTAAACCCAAAACCTTATAGGATCCATTATTCTAGATCCGACCTGGAAAGGAGCATTGGAACTCAAGGTCAGAGTGCAGAGGAGACAACCTAGAAGAAATATAAAGCACCACAGATCAGAGACAAGATAGAGGGAGGAAATCCTAAGCATAATGAGTGAGAAGAAGCGATGTTGTATAGAGAAGATAACGCATGATATAGGGGAGAAACAGAGGGAAACAAAGACGAGGATCCATCACCAAAGAATGTGAGAGAAACCCTAAAAGAATGAGCGAGCCGAGAGCCTGAGGCATCCATGCGAGTGAGCTTCCATTCATAGTCCAGTAGATAAAAATTATATGTACAACAATAAGAGAAAATTCTTAAAGTCCACTGAAAAATATTTTATATGTTCTTAAGTCATAGCAATGTCATCTTGAGTTAAAATTATATCAGATTGAATTGGAAAAATATATAAAGTGAATAAGTTATAAAATGTTCTTTTTGGAGTCCCAATATGAATCAGTGTAAAAATGTTTCCAATTGATCTTCAAGGGATAAAAGGTTCCTAGTGAAGGCAATGGAATAATGTTTCCGAAGAGAGTCATATGATAGAGGAATTGTCTTATGAAATCAGTTTGATTTGTTCCTATGAAGTCTTAAAGAATCACCATATGTAGCTTCATTGGATAGAAGAAGTTTTATGATTTTGTACCATATGGAAGTTTTCCATATCTTTATGAGGTTTTCTTAAGGACATTAATGTGGTGATTTCAGGATGGATGTTCAATGTTTCAACTATCTCGAAGGTGGAATTGTGATTCTAGCTGATATTATAGGATGTTTGAATATTGATGCAATGTACCAAACCTGGGATCCACAAAAGTTTCCCTGAGATGGGTATCCACATGAAATCAACCATGACTCCCCGTACACCAGAGGGTTACAAATATTAGTGAGGGTCTAACCAATCATGTGGGGAGACTATAACCTCATTATCATAGTAATCCACAATATGTAATATGAAATAACTGAAATAAGAAAAAATAATAACAATAAACATGTATTACCAACCATATCCCAAAACTATGTATAATCCTACAACCAACCACTAAATATGTCATGCCATACCATACAATACTGAATATAAGGAAAACCAAAAATAAAGACAACAAATGAAATCCCAAAAATGGGTTACAACACTAATTATGGATCCTTCCACCATGAATACCCCCTTCCCAAATAAAAATCATAGAATAAGACATTTTCCCTTGTCATGAACTACAAATATGAAGTCTTCTTGGGTACCCAGTGGCAGCCCGATCAGGGTGTGAGTGCAACTCAGTAGGCTACCACCAACAGTGTCTACAAAATATCCAGTCTAAACAAATTGTGTATAAAAGTACTAAAATAAACAAAAAGGAATGAAAAATGGATAATACAGAATCTAATTATTAATAACATCACTTAATTCATTTTCATTACTTATTCCCTTTTTTATAAATTTTCATCTATTTCACTTCATCCTATGTCAGTCAACTAAAATGCATAAGGGGATAAATGAAGCTCCCTATCTCACTAGGGAAAACATTTCACAAACAACAACATCACACATACCGTGGAGAGTTGATCTAGATAATCTCATCAAATGAAACCATTAGGGGCATATAGCCTCAGTCCTTTCCCTAACCCACATATTAATGTGGGTGGGGTTTAGAGCCTCAGACTAATTAGGCATGTGGGCATAGATCTTTAAGTCTAATACCCCACACAAACCATTAATCCATGTATACATGATTATTTAATCATTTACCATTTATAAAAAACCACAAAACATGATCAAAAAACACATAAAACATTAACAACATGGTTCTTTTAATAAATAAATCATCTTCTTGCCTTTACTCATTTACAAATTCTCATTTACGTGCCTTATTCCAATTAATCCATTTATCATTCACCTTGTATTTTCCAATCAATGAGTTTTCCCTTTTTAATTCATTTCACATTTAACATAACAAAATCATACCAACAAACCCCTTATGTCATGTTATCAATTAAACCCAATTCTCATTAGTTTCATTCCATACCCCAATCTAACATGTTAATACAATTATTATGGGAACTATGGCATAAGAATTAAATCCTACACTTATCATTACCAATTTTATGTTCAAGAAGAATAACACCCCCTGGGTGGCCCTTAACCTAGTCAAATCAACCTCAATGCATCCCATGGGGATCATGAGGTGTTCAAGTCGTCATCTAATAAACCCATTTACCAAATCCTATGAAATTCATAAAATGCACAAAAAAGGGAACCATAGCCTGACCACATAAATATAAACCAAAAATCAAGAATATGAGATATAACATTTAGACTACCTACCTGTATTTTGAAGACAACTGCATGATCAACCTCTAATCCTAAGATCCACAAGAAAAAGATAGTTTTGGGACCTCAGAATAAGAAGAAAAACCATACAATACCTTATCTAAAAAAGACATGGAAGAGGAGTGTTCGACTCATTGATAGATTTTATTCTCATGCAACAAAATATCATAGAAATTAGGGAGATCATTCCTTGAGATTGTTTGGGGAATTTTGGTTTGTCACTAGGGTTGATGGAGAAGAAATGAGGATACAAATCGAGTAAGGGTTCATAAACCCCGAGGGGGGTAAACTTTAAAAACCAACTTTTTAAGGGGTGTATGGTTGGACAAACCATGTAACAGCCATGTTCCACACTCTATCCATGAGCGGGCCAAGTAACATGGTTTCCTGGGAATCTCACATGGTTTGAAAACCCGTGTGATGTCTGTGCAGAATGACTTTATCCAGGGAAACATGGTTTGTCTTTCCCCATTGTACGGTTTCCACTATCCATGAACCAACATTAAAACATGAACTAGATGGTCCCATTTTCCCTTATTTTGTGTCTTGAACTCCTGGGAAACCCCTAAGACTCCTCATTGACTTAGGATACCATTAATTAACCAACTAAAATGTATTTAAAGAATAATTTTTAACAAGAATTCACCTCATGATGTTTGTGATCTTACAACCTCCCCACCTTATGACAACTCATCATCGAGCTATCTTTACATGAATCACTGATATTTTGAGGTAAAGTGATCTGGCCACTTGGCCTGCATATCCAAATCCCACTCCCAAGTTTCTTCCTGAACATTAAAATGCTTACACAAAACTCGAACCAAAGGAACTATCTTACTCCCATAATAATTTCACACTATGATCCGCAATATGAAACATATACTCCTCAAAGGACACATCAGCCTCAAGATCAACATCATCAATATCAATCACATGACATGGGTCATGGTGATACTAACAAAGCAGTGACACATGAAAAACATCATACATGACACTATACCATTTTGGAAGATCCAATTGGTATGATACTAGTACTATCCTCTTTACAATCTCAAACAACCCCACGCACCTAGGCACCAGCTAATGCTACATCTAAATCCTAGGGTGACCCAATCTTGGGGACACTAAAAGAAACACATCATCTACCACTATAAACTAAAGAGGTCTATGACATCTATCTTCATACCACTCATCCCTACTCTAATCGATAGACATTCTTTTTTGAATCGACTAAACCTATTCTGGATTCTCTTGCATGAGACTCATTCCCAAGAACTCTGATTGCCCAACCCCTATCTAACACAACAGATATCTTCATGGTATACCATATAAAACCTCATATAGTTCCATCTGAATTATCAATTGATAATTTTTGTTATAGGTGAACTCAATATGTTCCTTATGCATCTCCCAATATCCACTTAAATCAAGGACACATGACCTCAATATTTCCTCTAGGACATGAATCGTACACTATAATATCTCGTCTGTATATGGGTGAAAAGATGTACTAAAAAATAGATGGGTACCAAGAACCTTCTATAACCCCTACTTAAAGAATGAAGTAAAAAATGGATCACAATCCAAAAATATAGCCTATGGCACCCCATGTAACTATACTATTTCCCACACATACAACTCACTCAATTGGTCCATGGTGAAGGTCTCTCGAATTGATATTAAATGGGCTACCTTGGTCAATCAATCCAAAACTAACTAGATTGCATCATTCGTATGAGGCATCCTCAGAAGACCAACCAAAAAATCCATCATCATGTCAGTCCATTTCCATTATAGAATTAAAAAAGGCTTTAACAACCCACCTATTTACTGATGTTTGGCCTTCACCTATTTAAAGGTGTGACATCACGTCACAAATCACACTACCTTTTTCTTCATCCCTAGAAACCAATACTGACTTTGAAGATCATGATACATTTTATTTAAACCAAGATTCACTTCCCACTTCAAGGCATGGAACTCATGCATCAACTGTCCCGACATGCAAGTAGGTATGAAAAAATGACCACGAACATAAATGATCTCATCATCACTAACAATTTAACCAGAAGTTGAATCCCAGCATTCAAGATATTCCCTTGGATACAAGAACTTTGGATCCATATATTTTATCTCCTTAATTGATATCAAAAGTGTAGACTCAACCAATAAGGATGCAAGTTTCATCTAACCTTGTCCATCCTTAACCTCTAGATGAATCTCTAAAAACAATGCCATCATCCACCACTCGAAAATAGATACCCGAACCACTTAGTTTTGTGTCTTTCAGCTCAATGTATCTGCAACAATGTTCCTATTTACTAATGTGTAAACTAGCTCCAAATCGAATGATTGTACATTCTCAACCCACCTTCACTATCGAATATTAAAATCACAATATGAGAAGATATAATTAAGACTTTTATGATTAGTAAACATAGTAAACCTCTCTCCCAAGAGGTAATTCCACCAAAATTTTAAGGAATAGACCACTATGGAGAACTCAAGATCATACATTTGTTAATTTTGTTCATGAGGCCTCAACTTTCATGAACCATACCCAATATCCTGATCATTCTGCATTAACACTTACCAGAGTCCAATATTAGATGCATGACAATGAAAGATATTCTTCTTACCCAGACTAGGTAATATAAAAATTGGTGCAATAGTTAGCCACTTATTTAACTCCTAGAAGACATTGTCACATTAGATAGACCATTTAAACATAACTCCCTTATTGGTGCCACCCTAAAGTGGTGACACCCAATGGGATAAGTCATTGATAAACCACCAATATTATCCACCTAAACCATGAAAACACCAGACACCAAAAAAATTCTTAGGTTTCTCCCAAGATACCATGACATTCACTTTATTGGGGTCCACATACATACCTTCTTCAGAGATGACGTAATCTAAGAAATGAAACTTTTCAATCTTAAAATTTCATTTAGATAACTTGGTGTAAAGTATATATTTTCTTAGTGTACATCAGATGATGTTAAGGTGTTTGGAATGATTGCCACGAGTCTTAGAGTACACCAATATGTCATCCACAAATACAACTGTGAAATGATCTAGGTATGGATGAAATATTTGGTTCATTAAGGCCATAAAATCTATTGGAACATTAGTCAACCTGAACGACATGAAACAAAATATCATAGCCCACACTTTCTCCTGAAGGTAGTCCAAATTATGTCAGAATGTATCAACCTTAGCTGTTGATACACTAATATCAAATTGATTTTGGAGAAAACTGATGTACCCCTCAGTTGGTTAAAAAGATCCTTGATTCAAGGAATGGGGTATTATTTCCTATCCATCTTCCAATTCAGCTTCTTATAATTGAAAAAAACTGAAAGGATCCATCATCCTTCTTGAAAAATAGCATTGTAGATCCCCAAGGTGATTTACTCATATGAATAAACCCCTTTTTCTCCAATTCTTCCAACTAATTTTTAAATTCCTGGGGTTATTCTAGTTCCATTCTATATGGAAGAATATGATATGAATACAATCATGGTAGAAACTCTCTCATGAGCTCAAAATCTCTATTGGGAGAAAGTCCAGAGAATTCCACAGGAAACACATCCTAAAACCGATCTACCACAGGAGGAAATACAATTTTCTCTACTCCCCCATCAGCAATCATAATACAAGACACTGGAATGTGAGTTCACCCAACTACTAATTGACCGACCCTACATGTCCTGCTCAGATATCCCATTCCCCATGATGTACACAAGTATTCCCCTCAAACGATGTGAATCCTACCTGATGGTCATAAGAATTGATATAGTCTTGGTGAAACACCAACCAATCTATGACCATAATTAGATCAAAACATGGAATCTCAAGAACAAACAAGTCCCATAGGAAACAGAATCCACTAAACTTGAGAGAACATCTCTTACACTACTAATTTTTTTTATTCTTGCACCCCTAATGGTGTATCAATCGACATAACACCTCAAATATTATCCACCTATAGGACCAAAAATCTCACAAATTGGGTAGATATAAAAGAATGTGAGGAACCTATATCAAATAAAGCACTAGTATGTGTACCTCAAGATATCGATATCCTAGACTCTGTACCTCCAAGCGATGTATGAATTAGATAAAGATGAACTAATCCTCTACTCGGAGCTCTCATAAGAGTTCCAACTATTTCACTACCCTACGGATGCAGAATACCCATCCCTGGAGCACCATATCCACTACCCCGACCGGTAGGGTCGGTAGAGCTCTAACTGCCTTCCTAATATGGGGTAAATGACCCCCTACATGCACTATGAACCATACTTGGTCCCCCTTCACCCCCTAATGGTTGAAGGTTCCTTCATAATCTCTACACATTCCCCATACTACCACACACTTGGAAATCAACTGGTGATCGAGGACACTGGTATCGTGTGTGTCTCAACTTACCACACTGATATAAAAACACATAGTCACCACCCCAAGAGGCTGGTCCTCTTCTATGACTACTTGGAACACCACCTACTTGGTGAAGATTCTCAAAATGGGGCTTGTTACCCTTAGAATTCGTACCAATTAGTCTCCCAACTTGAAGTACATGCCCACCACCAGAAGCCTCCTTTATGTTCCCTTATTAAATATGGTCCTGGTCCACCTACTCAACCAACCTCTTTAAAATAAAAATATTAACTTGGGACATGATATCATGTCTGGGTCTACATTGGAAACACCTTTCTATAGCTACCTCATCCCATACCAACAATGGGATAAAGCGTCGCAAGTCATTGAAATGGCTATCATAATCCATCACTAACATAGTTCCTTATGTTAAACTCATAAATTCTGAAACATTTTCTAATCTTAAGGTCTCCAGATAAAATTTTTCCAAAAACATTTCTTAAATGTCTTTCCATAGTATACTATCCTCTTATTGAGTTTGAACCAGAATATCCGACCATCACTTTGCCAGACCCCGTAACATAGAAGAGTCCATCTTCAATCTCCTATCAGGAGGAGTCTCTAAGTGATACAAAATCCTCTAGATGGTCACTGTCTAGAACTATTCTTCCTTAGGACCACCCTTTGTGATCTGAGTGTGTTTTAACTTAAACTCTTTGGTCAGATCAAACAAACTTGGTATGACCTACCCTGGGTCCCATTCCATCATCTGCATAAAAGGGCCAAAGTAATCATAAAACTACTCCTCTCCCCTATTACCCTATATCACTAGGGTTTCATGATCCACTTATAGTGAATCATTCTCGGGGATATCCTTTTGTTTCCCGACTGACACACAAAATAATGTTGTCATTTCTATACAATTCCAAACACACATCACATGACACAAAACATAAAACATCTACATTTTTCACAAAGGAAGGATATCCACAATCCATATACAACCCATTTTTAAAAAACTATCCCAAATAATGTGTTTACATCGGTATTACTACCGCTATCCATCCCCACCATAGAACATGGTCAACATGGGAAAAACAACTCACACAACCATAAGTCATTTCAGTAAATTCCCAATTTACCCATTCTTACTTTCATAACATAAATACTTTTCTTTTAGGAACCTTTTCATCATTATAACTTATTACCACCATAATTTTAACCCAATTATAACTTTTCATTAGAGAAAAGTCTTCAACCATTCTTTTAAATTATTTTTATTTCCCATTTATATCATTCTTATTGAATAATACTTCATTAAAATTTTCAAAGAAAAATAAATGTACTTCATACCTCAAGTCTCACACATATTCCTTGTGTGTGCCTACCATGTTTCATGCCACCTATATCCTTAGGTTCTTAAAATGATGCATGCATGAACAACATCATACCATTTTGTCCATGAAAAAAAATATCAAAAAATATTCACATCACACAAGATGTGCATCACGAAATGGTGAAATATCATTCAACTATAATAACACACATCAAGAACAACAATCCCACCCTAGGCAGTTGGGTTTTACCACATACATGGGTTAGCTGCTCCAAAGAATGAGATTATTTCCAAGGCCTGGCCCATCATAGTCTCTCATTTAGCATCTCCAAATAGTAATATAATAGAAGATAAATCCTATGATACCACTTTATAACATCCCCAACACAGGATCCACTAAACAGTGGTATGATATGGGTCTTCATATGACCTCATGTGTGCCTTATTATATGCCATAGGCTAATAAATAACAATGAGGGTCTAACCAATCACATGAAGATAATATAACATCATTACTAGAGTGATCCATAGTAGGTAATATTAAATAAAAAAATAATAAAAAACATTAACAATAAACATGCATTACCAACTATCTCTCAAAACAGGGTACAATCCCA
Organism: Viscum album; assembly: GCA_963277665.1. NCBI lineage: Eukaryota > Viridiplantae > Streptophyta > Magnoliopsida > Santalales > Viscaceae > Viscum > Viscum album. Next base: position 2,123,972,538 of record OY728119.1, read on the forward strand.
CAACGTACTCTTAAATATGTCATGTCACACTATACAATGTCAAATGTGAGGAAAACCCAAAATAATGTCAAAAAATGAAATCCCCAAAATGGGTCCAGGATTAAATTCCAGATCCTTCCACCATGCACATCCCCTGCCCAAATCAACCACCTAACATATGACCTTTACCCTTGTCATAACCTACAAGCATGAAGACATCTCAGGTACCCAGTTGTAACCCAAGATAGGTGTGAGTACAACTCAATAGGCCACCACCAATAGTGTATACAAAATTATACTGTAAATAGATAATCTATGCAAGTAATAAAATAAACAAAGGTAAGAAAAAGGGATAAAATAGGTTCCAATAGTTAATAAGTTCTCTTATTCCACATTCATCATTTATTCCTTGGGTCAAGAATTTTCATCATTTTCACTTTGGACTATGTCATTAAACTACTATGAATAGGGGGATAAATCAATATCCCAATCTCACTATGGAAATTTTTTCACAAATAAGTACATCACACTTACCTTGGAGTGTTCATAAAGGAAGTCTCCTCAAATCAAAACCATTAGGGGAATCTGGCCTCAGTAGTCTCCATAGAACATGCATTAAAGGGGTTGGGGTTGATAGCCTTAGTCTAACCCAACCCATGTTCATAGATCATAAAGTCCCTTATCCCACACAAACCACTAAGACATGTGAAAATGCTTCTTTAATCATTTTCGATTTATACCAAATCAAAAACCATACTAAAAAAACACACATAACATTCAAAAAATGATTGATTCCAAAAATAAATCATCTTCATGCCTTATCCCATTTACAAATTCTCATTTACATGATTTATTCTGATTAACCCATTTATCATTCACCTTACCTTAGACTATAAATATGTTCACAATTTTTAATCCATTTCTCAATTAACTTAATAGCATCATACAAAACAACCACTTATGCAATGATATCAATTAAACCCAATTATCATTAGTTTTATTCCGTATCCCAAGATAACATGTCAACACATTTATTATAGGATCTATTTCATAAAAATTAAATTATACACTTATTATTTCCAATTTTATGTTCAAGAAGCGGTACACCCCATGACCGGCCCTTAACCAAGTCAAATAAAACTCAACACATACCACAGAGGTCATGAAGGGTTCAATTCGTTATTTAATAAAAACATTTACAAATAATATTAAAGGAATCTAATAAACAAAAAAGGGATCCATTGTAAAACCACATACACATAAATCAAAAACCAAAACTATGTGATATAACTTACAGACCACCTACCTTGATTCAAATGAAAACTGCATGCTCAACATTATCCTTTGGTCTGGATTCAAACTAAATTTGAAGCTACAACCTAAGATATTCTAGAAAAGAAGGGTTTTAGGGATTCAGAAGAAGAATAAAAACCACATAATCTCTAATATGAAAAAGAGAAGGAAGAGAAGTGTTAATACTCACCTAGAGCTTTTATTTTCACCCAAAGGCGCTCTAAATAGCTTAGAAATGAGGGAGATTAATCCTTGGAAATCTTGGTGCGTTTTGATTCATCATTAGCGCTACTGGAGAAGAAATTTAGAAGAAAATTGACTAAGGGTTCATAAATCCTAAGGGAGGAAACCGTAAAAACCCATTATTAAGGGGTTCATGGTTTGGCCACACAGTTGGAAAAATTTTACACCAACCATGAACCACCCACTATCTAAGAGGGGATAATGTGGTACAGTTACTTAGGAATCATGCACGATTTGAAAACTATGAGATGACCCTGAGAAATTCTTATGTCCAAGGTTGCACAGTTTGTCCTTATCTTATGCATTGTTTCTCAAACCATGCACCCCTCTCTAGAAATGAATTTTTAGGGCACATTGTTATTAATAAGTATTCTCCAACAATGAAACATGCACTGGATTTCCCCATTTTCCCTTCTTTCATGTCATGAATCCCTAGGAAATCTCTAAGACTCCGCGTAGACTCATGAAACCTTTCATTAACAAAATTAAAGGTATTTAAATCTGAAATTTTAACAAGAACACACCTTAAGATGCTTGGGATCTTATAATGTATGTTATAACAAATTTATAAGTAGTATTTCCAACTTTTAAGTGGTTTGAAGGTAGTAAAGCAATTATAGTTTTAAGTGTTCTTCCCAGAATACGAGCAAGAAATTTTAAATTCTAAATTTTAGTAGATCTTTATTTTTGCTAAGGATTCAAAGGTTGTATACCTATATAAATGGTTGAAGGTATCATTTAAAGTAACTGGGTTTCAATGAATAAAAATTTGGATATGTTGGAGGTTTTGTGGTGAAACTTTATAACCAAGTAATTTTTTGGTGGAGGAAGAGATACCAAGAAGAGTTTTCTAATCAATCAGTATCATATATACAATGTACATGGAAGTTATGGAGAAAATATAGGGAAGAGATGATTGAAAAAACATAGATTTAGTTGATATCAGTATAATTGGTACTGGGTATAGTTTCCTATCATTTTTGTATCGAAAAAATGGGTTGAATAGATGATTAGAAAAATATGGATTCCGACCAATTATATTTGACTAGGGGCATCCGATAAAGAAGTGATTAGTTGAATGGTTTTATACAATTTTTTTGGAAGAAGTTCTTTCTCAATGATGTATAAGAAAGTGTTTAGGAAGAAAATTTAATTGCAAGAAATGAATGTTTAATGAAAGATGAAGTATTTTAGTGAAAAAGTACAGAAGCCTATTAGTGAAGGTTCTTTAAATTATTACATAACGTTGTTATATCATATTATTTATGTGATGAGCACATGAAATGCCAGGAGGACTATAATGTTACATAAGAGAAAGATTTTACCTGTATGTTACAACCACCGAAAGGATTATTTTCTAGTGGTTTTTTCTCTTGGATTACATCCAAACCATTATAGGTACTAGATACTATTATTGAGTAGAAGACATTGTAAATATATGTGATACTATGTTGGCACTTGTTTTCTTTTTATAGTAAGGTATTTTCTCCCAAATCATATAAAATTTTGTTTCTTATGTAAGAAAACATACAAAGAGAATATCACGGATTCACCCCCTCTAAATTATCATACAAATCTTGATTGGTCCTTTAAATTAGTATCAAAGTGAATGTTACTTTTATGAACTCTTTGTTATAATTTGATGAAATGGAAGAATTCTATGGATATATAGAACTCTATCAACAGTAAGTGGATTACTATTTTTGATGAGAAAAAATATCACATGTGGAAGAATAAAATGTTACATTATCTTATATTGATTATATATGAAGTTATTTAAGTTTCTATTAGTGGTTACCTTTCTCCTTCTAAGGGTTCTCCCCCTAACAGTTTTGGATAAGAATAATTTGGATAATTATGGTTGATCAATAAATGAAATGCTATCCTCACTCTAAGAAAGTGATTTTTTAGGTTCAAGGATACGTGAATAACTAAGGGAATCATGTACATGCTGAAGAACATTTTGGAAGGTAATTATAATGTGAAGAATGAAAAGGTAAGGATCTAGATATGGAATTATGTAGATATTAAAATGGTTGAATATCAATATGTTGGTGTCTTCTTTATAATATTTAATGACATTGTATGAACCATATGATTTTTCAGTGAGAGGAGAAAATATTTAAATGTTATTGAAAATATTATAAGAATTATTTTAAATAAATTTGATTCCAAGGTATTAGATTTAGAATATTTAGATCCTAAAACTATATCTCTAGATGATATTCATAGCATTATCATCTCTTACAAAAATTAGATGAGAAATGACTATGAAGAATAAAGAAAAAGTTAATTATGAAATTTCATTCAAAGATGATAACAATAGAAAATGTATGAATGGTATTATGGAAGAAGTTAGTGAACCTGACACCAAATATGTCACAAGTAATTTTTCTGATGAATATATGTATTTGTTTTCATAAAAAGGTGAAAATAGAAACATGTAAGTATAAAAGAAAGTTACATATTAAGTGATCCAGTTTCATAGCCATTGTAAGTTTCAAAAAATGTTTTACAAAACAAGATGAATATGAATAAAGTAATGAAGATCATGTTAATTAAAGAATATAATTCAAGAAGAAGGTATAAAAATAAAATTTAATTTAAAAGGGACGTGATACGAAGTTATCTAAATATATTATTAGAAACTTTTTATCCAAATGAAAAAAAGATGATGATAGAAAGGTGTAAGATGAAAACTCCAGTGGTGATGCTGATAAAAAATTACATATTCAAAAACCAAATTATGGAATGTTCATCAGTAATGAAAGGAGTAGATCTAAATAAAAATAAGAGAGACTTAGATGAATTTTATTCTTAAAACATATTTGAGATAATGTTTTTCAATGATTTTTAAATTTGAAAGAGAAAATAACAATTTGAAGAAAGAATATATTTCAACAACCAAAAGAGAATTTTTTTTCATGAATAATAATTCATGTTACTTAAAAATATTGCTGGTATAAATAAGTTACATGATGAATAAAAAAACATAAATATCAAACTTTAAGAAAATATAACAGTGAAGGAAAAATATTTTGATATATTTCAATAAAAACTTATTATAGTTGAGTAAGGAATAAATTAACATCCAAATAACAATGTTCGAAGTTGTTAAAAGTTACAAAAAGTGTAAAAATTATAAGGATCAATAAAAAATTCTTATAGGTTAATAATCAGTTTTAATATGTAAAAAACTAAATTTAGGAAGGCCATATATATAGTCAAAATAAAAAGGTTTGAAAATATGGAAATTTCCATGGTTTTGTTGTCTAAATCAAGAACTACTAATACTAGAGATCATTTCAAGACTAAGGGGAAATATATGTTTAAGAAGATGTGGAGAGGTAATAAAAACATTAGTATACAACAAATTTTCAAGGTGGGTGGTAAGGAGGGTGATGGAAAAAGGGCCACATTTCTAAATAGCATATAAGTTATATAAGAAAATATCATTTCTATTGATATTTTTGGTATTTTGGAGGCTTTTAGAAAATAAATAATTTATTATAATTTAATCATGAACACTACATTTAATCTAAGAATAAATAGAGGTATATTTTCTGTTAGAGTAGACCCACTCAAATAATACAACACGAGAAATTCATTTTGATGATTTAAAATCGATTCCAACCTATGGAACGTTTTTTTAAAGCTCTCATTTTCTTGAGAATATTTATAAATTATTTTTCATGTTATAGGAATAAAATATTTTATATATAAAATCTAATATTCCACATGATATGGATGAAAAATGAAAAGAAAAGGCCTTATTTGTTGAAACTACACTCAAATCTATAAAAAGAGAATGGCCTTAGATTCTGGATTGTGGGTGTTATTCATATTTGATTAGAGGATTAATGTTTTTAAATAATGTGAAAGATTAAAAATAAGGGATTGTTATGTTTAGAAATTATGAGTCTCTCAAAATCAAAGAATTTGGATCTTTTATTGTTAGAAAAATAAACGTTAAATTCCAAAAGTGCCCTATTTTTCAATGAACTAAAACATAACTTGTTAAGTGTTTCAAAAATCACTGATAAAGGAAATAAAGTTGTTTTTAAAATATATGGTTTTTTTAAAATATTTTAAGATGGGACATTTGTTATAATAATGAAACAATCCAAGGGAACCTTTTTTCAAGTTGGTGATATGTAGCTTTCATGTTATTTAAGCCTGATGAAGGAAAATAAGATATGGAATAAGAGGTTGGGAAACATGTTCCAAAGGAATATGTGAAATATGAAAATGAAGGAATGTATTCAGGATTTTCTTTATATGAAAATAAAAATAGATTGGTATTTTTCCATATGAAAGAAATAGAATATTACAAATATAACACATAAGAAAGTTGAGAGACATTCAACTCATCCCTTGGATATTATACATGCAGATATATGAGGGCCCATGAGAATGAAATCAAAAAATAAATATATTCACTTTATTTCCTTAATCAATCATTTTAGTCAACATACATGTATTATGTTTTTGAATCACAAGTCATAGGCTCACAAAATGTAAATGAGTTTTAGGATAAGTGTTAAAAATAATGTTGAAATTATATGAAGAATATCTGAACTGATAATGGTGATGAATACCAAAATGGAAGGTTTATAGATAATCATGAAAAGAATGGAATTTTTTCATGAACTCAATGACCCAAACATAGCAAAAAATGGTGTTGTTAAAATAATAAATATATGTTTAGTGGAGATGGAATGAACTATATTGATTGAGCATGATACTTCTCAATTATTTTGGAGGAAATATATTCGTGTAACTGTTCACATTCAGAATCATTGTTTGAATAGGAATAATCTTATATGAATTCTTATGCGATATATTATAAATAAACCCATGTTTGAAATACATAATGGTTTTTTGAAGTCCCTATATTATCAAATTCAAAGATGAAAAACCTTGGAAGATTTATGAAAGAGTTGTTGATAGAATCATTCATGGACTCCTCCTAATGGTATATGATACGTGATCTAGAATAAACAGACATGAAATATTATAGACTCTATAAATGTTAAAGTTTCAAAATAATTTAATAGAATGTTTTAATATGAAACCGAAAATATAATAAAAAGTGAAGATTTAATTTTTATTATTAAACATCAAAGAATGTTCTTTGATTATAGTAATATTATAGAAAATTAACAGTTTGAAGATGTTAATTCATCTATTTCAAGTAATGAGGAACAATTTCATTCTTCTCATACTAGGATGGAAAAATATATGGTGGTGATATTTTTTTTGAAAATGGGAAATTGGTTTAAATTACAAGAATATTGAGGTCAGTTTTTCAGAATTCCTTATATTCATTGGTTGATACAGGGTCTGATGAAGAATACTAAGAGCATCAAGAGTGGATTTTTTCCACTAATGAAGAACTAGATTGTATTCCTAAGAATGGTACATGGGAACTTTTACCCAAACCAGAAGATAAAAATGTGATTGGTACAAAGTGGGTGTTCCAAAATAAGTTGAATGAAAAAGGTGATGTTAATAGAAAAAAATAAAGACTCGTTTTTAAAGGCTACTCACCGGTTGAAGAAATTTATTTATATTAGATATTTTCTCTAGTAGAGATACTTAAAGCCATTAGAATATTTATTTCTATTGTTAATTAATGAAAATATAATACTATTCAATGGATGTCTAATCATCTTTTCTTAATGGGGAGTTAGAAGAAGAAATTTATATCAATCAACCAAGTGGTTTATTACATGGTAAAGAAGATGTATATTTTTTCATGTTAAATAAAGACTTGAATAGATTGAATCAATATCAAAGATCTTGGTACTCTATAATGGATACTTAATTTAAGAATTTTATGTTTCGAAAAGGAATAGTTGATAGAAAACACTATATTAATGAAAATCAAGAAGGAATTATCATTTTAAAAGTTTTGATTGATTATATAATATTCCTTGGGAATGATGAAAAAATATGTGAAAATTTTGATGAGGATATAATGATGTTATTTAAAATTTCCATTCTTGTAGAAATGAAATACGTTATGGGAATACAAATCTATCAAAAAAAGAATAAAATTTTAATATCTAAAGAGAAGTATTATGAGGAAATTTTAAATAATTTACGCATGGAAGATTCAAAGTTGGTTTCCCCGCCCATTTTAGTGGGAACAATGTTTGAAAATGATAGGAATGGAAACTAGGTTGATCCGGAAGAGTTGATAAATTTGTTTGGAAGCTTTTTATATCTAATTAATTTAAGTACATAAATTGTGTATTCTATTAAATTGGGTACCTTATATCATTGTTTTCTAAATTTATTTTATATTATGTATGTAGAAACAATTATTAGATATATCAATGGTACATTTGATTTTGGAATAAAGTATTAAATCATATATAATATTGATCTATTTTTTTTATAAATGTGATAATCGGTTTGGTTGTGTTAGTGACAAAAGATATATATAAGGTGTAGTTTTATTATTGGGGGAAAGATTTCTGAGTTGGTATAAAAAGAATAAACATTCAGTAAATATCAGTACTGTATAAGCCAATTATGTAGCTTCCACTAAATCTACAACACAACTAATGTGGATAAAGATACACCTGGAAGATTTGTTAGCTAATTTAATGTTTCCCCTTATCTTAGGTCTTGATAATAAAATTACATTATATCTCTAATAATCTATTGAAAAAGTTTCTTTCTAAGCACATTGATATTAAATATCACTTCATCAAACATGATAAAAAAATAAATGAACTAAATTTGTAGTTTTTTCATAAAATGGATAAGTTGAAAAAATATTTAATAAACCATTTATGATGGAAACATTTCAAAAGATGAGGCTGACATTGGGTGTAAAATATCTCCCTATTCAAGGCTAAAGTATCAATCTCCTCACTTATCATATATTTGGATAGTGTTGTCCAAGTGGGAGAAAATATGTGAGATTACTCTTTTCATTGGTATGTGGTTTAATTTTTAAGGAAGACTGTATATTTAAGGGGAGTTTTTAAGAGGGTTAATCTATGATTTTAAAATGTATGAAATATTTTATTTTTTGTTGAAGTGCGTACAATTTTTCTTCTTATAGGATAAATGATCAAAGTGAAATAATAAGCTCAATAAGTTTTAAGAAAAAGTTTCCTAAATCACTAATTTATGGATAACATGGTATTATTGGTCAATTATTCTTCTTTCATATGTTGAGTTCACACATTTCGGCTTAGGATTGTTGGATAAGTGTTCTATTTATTAAGTTTCCCTTGTTTGCAAAAAAATCCAAAGGAATATATTTTCATGGCTAAGAGAATCTAATTCAATGTTTTGTTAAGAAGATACTGATTGAGAAGAATGATGATTTTATTTTGTATTACTTTTTTTTGAAAACCTAAATAACTTAAGATGATTTGTGATATAATCTAAATGTATCAAAAAAGTACTTAATGTTAGGAGAATAATCTTTGTTAAAAACAATATAAAGGTTTCTTAAGGAGTTTTTCTTTAGTTTTTTCTGGATAGAATTTTTCTGGATAAAGAGTCGAACATTCATAGTCAACAAATTCCATATGTTTAGGGCCTAGAAGAAGGAGGATAGTTGATTGGGTGAGGAACTAAGGATTTATCTAGTAATGCCCACATGTTTTATTAGATTGAGACGCTCGATAAATAAAATTAGGACATTCTTTTCTTTTTCTAAAATATCAAACATCACGATTACTAAAGGATCTCGTGATATACGATTTTATATGAAGGGGAAGAATGTGGTTCAGTTATACAATGATTCTATCCTGACCCATCCTCTGGGGCTCGTTCTTTGACTACCCCAAGCCCTCCTTCCATAGGCTCGGGGCTGGAGACTAGCCCCGAAAGGCATATTCCCTAAAAAAAGAGGGTGTTGCCTTTAAACCTGTTCAAACCCAAAGTCTGAGAACAGAACAAGAACCAACGATGAAGTAAACTGATGTAGTAAAAGAGTGCTGAAAGAAAAGGGGGGACAAAATACAAGACCAACTGTAAAAGTACAAATACAACTAAAAGGAACAATATGACTGAAAAAGGGAAAACAACTATTGGGACATCCTCTAAGGATCCTACCTAAAAGGTAGGTACAGATTGCCTCCTCAACACTCCACATCCGCCTGTGTCCACCGTGTACCACCTAGTCTTGGTTCCCTCAAACCTCAGCTCAGCTACTCGTGATCTACACAAGACACGACAAGGTGCATGCAGATCCCGTGGAGGGGTGAGTATAATAATACCCATTAGGGACCCCTAGACCCCTGAAGGTCTCTCATAATTCCACAAAGGAAAACCACAAATCATGATCTCAATCAAAAAGCAAAAATTAATAGACACAACTCAAAAAGAGTCTCAACTCAAACCAGGTTTTCAGTGAAGTATAGAAGTAAAAATTATTTGTCGTGAAGCAAGATCATCTAATTCTGTCAAGAGGCATTGATGCTGACCATACGGAGTCTGACCGATAGAGAATCAATATGTAACTAACCCCTGAAATGACCCACATATGATCTGATTCACCCAGGATCGTTATATATCCAAACCATGATGGTTTGATCTAAGGGTGGTGCTCATAGGTCTGCGAGGTGATGATCTAAACAAGATTGATAGGTGATGATCAACACATGACCGCTAGGTGTTGATCCACACAGGACCTCTAGGTTCTGATCCATAGAGGCCCACTAGGTTCAGATCTACATAGAAATTATCGGTTCTAACCCATATAGGACCACTAGGTTCTGACCCACATAGGATAGCTCGATACAAACCTCCGTATGATCGGTTTCCAACCCCCGTCTCACTACCAGCCACATGATTCCTCGCACCCGTTGCCCTCGAGTTCCGTCGAGTCTGCCACTTGAGATATCATTTCTACCTAGACTTCCACTAATCTCCATAAAGAAGTAACCCATAGGACGATCATGTTGTAATGGTTCCAACGCGACAGACGACGTGTCAATCTGATGCCCGATTTGTGAGTTATAAGCATTTTAGCTTCGGGGCCCGGTTGGATTTGAGTTCGATCCAAACCTTCCATACTCTAATATCTCCAAAACTCAAGTGGGTATGCCAGAAAGGACTGTCTTGATCCATGGATCCCAACGTCGCAGACGGTTTGTTAAATGGAAGTCATGTTCTCAAGATATGGTCCTTTAAGCATTTCTAGGCCCGGTTGGGCCCGAGGTCGGTCCGACCCAGTTTGGGAAAGGCTACGGTAGGCTCGGACCACTAGGTAGAGGTCTGGCCTGGCTCGAAAGGGTGGGGGGCCACAAATGGCCACCCGAAAAGGGGCGGCCCAGCCCGCCGGTTCGGCCTGTAAGGGGGTGCGGTCCGTCGGGCGGCTGCCCGCTGGGAAGCGGCCCGACCGCGTGAGGTGCGAACCGCAAGGGGGTCCACCCTAGCCTCCACTGGGGGAGAGACCCCCTATTTTCTTGAACAACCTAACACTATTTGGTCTTATTCACCGTGGCTCCTCCATATGGTGCCGCCTGGTGGCACGCGGTACCTGCTGGAGGATGTCCTGCCATCTCAGTCGTGATCGGCTGGCATGTCGGCCGACTTCTCCAGCAGCGCAAGACGACGCGCCGCTCTGCCACCTATGGCCATCCAGTGTGCTGGACACCTTTCTCCAATCCGCTGTGGCTGGAAAGCCATGGCCCGAGTCCTCCGACGGCACGCTGGTCATGCCACCCCCAACTTCTGCGGCTGACTGGTGTGCCAGAAGCCTCTTATGATTTCCGCGGCTGACAGGCCATGCCCCTCTGCTCACCAGCGACGCGCAACAGCACGCCACACCTCCTCCACGGCCATCTGGTGCTGGAAGCTCCAATGATAGTTGCGACTTTGGGTCGTGGCCTCCTTTTACGGCGTGCGTTGGCACACCACCTTCTTTTTAGGCGGTCGATGCCGACGTGCTGACGGTCATCCATGGGGGCGCAATGGTAGCAATGTAATGGAGGGATTGGGTCGGGTTCCTTAGTCTCGTGCCCTCCAAATTAGCTTGAAATCACAAGGGAGGATTTAATTTTCAAGAATTCAATTGAAATAAACAAGAACTAAAACCCTTCCTCGTAACCCATTGGAGAGTGCCCACGCTTGAAGGTGGATCATGTTCTTCGTTCCCCCAACTGGTTTCCAACAATGCCACTCATATGTCATCCTTCAGTTCATGGTTCGGTGTCACCCGTCACCTCCTGAAAGGATTGGCTCCATCCTCTATGTGTTCGGTGTCTCAGCACTCCCTCAGTACTTTGTTGCATGGAGAATCAATGCTGATACCCCTCCCTAAACTCTATATTCATAGGAGAGGGAGAGGGTAAGTAACAACGTGGGGAATTAGTGGGGCTCCTTTATTAGGAAGCTTACAAATTTCCCCAATGTTTCTATTACATATAATGCAGGTTCAAGACATTTAATGGCTTGACACACCGCTGGCCCCAAATACCGCTTATTCGTTGGAGGTTTTGAAAGAAAAGAAAATAATAAAATAATTTTATTTCATTTCTTTTAAAAAGTCAGAAAATATAACTTTTTTCCAGACCTACTGTTGTCAAAGTAAAGCCTCTATTAAGAAAATCCCGTTGTTGTGGATGCAAAGGTTCCCTCATATTTTTAGTCTGAGCAACAGTTAAAATGTTAGAAAACACTGCCCACATGTTTACTAAACATACCTGAAAAAAAGATCATAAATTCATTCCGAGCACATAGTGCCTCAGAATCACGCGCCGTTGATTTTCACGGACTCGTAATAATTCCATATATTTAAAAACATTATGTGTAAAATAAGGGTGTTTTCATTCTCCCCACCCTAGGGATTTTTTCCCCAAAAGCTACAACATAGACTAAGGAAACAAAAGGGGATACTGAGCACAAATATGAATCTCCCACTCCCATCTTCTATCCTGGAGGTACATGTGCTGCCAGCGAACGTGCACTAGAGGTATCAACCACCCATGAAGGACCCGCTCTTGTCGATCCTCAATCTTTACAAGAACCTCCAATAATGTCACCCCAACATCGAAGTCCATCTCGCTGTGGTCAATGATGTGAGATGGGGCATACATGTATCTCCTCAACTGGGATATGTGGAAGCAATCATGCACCCTCTCCAACTATGGTGGAAGTGCCAAGTGGTATGCCACCTCACCTATCCTCTGAATTATCAAAAAGGGTTTGATAAAACTTGGTGATAACTTTCCGCCTCGGCCAAATCCTCGTAGTCCACGTCGAGGAGAGACACACAAGAATACGTGCCCCCCCCTACGGGAACTCAAAATTTATTTATATCTCGTTAAAATAAGACTTATATTTTCTATGTGCAGTCTTCATCTACTCCTAGATGGCCATAACCTTCTCAGTGGTTGCTCATACCAACTCTGGACCCATAAGTGCTGGCTCCCCTGGGTCTGTCCAGCATAGAGATGATCTACAAGGTTGACCGTATAGGGCCTCTGATGGTTTCATACTGACAGTGGAGTGATACATATTGTTGTATGTGAACTCCACCAAGGCAAATTGATCCTCCCAACTGCGGCCAAAATATAGGAAACATTCATGAAGCATGTCCTCTAGTGTTTTTATGGTCTAATCTATCTAACCATCTGTCTAAGGATGAAAGGCGGTACTAAAATGTTGTTGAGTGCAAAACGCATCCTATATTCCCTTCCACAACCGGGATGTAACACATGTGTCACGGTCAGAGATGATCATCGATGGAACCCCATGATGTCGCACAATCTTCTATATATAGAGGCGTTCTAAGACCTATACTGATCCCCACTTTTAGATTGGTTGGAAGTGGGCCAACTTGGTGAGTCGGTCAATGATCACCCAGATTGAATCATGTCCCCACTAAGTATATGGAAGCCCTATCACAAAGTCCCTCGAGATCCCATCCCGCTTTCACTCTGGCACCTCTAGTGGCTGTGCTAAGACTACTGGAACGTGATGCTTGGCCTTCACTTGCAGACCAGTGAGGCATTGAGAAACAAACATCTCTATAACCTTCTTCATCCCTAGCCACTAGTGTTGATGCCAGAGGTCATGTTACATATTCTCCACCCCAGGATGTACCCCTAGAGGAGACGTATGGAACTCCCTCAATACCTCCTCCCGTAGCACCACTGGTACCCTGGTACATCCTCTAAAGAGGATGGCCTGCATCCAACCTTTAGAAAATCTATCAGGTGCCTGTACTGAGGATATCTGAGCACATTGAGTTAAGTAGTCAGTGTCCCCAAGCTGCACCAACCTAACTTGCTGAAGGAGTGGGGGATTGATTGTCATAGATTGGAGGTAAGCTACTCCATCTCTATCCATGAACGATATCTGCATCGTAGCAAGCTACTATGTCGCCTCACTCAGCAACAGCAGAGTAGACCTCCTTCTAGGTGCATCTGCTACTATGTTCCCCTTCCTAGGAGTATAGACTATCTCAAAGTCATAGTCCTAGAGGACCTCTAGTCATCACTACTGTCTCAGGATTAGGTACTTCTGAGAGAAGATATGCCTGGGACTCTTGTGATTTGAGTAGACTGTAAAGCCTTCGCCCATCAAGTAATGTTGCCCCATCTTCAAGGTGAAGACCACTACTGCAAACTCTAGGTAATGGGTAGCATAGTTCTGCTCATGCTGTCTCATCTGTCGCAAGCCATAGGCGATCAATGCTCGCTCCTACCTCAGGACACACCCAAGTCTGGTCCCTGATGTGTCGTAGTAGACTACATACCCAATGCCTTCTTCTAGTAGCCTCAAGATGGGGGCACTTTCCAGTATCATCCTCAGCTCCTAAAAACTCTGCTAGAATCTCTCTATCCATAAGAAGGGTAGAACCTTATTCTTCAATGCTGACAAGGGTTCCACAACTCTGGAAAATCCATGCACAAATCTATGGTAGTAACCCGCCAACCCCAAGAAACTATGTACCTTAGTCACATTCATGAGGGGATCCCATGAAAGTGAAACCTATATCTTCACTAGACGCACTGCAACTCTATCCAATAATATAACATGTAACAAAAATTGACCTCTCATAACCAAAACTGGAACTTCGAGAGTTTACAATAAATCCAGTTCTCTCGGAGGGTATCCATAACTATCTACAAATGATAAGCATTATCCTCCTCCATCGCTGAGTATATCAAGATGTCATCGATGAACACAACCACAAAGAGATCAAGGTATGGCTGAATGATCCTGTTCATGAGTCCCATGAACACTTCTGGGGCGTTGTTCATTCTGAAAGGAACAACCAAGAACTCATAGTGGACATACCGACATCTTAAGGCCATCTTCTGGAAATCCACATATCATACTCTGAGATGAGGATATCCTGAACTGAGGTCTATCTTTGAAAACCAACGAGCTCCCATAAACTGATTGAAAATATCATCAATCCTCGGAAGTGGATACTTGTTCTTAACGGTCACCTTGTTTAGGCACCGATAGTCCACACAGTGTCTCAAACTCTCATCTTCCTTCTTAGCAAACATAATCGGGGATACCCATGGAGAAATGATGGGCCTTATGAACCCCTTTCACTACAAGTACTAAAATTGTACCCGTAATCCACGATGCTCCGCAGGATCCATTTGATCTACAGGTGTAGATATCAGTGCCATCCCAGGGTATAGGTTGATGTGACATTCTACCTCTCTGCATGGAGGTAGTCCCGGAACATCATTATGAATGACATGGGCATACTGGTCCAACACTACAGGATAGCTTAGACTCTCAACATCTACTTCTCTGAGGGTAAGGCTAGCAAAATAATTTGTAATTGGTTGCACCTTCCTCTAGGTAATTCCATCCTGTGCTGCAAGGGTCTCCTTCTCATCGGTGAAGGAAAACCCGGTCCCATCTGTGCGGACAGACCGCTCTTTGCGCCTAATACAGTCAATCCAAACATTGACTGGGGATAACCAGTCCATATCCAAGATGACATTGTAAGGCCTCGATGCTGCTACTAGGAGATCCCAGTCGAAACACTCGCCTCCTAGTGTAATCTCTCATGACCAACAACAGTGTGTAAACATCGAATCTTCTCCCGTAGGAGTCTCTTGCCATAAGGATTGAGCCAAAGGCTCCACCGGAATCTCCAAGCTCCAAAAAAGGTCCATGGAAATAAAAGGGTAACCGACACCTGTTTCTATAAGTACTGCAGCTAAGGTGGAGTAGAACTGATCGTACCTCCAATCATCTCCGGAGCATCATGTTCATAGGACTCAGTGACCTAGAGTTGAGATCATTCCTATCCACCTATTCCCTATGGTCGGTGTGAACCACCTGGTGGTAGTGGCGGTAGAACCTCGTATTTCCACCTACATCCTGCTACATGAACAAATCTTCTGCCACGTCCGCCTACACCCTGCGAACCTCCTCGATTGATCCTATGCCTCTACCTCGGCGGTCCCTCGACCGTTTGATAGTCATCCGTATGGTGGGTCAGGTAGTCGCGACCAATGTGACCCTACTCGTCACACCTGTAACATCGCTTGTCCCTCACATGAATTCCTTTTCCTCGCAAGCCCTGAACCTCCGACCCTGCACCCTGGGGACGTCCACCAGAAGGTCTGGTCCGCTTGGAACTCCGTTTCATCTACCTACTGCCTACTGTAGACGAATCTACTACCTGATATCCGGTGGTGGATCTCGTTGTGGGTGCCTGCTCAGCTAGGAATCTCTCTACCATAATCCCTCGCTCTAGCACCCCATCATGAGTTGGTATTCTGAGTGATATCATTGATGATATGATCTCCCGTTGGAGACCTCACTCAAAGGTCCAGGCCCCAAAGAAAGGGTCTCGTACAATGTTAGTGGAGTAGCGAGAGAGATCGGTGAACCTTGTCGAGTACTGGGACACTATCATTCCGCCCTGCTGTAGGTGTAGCAACTCTTGTATATGCATAGAGAATAAGGTCGCTGGGACGAACTCTACCCTAAAAAGGATCTTGAAGTATTCCTAGACTAGGTTCACATCATCCTTTATCTTGAGCATCAAGCTCCACCATCTCCCTACTACTACCTGGAGGAGATTGGCTGCTAGGATCACTAAAAGGTCGGCCGGTGTCCCAACCAGGCCAGAAAAATCTTGCTACAGCCTCCAACCAGTCCTTAGTCACCTGCAGGTCCATCTCAACCTAGAACATCAGAGGCCTCTATCGCTAAAACTCATGCAACACGCTCTGTCAGCATGTTGCATCTACTAGTGGGGATTGTGGAAATGGCTACCCAATGGGTACTAGTGCTGCTGGTACCCCACCCGAAGGTGCTAACACCGTAAGAGGGCCCTGTATCGAGGCCTCATTGCTTGGTGGGCCATCATCGCTTACTCTCTCAGGAATCCTGGCTGGCTGTCTATATGGCGGCATCCTGAATGATGAAAGGTGTTCCATGGTCAAAAAGTTATGCCTAGTGAGATGACAGAAGAAGAAATCAAAAGGAAAAAAAATTCAAAATACACACGCAATCACTATTTTCATGCACTTATATGGAAATCATAATTTAGGGTCTTGGTGTATGGATAGGTCATCCACCGCTCCAACACTAGACTCCCCAAACAGAAAACCACACTCATAACACTTAACACAATTGATACATTGAAAAGATCAGAGTCCAAGTTATTCATTAAAACCGACTCCTTTGATACCAATTTGTCACGACCAGCCCCCCCCCCCCCCCCCGGGGCCTATTCCATGACTACCACAAGCCCGCCTTTTATAAGCCAGAGGCTGGAAACTAGCACCAAAAGAAATATTCCCTAAAATGAGAAGTCATTTCCTTTAAACCTATAGAAACACACGGTCCAAGAACACAACAAGAAGCAACAGTGAAGTAAACTTCTATAGAAAAAGATTGTTGAAAGCCAAGGGGGGCCATAATACAAGCCCAACTATAAAAGTACAAGTAAAACTGAAAGGAAAAATATGACTGAAAGAGGGAAAAAAGAAACTGGGTCATCCTCTGAGGAACCTACATGAAGGGTAGGTACAGATCACCTCCTCATCACTCCATGCCCGCCTCTATCATCCACGTACCGCCTAGTCCTGGCTCTTTCAAATCTCAGCCCAACTACTCATCGTCTCCACCAGACACAACAAGGTGAGGGAAGAGCTCATGCAGGGGTGAGTATAACAATACCCAAGAGGGATCCCGAGACACCCGAAGGACTCTTAGAATTCCGTAAAGGAAAACCAAAAAGAAATATCTCAATCACAAAGCACAAAACAATAGACATAGCTCAAAATGAGTCTCATCTCAATCTAGGTTTTCAGTGACGTATAGAAGTATAGTTGATAAGTCACAAAACAAGAACATATTATTCTCTCAAGAGGCACTACTGCTGACCATCCCGAGTCTGACCCACAAAGGATTGATTGGTAACTAACCCCCACAATGACCCACACATGATCTAATCTTCCCATGATCAGTATATCACTGAACTATGATGAGATTCTCTAAGGCTGGTGCTCATTAGGTCGTGAGGTACTAATCCACACATGACCGATAGGTGGTGATCCACATAGGACTGCTAGGTGTTGATCCACATAGGGCCACTAGTTGTTGATCCACACAGGACCCCTAGGTGTAGATCCACATAGGACTGTTAGGTGCTGATCCACAGAGGACCGTTAGGTGATGACCCACAGAGGATCGCTCAGTACTATCCTCCGTATGATCTGTCTCCAACCTCCGCCTCACAGCCGGCCACTGGATTCATCACACCCAATGCGCTCGAGTTATGTAGAGTCTTCTACTCAAGATATTGGTATTAACTTGACCACCACTAATATATTAAATGGAGTAACCCAAAGGTCCTCCATGTTTTAAGTTTTCCAAAGTGATATACGGCGCGTTAATCGGACCTCTGGTCTGTGAGTTATAATCATTTTAGATACGGAGGCCCAGTTGGATTCTGGTTTGATCAAACCCGATCATACTTCAAATATCTCCAAAACTGAAGTGGAATATATCAAAAATAGCTGTATTGATCCAAGTTACATAACACTATAGACAGTTCTTCAAATGAACATCTGGTTCTCTTGATATGATACTTTATGTGTTTCTGGCCCCAGTTGGGCCTGGGTCCAGTCTGACCAGGTTGTCCGACCCAGTTTGGGCTGGGCTACAGCAGGCTCAGCCTGACTGGTCGAGGTCTGGCCCATCCTGTAAGGGGGGCTGCCTGCAAGGTTGACCCGACCCATAAAGTCTGGCCAGACCATAGGAAGTACGGCCTGTTGGGTAGCGGCCCACTGGGCAGCGGCCTGGCTGTGTGAGGCACAACGCGTAAGGGGGACCACCCTAGCCGCCACCGGGGGAGTGACCCCTAGTTTTCACAAATGGCCTAAGTTCATTCGTTCTTCTTCACAGCGGCGGTGCTACATGGCAGCATCAGGTGGCACGCGGGACCCGCTGGAGTGGGTCCTACTGACCCAGTCGTGGCCGGCCGGCGTGCCAGCCGACTTCTCCAGCAGCAAGCGACTATGCGCTGATCTTCCACCTGCGGCCATTCGGTGTGTCAGACAAATTTCTCTGGTCTGCCTCATCTCATGAACTGTGGCTTCAGTCCTCTAGTGGCGCGCTGGTCACACCACCCACTCCTTCTACGACCGACTAGTGTGCCGACCACTGCTTCCGATCACTACAGCTAATGAGTCGGGACCCTATGCTCACTAGAGGTGTGTGACTATGCACCGCACCTCCTCCATGACCGGTCGGTGCCATCAGATCATATGACCTCTGTGGCTTTGTGTCGTGACCTTATCTTCCAGCGTGCATCGGCACGCCACCTCCTTTGTAGCCGGTCGATACCACCACGCTGGTGGTCTTCCACGGATGTGCAAGGGTAGCAATGTAATGGAGGGTTCAGTCCGGGTTCATTAGTTTCACGCCCTCTGTGTTATCTCTAAATCACAGGGGAGGATTTAAGGGTTAAATAATTCAATTGAAATAAACAAGAATTAAACCCCTACCTCGTAAACCTGTTGGAGAGATCCCATGCTAGAAGGTGGATCATGTTCTTCATTATCGAAACCAATTTCAAACGACACCACTCGTACATCATCCTTCAGTTCGTGGTTCGGTGTCACCCATTAACTCCCATGGGGATTAGCTCTATCCTTTAAGGGTTTGGCATCTCGGCACTCCTTCATAACTTCGTTTCTTGGTGAAGCAGTGCCAATACCCCTCCCAAAACTATATATATATATATGAGAGGGGGAGGGTAAGTAACGGCGTGGGGAATTAATGGGGATCGTTTATTAGTGAGCATACTAATTTACCCAAAATTTCTATTACATAGATTGTAGGGTCAAGCCATTTAATGGATTGACACACCGCTAGCCCCACACACCACTTATTTGTTGGAGGTTAGGAAAGAAAATAAAATTATAAAATAATTTTATTTCATTTGTTTTAAAAAGTCACAAAACATAACTTTTTTCTCCAGACCTATTGCAGTCAAAGTAAAGAATCCCTTAAGAAAATCTCGGTGTTATGGATGCAACAGTGCCCTTATATTTTTAATCTGAGCAATGGTTAAAAAGTTAGAAAATGAAGCTAACGTGTTTACTGAACGTACCTGAAAAAAAGTTCAGAAATTCATTTTAGGAACACCGGGCCCCAGAATCACATGCCGTCAGTTGTCACTAACTCGTAGTAATTCCATATAATTAAAAAAAATTACGTGGAAGATTAGGGTCTTTACAGATTCAAAATATAATGTTTTTTAAAGTACACTAGATTGATGTTGTCATATAATGTTTTTTTATTACAATGTTTTATCAAACCTACATTTATTAAGTCTATCAATTATAGGAACATTGAAGAAGTATCAGAGGTTTCTAGGTAATGTGATTTCATAGAGTCCATAAGATGAATGTTTATAATGTCATCCTATATTTTACAATTGAAGAACTAAATTTTATCTATTCGATAGTCAAATTAATTTTTGCGAGTCCATTAAATGAACTATTATATGTTCAATAGATAAAATTATGTTTTATGTCTGAATGATGTCTATCAGACGGACTCTGATAAAGATGTAAAGTAAAGAAGATATATAATGTTAGTAAATGAGTATCAATAAAAAGTCATGAGAAAAATTATTTTGAATGAATTTTATCAAACATATGTTTCCTAATGAAGGAAATAGATGAGTATTTCTGAGGAATGTCATTATATTGAGGAATATTACTGCAAAATATTTCCGAGTTACTCCTATGAAGTTATGGAGGAGAACCATATGAAATTTCACCAAATGAAAGAGGTGTTATGAATTTGTACTAGAAAGATTGTTCTAAGTTATTTATGTTTTTTAAATACATTAATGGGATTGTAATGGTCTAGATGTTCAATGTTTCAAAAATATTGAAGGAGGAATCTTGATTCTAGCCAAGATTTTAAGGGGTTTGAAGATAAATGTTATTACCAATTTATAATTTATGTTCATAAATTTTAGGAGGTTTGAAGGAGGAAACATGTTGGTAGTGGTGAAATTGATTCCCATAATATGGTCAGGAAAATTAAAATTAAAATTTTCAAAAGACCCTGGTTTCTACTAAGGTTTTGGAGTATGAATTTCAATATTTTGGGGGGAAGGATTCATTCAATGTAAAAATACTGTTACATGAAAGATATTGGGCATGCCTAAGGTCTTGTGTTGAATGTTTATAGCTAAATAATTCTTTTTTTAGGAAGAGACATCAGTTATAGTTTTCCAATATTTTAGTATCATATGAATAGTATGTACATAAGTGATCAGAAGAACAAAGAAGAGATAATATTAGATGAATAAAGATTCAGTCAATATAAGTTTAATTATTACATTATATAGTTTCCAATAAATTTATATTAGAATAATGGTGGGAAAATTCAATAAAATTAACATGGAATTGTACCAAGTATAATGGTTTGATGGAATTAGAAAAAGAATTTATCAGATGAACAAATTTTCAATAGAAGTATAAGAAGAAGTTATTAAACACTGATATGTAATAAAAGTGAAGAGGGATAAGTACTTTCAATAAAGGAAACTATAAAAAAATTTCAACCTACACAGTGAAGAAGTAACCATTTGGGTTATTGAATCTTCTTACCATTATTACAAAAAAAAATCTTATTATCTTTGTGAGGAGCACATGAACTATCAGATAGACTATAGTGATATAAAAGTTAAGGATAATCCAAGATTTTTATAATTAGTAAAATGATTATTTTATAATGGTTTGGGAGGTCTTGGATTACTTCCAAACCTTGAAAAGTACTAGGTACTCTTATTGAGTAGTGAACCTTGTAAATATATATTTGCCTATGGATTTTCTTGTTTTTTGTTTTACATTAGGGTATTTACCCAATAATTGGATGTGAATGTTGTTTCTTATGTTATTAAACATATAAAATATAATGTCACTATTTCTCCACCTCCCTATCTTAGGGATAACATATACCTTGATGGATCCTCTCATATTCTTCATTCAAAATGGTTCTAGGTTCCTACATATGAAAATGTTATTTAATATGGTGAAGGTTATGATTCTTCTTTAATCCACTATTGTGTTAATTGATTTTCAGGTTCCCAATTAACATTCATTAATATATTTTTATAGAAATTGAATAAAAATATAATTTTATGGATGGAGTCCAACTAGCGACATATATAACCTAATTACTCCTCCTCGATGGACTTCAACTTGACCAACAAAAAATAATTTAGGATAACATGATATAATTCAACCATTCTATAATCCACTATCATGTATGGGAGAAAATATAATAAAATGGAAATTAATTTACATCCCTTTCTAGATATGAATATTGTTTATAGTCCATCTTACTACTATGAGAAACTGTAGTGGAATTACTTATTCACAATGTATAATCCATATTTAAATATAAAATCTAAATTTATTTTACCCATCCCTTTTATGGTAGATTCAAATATCTCTATGAAATGTTATACTTCTAGTTTTTTTGGTTTTTATATACCAATGATTTATTAACATAAAGATTGTTTTTCTAGTACTGGAGTTCATGGATAATATTTTCAGGATGTAATTCATAGGGTGGGTAATTATACTAATGTGGCCTCAACTGGTGATAAACTTATATGACCACTCTATTAACCTGTATCAGAAATCCTCCCAGATCAATCCTTGATATATTGTAGTAAGATATCTATCCCTTATCAAAACTATGTAAGGTCACGAATTATATTGAAGGGAGTAACACCTTTAGATCTAAAAATATGATCCCACACCACTCACCCTAATCAATTTTTTTTATTTCATGGTTTGGGATACCATTGGATGTTTTAATTATGGTAAATTTTGAATAAAATTTTATAATTAACCAAACAATATGATAATGATCCGTATCATTAATATTTGCTTCATTATCCCCTAATAATTAAATATATTTATCTTCTATTAATCACTAAAAACCCCAAACCCGGATATCATCTAGAAATGAGACTTCTACATCATGGAATAGTTTTTATGCTCCCACAGTTTTTCATGTAATATATCTAAACACCTACCATGTTTCTCTTGGATATAATATTATATTAAAATATACCCCATCATAATTACAATAGAGAAGAACATGTTTGGGTGATAAATACTTTTAATGATATCCATGAACACCGTTGAGGAGTTTTTTTAAAACAAATGAAATCCCTAATATCTCACAAAACCCATATTTTTTCTTAAAATCTATCTAGTTAATGTCTTTAGCTCTCAACTTGAGATGATGATATTACAATCAAAGAATATTTTCGGTCAACCATGAGTATTATTTTAATAGATCGAATAGACCATCTATCCATAAAATTGAATACCTATAGTAATCCAAACTCAATATAGCTTCCAATAATACGTGAATAATCTGGAATTGTTTCCATTGTCCTTAGTGAATAATAATGGAGATCCTTTTATAGATTAACTTAGAGGAATAAAATCACATGCCTCCACACAATCAATATATATCCTATTCTCTACTTTCTAAAATAACAACACATTATATAAATTATTAGTATTTTCCCAAATCCTGATATAAGATCAATGGTGAACTTAATCTCTACCCAAATAAGAAATAATATGATTTCATCATGAATTATTCCTTGATAATCGTCCTCTATAAGAATGTAAATAAAATATACCACCCTAAAACCCCCAAAGATCATGCTTTCCACCAATATAGTGATGGTTTTAAAACACTGAAGTTTAGGTCTCCAGAAACCATATAGAGATTTTAAAAATTAGAAAAAGAATAATCATAGAATTTTAAAGAATAAATGGAAATTCTACTTTGGTATCAGCCTATGCTAGCTTCATAGAAATCCATCCTTTATATAGAGATGATCGTGGTAAATATGGGAAAGTATGGACTAAAGAAATATCAAAATTTTATATAACTTCTTATTTTCACTGTATATCCTAGAAAATTCCAGAAAATAAGAATCATCTTTCCTAGAAGAGCTCCAAAGTTTAACAAGTTTGTAGAACACCCTAACAAAAATCCTAAATTGGTTACCATATGATGTGAAACAATAGAATTCATATCATCTATATATAAATAAAAAGTAAAATTTTTTCCAATATCATAGAACTCAATGTGAATATTCCCTCATTATAATAAACACGAGTTATATATGATACAAAAAATCCTATGAGAATTTGAACCATAGACTTTTCATTTGGAACCTTGACTACTCTACAAATTTATATTCATTTAATGCTTTTAATTATTTAATATCTACGATCCCACACACTTCCTCTTATTTACTTACTAGATGATACCCTATTATTAGTCTATGGAAATACTCTAAAGAAATCCCTAGAAGAAGTTATCTATCCTAAGACTTTCACTCTACCAAACGTAGGTGTCCTTCTATAGAAATTTCAATGTTTTGGTTATTTTCACATGCATGGATCTCTGTCTTTGTTTTTAGATATATCATTATAATAGGGCCATGAAACCTACACTGTAAGAACTCTAATGGGGATCTCTCATGATAAGGATGTAAAAAATCATACCTATATGCCCTTTTCCTCACTGCCTATGCATCCCATATCGATCATCCTCTTCCTTATACTCAAATACTCACTCATTATACCTATAAAGGGAGTTATATAACCAAATCATACTCTCCCAAGAAATATTTTATCCACGATTCATACCTTTTCCATCACTTATGAAAATTTCACTATCCGAATTATCCTAACCTAATATAATACTGAAGGCATCAAGCTTGTCTCAAAACACCATTATCTCATTGAAAAATATCCTCCCAAACGTAAATTACACTGAATAAAAAATATAAATATATTATCACACACCATAACTATTTAACCACCCTACCAAAAATATATGAACTATCAAGATCACTGCATATTTATAAACATTGATAAGAACTGATTAAAAAAGTGGATTTAATCTTCTTTCTCAGATAACCACTCATGTATAATTCCCTAAGTATGATGCCCCACCACATTATAGCTAAGTATAAATGTATTAATTCTTCCAATTTTATCTTTTAATCCAATGATATATTAATATAACAAAAAATAGGGTATCTAAACACAACTCTATACACCCTGTAGTCCAATGTCACCCTCAATGGTAGGTTGATTCTATAATGAAAATTACTTAGTGATATCTTCTATAGTGGAATCTCTCATGGGGATCCTATACATTATGGTTCAAATCAACCCCCAAAAACACACAATAGAAAACTCATCTAGAGGCCCTTGTGCTTCTCTAGTTGGAACAAGATCAACCCTTACCTCCTAGACCACTACTAGATGTCAATATGGTGTTACTATTTATAAATTCAAAATGAAGGATTTAAATAAATTCCCATATTAGTTCTGTAAAACAATAATATAATTAAATCATAAGTAGAAATACATTACTATATTACCCTACTCATATGATATCTATACCAGAAGAAACCCAAAGAATACCATTAGACTCACTTGATTATGTAATCAAACCACAGATCCTATACAAGTCAAATAGATCAAATAAAACTATATTCCCACTCTAGGTTTATATATCACATCCGATGAAAATATCTATTATTGTATAACTATGAATAAATAATAAAGAAAACTAAAATGGGTTCAATGAACTTAATTTTACCAGTAATGTATTCACACATCCTAATAAACCACACATCCCGTACACATCAACAATAACTTAGGAAAATTATATGCCCACTATAGGGTTATATTTCACACCAAAAAAATATATATGTATAAATTAATATATCATGATTAAATAAATAGTCAATAAAATATTACCATTTGGTTCAATTAATTAAATTTCTATTTTATTTTATTAACAAAAATAATGAACAAAATATTGTTTTCATTTAATTAATTCAATTACATTTTTCTAAATATTCCTTTTACTAGTCATACATAAGTATATACATTCCTTGTTAACCTATATTCCAAGTAAAAATAATGATAACATTCCCTCTGACTATGTCGAGCCTATAGTAAAAATGTTGAAAATAACTCGTAACACTAATCTTTATTGATCAGAAAACCCAAATGAAATGAAATCAATTATCATAATCCCTTATGCCTGGTAACCCGGGATTTCAATATATAGGTGAAAGAAAAATTCCACATCAATGTATATTCAATGTTCCCTCTAATCCATCACTACATACTGAATCTTAAAATCATATTAAAGTTGAGAATAAATGGGATTTGATACCATATTTTGATTTATCCAACTCTAATTCTACCTTCAAGATCTGAGATATGGAATTCCATGTGACCATAGGCATTCCTCCTTATACACCATAGGCTACAATCTTATGGTGAATTCTTAATCCATATAATGGGAATCTATGAACAAGATACCATAGAAATCCAATAACATAATACATATAAAATAAAAATTATATAATAGAAAAAATATAGAATAATTGCGGTAGACCTATGATATAAATACCATATCGTTATGAATGTTATCTATTGAATTTGGTACATCATTAATCCAAATGATATGTCAAAGGATGGATTATTATATATATATTATCAAGAAAATGTTTAATAAAGTGATGGGGGTATAATATAAAAGTCTAAGGGTCCAACCCAACATCGTATTTATCTCCTTATGAAGATAAAATAGCTTAATCATCAAGGAGAAGGAGATTTTCCTTACATATATCATATGCTGTTATGTTTTAACATCCACTAGTATGCATGTGTTGAGTGTGAGTATGAAAATCAGTAGGAAACCACCAATACACCCCTATATTAATCAAATATATATGTTATTACTTGTATGATATAATGTATATATAAATTACACTGAATAAAACAATCAGTTTTTAGTTATCATGATCTTAAAAGATTCTATAAATCTTGAACATTCATGCCTTTTATAATTACATTGAATAGACTAGTCACACAATGAGAGGATAAGAAAAAAACACTATATTGGTACCATGGTCATCTTTCTATCCCCCCCAAAAAATTGATTAGTGTTTGAGGCATTAGAAGAGTAATATCATATCACATTCCTTTCAAATATTCCCAATGAAAATGTGACATAAAAGCATATTATAATAGAATCTAAATCATTGGAAATGGTGTATCATTTCAAATCCCTTAAGAAGAAACACACACAACATGGGTATCATGATGAAACTTCCAGACCCCAAGAATTCTAAAGAATAAAAATTACATCCTAATAATTAGAAGGGGTAATATATCCAATCATAGATGAATGTTATATCATAATTCTATCATATGTCAAACACAATATATATTCACCCTGACCTCACATAGCCAAATTATCATAAGTCATAATCCCAATATAATACCATGGAACAAAAACTTAGTATATTGTACAATTAAATCCAATAGGTTGTATATTGAGTTTATTGACAATCATTGATGTATCTTAAATCCTAATGAAAAAAATATATTGTTGAAAGAAGAGATTCACTAAAGGTGTTGACAATAATTATAGTTGATTATTTTAGACAATCAATGTAGTATTTACTGATAATTAGCGTATTTTAATATTGATGATGAAATATGTTGACGATTATATTTGGTGGAAACTACTGAAGTTGTGATAACGTGTATTCACTATGCTATGGTGAGTCACTGTGGTTAAGACTAGTTTAGACATAATAGATATAGAAGTCTAGAATTTTGAAAGGATCAAAAATATGGAAGGTCACAAAATAATTCATTCATCATTCCATGAGGATGATTTTATTAGGTTCATTTATTCTAAAAGTTTATAGAACACACCACAAAAGTGGTTTACATATAGTTATTCTAATGATTTTTCAAATTTTGTTTTTAAGATATGCACAATGAAAAAATAATTCATTCCATTAAGGTTATAATATCATATTTTAACAGATCTATCTATTAGAGTACCAAACTATGAATTCAATTTAATTCTATGTAGGATATTGAAGAATTTTTTGAGTGGATATATATTTTTATGCTTCACACCATGACTCAACTAATAACACCATAATATATATTCACGTGGACTCTAGTGTTTATATATAATTTATTCTCAATGTATAAATGTATTAATGGCTAATTTATTACCTCATCCTATCACATAGTTGATGGAAATTAAGATGAAACTATCTTATGGTTCCAGAAATATTAATCCACACCGTGATTCTATGAAACTCTATAAATGAAATATATAAATTTATCTGGATTTCCCTTAATGGATGGGTACTTATTTGGAAAACTAATTACTTATTCTTTAAATTTAATTGTTGAAATCTAATGAAATAATATAAAAAGATTATATTTGAAGGAATATAAGTTGGATGTTATGTGATATTTAAATAAAAAATTTGAAATTCAAATGATTTTTCGGTGATATTATTTCTACAATGTAGAATTGAAAATTAGAGTAAATAAAAAATTGGGAATATATAATAAGAAACAACTTTGTGTTTATAGGGAGGAGAATTTATGTCAAAACCATGTACATGAACACATATTTAAATATTATGAGAAGGGTTGTTATTGAATTAGATCATACTGATGATAAACATTTGATGAGAAAATGTGATTTGTGTAAATGAAGATGAATTAAAGATCACATTAGATGTTTTATTAATCATATCTAAATTATAGAATAGAATACAAATCAGGGATATTTTAATATTGTGGATAAAAATGGTTCATTGAAGTAAAGAATATAAAATATATTCAGGAGTAATTCCCTAGAAAGAATTCTTTAAAATGGGGTGATTCTTTTTTGTAAATATTTTTTGATGATAAAAGTTATATATCCTCTCAAAATAAGTAAAAAATATCCCATATTTGAATTTTAGAATCACATGGAAACATCCGGGAATCTATTTAGAGATGAATTTATCAATAATATTAACTATTTTTACTAATCTAGAAGTGATGTTCATGTGAATAAATTGATAATAATACATAAAAGTATATAAAATGATACCTTTACCAACATATTTCATAAAGGAGAAGAGGAGGGAGTAACCATTGGTGTGAAGTGATCATACCTAAACCACTATATAAGTATCAAGCCTTGGGTGGAAGTAGTGTTATCTCTAAACATCCATAGGTAGTGATATTTATTGAAGAGTTAATTCACTTAAATATTTTATCTTCACAAATAGTGAGTGTTTAGTTGATTATCAGTACACATGCATAATGATGAGTCTGTGCTCCGGGGATATATCCTGACATGGGTGAATCAAGTAAAATCTTTGTGTCTATATACAATTTACATTATATATATGTGAATGATATTCATTTTTGGGTAATTTAATAATGCGATTGGTTGAATTGTGTTCCTATTTTAAATGGAATTTAATTAGGAATTAAGAGAATAAGGATAAAAAGATTAATTATGTCAATACCAATATTTTCCCCACCCATAGTTTCATAGTTTTATAAAATTATATTAACCCCAATAACCCCTATCATGTCCCATTACAAAATTAAAGCATTACCTAGCAAACTCTAAACCTTAGTAACACTGTAAACTATTTAGTTCTTTTAAAACTTTATAATTGGACCACCCGAGGTCCCCCATATATATTACCTTTATAAGATATTTATCATATAATATCTCCTATAAATTTGATCAGTACTCAATAATACCCTTTTTGTATACCACAATATAAAAGAAACACATTTAAATGGAGAAAAATATAAGAAACCACCTAACTCTCTCCTGTAGAAGGTCAGTTCATAATAATGGTAGATTAATTCATTTTGAAACCATAGAAATTTAAAATCCCTAAAATCACCCTCCCCACAATTTTCCATCTAACATGAATAAATATTAATTAGTATATAAAATAATGATTAAAATATGTGTGAGGATATTTTACCATGGGATCACCAATGTATTCGATAACACAAGATTTAATTAAGAGATGAGAAGTTAAGATCACATGAAAATAATATGGAAGCGTATGATTTTTTAAAATATTATGTAATCCTCATATCAAGGCACAAAAAATATGGAAAAGTGTTATTCTAAATGAAAATATAATAATTTTAAAAAAACCAGCCAAGAAATTTTAGCCCACAGAGCACAAAGTACCCAATGGTTCATAAGATTCTCAGCATAAGGCATCAGTCATGTAGTATCCATCCTATAAGTTTTCCATTACCTTTGGAGGCTCAAAAATCACCTAATACCCACAACATGGTACCCAATTGTGAATGATAAATAATTTTGGAAACACCACCTCAACCATTTCACCTGAAATTTTAAATATCAATTGAAATCAAACTATTTAAAAAATTTGATTCATTTTTAACTATTTAAAGAGAAAAACTAAATTTTGAGACAGAACACATGATTTTTATAGACATAAAATTACCCTCCATCATAATCTTTTTTAACTTTTATTACCATACCAAAAACACAATGTTATATTAATATAATACTTCATATGTAATTCATTATCTCTTCAAATTCATTTTATATAGAAACATTAATTTCTCATCCAATTATTGACACCATAACTTCTAATTCATACATACCATACTATTCTCGTTAAATTTATTTGGTGTCAAATTTTGTGTTTGATTACTTATATTTTTCTTTAGATAATTGTAACTAGTTTGAATAAAATAATTTATTTCCATTTATTTTTTATATAATAATTTCATTTGTTTTTATTTTGAAAGTGAAAAATGGATTTTTATTGAATTCCATATTTTATTTATTTTAAATAAAAATTTTATGAATCCTGAAGTGGATATTTTGTGTTAGATATATAAGTCAATTTTTCTAATTTAATGATACTTCAAAAAATCATAAGGGAATACCAATTTTTGTTGGATAGGGTTTTCATGAATGGAATAATTGAATGTTAGACTATTTTTTATCATTGGGTAAAGGTGTTTATATAATTTTAATCCATGGGATTTCAATCACAGGTATTTTAGGAAAAATTATTTTGGATAGGTATTATAAATATTTTTATGTGGATTAAAAATATAATAGTGTAAATTTTTTCAATATAATTAAAATTATTTATATATTAATTTTAATTGAGTAATATGGATTTTAATCAGATATTTAATATTTATTGGTTAGAAGATAATTTATTTAATTGAAAAAAAAATTTCAGTTGGATAATATTATTAATTATTAAATTGTTATGGATTAAATCATGAAGAAAGATAAATTTAGAGTTTTGAGTAATATTTATAAAGAAAAATTGGATACGTTTTTATAAAGAATTTATAGGATATTTGGGTGACTGAATAGGGGATGAAAATTATGGTGGAGGTTGGGGTTCTAAAGAATCAAAAAAAAATTGTTGGTCCCATTATAGATATAATGGGTTAGGAAATTTACTAGTGGTCTCATACTAGAACCATAATCCTGGTGGTCCCTTATTATTTTATGTGGTTCCCATATATATTTTACTAGAATTTTAAAAAAAGTAATTTTTGGTTTTAATCAAGTCAAGTTGACTATTTTAAAATTTTCCCTTTCTTCTTTACATTTATTTTTCATTGAACAAGGGGCTTCCTACAATATTTATCTCCCTCCCACATATATTTCTCCATCAATATATCCTCCATGAATAATAGTTCTCTCTTATCATTTATTATATTATGTTAATTAACATAGGATTTGACTAAATGCTTTGATTATTTTATTTTCCAATTGATTTTAAAGTGTGTTCCTTAAATAGTAATATTTGAATTATTTTTCATAGTTTTGTTGAAATAGAGTCATTATGGAAATTTAAGAATGTAACATCCTTCAAGATTATTTTTAATAACATATATGTTGGTGTAATCATCCTTTTCCATATTTTCATTAACTGGTTTGTGTTCATTAGTGATTTAAGGAAACAAACCAATATACATGTCCCAAAATGAAGCTAGAACAGATAAAATGTAATAAAAATATAAAAAATGTTCTAATAATACTATTTAACACTCCCCATGAGGAAACTAATTTTATTATAATTAATTAAATTTATAAATTTCCTCACGAGTCAAGTAATTATGGGAAATTGAGATTCAAGAATTATTTTAAAAAACATTCATTTTAAATATAATAATTTATTATATAATTAATCGAAAGAAATTTTGGTGGTTGATCATTAAATGATTTTATTATTTTCGAAATGTAAATATAAAGTACAAGGAGTTAATAATACCATGTTTTAAAAATTTATTCTAAAATTTTTAGTAATTGTTATAAATGATCATTTAAAAATTGACGAAAATTAAAATGACTATTTCCCATTACCCTCCAAGATTTATCTTGTGAGAAAGATAGTTGATCATTACCATCAAGAATATTTCATGTATTTTTGAATGTTTTTCATTAACCTCATTTAATATTTTTGAGGGGATGATTATTAATCATTATAATCATTAATCTTTTATATAAGGGTGATAAATTATCATTACCCTCTCAACTATGTCCTATTAGGGTGATAATTGTTAAATAACCTCAAATATTATCTTAAAAGTATTCAATAAATAATGTAATCATCCAAAGAAGGATTCAAAATTATTATATTTGTCCATAATATTGGGCTAGTTAGAACATGAGGTTTAGGTGTATTGTATGGTGTTTATGTCAGTATCATGATTAAATTTAAAAAAATAATTTTATTGCATTATATATTGTGATTTATTAGGGGAATATGACTAAATTATGATCACTGTACGGTTACATGAATGTATAATTAAACAAATGTAAAATTTTAGGTCATATAGTGATGTCTTAATGAATTTTTTATACTCAAACAATAAATTTACATCCTTATATGTGAAGATGTATAATTTTTGTGTCAAAATTTAGTAATGGGAAAGGGAATAATGTTAGAACGGTGAGAAACAAGGGTATTTTGATATTGGAAATAGAGTTAAAATTTAACAGAAAACAGGGTTCTAATGAAAATATCTATATTTCTCCATGTTAATTAATTTTATTCATTTATTACTAGCCTAATGGTGATTGTCATATAATTTGTATTTCACGGACATAATACAAGTGCTGTTTTACTTTGAAAATTTCTTTATATGTAATTTTATTTTTTGACAATTATTTAGATAATATGGGTATTGTTATGTCATCTTTATGTGGTTTTTTTACTTAGAATGATTTAGTGTTTGGTTTTTACTCAATAGTGATTGAGTGTTTTCATTATTAATTTATTAATTAATAAACCTGTTTATTTATTTATTTAACTTATATTTTGGATTATATTATTTTAATAGGAATTATACCCCATTGATTTTTTAACTACCCATGATTTATTCATAGTGTGTGAAGGAGTGAGAATAACAAGCATGAGGGGTGAATTAGTGGTCCAATAACTTGTCTTAAAAATACATTTACACCCATTCCAATTAGATTTTTTACATGATCTCCCAAATAATGATAGATAATGGAACTATAAATAATAATACACATACATATAAGGTTTTACAAGGTTTACACACTCTTTGTGAGAGGATAATCTGTAATGATCAATTAGCAGTGTCCCATGCCACCCAATATGCATTTTATGATATACTGAAAGTATTAAGAGTTTGATGATAGTCTATAATTCCTTTAAAATTACAAAAATGATTAATAATGAGTATAAGAAGGAAATAATGATCCTCTTCCCGGATTCTTAAGTGCCTCTAATCCAGGAATGAAGAGTACACTATGTTTTTCTATAAAAAATGACCCATTTCTCCTTGTAATTCACTTTGGAAAGTTTTGGAGACCACATATCTCTATATATATCCATGTTAAACTAAATTAATTTATAAATCTAAAAATTCAGGTCATATCTCATGGTATTAATGCGTATTCCTTGGTTAAAATCAGAGAAAAAATTTTGGGATCATATATCATAATAAATACAATAAGATACTCAAACAAATAATTAATAATTTATATAGATCATGAAACAATTATAGAATCTGAAATTAATTTCTATATTAAAAACCCTATGAAGACATTATAAAAATATTGTGGTATATTTCCTTGCAAAAAAACATTGTGGAATATTAGAAAATATCAATGACATTTTTATATATTATCAAATTACAATAGATGCAACAAATTATAAATATAATAAATCATGACATATTTTAAATGATATATAATTAAATACCGAATAATATAGCATGATTTATTCTTGGTAATGGCTAGTCATGCCTCTAATTCCACACCCTAAAGACTCCAAATTCTAAAAAAATTAGGAAACAATCCACTCAAACCAAGGGATAGTATTATAGCGTTACACCTTTATAATGGTTAATAAATGATTTAAAATTATATCAAAACCCCATTCCTTATAGAATAAATATGGTGCAACCAAAAATTATTACAACATGATTCCCTCAGGTATGTGAAATATTGTTTCCATCAACAAAGTTATGTGGTGTAATACAATCCCTATTATTACATGATGTTCAAAATTAACGAACACTGCATTCATATTCATTCTTTACATATCCAATAAAACTCTAATAAATTAAAGATCATATGTAAAACAAATAGAAACAAAAAAACATCATTTATCATGAATAAAAAAATTAATAAATAATACATGGTATGTTCTTAATGTAGGAGTAATCTCAACACCACATTACTTGATAAATTAATTTTTATTAGAGAAATAGAACTCCTAGTACAAATAAAAATATAATGTTTATCAATTATATATTAGGTAACTTCAATCACTAACATTGTGTTTCGTGTAAAATATATTGAGATCCATAAAAATTCTATCCACCAACATATCCCTTTTTCTCCACTTAAGAAAAAACCCAATGATACTATTATCCCACCTTGATTTCTTCATCGATGTATATAAATCCCCTTCATTTTAAAGTAAGACCCCCGTATATTTTCAATAGTTTCTTAAAAAGTGAAATATAATGAAAATAGAATGTAAAGAATCACTAACATGGATTTTGGGTGAGAATAAACTCTCAAAAATACTCCCAAGTACTGTAAGGCTTCCTTTTATTAGAGTTTATTCATGATATATGTGGCATGTTACATTATTAAAAAATATTTCAAGATGATCTAAAGATTTTGAACATGATCCTTGAGAAAGTAAATAATCAAATAAGTATAATTACATATATATGAATAACATTTAATAAAAATAGATTTTGGTATTCAAAACGTACAAATACTGGCATGGAAAATCAAAGGACGACATCAAGAACATAACATAAATACTAATCAGTTTATTAAATGATCTTAATAAGATATAATATAAGTATCTAATTGATTGAAAAATATTGGGATAGTAATGGACTGATCATATGTCTGTGAAAACATAATAACATTGAAATTGGAGGACTTACTACAAAGGAAGTACTTGGATAAAAAGGGAGAGGAAGAAAATCCCATACCATAATTATCAATTCCTAAATATAGAAGACTTATTCCTTGAGAGCATGATAGGTTCAGTAAAGGGATAATTAATGGAATAATAGAGGGTGAGGGGTGTTAAATATCTTTGGATTGAATTAAATGGTGTGGATAAGTGTGTATTTATATAAAATGTGGGAGGATTGTCTAATAATTTCTAAATATAGAACTTATAACTGTGGAAAATAAAAAACCATTGGCTTAACAAGGGTTTTGGATCATGTTTTATAATATTAAGAAGGTTTTTTTTGACATATTTCAGTTTCAAAACTGAACAACCATATTTTATATTACTTTTTTCATGGGAAAATAATTTTCCAAAAAATAATGTTTTAAAAATCTTAATCTCAAATTTAGACATTGGATTTTTTATAGGTTTGTAAAGTAAATTAAATCAAGTAAAATATATTTCATTAAAAACATCTGGTAATGGATTTGGTTTCATTAATTATTAAATTACTATTACATATTTTTTAATATATAAAACATAAAGAAAACATAAACCTTTATTTTTTTATTCACTAAAAAATAAAATATTTTAGAAAATTCTAAAAAATTCACATAAACCTAATTTCAACATGATAAATTCAAATATAATATTTGTTTTATCAAAATAAGTTTTTAAATATGATAATTTTAAATTTTATAAATATCATAATTTATGGAAAAAAATTGATTTTAAGACATAATTAACTTCATGACCCTTATGAAAACAACATGGGACCTTATAAAATTATAATATAATTTATATTTAAATAAATAAATTTTTACATGAATATTTCGTGAAAATAAAATTTGTTTAAAATATTAATTAAAGTTTTATATTTTCTAAAAATTAAATTATATTTTATTTTTTAAAAAAATATATCTATCATATTTACCTTATATTCTTGTATTATATTTTATAAAAAATAACAATGAAAATGGGTGTAACACCCCAAGATTTCACAATACGCTTCTCTTTAAATAATGAAATAGCTTGCATTGTACGAAAGTTCGAGATTCTAACACACCGTGACCAATCAAAGTAGCAGTTATGAATATTAATACCCACTTTTTGAAATTATATAAATTTTATATTTCAAAATGGACTTTATTTTTGTCTTCGGAATATCGAAATTATCCTAAGATGAATTTTTTGTAATTTTCTGAGAACATCCAATTTTCTATGAATAGAGAAAATACTTAAAAACAAATTTTTTTATAAAAATAATTTATAGTGTTAAATTATACTATTGAATGATTTTAAAGTATAATTAGAATATATTTTTACCATTTTATCCAGTGGTTGTCATTAGAATTAATTTCACTTTGAAATTGGACGTAAACAATTGTCAATCTTTTGATATATATTTCTTCTTAAAAACATGTTATTTGTTGTGACAACATGAATTAATTATTAAATTAATTAAATCAACTTATATGTTTTTAATTTTGTAAAATAGATATCATTTTTGAATTAGGAATATCAAATATCGCTTAGGGTGAATTTTTGGTATTTTTCTGAAAACTTCAATTTTTGATGAATAGTGAAACCACAAAGTTGTAGTTTAAAAACTAATTTTTCGCGTAAATGAAAAATTACCACTTCTGTGATTTGATTTTTAAAAATATGACATACATGGTTGTCATTATGAAGAAAAATTTGGTTTAATGGGATTAAAATAATTATTTTTTGGTGAATAGTAACTTTTATGTTTTATTAGTCGCGATTAAATGTAATTAGTGAAATTTAAGGTAAAAATTGTATTATAAAAATATAAAAATATCTTGAAACTTGTTATAAACTTATTGGATGAGTCATGGCCGACCAAGAAAATCCATGTGTCAACTTGGGGACCCCATGGAGACACTTGGGTAAGAAAATGACATTAATAACTTTTTATTTAAAGTAAAAATAAAATTGTCACAAACAAGTTTTGTTTTACTAAACAAATTATTAAATGGGGTTATATAAGTTAAAATTTAGACTATAAATATTAATTGGAAATATAAAAAGATTTAATACATCATTGTAATTTTTTTATAATATTTATACATTTAATAAATTAAATTTTTTATGACACAATGATGATGCAACGATTGCCTCATTAATTAACGATTTAAAGAAAATGAAAAGATAATGTAAAATATAAGACTTACACATGTCAAAAACTTATTGGATGAGTATATTTCTAACCCTTATCACCTTATCCTCTAAATATATAATTTTGGGACCTTTTGAATCCGAAAAGAACCTCATAATAATATAACATTTCATGACTTTCCAAGAGTACCCCTCCCCTCCTCTAATAAAATCCCCCCACCACTACCACCTTATTCACACCATCAAAGACATTTGGCTCGGCCAACCTCTGCCAAAATACTCTCTCAACTTCCCTATCTTACTACTAGAATCCTTACTTTGGGAACAAGTTTTCCCAAGGAATCCTTTGTCTCAAATAAAAAAGAGTTACCCGATTTTAAGGTAATGCCTTCTCTTATGTTCTTTTTTTTATTTTGATTCTCCAAACCCTTAAACTCTTTTTATTCCTTTATTTTGTTACAACACCAGTATCGTAAATATACTAGGATTTTGTTATGATAATTATTCGAGCTACACTTACACACACCTTCGTCTAATGGTTAAAGAACATACTATTTCTGTGGGTGGCGAATTACGGCCTCACGAAACAATGATTGTTCAATCTTCTTCTAACACCTCTCATGGTGGAAATTATGATGACACTATTTCTATATATGATATATATTATGTTTATGTTTTCTTTATGCTTCTTAATTTGTCATTTATGGCATACCTTTTTGATTTCCATTATGGGTAAACACGATAATTTCATTTTAGGAAGTGCGGACTACCGCCCCCTCAAAGTGAATTGAATCATTAATTCCATATATGGGACATATAAAAGATGGAGTAAATGATATTATATATTATATTATAATCAAATTATAATACACCTTTATATCATTATGATTTAATTCCATTAAATACAAAATATAAATGAAAGTAGCGTTCATGCGTACGTACGGCTTACCGTCTCCATGAACTGTGCATTTCAATTCTTACCTCTAAATGTTATGTAATATTATGAAAGAATGTATATACCGGATATATATGATATATATGATTTATATATCAGGAATATAATTATGGATATAATTTATATTTTACCACATGAACAACTTGCAATTATAAGAAGTTTATTTTTGACTCAAGTACCAAAGATCGACAAAACGACCGTTATTGACAAAAATAATTACATAATATTTGTAACATGGTAATAAGTGATATAAAAGGAATAATAAACTTGAAAAAGGTTATTAAGCAACTATAAATTAACTCTAGTTTATTATTCAGGAGGTTAATGAACGGTCGAGTCAAGTCGGGCACAAGGTAAGGGAACTTCCTAACCCAATTTCCATTCTTTGGGTTAATCTCCTACTTTCAAATTATGTCATGATATTATTATGTAATATGTTGTATTTTTTACTTTATTTATGTGTAATTATAGTGAATACACATAATAGATCTATTTTATTTAAAAAATGATCTTTGTAAGGACTTCGTCTCAATCTCCTTTCATTGAGGCATAATTTTTTATACAAAAATTTCTTTTATACGGTGTATAAACCCCTTTGAACATCACATTTATTCAAAAGGAATATTTCTTATATGAAGAGTCTTACTAAATAACAAAAGGGAATGTTTTTTTTGTCCTACATACGCGGCGACAACGAATTCTCTGCCGATGTGACCATTATTTGAGTTTCGACTTCACATACAAGCCATAACTTTTTTTAAATGAAAAATAAATACCAAGTTTTAATTTTCTTTTATTTTGGTATTGAAAATGGTTTTGATCATGTTTTTATTATATCAATGTGTTGTATTGATATCTTGTGATTGAAATGTGGAAATGTTATGTTTCTTTTATGCATGTTTTATGTGATAAGATTATGTTATGATTTATGATATGTTTAAACATGTTCATATGAGGAATGCATTGGACTTAATAAGAAATGTGTGGAGCCCGCTATAGCTCCTCGATGCATCGGTAGGTCTCATGAGACAATCTAGTG
The DNA here is from genome assembly GCA_963277665.1 of Viscum album. Classification (NCBI taxonomy): domain Eukaryota; kingdom Viridiplantae; phylum Streptophyta; class Magnoliopsida; order Santalales; family Viscaceae; genus Viscum; species Viscum album. The sequence continues at coordinate 2,124,012,045 of OY728119.1, forward strand.
TCTTGGCACGAGGCCTTGAAAAAATATTATTTGTAGTCTTGGAACGAGGCCTTGGATACGTGGTTATGATAGTCTAGAATTATGCATTCCATCATTATGAAAGTGGTTATTGATATTTCATGTGATTATTTGACTAGTTGAATATCCAAGTCAATAAGTAAATGAAATTATTTCATTTTATTTTTTCCATATTATGCTGAAGATCAAGTTTAAAAGGATTTTTTTAGTTATAAATTACCTTAAATGTTAATGTTTATTTATTAAAGCTTCCCCTATATTGTTATCCTTACTGGGTATCTGAGCTCACCCCTTCCAATGTTCTAATTTTTCTAGGATGTGAAGAAGTATATTATGAATGACCTGCAGGGATAGTATGAGGGGATATGAAGAAAATATGTTGATGTAGTTTTTTTTTACTTTATGATATAATGTATGACTTATGAATGTATCTAGTGTTTCCAAGGCTACTAAACTAATCGGTCATTTAAGACTAGATCTTTTGTGATCATGCCAATGTTACGCAATAATGCACCAACTCTGGGTAACTGGGGTCAGGGCGTTATAGTTGGTATCAAAGGCAGTTTAGTACTAACCTTGGAAGCTAGATTTATATAAACTCTGAATAGAGAACATAGCCCTAAGATAGAATTTGTGTATTAGTATAGAAGAACTTCCTAGAATTTTTGTATTATAGAGATTTTGTGAGTTTTCCGAGCAATACATCCTTGTCTGGATACGAGCAGGTAGTGGTGTCTCTGGAACAGATGTACCTTGGAGTAAAACCCGAAAACACCACTTTGAGCTAGACTCGAATGGGAACTAGTGCATGACAACAGGCCTTGATTCACTCTTGGTTACGACACTCCCGGGGGATATGCTTAGGACAATTCTCATTTTCTTTACAAACCATTATGAAGGGTTTATGAGTATATAATTCCTCATAGAAAACATCTTTATGATTATGGATTATATCCATAAACTGTTCAATTTACGTAAAGTATTATAAAAATTTGGAATTATTCATTTAAATTAATAAACTGACCTAGTTTATGCCATTGTATAGAAATGACGCCCAGTAGAAGGAATGTGAACTCCAACAATACGTATGATCCAAAGAGTAATAAGGCTCATATCTTTCATGTTATTAAGCCAACATTTAGAAGGGAAATAGTCTCCCATGTATTGTCAACATATGAAGCAATAATATCATGTGTTAATAAGATAAGTAAAGAATTCTATGAGTCCTATGGCTTTGAAGAGGAGCAAGAGAAGAAAATGATAGAAGAGAGAAAGATGGATAAAGGGAAACATGAAAAGAAGAATTTTCAAATTTGTGATAAATGTGGGAAGAAACACCTTGGAACTTTCCTGAATGGAATGAGAGTTTGTTTTATGTGTGGAGAAAAAGGACACAATGTGTGTGACTGTAAGGGAAAGAAAAATATTTCTAATGTATAGTACTTCATCGGCAAGGAGTGGGGACACTACACAAACCAATGTCCAAATCATCAGAGTATGCCCCAAATGATGTTATTGGATAATAATCAAGTTATGATACTGCCATAGATGAGGAGGAATGATTAGAGTTATTATTTTTTTTATTAAAGAATTATTTCATTTGAGTGTTGTATCAAAGATGTATTGGTTATAATAATTATGGAGTATATGAGGATTTTACTGCAGTACTATTTTATGAAGGACTTGAGATTATGTGGAACCATGAACAGTGACTCAATAGCATGTTAATTTTTTGGAAAATATATGGTTGAGAGAAAGATAAAACATAATATGGTTCTGACAGCAAGATAGTGATTTTGAAATAATACATGATTGATTTGGATAAATTATATTGGATATTTTTGACTTCCTTGAAGATGATTAATTATTTGTATGCATTTTTGGATAGAAGGTGTATATCTAGTATTCTATAAAGATAAGCGATCGTGAATGCAATCATTAAGGATTTATGGTAATTTAGGATGTTGTAGAGTTTTTAAAGAATACATGATGAAGGTATTCACATGTTATTACACGGAAAAAAAGATCTTCATTCTGTTTACATTCCCTATAAATTTTGAATTGTGATTTTTAGATAACTATAAAGATTAGAATGGATTAAGTTGAACTTTTGATAGAACTGTTCAAGGATAAAACATTTCTGAAGATTATTTTTGAAATTTTATAATACTATAGTTTTAGGAAAAGAACAACCTGCGGGTCGAGTGATAACTCGTCGCATCGGACAAAGATACAGGAATCGAACCCACAACCATAGTGCGACATGCCTTTATTACCTACCACTATCCTACAGGAAGTCCCTGGTTATTACAAAATAGTTTTCCTAATCTAAATGGTATGTTTTAATATTTGGAACCCTGTTCGATTAGGATAAATATAATATTTTTGAGTTCTATTATCTTTTTGAGTGAAAGATGGGTTTGTGGTAAAAATTTGTTAAAGAATGAAAGTATACATGAAAAGTATGTATATTTCCCTTATGTTCTTAGTAAATCTCCTAAATAAATTCCTCAACTTTTTAAAAGGTAACTTAAAACAAAAATGTTGTTGGTTAACTTTTCCTAATGGGGAATCAATGATCGTTTAACCAATCACAAGTGTGTGATTTTCTTATAGTTAACTTTCTCCTAAACCTGTTTTCTACAAATCTCCATCAGACCTTGATGGTCACCTTTTCCTCAATATCCATATTTTCATATAATCCAAGTATGGGCTATCTCAGGTGACCTTTGTACTTCTCTTTTTTTCTTTTAATGTTATATTTTTATTAACCCTATTTCTGATGTGGGTTTTCCACAAAGTTATTTTCAATTATCAAACTTTTATTTTTGAATAACATTTTCAAATTATGAGGATGCAATTTATTGAAGGATTTAGAATGTAACACCCCAAGCTTTCACGATACGTTTCTCTTTCAATAATGAAATAGCTTGCATTGTACACAAGTTTGAGATTCTAACACACCGCGACCAATCAAAGTAGCAGTTATGAATATTACTACCCACTTTTTGAAATTATATAAATTTTATATTTCAAAATGGAATTCATTTTTGTATTCGTAATATCGAAATTATCCTAAGTCAAATTTTTTGTAATTTTCTGAGAACATCCAATTTTCTATGAATAGAGAAAATGCATAAAAAAAACTTTTTTAATCAAAATAAATTATAGTGATATATTATACTATTTAGTGGTTTTAAGGTATAATTAGAATATATTTTTACCATTTTATCCAATTGTGGTCATTATAATTACTTTTACATTGAAATTGGACATAAACAATTGTCAATATTTTGATATATATTGCTTCTTAAAAACACGTTATTTGTTGTGAAAATGGGAATTAATTATTAAATTAATTAAATCAACTTATATGTTTTGAATTTTTTAAAATATACACCATTTTTTAATTAGGAATATTAAATATATCTTAGGGTAAATTTTTGGTATTTTTCTGAAAAACTTCAATTTTTGATGAATAGTGAAATCACTAAGTGGTAGTTTAAACACTAATTTTTCACGTAAATGAAACTTTACCACTTCTATGATTTGATTTTGAAAAATAGACATACATGTTTTTCATTATGAAGACAAATGTGGTTCAATGGGATTAAAATAATTTTACGGTGAATAGTAACTTTTAAGTTTTATTAATCGCGATTAAAGGTAATTAGTGAAATTTAAGGTAAAAATGATATTATAAAAATATAAAAATATCTTGAAAATTGTCCTACACTTATTGGATGAGTCATGGACGACCAAGAAAATCCATGGGTCAACTTGGGGACCCCATGGTGCCACTTGGGTAAGAAAATGACATTAGTAACTTTTTATTTAAAGTAAAAATAAAATTGTCAAAAACATGTGTTGTTTTACTAAACAATTTATTACATGGGGTTATATAAGTTAACTTTTAGACTATAAATATTCATTGGAAAGATAAAAATATTTACTACATCATGGTAATTTTTTTATAATTTTTAGACATTAAATAAATTAAATATTTTATGACACAATGATGATGAAGTGATTACCTCATTAATTAACGATTTAAATAAAATGAAAAGATAATGTAAAATCTAAGACATAAACTTTTCAAAAACCTATTGGATGAGTATATTTAGAACCCTTATCACCTTATCCTAGAAATATATAATTGTGGGACCTTTGTAATCCGAAAAGCACTTCATAATAATATAACATTTCATGACTTTCCAAGAGTGCCCCTCCTCTCCTCTTATAAAATTCCCCCACCACTACCACCATATTCACACAATAAAAGCCAATTGGCTCGGCCAAACTCTACCAAAATAATCTCTCAACTTCCCTCTCTTAATACTATAAGCCTCACTTTGGGCAGAAGTATTCCCAAGGAATCCTTTGGCTCAAATCAAAAATAGTTACCCGATTTTAAGGTAATGTCTTCTCTTATGTTCTTTTGTTTTATTTTTATTCTCCAAACCCTTAAACTCTTTTTATTCCTTTCTTTTATAACAAAACCGGTATCTTAAATATACTAGGATGTTTTTATGATAATTATTCGAGCTAAAATTACACTAAACTTCATCTAATGGTTAAAGAACATACCGTTTCTGTGGGTGGCAAATTACTACCTCACGAAACGATGATTGTTCAATTTTCTTTTAACACCTCTCATGGTGGACATTATGATGAAACTATTTCTATATATGATATATATTATGTTTATGTTTTCCTTATGCTTCTGTATTTCTCATTTATGTCATACCTTTATGATTTTTATTATGGGTAAACGCGATAATTTAATTTTTGGAAGTGCGGACTACCGCCCCCTCAAAGTGATTTGAATCGTTAATGCCATATATGGGACACATAAAGGATGGAGTAAATGATATTATATATGATATTATACTGGAATTATAATACACCTTTATATCATTATTATTTCATTCCATTAAAGACGAAATAGAAATGGAAGTAGCGTTCATGCGTACGTACGGCTTACCGTCTCCATGAACGGTGCATTTCATTTCTTACCTCTAAATGTTACGTAATATTATGAATGAATGTATATACTGTATATATATGATATATATGATATGTACATCATGAATTTAAATCTGTATATAATGGATATTTTACCACATGAACAACTTGTAATTATAAGAAGTTTATTTTTGACTCAAGTACCAAAGATTGAAAAAACGACCGTTATTAACATAAATAAATACATAATGTTAATAACATGGTAATAAGTGATATAAAAGGAATAATAAACTTGAAAAAGGTTCTTAAGAAATTATAAATTAACTCTAGTTTATTATTCAGGAGGTTAAATAACGGTCGAGTCAAGTTGGACATGAGGTAAGGGAACTTCCTAACCCAGTTTCCATTCTTTGGGTTAATCTCCTACTTTCAAATTATGTCATGATATTATTATGTCATTTCATTATGTGTAATTATAGTGAATACACATAATAGATCTATTTTATTTAAAAAATTATCCGTGTAAGGACTTCTTCTCAATATCCTTTCATTGAGGCATATTTTATTTTATAAACAACTTGCTTTTATACAGTGTATAAACCCCTTTGACTTTTATGTTTATTCAAATGGAATCTTTCTTATACAAAGTGATTTACTAAATGAAAAAAGGGAATGTTTTTCTTGTCGTACGTATGTGGTTACAACGACTTCTCCGCCGCCGTGACCATTATTTGAGTTTCAGATTCCTCTACAAGCCATAACTTTTTTTAAATGAAAAATAAATAAGAAGTTTTAATTTTCATTTATTTTGGTATTGAAAATGGTTTTGATAATTTTTTTATTATATAAATGTTTTGTATTGAAATCTTGTGAATGAAATTTGGAAATGTTATGTTTCCTTTATGCGTGTTTTATGTGATATGATTATGTTATGGTTTATGATATGTTTAAACCTGTTCATATGTGGAATGCATTGGACTTAATAAGTGATGGGTGGAGCCCGCTATAGCTCCTCGATGCATCGGTAGGTCTAATGAGACAAACTAGAGTCTTGGCATGAGGCCTTGAAAAGATCATATTTGTAGTGTTGGCACAAGGCCTTGGCTACGTGGTTATGATAGTCTGGAATTATGCATTCCATCATTATGAAAGTGGTTATTGATATTTCATGTGATTATTCGACTAGTAGAATATCCATGTGAATAAGTAAATGACATTATTTCATTTTATTTTTTCCATATTATGCTGAAGTTAAAGTTTAAAAGGATTTTGTTTTATTTATACATATCCTTAAATGTTAATGTTTATTTATTAAAGCTTCCTCTATATTGTTATCCTTACGGAGAATCTGAGCTCACCCCTTCCAATGTTTTAATTTTTCTAGGATGTGAAGAAGTATATTATGAATGAACTGTAGGGATATTATGAGGGGATATGAAGATAAGATGTTGTTGTAGTTTTGTTTTACTTTATGATGTAATGTAAGACTTATGAATGTATCTAGTGTTTCCAAGGCTGCTAAACTAATCGGTCTTTCAAGACTTGATCTTTTGTGATCATGCCAATGTTACGCAATAATGCACCGAATCTGGGTAACTGGGGTCGGGGTGTTACAATGGGATTGAATAAATTGTTATTTCATTTCTAAAAATAATATTAAAATTTTATAATACTATGGTCTAGATAGATAACCCTTTATTACACTAGAATAATCCCTAAGTGTAAGGTGCATGATGGGGGTAATTTCATGGGGTGGATCAGTTATCTTTGATCTAGTAGTGATCTCCACTAGCTTTAACTTCTCCCATAGTTGATTCTAATTGAGCCTTACATATTGAATCCATTCTCAAGATTAGTTAAGGTTGAACACTAGTGATGTTTCCTTATTCACATGTTCTCATAAATGGGATTCAGAAGGCATGATCCTAATTCTTGAGACTATAAATTCTCCCTTTTATATCTATTATCTCTTTTCAATGACTTTTATATACACTAATTCTATCAATAACCTTAATACCGATGATCATAAATACTAGCAGATATTTTGAAAAATGTTCAGTTAATGGTCACATCATAAGGGTTAATTTTCCTTTTATATACTACCTATAATAAAACATTTATATATCACAAAATTCACTACATCTCTTACAAACTTTTTACACTTCCCTTGATAATGTTTATAATATACTTAATGAATCTCTTTATTTTTATTGTCATTATGAAAGGAGTGATTCACATCTAAGAATTTGGGCCTACGAAGTTTCTATTAATAGTTCCATTATTCTTCTTTTAATTTATATCCCTATTCTATAATTAGATGTTATAATAAATATTATTTCACATGTCTTAATATTATTCTAAAATGTAAGATAATTATAAGTTTTTATAATAAAAGTGTTATTTAGAAATTAATTTTATTCTATTAATAACATAAAGTAATATTTAGTTCATTAAATTATCCACCTAAAGAAATTTTGTCCTAGAAATTGTTTTCCTACATCAAAATAAATGGTGGTATTTATCCTTCATCATTTATTCAAGTTCGCAGGTTTTGTCTTAAAAACTTTTATTTCCCCCCAAGATTTTCATGAGTCATGTAATCTTATTTCTTAAATTTTTTTCCTTTTATCAAAAAATTGGATTAGTTTTTCTTCATTTGATAGGTCAAGTTCCAATTCCATACCAATTTTCTCTAGTATATGTATTGGGGTTGACATTTAATTTCTTATTAGGGATTTGTGGAAGATATCATGGAAATTGGAAAGCTTTGAAGTTTATACTAACTGATAAGAAACAAATCCAACATACTCTAGAACCTTAAATGATCATATGTAACCTTGACTCAGTTACCCCTATTTTATAAATCTCATGATTTATTCCCCTAGTGATTCATTTAGGAATACATGCTCATTGACAAGAAACTCAAATTCCTTACATCTATTGTAATAATATTTCTGTTTTTAACTCTTAGAAGATGCTATATGTTTATAGGTCGCATGTATATAAATTATATAGTGAATTTAAAAATGTATGGTCCATATAGTTTTTCTTCTCTATATTAAACCTTGAATGTTGGAGTTCTACACCTTTTCATATATAGTGGTTTATAAGGACCCATTTGAATACATGAGTGAAAACTGTTGTTATTAGAGATTTCAAAAGGTGGAAGATGTAGAACCCTAATAATTTAAAAATAAATTGTGATACAACTAAACATTTATTCAAATGTTTTAATAGTCCTCTTGGAATTCCTAATAGTTTACGAAATAAATGATGTGTTATGGTTTACTTTATAATTCAGATCCTTTTTGAGGCTCCACGAGAATATAAAAATAAATCCTAGATATTGGTCTGAAACAATTAATAGTGGATCAATATGAAGTATCACTGCTTCATGAATATAACGAGGATTAAGTCAATCAAGGTGTAAATATTCCCATATAGAAATAATACTGGAATATTTTTTTGATCTATTATTGATTAAATAAAGAATTATTTCCCTTAGATGTAATTGAATGGCTAGTAATTACGTCCATAATTTTATTGTATCACTTCCATATATGTATGGGTAGTTATTACAACACTCCTTTGGGTAGTTCTATCTCATACTTAACCTGTTAAAATATCAAACATCTTCCAGTATAATTAGGAATCTCCATTTTCATGATATACCACAAATAATTATCTCATAGATCTCAATACATTTTGGTACTTCCAGGATATATAAAGAGCATAGAGTTTTGAGATTCATCCATCAACTTTTTCTTTAACTTGTTAAAAAACGAGATATATTTCCTAGTAAAAAACCTTATTAGTAAATCCTAATAAATATTGAACTCAAGAAACATCCCATATTTCATAGAATTAATCTTATTTTATAACTTAGGATCCAATCTATTTTCTTTCTTGATCTTCTCCAATAATGAAGGGTTTGAAATAATTTGGGATAGGATTGATAAGGTTAATTATCATATTAATTGCATGTACATATTTACCAATTCCTTTATCAATTTATCCCCTTAAATCATCATCATTATTAGAACTCAAAGGCGTTTATTATATAGTGGTCCTTTGATTTTTTTTCTTTTCTCGGGTTATAATGAATAATTAAATCTATTTCCTTAATAATATTAGACTATTTTCATTGTCTGATGTTTAATTAATTTTGTGTGACTATATACTACATATATTTGAGTTATTTGTATATTTCAAACTTTACTCCAAATATAAAATGTCTCTATATATTTAGAGAGAATATAACTATAAGTAACTCTAAATCCTGGTGAGGATAATTATATTCATCAAGAATTACCTATTGGGATGGAAAGAAAATCATCTTATCGTTTATCATGACTAAACATCCTTAAAATATTATGGATACATTGGTATAAACAATAATTCCTTCCCCATTAGTTGATAAAGTTAGCATATTGACCAACATCTTCATCATTTCTTGGAAACATTCTTCAGACTCCTTTTCCCAAATTACATTAACTCTGTTTTGAGTTAACATAGTTAGTGGATTATAACGATATGAAAAAAGTAACAATAAATTTACAAAATCACATAAGAAAAAGGAAACTATGAATATTAGTTACTATTATAAGTCGATACCTCTCATCTATAGCCTTTTTATTTACTGGATCAAGAATTATTCCTTCAATAGTCATAATGTGTCCTAAGATTGTGACTTATTTTAAACATAGCTCAAATTTTCTATATTTATAACAAGATTATATTTCCAAAAAAGATTTTAATATGATCCTTGTATTATCTGTGTGCTCCTTGCAACTTTTTATATATATCAGAATCAAATCAATAAAGACCACCAATAATTTATCAATGTGATCCAGAACAACTCTTTTCATAAAATACAAAAATACAGAAGGATAAATAGTCAAATAAATGGTAATAAATACAAAATCATATGTCTAAATATTGTTAATATTGTGTCCTTTTTTATATATTATTTCTTCGCCCTCTATAAATGATACCCCAATTGAAGGTCAATCTTGGAGAAGAATTGAGCCCCATGAAGTCAGTCAAACAAATTATGAATCATTGGAGAAGTATTTGTTATTCACTATGATCACATTATATTTTTTATAATCAATACATAGATGAATTGTTCCATACATATTCTTTATAAATAGAATAATTTCTCCATATGGAGATGCACTCGGTTGAATAAAACCATTCTCCCAAATAACATGAAGTTTCTTATTTAATTCCTCTAACTCTATATATGTTATTCAATATTGGGTTATAAATATTAGAATGGATATAGGTATGATTTCAATTGATAAATATATGTCTCTTTATGTGGGAGGTCTAGTTAATTCTTTATAAAATATTTTAATGTATTCCTAAATAATTAGTACCTCTATGTTTTTTATACATTAACAATATTCCCATTCATCACCAATAATTTCCATAAATAATTTTATAAGAGGTATTTCTTTATAGGACTCATTCTAGGATATATATTCTTTTATGATAATTACATGATTTTACTTTAATAAAACAGAAATTTCATTGTTCTTATAGTTGATATTATCATTATATTTTGAAAAAAATCATATCCCATGTCCTATGTAAAATTACACCATTGGAATAAAGATAAGGTTTGAAGAGATACTGAACTCACTAAATTTAATATGGGAGTCCCAATATATCCTTGATACTTGAATAGTTACTCTAGTAGTTTTGTCTATAAACTATACCACTATAATTTCATCATTTCATTTTATGTTAATTTAAAAATTCAATGAAATAAAATATTGTGTACTACTGAAGTCAAACAATGGTCTTGTTAGCTTTGAGTTTGTAACGTGTGTACCATATACTACATGATTTAGATAATCGACTTCAAATATTTTGAGTGAAAAATAATGATATTTATATCACAGAATCTTTCAGGGTTGATATTAGTTTCTCTAAATTCTATTATGATTTTGAAATTTATTGAAAAATGTCTTCACTCCCCACACATGGATAATTTTACTACTTGTTGTACTTAAACTATATTCCCTTTTTCATTGGAATTTAAATATCGAGGCATTACATCCCAAATATATTTTTGAGATATATGGACATCTCTTCCAAAATTTTATCACTTTCTAATCCCTTGCTGAAAATTATCTAAATGCTTCTCCGGACACCCGTTGTACATCAGAAGTTGTTTTTTTTCCTTCTCTTCTATGATCAAAATTATTTCTAAAATTTTCATACAATATAGTCTTCTTTTTATTTTGTCTATGAGACCAATTTTCATCTATAAACTCCATTAACACTTTCACCTCTCATTAAATTGTCTCCTCATAACTCCCAAAGTCTCACATTTCCATGTTTTTCCATTGATGAGGTGTTATCCCATTGATGAATTGATCAATATTAACATAAAAATCAATGAAAAAACATAAAGTGTATCATGAATTCCTTGTAATGTTCATATAATAACACCCATTGACTCATTTTCATTTTTTAAAATTCAAGGAATTCCTATTTCCCTTATTGTTCGAAGGTTATGAGGAAAATACTTGGGGAAAAATATATTTTTTAATTTCCTCTCACTCTATAGATTCCACCCCATCTTTTTTATTTTTGTTCTTGATCATTTTCTACCGCATATCATATTCTTTCTCTAGGTATTAAACAAACAAAGTGAATTTCACTTGCATGGAACAATAGATTATATAAAATATCTTTTCTATGATATTGATCCATAGTTATGAAATTAGTAAATCAGAGGTTTCATTACAAATAGGTGGTCATCGACACATGACAGATTCAATTCCTAGTTGTTTCTTCCATGGAGATGCTAGAAAATCTATATAGTTTAGTTTATTATTCATAACCTGAGTAAACTGATTCAACATCATCATGATGTATTAATCTCTATATCTATCCATTTTGGAAAGGCCGTCATCGTATTGTTTATAGAAAATGTTATTTACATGAGTCCTTTCATTTCTTACATTTTTTTATATAAGAAGAAAACCATAGTGGGAATTTTTTTTAATTTTTTGGAATATTATAATAATAGTTATGTGGAATTTTTAATCCTAAAATTTTCTAATAACAATCTTATAGAGTGTATAATTAAATATTTTAATAAATACATAATCTATATATCACTCTTAATGGTTTATGAAAAACATGTAATTAACCAAATAATATCCATAGATAGTGTCTAGCTAGATTTATATTCTTAGGCACATACTTTTTTCACTAAGTAAAGATTGATTCAATACTCAACGAACCTTTTTAGGGTTATTATCACTAGGTTCATACGTTTCACAAACACATCCACTAGACACTCTCCTGATAAGGATATAATTACTAGGAAACTATTTAATTTTTACTTGACCAATATTTTGTGATGTTTTGTTATATTCAGACTTATCCCTATGGTTTATACTAATTTTTTATCATCATAATTTACAAAAATAACTAACCCATTCCTTTAATACAAACTATGGAGGCCCTATTTTTTAATACATGATTTTTGACATAATTACCTAATAAAATATTTCATTTATATCTTAGAAGGATATTTTTAGTTTTAGTGTGTTGGAAATAATTACATAATACATGAGTAAATAATTAAACATTAACATAAAGCTTATTTAATCCACATGAAAGACTCATTTATTATTCCATCATAGTTCATGTCACTGCATGTTATTTATTAGGTATATACATCAATATAAAAGGGTGAGCATAAATCCTTGTATGGGATAAGAAAAGTAAATGGAACATGAGAGATCGTAATGGAAAAAACATGAGGCATAAAATAAGATCCTAATAATAAGTTTATGATACATAAAATGGAAATGATTCTATAATATAAAATTGAGACATTCATAAGTATATCACAAAGCATCATCAGCAAGGTGTCATAAAACATAATAATAAGGTTATTCACCAAGGTATCAGAATGATTTCATATTTAGAGATTAATTATCTACCCAATTAATTAAATAATTATAAGAGAAAACCCTTCATATATATTAAATCATGTGTTCTATATAGATCATAATAATGATTTTTAATAATAACCTGTGTAAAATAAAGAATGAGTTTCATATAAAACCATTGAGAATATAAGTGTTTATAGACTTGAACCATTCATCATTTTTAACCCATGATAAGGGATGTGGGTAGTATATGTGGAAATATAAAATAAATGAAAAATATATACATCCATATGATTTTAATTGAATAAAAATATTATTGGGTATTAAAAACATAAAAATGGTGTCATGGGAGATCAAATAATGATTTCAGCAGCCTAATGAGTATATAAAGTGATTTATGGAACACTTTTAATGAGATAGAATTTAACTCTGTCTTTTATAGAACAATATTTTGATTATAATGGAATTATCAAAAGTGCACGATGACTGAATAACATTGAAATTAGCGGGAAAACTACAAAAAGGTACTTGGATGAAAAGAGAGAATAAGAGAATCCCTTACATTAAATATTAGTTCATAAATATATATTATTGATTTCTTGAGAGTTTTAGATTTTAAAAAAATGTCTTAGTGAGATAATAAGAGAGGGAGGTCTATCAAAATGAGCTTGGGAGTGAATGAAATGGGGGTATAGAGGTGGGTATTTACATAAAATGTTATGGGATTATTTATTAATTTCAAAATATAGGCCATTTAAATCTAGGTTATTGAAAAAAAACCATTATATTACCCATGGTTTTGGATCAGGGTTTAAGAAATTAATAAGGTGTTTTTGATATATTTTCGTTTTAGGAAAAAAATTCAATATTTTTTGTTAATTATAGCCTTAGAAAATGATTTTCTAAAAAACAATGTCTTAAAGGCTTAATTTTAACTTTAGAATTTGTAAATTTGTTTATACATTTTGAATTTTACTTTAATTTATTTAAAAACATTATATTAATAAAATAATTTATTTTGGGTCATGGATTATGTTTTATTAATTATAACACAATTATTACACATTTATGTGGTCATAAATCATACCAAAAACACAAAACTCTATTTATAATATTCACTAAAAAACAAATTATTTTAGAAAATTATTAAATTTCAAATTAACCTAATTTTGAAATGATTATTTCAAATGAAATTTTTTTTATCATTATAATTTTCTAAATATGAGAAATTTAACTTTTAAAAAACTCTTAGTTATTGAAAATATTATTTTTTATGACATAATCAACTTTATAACCCTAATAAAAATTAGCTGGGACATTATAAAATTATATTATCATTTATATTTGAATATATACTGTTTTATATAATTATTTTATGAAAATTAAAACAATTTAAAATATTAATTTAAATTACATATTTTCAAAATATTCAATTATATTTTATTTATATAATTATTTTCTCATATTCACCCTATATTCATGGGTTATTTAAATAATATAACAATTGAAATGGGATTAAAGAAACATATGTGTCATTTTTAATAATACATTTACACTTATATTAACAAAGTCGAGATAAATATCCTTGTATTACACAGACATATTCTCTAAGGGTTCAGTTTGCAATTATGGTACATTCATGGGGTGGTTCAACTAACATTGATCTAGTTGGGATCATAACACACTTTAAATTCTCCCATAGTCGATTCATCTCGATCATGACTTGTTGAATCTATATTTGGGATTGGTTAAGGGAGAACCCCAATGATGTTACAACCCTCCCATGTTATAATAAATGGCCTTCAATATGAATGATCCTACTAGTTGAGACCATCAATTCTACATTCTACAAGAACATTATATTTTATTTACCTTTTATATACATAAATTATAATAAAAACAAAATTACCATCTTTCATAATTCTCAACCGTTATATTATCCAATAGTCATATTGACCAACTGTCTGGTAACTATTAGATCTTAATGGTCACTTTTCCATTTGTACCTAATATATACTCCAACAATCTAATATCCCAAGCTTCAATACTTCTCTTACAATGGTTTCACACTACCCTTGGTAATTTCCCCCATATTCTTAAGTCTTCTCTTTATTATTATATTTATAATTGAATGTGTTATCTTAATGGGAGAATTTGGGCCTATGTTGTATCCATTGTGCATTATTCTTTTTCATTTATCTCACCATGTTATTTTTACCTATTATAGTAAATATTATTTCATAATTTGTAATGTTATTATTAAATTTTATAGAATTTTTTATATGCTCCTAATAAAACTATGATTATAAAATAAGTCTTCTTCAATTAATAACATAAATGTAATTTTGGTCTATTGCAAGTAGAGTCTAAGACTATAAAATCACCTACCCGATCAACATATTGAAAACCATAAAGAAGTATATATTTTTATTTATCATACCTCAGTATATACTGAATAGTTATTTTGATATATCATTAAATACAATTCACTACTATAAGATTCAATAACTTTGAATAATTTTGGATTCAAGAAGAAAGTGTGATAATAAACATGAGGCTCCATCTTACTAATTTCATATGAATTAGGCTATTAGATAACCTTTAAAACTATTTTTAATACAGATATATTTTATTTATCATCCTTATTCAACTTAATCCTAGCAGATATTGGAGTATATAACACAATTTATTGTTTCTCCATTCATCTTTAGAGTTTTTATCAAAACATTAGAATAAAAATATCCCATAAATTTGTTTTGTTTAAAATACTGAATCCCTTGATTCCATAACTCATTCCCCTTCAACCAATCTAAAATTATTTTTTCATCATTAACTTGAAATAAATTTCTACTCGATTGATATCATTATATTATTATTTTATTATCCTTCAATATCTTTGAGTTATGAACATTCTTCTAAACTATAAGTTCACTACTATTATCACATAATTGAGATACACATAAAATATTATTTTTCCACCCATCAATAAAGAGAACGTCATTTTAATTGATCTTCATCTCATATGTTTGAGTGATTCCAATACCTTTAACATTTAATGAAATATCATTCCTAAAGGTAACAAAACCATCATCATTTTTTTCATTGATAAAAGGAACCTTTATCAGTGCTTTATTAATAGCGTTCATAAAGGGTATTCTTTATCAACACTTTATTTTTAGCACTAATAATGGGTACCCTTTATCAGTGGTGATAAATATTTCTTTCATTAATGCTTTTTAGCGCTAATAAAGGTCTTAATAAATAAAATGAGATAATTAATAAATAAAAAATTAAAATCGAGTTTATTTAAAAAATTACAAAATTTTTAATTAAATTATTATTGATAAAAATAAATATTTTGATTATACATTATTAAATATTAAACATTCTATTAATTAGATAATTTTGATAATTACTGTTATTAAATTGTATATATTAAATATATAGATGTATATTGATGTATATAAATATGATTTATATATTAATTTTTTTTTCTACTCTTAACATTAAATAGTAATATATTTATTGAAAAATGATATATAATTAAAAATAAATATGAATTAATTTTTTTTGACAAATTGCATAGTACTCAAAAAATAATTGAATATCATTTTATTTTTCATTTTAACATAGATCAAATATGTGTTAAATTGATTTCACATATATTTAATTAATACATTTTTATATACAATGCACACACATAAAACTTATCCATTTTTAAAATATTGTTAAAATGAGTTTATTCTTAAGTTTTTCAACTTCATTCATTTTTATCATATATGCATGCACTTAAAATTAGATATTCATTCATAATACTAAAAATATATTTATAAAAATATTTACGATTACATATATTTATACCATTAAATATTTATAATTTTAAATAAATGAATATTTTTTTAAAAAGTATTTATTTAATTATCAGAAAATAATATATATATTTAAATAATTATTAAATTTATAATAAATTTAAATAAACAATGGATATATTTTCTATATTTTTTTATATTTATTAAATATATTTAATGATATAAACATTATTTTTTTTAAAATATTTCTATTATTATAAATAATTAGTTATAAAATTATAATAAATATATTGAAAAAGAATATATTTACTATATTTATATTTATATATATTGATTAACAATATATAAATATTTACATTTTTTATTTATAAATATAACTATAAATACTTTATCAGCACTTAAGTAATAATCACTGATAAAATCATCTTTATGTGCATTTTTTTGTTCTGATAAAGATAATGCTTTATGAGTGTTATAATTTTAGCACTAATAAAGATAACATTTATCAGAGCTACAATTTTATCATTGATAAAGAATGATTTCGTCAGTGCTTTTTAGTGCTGATAAAGACCAACCTTTATCAGTTCTAAAAAAAGTGCTAATAAAAGGACTCTTTATAAACACTTAGTTGTAAGGTCTGATAAAAGTGTCTCGATCTAATTAAAAAACCTTAACCATTTGATAACCCTTCATGATATCAGGAGATTTTCACTAAATCCACCCATTGTCGGTGATCCTCCTCAGTGAATCAATCCTTGAATCACACCTCTCGACTGCCTCTCAAACATCTTGCCTAAGATCCGATGTTCGATTGATGTTAGGGTTCCTGAAGAGGGTTTTGGATTTTCTTCAACTTATCGATTTAGGCTTTATAACATTATTTGTCTATTTTTGATTTTTTTGATTTCTTCTTTGATGATTTCATTATTTTTGTTCCAGTGATTTTATACTAGTGAGGTGGGCCTTATAATTTTCTTACTTTCCAATTTTGATTCAACTCTTGACCACTGATGGAGATTTTACTATTTCTAGACTAGATGGTGACAAATGCAGTCACATGAACTTTAGTTTGTTGTTTTATTTTGTTTATATTATCCAAATTGATCACCCAAAGCTGTCATAAATATTTTTCATTCTTTATTTTATAAATGGTATTCCATACATGTATAATTTTTGAAATTGAAAGTGGGAATTTTGTGTGTGTGAAAGCTGAAGTTAGGTTAAGGGATTTCTTTTAAATTATATTGATTCATATCTTCTTTTTTATAATTATTTGTGTAGGTTTGGGAATCCAATGTGTGGAAGCATCATGGGAGTTTTAATTTAACTTTTCCTTCTACTAGTTTTATTTATTTTTTAGGCCAAATCATTCCCACTGTGCTTTTTTTCATTCCCTAGTGCTTGTTGTCAGCCCGAGGGGGATCAAGAATGTACCTTTGATACTATTATGAGCCAAATCAGGTGTTTGATATATGTTTTTTTGGGTTTGTTTTGAAAAATATATCTATTGATAAATTTGTTGTACCTTTTCTCAATAATCCAACTTCTTATATCGCTATACTTTTTTTAAAAAATATTTTATTTTTTTACATCTTTAGATTAATATAACATTATCTATAAATCCTTTTAATAATTATAAATAAAATATTATACCTTGATGTTATGTACTATTTTCCAACTACATTATAATTTCTCATCATCATCATACTCCCCCTCCATTAAAAATTTACAAAAAAATATCCTTTTGATATTACCCCTTTGTAGTTATACCACTTTTTTAGACATATATACCACAACAAGAATTTATAATTTCTTGCTCGAAAATATAGATTTTCAAGAGCTTCACCCCCTTTTGAGTATTTATTTAACTAATAACAAGTGTATTTCCATGGAATAAATTTTATACCAAGATATATGACATGTATAAAAATAGTATTTTAAAACTTTATACAATAAAAAAGTTTTCATATAATGAATCTACCACACTGTATGATATATATTAACATTCCATCCAGAACCTATAAAAATTTTATTCAATTTTGAATGGGTGCCAACATGGGTTTTCAATATTCCTTTGGAAATCTATAAAACAATTCTCTCACATATATGTGTTGGGAAAAAAATATTTCATGAATTTCATGAGTCACCTATTAAATAAGGAAAATGTCAACTCACTAATCATCAACATTTAAACATTTTTCATGGTTAATTTATAAAATTAATACCATTATTTTTCTCTTGAACCTCTAAATATTATGTCATCCCCAATGATAAAAACATTCAATCCATCAATAAAATCATTGTTTTTTAATGATTATGACAAATTCCTCATTTTTAAAATTAAAGATTCTTTATTAATTCATTTAAACTTAAATCCCAATCTCTTAGTTCTTGTTTCAATTCATACATCACCGTTTTCAATTTACAATCATTATTCATATATTAAGTAATGAGGAAACTATTTTTTTATTTTATGTAAACATCCTATTCAAATAATATATTGTGACATTGATTTGTAAATCATTTGTGATGTGTAGGAATCGGTCTCACGCCAAATAGTTACGTGATGTGATCTGTATGATTCAAAGTGCATGTTTCAGGTTTAAAAATGATATTTTATGAAAAAAGACAAGTGAAATACTCAAAAATGATCAAATACATTCTTATTGTTTTGATACATTAGATCAAAAATCCATAACTTATTTGGAACATATAGGAATCAACTGCACATCAATCAGATGCATGGTGTGATCGATATGACTCTAAGTGCATTCTTATTTAAAATTGACATCAATTTTAGTATAAAAAAAATAACCTACTCAAAATTGAAGAAAAAAATTCATATTGTTTTAATTCTTTATGAAAATGATCCACACATGATTTGAGATGTTCATGAATTAGCTGCACCTCAATCCGACGCATAATGTGACCGATATGACTCCAAGTGCGTATTTTTATTTAAAATTCACATGAATTTTAGTAAAAAGGCTAACCTACATACTAAAAAATGAGAAAACACATTAAATTTTTTTAAATACTTTAGGTAAAAAATCCATAAGTCATTTGCGATGTGTAGAAATTAGACACACCGAAATATGATGCATGGTGTAACCGGTATGACTCCAAGTGAGTCTTTTTATTTAAAATTGACATCAATTTTAGTAAAAATATCACTTAATATTAATTTATATTTATATTATTACTATCATCAGAATGTTTTTCTTATACAGGTACATTATTTTTCTCGAGCATAGGTGGCATGTTTGGAAATAGCATGAGTCGGGTTAGGATTAAAAGATAAAGGAACATCAATGTTTTAGAATGTATTTAAAACTTTTTATTTATGTAAATGTATGATTTTTTTTTGAAATTTATATAATATAGTGTTTTTTGTGTGTGTTTGTGTTGTAAATTTAATTTAATTTAAATCCTATATTGGGAATTGTTTTTTTGACATCTGGTGTGTTTCTGGTGCTACGACGTGCTCTTACAACACACTATAGTATGACCCTTTATCAATGATTTTTAAAAATGCTAATATAGGTCACATTTATCAGTTCTTTTAAAAGACCTAATAAATTTATACTTTATTTGTGATTATATAAGTGTTGATAAAGGTCTATTTTTCAATTCTTAGAAAATCACCGATAAAAGGTCCTTTAGAAGTGCTTCTATAAGTGCTGATAAAATAGACCCTTATCAGTACTTTCAAAAGTGCTGATAAAGGTCCCATTTATCAATGAATTTTAGCACCAATAAAGGACCCCTTTATTATTTGTTATTTAGTGCTGATAAAAGACTAGAGATTTCACCCTTTCTCATGCAGTCAGCAATTTTCTAGTGCTAATGAAGGCTATTTACAGTGCTATTAAAGGATGGTTTTGTAGTAGTGACTCCTTTATATACTAAATTCATAGTTTCCACTTTGTTTCATAATTCAACGACCCAGAAATTCATTAATGAAAATTCCTCTTGATCTATTTAAATATATTTTTATGGTTATGTAAAATGTATAGACTTATTTGGTTTTATGTTTTGGATTTTAAAAGGCCGTTACGAATTTTGACCATTGATAATATAGCCGTTGAACAATGATCACATGATTATTATAAATATAGGGATTTAACAAATACAATTTTATCTAAAAAAAGAAGTGATGGCCTCATCTAATAGACTTGCCCCATAAAAAGCCCATTTGTCAGAGTTCGGAAATGAGGTGGATTCATTCGGCTTCGCTCTTGACCAAGCCCAAGCTGATCTTGAATACGTTAATCTCGAGAAAAACTACCTATGAGAGAGTGGAAGTTGATAGAGATCACCACTCAAGAAATGTTATCGGAGCCACCCCAAGAGTCTATCACCATCACTCACCTTACCCTAAGGTCTTTTGGGGGTGTTTTAAGGGTGTTATGTAACAAGACCCTAGTACTATGATTATGTACATTATTCTTGTATATAGAATATTCATTTATTATTATTATTGTTACTTTGTAAATAGTTTTTAATTTACAAATAGTATTTTTAGTTAATATTCAACTAAGAAATCTATTTTGATGAATTAATGGATTTTTGATTTATATAATTTTTTAATAAAATATTATTATTATTAAATTAATTTTTATTAAATATAAATTATCATATAATTTAATGAATTCAATTGTAATTTTTAATAAGGTTTAAAAGCTGCTTTTGTCAAAACCCATGAATTTATGATAAATGTCGGTTTTTATTTTTAAAGTAAAAATTCACATATTTAGAAAATTATTTAGATAAAATGAATATTATTTTTCGAATCAGGATGTCGAAATTTTCCAATGTTGAAGTTTTCATAATTTTCAGAGACACTCAAATTTTTTGGGTAAAAATTAAATTCCATTTAAATATAAAATGTGGTTTAAGACATCATAATGACCCAATAGTGATGTAATAAAATACTATATACATTATTTTAGGCCAATATATGTTTTAACATTAAAATACCTTGATTTTGGTTTGGTTTAATTTATATTATAAAGCTTAAGTTGACCCTTCAAGGCTTATAAAACATTGTTTCTTTTGAAAATATTTTTCTTAAGAGTGTGACTCACCTCCACATAAGCAACCCTATTATTTTAATATTTGCTGCCATTGGACTTATAAAATATTATTTTCCACTCCCCTTTGGAATTAACCATGGTCCAAAACCATGGGCTGGTTTGTGGTTTTGATTAGTTTAATGTGAGGTTTCCCATACCTAAATAATAAATAAATCCCTCTCCTTTCCTATATAAACCCACCTAGGCTCCCACTTCCTCTTCACTAAAATCCTTTGGAGTTCAACCAAACCCATAACTCCTATATATATAATCCTTCCCTGGTTCCCCAAGCTCTTAATAATCCTCTCTCACGCCACTCCAAATCTTTTGGGACCACACATCCATGTAAGGGATTTGTTCCTTTCTCATTTTTGTCCAATTTTATTTAAGTTGTTATTACCTTTTTTCAATTACAAATGATGGGGTATGATTTCTCACCTCCCCCATACTTCCATATTTATGTTTGGATGACGGTAGTCCCATTTCTCTCTCATTAATTCCTCTTATGTACACCTGTTACCATGCCGAAATTCTGTGAGGGATTTCTCCCTCCTCTTTTACATCCAAGTAATTATTTTGTATTATGAATCTAAATTCCATTATGTTTGTTGGGACATGCTTCTACATGAACCAATTATTGTCCATTTCATTTAAATATTATGAGACACCCCTTTATCTCTCATCATCCATTTTTATGAGTTCTTATTTCACGTCGTTATGCTGTCAAAATTATACTACGATTTTCCAAGACAATGTCATTGTGTAGTGAATAGTATGCCCATTTATCTATCAATGGTATTCTCCTTTATGCACATTTAGTTATTGATTATAAAAATTCATGTACGTTTTCCACATCCCTTTATCATAGAATAAATGATGATGATTGATTCCATGTTGTATGATCCATGTGGCACACTTATGCATGAAATGAAATGCTTAAGAAGGGTGCACCCTGATAGCGCTCCAATGCATTTGGTAAAGTATTGTATCACGATACGTCATGTGGAATTAGTGTTGACTCATTATAATTAAAGTAGACCTAGGGTTTACATGTTCTTCATGTGCAATGAGGGTTTACTCATGCTCCATGTGCAATGAGCCTTGGATCATGCTAATTCCCTGTTAAGTGTTGTTTCCACATTTCCATGTTATGATAATCATTCTATACCATGAATTTATGTTCATATTTATTTTATGTTACATTTATATTACTATTTCCTAACATGTATTGTATTCATCATGTTATACCTTTTTTAATCCCTTACTGTGCTTTATAGCTCACCCTTTTCTTATACATGTCCTTAGGTTATCCCCTACAATTCTAAGTACGAGGGAATGTAGTGGTCATGTAAAGGATGTTTTCAATAAAGATATTATGTTTCATTTTTTAAGTTTTTATGTAATTTTCATAAGACCCAAACACACTAGACATCTTGATCTTCCATGGTGTATTATGTGAAGAGTTTATGTAATAAATCATGTTTAAGTGTGTAATAAAGAACTGGGTTGTTATATCAAAGATAAATTAAATTGGATAGGAAATCATTGGATATATTTCCCTATTTATCAATCATTATAAAATTCTCTTCATGTTCATTGAATATGTTTCTAAATATTTCCTTACTTTTGGGATAATTTTTTGGGTTTTTACATGTATTTTTAAATTCTAATTCCTTCAAACTAAGACCTATCCAAGATTTATAGAAAGGAATATTTTATAAATAAACAAAAAACTTATGGTAATAAAGTCTACAAAATTAAAGTAATTCCCAGACCTCAGAAGCCCAGATCCAGTGTATTATTTTCATACATTTTCATGATTACAAGGAATCGTGCCTCGAAGGACTGATCAGTTTAGAAGTCATGGAAATTAGATTACATACATGAACTTTACATTACACATTAAAAAATAAAACACAACATATATAATACATTGAGAGTTAAATTATTCCCCTAGCTTAACCTTTCATAAAAATCATACTACACTTCTTGAAATACTGGGAAAACAAAACATAAGGAAGGGGTGAGCTCAGATGTTCTGTAAGTGTAAATATTTTAGCAGAATCTATAAACTTTTAAGGTAAGATGTGTAATAAAAAATATCCTTTTAAACATAAAATTGAACATAATTGAAAAAAAAATCAAAAATTACCAAATAAACATGCATAAGGTTATTCTACTAGTCGAATAATTACATGTAATAAATTATTTCATAATGAGGTAATACATAATGTCGGACATCATAACAACATATTCAAGGCCTCATGCCAAAACTACAGATATTATTTTTCAAGGCCTTATACCAAGACACTAATTTGTCTTATAAGACCTACCGATGCATCGAAGGGCTATAAAAGGCCCCGACCATCACATGCTAAGTCCAATGCATTCCTCATATGAAAAAGGGTTAAAAATAACATAAAAAATCATACTAGAACTAGCATACAAAATGAAAATACTTTATCCATAAACCATGAATGGTAGAAAATAGCCCATCCATAGTCTAACATATCATAACTCACTCAATACAATAGAGAAATTTTATATTATATTAAATATACCTCAATCAAGAATAATATTCAATAAATTATGTTGAAATAGTTTTAATTAATCAATAAAACGCATTAAGAGAAATAGCCTTTTACTGAAATCATTTAAAAGTCGATCAATTTATAAAGAAAGTCACTTAAAAAAAATTTGAATCAAAGTTTCCCATACCACTTTGAAACTTTTTAATGAAATTAATAGTATAAAACAATCATGTCTACATAAATAAATCCTTAAAATCATTTTGAAAACATGAACATTAATTAAAAATATTTAAAAAAATAAATCGTTAAAAACATTTAAAATGATTATATAGTTAAAGAGTCCCATCCATAAAACATTAAAATATTTATTTTTAATACATTTTAACGAAACATGGAGATAGATTATAAATATGTACCAATAGATACTTACAGATAAACAATCTCAGATAATAATGAGATTGTGGAAATAACCATTACCTTGTACATTCCATTATTCAAGGGTACATTTAACCTAATTTATAGTGATCATAGTATGTTATTAAATTATACCAGAATGATATTAATATTTATGATACAATATATGATTCATTTATTACTTTATACTAACCATTTAATAATAATTTCTATGTTAAAGTACCATTTCGGGTAATAATCACTTTCTTTATCGTACACAATGGAGAAAAGGATGGCATAAAGAAGGTCCCCATGTCTAAAACCTTTAGTAAATTTGAAATAAACCTTGGGAGAACCATTAATAAGAATGGATATGGAGGACTAATTGAATAAATTTTGGATAGTAGTGATAAAAGCATCACTAAAACCAAAATATTGAAGCACCTTAAAAATAAAACTCTAGTCCATGGTATCGAAAGATTTTTTAATGTCAAGTTTGATGGAAATATTACCACCTCTGTTGCCTTTGTTTAATGTGTTAAAGAATTATGAAGCAAGACAAATGCAGTTTTGGATGGATCTACCTTTGATAAACCCAAATTGATTCCCGGAAACTAATTTGTCAGTTAGAGAAGAGGGTTTGCTAGAAATGATTTCTGTGATGATTTTATAGAGGGTGTTGATGAGGGAAATGGGACTAAAATAATAGATATCAAAATCATTTTCAACCATTGGAATTAGATAGATAAATTGGGCATTTAGACAATGAGGGAAAACACCATTGGAGAAGAAGGATTTGACAAGCTTGCAAACATCTGTGTTAATAATATCCCAGTAGTGTTGAAAGAAACCAATACTAAAACTGTCAGGGCCAGGAGCACTATCAGGGTTTAAATTGAAGACAATGACTTTAATTTTATGATCAAGTTGGATTTTAAATATTAATAATATACAGAAGTATGAAATGGAAACACCGTTCATGGACATGGTAGACCGTACGTACGCCTGAACGTTGTTTCTATTTTCTTATTGTATAGTATAGAAGTAAGTCAACGACATATATTATCTACACACACACATATATATATATATATATTATTCCAATAGAAATATAAGTTCATATAACTCAATATTAATCAATATATATATATATATTTATAAAAATTCTTAAAGTGTGATCGTTGAAGATGAATCTCATCGCGTTGTGGAGAAGGTAAGCTATACATACGCACGAGTGACAATATCATTCTATTTATGGTGAAAGAGTTTTTAATTGGAAGATATATTATATATAATGATTAATTAACTTGTTATATTTATTATTTAAATCAATTATAATCATTATTGTACCCATCCAAATAAAAAAAATTGAATAACAAACTACACCATGACGTGGAGACAGTAAGTCGTACATACGTATGTATGGTGACCTTTTCATTCCTAGGATAGATAGAATAATTAGTATGGTTGTAACATATTTATAATAACATCACAGTAATTAAAAGTTACTTGAGTTATTATTTTGGTTTGAAAAAAACAAAGAAATTGGAAGTGGAAGAAGAAAAGAACTTTAAAAGAGGTGATGAAATAATTACCTCTTCTTCGGGTGATTCCTTTTGATTTGAACAAAAGGGAAACATTGGTCAGATTTATAATCAATGTAAGGCCTCTAGGTTTATATTAGGGTATTTGAGAGGATATTTGAGTAGGGTCTGGCCAAGAAAAAAGCCTTTGGAGGTGTGAATTTAAGATAAGGGGAGGTTCCCTTTTATAAGAGTGGTGAGGGGCACTTTAGTAAATGCTTGAAATATTAATTTATTATAAAATAATTTTTAGTTTATAATAGTTATAAATTGATTTATTTCGATGATAAGGTGGGGATAGGTCTAAATACACTCAACTAATAGGTTTTAGATAAGTTTAGGTCACCATATTAACCTTATCTTTTAGATTTAACCCTTAGTTAAATAGTTTAACTTTTACCGTGTCTTCTGTTATTATTATAATATATGGTTAATAAACTTTTGATAAAATGACAGGAGAACCTTGTGTGGCTCATTAATGACATATATATCATTATTTATGTCCTTTGGCTAAACCATATATTTTTAGGACTGTTATATAATTTAATAAAATGGTATATGTTTTAAAAACTCATCTATGTCAATTTTAACAGTATTTAGTATTTGGTTTTTTTGAAAGTCATAATAACATGATTACAATGAAAAAAAATTCATTGAATCAACCCTATCATGTAATATTAACCTATAAAATTCGTCAAATACATCAAAACTTTTACTTTACATTTATTTTAATATTTATAACATCAATTATTTTAGTCTTTCATTTATAAGGTAATTATTGTATCATCATTGTGTAAAAAATAAACACAATTTTTTAATATCTAAAAATTATATATATAATTCCATGATTTAGGAAATATTTTTATATTTATAATTAATATTTATCGTTAAAATGTCTTATGTATAACCCTATATTAAAAATGGTCTAGTTATTAAAATTAGAATATAACACTTTTAACTCTTTTTTAAATAAAATATAATAAATGACGTAATCTAATAAATATCAATAAAAAGGGATCATAGTTTTGTCATAAGGTTTATTTTTATCAATATACACTTATTCAAAAGAATTATGACATGTTTTATGGTAATTATAATATCATTTTTTCCTTCAATTACCCTTTTTACTTTTAACAGTGGTAAATAAAATTTCAAAGTTACTATTTAACTAAAATTATTTTCATCCCATTCAACCAAATTTTATTTTATTATGTAAACTTAGTTTTTATTAATTTTGAAATTCAATTAACAGAATTGGTAAAATTATGTTTTATGCAAATTTGTAAATGTGCCTAGAAGGTGGGTAAAAGACGTTAAATAATTCAATAAAATTTTATATATCTAATCATATTATCAAATTACTCCAATGAATTATGTTGGACTAATATAAGTATTATGTATCTATTTTAACATTAAAATAATTTTTTGAAAAAATATTAATTTTTAAAATAAAAAGTCTATTATAAAGAATAACTATTCATCAAAAATTGAAAGTTTTCAAAAAAATACAAAAAATTCAACCTAAGATAATTCTGATATAAAAAATTCAAAAATGATGTCTATTTTACCAAATTTAAAACATATAAGTTGAATTAATTAATTTAAAGTTAATTACCGTTTTCAAAACCAGAAAGCGCGTTTTTAAGAAGGAAAAACTATCAAAATATTGACATGTGTTTATGTACAATATAAAAGTGAAATTACATAAAACGACCTAACATATATTAAATGATAAAAATATAATCTAATTATTCTTTAAAAATAGAAAAATTCATAATTTAATCATATAAATTATTTCGATTATAAAAGTTATTTTCAATTAAAATCTAATATTTTTCACTATTCATCAAAATATGAAAGTTATCAGAAAAACACCAATAATTTATCAAAACTAATTTTTTTGTCCTGATTCTAAAGGAGAATTTTATTTTTTCAAATTTAATATATATAAAAGTGTCAAATATTGGATTTATAAAGGGTTCTCCGTTAAAAGGAGGTAAAATTTCATTTTTTTGAAAAATATTTCTTTTATCTGAAAAATTGAATTTGTTTTTAAGTTATGTCTAAGAAACACATAATATGGATGATACAATTATATGGAGTATATAAAACACAAAATTAAATAAATAATATTCACAACTTCTTTTTGAATGGCTAGTTTGGTAAATCGTGGTGCAATTGAACTCAGCGTTGTGTGTAGCACAAGTTATTGAATTACTTTAAAGAGATAACACATTATGTAATACTAGGGTGTTACATTCTCACCTCCTAAAATAAACTACATCCTCACAATTTTAAATTGTTCTACAAAAATAAAAGGTTGCAAATTTAAAATACCTTTGTGGAAAACCCATATTAGAAATAGGGTTTCTAAAATTTAGTCTTAATGAGTGGAAAATGGAAATTAAAAAGTCACCACAAAATAAGGATTTGGAATAAGAGAACACTTGTGGACATCAGAGACACATAATTGGAGGAAAAACATAAATATTTATAATGAGCGATTGAGGTCATAAATCAAAAACAATTGAATAATAAATGGAAAATTAAGGGCCTCAAAGCTCTAAATTAATGATGATTTAAAATATCATCGGTTCAAAGAAACATAAGGTATTAGGATAAAAAATTATTTATTTATTTTTCCTTTCCCTAATGTCTTAGAATTAATTTCTTCATAGAATAAGAATAAAAAGAATACTTGACCAGTAGAGTTCTATCCTTTAAATAATTTCTACCACAAACTCATCTTTTACTCAAAAGATAAAAGAACTCAAAAATATTCTATTTAACCTAATAATATAGGGTTTCAAAAAATTAATTCATAATTCTTATTTTATTCCATTTAAAAAAAACTACATTATACAAACCAGGACATCACATAGACCAGTGGTAGGTGATGCACCCTTGTCTCCCTTCAGTTATGAGTATAAGTCTCATGGTCGTGCTGAACGCAATGGGTTGTCCCCCAACCTCTAGGTTGTTCTTTTTATAAGAATACACAAATAATATTAAAAAGTTATTTAACCTTAAAAAACAGTATCTAATGTCCAACTTAATCCATTCCAACCAATATTCTTTTCCAAAATACATCAGTCCAAACTCACTGTCCAAAGTTTATAAGGAAGGTCATAGAACATAAATGTGAATACCTTCATCATGTATTATCTTAAGACATTTTAATAAAATGAATTAAAAGAAAACCATATTGAATACGTTCATTATTCCTTATTCCTTTTGTAAAAATTATAATACTGGATATACTCATTAATTACATAAAAGTTATAAACTCAAAAAATAAGGGAATAAACAAACCATTAATTAGTTCCTAGGCAGTTAATAAAATCCAATATACTTTATATAACTCAATTATCTCTTATTAAAAAATCACTACCTCAGTATCAGGACAATATTAGGTTTATCCTTTACTCAAAAATATATTTTCTAAAATGTTTAACCAGCTATTGAGTCACTTTTCTTGGTACCACACAATCTCAAATCCTAAATGAAATTTTACTGCATTACAATCCTTATATTCTCTATAATTCAAATAACATGTACATCATTAATAAAATACTCAAATGACACAATTAATTAATATAAATATAAGAACACTAATTATTCTTCTTCATTAGTGGTAGTATCAAAACATGTTTATTATCTAATCGCATCATTTAGATTATACTTTCTTGACTGGGACATTTATTTCTGTAGGTCCGAACTCTTTGCATGTACACTTTAAACTTTTTTCTTACCCATGAAATCAAGTACTTAGTGTCTTTTTTTCTACACATATAACAAACTTCTATTCCCTTCAATAATTTACCAAGGTAATTTTTCCACAATTATCACATGTGAAAAAACAAATCTTTTCCTTCTTCCCCTTATCCATATTTTTCTCTTCCATCCTCTACTTCTCTTGTTTCCCTTCAAATTTATAAGCCTCATAGAATTAATTACATAATTTATTAACACATGATACTATTTTTTCATATGATGAGAACATTTGGGAGACTATTTTCCTTCTAAATGTTCCCTTAATACCGTGAATTATGTGATCCTTCTTACTCTTTTCATCATTCGTATTGCTAGAGTTCTCATTCCTTCTACTGGGGGCCATTTCTAAATGACTACGTACACTAGGATAGATCATATCATACTATAGAATCCAAAAACTAGAAAAATTATAAACATTAATTGAATATTTTCACATATATAGTGTCATAATAATATAAATGGTTTCTTTACTATTATATTTTCTCATAAATAATTTATAATTTTTTGTAATCAAAATATTAATTATCCTAAGTGTATCCCCGGGGAGTGTCAAACCAGGTGCACAGTAAGGATCATTGTCCTGTACTAGGATACCGTGGTTAATGCCTGAAACTCCTTTTTAGAGTTTCAACTCTTAGGTACATAGGTTCCAGAACCACATACACTTTTAATATCCAGACAGGGATGTATTTCTTGGATAACCCACATAATAACTACATTAACAAAACTTTTGGATATTATTCTATACTAATCCTCAAAGTCTATCTTAGGGTAATGTTTCCTAATTATATTTTATCTAAATCTAATTTCCAAATTAATTTATAAACATCCTTTGATACCAAATGTAATGCCCCAACCCCAGAATCTCGGAAATAATGCATTATTTTAATACATTTTCTTGATTACAAGGAAATAAGTCTCGAAGGACTGACCAGTTTATTAGTCTTGGAAAATAGATTACATTCATGAACATTGACATAAACATTCAAACTTAAAACGTAACATATATAATCTTTTGAGAACACAATTATTCATCTAGATTAACACTTCATATGAATCATAATACACTGCCAGGAATCCTGGGAAAAGAAAACATAAGAATGGGGTGACCCCAGATGCTCAGTAAGGGTAAATAATTTAGCGAAAGCTATAAAATTTTTAAGGAAAGATGTGTAACAAAAAAATAGTCTTTTAAACATAAACATGAACATAATATGGAAAAAATAAATCAAAAATTACTATATAAACATGCACACGGATATTTTACTAGTTGAATAATAACATATAATAACTAATTTCAAAATGAGGGAATGCATAATTCTGGACATCAAAACCACATCGGCAAGGCCTCATGCCAAGACTACAAATACATTTTTCTTAAAGTTATTATGCCAAGACACTAATTTGTCTCATGAGACCTACCAATGCTTAAAGGGGATATAACGGTCCCTAAACATCACTTACAAATTCCCATGCATTCCTCATATGAAAAAGTGTGAAACATAAATAAACATTTATACTAAAACTAGCATACGAAATGTCAATACATTAACCATAAACCACGAATGGTATAAAAATGGAACATATATAGTCAAACATATCATAACCCATTAAATATAATATAGAATATTTTATTATAGTAATTCAACCTCAATCAAGAATAATATCTAATAAAGGATGTCTACATGGTTGAAAATAATCAATAAAACTCATTGAGAGAAATACCCCTTTTCCTGAAATCATTCAAAAGTCTATTTTTTAAAGGAATTAATTTAAAAGAGATTTTTCTATAAAATTGTACCAATCCCCTTTGAAAAATTTTAAAAAAATTATCACATTAAAACAATTTTGTCCACATAAATAAATCCTTTAAATTATTTGGAAAACATGGACATTGATTAAAAATATTTAGGAAAATAAGTCTTTAAAAACATTTTAAATTATGATCTAGTTAAAAAGAACCTTATATAAAAAGTTAAAAGATTTATTTTTAACACATTTTAATGAAACATGGACATATATGATAATTATGTCCCAGTAGATACTTACAGATAAACAATCTCAAATAATAATGACATTGAGGACTTAACCTTTACCTTGTACTTTTCTTTAGTCAAGGGTAAGTTTACCCTCCTTTATAATGACCGAAGTATGTTATTAAATTATACCATAACAATATTAATATTTATGATATCATATATGATTCATTTATTAATTTATAATAGCCATTTAATAATAATTTCCATGTTAAAGCAACGTTTCAGGTAATAATTGCTTTCTTAATCGTACACATTTTAACTTGTTATTCTTGATTGTATCATGTAGATCATGATTTAAATACTTACAAAATATAAAAAATGATATATATATATATATATAAAATATTTATTCAGAATATTAATATGAATAATACATATATATATGAAATAGAAACATCGTTCATGGAGACGGTAGTCCGTACGTATGCATGAACATTGTTTCTGTTTTCTTATCATTTAGTATGGAAGTAAGTAAACAACATATATTTATCTACATAAATATATATATTATTTTTGTTGAAATATTATTTCATATAACCCATAATTAATCAATAAAAAATTTTAAAAAAGTTCTTGAAGGGTGATTGTTGAAAATGAATCTCATCGCTTTGTGGAGACAGTAAACCATATGTACGCCTGAGTGATAATATCATTATATTGATGGTAAAGAAATGTTTAATTGGTTTTTATATTATATATACAGAATAATTAACATTTAATATTTATTTCACACATAAATTATAGTCATTATTAAACCTATCCAAATAAAAACAATTTTTTGAATAATAAATTACTGCACGACAAGGAGACGGTATGCCGTACGAACACACGTATGATGACTTTTCATTCATAGGATGGATAGAATAATGAATATGGTTTCACCATATTTATAAAAAAATCATAGTGTTTAGAAGTTACTGGAGTTATTATTTTGGTATAGAAACAAAATAGAAAGTGGAAGTGGAAGAAGAAAATAACTTTGAAAGAGGTGATGAAATAATTGCCCTTTTTCAGGTGGTTCCTTTTGATTTGAACAAAATGGATAAATAGGTTTTCTTTAGGATAAAATTAATTCCTATTGGTTAAATTTAGGGTTGTTGTAAGAATATTAGATTTGGGTTTGGCCGATCCAAAAGGCTTTGGTGGTGTGAATTTAAGAGAAGGGGTGGTGCCCTTTTATAAGAGAGGTAAGAGGAACTTTATGAAAAGATTGAAATATTAATTTATTATAAAATAATTTTAGATTTATAATCGCTCAAAAGGGATGTATTTATAGGATATGGGGGGTAATGGTCTAAATAAAATCAACCAATAGGTTTTAATAAAGTTTAGTTCACCCTGTTAACCTTATCTTTTTAGATTTAATCCTTAGTTAAATAGTTTATCTTTTACCTTGTCTTCTTGTATTACTATAATATGTGGTAAATAAATTTACTATAAAATTCCAATAGAACATAAAGTTGTTCATTAATGGCCTATATATCTTTATATAATTCCTTTGTCTGAATGTTATATTTTTAGTACTATTATATAATCTAATAAAATAATATTTTTTTAAAAACCCATTTATGTCAATTTTAACACTATTTAGTATTTGGTCTTTGTGAAAGTTATATCAACATGATTACTTCGAATAAAATTCATTGAATCAACCATTATATGTCATATTCACCTATAAAATTCTTGCAATTCATCAAAAGTCTCATGTTACATTTATTTTAATATTTATAAAATCAATTATTTTAGTTTTTCACTAATAAGATAATTACGACATCATAATTGTTTCATAAATAAATTTAATTACTTAATATCCAAAAATTAAAAATAAAATATCTTTATTTAGGATACCATTTTATATTTATAATGAATATTTATAGTATATTTTATCTAGTTCATAACCCTATATTAAAAATGGTTTAGTTATTAAACATAGAATTTAACGATTTTACCTCTTCTTTAAATAAAATATAAAAAATTCCCTAATCTAATCCAAGTAGATCACAAAGAATAATATTTTTGTCCTAAGGTTTATTTTGGTCTAAATACACTTATCCAATAGAATTAGGACATGTGTTAATGTAACTATAATATCATTTTTACCTTTAATTACCCTATTTACTTTTAAACGTGGTAAATAAAATTCAAATATTACTATTCACCAAATAAATATTTTCATTTTGATGAACCACATATTACATAATTATTTCAACCATGTATCATTTATTTTTTATATTAAATTCACAGAAGTGGTAAAATTATGTTTTATGCAAATTTTAAAATGTTCCTAGAAAGTGGGTAAAAGACGCTAAATATTTCAATAAAATTTTATATATCTAATATTTTTATAAATTGACTCCAATGAATAAAATTTGAATAATATAGGTATTATATATCTATTTTCACTTTGAAATAAATATAAATATAAATATTAACTATTTAAATAAAAAGTTAGCTTTAAACAATAATGTAGTGTTCTTCAGTATTCATGAAAAATTAAATGTTTTCATAAAAATTAAAAAACTCACCCTAATATTATTTTGATATTAAAAATTCAAAAATGATGTATATTTTACCAAATTTAAAACATAGATGTTTCATTAATTAATTTAAAATTAATTCCAATTGCCAAAACCAGAAGACATGTTTTTAAGAAGTAAAAACTATCAAAAGAATGACATATGTTTATGTCCAATATAAAGGTGAAATTACTTAGAATGACCCACATTATATTAAATGACAATAATTTTATCTAATTATACTTTAAAACCACTCAAATGAATAATTTAAAAATATAAATTATTTTGATTAAAAAAGTTTTTTTGAATATAAATTTTATATTTATCCTTATTCATCAAAATACGAAAGTTATCAGAAAAACACAGAACATTTATCAAAAATAATTTTTTATGTCCTAATTATAAATATAAAGCTCATTCTATAAAAATTAATATAAATAAAAGTGTCAAATATTGTATTTAAAAAGGTTTCTCCATTAAAAGTAGGTAAAATTGCAATTTCTGTAAAGTACATCTTTTATCTGAAAAATTGAATATATTATTATATTATGTCTAAAAAACACATAATATGGATGTCAAAATTATATCAAGTATATAAAATTCAAAATGAAATTAATACTATTCATAATATCTTTTTTAACGGCTAGTTTGGTAAGTCATGGTGCGCTCGAACTTGGTGTTGCGTATAGTGCCAGCTATTGAATTACATTAAAGAAACAAAGTACTATGGAATCCTAGGCTGTTATAATTAATTTATTCATTAAAGTCTAAATCTTATAATTAACCAAAAATTATATTATTTAAATTTAACTTGTTCACTTTTATAAAATTATGAAAATTATATATTTTCATCATATTTCCCAAGTTTTTATGATTTTTTCTACACATTTTGATCCCAACCATGCATAGATACTAACTTCTATTTTATCTAAACAATATTTTTAGGATTTTCAGTATAAAAATTTGAAGTAAAAATGTGTATATAAAAAATTTAGATAAAGATACAAATTCCATTCCATTATTTCTAACATTTGATTTCCTCTCTACACCTCATTTTGATCTATAGTATGTTTTTTCTATTCTTAGGATAATTATCCAATTTCATAGTTGCATTGAAAATTTTATTTATTGATTTGGATGATTCACCCATATCACTAATATAATATTTGAAATAAAATTGAATATTATTCATAAAGTTTTCAACTTTAGGAAATATCAACTCATTTAGGCGGATGACCTATTAATAATATATGTTGATATTATGTTATCCAACATCTTGTATAATTTAATTATAATGGAATTTATATTATGAATATTCTTCAAGTATTCACCTCTATTTTCAACATATATCTTTAAATTAGTTTTATCAAGAGTTTTTTAATGATGAATAATATTTTTCGATATTTAGAATCCGTTTGAGACAAAACATGATCTATGTTTTTTATTATAACTTCATTATTATTTATTTTTCTTTGTCATCATATTCTATAAATTTTTATTTATTAAATTATTAACAAGTATATTTGATTGTTCCTTGATTTTTTCACTAAATGTTTCCTACGTGTCTTCAACTTCCAATTTAAATTTATTATTATAATTTGATTCTAATTGATTAAATAGAAAATTTATGTGCATTGATGAATTTTCCCTCCACCTGCCTTAGGACGAATTTGATGGATTATGACCACTATACATATTATTAATCTTTATTTATGATATCTTTTTGTAATCATATTTATCATTATCATGATTCTCCTTTGGGAACTTAACTAAAAAATTATAATATTTCCATAATTGTAACAACTAAAAGGGAGTTTTCATTTGAACTTACCTTATCAACTTTTAGAACCTTCAGAGAAAAATGAAATGAACTTATAAAAATCAGAAAAAAAATTCATCATATGATTTATCATCATGAAATCTATTTTATAAATAGATTGTCAAGAATTTTAAGGATTTAAAAGTTGTATTCCTATTAATAATTAATTCTTTCTTCAATTACAGACTTCAAAACACCTAACATGCAATCAATATATTGATGATTTTTATAATTTTAAAATTATCCATTTATAGATACTGTAGTGATTAAAGCATGGAATAATTTTTTGGGGATATATTATCATCAAAATTTTAAAATAATATTTATCATTAATTATTTATTAATAGGATTGAATAAATAAATTTAATTTTCACTAAAATAATGAATTCGTCCATAAATTCATCCTCACCCATTAGTTTCTCCTCAAAATGAAATTACAATGCTTGTTGTAGTGATATTATTAATTTTTTATCTCCTTCATGAACATCAATTAATTTTTTAAATATATAATTTTATGATTTGAAACCCATAACTATAATCAGTTCCATCTAAGATACATTTAAATGTAATAAATTATGATCTCTTCTATTAGCTTTTATATTATATATGTCATATAAATTAAATGTTTCATTTACTCTCGACAAATTAAAACCGTTTTATATTATTTCATGACTATCAAATCTCATATAGATATGTATAAAACCATCCAATACTTATGTAAATTAAATACTCTTACATTAAATTTTATAAATCTATTATTATTAAAAAAAACCATATATAAAAAAACAACAGACATATAATCATACGTTTGTGCTTTTTTCATAAAAATTTAATAAATATCCCCAGATTTGATCCTAAAAATGTCTAATTAGATATTATCTATTGTATCCAGGTGTGATATTACAAAGCATTGATATGGGTGAATCTGTTCTCCAAAAAGTTTTCCTATAAAAACAATAGTACACCTATACCAGTTAGTGCATTGAATATTTAATAGGATCCATAAAACAATGAGATATAATGGATCAAGAATGAACCTGCCATGAATAAAAGTGTTTTTAAAATGACTACATATTTATTATGAGAGGATAATCTCTTATAATCAATATGTGGTATCCTATTTCACACATACATTGTTTTATTGTCCATAAAAAGAATTATAAGTATTAAGACAGTCATATGCTCTTTGGAATTAAAATAAAGACTAGCCATGAATGTAAACAAGCATAAATGATCATCTATTATCCAATTCATGTTATATTAATATATGGATGATATGTGCACCCAGTTCATCTCTCAAACATGGCCCTTTTATCTTGAGAATTTTCTCTAGAAATTTCGTTCAGCTATGAATCTTATTATGGAAGTGAAACACCATTTATTAATAGAGTTGGAAGTATCATAGTTTAAATCATGGTATTATAAATTAATCGTTGGCCAATCTTGGATATAAAAATTAGGCATCAAATCTCTTAATGAATCCAATAAAATCCTCACTCAAAATTTCTATAACCATTACAGATCTGAAATATATATTTAAATGAAAAATATCATCACTTAATTATAAATTTCATCCTTCATATCTTAATATCAACGCTATAAAAACTTTGGGGCATAATTGAAAATAATTATGAAATTCTCCGTTAACCTCTAATTTTAGTAGCTTTAATAAGGCATGCAAATTATAGATTATAATATGTTTCAAATTTTCTACTTCACAATGTAACAAATGAGAGCATAATTTTTTCATTTCAATGGCCATTCATGATTCATAATTAAATACCAAAAAACATAAAATTTTCAAAAAATCTAGATCACATCTGTAAAAACCATGACATTACATTATTGTGTAACACTTGTAAAATATAGAAGTTATGATTTCCCGGTTTTTTAAAATCACAATTCTTCTAAAATGACAACAATACGACTAAAAAATTCAAATCATGGTTTCCTCATATA
Organism: Viscum album; assembly: GCA_963277665.1. Lineage (NCBI taxonomy): Eukaryota > Viridiplantae > Streptophyta > Magnoliopsida > Santalales > Viscaceae > Viscum > Viscum album. The sequence goes on from OY728119.1 coordinate 2,124,050,445, forward strand.
AGATAATAATATCTTACTGTAAAACTAATATTATGGTGTAATACATATTATATTATGGTGACATTTTACTAACTACATGAGCACTTCATTCCATTGAATTTATGTAGCTCCTAACACATTCTAAAAAATACATATACATGTTTAAAATAAACAAAACATTAATATATTATCAATCAAAAATCTGGAAACTAGGAATAATACACTCCCAATTTGAGATACATATAATCATAATATTATAATTTAGAATAGTTATTATGTGAGAATATTTACTCTCAGTGTAAAAAAATAATATATTGACAATGTATTTTTATAAGCTCTTCAATAAACCCATTTTGGAAACTCACATAATGAGTTTTCTATTTTAACATCATCTAATGGATATTAGATGAAATACATTAGGGATTTTATTTCTATTTCTCATGGATTTAATTAAATTATTTATCCAGGTTACTACAAAAATGATAAAAACATTTTTGTACAATAATATGGTGTGTGTTAGTTTTTTTGTCAATGTTGTGTATTGAAATTAATATAATATTTTCACATAGATGTTTTGTAATTAGAGGATGTATGATTTATAGGTTATTTATTTTAATAAAATTTTAAAAAATTACTGATTTATAATGTGAATTATTTTGATGAAGATATACATTACAGCCAATTTATTTAGTTGAAAAATTATGTGAGTGATTATAGGAGTCTAGAGATGTTTGGAAGATGAATTTGTGAAGATGGATTAACAATGTATTATTAATAAAAAATTTATAGGTTGTGGATATGTAAATATATTTATAAGTTACGTCATAGCTACTTGACTCTATAATGTGTAAAACCATGTTGTTGTTCATTATACTATTCTAAGGTTAACAAATTATTTCATGACATCGATAATTAATTTAAAAAATTTAATAAGTGGATCATGGTTATAGGTATATGGTTAAATATTTTTCATATAATGATTTTTGGAGACTCGATGAGAAAACCATTATATAGTTGTTAGTAGGGATTCTATGTAAATTTGAAAAATAGGGAATGTTATTGAAAAAACATATTATTTAATTTCATGATATATTTGAGTTTTTATATTTACCTATTAGAAACAAAAAGTGAAGGAACTATGGAAATGGTATAATGTTTTTTGTATAAAATTTTAAAATTTATCATAATCTAACTATAGTGTATACCATTTTACTATAAAAATATATTTAGAAATTCTAATAAGGTTGAATCCACATCATGGTGTGCATGTGATATGGGTTTTATGATTTTAAAATGTGGTATATAATTATATAGTGGCTATTATTTTAATGAAAATCATTTGTAAGAAATCCAGGTCAAGATTTAGTTTATCTCGTCATGGTTTAGAGGATAGCTATAGGAAATAAAAATTGTAATATCTATTTGAATATAAAAATTTTGGAATATTTTTATGAAATATTATAGTTGATCGTTTTTATGTATTTGGAGACCCGGTAATTATAAAACCATGGTTTTTAACTTATAAAAAATTAAGGAGATTAATATGCTTGGTATTAAAAAAATAAACATTGAGATTTGGGGTGAATTTGTGCTTTTAAAAACTTGTCTCACAAAAAAACATTACAATTATTTAATTTAGTTCATCGATTCAATTAAATTAACAATAAAACAACAAGATATAGGGGATAAGGAAAGAAACAACCATGAACAAAAGTGTTTTTCTCATTTCCCACTAACTCTTTACCAGTGGCTAATCTTATGTTATCAATGGCGGTATCACTTGTCTCACAATTATTTTCATATTATTAAAGAAAAGTGATGGGAGTTGGAGGATATTCCTTAAATCCGTATAAGTATACATAATAAAATACATGTGAAAATATCAACAATTATCTCCATAGGGCATGAATGATCTTTTTTCATCTTCCTTAAGTGTCTCAAAACAAAATATTAGGTGTGCACCTTTATCTTTACAAAAACATGACCCATTTTTTCTTATAAATATATATAAAAAGGTTTTGTGGATAACTATATTTTTTTCAATTTAAAATCTATCGATTTATAGAGTCATAAAAGTGATGGTATAATTCATGACATTATGTCGTAATAATTGATAAAACTCAGATATAACAATCAATCTTAAAATGTATAAATTATATCCATAAAATACTCCTTCAAATATTTTATAATTTTTATGTACCTAAAACTTATCATGAATTGACCAATTTAGTCAATAAAAAATTAATTTATTTCTTAATAACCACATGAAAACTCTAGAAAATTCATTTGTAATAGTATTAAAAACTACAACTTGATTTCTAAACCACTATATCTAGAAACTATAAATAATTATATCACTTGTTTATTATAGTGTAGTAATATTAAATATAACATATGATGAAATATTACCACATGAAACCATCATGGTAATAACTAAATGTAAATATTTATCAACATGTTCAAAAAATTATATTTTTACTATTTCTACAACTTGTCTGGATAAAAAAAATTCCATTACATTGTAATGATAGAGCCTAGATTTTTATTCATGTCAATACCCTTTTATTTTTAGTTTGAAACTATTACAAAAAACCTCAGAAAATAGTCATGTTTCATGAAAAAATATTGTGGCACAATTTTCCTCATATGTCAAAACACATTCTCAATCATAGTATTACAAAGTAATAAAATCCATACCATGTTTTTTTCTATATGTGTTGAAAACCTAAATCCTTTTACACCATAATATATTGAATTAAGCTATTGATAATCTTATTTTTTTTCAAAAGATATAAAATTTTAAAACAATTTCATAGCTCGTGAAACAATAGTTCAATAAACTAATCATAAATTCCCCTATGGAGAGAGTTATCGAAATAATACATTATAAGATATAGTAATGACTATAAGAGAACATGAAAATTCAGACTAAATAATTATATGATAGTGATCAAATTTTACTATGGTAACCTCAATTTCCCCCATGACTCTTTAATTCTCATTTAGGTATCTTACATCTATCAAATTATATTTATTCAATATGCATTGATTTCTAAAATGATACATTGTTATCCAAAATAATTCAACATACCAACATTTCTTCATGTATCCCCTATAAGAGAAAACCCCTGATCATTTTTCCCACTTTGTTAATAAATTCAATGTAATAAATGATGGAAAATATAAACCTTAAAATAACATTGAATTTTGAATAATATTAAATCCCAGAAAAACACTAAAATTTTGAATACCTTTTTTTATAAAAAAAATTATTATGATATCCCTGACTATTTCCATTGATAAAAAAACTATATATTGATCATAACACATTTTAGCTTTTCCATAATTCATTTTTATTTCATATCAATATATTTTAATAATTAATTTTTCATTGGATTAATTATATCATTAATTATACATTGGATTTTTATTTACTAGAAAACATGGAATGAACATTACCATGAACTGTACAACCTTATCCTTTCATGGATTCTATAAGGATAAAGGAGTTAATTACTCTATTACGAATAAAAAATGTTCTCTCTATATTATATAATATTTATCATTCATTGAGTGTAAAATTTATTTCAAAAACATTTCCCAATTCAACAATGAGGTGATGAGAACCTATTCTTATGATAAAGACATTATTGACATCTGTTATTGATGAAAAAGTAATAAAAACATTTGATGCATTTTTCAAGCATATGTAGAAATTTTTTTTCTTAAAATATGTTTAATACTAGTATACCTAGTATCCATAGGGGTATATAATTTCATAAGCATTTCATTTCCAGTTCACAGAGCCAAAATAGAATTTAGTAACCAAAGTTATGAATGTTTGATGTCTCAAAAAAATTGAAAAATAAAAATATTTTTGAAATTTGTTTCTAGATTTTGATTCCACTTCAATATTTTTAAAACCATAAAAATAGCTTCATCAGGTTTTATGACTACACAACTCCCATTATTATGTTTTGTGATTTCAAAACTCCCCTTAGAAGGTTATAATACCACACAACTCCCTTCAATGAAATCCATATACCAGTTTGTAAATAAATATATAAAGTTTTCTTTCATTTATTATGGACATATATTTAAATAATACCAACCCAAAGTGAAGGATCCACAAATTATAGAGTCCCTAATGGTATTAATATACTATGAAACCCCCTTCCATGGATAGAATCATTCAGTCTTTTTAAAGATTAGTAAGTGATTCATGAACTTCAAAAATCCATAATAAATCTACAGAATAATGAAATAATTAATAAATTCTTTAGTAAAAAGATAATTTGAGATTAGAATATAAATAATTCATGTGTTATAACATTTATAACACTCAAAAATATTTATAAAATTTGAAAATATTTCAGAATGGATTAGATTTTTGTATAATTCATGTATCTATTTAGATTATTTCATTTGATCTCTAGGGTAAGATCCGTATGAGAATCCTTAGAGTTAGTTGTTCCACAAGTTTAAAACCTATCAGCATATTTTATCCCTGATCATTGGGTCCCCAAGAGTGGACCTTTTTTACTATACCAATTGAGATCCCCATATGGGTAATTGACACATGTGATTTATTTACTACACAAGTCCCTTTTGAGAGTAAATGAATAATTTTCTTATGGTATTAATCGTAAATCAAAATAATCACTAATCATTCCTTGAATGGTTGTATATCTATTAATACACACTTAAAGTAATTTTCATTCATGGCTTTATATAAATTGGTGATACAACCACACATAAAAAAGAAAACGGTGGTACATCAATGATTACACGTCCTCAAATTAAAAAGTTCATGTGATCGATATCTATTGATCACATACCCAATTTTCATTAATGTATGAATGCATTCATCTATATCATTATTCCTCTTTATAAAAGAAATTTAAAAATCCCATAAAATTCCAATTAAATTTCATATTATATTGATGAATGAAACCCAAAAACCTATAAAACATATCCCCTAATGCATTCCACTTCCTCTCAGTAGGTCTTGAGTTCGTGTCATTTCAGTTCCCCTTTGATAATAAGGACCCTTTTTCGTAAGGGAATATGGGTTTCCAAAGTATATTGCATCATTTCATAATTATTTAGGCTACGAGATACTTTATAGGTTATATAACATAACATAATCCCAATTCCATTATTTATCTTAAAAATATTTAGGTATCATGTTCCCTTCTCCATGAAATCCCCTTTATTATCTGTTGAATGTTCCAATAATTTCCCTAATAAAAGAGAGATATATATATATATCAAATTTAATCCTAACTTTTCTTCAACTATATCAAAAATCCCATGCATTCCGTTATAATTCCTTTCTCTTAGTCACTAACAGGAAGTGGACAACCTTTAAATGGGATAACACTCTATAGAAATCCCACTATACCCATAATAATTTTATCATATGACTCAAGAACATTGGGAATCTCATCTTGTGTAAGACCCATACCATAACTTGACTCATCTATTAGGATAAACTAAAAGTTGCACATATTCGTAAGTCCCATAATAAACATTACTAGGAACTACTCACCTATTAGTCTACCTCACATGACATTAAAATACTTGGGAATGGTCCGAGTCATCTATCCGAAAACAAAAAGATACAATTGTGTTATATAATATTAAAATTAACATCATTGGTAATGGATGTCTAACCTTTCAATTATCACATGATCTTAAAAGGTATGTTTTCCATATTATATGGAACCTAACAGTATAATATTTTATTCCCCTTACTGGGATATGTATGAAGCATATATAAAGATATAAATCCAAATCATACTACACTTATCACCTCCCTCATTACTCTTAATTCCTACTAGGAAATATTAAACCCCAACATAACCTCTAATTATTCATAGATGACATAAAACGCAAGAATGAATATTAATTTTTTTTGATGACCATAAACCTCCTGGGAGACCTCAAACCCTAGAATACCCTTTAACCTTCCCTGTATTGCTTAAAAATACAGTGTAACCCTTAAGTAAACCTAATAGACTCAAAACCCCAAAATAATATTTTAACCTCCCTATATGGATTAAAATTCCATTATAATCATTTATCTATCATGGGAGACATTAAATCCAAGTGTGAATTTTATACCTTTCTAGATAACATAAAAATCCCTCATAAGCATTAAGTCCACCTAAGGATATTAAACCCCATCATAACACTTTAATACTTTTAAGATACCTTAAAACTCTAATGTAATCCATAATTCCTCCTTGGTAACCTTAAACCCTAGAGTATCCCCTTAGGCACATATATATATATATATATATATATATATATATTAAAACTCTAGTGAAAACCTTAATTCATCATAGGAGACCTTAAACCCTAAAAAACCTTTAAGCCTTTCTGGATGGCTCAAAACTCTAGTGGAACCGTTATGTCAACTTGGGATACCTAAAATCCCAATTATCTATTTAAGACTTATAATATGTATTAAACCTCCAATGTAAATCTTACGTCTGACTGGTATAACATAAAACCTAGTGTAAACTTAAATCCTTCATTAATAGACTAAAACTGTAGAATATTCCTTATGTGCATCTAGGACAACATAAAATTCACTGTACCCTTTAATACTTGGCGGATTTAATAAACCATTAATATAATCCTATATACTTATATTGGTGGAAATGTAATAGATCAACACCCACAAGTTATTAATTAATGGGTTTATCATATCATTTTATATACTCCTATATGTTTCTAAACACTAAAGTATCTTTCTATATGGATTAAAAATATAGAGTTACTAAAAATACTATTATGTGAAAAGAATAAGATGACTTGTTCACTGAGAATGAGGAGAGTTAATTAATTTCAATTTCTCTAGAAATGTATAATATTCAATCAAACCCTTTTAAATAGGTAATCACCATGCTAAGGCCTCATGTGATTTAAAAAATTGGTATATTTAACAAGAAGGATTTTATAAATACATACATAAATCGATTATATTTTATGAAACTAAAAAAAATATATCCTATGATATTAGTTGATCTATAATACCCTCGGTTATGAAGGATAAACCCCATGAAACCTCAAATGGGACAGTGAGTATAACATATTAGAAATAGGTTCTCACATCCAATAAACATTAAATATGTGACATCTACTATCATGTCTCTAAGATGATATTTCCTCAAAATCATTTTCATTCAAGATTGTGATGTTTCATCATACTAAGAATATATTTTATTAAGTGTGGTTTACTTTTTATTCTTAATGTTCCAATAAACATATATCCCACTAATAAATAAATCACCTTTCAAATTAAACTATTTTTCTCTAACATCACTTACCTAATCAAAATCTTAAAAATAATAAATCTAAATAATTTTTTCTTTCAGACACTTAATTCATAATAAAGAGATATATTTCCATAGTATAAGTTCCACATCCCTTCCATAAGATTCTACTCCATCATATTGTATTTTAATTAAATATACAATATAATAACTTACATAATAACATTTCCTAATATCATTAAATAGAACAAAATGACAATGAAACTCATTGGTAACTTTTTTGCTACATCTATTACATTATCAATATTTCATATATTTTTTCATTTGGAGATGATAATTGATAAAACTATTGATTATTTAATTTCAAATCATATAAAAAAATCATGATTATATAGGCATGACGAAGGACACTGTTCTCAGGTAATCTAATTGTAATCCTTTTAATCAGTGTTTCAAAAACACAAGTATTCCCATTTTTATGGATGTATTTTTGGGAAAAATGATTCAATTTCATAGAGTGTTCCCATTAGGTATATAAAATAATATTATAATGTTTACAAGGGTAAGTAGTCACATAATGAATTTAGTGAGAAAAGAGGAATGTTTCAACTATGAAATAGGTTGTAAAATGTAATGATGTGAAACTTTATAGGAGTGGATGAAGCAATGGAGATATTTAACCCTTTTCCCTATAGAATCACTACATTTATAATGTGGTACATAATTATAGGTGGAATATATAAGAAATATATAGATGGATAAGGCTTTATGATATATTTAAAAAATAAGAAATACAATATATAAATAATAATTTATATAATTTCCATGAAGTATACCGAAATTATTATATTTCTTTACAAAAAAATGAAATATATTTTACTAACCCCTTTTTAATGTGTGAAAATTTTCATCTCACAAAATCATTGACATTTCAAAGTGTTTCTTTATTTTGGTTAAACATTAATCATAATATCTTTATTAATTTCTATAAAAAAAATTCCATTAATAAGAACTATAAAAAAAAGTGATTTAATGTTATTTTCTGTTATATAAATATTTTTATCCACCTTTCCTATCATTAATTTAATTATATTCAAACAATTATACAATTCTAAAAACCATAATCTTAGAGATAATTTAATCCCATTAAAATTATTTTTTTATCATTAACACTCATATATTATCAACTTTAGTGATAAATCCATCTAGTTGTTAATGCACACATTTACACGATGTTCTATAATCAAGAACAAAATATTCACATTGATTTGAAAAAGATTATAATTTGAATATTTTCATAATTTCATGCCTTTAAAATGTGTAAAAGGTATCATAAAAAACATCACATACATTTGTAGAATATATGTTTAGTCTAAATGATATTTTTTCCATAGTAACTCACCTTTCTCATAGTGATTTTTCCAAAAACCAATTTCATCCCTACAGATTTTGTTCCATAGAACCTGTAATTAACTCTCCAATGTCATTATTTTTAATATATGATAATTAACCCTCTATCAAATTATTCATATCCATATATTTTAAATCATTCAAATAATTTTTATCTCCATTTTTAATGTATTATTATATGATAGGGACTCTTATAATCTCTATGAGTTTTAAAAATTGATCAATTATATTCAAAATTATATTCAATCTCCATAAATTATTTATTCCTAAAACCATAGATCTAAATTTTTTCTAGGTCTTCATAGTCACATGATAATTTTAAATTAACATATAAATTATTTAAACCTATTGAATTAATTAACTTTGTACCTTAGAGATCATAATTTTTATACAAACTTATAAAATATCTCATTATGTAGAAATGATTTTCATGATGTTCCAAGGTCCTACAATATAATAAAATCAATACAATTAATTATTTTACTGAGATTATTTCATTAAAAAGAATTTGTCCTTTGAAAATTTATAACATAAATAAAAAAACCTTCTTTCACTCTTTCATCAATTTTTAAAAAATATATTCTATTAATCTCAATTTAACCTGGATTTTCAAAAAACCTCAATATCATTATATTTAGAATTTCATTAAACCAAAAATCCTAATATGTGTTAACTAAATTATTTTAAGAAATATACTATTTTGAATATAGGTAGTCATTTAAAAGGCTTTTCTCCAAAATTATTTCCATTTCCTAGGGCTTGATAACATAAATCTTCACACAATGACCAAACACTATTTATTTCACTCTACTAATCTATTTTGTTCAGGTGTGTATGAATATATAGATTTTTGAATTATTCCATGATCATAAAGATATAAATTAATAATCTCTTTTTTTATTTAGATATATTATTGGCTCAGAATATTTATATTACACTTCCTATTTATTTTTCAACATCTCAGTGATAACTTGTAAATATCTCAAATGACGATGACATACTATTGAAGGAATAAAATATAAGTTATATGACTGAAATAATTTAAAAATGTTTTTAAATGAATATTTTCAGTAGTTTATTTTAAAATCATATGTCATTATACATATAAGTATATAATTTCATGTGGTCTCTTTGTTTTGATCACTACCATTTTGATACTTCTATTCACCATCTTCAGTTTTTAAAAAACATAACAAAAATTTCATCTTTTGGAGTTTATCTTCAAAAAGTTTCTATCAAAATTATAATATATATGTGTGATCATGTTTATATGGCTGAAATTGATATTTATTTTATACAATTTTATATTATCCACCTTCAAACATAAATAACAAGAATATTTATCATTATTGATTTTAAATAAATTACCACTTGGTCAAAATACTTTTACAATTATTTTTCCATATTAAATCTATAAATGAAATAAAATTTATCTTAGAAAATCACACAATTATGATTGTTTCACAATTTAGGGACACTTAGAGGACTATTAATCAACCCATAAATGAAGAGAACATCAATTGAAGTGATCTTATTCTAACTGATTTGAGTGCTTCAAGTTCATTTAACAATTGAGATATATAATTCCAAAAGGTATAAATTTCTATATAATATATTTTAATCTATTCAATATGTATTTTCATTGTTCATTCATGATGATAAATCACTATCCAAGATCCAATAATTTTCTTTCATTTAATCACTTTACGTACCTTAAACCACAATTAAATGTCATTCACCACTCATCTTCTTATGTTATTTAGTGTTAACTCTTTTTTTCAATTATTTTTTTGAATTACATTATGCTAATTGGTGATATATTTTTCTTGATTATAACATTATTTTTTTTAAAGTGTATAAAAATCTATATTGCAATTTGACATTCTCTCAAGGATTTTGTGTTAGCATACTTATTTTTGTTTGAAATTGTTCCTACCTCAAATCATATCCTCTTTGTTATTTATGTAAAGACATGTTATACGCAAATATATTCAAAAAAAATAAATAATCACTAAAAAATATAACATCCATAAAATCTCAATCTCCTCATAGTTTGGAAGTTATTCTCTTTAAAATATGACTTTTATCCTTTTCTATGGGTGTAAATATGGTGACACAAGATAAATAAACACATTTATATCATTATTTTACATGAATAAAAATTCCAACCAATAAATAATCACACAATCCAAATAACTAAAGTTTTAGTTCCTTTCAGGATTAGTTACATAAAAAACTAATTTTATAATACTCTTTAACATTTCTTTATAATCACTTAACAATAAACCCCATTCTAAACATCTCCTATGTAATTCACATCATAAAATATAGGGGAATGAAAACTTAAAAAAGGGGTGAGATCAAACACTCAATATTGGTATAGAAAAGATATAGTAATGAAAGATAATATGTGATCATAAGATAAGTATATGGGTATAATCAAGATATATAAGAAAATTGATGCCTAATAAAACATAGATCATAAAACACAAGTCATGGAATACTACATGGAATAAAAAAATTAATGAATAAAGTGATAGTGGAAAAATGTTCAATAAACATGATCCCTAAGAGAATAAAATAGTTATAATAAAAATAAAATGACGGTGGCACAAACATAAGCATAAGAAAACATTACATTCAGGAGTCACAAACTTGAACTAATTCTTTTGAGAAAACATTATTGTACTTATGTATATATCATCTTCATGACTCACACATGTAAACCCAAACACTTTTTTACAACATAATTTTCCCATGTATACATTTTTCATGTGATATAAACTTTTAACTAATGCACTAGATAGTAATATAGGACCCCGCCTGTCATTATCAATACATATGAGGGCCACATGAAAATCATTCAATTATCATATCATAAAGTACACATGAAAATAAAATAGGTTTTATAAAAAATAAAATTTAAAATTATTCACCTTTTATAGCATAAATATTCCATGAAAATAAAAATTATTTTCATAACATTTTCAATTTTTATAAAATACCACCATCAATTAAATCAATAAAAATCTAAAACTTGATAACTTAATAATAAACTCATAATAAAAGAAAAATAGTGGATGAAACAAGAAATATAAATCCATTGGAGATATATATTTTCTAATATATATAGGTAAATGTAAAATAATCACAAAAAAATCCTCATTCAAAAAATTATAACCATTGATCTAAAATTCATAGTTCTGAGTCTCTTTCAATAAGCCACTTTTTTTATGAAAAACTAGGAAGAAAACCATTAATGGAAGTATATTTGAATTAAGAACTTATTTTATCTAGTAGTATAATATATCACATCATTTAAAACTTAAAATCAATGGATATAGTGATCATATATGAAATAATTTCAAGAATAAATCATATAAATTAAAGGGAGTTTGATTAACCAAATCTTGTACAACATTAGATATTTTTAAATTAAAACCCTATATGATTTAAAATGAAGAATTAAATAAAATGAATAAGGATTAGATCATGATATAAATTAAAAAAGTATTAGTAGATACACTATTCCAAATAAAACATGGTGTTAAATAAAAAAAATGTCTCATGGAGTGAAAATTTGACACAAGAAACCCTTATCATGGCCATCATTAGTTATGTGAAAGCCCTTAAATTCTCAGATAATAAAAACATGTTTATTAAAAAAATTATTAGGAAAATTATTAATATATATTTCATTTAATAATGACTATTTATTATCATATTCTATTTATTTATTATATAATGTTTTCTTGTGTTTTTGTAAAAACGGAATCAATGTCAGATTACTCTGGTAATTTTATCAATTAAAGATGATATTTTAATACAAATTAATATTTTAATATAAAATTTAAAAAAATAAAAAATTAATTATTTGATTATTATTATATAATAATTTCAGTATTTAAGTTCTCATAATATTCCTTGGTCATGTTTAATCGCATTGTTCAAGTTGGTGGTTAGACCGACCCAAACCTGAACATACAAAAATTAGATGGGTGAATATGGTTAATGAATTTTTTATTTTTCCTTAATATAATTATAATATAATAATAATGATACTAGTTAAATTTTTTTATGTATTTTAATCAAATTTTACGTGTTTATGAAAATGTATGAAAGTCAATATGAAACATAAAAAGCGTTAGTTCATCGATATGGTAGCCCACACACCACAAAGTTAATGTTTTCACTTCCCTTTGATCGAGAGGGAATGAAGGTGTATTATAATTTGTGTGTTAATAATTATAATTATATTATATATGTTACATTTATTGTTCAATTTAATCACTATAAACTGTGAAGATAGGTAGTGGTGAAAAATGGAAGATGTCGCTTCGCGGAGGCGGTAGTCAACACCAATGCATGGGTAATGTTCTTTTGATCATAAAAGTGGATGGAAAGAAATATATAATGATAGTTCCAGAAATATAATAAAAATAGTTATACTTTTTATAATGCGTTTTTTATATAACTATGATAAGGATATGTTTGGAAGTAAATCAATTAAAAGATATAATTACAATATAAGCAACACTCAATTTGAGACCATAAACTTTGTAACACCCCGAGATTTTATGAAAAATATTATTTTAATTTCATTAATGTCTTGTGATGTATGCTACACCAATATTACCTTGCGCTATACGCAACACCGTATTAGCTTGCAATATACACAACACTATTCTTGGGTCGTGTTACACACAATTTTGATAATAGTTATTCTACGCAACATTGAGTATATATATATATATATTCAATTGATAAATGAAATATGGTTGGATTATGATATAATAAACAACAAAGGATTCTTGCACAACACACAACTCTGACTTGACTTGCATTACACGCAATCACGACCTTCCTCGATAGCGTGTGTTGTACGCAATACCGGGTTTTACTAAACAACGATATATTATTATAATATTATTATGAACTAGCCTTTATGAATAGTATTAACTAAATTTTGAATTTTATAACATTATTATTCATCTTACACATTTTCTAGAACATGGTATAAGAACAAAATAAATTTTTCGGGTAAAATAAATATTTTTAAAAAAATTCAGTTTTGCCGCCTTTTGATGTTGCACCCACTTTAAATCTAGTTTTTGACATGTTTATATGTTCAATTTGACATAATAAAATTCTTCTTTTGAATCAGGATATAAAAATTTACATTAGATAAAGTTTTGATATTTTTCCGATAACTTTCATATTTTAATGAATAGTAAAAACACGCTATATTTTAATTAAAAACAACTTTTTTCATCATAATATCTTATGTGGATAAATTATAATATTTAATGGTTTTAAAGTATAAATAGAATAGATTTTTACCATTTGATCCAATGGTGGTCAATGTAATTAATATCACTTTGATATTGGACATAAACAAGTGCCAATCTTTTGATAGTTATTATCTCTTAAAAACACACTTTTTGTTTTAACAACGGGAATTAATTTTAAATTAGTTTCTGCCACTTATGTATTTTGAATTTGGAAAAATGGATTCCATATTTGTAATTAGGATGTTCAAATTGTGTAAATAGGTAACTTTTATTTTTAGACATTTTGAATAATTACCGCGGTAAATATTTTATTTACCATGGTTAAGGGTAAATCCGGTAAATAAGGGTTAACAAATAATATTATAATAATTAAAAATTACCTTAACACTTGTCCAAACATTATTTGTTGAGTCATTAACGACCATGGGCATATTTGGGTCGATTTTGGGACCCCATTAAGTGATAATGACAATTTAGACTAATTAATTTAATGTAATGGCAAAATAGACATAAACAAAAATCGTTTAGTAATTAATTTGTATATAGTGTTATATAAGGAGTATTTTTGACTATAAATATTCATTGGAAATATAAAAATATTTCCTACATGATAGTATTTGTTTTATAATTATTATACGTCTAATAAATTAAATTATTTATGACACAACGATGATGCAGTAATTACCTTTTTAAGAAAATATTAACATAATTGTTGTTATAAATGCCCAAATAAATGTAATTTGAGACTTTTTATGACTTAAAATAATTTTCAAGGTTAATATGACATGTTATTGTTGATTTAAGTAACTTGGTTCGAACTTATCATTCTGTTATGAATTTCATAAAAATCATGTACCAAATAGTGTCAAAATTGACATAAATTAGTTTTTAAAACAAATATTATATTATTAATTGTTATTTTATTCCTAAAAATATAAGGTTCGGCCAAATGACTTAGATAAGGTTATATATATTAATAATAAACAACTTGGGGTTATTTTGGCTTGATATAGTAAGTTTATTAACCATATAGTGTAAGAAAACAAAAAGACATGATAAAAGTTAAATTATTTAACTTAGAGTTAAATCTAATTGATAAGGTTAAAATAATAACCTAAACATGTCTAAATCCTATTGAATGAGAGGATTTAGACCCATCCTCACTTTATCTTAGAAATAAGACCCTTTTTAACCATTATAAACCGAATTTGACCTTAATATAAAATAATATTTTGAGATTTTCCTAAGGTGCCCCTCTCCTCCCTTATAAAAGGGCACCTCCTCCCTCTCCTCCTCACACCAATTTGAGCATTCAAGCTCGGCCAACCCCTGCCAAAATCTCTTATCCACTTCCCTAGTATCATCCTAGAGGTCATAGTCTTCTTCAAAGACCATCTTTAGTTCTTTAAGTGGAGGTTAAGTGATGGCGCGTCAAAAATAGGAGGTTCAGATACGTACAAAGCATATCGGACATAAGGTAAGGGAAATATCACAATCTCTTTTTTATCTGAGATTGTTTATACTTTAGTATTTACTGGGGTCTATTTTATCATCCAAATCCATGTTTCCTCAATATGTAATATTTACATCATTCTAAAATAGTTTATATCCAATTTTACCCTTCGGTGAGTTTTTAGTAAAGAATATGAAAGGAATCTTTTGTCATTTTTCGTACGAGGTACTTTTTGACTTTTCCGAAAAAAGTACGAAGAATGTTTTTTTAACTTATAAGGAATGAATGGATTTTTAAAAAATTATTTCCAAGAAGCTTCCTTTACAAGTTTTCATGTTTATTTTTAATCAACTTCTTTTATTTTAAAATTTTATGACATGCTATGAATGGAAAAATGTTTTTGAAGTTGAAAGGATATTTTCCTAAATAATGGAGTTCAAGTGTTTTATCAAAATTATTTTCCATCTAAGATAATTTGGGGTTCTGTTTCTATTCCTATTATTACATTGATTTGATTATGTTGTGATGGAATTATTTTTATAAATCCCTTTATCTTATATGAATTGTTTTATGATGTCATGTTGTTTAAGAATCCCATTTTTATTACATGGGTTATGCAATGATGTATGATTTATGATTTTGTGGAACACATAAGAATGGTATCATTATGAGATGGGTGGGACCTATATCTCCCTCCAATGCATTGGGTAAAGAGTTTATATCTCATGAGATAGACATGGCTGAAATGGTAGGTTATACCGGTTCAGTGAAACAGGACTGAAATGAGGGTGACTCGGATCAGAAATGGACTTTGTCCACTAAGATAGTCTTGGCAATGAGTCTTGACTAATAAGATATGATTCTCTATGATTATGTGTGTATGCCACAACGTTTCATTTTTTAAGTTATGATTATTGGGATTACATTTCACTACTATGATTTATCCCATGTTATGAAATTATGATCTCTTTTGCAGGTTAAGATTTCCAAAAGATATGTTCTTATGAATATGACGTGATTGATATTTATTTTGTTTACCCTTACTGAGCATTTGAGCTCACTCTTTTATGTTTTTTTCCCCGGACATAAAGAAAGGATTCAGGTTTAGAAAAAAAAGAAGATCTTTATGGGAGATGTTGAAGATCTTTCACCACGATTAGAATATTATATTCCGAGTTTCCAAAGACACTAAAGTATTACGGTCCCTGTGTGTGTGTTTTTGTTATGTATTAAGTATTCCACAAAAGTAATTTAATGTCCATGTACATCAAGATTAGGGTCTCTACAGTTGGTATCAGAGGAAAGGTTTAGTCATCCTTTGGAAACTAGGATGCGAAAACGTTAGTGAGATCCCTAGAGATATTTCTAAGGTAAATCTAGGGATATACCTAAGGATAAGTATACATATAGGATATAGTCCTAGAACTATGGTAACTATATTAGATTAAACCAAAGATGTTAGATATTGAAGTTACTCCCCCTTTATTATGATTTTTGCCTCTCACACTATACTTTTTGGGTTTTAGAAAATGGATGGAAACAAGATGATTCACGATAATAGAGGATATGATGGATAATGGAATGATATTCTTCATGAGAAACCAAATGAAATGGGATTTGGAAGTCCAAACATCATTATTATGCCGAATCAGCAATCACATAATATGATCAATAAAGTAAAATTTCGTAAGTTTCCTGACTCGGCTAATAAGAGAAAGATGGAGTTTCATGATGATCATAGAAGAAAGAAAGTTCAATTTACCCTATGTAAATAATGTGGGAAGAGGCATCAAGGAGAATGTTTCAAAGGAACTGGAAGATGATTTGGGTGTGGAAAAGAAGGAGACAAAGCCAGTAAGTGCAAAGGAAAAGGTTCAGTTAACACCAGGGATGATGATAATGGTATTGCTACAACATCAACTATGGTTAAATGTTTTAAATGTGGAATGTACGGGCATTATGAAAACCAATTCCCTAAGGGAAAGTCTCATGAAGAGAATCAGTATGGTCGTATGGGTAGTATTTATGTTGATGATGATGAAGAAACTACAAATGGTATGTGAGATGAAATAATTGTTGAAGCTCAGTCAATGGTTTAAGAATGTAGAGGAATGATTACATGTTTATCATGTGTAATGTTGTATAAGTAATCTCATGGTACTATGGAATAAAGAGACATCAAAGGATTGTTACACTGTTGTCTTTCCTTGAGTTTTGAAAGTGTATGATTAATGGTACCAGTATCCATGAAAGGTTATTCAGATATTTTTGGAATGTAGATGATATGCGCATAATGAAGTGATAAGGAGGAAATTAAATGTTTGATAGTATTCATGAGCTCATGAATGATATAAGGAGAAGTTTATATCATGGTTTGAGTATATATAATTTTTGGATTTTGTAATGAGTTAACTTTTGACAAAATTCATGTTTTCACTAAGGTTTAATGGGTATTCATTTTTCAAGAGAATACATGATTAAGGTATTCACGTGATTGGAATGTGACCAACAAGGTATATGGGGGATAAATGATGGTATTCACATGCTTGGTTGATGACATTTCAAGTAATAGTTTTCTTTATACTATGATCTTGGACCGAAGTATTTTAGATAAGCCTAAATATTGGAATGGATTATGTTGGACATATGCTAAGTATTGTTTAAGGATAGAACTTTTTTCGATATTACTGATGGGATTTTATAGTAATGTAGTTTTAGAAAAAGGACAACCTGCAGGACGAGCGACAGCCCATCGCGTCAGACAAGGCTGTGGGAATCGAACCCACAACTGAAGTGCGACTGGCCTTTATCACCTACCACTGGCCTACAGAAAGTCCCTGTTTAGTAGAAACTAGTTTTATTATATTAAGTAGTATGATATATGAAATATAAGTCCATTTTAGGAACCATATATGATTAATCTCACTATAGATCGACTTATCTATATAACTTTTTCTAACCTTTTGTTTGAGACGGATGTAATGACCCGTCATTCTATCACATGATCTGCTAAAACTTCACAAATAACAAATTCAACGTCATTTATTTAAGAGATGAAGTGGAAATTGTTCATGTCACGAACAATAGTGAGATTGTACCAAAATAAAGTAAGTATTTATTCTAATTCAAATTCTTCAACTTTAGGGAAATGATCTTGAAAACCAAAAATGTTGTCCTAGTGCCCTTATATCCGATGAATCAGATGGTACCCTAGATCGTCACAAATTTATGGCTTTGTGATTGATGGATTTTCCATAGCCATGTTCTCTACCACTCTCCATCAGAACTTGATGGTTAGATTTCTCATCCATATCCATATTTTCACATATGTGGAAACCCAGTAATTAGTTTATTTGGGTAACCATTACATTTCATACTTTTGTTTTTAAAGATTGGTTTTGGTATTCCTTTTTACGATCTGTGTTTCTATTAAAGAAACTTTCGAATAGTAAACCATTTATAACCCCGACGAATTTCGAGGGAGAAATTCATTTTAACGGGGGTAGAATGTAACACACCAAGATTTTATGAAAAATATTATTTTAATTTCATTAATGTCTTGTGTTGTATGCTACACCAATATTACCTTGTGCTATACGCAACACCGTATTATCTTGCAGTATACGCAACATTATTCTTGGATCGTGTTACACACAATTTTGATAATAGTTATTCTACGCAACATTGAGTATATATATATATATATATATTCAATGTATAAATGAAATATGGTTGGATTATGATATACGAAAAAACGAAAGATTCTTGCACAGCACGCAACTATGACTTGGCTTGCATTACACACAATCACGACCTTCCTCAATAGCGTCTGTTGTACGCAATATCGGGTTTTACTAAACAACGATATATTATTATAATATTATTATGAACTAGCCTTTATGAACAATATTGACTAATTTTTTAATTTTATAACATTATTATTCATCTTACACATTTTCTAGAACATGGTATAAGAACAAAATAATTTTTTTGGGTAAAATAAGTATTTTTCAAAAAATGCAGTTTTCCCGCCTTTTGATGGCGCACCCACTTTAAATCTAGTTTTTAACATGTTTATATGTTCAATTTGACAAAATAAAATTCTTCTTTTGAATTTGGATATAAAAATTTACATTAGATAATGTTTTGATATTTTTCCGATAACTTTCATATTTTAATGAATAGTAAAAACACGCTATAATTTAATTAAAAACAACTTTTTTCATCGTAATATCTTATGTGGTAAACTTATAATATTGAATGGTTTTAAAGTATAAATAGAATATATTTTTACAATTTGATCCAATGGTGGTCAATTTAATTAATATCACTTTGATATTGGACATAAACAGGTGCCAATCTTTTGATAGTTATTATCTCTTAAAAACACGCTTTTTGTTTTAACAACGGGAATTAATTTTAATTTAATTTCTGACACTTATGTGTTTTGAATTTGGAAAAATGGATTCCATATTTGGAATCAGGATTTTCAAATTGTTTAAATAGGTAACTTTTATTTTTAGAAATTTTGAATAATTACTGCGGTAAATATTTTATTTACTATGGTTAAGGGTAAATCCAGTAAATAAGGGTTAACAAAATAATACTATAATAATTCAAAATTACCTTAACACTTGTCCAAACATTATTGGATGAGTCATTAATGACCATGGGAATCTCTGGGTTGATTTTGGGACCCCATTAAGTGATAATGACAATTTAGACTAATTAATTTAATGTAAAGGCAAAATAGACATAAACAAAAATCTTTTAGTAATTAATATGTATATGGTGTTATATAAGGAATATTTTTGACTATAAATTTTAATTGGAAAGATAAAAAGATTTAATACATGATAGTATTTTTTTTTGAATTTTTATACATCTAATAAATTAAATTATTTATGACTCAATGATGATGTAGTAATTACCTTTTTAAGAAAATATTAACATAAATGATGTTATAAATGCCCAAATAAATGTAATTTTAGACTTTTTATGACATACACTAATTTTATAGGTTAATATGACATGTTATTGTTGATTTAAGTAAATTGGTTATAACTTATAATTCTGTTATGAATTTCATAAAAATCATGTACCAAATAGTGTCAAAATTGACATATATTAGTTTTTAAAACAAATATTATATTATTAATTGTTATGTTATTCCTAAAAATCTAAGGTTCGGCCAAATGACTTAGATAAGGTTATATATATTAATAATAAACAACTTGTGGTTCGTTTGGCTTGATATAGTATGTTTATTAATAATATAGTGTAAGAAAACAAAAAGACACGGTAAAAGTCAAATTATTTAACTTGGAATTAAATCTAATTGATAAGGTTAAAATAATAACCTAAAATTGTCTAAATCCTATTGTATGAGAGGATTTCGACCCATACCCACTTTATATTCTAAATAAGACCCTTTGGAACCATTCTAAACTGAATTTTACCTTAATATAAAATAATATTTTGAGATTTTCCTAAGGTGCCCCTCTCCTCCCTTATAAAAGGGCACCTCCTCCCCCTCCTAATGCTAATTTGAGCATTCAAGCTCGGCCAAACCCTGCCAAAATATCTTCTCCACTTTCCTAGTATCATACTAGAGGTCCTGGTATTCTTCAAATACCATCCTTAGTTCTTTAAGTGGAGGTTAAGTGAAGGCTCGTCAAAAAGAGGAGGTTCGGAAACGTACAATGCATATCGGACATAAGGTAAGGGAAATATCACAATCTCATTTTTTTCTGAGATTGTTTATACTTTAGTATTTACTGGGGTGTATTTTATCATCCAAATCCATGTTTCCTCAATATGTAATATTTACATCATTCTAAAATAGTTTATATCCAATTTTACCCTTCGGTGAGTTTTTAGTAAAGAATATTAAAGGAATCTTTTGTAGTTTTTTGTACGAGGTACTTTGTGACTTTTCCGACAAAAGTATGAAGAATGTTATTTTAACTTATACGGCATGAATGGATTTTTAAAACATTATTTCCAAGAAGCTTCCTTTACAAGGTTTCAAGTTTATTTTTAATCAACTTCTTTTATTTTAAAATTGTATGACATGTTAAGAAAGGAAAAATGTTTTTGAAGTTGAAAGGATTTTTTCCTAAATAATGGAGTTCAAGTGTTTTATCAAAATTATTTTCCATCTAAGATAATATAGGGTTCTGTTTCTATCCCTATTATTACATTGATTTGATTATGTTGTGATGGAATTATTTTTATGAATCCCTTTATCTTATATGAATTTTTTAATGATGTCATGTTGTTTAAGAATCCCATTTTTATTACATGGGTTATGCAATAATGTATGCTTTATGATTTTGTGGCACACATAAGAATTGTATCATTATGAGATGGGTGGGACCTATATCTCCCTCCAATGCATTGGGTAAAGATTTTATATCTCATGAGATAGACATGGCTGGAATGGTTGGTTATACAGGTTCAGTGAAACAGGACTGAAACGAGGGTGACTCGGTTCAGAAATGGACTTTGTCCACTAAGATAGTCTTGGAAATGAGTCTTGACTAATAATATATGATTCTCTATGATTATGTGTGTTTTACACAATGTTTCATGTTTTAAGTTATGATTATTGGGATTATATTTCACTACTATAATTTATCCCATGTTATGAAATTATGATCTCTTTTGCAGGTTAAGATTTCCAAAAGATATTTTCTTAGTAATATGACGTGATTGATATTTCTTTTGTTTACCCTTACTGAACATTTGAGCTCACCCTTTTGTGTTTTCTTTTCTCAGGACATAAAGAAAGGATTTAGGTTTAGAAAAAAAAGAAGATATTTATGGGAGATGTTGAAGATCTTTCACCACGATTAGAAGATTATATTCCGAGTTTCCAAAGACACTAAACTATTACGGTCCCTGTGTGTGTGTTTTTGTTATGTACTAAGTATTCCGCAAAAGTAATATAATGTCCATGTACATCAATCTTCGGGTCTCTACAAACTTTATATTGTAGTTTTCCTTAGAAATGAAGGGATTATGATAAATTATGATCACAAGGGGTTTTAATAAATTAAATGGAATTATAGAAGTGGAAAATTGGATAGAGTTTCAAAGATATTTTTAAGTGAAAATGGATCATTTATTGGTGGAAGTGATCTAATTTTTTATTTAAAGAAAAGGAACTTTTGTGAATAACCTTTACCTTTCAATTATATCATTACATAACTCATGGGTCAATGACATTAAATGTTATAAATAATTTATTCTGGGTTGATATTTGGAAAATAAATCCGCACCCAAGAATTTATATACATTTTTTATTCATTTTTGAAGACTTTACTCTTATGTTTTTTGTTTTACCAATTTTTTTACCCTGGAAACTAGTATTTACCCAAGAAATTCATGTTTTACTAAACAAATAAAATATTCCATATTATAAAAAAATGGTTTTATGAAACTAAATTTAATCTTTATTTATTATTATTAAAATTATATAACTAAACTTATCTCTTAAACTAAAACATTTTATTTATAAAAAATTTGATTTTTTAGAGAAAAAAGTTGTTTTAACCATTATGCATTCTTAATATAATTTAGAACTGATTTCAAATTATATATGTATTAATAAAATTATATATTTATTTAAAGATCTTAGTAGTTTAACTATTAAATATATTCTAATTTAAATTAGTAGACAATTTTTTCACAATGTTAATAAAATATTGCTTTAAAAATAAGATTTTTATTATTATCATGGTAATTACCATTAGTAATAAGTAATAATACTTTCATACCTAAAAAATTTAATTAATTACATAAAATGGAAATATATATCTAAAATATGAAAATATGTTTTTTAATATTTAATTTATATAAGTTTGGAAAAATAATATTTAATATAAGCCAATAAAAATTGTTTTTTGTGTAGCAAATTACATATGTTTTGAAAACATTTAAAATAAATTTTATAAATTCAACATAGTATTTTAAAATTGTTCATGTTCATTTATAAATATATTTTTTTAATATAAAAAATATTTCAACAACATTTAAGTCATAAAAATCATCGTATTAGAAAAATCAGAAAATGTTTCACCATTCACATCAAAATAAATTATTTGAGAAACATCTCAACAATTAATACTAAGAAAATATTTACATGTTTAAGAAAACGTGGATTTATTTTTTTCAAATTTGAATTCTGAAATTTATAAATTTATCGGTTAAATGAAAATAAAATACACAAAGAAAAATGAGTTTTATTTAGAAAAGGATATTTTAAACTTATTTTTTTTAATATTATTTCATATAAATTTATAAACTATTAATTTTTTATAAATTAGATTATAAATATATATATTAACTATTATAATAAATTTTTTACTTTGATAAATTTAATTTATTAAGGTAAATTATAATACCTTTGTTTTAAATGGTTCTTTCAAAAGGCGAGAAAATAAAAATATGTAAGTATTTTAATTGATTATTTTATTTATATATACTAATGAGTATATTATTCATGTAAATTTAATATTTAATTTTTAATTTTAGTTGAGTGTAGTTTCATTTCATTATTTCGTGTGACACAGGCTATTGAATACAATATTAATTTAAAGAGTCTAAAATCTTGTATAGTAACATTCTACACCCTTAAGTAAATTACATCATGGAAATTTTAATTATTACTAATAGAGGAAATTTGGTGAGGGTATTCATAAAATATTTATCATTCTAGATATAAAATCTAATATGACAACCAACCTACTCTCTTGGTCTATGTTATGTTACTTATCTTTCCTCAAACGATAATAATCATTCATACAATCATATACTAAAGCATGTATATACCCTAATCATATATTTTTCAAAATTATATGTTTCAAAAAAAGATACGAATATATAAGAAGTTAAAACTAAGTGAAACCTTATATTATTCTACAATTTAATACTATCTTTATCACTAAAATGTAATTAAAAACTTCTTCATAATTTCACACACTACTAAATATATACCATAATCCCAAATACGCAATAAACTTTACCAGAAATAACATTGACCACTTTTTAATTAAATAAATAATAAACTCCAATGATATTAAGATATTTTTGAAACATGAGCTAATAAAAATGATCCATGCAATTCTAACATAGTTATAAGAAAAAATTATAAGACCTTGGAATAAACATAAGAATTGGAAAATATCGCCTTTAGAAGTCACACACTCATTCATTTTCTTGCAAGACACCATACATGGACTCCTGTATACATCACTGTAGTGAGTCACAAACTTTCATCAATACATGCAAGAAAAGTTAATTGTAACCACGTAAAAATGAATAATGAGATATAAACATTTAACTATAAAATTAGAGAGTGATATCAGACGCAATCTGCCATTGTCCATATATATTATTTCCACTTTAAAATCATTCACTTATCACATAATAAATATCCCATGGAAATAAAATTGATTCTATAAAACTTATAAAAAAATAATTCATCATTAATAGTATAAAGAACCCATGGAAATAAAAATGGGGTTCATAACATTCCAAAATTGTATAAAATTACACCATGAAATAAATCATTTGACCCCAAAATCTTAATCACCCGATAATAATACCGCAATAATAGGAAAAAGGAGGGTAAACCATGAAACAAAAATTCATTAGATATATATATATATATATATATATATATTTGAAGATAAATAGGAAATTGAGAAAAATATCATAGGAAAATATTTTATTAAAAATATTTTATATTCATTGATGTAAAAGTAATAGTTATGTGTTTGTTTCAAAAAGTATCATTTTCTATAGAAAATTGAATTCAAAACCATTCATGGATGAGGATTTGAATTAATTTTTTCTCCTAATATTCCATAGAAAATATTATTTAAAATTGAGAATAAATTAATGTGGTAAACATATATGAAATAATTTCAGTAAGATATCATATTACTCAAAGGAGGAGTTTGAGTAACCAAATCACTAACAATGTTATAAATATTCAAATGAAATCCCATTATAGGATTTGATTTAAAATGATACATTTATACAATGAATAGTGTGAGGATCATGATATAACATTTTAATCAGGAATTATATACACTGTTCCAAATAAAATATGGTGTATAATTGTAAATTTGTCTCAATGAGTGAAAATGCAAGACAAGAAACCCTTAACAAGGTCCAGATTTGTTCTACACACACACCAAAATTCATAATTAATCAAATTAAGTTTATTATATACATTATTTTGAAACATTTTCATCCATATTTATTTTAATAACGACCATTAATTATCATATACTATTTATTTATTATCTATTTTTGGCTTATGTTTGTATAAAAGTGGAATCTATATTGGGTTATTTTCTAATTTTATCAACCAAAGATGATATTTTAATACTAATTTAAATACTCAATAAAAACAATATATATTAAAAATAATCATTATTTTATAATAAAATTTTATAAATTTTATAATTTAATTTCTCATAGTCATCAATGATATAGTTTTATAGAATTGTTCGAGTAGGTGATTAGACCCACCCAAACATGAACATACAGTAATTCATTATGTGAATGGGGTTTATAAATTGGTTATTTTGGTATAATATAATTATTAAAAATAATAATTAATGTTTTTTTTGATATTTTAAAGGTTTTGAATCATATGTAACTAGTTTTGATGAATATGTAAATTCAAGATGAAAAACGAGAAACATTACTTCACAGAGGTGGTAATCTGCACAACACACACTTTACATTTTCATTTCTAGAAGAATGATAGGAAATAATAGTGATTTATAATTGTTATCTTAATAATAATAATAATATTATTATTATATATTTCAAATTTATTATTTAATTAAATACTTATTATAATGAATGAGTTACAGTTGTCAATAGTAGAAGACCTTGCTTCATGGAGGTGGTAGTCTACACAAACACACGATTTCCGTACTTTTGTTCTTCTAATTATATGGAAAGGAATAAATAATGATTGTCATAGAAATATAATAAAATATAAGTATCATTATTATACTGAATTAATTATAAGTCTATTTTTTTATATATTAGTCTGATTGTTAATAATAATAAATGTTTAAGGATTAAGTTATACTCACTTTGGGACCTCAAATCTTCTCTTGTAAGCCTCCACGGAAATAAACATCTTATGATAATTTCTGGTGACCATGAGATTTACAAAATGAAATTTAATTATATTATAGGTAGGTATGGATTATCAAGGTTTTTTAAAATGTTAAGAGTATCATTGATAGAGTGGAATTTATCCCCTTTTAAAGGTGATGAAAATGGCACTTTTGTGAATACCCTTCACTTTTCAATAAAATCATTACACTATTTAAGTGTAAATGACACCTAAATTTTCAAATAATATATTATTTGGTGATATATAATCATAAAATAATAATCCAACTATTTAACCATATATTTTAAACAATTATTATGTCGTTTACTCATATATGTTTACATTTACCTTTTTATTATTTTTACCGGGGTAACTAGTTTTTACCTAAGTGGCATGTGTATTACAAAACATATAAAATAACCCATATAACCAAATTTGGATTTTATGAAACTAATTTTAATCTCAATTAATTCTAATTAATATTATTAAAAAGATAAAATTAATTTCTAAATTAAATAATTTTAAATAAAGAAAAACTATTTTTATCAAAAAAAATTTTCTAGCCATTATGTGTTATTAATCTTATTTAGAATTGATTAAAAATTAAATGTATGTTTATATAACTATATATGTGTTGAAAAATAATATTATATTTATTAATAAAAATATATTAATTTAAATATTTAATTAAAAAAATCACAATGTAAATAAAATAATTCATTGAAAATAATAGTTTTTACATTGTCATGGTGATTAACATTAGTCCTAGAAATCATAAATTTATGAATAAAAATAAAATTTTCCTTATTATATAATATGAACATGTTGATCTAAAACCTAAAATCCATTATTTTTTGATTGAATTTCTACAGATGATGAAAACTAATTTGTAATATATGAAATTAAAACAATTATTTTAGTAATTTTTTTGATATTTCCAAAACATTACACATTGATATTAAAAGTTAAATATAGGATTTTAAATTATTTATTTTACTTCATTAGTTTATATTTTTATTTAAAAATGTTTTAAAAAACTTTTAATTCAATAAAATATTAGTATTAGAAAGATCGATATATTTTTCACTATTCACCAAAAAATAAATTATTTGAGAAAAAGTTAAAAAATTCATCCAATGAGAATATTTATTTATTTTTTATAAAAACTGAATCTAAATTTTTTAAATTTAAATTAAAAAATTAAATAAATTATCTTTTAAATGAAAATAGAATTTAAAAATAAAAACTTATTTTGTTAGAAAAATTATCTTTTTAAACATCCAATGTTTTTAATCTTATTTGATATTAATTTTTATGTAATTAAATATTGAAATATTATTTGATAAATATAAGTATTACCTCTTATAATAAATTTTAACATTGATCAATTTAATTTATTTAGTGAAAATATAATATTTTATGTAAATGGTTCTTCTAGAAGAAAAGAAAAATAATAATTTTTAATTATTTTAATTTATTTTTATAATTTTTTCTATTAAGGGTAATATTATTCATGTAATTTTAATATGTCACAACTCATTTTTTTCATGTGTTGCATCAGTATGGTGTTACATGTGACACAAGATATCGAAGATAGTATTAATTTAAAGTGTAAAAAATCATGGGTTATTATAAGAAGCAGCCTAAATTTTAATTATAATTTTCAATAATTATTTTACATTTCCATTTAGTTGAATTTTTTCAGATTACCCTCCATCTCCTTCTTCATCCACACATTATGTTTAAACTTATTTTCATTAAAAAAACAACATTATTATTTTTTTCCTTATCTCCATTTATATCTAAAGTGTAACATCCAAAGTAATTAATGAATAATAGATATTTTTATCTATGTCTATTAATGAATCATATAGTGTTTTAGAGGCTTAAAATGAAAATAAATCCAATCTTAAGCATGGAATACACTAAAATTTTTTAAAAGATTTTTTTACTGCCTTTTGATGGAAAACCATTTTTAAATATATCTTTTGAAAATTTTATAAGCTATGTTTTTCAAAATAAACTTATTATTTACGATTGGTACATCGAAATTTACATTGGATAAATTTTTGGTATTTTTCTGACAATGTTCATTTTTTTAATGAATAGTCAAAAATACTTCATTTTACATCAAAAATGCTTTTTCATTTATTTTAATTATATGGTTTGATTATATTTTTAATTGTTCTTAAAGTGTAATATGAATATATTTTTACCATTTAATCCAATGGTGGTCATTGGAATCAATTTCACTTTGAAATTGGACTTAAACTGGTGTCAATCTTTTGATACTTATTGTTTCATAAAAACACGCTTTTTGTCATGACAGCAGGATTTAATTATTAAATTAATTAATGTGACTTATATGATTTGAATTTTTTTAAAATAGACATCATTTTTGAATTCGGAATATCAAATATAGCTTAGGGTGAAGTTTTGGTTTTTTTTCTGAAAAACTTCAATTTTTGATGAATAGTGAAACCACTAAGTGGTAGTTAAAGAAACTGATTTTTCGTTTAAATGAAACTTTGTAACTTTTGTGATTTGATTTTCAAAAATCCGACATACATGGTTGTCATTATGAAGTAAAATTTCGTTCAATGAGATTAAAATAATTTTTTGGTGAATAATAACTTTTAAGTTTTAAATCGCGATTAGAGGTAATTAGTGTAGTTTAAGGAAAAAACAATGTTTTTATAGTATGAGAAGAGCTTGACACATGTCCTACCATTATTGTATGGGTCATGGCCGACCAAGAAATTCGATGGGTCAACTTGGGGACCCCATGGAGCCACATTGGTTGGGAAATGACATAAATATCTTTTTAGTTAATGATAAAGTAAAAATGACACAAACATGATATGTTTTACTAAAACAATTTTTAAATGGGGTTATACAAGTCCGATTTTTTATTATAAATCTTCATTGGAAAGATAAAGAGATTTCCAACATCATAGTATATTTTTTTATCATTTTTTGACTTTAAATAAATTAAATTATTTATGACATCATAATGATGCAGCGATGACCTCATTAATTGACGAATTAAATAAAATAGAAAGATAATGTAAAATCTAAAACTTACACATGTCCAAAACCTATTGGGTGGGTATATTTCTAACCCTTATCTCCATAGCCTCGAATTATATCAATTTGGGACCTTTAAAATCCGAAACACATTTGAAAATAAAGTAACATTTCTTTACTTTCAAAGAGTGCCCCTCCTCTCCTCCTATAAAAGGCCCCCCTCTACCTCCTTACCCACACTTCCAAAGCCTTTGGCTCAGCCAACCACTTCCCATTTTGTCTCTCCACATCCCTATATTACTCCTTGAAGCCTCACTTTGTACAGAAGTCTTCCCAAGGAACCCTTTGAGCTCAAACCAAAGGGAGTTACCCGATTTTAAGGTAATGACTTCACTTGAGTCCTTTTGTTTTATTTTGCTTCTCCAACCCCCTAAACTCTTTTTATTCATTTATTTTGTAAAAACTCCAGTATCTTTAATATACTAGGATTTTGTTATAAGAAGGATTCGAGCAACACTTACACACACCTACATCTAATGGTTAAAGGACATATTGTTTCCGTGGATGGTGAATTTATGCCTCCCGAAACGAAGATTGTTCAACATTCTTTTAACACCTTAAAAGGTGGCCATTAATATGTAACTATATTTATATATGATATATAATATGTTTATGTTTTCCTTAATCTTCTGTATTTTTTATTTTGGGCATACCTTTATGGTTTCCATTATGGGTAAACGCAATATCTTCATTTAAGGAAGTGCGGACTACCGCCCCCTCAAAGTGATTTGATTCGTTAAATACCATATGTGGGACGTATAAAGGATGGAGTTATGATATTATATATGATATTACACCGAAATTATAATATACCTTTATATCATTATGATTCCATTCTATAAAATATGAAATAGAAATGAAAGTAGCGTTCATGCGTACGTACGGCTTACCGTCTCCATGAACGGTGCATTTCATTTATTACCTCTAAATGATTATGTAATATTATAAATGCATGTATTTACTGGATATATATGACATATATGATATCTACATCATGAATACCATTCTGGATATAATGGATACATGAACAACTTGTAATTATAAAAGGTTTATTTTTGACTCAAGTACCAATGATCGTTAAAACGACCGTTATTAACTTAAATAATTAAATAGTGTTCATGACATGGAAATAAGTGATATAAAAGGAATAATGAACATAAAAAAAGTTCTTAAGCAAGTAGAAATTAACTCATGTTTATTATTCAGGACATTAAATAACGATCGAGTCAT
Organism: Viscum album; assembly: GCA_963277665.1. Lineage (NCBI taxonomy): Eukaryota > Viridiplantae > Streptophyta > Magnoliopsida > Santalales > Viscaceae > Viscum > Viscum album. The sequence goes on from OY728119.1 coordinate 2,124,081,327, forward strand.
GTCAGACCCGAGGTATGGGACTTCGTCTCAATCTCCTTTCATTGAGGCATATTTTGTTTTATACACAACCTTCTTTTATATGGTGTATAAACCCATTTGAATTTTACATTTATCCAAAAGGAATATTTTTTATATGAAGCATTTACTAAACGACAAAAGGGAATGTTTTTGCCGTACGTATGTGGTGACAATGACTTCTTCCGCCGCCATGACCATTATTTGAGTTTCAGATTCCTCTACAAGCCATAATTTTTTTTAAAAGAAAAATAAATACCATGTTTTACTTTTATTTTATTTTGGTATTGAAAATGGTTTTCATAATGTTATTATATCAATGTGTTGTATTGATAACTTTTTATTGAAAGGTGGAAATGTTATGTTTCCTTTATGCATGTTTTATGTGATACGATTATGTTGAGGTTCTTGGGCATTATTATGAAGACGGGTGGTTCCGTGATAAACTAAGGGCGGGTGAGCCCGATATAGATCTCCAATGCCTTGGGTAACGCGAAGGAGTGAAACGTTAAGTTTTCTCTGAAGAGATTTAGGGAATATACTGTGATGGGTATTCCAAATGTAACCAAGAGGGTTACTCCCTACGTAAGAATGTTATGAATGCCTCACTTTTCCTTTATGTCTTATGATTTCTATGATTTATTCATGATTTGATGAGGTATGTTAATGTGCTTATGTTTTATAGGTAACGTATGATTTCATTCTTAGGTATATATGTACCCATGTTTCCTTTCCATATTTTTATATCCCTTACTGAGCTTTTTATGCTCATCCCAAGTTTTTTGAAATGTTTTTCATAGGTCAAGGGAAAGGTACATGATATGATGATAGTGTCAAGGAAGTGTCAAGAAAGAATCCATGTTTTATTTTAAATATGTTTCCATTGATGGGAAAGAAGAATACTATCTTTATGTAACCACTTTGTTTATATGTGGAATGTAATGCGAGTTTTATGATCTAATTCTCTAAAACTCTAAACCTGAAAAGATCCTCATTGTGTAATCTTGTAATAACTCAAGATTAAGTAAGGTTTAAGGCTGGGGTCTTATAGTTGGTATCAGAGGTCGGTTTAGATAACTTTAGGAGTTAGAATTCTATTAAATGAATATCCAAAAATATTTTTTTATGGTCAAATTGATGTGATATAGTATTTGAAGATTACCATGTTTCTTCATCTAAGACATGTTTGTTCAGAATGGTTTTCCGCAGAGGAAATAGGGAAGCAGTGCTAGGAAGGCATACAGAAAGAAATAACCTTCCGAATTAGCATCCTGAGATGGTCGATATTGGAACTGAACAGTTTGTTGCAGTAATGGTGCAGTTGAATCAAGCGATAAATGGTGGTTGTATCCATGCACGAGATCAGCCAGATCAACAGTAGAGGAACATGTCAGTGGTGGACCATTTCATGAGGCAACATCCCCAATCATTCAGAGGATCATCTGACCCTGTGGTAGGTGAAGGGTGGATTAAAGCCCTGGAGAAGATTTTCGATGTCATGGGGTGTTCAGACAATCAAAAGGTTAGTCTTTCTATTTATCGTTTGGAGGGTGAGGCAGATCAGTGGTGGTCTATTGTTAAAAATAACAGGGACGCTGATGAGATTGACGCTCTTGATTGGGATGAATTCAAAGGTATGTTTCATGAGAAGTATTTTCCTAAGGCTGTTCGACTTAGGATGAAAAAACAATTCTTGGAATTGAGGCAAGAAGAAGACTCAGTGGCTGCCTATGAAGAAAGGTTCACTCGATTGGAAAGGTATGCTCCAAATTTTATCCGAGACCTTGATAGTAAAATCAATCATTTTTACTCAGGATTAAAGCCAAAATATCGAAGGGAATTAGCTTCTCGTGAGTTTAAAAGTTATGAAAAGCTTGTTCGATGTACTGACAAGGTGGAAATGGTGTTTTATGATGATCAAGTGTTCTATAACAACCAACAGAAGAAGAGACCGAGGTGGCAGGAGAAAGGAAAGAATTCTTCAAAAAAGCCTGATGGTAAGAAAACTAAGTTTCCAGTTTGTGATAAATGTGGAAAAAGGCATGCTGGGGAATGTATTCTGAATTATGGAAAGTGCTACCGATGTGGTAAGATGGGACATAAGGCTCGTGATTGCACTGAAAAGGATCAAGGTGAAGGTAAGACCAAATTTGATTTACAGTTAGTGAAATGTTATAAGTGAAATGAGATGGGTCACTATGCAAACGAGTGTCCGACAAAGAGCTCGAGTGATGGGAAGCAGTTAGACTACAAGCAGAAAGGGGTGGTGAAATCCTTTGCAACTACTTCAGCAGATGTTGGGCCATCAAATGAAGTTGTATCAGGTACTTTGTTTTTTCAGATTATTCCAGTGTGTTGTTTGATTCGGGGTCTACACATTCTTTCTTCTATGAAACCTTTTCTAGTAAAATGGGAATACCATCTCAAGAAATGACTCCTGAACTTTTGGTAAAAACACATGGGGGAAATGTTGAGGCAAAAATAATTTATAAGAATCTTCCTATCCTCATATGTGGAAAGAACCTACTTGAAAACCTTATTGTTCTACCTCTAGTAGAGTTTGATGTTATCCTGGATATGGATTGGCTCTCTATTTACCATGCTAATATTGACTGTAGATATAAAGAAGTTTCTTTTCAGAATGACTTTCAGTTTGTGTGCAAGAATGAACCCTTACTGTTGATAACTTATCAAGAGGCCAAGAAACTTATAAAAGATGGAAATGAATGTTACCTTGCACACATCGTTGAAAATAAAGGAACTGTTCAGATTAATGATGTGCCAGTGGTAAATGAGTATCCTGATGTTTTTCCTGATGAGTTTCCTGGAATAATACCAGATCGGGAAGTTGAGTTTACTGTTGACTTAGTTCCTGATGCTAAGCCAATTTCAAAAACCCCTTATCGAATGGCTCAAATTTACCTTTTAGAGTTGAAGGAGAAATTGCAAGATTTATTAGAGAAAGGTTTCATTCGACCTAGCACATCACCTTGGGGTGCTCCTGTTTTATTTGTTAAAAAGAAAGATGGTTCAATGAGACTTTTCATTGATTATAGGGCCTTAAATAATATTACAATTTTGAACAAGTATCCTTTGCCTCATATCGATGATTTGTTTGATCAGCTCCAGGGAGCTCAGTATTTTTCAAAGATTGAATTGAGATCGGGGTACCATCAGCTGAAGGTAAAGGAAGCAGATGTTCTGAAGACCGCGTTCCGTACAAGATATGGCCATTATGAATATGTAGTAATGCCTTTTGGGCTAACCAATGCACCTGCTGTATTCAAGGACTTAATGAATAGAATTTTACATGAGTTCTTGGATAAGTTTGTGGTGGTTTTTATTGATGATATTTTGGTTTTTTCTAAAAGTAAAGAGGAGCATGAAAGACATTTAAGGGTTATTTTTCAAACCTCAAATGAAAAGAAATTGTATGGGAAATTCAGCATGTGTGAGTTTTGGTTGCAAAAAATTTCATTCCTTGGTCACATTGTTTCTAAAGATGGGATAACCGTTGATCCTACAAAAACAAAAGTTGTGGAAGACTGGCCAAGACCCACAAATGTAACTGAGATTCGTAGCTTCCTTGGTTTGGCAGGCTATTACTGAAGTTTTGTTAGAAATTTTTCACGGTTATCTAGTCCAATGACTAAGCTAACTCGGAAGGGTGTTAAGTTTATCTGGACAAAAGAATGTGATGATTGTTTTCAGAAGTTGAAAAGAAGATTGGTGAATGCTCCAGTTTTGGCACTACCTTCCAAGAATGGTGAGTTTGTTATATACAGTGATGCTTCATTGAAAGGACTTGGTTGCGTCCTAATGCAGAATGATCAGGTAATTGCTTATGCTTCACGACAGTTGAAAACTCATGAGGTAAATTAGCCTACACATGATTTGGAATTAGCTACTGTTGTTTTTGCTTTAAAAATTTGGAGGCATCATTTGTATGGATTAAAGTGTGAAATATATACTGATCACAAAATTTAAAAGTATATATTCACTCAGAAAGAGTTAAACATGAGACAGAGGAGATGGCTGGAATTAATCAAGGATTATGATTGTACAATTAATTACCATCGAGGAAAAGCAAATAAAGTGGCTGATGCTTTGAGTCGAAAAAGTACTGCTTCATTAACAATTTTGCGTTTGGAACGTGATCCTTTGGTTAATGATTTGATGAACTTTGGCATAGATGTTTTTGGTGCAGGATGTTCTTCTGTTTTGTTTCGGGTATCAGTGAAATCTTCTCTATCAGACAGAATCAAGAAAGCACAGAAGCAAGACAGTGAGTTGCAGAAAAAGGTAGAGCTAGTTCAGAAAGGTATGTTGCATGAATTCAACATTGATAGTGATTGTGTTTTGAGATTTGGGAAGAGATTGTGTGTGCCTTGTGATTCAAAGTTGAAGAGAGAGTTGTTAAATGATGCTCATAGTTCTCCGTTTTCAGTTCATCCTGGCAGTACTAATATGTACAGAGATCTGTGGGAGTATTACTGGTGGGATGGAATGAAAAGAGATATTACTGATTTTACTGTGAAGAAAACATGTCAACAGGTCAAAGCAGTGCAGCAGTTACCGAAAGGGATGCTTCAGCCTTTACCAGTGCCAGAGTGGAAATTGGGGAATATATCCATGTACTTTGCTGTGGGATTACCGAAGATATCTCGAGGTAATAATGCAATCTGGGTTATTGTTGATCGCTTGACTAAATCTTCTCATTTCCTTGCTATACGAGATACTTTTTCCCTAGATAAACTTTCCCGTTTGTATCTTAAATAGATAGTCAGGTTACATGGAGTTCCTCTCTCCATTGTATTTGATCGTGATCCCAGGTTCACTTCTAACTTTTGGAATGGCCTTCAGAATTCATTGGGTACTGAATTAAATTTTAGTAAAACATTTCATCCTCAATGAGATGGGCAGTTAGAACAAACAATTCAGACCTTGGAGGATATGCTACGAGCTTGTTCGATTGATTATCAGGGAAGTTGGGACCAAAATCTTTCTTTGGTTGAATTTTCATATAATAACAGTTTTCATTCTAGTATACAGATGGCACCATTTCAATCATTATATGGGAAGCGGTGTCGAACTCTAGCTTTCTGGGATGAAGTGGCTGAAAGGAAGTTGATGGGACCATAATTGGTAGAAGAGATGGAAGAAAAAGTTCAGCTGGTTCAGAAACACATGAGAATAGCTCAGAGCAGGCAGAAGAGTTATGCGAATAACCGGAGGAAGGATCTATCATTCAAGGTAGGTGATCATGTTTTTCTCAAGGTTTCTCCGTGGAAAAGTGTGATGAGATTTGTTAAGAAAGAAAAGCTGAGTCCAAGGTTCATTGGACCATATGAAATTCTAGAGAGAGTTGGATCAGTTGCATACCGGGTGGCATTACCTCCGTGTTTTTCTCAGGTACACCATGTTTTTCATGTTTCGATGTTGAGAAAGTACATGCCAGATCCATCTCATGTTTTGAGTCCAGAGGTAGTTCATCTAGAAGAGAACTTATCTTATGAGGAACAACCAGTCCAGATTCTTGAACACAGGGAGCAAGTGTTATGAAATAAGGTTATTAATCAGGTAAAGGTTTTTTGGAAAAACCACATGATGGAAGAGGCAACATGGGAATCTGAAAATGAAATGAGGGATAAGTACCCCCATTTGTTTGATAAGTAAATAAATTGCGGGGACACAATTTTCTAAAGGGGGGAAGGATGTAACATCCCAATTAAGTAATGAATAATAGATATTTTTATCTATGTCTATTAATGAATCATATAGTGTTTTAGAGGCATAAAATGAAAATAAATCCAATCTTAAGCATGGAATACAATAATATTTTTTAAAAGATTGTTTTTCTGCCTTTTGATGGAAAACCATTTTTAAATCTATCTTTTGAAAATTTTATAAGATATGTTTATCAAAATAAGCTTATTCTTTAGGATTGGGACATCAAAATTTACATTGGATAAATTTTTGGTATTTTTCTGACAATGTTCATTTTTTTAATGAATAGTGAAAAATACTGTATTTTACATCAAAACTGCCTTTTCATTTAATTTAATTATATGGTTAGATTATATTTTTAATTGGTCTTAAAGTGTAATCTGAATATATTTTTACCATTTAATCCAATGGTGGTCATTGGAATCAATTTCACTTTGAAATTGGACTTAAACAGGTGTCAATCTTTTGATACTTATTGTTTCATAAAAACACGCTTTTTGTCATGAAAGCGGGAATTAATTATTAAATTAATTAATGTGACTTATATGATTTGAATTTTGTAAAATAGGCATCATTTTTGAATTCAGAATATCAAATATAGCTCAGGGTGATGTTTTGGTTTTTTTTTCTGAAAAACTTCAATTTTTGATGAATAGTGAAACTACTAAGTGGTAGTTAAAGAAACTTATTTTTCGTTAAAATGAAACTTTTTCACTTCTGTGATTTGATTTTCAAAAATCTGAAATACATGGTTGTCATTAAGAAGTAAAATGTGGTTCAATGAGATTAAAATAATTTTTTGGTGAATAGTAACTTTTAAGTTCTTAATCGCGATTAGAGGTAATTAGTGTAGTTTAAGGTAAAAATAATGTTTTAATAATATGAGATGAGCTTGACACATGTCCTAACCATATTGGATGTGTCATGGCTAACGAAGATAATCCATGGGTCAACTTGGGGACCCCATGGAGCCACTTTGGTTGGGAAATGACATAAATATCTTTTTATTTAATGATAAAGTAAAAATGACACAAACATGATATGTTTTACTAAAACAATTTTTAAATGGGGTTATTCAAGTCAGATTTTTTATTATAAATCTTCATTGGAAATCTGAAAAGATTTAATACATCATAGTATATTTTTTATAATTTTTAGACATTAAATAAATTAAATTATTTATGACATCATAATGATGCAGCGATGACCTCATTATTTGATGATTTAAATAAAATGGAAATATAATGTAAAATCTAAGACCTAAACATGTCCAAAACCTATTGGGTGGGTATATTTAGAACCCTTACCTCCTTAGTCTCGAATTATATCAATGTGGGACCTTTAAAATCCGAAACCCATTTGAAAATAAAGTAACATTTCTTTACTTACCAAGAGTGCCCCTCCTCTCCTCTTATAAAAGGCCCCCACCTCTAACTCCTTACCCACACTTCCAAAGACTTTGTCTTGGCCAACCCCTGCCCATTTTGTCTCTAGACATCCCTCTATTACTCCTTGAAGCCTCACATTGGGCAGAAGTTTTCCCAAGGAAGCCTTTGCGCTCAAACCAAAGGGAGTTACCGGATTTTAAGGTAATGTCTTCACTTGAGTCCTTTTGTTTTATTTTTCTTCTCCAACCCCCTAAACTCTTTTTATTCATTTCTTTTGTAACAAATACAGTATATTCAATATACTAGGATGTTGTTATAAGAAGGATTCTAGCAACACTTACACACACCTACATCTACTGGTTAAAGGACATACTCTTTCCGTGGATGGTGAATTTTTGCCTCCCAAAATGATTATTGTTCAACATTCTTTTAAAACCTTCAATGGTGGCCATTAAGATGTCACTATATTTATATATGATATATAATATGTTTATGTTTTCCTTAATCTTCTGTATTTTTCATTTTGGGCATACCTTTATGGTTTCCATTATGGGTAAACGCGATATCTTCATTTAAGGAAGTGCGGACTACCGCCCCCTCAAAGTGATTTGATTCGTTAAATACCATATGTGGGACGTATAAAGGATGGAGTTATGATATTATATATGATATTACACTGGAATTATAATATACCTTTATATCATTATGATTCCATTCTATAAAATACGAAATATAAATGAATGTAGCGTTCATGCGTACGTACGGCTTACCGTCTCAATGAACGGTGCATTTCATTTCTTACCTCTAAATGATTATGTAATATTATAAATTCATGTATGTACTGGATATATATGACATATATGATATCTATATCATGAATACCATTCTGGATATAATGGATACATGAACAACTTGTAATTATAAAGGGTTTATTTTTTATTCAAGTACCAATGATCGTTAAAACGACCATTATTAACTTAAATAATTACATAGTGTTAATGACATGGAAATAAGTGATATAAAAGGAATAATGAACTTAAAAAAGGTTCTTAAGAAAGTACAAATTAACTCAAGTTTATTATTCCAGACATTAAAGAACGATCGAGTCAAGTCGGACCCGAGGTATGGGACTTCGTCTCAATCTCCTTTCATTGAGGCATATTTTGTTTTATACACAACCTTCTTTTATATGGTGTAAAAACCCATTTGACTTTTATGTTTATCCAAAATGAATATTTTTTGTACGAAGCGTTTACTAAACGACAAAAGGGAATGTTTTTGTCGTACGTATGCGGCGACAACGACTTCTCCGCCGCCATGACCATTATTTGAGTTTCGGCTTCCTCTACAAGCCATACTTTTTTTAAAAGAAAAATAAATACCATGTTTTACTTTTATTTTATTTTGGTATTGAAAATGGTTTTCATAATGTTTTTATATCAATGTGTTGTATTGAAATCTTGTGATTGAAAGGTGGAAATGTTATGTTTCCTTTATACATGTTTTATGTGATACGATTATGTTGAGGTTCTTGGGCATTATTATGAAGAGGGGTGGTTCTGTGATAAACTAAGGGCGGGTGAGCCCGATATAGCTCTCCAATGCACTGGGTAACGCGAAGGAGTGAAACGTTAAGGTTTCTCCGAAGAGATTTAGGGAATATACTGTGATGGGTATTCCAAACGTAACCAAGAGGGTTACTCCCTACTTAAGAATGTTATGAATGCCTCAAGTTTCCTTTATGTCTTATGATTTCTATGATTTATTCATGATTTGATGAGGTACGTTAAAGTGGTTATGTTTTATGGGTAAATTATGATTTCATTCTTATGTATATATGTACCAATGTTCCCTTTCCATATTTTTATATCCCTTACTGAGCTTTTTATGCTCATCCCATGTTTTTTGAAATGTTTTTAACATGTTAAGGGAAAGGTACATGATATGATGATAGTTTAAAGGAAGTGTCAAGAAAGAATCTTTGTTTTATTTTAAATATGTTTCCATTTATGGGAAAGAAGAATACTAACTTTATGTAACCACTTTGTTTATATGTGGAATGTAATGCAAGTTTTATGATCTAATTCTCTAAAAATCTAAACCCAAAAAGATCCTGAATGTGTAATCTTGTAATAACTCAAGATTAAGTAAGGTTTAAGGCTGGGGCCTTATATAAAGTGAGTGTTTTAAAAAATTTAATACATTCATAATTTTTTATAGATGCATTGAAATATTCCTCCAGTTTTTCTGGTGATTTTACTATTTCCTTATTAGAATTTTTAATTCCAAATAGAATATTTTTCTATGGGATTTTAGGTTCATATTTCTTTAAATAAAGTATATGGAAGTCCCCTTTTTTTGAATTAAAAATCACCATCATTTCATTTCAAATATTATCACATTCAACATGAATGAAAATTATATTATAAATATTTCACAGGAATTAACCTTTCCTCTCAATATAAATCTTGATAATTGATGTATCAATTTTTATATTTAATTATTCTTTTTCATTCAAAAGATTAAGTCATTTTTAGGCAAACCATTAACTCCATTTCGAATTGGACAACCTTAAATATTTCTTATTATCCTTCATTTTAATAAATTATAAAAAAATCTGTGAGTTTTTAGAATTTTTTTTGTTGGAAATACATGGTTGGAATTCTTAAAAAGACTCTAAATAAAAATATGAATTGGAGTTTTGTAGTTTCATGATGTTCAAAGAAGGTTTTTGTGATTTTATGTAGTCAGGAACAAATTATTCCATAGTGATCTGTTTATTATAAAAAAATATATTTTTTTAAAGGTTGTATATTGATGTTTTGATATTATGATAGGGTTTATATGAAGATGGCACAATATTTGTTGAATAAATTTAGGGAATTTAAAAATAAAAAATTATTCCATAATGGTAAAGTATCATTATTTTTATTTTCATTATAGGAGTGAATTTTTAGGAATGGTGTGACACTACGGTTTGTGGGTAAAGGGTCACATGATAGTAAGACTCCATGGTATTATATTAGATATTTTTCTTAACAAAGGTTTGAAATAGGACATGTAGATCACATATTAAAGGTAGTTTTATAATTTTGGATTTCATTGTGAATATTTTTGTTACACTATAATGTGTTAATGAAATATATTTTCATAAGGTTTATCAAGATATAATCCTGAAATGATGGGTGAGGATTATGTGATGATTTTTAGATAAGAATGTATGTAATAACCTAAACTAGATCTCTTATTTACAAATTCTAAACCACAAAAATACCTTAAGAACATTTCAACACTCCTATATGTTAGAAAAAAAAATAAGTGATGAAATGTGGAATAATGTGATTTGATTTTTCCACTTTGAGATTTAAATAATATATAACCATATTCTTCATTAAAATTTGATTTACTCATTTTCACATAAGAATGATGAAATTTAAAACCTATAAATTAATGTAAAAACATTAGAAGTTTGAAAAAAAACACACATGTAACACAATGAATGTACATTGATTAGATAAAACGAAAATATATATAAGGTGTCAAAAAAAGGAATCAAAATAATTAAAAATATATTAAAACATCTCACATGATTTAAGGGTCAATAACTACAAAATATACCCAGGATCATGTATCTCAATCCTTAAAACTCTCTTATACTAGTCCCTTCCCCTTACATGGATCACATAGAAAAATATATATATGCATCCCATGATATATATAGGTGTGACTATATCATACCCAATAGGTGGTTAACACCTAACCCCATCCAACATGTCAAGAAATCAAGTGCATCCAGAAAAAATATAAAGTATGAATTGAATTCAATATCCAAAAAATTATTAGTTTATAACAAAAGTGTTGAAATGAAATCTACTAACACCATGTAGGTTAGTTTTCAAGTGTTAAACTTGTTATCATGGAATCCAACCATACCTGCATATAAACATTCTTAGATAATTTTTCAATGAACCTATACATCAGTTAATATTTTTAGATATATGATAATGTTCCAAATGATCTACAAATTAATGAATGAGTTTCAATTTTAAATAAAAGATATATAAAAAATATCAGTTTTTATCTGAGATTGAGTTTCATTTCATAGAAAAGTTTGGGCATGTTAGTTCCCATCTCAAAAAAAAGTCATGTTATCAATATAAGTATCTTATATATATATATATAATTTCTAGGTAGTGAATTTCTGACCCTATGTATCTAGTGAATTCAAGCCTTATCATTGTCCCTCATCAACTCCAAAAAATATAAATAATTTATAACATATACACATATTTATTTTTTTAAATGGTTCAATATATATATATATATACACATATCCCACTAATAACATTTAATTGAATAAGTACTGGTAATTCATGGTCCAGTCTACCTATGTTAACCATCCACCATCATATTTGAAATCTAATTACTATTTAACATTCTTATGTAGAATTCACTATAGAAAAAATAGTGTTCCCTTGTGGTTTTTTCACAACAGTTTAAAAAACCATTATTAAATGTTATCTTGAAAAAAATTAGTGGCAGTTGTTAAAACTAAATCTAAATGATTTTTAAACATTTTTTTCCTGTAAAAAGTTCTTATTTTTTAGTAGTTATTTTTTAAAAAAAGTCCTATAAAATAGATGTGTTTTAAAAAACCGCTGCTGAATTAAAGAAATAAATTAAAAATATATATTTATTTATGATTTATGATTGATGAATTATTATTTAATCTCAAATATAATTTATTATTTATAATTTTAAATAACTATAACGTGTTAATTAATAAATATCTATAATTATTAGTGAATACTAACTTTAAACTTAAAAAAATGATCAATTTGACCATAATTATTGATTCAATAGTCCGTTTCAGCTCCAAAAATAGTCAAATTGAAGCTGATGAAATGGGATAAAACCACATGAGATATAAATCATGTTATAATCAATGGAAAAATATATATTATAGTTTCAAAAAAGATATAAATCAAACTCGAAATTCAAACGACCATAACATTTGATTCAGTTGTCAATTTGGACTCCACTACATATCTCAACGAAGAATGTGATGAGCCCTATGCCATATAGGGCCATTGGAGATATCCAAGAGATTATGTCAGAGTTGTTTCACCCTTATAATGGCCCAGAAGGCATCTAAAACTGAGTTTTTGGTCGGGGTATGCCAATTTTTTTTTCATTTGATAGATTTTCAGCCTCGTTTGAAGGAGTCTTATTGCATTTTTTCAGTGGGTAATGAATTTATTTTTGGGGTTTACAATCATATTGATATTATGGTTTTGAAATTTTCACATTTTTTATAAAGTAGCTTTATTTATAATTAAATATATGCATATTTTTTTTATATTTACAAACAATAAATCACTTTTATAAATACATATTTACATATAAATGTAATTTTAAGAACATAAACCAAATGGAAATAAATATTTTTAATTCATTTCTTTTAAAATAAATAATTACTAATTTTATATAAATTTGTAAATATTTATACCTATTTGTGTTTGTATATTTGGATATCATATACATGTAGATATAAATAGAGAGATATTTATATTTACTTGTGTTTATATATATATATATATATTAATATACAATTATATATCTCAGTGTTTTTATATATATTTATGTAACATAAATATGTGTTTATATATATTTTTGTAAATTTTGATATAAGTATATATATATACAAATATTTATATCGATTTCTTATTTTATTATTTCATAAATTTATAATTTATAATTTATAAATTATAAATTATTATTAATTATAAATTATTTAATATCTATTTATTATTTATTGATTAATTTTTATTATTAATTTATTTTTAAATGTCTATTTAATATTTATTAATTATTTGTTATCTGCAATCTATTACCTATTATTTATTATTAATTATTTATTATTTATTAATAACTTATTTACTATTAATTATTTATTAACTATTATTTATTATCACTTGTTATCATTTATTACTCATTTATTATTTTCTTATTATTAATTGGATATTTATTTATTATTTCATTATTTAATATTTATTCATCGGATATTTATTTGATATTTATTTATTTAATATTTGATTAATATTTATTTATTAAATATTTATTACTTATTTATTATTAATTATCATTTATTATTATTTATTTTTCATTTATTATTATTAAATTTATTGATTATTTATTTATTGTTTATTTTGTAACACATCATGCTTCCACAATACGTTTCCCTTTGAATAATGTAATAGCTTGCATTGTATGCACCTTCATGTTTTTAACACACCGCGACCAATCAAACTAGCCGTTAGGAATCATAATACCCACTTTTTAAAATTTTATAAATTTTATTTTTCAAAATGGACTTCATTTTTGAATTTGGAATATCGAAGTTAGCTTAGGGTGAATGTTTTGTATTTTTCTGAAAACTTTCAATTTTTAATGAATAGTGAAAAACAGAGCATTATTGGTTAAAACCGACTTTTTATTTAAATAATTGTTTATTTTAGCTAAAGTAATTTTAGGTCAAAATAGATACATAATACCAATATAAGTTCAATTTAATTCATTAAAGTCATTTTATAACAATTTTATATATATAAAAATTTTATTGAACTTTTACAGTCTTTTACCCACCTCCTAGGAGCATTTGCAAATTCACATAAAACTTAATTTTGATCCTTCTGTGAGTTAAATTTCAAAAATATGAGAAAAACGGTTAAAATCAGTAAGTAAAATGTGGTTCAATAAGATAATAATAATTTTTGGTGAATAATAACTTTTTTACTCTCATTTACCGGGATTAAAAGTAAATAGGGTAATTAAGGGTAAAAATGATATAATAATTACCCTAACACATATCCTAATTCTATTGGATAAATATAATTCAACCAAAAACAACCTTAAGAATAAAATATGATCCTCTTTGTTCCACTTGGATTAGATTAGGACATTTATTATTATTTTATTTAAATAAATGTTAAAAGAGTTAAATTCAAAGTTTAATAAATATTCTATTTTTAATATAGGTACATAAGATAAATTTGACTATAAATATTAATTAGAAAGATAAAGATATTTCCTAATTAATGGTATTTTATTTATATTTTTTATATATTAAAAATTTTAATTTATTTATGTCACAATTATGATGCAGTAATTACCTTATTAATGAAATGTTAAAATAACTGATATTATAAATATCTAAATAAATGTAAGTTGATACTTATGATTAATTAAACTAATTTTATAGGTTAATATGACATGTTATGGTTGGTTAAATATATTTTATTCGAAGTTATAATGTTTTTATGGATTTCAGAAAAATAAAATACTAAAGTGTCAAAATTGACAGAATTAATTTTCTAAAAAAATATTATTTTATTAATTGATATAATATTCCTAAAAATCTATGGTTCAGACCAAGGACTTATATATGGTTTTATATATAAATAATTATCCAAAAGGGGTTCTATTTACTTATTATAGTAAGTTTATTAACAATATAATATAAAAATACAGAGAGACATGGTAAATGTCAAACAATTTAACTAAGAGTTAAATCTAAAAGATAAGGTTAATATGATGACCTAAACCTATATAAAACCTATTGGTTGAGATTTTTTTGACCCATACCCACCATATCCTTTAAATAATTCATTTTTGAGCCATTATAAACTGAAAATTATTTTATTATAAAATAATATTTCAAGCTTTTCCTAAAGTGACCCTCACATCTCTTATAAAATACAACTTCCCCTTCTCTTATTTTCACACCTCCATATCCATTTGGATCAGAAAAACACATCCCAAATATCCTCCCAAATTTCCTGCCTTCATCCTAGAGGCCTTCCTTTGGTCATAAATCTAACCTAAGGAGCCCTTTTGATCAAATCAAAAGGAAGAACCCGAACAAGAAGTAAATATTTAATAACCTCTTTCAAGTCCTTTTCTTCTTCCACTTCCTCTTTCTTGGTTATTTCCATTCTAAAATAATAACTCCAGTATCTTCTATATATTATGATGTTATTATAAAAATGGTACAACCATATTCTTTATTCTATCCATCCTATAAATGACAAATTCTCCATACGTGCGTACATACGAATTACCATCTCCACGTCGTGGTGTAGTTTGTTATATAAACACTTCATTATTTGGATGTGTATAACAATGAGTATAACTGATGTAAATAATAAATATAACATGTTAATGAATCTGTATATATGATATAACATCCAATTACATACGATTTAACCATCAATATAATGATATTGTCGCTCGTGCGTATGTACAGATTACCGTCTCCACGAACACGATGAGATTCATTCCCCATCAAAATAATTCAAGAATAATTATCATTTTATGATTAAAAATCATGTTTATGACCATAGTATTATTCAGTATATGAATCAAATAAATCCTATCCTAAAAAAAATATGGCTTACGTAACCAAGCATATAATGGATAATGGACCAGTTAACACCTAAAATGATAATACTACTAAAATATTATTAACAAATCAATATTATAAGATCATATATGATATCATATTTATGTATATAGTTCTTGTATAATTTAATAAAAATGTTTTAACTATTATACTGGAGGTTAACATACCATCGACTAAGGAAAATTACAAAGTAAAGGTTAATTCTACAATCTCTTCATTATCCGAGGTTGTGTTTACATAAGTATCTACTGGGACCCCTTTATCATCAACATCCGTGTTTTCTTAAAAATGAAATTTGAAATATTTTTACTATTTACTAGACTATGGGTTTAATTCATTTATACCCTTATATGACCATATATGTTTTTTAAGGAATCTTTTTGTCATTTTCCAACTAAGGTACTTTATGACCATTCCTACAAAATTAAGGTTAGAATGTCTTTTTTTAACTTATACGATAGATGCAGCTATTTTATGGCATTATAACAATGTCAAAGCTTCCCATACAAGCTTACAAGATTATTTTCAAAATAAATATTTTCTTTTATAATTACATGACTTTAAAATTATTTCTAAATAGAAATAGATAATTCTCTCAAAAATTTTTGATTTCATCTTTGTCAACATCCTTTGATGGATTTTAAACTTGTTTGTAGTTGAATTACTATGATACAAATCTGCCATATTATATTGAAGGTTTTTTGATATATTGGACTGTGGATATTGTATTTTTATACCATTCATGTTTTATAGATAAATTATTGACATTTCATATGTTATTTTTAACACGAATGATTATGTTATGTTTAAACATTTTCATATGAGGAATGTATTGGACTTAGTATATGAGGAGTGGAGCCCGCTATAGCTCCTCAATGCATCGGTAGGTCTCCTGAGACAATTAGAGGTGGAATTGGATGAGGCCTTTCACAATTTGATATATGGTTTTGGCATAGGCCTTAATCATTTTTAGATGTCCTGGACAAGGCCTTGACAAAGTGTTTCAGATTTTCCAACATTATACATTCCCTCATTATGAAAATAATAATGATAGTTCATGCAGTTATTCGACTAGTAGAATACCCATGACTCAGTTTTATTATGGAATGATTTACTTAGCACATATTCCAGCCCTAAATTGTTCATGTTTATTATTTGTAAAGTCTTGTATTTTTAATTATTTATCATGCCTAATGTTAATATTATCTTCCACTATATTGCTTACCCATACTGAGCATTTGAGCTCAGCCCTTTCTTATGTTTCATTTTCCCCAGATATGATGAAGTTATTTATGAGTGACTTTCCGACATAATCTTGGAGGCTTGGATGTTTCTAATGAAAAAAATTAGTGTGGCATTTTTTTCAAGTTGTATTGTTGAACATAAATATGTGTCTTGTTTCCAATAATACTAAACTAGTCTGTCTTTCTGGAAATGATTCCTTGTATCATGCCAATGTTATGTAATAAAGCACCGACTCTAGGTAACTGGGTATTACTATTCATCTTCGGTGAGGTGATAAACTACCATGAAAACTTTTTCCCTTTCGCTAATCCCCAAAGAATTAAATATTTTCCCTAAGTAACTTATCCATTATTCTGCTACAAATGTATTTGTAAACCCATTGAATGTTGGTGGTTGTTGCCATAGGAAACGATCTAACACACCGCGACCAATCAAAATAACCATTATGAATAGTAATAACCACTTTTTGAAATTTTATAAATTTTATTTTTCAAAATGGAATCCATTTTTTAATTCATAATTTCGAAATTAGCTTAGGGTAAATTTTTGGTATTTTTCTAAAAACTTTCAATTTTTGATGAATAGTGAAAAACACTGCATTATTGGTTAAAACCGACTTTTTATTTAAATAACTATTTATTTTATTTAAATTTATTTTAGGTAAAAATAGATACATAATACCTATATTTGTTCAATTTAATTCATTGGAGTCATTTTATAATAATTTCAGATATATAAAATTTTATTGAACTTTTACCGTCTTTTACCCACCTCCTAGGAGCGTTGGAAAATTTGTATTAAACCTATTTTTTCTGGTTCTGAGAGTTGAATTTCAAAAATATCAAATACACGATTAATATCAATAAGTAAAATGTGATTCAATAAGATGAAAATAATTTTTGGTGAATAGTAACTTTTGTTTTTTATTTACCGCAGTTAAAGGTAAATAGGGTAATTAAGGGTAAAAATGATGTAATAATTACCCTAAAAAATGTCCTAATTCTGTTAGACAAGTATATATAGAACAAAACCAACCTTAGGAATAAAATATGATCCTACTTGGTCCACTTGTATTAGATTAGGATATTTATTATAATTTTATTTAAAGAAAAGTTAAAGGAGTTAAATTCAATGTTTAATAACAAAGCCATTTTTAATATAGGGTTATACATAAGATAAATTTGACTATAAATATTAATTAGAAATATAAAAATATTTTTGATACACTGATATTTTATTTATAATTTTTAGACATTAAATAATTTAATTTATTTATGACACAATTATGATGCAGTAATTACCTTATTAATGAAATATTAAAATAATTGATATTATAACTATCCAAATAAATGTAAATTGAGACTTATGATTAATTATAATAATTTTCGAGGTTAATATTAAATATTAGAGTTGGTTAAATTAATTTTATTAAAAGTGATAAAGTTTTTATGGCATTCAAAAAAATCAAATACTAAACAGTGTCAAAATTGACATAATTGAGTTTTTAAAACAAATATTATTTTATTAATTGATATTATATTCCAAAAAATATAACGTTCGGCCAAAAGACTTAGATAAGGTTATATATATTAATAATTCAGTACATGGGGTTCTCTTGGCTTGTTATATTGAGTGTATTAACCATATAATATTAAAATACAAAGAGACCTGGTAAATGTCAAACTATTTAACTAAGAGTTAAATCTAAATGATAAGGGTAATATGATGAACTAGACTAGGATAAAACCTATTGGTTGAGTGGAGTTTGACACATACCTACCTTATACTTTAAATAATTTATTTTGGTAAAATTAGAAATCAAAAATGATTTTATTATAAAATAATATTTCAAGCATTTCCTAAAATGACCCTCACCTCTCTTATAAAAGGGCATTTCCCCTTCTCTTAATTTCACACCACCAAATCCATTTGGCTTGGCCAAAACTTGACAAAATATCCTCCCAAATTTCATCCCTTCATCCTAGATGTCTTCCTTTGGTCATAAATCCAACCTAAGGATCCATTTGGACCAAATAAAATGGATGAACCCGAAGAAGAGGTAAATATTTCATCACCTCTTTCAAGTTCTTTTCTTCTTCCACATCCTCTTTCATTATTGTTTCCATTATAAAATAATAACTCCATTATCTTATATATATTGTTATGTTATTATATATATGTTACAACCAAATTCATTATTCTATCCATCCTATAAATGACATAGTCTTCATATGTGAGTACGTACGGATTACCATCTCCACGTCGTGGTGTAGTTTGTTATATAAAAACTTAATTAGTTGGATGGGTATAATAATGTGTATAATTAATGTAAATAATAAATATAACATGTTAATTATTCTGTATATATGATATAACATCCAATTACATACGATTTAACCACCAATATAATGATATTGTCGCTCGTGCGTACGTACGGATTACCGTGTCCACGAACGTGATGAGATTCATTACCCATCGCAATCATTCAAGAATAATTTTCATTTTATAATTAAAAATAATGTTTATGAACATAATATCATTTTGTATATGAATAAAGTAAATACAATTATAAAATACTTGTATTACATAACCAATAATATAAAGGAAAATGAATCAGTTAACACCTGAAATGATGATACTACTAAAATATTATTAACAAAGCAATATTATAAGATCATATATGATAACATATTTATGTATGTAGTTCTTGTATAATTTAATAACAATGTTTTAACTATTATACGGGAGGATAAAATACCATCGAATAAAGAAAATTATAGGGTAGGAGTTAATTCTAGAGTCTCTTCATTACCCGAGATAGTTTTTATGTAAGTATCTACTGGGACCTCTTTATCATCCACATCCGTGTTTTCTAAAAATGTAATTAATTTTTTTTAATATTTAATAGACTATGGGTTAAAGTCTTTTATACCCTTATTTGAAAATATATGTTTTTAAAGGAATCTTTCCATCGTTTTCCAAACTAGGTACTTTTTGACCTTTTCGACAAAATTAAGGTAAGAATGTCTTTTTTTAACTTATACGGTGGGCACATCTATATTAGGTCATTATAACATCGTCAAAACTTCTCATACAAGCATATAAGAATATTTTCAAAATAAATGTTTTCTTTTATAATTATATAACTTTTAAATGATTTCTCAATAGAAACAGATATTTCCCTCATTTTTTTTGATTTCATCTTTCTCAACATCCTTTGATGGATTTTAAACTTCTTTGAAGTTGATTTATTTTGATATTAATCCTTTATATTGTATTGAAGGTTTTTTGATATATTTGACTGTGGATGTGTTATTCTTATACCATTCATGGTTTATGGATAAAGTATTAACATTTTTTATGCTAGTTTTAATACGAATGCTTATGTTATGTTTCAACCTTTTCATATGAGGAATGTATTGGCCTTATTATGTGACGGGTGGAGCCCTATATAGCTCCTAGAGGCATCAGTAGGTCTCATGAGACTATTAGACGTGGAATTGGCCGAGGCCTTTCCCAATTAGATATTTTGTTTTGGTCGAGGCATTAATCATTTTTTGATGTCTTGGTTGAGGCCTTGACAAAATGTTTTAGAATGTCCGACGTTATACATTCCCTAATTATGAAAATAATGATAATTCATTTGGTTATTAGACTAGTAGAATACCCATGACTATGTTTTATTATGGCATTATTTACTCAGCTCATATTCTTTCCCAAAACTGTTAATGTTAATTATTTATAAAGGCATGTGTTTTGAATTATTCATCATGCCTAATGTTTATGTTATCTTCCATTGTATTTCATAGCATTACTGAGTGTTTGAGCTCACCCCTTTCTTATGTTTCATTTTCCCAGGATTTGAAGAAGTTAGTTATAAGGTACTTGAAGGCATAATCTTGGAGGCTTGGATGTTTCTATTGGAATTAAATAGTGTTGTATTTCATTTCAAGTTGTAATGTTGAACTTATGTATGTATATTGTTTCCAATAAAAATAAACTGATCGGTCTTTTGGGACATGATTCCTTTTATCATATCAATGTTATGTAATAAAGCACTGACTCTGAGTAACTGAGGTCTGGGTGTTATATATTTAATATTTATTTATTGAATTAATTATTAAATATTTAATTTTTATTTATTTGTTATGCATTTATTATTTATTTAATATTAATTTATTTAATTTTTATTTATTATTTATTATTCATTTAATATTTATTTATTATTTATTATTTAGGGATTATTTATTTATTAGTTATTTATTATGTTATTTATTGTTTATTTACTATTTATTTATTATTTATTATTTAATATTTAATATTTGTTATTTGTTATTTAATATTTAATATTTAATATTTAATATTTCATATTTAATATTTAAAATTTAATATATAATATATAATATATAATATACAATATTTATTATCTTTTATTATTTATTATCATTTATTATCATTTATTATTATTTAGTATTATTATTATTTTTATTTATTGATTATTTATTTATTTATCATTTAAATTATATTTAATTATTATTTATTTATTACATATTTAATAATTATTTAATAATTATTTATAATCTATTTATTATTTATCTATTATTTTTTATTTCATAATTTTTTATTTATTTATTACTTCCTTATTATTTATTCATTATATCTTAATTATTTATTGTTAATTAATATCATTAATTTTTTTTGTATATGTATTAGTATATTATATACTATTTATTACCAGATAAAGAGCTTGGTGGAGTGGTAATGTTTTTGCAGTATATCGAAGAGGTATTGGGTTGAAATCTCTCTTAGTGAATATATTTTCTAGATTTGTGTAGGGCATGTATTGAATATGCATGCCTAATAGGATAAATAATTATAAATAAATAAATTATGCAATATTTTTTTTAAAAA
Source organism: Viscum album (assembly GCA_963277665.1). Lineage (NCBI taxonomy): Eukaryota > Viridiplantae > Streptophyta > Magnoliopsida > Santalales > Viscaceae > Viscum > Viscum album. The sequence goes on from OY728119.1 coordinate 2,124,103,074, forward strand.
GCACTGCTAAATATTTAGCGGCGGTGTAAGCCGCCGTAAAACAAAATGCCATGAAATAAAAAACTAAATCCCAAAATGTGTTGCGAAATGATTTTCGACATGAAAATATGCTGCGATTTTAGAAAGCGCTGCACATCATTTAACATCGGTTTGAACCACCGCTGAATGCCAAAAAACCATCCAGAAATGCCTTTTTGGTTGTGATTGATATATATGAATGACATCATAAAATTTATAAAAAATGCATGTTCTTATTTCAATTGGGAATAACTATTATGATAATAGAATGTAAAAAAATGAAAAGAAGTTGAATAGAACCAACAATATAGAAAGTCACTTCTCTAAATAAAAACCATTCCATTTTTTATATTATGGAAAAAAATTTGGGAACATTACCCCTTAGTTTTTTACCTTCACTATGTTTTTTGTTCAGTTATGATTTTATTATGTAATGTCTTGGGTAACTTCTTTATGGGTTTGGAGGTTTTTAGAGGATTTTATGTGGGTGAACAGTTTTAGCATGGTTTGGGAAAATCGTTTAGTTATCTCCAAGAAACCATACAGATGGTAGGATTGGGGAAATATATATTTCGCACTTGGTGAATACTTAGTGCAAACTATAGAGAATTCCCCAAGAAATTGTGTAACTCATAATAGAGGAAAAATCATCATTGGTGTACCAAATCATCTGGCCAAACCATGTGGATTCCCTGAAGAGGCTTTGAGCCTTGCATTTTCGGCACATAGTTTCGTAAACATTGTGACTGAAGCATGAAAAACAATTTTATTAGGTAAAAATATTGGATTTTAACTCAAAACCTCCCTAAAACCCTTCATTCTACCTCCTAAAACTATGGCTATTGAATCTATGGACTCGAATAGTTGTTCTTTATGATTCCTCTCCAACCAAACATGATTTCTTATGGATCTAGAGGCTTTGGTTTGTGATAATTCAAGGAAAGAGATATTTCCTCCTCATCTCTTCATGTTCCTTCAAGATCTCCGCTCCTCCTAAAATGTATCATTAATCTAGGATATCTTGGCTAGATCTATAAAATCTAATATGATATAATAAGGAATTCTTGATTTATTGTTGGTTAAGTAGCAGGATCAAAAGAATTTATATCTTTTCCCAGAACAGATATAGATCTATCATCGAAGAAAAATCTAGTTGGGTGAGTTGATCTACATTTATGCCTATGCAATATTTTTATTCTTAAATCATGATTATATAATCCCATTACGATGAATCTCTATTGGTTTTAGAGATCTTTGGGGTGATAGTGTGGATTGGTTATTACTCTTAAAAATTAACATCAGCACACATATGGTAGGAATTCCTTACAATTTATAGACATTGTATCAAATTGTATGTTATGATTCACAAGCGGGTATATGTGTAGCTATGAGGACCATTGTGTGATATGTTATGCTTGTAAATTTTCATATGGTGTCTTTATGTGTGTCTTAGGATCCCAATAAATTTTGTGATATAATTGGACCTTAGGTGATATTCCATTTTGTTTGTAAATAAGTAGCCTGTAGATTTCTGTATTTTGTATCAGAGTGATAGGTGGGATCATCATGTCTTTGTTCTCCCATATAGGGTGAGCATGTTCAAGTGCAACATAGGATGGAACCTAGAGACATGATAGGGGAATAGAGACCTTGTGGTTTTATCTGAGACATAAGATATGGTAAAATGTCCTTGTGGCCTGATCCAATATTGAGGAAGGGGTATTATAGACTTATGGCCAAAATCAAAATTAATTATTGGGTGTGAAAATATTCTTTCCAAAACTGGTAGAGGTAGGGTATGATTCCCTTATGGACCAACCTAAGACTGATCCATGGGTGTGGCAACATCATGGAATAAACCATGACTATTGTGTATGATCCTTGATCTGGGAAATGTGTTGGAATTATAGCCTAATCTAACATGTGATAGAATATAATACATTCCTTTGAGCGTAGATCTAAAGTATGTGTAACTAGGGATTATGGAAGCTTGGTTAGCACATGATCACATGATCACATGATTTGTTTCTTTGTTTCTTCATTTTCATTCCAATATGAAATACACAATTATATATATTTTCAATTTATTTTAGGGAAACACATAATTGTGTGCTACTTATTTTACACTCACACCCTACATGGGAATCTCGATGCACATGATAATTTCATGGTCAAAGATCGAGCTAAGGGAAAAGGCACTTAGTCAGGAAGTAGAGAAAGTGGAGATTCATGCATAGGGGTGATACTGAGATAAAATCCGTATTATTTATATAGTGTTTTAGATTTTATTTTATTTTTTTATCATACATGGGTCAACATATCACATTCATAGTCTTTCAGTTTATATTTTTTGACCCAGATACCATATATTATTTCTTGCTATCTTTCTCCTAGTTTAAATAATTTTCTGCATGATTCTTATTTACTAATTTTTTGTGATTATGGTGTATTACAATTTTTATAAATATAGTCTCTTCCCAACACCATTCTAACCCTCATTAGTATTCGGAATCCACTAGTTTATTGTGGGATTCATAGGAGATAATGTGGTACTCTGACCCAAACTGAGTGATTCCTATCAGAGCATTATAAAACGATATAAAAGGTGGTTTTCTTCTCTTTATTATCTAATATATTTAGGTAATGTTTTAAAATAGGTAGGCCATGTTGAACATGGGATGTGGAGTCACTTAAGTTCATGGCCCACTGAGTTGTTAGTGATGGGAATGCTATTACATATTGTGGTGTTACAATTTATTTTTGATCCTGAGTACTGTTGTGACATTATAATTTTTGGGATTTGGGGTGTGTTCATGAATCATGATTAGGAATTTAGTTCTACATGTCATGCATATTATTACATGTTATACAAATGATCTATTTTTCTATGATATTTATGTACTAGAATTTAAATTAATTTAACTGAGCATGCTATGATTTATATATGTGTATGATTGTGACTAACATGTACATACTGAATACTTGGGTTAGAATCTATATATTCCTAAGGGGTTATGCCTTATGGATATGTGTAACCTCAATTGATTGGTCTTACAGTTTTAATTCCTTTTGTCTTCCTTTAAAATGATTGATTTTTTACCTTAAAGGATCCATTTTAAGAATTTATATGTATTGTTTTTGGAATTTCAAATAATTATGAATCAACATAGTCTTATAAGAAAACATGGAAAAGTGGGTTGTAATTATGCATAAGTTAATTGTTCGTGGACTACTATTAGATGCATAGGAGGATACAGTTGAGTATGCTCCCTCACCTACACTAGCGGTTCATGTAGTATACCTGATTAAGAATAATTCCTTAGGAAAGTGCCTATTCTTGGCATATAATATCACTAGAATATGGTTGAATTTTCTTAGTATTTACATCTTTAGAATCCCCCATACATATTGGGTATTAGTGGACCCTAGGATGTTGATGATTGTATTTTTTTCATTAAATGAATCAGGGGTCTTATAAAGACTCTTAATGATCGATGGGTTAAGTTTTATACTTTCATGCCATAGGGACCCATGACGAGAAGTTACATTGGGACGATCTAGGTAGAAAGATGTGAGCTTCTAACTTGGGATACCTTTAAGGATTTATTCATTTAAGAGATTTAAAATATATTTTTAAACATTATCAAGATCATGCGTTTATGGAGAATCTTTTGAGGATGATATCTGTATCTTCCTATTATATTAGTTTCATGGAATTAATTTTATTCACTACTCCCTTTTCTAGAATTCAGGTATAAATGGCCTATAATTTTTAGATTGACCTTCCAGTGGGTATGAGGTTCCTAGTTAGGATATTTGACCTGATGATGTGTCTTTTTGTTCTACGCAATGCCCTGGTGATTGAGAAGGGTCTAGAAAAATATATAGAGACAAAAATTCATTAATCTCATGGTTCACAGAAGAGTGGGACTCTTTGTGATGCACTGAGTGAATTTTCATGTATTTAGAAGAGAAAGGATAAGGATTTGAGGTACAATGGCAGTGGTTAGTCGGAGTGGATAAGGTCTTCTTTAGCACTAGCTAGGGAAGGATGTGTCACCATGTGCTTCAATTATGGATAGAGAAGAAACTATAAATTTTTTTCATGAATATCAAAACAAGTATTATTAATGTAGAAATATGGGGAATCCTCATCATTTCCATTCATGGGAATTGTGGTCTAGTTTATATAGAGGTTTCAGATAGGCATGGGCTATGATTCATGGGTATGACATGGGATTTCAATGTTAGGCTCAAATTTCATAGGGTTTAGTGAATCAATCAAACCTAGGGTCTTAGGGATAGAGTTATTGGACTGAAATAGGTAGATTGTATTCCATAGATGGATTTATTGTAGATAGTGTGAAGGGAAATTTTAAAATTATAGGTATGGATTCTATTAACTCTATACTCTCTATTCTTTTCTTTGATATAGGATCATCCCATTCTTGTGGGGGGGGGGGGAAGGTAGAGCCCCTCCATAGATGTATAATGTTTCTTGTTATAGTTTATTATTATGTAAATTTATGGTATTTCATTATATTAGAGATAAATAATGTAACATAAATGATTTTATTCAATTCATGAGATGTTATGTTACTAATTTATCCTTTCTCTTTGAATTCTTTATTGTTATGGGAGATTTAGAAGTTGCATTTTCGTGGGAAAGGGTCTAGGTTTTAAATATGGAATAACTCGGGGAAGGGATTAGCATATGGTGTTTAGAAGGTAGCCACCATCCTGATCTTTGAACCCTCCTACTGGTCGATGGGCACAAATTAGGCTTATAGGGATCTTTAGACCCCACTGGATAACCAATGGTGCCACCATCTTGTCAGTGAAGCTCACCAGCTTGGTGGTGCACCAAGTACTAGGTGCATTAAATTCACCTCTTGTATCATAATTCCATTCATTATTCCACTTAATTTTTTTACCAAATTCTGATACCTAAGGTCAATTCTGAATTTGATATCCCTCCTCTTAATTCTTGGACACTCTCATTCATATTTGTTATATTTATTAAGGTTGGAATATCTTGAAATGATAGAATAGTGATATATTCTTTTTTCCAATTTAAATAATTATTCTTACTTATTATATGTACATGGATATATGTCTAATATGTGATTTTCAAGAAGATGCAATGTCATTTTCTCCCATTCTTCATTGATCAGTGGAATATCTAGAATGTTGCTGACATTTTATGATAAAATCAAGATCTACCATCAATAATAAATTTTCAATGAGTTGGTATTCATGAATCACCTTCCTCAACCTATTCCTGATTGTATATTGATGATTAAAAATTAATTCATGGATAAATCCTTAGTATATTGGTGGATGATTTTACATGCTAGTGGAAACACCCCCTTCACTAGAGATAGGATTGTCAAGAATAATGATGTTTCTAGGAAAGTATTTATATAATGATTATTGTGAGACTCTCTTATTCTTGAATCATTTTTCCATTGAACGATTGTTGATGTATTAATGTTCATTGGAAAAACTTGAGGGCATATTCTAGAATTAATTATGAATACATGAACCTTTATTTGATTAAAAATAGATATAGTTAATTAAAATCCCTCCCTTGGACATACATCAGTAATGATTCCATTAGTAGACACCATATGGTGTGTTATTCTAAAATCACCTTCATAGATTTTAATTCCATTTATTATACCTTCCTATCCTATATTTTTTAAAACATAAATAAAATTGAATTCCCATTATGTGTGAAATAATTATCCATGGGTGTGTATCATGGTTCATCCTTCGATTCTTTGAAAAACTTTAGAGTTCTTCATCAATCACCTTGAAGAATGTAATACTTTATTATTTGAGGCCCTTGTATTCCCATGTTTCTTTGAGTAATTTTTTGTTTTAATAACTTTATGTTATTGATTTAGAGTAATTTTTTAGGTTTTTCCTGTTGTCATAGTACCCATATATGATCCTTGTTCCAAGAATTTTTGTAGAGTAGCTTGTTACCTGGACTTGTGTTGATCACATATTGTTATATGCTGCTACTATATCGTCAGTATTAAATGATATTATTCTCTACCTTTTTTTTCTATTACCATTACATTGGATGTTATTCTAATTATTTTGTAATGGTTGGCCTTCATGGTAAGAATACCCCTTAGATGTGCAGTGCACATGACATGTGATGATGACGATGGTTGACCCCTGCATAGGACATGAGCAAGAAAATCTTATTGATTTGAAAGAACTTAATTCCATGAAGATATTGAGTAACATTTCAAAACATGATGTATTGAGGATACCAAGTATAATTATCACTGGATTCATTGAGGATGTCAAGTGACATGTTTCTGGTATAGTGTTTAGTTTATGATTTTATTTTACTACTGAATCATCGTTCTAGCTTGGAGCTGAAGTACGGGGATCACGATGGCTTGGTTAGAACATGGGTTCTCAGTATGGTTTTTTCTTATAATTGCTTGTTCATTTATTTTTATCATGGAATACAGTTGTTGTACATTTGAACATTTGGTGAATGACACCTTAGTGGTGCCTTTAAGGGTTTTTTACTCACAACCAGTATGATTATTTCAATTCACATGCTGACTTCATGTATAGGGATTCAGGAAAAGGTAAGTGGCCCATGATAGATGTTTGAGATGAAGAGCATGGACATAGAAGTTTTTCTGAGATGTACTCATGGGGATATAATAGTTTTATTTATTTATTTGATTATACTATATAAAATCTTGTTTCGCTTTCCAAATAAGGAGCCCATTTATATTTTTATTATTATATGACATTTATATCATTTGATATTATTTTCTTCCATATTATTACTCTGGGGTATCATATTTTAAGTTATTTTTTTTCAATGATATAATATTGAGGGTATAGTCTTCCCACTAATCATATTTAGACACCCATTGATTGTCTATAGCCTATTTCAAATGGAGAGATGCACATGAGTACATGTGAATCTCTTGATCAAACCTAGTGTTTTGGGTTGGTGCATTGCAATGTGTTATTAGAGAAAACCTTTATTAAATTGTTTTTCATTAACATAGGGTAAAAAGTAGATATATTTAGTGGACTTGGGTAGGGGAGTTTCCTTGTTAGTTGTCATATCATGTGTAATGGAACTCTATGTTACCATAGACATGATTTCTTTATAGATTTATGATATTTGGGGTATGTTTATGCATCATGATTAAGAACATATGATCACATTATATATATATATATACCTATTGTGTACTTAATACTAGTTAATTAATTAAAATAAATGTTTTTTCTTATCTGTTTGGGATAGAATTATATATTGTTGTTTGATATGTCTCTTTGTCATATGGTTGTGAGATATCTATGATGCCATTATTTTGTTGAACCATTGTATACTGTTATATTTTTATACATATAACAATGAGTAAAATTTATGGATGGTTACCATGGATATTTTTAAGAGGGTTACACCTTGGGAATTTTTTTTGATCTCATAGACTGATTATAATTTTTCATAAAAGACTAAATGTATCCCTTCATGTTAGAGAAGATATCACCTCACAGAATATTGATGAGATCACTAGCTAACATGGGTTGAGGTACTTTCACTAGGGAAGATTCCCTTGTTCCCACCACCCACTATGTAGTTGGGAGTAGTATAGAACATTCTCGCACCTACTCCAGTGGTGCTTGTAGTGGCCCCACCTCAGTTGTGAGTCCTTCCACTTGTAACTACCCAGGGTAGAGGGGTACCATTGTCTATGGTTGACTATGCCAAAGACTTCCAGCTACATCATCCACTAGTATTTTAGGGCACTATAAGATAGAAATATTTACAAGTAATGTTAAACACAATCGAGGTTTTCTTTGACCTTGTTCATACACCCAAGTACATGAAGGTAAAGATAAAAATTTTCATGCTATAGTGACCCACCAAGTGGTGGTGGGGTGTAGTGAACTAGGTAGAAAATATGAATTTATGACTTGGATAACCTTCATGGAATGTTTCTTCAAAGAGTTCTTTTTAAGTACGATGAAGCTTAACAATGATCAAGGGTTAACTGATCTTTGACAGAGCTTTATACTGGTGTATTGTTATGAAAAAAGATTCATGGAGGTGCTTTGCGAGGTCTTGATTATCAAGAATGTTCTAGTAGAAGATATATTTTAGGTATATCTTCTAGTTTCCAATGGAACATCCCATGATAGTTCCAGATTAAGGAAGTGAAAGGATATGGCTTTATGCCAGAGTGGAGGTAGATAGGTAGGGAAGATCTTGGGCACATCAGTTACTTTTATGAAATAAGGATGTCAAAATTTCTTCAATTGTGAGAAGGTTATAAATTATTTAATGTTTTACACCAAAAAATCTATGATAGTTTATATGGTGTGGTACGATGAGGAATATCTGACAGTTCTTTTCCAAAGCATTGATGTTTCATAGGGGTGTTGGAAAGATATGATCTAAAAATTAGGGATTAATTTGGGGTTTTCAGTAGTTGGTTTATGTATGATGACTCATAATAGTAATTTTCCACAGGGATAGAGTCACAAAGCAGATTCAGTCCATGTATATTTAGTGGATCATAATCCAAAAAATGGTGGCGAGGGATCGTATACTATTGAAGTTATTATCTTGATCACCTCTACCTTATCTACTCCCTTGTTTGATACATGTTCTTCCCATTCCTTCATGTTTTCATAAGTTCTAATTGTACATGAATTACCAATAAATTTTCCTTATGAGTTACATTCCATCGATACACCTTTGGGAATGAATGTGGTCCACCTACAGTGGTGCAGATAGTTTCCTATAGTCATTTTTAGTTATGGAATTATGTGGAACTTCATGATTCTATAGATGAAGAGGTTTAATGTGGTTTTTTAATGCACTATTTGACCATTCTCTGAGCTCTAATTTATTTATATTATATATGGGTATCATTCACATTTGACAAGTGAGAGAAGTATGTGATGTATGGAGAAAGGGACGTTAGAGCATGAAGTGCTGGTCTATACTTGATTCATCTTAAGATGATCACAACAAAGATGGTGGGAATGGATCTATTAGCTAGATTATTGGAAGCCCCCTCATATTTTACTCTAGTTGTGGAACTCTATCAGAATGTGTTTTTGGATGACTTTACAAGACTTACCCTTGATAGAGGATTTAACTTAGAGATAGAGGTTATACTGGGTTCACATCATATTTCGATGCCCCTTTATCATATGAATCCAATCTAATTGAAATATATCTAGATGAAGCTCGTGGACTTGGAGCCAAAGGTATTAATCAAGATGAGTACTAAAACATGGTTCACACCAGTATGTTTCACCAAGAATGAGGATGATATTCTTCAACTCTGTACTATTTACTAAAATCTTAACCAGGAGATGTTAAATACCATATATCATTTTCCCAAGGATTAGTTATCATTTAAATTGGTTATACGGGGCTTTATGGTTCTCCAAGATTGAGGTTTGATTATTTTATCACAGTTTTTGGGTTAGAGAGGACATCCTTAAGACAATTTTTTGGAGAAGGTATGGGTATATGTGTACTTGGTGATGTTTTTTGGACTGGATAATGCACTAATAGTGTTCTTGGCTCTGATGAACAAGATTTTCCACTAATATATAAACTCATTCATAATGGTGTTCATTGAATAAATATTTATCTACTCAATCATTCCATAAAATCATGCCATAATTCTTGATATAGTCCTAAGAATAGTTTGATCATATTGGCTATATGAAAAGCTATAAAAGTGTAACTTTTGGATTCAGGAGGTGAAGATTTTAGGGTAAGTAGTGTTTGATATAGGTATATCCATGGACCTAGAGAAAGTTTAGGCAGTGATTTATTGGACACATCTTTAGACACATGTTCAAGACCCATTACTGTGCAGTACTTTAGCAGTAAGAACTATTCACCCGATTTGGGCCTTCGGGCCCCTAGTTTGGGCCTACGGGTCTCAAGGGACTTCAGGTCATAAAATTCCTTCAGCCCATAGGGCCTTCAGCCTACAGAGAACATTGAGTAACCCGGGTCACAGAGAACAGGCCCCAGAAGAGTATTGGAGAAACAAGAGTAGCAACCACCAGAAGCCAAGCTGACCGGATTGGAAGAATGAGAGGGTATGTCAGCCGCCATCGGGACCAGGCCCCATATAACTTTGCATGGGGTAATGCTAGACGATCTGCAATGCAAGGTGGGGATCTAGTTTATCAATGAATTAGAATCAGGGGAGTGGATGTTCTAGTGGGTTGGGCCTATGAGTCATGTAATGGGCATGATATGCCTCTAGGCCTTCAGGTCATGTATTGCGAGTCAGTAGGGCCTTGTGACTTGTGCCTACAGGTCAAGTATGAGTTCCCCTTAAACCCATAAAAGGGGGATTATCCATATTAAATTAAAAATAAGGCCTTTTTTCCATTTGTGATCTATGTTTAGAAGTATATTATCCACATTTTGTCGAAGACTTATACCAATATAAGGAACTATGACTACATTGATCAATAAGGGGGTGATGTTATAGTGGTCAGATTGATGTGAAGAGTAATTTCATAGGATGAAGATGTGTTTGAATACAACTCCAATATTTATTCTTCAAAGTATTGGTATTTATTATTCTATATACTTTGCTAAACCAGGAATTGGTTTGGGAGTATCATTGATGCAAAGGGAGCGGGTAGTAGCTTATAGGTAACATCATCTACAACCCCCAGAGTTGAAATATTCTACATATATGTAACTAATTAAATCTTTTATTATTTAAAATATATTTTATATTTTATTTTTCATGTTTTATTAAAATTAATTTTAATATAATAGTTAATATGCAAAAATTAGTTTTTTATAAAAATTATTTTTTCTTGATAATTTATTATTCTATTTAAAAATTAATTTTATAAATTATAGGATGTGAATTTGAAAAAATTAATTTTTATTAATCTATCATATTCATATTACCTTAACATAAATTTTTAGTATTTTCTAAAAATAATTAATTTCCATGTGAATAGTGAAAATACTGATTTTATAAATGACGTCACTTTAATAAAATTAGTTTATTATATGAAAATAGTGATATTTTTTTGTAACTATTTTCTATTAAATTATATATTATAATTTATAATAAGTAATAAGAGAATACTATTTTGAATTTATAAAACCGTTCTCAACATTTATAAAAAATTATATAGCATTTTCATTAAGACACTTTTTTTTAATGTTTTGATTTTTGAATTAAAACATGATGTAAAAATGTTTTTGATTTCTTTTATTTCAAAATAAATACTATTTGAATTATAATAATTATTTTTAAATCATTGAAATAATTATCATTAAAAATTATACCCTCATAATAAATATTTTTTTGTACAAATAAACATTTTCAAAAAACGTTTTTTTTACTTTACATGTGTTTGTGTTTGAATAACTTATCCATACACATTAGATTTTTTTTCCAAAAAAATGATTTAGTTATTTGATTCATTGATTTCAAATTATCTAATAAGTCCCTTTTTTGGTTTAAAGGATAAATGACCTAGGTAAAAACTACAAATTGTGGTGAAAAATAAAATGGTAAAAGTGATTACCTTAGACATTAACCGAATAACATGTTTCGAACATGTTTCTTTTTGAATGGTGGTGGGGGTTCTCATTGTTATATTCTCTCCCATGAATTATTTAACAAATATGGATGAAATTTTATTAATATTTACTTCCCATTATTGAATAGTTTTGGGAATTTATAAAAATGAACTCCTTTTCACTTATAAAATTGGAACTTTTTTCCTCACTTCCCCTCACTCAAAAAACCCAAAAGGTCATCCCATACTCTATCCAATCCTCTTACAAACTATTATCCTTATTAAGGATGTTATGTTATTCTCTAAATACCATCCCTATAATTTTTAATCCCCTTTACAATTTTGATAATCCAATAAGTGGGGAGGTTAAATCATTCCATGAAAATAAATCTTAGATGTAAGAGACTTGGTAACACAAAATCATTTCTTGAGGTGTAAAATTTATTACTAAACATTATTTTTAGAAAAATTAATATTTTTAATGATGTTTTTTAATTATTTATGGTGAAAAGGATATTTTGAACCCAAATAAATTACCTGTATGATATTCGTTTCCTAGCTCTTCAAAAAAGGGGTATTATTTAAACTGGAATTGTAACTATCAATTTTACAACAATGAATAAAAAATGTTTTCAAAAAAATATTTTCATGATTTTGTTGTCATTGTATTCAATTGATTTATGTCTCATGAAGTTATGTTTTATATTTTTTATAATATGACCTCTTTGGGATAATGAAATTTTGATATCCTGTGCTTTCATAAGTTAATTTTATGAGATATGTTTAAAAAACCCATTCTTTTTGCATGGATTATTTTAGTTATGATAATTATTATTTTTAATTGGAAAAATATGTATATATGATTATGGGGGGATCCTATATCACCCTCTAATTCATTTTTATACAATTATATATCATGAGATAGTTAATAATGAATATAATGGGTTTGTTCACACAATCATAGTCATAATGGGCCTGCTCACATTTCCAAGCATGGACATAAAGAGTTTGTTCACATAGGAATGGGAATAATGGTGTTTCTCACAAATGATTTCCTATGATTATGGACATGATATAATTTCATTTTTATCATGTTATGCCACATTTACAAGTTTATTATCAAGTTATTTCAATTTTAAAGATGTATTTAATTTCCATGAAATACTAGGTATTTATGATTATTCATTTTCAAATATCATGTTCCTTATGTATTGTTCACTTTTTATATGTTTTGTCTTTTATCTTTCCTTAAATATATTTTTTTACGATCATATGTGTCTCCTTAATGTTTTGTGATTATGATACATGGTCTTATAGTGTCCCATTTACTTATTTATGTTTTCCTCATAATCAACTCACGATTATGATCTAATGCTTTATGATATTCCTCTTCCTTTGTTGAGTGTTTTTGTTCACCCTTTTCATATGTATCCATTACCCTAGTTATGAATATGATTAAAACATTTGAGATATCAAGGAAAGGTTATATAGGAGAAAAAATAATGAAAAACATTTTATAGTGTTATAAAATAATTTCTTTATATAACTAATTTCCAAGACACGAAACCTTTCATCCCTTTGATTATGTGACCATTATGTGATGCAATATTTAAATCATGCGATTAATGAATTATTTAAGTAATTCTTATATTGGGTTGTAAAAATTTTTATTATAGAGGGTTTTAGTTATTATAGGGGTTATTTTAGTTTTTTAGGATATTAGTTTATGAAAAATTAGTTAAAACCCAATATAAAATTTTAAGATAAATGTTTATTGTTTTGGTAATGTATGGATTATATGGGTTTCCTATAAATACATCATTGTATGGACACTAAAATTGGACAATGATTTGGAATAAACACATCTCTGGGTAATTTACCTGAAAAGAGTTCGTCAAGTATATCTTCGCCATCATTCCAGTGCGTGGTGAAAGGACCCTTACAATACACCATATTTGACACTACTTAGGGATATGATTGGGCTAATCACATTATCTTTAAAAATTATTTAGAAGGATATGAATATATATAACTAGTTTGATTTTCAATTCAATCATGGATAACTGGGATTGAAACCCATAGATTTATAGGATTATATATGCCCATCATTTATGAAATCCTTCTTCTAATTTTATAGATTCCTTTTATTTAAAATCATTAATTTATGTATTGTCACTCCAAGTATTCCTTTAGTAAAGGTAATGGAGGGAACCCAAAATAAATTAGTTAATTGGATTCATTGAACAGTGTAATTATTTTCCCAATGGGAAACCAAATGAGATTGGGGATGGAATGAAATATCTCATGACAATGGTCACCAAACAATCTCAAGCTGTGTGTAATAACCCAAATCATTTTGAGCTCCCAAAAACATCAAGTAGGGAGAAACTTTCCATCATGTCATTTATTAGTCAATTTTAATCCTATTTTTAATGCCTTCTAATCCACTGGTTTCTAAGAAATGAGTTAATATAATTAAAAATACATTTTATATTCTCTAGTGTTCAGACCATGAGAAGGTTGTTTTGGTTAAGTATCATTTAAAAGGTGATGTTGAAAAGTGGTAGAGTCTCATTAATAACACTACTGAAACAAAAAAATACTATACGGAATGGGAAGAGTTCAATAAGATATTTTTCACAAATAATATTACCTGGAATATTCACACAAGTAGGGAGTATTAATTTAATAAATTGAAGAAAAAATAGGATGATTCTATTGGTTCTTACGAAGTAAATTTCACAATACTTGTGAGGTATGCCTCCAGTTTTATCTCTGATACCAAGAGTAAAATAAATAACTTATTTAATATTTTAAAGTCGATTGTTTGAAGGGTGTTATCCATAATACACATAGAAGGCTATAAGGAGATTGTTAGATGTGTTATTAAGGTTGAGACAGAAAGAGGAACATCTCAATATTTCAGGGAATAAAAAAAAGGAAATTGGATTATCTTGTAAGCACTAACGATAAGACACATGATGGGTAGAAATGCGTATTTCATACATGAAATAAATGTGGTTCAAAAACATTGGTAATTTTATCAAGGAACCATTGATGTTTTTTATGTGTGGTAAAGTAGGACACTAGACCCACAACTGTCAAACCAAGTCTAAGAGGTCGACAAACACCAAATAAGAGAATTACATCCAAACTAATGATCTTGTCACACTATAATGATTAAAATTAAATTATTTCATATATTATATAAATCAATGACCCAAACCTCATCTCAACTAATAAAAGATGCCCCATAAAAAACCTTAACCAAGGGAACAATGAGGGGAATTCTATATCACTATCACTATGTTGGATCATGACAAAAAAGTAATGTGTGTCACACTTGATCTATTTTATAGATATTATAATACATTATTTTATTCTTATTCATCATATTGTTTTATATCATCCAATTTTTTTATGAATATGAAATCACCACCCCCATAAATGGATATTTAATGATTAATGAAAACCCCTGAGGACACAATGACTACATCCATGATTTAAAAATTTTCTTCAATTGAGATTTTTGGAAGGATACATCATGAGAATATAATTATTATTCCTCTAGTTGAATTTGATGTAATATTGTATATGGAATTGATTTCGATACACATATGACATATTAACTATCCAGATAAGGATGTCTCATTTCATATCCCAAATCATCCTATTATCATGTGTCGATGAAAGTATGATTATGAACTCCCTATGGAAGAAAATTATTTAATCAATGAATCTTGGATAAAATTATTGGGGAGGAATATAGCCTTAATAACTTTCTTATTATATGGGAATATAATAATGTATTTATGGATTATCTACCTATTTTTCACCAAAGTGTGAGGGAAAGTTTTTAATCAAACTCAGACCCAGATCCTTTCCTATCTCATAGAGTCTGTATAAAATGTATCTAATTGAATTAGAGGAGTAAAATAATAAAATAAAATAAATTTGGATAAGGGTTTGAAACTATTGCTTCATCATGGGGTGAACTAGTCCACTTTTCCAAGAAAAAAACAGGTATGGATCGATGTGTCTTTATTTTTATTATCCTTAGATTAATAAAATCAATATAAAATAAAAGTATCATGTACCCTGTATTGATGATTTATTCAATCAAATTTGAATAGATCAAAAATTCTCAAATATTTACCTTTGATCAAGATACCATCATTTAACGGTCAAAAGGGAGGAATAACTATGATAACATTCCATAACATTTATGGATATTAAGAGTTTATATTGATTTCATTTTGAATTATTAATTCCCCTAGTGTATTCATGGATATAATGAATAGAGTATTTAGAGACTACCTTGATCAATTTTTATATTTTATTTATATATTATATTATAATATATTCAAAGAGAATGGAAGAGAAGGAAGATCATTTCTAAATTGTGTTAAATATTATGAGAAAGGAGAATTTATATGCCAAATTTATTGAATATAAATTATTTCTATAAAATATTCCATTATTGGGACATGTAATCACAAAAAAGGGGATGTCAATAGATTCATATAAGATGGATGTTATCAAGAAATAGTGAATACTGATCACTGAAACTGAGATATGTAATTTTGATGGGATAGAATGATATTTCTAATTATTTATAAGAAATTTGTTACAGATATAAAATCCACTAACCAAGTTGACACAAAACATATTAAAGTTCTTTTAGATAATGGAATGCAAAAAATATTTTATAGAACTGAATAAGTGGTTGGTTACTACTCCTGTAATTACATTTACCTATACTGGAGAAGGGTTTGTAAAAATAGTGACGGTTAAAAAAGGTTTTTAGGTTGTTTCATCATATATAATTATAAGGTAATTTTTTATGGTTGATTGTAATTAAAAACTCATGAGAAAAATTAACTAAAACACGATTTGTTGCAGGTGTTAGTGATATTTGGATTAAGTATTTGGAGAGATTATCGTTATAGAGAAAAGCTTGATATATATATTGATAAAAATACCATTAAATTTCTATTCACATTGTAGGAATTGAATATACATCAAAAGAGATAGTTAGATTTGATAAAATATTTTTAATGATCAATACATTACCACCTAGGGAAGGAAAATAATGTGGTTGATGTTCTTTGTAGGGAAGATCATGAGATTCTATCCAAGCTAAGGCTTGACAAACAATCAATACTCATGGATTTATAGGGGATGAATGTTGAATATCGTAATGGGGGAATATAAATCCTATCTTTCCTGACCGACATTGCAACCATCCATTTATTTAAATACAAAATAAACCCAAAATTATGTTGTAGAGCTATAAAAAGGGTTGTTAATATTCCATAGTTATGATTTGATAAAGATGGATTTATAAGGTTTGGAACCGATATGAGTATCCCATCAATGATAAGCCTAAAAAAGGAACTTCTGGATGATTCTCATAACTCATCCTTCTATATCCAAATTTCATGAAAAAATATACATAGTGATATGAAGAAAACATATGGTGGGATAGTATGATAAAATAGATTATAGAATACATATCTCGATTCTTGGTATGCCAACAAGTTATCAAAAAATGAAAAAACACCAAGGGTATGTTTCAAACATTTACCATAATAGTATGTAAATGGTAAAACATAATCATATAAATTATTTCAAGACTCCCCAAGTCATTCAAAGTCCATAATTTTATTTGGGTTTTAATCAATCTCCATACAATGTAAGCACATTTTATTACCATTAAATTTGATTTCTTCATTGACCAAATCTCCATAATATTTATAAGGGAAGTGGTGAGGATGTGATCAGACACTAAAATGGGATAATATTTATTGATTATATCTTAAAATTAATGTCTTTAAATTTATATAAACATTAGTGTTAGTGAATTTTATTAATTTAACTTCATTTAACATCATCTGAGGAATTCATGATTAAATTGAAAATTTGGGCCCAATCAATCATCTGTCATTGAAAAAAATATTAATCATTTTTTGAATTTTATATTTTTTTATACTATTGATTACCTTTTTGAAATATTTTATCTTTTAGGATCTATGGTTTAATCATAAGTGAAGATGGAGATTTTTGGCAATGAACACTGAAATTCCTAGACAACGAATAATGTGCCTTATGACCATAAAAAAAAGTAGATTCCAGAATCCAAACCCAATGAAGCTGAAATTTTAATTATAAAAAGATAAACTTATCGGTATAATTTACTTGAAATATATGTGGAGCTAATTTTTAAGTTTTCAAAGAGATCTAGGGAGATGAATTTGACATTTAATTTGGGGGACAGATTTAAATTCCCATAAAAACATCACACCACATTGAGCATAACATCAAGATTGATAATTCAATTGTCCTGAAATTTTTACATATATTATGGGACACTTGTAAAAATATATTTCTCTTCTATGAACATCTGATATTATTCCATATAGATTTTCAAATTCACATGTCAGATGGGTGATGAATATGGATGACTTTCTTGGTCAAAGTTGAAAAGTCCAATTTCCTTTGATTTCTCACGCTCACATTGAATCTCCTAATGTTTTGGGAAGGAAGGGATTAAAGGGGGATAAAAACATGGATAATAATATTCCTTTATAAAGATATGGTGTTTAAGGGAAATTTTATCCATGTTTTTTTTAATTTTAATTTCAATCTTTCATTTTGTAATCACATCGTGAATTTCTCTCATGTAAGTTTTTCATTCAAGCTAATATCATAATAAACATTATTATACTTCTTATATTGTTTTATTCCATTAAATATCACACTAATAACATTGAATCACTGTGTGCACTTATTCACTCCAACACTTGTGAATTGTATCACATAACGGTGGAGTGATCGTTATTTCAGTTTTTATTCTTCTTCAATTCCACCCTCATGAGTATACTTCCCAAATTCATTAATAGAAGAGAATTAAAATAAGTGTAATAGTATAGTTATTTGATCAGAGGTAGTATAAAAGGGATGAATTGGATGTTATTTATAAATTTTATAATTCTTAATCAATTCTTTTTTTGAGATTTTCAATTAATGATGTGCCTTTTCCATTAATCTCATTAATTTTAAGGCAACACATACTATGTGATGAAAATATCCTCTACCATTGAGTAACTAAGAATATGATCCTATATGTGTATATTTGATTATCCTTATGATATTGAAGACTCTAAATTACAAGAGTATTTGGTAGGTTTTTATTTTGATTAAGGAAACACTCAAATTTAAGATATTAAAATAATTTAAAAAGAAATTCATCCATCCTACCCTATGTGATAACCAACGATCAACTCATTAATTTTAAATTTAATTCACTTAAGTATCTAGAACTCATTTCATAATATAATCAATTAAAACCCAAGTGGAAAACTTCATAGCCAAATCACCACCATCAAATCACTTTCTTAGAATGTATGTTTCTTTAGGATTCTTCTTAGGTGTCTAAGGATGTGATAACCCATGTTGTACTACAAGTGACCATTAACACCATTTATCTTGGGTAAATTTGGGTGTAACCAAATTTTGGAACATTTTTTGGTACCCAAGTAAGTCACCTTAAAACCTAATTATTATCTCCCTTATTTCTATTTTTTCATCCCATTTCTATTATCTTTCCCCCATTTTTCTCTTTTTGGAATATACCCTCCTATACCCATGAATCGTTAAATTTTCTAGTTAGCGTGGATAGTCCTGGGGTTGGGGAGTCATGTAAACCTAGGGTTTTCCTCCCGTTAGACCTTAATATTCCTAATACTATAGATTCAATCATTGAGCCCAATCCGGTGGAGGTTTTTCAAAGAAACTAACTCATCAACCCAAGAGGAAACCAAAATGAAAATCCTAATGAGGAAGCCCCAAACATTGGGAATTCCATTGATCAGACCATGAATGACTACCTCACATCAACATAGACTAATGAACCATATTGTATTTTTAATGAAACCATAGGATTTGATAAATATGTTTTCAATTCTCATGTCTTGAACCACCTTCCACCCTTTCATAGTATGAAGTTTGAGATGTATTACATTCATGTTAAAGATTTCAGTGACATTTTCGAAACCATATTCCCTAAAAATTGAATTGAATCAGATAAAATAATACTCTATACTATTTATTTTAAGTATTGAGAAAATAATTGGTTAAATAATTTGATAACATCATCCATTCATTTTTCGGTCCAACTTCAAAGAGAATTTTTCAAAAACACATCCCCCATCACAAAACAATTTCACTTAAAAAGGGAATCAAATTTTTTTTGAAAAGGAGGGAGAAACATTCTATAAGACATGATAATGGTTCAAAAACACATTAAACATGGTACCACAACATTTTTTCTTAATCCTAGAACAAGTGATAATTTTCTATGAAGGATTAGGGAATAGAAAAAAATAGTTTATTAACATGATGTGCAATGGAACATTCAAAAACAGAGCCCCAAATAATGATTAAGAGTATTACTGAACAGAACAAAACATGGGGAATGCCACCATACTATTAGAAGCCACACAAATATGGTGTAATGGATAATCATAGATAATAGGAAAACTATAGAGGAAAACTTACTGGACTCACTAAGAAGGTCGAGGAGATCGATCTTAGGAAGGTCCATGAAATCCAAAATGTTGAACCTATTTTTACAATTTGTGAAAAACATGACCACATGACCGATAATTTCCTAACCATTCCTTCTATCAAGTATGATATATTTGGAGGACCATCACATGAAGTTAATTCATTGATATTTCAAAATAAAAAAATACCAAAACATATTTAATCTAAGGCCTAATGACCATTCAAGCTTCCATTGGAAGGACAATCAACAACCAACATAACAAATATGTCCCAAACAATACCCACAATAGAATTTTAAGAACCATAATGAGTTGCAACCACAAATAGTATAATACCAACATCCACCTTTCCAATATAAAAAACCTATCTAACAACCCATTCAATAAAATATCTAATAACCCAAGTATCCTCTCGGGATAAACCAACTAGCACAATCCAGTACCCAATTTGTCCCTCTCCCAATCCAGGAATAGTTGTTTATTAAAATGGATAAAATTAACTCATAAGTCTCATCACTTAAACAAGAAGTAAAAATAATAAAAATAAAAAATCCACCTATGTCTACTAACGTTTTACCATCCCCAACTTTAAGTGAATAATCAAGTTACAAACATCCCTCTCATGAATAACTAGAAGCATTGATTGTCATAAGATGCAATAGATTCATTAAAAAACCTGAACAAACCATTCCAGAACCATTAAAAAATTCAATATCAAATGAAAATATAGGAAAAGTACACTTAGATTATAAAAAATCTAATAATAATGTGAAAGAGCCATAACCTCACCAAGTAGTCAAACGATATTCTCCCTTCCCTCAATGCATGAGATGAAAATCTAAACCTGAAGTGAATGAAACATTGAGGGAAATATTCTCTTGAGTTAAAATGAACATCCCCCTTCTCAGTATAATCCAATACATTCCTAAATACTCAATGGACCTTAAGAACTTTGGCACTTTTAAAAGGAAATTCTCACATCCAAAACCAAGTTCTTTTGGCAGTTAATGTAAGTACCACCATTTAATGGACAATTCCTACCATGTTAAAATATGCCAGATTTACATACATCAATTTTGAGTTTGGTGGGATCAAAATTTTAAAATCCCTCTCAGATCTAGTATTTAGTGTAAACCTCATTCCATATGACATGTATTTTCAATTAGGGTTTAGATATCTCTAGCCAACATCTATCACACTCCAACTTTTAGACTATAGTGTTTGAGTTCTTAAGGGGATATTAAAATCTATTTTGGTGAAAGTTGAAAATTCCCTATACCTTGATGAATTCATTGTACCGTAAAATAACCCATCTCAGGTCTTAGGTAGAAAACCCCCATCATCTTTGGACATCAATTCTTAGAAACAATCAAATCATTCATCCGAGTTAGGAATGTGAACTTGATAATAACCTCTGGAAACATGGGGCTTGATATAAACATCTAAATAAAACTCTCAAATTGGGGATGATAAAGAGATATATACGTTTAATTGGATTAGTGGTGTTGATAGGGAACCTAAGGAACATCAAGGAATCACTGAAGGATGTTTAAGTAAATTTGAGATTGATATCTTTTGTTTACAAGGGGACAACTTGTCTCCTTGGACTGAATCCATTTCAGATAACTCGTTTGATGTTTTTTAGAGTCACCAATCAATGAAACCACTGGAGAAATAAAAAACAATCGAGTCCATACCCATTCATGACACTGATATGGAAAATGTTGTGGTTAAAATATCTATTCAAATGGAACCAGCAGTGTCAAGAAATTTGGAAAAAGATACAGGTTCTAGTGTGAAGCCCAATCCTTCTTTTGAATGTGTTTTCCAGCCTGATCTTGAATTTAAGGTCCAACCCTCATCAACCAAGTATGAATTCATAGGGGATAATAAAACCTTCCCTATTTTCATTTCATCGTATCTTGAATCCAATCAAGAGAGTATGCTTCTGGATTTCCTAATAAAGTACAATAAAGTAATATGATGGACCTTGTATGATATTCCTATGATTGTCCCACTCATTAGAACTCATAGGATTGTTCGAGAATAAAAATCTAGTCCATGTCTTAATCCTTAGTGGAGAATAAATCCTCATCTTATGGATGTGTTAAGGAAATAAATTCTGATATTTTTTAATGTGGGTATCATCTACATCATAACCGTGATTAAATGGGTAATCCCAATTCATGTTGTTATAAAGAAGGATCGAATCACTGTTATTACCAATGAGTATGGTGATATTCTCCCAACAAGTGTGACTAGTGGAAGGAGAGTCTACATTTACTATAGGAAGTTAAACTCGTGTACCAAAAAATATCATTTTTCTTTTCCCATCATTGATCAAATCCTAGAGGGAGTGGTTGGCCATCAGTTCTACTACTTCCGATATGGATTCTTAAAGAATAATAAAATTGAGGAATCCTTATAATATCAAGAAAAAACAACCTTCACCTATCCAAATGGATATTTTTTACTTCAAGCACATTCCATTTGGGTTATGTAATGCCCCTGGTTCCTTTCAGCGATACATGATGGGAATATTCTATGACTTGGAGGTGGATTTTTTACTGGTCTTTATGGATGATTTATCCAACTTCAGTGACACTTTTAAGGGATGAATAATAAATTTTTAGGAGGTTATGTAAATATATGAGGAAAATAATCTCATCCTAAACTTGAAAAATTTTCATTTCATGGTAAAATAATGACTTATTTTGGGCCACTTATTCTCTGGTAGAGGTATTGAAGTTGATAACGCTAAGTTTGATATCATTCGTCTCCTTTCCTCTCCAAAAACGTTAAAAAAAGTGAGGTCCTTCTTATGCCATGTTGGTTTCTATAAATGGTTCATTAAGAATTTTAGATCAATTTCTGAACCACTTTGTGCTGTTTTAGTGAAAGATTTTCTCTTTTTATGGATAAATAGTTGTGAGTAATCATTTTCAACACTAAACTCATCCCTTATATCTACACCTATCATGAAATCACCCAACTAGAAAATTCCATTTGAACTCTAGTGTGATGTGAGTGACTTTGTTGTAGGAGCTGTTTTAGGAAAACGTTATGATAAAACTCCATGTTTCATTGCTTATGCTATTACTTATTTAAATGATGCATAAAGATACTATACTATAACCAAGAAATAGTTTCTTGTTGTGGTATTTTCTTTAGAAAAATTAATGTCCTATCTCTTAGGATCTCCCATAATTGTATTAAAAGATCATTAATGTCACGACCCGCCCTCGGGGTCCATGTCGTGACTACCCAAAGCCCGCCTTCCATAGGCCTGGGGCTGGCGACTAGCACCAAAGCGTAATTCCCGGTAAAAAGGGAAGGCATTGCCTTTGTAAAGTAAACAAACACCACAGAGTTAGCAAGCGGAATGTAAACACTAAGTAAAAACAGAGTACAACTGAATGTTCGGAAAAGTAAATGGGCCAGTATACAAACCCAAACTGAAAGTAAAGTACAACTCGAAAGGGAAAACAACAATTGTAAAGTAAAAGCCGCTACACCGAGCTGTCCACTATAAATCCCACCTGAAGGGTGGTTACAGATAGCTCCACTGCTCCTCGGGTCCCGCCGTCCGCTCCGAACACGTCCCGCCCAGTGGCCCACCTCCAGGTACCGTCCTGCTCTGCAAGCCTCAGCCAAGATCAACGATATCCGTCGTCTGCAACCAACACAACGTAGTGCGGGTATAGCCCGTGCAGGGGTGAGTATAAGCTACTCAGTAGGGACCCCGAGACCCCCGAAGGTCTCCCAAAATCCACAGCGGATAAACCACAAAAGGAAGATACAAAAACGAAGTAATAACCGACACTGCTTAGGTATATGCCCATACATATACCTAAGTCATCAATTCCAATACACTCCAACCTCCGAGCCCAAGTACAACTCAGTCCACACAGGAAAGTAAATTTATTCCACACAGGAAAGAAAATGAAATCCACACAGGATAGCACAACACAATCCACACAGGATAGCAACAGGATTCAGCTCACACAGGTATACTTCTTCGAAAGACGATAAAGATGATCTCTGATCCATCTAAGTCGTCGGACCCATGAAGGATAGATAGGTAACTAACCCCCGCAAGACCCACACAGGATCGGGCCCACACAGGACCTATAGGCTCTGGTTCACACAGGACCGCTGAGCGCAAAGACCCACACAAGATCGGGCCCACACAGGACCAGTAGCACTGATCCACGTAGGATCGCTGAGTGTTGTAGTCGTCGTCGAATACACACAGGATCTCTGTACTGTCGTCGTCGCAGTCACAGTAGCAGTAGCAGTAACAGTCACAGTCGCAGCCAGCACTAGGGTTCCCGCACACAGCAAGCTCGTTCGGGAGGGTCCGCTCCACGAGCCGAGAGGCTGATACATCAACTGTCACAAAGTCCAGAGTTGATGTATCCAAAAGTTCCGTATCATCAACATGAACTTAACGCAACAGACGGCGCGTCGATCGGACGCCCGGTCTGAGAGTTATTGGCTTTTTCGTCCCAGGGGCCCGGTTGATTTTTAAGGCAAAACCAACCCGAACGTACTCCACCTACGTCCAAACCTCGGGCGGAGTATTCCAAAAGATCTGTCTCACTAAGAGGAACACAACAAAGCTGACGGCACGTCAATCGGACGTCCGTAGCTCAAGATATGAGTGTTTCTGCTCCGAAGGCCCGGTTGGTTTCGTGAACGAACCAACCCGGCCGAACTCAAAGTATTCCGAAACATTGAGTGCGATATACCGAAACGACCGTCTAGATCCAAGGATCGCATTGTCGCTGACGGTTTGTCAATAAGTGGTTCGTGGCTCAAGATATGTCCAAAAGACCGAAGTTGTTTCGAAAACGGGGGGTCCGGGTCCGGGGTGACCCGGCCCGACCCCCCCTGGGTCGGCCCGAACCGGGTCCGACCCGGCCCGACCGGCGGCGCGGCGGCGCGGTCCGGCACGGCGGCGCGGCCCGGCCGGCGGCGGCGCGGCCTGGCGCCATTTGGTGCCACGCGCGGGGGCAAGGCCCCCGCTTCTTATTTGCTGGCGGCACGGCTTTTAGCCGCGCCTTTGGAGAAACCGGCCCCCCTCGTGGGGGCCTGCCTTGAGGGAAACGGGGGGGCCGCCTGCCCCCCTTTATGAAACCATCCCCCCCTCATAATGGGGTGGCAATTATCCTGGCCGGGGGAATTTAATTCCCCCGGTCTTTCCCCTTCCGGCCGGCCCGCTCCAGTACTCCTGTTTGAGTCGGTATGCTGAGGGAGATCAGCGATGCCCTGATCTCGTGTCTCAAACCCTGCTCAAAGGTCTGGGCCCGGAAGAATGGGTCCCGTACCATGTCGGTCGAGTAGCGCGAGAGATCGGTAAATCTCGCCGAGTACTGAGCGACCGTCATGCTGCCCTGCAGCAGTTGAAGAAGCTCCTGGATACGCACCGCACGAAGGGTGGCTGGGACGAACTCCGAGCGGAAGAGGCTCTCAAAGTCCGTCCATAGAAGAGATGCCTCATCGTGCACCTGGAGCATCAAGCTCCACCATCGTCCTGCTGCTGCGTTTAGTAGGCTCGCAGCGAGGATCACCATGAGGTCTGCTAGTGTCCTCACTAGCCTAAACACACGTACCACTGCCTCCATCCAGTCCTCGGCTGCCTGGGGATCCATCTCCCCGCGAAACCTGGGTGGTCACTGGCGCTGAAACTCATATAGTGCGCTGAGGCGACGTGCATCGTCAGCGGCTGGTGCTGGAAGTATCGGTGGCTCGGCGGGTAGAGCTACCGCCGGTGCCACTGCTGACAGAGGGCCCTGCACCGAAGCCTCGTCGCTCGGTAGGCTGTCGTCACACTCGACTCTCGTAACCCTAGCTGGCTGCCGTCGTGGGGCCATCCTGAAAAGGAAACAGGTGCGCCACGGTCATAACAGTATACCTGGTGAGTTGATATGAAGTAATCACAAAGAAAACTTTGAAACACACACGCAATCAATGTTTTCGTGCATTAAGTCGGAAATCAGAAGTCAGGGTCCTGGTGTACGGATACGTCGGCCGCCGCACCAACACTGGACTCCCTGGACTGATAACTACACTCAATACTCTAAACATTATTGCTTCACATAGAAATGATCAGAGTTCGCGGTAGAACCGAACTCCTTTGATACCAATTTGTCACGACCCGCCCTCGGGGTCCGTGTCGTGACTACCCCAAGCCCGCCTTCCATAGGCTAGGGGCTGGCGACTAGCACCAAGGCGTAATTCCCGATAAAAAGTGAAGGCATTGCCTTTGTAAAGTAAACAAACACCACAGAGTAAGAAAGCGGAAAGTAAACACTAAGTAAAAACAGAGTATAACTGAAAGTGCGGAAAAGTAAATGGGTCAGTATACAAACCCAAACTGAAAGTAAAGTACATCTCGAAAGGGAATACAACAACTGTAAAGTAAAAGCTACTACACCGAGCTGTCCACTGGAAATCCCACCTGATGGGTGGTTACAGATATCTCCACTGCTCCTCGGGTCCCGTCGTCTGCTCCGAACACGTCCTGCCCAGTGGTCCACCTCCAGGTACCGTCCTGCTCTGCAAGCCTCAGCCAAGATCAACGCTGTCCGTCATCTCCAACCAACACAACGTAGTGCGGGCATAGCCCGTGCAGGGGTGAGTATAAGCTACTCAATAGGGACCCCGAGACCCCCGAAGGTCTCCCAAAATCCACAATGGATAAACCACAAAAGGAAGATACAAACACGAAGTAATAACCGACACTGCTTAGGTATATGCCCATACATATACCTAAGTCATCAATTCCAATACGCTCCAACCTCCGAGCCCAAGTACAACTCAGTCCACACAGGAAAGTAAACGTATTCCACACAGTAAAGCAAATGAAATCCACACAGGATAGCAGAACACAATCCACACAGGATAGCAACAGGATTCAGCTCACACAGGTATACTTCTTCGAAAGACGATAAAGATGATCTCTGATCCAACTAAGTCATCAGACCCATGAAGGATCGATAGGTAATAACCCCCGCAAGACCCACACAGGATCGGGCCCACACAGGACCTGTAGGCGCTGGTTCACACAGGACCGCTGAGCGCAAAGACCCACACATGATCGGGCCCACACAGGACCTGTAGCACTGATCGACGTAGGATCGCTGAGTTCTGTAGTCTTCGTCGAATCCACACAGGATCTCTGTACTGTCGTCGTCGTAGTCACAGTAGCAGTAGCAGTAACAGTCACAGTCGCAGCCAGCACTAGGGTTCCCGTACACAGCAAGTTCGTTCGGGAGGGTCCGCTTCACGAGCCGAGAGGCTGATGCATCAACTGTCACAAACTCCAGAGTTGATGTATCCAAAAGTTCCGTATCTTCAACAGGAACTCAACGCAACAGACGGCACGTCGATCGGACGCCCGGTCTGAGAGTTATTGGCTTTTTCGTCCTAGGGGACCAGTTGGTTTTTTAAGTCAAAACCAACCCGACCGTACTCCACCTGCGTCCAAACCTCGGGCGGAGTATGCCAAAAGATCCGTCTCACTAAGAGGAACACAACAAAGCTGACGGCACGTCAATCGGACGTTCGTAGCTCAAGATATGAGCGTTTCCGCTCCGAAGGCCCGGTTGGTTTTGTGAACGAACCAACCCGGCTGAACTCAAAGTATTTCGAAACTTTGATTGTAATATACCGAAACGGCCGTCTCGATCCAAGTATCGCATTGCCACTGACGGTTCGTCAATCGGAGGTCCGTGGCTCATGATATGGCCAAAATACCGAAGTTGTTTCGAAAACGGGGGGTCCGGGTCCGGGGTGACCCGGCCCGACCCCCCCTGGGTCGGCCTGAACCGGGTCGACCCGACCTGGGTCCGACCCGGCCCGGCCAGCGGCGCGGCGGCCGGTGGCGCGATGGCGCGGTTCGGCACGGCGGCGCGGCCCGGCCGGCGGCGGCGCGGCCTGGTGTCGTTTGGTGCCACGCGCGGGGGGCAAGGCCCCCGTTTCTTATTTGCTGGCGGCGCGGCTTTTAGCCGCGCCTTTGGAGAAACCGGCCCCCCTCGTGGGGGCCTTCCTTGAGGGAAACATGGGGGCCGCCTGCCCCCCTTTATGAAACGAGCCCCCCCTCATAATGGGGGGGCAATTATCCTGGCCGGGGGAATTTAATTCCCCCGGTCTTTCCCCTTCCGGCCGGCCCGACATGGCCGGCCGGTTCTTCTTCAACGGACCGGCAAAGCCGGTCCCCTTCCGACTTCCGACACCGATGGCCCGGCGAGCCGCCGGTCCTCTCGTCCCGCCGCGGCCCGGAACCGGCCGCAGTGTTCGTCATCCGGCGTGGTGCGACGGCACCGCACCCCTCCGCCGCGGCCCCGCTCCGGCCGCGGCGCCTTCATTTTTCTTCGACGCGGCGCGACAGAATCGCATTCATGATGATCCTTCCACGGCGCGGCGCGACGGCGTCGCGCAATATAACCATGCGAATTTCTGCGTGGTGCGACGGCACCACGCCATCTCGTTCATCCACAAGATAATCATATCAAGAACAAAGGAGGGGGGAATTCGGCCGTGTTTGTGCGGTCCGACCCCCCTCTCGTTAGACGATAACACTTAAATAATTATCCTCACGTTTTTCATGCTAGAACCAAGAACGAGAATAAGTAAATTATCAACAACAACCCCTACCTCGGTTTCAAGATCTATGATCGTCAACGGCCCGCGGAAGACAACGTCGCGGAGGTCGGGTGTCGCGGTAAACGTTCGTCAAATCCATTGACGAAGAGGTACGTCCGAAGAGGTACGTCGTTGGCGAATCTTCGTAAGCCGACGAAGGAAGTCCGAGGAGGAAGCGGCGTTCCCTTTCGTTGACACGGAATACGTCGTCGATCTTCGGAAACAACCGGCTACGAAGAAGAGAGGAGCGACATTCTTCGTCGGAGCTCGATGGTTCTTCGCGTTCTTCGTCAAAGTTGAAGAAGAAGAAGGAGAACCCAAATTCTCTCAAGAAGGCTAGAGAAATCTAACCAAATAAAATAAGCTAGAGTCTTATTTTATTCACACACTTAACAAATTGAATTTCAAAGGTTTGAAATTAAAATAAAATAACTCCAAATTAATTAACAAGTTGTCATGTCATTTAAAGAGGGGTTAAAGGGAGTTTTGAGAGAAGATGAAAAGTTGGGGTTCGTGTGGGCCCCACCACACTTAATCCTCACAAGGGAGGTTAAGTGGATGTGGGTCCCACCTTTAACTCCCTTTGGGAGAAGTTAACCAACAAAATAAAAATAAAAAGTGTTTCCACATTTTTATTTAACTTCTTATAAAATCTCCCAAAACTAACTTTCGTCTCGCATAAAACGCAACCTCAGAAAAGGTCTCCTTAAGCGAATCTCGGCGCTGCGAGTTCACCGGTGTCCTCGTATTTCAATTCTGAGCACCGGGTCAAAAGTTAGGAATTCCTGCTCGTTCGTTCACTGAACGTACCCAAGCCAAACTTCGGAAATTGATTCCGGGCACTCCGGGCCTCGGAATCAGGTGCCGTCAGAAACCGCGTTCTTGTAAAATTCCAAAGCAAATTAAGAAAAAATTTCCATTGAATTTTACGGGTCTCTACAATTCAACTCTGAAATACCTTTTCCAAAAACCAGATTCCAAAGAAAGATTGATTAGGTTGGTCTTCCTTATTAAAGAGTTTGTTATAACCATTAAGGATAAAAATGGTGTTGAATATGTTTTATCTTATCACCTCCCTAGGATGGGATTCAAAGAAAACTCACATCATCTTTCTATGTCTAATTAATTTCTCAATGAACACTTATATTCTATGAGTTATCGCCCATGGTATTCTGACATAAAAAAAACACTTTTTTACATGTGTTATTCCCAAATTCCTAGGCTCCCAAGATAAAAGGAAATCACTTTATGATATCAAACACAATGTGATTGATTATCCATACCTATTCATGTTCTATCATGATAAAATCATTAAGAGACATGTTCCTGAGTTCATGCAAGAGTCAATTATTAAATTCTATTATTAAGATGTATGTGGAGGCCACTTTTCCTCAAATAAAACAACTACAAAGGTCATACAAAGTGGTTTCTTTTGGCCTAATATCACTTAGGATTCCTGAAAATTCTTGAAAATCTATCCTGAATATCATCAATTAGGATCAATAACAAAAATAAATCAAATTCAACTTTCACTCATTTTGGTTGTTGAAATATTTGATTGTTGGGGAATTGATTTCATGGGACCATTACCAATATTTAATGGATATATTTGCATTATCTTGGTTGTTTATTACATCTCTAATAACTCATGTCTAAGTACGAAATTTCACACTAAGTTTTTACTTACTATCATCCTCAAACCCATTGTCATGATGAGTTGGAAAATAGTGAAATTAAGCAAATTCTGAAAAAATCCATCAATCCCTCAGTAAAAGATTGGTCTAAGAAACTCTTGGATTCTATTTTGGCATATCGTACGAATTTTAGAACCATACTTGGAATGTCTCTATTAAGGTTGGTATATTGAAAATCATTCCATTTTTATGTTGAAATATAATAAAAGGCCTCTTGGGAAATAAAAAAATAACCTTTTTGATTTCTTGGGCCAAAACAAATTGGAAATTGCATATTAATGATATTGAGGAACAAAAGATAAAGTCTTATGAGAATTCAAGGGTTAATAAAGCTACAGTTCATGCCTATCAATCTTGGAATCTCAATGTCAAACAATTTGAACTCAGAAAACTTTTTCTCTTATATTCTTCCAATCTTCATTTACACCCATGAATGTTAAGGTCAAGATGGTCAGGGAACTACATAGTGCAAAATATGCACCCCCATGGAGAGGTAGAGATTTAGGATCCCTCAAATGGTAAGATATTCAAATTTAATGGTCATAGGTTAAAACTATTCATTGAATCATGAAATAAAAAAATAGAGGAAGAGTTATCTAATCTAACCTATGAATAAGAAAAAATCCTTTATATTTAGGGTTCATGTTAAGATAATGAAAATAAAAAAATTGATTTATGGGAGGCAACCAGGATTTTACATGTCCATTGACTTAGATTATTAATTTCAAAAATAAATAGGTAAGTTTCTCCATTTATTTTTTTGTTTGTTTAGGGAACCACCATGGAGTTTTAAATGTGATCTAATGATTTTTCTATGTAGGATTTATCAGTTGAAGCATTTTCGTTTTTCCAAATGAAACACATTCCTTCCAAAAATCAAACCTACCTCCATCAATCCATGAGGAGTCCAATTTTATCATGAATCCAAATAGATAGATTTCTTTTTAATATGATATCAAATTCAAATCATGTGATTTTGTTCTAATATTTCATTTAAAATCATATTCTCCCCTTATTTCATCCCAATACCGATCTCTATTTTATCTCCTCTTTCAACGCTGAGGGTAGTGTCATTCTAATTTTGGGGGAGGGAAAATATTTTTTTTTTGAAGAAAAAATAAAATTGGGCCTTTCTAAAAAAAAATTATGTTCCAAAAAATCAACTCATCATTCTAGCATGTGCTTATGTAAATTAGGAATCATGAAAATTGAACTTAAAATGATTTTTAAGGCCCTGATTATAATTTTAATGAATTTTAAAGTTCATGAGAAACACTTTTGGAAATTTTGGATATAGGATGTGATTTTCTTTGCAAAAGGTTTCATCATTTTAATCCAAATTCCACATTTCAAATCCATTTAATTGTGGTTGTAAATGTGGGTTCTTTGGTCTCTTTCATCATAGAATGTGGTTTGGGGTCACTTTTAGTTTAATTTTAGTTTCTAATAAAAATAAATATAAAAAAGTTCCAGGTAGAGAAATGTTTTTTCCAAATATGTTGTTTCTAGAACTTAGGGATCATGACTCCATTGTTTCCTTTCCAAGAGTTTGGGCTTACATCTATCTTGTAGATCATGAAATTAGGAAAATGTGAGGTCTCCAACACTTGGGGACCAAAAATATATATTTTTCTTATATTAATTTGTTATTTTATATATATTGTGGTCCAATAAAAAACAATAAAAAACAAAATAATAATAATTGGAAACTCATCTTAATTTTTAATGTGATTCCCACCTATCTCTTCCATTTGATTCCCTTTGAACAAGAAAATAGGACCCATGCCTTCTGAGATACACAACACAGAATATGCTAAATTGAAATTGGATGAAATTTGGTAATGAATTTGACCAACAAGATAGGCTTGGAATTGGGATATTCTTAGGAACCTAGAATCTGTGAAATGATTTTGATCAGTTTCATGATTATTCAACATGAGGAATTTTGGTGAGTATTGTATGTTAGAATGTTTGTGAAAAAGGGAATTAAATTTCATATTTTTGAGATACCTTTTGCTCGGGACTAATGAAACTCAAGTTTTTGGGTGTGATTAGAAACTAAAATGAGATAATATTCATTGATTATATCTTAATATTCATGTGTTTCAATGTTTATAAAAATTAGTTTTAGTGAATTTTATTAATTGAACTTCATCTCACATCATTTGCGCAATTCATGTTTAAAGTGAAAAACTCGGTCCAATCAATCCTCTATTTGTGGAGAACATTTTATTCATTTTTTGAAATTGATATTTTGGGATATTATTTATAACTTTTTTGGGAACATTTTATCTTTTAGGATCCTTGGATGAATCCCAAGGGAAGATGGATATTTTCCGAAATGAATGCAGAAATTCATGGAAAAAGCATAATGGGCTGCCCATTTAAAAAAAGTGGGGATTACTTTCCAAGCCCAATGAATCTCAAGTTTTAAATGTTGAAATATAAAATTATGGGGATCATTTCTTTAAAATATTTTCAGAGCTAATTCTGAAATTTTCATGGATATCACCAGAGATGAAGATTACATTTAATTTGTGGGTTAGATTTAAATTCCTATAAAAACATCCTGCCACATTGAGTATAAAATTCTACTAGATAATCCAATTGGGTGGAAATTTTGGAAGATATTATAGGATACAAGAAAGAATATATTTATCTTCTATGAATATCCATGATTATTCAATATGGAGTTCCAAATTCACAATTCAAAAACGGTGATGAATCTGGATAACTTTCCTTATCAAAGTTGAAAAGTACAATTTCCTTTTATTTTTCCTCCTACTTTTGAACAGCCTAGTTTTTGTGGAAGGAATGGATTAATTGCGATCAATAAGGGGCTCCTAATTTTCATATATAAGGAGATGGTGAAGAAGGTATTTTACATTCATGTTTTTTCATTCAATTATAATTTCAATATTTTATTTTGTAATTGCGTTGTTAATTTATCTCATGTTAGTTTTTCTTTCACGTTCATTTCATAATAAAAGTTATTATTCTTATTATATTATTTTATTCCTTTTAATATTGTATTGATATCGTTGAATCAAGGTGTGAACTTATTCACACTAGTAATTGTGAATTTTGTCACACAATTGTGGAGTGATCGTTATTTCTGTTTTTTGTTCTTCTTCAATTATACCCTCATGTGTAACACCCCAATATTTTATAGTACGTTATTTCTTCAATGTAATCCAATAACTTTGACTACATGGAACACCATGTTCTAGTGCACCACGATTTACCAAACTAGTCATTCAAAAGCAGTTATGAATAGTATTAACTATGGCCTCTTTTTCAGACGGAGCTCTCAGCATTTAGGGTTTCCAACTCCTCGCTTTCATCTTCCTTACCTCTCAAGGCCCTCTTGATCTCCTCCATTCCGATCCATCCTGGTGGCAGATTTTCTTTCTTATCTTCTTCTCGTCATCTGCGGCGCTCCTGAGTTCCCTTTCTCAGCAGGTTAGGTTTTATACCATCTCTCTCCCCTACCACTCATAGCAATAATTCTCATCCTCTTCGCGTTGATGCAGCTTCCATCCTTTCTCTGCCTCTTCTCGATCTTAATTTTCCTTCTCATATCTGACACTCTCCTTTTGTGACCTGTGTTTGCTTCTCTTCTCCTCCTCCCTTCCATCTCTATGCTCTCGGTCCTCCTCTCTGATTCTGAATCTCACGACATTCTCAGTTTTTCTTATTTTCACTTTTTATCTCGTTGGTCTCTATTTTACTGGTGAAGGCTTGAAGATGATGCTATCTGGAGGGGAAAGTGGTGCTTGGTCAGTCACGACTTGCTGTGGATGTCTCATTCTTTCTTTCTATGCTCTGGCTTCCAGGGTCCTTCACTCCCTCCCAGGTCAGTCGGGTGCTATGGATTCCAAGGATTTTTTGGGATTTGTTTACGGGAGTGATGTGGTGTTAAAGAAGGCGCATCCTGTGGCTGAATCTTCCCATTCCTGGGGTTCTTTTGGTGATGTTTCTTCATTTGTTTGATTCTGAAGCTGTTTCTGTTTTTGGTTTGATATTTTCGTAAGTCTGCGACGGGCGTTCTAGATCCTGTTCTGGAAATGGTGTGGCTTTGTTTTTGTTGGGAGATGTGGTGACGACGACGGTGGTCATCGATGATGCGACGATTATCTTCCTCCGACATTGTTGGTCTATGGTGATCTTCTATAATGTCTGTATGGTGGGAAAGTTGGAGTTCTTAGATGGTGATATGAGGACGGCAGCGGCGTCGGTATCCAACAGTCTCAGGTGGTCTATGGAAAATGGTATGGTGGTTGACCGGTGCTTTGATGGTGGTTATATGATGATATGGATGGTGACTTGATTAAGGATGATATGGGTGATGGGTCAGGATCTCAATGGGAGTTGTGTATTTTGAATTTTGAACTGTGAATGTGGTTTTTGGTTCCCTCTTGATGGTGTGTTGATTACCGTGCGACTTTTGAAAATCTATAAAAAACAAACTTTCAGTCAGAACAGTATTAACTAAATTTTGAACTTTATATAATTGTTATAATTTTAGAATCCATATTATCAGTTTCTTAGACATAATGAAAAAAAAACAAATTCATTTTTTTCAGAAAAAAAGTCGTTTTAAAAAAATGAAATTTTACCGTCTTTTAATGGTGATCCCTTTTTAAATATAAAATATGAAACTTTTATATATTCAATTTGACAAAATAATCTTATTCTTTATAATCAGGAAATAATAATTTATTTTCAATAAATTTTTGGTGTTTTTCTAATAACTTTCATATTTGGGTGAATAGTGAAAATACTATATTTTAACTGAAAACAACTTTTTTAATCAAAATAGTTTTTAGTGTTAAAGTAAAAATGTTAATGGTTTGGAAGTATAAATACATTATATTTTTACCAATTAATCCAATGTTATTCATTTGAAATAATTTCACCTTGAAATTGAACATAAACAAGTATCAATCTTTTGTTAGTTATTATTTTTCAAAATACAGCTTTTGGTTTTGACAATGGGAATTATTTTTGAATTAGTAAATGAAACTTATATTCTTTGAATTTGGTGAAATATACTTAATTATTGAATTAATAATATCAAAATTATCTTAGAGTGAATTTTTTTCATTTCTCTGAAAACATTCAATTTTTTATGAATTGTGAAAAACACTTAGTTATTGGTTAAATCTGTCTTTTTATTTAGATAATTATTTATATTATTTGAAATTATTTAAGGTAAAAATATATACATGATACCTATATATGTTCAATATAATTCATCTGAGTCATTTTATAATATGTTTAGATATATAAAAATTTTGTTAATATTTTTACCGTCTTTTACCCACCTCCTAGGAGAATTTTCAAATTTGCATAAAACATAATTTTACAGTTTTGTGAGTTGAATTAAAAAATCCTAGAGACATAGTTTTCCTTAGTAAGAAAAATTGTTTTCACTAAGATGAAAATAATTTTTGGTGAATAGTAACTTTTGACTTTTATTTACCACAGTTAATGGTAAATAGGGTAATTCAAGGTAAAAAAATATTATAATAATACAAAATTACTTTGACACTTGTCCTAACCTTATTTTATGAGTCATGGCCCACCATGGGCATCCTTGGGTCGATTTTTCAACCCCATGCATCCACTTATGAAAGATAATGAAACTTTATTTAAATTGACTTAATGTAAAGGAAAAAATGACATAAACAAATATCTTTTAGTAAATCAATTTTTACATGTGGTCATATAAGTCATATTTTTTACTATAAAAATTAATTGGAAAGATAAAAATAATTCATACATAATGATATTTTATTTATATTTTTTTACATTACATAATTTAATTTATTTATAACACAATAATGATACAGTAATTACCTTATTAATGAGATATTAAAATAATTTATATTTTTAATATCCAAATAAATGTAATTTGAGACATTTTATGAATTCAACTAATTTTCTAGGTTAATATGATTTTTATGGTTTATTAAATGATTTTTTTAAGTAATAATGTTGTTATCAATACAACAAAAACAAAATAGTAAATAGTGTAAAAATTGACATAAAAGAGTTTTTAAAACAAATATTATATTATTAATTGATATTCTATTCTTAAAAATCTAAATTTCTTCAAAAGGTCATAAATAATATTATATATGTCATTAATTAACCACTAAAGGTTCGTTTGGAAGTTTATAGTAAGTTTATTAACCATATAATATGAAAATATAAAGAGACATGGTAAATGTCAAACTAATTAACCTAGAGTTAAATCTAAAATATGAGGTTAACATAGTGACCCAAACCTATCTAAATCCTATTAGATGAGTGGTTTTCAACCCATCCCCACATTTTATTTTAAATAATCCATTTTGGATCTATTAGAAACGAAAAATGATTTTATTTTAAAATAATTTTTTTAGCTTTTCCTTAGGTTCCCCTCACCCCACTTATAAAAGGAAACTTCCCCTTATCTCTAATTCACACCTTCAAAGCCTTTTGGCTTATCCAAAACCTACCCAAATACCCTATAAACTATCCTACCTTCATCCTAGAGGCCTTACATTATTCATAAATCCATCTTATGGAGCCCTTTGGATCAAATTAAAATTAAAAACCCGAAGAAGAGGTAAATATTTCATCACCTCTTTCAAGTTCCTTTCTTCTTCAACTTCCTCTTTCTTTGTTGTTTCCATTATAAAATAATTACTCTAGTATATTCCATATACTATGATGTTATTATAAATATGGTACAACCATATTCATTATTCTATACATCCTTTTAATGACATGTCACCATATGTGCGTACGTACGACTTACCATCTCCACACCGTGGTGTAATTTTTATTCAATACATTATTATTTGGATGGGAATAATAATGATCTGTAATTGATTAAAATAATAAATATAACATGATAATTATTCTTTATATATGATATAATATCCATTTATTTATTATTTAAATATCAAAAGAATGTAATTGTCGCTTGAGCGTATGTACG
The DNA here is from genome assembly GCA_963277665.1 of Viscum album. NCBI lineage: Eukaryota > Viridiplantae > Streptophyta > Magnoliopsida > Santalales > Viscaceae > Viscum > Viscum album. The sequence continues at coordinate 2,124,140,576 of OY728119.1, forward strand.
GATTACCGTCTCCACGAACGTGATGGGATTCATTCCCCATCGTATCTATTAAAGAATAATTTTTATTAGATGATTAAAAATAATGTTTAAAGACTTAATATCATTCTAAATATTAATACGATACATCCAATCCATAAAAAACATTACTTACGTGACAAAGTATATAAAGGAAAATGAATCAGTTAACACTCGAAATGACGATAATACTAAGATATTATTAACAAAGCAATGTTAAAAGATCATATATGATATCATATTGATGTATATGATTCTTGTAAAATTTAATAACCATTATTTCACCATTATACAGTAGGTTAACCTACCCTCGACCACGTAAAGTACATGTTAAGGGTTAATTTCACAATCTCTGTATTATACGAGTTTGTTTTTACGCATGTATCTACTGGGACCTATTTATCATCCACAACCATGTCTCATAAAAATGTATTCCAAAACATTTTTACTATTAACTAGACTATTGTTTAAATTCATTTATACTCTTGTTTGACTTTTTATAAAGTGTTTTGAAAAGTAATCTTTCTGTCATTTTCCAACATGGTACATTATGACCTTTTAAAAAAAATAAGGTAAGAATGTTTTCTTAACATATACAGTGGGTGTGGCTATTTTCTACCATTATAACATCATAAAATCTTACCTTACAAGATAATAAAAATATTTCCAAATTAAATGTTTTATTTTATAATTATATTAATTTTAAATTATTTCAAAATAGAAAGACAAATTTCTCTTAAAAAGGTTTTGATTTCATCTATGTAAACATCTATTGGTGGATTTTAAGATTACTTGAAGTTGATTTATTATGATACAATACATACACATTGTATTGAAGGTTTTTTGATATGTTTGAAAGTGGATGTGTCATTTTCATACCATTCATGGTTTATGGATAATGTATTGACATTTCATATGTCAGTTTTAATATGAATTTTTATGTTATGTTTAAAACTTTTCATGTGAGGAATGTATTCGACTATGTAAGTGACAGTTGGAGCCCTATATAGTTCTTAGATGCATTAGTAGGTCTCATGAGACAATCATGTGTCTTGGCACAAGTTCTTGAAAAAATCGTATTTGTAGTCTTGGCACAAGGCCTTGACTATGTGGTTATGAAAGTCCGGCATTATGCATTCCTTCTTTATAAAAGTGGCTATTGATATTGCATGTGAATATTATACTAGTAGAATATCCATGTGAGTAAGTAAATTGAATTATTATGATTTATATTTTCCATATTATGATGAATTTTATGTTGAAAAGGATTTTTTTTATTTTTATATATTTCATTAAATGTTTATGCTTATTTATGAAAGTTTCCGCTATATTGTTATCCTTACTGAGCATTTGATCTCACCCATTTCTATGTTTTATTTTTATGAGGATGTGAAGAAGTAAATTATGACAATCCTGCAGGGATAGTCTATGGGATATCAGTGTTGTACATGGAAAAAATGTTTTTTAGCTTTCCATTTTAGGATGTAATGTAAACCTTATGAATGTATCTAGTACATCCAAGGCTACTAAACTAATCGGTATTTTTAGACATGATCTTTTGTGATCATTCCAATGATTTTTAATAATGCACCGACTCTGGGCTTCTGGGGTCAGGGCGTTATAGTTGGTATCATAGGAAGTTTAGTACAAACCTTGGAAACTATATTTAGATGAACTCTGATTAGAGCACATAGCCTTAAGATAGAATTTGAGGATTATTATAGAATAACTTACTTGAATTTTTTTATTGTAGCGATTTTTTGAGTTTTCCAAGAAATACATCCATGTCTGGATACAAGTAGGTAGTGGCGGCTCTGGCACATATGTACCTAGGGGTAAAACCTGAAAACACCGCTTTGAGTTAGACTCGAATGGGAACTGATGTCAGACAATGGGTCTTGCTTCACTCTTGGTTATGGAACTCAAGGGGGATATACTTAGAATAATTCTAATTTTGTTTACAAATCATTATGAAGGATTTATGAGTATATACCTCCTAAAAGAATATATTTTTATGTTATGGATTATGTCTATGAACTGTTCAATTAAAGTTAGGTATTTTACAAGTTTGGAATTATTCATTTCAATTAATAGACTAACATAGTGTATTCCATTGTAGAGAAATGGTGCCTAGTAGAAGGAATGTGAATTCCAGCAATAAGTATGATCCAAAGAGTAAGAAGGATCATATATTTCATGGTATTAAGACAAAATTTAGAAAGGAAACAGTCTCCCATGTATTCTCAACATATGAAGAAATAACATCAGGTGTTAATATGATAAGTAATGAATTCTATGAGTCCTATGGATTTTAAAAGAATCAAGAGAAGAAAAGGATGGAAGAGAGAAAGATGGATAAATGGAAGAAGGAAATGAAGGATTTTCCCATATCCGATAACTGTGGAATGAATCACCATGGTAAATGCTTGAAGGGAATGCGAGTTTTTTATACGTGTGGAGAAAAAGGACACCAAGTATGTGATCGAAAGGGTAAGAAAAAAGTTTCAAATGTACAATTATTCCTTTGAAAGGCATTGTGATACTACACGAATCAATGTCCTAGTCATCAGAGTATACTTTAAATAATGATATTGGATAATAATCAAGTTATGTTACTACCTCAGATGAAGAGGAATGTCTAGTGTTATTATGTTGTTATTATAGAATTATTTCATTTGAGTGTTGTATCAACAATATAATGGTTATATGAATTATAGAGATAAATAATGATTGTACTGCAGTATTATTTTATTGAGGATTTGAGATAACATGGTTTTAAGAAAAGTGACTTAATAATAAGCTAAACTTTTTGAAAAAATATATGGTTCATGGGAATGTAATCCTTAATATGGTTCTGACAATGAGGTGGTGATTTTGGAATAATAGATGGTTTATTTGGATAAATTATATTGGATATTATTGACTTCCTTGGAACTGATTAATAGTTTGTTTATTTCATAATTGTTGGAATATTGAATATTTTTGGAAATAACGAATATATCCAGTATTATATAAAGGATAAGGGAGCATGAATGTAATAAATAAGATTTTAAATAAATTTAGGGTGTTACCATGTTTTAAAATAATACATGATGAAGGTGTTCACATGTTATTACATGGAAAAAAGGATCTTCATTGTGTTTAACTTCCTTATAAATTTTGGACTGTGAGTTTGGATAGAAGTATTTTGGATAAGTCTAAAGGTTGGAATGGATTATTTTTGACATTGGATATTATTCATATAGTTATTTTTGAATTATTATAAAAAGTAAAACACATAGACAATGTGACAACCCGTCGCATCGGACAATGTTGCAGGAATCAAACCCACAACCATAGTGCGAATGGGATTTATCGCCTACCACTAGACTACTTTAATTTGATGGATTGTATAATGTAGTTTCTTTTTTAAAGGGTATGATAGGTGAATTATACATTCATTTTTTGAACCCTATACGAATAGGATAAATATAATATTTAAGTTCTATTATATTTTAGAGTGAAACATGAGTTTGTGGTAGAAATTAGTTAAAAGATGGAACTCTACTTGTCAAATATATATATTTTTCTTCTTTGATTCTATGAAGAAATTAATTCTTAAACATTAGGTAAGGGATCTTAAAACTAAAAATGTGTTATCCTAAGACCTTATGTTTTGATGAACCGATGATATTTTAAATCATCAATGATTGATGGCTTTTAGGCCCTCAATTCTACAATTGTTTGTGATTCATGACCTCAACCACTCACTATAAATATTTACATTTTACCTCCAATTATATTTCTCTAATTTCACCCAATGTTCTCCTAATCATGATCATAATTTTTTGGTGACCCTTTCATTTCCCTTTTCCTCTTATTAAGATTAATTTTTATTAACCCAATTTCTGGTGTGGGTTTTCCCACGAAGGTATTTTCTATTTTCAACCTATTATTTTTGAATAACAATTTAAAATTGCGAGGATTAAATTTTTTGAATGAGGGAAGAATGTAACACCCCAATATTTCATAGTACATTATTTATTCAAAGTAATCCAATAACATTAACTACACACTACACCAAGTTCTAGCGCACCACGACTTACCAAACTAGCAGTTCAAAATAATTTATGAAAAGTATTAACTAAATTTTGAACATAATATAATACTTATAATTTTAGAAACCATATTATGAGTCTCTTAGAAAAAATGAAAAAAAAATCATTTTTTTCAGATAAAAGATGTTTTAAAAAAAATGCAATTTTACCATCTTTTAATGGTGAAACCTTTTTAAATCCAATATTTGATACTTTTATATATTAAATTTTACAAAATGAACTTCTTCTTTATAATCTGGACATAATAATTTAGTTTCAATAAATTTTTGGTGTTTTTCAGATAACTTTCATATTTGTGTGAATAGTGAAAAATACTATATTTTCACTGAAAAACTTTTTTAATCAAAATAATTTTAGTGGTAAATTAAAAATTTTTATGGTTTGGAATTATAAATATATAATATGTTTAACATTTAATTTAATGTTATTTATTGGAAATAATTTCACTTTGAAATTGATCATAAACTAGTATCAATCTTTTGTTAGTTATTATTTCTTAAAAACACACTTTTTGGTTTTCAAAATGGTAATTAATTTTAAATTAATAAATGAAACATCTATGTTTTGAATTAGGTAAAATAGAATTAATTTTTTAATTCAGAATATCAAAATTATATTTGGGTGAAATATTGGTATTTTTTATGAAAACATGCAATTTTGGATGAATTGTGAAAAACACTGAGTTATTGGTTAAAACTGACTTTTTATTTAAAAAATTATTTATTTTATTTAAATTTATTTTAGGTAAAAATTTATACATAATACCTATATAATTTCATTATAATTCATCGGAGTCATTGTATAATAGTTTTAGATATATAAAAATTTTAATGAACTTTTTACCGTCCTTTACCCACCTCATAGGAGAATTTGCAAATTTGCATAAAACATAATTTTACTATTTCTATGAGTTGATTTTCAAAAATCCAAGAGCCATGGTTATCCTCAGTAAGTAAAATTTTTTTCAGTAAGATAAAAATAATTTTTGGCGAATAGTAACTTTTGACTTTTATTTACCGCGGTTAAAGATAAATAGGGTAATTCAAGGTAAAAAGAATATTATAATAATTGAAAATTACCATAACATTTTTCCTAACCTTATTTTATGATTCAGGGACAACCATGGGAATCTTTGGGTCAATTTTGGGACCCCATGGATCCACTTATGAATGATAATGACACTTTATTTTAATTAATTTAAAGTAAAGGAAAAAAAATGACAAAAACAAATATGTTTTGGTAAGTCAATTTTTAAATGGGGTAATATAAGTCATGTTTTCGACTATAAATATTAATTTTAAATATAAAAATAATTCCTACATAATTGTATTTTGTTTATATTTTTTGGACATAAAATAATTCAATTTATTTATGACACAATGATGATTTAGTAATTACCTTATTAACGAAAAATTAACATAATTGATATTATAAATATCCAAATAAATGTTATTTTATACATTTTAAGAATTGCACTAATTTTCATGGTTTATATGACATGTTAAGGTTGAATAAATTATTTTTTTTCGAAGTAATAATGCTGTTATGAATATAAAGAAAACAAAATAGAAAATAGTGTCAAAATTTACATAAAAGAGTTTTTTAAAAAAATATTATATTATTAATTGATATTCTATTCCTAAAATTAAATGGTTCATCCAAAGGACTCAAATAATATTATATATGTCATTAATGAACCACTTTATGTTCTCTGGGATGTTTATAGTATGTTTATTAACCATATAATATAAATATACGAAGAGTCATGGTAAATGTCAAACTAATTATGTAAGAGTTAAATCTAAAATATGAGGTTAATATAGTGACCCAAACCTATATAAAACATATTGGTTGAGTGTTTTGTGACCCATAATCACATTATAATTTAAATAATACATTTTTGAGCCATTAAAAACCGAAAATTATTTTATTTTAAAATAATATTTCAAGCTTTACCTAAGGTGCCCCTCACCCCTCTTATAAAAGAGAACTTCCCCTTCTCTCTAATTCACACCTTAAATTCCTTTTGAATCAGCCAAACCATGCCCAAATACCCTCTCATATATACTCACTTCATCCTATAGTACTTACTTTAGTCAGAAAGAATGCCTTAGGATCCCTTTTGATTAAACCAAAAGGAAGAACCAGAAGTAGAGGTAAATATTTCATCACATATTTCAAGTTCCTTTCTTCTTCGACTTCATCGTTCTTTGTTGTTTCCATTATAAAATAATAAATCAAGAATATTCTATATAAAATTATTTTATTATATATATGGTAGAAAAATATTCATTATTCTATCCATCCATTGAATTACATGTCACCATACGTGCATACGTACGACTTGTCGTCTCCACGTCATGGTGTAATTGTTATTCAATACATTATTATTTAGATGGGTATAATAATGATGTTTAACTGATTTAAATAATAAATTTGACATGACAATGATTCTGTATATATGATATACTATCCAATTATATATTATTTTAATATCACAAGAGTGATATTGTCGCTCGTGCATACGTACTGATCACCATCTCCATGAACAGGATGTGATTCATTACCCATTGTATCCATTCAAGACTAATTTTAATTATATAATTAAAAATAATTCTTAAAGTCTTAATATAATTATGAATATGAATAATATACATCCTATCCATAACAAACATTACTTACGTAACAAATCATATAAAAGAAAACGAATCAGTTAACACCTGAAAGGATTATACTACTAAGATATTATTAACAATGGAATGTTAAATAAACATTTATGATATCATATTAATGTATATGATTATTTTTTAATTTAATTAAAATTATTTCACCATTATACAGGAGTTTAACCTACCCTCGACCAAGGAAAAGTACAAGGTAAGGGTTAATTTCACAATCTATGTATTATCCGAGGTTGTTTTTACGTATGTATCTACTGGGACCTCTTTATCATCCACATACATGTTTCTTAAAAATGTATTCCGAAACATTTTTACTATATACTAGACTATTTTTTATATTCATTTATAACCTTTTTTGAATTTTTATAAATTTTTTTGAAAGGAATCATTCTATTTTTTTCCAATAATGTACAATAAAACCATTTGAAAAAAATTAAGGTAAGAAGGTTTTTTTAACTTATACTGTTGGTGTGGCTATTGTTTCACCTTTATAACATAATCAAAGATTCTCTTATAGTATTATAATAATATTTATAAAATAAATGTTTTATTTTATAATTATATACATTTTAAATTATTTCAAAATAGAAAGAGATATTTCTCTAAAAAAAGGTTTTGATTTCATCTATGTCAACATCCTTTGATGGATTTTAAGATTATTTGAACTTGATTTCTTATGATACAAAACATCCACATTTTATTGAAGGTTTTTTGGTATGTTTGACTATGGATGTGTTATTTTCAAACCATTCAGGGTTTATGTACAAAGTATTCACATTTTTTATACAAGTTTTAATATGAATGTTTATGTTATGTTTAAACCTTTTCATCCGAGGAATGCATTGGACATAGTAAGTGATGTGTGGATCCCTATAAATCTCCTCAATGCATTGGTAGGTCTCATGAGACAAACTAGTGTCTTGGAACAAGTCCTTGACAAAATCGTATTTGTAGTATTGTCACAGGACCTTGATTATGTGGTTATGAATGTCTGGAATATGCATTACATAATTATGAAAGTGGCTATTGATTTTGCATGTGATTATTGGACTAATAGAATATCCATGTGAGTAAGTAAATGACATTATTTTTATTTATATTTTCCTTATCATGATGATGTTTATGTTGAAATGGATTTTTTAGTTTTACACATCGTCTTAAATGTTTATGCTTATTAATGAATGTTTCCGCTATATTTTTATCTTTACTGAACATTTGAGCTCACACCTTTCTATGTTTTATTTTTATAGGATGTGATGAAGTATATTATGACTGACCTGTAGGGATATTCTATGGGATCTTAGTGTTTTCCATGGAAAAAATGTTGTTTTAGTTTTCCATTTTAGGATGTAATGTAAACCTTATGAATGTATCTAGAACATCCAAGGATACTAAAATAATCTGTATTTTGAGACATGATCTTTTGTGATCATTCCAATGATATGTAACAATGCACTGACTCTGGGCTTCTGGATTCAGGGCGTTATAGTTGGTATCAGATAAATTTTAGTAAAAACCTTGGAAACTAGATTCCGATAAACTCTGATTAGATCACATTGTCCTAAGAAAGACTTTGAAGATTAGTATAGAATAATTTCCTAGAATTTTGGTATTGTAGTGATTTTTAGAGTATTCCAAGAAAAACATCCCTATCTGGATATGAGAAGGTAGAGGTGAATCTAGCATAGATGTACCTATGTGTAAAACCTGAAAAAACCTCTTTGAGCTAGACTCGAATGAGAACTGGTGCATGTCAATGGGCCTTGCTGCACTCTTGGTTACGACACTCCCGGGGGACATGGTTAGGATAATTCTCAATTTCTTTACAAATAATTATGAAGGATTTATGAGTATATACCTCCTAAAATAAAATATTTATATGATTATGGATTATACCCATAAACTGTTCAATTTATGTTAGGTATTTTACAAGTTTGGAATTATTAATTTTAATTCATAAACTGACCTAGTGTATGCCATTTTATAGAAATGGCACCGAGTAGAAGGAATGTGAACTCCAGTAAAACGTATGATCCAAAGAGTAAGAAGGATTATATCTTTCATGGTATTAAGCCAAATTTTAGAAGGTGAATAGTCTCCCATGTATTCTCAAAATATGATGAAACAGAATCATGTATTAATATGATAAGTAATGAATTCTACGAGTCATATGGATTTGAAGCGAAGCAAGAGAAGAAAAGGATGTAAGAGAGACAGATGGATAAAGGGAAGAGGGAAAAGAAGGATTTTCCCATATGTGATAACATTAGAAAGAATCACCTTGGTAAATTCTTTAAGGGAATGGGAGTTTGTTATAAGTGTGGAGAAAAAGGACACCATGTATGTGATTTGAAGGGTAAGAAAAAAGTTTCAAATGTACAATGCTTAATCACCATGGCATTGCGACACAATGCAAATCAATGTCATTGTAAACATAGTATACCTTAAATGATGCTATTGGTTAATAATCAATTTATAATACTACATCAGATGAAGAGGAATGACTAGTGTTCTTATGTTATTATTAAATAATTGTTTCATTTGAGTGTTGAATCAACAATATACTACTTATATGAATTATGGAGATAAAAAAAGGATTGTACTGCAATACTATTTTATTGAGGATTGGTGATTATATGGTTATAAGAAAAGTGACTTAATAGTAAGATGTAATTTCTAGAAAAATACATGGTTGAAGGAACTGTAATCCATAATATGGTCATAATAATCGGGTAGTGATTTTGGAATAAGAGATTGTTGAAATAGATAAATTATATTGGATATTCTTGACTTCCTTGGAAGTGATTAATGGTTTTTTTATTTCATTATTGTTGGAATATTCAATATTTTTGGATATAAGGAATATGTATAGTATTATATAAATGATAAGAGATCATTAATTTAGTCAATAAGGTTTTATGGTAATTCCAGGTGTTACCATGTTTTAAAATAATACACAATGAAGGTGTTCAAATGTTATTACGTGGAAAAAATGATCTTCATTGTGTTTAACATACTTATAAATTTTGGAATATGAGTTTGGATGGAATTATTTTGGATAAGTCTAATGTTTATAATGTATTGAGTTTGAAATTGGATACAAATGTTATGGTTATTTTCGGATTATTATAAAAAGAACAACACGCAGACCATGTGACAACCCGTCGCATCAGATAAAGCCGCAGGAATCAAAACCACAACCATAGTGAGATTGGGATTTATCACCTACCATTGGACTACATGAATTCCTTGGATTTTATAAAGTAATTTCTTTTTTAAAGGATCAGATAGGTGAATTATAAATTCATTTTTTTGGAACCCGATACGAATAGGATTAATAGAACATTTTTTTATGTTCTATTATCTTTTAGAGTGAAAGATGATTTTGTGGTAAAAATTAGTTAAAGTATGGAACTCTACTTATCAAGTATATATTTTCTTCTTCTCATATTCTATGAAAAAATTAATTCTTAACTTTATGTAAGGGATCATAAAACAAAAAATTTGTTATCCTAATACCTTCTGTTTTGTTGAAGCGATGATATTTTAAATCATCATCGATTGATGGATTTGACGCCCTAAATTTTACAATTGATTGTGATTGATGACCTCAGTCACTCCCTATAAATATTTATGTTTCCCTCCAATTATGTGTCTCTAATTTCCACAAATTTTATCCTAATCAATATCATAATTTGGTGGTGACCCTTTTATTTCCCTTTTCCTTTAATAAGAATAAATTTTATTAACCCAATTTTCAATGTGGGTTTTCTCACAAAGGTATTTTCTATTTTCAATTTTTTGTTTTCAAAGAAAAATTTCAAATTGAAAGGATTAAATTTATTTAAGAGGGAATAATGTAACATCGCAAGATTTCATAGAACATTATTTCTTCAATGTAATCCAATAACTTTCAATACACGCAACACCGAGTTCTAGCACACCACGACTTACCAAACTAGCCATTCAAAAGCGGTTATGAATATTATTAGATGAATTTTTAACTTTATATAATACTTATAATTTTAGAATCCATATTATAAGTTTCTTATACATAATTAAAGAAAAAACTAAATCATTTTTTAGATAAAAGAGGTTTTAGAAAAATTTCAATTTTACTGTATTTTAATAGAGAACCCTTTTTAAATCCAATATTTGAATATTTTATATATTCAATTTGAAAAACTAAACTTATTATTTAGAATCAGGACATAAGAATTTACTTTCAATAATTTTTTGGTGTTTTTCTGATCACTTTCATTTTTGGGTGAACAATGAAAATTACTATATTTTAAATGAAAATAAATTTTTTAATCAAAATAATTTTTAGTGTAAAATTATACATTTTAATGTTTTCTAAATATAAATAGATTATATTTCTACCGTTTAACCCAATTTTATTCATTGGAAATAATTTCACTTTAAAATTGAACATAAACCAGTATCAATCTTTTGTTAGTTATTATTTTTTAAAACACACTTTTTGGTTTTGACAATGGGAATTAATTTTAAAATAATAAATAAAACTTCTATGTTTTTAATTTGGTAAAATTGACTTAATTTTTGAATTCAGAATATCAAAATTAGCTTAGGGTGAAATTTTGGTATTTTTTTGAAAACTTTCAATTTTTGATGAATTGTAAAAAACACTGAGTTATTGGTTAAAACTAAATTTTTATTTAAATAATTATTTATTTTATTTAAATTTATTTTAGGTCAAAATAGATACATAATACCTATATAATTTCAATATAATTCATCGAAGTCATTTTATAATAGGTTTAAATATATAAAAATTTAAATGAACTTTTTACCTTCTTTTACCCACCTCATCGAAGAATTTACAAATTTGCATAAAACAAAATTTTACCATTTCTATGAGTTTATTTTCAAAAATCCAGGAGACATAGTTAACCCCAGAATGTAAAATGTGGTTCAATAAGAGGAAAATAATTTTTGGTGAATAGTAACTTTGGACTTTTATTTACCGCGGTTAAAGGTAAATACGGTAATTCAAGGTAAAAAGAATATTATAATAATAATAAATTGTCTTAAAATGTATCCTAACCTTATTGGATGAGTAATAGTACGCCATGGGTATCCTTGGGTTGATATTTGGACCCCATGGATCCACTTATGAATGATAATGACACTTTATTTTAATTAACTTAAAGTAAGGGAAAAATGACATAAACAAATATCCTTATGTAAATCAATTTTAAATGGGGTTATATAAGTCATATTTTCATCTATAAAGATTCATTTTAAAGATAAAAATAGTTCCTACATATGGGTATTTTATTTATATATTTTAGACTTTAAATAATGTAATTTATTTATGACACAATGATGACACAGTAATTACCTTATTTATTAAATATTAAAATAATTGATATTATAAATATCCAAATAAATGTAATTTGAGACTTTTTATGAATTCCACTAATTTTATCGTTTAATATTACATGTTATTGTTGATTAAAAGAATTTTTTTTGAAGTAATAATGCTATTATGAAAAAAAAATTATAAAATAGTGTCAAAATGGACATAAATTTTTTTTAAAACAATTATTATATTATTAATTGATATTATATTCCTAAAAATATAATTTTCTTCCAAAGATCTTAAATAAAAATATATATGTCATTAATGAACCACATGAGGTTCTCTTGGAAGTTTCTATTAACTTTCTTAACCATATAATATAAAAATAAAAGAGACATGGTAAATTTCAAACTAATTAACTAAGAGTTAAATCTAAAATATGAGGTAAATATAGTGAACCAAACCTGTCTAAAACCTATTAGTTGAGTGGTTTTCGACCCATCCCAAACTTATCCTTTAATTAATCCATTTTTGAGCCATTAGAAACCTAAAATTATTTTATTATAAAATAATATTTCTAGATTTTACTAAGGTGCCCATCACCCCTCTTATAAAAGGGAACTTCCCCTTCTCTCTAATTTATACCTTAAAAGAATTTTGGCTCAGAAAAACTCTACCAAAATACCCTCTCAACTATCCTCCCTTCACCCTAGAGTCCTTACTTTAGTCAGAAAGATATCTTATGGAGACCTTTTGATCAATTCAAAATGAAGAACCAGAAGAAGAGGTAAATGTTTCATCACCTCTTTCAAGTTCCTTTCATCTTCCACTTGCTCTTTCTTTTTTGTTTCCATTATAAAATAATAATTCTAGTATCTTATATATAATGTGATGTTATTATAAATATGTTATAACCAAATTCGTTATTCTATCTATCCTTTGAATGACATGGCACCATACGTGCGTACGTACGGCTTACCATGTCCACGTCGTGGTGTAATTGTTATTCAATACATTATTATTTGGATGGGAATAATAATTATGTTTAATTGCTGTAAATAATAAATATAATATGATAATGATTCTGTATATATGATATACTATCCAATTAAATATTATTTTAATATCAAAATAATGATATTGTCCCTCGTGCGTATGTACGGATTACCGTCTGCACGAACGCGATGAGATTCATTCCACATCATATCCATTCAAGACTAATTTATATTAGATGATTAAAAATAATGTTTAATGACATAATATCATTATGAAAATGAATAAGATACATACTATCCATAACAAACATTATTTACGTAACAAAGCATATAAAGGAAAGTGAATCAGTTAACACCGGAAACGACGATAATAATAAGATATTATTAACAATTCAATGATAAAAGATCATATATGATATCATATTAATGTATATGATTCGTGTATAATTTAATAAAAATTATTTCACCATCATAAAATAGTATAACATACCCTGGAACACGGAAAGGTACAAGGTAAGGGTTAATTTCACAATCTCGGTATTATCTGAGGTTGTCTTTATGTAAGTATCTACTGGGACCTCTTTATCATCCACATCCATGTTTCTTAAAAATTTATCCAAAAACATTTTTACTACTTATTGGACTATTTTTTAAAGTCAAATATAACCTTGTTTGAATATTTATAAAATGGTTTTAAAGGAATCATTCTATTGTTTCCCATGAAGGTACTTTATGACCATTTCAAAAAAATTTAGGTAATAATGTTTTTTTAACTTATATGAAGGGTGTGGATATTTTCCCCCATTATAACATCATCAATGCTTCCCTTACATGATTATAAGATTATTTCAAAAATAAATGTTTTCTTTTATAATTATATGAATTTTAAATGATTTGAAAATAGAAAAGAGATATTTCTCTTAAAAAGGTTTTTATTTCATCTATGTTGACATCCTTTGATGGATTTTATGATTATTTGAAGTTGATTTATTATGACACCGAAATTCCATATTGTATTGAAGGTTTTGTGGAATTTTTGACTGTGTATGTTTTTTTGATACCATTAATGGTTTATGGATAATGTATTGACATTTCGTATACTAGTTTTAATACGAATGTTTATGTTATGTTTAAACCTTTTCATGTGAGGAATGCATTGGACTTAGTAAGTGATTAGTGGAGACCTGTATAGCTCCTCAATGCATATCTAGGTCTCAGGAGACAAACTAGTGTCTTGGTACAAGGAATTGACAAAATCTTATTTGTAGTCTTGGCACAGGGCCTTGACTATGTTGTTATGAAAGTCTGGAATTATGCATTCTATCATTATGAAAGTCGCTATTAATATTTCATGGGATTATTCGACTAGTAGAATATCCATGTGAGTAAGTAAATGGAATTATTTTGATTTATATTTTCCATATTACGATGATGTTTATGTTGAAAAATATTTTGTTTTAGTTTAATACATTTCTTAAATGTTTATTCTTATTTATGAACGTTTCCACTATATTGTTATCTTTACTGAGCATTTGAGATCACCCCTTTCTATGTTTTATTTTTCCCAGGATGCGAAGAAGTATATTATGACTAACCTATATGGATAGTCTATGGGATCTTAGTGTTGTGGATGGAAACAATTTTGTTGTAGTTTCCCATTTTTGGATGTAATGTAAACCTTATGAATGTATCTAGTACTTCTAAGGCTACAAATCTAATCGGTCATTCGAGACTAGATCTTTTGTGATCATGCCAATGATATGTAATAATGCATCGACTCTGGGCTTCTGGAGTCAGGGCGTTACAGTTGGTATCAGAGGAATGTTAGTACAAACCTTGGAAACTAAATTTAGATAAACTCTGATTAGAGCACATAGACCTATTATAGACATTGAGGATTAGTATAGAAGAACATCCTAGAATTTTGGAATTGTAGAGATTTTGTGAGTTTTCCATGAAATACATAATTTCCTTGATACGGTCAGGTAGAGGTGGATCTGGCACAGATATACCTAGGGGTAAAACCCAAAAACACCGCTTTGAGCTAGACTCGAACGAGAACTGGTGCACGAAAATGGGCCTTGCTACACTCTTGGTTACGACACTCCCGAGGGATATTCTTAGGATAATTGTCATTTTCTTTACAAATCATTATGAAGAATTTACGAGTATATACCTCCTCAAAGAAAATATTTTTTTGATTATATATTATATCCATAAACTGTTCAATTTACGTTACGTATATTACATGTTTGGAATTATTCATTTCAATTCATAAAATGACTGAGTGTATGCCATTGTATAGAAATGGAGCCCAAAAGAAGGAATGTGAACTCCATCAATACATATGATGCAAAGAGTATGAATGATCATATCATTCATGGTATTAAGCCAACATTTATAAGGGAAATATTATCCCTTGTATTCTCATCATAAGACAAAATAGTATCATGTGTTAATAAGATAAGTAAATAATTTTCTGAGTCCTATGGATTTGAATCGAAGCAAGAGAAGAAAAGTATGGAAAAGAGAATGATGGATAAATGGAAGAGAGAAAAGAAGGATTTTCCCATATGTGATAATTTTGGAAAGAATCTCTTTGATAAATTCTTGAAGGGAATGAGAGTTTGTTATAAGTGTGGTGAAAAAGGACACCAAGTAGGTGATTTGAAGGGTAAGAAAAAAGTTTTAAATGTACAGTGCTTCTTCTGCAAGGCATTGGGACACTATGGGCATCAATTTTCTAGTCCTCATAGTATACCTTAAATGATACTATTGGATAGTAATCATGTTATGATAATACCTCAGATGAAGAGGAATGACTAGTGTTCCTATGCTGTTATTATAGAATTATTTAATTTGAGTGTAGTATCAATAATATACTGGTTATATGAATTTTGGAGATAAATAAGGATTGTATCGAAGTACTATTTTATTGAGGATTTGAGATTATATGGTTCTAAGAAAATGGACTTATTATTAAGCTACACTTTTTGAAAAAATACATGTTTGAAGGAAATTTAATCCTTAATATGGTCCTGATAACGAGGTAGTGATTTTGGAATAATAAATGGTTGATTTGGATATATTATATTGGATATTATTTACTTCCATGGAACTGATTAATAGTTTATTTATTTCATCATTGTTGGAATATTAAATATTTTTGGATATAAGGAATATATCCAGTTTTATATAAAGGATAAGGGAGCATTAATGTAATCAATAAGGTTTTATGGTAATTCAGGGTGTTACCATGTTTTAAAATAATACATGATGAAGGTATTCACATGTTATTACGTGGAAAAAAGGATCTTCATTGTGTTTAACTTCCTTATAAATTATGGACTTTGAGTTTGGATAGATGTAATTTGGATAAGTCTAAAGGGTGGAATGAATTAAGATTGAAATTGGATACTATTGTTAAGGTTATTTTTTTATTATTATAAAAAGGACAACACACAGACCGTGTGACAACCTGTTGCATCGGACAAAGCTGTAGTAATCAAACCCACAACCATAGTGCAATTGGGATTTATTTCCTACCACTGGACTACGTGAAGTCCCAATAATGTATAATGTTGTCTCTTTTTTTAATGGTTCTGATAGGTGAATTATAAATTCATTTTTTGGATCCATATTCGAATATAATAAATAGAATATTTTTTATGTTCTATTATCTTTTAGAGTGAAAGATGATTTTGTGGTAGAAATTAGTTAATGGATGGAATTATACTTTTCAAGTATATTTTTTTTCTTCTATTATTATTTGAAGAAATTAATTCTTAAAATTTATGTAAGGGATCTTAAAACTAAAATTGTTTTATTCTAATAACTTATGTTTTTTTTGAACTGATGATATTTTAAATCATCATAGATTGATGGCTTTGAGGCCCTCAAATCTAAAATTGTTTGTGATTGATGACCTCAATCAATCCTTATAAATATTTACGTTTTTCCTCCAATTATGTGTCTCTAATTTCAACCAATTTTCTCCAAATTAAGATCATAATTTTGTGGTGACCCTTTCATTTTCCTTTTCCTCTTATTTAGACTAAATTTTATTTACCAAATTTCTGATGTGGGTTTTCCAACAAAGGTATTTTCTATTTCCAAACATTTATTTTTGAAGAAAAATTTCAAATTGTGAGGAATAAAATTATTGAAGGAGGGAATAATGTTTTATCCCATGATTTCAAAGTAGGTTATTTGTTCAAAGTAATCCAATAACTTTTACTACACACAACACCGAGTTCTAGCGCACCACGACATACCAAACTAGCCATTCAAAAGCGGTTATGAATATTATTAACTAAAATTTTTATCTTTATATAATACTTATAATTTTAGAATCCGTATTATGAGTTTCTTAGACATAATGAAAAAAATTCATTTTTTTGAGATAAAAGATGTTTTAAAAAAAATGCAATTTTACCGTCTTTTAATGGTGAACCATTTTTACATCCAATAGTTGAAAAATTTATATATTCAATTTGAAAAAATAAACTTCTTATTTAGAATCAAAACATAAGAATTTAGTTTCAGTAATTTTTTGTTGTATTTATGATAACTTTCATATTTGGGTGAATAGTGAAAAATACTATATTTTAACTGAAAACAAAAATTTTAATCAAAATAATTTGTTGTGTTAAATTATACATTTTAATGTTTTGGAAGTATAAATAGATTATATTTTTACCATTTAATCCATTTTTATTCATTGGTAATAATTTCCCTTTGAAATTTGACACAAACATGTATCAATCGTTTGTAAGTTATTATTTCTTAAAAACACACCTTTTGTTTTTAACCATGGGAATTAATTTTAAATTAATATATGAAACTTCAATGTTTTCAATTTTATAAAATAGAATTAATTTTGGAATTCAGAATATCCAAATTAGCTTAGGGTGATGGTTTGGTATTTTTCTGAAAACTTTCAATTTTTGATGAATTGTGAAAAAAACTAAGTTATTGTATAAAACCGACATTTTATTTAAATAATTATTGATTTTTTTAAAATTTATATTGGGTGAAAAATGATAAATAATTCCTATATAATTTCAATATAATCCGTCAGATTCATTTTATGATATGTTTAGATATATAAAAATGTTATTGAACTTCTTGCTGTCTTTTACCAACCTCCTAGGAGAATTTGAAAATTTGCATAAAACATAATTTTACAATTTCTGTGAGTTGAATTTCAAAAATATGAGAGACACAGTTAACCTCAATAATTTAAATCTGGTTCAATAAGATTAAAATAATTTTTGGTGAATAGTAACTTTTAACTTTTATTTACTGCGGTTAAAGGTAAATAAGGTAATTCAAGGTAAAAATAATATTATATTAATAAAAAATTACAATAAAATTTTTCTTAACATTATTGGATGAGTCATGTCCGACAACGGGAATACTTGGGTAGATTTTGGGATTCCATGGATCCACTTATGAATGATAATGACACTTTATTTTAATTAACTTAAAGTAATGGAAAAAATGACATAAACAAATATCTTTTAGTAAATCAATTTTTACATGGGGTTATATAAGTCATCCTTTTGACTATAAGTATTCATTGGAACGATAAAAGTAATTCCTATATAATGGTATTTTATTTATATTTTTTAAACATTAAATAATTTAATTTATTAATGACGTAATGATGATGCATTAATTACCTTATTAATGAATTATTAAAATAATTGATATTATAAATATCCAAATAAATGTAATCTGAGACTTTTTATGAATTAAAATATTTTTATAGGTTAATATAAATTGTTAGAGTTGATTAAATGGATTTTTTTTATTTAATAATGCTGTTATGAATATATCAAAAAAATTGCATATAGTGTCAAAATGGACATAAAAGAGTTTTTAAAACAAATATTATATTATTAATTGATATTATATTCCTATAAATCTAAGGTTCTAAAAAAGGTCTTGAATGATATTATATATGTCAGTAATGAATCACTTGAGGTTCTCTTGGAATTTTATAGTATGTTTATTAACCATATAATATAAAAATGCAAAGAGACGTGGTAAATGTCAAACTAATTAACTAAGAGGTAAATCTAAAATATAAGGTTAATATAGTGACCCAAACATATCTAAAACCTATTGGTTGAGTGGTTTTCGTCCCATTCCTACCTTATCCTTTAAATAATCCATTTTTGAGCAATTAGAAACCGAAAATGATTTTATTATAAAATAATATTTCAAGCATTTCATAAGGTTCTCTTCAACCCTCTTATAAAAGGGCACTTCCCATTCTCTATAATTCACACCATAAAAGCCTTTTGTCTGGTCCAACCCCTACCAAAATAACCTATAAACTTTAATCCCTTAATCATAGAGGCCTTCCTTTAGTAATAAATTCATCCTAAGGATCCCTTATGATCAAATCAAAAGGAAGAACCCGATGAAGAGGTAAATATTTCATCACCTCTTTCGAGTTCCTTTCTTCTTCCACTTGCTATTTCATTATTGTTTCCATTATAAAATAATAACTCCAGTATCTTCTATATAATTTGATGTTATTTTAAATATGTTACAACTATATTCATTATTCTATCCATCCTTTGAATGACATGTCACCATACGTGCGTAGGTTTGACTTACCATCTCCACGTCGTGGTGTAATTGTTATTAAATACATTATTATTTGGATGGGTATAATAATGATGTGTAATTGATGTAAATAATAAATATAAAATGATAATTATTCTTTATATATGATATAATATCCAATTATATATTATTTTAATATCAAAAGAATGACATTGTCGCTTGTGCGTACGTACAAATTACCGTCTCCACCAACGCGATGAGATTCATTCCCCATCTTATCCATTCAAGGCTAGTTTTCATTAGATGATGAAAAATAATGGTTAAGACTTAATATCATTATTAATATGAATAATATACATCCTATCCATAAAAAAAATTACCTACGTAACAAATCATATAAAGTAAAACAAATCAGTTAACACCCGAAATGATGATAATACTAAGATATTGTTTAAAAAGAAATATTAAAAGATAATATATGATATCATATTAATGTATATGATTATGGTATAATTTAATTACTATTATTTCACCATTATACAGGAGTTTAAACTACCTTATACCAAGGAAAAGTACATGGTAAGGGTTAATTTCACAATCTTTGTATTATCTGAGGTTGTTTTTATGTAAGTATCTATTGGGACCTCTTTATCATCCACATCCATGTTTCTTAAAAATGTATTCCAATCCATTTTTGCTATTTACTAGACTATTGTTTTAAGTCATTTATAACATTTTTTTACTTTTTATAAAATGTTTTAGAAAGAATATTTCTGTCGTTTTCCAACAATGTACCTTATGTCCTTTTAAAAAAAACTAAGGTAACAATGGTTTTTTAACTTATACGGTGGGTGTGGCTGTTTTCCACAGTTATAACATCATCCAATATTACCTTAAAATTTTATAAGAATATTTAGAAAATAAATGTTTTATTTTATTATTATATGAATTTTAAATGATTTCAAAATAGAAATAGATATTTCCCTTAAAAAGGTTTTTGATTTCATCTATGTCAACATGCATTGATGGATTTTAAGCTTATTTGAAGTTGATTTATTATGATTCAAAACATCCAAATTGTATTGAATGTTTTGGGGTTTTTTTTGACTATGGATGTGTTATTTTCATACCATTCATGGTTTATGGATAAAGTATTGACATTTTGTATGCCAGTTTTAATACGAATGTTAATGTTATGTTTAAACCTTTTCATATGAGGAATGCATTGGACTTAGTAAGTGACGGGTGGAGCCCAATATAGCTTCTCGATGCATAGGTAGGTTTCATGAGACAATCTAGTGTCTTGTCACATGGAATTGACAAAATATTATTTTTAGTCTTGGCGAAAGGCATTGACAATGTGGTTATGAAAGTCTGACATTATGCATTCCATCATTATGAAATTGGCTATGGATACTACATGCGATTATTTGACTAGTAGAATATCCATGTGAGTAAGTAAATGGAATTATTTTTATTTATATTTTTCATATTATGATGACTTTTTTGTTGAAAAGGATTTTTTTAGTTTTATACATTACCTTAAATGTTTATGCTTATTTATGAAAGTTTCCACCATATTGTTATCCTTACTAAGCATTTGAGCTCACCCCTTTCTAATAACCGGTTCCATTGACAGAATGACATCTACAGAGGTATAAAAATCTGGTGGTTTTATCCAAAGGAGTATAAAGGGTATGTATTGGATATTATTTTTAAATTTTATAATTCCTAATTAGTTCATTCATTGAGATTTTCAATTAATGATGTGCCTTCTGCATTGATCTCACTAATTTTGAGGCTACACAACCTAAGTGATAAAAATATACAATACATTTTATTTCTCATGAATATGATCCTGCAATTGTATAGGTGACTTTCCTTCGGATAGGGAAGACTCAAAATTAATTGAGTGATTTCTAATGGTTAATATTTTGTTGAGGAAAATGCTTGAATTTATGAAATTGAAATAATTAAAAATAAATTCATCTAATCCACTCTATGTGATAACCAAATATCAACTCATTATTTTAAATTGAATTCACATAAGTATCTAAAACTCATTTATAATCCTATCAATTCAAATCCATGTTGTTCACATCATAGCCAACTCACCCCATCAAATCACCTTATTAGAATGTATCTTTCTTTAGGTTTCCTCTTAGGTATCTAAGGATTTGATAACCCAAGTCATATTACAAAATACCACTTAACCAATTATATTGGGTAAGTTTAGGTGAAACCAGGATGCATAAAGCACCCCTATCGATTTTATCTGATCAGTAACTACAGTTTTATTTGATGATTCTATTGAATTATCCAATAACCTTTAGGGAAAATCTGTTCTTTTTAATTGTATATCATCATCAGAAAAATTTCCAGTATGAGAAGAAAATTCAAAATCATAACGATATTGGGATAAATAATTCCCCCTGGTAGTGTTATCATATGAAAATATTTTTCATTCTATCATTCAAATAGACCAATGTGAATCTCTACATGGGAAGAGATTATAGACTCCAACATGATAGGATGAAGTTAGATAAATGGAGAGGATAAGTACTGACCTCATAAAAGAAAATATGGAGATGGTTTGAACAATTAAGGGTTATATGAAAGTGTCACATTGTCCATATAATATTTATGAAGATGATAATTGACTATAATTAGATTTTGATGTTGGTGATAAGGTGTTCCTTCGAACATCTTCATGGATGTGAGTTATGAGAATTGGGATGAAAGGGAAGGTGATCCCATAGATACATTTAGGCATTAAAAATACTTGATCCTATTGGGTTTATATCCAATATCTTATAACTCTTTACAAACCTCTCATTATTACCCAATGTTCTCCATGTATTTATTTTAAGAAAGTATATACAAGAACCCCCCAATTTCTAATCTCGAACATCGTGCAACTAGAACATGCTATTCTATATGAGGAAAACCAACTGGAAATTATAAATGAAAGAGATGAGATGATAAAAAACAATACCATTCATCTCTTAAAAGTTATATAGAGAAATTATATGTCTGAGGAGGCTATGTTGGAACCTAAGAAGGTTATGAGAGAAATGTTCCGTCACTTGTATTTTTTCATGTAATAAAATTTCAAGGGTGAAATTATTTTAAGAGGGGTATAATGTAATGAAACAATATTTTCCTAATTTATTAAATACCATGATCTATGAATTTATCAACATGAAAAACCAAACCCCAAAAAAATACCATTATATGAAATATGTAAAATCAAAAGGAATGAAAATTGGTAACAAAATTAGGAAATATATACAAATAAATATATTTATATAAAAAACACTTTATATACAAAAATAATTAATACATAAATGTAACTATTAAAATATATTATTATTCTAATTTTTTTTAAAAATAAATATTTTTCAAGTTTAGTTAGAACAAATTTTAAAATAATTGTTAATAGGAAAAAATCATACAAAAAATTTTTTTCATTATATTTTATGATTTTATTTTAATGTTAAGTTTTTAAATTTTAGGACATGGATTTGACAAAATTGACTTCATTTATGTATTTATCATTTCCATATAATCTTAATATGAAATTTTGGGTTTTTTGGAAATAATTAATTTTCCAGTTGAATAGTGAAAATTCCAATTTTATTATTGTTCTCACATTTATGAAATTATATTATTATATGAATACATTGATTTCATTTGAAATTTTTTAATATTAAATTATAAATCACTAATTATAAAAATTATTTTTAAAAAACTATTTTAAATTTATAAATCCACGATCTTAAATTTGAAAATTTATATTGTGTCTTAATGTATACTATTATTTTGATCATTTTGATTAATTAATTATAACATGATGCAATAATGTTTTTTATTTTTTTTGATAAATCAATACTCTTTTTAATATTGATAATTATTTTAAATTCATTTAAATCAATATAATTGATAATTCTACCCTAATTTTAAATTTTTTTGGTTGAAAATATATTTTTTTTAAAAAAAAGGAGTTTTTGTGTTACCTACATATGTATTAGAATTAATTTTCATTACATATACTATTATAATTTAAAAAATTAGATTTCATATTTAGAATAATTTTTTCAAAAATATATAACAAGTTTTATTTTATTTTTATGTGCAAAATATAAATTTACTTGGTAAAAACTAATTACTACATAGAAAACTAAAATGGTAAAAGTGAGTAACCTTATAGGTTAAGGTAATAACATGATTATTTTTTAGTTTTTGGAAGTATCTACCTTAACTACCCTAAACTACATTATTTACCAATTTTGGAGGCCTTTTTTTTAATATTGAGTTCTATTTATTAAATTTCATTTTCTATTTATAAAGATGCCACACCTTTTCAATTATATAAGGGTCACTCCATCATCACTTCCCCTCACCCCGAAGCCCCCAACTTTCGGCCCATACTCTACCCAATACTCTAATAAACACTCTTATCCACCTTAATGATGTTATTTTTATAAGGCCCTAGCCTTAAATCTTACTTAATATTGAATTAAATGAATAATTCAAATTGAGGATCTTTTCAGGTTTAGAGTTTTAGATAATTAGATCATAAATCATGCATTATATTCTACATTTAAACAAAGTGGTTACAAAAAACATAGTACACATTTTCCCATCAATGGAAACAGTTTCAAAATAAAACATGGATTCTTTCTTGACACTTCCTCGACACTATCATCATATCATATACCTTTCTCTTGACTTGTGAAAAACATTTCAAAAACATGGGATGAGCATAAAAAGCACAGTAAGGGATATAAAAGTACAAAATGACAACATTAGTCCATGTATGAAATCATACTTCACTCATAAAACATAATAATTTTAACATACCTCATCAAATCATGAATAAATCGTAGAAATCATAAGACATAAAGGTAACTTGAGGCATTCATAACATTCTTATGTAGGGAGTAACCCTCACGGTTACATTTGGAATACCCATCACAGTTTATTCCATAAATCACTTCGGAGAAACCTTAATGCTTAACTCCTTCGCATTACCCAATGCATTGGAGAGCTATATCGGGCTCACCCGCCCTTAGTTTATCACAGAACCACCCGTCTTCATAACAATGCCCAAGAACCATAATATAATCATATCACGTAAAACATGCATAAAGGAAACATAACATTTCCACATTTCAATCACAAGATATCAATACAACACATTGATATAATAAAAAAATTATGAAAACCATTTTCAATACCAATGGAAAAGAAAAGTAATACATGGTATTTATTTTTCATTTTTTTTAAAAAATAGGTTATGGCTTGTAGAGGATGCCGAAACTCAAATAATGGTCACGGCGGCGGAGAAGTTTTTGTCACCGCATATGTATGACAAAAAAACATTTATTTTGTCCTTTAGTAAAATGCTTCGTATAAAAAAAATTCCTTTTGATTAAGTGTAAAATTCAATGGGTTTTATACACCGTATAAAAGAATGGTGTGTATAAAACAAAATATACCTCAATGAATGGAGATTGACACGAAGTCCCTTACCTCGTGTCCGACGTGACTTGATTTCTCTTGAATCTCCTGAATAATAAACTTGAGTTAATTTCTACTTGATTAAGAACCTTTTTCAATTTCATTATTCCTTTTATATCACTTATTACCATGTCATGAACACTATGTACTTATTTAAGTTAATAACGGCCGTTTTAACGATCATTGGTACATGTGTCAAAAATAAACTCATTATAATTACAGGTTGTTCATGTAACCATTATATCTAGAGTTATATTCATTATGTAGATATCATATATATCATATAGATCCAGTATATACATGCATTTATAATATTACCTAACATTTAGAGGTAAGAAATGAAAATCACCGTTCATGGAGACGGTAAGCCGTACGTACGCATGAACGCTACTTTCATTTCTATTTTGTATTTTATGGAATGGAATCATAATGACATAAAGGTATATTATAATTCCAGTATAATTTAATATATAATATCATTAACTCCATCCTTTATATGTCCTACATGTGGCATTAACGAATCAAATCACTTTGTGGGGGTGGTAGTCCGCACTTTCTAAAATGAAGATATCGTGTATACCCATAATGGAATCCATATAGGTATGCCATAAATGAAAAATACATAAGCTTAAGGGAAACATAAAAATATTATATATCATATATAAACATAGTGTCATATTAATGTCCACCTTTGAAGATGTTAGAATAATATTGAACAATCATCGTTTCGTGAGGCAGAAATTCTCCATCCACAGAAACAGTATAATCTTTGACCATTAGATGAAGGTGTTTGTTAGTGTAGCTCTAATAATTCTCATAAAAAAATCCTAGTATATTGAATATATTGGTGTTGTTACAATATAATGTAATAAAAAATGTTTAGGGGGTTGGAGAAGAAAAATAAAACATAAGAACACAAGAGAAGACACTACCTTTAAAATGGGTAACTCTTTTTGATTTGAGCTCAATGGCTTCCTTGGAAAGACTGCTGCCCAAAGTGAGGCTTCTAGGAGTAATAAAGGGATGTGGAGAGACAAAATGGTTAGGGGTTGGCCGAGACAACGGCTTGACAGGTGTGGGTAAGGTGGGAGAGGTGGGGGCCTTTTATAAGAGGATAGGAGGGGCACTCTTGGAAAGTTATAAAAGGTTACTTTATTATAAAATGCTTTCCTGATTTTAAAGGTCCCAAAATTATATATTTCGAGGATAAGGTGATAATAGTTATAAATACACCCATCTAATAGGTTTTTGACAAGTTTAGGTCTTAGATTTTACATTATCGTTTCATTTTATTTAAATCGTTAAATAATGAGGTAATCGCTGCATCATCATGGTGTCATAGATAATTTAATTAATTTAATGTCTAAAAATTATAAAAAAATAAATCATAATGTAGGAAATCTTTTTATATTTATAATTAATATTTATAGTCAAAATTATGACTTGTATAACCCCATTTAAAAATTGTTTTAGTAAAACAACACATGTTTGTGACATTTTTATTTTAACATTAAATAAAAAGTTATTAATGTCATTTTCCTACCAAAGTGGCTTCATGGGGTCCCCAAGTTGACCCATGGATTTTATTGGTCGGACATGACAAATCCAATAATGGTAGGACATTTTTCAAGGTCATTTCATATTATTAAAACATTATTTTTACCTTAAATTACACTAATTACCTCTAATCGCGATTAAAAAATTAAAAGTTACTATTCACCAAAAGATTATTTTAATCCCATTGAACAACATTTTACTTCCTAATGAAATCCATGAATGTAGGATTTTTGAAATTCAAAACACCGAGGTGGTAAAATTTCATTTGAACAAAAAATCAGTTTTTTTAAGTACCACTTAGTGGTTTCACTATTCATCAAAAATTGAAGTTTTTCAGAAAAATACCAAAACTTCACCCTAAGCTATATTTGATATTCCGAATTCAAAAATGATATCTATTCTACAAAATTAAAGACATATAAGTTACATTAATTAATTTAATAATTAATTCTCGCTATCAGAACAAATAGTGTGTTTTTATGAAACCATATATATCAAAAGATTGACACTAGTTTAAGTCCAATTTCAAAGTGAAATTAATTACAATGACCACTATAGGATTAAATGGTAAAAATATATTATAATTTCACTTTAAAACCAATTCAAAAGATAATATAATCATATAAATAAATTAGATTAAAAAGAGGTTTTGAATTAAAATACAACATTTTTCACTATTTATTAAAAAAATAAACTTTATCGGAAAAATACCAAAAATTTACACAAAGTAAATTTTGATGTCCCGATTCTAAAGAAGAATTTTATTTGCTCCAAAATAATGTATAAGATTGACCAAAACTATATTTAATGTGTGTTCTCCATCAAAAGGCGATAAGTGGACCTTTAGTGAAAATTAGAGTATATATGCCTAAGATTGAATTTGTTTTCGTATTTTAAGCCTTTATCCTTTATTGGATAAATGTAAAATTATTTAACAAACATATATAATAATATTTTAGTTATTTCGATTCATTCCTGCCAATACAACGACTATGTGTTAACTACTATTTAACATAATATTATTTTATTACTAGTGTGCAACGTAAGATTTCAAAGAAACTCTTTGTTGCGTATCGGGTACTCTATCGAACATAGAAACCCCTTTAAAGTAAAATTAATATTTATTTCGTAAATATTAATAATTATGAAAATGTATTATTCTTTATTTACCTGGGATTTTACATCCTTCCCCCCTTTTGGGAATTGCATCTTCGTAATTTTATTCACTTATCAAAATAAGTGGGGGTATTTATCCCTCATAGAATTTTTAGATTCCCAGTTTGCCTCTTAAACCATATGGGTTTTCCACAAAACCTTTACCTGATGAATTACCTTATTTCGCAACACTTGCTCTCTATGGTCAAGAATCTGGACTGGTTTTTCTTCATTAGAGAGATTATATTCCAAATAAACTACCTCTGGGCTCAAAACATGAGATGGATCTGGCATATACTTTTCTCAACATCGAAACATGAAAAACATTGTGTACCTGAGATAAACTCAGAGGTAAAGGCACTCGGTAAGTAACTGATCCAACTTTTTCAAGAATTTCATATGGTCCAATGAACCGTGGACTCAGCTTTCCTTTCTTACCAAATCGCATCACACTTTTCCATGGTGAAACTTTGATAAAAACATGATCACGTACCTCAGAAGATAGATCCTTCCTCCAGTTATCCGCATAACTCTTCTACCTGCTCTGAGCTATTCTCATGTGTTTCTGAATCAACTGAACTTTTTCTACCATCTCTTCTACCAATTCTGGTCCCATCAGCTTCCTTTCACCCACTTCATCCCAAAAAGATGGAGTTCGACATCGCTTCCGTTATAATTCCTCAAACGGTGCCATCTGTATACTGGAATGAAAATTGTTATTATATGAAAATTAAACCAAAGAATGATGTTGGTCCCAACTTCCGTGATAATCCATCGAACAAGCACATAGCATATCCTCCAAAGTCTAAATTGTTCGTTCTGACTGCCCATCTGATTGAGGATGAAAAGCTGTACTAAAATTTAATTCAGAAGCCAAAAACTTCCAAATGCCTTTCCAAAAGTTAGAAGTAAACCTGGGATCACGATCAGATATAATGGATAGGGGAACTCCATGAAACCTGACTATCTCTTTAAGATACAATCGAGAAAGTTGATCTAGAAAGAATGTATCTCGAATAGGAAGGAAATGAGCAGATTTAGTCAAGCGATCAACAATAACCCAGATTGTAGTATTACATCAAGAGGTCTTCAGTAATCCCACAAAAAAGTCCATGGATATATTTTATATTTCCACTCTGGCACTGGTAAAGTCTGAAGCATCCCTTTCGGTAACTTCCGCTCTGCTTTAACCTACTGACAAGTCAAAAACTTCATAGTAAAATCAAAAATATCTCTTTTCATTACCTCCCACCATTAATACTCCCGCAGATCTCTGTATATCTTAGTACTGCCAGGATGAACTGAAAACGGAGAACTATGAGCTTCACATAACAACTCTCTCTTCAACTGTGAATCACAAGGCACACACAATCTCTTACCAAATCTCAAAACACAATCATTATCAATGTTGAATTCAGGTAACTTATCATTCTAAACCTGCTCTACCTTTTTCTGCAACTCACTGTCTTGCTTCTGTGCTTGTTTGATTCTGTCTGATAGAGAAAATTTCACTGATACCTGAAACAAAACAGAAGGACATCCTGCACCAAAAACATTTATGCCAAATTTCATCAAATCCTTAAACAAATAATCACGTTCCAAATGCAACATTGTTAATGAAGCATTAGTTTTTCAACTAAAAGCATCAGCCACTTTATTTTCTTCTCCCGGATGGTAATGAATTGTAAAATCACAATCCTTGATTATTTCTAGCCATCTCCTCTGTCTCATGTTCAATTATTTCTGAGTGAATATATACTTTAAAATTTTGTGATTGGTATATATTTCACACTTTACTCCAAACAAATGATGCCTCCAAAATATTAAAGAGAAAACAACAGTAGCTAATTCCAAATCATGTGTAGGGTAATTTACTTCATGAGTTTTCAACTAACGTGAAAAATATGCAATTACCTGATCATTCCGCATAAGGACACAGCCAAGTCCCTTCAATGAAGCATCACTGTATATAACAAACTCACCATTCCTGGAAGAAAGTTCCAAAACTGGAGAATTCACCAATCTTCTTTTCAACTTCTGAAAACAATCATCACATTCTTTTGTCCAGATAAACTTAACACCCTTTCCAGTTAGCTTAGTTATTGGACTAGATAACAGTGAAAAATTCTCAAAAAACTGTCGGTAGTAACCTGCCAAACCAAGAAAACTATGGATCTCGGTTACATTTGTGGGTCTTGAACATTCTTCAAAAACTTTTGTTTTTGCAGGATCCACAGTTATTCCATATTTAGAAACAATATGACCAAGGAAAGAAATTTGTTGTAACCAAAACTCACACTTTCTGAATTTCCCATACAAATTCATTTCATTTAAGGTTTTCAAAATAACACTTAAATGTCTTTCATGCTCCTATTTACTTTTAGAAAACACCAAAATATCATCGATGAAAACAACCACAAACTTATCAAAGAACTCATGGAAAATTCTATTCATAAGGTCCATGAATACAACAGGTGCATTGGTTATCCAAAAAGGAATTACTAAAAATTCCTCATGGACATATCTTGTACGAAACACAGTCATCGGAATATCCGTTTCCTTTACCTTCAACTAATGGTACCCTGATCTCAGGTCAATATTTGAAAAAAACTGAGCTCCCTACAGATGATAAAAACAAATCATCGATATGAGGCAAATGATATTTGTTCTTAACAGTGATGTTATTCAAGGATCTATAATCAATGAAAAGTATCATTGAACCATCTTTCTTTTTAACAAATAAAATATGAGCACCCCATGGTGATGTGCTAGGTCGAATGAAACCTTTCTCTAATAAATCTTGTAATTGCTCCATTAACTCTAAAAGTTCAGTTTGAGTCATTTGATAAGGGGGTTTTGTAATTGGATTAGCATTAGGAACTAAGTCAACAGTAAATTCAACTTCCCGATCTGCTATTACTCCAGGAAACTCATCATGATAAACATCAAGATACTCATTTACCACTGGCACATCATTAATCTGAATAGTTCCCTTGTTTTCAACAATATGTGCAAGGTAACATTCATTTCCATCTTTTACAAGTCTCTCGGTCTCTTGATATGTTATCAACAGTAAGGGTTCATCTTGTACACAAACTGAAAGTCTTTCTGAAAAGAAACTTCTTTAGCTATACAGTCAATATTATCATGGTAAATAGAGAGCCAATTCATACCCAAGATAACATCAAACTCTACTAGAGGTAAAACAATAAGGTTTTCAAGTAGGTTCTTTCCACGGATAAGGATAGAAAGATTATTATAAATTCTTTTTGCCTCAACATTTCCCCCAGGTGTTTTTACCACAAGTTCTGGAGTCATTTCTTGAGATGGTATTCCCATTTTACTAGAAATGTTTTCAGAGATGAAGGAATGTGTAGAACCTGAATCAAACAACACACTAACATAATCTGGAAAAATAAACAAAGTACCTGATACAACATCATTTGATGGCCCGACATCTGCTGAAGTAGTTTCAAAGGATTTCACCTCCCCTTTCTGCATGTAGTCTAACTATTTCCCATCACTCAAGCTCTTTGTCGGACCCTCGTTTGCATAGTATCCCTTCTCACTGCACTTAAAACATTTCACTAACTGTAAATCAAATTTGCTCTTACAATCACCCTGATCATTTTCAGTGCAATCACGAGCCTTATGTCCCATCTTACCGCATCGGTAGCACTTTCTAGAATTCCGAAGACATTCCCCAACATGCCTTTTACCACATTTATCAGAAACTGGAAACATAGTTTTCTTATCGTCAGACCTTTTTAAATAATTCTTTCCTTTCTCCTGCCACCTCGGTCTCTTCTTCTGCTAGTTGTTATATAACACTAGATCATCGACAACCTCCATTTCCACCTTCTCATCACATCGAACAAACTTTTCATAACTTTTGAACTCACGAGAAGCTAAATCCCTTCGATATTTCAGATTTAATCTTGAGTTAAAACGATTGATTTTACTATCAAGTTCTCGGATAAAATTTGGAGCATACCTTTCGAATCGAGGGAACCTTTCTTCATAGGTAGCCACTGAGTCTTCTTCATGCCTCAATTCTAGGAATTTTTTTCCCTCCTAAGTCGAACAGCCTTAGGAAAATACTTCCCAAGAAACATAACTTTGAATTCATCCCAGTTGAGAGCATCAATCTCATCAGC
Organism: Viscum album; assembly: GCA_963277665.1. NCBI lineage: Eukaryota > Viridiplantae > Streptophyta > Magnoliopsida > Santalales > Viscaceae > Viscum > Viscum album. Next base: position 2,124,172,661 of record OY728119.1, read on the forward strand.
ATCCCTGATATTTTTAACCATCGCCCACCACTGATCTGCTTCACCCTCCAAATGGTAAATAGCAATACTAGACTTTTGATTGTCTGAACACCCCATGACATCGAAAATCTTCTCCAGTTATTTAATCCACCATTTAGCTAGCACAGGGTCATATGATGCTCTGAATGATGGGGGATGTTGCCTCATGAAATGTTCCACCGCTGACATGTTCCTCTGTGGTTAATCTGGCTAATCTCGTGCATGGATACCACCACCATTTATCCCTTGAGTCAACTGTGCCATCACTACAAAAAACTGTTCAGTTCCAATTCCAACCATCTCAGGATGCTGATTCGGAAGGTCATTTCCTTCTGTATGCCTTCCTAGCAGTGCTTCCCTATTTCCTCTGCAGAAAACCATTCTGAACAAACATGTCTTAGATGAAGCAACATGGTAATCTTCAAATGCTATATCATTTCAATTTGACCATAAAAAAAAATATTTTTCAAAAATCATTTAATAGAATTCTAACTCCTAAAGTTATCCAAACCGACCTCTGACACCAACTATAAGGCCCCGACCTTAAACCTTACATAATATTGAATTAAATGAATAATTCACATTGAGGATCTTTTCAGGTTTAGATTTTTATAGAATTAGATCATAAATCATGCATTACATTCCACATTTAAACAAAGTGTTTACATAAAAGATAGTACTCGTTTGTCCCATCCACGGAAACAGTTTTAAAATAAAACATAGATTATTTCTTGACAATTCCTTGACACTATCAACACATCATATACCTTTCCCTTGACCTGTGAAAAACATTTCAAAAACTTGGGATGAGCATAAAAATCTTAGTAAGGGATATAGAAGTTCGAAATGAAAACAATAGTCCATGCATGAAATCATACATCACTCATAAAAAATAAGAATTTTAACATACCTCATCAAATCATGAATAAATCATAGAAATCATAAGACATAAAGGTAACATGAAGAATTCATAACATTCTTACGTAGGGAGTAAACCTCATGGTTACGTTTGAAATACCCATCACAGTATATTCCCTAAATCTCTTCGGAGAAACCTTAATGTTTAACTCCTTTGCGTTACCCAATGCATTGGAGAGCTATATTGGGCTCACCCACCCTTAGTTTGTCACAGAACCACCCGTATTCATAACAATTACCAAGAACCATAACATAATCAAATCACGTAAAACATGCATAAAGGAAACATAATATTTCCACATTTCAATCAAAAGATATCAATACAACACATTGATATAATAAAAACATTATGAAAACCATTTTCAATACCAATGTAAAAGAAAATTAATACATGGTATTTATTTTTCTTTTAAAAAAAAGTTACGTTGTGGCTTGTAGAGGAAGCCGAAACTCAAATAATGGTCACGGTGGCGGAGAAGTCGTTTTCACCGCATACGTATGACAAAAAAAACATTCCTTTTTTTGTTTAGTAAAACGCTTCGTATAAAAAAATTCATTTTGAATAAGTTTAAAAGTGAAGGGGGTTCATACACCGTATAAAATAAAGTTGTGTATAAAACAAAATATGCCTCAATGAATGGAGATTGAGACGAAGTCCCTAACCTCGTGTCCGACGTGACTCGATTGATCTTTAATCTCCTGAATAATAAACTTGAGTTAATTTATACTTGATTAAGAAAAATTTTCAAGTTCATTATTCCTTTTATATCACTTATTACCATGTCATGAACACTACATAATTATTTATGTTAATAACGGTCGTTTTAATGATCATTGGTACTTGAGTCAAAAATAAACTCTTTATAATTACAAGTTGTTCATGTATCCATTATATCCATAGTTATATTCATTATGTATATATCATATATATCATATATATCTTGTATTACATGCATTTATAATATCACATAACATTTAGAGGTAAAAAATGAAATGCACTGTTCATGGAGACGGTAAGCCGTACGTACGCATGAACGCTACTTTCATTTCTATTTCATATTTTATGGAATGGAATCATAATGAAATAAAGTTATATTATAATTCAGTATAATTTATTATATAATATCATTAACTCCATCCTTTATACTTCCCACATATGGCATTAACAAATCAAATCACTTTGAGGGGGTGGCAGTCCGCACTTCCTAAAATGAAGATACCGCGTATACCCATATTGGAATACATAAAGGTATGACATAAATGAAAAATAAAAAAGCATCAGTAAAACACAATCATATAATATATCATATAAAAATATATTGTCATCTTAATGGACACCATTGAAGGTGTTATAAGAATATTGAACAATCATCGTTTTGTGAGGCAGAAATTCACCATCCACGGAAACAGTATGATCTTTAACCATTAGATGAAGGTGTGTGTAAGTGTAGCTCTAATACATCTCATAACAACATCCTATTATATTTTATATACTTTATTTGTTACAAAATAAAGGAATGAAAATTTTTAGGGGGTTGGAGAAGCAAAAGAAAACAAAAGAACACAAGAGAAGACACTACCTTTGAAACGGGTAACTCTTTTTGATTTGAACTCAAAGGCTTCCTTGGAAAGACTTCTGCCCAAAGTGAGGCTTCTAGGAGTAATAGATGGATGTGGAGAGACAAAATGGGTAGGGTTTGGCCAAGCCAATGTCTTGAGAGGTGTGGGTAAGGTGGTAGAGGTGGGGGATTTTTATAAGAGGAGAGGAGGGGCACTCTTGGAAAGTTATAAAAGGCTACTTTATTATAAAATGATTTTCGGATTTTAAAGGTCCCAAAATTATATATTTCGAGGATACAGTGATTAGAGGTCGAAATATACCCATCCAATAGGTTTTTTACAAGTGTAGGTCTTAGATTTTACATTATCTTTTCATTTTATTTAAATCATTAAATAATGAGGTAATCGCTACATCATCATGGTGTCATAAATAATTTAATTTATTTAATGTCTAAAAATTATAAAACAATTGTCATGATGTAGGAAATCTTTTTATATTTCTAGTTAATATTTATAGTCAAAATTATGACTTGTATAACCGAATTTAAAAATTGTTTTAGTAAAACAACACATGTTTGTGACATTTTTATTTTAACATTAAATAGAAAGTTATTAATGTCATTTTCCTACCAAAGTGGCTCCATGGGGTCCCCAAGATGACCCATGGATTTTCTTGGTCGTCCATGACACATCCAATTAGGTTAGGACATCTTTCAAGGTCATTTCAAATTATTAAAACATTATTTTTACCTTAAATTACACTAATTACCTCTAATCGCGATTAAAAACTTAAAAGTTACTATTCACCAAAAAATTATTTTAATCCCATTGAACCAAATTTTACTTCCTAATGACAACCATGAATGTCGGATTTTTGAAATTCAAAACACAGAGGTGGTAAAATTTCATTTAAACGAAAAATCTGTTTTTTAAGTACCACTTAGTGGATTCACTATTCATCAAAAATTGAAGTTTTTCAGAAAAATACCAAAATTTCACCCTAAGATATATTTGATATTCCGAATTCAAAAATGATGTCTATTTTAAAAAACATAAAAACATATAAGTTACATTAGTTAATTTAATAATTAATTCCTACTATGAGAACAAATAGCGTGTTTTTATGAAACAATATATATCAAAAGATTGACACTAGTTTATGTCCAATTTCAAAGTGAAATTAATTATAAAGACCACTATTGGATTAAATGGTACAGATATATTATAATTTAACTTTACAACCAATTCAAAAGATAATATAATCATATAAATAAATGAGATTAAAAAGAGGTTTTGAATTAAAATACAACATTTTTCACTACTCATTAAAAAAATAAACTTTATCGGAAAAATACCAAAAATTTACACAAAGTAAATTTTTATGTCCCGATTCTAAAGAAAAATTTTATTTGGTCGAAAAGAATATATAAGAGTGACCAAAACTATATTTAAAGAGGGTTCGCCATCAAAAGGTGATAAGTGGACCTTTAGTGAAAATTAGAGTATATATGCCTAAAATTGAATTATTTTTTTATTTTAAGCCTTTATCCTTTATTGGATAAATTGAAAAACATTTGACAAACATATATAATCATATTTTAGTTATTTCTATTCATTCTCTCCAATACAACGGCTACGTGTTAACTACCATTTAAAATAATATTATTTTATTACTAGTGTGAAACGTTAGATTTCAAAGAAACTATTTGTTGCGTATCAGGTATGTTATCGAACATAGAAACTCCTTTAATGTAAAATTAATATTTAATTCGTAAATATAAATAAATATGAAAATGTATTATTCGTTATTTACCTGGGATGTTGCACTTTGTTTTCTCAAAAAACCACCCATCAATGTTTTAATCCACTTAAAAAAGGCAATAATCCACGAAGTGAGTAGGTTAATGTAGTATATGGGAATCAATCATAAAGTTAAAGGACATGGTAAATCAAAATAATTTCATTGAGAAATATAATTTTTTATTGAACATAATGTATCAAATAATTTACAATTTTGTTTGATATAATTTTCTTATTTAAGGGGGAATATATTTTTTTGAACGAAAATAAATTTCATTTATGGTATTCTTTTTAGTTCTCTTAAAAACAAAAGGGACTTTTTGAAAAGGGACATGCAACTATGAATTTCCCAACGATAAATACATATTTTTTCAAAAAAAAGAATTTCATTTTTTGGTTCTGATTATATATAAACTATTTATCTCTATGTAAGTGATGTTATATATTTTATTACAATATTAACCCTTTTGGATAATGATATTTTGATACATATGTTTTCTTAAGTTAGTGTTGTGTGATGTGTTCAAGAAACCCATTTTTCCATGAGATGCTTATGTTTTAATGATTATTGTTTTTAAGTCGAACACATATATATGGATGATGATGGGGGTGGTCTTATATCATCCTAAAAATCATTGTGAGAATATTATATCTCATTTTATATTCAAGCATGGAAAAAATTGGTTTGTTTATATGGGCGTGGGCCTGATAGGTTTTCTCAAATTTTAGGCATGGACATAATGAGTATTTTCATATAGATATGGTAATAAGTGGATTTATGAAAAAAAAAACATTTTTATACCAATGGATGATCTATATTTTCAATTTTATCAAGTTATGAAACATTGTTGTTTTTTATGAAGTTATTACAAGTTGCAAGTTGCATCTGATTTTGAAGAAATTCTTTGTTTTAATGATTGTACCCTTTTATGCATCCCACAACTTATGTCATTTCCATGTGTTATATGTTTTTTCTTTAATGTTTCTTTAATGATATTTTTATGATATTATGGGGATCCATCATATTTTGTGATTATCATTCATGGAATTATGATTACTTATTTATATATTAATGTATTCATCATATTATCCTCAATATTTAGATCTAATAATTTATGACATGTATTTTCAATTATTGATAATTTTTGCACACCCATTTATTATGTTTATATTCCCCAGGTTTGAAGATTATTACATCAATTTAGAATTATTAAAAAGTTTTTATAAGATAGAAATTAATGAAAAATGTTTTCAAGTGTTATAAAATTATAAGTTTATGTAACTAATTTTCAAGACCTTAAAACTTCCAATCCTTATATTATGTGACTATTAAGTGACGTAATATTTAAACAATGTGATTAATTTATTATTTAAGTTATTATTACCTTGGTTCACTATTGGTAATATCATTGATGATGCCAAAATTTGTAAGGCACAGGTAGCTCAAGTGCTTTGTGAATGGGAATATGAGGAACTATGGCACCTCATGAGCTTGTTAGATGACTGGAGGATGGATTTTTATGAGGAATAGAGATCGATGAAATGTTCTCCATTATTGGTCATTAATTTTTTTTGTATCCAGGTAAAGGAGAGATATTTTAATTTCCCATATTGTATCATGTTGTAGTAACAACTAGCTGGAGAGGACCCGATACATTGGTTGTCATTGAACAACATTTATGTGATACTTGTGGATGGGAGAGTTATAGTCCCTCATTATAGGGGATAAATGTTGATCAAGAAAATCATGGTGATTTAATCCAAATAATACCTATGATTTTATAGAAGTGGTATGAAATCACAATAGAGTTTGTGATAGGTTTTCACAGGACCCTAAGTATCTATTATGATGTATTTTTTATTGTTGAACAACTAATTAAGGTTTTTCCTTTCTCACTGACCAGTGAGAAACTCTTAGTAAATGAGATGAGAATGATTTATATCCCTTATATAATAACCTTCCATTGAGTTCTAGTGAGAATAATATCTAATTAATACATGTGTTTTATGTCTTATCATTAGACGGGATTGATTAAGGCCTTAGGGACTCACTTGATATTGACAACAATAATGAATCCTCGGGCCGATGGATTGTATGAATGGACAGTTTACATATAGGAGGATTTTCTATGGTCCTGTAACGCAGAATTTGGTGGAGTGTTGGATTTTCACTTATCCTTGTTTGAGTTCACATACAGAGATAGTTAATAATATTTTATTCAAATGGCATTTATATAGATATTTATATAATTCCATGTTGTTTACAATTCTTCTGGTATGAGGTTGGTGAGGTACCGGTTGTGGGGCCCAATATAGAATGGGAGACCCCTGAGGGAGTGCATCTAATTTAGAAAATGTAGATAATGGATCAAATAAGAAATAAAAAATGTTCCAAACATAAAAGGATACTTATAGAGTTTTATATAGGTGATTGGTTTGCTCTAAGAGTGACTCCTTAGTTAGGTCATCAGTGTTTGAGGAAGAAAGGGAAGCTAGTGTTGTGGTTTTTTGGACACTTAAAGATTATCAAGTTGTTTGGGAAAATGTAATACCTTCTATATATTCCTTGTTGAACCATGGTATACCCAATATGTTTCATGTTTTACAGCTCTAGACGTTCATTATTGATCCTACACATTCATCGATTATAAGAATCTGTAGTTAAAGAACAACACATCATATATAGAGTGCTCAGTTCAGATTGTAAGATGGATTGAGAAATTTTTTTGGGGGAAGATGGGACCACTAATCCATGTTCTATAGATTCATGTATGGATTTAGGGGGATAAATGGGAGTGAGAGGCTGATACTCCAGCTTAATGGCCGGATTTATTTTAGAATTATAATTGAAGTTACTTATTAGGGATGAGAAGTCATTGCTGGGGGAGAATTGTAACTCCAATATTTAATTCAATGTAATAGAAGTTAAGTTCATAAATTATAGTTTGTATTTCAGTTATTAAATTTTATTAGAAGTTTAAAAGTAATATTTCATTTATTAATTGTTATGTGTTTCGAAGAACGAAGAACGTGAGGAAGGGCTTGGCTGTAGGTGGATGGAAGGAAGCCACTGACTAACAGGTGGAACCCACAAGTTGCTGGGTGGGCTTCCAGTATACTCTGAAGGATCTATTGTAAAAACCTAGGTAATATTGAGATAAATAATTTTAATTTATTATTAATATTAATTAATTATATTTATTATAATCAAATTCATTATATGAATATTAGGTAAATATTAAATCGAAAGTAAAAAAGATTTATTTCTAACTAAATTGGTCTCTCATGTGTCATATATATTTTTTCAATGATTTTTTTTACAAATTATAGAAATTTATTTTAAAAAATAAAATTTATTTTTGAATTTTTTATATCAATATTAGGAAATGTTGAAATTTTAGAATTTTCTTAAAATATTGATTTTTTAGTGAATAATGGGAAATACTGATTTTCATAAAACTGTAATTTCTTTTCATAAAATAAAGAAATTTAAAAATCCTTGGGGAATTTTAATTTGATATCCAAGTAAAATAAGATATATATAATCTAATTCTTTAAATTTTAATAATATTTAATAAATTTTTTGTATAAGTACATTTTTTTATTAAAACATATTTTGTAAGAAAGAACTATTTTTCATTGTGTTTTTTATTTAAATATCAAATTAAATCATACCATATATAGGAATATAACAATTTAAAAGGGTTTTAAAATATGAAATTAGGAGGTCCAAATTAGATATATATGTCCTATTTTTATTCATTATTTATATCAATTATAGTAAATATTTTTCAATTTAGTAAAGGTAAATCCTATAATTAAGGTTAAAAATAATATTATAAGGACAAAAATATCTCTAAAACGTAAATTTATTTTATTGGATACATTGTTTTTCACCATATTTATTAAATATTTGATATTTTTTAAAATTTATATTAACTTTCCTTTTATTATAAAATTTATATTCTTTTCTGTAAATATAAAATCAAAAATATCCCCCTCTTGTTTTAAATATCTATAATATTTTATGGTATGGATCAAAAAAATTATTCTCATTTTAAATTGTTAATTTGAAATATAAATGAACCTATAAATATTAAAAGTAATATAATTTAGCTGATTTTTTATGGTCCAATATTTTTTAAAATATATATAACATGTTAATAATGTTTGAAATGATTATATTTGAATTAATTTGATGTCATTTTTTCAGGTAAAATTAAATAACTATTTAATTAAATGAAATTCGTAATATTTTGTAATAAATAATATTTTATTAAATGATTTGAAATTACAAAAAAATACTTTATCAATAAATTAATTTGGATATGGTTGTAAATATTAACCATTTTATAATTATTGTCCAATTTTAATTTTATTGAATCTATCTTGATCCCTAAAGTGTAAAAAGTTTTGAATCCACAATAATTGGAAAAAGGGAAAATGGACGGTTAAAACCAAAATAAATGGGTAAATACATCACCTAAAATTTTCCAAAAAAAAGGATGAGAAGATTTAGAATAATAATATTCCTATTCATTGATTATATCAATTTTGATTCATTTTTATAGGTTAATTAATTTATATTAATTTAATAATTTAATAAATTCCATGAATTCCGATTTCTTCTCTAATAAAATGGAGCATCCTATCCTGTTTTACTCATACTTGAAAATCCACTTTTTCAGATGAGACCTACCCAAATCCCTTCCTAACACACGTAACCACTTTCTAGAGTCCCAGTTTGAATAATAAAACCAACATAGGAAGGATGTTAGTATAATCCTAGAGATTTTCTGAAGAAGAGGTATATTACTTGATCAAGAATTTTAATTTTATTTCTTCTTGTACCTCCATAAAATATTCTCCACCCACACTAAAATAAAAAAAATAATTATATTTAATATATTGATATATTATTACATTAATTTAAGAAATCTATATTCATATCCTCTTTTATCAAATGGTAATTGAAACCACCATTCTTGTGTACGGCGGACTACGACCATACGAACCGATGTATTTCATTTTCCATCACCGCCTCTAACAGGTTGATAAAACCATGAATTTATTGTATATATGTCATATTCCTAAAATATTTACCAATATAGATATTTAATATAGCATAATTTTCTTACCTTTATATTCATTGAATAACGATATCACCTGTTTGTGCGTACATGCAGATTACCACCTCCAAGAAGCGATGTGATTCGTTTTTCAACACTACATAACATGGATGGTATGTATGAGTATATTTGAATAAATAATATGATATTAATGAAAAAATAATTTTTATAGAAATATAAAATTATACTTTCATTCCATCATGATAATCAAAAAATAGAAGTGTTACTCATGCATACGTACAACTTACCATATCCATGATTTTAACATTGTTCTTTTTTTATAATGAAATTTAATGGTTGGTTTTAAAATTATATTTGATGAATAAAAAATATAATTATTTCATGATTATTGTTTTTGGAGATATCATAAATACCACCTTGACCAAAGTTAACCTACCAAATCCATTTTTGACAAATGAGATGAATAGCATTAAAAAATCCCTTACGAACTTAATTGATTTAGTAATTAAATAAACATGAAGGCCTTCGGGTCATAAAAAAAATATAACATGATAATATATAAAATAAAAGGAATGATAATCTTTAAAATGGTTCTTAATAATATAAATAATTAACAGAAGTTTATTTTTATGGATGATAAATAAGGTACGTGATGAGTCAGGCTAAAGGTAAGCGATTCCTTAACTTAAAACCCTAATTTAAAAAAAAAATTAAAAATTATTTTATATTTTTTTAATCCTTTTCAATATTCTAAAAATATTTTACTAAGGTATTTATATGTACATAAGTTTAATATAATGTCTATTTTATGTCACTTTTTTCTTTTTTTCAGTGGTTTTTAAATAGGATATTTTTATGTATTTTATACAAAATGTTTTGAAAAAAATATGAAATGAATGTTATATAATAATGTATATGACAGAAATGGATTTCCCCAACACTATATATTTTATTTTATATTTTAGAATCTGTTCTAAGATTTAATTTTTTATTAATTTTAAAACAAATCTCCCTTTTTGTCTTAGAATTTTAGTTTTTAAAATTGGGTTTTAAAGAAAAGGGATATATGAAAATTTCAATATGTTTTACTTTCGTGTTTAAAAGGATTTTTTTTATTTTGATAATGAAGATGAAATATTTTGTGTATTTCTTGCATGTTATTGTCCTTAAAAATTGATTATGATTGCAGGGGATCTTGATATAGCTCATTATGATATGAGATCCTAATATAAATCTCCAATGCATTTTGTACCACTTATGTACTCTAGATAATTATATTGAAGGTTGTTGGTATGGTTATAGAAATTTTAAGGGTTATTGAAAGGATTTGTGTAATGGTTATATGAAGATGATTCACCAAGGAGCCTATATATCTATTCTATTCTTGGTAACGAGTTTTCATGGAAATCATTTTATTTCAAAAGGTAATCTAATAATCTTGTAAAAGAATGTATTATTACCTTTTAGGGTAAAATGTATGTTATTTAGAATAAAAACATGGGTTCTCATGTTTTCTATGAAACCCTAATAATTATTATTTTACATTATTTTATTATAAACTATTATATTAAATACTATAGAGAGTAAAAAATATTTCTTGTATAAGTAAATGATTGTTTGAGCATAAATTTTATTTATGTTAATGGAAATATTTTTTATGATCTCATGATTTCAAAATAGATTAACTAGTTTCTTTTTTGTGTCTATTACAGATATTTTCTATACATTATACATTTTTATATGATTTTCATGGTTTTTAACGATGAGTAAGAATAAAGAAAAAGTTATGTTGAAATTCATTAATATTTTTCATGAAATGAAAACATGTTTCTTTTTAAATGTTTTATATTGTGTAATAAAATATATACAATGAGGGAGTGACTAACATATATTGTAAGGGTTTTTATGTAACTATTATAGATTATTTTTCTAAAACTCCAAAACAAAAAGTATTCTCAAAATGAATAAAAGTGAATTCTTTTCTAAAAATTCATTTACGTATTGAATATGGATCATGTACTTATAGTCGATGTCATAGGGGGTTTTATATAATTTTTTATCTTAGGATTATGAATTTAAATACCATTATGGAAATATAATTTATGTTTATCATGATATAGAATTTAATGATTCAAATTTTCATCACTTAAACTATGTCTGTATTGAATGAGTTTTCATAGAAGAAATTTATAAGCTAATGTAGGAAGGAACCAAGGGGATAATATCCTTTCAAATAAGTAACATGGAATGCATTGAATTGGGAAATAGTATTTGTTTACAATGATGGATCAGTATAAACATCTTATAAATGGCTGCATTATCCTTCTGATATAAAAACCATGTCCACTATAAAGGAAAATGGCTATAGTGGAGCATTTCATGAAACAACTCCCTCTAATATTTAGTGGATGTATTAACCCCTTGATAGATAAGTGATGGATTAAACCCTTGGAGATGATATTTGAAGTCAAGTATTTATCAAATAATTTAAATTTTACTATTTCTATTTATCATTTTGAAGGTGAAGTCGACCGATGGTGGTCAATGGTTAAGAATGTCAAATAAATAGTAGAGATTTATACTTTTAAATGGGGTTAATTTAGGAATACATTCCATGAGAAGTATTTTTTTATGGTTTTTCGACCTAAGATGGAAAAATAATATTATAATTGAGATATAATGAGGAATATTCAGGGGTTTTATTTGATGAAAAATTCACTTGATTTTCATGGTACACAGCATATTTTTTCCTGGATCTTAATAGTATAATTAATTTTTTTACTTTGGATTGAATCCAATATAAAAAAGATCATTAGCTTCCCATGAATTCAAAAGTTATGGTAAAATTTTTGATGTGTCGAGAATGTAGAAATAGAGTTTATTAATGATAATGTATCTCATGACAATAAGAAGATGAAAAGGTATAAATGGAATGTAATACATAAGAATCCATCAATTAAATATAATGGTAAGAAAATAAATATCCCATCTAGGGATGAGTGTGGTAAAAAGAATCCTGGATAATGTGTTATAAAATTTGGGAAGTGTTCCTAATGTTTTACATTGGTCATGTGGCTCATGACTGCATGGAAAATGACCACTAAAACAGTGAAAAGTCAATGGTAAGCTGGTTTAATTTCAATGAGTTGGGGAATTACATCGATATTTTTATGATGTTAGATACTCAAGGTGGAAATAATTAATATCAAATGTGAAATGGTTTGGAAAAATAATTTTCTACTATTATGATTGATGTTGGGCCATTTAGTGAAGTGATGAATGTTATTTTACTTATCTATTTTACTTATACAAACTCATTTGTTTACTCGTGATCTTCATATTCCTTTATTTGTGATAATTTTTCATGTAAAATTGTAATTTCAACTCATGGATAAAAGAGAGGACTTTTGGTGAAAAAATCTGGTGAAAATAATAAAGCAACCGAGATCTATAGAATTGTTATTATTATTATAAGTAGAATAATCTTTCCTGTAAATATTATTGAACATCCCATATTAGAGTTTCATATTATTTTGGGTATGTATTGGATTTCATTTTAACATTATAATATAGATTATACAGCTATGAAAGTTTTATTCAATGATTTTCTGCATTTGATAACATAAAAAGAAGTTGATAAATTTTTTAGGAATGATAGTGAAAGTTACCTATATAATATTATTTACATGAATGAAATTTTTCATATTAATGATATACCTATAGTAAGTAAATATATGGATTCATTTCATAGAGATTTAACAAGTTTTATTCCATATTAGGAGGTTGAATATTCTATTGAATCAGTTCTTGATGTTAATCCTATTTTGACACCCCCATATCAAATGGCTCGAGTAGAAGTTATGGAATTTAAAAGTAATATCATGTGTTGATTGAAAAAGGATTTATTCTTCTTATCACATCAGCATGGGGTGCTATTTTTTTATTGATAAAAATAAATATGGTTTAATGTGAATTTCTATTGATTATAGATCCTTTAATAACATCACTATTAATAAAATACATCTTTTTCCACATATCGATTATTTCTTTGGTCTTCTCTAGGAAGAATAATATTTTTAAATGATTTATCTCAGGTTAGGGAACCATCATTTAAAGGTGACATAATATGAAATTATGAAGAAAATATTTCATACTAGGTATGGATATTTTGAGTTTTTAGTTATGCCATTTTGATTGTCTAATTCACTAGCTGTATTCATGTATCTTATGAATAGTGTTTTATAAGACTATTTAAATAATTTTTTGGATGTGTTTATTGATGATATATTGTTATATTCTAAAAATAATGAAGATCATGAAGTAAACCTAATGATTTTTTGAAAACCGTGAATGGAAAGAAACTATTTGAAAATTTTGTAAGTGTGAATTTTGGTTACGAAAAATTTCATTCGTCAGGAATATTTTTTTCACAATATGGAATAACTATTAAACCTACAAAAAAAAGTTGTTCAAAAAAATAAAGACATATAAATGTCAAAGAGAATCATAGTTTTCAAGGATGATTTGGAAAATATAGATGGTTCATAAAAAACTTTTCTCAGTTGTCTATTGCACTAACTAAGTTAACTTGAAAAGAATTTAAATTCATTTTAAAAAAAGAGTGGGATGATTATTTATAAGATCTAAAATGAAGATTATTGAATGATATAGTATTAGAACTACCCTCCAAAAATTGTGACTTTATCATCTACAATGATTCTTCATTGAAGGGAATTGGTTGTGTTCTGATGCAAAAAGATTAGGTAATTTCTTATTCTTCATGAAAACTTAATAAACATGAGTAAAATTATCCTACACAAGTTGTGGAATTATATTATCTGATTTTTGGATTTAAAAATTTGGAGGCATCATTTACAATGAGTAGAGTCTGAAATGTTTAATAATAAAATCTTGATATATATATTCTCATTGAAATATCTTAACATGAGGCATATAAGATGGATGGAAGTTATGAAGGACTTAGACTGCATGATTAATTACCATAATGGAAAAGAAAAAAAGTAATTAATGATTTTATTCATAAATATAATGATACATTAACTGTGTTATGTATTGAACATGACTCTTTGGTTAATGAATTGAGGACTTTTTCTTAGAGATTTTTATACAAAAAAGTAATCTATTTTGTTTTAATATTTATTCCAATTTTATCTATTAGAAATAATTAAGAAACCACAGAAGGGGGATTATGTTTTATAGGAAAATTTAGGATATGTTAATAATGTAAGGTTTTAATAGTTTATTGTTGATGAAGAAGGTGTTATCATATTTTAAAAGAGATTATATGTGCCTTATGATTCCTAATTGACTATATAATTTTTGAGTGAAGCACAAAGTTCCCTGTTTTCCATTAACCCTGGTAAAACTATGATGTACATAGACCATTAGAAGTATTATTGGATGGCTTAAAAAGAGATATTAATGACTTGATGATGAACTTTCTTACTTTTAAACAGGTTAAAAGAGAATAATAATTACTGAAGAGGATTCTTTACCATTTTTTAGTGCTATAATAGAAATATCAGAATATATCCATGAATTTAATTGAGGTATTTCCAAAAACATCTTGATTTAATAATGCAATTTGGGTTGTCATTGGTCGATTAACAGAATCTATGCATTTCCTCTTTATTCAATATACCATGTCTTTATATTATCTTTCTCAAATGCACCTCAAGGTGTTAATTTGATTACATAGAGTTCCAATCTCAATTGTATGTGACTATGATCATAGATTTACATCTAATTTATAGAAAAGGATTTAGTAGTTGTTGGTTACTCAAATAAATTTTAGTATAACCTCGTCCTCAATATGACAGATATTTTCAGAAAATTATCTAGACCATGGAAGAAATTATTTTCTCTTGTTCAATGGTCTAAAAGGGAAGTTGAGATCAAAAACTTTTATTAGTATAGTTTTTATACAATAACATTTTTAATTCTATTATAAATATGGAACCATTTTAAGAATTATATTAAAAGTGAAGTTAGACCATAACATGTTGGGATGAAGTAGGTGAAAGGAAGTAGTTTGGAAAATAATAGGAAGAATAAATAACTAACAGGGTGAAGATGATCCAGAAAAAATTGAGGATGACTCAATGTAGGTAGAAACAATATATAGATAACTACAGGAAAGATAATTCATTCAAGGTAGGTGATCATGTTTTCCATAATGTTTCACTATAGAAACGTGTTATGTGTATTGATAAAAATGGAAGCTAAGTCTATAGTTCATTAGACTATATGAATTCCTAAATAATGTTGGATCAGTTTATTATAAAGTGGCATTACCTCCAATTTTATCTTAGGTAGATGACATATTTCATGTTTTGTTGTTATGAAAATATATGTTGGATGCATCTCATGTTTTGATCCCTTAAGTAGTATTGTTGGAAGATAAAATTTCTTATGATGAAAACCTATTTAGATTCTTGAATATAGAGTAAAAATATTACAAAATATACTGATTCACTATATTAGGGTTTTTTGAGAAATTATTATTGTTTAAGAAACAATATGAGAACATGAAAATGCTATTAAGGACACATATACCTTCTTGTTTAAGAATATAATAATATTTTAAGGACATGATCTCTAAAAGGTGGAAAGAATTTTTAAATAAATGTAAGGTTAATATAAATAATTTTAATTTCTTATTAATATTTATTAATTAGATTTTATATATTTATATTGATTATAGGAATATTAGGTAGTTTTTAAGTCTAAAGGGAAAATATTTATTTCTAACTAAACTGGTTTTTCATCAATTATATGGTTTTATTTAAAATATTTATTTATAAATTATAGAATTTTATTTATGAAAAAATGAACCTCATTTTTTATATCACTATACCAAAATTATCTCGGAGGAAATTTTGGTATTTGTCTCTAAAAACATGATTTTTCATCGAATAGTGAAGAATACCGATTTTTATAAAACTGTTATTTATTTTCATTAAATAAATTAATTTAAAAGTCTTTTTTAGATTTTAATTTTTTTTTAATTTAACATACATAATATTTATTATAATTAATTCCATTTGAATCATATTTATACATGATTTTGGTATAAGTATATTTTTGGGATTTAAAATGCTTTTTTTCTAAGAAAACTATTTTTTGTTGCATTTTGAATTTTAATCATAAATTAATTTATTCATCTTATAGAAAATGAATATTGAAAAATGGATTCCATGAATTCCCCTCCCATCTCTTATAAAAGGGATCCTCATCTCTTATTTTCTAAACACATCAAAATCTCTTTTGTTTATTCATTCCCTATCAAAATCCCTTCCTCAAACACCTCCCCATGTCCTAGAGTCCCTTTTTTATCATATAATTTTCCTATAAAGGATTTATATATAAACCAATTGAGGATGTACGAAGTAGCGGTTGAGTGCTTAACCAAGAATGTTTATTTTATTTCCTATTCTACCTCCAAAAAATCATCTTAAATCATGATTAAGAAATTAAATAAGTATATTCCATCTACAGATTTATTATTATGTTAATTTAAAATCCTATTATATTTTCATCTTCCATAAAATAGGAAACAAACCCATTATTCGTATGTATGGCGGACTACCGCCTTATGAATCAATGTAATTCATTTTCCATTACCGCCACTCACTGATAGAAATAATGATGGATTATATATATATATATATATATGATATTAATAAAATTTTTACCATTATATAGAAGTAATATATAATATTTATCTTAACATTACATTCATTGAAAAAATGATAACGTTGTTCATGCAAGCATATGTCTGTATTTCCACCACTATGAAGTGGTGTGATCAATTTTTCATCACCGCATCAAATGGATAGTGTAATATGTGTATTTAAAGAAATAATATGGTTTTTATAATATAATTATAATTTATTAAATATAAAATAATACTTGTATTTTCTCCATCATGATCATTGAAAAATAGAATTGTGACTCATCCATACATATGACCTAACATATCTATGATTATAATGTAGTTCATTGTTCATAACAATTTTTCATGGTCTATTTTAAACGTATAATTTATGAATAAAAATTATAAGTATGTTATAATTATTAATCTGGGGGTCATGTAATAGTCACCTCTCTGTTCATATTTAACCTATCTAACTCATTTTGGATATATGATCCAAATATCATCAAAACATCCATCATTAATAAAATTGATTAAGTAATTAAATATAATATTATAATAAATCAAATAAATGGAATTAAAAACTATAAAATGTTTATTAATCAATTAAATAATTAACATAAGTTGTTTATTCAAGAAGATAATGAATGTACGTGATGAGATAGACTCAAGGCATTGGACACTTTAACTTAAAAACTTCATTTTAAATGTTTTAAATATTTATTTTCTAAATTATTTCCTTCCATGTAAATATTCTTAAAATTAATATATGGATGTATTTATAAATACATTAATTAATTATAAAATAGTTTTTATATCACTTGTGACTACTTTCAAATGTTTTAAAATGAAATTTATGTGCTATAATATTTGACTAGCACAAATTAAATTCTAAAAACTACTAGATAGTAATGAGAATGGTATCATATGAATAAGAAAGAAAAAGGTAGGTGGAGCTCTACAAAAATGACTAAAAAATATTAAAAAATAACCAATACCATGAATGAATTGATTACTATAATGATCATAAATGTTTAGGATGCAAAATATGGTTTATTTGAAGATTTTTTTAACAGATTAAGAAAACATAAAAATGATGACTAAACAGAAGTTGAATAGGAATAAAATGATAGGGAAGTTTCGATTTTCTATTTAATGTATTTATTATTTTTAATGCTTTAATTAAATCAAAATTCTAAAAAAATGAAGTCATAATCATTGTTAAAAATATTTTCTAGTCATTGAATGATTCTGCAATTCGTCACTAACAAAACTCATTCAATTGTTAAAAAAGAAGAAGCCAATTACAATTTAGAAATGACTGCTCAGGTGGATTTAAATATAAACCAAAA
Organism: Viscum album; assembly: GCA_963277665.1. Classification (NCBI taxonomy): domain Eukaryota; kingdom Viridiplantae; phylum Streptophyta; class Magnoliopsida; order Santalales; family Viscaceae; genus Viscum; species Viscum album. The sequence continues at coordinate 2,124,191,074 of OY728119.1, forward strand.
CAATATAACTTCCCCATGCAAATATTTTATCCAAACAACATCATGAAATTTTATAATGAATAATTACAAATAGAGAATATAGAAATGCAGAAGAATACATTGATTCTTCGCTTAATTTCATTCTCCTCAATGCGCTAAAACTCTTTGCTCTAATCTGTCTCCAAAAGTCTCCTAAAAGAATCCTGATAAATGGTCCAATATCCATAACACTATCATTTTTCCCCATTGTATCTTGTTCTCTTTAACATAAAATCTGAACTCATCTGATTTGTACACCCACCGTCATAGATTAAAAACCTTCTTCTCTAACATTCACATGGAACACCTTCACTATATATATTAAACCTTATCTCACATGAGTAATAATACACCAATAAATTGTGCTCCTAAAACATGGAATTACTACCCCTAAAACTAATACCACCAAATCGAATTTCCTGAAAAAATTCTCTTGGTACTATGGTGAACTACTGAGTCTTATAGAATATCCACTTATTCTTGTGCTCGACATCCTCATTCTATAAATATATTATTAGTGATATCTAGTCTTGTCACTAACATTTTTCACCAACTCAAATAAATTACCTATTAATCACAAAACATGTGTAGTTAGTGACTATAATTTTTCACCTGCATGTGACTTTAGTATCCCCATATAAAAATTTCAACACACCCACATGCAGTTGAAAAAAAACACAATTGTTGAATTTCAAACTTGTTTCATTATTCTTTAGTCTTACCACCTCTATTTAACACATGACTTTAAACAAGTCACATGATTTTTCCAAATTCACGAGAAATGTTCTCCATATTAATTTCCCAAGGTTGTTAAAATATATTGATCTAAATAGAAAATCATCCTCAACTTCATTGGGACCTAAAATCAAATACTCATCGAACAAAAAATTTATAAAGATCAATGTTGATTCTTGATCTTGTAACTCTACTAAAACCAGATTCATTCCATTTTCTTTCGGTATGTCAAAAATTAAAATTCCCAAAAAAATATCAACTTTGACGATGATATTTAGCCCAAAATAGAAAATATTCAACCCCAAATTGGCTCAACAGATCTTTAAAACACCTGCTCATACTATTGGCCTGGAATCCAAATCAACCACTGGCTTAATAACTACTCAAATTCAATAAATGTAGTGACATCAGGTTGTATTGAGAATCAAACTATGACTTTGGGTACTTCCTTGTTGGAAATAGATCTGATCAAAGAGTGACTATGGTGGATTTAAGCTTCATCAGAGTTTAGTGATGGATTTTTTCTTCTTCAGTGACAGAAGTGAAATATTTTATTAGTGGTTATTCATTAGATCTGTTCAACGTTAGGTTTTTTTGGTGGTTCTAAAGGGTGTCAGGTATCCCTTCTTGGATATAAAATTAACAAGCGTAATGAAAAATGGTTTCTGCTTCAGTTGAATGTAGGTTAAGCTATATAGTTGATCTCTACAGGGCACATATGATTTTCTTTTTTATAAAGTATAAAAAAATTATGCTTTCCGACACCCAATGGGAACATCCTTATGGTTACATCTTGGGATATTTTTTGTAGAGGTTTAAATTTCAATCCTCCACAAAAACCCTAAGTTAGTATTTTCTTTTGTTTCCCCCTTTCGAGATCGATGTAGAAAATAAAAAAACAAATCATGTTTCTCGGGACAATTGACTTCATGTGTAGTCAATTAAAATACCAAGTCTTGTCGAATTCCAATAGCTATGCTAAATTCTTTTGAAACTATTAAAAACACCTACAAAAACATTTAATTAGGGATTTGGTCAATCCAGGATGTCATGCAGTCACTTAACTTTTCCAAAAATCAAGCTATTTAACTAACCACATGCTGAAAAACACAAATTAAGCCTTACAAATACATTAATAAATTAATATATAAAATTATATAACAAAAACCAAAATGAGAACTAAAATTAAAAATTTAATTTCAATTTAAAATAAATAACAAAGTTAAACCCAATAAAATAAATATTGAATAATTAGATTAAAAAATTTATTAAATGAGTGATTAAGTCATTAAAATCAATGAATAACAAAAATTAATAAATAATAAAATTGTCCATTAATGTAATTAATTATTAATATATTTTGGATAGAGAAATAATTAATTAAATTAAACCTTCATTAGTATTATAAAATATTAGAAACACCAGATAAAATAATTGATTACTAATTACATATTTTAATTCATCATTTAATAACAATTATTGTTATTAGATAAATAAAAATTTAAATTATCAAAAGACAATGATATATTAAAAAAAATTAAATAAATATTTTAAAAGAAAATAAAAAATTAAAATAAGAATTCAATGATCGAAAAAATTAAAAATTTAAACATAAAAAAGATAATTTTAAACATAAAAGTAAAAATAATTAAGCATTTTACATAAAAAATAACCATAACCCAATAAATAAATAATTTTTAATATTTTAATATTAAAAACCTAAAAAATACACACAAAATGATGTGAAAAAAAGAATTAAAAACAACATCAAATTCACACACACTTAATCAATCACACACCCGATATATTCAATGAATTTTATTTTTTCAAAAACAATGTTAAAGGGAAATGGTTATCCTATATATGTTCTAAATCACTCAAAATAAAAAAATAATATAAAAAATCCCTACACTTCTTACAATAATCATGTCTCCAGTGTGAATGTCACAAACTAGCTCATTTCTTTTCCAATTTGGGTTCTAGTTCTGGGAATGATATAGGTTAGATAAAAGTGGAATTAAAAAAATTAACAAGTGACACTTTCAATTATTAGTCTCCCATAGGTTCCAAAAATTGAATGATTCATTTTTCACTACATTAACACTTCTCAAAATACAATCATATAATTCAGTTGTCTCTATAACAACACAACTCTTTATTACACACTTAAGAATAGTTAATTACATAAAAACTTCACTTGATACAACATAGAAGATTTAGAGGTCTAGTGTAGCTGGGTCTTAGGAACGTCACATAACAATTTAAAACCTAAAACACACAACTTTATTGAAAACTTCTTTTAATTTACCACACACATTCCTTCGTACTTAGCAGTGTATGGGATAACCTGAAGGCATGCATAGAAAAAGGGTGACCAATAAATCCCTGTAAGGGAGTAAAAAAGGAATAACATGAAAAATTATGTACATGTTAGGTAAGAAAAATATCAATGGATCTTAATAGATACATGGAAATAAAGTCATGATAGAGAAAGATTATCATAACACAAAAATGTGGCCAAAACATTAAATAATTTGTTTGAATGAGCCAAGTATTGTTGCACGTGGAGCATGATTAAACCATCATTACACTTGAATTATCATTTTAAACCCTCATTTCATTTAATGTATCATTATAAAAATCATTACCCAACGCATTAGAGCACTCTTAGGGAACATCTTTCATTGTCATTACATTTCATTGATAAATGTGCCACATGGATCATACAATATTGATTCATTAAACATTGTAATATATTCCAAGAATAAGAGGTTTGGAATACATACATGAAACAATATAATAAAAAGGTAAATTTTCAATATGTTGAATACCTTTGATAGATAAATGGGCATGGTATTCACTACACATTGACTTTGTCTTGGAAAATCGTAGTTTAATTTCGGCAACCTAACAGGGGGACATAAGATTTCATAAAAATGATTGATGAGAGAGAAAAGGGTGTCTCATCATATGAGCATGAAATAGAATGTAAGGTGTTAATTTATATACATTTCCCAACATATGTATTGGAATTTATATTCATAATACAAAATAATTGATTGAATTTAAATTAGACAAGAGAAATTCCTTTGGGAATTTCGGCATGGTAACAGGTGTGATTGTGAGGTACTAATTAGAGAGAAAGAGCTATCTCATCAATTAAAACATAAGTAGGGTAGTATGGGGGGGTCAAAATCATACCCAAATAACTGTAATTAAAATCAAAAGGGAATAACAACTTATTGAAATTTGGACAAAAATGAGAAAGGAAGAAATTCCATACATGGATGTGTGATCCAAACGGCTTGGGAGAGGCTTGAGAGAGGCTTCATGGGATCTTGGGGTTCCATGGGAGGATTATATATAGAGTATGTCAGAAGTTGGTCGAGTTCCAAAGGCATTGTGTAAAGAGGTAGTGGGACCATGGGTGGGTTTATATATGAAAATAGTGTGAATTCATTATCACTTAGGTTTTGGACACCACACATTAAACTAATCAAAACCACAAACCCGACCATGGTTTTTGAACACGGTTATTTCCAAATGGTAGTAAAAAAAATTATTTTATAATTAGATTTTCCTAAATTCTTAAAATATGAGGCTTTCTTAACTGGAGGTGTGTCACACTCTCAAGGAAATTAATTTAAAAAGGTAAAATGTTTTATATGTCTTGAAGGGTCCACTAGGGCATTGTAAAGTAAATAAAACGATCGAAAATCACATTATTTAAATTTTCAAACATATATTTTCTGGAAATACCATTAATAGTTTTCTTTTACATCACCAATGGGTCATTAAAATGACATAAAACACATTATATAATTAAACGATGTTTAATTTTTACCAAAAATTCGGCTAGCTCAGAAAATTATGAAAAATTCACAATTGGATAATTTCAACATCCTAATTCCAAAAATAATATTAATTTCATCTAAATAATTTTCTAAATATGTGATTATTTAATTTTAAAATAAAACCAACATTTATCGAAAACTCATGGGTTTTGATAAAAAAAATTTCAAACATTATCAAAAATCACAATTGTATTCATAAAACTTTTATGATAATTTATTTTTAATAAAAAGTAATTTGTTAATAATATTTTATTAAAATATTATTTAATAAAAAAATAAATTAATTCATCAAAATCTATTTCTTAATTGAATATTAACTAAAAATACTATTTGTGTTTTAAAAACTATACACAAAGTAATAATAATAAAATAAATGTATATTATTTATTATATAAAAAAATGCACATAATCATATTGATAGGGTCTTGTTACATAACCCCTTATAACACCCGCATAAGACATAAGGGTATGTTGTGTGATAGTGATAGACTCTTGGGGTGGATCAGATAACATCGCTCAAGTGGTAATCCCTATCAACTTCTAATTCTCCCATATGCGGTTCTATTCGATCTTAACGTGTTGAAGTTCAGATTTAACTTGGTCAAGATCGAAGCCCAATGTGGCCACCTCCTTTCTGAGATCCAACAAATGGGCTTCATTAGATGAAATTTTACTGGATGAGGCCATCACTTCCTTTGTCTATGTAAATTGTATTTGTTAAATCCATATATTTAAACTAGTCAATTGATCACTATACAATGACTATGTTAGAAAAGGTAAAAATTATTACTGGTATTTTAAAATCCAAAAACATAAAACCAAAGAAGTTCATATGTTTTACACAACCATTTTACAAAAAAAGACATTTAATTAGAAAAAGAAGAATTTTTATTAATGAATGTTTGGGTCATTACAATCTTTCCCAATTAAGAAAATTTCCATCGAAATTTACTTTTCCCAACCTAAAACAAAGGTGGGTAACTATACTTCATTACTTCCATCGATTCCCATGTTTCTTCTTCAAACTTCTGGTTTCTCCACAATAACTTTATGAGGGGAATTGTATTATTTTGTATAAATTTTTCCATATGATGTAAGATCTTCACCAAATTTTATTCATATGAGAGGTCATTACCCAATGCTACAACCTCTGGATTGAGTACATGTGATGGGTCAGGTATATACATCCACAAGATTGATACATGGAATACATCATGTACATGCGATAGTTTTTGTGGGAGTGCTAGTTGATAGGACACTGCACCAATGTGATCATGAATCTCAAGAGGGACGATTTACCTTGGACTAAGATTTCCCTTCTTAAAAAATCACATAACTCTATTCCACAGTGATATGTGGTGGAAGACAATGTCTCCGACATAAAACTATATGTACCATCAACGATTATTAGCACAACTATTTTTTCGACTTTTAGCAGCTTTAATGTGTTGCTGTATGGTCTTAACTTTCTCCACTATTTATTCGACCATTTCTGGACATAGGAGTTTTCTCTCCCCAAATTCATCCCAACATGATGGTGTTCTGCACCTCTTCCCATAAAGGGCATCATAAGGGGCCACTAGGATGCTTGAGTGGAAACTGTTGTTGTAAGAGAACTCAACTAGAGGGAGATGTTGATCCCATCCACCTTTAATGTACATTGAGCACACTCTCAACTTGTCCCCATGTGTTTCGATAGTCCATTCATATTTTCCATCAGTTTGAGGATGATAATCCATACTAAAGTTCAGCTCAGTATCCAGAGCATAGTGAAGACTCTTCCAAAACATGTAGGTGAATCTTGGATCTAGATCAGATACAATAAATAGTGGTACTCCATGCAGCCTTACCACATCTCTAATGTATATCCATGCTAGTTGATCCAGTGCAAAATCCTCCTAAATTGCAATGAAGTGTGCAGTCTTTGTAAGAAAATTCATGACAACCCAGATAGCATTGTTTCCTATGGATATCATTGGAAGTCCGGTGAAAAATTACAAGGTTATGTTCTCCCATTTTCATGATGGTATGGGTAATGGTTGCATCATACTCTTAGACTTCTACCTCTCAGCCTTCACTTACTAACATACTCGGAACTTTGATGTATACTTAGCGATATCCTTATTCATGTTATCCCACCAATAATTCTCTTAGAGATATCGATACATATTTGTGTTTCCTTGGTGAATTGAAAAAATTGAACAACATGCATCATCCAATAGTTCCTTCTTTAACTCCAGATTCGTTGAAACACATAGTGTTGACCTAAATCATGAAATACCTTCTTCATTGACATTGAATTACGATGAATTCCCTTTTCTGATGGTTTCCACTCTCTTCTAAATTCCACATCATCCTTTAGAGAATCCTTTAACCATTACAAGATAGATGGTTGAGCAATCATTTGTCAAAATATTGATGATTTTACCTTCTTTATGATTCCCACGTTTGTCTTAAAAGGATCTAATAATATTAGATCCTTTTCAATTCTCATAAATGATATAATTGCTGGGTCCATTCTACTTCGAGAATCTTCCTCCTTTTTAAATTTCCCACGGTGTTAATGGATTGAGTAGTCATAGTCTTTGATTATCTCAGACCATCTTTGTTGGTACATATTCTGCTCTTTCTATGTGAATATATACTTGAGGCTTTTATGGTCCGTATATATTTCACACTTCTCCCCAAAGAGGGAATGTCACCAAATTTTTAAAGCGAAGATCACCACAAATATCTCTAAATCATGTGTTGGGTAGTTATCTTCATGAAAATTCAATTACCTTGAATCATAGGCAATGAATTTTTCATTTTTCATCAACTAACAGCCGAGGACCTTCTTTGAAGCATCACTAATTACCAAAAAAAGTTCTCCACTTTTGGGTAGTGTGAGCACGAGCAGAGTGATAAACAACCTTTTCAACTCCTTGAAGCTTTCTTTGCATTCATCAATCCAAGAAAAAATAACTCCCTTACAAATTATATTGGTAAGAGGGTTTGACAATTGTGAGAAATTTCCCACAAATCAGCCATAATATCTAGCTAACCCTAGGAAGCTATGGATATCTATTACCGTTGATGGCCTCAGGCATCCCTCAATTACAGCTACCTTGGGAGGATCCATAGATATCCCATTTCGTGTGATGATATAAACCAAGAATGATACCTCTTTTAACCAGAACTCACACTTTCTATACTTTTCAAAGACCTTCTCCTTTCAGATGGTCTCTATTATAGTTCTTAGATGCTACACATGATCCTCCATGGTTTGTAGTATATTAGAATATTGTCTATAATGACTACAAAATTTTTTTTGAGGTAATATCTCAAGATTATATTCATCAATTCTATGAACATCTCAAGAGCATTAGTGAGTCCGAAAGGCTTTACTATGAATTCATAGTGACCATATCTTGTATGAAAATAAGTGTTGGGGATATCCTCCTTCTTCACCCTGACTAGGTAACATCACGACCGAAAATACACCATAGATAAGTACTGTTCTCTACATATATGATGGAACAAGTCCTGAATTCAGGGTAGAGGACACTTTTCTATATCTTGATTTTGTTGGTCTCACAATAATCAATGCAAATTCACTTTGACCCATACCTTTTCTTGTTGAAGAGGACTGATGCACCCCATAGTGATGTACTTGGGCATATAAATCCTTTATCCAGATACTCCTGCAGTTGTTTCTTCATCTCCTCAAGCTCCAAAACAACCATTCTATATGGGGTCTTGGATATTGGAAATTACCCAAGTATAAGATAAATTTAGAATTCAACATCTATTCAAGGAGGAAGACCATACAATTTTTTAGGAAATACTTTAGAAAATTCCATCACAATAGGCATGTCTTTAAGGATGGTTTCTTCTTTAGACTCAATCATCTGAGCCAGATACGTGTTCTCATAGGGTAGTAATATCCACACTTGAGATAATGTCACTAAATAAGATTCATCTTCCTCCTTTCACTTGTATAGAATCGGGGGTCAATTCTCCACATGGAGAGTGAATTCCCTCTCAGGACAATTTATTTTAGCTCTATATAAAGAAATCAAATACATGCCTAGAATTGCATCAAATTCATCCTGAGGGAGTATGATGAGGTTTTCTGGGAATTTCAATTCACAAAGTGTTACCAGGGATGATTTATATTAATGGGATGAAATGATTTCCCCATTTTCCGTTCTCACCAATAACTTTACTTACCTAAATTGTGGTGGTGTTGGGATTTTCTAATAAAATTTCCGGATATAAAAGAATGCGTAGAACCAGAATCAAAATTTACATTTCCTATTCTTGAATAAAGAACTAGTGTACCTATCACCACATTGTTTTTGTGGTTAACTTCAGTGGTAGTGATGAAAAAATCTCACCATTTCTACCTTGGAGGTTGTTGGTTGCCTCAAAAAACCCTTGTCTTAGGGTAGTGGTTTGAAAAGTTCCCCGGTTCTTTTTAGTCGAAGCAATGAACATTTCCTTTTGGGTTGAATGGAGCATTATTATCCTCTATCGTATAGACAAGATTTTCTTGATGGTAGCTAATGGCCAGGTGCCCTTGTTTTCCACACCTAAATAATTTCCATGTCCCCTTTGGGAAATTACCTGGGTGATTCATTCCACACCATTGGAAAGTGTGGTTCTAGAGTTTATTAGAACCATTGTATTTATCAATTGAGCTACCAGAATTGAAGTCCACCTTACACTTCTTATCCCCATGATACCTCTGAGATTCTTCGATCTATATTTCAACTTTGAGGGTACATCAGACAATTTCATCATAGCTTTCGAAGTCAAAAATCGGTAGGGATTTTTGTAGGACAGGTTTTAGCCCACCAAAGAAGTGGTCAACTTGCATTTGGGGGTAACAACAAAGCCGATGGAATATCATGAAAGCCTTGTGAAGTTTTCCTCCTATGATTTGATGGATTCATCATCTTTTCTCTTGAGGGAAATATGTCCATTTCCATCTTAAGTGAGAGGGTGCAAGGAAAATATTTTTCGAAAAACATTTTCTCGAAATCCTTCCTTTCCAATGCCTCGATCTCCCCATCAGGATTTGTATTTTTGATCAATGTCCACCATTGGTTAGCATCACCATCGATAAGATAAGCTTCCAGAAGTACCTTCTATTGTTCAAAACATTAAATGATGGGGAAAATATTCTCAATGGATTTGATCCATTGTTAGTTAATGGAGGGATCATATAATCCATTAAAAGTAGGAGGTCATTGTCTTATGAAGCTCTTGATTACAAATTGTTCTTTCTTAGGCGGGGGTTCAAAATTCTTATGGACCCATGTTTATATTAAAAAAATGAGTTAATTGAGAGATTATAATAAAAAAGTTTACAATTCCCACTCCAATCGGATTGGGAAACTCATTAGAATAGTCTTCACATTGATCTTCATATCACTTGTTAGCCTGATTCCTCATATTACCAGCCATTGGCTGGAATAAAAATAAAATTAATGGTAACACATAAAGGGTAATCCAAAGACAAAAACAAATGATTTAAAAATTACTTGTATTTACTCAACTTATTAATTTATAGGTTTCAATCTATGTTATTAATGATCTACTTCCTAACATATATTATTAGTGGAATTTTTTTATTCCCTTAATAATTTTCCATAATAAGCTTATGAATTCACCAAATCATATTCCCCGGGAGAGTCATAAATAAGAGTTCATCGATGCTCGTTTTCATGCACCAGTTCCCATTCAAGTTGAGCTTAATGTGGGTTTTTCGGGTTTTACCCCTAGGATTCATCGATGCCAGATCAGCCTCTACTAGCTCGTATCCGGATAGGGATATATTTTCTTGATAAACCACGTACTCAATACTCACTAAAATTCAAGGATGTTTTTATTAACATTATTCTTATACCTAAGGATTTCACTAGAGTTTTCTAATTCAAATACCAAAAATAACTAAACCTATCCTCTGATACCAACTATAACAACCCTGATCTTTATTACACACATAAACATAATTTATTACCTAAATACATCACTTGATAAAACATAGAAGATCAATAGTTCTAGTGTATTTTGGGATTAGGAACATTATATAACAACTTAAAACATGAAATGTACAACTTTATTAAAAAATTCGTTTACACAACCACACAAATTCCTTCATACTTATCATTACATGGGATAACCTGAGGACATGCATAAGAAATTGATGAGATATAAAGCCTAGTGAGGGTGTAAACAAGGAATAACATGAAGAATATAGTACATGATAGTAAATAGGCATATTAATGGATCATAAGAGGTACACAAACATAAATTCATGATATAGCATGATTATCATAACATGGAAATGTGACAACAACATTTAACATTATTTTAGCATGATTTAAGTCTCATTGAACATGGAGAATTAGTAAACCCTCATTGAACTTGTATTATAAGATGTATAAAATCATTTCACTGGATTTATCATGATACTAATATTTATCCAATGCCTCGGAGCAATATCAGGGAATACCCTTCTTAATCATTACATTTTATGCATAAATGTGCCACATGGTTCATACAATACAGATTCATTAAACATCATAATTTATTCCATGAATAATATGTATGGAATACATATGTGAAAATATATAATCAATAAGTAAATTTTCATAAATTTGAATACCCTTGATAGAGAAATGTGCATGGTATTCACTACACATTGACTCTGGCTTGGAAAATCACAGTGCAATTTTGACAGCATAACGACATGACATAAGAATTCATAAAAATGATCGATGAGAGAGAAAGGGGTGTATCATCATATGAAAAATAAATGGAAAGTAAGGGGTAATATAGATACATGTCCCAACATATGTAATGCAATTTATACTCATAATACAAAATAGTATCTTGAAAATAAATGGGAAGAGAGAAATTCTTGATAAAATTTCGGCATGGTAACAGGTGTGCATGGGAGGCCATAATGAGAGAGAAAGAGGTCTCTAATCACATAAAACATAAAGAGGGAAGTATGGGGAAGTTTGAAATCAAACCCCAACATTTTTAATTGAAACCAAAAGGGTATAACAACTTAAAGAAATTTGGAAAAAAAATGAGAAAGGAAGAAATCCCTTACTTGGAAGTGTGATCCCAAAGGATCGGGAGAGGCTCGAGAGAAGCTTCTTAAGAGATTGGGGAACATTGGGAAGAATATATAGAGATGAGGGAAGAGGTATGTAGAGATCCAAAGGATTTTAGTGAAGAGAAAGTGGGATATTGGGTGGGTTTATATAGGAAAACAGATGAAGTTCATTATTATTTAGGTTTTGGACACCAAACACAAAACTAATCAAAAACACAAATCAAACCATGGTTTTTGCCAATGGGTTTTTCCAAGGGGTGGTGGAAAACAATATTTTATAAGGAAAATGGAAGAAATTATTATAATATTAGGATTTGTTATGCGAAGGTGAGTCACGCTCTCAATGAAATCAATTTAAAAATATAATTTGTTTAATAAGTCTTGAAAGGTCCACTAAGGCTTTGTAAAATAAATCAAACTAATCTAAAGTCAAGTTATTTTTATTGTAAAACATATATTTGCCAAAAATAAAATTTATAGTATTTTATTACATCACTATTGGGTCATTATGATGTAATAAAACAAATTATATAATTAAATGGTATTTAATTTTTACTCAAAAATTCGATTGTGTCAGAAAATTATGAAAAATTCAGCATTGGATAATTTCGACATTTAGATTCCAAAAAAATATTCATTTTATCTAATTTTTTTTTCTAAATATGTTATTTTTTTACTTTTAATATAAAAACCCGCATTTATGGAAAATTCATTGGTTTTGATAAAAGCGACTTTCAAACCGTAATAAAATTCACAATTTTATTCATAAAAATTATTACATCATTTATAAATTATAAAAAATAATTTAGTAAAAATATTTTATTAAATTATAATCAAATACTAAAATACATTAATTCATAAAAATATATTTCTTAATTGAATATTAATGAAAAATACTTTTTGTGCTTTAATTAAATTTACAAAGAAACAATAATAAAATAAATTTATATTCTTTATTATATAGAAAATAATGCACATAATCATAATGATAGTGTCTTGTTACATTAATCATTATAACACTCTCCTAAGAACATGGGGTAAGGTGTGCGATGGTGACAAACTCTACGGGTTGCTCGGATAACATCTCTCCAGTGGTCATCTCTATCAACTTCCACTTCTCCTGTAGGCGGTTATGTTCATGATTAACATATTGAAGCTAATCTTGGGATTTCTCAAAAGGGAATCCCAATGATTCCACCTAATTTACGAGCTTCAATAAATGAGTTTCATGTAGAGTAATTCTACTAGATGAGGTCTTCCCTTCTTTTGAGTAAATTGGATTTGTTAAAACCCTATATTTATACTGCTCAATTGATCATTGTTCAATGGATATATTAGCAATAGACACAATTCATAATGGTATTTTATAATACAAAAACATAAAACCAAGAAGTATATATGTTTTACATAAACATTTTACATAACAATAAATTTAATTAGATCAATTGAAATTTTCATTAATGAATGTTTGGGTCATTACATTCCCCCTCTTTATTTGGGTTCAAAATTCCCCTCATCTTAATGTGATCATTTTTTACAATGCCATTTTATTTAATTCTTTCCATCCCATTGTTTTTTTATAGCACTGTCCATTATAAATATTGAGTTATTCTTTTATTTTTTTACAAAACTGAACCCAGTTCTCTTATCTCATAGACTCATAATGAGGTCCCAATTTCCCATTTTACTTTAGCTTTAGAGGACTTATATTACTAACCTTTGAGTGGGCTCACTGAGGTGTTTGATTAAAAAGGGTGTGTTGCATAGGTTCATGTTAAAATTTCTAGTTTTTTAATGTTACAATCTCTATTCCACAAATATCTCTCCCATCACACTCCCTTTCCCAATTCCAAAACCGGATTTACAAAAAATATGTGAGAAATCACTCAACCACCAAACTATTCTAACTATTTCAGAATTAGAAAAACCCCTTAATTTAGAATTCAATTATCTCCTAGGAGTGATGTAATGATTTTTTATGTTTTTCATTTTATTATTATTATTTATAACATTCTAAAAAATTCTTTACAAACGTCTTATAATGATGTATGAACATGAGGAAATTTGAATCAAAATTATTTTTTGAGGGGTAAACAATGAAATTTAGTTTAACTCAATTAAGACCCCTTACCCACAATTAAATATAAAAAATGTACCCATTTTTAAATCCATTTTAGTAGAAAAAATTAAAAAATTTGGATAAAATAGATTGAATTATCAGCTCAGAAGATATTTTTTCATATGGTGACATAGAAGATCATAAATTTGTTTTCCACATAATAATCAAGGAAAAAAAATAAAATAAAAATTATCCTCGATGGATACTAAAATACAGTCAAGCACAAAAAATAGATTTTTGAATGTTTTTGTATTAAAGTCATGTTTATGAATTATTTTCAATATTTGAGAAAAAAAATTAATGTATTGAAAATATTTTTTTAATCAGAACATATCTAACTTTTATAGTGACCAATAAAAAAATTAGAAATGCATCAAGGTAGAAATAATATTGGCAATTTGTTTTAATGAAAATTATTTTATACATACAATTACAATATTAATTAATTTAAAAAAACTGAAACAATTACACCACAGATATGTAGAAGCTTATTTCTTTGTTTTATATAAAAATTATATCCTCCCTCAAATAATAGAGTTCTCCTTTTTCCAATGAAATTTTTAACAAGATGAATAGATCTCCAAAATACCCTTATTTTATAAATAACCATTGTTTGATTTCGAGGAAGTGTTATAAGATTTTATCTGATTAGAATGAAATTTAGGAATTGAAGTGTAGAACCATTTTTACACTGGTAAACAGTTCTATAAACTGACCACACCCTCATCTCAATGTCACTTGAACTACTACATGCCCACTTGTCATGGTAACTTCATGATCAGTAATCCCTTCCATTAAAAAAAAATATCATGAGTAAGAGGATCTTGTAGAAACATCATAAGATTTTGTTGAAAATTATTGAGACAAAGAACTGGGAAAGAAGCATTTATTTAAAATAAAATTTAAATGAGAAAAATATGAAAAATAGACATTTACACCCATTTAGTGATAGGTTTAAAGTCCCCATATAAACTCAAATATTTCTCACCTTTCAAATGAAGAGATGATAATAAAGCCCATTGGTTGTCCGTCAATGTAATGTTTGATTCTTTGTCTATTTACCAAGAAAGACATGTTCTATTCTCCAACTAACTCAACAACTCCATTGAAAATAAATCAAAGAATGGTTAATGGTATAGAAAACCAAGATTTTAGCATCCCAAAAAAATTATAATCCTATAATCATAAAGAATAACCTTTTTAATATCTTTAAAATCTATATTTTGAATGAAAAAATCATGAAAAGATTTATTCATCACCTTATAAACCCTTTAATTCCCTTAAGAATCACACATAATATCATATATCTCACTCAACTCAGGAATCCTTATTTCTTTCACAGTCTTAAAATCGATGTTCATTGCTTCATAGCCTAGAGATACTTGTCCTTATGCTCTATAAGAAAATAAAATGTTTTCCCAAAAATAATTCTATATCAAAACATCCCTATGGGATTTTTAAAAATAGTTTTTTATTCACAAAATACATCATCAAATTTTCAAGAAATTTCCTTCCTAGAACATTAAATGGTTTTCTAAAAAATATTAATTCTCTATTTGATATTTCTACATTTCCACTTGATTGTGTATGATAAGAAGTTCATATTCTATGTGCACAACCATACGTCTCCACCAATGATTTGAATTTGAAAAAATTAAATATTTTCTCTTATTTGTTATGAAATACTTGTGCCCTCCAAATATTGAAAATATATTCTTTCTATTGAATTTAATCATATTATTATAGTGATTGTTTAGAAGATCCACTGCCTAATCCCATTTTGATACACAGTCTACCAAAACTAAGATGAAATCATTCTCATCAGAAGATAATACTGGTCCCATTAAGTCTAACCCCCAATAATTAAAAAAATAAACAACAAAAAAAACCTTTTATGAGGAAACTCCTACTTCTTTACAACATTTACTAACCTCTAACACTGATCAAAACCCACCACTAAACTACAAGAATACTTAAACATTATATTCCAATAAAATTAATTCTTATGAACTTTTGGTATTTCCTTTCACAAACATGATGACCAACCCAACTCGTATAGTGTAAAGTATCCTTCATAGGAAACATTTCATCTTCTAGTACACACCTCATCTAGATTTCATCTGAACGCCTCCTAAAAAGGGTCATTCCAGAAATATTAGTTAAGTATAGAAATAAACTTTATCCTTTCAATATTTGAAAAATCTCTAGGGATGTAACTTCCGGCCATGAAATTAGCAAAATTTTCTTACCAATAAGCTTGTTTGATAACAAAAGTTAGATATATATCTTCTATAAAAGTAGAATTATTTTATCTGGTATCGTCATATTGAGTACTGGAAAAACTAGATGTATTATTTTGAAGAAAATTATTCTACCTTATTTATATTTTATTTCTAAATCAAATTCTTATAGGAAAAAAATCCATCTAATCAACTTATATGTTACCACTTTTTTGGAAAACAAGTATTTCAAGGTAGAATGGTCTATGAACACTATGACTCTAAAATTAATTGGTATAACCTAAATTTTTTTTAAAAAAAATACAACAACCAATATCTCATTTTTAGTAGTGGTGTAGATATTTTGATCATAATTTAGTAGTTGAATAGCATAACACACCACATGAAATTTATTATCATTCCTATAGACTAACACAACTCTAAAAAAAATATCTCTATCATTAAACAAAAGTTCAAATGGATGATTAAAATCAATTACAATGATAATGGATGAAGAAGTGAGGTTCTCCCTAATTTGATTAAAATATTAGAGAAATTTTTATTTTAATAAATTGGGTTAATATTTATCCATCAGTGAACACATTTATTTTTTAATTTTTGAAAATTCATTAATAAAACTCCATTAAAAACTATAATTCCCATGAAAACATATAATAAATTTTAAATTAATAGGAGGGGGAAGATTTTGAAAAACGAAAATCATTAAATTATCAACCTCTAAACACCTCACGTAAACTTTTTCTTCCATCACTATTACTTTGGTAACCATAAACTGACATTTCTCCAAATTAAGAACTGAACAAATCTCTAAGAATCATTCAAAAAAAAGTTCCAAATTATATAAATAGTTCTCAAAATTTCTTTCCAAAATGAAAAAACCATCCAGAAAAACCATAATGATTCTCTCAATCATTTATTGAAATATTTCCATCATTGACCTTTAAAAGGTAAATGGGGAGCCACACAAACTAAATGAAATTTACCAATAAGAAAATGTTTATAATTTGCATGTGAATGTGGTCTTTTCCTAATATTATAGGGCTACCAGAATCTTTTCGTTACTAGAGTAACCATATTGAAAATAGAAAAATTCATTATCATTTATCTTTTGAATAATTTTATCTAAAAACATCATGAGAAAATTATATTTTCTAGTTGTTGAGTTGATTTTCCTATAATATATAAAAACCCTACATTTGGTTTCCTGACTAAAATGGATTTATTTAGTCTTTTCATTTTCCATAACAATTAATCCTCCTTTATTTGGGACTATTTGGACCTTACTAACCCATGAACAATCTAAAATAATATAGATAATTGTTTCCCCTAGAATTGGGGATGATCTCGTCGATTTAAGATTCAATCATTCCAAGCAGTTTCTAACGGGTTTGTTTGCAGAACCGGAAACATCCAATGAATCCATATCCATTTGGACCTACTTTCCAAAGGTAGGTGCTCATTAGTTGTGGACTGATGATGCTTAGGAATTTGCATTGGTCGAGAGGATGGGTGGTCGGACTCATCACAACTTTTTGAGGGGAATTATTTTCTACTCCGAGACTCTCTTTATAGATTTAAGTTATGTTCGCGAATCCTTATTACATTACCAAGTATAAAATGAGATTTCCTTTAGATCTGACAATCAATGATTGATATGTAGGAAATTTAGAGAATTTTTTATATGTATTCAAGGTTCTTCATGAATAGAGAATCATATATATTTGTTAGAGATTCCTAATCGATGGCATCCTTAAATACATTAAAGTCTCTTGGTCATTATGATGACCATACTGGTTTTAAATCCACTCAGTGAGGAACTTGATGTTTATTGTCATTCAGGAGGACATGGATTACTCTAGTGCTGGGATCGTACCCACAGATGGGCTACCTACACATCCTTTATTTAGAAAAGGGATCAGAACCCACGTAGTTCAGGTAAGGGAGTATGATGTTTTTGCATGATTGATGGTTCAAAGAAAGATGTCATGATTACTTTTACATTCTAAGCTCACGTGAGTCATGCTCAGTGTCATAAACAAGAGGTATAGGTGAAACCAAACAATTGTGCCATGATAGATGCAATGATGTGGGGCTTATGTATGTGTGACAGCCCAAAAATAGATAAAGATTAAGATTTACTTCAGGGATGAAATCTAGGAACAGGGTCCACAAAGGTATATGTACATCATGGATATTTGGATAATCTAATACTGGGGCTTACTCCTAAGGAAGATTCCCAAGTTAGGAGGGGAATTATGATTGGGTTTTACACCTGAGAAGGATGCCCAGATCAAAAGAATTATGACTGGTTAAGAGAAATTAAAGCTGGGGCTTACTCCTAAAAAGGAGGCCCAGGTTAAATGGATTTGAAAATTATGGGACTTGGGGCTTACTCCTAAGGAGGATTCCTATATTTGAGATTGGGGCTTACTCCTGAAAAAGAATCCTAGGTAAAGAGAATTTTGGTTGGGGCTTACTCCTAATGAGGATGCCCATATTTGGTAATTTTAAGACTGGGGCTTACACCTAAGAACGATGCCCAGATTAGGGGACTTGGGGAATACTCCTAAAAAGGAAGCCCATATTTATGAGGACATGGGCCTTACTCCTAAGGAGGATGCCCAAACTGAATGGGAATTATAACTGGGGCTTACTCCTGAAAAGGAGGCCCATGTTAAGGGGTTCTCTCATATTAAAAGATGAGGTTGAATAAATTATATCTCAATCTTTAGTGACATAAAGATATGTAAATCAATAGGTTTTGAGAGATTTTCCATGGAATTCCTTTCAGATAAGGAAGTCAATCAAGAAAACATGCCATAAATGACTTTGATGAGTGTCTTAAAGACTGAATCTTGAATAGGAGAGGTGGAAATGAAATAAGAATGGTAAAATGGGTAGGAAGGGCTCCCAAAAAGATAGGGTTGCGCAAGTCCTGGAAGGCGCGAAAGTACTGCGTGGGTGCACAAGTCATGGTCACGTAAGTATACCTGCACGACACATGGGTACATGTGCAATTGTTATGAAGTGGGGTAATACTTGGGTGATCCTTGACCAAAGCCTTTAGAATTATCCTGAGGTACTTCCAGAAGAGTGGCGCACATGTTTTAATGAATAGGTAAGGAGGTGTGTAGGTGTGTTTATTTCCCTTAAGGTCAAAACACATAGGCGCGCAAGTGTTAGTGATTTCTAACACTTAGGCCATATTCCTCTTGTATAGACCTTCCATTGTAGGTAAAGAATTACCTTAGAAGTGTCTGGAAGACTTGAAGAAGCGACTTCGGCATTCAGAGCACTATATCTGAATTCTAGAAAAATTACTCCCAAAATGGGGGCCCCACAGGGTCTATTTATAGGCTTCCAAAGACCCTAGGCAGTTTTCAAAGAGGGTGCGCAAGTCACTTGCACGACCATTAGGCGGCGCGCAAGTGTACTTGCGTGACAGTGAGGGACCTTGCGCGGCGCATGTGCATTTGAATCATTGTTCACACCTTTGTCGATTTTTGATGTTTTCTTCAAAGGATGAATCAATTTGTGCTAAGTCATTTCCCTTTCCATTCCTTAAGACAATGTGACGAAAAGGAGCGTCAACAAAAGTCCCCCCTCAGAGTTGTATCTAGAAGAATAAGGATGTGACTCTGAGGAAAAGAAGAAAAACAAAGGGAAAGTGGAGCACAGGTGTTCACCCCACAAATGTCATCGCGTAGGTGCGCGTTCCGCAGGGCTGGAGCGCGCTGGATATAGGCACGCAGGTGGATGGCCTAGCTTATATATATGTGCTCATTTGTCGTGCATTGCACTGAACTTTGGATTTTTTTTTTGAGCTCTCACCGTGCAGGTCATCTCCGCCGCTCAAGTTACTCTCTTTTCTGCTTTTCCTTTGCTGTCGTGTTACTGTCAAGGTATCTAGACCTGCGCGGTGATACTTGCACACAAAATACATGCACGTTACATTATAGTTACGTGACACATCCACACTTGTGCTACAAGTTTTAGACTTGCGCGCCTTAATGCCTTTTCCATTTTTTTCGAATTATTTCACAAATTTTATGAAAAATCAACTTCTTCAAGAGTTAATTATTCAACTATTGTGTAGATTAAAGGGCTCCAAAAAGAATTGGAACTACTAATTAGATGGATAGAAATAGGATTGATGAAATGATGAGAATCATTGGACATGATTACTATGATATTTGTGACATCACTCTCCCAGATTTGGCTATGTACATGAAGAAATATCATATTAACTTCCCACAGAGCATCTACCTGCCTATGTATGGTCATGGTCATCTGCAAAGAATCAATGTTCCAGATGCAAAGAACTATTCTTCATAGATGCATCTGTACTGATACTTCACTATTTCGGTTATGTTGTGCATTAAGAACAAAAACAATGGTGTGAACTTTCAAGTTTTTCCTCCATGTCATTTCCTTGCAGATATGAAAATGTAAAACCATGGGATGATATGTTTTCCACTGCCAGTTGATGGAGAGAAGACTATCATGGCATTAGAAACAATATCTGAAAAGCGTAATCTCTCAAAATGGATCTTTAATTCCAATGCTCCATTCTCAAATCCATGTATCCATCTTCCATGTCTCTTGGACAGAAACAGAGTCACTGTTTGATCAGTAGAAAATTTTCTCAAACTACACTCAAGAAAATTCTTTTACAATTATTCTAAGAAGATCTGGTATCACTACATCTCTTATTGTATACAGTTGAATGAATGAATTCCAGGAGGCTGGTGATGAAGCTTGGGATGTTTTAAATCAAATACAGAGTTATGTTGAAAGCCTTTTGTAATTCCTAAAAAAGAGAAGAGACTCTAGTCTGTGGATGTCCTTCTAACTCTTGTGAATCAATGAAAAACACTTTTATCTTCAATCATTTGTGCACATATTTTCCTGCTACCTTCTTTAAATTTTTCCTAAGCCAATGGGACTAGTAAGAATAGTTTGAATTTTACTAGGATTATTATAAATAACCCTACAAACATTGAATCTTTTAATTGCCCAATATTACCTAAATCATACAAAATGTATGTTTTGTGAGTTGGGACTTGACTTTTATTCAGAGTTCCCTTGTCTTTTTTGGGCAGTTTAAAGTCAGGAACGTCGAACATAAAGAGGCTAATGTTTAAGGTCGAAATAGCTTTGACCTAAATGGATTAAAACTGACTCAATTCCTTGACAATTTATCTGAAAACATTTTATCAATCTCAAGTATGAGGGAAAATATGTAAAGTATGACTTAATAAAATTTGAATCTGTGGAATGATATGAAAAAGGGCTTAATGTCATTAGAAGAAGTAGTTCCCAAAAATGAATTTACCATTATTTAACAAACCCATTAGGGGGTTGAATTATGTAGGGCCACCTAAGGGCATTGGCTGTATAGTCAAATAAATAGAATCTTCTGGCTGACAGGTCCATTATATAGACTACTTATGCAAGGCCACCTAAGGGCACGTGCTGCATAGTCAAGCAAAAGAACTCTCAGAAATTTAATTTCCCAGTGCTAAAAAGCCAGTGAAAGTTTATGGAGATTCAAATTTTCCAAAGTATAGAGTTTTTTGTATGGAAAGAGGTACTTGAATATGGAGAAGATATTTCCAAACAAGATTATCGAAGAACTAGATGGATATCACTCCTACGAAGGTCTGACCCAAACATAGGGACGGAGAATATAAACCATAGACTTGAATACTTTTATATAATGAAAAAGGATATGGGACAAATATGTTAAGGATGTCTATTTTTGTGGATACTACATTTTATCAAGACAAATAAAGACATAAGAGGTTTTCCTCCCAAGAAGGAAGTTACAACAATTTAAGAAACCCGTTAGGGGGTTGAATTATGTAGGTCCACCTAAGGGCATTGACTGTATAGTCAAATAATAGCATCTTTTGGATGACATTTCCGTTATGTAGACTATTTATGCAAGGCCGCCTAAGGGCACATGCTGCATGGTCAGGAAAAAGAACTCTCAGAATTTCATGCCTTTTGTAATTAGAAGTTAAGAAAAGGGTTATGAAGATTTGAAAATATTGAAGGTTTGGATTATGACACATAAAGATGGGTATTTTCCAATGTATACAGAGATACATAGATCAATACTAACCATTATCAGGTTGTGGTTGGGTCCTGAATTGAAATGTTGGACTTCAGTACGTATCCCATAAGGATGGGAATCAAGCCATACATAGTTCTTGATCTACAGTTTAACGTCTTGTGGGACAAAAGGATTGGATATCATAGTTTAGTGTCATAGAGCTCGGACCATTATAAGAAATACACAGTGTGTGTTTTCATGGGGACTTTTCAGCCGAGGGACTGAATGTGGAATTTGGGGTTAGGCCCAAAAGACTTGGGGCTGGATTCGAGGGACACTCGAACACTCCTAAGTATCCCATAAGGATGGGAATCAAGCCCACATAATTCTAGAAATACCCTCTGTACAAATTTGGTTCATACATGTGAAGGGTGAAAGGGGACTTTAGCACAATGATGGTTTAACCCAAGATAAAAGGTTCAAGAATTTCCATGTATGCACGTAGTCTTTGGAATGAAACATGATTGAAAAATCAATGTAAATAATGATTCCCTCTCTGGTGAGGGTATCAAAGAATATTGTAGTTTATTGTCATACATGACAGAAATGTTGTATATTTTAACATCGTATATCAAGGATGAAGGTGAACCAATGTAAAGATATTGATTATGGGGGAAGTTTCACAAATCAAAATCGTACGAGATGGAGGTGAACCGATGTGAACAGATTGGTTTTGGGCTTGAACCATGGGAGGTTGCCTATGTACCCAGTCTAGAAGGCAAGGATCAAAGTCCATGTAGTTCAATTAAAGAATGAATTATTGATCAAGTCGTTCTTAGAGATAATGACCTAAAAAATAGTGTTGGGACTTAAACATGGTTAATAGCCCAGAGAGAGATTTATGGTTTAGGTTTACTCTAAGCTCACGTGATTCATACTCGGTGTTAGAATCAAGAGTGTGCAACAACCCTAATGATGCACAGTTTAATTTCATATAGGACATATGAAGGGGACTATGTAGTTTAAAGTCTTGCAGTTAGGAACATTGGTGTTGCACAGTTTAATGTCATATAGCAGGGATGAAGTACAGTTTAATGTCTTGTAGGATATATTAAAGGACTTTCTGTACAGTTTAGTGTCATGTAGTTAGGACGATGGAGACAATATATTTTAACGTCATGTTGGAAGAAAGAGAACTATGCAGTATAATGTCATGCAGTAAGGATAAAAGAGAACACATTTTAACATCATGCTGGACGTATTAGGTATTTTTTCATAGTTTAACGTCATGTTGTATGAAAAAGGGACAATATAGTTTAGCGTCATGTTGGACGAAAGTGAAAATAGTTTAAGGTCATATGCATGGACCGTTGGTTATGCAGTTTAACGGCATGTTGGACGAAAGGGAAATTTTGTACAGTTTAGCATCATTTAGCTAAGAGGTTACAGTTTAAAGTCTTGCTGGACATAAAGGACTTGCAGATAGTTTAGCGTCATTTGCATGGACCGTTGGTGATGCAGTTTAACGTCTTGCTGAACATAAGGGACTTTTTCATAGTTTAACGTCATGTTTGACGAATGTGTGAATAGTTTAAGGTCATATGCATGGACCGTTGGTTATTAATTTTAATTTCTTGATGGACGTAAGGGACTTCTATACAATTTAGCGTCATGTAGTTAGGAAATCACAGTTTAACATCGTGTGGGACGAAAGTAATACAAATAGTTTAAGGTCATATGTATGGACCGTGGATGGTGCAGTTTAATGTCTTACTGGACATAAGAGACTTCTATAAAGTTTAGTGTCATATAGTTAGGACGTCACATTTTGACGTCGTGTGGGACGAAAGTAATACAAATAGTTTAAGGTCATATGTATGGACCATGGATGGTGCAGTTAAATGTCTTGCTGGACATAAGGGACATGCAAATAGTTTAAGGTCTTATGCATGGACTTTTGATTATGCAGTTTAATGTCTTACTGGACATAAGGGACTTGCAAATAGTTTAGGGTCATATGCATGGACCATTGATGGTTTATTTTGTGTTTATACAAAATACATCTTCAGAAATCTGGAATTGGTTGGAATAGTGATGAGTTCTCCATCCATTGAGATTAATGAATAAGCTCCATTGGAATAGACCTTATGTATTGAATAAGGTCCTTCGCACTTTGGTTCAAGCCTAGGAGGTTTCTTTCCTGGTATCATTGGAGTTCTGAGAACTAATACCAATTCACCGTGAACGTATAAATGAAGATAAACTTTTTCGTTGAAACCTTGTGCTATTTGATTCTGATAGACTTCCAAGTGGTGCTAAGTGCACAATCATTTCTCATCTAACCGTTCCAATTCATTCAATCACTTTTGAGATTTCTCATCTATAGATGACTGATCACAAATGGATACTCTAAGCGAAGGAAATTGAATTTCAATTGGAAAAACCGCTTCCGTTCCATATACCAGTGAATATGGAGTTGACCGCGTTGCAGTGCGAGTGGTGGTCCGATAAGCCCATAAAGCATGAAAGATTTTATCAGGACATGATTTCTTATCTTTATCCACCATCTTTTGTAGTATATTTGACAAAGTAATTTTGAAGGCTTCTATCTAGGCATTGGCCTCTGCATGATTCTGAGATGAATGATTGTATTTGATGTTGTACTCTTGATACAAATTCTTCACCTCGGATGAACAGAAGTTGGTGCCATTGTCCGTCAATATGGTATGAGGGACACCAAATCTGGTAATGATGTTATACTTGATGACGCTAACAATGCATTTAGAACTGACTTCCTTGAGAGGTATTGCCTCTTCCCATTTGGAAAAGAAATCAGTAGCAGTAAGAATATACTTAAGCTTCTTGGCCGTAGCTGAAGGGTAAGGTCCCACCACATCCATTCCCCATGTGGAAAATGGACACAAGTATTTAGCTTTATGAAGAAACTCTGGAGGTTGATGAATTAAGTAGGCATGTAATTGTCATTAATGAAACTTCTTTGTGAAATAAACATAGTCTTGTATCATTGAAGGCCAAAAGTATGCAAGCCTTCGAATCGGATCAGACAGTCTATGTCCAGACTGGTGGGCACCCCAGACTCCTACATGCACTTCTTTCATGACAACCATTCTTTATTCACCATCAATGCATCTGAATAGAACCCCATAAAGACCACGCTTGTAGAGAATTTTCTCTAGGTGATCTGGGCTATCATAATGAGTAAAATTGACCACACGTCGCCATATTTGTTCTTTCCCGACTCTATCAGGTGGAAGTGTTCCATTTTGAAGGTATTCCCTGATAGGTCCCATCCATCCTATAGTATGAACATATGGTTTAGGAATGGGACTAATTTCATTAATTTCATCTATTCTGGTTCAAACATAAGGTTAAATTGCACGACGGTAGGCAATACTGATGGTTGTCTCGTCCCGATATGGATCTGCCGGAGTTGTGGTTATATTATCCAGCGCATCATCTTGGGAATTTTGTGATCGCCGGACATAAGAAAATGTCATTTCTGAAGGGAATTCCACCATTAACTCTATGATGTAATCATACAAAGCGATTAGTTCTTCTTTTCTTATTGCATAATCCCCATTTACTTGTTTGATTACCAGGTCTGAATCACCTTTCACCCTTAAATTATTCACTTCTGCCTGAAGCGCCAACTCCAAGACTATGATGAGAGCTTGGTATTCTGCTTCATTATTGGTACCACCTTCCCATAATAAGAAGGAATAGGGTAACACTACCTTTTCTAGATAAATGAGAACAATTCCTAAACCAGCCTTGTTGAATTTAGGATTTTCCATTTTCCTCCCTTTTGGACTTCTGGAAGCACCATCAAAGTACATTTCCCATGTTTGAGGAATTTCCTGAATAGAGAAGACTTTCTCATCATGGAGTTCAATATCTAAATATGTATCGTCTACTGAAGGGTGTTCATCCAGAAAATCAGCCAGATCTTGGCCCTTTATTACCTTTTGAGACACATATTGAATATCAAATTACTACAAGATAACTTCCCACCTTGCCAGATGTCCTCTAAGCATTGGATGACTAAGGATGAATTTGAGAGGGTTATTGCAAGATACCAAATGTACCTCATGATGTTGCAGGTACTGTCTTAATTTCTGAATAACAATGATTAATGCAAGGCAACACTTTTCAATACTTGAATATTGGGTTTCTGCTTCATGCATAGTCCGACTGAGATAGTAGAGACTGTTTTAATTCCCAACATCATCCTTCTAAGCAAGAAAGGCACTAAATGATAACTCTAGAGCTGTCACATAGAGGATAAGTGGTATTCCTTCAACAGGTGGCATACGTACCAGTGGACTCAAGATATATTTCATGAGAATATCGAATGCCTCTTGACATTCTTCAGTCCACTGGTAAGTGACTCCCTTCTTCATCAATTTGGTGAAGGGTAAACTTTTGCATGCCAAATTGGCGATTAAACGCAAAATATAAGCTAATTGTCCTTGAATTCCTCTCAATTATTTCAAATTTTGAGGAGTGACATACCAAGGATTGACTTTGACTTCTCAGTATCAACTTCGATACCAAGATGACATACAACAAAGATGAAAATTTTCCTGAGGTTACCCCAATAACACATTTTAAGGGGTTCATCTTCAAATTATTTTGTCTTAGCTTGCAGAATATGACTTCCAAATCAGCCAAGTGATTATAATGTTGTTTGGATTTAACCACCAAATCGTCCACATAACATTCGACAAACTTCCTTAAAAAGGGTTTGATGATATGATGCATAGCACGATGATATGTTGCGCCTGCATTCTTTAGGCCAAAGGTAATTACCCAATAGAAAAACACACCCTGGGGGGCTATGATGGATATAGATTCTTCATCTTCTAGAGCCATCCAGATTTGATTATATCTAGAATATCCATCCATGAAGGAAAGGGCTTCATAAACAGATGTTGCATCAATTAGGAGTTCTGTAATCAGAATTGGAAAATCATCCTTAGGACAATGCCGATTAAGATCTCTGAAATAAATGAAAAATCTAATTTTCCAATTCTTATTTTTCACTGTGAAAATATTTTATCCAACCAATTGGGATTTTGAACTTCTCTGACGAAGTTAGATTTGATAAGCTTATCCACTTCAGCCTCAATTTTGGAAGCATAGGTTGGGTGTGTTCCTCTACCAGCTTGTTTAAATCCTCGATGTTCTTCTGGTAAACCCAAATGATGAGTAGCAACTTCAGGATCATGCCCGAGAATCTATGTATAGATCCAAGAAAATATGTCTCAATTTTTCTTTAAAAAGGAAATATACATCTCTTGTTCTTCAAGAGTCATGGTCGCACTGATTAGAGTGGGGCGTGGATCTTCTTTTGTACCCAGATTTATTTCTCTGAGTTAATCCACAGTTGTAGAGATACCCTCTTCAAATGATGGAGGAGCATCTCTGAGATCTTCCTCTTCTTCTTCAACATGCGTTATTTCTTCCATTTCTACTGGCATATTAGACGATGAAGCAGAATTTCCATGATCAGAAGAGATGTTAAAATTTGAACATCTTGAAGAAGAAGCTTCCATTTCTTACCCAATTGATGATGAAGGATCTTCCTTGGGAAATAAAGAGGAGAGGATGGATTGAGAATAAACATCATCGTTCACCTCTGACGTTGCTATAACCTCTTATGGCCTGGTTGGAGAAGTATAGACTTGCTGGATTTCAGCAGATGAAATGAAAACATCTCCATTTGAGCTTTCATCATTCCTTGGTGGTTCACCAATTTATCCCATGTTTTCTGGCTCGATTGTCATAATTGAAATTATGGATCTTTCCATAAGAATATTTTGATTTGGGTCTATCCTGTCAATTTGACTGATAGGCAACACATAATCTGTACTCACATGTGCAAATGGATTTACTGAAATTTTTTCCAAACCATATGGCATATTAACTTTGGTAATCTCCCTTGTTGTGGATTTCACCCTTCCCTTCATGTGATTGAATTCCGCCTCAATGTATTGAGATTCACATGTCTTGAATGGGGCCTTATCACCATAAAATGTCCCAACTTGACCATCGAGACAATATTTGAGACATTGATGGTATGATGAAGGGATAGCATCATGTCGATGTAGCCAGGGTCTTCCAAGAAATATGTTGAAGGATGAATCTTGATCAACAACCATGAAATATGAATCGGATACAAGATCTCCAAACTATGTTCTGAGTGTAATTTCACCCAATGGTTCTTGTTTATTTTTATCATATCCTTGTAACATCAAAGTAGAAGGAGATAAATCAGATTTCGTGAGGCCCAATCAATGAAGTGTACGAATGGGGATGAGGTTGACTCCTGAACCATTATCAATGAAGACTCCTCAGACAGCCACACCATTGAACTTTCTAGATAATTATAATGGTCTAATATGTCCATGCAGGAAATCATATTTATCTTTATCTGTGAAAGATATCACTGCTTGGCATTCTGCAAGATTATTCTCAACATTGTAGGCTTTAGCCGCAGCAATTTCAATTTCAAACTCTTGAGGACTTGACAAAGCCTTGATGAGTGCATCCCGAAGATCCTTTGATAAATTCAAGGCATCCAGAATTGATAACTTGGCCAGTACTTGGGCCAAGTGTTTCAATACATCATACTTTTAACTGAAAGGTCTGCATTTCCCAACATGAACATGTGGTTTAGCAGGTTCCTTGGAAGTTGATGCCTTTGAATTTGATGCATCTTGTATTGGGATAAGAGTTTGCAATATTCCTGGTTTTGGAAGATTAGACTGATTCGATCCATTTAATTATTGAGAGGATGAAGGTGGAACCCCCAACTGATCCTCCAGAATAACTATGCCCAGACTGAATTTACTATTGGTGCAAGAACTTGCTTGTTTTGATGAGCTCGCTGAAGGGCTCTTCCATGAGTTTCTTCTTCATACACAGTTCTAGTATGGGTAGAATTGGAATAGTGGATTCTGAAAGATCAACGTATTCCCCTGTATCATGAGCCTCTAGAACTTCCTCTTATTCCTCTATTTGATATAGGGAATTCAGGCTCATAAAAATAGAAATTGTGATTGGCATAAGGATCTGTAAAATGAATCTTATTAATAGAACAAAAGAATAACTCTTCATCCGATGAAGATTCTGCCTGACTAGCCAATTTAGGCTATACTGTTTGGTGGGGAGGTGCCTGTTGCTTTGATGTAGATGACATGAAATCTTCCAGAGTCAAAGACAACATAGGCTTTGACACATACTCATCTTCTTTTGATTGTTCCTCTTTCTTGAATTTTGCAGTTTCTTTGATGATTTTCCCTCTAATGAAGAGGGTTTTGCTGCGGCATTCATGGAAGAAGGAACAATTGGTTTCTACAATTGTGTTCACAAAATAGCATGAGTTTGGTTGATCGTCTTTCTAACCTTGAAATCATCATATTTTTGTGCATTTTTGTTCTTAACTTCTTGCCATTCGCCTTCCTCCTCTGGAACTGTTGCAATAACACATGCTACCTGAGATGAAGAACCTTTCAGTTTAACTTGTCACAAATCGACCATTTTTTGTTGGAGGTCATTAATGAAAAAACAATCCTGAATGGGATACCCCAACATTTTATGAAATGGGTAATAGTTGGGATGGTCTTCATATCCTTCCTTGTTTGGCCTCTTGGGCATTAGCAATTGAACAACATTATTTTCTAGAGCTGAAATGAAATAACCGGGAACTTGTTCATTTTGGAAAGAGTAAACTCTGCTTTTTAAAATCCTGAAATTTTTTCGTCTTTGTTCTCTTTGATTATCTTGAGGAAACGGCCTCTGTTGTTGGCACACATGAGGTGGAGCCCTTCGAGAAGATGAAGGTTTTGAAGTAGAAGCAGGTACAAGTGCTTGTTTATGCATAACTATAGCTATTTCTTCTTTACCCA
Organism: Viscum album; assembly: GCA_963277665.1. Lineage (NCBI taxonomy): Eukaryota > Viridiplantae > Streptophyta > Magnoliopsida > Santalales > Viscaceae > Viscum > Viscum album. The sequence goes on from OY728119.1 coordinate 2,124,221,143, forward strand.
TTCTACTTCCTAGAGCTGGTGGAATTACACAAGATTTAGCCTTATTCTATATAAGATAATCTTCAATCTGTTGAGCGATTGAAGTATGGTCTCGAAACCCTCCTATGTATTTCACAGGGATCAACGGTGTGCGTAATTCGTCACGCAGATTTTCCACATAGGCTGGCCACAGTTCTTTTTGAGGTAGTGCTAAGATTAGGAAATATGTTAATCCCTTCTAGTGAGAAATGAAATCTGAGACCCTTTAATTATCCCTTTTCTTACAGTTTGTAAGATCAAAAATTGTTGTCTTTGGCAACGTTGAGTTGAACTGAAGAAGGAATTTTTGGCGAAGATCCTCCCATCCGGTAAATGACTGGGATTGCAAGCTTGTTTACCAAACAAAGGATGGTCCTTGCAAGGTTATCACAAATCATATGAGTTTCACTGCTTCTTGATGTTCTAGAGTTCCCATCATAGGATTGCAACAATATACGTAATGCCTCAAATGTTGTTCAGGATCGCCTGATCCATTGAAAATAGGGAATACAGGGTTCCAAAAAGATGATGTGGGAGAGATTGAATCTACCCATTTAGGGTAATCTCTCTTTTCTGGTTGAACCTGCACACGCTTCCCATCCATAGTCTCTAACCGAGCTGTTAATGAATCAATGGATGTAATTAACTTTTGAAAACATCCAGTTGAACTTGGACTTGGGAAGGTGCAATGAATGGAGCTGGTACAGATGTGGTGGCTAGTACTGCAAATGATGGTAGCACTGCCAATTGTTGTTGTACTTGACCCATAGGATTAGACTTGTGTGGGTGTACTGATAGAGGAGGATATTCTTTATCCATCTCAGTAACCACAACAAACTCCCTGGGCTGAATGACTCCAGCACGCTTAGGAGGAAGACTACCTTGAAGTAGTTCTGTGTTCAACCTCCTCAATTCCTTCATTTCTTCCTCTTGTTGTGTAATTCTTTGCTCTAGTGGGAGTGATTGGCCTTCTACATAGGAAGGATATGTAACCTGATTCTTTCCTTTCCCCTTGTTTGCTCCTTTTCGGAGTGGGGGAAGTGGGTTACCTGAAGGATTACCTAGGTTCTGAGTAATCCTTTGATTTCGTGTACGCACACCTTCTTCATTTGTGTCTGTGCATACAACTTCTTGAGTAGGAACCTCTTCATCTGATCCCTCTGAGTGAGGCTCATCTGGTGGATCAGCAACAACGGCATTGATGACATTAATTGATGCATAATTCATTGCGTCCCTTCTATCTACATTTCTATGATATTGTCTTCTGCCAAGCCCTAGACGAGACATTTCCTTTTTTTGATTTGATTCCTCAGGAACTTATTGGAGATCTGTAATAAGGAGAGAATATCCTAATAATTTGGATCTTCGTTCCTCTAGAAGCTTCTTCCCCAATCAAGAGAAAACTGACTTTTATTGAGAGAGGGATTGAGGATTTGAAAAAGTCCCCAGTCTGGTGGACTGGGGATGTTCCTGCTGTTCCCGCTCAACTCCTCGAATCCTATTTGTTGATTCTTAGGGTTGGGTTAAAAGAGTCCCCAGTCTGGAAAGCTGGTGTGGCTCTTGACATTATATGTCTGAAACTATCTTGAAAGCTCTCTTGATCTTGCGGACCTTAGTCCGAAAATTAGCTGGATGCATCAATCGACATCAACTTTTATCACCCGGTTCAAAAGAGCATTGGATGCTCTCTGACACTTCTATCACTTGATGATGTGCTTGCTCCATATGAGAGGCATGTTCAATATTCTATTTTTCTTTATGCAGGATTAATTCAAAAACTTGTTCTCTGTATTCTTGATTTTGAGAAGAACTAGTTCAGACCTATTCTTGGGGAAGCTTTTGATTACAAACGAAACCCATTGACTGTGGCTGGCCACGAGCAATAACATTGCATGAGACCATTTTTGGTGGTCTTTGATGACTGTAGAGCATAGTGAAATGAAGTTCTCCATGAATACCCCATCCTATAACATGAATAACAGATGGGGCATTGACAATTAACTGGGAAATCTTCTTAGTGAACCAAGGAATGAATGTTGAAGGGCTCTCTACTGCTATTCAGCCTTTAGATATCGAGAGACTGATAGAGATTCCAAATGAATCTAATGTTGTAACCCTTCCATTATTTTAACATGATTTTCATATTCATCATAAGATAATACTTTCTTTTTCAACTGAAAAATAGTTTTCCATATGTTGATAGGAATGTCATGAATTCCATCTTCCGTCAAAATCTCTGGAATGTCGTACTGAGAGTCAGCCAGAGGCCAAAACATGACTGGCACTTCACCTTTCTCCAGTTGTTTTCTCATGTTCAATATTTCCTCATTATAATTTAATGAAGATTCTTCTACCTGATTTGACCAGAGGTGGTGCTTCCTTGTTGCTTTATCGGATTCAACAGGATTGGTAGAGAATTCGTTGATTAAACTAGAAGATTCATGACTTAGGGTTGGTTCGAAGAATGATCTACTCCCTGGGATATGTTCTGATTGAGAAATTATGTCACTTTCTAATGGTAAACCATTAGACATGACTGGATTTACTTTTTCAAGTGCCTCAAGATAAGAGGGATTTCTCGACACTACATTTTCCACTGGAGTATTTTCCGGGCAACGTGCATCACTACTACAGAGAGGAATTTCGTAGTGAAATTCATCATCATGGGGAGGAAAACCATGGTGGGTTATAGAAAAAGATGAGATATCTTGCTACTTGGTCTTTTGACCACACATAGGGTTCTTGTGGCTCTCATTTGAAGATGAAACTTCCAGATCGACCGAACTGTCATGAAGCAAGCCTTCATGAGGAAGTGTCTGTTGAAGACCTTCGGAATTAAGGTTCCTACTAATGGGAAATGAGGGAGTATAATCTTGGATTCCAACAGATAATTTTCTGAGGGCTTCAAGAACTCCAGCATCGAGCAAGGCCTTGTTACAGATTGGCTATTGATCTCTTGACTGTGTTGGGAAGGTCTTCTTCTTAGATGCCTTCTTACTCGCCTTGTAAACCACTTGTTGACGAATGTGGCTACTCTGAGTAGGTGTATGGGCCTGATCAGGAGTTATGTCTAGGCTAGGCTAACGATCTCTACTCAAATCAGGTGTATGCGCTTGACTTGGTTGTCCGTATGTTATGGGGGAGTATGCCCCACAACCCTCTTGGACTGGAACAGATGTGTGTGTCTTTTACGGAGTGAAATATTGATTTGTCACTCCACTGGTGGGGAGATATTTATGTGTCTTTCCCTGAGATGCTGCTGAAGCTGTTATAATATCTTGGAAAGCATCCAGAATATGAGCCGGGATTTGGTTCTGCTCTTTCACCATTGATAGAATATGATTGGTGACTTCAGCTACTGGAATGGGGATATACGTCCATTCCATGCTTGGAGTAGGTTTGTGTTCCTGCTCTTGTCCTCCTTTTCCTGTTAGTGAATCCTGACAGTACTCAAGTGTGGGGGAAGAGAGTTGAGTCTGCCTCCTATTTGTCGCTGGATATTTCCGACTGACTTCTCCGAGTGATACCAAGAGAGACTATTTGTAGGATTGATCAATACTAGCATGTGTATGTTCCTGCTGATTGCACTTCGCCGAACGTGGTTGATGAGATCCATCATATGTAGTCAGACAAGCCTGATGACTAGATGATGACATATAAATTGGTCTATGTTCCTACCTATAGTACTCCACCGGAATTGCCTGGCAAGATTGGTGTGATGCTTCTAGACGAGTGTACTGGACATCAAAATTTAAACGGATGGGTGTGTGTGCCCACTCGTTTCATGCCACCATGTTAGGTTGGTGGACTTCTCCGAAGATGGAAGAGATGAGAACCTTCTCACTGTTGACCGGATTTTTCCGCTGGAAATTCTTCTTTCCTGCTCAGGTTTGAGGAACCTAAGCCGAACGCCTAGAGTCGATACCCTCATCATGTTTAGTGTGCACTGCTGCACGAGTCTGGCGGTGATTTTTTATGGGATCCCTCAAGAAGGACTCTTGTATCCTTCAATTAAGGCCCTGAGGGACCTACTCATTCACCTACTAAGAATACGAGAGTGAATGGTTATTGCGTTCCGCGGATAATGAACCGAAACAGTTGGAGACGGTGGTTAGCACCGCCTGCTTCTTGATCGCTGTTCGTCACTATCCAGACGACCAGGTTGAATTTTTCTCATGGAGGGCTTGTCGAGTAGCCTCCAGAGTTGGAATGGTACTGTGTTGATGGTACTCCTTAACCAACGCATTTGATACCCAGTGTTGAAGACGCTGAGAAGGTGATGTCATCCTCAAAGCGGATGATGATCTAGCAGGAGTAGAAGCAGTGGCATTTGCAGCAGAGGTTTTCACAGCAGAGTTATTCACAGATGTGAACTTAAGAGAAGCCATTCTAGAAATGCAGAATATCTTGGAAAAGAGTTCCTGTTTGATATAACAGACATAATCAAGATAAGTCCGGCCACTACATCTTTTGGATGAGAAAATATCTCATTGATTGCTTTGTTGGCCCTCTCATTGAGTTTCAAATAGGGGCCTAACAAATAAGAGAAATATCATTTTAACTTGGTTAAGGATTCATGTCGGGTTCACCATTTTTTGTGTCCCCTGGAATTGGGGATGATCTCTTTGATTTAAGATTCCAACATTCCATGTGGTTTCTAATGGGTTTGTTTGCAGAACCAAAAACATCCAATGATTTCATATCCATTTGGACCTACTTTCCAAAGGTAGGCAGTCATTAGTTGTGGACTGATGAGGCATAGGAATTTTCATTGGTTGAGAGGATGTGAGGTCGGACTCATCACACCTTTTTGGGGGGAATTATTGTCTACTCTGGGAGTCTACTTATATATTTTAGTTATGTTCGTGAATCCTTATTACATTACAAAGTATAAAATGATCTTTCCATTAGATATGATAATAAATGATTGGTATGTAGGTAATTTAGAGAATCTTTTATATGTATTTGAGGTACTTCATCAATAGATAATCATCTTTATTTTTTAGATATTCTTAATCGATGGTATCCTTAAATAAATAAAAGTCTCTTGGTCATTATGATGACCATAACAGTTTTAAAGAAACTCAGTGGGGCACTTGAAGTTTATTGTCATTCAGGAGGACATGGATTACTCCAGTGTTGGGATCGTAACCACAGATGTGCTACCTACGTATCCTTTGTTTAGAAAAGGAATCAGAACCCACGTAGTTCTAGTAAATGAGTATGATGTTTATTCCTGATTGATGGATCAAAGAAATATGTCATTATTACTTTTACACTCTAATCTCACGTGAGTCATGCTCGGTGTGAAAAAAAAGAGGTATAGGTGAAATCAGACAATTGTGCCATGAAAGATGCAATGATGTAGGGCTTAGGTATGTATGACTTCCCAAAAATAGATAAATATTATGATTTACTTTAGGGAATAAATCCACGAACATGTTCCATAAATGTATATGTACTTTATGGATATTTGGATACTCTAATCATGGGGATTACTCCTATGGATGATTCCCAAGTTAGGAGGGGACTTATGATTGGGTTTTACTCATGATAAGGAAGTCCAGATCAAAAGAATTATGACTGGTTAAGAGAAATTAAGACTGGGGCATACTCTTGAAAAGGAGGCCCAGGTTAAAGGGATTTGAAAATTATGGGACTTGGGGCTTACTCCTAAAGAGGATGCCCATATTTATGAATGGGACTTACTCCTGAAAAGGAAGCCCATGCTAAGAGAATTATGGTCGGGGATTACTCATAAAGAGGATGCCCATATTTGGGAATTTTAAGACTGGGACTTACTCCTAAGGAGGAGGACCAGATTAGGGGAATTGGGGATTACTCCTGAAAAGGAATCCCAAATTAATGAGGAATTGGGGCTTACTCCTAACGAGGATGCCCAAAATTAATGGGAATTATAACTGGGGCTTACTCCTGAAAAGGAGGCCCAGGTTAAGGGGTTCTCTCATCTTAAAGGATGTGGTTGACCGAATGACATCTCAATCTTTAGTGACATAAGGATATGTAAATCACTAGGTTTTGAGAGATGTTCTATGGAATTACTTTCAGATAATGAAGTAAATCAAGAAAACATGCCATAAATGACTTTGAAGAGTGTCTTGAAGGCTGAATCTTGAATAGGAGAGGTGGAATGAAATAAGAAAGGTGAAATGGGTAGGAAGGGAACCCAAAAAGATAGGGGCACACAAGTCCTGGTAGGTGCGCAAGTATTGTGTGGGCGTGCAAGTAATGGATGCGCAGACATACCTGTGCGTCACATGGGTACTTGCTCGATTTTTAAGAATCAGGGTAATACTTTGGAGATCCTTGACCAAAGCCTTTAGAATTATCCCGAGGTACTTCCAGAAGAGTGGCGCACAAGTATTAATTAATAGGTAAGGAGGGGCGCAAGTGTGTTCATTTCCTATAAGGGAAAAACACTTAGGCGCGCAAGTGTTAGTGATTTCTAACACTTATACCTTATTACTCATGTATAGGCCTCCCATTCTAGGTAATGAATTACCTTAGAAGTGTTGGTAATACTTTAAGAAGAGACTTAGGCGTTCAGAGTTCTATATCTGAATTCTGGAAAAATTCCTCCCAAAATGGGGGGCCCACAGGGTCTATTTATAGGCTGCTGAAGACCCTGGGAATTTTTCAAAGAGGGCTCGCAAGTCACTTGTGCGGCCATTAGGTGGTGCGAAAGTGTACTTGTGCGACAGTGAGGGAACTTGCGTGGCGCATGTGCATTTGAATCATTGATCATGCCTTTGTCGATTTTTGATGTTTTCTTCAAAGGATGAATCAACTTGTGCTAAGTCATTTCCCTTTCCATTCCTTTAGAAAATGTGACAAAAAGGAGCGTAAAAAATAATCCAATATAGAGTAGTTAAATTACCTCTTCTCTTAAAACATCATTCACATTTAAGTTCAATATCATTTGACATAAACTCTCGATTTCAAGGTCAGGTTCCAGAAAAATCTTATTCATGAAAAATGAAGGGCTAATCCATTTGATATCAGCTATGGGCCATCCTATTACAGCTTTGAATTTCATCATAATGCTTATCAATCTTTCTTCTTCGCATTAATTCAATATAGTATAAATTATAATAGGTAGGGTTGAGTTTTCACCTAAAAATGTGTGTTTCATGTGTGTAGGAAATGTTTTAAGTTCTAAAGTGGGATCTTGTTCTCTGGAAGGAAAACTATTGGGCATGGTAGGTCCAGTATCATCAGTATGTTTCTTAAATTGGGTTTGAAAACTACATTGATTTTGAATTTCTAAATCATATTTTCATTTTTCATTACTTATGTTCAAGGTGGAAAACCAACTTTTGATGAATTTCCAGATCATATTTTAGAAAAATTATCAAATAAAAATTATTAATTTTTTTTTCAAAAACTCCCATAAACCTAATCAAATCGATCAAAAAAAATTAGAAGGTAAATCATTCTTACGTTCTCCACAAAATTTTATAATATCCCGAACAAAAAATTGAACGTCATGAATGCTCTACAGAGCAGGAATAGAGGTGTTACACGAATCTATAAAATTACCCATATTTTTACTTTTATTACATTTATCTCTTTAAGAATGTTGGGAAAAAGTATTTTCTGTATCCACAAGAGTTCATTTAGCTATATATTTTTTATAAACTTCATCATCTCAGTTTAATAAAAAAATTAACCATTCGACACAACAATAACTACTCCACCTGTAGCTAAGAAAGTACTAGACAATATGATATGGACTTATTTTTCTCATTAAATGTATAATATAAGAAATTTAGTTGGTAAAAACAACTCAAAAAATCTTAATAAAATTTATTCAACTCTTTATATAGGTTTTTTAAAGGATTAGATTTAAGAACACAATGGTTCATTTCAATTCTCATAATCCCAACTATTAGAAGATGTAGAATGTGGGTTGGTTTTTGATTTCCCCAAGACCACAAAAACGATTCAATTGAATTTTTTTCCCTAAAGTGCTTGGTATGAAAAAACTTCCCAGATCATTAGGGTTTGGTGGTAATTTTTTTAATGACTACAATGCACTCATTAGTAAGGTTGTTTGTGAAAAACTCTTTTAAAGATTCACTGTTTGAAAAATAATTGAGTGATTTCAAGTATGATTGAATCTTAATTAAGTACTGGATGAAAGGAATTATCACATAGATCCTATTGAATATTCCATGTATAGTCCAAAGACTTGAATAAATTCAGGTATTTTATTTTTAGATTTCAACTCCATAGGTAAAGATATGTATGTGGAAAAAATCATTTGAACATAAGGCATTTCTCCAATTTCATCTATAATATTTTATTTCCCATCATTTTTTTCATTCTAGAGTCTTTTTATTTTTTATTTTTAGGTGGATCACCTTTATTAAATTATATTACAACAGTGTTTTCCATAACACTAGATTAAGTGTTTCTTAGATTAGGGTGGACAGATTCTTCCATTTCCTATTTTTCATACTCTTATAGTAAAATATAAAATCCTCTTGAGTTTTTTGACCATTCATAGTAACCAAAAAATATAAATATACCTAGGACCCATCTCATTGGTACCAAGAAACTTACCTTAATCTCTTGAACCAAAGTCACTAGTCAATTAACTCATCTGTAATTTTTTGAATCATTTTGGGCCTTATCAAAATCACATTGAGCATTTTTTAAATCAAGTTTCTCTATAAATTATTGAAACATCCCTTTAACAACATCTTTAGAATGGGATGTTTCCTAATTTTTTTGATTTTGAAATTGTTTTATTTTCCAGTTTTGAGAGCTAGAGGAATGACATTAATTTTTAATCATTATTTATTCTCTCCCATTCAATTTGGGGAGGTTTTCATAGCAAGGGTTGTAATTATTTTAAAATGTTTCATCTCTAACTTATTACCTTTGTCCATATCAAGAAAAATTGGAATCTTCTTATGTTTGGGCTAGCATTTCATCGTTATTAGAGCATTCCAATTAATGTTCATACATTCCACACTATTGACACTATTCTCTATCATATTGAATCTTTTTTTGACAACCAAGTTGATCAGCAGATTGTTTGACATTTTAATTTATTATGGTTTGATGTTTTTCTTTTACTTTAAAAAAAGGAGCATTCATTTCCAACCCTAGACCAGTGGCATTCCCTCCAATATCCACTCTTATTATCCTTGAATCTTTATGTTGTCAATTATCATCCAATGTATTGAAAATTTTCTTAAGGTCTACCTCAATTTTCTTGTTTAATTTTTTCTAGCGGATTGGTCAACAAATTTCTAGCCAGTAGGTGAGAAACGTTAATAGAAGGAATCCAGGAGTAGGTGGAAAGGTATTTGATGATGAGGACACTTCCTAAATATTCCCCTAAACTTATCTCAAGATTCATGAAAGGCCTCTCCATATTCTGCATAGAAGTCATTGATTTTTTTTCTCAATTCTCCCTCAAGTCACATTCGATAGAATTTCATTACAAAGGAGTTAAAGATTTGTTACCATGTTACAAAAATAAATTCATCAAGGACAAAAAAAATTCATTGCATTTCCCTTGAATAGGAACAAGAAAAATCTCATTTTAAGCTCATTCTCACTCAGTCCTTGTAGCGATAGTTACTGCACTATATTGTAAAAAAATACCTAATGAAGGATATATAATCCTCTTTAGCAATCCTTGGATTGAAATGAGTGGTGAAAGGTATGATTATTTCAGCTCATTTTAATGGGTTCTAGGTTTATATATAATGTAATAGGGATTACATGAAACCTGAGGGAGTTGATACACTCATCCTTGGTCATTCAACATTTATTTGAATTATTTCCGGTTGAATATCTTCAACAACTCTGTCTCTAAAAATTTAAATTTTAGAATTTTCTTTTCTCAAATATCTTAAATGTTTTTCAATTTCCAGTTTAATGGTATCTAGGCTTTGAGGAATAGTTATTGTGCGAATGTACTAAATAAGTTTCAATTTCACACCAGAGATTGATATTTTTTATTAGATTTTTATTTTTTTGATTTCCATGTTTTAGATTTCTATGTTTTTTGAGATATTTTTTTTTGATTTTTCTAGACACACGAAGCCTTCTTCCAAAATTGTGTCAAAATTTTATGGGGTATAATTTTAAACTAGTTCATATTTAATAATTAAAACTACTATAAAATAGTGAGTAGTGTATCATATTCACCTGAGGAAGGAAAAGGTAGGTGCGGGTCCAAGAAAATGACTAAAAACTATTAAAACAAAAAAAAACCAAAAAAATGCATGAATTGATTATTGTAATGATAATAATAGTTTAAGAAAAATAATAGGAGTGGGTTGAAGATTATTTTAACATATTAAGAAAACATGAAATTTATTATTGAGCAAAGGTTAGATAAGAATGAAATTCCATGGATTTCTGGATTGTTCAGTTAATGAATTTTATGTTTGTGATGTTTTAATTCAATAAACATTACAAAAAGAATGAATTTGATAATGATTGGATGCTTTTGTAGTTATTTACTAACCAAACTCATTCAAATTCTAAAATAATAATTCAATTACAATTTATAATTTATTTCAAACATAGGAGTAAAAGGTAAACTAGAATTGTATAACTTCCCCGTGCAAAGAGTTTTTCCAAAATTATTCATGAAATTCAACAATGATTAATTATAAATCAAGATCAAATAAAAGAAGAATATGTTTACTCTCCCATTGATTTACAGATACTCAATGTGCTATAGCTCCTTGCTCTACTTTGTCTCAAGAAATATATAAGAAGTCTCTCAGTGAATGGTTGAATCGCAAAAAATAGTATCCTCGATACCCCATGTATCTACTTCTGTTTATCAAAAACTTCTCTCCCATCGGATTTGCACACTCACCATCACAACTTGAAAACCTACTTCTATAACATTCACAATATACATATTCACTTTTCATCTTCACCCTCAGCTCACATTTGTTATGCTCCCCGATAAAATTTCAATCCTCACACATTAGCTTTCATTACATGAAAGTAACAACACCTACTCTAAATTCCTTGAAAAGTTCCATCATGACACTGGAGAACTTTAGAATCTTCCATAACCTCCACTCATACATGAGTTTGGCTTATTATTTTTCATAATTTATTTTCAGGGATTTCTAGGTAGGTTACTGACATTTTTCCCCAACATAATCCAATTTCACCCAATCATCAATCATGTGGTTAGTGACTATAATTTTTTTTACCTATATGTGTTTTAAGAAGTCCCTTTCTAAAAATTACGACACACCAATGTGAAAATGGTTAAAAATGCACATTGAAAAATTTCCAACATGATACATCCTTCTATGGTTGAGTTTTTTAAGTTGTTTTATGATTTTTTAAAAATGAATTAGTTTAAAATATTTCTGAAAATATGTACCAAAGGTGTCATCGTCGATGTTACCCCCTGAATTTGGCCCAGATTGATGCTATGGAATGAGTGGTTGGGGGTGTCACCATTCACCTTTGAGTGAGGCGAAAGGTAGCATCGGTGACACCGTCATTCACCGAACATAAAATAGAAAGATGGTACCATGAATTCCCCATTTCTTTCAATGACCTAAAAAGGGAACCCCCTTCTATTTACGCCATTTTCCCACCATCTATCTTCATTCACATCTTCTCTCTTTAAAAAAATCATTTTCACATGCGGTGGAGTCATTGGTCCAAAATAAGGCCTGGGTTTTTTCAAATCATCATTTACATCTATTTTTTATTTAATTTAATGTTTATATATTTATTTAACTGAATTAGTTTTAGTTCTAAATATTTCATTATTTAAATAGTTTTGTTAGTTCAAAATATTTTTATTATTAAATAGTTTAATTAGTTATATATAGTTTGAAATAATATTTATCATTCGTAATGATTTTGTATAGATTAGTAATAGAATAACTTAGGATAAAATATTTTAAAATTTTGGTAGCATAAATATTATGTGGTTATCTAAGAAATCAAATACCTATCTGGATACAAACAAGTGGATGTGGCACTAGCATAGATGTACCTAAGGAAAAATCCTGAAAACACTGATTTGAACTAGAATAGAATAAGAACCGGTGCACGAAAATGGGATTTTCCACACTCCTGGTTTGACAATCTCAAGAATTTACTTTAGATTATTCATATTTTCATTATAAACAACGAAAATACCTAATAAAAAGAAGCAAATAAGCCTATTTATCGATGATAAAATGATAATTATGATCATATAAAATGAAATGGACAAGGAAAAAGGAATTAAAGAATGAAATTTATTATGTTTAATTGAATTATTTTTAGATAGTTTTATGGATGTTATGAGTTAAGTAGTTTAATTGGTTATATTTTAGAAATAGTAGTTATTATTAGTAATGATTAATTATAGATTAATTAATAAATAACTTAGGATTAAAAAATGAATACATAAAATGATATGCTAATAATAATTAACTAATGAATACCATATTATTAAAGATTTAATAAGGAATTGTTATAGTGTGATTGAAGAATTATTAACTAATGAATAACTTACTAATGAATAAGTAGTGATTAATGAATGATGAACATGGTAAGAACTACACTTAGAATCATTAGTATCATAGTTCTGGATATATGAAAATGTTTTAAAATTTTTGTATCATAAAGTTTATATAATTTAGAAATAATAGTTATTATTAGAAATGATTAATTATAGATTAATTAATTAATAACAATGGTTTAAAAAATAAATACATATAATGATTAGATAATGATACTGATGATCATATAAAGTGAAATGGAGAAGAAAAAACACATTAAATAACACATGAATTCATTACAACACACAATAAATACCATTACATTTTACAATAAATTGTGGTTTGGATGAGATGAGCCTCACATATTACATGAGGTACAATCTATCGTATTTTCAATTGGCAGCTTAAAAATATCTTCAAAGGATATGTATTTATCTTTGGAAATTGGGAAATCTTTCGGGCTTCTAAAAAAATCAATGATAACATCTAATATATTTTATTACAAGGATGAATGATTTTTAAATTGTAAAGTTAGATATATATATTTTTAATATTTTTTTATGCTACTAAGTGAAAATAAGCTATATTTTAAATCATTTCTATAGTGAGGCTCGTATCATCCAAACCAGGTTCTATTGAAAAATGTCAAGTTTTTTTGTATTTTGTAAACAATTAATGTGTTATTTAATGTATTTTTCTTATTTATTTCACTTTATATGATCATAATTTTCATTATATCAATGATAAATAAACTAAATTGATGTTTCCCCTTTTGTTTACCTTGGTTTCCAAAATATTCTGTGACTTATATTCTAATAAAATTTTATATAATGAAACATTACTATCATATTTTAGGGTATAACATGGAATCAAAAAATTACATTCTAATAAATATTATATGGTCAACCATACTTATTAATATTAGTTACACTATCAAAATCTTGATCAAAAAACATTTTTGACGTAGATATTCATGTTTTCTTGTGTGTACTACTTCAGGGAGGTTATTCCACCTGAGCAAGGAGCTTCATACAATACACATCCAATAATAGTAGTTAGTATAGTTGATTGTGTAAACCTGTGTGGCCTTAAAGACTGAATTCATGGTTCCTTAAATTTGGGCCCTGATTAATAATTCAGGTATATGAGTTATATGCATTTTCAATTCCCAACCACACTATGACATGTAGCTTGTCCATTGGTTGCTGATGCGCAATGGGTCCAAGAAATAAATTTATTTTCCCAGTGGTCAGATAGTACCATGATGGATTTATATGTTTATGTTTCTACTATACAACAACAATTTATAGTTTTATAAATATTTCTACATACAAGAGTGGTTGAAGATGTTCTGCCCCATGAAATCGAGCCTATTCTAAATTACACCGAAGATGAAAACCAAGATGATCTCCAGGATATACTTGTCAATCATACATTCGATGAGGAGTTTCATAATGATTGGATAGATGGTTACAATAGTGATGATGAGTAGGAAGAAACAGATTTTGGGGAGGATGTTTATATAAATTCATTAGTTGTATAGCATCATTGACCCTCAATAAATCATCCACCACTCTTTGCACTTGGTTAGAAGAAATGACATGTGTTCCAGAATTTGACTCCAATGTTCTCTCACCCGCACCTAAGTTTCCCAGAGTTATACTAGATATGTTTAGTGATATGGAAAATACCTTATATGTTGTAATGAATTTTATAAGTAAAGGTGCATTAAAATCACACTGAAGAGATTTCACGTTGAGAGGAATTGCAGATATGTAGTTTAGAAATCAGGCTGTAGTAAATATCTAATACGATGTGGGAAGTGTGGGGATGATTGTAGATTCTACTTGAGGATGATTCCTAGTATTTTATTTTATTTTTAGAGAATATATAGGAGTTAGGAAACTCATAATTAAATTCAGAAAAGCTTGACACAAGATCATACCTCATTAGATGCAGAATTTTTGTCATCACCATCACTATTGACACCGTTCCTCCTATGTCATGGTTCATTTCCCAAAAATTCTGTCTTGAAGTTAAGTTAGTATTACAGAATGATATTTAACAACAGTTGTTGTTTTTTGTGTACTATAACAATCTATTTTTTTAGTTTGAATACATTCTTTTATTAATATTTTCTCTAATCATTATCACAACATGTGCGTCTGTGAATAAGATTCTTTATTTTGTATAATGGTCTAACTTTTACAAATACTTTTACTATCAAATAATAATAGGCCTTTTATATTAACATTAAAATGAATATTAAACGTTCATTTGAAGTGATATTAATTCATAATCAATCCATCCATGGATAAACCCTAGAGCATACTTGTGAGAAGAAATTCATGAAAAAATAATGAAACATACCATCATGTGGACATGCATAGATAAATTAAACACCACACCATTTCAAATAAACATTTACATAATGAATGCAAAATGTTTATATATATAAATATATAAAACCATATCTTACAAAACAACGTTTTTGGTAAAATCATATCTTTACAACACATTTTGAAAATGATTTGAAAAACATGAAGACATGCCCCTTTTTGGTAAAAATATTTTCATAAATGAATGTGAATAAACATGAAATTTCTTACATTATAAAATTAAAAATATTATAATAACCAAAAAATTATATTTACCTTTTAATCTTACAAAACATTTCATTTGTTTATATACAGATGGAGGATGCCAAAATACTCACTGAGCAGGATATGCATGTTTCTCAGGTCGTGTTAGACGGTGGTGAGGATCAATCGATCAGGGTGTGTTGATCACACCATTTTCATCATGCGAAGCCTCCATAGGAAATTAGAACATACATGTGTCATGATGGATTCTACAACATTTCCATATCATATTTCACATTTGTCAACCATCATATGCATGCTGCACTTATAGAGAGGGGGATACTAGTGACACATACATACCACCTGCCTGAGGGAGAAATGACCATCACCCTCAAGGATGTAGCAGTTCTTCTCAACCTTTCTATCTAGGGAGAAGATGTTGTTTGACCCACCCATTTATATTGGCCAGAACTTTCTCAGCAAATTATTAGGCATCGACATTTTGGCGGGTTTTAGGGCTATGTATGGGGGGTCAATATCTATGCCCTGGATTGAGATGAACTTTCAGCTTTTACCCAATGACACTGACAACTAGAATATCATTCGTTATGCCTGTGCATATATATTATGGGTCATTAGAGGGACCCTGTTTTCATATCACTCAGGAGTGCATGTGCACATGATATATCTAGTCCTACTGGGGGACTTTGATTGGGCCGAGACATATAGCTGTGGATAGGCATACTTGACATACACATACAGACAAATATGTAGGGTATCTCACAATGACTACAAAGATCTCGGCGGATGCTTCATCCTTATTTCGTTGTGGGAATGGGAGAGGTTCCCCTCATTCTGCCCCCGACCTGGAGGTCTGCTGTTTGATATAGAGGTGCAATATGATGCTCTATGTTAACGCTAGTATGATCACTCATATCTATTTGTTTCTAATTATACTATGAGTTATTGATTTTAATTTCTAATTATTTTTTCACTATAGATGTTTTATTTTGCATGTGGATTTAGAGACACAATTTCCACAATGTTGCAAGACACCATTTGGGCTCACATCGGCTCAAGTTTCACTGTCTCTTAACTGAACATGTATGTATCTAAAATCTATCATTTTCTAAAAAATTTAATAATAGAATCAATTTGGGGTTTTAGTAATGAGTTTTTTGACAAAGGTCACATGTCATTTCAGATTACATGGCCACCATATCAGAGTATATTGGACCAGTTTCCACCATACTATATTATTGGGATTGAGGATTTTATGGCTACAGTTCCCCTCATTCACTTCCATATTGTTGATTTTCTATAGCCAGATAGAGTCATGCACCAATTTTTGTGTGTGTAGGTGATTACATTACCACTGAGATAGATAGAGAGGCTTAATGAAGTGAAGCTGACATCGAGGCAGGACAAGGGCTAGCATCGAGTACAGTCCGACTATCTCAACTAATGGTGTAGATGTGCGAAGTTTCGTATCCATGGTGTACCTACAATGAGATTATTCATTTTAGAGAAGGTTGAGTATGAGCCATGGTATAGAATGAAGTCTATATTTTATGTTACCCAACATGACAAAGAGATTAATTAGATTTTATGTCAACAAACTTCCATTAGTTTATTAATTGATCTATTTTCTAACTCATTTTGAATCTCATTACAGGGAACTCACTCAGGGAATCTTGTTCACATTAGTAATGAATATGATAGGGGGCCTTTAGTTAGGCAGCCCTTTCCATGTCATCGGACTCCACACTGAACTCGAAGTAGGAATCTGAATCACAGACTAACATGTGGGACATAATCTTCTCACTATAGACAGAGACATTGATTATACATTTTCATTTATATTTTTTCTGTCTATTGAAATGTAGATATTTTTATTTCTCTCATATCTTATTATATTTTTATCCAATATTTTAATTTTCATTAATATATTAGGCACAATTGATATTCGACAACTTTTAAATTAGACTACTTGAAATAGATTAATAATTATTAAATTTCAAGTAGCTAACTTTAAAATCATATAAAATATACAGTATAAAAAAATGTAAATATAATTTATATTTTATCCTAAAAATATAAAAATCTTTTTAAAATACAAAGAGTTTAATATATATAATAAATAAAAGAAATTTAAAGGAAGGTAAGAAAAGTTTATAATTTCCATTCTAATAGTTTAAAACAATACTAGAATTTAATATTTATTATAATATTGATGATGTTGGAAGACAATATATTAAAACCAACCCTAGACATTGAACCCTGCTAAAGACCCATTTTCTCTACCATGACAATTTCCCTCTTAAAGACCCATTTTCACCAAATGATATTTGTGTCAACATGAAGATCAATAAGAACCCATACTTAGTTCTTAAAAAGGTATCAAATTTTACCATCCCAAAAAAAATTACTTAAAAACATAAAACTTGCACATTCATGCTCCTTGGTGAAAACCAGATCTATATTTGATGAATGCATGTCAAAGACGAAACGATGATGACAGGAACTAGATCTATATTAAAAATGTTCCCTGGGATGAGATCTCCAATAGTATGATGAAGTGGTGAAAGGATTTTCACAAGATTCCGTTGAGATGTAGTTACATGGATGAAAACCAAGGTTCTCTGATGTCAGTATAGGGTTACTCGAAAGTGAGATCCAAAAGAAGGAATGTCGAGGAGGATCCAAATCCACCTACTTGACTTTCAAATCCTATAAAATATAAACTATAAGACCCATATAAATGAAAATTAAAACACGGATTAAACATATAAGTAATAGTAAAAAATAATTTATTCATCTTATAGTTTATATTTTATAGTCTTCGAAAGTCACATAATGGAAACATTTTTATGTTTCAAGTAGTTGGCTTTGAAAGCATAAAAATTATTTTTCATCAAATAATTTTATGATTTTTTTATTTTCAAATATTTCTAACATTTTTAACCCATTTTTTAATTTTTATTTATATTTGTCTTAAATTTTATATTTTATATGCTTTTAAATCACATACTTGAGTCATTTTTAAGTTTCATGTTGGTGGTTTTGAAAGCTTATAAATTATTTTTCATCATGTTTCTTTCGACTTTTTTTTCAACTATTTATTATATATTTAATCCATGTTTTAATTTATATTTTTATTTTTTTACAGTTTGTATTTTATAGTATTTTGAAGTTACACATTTTAAATAGTTTTAAGTTTCAATTTGGTAGTTTTGAAAGCACCTGAATTATTTTTCATTTACATTTTTTAGGAATTTATTCTTATTTTCAATTATTTTTAATTTGTTTAATATATATTTTAATTTTCATTTATACTTGTATTATATTTTAGATTTTATAGTCTTTCAATGTCACATACATGAAACATTTTTACGTTTCAAGTAGGAGGCTTTGAAATATTATAAATTATTTTTCATCAAAAGTTTTTACAAAATTATTATTTTTTGACTATTTCTTATATGTTTAATCCATGTTTTAATTTTAATTTATATCGGTCTTTTATTTTACATTTTATAGGGTAGTAAAGCCACATTTTTGAAACATTTTACAATTCATGTTTATGGATTTGAAAGCATATGAATTATTTTTCACCCAAATTGTTTATGAAATTATATTTATTTTAGAATATTTCTTATATGTTTAATACATGTTTTAATTTTATTTTATATAGGTCTTATATTTTATATTTTATAGGATTCCAAAGTCACATGATCGAAACATTTTTATGTTTCCAATTGCTGGCTTTGAATGTTTATAAAATATTTTTCATCAACATTTTTTATGAAAATATTATTATTTTCGATTATTTCTTATTTTTTAATCCATGTTTTAATTTTTATTTATATTTTTATTATAGTTTGTATTTTATAGATTGTTTTATTTCAATGTTACACACTTGAAACAATTTTATGTTTCAAGTTGGTGGCCTTGAAATCTTATAAATTGTTTTTCATCTACATTTTTAATGAATTATTTTTATTTTTGACTATTTATTATATATTTAATTAATGTTTTAATTTTTATTTATATTGTACTTATAGATTATATTTAATAGGATTCTAATGTAATATAATTGAAACATATTTATGTTTCACGTTTGTGTCTTTGAAAAATTATAAATTATTTTTCATCCAGTTTTATACAAAAAACTTTTTATTTTTGAATATTTATTATATGTTTAATATAGGTTTTAATTTTCATTTATATAGGTATTATTTTTTATATTTTATAGGCTTTCATGGTCACATTCTTGAAATAATTTTATGCTTCAAGTTGGTGGCTTTGAAATACTATAAATTATTTTTCCTCAAATACTTTTAATGAAAAACCTTTTATTTTCATGTATTTATTATATGTTTAATCCATGTTTTAATTTTTATTTATATTGGACATATTGTATATATCTTATAGGATTTAAATGCTACATACTTCAAACATTTTTATGTTTCAGGTTGGTGGCTTTAAAATCTTATAAATTAGTTTTCATTAATATTTTTATGAAATTATTTTTATTTTAGAATATTTATTATATACTTAATCCGTGTTTTAATTTTCTTTTATATTGGTATTATAGTTTTAATTTTATAGGCTAGAAAAGTCTCATACTTGATAAATTTTTACATTTCAAGTTGGTTTCTTTGAAAATTTATAAATTATATTTCATCAACATTTTTTATGAAATTATTTTTATTTTAGACTATTTTTTGTATGTTTAATCTAGGTTTTAATTTTCATGTATATTTGTATTATAGTTTATATTTTATAGGATTTCAAATTCGCATGCTTAAAACATATTTATGTTTCAATTTCGTGGCTTTAAAATCTAATAAATTATTTTTCATCAATATCTGTCATTAAATATATTTTATTTTCAACTATTTATTAAATGTTTAATCCATGTTTTCAGTTTAATTTATATTGGTCTTATAGTTTACATTTAATATTCTTTTAAATATATGTGCTTGAAATTTTTACAATCCCATATCGGAAATGCCGAATGTTCTGCACCGGAAAGGGAGAACTTGAATTCCACATTAGAAAGGTAGAATGTTCTGTACACGAAAGGGAGAACCTGAATCCCGCATTGGAAATGTAGATTGATTTCTAGGGTATCCAATTTTATAAAATGGATCCATGAATAAAGGTTTATGTCAGAATCCCAATTTTTATAATGATAGTACTGCTGGATATTCAATATGAGATAAATTCTACTAAAATCATTATTTATAAATGTATATATATATAAATAAAAATAAAAATAAAAATAAAATTTTTAAATATATAATAAAGAATATTTAAAATTGCAATTTTTTACTTTAGGTTAAAGACGGTTTCACTGCCATCACTTTTGGACTCAACGGAATGGTGGAAGCAGTAATGCCGTCTTTGGGCATAATCCTATGGTAGCAGTGCTGATACCGCCTCTGCAGCACATCTATAATAATATTTTAAACCTATTAATTTTTTTTCTAAAAACACATTAAAAAAACACACCAACTATGCATGATCAGGGCTCAGATATACTCCATATTAATTTCTCAGTCTTCAGAAAATACATCGAGACCAATAGAATATCATTATATTATTCATTCAGAACTACAATAAAACACTCCTCCAAAACAAAATTAGAAATATTGATGCTGATTTCACATCTTGAAACCCTCCTCAAAAAATTTTAATTCCATTTTTCATTTAGCCTAAGAAAAATTCAAATCCCCCCCATAATCATATCTTCAATGAAAAACTCCAACACAAACTCGAAAATATCTAGTCACGAATTAGATTACCTATTCTTTACATCTCTTGATCAAACTACTAGTGTAGAACCGAAATCAATTACTGGCTTAATTTCTACAGTAATTTAATAGATAAAAATGATCATATTATGATTGGTTGTACAAGTCATGAGTCTTCTGTGATTAGTCTAACATCTTCAACCTCATGAACTCAAGAAACATCATATGATCTAGGATTTCAAATTTTACTCCTCAAATGATTTATGATCCTTGATTCATCCTCATCAGTGCCCAAAGATCACCATCTCAGTTTCATTTTGAACAAATCAAGCATGGCTGTGAATCTCCTAGATCATAATTTAAGCATATCTAAGCCACATGGATTCTACAACAAGCCAACGTGAGGTAACCAATGATCAGAAACACATCAGGTGTTGTCTTCTTCAACTCGCCTAAAGCTTAGGATTGGGGTTCTTCACCGATGATGGATTCTCTCAATTTCAATTTCGTTTGTCCCCCACCGGCTTAATAGGACATAATATTTCAACAAGATTTTCTTCAGACCTCATCTTGGAAAATAGTGGTTTAAATGCGGTGACATGAGAAAATATCGAGATTTGAATGTCGGTGTCGTTGAATTCCTCATTAGAAACAAATCCGATCAAAGAAAAACTATAGTGACTTTGAGCTTCATCAGAGTCCAGAGATAGCTTTTGTATTCTTCAATAGTAAATTTGCAAGCTCTGTTCAGTGGTTATTCATCATATCCAATCGAAGGAGGGTGTTTTTAGGTGATTTAGGAGGGTGCTGAGTCAACCTTCTTTAGTATTAGATCAACAAGCATGGCAAAGGATAAGTTTGTGTTCAGTCAAATGGTGGTAAAGACTTGTGGTCGATCTCCCAGTTGTAGGCAGAAAAATATAGACAAAATTATACAAATAAGTGATTAAAGAAATAATATTATATAATTAAAACTAAAATGACAACTAAAATAAAAACATAAATTGAAAGTTAAAATAAATAACAAGTTAAATATATAAAAATAATAATAAATAATTAAATTCAAAAAGTTATTAAATAATTAATTAAATAAGTAAAATCCAATAATTATAATAATTAATAAATAATTAAATGTTGTGTTAATGTAATTAGTTATTATTACAATTATTATTAAAGAAATACATATTTAAATTATCATAACATAATTTTATATTCAAAACACCTAAAATTAATATTTTAAAACAAATTCAAAAATTAAATAAATAATTCAATGATAAAAACAAAATTATAATTTAAACATAAAAATGATAAATTTAAACATAAAATAAAAAATAATTACTCGTTCTGTATAAAAATAACCAAAACACAATAAATACTATATTTAAGACTATTTTAATCCTAAAAACATAGAATATACACAAAAAAGATGTGTAAAAACTAAAGAATTAATGGAAGATCATAAATATTTTTATCTTCTTTTGTATGGAATGTGTGGACAAAAAATATTTTATTTTAACGTATACTGTATCAAAAAAATTTCTCAAAACTATTACTATTTTTTTATGTTTTGGATTCCTTTATAAGATTTTATGTTTTTTGATAGAAAACTGTCCTTCCCTTTGTTATTATAATTTTAGTTTTTAAAATTGGATTATAACGACCCATACTTTACATACATTGTTAATACTTCGAAATTGAGGCACACTTATTACAACATATGACAAAACCACAAAGGACCGTATAGGTATAGTGTCTTTAGAAACTGGGAAACATAAACAACTGGTTCATAAATCTTCTACAGTGTCTCCCATTTATTTCATCATATCTAGGGTCCCTTTTAGCATATTCTACTTAATATCCCTCTTCCTGACCTGGGGAAAAGAAAACATAAAAGGGTGAGCTCAAATGCTCAGCAAGGGCAAATAAAGGAAATAAAAATCATATCATATCTTTATGAAAATCAAAACCTGCAAAAGAGATCATAATATCTTAACATGGAATAAATCATAGAAGTGAAAATGAGATCCCCATAATCATAACATAAAACTTGAAACTTTGTGGCATGCACACATAATCATGGAAAATCATTTCTTGTTACTCATGACTCATTGCCAAGACTATCTTAGTGGACAAAGTCCCTTTCTGAACCGAGTTCACTCCTCGTTTCAGTCCTGTTTCACTGAACCGAAATAACCTTCCGTTCCAGCCATGTCTATCTCAGGAGATATAAATCTTTACCCAATGCATTGGAGGGAGATATAGGTCCCACCCATCTTATAATGAATCCTTTCTTATGTGTGCCACATAATCATAAAACATACATCATCGCATAACACATGTAACAAAAATGGGATTCTTGAAACATCATGACATCATAAATCAATTCATATAAGATAAAGGAATTCATAAAAATAATTCCATCACAACATGAACAAATCAATTTAATAATAGGGATAAAAACAGAACCCTTTATTATCTTAGATGGAAAATCATTTTGATAAAACACTTGAACTCCATTCTTGAGGAAAATATCCTTTCTTCTTAAAAAACATTTTTCCTTTCATAACATGTCATACAACTTTAAAATAAAAGAAGTTGATTAAAAATAAACTTTAAAACTTGTAAAGTAAGCTTTTTGGAAACAATGTTTTAAAAATCCATTCATGCCGTATAAGTTAAAAAAAACATTCTTCGTACTTTTGTCGGAAAGTCAAAAAGTACCTCGTATGAAAAACGACAAAAGATTCCTTTCATATCTTTTACAAAAAAAAACTTACCGAAGGGTAAAATTTTATATAAACTATTTTAGAAGGATGGAAATAATATTACATATTGAGGGAACACGGATGTGGATGATAAAATACACCCCAGTAATTACCAAAGTAAATACAATCTCGGATAAAAGTGAGATTGTGATATTTCCCTTACTTTAGGTCCGATTTTCTTTGTACGTGTCCGAAGCTCCTGTATAATGGTTTAAATAATGTTATTGACTTATTCCAGAATCATACATATTGATATGATATCATATATGGTCATATTATTAGCTTCTTGTTAGTAATATTTCATTGTTACTTGTTACTCAGGTCTTTATAACTTTTTGTTCTTATGCATGTTTTGTCGAATAAATTCTTATTCTTATCTTTAGGTTATAGATAATTCATTTACAGAATGGTATTAGTGTAGTATATAACATATTGATTCATTCAATTCATTTATATAATCATTATGAAATGAAGATCATGTAGAACGAGTCGCATCACATCGTGGAGACGGTATTCCGTACGTACGCACGAATGATGATATCGTTCCTATGATCGTGGAATTGTATTGGACTATATATATATATTATTTCAGTATCAATATTACTTCATAATAATCATATATATTTACTTATTACACCATTATAACCATCCTTGTAAGGTGATGGTGGAAAAATAGATTACACCACGGCGTGGAGACGGTATTCCGTACGTACGCACGCGCGGTGATTTCATTTTTCCGTAGGATGGATAGAAGGTGAATTATTGTTGTTTCATATTTATAATAACATATCAGTATGTAAGTAATACTGATGTTATTACTTTATCATGAAACAACTAAAGATGAAGAAGTTGAAGAAGAAAGAAATTGAAAAGATCGGTAATGGATATTACCTCTTCTTTGGAACGCCTCTTTGAATCCTCCACTTAAGGAACTAAGATTGGTCTTTGGAGAAGACCAGGACCTCTAGGATTATTCTAGGGGAGTGGAGAGGAGAAAATGGCAGGGGTTGGCCGAGCTTGAGTGCTCAAATTGGTGTGAGGAGGAGGGGGAGGAGGTGCCCTTTTATAAGGGAGGAGAGGGGCACCTTAGGAATATCTCAAAATATTATTTTATATTAAAGTCAAAATCGGTTTATAATGGTTCCAAAGGGTCTTATTTCGAAGCTAAAGTGGGTATGGGTCGAAAACCTATCAACCAATAGTATTTAGACAAGTTTATGGTATTATTTTAACCTTATCAATTAGATTTAACTCTAAGTTAATTAATTTAACTTTTACCGTGTCTTTTTGTTTTCTTTCACTATATGGTTAATACACTTACTATAACATGTCACCCGAACCCCAAATTGTTTATTATTAATATATATATCCTTATCTAAGTCATTTGGCCGAACCTTAGATTTTTAGGAATAAAATAACAATTAATAATATAATATTTTATTTAAAAACTATTTTGTGTCAATTTTGACACTATTTGATATATGATTTTTGTGAAAGTCATAACAGAATTATATGTTCGAACCAAGTTGATTAAATCAACATTAATATATCATAGTAACCTAGAAAATTAGTTTAATTCATAAAAAGTCTTAAATTACATTTATTTTTGTATTTATATTATCAATTTTGTCAATATTTCATTAATAAGATAATTACTGCATCATCTTTGTGTTATAAATAAATTAAATTATTTGATGTATAAAAATTACAAATAAAATATCATCATGTAGGAAATCTTTCTAGCTTTCTAATGAATATTTACAATTGAATTTATCTTATGTATAACCCCATATTAAAAATGATTTACTTATTAAACTTTGATTTTAACTATTTTAACCCTTCTTTAAATAAATTAATAATAAATGTCCTAATCTAATCCAAGTGGGCCTAAATGGTCATATTTTATTCCTAAGTTTGTTTTTGGTCGAATTAAACTTGTCCAATAGAATTAGGACATGTTTTAGGGTAATATTAATATCATATTTACCCTTAGTTACCCTATTTACTATTAACCGCGGTAAAAAAAAGTAAAAAGTTACTATTCACAAAAAAATTATTTTTATCTCATTGAACCACATTTTACTTACTGATATCAACCGTGTCTGTCGGATTTTCTAAATTCCATTCACAGAAGCGGTAAAATTAAGTTTTATGCAAAATTCAGTTTTTAACCTACCACTTAGTGGTTTCACTATTCATCAAAAATTGAAAGTTTTCAGAAAAATACCAAAATTTCACCCTAGGCTAATTTCGATATTCTGAGTCCAAAAATGAAGTCCATTTTGAAAAATAAAATTTATAAAATTTCAAAAAGTGGTTATTACTATTCATAACGGCTAGTTTTAATAGCATATTGTTGTTTAGTGAAACTCGGTATTGCGTACGACGCAAGCTATCGAGGAAGGTCGCGATTGCGTGTAAAGCAAGCCAAGCAAGTGTTGTGTAGAAAAAGATCCCTTTGATGATTTATATAACATAAAAGTCTCGGGTGTTACATTCTACCCCCCTTAAAAAGAATTTCTCCCTCGAAATTCGTCACTTTGCAACAAACAGATGAGGATACTTCTCCCTCATCATATCCTCAAGCTCCCATGTAGCTTCTTCAAGTTGGTGGTTTCTCCATAAAACTTTCACCAAGCGAGTGGTCTTGTTTCGTAGGACTTTTTCGCTACGATCCAGAATCTCTATTGGCTGTTCTTCATAAGAAAGATCTTGCTCCAGCGGTACAACTTCTGAGCTGAGTACATGTGAAGGATCTGGTATGTAATTTCTCAGGAGAGATACATGGAACACATCGTGAACTTGAGAGAGATTCGGTGGAAGCGCCAATCGGTAAGCTACCTTCCCAACACGATCCAGTATTTCAAAAGGACTGATATATCTAGGGCTCAACTTCCCCTTCTTTCCAAATCTCATAACCCTCTTCCAGGGAGATATTCGTAAGAACACTTTATCGCCCACTTCAAACTCTAGGTCTTTTCTTCGG
This sequence comes from Viscum album, assembly GCA_963277665.1. Lineage (NCBI taxonomy): Eukaryota > Viridiplantae > Streptophyta > Magnoliopsida > Santalales > Viscaceae > Viscum > Viscum album. The sequence goes on from OY728119.1 coordinate 2,124,247,765, forward strand.
TTGTCGGCATAACTTTTCTGTCGACTCTGAGCTGCTCTTATGTGTTGTTGAATAGATCTGACATTTTCTGCCATTTCATCAACGAGATCAGGTCCTAATATCTTTCTTTCCCCAACTTCATCCCAGCAAGTTGGAGTCCTGCATTTCTTTCCATAGAGAGCTTCATAAGGAGCCATATGAATACTGGAGTGAAAGCTATTATTATAAGAAAATTACACCAAAGGTAGGTGTTGATCCCAACCTCCTTTGAAATCCATAGAGCAAGCTCTCAACATATCTTATAGGGTTTGAATTGTTCTCTCAGACTGACCGTCTGTCTGGGGATGATAAGCAGTGCTGAAACTCAACTCTGTATCCAGAGTATGTTGAAGACTTCGCCAAAACTTCGAGGTAAATCTCGGATCTCGATTAGATATAATAGAAAGTGGTACTCCATGCAATCTTACCATTTCCTTTACATATATCCTGACAAGCTGATCTAGAGAGAAATCCTCTCTAATAGCAATGAAGTGTGCAGAATTTGTAAGACGATCAACTATGACCCAGATAACATTATTGCCTTTGGATGTTTTAGGAAGTCCAGTGACAAAGTCCATAGTGATGTTTTCCCATTTCCATTCGGGTATGGGTAATGGTTGTAACATCCCCTTAGACTTCTGTCTCTCAGCTTTAACTTGTTGACAAACCAAGCATCGAGAGACATATTCAGCAACATCTCTTTTCATGCCATCCCACCAGAAGTACTCTTTCAGGTCCCTATACATCTTCATGCTTCCAGGATGAATAGAGAATGATGAACTATGAGCCTCATCCAGCAGCTCATTCTTTAATTCGGGGATGGGAGGAACGCAAACCCGATTCCTGAACTTTATTATCCCATCACAATCAAGGTTGAATTCAGGAACATTTCTCACCTTCTTTTGTAACTCGACATCTTCTTTCTGTGCCTCTTTAATCTTCACATGTATAGATGGTTGAACATTCATTTGAGAAAGATAAGATTTTTCCCCTTCCATTATAATTCCAAGATACATCCTTTGTAAATCCATAAATATTGGATCTTTTGTGATCCTCATCATGGATAAACTAGCATGGTCTTGTCGACTTAATGCATCTGCCACCTTGCTTGCTTTCCCAGGGTGGTAATGGATTGAGCAGTCATAATCCTTAATCAGCTCCAACCATCTTCTTTGACGCATATTCAACTCCTTTTGTGTGAAAATATACTTTAAACTTTTATGATCAGTATAAATATCACACCTTTCACCATAAAGGTAATGCCTCCAAATCTTTAATGCAAAGATTACCGCAGCCAACTCCAAATCATGTGTTGGTTAATTTTGCTCATGGATTTTCAACTGTCATGAGGCATAAGCTATCACCATAACATTTTGCATAAGAACACACCCCAATCCCTTCTTGGATGCATCACTGTAGATCACAAACCTTTCTCCACTACAAGGCAGTGTGAGCACAGGTGCACTGGATAACCTTCTTTTCAACTCCTTGAAATTCTATTCACATTCCTCTGTCCAGAAAAACTTAACTCCCTTCCGAGTCAACTTGGTGATTGGATTAGATAATCGTGAAAAATATTTTACAAAACGTCGATAATATGACCATCTCAGCCAAACCAAGAAAACTTCGGATCTCAGTTACTGTTGTTGGTCTTGACCATCTTTTGATAACCTCTGTTTTTGCTGGATCCACAGATATCCCCTCTTTTGAGATTATATGACCCAAAAATGAAACTTTTTGAAGCCAAAATTCACACTTGGTAAATTTGGCATAAAGCTTCTCCTTTCTCAGGGTCTTCAATATAATTCTCAAGTGATCTTCATGCTCTTCCTTGCTCTTTGAATAGACAAGAATATCGTCTATAAAGACTACCAAAAATTGATCAAGATAGTCTCTAAAGACTCTATTCATTAGATCCATGAAGATAGCAGGGGCATTAGTAAGACCAAATGGCATCACTATAAATTCATAGTGTCCATACCTTGTACGGAAAGCCGTCTTTGGTATATCCTCCCTTTTGACCCTTAATTGATGATACCCTGAACGAAGATCAATCTTGGAAAAGTATTGAGCTCCACGTAGTTGGTCAAATAAGTCATCAATGCGTGGGAGAGGATATTTGTTCTTGATAGTGATCTTGTTAAGTTCTCGATAATCAATGAAAAGTCTCATTGATCAATCTTTCTTCTTAACAAATAGAACAGGTGATCCCCAAGGTGACGCACTAGGGCATATGAATCCCTTATCAAGATTCTCTTGGAGTTGCTTCTTCAATTCCTGCAACTCAATTGGGGCCATTCTATAATGTGTCTTTGAAATAGGCAAAGCACCCGGTACGAGTTCTATTGAAAACTCAACTTCATGATTTGGTGGAAGACCCGGCAATTCCTCCGGAAAGACATCATCAAACTCCCGTACAATGGGAATATTCTTAATCGTGAGTTTCTCACCAACCATTTGAGATAAATAACCTTCATTTAGTGGAATCAATACCCATAAGATGGAAGAAATTTCCACTGGAAGGTTATGTTCATCCTTGCATTGATAGACGATCGTAGATTGATCTGGAATATGAAATGTGACTTCCCTTCTTTGGAAATCGATATGAGCTCCATGTAGAGAAAGCCAATCCATGCCAAGAATCACATCAAATCCCACTAAAGGAAGGATCACAAGATTTGCAGGAAGCACTTTCCCACAAACTTCGATCGGAGAAGAATTATAAACTTTTGATGCGATTGATGTGCCATTAGGTGTTGTCACAGCTAACTCCACATCTAATTGTTGAGGTAATATGGTGATACCCTTAGAAAAGTCTTCAGAAATAAAAGAGTGGGTGTATCCAGAATCAAATAAAACATTTGCTACTTTAGAGTGGATGGTAAGTGTACCTTTCACCACATCGTTATCGTACTCCACATCGCTTATAGAAATTGCATGTGACTTTCCTTTGTCTTTAGCCTTAAGAGTTTGTTGACGTCGACCATCATCATCAACCCTTGGATTTGGGCATTGATTGGCATAATTCCCCATCTCCTTGCACTTGAAACATTGAAGTGTAGTAGGTTCATTCTGTGTATCCCTTCCTTTGTTTGCGTCACTAGACATCTTCTTCCCATTATCACGGCATTCAAATGCCCGATGACCTTCTTTTCCACATTTAAAACATTTACTTGTCCCTTTAAGACAACTCCCTACATGTTTCTTTCCACACTTTGAGCATAAGGGAAAGTTCATCTTATTTTCAGTGTGCTCTTTAGAGTTTCCTTTGAATTCCATCTTCCTCTTCTTATCAAACCCATGCGACTGATGGGTTACTCCAATCTCCATCTCGACTTTGAGAGCACATCGAACGATTTCCTCGTAGCTATTGAAGTCCCTTATGGCTAACTCCCTTTGAATACTTGGTTTTAAGCCACTAAAGAATCGATCGATCTTACTCTCAGGTTGGATAAAAATACCAGAAGCGTACCTTGCAAGTCTTGTAAAATTTGCTTCATAGGTACCAACAGATTCATCATCCCTTTGCTTCAGTTCAAGAAACTCTTTCTCCATCTTTTTTCGGAGAATACGAGGGAAGTACTTATTGAAAAATAAGTTCTTGAACTCGTCCCATTCCATAGACTCAATTTCATCCCTTTGCCTCGTATTCTTAACAAGATTCCACCATTGATCAGCATCTCCTTCCAAACGATACACTGCTAGGATGACTTTATCATGTTCAGAACATTGAAGAACTGAAAATATCTTTTCAGTAGTACTAATCCATTGTTCAGCAACTAATGGATCAGTAGACCCGCTGAAAGAAGGTGGACGCTGCCTCATGAAGGATTCAACAGAATGTTGCTCCCTCCATTGCTCGTTTGGAAATCCTGCATGATTCATAGCTTGAGAAAGTTGTGTGAGCATGGCTACAAGATTTTACATTCCAGCTCCCATATCGTTTGGTTGCTCAGGGGGACAATCATTGCATTGCCCATCGCATTCCGCATTAACACGGTTCCTTCGGGTTCCATCCATTGACTAAAACGAAGAAGAATAGTGTGAGCAACACTAATTATAATAGGAAACCACATAATTCAAGAATAAAATTTTCATGCTTAAGGTCTTATCCTAGGTTATTCAAGGCCATTTCTAAAACACTAAGATTGTGTTCTATGCTTAGACTTATCCTTAGGGTTCTTACTAAGGCTTTCACATCCCAGTTTCCAAAGGTTGACTATACCTTTCCTCTGATACCAACTGTAACGACCCATACTTTACATACATTGTTAATACTTCAAAATTGAAGCACACTTATTACAACATATGACAAAACCACAAAGGACCGTATAGGTATAGTGTCTTTAGAAACTGGGAAACATAAACAACTGGTTCATAAATCTTGTACAGTGTCACCCATTTATTTCATCATATCTAGGGTCCCTTTTAGCATATTCTACTTAATATCCATCTTCCTGACCTGGGGAAAAGAAAACATAAAAGGGTGAGCTCAAATGCTCAGCAAGGGAAAATAAAGGAAATAAAAATCATATCATATCTTTATGAAAATCAAAACCTGCAAAAGAGATCATAATATCTTAACATGGAATAAATCATAGAAGTGAAAATGAGATCCCCATAATCATAACATAAAACTTGAAACTTTTTGGCATGCACACATAATCATGGAAAATCATTTCTTGTTAGTCATGACTCATTTCCAAGACTATCTTAGTGGACAAAGTCCCTTTCTGAACCGAGTTCACTCCTCGTTTCAGTCCTGTTTCACTGAACCGAAATAACCTTCCATTCCAGCCATGTCTATCTCATGAGATATAAATCTTTACCCAATGCATTGGAGGGAGATATAGGTCCCACCCATCTTATAATGAATCCTTTCTTATGTGTTCCACATAATCATAAAACATACATCATCGCATAACACATGTAACAAAAATGGGATTCTTGAAACATCATGACATCATAAATCAATTCATATAAGATAAAGGAATTCATAAAAATAATTCCATCACAACATGAACAAATCAATTTAATAATAGGGATAAAAACAGAACCCTTTATTATCTTAGATGGAAAATCATTTTGATAAAACACTTGAACTCCATTCCTGAGGAAAATATCCTTTCTTCTTAAAAAACATTTTTCCTTTCATAACATGTCATACAACTTTAAAATAAAAGAAGTTGATTAAAAATAAACTTGAAAACTTGTAAAGGAAGCTTTTTGGAAACAATGTTTTAAAAATCCATTCATGCCGTATAAGTTAAAAAAAACATTCTTCGTACTTTTGTCGGAAAGTCAAAAAGTACCTCGTATGAAAAACGACAAAAGATTCCTTTCATATATTTTACAAAACAAAAACTTACCGAAGGGTAAAATTGGATATAAACTATTGTAGAAGGATGGAAATAATATTACATATTGAGGGAACATGTATGTGGATGATAAAATACACCCCAGTAATTACCAAAGTAAATACAATCTCGGATAAAAGTGAGATTGTGATATTTCCCTTACCTTAGGTCCGATTTGCTTTGTACGTGTCCGAAGCTCCTGTATAATGGTTTAAATAATCTTATTGACTTATTCCAGAATCATACATATTGATATGATATCATATATGGTCATATTATTATCTTCTTGTTAGTAATATTTCATTGTTACTTGTTACTCGGGTCTTTATAACTTTTTGTTCTTATGCGTGTTTTGTCGAATAAATTCTTATTCTTATCTTTAGGTTTTAGATAATTCATTTACAGAATGGTATTAGTGTAGTATATACCATATTCATTCATTCAATTCATTTATATAATCATTATGAAATGAATATCATGTAGAACGAGTCGCATCACATCGTGGAGACGGTATTCCGTACGTACGCACGAGTGATGATATCGTTCCTATGATCGTGGAATTGTATTGGAGTATATATATATATTATTTCAGTATCAATATTACTTCATAATAATCATATATAGTTACTTATTACACCATTATAACCATCCTTGTAAGGTGATGGTGGAAAAATAGATTACACCACGGCGTGGAGACGGTATTCCGTACGTACGCACGCGCGGTGATTTCATTTTTCCGTAGGATGGATATAAGGTGAATTAGGGTTGTTTCATATTTATAATAACATACCAGTATGTAAGTAATACTGATGTTATTACTTTATCATGAAACAACTAAAGAAGAAGAAGTTGAAGAAGAAAGAAATTGAAAAGATCGGTAATGGATATTACCTCTTCTTTGGAACGCCTCTTTGAATCCTCCACTTAAGGAACTAAGATTGGTCTTTGGAGAAGACCAGGACCTCTAGGATTATTCTAGGGAAGTGGAGAGGAGAAAATGGCAGGGGTTGGCCGAGCTTGAGTGCTCAAATTGGTGTGAGGAGGAGGGGGAGGAGGTGCCCTTTTATAAGGGAGGAGAGGGGCACCTTAGGAATATCTCAAAATATTATTTTATATTAAAGTCAAAATCGGTTTATAATGGTTCAAAATGGTCTTATTTCGAAGCTAAAGTGGGTATGGGTCGAAATCCTATCAACCAATAGGATTTAGACAAGTTTAGGGTATTATTTTAACCTTATCAATTAGATTTAACTCTAAGTTAATTAATTTATCTTTTACTGTGTCTTTTTGTTTTCTTTCACTATATGGTTAATACACTTAATATAACATGCAAAACGAACCCCAAATTGTTTATTATTAATATATATATCCTTATCTAAGTAATTTGGCCGAACCTTAGATTTTTAAGAATAAAATAACAATTAATAATATAATATTTGATTTAAAAACTATTTTGTGTCAATTTTGACACTATTTGATATATGATTTTTGTGAAAGTCATAACAGAATTATATGTTCGAACCAAGTTGATTAAATCAACATTAATATATCACAGTAACCTATAAAATTAGTGGAATTCATAAAAAGTCTTAAATTACATTTATTTTGGTATTTATATTATCAATTTTGTCAATATTTCATTAATAAGATAATTATTGCATCATCTTTGTGTTATAAATAAATTAAATTATGTGATGTCTAAAAATTACAAATAAAATATCATCATGTAGGAAATATTTTTAGCTTTCTAATGAACATTTAAAATTGAATTTATCTTATGTATAACCCCATATTAAAAATGATTTACTTATTAAACTTTGATTTTAACTATTTTAACCCTTCTTTAAATAAATTAATAATAAATGTCCTAATCTAATCCAAGTGGGCCTAAATGGTCGTATTTTATTCCTAAGTTTGTTTTTGGTCGAATTACACTTGTCCAATAGAATTATGACATGTGTTAGGGTAATATTCATATCATATTTACCCTTAGTTACCCTATTTACTATTAATCGCGGTAAAAAAAAGTAAAAAGTTACTATTCACCAAAAAATTATTTTTATCTCATTGAACCACAATTTACTTACTGATATCAACCGTGTCTGTCGGATTTTCGAAATTCCATTCACAGAAGCGGTAAAATTAAGTTTTATTCAAAATTCAGTTTTTAACCTACCACTTAGTGGTTTCACTATTCATCAAAAATTGAAAGTTTTCAGAAAAATACCAAAATTTCACCCTAGGCTAATTTCGATATTCTGAGTCCAAAAATGAAGTCCATTTTGAAAAATAAAATTTATAAAATTTCAAAAAGTGGTTATTACTATTCATAACGGCTAGTTTTAATAGCATATTGTTGTTTAGTGAAACTCGGTATTGCATACGACGCAAGCTATCGAGGTAGGTCGCGATTGCGTGTAAAGCAAGCCAAGCAAGTGTTGTGTAGAAAAAGATCCCTTTGATGATTTATATAACATAAAAGTCTCGGGTGTTACATGGATTCTAAAGGAATAGAAAATATAAATATCCAAAAATATTTTACTTTTGGGTTTAAAAGGTTATTTTTATGCGTTTGTGGAAGGAAATGAAATCTTTTATATATTCCATTCATGTTATGTTCAATTGATTTTTTTCATGATGGGTGAGCTTAATATAGCTTATGATGATGGGTGAGCCTGATATAACTATCTAATGCATTGTGTAATGATTTTTTTCACTATTTAATTATATTGAAAGCCATCCATATAGTTAATAAAATTGTAATGGTTCTTGTATGGTTTATTATAAGTGTTCTACAAAGATGATGTACCAAGACACCAAAATGAATTTATTACTCTTTAAAATGAGTTTTTATAAACATAATTTGATTTCAAAAGGTAAGCTAATGATTTATTAAAAATAATGATATTTTCCTTTTAGGATAAACGATATGGTTTTAAGAATTCTATATCATTAGTTATCATTTTTTTATAATAAACCCACATGATTGTAATTCTTCCACTATATGTTCTTATAAAATATTTTATGAAGATATTTTGGTATTTAAATTGATTTCATGTGCAAGTAAATGATTATTTCATGTCAAATTTTATTTATATTAAGGGAAATCTCTTTTTATAATATCAGGATTTGAAAATAGGCTAAAAAAATTATTTTATTTTTTTAATACCTTTTATGACCTTTTTGTGTTAATCCCATGATTTAACTTTTTAATAGGATTTAAGGATGAGTATGAACAAAGATAAGTCAAGTTGAAATTCGTAATGATTTTTTATGAAAAGAAAACTTTTTTATTTTCAAAAGATTTGTATTGTGAAAAAATGGATACTAAGAGAGACTATCCAACATGTATAGTATGAATTTTTTAGGGTAATAGGTATGACCTAATTTTTAAGACTCTCTACCCAAAAAGATCCTCAATATGAAAGAAAATGAATTCTGGTCTAAAAATAAAACTATTGGTTGAATAAGGACTTGGTCTTTATATATGTAGAACCCAATGGATAGTTGGTGTAGTGGAACCTACCTATTACTGGAACTTTGAGAACCCAAAATCCCATGTGAGGCTCTATTGGGAGAAAATTGTGAATGAAAATAGGATTCCCTAAGGGAGCTCGGATTTAAAACCCCTACCTTTAAGTGGCCGCACGGTTAGACGGAACAATTTTGAAAACCATGCGCTAACCGTGTGCACACCAATTCCTTTAGAGAAGGGATCCACATGGTTTCCTCACATAGTTTGGAAAACCATGCGTAGGTGGTGCAAAGCCTACTATCCCCCCTGCACGGTTTCCTACAGAACCCACATTATTTCCCCTAACTGTGCTCAGACTGTCCACCTTTAGAAAAGCCTCCAAACTTTCTCAAAACCATTCCAAACTCTCCAAACATCTACCCATATCATCCCAAATACATTAAGCACATAAATATTCATTAGAAAAGGCTACATACATGAAAATGGGTGTACTACATTCTCCCCACCATTGGAACTTCCTTCCTCAGAATGTAGGGGACCATTGCTTTTCTAAAATAGCTCGGGCCATTGCTCGACCTTCTCTTTCTCCCACTCCCAAGTCTCATCATGAATCTGACCATGCTACCACATAACACAAACTAAACCAATGATTTTACCATCAATGACTTTCTATTTCCTATCAACAATCCGCTCTGGCATGTGCACCAGGGAATCATCCGGTTCTAGCTCAACATGATCCCAACAAATCACATGGTCGCGATCCGGCTGATAGATTTTCAACAGCGACACATTAAACACACTTTTCACCACACTAAATCGTTATGGAAAAGACAAACGATAAGCCACATTTCCAATCCTCTCATATATCTCAAAATGGAAAATATACCTTAGAGCCAAATTACCATGCTTCCCAAACCGATGATATCTCAACCTAGGAGAGATTATGAGAAACACATGATCACCCACCCCGAATGACAAAGATCATCAAAATGGTCTGCATATGACTTATGAAGGCTTTGATCCATCTCTATACTCTTCCTGATCGACTTTATTTTCACCATAGTCTCTTGGACAAGGCTCGGTTCGATCATCGATGTCTCACCTATTTCTACCCAACATAGTAAAGAACGAAATGGATGCCCATACAAAGCCTCAAACGAAGTCATATGTATCAAAGCCTAATAATTGTTATTATAGGAGAACTCCACCAATGATAAGTGATCCTCCCATGAACCAAAAAAATCCATCACACAAGCCCTTAACATATCATCCAATGTTTGTATCATCCTCTCGGAATGCCCATCCATTTGAGGATGATATGCCATGCTCATAGTCAACTATGTGCCAAGGGTTTTCTATAATGATTTCCAAAAACGATATGTGAACCTCAAATATCTATCTTATAAAATTGAAACTAGAACAACATCCCACTTTACCACCTCCCGAATATAGATTTTCGACAAGTCCTCCACCGTATGAGATTCACGAATTGGGATGAAATTAGCTGACTTTGTGAGCCGATCCACAATCATCCTTTTAGAATCATGCTTCCTGAACGTTCTCTGGAGTCCTATCACAAAATACATTGATATTTTTTTCCATTTCCACACTGGGATAGGTAAAGACAACACCATGACTGCTGGCCGCTGATGCTCTGTCTTGAATTCCTGACAAGTCCAGAATCTTGAGACAAACCTGGCCACATCCCTTTTCATCCCAGCCAACCAAAAATGTACATTAAATGCCTTATATATTTTATGAATTTCAGGATGGACAACCCACCTAGAATGATGATAATACCTGAGATGTTCCTCCTGACAAGACCCTAGAACCACCATCTGATTCGAAGAAAACAAGACTAAATTCCCATGCAGTTCCTAGCTCTCAATGGTCCCCCACCATTGAGTTTTGACCTCATATCCAAACATTCAGAATCAAGTGTTTGTGCCTCTTTAACCAAACCAGCCAAGTCAGGGACCAACAAAACAGGAAATAAGACCGCTCTGTCACCCCGGTCCTCACATTCCAACCGCATGTCAGCTATGAACGACATGAACTGCCACTAATCTGATACCTAATTCACAACGTGAGAATATGATTTCATACTTAATGCATATACCACTGAATTTTGTTTATGCGGTGTGTACATTATGTTGAAATCAAACATCTGGAGATATTCCATCCATCTCCTTTTCATCAGGTTCAAATCCCATTGTGAAAAGATATTCTATAATCTCTTGTGATCGATAAATGCTGTAAATTTCTCACAGAAGAGATAATGATGACACATTTTTAAAGCATGAACCACTACCGCCAACTAAAAATCATGTATTGGGTAGTTTTTATCATGAAACCTCATCTTCCATGAGCCATACCCAACCACATGATCCCCTTTCATGATAACACACCCTAACACTGATCCTTATACGTCCCAATACACCATGTACCCCTTCCCTGTTTCTGAAAAAACCATGATTGGTGCTGATGTAAGGCAACCCTTTAGCTCTTAATTTTTTTTAACACTACTCATCCCATTAAAATGGAACATTCTTCCTTATAGAAGCTATCATCATCCAATACAATCATGAGAAATCACAAAAAAATGTTGATAATACCCAGCAAGACCAAGGACGTTCTATATCTCGACACATTCTTTGGTGATTTCCAGGAGATAACCGCCTCTATGTACTGCGGATCAACATAAACACACCTCTTAGAAATAAAATGGCCAAGGAAACAAACCTCCTATATCCAAAAGTCACACTTTGACTATTTGGAAAACAACCAATGATCCTTCAAGATCCCCAACACTATCGACAAGTGCTTCTCATGATCCACCCTTTTCATTAAATATTCCATTATATCACCAATAAATACCACCAGAAAGGCATCTAGATATGTCTGAAATATCTGATTCATCAATTCCATGAAAAACTCTGGTACATTCATTAGACCAAAGGGAATAACTACATGCTCTTAATGGCCATATGTACTTATAAAATCTTTTTCGGAATATCCTCCATCCTCACCCGCAATTGGTGATATCCTAACCTCAATTCAATGTTGGAGTACCATAGATATCCCATCAAATGTTCAAATAAATCATGAATACGTGGAAATGGATATCATTTCTTTATTGTAACCTTATTAAGTCTATGATAATCAACACAGAGCTTCAGGGTTTCATCTGCCTTTTTCAAAAACAAAATCGGTGCATCCCATAGAGACATGCTAGGCCGGATGAACCCTCTATTTTCTAACTCTTCTAACTACACCTTTAATTCCTAAAATTATTCTGGTTGCATTTAGTAATATGGAAGTGAGATAGGACTGGTCCCAATATGGAGATCAATCGTAAACTCCACTTCTCTCACACGTGGAAACCCTGAGAATTATTTGGGAAATACATCAATAAACTGATCCACTACTACTGGAGGAACGCTATGCTCAACACCTTCCACTGATTCCAATGACAAATCCTATAACAGATATGATATTTTGTCAATATTTGGTGAAAAAAAATCTGGTTTACCCATCTTTTCACTTTTATCCCCTCTAAAGAGAAGTCTAACGCCATCCTTTGTCACAAAATTAATCATTTGTTCAGAACAGTCGATGTGGGACTTAATAATTGTCAACCAATACATTCCCAGGATTATATAATAATCATCCATCTCAAGCACCAAGAAATCCCACATCAATTCGATGCCAACCACAACTAACGAACAACCTCGACATAGGAGGGCTCTACACTCTCTTTGACCCCGAGGAGTTTGTAGTTTGAGAACCATAAACATCATTTCTACCATTAAACCCAACAATTCAATGATGCGAGAAGAAATAAAATAATGGGAATCACCCATATCAAACAAAACTTTATCAATGTGGAATTTAAAAGAACTATACATCCCACCATGGATGGTCCCAATTGATCATCCATCATAACCTGCATCGCTCCAAACAACTGCTTTCTTGCTACAATATGCTCTTTAATACCATGAAGAGGCATCGTGGTATTACGAGAATCACCAAACCCACTTTACTCTTCTACCGAGGGGTATGCTGCTACCACGTTCTATCAATGCATAATACCCCAACGACCCCTGAGGATTTCACAATCACCCTACCTCAGAGCATTCTGTAAATAATGATGTAGATGCCACATCTAGTTATAATTTTTACATCCTCGAGGTTTTGTCGTACAATCCTGCTTGATGTGGATCATAGAACTACAATGAAAGCATCCTGTATTACTTTGAGGCTTTAGAGGAATATTCATTGATCCTGCCATCAAATTATGACTTGTACTCTCACCCTGGAAATAAGTGTCCCTCTTCCGGTTGAATCCAGCATTCACGTTCCCACTATTTCTCATGGGTAACAACATACATCCCCCTCCTGTAACCCCCACAATATATTACTCATCCACCATAGCTCTATTCACAGTTTCTTTGTAATCATGTATAACAAAACCGCTGTCTTCAACCGAATGTGTTGCCTCAAACCAGCTTCAAAGATATGCTATTTCAATGATGTACTACCCTCCAACTCGGGTGAAAACCTCACTAAGTTCATAAACATAGCTTCATAATCTATCACCACCATGTCCCCTTTCATAAAACTAATGAAATCTTTTTTACACTAAATTCTGAACGGTAGAATTGTTTATTAAAAAATACCTCAAACCCCTCCCATGTCACACTTTGGTTTGTCCCAGTTTAGAGCACCTGCTCCCACCACCGGAGGGAAAGATATTACAAAATATATGTGTCTAACTAGAATTTTAGTTCTGTCAATTCTCCCATGAAGTAAAATTACTGGTTCATTCTATTCCGCCATGCTTTAGCTATATCTCGCTCTGAATCACCCCTAAAGATGGGTGGATTCTGACATTGTAACTGAACCGCATGATCCTCATGCCTTGGTTTATTGACTTTATTCGCACTTCCTACTACATGAAAATCCTTCACTATACTCCGCACAAGTTGTTGGTTCACCTGGGGATCAAGTGAAACCATATTTTCTGCATTCTCCTCCAGTTGGTCTCTATGATGCCTACTCAGAGCCATTTCTATAAATAGAAAATCAACGATAAGTTTCTCTATGTTTACCCGAATGGGTATACAATTTTCAAATTTAATTACATAACAACTACCAAAATCCGGATTTCCATAGTTCACATTTCCCATATTGTACCATTTTTAAAAATACATCATATTTTGAAAATCAACCCATTTTCAAAATACCACAAATTTCCGCACTTCAAATCCTTCCATTTTGAAGACCCATTCATATTTTCAAAATATACACATTCATATCAACCATAAATCATTATAACCCAAATAAATATGCATCCTAGTGGGAAGTCATTTCTACCATGCATGCTATGCTATTCTCATTCGCTACACCCACGACATTGAGATATCCATTGCCTATAAGTGTCTCTCATCAGTTATGTACCCAACTCCCTGGTAACTTGAAGTTCAACATAAAAGGGTTAGGTACTTCCTTTTATGTTATACATTCCATGTTCTGACAATCCTACACCTTGTAACCATCCCAACTCAAGTAATAGACCAAGAACGAATCTCAACACCAAGACCAATAATCAATGCCAAAGGATCAAACAGTTGTTCTCAATTGTAATCCAATGATTGAACAAACGGATTCCACTTTTAACATCCTACCTCATCTCATTGGATTGAGAGGGTGGAGGAATGCTACATTGCCTTAAGCAACATTCCCAAGGTGCCAAAGGCTGGAAATAAATTCCAAGGGCTTTGAGAATAAATTGGGGAACGATTTTCCCTTAAGACAAAACCAACCAAACTATCCACTAACAACAAACTATATGATGCATGTCAATAAAATTCAATCATGTATTACCAAAAAATACAACCAATTTCTTCAACAATAAATCCCCAAACGAATACAACCAAACACAATATCAGAGTACTATGTGGAAGACTTATCAAGAGACCCCAAAATCAACCAAGACACACTGCACAGCTCCACACCAAGATCCATGCTCCACAAACCAACACATCTCCCAAGCCTCACCACAAGCCAATAGTAATGAGATGCTCTACCTTTACCTATGTCCCAGAATATGAAATCTGCAAAAGCGCCCAAGTTCCAAAGTAGGGGGTGGGTACTAATACTCAGTAGGTTTTCCCCAAATGACATCCCTACACACACCACTAGGATAAAACCATTAGCACATTTATATAAAATAGTTTATATAAAACATTAAATAGTGAAACCATTACCATTAATTCAAACATACCCTTACCAAGCCACGCTAAACAATGGTAAGCCAAAATCATTCCATAATCCATATCCCTATCATGAATTAGCACAACAAAATCTATCTTTGTGAAGAAACACACAATAAAGCAACATTTACGGTGGGACTTCCACCCATCCCATTCACACCATTATCAACTAGTGGTGTTCCCACCCACACATCCTTTTATGGGGGCCCTTCCATCCACTATCCATCAACTTTTGATAGTGGTACTCCCTACCAACATTACAAATAATTAATGCATTCCCTATTTCTTAACCCGCGACCAAGCATATCACATGAAGGTCACCACATTATGTGAATAATTAATTTACAACCAATTATACCTCAAGAACATTAAAAATTTCAACACATTCCTACCCACATTTCAATAAACCAAAATTTTATTGAAAACCATTTCCATAAAAAAATTTCAGAAATCCACCGTTGAAAACAATTTTGAAATCTCCATTTTAAAATCAAACATCTAGAATGTTACACAAAAAAATCCCCCCTTTCCCCAAAAATCCCCAAAACATTACCAAAAGGATTTCTAACCAATTTCACATGTAGAAATCACCAATTGATTTAAGAAAAACCAATTAATTGGACACGCCTTCTAGTTTTAACAATGTGGATTCGAGAGAGAAGCCACCTACCTTTAGGGTTCCAGCGAAATAAAACAACAAGAAATCACGCCATAAATCTGGAGAACGCACCACTAAAACAGCTCTAGATCCTCATCCCTAACATCCAAAATCCTTAAAATCAACACCCAAGGAAACCAAAACCCTAGATCTACATGAAAAGGATGTAGATCTAGAAAACAAAGAAAGAGGGAGATGTAGATTTAGAGGAAACCAAAGAGAATCCAAGAGGAAAAACTTACCTAGGAAGAACCGACTTCAATACTCCAAGAAACCCCTTTGATATTCTTCCAAAACATGTGTGGCATAACCTCCAACCTTTGAGAACCCAAAATACCTACTAAGTCTCGAGTGGGAGAAATTTTGTAATGAAAAGAGGCAACCCCAAGGGATCTTAGATTTAAAACCCCTACCTTTAAGTGGTCGTACTGTTACCCTGCATGGTTTGGAAAACCATGCACTAACCGTGTGCATGCCACTACCACAAGAGAACGGATCCACACAGTTTCATCAATGGTTTCAAAAACCACATGAAGGACATGAAAATATAACTATTCCCACTGCACAGTTTCCTGGAGAACTTACACGGTTTCCCCTAACCGTGGTCAGACCGTGCACCCTTAGAAAAGCCACCAAACTTACTCAAAACCATTCCAAACTCTCCCAACCTCTTCCCAAATCATCCCAAAAACATTAAACACATAAAAAGGCTTAAAAAAAGCTACATAGCTCAAAATTTGTGTGCTACATTCTCCTCACCATTTGAATTTCTGTCCTAAGGAAGTAGGGAACCATTGCTTTGCAGAAATTGCTTGGGCCATTGAACAACCATCTCTTTCTCCCACTCCAAAGTCTCCTCTTGAATCTGACCATGCTTCCACATAACATGAAATAAACCAATGATTTTACCATGCAAAACATTATCTTTCCTGTCCAAAATTTACGATGGCACGTGCACCAAGGAATCATCTGGTTCTAGGTTAACATAACCCCCAACGAATCACATGGTCATGATCTGGTTGATAATTATTCAACTATGACACATAAAACAAATTGTGAACCACACTAAATCATGGTAGAAAATATAAATGATAATCCACCTCTCCAAACCTCTCAAGTATCTCAAAAGGCCCAATACACCTAATAGATAACTTACGCTGCTTCCCAAACCGACGATGTCCCAACCTAGGATAGATTCTAAAAAACACAAGATCACCCACCCCAAATGACAACAGTCGTCAATGATAGTCTGCATATGATTTATGATGACTTTGATCCATCTCCATACTCTTCCTGATAAAGTTTATTTTCTCTCTAGTCTCGTGGACAAGGCTCAGTCTGATTATTGATGTATCGCCTATTTCTACCCAATATAGTGGAGAACAACAAGGACACACATACAAAGACTCTAACGGATCCATATGCATCAAAGCATGATAACTGTTATTATAGGCTAACTACACTAATGATAATTTCTACTCCAATGAACCAGAAAAATACATCACACAAGACTTTATACCATTCTCCAATGTTTTTATCATCCTCTATGATTGCCCATCCATTTGAGGATGATATGCCGTGCTCATAGTCAATTGTGTCCCAAACGATTACTATAATGATTTCCAAAAATGAGACGTGAACCTCAAATATTGATCTAATACAATCAAAATTTGAACACCATGCCTCTTTACCAATTTCCTGATATTTAGATTTTGGATTGATCATCCACTGTATGAGATTCATGAATCAGGATAAAGTGGGCTGACTTTGTTAGATGATCCACAATCACTCATATGGAATCACGCTTCTGGACCATTCATGGGAGACCTGTAAAAGTATCCAATGCTATCTACTCCCATTTCCACACTGGGATAGGTAAAGACTACAACATGCTTTCTAGCCATTGATGCTCTGCCTTGACTTGCTGAAAAGTCAAGCTTCCTGAGACAAACCTGGCCGCATCCATTTTCATACCATCCCACCCAAACTTTGATTTCAATGCCTTATAGATTTTCTGAATTACTAGATGGAAATTCCACCTGGAATGAAGATAAGCCCAGAGAAGTTACTCTCGAAAAGCCACTTGTACCGCCATCCAATTCTAAAAATACAAGAATGAATTCCCATTAAGTTTCTAGATCTCAATGGTCTCCCCACCATTGAGTTTCAACCTCATCACCATATATTCATAATCAGATGTTTGTGTCTCCTTAACCAAACTATCCATGTTAGGGACCGACGAAATTGGAAAGAAGACCGCTCTGTCACCCCGGTCCTCTCATTCCAACTGCTTGTCAGCTTTGACCGACATCAACTACCACTGATCTGATACCCGCTTCACCACTTGGGCATATGATTTCCTACTTAATGCATCTACAACCGAACATCCTTTACCTAGCGTGTACATTAAGTCAAAATCAAACATATGGAGATATTCCATCCATCTTATTTGCATCAGGTTCAAATACATTTATGAAAAGATATTCTTTAAGATATTATGATCATAAAGAACTATAAATTTCTCACCGAAGAGATAATGACGCCACATTTTTAAAGAATGAAACACTGCCACTAACTCCAAATCATGTGTTGGGTATTTTTTCTCATGAATCCCCAACTTCTGTGAGCCACCCGCTGCCACATGATCCCCTTTCATGAGAACACACCCCAACCCTGATCCCTATGCATCACAATACACCACGTACCCTTTCCCTTATTTTGAAAAAACCAGGATTGGTGCTAATGTAAGGTGGCCCTTTATCTCTTCAAAAAATTTCTGACACTACTCATGCCATTGAAATGGAACATTCTTCTTTGTAAAATATGTCATCGGGG
The DNA here is from genome assembly GCA_963277665.1 of Viscum album. NCBI lineage: Eukaryota > Viridiplantae > Streptophyta > Magnoliopsida > Santalales > Viscaceae > Viscum > Viscum album. The sequence goes on from OY728119.1 coordinate 2,124,266,383, forward strand.
AAGGCAATCATGAATAAAACGTCGATAATTCCAAGCTAAAACAAGGAATCTCTATATCTCGAAAACGTTGTTTGGTGGTTTCCATGAGATAACTGCCTCTATCTTTTCTGGATCAACAGAAACACCCCTCTTAAAAATAACATGTCCAAGGAAACAAACTTCCTATATAAAAAATTCATACTTTGACAATTTGGAATACAATTGATGATCGCTAAAGTTCCCAAACAATATCTCCAAGTGCAACTCATGTTCTACCCTTGTCCTTTAATACACCAGCATATCATCAAAAAACACCACCACAAAAGCATCCAAATTTTTTTGAGATATCTGATTCATCAATTCCATGAACACCACTGGTGCATTCATTAGACCGAAGGGCATAACCACATACTCATGATGAAAATATATACCTCTAAAAGCAGTTTTCAGAATATCCTCCTTCCTCACCCGCAATTGGTGATATCCCAACCTCAAGTAAATCTTTTAGAACCACTGAGATCTCCTCAAATGGTCAAACAAATCATCAATGTGTGGAAGTGAATATCAGTTCATTATCGTAGCCTGATTAAGTCTAAAATAGTCAACATAGAGCCACAAAGGATCCACCCTTCTTTTTACCAAACAAAATTGGAGCTTCCCACATAGACGTGCCAGGCCAGTTGAACCCTCTATTCTCTAACTCTTCCAACTACCCCTTTAATAATCACAATTCTGCTTGATCCATTTGGTAAGATAGAAGTGAGACAATACTGGTCCCCGAAAGGAGATCAATCATAAAATCCACTTCTCTCATAGGTGGAAACCCTGAGAATTCTTTAGGAAATACTTCCATAAACTGATCCACTGCTGCTGGAAGAATTCTATTCTTTAAACCTTCCACTGACTCCAACCAAAAATCCTCTAACTGATATGAGATCATGACTACATTTAGTGCCAAAAAAATCTATTGCACCCAACTATGTACTCTTATCTCTTCTAATGATATGTCTAATGCCATTATCCATCACAAAACTAACCTTTTGTGCAGAACAATCAATGTGGGCCTTAAACATTTTCAACCAATCCATTCCTAGGATTATACCATAATCATCCATCTCAAGCACTAACAAATCCCAAATCATTTCAATGTCATCTACAACTGAACTACAACCTCGACATAGAATGGCTCGACACTCTCTTTGGCCTCAAGGAGTTTGTATTTTAGAACCATATGCATCATTTATATTATTAAACCCAACATATCAACAATGCAGGAAGAATAAAAAAATGAGAATCACCCGTATCAAACAACACTTTGATCAACGTGGAACTTGAATGAACCATACCTCACACCGTGGATAGTCCCCAATAATCATCCATTACAACATTCTCATCTCCAAAAAACATCTTTCTTTCCACGCTCTAATCTTTATTACCTGAATGAGGTGTCATGGTATTTTGAGAATCATCATAACCCACTTTACTCTGCTATTGAGGAGTATGATACTGCCCCTGTCCTGTCGAGGCATAAGACCCCTGTGATGCCTGAGGAGTGTCACTGACACCCAACCTTAGAAAATGCCCCCAATAATGCTGCAGATGACCTATCTTCTTACAATTATGACATGCTCAAGGTTGTGTCATACAATCCCACTTGATGTGTTTTTTAGAACCACATTGAAAACATCTCATCTTACTATAAGGATTCAGAGGAAGATTCACCAATCCTACCGTCCTATTCTAAGCTATGCTCCCACCATGTAAATAAGTGTCCCTCTTCCGCTTGAATCTAGAGTTTGAGTTTCCACTATTTTCCATGGGTACAAATATATTTCCTTCACATGTAGCCCCCAGAAGATCCTGCTCATCCACCCTATCTCTATTCACCATTTCCATGTAATCATCTATACATAGCCCGACTTTCTTGGACCGAATTTCCTGCCATAAACCAGCTTTAATGATATGAGATTTCAACTATGTAATACCCACCACCTCGGGTGAAAACCTCACTTAGTTCATAAAAATATCTACATACTCTGTCACCGCTATGTTACCTTTCTTTAAACTAAATAAATCTTTTGTAAGATGAATTCTGAACATATGAGGGTAGAATTGTATATTAAACAATTCCTTAAACCCCCCATGTCACACTTTGGTCTGTCCCAGTTTTCAGAGGTAGCTCCCACCACAGGAGGGAAAGATCTTCCAACATATATGTGGAAGAATTGACTTTTAGTTCTGCTAGTGCCCCCAAGAAGTCAAATATCCAATTCATTCTGTTCAACCACGCTTCAGCCCTCTCTTGCTCTAAATCACCCTTGAAGATGGGTAGATTCTACCTTTTAAACGGAACCATATGATCCACGTGACATGGTTCATCCACTTTATCCACACTTCCTACTGCTTGGAATGCTTTCACAATACTCTGCACTAGCAGCCGGTTTACATGGGGATCAAGTGAAACCACATTTGTAGCATCCTCCTCTAGTTGGTCTCTATGATGCCTACCCGGTTCCATTTCTATCAACACAAAAACAACAATAAGTTTCAATCCCTTAATAAGAAAGGGTATAAGATTTACTAATTCAATTCCATAATAACTACCAAAATTTACATTTCACTTATTTCACCATTTTGAAAAATCCACCATGTTTTGAACATCGACCCATTTTCAAAGTACCACAAATTCCCATGTTTCAAATCCTTCCAAAACCCCATTCATATATTCAAAATCCACACATTCTTATCACTGGTAGATCATTATACCCCAATCAAATATGCAACCAAGTGGGAAGTCATTTATACCATGCATGCCATGATCATCACTTCTCTACCATGCATGCCATGACCATTTCAGTAGTTTTTCCCCAAATTACTACCCTACACATGACACTAGGAAAAAACCATTAGCACATTTATATAAAATAGTTTATATAAAAAATTAAATAGTGAAACCATTTCCAATAAGCCAAACATACCCTTATCAATCCATGTCAAACAAGGGAACACCAAAACCATGCCATAATCCTTATCCCTAGCATAGATTAGTACAAAAAAATCCATCTTTGCGAAGCAACACACAACAAAGCTACCATTACAGTGGGACTTCCACCCATCCCGTTCACCCAATTCTCAACTTATGGTGCTTCCCGCCCACTTATCCTTTTATAATGAGGCCCTTCCATCCTCTATCCATCCACTTTTTATAGTGATACTCTCCACCCACTATACACACAATTAACACATTCTATAATGGTTAACCCATTACCAAGCATATAACATCAATGCCACCACATCATGTAAACTATTTATTTACAACCAAACAACACCTCAAGCACATTAACAATTTCAAAACATGCCAACCCACCTTTCAATAATCCAAAATTTTATTTTAAACCAATTCCATAAACCATTTTCACAAATCCACCCAGGAAACAAATTTTAAATTCTCTATTTTAAAACAAACATCATGAAATTTACACGACAAAGACCCCCTTTTTCCAAAAAATCACCAAAAAATTACCAAATGGATTTATAACCAATTTCACATGTCAAAGGAACCAATTAATTTATGAAAAAACAATTAAAATGAACAATAATTCTATTCCTAGTAATGTAGAGTTGAGAGAGAATCCACCTAACTTTAGGGTTCCGGCAAAATCGACCCACAAGAAATCGCACCCCAAATCCGGAGAACATTCCACCAAAACCCCTCTAGATCCCCTTCCTTAACATCCAAAAGACTTAAAATCAACACCCAAGGCAAAAAAAACCTATATCTACATGAAATATATGTAGATATAGATAACCAAGAAAGTGGGAGATGTATATCTAGAGTAAACCAATGACAAAGAAAGAGGAGAGACTTACCTGGGAAGAACTGACTAAAATCTACAAAAAACCCGTTCTATTTGCTTTCAAAACGTGTGGGGGGGGGGGGAACATCCAAAATTTGAGGACCCAAAATCCCGAGTGAGGCTCAAGTGATAGAAAATTTGGAATAAAAATAGTCAACCAAAAGGGAGACCAGATTTAAAAGCCCTAATTTTAAGTAGTCGCAAGGTTAGCCCACACGGTTTGGAATACTATGTGCTAAACACGTGCATGCTACCACCTCTAGAGAAGGGATCCACGAGATTTCCTTTCATGGTTTGGAACACCATGCATAGGCCATGTGAAGCCTACTATCCCCCCTGCACGGTTTCTTGGAGAACCCGAATGGTTTCCCCTAACCTTGCTTAGAACGTGCGCCCTTAGAAAAGCCTTGAAACTTACTCAAAACCATTACAAACTCTCCCAACCTCTTCCCAACTCATCATAAATACATTAAACACATAAAAAGTCCTAAAAAGGCAAAATAACTCAGACCGAGGGTACTACACCATTGATTTTTTAGAAATTAATAATGAGTCAGATATGATATTGTAATCTGAGGAAGAGATTGTGGATGTGCTTATGAAGATTAAAGCTTCAAAGGAAGATTTAAAAAGGATGAATATAAAAATTAGTATTTAAACATAGATATTGAGCAAAAGACAAGGTATGACACCCAAGATCATATCATACTCTACAGATTCAATAACAGAAAGATAAATATGGAGGGGTATATCAAGGTCTGTGATGAGATGAAGTTCTTTTAAGTCTAAGAGGTTCTGAGGCATTATTATGTTATGAAGAAGGTGATAGAGATAAATAAGGTTTTACTTATTTATTTTTCTTTTTTTAAAAACCTAAATCAATTTATATGATTGTTGAGATGATCTTAATGTCTCAAAAAAATGCTTAATGTTTGGAGAATCATATTTGTTATCAGTAATATGGATTTTTCTAAAGGATTTTTCCTTCATATTTTCTGGGAATAATGTTACCAGACATAGATGGAAGACATGAATGGATGAAGTTAGTAGTGTTTTTCTAGATTGAGGTTATTGGACTAGGCTATCCAATAGATTATGGCACCAAATTTTAATCCAATTATGCTCAAATGCTATATAAAAAATAGGTGTTTAAAAATGAAAATGAAGGGAAGTATTGATATTCCTAAAATATAAAACATCATGATTACTAAATATTATCATGATACAAGGTTGACTATAATAGATGAGAATGGGTTTTAGATATAAAATTATTTTTATTGTGATGTTTTGTGAAATAAAAACATATTATGTTATTAGAAAAAGTTTGGGGGGGTATAAAGTGTTATGAGGAATTTTTTTTTAAATTTGAAAATTGGAGGATGTTTGATGAAGTTTCAGAGGGCTCAAAGTAATTTCATCATACAATGTACGTCTGAATAATTTTTATAAATTTAGCCTACATAGTCCACTAGATACAAGGAAAATTCATTTTTATTTTATTAAAAATCCACGTTATGGAAATGTTGGAACCATACACCAACCCTTCAAAAACAAAGTTCACCTTACAGATTTCAAAATTCATAATATACCTTAAGAACGAAAATCAATGCGCCTCACAACTTGTATCTAATTTTACACAATAGACTGTAATAAATGCCTCATTCCATGAACCTATATCGAATGTTTTCAGGACACAACCACTTCATCAACTACTCTATTGCCACCATCATCACATAGCTGCTTCCACCAACACATCACCATTGTTCACTCAAAACTCTCTCGTCATCACCATCACCTGAATTCAAGACACACATCAACAAACCACATTCCCTTTTCCTGACAACACTTATCACTAGAAGAACATTTGATCCAATGGAAAAATTCACATCCCCAGAGAACATCAGACTCGATCCAAGAAGACCTCAAACCAGGGGCAAGCGAAACCTGCATCAAAGAAATGAGAAGATGACCACCCTTTCATCACAAAACCTATTTCATGGTCAAAAATTTCCGCAACACCAGCTATTCCATTTTCCATCGCCCTAAAAACTCTCAAACTTGACGCTCCTGAACTAAACCACTAGGAACCTGCCACCATAACACAACACACACCCAAAACCTCATGTGTACCATCACACATGACCTACCTGGAACAGGGTTGTGGTCCTGGAGGCTAGAGAGGGGCGAGAAGAGGGACTCAAATAGAAATCCATTGAGCATGAATCACTTTGTCAAACATTCAAAAAAACAAAAAAACAAAACACTAACATAGAGACCCTACAAAACCAAAAGGCATGACAAAATCATCATGAAAAAAGAAGGAAGAAACTGGAATGAAACACCAAATGGAGGCTGGGATTAAGGAATCCAAGGGGATGATACCCAATGTAGAACAAAGAGAAAGATGAAATAGAAGTTGAAGCCCTAAAAAGAGATATGTGGAGCTGACAAATACACAACTGCCAATCTGATAAACCCAAAACCTTACAAGATCCATTGTTCTAGATCCGACCTTGAAAGAAGCATTGGAGCTCAAGGTCAGAGTGAGGAGGAGACAACCTAGAAGAAATATAAAGCGCTACAGATCCAATAGAATCTAGGGGAGGAAACCTTAAGAATATCGAGCGAGAAGAAGTGATGTTGTATAGAGAGGATAAAGAAGAAGAGAGGGAAGAACCATAAGGAAACAAAGAGGAGGTTCCATCGTCGAAGAATGAGAGTGAAACCCTAAAAGAAGAAGAGAGCCGAGAGACTGAGGCATCCATGCGTGTGAGGCACCATTCATAGTCCAATAGATAAAAATTATCTGTACAATAGTAAGAGAAAAGGGTAAAAGTACACTGAAAAATGTTTTATATGTTCGTAAGACATAGTAATATCTGGTTTTGTTAGAATTATATCAGATTGAATTGGAAAAATATATAAAGTGAAGAAGTTATAGAATATTCTTTTTGAAGTCTCAATATGAATAAGTTTAAAAATGTTTCCAAATGATCTTCACGGGATAAATGGTTCTTAGTGAAGGCAATGGAATAGAGTTTCCGAAGAGGGTCATATGATAGAGGAATTGTCTTATGAAATAATTTTGAGTTGTTCCTATGAAGTCTTAAAGAATCACCATATGTAGCTTCATTGGGTAGATGAAGTGTTATGAGTTTGTACCATATGGAAGGTTTACATATTTTTATGAGGTTTCCTTAAGGTAATTAATGTGGTGATTTCAGGATGGATGTTCAATGTTTCAACTATATTAAAGGTGGAATTGTGATTCTAGCTGATATTATAGGACGTTTGAAGATTTATGCAATGTCCCAAACCTGGGATGCACAAAAAGTTTCCCTGAGATGGGTATCCACTTGAACTCAAGCATGCCTCCCCGTACACCAGAGGGTTCCTAATATTAGTGAGGGTCTAACCAATCATGTGGGGAGACTATAACCACATTATCATAGTAATCCATGGTAGGTAATATGAAATAACTGAAATAAGAATAAATAATAAAAATAAACATGTATTATAACCCATATCTCAAAACTATGTATAATCCCACAACCAACTAGTAAATATGTCATTCCATACCATACAATACCAAATATAAGGAAAACCGAAACTAAAGACAACAAATGATATCCCATAAATGGGTTATGACTCTAATTATGGATCCTTCTCCCATGAATACCCCCTTCCGAAATCAAAATCATAGAATAAGACGTTTTCCCTTGTCTTAACCTACAAATATGAAGTCTTCTTGGGTCCCCAGTGGTGGCAGGATTAGGGTGTGAGTGCAACTCAGTAGGCTACCACCAAAGGTGTCTACAAAATATCCAGTCGAAACAGATTATGTATAAAAGTACTAAAATAAACTAAAAGGAATGAAAAATGGATAAACCATAATACAATGATTAATAACTTCACTTAATTAATTTTCATTATTTATTCTCTTTTTAGGAATTTTCATCTATTTCACTTCATCCTATGTCAGTCAACTAAAATTCATAAGGGGATAAATAAAGCTCCCTATCTCACTAGGGAAAACATTTCACAAACAACAACATCACACTTACCTTGGAGCCTTGATCTATATAATCTCAACAAATGAAACAATTAGGGGTATATAACATTAATCCTTTCCCTAACCCATGTATTAAAGTGGGAGGGGTTTAGAGTGTAACACCCCAAGAATTCATAGTGTGTTATTTCTTCAAAATAATTCAATAACTTGCACTACACGCAACACCGAGTTCAATTGCACCATGACTTACCAAAAAGCCATTCAAAAGAGGTTATGAATAGAATTAACTAAATTTTAAACTTTATATAATCCTTATAATTTTAGAATCCATATTATGAGTATCTTAGACATAATGCAAGAACAAATTCATTTTCAGTATTGCACTTTTATCATCTTTTAATAGTGAACCCTTTTGAAATAAAATATTTTAAACTTTTTTACTAAATGGGGACATCAAAAATTTAAAATGAAACATCCCAAGCTTCCATGGTACGCTTTCTTTGAATAATACAGTAGAGTGTGTTGTACGCAACTTCGAGTTTTAACACACACCACAACCAATCAAACTAGCCATTATGAATAGTAATACCTACTTTTTGAAATTATATATATTTTATATTTCAAAATGGGATTCATTTTTGGATTCGGAATATCGAATTTAGCCTAAGGTGAAATTTTGGTACTTTTTGAATAACTTTCATATTTTGATGAATAGTGAAAATTAATAAATTTTAATTTAAAAAAACTTTTTTAATCAAATAATTAATAGTGATAAATTATGAATTTGAGTGGTTTTAAAGTATATTTAGAATATATTTTTACCATTTAATATAATGTTGGTCATTGTACATAATTTTCCAATTAAACCGAACATAAACAAGTGTCGATCTTTTGATAGTTATTATCTCTTAAAAACACGCTTTTTGTTTTGACAGCGGGAATTAATTTTAAATTAATTTATGACACTTATGTAATTTGAATTTAGAAAAATGGTTTCCATATTTGGAATCAGGATGTTCAAATTGTATAAATAGGTAAATTTTATTTTTAGACATTTTGAATAATTACTGCGGTAAATATTTTATTTACCATGGTTAAGGGTAAATCCGGTAAATAAGGGTTAAAAAATAATATTATAATAATACTAAATTACGCTAAAACGTGTCCTAGAATTATGGGTTGATACATGTTCGGACATAGGAATATTTGGGTCGATTTTGGGACCCCATGGTGCCACTTGTAGGTGATAGGGACACTTTATTTTAATTAAGTTAAAATGAATACAAAAATGACACAAGAATATATCTTTTAGGAAAACAATTTTTACATAGGGTTATATATGTTGGATTTTAGATTATAAATATTAATTAGAAAGATAAAACTATTTCTTACATAATTATAATTTATTTATAATTTTTAGACATTAAATAATTTAATTTATATATGACACAATGATGATGAATTAATTACTATAATAGTGAAAAATTCAAATAATTGATATTATAAATAACCAATTAATATAATATGAAACTTTTAATGAATTACAATAATTTTATAGGATAATATGACATATTAGGATTGATTTAATTGACTTTGTTTGAAGTAATCAATCTTTTATGAGTTTCACAAAAATAAACTATTGAATAGTGTCAAAATTTACATAAAAGATTTCTTAAAACAAATATAATATTATTAATTGATATTAAATTCATAAAAATCTAAGGTTCGGCCAAGAGACCTATATCATGATAGGGTCATCATTAATGGACCACTTGGGGGTATCTTGGATGTATATAGTATGTTTATTAACCATATTATATAAAAATACAAAGTGACATTGTAAAAGTGAAACTAATTAACTTAGTGTTAATACTTAAAGATAAGTTTAATATAAGTACCCAAACCTGTCTAAATTATATTGGTTGAGTTTTGTTCGACCCATACCCACCTTAAAATTTAAATAATCAACTTTGGAGCCATTAGAAACCGAATATGAATTTATTATAAACTAATATTTCTAGCTTTTCCAAAGGTGCCTCTCACCCCTCTTATAAAAGGGAACTCTTCCTTCTCATTTTTCTTCACACCTTCAAAACCTTTTGGTTCGGCAAAACTCTGACCAAATACTCTCCCAACTTCCATCACTACAACCTGGAGGCCTTAGTTTGATCAGAAAGCCAACCTAAGGAACCCTTTTGATCAAATCAAAAGGAAAAACCCAAAGAAGAGGTAATGATTTCACCACCATTTTCCAAGTTCCTTTCTTCTTCCACTTCTCCTTCCTTTGTCATTACCATTCTAAAATAATAACTCCAGTATCATATATATACTGTGATGTTATAATAAATATGGTATAACCATATTCAGTATTCTATCCACCCTTTGAATAACATGTCACCATACGTGCGTACGTACGGCTTACCGTCTCCACGTCGTGGTGTAATTATTATTCAATATATTATTATTTGGATGGGTATAATAATGATATGTAACTCATGTAAATAATAAATATAACATTTTAATGATTCTATATATATGATATAACAACCATTTATATATTATTTCAAAATAATGATATTGTCGCTCGTGCGTACGTACGGACTACCGTCTCCACGAACACGATGAGATTCATTCTCCATCGTATCCATTAAAGTATAATTATCATTTGATGATTTAAAAATGATGTTTAAGGACTTGATATCATTCTGGATATGAATAATATACATCCTATCCATTACAAACATGGCTTACGTAACAAAAAATATAAAAGAACACAAGTAAGTTAACACCCGAAACAACGATAATACTAAGATATTATTATCAAATCAATATTAAAAGATCATATATGATATCATATTAATGTATATGATTCTTGTATAATTTAATAACAATTATTTCACCATTATACAGGAGGTTAACCTACCCCAACCAAGGAAAACTACAAGGTAAGAGGTTTTCATCTCACTCCTTATTCACATGAGATTCATGCCATATTCCCACCATCACCTTTTGTGTGGTGTATGTACTGCCCATAATTAAATTCTTTATGTAATACACTATAATTTATATGTATTTACATATTCATTGTATGATACCTCTTTCATGGGTTTTATGTTTCATAAGTTACCAAATTGGTAAGGGTTATTTCACAATCTCTTCATTATCTGAGGTTGTTTATATGTAATAATCTACTGGGATCTCTTTATCATCCACATCCATGTTTTCTTAAAAATGGATTTCAAAACATTTTTATTATTTACAAGAATATGGGTTAAAGTCATTTATACCCTTGTTTGACTTTTTATAATAGGAATCTTTCCGTCGTTTTCAAAACAAGGTCCTTTTTAACCTTTTCGACAGAATTAAGGTAAGAATGTTTTTCTTAACTTATACGGCGGGTGCGGCTATTTTCCGCCGTTATAAAATCTTCAAAGCTTTCCTTACAAGCTTATAAGAATATTTTCAAAAAAATGTTTTATTTTATATGGCTCTTAAATGATTTCAAAAATATAAAGAGATATTTTTCTAAAAAGATTTTTGATTTCATCTATGTCAACATCCTTTGATGGCTTTTAAGCTTATTTGAAGTTGATTTATTATGATACAAAACATCCATATTTTATTGAAGGTTTTGTTATATTTTTTACTGTGGATAAGCTATTCTTATGTCACTCATGGTTTTTTTTAAAGTATTGACATTTCATAAGTTATTTTTAATCCGAATGTTTATGTTATATTACAACCTTTCATTCAGATGAATGTGTTAGACAAGTATGTTCCGGGCTGGGGACCGGTAAAAGTACGCCCTCCGGTTTGGTCTACGGTTATTAGAGGAACTCCGGTTTGGTCTCCGGTTATTAGAGGAACTCCGGGTTGGTGTCCGGTTATTAGAGGCACTCCGGGTTGGTGTCCGGTTATTAGAGGCACTCCGGGTTGGGTTCCGGTTACAGTTATCCCCAAGGTCTTGGGACGAGGCCTTGACAAAGAAATTAAAGTTCAGCATTATGCATTCCATCATTATGAAAGTGGTTATTGATTTTGCATGTGATTATTCGACTGGTAGAATATCCATGTGAATAAGTAAATGGAATTATTTCATTTTATTTATGCCATACTATGTTGAAAGTTCAAGTTTAAAAGGCTTTTGTTTTAGTTATACATTGCCTTAAATGTTTATTCTTATTTATGAAAGTTTCCGCTATATTGTTATCCTTACTGGGCATTTGAGCTCACCCCTTTTCTATGTTTTATTTTTCCCAGTATGTGAAGAAGAAAGTTATGAATGACCTTCAGGGTTATTATGAGGGGATAATAGTGTGGTCTATGGAGACATTATGTTGTTGTAGTAGTTTTTCATTTTATGATGTAATGTAAGACTTATTAATATATCTAGTGTTTCCAAGTCTACTAAACCAATCGGTTTTTCGAGATTTGATCTTTCTTGTGATCATGCCAATGTTATGTAATAATGCAATGACTCTGGGTAACTAGGGTCGGGGCGTTATAGTTGGTATCAGAGAAAGTTTAGTACAAACCTTGGAAGCTAGATTTTGATAAACTCTGATTAGAGCATGTAGACCTAAGATGAACTTTGAGGATTAGTATAGAAGAACTTCCTAGAATTTTGGTATTGTAGAGATTTTGTGAGATTTTCAAGCAATACATCCCTGTCTGGATACGATCAGGTAGAGGCGGCTTTGGCACAGATGTACCTAGGGGTAAATCCCGAAAACATCGCTTTGAGCTAGACTCGAACGGGAACTGGTGCACGACAACGGGGCTTGCTGCACTCTTGGTTACGACACTCCTGGGGGATATGCTTGGGATAACTCTCATTTTCTTTACAAATCATTATGAAGGGTTTATGAGTATATACTTCCTCAAAGGATACATTTTTAGGATTATGTATTATATCCATAAACTATTTAATTTATGTTATGTGTTTTACAAGTTTGGGATTAGGTATTGTTATTCATAAACTAATCTAGTGTATGCCATTTTTTAGAAATGGTGCCCAGTAGAAGGAATGAGAACTCTAGAAATGAACATTATCCAAAGAGAAGGAAGGATCATATCTTTCATGGTCTTAAGCCAGAATTTATAAGAGAAATGGTTTCGCATGTATTATCATCATATGAAGAAATAATATCATGTGTTGATAATATAAGTAAAGAGTTTCCTGAGTCCTATGGCTTTGAAGGGAAGCAAGAGAAGAAAAGTATGGAAGAGAGAAATATGGATAAATGGAAGAGAGAAAACAAGAATTTTCCCATATGTGATAACTGTGGGAAGAAACACCCTGGAACATGCCTAAAAGGAATGGGATTTTGTTATAATTGTGGAGGAAAAGGGCACAAAGTACGTGACTGCAAGGGTAAGAAAATGGTTTCAAATATACAATGCTTCATTTGAAAGGAGTTTGGACACTACACGAACCTATGTCCCAGTCATCAGACTATGCCGCAAATGATGTTATTGGATAATAATCAAGTTATGATACAACCACAGATGAAGAGGAATGATTAGAGTTATTTTGTTGATTATGTCATTTGAGTGTTGTATCAACAATGTACTTGTTATAATAATTATGGAATATATAAGGATTGTACTGTAGTACTATTTCATTAAGGACTTGAGATTGTGTGGAACAATGAAAAGTGACTCAATAGCAGGATAAATTATTGGAAAATATATGGTTGAGAGAATGATAAACCATAATATAGTTCTGATACCAAGGTAGTGATTTTGGAATAATACATGATTGTTTTGGATAAATTATATTGGATATTCTTGACTACCTTGGAACTAATTAATGATTTGTATATTCCATCATTGTTGGGGTTTAAAACATTTTTGGATTGATGAAGTATATCCATCATTCTATATGGAATAAGGGAGCACGGATGTAATCAATAAGGAATATGGTAATTCAGGATGTTTCAGTGTATTAAAAGAATACATGATGAAGGTATTCATATGGTACTATGGGGTATAAAGGATCTACATTATGTTTACCTTCCTTATAAATGTTGGACTATGAGTTTTGACAGAAGTATTTTGGATAGTTCTAGTTTGGATTATTTTGGATTGCCATAAAAGGACAACCCGGAGGTCGGGTGGCAACCCGTCGCGTCTGGCAAGGCTGCGAGACTTGAACCCGCAACTGAAGGGCGACAAGGGTGTATCACCTACCACTGGCCCATGAGATGTCCTGGATTAAATAATGTAGTTTTTATTAAAATATCTTGTATATGAATTATAAATTCGTTTATTTTGGAACCCTATACGAATAGTGTAAATAGAATTTTTTACGTTCTATTATCTTTTAGAGTGAAAGATGAGTTTGTGGTAGAAATTTATTAATGGATAAAACTCTAATTATAAAGTAAGTATATCTCCTTATGATCTTATCCAATCTCATAAATAAATTCCTCAAAAGGAACTTAGAAAAAAAATGTTGTCCTAGATGGTACCTTAAATCAGCACTAATTTATGGCTTTGGGATTGTTGGCCTTTTCATAGCCATGTTATTTACCACTCTCCATCAAATAATTGATGGTTAGATTCTTCTTACATATCCATATTTTCATACATGGAACCCTAATATGTTTTATTTTCGGTAATCTTTATACTTTCCACTCTTTATTTTAAATAGAGGCCTCATTAATTCATTTTTCGTTGTGGGATTTCAACTAAGATATTTTGAAACGTCAAAAATGTGTTATCCCAATACCCTATGTTTTGTTGAACCGATGGTATTTCAAATCATCATAGATTGATGAGTTTAATGACCTCAATTTTATACTTGTTTGTGATTGATGACCTCAATCACTACCTATAAATATTTATGTTTTTCCTCCAATTATATGTCTCTAATTGCCACCAATGTTCTCCTAATCGAGATCATAATTTGGTGGTGACCCTTTCATTTCTCTTTTCCTCATATTAAGACTAAATTTTAGTAAAGTAATTTCCGATGTGGGTTTTCCCACAAACATATTTTCTATTTTCAACCTTTTATTTTCGAAGAACAATTTCAAATTGCGAGGACGCAATTTATTGAAGGAGGGGAGAATGTAACACCCCAAGAATTCATAGTGTGTTATTTCTTCAAAATAATTCAATAACTTGAACTACATGAAAAATCGAGTTCAATTGCACCATGACTTACCAAAAAGCCATTAAAAAGAGGTTATGAATAGAATTAACTAAATTTTAAACTTTATATAATCCTTATAATTTTAGAATCCATATTATGAGTATCTTAGACATAATGCAAGAACAAATTCATTTTCAGTATTGCACTTTTATCAAATTTTAATAGTGAACCCTTTTTAAATACAATATTTTAAACTTTTTTACTAAATGGGGACATCAAAAATTTAAAATGAAACATCCCAAGCTTCCACGGTACGCTTTCTTTGAATAATACAGTAGAGTGTGTTGTACGCAATTTCGAGTTTTAACACACACTACAACCAATCAAACTAGCCGTTATGAATAGTAATACCTACTTTTTGAAATTATATATATTTTATATTTCAAAATGGAATTCATTTTTGGATTCGGAATATCGAATTTAGCCTAAGGTAAAATTTTGGTACTTTTCGAATAACTTTCATATTTTGATGAATAGTGAAAATTACTAAATTTTAATTAAAAAATACCTTTTTAATAAAATAATTAATAGTGATAAATTATGAATTTGAGTGGTTTTAAAGTATATTTAGAATATATTTTTATCATTTAATATAATTTTGGTCATTGGACATAATTTTACAATTAAATCGAACATAAACAAGTGTCGATCTTTTGATAGTTATTATCTCTTAAAAACACGCTTTTTGTTTTGATAGCGGGAATTAATTTTAAATTAATTTCTTCCACTTCTATGATTTGAATTTTGAAAAATGGATTCCATATTTGGAATCAGGATGTTCAAATTGTGTAAATAGGTAACTGTTATTTTTAGACATTTTGAATAATTTCTGCGGTAAATATTTTATTTACCATGGTTAAGGGTAAATATGGTAAATACGGGTTAAAAAATAATATTATAATAATAATAAATTAGCCTAAAACGTGTACTAGCCTTATTTTTTGATACATGTTCGGACATAGGCATATTTGGGTCGATTTTGGGACCCCATGGTTCCACTTGTAGGTGATAGGGACACTTTATTTTAATTAAGTTAAAATGAATACAAAAATGACACAAGCATATATCTTTTAGAAACACAATTTTTACATAGGGATATATATGTTTTATTTTAGATTATTAATATTCATTGGAAAGATAAAAAGATTTCCTACATAATGATAATTTATTTATAATTTTTAGAGATTATATAATTTAATTTATATATGACACAATGATGATGAATTAATTACGATAATAGTGAAAAATTAAAATAATTGATATTATAAATACCCAAATAAATATAATATGAAACTTTTAATGACTTACACTAATTTTATAGGATAATATGACATATTAGGATTGATTTAATTTACTTTTTTCGAAGAAATATATCTGTTATAAGTTTCACAAAAATCAACTATTGAATAGTGTCAAAATTGACATAAAAGAGTTCTTAAAACAAATATTATATTATTAATTGATATTAAATTCCTAAAAATCTATGGTTCGGAAAAGATACTTATATAATGATAGGTTCATCATTAATGGACCCCTTGGGGGTCGCTGGGATGTATATAGTTTGTGTATTAACCATATTATATAAAAATACAAAGAGACATTGTAAGAGTGAAACTAATTAACTTAGAGTTAATACTTAAAGATAAGGTTAATATAAGTACTCAAACCTGTCTAAATTCTATTGGATGAGTTGATTTCGACCCATAACCACCTTAAAATTTAAATAATCAACTTTGGAGCCATTAGAAACCGAATATGAATTTATTATAAACTAATATTTCTAGCTTTTCGAAAGGTGCCCCTCACCCCTCTTATAAAAGGGCACTCCACCTTCACATTTCTTCACACCGTCAAAACCTTTTGGTTCGGAAAAAATCAGCCCAAATACTCTCCCAACATCCCTCACTACAACCTAGAGGACTTAGTTTGATCATAAATCCAACCTATGGAGCCCTTTTGATCAAATCAAAAGGAAAAACCCGAAGAATAGGTAATGATTTCACCACCCTTTACCAAGTTCCTTTCTTCTTCCACTTCTTCTTCCTTTGTTATTACCATTCTAAAATAATAACTCCAGTATAATATATATACTGTGATGTTATTATAAATATGGTACAACCATATTCAGTATTATATCCACCCTTTGAATAACATGTCACCATATGTGCGTACGTACGGCTTACCGTCTCCACGTCGTGGTGTAATTGTTATTCAATATATTATTATTTGGATGGGTATAATAATGATATGTAACTCATTTAATAATAAATATAACATGTTAATGATTCTGTATATATGATATAACAACCATTTATATATTATTTCAAAAGAATGATATTGTCGCTCGTGCGTACGTACGGACTACCGTCTCCACGAACACGATTAGATTCATTCTCCATCGTATCCATTCAAGTATAATTATCATTTGATGATTTAAAAATGATGTTTAAGGACTTGATATCAATATGGATATGAATAATATACAACCTATCCATTACAAACATGGCTGACGTAACAAAACATATAAAAGAACACAAGTATGTTAACACCCGAAACAACGATAATACTAAGATATTATTATCAAATCAATATTAAAAGATCATATATGATATCATATTAATGTATATGATTCTTTTATAATTTAATAACAATTATTTCTCCATTATACAGGAGGTTAACCTTCCCCAACCAAGTAAAAGTACAAGGTAAGGGGTTTTCATCTCACTCCTTATTCACGTGAGATTCATGCCATATTCCCACCATCACCTTTTGTGTGGTGTATGTACTGCCCATAATTAAATTCTTTGTGTAATACACTCTAATTTATGTGTATTTACATATTCATTGTATGATACCTATTTCATGGGTTTTATTTTTCATAAGTTACCAAATTGGTAAGGGTTATTTCACAATCTCATCATTATCCGAGGTTGTTTATATGTAATAATC
Source organism: Viscum album (assembly GCA_963277665.1). Taxonomy (NCBI): domain Eukaryota; kingdom Viridiplantae; phylum Streptophyta; class Magnoliopsida; order Santalales; family Viscaceae; genus Viscum; species Viscum album. Next base: position 2,124,284,339 of record OY728119.1, read on the forward strand.
TACTGAGATCTCTTTATCATCCACATCCATGTTTTCTCAAAAATGTATTTCAAAACATTTTTATTATTTACAAGAGTATGAGTTAAAGTCATTTATACCCTTTTTTGACTTTTTATAAGAGGAATCTTTCCATCATTTTCAAAACAAGGTCCTTTTTAACCTTTTCGACATAATTAAGGTAAGAATGTTTTTCTTAACTTATACGGCGGGTGCAGCTATTTTCCGCCGTTATAAAATCTTCAAAGATTTCCTTACAAGCTTATAAGAATATTTTAAATTTTTTTTTATTTTATATGGCTCTTAAATGATTTCAAAAATAGAAAGAGATATTTTTCTAAAAAGAGTTTTGATTTCATCTATGTCAACATCCTTTGATGGCTTTTAAGCTTATTTGAAGTTGATTTATTATGATACAAAACATCCATATTTTATTGAAGGTTTTGTGATATTTTTGAATGTGGATAAGCTATTCTTATGTCACTCATGGTTTTTTTAAGTATTGACATTTCATAAGTAATTTTTAATACAAATGGTTATGTTATATTACAACCTTTCATTCAGATGAATGTGTTAGAAAAGTATGTTCTGAGTTGGGGACCGGTAAAAGTAAGCCCTCCGGTTTGGTCTCCGGTTATTAGAGGAACTCCGGTTTGGTCTCCGGTTATTATAGGAACTCCGGGTTGGTGTCCCGTTATTAGAGGCACTCTGGGTAGGTGTCCGGTTATTAGAGTCACTCCGGGTTGGGTTCCGGTTACAGTTAGCCCCAAGGTCTTGGGACGAGGCCGTGACAAAGAAATTAAAGTTCAGCATTATGCATTCCATGATTATGAAAGTGGTTATTGATTTTTCATGTTATTATTCGACTAGTAGAATATCCATGTGAATAAGTAAATGGAATTATTTCATTTTATTTATTCCATACTATGTTGAAAGTTCAAGTTTGAAAGGCTTTTGTTTTAGTTATACATTTCCTTAAATGTTTATTCTTATTTATGAAAGTTTCCGCTATATTGTTATCCTTACTGGGCATTTGAGATCACCCCTTTTCTATGTTTTATTTTTCCTAGGATGTGACGAAGTAAGTTATGAATGACCTGTATGGATATTATGAGGGGATAATAGTGTGGAATATGGAGACATTATGTTGTTGTAGTAGTTTTTCATTTTATGATGTAATGTAAGACTTATTAATATATCTAGTGTTTCCAAGACTACTAAACCAATCGGTCTTTCGAGATTTGATCTTTCTTGTGATCATGCCAATGTTATGTAATAATGCACCGACTCTGGGTAACTAGGGTCGGGGCGTTAGATAGAGTGTCAGAATAATTCGGCTTGTGGGCATAGATCCTCAAGTCCAATACCCTAGAAAAACCATTAATCCATGTATACATGATTCATTAATCATTTACCATTTATAAAAAATCACAAAACATTATCAACAAACACATAAAATATTAACAAAATGGTTATTTTAATAAATAAATCATCTTCATGCCTTTACTCATTTACAAATTCTCATTTACATGCCTTATTCCAATTAAGCCATTTATCATTCACCTTGAATTTTCCAATCAACGAGTTTTCCCTTTTTAATTGATTTAACATTTAACATAATAAAATCATACCAACCAACCCCTTATGCCATGTTATAAATTAAACCCAATTCTCATTAGTTTCATTCCATACCCCAATCTAACATGTCAATACATTTATTATTGGAACTATGGAATAAGAATTATATTCTACACTTATCATTACCAATTTTATGTTCAAGAAGAATAACACCCCATGGGTGGACCTTAAGCTAGTCAATTCAACCTCAATGCATCCCATGGGGATCATGAGGTGTTCAATTCATCATCTAATCAACCCATTTACCAAATCCTATGAAATTCATAAAATTCACAAAAAAGGGAACCATACCCTAACCACATAAACATAAACCACACATCAAGACTATGAGATATAACATACAGACTACCTTCTGGGATTTTGAAGACAACCGCAAGCTCAAGATCTAAACCTATGATCCACAAGAGAAATATAGTTTTGGGGCTTTAGAATAATAAGAACAACCACACAAGACCTTATCTAAAAATGATAAGGAATATGAGTGTTATACTCATCGATAGATTTTATTTTCATGCAATAAATATCTTAGAAATGAGGAAGATCATTCCTTGAGATTGTTTGGGGAATTGTGGTTTTCACTAGGGTTGATGGAGAAGAAATGAGGATACAAATCAAGTAAGGGATCATAAATCCCAAGGGGGGAAACTGTAAAAAATATATTTTTAAGGGGTGTATGGTTAGACAAACCATTCACCAACCATATTTCACCCTTTATCCAAAAGGGGGCCAAGTCACATGGTTTGCGGGGAATCTCACATGGTTTGAAAACCCATGTGATGTCTGTGCAGAATTCCTTTATCCAAGGCAACATGTTTTGTCTTTCCCCATTTCAAAGTTACCACTAACCATGAACCAACTTTAAAACAAGAACTATATGGTCCCATTTTCCCTTATTTTGTGTCTTGAACTCCTGGGAAACCCCTAAGACTCCTCATTGACTTAGGATACCATTAATTAAGCAACTAAAAGGTATTTAAAGAATAATTTTTAACAAGAAATCACCTCAAGATGTTTGGGATCTTACAACCTACCCACCTTATGAAAACTCATCATCGAGCTTCCTTTACATGCATCACTATGGTATTGAGGTAAAGAGATGAGGACACTAGGCTTGCATATCCAACTCCCACTACCAGGTTTCTTCCTGAACATTACAATGCTTACCCAAAACTCGAACAAGAGGAACTATCTTACTCCCACAATAATTTCACTCTATGATCCACAATATGAACCATATACTTCTCAAAGGAAACATCAGCCTCAAGATCAACATCATCAATATCAATCACATGACATGGGTCGTGGTGATACTACCAAATCAGTGACACATGAAAAACATCATACATGCCACTATACCATTTTGGAAGATCCAATTGGTATGATACTAGTACTATCCTCTCTACAATCTCAAACAACCCCACATACCTAGGCACCGACTTATGCTATATCTGAACCCTAGGGTGACACAATCTTGGAGACACTCAAAGAAACACATGATCCACCACTATAAACTCAAGAGTTCAATGGCATTGATCTTTATATGGCTCTTTCCTACTCTAATAGATAGCCATTATTTTTTGAATCAACTAAACCTCTTCTGGATTCTCTTGCTCGAGAGTCGTTCCAAACAACTCTGATTCCCCAGCCCCTATCTAACACAACATATATCATCATGGTATACCATATAGAACCTCATATAGTTCCATCTAAATTATCAATTGATAATTGTTGTTATAGGTGAACTCAATATGTTCCTTGTGCTTCTCCAAAGATCCACTAAAATCAAGGACACATGACCTCAATATTTCCTCTAGGACATGAATTGTACACTCTGATTTCCCGTCTGTCTGTTGGTGAATATATGTACTAAAAAATAGCTGGGTACCAAGAACCTTCTATAACCCCTACTTAAAGCATGAAGTAAAACATGGATCACAATCTAAAATTATAGCATATGGCACCCCATGTAACTATACTATTTCCCACACATACAACTCACCCAATTGGTCCATGGTGAAGGTCTCTAGAATTGATATGAAATCGGCTACCTTGGTCAAAAAATCCACAACTAACCAGATTGCATCATTCTTATGAGGCATCCTTAGAGGACCAACAAAAAAATCCATCATCATGTCAGTCCATTTCCATTCTTGAATGAGAAAAGGCTTTAACAACCCACCTATTTACTGATGTGTGGCCTTCACCTATTGACAGGTGTAGCATCACGTCACAAAACACACAACCTTTTTCTTCATCCTTAGAAACCAATATGGACTTTGAAGATCATGATACATTTTATTTAAACCAATATTCACTTCCCACTTCAAGTCTTTTAACTCATGCATCAACTCTCCCCACATGGAAGTATGTATGAAAAAATGACCGTGAACATAAATGATCTCATCCTCACCAACAATTTAACCAGAAGTTGAATCCAAAAATTCAAGACATTCCCTTAGATCCAAGAAATTTGGATCCTCATATTTTATCTCCATGATCCAGCTCAAAAGTGTAGACTCAACCACCAAGGATGCAAGTTTCATCTACCCTTGTCCATACTGAACCTCTAGATGAATATCTAAAAACAATGCCATCATCCACTACTCGAAAATATATACCTGAACCACCTAGTTTTGTGTCTTTCAGCTCAATGTATCTGCAACAATGTTCTCATTTAATAATGTGTAAACTTTCCCCAAATCAAAGGATTGTACATTCTCAACCAAAATTCACTATCAAATATTCAAATCCCAATAGTATAAGATATAATTAAGAATTTTATGATCAGTAAACATAGAAAACCTCTCTCCCAAGAGGTAATTCCACCAAAATTTTAAGGAATAGACCACTATGGACAACTCAATATCTTACATTGGTTAATTTTGTTCACGAGGCCTCAAATTTCATGAACTATACCCAATATCCTGATCATTCTGCATTAACACTTACCGAAATACAATATCAGATGCATGAAAATACAATGTATTATTATTACCTATATTAAGTAATATCAAAATTGGTGCAATAGTCAGACACTTATTTAACTCCTAGAAGGCATTATCACATGACACAAACCATTTAATCTTAACTCTCTTCTTGGTCAAACCCTAAAGTGGTGACACCAAGTGGTTTATGTCTTTGATAAACCTCCAATAATATTCATATAAACCATGAAAACATCAGTCAACAAACAAATTCTTGGGTTTCTCCAATGATACCACGAAATTCACTTTATTGGGGACTACATACATACCTTCTCCATAGATGATGTGATCTAAGAAATGAAACTTTTTAATCATGAAATTTAATTTGGATAACTTGGTGTAAAGAATATGTTCTCTTAGTGTAGTTAGGATGATGTCAAGGTGTTTGGAATGATCGCATTGAGTCTTAGAGTACAACAAGATGTCATCCACAAATACAAATATGAAATAATCTAGTTATGGATGGAATATTAGGTTCATTAAGGCCATAAACTCTATTGGCACATTAGTCAACCCGAACGACATGAAAAAATATCATAGCCCATACTTTCTCCTAAAGGTAGTCCACAATATGTTATAAGTCATCAACCTTAGCTGGTGATACCCTAATATCAAATCTATTTTGGAGAAAACTAATGTACCCCTCAGTTGGTCAAAAAGATCCTTGATTAAAGGAAGAGGGTATCAGTTCTAAACCATCAAAAAACTCAGATTCATATAATTGACACAAAACTGAAAGGATCCATTATCCTTATTGGAAAATAGCATTGGAGATCCCCAAGGTGATGTTCTCATATGAATAAACCCCATGTTCTCTAATTCTTCCAATTATGTTTTAAATTCCTGGGGTTATTCCAGTTCCATTATATATGGTAGAATATGAATTGGCTATAATCATGGTAGAACTCTATCATGAACTCAAAATATATATTGGGTGAAAGTCTAGATAATTCCTCAAGAAACACATCCTAAAACTGATCTACCACAGGAGGAAATACAATTTTATCTACTCCCCCATCATCAAGAATAAGACAAGACACTGGGATGTCAGTTCCCCCCAACTGCTAATTGACCGACCCTACATGTCCTACTCAGATATCCCATTCCCCATGACGTACGTAAGTATTCCCCTCCAATTATGTGAATCCTACCAGGTGGTCGTAAGAATTGATATAGTCTTGATGAAATAACAACCAATCAATTCCCAAAATTCGATCAAAATATGGAATCTCAAGAACAAACAAGTCCCATAGGAAACAGAATCCACTAACCTTGAGAGAACACCGCTTACATTACTAAACAAATTTATGCTTGCACCTCTAATGGTGTATCAATCGATATAACACCTCAAATATGCTCCACCTATAGGACCAAAAAACTCGCAAATTGGGTAGATATAAAAGAATGTGAGGAAACTATATCAAATAAAGAACTAGTATGTGTCGAAACTGCAAGAATCGTACCTCAAGCTATTGATATCCTAGCCTCTCTACCTCTAAGTGAAGTATGAATCAGATAAAGATGAACTTCTCATCTACCCGGAGCTCTGACAAGAGTTCAAAATATTTCACTACCCGACAGATGTAGAATCCCCATCCATGGAGCACCATATCCACTACCCCGACCGGTATGGTCAGTAGAGCTCTAACTGCATGCCAGATATGGGGTAAATGACCACCTACCTGCACTATGAACTATCCTTGGTCCCCCTTAAACCCCTAATGGTTGAAGGTTCCAATATAATCTCTACTCATTCCCCATAGTACCACACACTTGGAAATCAACTGGTGATCGGGGACACCAGTCTCGGGTGTGTCTCAACCTACCACACTAATATAAAAACACCTAGTCACCACCCCAAGGGGCTGGTCCTCTTCTATGACTACTTGGAACACCACCTACTTGGTGAAGATTCTCAAAATGGTTCTTGTTACCCTTGGAATTCATACCAATTGGTCTCCCAACTTGAAGTACATGCACACCACCAGAAGCCTTCTTTAAGTTCACTTCTTAAATATGGTCCTAGTTCACCTCCTCAACCAACCTATTTAAAATAAAAATATTAACTTGGGACTTGATATCATGTCTGGGTCCATCTTGGAAACACCTTTCTATAGCTGCCTCATCCCATACCAACACTGGAATAAATCATCGCATGTATTTGAAATGGCGAACATAATCCATCACTAACATAGTTCCATATGTTAACCTCATAAATTCTGCAACCTTTTCCAGTCTTAAGGTCTCCAGATAAATTTTTTCAAAAAAAACATTTCATTAATGTCTTTCCATAGCATACCATCCTTCTATTGACTTTGATCCAGAACATCTGACCATCACATTGCTAGTACTCATAACATACAAGCTTGAAACTTTAATCTCCTCTCAAGAGGAGTCTCTATGTGATACAAAATCCTCTGGATGGTCACTATCTAGAACTATGCTTTCTTAGGTCCTCCCTCTATGATCTGAGGGTGTTTTAACTTAAAATCTTTGGCCAGATCAAACATACTTGGTATGACCTATCCTAGGTCCCATTACATCATCTGCATAAAAGGACCAAAGTAATAATAAAACTACTCCTCTCCCCTATTACCCTAAATCACTAGGGTTTCTGGATCAACCTATAGAGAATCATTCTCGGTGATATCCTTTTGTTGCCCGACTGACAGACATCATAACATCGACATTTCTATACAATTCCAAACACGCATCACATGACACAAAACATAAAACATCTACATTTTTACAGTATAATGATATCCACAAGCCATATACAACCCATTTTTCAAAAACTAGTGCAAATAATGTGTTTACATCGGTATTACTACCCCTATCCATCCCCACCATAGGCCATGGTCAACATGGGAAAACCAACTCACACAACCATAAGTCATTTCAGTAAATTCCCAATTTACCCATTCATACTTTCAAAATGTAAATAGTTTTCTTGTAGGTACTTTTGAATCATTATAACTTATTACCACCATAATTTTAACCCAATTATAACTTTTCATTTGTCCCAATTCTTCAACCATTCTTTTAAATTATTTTCATTTTCCATTTATATATTTATTATTGAACACTACTTCATTCAAATTTTCAATGAAAAACAAATGCACTTAATCCCTCAAGTCTCACACATATTCCTTGTGTGTTCTTACCATGTTGTGTGCCACATATATCCTTAGGTTCCTAAAATGATGCATGCATGAACAAAATCATAACATTTGTTCCATGACAAAAAATATAAAAAAATAGTCACATAACACAAGATGTGCATCACCAAATGGTGAAATATCATTCAACTATAACAACACACATCAAGAAAAACAATCCCACCCTGGGTAGTTGGGTTTTACCACATACATGGGTTAGCTGATTTAATGAATGAGATCATTTCCAAGGCCTGGCCCATCCTAATCTCCCATATGCCATCCCCAAATAGTAATACAATAGAAGATAAATCCTCTGATACCACTTTATAACATCCCCAACACGGGATCCACTAAATAGTGGCCCGAGATGGGTCTCCATATGACCTCATGTGTGCCTTATTATATGCCATAGGCTAGTAACTAACAATGAGGGTCTAACCAATCACATAGGGAGAAGATAACATATTTACTAGAGTAATCAATAGCATGTAATATGAAATAAAATAAATAATAATAATCAATAATAATAAACATGCATGACCAACCATCTCTCAAAATAGGGTACAATCCCACAACGAACTCGTAAATATGTCATGTCACACTATACAATGTCAAATGCGAGGAAAACCCAAAATAATGTCAAAAAAAAAAAGAAATCCCCAAAATGGGTCCAGGATCAAAATCCATATCCCTCCACCATGCACATCCCCTGCCAAAATTAACCGCTTAACATATGACGTTTACCCTTGTCTTGACCATCAAGCATGAAGTCATATCGGGTACCTAGTTGTAGCCCATGAAAGGTGTGAGTACAACTCAGTAGGCCACCACCAATAGTGTATACAAAATTCTAGTCTAAATAGATATTGTTTTCAAGTAATAGAATAAACAAAAAGGTACAAAAAAAGGATAAACCAGGTTCCACTAGTTAATAAGTTCACTTATTACATATTCATCATTTATTCCTTGGGTCAGGAATTTTCATCAATTTCACGTTGGCATATGTCATTCAACTACTATGAATAGGGGGATAAATCAATCTCCCAATCTCATTAGGGAAAACGTTTCACAAATAAGTTCATCACACATACCTTGGAGTGTTCATCCAGATAGTCTCATCAAATTAAACCATTAGGGGCATATGCCCTCAGTCCTCTCCATAGCCCATGCATTAAAGGGGTTGGGGTTGATAGCCTTAGTCTAACCCAACCCATTGTCATAGATCCTCAAGTCCCATATCCCACAAAAACCACTAAGCCATGTGAAAATGATTCTTTAATCATTTTTGACCTATTCCAAATCAAAAACCATACTAAAAAAACACACATAACATTCACAAAATGATTGATTCAAAAAATAAATAATCTTCATGCCTTATCCCATTTACAAATTCTCATTTACAAGATTTATTCTGATTAACCCATTTATCATTCACCTTACCTTAGAGAATAAATGTGATTAATCTTTTTAATCTATTTCTCTATTAACGTAATAATATCATACAAAACAACCACTTATTCGATGATATCAATTAAACCCAAATCTCATTAGTTTTATTCCATAACCCAAGATAACATGTCAACGCATTTATTACAGGATCTCTGTCATAAAAATTAAATTCTACACTTATCATTTCGAATTTTATGTTCATGAAGCGGCACACCACATGGGCGGCCCTTAAACCAGTCAAATAAAACTCAACACATACCAAAGAGGTCATGAAGGGTTCAATTCATTATTTAATAAAACCATTTACCAAATACTATTAAATTAATCTAATGGACAAAAAAAGGGATCCATTTCACAACTGCATACACATAAATCAAAAACCAAAACTATGTGATATAACTTATAGACCACCTACCATGATTCAAATGAAAACTGCATGCTCAACATTAGCCTTTGGCCTAGATTCAAAAAAAATTTGAAGCTCTAACCTATGATATTCTAGAAAATGAGGGTTTTAGATCTTCAAAATAAGAATAAAAACCACATAATCTCTATTATGAAAAATATAAATAAGATAAGTGTCAAGACTCACCTAGAGATTTTATTTTCACCAGACGAAGCTCTAAACAACTTAGAAATGATGGAGATTAATCCTTGGGAATCTTGGTGCATTTTGGTTCATCCTTAGGGCTACTGGAGAAGAAATTAAGAATAAAATTGAGTAAGGGTTCATAAATCTTGAGGGGGGGGACCGTAAAAAACCCATTTTTTAAGGGGTGCATGGTTTGGCCACACAGTTGGACAAATTTTACGCAAACCATGAACCACCCAGTATCCAAGAGGGGACGATGTTGTACGGTTACTTGGGAATCATGCACGATTTGAAAACTACGAGATGGCCATGAGAAATGCCTATGTCCAAGGCTGCACAGTTTTTCCTTATCCTATGCATTGTTTCTCAAACCGTGCACCACTTCTCTAGTAAATCATGGTTAGGGCTCATGGTTACTAATAAATATGCTCCAACCATGCAACATGCACTGGATTGCCCCATTTTCCCTTCTTTCGTGTCATGAATCCCCAGGAAACACCTAAGACTCTGTATAGACTCAGGAAACCATTCATCAACCAAATTAAAGGTATTTAAATCCTAAATTTTAACAAGAACACACCTTAATATGATTGTTATCTTATAATGGATGTTATAACAAATTTATAAGTAGTATTTCTAACTTTTATGTGGTTTTAAGGTAGCATTGCATTGATAGATTTGAGTTTTCTTCCACAAATACGCGTAAGAAATTTTAAATTTTAATTTTTAGTATATCGTTATTTTTATATAAGGTTTTAAAGGATTGATGACTATATAAATGGTTGAATGTATCATTTAAAGTAATTGTGTTTCAATAAATAAAATAGTGGATGTGTTGGAAGTTTTGTGGTGAAATTTTATAACCGAGTAATTTTTTAGTGGAGGAAGAGATATCAGTAATAGTTTTCTAATCAATCAGTATCAAATGAACAATGTACATGGAAGTTATGGATAAAATATAGATAAGAGATGATTGATAAAACATAGATTTAGTTGATATTAGTCTAATTGGCACTGGTTATAGTTTCGTATAATTTTTTATCAAAACAATGGGTTGAAGAGATGATTAGAAAAATAGGGATTTAGACTAAGTATATAGACTGGGGGAATGAAATAAAGAAGTGATTAGTTTAATGGGTTTATACAAAATTTCTAGAAGAATTTCTTTCTCAATGATGTATAAGAGAGTGTTTAGGAAGAAAAATTAATTGCCTAAAATGAATGTTTAGGGAAAGTTTAAGTATTTTAGTGAAAGAGTACATAAGCCTATTGGTGAAGGTTCTTACTATTATTACATAACATTGTTATATCATGTTATCAATGTGAGGGGCAGATGAAATGTCAGGAGTAATATAGTGTTACATAAGATAATGATATTCCCTGCCAGTTACAACCACCAAAAGGATTATTTTCTAGTAGTTTTATGTATTGGATTAAATCCCAAGAATTCTATGTACTAACTACTATTATTGAGTAGATGACATTTTAAATATATGTTCTACTATGTTGGCACTTGTTTTCTTTTTCAAGTAGGGTATTTTCTCACAAATCATATACAAATTTTGTTTCTTATGTAAGAATACCTACAAAGAGAATATCACTGATTCATCCCCCTCTAAATTATCACACAAATCTTGATTAGTCCATTCAATTAGTATCAAAGAGAAGGCTACTTTAATGAAATCTTTGTTAGAGTTTGAAGAAATGGAAGGATTCAATGGATATATAGAACTCTATCCACAGTAAGTGGATTCCTATTTTTGGTGAGAAAAAATATCACAAGTGGACGAATAAAATGTTACATTATATTATATTCATTATATATGACATTATTGAAATTTCTATTAGTGGTTACCTTTCTCCTTCAAACTTATCTCCCCCTAACAGTTTTGTATGAGGCTAATTTGGATAATTATGGCTGATCAATAAAGGATATGTTATCCTCACTCTAAGAAAGTGATTTTTTATGTTCAAGGATATGTGAATAACTAAAGGAATCTTTGACATGCTGAAAAACATTTTGGAAGGTAATTAGAATGTGAAGAATGAAATGGTAAGGATTTAGATATTAAATTATGCAGATATTAAAATGGATGAATATCAATATTTTGGTTTCTTCTTTATAATATTTAATGACATTGTATGAACCATCTGATTTTTCAGTGAGAGGATAAAAGATTTAAATGTTATTGAAAATATTCTAAGAATTATTTTAAATAAATTTGATTCCAAGATATTAGATTTAGAATATTTAGATCCTAAAACTATATCTCTAGATGATCTTCATAGCATTATCATCTCTTACAAAAAATGAGAATATAAAATACTATGAAGAATAAAGAAAATTTTAATTAAGAAATTTCTTTCAAAGATGATAAGAATGGAAAATGTTCGAATATTATTGTGGAAGAAGTTAGTGAACCTGACACAAAATATGTCACAAGTAATTTTTCTGATGAATATATGTATTTGTTTTCTTAAAAAGGGGAAAGGAGGAACATGTAAGTATAAAGGAAAGTTAAATATTATGTGATTTAGTTTCCTAGCCATTGTAAGTTTCAAAAAATGTTTTCCATAACAATATGAATATAAATAAAGTAATAAAGATAATGGAAATTAAAGAAGATACTTCAAGAAGAAGGTATAAAATAAAATTTATATTTAAAGGGATAGGATAGGAAGTTCTCTAAATATACAATGAGAAAATTTTTATTCAAATGAAAGGAAGATGATGATAGAAATGTGTAAGACGAAAACTCCAGTGGTGATGCTAATCAAAAATTACATATTCAAAAACCAAATTATGGAATGTACATCAGTAATGAAAGTAGTATATCTAAATAAAAATAAGTGAGACTTAGATGAATTTTATTCTTAAAACATATTGGAGATAATTTTGTCAATGATTTTTAAATTTCAAAGAGAAAATAATAATTTGAAGAAAGAATATATTTCAACAACCAAATGAGAAATTTTTTCTCGAATAATAATTTATCTTACTTAATTTTTTTTGGCATAAATAAGTTATATAATTAATATAAAAACATCAACATCAAACATTAAGAAAATATAACGGTGAAGGAAAAATATTTTGATCTAGTTAAATACAAACTTATTAAAGTTGAGTAAGGAATAATTAAACATCCAAATCGTATTTTTCTAAGTTGTTAAAAGTTATAAGAAGTGTACAAATTATAAGGATCAATAAAAAATCATTTTAGGTTAATAATAAGTTTTAATATTTAAAAAAACTAAATTCAGAAAGACCACATATATAGTTTGAATAAGAAGGGTTGAAAATCTTGAAATTTCCAGGGTTTTGTTGTCAAATCAATAACTACTAATAATAGATATCATTTCATGACTAAGGGGAAATATATGTTTAAGAAGATGTGAAGAGGAAAGAAAAACATTGGTATACAACAAATTTCCAAGGTGGTTGGTAAAGAGGATGATAGAAAAAGGTCCACATTTCTAAAGAGCATATAAGTTATATAAGAAAATATTATTTCTATTGATATTTTTGGTATTGACGAGGCTATTATAATAAAAATAATTTATTATAATTTAATCATTAACACTACATTTAATCCCAGAATAAATAGAGGTAGATTTTGAGTTAGAGTAGACCCACTCAAATAATACAACACGGAAAATTCATTTTGAAGATTAAAAATCGATTACAACCTATGGAAATTTTTTTTAAAGATTTTATTAGCTTGAGAATATTTATAAATAATTTTTTATATTAAAGTAATAAAATAAATTATATATAAAATTTAAAATTCTACATGAGAGGGATAAAAAATGAAAGGGATAGGCCTTAGTTGATGAAACTACTCTCAAATCTACAAAAAGAGAATGGCCTTATATACTGGATAGTGGGTGTTATTAATATTTCATTAGAGGATTGATGTTTTTAAATATTGTTAAATATTAATTATAATGGATTGTTATGTTTGTAAATGATTAGTCCCTCAAAATAAAATGATTTGGATCTTCGATTGTTAGAAAAATAAAAGTTAAATTCCAAAAGTGACTTATTTTTCAATGAAGTAAAACATAACATGTTAAGTGTTTCAAAAATCATTGATAAAGGAAATAAAGTTGTTTTCAAAATAGATGGATTTTTTAAAAATCATTTAAGATGGGACATTTGTTATAATAATGAAACAATCCAAGGGAACCTTGTTTCAAGATGGTTATATGTAGATTTTAGGTTATCTAAGAATGATGGAGGAAAATGTGATATGGAATAAGTGGTTGGGAAACATGTTCCAAAGTAATATGAGAAATATGAAAATGAGGGAAAGTATTCATGATATTCTTGATATCAAAATAAAAAGTGATTGGTATTGTTCCATATGGAAGAAATAGAATTTTACAAACATAACACATAAGAAGGCTGAGAGACGTTCAACTCATCCCTTGGATCTTATACATTTAGATATATGAGGGCCCATGAGAATGAAATCAAAAAATAAATATACTCACTTTATTTTCTTTTATCAATAATTTTAGGAAACTTACATGTATTATGTTTTTGAAACACAAGTCACAGGCTCAGAAAATGTAAATGAGTTTTAGGAGAAGTGTTGAAAAGAATGTTGAAATTATATAAAGAATATTTGAACTAATAATGGAGATGAATACAAAAATAGTAAGTTTATAGATAATCATGAAAAGCATAGAATTTTTTCAGGAATTCAATTACCCATACATTCGACAAAATGGTGTTGTTAAAATAATTAATATAAGTTTAGTGGAGATGGGATGAAATATTTTTATTGAGCATGAAACTTCTCAATTATTATGGAGGATTGATATTGAAGTAACTGTTCACATTCAAAATCATTGTTTGAATAAGAAAAATCAGATATGACTCCTTATGAGATATATTATAAACAAAAACATTTTTGAAATACCTAAAGGTTTTTTGAAGTCCATATATTATCAAATTCAAAGGTGAAAAACCTGGGAAGTTTTATGAAAGAGTTTTTGATGGAATCATTATTGGACTCCTCCTAATGGTAGAAGATACGTGATCTAAAATAATGAAACATGAAATATTATAGACTCTATAAATGTTAATGTTTCGAAACAATTTAATAGAATGTTTTAATATGAAACTGAAAATATAATAAAAAGTGAATATGTAATTTTTATTATTAAACATCGAAGAATGTTCTTTGATTGGAGTAATAGTGTTGAAAATGAACAGTTTGATGATGTTAATTCATCTATTTCAAGTAATGAGGAATAATTTCATTCATCTCATCCTAGGATGGGAAAATATGTGGTCGTGATTTTTTTTTGGAAAATAGGAAATTGGTTTAAATTACAAGAATATGGAGGCCAGTTTTTCATAATTCCTTATATTCATAGGTTGATACAAGGTATGTTAAAAAATATTTAGAGCATAAAGAGTGGATTGGTTCCATCAATGAAGAACTATATTGTATTCATAATAATTATACATGGGAAATTTTAGCCAAACCAGAAGATAAAAATGTGATTGGTACAATGTGGGTGTTCCGAAATAAGTTGAATGAAAAAGGAGATGATATAAGAAAAAAAGGAAGACTGGTTTTTAAAATCTACTCACAGGTTGAAGATATTTATATTTATGAGATATTTTCTCTAGTAGAGATACTTAAAACCCTTAGAATAGTTCTTTCTATTGTTAAATAATTAAAATATAATACTATTCAAATGGATGTCTAATCTTATTTTCTTAATGGGGAGTTAGAAGAAGAAATTAATATCAATCAAACAAGTGGTTTATTACTTAGTAATGAAGAATGATATTTTTTCATGTTAAATAATGATTTGAATAGATTGAAACAATATCAAAGAGCTTGGTACTCTATAATGGATACCTAATTGAAGAATTTTATGTTTTGAAAACAAATAGTTGATAGAAAACACTATATTAATGAAAATCAAGAGGGAATTATAATTTTAATAGTTTTGATTGATTATATAATATTCCTAGGGAGTGATGAAAAAATATGTTGAAATTTTGATGAGGATATAATGATGTTATTTAAAATGTCCATTCTTGTAGAAATTAAATACGTTATGGGAATACAAATCTAGAAAAAAAGAATTAAATTTTAATATCTGAAGAGAAGTATGATGATGAAATTTTAAAGAATTTTTTCATAGAAGATTCAAAGCTATTTTCCCCACACATTTTAGTGGGAACAATGTTGGAAAATGATAGGAATGGAAACTAGGTTGATCCTGAAGAGTTTATAAATTTGTTTAGAAGCTTTTAATATCTAATTAATTAAACTACATATATTGTGTATTCTATTACATTGGGTACCTTATATCATTGTTTTATAAATTTATTTTATATAATGTAGTGAAATATAATCATTATATATATCAATGGAACATATGATTTTGTAATAAAGTATTAAATCATATATAATATTGATTTATTTGGTTATAAATGTGCTCATTGTTTTGGTTGTGTTAGTGATAGAAGATATATATATAGTGTAGTTTTATTATTGGGGGAAATATTTTTGAGTTGGTATCGAAAGAATAAACATTCAGTAACTATCATTACTGTATAAGCCGATTTTGTTGCTACCACTAATGCTACAACACAACTAATGTGGATGAAAAAACAACTGGAATATTTGTTAGCTTATATAATGTTTCCCCTTACCTTAGGTCTCGATAATAAAATTACATTATATCTCTCTAATAATATAATGAAAAATTTTCTATCCAAACACATTGATATTAAATATCACTTCATCAAATATCATGAAAAAACAAATGAACTGAATTTTTAGTTTTTTCCTGAAATGGATAAAGTTGAAAATATATTTAATAAACCATTTATGATGGAATCATTTCAAACAATGAGGTTGATCTTGGGTGTAAAATATCTCCCTATTCAAGGATAAGGTATCCATCTCCTCTCTTATCATATATTTGGATAGTTTTGTCCAAGTGGGAGAAAATATGTAACATAAAACTTTTCATGGGTATGTGATTTAATTTCTAAAGAAGACTGTATATTTAAGGGGAGTTTTTAAGAGGGGTAATCTATGATTTTAAATTTTTTGAAATATTTTATTTTTTGTTAAAGTGCGTACAATTTTTTTTCTTTTAGGTTAAAAGTTCAAAGTGAAAGAATAAGCTCAAAATGTTTTTTAAAAAAGTTTCCCAAATCAATAATTTATGGAGAACATGGTATTATTTGTCAATTATTCTTCTTCCATACATTGAGTTCACACATTTAATCTTAAGATTGTTGGATAAGTGTTCTATTTCTTGAGATTTGTTAGTTTTCAAAAAAATCAAAAGGAATATATTTTCAAGGCCAATAGAATCTAATTCAATGTTTTGTTAAGAAGATACTGATTGAAAAGAATGATGGTCTTATTTTGTATTAACTTTTTTTAGAAAATTTAAATAACTTAAGATGATTTGGGAGATAATATAAATGTATCCAAACAAGTACTTAATGTTAGGAGAATAATGTTTGTTATCACCAATATAAAGATTTCTTAAGGAGTTTTTCATTAGCTTTTTCTGGATAGAATGTTTTTGGATAAAGAGTCGAACAGTCATAGTCAAAAAATTCCACATGTTCAAAGCATAGAAGAAGGAGGCCAGTTGATTGGGTGAGGAAATAAGGATTTATCCAATAATTCTCACATGTTTTATTAGATTGAGATGCTCGATAAATAAAATTATGTCATTCTTTTATTTTTCTAAAATATTCAACATCACGATTACTAAAGGATATACTGATCTAAGATTTGGTATGAAGGGGAAGAATGAGGTTAGATTATACAATGATTCTGTCCCGACCCATCCTCTGAGGCTTCTTCTGTGACTACCCCAATCCCACCTTCCATAGGCTTAGGGCTAGATACTAGCACCGAAAGGTGTATTCCCTAAAACAGGAGGGCGTTGCCTTCAATCCTGTACAAAAACACGGTCCGAGAACAGATCAAGAAGCAACTATGAAGTAAACTGCTGTAGTAAAAGTGTGCTGAAAGAAAAGGGGGGATAAAATACAAGCCCAACTGTAAAAGTACAAGTACAAATGAAAGGAAAAGTATGACTAAAAAAGTGAAAAACTACTGGGAAATACTATGAGGATCCTACCTAAAAGGTAGGTACATATTGCCTCCTCAGCACTCCACATCTGCCTATGTCCACCATGTACTGCCTAGTCCTGGCTGCCTCAAACCTCAACCTAGCTGCTCCTCATCAACACAAGACAAAACATGGTGCATGCAGAGCCCATGGAGGGGTGAGTATAAAAATACCTAGTAGGGACCCCAAGACCCGTGAAGGTCTCTAGTAATTACACAAAGTAAAACCACAAAGCATGATCGCAATCATAAACCACAATGTTATAGACACAACTCAAAAAGAGTCTCAAGTCAAACCAGGTTTTCAGTGAAGTATAGAAGTACAAATGTTTTTTCATGAAGCAAGATCATTTAATTCTGGGAAAAGGCATTACTGCTGACCATACAGAGTGTTTCCCACAGAGAATCGATAGGTAACTAACCCCCCAAATGACCCAAACAAGATCTGATTCACCCAGGATCGTTATATCGCCGAACCACAATGTGCTGATCAAAGGCTAGTGCTCATCAGTCCACAAGGTGCTGATCTAAATAGGACTACTAGGTGTTGATCCACACATGACCACTAGGTGTTGATCCACACAGGACCACTAGGTGCAGATCCATAGAGGCCCACTAGGTGAAGATCCACACAGAACTTCTTGGTTCTAATCCATATAGGACCTCTAGGTGCTGACCCACATAGGATTTCTCAGTACTAACCTCCATATGATCGGTTTCCCACCTCCGCCTTACTACCAGCCACAGGATTCCTCGCACCCGGTGCACTTGAGTTCTGTAGAGTCTTCCACTCGAGATATCATTCATACCTCGACCACAACAAAGATCCAAAATGGAGTAACCCATAGGACCGTCATGTTGTAAGGGTTCCAACACGATAGATGGCGTGTCAATCAGACGCCCGGTCTGTGAGTTATAAGCATTTGAGCTCTGGGGCCCGGTTGGATTCGGGTTCGATCCAACCTGTCCATACTCCAAATATCTCCAAAACTCAAGTGGGGTATACCAAAAATGACCGTGTTGATCCAAGTATCCCAACGTCATAGAAGGTTTGTCAAACTGAAGTCTGGTTCTCAAGATATGGTCCTTTAAGCGTTTTTGGTCCATGTGGGGCCCGAGTTTAGTGCGACCCAATATGGGATAGGCTGCGGTGGGTTCGGCCCATAGGGTAGAGGTATTTCTTGGCCCGAAAGTGTGGGGGAAAAAAAATTTAGGCCCATAAAGGGGTGTTCTGGACCGCCGGTTTGGCCCGCAAGGGGGTGCGACTTGTCGGGCGGCTGCTCGCTGGGCAGCATTCTGACCGCGTGAGGCACAACCCGCAAGGGGGTCCGCCCTCGCCTCCACTAGGGTATCGAACCCCTATTTTCTTGAACAGCCTAAGAACATTCGGCCTTATTCATAGTGGAACCACCATATGGAACCTCCTGGTGGCACGTGAGACCTGCTAGAGCATGTCCTGCCAACTCAGTCGCGGTCGGCCAGCATGTCAGTCGACTTCTGCAGCAGCGTAAGACGGTGCACCGCACTGCCACTTGTGGCCAGCCGGTGTGATGGACACCTTTCTCTGGTCCACTATGGATAGAGATCCAGGGCCCGAGTCCTACAGCGGTGCGTTGGTCATGCCTCCCCCACCTTCTGCAGCCGATTGGTGTGCCAGAAGACTCTTCTGATTGCGACGACTGACAGGCCATGCCCCTCTTCTCACGAGCGATGCGTAATAGCACGCCGCACCACCTCTATGTCAAGCAGGTTCTAGACTCTCTAATGACAGTCTTGACATTGGGTCATGGCCTCCTCTTTCGGTGTGTGTCAGTGCACCACCTCCTTTGTAGCTGGTCGATGCCGCCGTGCTGGTGGTCTTCCATGGGGGTGCCAGAGTAGCAATGTAATGGAGGGATCAAGATGGGTTCCATAGGCCCGTGCCCTCCACATTAGCTTGAAATCACAGGGGAGGATTTAATTTTCAAGAATTAAATTGAAATAAACAAGAATTAAACCCCAACCTCGTAAACCCATTGGAGAGTGCCCACGCATGATGGTGGATCATGTTTTTTGTTCCCGCAACCGGTTTCCAATGACGCCACTAGTATTTCAACATTCGGTTCGTGGTTCGGTGTAACCTGTCACCTGTCGCAGGGATCGGATCGGTCCTCTAAGTGGTCGGTGTCTCGGTACTCCTTCAGCATTTTGTTTCATAGAGAAGCAGTGCTGATACCCCTCCCTAAACTCTATATATATAGAAGAGGGGGATGGTAAGTAATGATGTGGGGAATTAGTGGGGCTCATTTATTAGAAAGCTTCCAAATTTCCCCAATGTTTCTGTCACATAGAATTTAGGTTCAATCCATTTAATGGATCGAAACACTGTTGGCCCCACAAACCGTTTATTCGTTGGAGGTTATGAAAGAAATGAAAATTTTAAAATAATTTTATTTCATTTCTTTTAAAAAGTTAGAAAACATAACTTTTTTCCAGACCTATTGCAGTCATAGTAAAGCCTCCATTAATAAAATCCCAGTGTTAGGGATGCAATGGTGCCCTTAGATTTTTAATCTGAGTAATAGTTCAAATGTTAGAAAACACCGCTCATGTGTTTACTAAACGTAACTGAAAAAATATTCAGAAATTCATTCTGGTCACATAGTGCCTCAGAATCACGCGCCGTCGATTTTCACAGAATCGTAATAATTCCATATAATTTAAAAAATTTTGTGTAAAATATGGATCATTACATTCTCCCCTCCTTAAGGATTTTCTTCCCCAAAAGCTACAACATAGACTAAGGAAACAAAAGGGGGTACTGAGCACAAATCAGAGTCTCCCACTCCCATGTGCTCTCCTGGAGGTTCCTATAGTGCTAACGAACATGAAATAGAGGTATCAACCACCCATGAAGGACCCGCTCCTGTAGATCCTCAATCTTCACTAGAACCTCCATAAATGTCGCCCCAACATCAAAGTCCATCTCGCCGTGGTCAATGATGTGAGATGGGTCATGCACGTATCTCCTCAGGTGGGATATGCGGAAGAAATCATGCACCCTCTCCAACTGTGGGGGAAGTTCCAAGCGGTATTACACCTCACCTATCCTCTGATGTATCAGAAAGTGTCTGAGAAACCTTGGTGATAACATGCCGCCTCAGCCAAATCCCCATAGTCCCTGTCGAGGAGAGACACATAATAATAAGAGGCCACCATCCTAGAACTCAAAAGGTCTCTATATTCTGTTAGCATAAGACTTATTTATACTCTATGAAGTCTTCATATACTCCTAGATAGCCGGAACCTTCTTAGTGGTTGCTCATACCAACTCTGGACCCATAAGTGCTAGCCCCCCTGGGTCTGTCCACCATAGAGGTGATATGCAAGGTTGACTATAAAGGGCCTCTAATTGTTTCATACTAATAGTGGAGTGATAACTAGTGTTGTATGTGAAATCTACCAAGGAAAAGTGATCCTCCCAACTGCGGCCAAATTATATGAATCATGAAAGAAGCATGTCCTCTAGTGTTTGTATGGTCCAATCAGCCTGACCATCCATATAAGTATGAAAGGAGGTTCTCAAATGCAGTTGAGTACTGAACGCCGCCTATAATCCCTTCCACAACCAGGATGTAAAAAATGTGTCACGGTCAGAGATGATCATCGTTGGAACCCCATGATGTCGCACAATCTTATATACTTAGAGGTGTTCTATTCCCTCTACCGATCCCTACTCTCAGATTGGTTGTAAGTGGTAAAACATGGGGAGTCGGTCAACGATCACCCATATTGAATCATGTCCCCAGGAAGTACGTGGAAGCCCTGTCACAAAGTCCCTGGAGATCCCATCCCAATTTCTCTCTGGCACCTCTAGTGGCTGCACTAAGCCTGCTGGAACATGATGCTCAACCTTCACATGTTAACAAGTGAGGCATCGAGAAACAAACATCGCTACAACCTTCTTCATACCTAGCCACTATTTCTGATGCCAGAGGTCCTAGTACATCTTCTCCACACCAGGATGTACCCCTAGAGGAGACGTATAGAACTCCCTCAACACCTCCTCCCATAGCACCACTGGTATTATCGTACATCCTTTAAAAAGGATGGCCAACTGCCAACCATTAGAAAATCTATCAGGTGCCTGTACTGAGGATATCTGAGCACATTGAGTCTTGTAGTCAGTTTCCCCAAGTTGTGCCTCCCTAACTCGCTAAAGGAGTGGGGGAGTGATTGTCATAGACTGGAGGTAAGCTGATCCATCTCTATCCATGAAAGATGCCTGCATCGTGACTAGCTACTTTGTCACCTCACTCAGCAACCGCAGACTAGACCTCCTTCTGGGTGTGTCTGCTACTATGTTTATATTCCCAGGAGTATAGACTATCTCAAAGTCATAGTCCTAGAGGAGCTCTAGCCATCGCTGTTGTCTCGGGTTTAGGTCCTTCTGAGAGAGGATATACCTCCGACTCTTGTGATTAGAGTAGACTGTAAAGCGTTCTACCAACAAGTAATGTTCCCCTATCTTCAAGGTGAAGACGACTACTTCAAACTCCATGTCATGGGTAGTGTAGTTCTATTCATGCTATCTCAGCTATCACAAGCCATAGGCGATCACTGCTCGCTCCTAAATTAGGACACACCCTCGTTTGGTCCCTGATGTGTTGCAGTAGACTACATACCCAATGCCTTCTTCTCATATTCTCAAGATGGGGGAAGTTTCTAGTCTCCTCCTCATCTCTTGAAAACTCTACTTGAATCTCTCTGTCCAAAAGAAAAGTATAACCTTGTTCTTCAATGCTAACAAGGGTGCCACAACTCTGGAAAAGTCAGGCTGAAATCTCTGGTATTAACCAGCCAACCCTAAGAAACTCCGCACCTTGGTCACATTCCTGAGGGGCTCCCAAGAAAGTGAAACCTCTATCTTCAATGGTTCCACTAAAATTCCATCCAATAAGATAATGTGTCCTAGAAAGTGGACCTCTCATATCCAGAACTGGCACTTCGAGAGTTTACAATAAAGCCAGTGCTCTCGGGGCGTATCCAGAACTATCTACAGATGATAGGCATTATCCACCTCCATCGCTGAGTATGTCAAGATGTAATCGATGAACACCACCATAAAGAGATCTAGGTATGGTTGAAAGATCATGTTCATGATTCCCATGAACACTGTTGGGGCATTGGTGATGCTGAAAGGAATAACCAAGAACTCATAGTGTCGATACCGACGTCTGAATCCCATCATCTGAAAATCCTCATCTCATACTCTGAGCTGATGATAATCTGATCTGAGTTCTATCTTTGAAAACCATTAAGCTCCCATAAACTA
The DNA here is from genome assembly GCA_963277665.1 of Viscum album. NCBI lineage: Eukaryota > Viridiplantae > Streptophyta > Magnoliopsida > Santalales > Viscaceae > Viscum > Viscum album. The sequence continues at coordinate 2,124,307,600 of OY728119.1, forward strand.
ATCGAAAATATTATCAATCCTCATAAGTGGATACTTGTTCTTAACGATCACCTGGTTTAGGCACCGATAGTCCACACAGAGTCTCAAACTCCCATCTACCTTCTTAGCGAACATTATTGGGTCTGCCCATGGAGAAACGATGGGCCTTATGAACCCATTTCTCTAAAAGTACTACAATTTTACCCATAATTCATGAAGCTCCACGAGATCCATTTGATCTACATGTGTAGATATTAGTTCCTTCCCGAGGTATAGGTCAATGTTAAATTCTACATCTCGGCATGGAGGTAGTCCTGGAACATCATTATGAAAGACATGGGCATACTGGTCCACCACTACAGGATAGATTAGAATCTCAACATCTACTGCTCTGAGGGTAAGGCTAGCCAACTAATTTGTAATTGGTTGCACTATCCTCTAGGTATTCACATCTTGTGCTTCATGGGTCCCCTTCTTATCAGTGAAGGAAAACCCGGTCCCATCTGTGCGAACACACCGCTCTCTGTGCTTAATACAGTCAATCTGAACATGGATTGTGGATAACTAGTCCATACCCAATATGAAATTGTAAGGCCTCGACGGTTCTACTAGAATATCTCAAACGAAAAACTCGCCTCCTAGAGTAATCTCTAATGACTAACAATAATGTGTAATCATCGAATCTTTTACCCTAGGAGTCTCTAGCAATAAGGATCGAGCAAACGGCTCCACCAGAATCTCCGAGCTCCGAAAAAGGGCCCTGGAAATAAAAGAGTGATTGATGCCTGTGTATATAAGTATTGCATCTAAGGTGGATTAGAACAGATCGAACCTCAAATTATCTCCGAAGTGTTGTGTTTGTAGGCCTCAACTGCCTAGAGTTGAGATCGTTCCTATCCACCCGGTCCCTGTGTTTGGTGTGGACCACCTGGTGGTAGTGGCGTTAGAACCTTGTATTTCCCCTAATGCCTGCTGCACAAACAACTCTTCTTCCATGTCTGCCTACTGCCTGCGGACCTCTTTGATCTAACCTCTTCCTCTACCTCAGCGGTCCCTCGACTGTTTTCTAGTCATCTGTATGGTGGGTCACGAATTCACGATCAATGTAACCCTGCCCGCCGCACATGTAACACCACTTGTCCCTCACCTGAATTTATTGTCCTCGCGATCCCTGATCCTCTGAACCTGCACCCCGGGGTCATCCACCAGAAGGTATGGTCCGCTTGGACCTCGGTGTCATCTGCCTACTGCCTGCTGTAGATGAATTTACTACCTGACATCCGGTGGTGGCTCTCGTTGTGGGTTCCTGCTCAGCTTGGAAGCTCTCCACCAAAATCACTCGCTCTAGAACCCCATCTTGGGTTGGTATGCTTAGTGATATCATCGATGCTCTGATTTCCCAGTAGAGACCTTTCTCAATGGTCTGGGTCCTGAAGAAAGGGTCCCGTACAATGTTAGTGGAGTAGCAGGAGGGATCAGTGAACCATTACGAGTACTGGGACACGGTCATGTTGCCCTTCTGTAGGTGTAGCAACTCTTGTATATGCATAGAAAATAAGGTCTCTATGAAGAACTATTCCCTAAAAAGTCCCTCGAAGTCTTCCTAGACTAGGTTCACCTTGTCCATTATCTTGAGCATCAAGCTCCACCATCTCCCTACTACTGCTTGGAAGAGATTGGCTGCTAGGATCACCATAAGGTTGGACGGTATCCCAAACAGGACGAAAACTCTGGCTACATCCTCCAACCAATCCTTAGTCACCTGCGGGTCCATCTCACCCTGGAACATCAGAGTCCTATGCCGCTGAAACTCATGCAACACGCTCTGTCGGCATGCTTAATCTACTAGGGGGGCTTATGGAAACCGCTACCCAATAAGTACTAGTGCTGCTGGTATCCCTCTCGAAGGTGGTAACACTGTAATAGGTCCCTACATCGAGGCCTCATCATTTGTTGGGATATCATCACGTACTCTCTAAGGAATCCTGGATGGCTGTCTATGTGGTGGCATCCTGAAAGATGACAGTTGTCCCATGGTCAAAAGGTTATACCTGGTGAGATGACTCAAGAATAATTCAAAAGGATAAAAAATCAAAATACACACGCAATCATTGCTTTCATACACTTACTTGGAAATCAGAATTCAGGGTCATGGTGTATGGATACGTCGGACACTGTTCAAACACTAGACTCCCCAAACTGAAAACCACACTCATAACACTTAACACTATTGCTACATTGAAAAGATCAGAGTTCTAATTATTTGGTATAACTGACTCCTTTGATACCAATTTGTCACGACCCGCCCCCCAGGGCCTATTCCATGAATACCACAAGCCCGCCTTCTATAGGCCAGAGGCTGGAAACTAGCACCAAAAGGCGTATTCCCTAAAACGAGAAGTCGTTGCCTTTAAACCTGTACAAACACACGGTCCAAGAACACAAGAAGAAGCAACTGTGAAGTAAACTTCTATAGTAAAATATTGTTGAAAGCCAGAAGGGCCGAAATGAAATCACAACTATAAAATTACAAGTACAACTGAAAGGAACAATACGACTAAAAGAGGAAAACAATCTACTGGGTTGTCCTATGAGGATCCTACCTGAAGGGTAGGTACAGATCGCCTACTTAGCACTCCACACCCGCATCTATCCTCCGCATACCGCCTAATCCTGGCTCCCAAAAATCTCAGCCCAACTACGCATCGTCTGCACCAGACACAACAAGGTGTGGGAAGAGCCCGCGCAGGTGTGAGTATAACAATACCCAAGAGGTACCCCGAGACCCCCGAAGGTCTCATAGAATTTCTCAAAGGAAAACCAAAAAGAATGATCTCAATCATGAAGCACAAAGAAATAGACATATCTCAAAATGAGTCTCAGCTCAAACTAAGTTTTCATTGAAGTACTGAAGTATAGTTGAATAGTCACAAAACCAGAACATATTATTCTCTCAAGAGGCACTGCTGCTGACCATACGGATTCTGACCCACATAGGATCGATAGATAACTAACCCCAATAATGACCCACACATAATCTAATATTCCCATGATCAGTATATCACTGAACCATGATGGGCTTCTATAAGACTGGTGCTCATCGGGTCGTGAGGTGATGATCCACATAGGACTGCTAGGTGTTAAACCATAGAGTACCGCTATTTGCTGATCCACACAGGGCCACTAGGTTCTGATCCACATAGGCCCCCTAGGTGTCAAGCCACATAGGACTGTCAGGTGATGATCCACACAGGACCGCTAGGTGCTGACCCACACATGATCGCTCAGTACTAACCTTTGTATGATCTGTCTCCAACCTCTGTCTCACAGCCAGCCACTGGATTCATCGGACCCTATGCGCTCGAGTTATGTAGAGTCTTCCACTCAAGATATTGGTCATACCATGAGTACCACTAAAATCCAAAAAGGTTTAAACTAAAGGACCTACATGTATTAAGGGTTCCAATGTGATAGATGATGCGTCAATCAGACCCTTGGTCTGTGAGTTATAAGCATTTTAGCTCCGGGGGCCCAGTTGGATTCAGGTTTGAGCAAACCCGGCCATACTCCAACTATCTCCAAAACTCATGTGGAGTATACCAAAAATGACCGTATTGGTCCATGTAACATAACAATACAGACGGTTCTTTCAAACGAGCATTCGGTTCTCAAGATATGATACCTTATGTGTTTTTAGCCCCAGTTGGGCCGAGGTCCGGTCCAACCTGGTTGTTCGACCCGGTCTGGGCTGGTCCGTGGCAGGCTCAGCCTGATGGGTCGAGGTCTGGCCCATCCTACAAGGGGGGTATCCTGCAAGTTTGACCCAACCCGTATAGTGTGGCCAGGCTGCGGGAAGCATGGCCCGCTGGGAGGTGGCCCACTGGGCAGCGGCCTGGATGCGTGAGGCGCGACACACAAGGGGGCAACCCTAGCTTCCATTGGGGGAGTGACCCCTAGTTTTCACAAGTTCCCTAGGGTCGTTAGGTCATCTTTGTAGTGGCAGTGCAACCTGGAAGCACGAGGTGGCATATGGGACCCGCTGGAGCGGGTCCTGCTGACTCAGTCGTGGCGGGCCGGTGTGCCAGCCGACTTCTCTAGGGGCGTGTGAAAGCGCGCCGCTCTGCCAATAGCGACCATTCGGTGTTCCGGCCACATTTCTCTTGTATTCCGCAACTGACGAACCACAGCTTGAGTCCTCTGGTGGAATGATGGTCACGCCACCCAATCCTTCTGTGGCTGGCTAGTGTGTCGACCACCGCTTCCGATCAATTAGCTAACGATCCGGGACCCTAGGCTCACCAGTGGCGTGCGACTGTGCACCACACCTCCTTCGTGACCAGCCGGTTCCATAAGATCTGATGACCGTCGTGGCTATGTGCCATGAACTCCTCTTGCGGTGTGCATCAGCATGCCACATCCTTTATAGCGGATCGATGCCGCCGCACTGGCTATCTTCCACAGAGCTGCAAGGGTAGTGATGTAACAGAGGGTTCGGGCTGGGTTCGTTAGGGACACTCCCTCTGCGTTATCACTTAATCACAAGGGAGGATTTAAGGGTTCAAGAATTCAATTGAAATAAACAAGAATTAACCCCATGCCTCATAAACCCGTTGGAGAGCACCCACGCTGGAAGGTGGATCATGTTCTTTGTTCTCGAAATCGATTTCAAATGACGCCACTCATACGTCGTCCTTCAGTTCTTGGTTCGGTGTCACCCATCACCTACCATGGGGATCATCTCTGTCCATTAAGAGTTTGGCGTCTTGGAACTCCTTCATAACTTTGTTGCTTGGTGAAGCAGTGCCGATACCCCTCCCCAAACTCCATATATATATGAGAGGGGGACGGTGAGTAATGACGTGGGGAATTAATGGGGATCATTTATTAGTGAGATTACTAATTTTCCCACCATTTTATTACATAGATTTTAGGGTAAAACCATTTAATGGTTTGGCACACCGCTAGCCCCACATACCACTTATTTGTTTGAGGTTAGGAAAGAAAATAAAATAATAAATTAATTTTATTTCATTTGTTTTAAAAACTCAAAAAACATAACATTTTATCCAAACCTACTTCTATCAAAGTAAAGCCTTCCTTAACAGAATATCGGTGTTGTGGATGCAACGGTGCCCTTAGATTTTTAATCCAATCAACGGTTCAAAAGTTAAAAAATACTGCTCATGTGTTTACTAAATGTACCTGAAAAAAAGTTCATCAATTCATTCTGGGCACATCGTGCCTCAAAATCACGTGCTGTCAATTTTCACAGACTTGTGATAATTCCATATAATTAAAAAATATTACATGGAAAATCAAGGTCCTTATAAACTCACGATACAATGTTTTTTAAAGTACACTAGATTGATGTTATCATATAATGTTTTTTTGTTACAATGTTTTATCGAACATACATTTATAAAGTCTATAAATTATAGGAATATTGAAGAAGTATTAGAGGTTTCTAGTTAATGTGATTGCATGGAGTCCATAAGATGAATGTTTATAATGTCATCCTATATTTTCCACTAGACAAACCAAATTTTATCTATTCAATAGTCAAATTAGAGTTTGCGAGTCCACTAAATGAACTGTTTTAGGTTCAATAGATAAAATTATGTTTTATGTGTGCATGAATTCTATCAGACGGACTCTGATAAAGATGTAATGTAAAGAAGATACATAATGTTATTAAATGAGTCTCAATACAAAGTCATGAGAAATTTTTTTTGAATGAATTTTATCAAACATATGTTTCCTAATGAAAAAAATAGACGAGTGTTTCTGAGAAATGTCATTATATAGAAGAATATTACTGCAAAATATTCTTGAGTTGTTCCTACGAAGTTATGGAGGAGAACTATATGAAATTTCACAAAATGAAATAGGTGTTTTGAATTTGTACTAGAAATATTGTTCCAAGATATTTATGTTTTTTAAAATACATTAATGGAATTATACGGGTCTAGATGTTCAATGTTTCAAAAATATTGAAAGAGGAATCTTGATTCTAGACAAGATTATAGGATGTTTGAAGATAAATGTTATTATCAATTTATTAGTTATTTTCATAACTTTTAAGTGGTTTTAAGGAGGAAACATGTTGGTAGTGTTGAAAAGGATTCCCATAATATGAGCAGGAAAATTAAAATTTGAATTTTCAAAAGACCATGGGTTCTACTAATTTTTTGGAGTATGAATTTCCATATATTGGGGGAAGGATTCATTCAATGTAACAATACTGTTATGTGAAAGATATTGGACATGCCTAAGGTCATGTGTTGAATGTTTATAGCTAATTAATTATATTTTTAGGAAGAGACACCGGTTATAGTTTTCCAATATTTTAGTATCATATGGATAGTATGTAGATTAGTGATCAGAAGAACAAAGAAGAGAGAATATTAGATGAAAAAAGATTCAGTAAATATCAATTTAGGTAGAACATGATATAGTTTCCAATAAAATTATATCAGATTAATGGTGGGGAAATGAAATAAAATTAACAAGGAATTGTACCAAGTATATTGGATTGATAGAATTAGAAATAGAATTTATTCGACGAAAATTTTTTCAATAGAAGTATATGAATAAGTTATTAAACACTTCTATGTAATAAAAGTGAAGAGGGATAAGTACGTTCAATAAAGGAAACGATAAACAAAATTTCAACCTACACAGTGAAAATGTACTCATTCAGGTTATTGAATCTTCTTACCATTATTACAAAAACAATTTATATCTTACTATCTATGTGAGGACCACATGAACTATCAGATAGACTATAGTGAAATAAAAGTTAAGGATAACCCATGCTTATTATAAATAGTAAAATGATTATTTTATAATGGTTTGGTAGGTCTTAGATTACTTCCAAACCTTGAAAAGTACTAGGTACTCATATTGAGTAGTGAACCTTGTAAATATATATTTTCTTATAGATTTTCTTGTTTTTTGTTTTACATTAGGGTATTTAACCACTAATTAGACGTGAATATTGTTTCTTATTTTATTAAAAATATAAAATATAATGTCACTCTTTCTCCACCTAACTCTCTTAGTGAACACATATACCTTGATTGATCCTCTCATATTCTACATTAAAAATGGTTCAAGGTTCCTACATATGAAAAATTAATTTAATATGGTGAAGATTATGATTATTATTTAATCCACTATTGTGTTAATTGATTTTCATGTTCCCAATTAACATTCATTAATATATTTTGATAGAAATTGAATAAAAGTATAATTTGATGGATGGAGTCCAATTAGTGACATATATAACCTAATTACTACTCCTTGATGGACTTCAACTTGACCAACAAAAACTAATTTAGGACAAATGGATATTATTCATCCAATCCATAATACACTATCTTTTTTTGGTGAAAATATAAGAAAAGGAAAATTAATTTCCATCCCTCGCTAGATAAGAATATTTTTTATAGTCCATCTTCCTGATTTGAGAAACTGTAGTGGAATTAGCAATTGAAAATGTATAATCCATATTGAAATATAAAATCTAAATTTATTTTACCCATCCCTTTTATGGAAGATTCAAATATCTCTATGAAGTGTTATAATTCTAGTTTTTTTGGTTTTTATATACCAATGATTTATTACCATAAGGATTGTTTTTCTGGTACATGAGTTCATGGATAATATTTTCAGGATGTAAGTCATAGTTTGGGTAATTATACTAATGTGGCCTTAACTGGTGATAAACTTTATTGACCACTCTATTAACCTGTATCACTAATCATCCCAGATCAATCCCTGATATTTTATAGTAATCTATCTATCCCTTATCAAAACTATGTAAGGTCATGAATGTCATTGAAGTGAGTTACACCTTTAGATCTAGAAATATGATCCCACACCACCCACCCTAATCATGTTTTTTCTATTTCATGGTTTGGGATACCATTAGATGTTTTAATTGTGGTAAATTTTGAATAAAATGTTGTTATTAACCAACCAATATGATAAGGATCCTTATAATTAATAATTTATTCATTATCCCCTAATAATTAAATATATTGGACTTCTATTAATCACTAAAAACCCCAGACTCAGATATCATAAATTTGAAAAAAATATACTTCACCTATCTAGAAATGAGACTTCTACGTCATGGAATAGTATTTATGCTACCATAGTTTTTCAAATACTATATCTAAACACCTACCATGTTTCTATTGGATATAATATTATATTAAAATATACCCCATAATAATTACAATATATAAGAGCATGTATGGGTGATAGATACTTTTAATGATATCTATGATCACCGGTGAGGATTGTTTTAAAAACAAATGAAATCACTAATATCTCACAAAACCCATAATTTTTCTTAAAATCTATCTAGTTAATTTATTTATCTCTCAACTTGAGATGATGATATTCCAATCAAAGACTATTTTTGGTGAACAATGAGTATTATTTTAATAGATCAAATAGACCATATATCCATAAAATTGAATACCTATAGTAATCCAAACTCAATATAGCTTCAAATAATACATGAATAATCTTGAATTGTTTCCATTTTTCTTAGTGAATAATAATGGAGATACTTTTATAGATTATCTTAGATGAATAAAATCACAATCCTCCACACAATCAATATATATACTAATCTCCCTTTTCTAAAACAACAAAATATTATATAAATTATTAATATTTTCACTAAACCTAATATAAGATCAATGTTGAACTTAATCTCCACCCTAATAAGAGATAATAAGATTTCATCATGAATTATTCCTTGATAATCATACTCCATAAGAATGTAAATAAAAAATACTACCATACAACCCTCAAACAATCATGATTTCCACCAATATAGTAATGGTTTTAAAACATAGATGTTTAGGTCTCAAAAAACCATATAGATATTTTAAAAATTAGAAAAATAATAATCATAGAATGTTAAAGAATAAATGGAAAATCAACTTTGGTATCAGCCTATGCGAGCTTCATAGCAATCCATCCATTATTTAGAGATGATCATGGTAAAGATGGAAATGTATGGAATAAATAAATATCAAAAGTTTATATAACTTCTTACTTTCACTGTATATCCTAGAAAATTCCTGAAAAGAAGAAAAATAATTCCGAGAAGAGTTCTAAAGTTTAACATGATTGTAGAACACCCTAACAAAAATCATAAATTGGTTACTATATGATGTGAAACCATGGAATGCATATCACCTATATATAATCAAAAATCAACAAGTTTCCAATATCATACAACTAAATGTGAATATTCCCTCATTATAATAAATACGAGTTCTATCTAAAACAAAAAATCCTATGTGAATTTGAAATGTAGACTTTTCAGTTGGAACCTTGACTACTCTACCAATTTATATCCATTTACTGCTTCTAATTATTTAATATCTATGATCCCCACACACTTCCTCTTATTTACATCCTAGATGATACCCTATTATTAGTCTATATAAATACTCAAAACAAATCCATAAAAGAACTTATCTATCCTAATCCTTTCCCTCTACCAAACATAGGTGTTCTTCTATAGAAATTTCTAAATATTTTGTTATTTTCACATGGATGGAACTCCGTCGTTGTTTTTAGATATATCATTCTAATATGGCTAGGTAACCTACACTATAAGCACTCTAATGGCGATCTACCATGATAAGGATGTGAAAAACCCAACCTAGATTCCCTTTTCCTCACTACATATGCATCCCACATTGAGTATCCCCTTCCTTATTATCAAATACTCACTCATTAAACCTATAAAGGGAGTTATATAAACAAATCATACTCTCCCAAGAAATATTTTATCCCTGATTCATAACTTTTCCACCAATTTTGAAAATGTCACTATCTGATAGATCCTAACCTAATCTAATACTGAAGTCATCAATCTTATCTCAAAACACCATTATCTCATTGGTAAATTTTCTCCCAAACGTAAAGTACACTGAATCAAAAATATAAATATATTATCATACACCATAACTATTTATCCACCCTAAAAAAATATATGAACTATCAAGATCACCCCGTATTTTTAAACCTTGATAAGAACTGATTAAAAAAGTGGATTTTAAATTCTTTCTCAGATAACCACTCATGTATAATTTCCCAAGATATGATGACCCACCACATTCTAGCTAAGTAGAAATGTATTATTGCTTCAAATTTTATCTTTTAATCCTATGAGGTATTAATCTAACAAAAAAATTAGAGTATCTAAACCCCACTCTATACACCCTGTAGTCCAATGTCACCCTCAATGGTAGTGTGATTCTATAATGGAAATTACTTGGTGATATCTTCTATAGTGGAATTGCTTATGGGGATCCTACACATTATAGTTCGAATCAACCCCAAAAAACACACAATAGTCAACTCGTCTAGAGGCCCGTGTTCTTCTCTAGTTGGAAGAAGATCAACCGTTCCCTACTAGACCACTACTAGATGTCAATATGGTGTTATTATTTAGAAATTCAAAATGAATGATTTATAACAATTCCCATATTATTTCTCAAAAACAATAAAATAATTAAATCGTAAGTAGAAATACATTTCTATATTACCCTACTCATATGAAATCTGTACCAGAAGGAACCAAAAGAATACCTTTAGACTCACTTGTTTATTCGATCAAACCACACATCCTATACAAGTCAAATAGATCAAAGGAAAACTATATTCCCACTCTTGGTTTATATATAAAATCTGATGGAAATATCTATTATTGTATAACTATGAATAAATAATAATGATAACTAAAATGGGTTTAATGAACTAAATTTTACCAGTAATGTATTCACACGTCCTAATAAACCACACATCCTATACACATCAACAATAACTAAGGAAAATTATATGCCCACTATAGGGTTATAGTTCAAAAAAATATATGTATAAAATAATATATCATGATTAAAGGAATAATCAATAAAATATCACCATTTGGTTCAATTAATTAAATTTCTATTTTATTTTATTAACAAAAATACTGAACAAAATATTGATCTAATTTATTTAATTCAATTAAATTTTTATAAATGTTCCTTTTTCTATTCATACATAAGTATATAAATTCCATGTTAACCTATATTCCATGTACAAATCATGATAACATTCCCTCTCACTATGTCGATCCAAGAGTAAAAAAGTTGAAAATAACTTGTAACATTAATCTTTATCGATCAGAAAACCCAAATGAAATGAAATCAGTTATCATAATCCCTTATGCCAGGTAACTTGGGATTTCAATATATAGGTGACAAAAAAATTCCACATAAATTTCTATTCAATGTTCCCACTAATCAATCACAACATATTGAATCTTAAAATCATATTAATGTTGAGAATAAGTGGGATTTGATACCAAATTTTGATTTATCTAAATCTAAGTCTACCTTCAAGATATGAGATAAGGAATCCCATGTGACCATAGGCATTCCTCCTTATACACCACAGGCTGCAGACTTATAGTGAAGTCCTAATCAATATAATTGGAATCTATGAAACAGATACCATAGAAATACAATAACAGAATACATATAAAATATAAATTATATAATAGAAAAAATATAGAATAATTGTTGTAGACCAATGATATAAATACCACATAATTAAGAATGTTATCTATTAAATATTATATATAATTAATCAAAATGATATGTCAAAGGATGGATGATTATATAAATATTATCAAGAAAAAGTTTAATAAAGTTAAGGGGGTATAATATAAAATTCTAAGGGTCCAACCCAACATCGTATTTATCTCCTTATGAAGATAAAATAGAATAATAATCAGAGAGAAGGGGATTTTCCTTACATATATCATAATATGTTATGTTTTAACATCCCCTAGCGTGCATGTGTCGACTGTGAGTATGTAAATTAGTAGGAAACCACCAATACAACGTTATATTAGTCCAATATATTTGTTATTACTTGTATGGTATAATATTTATATATAAATTACACTGAATAAAACAATCAGTTTTGAGTTATCATTCTCATAAAAGATTCTATAAATCTTGAACAAACATGCCTTTTATAATGACATTTAATAGACTAGTCACACAATGAGAGAATAATAAAAAAACTATATTGGTACCATGGTCATCATTCCATACCCCCCCCCCCCAAATTGATTAGTATTAGAGCCATTAGAAGAGTAATATAATATCCAATTCCTTTAAAATATTCATATTGAAAATGTGTCATAAAAAACATATTATAAGAGAATCTAAATCATTGGAAATGGTGTATAATTTCCAATCATTTGAGAAGAAAAACCCACAAAATGGGTATCATAATGAAAATTCCAGACCCATAGAATTTTACAGAATAAAAATTACATCCAAATAATGAGAAGGGGTAATATATCAAATCACAGAAGAATGTTATATCATAATTCTATCATATGTCAAACAAGATATATATTAACCATGAACTCTCATAGCCTAATTTTCATAAGTCATAATCCCAATATAATCCCATGGAACAAAAACTTATTATTTTGTACTATTAAGTCAAATAGGTTGTATATTGAGTTTATTAACAGTCATTGATGTACCTTAAATCCTAATGAAAAAACTATATTATTGAAAGAAGAGAGTCACTAAAGGTGTTGACAATAATTATAGTTGATGATTATGGACAATCAATGTTGGATTTATTGATAATTATAGGATTTTAATATTGATGGTGAAATATGTTGATGATTATATTTGTTGGAAACCCATGAAGTTGTGATAAAGTGTATTCACAATGCCTTGGTGAGTCACTGTGGTGAAGACTAGTTTAGACATAATATATATAGATGTCTAGAATTTTGAAAGGATCAAATATATTGATGATCACAAAATAATTCATTCATCATTCCATGAGGATGTTTTTTTAGGTTCATTCATTCTATAATTTTATAGAACACACCACAAAAGTGGTTTACATATAGTTATTCTTAGGATTTTTCAAATTTTGTTTTTAAGATATGAACGATGAAAAAATAATTCATTCCACAAAGGATATATGATCATATTTTAATAGATATATCTAATAGAGTACCAAACAATGAAATCAATTTAATTATATGTAGGATATTGAAGTACTTTTTTGAATGGATATATATTTTTATGATTCACACCATGAATCAACTAATAACATCATAATATATATTCATGTGGATTATAGTGTTTATAGATAATTGATTCTCAATGTATAAATGTATTAATGGATAATGTATCACCTCATCATATTACATATTTAATGGAAAATAAGATGAAACAAACTTATGGTTCCAAGAATTATAAATCCAGATCATGATTCTATGAAACTCAATAAATGAAATATGTAAATTTATGTGGATTTTCCTTAATTGATGGGTACATATTTGGAAAACTAATTACTTATTATTTGAATTTAATGGTTGAAATATAATGAAATAATATAAAAATATTATATTTGAAGCAATATAAGTCGGATGTTTTTTTAGAAGGTGGTGCCTCAGTCAAAGACCGAGGCACAAATTATTTTATAAAAAAAGGGGAAGCTAGAATATAAGTTGGATGTTATTTGAGATTTAAATATCAAATTTTAAATTTAAATTATTTTTTAGTGATATTATACCTACTGTGTAGAATTGAAAATTAGAGTATATAAAAAATTGGGAATATATAATAAGAGACAACTATGTGTTTATAGGGTGGAGAATTGATGTCAAACCCATGTAGATGAACACATATTTAAATATTATGAGAAGGGTTGTTATTGAATTAGATCACACTGATGATCAAAATTTGATGATTAAATGTGATGAGTGTAAACGAAGATGAATTAAAGATGACATTAGAAGTTTTATTAATCATATCTAAATTATAGAATAGAATACAAATCATGGATATTTTAATATTGTGGATAAAAATGGTTCATTTAAGTAAAGAGGATAAAATATATTCAGGATTAATTCCCTAGAAATAATTCTTAAAAATTGGGTGATTCTTTTTTGTAAATATTTTTTGATGATAAAAGTTATATATCCTCTCAAAAGAAGTAAAACATATCCCATATTTTAATTTTAGAATCACATGGAAACATCCGGGAACCTATTTAGAGAATAATATATCAATAATATTAACTCATTTTACAAATATAGAAGCGATGTTCATGTGAATAAATTTATAAGAATACATAGAAGTATATTTGAAATGATACCTTTACCAACATATTTCATGAAGGAGAAGAGGAGGGAGTAACCATTGGTGTGAAGTGATCATACCTACACCACTATATAAGTATAAAGCCCTGTGTGGCCGTAGTGTTATCCCTAAACATGCATAGGCAGTGATATTTATTGAAGAGTTAATTCACTTAAATATTTTATCTTCCCAAATAGTGAGTATTTAGTGGATTATTAGTACACATGCATAATGATGAGTCTATGCTCCACAGATATTTCCCGACATGGGTGAATCAAGTAAAATCAGTGTGTCTATATAATATATTCTTTATATATATATATGTGAATGATATTTCTTTTTGGGTAATTTAATAATGAGATTGGTTGAATAGTGTTCCTCTTTTAAATTGAATTAAATTAGGAATTAACAGAATAAGGATAAAAAGATTAAATATATCAATAGCAATATTTTCCCCACTCAGAGTTTCCTAGTTTCCTAAAATTATATTAATCCCAATCTCCCCTATCATGTCCCATTACAAAAGTAAAACATTACCTAGAAAACTCTAAACCTTAGTAACACAACAAAATATTTTGTTCTTTTAAAACATTATAAATTCCATCTTCTTTCCATTAGGGAATCTCACCAAAATGTGATGAAGTGTCAGAGAAAATATAATTGGACCACCCAAGGTCCCCCATATATATTACCATTATAAGATATTTATCATATAATATCTCTTATAAAATTTGATCAGTACTCAATAATACCATTTTTGTACACCACAATATAAAATAAACACATATAAATGGAAAAAAATATGAGAAACCACCTACCTCTATCCTATAAATGTTCAGTTCATAATGATGGCAGTTTAATTCATTTTGAAACCATAGAAATTTAAAATCCCTAAAATCACCTTCCCCACAATTTTCCATCTAAAATGAATAAATAATAATTAGTATAAGAAAATAATGATTAAAATATGTGTGAGGATAGTTTACCATGGGATCACCAATGTAATCGATAACACATGATTCAATTAAGAGATGAGAAGTTAAGATCACATAAAACTAATATGGAATTGTATGATTTTTTAAAATATTGTGTAATCCCTACATCAAGACACAAAAAATAGGGAAAAGTGTTATTTTAAAGGAAAATATAACAATTTTAAAAAAACCAACCATGAAAATTTGTCCCACAGAGCACAATGTACCCAGTGGTTCAAAAGATTCTCAGTATAAGACATCTGGTAATGTAGTAGCCAACCTATAAGTTTCCCATTACCTTTGGAGGATCACAAATCACCTAATACCCACCACATGGTACCAAATTGTGTATGCTAAATAATTTTGGCAACACCACCTCAACCATTTCACCTGAAATTTTATATATCAATAGAAATCAAACTATTTAAAAAATTTGATTCATTTTTAACTATTTAAAGAGTAAAACAAAACTTTGAGACATACCACAAGATTTCTATAGACTTAAAATTACCCTCCATCATAATCGTCTTTAATTTTTATTACTATACCAAAAACACAATATTATTTTAATATAATAATTCATATGTAATTCATTATATCTTAAAATACATTTTATATAGAAACATGAATTTCTAATTCAATTATCTATACCATTACTTCTAATTCATCCATACAATACTATTATCATTAAATTCATTTGGTGTCTAATTTCATGTTTGATTAATTATATTTTTATTTAGATAATTATAACTGGTTTGAATAAATTAATTTATTTTCATTTATTTTTTGATAATAATTTGATTTTTTTTATATTGAAAGTGAAAAATGGATTTTTTTAATGAATTCCATATTTTATTTATTTTAAATAAAAATATTATGAAACCTGAAGTGGATATTATGTGTTAGATATATATGTAAATATTTCTAATTTAAATATACATCAAGAAATCATAAGGGCATACCAATTTTTGATGGATAGGGTTTTCATAAATGGAATAATTGAATGTTAGAATATTTTTTATCATTGGGTAAAGGTGTTTATGTAATTTTTATCCATGGGATTTCCATCACTCTTATTTTAGGAACAATTATTTTGGATAGGTATTATAAATATTTTTATGTGGATTCAAAATCTAATAGTGTTAAAATTTTCAATATAATTAAAATTATGTATAGATTAATTTTAATTGAGCACTATGGATTTTAATCATATATTTCATATTTATTGGTTAGAAGATAATTTATTTAATTGAAAAATGTGTTTATTGGGGTAATATTATTAATTGTTAAATATTTATGGATTAAATCACGAAGAAAGATAAATTTAGAGTTTTGAGTAATATTTATAAAGAAAAATTGGATATGTTTTTATAATGCATTTATAGGGTATTTGGGTCACTGAATAAGGGATGAAAATTATGGTGGAGGTTGGGGTACTACAGAATCAAAAAAAATTATTGGTCCCATTATAGATATAATGGGTTGGGAAATTTACTAGTGGCCTCATACAACCACTAGAATCATAGTGGCCCCTTATTATTTTTTGTAGTTCCCATAAATTTTTTACTAGAAGATTAAAAAAAATTAATTTTTGGTTTTAATCAAGTCAAGTGGAATATTTTAAAATTTTCCCTTTCTTCTTTGCATTTAGGTCTCATTGAACAAGGGGCCTCTCGCTATTTGTATCTCCCTCCCACATATATTTCTCCATAAATATATCCTCCATAAATAATAGATGTCTCTTATCATTTATTATATTATGTTCATTAACATAGGATTTGACTAAATCCTTTGAATATTTTATTTTCCAATTGATTTTATAGTATGTTCCTTAAATAGTAAGATATGAATTATGTTTCATATTTTTGATGAAATAGAGTCATTATGTCCATTTCAAAATGTAACCTCCTTCAAGATTATTTTTAATAACATATATTTTTGTGTAATCATCCTTTTCCATATTTTCATGAACTGTTTTGTGTTCATTAGTGATTTAGGGAAACACGCCAATATACATGTCCCAAAAGGAATCTAGAACACATAAAATGTAAAAAAAATATAAAAAATGTTCTAATAAAATTATTTAACATTCCCCATGAGGAAACAAATTTTATTAAAATTAATTAAATTTATAAATTTCCTCATGAGTCAAGTAATTATAGGAAATTGAGATTCATGAATTATTATAAAAAACTATCATTTTAAATATAATAATTTATTATATAATTTATCAAAAGTAATGTTGGTGGTTGATAATTAAATGATTTTTTTATTTTCCATAAGTAAATTTAAATTACAAGGAGTTAATTATACCATGTTTTAAAAATTTATTCTAAATTTTTTATGAATGGTTATAAATGTTCATTTAAAATTCGACGAAAATTAAAATGACTATTTCCCATTACCCTCCATGATTTATCTTGTGAGAAAGATAGTTTATCATTACCATCTAGAATATTTCATGTATTTGTGAATGTTTTTAATTAACCTCATTTAATATTTTTGAGGGGATGATTATTAATCATTATAATCATGAATATTTTATATAAGGGTGATAAATTATAATTACACTCTCAACTATGTTCTATTAGGGTGATAGTTATTAAATTACCTCTAATTTTATCTTGAAAGTATTCTATAAATAATGTAATCATCCCAAGAAGGATTTAAAATTATTATATTTGTCCCCTACATTGGGCTAGTTAGAACATGTGGTTCAGGTGTATAATATGGTGTTTATGTTAGTATAATGATTAAATTTAAAAAATTATTTTTATTTCATTATATATTATGATTTATTAGGGAAATATGACTACATTATTATCACTATACAGTCACATGAATGCATAATTAAACCTATGTAAAATTTTAGGTCATGTAGTGTTGTCTTAATGAATTGTTTGTACTCAAACCATAAATGTACATCCTTATTCGTGAAGATGTATAATTTTGGTGTCAAAATTTAGTAATGGGAAAGGGAATAATGTTAGAATGGTGAGAAAAAAATGGTATTTTGATAATGGAAATAGAGTTAAAATTTATAAAAAAATAGGGTTCCAATGAAAATATCTATCTTTCACCAAGTTAATTAATTTTACTCATATATGACTAGCCTAATGGGGATTTTTATATTATTTGTATTTCATGAACATAATACAAGTATAGTTTTTACTTTTAAAATTACTTTATATCTAATTTTATTTTTTAACAATTATTTAGATAATATGGGTATTGTTATGTCATATTTATGTGGTTTTTTACATAGAATGATTTAGTGTTTGGTTTTTACTCATTAGCGATTGCGTGTTTTCTTTATTAATTTATTAATTAATAAACCTATTTATTTATTTATTTTCCTTATATTTCAGATTATATTATTTGGATAGGAATGATACTCCATTGATTATTTAACTACCCATGATTTGTTCATAGTGTGCGAAGGAGTGAGAATAACAAGCACGAGGGGTGAATTAGTGCTCCAATAACTTGTATCACAAACACATTTACACCAATTTCAATTAGTTTGTTAGATGTTTTACATGATCTCCCAAATATTGATAGGTAATGGAACTATAAATAATAATACACATACACATAAGGTTTTACAAGGTTTACATGCTCTTTGTGAGTGGATAATCTGTACTGATCAATTGGCGATGTCCCATTCCACCCAATATCAATTTTATTATAAACTAAAAGTATTAAGAGCTTGATAATAGTCTATAGTTCCTTTAAAATTATAAAAATGATTAATAATGAGTATAAGAAAAAAATTATCCTCTTCTAGGCTTCTTAAGTGACTCCAATCCAGGAATGATGAGTACACTCTGGTTTTCTATAAAAAATGACCCATTTCTCCTTGGAATCCACTTTGGAATGTTTTGGAGACCACATATCTCTATATATATCCATGTTAAACTAAATTGATTTATAGAATCTAAAAATTCAGGTCATAACTCATGGTATTACTGCGTATTCCTTGGTCAAAATCAAATAAAAAATATTGGGATCATCTATCATAATCAATATAATAAGATACTCAACCAAATCATTAATAATTTATATATATCATGAAACAATTATAGACTAAGAAATTAATTTCTATATTAAAAACCCCATAAAGACATTATAAAAATATTTTGGTATATTTCCTTGTAAAAAAACATTATGTTATATTAGAAAATATCAATGACATGATTATATATTATCAAATTACAATAGTTGCAAAAAATTATAAATATTATAAATCATTACATATTTTAATGGTATATAATGTATTACCAAAAAAATAAAGCATGATTTATTCTTCGTAATGGCTAGTCATGCCTCTAATTCCACGCCCTCAAAACTCCAAATTCTCAAAAAATTAGGAAACAATCCACTCAAACTGGGGGATGGTATTATAGCGTTAAACCTTTATAATGGTTAATAAATGATTTAAAATTATATCAAAACCCCATTCCTTATAAAATAAAAAATGTGAAACCCAAAATTATTACAACATGATTCACTCAGGTACATGAAATATTGTTTTCATTGACAAATTAATGTGGCGTAATACAATCCCTATTATTACATGATATTTCAAAATTCACGAACACGACATTCATATTCATGCTTTACATATCAAAAAAACTGTAATAAATTAATGATACAATGTTAAAAAAATAGAAACAAAAAAAAATCATTTATCATGAATAAACAACTTAATAAATAATACATGATATGTTCTTAATGTGGGAGTAATCTCAACACCACATTACTTGATAAACTAAGGTTTATTAGAGAAATACAACTCCTGGTTCAAATAAAAATATAATGTTTATCAAGTATATATGAGGTAACTTCAATCACTAACACTGTGTTTCTTGGAAAAATGTATTGAGATCCATAAAAATTATATCCATCAATATATCCTCTTTTCACCACTGAAGAAAACACCCCAATGATACTATTATCCCACATTGATTTCTTTATCGATGTATATAAATCCTCCTCCTTTTCAAAGAAAACCCCTGTATGTTGTCAATAGTTTATTAAAAAGTGAAATATAATGAAAATATATTGTAAAGAATCACTCACTTGAATTTTGGCTGAGAATAAACTCCCAAAAATACTCTAAAGTACTATAAGGATTCCATTTATTAGAGTTTATTCATGATATATGTGATATGTTACATTATTAAAAAAATATTTCAAGACTGTATAAAGATTTTAAACACTATACATGAGAAATTACATAATCAATGAAGTATAATTACATTTATATGAATATAATTTAATAAAAATAGATTTGTGTATTCACAATGTACAAATGATGGTATGGAAAATCAAAGGACAACATCAAGAACATAACAGGAATACTAATCAGTTTATAAAATGATCTTAATAAGATATAATATAAGTATCTAATTTATTGAACAATATTGGGATTGTAATGGATTGATCATATGTATGTGAAAACATAATAACATTTAAATTAGTGGAAATACTTCAAACGAAGTACTTGCATAAAAAGGGAGAGGAAGAAACCCCCTTACCATAAGTATCAATTCCTAAATAAAGAAGAGTGATTCCATGAGATCATGACAGATTCACTAAAGGGGTAATTAATGGAAAAATAGAGGGTGAGGTGTGGTAATTATCTTTGGATTGAATTAAATTGGGTGGATAAGTGTTTATTTATATAAAATGTGGGAGGATTGTCTAATAATTTCAAAATATAGCACTTATAAATCTTAACTGTGGAAAATAAAAAACCATTGGCTTACCAAGGGTTTAGGATCATGTTTTATAACATTAAAAAGGCTGTTTTTGACATATTTGAGTTTCAAAACTGAACAACCATATTTTATATTAATTTTTTCATGGGAAAATAATTTTTCAAAAAAATAATGTTTTTAAAATCTTAATCTCAAATTTAGACATTGGATTTGTTTATAGGTTTGTAAAGTAAATTAAATCAATTAAAATAAATTACATTAAAAACATCTGGAAATGGATTGAGTTTTTTTAATTATTAAATTATTATTACGTATTTTTAAATATATTAAACTTAATGAAAACATAAAACTGTATTTTTTTATTCACTCAAAAATAAAATATTTTAGAAAATTCTAAAAATTTCACATAAACCTAATTTCGTCATGATAAATTGAAATAAAATATTTATTTTATCAAAATCAGTTTTTAAATTTGATAATTTTAATTTCTAAAAAAATATTTATTTATGGAAAATAACAATTTTTAAGACATAATTAACTTCACGACCCTTATTAAAACTACATGGGACCTTATAAAATTATAATATATTTTATATTTAAATAAATTTTTTTTACAAGAATATTTCGTTAAAATAAAATTAGATTAAAATATTAATTTAACTTTTATATTTTCTTAAAATTCAATTATATTTAATTTTTTTCAAAAATATATCTATCATATTTACCTTATATTCATGTATACTTTGTTAAATAAAATAACAATGAAAATGGGATTGAATAAATTGTTATTTCCTTTCAAAAAAGAAAATTACATTTTTATAATACTAAGGTCTAGATATATAACCCTTTATTACACTAGAATACTCCCTATGTGTAAGGTGCGTGATGGGGGTAATTTCATGGGGTGGATCAGTTATCTTTGATCTAGTAGTGATCTCCCCTAGATTTAAATTCTCCTGTAGTTGATTCTTATTGAGCCTTACATATTGAACATTTTCTCGGGATTAGTTATGTTTGAATGATAGTGATGCTTCATTCTTCACAAGTTCTCATAAACGGGATTCAGAAGGCATGACCCTAATTGTTGAGACCATAAATTCTCCCTTTTATATCAATTATCTCTTTGTATTGACTTTTATATACAAAAATTCTAACAATAACCTTAATACCAATGATCATAAATACTAGCAGATATATTGAAAAATGGTATGTTAATGGTCATATCTTAAGGGTTTCTTTTCATTTTATATACTACCTATAATAAAACATTTATATATCTCAACATTCAATACTTATCTTACAAACTTTTTACACTTCCCTTGATAATGTTTATCATATACTTAATGACTCTCTTATTTTTATAGTCATTATGAAATGAGTGATTCACATCAAATAATTTGGGCCTATGAAGTTTCTATTACTAGTTCCATTATTCTTTTTTTCATTTATCTCCCTATACTATAATTATATGTTATAGTAAATATTATTTCACATTGCTTAATATTATTCTAAAAAGTAAGATTCTTTCTATGTTTTTATAACAAAAGTGTGATTTTAAAATTAAATTTATTCTTTTAATAACATAAATGAATATTTAGGTCATTAAATTATCCACCCAAAGAAATTTCATCCTAGAAATGTTTTTCCTACATCAAAATAAATGGTGGTATTTATCCTTCATCATTTATCCAAGTTCTCAATTTTTGTCATAAAAATATTAATTTTCCCACATGATTTTCATGAGTCAAGTCATCTTATTTATTAACAAGTTTTCCTTTTATCAGTAATTTGGATTGGTTATTCTTTATTTGATAGGTCAAGTTCCAATTCCATACCAGTTTTTTCTAGCATATGTATTGGGTTTGACAGTTAATTTCTTAGTAGGGATGTGTGGAATATGTCATGGAAATTGTAAATCTTTGAAGTTTATACTAACTGATAAGAAAAAAATCCGTCATACTCTAGAACCTTAAATGATCAAATGTAACCTTTACTCAGTTACCCCTATTTTATAAATCTCATGATTTATTCCCCTAGAGATATTTTTAAGAATACATGCTTATTGACATGATACTCAAATTCCTTACTTCTATTGTAATAATATTTCTGTTTTTAACCATAAGAATAATTTATATGTTTATAGGTCACATGTATATTTTCTATAGTAAATTTCAAAATGTATGGTCCCTATAGTTTTTCTTCTCTATCTTCAAACTTGAATGTTGGAGTTCTACTCCTTTTCCTATATAGTGGTTTATAAGGACCCATATGAATACATGAGTGAAAACTGTTGTTATTAGAGATTTCAAAAGGTAGAAGAATTTGAACCCTACTCATTTGAAAATAAATTGACCTACAAATAAACATGTATTCAAATGTTTGAATAGTACTCTTAGAATTCCTAACAGTTTACAGAATATATGATGTGTTATGGTTTACTTTATAATTAAGATCCTTTTTGAGTCTCCACGAGAATATAACAATAAATCTTAGATATTGTTCTGAAACAATTAATAGTGGATCCATATCAAGTATCACTGCTTCTTGGAAGTAAATAGGAGTAAGTCACTCAAGGTGTAAATATTCCTGTATAAAATAAAACTGGAATATTTTTTTAATCTATGATTGATTAAATATGAAATTATTTCCCTTAGATGTATTTGAATGGCTAGTAATTACACCCATAATTTTATTGTACCACTTCCATATAGGTATGGGTAGTTATTACAACACTCCTTTCTGTAGTTCTCTCTTATAATTCACCTGTTAAAATATCAAACATATTCCAGTATAATTATCAAACTCCATTTTCAGGATATACCACAAATAATGATCTTATAGATCTCAATACATTTTGGTACATCTAGGACATATAAAGAACATAGTGTTTTGATAATCATCCATAAAATTTTTCTTTAACTTGTTAAAAAACTAGAAATATTTCCTAGTAAAAAACCTTATTAGTAACTCCTAATAAATATTGAACTCAAGAAACATCCCATATTTCATAGAATTAATATTCTTTTGTAACTGAGGATCCAATCAATTTTCTTTCTTGATCTCCTCCAATAATGATGGTTTTGAAATTATTTGGGATAGGATTGATAATGTTAATTATCAAATTAATTACATGTCCATATTTACCAATTCATTTTTCAATTTATCCTCTTCAATCCTAATCATTATTCGAACTGCAAGGTGTTTATTATTTAGTGGACCTATGATTTTTTTTTCTTTTCTAGGGTGATAATGAATAATTAAATCTATTTTCTTAACAATATAAGACTATATTATTTGTGGGATTTTTAGTTAATTTTGTGTGAATATATACTACATATATTGGAGTTATTTGTATATATCACACTTTACTCCAAATAGAAAATGTCTCCATATATTCAGAGAGAATATAACTGTAGCTAACTCTAAATCATGGCAAGGATAATTATATTCATGGGGCATTACCTATTGGGATTGATAGAAAATCACCTTATAAATTTTCATGACTACATATCCTTATCATATTACGATTACATCAGTATAAATAATAATTCCTTCCCCATTAATTGATATAGTTAGCATACTGACCAACATCTTCATCAGTTCTTGGAAACATTCTTCAATCTCGTTTTCTTAAATTACATTAACTATGTTTTGAGTTAACATAGTTAGTGGATGATAATGATATGAAAAAAAATTCACAACCAATTTAAAAAATCACGTAAGAAAAAGGAATCTATGAATATTAGTTACTATTATAAGTCGATAGCTCTCTTCTATAGCCTTTTTCTTTGCTGGATCAACCATTATTCCTTCAATAGTCATATTGTGTCCTTAGATTGTGACTTGTTTTAAGAATAACTCATATTTTCTAAATTTATTACATGATTATCTTTCCAAAATGATTTTAATATGATCCTTATATTATCTGCATACTCCTCAAAACTTTTTAAATATATCAGAATAAAATCAATAAATACCACCAATAATTTATCAATGTGATCTGAAATAACACTTTTCTTAAAATACAAAAATATAGAAGGATAAATAGTCAAGTAAAAGGTAATAAAAACAAATTCATATGTCTAAATCTTGTTAGGATTGTGTCCTTTTTTATATATTCATTCTTCACCCTCTGTAAATGATACCCCAATTGAAGGTAAATCTTAGAGAATAATTGAGCCCCAAGAAGCTGGTGAAACAAATTATGAATCATTGGAGAGGTATTTTTTATTCACTATGATCACATTATATTCACTATAATCAATACATAGATGAATGGTTCCATCCATATTCTTTATAAACAGAATAATTTCTCTAAATGGAGATACAATCGGTTGAGTAAAACCACTCTCCAGAATAACTTGAAGTTTCTTATTTAATTCCTCTAACTCCACATATGTTATTCATTATTGTGTTATAAATATTGAAATGGATATAGGTATGTGTTCATTTTATAAATATATGTCTCTTTGTGGGGTAGGTGTAGTTAATTATTTATAAAATATTTTAATGTATTCCAAAACAATTAGTACCTCTATGTTTTTTATTCATTAACAATATTCCCCTTCTTCACCAATAATTTCAAAAAATAATTTCGTAATAGGTGGTTCTTTATAGGATTCATGCTGGGATATCTATTATTTTATTATAATTACACTATTTTACTTTAATAAAAATGAAATTTCATTGTTCTTATAGTTGATCTTTTCATTATACATTGAAAAAAATTATATCCCATGTACTATGTAAAATTACACCATTGGAATAAACAGAAGGTTTGAAGAGATACTGGTCTCACTAAATATAATATGGGAGTCCCTATATATCCTTGATACTTGAATAGTTACTCTATTAGTTTTATCTAAAAACTGTACCACTATAAATTCATCGTCTCATTTGATGTTCGTTAAACAATTCAATGAAATAAAATAATGTGTACTGCTAAAATCAAATAATGGTCTTGTTAGCTTTGAGTTTATAATGAGTGTACCATATAATACATGATTTAGATAATTGAATTCAACTATTTTTATTGTTAAATAATGATATTTCTATCAGGGACTCTATTGTGGTTGATATTAGTTTCTCTAAATTCTATTATGATTTGGAAATTTATTGAAAAATGTATTCACTCCCCACACATGGAGAATTTTACTACTAGTTTTACATAAAATATCTTCCCTTTTTCATTGTAATTTAAATATCAAGGAAATACATCCCAAAAATAGTTTCGAGATATATGTACATCTATTCCAAAATTTTATCACTTTCTACTCCCTTGCTGAAAATTCTCTAAATGCTTCTCCAGACACATGTTGTACATCAATAGTTGTTTTTTACTTCTCTTCTATGATCAAAATTATTTCTAAAATTTTCTTACATTATAATATTCTTTTTATTTTGTCCATGAGACCACTTTTCATCTATAAACTCTATCAACACTTTCATCTCTCATTAAATTTTCTCTTAATAACTCCCAAAGTCTCACATTTCTATGTTTTTCCATTAATGAGGTGTTATTACATTAAATAATTGATCAATATTAGCATAAAAATCAATGAAAACGCATAAAGTGTATCCTTAATTCCATGTAATGTTTATATAATACCACCCATTGACTCATTTTCATTTTTTAAAATTCATTGAATTTCCATTTCCCTTATTGTTCGAAGGTTATGAGGAAAATAGTTGGGGAAAAATATTTTTTTTAATTTCGCCCACTCTACAGATTCCACCTCATTTTTTATATTTGTGTTCTTGATCATTTTCCACCACATATCATATTATTCCTCTAAGTATTAAACTACCAAAGTGAATTTCACTTTCTCAGAAAAATGGAGTATATAAAATATATTTTCGATGATATTGATCCACTGTTATGAAATTAGAAAATTAGAGGTTCCAATACAAACAGGTGGTCATTGACACATGACAGATTCAATTCCTAGTTGTTTCTTCCTTAGAGATACTTGAATATCTATATAGTTTAGTTTATTATTTATAACCTGAGACAACTGATTCAACATCATCATGATGTATTAATCTTCAAATCTAACCATTTTGTAAAGGCCATCATCGTATTTTCTATAGCATCTATTATTTACATGAGTCCTTTCATTTCTTATTTTTTTATAGAGGAAGAAAACCTTAGTGGGGATTTTTTTTAATTTTTTGGAATATTATAATAATAGTCATGAGGAATTTTTAATCCTAAATTTTTCTAACAACAAGCTTCTAGAGTTTATAATTAAATATTTTAATAAATACATAATCTATATATCACTCCTAAAAGTTTATGAAAAACCTGCAATTAACCAAATAATATCCATAGAGAGTGTCTTTATAGGTTTATATTCTTTGGCCCACACATTTTGCACCAAGTAAATATTGATTCAATAATCAACCAACCTTTTTTAGGGTTATTATCTCTAGGTGCATACATTTCACAACTACATCCACTAGCCACTCTCCAGATAAGGATTTAATTGCTTGGAAACTACATAATTTTTACTTGACCAATATTTAGTGATGTTTTCCTATATTTAGACTTATCCCTATGGTTTGTACTAATGTTTTATCAATTTAATTTACAAAAATAAATAACTCGTTCCTTCAATACCAACTATGGAGGCCCTATTCTTTAATACACAAGTTTTGAAATAATTCTCTAATAAAATATTTCATTTATATCTTAGAAGGATATTATCAGTTTTAGTGTCTTGGAAATAATTACATAATACATGAGTTAATAAGTAAACATGAACAAAAACCTTATTTAATCCATTTGAATGACTCATTTACTATTCCATCATAGTTCACGTCACATCAAGTTATTTATTAGGGATATACATTAATATAAAAGGGTGAGAATAAATCCTACTATGGGATAAACAAAGTAAATGGAACATGAGAAATCGTAATTGAAAAAACATGAGGCATAAAATAAGAGAATAATAATAAGTTTATGACACATAACATGGAAATGTTTCTATAATATAAAAATGATACATTAATAAGTATATACCAATGGATCATCACCAAGGTGTCATAAAACATAATAATAAGGTTATTCACCAAGGTATCAGAACGATTTCATCTTTAGAGATTAATTATTTACACAATGAATTGAAAAATTATAAGAGAAACCCTTCATATGTATTATATCATGTGTTCTATATAGATCATAATAATAATTTTTAATAATAACATTTGTAAAATAAAGAATGAGTTTCACATAAAACCATTGATAATATAAGTGTTTAAAGACTTGAACCATTCATAATTTTTATCCCATGAGATGGGATGTGGGTAGTATATGTGGAAATATACAATAAATAAAAAAATATACATCCATATGAATTTCATTGAATAAAAATATTATTGGATGTTACAAAAATAAAAAGTGTGTCATTGGAAATCAAATAATGATTTCGGCAACCTAATGAGTATATAAAGTGATTTATGGAACACTTTTAATGAGAAATAATTTAATTCTGTCATTTATAGTACAATATTTTGAATATAATGTAATTATCAAAAGTGCATGAGGACATAATAAAATTGAAATTAGAGGTAAAACTACAAAAAAGTAATTGGATGAAAAGGGAGAATAAGAGAATCCCTTACATTAAATATTAGTTCATAAATGTATATGATTGATTTCTTGAGAGTTTTAGAGATTAAAAAAACTGTCTTAGTGAGATAATATGAGAGGGAGGTCTATGAAAATGAGATTGGGAGTGAATTAAATGTGGGTGTAGAGGTGGGTATTTACATAAAATGGTAGGGGATTGTTTATTAATTTCAAAATATAGGCCATTTAAATCTAGGTTATAGAAAATAAAAAACCATTATATTACCCATGGTTTTGGATCATGGTTTAATAAATAAATAAGGTGGTTTTTGATAAATTTGCATTTTAGAAACAAAATTCAATATTATTTATTAATTATAGCCTGAGAAAGTTATTTTCTAAAAAATAATTTCATAAAGGCTTAATTTTAACTTTATAATTTGTAAATTTGTTTATACATTTGGAATATTACTTAAATTTATTTAAAAAAATTATATTAATAAAATAATATATATTGGGTAATGGATTATTTTTTATTAATTATAACATAATTATTACAAATTTTTGTGGTCATAAATCATACCAAAAATATGAAACTGTATTTATAATATTTACTAAAAGATAAATTATTTTAGAAAATTATTAAATTTCAACACAACCTAATATTGAAATGATTATTTCAAATGGAATATTTATTTTATCAATTTAATTATCTAAATATGAGATATTTAACTTTTAAATAACCTTAATTATTGAAAATATGATTTTTAATACATAATCAACTTTATAACCATTATAAAAATTAGATGGGACATTATAAAATTAGATTATCATTTATATTTGAATATATATTATTTTATATAAATATTTCATGAAAATTAAAACTATTTAAAATATTAATTTAAATTATATATTTTCCAAAAATACTATTATATTTTCTTTATATTATTTTTTTCTCATATTCACCATATATTCATGTGTTATTTAAATAAAATAACAATGGAAATGGGATTAAAGAAACATATATGTCATTTTTAAGAATATATTTACACTTATATTATAAAGTCTAGATAAATATCCATGTATTACACCAACATATTCTCTAAGGGTACAATTTGCAATTATGGTACATTCCTGGGGTGGTTCAACTAACATTGATCTAGTGGGGATCTTAACGCACTTTAAATTCTCCCATAATTGATTCAACTCGATCATGACTTATTGAATCTATATTTGGGATTGGTCATGGGAGAACCCCAATGATGATACAACCCTCTCATGTTATGATAAACGGCCTTCAACATGAATGATCCTACTAGTTGAGACCATCAATTCTATATTCTACATTAACATTATATTTTATTTACCTTTTATATACATACATTATAATAAAAACACAATTACCATGTTTCATAATTCTCAACTATTATATTAACCAATAGTCATATTGACCAACTGTCTGGTAACTATTAGATATTAGTGGTCCCTTTTCTCTTTATACACTCTATATACTCCAACATTCTAATATCCCAAACTTCAATGCTTCTCTTACAATGGTTCCACACTACCCTTGGTAATTTCCACCATATTATTAAGTCTTCTCTTTATTTTTATATTTATAATTGAAGGATATATCTTAATGGGAGAATTTGGGCCTATACTATATCCATTGTGCATTATTATTTTTCATTTATCTCACTATGATATTTTTAGCTATTATAGTAAATATTATTTCATAATTTGTAATGTTATTATTAAATTTTATAGTATTATTTATATGCTCCTAATAAAACTACGATTATAAAATAATACTTCTTCTATTAATAACATAAATGTAATTTTGGGCCATTGCAAGTAGAGTTTAAGACTGTAAAATCACCTACCTGATCAGTATATAGAAAACCATAAATAAGTATATATTTTTATTTATCATACCTCAGTATATAATGAAGAGTTATATTGACAAAACATTAAATACACTTCACTACTATAAGATTCAATAACTTTGAATAATTTTGGATTCAAGAATAATGTGTGATAATAATCATGATGTCTGATCTTACTAATTTCATATACATTAGGCTGTTAGATAAACTTTAAAACTATTTTTAATATATATATATATATATATATATTATTTATCATCCTTATACAACTTAATCATCGTAGATATTGGATTATATAACACAATTTATTGTTTCAACAGTCACCTTTAGAGTTTTTATCAGAACATTAGAATGAAAAAACCAATAAATTTGTTTTGTTGAAAATAAGCAAGCCCTTGATTCCATAAATCATTCCCCTTCAACCAATCTAAAATTATTTTATCATCATTAATGTGAAATAAATTTCTACTAGATTGATATCATTATATGATTATTTTATCATCCTTGAATATCTTTGTGTTATGACCATTCTTATAAAATATAAGTTCACTACTATTATCACACAATTGAGATACATATAAAATATTATTTTTCCACTCATCAATAAAGAGAACTTCATTTTAATTGATCTTGATCGCATGTGTTTGAGTGATTCCAATACCTTTAACATTTAATGAACTATCATTCCTAAAGGTAACAAAACCATCAGTATTTGTAGAATTGATAATAGGAACCTTTATAAGTGCTTTATTCTTAGCATTGATAAAGGGTATGCTTTATCAACACTTTATTTTTAGCACTAATAAAGGGTACCCTTTATCAGTGCTGATAAATATTTCTTTGATTAATTCTTTTTAGCACTGCTAAAGGTCTTAATAAATAAAATGAGATAATTAGTAAGTAAAAAAAGTAAAATTGAGTTTATTTAAAAAATTACAAATTTTTTTAAATAAATAATTATTGATAAAAATGAATAATTTGATAATACATTAATAAATATTAAACATTCTATTAATTAGATAATTTTGATAATTACTGTTATTAAATTGTATATATTAAATATATTGATATATATTGATGTATATAAATATGATTTATATATTGAAAAATATTTATGCTCTTTACATTAAATAGTAATATATTTATTGAATAATGATTTATAATTAAAAAATAATATGAATTTTTTTTGACAAATTGAATAGTACTCAAAAAATAATTGAATTTAATTTCATTTTTCATTTTAACATAGATCAAATATGTGTTACATTGATTTCACATTTATTTAATTAATACATTTTATATACAATGCACACACATAGAACTTATCCATTTTTATAATATTGTTAAAATGAGCTAAATCTTAATTTATTCAACTTCACTCATTTTTATCATATATGCATGCACTTAAAATTAGATATTCATTAACAATGTCAAAAATATATTTATAAAAATATTTAAAATTATATATATATATATATACAATTATAGATTTATAATTTTAAATAAATAAATATTTTTCAAAAAAAGCATTTATTTAATTATCAGTAAATAATATATATATTTAAATAAATATTAAAATTATAATAAATTTACATAAACAATGGATATATTTTCTATATTTTTATATATTTATTAAATATATTTAATGATATAAACATTATTTTTTAAAAATATTTATTTTATTATAAATAAATAATTATAAAATTATAATAAATATATTTAAAAATAATAAATTTATTATATTTATATTTATATATAGTTACTAACAATCAATAAATATTTAAATTTTTTTTATTTATAAATTTAATTATAAATACTTTATCAGCACTTAAGTAATATGCACCGATAAAATCATCTTTATCAGCATTTGTTTTGATCTGATAAATATGATGCTTTATCAGGGCTGTAATTTGAGCACCAATAAAGATAAAATTTATCAGAGCTATAGTTTTAGCATTGATAAAGAATGATTTCATCAGTGCTTTTTAGTGCTCATAAAGACCAACATTTATCAGTTCTAAAAAAGTGCTAATAAAAGGGCTCTTTATAAACACTTAGTTGTAAGGGCTGATAAAAGTGTCTCGCTCTAATTAAAAAAACATAACCATTTTTTAACCCTTCATGATATCAGGAGATTTTCGCTAAGGCCACCCATTGTCGGTGCTCCTCCTTAGTGAATCGAATCATGAATCACACCTCTCGACTGCCTCTCGAACATCTTGCCTGAGATTTGATGTTCGATTGATGTTATGGTTTCTAAAGAGGGTTTTGGATTTTCTTCAACTTATAGATTTAGTATTTATAACATTCTTTGTGTATTTTTTAATTTTTTTTTTGATTTCTTTTTTGATGATGTCATTATTTTTGGTCCAGTAATTGTATACTAGTGAGGTGGGCCACCCAATTTTCTTACTTTCCAATTTTGATTCAACTCTTAACCACTCATGGAGATTTTATTGTTTTTGGACTCGATGCTGACCAATCGAGCCACATAAACTTTATTTTGTTGTTTTACTTTGTTTATATTTTACAAATTGATCACCCAAAGCTATCATAAATATTTTTCATTATTTATTTTATAAATGGTATTCCAAACATGTTAAATTTTAGAAATCGAAAGTGTGACTTTTGTATGTGAGGGAGTTAAAGGTAGGTTAAGGGATTTCATTTATATTACATTGATTCATATCTTCATTTTTATAAGTATTTTTGTAGGTTTGGGAATCTAATGTATGGAAGAATCATGGTAGTTTTAATTTAAATTTTCCTTCTACTAGATTTATTTAGTTTTTGGGCCCAATCATTCCCACTATGCTGTTTTTCATTCCTTAATTATTGTTGTCAACCCTAGGGGGATCAATAATGTACCTTAGATACTCTTATGAGCCAAATCTGGTGTTTGATATATGGTGGTCTTATTTTTGTTTCAAAAAATATAGCTATTTTTAAATTTTTTGTACCTTTTCTCAATAATCCAACTTCCTATGTCGCTATACTTTTAAAAAAAATATTTTATTTTTTACCTCTTTAGACTATTCCAACATTATTTATATATCCTTTTAATAATTATATATGAAATATTATACCTTGATGTTATGTACTAATTTCCAACTACATTATAATTTTTCATCATCATCCTACTTCCCCTCCTTCAAAAATTTACAAATAAATATCCTTTTGATATTACCCCTTTGTTGTTATTCCACTTTTTGTAGACCTATATACCACTATAAGACATTATAATTTCTTTCTTGAAAATATATATTTTCAAGAAATTCACCCCCTTTTGAGTATTTATTTAACTAAAATAAGTGGATTTCCATGGAATCACATTTATACGAAGATATATGACATGTATAAAAATAGTATTTTAAACCTTTATAATATAAAAAAGTTTTCATATAATGAATCTCCCACACTGCATGATATATATTAACATTCTGTCCACAACCTATGAAAATTTTATTCAATTTTCAATGGGTGTCAACATGGGTTTTCAATCATCCCTTTGAAATCTATTAAACACTTCTCTCACATATATGTGTTGGGAAAAAATATCTCATGAATTCTATGAGTCACCTATAAAATAAAGAAAACGTCAACTCACTAATCATCAACATTTAAACACTTTTCATTGTTAATTTAGAAAATTATTATCATCATTTGTATCTTGAACCTCTAAATATTATGTCATCCCCAATGATAAAAAATTTAATTCAATCGATAATTTTTTTTAATTATTATGACGAATTCCTCATTTTTAAAATTAATGATTCTTTAATAATTCATTTAAAATTCAATCCCAATCTCTTTGTTCTTTTTTCAATTCATACATCACCTTTTTCAATTTACAATCATTATTCTTATATTAAGTAATGAGAAAACTGTTTTTTTAGGTAAACATCATATTCGAATAATCTATTATGACATCGATTTGTAAATCATTTGTGATGTGTAGAAATCGGCCTCACACCAAACAGATTCGTGACGTGATTTGTATGATTCAAAGTGCATGTTTTAGGTTTAAAAATGATATTTTAGTAAAAAAGATGAGTGAAATGCTCAAAACTGATCAAATAAATTCATATTGTTTAGATAAATTAAATCAAAAATCCATAACTTATTTGGAATGTGCAGGAATCATCTGTACCTCAATCTGATGCATGGTGTGATTGGTATGACTCTAAGTGCATCATTATTAGGAATTGACATAAATTTTAGTATAACAAAAAAATAACCTAATAAAAATTTAAGAAATACATTCATATTGTTTTAATTATTTAGTAAAACCATCCATATAAGATTTTAGACTTTCAAGAATTAGCCGCATATTAATCTGCCTCATGATGTGACCGATATGACTCCAAGTGCCTATTTTTATTTAAAATTGACACGAATTTTAGTAAAAAGGACAACCTACCTTCTCAAAACTGATAAAACACATTAAAATTGTTTAAATAAATTAGGGAAATAATCCATAAGTTATTTTCGATGTGTAGGAATCAGACACAACTAAATCTGATGCATGGTGTGACCGGTATGACTACAAGTGAGTCTTTTTATTTATAATTGACATTAATTTTAGTAAAATTAACAGTTAATATTAATTTTTCTATTTATATTATTACTAACATAAGAATTTGTTTCTTATACAGGTGCATTAGTTTTCTCGAGCAGTGGTGGCCTGTTTGGAAATATCATGAGTCGGGTTAGGATTAAAATATAAAAGGACATCGATGTTTTAGAATGTATGTAAAAAATTTATTTTTGTAATTGTATGAAAAATGTTTGAAATTTATATAATATAGTTTTTTTCTTGTGTTTGTGTTATAAATTTCATTTAATTTAAATCCTATATTGGGACTTGTTTCTGTTTACATCTGGCGTGTTTCTGGTGCTACAACGTGTTGTTACAACACACTATTATATGACCCTTTATCAATGTTTTTTAAAAATTCTAATATAGGTCACATTTATTAGTTCTTTTAATTGCCCTGATAAATGTCCACTTTATTTGTGATTATAGACGTGTTGATAATGGTCAATTTTTCAATGCTTAGAAAAGCACCGATAAAAGGTCCTTTAGAAGTTCTTCTATAAGTGCTGATAATATAGACCCTTATCAGCACTTTCAAAAGTGATGATAAAGGTTCCATTTATCAGTGATTTTTAGAACCAATAAAGGACCCCTTTATTAGTTGTTTTTCAACACTGATAAAAGACCAGGGATTTTACCCTTTCTCATGCAGTTAACATTTTATAGTACTAATAAAGGCAATTTATAGTGCTGTTAAAGGCTGGTTGTGTAGTAGTGACTCCTTTATATATATTAAATTCTTAGTTTCCACTTTGTTTTATAATCCAATGACCCAAAAATTCATTAACGAATATTCCTCTTGGACTATTCAAATATATTCTTATAGTAATGTAAAATGTATGGACTTATTTGATTTTATGTTTTGGATTTTAAAATACCGTTAAAATTTTTGACTGTTGATAATATAGTCGTTGAACAATGATCACATTATTATTATAAATATAGGGTTTTAACAAATCCAATTTTATTTGACAAAATAAGTGATGGACTCATCTAATAGACTTGCCCCATACAAGGCCCATTTGTCAGAGTTTGGAAAGAAGGTGGATTCATTGGGATTCACTCTTGACCAAGACCAAGCTGAGCTTGAATATGTTAATCTCGAGCAGAACCGCCTATGAGAGAAGTGGAAGTTGATAGAGATTACCACTCAAGAAATGTTATCGGAGCCACCCCAAGAGTCGGTCACCATCGCACACCATACCCTAAGGCCTTTTTCGGCTGTTTTATGGGAGTTATGTATCAAGACCCTAGTACTACGATTATGTACATTATTATTGTATAGAGAATATACATTTATTATTATTGGTGTTACTTTGTAAATAGTTTTTAATGCACAAATAGTATTTTTAGTTAATATTCAACTAAGAAATCTATTTTTATGAATTAACGGATTTTTTATTTAAATAATTTTTTATTAAATTATTATTATTATTATTAAATTAGTTTTTATAAAATATAAATTATCATTTATTTTAATGAATGCAATTGTAATTTTATTAAGGTTTAAAAGTTGTTTTTGTCAAAACCCATGAATTTACGATAAATATTGGTTTTTATTTTTAAAGTAAAAATTAACATATTTAGAAAATTATTTAGATAAAATGAATATTATTTTTTGAATCAGGATGTCGAAATTATCCATTGTTGAAGTTTTCATAATTTTATGAGACAGTCAATTTTTTGTGTAAAAATTAAATACCATTTAAATATAAAATGTGTTTTATGACATCATAATGTCCCAATAGTGATGTAATAAAATACTATATACATTATATACGGCCAATATATGTTTTACCATTAAAATAATTTGATTTTAGTTTGGTTTTATTTATATTATAAAGCTTAAGCTGACCCTTCAAGGCTTATAAAAATTAAGTCTTTTTAAAATATTTTTCTTGAGAGTGTGACTCACCTCCACATAAGCAACCCTATTATATTAAAATTTAATGCCACTGGCCTCATAAAATATTATTTTCCACTACCCTTTGGAAAAAACCATGGGCAAAAACCATGGGCGGGATTGTGGTTATGATTAGTTTAATGTGAGGTGTCCTAAACCTAAATAATAAAGAATTCCCTCCCCTTTCCTAAATAAACCAACCTAGGCTCCCACTTCCTCTTCACTAAAAGACATTGGAGTTAGACCAAACCCTGAACTCCTCTTTATATAATCCTCCCAAGGTGTCTCAAGCTCTTAAGAATCCTTTCTCAAGCCTCTCCCAAGCTTCTGGGACCACACATCCAAGTAAGGGATTTATTCCCTTCTCATTTTCACCAATTTTATTTAAGTTCTTAGGACCTTTTAATTTGAATTAAAAATGTTGGGGTATCATTTATAACCTCCCCCATACTTCCCTCTTTATGTTTGGATGATGGTAGACCCCTTTCTCTCTCATTAATTCCTCCGATGTACACCTGTTACCATGCCAAAATTCCGTGATGGATTTCTCTCTCCTCTTTTACATCCAAGTAATTCTTTTGTATTATGCATCTAAATTACATTATGATTGTTGGGAAATGTATCTATATGAACCCATTATTGTCCATTTAATGTAAATATAATAATACACCTCTTTCTCTCTCATCAACCATTTTTATGAGTTCTTATTTCATGCCGTTATGCTACCAAAATTGCACTACGATTTTCAAAGACAATGTCATTGTGTAGTGAATACCATGCCCATTTCTCTATCAGGGGTATTCATTTTTATGAACATTTATTTATTGATTATAAAACTTCATGTACGTTGTCCACATACCTTTATCATGGAATAAAAATGATGATTTATTCCATGTTGTATGATCCATGTGGCACACTTATGCATGAAATGAAGTGTTTGAGAAGGGTGCACCCTGATTGCGCTCCAATGCATTGGGTAAAGTATTTTATCATGATAAATCATGTGCAATTAGTGTTGAATCATTATAATTCAAGTGAAACTAGGGTTTACACATGCTTCATGTGCAATGAGGGTTTACTCATGCTCCATGTTCAATGAGCCTTGGCTTATAATAATTCCATGTTAAGTGTTGTCACCACATTTCCATGTTATGATAATAAGTCTATTCCATGACTTTATGTTCATGTTTCTTTTATGATACATTTATATTCCTATTTCCTAAAACGTATTTTATTATTCATGTTATAACTTTTTTATTCCCTTACGGGGCTTTATAGCTCACCCTTATCTTATGCATGTCCTCATGTTATCCCCTGCAATTCTATGCACGAGGGAATACAGTGGTCATGTAAAGGAAGTTTTCAATAAAGATATTATGTTTCATGTTTGAAGTTGTTAGGTAATTTTACTAATCCCCAAACACACTGGACCTCTTGATCTTCCATGATGTATCATGTGAAGAGTTTATGTAATAAATCATGTTTATGTGTGTAATAAAGAACTGGGTTGTTATACAAAAGATAAATTAGATTTCTTAGGAAATAATTGGATATATTTCCCTATTTATCAATCATTATACAATTCTCTTCATGTTCATTGAATATATTTCTATGTTTTACCTTACTTTTGGGATACTTTTTTGTTTTTTTTCATGCATTTTTAAATTCTAATTCCTCCAAACTAAGACCTATCCATGATTGATAGAAAGGAATATTTTATAAATAAACAAAAAACTTATGGTAATATAGTCTAAAACATTATGGTAATTCCCAGACCACATAAGCCCAGATCCGGTGCATTATTTTAATACAATGTCATGATTACAAGGAATCATGCCCTGAAGGATTGATCAATATAGCAGTCCTGGAAAATAGATTACATACCTGAATGTTACATTACACATTCAAACATAAAACAAACCATATATAATCCTTTGAGAGTGAAATTATTCCCCTAGATTAACCTTTCATAACAATCATAATACACTTCTTGAAATATTGGTAAAACAAAAAATAAGAATGGGGTGAGCTCAGATGCTCTATAAGTGTAAATTATTTAGCAGAAGCTATAAACTTTTAAGGCAAGATGTTTAATAAAAAATAACCTTTTAAACATTAAATTGAATATAATATAGAAAAAATAAATCAAAAAGTACCAAATAAACTTTCACATGGTTATTATACTAGTCGAATAACCACATGAAATAAATAATTTCATAATGAGGGAATGCATAATGTCGGACATCATAACCACATAGTCATGACCTTATGCCAAGACTACAGATATTTTTTTTCAAGGCCTTATACCAGGACACTAATTTGTCTCATAAGACCTACCAATGCATCGAAGGGATATAAAAGGCCCCTCCCATAACTTACTAAGTCCAATGCATTCCTCATATGAAAAATGGTTAAACATAACATAAAAATTCATATTGAACTAGCATACAAAATGACAATACATTAACCATAAACCATGAATGGTATAAAATAGCCCATGCACAGTATAACATATCATAACTCATTCAATACAATATGGAAGTTTATATTATAGTAAATATACCTCAATCAAGAATAATATCCAATAAAATGTGTTGACATAGTTTTAATTAGTCAATATAGCTCATTAATAGAAATTCCCTTTTACTTAAGTAATTCAAAAGACGAACAATTTATAAAGGAAGTCACTTAAAAATGATTTTTGAATAAAAGTGTCACATACCACTTTGAATCTTTTGAATGAAATTAACACTATAAAACAATCATGTCCGCGTAAATAAATCCTTAAAATAACTTTGAAAACATGGACATTAATTAAAAATATTTAGAAAAATAAATCATTAAAAACATTTAAAATGATGATATAGTTAATGAATACCATACATAAAACACTAAAATATTTATTTTTAAAATTTTTTTAACGAAACATGGACATATATGATAAATATGTGCAAGTAGATACTTACAGATAAACAATCTTTGATAATAATGAGATTGTTGAAATAACCCTTAGCATGTACTTTCCATTATTCGAGGGTACATTTAACCTACTTTATAATGACCATAATATGTTATTAAATTATACCAAAACAATATTAATATTTATGACACCATATATGATTCATTTATTACTTTATACTAACCATTTAATAATAATTTCTATGTTAGTGTAACATTTCGGGTAATAATATCTTTCTTTATCATACAAAATGGAGTAAAGGATGGAAGAAAGAGGGTCCCCATGTCTAACTCCTTTAGTAAATTTGAAATAAACCCAGGAGAACCATTAATAAGAATGGAGATGGAGGCTTAATTGAATAATGTTTGGATAGTAGTTATAAAAGCATCACTAAAACCAAAAGATTGAAGCACCTTAAAAATTAAACTCCAGTCCATGGTATGAAAATATTTTTTAATGTCAAGTTTGATGGAAATATTACCACCTCTGTTTCATTTGTTTAATGTGTTAATGAATTCTAAACCAAGACAAATGCAGTTTTGGATGGATCTACCTTTGATAAACCCAAATTGATTCGAGGAAACTAATTTTTAGTAATAGAAGAGAGTCTACAAGCAATGATTTTTGTAAAGATTTTATAGAGGGTGTTGATGAGGGAAATGGGACTAAATGAATGGATATCAGAAGCATTTTAAACCTTTGGAAATAGAGATAGAAATTGAGTGTTTAGACTATGAGGGAGAACACCACTGGAGGAGAAGGATTTGACAAGCTTGCAATCATCTAAGTTAATAATATCCCAGTAGTGTTGAAAGAAACCATTACTAAAACTGTCAGGGATAGGAGAACTATTAGGGTTTAAACTGAAGACAGTGACTTTAATGTCATGATCAAGAGGGATTCTAAATATTTATAATATACAGATATATGAAATGTAAACATCGTTGATGGAGATGGTAGTCTATACATATGCATGAACATTATTTCCGTTTTCTTATTGTATAATATAGAAGATAGAAAATGACATACATTGTCAAAATATATATATATATATATATTATTCCAATAGAAATATTATTTCATATAACTCATAATTTATCAATATATATATTCATTTAAATTCATTAAGGTTGATCGTTGAAGAAGAATCTCATCGTATTGCGGAGAAGGTAAGCCGTACGTACACACGAGTGACAATATCATTATATTGAGGGTGAAACAGGGTTTAATTCAATGTTATATTATATATAAAGAATCATTAACATGTTATATTTATATTTTAAATCAATTATACTCATTATTATACCCATCCAAATAATAAAAATTTGAATAACAAACTACACCACGTCGTGGAGACAGTAGGTCATACGTACATATGTATGGTGACTTTTCCATTCATATGATGGATAAAATAATGAATATGGTTATGCCATATTTATAATAACATCACAGTAATGAAATTTTACTTGAGTTATTATTTTGTTTTGGAAACAACAAAGGATGAGGAAGTGGAAGAAGAAAAGAACATTGAAAGAGGTGATGAAATAATTACCTATTCTTCAGGTGATTCCTTTTGATTTGAACAAAAGGGATAATTATGTAAGATTTATAATAAAAGTAAGGCTTCTATGTTTATTTTAGGGTATTTTTTAGGATATTTGAGTAGGGGATGTCCACGACAAAAGGCTTTGGAGGTGTGATTTTAATATAAGGGGAGGTTCCCTTTTATAAGAGAGGTGAGGGGCACTTTAGGAAAATATTGAAATATTAATTTATTATAAATTAATTTTCAGTTTCAATAAATAAATTTATTTCGAGGATAAGGTGGGGATAGGTCTAAATACACTCAACCAATTGGTTTTAGACAGGTTTAGGTCACCATGTTAACCTTATCTTTTAGATTTAACCCTTAATTAAATAGTTTAACTTTTACCGTGTCTTCTGATATTATTATAATATATGGTTAATAAACATTCTATAAAATGACTAGAGAACCTCAAATTGTTCATCAATGACATATCTATCATTATATAAGTCTTTTGGCTACACCATATAGTTTTAGGACAATTCTATAATTTAATAAAATAGAATTGTTTTAAAAAACTCATTTATGTCAATTTTAACACTATTTAGTATTTGGTTTATTTGAATGTCGTAACCACATGATTACGTCGAAAAAATTCACGTAATCATCCCTATAATGTAATATTAACCTATAAAATTAGGTTAATACATCAAATGTCTTAATTTACATTAATTTTAATATTTATAACATCAATTATTTTCGTCTTTCATTTATAAGGTAATTACTGTATCATCATTGTGTAATAAATAAATTTATTTTTTTAATATCTAAAAATTAAAAATAAAATACAATGATGTTAAAAATATTTTTATATTTATAATTTATATTTATATTCAAAATTTATTATGTATAAAACTATATTAAAAATGGTTTAGTTATTAAAATTAAAATATAACGCTTTTAACTCCTCTTTAAATAAAATATAATAAATGAACTAATCTAATCCATTTCAATAAAAAAGGATCATAGTTTTGTCATAAGGTTGATTTATATTTAAATACACTAATTCAAAATAATTAGGACTTGTTTTAGGGTAATTATAATATCATTTTTTCCTTTAATTACCCTATTTACTTTTAACTATGGTAAATAAAATTCAAACGTTACTATTAAACTAAAATTATTTCCATCCTATTCAACCAAATTATAATTTATTTTTTCAACTGAGTTTTTATGATTTTTGAAATTCAATTCACAGAATTGGTAAAATTATGTTTTATGCAAATTTGCAAATGTTCCTAGAAGGTGGGTAAAAGATGTTAAATAATTAAATAAAATTTTATATATCTAATCTTATTATCAAATTACTCCAATAAATTATGTTGGACTAATATAGGTATTATGTATCTATTTTTAAATTAAAATATTTTATTTGAAAAAATATTAATTTTTAAAATAAAAAGTCGGTTATAACAAATAACATAGTGTTTTTCACTATTCATCAAAAATTGAATGTTTTAAAAAAATACAAAAAATTCACCCTAAGATAATTTTGATATTAAAAAATACAAAATGATGTCTATTTTACAAAATTTAAAAAATATATGTTGAATTAATTAATTTAATGTTAATTATCGTTTTCAATACCAGAGAGCGGGTTTTTAAGAAGTGAAAACTATCAAAAGATTAACATGTGTTTATGTCCAATATAAAAGTGAAATTACTTAAAATGAACTACCTTATATTAAATGATAAAAATATAATCTAATTATTTTTTAAAACCACACAAATTCATAATTTAATAATATAAATTATTTAGATTATAAAAGTTATTTTCATTTAAAAGTTAATATTTTTCACTATTCATCAAAATATGAAAGTTAACAAAAAAACACAAAAAATTTATCCAAACTAAATTTTTTATGTTATGATTCTAAAAGAGAATTCTATTTTTCAAATTTAATATATATAAAAGTGTCAAATATTGGATTTAAAAAGGGTTCTCCTTTAAAAGGAGGTAAAATTTCATTTTTTTTGAAAACTACTTCTTTTATCTGAAAAATTGAATTTGTTTTTATATTATATCTATGAAACACATAATATGGTTGATCAAATTATATGGAGTATATAAAACTCAAAATGAAATAAATAATATTCACAACTACTTTTTGAATGGCTAGTTTAGTAAATCGTGGTGCGCTTGAACTCGGTGTTGTATGTAGCACAAGATATTGAATTAATTTAAAGAGATAACGTACAATGAAATATTTGGGTGTTACATTCTTCCCTCCTTCAATAAACTACATTCTCGCAATATGAAATTGTTCTTAGAAAGTAAAAGGTTGAAAATTTAAAATACCTTTGTGGAAAACCCATATTAGAAATAGGGTTTCTAAAATTTAGTCTTAATGAGAGGAAAAGGGAAATTAAAAAGTCACCACCAAATAAGGATTTTGAATAAGAGAACATTTATGGAAATCAGAGACACATAATTGGAGGAAAACCATAAATATTTATAAGGAGCAATTGAGGTCATAAATCACAAACAATTGACTAAGAAATGGAAAATTGAGGGCCTCAAAGAAGTAAATCAATGAT
This sequence comes from Viscum album, assembly GCA_963277665.1. Lineage (NCBI taxonomy): Eukaryota > Viridiplantae > Streptophyta > Magnoliopsida > Santalales > Viscaceae > Viscum > Viscum album. The sequence goes on from OY728119.1 coordinate 2,124,351,518, forward strand.
GATTTAAAATATCATTGGTTCAAAGGAACATAAGGTATTAGGATAATTTTTTTTTCTGATTTTTTGTTCCTTTCCATAATGTCTTAGAATTAATTTCTTCATAGAATAAGAATAAAAAAAATACTTGACCAGTAGAGTTCCATCCTTTAAATAATTTCTACCACAAACTCATCTTTCACTCAAAAAGATAATATAACTCAAAAATATATTATTTAACATAATCATATAGAGTTTCAAAAAATTAATTAATAATTCATATTTTATACCATTTTAAAAAAACTACATTACACAAACTAGGACATCACATAGGCCAGAAGTAGGTGATGCACCCTTGTCGCCCTTCGGTTACGGGTTCAAGTCTCGCGATCGTGCTGAACGCAACAGGTTTTCCCTAGACCTCTAGGTTGTACTTTTTATAAAAATATAAAAATAATAAAAAGAAATTATTTAACCTTATAAAATATTATCTAATGTCTAACTTAATCCATTCCAACCATTAGTCTTGTCCATAATACTTCATTCCAAACTCACTGTCCAAAATTTATAAGGAAGGTCACAGAAAATACATGTGAATACCCTCATCATGTATTATCTTAAGATATGGTAATAAAATTAATTAAAATAAAACCATATTGAATACGTCCATTCTTCAATATTCCTTTGGTAAAAATTATAATACTGGATATAATCAATAAATAAATAAAAGTAGTAAACTCAAAAAACAAATGAACAAACAAACCATTAATTAGTTCCTAGGTTGTTAATAAAATCCAATATACTTTATCCAATTCGATTATCTCCTATTAAAAAATCACTACCTCAGTATCAGGACCATATTAAGGTTTATATTTCTCTAAAAAATATATTTTCTAAAATGTTTAACCAGCTATTGAGTAACTTTTCTTGGTACCACACAATCTCAAATCATAAATGAAATTATACTGTAGTAAAATCCTTATATACACTATAATTATAATAACATGTAAATCATTAATAAAATACTCAAATGACACAATTCATTAACAAAAATATAAGAACACTAATTATTCATCTTCATTAAAGATTGTAACACCCCAATATTTTATGAAAAATATTCTTTTAAATTTAATTAATGTCTTGTGTTGTAGGCTATACCAAAAGGATCTTTCTCAACATGCATCCTTGACTTACCTTGCATTACACGCAAGCGCGACTTTCCGCGATAGCGTGTGTTGTACGCAATACCGAGTTTCGTTAAACAATGATATGCTATTAAAATATTATTAAAACTAGCCGTTATGAATAGTAATAACCACTTTTTGAAATTTTGTAAATTTTATTTTTCAAAATGGACTTCATTTTTGGATTCGGAATATCGAAATTAGCTTAGGGTGAACTTTTGGTACTTTTCGGATAACTTTCATTTTCTGATGAATAGTGAAAATTACTAAATTTTAATTAAAAACAACCTTTTTAATCGAAATAATTAATAGTGATAAATTATTAATTTGAGTGGTTTTAAAGTATATTTAGAATATATTTTTAAAATTTAATACAATTTTGGTCATTGGATGTAATTCTACATTTAAAGCAGACATAAACAAGTGTCAATCTGTTGATAGTTATTATCTCTTAGGAACACACTATTTGTTTTGACGACGGGAATTTATTTTTAAATTAATTAATGCAACTGATATGTTTTGAATTTGGTAAAATAGACATCATTTTTGAGTTCATAATATCAAATATAGCTTAGGCCTAATCTTTGGTATTTTTCTGGAAACTTTCATTTTTTAATGAATAGTGAAACCAATAAGTGGTAGTTAAAAAAATGAATTTTTCATAAAATTTAATTTTACCGCTTCTGTGAGTGGAATTTCAAAAATCCGAGAGACACGGTTGATGTTAGTAAGTAAAATGTGGTTCAATGAGATGAAAATAGTTTTTGGTGAATAGTAACGTTTTACTTTTTTTTTACCACGGTTAAAAGTAAATAGGGTAAATAAGGGTAAAAATGTTATTATTATTACCCTAACACATGTCCTAATTCTATTGTATAAGTTTAATTCGACCAAAAACAACCTTAGGAATAAAATATGATCATTTAGGCCCACTAGGATTAGATTAGGGCATTTATTATTAATTTATTTAAAGAAGGGTTAAAATAGTTAAAATCAAAGTTTAATAAGTAAATCATTTTTAATATGGGGTTATACATAAGCTAAATTCGACGATAAATATTAATTAGAAAGATAAAAAGATTTAATACATAATGGTATTTTATTTGTAATTTTTAGACATTAAAAAATTTAATTTATATATGACACAAAGATGATGCAGTAATTATCGTATTAATGAAATATTGACATAATTGATGTTATAAACAACCAAATAAATGTAATTTGAGACTTTTTATGAATTACACTAATTTTCTTGGTTAATATGACCTGTTATTATTGATTTAATTAACTTTTTTCGAACTAATCATTCGGTTATGAGTTCACAAAAATCTATTACTAAATAGTTTCAAAATTGACATAAAATAGTTTTTTTTAAAATATTATATTATTAATTGTTATTTTATTCCTAAAAATCTAAGGTTCGGAAAAATGACTTAGATAAGGTTTTATATATTAATAATAAACAACTTGGGGTTCGTTTGTCTTGTTATAGTATGTTTATTAACCTTATAGTGTAACAACAGAAGAAGACACTGTAAAAGTAAAATTATTTAACTTAATGTTAAATCTAAATGATAAGGTTAAAATAGGAACCTAAACTTGTCTAAATTCTATTGTATGAGAGGACTTCCACCCATCCCCACCTTAGCTTAAAAATAAATCAATTTGGAGCTATTTAAAACCAAATCTGGCTTTACAATAAAATAATATTTTTAGTTATTCCAAAGGTGCCCCTCTCCTCCCTTATAAAAATGCACCTCCTCCCCCTCTTCCTCACACCACATTGAGCCTTCAATATCGGCCAACCCCTGCCAATTTCTCCTCTCCACTTCCCTAGAAACATCCATTAGGTTTTGGTCTTCCTCAAATACCAATTTTAGTGCCCTAAGAGGAGGTCTCAAAGAGGCGCTTCAAAGAAGAGGTAATTTCCGTTACCGATTCTTTCATCTTTATTTCTTCTTCCACGTATTCTTCTTTAGTTGTTTCATTATGAATTAATAACATCAGTATCACTAATATAATGATATTTTATTATATGTATGAAACAACCCTATTTCACCATCTATACATCCTACGGAAAAGGAAATCACCGCGCGTGCGTACGTACGGAATACCGTCTCCACGCCGGGGTGTAATCTATTTTCCACCACCACCTTACTTGGATGGGTATAATGGTGTAAATAATGATGATATATGACTATTATAAAGTGATACGGATTCTGAAATAGTATACATACACTCCAATACAATTCCATGATCACAGGAACGATATCATCACTCGTGCGTACGTACGGAATACCGTCTTCACGATGTGATGCGACTCGTTCTACATGATCTTCATTTCATAATGATTATATAAATGGATTGAATGAATGAATATGATATATATTACACTATTAAAATTCTGGTAATGAGGTATCTATAACCTAAAGAGATGAATAAGAATTTATTCGACAAAACACGCATAAGAACCAAAAGTTATAAACACCCGAATAACAAGTAGCAATGAAATATTATTACTATGACACTAAGAATATGACCATATATGATATCATAAAAATAAGTATGATTCTGTAATAAGTAAATAACATTATTTAAATCATTATACAGGAGGTTCGGACACTTACAAAGCATATCGGACCTAAGGTAAGGGAAATATCACAATCTCATTTTTATCCGAGATTGTTTATACTTTGGTATTTATTGGGGTGTATTTTATCATCCACATCCATGTTTCCTCAATATGTAATATTATTTCCATCCACCTAAAATTGTTTAAATCCAATTTTACCCTTCGGTGAGTTTTTAGTAAAAGAAATGAAAGGAATCTTTTGTCGTTTTTCGTACGAGGTACTTTTTGACTTTTCCGAAAAAAGTACGAAGAATGTTTTTTTAACTTATACGACATGAATGGATTTTTAAAAAATTATTTCCAAGAAGCTTCCATTACATGTTTTAAAGTTTATTTTTAATCAACTTCTTTTTGTTTATAATTGTATGACATGTTAAGAAAGAAAAAGTGTTTTTGAAGTAGAAAGAATATTTTCCTCAAGAATGGAGTTCAAGTGTTTTATCAAAATTATTTTTCATCTAAGATAATAAAGGGTTCTATTTTTATCCCTATTATTACGTTGATTTGATTATGTTGTGATGGAATTATATTTTTATGAATTCCTTTATCATATATGAATTGTTTTATGATGTCACAACGTTTAAGATTCCCATTTTTATTACATGGGTTATGAAATGATGTATGATTTATGATTTTGTGGCACACATAAGAATGGTATCATTATGAGATGGGTGGGACCTATATCTCCCTCCAATTCATTGGGTAAAGATTTTATATCTCATGAGATAGACATGGATGGAACGGTAGGTTATACCGGTTCAGTGAAACAGGACTGAAATGAGGAGTGAACTCGGTTCAGAAAGGGAATTTGTCCACTAAGATAATCTTGGAAATGGGTCTTGAATAATAAGAAATGATTCTCTATGATTATGTGTGTATGCCACAAGGTTTCATGTTTTAAGTTATGATTATTGTGATACATTTCACTACTATGATTTATCCCATGATATGAAATTATGATCTCTTTTGCAGGTTACGATTTCCAAAAGTTATGTGCTTATGTATATGATGTGATTGATGTTTCTTTTGTTTACCCTTACTGAGCATTTGAGCTCACCCTTTTATGTTTTCTTTTCCCCATGATATAAATAAAGGTTTTAGGTAATAATAAAAAGGAATATCTTTATGGGAGATGTTGAAGATCTTTCACCATGATTAGAAGATTACGTTCTGAGTTTCCAAAGACACTAAACTATTACGGTCCTCGTGTGTGTGTTTTTGTTAAGTACATAGTATTCCGTAAAAGTAATGTAATGTCCATGTACGTCAACTTTCGGGTCTCTACAGTAGGTATCAGAGGAATGGTTTAGTCAACCTTTGGAAACTAGGATGCAAGAACTTTAGTGAGATCCCTAGAGGTATTTATAAGGTATGTCTAGGGATGTCCCTAAGGTTAAGTATAAGTATAGTTTATATTCCTAGAATTGTACTGACGATCTTAGAATTAACCCTAAGATGTTATATATTGAAGGTACTCCCCCTTTATTATGTTGTTTTCCCTAGCATGATTTTTTCCTCTCACACTATTCTTTTTGGGTTTTAGACGATGGCTGGAACCCGAAGGAACAGTGTTGATCAATGCAATGGAAAATGCAGTGATTATCCTCCTGAACAAACAAATGTTATGGGAGATGGAGTGAAAAATCTTATTTCTATACTTACACAAGATATGAATCATTCTGGACTTCCAAATGAGCAGAGAAGGGAACAATATTCTATTGTGTCCTTCATGAGGCAACATCCACCTTATTTCAGTGGGTCTTCTGATCCACTTGTTGCTGAACAATGGATCAGTACCACTGAAAAGATATTTTCAGTTCTTCAATGTTCTGAGCATGATAAAGTCATCTTAGCAGTGTATCGTTTGGAAGGTGATGCTAATAAATGGTGGAATCTTATTAATATTACGAGGAAAAGGGATGAAACTGAGTCCATGGAATGGGACGAGTTCAAGAACTTATTTTTCAATAAGTACTTCCCTCGTATTCTTAGAACAAAGATGGAGAAGGAGTTTCTTGAACTAAAGCAAAAGGATGATGAATCTGTTGGTATATACGAAGAGAATTTTACAAGGCTTGCCAGGTATGCATCTAGATTTATCATCCAACCTGAAAGTAAAGTTGATCGATTCTTCAGTGGCTTAAAACCAAATATTCGAAGGGAATTATCTATAAGAGACTTCACTAGCTATGAAGAAATTGTGTGTTGTGCTATCAAGGTAGAAATGTAAGTTGGTGTTACTTATCCATCTCATAGTTTTGACAAGAAACGAAAGATGGAGTTCAAGGAGAAATCTCAGAATAATGTTGAAAAGAAGATGAATGTTTCCTTATGCTCAAATTGTGGAAAGAAGCATGATGGAGGTTGTATTAAAGGGACTAGAAAATGTTTTAAGTGTGGAAAAGAAGGTCATCGAGCAGCTGAGTGTCGAAGTAATGGAAAAATGGTTTCTAATGATGTGAATAAAGAAAAGACTACAGAGAACGCACCAACAACACTTCAATGCTTCATGTGCAAGGAAATGGGGCATTATGCTAATAAATTCCCTAATCCAAGGGTTAGTGATGCTCAATATGAGCAACCACATAAGGCAAAGGACAATGGGAAGTCACATGCGATCACTATTGACAATTTTGAATATGACAATGATGTGGTGGAATGATTAAGTGATTATGTAATGGGATTCCAGAATAATGTTGTATAGAGTATCCTGGAATATTGGAATATTTATGTTTTGGTCTATTATGGTTTTCAATAATTTTATGGAATTGATAACCATGAAAAGTGATTAAAATATTTTTTGGAAAGCAGATGATATTCACATAATGAAGGGATAAAGATAATATAATATGTTTGATAATATTCATGAGCTCATGATTGATATAAGGACCAAGTGATATCATGGTTTGAGGATATAGAATTTTGAGGATTTTGGTATGTAGAAAGAGTTAACTTTTAACAGCATTCATGTTTTCAATAAGGTTCAATGGGTATTCATTTTTTTCAATAGAATACATGATTAAGGTATTCACATGTTTGTAATTTGACCAACAAGACATATCTTATGATATATGGGGATCAACGATGGTATTAAATATCTGGTAATCATTTTCACTATATTATGATTGTGGACTGTAGTATTATGGATAAGCCTAAAGATTGGAATGGATTATTTTGCACATAAGTTAGTATTGTTTAAGGATAGATTTTTTTTTTGATATTATTGATGGGATGTTATAGTAATATAGTTTTAGAAAAAGGACAACCTGCAGGACGGACGACAGCCCATCGCGTCGGACAAGGCTGCGGGAATCGAACCCACAACCAAAATGTGACTTGCCTTTATCGCCTGCCACTGGCCTACAGGAAGTCCCTGGTTAGTAAAAACTAGTTTTATTTTATTAAGAGGTATGATATATGAAATATAAGTTCATTTTTGGAACCATATACGATTAATCTAACCATAAGATGGACTTATAACTTTTGCTAACCTTTTGTTTGAAAGAGATTTAATGACCCATCATTCTATCACATAATCTACTAACAATCACGAATAACAAATTCAACTTCATTTCTTTAAGGGATGAATTGGAAATTGTTCAATTCATGAAAAACAGTGAGATTGTACCAAAATCTTGTAAGTATTTCTTTTAATTCATCAACTTTAGGGAAATGTTCTTGAAAACCAAAAATGTTGTCATAGTTCCCTTATATCCGATGAATCAGATGGTACCTTAGATCATCACAAATCTATAGCTTTGTGATTGTTGGCTTTTTCATAGACATTTTCTCTACCACTCCCCATCAGAACCTGATGGTTAGATTTTTCTTCAATATCCATATTTTCACCTATGTTCTCCTACGTGGAAACCCAGTGATGAGTTAATTTGGGTAACCGTTATATTTCATACTTTAGTTTTTAAAGCCATGTTTTGGTATTCCTTTTTACGATGTGGGTTTCTATCAATGAAACTTTTGAATAGTAAACCATTTATAACCCCGATGAATTTCGAGGGTGAAATTCATTTTAAGGGGGGTAGAATGTAACACCCCGAGATTTTATGAAAAATATTCTTTTTAATTTCATTAATGTCTTGTGTTGTACGTTATACCAAAATGAGCTTCCTCAACATGCATCCTTGACTTGCCTTGCATTACACACAAGCGCGACATTCCGCGATAGCGTGTGTTGTACGCAATACCAAGTTTCGCTAAAAAATGATATTCTATTAAAATATTATTAAAACTAGCCGTTATGAATAGTAATAACCCCTTTTTGAAATTTTGTAAATTTTATTTTTCAAAATGGACTTCATTTTTGGATTCGTAATATCGAAATTAGCTTAGGGTGATCTTTTGGTACTTTTCGGATAACTTTCATTTTCTGATGAATAGTGAAAATTACTAAATTTTAATTAAAAACAACCTTTTTAATCGAAATAATTAATAGTGATAAATTATTAATTTGAGTGGTTTTAAAGTATATTTATAATATATTTTTAAAATTTTATACAATGTTGGTCATTGGATGTAATTCTACATTTAAACCAGACATAAACAAGTGTCAATCTTTTGATAGTTATTATCTCTTAAGAACACGCTATTTGTTTTGACAACGGGAATTAATTTTTAAATTAATTAATGCAACTGATATGTTTTGAATTTGGTAAAATAGACATCATTTTTGAGTTCATAATATTAAATATAGCTTAGGCCTAATTTTTGGTATTTTTCTGGAAACTTTCATTTTTTGATAAATAGTGAAACCACTAAGTGGTAGTTAAAAAAATGAATATCTCATAAAACATAATTTTACCACTTCTGTGAGTGGAATTTCAAAACTCTGAGAGACATGGTTGATGTTAGTAAGTAAAATTTGGTTCAATGAGATGAAAATAATTTTTGGTGAATAGTAACTTTTTACTTTTTTTCACGGTTAAAAGTAAATAGGGTAATTAAGGGTAAAAATATTATTATTATTACCCAAAATCATGTCCTAATTCTATTTGGTAAGTGTAATTAGACCAAAAACAACCTTAGGAATAAAATATGATCATTTAGGCCCACTAGGATTAGATTAGGACATTTATTATTAATTTATTTAAAGAAGGGTTAAAATAGTTAAAATCAACATTTAATAAGTAAATAATTTTTAATATGGGGTTATACATATGATAAATTAGACTATAAATATTCATTAGAAAGATAAAACGATTTCCTACATAACTGTATTTTATTTGTAATTTTTAGACATTAAATAATTTAACTTATTTATGATAGAAAGATGATGCAGTAATTATCTTATTAATGAAATATTGACATAATTTATGTTATAAACAAAAAAATAAATGTAATTTGAGACTTTTTATGAATTACACTAATTTTATAGGCTAATATGACATGTTAGTATTTATTTAATTAACTTTTTGCGAACTAATAATTCTGTTATGATTTTCAAAAAAATCAATTACTAAATAGTGTCAAAATTGACATAAAATAGTTTTTAAAACAAATATTATATTATTAATTATTATTTTATTCCTAAAAATCTAAGGTTCGGCCAAATGACTTATATAAGGTTATTTAAATTAATAATATACAAATTGGGGTTATTTTGTATTTTTATAGTAAGTTTATTAACCTTATAGTGTAAGAACACAAGAAGACACGGTAAAAGTAAAATTATTTAACTTAATGTTAAATCTAAATGATAAGGTTAAAATAGGAACCTAAACTTGTCTAAATTATATTTGATGAGATTCTTTCGACCCATCCCCACCTTAGATTCAAAATAAAACAATTTGGATCTATTTAAAACTGAATTTGGCTTTATAATAAAATAATATTTTTAGTTATTCCAAAGGTGCCCCTCTCCTCCCTTATAAGAAGGCACCTCCTCCCCCTCTTCCTCACACCACTTTTAGCCTTCAAGATCGGCCAACCCCTTCCATGTTCTCCTATCCACTTACCTAGAAACATCCTAGAGGTTTTGGTCTTCCTCAAAGACCAATTTTAGTGCCCTAAGAGGAGGTCTCAAAGAGGCCCTTCAAAGAAGAGGTAATTTCCGTTACCGATTCTTTCATCTTTATTTCTTCTTCCACTTCTTCTTCTTTATTTGTTTCATTATGAAGTAATAACATAAGTTTCACTCATATAATGATATGTTATTATAAGTATGAAACAACCATATTTCACCATCTATCCATCCCACGGAAAAAGAAATCACCGCGCGTGCGTACGTACGGAATACTGTCTCCACGCCGTGGTGTAATCTATTTTCCACCACCACCTTACTTGGAAGGGTATAATGGTGTAAATAATGACTATATATGACTATTATAAAGTGATACTGATTCTGAAATAGTATACATACACTCCAATACAATTCCACAATCATAGGAAAGATATCATCACTCGTGCGTACGTACGTAGTACCGTCTCCACGATGTGATGCGACTCGTTCTACATGATCTTCATTTCATATTGATTATATAAATGAATTGAATGAATTAATATGATATATATATTACACTAATAACATTCTGGTAATGAGGTATCTATAACCTAAAGAGATGAATATGAATTTATTCGACAAAACACGCATAAGAACAAAAAGTTATAAACACCTGAATAACAAGTAGCAATGAAATATTACTACTAAGAAGCTAAGAATATGACCATATATGATATCATAAAAATAAGTATGATTCTTTAATAAGTAAATAACATTATTTAAATCATTATACAGGAGGTTTGTACACGTACAAAGCATATCGGACCTAAGGTAAGGGAAATATCACAATCTCATTTTTATATGAGATTGTTTATACTTTGGTATTTACTGGGGTGTATTTTATCATCCACATCCATGTTTCCTCAATATGTAATATTATTTCCATCCACCTAAAATTGTTTAAATCCAATTTTACCCTTCGGTGAGTTTTTAGTAAAAGATATGAAAGGAATCTTTTGTCATTTTTCGTACGAGGTACTTTTTGACTTTTCTGACAAAAGTACGAAGAATGTTTTTTATAACTTATACGGCGTGAATGGATTTTTAAAACATTATTTCCAAGAAGCTTACTTTACAAGATTTCGAGTTTATTTTTAATCAACTTCTTTTAGTTTATAATTGTATGACATGTTAAGAAAGGGAAAGTGTTTTTGAAGCAGAAAGGATATTTTCCTCACAAATGGAGTTCAAGTGTTTTATCCAAATTATTTTCCATCTAAGATAATAAAGGGTTCTGTTTTTATCCCTATTATTACATTTATTTGATTATGTTGTGATGGAATTATATTTTTATGAATTCCTTTATCTTATATGAGTTGTTTTATGATGTCATGATGTTTAAGATTCCCATTTTTATTACATGGGTTATGAAATGATGTATGATTTATGATTTTGTGGCACACATAAGAATGGTATCATAATGAGATGGGTGGTACCTATATCTCCCTCCAATGAATTTGGTAAAGATTTTATATCTCATGAGATAGACATGGCTGGAACGGTAGGTTATACCGGTTCAGTGAAACAGGACTGAAACGAGGAGTGAACTCGGTTCAGAAAGGAACTTTGTCCACTAAGATAGTCTTGGCAATGAGTCTTGACTAATAAGAAATTATTCTCTATGATTATGTGTGTATGCCACAAATTTTCATGTTTTAAGTTATGATTATTGGGATTACATTTCACTACTATGATTTATACCATGATATAAAATTATGATCTCTTTTGCAGGTTACGACTTCCAAAATTATGTGCTTATGTATATGATGTGATTGATATTTCTTTTGTTTACCCTTACTGAGCATTTGAGCTCACCCTTTTATGTTTTATTTTCCCCAGGATATAAATAAAGGTTTTAGGTAAGAAAAAAAATGAAGATATTTATGGGAGATGTTTAAGATCTTTCACCATGATAAGAAGATTACGTTCCGAGTTTCCAAAGACACTAAACTATTACGGTCCTCGTGGGTGTGTTTTTGTTATGTACTAAGTATTCCGCAAAAGTAATGTAATGTCCATGTACGTCAAGATTCGGGTCTCTACAAAGATAGTATCATAACATGTTTATTATCCAATTACATCATTTTGGGTATACATTGATGACTGGGACATTGATTTGCGTAGGTCTCAACTCCTTGCATGTACACTTTAAACCTTTTTCTTACCCTTGAAATCATATACTTAGTGTCTTTTTTCCCTACACATATAACGAACTCCTATTCCCTTCAATAATTTACCAAGGTGATTTTTCCACAATTATCACATGTGAAAGAATCATTATTTTCCTTCTTCCCTTTATAAATATTTTTCTCTTCCATCCTCTTTTTCTCTTGCTTCCCTTCAAAGTTATAAGACTCATAGAATTCATTACTTATATTATTAACACATGATACTATTCTTTTCATATTATGATAACATGTGGGAGACTATTTTCATTCTAAATGTTGGATTAATACCATTAATGATATGAACCTTCATACTCTTTGGATCATGCGTATTGTTGGAGTTCTCATTCCTTCTACTGGGGGTCATTTCTAAATGACGACATACACTAGGTTATATCATATCATAATGTAGAATCTAAAAAATAGAAAAATTATCAACATTAATTAAATATTTTCACACATCTAGTCTCATAAAAATATAAATGGTTTCTTTACTATCATATTTTCTCATAAATAATTTATAATTGTTTGTAAATAAAATAGTAATTATCCTAAGTGTATCCCCCAGGAGTGTCTAACTAGGTGCACAGTAAGGCCTGTTGTCGTGTACTAGGATACCCTAGGTCAATCCAGAAACTTCTTTTTAGATTTTTAACTCCAAGGTACATATGTTCCAAAACTACAACCACTTGTAATATCCATACATGGATGTATTTCTTGGAAAACCCACATAATAACTACATTACCAAAACTTTTGGATGTTATTCTATAATAATCCTCAACGTATATCTTAGGGTAATGTTTCTTAATTAAAGTTTATCTAATTCTAATTTACAAAGTTATTTATAAACTTCATTTGATACCAAATGTAATTCCCCGACCCTAGAAGCCCAAAACTAGTCCATTATTTTAATGCATTTGTATGATTACAAGGAAACAATTCTCGAAGGACCGATCAGTTTATAAGTCTTGGAAAATAGATTACATTTATGAAAATTGAAATACAAATTAAAATATAAAGCATAACATATATAATCTTTTTAGAACAAAATTATTCCTCTAGCTTAATACTTCATATCAATCATAATACACTACCAGGAATACTGGGAAAAGAAAACATAAGAATGGGGTGAGCTCAGATGCTCAGTAAGGGTAAATAATTTTTTGGAAGCTATAAACTTTTAAGGAAAGATGTGTAACAAAAAATTAGCCTTTTAATCATAAACTTGAACATAATATGGAAAAAATAAATAAACAATTACTATATAAACATGCACATGGATATTATACTAATTGAATAATCACATATAATAACTAATTTCAAAATTAGGGAATGTATAATGTCGGATATCCAAACCACATCGGCAAGGCCTCGTGCCATGACTACAAATACATTTTTCTTCAAGGTCTTGTGCCAAGACACTAATTTGTCTCTTGAGACCTACCGATGCATCATGGGGCAATAGCGGGCCCCATACGTCACTTACAAATTCCAATGCATTCCTCATATGAAAAAAGTGTTAAGCATAAATAAACATTTATACTAAAACTAACATAAGAAATGTCAATACATTAACCATAAACCACGAATGGTATAAAAATAGAACATTAATATTCAAACATATCATAACCCATTAAATATAATATATATTATTTTATTATAGTAATTCAACCTCAATTAATAATAATATATAATAAAGGATGTTGACATGGTTGAAAATAATCAATAAAAATCATTGAGAGAAATACCCCTTTTCCTGAAATCATTTAAAAGTCTATTTTTCTTTATAATAAGTAATTTAAAAGTTATTTTTCAATAAAATTGTACCAAACCACTTTTAATCTTTTGAAATAAATTTTCACTTTAAAACAATTATGTCCACATAAATAAATCCTTTAAATTATTTGGAAAACATGGACATTGATTAAAAATATTGAGAAAAATAAATCTTTAAAAAAAATTTAAATGATGATCTAGTTAAGGATAACATTCTATAAAACGTTAAAAGATTTATTTTTAATATATTTTAATGAAACAAGGACATAGATGATAAATATTTCTCAGTAGATACTTACATAAAAACAATCTCGGGTAATAATGAGATTGATGACTTAACCTTTACCTTGTACTTTCCTTTAGTCGAGGGTAAGTTTGTCCTCCTGTATAATGACCATAGTATGTTATTAAATTATACCATAACCATATTAATATTTAGTATATCATATTTGATTCATTTATTACGCTATAATACCTATTTAACAATAATTTCCATATTAATGTAATATTTCAGGTAATAATTGCTTTCTTAATCGTACATGTTTTAACTTGTTATTCTTGATTGTATCACTTAGATCATGATTTAAATACTTCCACAATATAAAAAATGATATATATATAATATTTATTCAGAATATTAATATTTATAATACATATATATATTAAATAGAAACATTGTTCATGGAGACGGTAGTCTGTACGTACGTATGAACGTTGTTTCTATTTTCTTATCATTTAGTATGGAAGTAAGTAAACTACATATATATATCTACGTAAATATATATATTATTTAAGTAGAAATATTATTTCATATAACTCATAATTAATCAATATATATTTTTATAAAAATTCTTAAAGGGTGTTTGTTGATGATGAATCTCATCGCGTTGTGGAGATAGTAAACCATACGTACACACAAGCGATAATATAATTCTATTAATGGTAAAAAAAAATTAATAGGATTTTATAATATATATACAGAATAATTAACCTGTAAAACTTATTTCATACAGAAATTATATTCATTATTATACCTATCCAAATAAAAAAAATTTGTTTAATAACAAACTACCGCACGACGTGGAGACGGTAATCCGTACGAACACACGTATATTGACTATGTCATTTATAGAATGGATAGAATAATGAATATGGTTGTACCATATTTATAACAACATCATAGTGTGTAGATGTTATTAGAGTTATTATTTTGGTATGGAAACAAAAAAGAAAGAGGAAGTGGAAGAAGAAAATAACTTTGATAGTGGTGACGAAATAATTACCCCTTGTTCAGGTGCTTCATTTTGATTTGAACAAAAGCGATAAATAGGATATCTTGATGATAAATTTAAGTCCTATAAGATTAAGTGAGCATTGTTGGGAGCATATTATAGTAGTTTTTGGCCGATCCAAAGGGATTTGGAGGTGTGAAATTAAGAGAAGGGGTGGTGCCCTTTTATAAGAGAGGTGAGAGGAACTTTAGAAAAAGATTGAATATTAATTTATTATAATATAATTTTAGATTTATAATAGCTCAAAATATATTTATTTAGAGGATAAAGTGGGTATGGGTCGAAATACACTCATCCAATAGGTTTTAATTAAGTTTTGGTCACCCTGTTAACCTTATATTTTTAGATTTAATCCTTAGTTAAATAGTTTAACTTTTACAATATCTTCTTGTATTACTATAATATATGGTAAATAAATTTTCTATAAAATTCCAAGAGAAAATAAAGTGGTTCATTAATGACCTATATATCTTTATATAATTCCTTTGACTGAATTTTATATTTTTAGTACTATTATATATCTTAATAAAATAGTATTTTTTTTTAAAATCCATTTATGTCAATTTTAACACTATTTAGTATTTGGTCTTTGTGAAAGTCATATCAACATTATTAATTCGAAAATAATTGATTGAATCAACCCTTATATGTCATATTAACCTATAAAATTCTTTTAATTCATCAAAAGTCTCATGTTACATTTATTTTAATATTTATAACATCAATTATTTTAGTTTTTCATTAATAAGGTAATTACTACATCATCATTGTGTCATAAATAAATTTAATTATTTAATATCTAAAAATTAAAAATAAAATATCATGATGTAGGAGATCATTTTATATTTGTAATTGATATTTATAGTCGTTTTACATAGTGAATGACCATATATTAAAAATAGTTTAGTTATTAAAATTAGAATTTAACGATTTTATCTTTTCTTTAAATAAAATATAATAAATGTCCTTATCTAATTAAAGTGGATTACAAAGGATCATATTTTTTCCTATTGTTTATTTTATTCTAAATAAACTAATCCAATAGAATTAGGACACGTGTTAATGTAACTATAATAACATTTTTACCTTTAATTATCTTATTTACTTTTAACCATGCTAAAAAAAATTCAAAAGTTACTATTCACCAAAAAATATTTTTATTATATTGAACCACATATTACATACTGAAATCAACCATGTCTCTCTGATTTTTTAAATTCAATTCACAGAGGTGGTAAAATTATGTTTTATGCAAATTTGAAAATGTTCCAAGAAGGTGGGTAAAAGACGTTAAATAGTTCAATAAAATTTTATATATCTAATATTATTATAAAATGACTCCAACGAATTAATAGGAATAATAAAGGTATTATGTATCTATTTTTTACTTTTAAATAAATTTAAATAAAAAAATTAATTATCTAAATAAAATGTTGATTTTAATCAATAATAAAGTTTTCTTTAGTATTCATCAAAAATTTAATGTTTTCAGGAAAATTAAAAAAATTCAGCCTAATATAATATTGATATTAAAAATTCAAAAATGATGTCCATTTTACCAAATTTAAAACATAGAAGTTTTGTTAATTAATTTAAAATTAATTCCAATGGCCAATACCAGAAAACATGTTTTTAAGAACTAAAAACTATCAAAAGATTGACATATGTTTATGTCCAATATAAATGTGAAATTACGTAGTATGGCCAAAATTATATTAAATGATAAGAATATTATCTAAATATACTTTAAAACTACTCAAATTAATAAATTAAAACTATAAATTATTTCGATAAAAAAATTGTTTTCAATATAAATTTAATATTTTTCACTATTCATCAAAATATGAAAGTTATCAGAAAAACATAGAAAATTTATCAAAACTAAATTTTTATGTCCTAATTATAAATATAAATCTTATTCTATAAAATTTAATATATATAAAAGTGTCAAATATTTTATTTAATAAGGGTTCTCCCTTAAAAGTATGTAAAATTTCAATTTTTTAAATGTACTTATTTTATCTGAAAAATTGAATTTGTTCTTATATTATGTCTAAGAAATACATAATATGGATGTTAAAATTATATCTATTATATAAAATTAAAAATGAAATTAATACTATTCATAATATCTTTTGTAACGGATAGTTTGGTAAGTCGTGGTGTGCTCGAACTTGGTGTTGCATATAGTGCCTACTATTGAATTACTTTTAAGAGATAACATACTATGAAATTTTAGGGTGTTATAATTAATTTATTCATTAATGTTTAAATCTCTTCATTAACAAAAAATTATATTATTTAAATTCAACTTGTTCACTTTTATGAAATTCTAAAAATAATATATTTTCATCAGATTTCCCAAGGTTTTCTTAGTTTTTCTACATATTTTGATTCCAAACAAGCATAGATTCTAACTTCTATTTTATTTAAGAACTATTTTTTAGGATTTTCAGTAAAATAATTTGAGGTAAAAATGTGTGTATAATAAATTTAGATAAAGATACAAATTTTATTCCATTATTTCTAACATTTATTTTCCTCTCTACACCTCATTTTGATCCAAAGTATTTTTGTACTATTCACAAGATAATTATCCAATTTCTTAGTTGCATTGAAAATTTTATTTTTTGATTTCGATGATTCACACATATCACTAATACAGTATTTGAAATAAAATTGAATATTATTCATACAGTTTTCAACTTCATGAAACATCAACTCATTTAAGCGGATGAACTATTAATAATATATGATGATATTATGTCATCCAACGTCTTGTATCATTAAATTAAAATGAAATTTATATTATGAATATTCTTCAAGTACTCACATTTATTTTAAACATATATCTTTAAATTATTTTTTTCAAGAGTTTTTTTAATGATGGAAATTTTTTTTCGATATTTAGAATCCCATGGAGACAAAACATGATGTATGTTTTTATTATTATAACATCATTATTATTTATTTCTCTTTGTCATCATATTCTATAAAATTTTATTTATTAAATGATTAACAAGTATATTTCATTGTTCCATGATTTTTTCATTACATTTTTCCTACGTGTCTTCCACTTTCAATTTAAATTTATTATTATAATTTGATTCTTATTGATTAAATGGAAAATCTATGTGCATTAATGAACTGTCCCTCCACCTACCTTACGAAGAATTTAAGGGATTATGACCACTATACATATTATTACTCTTTATTTATGATCTCTTGTACTAATCATATTTATCATTATCACGATTCTCCTTTGCGAACATAACTAAAAAATTATAATATTTCCATAATTGTAACAACTAAAAGGGAGTTTTCATTTAAACTTACCTTATCAACTTTTAAAACCTCTAGAGAAAAATGAAATAAACTTATAAAAATCAGAAACAAATTCATCATATGTTTTAGCATCATGAAACCCCTTTTATTCATTTATTTTCAAGACATTGAATGATTTAAAAGTATTATTCTTATTAATAATTTCTTTTTTCTTCAAGTACAGACTTCAAAATACCAAACATTCAATCAATATATTGTGGTGTTTTATAATTGTTAAATTATCCATTTATTGATACTCTAGTGTTGAAATCATGGAATAATTTTTTTGGGATAGATCATCATCAACATATTAAAATAATCTTAATCATTAATTATTTATTAATAGTTTTGAATAAATATATTTTATTTTCACCAAAATAATGAATTTGTCCATAAATTACTCCTCACGCATTAGTTTTTCCTCAAAATGAAAATAAAATGCTTGATGTAGTGATATTATTACTTTCTTATATCCTTCATGAACATCAAGTAATTTTTTTGATATACAATTTTATGATTTGAAACCCTTAACTATAATCACTTCCTTCTATGATACATTTAAAAGAAATAAATTATGATCTAGTCTATTAGATTTTATATTATATATATCATATAAATTAAATGTTTCATTTACTATCGAGAGATTAACACCATTATATATTATGTCATGACTATCAAATCTCATATAGAGATATATAAACCCATCCAATATTTATGTAAATTAAATACTCTTACATTAATTTTTATAACTCTATTATTATTAAAAAACCATACATAAAAAACAAAAGGCATATAATATCAATTTTGTGCTTTTTTCATTAAAATTAAATAAATATCCTCATATTTTATCCTAAAAATGTCTAATTAGATATTATCTAATGTATCCAGGTGTGATATTACAAAGCATTGATATGGGTGAATCTGTTCTCCAAAAAATTTTCCTAGAAAAACAATAGTACAGCTATACTATTTAGTGAATTGAATCTTTAATCAGATACATCAAACAATGAGATATAATGGATCAAGAAAGAACATAAATTGAATAAAAGAGTTTTTAGAATGACTACATATTTCTTTGAGTGGTAATCTCTTATAATCAATATATGGTATCCCATTTCACACATACATTGTTTTATTGTCCATAAAAAGATTTATAAGTTTTAAGATAGTCATATGCTCTTTTGAAATTAAAATAAAGACTATCCATGAATGTAAACAAGGATAAATGATAATCTATTATCCAATTCACGTTATATTAATATAAGGATGATATCTGCACCCAGTTCATCTCTCATACATGGCCCTTTTCTCTAAGGAATTCTCTCTGGAAATTTAGGTCAGCTATGAATCCAATTATGCCAGTGAAACACTATTTATTTATAGAGTTGGCAGTATCATAGTTTAAATAATTTTATTATAAATTAATCCTTGGTCAATCTTGGATATAAAAATTAGGCATCAAATCTCTTAATGCATCCAATAAAATCCTCACTCAAAATTTCTATAACCATTACAGATCTGAAATATATATTTAAATGAAAAATATAATCATAGCATTATAAATTACATCCTTCATATCCTAATACCACCACTATAAAAACATTGGGTCATAATTGAAATTAATAATGAAATGATCCTTTAACCTTTAATTTTAGTTTCTTTAATAAGACATTAAACTTATAGATTATAATATGTTTCAAATTTTCTACTTCACAATGTAACAAATGAGACCATAATTTTTTCATTTCAATGGCCATTCATGATTCATAATTAAATACCAAAAAACATAAAATTTTCAAAAAAATATAGATCACATATATAAAAACCATGACATTACATTATTGTGTAACACTTGTAAAATATAGAAGTTATGATTTCCATGTTTGCTAAAATCATAATACTTCTGAAATGACAAAAATACGACTAAAAAATTTATATCATGGTTTCCTCGTATAGGCTAATAATATGTAATTGTAGACCTAATTTTATGGTGTAATACAGATTATATTATGGTGTAATTTTTCTATCTACATGAGCACTTCATTACATTGAATTTATGTAGCTCCAAACAAACTCTGAAAAATACATATACATGTTGAAAATAAAAAAAATATTAATATATTATCAATCAATAATCAAGAGACTAGGAATAGTACACTCCCAATGTGAGATGCATCTAATCATCATATTATAATATAGAATAGTTATTTTCTGATCACATTTACTCGCAGTGTTAATAAAAGTAATATATTGGTAATGCCTTTTTAAAATATCTTCAATAAACACATTTTGAAAACTTACATAATGAGGTTTCATTTTTAGCATCATCAAATGTATATTAGATGAAATACATTAGGAATTTTATTTCTATTTCTCAAGGAATTAATTAAAATATTGATCCAGGTTACTAAAAAAATGTTAACAATATTTTTGTACAATAAGATGTTGTGTGTTTGATTCTTTTTTCAATATTGTGTGTTGAATTTACTATAATTTTTTCAAAAGTTTTTTTTGTAATTAGAGGATGTATGATTTAGTGGTTGTGTGTTTGAATAAAATTTTAAAAAATTGTTGATTTATAATGTGAATTATGTTGATGAAGTTGTTAATTATGGCCAATTTATGTAGTTGGTAAATTAAGTGAGTGATTATAGGAGTCTAGAGATGTTTGGAAGATGAATTTGTGAAGATGGATAAACCATGTCTTTTTTTAAAAAAAATTATAGGTTGTGGATTTTTATAAATTAAGTCGTAGCTACTTGACTCTATAATGTGGAAAACCATGTTGTTGTTAATTCCACTATTCTAAGGTTAATAAATAATTTCATGACATCAATAATTTTTTTTGAAAAAATTAATAAGTGGATCATGGTTATAGGTATATGGTTAATTATTTTTCATATAATGATTATTGGAGAGTCGAATAAAAAACCATTATATAGTTGTTAGTAGGGATTCTATGGGAATTTTAAAAATAGGGAATGTTATTGAAACAAAATATTGTTGAATTTCTGGATTGATTTGAGTTTTTATATTTACCTATTAGAAAAAACAAGTGAAGGAACTATGGAAATGGTATAATTTTTTTTTGAAAATTATAAAATTTATCATAATCTAACTATAGTGTATACCATTTTACTATATAAATATATTTGGAAATTCTAATATGGTTGAATCCACAACATACTGTGCATGTGATATGGGTTTTAAGATTTTAAAATGAGGTATATAATGATATAGTGGCTGTTATTTTAATGAATAATCATTTTTAAGAAATCCATGTCAAGATTTCTTTTATCTCATCATGGTTTAGAGGATATCTACAGGATATACAAATTGTAATATCTATTTGAATATAAAAATTTTGGGATATTTTTATGAAATATTATAGTTGATAATTTTTATGTATTTGGAGACCCGTTAATTATTAAATCATGGGTTTTAACATATAAAAAATTAAGGAGATTAATATGCTTGGTGTGAAAATAATAAACTTTGATATTTGGGGTTAATTGGTGTAACACCCCAAGCTTTCACGATATGCTTCTCTTTCAATAATGCAATAGCGTGCATTGTACGTAGGTTCGAGATTATAACACACCGCGACCAATCAAAGTAGAAATTATGAATAGTAATACCCACTTTTTGAAATTATATAAATTTTATATTTCAAAATGGACTTCATTTTTGTATTCGGAATATCAAAATTATCCTAAGTTGAATTTTTTGTAAATTTCTTGGGAACTTCTAATTTTCTATGAATAGAGAAAATACTTAAAAACAACTTTTTTTAATCAAAATAATTTATTTTGATAAATTATACTATTGAGTGGTTTTAAAGTATAACTAGAATATATTTTTACCATTTTATCCAATGGTGGTCATTAGAATTAATTTCACTTTGAAATTGGACATAAACAATTGTCAATCTTTTGATATATATTGCTTCTTAAAAACATGTTATTTGTTTTGACAACAGGAATAAATTATTAAATTAATTAAATCAAATTATATTTTTTGAATTTTTTAAAATAGACATCATTTTTGAATTAGGAATATCAAATATAGCTTAGGGTGAATTTTTGGTATTTTTCTGAAAAACTTCAATTTTTGATGAATAGTGAAACCACTAAGTGGTAGTTTAAAAACTAATTTTTCATATAAATGAAACATTACCACTAATGTGATTTTAATTTCAAAAATACGACATACATGGTTTTCATTAGGAATAAAAATTTGGTTCAATGGGATTAAAATATTTTTTTTGGTGAATAGTAACTTTTATGTTTTATTAATCGCGATTAAAGGTCATTAGTGAAATTTAAGGTAAAAATGATATTATAAAAATATGAAAATATCTTGAAACTTTTTCTAAACTTATTGGATGAGTCATGGCTGACCAATACAATCCATGGGTCATCTTGGGTACCCCATGGAGCCACTTGGGTATGGAAATGACATTAATAACATTTTATTTAAATTAAAAATAAAATTGTCACAAACATGTGTTGTTTTACTAAAACAATTATTATATGGGGTTATATGAGTTAACTATTAGACTATAAATATTCATTGGAAAGATAAAAATATTTACTAAAACATGGTAATTTTATTATAATTTTTAGACATTATATAAATAAATTTATTTATCACACCATGATGATGCATCGATTACCTCATTAATTAACGATTTAAATACAATGAAAAGATAATGTAAAATATAAGACTAACACTTGTCAAAAATATATTGGATGAAAAGATTTCGAACCCTTATCACTGTATTTCAAAATATATAATTTTGGGACCTTTGAAATCCAAAAAATCATTTCATAATAATGTAACATTTCATGACATTCCAAGAGTTCCCCTCTTCTCCTCTTATAAATGGCCCCCACCTCTACCACCTTATTCACACCATAAAATCAATTTGACTCGGCCAAACTCTGCCCATATACTCTATAAACTTCCCTCTCTTACTCCTAGAAGCCTCACTTTGGGCAGAAGTCTTCCCACGGAAGCCTTTGGCTCAAATAAAAAGAGTTACCTGATTTTAAGGTAATGTATTCTCTTATGTTCTTTTGTTTTATTTTGGTTCTCCAACCCCTTAAACTATTTTTTTTTACTTTATTTTGTAAAAAAACCTGTATCTACAATATACTATGATTTTTTCATGAGAAGTATTTTATTTACACTTACACATACCTTCATTTAATGATTATAGAACATACTGTTTCTGTGGGTGGTGAATTACTGCCTCACAAAACGATGATTGTTCAATATTATTTTAACACCTATCATGGTGGCCTTTATGATGACGCTATTTTCATATATGATATATATATTATGTTTATGTTTTTCTTATGCTTATTTATTTCTCATTTATGGCATACATTTATGATTTCCATTATGGGTAAACGTGGCAATTTCATTTTAGGAAGGGCGGACTACCGCCCCCTCAAAGTGATTTGAATCGTTAATGCCATATGTGGGACATATAAAGGACGGAGTAAATGATATTATATATTATATTATACTGGAATTATAATAAAACTTTATATAATTATGATTTCATTCCATTAAATATTAAATATAAATGAAAGTTGTGTTCATGTGTACGTACAGCTTACCGTCTCCATGAACGATGCATTTCATTTCCTACCTCTAAAAGTTACGTAATATTATGAATGAATGTATATAATGGATGTATATTATATATATGATATCTTAATAATGAATATAATTCTAGATATAATCGATATTTTACCACATGAACAACTTGTAATTATAAGAAGTTTATTTTTGACTCAAGTACCAAAGATCGACAAAACGACTGTTGTTAACATAAATAATTACATAATGTTAATAACATGGTAATAAGTGATATAAAAGGAATAATGAACTTGAAAAAGGTTCTTAAGAAATTATAAATTAACTCTAGTTTATTATTCAGGAGGTTAGAGAACGGTCGAGTCAAGTCAGACACGAGGTAAGGGAACTTCTTAACCCAATTTCCGTTATTTGGGTTAATCTCCAACTTTCAAATTATGTCATGATATTATTATGTTATATCATGTATTTGTACTTCCTTTTTGTGTAATTATAGTGAATACACATAATAGGTCTATTTTATTTAAAAAATGATCTTTGTAAGGGACTTCGTCTCAATCTCCATTCATTGAGGCATATTTTGTTTTATACACAAATTTCTTTTAAACGGTGTATAAACCCCTTTTACTTTTACTATTATTAAAAAGGAATATTTTTATATGAAGGGTTTAACTAAACGCAAAAAAGGAATATTTTTCTTGTCGTACGTATGCGGCGACAATGAATTCTCTGCCACCGTGTCCATTATTTGAGTTTTGGCTTCCTCTACAAGCCATAACATTTTTTAAATGAAAAATAAATAACAAGTTTTAATTTTATTTTATTTTGGTATTGAAAATGGTTTTTATAATGTTTTTATTATATAAATGTGTTGTATGGGTATCTAGTGATTTAAATGTGGAAATGTTATTTTTCCTTTATACATGTTTTAAGTGATACGATTATGTTATGGTTTTTGATATGTTTAAACCTGTTCATATGAGGAATGCATTGGACTTAATAAGTGACAGGTGGAGCTTTCTATAGCTCCTCGATGCATTGGTAGGTCTCATGAGACAAACTAGGGTCTTGGCATGAGGCCTTTACAAAAACTTATTTGTAGTCTTGGCACGAGGCCTTGGCTACGTGGTTATGATAGTCTGGCATTATGCATTCCATCATTATGTAAGTGGTTATTGATATTGCATGTGATTATTAGACTAGTAGAATATCCATGTGAATAAGTAAATGACATTATTTCATTTTACTTTTGCCATATTATGCTGAAGTTCATGTTTAAAAGGATTTTGTTTTAGTTATACATTGCCTTAAATGTTTTTGTTTATTTATGAAAGTTTCTGCTATATTGTTATCCTTACTGAGCATCTGAACTCACCCCTTCCAATGTTTTAATTTTTCCAGGATGTGATGAAGTATATATTATGATTGACCTACAGGGATAGTATGAGGGGGTATGCATACAAGATGTTGTTTTAGTTTTGATTTACTTTATAATGTAATGTAAGACTTATGAATGTATCTAGTGTTTCCAAGGCTACTAAACTAATCGTTCTTTCGAGACTTGATCTTTTGTGATCATGCCAATGTTACGCAATAATGCACCAACTCTGGGTAACTGGAGTCGGGGCGTTACAGTTGGTATCAGAGGCAATTTAGTACTAACCTTGGAAGCTAGATTTAGATAAACTCTGATTAGAGAATATATCCCTAAGATAGACTTTGAGGATTACTATAGAAGAACTTCCTTTAATTTTGGTATTATAGAGATTTTGTGATTTTTCTGAGCAATACATCCCTCTGTGGATACGAGCAGGTAGAGGTGGCTCTGGTACAGATGTACCTAGGGGTAAAACCTGAAAACACCACTTTGAGCTAGACTCGAACGGGAACTGGTGCACGACAACGGGCCTTGCTGTACTCTTGGTTATGACAATCTCGGGGGATATGCTTAGGACAATTATCATTTTCATTACGAACCATTATGAAGGGTTTATGAGTATATACTTCTCAAAGAAAACATCTTTATGATTATGGATAATATCCATAAACCATTCAATTTATGTTAAGTATTTTACAAGTTTGGAATTATTCATTTCAATTCATAAACTGACCTAGTTTATGCCATTGTATAGAAATGATTCCCAGTAGAAGGAATGTGAACTCCGACAATACGTATGATACAAAGGGTAAGAAGGATAATATCTTTCACTGTATTGAGCCAATATTTAGAAGGGAAATAGTCTCCCATATATTCTCAACATATGAAGCAATAGTATCATGTGTTAATAAGATAAGTAAAGAATTATCTGAGTCCTATGGATTTTAAGGGAAGCAATAGAAGAAAAGGATGGAAGAGAGAAAGATGGATAAAGGGAAGAGGGAAAAGAAGAATTTTCAAATTTGTAATAATTGTGTGAAGAAACACCTTGGAACTTTCCTGAAAGGAATGAGAGTTTGTTTTAAGTGTGGAGAAAAAGGACACCAAGTGCATGACTGTAAGGGTAAGAAAAAGGTTTCTACTGTACCATGCTTCATCTGCAAGGAGGGGGGACAGTACACAAACCAATGTCCAAATCATCAGAGTATGTCTCAAATGATGCTATTGGATAATAATCAAGTTATGATACTACCACAGATGAGGATTAATTATTAGAGTTATTATGTTGTTATTAAAGAATTATGTTATTTTAGTGTTGTATCAACGATGTATTGGTTATAATAATTATGGAGTATATAAGGATTGTGCTGGAGTAATATTTTATTAAGGACTTGAGATTGTGTGGAACCAAGAACAGTGACTCAATAGCAGGTTAAAATTTTGGAAAATATATGGTTGAGAGAAATATAAAACATAATATGGTTCTGATAGTAAGATAGTGATTTTGGAATAACACATGATTGATTTGGATAAATTATATTGGATATTCTTGACTTCCTTAAAGCAGATTAATGATTTGTATACCATTTTGGATTGAAGGAGTATATCTAGTATTCTATAAAGAATAAGGTATCGTGAATGTAATCAATAAGGATTTATGGTAATTCAGGATGTTGCAGTGTTTTAAAAGAATACCTGATGAAGGTATTCACATGTTATTACGTGGCAAAAAGGATCTTCATTGTGTTTAACTACCTTATAAATTTTGGATTTTGAGTTTTAGATATCTATAAAGGTTGGAATGGATTAATTTGAACTTAGGATAGAAATTTTTAAGGTTAAAACCTTTTTGAAGATTATTTTTGAAATATTATAATACTATAGTTTTAGGAAAAGGACATCCTGCGGGTTAGGCGATAACTTGTCGCGTCAGACAAAGATGTAGGAATCGAACCCACAACCATAGTGCGACATGCCTTTATTACCTACCATTATCTTTCAGGAAGTCCTTGGTTATTACAAAATATTTTTCCTAATCTAAATGGTATGTGTTAATATTTGGAACCTTGTACGATTAGGATATTTATAATATTTTTGAGTTCTATTATCTTTTTTAGTGAAAGATGTGTTTGCGGTAAAAATTTGCTAAAAAATGAAATTATGCATGACAAATATGTATATTTCCCTTACGTTCTTAGTAAATCTCCTAAATAAATTCCTCAACTTTATAAAAGGTAACATAAAACAAAAACATTGTCGTTTGACTTTTCCTACTGGGGAATCAATGATCGTTTAACCAATCACAAGTTTGTGATTTTCATATAGTTAACTTTCTCCTAACCCTATTTTCTACAACTCTCCATCAGACCTTGATGATCTGTTTTTCCTCTATATCCATATTTTCAAAGAATCCTAGTATGGGATATCTCGGGTGACCTTTGTACTTCTCTTTCTTTCTTTTAATGTTATATTTTTATTAACCCTATTTCCGATGTGGGTTTTCCACAAAGGTATTTTTTATTTTCAGCCTTTTATTTTCGAAGAACATTTTTAAATTTTAAGGACACAATTTATTGAAGGAG
Source organism: Viscum album (assembly GCA_963277665.1). Classification (NCBI taxonomy): domain Eukaryota; kingdom Viridiplantae; phylum Streptophyta; class Magnoliopsida; order Santalales; family Viscaceae; genus Viscum; species Viscum album. Next base: position 2,124,379,448 of record OY728119.1, read on the forward strand.
GGCAGAATGTAACACCCTAAGCTTTCCCGATACGCTTCTCTTTCAATAATGCAATAGCTTGCATTGTATGCAAGTTTGAGATTCTAACACACCGAGACCAATCAATGTAGCAGTTATGAATAGTAATACCCACTTTTTGAAATTATATAAATTTTATATTTCAAAATGGGCTTCATTTTTGTATTCTAAATATCGAAATTATCCTAAGTTGAATTTTTTGTAATTTTCTGAGAACTTCCAATTTTCTATGAATAAAGAAAATACTTAAAAACAACTTTTTTAATCAAAATAATTTATAGTGATAAATTATACTATTGAGTGGTTTTAAAGTATAATTAGAATATATTTTTACCATTTTATCCAATGGTGGTCATTAGAATTAATTTCACATTGAAATTAAACATAAACAATTGTCAATCTTTTGATATATATTGCTTCTTAAAAACACGTTATTTGTTGTGACAACGAGAATTAATTACTAAATTAATTAAATCAACTTATATGTTTTTAATTTTTCAAAATAGACATCATTTTTGAATTAGGAATATCAAATATCGCTTAGGGGGAATTTTTTGTATTTTTCTGAAAAACTTCAATTTTTGATGAATAGTGAAACCACTAAGTGGTAGTTTGAAAACTAATTTTTCAGGTAAATGAAACATTACCACTTCTGTTATTTTATATTCAAAAATCCGACCTACATGGTTTTCATTAGGATGAAAATTGTAGTTCTATGGGATTAAAATAATTTTTTGGTTAATAGTAACTTTTATGTTTTATTAATTGCGGTTAAAGGTAATTAGTGAAATTTAAGGTAAAAATGGTATTATAAAAATATGAAAATATATTGACACTTTTCCTACTCTTATTGGATGGTCATGGACGACCAATAAACTCCATGGGTCAACTTGGGGACCCCTTTGAGAAACTTGTGTAAGAGAATGCCATTAATAACTTTTTATTTAAAGTAAATATCAAATTGTCACAAACATGTGTTGTTCTACAAAAACAATTATTACATGGGGTTATATAAGTTATATTTTAGACTATAAATATTCACTGTAAATATAAAACGATTTACTACATCATGGAAATTTTTTTATAATTTTTATACATTAAATAAACAAATCTATTTATCACACCATGATGATGCAGTGATTACCTCATTAATTAACAATTTAAATAAAATGAAAAGATAATGTAAAATCTAAGACGTAAAATTTTCAAAAACCAATTGGATGAGTATATTTCGAACCCTTATCACCTTAGCTTCAAAATATAAAATTATGGGACCTTTGGAATATGTAAAATCATTTCATAATAATGTATCATTTCATGACTTTCCAAGAGTGCCCCTCCTCTCCTCTTATAAAAGGCCCCCACCTCTACCACCTTATTCACACCATCAAAGCCCTTTGTCTCGGCCAAACTCTTCCAAAATACTCTTTCAACTTCCCTATATTACACCTATGAGCCTCAATTTGGGCAGAAGTATCCCCAAGGAAGCCTTTGGCTCAAATGAAAAAGAGTTACCCGATTTTAAGGTAGTGTCTTCTCTTATGTTCATTTCTTTTATTTTGCTTCTCCAACCCCTTAAACTATTTTTTATTCCTTTATTTTGTAACAAAACGAGTATCTAAAATATACTAGGATGTTTTAATGGGAATTATTTTATTTACACTTACACATACCTTCATCTAATGGTTAAAGAACATACTGTTTCTGTGGGTGGTGAATTACTGCCTCACGAAACGATGATTGTTCAATATTTTTTTAACACCTCTCTTGTTGGACATTATGATGACAATATTTTCATATATGATATATATATTATGTTTATGTTTTCCTTATGCTTTTTTATTTCTCATTTATTTAACACCTTTATGATTTCCATTATGGGTAAACGTGATAATTTCATTTTAGGAAGTGCGGACTGCCGCCCCCTCAAAGTGATTTGAATCGTTAATGCCATATGCGGGATGTATAAAGGATGAAGTAAATGATTTTTTATATGATATTATACTGGAATTATAATTCAACTTTATATCATTATGATTTCATTCCATTAGATACGAAATATAAATGAAAGTAGCATTCATGCGTACGTACGACTTACCGTCTCCATGAACGGTGCATTTCATTTCATTCCTCTAAATGTTACGTAATATTATTAATGAATTTATATACTAGATATATATTATATACATGATATCTACATAATGAATATAATTCTGGATATGATGGATATTTTACCACATGAACAACTTGTAATTATAAGAAGTTTATTTTTGACTCAAGTACCAAAGATCGACAAAACGGCCGTTATTAACGTAAATAATTACATAATGTTCATAACATGGTACTAAGTGATATAAAAGGAAAAATAAACTTGAAAAAGGTTCTTATGAAATTATAAATTAACTCTAGTTTATTATTAAGGAGATTAAAGAATGGTCGAGTCAAGTCGGACACGAGGTAAAGAAATTTGTTAACCAAATTTCCATTCTTTGGGTTAATCTCCAACTTTCAAATTATGTCATGATATTATTATGTTCTATCTTGTATTTTTAATTACCTTTTGTGTACTTATAGTGAATACACATAATAGGTCTATTTTATTTGTAAAATGATCTTTGTAAGGGACTTTATCTCAATCTCCATTCATTGAGTCATATTTTGTTTTATACACAAATTTCTTTTAAACAGTGTATAAACCCTTTTTACTTTTACATTTATTCAAAATGAATCTTTTTATATGAATCATTTTACTAAATGAAAAAAAGGATTGATTTTCTTGTCATACGTATGCGGAGACAATGACTTCTCTACTGCCGTGACCATTATTTGAGTTTCGGCTTCCTCTACAAGCCATAACTTTTTTTAAATGAAAAATAAATACCATGTTTTAATTTTCTTTTATTTTGGTATTGAAAATGGTTTTGATAATGTTTTTATTATATCAATGTGTTGTATTTATATCTTGTGATTGAAATTTGGAAATGTTATGTTTCCTTTATACATGTTTTAGGTGATACAATTATGTTATGGTTTATAATATGTTTAAACCTATTCATATGAGGAATGCATTGGACTTAATAAGTGACGGGTGGAGACCATTATAGCTCCTCAATGCATCGGTAGGTCACATGAGACAAACTAGTGTCTTGGAACGAGGCCTTGAGAAAATCTTATTTGTAGTCTTGGCGCGAGGCCTTGGGTACGTGGTTATGATAGACTGCCATTATGCATTCCATCATTATGAAAGTGGTTATTGATATTGCATGTGATTATTCGACTAGTAAAATATCCATGTGAATAAGTAAATGACATTATTTAATTTTACTTTTTCCATATTATGCTGAAGTTCAAGTTTTAAAGGCTTTTATTTTAGTTATACATTGCCTTAAATGTTTATGTTTATTTTTGAATGTTTATGCTATATTGTTATCCTTACTGAGCATCTGAGCTCACCCCTTCCAATGTTTTAATTTTTCCAGTATGTGAAGAAGTATATTATGAATGTATTGCAGGGATAGTATGAGGGGATATGAAGACAAGATGTTGTTGTAGTTTTGTTGTAATTTATTATGTAATGTAATACTTATGAATGTATCTAGTGTTTCCATGGCTTCTAAACTAACTGGTAATTCGAGACATGATCTTTTGTGATCATGCCAATGTTACGCAGTAATGCACAGACTCTGGGTAACGTGGTCAGGGCGTTACAATTGGTGCTTCTATAAACTTCTCTCACAAAAAACACATTACACTTATTTAATTTAGTGCATCGATTCAATAAAATGACCAATCAAACCACAAGATATAGGGGATAAGGAAAGAAACAACCATGGACAAATTTTTTTTCTCATTGGCCACTGACTCTTTACCAGTGGCTAATCTTTTATTATCAATGACGGTATCACTTGTCTCACAATTATTTTCATATTATTAAAGAAAAGTGATGGGAGTTGGAGGATAGTGCAATACTCCATATAAGTATACATAATTATATACATGTGAAAATATCAACAATTATATCCATGGGGCATGAAGGATTCTCATTCATCCTCCTTAAGTGTCTCAAAACAAAATATGATGTGTGCACCTTGATCTTCACTAAAACATGACCCATTTATCCTTATAAATATCTATAAAAAGTTGGTGTGAATATCTATATTTTTGTCAATTGAAAATCTATCTAATTATTGAGTCATAAATGTGATGGTATAATTCTTGACATTATGTTGTAATAATTGATAAATCTCCGATAAAACAATAAATGATATAATGTATAAATTATATCCATAAAATCCTCCTTCAAATATTTTTTAATTTTTTATATACCTAAAATCTATCTTGAATTGACAAATTTAATCAATAAAAAATTAATTTAATTCTTAATAACCATAATAACACTCTTTAAAATTCATTTATAATAATATAAAAAACTACAACTAGATTTATAATCCTCTAAATCTAGTAACAATAAATAATTATATCGCTTGTTTATTATAGTGTAGTAATATTAAATATAACATATGATGAAATATTACCACATAAAATTATCATGGTAATAACTAAATGTAAATATTTATCAACTTGTTCAGAAAATTATATTTTTACAATTTCTACGAAATGTCTGGATAAAAAAATACGCCATTACATTATAATGATGAAGCCATGATATTTATTCATGTAAATGAAAATTTATTTTTAGTTTGAAACTCTTATAAAAAGCCTCAGAAAATAGACATGGTTCATGAAAAATTATTGTGGCACAATTTTCTCTCATATGTAAAAAAAAATTCTCAGTCATGGTATTACAAAGTAACAAAATCCTTACCATGTTTTTTTATATGTGTTGAAAACCTAAATCCTATTACACCATAATATATTGAATTAAGCTATTGATAATCTATTTTTTTTGGAAAAGATATAAAATTTCAAAACAATTTCATAGCTTGTGAAATAATAGATCAATAAACTAATCATAATTTTCCCTATGGTGAGAGTTATCTAAATAATACATTATAAGATATAGTAATGCCTATGAGAGAACATGGAAATTTAGACTAAATAATTATATGATAGTGGTCAACTTTTACTAAGGTATCCTCAATTTCCCCCCATGACTCTTTAATTCTCATTTAGGTATCTTCCATCTATCAAATTATATTTTTTCAATATGCATTGATTTCTAAAATGATACATTGTTATCCAAAATAATTCAACATACCAAAATTTCTTCATGTATCCCCCTTAAAAGAAAACCCTTGACGATTTTTTCCCACTTTGTTAATAAATTCAATGTAATAAATGATGGAAAATATAAAGCATACAATAACAATGATTTTTGAATAATATTAAATCCCAGAAAAACAATAAAATTTTGAAACACTTTTTTTATAAAGAATTTATTATGATATCCATGACTATTTCCTTTGATAAAAAAACTATATATTGATCTTAACACATTTTACCTTTTCCATAATGAATTTTTATTTCATATCACTCTATTTTAATAATTACTTTTTCATCGGATTAATTATAACATTAATTACACATTGGTTTTGTCTTTACTAGAAAACATGGAATTCACTTTACCATGAACTGTACAACTTTATCCTTTCATGTATTCTATAAGGATAAAGGAGTTATTCACTATATTAGGAATAAAAAATGTTCTCTCTATATTCTATTAGATTTCTCATTCATTGAGTGTATAATTTACTTCAAAAACATGTCCCAATTCAGCAATGTGGTGATGAGAAACTATTATTAAGATAAAGACATGATTTACATCTATTATTGATGAAAAAGTAATAAAAAAAGTTGATACATTTTTAGAGCATATGTAGAACCATTTTCCTTGAAATATTTTTAATACTATTATACCTAGTATCCATAGCTATATATAATTTCATAATCATTTCATTTCCAGTTCACAGAGCCAAACGAGAATTTAGTAACCAACATTATGGATGTTTGATGTTTCAAAAATATTGAAAAATAAAAATATTTTTGAAATTTGTTTCTAGCTGTTGATTCCCATTCAATATTTTTATACCCATAAAAATACCTTCATCGGGTTTTATGATAGAACAACTCCCATTATTATGTTTTGTGATTTCAAAACTCCCCTTAGAATGTTATAATACCACACAACTCCATTCAATGAAATCCATATACCAGTTTGTAAATAAATATATAAAGTTTCCTTTCATTTATGATGGCCATATATTTTAATAATACCAACCCAAATTGAAGGGTCCACAAATTATGGAGTCCCTAATGGTATTAATAAACCATGAAACCCCCTTCCATGGCTAGAATCATTCAATATTTTTAATGATTATTAAGTGATTCATGAACTTAAAAAATCCATAATAAATCTACAGTACAATGAAAAAATTAATAAATTTGTTAAAAAAAGATATTTTGAGATTAAAATATAAATACATAAGGTGTTTTAATATTTATAACACTCAAAAATATTTATAAAATTTAACGATATTTTAGAATGGATTATATTTTTTTACAATTCATGTATCTCTTCAGATTATTTTATTTGATCAGTTGGGTAAGATCCATCGGAGAATCCTTAGAGTTAGTTGTTCCATTAGTTTAACACCTATCAACATATTTTATCCCTGATCATTTGACTCCAAGAGTGGAACTTCATGAATATACCACTTGAGATCCCCATATGGGTAATCGACACATGTGGTGTATTTACTACACAACTCCCTTTTGAGAGTAAATGAATAATTTTATTATGGTATTAATCGTAAATCAAAATAATCTCTAATAATTCCTTGAATGGTGGTATATCTATTGATACACACTTAATGTAATTTCCATTCATGGATGCATATAAAATGGTGATACAACCACACTAAAAAGACAATGGTGGTACATCAATGATAACACATCCTCATATTAAAAATTTCATGTGATCGATCTGTCTTGATCATATACCCAATTGTCATTCATGTATGAATGCATTCATCTATATCATAATTCCTCTTTATAAAAGTAATTTAAAATCCCAAAAAATTATAATTAAATCATATTAAATTGATGAATGAAACCTAAAAACGTATAAAAAATATCCCCTAATGCATTCCACTTCCTCTCATTAGGTCTTGAGGTGGTGCCATTTCGGTTCCCATTTGATAATAAAGACCTTTTTTCCTAAGGGAATATGGATTTCCACATTATATTTCATCATTTCATAATTATTTAGGCTAAAAGATACCTTATAGGTTATATATCATTACATAATCCCAATTCTATTATTTATCTTAAAAAGATTTAGGTACCATGTTCCCTTCTCCGTGAAATCCCCTTTATTATCTGTTGAATGTTTCAATCATTTCCCTAATAAAAGATATATGTATCAAATTTAATACTAACTTTTCTTACACCATATCAAAACTCCCATGCATTCAGTTATAATTCCATTATCTTATTCACTAATAGGAAGTGGACAACCATTAAATGGGATAACACTATATTGAAATCCAACTATACCCATAATAAGTTTATCAGATGACTCAAGAACATTGGGCATCAGATCTTGTGTAAGACCCATACCATAACTAGACTCATCTATTATGATAAAATAAAATTTTCAAATATTCATAAGTCCCATAATAACCATTACTAGGAACTATTCAACTATTGGACTACCTCACATGACATTAAACAACTTGGGAATGGTCTGAGTCATCTATCCAAAAACAAAAAGATACAATGGTGTTTTATAATATTAAAAGTAACATCATTGATCATGGATGTCAAACCTTTAAATAATCACATGTTCTTAAAAGGTATGTTTTCCATATTATATGGAACTTAAAAATATAATATTTTATTCCCTTTACTGGGATATGTATGATACTTATATAAAGAAATAAATCCAAATCATACTACACCTATCACCTCCCTAATTACTCTTAATTCCTCCTATGAAATCTTAAACCCCAACATAACATCTAATTATTCATAGATGACATAGAACACAAGAATTAATATTAATTTTTTTTATTACCATAATCCTCCTAGGAGACCTTAAACCCTATTATAACCTTTAACCTTCCCTACATGGCTTAAAAATACAATGTAACCCTTAAGTACTCCTAGGAGACTCAAAATCCCAAAATAATATTTTAACCTCCCTATATGGATTAAAATTCCATTATAATCATTTATCTATCATGTGAGACATTAAATCCTAGTGTGAATTTTATACCTATCTTGATAACATAAAATTACATCGTAAGCATTATGTCCACCTATAGATCTTAAACCCCATCATAACACTTTAATAATTTTAAGATACCTTAAAACTATAATGTAATCCATAATTCCTCCTTGGTTATCTTAAACCCTAGAGTATCCCCTTAGGCATATATATATATATATATATATATATATATATATATTAAAACTCTAGTGAACCCCTTAATTCCTCCTAGGAAACCTTAACCATTAAACAACCTTTAAGCCTCTCTGGATGGCTCAAAACTCTAGTGTAACCCTTTGGTCAACTTGGGATACCTAAAATTACAATTTAATATATATGCCTTATAATATGGATTAAACCTCCAATGTAAATCTTAAGTCTGATCGGTATAACTTAAACCCTAGTGTAAACTTAAATCCATTATAAATAGACTAAAATTATAGAATAATCCTTATGTGCGTCTAGGATAACATAAAATTCATTGTACCCTTTAATACTTGGTGGATTTAATAAACCATTAATATAATCATATATACTTATATTATTGGAAATCTAATAGATCAAAACTCAAAAGTGATTAATTAATGGGTTTATCATATCCTTTTATGTATTCCTAGATGGTTCTAAACACTAAAGTATATTTCAATATGGATTAAAACTATAGAGTGACTATAAATACTATTAAGTGAAAATAATAAGATGACTAGTTCACTGAGAATGAAGAGAGTTAATTAATTTCAATTTCCCTAGAAATGTATATTATTAAACCAAACCCTTTTCAATTGGTAATCACCATGCTAAGGCATCATGTGATGTAAAAAATTGGTATATTTACCAAGAAGGATTTTATGAATACATACATAAATCGATTATATGGTATGAAACTAAAAAGAGGATCTCCTATGATATTAGTTGATCTATAATCCCATCGGATATGAAGGATAAACCCCATGAAACATAAAATGGGATAGTGAGGATAACATATTAGAAATAGGTTCTCACACCAAATAAACATTAAATATGTGACATCCACTATCATGTCTCAAAGATGAGATTTCCTCAAAATCATTTTCATTCAAGATTGTGATGTTTCATCATAATAAGAATATATTTAATTAAGTGTGGTTTAATTTTTCTGATTAATGTTCCAATAAACATATAACCCACTAATAAATAAATATCCTTTCGAATCAAAATATTTTTCTCTAACATCACTTACCGAATCTACATTGAAAAAATAATAAGTCTAAATATTTTTTTTCTCTCAGACACTGAATTCATAATGAAGAGATCTATTACCATAGTATAAGTTCCACATCACTTACATAATATTATACTCTATCATATTGTATTTTAATTAAATATACAATATAATAACTTACATAATAACATTTCTTAATATAATTAAAAAGAACAAAATTACAATGAAACTCATTGTCTACTTTTTTGCTACATCTATTACATTATCAATATTTCATATTTTTTCATTTGGAGAGGATAATAGATAAAAATATTGATTATTTAATTTCAAATCATTTAAAAAACTCATGATTATATAGGCATGACCAAGGACAGTGTTCTCAGGTAATTAATTGTAATAATTTTAATAAGTGGTTCAAAATCCCCAATATTCCCATTTTTATGGATGTATTTTTCGGAAAAAATATTCAATTTAATAGAGTCTTCCCATCAGGTATATAAAATAATAAGATAATGTTTACAAGGGTAGGTTGGTACATAAGGCATTTAGTGAGACAAGAGGAATGTGTAAACCATGAAATAGGCTGGAAAATGGAATGTTGTGAAACATTATAGGAGTGAATGAAGCAATGGAGATTTTTAACCCTTTTCCCTGAAGAATCACCACATTTATAAAGTGGGAAAAATTATAGGTGGAAGATATAAGAAATATATAGATAGATAAGGCTTTATGATATATTTTAAAAATAAAAAATATAATATATAAATAATAATTTATATAATTTCCATGAAGTATAAAATAATTATTATATTTCAATACAAAAAAATGAAATATATTTTACGGACCCCCTTTTAACATGTGGAAAATTTCATCTCAAAAAATCATTCAAATTTCAAAGTGTTTCTTTATTTTGGGTAGAAATTCATCATAATAATTTTCTTAATTTCTTTAAATAAATTTCATTAATATACACTGTAAAAAAAGTGATTTAATGTTCTTTTCTATTATATAAATATTTTTATCGACCTTTCCTATCATTAATTTCATTATCTTCAAACAATTATAGAGTTTTAAAACCCATAATATTAGAGATAATTTAATCCCATTAGAATTATTTTTTTATCATTAACAATCATATATTATTAACTTTAGGGATAAATCCGTCTAGTTGTAAGTGTACACATTTAGACGATGTTCTATAATCAAGAACAAAATATTCACATTGATTTGAAGAACATTATAATTTCAATAAATTCATAGTTTCTTGCCTTTAAAATTTATAAAATGTATCATAAAAAACATCACACACATTTGGAGAATATATGTTTCAAGATAAATGATATTTCTTCTATACTACCTCACCTTTATCATAGTGATTTTTCCTAAAACCAATTTCACCTGTATAGATTCTCTTCCATAGAACCTATAATTGACTCTCCAATGTCATTATTTTTAATATATGTTAATTAACCATCTATAAAATTATTCATATCCATATATTTTAAATCATTAAAATAGTTTTTAGCACCATTTTTAATGTATTATTATATGATAGTGACTCTTATAATCTCTATGAGTTTGAAAACATGATCAATTATATTCAAAATTATTTTCAATATCCATAAATTATTTATTCCTGAAACCATATATCTAAATTTTTTCTAGGTCTTCATAGTCACATGAAACTTTTAAAATAACATATAAATTATTTAAACCTATTTAATTAATTAACTTTGTATCTAAGAGATTATAAATTTTATATAAACTTATAAAATATCATCATTATATAGAAATGATTTTCATGATGTTCCAAGGTTGTAAAATATAATAATATCAATACAATTAATTATTTTGTTGAGATTATTTCATTAAAAATAATTTGGCCTTTAAAAATTTATATCATATATAAAATAAACTTCTTTGACACTTTCATCAATTTTTATAAATTTTTTTTCTATTAATCTCAATTAAACCTGGATTTTAAAACAACCTCAATATCATTATATTTAGATTTTCATTAAACAAAAAATCATAATATGTTTTAACTAAATTATTTTAAGAAATATACTATTTTGAATATAGGTAGTCATCAAAAGGACATTTCTCCAAAAGTATTTCCAATATCTAGGCCTTGATAACATAAATCTTCACATGAAGACCAAAATCCAGTTCTTTCACTCTACTACTCTATTTTGTTCAGGTGTGTACGAATATCTAGATTTTTGAATTATTCCGTGATCCTCAAGATATTAATTAGAAATATCTTTTTTTATTTAGAACTATTATTTGATCAGAATATTTATATTACACTTCTTATTTATTTTTCAACATCTCAGTGATATCTTGTAAATATCTCAAATGACTATGACATTCTATTGAAGGAAAAACATATGTTATATGATTTAAATCATTTAAAAATGTTTTGAAATGAATATTTTCACTAGTTTATTTTAAAATCATATGCCATTATACATATATGTATATAATTTCAAGTGGTCTCTTTGTTTTTATCACTACCATTTTGAGAATTCTATACACCATATTCAGTTTTTTAAAAACATAATAAAAATTTTATCTTTTGGAGTTTATCTTCAAAAAGATTCTATTTACATTATAATATATATGTTTCATCATGTTTATATGGCAGAAATTGATATATATTTTATACAATATTATATTATCCACCATAAAAAGTAAATAATAAGAATATTTGTCATTATTGATTTTAAATAAATTCCCACTTGGTCACAATACTTTTACAATTATTTTTCCATACATCAATTTATAAATGAAACAAAATTTATCTTAAAAAATCACACAATTCCTATTTTTTCACAATTAATGTACACTCAAAGGACTATTAATCAACCCATAAATGAAGATAACATCAATTGAAGTGATCTTATTATAACTGATTTGAGTGCTTTAAGTTTATTTAACAATAAGGAAATATAATTCTAAAAGGTATAAATTCCTATATAATATATTTTAATCCATTCATTATGTATTTTTCATTGTTCATTAATGATGTTAAATCACTATCCAAGATCCAATAATTTTGTTTCATTTAATCATTTTACGTACATTCAACCACAATCAAATGGCATTCATCACTCATCATCTTATGTTATTTAGTGTTAACTCTTTGTTTCAATTATTTTTTTGAATTACATTATGCTCATTGGTGATATATAGTTCTTGATTATAACTTTATTATTTTTATTGAAGTGTATATAAATCTGTATTTCAATTTCACCTTCTCTCAAGGATATTGTGTTAGCATACTTATTTTTGTTTGAAATTTTTCCTTCCTCAAATCATATCCTCTATGTGATTTATGTAAACACATATTATACCCAAATATATTAAACAAAACTAAACAATCACTAAAAAATGTAACATCCTTCAAATCTCAATCCCCTCATAGTTTGGAAGTTATTATCTTTAAAATATGTCTTTTATCCTTTTCTATGGGTGTATATATGGTTACCCAAGATAAATAAACACATTTATATCATTATTTTACACGAATAAAAATTCCATCTCATAAATAATCAAACAAAACAAAGAACTAAAGGTTTAGTGCCTTTTAGGATTAGTTACATAAAAAACTAATTTTATAATACTCTTTAACATTTCTTTATAATCACTTAACTATAAACTCCCTTCTAAACTTCTCCCATGTGATTCGCATCCGAAAATATAGGGGAGTGAAAACATAACAAAGGGGTGAGGTAAAACACTCAATATAGGTATAGAAATGATATAGTAATGAAAGATAATATATGATCATAATATAAGAATATGGGTATAGTCATGATATATAAGAAACTTCATGCCCAATAGAACTTATATTATAAAACACGAGTCATGGAATACTACATGGAATAACAAAATTAATGAATAAAGTGATAGTGAAAAAATGATCAATAAACATGATCCATAAGTGAATAACATAGTTATAATAAAAATAAAATTTTGGTGGCACAATCATAAGCATATGAAAACAATAAATTTAGGAGTCACAAACTTGAAGTAATTCTTTTGAGACATCATTATTGTACTTACAAATATATCATCTTCATTACTCACACATGTAAACCAAAACACTTTTTAACAACATAATTGTTCCTGTGTATACATGTCTCATGTGATATAAACTTTTAACTTATATACTAGATGGTGATATCAAACCCTTCCTATCATTATCAATACATATGAGTGCCACATGAAAATTATTGAATTATCATATCATAAAGTACACATGGAAATAAAATAGGTTTTCTAAAACATAAAAATTAAAATTATTCATCTTTCAAAGCATAAATATTACATGGAAATAAAATTATATTCATAATATTTTCAATTGTTATAAAATAACACCATCAATTAAATCAATAAACATCTAAAACTCGATAACTTAAAAATAAACTCATAATAAAAGAAAAATAGTGGAAAAAACATGAAATATAAATCCATTGGAGATATATATTTTCTAATTTATATAAATAAATGTAAAATAATCACAAAAACAAGCATCATTAAAAAAATTACAACATTTGAAGTAAAATTCATAGTTCTGAGTCTGTTTAATAAGACACCTTTTTTATGAAAAACATCGAAGAAAACCATTAATGGAAGTATATTTGAATTAAGAACTCCTATTATCTAGTGGTATAATTTATCACATCATTAAAAATTTAAAATCAATGGATATATTGAACATATATGAAATAAGTTCAAGAAGAAATCATATCAATTAAAGAAGAGAATTTTAGTAACCAAATCTCGTACAACATTAGATATTTTTGAATTAATACCCTATATGATTTCAAATAATGCATTAAATAAAATGAATAATGATAGGATCATGATATAAATTAAAAAATTATTATTAGATACACTATTCCAAATAAAACATTGTGTTAAATAAGAAAAATGTCTCATGGAGTGAAAATTTGACACAAGAAACCCTTATCATGGCCATGATTAGTTATGTGCAAGCCCCAAAATTCTCAGATAATAAAAACATATTTATTAAACAAATTATTAGCAAAATTATTAATAGATATTTCTTTTAATAATGAATATTTATTATCATATTCTATTTATTTATTATATAATTTTTTCGTGTGTTTTTGTAAAAACAGAATCGATGTCAGATTATTCTGGTAATTTTTTCAATTAAAGATGATATTTTAATACGAAGTTAATATTTTAATATAAAATTTGAAAAACATAAAAAAATAATTATTTGATTATTATTATATAATAATTTCAGTATTTAAGTTCTCATAATCTTCCATAGTGGAGTTTTATCTCATTGTTCAAGTTGGTGGTTAGACCGACCCAAACCCGAACATACCAAAATTAGATGGGTGAGTATGGTTAATGAATTTTTAATTTTTCCATAATATAATTATAATATAATTTTAATGATACTAATTATAAATTTTTATGTATTTTAATCAAATTTTATGTGTTTAGGATAATGAATGAATGTTAATATGAAACATGAAAAGCGTTAGTTCATGGATATGGTTACCCACACAACACAAAGTTAATGTTTTCACTTCCCTTTGAATGAGTGGGAATGAAGGTGTATTATAATTTGTGTGTTAATAATTATAATTATATTATATATGTAACATTTATTGTTCAATTTAATCACTATAAACTGTGAAGATAGGCAGTGGTGAAAAATGTAAGATGTCGCTTCATGGAGGCGGTAATCAACACCAATGCATGATTGATGTTAATTTGTTCATCAAAGTGGATGGAAAGAAATATATAACGACAGTTCCAGAAATATACTAAAAATATTTATACTTATTATAATGATTTTTTTATATTACTATGTTAAGGATATGTTTGGAAGGGAATCAATTAAAAGATATACTTACGATTTAAGGAATACTCAATTTGAGACCTTGAACTTTCTATTGTAGGTTTCCTTAGAAATGAAGGTATTATGATAAATTATGATCACAAGGGGTTTTAATAAAATAAAGTGAATTATAGAAGTGGAAAATTGGAAAGCGTTTCAAAGATATTTTTAAGTGAAAATGGATCATTTATTGGTGGAATTGATCTAATTTATTATGTAAAGAAAAGGAACTTTTGTGAATAACCTTTACCTTTCAATTATATCATTACATAATTCATGGGTAAATGACATTAAAAGTTATAAATAATTTTTTGGGTTAATATTGGGAAAATAAATCCTCACCCATGTATTTATAAACATTTTTTAAACATTTTGGAAGACTTTACTCTTATATTTTTTGATTTACCAATTGTTTTTACAAGGGTAACTAGTGTTTACCCAAGAAATTAATGTTTTACTAAATAAATAAAATATTTCATATTATCAAAAAATGGTTTTATGAAACTAAATTTAATCTTTATTTATTCCTATTAAAATTATATAACTGAAAATTATCTCTTAAATTAAAACATTTTATTTATAGAAATATTTATTTTTTAGAGAAAAAAGTTGTTTTAACCATTATGAGTTCATAATCTTATTTATAATTGATTAAAAATTATATATGTATTAATAAAATTATATATTTATTTAAAGATCTTAGTAGTTCAATTATTTAATATATTCTAATTTAAATTAATAGGCAATTTTTTCACATCGTTAATAAAATATTTCTCTAAAATAATATTTTTATTATTATCATGGTAATTAACATTAGTCATAAGTAATCATACTTTTATTCCTAAAAAAATTTAATTTATTACATAAAATGGAAATATCTATCTAAAATATGAAAATATGTTTTTTAATATTTAATTTATATAAGTCAGGAAAAATAATATTTAATATAAGCTAATAAAAGTAGTTTTTTGGGTAACAAATTACATATGGTTGGAAAAAATTTAAAATGAATTTTATAAATTCAACATGTAATTTTTAAAAATTTCATATTGATTTATAAATATATTTTTTAATATAAAAAATATTTCAAAAACATTTAAGTCATAAAAATCATTGTATTAGAAAAATCGGTAAATTTTTCACCATGTAGATCAAAATAAATTATTTTAGAAACACCTAATAAATTAATACTATGATAATATTGACATGTTTAATAAGAAGTGGAAGTATTTTTTTCAAATTTTAATTCTGAAGTTTATAAATTTATCTGTTAAATGAAAATAAAATACATAAATAAAAACGAGTTTTATTTACAAAATGATATTTTAAACTTCAAGTGTTTTTAATATTATTTCATAAAAATTTATAAACTATTAATTTTACAAATTAGATTATAAAAATATATATTAACTATTATAATAAAAAACTTTACTGTGATCAATTTAATTTATTAAGGTAAAATATAAGACCTTTTTTCTTAAATGGTTCTTTCAAAATGAGAGAAAACAAAAATATATAAGTATTTTAATTTATTATTTTATTTTTATATACTAATGAGTATATTATTCATCTAATTTTAATATTTAATTTTTAATTTTAGTTGAGTTGAGTTTTAGTTCAGTATTTCGTGTGACACAGGCTATTGAATACAATATTAATTTAAAGATTCTAAAATCTTGTATCGTAACATTCTACACCCTCAAACAAATTACATCATGGAAATTTTAATTATTACTCACACAGGAAATTTGATGAGGGTATTCATAACATATTTATCATTCTAGATATAACATCTAAAATGACTACCACCCTACTCTCTTTGTTTATATAATGTTACTTATCTTTCCTCAAATGATAATAATCATTCATACAATCATATACTAAAGCATAAATATACCCTAATCATATAGTTTCCAAAAGTATATGTTTCAAAAAAAGATATTAATATATAAGAAGTTAAAACTAAGTGAAACCTTATATTATTCTATAATTTAACACTATCTTTATCACTAAAATGGAATTAAAAACTTCTTCATTATTTCACACACCACTAAATATATACCATAATCCCAAAAATGCGTTGAACTTAACCAGAAATAACATTGACCACTTTTTAACTAAATAAATAATAAACTCTAATGATATTAAGATATTTTTGAAACATGAGTTAACAAAAATGTCCCATGAAAGTATAATATAGTTATAAGAAAAAATTATAAGACCTTGGAAAAAACATAATAATGAGAAAATATCACATTTAGAAGTCACACACTCATTCCTTTTCTTACATGACACCATAATTGAACGCATGTATACATCACTGTAGTTAGTCACGAAATTTCCACCATAGTTTCAAGACAAGTTAATTGTGACCACGTAAAAATTAATAATGAGAAATAAACATTTAACTATAAAATTGGAGATTGATATCAGACCCAATATGTCGTTATCCATACATATTATTTCCACTTAAAAATCATTCACTAATCACATAATAAAGAACCCATGTAAATAAATGGATTTTATAAAACTTATAAACAAAAATGATTCCTCATTTATAGTATAAATAACCCATGGAAATAAAAATGGGGTTCATAAAATTCCAAAATTGTATAAAATTACAACATGAAATAAATCTTTTGACCCCAAAAACTTAATCACCCCAAAATAATACCACAATAAAAGGAAAAAAGGAGGGTAAACCATGAAAGAAAATTTCATTAGATATATATATATATATATATATATATTTGAAGATAAATAAGAAAGTGAAAAAATAACACAAAAAATATTTTATTAAAAATATTTTTTATTCATTGATGTAAAAGTAATAGTTATGAGTTTGTTTAAAAAATTATCATTTTCTATAGAAAATTTGAAATCAAAACCATTCATGGTTGAGGATTTGAATTAATTTTCTCCACTAAGATTCCATATAAAATATTATTTAAAATTGAGAATAAATTAATGTAGTGAACATAGATGAAAGAATATCAGGAAGATATCATATAACTCAAAGGAGGAGTTTGAGTTACCAAATCACTAACAACATTATAACTTTTCAAATGAAACCCCATTATAGGATTTTATTTCAAATGACACATTAATACCATGAATAGAGTGAGGATCATGATATAAAATTTTAAGCAATCATTACATTGATTGTTTCAAATAATATATGGTGTATAATAATAAATTTTTCACAATGAGTGAAAATTCAAGACAATAAACCCTTAACAAGGTCCACATTTGTTCTAAAAATACACCAGAATTCAAAAATAATCAAATTAATTTTATTATATACCCTCTTATGAAACTTTTACTTCCATATTTATTTTAATAATGACCATTAATTGTCATATAATATTTATTTACTATCTAATATTGGCTTACATTTTCATAAAAGTGGAATGTATATTTGATTATTTTCGAATTATGTCAACCAAAGATGATATTTTAATACTAATTTAAATACTTAATAAAAACATTACATAATAAAAATTTATCATTATTTTATAATAAAATTTTATTTAATTTATTATTTAATTTCTGATAGTCATCAATGATATAGTTTTATATAATTGTTCAAGTAGGTTATTAGACCCACCCAAACATGAACATACCGTAATTTTATTGGTGAATGGGGTTTATAAATTGGTTATTTTGGTATAATATCATTATTAAAAATAGTAATGATAGTTTTTTGATATTTAAATGGTTTTGAATCATATGTAACTAGTTTTGATGAATATGTAAATTCAAGATGAAAAACGAGAAACATTACTTGGCAGAGGTGGTAATCTGCACAACACACACTTTACATTTTCATTTCCAGAAGAATCATAGGAAATAATAATGATTTATAATTTGTATCCTAAAAATAATAATATTATTATTATTATATATTTGAAATTTATTATTTAATTAAATCCTCATAATAATGAATGAGTTACAGTTGTGAATAACAGAAGACCTTGCTTCATGGAGATGGTAGTCTAGACGAACACACGATCGACGTACTTTTGTTCTTCAAATTATATAGAATGAAATAAAAAATAATTTTTATATAAATATGATAAAATATAAGTATAAATATTATACTGAAGTAATTAAAAGACTATTTTCATTCTATATTGTTCTGATTAATAATAATAATAAATGATTTAGGATTAACTAATACTCACTTTGGGACCTCAAACCTTCAATTGTAAGCCTCCATGGAAATAAACATCTTATGATATTTTCTGGTGACCAAGAGATTTAGAAAATGAAATTTAATTATATTATAGGTAAATATGGATTATCAAGGTTTTTTAAAAAGTAAAGACTTTCATTAAAAGAGTGGAATTTATCCCCTTTTAACAGTGATGAAAATGGAACTTTTGTGAATACCCTTCACTTTTCAATAAAATAATTACACTATTTAAGTGTAAATGACACCTAAATTTTGAAATAATTTATTATTTGGTGATATATAATCATAAAATAATAAACCAAGTATTTACCCATATGTTTTAAACAATTTTTATACCGTTTACTCTTATATTTTTACATTTACCGTTTAATTATTTTTACCAGGGTAACTAGTTTTTACCTAAGTGGCATGTGTATTAATAAACATATAAAATAACCCATATTACCAAATTTGTATTTTATGAAACTAATTTTAATCTCAATTTATTCTAATTAAAATTATATATAAGAGAAAATTAATTTCTAAATTATAGAATTTTAAATAAATAAAAACTATTTTTATCAACAAAAGATGTTTTATCCATTATGTGTTCTTAATCTTATTTAGCGTAGATTAAAAATTAAAGGTATGTTTATTTTACTATATATATATTGTAAAAAATTATTATATTTATTATTAAAAATATATTAATTTAATTATTTAATTAAAAAATTCAGAATGTTAATAAAATAATTCATTGAAAATAATATTTTTTACATTCTCATAATGATTAACATTAATCCTAGTAATCATAAAATTTATGAATAAAAATAAAAGTATCCTTATTACATAATATCAACATGTTGATCTAAAACCTAAAATCCATTATTTTAGGATTTACATTCTACAGATGATGAAAACCAATTTGTAATATATGAAACTAAAAAAATTATTTTAATAATGTTTTTTGATATTTCCAAAACATTACAGATTGATAATAAAAATTAAATATAGTATTTTAAATGATTTATTTTAATTTATTAATATATATTTTTATTTAAAAAAATTTTAAAAAACTTTTAATTCATAAAATGTTGCTATTAGAAAGATCGATATATTTTTCACTATTCACCAAAAAATAAATTCTTTGAGAAAAAGTTCAAAAATTCATCCAAAGAGAATAATTATATTTTTTAAAAAAATGAATCTAATTTTTTTAAATTAAAATTAAAAAATTAAAAAATTAATATTTTAAATGAAAATAAAATTTAAAAATAAAATCATTATTTGTTTGAAAAATGATCTTTTTAAACATCCAATGTTTTTAATCTTAATTGATATTAATTTATATTTTATTAAATATTGAAATATTAGTTGATAAATATAAGTGTTACCTCTTATAATAAATTTAAAAATTGATCAATTTAATTTATTAAGTGAAAATATAATATTTTTTCTTAAATAGTTCTTCTAAAGGAAAGAAAATTAATAATTTGTAATTATTTTAATTGATTTTTATATTTTTTTCTATTAAGGGTTATATTCTTCATGTAATTTTAATATGTCACAGCTAATTTTTTTTCATGTGTTGCATCAGTATGGTGTTACATGTGACACAAGTTATCGAAGATAGTATTAATTTAAAGTGTAAAAATCATGGGTTATTATAGGAAGAATCCTAAATTTTAATTATAATTTTCAATCATTATTTTACTTTTCCATTTTGTTGTATTTTTTCGGATTACCCTCTATCTCTTTCTTCATCCAGACATTATTTTTAAACTTATTTTCACTACAAAAACAACATTATTTTTTTCCTTATCTCCATTTATATCTAAAGTGAGTGTTATACAAATTGTAATACATTCATAAATTTTTATAGATGAATTGAAATATTTCTCTTGTTTTTCGGGTGATTTTAATATTTCCTTATTAGAATGTTTAATTCAAATAGAATATGTTTTTAAGATATTTTATATTCATATTTTTTTGACTAATGAATATGGAAGTCCCCTTTTTTGAATTAAAAATTACCATCATTTCATTAAAAATTTTGTCACTTTCAGAATGAATGAAAATTATATTACAAATATTTTACATGAAATAACCTTTCCTCTTAATATCAATCTTGATAATTGATGTATAAATTTTTATATTTAATGATTCTTTTTCACTCAAAAAAATTAATTCATTTTTAGAGAAACCATAAACACCATTTTGAATTGGACAGCCTTAAATATTTCTTATTATCCATCATTTTAATAAGTTATAAAAATATGTGTGAGTTTTTAGAATTTATATGTTGGAAATAGAAGGTGGGAATTCTTAAAAAGACTTGAAATAAAAATCTGAATTTGAATTTTGTAGTTTCATGATGTTCGAAGAAGGTTTCAGTGATATTATGTAGACAAGAACAAATTATTCCATAGTTATGTGTTTATTATAAAAATATATATTTTGTTAATGGTTGTTTATTTATGTTTTGATATTATGATAAGGTATATATGAACAACGCATAATATTTATTGAATAAATTTAGGGAATTTAAAAATAAATAATTATTACATAATGGCAATGTATTATTATCATTATTTTCATTGTAGGATTGAATTTTTATGAATGGTGTGACACTCTGGATAGTGGGTAAAGGGCCACATGATAGCAAGACTCCATGGTATTCTATTAGATATTTATCTTAACAAAGGTGTGAAATAGGACATGCAGATCACATGTTAAAATAAGTTTCATAATATTGGATTTCATTGTGAATATTTTTGTCACACCATAATGTGTTAATGAAATATATTTTCATATGGTTTATCAAGATATAATCATGAAATAATGGGTGAGGATTATGTGATGATTTTTAGAGAAGAATGTATGTAATAACCTGAACTAGATCCATTTTTTACAAATTCCAAACCACAAAAATACCTTATGAACATTTCAACACTGTATATGTTAGCAAAACAACTAAGGGATGAAATGTGGAATAATGTGATTTTATTTTTCCACTTTGATATTTAAATAATATATAACCATATTCTTCTTTAAAAATTGATTCACTCATTTTCACATAAGAAAGATGAAATTTAAAACCTATAAATTAAATTAAACGCATTATAAGTTTGATAAAAACACAAGTGCAACAAAATGAATCCACATTAAAAGGATATAACCAAAATATATATAATGATTCAAAAAAAGGAATAAAAATAATTAAAAATATACAGAAACATTTTACATGATTTATGGATCAATAGCTACAAAATATACCGTAGCTCCTAAATCTTAATCCTAACAACTCTTTTATACTAGTCCCTTCCCTTTACATGGATCACATAGAAAAAAATATATATATACATCCCATGGAAAATATAGGGCTTGACTATATCATACCCAATAGTTGGTTGACACCTAACCCCATCCAAAATTTCAAGAAATCAAGTGCATCTAGAAAAAATATAAAGTAGGAATTGAAGTCAACATCTAAAAAATTATTAGTTTATAACAAAATTGTTGAAATGAAATTTACTAACACCATGTAGTTTAGTTTTCAAGGGTCAAACTTGTTAATATGGAATCCAACCATTCCTGTATATAGACATTCTTAGATTCATTTTCCATGAACCTATAAAACAGTGAATCCTTGTAATATATGATAAAGTTCCAAAGGATCTATAAATTAATGAATGAGTTACAATTTTATATAAAAACTATATAAAAAAATATCAGTTTTCATCCCAGATTGAGTTTCATTTCATAGAAAAGTTTGGGCATGTTAGTTCCAATCTCAAAAAAATTCATGTTATCAAAATGACTATCTTATATATATATATATATAATGAGTAGGTATAGAATTCATGAGACTGTGTATCTAGTGAATCCAAGACTTATCATTGTCCCTCATCAACTCCAAAAAATATAAATATTTTATAACATATACACACATTTATTTTTTAACAAATGGTTCCACATATATATATATATATACATATCCCAATAAAAACATTTAATTGAATAAGTATTGGTAATTCATGGGCCAGCCCACATACGTTAACTATCCACCATCATATTTTAAATCTAATAACTTTTTAACATTCTTATATAGAATTCACTACAGAAAAAATGGTGTTCCCTGCTGGTTTTTTCACAGCAGTTTCAAAAACCATTGTTAAATATTTTCTTGAAAAAAAATAGCGGAATTTTTTAAAACCAAAGCTAAATGATTTTTAATCATTTTTTTTAATTTTTCCCATAAAATGTTCTTATTTTTTAGTAGCTAATTTTAAAAAAATTCTGAGAAAGAGCTGTGTTTTAAAAAACTACTGCAGAATTAATGAAATAAATTAAAAAATAAATTTATTTATGATTTATGATTTATGAATTATTATTTAGTCTCATATATTATTTATTATTTATACTTTTTATTAATTATGACGTGTTAATTAATAAATATTTATAATTATTAGTGAATACTAACTTGGAAATTAAAACAAATGTTCAATTTGACCTTAACTATTGATTCAATAGTCTATTTCAGCTCTAGAAATAGTCAAATAAAAGCTTATGAAATGGTATAAAACCACATGAGATATAAATCATGTTATAATCAATAGAAAAATAATATATTATAGTTTCAAAAAAATAGAAATCAAACTTGAACTTCAAACGACCATAACTTCTGATTTAGTTGTTAGTTTGGACTCCACTACATATCTCATCGAAGCATACGATGATCCCTATGCCATATAGGGCCATTAGAGATATCCTAGAGATTATGTCACATTTTTTTCACCCTTATAAAGGCCCATAAGGCATCTAAAATAGAGTTTTTGGTCGGGGTATGCCAATTATTTATCATTTGATGGATTTTGAGCCTCGATTGAAGGAGTCTTATTACATTTTTTCGGTGGGTAATGAATTTATTCTCAGGGTTTACATTAATATTGATATTATGGTTTTTAAATTTTAGCATTTTTTATAATGTAGCCTTATTTATAATTAAATATATGCATATTTTTTTATATTTACTTATAATAAATCACTCTTATAAATACATATTTACATATAAATGTAATTTTACGAACATAAACCAAATGGAAATAAATATTTTTAATTCATTTATTTTAAAATAAATAATTACTGATTTTATATACATTTGTAAATATTTAAACCTATTTTTTTTATATTTGTATATCATATATGTGTAGATATTAATAGAGTGATATTTATATTTACTTGTGTTTATATATATATATATATATTAATATAAAATTATATATCTCAGTGTTTTTATATATATTTATGTAACATAAATATATGTTTATTTATATTTATGTAAATTTTGATATAATTATATATATTTACAGATATTTATATCCATTTCTTATTTTATTATTTCATAAATTTATAATTTATAATTTATAATTTATAATTTATAATTTGTAAATTATAAATTATTATTAATTATTCATTATTTGTTATTCATTATTTATTATCTATTTATTATTTATTGCTTAATTTTTATTATTAATTTATTGTTTAATGTCTATTTAGTATTTATTAATTATTAATTATTTGTTATCTATTAATGATTATTGATTATTTATTAATAACTTATTTACTATTAATTATTTATTAACTATTATTTACTATCATTTATTATCATTTATTATTCATTAATTATTTTCTTATTATTAATTGGTTATTTATTTTCTATTTCATTATTTAATATTTATTCATCTGATATTTATTTGATATTTATTTATTTAATATTAGATTAATATTTATTTATTAAATATTTATTATTTATTAATTATTTATTATTATTTATTATTATTTATTAGTCATTTGTTATTATTAATTTTTTTGATTATTTATTTATCATTTATTTTTTAACACCTCAAGCTTCCACGGTACGTTTCCCTTTGAATAATGCAATAGCTTGCATTATATGTAACATCATGTTTTTAACACACTACGAACAATCAAACTAGCAGTTAGGAATCATAATACCCTATTTTTAAGGTTTTAAAAAATTTAATTTTCAAAATGGACTTCATTTTAGAATTTGAAATATCGAAGTATGCTTAGGGTGAATTTTTGTTATTTTTCTGAAAACTTTCAATTTTTGATGAATAGTGGAAAACACAGCATTATTGGTTAAAAACGACATTTTATTTAAATAATTATTTATTTTAGATAAAGTTATTTTAGGTCAAAATAGATACATAATACCAATGTAAGTTCAATGTAATTCATTAGAGTCATTTTATAATAATATTATATATATAAAAATTTTATTGAACTTTTACAGTCTTTTACCCACCTCCTAGGAGCATTTGAAAATTCATATAAAACATAATTTTACTACTTCTATGTGTTGAATTTCAAAAATATGAGAAACATGGTTAATATCAGTACGTAAAATGTGGTTCAATAAGATGAAAATAATTTTTGTTGAATAGTATCTTTTGACTTTCATTTACTGGGGTTAAAATTAAATAGTGTAATTAAGGGTAAAAATGATATCATAATTACCCTAAAACATAACCTAATTCTATTGGATATATATCATTCAACGAAAAACAAACATAGGAATAAAATATGATCTTCTTTGTTCCAATTGGATTAGATTAGGATATTTTTTATTATTTTATTTAAAGAAAAGTTAAAAGAGTTAAATTCAAAGTTTAATAAATAAACTATTTTTAATATAGGGTTATACATAAGAAAAATTAATCTATATATAGTCATTAGAAATCTAAAAATATTTAATACTTAATTTTATTTTATTTATAATTTTAAATATTAAAAAATATAATTTATATATGGCACAATTATATTGCAATAATTACCTTATTAATGAAATATTAAAATAACTGATAATATAAATATCTAAATAAATATAAATTGTGACTTATAATGAATTGAACTAATTTCATAGGTGAATATGACATTTTAGGGTTGGTTAAATAAATTTTATTCGATGTTATAAAGTTTATATGGTTTTCAAAAAAATATAATACTAAATAGTGTCAAAATTGACATAATTGAGTTTTTCAAACAAATATTATATTATTAATTGATATAATATTCCTAAAAATCTAAATATTGGCCCAAAGACTTAGATATGGTTTTATATATTAATAATTAACCACATGGGGTTCTATTTACATGTTATAGCATGTTTATTAACCATATAATATAAAAATACAAAGAGACATGGTAAATGTAAAAGTATTTAACTATGATTTAAATCTAAGGTTAATATGATGACCTAAACCAGTATAAAACCTATTGGTTGAAAGGTTTTTGACCAATACCCACATTATCCTTTGAATAATTCATTTTTTAGCTATTATAAACTGAAAATGATTTTATTATAAAATAATATTTCAAGCTTTTCCTAAAGTGACCCTCACATCTCTTATGAAAGGGCACTTCCCCTTCTCTTAATTTCACACCTCCATATCCATTTGGCTCAGCCAAACCAAGCCTAAATATCGTCCCAACATTCCTCCCTTCATCCTAGAGGCCTTACTTTGGTCAAAAATCCAACCTATGGATCCCTTTTGATCAAATCAAAACAAAGAACCCGAAGAAGAAGTAAATATATAATAACCTCTTTCATGTCCTTTTCTTCTTCCACTTCCTATTTCTTTTTTGTTTCCATTCTAAAATAATAACTCCAGTATATTATATATATTGTGATGTTATTATAAAAATGTTACAACCATATTCATTATTCTATCCATCCTATAAATGAAAAAGTCTCCATACGTGCGTACGTACAGATTACCATCTCCACGTCGTGGTGTGGTTTGTTATATAAACACTTCATTATTTAGATGGGTGTAATAATGAGTAATAATGATGTAAATAATAAATATAACACATTAATTATTCTGTATATATGATATAACATCCAATTAAATAGGATTTAACCATCAATACAATGATATTTTCGCTCGTGCATACGTACATATTACCATCTTCACGAACGCAATGAGATTCATTCCCCATCATAATCATTCAAGAATAATTATCATTTTATGATTAAAAATAATATTTATGAACATAGTATTATTATATATATGAATCAAATACATCCTATCCCAAACAAATATGGATTACGTAACCATGCATATAAAGGAAAACAAATCAGTTAACACCTAATACGATAATACTACTAAAATATTATTAATAAAGCAATATTATAAGATCATATATGATATCATATTTATGTATATAGTTCTTTTATAATTTAATAAAAATGCTTTAACTATTATACTGGAGGTTAACATACCATCGACTAAGGAAAATTACAAGGTAAAGGTTAATTCTACAATCTCTTCATTTTCTAAGGTTGTGTTTACGTAAGTCTCTACTAGAACCCCTTTATCATCCACATTCATGTTTTATTAAAAATGAAATTCTAAATATTTTTACTATTTACTCAACTATGGGTTAAATTCATTTATACCCTTATATGACCATATATGTTTTGAATGGAATATTTCTGTCGTTTTCCAACCAATGTACTTTATGACCATTTCGTCAAAATTAAGGAAAGAATGTCTTTTTTTAAGTTATATGACATGTGCGGCTATTCTCTGGCATTATAACATCGTCGAAGCTTCCCATACAAGCTTACAAGAATATTTTCAAAATAAATGTTTTCCTTTATAATTATAGGACTTTTAAATGATTTCAAAATAGAAACATATATTTCTCTCAAAAAGTTTTGATTTCATCTTTGTCAAAATCGTTTGATGGATTTTAAATTTATCTGAAGTTGATTTATTATGATAGAAATATTCCATATTGTATTGAAGGTTTTGTGATATATTTGACAGTGGATATTGTATTTTTATACCATTCATGGTTTTTGGATAAAGTATTGAGATTCCATGTGCTAGTTTTAATACGAATGTTTATGTTTTGTTTAAACCTCTTCATATTAGAAATGTATTGGACTTAGTTTGTGATGAGTGGAGCCTGCTATAGCTCCTCAGTGAATCGGTAGGTCTCATGATTCAATTAGAGGAGGAATTGGATGAGGCCTTTCCCAATTTGATATATGGTTTTGATAGAGGCCTTTATCATTTTTAGACATCTCGGCCAAGGCCCTGACAAAATGTTTCAAAATGTACGGCATTATACATTCCCTCATTATGAAAATAATAAGGATGGTTCATGTGGTTATTCGACTATTAGAATACCCATGACTCAGTTTTATTATGGTGTGATTTACTCAGCACATATTATATCCCTAAACTGTTCATGTTTATTTTGTAAAGCCATGTGTTTTGAATTATTCATCATGCCTAATGTTTATGTTATCTTACACTAGTATTTCTTACCCTTACTGAGCGTTTATTTTCACCCCTTTCTTATGTATCATTTTCCCTAGATATGAAGAAGTTACTTATGCGTGACTTGCCGACATAATCTTGGAGGCTTGGATGTTTCTAACGGAAAAAATTAGTGTTGTATTTTTTTTCCTAGTTGTAACGTTGAACTTAAGTATGTATCTTGTTTCCAATAATACTAAACTGATTGGTATTTCAGGAAATGATTCCTCATATCATGCCAATGTTTTGTAATAAAGCGTCGACTCTGGGTAACTGGGTATTACTATTCATCTCTAGTGAGGTGATAAGCTACAATGACAACTTTTTCCATTTCGCTACTCCCAAAAGAATGAAATATTTTCCCTAAAGAACATATCCATTGTTCTGCTACAAATGGATTTGTAGACCCATTTAATGTTGGTGGTTGTTTCCACATGAAGCGATCTAACACACCGCGACCAATAAAACTAGTAGTTATGAATAATAATACCCACTTTTTGAAATTTTAAAAATTTTATTTTTCAAAATGTGTTTCATTTTTTTTTTCAGAATTTCGAAATTATCTTAGGGTGACTTTTTGTTATTTTCTTGAAAACATTCAATTATTGATGAATAGTGAAAAAACACGGCATTATTGGTTATAACTGACTTTTTATTTAAATATTTATTTATTTTATTTAAATTTATTTTAGGTAAAACTAGATACATAATACCTATATATGCTGAATATAATTCATTGTAGTCATTTTATAATAAGTTTAGATATATAAAATTTTATTGAACTTTTACCGTCTTATACCAACTCCTAGGAGCTTTTGCAAATTTGTATAAAACGTAATTTTACTGCTTCTGAGAGTTAAATTTTAGAATCCCAAAGACACGATTAATATCAGTAAGTAAAATGTGGTTCAATGAGATGAAAATAATTTTCGGTGAATAGTATCTTTTGACTTTTATTTACCGCGGTTAAAAGTAAATAGGGTAATTGAGGGTAAAAATGATATAATAATTACCCTAAAAAATGTCACAATTGTACTGGACAAGTATAAATAGACCAAAACCAACCTTAGTAATAAAATATGATCCTCATTGTTCTACTTGGATTATATTAGGATATTTATTATAAATTTATTCAAAGAAAAGTTAAAAGAGTTAAATTCAATGTTTAATAACTAATCCATTTTTAAAATAGGGTTATAAAAAAGTTAAATTTGAATATAAAAATTCATTAGAAATCTAAAAATATTTTCTAAATAATGGTATTTTATTTATAATTTTTAGACATTAAATAATTTAATTTATTTATGACACAATTATGATACAGTAATTACCTTATTGATGAAACATTAAAATAATTGATATTATAAATATACAAATAAATGTAATTTGAGACTTATGATTAATTAAACTAATTTAAAAGGTTAATATGACATGTTATAGTTTTTAAATAAATTTTATTCTAAGTGATAATGTTTTTATTGCTTTCAAAAAAATCAAATACTAAATAGTGTCAAAATTGACATAATTGAGTTTTAAAAACAAATATTATATTATTAATTGATATAATATTACTAAAAATCTAAGGTTCGGACAAAAGACTTAGATAAGGTTATATATATTAATAATTCACTACATGGGCTTCTCTTGGCTTGTTATAGTATGTTTATTAACCATAAAATAAAAAAATACAAAGAGACATGGTAAATGTCGAACAATTTAACTAAGAGTTAAATCTAAATGATAAGGTTAATAAGATGACCTAGACCGAGATAAAACCTATTGGTTGAGGGGTGTTCAAACCATACCTACCTTATCCTTTAAATAATTCATTTTGGACCCATTATAAATCAAAAATGGATTTATTATAAAATAATATTTCAAGCTTTTCCTAAAATGACCCTCACCTCCCTCATAAAAGGGCATTTCCCCTTCTCTTAATATCACACCTCCAAATCCTTTTGGCTTGGCCAAAAACCTGCCAAAATATCCTCCAAAATTTCATCCATTAATCCTATATTCCTTCCTTTGGTCATAAAGCAAACCTAAGGATCCATTTGGATCAAATCGAAAGGAAGAACCTGAAGAAGAGGTAAATATTTCATCACCTCTTTCAAGTTCTTTTATTATTCCACTTCATCTATCATTATTTTTTCCATTCTAAAATAATAAATCAAGTATCTTCTGTATAAATTTATTTTAATATAAAAATGTTATGACCATTTTAATTATTCTACCTGTCCTAAAAATGACAATGTCACCATATGGGCGTACATATGGATTATCATCTCCATATCGTGGTGTAGTTTTTTATTCAGACACTTCATTATTTGGATGGGTATAATAATGAGTATAAATGATGTAAATAATAAATATAAAATGTTAATTATTATTTATATATGATATAAAATCCAATTACATATGATTTCACCATCAATATAATGATATTGTCGCTCGTGCATACCTACGGATTATAGTCTCCATGAACGCGATGAGATTCATTCCCCATCACAATCATTCAAGAATAATTTTCATTTTATGAATAAAAATAATTTTTATGAACATAATATTATTCTGTATATTAATCATGTACATACTATCCATAAAAGACATGGATTGCATAATCAAGCATATAGAGGAAAACAAACTAGTTAACACCTGAAATGAAGATACTACTAAAATATTATTAACAAAGCAATATTATAAGATCATATATAATATCATATTTATGTATATAATTCTTGTATAATTTAATGAAAATGTTTTAAATATTATACATGAGGTTAAAATACCATCTAATAAGGAAAATTATAGGGTAAGGGTTAATTCTACAATCTCTTCATTATCCGAGGTTGTTTTTATGTACGTATCTACTGGGGCCTCTTTATCATCCATATACGGGTTTTCTAAAAATGCAATTCAATTTTTTTACTATTTACTAGAATATGGGTAAAATTATTTTATACCCTTATTTGAACATATATGTTTTTAAAGGAATACTTCCGTCATTTTCCAAACTAGGTACTTTATGGCCTTTTCGACAAAATAAAGGTAAGAATGTCTTTTTTTAACTTATACGGAAGGCGTATCTATTTTCTACAGTTATAACATCGTCAAAGCTTCTCATACAAGCTTACATGAATATTTTCAAAATAAATGTTTTCTTTTATAATTATATGAATTTTAAATGATTTCTAAATAGAAACAGATATTTCTCTCAAATTTTTTTGATTTTATCTTTCTCAACATACTTTGATGGATTTTAAACTTATTTGAAGTTGATTTATTTTGATACTAATCTTCCGTATTGTATTGAGGGTTTTGTGATTTATTTGACTATGGCTATTTTATTTTTATACCATTCATGGTTTATGAATAAAGTATTTACATTTCGTATTCTAGATTTGATATGCATGCTTATGTTATGTTTCAACCTTTTCATATGAGGAATGTATTGGACTTAGTATGTAATAGGTGGAGCCTGCTATAGCACCTCAATGAATCAGTAGGTCTCATGATACAATTAGACGTGGAATTGGCTGAGGCCTTTCCCAATTTTATATGTGGTTATGGTCGAGGCATTAATCATTTTTTGACGTCTTGGTTGAGGCCTTGACAAAAGGTTTTAGAATGTCCGGCATTATACATTCCCTAATTATAAAAAAATAATGATAGTTCATGTGGTTATTTGACTAGTAGAATACCCATGACTATGTTTTATTATTGTATTTTTTATTCAACTCATATTCTTTCCATAAAGTGTTGATGTTTATTATTTATAAAGGCATGTGTTTTGAATTATTCATCATGCCTAATGTCTATGTTATATTATGTTGTATTTCTTAGCCTTACTGAGTGTTTAAGCTCACCCCTTTCTTATGTTTCATTTTCCCAGGATATGAAGAAGTTAGTGATGAGTGACTTGTAGGCATAATCTAGGAGGATTGGATGTTTCTACTTGATTAAAATAGTGTTATATTTATTTTCAAGTTGTAATGTTGAACTTATGTATGTATATTGTTTCCAATAATACTAAACTGATCGGCCTTTTGGGACATGATTCCTTGTATCATGTCAATGTTATGAAATAAAGCACCGACTATGGGTAACTGGGGTTTGAGAGTTTTATATTTAATATTTATTTATTTATTTATTTATTAAAGATTTAATTGTTAATTACTTGTTACGAATTTATTATTTATTTAATATTAATTTATTTAATTTTTATTTATTATTTATTATTCATTTATTATTTATTTATTTATTATTTTTTAGGGATTATTTTATTATTATTTATTTATCAAGTTATTTATTGTTTATTTGTTATTTATTTAATATTTAATATTTAATATTTAATATTTAATATTTGATATTTAATTTTTAATATTTAATATTAAATATTTCATATTTAATATTTAATATTAAATATTTAATATTTAATATTTAATATATAATATATAATATATAATATATAATATTTAATATTTAATATTTATTATATTTTTTTATTTTTTTATCTTTTATAATTTATTATCATTTATTATCATCTATTATTATATAGTAGTAGTAGTATTATTATTTTTTGATTATTTTTTTATTTATCATTTACGTTGTATTTAATTATTATTAAATTATTATATATTTATTTATTATTTATAATTATTTATTATCTATTTATTATTTATCTATTTTATATTAATTATTAATTTATTATTTATTTATTACTTCTTTATTATTTATTCATTATATCTTCATTATTTATTGTTAATTAATATCATTATATGTTTTTATTTGTATATGTATTAGTATATTATTTACTATTTACTTACCAGATAAGGAGCCTGGTGGAGTGGTAATGTTTTTGCAGTATATCGAAGAGGTATGGGGTTCAAATATCTCTTAGTGAATATATTTTCTATATTTCTACTGGGCATGTATTGAATATTCATGCCTGAGAGGATAAATAATTATAAATAAATAAATTAAGTTATTTTTTTTTAAAACAAATCACTGCTAAATGTTTAGCGGCGGTGTAAACCGCCATAGAAAAAAATTCCATGAAATAAAAAACTACATCCCAAAATGCGTTGCGAAATGATTTTCGACATGAAAATATGCTGTGAATTTAGAAAGGGTTGCACATCATTTAGCCGCGGTTTGAACCACTGCAAAATGCCAAAAAACCGACCAGAAATGCAATTTTGGTCGTGATTGATATGTATTAATGACATCAAAAAATTTATAAATAAATGCATGTTCTTATGTGAATTGGGAATAACTATTAAGACAATAGAATTAAAAAAATTCAAATAAGTTGAATAAAACCAACAATATAGAAAGTCACCTATCTAAATAAAAACCATTCCATTATTTATATTATCGAAAAAACATTTTGGGAACATTACACCTTAATTTTTTACCTTCAATAAGTTTTTTGTTCAGTTATGATTTTATTATGTAATGTCTTGGGTAACTTCTAGATGGGTTTGGAGGGTTTTAGAGGCTTTTATGTGGGTGAATAGTTTTAGCATGGTTTGGGAAAATCGTTTAGTTATCTCCAAGAAACAATATAGATAGTAGGATTGGGTAAATATATAGTTCACACTTTGGTGAATACATAGTGCTAACTATAGAGAATTC
Source organism: Viscum album (assembly GCA_963277665.1). Lineage (NCBI taxonomy): Eukaryota > Viridiplantae > Streptophyta > Magnoliopsida > Santalales > Viscaceae > Viscum > Viscum album. Next base: position 2,124,413,954 of record OY728119.1, read on the forward strand.
CTCAAGAAATTGTGTAACTCAGAATCAGAGAAAAATCATCATTGGTGTACCAAATCATCTGGATAAACCATGTGGGTTCCTTAAAGAGGCTTTGAGCCTAGCATTTTCAGAACATAGTTTCGTAAACTTTGTGAATGAATCATGGAAAACAATTTAATTAGGTAAAATATTGATTTTTTACTCGAAACCGCCCTAAAAGACTTCATTCTACCTCCTAAAACTATGGCTATTGAATCTATGGACTTGACTAGTTCTTCTTTGTAATTTCTCTCCAACCAAACTTGATTTCTTATGGATCTAGAGGATTTGGTTTGTGATAATTCAAGGCAAGAGATATTTATTCCATATATCTTCATGTTTCTTCTAGATCTCCCCTCATCCTAAAATGTATCATAAATCTAGGATATCTTGGTTAGATCAATAAAATCTTTTATGATCTAATAAATAATTCGTGATTTATTGTTGGTTAAGTGGCAGGATCAACAGAATTTATATCTTTTCCCAGAACAGATATAGATCTACCATCGACGAAAAATCTAGTTGGGTGAGTTGATCTACTGTTATGCCTATGTAATATTTTTATTCTTAAATCATGATTATATAATCCCATTATAATGAATCTGGATTAGGTCTAGTGATCTTTGGTGTGATGGTGTGGATTGGTTATAACTCTTGGAAATTAACATCAGCACAACTATTTTAGGAATTCCTTACAATTTATAGACATTGTATCAAATTGTATATTAGGATTCATAAGCAGGTACATGTGTAGCTACGAGGACCATTGTGTGATATGGTATGATTGTAAATTTTCATATGGTGTACTTATATGTGTCTTAGGATCCCAATAAATTCTGTGATATAATTGGATATTATGTGGTATTCCATTTTTTTGGTAAATAAGTGGCCTGTAGAGATCTTTATTTTGTATCAGAGTGATAGGTGGGATCATCATGTCTTTTTTCTCCCATATAGGGGGAGCATGTTCAAGTGCAACATAAGATGGAACCTAGAGACATGATAGGGGAACAAAGACCTTGTGGTTTTATCTGAAACACATGATGTGGTAAAATTTCATTGTGGCATGATCCAATATTGAGGAAGGGGTATGATGGAATTGTGGCCAGAATCAAAATTATTTATTGGGTGTGAAAATATTCTTTCAAAAACTTGTAGAGGTAGGGTATCATGCCCTTATGGACAAACCTAAGGCTGATCCATGGGTGTTGCAAAATTATGGAAAGACTCGTGACTTGATTGTATATGATCTTTCATCCGAGAAATGTGTTGGAATTATAGCCTAATCTAACATGTGATGGAATATAAGACATTTCGTCGAGCATAGATCTAAATTACATATGACTAGGTATTATGGAATCTTGGTTAGCACATTATCACCTGATATATGATTTGTTTCTTTTTTTTCTATATTTTCTTTCCAATATGAAATAAACAATTATATATATTTCCAATTAATTTTAGGGAAAAATGTAATGGTGTCCTACTTAGTTTACACTCACACCCTATATGGGAATCTCGATGCACATGCTAATTTCATGGTCAAAGATCGAGCTAAGGGAAAAGGACCTTTATCTGGAAGTAGAGAAAGTGGATCTTTATGCATATGGGTGATGCTGAGATAAAATCCAGATTATTTCTACAGTGTTTTAGATTTTTTATTTTTTTGTCATACATCGGTGAACATACCACATTCATAGTCTTTCAGTTTAAATTTTATAAGCTAGATACCATATATTATTTCTTGGTGTTTTTCTTTTAGTTTAAATATGTTTCTACATGATTGTTATTTACTATTTATTGTGATTATGGTGTATTGCAATTTTTATCAATATAGTCTCTTCCCAACACAATTCTAACCCTCATTATTATTCGGAATCCACTAGTTTATTGTGGGATGAACATGAGATAATGTGGTACATTGACCCAAACTGAGTGATTCCTGTTAGAGCATTATAAAAAGATATAAAAGGAGGTTTTATTCTCATTATTATTTAATATATTTGGGTCATGTTTTAAAAGATGTAGGCCATGTTGAACATGGTATGTGGAGTAACGTAAGTTCATGTCCCACTGAGTTATTAGTGATGCGAATGCTATTACATATTGTGGTGTTACAATTTCGTTTTGATCCTGAGTACTGTTGTGACATTATAATTTTTGGGATTTGGGGTGTGTTCATGAATCATGAGTAGGAATGTACATTCACATTTCATTCATATTATTACATTTTATATAAATGATCTATTTTTCTATGATATTTATGTACTAGCAATTAAATCAATTTAACTAAGCAAGATATGAATTTTATATGTGTATGACTGTGACTAACATGTAGGCACTGAAGACTTGGGTTAGGATCTATGTATTTCTAAGGGGGTTATACATTATGGATATGGGTAACCTCAATTGTTAGGTCTTACGGTTGTAATTCCTTGTGTGTTCCTACAAAATTCTTGCTTTGTTACATTAAACGATCCATTTTATGAATTTTTATGTATTGTTTTTGGAATTTCCAATAATTATGAATCAACATAGTATTATAAGACAACATAGAAAAGTGGGTTGGAATTATGCATAAGGTAATTGTTCATGGACTACTATTAGATGCATGGGAGGATACAGTTGAGTATTCTACCTCACCTACTCCAGCAGTTCATGCATTATAGCTGATTTAGACTAAATTCTTTAAGAAAGTGCATATTATTGGCATATAATATCACTAGAATATGGTTGAATTTTCATGGTATTTACATCTTTAGCACCCCCCATACTTATTGGGTATTAGTGGACACTAGGATGTTGATTAGTAGATTTTTTTCATTACGTAAATCATGGGTCTTATAAAGACTCTTAATGATCAATTGGTTTTTTTCTACTTTCATGCCATAGGGACCCATGACGAGAAGGTGTGTTGTGATGAACCAGGTATGAAGATGTGAGGGTCTAACTTGGGATACCTTTAAGGATTTATTCTTTTAAGAGTTTTAATAGATATTTTTAACCATTATCAAGCTCATGAATTTATGGAGAATCTTCTAAGGATGATATCTGTATCTTCCTATTATATTAGTTTCATGGAATTAATTTGATTCACTACTCCCTTTTCTATAATTGAGGTATAAATGGCCTATAATTTTGAGATTGATCTTCCAGTGGGTACGAGGTTCCTAGTTAGGAGATTTGACCTAATGATGCGTCTTTTTGTTCTACGCAAGGCCCTGGTGATTAAGAAGGGTCTATAAAATGATATAGAGACAACAATTCTTTAATCTCATGGGGCACATAAGATAGGGACTCTTTTTTATGTACTGCGTGAATTTTCATGTATTAGGAATAGAAAGGATAAGGATTTGAGGTACAATGGAAATGGTTAGTCGGAGTAGACAAGGTCTTCCTTAGCACTATCGAGGGAAGGTGGTGTCACCATGTGCTTCAATTATGGATTGAGAAGAAACTATCAATTTTTTCATGAATCTTAAAACAAGTGTTATTAATGTAGAAATATAGGGAATCTTCATCATTTATATTTATGGGAATTGTGGTCTGGTTTATATAGAGGTTTCAAATAGATATGGGCTATGATTCATGGGTATGACATGGGATCTCAATGTTAGGCTCAAATTTCATAGGTTTTAGTGAATCAACCAAACCTAGGGTATTAGGGATAGAGTTGTGGGACTGAAACAGGTAGATTGTATTCCCTAGATGAAGTTATCACAGATGGTGTAAAGGGAACATTTAAAATTATAAGTATGGTTTGGATTAACTCTATACTCTTTATTGTTTTGTTTGATATAGGATCATCCCATTCTTTTTTATCTTCTCATGTATTTTTCAGGATAGATATACTGGTTAAGTTATCTTCTAAATTTATTTCACTTGATACACCCTTGGGGGGAGGGTAGACCCCTCCATATATGTATATAGTTTCTTATTGTAGTTTAAGGTTATGGAAATTTATGGTATTTCATGATCTTAGAGATAAATAATGTAACATAAATTCTTTTATTCAATTCATGAGTTGTTAAGTTTCTATGTTATCCTTTATCTTTGAATTCATTATTGTTATGGGATATTTAGAAGTTATATTTTCATGGGAAAGGTTCTAGGTTTTGAATATGGAATAATTTGAGGAAGGGATTAGCATATGGTGGTTAGAAGGCAGCCACCATCCTGATCTTGGAACCCTCCTACTAGTCGATGGGCACAAATTAGGCCTATAAGGATCTTCAGACCCCACCGTCTAACCAATGGTGCCACCATATTGTCGGTGAAGCTCACCAGCTTGCTAGTGCACCAAGTACTAGGGGCATTAAATTCACCTCCTGTCTCCTAATTAAATTCATTATTCCACATAATGTTTTACCAAATTCTGCTACCTAAGGGTCGATTTTTAATTTTAGATCCCTCCTCTTAATTCTTGGACACTCTCATTCATATTCATTATCTTTATTAAGGTTGGAATGATCTTGAAATGCTAGAATAGTGAGATATTCTTTGATTCAATTTATATAATTATTCTTCCTTATTATATGTACATGGATATATGTCTAATATGTGATTTTCATGAAGATCTAATGACATTTTCTCCCATTCTTCATTGATCGGTGGAAGATCTAGAATATTGCTGACATTTTATGATCAAATCGAGATCTAATATCAATAATAAATGTTCAATGAGTTAGTGTCCATGAATCACATTCCTCAACCTATTATTGATTTTATATTGATGATTAAACATTAATTCATGGATAAATCCTTAGTATATTGGTGGATGATTTTACATGATAGTGGAAACACCCCCTTCACAAGTGATAGAGTTTTCAAGAACAATGATGTTTCCAGGAAAGTCTTTATAGAACAATTATTGTGAGACTCTATTATTATTTAATCCTTTTAACATTGAATGATTGTTGATGTATTTATGTTCAATGGGAAAAAATGAGGTCATATTCTTGAATTAATTATGAATACATGAACCTTTCTTTGATTAAAAATGGATACAGTTAATTAAAATCCCTCCCTTCGACATACATCAGTAACGATTACATTAGTAGACACTGTAACGTGTGTCATTATAGAATCACCTTCATAGATTTTAATTCCCTTTTTTATACCTTCCAATACTATATTCTTTAAACCATAAATAATATATAATTACCATTATGTGTGAAATAATTATCCATGGGTGTGTATCATGGTTCATCCTTCGATTCTTTGAAAAACTGTGGAGTTCTTCATCAATCACCTTAAGGAAGGTAGTACTTTAGTATTTGATGAAACACCCCAAGTAAATATAGAATATGAAATTTTTATATTTATCCATATTTTTGAATAAAATATTAAAATTAATTTAAATGGAATGCTATACTCGATGGCTTACCCAATACGCAACAAAGAGTTTCTTTGAAATCATACGCTGCACACTAGTAATAAAATAATATTATTTTAAATGTTAGTTAACACGTAGCCGTTGTGTTGTTGGGAATGAATAGAAATAACTAAAATATGATTATATATGTTTGTTAAATGTTTTTACTTTTATACAATAAATGTTAGAGGCTTAAAATGCAAATGAATCCAATTTTAAGCATAAATATTCTTTAAACAGTCGATTAACCGCCTTTTGATGGTGAACCCTCTTTAAATATAGTTTTGGTCACTCTTAAACATTCTATTGGACCAAATAAAATTCTTATTTAGAATCGGCACATCAAAATTTAGTTTGTGTAAATTTTTGGTATTTTTCTAATAAAGTTCAATTTTTAATGAATAGTGAAAAATGTTGTATTTTAATTCAAAACCTCTTTTTAATATAATTTATTTATATTATTAGATTATCTTTTTATTTGGTTTTAAATTGTAAATAGAATATATTTTTACCATTTAATCCAGTGGTGGACATTGTAATTAATATCACTTTAACATTGGACATAAACGAGTGTCAATCTTTTGAAAGATATTGTTTCATAAAAACACGCTATTTGTTTTAAAACCGGGATTTAATTATAAAATTAATTAATGAAACATCTATGTTATGAATTTGGTAAAATAGAAATCATTTTTTAATTTGGAATATCAAATATATATTAGGGTGAATTTTTGGTATTTTTCTTAAAAACATCAATTTTTGATGAATAGTGAAACCACAAAGTGGTGGTTACAAAATTTGATTTTTTGTTTAAATGGGACTTTACCACTTATTTGATTTGAATTTAAACAATCCAATTTAAATGATTTTAATTGTTAATTAAAATGTGGTTCAATGGGATGAAAATGATTTTTGATGAAAAGTAACTTTTATGTTTTGTTAATCGCGATTAAAGGTAATTAGTGTGATTTAAGGTAAAAATGATATTATAATAAAATGAAAATATATTGACACATGTCCTAACCCTATTAAATGAGTTATGGCCGACAAAAACAACCCATGGGTCTATTTTTGGTACCCCATGGACCCACTTGTGTATGATAATGACATTTATGCCTTTTATTTAAAGTTAAAATAAAAATGTCACAAACATGAGTTGTTTTACTAAAGCAATTTTTACATGTGGTTATACAAGTTATAATTTTTACTATAAATAGTCATTGGAAATTTAAAAATATTTCCTACATCATAGTATTTTTTTTATAATTTTTAGACATTAAATAAATTACATTCTTTATGACATCATGATGATGCAGCGATGACCTCAATATTTATCGATTTAAATAAAATTGAATGATAATGAAAACTCTATGACCTAAACATGTCAAAAACCTATTTTATGGGTGGATTTCGAACCCTTATGACCTTATACTCGAAGCACATCAATTTGGGACCATTAAAATCTGAAAACCATTTGAAAATAAAGTAACATTTTTATACTTTACCAAGAGTGCCCCTCCTCTCCTCTTATAAAAGTCCCCCAACTCTATCACCTTACCCACACCTCTCAAACCATTGGTTCGGCCAAGATCTGATCAATTTGTCTCTCCACATCCCTCTCCTAATCCTAGAAGCCTTAAATTAGGCAATAAGCTCTTCAAGAAACCCTTTTGGTTCAAACCAAAGGGAGTTACCCTATTTTAAGGTAACGTCTTCACTTGTGCTCTTTTGATTTTTTTCTTCTCCAACCCCCTAAACTCTTTTTATTCATTTATTTTGTAACAACTACAATATCTTCTATATACTAGGATGTTTTTATAATTAGTATTCGAGCTACAATTACCCACACCTTCATCTAATGGTTAAAGAACATACTATTTCTGTGGATGAGGAATTTCTGCCTCACGAAACGATGATTGTTCAACACTCATATAACACCTTCAAAGGTGGACATTAAGATTTAAATCTATTTATATATGATATATATTATGTTTCTATTTTCCTTACGCTTCTGTATTTTTCATTTTTGTTATACCTTTATGGTTTCCATTGTGGGTAAACACGATAATTTCATTTTAGGAAGTGCGGACTACCGCCCTTCAAGGTGATTTGATTCGTTAATGCCATGTGTGGGACGTATAAAGGATGGATTTAATGTTATTATATATGATGTTATACTGTAATTATAATATACATCTATATCATTATTATTTCTTTCCATTAAAGTATGAGATAAAAATGAAAGTAGCGTTCATGCGTACGTACGGTTTACCGTCTCCATGAACGGTGCATTTCATTTCTTATCCTCAAATGTAATGTACTATTATAAGTAAATATAATGGATATATATGATTTATGAAACATATAAATGATGAATATAATTCTGTAATTAAAAATATACACATCTCTCATTTAGTTTTAACTCCATTAATATGACATAGAAATGAATGTAGCGTTCATGCGTACGTATGGCTTACCGTCTCCATGAACGGTGCATTTCATTTATTACCTCTAAATGATTATGTGATATTATAAATACATGTATATGCTAGATATATATGATATATATGATATCCAAATCAGGAATGTCATTATGGATATAATGAACCTTTGACCACACGAACAACATGTAATTGTAAGAAGTCCACTTTTGACTTAAGAACCAGATATCGACAAAACAAACATTATTAACTTAAATGATTACATAATGTTTATAACATGTCACTAATTGATATAAAAGGAATTATGAAATTGGAAAAGGTTCTTAAGCAAGTATAAATTAACTCAAGTTTATTATTCAGGACGTTAAATAATGATCGAGTCAAGTCGGACCCGAGGTAAGGGATCCTACTCCTCTCTTGCTTTTTAAGTACACTCTTTTATGTCATTCCTTTTAAAGATCATATTTCTTGTTATTGGGATGTTATTTTATATTACTATTACTGTAAATTTTATGTTCATATTATTAGAGACCCTATTTTCTATCATCAATCCATTTTGGATGTTTTGAGTGGCGCCGTTAGGCTGCCGAATTTTCATAAGGGATCCTACCTCTCTCTTTATTTTTAAGTACTGTCTTTCATTTAATTTCTTTTAAGCCCATCATTCTTATGTTTGGGGATGTTATTTTATATTCCTCATACTGTAATTTTATGTTCATATTATTAGAGACCCTATTTGATCTCCTGAATCCATTTTTGGAAGTTTTAAGTGGCGCCGTTAGGCTACCGAGTTTTCTTAAGGGATTTTTTCATCTCACTTTTATTCCCATGACATTTATGCTACTTTTGCCACTATTTCCTTTGAGTGGTGTATGTACTGCCCATTATTATACACTTTGTGTAGTATAATATCATTTATGTGTATTTACATCTTCATTGTATGACCCTTCTTCCATGGGGTGTACGTTTCGAAAGTTACCCAACTCGGTAAGGGGACCTTTCACCCTCCTCTTTTTAAAAGACTACTTTTGTTATGTCTTATAATTTACATCTTATTATGTTGGTATATTGTATTATATATCCTTATTGATGTAAAGTTTATGTCCATGTTATGAGATACCATTTACTCTCTCATCGACTAATTTTCTGAATTTTGAAGTGACGCCGTTAGGCTGTCGAAATTTTACAAGGGAACGTCTTAACCCAATTTCGATTTCATTGAGTTCAACTTGTACATATTGAACATGTCATCCTATGAATATGTGTGAATGAACTCTGATTGTTTCACACATAATATCCACTTATATTGGGTGTAATTAAATTTCTCACACATAATCATTTGATAGATTTATCCTTAATTTAAGGATACCATCTTTATAATGGATTTCATCTCTATTTACATTTCCATTGAGACTTCATTGTTGTTATGCACCAATTCACCCTTATATGGTGTGTATACTGTCCTTTGACATATTATATCATGAATCCATTTATTCTCATGATATTATAAAGTTCGGATTAAATGTTATTCCACAATTATTTGTATTCAAGAGTCTCTCATTTTGTTAAAAACTCTTTTACAAAAATATCATTTTAAATGTTTTAAAGATTTATTATTCTAAACCCTTATATTTAATGTCCATGATTCAAAGTGGTTTTCAGTATTTATTTATATGGACATTAATGTTTTAAAATTATAATTCCAATAAAAGTTTCAAGGTGGTATGGGACACTTTGATTCAAAAATCTCTTTTAAATGGTTTTTGAAAATGGATTGATTAATTCAATATCTGGGAATTACTTATTGTGATTTCAAATGAAATTTTGTTATTGAAATGTTTATATTTTCAATATTTTATGTCTAATGATGGTACTTGGACATTTTACGGGTGGTTACGTGATAAACCATATGACGGGTGGTGCTGTGAATACCAGGACGGGTGGTTAGGTTATAACCTCCAATGCATTGGGTATGGAAGTCGGCCGTATGGCTATTCCACTAAGTATGTATGGAAGTTGTCCGAATGGCTATTCCATTATGTTATATGTGTGGAATTATACCTTATGGTTATTCCACTTAAGTATGTTTATTTCTCAAGTTACCTTTATATGTTATGTGATCTTTATATGGGTTTTATGGTAATCTTTTGGTTATAGAAGGGTAAGTAATGAACTTTTATTCAGTGAAGAGTTTTTACTACTTCGAAAAGGTGAAAAGTATTACTTTGATAAAGTATACATGGTTTACTTGTTGTTTTGTAAAACTAACAGTTTTCATTCTTTGTGTATCCCTTACTGAGCTTTTTATGATCATCCCATGTTTTTGAAATGTTTTTCACAGGACTTAACGTGGAATAAGGTCAAGGATGGGATCAAGGGAAAGTCATGCAACCTAAAACATGGAACTGGACATGTTTCATTTTAAGAGTATTTTTATGGAAACTTAGTGAAAGTTTCTACTTTGTAATCTTTTGAGATGTAATAGTTATGTCCTAATTATCTAAAACTCTAAACCTGAAAAGATCCTCAATTTGAATTATTCATTTAATTCAATATTAAGTAAGGTTTAAGGCAGGGGCCTTATAGTTGGTATCAAAGGTCGGTTTAGACAACTTTAGGGATTATGAGTTTTTGTTAGACACATGATTAGTCCCTATATCTAATATTTCAATTAAATCCTTGTTTTATGACTTTTCTCAGGTCAAGTAAAGTTGGTTACGAATGGAAGGAGAATGATCTCAAACGACATTCTTATCTCTTCCTGATGACATGCTTGCAATAATTATTGCAAAGTCATGTTCGGATGATTGTGAAACTTTTTCTAGCATACAACTCACTTGCAATCAGTTGTTTGAGATATCAAACACCTCCACTATACCTCGTTATCATCATGGATCATGGGTTGTTTTTAGACAAATACTATTTTCACAATATTCTCATATTTTCAAGAAAGGTAAATATTATTAAGGTATTTTAAAATATTTTACCTTATCACAAGAATTTGAAGCATATTATGATTTTAAAGATGGTGCTAAGGAAGGATACCCTTGCGCAACCTACATATATTTTATTTTAAAATATAGTCTCTCAGCACATACTTATGGTATTTTAAAAGGACCAATAATAGAAAGTTTCAACTCAAATTCTGTCCGACTATTTTATAGATATCATGTTTTATCAGATGTTTTGGAATTATATGTCATACATGATTATTTTCCAAAACTGTTTTTTTGTGAACACCCATATGACCCATGTTGTACAAGGTGTATTTTGATGGAGGAAGAAAATGATTTTAAAGGATCTATAAATCATTGTTGTAATGCATGGGACTTCGACCTACGTGAGCAAGATGACGATGAAACCGAGTGGACGCCATGATCAAGGTATGATGTTATTCATTTTGGGAATCGTTTTATTTTATCTTATGGTGGTGAAATAAGACTTCAAGAATTAATATGTTGAGACTGTAACGAATTTGGATGAAAATGAGAGGTATAAGGAAACTATTAAGGTTAAAACATGTTAGGGTTATTTTTGGAGTTTTATAAAAAGGATAACACGCAGACCGTGTGACAAACCGTCACGTTAGACAAGGCTGCGAGAATCGAACCCACAACCAAAGTGCAATGGGTATTTATCGCCGACCACTGGACTACGTGAAGTCCCTTGTTAGTTTGACTAATTCTTTTTCGTTAAATGATTTTATGAATTAAGAGTATGTTGATTTTGTGATATCTATGGAAATTTATTAACCTACCATGGAGGATATGTGATTAGGTTAATTACTTTTCAATACGAGACTTTAGGAGCAACTGATGTTGTTTGGAGATAAATGTTACAATTTAACATGGAAGACTATGTGACTAAATCATTCAAATATTTGGGTTTCAAGCTTAGTTTGGTTTACTTTGAGGAATTTTATGGACAAATTGTTTATCGAATGGTCCTCGTTGAACTTTGGGTTTTGTTGGGCAAATTTTGGAGATTAAGAATATATTTTCTTTTTATAAAGGGTTATCCTTTTCTGGATTATCTGATCTTGTACTAACCTTTTTAGTTTTGGTTTTGGTTAAAATCTAGAGACATGGGAAATATATAGTTATCTTTTGTGGATTAGGTTATTCTATATAAGATGATTATAGTACTCTTAATGCGAACAAGTCTTCCTAAATACTCGTCTTTTGGAGAAAATATGAGTTTGATTAAGGAATATAGTAAAAGTTGAAAGTCTACATGACAAGTAAGTATGTTTCATAATGATTTATTTAAGCTCAAAAATAAATTCCTCCATGAAAAGTAACTTAAAACAAAAATGTTATCTGTTGAATTTTCCTACTGGGGAATCGAATACCGTTTAACCCATCACAAGTTTGTGATTTTCTTAAGGTTAACTTTCTCCTAGACATGTTTACTATCACTCTCCATCAGAACATGACCCTTTGTTTTTTCCTCCATGTCCATATTTTCATACTTGTAATCCTATTATGGGTTAACTCGGGTGACCTTTGTACTTTATTTTCTTTCTTTTAAAGTGATAGTTTAATTTACTACTTTTCCGATGTGGGGCTTTCAATGAAGTCTCCGAGACCAAATTTAAAATTGCGAGGGCGCAATTCCCAAAAGGGGGGAAGGATGTAACACCACAGGTAAATAAAGAATATGAAATTTATATATTTATCCATATTTTTGAATAAAATATTAGCATTAATTTAAATGGAACGCTATACTCGATGTCTTACCCAATACGCAACAAAGAGTTTCTTTGAAATCATACACTGCACACTAGTAATAAAATAATATTATTTTAAATGTTAGTTAATACGTGGCCATTGTGTTGTTGGGAATGAATATAAATAACCAAAATATGATTATAAATGTTTGTTAAATGTTTTTACTTTTATCCAATAAATGTTAGAGGCTTAAAATGCAAATGAATCCAATTTTAAGCATAAATTTTCTTTAAACGGTCGATTAACCACCTTTTGATGGCGAACCCTCATTAAATATATTTTTGGTCACTCTTATAAATTCTATTGGACCAAATAAAATTCTTCATTAGAATCGGCACATCAAAATTTACTTTGTGTAAATTTTTGGTATTTTTCTGATAAAGTTCAATTTTTAATTAATAATGAAAAATGTTTTATTTTAATTCAAAACCTCTTTTTAATCTAATTTATTTATATGATTAGATTATATTTTAATTGGTTTTAAAGTGTAAATAGAATATATTTTTACCATTTAATCCAATGGTGGTCATTGTAATTAATATCACTTTAAGATTGGACATAAACGAGTGTCAATCTTTTGAAAGACATTGTTTCATAAAAACACGCTATTTATTTTAACTGTGGGATTTAATTATAAAACTGATTAATGCAACTTCTATTTTATGAATTGGTTAAAATAGACATCATTTTTGAATTCGGAATATCAAATATAGCTTAGGGTGAATTTTTTGTATTTTTCTGAAAAACACCAATTTTTGATGAATAGTGAAATCACAAAGTGGTGGTTACAAAATTTGATTTTTCGTTTAAATGGGACTTTACCACTTCGGTGATTTGAATTTAAAAAATCTTATTTAAATGATTTTAATTGTTAAGTAAAATGTGGTTCAATGGGATGAAAATAATTTTTGATGAAAAGTAACTTTTAAGTTTTATTAATCGTGATTAAAGGTAATTAGTGGATTTAAGGTACAAATGATATTATAATAAAATGAAAATATCTTGACACATGTTCTAACCCTATTTGATGAGTTATGGACGACCAAGACAACCCATGGGTCTATTTTTGGTACCCCATGGACCCACTTGGGTATGATAACGACATTTATGCCTTTTTTTAAAGCTAAAATAAAAATGTCACAAACATGAGTTGTTTTACTAAAGAAATGTTTAAATATGGTTATGCAAGTCATAATTTTTACTATAAATAGTAATTGGAAAGCTAAAAAGATTTCCTACATCATAGTATTTTTTTTATAATTTTTAGACATTAAATAAATTACATTCTTTATGACATCATGATGATGCAGCGATGACCTCATTATTTAACGATTTAAATAAAATGGAATGATAATGAAAAATCTAGGACCTACACATGTAAAAAACCTATTGTATGGGTGTATTTCGAACCCTTATCACCTTAACCTCGAAACACATCAATGTGGGACCATTAAAATCCGAAAACCATTTGAAAATAAAGTAACATTTTATACTTTACCAAGAGTGCCCCTCCTCTCCTCTTATAAAAGGCACCCACCTCTACCACCTTACCCACACATCTCAAACCTTTGGTTCGGCCAAGCTCTGATCATTTTGTCTCTCCACATCCCTATCCTCATTCTATAAGACTTAATGTAGGCAGTAATCTCTTCAAGAAACCCTTTTGGTTCAAACCAAAGGGAGTTACCCTATTTTAAGGTAACATCTTCACTTGTGCTCTTTTGTTTTATTTTGCTTCTCCAACCCCCTAAACTCTTTTTATTCATTTATTTTGTAACAACTACAGTATCTTAAATATAATATGAAGTTTTTATAATAAGTATTAGAGCTACAATTACACACACCTTCATCTAATGGTTAAAGAATATATTGTTTCTGTGGATGGCGAATTTCTGCCTCACGAAACGATGATTGTTCAACACTCATATAACACCTTCAAAGGAGGCCATTAAGATGTCACTATATTTATATATGATATATATTATGTTTCTTTTTTCCTTATGATTCTATATTTTTCATTTGTGGTATAAATTTATGGTTTCCATTGTGGGTAAATATGATAATTTCATTTTAGGAAGTGCGGACTACTGCCCCCTCAAGGTGATTGGATTTGTTAATGCCATATGTGGGACATATAAAGGATGGATTTAATGTTATTATATATGATGTTATACTAGAATTATAATATACCTCTATATAATTATTATTTATTTCCATTAAATTATGAGATAGAAATGAAAGTAACGTTCATGCGTACGTACGACTTACCGTCTCCATGAACGGTGCATTTCATTTCTTATCCTCAAATGTAATGTACTATTATAAGTACATATAATGGATATATATGATGTATGATACATCTAAAGGATTAATATAATTCAGGAATTAAAAATATACACATATCGCATTTAGTTTTAATTCCATTAATATGACATAGAAATGAAAGTAGCGTTCATGTGTACGTACAGCTTACCGTCTCCCTGAACGGTGCATTTCATTTCTTACCTCTAAATGATTATGTGATATTATAAACACGTGTATATGCTAGATATATATTATATATATGATATCCAAATCAGTAATGTCATTCTGGATATAATGAAGGTTTGACCAGACGAACAACATGTAATTGTAAGAAGTCCACTTTTGACTTAAGAACCAAATATCGACAAAACAAACATTATTAACTTAAATGATTACATAATGTTTATAACATGTCAATAATTGATATAAAAGGAATAATCAACTTGAAAAAGGTTCTTAATCAAGTATAAATTAACTCAAGTTTATTATTTAGGACGTTAAAGAACGATCGAGTCAAGTCGGACCCGATGTAAGGGATCCTACTCCTCTCTTGCTTTTTAATTACACTCTTTTATGTCATTCCTTTTAAAGATCATATTTCTTGTTATTGGAATGTTATTTTATATTACTCTTACTGTAATTTTTATGTTCATATGATGAGATACCCTATTCTCTATCATCAATCCATTTTGGAAGTTTTGAGTGGCACCGTTAGGCTGCTGAATTTTCGTAAGGGATCCTACCTCTCTCTTTCTTTTTAAGTACTCTCTTTTATGTCATTTCTTTTAAGCTCATCATTCTTATGTTTGGGGATGTTATTTTATATTCCTAATACTTTAATTTTATGTTCATATTATTAGAGACCCTATTTGATCTCATAAATCCATTTTTGGATGTTTTAAGTGGCGCAGTTAGGCTGCCGAGTTTTCTTAAGTGATTTTTTCATCTCACTTTTATTCCCGTGACATTTATGCTACGTTTGCCACTATCTCCTTTGAGTGGTGTATGTACTGCCCATTATTATACACTTTTTGTAGTATAATATCATTTATGGGTATTTACATCTTCATTGTATGACCCTTCTTCCATGGGGTGTACGTTTCGAAAGATACCCAACTCGGTAAGGGGACATTTCACCCTCCTCTTTTTAAAAGACTTCTTTTGTTATGTCTTTTAATTTACATCTTATTATGTCGGGATATGTTCATATATATCCTTATTGATGTAAAGTTTATTTCCATGTGATGAGATACCATTCACTCTCTCATCGACTAATTTTCTGAATTTTGAAGTGACGCGGTTAGGCTGTCGAATTTTTACAAGGGAATGTCTTAACCCAATTTCGATTTCTTTGGGCTCAACTTGTACATATTGAACATGTCATCCTATGAATATGTGTGAATGAACTCTGATTGTTTCACACATAATATCCACTTATATTGGGTGTATTTATATTTCTCACACATAATTATTTGATAGATTTATCCTTAATTTAAGGAGCCCATTAATATTTTTATTATTATATGACATGTATATCCTTTCAAATTATTTTCTTCTATATTGTTACTCTAGGGTATAATATTTTAAATTTTTTATTTCAATGATATAATATTGATGGTATAGTCTTCCCACTAATCAGATTTAGACACTAATTTCTTGTCTATAGCCACTTTTATATGGAGAGGTGCACACTAGTTCATGTGAATCTCTTGATCCAACCTTTTGGTTTGGGTCGGTGCATTGCAATGTGGTATTAGAGAAAAATTTTCTTCCTTTATTTTGCATTAACATAGGGTAAAAGGTAGATATATTTAGTGGACTTGGGTAGGGTAGTTTCCATGTTAGTGTTCATATCATGTGTAATAGAACTCTAAGTTACCATAGACATGATTTATTTATAGATTTATGAGATTTTGGGTATGTTTATAAATCACGATTAAAAACATATGATCAAATTATATATATATACCTATTGTGTACTTCATAATAGTTCATTAATTTAATTCAGTGTTTTTTCTTATCTGTTTGGGATAGAATTATACATTGTTGTTTGATATGTCTCTTTGTCATATGGTTGTGACATATCTATGATGCCATTAATTTGTTGAACCATTGTATACTGTTATATTTTTATACATATTTCAATGACTAAAATGTATAGATGGATACCATCGTTATTTTTAGGTGGGTTATACCATGGGAATTTTTTTTGATCTCATAGGCTGGTTATAATTTTTCTTAAACGTCTAAATGTCTCCCTTTATGTTAGAGAAGATATCACCTCATAGAATATTGATGAGAACACTAGATTACATGGGTTAAGGTACATTCACTAGGAAATACTCCCTTGTTCCCACCACCAACTGTGTAGTTGGGAGCAGTAGTGAACATTACCGCACCAACTCTAGTGGTGCATATAGTGGCCCCACCTCACATGTGAGTCCTTCCACTTGTAACTACCCAGGGTAGATGGGTACCATGGTCTATGGTTGACTATGCCAAAGACTTCTAGCTACATCATCCACTATTATTTTAGGGAACTGTAGGATAGAAATATTTATAAGGAATGTTAAACACAATCAAGGTTTTCTTTTACCTTGTTCAGGTACCCGAGTACATGATTCTAAAGATGAAAATTTTCATGCTATAGTGACACACCAAGTGGTAGTGGGGTGTAGTGAACCAGGTAGAAAATATGAATCTATGACTTGGATAACCTTCATGGAACATTTCATCAAAGAGTTATTTTTAAGTACGATGAAGCTTAAAATGATCAAAGGTTACACAGCTTTGACAGAGCTTTATAATGTTGTATTATTATGAAAAAGGATTCATAGAGGTGCTTTACAAGGTCTTGATTATCAAGAATGTTCCAGTAGAGGGTATATTTTAGGTATGTCTTCTATTTTCCAATGGAACTTCCCAGTATAATTCTAGATTAAGGAAGTGAAAGGATATGGATTTATGCCAGAGTGGGGGTAGATAGGCAAGGAAGAGCTTGTGAACATCAGTTCCTTTTATGAAAGAAGAATGTAAAAATTATTCAATTGTGAGAAGGTTATAAATTATTTATTGTTCTACCCAAAAAAATCTACGATAGTTTATATGGTGTGGTAAGATGAGGAATATCTGACAGCTCTTTTCAAAAGCATTGAAGTTGCATAGGGTTGTTGGAAAGATATGATCTAAAACATATAGATTCATTTGGGGTCCTTAGTAGTTGGATTAGGAATGATGACTCATACTAGTCATTTTCCATAGGGATAGTGTCCCAAATATGATTCTGTCCATGTATATTATGTGGATAAAACTCCAAAAAATAGTGGCAAGGGATTGCCTAATATTCAAGTTATGATCTTGATCACCTCTACTTTATCTACTCCCTTATTTTATACATTTTCTTCCCATTCCTTCATGTTTTCTTAATTTTTAATTTTTCATGACTTACCAATAAATTTGTCTTATGAGTTACAATCCATCGATACACCATTGGGAATGAAATTTGTCCACCTACAGTGGTGCAGATAATTCCCTATATTCATTTTTAGTTATGGAATTATGTGTAACTTCAAGATTCTAGAGATGAAGAGGTCAATGTGTTTTTTGGAATGCACTATTTGACCATCCTATGAGCTCTAATTTATTTATATTAGAGATGAGTATCATTTGCAGTTGACAAGTGAGAGAAGTTTGTGATGTATGGAGAAAGGGAAGTCAGAGCATGCAGTGCTGGTATAAACTTGATTCATCTCACGATGATCACAACAAAGATGGAGGGAATTTCTCTATTAGCTAGATTATTGGAAGCCCCTCATATTTTACTCTAGTTGTGGAACTATATTAGAATGTGTTTTTGGATTCCTTCACAGGACAAAAACATGATAGATATTTTCTTTAGAGATAGAGGTTGTACAGGGTTCACATAATATTTAGATTCCCCTTTATCAAATGGATCCGATCTAATTGAAATATATCCAGATGAATCTCATGGACTTGGAGCCAATGGTATTTATCGGGATGAGTACTAAAACATAGTTTTCACTAGAATGTTTCACCATGAATGTGCATGGTATTCTTCAACTCTGTACTTTTTACTGAAATCTAAACTAGGAGATGGTAAATAGAATATATCATTTTCCCAAGGATTAGTTATCATTTAAATTGGTTATACGGTACATGATGGTTCTCCATGATTGATTTTTGATTATTTTATCACAGTTTTTGGGTTAGAGAGGACATCCTTAAGACAATGTTTTGGAGAAAGTATGGGTATATGAGTACTTGGTGATATTTTTTGGACAGGATAATGCACTAATAGTGTTCTTGGCTCTGATGAACAAGATTTTCCACTAATATATGAACTCATTCATAATGGTGTTCATTGAATAAATCGTTATCTGCTCAATAATTCCATAAAAACATGCCATAATTCATGAGATAGTCCTAAGAACTCTTTGAACATATTGGCTATACGAAATGATATAAAAGTGTGACTTTTGGATTCCTGAGGTGATGTTTTTAGGGTATGTAGTGTTATAGAAAGGTATATACATGGACCTAGTGAAAGTGTAGGTAGATATTTATTGGACACATCTTCAGACACATTTTCAAGACCTACTACTGTGCAGTACTGTAGTAGTCAGAACTATTCACCTGATTTGGACCTTTGGGCGACCAGTTTGGGCCTACGGGTCTCAAGGGACTTCGGGTCATCAAAGGCCTTCAGGCCATAGGGCCTTCGGACCACAGAGAACTTGTAGTAGCCCAGTTCACATAGAACAAGCCCCAGAAGAGGATCAGAGTAAGAAGAGTAGTAGCCACTAGAAGCCAAGCTAACTGGATTGGAAGAATGAGAGGGTATGTCAGCCGCCATCAGGACCATGCCCCATATAACTTTGTATGGGGTAATGCTAGCCGATCTACAATTCAAGGTGTGGAGATAGGTGATCAATGAATCAGAATATGGGGAGGGGATGTTCTAGTGGGTTGGGCCTATGGGTCATGTAATGGGCATGATATTCCTTTGGGCCTTCGGGTCATGTATTTCCGGTCAGTCGGGCCTTGTTCCTTGGGCCTATAGGTCATGTACGAGTTCCCCTTAAACCATTAAAAGGTTGATTTTCCATATTAAATAAAAAATAAGGCCTTTTTTCCATTCATGCTCTATGTTTAGAAGTATATTATCAACATTTTATCGAAGACTTATACCAATATAAGAAAATATGACTGCATTGATCAATAAAAGGGTGATGTTCTAGTGGTCGGATTGATGTGAAGAGTCATTTATTAGGATGCAGAGGTGTTTGAATACAACACCAACATTTATTCTTAACAGGATTGGTATTTATTATGCTATATACTTTGATGAACTAGGAATTGGTTTGGGAGTATCATTGATGCAAAGGGAGCGAATAGTAGCTTATATGTAACATCATCTACAACCCCAGGAGCAAAAATATTCTACATATATGTAAATAATTAAATATTTTATTATTCCAAAATATATTTTATAATTTATTTTTCAAATCTTATTAATACCAATTTTATTAGAATAGCTAATATTCAAAAAAGTATTTTTTTTATAAAAAGTAGTTTTTTTATATTTGGGTATTCTATTTAAAAACTAATTTTATAAATTATAGGATGTGAATTTGAAAAAAATAATTTTTATTAGTCTATAATATTCATATTACCTTAAGATAAATTTTTTTGTATTTTTTGAAAAATAATTAATTTTAATGTGAATAGTGAAAATACTGATTTTATAAATGACGTCACTTTAATAAAATAATTTTATTATATGAAAATAGAGAAAGTTTTTTGTAACTATTTTATATTAAATTATATATTTTAATGTATATTAAATCATATAAAAATACTATTTTTAATTTATAAAACCGTTCTCAACATTCTAAAAAATTATATAGTATTTTCATTAAGACACTTTTTTTGAATGTTTTTATTAATGAATTAAAACATGATGTAAAAAAGCTTTCTGATTTATTTTATTTAAAAATAAATACTCATTGAATAATAATAATTATATTTAAATCATTTAAATAATTATAATTAATAATTCTACCCTCATCATAAATATTTTTTCGTACTAATAATCATTTTCAAAAAACTTGTTTTTTACATTACATGATTTTTTGTTTGAATAACTTATCCATACACATTAGATTTTTTTCCAAATATTGTATTTCATTATTTGATTCATTGGTTCCAAATTATCTAATAAGTTTCTTTTTTGGGATTAAATGATGAATCACCTAGGTAAAAACTACAAATTTTGGTGAACAATAAAAAGGTAAAAGTGATTACCTTAGACATAAACCGAATAACATGTTTGAACATGCTTTTTTTTGAATGGTTGTGGGGTTTCTCAACGTTATATTCTCTCCCATGAATTATTTAACAACCATGGATGCACTTTTATTAATATTTAATTCCCATTATTGAATAGTTTTGGGTATTTATAAAAATGCACTCCTTTTTACTTCTAAAATGGGAACTTCTTTCCTCACTTCCCCTCACTCAAAAAACCCAAAAGGTCATCCCATACTCTACCAATCCTCTTAAAAACTATTATCCATATTAAGGATGTTATATTATTCTCAAAATACCATCCCTATAAAGTTTAATCCCCTTTAGAAGTTTTATAATCCATGAAGTGGGTAGGTTAAATCTTTCCATGAAAATAAATATTAAAGGTAAGAGACTTGGTAACTCAAAATCCTTTCTTGAGGTGTAAAATTAATTACTAATCATTTTTTTAGAAAAATTACATTTTTAGTGATGTTATTTATTTATTTATGGTGAAAATGATATTTTGAACCAAAATAAATTACCTGTATGATATTCATTTTATGGATCTTCCAAAAAGCGGTCTTTTTGAAACTGGAATTGTAATTATGAATTTTACAATAATGAATAAAAAATGTTTTCAAAAAAGCATTTTCATTATTTGGTTGTCACTGTATTCAAATGATTTATCACTCAAGATGTTATGTTTTATATATATGACCTCTTTTGGATAATGAAATTTTGATATCCTATGATTTCATAAGTTAATTTTATGAGATATTTTTTAAAAAGCCATTATTTTTCATTGGATTATTTTAGTTATGATAATTATTATTTTTAATTGGAAAAATATGTATAGATTATTATGTGGGGATACTATATCACCCTAAAATTTATTTTGATACGATTATATATCATGAGATAGTTAAGAATGAATATAATGGGTTTGTTTACACAAGCATGGACATAATGGGTCTACTCACATTTCCAGGCATGGGCATAAAGAGTTTGTTCACATAGGAATGGGAATAATGGAGTTTCTCACAAATTCATTCCTATGATTATGGATATGATATATTTTCAATTTTATCATGTTATGCCACATTTACATGTTTATTATCACGTTATTACAATTTTAAAGATGTATTTAATTTCCATGAAATACTAGGTCTTTATGATTATTCATTTTCAAATATCATATGACTTATATCTTGTTCAATTTTTATATGTTTTGTCTTTTATGTTTCCTTAAAAATATTTTTTGATGATATTATGTCTCTCCATCATGTTTTTTGATTATGATACATCGTCTTATGGTCTCTTATTTATATATTTATGTTTTCCTCATATTCTCCTCATGATTATGATTTAATGCTTTATGATATTCCTTTTCCTTTATTGAGTGTTTTTTTTTCACCCTTTTCATATGTATCCATAACCCTAGTTATGAAGATAATGAAAACATGTGAGATATCAAGGAAAGGTTATATAGGAGCAAAAATATTGAAAAATGTTTTATAGTGTTATATAATAAGTTCTTTATATAACTAATTTCCAAGACACTAAACCTTTCATCCCTTGGATTATGTGATGCAATATTTAAATCATGTGATTAATGAATTATTTATGTAATACTTATATTGGGTTGTAAAAATTGGTATCATAGAGGGGATTAGTTATTCTAGAGGTTTCCTTTTATGTACTATCATTATTTTATGTATTCTCACTCCTGGTATTCCTTTAGTAAAATTAATGGAGAGAACCCAAAAGAAATTATTTAATTGGATGCATTGAACAATGTAATGATTTTCCCAATGGGAAACAATATGAGATTGGCGATGGAATGAAATATCTCATGACAAGGATCACCAATCTATCTCAAGCTATGTGTAATAACCCAAATCATGTTGAGATCTGAAAAACATCAAGTAGCGAGAAACATTCCATCAAGTCATTTATGAGTAAATTTTAATCCTATTTTAATGCCTTTTAATCCACTGGTTTATAAGAAATTGGATAATATAATTTAAAATACATTTTCCATTCTCTAGTGTTCACACCATGAGAAGGTTGTTTTGGTTAGATATCATTTATAAGGAGATGTCAAGCAGTTGTAGAGTCTCATTAATAACACCACCGAAACAAAAAAATACTCTATGGAATAGGAAGAGTTCAAAAAGATATTTTTCACAAATAATATTCCATGGAATATTCACACAAGTAGGGAGTTTTTAATTTAATAAATTGAAGAAAAAATAGGATGATTCTATTGGATCATATGATGTAAATTTCACAATATCTATGAGGTATGCCTCCAGTTTTATCTCTGATACCCAGACTAAAATAAATCACTTATTTACTATTTTATAGTTGATTATTTGAAGGGTGTTATCCATAATACGCATATAAGGATATGAGGAGATTGTTAGATGTGTTACTAAGGTTGAGACAGAAACTGGAACATCTCAATATTTCAGGGAATAAAAAAAGGAAATTGGAGTATCATGTAAGAACTGATGATAAGACAATTGGTGGGAAGAAATTATTAATTCATACATGAAATATATGTGGTTTAGAAACTTGGGTAATTGTATTGAGGAACTATCGATGTGTTTTATGTGTTGTAAAGTAGGACACCAGACCCACAACTCTCAAACCAAGTCTAAGAGGTTGATAAACACCAAAAAAGAGAATTAGGTCCGAACTATTGATCTTGTCACACTATAATGGTTAATGTTAAATTAATTAATATATTATATGAATCAATGCCCCAATCCTCATCTCAATTAATAAAATATGACACAGAAACCATCTTAACCAAGGGAACAAGGAAGGGCATTCTATATCACTATCACTAAGTTGGATCATGACAATAAAGTAATGTGTATCACACTTGATCTTTTTTCTAGATATTATAATACTTTATTTATTTCTTATTCGTAATACTGTTTTATATCACCCAATTGTTATATGAATATAAAATCTCCACACCCCAAAAATGGATATTTAATTATTAATGAAAACCCCTGAGGACACAATGACTGCATCCATGATTTAAAATTTTCCTTCAATTGATATTTGAGGATGGATACTTTAATCGAATCTAATTATTATTACTCTAGTTGAATTTGATGTAATATTGTATATGAATTTAATTTCCATACATATATAACATATTAACTATCCAGATAAGGATGTCTCATTTCATATCCCAAATCATCCTATTATCATGTGTCGATGAAAGTATGATTATGAACGCCCTATGGTAGAAATTAATGTAATAAATGAATCTTGGATAAAATTATTGGGAAGGAATGTATCCTT
Source organism: Viscum album (assembly GCA_963277665.1). Classification (NCBI taxonomy): domain Eukaryota; kingdom Viridiplantae; phylum Streptophyta; class Magnoliopsida; order Santalales; family Viscaceae; genus Viscum; species Viscum album. The sequence continues at coordinate 2,124,438,451 of OY728119.1, forward strand.
AATGACCTTAATATTGTATGGGAATATAATAATGTATTTATGGATGAACTACCTATTTCCCCCCAAAGTGTGAGGTAGAGTTTTTAATCAAACTCAGACCCAGATCCTTTCATATCTCATAGAGTTTGTATAAAATGTTTCTAATTGAATTAGTAGAGAAAAATAATAAAATAAAAGAAATTTGGATAAGGATTTCAAACCAGTGCTTCATTATAGGGTGAACTAGTCCATTTTTATAAGAAAAAAACAAGTATGGATCAATGTGTCTTCATTTTGATTATCTTTAGATTAATACAATCAATATAAAATAAAAGTATCATGTACCCAATATTGATGATTTATTCAATAAAATTTGAATAGATCAACACTTCTCAAATATTTACCTTCAATCTAGATACCATCATTAAATGTTGAAAAGGGATGAATATCTATGATAACTTTCCATAAAATGTATGGACATTAAGAGTTCATAGTTTTTTCATTTTGACTTACTAATTACCCTAGTGTCTTCATGGATCTAATTAATAGATTACTGAGAGACTACCTTGATCAATTTTTATATTTTATTTATAGATTATATTTTAATATATTCAAAGAGAACGGAAGAGAATGAAGATCATTTTTAAATTTTGTTAACTACTATGAGAAAGGATAAGTTATATGAAAAATTTAGTGAATATAAATTATTTCTATAAAATTTTTCATTATTTGGCCAGGTAATCACAAGAAAGGGGATATCAATAGATTCATCTAAGATGGATGATATCAATAAATAGTTCATTATGATCACTGTAAGTCATATATGTAGTTTTTATGGGTTAGAATGATATTTCTAAATATTTATAAGAAATTTGTTACATATATAAAATCCACTAACAAAGTTGACACAAAAAAGATTAATGTTCTTATAGATAGATGAATGCAAAGAATATTTTATGGAACTGAATAAGCGGTTGGTTACTACTCTTATAATTACATTTACCTATAGGGGGAAGGGTTTGTAACAAATAGTGATTCTTAAAAAATGTTTTTGGGTTGTTTCATCACATATAATGATAAGGTAATTTTTTATAGTTTATGGTAATTAAACACTCGTGAGAAAAAATAATTAAAACATGATTTGTTGCAGGTTTTAGTGATATTTGGAGTAAATATTTGGAGATATTATCGTTATAGGGAAAAGCGTGGAATATATATTGATCAATATAGCTTTAAATTTATATTCACATTGTAGGAATTGAATATACATAAAAAGAGATAGTTAGACTTGATAAAATATTATTACTGATCAATACATTACCACCTAGGGAAGGAAAATAATGTGGCTGATGTTCTTCATAGGGATGATCATGCGAATATATCCATACCGAGGCTTGAGAAACAATCAATTCTCATGGATTTATAGAGGATGAATGTTGAATATCGTAATGGGGGAATATAAATACTATCTTTCCTGACTGACTTCTCAACCGTCCATTTATTTAAGATAAAATAAACCCAAAATGATGTTGCAGAGCTATAGAATGTTTTTTTAATATTCCATAGTTAAGCTTCGATAAAGATGGATTTATATGGTTTAGAACCTATATGTGTATCCCATCAATGATAAACCTAAAAAAGGAAATTATTGATGATTCTCATAAATCATCCTTCTATATCCTTATTTGAAGAAAAAATATGCATAGAGATATGAAGAAAACAGATGGTGGGATAGTATGATAAAAGAGATTGTAGAACTCATATCTCGATTCCTGGTATGCCAAAAAGTTAACGGAAATTGAAAAAACTCCAAGGGTATGTTTCAAACATTTAACATAATACTATGTAAATGGTAAAACATCATCATATAAATTCTATCAAAGCTCCCAAAATCTTTCAATGTCCAAAATTCTATTTGGGTTTTAATCGATCTCCATACAAAGTAAGCACATTTTATTCCCATTAAATTTGATTTTTTCCTTGACCAAATCGCCATAATATTCATTAGGGAAGTGGTGAGGATGTGATTAGACACTAAAATGGGATAATATTCATTGATTATATATTAGTATTAATGTATTTAAATGTATATATACATTGCTTTTAGTGAATTTTATTAATTTAACTTCATTTAACAACATTTGTGGAATTCATGTTTAATGTGAAAATTTGGCCACATTCAATCATTTGTCATTGAAAAACATATTAATAATTTTTTTAATTTTATATTTTTTATACTATTTATTACTTTTCTGAAATATTTTTTCTTTTAGGACCTATGGTTTAATCCTAAGGGAAGATGGAGATTTTTGGAAATGAACATAGAAATTCCTAGACAAAGCATAATGGGCCTTATGACCATCAAACAAAAGTAAATTCCAGAATCCAAACCCAATGATGCTGAAATTTTAACTATAAAAAGATAAAATTATGGGTATAAGTTACTTAAACTATGTTTGGTGCTAATTTTGAAGTTTTCAAAGATATCTAGGGAGATGAATTTGACATTTAATTTGGGGGATAGATTTAAATTCCCATAAAAACATCCCACCACATTGATCATAACATCCAAATTGATAATTCAATTGGCCTGAAATTTTTACATATATTATGGGACACTTGTAAAAATATATTTATCTTTTATGAACATCTGTTATTATTCTATATATATTTTGAAATTCACACATCAAATGGGGGAATGAATATAGATGACTTTCGTGGTCAAAGTTTAAAAGTCCAACTTCCTTTGATTTTTCACCCTCACTTTGAATCTCCTAATATGTAGGGAAGGAATGGATTAATGGGGGATAAAACCAAGGATCATAATATGCCTATATAATGATATGTTGGTTAATGGAAATTTCATCCATGTTTTTTCAAAATTTTAATTTCAATATTTCATTTTGTAATCACATCGTCAATTTCTCTCATGTATGTTTTTCATTCACGCTCATCTCATAATAAAAGTTTTTCTACTTATTATATTGTTTTATAACATTAAATATCACACTAATAACATTGAATCACTATGTTCACTTATTCACACCTATACTTGTGAATTTTATCACATAACAGTGGAGTGATCATTATATCAGTTTTTTATTCTTCTTCAATTCCACCCTCATGAGTATAAGAACCAATTTATTTGATAGAATAAAATAAATATATTTCTAATAGTATAGTGATTTGATCAGTGGGAGTATAAAGGGTATGAATTGGATGTTATTTTTATATTTTATAATTCTTAATCAATTATTTTATTGAGATTTTAAATAAATGATGTTCCTTCTCTATTAATCTCACTAATTTTAATGCTACACATAATAAGTGATAAAAATATCCTCTACCTTTTAGTGATTAGGAATACGATCCTCTAATTTTATATGTCATTATCCTTAGGAAATTAAAGACTCTAAATTACATGATGATTTGGGAGGTTGGTATTTTGATGAAGGAAACAATCACATTTAAGACATTAAAATAATTTAAAAAGAAATTCATCCAACCCACCCTAAGTGATAACCAATGATCAACTCATAAATTTTAAATTTAATTCACTTAAGTATCTATAACTAATTTATAATAAAATCAATTAAAACCCAAGTGGAACACTTCCTATACAAATCACCACCATCAAATCACTTTCTTATAATGTATGTTTCTTTAGGTTTCTTCTTAGGTGTCTAAGGATCTGATAACCCATGTTGTAATACAAGTGACCATTAACACCATTTAACTTGGGTAAATTTGGGGGTAACCAAATTTTGGAACAATTTTTGTGGACCCAAGTATGTCACCATAAAACCTAATTATTATATCCCTTATTTATCTTTTCTCATCCCATTTCTATTATCTTTTCCCCTTTTTTCTCTTTTTAGAACATGCCCTCATATACCCATTACTATTTAAAGTATCTAGTTAGCATGGATAGTCCTAGGGTTGGGGAGTCATGTAAACAAATGTTTATCCTCCCATAAGACCTTAATATTCCTAATACTACAGATTCAAACATTGGGACCAATCCAGTGGAGGTTATTCAAAGAAACCAACTCATCAACCCAGGAATAAACCAAAATGGAAATCCAAATGAGGATGCCCAAAACATTGGGAATTCCATTGATCAGACCATGAATGACTACCTCACACCATCATAGACTAATGAACCATCTTGTATTTGGAATGAATACATATGATATGATAAATATGTTTTCAATTCTCATGTCTTGAACCACCTTCCAACCTTTCATTGTATGGAGTCTGAGATGCATTACCTTCATGTTAAAGTATCCAGTGACATTTTCAAAACCATGTTCCCTCCAAATCTAATTGATTCAGATAAAATAATAGTTTATACTATATATATTAAGTATTGAGAAAATAATTGGTTAAATAATTTGATACCATCATCCACTCACTTTTTGGTCCAACTTCAATGACAATTTTACAAAAACAGGTCACCCATCACAAAAAAAATTCACTTAAAAAGAGAATCCAACTTTTTTTGAAAAGGAGGGAGAGACATTCTATGAAACATGATAATGGTTCAAAAACCCATTAAACAAGGTACCAAAACATATTTTCTTAATCCTAGAACAAGTGTGAATTTTATATGATGGGTTAGGGCCAAGAAACAAACAGTTTATTGACATGATGTGCAATGGAACATTCAAAAACGAGGCCCCAAATAATTCTTAATAGTATTTAAAAAAAATACTGAATACAACCAAACATGGGGAACGTCACCATACTATTAGAAGCCACACAAATATGGTGGTATGGATAATCTTATACAATAGGAAAACCTTAGAGGAAAACATTCTAGACTCACTATGAAGGTCGAGGAGATCGATCTTAGGAAGGTCTATGAAATCCAAACTGTTGAACCTATTTTCAAAATTTGTGACAAACATGACCAAATGACAGATAATTGCCCAAAAATTCCATCTATCAAGGATGTTCTTTTTGGAGGACCATCATATGAAGTTAATTCAATGATATTTCAAAATAAAAAATACCAAACACCTTCAATCTAAGGCATAATGACCATTCAAGATTCCATTGGAAGGAGAATCAACAAAAAACGCAACAAAAAATTTCCAAAACTATACCCTAAATAGAATTTCCAAAACAATAATTAGTTTTAATCACAAAAATTACAATAAAAAGATCCACCTATACAATATCAAAAACCGATCTAACAACCCATTTAACAAAAAATCTGATAACCAATTTATCCTCTTGGGATAAACCAACAAGCGCAATCTAGTACCCAATTCGTTCCTCTCCCAATCCATGAATATTTGTATATAGAAATGTATAAAATTAACTCATAAGTCTCATCACTTAAACAATAAATAAAAATAATAAAAAGAAAAAAGCCACTCATGTCTAGTAAGGTTGTACCATCCCCAAATTTAAGTGAAGAATCAAGTTACAAACATCCCTCTAATGAATAACTAGAAGCAATGATTGTCTTAAGATGCAATAGATTCATTAAAAAACCTGAACAAACCATTCCAGAACCATTAAATAATTCAATATCAAATGAAAATGTTGTAAAACTACCCTTAGATTATAAAAAATCTAATAATAATGTGAAAGATCCATAACCTCACCAAATAGTCAATCAATCTTCACACTTCCCTTAATACGTGAGAGGAAAATCTAAACCTCAAGTGATTGAAACTTTGAGGGAAATATTCTCTTGAGTTAAAATTAACATCCCCCTTCTCAGTATAATCCAATACATTCATAACTACTCAATGGAACTTAAGGACTTTGGCACTTTAAAAAGGAAATTCTCACATCCAAAACCAAGTTCTTTTGGATGTTAATGTAAGTACCACCATTCAATAGACAATTCCTACCATGTTAAAAGAATCTATATTTACATACATCAATGTTGAGTTTGGAGGGATCTAAATTTTAAAATCCCTCTCTGATCTAGTATTTACTGTGAACATCATTCCATATTACATGTATTTTCAATTAGGGATTAGGGATCTCCAGTCAACGTCTATCACACTCCAACATGTAGACTATAGTGTTTCCTTTCCTAAGGGTATCTTAAAACATGTTTTGGTGAATGTTGCAAATTCCATTTACCTTGATGAATTAATTTTACGGTGAAATAACCCAACATAGGTCCTAGGTAGAAAACCCCCTTCATCCTTGGACATCCCTTCTTAGAAAATATCAAATCAGTTATCCGAGTTCGAAATGGGAACTAGATAATAACCTTTGGAAACATGAGTGTTGATCTAAACATTTAAAACAAAAACTATCAAATTGGGGATGATAAAGAGATCTATAAGTTTAATTGGATTAGTAGTGTTGATAGGGAACCTAAGGAACATCAACGAATCATTTAAGGATGTTTAATTAAATTTGAGATTGATATCTTTTGTTTACGTGAGGAAAACTTGTCTCCTTGGACTGAATCCATTTCAGATGCCTCATTTGATGTTTTTAGAGTCACCAATCATTGAATCCACAGGAAAAATAAAAAAATTGAGTCCATACCCATTCATGACACTGATTTGGAAAATGTTGTTGTTAAAACATCTATTAAAATGGAACCAGCAGTGTCATGAAATTTGGAAAAATAAACAGGTTCTAGTGTGAAGCCCAATCCTTATTTTGAAAGTGTTTTCTAACCAGATCTTGAATTTAAGGTCCTACCCTCATCAACCAAGTATGCATTCGTAGGGGAAGATTAATACTTCCATATTTTCATTTCATCGTATTTTGAATCCAATCAAGAGAGTATGCTTCTGGATGTCCTAATAAAGGACAACAATGTTATTTGATGGACCTTGTCTAATATTCCTAGGATTATTCCACTCATTGGAAATCATCGGATTTTTCTAGAATAAAACTATAATCCATGTCATCATCCTTAGTGGAGACAAAATCCCATTCGTATGGATGTGTTAAAGAAATAAATTCTAATATTTTTGAAAGTGGGTATCATCTACAACATTACAATGAGTAAGTGGGTAAACCCAATTCTTGTTGTTATAAAGAAGGATCAAATCACTGTGATTACCAATGAGGGTGGTAATATTCTCCCAACAAGGGTGATTAGTGGATGGAGAGTCTTCATTGACTAAAGAATGTTAAACTCATCTACCAAAAAATATCATTTTTCTTTTCCTTTCATTGATCAAATCCTAGAGGGAGTGGTTGGCCATCAGTTCTACTACTTCCGATATGGATTCTTAGGGTATAATAAAATTGAGAAATCCTTAGAATATCATGAAAAAACAACCTTCACCTATCCAATTGGATATTTTTTTACTTCAAGGATGTGAGGTCCTTCTTATGACATGTTGGTTTCTATAAAAGGTTCATTAAGAATTTTAGATCAATTTCCGAACCACTTTGTGCTGTTTTAGTGAAATATGTTCAATTTTTATGGATAAATAGTTGTGTGTAATAATTTTCAACACTCAAGTCATCCCTTATCTCTACACCTATCATGAAATCTCCCAACTAGAAAATTCCATTTGAACTCAAGTGTGATGTGAGTGACATTGTTGTAGGATATGTTTTAGGAAAATTTTATGATAAAACTCCATGTTTCATTGCTTACGCAAGTAATTATTTAAATGATTCATAAATAAACTAAACCACAACTGTCACAAACAGTCCTTAGGGCCCGTGTCGTGACTACCCCGAGCTCGCCTTCCATAGGCCAGGGGCTGGCGACTAGCAACAAGGCGTAATTTCCGGTAAAAAGGGAAGTCATTGCCTCTGTAAAGTAAACAAACGCACATAGTAAAAAATAATAAGTAAACACTAAATAAAACTGGGTACTGTTGAAAGTGAAGAAAAGTAAGTGGGCCAGAATAAAAACCCAAACTGAAAGTAAAGTACAACTAAAAAGGGAAATCATCAGCTGAAAGTAAATCCGCAACGTCGAGTCGTCCACTGGAAGTCCCACCTGAAGGGTGGGTACAGATAGCCTCCATAGCTCCTCAGGTCCAGCCGTCCTCTCCAAGTACATCTCGTCCAGTGGTCCACCTCCAGGTCCCGACCTACTCTGCAAGCCTCAACCACGATCAGCGTTGTCCATAGTCTGCAACCAACACAATGCAGTGCGGTCATATCCCGTGCAGGGGTGAGTATAAGCTACTCAGTAGGGACCCCGAGACCCCCGAAGGTCACCCAGAATCCAGAAAGGATAATCCACAAAGGAAGATACAATCACAAAGTAACATCCGACACCACTTAGGTATATTCTTATACATATACCTAAGTCATCAATTCTCGTTCGGCTCCAACATCTGAGCCCAAGTACATCCTAGTCCACACAGGAAAACACAACCCAAACCACACAGGAAAGCATAACGTATTCCACACAGGATAATAAGTCAAACATATCGAGGATAAGAATTGAAAGTCAAGATTCGGCTCACACAGGTATACTTCTTCATAAGACAATAGAGATGATCAGATGTAGCCACTGATTCATCTAATCTATCAGACCCACACAAGATCGATAGGTAATAACCCCTGCAATGACCCACAAAGGATCGATAGGTAACTAACCCCCGCAATGACCCACATAGGATCGGACCCACACAGGATCTGTAGGCGCTGGCCCACACAAGACCGCTGAGCACTAACCCACACTGGATCTGACCCACAAAGGATCGGTACCACTAATCCACGTAGGATCTCTGAGTGCTGTAGACCTCGCCGTTGAATCCACGGAGGATTTCTGTACAGTCGTCATCGTCGTCGCAGTCGCAGCCAGCTCTAGGGTTCCTGCACAGAGCAAACTCGTTCGGGAGGGTCCGCTCCATGAGCCGAGGGGCTGATACATCAACTGAAACATAGTCTGGAGTTGATGTATCCAAAAGTTCTGTATCTTCAACAGGAACTCAACGTCACAGACGGCGCGTCAATCGCACGCCCGGTCTAAGAGTTATTGGCTTTTTCGTACCAGGGGCCTGGTTGGTTTTTAAGTAAAAACTAACCCGACCATACTCCAAATGTGTCCAAACCTCAAGCGGAGTAATCAAAAAGGTCCGTCTCACTAAGAGGAATCCAACAATATCGACAGCACATCAATCAGATATCCGGAGCTCAAGTTATAAGTGTTTCCGCTATGAGGGCCCGGTTGGTTTCGTGAATGAACCAACCTGGCCGATCCCAAAGTACTCTGAAACCTTGAGTGTGATATATAAAAACGACCGTCTCGTTCCAAGGATCGTATCTCCGTTGAAGGTGAGTCAATCAGAGGTCCGCAGCCCATGTAATGGGCAAAATACCGTGAGAGGTCCAGAAGTGGGGGTTTCGGGCCCTGGCCGACCCGACCCGAGACCCCCTGGGTCGGCCGGAACTAGGCGACCCGACCTGGGTCCGGGTCCGGCCCGCTTTGGCGCGGGCCAGCCCGGACGGTGTGGCCCGGCCCCGCCTGGGCGGCTCGGCCCGACCTGGGCAGCGGGTCCGGCGTGCGGACGACCTGGCCAGAGCCTGGTGGCTTGGCCGTTTGGGGGCCAAGCGGACAGGGGTGCGGGGGGGGGGGGGGGGGGTGGGGGGGGTGGGGGGGGGGGGGGTTGCCACCCGACAGTTTGTAACCACGACCCCCATGTGGGGGGCCACTTATGTCCGGCCAGCTGGGGGTTTCGAACCCCCGGCTCCTCCTCTGACCGGCCGGCCCGCTCCGGCCGGCCGGCTGTTGCCGGAACGGGACCGGCATGGCCGGTCCCCCTACTTCGACGCTGGCAGCCTGGAACCAGCCACTGGTCTTCCTGCTCAGCTGCGGCCTTGGTTCGCCTGACATGGCACGATGGCGCCATGACCTTCCGACGCGGCCCCACTCTGGCCGCGGTGCCTTCGGGATTCTCTGACGCGGCGCGACAGCACCGCGACCTTGTTCGATTCAATGGCGAGGCGCGATGGCACTGCATATTTCTTGTCGTAAGACCCCACGCGGTGCGACAACACCATGCCATCCCTCTTCCAATCCACCACAAGGTACACAAGAGAAAAAGGGGAGGAGGATCAGCCGTGTTTGTGCGGTCCGTCCCCCTCCCGTTAACTGATAACAAACGGTCGAATTGTATGAGGAATGATTATGGAAGAAAATCACGAATAGAAACACATAAAACCCATACCTCGTCAAATTCGTTGATTGAGGGTTCGTCGTTGAAATATCCATCGTGGAATATGGTGTTGTGGAAGGAGAATCATCGCATCATCGATCTATTGAGGATTTGGCGTTCTTGGTGACCTTCATCGAAGGTCGGTGTTCTTCGCGTTCTTCACGTTCTTCGTCGAAGAAGAAGAAGAACATCAAGCTCCTTAGCTTTTCTCCCAAATCCTCCCAAATAAACAAGTTCCAACCCAAATAAAATAATTAATACACTTATTTTATTAACATAACTTAAGTATTTGAATTTCAAACATTCAAATTAAACTCACCTATTTAATGAACTTTTGTTATCAAAATTAATGGTGAGTTGAAGGAGTTAGGGAATATGAAGGGGTGGGGTTCGTGTGGGCCCCACCACCCTCATAACCTCCCATGGGATGTTGGGTGGTTTCCCCCAACTTCCACTCATAGTTTTTAACCACTTAGAAATAAAAATTGTAGCTAAATTTTTTTTAACTTCCACAATTTTTAACAACTTCTCTCGTGAAAATGAAACTCTAGAAAATGTGTGCCTAAGCAATTACTGGCACTACGAATCCATCGGTTCCCTTAGAATTCAATTCCAAACACCGATTCAAATGTTATAAAAACCCGCTCGTTCGTTCACTGAACGTACCCGAGCTAATCTTCGGATAGAAATTCCGGGCACACCGGGCCTCAGAATCAAGTGCCGTTAGAAACCGCGTTCCTGTAAAATCCCAAAGAAAATTAATAAAAAAATTACCCTTGAACTTTAAGGGTCTTTACATTACTTCCACCTCAGGGCTTTACGTCCCCGTAAAGATACGTCAAAAACTTGGGCAACAAATGTGGGTACTGCGCACACATATGAGCCTCCTGCTCCCAAGTGCTCTCCTGGAGGTTCCCGTGCTGCCATCTGATGCACACTAGAGGAATCGACCATCCATGTAGGACCCGCTTCTGTCGATCCTCGATCTCCATTGGGACCTCTATAATAGTCGCCCCATCATCAAGTCCAGCTCCCTATGGTCAATGATATGTGTTGTCTCATGCATGTATCTCCTCAGCTGGGATGCGTGGAAAACGTCGTGCACCCGGTGCAACTGAGGTGGTTGAGCCAGGCGATAATCCACCTCGCCAATCCTGCTGAGGACCTGAAATGATCCGATGAAGCGTGGAGACAACTTTCTGCCTCATCCATATCTCCGTAATCCACATCGAGGTGAGACCCACAAGAAGACGTTGTCGCCATCCTCGAACTCTAGTGGCCTCCGCCTCCTGTCAGCATAAGAATTCTGTCGGCTCTGGGCTGTCCTCAGCTACTCCTGGATGACCTGGACCTTCTCTGTCAGGTACTAGACTATCTCTGGTCCCAAAAGTGCTGACTCCCCAGGGTCTGTCCTGCACTGAGGTAATCTTCAAGGTCGACCATACAACGCCTCGTATGGTGCAATCTCGATGGTGGAGTGGTATCTGTTGTTGTATGCGAACTCCTCCAAGGGTAGGTGGTCCTCGAAGCTGTGACCAAAGTTGAGGTAACATGTGCAGAGCATGTCCTCAAGAGTCTGAATGGTCCTCTCTGTCTAACCATCTGTCTGAGGGTGAAAGGTGGTGCTCAGACGTAGTTGCGTCCCAAACTCCTCCTGCAACCCCTTCTATAGGCAGGTTGTAAAGCGAGCATCTCGATCGGAGATGATAGATGATGGCACACCATGAAGACGTACAATCTCCTGAACATAGAGATGTCCCAAGCTCTTCACGGAGCCCTGCTCTCTGATGGGTAATAAGTGAGCCGACTTGGTGAGTCAGTCGACAATCACCCAAATGGATTCGTGACCTCTGGAAGTGCGTGGAAGTGTAGGCATGAAGTCCATAGATATGTCGTCCTACTTCCACTCCGGGACCTCCAAGGGCTGTAACACGCCTGCTGGTACCTAGTGCTCTGCCTTCACCTGCTGGCAGGTGAGGAATCGAGAAACGAACTCTGCCAAAGCCTTCTTCAGAGCGAAGACCACTACTGCTAACTCCAGGTCATGGGTAGCATAGTTCTTCTCATACTGCCTCAACTGACATGATCCATAGGCGATCATGACCTTCTCCTGCATAAAGACACATCCGAGTCTAACCCCTGATGCATCGCAGTAAACTACATACCCTACTCCCTCCTCCGGCAACCTCAAGGTAGGCGCGGTGGTCAATCTCTGTCTCATCTTCTGGAATCTCTGCTGACATCTATCTGACCAAATGAAGGGTTTCCCCTTCTTCCTTAACATTATTCAAAACTGCATAGATTTCTCCTTTTCCAAAAAGAGAAATTCGGTCTCATCCCCTGTATGAACCATGTTCCTGGCCTAATATAGTCAATCCCGTCATGATCTGTTAATTCATGTCGTGGATGACGTTGTAAGTCCTCAATGCTGCTACCAAGAGATCCAACCATTACTCTCGCCTCCAAAGGTTGAGTCACACTGTCCACATTAGTGTGTGGTCACTGGGTCTCCTCCAGTATGAATCTTGCATGTGAGGGTCAGTTCAACATTTTTTAACCAGCACCTCTCAGTATTAACATACAAAAGACAAGAAATCAAACGTCACAATTGAAAGCATCTTTTATTACTTCAACTCAAAGTATAAGGACACAAGGAAACACAAACAACGAAGCTAGATGCATTATGGGAAAAGGCCTCTATGCCTGGAGCTAGTCCCGCACTTGTCCACCCGCTTCCGGAGCTCCATGATCGTAAGCTTCAGATGCCTGAAGTTGTGCTCTCCCCTAAGGTCAGGGTGGACCTCCTGGTGGTGGTGGTGGTAGAGCCTCAAAACGTCGTCCTCCATCTGCCGCTCGACCAGCTCCTCGGCCTCGTCCACCTGCTCCCTGCGGACCGCCATGGTCGAACCTCTGCCTCTACCTGGGTGGTTCCTCAACCGTCTGGTGCTCCTCTGTATGGCGGGTCGGGCAGTCACGAGCCATGTGGACCTGCCCGCTGCATGCATTGCACTTTCTTCCACTCATAAGACTGGTTCTGCTGCGTGTTCCCTGAACCTCCGAGCCAGTATCCGGAGGACGTCTACCTGATGGACTGGTCCGCTTGGACCTCTGCAACATCTGTCTACTGCCGACTGTAGAAGACTCTTCCAAGTGTCGCCCTACGGTAGGTCTCGCTGCTGGTGTATACTCAGCAAGAAAGCTCTCAATTAGAAGGGATCGCTCCATTACCCCTGCCTATGTCGGAATGCTGAGGGAGATCAGCGATGCCCTGATCTCATGCCTCAGTCCTTGCTCGAATGTCTGGGCCCGGAAGAATGGGTCTTGTACCATGTCTGTCAAATAGCGCGAGAGATCAGTAAATCTTGTCGAGTACTCGGCGATCGTCAAGCTGCCCTGCCGCAGGTGTAGAATCTCCTGGATGTGCACCGCACGGAGGGTGGCAGGGACGAACTCCGAGCAGAAGAGGCTCTCAAAGTCCGTCCAGAGGAGAGATGCCTCATCGTGCACCTGGAGCATCAAGCTCCACCATCTGTCTGATGCCGCGTGCAGGAGGCTCGCTGCGAGGATCACCATGAGGTCTGCTGGTGTCCTCACTAACCTGAAAACCCGTACAACTACCTCGAGACAATCCTCAGCTACCTGAGGGTCCGTCTCCCCGTGGAACCTGGGCGGTCGCTGGCACTGAAATTCGTGCAGTGCACTAAGGTGACGTGCATCGTCAGCGGCTGGGGCTGGTAGCATCAGTGGCTCGGCGGGTAAAGGTACCGTCGGGGCCTTTGCTGTCAAAGGGACCTATACCGAGGCTTCGTCGCTCGGTGGGCTGTCGTCGTACACAACGATCAGAACACTAGATAGCTTCCATCATGGGGCCATCCTATTTAAGAAACAGGTGCGCCATGGTCAATAGTATACCTGGTGAGCTGACACAAAGTAATGACAAAGAAAACATGAAACACATAGGCAATCAATGTTTTCGTGCATTAAGTCGGAAATTAGAAGTCAGGGTCCTGGTGTACGGATACGTCAGCCACCGCAGCAACACTAAACTCCCTGGACTGATAACCACACTCAATACCCTTAACACTATTGGTTCACTTAGAAGAAATATCAGAGTCCAAAGTTCTGCGGTAGAACCAAACTCCTCTGATACCAATTTGTCACGACCCGTCCTCGGGGCCCGTGCCGTGACTACCCCGAGCCCGCCTTCCATAGGCCAGGGGCTGGTGACTAGCACCGAATCATAATTCCCAGTAAAAAGGGAAGGCATTGCCTTTGTAAAGTAAACAAACACACAGAGTGAGAAAGAAGAAGTAAACACTAAGTAAAACTGGGTATTGTAGAAAGTGCGGAAAAGTAAGTGGGCTAGAATACAAACCCAAACTGAAAGTAAAGTACAACTGAAAAAGGAAAACATCAACTGAAAGTAAAGCCGCAACGTCGAGCCGTCCACTGGAAGTCCCGCCTAAAGGGTGGGTATAGATCGCCTCCACAGCTCCTCGGGTCCAACCGTCCACTCCGAGTACTTCCCGTCCAGTGGTCCACCTCTAGGTACCGACCTGCTCCGCAAGCCTCAACCACGATCAGTGATGTCTATCGTCTGCAACCAATACAACGTAGTGTGGGCATAGCCCATACAGGGGTGAGTATAAACTACTTAGTAGGGACCCTGAGACCCCCGAAGGTCTCCCAGAATACACAAAGTATAATCCTCAATGGAAGATACAATCACGAAGTAACATCCAACACCACTTAGGTATATGCCCATACATATACCTAAGTCATCAATTCTCCTTCGGCTTCAACATCCGAGCCCAAGTACAACCCATTCCACACAGGAAAACACAACCCAAACCACACAGGAAAGCATAACATATTCCACACAGGATAACAAGTCAAACATATCGAAGATAATAACTGAATGTCATGATTTAGCTCACACAGGTATACTTCATCGGAAGACGATAGAGATGATCAGATGTAGCCACTGATTTATCTAAGCCGTCGGACCCACACAGGATCGATAGGTACTATCCCCCGCAATGACCCACAAAGGATCAATGTGTAACTAACCCCCACAATGACCCACAGAGGATCTGACTCACACATGATCAATAGGTAACTAACCCCCTCAATGACCCACACAGGATCAGACCCACAAAGGATCTGTACGTGCTAGCCCACACATGACCGTTGAGTACTGACCCACGGAGGATCTGAGCCACACAGGATCGGTAGCACTGATCCATGTAGGATCGATGAGTGTTGTAGTCGTCGCCGTCGTATCCACAGAGGATTTCTGTACAGTCGTCATCATCGTCGCAATCACAGCCAGCTCTAGGTTTCCCACACATAGCAAGTTCGTTCAGGAGGGTCCGCTCCACAAGCTGAGGAGATGATACATCAACTGACACATATTCAGGATTTTATGTATCCAAATGTTCTGTATCGTCAACCGGAACTCAAGGTCACAGACGACGTGTCAATCAGACGCCCGGTCTGAGAGTTATTAGCTTTTTCGTACCAGGGGCCCGGATGGTTTTTATGTCAAAACCAACCCGACCATACTCCAACTGCATCCAAATCTCGAGTGGAGTAATCTAAAAGGTCCGTCTCACTAAGAGGAATCCTAAAAAGTCGACGACACGTCAATCAGACTTCAGGAGCTGAGGTTATAAGTGTTTCTGCTCCGAGGGCCAGGTTGGTTTTGTGAACAGACCAACCCAACTGAACCCAAAGTAATCTGAAACCTTATGTGCGATATATAGAAACGACTGTCTCATTCCAACGATCTCATCGCCGCTGACGGTGCGTCGATAGGAGTTCTGCAGCCCATGTTATGGGCAAAAGACCGTGAGAGGTCCGGAAGTGGGGGTGTCAGGCCCGCACCGACCTGGCCCGAGACCCCCTGGGTCGGCCCGAACCGGGTCGACCCGACGTAGGTCCGGCTTACTTGGGCGCGGTCCGGCCTGGGCGACACGCCCCGGCCTGGGCAGCCAGTCCGACGCGTTGTCCAGAGCTAGGTGGCTCGGTCGTTTCGGCCGAGCGGACAGGGGTGCGGGGGGGGGGGGGGGGGGGGGGGGGCTGCACTTCGCCAGTTTGTAAGCGCGGCCCCCATGTGGGGGGCCGCTCATGTCCGTCCAGCCGGGGGTTTCGACCACCCGACTTCTCCTCTGACCGGCCGGCCCGGAACCGGCCACCAGTCTTCCTTCTCTACAGGCTGCGGCCTTGGTTCGCCTGGCGCGGCGCGACGACACCACACACCTCCGCCGCGGCCCCGCTCCGGCCGCGGTGCCTTCAGGATTCTCTGAAGCGGCGCGACGGTGTCACGACTTTGTTCTATTCAATGGCGCGGCGTGATGACACCGCCCATTTCTTGCAGGAAGACCCCACGCGCTGCGATGGAACCGCGCCATCACCATTCCAATCCACCACATGGTAGACAAGATAAAAAGGGGAGGAGGATTGTCCATGTTTGTGCGATCCGGCCCCCTCCCGTTAACTGATAACAAATGGTCGAATTGTATGAGAAATGATGACGGAAGAAAATCACGAATAGAAACACATAAAACCCCTACCTCGTCGAATTCATTGAGTGAGGGTTCATCGCTGAAATAACTACCGCGGAAGAAGGCGTTGTGGAAGGAGAATTGTCGTGTCGTCGATCTACTGAGGATCTGGCATTCTTGTCAACCATCGTCAGAGGTCTGCTTTCTTCGCGTTCTTCGCGTTCCTCGTCGAAGAAGAAGAATAACTTCAAGATCCTTAGCTTTTCTCCCAAATCCTCCCAAAGAAACAAGTTCCAACCCAAATAAAATAAGTACTACACTTATTTTATTAACATAACTTAAGTATTTGAATTTCAAACATTCAAATTAAACTCACCTATTTAATTAACTTATGTTATCAAAATTAATGGTGAGTTGAAGGAGTAAGGGAATATGAAGGGGTGGGGTTAATGTGGGCCCCACCACCTTCATAAACTCCCATAGGATGTTGGGTGGTTTCCCCCAATTTCCACTCAATGGTTTTAACCACTTAGAAATAAAAATTGTAGCTAAATATTTATTTTAACTTCTACAATTTTTAACAACTTCTCTTGTGAAAATGCAACTCTGGAAAAAGTGTGCCTAGGCAATTACCAGCGCTGTGAATCCATCGGTTCCCTCAGAATTCAATTCTGAGCACCGGTTCAAAAGTTAGAAAAACTCGCTCGTTCTTTCACTGAAGGTACCCAGTTAAACTTTAGATAGAAATTCCGGGCACACCGGGCCTCGGAATCAAGTTCCCTCAGAAACCACGTTCTTGTAAAATCCCAAACAAAATTAAGAAAAAAAATTACCCTTCAATTTTACGGGTCTTTACAACAACCTAGAAATAGTTTCATGTTGTGGTATTTGATTTATAAAAATTCATGTCCTATCTATTAGGATCTCCCATAATTTTATTCAAAGATCATTCAACTCGAAAATACCTTTTGAAAAAACAAGATTCCAAAGAAATATTGATTAGGTTTGTATTTTTTATTAATGAGTTTGATATAACCATTAAGGACAAAAATGGTTTTGAATATGTTGTATCTTATCACCTCCCTAGGATGGGATTGAAAGAAAACTCCCATCATCTTTCTATGTCTAATTAATTTCTCAATGAACACTTATATTTTGTGAGTTATTTCTATGGTATTCTAACATAGAAAAACACTTGTGTACATGTGTCATTACCAAATTCCAAGGGACCCAAGATAAAAGGAAATAAATTTATGATATTAAACTATATGTGCTTGATTATCCCAACATATTCAAGTTCTATCCATATCAAATCATTAAGAGACATGTTCCCGAGTTCAGGAAAGAGTCAATTCTTAAATTATATTATTAAGAGGTATGTTGAGGCCACTTTTCCTCAAATCAAAAAACTTCAAAGTTCCTAAAAAGTGGTTTCTTTTGGGCTAATATCACTTAGGATTCCAAAAAATTCTTTCAAATATATCCAGAATATCATCAATTAGGGTCCATAACACAAATAAATCAAATTATTCTTTCAAAACTTTTAGTTATTGAAATATTTTATTGTTGGGGAATTGATTTTATGGGACCCTTACCAATATTTAAGGGATATATTTTCATCATATCAATTATTTATTAAATCTCTAATTTGGTTGATACTATTACCACAAAGTAAAATGAAAATAAAGTTGTGATTTGATTCCTCAAAGAATACATCTTTTCATGATTTGTAATTCCTAGGTCTGTCTTTTGTGAACGTTGAACCCATTTCAACAACGATCCCTTATAATAACTCATTTCTTAGTATGGAATTTCTCACTAAGTTTCCACTTTATTCCATCCTCAAACCAATTGTCAAGATGATTTGGAAAATAGAGAAATTAAGCAAATTATGGAAAAATTCATCAATCCCTCAGGAAAAGATTGGTCTAAGAAACTCTTGGATTACATTGGGGAATATCATTTGACATTTAGAACCATCCTAGTAATGTCACCATTTAGGTTGGTATATTGAAAATCATTCCATTTTCATGTTGAAATTGAACATAAGGCCTCCTGGGAAATAAAAAAATAAACTTTGACATTTCATGGGCCAAAACAAAGTGGAAATTACATATAAATGATATTGAGGAAAATAGGATAAAGGATTATGAAAATTCAAGGGTTAGAAAAGCTAGAGTCCATGCCTACCAATATTGGAATTTCAATGTCAAGCAGTTTGAACTTTGAAAATTTGTTCTCTTATATTCTTCCAAACTTCATTTACACCCAAGAATGTTATGGTCATGATAGTCAGGGCACTACGCAGTGCATAATATGTACCACCATGGAGAGGTAGAGATTCAGGATACCTCAAATGGTAATATCTTCAAATTAAATGGTCATAGGTTAAAACCATTCATTTAATCATAAAAAAATAAATAGAGGAAGAGTTATCTGATCTAACCTATGAACAAGAAAAAATATTTTATATTTAGGGATTATGTTAAGATAATGACATTAAACAAAGTGATTTATGGGAGGCAACTCGGATTTTACATTTCCATTGACATAGATTTTTTAACTTCAAAATAAATAGGTATGTGTTTTCCTTTTTTCTTTGTGTGTGTTTTGGGAACCACCATGGAGTTTCCAATGTGATATAATGTTTTTTCTATGTAGGATTTATCAATTGAATCATTTTCATATTTCCAAATGAAACACATGCCTTCCAAAAATCAAACATACCTCCAACAATCCATGAGGATTCCAATTTTATTATGAATCCAAATAGATTGATTTCTTTTTAATATGATATCAACTTCAAGTCATGTGATTTTCTTCTAATATTTCATTTAAAATCATTTTCTCCCCTAATTTTTTCCCAATACTTACCTACCTTTTATCTCCTCTTTTAATGCTGACGGTAGTGTCATTCTAAGTTTGGGGGAGGGAAAATATTGTTTTTTGAAGAAAAATAAAATTGGGACTTTGTGAATAAAAATTCAGTTCCAAAAACTCAATTCATCCTCCTAGAATGTGCTAATGTAAATTAGGATTCATTAAAACTAAATGTAAAATGATTTTTAATGCCATGACTATAATTTTAATGAATGTTAAAGTTCATGAGCAAATTTTTTGGAATGTTTGGCTGTAAGACGTGATTTTCTTTGAAAAAAGCTTCATCCTTTTAATAAAAATTCCATAATTCTCATCCATTTAATTTTGGTTGTAAATTTGAGTTCATGGGTCCCTTTCATCATAGAACGGGGTTTGGGGTCACTTTTAGTTTAATTTTAGTATCCAATAAAAATAAATATAAAAAAATACCATGTAGAGCAATTTTTTGTCCAAATATGTGGTTTCTGGCACTTATGGATCATGACTCCATTATTTCCATGACAAGAGTTTGGGATTACATCTATCTTGTAGATCATGAAATTGGGAAAATGTGAGGTGTCCAACACTTGGGGACCAAAAATATATATTTTTCTTATCCAAAGTTGGTTATTTTATATATATTGTGGTTTAATAAAAAAATATAATAATCGGAAACTCATCTTAATTTTTAATGTGATTCCCACACAGATGTTCCATTTTATTCCCATTGAACAAGAAAATAGGACCCATGTCTTTTGAGTTACACAAAATAGAATATGCTAAATTGAAATTGGATGAAATGTGGTAATGAATTTCATCAAATAAATATGCTTAAAATTTTTATATTCTTGTGAACATAGCTTGTGTGAAATGATTTTGATATGTTTCATGATTGTTCACCATGATGAATTTTGGTGAGTATTTTATGTTATAATGTTTGTGAAAAAGGGAATTCAATTTCAAATTTTTGAGATACCTTTTTCTCGGGAATAGTGAAACTCAAGTTTGGGGGTATGATTAGAAACTAGAATGAGATAATATTCATTGATTATATCTTAATATTCATGTGTTTCAATATTTATAAAAATCAGTTTTAGTGAATTTTATTAATTGAACTTCATTTCACATCATTTGTGCAATTCATGTTTAAAGTGAAAAACTGTGTCCAATCAATCCCCTATTTCTGGAGAACATTTTATTCATTTTTTGACATTGATATTTTTGGATATTATTTATAACCATTTTGGGAACATTTTATCTTATAGGATCCATGGATGAATCCCAAGGGAAGATGGATATTTTTTGAAATGAATGCAGAAATTCCTGGAAAAAGCATAATGGGATGCCCATTAAAAAAAAGTGGGGACTACAATCCAAACCCAATGAATCTCCAGTTTTAAATGTTGAAATATAAAATTTTGGAGATCATTTCCATAAAATATTTCTAGAGATAATTCTAAAATTTTCATGGATATCCCGGGATATGAAGTTGACATTTAATTTGTGGGTTAGATTTAAATGCCCATAAAAACATCCTGCCACATTGAGTATAAAATTCTAATGGATGATCCATTTGGGCTGAAATTTTTGATGATATTATAGGAAACATGAAAGAATATATTTATCTTCTATGACCATCCATGATTCTTCAACATGGAGTTTCAAATTCACAATTCAAAAAGGGTGATGAACTTGGATAACTTTCCTTATGAAAGTTGAAAAGTACAATTTCCTTTTATTTCTCATCCTATTTCTGAATAACCTAATTTTTGGGGAAGGAATGGATTAATGGGGATCAAGAATAGGATCCTAGTGTTCCTATATTTGGATATGGTGATGAAGGTAATTTACATCCATGTTTTTTCATTAAATTATAATTTCAAGATTTTATTTTTTTATTGCATTGTTAATTTATCACATGTTAGATTTTCCTTCACGTTCATTTCATAATAAAAGTTCTTCTTATTATTATATGATTTTATTCCTTTTAATATTTTATTGATATCATTGAATAATTGTGTGAACTTATTCAAACTAGTAATTGTGAATTTTGTCACACAATAGTGGAGTGATTGTTATTTCTGTTTTTTATTCTTATTTAATTCTACCCTCATGTATAACACCCCAAAGTTTCATAGTACGTTATTTCTTCTTAGTAATCCAATAACATTCACTACATTCAACACCATGTTCTAGCATACCAAGAGTTACCAAACTAGTCATTTAAAAGCGGTTATGAACAGTATTAACTAAATTTTGAACTTGAAATATATCCTATAATTTTAGAATCCATATTATGAGTTTCATAAACATAATGAAAAAAAAACAAATTCATTTTTTCAGAAAAAATAGTTTTTTAAAAACAATTCAATTTTTCCATATTTTAACGGAGATACCTTTTTAAATACATTTTTTGAAACTTTTATATATTCAATTTTGAGATGATAAACTTCTTCTCTAGAATGGAGACATATGAATTTAGTTTCAATAAATTTTTGGTGTTGTTCTAATAACATTCATATTCGGGTGAATAGTGAAAAAATACTATATTTTAACTGAAAATAACTTTTCTAATCAAAATAATTTGTAGTGTTAAATTATAAATGTTAATGGTTTGGAAGTATAAATACATTATGTTTTTACAAATTAATCCAATGTTGTTCATTGGAAATAATTTCACTTTGAAATTGAACATAAACAAGTATCAATCTTTTGTTAGTTATTATTTATTCAAAATAGACTTTTTGGTTTTGACAATAGGAATTAATTTATTATTAATAAATGAAACTTCTATGTTTTTAATTTTGTAAAATATACTTAATTCATGAATTCAGAATATCAAAATTAGCTTAGGGTGAAATTTTGGCATTTTTCTAAAAACATTCAATTTTTGATGAATTGTGAAAAACACTGAGTTATTGGTTAAAACCGTCTTTTTATTTAAATAAATATTTATTTTAGGTAAAAATAGATACATAATACCTATATATGTTCAATATAATGCATCGGAGTCATTTTATAATAAGTTTAGATATATAAAAATTGTGTTGAACTTTTTACCGTCCATTACCCACCTCCTAGAAGAATTTGCAATTTTGCATATTCTTAATTTTACCATTTCAATGAGTTGAATTACAAAAATCAGATAGACACAGTTAACCTTAGTAAGTAAAATGTGGTTCACTAAGATGAAAATAATTTTTGGTGAATAGTAACTTTTGACTTTTATTTACAGCAGTTAAAGGTAAATAGGGTAATTCAAGGTAAAATGAATATTAAAATAATACAAAATTTCCTTGAAACTTGTCCTAACCTTATTTTATGAGTCATGTCCGACCATGGAAATCCTTGGGTTGATTTTGGGACCCCATGGATCCACTTATGAATGATAATGACACTTTATTTAAATTAACTTAAAGTAAAGGAAAAAATGACATAAACAAATATATTTCAGTAAATCAATTTTTACATGGGGTTATATAAGTCATATTTTTTACTATAAAAATTCATTGGAAATATAAAAATAATTCCTACAGAATGATATTTTAATTATATTTTTTAGACATTATATAATTTAATTTATTTATAACACAATAATGATGCAGTAATTACCTTATTAATAAAATATTAAAATAATTTATATTATTAATATCAAAATAAATGTAATTTGAGACTTTTTATGAATTAAAATAATTTTCTAGGTTAATATGATGTTTTAGGGTTGATTTAATAAATTTTTTTCGAAGTAATAATGTTGTTATGAATACAAAAAAAAACAAAATAGAAAATAGTGTCAAAATTGACATAAATGAGTTTTTAAAACATATATTATATTATTAATTGATATTATATTCCTAAAAATATAAGGTTATTTTTAAGGTATTAAATAATATTATACATGTAATTAATGAACTCCATGAGGTTCGTTTGGATGTTTATAGTAAGTTTATTAACCATATAATATAAAAATACAAAGAGACATGGTAAATGTCAAACTAATTAACTAAGAGTTAAATCTAAAATATGAGGTTAACATTGTGACCCAAACCTATCTAAAACCTATTGGTTGAGTGGTTTTTTACCCATCCCAACCTTATATTTTAAATAATCCATTTTGGATCCATTAGATACCAAAAATGATTTTATTATAAAATAATATTTCTAGCTTTTCCTTAGGTGCCCCCTACCCCACTTATAAAATGGAACATCCCCTTATCTCTAATTCACTCCTTCAAATCCTTTTGGCTCGGAAAACCCTGCAAAAATACCCTATAAACTATCCCCTCTTCATCCTATAGGCCTTCCATTAGTCAAAAAGCCAACCTATGGATCCCTTTTGATCAAATCAAAAGGAAAAACCCGAAGAAGAGGTAAATATTTCATCACCTCTTTCAAGTTCCTTTCTTCTTCCACTTCCTCTTTCTTTGATGTTTCCATTATAAAATAATAACTCCAGTATATTCCATATACTTTGATGTTATTATAAATATGGTACATTCATATTCATTATTCTATCCATCCTTTGAATAACATGTCACCAAATGTGTGTACGTACGACTTACCATCTCCACGTCGTGGTGTAATTCTTATTCAATACATTATTATTTGGATGGGTATAATATTGATATGTAATTGATGAAAATAATAAATATAACATGATAATGATTCTTAAAATATGATATAATATCCAATTATATATTATTTAAATATAAAAAGAATGTAATTGTCGCTCGTGCATACATACAGATTACCGTCTCCATGAATTTGATGAGATTCATTCCCCATCGTATCCATTCAAGAATAATTTTCATTAGATGATTAAAAATAATTTTTAAAGATTTAATATAATTCTGATGATAAATAAGATATATCCAATCCAAAACAAAAATTACTTACGTAACAATTCATATAAAGGAAAACGGATCAGTTAACACTCGAAATGACGATAATACTAAGATATTATTAACAATGAAATGTTAAAAGATCATATATGTTATCATATTAATGTATTTGATTCTTGTATAATTTAATAACAATTATTTCACCATTATACAGTAGGTTAAACTTCCCTCGACCAAGGAAAAGTACAAGGTATGGTTTAATTTCACAATCTATTTATTATCCAAGGTTGTTTTTATGTAAGTATCTACTGGGACCTCTTTATCATCCACAACCATATTTATTAAAAATGTATTCCAAAACATTTTTAATATTTACTATACTATTGTTTAAATTCATTTATACCCTTGTTTGACTTTTTATAAAGTAGATTGAAAGGAATCTTTCTGTCATTTTCCAACAAGGTAATTTATGAACTTTTCAAAAAAATTAACATAAGAATGTTTTCTTAAAATATACGGCGGGTGTGGATATATTCCGCCATTATAACATCAAAAAACCTTCCCTTACAAGCTTATCATAATATTTACAAAATAAATTTTTTCTTTTATCATTTTATGAATTTAAAATTATTTCAAAATAGAAAGACACATTTCTCTAAAAAAGGTTTTGATTTCATTTGTGTCAACATCCTTTGATGGATTTTACGCTTACCTAAAGTTGATTTATTATGATACAAAACACCCACATTGTATTGAAGGTTTTGTGATATGTTTGACTATGGATATGTTATTTTTATACCATTCATGGTTTATGGATAATGTATTGACATTTCGTATGTCAGTTTTAATACAAATTTTTATGTTATGTTTAAACCTTTCCATGTTAGGAATGCATTAGACTTAGTAAGTGATGAGTGGTGCCCTATATAGCTCCTTGATGCATCAGTAGGTCTCATGAGACAATCTGGTGTCTTTGAACAAGTCCCTGACAAAATCTTATTTGTAATCTTGGCACAAGGCCTTGACTATGTGGTTATGAAAGTCTGGCATTATGCATTCGATCATTGTGAAAGTGGCTATTGATATTACATGTGAATATTGGAATAGTATAATAACAATCTGAGTATGTAAATGGAATTATTATGATTTATATTTGATATATTATAATGAATCTTATGTTGAAAAGAATTTTGTTTTAGTTTTATATATTTCCTTAAATTTTGGTGCTTATTTATGAAACTTTCTGCTATATTGTTATCCTTACTGAGAATTTGATCTCACCCTTTCTATGTTTTATTTTTCTGAGGATGTTAAGAAGTAAATTATAACCAACCTGCAGGGACAGTCTATGGGATCTCAGTGTTTTCCATGGAAACAATGTTGTTGTATTTTTCCATTTTAGAATGTAATTTAAACCTTATGAATGTATCAAGTACTTCCAAAGCTACTAAACTAATCAGTCTTTCGAAACATGGTATTTTGTGATCTTGCCAATGATATGTAATAATGCAAAGACTCTGGGCTTCTAAAGTCGTGGCATTATAGTTGGTATCAAATGAAGTTTAGTACAACCCTTGGAAACTTGATTTAGATAAACTCTGATTAGAGCACACAGCCTTAAGATAGAATTTGAGGATTAGTATAGAAGAACTTCCTAGAATGTTCATATTGTAGAGATTTTGTGAGTTTTCTAAGAAATACATCCATGTCTGGATACGAGCAGGTAGAGGTGGCTCTGGCACAGATGTACCAAGGGGTAAAACCTGAAAATACCTCTTTGACCTAGACTCGAACGTGAACTGGTGCACGACAACGGGTCTCGCTTCACTCTTGGTTATGGAACTCTTGGCCGATATGCTTAGGATAATTCTAATTTTCCTTACAAATCATTAGGAATGATTGAACAGTATATACCTCCTCCAAGAAGATAATTTTATGATTATGGATTATGTCCATAAACTGTTCAATTTACGTAAGGTATTTTACATGTTTGGAATTATTTATTGCAATTCATAAACTAACCTAGTGTATTCCATTGTATAGAAATGGCTCATAGAAGAAGGAATGTGAACTCTAGAAATACGTATGATCCAATTAGTATGAAGGATAATATATTTCATGGTATTAAGACAACGTTTAGAAATGAAATAGTCTCCCATGTATTCTCAACATATAAAGAAATAGTATCATGTGTTAATATGATAAGTAAATAATTCTCTGAGTTCTATTGAATTGAAGTGAAGCAATATAAGAAAAGGATGGAAGAGAGAAATATGGATAAAGGGAAGATGGAAAAGAAGGATTTTCCCATATGTGATAACTGTGGAAAGAATCACCTTGGTAAATGCTTTAAGGGAATGTGAGTTTTTTATAAATGTGGATAAAAAGGACACCAAGTACTTGATTTCAAGTGTAAGAAAAAGTTTCAAATGTAAAATGCTTCATCTACAAGGTGTTGGGATACTACATGAATCAATGTCCTAGTCATCAAAGTGTACTTTAAATGATTCTATTGGATAATAATCAAGTTATGATACTACCTCAGATGAAGAGGAATGACTAGTGTTCTTATGTTGTTATTAGAGAATTATTTCATTTGAGTGTTGTATCAACAATATTCTGGTTATATTAATTATGGAGATAAATACGGATTGTACTGTAGTATTATTTTATTGAGGATTTGAGATTATATGGTTCTACGAAAAGTGACTTAATAGTAAGCTAATCATTTTTAAAAAATATATGGTTGAAGGAAATGTAATCCTTATTATGGTCCTGATAATGAGGTAGTGATTTTGGAATAAGAGAAGGTTTATTTGGATAAATTATATTGGATATTCTTGAATTCCTTGAAACTGATTAATTGTTTGTTTATTTCATCCTTTTTGGAATATTCAATATTTTTGTATATAACGAATATATCCAGTATTATATAAAGGATAAGGGATCATGAAGGTAATCAATACGATTTTCAGGTAATTTAGGGTGTTACCATATTTTATAATAAAACAAGATGATGGTTTTCACATGTTATTACATGGGAAAAATGATCTTCATTGTGTTTAACTTCCATATAAATTTTGGAATGTGAGTTTGGATAGATGTATTTTTGGTAAGTCTAAAGGTTGTAATGGATTATGTACGACATTGGATACTGTTGTTAAGGTTATTTATGAATTATTATAAAAAGGATAACACATAGAGCGTGTGACAACCCATTGCATTGGACAAAGCTGCGGGAATCGAACCCACAACGCTAGTGTGATTGGTATTTATCGCATACCACTAGAGTACTTTAAGTCCGTGGATTTTATAATGTAGTTTCTTTTTTTACAGGTTCTGATAGGTGAATTATAAATTCTTTTTCTGAACCCTATACGAATAGGATAAATAAAATATTTTTTAATTTATATTATATTTTAGAGTGAAATAAGAGTTTTTTTGTAGAAATTAGTTAATGGATGGAACTCTACTTGTAAAGTATATATTTTTTCTTCTCTTATTCTATGAAGAAATTAATTCTTAAACTTTAGGTAAAGGATCTTAAAACTGAAAATGTGTTATTGTAACACCTTATGTTTTGTTGAACCGAATATATTTTAAATCATCATAGATTGATGTCTTTGAGGCCCTCAATTCTACAATTGTTTGTGATTGATGACATCAATCACTCACTATAAATATTTATGGTTTCCCTCCAATTATGTGACTCTAATTTTACCATTTTTCTCATAATCAAGATCATTATTTTGTGGTGACCCTTTCATTTCCCTTTTCCTCTTATTAAGACTAATTTTTATTAACCCAATTTCTGTTGTGGGTTTTCCCACAAAGGTATTTTCTATTTTAAACCTATTATTTTTGAAGAAAAATTTCAAATTGTGAGGATGGAATTTATTGAAGGAGGTAAGAATGTAACACCCCAAGATTTCATAGTATGTAATTTCATCAAAATAATCCAATAACATTCACTACACACAACATTGAGTTCTAGTGCACCACGACTTACCAAAATAGCAGTTCAAAATTAGCTATGAATAACATTAATTGAATTTTTTTCATACTATAATACTTATAATTTTAGATTCCATATTATGATTTTCTTAGACTAAATTAAAAAAATTAATTTTTTTCATATAAAATATGTTTTTTTAAAAAAATTGAAATTTTAACGTATTTTAATGGCGAACCCTTTTTAAATACAATATTTGAAACTTTTATATATTCAATTTGAAAAAATAAACTTCTTCTTTAGAATATTTACATAATAATTTAGTTTCAATAAATTTTTGGTCTTTTTCTGATAACTTTCATATCGTGGTGAATAGTGAAAAATACTATATTTTAACTGAAAAAACTATTTTAATCAAAATAATTTGTAGTGTTAAATTATAAATTTTAATCGTTTTTAATTATAAATATATTATATTTTTACCATTTAATGTGATTTTATTCATTGGAAATTATTTCTCTTTGAAATTGAACATAAACTAGTATCAATCTTTTGTTTGTTATTATTTCATAAAAACACACTTTTTGGTTTTAACAACAAGAATTAATTTAAAATTAATAAATGAAACTTCTATTTTTTGAATTAGGTAAAATAAAATTAATTTTTTAATTCATAATATCAAAATTATCTTTGGGTAAAATTTAGGTATTTTTCTGAAAACATGCAATTTTTCATGAATTGTGAAAAACACTAAGTTATTGGTTAAAAGTGTCTTTTTATTTAAATAATTATTAATTTAATTTAAATTTATTTTAAGTCAAATTGATAAATAATACCTATATAAGTTAAATATAATTAATTAGTGTCATTTTATAATATGTTTAGATATATAAAAATTTTATCAAACTTTTTACCGTTCTTTACCACCTCCTAGGAGAATTTACAAATTTGCATAAAACATAATTTTACCATTTCTATGAGTTGAATTTAAAAAATATGAGAGACACAGTTAAACTCAATATGTAATATATGGTTCAATAAGATGAAAATAATTTTTGGTGAATAGTATCATTGGACTTTTATTTACTGCGGTTAATGTTAAATAGGGTAATTCAAGGTAAAAACAATATTATAATAATACACAATTACCTTAACATTTTTCCTAACCTTATTGGATGAGTCATGGACAACCATGGACATTCTTGGGTCAATTATTGGACCCCATGGATCCACTTATGAATGACAATGACACTTTATTTTAATTAAATTAAAGTAAAGGAAAAAAAGACATAAACATATATCGTTCGATAAATTAATTTTTACATGTGGTTATATAAGTCATGTTTTCGAATATAAATATTCATCAGAAATAAAAAAATAATTTCTACATATTGGTATTTTATTTATATTTTTTAGACATTAAATATTTCAATTTATTTATGACACAATGATGATGTAGTAATTACCTTAATAATGAATTATTAACATAATTGATATTATAAATATACAAATAAATATAATATGAGACTTTTTATTAATTAAAATAATTTTCATGGTTTATAATACAATTTAGGGTTGATTAAATAAATTTTTTTCTAAGTAATAATGATGTTATGAATATAACAAAAACAAAATAGAAAATAGTGTCAATATTTACAAAAAAGAGTTTTTAAAACAAATATTATTTTATTAATTGATATTCTATTCCAAAAAATATATGGTTTGGAAAAAGGACTTAAATAATATTATATATGTAATTAAATAACCACTAGAGGTTCAATTGGAAGTTTATAGTAAGTTTATTAACCATATAATACAAAAATACTGATAGACATGGTAAATGTCAAACTAATTAACTAAGAGTTTAATCTAACATATGAGATTAATATAGTGTCCCAAACCTATATAAAACATATTGGTTGAGTGTTTTGTGACCCATAACCACCTTATCCTTTAAATAATACATTTTGGAGCCATTATAAACCTAAAATTATTTTATTATCAAATAATATTTCGAGATTTTCCTAAGGTGCCCCTCACCCCTCTTATAAAAGGGAACTACCCCTTCTCTCTAATTCACACCTTCAATGACTTTTGGCTCTACAAAACCATTCCCAAAACCCTATAAACTATCATAAATTCATCCTAGAGGACTTCCTTTAGTCAGAAAGCTAACCTAAGGAGCCCTTTTTATTAAATCAAAAGGAAGAACCCGAAGAAGAGGTAAATATTTCATCACATATTTCAAGTTCCTTTCTTCTTCCACTTCATCGTTATTTGTTGTTTCCATTATAAAATAATAACTCAAGTTTCTTCTATATACTATGAGTTTATTATAAATATGGTACAACCATATTCATTATTCTATCCATCCTTGAATGACATGTCACCATACGTGCGTACATACGGCTAAACGTCTCCACGTCATGGTGTAATTGTTATTCAATACATTATTATTTGGATGGATATAATAATGATGTTTAATTGATGTAAATAATAAATTTTACATGATAATGATTCTGTATATATGATATAATATCCAATTATATATTATTTTAATATCAAAAGTGTGATATTGTCACTCGTGCATACGTACAGATTACCATCTCCACGAACACGATGAGATTCATTCCCCATCGTATCCATTCATGACTAATTTTGATTATATGATTAAAAATAATGTTTAAAGACTTAATATAATTCCGTATATGAATAAGATAATTCCTATCCATAAAAAATTACTTACGTAACAAATCATATAAAAGAAAACGAATCATTTAACACCCGAAAAGATGATACTACTGAGATATTATTAACAAAGAAATGTTAAAAGATCATTTATGATATAATATTAATGTATATAATTCTTTTATAATTTAATTAAATTATTTAACCATTATACAGGAGGTTACCCTACCCTCGACCAAGGAAAAGTACAATGTAAGGGGTAATTTCTCAATCACTGTATTATCCGAGGTTGTTTTTACGTAAGTATCTACTGGTACCTCTTTATCATCCACATAAATGTTTCTTAAAATTGTATTAAAAAAGTTTTTTAATATATACATGAATATTTTTTAAATTCATTTATACCCTTGTTTTAATTTTTATAAAATGGTTTGAAATGAATCTTTCTGCCATTTTCCAACAAGGTACTTTATGACAATTTCAAAAAAAATTAAGGTAAGAATGTTTTAACTTATACAGTGGGTGTGGATATTTTGGTGCCTTTATAACATCATCAAAGATTCTATTACCAGCTTATAAGAATATTTCAAAAATAAATTTTTTATTTTATAATTATATAAATTCTAAAATATTTCAAAATTGAAAGAGATATTTCTCTAAAAAAAGGTTTTGATTTCATCTATGTCAACATCCTTTGATGGATTTTAAGCTTATTTGAACTTGATTTATTATGATACAAAACTTCCAAATTGTATTGAATGTTTTGTGGTATGTTTGACTATGGATGTATTATTTTCATACCATATATGGTTTATGGGTAAAGTATTAATATTTAGTATGCAAATTTTAATATGAATGTTTATGTTATGTTTAAACATTCTCATATGAGGAATGCATTGGATATAGTAAGTGATGGGTGGAGCCCTATATAGCTCATCGATGCATCGGTAGGTCTCATGAGACAAAATAGTGTCTTGGCACAAGGGCTGGACAAAATCTTATTTTTAGTATTGGCATAGGGCCCTGACTACGTGGTTATGAAATTCTGGCATCATGCATTACATCATTATGAAAGTCGCTATTGATATTGCATGTGATTATTCAACTAGTAGAATATCCATGTGTGTAAGTAAATGCCATTATTTTGATTTATATTTTCCATATTATGATTAATATTATGTTGAAAAGGATTTTTTTAGTTTTATACATTGCCTTAAATGTTTATGCTTATTTATGAATGTTTCCGCTATATTGTTAACTTTACTGAGCATTTGAGCTCACACCTTTCTATGTTTTATTTTCCCAGGATGCCAAGAAAGTATATTATGACTGACCTGCAATGATAGTCTATGGGATCTCAATGTTGTCCATGGAAACAATGTTGTTGTAGTTTTCCATTTTAGGATATAATGTAAACCTTATGAATGTATCTTGTACTTCCAAGGCTTCTAAACTAATCGGTATTTCTAGAATTGATCTTTTGTGATCATGCCAATGATATGTAATAATGCACTAACTCTTGGATTCTGGGGTCGGGGCATTACAGTTGGTATCTGATAAATTTTAGTACAAACCATAGAAACTAGATTCAGATAATCTCTCATTAAATCACATATCACTAAGATAGAATTTGAGGATTAGTATAGAATAACTTCCTAGAATATGGGTATGGTAGAGATTTTGAGAGTTTTCCATGAAAAAAATCCTTATCTGGATACAAGAAGGTAGAGGTGGCTCTAGCACAAATGTACCTATGGGTAAAACCTGAAAACACTTATTTGAGCTAGACTCGAACGAGAACTGGTGCACAACAACATGCCTTACTGCACTCTTGGTTACGACACTTCAGGGGGGCATGCATAGGATAATTCTCATTTTCTATACAAATCATTATAAAGGATTTACGAGTATATACCTCCTCAAATAAAATATTTTTATTATTATGGATTATATCCACAAAATTTTCAATTTACATTAGGTATTTTACATATTTGGAATTATTAACAGCAATTCATAAACTGACCTAGTGTATTCCATTGTATAGAAATGGAACCTAGTAGAAGGAATGTGAACTCCAGTAAAACGTACGATCCAAAGTGTACGAAGGATCATATCTTTCATGGTATTAAGACAACATTTAGAAGGGAAATAATCTCCCATGTATTCTCAACATATGAAGAAATAATATCATGTGTTAATAAGATAAGTAAATTATTCTCTGAGTCCTATGGATTTGAAGCGAAGCAAGAGAAGAAAAGGGTGGAAGAGAGAAAGACGGATAATGGGATGAGGTAAAAGAAGGATTTTCCCATATGTGATAACTGTGGAAAGAATCACCTTGGTAAATTCTTGAAAATAATGAGAGTTTGTTATAAGTGTGGAGAAAAAGGACACCAAGTACGTGATTGCAAGGGTAAGAAAAAAGTTTCAAATGTACAATGCTTCATCTGTATGGCGTTGGGACACTACACAAATCAATGTCCCAGTCATCAGAGTATACCTTAAATGATTCCATTGGTTAACAATCATGTTATGATACTACCTTAGATGAAGAGGAATGACTAGTGTTCTTATGCTGTTATTAATTTTTTTTTTTCATTTGAGTGTTGTATCAACAATATACTGGTTATTTGAATTATGTAGATAAATAAGGATTTTACTGCATTACTATTGTATTGAGGATTGGAGATTATATGGTTCTAAGAAAATTTACTTAATAGTAAGATAAACATTTTGGAAAAATACATGGTTGAAGGAAATGTAATCCTTAATATGGTCCTAATAATGAGGTAGTGATTTTGGAATAAGAGATGGTTGATTTGGATAAATTAAATTGGATATTCTAGACTTCCTTGGAACTGATTAATAGTTTGTTTATTTCATCATTGTTGGAATATTCAAAATTTTTGTATATAAGTAATGTATCAAGTATTATATAAATGATAAGGGAGCATGAATGTAATAAATAAGGTTTTATGGTAATTCAGGGTGTTACCATGTTTTAAAATAATACATGATGAAGGTGTTCGTATGTTATTACGTGGCACAAAGGATCTTCATTGTGTTTAACATCCTTATAAATTTTGGAATGTGACTTTGGATAGACGTATTTTGTATAAGTCTAAAGGTTTGAATGGATTGGGTTTGAAATTGGATACAATTGTTAAGGTTATTTTTGAATTATTATAAAAAGGAAAACACGAAGACCATGTGAAAACCCTTCATGTCGGACAAAGCTACAGGAATCAAACCCACAACCCTAGTGAGATTGGGATTTATCACCTACCATTGGACTAAGTGAAGTCCTTGTATTGTATAATGTACTTTATTTTTTTAAAGTGTCAGATAGGTGAATTATGAATTCATTTTTTTAGAACACGATACGAATAGGATAAATAGAATATTTTTTTAAGTTCTATTATCTATTAGAGTTAAAGATGAGTTTTTGGTAGAAATTAGTTAATGGATGGAACTTTACTTGTCAGGTATATATTTTTTCCTTCTCTTATTATATGAAGAAATTAAATCTTAAACATTAGTAAAGGGATCATAAAACTAAAAATGTTTTATCCTAATACCTTATGTTTTGTTGAACTGATGATATTTTAAATCATCATAGATTGATGGCTTTGAGGCCATAAATTTTACAATTGTTTGTGATTGATGAAATCAATCACTCACTATAAATATTCATGTTTTCCTCCAATTATGTTCCTCTAATTTCCACAAATGTTATCCTAATCAAGATCATAATTTTTTGGTGACCCTTTCATTTACCTTTTTCTTTTTTAGGAATAAATTGTATTAACCCGAATTCCAATCTCGGTTTTCCCACAAAGGTATTTTCTATTTTAAACCATTTATTTTCAAAGAAAAATTTAAAATTATAGGGATTCAATTTATTGAAGAGGGAAGAATGTAACATCCCACGATTTCATAGAATATTATTTCTTCAAAGTAATCCAATAACTTTAACAACACACAACACCGAGTTCAAGCACACCACGACTTACCAGACTAGCCATTAAAAAGTAGTTATGAATATTATTAGCTGAAATTTGAACTTTATATAATCCTCATAATTTTAGAATCCATATTATAAGTTTCATATACATAATTAAAGAAAAAAAGTCCTTTTTTAGATAAAAGACATTTAAAAAAATGAAATTTTACCATATTTTAATGGCGAACCCTTTTTAAATCCAATATTTGAATCATTTATATATTCAATTTGAAAATATAAACTTATTCTTTATAATATAGACATAAGAATTTAGTTTTAATAAATTTTTGGTGTTTTTCTGATCACTTTCATATTTGGGTGAACAAGGAAAAATACAATATTTTAACTGAAAATAACATTTTTAATCAAAATAATTTGTAGTGTGAAATTATACATTTTAATGGTTTATAAGTATAAATATATTATATATTTTCCATTTAATCCCATGTTATTAATTGAAAAAAATTTCACTTTGAATGTGATCATAAACACGTATCAATCTTTTGTTAGTTATTATTTCTTAAAAACACACGTTTTAGTTTTGACAACGGGAATTAATTTTAAAATTATAAATACATCTTCTATGTTTTGAATTTGGAAAAATTGACTTAATTTTTGAATTCAGAATATCAAAATTATCTTAGGGTAAAATTTTGGTATTTTTCTGAAATCTTTCAATTTTTGATGAATTGTGAAAAACACTGAGTTATTGGTTACAATAGAATTTTTATTTGAATAATTATTTATTTAATTTTAATTTATTTTAGGTCAAAATAGATAAATAAGACCTATATAAGTTCAATATAATTCATCGGTGTCATTTTATAATAGGTTTAGATATATAATAAATTTAATGAACTTTTTACCGTCTTGTACCCACCTCATAGGAGAATTTACAAATCTGCATAAAATATAATTTTACCATTTCTATGAGTAGAATTTAAAAAATCTGAGAGACACGGTTAACCTCAGTAAGTAAAATTTGGTTCAATAAGATGAAGATAATTTTTGGTGAATAATAAATTTGACTTTTATTTACCGCGGTTAAAGTTAAATTAGGTAATTAAAGGTAAAAAGAATATTATAATAATATAAAATTACCTTAAATTTTATCCTAACCTTATTGGATGAGTAATGTCCGACCTTGGGCATCATATGGGTTGATTTTGGGACCCCATGGATCCACTTATGAATGATAATGAAACTTTATTTTAATTAACTTAAAGTAAGGGAAAAATGACATAAACAAATATCTTTTAGTAAATAAATTTTAAATAGGGTTATATTAGTGATATTTTCAACGATAAAGATTCATTGGAAAGATAAAAATAATTCCGACATTATGGTATTTTATTTATATTTTTTAGACTTTAAATAATGTAATTTATGTATGACGCAATGATGATGCAGTAATTGCCTTAGTTATTAAATATTAAAATAATTGATATTATAAATATCCAAATAAATGTAATTTGAGAATTTTGATGAATTATACTAACTTTATAGTTTAATATTTAATTTTATTTTTGATTAAATGAATTTTTTTTGAAGTAATAATGCTATTATGAATATAACAATAACAAAAAAATAGTGTCAAAATGGACATAAAATAATTTTTAAAACAAGTATTATAATATTAATTGATATTCTATTCTTAAAAATATAAAGTTCTTACAAAGGTCTTAAATAACAATATATATATGTCATTAATGAACCACTTGAGGTTCTCTTGGAAGTTTCTAGTAACTTTATTAACCATATAATATAAATATACAGAGACATGGTAAATTTCAAATTAATTAACTAAGAGTTATATCTAAAATATGAGGTTAATATAGTGAAACAAACCCGTCTAAAACATATTAGTTGAATGGTTTTAGACCCATCCCCAAATTAGCCTTTAAATAATACATTTTAGAGACATTATAAACCAAAAATTATTTTATTAGAAAATAATATTTCTAGATTTTCCTAAGGTGCCCCTCACCCCTCTTATAAAAGGGAACTTCCCCTTCACTCTAATTCACACCTTAAAAGCCTTTTGGCTCAGAAAAACCCTACCCAAACACCCTATAAACTATCCTACCTTCATCTTAGAGGCATTCCATTTGTTAGAAAGTTATCCTAAGGATCCATTTTGATCAATTCAAAATGAAGAACCCGAAGAAGATGTAAATATTTCATCACCTCTTTCAAGTTCCTCTCTTATTCCACTTCCTCTTTCCTTGTTGTTTCCATTCTAAAATAATAACTCCAGTATATTCTATATACTGTGATGTTATTATAAATATGGTACAACCATATTCATTACTCTATCTATCCTTTGAATGACATTTCATCATACGTGCGTACGTATGGCTTACCATCTCCATGTCATGGTATAATTGTTATTCAATACATTATTATTTGGATGGGTATAATAATGTAGTTTAATTGATGTAAATAATAAATATAACATGATAATGATTCTGTATATAAGATATACTATTCAATGAAATATTATTTTAATATCAAAAGACGGATATTGTCCCTCATGCGTATGTACGGATTACCATCTCCACGAATGTGATGAGATTCATTCCCCATCGTATCCATTCAAGACTACTTTTCATTAGATGATTAAAAATCATGTTTAAAGACTTAATATCATTCTGAATATGGATAAGATACATCATATCCATAACAAACATTACTTATGTAACAAATCATATAAAGGAAAGCTAATTAGTTAACACCTAAAATGACGATAATACTACGATATTATTAACAAAGCAATGATAAAAGATCATATATGATATCATATTAATGTATATGATTATTTTATAATTTAATAACAATTATTTATCCATTATAAATGAGGTTAACCTACCCTCGACCAAGAAAAAGTACAAGGGAAGGGTTAATTTCTCAATATCTGTATTATCTGAGGTTGATTTTACATAAGTATCTACTGGGACCTCTTTATCATCCATATCCATGTTTCTTAAAACTGTATTCAAAAATTTTTTTACTATTTACTAGACTATAGTTTAAAGTCATTTATAAACTTTTTTGAATTTTTATAATTTTTTTTGAAAGGAATCATTCAGTCGTTTCCCAACAAGGTACTTTATGACCATTTCAAAAAAATTAATGTAATAATGATTTTTTAACTTATACGGCAGGTGTGGCTATTTTCCGCCATTATAAAATCATTAATTCTTCCCTTACAATATTATAAGATAATTTCAAAAATAAATGTTTACTTTTATAATTATATTAATTTTAAATTATTTCAAAAGAAGATGAAATATTTCTCTAAAAAGGTTTTGATTTCATCTTTGTCAATGTCCTTTGATGGATTATAATATTATTTGAAGTTGATTTATTATGATACAAAAATTACACATTATATTAAAGGTTTTGTGGTTTTTTTGACTGTGGATGTGTTATTTTCATACCATTAATGGTTTATGGATAATGTATTGACATTTCTTATCCCAGTTTTAATAAAAATGTTTACGTTATGTTTAAAACTTTTCATGTGAGGAATCAATTGGACTTAGTAAGTGATGAGTGGGAACCTATATATCTCCTCAATGCATCGATAGGTCTCATGAGACAAACTAGTTTCTTAGTACAAGGACATGAAAAATTCTTATTTGTATTCCTGTCACATGGCCTTGACTGTGTGGTTATGAAAGTCTGGCATTATGCATTCCATCATTATAAAAGTGGCTGTTGATATTGCATGGGATTGTTAGACTAGTAGAATATCCATGTGAGTAAGTAAATGGTATTATTTTGATTTATATTTTCTATATCATGATGAAGTTTATGTTGAAAAGGATTTTGTTTTATTTTAATACATTTCGTTATATTTTTATGCTTATTTATGAAAGTTTCTGCTATATTGTTATCCTTACTGAGTATTTGAGATCACGCCTTTCTATGTTTTATTTTTCCTAGGATGTGATGAACTATATTATGACTGACTTGTAGGGATAGTCTAGGGGATCTTAGTGTTGTCCATGGAAACAATGTTATTGTAGTTTTCCATTTTAGGATGTAATGTAAACCTTATGAATGTATCTAGTACTTCTAAGGCTACTAAACTAATCGGCCTTTTGAGACTTGCTCTTTTGTGATCATGCCAATGATATGTAACAATGCACAGACTCTGGTATTCTAGGGTCAGGGCGTTATAGTTGGTATCAGAGAAATTTTAGTTAAAACAGTGAAAATAAAATTTAGATAAACTCTGATTAGAGAACATAGTCCTAAGATAGACATTTAGGATTAACATAGAAGAACATCATAGAATTTTGGTATTGTAGAGATTTTGTGAGTTTTACAAGAAATACCTCCTTATCTGGATACGAGCAGGTAGAGGTGGATCTGACACATATATACCTAGGGGTAATACCCAAAAACACCGCTTTGAGATAGACTCTAATGAGAACTTGTGCACGACAATGGCCCTTGCTGCACTCTTGCTTACGAAACTCCCAGGGGATATGCTTAGGATGAATCTATTTTTCTTTACAAATAATTATGAAGGATTTACGAGTATATACCTCCTCAAAGAAAATATTTTTTTGATTATAGATTATATCCATAAACTGTTCAATTTACATTAGGTATTTTACATGTTTGGAATTATTCATTGCAATTCATAAAATGACCGAGTGTATGCCATTGTATAGAAATAGAGCCAAATAGAATGAACATGAACTCTAGCAATACATATGATCCAAAGAGTAAGAATGATCATATTATTCATGGTATTAATCCAACATTTAGAAGGGAAATAGTCTCCCTTGTATTCTCAACATATGAAGAAATAATATCATGTGTTAATAAGATATGTCAAAATTCTCTGAGTCCTATGGCTTTGAAGGGAATCAATAGAAGAAAAGGATGGAAGAGAGAAATATTGATAAAGGGAAGAGGGAAAAGAAGGATTTTCCCATACATGATAATTTTGGAAAAAATATCATTGATAAATGCTTGAAGGGAATGAGATTTTGTTATATGTGTAGAGAAAAAGGACACCAAGTACGTGATCGAAAGGCTAAGAAAAAAAATTTTAATGTACAATTCTTCAGCTGCAAGGCGTTG
This sequence comes from Viscum album, assembly GCA_963277665.1. Taxonomy (NCBI): domain Eukaryota; kingdom Viridiplantae; phylum Streptophyta; class Magnoliopsida; order Santalales; family Viscaceae; genus Viscum; species Viscum album. The sequence continues at coordinate 2,124,478,494 of OY728119.1, forward strand.
GAACACTACGGGAATCAATGTCCTAGTCATCGGAGTATAAATTAAATGATGCTATTGGATAATAATCACGTTATGATACTACCTCAGATGAAGAGGAATGTCTAATGTTCTTATGTTTTTATTATAGAATTATTTGATTTGAGTGTTGTATCAACAATATACTAGTTATATGAATTTTGGAGATAAATAAGGATTATAATGCAGTATAATTTTGGGAGGATTTGAGATTATATGGTTCTCAAAAAAGGGAATTAATTTTAAGCTAAACTTTTTCAAAAAATACATGGTTTAAGGAAATGTAATCCTTAATATGGTCCTGATAATGAGGTAGTGATTTTGGAATAAGAGATGGTTCATTTGGATAAATTATATTGGATATTCATGACTTCCTTGGAACTGATTAATAGTTTGTTTATTTCATCATTGTTGGAATTTTCAATATTTTAGGATTTAAGGAATATATCCAGTTTTATATAATGGATAAGGGAGTATGAATGTAATCAATATGTTTTTTTGGTAATTCAAGGTGTTACCATGTTTTAAAATAATACATGATGAAGGTATTCACTTGTTATTACGTGGAAAAAAGGATATTTATTATGTTTATCTTCCTTATAAATTTTCCACTTTGAGTTTGGATAGAAGTATTTTGGATAAGTCTAAAGGTTGGAATGGATTACGATTGAAATTGGATACTATTTTTAAGGTTATTTTTTGGATTATTATATAAAGGACATCACATAGACCGTGTAACAACCCGTCGCATCGAACAAAGCTGTGGGAATCAAACCCACAACCATATTGTGATTGGGATTTATCGGCTACCACAAGACTACATGAAGTCCTTGTATTTTATAATTTAGCATTTTTCTTAAAGGGTCTGATAGGTGAATTATAAATTCATTTTTTTTTTGGAACCCTATACGAATAGGATAAATAGAATATATTTTTAAGTTCTATTATCTTTTAGAGTGAAAGATGAGTTTGTGGTAGAAATTAGTTCAAGGATGGAACTCTACTTGTCAAGTATATATTTTTTCTTCTCTTATTCTATGAAGAAATTAATTATTAAAATTTATGTAAGGGATCTTAAAACTAAAATTTTGTTATGATAATAGGTTATGTTTTGTTGAACCGATGATATTTTAAATCATCATAGATTGATGGCTTTGAGGCCCTCAATTCTAAATTTTTTTGTGATTGATGAACTCAATCAATCCTAATAAATATTTACGTTTTCCCTCCAATTATCTTTCTCTAATTTCCACCAATTTTCTGCTAATCAATATCATAATTTTGTGGTGACCCTTTAATTTCCCTTTTCTTCTTATTAAGACTAAATTTTATTTACCCAATTTCCGATGTGGGTTTTCCCACAAAGGTATTTTCTATCTTCAATGTTTTATTGTTGAAGAACAATTTCAAATTGAAAGGACACAAATTATTGAAGTAGAGAAGAATTTTTTATCCCAATATTTTATAGTACGTTATTTGTTCAAAGTAATCCAATAACTTTCACTACACGCAACATCGAGTTCAAGCGCACCACAACATACCAAACTAGCTTTTCAAAAGCTTTTATGAATAGTATTAACTAAATTTTGAGCATTATATAATAATTATAATTTTAGAATCCATATTATGAGTTTATTAGACATAATGAATGAAAACAAAATTCAATTTTTTTCAGATAAAATATGTTTTTTTAATGCGATTTTACAGTCTTTCAATGGAGAACCATTTTTAAATCCAATAGTTGAAAATTTTATATATTCAATTTGAAAAATTAATCTTCTTCTTTAGAATCGGGACATAAGAATTTAGTTACAATAAATTTTTGGTTTTTTCTGATAAATTTCATATTTGGGTGAATAGTGAAAAATACTATATTTTAAATGAAAACAACTTTTTTAATAAGAATAATTTTTAGTGTTAAATTATACATTTTAATGTTTTGTAAGAATAAATAGATTATATTTTTACCATTTAATACATTTTTATTCATTGTAAAAAATTTCACTTTGAAATTGAACACAAACAAGTATCAGTCTTTTGTTAGTTATTATTTCATAAAAACAATCATTTTGGTTTTAACCATGGGAATTAATATTAAATTAATATATTAAACTTATACGATTTGAATTTCGTAAAATAGACTTAATTTTTTAATTCATAGTATCCAAATTAGCTTATGGTGAAATTTTGGTATTTTTCTGAAAACTTTCAATTTTTGATGAATTGTGAAAAACACTATGTTATTGGTTAAAACCGACATTTAATTTAAATAATTATTTATTTTATTTAAATTTATTTTGGGTAAAAATAGATAAATAAAACCTATATAAGTTCAATATAAACGGTTGGAGTCATTTTATGATATGTTTTGATTTATAAAATTTTTATTGAACTTCTTACTGTCTTTTACCAACCTCCTTGGAGAATTTTCAAATTTTCATAAAACTTAATTTTACCATTTCTGTGAGTTGAATTTAAAAAATCCAAGAGTCATAGTTAACCTCAGTAAGTAAAATTTGGTTTAATAAGATTAAAATAATTTTTGGTGAATAGTAACTTTTGACTTTTATTTACCGCGGTTAAAGGTAAATATGGTAATTCTTGGTAAAAAGAATATTATAATAATAAAAAATTACATTAACATTTGTCCTACCCTTATTGGATGAGTTATGGGTGACCATGGGCATACATGGGTCGGTTTTGGGACCCCATGTATCCACTTATGAATGATAATGGCACTTTATATTAATTAACATAAAGTATTGGAAAAAATGACATAAATAAATATCTTTTAGTAAATCAATTTTTACATGGGGTTATATAAGTTATCCTTAGACTATAAGTATTCATTAGAAATATAAATGTAATTACTATATAATGGTATTTTATTTATATTTTTTAGAAATTAAATAATTTAATTTATTTATGACACAATAATGATGCCGTAATTTCCTTATTAATGAAATATTAAAATAATTGATATTATAAATATCCAAATAATTGTAATATGAGACTTTTTACAAATTAAACTAATTTATAGGTTAATATGACATGTTAGGGTTGATTAAATGAATTTTTTATGAATTAATAATGATGTTATGAATAAACAAATAGCAAATAGTGTCATAATTGACATAAAAGTGTTTTTAAAACAAATATTATATTATTAATTAATATTATATTCCTATAAATCTAACGTTCTGAAAAAGGTCATAAATAATATTATATATTTCATTAATTAATCACTTGAGGTTCTCTTGGATGTTTTTTGTATGGTTATTAACCATATAGTATAAAAATCCAATGAGACGTGATAAATGTCAAACTAATTAACAAATAGTTAAATCTAAAATATGAGGTTAATATAGTGACCCAAACCTATAAAAACCTATTGGTTGAGTGTTTTTAGTCCCATACCCATATTATCCTTTAAATTATCCATTTTGTAGTAATTAGAAACCGAAAATCATTTTATTATAAAATAATATTTCAAGCATTTCAAAAGGTCCTCCTCACCCCTCTTATAAAAGGGTACTTCCCCTTCTCTCTAATTCAGACCATCAAAGCCTTTTGGCTCGTCCAAACCCTGACCTAATAACCTATAAACTATCCTACCTTCATCCTAGAGGCCTTCCTTTAGTCATAAGTCCAGCCTAAGGAGCCCTTATGATTAAATCAAAAGGAATAACCCGATGAAGAGGTAAAATTTTCATCAACTATTTCATGTTCCTTTATTCTTCCACCTACTATTTCTTCGTTGTTTCCATTCTAAAATAATAACTCCAGTATCTTTTATATACTATGATGTTATTTTATATATTTTAAAACTATATTCATTATTCTATCCATCTTTGGAATTACACGTCAACATACGTGTGTACACACGATTTACTGTATCCATGTCATGGTGTAATTGTTATTAAATACATTATTATTTTGATGGGTATAATAATGATGTGTAATTGAATTAAATAATAAATATAACATCATAATTATTCTGTATATATGATATAATATCCAATTATTTATTATTTTAATATCAAAAGAATTATATTGTCGCTCGTGTGTACGTACAGATTACCGTCTCCACGAACGTGATGAGATTCATTCCCCATCATATCCATTCAAGACTAGTTTTCATAAGATGATGAAAAATAATGCTTAAAGACTTACTATCATTCTGAATATTAATAATATACATCCTATCAATAACAAACATTACTTACATAACAAATCATAGAAAGGAAAACGAATTAGATAACAGCTGAAACGATGATAATACTAAGATATTATTAACAAAGCAATGTAAAAATATCATATATGATATCATATTGATGTGTATTATTCTTGTATAATTTAATAAAAATTATTTCACTATTATACAGGATGTTAAACTACCCTCTACCAAGGAAAAGTACATGGTAAGGGTTAATTTCACAATCTTTGTATTATCCGAGGTTGTTTTTATGTAAGTATCTCCTAGGACCTCTATATCATCCACATACATGTTTCATAAAAATTTATTCCAAACCATTTTTAATATTTACTATACTATTGTTTATAGTCCTTTATAACGATGTTTTATTTTTTATAAAATGTTTTGAAAGGAATCTTTCTGTTGTTTTCCAACAAGGTACTTTATGTCTATTAAAAAATAAGATAAGAATGTTTTTTTAACTTATATGGAGGGTGTGGCTATTTTCTGTAGTTATGACATCATCCAAGCTTCCCTTAAATTTTTATAAGAATATTTACAAAATAAATGTTTTCTTTTACAATTCTATGAATTTTAAATGATTTCAAAATAAAAATAGACATTTCCCATAAAAGGTTTGATTTCATCTAGGTCAACATCCTTTGATGGATTTTAAGATTATTTGATGTTGATTTATTATGATTCAAAACTTCCACATTTTATTGAAGTTTTTGTGGTTTATTTTACTATAGATGTGTTATTTTCATACCATTCATGGTTTATGGATAAAGTACTGACATTTCATATGCCAGTTTTAATATTAATGTTTATGTTATGTTTAAACCTTTTCATATGAGGAATGCATTTGACATAGTAAGTGATGGTTGGAGCCCTATATAGCTCCTCGATGCATAAGTAGGTATCTTGAGAAAAGCTAATGTCTTGGCATAATGCCTTGAAAAAATATTATTTGTAGTCTTGGGACAAGGCATTGACTATGTGGTAATGAAGGTCTGACATTATGCATTCCATCATTATGAAAGTGGCTATTGATACTGCATGTGATTATTCGACTAGTAGAATATCCATGTAAGTAATTAAATGGCATTATTTTGATTTATATTTCTCATATTATGATGGTGTTTTTGTTGAAAAGTCTTTTTTTTAGTTTTATACATTAACATAAATTTTATGCTTATTTATGAAATTTTTCGCTATATTGTAATTCTTACTAACCATTTGAACTGACCCCTTTCAATGTTTTCTTTTTCCCAAGATGTGAAAAGTATATTATGACTCACTTTTAGGGATAGTCTATGGGATATTAGTGTTGTCCATGGAAACAATGTTGTTGTAGTTTTCTATTTTAGGATGTAATGTAAACCTTATAGATGTATCTAGTGCTTCCAAGGATACTAAAATAATCAGTCTTTAGAGATTTTAACTTTTGTGATCATGTCAATGATATGTAATAATGCACTAACTCTAGGCTTCTAGGGTCAGGGCGTTACATCTTGAGTCTACTACCCACTTCCATTGAGAGAATAACATCCATAGAGGTATAAAACACTGGTGGTTTTATCCAAATGAGTTTCAAGGGTATGTATTAGATATTATTTCTAAATTTTATAATTCCTAATTATTTATTTTGTTGAGATTTTCAATTAATGATGTGCCTTCTGCATTGATCTCATTAATTTTGAGGCTACAAAACCTGAGTGGTAAAGAGATACCATACCTTTTATTGCTCATGAATATGATCATGCAATTGTATAGGTGATTTTCCTTAGGATAGTGAAGACTCAAAATTACGTGAGTGATTTGGGAAGTTCATATTTTGTTGAGGAAAACACTTAAATTTTTGAAATTGAAATAATTTAAAAATATATTCATCTAATCCACCCTAAGTGATAACCTTGGATCAATTCATTATTTTTAAATTGAATTTAATTAAGTATCTAAAACTCATTTACAATCATATCAATTCAAATCCAAGTTGTTCACTTCATAGCCAACTCACCCCGTCAAATCAGCTTATTAGAATGTATCTTTCTTTAGGTTTCTTCTTTGGTATATAAGGATTTGATAACAAAATATATAGTACAAGATACCACTTAACCATTTATCTTGGGTAAATTTGGGTGCAACCACGATTCATGAAGTACCCCAATCGATTGTATCTGATCGGTAACTATATTTTTAAATGATGATTCAATTGAATTATCCAAAAACCTTTTGGGAAAATCTGTGCTTTTTTATGGTATATAATCATCAAAAAAAATTCAGTATGAGAAGACAATTCAAAATCTTAAAGATATTGGGATCAATAATTCCCCCTAGTAGAGTTCTCATATGAAAATAGTTTTCATTATCGCATTCAAATAAACCAATGTGATTCTGTACATGGGAAGAGATTGAGACTCTAACATGATTAGATGTAGTTAGATTGAGGGATAGGATAAGTACTGACCTCATAAAATAAAATATGGAGATGTTTAGAACAATTAAGGGGAATATGAAAGAGTCACATTGTCTGTATAATATTTATGAAGATGATAATTGAGTATATTTAGAGTCTGTTGTTGGTGATAAGGTGTTCCTTCGACATTTTCATAGATGTGAGTTATGAGAATTGGGATGAATGGGAAGGTTATCCCATATATAAATTTGGGCATTAAAAATAATTGATCCTATTGTGTTAATATCCAATATCTAATAACTATTTCCACACCCATCCTAATTACATAATGTCCTCCATGTATTTATTTTGAGAAACTACATACAAGACCCCCACAATTTCTAATCTCGAAAGTTGTGCAACTAGAACATGGTATTCTATATGAGAAAAACCTAGTAAAAATTATAGATGAAAGAGATAAGATTATAAAAACAATACCATTCATCTCTTCAAAGTTCTATAGAGAAATTATATGTCTGATGAGGCTATGTTGGATCCTAAGAAGGTGATGAGAGAAAAGTTCCATCACTCGTATTTTTCCATGTAATAAAATTTCAGGGGTGAAATTATTTTAAGTTGGTTACAATGTAATGAACCGATATTTTCCTAATTAATTAAATACCATGATCTATGAATTTATCAACATGAAAAACCAGACCCAAAAAAATATACCATTATATGAAATATGTAAAATCAAAAGGTATGAACATTGGTAACAAAATTAGGAAATATATAAAAATAAATATATTTATATAAAAAAAAATTATATATAAAAACAATTAATACATAAAAGTAACTATTAAAATATTTTATTATTATAATAGTTTTTTTAAAATAAATATTTTTCATGTTTAATTAGAACAAATTTTAAAATAATTTTTAATAGGAAAAAATTATACAAAATCATTTTTCCATTACATTTTATGATTTTATTTTAATGTTATGATTATTAATTTTAAGAAATGGATTTGGAAATTTTAATTCATTTAGGTATTTATCATTTCCATATAATATTAATATGAATGTTTGGTTTTTTTGGGAAAAATTAATTTTCCTGGTGAATAGTAAAAATTCCAATTTTATTGATGTTCTCACTTTTATGAAATTATTTTATTATATGAAAAAATTTATTTTATTTGAAACTTTTCAATATTAAACTATAAATCATTAATTATAAAAATTATTTTTATAAAACAATTTTAAATTTATAAACCCCTGATCTTAATTTTGAAAATTTATATTGTGTCTTAATGTATACTGTTATTTTGAATGTTTTGTTTAATTAATTATAACATGATGCAATATTTTCATTATTTTTATTGATAAATCATTACTCTTTTTAATATTGATAATTATTTTAAATTCATTTAAATGAATGTAATTGATAATTCTACCATAATTTTAAATTTTATTGCTTGAAAATATATATTTTGAAAAAAATGGGAGTTTTTGTGTTACCTTCATATGTATTAGAATTAATTTTCATTACATATACTATTATAATTTAAAAAATTGAATTTCATATTTATAATAATTTTTTCTAAAATATATAACATGTTTTATTTAATTTTTAGGTGTAAAATATAAATTTACTAGGTAATAACTAATTACTACATAGAAAACTAAAATGGTAAAAGTTAGTAACCTTAGAGGTTAAGGGAATAACATGATTACTTTTTAGTTTTTGGAGGTGTGTATCTACCTTTACAACCCTAAACTACATTATTTATCAATTTTGGAGGCACTTTTTTTGATATCGAGTTCTATTTATTAATTTTCATTTGGTATTTATAAGGATCCCACACCTTTTCACTTATAAAAGGGTAACTCTATCATCAATTCCCCTCACCCCAAAACCCCAAAATTTCGACCCATACTCTACCCAATACTCTAATCAACACTCTTATCTACGTTAAGGATGTACTTTTTTTCTCAAAAAACCACCCGTCAATGTTTTAATCCACTTAAAAATGGAAATAATCCACGAAGTGAGTAGGTTAATGCATTATATGGGAATCAATCATAAAGGTAAAGGACTTGCTATCTCAAAATCATTTCTTTGAGCAGTAGAATTTATTATTTAACATAATTTTTCAAATAGTTTACAATTTTGTTGATATAATTTCGTTATTTATGGGGGAATATATTTTTTGAACGAAAATAAATTTCAGGTATGGTATTCTTTTTAGTTCTCTTAAAAACAAATGGGGCTTTTTAAAAAGGGACTTGCATCTATGAATTTCACAATGATAAATACATATTTTTTTGCAAAAAAAAATCATTATTTGGTTCTCATTATATTTAAACTATTTTTCTATAAGGAAGTTATGTTATATAGTTTATTACATTATGACCCCTTTTGGATAATGAGATTTTGATTCATATGTTTTTTTAAGTTCGTGTTTTGTGAAGTGTTCAAGAAACCCATTTCTTCCATGGGATACTTATGTTTTGATGATTATTGTTTTTAAGTTTAACACATAAATATGGATGATGATGGGGTTTGTATTATATCATCCTTAAAATCATTGTGACAAACTTATATACGATTTGATATTCAAGCATGGACATAATGGGTTTGTTCACATGGGCATGGGCATGATAGGATTCCTCACATTTTTAGGCATGGAAATAACGAGTATTTTCTTATAGGTATTGTAATAAATTGATTTATGACACAAAATTTTGTATTCCAATGGATGATCTATATTTTCAATTTCTTCAAGTTAGGAAACATTTTTTTATGAAGTTATTCTAAGTTTCAAGTTGCATTTGATTTTGAAGAAATGCTTTGTTTTAATGATTGTACCCTTTTATGAATCCCACACCTTATGTCATGTCCATGTGTTATATGTTTTATTTTTTATGTGCCTTTAATTATATTTTTATGATATTATTGTGCTCCATCATATTTGGTGATTATCATACATGGTATTATGATCACTTATTTAGATATTAATGATTTTATCATATTATCCTCAATATTTTGATCTAATACATTGTGAAATGTATTTTTAATTATTGTTAATTTTTTCCCACCCATTTATTATGTTTATATTCCAAAGGTTTGAAGATTATTACATCATGTTATAAGTATTAAAAAGTTTCTATAGTATCAAAATTAATGAAAATCGTTTTCAAGTGTTCTAAAATTAGATGTTTATGTAACTAATTTTCAAGACATTAAAACTTCCAATCCTTATATTATGTGACTATTAGGTGTTATAATATTTAAAAAGTGTGATTAATGTATTATTTAAGTTATGATTACCTTGGTTCACAATTGGTAATATAATTGATGATGCTAAAATTTATAAGGAAAAGATATCTTAGGTGCTCTGTGAAAGGGATTATGAGGAACTATGGCACCTCATGAGCTTGTTAGATGATTGGAGGATGGATTCTTCTGAGGAATAGAGATCGATGAAATGTTCTCCATTATTGGTCATTAATTTTCTTTTGTATTCCAGGTAAAGGATAGATATGTTACTGGCCCATATTGCATCATGTTGTGGGAACAACTAGCTAGAGAGGACCTGATACATGGGTGGTCATTGAACAAAATTGATGTGATACCTGTGGATGGGAGAGTTATAGTCCCTCATTCCAGGGGATAATGGTTGATCAAGAAAATCATGGTGATTTAATCCAGATAATACCAATGTTTTTATAGAAGTGGTTTGAAATCACTATGGATTTTCTGATAGGTTTTCACAGGACCCTGAGTATCCATGATGATGTATTTTTTATTGTTGAACAACTAATGAAGGTTTCTCTTTTCTCACTGATCAGCGATACACTCTTAGTAAATGAGGTGAGAATGATTTATACCCCTTATATAATAAACATCCATTGAGTTCTTGTGAGCATAATATCTAATTGAGACATGTGTTTTATGTCTTGTCTTTGTAAGGGCTTGCATAAGGCCTTAGGGGATCACTTGATATTTACCACATTAATGCATCCTTGGGTGTTGGATTGTATGAACAGACAATTTACATATCAGAGGATTTTCTATGGTCTTGTAACGTAGACTTTGGTGGAGTGTTGGATGATCAATTAGCCTTGTTTGAGTTAACATACAAAAATAGTTAACAATATTTGATTCAAATGGAATATTACAGGGATATTTATATGATTACATGTTGTTTACCATTCTTTTGGTATGATGTTGGTGAGGTACTGGTTGTGGGGCCCAGTATGGCATGAGATACCACTAATGGAGTGCATATAATTTAGAAAATGTAGATAATGGATTAAATAAGGAATAAAAATTGTTCCACACATAACATGAGACTTATATAGTTTTATATATGTGATTGGTTTGTTCTAAGAGTGACTCCTTGGTTTGGTCATCAATGTTTGAGGAAGAAAGGGAAGCTAGTGTTGTGGTTTTTAGGACCCTTAAAGATTATAAAGTGGGTAGGGAAAATGGAATAATTTCTAGATATTCCTTGTTGATCCATGGTATACCCAATATGTTTCATCTTTCACAGCTCTAGAGGTTCATTATTGAACATACACATGTCATCGATTATAAGAATATGTAGTTAAAGAACAACACATCATATATAGAGTGCTCAATTCAGATTGTAAGATGGATTGAGAAATTTTTTTAGGGGGAAGATGGGACCACTAATCCATGTTCTATAGAGTCATGTATGGATTGAGGAGGATAAATGTGTGTGAGAGACTGATACTCTATCTTAATGGCCTGATTTATTTCAGTATAATAATTGACTTTAATAATTAGGGATGAGAAGCCATTGGTGGGGGAGAATTGTAACTCCAGTCTTTAATTCAATGTATGAGAAGTTAAGTTCATAAATTATCTTTTGTATTTGTGTTATTAAATATTATTAGAAGTTTAAAAGTAATATTTCTTTTATTAAATTTTATGAGTTTCGAAGAACGAAGAACTTGAGGAAGGGCTTGGCTGTAGGTGGATGGAAGGAAGCCACTGACTAACTGGTGGAACCAACAAGTCGTTGGGTGGGTTTCTAGTAGACTCTCAAGGATCTATTATAAAAACCTAGGTAATATTAAGAGAAATAATTTTAATTTATTATTAATATTAAGTAATTATATTTATTATAGTTAAATCTATTATAAGAATATTAGGTAAACTTTCAATCAAAAGTAAAAAAGACTTATTTCTAAACAAATTGGACTCTCATGTGTCATATGTATTTTTTATAATATTTTTTTTAAAAATTATAGAAATTTATTTTAAAAAATGAATATTATTTTTGAAATTATTATATCAATATTAGGAAAGGTTTAATTTTTTGAATTTCCTTAAAATATTGATTTTTAGTGAATAGTGGGAAATACTGTTTTTCATAAAACTGTATTTTCTTTTCATTAAATAAAGTAATTTAAAAATCCCATTGGGATTTTAATTTGATATCCAAGTAAAATAGGTTATATATAATCTAACTAATTTCAATTTAATAATCTTTATTTCAATTTTTTGTATATGTTCATTTTTTTATTGAAACATATTTTGCAATAAAAAACTCTTTTTCATTATGTTTTTTTATTTAAATATCAAATTAAATCATAATATATATATAAATATAATCATTTAAAAAGTTTTTTAAATTTGGAATTAGGAGGTCCAAATTAGATAAATGTTTCCTCTTTTTATTCATTATTTATATCAATTGTAGTAAATAATTTTCAATTTAGTAAGGTTAGATCCTATAATTAAGGTTAAAAATAATATTATAAGGACAAAAAATATCTCTATCACTTAAATCTATTTTATTGGATACATTTTTTTCACCATAAATATTAAATATTTGAAATTTTTTAAATTTCTATCAAATTTTCTTTGATTATAATGTTTATATTCTTCTAAGTAAATATAAAGTCAAAAATATACCTCTCTTGTTTTAAATATCTATAATATTTTATGGTAGGGATCAAAAAAAATATTATCATTTGTAATGGTTAATATGAAAAATAAATGAACCTAAAAATATTAAAAGTAATATAATTTACTGAATTTTTATGCTCCAATATTTCCTTTAGATATATATAACATGTTATTAATGTTTGAAATGATTATATTTGAATTAATTTGATGTCATGTTTTTTCTAGGTAAAATTAAATAACTATTTAAATAAATGACATTAGTAATATTTTATAATGAATATTATTTTATTAAATGAGTTGAAATTCCAAAAAATACATTATAAATAAATTAATATTGATGTGGTTGTAAATATTAGTAATGGTATAATTATTGGCCAATTTTAATTTTATTGAATCTATCTTGACCCCTAAAGAGTAAAAAGTTTTGAAACCAGGGTAATAGGAAAAAGGGAAAATGGACAGTTAAAACCAAAATAGATGGGTAAAAACATTACCTAAAATCTTCTAGAAAAATGGATGAGAAGATTTAGAATAATCCCATTCCTATTCATTGATTATATCAATTTGGAGTCATTTTTATAGGTTAATTAATTTATAATAATTTAATAATTTAATAAATTCTATGAATTCCACTTTCTTCTCTTATAAAATGAAGCCTCAGATCCTGTTATATTCATACATGAAAAGAGACTTTTTTCAGATGAGACATACCCAAATACCTTAATAAAACACCTAACCACTGTCTAGAGTCCCAGTTTGAATAATAAAACGAACCTAGTAAGGCTGTTAGTACACAACTAAAGAGGTTTTCCGAAGAAGAGGTATATTACTTGATCGATAATTTTAATTTTATTTCTTCTTGTACCTCCATAAAATATTCTCCACCCATGATAAAATAAAAAAATAATTTTCTTTCATATACTAATATGTTATTACATTAATTTATAAAGTTATATCCACATCCTCTTTTACCACATGGTAATTGAAACCATCATTCTTATGTACGGCGGAATACTACCACACAAGCCGATGAAATTCATTTTCCATCACCGCCTCTAACAGGTATATAAAACTATGAATTTATTGTATATATTTCACATTCATGAAATATTTACCAATATAGATATGTAATATATCATAATTTTCTTCCCTTTATATTCATTGAATAATGATATTACCTCTTTGTGCGTACATGTGGATTACCACCTCCAAGAAGTGATGTGATTCGTTTTTAAACACTACATAACATGGATGGTATGTATGAGTTTATTTGAATAAATAGTATGATATTAATGAAAAAATAAAGTTTATAGAAATATAACATTATACTTTATTTCAATCATGATAATAAAAAAATAGAAGTGTTACTCATGCATGCGTACAACCTACCATATCCATGATTTTAACATAGTTCTTTTTTTATAACGAAATTTAATGTTTGGTTTTAAAATTATATTTGATGAATAAAAATTATAATTATGTCATTATTATTATTTTGGAGATATCATAAATACCACCTTGACCATAGTTTACCTACCAAATCCATTTTTGAGAAATGAGATGAATAGCATTAAAACATCCCCCGTGAACTTAATTGATTTAGTAATTAAATATAACATGATAAAATATAAAATAAAAGGAATGATAATATTTAAAATGGTTCTTAATAATGTAAATAATTAATATAAGTTTATTTTTCTTAATGATAAATAAGGTACGCGATGAGTCAGGCTAAAGGTAAGGAATTCCTTAACATAAAAACAAAAATTTTAAAAATTTTAAAAATTTATTTTCTAATTTTTTTATTCCATTTCCATATTCTAAAAAATATTTTATGATTTTATTTAAATGTACATTAGTTTAATATAACGTCCATTTTATGTCACTTTTTTAATTTTTTTCAAAAGTTTTTAAATGCGATCTTTTTACGTATTTTATACAAAATGTTTTGAAAGAAATATGAAATGAATGTTCTATCATAATGTATATGATAGAAATGGATTTACCCAACACTATATATTTTATTTTATATTTCAAAATCTGTTATAAGAATTAATTTTATGTTAAAATTAAAACAAAACTTCTTTTTTGTCTTAGAATTTTAGTTTTCAAAATTGGTTTCTAAAGAAAAGGGATATGTCAATATTTCAATATGTTTTACTTTCGGGTTTAAAAATATTTTTTTTTATTTTGATAATTAAGATGAAATATTTTTTGTTTTTTGTGCATGTTATTGTCCTTAAATTTTTTTTATGATTACAGGGAATCTTGATATAGCTCATTATGATATGGGATCCTGATAAAAATCTCCAATGCATTGGGTACCGATTATATACTATGGATAATTATATTGAATGTTGTTTGTAAGTTTATTGAAATTGTAAGGGTTATTGAAAGGGTTTGTGTAATGGTTATATGAAGATGATGCACCATGGAGCCTATATATCTATTCTATTCTTAGTAATGAGAGTTCATGGAAATCATTTTATTTCAAAAGGTAATCTAATGATCTTTTAAAAGGATGTATTACTTCCTTTTAGGGTAAAATGTATGTTATTTAGAACAAAAACACAGGTTGTCATGTTTTCTTTGAAACACTAAAAATTATGAGTTTACATTATTTTATTATAAACTCTAATATGAAAGACTTTAGGGAGTAAAACGTATTTCTTGTATAAGTCAATGATTATTTGAGCATATTGTTTATTTATGTTAAAGAAAAACTTTTTTTTTATGATCTCATGATTTCAAAATAGATTAACTAGTTTCTTTTTTGTGTTAATTAAAGAGACTTTTCTATGTATTCTACATTTTTAAGTGTTTTTCATGGTTTTTAAGGATGATTAAGAGAAAAGAAGAAGTTAAGATTAAATTAATTAATACTTTTCATGAAATTAAAACATGTTTCTTTTTAAATGTTTTATATTGTAGAGAAAATATATACAAAGAGGGAGTGTCTAACATATATTGTATTGGGTTTTTATGTAAGTGTTATGGAGTATTTTTCTAAAACTCAGAAACTAAAAATATTCTCAAAATGAATGAAAGTGAATTCTTTTCTAAAAATTCAATTATGTATTGAATATGGATCAAGTCCTTATAGTCGATATCATAGGGGTTTTTATATAATTTTAGATGTTAGGATAATGAATTCAAATACCATTAAGGAAATATAATTTATGTTTATCATGATATAGAATTTAAAGATTCAAATATTCATCACTTAAACTATGTCTATACAGAATGGTTCTTCATAGAGGAAATTTGTAAGCTGATGTAGGAAGGAACCAAGAGGATAATATCTGTAAAAATTAGTAACGTTGAATGCATGTAATTGGGACATAATATTTTTTGACAAAAATGTATTAGTAGAAACATCCTATTAATGGAGGCATTATTCATGTGATATAAAAACCACGTTCACCGTAAAGGAACATGGCTATTGTGGAACATTTCGTGAAACAACACCCTATAACATTTAGTGGATATTCTAAATCGGTGATAGATAGGGGGTGGATTAAACCCCTGGAGATGATATTTGAAGTCAAGGATTTATCAAATAATTCAACGGTTACTATTTCTATTTATCATTTTGAAGGTGAAGTCGACCAATGGTGGTCAATAGTTAAGAATGTCAAACAAATAGTAGAGATTGATACATTAAAATGGGGAGAATTTAATAATACTTTCCATGAGAAGTACTTTTAATGGTTTTTCTACATAGGATGGAAAAGAATATTATAAATGAGATATAAGGAGGATGATTCAGGGGTTGTATTTGATGAAAACATCACCTGATTTTCATTGTACACACAATAGTTTTTCAAGGATCTTAATAGTATAATTAATTTTTTTACTTTATATTGAATCCAATATATAAAAGGTCATTATATTCCCATGAATTCAAAAGTTATGAGAAACCTTTTTGATGTGTCAAGAATTTAGAAATAGAGTTTACTAATGATCATGTATCCCATGACAATAAGAAGATGGAATGGTATAAATGGAAAGAAATACAGAATAATCCATCAAATATATATAATGGTAACAAAATAAATATCCCATCTTGTGATGAGTGTGGTCAAAAGAATCATGGAGAATGTTTTATAAAATATTGTAAGTGTTCCTAAAGTTTAACATTGAACATGTGGCTCATGACTGCAAGGGAAATGACTACTAAAATATTGAAAATTCAATAGTAAGATGTTTTAATTGCAATGAGTTAGGGAATTACTCCAATATGTTTTTGATGTTAGCTACTCAAGGTGGAAACAATTAAGATGAAAATTAAAATGGTCTGGAAAAATAAATTTCTACTACTATGATTGATGTTGGGCCATTTAGTGAAGTGATGAATGCTATTTTACTTATCTATTTTACTTATACCAAATTATTTTTTACTCTTGATCTTCATATTCCTTTATTTATGATAATTTTTTATGTAAAATTGGAATGTCACCTCATGGAAAGAAGAGAGGACTTTTGGTGAAAAAAGAGGGTGAAAATAATAAAGCAACCGAGACCTATAAATTTATTTATTATTATTAGTGGGATAATATTTCTTGAAAATATTATTTAACATCCCATGTTAGAGTTTCATTTTATTTTGTGTATGTATTGTATTTAATTTTAAAATTATAATATAGATTATACAACTAATAATGTTTTATTCAATGATTTCATGCGTTTGATGACCTAAAAAGAAGTTGATAAATTTATTTGTAATGATAATGAATGTTACCTATATAATATTATTGAAAAGAATGAAATTTTTCATATTAATGATGTTCCTATAATCAATAAATATATAGATTCATTTCTTAAATATTTTACTAGTTTTATTCCAGATTAGGAGGTTGAATATACTATTGATTCAGTTCTTGATGTTAATCCTATTTTGACACACCCATATCAAATGGATCGTGTAGAGGTTATGGAATTTAAAAATTAATTTACAGTGTTGATTGAAAAATGTTTCATTCGTCTTATCAATTCACCATGGGGTTCTCTTGTTTTATTTGTTAAAAATAAATATGGTTTAATATGAATTTGTATTGATTATAGAGCCTTTACTAACATCACTATTAATAAAATATATCTTTTTCCATATATCAATTATTTCATTGATCTTCTCTATGAAGCATAGTATTATTAAATGATTTATCTAAAGTTAGGGAACCATCAGTTAAAGGTGAAATAAGAAGATATTCTGAAGAAAATATTTCATACGTGGTATGGATATTTTTTGTTTTTAGTTATGCCCTTTTGATTTTCTAATGCACTAGTTGTATTCATGTATCTTATGTATATAGTTTTACAAGACTATTTAAATAATTTTTTGAATGTATTTATTGATGATATATTGTTATATTCGAAAAATAATTAAGATCATGAAGTACAACTAAGGATTCTTGGAAAACCGTGAATAGAAAGAAACTATTTGAAAATTTAGTAAGTGTGAATTTTGGTAACAAAAAATTTCATTCGTCCGGAATCTTATTTCACAACATGGAATAACTATTAAACCTACTAAAAAAAGTTGGTCAAAAAAATAAAAGGCATATAAATGTCAATGAGATTCATAGTTTTCCAGGATGATTTGGACACCTTAGATGGTTTATTGAAAACTTTTCTCCGTTGTCTATCCCACTAACTAAGTTAACTCGAAAAGGATTTAAATTCATTTGGAAAAAAGAGTGGGATGATTATTTCTAGGATCTAAAATGGAGATTTTTGAATGATATAGTATTTTAACTACGCTCCATAAATTGTGACTTTATCATCTATAATGATTCTCCATTGAGGGGAATTGGTTGTGTTCTGATTCAAAATGATTATGTAATTTATTATTCTTCCTGAAAATTAATATACTTGAGTAAAATAATCCTACACATGTTTTGGAATTATATTCTCTGATTTTTGGATTTAAAAATTTAGAGGCATCATTTACATGGAGTAGCATCTGAAAAGTATAATAATAAAATCTTGATATATATATTCTCATTGAAATATCTTAACATGAGGCATAGATGATGGATGGAAATGATTAAGGATTTAGACTGCATGATTAATTACCCTCATGAAAAATAAAAAAAGTAATTAATGATTTGATTCATATATATAATGATACGTTAACTGTGATATGTATTGAACATGACTCTTTGGTTAATGAATTAAAGAAATTTTTCGTAGATATTTTTATACAAGAAATTACTCTATTTTGTTTTAAGCGTTATTCCAATTGTTTATATTAGAAATAATTAAGAAACCACATAAGGGGGATTATGTTTTATAGGAAAATGTAGGATATGTTAATAATGTAATTTTTTCATAGTTTAATGTTGATGAAGAAGGTTTTATCATATTCTGAAGGAGATTATAGATTCCTTATGATTCATAATTGATGAGAGAATTTTTGAGTGAAGCACATAGTTCCCTATTTTCCATTCACCCTGGTAAAACTAAGATGTACATTGACCATCAGCAGTATTACTAGATGTGTAAGAAAAGAGATATTAATTCATTGATCATGAACTTTCTTAATTTTAAACAGGTTAAAGGAGAATGATAATTACTGAAGAGAATGAATTAACATTTTTCAGTTCTATAATGGAAATGGAAGAATATATCCATGAATTTAATTGAGGTATTTCCAAACACATCTTTATTTAATAATGCAATTTGGGTTATTATTGATCGATTAATAGAATCTATGCATTTCCTCCTTATTCAATATACAATGTCTTTTTATTATCTTTCTCAAATGCACCTCAATGTGGTAGTTTGATTACATAGAGTTCCTATATCAATTGTATATGACTATGATCCTATATTTACTTCTAATTTATATAAAAGAATTTTGTAGTTGTTGGTTACTCAAATCAATTTCAGAATAACATCTCATCCTCAATATGATGGATATTTTGAGAAATTTATCTACACCATGGAAGAAATTATTTTCTCTTGTTCAATGGTATAATAGGGAAGTTGAGATCAACAACTTGTATTAGTTTAGTTTTTATACAATAACATTTTTCATTATATTATAAATATGGAACATTTTTAAGAATTATATAAAAAGTGTAGTTAGACCATAACATGTTTGGATGAAGTAGGTCAAAGGAAGTTGTTTAGACAATAATTGGAATAATAAATAATTAAAAAGGTGATGATGATCCAAAAAAAATTTAGGATGACTCAAAGTTGGAATAAAAATTATATAGATAGCTACATGAAATATAATTCTTTCAAGGTAGGTGATCATGTTTTTCATAATGTTTCACCAAGGAAAAGTATTATGTGTTTTGATAAAAATGGAAGATAAGTCTATGGTTCATTGGACCATATATGTTCCTGAATAATGTTGGATTATTTTATTATCAAGTGGAATTACCCCCAATATTATCTTAGGTAGATGCCATATTTCATGTTTTGTTGTTATGAAAATATATGTAGGATGCATCTCATGATTTGATCCCTAAAGTAGTATTGTTGGAGGATAAAATTTCATATGATGATAACCTATTTAGATTCTTGAATATAGAGTGAAAATATTAAAAAATATGATGATTCACTATATTTGGTTTTTTTGGGAAAATATTATAGTTGAAGAAGCAATATGGGAACATGAAAATGCTATGAAGGAAACATATGCCTTCTTGTTTAAGAATTGAATAAAAATTTTAGGACACAATCTCTAAAAGGTGGAAAGAATGTTTAAATCAATTTAATGTTAATATAAATCATTTTCATTTCTTAATAAAATTTATTAATTATATTTTATATAGTTATATTCATTATAGGAATATTAGGTAGTTTTTCAGTCCAAAGGGAAAATATTTATTTCTAACTAAACATGTTTTTTTTCAATTATCTGAATTTATTTAAAATATTTCTTTATAAATTATAGAATTTTATTTTTGAAAAAACGAACCCCAATTTTTATATCACTAAAGAAAAATTATCTAAGATGAAAGTTTGGTATTTTTTTCTAAAAACATTATTTTTCATCGAATAGTGAAGAATACCAATGTTTGTAAAACTGTTATTTATTTTCATTGAATAAATTAATTTAAAAGGCTCATTGAGATTTTAATTTGATATTAAAGTAACATAAGTAAGATTTAATCTAATTAATTCTATTTTAATCATTTTTATATTTTATTTTGGTAAAAGTATATTTTTGGGATTTAGAATGAATTTTTTTCTAAGAAAACTATTTTTTGTTTCATTTTTTGTTTTAATTATAAACTAATTTATTCATTTTATAGAAAATGAATATTGAAAAATGGATTCCATGAATTCCTCTCCCATCTCTTATAAAAGGTAAACTCATCTCTTCTTTTCTTAACACATCAAAATCCCTTTTGTTTATTTATTCCCAATCAAAATCCCTTCATCAAACCCCTCCCAATGTCCTAGAGTCCCTTTTTTATCATATAATTGTCCTATAAAAGACTTATATATAAACCTATTGAGGTTGTACAAAGAAGCGGATGATTACTTAACCAAGAATTTTTATTTTATTTCTTATTCTATAGCAAAATAATTATCTTAAAGCTTGATTAAGAAATAAAATAAGTATATTCCATCTACTGTTTTTTATTATGTTAATTTAATAACCTATTACATTTTCATCTTCCATAAAATGGGAAACAAAACCATCATTCGTATGTACAGTGGACTAACGCCTCATGAATCAATGTAATTCATTTTCCATTACCGCCACTCACTTCTGGAAATAATGATGGATTTAATATATATATATATATATATGATATTAATAAAATATTTACCATTCTATAAAATTAATAAATAATATTTCTCTTAACATTACATTCATTGAAAATGGATAACATTGTTCATGCAAGCATATGTGTGGATTTCCACCACCATGAAGTGGCGTGATTCATTTTTCATCACCTCATCAAATGTATAGTGTAATAAGTGTATTTAAGGAAATAATATGCTATTTATAATATAATTATTATTTTGTAAATATAAAATAATACTTATATTTTCCCCATAATTATCATTGAAAAATAGAAATTTGACTCATGCGTACATACGACCAAACATCTATATGATTGTAATGTAGTTCATTGTTCATAACTATTTTCCTTAGACAATTTTAAAAGTATAATTTATGAATAAAAATGATAAGTATGTTATAATTATTAATTCGGGGGTCAGGTAATAGTCACCTCTCTGGCCATATTTAACCTATCTAACTCATTTTGGATATATGATCCAAATATCATCAAAACATACATCATGAATAAAATTGATTAAGTAATTAAATATAATATTATAATAAATAAAATAAATGTAATTATAAACTATAAAAGGTTTATTAATAAAGTTAATAATTAACATAAGTTATTTATTCAAGAATATAATGAATGTATGTGATGAGATAGAGTCAAGGCATTTGAAACTTTAACTTAAAATGAAATTTATGTGCTATAATAGTTGACTAGAACAAATTAAATTGGTAAAACTACTAGATAGTAATGAGAATGGAATCATATGAATAAGAATGAAAAAGGTATGTAAAGCTATACAAAAATGACTAAAAAGTATAAAAAAAATAACCAATAACATTAATGAATTGATTACTCTAATGATCATAAACGTTTAAGATGAAAATGATGGTTGATTTGATGATTTTTTAATAGATTAAGAAAACATAAAAATTGATGACTTAGCAGATGTTGAATAGGAATAAAATGCTAGGTAATTTTCAATTGTCTATTTTATGTATTTATTATTTTTGAATCTTTAAATAAATAAAACTTAGAAAAAAATGATGCCATGATCTTGGTTAAGAAGATTTTATAGTAATTGAATGATTCTGCAATTCGTCACAAACAGAACTCATTGAATGGATAAAAAAAAGTCGATTACAATTTGGAAATGATTGCCCAAAGTGGATTTAAATATAAACCCATAAAATATAACTTCCCCATGAAAAGAGTTTAGACAAACAACACCACGAAATTAAATAATGAATAATTACAAAAAGAGAATATAGAAATGTAGAAGAATACATCGAGTCTCCCCTTAATTTCAATTTCCTCAATGCTCTACAAATCTTTGCTCCAATCTATCTCTAAAAGTCTCCTAAAAGAATCCTGATAAATGGACCAATATCCAAAACAGTATCCTTTATCCCCTGTGTATCTTGTTCTCTTTAAGATAAAATGTGAACTCATCTGATTTCTACACTCATCATCATAAATTAAAAACCTGGTTCTCTATCATTCTCACCGAACACCTTCAATATATATATTCAACCTTAGCTCACATGAGTAATGATCCCCCAATAAATTTCCCTCCTAAAACATGGAATTACTACCCCTAAAACTAATAGCACCAAATTGAATTTCCTTAAAAAATTCTCTCGGTGCTATGGTGAACTACTGAATCTTATAGAATCTCCCCTTCTTCCTGAGCTCAACTTCCTCATTCCCTAAATATATTTTTAGTGATTTCTAGTCTCGTCACTAAAAGTTTTCACCAACTCTAATAAATTACCTATTAATCACCAAACGTGTGTAGTTAGTGACTATAATATTTCACCTGCATGTGACTTTAGTAGCCCCATTCTAAAATTTTCAACACACCCACATGTATTCGAAAAAAACACAATTGATTAATTTCAAACTTTGTTCATTATTATTTATTATTACCACCTCTATTTAACACATGACATTAAACCTGTCACATGATTTTTTCATCTTCATGAGAAATTTACTCTATTTTAATTTCCCAAGGTTAATAAAATATATTGATCTATATAGAAAATCATCATCAACTTCATTGGGACCTGAAATCAAACACTCATAGAACATAAAATTTAGAAAGATCAATGTTGATTCTTCATCTTGAAACCCACCTAATACCAGATTCATGCCATTTTCTTTTGGTATGTCAAAAATTAAAATTCCCAAAAAATATCATCTTTGATGATGATCATTAGCTCAAAACAGAAAATATTCAACCCCAAATTGGCTCAACAGTTCTTTACAACACCATCTCAGACTACTGGTCTGGATCCCAAATCAACAGATGACTTAATAACTACTCGAATTCAATAAACGTGGTGACATCAGGAGGCGTCGAGAATCAAACTATGAAATTGGGTACTTCTTCATTTGAAATAGATCCGATCAAAGAGTAACTTTTGAGGATTTAAGCTTCATCAGAGTTTAGTGATGGATTTTTTCTTCTTCAGTGACAGAAGTGAAAGATTTGATTAGTGGTTGTTCATTAGATCCAGTCAACGTCGGGTTTTTTAGGGGTTCTAAAGGGTTTCATGTTAGCCTTCTTGGATATTAAATTTACAAGGGTAATAATAAATGCATTCCGGTTTAGTTTAATGGAGGATAAGTTGTATGGTTGATCTCCACAGGGCACATATGATTTTCTTTTTTTAAAATTTTCAAAAAATTATGCTTTGTAACACCCAATGGGAACATCATTGTGGTTACATCTTGGGGTATTTTTTAGAGAGGTCTCAATTTCAAGCCTCCCCACACACTGTAAGTTAGTATTTTCCTTTGTTTCCCCCTTCCCACATCGATGTTAAAAAATAAAAAAAATAAAAAATTCATGTTTCTAAGGACAATTGACTTCACGTGCAGTCAATTAAAATATCAGGAATTGTCGAATTCCAATAGCTATGAAAAATTCATTTCTCGCTATTCCAAACACCTACAACAACATTTAATAAGGGATGTGGTCAATCCAGGATGTCATTCGATCACTTAACTTTTCCAAAAATCAAGCTATTTAACTACCCACATGATGAAAAACACAAATTAAGCCATAAAAATACATTAATTAATAAATAAATAAAATTATATAACAAAAACCAAAATGAAAACTAAAATAAAAAATTAAATTTCATGTTAAAGTAAATAACAATGTTAAACCCAAAAAATAAATATTGAATAATTAAATTAAAAAAGTTATTAAATGGGTGATTATGTAATTAAAATAAAATAATATTAAAAATTACTAGAGAACAAAATTGTCCTTTAATGTAATTAATTATTAATTTATTTTGGATATAGAAATAATTAATTAAATTAAACCTTCATTAGAATTATAAAATATTAGAAACAAAATATAAAATAATTAAATACTAATTACATATGTTAATCCATTAATTAATATGAATTAGTATTATTAGAGAAATAAAAATTTAAATAATAAAAACACAAGGATATATTAAAAAACCTGAAATAAATATTTTAAAAGAAAATAAAAAAACAAAATAAGAATTCAATGATGGAAAAAATTAAAAATTTAAACAAAAAAAGAGAGGTTTAAACATAAAGGTAAAAATAATTAAGCATTTTACTTAATAAATAACTTTAACACAATAAATAAATAATTTAATAATATTTTAATATTGAAAACCTAGAAAATACACAAAAAAATGATGTGAAAAAACGTAATTAAAAACAACATCAAATTCACACACACATAATCAATTACAAACCCGATATATTCAATGAAATTTATTTTTTCAAAAACAATGTTAAAGGGATATGTTTATCCTATCTATGTTCTAAATCACTCAAAATCAATGGAAAATAAAAAATCCCTCCACTTCTTACAATAAATATGTCTCTAATGTGAATGTCACAAAATAGATCATTTAATTTCCAATTTTGTTTCTAGTTCCGGGAATGATATAGGTTAGATAAAAGTGGAACTAAAAAATTAACAAGTGACACATTCAATTAGTAGTCTCCCTTAGGTTCCAAAAAATTGAATGATTCATTTTTCACTATATTAACACTTCTCAAAATACAATCATATAATTTAGTTGCCTCTATAACAATCATACCATTTATTACACACTTAAGCATAGATAATTACATAAAACCTTCACTTCATTAAACATAGAATATTGATAGGTCTATTGTATTTGGGGCTTAGGAACATTACATAACAACTTAAAACCTAAAACAGATAACTTTATTGAAAACTTCTTTTACATGACCACACAAATTCTTTCGTACATAGTAGTGTATGGGATAACCTGAAGACATGCATAGTTAAAGGGTGAACAATAAATCCATGTAAGAGAGTAAACAAGGAATAACATGAAAAATTATGTACATGTTAGGAAATAGGCATATCAATGGATCTTAATAGATACATTCACATAAAGTAATGATATAGAACGATTATCTTAACAAAGAAATGTGGCAACAACATTAAAAAAAAATTTAGCATGAGTGAAGGATCATTGCATATGGAGCAAGATTAAACCCTCAATTCACTTGAATAAAAATTTGTAAACCCTCATTTCACATAATTTTTCATTATACTAATCTTACCCAATGCATTGGAGCACTATCAGGGCACATCTTTCTTTGTCATTACATTTCATTGATTAATGTGCCACACAGATCATACAACATGGATTTGTTAGACATTTTAATATATTCCAAGAATAAGAGGTTTGGAATACGTATATAAAACTATATAATAAATAAGTAAATTTTCAATAAGTTGAAAACCCTTGATAGAGAAATGGTCATGTTATTCACTACACATTGACTTTGGCTTGAAAAATCGTGGTTTAATTTCGGCAGCCTAACAGTGGGGCATAAGAATTCATAAAAATGGTTGATGAGAGGGAAAAGGGTGTATCATCATATGAGCCTGAAATAAAAAGTAAGGGGTAAATTTATATACATTTACCAACATATTTAATGGAATTTATATTCATAATATAAAATAATTTCTTGAATATAAATTAAACGAGAGAAATTCCTTTGGGAATTTCAGCATGTTAATAGGTGTGAATGTGAGGTAAAAATGAGGGAGAAAGAGATATATAATAAATTAAAACCTATGTAGGGTATTATGGGGGGGGGGGTCAAAATCATACTCCAACAAATGTAACTGAAATCAAAATGGAATAACAACTTATTGAAATTAGGACAAAAATTAGAAATGAAGAAAACCCTTACATGGAAGTGTGATCCAAACGGCTTGGGAGGGACTTGAGAGAGGCTTCATGGGATCATGGGGTTCCTTGGGAGGATTATTTATAGAGTATTCCAGAGGTTAGTAGAGCTCCAAAGGCATTGGGTGAAAAGGTTGTGGGATCTTGGGTGGGTTTATATAGGAAAATAGAGGGAATTCTTTATCACTTAGGTTTTGGACACCACACATTAAACTAATCAAAACCACAAACCATACCATGGTTTTTACACATATTTTTTTACAATTGGGAGTAGGAAACATTATTTTATAATTATAAAGGGCTAACATCTTAAAATATGAAGCTATCTTAAATGGAGGTGAGTAAGACTCTCAAGGAAATCAATTTTAAAAGGTAAAATGTTTTATAATTCATAAAGGGTCCACAAAGGCACTGTAAAATAAATAAAACAAATAGAAAATAACATTATTTAAATTGAAAAACATATATTGTCTGGAAATACCATTTATAGTATTATTTTAGATCACCATTGGGTCATTATAATGTCATAAAACACATTATATAATTAAATGATATTTAATTTTTACCAAAATATTCGGCTGCCTCAGAAATTTATGAAAAATTCACAATTGGATAATTTCTACATAC
The DNA here is from genome assembly GCA_963277665.1 of Viscum album. Classification (NCBI taxonomy): domain Eukaryota; kingdom Viridiplantae; phylum Streptophyta; class Magnoliopsida; order Santalales; family Viscaceae; genus Viscum; species Viscum album. The sequence continues at coordinate 2,124,505,660 of OY728119.1, forward strand.
TGATTCAAAAAATAATATTAATTTCATCTAAATAATTTTCTAAATATTTGATTTTTTACTTTTAAAATAAAAACCCACATTTATCGAAAACTCAAGGGTTTTGACAAAACCGACTTTCAAACATTAATAAAAATCACAATTGTATTCATAAACATTTTATGATAATTTATATTTAATAAAAAGTAATTTATTAATAATATTTTATTAAAATATTATTTAATAAAAAAATTCAATAATTCACGAAAATATATTTCTTAATTGAATATTCAATAAAAATACTATTTGTGATTTAAAAACTATACACAACGTAATAATAATAAAATTAATGTATATTATTTATTATATAAAAAATAATGCACATAATCCTAGTGATAGGTTCTTGTTACATAACCCCTTATAAATCCTGCATATGATAGAAGGGTATGGTGTGCGATAGTGATAGACTCTTGGGGTGGATCAGATAACATCGCTCAAGAGGTAATCCCTATCAACTTCTACTTCTCCCATAGGTTGTTCCATTCGATCTTAACATGTTGAAGGTCAGATTTAACTTGGTCAAGATCGAAGCCCAATGTCGCCACCTCCTTTATGAGATCTGACAAATTGGCTTCATAAGGATAAATTCTACTGGATGAGGCCATCCCTTCCTTTGTCTGTGTAAGTTAGATTTGTTAAAGCCCAATATTTATACTAATCAATTGATCACTATACAACGTCTATTTTAGGAATGGTAAAAATTATTACTAGTATTGTAAAATCCAAAAACATAAAACCAAAGAATTCAATATGTTTTACATAACCATTTTACAAAATAAGACATTTAATTAGATCAAGATGAATTTTCATTAATGAATGTTTGGGTCGTTACAATCTTCCCCCATTAAGAAAATTTCCCTAGAAATATACTTTTCCCACCCTAAAAGAGATGTGGGTAACTGTAATTCCTTACATCCACTGATTCCCATGTTTCTTCTTCGAACATGTGGTTTCTCCACAAAAAATTGATGTGGGGAATTGTATTATTTTCTATAACTATTTCCCTACGATGTAAGATCTTCACTAAATTTTCTTCATATGAGAGGTCATTACCCAATGCTACAACCTCTAGAAAGAGTACATGTGATCGGTCAGGTATTTACTTCCCAAAGAGTGATACATGGAATACATCATGTACACGAGATAGGTATGGTGGGAGTGCTATTTTATAGGCCACAGCTCCAATGCGATCATGAATCTCAAGTGGGAAAATGTACCTTGGACTAATATTTCCCTTCATACTAAATCTCATAACTCTCTTCCATAGTGATATGTGGAGGAATACAATGTCTCCGACATCAAACTATAGTTCCCATCAACGATTATCAGCACAACTCTTTTTTTTTTGACTCTGAGAAGATTTAATGTTTTTCTGGATGGTCTTAACTTTCTCCACCATGTCTTCGACCATTTATGGACCTAGGAGTTTTCGCTCCCCAACTTCATCCCAACTTGCTGGTGTTATACACCTCTTCCCATAAATGGCTTCATAAGGAGACATTGGTTGTTTGAGTAGAAACTACTGTTGTAAGAGAACTCATCTAGAGGGAGATGTTGATCCCATCCTCCTTTGATGTCCATTGAGCACACTCTCAACTTGTCCCCAAGTGTTTGTATTGTCCGCTCATATTGTCCATCAGTTTGAGGAGGATAAGCCATACTAAAGTTCATCTCAGTATCTAGAGCATACTGAAGACTCTTCCAAAACATATAGGTGAATATTGGATCTTGATCAGATACAATAAATAGTGGTACTCCATGCAGCCTTACCACATATCTGATGTATATCCATGCTAGTTGATCTAGTGAGAAGTCCTCATGAATTTCAGTGAAGTGTGCAGTCTTTTTAAGAAAATCCATGACAACCCAGATAGTATTGTTTCCTATGGTTATATTTGGAAGTCCGGAGAAAAAGTAGATGGTGATGTTCTCCCATTTTCATGCTGGTATGGGTAATGGTTGCATCATCCCCTTAGAGTTCTACCTCTTAGCCTTCACTTTCTGACATACCAGGAACATTGATGTATACATAGAGATATCCTTATTCATTTTATCCCAAAAATAATGCTCTTAGAGATATCGATGCATCTTTGTGTTTTCTCATTGAATGGAGAAATTTGAACAATGTGCATCTTCCAATAGTTCCTTCTTTAACTCTAGGTTCGATGAAACACATAGTATTGACCCAAATACTGCAATTCCTTCTTTATTGACATTGAATTACGATGAATTCCATTTTCTGATAGTTTCCACCATCTTCTGAATTCCACATCATCCTTTGGAGCATCCTTTAACAATTACAAGATATATGGTTGAGCAATCATTTGTGAAAGGATTGATGATGTTCCCTTCTTTATGATTCCCATTTCCGTATTTATCAAATCTAAGAATATTAGATCCTTTTCAATTATCATCAATGATATAATTGCTGGGTCCATTTTACTTAGAGCATCTTCCACCTTTTTAACATTCCAATGGTGGTAATATATTGAGTAGTCATAGTCTTCGATTAGCTCAAACTGTCTTCATTGGAACATATTCTACTCTTTCTATGTGAATATATACTTGAGGCTTTTATCGTCCGTATATATTTCACACTTCTTCCCAAAGAGGTAATGTCACCAAATTTTTAAAGCAAAGATCAGCGAAAAGAACTCTAGATCATGTGTTGTACAATTATATTCATGAACATTCAATTAACTTGAATCATAGGCAATGAATTTTTCATTTTTCATCAAATAACATCCCATTCCCTTCTTTGAAGCATCACAAATTACCAAAATAAGTTCTCCACTTGTGGGTAGTGTGAGCATGACCAGAGTGATAAACCTCCTTTTCAACTCCTTGAATCATTATTTGCATTCATCACTCAAAGAAAAATTAACTCCCTTCCGAGTTATCTTGTTAAGAGGATATGAAAATTGTGATAAATTTCCCACAAATCGGAAATAATATATAGCTAACCCTAGGAAACTATGGATATCCGTTCCCGATGATGGCCTCAGGCCTCCCTCAATTGTAGTTGGCTTGGAAGGATCCACAGATATCCCATTTCTTGTGATGATTAAAACCAAGAATGAGACATCCTTCAACCCAAACTCACAGTTGTTGTACTCTTCAAAGATATTCTCCTTTCAGAAAGTCTCTAGTACAGTTCTTAGATGCTACTCGTGATCCTACATGGTTTTGGAGTATATTAGAATATTATCTATAAAGACTACCAAAAATTTGTTGAGGTAATATCTAAAGACTATATTCATCAATTATATGAAGATCTCTAGAGCATTAGTGATTCTTAAAGGCTTTAATATGAATTCATAGTGAGCATATCTTTTATAAAAATAAGTCTTCGGGATATCCTCCTTCATCACCATGACTTGGTAATATTGCGACTAAAAATACAGCTTAGATAAATATTGTTCCCTGCATAGATGATCTATCAAGTCCTGAATTCGGGGTGGAGTATACTTTTTCCATATCGTGATTTTGTTGATCTCACAATAATCAATGAAAATGCACATTGGCCCATCCCTTTTCTTTTTGAAGAATACTGGTGCACCCCATGGTGAAGCATTTGGGCATATAAATCCTTTATCCGGATTCTCCTGTAGTTGTTTCTTTAGCTCCTCAAGATCCAAAACAGCCATTCTATATGGATTCTTGGATATTGGAAATTCCCCCAAGTATAAGATAAATTTAGAATTCAACATCTATTCAAGGAGGAAGACCATACAATTTTTTAGGAAATACATTAGAAAATTCCATCATAATAGGCATGACTTTAAGGATGGTTTCTTCTTTAGAATCAATCATCTGAGCCGGATACGTGTTCTCATAGGGCATTAATATCCACACTTGATATGATGTCACTAAATAAGATTCATCTTCCTCCTTTCACGTGAATAGAATCATGGGTTAATTCACCACATGGAGGGTTAATTCCCTATCATGACAATTTATGTTGGCTATATATATCGAAATCCAATCCATGCCCGGAATTGCATCAAATTCCTCTATAGGGAGTATGGAGAGGTTTTTCGGAAAGTTCAATTCACAAAGTGTTACCAGTGAGGATTTATATTCATGGGATGCAATGATTTCCCCATTTTCTGTTCTCACTGACATCTTTACATCCCTAAATTGTGGTGGTGTTGGGATTTTCTACTAAACATCTTGGATATAAAAGAATGCATAGAACCAGAATCAAAAAGTACATTCCCTGTTCTTGAATGAATTACTACTGTACCTATCACCACATTGTTTTTGGGGTTAACTTCGGTGGTAGTTATAGAAAAATATAACCATTGCTGCCTTGGAGGTTGTTGGTTGCCTCATAAAACCCTTGGCTTAGGGAACTGGTTTGTAAAGATCCATGGTTCATTTTAGTTGAAGCAATTAACATGATTTTAGGGTTTAACGGAGCGTTCCTATCAAATATTATAGTGACAAGATTTTATTGATGGTATTTAATGGCTAGGTTCCCTTCTCATCCACACCTAAATCATTTCCATGTCCCCTTTGGGAAATTACCAGGGTGATTCCTTCCACACCATTGGAAAGTGGGGTTCTAGAGTTTCTTAGCACCATTGGATTTATCCATTGGGATACCAGAATTGAAGTCCACATTACACTTATTATCCCCATGATACCTATGAGATTCGTCGATCTCTATTTTGAATTTGAGGGCACATCAGACAATTTCATCATAGCTCTCGAAGTCACAGGTCACTAGGGATTTCTGTAGGTCAGGTTTTATCCCACCGAAGAAGTGTTCAACTTACATTTGGGGGTAACGACAAAGATGATGGAATATCATGAAAGCCTTTTGATGTTTTCCTCATATGATATGATGGATTCGTCGTCTTTTATCTTATGGGAAAATAAGTCCATTTCCATCTGAATTCATAGTGTGTGAGGAAAATATTTGTCGAAAAAAATTTTCTATAAATCCTTCCATTCAAACACCTCGATCTCCTCCTCAGGCTTTGTATTTTTGATCAATGTCTACCATTGGTCAGCATCACCCTCCATACAATAAGTATCCATAAGTACCTTCTCTTGTTCAAAACATTGAAGGATGGGGAAGATATTCTCAATGGAGTTGATCCATTGTTCGTTGATTGAGGGACCATATGATCCATTAAAATTAGGATGCCTTTGTCTCACGAAGCTCTTGATTATGACTTTTTCTTTCTCAGGTGGGCGTTGAACATTCCTATGGATCCATGATTCTATTAAAAACATGAGTTAACTGAGAGGGTATCGTAACAAAGTTTATTATTCCTGCTCCCATCAGATTGGGAAACTCATTAGAATAGTCTTCACATTGATCTTCACATTGGTTGTCAGCCTGAGTCCTCATATTACCATCCATTGGCTGCAATAAAAAGTAAATTAAGCGTAACACATAAATGGTAATCCAAAGACAAAAACAAATGACTTATAAATTAATTTTTTTTACTCAACTTATTAACTTATAGGTTTCAATCTATGATATTCATGATCTCCTTCCTAACATGTATTCTTAGTGGAATTTTTTTATCCCTTAACAATTTTTTATAATATGCTTATGAATTCAAAAAAGCATATCCCCCATGCGAGTCATAACAAAGAGTGCATCAATGCCCGTTTTCGTGCACCAATTTCCATTCGAGTCTAGATTAATGTGGTGTTTTAGGGTTTTACCCCTAAGATACATCGATGCAAGAGCCGCCTCTACCAGCTCGTATCCAGACGGGGATGTATATTCTTGATAAACCACTTACTCAATACTCACCAAAATTCATGGTTGTTTTTATTAATATTAGTCTTACACCTAAGGCTTTCACTATAGTTTTCTAATACAAATCTCAAAAATCACTAAACCTATCCTCTGATATCAACTATAACAACCCTGATCTTTATTACACACTAAAGCATAACTTATTACCAAATGATTCCCTTGATAAATCTTTGAAGATCAATATTTCTAGTGTATTTGGGGCTTAAAAACATTACATAACAACTTAATACATTAAACATACAACTTTATTAAAAAATTCCTTTACACAGACACACACATTCCTTCATACTTATCATTGCATGGGATAACCAGAGGACATGCATAAGAAATAGATGAGCTATAAAGTCTAGTGAGGGAGTAAAAAAGGAATAACATGAAGGATAAAGTACATGATAGGAAATAGGCATATCAATGGAGCATAAGAGTTACAAAAACATAAATTCATGATATAGCATGATTATCATAACATGGTATTGTGACAACAACAGTTAACATGATTTTAGCATGATTTAAGGCTCATTGAATAAGGAGAATGAGTAAAAAATCATTGAACATGTATTATCAGGAGTATAAACTCATTTCACTTGATGTATCATGATAATAATCATTATCCAATGCAACAACGCACTATTAGGGAACACCCTTCTTAATCATTACATTTTATTCATAAATGTGCCACATGGTTCATACAACATGGATTCATTAAACATTATAATTTATTCCACGAATTTGAGGTATGGAATACATACATGAAAATATTTAATAAATAAGTAAATTTTCATAAATGTGAATAACCTTTATAAATAAATGTGCATAGTATTCACTACACAATGAATCTGGCTTGGAAAATCGCAGTGCAATTTCGACAGCATAACAACGTGGCATAAGAATTCATAAAAATGATTGATGAGAGATAAAGTGGTGCATCATCATATGAAAAAGAAATTGACCTTAAGTGGGTAATATAGATACATGTCCCAACATATGTAATGGAATTTATACTCGTAATACGATATAGTATCTTTAATATAAATGAGAAGAGAGAAATTTTTTATGGAATTTCGGCATGGTAACAGGTGTGAATGGGTGGAAATAATGAGAGAGAAAGAGGTCTCTAATCCCTTAAAACATAAGGAGGGATGTATAGAGTAGGTTTGAAATCATACCCCAAAATTTTAAATTGAAATCAAAAGGCTACAAGAACATAAATAAATTTGGACAAAAATGAGAAAGGAAGAAATCCTTTACTTGGAAGTGTGATCCTAAGGGCTCGGGAGAGGGTCGAGAGACGCTTATTGGGAGATTAGGGCACCATGGGATGATTATAGAGAGATGAGGGAAGAGGTTTGTAGAGCTCCAAAGGCTTGGAGTTATGAGGGAGTGGGATATTGGGTGGTATTATATAGGAAAATGTTATGGAATTCTTTTTTATTTAGGTTTTGGACTGTAGACATTAAACTAATCAAAACCACAAATCAGACCATGGCTTTTTTCTATGGGTTTTTACAAAGGGGAGAGAAAAAAATATTTTATACGTCCAATGGATGAAATTCTTAAAATATTAGGCTTTATTATGTGAAGGTGTGTCACACTTTCAATGAAATCAATTTAAAATTATAATATGATTTATAAGTCTTGAAAGGTCCACTTAGGATTTGTAAAATAAATCAAACTAATCTAAAATAAAATTATTTTTATTTTAAAACAAATATTTGTCGAAAATATCCTTTATAGTTTTTTATTACTTCACTATTGGGTATTATGATGTCATAAAAGACATTATATAATTAAATGGTATTTACTTTTTACCCAAAAATCTGATTGTCTTGGAAAATTAAGAAAAATTAACCATTGGATGATTTCGACATTCATATTCCAAAAAAATATTCATTTTATCTAATTTTTTTTTCAAAATATGTAATTTTTAACTTTTAAAATAAAAACCTACATTTATCGAAAATTCATTGGTTTTGATAAAAATAACTTTCAAACCTTAATAAAAATCACAATTTTATTCATAAAAATTATCAGATCATTTATATTTTATAAAAACTAATTTAGTAACAATATTTTAATAAATTATTATTTAATACTAGAATACATTAATTCATCAATATATATTTCTTAATTTAATATTAAAGAAAATATCATTTGTGATTTCAAAACAATTTACAATGAAGAAATAATAAAATAAATGTATATTCCTTATTATATAGAAAATAATGCACATAATCATAATGATAGGGTCTTTTTTACATTACCCCTCATAACACCCACATAAGACCATGGGGTAAGGTGTGTGATGGTGACAAACTCTAGGGGTTGCTGAGATAACATCTCTCGGGTGGTCATATCTATCAACTACCACTTCTGCTATAGGCGGTTCTGTTCATGCTTAACATGTTGAATCTCATCTTGGGCTTTCTCAAAAGAGAATCCCAAAGATGAAACCACCTTTAAGATCTTCAAAAAATGAGATTCATTTAGAGTAATTCTACTAGATGAGGTCATCCCATCCTTTGTGTAAATTGGATTTGTTAAAAACCTATATTTATACTAATCAATTAACCATTGTTCAATGACTATATTAACAATAGTCACAATTCATAATGGTATTTTATAATACAAAAACATAAAATCAAGGAAGTATATATGTTTTATATAACCATTTAACATAACAATAAATTTAATAAGATCAATAGAAATTTTTATTAATGAATGTTTGGGTCATTACAGTCACCCTCTTTATTTGGGTTCGAAATTCCCCTCATCTTAATGTGATCATTTTTTACAATTCCAAATAAATTAATTTTTTCCATCCAATGGTTTTTTATAGCACTAGCCATGATAATTATTGAGTTTTGCATTTATTTTTTTACAAAACTGAACCCAGTTCTCTTATCTCAGAGACTCACTATGAGATCCCAATATCCCATTTTTCTTTACCTTTAGAGGACATATATTACTAAACATTGAGTGGGCTCACTGAGGTGTTTTATTAAATAGGGTGTTTTACATAGTTTCATATTAAAATTTCTAGTTTTCTAATGTTATAATCTCTATTCCACAAATATCTCTCGCATCACACTCCCTTTCCTAATTCCAAAACAGAATTTACAAAAAATAAGTGAGAAATCACTCAACCACCACACTATTATAACAAATTCAGAATTAGAAAAACCCCTTAATTTAGATTGTAATTATCTCCTATGAGTGATTTAATTATTTTTATACATTTTTGATTTTTTTATTATTTTTTAGTACATTCTAAAAAATTATTTACCAACATCTTATAATAATGTAAGAACATGAGGAAATTTGAATAAAAATTATTTTTTTGATGGGTTAACAATAAAATTTAGTTTAACTCAATTAACACCCCTTCCCCACAATTAAATATCAACAATGTACCCATTTTTAAATATAGTATTGGAGAAACAATTAAAAAATTTGGATAAAATAGATTGAATTATTAGCCTAGAAGATATTTTTTCATATGGTGACACAGAAGCTCATAAATTTGTCTTCCACATAATAATAAAGGAATGAAAATCTCATAAAAACGATCCTTGATGGATACTAATAGACAATAAAGCACAAAAAACAGATTTTCAAAAGGTTTGTATTAATGTCAAGTTCATGAATTATTTTCAATATTAGAGAAAATAAATAATTTATTGAAAATATTATTTTAATCAGAACATATCTAACTTTTATAGTGAACAATAAGAAAATTAGAAATGAAACATGTTAGAAATAATATTGGCAATATGTTTTAATGAAAATTATTTTATATATCCAATTACAACATTAATTAACTTAAAAAGAACTAAAACAATTGCACTATAGATGTGTAGAATCTTATTTCTTTGTTATATATATATAGTCTAACCTCAATCAAATAACACAGTTCTCTAGTTTCTAATGAAATTTCTAACAAGATGAATATATCTCATCAAATTCCATATTTTATAAATAACCATTGTTTGATTTCACGTAAGTTTTTTCCGATTTTATCAATTTACCATTAAATTTAGGAATTAAAGTATAGAATCATTATTACACTGGTAAAATGTTTTATCAACCGAACACACCCTCATCTCAATGTCACTTGAACTACTGATTTCCCACTTGTCATGGTAACTTCATGATCAGTAATCCTACTATTAAAAAAATAAATAATGAGTGAGAGGATCTTGTAGAAACTTCGTAAAATTTTGTTGAAATTTTTTGAAACCAAGAACAGGGAAAGAATAATTTATTTAAAATAAAATTTAAAATATAAAAATAATAAAATTATATATTTCCACCCATTTAGTGATTATTTTAAAGTCCCCATCAAGACTCAATGATTTCTCACCTTTCAAATGAAGATATGACAGTAAATCCCATTGGTTGTCCCTCAAAGTAATGTTTGATTCTTTGTCCATTTACCAGGAAAGACATGGTCTATTCTCTAACCAACTCAACAACTCCATTGAAAAGAAATAAAAGAATGTTTAATGGTATATAAAACCATGATTTTAGCTTCCTAGAAAACATTATAAGCCTAGAATCATAAAGAATAACCTTTTGACTATCTTTAAAATATATATTTTGATTGAAAAAATCATGAAAAGATTTAGTCATCAGCATTTAAACCCTTGAATTCTCATAAGAATCTCACATAATATCATTTATCTCAATCAACTCAAGCATCCTTATTTCTCTCATAGTCCTACAATTTTTTTTCATTGCTTCATATCATAGAGATACTTTCTTTTATGCTCTACAGGAAAATAAAATGTTTTCCCAAAAATAATTCTATATCGAAACATCCCTATTGGAATTTTAAAAATAGTGTGTTATTCCCATAATACTTAATAAAATTTAAAGACATTTCATTACTAGAAATTTAAATGGTTTTCTAAAAAAAATTAATTCTCTGTTTGATGTTTCTACATTTCCACTTGATTGTGGATGATAATAAGTTCATATTCTATGTTCACAACCATAATTCTCCATCAATGATTTGAATTTGAAAAATTAAAATATGTTGCATTATTTGTTATGAAATACTTGTGCCCTCCAAATATTGAAAAGATATTCATTCTAATGAATTTAATAAAATTATTATAGTGATTGTTTGGATGTTCCACTACCTAAACCCAGTTTGATACACACTCAACCAAAACTAAGATATACTCATTCTCATCAGAAGATAATAATGGTCCCATTAAGTCAAATCCCCAAACATTAAAAAAATAAACAACAAAAAAACCTTTTATGAGGAAACTCCTAATTCTTTCCAACATTTACTAAACTCTAACACCGATCAAAACCCACCACTAAACTACAAGAATACTTAAACATTGTAGGCCAATAAAATTAATTTTTAAGAACTTTTGGGATTTCATTTCACCTCCATGATGATCAACCCAACTCGTATAGTGGAAAAACTCCTTCATGGGAAACAATTCTTCTTCTAGTACACACCTCATCCAGATTTCATCTGCACACCTCCTAAAAAAGGGTCATCCCAAAAATATTAGTTATATATAGAAATAAACGTTATCCTTTAAATATTTGAAAATTAACTATGTATGACACCTCTAGCCAAGAAAGTTGCAAAACATTCTTACCAAGAAGTCTATTGATAACAACCACTAGATATATATCATCTAGAAAAGTAGAATTAATTTATCTGTTATCTTTATATTGATTACTAGACAACATTGATAGATTATTTTGAATAAAATTATTCTACCTTATTTATATTTTATTTCTAAATAAAATTATTATAGTAAAAACATCCATCTAATAAACTTAGATGTTTCCTCTTTTTTGGACAACAAGTAGTTCAAGGTAGAATGTTCTATGAACACTATGTGTATAAAACTAATTGGTATAGCCTAAAATTTTTCAAATAACAAACAACAACCAATATCTCATTTTTAGTAGTGGTGTAGATATTTTGATCATCATTTAGTAGTCGAATAGCATAACACACCACATGAAATTTATTATCTTTCCCATGGACTAACATAGCTCTAATAAAAACATCTCTATCATTACACATAAGTTCAAATGGAAGATTACAATCAATTTCAATGATGATGAATGAAGAAGCGAGGTTATATTTAATTTGATTAAAATATTAGATAAAATTTTATTTAATTAAATTGGGTTAATATTTAGCCATCAGTGAACACATCTGTTTTGTAATTTTTGAAACTTCCTTGATAAACCTCCAATAAAAACGAGAATTCCAATGAAATAATTTAATAATTTAAAATTAATAGGAGGGGGAAGCTTTTAAATAACCAAAATCATAAAATTATCAACCTATAAACACCTATTTTAAACTTTATGTTCCATCACTATTCCATTGGTAACCATAAACTAACTTATCTCCAAATTATGATCTAAGCTGTTCTCTAAGAATATTTCTAAAACAAGTTCCAAATTCTATAAATATTTCGGAAAATTTCTTTCCAAAATGGAAAAACCATCCACAAAAATGATAATGATTCTATCAATCATTTATTGATATATTTCCATCATTTTCCTTTAAAAGGTAAATGGGGAGCCACAGAAACTAAATAGAATTTATTGATAGGAAAAAGTTTATAATATGCATGTGAATGTGGTCTTTTCCTAATATTATAGTGCTATAAGAATCTTTTTGTAACTAGTGTAACCATCTTGAAAAAAGAAAAATTCATTATCATTTATCCATTGAATAATTTTATCTAAAAACTTCATGATAAAATTATATTTTCTAGTAGTTGAGTTGATTAGCCTATAATATATAAAAACTCTCCATTTGGTTTCCTGACTAACATGGATTTTTTTAGTCTTTCCACTTTCCAAAACAATGAATCCTCTTTTAATTGGGACTATTTGGACCTTAATAACCCATGAACTATCTAAAATGATATAGATAATCTAAATATCCACTAGATTAATTACCTATTCTCTTAAAATTTTGTTCACATTTGGGTTCAATATCATTTCACATTAAACTCTAGATTATGCGGTTAGGTTCCACAAACATCTTATAAAAGAAAAATGAAGGGCTAATCCAATTGATATCATCTATGGGACATCCTATTATAGCATTGAATTTCTTCAGAATTCCGATCAATATTTCCTCTTGAAATTCATTCAATATAGTAGAAATTATAATAGGTAGGGTTGAGTTTTAACCTAAAAATGAGTGTTTGATGTGTGTAGGAAATGTTTTGAGTTCTAAAGTGGGTTGTTTTTTTCTAGAAGGAAGAATATTTTGAATGGTGGGTCTAGGATCTTTAGTATGTTTCTTAAATTGGGTTTGAAAACTACATTGATTTTTAATTTCTAAATAATATTTACATTTTTCTTTACTGATGTTCAAGGTGGAAAACCATATTTTGATGAATTTCTAGATCATATTTCAGAAAAATTAACGAATGAAAATTACTAATTTGTTTCAACAACTCCCCTAAACCTAATAAAATTGTTCAAAAAAATATTTATAAGGTAAATCATTCTTAAGTTCTCCACAAAATTTAATAATATCCCAATCAAAAAAATTAATGTCATGAATGCTCTATAGAGCATGAATATAGGTGTTTTCTGAATCTAGAAAATTACCCATATTTTTACATTTATTACTTTTATCACTTTAAGAATTTTGGGAAAAATTATTTTTTGTATCCACAAGAGTTTATTTGTCTATATATTGTTTAACAACTTCATCATCTCATTTTAATGTGATCTTAACTTCCAATGACATTGCATCAGTCGAATGTTTTTCTTCAAACTCCTATGAATGATCAAATGTATTTTTGGCTTATTAAAACTCCACTCTTAAATAGATTCACTAAATGAAAAATATTTATCATTTCTAAAGAAATTTAATTAAACAATTTATTATAAAATATTGATAAAAACAATTAATGATTCTACACAACAATAAAAACTACACATGTAGCTAAGAAAGTCCTAGACAAGGTGATATGGGCTTATTTGTCTCATTAAATTCATAATATAAAAAATTTAGATGGTAAAAGAAACTCAAAAACTCCTAATAAAATGTATTCAACTCTTAATATTGGATTTTTAATGGATTAGATGTAAGTCAACAATGGTGGATTTCAATTATCATAATCCCAATTATTAGAAGACTGAGAAAGTGGGTTGGTTGATGATTTCCACAAGACCCCAAAAAGTATTCAATTGAAAACTTTTCTCTAATGTGTATTGTATGAAAAAACTTCCCAAATTATTAGGGTTTGGTGGGATTTTATTTTGAATGACTATATTGCACTCATTAGTAAGGTTGTATGTTACAAACTCTTTTAAAGAGTCATTGTTTGAAAAAAAATGAGTGATTTGAAGTATGATATAATCTTAATTAAATACTAGATGAAATGAATTCTCATATAAATCTTATTGAATAGTCCATGTATAGTCCAATGTCTTGAATCAATTCAGGTTTATTATTTTTAGATTTCAACCACAGAGGGAAAGAGATGTATGAGGAAAAAATCCTAAGAACATAATGCATTTCTCCAATTTCATCTATAATATTTTATTTACCATTTTTTTTCAGATTCTAGAGTATTTTTATTTTTAAATTTTAGGTGGATCAAATTTATTATATTATACGACAACATTTTTTTTCCATAAAACTAGATTAAGTGTTTCTTAGATTAGGGTGGGCATATTCTTCCATTTCCTATTTTTCATACTCTTATAGTAAAATATAACATTTTCTTGATCTTTTTAACCATTCATAGTAACCAAAAAAATATAAATATACCTAGGATTCATCTCACTGGTACTAGGAAACATACCTTAATCTCTTGAACCAAAGTCCTAGTAAATTAAATCATCTGTAATTTTGTTGCATCATTTTGCGCCTTATCAAAATCACATTGATCATTTTTTTAATCAAGTTCCTCTAAAAGTTATTGAAACATCCCTTTAACAACATCTTCAGAATGGGATGTTTCTGATTTTTTTTTTATTTTGAAATTGTTTCATTTTCCTGTTTTGAGATCCATAGGAACAATGATAATGTTTAATCATTATTTATTCTCTCCCATACAAGTAGCGGAGGTTCTCATAGTATGGGTTATAATTATTTAAAGTGTTTCATCTCTAACTTGTTTCATTTTTCCATATTAAGAAAAATTATAATAATCTTATGTTCGGGATGGAATTTCCACGTTTTTAGAGCTTTCCCATTAATTTTCATTCATTACACACTATTTATACAGTTCTCTATCATATTGGTTCTTTTATTGACAACAAAGTTTATCAGCAGATTGTTTGACATTTTAATTTATTATGGTTTGATGTTGTTCTTTTACTTTAAATAATTAAGCTTTCATTTCCATCCCTAGACCAGTTTCATTCCCTCCAATATCCACTCTTCTTCTCCTTGAATATTAATGTTGTGAATTATCATCCATAGTATTTAAAATTTTCCTATGGTCTTCCTCAATTTTCTTGTTTAATTTTTTCTAGTGGAATGGTCAACCAATTTCTAGCTATTGGTTAGAAACCTTAATAGAAGGAATCTGGGAGTAGGTGGAAAGTTATTTTATGATGAGGACACTTCCTAAATATATCCCTAAAATAATGTCAGGATTTATTAAAAGCCTCTCCATATTCTACATAAAAGTCATTGATTTTGTTTATCAATTCTCCCTCAAGTCACGGTGGATATAATTGCATTACAAAGGAGTTATATATCTGTTACCATGATTCAAAAATAAATTCTTCAAGGTATAAAAAACAATTCATTGCATTTCCCTTGAATAGGAAGAAGAAAAATCTCATTTTAAGATCATCCTCACTCAGTCCTTGTAGTGATAGTTACTGCACTATATTGTAAAAAATCTCTAATGAAGGCTATATAATCCTAATTAGAAATCCATGGAATGTAATTAGTGGTGAAATGTATGATTATTTTAGCTCGTTTTTATGGGTTCTAGGTTTCTGTCTAATGGAATAAGGATTTCATGAAACCTAATGGAGTTTTTACACTCATCCTTGGTCGTTCAACATTTATTTCAATTATTTCTGGTCGAATATCTTCAACATCTCTCTCTCTAAAAAATTAAATTTTAGAATTTTCTTTTCTCATATCTCTTAAATGATTCTCAATTTTTAGTTTAATGGGATCTAGGTTGTGAGGCATAGATATAGTGGTAATATACTAAAGAAGTTTCAATTTCACACAAGATATTGAAATTTTTTAATAGATTTTGATTTTTTTAGATTTCTAGGTTTTATATTTTTTTTGTTTTTTTGAGATATTTTTTATTTAATTTTCTAGAAACACGATGCCTTATTCAAAAATAGTGTCAAAATTTTATGTGGTATAATTTTAAACTAGTGTATATTAACTTATTAAAACTACTAAATAATAGTGACTAGTGTATCATATTTACCTGAGGAAGGAAAAGGCAGGTGTGGGTCCAAGAAAATGACTAAAAACTATTCAAACAAAACAACCAAAAACATGCATGAATTGATTATTGTAATGATCATAATTTTTTAAGAAAAAGAATAAGAGTGGGTTGAAGATTATTTTATCATAATAAGAAAACATGAAATTTATGATTGAGCATAGGTTAAATAAGAATGAAATACCATGGAAGTCTCGATTGTTCAGTTAATGAATTTTATTTTTGTGAAGTTTTAATTCAATCAACATTATAAAAAAATGAAGTCGACAATGATTGGATGATTTTATAGTTATTTACTAACAAAACTCATTCAACTTCTAAAAGAATAATTAAATTGCAATTTCTAAATTATTTCAAAAATAGGAGTAAAAGGTAAACTGGAATAGTATAACTTCCCCGTGCAAAGAGTTTTTCCAAAAGTATTCATGAAATTCAACAATGATGAATTATTAATCAAGAACAAATAAAAGAAGAAAAAGTTGATTATCCCATTGATTTATAGATCCTCAATGTGCTATAGATCCTTGATCTTCTTTGTCTCTAGAAATATCGAAGAAGTATCTCAATGAATGGTTTAATCTAAAAAAAACTATCCTCGATACCCCATGTATCTACTTCTATTTAACAAATAATTATCTCCCATCAGAATTGCACGCTCACAATCACAACTTGAAAACCTACTTCTCTAACTTTCACATGATACACTTCCACTTTACATCATCACCCTCAGCTCACTTGTGTTATTCTCTCATAAAAATATTTCACTCCTCACCATTGGCTTTCATTACATGAAAGTAACAACACCTTCTATAAATTCCTTGAAAAATTCCCTCACGGAAATGGAGAACTCTAGAATCTTCCACAACCTCCTCTCATACATGAGCATGAATTACTATTTTTTTGAATTTATTTTCATGGATTTCTAGGTACGTCACTGAAATTTTTCACCGACTTAATCCAATTTCACTTAATAACCATGTATGTGGTCAGTGAATATAATTTTTAACCTGCATGTGATTTAAGAAGCCCCCTTCTTAACAATTACAACACACCAATGTGAAAATGGTTTAAAATGCAGATTGGAAAATTTCCAACTTAATACATCCTTCTTTGGTTGAGTTTTTTAAAGTGTTTTATGATTTTTATAAAATGATTCAGTTTAAAATATTTATAAAAATATGCAGCAAAGGCGTCATCGTTGATGTTTCCCCCCTAAATTTGGCCTAGATTGATGCCATGGAATGAGTAGTTGGGGGTGTCACATTTAACCTTTGAGTGATGCGAAAGGCAGCATTGGCAGCACCTCCTTTCACCTAACATAAAATAGAATGATGGTACCATCAATGCCCCATTTGTTTCAATGCCCTAAAAAAGGTCACCCCCTTCTCCCCACGTCTATTTCCCACCATCTATATTCATTGACATCTTCTCTCTTTAATAAAACTCATTTTCATGTGTGGTGGAGTCAGTGGTCCAAAAGAAGGCCAGGTTTTTTTGTGAAGCATCATTTACATCTATTTTTTATTTAATTTAATGTTTTTTAATTATTTAATTGAATTATTTTTAGTATTAAATATTTCAGTATTTAAGTAGTTTATTTAGTTCAAATTATTTTTATTATTAAGTTGTTTAATTATTTATATATAGTTTGAAATAATATTTATCATTAGTAATGATTAAGTAATTATTAGTTATAGAATAACTTAGGATAAAAAATTGTAAAATTTTGGTAGCATAAATATTATGTGGTTATCTAAGCAATCAAATGCCTATGTAGATACAAACAAGTGGATGTGGCTCTAGAACAGCTGTACCTAGAGATAAATCTTGAAAACACTGATCTAAACTAGACATGAATGAGAAATGGTGCATGACAATGGGCTTAACCACACTCCTGGTTTGACAATATCAAGAATTTGATTTTAAATTATTCATATTTTTTTATAAACAACTGAAATATCTATGAAAACAAAAATCAAATCAGCCTATTTATCAATGATAAAATGATAATTGTTTCATATAAAATGAAATGGAAAAAAGAAAAAGGCATTAAAGAATGAAAGTTATTATGGTTAATTGAGTTATTTTTAGTTAGTGTTAATGATGTTATGAGTTAAGTAGTTTAACTGGTTATATTTTAGAAATAATACTTATTTTTAGTAATGATTAATTATAGATTAATTAAGGAATAACTTAGGATTAAAACATGAATACATAAAATGATAATCTAATAATAATTAACTAATGAATACCATATTATAAAATATTGAATAAGGCATTATTATAGTGTGATTGAAGAATTATAAACTAATGAATAACATATTAATGATTAACCAGTGATTAAAGAATGATGAACATGGTAAAAACTACACTAAGAATCCTTAGTATCATAGTTTTGGATATAAGATTTTTTTTTAAATTTTAGAATCATAAAGATTATATAGTTTAGAAATAATAGTTTTTATTAGAAATGATTAATTATATATTAATTAATGAATAACATAGGATTAAAAAAATGAATACATATAACGATTAGCTAATGATACTGATGATCATATAAAGTTAAATAGAGAATAAAGAACACATTAAATAACATATGAATTCATTACAACATACAAGAAATACCTTTAAATTTTCAATTAAATAAGGTTTGGATGAGATGATCCTAACTTCATACATGAGGTACAATATATCATATATTCAATTGGTAGCATAAAAATATCTTCAATGGATATGTATTTATCTTTGGAAATTTGGAAATCTTTTGGAATTATAATAAAATATAAGATAACATCTAATATATGTTATTACAAGTATGAAATATTTTTAAAATTATATAGTTAGATACGTATATTTGTAAGATTCTATTAAGCTACTAAGTGAAAATAAGCTATATTTTATCTCATGTCTATAGTGACGCTCGTATCATCCAAATGAGGTTTTATTGAAAAATGTCAAGGTTTTCTTGTATGTTATAAATAATTAATGTGTTATTTAATGTATTTTTAATTTTTATTTCACTTTATATGATCATAATATTCATTTTATCAATGATAAATAAACTAAATTGATGTTTCCCTTTTTGTTTACCTTGGTTTCCAAAATATTCTATGACTTATATTCTAATAAAATTTTATATGAGGAACCATTACTATCATATTTTAGGGTATAAAAAAGGTATCCTAAAATTACATTCTAATAAATATTATATGGTAAACCATACTTATTAATATTAGTTACAATATCATAATCTTGATCAAAAAACATTTTTTACATTGATATTCATGTTTTCCTATGTGTACTGCTACAAGGAGGTTATTCCAACTAAGCATGGAGATTCCCACAATACACCTCCAATAATAGTGGTTAGTATAGCTGATTATGTAAACCTAGGTGACCTTAAAGACTGAATTCGTGCTTCCTTAAATTTGGGCCCTGATTAGGAGATCATGTATATGAGTTATATACATTTTCAATTCCCAACCAAACTGTGGCATCTAGCTTGTCCATTGGTTGCTGATGCGCAATGGGTCCAAGCAATAAATTTAATTTCTCTATGGTCTGATAGTACCATGATGGAGTTATATGTTTTTGTTTCTAATATACAACAACAATGTATAGTTGTATAAATATATATACATATAAGAGTGGGTGAAGATGTTCCGCCCCATGAAATTTAGCCTATTCCAAATGACACCGAAGATGAAAACCAAGATGATCTCTTGGATATACTTGTCAATCAGACATCCGATGAAGAGTTTCATAATGATGGGATTGATGGTTACAATATGCTGATGAGTAGGGAGAAACCGATTTTGGGAGGATGTTTATATAAATTCATTAGTTGTACAGTATCTTTGACCCACAATAAATCATCCACCACTCTTTGCACTTGGTTAGATGAAATGACATGTGTTCCTGAATTTGACTACAATGGTCTCTCACCCGCAACTATTTTTTCCGGAGTTATAATAGATTTGTTTAGTGAGATGGAAAAAACCTTATATGTTGTAATGAATTTTATATGTAATAGTGAATTAAAATAACACTAAAGAGATTTCACATTGAGAGGAATTTTAGATATATAGTTCAGGAATCAGGTTGTAGTAAATATCTAATAAGATGTGAGAAGTGTGGGGATGATTATAGATTCTGCATGAGGGTGATTCCTAGAATTTCATTTTATTTTTGGAGAATATATAGGATTGTGGAAACTCATAATTGAATTCATACAAGCTTGACACAAGATAATACCTTATTAGATGCAGAATTTGTGTCATCACCATCACTGTAGACACTGTTCCTCCTATGTTGTGGTTCATTTCCCATAAATTCTTTCTTGAAGTTCATTTAGTATTACAGAATGATATTTAATAATAGTTTTTGTTTTTTGTGTACTATAACAATCTCTTTTTTCAATTTGAATACATTCCCTTATTCATATGTTATCTAATCATTATAACAATATGTGCGTATTTGAATAAGATTCTTCATTTTGTATAATGGTCTAACTACGCCAAATACTATTATTGTCAAATAATAATAGGCATTTCATATTAACATTAAAATGAATATGAAAAGTGAATTTTAATTGATATTAATGCATAATCAATCTTTCCATGGCTAAAACCTAGACCATACATATGAGAAACAATTCATGAAAAAATAATGAAACATACCATCATGTGGACAGTCATAGATAAATTAAAAATCACACACTTTTCAAATAAAAATTTACATAATTAGTACGAAATGTTTATATATATAAATATATAAAAACATATATTACAAAACACCTTTTTTGGTAAAATCATATCATAACAACACATTTCTAAAATTATTTGAAAAACATAAATACATGCCCCTTTTTGGTAAAAATAATTTCATAAAAAATTTGAATAAGCATGAAATTTCATACATTATAAAAGTAATAATATTATTCTAAAAAAACATTATATTTATCTTTTAAACTTACAAATAATTTCATTTTTTTATATAGAGATGGAGAATGGAAAAATACTCACTAGGTAGCATAGGCATGTTTCTCAGGTCGTGTTAGATGGTGGTGAGGATCGATCGATCAGGGTGTGTTGAGCACACCATTTTCATCATGTGGAGCCTCCACATGCCATTAGAACATACCTGTGTCATGATGGATTCTACGAAATTTCCATATCAGATTTCACATTTTTCGACCATCATATGCTTGCTACACTCATGGAGAGGTGGAGACTAGAGACACACACATTCCACCTGCCTGAGGGAGAGATGAACAACACCCTCTAGGATGTGGCACTGCTTCTCAACCTTCCTATCTAGGGGAAAGATGTTGTTGGACCCACCCATGCATATTGGCCAGAACTTTCTCAACAATTATTAGGCATCGACATTTTTTCATGCTATAAGGCTATAGATGGGGGGTCAATATCTATGCCCTGGATTGAGATGAACTTTCAGCTTTTACCCAATGACACTGACGACCAAAATATCATGTGTTATGTCTGTGCATATATATTATGGGTCATTGTAGGGACCATGTTTTCATATCACTAAGGAGTGCATGTGCACATGATATATCGAGCCCTATTGGAGGACTTTGATTGGGCCAAGACATATAGCTGGGGATAAGCCTACTTGACATAAAAATACAGACCATTACGCAGGGTATCCCATAGTGACTACAATGATCTCAGTGTATGCGTCATCTTTATTCCATTATGGGAATGGTGGAGGTTCCCCTCATTCCTCCCTCGACTTGAAGGTCTACCATTTGATATGGTGGTGCAATATTATGCTCTGTGTTAACGCTGGTATGATCGCTCATCTCTATTTGTTTCTAATTATACAATGAGTTATTGAATTTAATTTCTAATTATTTTTCACTATTGATGTTGTTTTTTGCATGTGGAGTTAGAGACACAATTTCCACACTGTTGCAAGACACCATTTGGGCCCACATCGACTCAAGTTTGACTGTCTCTTACCTGAACATGTATGTATATAAAATCTATCATTGTCTAAAAAATTTAATAATAGAATCAATTTTGGTTTTTAGTAAGGAGTTTTTTTGAAAAAGGTCACATGTCATTTGAGATTACATAGCCACCATATCGGAGTATATTGGACTAGTTGCCATAATAATATATTGGTGGGATTAAGGATTTTATGACTGTAGTTCCCCTCATTCACTTTGATATTGTTGAGTTGATGTATCCAGATAGAGTCATGCACCAATTTTGTTGTGTTTAGCTAATTACATAACAACTTTGATAGATAGAGAGGCATAATGAAGTGAAGCTAACATCGAGGCACGACAAGAGCTAGCATCGAGTACAGTCCAACTATATCGACTAATAGTGTAGATGTGAAATGTTTTGAATCCAAGGTGTACCTACAATGAGATTCTTCCTTTTATAGCAGATCGAGTATGGGCCATGGTATATAATGAAGTCTATATTTTATCTTACCATACATGACAATGAGATTAATTATATTTTAAGTCAACAAACATCCATTATTTTATTAATTGATCTATTTTCTAATTCATTTCGAGTCTCATTACAGGTAACTAACTCAAAGAATATTTGTCACATTAGTAATAAAGAGGAGAGGGGGTCTTTATTCAGGTAGCCCCATCCAGGTCATCAGAATCCACAGTGAACTCGAAGCAGGTATCCGATTCACCGAACAGCATGTGGGACATAATCTTCTCACTATAGACAGAGACATTGATTATACATTTTAATTTATATGTTTTCAATCTATTGAAATGTAGATATTGTTATTACTGTCTTCTCTTCTTATATGTTTATCCAATATTTTAATTTTCATTAATATTTTAGGCACAATTTATATTTGAAAACTTTCAAATTAGACTACTTGAAATCGATGAATATTTATTAAATTTCAAGAAGCTAAATTTAAAATCCTATAAAATATAAAGTATAAAAATAGTGTAAATATATTTTAAAATATATCCTAAAAATATAAAAATCATTCTAAAATACAAAGAGTTTCATATATATAATAAATAAATGAAAGTGAAAGGAATGTAGGAAAAGATTATAATTTCCATTGTAATGGTTTAAAACAATACTGAAATTTTATATTTAATAAAATATTGATGAAGTTGGTACACAGTATATTAAAACCAACCCTATATATTGAACCCTACTAAAGACCCATTTTCCCTACCATGACAATTTCCCCCTTAAAGACCCATTTTCACCAAATGATATTTGTGTCAACATGAATATCAATAAGAACACATACTTAGTTCTTAAGAAGGTATCAAATTTGACCATCCCAAAACCAATTACTTAAAAACATAAAACTTGCACATTCATGATCCTTGGTGAAAACCAGATATAGATCTGATGAATGCATGTCAAAGAATACACGATTATGATAGGAACTAAATCTACATAAAAAATGTACGCCGGGATGAGATCTCACAAAGGATGATGAAATGGTGAAAGGATTTTCACAAGATGTCATTGAGATGTAGTTACATGGATGAAAACCAAGGTTCTCTAATGTCAGTATAGGGTTACTTGAAAGTGAGATCCAAAATAAGGAATGTCGAGGAGGATCCAAATCCACCTACTTGACTTTCAAAGCCTATAAAATATAAACAATAAGACCCATATAAATGAAAATTAAAAAATGTGCTAAACATATAAGTAATAGTCAAGAATAATTTATTCATCTTATAGTTTATATTTTATAGTATTCCAAATTCACATAATTAAATCATTTTATGTTTCAAGTAGAAGGTTTTGAAAGCTTAAAAATAATTTTTCATCAAATAATTTTATGATTTTTATAATTTTCAAATATTTCTATCATTTTTAACCCATTTATTAATTTTTATTTATATTGGTCTTAAATTTAAGATTTTATATGCTCTCAAATCACATACTTGAGTCATTTTTAAGTATCATGTTGGTGGTTTTGAAAGCTTATAAATTATTTTTCATCTTGTTTTTTTTGGATTTTTTTTCTTTTCAAATATTTATTATATTTTTAATCCATGTTTTAATTTATATTTTTATTGGTATTATAGTTTATATTTTATAGTATTTCGAAGTTACTCACTTGAAATATTTTTAAGTTTCAATTTTGTAGTTTTGAAATCTCATGAATTATTTTTCATCAGCATTTTTAATAATTTATTTTTATTTTCAATTATTTTTAATTTTTTAATCCATATTTTAATTTTCATTTATACTAGTATTATATTTTATATTTTATGGTCTTTTAAAGTCACATACATGAAACATTTTTACATTTCATGAAGAAGGCTTTGAAATATTATATATTATTTTTCATAAAAAGTTTTTACAAAATTTTTTTTTGACGATTTATTATATGTTTAATACATGTTTTAATTTTATTTTATATTGAACTTGTATTTTAAATTTTATAGGGTTGAAAAGCCACATCTTTGAAACATTTTACAATTCATTTTGATGGATTTGAAAATATATGAATTATTTTTCAGTCACATTTTTTATGAAATTATATTTATTTTAGACTATTTATTATATGTTTAATACGTGTTTTAATTTTCTTTTATATAGGCCTTATAGTTTATATATTATAGGGTTCCAACGTCATGTGATTTAACATTTTTATGTTTCCATTTTCTGGATTTGAAAGTTTATAAATTATTTTTCATCAACATTTTTAATGAAAATATTATTATTTTCGACAGTTTCTTATTTTTTAAGCCATGTTTTAATTTTCATTTATATTGGTATTATTTTTTTTAGTTTATTGATTGTTTTATTTCAATGTTACATATATGAAACATTTTTAAGTTTCAAGTAAGTGGCTTTGAAATCTTATAAATTATTTTTCATCAACATTTTTAACGAATTATTTTTATTTTCGATTATTTCTTATATTTTTAATTAATGTTTTAATTTTTATTTATATTATACTTATATCTTATATTTAATAGGATTGTAATGTCATATAATTGAAACATTTTTATGTTTCACGTTTGTGGCTTTGAAAAATTATAAATTATTTTTCATCCAGTTTTCTATGAAACTCTTTTTATTTTTGAATATTTATTATATGTTTAATATATGTTTTAATTTTCATTTATATTGGTATTATAGTTTATATTTTATAGGCTATCATTTTCTCATGCTTGAAACATTTTTAAGCTTCAAGTTGGGGGCTTTGAAAGACTATACATTAATTTTCCACTAATATTTTTTATGAAATAGTTTTTATTTTCATGTATTTCTTATATGTTTAATAAATGTTTTAATTTTTATTTATATTGGTCATATAGTATATATCTTATAGGATTTAAATGCTACATACTGCAAACATTTTTAAGTTTCAAGTTGGTGGCTTTAAAATCTTATAAATTATTTTTCATCAATATTTTTTTGAAATTATTTTTCTTTTAGACTATTTATTACATATTTAATCCATGATTTAATTTTCATTTATATTGGTATTATAGTTTCAATTTTATAGGCTAGAAAAGTCTCATACTTGATACATTTTTACATTTCAAGTTGGTCTCTTTGAAAATTTATAAATTATTTTTCATCATCATTTTTTATGAAATTATTTTTATTTTGGACTATTCTTTATATGTTTAATCGAGGTTTTAATTTTCATGCATATTGGTCTTATAGTTTATATTTTATAGGCTTTCAAATTGTAATGCTTAAAACATTTTTAGGTTTCATGTGGGTGGCTTTGAAAGCTAATAAATTATTTGTCATCAATAGTTGTCATGATATATTTTTTATTTTCAACTATTTCTTATATGTTTAATCCATGTTTAATGTTTCATTTATATTAGTCATATAGTTTACATTTAATAGTATTTTAAATCTATTAACCTGAACATTTTTCAATCCCAGATCGGAAAATCAGAGTGTTCGGCATAGGAAAGGGAGAACTTGAATTCCACATTAGAAATTTAGAACGTTTTGTACAGGAAAGGGAGAACCTAAATCCCACATTGGAAATGTAGATTGATTTCTAGGGAAACCCCTTTTATAAAATGGATCCATGAATGAAGGTTTATCTCAGAATCCCAATTTTTATAATGACAGTACTACTGGATATTAAATATGAGATAAATTCTACTGAAATATTTAGTTATATATGTATATATATAAAAATAAAAATAAAAATAAATTTATAAATATATAAAAAAGAATATTTAAAATTACAATTTTTTTACATTAGGTTCAAGGCAGTTGCACTGCCACCACTTTTGGACTCAACTGAATGGTGGAAGTAGTGATGCCGTCTTTGGGCATAATCTCCATGTAGCAGTGGTGATACCGCCTCTGTAGCACATTTTAAAAATTATTTTAAACCTATTAATTTTTTTTTCTGAAAACACATTAAAAAAACTCACCACCTATGCAAGATTAGGGCTCACTTGGACTCCATATTAATTTCTGAATCTTCAAAAAATACATTGAGATCAATAGAATATCATTATCTTATTCATTCAGAACTGCAATCAAACACTTAGTCAAATTTTTTTTGAAATATCGATGCTAATTTCTCATCTTGAACCCCTCCTCAAACAATTTTAATTCCTTTGTTCATTTGTCCTGTCAAAAATTCGAATTCCCCCCATAATCTCAACTTCAATGAAAAACTCCAACCCATACTCAAAAATATCCAACCAATAATTATATTAAATATTCTTTAAATCTCTTGATCAAACTACTAGTGTATAACCCAAATCAATTGCTGGATTAATTTCTACGTTAATTTAATAGATAAAAATGATCATATTATGATTGGTTGGAAAAGGCATGAGTCTTCTGTGATTGGACTCACATCTTCAACCTCATGAACTCAAGAATATTCATATGAGCTAGGATTTCAAATTTTACACCTCAAAAGCTTGCTTATCCTTGATTCATCCTCATTAGTGCCCAAAGAGCACCACCTCAGTTTCAGTTGGCACAAATCAAGTATGGCTGTGAATCTCACAGATCTTAATTTAGGCACATATAAGCCACTTGGTTTCTACAACAAGCCAACGTGATGTAACCAATGATCAGCGACACATCAGGTGTTGTATTCTTCAACTCGCCTAAATCCCAGGCATGGAGTTCTTCACCGATGATGGTTTCTCTAGATTTCTATGTCGTTTTTCCCCCACTGGGTTAATAGGACATCATATTTCAACAATATTTTCTTTAGACCTCATCTTGGTCAATAGGTTTTCAAATGCGGGGACATCAGGAAACATCGAGATTTGAATTTTGGCGTTGGTGACTTCCTCCTTAGAAACAAATCCGATCAAAGCACAACTATAGTGGCATCGAGCTTCATCAGAGTCCGGAGATAGCATTTTTATTCTTCAACAGTGAATGTGCAAGCTATGTTCGGTGGTTATTCATTATATCCAATCGACGGCGGGTGTTGTTAGGTGATTTAGAAGGGCGTTGAGTCGACCTTCTTTAGTATCAGATCAACAAGCATGGCGACAGAAAAGATTGGGTTCAGTCAAATGGTGGTAAAGATGTGCGGTTAATCTCCCAGTTGTAGGTAGAAAAATATATACAAAATTATACAAATATGTTATTAAAGAAATAATATTATATAATTAAAACTAAAATGACAACTAAAATCAAAACATAAATCGCAAGTTTAAAAAATAATATAGTTTAAACAATAAACAAAATAATAAATAATTAAATTCAAAAAGTTATTAAATTATTAATTATTTAATTAATGTCTAATAATAATAATAATTACTCAATAATTAAATTTTGTGTTATGTAATTAATTTTTAAATTATTATGGACAAGGAAATAATTAATTAAATTTAACCTTCATTAGAATAATAAAATAATAAAAAACATAAAATAATTAAATACTAAATTCATATATTAATTCATTAAATAATAACGATTTTTATTACTATTGTTATTAAAGAAATCCATATTTAAATTATCATAAAATATTGATTTATTCAAAAAACCACAAATTAATATTTTAAAACAAATTAAAATATTAAATAAATAATTGATTGATCAAAAAAATTAAAAATTTAAACATAAAAAGATAAATTTAAACATAAAATAAAAAATAATTAAATTTTTTTATAAAAATAACCAAAACACAATAAATACCATATTTAGGACTATTTTAAGCCTAAAAATATAGAACATAACCAAAATAGATATGGGAAAACTAAAGAATTAATGGCAGATCATAAATATTTTTATCATATTTTGTACGGAATGTGTGGATAAAAAGAAAAAAAATGTTTTATTTTAACGTATACTGTGTCAAAAATTTTTTTCACCATTGTAACTATTTTTTATGTTTTTGATTCTTGTATAAGATTCTATGTTTTTTCAAAGAAAAACCCTCCTTCCCTTAGTTATAATAATTTCAGTTTTTAAAAGTGGGTTCTAAAGGAAAGGCATATATCAATATCCATATATGTTTTACTTTTGGGTTTAAAATGTTATTTTTATGCATTTGCAGAAGGAAATTAAATCTTTTATAAATTCCATGCATGTTATGGTAAATTGATTTTTTTCATGATGGGTGAGCATAATATAGCTTATTATGATGGGTGAGCCTGATATAACTCTGTAATGCATTGTGTAATGATTTTTTTCACCATATATTTATATTAAAAGTCATCCATATAGTTATAAAACTTTTAATGGTTCTGGTATGGTTTATTATAAGTGTTCTACAAAGATGATGTACCAATACATCCAAATGAATTTTCTATTATTTCAAATGAGTTTTTATAAACATAATTCGATTTCAAAACATAAGATAATGTTTTATTAAAAGGAATGCTTTTTCCCTTTTAGGATAAACGATATGGTTTTAAGAATTTTATATCATTAGTTCTCATTTTTTATAATAAACCCACAAGATTGTTATTTTTCCACTTTATTTTCTTATAAAATTTTTTAGGAAGATCTTTTTGTATTTAAAATGATTTCATGTGCAAGTAAATGATTATTTGATGTAAAATTTTATTTATATTAAGGGAAATATCTTTTTATAATCTCATTATCTGAAATTAGTCTAAAAATATTATTTTATTTTTTTAATACCCTCTATGACCTTTTTTTGTTAATCCCGTGATTTAAATTTTTTAATAGGATGTAAGGATGAGTATGAACAAAGAAAAGTCAAGTTGAAATTCGTAATGATTTTTCACAAAAAGAAAACTTGTTTATTTTCAAAATATTTGTATTATGAAAAAATTGATACTAAGAGAGACTATCCAACATGTGTTGTATGTTTTTTTGGGTAAGAGGTATGACCTAATTTATAAGACACTCCACCTGAAAAGATCCTCAATATAAAATAAAATAAATTCTTGTCTAAAAATAAAATTACTGGTTGTATAAGGACTAGGTCTTTATATATGTAGAACCCACCGACTAGTAGGTGTAGTGGAACCTACCTATTGCTGGCACTAGAAGAAACTGGGTGGTTCTTATAGGCACAGTGGCTGGGTCGTGGCCTATAACTAACCAATCGGTGCTTCAATAGGCTCACTAGTGAGGCCCACATAGTAGTTCGTATGCCCAGTGTAGGGTTTTATTAACAGATCCCCATGTATTTTATTTCTATGTGGTTATACACATAACATTATATAAATTCTAACCCAAAGGGAATATTTCAAATTTGAGAGCACTCCATCAGAATCTTGGATGCACTCATTTATCTCCCTTATCCTATTCAAGGTGGGAACAATCTGATGATGCTAGGACAATGCGATCTTCTTAGATATTATTCAAAAACTTATTATTCCTTATGATATTCACAAGGATATATGTTGAATATGTTCTTTCCATAAATCTCCAACAATGTTTTCTCCCTTTATTCATATATTTATGCTTTATCTAGTGTATTGATGATGTTTCTTTATCAATTTGAGATCTACTATCAACAATGAACATTCAACAAGTAAGTGTTCATGAATCCCCAAATTAAACCTATTTTGATGGCGGATTGATGATGGAACCCAAATCCATTTATGATTCCTTAGAATATTGGAATAGGATTCTATATGTCAACGATAACACTCCCCCTTGACTGGAGATACAACTCTAAATAATGGTGACATTTTTGGGTAGGTCTTTATAGAATTATTATACCAAGACACTATTCTTATTTAATATCATTTATGTTGTGGATTATTAATGTTTTAAGGTTCATTGGAATGATGTGAGGGACTCTTATAGAACAATTGGTGAATTCATGATCCATTCTATGATTGAAAATGGTTTTGGTGAATTGGCCCTCCTTCATTCGATATACCTTGTAATTAATTTTGTTTATGGAAATCATAAGTTATGTAATTCTAGAATCAAATTATTTAATTGGAAGTATTTTTATTCTCTATTCAAGACCTCTTTATTTCTAAACCAAAATAAAAATAACCATCTCTTAACGTGTGAGATCTTTATCCATGGGTGTGTGGGTTTTTTTCTTCAGTCATTCAACAAAAATTGGAGTTATTCATTGAAAACCATATGGTAGGATGTTCATTATCATTTTAGGGCCTTGTATACTCTTGTTTCCTTGATTCAAGTTGGTTTACTATGAATTATTTTTTGTGATTTAGGGTGATTTTCTAAGGGCGTTTACCTTTCTATGATACACATATATGATCCTTGTTTCATCAGTATTTCTAGAGTATCATGTTAACATGTTGATGATGATCACCTATTTTTATATGATGCTACTATATCTTCATGATTCCATTATATTATGCACATCCTTGATATTTATATTATGAAGATTCTAAAGGTTTTTCATGGTATTTCATGATAGGTGACTATCATGGTGTGATTGCCACTTAGAGGAGAAGTGTGCATGATGTGTTTCTATAGTGAAGATGGATCCCTATATATGATTCGATCATAAAATCCTTCTATATTGGGTAGAACTAGATGACTCATGTATACTTATTAATTTGATAAATATATTCCTCAAGGATTCTAAGTGATATATCACCATCCTTGTGGCTGTTTCTTGTTCGTTTTAACCTTTTTGACCATCCTAGCGACAAGACCCAAAGATAGTATGACTGGGGTTCATAGTGGCTTAGTTAGAAAAAGGTTGATATATATGTGATTGTTTATGAGTTTTTTTTTGAATTTATTGTTATCATATAATACACCTATTATGCATTTTAAAATGTTCTTAAGGACACATTAGTGGTATCATATTGGGTTTCTCAAACCTCGTATGAGCATTTTGATGTGCATGTAGACTTCTTGTATGGGGGTACAATAAAGGGAAATTGGAATGTGAAAGGCAGTTGGGATAAGGAGTATGAAGTTGGAAGGTATTCAGATATGTACTCTAGATGACACCACAATTTTATTTATTTATTTTATTTCACTTTATATATTCTTTTTTTTGCCACAAAGGGAGCCTAATTTTTTATAAATAGTTGTTCCATTTGATATTGTTTTCTTCCACATTTTTATTCCACGATATCTTATTATTCTTTATTATTATTTTATCTAGTACATGATACTATGGATATACCCTCACCAATAATGAAATTCAGGCCCTCTTTGATAGTCGAAATCCTCTTGCATATAGGGAGCAATGCATGAGGTTTTGTTGCTCTTCAAGTCAGGCCTAGTGGTTTTCTTTAGGCCATTAAAACTTGATTTGATGTGATTTCGGTATATAATGGTTGAACAGTTTCCAATCTCAGATCATTTTTACCATATATGAGTAACCATTACCTCTCATAAGGGGGAAAAGCATGTCTTGACCATAGAATTAGATTTAGGGAAGGAAGAGTGGGACCTGACCTTACCCAATATAGATCCATTATAAGATAGGTGGTGAGTATGGTTCTTGTGTAATATTAGGATATAGCCCCTCCCCTTTTCCTCCAGTGACAGATTATTACTGTGATGTATTACTAGAGGATTTCGTAGTAATTTTTAATAATAGCGGAATGAAATTTCAAATAAAAATCTTTCCAGGAGCACAACCTATATCAATCACTCTCTATTATATAGAACAGCTGAGTTAATGGAACTCAAGGTGAAGCTTAAGGAATTTTGGGTGAAGGGATTTATATGTTTGAGTGATTCTTCTTGGTATGATCTAGTTTTTAATATGATAGAATAGTTAATACTTCAGTTCCATGTGGACTATATAAAGTCTAATATAGTCACAATATAGAAAAGGTACCCATTGCTGAGGATCAAATATCTATTTGACCATTCGAGGGGATCATAATGGTTATACAATATTTACTTGAAATTTGGATACCACAATCATTGGAGAGAAGTGAATATGCCAAATATAGTGTTTAGGAGTACATATGAAATGTATGAGTATCTTATAATACCTTTCAGGTTAAAATCGACCCAACAATACTTATGGAACCTATAAACATGATCCATTATCTATAGCTAGAATATTTCATCATTATATTCATTGAGGATATGCTGATATAATCATGGAACCCAAAGATGTACACTAGACACATTGATATCCTATTCAATATATTTCTATCACATTGAACTACTCCATTCTTTCGAAGAGTCACTTTTTGATCCAAGATGTTCACTTTCGTAGGCATGTAATTCCCAAGGAAAGAATATCTATTGATTCGGGGAAGTAAGAGGAAATTATGTCTCGTGGGCAACCAAGGAACATTTCAGAGATCAGGTATTTTCTAGGTTTAACAATGTACAATAAGAGGTTCATTCATGTTTTCTCTTATTTGGTAGTTCCTATGACTATGCTTACCAAGAAGGGGGTGATGTTTGATTTCATATATCTGAGTGAAGATTCCTCCCTATACCTGATGATGAGATTGAAATCAACTATGTTTTTTATATTATAGAAGCTTGGGATTTTATATATTATTTACATAAATGACTTAGGTGTGGTTCTGGGAGATGTTTTGATATAGATAGATTAGGTAGTTTCATAAGCGTCTCATTAGTTGTGACATCACCAGTTGAATTGCCCAACACACGATGCAGAGATGGTAGATGCAGTCCAAACTCTAACATGTTGGCCACCTTATTTTTTCAGTCAGTGTTTTTTCATCCACATATACCACATAACCATATGGTATATCTTCTCCCAAAAATACATGAATTTTTAAAAGGGAATTTAGGTTGAGTATCTAGACAAATTTGAATTTGAGATGGCTTATGATCATAGAAAATGTATTGTTTTTAAATATGATCTTAGTAAGAAGATGTAATATCTTTAGAGTGTGGACATCATTGGAGGAATAGATACTGATGATCTTGTTGGTTGATTGGTTTATGGGTGAATCAGTGTATCAAGGTGTTATGAACCATTCTCCATTAGTTTTCAAGTCTATCTTGGTGGACCAGTTAAAAGCAATCCCAGAGTTGGATTCTGAGTGCTTTGAAATGTGGGAATGGTTAACAGGGAATATCTAAGTTATAAGATGATACTTAGATAGAGATGACACAATCTACATTCATGGGAGAGTTTTCTTCTATATATGAATAGTTTATGAGGATCTATCATACTCCATAGTGGGAAGCATACCTAGGATTGATCAAGATGCATCATGGAATTAAATACCGGTTATAGGGTATATGTATTTAGAGGAAAATAAAAGGCTTTGTATGTGCTTTCATTAACTATTAAATGATTAATACCAAGAATTAGTGATCATTAGGTAAACATCAGCCTTTTTATATGACCACATTTAAGTGGGATGAGGTGATATGGTCTTTGTTATGGGATTTACCAGGACCCTCAGTGTTTGAGATTCTATGTGGATTGAAGTTGATTAGTTGATGAAGGTGGAAAATATATTACTGACATGAGAGGCTATATCTATATATGAGTTTGGTAAACTCGTTGTTATAGATATATTCTGGTTTAATGGAGTGCCTATGAGAATAATATCCCACCAATGATCTCATTTCACATCCTGATTTTGGTAAGTATTTTAAATATTTTTCGGAATCTATTGATGTTGAGTATGGTATATCACCCACAGACTAATGGATAGTCATATGGGAAAATATTAACTCTAGAGGATATGATTTTGGAATTTTTCTGAGATTTCAATGAAGTATGTTATGATCATTTGTACCATTCAGAGTTTCAATATAATAAGAGTTACTAGTATCCATTTTAGATAAAACTATTCTAGGATATTTATGGTTTCCTGTTTATTTTACCATTATGTATTCATAAAGATGTTGAAGTAAATATTATTGGGATAAGTATAGAACATGAAACCTATGATATAGACTGTTTGATTAAAAATTTGTTAGTCACAACACATAGAAGGAAATATTCCTATATATCCTAGAATACACAACCACTTGAGTTCACAATGGGAAACCATGTTTTATTACTGGTGTCACATCAGATTGGGAATCAATGATTATAGTAATATGGGATTTTATGCCCATAGTTTATACGAGTTTTTGATATCATCAAGAATATCAAGAAAGTGGAATACCATTTTCTTCTATCTCGACTGTATCATTGTATTCTTAATGTGGTCTGTGTGTCATAGATTCAAGGGTACGAGCATGATCCAATGCATGTAATTGATATCGATGATGTTGAGATGGGCCTAGATGCATCATTCAGGGAACATGGGATCTGAATCAAGGAGTAGAGAGAGAAAGCAATGTATGGGAAGATATTACCACTTGTTTGAGTTCTATGGTAGCACAATTTCATCCAATATGAGACTTGGGTGAAATAATCTAATGTATGAGCGTAATGGACTGAGTTTTTTGAGCAGGAACTGTAGAGACACTTCTTAAGGATGAGAAGTCCTTATAGGGTGAGGTTGTAATGACCCAGACATTTTCAGTACCTAATCCCATGCTATCAACCATTCCTTAAGTGTTTTTGAGTTTTTATTACCTTGGGTGAAGTCTTAGGTTACTTTTAGATGACTTTGGATGATTTTAGAGTATTTTGAGGGGTCACATAGTTTTGGAATGATTTTTTAAAAATTTATTGTTCTCCCCAAGAATACATGTGGACTGTAGGAGAGGGGAAGTAGATGGTTCATGGTTGGTGCATGGTTAGAGATAAATATATTAAATTCCACACAATACTATGTAACTCATAATAGAGGAAAACCCATGGTGGGACCATGTTTTACAAAACAATGTTACTGACTTGAAGAGGCATTGAGCCTCACATGATTAGTGTATGTTTTAGTAAAACAAGTGACCAAACCATGTGTGAAAATTTAATTAATCCAAAAATTAGGATTTTAACATGAAAACTATATAAAACTCCTAATTCATCATCATACACCTATAGATCTCAAAATATTTATTCTAGTTCCTATTATTGGAAATTCATCTCCCTTTGAACTCCATTTTCATTGGATCTTGAGGCTCTGGATTCTAAGAATTCAATGTACAAGGTTATTCTTCCTCCATTATACACGTTCCTTCTAGATATACTCCCCTCCTATTGAAATGAATCAAATATTCAATACGTCATGTATGTATTTATGAATTCTATTGTTATATAATAAGGAATTATTGAAATAT
This sequence comes from Viscum album, assembly GCA_963277665.1. Taxonomy (NCBI): domain Eukaryota; kingdom Viridiplantae; phylum Streptophyta; class Magnoliopsida; order Santalales; family Viscaceae; genus Viscum; species Viscum album. The sequence goes on from OY728119.1 coordinate 2,124,541,464, forward strand.
TGATGGTTACACAGTCAAATATAGGGTATTTCCATCCTTTTACTAAATAGATATATATCCAGTATTGGGGGAAGTTCTCATTGGGTTTGTTGATCTACCTCTAAAACCTTGTAAAATTTCACATTAAGAATCCAAATTCTAGAATATCATTTTTATCAATGAGGATTGATTCTAGGGATCGTTGGTGCATAAGTATGATTCAGTGGTGACTCTTGGAAATTGAGAATGACTCACATGAGGTAGGAAGTCCTTACCATTTAGGGCCTCTTTATGAAATTTTATGTTGTGATTCAATGGTGGGTATATTTGTAGCCTTGGTGAAAATTATGTGATATGGTTTTCTTTGGACTTTACATATAGTTTTTATGTCTTGTGATACCTATACATTATGATACACACTTTTACCTTCTAAGGAATTCCCTATTGTGTGTGAAGGCCTAGCCTATGATGGTTTTTATTTGGTATCAATGTGATAGGTGGGATCGCTAAGTCTTGGTTATCCCCTAGATATGGAGAATGTTCACATGTGATGTTTGATGGTAATTTTTATAGGACTTGGAGATAAGGTAGGTGTATGATGAACTTGTGGCATTACCAAGATTGAGGTAGGGGTACACTGGCATTGGGTTCTGAATAAGATCAAGGATATATAATGATTTCTTTTTGGAATGACATAGTATATAGTCTTTTTGTGTGAAGTTTTTTAGGGATAAACCCAGTTGTGGAAGGGGAATGATGGCCTTTTGTCCTCACCTGAGGCTGATCAATGTGTGTGATGACCTTGTGACATGACATGGGGAATGACTGGATATGGGCCATGATCTAAGAAATGTGTCAGCCTTATAGCCTAGTCTGATATATAATGACACATGACACGTTAAATTTTGGTATAGTTCTAAATAATGTACGATAGATGCTTGTGGAATCTTGGTTAGCAGATGATCAGCAGATATATGATTGGTTTATTGTTATTTGTGTTTACCTATGATCATGGAATTCACCATTATATACATGTTAAATGTTAGTTAATTATACACTGTAGATGTCATAATTGTTTTATAATCCCCCCTTACATAAGTATATCAATGAACATGTAGGTTTAAAGGTTTGGGATCTAGCTATGTGGAAGGGCCCTGTATCGAGAAGATGAGTAGGTGGAGCTTGGGGCATAGGGTAAATTAATATATAGACTCCAAATTATTCCTAAAGTTTTTTGTTGTATTTTTATGTGGTTATAAAATATTGGTTGACATTACAAATTTGGAGTATTTTGGATTATATTTTATGATTTGGATTCCATATACTATAGAATGGTGTTTTTATTTGAGCTTCCACTGTGTTGTTCTGGGATATTTATGTACACTTTATTGTGATTTTGGTGTATGTATATAGTTACCATTGGTATATTATCCCCCCCCCCCAACACCATTGAAACTATAATCTATAGTCGAAAACCAATAGTGTATAGGGTGAAACACATGAGGTAATGAGTAAATATGATGTAGATTGGGTGAGTCGGTTTGGGATGCTATATATTATTATAAAGAAAATAATTTGTTCCGAGGAAATGTTATGTTTTTCAATCTATATTAAAATTTTATATCCTATATACTATAAATATATAATAGTAAAAAAGGGGTCACCTATAAAAAAACTGAAAAAAATTGTAAGTTAAAATACTAATGGCAGTTAGTTCCATGAATGATTTTATTAACATGAGATTTTTTTATTTTGTGATTTATATCACTTCCCTATAAAGAAAATTAAATAACCTAGAAATAGTAGTAGCCTTAAATTAAGGTGTTTTATTATAATTTTACACTATAAACTGAAGGAAAAAAATCAATGAATATGTGGGATTTAAAAATCTATATGAAAGGGTAGATTAGGTATTTATGTAATTCCCCTTGGAGAAGTAGAATATACATATATATAGTGTGAAAATATTCATAATTTTTTTCAAAATAATTTAAATTGGAGAAAACATGGAAGTTTTGAATATATCATGGAATGTATAAGGGTTTGCAGAGGTAATAAATATTAGGAGATACCAAGAGAAAAAATAAATTTGGTTTCTGTAAATCAATAATAATAGATCCTAGTTTAGATTTAATAAAATGACATAAAATTGTAACACCCAAAAAAATTTTCCGTTAATGTGTTGAATAGTTTGCTTCACATGAAAAATAAAACTAAAAAATACATGATATATTTTACTAAGATAAAATATTAGAATACAAGATAATTTTTAATAAATTATGAGAATTAAATATGAAACATAATTAGGAAAATTAAAAGTGAAATAAAAATGAAAAGTAAATAAAATACCACGTATAAGAAATCTCAATCCTCATGGTTTTCAATTATTATCACACTATAGATCAAAAAATATAAAAAATGGAAACATATTAAAAATATAATTTATATTTTGAGAGTGAAATAAATTAATAGTAATATTGAATTTTATTGAATAATGTATGACATGTATAATAATGTATTATGACTATTGGATATATGGCTATTAGATAAATGGTTTTTGGATATATGTTTGTTTGATATCTGGTCATTATGTACACATGAATCTAATAGCTATATTAATTAATTTATATTTGTAAGTAAACATTGTGTTACACATAAAAAATATTACATTCAATTAATATAAAATAAATAAATTCTGAATAAAGTAAAAAATAATTCATTTATGAAAATAGATATCATTTTATGTTATTATTTTGTACATAGTTTATTTAAAATTAAATTTATTACTCATAATGAATCATCTTAATAACACCGATTGATGAAATTCATGTAATGACTAGTAAAATAATTAAATAACAACTGATAAATAATTATGGAGTCATAAGGAAGAATAATTTAATGATTCTTGGTCAATGAAAAATGTTCTATTTAAAAACAATGATTTTATTTTTTGTGATATATTTTTATTTAAAAGTTAATGTTCTCATACTTCAAGCATTAAATATATGTAAATTTATAATCTATGTATAAGATAAACAAATTCAAATTTATATAATGATTATTACTTGCTAAAGAATAAGAATAAAATAGGTTTTTGGAGAAAATATATTTTTCTAGAAACTATATTTATGCATTTTAATTTTAATTTTAAATTAGATTTAATAACTTTCAAAATTTCAATTAGATAATGGAGTTAAATTTTCAAATAAATTTATTTAAATTAGGTATGATGGTATATTTCATTTTTTGGTAAAAATTATAAGTTACTATGGAAATAATCAAGTTACAATGGTAAATATAAAATGAGGTGAAAGGGTTAGAATAAGTGGTATAGGCCTAATATATCTATACCTATATCTCGAAATTATCAATATTAGTGGATTAAAGACTCATATTTATTATATTTCTAATTTGGATCCACAATCTATGTGTAAATAACTTCTCTACCGGTTAGTTAATGTGTATTTGTTGAAATGGAACCCAAACTCACCCATAAAAGAACCCCTACTCTACCCACATTAATAAATACCTTTCTATTAGTTTTATTTTTAATAATAATAAATATTACCATTCATAAGTTATTCTTACATGTTTTTATACTTTTGGTCTAAAGAAGGAGGCCTAAAAAATTCAATTTGTAATAACAATTTTGGGGGAGTGAATATATCATTATATGTATTTATTACTTCACCATATTTTTCAATTCACTTATAATATTCACTCATTTTTAATCTTATTAAAACAATCCTCATTTTTTAATTAAGATAATTATGTTTCTATAAAAAACATTTTCCTCTAATATTACTATGTACACGTACACATTCATTAATATATTAATTTCCTGTTTGTTTCAATTCAACCACCTGCATGAATGATGTCATACCATTATATCTATTTCAAACATGAATGAGTACAAATAAATTAATACTATTAATATATTAAATTAAATAGTAATTAATCTTTTGAATATGGATTATTGAGGTGACACCAAAATTAATGGTCATTATAAATCAACTCATTATTATATAGAGATTAACAAAAACATGATCACTATGAATTTCATTATCACAAAACATACTCATACCTTCCATTAAATGAACATGGTACTGAATAAATCATTTTAAAAATTGATTAAAAAAACTTTAGTAATATATGAATAATTAACTTGTTATCAAAGGATTAGGATCACCATCATCATTCCAAAGCTTTTATAGAACAATAAAAACTACTAACATCTAATGATGAATGTAAACAATATCTAACTAATATATGTAAAATAAATTATTATAATTTAATTGAATGAAAGGTAATAGATATGAATAAGTTTATTAAATAAGTGATTGACATGGATATGTTTATTATAATATATTTTAAACCACTTTTGTTTGTGTTGGGTGTTAATGTAAGGTTTATTTTCAAATACCACATTGAAATTGATATTGTCAATGTATAAATTTCCATTCATATTTTTTTGATATTTACCTCCAAAACAAATTATATTTTCTCCCAGTAGGGTTATTGTTTCTGTTTACTTGTATTATTTCAATTTTACCTTTAATTGGTTTATAATTCACCTCGAATGATGCCTATAGGTAGAACCAACCTTATCTATTCTTCCTGATCAAGAATCTTTTTATTCCATATTCATATTTTTAATAATGTTTTATAGATGAATTTTTCTATAATTTTATTATATCTAAATTTTCACTTTCTAAAAAAATTTTATTTATTTCATAAATTCCAAAATAAATAATTTTCCTCTCTTATTTAACATATTCATCATGCTTATTTTCTCCCACCATTTTCTTTGACTTTCATTAAAAATATTCCTTACAATGATTTCAGAAGATTTCTTATGCTGAATTGATCGATATATCTTATATCTTACCACATACTAAGCCTATATTCTCACCTATTTCATAAGTTTTCGTCTCTATTTAATGAAGAATAATATTATATATAATATATCTAGGAGTATAGCATATGTGGATAATTTTGTGGGAGATGTTGATGAATTATTATTAAATAAGAAGTTCTTGTAGATATTCTATAAGACATTAAACCTGTGTTTTATTGCATGTGATTTATTATTTGTTATAATTGATTTTAATGTAAAATTAAGTATTTTTTTATTTTATTCTTGAGTAAAATTAATTGGTATCTAACCGGGTTTAGATAATTTTATGGATAAAGGATCAGTGTATATGACATAAAAATACCCATGTTGGACTAAAAGTTAAATCGGGTAAACCTAAACAATAAATATTTATAATGATGGTATCATAGGATAGGAATTTATATGGTGGACTTTCATTGTTATATGATTTCATACTCTGTTTATTATTATTTAATTCTATCAATTAGTTTTTTGGCTTTATTCATTGAATATAACTGGAAGGAATTGAATTAAAATCACTATATTGGAAAATGAAATGATTGTCCCAATGATCAACCAAATGGGATAGGATCTAGGGTAAAAAATATCATGTATATTCTCATCCAAATATCTCAAGTAATGAAAAATAATATAACCCATATAAAACACTAAAATACACCAATGAAGGAACAATTGACCATAGAGTTAATGATGTGACAATTTTGAAAATCATTTAGTCGATGTTCATATACACTTGTTGTGGAGATATTTTTCAACAAAATTAAAAAGATATTTTTTTCATTAGTTATTGGAGCATCAAAATATTGTATTATTATTTTTGTATGGTGAGGGATATCATTGGTGAAATCTCATCAATAACATAGTAGAAAATAAATAAATTTTTCCATGGATTGGTTAGAGTTTAAAAGATACTTTATAAAAAATATTTTCAATGAAATGTTAATATTAAAGTAGAGATTTAATTTTTATAGTGGAAATAAAAATAGGATGAATCCATTGGTATCTATGATGAAAAATCTCAAAGACTGAAAAGATATGTTATCATTGATCCTAAAATATATACAACCCATTTTATTAGTATTTTAAAACAAATCCTTAAATATGTGTTAGATATAAGGGACATTGGTAGCTATATGGAAATTGTTCGATGTGATTTGAAAGTTCAAATTTAAATAAATGATTCTTATAATCTAGTTTTGTGTATAGAAAAATAAATATAGTGTTTTTTGAAAAAATTTATAAAAAATATATTTAAATTATTACATAAAAAAATCTTTAAATAACAATGTGGATAATTGTCCCAAAGTAATAATTAAATACTTCAATTGAGGAAAATAGGGCCATTATAGACGTAATTTATAAATTGATATGATGTGATTGTCCAATGTAATGGATGGGATTGATGTTCCACCAAATACACCTCAATTTATTTAATTTTTCAAATCTAATTAATTGGGCCACATTATAGATAAAATTAAAAACAAAATGGTTAATGTTGAAAAAAATCTCAGAAACCTCTAAGGCCAAGAGATAAAGGGAATGATTATGTGTTCACAACCACTAAGGTGGATCATAAAAATAAAGTGGTTAATGGTGCACTCATCTTCCCCTCATAAAATGAAAATGTTTTAGTAGAAATTTTACAAAGAAATTTCATAATATCTGAATGTTTTATAAAATAATTACATACCCACACTAATGATTCTATATTTAATTATCTATAAAGACACATAATGGTGTGATGAATTCATCCAAAGTGTGCAACAATTATCCGACTGAGATTTTTGAGAATATGCTTCCCATGAATCATGTTATTCTCCCTTTGGTCAAATTTGATGTGATTTTGGACATGGAAATGATATCTTTACATAGATACATTTTTAATTATCATAATATGGAAATATAATTTCATATGCCAAAAAATCCAATGATTAAATATATATTCATGGTTGATTATTAAGTCTTACTAAGAATAAAATCATTATTTGTTTATTAATTATAAATGATTAGAGGCTCAAGTGGTTGGGGAAAAACTCAATATTGAAGATAAGTTTGTTATATTGGAATGTTTCAATGTTATTATTGAATAGTTTCTAGGGGTTCCTCCAGATCATGATGTTGAGTTTTAAACTAAAAACATACCAAGTGCTCTCCTAATATTGAAGAGTTTATATAGAATTTCACAAATTTAATTGGAAGAATAGAATAAAAAACCATAAGAGAATAAAGATAAGGATTTTATACACCAAAGTAAATCACCATAGTAAGAACCAATCCTATTTTCTAAAATGATGGATAGATGAATGTATCATTGAATTGATTATCCTAGACTAAAAAAGATCATGATCACGAAAAATTTATCATCTACCTCATATTGATGACTTACTCAATCAAATTTGAGGGGATAAATACTTTTAAGACATAGATATTCTAACCAAATATCATCATTTATTGGTGAAAAAATAAAATATACCAAATACAACTTTCCATATAATATAAATTCACTTGAAATTATATGTGATTTATTTTGTACTTTCAAAATTCCTTTGTTAACATAATATATTTAATATATTGTTTTTAGATATTACCTTGATAATTTTTTGTAGTATTTATAAATGTTAATATCAAATATTCCATGAGATAGGAATATAATGATAACCATTTGATGGTTTTGTGGAAAACATTATGAAATGAAATGATTTATGCCAAATAGTGAAAGTGTGAATTCTTTAGATAAAAAGTATCATTTTCTAGTTATGTAAGAACAGGTAATGGTCAATTTTTGGATCCTTCAAAGATAGATGTGATTTAAAAATTGGAGATAAATCTGATTTTAATAGAGATCTGGAATATTCTAGAATTATTTATAAAAAATTAATGATTTGTGTGAAATTAATCATGAATTTCAGATCCATTAACTATATTAAATAAAAAATGATTCATAATCCTATAGAAAATTGTTTGTGAAGAAAGTTTCAATGATCTTATGTGAATGTTGGTCGCTACACCTACACTCACACTACCATGATATGGATAAGGGATTTTGATATAGAGAGACCCATCTAAGAAGGAATTGGTGTTTTTTCTCCTTCAAAATTATGTGGTTTTAGCTTATTCGTCATGTCAATTAATGGTCCATGACAAAAAATTACTAACACATGGTTTAGGTATTAAATTGAAAATACTTTTATTAAATATTTAAAGATGTTATCTCTAGGATTAAAAATGTTATATATATATTGATCACAAGAGCATAAAGTATATATTTATTATATTGGTGTTAAACATTCAAAAAAAAAGAGATGGATGGAATTGTTCAAAGGAAATGAAAATTAAATATTTTACTACTATGGGATGTAAAACAAGGTAGTTGATGCTCCATGTAAGAAGTATCATTCCACATTATTCATGATTAAGATTTAATAAGAAATAATATTCAATGAATTTCGAATGATCGATCTGGAAATCATAAGGTAATAAGAGAAATCATATCATTCCTAAATGAATTCTAAACAATCAATAAATGTGATGATCAAGGAGGTATATAAGGACCCTATGTATCTATAGAATAAGATAAGAAATATTATAGTGTTAAATCATATCAATGAAGAAATTATTTTATTTTAGAAATTAAATTTTGTTACCTCAACACCAAAATCGATGGAGTATTTTTTGGATGATACACCTATCGCGTTGAATTAATGTTAAATGTTATAATTTCAAGGGGTTGATACAACCACTACACTTAACTATCTAGAAATGGGAGAAAATAATGATTAATTTTCTTACAGGTCTTCCTACGACCTATAATGGTTATAATTCCAGTTGGGTTTTGGTTGAAAAACATATAAATTTTGAACACTTCATTGTTTTTTAATTGTATTTCTTGCTAAATCAGATTTCTATGATATACATATAAAACTGTGCTATAACACTATTTATTATCATAAGACAGATGGTCAATATGAAAGGATCAAGTACACTTTTTATGATATTCTAATATTATTGATAATGGATTTCAAATAAGGTTGGGATCAACCCCATCATATAGTAGAATTATCATATAACAATACTATCCATTGTTGTAATCAATTGATACATATAAAGATCTTTATTGGATGTGAAGGATAACTCCAATATTTTGGGATTATGTTAGAGACAGAATGTCATTGGGACTAGATCATTCAAGAAATTTTAATGATAATTCAAACCATTTAGTGACATAACAAGGTAGAACATATTTGACCGAAGATCTATGTTAATATTCATCAGTGATATTTATAGTTTGATGTTATATAAAATATATTCCAATAAATATCACCATACGAGGATGTTATTAGATTCAGTAATAAATGAATTTTGAGCCCTATAAACATTGTAATTTTTAAAATCTTGAATAAAATTTGGAAATTATCTTATCACCCTTCACTTATACTATACATCTCAGGGGTACATAATGTGTTCCTTGTGTCATTTTCTAGAATGTATATACTTGATTCATAATATGTACTAAACATAGAGGTTATATAACTCAAATAAGATATTTCTTATAAGGATGAATTGGTGATGATCCTAGATCATAGAGATAATGTACTTCAAAATAATACTACTCACCTAATTAGAGTTCCTTAGAAGAATCATAAGATTAAGGAAGAATCATGGGAAGATAAAGATATAAGGAATTATAATTACCATAAAATATTTATAATTAATTTTATTAATTGTAGGCGATAAATTTATTTTAAGGGAGTATAATGTTACATTACACATTTTTATTACTTTGATTGATTGAATAGCTTCTTTCACACGAATAAAAACTCAAAAAAACCCTAATTTATTTTACTTATATAAAATATTACAATAAAAAAATAAAATAGTATACATAATGAGAATAAAATATGAAATATCATTAGCAAAATAATTAGTGGGAAAAAATCACAAGTATATAAAAATTCAATGAACATGAAATAATTATCCTCATAGTTTTCATGAAAGATCATACAAAATATTACAACTATTAAAGGAACGAAATACTTTAAAAATAGAATAAAAATATTTAGAGAGAAATATGTAATAGGATAAATGAATTTTGGTGAATTATGATTGGTCATATATATGAAGTTAATATAACCAATATATATGGTCGTTGGATAAACGGTCATTAGATATATGGACATTAGATATATGATTTTTTTATATGTGGTCATTAGGTTTTAAAGTATTCAATAGGTATACTGAGTATTTTATAGTTAAAATTATTTAATGAGTTACAAATAAAAAACATTTCATTTAACTAACATAAAACAAATATTTGTTGAATAATATAAAATAATAATAATTCATCATTGAAATTATGTGTTATTTTATAGAAATTATTTCTAGTACATAACATATTTTACATTAAATTTATTCCCTTATAGTTTTACTTTAATTAAATTGGATTAAAACTTTTAAGAAATTATTTTTAAAATAAGTAAATAAAATCCATGAAAGAATTAACGAGTCATAATAAATAATAATATAATGATTCATGGAAACCAAAAAAATTGTTTTTTCAGAATTTCATTATTTAAAAGCTAAATTTTTAAAATTTGGAGTATAAAATAAAATGGAATTTATTTTGAAGGTTTGGTAATTAATAAATTAACATTTATGTCATTATTATTTCCTATTGAGTATTATGAATAAATTAACATTTATGACTAAAATAGATTTTTCTTAAAAATATTATTTTATTTTTTTATTTTTTTTATTTTATATTAATTTTAATCACCTTTGGAAATTGAATTTAATAAAATGTATAAATTTCTTGGAATCATTTATTTAAATTAGTTAAGAGGGTCAATTTAATTTTTATGAAAAAAATGTTAGTAAGGTAAAAACTGAGTTACCATGGTAAAGGTAATATTAGGAAAATGAGTTTTATTAGGAGATAATGGTCTTAATTTTATCTATTATTATCCCAAACTTATGTTCATGAGGTGATTAATGACCTATATCTATTAATTTTCCACTCTGGATCCACATTCCAAGTAAAAAGTATATTTCTTACAGATTATGAAACGAAAATTTTTGAATAGGACCCCCAAAATGACCCCACCTCTAACCACATAAAACTAAAATTTTCCTTATATTTTATAAGGAAAAAGTGCACAAATTCCCACTACAAAATTCTTATTATATGTTTTATATCTCAAGAATTCATTAGATAGGCATAATTATTTCATTTTAAAGGAACTCATGTCTGGGAGAGAATTCATCAAAGAATGTATCATGTTATACACCATTTTTTAAATTATCTTATCACCTACACTCTTTCTAAATATCATTACCTAATCTAATTATATAATAAAAAAATAATCATTCTTCTATAGAGATGTTATTAATATAATATAATTCTATGCAATTTATCATATATTAGTATAGAAAGTTCTTCTTTGGGTTCGTTCAATCACTTATATGAATGCCGCTATAGTATATCTAACGATTCCAAAAATGAATGTGTATCAATAAATTAATAGTGTAATCATATGAAATTAAAAATTAATTTTTTTCTAGGAATATTTTTATTTAATGTTTAAAAAAATTATATTCATTAAAATTATAAAAGTTATCTTTAAATTAATTAAAACATGTTAATCGTGAACTTCATTATCCAAAAACATATTTATTCCTTCCATAAAATGAATATGGGAATATATAAATTATTCAAACCACATAAATTCACCACCACTAACAATCTTATAATGATTACATTTTTATCAAAAGGGTGAGTATTGACAACACCATTCCAAAATATCTATAAAGAAATAAAAGCTATGAACATCAGATAATGGAAATAAACAAAAAATTTATAATATATGTGTAATATGTGATTAAAAATAAAAAAGTATAAATGGTTATAGATATGGATAATGTTATTAAATAATTTATTCAAATAATTATATTTATTATATAGGAGTTTAAATATGTTTTGTGGGATCATTGAGTAAAGGTAATGGTTACATTTCTAATATTACATTGAAATTGAGTTTATCTATGTGTGAATTCACAATAAGATAAATTATTGGTTGTTTTTATTTAAAACAATTTTTATTTTATTCACCTCTAGTTTTTTTGGGTTTACATTTATTCTTAAAATTTCCCCTTGCATTGGTTTATAATTCACTCAGAATGAGGCTTGTAAGTGGAACCGATCATATCTTTTCTTTTCCGTAAAGATTATTTTTCTTATATATCGATTTTTTTTATTTTTTTTAAAAGGATCCCTCATACAAAATTATATAATTCATTAAGGTAACTTTATTTTAACTTTGACTTTTTTATAAATTATAATGGAATATTTAAATTTTTATCTTTAACATTTTTCTAATTGACATCGACCCATGGTTTTCTTCAATATTCATTACAATACATGCTTTTAATATTTTCAGGTTTTTCAAAGTATTTTTATTTAACATCTTATTATTTTTCAAAATCCATTCATTTATAAATTATTACATTTTAAAACAAAAAAATTCAAAAACATAATGTATATTTCAACATATTTCTAATTTTCCAATAATGTTTTTTTATTCAATGGAAATATCAATTAATGTTTATTTAGTGTAACTAGAGATATGTTTTTATGAAACAATATGCTTTATTTCTCTACATGACAGGTTTAATCATTAAGATAAAATTAGTGAGCCTACTTTCATTCTTATGAGTTATATATTCTATGGTTTATTAATGAATAGGATCACGCTTATGTGGCACATATATGTGTTTGGTCTGATATAGCTTTTGAATGTATTGGTTAAAGCTTTATATATTATTAAATTTTATATTACTGAACATGAGTTGTTTTCCCGGTCCATTATGTTATGAGATATATGTGGTTATCAAAGTCTAATATGATATGTATGTATTATTGGTTATCCTTTATGTATGTTATGATTTCCTATGCTTATATTTTGAACATAATCATAAGTTACATATCCATGTATCAATATTATTATCTTATGATTCCAACCACCTATGTTATCTATGGTTTTTTATTCATTATAAGTTCATGCATTTTTATATATGAATTTATGCTAATATTCTCATTCCAATATGATATTTTATGCTAACTATTTTTTGACCATATTTATGATTCCCAATGTTGTCTCTATTGATATGTCTTATGTATTATCCCTTACTGAGCATCTATGATCATCCATTTTTGACATTTCCATTATCCAAGTAATAATGATTAGTATTATTTATAGAATTTATTGAAGGATAACATGTGAGGAGAATATTGTAGGAGATGATGAAGACATATAGTAAAAGAATAAGTTCATGTTACCAATATCAATATACACAAATCCTTTCGTTCCTGAGGTATGTTTTATTTTGAGATCTAGTGGATCTTCATGTTAAATTATATACTATTTATATTTTTTTATTATGAACATATCAAAAAAAATGACAATTTGTTTTATCTTTTTAATAAAATTAACCTAGAACCCATTGGAACTATATTGGTAATCTATTGGAATTGAAGAGACCATAAATGTGCCACGAGATTCTTAGTGGTTAACTATCAAGTTTCCAATGCCCTCTACTACACATTTTCCTTTTTAAATTATTCCACCTACCATGTCACAAATTTATGATAATTTTTCATCAATTATAAATCAATTCAGACACTACATTAAATAATTGGACAATTTACAAAAAAATATAAAATTAGAATACAAACTAGTTTGATTAGGGTTACTATAGAAACTCCAACTTTAAGCTTGCCTTCCCTAAAAATATTTATTGAGTGTAATAAGGAAACAAATCTAGGTATTTATATTTCATCTTTACTTCTCATTCCTAGGTATCATATTTTCGAATACTATATTTCTATCCCACACACACAAGTGATATTTTATTCCCTTAGAATGAATTTTCAAATTGATGAATAATACATATTGGGTACTTCAAATAATATCCTTCCATGATAATCATAAAATCTTCAAATTTAATTAAATGAGTAGGATAATGTTTTTATATAGTCATTTTTATAAATTAAATACATTGGATATAACATTGATTTTTTTAGGTTAAGGAAGCTAAAAATTGGTTCCTTGAATTCATTTCTTAATCCCAAATTATCAAATGATCCTTAGAGCCTACTTATCATGACCTGTCCTTGTGGGGCCCCCAATATGAATCCTCTAGACCACCTCCAATTGGCCAGGGGAAAGTAACTATCACCCTGTAGGAAAATCACTAACATGGGGGGAATTTCCTATATACCAGTATGCATTCACAAATCCCTAAGCCTATAAAATGATGAACTGTAAGAACCACAAAGTAAATAAGGAATACATGCCACTATATCACATAATGAGAGTACATGACAAAGTAAAGTAAAGTTAACATGGCCAAATATAATCCCACCAAAAGATGTCTGTAAGATGAGTCCAACCTGTAAGTAAAAGGTACTGAGACTGATGTTTAAAGTCGATGGAACACACCTTGGTCTATCTGGTCTCACTAAGTACCATCTTGTCCATGTTTTCCAAGACTCCATAAAAGTGTAGATCATTTTTACAAGATACAACATGTCTGGGAAAATCCCATGTAAGGGTTAGTACAACAATACTCATTAGGACACCCTGAAACAACAAAACAATATAAAAAACGAAATTACATTCATCTCTGTACTGGTATATGTTTACAAAACATATAATATGAATATCTAGATTTACTCGATCTAAGATGCATAGTATAGTGGTATGTCATGACCACCATATTCCAACACTATGAATTCAACTTGAAGATTCAACCAACCACTCATCTGGGAGAACAAACTCCTAACAATGATTGCATTGATGACGTCCATATAAGATGTAATTGTTGTTGGGTCTCAAGATTAGAAAGATATGATGATATATTTGAAGATATATATGATTCAAAGTATGAGGATCAGATCCAAGTCCATGGGGTGATACCAACAAATAAATCTAGATTAACCTGCTATATAGAGGATCAACATTAATGTATGGTTGGTCCCATTGTTACTAAGAACTCCACCTAGCGCAAGAATAAATGAATAGAGGATCCTTCTCTAATCCTCTCAAGGGATTAAAACATCTCTATCTAAGATGTAATGTTGAAAGGATTGTAGTCCTAGGAGTAGGAAATGAATTGTACCAAACTTCAGGGGAACAATGAAGGGAATGAACCAAAATGAAACTTTTCCAAAATATGGTGGAAAACAGGGTCATGCCATGTAGAAATTGGAACACATCATGTAATAGGGTCACACATTGTGTCCCTTAACCCTAGATACTTCCCATGTATGATGAACCATGACATTCCAACCATGTTGTGTAGAATATGGGTACATAGAATGTATAAAATATCACACACTATGTCCTTATATATTGGGGTTTCCCATGTATTCCAGTTGTTTGCTAGTACATGGAGGAAACCTATGTATCACTGCCCGTGTAATAGTACATGTGGTTTTCTATGTAATAAGTACAAGACAATCCATGTGGGGTAGTTCACATTATGTAGGAAAATTTTCTACTCCACCCTATGTATGTGTATTTCTCATGTACATGATGAGATCTTCCAAGTGAAACTACATTCCATATAGTAAGGGATGACATGCCATGGGGAACATGTTTTTTCAGAAACCATCTTCTTCCTCCCTCTAGAGCTTTTGATCTCCTGGATTTCGCTTGGGAGTTTGATTCACCTCAAAAATCTATATCCAATGTCTTTCTTCCACTCTAATGCCAAATCGGTGGGATTTGGGCCTTCAATCAGCCCAAAAAACACAATTGTAGACTTTATTCATTACCATAAAAGAATGAAAATTCAGCACCCACCACCATTCGATCCACTACCACACCCACTGTCACACCTCTATCAAGACATCCTGATGTTAGATCAATGTTCTTGTATCATTGTGCTAAGAATCAAAGGTGAAATGATTGATTTTTTAAAAAGGGGGTTCAATCCAAGGAATAATGAATAAAAAGTACAGAGAATGCAAAAGTCAGGGAAGAAAATTGCAAACAACAAGAGGGGTGATCCGTGATTGATGTTTATTTCAATATTGGTTTTTCGGTATTAGAATATTATAAGAATCAAATAATTTCTCTAGAATCAATTCCTGATAAATCTTGCAATTAACCCATCCCACAAATATGATCAATCCATGGGAAAATATTTTCGTGGATTAGTCTATGCTCCTCATTGGAATCAATAATGGGGAAAATAATATAAAAAAACACATCCTACCTAGATTCAGATTTCTCACTAATGAAGAATGGTCGCCACATCATCATCGTTGGTGAGATCTGACAAGAACGGTGTGCATCAATCTTGGATACGATATTTCGTCATAGTCTGTTAGAGGGATTCTCCGATGGTTTTATCTTTGACATCTCTATGGAATTATAGGTTTATTTGGATAACCTTGGATTTATATAAAAGGGTATTATTTAATGTATCACTAGTTGTTGTGTCAATAATTGAATGAAAATAAATTTTATTAATTTATTTTATACAATTTGTGCTCGTGAAAACTTTTTCACAAGAGACCCATGCCGACCAATGTTTGGTAATTCCTAGAGAAATGTTTCTATTATGAACTCAAAATAGTCCTTATATTTATAATTCAGACAACTATTTAGATGTTATTCCACTTTTTAAAGAAAAACATGTTCACTTTCTGTTTAATATTTTAATATATATCAAACATTTATACTGGGAACATAGGGCCTCAGAATCACATTCCATCTTAGCACCTGGTCCCAAAATCAATCAATGTAATATTTAAAAATAATACATGGGAAAAATAAGGACATTAAATTATCCATACCTTTGGGATTTACATCCTCAAAAAGAAAAAACATGGGATACTAAAGAAGATTAAAGTATTGAAATTGAATTCGATACTCTCACACCCATGTTCTCTTAGGGAGCGTCTCTTGCTGCCACTTGATACACACCAAAAGACCCAATAACCCATGAAGGATCCTCTCCTACCAATCCTAAATCCCCAGTGGGTACTCAAAAATGTTTCTCTATCATTTAAATCCATCTCACCCTTGTCGATGATGTGCGATGGGTCTAGAACATTCCTCCTCAGTTGCGACACATGGAAGATGTCATGTATCTGATCTAACCTTGGAGGTAGATCTATGTGGTATGGCACCTGGGAAACTATATGTAGTTTATGAAAAGGTCTGTTGAACTTTATAAATATCTTTCCACCCCATAAAAATCTCTATAATCCACGCTGAGGTTAAACCCCTAGGAACACATGATCTCTTACCTTGAATACCAAAGGCCTTCATCTCCTGTTAGTATAAGACTTCCAATGGCTCTATGTAGTCTTCATCAGCTCCTGGATGATCTGAACCTTCTTTGTTGTAGCTCACAACAACTCCTATACCATGAGTGATGACACTTCTAGGTCAATCTAGTAATGTGGTGACCTAAAACGTCACCCATACAAAGCCTCAATTGGTGTCATAAAATTGGTCGAATGGTAGTTTTTTTAGTATGAAAACTCCACCAGTGGTAGGTTATCCTCCCAAAAAAAGCCTAAGTCTAACATCAAATCTTACATGTCTTCCATACCATAAATTGTCTTCACAGTCTAGCCATTAGTTTGTGGGCGAAATTATCTCCTCAAGCACAACTGGGTTCCAAATTCCTCCTAAAATCCCTTCCACAACTGGGATGTAAAGGTAGAATCACGATTTGAAACAATCCTTGATGGAACTCTATGGAGTTTAACTGTCTCTAACATATAGTGGTTTCTCAATCTCTCTACTAAGATCTTCTCTCATATGTCTAGGAAGTGGTCTGACTTGGTGAGTCTGTCAATGATCACCCAGATGGCATCGTGTCCCCTGGACATACGTGGTAATCCTATAGTGAAGTCTATTGACATCCCATCCCAATTACGTTTCTAAACCACATGGGTTTGAGGTAAACCTATCAGAAACTGATGCTCATACTTTACTTGGTGTCATGTAAGACATTGAGAAAAGAATTATACCACTCCTTTCTTCATCCCTAGCCACAAAAACTAATTTCAGAAGTCCTGGTACGTTATTTTTACTCCTGGATATACCACCATAGGATATGTATAAAAATACCTCAAACAATCCTCCCATAACTTCACTGGTATTACTGTGCGCCCTATGAAAATAATAACATGCTCCCCACCTTTTGAATATCCATCAGGAGCGTGTCCTATAGAGATATGAGCATGTAGGGCATCGTAGTTAGTATCCCAAATGCATGCCTCCCTGACTCAAAGTGTGATTGGATGGGTAAATACCATAATGTTTAGGTAAGATACTCCATCTCCATCAATTAAGAATGAATAAAACAATTCCAACTGCTCTAACACCTCATTCAGCAACTGTGAACTAGATCTCCTGATGACAGCATCCTCTATGACGTTCCCCTTCCAATGAGTATAGAAACTATCGATGGCATAATCTTGGAGTAACTCTACACATCACCTCTATCTCAATTTGATATCCTTCTTTGAGAAGATATTCATGACATTATTATGGTTTTAGAAGAGGACAAAACACTCTCCCATCAGTTACTGTCACCAAATCTTCAATGTGAAGAATACCGCTGCTAACTCAATATCATTGGTTGTGTAGTTCTACTCATGTGTTATCAGTTGGAATGAAATATAGGAAATCACTACTTGCCTCTACATTAAGACACAACCATGTCCAGTTCCTATGGAATAACTGTACACTACGTACTTGACACCCTCCTACAGAAATATCAAGATCAGAGAACTTAACAAACTCTTCCTCAACTATTGAAAAGCTTGCTGGAATTTATTTTTCCATACGAATGGATTCCACTTTCGGGTCAATGATATCATAAGTGTAAATATCTTGGAGAAATTAGGTATGAATATTTGGTAATAGTCTGGTATCCCGAGGAAGCTCCGCACCTCACTTATGCTCTTAGGTGGATCTCACTGTAACACTACCTCAACCTTGGCTGGGTCCACTAGCACTCCATCCATTGATATAACATGTCCCAAAAGTGGGTCAAATGAATCTAGAACCAAAACATCAAGAGTTTTAGTTAAAGATAGTTTTCTCAGAGTATGTACATAAAAATACTTAATTGCCTCGTGTGCTCCTTCCCAGACACCGAGTACACAAGTAAATTGTTGATAAATACTACCACAAGCAGATCTATGTAAGGATAAAATATACAGTTCATGATTCCCTATGAATACTGTTAGGGAATTCATCATTCCAAAGGGAATCACCAAGTACTCATAATGATCGTAATGTCATCTGAGGTTTTTTCGGTATATCCCCATGTCATTCCCACAACTAGTGACAACCTAATCAAAGGTCAACCTTAGAGAACAACCAGTCTCCTCTCAACTAATCAAAGAGGTCATCGATCATCAGTATTGGATACTTATTTTTCATAGATATCTGATTTAAGAATCAATAGTCTATGCATAACCTGAAGCTCCAATATTCCTTTTTGGAAAAAAACTGGTGTTGCCCAGGGTTAAACATTGGGTCCCATGAATCCTTACCTCTACAAGTCCATCAATTAAACCCTCAACTAGTGAAACCTATATGGGATCCATCTTATATGATGGTGCATATATTGGTATCCTCTTGGGGGTGTAAATCAATGAAAAAGTCTATCTATTAGATGGGAGGTAAACCTGGAACATATTCAGGAAAGAAGTCATCATATTGCTCTACCACTATAAGAAACTGAAAACTCATTACATCCACTAACCCATGGGTTAGGCTATCCAACTAATGAGTAATAATCTATATCCACCTATGCTTGAGTCCATCGTGTACATCCTAGGTTTCCATTTCACCGACATAGGAAAACCTCATTCCATCACCACAGACACACCAGAACATTCACCTAAAATAGTTAATCTAGTCATGGAATGCATATAACCAATACATACAAAGAATGATTTCATAAGGCCTAGATGCTACTACCAAGAGGTTCCAACTGAAACTCTCACCTCCAAGGCCCAGGTCAGGCTATTGGAATCAGTGTGTGATCACAGAGTCTTATACGATAGGTGTATCAAAGTGTAAGGGTTGAGTTAATGGTTGAACTGGAATCTCTAGGCCTCATACAAGATATTTGGAGAGAATGGAATGACTAGAACATGTGTCTATTAGTACAATATCTAAATTATAAAATACACATATCATAACTCGAATCGTTCCTGGAGCCCCTATGTCATAAGGCTTGACCACTTGTAGATGTCCCCGCCCCCTATCCTATATCTACCTAAACCTAGAGTGGACCACTTGGGGTGGTTGTGGTAACATTTAATAATGAAGACCACCTCCTTTAGTTCTCCCATATCCTCTTCTATATCCACATCCATACGGATCTACCTAATTCTATCACTATATTTTCCTCGGTGGACCATCCACAGTCTTCATATTAGTAGTATGGTGGGTTGGACAATCTCGAGTGAGATGTCCATAACGCCACTTGAATAAAACCTACTCTCTTTAGGCGGACTGGACCTACCCTGTGAACCCTGAACTATAGATACTCTATCCTGGAACCTCTATATTAAATGTCCCCCTTGTCCAGCTCCCATGAACTGACATCATCTCCCTGCTACCAATGCCTCTGCACCTGATTTCCCATGGATGGTTATCAAATGTTGTATCTAATCAACCGTGAATATGTCAACCACAAAAGTTGTATTAATAACCCTAGCATAAGTAGTAAGTCCAAGAGGGATAAAACTACATTGGGTACCTCTTTTCATTCCTCACTTGAAGGTCTGATCCCTGAAGTACTGATATAAATCCATATCTATTGAGTAACTACATATGTTGGTAAACATCAATGAATAATCATCTAATTATATGCTGTGATGATAGAGATAGAGAAGCTCTTTAATACACAAAACCCTCAACATAACTAGTGTGAACTCCTCTATAAAGAGGCTCTAAATCTTTTTTCGTGAAAGAGCCTCCTCATCACTTGTTATGGTAGTCAAACTCCACCATCATACAACAGAGCCATGTAGGAGGATAACCGCTAGGACAACCATATGATCTGATCGTGTCCTGACTAGACATAAAACTCAGGACATCACCTTAAGGAAGTCCTCAAATAACTTGGGGTTGGGCCCACATCATAACCCGAGGGGTATTTAATTCGGAAACACATGATGCACACTCATCCCATGCTCCTCATCCATTTGTACTATGGGTTCCATGTTCTTCTCTACAGGTGGTGGTATGGCTAGTGCACTACCTAGAGGTAACTTCTGGTTAAGTGTTCCATATATTGAAGATTCTTCACTGAGGTGGTCATACTCATGATCAAGCTGTTGAATCCAAGCTGGTATACATCGTGGATACATCTTGAAACAAGCAATATGTATCCCTGTTAATGAGTATATCTGGAGTGCTGACTCAAAAAGGACATGAAACAAACAACCCATTACTTTATGATTCATGTTCCATTATTTTCCTTACAACCATTGTTCTCATATATCAAGTCAAAAATAAGGTTATCAATGTCCGGGTGTATGGATACATTGGCTACTACACCAAAACTGGAGTCCTTGTACTGAAATACAAACTCAAAACACTTAACTCTATTTAACCAAACCAATCTCACAAGCACCCAGTCCTAAATTAGAATTGACCAGGTTTGATGCCACTCTTTCACAAACTATCCCAATGGGGCCCGTGATGTGACTTCCCAGGCCCACCTCCAATAGGCTATGATCGGGTGACTAGCACGAACTAGATATATCACTAACATGGGAGGAATTTCATATATACTTGAAAGCATGCACACAACTCTATGCCCACAAACTATTGAAATGTAAGAAGCACTAAGTAAAAAAGGCATACATACCACTATATCTCACTACCATAGTATAAAAAATGTAATGTAATGTAAATAGTTACAAATATAATCCATCCACACGAATTATGTAACAAGAGTCAAACAAGTAAGTAAATGGTACTGGGACTACTGTCTGAAGTCGCTGGAACACACCTCAATCTGTCTAGTCCCCCTAACCATCACCCAGTCCTGGTCTTCCAATGACTTAATTAAAGGGTCAATCATCTTCAAAAGACATGACACATGGGGGAAAACCCATTCAAGGGTGAGTATTACAATACTCAATATGACACCCCGAAACGTCAAATAAATACATCAAAGGAAGATACAGTCAACTCTACCTAGGAATATGTCAACAACACATATAAAAATAATATGTACATATTCTTGATCCATGACACATAGTGTAGGGGTATGTCATGACCACCGTATACTAACAATCAGAATTCAGCGTGAAGATTCCAAAAAGAACCCATCTAGAAAAACACACTCCTAAGAATGATAGAACTGATAATGTACATCCAAGTGGTACTGATCATCAACAATCACCATGATAATGATACACAGATAGATCTAAATAGAGATTTGATAAAAAAAATGAGAATCACAACTAGGTCTATGGGGAGATACAAACAAATCAGTCTATATTAATACTCTAAGTATTTGATCGATGTCTATATAGGGTTTTTCACATAGATAGAAAGAACTAAACATAGGGAATGAAGTTATGAATTGAGGATCCTTCTCTGGGCCTCTCAGTGGATTCTAACAACTCTATCTAGGATGTCCTGCTGAATGGATCTTAGTCCTAGGAGTAATAAATGATCAATACCAACCATCAGGGGAATAATTAAGGGAGAAAATCCTAATGAAACACTTCTAAAAAACTGATGACAATATGGTCAATACATGTATAAAGGGTTTCTTGACATGTAGTAGGTTAACACTTCAGGTTCCTTGAACTCGAGTACTACCTGTATACAATTTCCAGGATCATTCCCACCATTTCATATATAATATGGGTAAATAGCCTGTAGAAAAGGTCACACATTGTGTCTTTCCATCCGGGGTCTTCCTGTGTACTCCGGTCGTGTGCCAGTACACGCTGCCAACCCATGTATCCCTACCCATGTACAAGTTCATAGGGTAGTCTATATAATCTGTACATACAAATCCATGTAGGGGAGTACAGACCATGTAGGATACATATGTACTCCACCCCTATATACTTGTATTTACCTGTAGATGATGATTTTTTCCATGGGGGTCAACATGTTGTGTAGTCAGGGACTGTATACGGCGTGGATCAAGTTTTTCCAGAAACCCATCTTCTTCCTCCTACTCACATCGTCAATCTACTGGATTCCATTTTGTTGTTTTGTTTGCCTCAAAACTCCATATCCAAGGTCATTTTTCCACTCTAACAGCAAATCAGTAGGATTCGGGCCTTCAATTGCAGCAAAAACGAATTCATAGCCATCCTCTCTCAATGAAAATGAACATGAATTCAGTACCCTGTGTCATTTTCTCCACTGCCACACCGACCGTCTCACCTTTATTGAGATGTCCCGATACTGGATCTGTGGTTTCCGATCATTGCGCCCAAAATGGAAGGTGTAATGATTTATTTTTCACAAAGGGAGTTCAGGTTGGGGAAAAACGAAGATCATATACAGAGAACGCAAGAGTCGGGGGAGAAAAGAAAAACTAGTGAGACAAAAAAACCTCGATCAATGTTTGTGTCAATATCGGTTCATCACAATTAGAGTGGTAAATGAATCAATGAAATTATTTAGAATTAACTCCTAATAAGTCCCACAACTACCCATCACGAAAATACAATAGATTCACTGGATAATATGTTAATTGATTAGTCCACATTCAATATAGGAATCAAGAATGGGAAAAAGAAAATTGTAATAACACATCCTACCTAGATTCAGATAACTCAATGATGAATAATGTTTGCCTCATCATAGTTGTTGGAGATATCAGATAAGATTGGTGCGCACCAATCTTGGATCCAAGATTTCTTCATCGTCCATCAGAGGGATTTTCCAAAGGTTCTCTCTCCAACGTCTCTATAGGATTCCAGGGTTATGTGGATAACCCAAGATTTTGACAAGTGGGATTATTTAATGTTTCACTGGTCTTTGCATCAATATATGAAATAAAATAAATTTTATTCATTTATTTTATTCATTTTTTGCCCACGATATCTTTTTCAGAAGAGACCCATGAAGACTAATGTTTGGTCATGCCTAGGGTAAATCCACTATTCTAAACTCAATAGTTCCCTTATATTTTAGATCTGGGAACATGTTTAGAAACTATTTATATTTTTCTAGAAAACCAGATGTACATGCTATTTAATATTTTAATATATTTCCAACATTTATTATGGGCACATAGGGTATCAGAATCGCACATCATCTCAGCACCTAGTTTCAAAATCAATCCATATAATATATAAAAATAATACATGAAAAAAAAATCTGGAACATTACACTACTTCCCCTTATTTCTTATTCATTAGTGACCAAATCTAGGGGAAACATGAAGAAAAACATGATTGATAATCATATAATCTAATGGTTAATATCTATGATCATCATAATAATTTTGGTGGTTCTTTAGTGGTTGTGAACTATTTTTAATTTAATTTATTTGACTTATCCAAATCATATACCATTCATCGAATATTAAAGGATGGTTTTTTATCTCAATTCTATATAATAGATAAAAATAGGGACTACTATATTGATCCTATAATGTTACCTCTAAATGGATGAATGACAAATTATATAGTAGTAAAACTAAAAAAATGAAATCTAATCCCTCCATTATCCTCTTAACACGTGAATATAGTATTGGAACATATTATTCTGAACATGAATGGTTTGCTTAGACTAGATATATATTATGGGGTGATAAGTTGTACACAGTTTTTCCTAAGTACCAATTTCCTTTTACAACCCTTTCATAAACATGGAAATTGAATCTCATGTAATTATTAGAAATAATTCTTATTGGTAACCCCTGAGGCTTCATGATATACTAAAATTATATATTTATTTGTTAATGTATAGAAGATGATTCCTAAATATTATAAAACAAGGTGTAATAGTCAGTTGGTCTAAAATCAAACTAATATAATTAAAACACCTTGGACATATTTTAAATCAATTAATAAAATTCATCTTGAATTCATCTCACTTCCATATAATAAAATTAATTGGTTTAAAGACATAATTGTTTTTTGGATTTTTATTTTTACATGCTAGAAAGTGAAACACCAAGAGACAAAACTAGTTATCACTCATTTTATGAAATCACACCAGATCAATATACAAAGATCCTTTTACACATTTGATATGTCTATATGATAAACACACAAGGATGAATTGAATTCCTTCATTAATTCGTCCATAATAATAGTTAGCACATAATGAAATGAAACTGATTGAGATAAACCATAAAGGATCTACCCAATATCAATCATTTCATGAATATTTGTACAATATGTTCAGAAATTTGTGTTTCCTTAAATTAGTATATAATGGATTGTGTAAAGTCAATATAAAATAATCACATTCCATCTTGGTCATTATCAACATTCAAGTGGAGATATTCCATCAATGAAACCATTCATCACTTTTCCATCACCTCTTATAGTTTTTGATGTTTTTCCATTCTACTAAGGGCATCTATAACAATGTTTTTATTTTATTTTACATATAAGAATTTGAAAGAAAATAATTATAGATATTCCACCCCAATAATGTCTCATATTGATTATATCTCATTATGAAAATATATTCATGATGATTTCATCTTCACTATATACTATAATTCACTTATAAAATAGCTAGTATATCCATCACATCATGGTCTGTACCATGAAATACAATTAATGATCATGGGTAAGATAATTACTCTATATAGGCTGATTCTACCTAGACCCATAGCCACCACACATTGATCCTTATGAGCACACAGATCCTACACTCTAAATAAGTATGATGTAAATCTCAAAGAATTCACCAAGATGGTGTATTATCGAAATATGTGCTATCATTCACCTCACATTTAATTTCATGAAATCCATCTCAAACATCTAAGACCATAAGAACAAAAATACCAACTTTTAAATGGTTTTCATGGATATATATAAGTTGGTTTTTTAGTAAATCTATGGTAATATCATGTAAGATTTAAAACTACTCTTATAATCAAATAAATCAATGTAAAATTTCTAAGACCTAACCACCACCACATTTTTAGGATATAATATCCAACATTAGAGACTTCATTACTAGGGTTTTTAACTTCCCAAATCTAGTTTCAGAAATTAGGAATCTTAGTATAAAGATGATTCTCTATTAAATTTTTTAATATAATCTAAATATGTATAAAAGTTTATCCCCATATTTTGAATAAACAAGAATATCATTAAAATAGTGTTCCAAGAATAATTCTACAAATTAATGAAAGATATTATACATTTGAGCAATTAAAATTTTAGAAAATTTCTCAATAATTAAATATCCAGGGGAAAATACGGGGGGGGGGGTGAATTTATAATTATAAAAACTAATGTAATTAAATTATAAAGATGAAACACATATGATTGTTATAGTGGTCAATAATAAATTTCATAATAAAATATTAATAGTCCTAATAACTCTCGAAGAGGTGGGAATTAGGGATCATTGATGGCACTATTTTCCCTTGGTTCTCTTGCCCCCACCCCTTTGAGGGTAGTATTTGTCAATTTTATTCCCTAAAGATGACATTCCCTCATGCCTTCTACTATTTTCTAGTTCCCTTCATTATCCCTTTCCCCTACTTGTATTATTTTCCAATTTCAAGATATTTTTTTCTTCCAAGCCTTGTTTTATTACATCATTGTTGTTTGGGGAAGCAATAATCTCATTTTAGGTCCCATTACCATACTAAATAATCATTCTGCATCACCTATCAATCCACACCCCATATCTGGTCTAACATGATATATGTTTTTGTGGTTTATGATTGTGATAAAGTAAAAAATATTTAGGTCCTTCCATTTATATATTTTTTTGGTTTTTTATTTTATTTGTTTTCAATCCCATGATCATGGATCTCTATTGAGGCCTTAGTTTGACCCTTTGATAAGTCTTGATACTATATATACTAACTAGGCCCTATATTGGACTGATTTGGTAGTTAATTTTGTTTTTTGGGATGTTTTGGTTGATCATTCTATGGTGTTTCGGTAGTAGAGACATGTGTTTTCTTTATCTATTCCTTTGAATGGTTGGATATTTTAATATGCTATCATACTCTATTTTGGTTTTGTTTTTTAGTTTTTCTTGAAGGATTATTTTTTGAATATGGTTTCATGAGGCTTAATGGTGGTATAATTCACAATAGATGATGTTATATATGGATCTTTATTTCTCTAGAAATATTATGAACAATGAATATGACCCAGGAAAATTGATTCTCAACATTGTGTTTGTTTGCTAATTCAGTAGTTTAATGATGGAAAGTGAAGCTTTATATTGATGGTATGGGTGTTAGGTTTATTTATATTATTTCTTACTTCAATTTTTGTTGTTTTAGTTTTTCTTATTTTGGGGCATGATATCTCCAGTTGATATTAGTGGTTTATGATGAAGATGGATAGAGAATATTCAGAACATAAGATGATGGACAATTTCATGGAAATGAATGAGTTCTCATAAAATATATTTCCAATATGTTGGTATTTTGATGAATACAGCGTTTTGGTGGAATTCAGTAATAGTAGGCAGTGGGAGATGCACTCAAGGTGATGAAACTGGTGCGACATTCATGACACTAGGCATGAGATGGTAACTACTTCCTACTAGCTCATCCTATTATTTAAATTTTTAAATTTTTATATATTTTTTAATATATATTTGTTTACCTATTCATGTTTGTGTGAGTTCATAACTATCCCCATAAAAGTGGTTATTTTTTAAAATACAAAAAATTAATTCTTTATTTTTAGGTGGTTTAAATCATACTATGGTACACAATTTGTTAATGGGACTAAAAAACATATTACAAGCATCATTTTCTTTAGTCTTACTACCTTTTGGTTATGTGGTACAAATAATAAATAATAGCTCTATATGTGAATGTATAATTAGTTACAAGGAAACCAATTCAATATATAAAAGTATAATCTAGGTTACAAGGGTAATACATAATGGAAATTAATAAATAATTACAATAAAAAATAATGAATTATAATTGACAAATTAAGCAAGATCAATTTTTTCATGTTTATATGGAAAAATAATCTAGTTCAAATGTATTATCCATTTGGTAATAGTGGTGACTGTAGTAATAGTTTTAATACAAATATACTCCTCCTATTGAACATTTTATAATTGAGTAATAATAATGATTACTCCTTGGATTCAAGAACATAATTTTTCAAATTTAACTCAATGATAAAAGCCGCTTGGATTTCATGTTTTTGTTCTCTAATTCATGTATTATGTTATATTTTTTCCTCATGTCTATGTCATGTTTATTATTTTAACTCCAAAATTATTTTTGAATAAAAAATAATATAGTATTACATGTAAACATTATTTATGTTTTTATCTGATAAATCTTTCTCTAGTTAATGACGTTTTGGTTTGTTTATGGATGATTTATCTTATTTATCCATTTTCTTCACTAGTTTATTGTATATAATTCTTTCTATAACACTATATACTTGGGAATAATCATTGGAGAGTTTATATGATATCGTGGACCCTCATTAATTCATAATAATGTATTTTTATGGTGATTATTTCTCATTGGTATATTAAGAATATTTTTAAGGAGAGTTAATAGTACAAATCAATATGAAAGTACAATGATTCTTAGTTCATTGTTTACATCTAAAAAAATTCCTTTGTTGAGGCTTCAATGCTCATTTATAAAAAATATGTACCATTCAATGAACATTTAGTTTGGTTGATACTATCTTAAGAAAAATATTGGTACTATATTAGTAATATATCTTAATCAGGATTGATTATATTTCTGAATGATTTATTATTAACATCAATTATATAATGGTTGAATCTATATGATTTATTTCAAAATTCAAATTTTTTTAAAAAATAGTGAATCATTTGAAATTTTTATGAATAAGAATAATAAATTGATGAAAGTGAATGCATAAGTGAAAAAATAGAGGATTGTTTCATAAATGGAATTCTCCATTAACATTATATTAAATTAAAATATAAATTTTTATGTGTTAATTACTTATTAATATATAAATCATAAATAAGTAAACACACAGTTTTGTATTTACTTGAAATGATAATAACCAAAATTGATAAATAAAAATGTGACTATATAAAATAATTAAAAATAGATTAAAATTTTTAACAGAAAATTTATTAGTAGATCTTGGATCTGATGGCCTCTTCCGTTTTGATAAAGACAACAAAATAAAACCAAATAATAATTTAAAAATAACACCATAAAATAAATTATTAAAATAGAAAAAATAACAGAGAATATTAATATGAATCAAACATCAAAATAAGATGATTCCCCTTACATAATATATTTATCCCACTTTTTATATAATTATTCATTTAAAATTTGGTAACCTTGAAAACATATAAAAACCTCCACCACATTTTTGGATTAATAAATAGTGTTTTAAAGTGATAATTGAGACGACTAATTGATAATGGATTGAATGAAATTATTCAAAATCTTTACAATAGAGAGAAAATAATTACAAAAATAAAATATCACAATATTTTATTGTCAAAACTTTTCACTAAATCATCTTCTTATATTTTCACTTAATCTTCATGGTTGATTGATTATTGTATCATTTTAATATATAGGGTCTCAAATTATTTTTGTTATGTCTATTTTTTAAAATAAAATTTCATTTTCATGATTTTATATTGATGTACATTAATGGTTTTACATTTTTTATCTCATATGATTTTAAAATTCATTATCTATCTTCTCAGTGACATCGACTGAATTAGTAAATAGTTCAACTTCTTCTTTTACTTCATCCATAGTGTTATAAAAATTCTCTATCTATCAGGGTGAAAATTATCCAATTTGAGTAGTATTGGAATTACATAATTTGATAAAGGAGTTTTATAGGTAGATTCCTTGGTATCTAGAAATAAAAATTCCTGAGTTGATAGTGAAATATAAAAATTTGATACAATAATGGGCTGTACAATTATAGGATCATCCAAATAATCATAATCAATGATAAAAAGTATGTCATAATTATTTCAAATTAAGTGTCTCACTTTTCTTACTCTTTTACTAATTTATTATTTCAATTATAGAGTTTTTCCTTTATATCCTTCACTTTATTAACCTCAGAATGTATAAAATTATCCATTTTAATAATATATTATTGTAATATTCCTTCATGTTTTCCTTCTTTATTATTTTTTACCTAATCATGGGATTATGGTTTTAATGATCTTGAGTTCCACAATTTCTAAAATGTACCTTACTTATATTATGATGCTTATGTCAAAGCTTTTAGTTTATTTATAGTCATCTGAAGAGTAATGAACTATAAAAAATCTTCACTTATCAGTTAAATGGTGTAACCATTTTCCTTTTTTGTATTACTCAAAATTTAGTATAAATAAAATTTCGAATTTAATATTTTTTTTGAAACTTTCTTTATTTTCGATTCCATATTATAAAAAATACTAATCATTATATTCAATATGTTTTCTCTATATAAAGCATGAAATTTATTTTTTAGAATGTTGTAAATAAGTTTCTTATTTAATTTTTTATGAATTCTCTTACATTATCGATATTGTTTTCAAAATAATCACTTGAAATAAAATCATCTATAATTTCATGTTCCCTTTTCATCTTCTTTCTAGAACTCTCTCCTTGAGGAGTAGGTTATGAAAAAATCATATCCTTTTTTGACTAATATATATTATACTATGCTCATACTTATCTTTCAGGTGAAGTAGGATAATCACTTGGGTTATATTTTTTTGAGAGGACATGGTTAACATCAATGTTGACTTGTGTAATAGGACCCCTTGACATGTACATCATACCCAACTATCCTTCTAGAATATAGTGTTTTCTGTAGATATTTATCATTTTATCATATCAACTGGTATGTCCAATATTTGTAATATCATACAAATAAAAAAAATGACACTAATACTCAATTTTATCTTCCTTTCTATGTGTTAATAACAATTATCATCCTCAAAACTATCTTAATAATATTAAATAAATTTATAAAAGTATAAAAGTTAATAAATGTACGTCTAGAATATAAAAATTATTATAGTCATCAAATTTGGGAAATGATTTTAGCTAAATAAATTTCAAAATAAATATATACTAATAACTAATATGGAACATCTTTACTATATTAAACCAATATTTTCTAATTAATACCATATAAATATGTTCCATCTTAAATTCTATCTCAGGAATAAATTATATTGGACTCCATTTTAATAAACCCATATTCTTACTATTAAATATTTCAATAACATCAATGGATTTTAACCGATTATCAATCCCATTGAATTTTGATGACATCATGTTTTTATTACTCTGTCGAACCCATATAAAATTTTGATAAAAATATTTAACTACAATAGAAAAAAATTATTATAAGTGTGGATATCCTTTGTTACATGGTGTAGAACAATATCATTAAGGGAGGAGAGATTGATAACAATAAAAAATCATAGTACAAGAGTTACCTCTCTTATTAGAAGAATAAATGTTACAGTAACAGATTTGTAATGTTATTAGATCTGAAAATGGTAGTAGACCATGATAACACCTTAACAGAAGTATTTCATAACTCATGGTAGGAAAATAATCCATTATCATAGTGAAAGTAATTAAAATATTAGGAAAAATAAAAAATAATAAATTACACTTCCAAAATATTAATATATTAAATAAGAATAAAATAATTTTTTTATAAATAAATATGAAAAAATTAGGAATAAATTTAAAAAAAATTAAAATAAAAAAATAAAATATTGAAAAAATATAAATTTACTTTTTAAAATATTAAAACATATAATATTAATTATTACATTCAAATTCTATATTTTTACCAATTAAATTAATTTAACTAAACATGTATTCCATAAAAATAAAAAGATATATAAATAAATTCAAACTAATTAATAGAGTTAAAACAATAAGAGATTAAAAAAATAAATAACATTAAATAATTGGTTAATTAATTAATTATAAATAATAATTCAATAAAATATTAAATTTGTCCCATCGCGACCAAGAATCCACTAAGCGACGCCTTGAGTCTCTTGACCTCATAACCTCAAACATGCCTCCCAATATGCAAGAGGAAGCTGATTAGTAATGTGGGTCTATGACTGTATGATGGGGATACTATACCCTATTGATTAGAGTATATCATAAAAAAAGATAAATGGAAATAGTAAAAGTACTAATAAATAATCAATAGGGGGATAATAAATCATCCAAATAGTTAAATAGGTGGAAGATGAGTGATAATTATATACAAAAATGGTGAGGATCATGTCATGTAGCTATACAAAAATGATGGAAATGATATGTAGGGGAGAAGTGTATTATAAAATATGTTAACCAAAGAGAAAGGATCTGAAACTACCATTGCTAGAATCACGAGTATAGGCTTGGTCCTCTGCTCTTGTACTATGTCCCAATTCATAGAATCAAACCTTGGAAGATGGATATCTTCATTTGTGTACACCAAAAAACCGTGAAGTCTTCTCAGGTACCATAGGCGGCCTGAGTAGGGTGTGATATATTCTCAGTAATCCCCCCAAAAAAGTGTCTGTAATAATCTAGTATGCTCATATAAAATGAGAAATGTTCCTATAATAATAATAATGAAGAAATAAATAAATAAATAAATTACTTCATATTGGGTTACTTAAGGATACTCGGTCGACACTAACGAATTCATCCTAATATGAATATTTATGAATATATGGTAACCAGCATAGATATAATATGGATGTATAATGGTTCTCTAGTATACATGTGAGCATGATAAGATGATCCAATAAACAATACGAGAATCAAGTATGGAATGGACTTAAATATGTTATTTAACTTGGTGGATGTATCCTTTGATTAAAGAATTTGGAATTCTTTGAATTATATATAATTTATATATAGAATTTAAATAGGCAGCAATATGGTCTCGTCTAACGTGAATCATATAGTAGAACCCACGTATGACACCAATAGCACTACAAATACCCAACATCGTTAGTGTTCATCCAAGTAAATCCAAAAAAGGAAACCCCAATATCACTCTCAGCAAGGTGTAAAGCATGACCCTTTTATCACATCCCTAGTATCTCATAGAGGGGAACAAATATCTCTCTTGGCATGGTATATCCATCTATCCACCAATCCTATCCATGGTGAGTCCCCAAGGGAACCAATATTAACAATGGGTGGGTAAATAATCTATCCAATGAGCCCATAAATGGAATTCTATAAAAAATACTAGTATTTATGCCATTTTATTTACATTCCATACCAAGTTATAATTATAAATCAAAATTATCCCATCCAAGTAATCCTTATGCCGGGACCCTTGTATGACCCTCATCTTGTAAGAAAGGTATGGTTTAGCTATCGATAACTCATAACATTTCAACAAGTAATTTTAACAATAACACTAATAAAGTTGACCAATTCATTTTATCTAAACAATTTAAGCTATGGTATAAATCACAACGTACTAACTCATAGAAAATAATATTTCATAGATCATTTCACATAAGAATACATTCATCACAACAAAATTCATGAACCTAAATAAATTATAACTTAACTCATTTCCAAATCATAAGGCTCCTAATCCTTTAAAGAGGGGAAACCCCACAGTGATTTCTCATATTGAGGAAAACTCCCCAGGATATGGATTCATAAGTATTCAGGGTCCATTACACAAGATAATAATCTTTCATTTAATTATCTAAACATTAATGAGGAGACACTAGAAATATTGGCGTACAGAAAAGTAAATCACAATAAAATAAAACTAGACATTTAGGGAAGATAAATCGACCACCTACCTTAAGCTTTTACTGATCTACATATCCAATATTTACAATTGAATCAATTTAAAATGGTATAAATCAGAAAAATACTTCAAAATTAAAAATAGGGCATATAAGATAAACCCAAAATAATGTAAAAGATGACAAGATAAATGATGAATGAAGGAATATGAATGATGAGATTGACATTGCAAATCCAACGCACCCAATGGTGCTGAAAATAGGCTCAATCATATAATAACTGAAGGAAACTAGGTGAAACTTGAGGAGGAGATCTCGTGTGGCTACCCTCTTGCATGGGAGAAAAAACTGGTTCTATCAAAAAGTGCTTACACTCCCTTTTTTAAAAATTATCCAGTGATTTTATATGGCATGTAAATACATTACACGTCATGTAATACTCTTGGTTTCTCCCCCTCCCCAAGAGAAACATTTACACACCGTTAACAAGGTCAGGACGTCCAAGTTCACGTTTTTTTATCGGATTCCATGTATATAAATACATACAATGATTTTAACCTATATCATGGTTCCATACCACCTATTACATCCTTTCCAAAAGAAAACTGACCCACCATTAGGAATAAATTTCGATTTTAACCAAAACTAAATGGAAATTATACATTGCTTAAATGCCAGTACATTACAACCTCCCCTCCATAAAATAACTTATCTATGAGTTTCCCTTCCAACGGATGTAAGAAATCATTTGAGAATAGTTATGGACACTGATCATGTACATTGACCCCTTTCTGAGGTCACATCCTACACACGACTATGCTGATATATAAATTACACTAGGGGGGATATCCCACCACAAAGAGCCTTCATTCTCCAATAAGTGATATTTATCAGATGGTTACCAATAAACCGATCTATCTATAGCTCAATATCCATAGGATCTGAAAAATGTAATGACAAAAAATGATACCAGTGAAGCTGTGATATATAGAAGACATTCTTCATGACACAATACCTCTGAGGTAAAGCTAACTGATAGGCTTTCAGCTACACTCTCTCCACTATGTCAAAAGGACTAACATAATGAGGCGATAAATTTCCATATATAAGAATCCATTTATGAACCAATCTAGCTGAAACACCCAGAATGACCTGATGTCCCACCTTGAACTCTAGAAGTTATCTATTGAGATCTGGTCTTACCAAACATGGATGTTAAATCATTTTACATTATCCTTAATCAAATTACATAAATATATTCCCATGTACTGTAATAGTTTAGTTTCTTTGGAAAAATGGAAACATAATCATTGATATTGGTGAAATATGTTCAATATATCCCTTAAAGTACTTACCCGTTAGTACTCCTACTTAAAACCTATCTTCCTAATTTAGGGAAAGGAAGCTAAGAATGGGGTGAGGTCAAATACTCAATAAGGGTTAAAAAATGATATATGTATGCATAACATGAGCGTAAGGGTATAAGAACATGATCACAACATTATAAGAACATACCATGAAAATCAAAGATCCTAATCAAGAGTCATTTCATAATGATTGGAAGTTCATAATATATGAATCATAAGGTAATAAAGATCATAATCCATGAAAGAATAACATTGGAATAAGACATGGAGTTTGTGGAATACACATAATAATATAAAATCAATCCTTATAAGTCAGGGATCATTTCCAAAACATATTAGGGTACTTTATGGGAGCTACACCTACTGGTCGGAAGATACAACCATCCCTAGTCACAATCCTTTCCTTATAGTGGATCATATAATAGATTCATCCCAAAGTGTATTAATCCCATAGAATTGTTCCCATAATTATCTTATGAGATATAAATCCTGAACCAATTAATTAAAGGGATATATAGGCCCCACTTTTCATGTATGCTATTACAGGGTAACATGAATCTACTTGGGCCACCCCCTTGAATAAGATGTAACAAGATTATCTAGTGCTATCTGGGCCACCCCATCAAATAAGCTTTAACGAGATGACACGATGTTCTATGGGCCACACCATCGTATAAGCGATAATAGGCTTATCAAACACTATATGGTATACCCCCTCATATAATCAATGTCTATGAATGATAACATGAATAAAGTAGAAAGGGATTTCATATCATCATAAAACACATAAAACCATTTATCTTTTCCTAACCTGATTAACCCATGGAATATAAATGGGTTTCATGTCAATATATTTGAAACATGATTAAACCATGGAAAAAATGGTTTTCATAACAATATCTTAGGAGTTTTATTGACATGGTGAAAAGAAACAGGTTCCATAAACATCATTTCATCAAAACATATACCATTCATAGAATGAATATGATTAGTATACTTGGATCATATCACACATATGGAATATGTGTTGTCACGATATGTCCCCTAGGGCTCATGCTGTGATTACCCCAATCCCGCCTTCCATAGGCTAGGGGCTGGAAACTTGCACTGGAAAGGCGTATCCCTATAACAGGAAGGAATTTCCTTTAAACCTGTACAAACACACTATCCCATAATAGAACAAGAAGAAATCACATTGTAAACTGCTATGGTAAAAGTGTACTGAAATTAAAAGGGGTTAGAATACAATCCCAACTGGAATTTAAATGTACAACTGAAATTGAAAAAAATCTCCTGGAACATCCATTGAAGAACCTACCTGAATTGTAGGCATTGATCATGATAAGTAGTCACTACATCACAGCACGTCAAATGGTCCACCTCTGAGAACTTTCCAACTTGGCTCCCTCAGCCTCGATCAATGATATCCATCTTCTGCACAGGACATGACAATGTTCGGGCATAACCCATGCAGGGGTGAGTATAAAAATTTTTAGTAGGGACCACAAGACCCCTGAAGGTCTCCCAGAGTTCAAAAAAAGAAAAACCACAAAGCAAGACCTTAGTCACAAAGTACGAAGTAATCATCAACTCTACTTATGTATATTCCCATAAATATACCTAAGTTATCAAAATATACTAGTCTCATACATGAGGAATCAAAAGGCTCAAACTTTTAATTTATTTTTAGAAATTATCCACAAGAGAAGAATACCATAAAGGTAACACCACGAAGGTAACACCATAAAGGTAACACCACGAAGGTAACACCATAAAGGTAACACCATGAAGGTAAAAGTACAAAAAAGGTAACACCATGAAGGTAACACAACGAAGCTGAAATTACCACAACGGTAACAGTAGTAAGCTAAAGACTTATCTCACACCAGGTATATAACTTAAGTTCAAAAGTATAGATGATTAGTCGTAAATCTAGATCATCTTACTCTGTCGAGAGGCTCTACTACTGACCCACAAAGGATCGATAGATACTGGCCCACACAGGATCGCAAGGTACTGACCCCCACATGATTGGTAGATACTAACCCACATAAGATCACTATGTGCTGACCGACATAGGATCAATAGATGATGACCCTGATATGATAGATGTTCTTTCTTCATGTTATAGCCATCCACTAGATTTCCACTCATAGCCCGTATTGTTCTGGGAGAACCTCTCCTCAATCCATTAGTCATATATGAACTGGTACTATGTCCCAAAAAAACCATACCCAAGGGACCTCCCCATCATAGGGGTCCCAACGTGACAGATGACGCATCGATCGGATGCCCAATCTAAGAGATATGGGCACTTTTGAAAAAAGGTCCCAGTTGTATTCAAGTATGATCCAACCCATGTCATAGGTCAAACATTGTAAAAGCTCACTTACTTTATCTCCCAAGGACCTCCATGTCACAAGGGTCCTTATTCCATAGACGGTGTGTCAATCAGATGCCTAGTTTGTTAGTTACACCCCATTCCGTGAAATGTGAGTTATCACACCTCGGTCTGGTCCCACTCAGTCGAGCCCTCAAGATATTCCAAAGAGACCACTTCCCAAAAGGGGTCCCAATGCCACTGATGGCATGCCAATCAGACACCCGGTTTGTTTGTTATGGGTGTTTAATTATTCAGCTGTCGTTTGGGCCTAGGCCCGGGCCGACTCACTCAGACTGACCTGATACAACGGTTCCCAGGGTGTACCTAACCACGCTCAGGTCCAGCCCAGTTGGGTTTGGCCTGACTCACTGGGTTTGGCCCATCAGGTTCGGCTCGACTTGTTCGCCGGCCTGGGCCGCAGATGGCTTGTCTCGTTGGGTGGGGCTCGTCCCACCCACGCTGGCATGTTGGGCCGCAGGTCCGGCCCAGTCCACTAGCGGGACTAGCCTGCTAGGCCGTAGGTCCGGCCTCCTGGTCGGGTCTGGACCAATCGGCCGGCTCGGTCTGCCCAAAGGCGGACTGTGGAGTCCCATTGGCCCTGCGCTTGCGAGGGTGTTCGCCAGCCGGTGGGGAGCTGCCCCACCACAACGGTCAGTCATTCGACCGACTGACTTCTTCCAATGCGGTGTGACGTGGGTCGTGTTGCCCCTTCCTGCCACGACTAATGTCATCGGCAGTTCCTGCAGGCACCACCCTTTTTGTCTCGCATAACTGGCTTGAGCCGGCCACTTTCGGTCACCGTGGCACACGTTCCTATGGCACCGTCCACCGCCTATGGCTGGTTGTCGCGGGTCTCGTTCGGCCGCTGCTGACATGGTGCACCGACAGTTTCTTCCACGGGCCACCAGACATTCTCTAGTGGTCTGTTCTTCATGTCTTTTATTCCTACGTCTCCCCTAGGGTGTCGTCTTCAAAACGTGACCCACTAATTCGCGTTGTCGTCAACTTGGGAAAACCATGCATAAAGAACAAAACACGAGCGATGTGGTGGAGGGCCTGATCCTTGTTTCTTTGGCCCATGTCATCCGTGTTAAAATGATAGCTGGTGGGAGAAAATAAATCAACATAGATGAACTTAAAAACAACCCTACAACATGTATAAGACATCCACAGATGATGATTAACCGAAGCTCCTTCATCATTTTCCCCATTTTGTGATTCGGTAGCACCCATCACCACTCGCTGAATCTGGCCTTGTCCTCCAGGTGGTTAGTATTGCGGTAATTTTTCAAAGCTTCGTCGCTTGGTGATGTTGGGCCAACACCCCTCCATGAGCTCCATATAAATAGGAGAGGAGAAAGATTGTGTCGCCCACAAATAATTAATGATGTTTATTTAATTAATGAACCTCTCAAATTCCCGACAGTGTAGTTACCAACAAGGGAGAGTTAAGTCATTAATGGCTTGACATGTGGTTGGTCCCGCCACCACTGCTCATCCGTTGGTGAAAATAAAATGAATTAAAATAACATAACATGTTATTTTATTAATCTTTCAAAAGTCCGCATAAATTATCTTTTTCATTTGACCTATTTCAGTTGAAGTGAAGCCGCTCTTAAGAGAATATTGGACTTACGAATTCAACAGTGTCCTCATATTTTTAATTCGAGCACCGATTCAAAAGATAAAAAACACCACCAGTACGTTTAGTGAACGTACCTCAAAAAGAGGTCAATAAATTATTAAAATTAACCGTTGTCCCACATCATTTGAGGTTAGGCTCTGCCCAAGGGGAACACCCCCCAACAAACTCAACAACACTATCGTATTTTCAATCTGGGTTACCATTTAGAAGTTATAGATTTTAACAAAAAAAAAATTGTTTCTTAATTATATTATTTATGGCCAAAAACTAACTTCCATAGCTGGCCCGCACTAGCCAATATTAGTTTCTTCCTTAAGAAAGAATACCCTCATGAGCTCAGCGATGGTCTCGGATTATTAATATAATTCACTATTCATGATTTATAAGCATTTGGAAAATACAATAACTTTATTTAATTATTTTATGTACAATTATGCCATTTTTCAGTTTTTTCACTAGGTGTTTGCGTCATCTAAACATAAGTCATTCATAGGGTAAACCCGCTATCCTGAACGCAATGGTGCCCCTGGATTTTTGATCCGGGAAACCATTTAAGAGTTATTCCACTTTTTTAGGAAAATTTATCACACAAGTTATTTTAACCCTAATAATTCATGAAATATCATTCTGGTCACTCCGGGCCTTGGAATCACACACCATCATGTTTCACCGTCTCGAAATAATTCCATATAATTAAAAAAATAGAATGTAATTCCAGGACATTACATTTTCTCCACTTATGGTCTTTACGTCCCAGAAAGCAAAAATAAATCCAAATCAAACAAATTATGGTACAAAGCACGAATCTCAGCCTACCTCTCCAATGTTCTCTTTTGGAGGTTCCCATGCAACCACCAAACTCGCACCAAAGGGATCGACCATCCATGGAGGACTTGGTCATATCGATCATTTATCTCCTTCGTGAACTCTGTAAAAGTCTCCCCATCATCAGATTCCAACACTCCCTTTTCAATAACGTCTGATGGATCATGCATGCATCTCCTTGGCTGCGACACATGGAAAATATTATGCACCCGGTGCATCTATGAGGGAAGAGATTGATGGTACACCACCTTTCCCTCTCTACTGAGAATATATAATGGTCTGATGGACCTCAGAGATATCTTTCCGCCCCAGCCAAACCTCCTCAATCATGTTCGGGGTGAGACCCGTAAGAACACATGGTATCCCTCCTCGGAATCCAAGGGTCTCCATCTCCTGTCGGAAAAAGGCTTCTTCCGGATCTATGTAGTCTTTACTTTCTAACGAGTGAGGCATCGTGATATAATCTCTACCACTGCTTCCTGCATCCCTGGCCACCAGTACTGATGCTGGAGGTACCGAAACTTCTTCGCCGCTCCAAGATATACTGTTAAAGGGGATGTATGGAACACCCTCAATACATCCTCCCAAAACATCAGTAGTACCATGGTTCATATTTGGAAGAGAACGACATGATCCCCACCTATAAAAAATCCTTTAGGAAACCATCCTAAGGATATATGAGCACATTAGGCCTCAGAGTCAACATCCCAAAGTTATGCCTCCCTTACTCAGTTAAGATGTGCGAGAGTGACTATTATATACTGGAGGTAAGATACTCTATCTTTATCCACGAATGATATTTGTAGTGCGACTAGTTACTCTGACACCTAACTCAGCAATTGTATACCAGACCTCCAAAAGAGTGTGTCTTCTACCATGTTCCCCTTTCGAAGAGTATAGAATATCTCAAAGTAATAGTCCTGGAGGAACTCGA
This sequence comes from Viscum album, assembly GCA_963277665.1. Lineage (NCBI taxonomy): Eukaryota > Viridiplantae > Streptophyta > Magnoliopsida > Santalales > Viscaceae > Viscum > Viscum album. Next base: position 2,124,582,458 of record OY728119.1, read on the forward strand.
GTCACCATCATTCAATCAGGTCCAGGTCCTTCTGTGGGAATATATACCTGAGACTCTTGTGATCAGAGTAAAAAGTAGACCGTTCACCCATCAAACAGTGTCGCCACATCTTCAGCGTAAAGACCACTACTGCTAACTCTAGGTCATGGGTAGCATAGTTTTTATCATGTTGTCTCAACTGCCATGAGCCATAGGTGATCACTTCACACTCCTGCATCAAGAAACAACCTATTATGGTCCATGATGGGTCACAGTAGATGACATACCCAATACCCTATTATGGTAGCCACAAGATGGGGGCATCCATCAGCCTCTATCTTAGCTCCTGAATTCTCTACTGACATTTCTCCATCTATAGGAAAAGTTCCCCCTTCTTCATCAAATATGACAAGGGTGAAACTACCCTAGAGAATTAAGGTACAAATATCCTGTAGTACCCAGCCAAAGTAGAATCTCCTCTCTCTTCGGGGAGGTAATCCTAGAAATAAATTTTGAAAAGATGTCCCCACACTCTTCCACTGCTGTTGGGAACGAAATACTTAAAACTCCTAATGCCACAAGGGTAAGGCTGGCTGACTCAAGAGTGATCAGCTACACCCTCTTATGCATGAGTTTATCTTGTGCTTCTTGGGTTTCCTTTCTCTCTGACCAAGGAAAACCCATTCCAATGTTGTAGATATACATCATCCATTTTACTAAAACATTCAAGCTGAGTATGAACTATTGATGTCTAGTCCATACACAAAATAAAATCCTAATTCCTCGATACAACCATCAAGATCTTCCAACCAAAATTCTTACCTCAAGGGTCAGATCACACCGTTAGCATAAGTATGATTATCGAGACTCCTCCCGAAGGTATATCTAGATGTAAGGTTCAACTCACGATTTAACTGGAAACATTAGGTCTTGAAAAAAATTCATGGGAAGAAGGAATGAAAGGTACCTATGTTAATTAATATGGTATCTGTTAGTAGACTCATATTGTACGTAGAATCATTTCTGGAGCCCTTGGGTCACACTCTTTGACCACATGCAGCTACTCCCTTCCCCTATCCTCCAGTTCACTGAGCCTGATGGGGACCACAATGGGTTGGCGGTTGTAACATGTAGAAATTATACCACCTAATGCTGCTCTCCTAGATTCACTTCCACATCTGATGCCCTGCAAATTCATCTTTCTTTATCACTTCCTCTTCCTGAAACATTTTACATGACCAAGTCTTTGAGAATGGCGTCTGTTTCCTACTTTCCAACTACTAACATTCACTGTCTATATCTTCTCAACTGAAGAACATTCAACCACAAAGGTTATCTCTATCACCCTAACATAAGTAGGAATTCATAGATGAATAGTTCTAGTTTGGATATCTGTAAACACACCTCTCTCAGCAGTTCAAGTCGTGAAGTACTGATCATAATATATTCTTCAAGTACCTGGGATGGTCGATACACCTAGATGAATACACAGCTACCAACATGTCATCCTTCCAAAGATGTAGAAGGTCTAGGGACCACTCACCCCTTATCATTTTATGGAAAGAGACCCCATTCTATAAGGAAGGTTCTCAAGCTTTTCCACAAAAAAGTCATCACTTCACAAGATTAGGGTAATCTAAACCATGCCATCATCATGTTGAGCCTTGTAAAAGGATCTCTACCTGGACTGCCATCAGATCAAATGGTGCCCTGACTAGATGCAAACTCGGCCACGTCCTCAAGCTAGTCTGTAGCTGCCTATGAGTCTGTCTGGCCACAGAACATAAGTGGTATCTAATGCTGAAAAACATGTAAGTCACTAATCCTAAATGTGTCCTCTATCAGAACCGCCGGTTGTAACTGCTGATTAACGAGCAGTGATATAGCTGACACACAACCCAAAGGCACCATCTTGAGCGATGGTCAATGTACCAAAGCCTCATCAACATACATACCATCCTCATGGTCATGCACAGATAAAGAATAGAATTTGTGGTCACTATCTGATCTTCTGTTGTCCCAACTACGCAGAAAACACTATCCATAGCCTCTAGCCAGTCCTTAGATGCATGTGGATCTATCTCTCCTTGAAACCTTAGAGTCTTCTGCTGCTGGAACTCATGAAACACACTCTGTCGACATGAATGGTAAACTGGTTGCATCTGTTGATGACCTACATTGGATCGCTCGGTACTGATCCACACAGGAACGTTCGGTGCAGATCCACACAGGATCAGTAGGTACTATCCACCTCTAAGAACCACACAAGAACTGAGAAATGTTGGATTGGTATATTTCTGATCCATGATGGGCCGCTCTAAGGTTGGTCCACATTGGTTCGTGCACTGCTGATCCACACAGGGTCTCTAGAATGTTGATCCACACATGGTGGCTAGAATTCTGATCAACACAGGATTGCTCGGTGGCCATCATTGAGTACTCTCTCAGGAATCCTAGCTGGCTGACTACGCGATGAAATCCTGATAAGGAATAGGTGTTTCAAAGTTAATCATTTATACATAGCGGGCTGACTCCAATGAAACCAAGGGAAAAAATTCCAAAAACACACACAATCCGTGTTTTCATGCACCGAGTCGGAAATTAGAATTCAGGTTCCTGGTGTTTGGATATATCGGCCGCCACACCAACATTGGACTCCCTGAACAAAAAAACAAACACAATTTAGTTAACACTATTTCTCCATTGAAAATATCAGAGTCCCTGTTCTTTGGTAGAACTAACCCCTCAGATACCACTTTTCCACGACCTGTCCCCCGGGGCCCGTGTCGTGTCTACGCCAAGCCCGTCTTCCATTGGCCAGGGGTAAGCAACAAGCACCGGAAATGTGTATCCCTATAATGAGAAGGTATTTATTTTAAAAATATACACACACACAATCCAAGAACCCAACAAGAAGTAATCACGTAGTAAAATGATGTAGTAAAAGTGCACTGAAAGTAAAGGGGCTGGAATACAAGCCCAACTGTTGCCACAGACGGTGCCTGTGGGTGCCACCATTTTTATCCCACCATACTGACTCGGGTCGGCCGTCATTGGCCACCGCAGCGCACCAATATGCGCCAAATTACACCACCCACGACTAGTTTCCGCTGGTGTCCTTCGGTCGTCGCCGACATGGCGCATCAACATTTTCTTCCCCGGTCCCCCAGACGTGCTCTGGTGGTCTGTTATTGGTGCTTTTTGTGCCTACAGCTCCCTCATGGAGTCGTCATCAAAACCTGACCCACTAATTTTCATTTCAATCAACTTGAAAAAATTTTCCCCGAATAACACAACATGAGCGAAGCGGTGGAGGATCGGGGCCTTGTGTGTTTGGCTTGTTCCCTGTGCGTTAAAATGATAGAATGTGGGAGAAAAGAAATAATCATAGATGAACTTAAAAACAAACCCCATGTATTGATAAGGCATGCGCTAGCGACGATTGATAGAACATCTTTCGTTGTTCTCGTCAGTTTGAAATTCGGTGGCGTCTGTCACCGCTCGCTGAATTCGGCCTCATTATCCAGGTGGCTAGACTCACTGTACTTTTCCAGAGCTTCGTCGCTTGGTGAATCCATTCCAACACCCCTCCTTGAGATCCATATAAATTGGAGAAGAGAAAAAGTGTGTCCCACACAAAAAATTAATGAGGATCATTTAATTAATGAACCTCCCAAATAACCGACACTATGATTACAAAAAAGGGAGAGTTAAGTCATTAATGGCATGATATGTTGTATATCCTTCCACCACCACTCATTCATTAGTGAAAATAAAAAGAATTAAAATAACATAACATGTTATTTTATTAATCTTTAAAAAGTCTACAAAATTAACTTTTTCATGGGACCTACTGCGGTCGAAGTGAAGCCTCCCTTAAGAGAATCTCGGCACAGAGAATTCAACGGTGCCCATAGATTTTCAATTTGAGCACCAGTTAAAAAGTTAGAAAATGTCACCCCGTATGTTTACTGAACGTACCTTAAAAATGTTCAATAAATTATTAACATTCACCCTTGACCTACACTGGTCGAGGTTAGAGTCAACCTAAGGGGAACACATCATAATTAAGTCAATGGTACTCTTTGATTTTAAATCTGAGTTACCATTTATAATTTTGGGATTTTATCAATAAAATAATTTTTACCTGATTATTTTATTTACAGCCAAAAACTAACTTCCATAGTTGGCCAGCACTGGCCAATGTTAGTATCTACCTAAAAATATCATACCCTCACGAGCTCAGTGGTGGTCTCAAATTTTTAATTCGAGTCACCCTTTGTGAGTTATAAGAATTTGAAAAATTAAAAAAATTATTTATTTATATTATTTATGATTTTTCCATTATTAGGTTTTCTCACCAGAGGCATAAGCTGACTAAACTTAAGTCGCACCAAGGGTAAACCCTTTATCCTGAACGCAACAGTGACCTCGGATTTTTTATTCGATCAAACATTTAAGAGTTATTTAACATTTTCAGGAAAACTACTCACACATTCTATTTTAAAATTAACAATTTTTTATGGATCATTCTGGGCACTCTGAGCCTCAAAATCACGCACCGTCAGATTGTGAGGTCTCGAAATAATTCCATATAAATAAAAAAAATTATACGAAAATTCAGGGACATTACACGTAACACTAATTTATGTAATCTTATATAGAAATTAATTTCTAAAGTAAAATTAAAAACATTTATTGATTAAAATATCCATTCTACTTAAATGAACTCCTTTTAAAACATAAAACATTTTGCAATTTGTTTCATTGAAAATATCATGGAAAAATTATATAGAAGTTTTTAAAACTATTTTAAATGATTTTTAAAACTTGAAAAAATTTTAAAATACTTTTACATGAATATGAGATGAAAATATGATTCAATTACATTTTTAAAACATTTTTAGAAAACATGGTATTTAAATAAACTAGAATCCCAACCAAAGGGAGAAATAAGGTCTAATTTTCTAAAGAACGATTTTTTAATTATATTAAGCACCAAAGGGTGGGAAAATGGAAAAATTACATGAATATATATTTAATAACTATAGGATAATAAAATTCATGAGAATTATTGGGATATAGAACATAATATATCATCAGTGGAACAATAATCATAAATAAACCTAAAAAATAATGAGATTCTAGCAATAAATGGTTACCACATCAGTTGATTTGAATCATAATACTCAAGAAAGAATAAAATTAAGTGAAGATTAAAAGATCATGGAAATAATTGTATTAATTATATAATATTTCAAAGTCAGTATATACACCTTGGGGAATCATATTGGTGCATTACATTGCATGTGTCTCAAAGAAGGAAAATTGAGACAAAATTACTTTAACAATTTGGTATCTTTTGAACCCTACACCCCTTGAAATATATATAATAAAATGGGTATTTAATTACCAATAAACATAGGTTTAATAATAATAGAATACATTAATGGTTATTATATTCACTATAAAAAATAAATCAGTGGTGAATATGTCATAACTCATGTAGAAATAAAGGTGTGGTTATAAATCCCCTAACTACATGAGTAACTTTTGAATCATGAGATCCATGAAATAATAAACAAAATTGAAGGTTTTAATATCATTATATAAATTAATTTAATCATATTACATATCATAGGGATCTATATACACCACAATAGCCGAATAAGTGGTGAATATAGGAGATATCATACAAAAATAAATTTCGGACGATAAAACCCTTACCTCAAGTTCTAACTATGATTTTTACACATTCAAAACTCCTATATAATAAATATTATTTTATTATAAATTTATCAAATAAACATAATATTATATATGAGACCATTTATGGCTTGATTATGACTTTATATTACCCATTTATTAAAAATTTCCTGTTAATGTTACATTTTGGGTTATAACCACATTATTTTACGTATATGTTTTGACATTTTATTCATGACAATGTTACATAGATCGTGATTTAATTATTTAAATAATGTAAAAAAGGATATCAATATATTACATATTCATTAAATAAGTTTTTAAAATAATCTATGAAATATAGAACTATGAAATTAAATACACCGTTTATGGAGACAGTAGGTCGTACGTACGCATGAACATTGTTTCCATTTTCCGGTTGCATTTTTAAAGAAAGAAACAACAATGATATATATATATAATATGTTATAATTATTATTTCATATATATATTATTTTTATTAAACCCAACTTTAATAAATTCCATGTAATGTGTGATTGAATCACATCGCCTTGAAGAGGAGGTAGTCCACAAGTCCACAAACGAAGTTATCGTATTCCCTAAAAATTGAAAGAATCAAGGTATGTGATATATAATAATTAAATAAGCATAAATACATCATAAAAATAATATATATATATATATATATATATAATTTAAAATTTTTATGTTAATCCTTATCACCAACCCTTAGTGGTGGTAACCGAAGAATGAATGACATTAGTTTGCGAGATGATAATCCACCGTACACACAAATGGTGATTGTGTATCCCATTTTATTGAAGTATGCTAAAGAATATGTCATAAAAATAAAATATAAATATCTAATTATATTTATGACACTGAGTTTTTTATATAATCATGGAATAATAATTTAATGGATGGGGAAAAAATAAAACAAAAGTTCTCATTGAAGAATGTTGCTTTTATTTGGGTAACTCCTTTTGGTTTTCACTAAAGGACTTCATTGGTTTTCCTTATTCCCAAAGTGAGGAATATATTATGAGAGGATATATTTTGGGAGATTATTTGGTCAAGGGTTGGATGATCCACATGTTTTCATATGTGTGAATACATGATGGGGTTAGTTCCCTTTTATAGTAGAGGTGGAGTGGCATTCATACAAATATAAAAAGGTAAAAACTGTTGAGAGATCATTCTTAAATAATGTTCCTCAAATAATGGTAAATTTATATAAATGGAGGATAGGGTGAAAATATTTCCATCCAATTTCTTTGGGATATGTTTCTAGGTTATTTGACCCCATAGATTAATGTTTAACTTAGGTAAACATGTTTTTATCTTAATCACTATAAATTTTTTTAATTACATTCACTAATATTTTTGGTTAGAAACTAGTTTTAAATTAATAAACCATAAATAATTATTATTCCAAATATAAAATCCATTTTTACAAATTATAATCTCAAAATAGGCATAATTTTATTTAAAATGAATCACATAGACATTATGAAACTACATGGTTTTAAAGTGAAAATATTCAAATGAATGAAATGATTTTATATCCAATTTCAATGTAAAATTGATTAAAATGAATGAAATTTGATTAATATATGTAAAATGTATCTTAATATAGGTTAAAAAAATAAAAATACAATTTATTTATATAAATAAGTTAAACCAAAGAAGAAATTTTCAATTAAAATTTCGTATTTTTCAATATTCATCAAAAGATGAAACGTCTTATAAAAAAACAAAAAATTCACAATAAGATGATTTTTTAATTATGATTTCATAAATGAATTTTATTTTTTATAATATAAATTTAAAAAGTAATAAAATTAGATTTCAAATAGGTGCTCTTTGAAAAGGTGATAAAACTACCTTTTTTGAAAAATATATACTTTTATGTATAAAATTGGATTTATTCTTACCTATTTTATTGAAAACATGTTAGGGGAGTGTTAAAATTTTGATTGAATGTATAATATATATATTTCATCACAATTATTGTTAAAAATTGTGTTTTTTAATTTATTGAGATTAAACAAGTTTGTATATAGAAAAATAGTTTTCCTTGAAATGGAATGTCTTTATTTTCCAATTTTTAATACTTTTATTTCTAACTAATGGATAAAAAAGGATTAATTTTATATAAATGTGTGAACCATATTTTATAAATTTAGTTAATATTATTTTGAACTTTATTTACAATGCCTATGTGATAACAATAATAATATTTTAACTATAATATTAATAGTATATTTTATTTCGTTAAAACTCAGTATTTCATGTAATTAAAGCTATCAAATGGACTCAGAATTGTGTGTTACCCAATACAGACATAGTGTTTAATGTAAATAAATATAATATATGTTTTGTGTGTAGTGAAATATTAACTTGGTGTTATATATAAAGTAATCATAAATTGGTTTAGTGTACAATGCAACCCATCAATGAAATTTAATTAATTCAAAAAAATTAATTCCTAAAAACATGAGATTTTAAATTAACCCCCCCACCCCCCTCAAATGAATTTATCCCTTTAAATTCATAAAGGTTATCAAATAAATAATACTTTAAGGTTCCATTAATATAATCCCACATTATAAATATTAATTCTAATATGTCCTTTAAGAAGTGAAAGTTTTAAACATAACAGTTACCCAAAGTTACTCATAAATGGGTTTTCACACAGGAGGAAAAAGGTGGAAAGTGAAAACATGGAAATGGAAGATAAATTTAATTATCACATTCTAATGGATATTGATATAGAACATGGTTACGAGAAAGTTATCCATCAAAAATCCATAAACCAAAGAGGCTTGAAAAATGACGTTGATATCATAAAAAATTATGATAATGGGATAAACTTTTATTTCATGACCCTTTTCCTAAAGTTGAGTATAATTAATGAAAAGATAAAATTACATGATGTCAGAAAAATCCCACCCTTCATTGTACCATGATCAATTTCCTTCCCATCTGTTATTCTATGAAATGAATGCAAATTTTTCATTCTATAAGAATTAATAGATCATGCAATACATAAATAAAATTATAGGTCATTGCATCTATCATTTTAAAAAAAATTATCATCACATGTTATTCAATATTCATAAATCCTAATATCGTATAATAATACTTTAATCTCTAAAACCAATTCCGAGGTTTAACATAAACCATTCCATAAATGGTTATCCTCTTAAATCTTCTGAAAGATGAATGTTCAAAACATTATAGATAAGGAAAATAAATTTCTCAAATTCAACAAAACATTGATCCCCTAAATATCATAAATCATCTCTTGGTTTTCACATATCAAAAATATGAATACCATTACACTGTTTTCTGTTGAAACATGACAATAAAATGAATTACCATAAAACCTTATTGAAAACATGCACGATTTCGTATTCTAAATATTATTGTATATATTCATTAAATCCAAAAGAAGTTTTAAGCTTCATCCATTATAACATAGATTACTTTTTCAAAAAATAAATAATCAGTTTCTTGGTAATAAATACTATGAAATTTACATTATCCATATCAACCATCAATCTATCCAATCTAAAAACAATTTTTCAGCATCAAGAACACATAAAGGGTTACCTTCGCTTAATAATAATATTAACTATCCATTAAATCTATTTTCAAGGTCATCAACACCATTAAATATTTTTTTATAAAATACTAAATGTAAAACAAATCCTGATTCATATAACATAATTCTTGAATTCCTATGCATATATACAACAATAATCCACCATTATTATTAAACTATTACTTAGGCATCATAATCTTATTCCTTAATACCTATTTCCTAGAATATTAAATATGAATCATTTCTTAAGGTTCATCATCCTCAATTTAATCATGTAAACATTACTATTAGAACATATCATACCTTTCACACGTCATTCGATGTCTCTTTATCTTCACCAGTTTAATGAATACTCATTCCACCATTTTGATTATATTCATGATATTTACACTAAAGAAAACTATTTTCATAATCTATATACTTTATACATATGAAACATTCATTGTTAACTCAGTTACTTCTAGTTCTCACTATTGACTAGGACCAGAAACCATAGTGTGGGAACCCCTTATCATTGGAGAAAACCACATATTCTTGAAAATACATATAGGATTCCTAAATCTTGAAACCATCTTTTAAATATAGGACACCCAATTCTTATATTTAGAGACATCACTATAAATATCCTTAGGGATCTACAGAATTTTTTCTCATCCTATTTTCCATAAGTCGACTGAAACTTTCCATTGATACCAACTATAGCAACCCAGGCTTAATGTACAAGGATATTACATCATTTTATAAGGATATTTTGAACATTAGAAAGGTACATTAAAACTTATTTTAATAGTTTAGTGTATTTGGAAACATGGAAATATCATATTCTATCTTGGTGAATTATCTTAATCATCACCATTAAAGATCTTCCCCTTTCTTACTCCTAATTAAAACCTTTCTTAATTACAAGAGGAATGAAAATATAAGAATGAGGTGATTTTAGATTCTCAATAAGGGTAATAAAAGTGATATATGTAATACTAACCTAAGAATAAGGGTATTAGAAAATGTTAATATCATTATAAGATCAGACCCTGCCTATCAAAGATCATAATCAAGAGTCATGGAATAATGATTGATAGTTCATTAGACATGAATAATAAGGTAAACAAGAGCATAATAAATGAAAGAATAACATAATAATAATATATGTAATTTCATTCATACACATAAATATGTAAAATCATTTACTGTAAGTCAAGAATTATTTCCAAAAACGTATTAGGGAACTTCTTTGGGGATACACCTACTAGGGGGGACACACCACCATCCCTAGTCATAGTATATTCCCTATAGCGTATCTGGTTATACCTTCTTCCCATAGTGGTTCAAGCATGTTGACGTGTTCCCATCATTACCTTATGAGATATAAATATTTACCTATTTAATTAGATGTAGATATATATCCCACCAATAATTTAAGCTATAATGGTATCACCCAACGCTATCTAGGACACCCCCTCATATAAGTTATAATGAGATTACCCGACGCTATGTTGACCACCACATCATTTAAGAAATAATAGGATTACCTGACGCTATCAGGGCCACCCATCATATAATGTATAATAGGATTATACAGTGTTATCTGGTTCACCCCCTCGTATAAGAAATTTCCAGGAACCACATCTTGAATAAAGTACAAAGACCTTATATATCATCATAAAACACAAAAAAAACAATTATTCATTCATAACATGATTAACCAATTTAAATGAAATTGGTTTCATTTTAATATCATTGAAACATGATTAAACCATGGAAAATTAATGGGTTTCCTAAAAATATCTTTGTAACATGATTTAAAAGTGGAAAAGAAATGTTTTACATAAACATAAGGAAAACAAAATATAAATCATTCAGATAAATAATATGAATTATATCCTTATATAATTTCCTCCGCAAGTCATGTGTAACACCAATGTATGTAATATTTGATGGATAAGAATTTATAAAGTATAATTTAAAACATTTATTGAGAAAAATGTATATTCTACTTAAAAAACTCTTTCCAAAACATAAAACATTTTGAAAACCTTTTTCTCTAAAAGTATCCTTGAAATATTATAAAGAAGCTTCCAAAATCATTCTAAACACTTTTTAAGATATAAATTATTTTTTGAAAAACCATTACTTTAAAATTTTCTTAAAAGATCATATATTATTTTTTTAATATTTGAGAAAACATGTTTTTTTGAATAAAAGAGATTCTCGACTGAAGGTAGAAATAAAGTCAGATTTTCATAAAAAACAATCTTAATTATCATAAGTACCATAGGGTGGAGAAATAGCACCAGTACATGAAAATATATTTAATAGCCATATGTGAATAAATTTCATGATAATTCTTGAGATATGGAAAATTATATTTCATCAATAGAATAATAATCATAAACAATCCTGATAAATGGTGATATTGTTTCACATAACTATTATCACATTGGAAAAATTGAATCATAATACCAATTAAAGAATAAAATTACAAGAAGATTAAAATACAATGAAAACAGTTATATTCATTATATACAATTTAAAAGGAAATATATACACCTCATTGAAGAATATTGGTTCATAACATGGAATGTGTCTTAATGAAGGAAAACTGAGACCAAATTTCATTAGGGATTTGGTATCTTTTCAACCATAAACCCCATGAAAGAGTGATAATAAAATGGATATTTAAATACTCAAAAATATAAGGATAATAAAATTATAATACAATTATGTTTAGTATATACACTATAATAAAGAAACAAGTGTTGAGTATGGCATAAGTCTTGTAGAAATAAAAGTGTGACTATAAATCCTATTTATACTTGAGAAACTATTGAATCGGGGGATCCATAAAATAATAACATAAATGTAAAAATTTAATATAATAAAATAAATTAAATTCATGATATTAAATTTCACATGGAATTATATACACCAAAAAACAAGAAAATGTGTTGATTATTACAGACATCTCACATAAATAAAAGGGAGACAAGAAAATTCTTAATTGAAGTCTTGAATTTCTTTGTACATGTTCCCAAATCATTTATAAAAAATATAATTTTATTATAAATATACCAAATAACCATATTATTACATATAATACCGTATATTTTTTTATTTATGACTTTATATTACCCATTTATTAGTAATTTAATGTTAAAGTAACATTTTGGGTAATAATCGCTTTGTTTTTCATATATGTTTTGACTTGTTATTCTTGATCCTATTACATAGATTAGGATTTATTTATTTATAGAATGTAAAATATGATATAAATATCATACATATTCAGTATATAATTATTTATAATAATCTACTAATTATTTAAATATGAAAGTAAATACACCGTTCGTGGAGATGGTATGTCGTACGTACACATGAATATTGTTTCCATTTTATTATCATATTTTTAATAAATGAAAATTAAATTATATATATATATATATTATCAACATATTATAATTTTTTTTCATATAAATTACATATTTTTATTAAACACATCCTTAATACATTAAATGTAAAGTTTGAGCGAATCACGTCACTTTGAGGAGGAGGTAGTCCACATGTCTACAAACAATGTTATCATATTCCCAAAAAATGGAATGCATCATGGTATGTGTTATTTAAAATTTCCAAAAGCATAAGTATATATTAAATATAATATATATCATATAAAAACATTAATTCCACCATTATTCTCAACATTTATATGTTGTAATGGATGGATGATCGACATCCATTTATGAGGCGATAGTTCGCCATATATAAGAACAGTAATTCCATATCCCATTTGATGGATGTATATAAAAGAGTAGGAATTGATATTAAAATAAAAAAAATGTTAGTATATTTTTGATAATTAGGAAATTATATAATCATTTATTATTAATAATTTAAGGTATGGATAACTAAATAAAACAAAAGTGCTCATTGAAGAATGTTACCTCATGATTGGGTGACTCCTTTTGCTTTAAACCAAAGGACTCCATTGGTTTGATTTTTTCCAAAGTGAGGATTTTAAAATGATAGGATGGATTTTTGTCGTTTATTTGGTTATTTTTTATTTGATCCAAATGGATTTATTGGTGTCAAGAAGCAAGGGGGTGGGTGCCCTTTTATATTGGTGGAGGAGTGACATTCTTGTAAATACAAAACGGTAAAAACTATTGAGAGTTATTCCTTACATCATGTTACTCCATTAATGATATTTTTTTTTCATAAAATGGAGAATATTTTAGAAATATTTCAATAAAATGACTTTTTGAATGGTTTCTAGGTTATGTGGCCCCTTAAGTTAATGTTTAACCCCTATGTAAATTTTTTTTACCTCAATTAATGTAATTAATTTTAATTATATTCACTAAGCTTTTTGGCCAAAAATTATTTTTTAATTAATATATGTTATAATTTACTCATATTCCAAAAATTTATTCAATTTTCCCAAATTATAATCACAAATGATATTATAATTTAATTAAAAATTATTCCCACAGATGGGATGAAACAACATGTTTCTAAATTGAAAATGTTCAAAAGTTTGAAATGTTTTATTCCAATATCAAACATAAATTGATTAAAATAAAATAAATTGGATTAAAAAGTTTATAATTTATCTAAATAAACTTTAATATTCAATAAAAAATATAATTCATATATATAAATAAATTAAAAGATAAAACAAGTTTCAATTAAAATTAAGTATTTTTCACTATTCATCCAAATAATGAATCTTCTCCAAAAAATAAAAAAATTCCACTAAAATAGTTTTGAAATTACTATTTCAAAAAATAATTTTTTTAATCAATATTTTTTTAAAACGTTTCAAAAAATATACATAAAATAGGTTCATTATTAAAAGGTGGTAAAACAATTTTTTAGAAAAATATATCATTTTGTGCATAAAATTGGATATATACTTATCTATTTTCTAGAAAACACATTACATGAGTTTTAGACAGTTGGTTTAATATATAATATATATATTTCATTTAGATAATTATTAAAAAGTTGTTTATTTAATTTAGTGGGATAAAATGTGTTGGTATATAAAAAAATAGTTTTCTTAGTAAAGGAATATCATTATTTTCAAATTGTTCTTAATTTCAATTCTAACTAATTTGTTACCAAATGATTAATTATATACATGTGTGTAAACCATATTTTTCCAATTTAGTTAGTATTATTTGTATTGTCAATTCAAATGTCTATGAGATAACTATAATATTATTATTATTATATTGTAGTTCAATATAACTCGGTCTTGTGTGTAACACAAGCTTTCGAAGATACTCGACATTGTCTGTAACACAAGACAAAAATAGTATTGTGTGTACTGAAAGATAATCTAGGTGTTTCGTGTATTGAAATTTTAACATTGATGGTTTGTATAAATAAATCATAAATTGGTGTAGCGTGCAATGAAATCCATTGATGGAATTTAATTTATTCAAAAATATCAATTTATAAAAACTTAGTGTGTTACCTCAGTGGAAATAATCTATATAAGAATTTTTCCTAAAATAACATATAGTTATTTTTTAGAATCAATTTAACTTTCTTTGATGTATTCTATAACATAAAAGGACCTTGTAGTGCTGCCTCACCCACCTCTAACCATTATAGGGGTGAACAATATAGACCACTGTAAAGGGCCATATATGGATCCCTTTGTATTGTTTCTGGGAAACTATTATTCTTGGAAAACTCAATGACTGGTTATTTTTTCTCACATGAACCTCCAAAAATCAAGGATCGATTCTGGAATTATTTCTTCTAGCACCTATATTATAAGGCCCCAGCATTAAACCTTACTTAAAATTGAATTAAATGAATAATTCACATTGAGGATCTTTTCAGATTTAGAGTTTTAGAGAATTAGGACATAACTATTACATATCAAACTATTACAAAGTAGTCGCTTCTACTAAATTTCCATAAAATAAAAACTCTTAAAAAGAAACATGTATAGTTCCATGTTTTAGGCAGCATGACTTTCCCTTTATCCCATCCTTGACCCTATTCCACGCTATGTCCTGTGAAAAACATTTCAAAAACTTGGGATGAGCATAAGAAGCTCAGTAAGGGATACACAAAGAATGAAAACTGTTAGTTTTTCAAAACAACAAGTAAACCATGAATACTTTATCAATGTAATACTTTTCACCTTCATGAAGTAGTAAAAAACTCTTCACTGAAAAAAGAAATATCATTACTTACCTTTTTGTAACCAAAGGATTACCATAAAACCCATATAAAGAATACATAACATATATAAAGGTAACTTGGGACATAAACATACTTAAGTGGAATAACCATACGGTCGACTTCCACAAATATCACTTAATGTAATAGCCATACGACCAATTTCCATACATACTTAATGGAATAGCCATACGACCGACTTCCATACCCAATGCATTGGAGGTTATAACATAACCACCCGTCCTGGTATTCACGGCACCACCCGTCATAATGTCCAAGTACCATTATTACACATAATATATGGAAAATATAAATATTTCAATAACAATATTTCATTTGCAATCACAATAAATAATTCCCAGATATTGAATTAATCAATCCATTTTCAAAAACTATTTAAAAGAGATTTTTGAATCAAAGTGTCCCATACCACTTTGAAGCTTTTAATGGAATTATAATTTTAAAACATTAATGTCCATATAAATAAATACTAAAATCCATTTTGAAAACATGGACATTAAAGATAAAGATTTAGAATAATAAATCTTTAAAACATTTACAATGATATTTTTGTTAAAGAGTTTTTAACAAAATGAGAGACTCTTGAATACAAATAATAACGGAATAACATTTAATCCGAACTTTATAATATCATGAGAATAAAAGGATTCATGATATAATATGTCAAAGGACAGTATACACACCATATAAGAGTGAATTGGTGCATAACAACAATGAAGTCTCAAAAAATGAGATGAAATCCATTATAAAGAAGGTATCCTTAAATTAAGGATAAATCAATCTCATAATTATGTGTGAGAAATATAAATACACCCAATATAAGTGGATATTAAGTGTAAAACAATCAAAGGTTATTCACACATATTCAAAGGATGACATATTCAATAACTACATGTTGAACCCAGAGAAATCGAAATTGGGTTAAGAAGTTCCCTTGACAGCCTAACGGCGTCACATCAAAATGAGTTGATTAGAGATAAACAAAACTATCTCATCACTTGGACATAAAATTTACATCAATAAGGATATATGATAACATATCCCAACATAAAAATATGTACATTAAAAGACCCAACAAAAGAAGTCTTTTAAAAAGAGGAGGGTGAAAGGTTCCCTTACTGACATGGGTATCTTTCGAAACATACGCCCCGTGAAAGAAGGACAATACATCATTGATGTAAATACTAATAAATGAAATTATATTACACAATGAGTAAAATAATGGTCAGTAAATACACCACTCAAAGGAAATTGTGGCAAATGTATCATAAATCTCACGGGAATAAAAGTGAGATGAAAAATACCTTACGAAAACTCGGCAGCCTAACGGCGCCACTTAAAACATCCAAAATGGATTGATGAGATCAAATAGAGTATCCCATCATATTACAATAGAATTTACAGCAAGAGGAATATAAAAGAAAATCCCCCAACATAAAAAAGTGGAGCTTAAAATAAGTGACACAAAGGAGAGTACTTAAAAACAAAGAGAGAGGTTAGATCTCTTACGAAAGTTCGGCAGCCTAACGGCGCCACTCAAAACTTCCAA
The DNA here is from genome assembly GCA_963277665.1 of Viscum album. Classification (NCBI taxonomy): domain Eukaryota; kingdom Viridiplantae; phylum Streptophyta; class Magnoliopsida; order Santalales; family Viscaceae; genus Viscum; species Viscum album. The sequence goes on from OY728119.1 coordinate 2,124,599,515, forward strand.
AATGGATTTATGAGAGAGAATAAGGTCTCTCATCACATTAACATAAAAATTACAGTAGAAGTAATATAAAAGAACATCCCAATAATAAGAAATATGATCTTAAAAAATGACATAAAAGAGTTTACTTAAAAAGAAAGAGAGTTGTAGGATCCCTTACCTCGGGTCCGACTTGACTCGATCGTTATTTAACGTCCTGAATAACAAACTTGAGTTAATTTATGTTTTCTTAAGAACCTTTTTTCAAGTTCAATATTCCTTTTATATCACTTATTTCCATGTTATAAACATTATGTAATCATTTAAGTTAATAATGTTTGTTTTGTCGATATTTGGTTCTTAAGTCGAAAGTGGACTTCTTACAATTACATGTTGTTCGTGTGGTCAAAGGTTATTTATATCCAGAATGAAATTCCTGATTTTTATATCATATATATCATATATATCCAGAATATACATGTATTTATAATATTACATAATCATTTAGAGGTAAGAAATGAAATGCACCGTTCATGGAGACGGTAAGCCGTACGTACGCATGAACGCTACTTTCATTTCTTTGTCATATTAATGGAATTAAAACTAAATGAGAGGTATGTATATTTTAATTCAGGAATTATATTCATCATTTAGATATATCATTAATTATATATATCCATTATATACATGTACTTTTAATAGTACATTACATTTGGGGATAAGAAATGAAATGCACCGTTCATGGAGACGGTAAGCCGTACGTACGCATGAACGCTACTTTCATTTCTATCTAATACTTTAATGGAAAGAAATAATAATGATACAGAGGTATATAATAGTTCCAGTATAACATCATATATAATAACATTAAATCCATCCTTTATACGTCCCACGTATGGCATTAACGAATCACATCACTTTGAGGGGGCGGTAGTCCGCACTTCCTAAAATGAAGATATCGCGTATACCCATAATGGAATCCATAAAGGTAAGACAAAAATGAAAGATACAGAAGAATAAGTAAAACATAAACATATTATATATCATATATAAAAATAGTGACATCATAATGGCCACCTTTGAAGGTGTTAAATGATTATTGAACAATCATCGTTTCGGGAGGCAGAATTTCGCCATCCACGGAAACTGTATGTTCTTTAACCATTTGATGTAGTTGTGTGAGAGTTTAGCTCGAATAAATATTATACCAACATCCTATTATATTTAAGATACTGGTGTTGTTACAAAAGAAGTAATTAAAAAGAGTTTAGGGGGTTGGAGAAGCAAAATAATACAAATGAACATGAGAGAATGAATTACCTTTAAAAGTGTAACTCCTTTTGATTTGAGCCTAAAGGCTTCTATTCAAAGAATTCTTCACAAAGGGAATCCTCTAGGATGAGGAGAGGGATGTGGAGAGAGTAAATGGGAAGGGGTTGGCCGAGCCAATGGCTTGAGGAGTGTGTGTAAGGTGGTAGAGGTGGGGGCCTTTTATAAGAGGAGAGGAGGGGTACTTTTGGAAAGTAAAGAAATATTACTTTATTTGAAATTGTGTTTCGGTTTTAAAAGGTCCCAAATTGATATAATTCGTGTATAAGGTGATAAGGGTTCGAAATCCATCCATCCAATAAGTTTTGGACATGTGTAGTTCATAGATTTTACATTATCTTTCCATTTTATTTAAATCGTCAAATAATGATGTCATCGCTGCATCATTATTATGTCATAAATAATTTAATTTATTTAATGTCTAAAAATTATAAACAAAATACTATGATGTAGGAAATCTTTTCAGATTTCCAATGACTATTTAAAATCAAACATCTGATAATTATAGCCCCATGTAAAAATTGTTTTCGTAAAACATATTATGTTTGTGTCATTTTTACTTTTACATTAAATAAAAAGTTATTTATGTCATTTCCCAACCAAAGTGTCTCCATGGGGTCCCCAAGTTGACCCATGGATTGTCTTGGTCGGCCATGATACAACCAATAAGGTTGGGACATGTGTCTAGGTCATTTCATATTATTAAAGCATTATTTTTACCTTAAACTACACTAATTACCACTAATCGCGATTATGAACTTAATAAGTTACTATTCACCAAAAAATTATTATAATCTCATTGAACCACATTTTACTTCTTAATGAAAACCATTTATGTCGGATTTTTGAAATTCAAAACACAATGATGGCAAAATTTCATTTAAATGGAAAATCAGTCTTTATAAGTACCACTTAGTGGTTTCACTATTCATCAAAAATTGAAGTTTTTCAGAAAAATACCTAAAATTCACCCTAAGCTATATTTGATATTCCGAATTCAAAAATGAAGTCTATTTTACAAAATTCAAAACATATAAGTCACATTAATTAATTTAATAATTAATTCCCGCTGTCAGAGAAAATAGCGTGTTTTTATAAAACTATAAGTATCAAAAGATTGACACTAGTTTAAGTCTGATTTCAAAGTGAAATTAATTCCAACGACCACAATTGGATTTAATGGTAAAAATATTTTCTAATTTCACTTTAAAACCAATTCAAAATACTATCTAATCATATAAATAAATTATATTAAAAATAGGGTTTGAATTAAAATACAACATTTTACACTATTCATTAAAAAAATGAACTTTATCAGAAAGATACCAAAAATTTACACAAAGTAAATTTTGATATCCCGATTCTTAATAAGAGTTTTATTTGGTACAAAATAATTTTTAAGAGTGAACAAAACAATATTTAATGATGGTTCAACATCAAAAGGTGATAAGTGAACCTTTAGTGAAAACTAGGGCATATACGCCTAAAATTGAATTCTTTCCGTATTTTAAACCTCTATCCTCTATTGGATAAATGTAAAAACATTTAAAAACATATATAATAATATTTTAGATTTTTCTATCCATTCCTGCCAATACAACGGCTACATGTTAACTACCATTTAAAATAATATTATTTTATTATTAGAGTGCAACGTAAGATTCCCAAGAAACTCGTTGTTGGGTGTTGGGTACGCCATCGAGCATAGCGTCCCCTTTAAAGTCATATCAATATTTTATTCACAAATATGGATAAATATGAAAATGTCATATCCTTTATTTACCTGGGGTGTTACATCCTTCCCCCCTTTTGGGAATTGCGTCCTCGCAATTTTTAAAATTGAGCTTGGAAACATCCTTGAACGCCCCACATCGGAACAAGAGTCGGTAAAACAATCACTTTAAAATAAAGAAAGATAAGTACAAAGGTCACCCGAGTTAACCCATACTAGGATTCCAAGTATGAAAATATGGACATGGAGGAGAAAACAAAGGGTCATGTTCTGATGGAGAGTGATAGAAAACATGTTTAGGAGAAAGTTAACCACGAGAAAATCAGAAACTTGTGATGGGTTAAACGGTATTCGATTCCCCAGTAGGAAAAGTTAATAGACATCATTTTTGTTTTAAGTTACTTTTTATTGAGGAATTTATTCATAAGGAAACATAATCACTTATCATATTTACTTTCATCTTTTATTAGATTCCTTACACAAACTCATATTTTCTCCAAAAGACGAGTATTTAGGAAGACTTGTTCACATTAAGAGTACTATAATCAACTTCTAGAGAATCACCTAATCCACAAAATAGAACTATATACTTCCCATGTCTTTAGACTTTAACCAAAACCAAAACCAAAAAGGCTAGTACAAGATCAGATAATCCAGAAAAGGATAACCCTTTATAAAAAGAAAATCTATTCCTAATCTCAAAAAATTTTCCAACAAAACCCAAAGTTCAACGAGGACCATCCGATAAACAATTTGTCCATAAAAATTTTCAAAGTAAACCAATATAAGATTGAAACCAAAATATTTAAAGTATTTAGTCACATAGTCTTCCAAGTTAAATCTTAACATTTATCTCCAAACAATATCAGTTGCTCCTAAAGTCTCGTATTTAAAAGTAATTAACCTAATCACATATCCTCCATGATAGTTTAATCATTTTCATAAATAACCCAAAATCAACTTACTCTTAATTCATAAAATCATATAACTAGAATGAATCTGTCAAACTAACCAGGGACTTCACATAGTCCAGTGGTAGGCGATAAATACCAGGCGCACGTTGGTTGTGGGTTCGATTCTCGTAGCTTTGTCCGACGCGACGGGATGTCACACGGTCTGCGTGTTGTCCTTTTTCCAAAACATTATAATTCTTAAAACATACCCCAAAATGAGATAAAATCTTCAAGAATAATCATAACATATTTTAACCTCAAGTTTATCTCATTCCTTTCATTTTCCATCATATCATAGAGTAACCCATAATTACCTAAAAATTAAGTATCATATAAACCCTAATGGTTACCTTAATAATTATTACCTGAATTTCCACATCGAGTTGGCCATCTCGTACATGCTGCATTAGAGAACTCATCAAGGTTGAAGTGGTTGATCATGACTCCTTGATATTTGGTTTAGAACAACCACGAGTTTCCTCATTGAATCCTACATTTTATCTAGTATCTTAATCAGAGAACCACCACAGTTTTCTTCAAACCTGTTGTCTCATTGGTGCCTGCTAGATCCGTCCATTCAATAGAAATGTCAGTGTGAGTATATCAACAAGACCATTATTTACTAATGAGGAAGGTAAATACTAAGATACACTTACTCATTCACTTTATCTAAAACTAGGACTCTTTCTGAAATCCTAACCATTATGGTAATGTCACTTATGCTTAAAGAATACCCTAACCTCTAAAGTTATCTAAACCGACCTTTGATACCAACTATAAGGCCCCAGCCTTAAACCTTACTTAAAATTGAATTAAATGAATAATTCACATTGAGGATCATTTCAGGTTTAGAGTTTTAGAGAATTAGGACATAACTATTACATCTCAAAAGATTACAAAGTAGTCGCTTCTACTAAATTTCCATAAAATAAAAACTCTTAAAAAGAAATATGTATAGTTCCATGTTTTAGGTAGCATGACTTTCCCTTGATCCCATCCTTGACCCTATTCCATGCTAAGTCCTGTGAAAAACATTTCAAAAACTTGGGATGAGCATAAGAATCTCAGTAAGGGATACACAAAGAATGAAAAATGTTAGTTTTTCAAAACAACAAGTAAACCATGAATACTTTATCAATGTAATACTTTTCACCTTCATGAAGTAGTAAAAAACTCTTCACTGAAAAAAAAATATCATTACATACCTTTTTGTAACCAAAGGATTACCATAAAACCCATATAAAGAATACATAACATATATAAAGGTAACTTGGGACATAAACATACTTAAGTGGAATAACCATACGGTCGACTTCCACACATATCACTTAATGGAATATCCATATGGCCAATTTCCATACATACTTAATGGAAAAGTCATACGGCCGACTTCCATACCCAATGCATTGGAGGTTATAACGTAACCACCCGTCCTGGTATTCACGGCACCACCCGTCATAATGTCCAAGTACCATTATTACACATAAAATATGGAAAATATAAACATTTCAATAACAATATTTCATTTTCAATCACAATAAATAATTCCCAGATATTGATTTAATCAATCCATTTTCAAAAACCATTTAAAAGATATTTTTGAATCAAAGTGTCTCATACCACTTTGAAGCTTTTAATGGAATTATAATTTTAAAACATTAATGTCCATATAAATAAATACTGAAAGCCATTTTGAAAACATGGACATTAAAGATAAAGATTTAGAATAATAAATCTTTAAAACATTTAAAATGATATTTTTGTTAAAGAGTTTTTAACAAAATGAGAGACTCTTGAATACAATTAATAGAAGAATAACATTTAATCCGAACATTATAATATCATTAGAATAAATGGATTCATGATATAATATGTCAAAGGACAGTATACACACCATATAAGAGTGAATTGGTGCATAACAACAATGAAGTCTCAAAAGAAATGTAAAATGAGATGAAATCCATTATAAAGAAGGTATCCTTAAATTAAGGATAAATCAATCTCATAATTATGTGTGAGAAATATAAATACACCCAATGTAAGTGGATATTAAGTGTAAAACAATCAAAGGTTATTCACACATATTCAAAGGATGACATATTCAATAACTACATGTTGAACCCAAAGAAATCGAAATTGGGTTAAGAAGTTCCCATGACAGCCTAACGGCGTCACATCAAAATGAGTTGATGAGAGATAAACAAAACTATCTCATCACTTGGACATAAAATTTACATCAATAAGGATATATGATAACATATCCCAACATAAAAATATGTACATTAAAAGACCCAACAAAAGAAGTCTTTTAAAAAGAGGAGGGTGAAAGGTTCCCTTACTGACATGGGTATCTTTCGAAACATACGCCCCGTGAAAGAAGGACAATACATAATTGATGTAAATACTCATAAATGAAATAATATTACACAATGAGTAAAATAATGGTCAGTACATACACCACTCAAAGGAAATTGTGGCAAATGTATCATAAATCTCACGGGAATAAAAGTGAGATGAAAAATCCCTTACGAAAACTCTGCAGCCTAACGACGCCACTTAAAACATCCAAAATGGATTGATGAGATCAAATAGAGTATACCATCAAATTACAATAGAATTTACAGCAAGAGGAATATAAAATAAACCCCCCCAACTTAACAAAGAGGAGCTTAAAATAACTGACACAAAGGAGAGTACTTAAAAAGAAAGAGAGAGGTTAGATCTCTTACGAAAGTTCGGCAGCCTAACAGTGCCACTGAAAACTTCCAAAATGGATTGGTGAGAGAGAATAGGGTCTCTCATCACATGAACATAAAAATTATAGTAGGAGTAATATAACAGAACATCCCAATAATAATAAAGATGAGCTTAAAATAAATGACATAAAAGAGTTTGCTTAAAAAGAAAGAGAGTTGTAGGATCCCTTACCTCGGGTCCGACTTGACTCGATCATTCTTTAACGTCCTGAATAATAAACTTCAGTTAGTTTATATTTGCTTAAGAACCTTTTTTCAAGTTCATTATTCCTTTTATATCACTTATTTCCATGTTATAAACATTATGTAATCATTTATGTTAATAATGTTTGTTTTGTCGATATTTGGTTCTTAAGTCGAAAGTGGACTTCTTACAATTACATGTTGTTCTTGTGGTCAAAGGTTCTTTATATCCAGAATGAAATTCCTGATTTAGATATCATATATATCATATATATCCAGCATATACATGTATTTATAATATTACATAATCATTTAGAGGTAAGAAATGAAATGCACCGTTCATGGAGACGGTAAGTCGTACGTACGCATGAACGCTACTTTCATTTCTTTCTCATATTAATGGAATTAAAACTAAATGAGAGGTATGTATATTTTAATTCCAGAATTATATTCATCATTTAGATATATCATTAATTATATATATCCATTATATACATGTACTTTTAATAGTACATTACATTTGGGGATAAGAAATGAAATGCACCGTTCATGGAGACGGTAAGCCGTACGTACGCATGAACGCTACTTTCATTTCTATCTCATACTTTAATGGAAAGAAATAATAATTATATAGAGTTATATAATAGTTCCAGTATAACATCATATATAATAACATTAAATCCATCCTTTATACGTCCCACGTATGGCATTAACGAATCACATCACTTTGAGGGGGTGGTAGTCCGCACTTCCTAAAATGAAGATATCGCGTATACCCATAATTGAAGCCATAAAGGTAAGACACAAATGAAAAATACAGAAGCATAAGTAAAGCATAAACATATTATATATCATATATAAAAATAGTGACATCATAATGGCCACCTTTGAAAGTGTTAAGTGAGTATTGAATAATCATCGTTTCGGGAGGCAGAATTTCGCCATCCACAGAAACCGTATGTTCTTTAACCATTTGATGTAGTTGTGTGAGAGTGTAGCTCGAATAAATCTTATAACAACATCCTATTATATTGAAGATACTGGTTTTGTTACAAAAGAAGTAATTAAAAAGAGTTTAGGAGGTTTGAGAAGCAAAATAAAACAAATGAACATGAGAGAATGAATTACCTTTAAAAGTGTAACTCCTTTTGATTTGAGCCTAAAGGCTTCCTTTGAAAAAATTCTTCCCAAAGGAAATACTCTAGGATGAGGAGAGGGATGTGGAGAGAGTAAATGGGAAGGGGTGGGCCGAGAAAAAGGCTTGAGGAGTGTGTGTAAGGTGGTAGAGGTGGGGGCCTTTTATAAGAGGATAGGAGGGGTACTTTTGGAAAGTAAAGAAATATTACTTTATTTGAAAATGTGTTTCAGTTTTAAAAGGTCCCACATTGATATAATTCGTGTATAAGGTGATAAGGGTTCGAAATCCACCCATACAATAAGTTTTTGACATGTGTAGGTCATAGATTTTACATTATCTTCCCATTTTATTTAAATCGTCAAATAATGATGTCATCGCTGCATCATTATTATGTCATAAATAATTTAATTTATTTAATGTCTAAAAATTATAAAAAAAACTATGATGTAGGAAATCTTTCTAGATTTCCAAGGACTATTTAAAATCAAACATCTGATAACTATAGCCCCATGTAAAAATTGTTTTCGTAAAACATATTATGTTTGTGTCATTTTTACTTTTACATTAAATAAAAAGTTATTTATGTCATTTCCAAACCAAAGTGTCTCCATGGGGTCCCCAAGTTGACCCATGGCTTGTCTTGGTCGGCCATGATACATCCAATAAGTTTGGGACATGTTTCTAGGTCATTTCATATTATTAAAGCATTATTTTTACCTTAAACTACACTAATTACCACTAATCGCGATTAAGAACTTAATAAGTTATTATTCACCAAAAAATTATTATAATCTCATTGAACCACATTTTACCTCTTAATGACAACCATGTATGTCGGATTGTTGAAATTCAAAACACAATGATGGCAAAATTTCATTTAAACGGAAAATCAGTCTTTATAAGTACCACTTAGTGGTTTCACTATTCATCAAAAATTGAAGTTTTTCAGAAAAATCCCAAAAATTCACCCTAAGCTATATTTGATATTCCGAATTCAAAAATGAAGTATATTTTACAAAATTCAAAACATAAAAGTAACATTAATTAATTTAATAATTAATTCCTACTGTCAGAGCAAATAGCGTGTTTTTATAAAACAATAAGTATCAAAAGATTGACACTAGTTTAAGTCTGATTTCAAAGTGAAATTAATTCCAACGACCACAATTGGATTTAATGGTAAAAATATTTTCTAATTTCACTTTAAAACAAATTCAAAATATTATCTAATCATATAAATAAATTATATTATTAAGAGGTTTTGAATTAAAATACAACATTTTACACTATTCATTAAAAAATTGAACTTTATAAGAAAGATACCAAAAATTTACAGAAAGTAAATTTTGATATACCGATTCTTAATAAGAGTTTTATTTGTTCCAAAAGAATGTTTAATATTGAACAAAACAATATTTAATGATGGTTCAACATCAAAAGGTGATAAGTGAACCTTTAGTGAAAACTAGGGCATATGCGCCTAAAATTGAATTCTTTCCATATTTTAAGCCTCTATCCTCTATTGGATAAATGTAAAAACATTTAAAAACATATATAATCATATTTTAGTTATTTATATCCATTCCCTCCAATACAACGGCTACATGTTAACTATCATTTAAAATAATATTATTTTATTATTAGAGTTCAACGTAAGATTCCCAAGAAACTCGTTGTTGCGTGTTGGGTACGCCATCGAGCATAGCGTCCCCTTTAAAGTTATATCAATATTTTATTCACAAATATGGATAAATATGAAAATGTCATATCCTTTATTTACCTGGGGTGTTACATATATCGTATGTTAAAAATGTCTGTTGGTTTGGTGGTGAAATGCTATATTGCAACCCTACTTTTTATTACATGGATATTACATAATTGTTTTGATAAAATACATAATATTGTTACAAATATAGGATCCAATGGTTTAGTGTCCTATGAAAATTAGGGTCATACATAAGCTATACATAATAAAAAATAAACATTTATTTTAATCCTTTTTCATTATCTTTCAAAAATCTCACCTTCTCCTTAGTATTTTTAATGACTCGATGATACACATTAATGAAATCAGTGAGCTAAAAGACCAATAAAAGGATGAACAAGGTACATGAATCAATATGACATGGGTGAACATAATAATAATAATCATATCATAAAAATTATACCAACATAAAAATCATGAAGGTAAAGTTTGATAATGGAATCGAATGTGGAAATGCATTAAAATAGAACATCATGTCATAGTGGTTAAATACCACAATAGTTGTGAACAAAGCTAGCATCATGTTCACACAAAACAAATGCTCATAATCACAAAATCATTATTCTGAAAAAGATAAAATCATCTTCATTCATAATACACATCATCTCATGAGATACACCACATTAGAAAATAAACTATAGGGATATATAATTTTGATCCCACCTGTCACATCATGACATTTATGTAATCAAGCATGACACATAGAGCATATTATAATCATAGTCATGAATTATCAGATGGAAAGGAATTAGTTTCATAAGGATTTCATCTATCATTATTTCATAAATAAACTTGGGGTTCCCAAATTAATAGTGAAAAAATGTGTTTTTTATAACAATCATCAATCTTTAGTGAAGAAGAGGCAAATCAATAGGATTCAAGAAGTGTTTTATAAAGAAAAGTTCTTTTAAAAAATATGTGTATTTGTTAAAAAATATATATTGAGTAATGTTTATCCCCCAATTTTTTTTAATAATAATGAAATGATATTTAATGAACATTATATAAATATTTATACCAACTAATTCATAAAATAGTGATAACCTAAAGAAAAGGTATTGGGTTTGATAATTCCCTTACCATTATTCATGCTTTATTTCATTATTTTTCACCTCCTGAATATTAAACATAGATTAATTAAAACAATAGTCCAGAATATAATTAGATACCTTTATAAAAATATTTATCAATTATAATCATTGTATTATATTTCATCATTCCCGTTGATGAAGTCAAAGTGCTTTGATATAAGGGTTTTCAATAAAATTTCTCGTTTCTCTTTGAGTTCTCTATTTTCATTCAATGTCATTTATAAAAAACTATAATGAACTGTATAATATTGTAATAAATGAAATTTATTCGATATATATATTATATACAATTAATAATACCCTTCCATTAAGGATTTCATAAGAATTTTCTTTGAAATGTCTATGTAGGTGGTTAATCAAATTTTAATGGGACGTTGTCAAAAGATCGAGAATGGAAATTATGACTTTTATAAATTTAATAAATTAGATAATTATAGTTTTTAAATTCATTTATATAATGGTAAATTACTAAATAATTAATTTCATACTATATGGTTTTTAATGGAATTGTGAACAATAAGATATATAAGAACAAAAGGGGGAAGAGTAAATATATACTTACTCTCTCTTTGGTGTAGCATCTCTTGTACAACATTATAAGTCCTTGGTTATTGGAGTTGGATGGATCCAAAATATCCCTAGGTATTTTATTGGGATTTAAAGGGAGAATTTGGTAGATATTAAAACTTTTAAGGGGTGGGATTATTGGTTTTCCAAGGTATAGGAGAGGATTTATTTATACTTGAGGGAGGGTTATTTTGAGAATAAAATAATGCATAAAATATTCAATACAAAGTAATATTTTTAATCATGATATTTAGATTATAAACCATATTTTAAATGTGTAACATGAATTTATGACTTATTTTTACTTCATAATTCTAATTAATTAGCTTAATCAAAAGTAAAGGTGTAAAAATGTGAAAATAATATTTTAATGTTATACTTTATATTTTTATGATTTTTAAAGCACATTCAAGATTTATAAATTAAGTTTATCATATTTTAATGAATCATTTATGAAATTAAATATATTTTTGTGAAAAATAAAGTTATTGAATGTATTATGTCATTATTACGTCTTGAATTATTTAATTTAAGATACACCGGTTATGTGAAAAACTGTATTTCACTATTCAATCGAAAATTAATGTATTTTGGAAAATTAAAAAAACACCCTTGGATAATTTCGACATCAAAATTTCAAAAATTATATTCATTTTATCAAATTTAATTTCTAAAATAGGTAATTTTAATTTTTCATTTAAAAATAATGATTTTTACAAAATACATTAATATATAGTTTATTAAAAATGTGGTTATATTTCCTTTGAGTTTTTAATTATTATATTTTTTTGAATTATAATATTCATATTTACTTACTGTATTCTAGATAAATATTATTTATATAATAATTTATTATCGTAAGGTTAAATTAATTTTCCGATGGTCAGGTTACTATTCCCAATAGTATGGTTACTATTTCAACAGTCACATTAACACCTATAAATACCTCTACACTCCCTTATTCATTATTCAAATCAATTCCCCTCAATGTTATATATTTCTATTTTATATAATTTTTCTTCATTTACTAATATTTTGTTTATTTTCTATATTTTTGGTAGTTGGGTGATGATTCTAGTTGATTGGGGCGATCTGTATTTTCTTATTGTAGATTTTTTTGTCCAGTTGTAATGTTTTAAATTTTAATCATTTTCATTACAGATTATTGTAATATTTTTTATTAATGAAATAAATTTTTTGGTTCCTTTGTATTTATAATACTATATATCATACTATAACACTCATTTATTTCTTGAGAAAAATATCATTTGTAAACTCTAGGTCATTACATTCTTCCCCACTTTATAAATTTCATCCTCCAAATTTTAAATCATATTCTTTATTGAGAATAGTTGAGGTTAATTTTGTTTTATTGCATCCTCTAGTTCCCATTTTGCATCTTTATACTTATGGTTCCTCTATAATACTTTGACAAGGAGAATTGTCTTATTAGGTAGAACATTATATATGTGGTCCAAGATCTTCAACAATTTCTCTTTATATGAAAGCTCCTTGTATATTTGTACCACATCTAGATTAAATACATGTCAGGGGTTGGGTATGTATTTCCTCCAGAGTGATATATGGAATATTTTATGGACTTGAGCTATATTTGGTGGATGTTCAATCTGATAGGATACTACTCCTATGAGATCAAGGATCTCAAATGTGATAATGTAATTTGGGATAATATTCCATTTCTTTACAAACCACATGAATCTCTTCCATGGTAATATTCGAAGGAAAACATATTCTCCAACATCAAACATTATGTCCCCTTGACAATTATTAACATAGATCTTTTTCAAAATATGTGCAACTTTTATATTCTATTGGATGGATTGAACTATCTCTATCATGTCTTTCACGAGATTAGGTTCAAGTAGATTTCATTCAGCAACTTCATTCCATCAAGTTGTAGTTCTACATCTCTTCCCATATAGATGTTTATATGGATCCATTTGAATAATCTTGTGGAATTTGTTGGTATTCGAGAAATCAACCAATGGATGGTCATGCCACTATCCTACTTTAAATTCAATGTATTAGGTTCTTAATATGTCATAAATAATCTAAATAGTCCTTTTATATTGGGAATCATTTTGGGTCTAATATGCCATGCTAAAATACAATTTTGTAATAAAATCATATTGAAGACTTACCTATAATTTTGATATGAACCTTGGATCAAAATTAGATATGATCGACTGTGTAACCCCATGTATCCCCAACACATCCTTCACATCACTTGGAAAGTTGTGCAAGTGATAAATATTCCAGAAAAGTGATAATGTGCGATGTATTGGGGATTAGATCCACCACAACCAATGTCAATATTTTTCCTTTGGATTTCCTTAGGAGACCAGTGACAATGTCCTTAGTGACATTATCTCATTTTCATATGGGAATAGGCAATGGTTGGATCTTCTCTTTGGACTTATATGTATCTTATTTAACTTATTGGAATACCAAGAACCATGTGATATAATCCAAAATAAAAATCTTCAAGTTGTACCACAAAAAGCGTTCTCAAATACCATAGTACACCTTTTTTACTTTCTAGATGGATAGATAAAGATGAGATATCTGTATTATCTAATATCTCCTTCTTCATATTAGGTGATTAAGGGACACAAATTCTATTTTGAAACTAAATCACACCATCAAAATTAATGTGGAACTCATGTATCTTCCATTCCTTTACCACTATCACATTCTTTTATAGATCAAGATCATTCCATTGTACCTCCTTGATCCTCATCGAGATAAAGGGTTAGAAAATAATTTTGGAAACGTTGTATGTATTCCCCACCATTAAGATTTCAAGATCCATCCTTCACATATCAAAGAAGATCATGTATATCTCAACCCTCAACATGGATAGAGAAACTTGTTATTTTCTACTAAGAGCATCACCTACATGGATTTCCATTCCCAGATTCTAGTGAATTGAGTAATCATCGTCCTTTATAACCTCTAACAATAATATATTATGCATGTTTATCTTATTCTGTGTGAATATATACATTATCATCTTATAATTGGTATATATTTCACACTTATCCCCATAAAGATGTTGTTGAAAAATCATCAATGTGAAGATCATACCCCTTAACTCTAGATCTTGTGTTTGGTAGTTCTTCCCATGCATATTCAATTATATTGAGGAATAGGTAATAACATTATCATTATGTATGAGTATGAAACCCAATCCTTTCATTAAAGAATCACTATATAACATAAAGCCATATCCACTTTTTGGTACTGTGAGTTCGGTGTAGTGACTAGTTTCTTCTTTATGTCCTCAAATATTTCCTCACATTCTTCCATCCATAGATACTTTACTCCTTTCCATGTTAACATAGTTAGTGTGGTAAAACATCATGTGAAAATATTCAAAAAAATCACTAGTACCCAATAAAGACTAGAGAACTATGTATTTATTTGAAACTAGTTGTTCTGGGTCATTCATCAATTGTCCTTTTTTTAAAATAGTCCATATAAATTCCTTTAATTATGATTACATTCCCTTAGAAAGCGAGTTGCTGCATCCAAAAGTCACACTGGCTAAAAATAATGTACATTTTCTCCTACCTTAATGCCACTATAACATCATTATATACTCTTCATGTTCCTCTTTTCTCTTGGAGTAGATGTGAATATCATTAATAAACATTACCATAATTTTTTTAAGGTACTCTCTAAAGAAACTACAATAAAATCCATGAAGATTGTCGGGGAATTAGTATGTACTAAGGGAATCACTATGATATCATTGTGAGCATACCTTGTATATAAATAATTCCTTTTAATATCTTACTTATTCAAATTATGTTGATGACTTCCATAATGAACATCCACCTTTGATAAGTACAGATCTCCTCAATGTCGATTGAAAAAATCATCGATCTTTGGAAGATGAAACTTTTCTTTTATGGTGATCTTTTCAAGTTCCTAGTAATCAATAGATAGCCACATTAATCTATCCTTTTTGTTTACAAATAGTATCAGAACACCCTAAGGTAATTCACTAGGCAGTATGAACCCTTTGTAAAAATTCTCTTGTAGATACTTCTTTTACTCTTCTAATTTTATTGGGGTCATCCTGTGTGAGAATATTGAGATATGAGTAGCTTTTTGCATGAGCTCTATTGAGAACTTTACCTCAATTTAATGAGGCAGTTCAGTTAATTCTTCGGTAAATACATTATTGTATTCCCTAATGATGATAATTTCATCCAGGTTGATACCTTCCTTTAAATCAACCATTTGGTAATGTTATGATTCTTCACAGGGTGTTAACACCCATACCGTTGAGGGGATTTCCAAAGAAGATTCATGAT
The DNA here is from genome assembly GCA_963277665.1 of Viscum album. Taxonomy (NCBI): domain Eukaryota; kingdom Viridiplantae; phylum Streptophyta; class Magnoliopsida; order Santalales; family Viscaceae; genus Viscum; species Viscum album. The sequence continues at coordinate 2,124,615,348 of OY728119.1, forward strand.
CTTCCTTAATTTTTTAAGGATCATTGGATGGTTTAGAATATGAAATGAGCTTTCCATTTACTAATAGTTTATGTTTGATCAATATAATTATAGCTAATAAATTCCTAGTATATAATTTAATTCCATCAAGGGAAGTATTTTGTGATTTGAGGGAAAAATATTCCCACAGATGCCTGTAATAAAAGATTCCAGCACTGGGGTTGCAATGATTTCCATACTAGGTATATTTACAAATATATCTATTTCAAGGAATTGTGGGATTTTATTCAATAGTTCTATAAATGTTTTAAGATATAATGGAATATGTAGAACTAGAATAAAATAAATCTTTTTTCATTATAGAGTGAATTGGAAGTGTACCGTGTACGACTTAATTTTCAAGTTCCTATTTAGCAGTAGTGACGGTATTATATTTCCCATTTTCCTTTGGATTTGGTTGTTTCTAACACTAATTTCCATTAAGGACCTTTGGTTTACTGATCTAGTTTGCCCAATGCCATTTCTCCCTATAATTGAAGCCTTGAACCATGGCTGGTGCATTAGGAGGTGGCTTCCTTTCCCCCATCATGTTGGCCAAGTTCATTAAGTATCTTCCGCATTAAAGATCTTGGTGAACTTCTCTATCTCATTTGAATTATTTACTCATCCCTTTGAGGAAATTCCAATGATGATTATTCCATCATTTTTGACATCTGGGTTGTTAGATCCTATATCCTCATTTTTCATTTGATCCACCAGTGTGAAACTCTATTCCTTTCTTTTTATCTTCATAATAATGAGCCCATTCTCTGAACTCCATATCTACAATGAGATATAATCAAACCTCTTCATCTTAACTCCCAAAGTATCAGATATCTAAATCCTTTTTAATGATTAGTTTTAAACTACTAAAGATTCAATCTATTTTTCTATCACTATTGATAACAAAACTCAAGTAATATATTGAAATTCTAGTGAATTTTTCCTCATAAGCTTTGATAAATTCACATTCTTCTTTCTTGAGATCTATGAATTCTCTCTCCATATTTTTCTGATGATTTTGAAGGAAATAGTTCTTAAGAAATATTTTATTAATATCTTCCCCCTGCCACTCTTAATTTGGATATTTTTTATATGTGTTCATTTTCAATGCCAAGCATTGATTGGATTCTCTAACTAAATAATATTTGACTAGAGTCACATTATCCTTTTTAGAATATTAGAGTACAGAAATGATCTTATCCTTTTAGTTAACCCACAATTCTGAGACAATTGGATCAGAAGATCTACAAAATGTCAGTGGTCTTTGCCTCCTAAAGGACTCAATGTCTATTTAATCCTTCATAGGGGAATTAGGACATTTAATAGGGTTAATATTATTATTCATAGCCAAAGAAACCTGGGTAATCATTTCCATGATGTGTTGAACTCCACCTCACATAGCATTTGGGATGTCATTATGGAAATCATTTAATTTTCCTTCACACGAGTTGTTGTATTGGTTTATCTTAGTTCCCAAAAATTTCTAAAATAAAAAAGTATTAAAAAATTCATAAGTCATAAAAACATGAATAAATAATTTATTCTTTTTTCTGTTAAATATAAATCCATTTCATATGGGATCCCTCTGTTTATACTTTTTTTTAAAACAAAGTTTCTTGGATGTTTACATATACTTAGTCTTATCCGGAGGGTTTTCATTAATATCCTCTAATCCAAATTCCATAATTTACTAAACCATTCTTGGATACCAACTATAGAGACCCTAATTTTTTTTACATGACTATTACACAATTTTAATGATAAAAAACATAATAGCATTACAAATATAGGATTTAAATTTTATGTGTCCGGGAAAAATAAGGCTCATGCATAACTTTTAAATAATAAAACATAAACATTTATTTAAATCATTCATCTTTATACTTTGAAAATATCGTGTTCTCCCTAGTACAAGTAATCACATGATTATATACATCAACGAAAGGGGTGTCCTAAAATCCTAGTAACACGATGAAAAAGGATCATGAATCAATACAACATGGGTGAACATAATCACAATCGTTAAAAAATAATAATATGATAAATATCAAAACCATGAAGGTAACATTTGATAATGGCATAGAATATGAAAATTCATTAAAATAAAACTTCTTGTCTTACTGGTCAAATAATACTCATAGTTGTGAATAAAGTTAACATTATGTTCGCACATAACATATGTGCATAATTATGACATCATCATTGTGAAAAAAATTTGAATCATTTTCATTCATAATACACATAATATCATGAGATACATCACATTACCCAATTAGTTGTAGGGGTATCAAATTCTGAGCCCACCCATTACATCATAAAATTTATATAATCATGCATTCCACATAGAATGTATTACAATAAAAGACATGAAATTATTCATTGAATGGTATGGGTTTAATAAGGATTTAATCAATCCTGATTTCATGAATAAAATTGGGGTTCCTAGTTGAAAAATGTGGAGAAACATTGTTTGTTTAAAAATCATCCTTCATGACTGAAGAAGAGACAACTAAATAGGAGTCATGATTTGTTTTGGAAAGAATAGTTCTTTTGTAAAATCATATTATTTGTCATAAAATAAATTTAGAAAACTATATATCCCTAATAAAGGAATGGATTTAATAATGAAATGATATTTTGGGAACATTATATAAATATTTATACCATAGAAGTCATGAAAGAGGGATAGCCCAAAGAAAATGAGTTGGGTTCGATATCCCTTTACCTTTATTCCATATTTATTTTTTAACTTTTGTGACTCCAGAATAATAAACATTTATTTTTCAAAATATTGATCCAGAAGTGAATTATAGCCATTTATTAAACTATTTATCAATTATAATCGTCATATTATTTTTCATAATTTTATTTGATGTAATTGAACTGTTTTGATATTGTTCTATTCTTACAAATGTCTCGATTCACTATGATTTCTCAATTTTCACTCAATCTAATTTATATAAAAGCATAATTAACTACAAAATCATTTAATACATGTAATTAATTATTTATATTTTATATATAATTAAAAATATATATACATTAAGTATGTTATGAAAACATTCTTGGAAAAGTCTTCGTAGGTGGTTAACTGACCTTTAATGGGATGTTGTCCAAAGAGAAGTAAAGGGAAGAATGTCATATATATTTTTCATAAATATGATAGTTACAATAGGTTAAAATCATTAATATAATTATAACTTATGTCATAGTTAATTTTATAGTATATGGTTTTGAAAGGAGTTGGGAAAAAGAATAAAGAGAAGAATAAAATAGGGAAGAGTAAATAGAGACTTACTCTCTATATGGTGTAGCTTCTCTTGAACGACACTATAACTCCATTGGTGATTGGAGTTAGATTACTAAAAAATGCCCATAATTATTATAAAGTGTTTATTTGGGGGATTTGGTTAGATATTGTGTTTTATAATGGTTGGGAGGAGTGGTTTTCCAAGTGATGGTCTAGGGGTTATTTATACTTTAGAATAAGGGTATTTTTAGTATAAAATATTGAATAAAATATTATATCAAAGATAAACATTTTAATAGTGATTTTTTGACATTATAAACCATATTTGAATTAAATAACATGAATTTAAGAGTTTGGTTCATTTTATAATTTAAATTAATTGATTTAACCAAAATGGATGTTGGAAAAATGTAAAAAGATAATTTTAATGTAAAACATTAGATTTTTAGGCTTTTAAAAGTAATTTTTTTGCTTTTGAAATTATGTTTATCATATTTTGAAGACTCATTTACGAAACTAAATATGTCATAGCCGAACAACAATTTCTATATAGGATTATGTAATTATTAAATCCTGAATGATGTAATTTAAGATGCTACGGATATTTGAGAAACTTTATTTTTACTATTCACATGAAAATTGAGTTATTTCAAAAAATTACTAGAAAAATAATCCTTGGATAATTACACCATGATGATTTGAAAAATTGTATTCATGTTATCAAAAAAAATATCTAAAATTTCTAATTTTAATTTTTAATACAAAAATAACTATTTTTATAAAATACTTTAAAATAAATTTTATTAAAAATGTTATTATATTTTACTTTAATTTTTTATTCATGATATTTATTTTTATATAATTGTAATATTTATATTTATAGGATAAATATTTTTTATATCATGATTTATTATTTTGAGGTAAAAATAATATTCGAACAATCTGGTCACTATTCCCAATAGTCCGGATACTATTCCAGGAGTCAAATTACCTTATATAAATACCTCTAAATTCTTTCATTCATTATTCTTATAAATTCCTATCAAGGTTATATATTACCATTTTCTATAATTTTTCTTAGTTTACTAATATTTTGATTCTTTCTTATAGTGTTGGTAGTGGGGAAAATGAATCTAGTAGATTGGGGAAATCCATATTTTTTTATTTTTAGATTTTCCATTTTATATTTTTTGCCCAGTTGTAATGTTTGTAGTTTTAATCGGATTCATTGCTGATTAATATAAAAATTTTTACTAATGAAATATTTTTTTTCTCAATTCCATTATATGTGTAATACTATATATTATATTATAAAACATATTTAATTCATGTGACAAATATCATTTGTAAACTCTTGGTCGTTACATGCTATACTTTGGAGAACCTATGAACCTAGTGCTTTCTGTAACCCCTACCAGAACCATGATGTAAAACATGAATCTCAATGCAATACGATATAAAAGGGAACACCATGAAGTGTAAAATATGAAAATATAACTCCATTTGAGATCATCAATGGATAAGGTGTAACAACCCAAAATTTCATAGTACGTTATTTCATCTAAGTAATTCAATAACTTGCACTACACGCAACACCGGGTTCGAGCGCACCACAAGATTACAAAAATAGCCGTTCAAAAGCGGTTATGAATAGTATTAACTGAATATTGAACTATATATAATCCGTATAATTTTATAATCCATATTATGAGTTTCTTATACATAATGTATGAACAAATTCATTTTTTCAGATAAAAGAAGTATTTATTTCAAAAAATGTACTTTTACCGCCTTTTAATGATGTACCCTTTTTAAATCAAATATTTGAAACTTTTATATATTCTGTTTGACAAAATAAACTTTTTCTGTATAATCTGGACATAATAATTTAGTTTTAATAAATTTTTTGTGTTTTTATGATAACTTTTATATTTGGGTGAATAGTGAAAATAGTATATTTTAAGAGAAAAAAAACTTTTTTAATAAAAATAATGTATAGTGTCAAATTATACATTTTAATTGTTTGTAATTATAAGTAGATTATATTTTTACCATTTAATCCAATTCTATTCATTGTATGTAATTTCACTTTGAGATTGGACATAAACAAGTGTCAATCTTTTTATTGATATTGTTTCTTAAAAATACGCCATTTGGTTTTGACAACAGGAATAAATTTTAAATTAATAAATGAATATTCTATGTTTTGAATTTGTTAAAATAGACTTCATTTTTGAATTCGGAATATCAGAATTAGCTTAGGGTTAAGTTTTGATATTTTTGGGAAAACTTTCAATTTTTGATGAATAGTGAAAACACTGAGTTGTTGTTTAAAACCGACTTTTTATTTAAATATTTATTTAATTATTTAAATTTATTTTATGTCATAAAAGATAAATAATACCTATATATGTTCAATTTAATTCATTGGAGTTATTTTGTAATAATATTTGATATATAAAATTTTATTGAACTTTTCACCGCCTTTTACCCATCTCCTAGGAGAATTTGCAAACTCACATAAAACATAATTTTACCGCTTCTATGAGTGGAATTTTGAAAATCCGAGACACATAGTTAAAATCAAGGAGAAAAATTTGTTTCAATAAGATAAAAATAATATTTGGTGAATAGTAACTTTTAACTTTTATTTGCCACGGTTAAAAGTAAATAGGGTAATTTAGGGTAAAAATGATATTATTATTATCCTAACACATGTCCTAATTATATTGGCTATTTATAATTCGACCAAAAACAACCTTAGGAATAAAATATGAACCTATTTGGTCCACATGGATTAGATTAGGACATTTATTATTATTTAATTCAAAGAAGAGTTAAAAGAGTTAAAATCAATGTTTAATAACTAAAATATTTTTAATATAGTGTTATATATATGTTAAATTCGATTATAAATATTCATTAGAAAGATAAATGGATTTCATACATAATGGTATTTTATTTATAATTTTTACACATTAAATAATTTATTTTATGTATGACACAATGGTGATGCAGTAATTACCTAATTAATGAAATATTGAAATAATTGATAATATAAAAAACCAAATAAATGTAATTTGAGACTTTTTATGAATTCCAATAATTTTATACGTTAATATGACATATTAGGATTGTTAAGATGAATTGTTTATGAATTAATAATGTTTTTATGAATTTAGAAAAAACAAAATACCAAATAGTGTCAAAAATGACATAAAAGAGTTTTTAAAACGAATATTATATTATTATTTGATATTCTATTCCTAAAAATATAAGGATTAAAACAATGAATTATATAATGATAGGTGGGTAATTAATGAACCACTTGGGGTTCTATAGGAAGTATATAGTATGTTTATTGACCATATAATATAAAAGTACAAAGAGACAGGGTAAATGTCAAACTATTTAACTGAGAGTTATATCTAAAAGATAAAGTTAATATAGTAACCCAAACCTATAAAAAACCTATCTTTTGAGTGTTTTTATACCCATACCCACCTTATACTTTAAATAATACATTTTTGAGTCATTATAAACCGAAAATGGTTGTATTATAAAAAAATATTTAGAGTTTTTCTTAAGGTGCCCATCACCCCTCTTATAAAAGGGAACTCCCCCATCGATCTAATTCAAACCTTCAAAGGAATTTTTCTCGGACAAACTCTGACCAAATACCCTCTCAACTATCCTACCTTTATTATAGAGGCCTTCCTTTAGTCCGAAATCCAACCTATAGAGTCCTTTTTATCAAATCAAAATTAAGAACCCGAAGAAGAGGTAAAAATCTCACCACCTCTTTCAAGTTTCTTTCTTCTTCCACTTCCTGTTTCTTGGTTATTTCTATTATAAAATAATAAATCCAGTATATTCTATATAATATGATGTTATTATATATATGTTACAACCAAATTCATTATTCTATACATCTTTGAATAACATGTCACTATACGTGCGTACTTACGGCTTCCCGTCTCCACGTCGTGGTGTAATTGTTATTCAATACATTATTATTTGGATGGGTATAATAATGATGTGAAATTGATGTAAATAATAAATATAACATGATAATGACTCAGTATATATATGATATACCATGAAATTTTATATTATTATAATATCAAAATAATGATATTGTCACTCGTGTGTACTTACAGATTATAGTCTCCACAAACGCGATAAGATTCATTCCCCATCATATCCATTCAAAAATAATTTTCATTAGACGGTTAAAAATAATGTTTAAAGACTTGATTAAATTCAGAATATGAATAAGATACATCCCATACATAACAAATATGACTCACATAACAATGAATATAAATGAAAAATGAATCTGTTAACACCCAAAACAACGATAATACAAAGATATAATTGAAAAAGAAATGTTAAAATATCATATATGATATCATATTAATGTATATTATTCTTTTATAATTTAATAACAATAATTTAACCATTATACAGGAGGTTAAACTACAATATACCAAGTAAAAGTACAAGGTAAGGGTTAATTTTACAATCTCTTTATTATTCGAGGTTGTTTATCCGTAAATATTTACTGGGACCTCTTTATCATCCACATCCATGTTTCTTAAAAATGTATTTCAAAACATTCTTACTATTTTATAGAACATGGGTTAATGTCATTTATACCATTGTTTTACTTTTTATAAAATGTTTATAAGGTAATATTTCCATCATTTTCCAAACAAGGTCCTTTTTATCCTTTTCGACAAAATTAAGGTAAAACGTTTTTGTTAACTTATACGGAGGGTGCGGATATTTTCAACCATTATAAAACAATCAAAGACTCCCTTACAATCTTATAAGAATATTCTAAATGTAAGTGTTTTATTTTAAAATTATGTTACTTTTAAATGATTTCAAGAAAGATATATTTCTCTCAAATAGTTTTTATTTCATCGATGTCAACATCCTTTGATGGAATTTAAGATTATTTGAAGTTGTTTTATTATAATACAAAACTTCCATATTGTATAGAAGGTTTTATGATATTTTTTACTGTGGATGTGTTGTTTTTATACCATTCATGGTTTATGGATAAAGTATTGACATTTCATATTCCAGGTTTAATACGAATGTTTATGTTATGTTTAAACATCTTCATATGAGGAATGCAGTGGACCTAGTAAGTGACGGGTGGAGCTTGCTATAGCTCCTCGATGCATCGGTAGGTCTTATGAGACAAAATAGTTTCAGGGCATAAGGAATTTACAAAATATTATTTGTAGTATTGGAACAATGATTTGACTCTGTGGTTTTGATAGTCTGGCATTATGCATTCAATCATTACGAAAGTGGTTAATGATATTGAATGTGATTATTCGACTAGTAGAATATCCTTGTCAATAAGCAAATGCAATTATTTCATTTTATTTTTGCCATATTTCACTGAAGTTCAAGTTTAAATGGATTCTATTTTATTTATACATTGCCTTAAATGTTTATTCTTATTTATGAAAGTTTACGCTATATTTTTATCCTTACCGAGCATCTAAGCTCACCCCTTTCTATGTTTTACTTTTCCCAGGATGTGATGAAGTATTTTATGACTGAACTGAAGGGATAGTCTGAGGGGATATGATTGTGGACTATGGAGACAATTTTGTTTTAGTTTTTCACTTTATGATGTAATGTAAGACTTATGAATTCATCTAGTGTTTCCAAGGCTACTAAACTAATCAATCTTTTGAGACATGATCTTTTGTGATCAGGCCAATGTTATGTAATAATGCACCGACTATGGGTAACTGTGGTCGGGGAGTTACAGTTTGTATCAAAGGATGTTTAGTACAAACCATGGAATCTGGATTTAGATAAACTCTAATTAGAGAACATTACCCTAAGATAGACTTTGAGGATTAATATAGAAGAACTTCCTAGAATTTTAGTAATGTAGATATTTTGTGAGTTTTCCAAGAAATACATCCATGCCTGGATACGAGCATGTTGAGGCCGCTCGGGCACTGATATACCTAGGTGTAAAACCCAAAAACACCGCTTTGAGCTAGACTCGAATGGGAACTGGTGCACGACTACGGTCCTTGCTGCATTCTTGGTTACGACACTCATGGGGGATATGATTAGGATAATTCTCATTATCATTACAAACCCTTATGAAGGGTTTATGAGTATATAGATCCTCAAAGAAAAAACATTTTTATGATTATTTATTATATCCATAAACTGTTCAGTCCACGTTATGAATTTTACAAGTTTGGAAGTATTCATTGCCATTCATAAACTGACCTAGTTTATTCCATTGCATAGAAATGGTGCCCAATAGAAGGAATGTGAACTCCAACAATACGTATGATCCAAAGAGTAAGAAGGATCATATCTTCCATGGTATTAAGCCAACATTTAGATTTGAAATTGTCTCCCATGTATTCTCAACATATGAAGAAATAGTATCATGTGTTAAAAATATATGTAAATAATTTTTTGAGTCCTATGGATTCGAAGGGAAGGAAGAGAAGAAAATGATGGAAGATATAAAGATGGATAAACAGAAGAGGGAAAAGAAGAATTTTCCCATATGTGAAAACTATGGGAAGAAATAGCCTGGAAGTTTCCTGAAGGGAATGGGAGTTTGTTATAAGTGTGGAGAAAAAGGATAGCATGTACGTGACTTCAAGGGTAAGAAAAAGGTTTCAAATATACAACACTTCATCTAAAAGGAGTTGGGACACTATGCAAACCAATGTTCAAATCATCAGAGTATGCCCCAAATGATGCTATTGGATAATAATCAAGTTATGATACTACCACAAATGGGGAGGAATGATTAGAGTTCTTATGTTGTTATTAAATAACTATGTATTTTGAGTGTTGTATCAATGATGTATTGCTTATAATAATTATTGGGTATATAAGGATTGTACTGTAGTACTATTTAATTAAGGACTTGAGATTGTGTGGAACCTAGAAAAGTGACTCAATAGTAGGTTAAAGTTTTGGAAAATATATGGTTGATAGAAAAATAAACCATATTAGGGTTCTCATACTGAGGTTGTGATTTTGGAATAATACATGTTGGATTTGGATAAATTATATTGTATATTCTTGACTACCTTGAAACTGATTAATGATTTTAATATTCTATCATTGTTTTAGTTTACAACATTTTTGTATATAAGGATTATATCGAGTTTTATATAATGAATAAGGGAGCATGAATGTAATCAATAAGGTTTTATGGTAATTCAGGATGTTGCAGTGTTTAAAAAAATACATGATGAAGGTGTTCAAATGTTATTATGTTGAAAAAAGGATCTTCATTGTGTTTAACATCCCTAAAAATTTTGGACAATGATTTTGGACATAAGTATTTTGGAAAAGTCTAGTTTGAGATTATTTTTGGATTTCAATAAAATGGACATCCCGAAGGTCGTGCGGAAACCCGTCGTTTCCAACAAGGCTGCGACACTTGAACCTGCAACCGAAGGGCGACAAGGGTGTATCACCTACCACTGACCCACGTGATATCTTGGATTGAATAATGTAGTTTTTTAACAGTTTCGGTATATGAATTCTAAATTCATTTTTTTAGAACCATATATGATTAGGATAAATATAATATATTTTTTAGTTCTATTCTCTTTTATAGTCAAAGATGAGTTTGTGGAAGAAATTAGTTAAAGGATGGAACTATACTTGTCAAATATATATATATATATATATATATATTCTTCTCTTATTCTATGAAGAAATTAAATCTTAAAAATTAGGTAAAGAATCTTAAAACTTAAAATTTGTTATAATAATACCTTATGTTTTGTGGAACCAATGATATTTTAAATCATCAAAGATTGATGGCTTTGAGGCCCTCAATTATAAAATTGTTTTTGATTGATTACCTCAATAACTCCATATAAATATTTATTATTTTTCTCCAATTATGTGTCTCTAATTGCCACCAATATTTTCCTAATCATGATCATAATTTGGTGGTTACTTATTCATTCCCCTTTTCTTTTTATTAAGACTAAATTCTATTAACCCAATTTACGATGTGGGATTTCCCACAAAGGTATTTCCTATTTTCAACCTTTTATTTTCAAAGAAAAATTTCATATTGCGAGGATGAAATTTATTTATGGTGGGAAGAATGTAACACCCCAAGATTTCATAGTATGTTATTTCTTCTAAGTAATTCAATAACTTGTACTACACCAAACACCAGGTTCGAGCGCGACACAAAATTACCAAACAAGCCATTCAAAAGCAGTTATGAATAGTATTAACTGAATATTGAACTACATATAATCCTTATATTTTTAGAATCCATATTATGAGTTTTTTAGACATAATGTAAGAAAAAAATCATTTTTTTCAGATAAAAGAAGTATTTATTTCAAAAAATGCACTTTTACACCTTTTAATGATGATACCTTTTTACATCCAATATTTGAAACTTTTATATATTATATTTGAAAAAATTAACTACTTATTTAGAATTGGGACATAAGAATTTAGTTTTAAATTTTTTTTGGTGTCTTTCGGATAACTTTCATATTTTGGTGAATAATGAAAAATGCTATATTTTAACTGAAAATAACTTTTATAATCAAAATAATTTATAGTGCTAAATTATACTTTTTAATGGTTTGGAATTATATATTGATTATAATTTTACCATTTAATACAATTATGGTCATTGTAAGTTATTTCACTTTGAGATTGCACATAAATAAGTGTCAATATTTTGATAGATATTTTTTTTAAAAATACACCTTTTGGTTTTGACAACGAGAATTAATTTTAAATTAAAAAATGTAATTTCAATGTTTTGAATTTGGTAAAATAGACTTCATTTTTAGATTCAGAATATCAAAATTAGCTTAGGGTGAATTTTTCATATTTTTCAGAAAACATTCAGTTTTTTGATTAATAGTGAAAAACACAAAGTTATTGTTTTAAACTGACTTGTTATTTAAATATTTATTAATTTTATTTAAATTTATTTTATGTCAGAATAGATACATAATACCTATATATATTCAATTTAATTCATTGGAGTCATTTTGTAATAATATTAGATATATAAAATTGTATTGAACTTTTCAGCATCTTTTACCCATCTCCTTGGAGAATTTTCAAATTCACATAAAACATTATTTTACCTCTTCTGTGGATGGAATTTCGAAAATCTGAGAGAAACGGTTAATATTAAGGCATAAAATGTGGTTCAATAAGATAAAAATAATTTTTTGTGAATATTAACTTTTTTGTTTTATTTACCACCATTAAAAGAAAATAGGGTAATTAAGGGTAAAAATGATATTATTATTACCCTAGCACATGTCCTAATACTTGTGGATAAGTATAATTAGACCAAAATAAACAATAGGAATAAAATATGAACCTCTTTTATCCACATATATTAGATTAGTACATTTATTATTATTTAATTCAAAGAAGAGTTAAAAAAGGAAAAATCAATGTTTAAAAACTAAAATATTTTTAATATAGGGTTATACAAAAGAAAATTCGATTATAAATATTCTTTATAAAGTTAAAAATATTTCCTACATAATGGTATTTTGTTTATAATTTTTATACATTAAATAATTTAATTTATTTATGACACAACGGTGATGCAGTAGTTACATAATTAATAAAATATTGAAATAATTGATATTATAACTATCTAAATAAAGGTAATTTGAGACTTTTTATGAATTAAACAAAATTTCTAGATTAATATGAAATATTAGTATTGGTTATATGAATTTTTTTCGAAGTAATAATGTTTTTATGAATTTAGCAAAAACAAAATACTAAATAGTGTAAAAATTGACATAAAATAGTTTTTTAAAACAAAATTATATTATTAATTGATATTATATTCTTAAAAATCTAAGGTTCGGCCAAAGGACTTATATAATAATATTTATATCATTAATGAACCACTTTAGGTTCTCTTGGAAGTATATAGTAAATTTATTAACCATCTTATATAAAAATACAAAGAGACATGGTAAATGACAAACTATTTAACTAAGAGTTAAATCTTAAATGTAAAATTAATATAGTGACACAAACCTATCTAAAACCTATGGGTTGAAGGTTTTTAGACCCATACCCACCATATCTTTTAAATTATCCATATTTTGATCCATTAGAAACCGAAAATTATTATATTATAAAATAATATTTATAGCTTTTCCTAAGGTGCCCCTCACCCACCTTATAAAAGGTCACTCCCCCTTCTCTCTAACTCACACCTTCAAAGCCATTTATCTCGGCCAACCTATGCCCAAATATCCTCTCAACTATCCTAAATTTATTCTAGAGGCCTCACTTTAGTTAGAAAGCCAACCTAAGGAGTCATTTTGATCAAATCAAAAATAAGAACCTGAAGAAGAGGTTAAAATCTCACCACCTCTTTCAAGTTCCTTTGTTCTTCCACATCCTTTTTCTTTATGGTTTACATTATAAAATTATAAATTCAGTATCATATATATACTGTAATGTTATCATAAATATGGTAAAACCATATTCATTATTATATCCATCCTTTTAATAACATGTCACCATACGTGCGTACATACGGCTTACCATCTCCACGTCGTGGTGTAATTGTTATTCAGTACATTATTATTTGTATGGGTATAATAATGATTTTTAATTGATATAAATAATAAATATAACATGATAATGATTCTGTTTATATGATATACCATCAAATTATATATTATTTTAATATCCAAAGAATGATATTTTCACTCGTGCGTACTTACGGATTACCGTCTCCACGAACGCGATACGATTTTTTCCCATCGTATCCATTCAAGACTAGTTTTCAATATACTGTTAAAAATAATGTCTAATGACTTGATTTAATTCAGGATATGAATAATATACCTCCCATAAATAACAAATATGACTCACATAACAAAAAATATTAAGGAAAATGAGTCTGTTAACACCTGAAAAACGATACTACAAAGATATTATTGACAATGCAAAGTTAAAAGATCATATATGATATCATATAAATGTATATGATTCTTGTATAATTTAATAACAATTATTTATCCATTATATAGGAGGTTAACCTACCCACGACCAAGTAAAAGTACAAGGTAAGGGCTAATTTCACAATCTCTTTATTATTTGAGGTTGTTTACACGTAATTATCTACTGGGACCTCTTTATCATCCACATCCATGTTTCTTTAAAATGTATTTCAAAACATTCTAACTATTTTATATACCATTGGTTAAATTCATTTGTACCATTTTTTGAATTTTTATTGGATTCTTATAAAGTAATCTTTCCATCATTTTCCAATCAAGGTCCTTTTTACCCTTTTCGAAAAAATTAATGTAAGAATGTTTTTTTAACTTATATGGCGGGTGAGGCTATTTTCTACCATTATAAAATCATCCAATATTCCCTTACAAGATAATAAGAATATTTTAGACGTAAATGTTTTATTTTAAAATTATGTGACTTTTAAATAATTTCAAGAAAGAGATATTTCTCTCAAATAGTTTTGATTTCATATATGTCAACATCCTTTGATGGATTTTAAGCTTATTTGATGTTGATTTATTATAATAAAAAACTTCCATATTGTATTGAAGGTTTTGTGATATGTTTTAATTTGGATTTGTTATTTTTATACCATTCATGGTTGATGGATAAAGTATTGACATTTCGTAAGCTATTTTTAATACAAATGTTTATGTTATGTTTAAACCTGTTCATATGAGGAATGCATTGGACTTAGTAAGTGACAGGTGGAGCCCACTATAGCTCTGTGATGCATTAGTAGGTCTCATGAAACAATATAGTGTCTATCCACAAGGCCTTGAAAAAATCTTATTTGTTTTCTTGGCACAGGGCCTTGACTATGTGGTTATGATAGTCTAGCTTTATGCATTCCATCATTATGAAAGTGGTTATTGATATTCCATGTGATTATTTGACTATTAGAATATACATGTGAATAAGTAAATAGAATTATTTCATTTTATTTTTTTCCATATTGTCCAAAAGGTCAAGTTTAAAAGTATTTTGTTTTAGTTATGCATTACCTTAAATGTTTATTCTTATTTATGAAAGTTTCCGCAATATTGTTATCCTTACTGAGAATCTAAGTTCACCCCTTTCTATGTTTTATTTTTCCCAGGATGTGAAGAAGTATTTTATGGCTGAACTTCAGGGATATTATGAGGGGATATGAGTTTGAACTATGTAGATTTTGTTGTTTTATTTTTGCACTTTATGATGTAATATAAAACTTTTGAATGTATATAGTGTTTCCAAGGCTACTAAACTAATCGGTCTTTCGAGAAATGGTCTTTTGTGATCATGCCAATGTTATGTAATAATGCACCAACTCTATGTAACTGGGGCTAGGGCATTACATAAGGTATCTCAAATAGGTTGGATGTGTGAGAGCTTAGTTAACATATCGATGATCTCCCATTCTGCATCACTTCCTCAAGGGGATATTGACAAACCCATAAAAATTCTATAGTGACATAATCCCATGTATTATTAGGAATGGATAAAGGATATAAAAGTCTAGCAGGTCACTAGTGATATGCCTTCACCTACAGATATTTCGAGTATTGAGTGATAAAACCTACAATCTACCTCTTTATATCTTGTAACTACACAAACTTTTATCAATGAAATCTCCCATTTTATAATTAAATCATATAAATCACAATAATCGCATATAGAACTGAATAAATTCAATATTTTAATAAATTAATAATTAAAAATTATTCAGTAAACAATCCAATAATAATTCCATATTTTATGGAGAGTTAAAAAATTGAAAATAAGAAAAAAAGAATAGGAATATATGGATATGCTCGATCCACATGAATGGTCACACCCACGGACAAAGATGTCGAAATAAAACATAATATTAATAATAAAATATTTATTTAAAATATTAATGTATATATAACCTTGGAAAAATATAGATGTGAATGATGAATTGAATAAGAGGAATTTATAGGATGTAGCTAACCCTTATGATCTTAATAAATATGACTATCGAAATTGTAACATGACCATTGGAATATTAATATGACCATTAGGAATAGTAATTTAGAAATTAAAATAACAACACAACATATGAAATTATAAATAAAATTTAGGCATATTATCAATTAAAATTTGATATATTTATATCATGGAATAAGTAAATAAATGTATTAAAAATAAAATATTAAGCATTGGTATTTTTGTAAAATGGAAATGTTTATTTACAATTTTATAATTAATATAAAGACTTAAAAGAAAATAATTTTCATTAAATATATTCATAAATTAATATTTTTTTATTATAATTATGTGATAATTTCATGAAACCTTAATTAATTTTTCCAAGTGCCATAAAATCAGTTAAAATATTAAAATCTGTATTTTTTGAAAAAAATGATGATTTTAGGTAAAATTAAATTTATCATATTTAGAAAACTATTTATATAAGATGGAGTCTAATTTTAAAATAGACACATCGAATAATGGTTAGGATTTTTTTTGGAGCTTTTAAAAATAATTTCATTTTTTGTGAATATTGAAATATGATAATTTATGATTTTTAACAAATACGTGAATTTTTGAATCATGGATGATCTATGGATGATGTAATAACCCTTTATTTCATAATTTTTTGAACAATTCACTCTATATATTCATATAAATCAAGACTATTGATATCCTTGATCCAAAATAATAAACAAATGAATAAAATAATAAAAACACCCATATTCCCCCATATAAGTACATCCCCTCACCACCCCTTCTCAAAACACCTCATAAGATTTGTATATTGTCTAAATATAGACCAATTATATTCCAAGGACTCTTCTGAAACGTCAAATAGTTTATGGTATCAAAAATATATGAAACCCAAGTTCATTAAGATGGTTCTTAAGGAGATGATATTCAATAGGTAAACTCCTCCACCTTTTTTTTAAATTCATTCATTCATAAACATAATACTTTACACCACTACCCATTGTGTCATGATAACTCCATTATCATACATATACTATAATTTTACTTTATAAATTGAGTATTCATCACCAAATCTCTTCTCTTATCCTCTTATTCTAAAATTGAAAACATCGTCTGTGATGTGTCAATTCCCCGCCTTCATGGATGAGGATTTTTTGTTTCCCATTATCACTATATAAGATAATTATAAGATCATTATAATGGTTAAATAATATTATAATATATATATTATAAAATTTCCCATGTTTTAGAAAAAAATTATATGGATGATATTAAATAATAAAAAGACAAGTTTGTGTTGATCGAAAGTCGCTAAAATAAACAAAACGTTTTTCATTGAAATTTTATCTAATGAATCATTATACAATTTGAAAACATGATGATATATGTGAAAATTTAAAATTATTGAAGTATATTAATACCATAACATTTCAATTCTGGAGTTTTGTTTCCATTTAACATGTACTCCCTGAATTATACTCAAGGGAACAGACCATAAAACCGTGAAATGAATGCTCCTATAACAACAATATTAAACATTATTACTCATCAAAATGACCATAAATGAACTTAATAAAATTATAATAAGTAAACTATAATTATATTTTTTTCTAATTTAATTTATTAATGGATCTAATTTGATTATCCAGGATAGTCACTACAAGCGCATAACACTTTCAGACATAACGTAAGTGATCTATCTGAACCCCCATTTTACGTTTGGGTTACACTTTATCTATCTTTTAACTAATTTAATTATTCATCTTTCTATATAATTATAAAATATTATTTGTGTTTTTACCAAAAATACATATGCTTCGCAATTCATCCTTCTTTTATTGGGAATTACATTTTTTAAAATGTTCCCTTCTCAATTCGTCCCAATAAGCATGCTCGATTAAAGGGAACTTCTCCATTTCTTAGATGATTTAAAGAATTATACATAAAATATTTTAAGCCACCAATATTTTTCTAAAATCACTCCACTTATCATGAAAAAAATATTTTATTACATTTTTTATTTGATGCAAACAAATATTTCATTACCAACTTTAAGGAATCTTTAATCTTTTCCCTAAAACCATATGATAGTGGAACATTTCTAAAGATTCCTAAGCACCCTATTTCATGTACTCGTTTTATATTGGAATCATTATTCATGATCTATTATTATTTTATACTTCATTATTATCCAAGAATGTTTTATCAACTCATTTCACCGATGTCATTGTTATATATCGTTGGGTTATTCATTATGACATCATTACAATATCCATTTCATTCCATGGGTTAACATTACGTGTATTATTTATGTTTGATTATTTATGTTGCACAAATTTTCATGAAAATTTTATGATGGGTGTGATAATATAGTGGTCTGATTCATTGGATAATATTTAGTCTCATGAAACCTCATGTATGGTATTTGGGAGTAAAACTAATCCATTATGGGGATTTATCCACTATGTGGTATAGTCTTGGATGTTATCCTCAAATCATTTTTATGTTATGTTGTACATTGCTGCCACATCATAATTTTACGATGTTCATATGATCCCATGTTTTATATTTTATTCCTCTCATGTTTATTAATGTTCCATTCCATTTTGTTTAATCATTGTATTCTATTTAACTCATGTTCTTCGCTTTATTCCTCTGTTTATTCCCTTACTAGTATTTTTAGCTCATCCCTTTGACTTTGTATTCCCCATGTCATCCAATTCCCATATAGGATCTCAAAATAAGTTAAGAGATCATTATGGAAGTTTAGTATAAATATTTTTTATTCTATTTCAATTTTTTTTATTTTATGTACCTAATCTTCCAATGATAGTAGACATTATGATCATTGGTTTGTATTTAATGGTTAATTATGCTTAAAATCATGTATTATTATGTGAAAAATTATAGGGTTGTTATAGTTGGTATCAGAGTATGGTCTATTAAGTTTTTTCATGAAGGATAGAAAACGTTAGTAAGAACCCTAGGGATATTCTATCAATATGGATAACCTATATTAAAACATAGGGAATCACAAATTAGGATATACTTTTCATTTATAATTTTTTCATTATATATTCAATGTTGCATTTTATATCCTTATTAGATAAGTATCAAATCCCCCTGCTTTTAGTTTATATTTTTTCGTTAATGGATGGAAATATGAGAACCCGTGGAAATAATACATGTGATAGAAAATATGATGATTTTCCTAATGAAATGTGAAATTTGAGGGGAACATGATCTCATAAATTCATGAATGTACTAGCTCAACTGTATCATGTTATGAATAATAACATGAATCATGTGGAATGAACTCATTCTCTTAATAAATAGATTTTTTTTTTGAAATCCTTTATGTGGAAAATTCCTCCTATCATTAGTGGATCTTATGATCCCCTCACCATTGAAGAATGGGTTAAATCCATTGAGAAGTTATTCTCTATCATCTGATTCTCAAAAAAAGAGAAAGTTGAGATGGTGGTATATCATTTTGATGGGGAAGCACACCAGTTGTGTACAATGATCAAGAACATGAATTATTAAGAGTAAATTTATTCTATGTGATGAGAAGCATTCATGAAAATATTTCTCAGTAAATAATTTTCCCAAACACTCCATCTTAAGATGTAAAGGGAGTTATTCAGATTGAATCCAAAGTTTGATAAGTCTATCGAGGTGTGTGAGGAAAAAATTACAAGGATTCCATGATACACCTATGGAGTTTTCATGAACATTGAAATAAAGGTGGATCGCTTATTTAGAGTATTGAACCCAAGTCTACAAAAATCCTTAGAAATTGGAGACTTTTATAGTTATGAGAAGATTGTATTTCATTCCATTAAGGTTGAAATAAACAACAAAGACTCATAGTTATATCTGGGGATTAGATATAAAAAGAGGAAAATAGAGTTTAATAAGTATGTTTTGATAGATAAACCAAATAATGGAAAGAAAAATAAATATCCCAAATGTAATAAGTGTGGGAAGAAGTATCATGGGAACTGCATAAATGGAACTAGGATATTCTTAAAATGTGGAAGAGAGGGGCATCAGGTTAAATATTTCCAAAGTGATATGAATAAGTCTCCAAATGTGGAAGAATTATTTAATATTACAATCAACACTCATCCTATAGTTTAGTGTTTCAATAGTAATGAACATGTTCATTATACGATCCAATTCCATAATATAGGGGTTGTTAGAGGAAATCAACATAAAAACCACCAACACATCATGGAAGGGCATATGATATATCTACTACTGAGTTGTAGGCAAAAAATTATATTGTGATAGGTATGATGGTTATTAATTACATAATAGAAACCATACTATTATATTGTAGTTCTAATCATTTTATCATATCCTATACATTTAGTCAGACTATTCAAACACCACCTAAAAATATGAAGGATGAGTAATCTATGAGAATAGTGAATATAGATATTACTACATATAAAGTATACAACTCCTCCCTGGATAATTTTCATATACTAAAACTCCTAAAAAAACTTTTCTTACTTCCTTTGGTGGAGTTTTATGCTATATTGGGCAGGGATTGACTATGTTTATTCAAATGCAACATCAACTATTGATAAAGGGAGATCACTATTCAAATCTTGTGGAAACATTAAATTTTATACCAATTTAAGGAGGAGGATGAATCTCCTCTAAAATAATATTCTAAACAATGAATGTTATTTCATAATGTGAAAGAATAAATAGATGAAATGACTGTGAAGATGGATAGGATCATGGTCGAAGACATAGCCATTGTGAGGGACTACACTAATGTGTCCCCTGAAGAATACCCTAGTGTCCCTCTTTATTGAGAGGTTGAGTTATCAATTGATATTATACCTAGTTCTCTGACTATATCAAATAATCCTTACAGTATAGAGACAATTTAGTTAGAATAACTAAAGAAGAGGTTACCAAAGAATTTGGACAGGGGTTTTGATACAAACAAGTGCTTCTCTAAAGGGTGCGCCAGTCCTCTATATCAAGATGAATTATGGATTAATTCACCTCTACATTTATTATCATGAGCTCAAAAATTCAGTATAAAGGAAAAGTATCCCCTACCATGGATATATTACTTAATCAGTTAACTACATGGTGCCTAATATTTCCATAAGGAGGACCTTTGTTTATGATATCACTAATTCAAGGTGAGGAAGGAGATATTCACAACATTACATTTTGAACGAGGTATGAAAGCTAGGAGTTCATAATGATTACCATAAAACTCACTAATTATCTAGAAATATTGATGGTCTTAATGAATCGAGCCTTTAGTGATTATCTCTAAAAAATTGTGGTATTCTTTATAGATTATATTATAATATTCTTCAAGCGAAAGGAGGATTAGGAGGAACATAAAAATACCATGATGAAGGTTTTGTGATGTGGGAAACTATATGATAAGTACAGTAAATTTTGGATATGAATGGAGGAATTATCATTATTAGGGAATGTTATCACTAAAAATTAAATATCTATAGACCATTCTAAAACAATGGAAACATAGAAGTAGCCTATACCAACATATTTAAGGGAGATCCATATTTACTTGGCCCACTTAGGTATTACTGATGATTTGTGAAGATAATATCACAATTTTCAAACCCATTAAGCATGATAACATTGAAGAGATTAAAGTTTTTCGGGACTACTCAATGCGAGGACTGCCTCAATGATTTGAAAAAGATTCTTATCACTACCCTGGTACTTACACTACTCACAAGTGGGGAACTCTTTATTGCATACAATAATGATTCAAATAGGGAATTATGATGAGTATTGATGTAAAATGATAATGTGACATCCTATGAGTGAATATAGTTGAATTTTCATGGTAATAACTATCACATACATGATACAGAGTTGGTATCCATTGTATTGTCATTTAATATTAGGATGGATTAGCTCTTTAGGAAGAAGTGTGAGATATATATGGATTATAAGAGCCTAAAAATATATATATTCACATAGAAGGTGATTAATATGTGTCAGTGAAAAAGTTTAGAGATCATCAAGGATTATGAATGCTTAATCCACTACCATCCTAGTAAATCAAATAATGTGGTAAATTCTATACATAGAATGGATTATGCAGCATTATCAATGATAAGAATTGAGAAGGATCCAATCTTCTTAGACTTGCAAGGGATGGATTTTGAAATCATAAAAGAAGCAAAATCATTATTTTTCCACAACTGATTGATGAACCATACCTTTTAGAGAAAATAATGAATGATCAATGAGATGATGTGGAAATTAATAAAATTTGATGCTATAAGAAGGGGGAAATACTCATAATTCAAAGATCATGAGGAATGAGTTGAAATATTTGTGTCATGAAAATGTGTACCATCAAATACAAAGATAAAGAAAAAACATCAAAATGACGCACAAAGATCAATATTCTCTATTCACCTAGTGAGGATGAAGATGTACTAAGATCTCCAAGGTCAATATTGGAGGGAAAATATGAATAAGGGGATCAAATAATATATATAAATGATTCTGGTATTCCAGAAAGTGAGGCTGCATGGAGTACCATTGTCAATTGTATCTGATCGAGATCCATTTTTTAACTATATGTATTTTAGAAGTATCTAACATGATCTAAAATCTATCATGATCTTCAATACGTCTTACCATCCTCAAATTGATGGAAAATCTAAGTGAATTATTATGATGCTAGAAGACATGTTGAGATCACGCTCACGGAAATTCAAAGGATAATGGGATCAATATCTTACACTAGTTGAATTCTTTTATAATAATAGTTTTTAGTCGATAATCAACAAGGATACATAAAAAGCCCTTTATGGGAAAAAATATTGAACACCTTGATGTTGGGAAGAAGTCAGTGAACAGAAGTTATTGGGTCCTGAAATGGTCGATGAAATGGAAGAAAATGTGAAAAACATTTTGTATGAAATCAATACATTACAAAGTTGATAGAAGATCTATGAAAATAATCAACGATAGAACTTAGAGTTTGAGGTTTGATGAAGTACATACTATATCCATCACATCAAATAATCTCAGATGTGGAACAACCGGAAAATGATCACCCTTACAAGGAGTGCCCAATAACGCTCTTGGATAGGAGAGATAAACTTCTATACCAAATGACTACTCACATAATCAAAGTACTATGGAGGAACCATCAATAAGAAGAGGTGACATGGGAATCAGAGGAATAAATGAAGGAGAAAGACCCTCATTTTTTTTATCATAGTATGTATAAAAAAATTTCAACGGTGAAATTTCATAACGGGGAAGAATGTAGAGACCCAAAATTTATTCAATGAGATTTACATTCTTATAATTATGTCATATAAAGAACATAAATCACATAGAGAACCACGTAAAGAAATTATTATATTAATTAAATATTTCAAATTAGTCTTAAAATAAAAATAATATTTCCAAATATTATTGTAGGATAATAAATAGAAAATAAGATAATAAGTATAAGAACATTTGGATCTGCTCAATCAGCTTGAATAACAACACTCTTGAACAATGTCATGGAAATAAAACAAAATGTAAATAATAAAATGTTTATTTAAAATATGAAAGTACATATAGCCTTGGGGGAAAATCGAAGTCACTAATTAATTTTATAAGAGGAATTTGTAGGAAGTAGTAAACCCTTATGACCGTTGGAATAGTAACCTGACCATTGGAATACTAATGTGATTGTTAGGAATAGTAATATGGCCATCAGAAGAGTAACCTCTCATATTAAATCATAAATAATATTTAGGTAACTTATAAATGAAAATGTGATATATTTTCATAATGAAATATGTAAATAAATGGTTTAAAAATGATAAATTAATTGTTGGTTTTTATGTGAAATATAAATGTTTATTTTCCATTTTATACTAAATATACAGATTTAAAATAAAATTCATTTTAATAAAATAGCTTCATAAATTAATATTTTTTTATTATAATTATAAAAAATATATATATGAGACCTTAATTAATTTTTCAAAGTGTTATAAAATTGGTTATAATATTAAAATCATTATTTATTGATTTTATTATAATTTATGTTAAAATTAAATTTATCATATTTAAATAATTATATTCATGAAATAGGGTCCAATTTTAAAATCTAAATATCAAAAACATTTAGGGTGATTTTTTGAATTTTTTATAAAATAGTTGAATTTTTTGTGAATAGTGAAATACAGTAATTTAGGGTATTTAGAAAATACATGGATCATTGTGTCATAGATAATGTATGGATGATGTTATAACCTTTTGTAATGAACTCTCCTAAACCATTTTTTATTTGGACATAGAAATCAACACTATTGAGAGTCTTGTGCCAAAATAATAAACAAATGAATAAAATATTCAATAATACACATCTCCTCCCTTATGAAGACAACCCTCACCACACCTTCTCCTCAAACCTCATAATCATTTTATCTTCTCTAAATTCCACCCAATTAACATTCCAAGACTCATCCCCAAATTTAAGAGTTTCTAGTATCAATAAAAGGCCAAAGCTAAGTGCCTTTAAGTGGTTCTCAAGGAGATGATATTCAAGATGTAAAATCCTCCAAATTCATCTTTTAAATTCTCTCTTTCTTCTATCTATTCTTTCTTTCATGGATACCACTATAATGTTACATTTGGTTATTCCTTATGACATGATTACGATACCCATTTATTTTACCTGGGTTACCCTTATGTGTATTCTTTATGATTGATTCGTTATGTGACACACATATGCATAAACATGTTATGCTAGGCGCACCTAGATATCACTCCAATGCATTGGTTATTGTTTAGTCAAATGAGATTTCATGCACGATATTTGGGAGTAAACCTAATACATTATAGTACTTTTTTTACCATATGAAATAGTCTTGGTAGTTATCTACGAATCATGTTTATGTCATATTAAATTTTTATACATCATTTCTTTGTTTCTATGATCTCATGATATCATGTTCAATATTTATACATCAATATGTTTATTCATGTTCCATTCCATTTTGTTTCATCTTGTTACACCATATAACTCATGTGCTATGATTTATTCCTATGTTTATTCATTTATTGGGATTTTTATCCCATCCCTTTTCCGATGTATTCCTACGACCATCTTATGAAGATATATGAGCAGAGAGGATGTTTTAAGATCAATATGGGAGATTAATATAAATATGTCCTATTATATTTCCATATTTTCAATTTTATGTTTCTAATCTTCCAATGAAACTAGACTTTATAATCCTTGGTTTTTATTTGGTGGTTAATTATTCATAAAATCATGTTTTAATATGTGAAAAGGATAGGGTCACTACATACTTGACCACAATTATAGAAAATTTATATCTTGGTATATCTTGGTAACCCTAGGTTGACCTTCCCAAATAGAAGCATGATAGTCCCACATCAACTCTTCATGTATGTCTATAGGGACATAAATAAATACATGGATGTGAGGAATCCCATCCTTGTCTATAATGAAACCAGGTGGTGGGTCCTCCCCTAAGACACACTCCCACGTGACTAGGCCCTCAGGATCTAAAATATATATAATAAATAACCATTTTAGAAGGAAGTATGGAATTTACAAAGCCACTAAAATAGGATTCCCAAATATTCTGGAATATTAAGGAGCATCTCGGAAAACAAGATAAAAAAATACCACTCACAACCTGCCTCAATGACAGAAACTATATAAATGACATGACTAGAATGAGTTATTTTTTAGTTTTGAAGGGGTTATAACCCATTAAAACACATTAGCAACGGTTATAAAAATCCACTAATAATGTTCCCACCTACTATTGTTAGAGCCAGTTTTGAAAAACCCATGGTAAAGTGATTGTAAAATTAGTGGCGGTTGTATTACAGGGGTTAAAATCCCCTCTAATGTCACCACATAATCTTAGTTTAGCGGCTGTTATAACCCCCTTTAATTTATTTTTTAAATTAGAGGTGGTTAGAAAATTCCACTTTTTGGGTTATAAGTTACATAATTAAGGCACTTTTTAATGTGACACTATTTATGGAGGAATTAGAGGGGGGTTTAACCCCCTATAATATAGAACATATTATAGGTGGTTTTGATAACCGCCACTAATTATTCATTTATTTTTTTAAATATCTCTATGTGAAACCATGCCCCTTATTCCCACCCCGTCTTTTTCACCGATCCGTGAGAGCCCACCCTCACCCACCAGTTCCCTTCCACTTCATGAGCCCACCCCCACCTCCTTCCGCCACCTAATCCCACCGCCCTCCCTCTAATTTTTGTTCCCGTGTAAATTATGCCTCCCCTTCCAGTTCCACATGGCTTCCCCCCACCCCACATAGTAAAATTTTATCCACAGTGAGTTTTGAACCCTTGATGACCTATATATGCATCTTGACCCTTTATCTCCTTTCAATATCAATTTTTATATAATAATTACACATTAATATATGAATATATATTATCAAGCTAATTCAAGTAAATAACATTTGATTAAACAGTTACATTGATTATAATATATAGCCCATATATATATAAATTTATATATTATGTACTTAAGTATTTATATTATAATAAATTTATATTATATACAATTTATACATTTATCTAAACTATATATTTTATATGTGTGTTTATATACATTTGAGTAAATATATTTTATAATTCTATTTATCTTATGTATTCACAGAAACACACACACACACACACACACACATATATATATATATATATATTTACACTTAAATACATATTTATATATTAAATACATGCTTATTTATATAATATATATATATAATTATTTATTTAATATATTTACATAATGTCTTTAAAGATATAATTATATAATGTCTTCAAAAATATATTTATATAATTTATTTCGATAAATATATTTATTATTATGTATATTAATTTATATTTATTTTTATAAATTTTATAATATTATATATGATTAATATATGATTAATATCATATGAAATAGATATATATGAAATACAATTATATATTATATATAATTAATATGTAAATTATATAAAATTAATATTATATGAAATACAATTTATACAAATATATAATTAATATTATATGAAATAAAATTTATAAAAATATTTATATAATGTATTTCAATACATATATTTATTATTATCAACATTAATATATATTATTTCAATAAATATAATTTTATAATGGAAGGTGTATATATATATATACCAGGAAAGCTCAGCCAGAGGTAGACCTATGACCATTTATTAACATAAAGGAAATGTACAACCAGAAAGTAAAGCACAACATGGAAGGAAACTAGAAATCATATAAATCATCCCCATCACCATATTCCTGATGAAAGATTCTTCCACAGTAGCTAATTCCCACTCTGTGATTTCATAGTGCTTCAGAACATAAGAATACTTTCTTCTCAGATTTACCTTTTCCAATGAGAGAAACTTCAAAGGAGATTGCATTCCCTTCTTCAAACCATTGAAAGCCCTCGAAAAATTATTCCCCGTGGAGGTTGATCTAGTGGTAACTAGATTCTATAGGTAGGAGTAATCATTTCATGGTCGTCTTCTTGCTGGAGCAGTCATACCACCTTCACATGTAGACAATTTATTTTTTTCACTTTGAACAATATCACTATAGGATATTCTGGTGACATCACTAGAATTATATTTGTCACTATCAGAGATATTTCCTCATTTTCTATTGATGTACATTGAACTAATTTTTTGGCATCAATCAGTTCCTCCGATAAACATACCATCTGAAATGGATAAACATCATCCTCCCTCCATCTGTGATTGCACATCAATCGGCTTGAGGCATTGAAGGGTATGCTCATTGCCACAATCATCATGGGACACCTTTTGAAGAGTAACCTCACTCAATGCAGGCTGAGAATAGGGGAAAAGATTCATATTCTCATACTCATACCTTTGTGACCCTTCCTCTATAGGAGGAGTCCTCTCAGTCTCTAGTATCTCAAACTGATTATGAGTGGAAACATTAACTACCTGCAAATGGCCACATCAATTAACATCGGGCAAGGGCCACTTCCAGCCCCCAAGATCCAAAATGAGATTATCAAAAAAAAATCACAAACAGATTCAATGAAGGTTTCACTACCTCCACCATAGCTGCAAATGCATGAGTCTGTACAACCTCACCATCCATAGCCAGATGAGACCATCCATCCACCCTCACTCCCTTCTCCCAGGAAACCTCCTTTCCAGTGTTCTTTGTGACCTCTCATGGTAGATCCTTCCCCTCATTTACCCTGTTATAATTTCAACCACACAATCGAATCCCAGGATGAACCTCCACCAGCAATTTCTCCATACCATTGTTGCCAGAGCCACCAGAGCCAAATTCAACTACTTGAGAATTCCCGGTCACATTCCTACCTCTACAGACTAGCGCAAGATGACCAAATCGACGACAATGGACACAGTAACTCATCCAAGAGTCAAATATAACCTCTTACTTCCTTAGTAATTCTTCCCCATCTATGATCCATACACAATTCATAGGTGGCCTCGTGACATCCACTTCAACGCATATTCATGGACACACGGGATGACACGGAACCTACATTCTCCTATCAAAACAGAGATATATTCCAATCATATTCCCAATAACACACAAGATAGATGTATTTTCAAAGGAAAGAGGGATACCAATAAGACATACCGAAGTTGCAACTATAGATTAATCACGCCGCATATGAAAATCAAAACACCAACAAAACCGAAGCAATGATGCTTTGTTGCATCTTCGGGATGCCCTAGACTAGGAAATGACAAGTTCCTCCTTCGATTGAAACCGAATGATAATGTGACACTAATCAAGATGTCTGAAAACCTAACTCTCTTGTATCTTCTAGGAACCAATGATAAAATGATAAAATTCATCTACTGATGGTTGATGATGGAAAAAACTAGCAAAAAGGGTGAGCTTGCAAAGGTCCGTGGCGCAAGTGAGCTCCATCGGGGATAGAGGGAGCTGAGGCGCCTTGTAGAGGCCCAAAGCTTTATGTAAATGGACATTACAATTATTTTTCAGAATACATCATACATAAAAAAAACCTACACACAAGTAACATAATAGTTTAGTGTCTTTGAAATCTCGGAATATAATCTTTTAATCGTGGTGAAAGATCTTCAACATATCCCATAAAGATATTCCCTTTTTTTTTACCTAAACCAATCTTTAAATCATGGGGAAAAGAAAACATATAAATGGTGAGCTCAGATTCTCAGTAAGGGTAAGAATATAGAAAATAAAACAAATCATATTCATTTGAACTTAAAAAATGAACATAATGTTTCAACATCAAGATCTTGAGCAATAACATAAAATATGGCAGTACGTGAGGAATAGATCATAATTGAACATAAATCATGATTAAATAGCATGAGAATAAATCATGTAATTGTGGAAACAATTATGCATATGTTATGATTTCTATATTACCCAAGGCATTGCTTCCAAGACCATCTTAGTGGAAAAGTCCCTTACTGAACCGGGATTACTTGTTGTTCCACCCCTGTATTACTGAACCGGATTTACTAGATGTTCCAGCCATGTCTATCTCATGAGATATAAATCTTTACCCAATGGATTGGAGGGAGATATAGGTCCCACCCATATCATAATGAAATCATTCTTACTTGTTCCACAACATAAACTTAAATAATTCATCATAACCCAAAGAATAAAATGGGTTTCATAAACATCATCCCATCATAATATAATCCATACAAAATATGGATATCATTTCATCATAAGAAAAGTGAATCCATTTAAATCATA
Organism: Viscum album; assembly: GCA_963277665.1. Taxonomy (NCBI): domain Eukaryota; kingdom Viridiplantae; phylum Streptophyta; class Magnoliopsida; order Santalales; family Viscaceae; genus Viscum; species Viscum album. Next base: position 2,124,645,467 of record OY728119.1, read on the forward strand.
TAGAATTTATACTTGAAACATTCCCATATGGAATAATTTCATCTTATATGGAAAGTGGTCTTGATGAAACACTTGAAATGAATTCTTGAGGAAAACATCCTTTCTTCTTCAAAATCATTTTCTTTTCACGAAATGCCATTCAATTTTAAAAGAATTTTTTTCTGTTGAAAATAGTCATCAAATCTCGTAGATTAAGATTCATGAAAATAAGGTGTTATGAAACCACAAAAATATGTTCATGCAGTATAAGTTAAGAAAACATTCGTCTTGTACTTTTTCCGGAAAAGTCAAAAAGTACCTCATATGGTAAACAAAAGAAAGATTCCTTCCATACGATGTGATAAAATTAAAAAAAGGGGGGGAAATGACTTTAAACATACATGTAAGAAAAGTAAACATATTATGAAGTCATTTTGATAACATATGGACGTGGATAATAAACATAACCCCAGTAAATACTTATGAATAAACAATCTCGGATAAGAATGAGATTGGAATAATTATCCCTTACCTTATGTCTGATATGCTTCGTATGTATATGAACCTCCTATATAATGATTTAAATAATTTCATTGACTTATTACATAATCATATTCATTGTTATGATAACATATATGGTTCACTTATGACTTTATATTACCCGTTATTTTGTAAATTCTTGTTAAAGTAGTGTTTTGGGTAAAATCGTTTCATATGTCGTTCGTGATTTAACTTGTAATTATTCATATGATTACTTAGATCATGATTATTTACATCCAGAATGTAAAACATGATTTATATATAATATATATTAATAATATATATATATATATATATATATATATATATAACATATCGATAAATTGAAATAAATACACCATTCATGGAGACGGTAGGTTGTACGTACGCATGAACACTGATTTCGTTTACTTATTGAATTGAATGGAATTAAGTAGATGACATACATATATATAAATAAATTAATCCAGTAGCAGTATTATGTCATATATTTCATGATTACTTATTATATATACTTTATAATCATTCATTAATTATTTACATGGAAAATGAATCTCATCGCGTCGTGGAGACAGTAATCCGTATGTACGCACGAGCGATGATATCATTCCCATATTTATTAAATGGAATTGGAGTGGATGATATAATATCTTAGAATCAATATGATTTTATAATAACCATATATATTTATTCTTTACACCGTTATACCCTTCCATGTAAGGGGGTGGTGGAAAAACAGATTACCCTAGGGCGTGAAGACGGTATTCCGTATGTACGAACGCACGGTGATTTCGTTTTCCTTAGGATGGATAGAAGGTGAATTAGGGTTGTTTAATATTTATAATAACATAACATTATATTAGTGATACTGATGTTATTAATTCATAATTATACAACTAAATAATAATAAGTAGAAGAAGAAATAAATTTTAAGGAATCTGTAACGGATATTACCTCCTCTTCGACACGCCTCTTTGAAACCTCCTCTTAGGGAACAAATATTGGTCTTCCAAGAAGACCAGGAACTCTAGGATGTTTCTATGGAATTGTAGAAGAGAAATAGGCAGGGGTTGGCTGAGCTTGAAGGCTCAAAAAGGTGTGAGGATGAGAGGGAGGAGGTGCCCTTTTATAAGGGAGGAGAGGGGCACCTTTGGAATCCCCAAAAATATTAGTTTAATATAAATTCAAAATCCACATAAAAACCTCCAAAAATGACTCCATTAGAAGATTAGATAATATAGGGTTGTAATCTCATCAACCAATCAAATTTATACATGTTTTGATCTTATCTTAAAACTTATCATTTTTATTTATCCTTATTTAATCTATTTAATTTTTTTTGTGGTAATAAAATTAAAAATTTTAAATGGTTATAAATAATAACTTCTGTGTTGTTAATTTTCCATAATTGGATACTATATGATATTATAAACTATATAAATTTTAATTTATAATTTTTAAATATTTTCTGTGATTTTTAATCAATTTAATAATATGTTATTTTTATAAAATAACAATAGTGTCAATTTTGACACTATTCATTTATTTGAATTTAAATAAAATAAACAGAGAGGATATATTCGAAATAAAATATTTAATAGGTTCCTAACATATCATATTAATCTATAAAATTATTTTAGCATAATAAATAGTTCATATAATATTTTTTTTACTATTTGTAAAACCATTTATTTGATACTTCTCTTAATAAAATAATTTCTACAACATTTTTGTATAATTATTAAATATAATTTTTTTTGCATAAAAATTTAAAATCAAATACTAGGATGAAGATAAATCTTATAGTTTTCATAATGAATACTTTTAGTCGGATTTATATTCTGAAACACCGATCTTTTAAAATTTTATATTTACTAAATTATGAGGGTGACAACTTTGACATCATTTAAAATAAAATAATATAAGTGTCATAATCACTTTTACAAGACTCAAAATGGTCATATATTCGATAATTGGATGATTATGGTGTATATATACACTACCAATAAGTTTTGGTCAGGTTGTTGAGCCTTTAAATGGGTATTACTATTTCAATAAAAACTATATTACTTATTTTTCACTAAATAAATAATTTCTGCATCATTAATTTATAAGCTATCAAGGTAATTAAATATATATTAAAAATTATAAATAAAATACCGTGATAAAGGAAAAAATTTTATCTTTCCAATGAGTATTTATAACTGAATTTATATTTTATATAAACTTATATTAAAAATACTTTAATTATTATCGCTGAGTGAGACATATTTCACTTTCCTTTAAATAAAATAAACTAAAAGTCTTAATCACCTCCAAGTTGGTTCTAAGGGATTCCATTTCAACCCAAATTTGACTTAGGAATAAATATAATCATCCAATTGTATTAAGAAAAGTGTTAGGGTAATTTTATAATATTATATTTACCCTTAATTACCCAATTTACCTTTAACGATGTTAAATAAAATTTACTGTAGCTACTATTCATAATGCCCAAAAATAAAAAGTTGTCTATTAATATAATTTGGACCCACTGATTCCAAATATGGAATAGATTTTTCCAAATTCAATACACAGAAGTTGCAGTAATTAAATTAAGATTAATCTCGTTGTCGAAAGAAAACGAGTTTTCATTTGAAACATTACAAAAGATTGAATTGATTTAACCTACGAATTCAAGGTAAAATCAATTCTAATGACATAAATTATATTAAATGGTAATAATATATTCTATTTAAACTTTAAAACCATTAAATATTATAATTTATCCACATAAATTATTACAATGAAAAATGTTGTTTTTAATTAAAATATATCGTGTTTTTATTATTCATTTAAATATAAAAGTTATCATAATAATATGAAAAATCTATCCAAGGTAAACTTTTATATCCTGATTCAAAAGAATAATTTTATTTTTTAAAATTGAACTTATAAACATTTCAAAAACTAGATTTAATGTGGGTGCGCCATCAAAAGGTGGCAAAACTGCATTTTTTGAAAAATACTTATTTTACCCGAAAATTTTATTTTGTTCTTATACCATGTTTTAGAAAATGTGTAAGATGAATAATAATGTTATAAATTTATAAATTTAGTTAATACTATTCATAACGGCTAGTTCATAATAAAATTATAATAATATATCATTGTTTTGTGAAACCCGATATTGCGTACAACACACGCTATCAAGGAAGGTCGTGATTGCGCGTAATGCAAGCCAGGTCAGGGTTGCGTGTAGTGAAAGACTCCTTTGTTGTTGAGTATAACAAAATCCAACCATATTTCATTTATACATTTAATATATATGTATATATACACTCAATGTTTCATATAATAACTACTATCAAACAAACTTGAAATTGTGTGTAACACGATCCAAGATTAGTGTTGCATATACTGCAAGCTAATATTTTGTTGCGTATAGCGCAAGATAATCTTGGTGTGTTGTACAACAGAAGATATGAAAGAAATTAAAAAGAATATATCTTATAAAATCTCGGGTTTTTACATTCTACCCCACTTAAAAGGAATTTCTCCCTCGAATTTTTTCGGGGTTATAAATCTTTACTATTCATAGAAACCCACATCGTAAAGAGGAACACTAAAATTTATTTTTAAAAATTAAAGTATGAAATGTAACGATTACCCAAATTAACTCATCACTGGGTTTCCATATAGGAGGACATAGGTAAAAATATGGATATGGACGAAAAATCTAACCATCATGTTCTGATGGAGAGTGGTAGAGAACATGACTATGAAAAATCCATCAATCACAAAGCCATAAATTTGTGATGATCTAAGGTACCGTCTGATTCATCATATATAAGAGCACTAGGAAAACATTTTTGGCTTTGAAAATCATTTCCCTACGTTCATGAATTAAAATAAATAATTACATGATTTTGGTTTAATCTCACTGTTGTTCATGCCTTGAACAATTTCCACTTCATCTCTTAATGAAATAAAGTAGAATTTGTTATTCGTGAAGTGTTAGCAGACCATGTTATAGAATGACAGATCATTTCATCTGTCTCAAACAAAAGGTTAGAAAAAGTTATTAAATATACATAAGTTGATTAATCGTATATGGTTCCTAAAATGGACTTATACTTCATATCTCATACAACTTAATAAATTTAAACTAATTTATACTAACCAGGGACTTCCTGTAGGACGGTGGTATGCAATAATGGCCTATCACACTTCAGTTTTGGGTTCGATTCCTGCAACCTTGTCCGATGCGATGGGTTGTTGCCCGTCCTACAGGTTTTCCCTTTTTCTAAAACTACATTATAATAACATTCTTGCAATAATATCGAAAAAAGTACTAGACTTAAACAATACTATCTTATGTCTAACTTAATTCATTCCAATCTTTAGGCTTATTCAAAATACTTATGTACAAGCTCATAGTATAACGAAAAAAATTACTAGAAATGTAATCTACCGAGCATGTGAACACCATCATTTATCCCCCATATATCATACGATATATCTAGTTGGTCACATTCCGAACATGTGAATACCTTAATCATGTATTCTCTTGAACCATAGTGAAAACATGAATGCAGTCACAAGGTAACTCATTCCATATAAAAAAATCCAAAAATTCTATATACTCAAACCATGATATCACTTAGTACTTATATTAATTATGAGGTCATGAATACTATCAAACATAATATTTTCTCTTTATCCGTTCATTATGCACATATCATCTGCTTTCCAAAATATTTGAATCACTTTTCATGGTTACCGGTACCATAAAATTATTGAAAACCACAACAGACTAATACAAAAATATTCCAATATACCATAAAAGTACTCAACAACATTATTATTGAATACCAATACATAAACACATCAATTCAAACTCTTCAATGATTGTCATGGAGTAAGCCCTTCATTGATTTAGAAGTAACCTCTTAGGTCAGGGCATTGAGTTGGGTAATGCCCATGTTCTCCACAAATAATACATTGAACTCCATAACAGTCAGTCACACTATGACCCTTCTCTCCACACAGATAACATCTTCCCCTCCATTTGATGTATTCATCAAGGTTCTTTTTCCCTTCTTTAGAAATCTCAATATTCCTTTCTTTATGCTCCTCAACATGCGATCATGAATAAAAGTATATCTTCCTCATATTTGATGAATTAGGAATTCCACTAAATTTCACCTTATTAATCATATATCGGGATGACTGATTCGGCATAATCACAATATCTTTCTCTCTAGGCATTACGCAATTTCATTTCTCATAGTCACCAATTTGTCCATTGGATTCAATGTTAACCGAATTCCTTATGGTTCCCTCCATTGACTAAAACACAAAATGAATTCTGTGAGAGGCAGAAATAATACAAGGAAAATAACATAATCAAGGGGGAGTACCTTCGACATCTAACATATTAGGTTTAATTCTAATATCGTTACTGTAATTCTAGGACTATAACCTATACTTATACTTAACCTTAGGGACATCCCTAGACATACCTTAGAAATATCTCTAGGGATCTCACTAAAGTTTTCGCATCCTAGTTTCCAAAGGTTGACTAAAACTTTCCTCTGATACCAAATGTAGATACCCAAAGCTTGACATACTTGGACATTACATTACTTTTTCAGAATACTCAATACATAACAAAAACAGACACACAAGGACCGTAATAGTTTAGTGTCTTTGGAAACTCAAAATATAATCTTTAATCGTGGTGAAAGATCTTCAACATCTCCCATAAAGATCTTCCCCTTTTTTTCTTACATAAACCTTTCTTTAAATACAGGGGAAAATAAAACATATAAAGGGTGAGATTAAATTCTCAGTAAGGGTAAGTATAGAGAAAATAAAACAAACCATATTCATTTGAACTTAAAAACATGAACATAATGTTTAAATATTATGATCTTGAGCAATGACATAAAATATGGCAGTACGTAAGGAATAGATCATAATGGAACATAAATCATGATAAAATAGCATGGGAATAAAAAATGTAATTGTGGAAACCATTAAGCACATGTTATTATTTCCATAGTAGCCAAGACATTGCTTCCAAGACCATCTTAGTGGACAAAGTCCCTTACTGAACTGGGATTACATGTCGTTCCCGCCCTGTATTACTAAACTGGATTTACATGTGGTTCTAGCCATGTCTATCTCAGGAGATATAAATATTTACCCAATGGATTGGAGAGATATATAGGTCCCACCCATCTCATAATGAAATCATTCTTACTTGTACCACAACATAAACAAAAATCATTGATCATAACCCAAAGAATAAAATGGGTTTCATAAAAATCATCCAATCATAACATAATCCATACAAAAAAATTGATATCATTTCATCATAAGAAAAGTGAAACCATGTAAATCAAAGAAAATTTATACTTGAAACATTCACATATGGAATAATTTCATCTTTTATGGAAAATGGTTTTGATAAAACAATCCAAATGAATTCTTGAGGAAAACATCCTTTCTTCTTCAAAATAATTTTCTTTTCATGAAATGCCACGCAATTTTAAAAGAAAAGGGTTTTGTTGAAAATATTCATTAAATATTGTAGAGTAAGCCTCAGGAAAATATGGCATTATGAAACCATAAAAATCTGTTCATGTCGTATAAGTTAAAAAAACATTCTTCTCGTACTTTTGCTGAAAAAGTCAAAAAGTACCTTATATGGTAATCAAAAGAAGGATTCCTTCCATACAATGTGGTAAAAGTAAAAAAAGGGTAAAAATGACTTTAAACATACATGGAATAAAAGTAAAAATTTTATGAAAACATTTTGATAACATATGGACATGCATAACAAACATAACCCCAGTAAATACTTACGAATAAACAATCTCGGATAAGAATGAGATTGGAATAATTATCCCTTACCTTATGTTTGATATGCTTTGTACGTATCCAAAACTCCTGTATAATGATTTAAATAATGTAATTGACTTATTACAGAATCATATTCATTGTTATGATATCATATATGGTTCACTTATGACTTTATATTACCCGTTCTTTTGTAAATTGATGTCAAAGTAGCGTTTTGGGTAAAATCGTTTCATTTATCATTCGTGTTTTAACTTGTAATTATTCATATGATTACATAGATCATGATTACTTACATACAGAATGTAAAACATGATTTATATATAATATATATTATGAATATATATATATATATAATAGATCGATAAATGGAAAGAAATACACCGTTCATGGAGACGGTAGGCCGTACGTACGCATGAACGCTATTTTCGTTTTCTAATTGGATTGAATGGAATTACGTAGATGACATACATATATATATATACAGACATCCAGTAGAATTATTATGTCATATATTTAATGATTACTTATTATATATACTTTATAATCATTCTTTAATTGCTAACATGGAAAATGAATCTCATCGCGTCGTGGAGATGATAATTCGTATGTACGCACAAGCGATGATATCATTCCCATATTTATTGAATGGAATTTGAGTGGATGATATAATATCTCAGAATCAATATAATTTTATAATAACCATATAGATTTATTCTTTACATTGTTATACCCATCCAAGTAAGGTGGTGGTGGAAAAATAGATTACACCACGGCGTGGAGACGATATTCCGTACTTACGCACACGCAGAGATTTCAATTTCCTTTGGATGGGTAGAAGTTGAATTAGGGTTGTTTAATATTTATAATAACATATCAGTATATGAGTGATACTTATTTTATTACTTCATATTGAAACACCTAAAGAAGAAAAAGTAAAAGATGAAATAAATTCAAAAGATTCGTTAACAGATATTACCTCTTCTTCGACACGCCTCTTTGAAACCTCCTCTTAGGGCACTAAGATTGGACATTGAAGAAGACCAGGAACTCTAGGATGTTTCTAGGGAAGTGGAGACGAGAAATGGGCAGGGGTTGGATGAGATTTAAGGCTCAGAAAGGTGTGGGGAGGAGAGGGATGAGGTGCTCTTTTTTAAGGGAGGAGAGGGTCACCTTTGGAATCCTCAAAAATATTAGTTTAATATAAATTCAAACTCAACATAAAAACCCCCAAAAATTACTCAATTATAATATTAGATAATATATGGTTGTAATTTCATCATAAAATCAAATTTAGACATGTTTTGATCTTATTTTAAACTTTATCATTTTGATTTATCCTTATTTAATCTATTTAATTTTATTTGTGGTAATAAAATTCTAAATTTTAAATGGTTATAAATAATCCCTTTTGTGTTGTTTATTTTCCATAATTGGATACTTTATGACATTTTAGACAATATAAATTTCAATTTATATTATTTAAATATTTGTTGTGATTTTTAAACAATTTAATAATACGTTATTTTTATAAAATAACAATATTGCCAATTTTGACACTATTCATTTATTTGAATTTAAATAAAATCCAAACAGAGGATATATTCGAAATAAAATATTTAATAGGTTCCTAACATATAATATTAATATAGAAAACTAGTTTACCACATTAAATATTTCATATAATATTTATTTTATTATTTTGAAACCATTTATTAGATACTTCTCTTAATAGAATAATTTCTACAACATTTTTGTATAATTACTAAATATACTTATTTTTTGAAAAAAAATTAAAAATAAAATACTAGGATGAAGATAAATCTTATTGATTTCATAAGAATACTTTTAGTCGGATTTATAGTCTAAAACACCCATCTTTTAAAATGTTATATTTATTAAATTATGAAGGTGACAACTTTGACATCATTTAAATAAAATAATATAAGTGTCATAATCTACTTTATAATACTCCAAACGGACATAAATTCGGTAATTGGATGCTTATGGGGTATATATACACTACCAATAAGTTTCTGTCAGGTTTGTGAGCCTTTTAATGGGTATTATTATTTCAATAAAAACAATATTACTTATTTTTCACTAAATAAATAATTTCTGCATCATTACTGTATTAGCTATTAAGGTAATTAAATATCTATTAAAATTTATAAATAAATTACCATTTTAAAGAAAAACATTTTATATTTAAAATGAGTATTTATAAACGAATTTATATTCTTTATAAAATTATATTAAAAATACATTAATTATTAAAGTTGAGTGAGACATATTTCACTTTCCATTAAATAAAATAAATTAAAGATCTTAATCACCTCCAAATGGGTTCTAATGGAATCAATTTCGACCCAAATATGACATAGGACGAAATATAATCATCCAATTTTATTATGGAAAGTGTTAGGGTAATTTTATAATATTATATTTACCCTTAATTACCCGATTTACCTTTAACGATGTTAAATAAAATTTATTGTAGTTACTATTCATAATGCCAAAAAATAAAAGGTAGTCTATTAATATAATTTTGACTCACTGATTTCAAATATTTAATCCATTTTTCCAAATTCAATACACAGAAGTTGCAGAAATTAAATAAGAATTATTCCTGTTGTCGAAAGAAAACATGTTTTCATTTAAAACATTGCAAAAGATTGCATTGATTTAACCTACGAATTCAATGTAAAATCAATTCTAATGACATAAATTATATTAAATGGAGAAAAAATTATTCTATTTATACTTTACAACCATTAAATATTATAATTTAACCTGATAAATTATTATGATGAAAAAACTTTTTTTAAATTAAAATATAGCATATTTTTACTATTCATTAAAATATGAAAGTTATCAGAATAATATGAAAATTTTATCCAAGGTAAAATTTTATATCCTGATTCCAAATAATAATTTTATTTTTTAAAATTCAACTTATAAAAATGTCAAAAACTAGTTTTAATGTGGGTGCGCCATCAAAAGGTACCAAAACTGCATTTTTTGAAAAATACTTATTTTACCTGGAAATTTTATTTTGTTATTATACCATGTTATAGGAAATGTTTAAAATGAATAATAATGTTATAAAATTCAAAATTTAGTTAATAATATTCATAACAGATAGTTCAAAATTATATTATAATAAGATATCGTTTTTAGTGAAACCCATTATTGCGTACAACACCCGCTATCGGGGAAGGTCGTGATTGCGGGTAATGCAAGCCAAGTCAGGGTTGCGTGTAGTGAATGACTCCTTTGTTGTTGTGTATAACAAAATCCAACCATATTTTATTTATAAATTGAATATATATGTATATATACACTCAATGTTGCGTAGAATAACTACTATCTAACAAACTTGAAATTGTGTGCAACACGATCCAAGATTAGTGTTGAATATACTGCAAGCTAATACGGTGTTGCATATAGCGCAATATAATCTTGGTGTATCGTACAACAGAAGATATGAAAGAAATTAAAAAGAATATATCTTATAAAATCTCAGGTTGTAACACGCCTCCAGAATTAAATCGGGGTCTTTCAGGGATAATGAAACCTTTGGAAATGGACGAAGAGAATCAGGCTTTGAAAGTGGAAAGAAAGAATCTATCTTTTTATGTAACTGAACTTGCAAGCCTCTCTCCTCTGATCGGGGGGAGGGAGCAGAACCACGCCGCATTAGGTTTATGCCATGTTCACGAGAGAGAGATCGGGAGGCGCCTCTCTTCCTATATATATATATATATCAATAAATATAGTTTTGTTTTGTTATCTACATTAATATATAATTATTTTTATAAATTACTTATCGTATTGTATTAAATATATATAATATCAAATAATAAACATATTAATTAAAAATATATTTATTATTATTATAATATAAAATATAAAAACGACATACTTCAGTTTTTATATGATATATTTAATAAATAAATTATAATTATGCATATATTTAGATAATATGTTTATGCTTTTATATTATATATAATTAATACTATATGAAATTCTATTTATACAAATAAATATATAAAATTGTACATAAAATTATAAAATTATATTTATGTATACATATAAATACAATTAAATACATTCATATAATTGAGAATATATAATATAATTAAATTATATGTATATATTTACAAAATTAATTTTATAATTTATATGGTATGCTGAAATATATATAAAATAATTATATAATATATCTAAATTTCAATATAATAAAATATATATAACTAAAATAATATATATGTATAATTTATTCTATATTATATTTATTTGTATACATAATATAATATAAATTTATTTATACATAAATATACAATAAAATATATTTAATATAATATATTTATAATATAAATAATTATAGAAATGTATATTGTCTATTAAACGATATATTAATCTTATATATTTGAATAAATATATTTTATTTATTACATTTATATTATGTATACCAATATTTATATATGTGTACAATTTTGTTTATATGTAAAAGTATTTATTTAAAATATTTTTATAATGTATATATATACACTTATAATTCATTTAAAAATATTTATATAATGAGTTTATGTACTATATATATGTGTGTGTTTGTGTACACACATACATGAACACCCCAACATATATATTATAAAATTTGAATTTATATGATATTTATTTTAAAATAAAAATAAAAATTTATGGGTGGTTAAAAAACCCCTCTAGTTAAAGGGATTAGTGGTGGTTCATGAACCCCATCTCATGTCAAAAATTTTAGGGGGTTAACATTCCCCTAAAATTTCTTAAATTAGAGGGGCTTCATAACCCCCTCTAATTTATTAAATTACAAGGGGTTTAAATCCCCCTCTAATCTAAGGGATTAACGATAGTTCCTGAACCCCCACTATTTCCATTAAAAATAATTTTCATATTACATATAGCCTCTAATATCCAAAAAAATAATATATATATATATATATATGTATATATAACCTTTAATATAGAATCTAACACATATGGCCACTGATTATTAAACTAGCATTGGTTTTGACACAACTACCTCTAAAATGAAAGCAAATATTTCAAAAAAAATGATAAATTTGTTTTTTGGCGTTGCGAACCCCATCTAAATTAGATGATCATTTAGGGTTGCGTATAAACCCCACTAAAATGAATTGAAAGGGCACTGTTAATAAACCAATCAAAACAAAATCCACTAATCTGCTATTTTTTTAAAGTGGGACTATGTCGAAGGCTTCCAACTCAGTGCATCATCCACAAAAATACCCTTTATTGGTGTATAAAAAATCTCAAATTCAAAAGACTAAATGTACTCTACCCACATGTGCTACCTGAGATTAAAATCATACGGCATGGAAATATATTGTAGACTTTTATAGTCCATGTAAAAGAAGAAATTTTCTGCCAATAAACAATGTCTCCATAACCATAAAGCTTGACCCAAAACTGCTAGCTCAAGATCATATATTGGTAAATTATTCTCAAGAGGACAAAATAGGCGGGTCCCATATGCAATGACTCATTCTCCATGAATAATAAATTCTCCAAGCCTAATTATAGGTTCATCACAATAAACTGTATAACTACAGCCCGACTTTGGAAGGACAAGTTTTGGTGCTGAAGTCAGTCTCTCTTTTTTACTCTAGAAAGGTTGTCTCACTTGTTTCTAGATATATAAACGAAAATCCTTTTTAGTCAAGCCCATAAGAGGTTCTTCTAGGAAAGAACAATCAGAACAAAATTCATGTAATAGCCATCCATCCCCAAGAAACTATGTATCTCCATGATATTATTGGGCTACTCCTTGGAAACTACAATGGTCACCTTATTTGGGTTAATAGAAACTCCAAACTTTGAAATGATATGACCATATAAATAATCCTTATTGATCCAAAAGCTATATTTAGTGACCTTAGAAAAAAAATGGTTCTCTCTTGGTATATTTAGCATGGTCTCAATATGTTTTTTCAAGGGCATGTCATGAATGAGAATATAACAAGATAACTTCCATGAAAACCACCAAAAATTAATCATGATATGATTGAAATAAATGATTCATTAAATTCATAATGATTGATGGAATGTTAATAATTCCAAAGGGCATAACCAGATACTCATAAAAGCTATACCTACTACAAAATGCTATATGGTGTATGTCTCATGGTCGAATATGCACATGATAGTAGACTGTCTACAAATCAATCTTGGGGAAAATCATCACAGCATAGAGCTGGTTGAAGAGTTCATCAATAAGAGGTAGTGTATAATGATTCTTAATAATCATTTGGATTAATTGTCGAGATTCCACACACAATATTAGTTTTCCATTTTTTTCATGGAGGAAAGCATAGGATAACCCAATGGTGAAGTACTAGGTTGTATAAAACCCTTATATTCCAAACCTTCCAACTACTTCTTCAGTTCCTATATTTCCTTATATACCATACTATGGGGAGGAGTGAACATTGGTGCCACAATAGTAACTAGAAAAATAGTGAATTCCATATCTCTCTCATGAGGTAATCTAGAGAAGTCATGAGGGAAGATGTCCTTAAAATGATCCACTACATAAGGGAATTCCATAAGTAGAATTCCTTGGTTGCTCATAAAGAGACTAGCCATCTAGGTTATCACTATACTCATCCCATGATGCTTTGTTTCACCTTGAAGTACATTTACATTCCATTATCCCATATAAATTTAGGCACCACCCTCAGGTGATAAGAAGTACACCCTATGGTGATAGAAATCATTGTGAGGATCATAAGGCACTAGACATTTCCTTTTTTGAGAATGATGTTGAATATTTTCATCTTGAGGGAAAAAAATATCCACCAGAATCAGTAACCACCTATATAAAGGGGGTAATCCATTCTCTATCTAACACTCTCTAATAAAAACCTTAAAAGTGTTTCTAGAGTAATCATGTGGAAGAGTACTCTATATCTTTTCTTAGACTTTCCAAAATTGTCCTAGATATAATATAGTGAATAGAACCTATATAAAAAAGAAATAAACTGAAGTATAGGAAAGTTGAATAGTACATATAAATTTAGAAGGCCCCAGAATTTACTCCTCAGGAGTAGGATTCACTATAAAGATATATCCATTACAAAAACCCTATGATGCAACCTGACTAACCTAAGAACGTGTTCTCTAAAGGTTATAATAACTTGAAGTCCGACTACCTCATCCAAGAATTCATACTCAGCATGATCGGTAGGTAGTAGTCCATTCTTGAAATGTAGATACTAATCCTATACCATAATATACTGTCAGAACAGATCCCTCTTCACTTGGAACAAGAGGGAAAATTTGGTAAAAATGCTGAATGTGACCCATTTTGTTTCAAGTTCAGTCCTCGATTGGGTCCCTCTTACACCGTGGATTCTTTTTGAAAATTCTACCACACTGTTGGCACAACAAAAATAATTACGTTCGTGTAATATGAAATGTGCTAACACCATGAGTAGATTATAAAAGATGTTTCCTTCCACTAGACAGACCACCTCCCCACCTATATGATGAACTTCTTTGACTCACAATACCAGTTTCCCTTTTGTTATTCTTAGTGATGATGTCATGGTTCACAATCCCTAATATAGTGGTCAACCAATATATATTTACTTATGATCAAATGGTGTACATAATAACATCCTCAAATTATATCACAATCATCAAATAGTCATTGGTCATTGTAGGTGAAAAATTATAAAGTTCAATAAAAGGATCAAAATACTCTATCATGGATATAACACCATTCAGTAGGTGCATAAACTCACTAACATAGTCCTCTATTAGTGTTTTGGGAAATAATTAATCAATAAAGATGTCTACATGTCCTCCTCAAAAATACCCCCTTGATGATCAGCCTGGGTAATAACATCCCACCATCATTTAGAAGAATCACAGAGCATATAGGTTGCGAGCTTGAACATCCACTATTGATATGTATACATATAATCTAAGATCAATAACATAGACTCTATCTATGATTCTGTAGCATGAGGACCACCACCCCCAAAGAAGGTGGGAGGATTATAATACTAAAAATATCACATTAACTATTCCATAGTAGGGGAGGGTTGTGGGGCTCCCTATACAGACTGCATGAAGCACAAAAAGATATTTCGAAACTGAGCATCAATACCCAGTAGAGGATCAACTACATGTGCCTTTAGTTGAAATGTAGGAAGAAATACTAGTGGATCAGGTCCCACCACCTCTGGATTATGTTTTTCACCAACCTCATGGAACATGTATCAAGTACATCACATTTTCATAGCTCTAAAATTTCTAAACACAGACCACATATAAGATTTCTCAATAGATAAGAAACATGATAATAGGAAAGGACAAGTATAAGGTATTCCAACAATGAGACACACCTCTATACCTAATCCTAAATCGAGGTCTAGATGATATTAAATATCATGAAAGATCATAATAGACACAAACAACATCAATTACTATGGTCAGGTTTGGGTCGATGTTTCTCATCACACGTCTGAGTTTCTTGTATATGGAGTGTTAATTTCATTTTATAGTGGATGAAAACTTTAGATTACGATTGAAATTCGCATATAGTGGTAACCATTTAATTTAAAAGTATAGATTAATTTTATTTCATAATTATTTATATGTATTAATATATAATTGTCATCTATAAGTGTCATTGTTCCCAATTTATAAAGGACCATAATCAATATAAATTGAAATTGGTATGTCATGTAACTGTGACATGACCTTTAAGTCCGGTATCAGGATTTAACATGCCATGTAAAAATATTTCCTTTAATAAATCACCATTCCTAATTTATAAAAATATTAGAAATATAAATTATTATTGGGATTTATGTAATTAAATCAACAAATGTTTCAGTCCATAAAACCAATTAGTCATGGGTCAATGTGGAATAATTGTTTAATTAAGGTGTTATCATCAATTTATGTAGTAAATTTCCATTTAGATTTATGTAGAGAATTCAATTCATCCAATTATTTTATCCCTATAATAAACATTATCAGATTTCCATATATAATAATCTAGGCACTTATTATATTGATTATGTAGAAATTCACAATTCATTTTCAGCCTTACTTCAACGTGTTAAACTGATTTTTTTATTTTAAATTCCAATTATTATAAATATATTGTACCTCATATTTGACTTAATCATATGATTTTAACACAATTAAAAGGGTAAAATTCACTTGTTTTATGTTTTTATTGTAGCTGGAGGTGATTTGGAGTACCTAGGTTGAAGTTGAAGAAAAACGGAAAAACAATGTAAGATTCCAATATCACTAATGTATTCAAACAAACACTTATACAAATCATTGAATCTAATTGGGATTTTATTTTCTGGGATGATTAAAAATTAAGTAGGATACAACTTTTTTAATGAATCAAACCCCAATTCACTTATCTGAAGTCCCAACTGAACTGATCTATCCAAGCCACTAAATCTGCACAAAGTCAAAAGTTGTGTTCTATATTTTATCCATTTCTCAGGTTGTAGTTGTGAAAATGATGAAAATTTTTAGGTGTAGATATTTAAAAGGTTTTGAAAAAACATTTTAGTTTTTAAAAAAGTACGATAAGACCATATGGATGTTATAAACAATGGTCCAAATTGGTTTATAAAATCTGTGTTCCCAAAACAACCTTACACTTTGCCTATAAATTGGTACTTTGCGCCCCAATTTTATATGTTCATCTAAGAGGAAAAGATCTGATATTTTGAAGACCTAGAGGAGTATTATCCTCATCCAAGAAGTTTTAGAGACCCCTATATTCAAGTGGGGTTAACGATGAAGGCAATGTTCTAACTAAACCTCATCCTCCTCTCGATGGAGAGCCTAAAAGTGGATCATGATTTTGAAGAAGCTACACATACTTTGGAGGGAGTTCCCACAACTTTTATTCTATAGGATTTGTTGTAATTTTTTTCCTAAATATTTAACTTATGTTTTATATTAACATTATTCTCTAATAAATTCATTTCTTTGGTTTACTTATGTGAAACACTTTTTCTCTCCACATTGACTATGTTGAGATTTCATGTGGGAATCTTGGGTTTCTCCGACTCGACAATGAATGCATCATATTTATCAAACACAAAAATGAGAATTTAATATGATTTTGAATCCATTATTCCATTATTTATTTATAAACCTTGATAACACGATTATTGTTTTAAGGCATGGTTTATTGTGCATTATTTTTAGGGGCAAGAGGGGAACAAAGGTCTTGACAACCCTCAACCAAAAAATTGAATTAAAGCATGTGAAATTTTTGGAACAATGAACAATTCAAGATGTGTAGTGAAATTGAAATAAACTACTTCTCTAATTAATCTAAAATCACAAACTTAGTTTCCATATTTTAAACTCTTTAATTATGTAATTTTTTAAATTTTTTTCAAAACCACCCCCTCTTTAAGATGTTTTTATAAAAAATCACACATGAAACCTACAATGATCCTTGAGATATGAACAAAGGTATGAGATATACTATAAATCAGCTATAAAAATATAATAAATTTTACATGTCATGATAATGAGTTCAAATTTTGGCATTGTTTCCAGGGGTGTTTTTGTTTTTTGGGTATATTTTTTATAAAAATATTCAGTATTCTGTAATTATTTGTTCAAATAATTTATTTAATCATTTATTAGTAGATTTATAAAATCATAATTTTTAGGCCTTTTTCATGTCATGTTATTCACCAGAGGAATGAATTCCTCTTGAACACGAACAGAAGAGGATCTTGCATCATCGGTACAAAGAAGCACTGAACGATCCATTAAAAGAGTACATCCCAGACATCATCACACTTATGGATATTTCTTCTTATTTTTCTAAAACCAACATCAAGTCTAAAACAAAATAATATGGCGAAAAACAACTTAACATTAATAGAACTAACCTCACCTTATGTTGTTATCCAACCCACCTATATTCGAATACAAGGCGAGGCATCCAATTTTGAACATAAATCATGTTTAATTCACTTATTACCTAGATTCGGTGGACTCATAAGGGAAGATACACATATGAATTTAAAATAATTTCATATAATGTGCTCTATATTAAAACATACTAATGTGGATGAATAAAAATTAAATATTATAGAGTTACCTTTTTCATTAGAATACACTACAAAGGATTGGCTATATTTTGTTAATTCCCAAATTAGATGCAGGGTGGGGATGAAATACCTTTTTCTTAAAAAAAATCCCAACATCTAGAAATGAGACTATAAGGAACAAAATATATGGAATAATTAAATGACAAGGGAAAAACATCATAAATATTTGGAACGATTTAGAAGGCTTTGTTCATGTTTCACACACCAAAAAATAAGTGATTAACTTTTAATACAATGTTTCTATGATGATTTATTTCATAATGATCATAACATGATTGATGTTGATGTAGGTGGTACACTAGTTGATAAGACCCAAATTTATACAAGAACCCTCATTGAAAACAAGGAACAAAACACTCAACATTTAGGTTTGAGGACCACTATACCCATTCGATGTGTCCAAGATGTGTAAAGTTATGAGTTTGAGAAGAAGGAGGACATGATGTTTGAGGAGGTAAGATCCCTTCAATAAAAAATTGAACTTTTCCAAGGAAAATACCAATCTAATCCTCCCATCCATTTTTGTATCTTCTCTTCTAAAACCCACTATTCAGACCAATTTTTAAATCTCTGAAATTTTTGTGGCAGTCTTAAATTTCCACCACTATAAAAAACCCATTTTGTAGGAATCGTATTATCCATCCATCCCTGGGTGGAAAAACAACCGAGCTTATATTAAAGGGGGGTATTCAATCCAGCCTCAACAACCATGGAACCAACTATGGAAATGTAGTCAACCACCACCACCTAGAAATATTTAACAACTAAAAACGCCTTTCCAGTGACCGCCTTCATAAGGCAATCTGAGCATAGATTAAATGATGAAACAAATGGATGCAAAAAATATCCATTTCAAAAAAACCACCCAATTAACATTACAAGTCCTAACAACCCAATTAGGCCAACTCACTAACTCAGTGGGGGAAATCCAAAGTCAGGAGTCCCATAAACTACCTTCTCAACCACAACTCAACCCAAGGGATAAGAGAAATGTTAGTACCATCACCCTTCATAGAAGAACACAACATAAAATACAAATTAACCCTATATTATAGTCATATCCTATTTATGAATCCTCTATCCCAAACATGGAAAATGGTTTAAGAAAATAAAATCCTCTTGCTAAGAAAAATAACATCAAAGGAAATAGTGGATATTTCAATGATCCAAATAGAAAAACCATTCCACTTCAATTTCCCCAAAAGTTCCACCAAACCAATAAAAAAAACTAAACAGGAGAAAGAAATCTTGGAAACATTAATGAAATTGTAGGTTAGCATCCCTTTGATTGATTCTGTGATGAAAATTCCATGATACGCAATGTTTCTCAAGGTGATGTGAACAAAATTATGGAGACTTCATGGTGATAAAATGGTGATCTTAGGGAGAAATTAATCAACATGTATAGAGACATCAATTCCCACAAAATAGTATTTCCAGAAACATTTTCGATTACATGAACAATTGGTGAGTATTCCTTTTCAGATGTTATTCTAGATTTGGGTTCATATATAAATGTGATGTGTCACCTTATTTTCTCATAATTATAGGTTGGGGAATTAAATCTCACCATAATTGTTATGCAAACTAGAAAACTAGAGCACAACACATCCTGCAGGTTTTTCAGAGGATATTCTTGTGAGGGTGAAAATTAAATTTTTCCCTTCCGTCTTTTATGTGCTTAAATGGAATATTATAGGATGAAGGGACACCACACAATTATATTTGGGATACATTTCCATAAAACAAAAAACCATAATTAATGTCCATAATAGTACAATCTATATGGAGTTTTCTGGTGAAATTTTCAACATAAACATACTTGATGTCATGAAAATAGCCTTAGAAGAACATTCCTCAGTTTTAGCTAATTATATTGATGTGATCTCTCCCCTAATTTTTTTTTCTGTCCAATAGGCCCCTTTTTGTTTTTTCATTAATAATAAGTTATTCTAGGAAATAAATCATGCATTGAATTTTGTACTGGTGTAGAAAAATGTCATGCATGATTGTTAATTTATAAATTATTGGGCACTGAGGATCCCATGATCATAGATGAAATTACTAAGTTGTAAATTCTCATTCCTCATCTGAGAATTTTACAATTAAGTAGTTAGATCAGATTAGTGACCTCTCACACTCACATTAATTCACATCAATCCAAAATACCCCTGAATTGGTACTGAAACCAATAAATAAAATTTTAAAATATCCATATCTTCGGAATGGAAAGAAACTTCATATCATCATTCCTAGGTCACTCCTTATTGAGCATGAATTGCGGCTGCTTGAACTTTTCATGGAGTATAAACAAGCATTAGTATGGATACTTACTGCAATTCCTATAATTATCCCATTAAATTTCACACCTCATATATTGTTAAATGAAGAGGCAAAACCCATGAGGCAATAACAACATCAACTAAACCAAAACCTCCTAGATGTTGTTAAAAAGGAGGTAACAAAATTTTTGTCTTTTGGAATCATTTACTCAATATTTTACAGCTAATGGGTTAGCCTAATGTCGGTAGTTCCCAAGAAAACATGTCTTAAAATAATTAAAAATGAAAATAATGAACTAGTTCTGAACTTTATGAAGAATAGTTGGTGTGTCTGCATAGACTATCGCTGACTAAACAAACACACCACGAAGGACTATTTCCCATTTTAATTCATTGACTACATGATAGGGAGGAAAATGGGGATGTCCCATTGTTGTTTCCGTGATTGGTATTCTAGATACTTTTGAATCCATATTGCCCTGAAGGATCTGGAAAAGACAACCTCCACTTTCCCATTTGGAACATTTTCTTATAGGAGGATGCTATTTGGTCGGTGCAATGCTCCAAGAACTTTTCAATGATGCGTGGTTAGTATTTTTTAAGATTGATTAGAGGATTTAATGGATTTTTTTCAAGGTTGAATTCACTATATTTGGTTCCTCTTTTGATCAATGTTTGTGTCATATTCATTCAGCTTTATATGAATTTATTAAAAATACTACCATATTATATTATGATAAATTCCAATTCATTGTGAGACATAGTATAGTACTTGGGCCTGTCATTTATGGGGATGGTATCCAAGTGGAAAAATAAAACTGGATTCTGTTTCTTCACTATTATTCCCAAAAGAAATTATGGTATTTTTAGTCTTTGTTAGGTCATTCTGGATTTTACCATCATTTCATTCATGAATTTAGTAATATTGAACCCCCTCTATTGATTTCCCCAAAAGAAAAAGAATTTTTTTTTGTTTTAGAATGTGAGTAAGCTTTTAATAAAATGGAATGGAGTCTCACATCACCCTATATAATCCAACCACCTTGGTGGGATTTACCATTTAAGATCATTCCTTATTCCTTTAACTATGTAGTTGGGGTAGTCTTATCCCAACAGATTGATCGAGCACCACATGTTATTTCACATTCCACATGCATAATGGACCATGTCCAAGAAAACTAAACTACAACTAAAAAATACTTCCTTTGCATTGTTTTTTTACTTGGATAAATTTAGGTAATACCTTTTAGGGTCTAGATTCATTGTGTTCTAAAACAATGAAGCCCTCGAGTATCTCCTTAAGTGACCGGAATTCAAACCATGTCTCATTTGATGGATACCCCTCCTTCATGAAATTTAACATATAAATTAGGGGTAAAAAGGAGTAGAGAATTTGGTGGATGACTATATTAGTAGTATCCACCCATTATCAAAAATGGAATAATCCCTCTGTATTCCCATAAATGACATGTTTCATGATGAACAATTGTATCGATATAATGTTGTTATTCCTTAGTATGCCAAAATTGTAAATTATTCAGTAGCATATTTAGTTCATTCTGATTTCAACAAAAACCAATAAATCCATCTAAAAAATTAGTCCTATTAGTAAATTTGGGATGACCCCTACCTTTGGAATGCATGTATTAATCAAGTCCTCATGCATTGTGTTCCTAATTGAATGTTTAAGTTTGTCCTTAGGTTCATTCACACTCTTTATTATAGGATCCACTTTGGCCCCCAATGGAATGCTTGCAAGGTCCTTGATTATGGTTTCTTTTGGCCAAAACATTTCAGTATTCCCTTGATTTCTATAAATATTGTCCTCATTTTCAAATGATTCTTAATGTCACTAAAAGTAATGAAATTCCACAATAACCCATACTCTTTCCTGATAATTATTATGATCGAGCAGTGACTTTATGAGTCCATTTCAAAATTCCATTTGTGAATTACACATTCTTCTAGAAGTTTATTACATGAGAAAATCGCTATAGGAATGATCCACAAGGATAGTTGATTCCAAGATAGTTTTTGAATTTTTGTTAACCAAAATTTTCTATAGGTTTGGATTTCTGAGGTTCATCATTAGTTACCATATTTCTCATTTCTACAACCAAACAATGCAATTATTGTTGTATCTTAATATGGTCCATCATCGAGTGTATACGACATATCACCCACAATCCAATGTTTATACTAATGTGTCTAATAGGGAGGTAAAAAATATTCTTGAAAAAATTATTAAACCCAATAGAAATGATTAGAGTCTTATAATGAATGATTCATTATGGGAATACCTAATTACTTTTGAAACTCCCATTGGAATGTCACCATATCATCTTGTGTTTGTAAATAGTTTTCACCACCCTATTGAGATAGAGAACCGGGCCTACTGGACCATTAAATAATGAAATTTTAATATTTCCAGTTTAGTTTCTCAAAGGATGAAACAAATTCATGAGTTCGAGGAAATCCATAGAGATTCAAATGAGAAATCCGATATTTATAAAGAGAAAACCATGGAATCCCATGACCATCTCATCATTATTCGTCAAATACACATTGGGAATAAGGTCCTCCTTTATAATGAAAGGTGCAATATGCATCTATGTAAGATTTTTTCTCTCTGTTTTGGTCCATAAACTATTACTAATGTCTATCAATTTGGTATTGTTCAGGTTATAAATGAATAAACTAAAAAAACCTTCACTGCTAATGGGAAGCAGCTAAAGCACTTTCATGAAGCCATTCCAGAGTCCCCGATGGAGGAACTCTATGCTGAAGAAGAAACCAATGAATGAAACCCACAAGGTTTTATCATTCATACCCATATTCTCTTTTATTACAGTGAGGAAACTGCATGATCTAGGTGTGGGGATGGGTATATTCTTGTGCTTGTTATGAATTTTCATCATATTTATTCTTTTGAAATTTTGTCTTACTAGAAAGTATTATCACGATCCCATGTCCCCCCTCACTTTTATGCTAGAATATTATTTTTTCTCAACTTAATAATGGAAAATAATACCCACTCAATCATGGAAATCACTGAAAATGTATAAATAATTTCCCTATTTCAAATTGTTTTAACATTGAAAAAACTTTACTGATAAAATGTTTGATTTATCATGAATTTATGACTAATGTGTGACTTTTTGTTTGGAAATTTTTTTGATGATATGAATGTTTGAATCATTTGGAAACCCTTGAGAAAAATAGTACCCTTTGAGTAAGTAATTTATAAGAAACTTATGCCTCTTAATATCTCCCCACATCCTTTTACCCAAACATGAATTTCAAATTTTTCCTACTAAGTAGAATGTGAATATATGTTAGGATAATATTTATCATTTTTCTGAATTTTTTTCATACATTTTGTACTTATCTATTCTTTTTCATTCCTGTAACAGATTGACCTATCTGTGTGTACCTGTTATCCGATTGTTGTATACCTGAAAATAAATAAACTAAAATTAAAAAAAATAAAAAATAAAAACACAAATATATGGGTTGTCCCTTGGGTAGGAAAAATCCACTCTTCTTTGACCTTTGATCATATTATAATTGTTATAATTAGTGTCATGGGGAGATCCAACAAGGGTTTAGTGATGAGTGTGAAATTTATTCCATGTTCAGCTTTTGAAAAAAATTAATAATATATGAGGGGAGTGATGAAATGTAAAACATATGGATATAACTAGTCCAGGTGATCAAATTTTTACGTGAGCGTGTCTTGAAATTTGATTACAAAGGATATAGGGATGGTTCAGTGGACAAAATCATTTAAACTTATTTTTTTAAATTAAATTATATTTACTGGATAAAAAGTGGAAATAACTGCATTAAATGGTTGTCACACCAATATGTGGAAAATTAGTGACATGTTGAACATTGTAACTATTTTATTATGTTGGTATCATGGATTTGTTATAATTTAGTTCTAATTCCATTTATGTGAAAACTTTTTCCATGATCACTGAGAATAACTCAATGGTTTGATTTTTGATTTGGTCACATTTTTATCAATGATTAAATTTTCATTTATTGTTAAATATTCATGAATTCGGGAATATCTCCATGAATAACTTTTGGAAATTTGACCTTTCCCAGGAGTGAAAATGTTTAGGAGTGGGGTGTGATCATGTGGCGAATCGCTATTAATTTTCACCCCTACATCAATGAGTTAAACTGATTTTGTATTTTAAATTTCAACTATTATAACAAATTTTACATCATGATCGATTGATAAATTTAATTTTAATCACTGTTAAAAAGGAAAATTTCCCATGTTTCGATGTTTTAATTGTTGTTTGGGGTGATTTGTAGGTATCAAGATGATGTTGAAGAAAAAGTGGCCAAACTGTGCATGTTTCCAAGTTCTTCAAAGGACTCAACCACCTATTTCTATAAATTCATGTATCCAATTGGTCTGAATTTTTTTTGAATCATCTAAAATTTAGTAGGATATAACTCTTAAGAAGGAAAACAGTTCCAATTCATACATTTAAATGACCAACTGAACTAATATGTCCAATCCACCCAATCTGCATGACATCAAAAGTTATATTTTGTATTTCATCCATATTAGAGGTTGTAGATGTCTAAATGATAGAGAATATTCTGTGGAGATATTAAATAGGTGGACAAAAAAACTTTTTATTTTTATCTAAAGTCAGATAAGTCTTTCTGGATGTCAAAAACCATGATCCAATTGGATTTACAAAATCTTTGTACCCAAAACCAAATTTCACATTACATATAAATTGGAAACATGGGAACTAAATTTTTATATTTGACCATGAGGAAAATATATGGTATTTTAGATACCCAAATGAGTCTTCTCCTCATCTAATAAGTTATGGAGGCCCCTATCCTCATAGGGGGATGAAGGACGACAGTGAAGTTACACCTAAGTCTCATATTCCTCTCAATGGTGAGCTAAATGGTGGTCAGTCATTTCAAGGAAGATAAAAATACATTAGAGGGGTTTATATCACCTTTTCTTCTAATATTGTTGTTTAATTTGTTTCTTGAATATTTTAGTTGTGTTTTATCTTAACATTAATCTCTTATGAGTTAAAGAACTGAGACTACTAGTCACTTAAATAATAAAATTATAATATTTCCAGTTTAGTTTCTCAACAGATGATAAAAATTCAGGAGTTCAAGGAAATGCAGAAAGATTTATATGAGAACTCTCAGATTTATATAGAGAAACCCATGGATTCCCATGACCATATCATCATTCATCGTCAAATACACCTTGGGAAGAAGGTCCTCTTTTATAATTAAAGGTGCAATATGCATCCATGTAAGTTTTTTTCTCTCTGTTTTCGTTTATAAATTATTACTAATGTCTATCAAT
Organism: Viscum album; assembly: GCA_963277665.1. NCBI lineage: Eukaryota > Viridiplantae > Streptophyta > Magnoliopsida > Santalales > Viscaceae > Viscum > Viscum album. Next base: position 2,124,671,638 of record OY728119.1, read on the forward strand.
TTGGTATTGTTCAGCTTATAATTGAAGAAACTAAAAAAAATCACTGTAAATGGAAGTGTCTGAAGGACTTTCATGAAGCCATTCTAGAGTCCCTGGTGGAGGAACTCTATGTTAAATATGAAACCAATGAATGAAACCCACAAGGATTTATCATTCAATCCCACATTCTCTATTATTATAGTGAAGAAACTACATGATCTAAGTGTGGGGATGGGTATATTCTTGGGCTAGTTAGGAATTTTCATCATATTTCTTCTTTTAAAATTTTATCTTACTTGATAGTATTATCATGATACCATGTCCCCATCTGTTTTACGCTAGAATATTAATTTTTTTAACCACCTAATAATGAAAAATAATACCCACTCAATCATGGAAATCACTAAAAATGTTTAAATAATTTCCCTATATCAAGTTGTTTTAACATTAAAAAAAATTTGATAATTTTTTTGATTTATCATGAATTTAAGACTAATGGGTGACTTTTTTTTGGAAATGTTATTGATGATATTAATGGTTGAATCATTTTGAAACCCTTGATAAAAATGGCACGCTTTGACTAAGTAATTTATAGGAAAATTGTGCCTCTTATTATCTCCCCACACCCTTTCACCCAACCATGAATTATAAATTTTTCCTACTCAATAGATGAAGAATATATGTTAGGTTAATATTTATTATCATTCTAAATTTATTTCCATACATATTTCACTTATCTATTCATTTTCATTACTGTACCAGATTGAGTTATGTGTGTGTACCTATTATCGGATTGTTGTATGCCCTCAAAAAAATAAACTAAATATAAAAAATTCCAAAATAAAAACACGAAAATATGGGTCATCCATTGGGTAGGAAAAATTCACTCTTCTTTAACATTTGAACATATTATAACTATTAGAATTAGTGTCGTGGGGAGATAAAACAAGGGTTGAGTGACGAGTTTGAAATTTGTTCCATGTTCATCTTTTGAAAAAAAATTAATAATATAAGAGGGGAGTGATTAAATGTAAAACATATGGATATAACTTGTCCACGTTATCAAATTTTTACATCAAGAAATTTTTACGTGAGTGTGTCTTGAAATTTTATTGCAAAGGATATAGGGAAGGTTCAGTGGACAAAATCATTTAAACTTATTTTTTTAAATAAACTTATATTTACGGGATAAAAAGTGGAAATAATTGCATTAAATTGTTGTCACAAACATATATGGAAAATTTGTGACATGGTGAACATTGTAATTATTTTCTCATGTTGTTATCATGGATTTGTTATAATTTAGTTCTAATTCAATTTATGTGAAAAAATCTTTCATGATCACTGATAATAACTCCTTGGTTTGATTTTTGATTTGGTCATATTTTTATCACTGATTAAATTTTCATTTATTGTTAAATATTCATGATTTCCGGAATATCTCCATTAATAATTTTTGGAAATTTGGCCTTTCCCAGGAGTGAAAATGTCTTGGAGTTGGTTGTGATCATGTGGTGAATCACTATTAATTTTCACCCTTAGATCAATGGGTTAAAATAATTTTGTATTATAAATTTCAATTATTATAACAAATTTTACCTCATTATTGATTGATAAATTTAATTTTTATCAATCTTAAAAAGTAAAATTTCACTTGTTTCGATGTTTTCATTGTAGTTGGAGGTAATTTGTATGTATCAGGATGAAGTTGAAGAAAAAGGGGCCAAAATATGAATTTTCCAAGTTCCCCAAATGACTCAACCACCCACATCTACTAATTCGTGTATCTAATTTGACTGATTTTTTTTTTGAGTCATCTAAAATTCAATATGATATAACTCTTCAGAAGGAAAGCAATCCCAATTCATCCATCTAAATTTCCAACCGAACTGATATGTCCAATCGACCAAATCTGCATGATATCAAAATTAATATTCTGCATTTCATCCATATTAGATGTTGTATATTTATAAATGATAGAAAATACTCAGTGGAGATATTAAATAGGTGGATAAAAACCTTTTTAGTTTTATCCAAAGTGATATAAGGATTTCTGGATGTCAAAAACCATGATTCAATTGGATTTACAAAATCATTGTTCCCAAAACCAACTTCCACATTCCCTATAAATTGGAAACATGTGAACTAAATTTTTTTTGTTTGACCATGAGGAAAATATATGGTATTTTAGATACCCAAATAATTCCTCTCCTTTAATAATAAGTTATGGAGGCCCTTATCCTCATAGGGGGGTGAAGGACGAAGGTGAAGTTCCACCAGAGCCTCCTCTTCCTCTCAATGGCAAGCTAAACGGTGTTCAGTCATTTCAAGGAAGCTAAAAATACTTGGGAGGGGTTTATATTACCTTTTCTTATAATATTTTTGTTTTAAATTGTTTATTAAATATTTTAGTTGTGTTTTATCATAACATTAATCTCCTTTGAGATGGAGAACCGGGCCTACTAGGCCATTAAATAATGAAAATATAATATTTCCAGTTTAGTTTCTCAAAGGAAGATAATAATTCAGGAGTTCAAGGAAATGAATATAGATTAATATGAGAACTCTCAGATTTATAAGGAGAAAACCATGGCTTCCCATGACCATATCATCATTCATCGTCAAATACACATTGGGAAGAAGGTCCTCCTTTATAATGAAAGGTGAAATATGGATCCATGTAAGCCTTTTTTCTCTCTGTTTTGGTCCATAAACTATTACTAATTTCTATCCAATTGGTATTGTTCAGGTTATAAAGGATGAAACTAAAATAAACTTCACTGTCAATGAGAAGTGGTTGAAGCACTTTCATGAAGCCATTCGAGATTCCCTAGTGGAGTAACTCTATGTGGAAGAAGAAACCAATGAATGAAACCCACAAGGTTTTATCATTCAATTCCATATTCTCTTTTATTACAGTGAGGACACTCCATGATATAGGTGTGGGGATGGGTATATTCTTGGGCTAGTTAAGAATTTGCATCATATTTATTGTTTTGAAATTTTTTCTTACTAGATAGTATTATCACGATACCATGCCCCCCTCACTTTTATGCAAGAATATTAATTTTTCCCACTTAGTAATAGAAAATAAAAACCACTAAATCATGGAAATCACTGAAAATGTATAAATAATTTCCCTATTTCAAGTTGTTTTCACATTAAAAAAATTTATTGATAAAATGGTTGATTTATCATGAATTTTAGACTAATGTGTGACTTTTTTAGGGAAATTTTTTGTTTTTTGATGATATGAATGGTTGTATCATTTGGAAACCCTTGATAAAAATGTTACCCTTTGAGTAAGTAATTTATTGGAAAATTGTGCCTCTTAATATATCCCCACATCCTTTCACTCAACCATGAATTGTGAATTTTTCCTACTCAATAGAAGGTGAATATATGTTAGGTTAATATTTATCATCTTTCTGATTTTTTTTCATACATTTTTTACATATCTATTCTTTTTCAATACAATACAATATTGACCTATGTGTGTGTACCTATTATCCGATTGTTGTATTCCCTCAAAAAAATAAAATAAAAATAAAGAAAATAAAAAAACAAAAATATGGGTTGTCCCTTGGGTAGGAAAAATCTACTCTTCCTTAACCTTTGATCATATTATAACTGTTAGAATATGTGTCATGGAGAGATCAGACAGGGGTTGCGTGATGAGTGTGAAATATATTCCATGTTCATCTTTTAAAAAAAAATATTAATAATATACGAGGGGAGTGTTGAAATGTAAAACATATGGTTATAACTATTCAAGGTGAACAAATTTTTCCTTCTAGAAATTTTTACCTGAGTATGTCTTGAATTTTATTGCAAAGGATATAGGGAAGGTTTAGTGGACAAAATCTTTTAAGCCTATATTTTATATTAACTTATATTTACTGGATAAAAAGTGGAAAGAATTGCATTAAATGGTTGTCACACACATATGTGTAAAATTAGTGACATGGTGAACATTGTAATTATTTTCTTATGTTGGTATCATGGATTTGTTATAATATAGTTCTGATTCAATTTATGTGAAAACTTTTTCCATGATCACTGAGAATAACTCCATTGTTCGATTTTTGATTCGGTCACATTTTTTCACTAATTAAATTTTCATTTATTGTTAAATATTCATGAATTCAGGAATATCACCATGAATAATTTTTTGAAATTTGACTTTTCCCATGAGAGAAAATGTCTAGGAGTGGGGTGTGATCATGTGGCGAATCACTATTAATTTTCACCCATACATCAATGGGTTAAATTGATTTTTTTATTATAAATTTAAATTATTATAACAAATTTTAATATATGATTCATTGATTAATTTAATTTTTATCACTGTTAAAAAGGAAAATTTCTCTTTTTTGATGTTTTCATTGTAGTTGGAGGTGATCTGTAGGTATCAGGATGAAGATGAAGAAAAATGGGCCAAAGTGTGCAATTTTCCAAGTTCCCCAGAAGACTCGACCACCCACTTCTACTAATTCATGTATCCAATTAGTCTAATTTTTTTTAATCATCTAAAATTCAGTAGGATATAACTCTTAAGAAGGAAAATGATCCCAATTCATCCATCTAAATGACCAACTGAACTGATATGTCCAATCCACCAAATTTGCATTATATCAAAATTTATATTCTGTATTTCATCCATATCAGAGGTTGTAGATTTCTAAATGATAAAAAAACATTCAGTGGAGATGTTAAATAGGTGAATAAAAAACTTTTTAGTTTTATACAATGTGAGATAATACTTTCTAGATGTCAAAAACCGTGATCCAATTGGTTTTACCAAATCATTGTACCCAAAACCACCTTCCACATTCCCTATAAATTGGAAACATGGGAACTAAATTTTTATGTTTGACCATGAGGAAAATATATGGTATTTTAGATACCCAAATGAGTCCTCTCCTCCTCTAATAAGTTATGGAGTCCCCTATTCTCATAGGGGGATGAATGATGAAGGTGAAGTTACAAAAGAGCCTCCTCTTCCTCTGGATGGTGAGCTAAATGGTGGTCAGTCATTTCAAGAAAGCTACAAATACATGGGAGGGTTTTATATCACATTTTCTTCTAATATATTTTCTTAATTTGTTTCTAAAATATTTTAGTTGTGTTTTATCATAACATTAATCTCCTATGAATTCATTTGATGGGTATAATCAAATTAAACACTTATTATCTCAAAACTGATTGGGTTGAGATTTCAAGATGGAATTTTAGGTTGTTTTGATTGGAAAATGAAATCACCCTACTTATCTCACACATAAATGATATTTCAATATGAATTTAATCCCTTAATTCATGCTTTAGGTCCAATTCATGAAAACATGATTGTTGTGTCAAGGGGTGGTTCTTTGTGCATCCTTTTGAGGGGAAATGGGGGAATCGAGATCTTGAGAACCCTCAACCAATGAATTCCATTAAACCATTTGAAATTTTCAGAACAATTAAATATCCAATATGTCTAATGAAATTGGAATGAACTCATTCTCTCATTAACTAAAAACACCACTTTCCTTCATCAACTATTAAACTCTTTTATTATGTCATTTAATTTTTAAAACCGTTATAAAAAACCCCACTTTTGGTAGTTTTTCTTAAAAAAACACTTTAATTTTCTAACGTTCCTTGATATATGACCTAGGGTCTTCCATGGACTATTTAGAAACATTTAAAACATAATTAATTTTAAATTTCAGGATAATGTGTTCAAATATAAAACATTAAATCCACATAGAATGTAAACTTGGCATGAAAAAATCCTAAGAAAATAAGTCTTAAAGTGCCTATGATGATGTATATGTTTATAATTTCTCATTGTAAAAGGAAAATGAAAAAATAAATACTTAATAATATGAATGAGAATAACATAATTGAAAATGTGTTTCACCCAACAGTGAAATCAGTACAACTATAATTAGAAAAAAAAGTATAAGAGCAATATCTCATCCTATGTAATTTGTGTATACGCAATACATTGGTCTGTTACTCCTAGAAATAGATAAGTTAACAAATAACAATACATCAAAATCTATTTTATAATGCATAATTATTAAGAAAAAAATGCAGCTCGGATATGACTTTGCAGCATCCCGTCCCAGAAGGCACTAAGTGGTGCCCCGAGTCGATTAGCCTCATAACCTCAACATAACCACCCCATATTCCAAAGGATTCCACCTAGCAGTTATGGTTTGTGATGGTATGTTGGGTAGAATATATCCTCATTATTATAGTTATCCTCATTGGAAAAGATAAATAGAAACCATGAATGAAGTAATAAATAACCGACAGTGGAATAATAAATCATATAAATTGGTAAACATGTGGAAGATATGTCATAATTAGATACAAAAATGATGATGATCTTTTCATGTAACTATAAAAAAACATGAACGAAATGTGATATAGTGATATCATTCATATATTAAATGCGATCCAAATACAAAATACCAAAAGATGACACAAGTTTCATCATGATCATAGTGTGGGTCCTTCGCTATCATAATCCATCCTAATACTCAACGTAAAACCTTGTAAGTAGAAGTATTCCCTTTTTCCACACCTATAATCATTAATTCTGCTCATGTGCCATAGGTGGATCGATAAGGGCATGATATATACTATGTAGGCCAATACTAATGGTGTCTAGAACTATCCAGTCATTCCATATAAAGTGTGCAGCGTGTTGAAAATAGTTAATGTGAAGGAATAAATAAATAAATTAATATCTATAGACCTAGTTCCTCTATGATACACGACCGACACTACCTGCTTCAGCCTAAGTCAGATATTTAGAAGGAAACTGAAAAAGATATAATATGGGAGTATATGTTTTCTCTGAAATACATGTGAGGAGGAAAAACTGATATTGTCAACAAGGAATGTAAAATGTATAGGCAGAACCCAAGAATTTTATTTTGATTGGAGGGTGCATCCTTTGATTAAATAAATTGGCATTATTATAATTATAAATAAGGCATTGCTGGAATATAAATAAGTGTAATTTTAGGCCCATCTAAGGAAAACTGTATTGTGGAACCCAAGCATCACATGAAGAGCAATAAAAATAACCAACACTATCAAAGTCCGTCTAAGGTGTTCCATAATGGCATCCCATGTATCACTCTCAAAACAATGTAAAGCATAACACTATTATCCAATCCAGGGTATCTCACATAGGGGATTGAGTATCACTCATGGAATGGTATAACCATTTTTTCATAGATAATGTCCAAGGTGACTCTAATATGGAATTGGTATCGTTCATGGGTAGGTAAATAATATTCTTTGTGAGCCTGTCCAAGGCATTCTATAAATAATCCAAGTATCGCTCCTATTGTATTTACAATCCATACTAATTTCCAGTTATAAATCATGATGATCCAGTCCATAGATTAGGACCCCTGTATCTCCCTAGTATTGATATGATGGTATGATTTATCTATCAATAACATATAACATTTAAATAAGGAATTATAACCATAATAATTTAATTAAGACTACCAATTCATTTTTTCCAATTAATTCGAGCCATTAAATAAAACACAAGGTCCAAACTCATGGACATTCATTTTCATGATAATGTTTCAAAATACAATATATTTATTACAAGGAAATTTATTTAGCTCAATTAATAGTAAATAAACTCATTACTAATTTATAAGTCTCTCAATCCTTAAAAGAGGAAAAAACCAATAGGGGCAGATCATGTATATATCAATTACCCAAAGTGTTGATTAATTTTTACATTGGGTCTGTTAAACATTAGAATAATGTTTCATTAAATTAATTAATACTCAAGGAGGTTAAATTAAAAATTATGGGTCACAGAACAATGGCACGTAATAAAATAAAACTTGACTTTGACCCAAAATAAATAGATCACATTACAGAATACATTGGTGCTCTCTCCATCCAGTATCAAACCTTGAATCAAGATAAAACATGATTAATCATAATAATATATGAAAAACATGAAAATATGGAATATTATATCATACAAAATTCTGAAAAACATAGAATGATAAATGATTTAAGGAATAAATAGAAATTAGGATCATACCGTTGTAGATCCAACACATCCATCATTGAAGAAAATGAAGCTCGGATGGAGAAGAACTGAAGGAACCTAGTTGGAGCATGAGGAGGATATATTTTGTAGACAACCTACTTTGTGGGATAAGAAACTTTTTTCTATCAAAAAGGTACCCTACCTATTTTTGTAAAAATAACCCAAGGAATTTACATTGTGTGTAAATGTATTATGTTTCATGTAATACTTGGTCCCCCTAAGGAAAAACCATTACACATTGTGTACTAGGTATAGACAACTATGTTTTTAATGTGAAATTAAATAAAAATCATGTATCTTAATACAGGAAATGTATTTTTTATATATTTAGGTTCCGTCCCTCTCGCAACTTGATTTATAGAAGCTAGTCGACCCACCCTTAGGCATGGTTTCCAGGTTTAACCCAAACTAAAAAAATGCAACTCATTGAATGCACAAGACGTTAAAAAATTCAAAAAATAAAAAAATTAATCACTAAAAAAAATAAACAATTAAAAAGAAAATATAAAATAATATAAAATAATAATTACATGAATGAAGAAAAGTTTAATTAAACTATAAAACAATCATAATTAACAGAAGTAAAATTAATTTACAAAATCAATATTGAATTAATCCCTAAGTTATAAATAAACATTTAATGACTTATATTGATTGTAAAATAAATGATTAATATAATAAATGACGTGGAATGTCAGATTAGTTAAATACTACATCAAATTACCCACACATAATATATTGATATTCCAAAGAAACCATTTTGTATAGATTCATTGGTTGAAAATGAAACATAAAAATGAAATACTATAGTGGAATAAAGAATTGATTTTCTAGATGATATACCTCATGGATTCTCTCACATATAAATTCCCAATACCATTTAAAAAATTATGTTTTTAGTAAAAATTAAGATATTTTCAAACAAAATGATTAAAATTGAAAATTATAAAGAGAATTTAACACACAACAATTTTCATCATTATGGAAGTCCTAACTTCTCATTAAATCTATGAGAACAAACTCAAAAATAATTAAAAATAAAAAATATTTAGATGAAACTAAAAGGATGTGTAAGACTAATAAATAAAATAATGAATAATTTATCCATCAATAAATTAAAATAATAAATAATGAAAATATCAACCCAGATTCTTATTTTCATTTCACAATCATCTTTTATTTATGTAATATAAGATGAATTCAAATTAATAATTTCAATTTCAATAATTAATGTATATTATTTCCCAAAATTAGACTGAAATCCATTTTTTTCAAGGGGTATGAAAAATGGTATACCAATTTAAATGTATAAGGTAATAATGATTAACAAACTCAACGTGAAGAAACAACATTTAAATTTGAGAAAAATTATCACTCACTAATTATACATTAGAGTTTCATAAAAACATAAAATTTTGAGAAATGTAAATTTGTTTTGGATGAGTTAATATTGATTCATAGATTAACTCATTAAGATACCCATATCCAACACTTAAAACCCAAAAATTATACCCAATACTATATCTCAAAGTGGGATAAATATTTAAACAACTTTATTCAAAATAATTAAAAAATGAACCACCCAAAAAGATGTTCTAAAGTGGTAACATTAAATTATATAATGATGTTACATAGAAAATCACAAAAAAGGAATTAAAGGTACCCACTAGACAATAATAAGTAGGTTTAACATAAAAATAAATAATTTCATAATGTTTCATGCGTCAGGTGAGTTCAAGAATGAATTTTAATGAAATAGTAAACCTGACATGATATTAAAACATTTTTATTTTTAGAATACTTTTTAAAAATTGTAGTGAACCAAAAAGAATAATCAAGTTGTTCTGAATAAAATTAATTTTTAAATAAAAAAATTAAAGTATTAAAACAATGAAACAATCCATAATACAAAAACAAATATGGTAAGTAATGAAAAAATACAGATCTAAAACAATTACTTACCTATTTAGAGACGCTTTATCCAACTAAATATTGCATTTATAAGCTCCCTTTAATCAATCATTATGATAATACCCTAGATGAAAAAAGGTATTGTAAGCAGAAAAAATTAACATGAGAAACTAGAAATTAAATTTCATGTAGAAGATAAATAGAGATAAAGGATAAGGGAAATGTCATCTAGTTTTCAAGTCCAATTGAAACACATATTGTCTTTGAAAAAAATATGAAAACTAATTCTTTTTGTTAATGGATTTAGGTAGTATCTAATATTATATATCCACCTGATATTCCATGAAAAACACTTGGAATAGTCACAAAAAAACTTCATTTCATGAAAACCCCTCATACCATTCGACTATAAGCTCCTCAAATATATACATCTGAATCTGAGAATAAAAAAATGAAACTTGTTGAAAAACAAAACACATGTCCACCTCTAATAAAGATACATAAAAATATAGATTTATCATTAAATAGATTAATTAATATTAATCCAAACAAGACCACAATAATGTTGGAGTTTGCGACAATAGAACTCTTATCCAATAAGGATAACAAGGACATAAGCAGCACACATTAAATGAAGTGGCTCATAAAACCCCAATTGTTTGTGATTTATTTTAGAATAAGTTAAATTAAGTTGAAATATTTCATTATTGTAAAAAAATTAATCTTGTGTTAAATGAAACAACATGTTAATATTGAAATACATGGAACACTATGTTAGCTTAAATTACACACAAAACAAATTTTAAAAAAAACCATTATACATTATTACTATAATTATTAAAATGTGGTCATTATAACCCACCCATTAAATGTAGAAATATGAATAGTAATAAATAATTTTTAACTATTAATTATAATGGTTTTATATAAATAAAACCTATCAGTAAAAATGTACTTAATTTTCAATAATGTTTTTTATATGTTTTGAAAATACAATTTTTGAATGAAAATGTTGTTTGTTTCTTTTTTGAGAACATTAATACAATTATTTTTTCACAATTTCATGAAAATAATTTTATAAAATCATATCCATTTTTTAAATCTTCATTTCAAAATTATCGTACGGTGAATGTTTGGGATCTTTTTAAAATGATTCCTTTTTTTATGAATAGTAAAAAATACAGAATTTTAATTGAATACAACATTTTTTTAATATATTAATAAAGTTAAATTATATTATAAATTGGGTATAATGTAAAATTAGTTTAATTATATATCAAATAATCTATGTTTTTTATTGGAATCAATATCATATTGAAACTTGACATGAAAACATTATAAAGTTTTGAACATTTTATATTTAAAAACCCACTTTCTTGTCATGTCTGTGGGATTAATTTAAATTTACATTTTTCTACATTCATGATTTTAATTTGTAAAGTTTCTTATGTATTTGGAATAAAAATAATATATAATATCTAATAAGTTTAAATTAATATATGGCCAAAATTAAAAGTAAAAAAATGTAAAAATCATTTTTCCTGGTTATGGTAAAAATAGTTTTACTGGTGGGTTGAACTAAAGATAAAGGGTTAAAAATAACCCAAAAAAATTTAAAATACCCATTATATGGATATATTTATACCTTAAATATTTTATTTTCTTGATAATTTTTCATTATCGGTTCCTTTTGACATGAAAAAATGTGGGTGGAATTCTTTTTTTCAAAATTATTTCAATTGTGCCACTCACCTCACTTAAAAATGGGAACCCGATATAATCTCTTATTAAAGACAAAAAAGAATTTTTTTTATGGAAAATAACTGAACAAAACACTTCTCCAATTATCAACTCTCATCATAGAATCCTTATCTTGTATATAAATCTAACCATTGAAGGATTTCATTGCAAACCTAAGGAGGATACCTGAAGTAGAGGTAATATTCATTAACAAGTGTTTTTTGTTTTATTTGTTCCTACACCTCAATAAATTATTATTATAGCATTATTATATAATAACACCAATATATCCCGTGTAATTATATTTTTTATGTTAAGGCCATGAACTACAACTATCTCCACTTCCATCAAATAGTTTACAAAATTAGCATTCATGTGTACGACGGACTACCGCCTCGCGAACCGATGTCATTAATTTTTCAATTACAACATATTGGTTAGAAATAATTTTGTATTTATTATTTATATTATATTTATGATATTATTACTCTTTTGTAATTATTATATCACAAATAACTTCATTATTTCCTTTTTTTTGGAATTCATTAACGATGAATGTGTGTAAAGAGGACTACTGCCACATGAAGCAATGTGATTCATTCACGCTTTTCATGGAAGGTAATAAGGATGAGTTTAATGAAAAAAATCCATCTATATGAAATTAATGGTATTATTTAATTATTCTATGTCACATAAATTTTTTTCAACTCTATTATAAAATGGAAACAACTTTCATTCATACGTATGACCTACCGTCTCCATGAATGGTGTGTTTTATTTAATATCACTAAATTTTATTGATTAATATATATATATATATATATATATTATATTTATATAATGGTTAAAATTATAGAGATTATAAAATCGTGATCAATGTAATCTGCACCAAAAATAACAAATCAATACATATATTGAAAACAAAGCGATTATTACCTGAAACCTATCTTTAGCAGGGAATTGTAAACAAATTGGAAATTAAAGGTCATAATAGAATCATATATGATATGATATTATATATATAGAAATAAATTTATATAATAGATGTATAATAAAATTATATATATTTTATATGAGGTTTTAATATCTACGATTGAAGTCAAGACTAAATGTAATGGATTTTAGTCTAAATTTTCCACCTTTGAGAAGGATGTTAAATTATGAACCTATACTCAATAATGAGGGTTATATACATACCATTTTACTTGTAATATCACAAATTTATTTATCATTTAGATTATTTAAATTCTAATTTATTTTATTTCTTCATGGGGATTATGATTCAATGAAACAAAAGTGGTAATGATTTTATGATTCAAACTCATTGTTTATTGAGGTTGTTTATGATTATCTTTCTAATGATAAAATATTATGATCCAAATCTTGTGAAACTCATTATTTTCTTATCATATGGTTACACATTATATTTTCAATTAATTGTACAAATTTTCCACTATCAAACACTTAAAATAACATGGAAAATATTTTTAAGAAAACCATACATTATTTCACTATTAGGTAAGAAATATGATTTTCTCCAAAACTATATTTTCCAAAAATTTTATCAAAACGGTTTTATTATTATCCTATGGATTTTAAAAATCAATTTATACCCATGTTTTACTATTTTAACAAAAAAACTAGAATAGAATCTTCATTTCATTTTCTAAAAAAATTCCTTATCTGTTCTAAAAACAAAATGTGAAAGGAATAATTATTTTAACATGTATGGTATAAATGAAACAGTTTATCTCTATGAACATTATTTTATTTGAAGATTACTTTACATTTTTTTAGTGTTATATTCAAATTAAAATATTTTTAAAAGGTTTTATTTTTTAAAAACATTTTTTCAAATAATAATGGATATTTTCCTCAAAAAATGTTTTAAATGATCCTTCAAATTCATTTTCCTTCTAAGATGATGAATGAGGATATTAATTATTAATTATTTAGTATATAATGTATGTCTAAAATTATTAATCTTTCTATAAATGTTTTATGTTTATGATGTCTTGGTTTTTATGAAACCTATTTCTCTTCCACTGGTTATACCATGAAAAAATTATTATGAAACTGGCTTCCTTTTCCATGGGTTATGCTATGATGAAATGATGAAAAGATTATGAAACCAGCCTCTTTTCCACAGGTTATGATATAAAAAAATGTTTATGAAACCCATTTCATTTCATGGTTTATGATATGATGAAATTTTTACGATATGGATTCCTATTTAAATATGGGTTTCATTATAGGATGGTTAGGACCAATATTTCCATATAATGGATTGGGTAAAGATTTATATCTCGTGATATAGAGAAGAAAAAAGTGGGGAGTAAATCCATTTAAATAAGGTACATTGTTCTGTATGATGATCTTGGAGTATACCGTTACTACTATGATGGTTTGGGAAGTGAACCCATTCAAAAATGATATCCTTGGAAATGAGCCTTGAATAATATGAAAATGGTTTTCTATGCTTACATGTACACAAAAAATAATTGAATTATTCTAATGTTATTCTCTCTAGTTCAAGATCATTGATTCCCTTATTCTTCATCTCTTACGAACAACCGATATTTATTCAATTACTCATTATTATGATATATCATATAGATGGAATGGTTTTCAAATGCTATTTTCATGTTTTGATACCCTTATGTAAATGTTATTCTTATGTATCTCCCTTGTTTACCCATATTCTGCATCTAAGATCTGATTTTCTAATGTTTCCTTTACCTAGGTTATAAATAAATGTATTACATATTATATGTTTGAGAAGGTTTCTAGTTATGAATTTTATAGTGGTAGATAACGTAGTTTACCTATGGAATGGATTTTTAGTTTTCCAGCTTTCCAAAGACACTAAACTATTACGATCCTTAAGAATGTGTCAATGTAATATAATTAATATTCATAAAAATGGTGCAATGTCAATATATGATAATATTGGGACACTATAGTTCGTATGAAATGATAGGTTTTGTTAAAATTTGGAAACTGTGATGATAAAAACATACTGATATACCTAATAAAATGTCTAAACATAAATATAATGGCATGTCAAAGTATATGAAAATTTCCTGTAAATTGGATGAAAGATAGAGAAATTGGTTTCCAAGAGATTACATCATTTCCATGATACTACTAGTGGATGTAGATCTGGAATAGAGGTACCTAGGGGTAATAACTCTGAAAAGGCTGCGTTGATATAGAATCAATCCTCACATAGTATATACGAATGGGCCTTGCTACAAACCTAGATTAACAATACTAGGGGATACGCTTCAGAAATTTATGAAATATTAATGCACCATAATGAATGTTTTAAATAGGAGATGACTACGAATGTCTTGGGATAAACATAATTTGTCATAAAATAAATATTTTATTTTGATTTAGATATCCTATAATTTATTTTTCATGATTATATAGTTCCCCATTATGATTTTTTTTTCATACAATATGATTTTGGTTTTTAGTGAATGGATGGAAACTAGAGGAACTGTTTTAGTGATAATTGCGATGGAAAATCCAATGAATGTACTCATAAGTATGAAATGGTTATGGGTTATGGAATAAAAAATATCATTTCTATGCTCACCCAAAATTCTTAATCTATGATTCATGTTGTACTTCCATAAAAAATGTGGGAACAAAATTCTGTTGAGCCCTTCGTGATAGAGATTCTACCTTATTTCAGTGGGTCTTATGATCTACTTGTTTCTAAATAGAGGATCAGCACCAGTGAAAAGATATTTTCGGTTCTCTAGTTTTTGGAACATGAAAAATTCATTTTGGATATCTACCATTTGGTAGGTGAAACAGATTAATGATGTACTATTACAAAGAATATTATGAAACATGATTAAATTAACTCTATAGATTGGGTTGAGTTCAATATCTTATTTTTTATCAAGTAATTTAATCATATTCTTCATATGAAGATGGAAAATAGTTCTTAGAAGAAGAAAAATGGAAATGAATCTGTTGGAACCTATGAAGAAAATTTTAAAAGACTCATAAGGTAATCTTCTATTATTATCTTCCAAGCTAAAAGTAAGTTTGATCAATTCTTTAATGGTTTAAAACAAAGTCACCAATGGTTATTATCTATAAGATACTTTAGTAGCTATAAATAAATTGTTTTAGGTGTTATCAATGTGGGAATAAAGGTTGGAGTTTTATGTGTATCTCATAGTATTCATAAGAAGTAAAAAATGGAATTCAAGGAAAATATTACCACCTTGGAGAGAAGAAGATGAGATTTAATTTATGATCAATGTGAAGTAATAATCATAGAGGAAATTATCTTAATGGGAATAATAAATTTTTTATATGTGGAATGGTAGGTCATTGGGAAATTGATTTTTGAAGTGATGAGAAGAAGTTAGGCGACATTGCAAATAATGAGAAATTTGTACAAAATGCACAACACACACGCCAATGTATCAAATGAAAAGAGTATAGTAATTACGCCAACTAATTCCCAAATATTAAATTTAATGATGATTATAAATTTCAAAAACCTCTTAATATGATAGAAAATGTTAAATCTCAAGAGATCACTTTTTTTGACAAGGGGTATGATAATGAAGTTGTGAGAGATACACATAACATTCACAATAGAATATATAATGTATTATTTGACTCTGGATATACTAATTATTTCATATCTAAAAAAGTTTCTAATGGTATCAAGATACCAGCCAAATTATTAGATGTATAATTAGAAGTGAAAACGTCTAATGGTATGATGATCAAATCTGAAGTCTATGATTCTTCCTTTAATGAAATTGGTAGGAATGTGCTTCTTCAAAATCATTTCATTCTTCCTTTGGTTGAATTTTATGTTATATTGGGAATTTATTGGATTTGTACATATAAATATTACATAAATTAAAAATAAAGAGAAGTTAAATTTGATATTCAAAACCAACCTATTATTTTCATTCAATGTGATGATAAGTAAAAACTTATCTTAGTGATCACAGCAATTATATGGGTCTTAATACCCATTCAGAAGGGATTTTCATCTCAAATGGTTGGGGAGGAACTTTAAATAAATCATATTTCTATTATTTGGAAATTTATTAATGTATTTATAAAATAGTTTCCTATGTTTCCACTAAAATGGGAAGTTTAGTTTTCAATAGAACTCATACCTAATGCCATTCCAATTTCAAAGACACCCCATTTAATTTCAATGAATGTGTTAGAGGAATTGAATAAGAAACTCTATGAGAAACTTGAAAAGGGATTCATTCATACACATGTTTAACCATGGAGTGCACTTATTATTTTTATAGAAATAATGATAGATCAATATGAAATCGAATTGATTGTCAAGAGATTAAAAACATCACCATTTAGAACAAGTATCCTCATCCCTATAATGATAATTTTTTCAATCAACTATGAGGTGATGAATACTTTTCCAAGACATACTGTTGTTATGGATATCATTGATTGATGGTAAATAACAAGGATATAACAAATAGATTATACCGTATAAGGAATATACACCTTGAATATATAGTGATTCCATTCGGTCTTACTACTACCCCCACTATATTCACAGATATAATGAATAATGTATTTATAGATTACATAGATCAGTTTATGGTAGTCTTTATAGATGATATTCTAATGTATTGAAAGAGAAAGTAAGAGAATGATGACAAATTGAGAATTTTAAAAAAACCCCCATGTAAGGAGAAACTATATGAAAATTTTAAAAAGTGTGAATTTTTGAAACAAAATATTTTTGGATCATATAATCTCATGAGTGGGTATATCCGTAGATCTCTCAAAGACGGAGGTTATTGAATTCTAACCCCGATCAACCATGGTGATCGAGATTCATAGTTTTTTTGGTTTATATAGATATTACCAAGGGTTTTTGCATAATTTCACACCACCATATAATCCTCTAATAAAGTTGACTCAGAAGGGAGATTGGTTCCTTTTGATAGATGAATATGTGGAAACATTCCAGAAACTCAAGAGAAGACTAGTCAATCAAAATTTTCCTAAAATATCATGTTGGGAATAAGGGTTTATAATATATAGTGATTCATCCATGAAGAGACCAAGATGTTTTCGTATGTATAATAAAATGGTTATAACTTCTACCTCAAAAAAACTGAGGATTCATCAGTAAAATTACAAAACTCGTGATTTAGAGTTAGCTATGGTAATTTTTTCATTAAATATATGGAGGCTTTATCATTATGGAGAAATTTTTGATATATATATCATAAATGTTTAAATTATTTTCTCACACATAAGGATTTTAATATTCACCAAAGAAGATGGTTGGAGATGATTTAAGATTCTTACTACTTAATACATTACCACCATGACAAAGTGAACAAGGTGTAAAATGCATTGAGTCAAATATATCATTATATACTATCCAGGATGAAGATTAGAAAAGATCCAATATTTTAGGATTTTCAAAGCATAGATATAGAAACCCTAAATTAATGGGAACAATATTATCTTTCTCAATTGAAAGATCAACCATATATCTTGAAGTTCCCATTCAGGATCTAAGTATCATAGAGAGGGGGAGAGGAGAATCAGTGATATCTTTTTCTTTTTATGTTTTCTTTTTTTTGAAACAAACATTGCCTCCTACTAATGTGTTTCAACCCTAATGAACACACACAACAATAGGAACAAAATATTTGCAAGGTTAACTACTCAACAAGTGTAGCTACCTACTTAGTATCGTACATAAATAATCCAGTACCATACAATCCACTAGAAAAAGTCCTTTGATGTGGAATAAAATTAGTATAATATACCCATACACTCGTGTAGCACTTGGAAAACAATCTACAAGTGTGTCTTCACCCTCTTAACACAAATAGAGAATTATAGTATTTCAGTGCCTCTTCATAATTTAACAATTGTATTCTTTGAAGTACAAATCTTAACTTTCTTACTCAGAAGCCAGTAAAAACTATCTTACACACCAATGAATACATGTGATGAACCAAAATATTTCTCATACCCTTTTTTGTGCCTTTCATGAAACTTTTATTACATCCATGCACGATTCAACATTTTTTGTGAAACACGTCTTGTGTGCATCAATCTTGTGAGCAACTCCCTTCTTGCGCGCCACATCTTCTTCTTGCGTGAAATACTATTTCTTTCATACACTCTCATTTTCTTAATTTTTTTTTCTTCCTCAGAGCTCAATATTTCTCTAAGTGTCAAGAATTTTATATTTTATGGGGGTAATATCTTATTTATAATCCTTATCAACCACTTCGTGTAGAAACCCCAATGGGCCGCCAAGATCCTAACACATCGTGAAAAACCCCATTTGATGTCGCATTGGGAGCATAAGTCACATTCATGCCAAACTTATCATTCAAAAACATCTTGAATCCTTTACGCACATCCTTCCTTTTTGATTATTCGATGTTTAGACCTCGAATCATGCCTTGTGTGGAAGACTCCAAACTACTTATAATATTGTGTGTAAAAACCAATCTTTCTCACCAAAACCAATCTTTCGTGCAAGCCTCGACTCTGCCATATTTCGATGTTCGGATCATGGAACTGCACTTGAATTCCATTACCATTTTTTAGGTTTCATCACGAAATCAACTATAGTGATATGTATCCTTCGATTTTATACCTTTAGCATCGTCTTATTTTCAAAGGGAAGTACTGAATGTTCCCTATATTCCAGAAACATCATTCATTCCAATAAAAATTGTATATGAATGGAATAATCATTTCTTCCAATTTCCATCGTAATTATTGCATCAAACGTTCTCCTAACTTATTATATTTGTGAAATACATATTGGAAAAGAATCATCTGATTTTCAAATGCTTTGCAAAGTAATTTGATTTATCTTTTTTGACCAAAAAAGACTACACTCTGTAACATCAAACTCTTCTTACATTCTTCTCCATCAAACATGGTCCCATCATATCTAAGTGAAGATTAAATTGGTTCAAAAGGAAGATGTGGATATACAAAATAAGTTTATAAATGATCCATAGTTTAACCATGATAATGATTGGATGATAAGGTTCCAAAAACCATGTTTAGATTTTGTCCATTCCAGATTTGAGGACGGATTTTCTAGTGGAAGATCATAGTTCTTAATTCACTATTCCTTCTGGAAGTATAAAGATGTATATAGATTAGAAAGTGTATTACTAATGGCATGGAATGAATGGAGATATAATAGAGTTTGTATCAAGTTTCATTGTATGTCAAAAAAATTAATGATAATGTTAAACATTTTAAGGGATGATACATCCATTTCCCATACTAGAATTGAAATGTGAAAGCATTACCGTAGATATTTTCATTATAATCTCAAAAATAACTAAACTAAACAATGATATATGTGTTGTAGTTGATATCCTTATTATGTCACAACACTTCATCACTAACAAAGAATCCTTATATCTATATTATATTTCTTGGATATATATTAAGGAAGTGGTATGGTTGCTTGGAGTAGCAAATTCTATTATTTATAATCTGGATCCAAGGTTTACCTCAATGTTTTGGAGAAGTCATAAGAAAGATATTGACATAGAGTTGTGTTATAACAAAATTTATCATCCATATATAGATGGAAATTCTGAGGGAATAATTTAGACCATAGTGTATATTTTTATATCTTTTTATTTATATTTCAAAGGTGGTTGGGATCAATATATTCCCCTGTTTTAGTTTTATTACAACAACAACTTTCACTCAAGAATTCAGATGGAACCTTATAGAATCCCACTATAGAAATAAATGTAGAGATCAAATTTTATTGAATAAATTTGGATAAATAAAGATATTGGGAATTTATATAGATTAAGAAATGGAAGAGAAGGTAAATCCATTCAGAAACAAATCAAGTAAGCACATAGTCAAAACAAACGTTATGCTAATAATAACCATTGTAATCTAAAATTTGAAGTTGGTGACAAGGTGTTTCTATGAATTTATCAATTGATGAAGGTTATAATATCTAGGAATAATGGAAAAATAATCACTAGGTATATTGGTCCCTTTTAAATTCTAGATCATATTGGGATCATAGCTTATCGCTTGGCACTACCACCAAACCTCTCATATGTCCAAGATGTGTTCCACGTATTTCTCTTGAGGATGTAAATACATGAACATTAATGTGTAATTAAGATATAGGTCATACTATTGGATGAATATATTTATTATGATTAATAGCCGATAGATATTCTGGATCATATAGGTAAATGTTTACGAAACAAGTCCACTCACAAAATCAAAATTATGAAGAGGAACCACCAGTTTAAGAAAGATATGTGGGAACATGATGACATGACTATGAATAAATGTAACACCATAAGATATTAAAAGAATAAAATTATATTCAATATAATAAAAAACAAAAAACTTAGTTTAGTTTTTGTTACATGCAACCTCGATGTTTTTTGTTTGATTGCGAATGTAACACACAACACCAGACTTAAATAACCCATGATAAATATTTCCATTATAACTTAGACATTATGTTGGAGATTATGAATAGTATTAAATACTTTTGATATATATATATATATATATATTTCTTACTCTATATATGTTTTTTATATGCTCTTATTAAATAATAAAAAAACCTAGTAACGTGATTTTATTATTCAAAAATATATTTTCTTAAATTTTTTTATTGTTTTAATGAAAAAATATTATATATTTTTTGAAAATTTTAAATAATTTATTTTACAAAATGTAATTAATTTTTCAAATAATTACATCACAATTTACTTTGAGTGCAAAAATTTGACATTTCGGAAAATATAGATTTTTCAGTGAATAGTAAAAATATCATTTTTTATAAAAAGTTTTTCATTATCAATAAATTAAGTAATTTTACAAGTAACAATATGTTTTGAAGATTTATCATGTATCATATGTATTATATAATTTTATTTAATTGGACAAATTTCTTTGAATAATATTTATATTGGTTTTTATTAAATTTTTTATTTGGATTTAAAAAGTATTTTTCGAAAAACTATTTTAAAATGAATAATTTTCTACATATTAATTTAAAAAATAATACCTAAATGGGAATTTATAAATTGATATATATATAATTTATATAATTAAATATTAAATTACGTTCATAAAGTTATTTTTATTAGTCATAGAGTTAATATAAAATCATCTTCTACTCAAAAAATACTTTTCATAAAAACCGACTATCTGGCCGCATCTACGAGATTAATATTAAATTAAAATTTTCCACATAAGTGAATTGAATTTGAAAAAATGTGTTAAATATTAGGAATAATAATAAATTATAATTTATAATAATTTAACCCTAATTTTGTACCATAATGATCAGAGAAAACAGTTAATATTAATCATATTTATTAAAATAAAAACGAGTTTACAGATGTATTAAAGATTAAAAAAAGGGAAAAATGACCTATAAACTTTTCCACCACACATTGGAAGGATATAATATAACACATATTTACTTTTTTCTATATTTTATTAGTTTCTAGGACACTTTTCCATTAAAGAGACCTATATAATAAGTTATGTAAATAATAAAACAAAAAAACCTTTTTCTCTTTAATATCTATAATGAATTAAGAATGGTAAAAAAATAAGTTTTTTATCATAATTATTATTTTGAAAATTAAATTAGTTTATTATCTTGATAATTTATTTTAATTGTTTATATATGATATAATTAATTTAAATTATTAAGAAATGACATGTAGTAACAATTTAGTTGATAATTAACTAAAATAAATGGTATTCAAAATTTTAAAAGAAAATAATGTTGAGTGAATTGTTTTCCTTAATTAATTTTTTAGTTGAATATATCATTTAAAATATGATTTATAATAATTTAGGATAAATCCATATTTTTCATCAATTTTTTTAAATTCATATTAAAAGAATAATGTCAAAATTGACAATAATAATATTTTATAATAAATAATATTTTATTAAATAATATAAAATGAATAAAAAACATACCGTCACCAAGTGTTTTTTAGATTTTAATAAATATATACTATGTTCCATTAATGGGACAATGTACCTTTTATAATTAATATATTGACCCCTAAATGGTAAAAATTTGTTTTGCATAGTTAATGTTGAAGCGGTATTTCTGGGCATTACATGTGCTTGCATTAAAATTAATTTTAAACATAGATAAGATTTTTATTTTATAAATTTAAAAATAAATTTATAATTAATGGTTTGAAGTTTTCAATTAATTATCAATCAAATATATTCTCAATGGATAAATTAACTAGGATAAAAAACTAGTTACCATAGTGAAAACCCAAAATAGTAAAATAAGAAAACATAGAAGTTAAGGGAAAAATGTTTAAAACATGTGTTTTATTATGTTTTGGAGATTTATATCAACCATATAATCTATAAAAACCATTAATTATTAATTATTGATCAACTTTGTTTAATATTGACCAGTCAATAGTGAATACATTTGAGTATTTACAAGAATTCCACTCCACCAAAACTATAAAAGGGTACTCACTATCCCTTATTTATGACACCTCTAATTCCATTTTACTTTTCCAAAAAATACCTAAATAACATAGAAACATCCCTAAACTAATCCTATAGGACTTATTTTTTCCATAAATCCAACATTTCATGATTTTTTTTCAATCCTAAGGTGGATACTCGAAGAAGAAGTAATGTTCTTCAAGGAGTTTATTTATTTTATTTCATTCACCACCTCCTTAAATTTTTATTATACCATGATGATATAATAACCTAGATATATTAAATACACTTATATGTTATTATTTTAAGGGTATGAAGTACAAAATTATACACTTATATCAAATGGGATATTAAATCATCAATCTTGTGTATAGTGGACTACCACCTCTTGAAATGAAATTATTTATTTTTCCATCACCACCTCTCATGGCTGGGTATGATGGTAGATATAAAATTTATTTATGATATTTATTACATAAACTAATTTCTAGAGTCATTATATCAAATTTAAACCTTTTCATTCCATCCTGTAAGAGATATGATATTGTAGCTCGTGTGTACAGAGGACTACTGCCTCATGACGTGATGTGATTCATTTTTAATTAATGTATTACATAGAAGGTAATAAGTGTAAAGATAATAAATATAAGTTATTAATTTATAATATTTATTAAATATTTATAATTCTTGAAAAATAATATAATAGTTTATTTTTACCTTTTTACTCACTAGAAAAAAAACCTAAATTCCTCCATGGACATGTGAACTACTGCCTCCACGGAGCAATGTGATTGCTTTTTTGACCACCATATCCTCAGAATGACACATATAAGTATATATAAAAACATAATGTGGTATATATGATATTATTATCAATATATAAAGATAAAATATTATAGAAATTATTTCAATAATGATCATTTAAAAAATTGAATTGTTACTCATTCGTACGTACAACCTACCATCTCTATTATTGTAACATTAGTTCATTTTTATTAAACATATTAAATTTTCGATTTTAAATTTATAATTTATATATAAATATGAAAATAATTTCATTATTATTACTCTGGACATGTATAAGTTGTAACTTCTATTGTAACGACCCAAACTTTTATCAATGGAACTTCCATTCTTATATTTAAAAAACACATATGTCAAATAGAGATACCAATTAAAACATCAATGTCATAAATGGAGAAACAAATAAGTGATATTTATATAAATTATGTAACCTATATTGATGGATTAATAACTCGACTATTTGAATAGTAAAATGACCATTTAGAATAGTAATCAAACCAATATAATAGAAACCACACATAAGATAGTATAATTTTTTTTGGTATCTTATAAAAGAAAATATGATATAATTATGTCATACTATAACTAAATAAATGTTTTAAAATGATAAATTATGTCTTGGTATTTTTGAAAAATATAAATTTTTATTTATAATTTTATAATTAATATAATTATTTAAAAGGAAATTTATTTTCTTACAATATATTCAAAAATTAATATTTTTTCTATTACATTTATAAGATAATTTTGAGAGAAAATAATTAATTTTTCAAAGTGTTATAAAACTAGTTATAATATTAAAATCATAATTTTTATAATTAATTATGATTTTAATTAAAAATTAAATTTCTCATATTTAAAAAATTAATTTCATAAAATAGAGTGTATTTTTTAAATCCACACATCGATAAATTATTATGATCATTTTTTTAGATTTTTCAAAAATAGTTGAATTTTTTATGTGTAGTTAAATACAATAATTTATTATATTGGATAAATACATGAATTTTTTAGTCATTATTGTTGTATGGATGTTTTAAGCACCATTATCTCCAAATATAATTCTCAATTTTTTTTATTTATTCATTGGAATCAATACTATTTATATTTTTGATCCGAAATAAAAAACTACTTAATAAAATAATCCAAAAATAACCCATCTCCTCCCCTAAAATACAACCCATCACCACCTCTTCTACTCATAACTTATATTCCATATATCTTGTCTAAATTATACCCAAATATATCCCCCTTATTCCCCATGTACAAGAGTTTCTGGTCTCAACAAAATACCAAACCCAAGTGCCTTAAGGAGGTTCTTAAGGAGAAGATATCCGAGATGTAAAATCCTCATTCTTTCTTTTATATTATTTTATTTTATTTTATTATCTTTACCCCTATATACAAATTTTAATTACAAATCTATTACCTTATATATACTATAACTTTATTATGTTAATGGAATATAAATCATGATATATTTTCTCCACATCTTTTAATCTAAAAATTAAAACATCATCTATGATGTGCCAATTCACCACTTTCATGGACGATGAGTATTCATTTTCCAAAAACTCCTTCAAGGCTTGTAATAGAAAAATTTTCATAGTTAAATAATATTTTAATATTCATATTATAACATTTATCCAATAATTGAACCAATATATATACATGATATTAAATCAAATGATACAAGTGCATGATAGTCATAAAAATTTCCAAATAAATTAAAACATTTTCATTAAAATTTTATCTAATGAATGATCCTGTAACATATAGTCAAATGGTACATGAGGAAAATTTAAATTATATAAGTTCATAAAAACTAAATAATTTTACTTCTGGATAATTTATTCCCATTTGACAAGAACCCCTATATTTATACTCAAGGGAACCGACCATTACCGTGAAAACAAAATCTCCATGAATGATGAAATTGAACTCTATATCTCATTAAAATGTCTATAAATGAACTTAATAAAATTTGATTCAAATATATTAAGGATAGATTTCAGGTTTAGTAATTAAGGAATTCGATTTTATAACCAAGGATATTATGTATATGTGCAGAAGAAATTCATAAATACGGTTAGGGGATTCTCAAACCAAACTCTATTTCATTGGGTTATTCCTCTTTCATTCCAAATTTAAGTGTGGATATTCACTTAATATTTCTCAAATATAATTTCATTATCCATAAATTTTTATTTTTTGGATATACATGTTTATAATATGATTTTATAAAAAATACAATGATTTTCAAAAATAAATCTTCTTTCCAAACCACATTTTGAATTCTCTTGAGTTGTTTATTCTTCCCTCGAGAATGATGAAAATTATACCCAAGGATTTTTTTCCATTTTTATTTTGGAAACAAAATATTGAACATTATTGACTGAATCCTTATGAATCCCATTCCTTTACATTATTTACATAATATGTTTTATTGATATACATTATAAGTGGTATGTATGATTATGTAAATGTTATGATGTGACTGGTGCGCCAAAAATCATATAGCTCTCTAATGCATTGGGTAATGTGATGTACCTCAATAGATAATGTGAAATATGAGTGAACATGATTCCATATTTTTTCACAATGATAATAATAATATTATTATTCACATATTTTATATATGAACATGATTGTATATTTGTTCATAACTATGTGAGGGTATTTTACCACTAAGACAGGATGTTTCATTTTTTCATTCCTCAATTCCATGAATTTATCTAATGATTTCTATCATGTTTATGTTGATGATCCTATGATTTTTTATGATGAAAATGATTATTATCACCCATGTTATATTGATTCGTGTCTTTATTTATCCTCTTACTGGGATTTTAGCTCACCCCTTTCATTAATGTATATCCTAAGGGGAATATGTGTAGCAAGGAGAACATGATATTTAAAGGGAAAATAATAAGAGTTGAAATAAAATTTTATGTTTTATTATTGTGAATGTTATGTATGTGCCAAATTTTTCCAAGACACTAAACCATTGGATCCTGGTTTTGTAATGTTATTATGTTGTTTATCTTTAAAATGATGTAATCACCATGTAATAAATGTAGGGTCACTATAGTTGGTATCAGAGCATGGTTTGGTAAATTTGGGAATTAGGATTAGAGAAAATTATAGAAGCCCTTAGTATAAGACTATGTATATGTAAATATCCAATAATCTTTTTTGAAGAATTCTAATTATAGGGATCCAATAATATTTTATTTTAGTGTTAATTATAGAGAGGAATAAATTATTCAAGACTTTTTGAATTATGTTTTGTTAAAACCATTTATATTTTTGTTGATAGTGAGAACTTGGAGAAACCATGTTAACAACTCATGTGAGAGAAAATTAAATGATTTCTTAAATGGAAACACCATTTTTTTGGGAGGTGGAGTTAAAACATTCATGGCGATGTTCACCCAGATTTATTAGTCTATGAACAATATCATGAACAACGTGGAATTTCTTCCTTCATCTATGTGTGAGAAAATGGATATCAAAACTTTTATGTGGAAATGACCACTAACATTTAGTGGATCTTCTCATCCACTTGTTGCGGAACAATTATTTAACTCATTGGAAAAGATCTTTTATGTGATCCACTATTTAGAGAAGGATAAGGTTACTCTAACCATCTATCATTTAGATGGATAGGCCCATCAATAGTGGGTGTTTATTAAGAACACCAAGCAAAAGGATAAAATAAAATAGATGGAGTGAGAAGATTTTAAGAGAATATTTATTAATAATTATTTCCCTTTAACTCTTAGGACAAATATGGAGTGTGAATTGATAGAGATGATGAAAAATTAAGTTGAATATATCATTTAATACAAAGAAAACTTCAAAAGTCTTGCAATGTATCCTTGGTTTTTTGTTATAAAAAATTATAGAAAAATATATAGATTATTTAGTTGTTTAAAACAACACCTTAGAAAGGCTCTAGCTATCAATTACATTGGGATTGATGAATAAGTAGTTTGATATTCTATCATAGTAGAGATGGAGTATGGAGAATGTTCCCATGGTTATGGGGATACAGAGAGAATAATATATTTTCATGTTGGTGAATCAAATGAAAAAAAGGAAAGAGGATCAAGCCATGCGTGTGTCAAAAATGTGGGAAGAAACTTCATGGTAATTGCATCAAAGTGATAGAGGAATGCTTTATGTGTGGGAGAGAAGACCACTGAGACCATGAATTTAAATGACAAATAAATTAGTTGGTCGAAATGATGGAGGAAAGGATAGCATCACCCATTAACCAATGCTTCAACTATAGGGATAAATGGTACTATACAAGCCAGTACATTGAACCTCAAGTCCATGAGGTTTAATAAACATCAGTAGCCACCAAATGAAAATGATCCTAGGAAAGATTATGCCATCATAACTACTAAAGTTGAGCAAAAAAAATGAATTAGTACAAGGTATAGATCTTATTAACTCAATAAGGGAAAAATTATTATTTTATTACAGATATATGCATTACGTTACATCTTAGAATGTTTTCTAGAACAATTGATTCTAAGCCCAAAAACTACGAATTTGAGATATTCATAAAAACACGAAGTGGTGTGATCGTTTCAATCCATGTGTTGGACTCTTATATAATGGACATATGAGGGAATATTCTTCTAGATAATCTCTAGATACTTCTCTTGGTGGCATTTGATACTATACTAGGAATGGATTGGGTTTCGTTATATAGGTAACACATTAATTTTCATGAAAAGTAAATATATTTTCATATTCCGAACCATCCCATTATACTCTAAAAATAAAAGAAATATCATGAACCTCCTTTTGGAAACCCATTAATAGTGTGGGTGTTGACTCCCAAGGAATATGTATACCTCGATTAAATGGTTGAGTCAAAGGAATGTATTGACCTGGAGGAAATTCATACTGTAAGGAAATAAAATGACGTATTTCCCAGATATTTACATTGAATTTCCCAAGAATATCGGGTAGAGTTCTCTATAGAACTTATACCCAGAGGCACTCCTGTCTCAAAATTCCTCTATAAGACTAACTCAATCGAACTAGTGGAGTAAAATAAGTAGACACATGTGCATTTGGACAAAGGTTTCAGACACCCTTGTGCATCACCTTGGGGTGCACTAGTTTACTTTTTAATGAAAATGGGTGGATCAATGCGGATGTTTATTGATTAAGAGGAGATCAATAAGATCACTAAATAAAAGAACCATCTTACAAGGATTTTTGACTTGTTTTATCAAATATGAGGAGATCCTTACTTCTCAAATGTGGATCTTTGTTCTGGATGTCATCAACTAAAGGTGAAGAAAGAATATATTCAAGATACTGCATTCCATACAAGGCATGGGAACTATGATTTTGCAGTGTTTACCTTCATACTTACTAATTCCCTTGAACTATTCATGGATTTTATTAATAGAGTATTTAGAGAATTATTTGACATATTTGTGGTAGTGTTTATCACTATTATTATCATATATTACAAGAGAATGAAGGAACATGAGGAACATCTAAGGATTGCTATGAATAAATTAAAGAAGGATAAATTGTACTCCAAGTTCCTCAAGTGTGACTCTTTGATGAAAAAAGTTGCATTATTGGGACACGTGATCACAAGTAAGGGAATTTCTATAGACCCTTAAAAGTATAAATATTTGAAAAATTTCCCTGGACCACTTGTGTCATGGAAATCAATGATTTCTGAGGATTATTTTGGTACTATCGACGTTTTGTGATAAATTCATCATGATTTTATATCCCACTAACTATGTTAATAAGTAAAGGGGTAAAATATTTTTGGACATAATAATGTGAGGAAAGCCTTATGGAGCTAATGAAGAGGATAATCACTACCCATGTACACAAACTACCAAAAAGTGGAGAATTTTTTTTAATATATAGATATACTTAAAAGAATGTCTTGGGTCGTGTACTCATACAGAATTATAATGGGATTTTCTATGCCTCATAGCTGTTAAAGATACATGAATATAACTACCTGATGCATGATATAGAGTTAATAGTTTTGATATTTGCTCTAAATATTTTGTGGCACTACCTATATGGTGAGAAGTGTGACCTATATACCGATTACAAGAGTATAAGGTATATATTCACAAAAAATTAACGTGATATGAGTAAAAGGATATGGTTAGTGATAATCAAGGATGATGATTTCTCTCTTAATTATCATCTAAGAAAGGTAAAAAAGTTAGTTGATGATTTTATGAAAAAATAACACACTACTCTATCTATGATATAGATTGAAAAAGACCATATCATCATGGATATGAAAAGTATTCATTTGGAAAAAATAATGGTATAGAATTAATCTTACCATTCACAAATGATTTACCAACTGTATATCCATGAAAAGATAAAGGGGTAAGAAAATGATGATATGGAGCTATAAAATAAGGTGAAAGCTATAAAAGAATGGAAGATACAAGATTTCCATATTGAGGATGATGTCGTGATTTGGATTCAAACCTGTCTTTGTGTTCCTTCCTTGCATGAGATAAAGAATGATTATTTTGAAAATTCAAAATGATCATCCTTCTCTATCCATCATGGAATTACCAAGATATACCACGATCTTTGAGAACACCGTTGGTGGTACAACATGATGAAGGTGATTGAAGAGTATATCTCATGGTATTTGGTATGTTTGAAAGCTAAAGAAGAGAAACAGAAGTCCAAGGGGAGAGGCAAACATTCCCTACCACTATGATGAAAAAGGATAATATCAGAATGGAATTTTTCACTGGCCTCCCAAAGACATCCAAATGAAACATTACGATATGGGTTTTGGTGAACTAAGTCACTATAATTGCCAACATTATTTCTATTTAGGAAGATTTCTTGAGTGAATACATTCCATGATATAAGTGAAGGGTATTGTGAGGGTGCATGTGGTACCACTTTTGATCATATATGTTCATGATCCAAGGATCACATATAAATTCTGTTGAAGTCTTCAACTTTAATTGAGTGCTGAATTGAATTTCATTCCGAATTATCACCCCCAACTTATGTCCAATTGGAAAGGACTATTCAGATGATCAAGGACATTTTAAGATCCATCTCAACAGAATTCGAAGGTAGGTGGGATAAAAATATCCCATTTCTTGAGTTATCATATGACAATAATTTCCACTCAAATATTCAGATGGATCTATAAGAATCTATGTATGTAAAGTGATATAAAACTCCAACCTGTTGGGATGAAGTTGACTAATGAAAGATACATGGACTTGATCTTGTGTAAGAGATTATACAGAAGATTCAAGCCTTCTAACAATAGATAAATGCCACCCATATTTAGAGAAAGATCTATGGTAATAACCATTTAAGGGATTTGGAGTTTGAAGTTGGATACAATGCATTCCTTAAAATATCGCTGTGGAAGAGAGTAATGTGGTTTAGAAATAATGGGATGCTTAGCCCAATGTACATTATCCCCTTTTATATCCCTGATCTCATATGAAAAATGGACTATAGGCTGGAACAAATACCAAATATGGCTCAATTTCATGATGTTTTCCATGTGTATCTCTTAAGGAAGTATATATATGACCCCTCACATGTATTGAATTTAGAGGTGGTACAATTGGAAAAAAAAACCTGTCATATGAAGAGAATCCAGTAAAGATATTAGAGTGAAGAGAGGATTTCCTATACAATAAGAAAAATGACATTGTCAAAGTTTTGTTGAGGATTTATAATTATAATTGGTGACTTGGGAACTAGGAGAATAAATGAAGGAGATGTACCCCCACCTATTTCCACCATAGTTTGTAAAATGAAATTTCAAGGGCGAAATTTCCCGGGGGGAATGTGACAACCAAAACATTTATCAATGGAATTTCCCTTATCATATTTGAAAGACACATACATCATATATAGAGCCCAGTAAAAACATCATTCTTATATATGAAGAATGGAGAAGTGATATTTATAGAAATTAAAGAACCTATATAGATGGAATAATTACGTGATCATTGTAATAGTAACATGACCATTATGAGTAGTAATCTGGGAAATAGAATAGAAACCTCACCTATAAAATTATAAACAAAATTATGTATCTTATAAATGAAAATATGATATAAATTATATCATAGTATAAGTAAATAAATGTTTTAGAAATTATTAATTAAGTGTTGGTATTTTTATTGAACATAAATTTTTATTTACAATTTGAAAGTTAATATGATGATTTAAAAGAAAAATTATTTTTATAAAATATATTCATCAATAAATATTTTGTTTTATTAAAATTATATGAGAATTTTATAAGACCTTAATTAATTTTTGAATTTGTTATAAAATAAGTTATAATATTAATATCATAAATTTTTGAATAAATGGAGATTTCAATTAAAAATAAAATTTATCATATGAATAAACTTATTTTATTAAAATTGAGAGATTTTTTGGAATCTACATGTTAAAAATTGGTTAGGTTAATTTTTTGGGATTTTTCTAAAATAGTTGAATTTTGGTGAATAGTGAAATACGATAGTTTACGATATAAGCTAAATACAAGGTTTTTTGAGTCATTTCTAGTGTATGGATGATGTAAGAACCGTTATATAGAACAATAGATCTATATTTACTATATCCATTCTTGGAAATCAACACTATTGATAGTTTTTAGAAAAAAATAAAAAAATAATGGATAATATAATCCAAAAAACCCATCTCCTCCCCTATAAATACCACCATTACCACCTCATCACCTCACACCTTATAATATATTAATCTTATATAAATTATATCCAATTACCTCCTCAATCCTCTTACCCACTTCTAGGATATCATGGTCTCATAAGAATACCATCCCCAACCTCCTTATAGAGGTTCTCAAAGAGAACATATCCAAGAGGTAAAATCCTCCTTTTTCTCTTTTATTTTATTTTATTTTATTATCCTTTAATTACCAACCTTATCCCAAGTGGAATGATAAATATATTATCTTATATATACTGTAATTGTATTCTGTTAATTGAATATCCCCCCATTAAATATTTTCTCCTCTATTTTTTATTCTAAAAATGAAAACATCATCGGTGATGTGTCGATTCACCACCTTCTTATACGATGAGTTTTTTTCCATAACAACCTTCAAAGATGGTCATAAAGACATTATTATTGTGAAATTAGATTTTAATAAACATACTAAAACTTGTATCATGTACAAGAACCAATATATATATATATACATGATATTAAATAAAGTGATATAAGTTCATGATGGTCGTAAAAACCATCAAAATAAATTAAAAAAAAACATTATCATTATTTTATCTAATGGGTCATCCTCATGAAATATAATAAATTGATATATGAGACCATTTAAACGTTCAAAATTTATTTTATACTAAATAATTTCACTTCTACATAAGTTATTGCAATTTTATAAGAACTTATATATTTATATTCAAGGGGAAAGACCATAACTTTGAAAACAAATTCTCCTAGAACGATGAAATTAAACTCTATAACTCATTAAAATTTGATTTAAAATAACATAATAAAATTATAATAAAATACTTTAAGAAGATTTTATGGATTTATTAATTAATGAATTCAATTTTATTATCCATTATATTAAGTACAATTGAAGAAAGAATTCCAACATATGGTAAGGGGATTATCAAACCCAACTCTCTTTCTTAGAGTTATTCCTCTTCCCAAAAACATTTCAGTGTGGATTTTTTTTTTAATATTTATCAAATATAATTTCATTTTTCCTCAACTATATTTTTTAGTATATACATTTTTATAATATAATTTTATAACTAATAAAAATATTTCCCAAAATAACTCTTCTATCAAAAACACATTTTTGACTTCACTTGAGTTGATTCTTCTTTGCTCAAGAATGATGAATATTATAAAAAAATATGTTTATTTTTCATTTTGGATCCCCAATTTTACTAATTATTGATGAAATCATAATGAAACCCGTTCATTTACATAGTATACTTCTTTATTTTGAATGATATATGTTCCATGTGTCATTCATGATTATGCAAATGTTATGATGTGATGGATGAACCCAGAATTATATAGCACTCCAATGCATTGGGTAATGTGATGTATCTCATTAGATAATTTGAAATATTCATAAAAATGATGATAGATTTGTTCTCAATTATGATTTTATGATTATTCAAATATCTTATAGGTGAACATGATTTAATAGTTTTTCAAAACAATGTGTGGTATTTAACCACTAAGAAATGACATTTCATTTTTATGAATTTCCACATTCCAAGCCTTTACCCAATGCCTCCTCTCATGATTATGATGATGATAGTATTATTATGTTATGATGGTGGTGATTATTCTCACCCATGTTATAATGATTCATTTTATTATTTATCCTCTTATGGGATTTTATATCACCACTTCTATTGATGCATATCCTTAGGTGACTACATTTACTAGGGAGAACATTATATTTAAAGGGAAAAATAATAAAATATTAAATAAGTGTTTATGTCTTGTTATTGTTCATTTTATGTATGTTCCTAATTTCCCCATGAAACTAAATATTTTGATCCTGGTTTTATAAAATTATTGTATTTTTTATCTATAAAATGATGTAATAGTCATGTAATAAAAGCAGGGTCTCTATATCTCTGACCATCGTCAACAAACCTAAGTCATGTTTGACACACAATCCAAATACTATCGAAACGTACAACATAATAATAATCAATTAAGTAATTTTGTATGACATTTTAATAAGTGAAATAAAATTAATAAAAAAATTAAAATGGTTTTTCAGAATCTATTTTATTAACATAAGTTTATTATTTAGGAACATGAAGTCAAAAGTGAAGAATGAGACTCAAGTTAATGGTTATATCTCATATCACCAAAATTTCTATGAAATATATTCCATATTCACCAGTTATTTTTTTATGGTTTATATACTTCCCAGGATGGAATTGTATGATTATTATTGTTAAATTCATAGGGATTTACATATCCCTTTTATGATCTCTCTTTCATGGGGTTTGTGCTTTCAATGTTGCCCAAGAGTTAAGGTATAGTTTTTCACAATTTTCCTACTTTGAGAATTTTGTTATATTATAACCTATCTAGTTTTATATTCTGTATATTTTTGGTTCTGAGTATAGTGGGAGTGTGAAAATGGTCCTGCCCAACTTTTCTTTTTCTCGTGATCGATGATCAATCAGAGATTTAGAAAACAATAAATATCGCGATCTATATAATTTAATCTAATAATATAAACAAGGGATAGAATTATAGGAATGAGAGATAGGATCATCACATATTACTTAGAATCATATTAATTAAATAAATAATTAACATTATGTAATTTTTTCATTGTTGATGGATTTGACAAAATTTATGCATTGTTCCGTCATTTCTTTGTAAGAATAAATGTAGACCACATCTAGCAGTGATCCACACATGTTCCCAAAATATAAAAATGATTCCATAGGAATCTCCAGATGCTACCATTTTATATCCTAGAACTCTCATTATTTACCTTTTATCACCTCCAGAACCACTTCCAAAGCGTTCTCATGGATCTCTTCATGACTCAAGAGTGAGAGGTGGAGGAAGATCACTCTCTGTTTTTTAATAGTTCTCTGAGAAGAGAGATCTATATTTATTGAGAGGATTCTATAAATCTATTACACAGAACCAAACAAATGATTTGTATTATTGGGAAAATTATATAACTAGGTTTATATATTTCTAGGGTCAAAATAAAATAATTCCACAAGTTCCCTTTGTAAAGACCCGCAAATTTCAAGGAAATTTTTTTCTTAATTTTCTTTGGAATTTTACAAGAGCGCAGCTTCAGACGGCACCTGATTCCGAGGCCCGGTGTGCCCGGAATCAATTTTCGAAGTTTGGCTCGGGTACGTTCAGTGAACGGACGAGCGGGTTTTTCTATCTTTTGAACCGGTGCCCGGAATCGAATTCTGAGGGCACCGATGAAATCGCAGCGCCGGTATTTGCTTAGAAACGCCTCTTCCGGAGTTGCGTTTGCACAGACGTGGTTTTTAGATTTTGCGGCTTTAAGTCAGAAATAAAAATAAAGTTTGTGCGACAACTTTATTTTATTTCACTTAAACTGCTTGGAAACCACTTAAAGTCACTTAAAGGCGGCTTGTGCTGAGTTGAACTGGATAGGATACTATCCAGAAATATCCTACCCCCTTGGTAGGATATTTGTGCGGTGGGACCCGCACGAGCCCCGCCGTTTCTTTCGCTAAGTAACGCACCCGCGAAAACCCGTCAAAGTAACTGAAAAGTCAACCGACACGTTTTCTTTAATTCTTAACAGACCATTTAATTGGGCGGTTTATTTCGTGAATTAAATGGACTGTTTCTTCGTGAATTAAATGGGTCGTTTCTTTCGTTGAATTAATTCAACGAATTGATGGATCGTTTCTTAACCGGTTTCGTGTGTTGGCATGTTTATAAATTAAGACCAACATAAAAATCCTTGGAAAGGATTTGAGAGAATCTTCGTTCCTCCACCCTCTCCGCGAAGAACGCGAAGAACGCGAAGAACGCGAAGAACGCGAAGAACGCGAAGAACGCCGGCGACCGGAATTCGACGACGCACACCAAGATCTGCGACGTCGACGAGATCTACCCGCGACGTTCTTCGGCGACGCCTCTTCTTCCGCGGCCGATCCTCGTTCGGCAACTAAGGTGAGAATCGGATCTTTTCTTCTCCCTTTTTAATTTCAATAACAACGGATTTAACTAATTAAATCCGTTTGATCTTGATCCGGAGATTGGCGACGCGACGCCGGATACCGCGACGACGCGGCGATCTCCATCTTCCGCGACGAGCAATTCCGCGACGACCCCTCGTCCGACGACGACGACAAGGTAAGGGTTGATTGGAATATTTTCCTTCCCGTGATTTTATTTCTTTTAAAGTAAAGAACTTGATCTTCGAACAATTTTAACATTTAAAATTGTTGTTGATTGTTTTATTGTTCCTCCCGTGGATTATGACTAACGCGGAGGGTGCGGGTCTAACGAACAAGACCCGGCAACCCTCCGCTGATCTTCCTTTTTGTGCGGATTTGGCGGACGTCGACAAACCGTGCGGCAAGGGCAATTTGTTGGTCCCGCAGTGAAGGTCGGCATCTGGGAGGGGCAACGGCGCAGACGGGAGGCAAATCGGGCCACCGGAGCATCTCCGGCGGCCCGCGGAAGGCGGCGGCGGCGCGGGTCGCCGGCGCGGCGGCGCCGGCGACCGGAGGCGGCGGCGCCCGGCGCGCCGCCGTGGAGG
The DNA here is from genome assembly GCA_963277665.1 of Viscum album. Classification (NCBI taxonomy): domain Eukaryota; kingdom Viridiplantae; phylum Streptophyta; class Magnoliopsida; order Santalales; family Viscaceae; genus Viscum; species Viscum album. The sequence continues at coordinate 2,124,708,993 of OY728119.1, forward strand.
AAGCCCGCCGCGGCTGAAGCCGCGGCGGCAATGGCGGCCGGTTCCGCGGCCGCGCGGAACCGGGACGGACGCGGCGGCCCGGCCGCGTCCGCGTGACAGGCGGCCCCCCGCGGGGCCGCGGTTCCCTCAAGCCGCGGGATCAACCCGCGGCGGCGGCGGCTCTTCGGCCGCTCGGCCGAAGACCGAGCCGGCCGGTCCGGTCGGCCGGGCCCTGCCCAGGCCGGACCGGACCCGGCCGAGCCGGTTCGGGCCGGTTCGGGTCGGCCCGGTTCGGGCCGACCCGGTTCGGCCGACCCCAGGGGGGGTTCGGGCCGGGTCGCCCCGGGCCCAGTACCCCCGTTTCGGGCCCTCTTCGGTCTTTCGCCCATATCTTGGGCCTGGGACCTCCGATTGACGAACCGTCAGCGGCTACGCGATCCTTGGATCGAGACGGTCGTTTCGGTATATTATACTCAAGGTTTCGGAAGACTTTGGGTTCGGCCGGGTTGGTTCGTACACGAAGCCAACCGGGCCCTCGGAGCGGAAACGCTCATAACTTGAGCTACGGACGTCCGAACGACGTACCGTCAGCTGTGGTAGTTTCCTCTAAGTGAGACGGAACTTTTGGCATACTCCGCCCGAGGATCGGATACAGGCGGAGTACGGTCGGGTTGGTTTTGCCCTAAAAACCAACCGGGCCCCTGGGACGAAAATGCCAATAACTCTCAGACCGGGCGTCCGATTGACGCGCCGTCTGTCGCGTTGAGATCCTGTTGTCGTTACGGAACTTTTGGATACATCAACTTCGGACTACGTGTCAGTTGATGTATCAGCCTCTCGGCTCGTGGAGCGGACCCTCCTAAACGAGCTCGCTACGTGCGGGAACCCTAGCGCTGGCTGTGACCTCGACGACAGAGCAGAGATCCTCCGTGGACTGCGACGACGGCAGAGCAGAGATCCTCCGTGGACTGCGACGACGGCAGAGCAGAGATCCTCCGTGGACTGCGACGACGGCAGAGCAGAGATCCTCCGTGGACTACGACGACGGCAGAGCAGAGATCCTTCGTGGACTGCGGCGACGACTGTGCAGAGATCCTCAGTGGACTGCGTCGACTACTGCACTCAGCGATCCTATGCGGATCAGTGCCCGATCCTATGTGGGTCCTACTACCGGTTCTGTGTGAGCCACTGCCTACCGGTTCTGTGTGAGCCACTGCCTACAGGTTCTGTGTGAGCCCGATCCTGTGTGGGTCTTCTGCGGGGGTTAGTACCTATCGATCCTTCGTGGGTCCGACGACTTAGATGGATCAGTGATCATCTTTGACGTCATCTGAAAAAGTATACCTGGTTGAGCTGAATCTTATGTTACTCTCCTTTGTGGATTGTGTTGAACTATCCTATGTGGATTTACTATTTACTCTCCTTTGTGGATTGTGTTGAACTATCCTTTGTGGATTTACTGTTTACTCTCCTTGTGGATTTGAGTCTTGCTTTCCTTCGTGGATTGAGTTGTTCTTGAGCTCGTGAGCAGAGCTAGAATTGGGGACTTAGGTATATGTATGGGCATATACCTAAGTCGAGTCAGATGTTACTTCGTGATTGCATCTTTCTTTTGTGCTTTATCCCTTGTGGATTTCGGGAGACCTTCGGGGGTCTCGGGGTCCTTACTGAGTAGTTGTACTCACCCCTGCACGGGCTATGCCCGCACCTTGTTGTGTTGGTTGCAGACGACGGACAGCGCTGATCGCGGTTGGGCGTGGAGCAGGACGGTACCTGAAGGTGGACCACTGGGCGGGACGTGCTCGGAGCGGACGTGGGACCCGAGGAGCCTCGAGGCTATCTGTACCCACCCTTCAGGTGGGATTGCCAGTGGACGACACGAGGCCGCCGTCTTTTCTTCAGTTGTTGTACTTTACTTTTCAGTTGTACTTTACAGTTGGGCTTGTATTTCCGGCCCCTTTTCTTTTCTGCACTTTACTTTCCGCTTGCTGACTCTGTGTGGTTGTTACTTATAAAGGCAATGCCTTCCCTGTTTACTGGGATTTTACGCCTTGGTGCTAGTCGCCAGCCCCTGGCCTATGGAAGGCGGGCTTGGGGTAGTCACGGCACGGGCCCCGAGGTCGGGTCGTGACAAATTGGTATCAGAGGTGGTCGGTTCTACCGCAGACTCTGATCGTCCTTTCTTTCTATGTGAAGCAATAGTGTTTAGTGTATTGAGTGTGGTTATCAGTTCAGGGAGCCCAGTGTTGGTGCGGCGGCCGACGTATCCGTACACCAGGACCCTGACTCCTGATTTCCGACTTAATGCATGAAAACATTGATTGCGTGTGTGTTTCAAGTTTTCTTTGTGATTACTTGTGTCAGCTCACCGGGTATACTGATCTGCTTTATGAAAGTCTCAAGTTTTCCTCGTGATTACTTGTGCCAGCTCACCAGGTATACTGTTCTGACTGTGGTGCTCTTGTTCTCAGGATGGCCCCGCGACGACAGCCAGCTAGGGTTCCGAGTGTAGGGCGCGACGGCAGCCCACCGAGCGACGAGGCCTCGGTGCAGGGCCCTTTGCCAGCAGTGGCACCGGCGGTAGCTTTACCCGCCGAGCCACCGATGCTTCCAGTACCAGACGCTGACGATGCACGTCGCCTCAGGGCACTGCATGAGTTTCAGAGCCAGCGACCGCCCAGGTTTCGCGGTGAGGCGGACCCCCAGGCCGCCGAGGACTGGCTAGAGGCGGTGGTACGGATCTTCAGGCTAGTGAGGACACCAGCGGATCTCATGGTGATTCTCGCAGCGAGCCTCCTGCAGGCGGCGGCAGGACGATGGTGGAGCCTGATGCTCCAGGTTCACGATGAGGCATCCTTGCTCTGGGCGGACTTCGAGAGCCTCTTCCGTTCTGAGTTCGTCCCGGCCACCCTCCGAGCGGTGCGCATCCAGGAGCTTCTCCAGCTGCGCCAGGGCAGCATGACGGTCGCTCAGTACGCGGCGAGGTTCACGGACCTATCTCGCTACTCGACCGACATGGTACGGGACCCCTTCTTCCGGGCCCGGACCTTCGAGCAGGGCTTGCGACAGGAGATTCGGGCGTCGCTGATCTCCCTCAGCATTCCGACACAGGCGGGAGTGCTGGAGCGAGCCCTCCTGATCGAGAGTTTCCTGGCAGAGCCTTCTTCAGCAGCGAGACCTAGCGCAGGGCGGCAGGTAGCTGAGTCATCGGCAGCAGGCAGCCGACGGATGACTCACGGGTCTAGGCAGACCAGACCCCCTCGCAGACGGCCTCAGGACACCGGCTCAGCGGTGCGGGGCACACAGCGGAGTGCCAGCCTTTCGAGAGGCAGGCTGTGCTACTCTTGCGGCGGGCAGGGTCACATGGCTCGTGACTGCCCGACTCGCCGACCAGAGGGGCAGCAGACGGTGGAGGGGCCACCCAGGCAGAGGCAGAGGGTCGACCGTGGCGGTCCGCAGGGAGGAGGCGGACGAGGCAGAGGAGCTGGCCGAGCAGCATGTGGTGGGCGACGCTTCCAGGCTCTACCCCCACCACCACCAGGGGGGCCACCTCGACCACAGGGAGCTGGAGGGCAGGGACAGGCCCAGCTCCAGGCAGTGGAGGCCTACGACCCCGACATGCCAGAGATGATTCGAGGTACGATCTGTGTCTATTCCACCCTTGCTGCAGTACTTATAGACACAGGAGCGAGTCACTCTTTCATAGCCTCTGCCCTTGTTCGGAGCTCGGAGATTCCGACTGAGCCGTTGGCTCGATCCTTACGGCTAGAGACTCCTACTGGAGCAGACTCGACGATTACGCACTGGTGCCGGCAGTGTGAGCTTACTCTAGGAGGCGAGAGCTTCGGCTGGGATCTCCTTGTAGCGGCGTCGAGGCCTTACGACGTCATCTTGGGCATGGATTGGCTATCCACGGTTCATGCCCAGATCGACTGTTTTAGGCGCAAGGTGCGATGTGTTCGTACCGACGGGAGCAGGTTTACCTTCACCGGCGAGAAGGGAACCTTTGCAGCACAGGATGGACTTCCGCGGAGGAGAGTGCAGCCCATCTCTCATCAGTTGGCTAGCCTCATCCTAGGAGCAGTGGACGTGCGGAGTCCAGCTTTTCCTGCAGTGGTGGACCAGTACGTGGACGTCTTTCCCGACGACGTTCCAGGGCTACCTCCTCGTAGAGAGGTAGACTTTTACATCGACTTGTACCCCGGGACAGCCCCGATATCTACTCCAGCATATCGGATGGCCCCCGCCGAGCTTCGAGAGCTGCGGGTACAGTTGGAGGACTTGCAGAGCAAGGGGTTTATCCGACCCAGTGTTTCACCCTGGGCTTCCCCGATTTTGTTCGCCAAGAAGGCGGACGGGAGCTTGCGACTATGTGTCGACTATCGTCGCCTGAACCAGGTGACAGTGAGGAACAAGTATCCGCTGCCACGGATTGATGACCTCTTCGATCAGCTCAAGGGAGCGCGGTGGTTCTCGAAGATAGACCTCCGGTCAGGCTATCATCAGCTCAGAGTTCGAGACGAGGACGTGCAGAATACGGCCTTCAGGTGTTGGTATGGCCATTATGAGTTCTTGGTTATGCCATTCGGCGTAACCAATGCTCCAGCAGTGTTCATGAGCCTCATGAACAGGATCTTCCAGCCATACCTCGACCGATTTGTCGTTGTCTTCATTGACGACATTTTGGTATACTCGACGACTGAGGAGGAGCATGCCTACCACCTGCGAGTTGTGCTAGACACACTCCGAGAGCACCAGCTTTATGGCAAGCTCTCAAAATGCCAGTTCTGGTTGCGTGAGGTCCATTTCTTGGGACACGTCATCTCTGAGGCGGGAGTTGCAGTGGATCCCGCGAAGATCGAGGCAGTGCTAGCTTGGGAGCCACCCAGGAGCGTGACAGAGGTGCGGAGCTTCTTGGGCCTAGCCGGATACTATCGGAGATTCGTGCCAGACTTCTCCAGAGTTGCGGCACCACTCTCAGCGTTGACGAAGAAGGGGAAACCCTTCGTGTGGTCAGACAGATGTCAGCAGAGCTTCCAGGAGCTGAGGCAGAGATTGACCAGCGCACCTATCTTGAGGTTGCCTGAGGAGGGAGTTGGGTACGTAGTTTACTGCGATGCATCAGGGACTGGACTCGGGTGCGTCCTGATGCAGGAGCGGGCCGTGATCGCCTACGGATCACGTCAGTTGAGGCCGCATGAGCAGAACTACGCCACTCATGACCTGGAGTTAGCAGCAGTGGTCTTCGCTCTGAAGACTTGGCGGCACTATCTGATGGGCGAGCGCTTCACTGTCTTTTCTGACCACCAGAGTCTCAGGTATATCTTCTCTCAGAAGGACCTGAACCTGAGACAGCGGAGATGGCTTGAGTTCCTCCAGGACTATGACTTTGAGATAGTCTATACTCCTGGAAAGGGGAACGTGGTGGCCGATGCCCTCAGCAGGAGGACGGGCATTCAGCTACTTGAGGAGGCGACGGAGCAGCTAGCCTCCTTGCAGATATCCTTCGTGGATAGAGACGGAGCAGCCTTTCTTCAGTCTCTCACAGTCTCTCCTCCACTTCTACAGCGGGTCAGAGAGGCTCAGCGTGAGGACGTTGACTGTGAGACCCGGCGTGCACTGATATCCTCAGGTCAGGCGCCTGATGGTTTCTCCCTTGGAGCAGAGCACGACATCCTTTTCAGAGGGCGTACCTTCGTACCAGTTGCTTTACGAGAGGAGGTGCTGAGAGAGTTTCACACTTCTCCCTTGGCGGTACATCCCGGAGTGGCGAAGATGTACCAGGATCTCAGACGACAGCACTGGTGGCCGGGCATGAAGAAAGCTGTGGCAGAGTTCGTTTCACGATGCCTCACCTGCCAGCAGGTGAAGGCTGAGCATCAGGTACCAGCAGGCTTGGTACAGCCCTTGGAGGTCCCGGAGTGGAAGTGGGACGGCATATCTATGGACTTCGTGACTGGAATTCCACGTACTTCCAGAGGTCATGACTCCATTTGGGTGATTGTCGACCGACTCACCAAGTCGGCACACTTCTTACCCATCAGAGAGCAGAGCTCAGTGGAGAGCTTGGGACGTCTTTACGTCCAGGAGATCGTACGGCTTCACGGTGTGCCATCGTCTATCGTCTCCGATCGAGATGCTCGATTCACTTCCCGGCTCTGGAAGGGGTTGCAGGAGGCGTTCGGGACGCGGCTCCATCTGAGCACAGCCTTCCACCCTCAGACGGATGGTCAGACGGAGAGGACCATACAGACACTCGAGGACATGCTCCGTGCATGTGTCCTCGACTTTGGTCGCAGCTGGGAGGACCACCTACCCTTGGTGGAGTTCGCGTACAACAACAGCTACCACTCCACCATCGGGATGGCACCATACGAGGCGTTGTACGGCAGGCCCTGCAGATCACCGTTGTGCTGGACAGACCCTGGGGAGTCAGCACTCGTGGGACCAGAGATGGTCCGAGCCACGACAGAGAAGGTCCAGATCATCCAGGAGAGGATGAGGACAGCTCAGAGCCGGCAGAAGTCATATGCTGACAGGAGGCGGAGGCCACTAGAGTTCGAGGATGGCGACCACGTCTTTTTGCGTGTCTCACCTCGACGTGGTTTACGGAGATTTGGCCGAGGCGGCAAGTTGTCTCCACGCTTCATCGGGCCTTTCCAGGTCCTCAGCAGGATAGGAGAGGTGGCTTATCGCCTGGCTCTACCACCTCAGTTGCACCGGGTGCACGACGTCTTCCACGTGTCTCAGCTAAGGAGATACGTGCACGACCCGACGCACATCATCGACTTTGGGGAGCTGGACGTGGACGATGGGGCGACTTTTGCGGAGGTTCCAGTGGAGATCGAGGATCGACAGGAGCGGGTCCTACGTGGGCGGTCGATTCCTCTTGTGCGCGTCAGATGGCAGCACGGGAACCTCCAGGAGAGCACTTGGGAGCGGGAGGCTCAGATGCGTGCTCAGTACCCCCATTTGTTCCCCTAGTTTTTGATGTATCTTTACGGGGACGTAAAGCCCTGAGGTGGGAGTAATGTAAAGACCCTCAAATTTCAAGGAAATTTTTTTCTTAATTTTCTTTGGAATTTTACAAGAGCGCAGCTTCAGACGGCACCTGATTCCGAGGCCCGGTGTGCCCGGAATCAATTTTCGAAGTTTGGCTCGGGTACGTTCAGTGAACGGACGAGCGGGTTTTTCTATCTTTTGAACCGGTGCCCGGAATCGAATTCTGAGGGCACCGATGAAATCGCAGCGCCGGTATTTGCTTAGAAACGCCTCTTCCGGAGTTGCGTTTGCACAGACGTGGTTTTTAGATTTTGCGGCTTTAAGTCAGAAATAAAAATAAAGTTTGTGCGACAACTTTATTTTATTTCACTTAAACTGCTTGGAAACCACTTAAAGTCACTTAAAGGCGGCTTGTGCTGAGTTGAACTGGATAGGATACTATCCAGAAATATCCTACCCCCTTGGTAGGATATTTGTGCGGTGGGACCCGCACGAGCCCCGCCGTTTCTTTCGCTAAGTAACGCACCCGCGAAAACCCGTCAAAGTAACTGAAAAGTCAACCGACACGTTTTCTTTAATTCTTAACAGACCATTTAATTGGGCGGTTTATTTCGTGAATTAAATGGACTGTTTCTTCGTGAATTAAATGGGTCGTTTCTTTCGTTGAATTAATTCAACGAATTGATGGATCGTTTCTTAACCGGTTTCGTGTGTTGGCATGTTTATAAATTAAGACCAACATAAAAATCCTTGGAAAGGATTTGAGAGAATCTTCGTTCCTCCACCCTCTCCGCGAAGAACGCGAAGAACGCGAAGAACGCGAAGAACGCGAAGAACGCCGGCGACCGGAATTCGACGACGCACACCAAGATCTGCGACGTCGACGAGATCTACCCGCGACGTTCTTCGGCGACGCCTCTTCTTCCGCGGCCGATCCTCGTTCGGCAACTAAGGTGAGAATCGGATCTTTTCTTCTCCCTTTTTAATTTCAATAACAACGGATTTAACTAATTAAATCCGTTTGATCTTGATCCGGAGATTGGCGACGCGACGCCGGATACCGCGACGACGCGGCGATCTCCATCTTCCGCGACGAGCAATTCCGCGACGACCCCTCGTCCGACGACGACGACAAGGTAAGGGTTGATTGGAATATTTTCCTTCCCGTGATTTTATTTCTTTTAAAGTAAAGAACTTGATCTTCGAACAATTTTAACATTTAAAATTGTTGTTGATTGTTTTATTGTTCCTCCCGTGGATTATGACTAACGCGGAGGGTGCGGGTCTAACGAACAAGACCCGGCAACCCTCCGCTGATCTTCCTTTTTGTGCGGATTTGGCGGATGTCGACAAACCGTGCGGCAAGGGCAATTTGTTGGTCCCGCAGTGAAGGTCGGCATCTGGGAGGGGCAACGGCGCAGACGGGAGGCAAATCGGGCCACCGGAGCATCTCCGGCGGCCCGCGGAAGGCGGCGGCGGCGCGGGTCGCCGGCGCGGCGGCGCCGGCGACCGGAGGCGGCGGCGCCCGGCGCGCCGCCGTGGAGGAAGCCCGCCGCGGCTGAAGCCGCGGCGGCAATGGCGGCCGGTTCCGCGGCCGCGCGGAACCGGGACGGACGCGGCGGCCCGGCCGCGTCCGCGTGACAGGCGGCCCCCCGCGGGGCCGCGGTTCCCTCAAGCCGCGGGATCAACCCGCGGCGGCGGCGGCTCTTCGGCCGCTCGGCCGAAGACCGAGCCGGCCGGTCCGGTCGGCCGGGCCCTGCCCAGGCCGGACCGGACCCGGCCGAGCCGGTTCGGGCCGGTTCGGGTCGGCCCGGTTCGGGCCGACCCGGTTCGGCCGACCCCAGGGGGGGTTCGGGCCGGGTCGCCCCGGGCCCAGTACCCCCGTTTCGGGCCCTCTTCGGTCTTTCGCCCATATCTTGGGCCTGGGACCTCCGATTGACGAACCGTCAGCGGCTACGCGATCCTTGGATCGAGACGGTCGTTTCGGTATATTATACTCAAGGTTTCGGAAGACTTTGGGTTCGGCCGGGTTGGTTCGTACACGAAGCCAACCGGGCCCTCGGAGCGGAAACGCTCATAACTTGAGCTACGGACGTCCGAACGACGTACCGTCAGCTGTGGTAGTTTCCTCTAAGTGAGACGGAACTTTTGGCATACTCCGCCCGAGGATCGGATACAGGCGGAGTACGGTCGGGTTGGTTTTGCCCTAAAAACCAACCGGGCCCCTGGGACGAAAATGCCAATAACTCTCAGACCGGGCGTCCGATTGACGCGCCGTCTGTCGCGTTGAGATCCTGTTGTCGTTACGGAACTTTTGGATACATCAACTTCGGACTACGTGTCAGTTGATGTATCAGCCTCTCGGCTCGTGGAGCGGACCCTCCTAAACGAGCTCGCTACGTGCGGGAACCCTAGCGCTGGCTGTGACCTCGACGACAGAGCAGAGATCCTCCGTGGACTGCGACGACGGCAGAGCAGAGATCCTCCGTGGACTGCGACGACGGCAGAGCAGAGATCCTCCGTGGACTGCGACGACGGCAGAGCAGAGATCCTCCGTGGACTGCGACGACGGCAGAGCAGAGATCCTCCGTGGACTACGACGACGGCAGAGCAGAGATCCTTCGTGGACTGCGGCGACGACTGTGCAGAGATCCTCAGTGGACTGCGTCGACTACTGCACTCAGCGATCCTATGCGGATCAGTGCCCGATCCTATGTGGGTCCTACTACCGGTTCTGTGTGAGCCACTGCCTACCGGTTCTGTGTGAGCCACTGCCTACAGGTTCTGTGTGAGCCCGATCCTGTGTGGGTCTTCTGCGGGGGTTAGTACCTATCGATCCTTCGTGGGTCCGACGACTTAGATGGATCAGTGATCATCTTTGACGTCATCTGAAAAAGTATACCTGGTTGAGCTGAATCTTATGTTACTCTCCTTTGTGGATTGTGTTGAACTATCCTATGTGGATTTACTATTTACTCTCCTTTGTGGATTGTGTTGAACTATCCTTTGTGGATTTACTGTTTACTCTCCTTGTGGATTTGAGTCTTGCTTTCCTTCGTGGATTGAGTTGTTCTTGAGCTCGTGAGCAGAGCTAGAATTGGGGACTTAGGTATATGTATGGGCATATACCTAAGTCGAGTCAGATGTTACTTCGTGATTGCATCTTTCTTTTGTGCTTTATCCCTTGTGGATTTCGGGAGACCTTCGGGGGTCTCGGGGTCCTTACTGAGTAGTTGTACTCACCCCTGCACGGGCTATGCCCGCACCTTGTTGTGTTGGTTGCAGACGACGGACAGCGCTGATCGCGGTTGGGCGTGGAGCAGGACGGTACCTGGAGGTGGACCACTGGGCGGGACGTGCTCGGAGCGGACGTGGGACCCGAGGAGCCTCGAGGCTATCTGTACCCACCCTTCAGGTGGGATTGCCAGTGGACGACACGAGGCCGCCGTCTTTTCTTCAGTTGTTGTACTTTACTTTTCAGTTGTACTTTACAGTTGGGCTTGTATTTCCGGCCCCTTTTCTTTTCTGCACTTTACTTTCCGCTTGCTGACTCTGTGTGGTTGTTACTTATAAAGGCAATGCCTTCCCTGTTTACTGGGATTTTACGCCTTGGTGCTAGTCGCCAGCCCCTGGCCTATGGAAGGCGGGCTTGGGGTAGTCACGGCACGGGCCCCGAGGTCGGGTCGTGACACCCTTTGTCATTTATTTAATCCCTATAGAACCCCATGTCAAATAATAATAATATTATTATTATTTCATGAAATGCACTTAACATTGAATTAAATTAAATAATATTTAATCAAATAATATTTAATATTTACTATTTCTCACTTGACCATTAAACTCAGTCCGTGATTCCTCCATAATATTTATGGGGCCTCAAATAATGTATATTTATTTATTAATTAATATAACTTAATAATCTCCAATAAATATATAAATATTATATTCACTAAATAGAAAATTAATATTTATATTCTATCAAGAATACACGAATAATTATAAAACAAAATCTTAGAATAATATTATTTAACATGTTAAATAATAAATAATTATATATTATTTAACTGTGATTCTGTATACACTTGGTGTGTGACCATCTAGGCCTATTTCTCTGTGGCATTAGGTGGAGCAACCAAAAATCCAAAGTTAGCATCTAGAAACACGCCAAGGAAACCATAGTGAAATAATTTAATGATATAATGACATGATACCTCATACGAATGCTTACTTTTAAATATAATACCTTTATCACAATATCTCAAATCAATCTGGTTGCATGTTAGTGCCATCAACCTATGTGCTCAATGTGTCTTTCTTTAAATTCCCTGATAGTGGTCTTGTCTATTGTATACTATAAACATGTATCTATATGGTTTCTATAAAAGGACAGGAGATATAAACTCCCATTAAGGAATATAAAGGAAATATATGTTCTCTAATTATTCATTACTGCAATATTAATCAGGATGGACCCAACATATCCTACCTCTCTGAGAAAATTTTTCATGATAGTTTTCATAAATACATCAAATTATGTGGCTCATAATACTCATTAATATTAATCATAAAATCTAAGGACCAATACACACATTTGTAGATAGGAATATCCAATGACACATATAAATGTGTATTTTCTATTGGTGGGTCACTTTCTCATGTTATCGTACTAGATATTACAAAGGGAGTACACCATGATAATGTAACTAAAATTACTATGAGTCTCCACCTCTGATATCATATATCATTTGTGTCCAAAAAAATATCATGTAGTTATAGAACATATATTTATGAATAGTTTTGATGAACTTCTGGGGTCTCATCATAGTACGGAACTACTGTAACATATTAGTGCGATAACTAATCTTGGGATATTATCACATACTATGTTACATAGAAGAACAATCTTGATGTGATAATAAGTTTTTTAATATTAAAAAATATGAATAAATGTTATCATAAAGCACATAGAAGTTGGTTATAGGGAAACTACTACAAATAGACTCCCACTTTCACTAGAGCAGAATTCTAAAAAACTTCAGTCCACAAGCTCTCACATGATACCCATGATTCTTCTAAGATATTACTTTAGTAATTTAGTTTGACACATTCCCTTTAATGGGTATTCAAATTAAAAAAACTTTACCCCTCTCATGAAAATCCAACAAGAGGTCACAGTTCTAGAGTATGTGCATTGTCTGTTGGTGTTTCCTTGGAACTTTTATTGGATACATTGATGTAAAATTATTAAAATAAAATGTGATAAGTTATTTACATCTTAGTAATACATAAATCTCCTCAAATAAATTCCAATTCCAAATAGATTACTTGGTGGCATCATAAGCCACTATATACTCAAAATCCACTGCAAAATCTATAACAACTGGCTTCTTTTTATTCTTCTTGCTCACAACTCATCTATTGAGACATAAAATATATCTTGATTATTAATTCATATCATTATGATCTATTTTAAAACAAGAATCAATATAACCCCTAAATACGAACTCCTCATATCCTCTATACACAAGGAACATATCTATAGTTATTTTAAGATACTCAATGATAAACTTAAAAAAATACCATTGTTGATCTCCTAGAACTTCTAGATATATTTATACCATGATCAATGCATAGAAAACATCATGGATAGTACATAACATGACATAATTGATTGATCCTATCACTGAAGTATATCATATTTTCCTCATTCTCTCTTTCTATAGTTGTGTTTGAGGACACATTTTCGTAGAAAGATGTAAATCATGTGACACTAAAACCAATACACTCTTGGATTGTTCTATACTAAATCAATTTAGTATCTAGTAAATATATTTACTTTGACTATATCCAATCATCCTCTTGGATCTATCACGAATGATCTTGATCCTTATTATATAAGCTGATCACCTAATTCCTTCATGGAGAAGCACTTGTTTAACAAGTCCTTAATAGACTGTAAGACTAGTACATCATTTCTAATAAGTAATATTTCATCAATGTATAATAATAGGATATTGATTGACTTTACACTAAGCCTATTATAAACACACATCTCACATTTATTATTAATGGAAAAAATTCTTTTATGGCTTTATCAAATCAAATGTTCCATGACACGGATGCTTTATTCAATCCATTAAAGGTTATCTACAATATGAAAATATTCTTGGCTTCACCAGGAGTCAAAAAACCTTTTGGTTGTTTCATTTATACATCAACCTCAAGGTTTGTATTAAGGAATTCTGTTTTGGAATCCATCTTACAAATCTCATCATCATGGAAAGTTTCTTTATAATGTAGAATTATGATGGATTCAAGCATGCAAATTGGTGAAAAGGTTCCATTTTAGTGATTACATGATGTTATTTAAAACCTTTATCCACTTGAACATCTTTACAAGTAATTACTTTACCTTCCATTTCTAGTTTCCTCTTGAATACCCATTTTCATCCAATAAGCATTACATAAATTGGAACATCAACCCGAACCCAAACATAGTTATGTTACTTGTCATCTATTTCAGAATTCATGGACTATTGAAATATTTTTTCTTTTTAACCCTATAATACCTTCTTCTATGATATAGTTTCATTATTGTCAACTAATAATGAGTCGCTATCTTCATTTTCAAGAAAACCGTATCACTCTAGATTACTTACCTCTCTTATACTCATACGCAATACTTGTGTTTTAGGAACTACTTCTTCCATGGGGACTTCTGCATTCTATTCTTGTACCAACTATTATTTATCTTAAGCATCAAATTAATTAAATTCAATATTTCTCCAATTACCCCTTTTGAGGACATGTTCCCTCTAAATAAAAATGGATTGTTTGGTGACATTAATTTTCAGGTCTGAGGGTTTTTATAGGTAGCATCCCTTTGTTTCCTTGGGATATCCTATAAAGATACACATTATTCCTTGGGGTGATAATTTTTTTTCTGAGATGGCCTTAACAAATTCCCCACAACCCCATACACATGTTTTTTAAAAAATGGGTTTTTTCTACTCAGCAGCATGAAGGAAATTTCAATTTATGTTTTACTCGGTACTCAATTTAATGTATATGCCATAGTTTGTAAGGCATATACCCAAAAGGATAATGGAATATCTACATAACTCATCATCAAACATATTATTTATAACTAGGTATGGTTTATCCTTTCCCTAACACCATTCCATAGTGATGTGAAATGTGGAGTTAGTTGAGATTTAATCCCAAACTCCAATATAAATTTGATGAACTCTTTGTTGAGATATTCACCACCTCGATCTGATCGAAGCTTCCTAATCTTTTTTCCAAGATGATACTCAAATTCAATTTTGAATTCCTTAAATTTCTCAAAGGTCTTAGACTTATACCACATCATGTAGACATAACCATATTTAATCATGTCATCATTAAAAATTATAGAGCATAAATACCCACATATAGATTCTACTAGAAATGTCCACACACATTAGTGTGCATGAATCCTATAGGCTATAAGGACCTTTCATTCTGTCCATTGAATGGTGATTTCATCACATTTAATCATAATCAAGAATGATATCTTTCAAATGGTTTTAGCTCAGATGATTCTAAATAATCATCTTGATATAGAACTATAAAATTCTTATTGTTTAATTTATCAAGATAGTGATTCCAAAGATGGTTGTTATATGAGTCATGTTAACATGATTTATTATCAATCTCAAAAACGTGGTTTTTCAATTTAATACATAAATATCATTATTTAAATGTGGCATACGAAAATATATGTTTACCTTAATAAAGAGACAACTTTTATTTCCAAACATGAAAATAACCCATCAGCATCTAGGAATGATACACATATTATGTTCTTGATAACCATAGGTTCATAATAAAAATATTTTAAAACCAAAATAATTCCCGATTGAAATGAAAGGTGGTAGTAACCAATGACTTGAGCATTGAACCTCTCTCGATTAGTAGCTCTCCTATCCACATCTCCTCTGGAAATTTTTTACAATATACTAGGTTCCTATGTTTGGATAGAGATGTGAGCTGTAGAAGCTCTACTTAATACACTATGTTTAGATATGGAAATATTAAACTCGATAATTTTTTTTACCTAAATATAGATTATAGGTACAATTCAACTTCAAGTGGCCTGATGTATCACACACAAAACATACTACCTCCTCTTCATTACCATTCCTCTAAATCTTCCTCTTCTCATAATGATGATTCTCTGGATATTTAGACTATTTGTCATTTTTGGGTAACTTTTCCTTGTTCTTCCTTTTCTTATTCACAATAAGGACCGCGAGTTTATATTTCCCCATTTCCTTATCCACTTAGAGAATCAAATTAAGAAGTTCAGAAAGACACTTGACATTATTAATAATGTTATAATTAACAATAAAATAGGACAAGGTCTTGGGTAGTGATAAATTTATGAGATATGTACACAATGCATCTGGGAATTTAATCCCTAGGACATCTAAGCATTAAATGTAGAAAATACGATTGAGTATATAAGGCCCAGGTGGCATATACTATCGAAAAATAGTTGTGAGTAGAGAATTAGAGATCTCATACCTTTCTTATCTTGACTTCTCTTAATAAAGATAAAATATGTGAGATGTCATTTTATATGAATCCATGTCCTCATGTTTCTTTAAAAGCTCAATAGACATGGATGATAACATGAAATACAGAGCATATGTGGAATCGTTCAAAATTTAATTATAGATTGATAACTTTTCATCACTTTCCTCTTTACCAGGTGCATTAGGAAAAGGCTATTTTTGAACATACAATTTCCTTTCATGGTGAAGGATAACACTTAGGTGCCTTTCCACTCATGGAAATTTGTGCTGGTGATAAGGTTTTAATTCTCAGGTATGGATCACAATGATATGTTTGATGCAATTTTGTTGTTTTGTCTACATATATTATAATCATTATTTTAATACTTCATCTTATGATATATATGAAAATAAATAAATATTATATTTATTACTCTCCAACTATTTAATCAAAATTCAAAACCCTCACCATTGGTTTTGAAATATCTGATTACTTAGACATCCAAGTCCAAAGGATCAATATTCCCCTTCTCATTAACCTAACATTTGTAGTTTAAGAAACTTGAATGGTTTTAAGTAATTATTCCAAATGACAACTACTTTAACTCATAATTACTTGATCTGCTGAGTGGACTCCCCAATCCTAAAATCCTTAAATTGGATTTTCCCAAGATTTTCCTCTCAGTTACACCATGTCCTACTTTGGAAGTCAACTGTTGATGTAAAATAAGTTACATCAACCCAAAACTTCTAGTTTTAATTCCATAATAATATAAATCATTCCAACATTGGATGGTCAAGAACTTTGAATTATGGTTCGATTATAAGTAGGGTAAGGCTATACCGAGATAATATATATAAGTGAGGGATTTTTAGCTTTTATTCATAAATTTCCAATTATTATGTTTATTAAATTCTTGTTAATATTAATTAGATCTACTTACGTGATCAACCATTTATTAGACAACATTTATGCACAATCAAATTTATTTTAGATCTATATTTCATTATTGTTAATTTCATTAAATTGTGTTATAATTAAAAAACTCCATAATGACATATCTATGTAACATGATAGAAATAAAATAATCAATTGGTGTGATCATAGGAATTTACTGATGATTATTTCACCTAGAAGTTTATTAACTAACCACTAACCTAGGAGAAAATAAATTTGATCCAATTAAGGTTCGTGGTGTATCTTTCCACCAATCCACCAATGTATCTCTATTGTATTGGTCTCTTCTCAGCTCCAAACCTGAACTTCCTCAATAGTCTTTAGAGATATATCCATTGTATATGATTTTACTCACACACTAGTGTGGAAAACAAGGGGTTTACATAAATGAAACCATGAGAATGAATTCCCATAAATAATATGAGGATAGAAGGCATACATGACAATAATTTAATTTAATACTAAATTAATGGAAACCAATCTCATACAAAGGCCTAGTTAATTCTCATGATCATGCACTTTTATGCATTGAATAATTCTTAAAAAGTAGAATTCAATTATTAATCGTTCTTCTTTATGATAAATCACACCCTAATAAATTAATTATCATCTATAAATAATCAATTATTTTATATTAATTCTCATATAAATTATTCTAATATTCTCCTACATTATAATTGTAAAAAAATTAAAAAAATTATTTAAAATTAATAGTTTACCTAAATTTCCCATGGTGGTAACGTGGTGAATACCCATCTAATTTTACCCAACATGTATTATACTCATATACTATTTACTATTGTGACATATGACATATATGACTTATCAGGTACACTCATGTTGTGTACTATAAAGTTAATGATTGCATAAATTACATTATTTTTCGATCATGTGTAATGATTCAATGAATGTAGAGTATCAACTATAATACGAACCATATATGATATGTATATTTGAACATTACAAACATATTAATTAAAAAAATTATTTTAATATTAAAAACCCATCACATGACGTTTCCTACCAACTTAATGATCACACACAAGAACGTATCTCAAGGATTGCACAGTATGATAAATAAATTTTAAATCTATGTAATTTGGTATAATTACATGGAGTGTATAAGAGAGTTACACGACATGTACATATATCACCATCTATCTGATGTACACTCATGTGGACTTGGAATGTAAATTATACCTCAAAAATAATGCAGTACATGGAATGTAAATGGGACTACATGACATGTGGACTCTGAGTCAAACAGTCACCATCCAGGTAGGCCATGTATAAAATACAAGATCCATTTTTGACTCAAAGGGACTTCATTCCATGGATGTGGGATACATGGCATATTCTCTAGCTTACTGTGTGTCTTTCTTGCCTAGTCGACTTGTGGTGTAAGAATTAACTGCACCATGAGTCAACAACTCACAAATATTGAATTAATTGAAAAAATTAACTCATGATACATTGAACATAAGTACCT
The DNA here is from genome assembly GCA_963277665.1 of Viscum album. Taxonomy (NCBI): domain Eukaryota; kingdom Viridiplantae; phylum Streptophyta; class Magnoliopsida; order Santalales; family Viscaceae; genus Viscum; species Viscum album. Next base: position 2,124,726,982 of record OY728119.1, read on the forward strand.
GGCGTGTATCTTTGGTTACACGGCTTGTACTCCTATGTTATCTTTTCAAAATCCTCAGCACCTCTAGATGAGTTCTTGGAATTAATTGTATTCATAAAATTCATATCATTGATTAGATCAATGAGAAATAAAGGCAGAAGAATAAGATCTCTGAATTTGGATTAAAATAATGATTTAATATTAATTGAGAAACAAAATCATAAATACAAAAATCATAAACTATATTTATATAATATAAATTATTATGTGATCACTTTGATACAAAATATTGATTCCGGATGTAGTGGAAGTACAAAATGGTTCATTCCCAAATTTTCGTTTTTCAACGATCGATGATAAATTTGAGATTAACGTAACGATAAACGTTATAATCAATAGAATTGAATCAATGAATATAGACATGGTATTGAATGGTGGAACTAAGAGATGTGATAATAATATATTATTAATAATTAATTTAATTATATAAAGAATTACCTTGATGAAATTATTTCATTATTTATGGATCTGACAACATACCATTGTTGTTCCTTTGTGGTGTTTTAGGAATAAAATTAGATTCCATCTAGTGGTGATCCAAACATGTTCTATAAATCTACAAATGTCATTAGACTAATCTATAGGTTCTATCATGATATAAATTATCACTTGCTTCATTCCACTTTGAACACCTAGAGAACCACTTCAAAAGCATTCTCCAAGATCTCTTCTTGATTTGAGTATCAGAGGTAGAGGAAGACCACTCACTATTCATGGGAGTGTTCTTAGAGAAGAGATCTCTCTAGGTCTTGGGAGGATTCTCTAAATCCATTATGCACGACCAAACAAATGAATTGGCTTAATCAGAAAATAATATTATTGGTTTTATATATCGCTAGGGTAAAGATAAAATAATTTCACAACTTCTCTTTATTATTTATTTAATCCCTTCGGAACAGCATGCCAAATAATAATAATTATATTATTATTATTATTATTATTATTCTTTCTTGACATGCGATTGACATGTGAATTAAATTATATATTATTTAATCAAATAAAATTAAATATTTATTATTTCTCACCAGATCGTTACACTTGGTCTACCATTCCTCCGTAATATTTTTTGAGACTTGAATAATGATTATTAATTTATTAAATAAATATAACTTCATTATTTCCAATAAATATATAAATATTATATTCACTAAATATAAAATAAATATTTTTATGCGATCAAGAATACATGAATAACTATTAAACAAAATATGGGAATAATATCTATTCAACTTTTTAAATAATACATAATATTATATTATTTAACTATGATTCTTGATACACTTAGTGTGTGACCCTACAGCCCACTTTCTATGTGGCATTAGGAGAATCAGCCTAAAGTCCAGGGTTAACATCTAGAAACATGCCAAGGAACCCATAGAGAGATAAGTTAATGACCTAGTGACATGAAAAGTTATATGGATAATTATTGTCTTAAATAATCCGTTTATCATGGTATCTCGAATCAAGTAGGTTTCGTGCTGGTGCCAACAGCCTATGTGCTCGATGTCTCTTTCATTGAATTCCCAGAAATTTAACTTGCCTATTGTATACCATGGAAACATTTTTATATATGTTATATCAATTACATAAAAGGGCCTAGAATATCAAATTCCTTTCAAGAGTTTAAGGGACATGTCATTTGTTACATTATTCACCAATGCTATATTACTCGTGACACACCCAATGTATCCTACCTCACCACGAACATCTGTCATCATAGTATTCATCGATAAATCAATGTACATGAGTTAAAATACTCATCAATTATAGTATTAATGTTTAAGGAGAAATACACACATCCATTGATGGGAACATCTAATTACACATATAAATGTGGATTTTCTACTCTCAGGTACCGTTCTCACAATATCCTATTGGATGTTATGAAGGGCCTACACTATGAGAAGGTGTCTCAAAGTTATATGCATCTCATCTTTGATAGCCATTATAATTTGTTTCCATCAAATGATATTATTAGAATATAGAAAATATATTTAATAATAGTGTCATATAATTTATAGGTTATCATCATAGTGGGGAATTGTTATGACCATTTACTATGACAACAACTCTGGGGGCATTATCTTATACAATGTTACATAGAAGAACTATCTTTTTGTGATAAGAAGTTTGTTAATATTCATAAATATGAATGCATGTTATCATAAAGTAAAAATAAGCTGGTTATAGGGAACCAACTCTAACATATATACTACCCCTTTGACATGTTATATCATGACTATCCTTATTCTCATGATATTATTAGTTTAATTTAATTGTATTATTTTCGGGGGATTATAATTCAATGTTAAAAAAGAGGTAAGAGTCTTTTTTTACAATCTTATCAGGTATCAAGATTGTGTATGATTATGTCTCTAATTTTGAAATATTATAATTTTGATGAATTATATTATTTTCTAGTTATTCAGGATAGTTTTTGGTTATTCATGACATTTTCAAGTAATTTTACCATTCTTCCACTCATTGGTACAAAATATCTATGAGAAAGTATTTTTAATATAATATAATATAATTTCTCTCCTCGACCGAAAATAAATTTTATTCCAAAACCAATTTTCTAAAAAAATCAAAAATGTTTTTATCATTTTAAAAATTATTTATTAAAAAAAATTTACCCATTTTGTCTATTTATATTTTTTTAATGTAATTTTTGGTCACTTTCCAAATAAGGATCTTTTCTATCATTTTTTCTAGGAAAATGATTGTTATTTATGACATATAGAGATTTAACTACCAATATGAACATCATTTCTTTAAACCTTATTTTGAAATTTTGAAATAATATTTTTAATGAAGAACCTTTCTTAATATTAAGGAAATTAATTTTTTAAAAATTATTTTCAAAGAAAATTATTTTCAAAATTGTTTATGTTTTCAAATGTGCTTTTTGAAATGAAGTGGTTATTTTACTCAAGATGTTTTTAATGATATATTAATGATATTTATATCCATAAAAATAATTAACCCATGTTGTTACTTATTCTATAATCGGGATATTTTGTATAGATAATATATTCATTATTTATCTAGATGGATTAAGATTTTTTCCAAGTGATTTTAATGGAACTCATTTCTTTTCTACATGTTAATAGTGACTGAATGATATTTTTTATAAAACATGTGTCATTTCCATGGGTTTATCATGAATCAATGAAATTTTTATAGAACCCATTTTCTTCAATAGGATAACCAAGTTTTAAATATTTTTTTATGGAACCCATTTATTTTACATGGATTAATCATTTATGAAAGAGATTTTATGGTACCTGTTTATTTTCCATGGGTTAATAATTTTTCAAAGGGATTTACAAGAAAACCAATTATTTTTCATTGGTTTATCTAGTTATAAAAGAATAACTATTATTTCTATGAGTTTTTTGATTAATTATATATTTAATTTATTCTTGTTGTGGTTCTTAGAAATTATATACTATTGGTATGGTTATATAGCCCAGGTTGATCCCATTATATATTAATTGATGGGTGTGCACAGATAGTGATCCAATAAATTGAGTAATGATTATGGACATTGAATAATTATATTGGAATTTTCCCATATGGTTATTCCAATTTTTAAGGGTTATATAAGGGTTTTATTATATAAAATTCCAAGATACCTTTCTGTTATATTAATTATTGATATGGGTTTATTGTTTTACATTTGATCAAGATTTATATCACATGGATTGTGATTGTTTATTCATATGAATATTTTCACTGTTAAATCCTTATTCCCTCTTTTCATGTTTTATGATCAAGGTATATATGGGTATGGATATTTTTATTTTATACCCATGGACTTTTATTATGTCATCATACCCTTATTCTCTTCTTATGATCATTGATGATGTTTAATTATTAATTCATAAATTTTCCCTTATTAAGAATTTGAGCTCACCATTATTATATTTACATTGTACCAAGTCATAAAGATAATTGTTTAATGAGTTATAACTATAATTAATTTCATATGGATGATGAAAATTTTTTAATATGAAAAAGAAAAGATGGGTTATATTGGATAAATTTTCATTTAAATCCATGTGAATTTTTTATGTGAGAATTAAAAACTAATTTTCTAAAACACTAAACATAAAAGTTTGTTGATGATGTAAGTGATATTGTTCTTCAATTTAATATATTATGGATTATAGGTAAAAAATTGGGTCACAATTATCAGTATTAAAAAAAAAATTTAATTGTTTCAATTTCATCACTAAATATGGGAGTGCAGGTTCTGAGATTTAATAGTCAGTATAAAAGGAGCAGTTTAGTGAAATTTTCAGATTTGGATGTTTTCATGTGAGGTTATCTTAAGACATATGTATAAAATCGAATGTCTATAATATTAAGGATTATTATAAGTTAAAAATATTATGAACATCATTTGAGGGGTTGAAGTAGTAAGTTTTTTGAGTTTATAAAGGCATTTTTGGAGACAATTTTTTAGGTTGAGGTATTTTTAACCCCTAAGATCAACATAAAGTGTTTTTAGGGAAGCATTATTTATCATGTTTACAAAAAGGTGAAACTCATTTGTTGGGTGATAACCCTTTCATATGATAAGTAGGTGGGTATTGAATGTATGATTGGAGGAAGATAAGTGTTTCACACTTATCACAGGCCTATGTGATGTCTTGGTTAGTATGACATTTCAAAGGTAAATATTGGGTTTATTTTCGAGAAATATTGGATTTTATTTTATGAATAATTGTTTATTTATCTTGGAATAATATAAGATGAAATTATTATAATAATATGGTTTAAAAAAATAGGAAATTTTTGAATTTGTTTAATGATTTAGTATCAACTTTTGGTATTACAATTGAATTTTTATGATTATTTTATCATATACATGTTTTTTCATTATAGGAATTATCTTACCATGTGATAGAAATTTTGGTTTTTATTGTTTAATGACTTGATGAATACATTTTTCAGATTTTGAGGATTATATGGACCTTTAAAGAAAATTTAGTGCTTTAGGAATTAATTTTTTTCCCCTAAATGCACATCATTTGGTAAAAATATGATATTGTGGTGGAATTTTATTAATTTAAGAAATTATACTAATCATGTAAGTATATTTCACTGTTTTTAGTCTATATGGTGAAATAATTCATCAAATCCAGGAAACAGATCTTAGAACAAAAGTATTATACCAGTACCTTAATTTATGATGATCCAATGGTCTTTTTTATCATAACAAATTTATTATTCTAAGACCCTTAACTTTCAATTGATCATTCACTTGGTTCTTATCAATAACCTCAATCGCTCTCTATAATTATTTATTCTTTTCCCATATTCCCAAATATGTTATTATATTTGGAAGCATAGTTTTGTGTTATTACATATTATTATTTTACTTCCCTTTATCTATTATTAATAGGATGTTTTATTAACACTTTTTATGATGTGTGTAAAAAGATGCATTTTCAAATGTCCAACCATTAATTACAGAGATAAAGATCAAATTTTGAGGACATAATTAATTAAATAGTGGAGGATGTAACAACTAGTGTTTCTAAAAGAAGAAAATTATATTACATAGAATAATGGATTCAAAACACAAAGTTTATTTTGTATTACACACAACCCCATTATATTTATGTTCGATAGAGTATTCCACACGCAACACCAGACTTAAACAACCCCTGATATATATTACTGTTATAACCTAGATATTAAATTGGTTTGTGTGAATATTTTTAAATAATTTATAATATATATATATATATATATTACACTATATAAATTATTTATAAATATTTAGTAAATAATAAATAAATTTTAGTAATGTGATTTTAATCTTCAAAATTATGTTTTCTTCATTTTTTTTATTTTCATGAACAAAATATAATTATCACTTTTTGTAAAGTTTAGAAAATTTATTCAATAAAATGAAATTTATTTTTTAATCATAATAAAAAAAATATTCTTTGGGTGACATTTTGGGACTTTTTTGGAAAATATTGTTTTTTAGTGAATAGTGAAAAAAACAATTTTTTTTGTAAAAAGTCTTTCACATTCAATATATTAATTAATTAAAAAAGTAAAAATATTATTAGATTATTTTTTAAATTCAACTAAGTGTTATTTAATTATATTTAACACACTTAATTAAATTTAATTAACTTTTATATGGGTTTTTAGTATGACTTTGTTTGTGGGTTTAGAAACAAGTTTTTTCTAAAAACAGCTTGAATATGGATAATGTTTCTCAATTTAAATTACTTAAAATAACCCCTAAGTGAAAATTTTGTGAATAATATATATATAATATATTGTTAAATTTTAATTTTGATTCATATAATGAATATTATTATTTATATAGTTAATATTGAATCATCTTTTTCTCAAAAATACTATTCTTAAAAACCTGTTGTTTCACAACGTTTGTAGGATTAATATTAAATTAAATAATTCAAATTATATGAATTGAATTTGAAAAAATGGGTTTCATATGTCTAATAACAATATTTTATAATGTATCATAATTCCAACTTAATTTTTTACCTTAATGATTTATTGAAATACTTAAAATTAATCACAATAATTAAGGTAAAATCAGTTTACTAAGGGATTAAATATTAAACTAAAGTGAAACACTGATCTATAAACATTTCCAAAACCCCTTGGATTTAAATAGTTATACCCTTATTTCCATATGATGTATTTTATGAGTTTTTCGGACTATTTTACAATAATTTAACCAATATAATATGTTAAGTAAAAAAAGGAAAAATAGAACCTTTTTGTATTTATTTTATAAAATGCTTTGGGATTGGGGAAAAAATATGTGTTCAGTTAGAAGTAATATTTTGAAATATAAATTAATATTTTATAATTATAATTTATTTTATTTTTTGGAGATGATATAATTACTTTAAATTATTAAAAAATTCCTCCATAATATTTATTTAGTAAATAATTAACTATAATAAATGGTACTAGGAATATTCAATGTAAATTAAATTGAGTGAAATATTATTTTGAAATATTTTTTTATGGGAATTTACCATGTTATAAGTTTTTTATAATTATAAATTATGATTCAATTTTTTCCTTGATAATTTTTTTAAATTCATATTAAATAAATAATGATAAAATTGACAATAATGTTGTTTTTTATTAAATGAGTTTTTATTTAATAATTTAAAATGAATATAATAAATATATTATTCCAAGTAAATTTTAAATATTAATAAATATATACTATATTCTAGTAATGTAATAATTTTTCTTTGATAATTGAAATATTTACCCACTAAATATAAAAAACTCTATTTGAAAAATTAATGTTAAAATAGATTTTTTTTCACGTAACATGTGCTTATGTTCAAATTAATTTTCAACAGAAAAATGTTTTTTTATTTTTATAATTTATATATCATATTTATAATCATTTGGACATAAATTTCAAATATTGTTTACCATAATATAGTATTAATGGAAAAATTACCTTAGTTATAAAAAAAGTTACCTTTGCGAAAATCGAAATTGGTAAAAATAAACAAAAACATAGATTATAAGAACCAAAATGTTTAAAAAAAGTGTTTCATTATGTGATGAAGGTTTTTATCAACCATATAATCCCTAACAACCATTAATTATCCATTTTTAATCGTATTTATGTAATATCAGCCTCCCAATAGTGTCTATTTTTTAGTATTTACAAGAATACCAGTCCTCATCAACTACAAAATTTCACTCACTCTCTCCCATTCATCACACTTGTCATGAAATATTGATCATAAAAAACATGCCCAAATAGATTACCAAAATCCATTCCATCATTCTAGAATTCTTATTTTTTTCAAAAATTAAACCTTTCAAGGATTTACTGAATTCCAAAGGAGGATACCTGAAGAAGAGGTAACGTTCTTCAGTGAGACTCTTTATTTTACTTCATTATCCACCTCATTCCATTATTATTATACCAAGATTATATAATAACCTCATTATCTTAAATATACTTTTATTTAATTACTCTATGGTTATGAACTAAAACCACACACATCCAGCAAATGGGTTATGAAATCATTATTCGTATGTATGACATACTACCATGTTGCCAAACCATGTCATTAATTTTTCTATTACCACTTGTCTTGATTTGGGTTGACGATGTATCTAAAATTTATAAAACATATTTATAATATAATTATACCTATGGATTAATTATATCATATATAACCTCTTAAGTTTCATTCCTTATGGGAGATGATAATGTATCTCATATATACGACGAACAACTGCCTCATGAAGCGATGTGATGTATTTTTCCCTAATGCATTACATGGAAGGAAATAAGGGTAAATATAAAAAATATAAGTGATATTAATGAAAATTTACTTTATTTATGAAATATTTATAATTATGTAAATATAATATATCATTTTAATGATATATTTTATAATTTTGTTCACGGAGATGTGGACTACCACTTTATCAAAGTGATGAGATCCATTTTATCACAAAAACAACGAGATAATGCTGAATATTAGTATATACAATAAAATAATATGGTATTTTTTATATTTTTATCATTTTTTATAGTTAAACGGTTACTTACCTTCTTTATATAATGATAATTGAAAAGGGGAAACATTACTCATCCATATATACGATCTACTGTCATTAGGATTATAACATTAGTTCATTTTTCATGAAATATTTCATTATGGGTTTAAAAAGTATAATTTATATATAAATATTATTGTAATTTATTGATTATTATTCTAGACATTTTTAGATAATAACCTATTTTACCATAGTAAACCGACCTATGTAATTTTTGACATAGAAGCTGAATATATTCAAAATATCTAGTGTAAAATTAATTGAATAAGTAATTTTATATAAATTTTTAATAAGTGAAATAAAAAAAATTAAAATATTTAAAAAGGTTTCACATATATAAGAAATTTACAAAATTTTATAATTATGTTAGATGACGACACACATGATGAATCCGAATCATGGTAAGTGTTTTAACTCATTGCATATTTATTTCAATGAGATATATGCCATATTCCTGACTTCTTCTTTTTGGGTTATATAATTATCATGAATTTATTGAATTATTATTATAATTAAATTTAAGGTTATTTTAATATCCATTTTATGTACTCTTTTTCAAGGGGTTTAAATTTTCATAGTTACCAAAGCGATAATTAATTTTTCACATAATTTTCATTATCTAAGATGTATGTTATTTTATTCACCTATGTTATTTTTGGAGGTTTATATAATAAACATTTTACATGTTATATCATTAATATTCTTATTTTAATGATATTTTTAGTTTTATTTAATTTTATTCCTCATATGGTTTATTATTCAATGTTTCAAAAGAGGAAAGAATCTTTTATTACAATCTCAACATCAATCAAGATTGTGTATGATTATGAATTCAATATTGAAATATAATAATTATGTTTCATTAGGTTAAATTACAGTTATTCATGATATTTTCTTGTAATTATACCATTTTTCAATAATTGGAACTCAAAATCATTGAGACAGTGTTTTTAAAAAATATGACTGCATTTCTCTCTTTGGTCAAGACTCTATTTTCTTCCAAAACCTTGTATTCTAAAACGGTTTTCAAAAATGTTTTTAAAATTTTCGAAATGAAATATTACATAAATATTAACCCATTTTTTTAAAAAAAATATACATTCAATGTAATATTCGTTTCTCTTTGGGGATAAGGGTCTTTTATAATTGTTTTACTATATAAAATGAATTTTCATTACGACATGTATGAAATTACCCACTAACATGAGTTTAATTTCATTAATGTTTTATTTTCAGGTATGAAAGATAATTTTTTAAAAAAATTTATCTTAATATTATGGAAAATCATGGTTTTTAAAAATTATTTTCAAAGAAAATGATTTTAAAAATATTTTATGTTTTAAAAAGTGATTGTCACAAATAAATGGAAATTTCCCTTAAGATGGTTTATAATGAACTTTTAATGGTTTTAACATTCATCAAAATCAAGAAAAATTATTTTAATTTATGATCTGATGTGAATATTTTTTAAAGATAACATCAACATTCTTTCTCTAGATGGATTAAGATTGTTTCAAATAAATTTTTATCGAACATGTTTCCTTTACGTAGGTTAATCGTGATTCAAAGATTTTGTTATGGAACTCGAGTCTTTTCCATGGGTTAGTAATGATTCAAAAATATTGTTATGTAACATGTTTCGTTTCAATGAGGTAACCATGTTTGAAAGATATTTTTATAGACCTTGTTTCTTTTCCATGGGTTAATCATGTTTCAAAGATATTGTTATGAAACTCGTTTCTTTTACACAGTTTAATCGTGTTTCATATAGATTTTTTTGAAACCAAATTATTTCCATAGGTTGATCTATTTATAAATGAATAATGATTGTTTATATTAATTTTTCGAGGAAATATCAATTTAATTTATTTATGTTGTGTTTCTTGGAAAATAAATATGATATGTGCACCATGATACCATCGTGTGATCCAATTATATATTATATGATTGGGTGCACCTACACAGCTCTCCAATGCATCGTTTATTAATTATGTTCTGTGGAAAATTATATAGGAAGTTTGTTGAATGGTAATTCTAAATTTTAAGGGTTTTGTAAAGGTTATATGAGATGATGTTCCATGATAAAAATATGTTTTATCTCTTCTTTATATGGATTTATGATGTCACATTTGGAAATGATTGATATCACAAGGCTGATGATTATTGATTTTTATAACTAATTTTTTGTAAATTCCTTATGCCTTGTAGAGACTCGGGTTTTGGCCCTGTTAGACAATGGAATATTCCAACGAATAAATCTAGAGCTAGGCGCGAAGACGACATGCGATTCTGCAGCCTATTGTGCCAAAAATTAATTTTATAAAAATATTAAGTATTTTTGTACTATTCAAGTGGTGGAGATGAGTTTTCTCCTAAACAATAGCTTGGATCAGAAGTAAGAGGGCATGGTTGTGTTCGGAGCATGCTGTTTACCCTAGGCGGTGTGTAACTTTTCTGGGCGCGAGACTACTATGGAAAAAGCCACCAGGGGCGTTTTCATAAATAAACGGAAAAGTTTCTTTCTGAGTGTCGGCTTGAATAACTCTATAATGGAGTCTTAGATCGCAATTCTGCGTGCTCTGTTGCATTCAGAATGCTGTTTTTACCCTTGGTGCGACATAATTTTAGTCTGCGTCGGGTGCCGGGTCGGCAGCGTGTTGGTGAGGAGATAAAATGAAGTTTTTATTTTATAAAAATTACTAAATCAATCAATCCTCCATCCCAACTCCTCTCCTTACGCATGGTTAAACCCCTCCCCCTACCTCCATTCTTTTCCAAATCGAGCCATGGATGACAGCTTTCAGCACCAATCGTCAGCAGATCGAGCTTCAGGGCGTTGCGGGCATCGTTTTGCACCCGAAACATCGGCAATCCGCCAACAGGTACGCTTTTTGAGTTTTGAAATACCAGATCACGATTGGTTTGGGTTTTCTCCATTTTTATCATGTAGATGCGTAGATCTAGTCCTAGGGGGTGCGCAGATGGCTTCGGAAGCGCGTTTGGACACCCGTGGTGCCCGTGACGTCCATGGGAAGCTTCGCCGGCATCCGGTGACGGCAGCGGGCTATGGTGAAGAAAGCAGACAGCTGCAGGGGCAGCGGTACAGAAGCCAATATGTAGAGACCCAGTGGGGTTGGGGGGGGGGAGGGGTTCGGCCGTGTGCGTGCACACAGCGCCGCGCCGTGGTAGCGGGGTCCGCCGGCCAGAACGGCCGGACCGGCCGGTTCAGGTCGGTCCGACCCTCTTCTAGTACACAGGGGTTTTAAAACCCCCATAATATTCTCCCTGGAGGTCGGAATCGTGTGATGTCTACGGTGATGCTACCCTGGTGATATAAAAAATCCTTTGAGGTGGGTTTTGGAGTTTAAAGTTTCGGCATCGTGGCCCGAGAGCTTGAAACGTCGAATAAAATAATAATAATTTATTATTTTTCGATTTCGTGTCTTGTATCTTCTACCTGGAGTGTCCGATTCACATGCCCTCAGTGGTGTTGATACCCTGATGGTACATCTGAATTTTCTTGATGTTTATTGGGTGTTATGACCAACAATAGGGTTTGGGCCTCACCAAGCCTGGTTTTGGCGTTTCTGGAGAAACACAACTTTTCCACCGGGTGTCCATTTTGGACGAATGAGCAGTCGATCCCGTGTGTTTTTTAGAGGGGAAGGAAATACTCTGGTCTGATTAACATGTTTTGGGATCATAGTGTGCGCCCCACCCAGGCAGGCATCAGTGAATAATACATTTTTCCCCGGTTGTATGTTCTAGATGAGTAAACAGCCTATCCTGAGTGTTTTTTCATGTCGATCACGATTGTGGCCTCAGTATCTACCTTGGAGTTGTGCGGTGTGGCATTGGTAATGGTCGCTCGGGTTAGCAACGTTTGGACCAGTAGTTTTTGAGGGTACTCCCTTGATTCGTTCCTACAAGGGTTCGCGCGACATCAGAACCTTAGTATAGGTTTGTGATCCTCTCGATGGGATATTTAATCTGTTATAGTTCTGGCAACCCTCCAGTGGGCCTGGAGCGGGATCCTCTAGCTTCGTTTCCCTAGATAGGGTTCTCAGAATCGTTGTGACCTTTTATCCACAGGCGACGATCCCCTATATAGTAGGCTAACCCCGTAGGGTTTGTGGAATCATCAAGAATATGATCCCCTACATAGTGGGTCGTGCTCAGTAGGGTTGTGGCATTATCGGCTATACGATCCCCTACTCAGCCTGAGGATTATAGTAGGGTTGCGGTATCGTTGGTTATATAATCCCCTACTCAGCGCGTGGTTTCTGTAGGGTTGCAGCATTTTCATTTTGACCCCCTTCAGCGCGAGATGTACCAGATAGGGTTTCAGTATCGTCATGACCATCATGAAATGGGTGACGACACTCTATCTGAGTGACATGTTTTCGACGAGCACCAGATTGGGTTGTGGTATCCCCCAGTGAATCATGGGAGTTATCCCATTTTTGTGAGATCTACAAATGCCATATCGGAATGTGGTATCCCCCAGTGGACCCTGGGATTGATCCCATATCTGTGAGATCTTTTTATACCTGTGTGGGTTATGGTATCCCCCAGTGGACCATAGGAGCGATCCCTTAATTGAGGAGTTTGGTATTTATGATGTTTCACCGAGGTTTCCTCAGTGACGATATCAGATGAGCGTTATCTCTCTGGTGAGCCTCTCAGATGTTTGTGGGGGACCCAATGGAGTGTATCTCTTAGAAGAGTGTTATCTATGATGACAGTGATTTTGGAACATGATCTCCTAGTTTTGAACCATTTCTAGTGATGAGGTTGGTAATTCATGTGGCTTGGTGCGTGAGATGGGTATATCTAGATGTTCATGGTATATGTATGGGCGTATACCTAGGATGATGTTCGAGATATGTGCTTTGGAAAATACCTGAGTGGATGTGCAAGTTGTATGTATGATAATACACTTGGATTGAGCTGACTAGTTGTGTTTATCCGAGGACGGTCATGAGATGGAGTTTCTCCCTCGTCTGGGTTCCCTCTGGCTGGGAAGAGCGGACAATTTCCTTTCAGTTGCTCTCTATTGTTTGGGGTTTTTTGGGTGACAACTGAGTAATATTATACTCACCACTACACGGGCTTTTCCCCACATTTTTGTGTCTTGTGCAGACCACATGCCATTCGACGGAGTCCCAGGAGGACCTAGACCAGGCAGAGTTGAGTGTGTGGGAATGATATTGGAGTCTTAACAGACTTGTGCTGAGGAGATTTATGGTGGTTCCTTTGGCAGCATACCCCTTATTCAGAGTAGTTTGGATGCCTTTGTAGTTTTCTTTTGGTGGTCTCTGTTTTTCCCTTTTCGTACTGCTGTTGCAATCTAGTTTGGGATAGTTGTATGCATGCATTTACTATTCAGTTTTCTATATCTATGCACTGTTTCATGGAGGTGTATGTCGGTGCATGTGTATAGGCACCTTAGGATAATTCCTCCCATGTGTTTGATAGCATACTCGGTGCTAGTCACGAGCCCCTGGCCTATTGGAGACGGGCTTGGGGAGTAATGGATCGAGCCCCATGGGGTCGGGTCATGATAGAGTGGTATCAGAGGAGGTTCCACCTTTGGGATCTCGGATCGTAGATATTCTAGCTCTGAGTTTTGTTTGGGTTGAATAGCGGCGGTGTTAGGATGTTTATAGTTTTTATTTCAGGATACGGACTCCAGTATTAGTGCGGTGGATGATGTATCCATTCATTAGGACTCTGACAACCTACTTTTAAACTCGGGAGGTTCATACACAGGTCTTAAGGGAAAAATAATGGTACATGCATCATATAGGACTGGGTTTTTTGGTTTTCCCTTGTTCTTCATGCGTTAGCTCTCCAGATATAATCTTTGACTGAGGTTCATCTTGATTGTACTTCAACATGTCTCAATGAGGAAAACAAGAGAGGGTTCCACAGCGGGATTGTGGTGATGATCTGCCCCGTCTAAAGGCTGTAGACCAGGGTGCAGGTTCTGAGGCTTCACCTCCAGGTGGTCAACCAGTTGAGCCACCACATGTCGAGTTGTTGATTTTGCTAGTAGTGCAGGATGAGGTTGTGCACAAGGTGAGTGCATTGCACGAGTTCCATAGGTAGCGACCTCTAAAGTTCCTGGGTGATCAGACCCTTAGGTAGCTGGTGACTGGCTCGAAGTAGTCACCTGAGTATTCCTCCTAGTGGGGACACCCCCAAATCAGATGGTTATCCTAGCGGGGAGCCTTCTTCATGGTTCGTCCGGGTGATGGTGATGTTTTGGGACGTAGTCCCATGATGAGGAGATGCTCACATGGGCAGATATTGAGTGGATTTTTAGGGAAGAGTTCTATCCGGTGACACTGAGGTCAGTGCGGATTCAAGAGCTTCTGTAACTTCGGTAGAAGGTCATGACTATGTCACTGTACTCATCGAGGTTTACGGACCTTTCGCACTACTCCCTTTATATTGTTCGAGACCCATTCTTTAGGGATTAGACCTTCGAGCAGGGCCTACGAAGAGTTATCTGTGCAGGTGTTCTTTCCTTGTGTCTGCCCACCTACGCTTGAGTGCTAGATCGAGCCTTGGTGGTGGAGAGATTTCTGGATAAGCAGTTTCAGCCCTTCAGTGTTGGGTGTGTGGCAGTTAGGACGTCAACAAATAGTATCTGGTGGCAAGCGTAAGGGTATGGACTTGGCTGACGTTTCAGGAGGCGACCCCTGATGGAGGATCTGAGGCTCAAGGTTCATAGGGCTCATAGGCCAGTTTTGGTCAGCCTCAAGAGAGGCGGTGTTACGCTTGCAATGGTCGGGGACATCTTTCTAGAGATTGTCTGACCAGCCGTGCTGCTGAGAGGGAGCCTGTCAACATGCTGTCTTGGTAGTAAAACCGTCTTGAGTTTGGAGGTCCAAAGGGCAACATACATGGCGACGGAGCTGGTGCAGAAGGAGGAAGAGGTAGGCGGTATCAGATTCCACCACCACCACCCCCAGGTGGTCCACGCCAAGCTCAGGGAGGTGGAGGGTGAGGGAGAGGACAGATGCATACCCTAGAGGTTGTTGACCCAAAGGCTCTGTGAATGTATATAGGTACACCTTGTGTCCTTTCAAGTTTCTGCAGTATTTTGATTGAAACTATTTAGCAGTAGTCTTCCCTTTCCATTCCTTGCTTGATTATTATTCAGGGAGTTGGTAAGACCCTGTGTGGGTGTTGTTCGACGTGATTTGAATGTGTAAGGATGATGTCTCCTTCCCCCATCGAGATGTGTTTTTGTGACGCAATCAAAACCATGCGGGTGAGTCAGTTCCATTTAAAGAATATTGTGTTGAGATGTGGTGGATGAGTTCCTCTGACTTATGTGTTCGGGCAGGGGTGTTTGTTGGAGAACCTGTTGGACTGCGAAACCCAGTTGAGAGTCTAGTTTCATTCCTTCTGTTTATGGATTTTCGGGGATGAAAAGTTCTAACGTGGGGATGATGAATCGACTTGGGTTTTGGCCATGTCAAAGTTTGGAATATTCCTATGAATAATTCCATATCTAGGTGCGAATACGGCGTGCGATTTCAATTCCATGTGTGCCCGAAATTAATTTTATAAACATATTATGTATTTTTATACTATGCTCATGGTGGAGATGCGTTTTCTCCTAAACGGTAGCTCAAATCAGAAATATGAGGGCATAGTTGTGTTTGTATTGTGCTGTTTACCCAAGGCGGGGTGTAACATTTGCAGTCATGGGCTTTCTGTGAAAAAAAACCACCAGGGGTGTTTTCATAAATAAATGGAAGAGTTTCTTTAAGAGCGTCAGCTCAAATAACTCCAGAACAAAGTCTTAGATCGCAATTCTGAGTGCACAGTTGTGTTCATAACTTCGTGTTTACGCTAAGCACGACAAAATTTTTGTCGGTGCTGAGTGGCGAGTCAGAGGCGTGTTCGCGGGGAGTTAAAATGATGTTTTCATTTAAAAAAAGTTAATAAAAATCAATCAAGCCCCCCCCCCCCCCCATCAACTCTCCTCTGCGCATGGAGAAACCCCTCCCCTACCTCCGTTCTTCGCCAAATCGAGCTGCGGATGACCGTTTTCAGTGTTGATCGTTAGTGGATCGAGCTTCATGGCGTCACGAGTGTCGTTCTCCACCCGATTCTTCGCCGATCCACCAATAGGTAGGCGTTTTTGAGTTTTCAAATCCCGGATCCCGATTGGTATGTTTTTTCCCCGTTTTGATCTTACAGATGCATAGATCTGGTTCGTTTTGGAAGAACGAGTAGTCGATCCTATGTGTTTTTCCGAGGAGATCGCAATGGTGTGGTCTGATTGAAGAGTTTTAGGATCATAGTGTGGGCCCCACCAGTGATGGCTTCGGAGAATAGTGCATTTTCACTGGTTTTCTGTTTTGGGTGAGTAAACAGCCTATCCTATGTGTTTTTTCCACGGGATCGCGAGGGTGGCCTTTGTATCAGCCTTGGAGGTGCACGGTGTGGAATTGTTGCGGGTCACTCAGGTTATAGATTTTTGGACCACCAGTAGTTGAGGGTACTCCCTTGGTTCGTTCCTACGAGGGTTCGCACGACATCACAACCTTAGTATGAGCTTGTGATCCTCTAGATGGTGTGTTTAATCTTTTAGTGTTGTGGCATCCCTCTGGGGGGCTCAAAGCGGGATCCTATATCATTGTTTCCCTATATTGGGTTCATAGTATCACTGTGATCGGTTATCCACAGGCGGCGATCCCCTATCTAGCAGAATAAACCCCATAGGGCTTGTGGCATCATCAGGAATTTGATCCCTTATGTAGTGGCCCATGCTCAGTAGGGTTGTGGCATCATCGGGTATATAATCCCCTACTCAGCATGAGGATTATCACAGGGTTGTGGTATCATTGGTTATACAATCCCATACTCAGCACATGGTTTCTGTAGGGTTGTGGCATCGTCATTTCGATCCCCTTCAGTGCGAGATGTACCATATAGGGTTTTAGTATCATTGTGACCATTGTGACACAAGTGACGATCCTCTATCTGAGTGACGTGTTTCTGACGAGTGCTAGATCGGGTTGTGTTATCCCCCAGCGAATCCTTGGAGTGATCTCCTTTCTATGACATCTATGAATGCCAGATCAGGTTGTGGTATCCCCCAGCGGACCCTGGGAGTGATCCCCTATCTGGGCGATCTTTGTATACCAGTGTGGGTTCTAGTATCCCCTATCATACCCTAAGAGTGATCCATTATCCGAGGGGTTTGGTGTTTAGGTTGTTTCGGCGAGGTTTCCCCAGTGATGATATCTGACGAGCGTGATCTCTCAGGTGAGAGTTTGAGATGTTTGTGTGGGACCCGATGGAGTGTATCATTCCAATGAGTGTCATCTGGGATGACAGTGATCATGGATCATGCAATTCTGGTTATAAACCATTGCTAGTGATGAGGTCGGTATCTCATGTGGCTTGGTGTGTGAGATGAGTATATCTGGATGTTCATGGTATATGTAAGGGCATATACCTAGGAAGATGATCGAGATATATGTTTGGGCATTTACCTAAGTGAATTTTCATGTTGCAAGTATGTGAATACACCTGGATTGAGGTGAACAGTCGTGTTTAGCCAAGGATGGTCACGAGATGGTGTTTCTCTCTCATCTGGGTTCCCTCTGGCTAGGATGTGCAGACAATTGCCTTTCAGTTTCTCTCTTGTTTTTTGGGTTTTTAGGGTGCCTCTGGTGTATTGTTATACTCACCCGTACACGAGCTTTTATCAGACATGTTTGTGTCTTGTGTAGACCACATGCCATTCGACGAAGTCCTTGGAGGACCTAGAGCAGGCGGAGCTGAGCGAGTGGGAATGACCGTGGAATCTTACTGAAGCTGTGCCGGGGAGCTTTCTGATGGTACTTTTGGCAGCGTACCCCTTCTTCTAATCAGGTTGGATTCCTTTTTAGTTTTCTTTTGGTGGGCCCTATTTTTCACTTTTTGTACTACTGTTGCACTCTGGATTGGGATAATTGTATGCATGCATTTACTATTCAGTTTTATATATCTCGTCATTGTTTCATGTAGGTGTATGTGGGTGCATGTGTACAGGTACCTTAGGCTAATGCCTCCCATGTGTGATAGCCTATTTGGTGCTAGTCACCAGCCCCTGGCCTATTGGAGGCGGGCTTGGGGAGTCATGGATCAAGCCTCGATGGGTTAGGTCGTGACATGCCATGTTTTCATGTTAAATGATAGAGGTATTGATATGTATGAACATTCTTATGTTATTATCATTCACATTGTTTATTTCATCATACCCTTATTCTCTACTTATTCTCTATGATGATATTCATTTTTCAATTATTATGTTATCCCTTATAGGGTATTTTAGCATACCCTTTTTATGTTTCTTTTTCCATTAGTTATAAAGATTGAGGTATAATGTGTTATGTCTAGATGTTATTTCACATGTATGATGATAATACCTTAATTTGAAAAATAAAATCTAGGTTAAGTTGGAGAAATCATCATTTTAAGTCATGTGTATTGTTTATGTAATAGTTTTACTAATGATATAAAACCATAATCCTAAAATGTATTCAAGGATGTAAGTGATCAAAATTTTCCTTCTGATGTTTAAGGATTTGATGGAAAAAACTCATTCACAATTATCAGAAAAAAATCCATCTATAATGTTTATTATTTCATCATCGAATCAGGTAGTTGGGGTTATGTGCTGTTATTAGAAGTATTCTCAATTTTTTCTATTATAGTAATGATTTTCGAGGGAGAAATTCATTTTAAGAGGGGTAGAATGCAATACCCATAGTTCTTGTCATTTTTTCATAAATAAATATAATTTAGATGATATTTATTATCATAAAAAACACCATTATATGATTTAATTAGATGCCAAATTAATTTAAACTTTCACAACTTGTAACACTATGTTAACTTGTGTTACACATGATGTTGTGTTTTAACAAAACCATGATATATTATTAATATATTTATTAAGATTTGATCATTATAACCAAGTCATTAAGAATAGAGATATGAATTGTAATAAATAATTTTTAAAAATTATTAATAATGGTTTTAAATAAATAAAACATACTGATAAAAAAGATCTTAATTTTTAGTAGTCTTTTTATGTTTCGAAAATACTATTTTATCAAAAAATGTGTTTTGTTTTTCATTATGAACCTCAAAAAAATTAATTTTTCACACTTATATAAAAATAATTTTAAAAAAATTAAGTTCCTTTTTGAAATCATCAAATGAAACTCATATTATGGTTAATGATTGGGAATTTTCTGAAAATTTTCAATTTTTTATGAATAGTGAAAATAATGAATTTTAATTGGAAAATGAATTTTAATTTAATTTATTAAAAATATAAAATTATATTTAAATTATTAATTTTATCTATGGAATATATATTAATAAAATTTAGTTCATTGAAACCAATTTTATATTGAGTTTTTAAATAAATAATTTGTAAACTTTTCAATATTTTCTCTTTAAAAACAAATTTTCTCATGGAGTCTGTGGGATTAATTTTAAATTAATTAATACCACTTATGTGAATTTAATTTGTAAAAATTTGTTAAATATTTTTAATAAAACTAATTAATATTACATAGTATCTTCAACAATTTTTTTTCATTAAAAGGAATTGGAAAACAATAAAATTTATTTAATACATTTAAGGTAACAATGGGTTTTCTAGTGGTTTGAAATAAAATGATAAGAGTAAAAAATAACACATAACTTCTCAAAACCATTACTAAGGCCATATTTATAAGTTATATATTCTAGTCTCAATAATGGTCCATTTTTGGTTCCAAGAGTCATGGAAAAATTTAGGGGAAATTTTTTCTTTAAATAATATTACAAATGTGACACTCACCTCACTTACAAAATGACACCACTGTCATATCATGTTCACACATTAAAACCATTTTTTTCATAAAATACATAAAAAATCAAATAAAAAGTTCAGTAATATTTTCCTAGAAGCCTTATTTTGGATATAAATCCAACTCCAAAACACTTTTAGTGAAAACCAAATGAGGGTTCTCATAGAATAGGTAACACTCATCAATGAGCATTTTTATTTTATTTTTTCTTCAAATTAATTAAATTAATATTAAAATAATTATTATATAATAACCTCATTATCTTAAATATACTAATATTTTGTCATTTTATGTTAATCAAAACATCTCCACTTCCATCATTGGGTTGTGAAATCACCATTCATGTGTATGACATGCTACCACCTCGAGAAGAGATGTAATTTATTTTTCCATTAACACCTAAAACTATTGAAAAATGATAATTTTATTTATATGATATTCTTATTCTTATGGATTTATTATATAACAAATAACTTCAATATTTCTATTTTTTGGGAATATGATAACATCTCTTGTCTGTATGGTGGTCTACCGCCTCATGAAGTGATGTGATTTGTTCACATATTACATGCAAGGTAATAAGGATTATTTTAAAGACAATTTATTTTATATATTACATAAATATTCTATAATAATATCATATCATGTACCTTTATTTCTATCAATCTGAATTAAAAATGGAATAATTGTTCATGTGTACGTATGGTCAACTGTCTCCACGAACAGTATATATCATTTTCTATTACTAGATTTTTTGGATTACTCTATATAAAAATATAATGAATATATATGATATTTATATCATGTTTATAATTATATATATTGTTAAATTTTGATCAAATTAATCTTCAAAAAAAACTAATCAAAACATATACAAAAAACTACGTTGTTATTACTAAAAACACAACTTTAACATAGAATTGTTAACAAATTGGTAATAAAAGGTCATAAAAATGATATATGGTATGATATATGTAAATATATTTTTAATATATGTATAATAAAATAATATTTATCGTACTAGTGTTATGAATGTGTATGATGGAATTCAAGACTTAACTTAAGGAATTTTATCTCAATTCGCCTTATTTTAGATGTACGTTATGCTATGTACCTATATTCAATCACGAGGTATATATACATCCACATAGACATGTAATATAGTTAATTTTTTATCCAAAATATATTTTATGTTATTATTTCATGAGTATTATGATTTGTAGTTACCAATGTGGTAATGATTTTATCTTACAAACTCATCGTTTATCGGGATTGATTTTGTTTATTTTTCCATTGATATAATATTATGATCCATATCTAATGAAACTCATGAATTTTATTATCTTATGGTTATTATTTATATTTTAAAGTATTATTAACATTTCACCGCTATTTTTTACTTAATATATTTGCTAAAATATTTTTATGAAAACCTGAATTTATTTCACTCTTCATTTAGAAATCCATTTTCTTCTAAAACCATGTTTTATAATTTTTTTTAGAATATATTATTATTATCATATGATTGATGAAAATATAATTTTACCTATGGTTAAATTTTTTATAAAATAGTTTTGAAAGGAATCTTCATATCATTTTCTATAAAATGTCATCTAGGATTTTAATGAATATTGAAGGAATATTTATTTTAACTTCTATAGTATGAACATAAATTATCTTCATCATGACTATTATTTCATCTGAATAATATTTAATTATTTTTCAATGTTAATTTAAAATAAATATATTTTCTCGTGGTTTTATGATTTAAAAAGTGTTTTTCTTATAAGAAATGATATTTTCCATAAGAAATGTTTTATGTTATCAGTCAAAAATGTTTTCCATATAAGATGACATCTATTGATATTATCTATGCCTTACTAGGGATATGATCCAAGAATTACATTATTATTTTTTATATTAATAGTTTATGTTAATGATGGAATTATTTTTATGAAACTCTTTTCCCTTACACGAGTAATACTATGAATTTTTTTTAGAAAACCCACTTATTTTTTCCCTGATTATTCTAATATGAGATGATAAAATGATTGCGAAGCCTATATCTTTTCTAGAGGTTATGATATGATGAAATGTTTATGAAACTCATTTTATTTTATGAGTTGTTATATTATTATTTTTGATTTTTTGTCCCACATAAATATCATTTTCATTATGAGATGGGTGACACCTATATGTCCCTCCAATGCGTTGGGTAATGATTTATATCTCATGAGATACAACGGAAATGAACTGGGAGTGAAACCAGTTCTGTGGTTGAACTGTTCCATTATGATGGTGATGTGATTGATCTTTTACTACTTTTATGTTCTGGGGAGTGAATACATTCCACTTTGATATAAGTGGAATCATGCCTTGACTCTTCTATAAATGATTTTTATATGGTTATTATTATGCCAAAATTCTATGTACTTTGTTGATGTTATGATTTTAAGGATAATGTTATTTGATTCCCTTATAATTAATGTATTATTAACAACAAATATTTATTCCATTACTCAATATTATGATCTTTGATATGCAGGGTGTGGTTTTCACATGTCATGATAACATTGTCACACCCTTTTGTTCATGTTATGCTTAAGTATTTCTCTATTTACCTTTTTTAAGCATCTGAGATCACCCTTTTTGATGTTTTTTCCACATGTTATGAAGAAATTTATTGTGTATAATTTGTATAATAGGGGTGATAGTTATGAAAATCATAGTGGGAGATTATATTGTTTACCTATGGACCAGTGTTTTTTGTTTCCAGGCTCCCAATTACACTAAGCTATTATGGTCTTTAAGTGCATGTTTGTGAGATGTAATGAATATTTAAATAAAATTATGTAATATATATGTAATAAAATCCCAGGTCTATATGAGGTATTTTGTTATAAAAACGAAAACAAAAACAAAAAATGTAAAAACAAGGGGTTTCCTCCCATATAGTGATAAATTTATAGTCTTTATCTAGAATTACCCTCCTAGAAATTTAATCATCATAATTTAAAGCTTATGATATAGTATTAATTGTGAATTTTAGGTAAAATGTAAGAATATTTGATATTTATTTAACAACTTCAATAGAACAGTATCATTTATATCCTTCTTTAAATAATCAGAACACCTAAGACTGGGTTGTTCACCCTAAATGGATTAAAATACAATAATTTCATTGATAGATCATATAATGAAATAAAAATTCCAAAAATTTACATTATAATAAATAACTTCACTCTTAACTTATTCCCACACACTTGACATAGTAGTGGGATCCATGAAAGAATCATTTGGATGAGATGGATTCTCACTGACAACAAGTTCAAAAGACTAAGAGTATTGTTTCTTAAAATAGGGAACTTCTCCTCTAACTATCATGAAAATTCCATAATATCTAGAACATAGAATGTTTTTATCACTATAACTCAAGGGATATAGTAAAGAGTTTGTTTCCATGAATGATAAGTTATCAATGAACAATTCTATCACACACTCTTCTTATTGGGTAAAATAAACTTCAGTATTAATATGGACATGACTAACCACATAATCCTCCCACGCATTAGGACATTCCTTTTCACTTGAAGAAACAAAAAAATAGACATACCCCTCCCAGGATATAAAGAACTATATGAAATATCAGGTTTGGGTATAGGGATGGGAAATGAACTCTATAAATCCATATGAGAAACTCTCTTAACTTGAATTTTTCAATTTGTATTGAGAATTTACCATTCATTATAAATGTAACTTATAATCAAGATCTAAAGAAACCATAAAATTTCAAGTTCTAGTGTAGATTCATATTCAATAAAAGATCAATAAAATCATTACTAACTAATTAGGTGATCAAATATTCTATAAGATGGTGGTTTTCCCACTTATATCTATATCTAACAACCACCTCAGCAACATAAATTAATTTAAAACACACAAAAAGTGTAGAATATTGTAGAACATGAAATTCCTAATGATATTCATCAGTCTGAAGGGTTTATTTCCACTTCAAAACATCTATGAATGTATCAATTTTGGGATAAAATAGTCTACCTAAAATTATTGTTTCTTTATTATCCTCTTCAATATGAAGAATGTGGTTGTGTATAAGGAAATAATGTTTCCTGAACCAACTAATAGGATATTCACCCATCTATAAGGATATATAAGAGACCTGTCGACTAATTTTAGTTACAAAAATATTTATTTAAGATCCCTACATCCCATATTATTAAACAAGGATCAGGGGATAAGGTTAATCCTTGTTCCTATATCATAAAATCACATAATCTCTTAACTTAATCCCCATTCAACAAGAGATAGAAAGGAACTAGGTAGTTTTAGTTTTAGATGGTTATTCATCTAGATAACAGAACTATAATCCTTATTCAAATTTATTGTGGAACTCCAACCCTAATATATATGTATTTTTTTAAAATATTTTAAATTTTTTTAGATATGATGTGATTTAAATATAATTTACAAAAAATACATATTTAAATTAATGCCCCTAAAAATTTAAATAATGATAAGATAATAAAGTTCATTAATATTTTTGGACCATTGTGGAAAAGTAATAGGAGTTGTAAAATGTTTCAAAACAGGTGGATAACTCATTTTATACTCAAATATCACCTTTCCTTCCATTATTTAGTATTTTTATAACTTCATTTTCTTTTGTTATCTTTCTTTTTCACATGAAGTTAAATATTATTTTCCAGTTTGACCAAATATTTCTTGATTTAAATATTTGTTGTTTTCAATATTTTTATTTCTATACATTGATTTTTCATAAATTTTATCTTCACTAGACTATTTCCAAACCTTTTATTTAGTTTTAAAACCCATCCTCACGGTGACATCAAAAATACTTTCCCTCAGGTTTGGCTTAGTTGTGTTGGGGAGTTTCCCCTTCTTTCTCCCACCTAACTCCCTGGAAAGTTGACCCATTTTAACCTACAAGATTTTAATTGAAAACTTAATGGATTCAAATTTAGTGACCAACTTCCAAGACAACACCACAAATTCATAATTATAAATTCATGGTCTAGCAACACTTTGAAATTGATTCTGAGGTTGTGTTGAATAACCCAGGGAAACAAAAAGTTTCAACATCACTTGTGCATTCCATGGTATAAATTTATTGTTTTTATATCCATCATTGAAATTATTATCAAATAGATCATTAACCACTTTTTTTATAATTTTTTATTAAATATAAGCATTATTAATATACTACACAAGATGATCACTACTAAAAAAATACGTTGAGCATAAACGGACATCCCACAATGACTACATTACTCCATACATGTTTGTTCATTAAAAATAAAATCCTAAATTATTGTTACAAACTTCTTAATGTTCTCTTACTAGCAATCTTATGTTTTTAATTTTTGGATTACTTATCAAAAAATTAGTTATTTTCATCAGTATTGATATCATAGAAGTAATATACACATGATTAATTAAATAAATTTTTATTTTAAGCGATATGGGATTTATAAAATGTATCTATGAGGAGATGGAGAGAAAAATGGTGATTGATAATTTTCCTATGAAAAATTATAGACCTACCCCATTTATCATGAAACAGAACTCCCTCATCCTGGAAAACCATTTTCTTTTATGTCTAACATCAATTGTGTTGTTCGTGCAATTGAATTTATTGATAAAATAAGTGAAAAAATCATCCTAAGTGTCAAATATTACATCATTTAGGTTCTAAATCCATGTCCTAGACCTACCCTTTATATTTAATTGAAAATCTATCAAACTAAAATCATATTCACTCAACCATCAAAGAGGAATATATTAGACAAATAATATATAAATACATAATAAACATTAGTGAATCATCTTCAAGAAGGCTGGTGAATAAATGAATAATGTATAGATCAGACAATTTGATATCTTAGTTACTTTAACTAGGGGATAAACTAATATATTATGGATTTATTGAAAAAAATGTTAATTTAAACTACATATATCTTGGTTTCTTATGGGATGAAATTATAGATTAAAATATTAATAAATTTTCGTTTTCATTTTATTATTCATGTATTTCAATAACCATATTTTCTATATTTTAAATTTTAATTTTTTAACATTTTCTTTTGGGAAGTGAAATGATTAAAACTTTAATGAAGTGTAATTTCTTTCTCTATTTTATATGGTCTTGCTTCCATAAAATTTCAGATAATAAAAATAAAAAAGAAGTGTACATGACATTATAATTCAATCATATTTTTCCTTAGCCTTTTTATTTTTTTCTTTGAGTTTTTATGTTTTTGAATTATTTCTTAATATTATTTTGATAAAAATTCCCTCCACTAAAAATTATATCAAATTTTTTAATGAAGGTCATTGAATTTTGAAAAATTTATTTTTATAAAACCCTATTGCAACTACCCTGTATAATGAAGACAGGGAGTATCAAATCCACAGGTAAGTATGGTTAAAAGTGTTAGTGTCCAAAAAAACTAAAAACCCAAAAAACCCCATATATCTTTGGGTGATGTTTTGAAGAAATAGAGATGAGTGATCAGAGAGGGATTATAATGAGGGGAAACAAGTTCTTAAGGATGGAAATCTAAAAAATTGATGAAACATAACAATCAAAATTATTGGAATTTTTTAAATTATTCTCTATCTTCTCCTCAAGATAAATGAAACTATCCAAATTATTAGAGAAAATATGATGATCCAATATTCTCTAGTATCGGTTAATAAAACAAGTGATAAATCTATTTATTATTTAGACATATCAATCAAAATTTGGTATACGTTTATTCATTAATGTAGAAGATAATATTATCATTTTCCAAATTTCTGTACTCTAATTAATATAAATTTTTTTGGAATTCACAATAGTTATGTATAATTCCATTGAATAGTAAAAAATTCATGATCATTGGGATTGAAAATATATCACCATACTAAAATTATACAATAATGTTCATGTTAATAAGATAAATAATGATTTAGATATTTAAATCCATTCTATCCAAATTCCATTATTTTATTTATCTACTCATATTTATATTAAACACAACTCAATTATTTAATAAAAAAATTCAATAAAATAAAAAATTAGAAATATAAGGAAAGATTATTTTCAAAAATAACATCTTTTTCTCCTGTTTTGATCAGTCTATCTTCTACCTTGATCTTTATCTCAAATATATTCTCTCGGTTTTGTGTTGGTCTCCTGATAAAATTCCCAGACTAAAAAACATATTCCAAGAAATTTAGTTTTAGTCGGTCATTAATATTATCATAGCCACACTATCTAGGTTGTATCACATGATGAGTATTTTTCTATTGCTTAGCTGACCATCATGTCATAATTATTTTATTCTTCTAACTAATGTGATAGACCCACATGAATCTTATTAATACTGAATGTTTAATGAATTTGGATAACATCAAATAAAACCTCACATTATTATTTTTGGGGTCCCAATTATGACCATTATTTATTCATACAATAAATTCCAGCTTCACAGCCTAACATATTATCCCATGTTACTGCATGTCAATGAGTATCATAAATCTTTAATTTAAATTCTTTCTAAATGTGTAGTACTAGCCTCATCTCAATCTCATATAGATTGATAACTACTTCAACTCACTTATACGTACATATCAATAGGTATAAAAAATTTCTCACTCCCCTCTTAAACAACTTCATATCATCTTCAAATTAAATTTGATTGAGAGTTTTCTAGTAAAACACTATGCAAATAGCCCACTTGTTTTAAATTATGTTCGTAAATATCCAACCATCACATACAATGTTAGAGTGGCTCATTGGGACCCCTTTATTTTTTTATGATACTAATAATAATAATTATTATTATTATTATTATTGATAATAAATATATATTTTTCATTTTTTATTAATTATTTAATCAATATTTTTTATAAAAATAATAATAATTTACTATTATTTTTAGGTAAATATTATGTGAAATTAAACTTTAAAGTGTTTTTAACCATACGTATCCTTCAAAAAATTATCTTTACCTTTACATGAGAAATTAATGTTCATTTTTAACATTATATATCATGTTTTCCCCTTATTGCTATATTATAACTCCAACTCCACGTTTATGAAAGTAATTTTCTCATGTTTTTACCCTAACGAATTCTCTAGAATACCCTTACATAAGTAGTTTAATTATCTGTCTACCCTTATGCAACCCCTATTTACATTTACATACATTTTTTATATTTATCAATCTCTTATGAAGTATATTTAAAATTAATTTTACCCTTACACAATTTTTAAGTAAGCAATACATATTATGTACAAAACATGTTTTATTTTTACACAACATATATATCTACCTTAATATACCTTATACAATTTAGTGTTTACCCATATTAAGTAAATAAATTTTCATGTTATTCTTACACGAGTTATATATTTCTCCAATTAACTTTACAAAACCTTTGAAAAATCCTTTTTACCCTTACACATGACAAGAAACATAACCCAATGTTTCTATGAAAAATTGACTTTCTTTAGATCACTCTATTTCAATATATGTGTCGTATTTTCATTTAATTCATGTTTGTTTCAATTATTTTTAGTTTTTTAATTATTCTAAAAATTATTATTAATTATATAGAATCTATGATAAATTTTATTTAATTTTTTAAATAAATTCATTTGTATATTAATTTTTTATTCACTTTCACATAAACATACAAAATTTATATAAAAAATTC
Organism: Viscum album; assembly: GCA_963277665.1. Classification (NCBI taxonomy): domain Eukaryota; kingdom Viridiplantae; phylum Streptophyta; class Magnoliopsida; order Santalales; family Viscaceae; genus Viscum; species Viscum album. The sequence continues at coordinate 2,124,756,243 of OY728119.1, forward strand.
CCACATATTTATTTTTAGTTGATTTGAGTTTTTTTTAATTCATGTTTGATGCTATAAGTACACATTCATTATTATTATATATTTTTTAATTTATTATATTTTTTATTTGATATTATTATTGTTCAAATATGGAAGGAGATTTGGAATAAAATTTTTGAATATTTTAGAGTGAAACTATGTGATATTATTGGATATCATGGATGTATTATTTTTGGTATAGGTTTGAACTTTTTAAAAGAGTAATTTAAAATGAGTTTGAATTGAACAAAAAATGTAAATTCAAATAATTATATATTTTTATCTCTCCCATCGATAAGTTTTAACTATTATTTTTTATCATTATTAAGTTACTAATGAGTGACTTTGTAATATTTAGGTACTCTCATATAAATAGATCAAGTCATGCTTGGAGTTGAGGTGGTGGAAAAATAAATTGTTGAATATACACTGTAATTTGATAGAAGAAAAGAAGGAAAATCTCATGTATAGTAAATTCTTGTTAATTTATAAAAAAAAATTCAAGGGATAATAGTTTCATAGTTTATCATCGATTTCTAATGTACATAGCTGGAATAACTTGAAAACATCATTAAAATACAATTTATGTGATTAGCAGAATTATTCCACATTGGTATTTATTTTTATAAATCTCAAGTGTCTATATCATTGTTTTATATTTTCATATGGGATGGGATGTGTTTTTTATTAGACACACCTATTTTGATAATCCTTAATCATGTTTCATTTATTTGATAATCATGTTTTCATTATATGTTATTCATGTTTCATTAATTTTCCTTGTTCTTATAAAGTAATATTCATATACTTTTAATCTCACGACCTTTTTGTTTAAGATTACAGTGCATAATTTATGTAAGTGAATGGTCACTAATGTAAAGGTCACTGATGCAAAGGCCACCGATGAAAAGGTTACCAATGAAATAGTGACTGATTCAAAGGTCACTGATGCAAATTTCACTGATGAAAAGGTCACTGATGCAAAGGAAATCGATGAAAAGGTTACTGATGCAAAGGTCGTGATGCAAAGGCCCCAGATACAAAGGTCGCTGATACAAAGGTTACTGATGCAAATGTTTACGATGCAAAGGTCGTGGATGCAAAGGATACCGATGCAAAGGTCACTGATGAAAAGGTCAGCGATGCAAGGTCACTGATGAAAGACTACTATTAAAGTTTACCATAGACGTTTACCGATGGAAAGTCACTGATGCAAGGTTACAACTGGAGGTTGCCGATGTGCACCTGTTGTTGAATCCTACCGATGTAAAGGCTATCGTTACTAGTCATCTGATTCTTATACTTCCATACTTTTTCAAAATTCTTAATATTATTCTAACGATTTTATTTGATAAATTAAATTCTTTTAACATTAATTAATGCTGATTGTAGACATACCCAAAGACTATATCTGGCGACAATACAAGGTACGAGATAGACCACACGTGATCTACTCATTCTATTGTCGGACCTCAATCATTAAAGGGAAGACCAAGAAAGATAAGTATATATGTGGGTGAAGTGGTGTGGAATACGAAGTGCATCTGTACATGTGAATAAGCTTACTTTCCACATCAAAGAATATCCATCCAACACTTACAATGTGAATCCATGAGCATCACGAAGATCATTTTGGGACAATCTCTTGTCTGCCTACATTAGTGCATCAATTATCAAACAATTCTAGAGAAGACCTCTCAGTTACTAAAAGTTAGAACCTGGAGTTGTGACACTCTGTTTTAGAGGCAACTTCTAGATAAGGATTCAAACAAAAAATTCTTCACTCCATGGATTCAAGAGTTGAACTGCAAACACGTAGATATTTCTAAACTCAATATTATAATATTAGCTCTATTGTGTTTATTCATTTTACATTTGTGAGAAGTTTGTGTGTTTTTCTATTACACACACTATCTCATATGATTGGACTGGAGGTTACTGAATTCCTCACATAAATTTTCACCTAAGTTTTGTTTCCCATGTAAAACTATGGAAGAGACCATGTGGTGGTCTGTACTGTTTTTTTTTCTAACGAAGAACTGTGCAAGTGGGTGTGGACCCTGGACAGTTTGTGAAAACTATTGTAAAGCCTGATACAGGTTGTGCATCAATTTTTATTATTCATATAAACTATTTGGTGGAAGGTGATCACCAAGTGGAGAGGATTAAGTCTCAGCTTGAGACTGAACCTCTTGTTTTACTTTATTGTGCACTATATTTTATTACACTTCATTTTTTCTATTTTTTGCTGCTTATATTTTCAAAAACATAAAAATGTTTTTCATTCACATTGATAGTTATTTTTTTTTAGTCTATGTATATATTTAATTCAGTAAAATTGTTACAAAAGTTGAAGAATTGTTTTACATTAATTCAATTGAGGACTACTCACCATTTGATAAACTTATTGACCAACTAGAAATTTACATCTCTAATACCTTAATTAACTAGGCCATTTTAAAATTCGGGGATATTTATTAAACAAGTGTTAAACAGAAATTTTAATTTGGAATTCAATTCACCCCTCTCTTCAGATTCCACTCTAACCAACATTTGATACAAAAGGGTCAATTATTTTTATGTTTTTAAAATTCTTTTCAACTATGATTTATAGTAGTATCTTTAAGATCTTAAAATTTATGTCATATCCAAATTTTTATTTCTTTAAATTCTAACTTAATAAGGATAACAAAGTTGACGGTGTTGCTACTAATAGACTACCTTTCTTTTATGGTAATAACTATTCTAAGTGGAAATTAAAAAATGAAAATGTATGTAGAGAGCATGGGACATGAAATATGGGACACCATTGAAGAACAACATGTACTTCCTGGAATTACTAGAGACACATGGTCTCAGTTGACTAAAGCTACATATAATAATAACTGTAAAGCAATGAATTATTTATATTGTTCTCAAGGTGATGAAGAATACAATATATCATCTACTTTTAAAACTACATATGAAATTTGGGATACTTTATTTGTTTCTCATGAGGGAACAACTAATGTTAAAGAACTGAGATTAAATAATTATACTATTAAATATGATAATTTTAATATGAATCCTGATGAACTTATTTATTAAATGTATCTCAGGTTCAATGAAATATACAATACCATGAGTCTTCTTGGGAAACCATTGTACAATAAGGACTAGATTACGAGATTGCTTCGATGCCTACCTGATATATAGAGAGGAACTTCTATTTCTATCCAAGAATCATGTGACATAGTCAAAATACCAGTGAATTAACTAATTTGAAATATTATGATGTATGAGGAAGAACTTAATGTGAATCAAGAAGTAGATGATGAACCACAGAAGAAGTATATAGAATTCAAGGCTGTTACCTCATAGAATAAAGAAAAAGAAAATGTTCAAGCTCCTATAGACAATTCCCCAAGTAACGACTCAATCTTTGACAGTGATGATGAGATGGCTCATCGTGAAAAGAGATTCAAGAAGTTCTATCGAAAGTAAATGTTATTTAGAAAATTAATCTACAATGGAAGGTATGATAATAAAGGGAAATGTGAAAAGGATAGAAAATGGAATGATAACGCAACTGATAATGTCTATTATGAGTGTAAATGAAAAGTCCATGTGAAAGCACATTTCCCGAAGCTTAAATTTAAGATGTATGAAGACAAGGGAAAGGGACATAAAAAGGTTATGAAAGATACTTTGAGTGCCTCTGAAGATAGCTCCAGTGGATCTGACACATCTGATAATGAAAAGAACAAACATGAAAATCTATGTTTCATGAAATAAACATTCAAGGTAACACCTAATTCCCCTATACCTAGTGTTTATTATTTTGGGAATTAAAATGAATCAAACAATGAAAAAAAATGACTAAGGATGTACTATATGAATACTGTGGAATGCTTGAGGATACATTTAATGATCAAAAGGATAAATATATGTTATTGAAAAGAAAAAATGCTTTAAATGCCAATTGTATATTTTATCTGGATATTGAGAAAGAAAAATGTGCTCAGCTATTAAAAGAAAATACTGAACTCAAATTATAAAATAAGAAACTAAAAAGGGATTTGGAGAATTTTAATGCTCGTAGGGATACCTTGACTCAGTTTCTAGGGAAAAAAATTTCTCCAAAGTACACAACTGGTATAGGATATCAACTTGGATATAGAAGAATTATAAAAACTAAATTTTTTCCTATAACACCCCAAGCTTCTACGGTACGCTTATCTTTGAATAATGTGATAGTGCGTGTTGTACACAACATCGAGTTCTAACACACCACAACCAATCAAACTAGATGTTATGAATAGTAATACCTACTTTTTAAAATTTTATAAATTTTATCGCTCAAAATGGACTTCATTTTTGGATTTGGAATATCTAATTTATCCTAGGGTGAAATGTTGGAACTTTTCGGATAACATTTATATTTTGATGAATAGTGAAAATTACTAAATTTTAATTATAACAACTTTTTTAATCAAAATAATTTATATTGATAAATTATGAATTTGAGTGGTTTTAAAGTATATTTGGAATATATATTTACAATTTAATATAATTTTGGTCATTGTACATTGTTTTACAATTAAACCGGACATAAACAAGTGTCAATCTTTTGATAATTATTATCTCTTAAAAACACGCTTTTTGTTTTAACAACGGGAATTAATTTTAAATTAATTTCTGAAACATCTGTGTTTTGAATTTGGAAAAATGGATTCAATATTTGGAATCCAGATGTTCAAATTGTGTAAATAGGTAACTTTTATTTTTAGACATTTTGAAAAATTACTTCGGTAAATATGTTATTTACCATGGTTAAAGGGTAAATCCGGTAAGTAAGGGTTAAACAAAATAATATTATAATAATAATAAATTACCCTAAACATGTCCTAACCTTATATTATGATACATTTCCGAACATGGTCATCTTGGGGTCAATTTTGGGACCCCATGGAGCCACTTGTAAGGGATAGGGACACTTTATTTTAATTAAGTTAAAATAAATACAAAAATGACATAAGCATATATCTTTTAGAAGAATAATTTTTACATAGGGTTATATATGTTGGATTTTCGACTATAAATATTAATTATAAAGATAAAAATATTTACTACATAATGATATATTTTTTTTATTATTTTAGACATTAAATAATTTAATTTATTTATGACACAATGTTGATGGAGTAATTACCATAATAGTGAAAAACTAAAATAATTGATATTATAAATACCCAAATAAATATAATTTGAGACTTTTTATGAATTAAAATAATTTTATAGGTTAATATGAAATGTTAGGATTGATTTAATTAACTTTTTTTGAAGTAATAATTCTGTTATGAGTTTCACAAAAATCAATTTTCCAAATAATGTCAAAATTGACATAAAAGAGTTTTTAAAACAAATATTATATTATTAGTTGATATTCAATTATTAAAAATATAAGGTTCATCCAAGAGACTTATATCATGATAGGTGTATCATTAATGGACCACTTGGTGGTGTCTTGGATGTATAATAAGTTTATTAACCATATAATATATAAATAAAAAGGGACATTATAAAAGTGAAACTAATTAACTAAGACTTAATACTTAAAGATAAGGTTAATATAATGACCCAAACCTGTCTAAATTCTATTAGTTGAGTGGTTCTAGACCCATACCAACCTTAAACTTTAAATAATACACTTTGTATCCATGTTAAACCAAATATTAATTTATTATAAAATAATATTTCTAGCTTTTCCAAAGGTGCCCCTCACCCCTCTTATAAAAGGGCACTCCCCCTTCTCACTAATTCACAACATCAAAGCCTTTTGGTTCGGTCAACCCCTGCCCAAATACACTATTAACTTCACACACTTCATCCTAGAGGCATTCCTTTAGTCATAAATCCAACCTATGGAGACCTTTTGATCAAATCAAAAGGAAGAACCCGAAGAAGAGGTAATGATTTCACCACCCTTTTTCAAGTTCCTTTCTTCTTCCACTTCTTCATTATTTTTTATTATCATTCTAAAATAATAACTCCAGTATATTATATATACTTTCATGTTATTATAAACATTTTATAAAAATATTTCAGTATTCTATCCATCCTTTGAATGACATGTCACCATACGTGCGTACGTACGGCTTACCGTATCCACGTTGTGGTGTAATTGTTATTAAATATATTATTATTTGGATGGGTATAATAATGATTTTTAATTCATATAAATAATAAATATTACATGATAATTATTCTTTATATATGATATACCATTCAATTATATATTATTTAAATATCAAAAGAATGATATTGTCGCTTGTGCGTACGTACGGACTGCCGTCTCCACGAACTCAAAGAGATTCATTCTCCATTGTATCCATTAAAGTATAACTATCATTTGATGATTTAAAAATAAAGTTTAAGGAATTGATATCATTCTGTATATGAATAATATACAACCTATAAATGACAAACATGGATTATGTAACAAAACTTATAAAAGAAAATGAGTAAGTTAACACCCGAAACAACGATAATACTAAGATATTATTAACAAAGCAATGTTAAAAGATCATATATGATATCATAATAATGTATATGATTCTTGTATAGTTTAATAAAAATTATTTCACCATTAAAAATGAGGTTAACATACCCCAACCAAGGAAAAATACAAGGTAAGGGTTTATTTCGCAATCTATTCATAATCCGAGGTTGTTTATACGTAATAATCTACTGGGATTTCTTTATCATCCACATCCATGTTTCTTAAAAATCTATTTCAAAACATTTTTACTATTTACAAGAATATGGCATAATGTCCTTTATACCCTTGTTTGACTTTTTATAAGAGGTTTATAAAAGAATCTTTCCGTCGTTTTCCAAACAAGGTGCTTTTTAACCTTTTCGACAGAATTAAGGTAAGATTTTTTTTAACTTATATGGTGGGTGCAGCTATTTTCTGCCATTATAAAATCGTCGAAGCATCCCTTATAAGATTATAAGAATATTTTAGAAGAAAATATTTTATTTTATAAATATATGACTCTTAAATGATTTCAAAATAGAAAGACATATTTCCCTAAAAAGGGTTTTGATTTCATCTATGTCAACAACCTTTAATGGATTTTATGTTTATTTGGAGTTGATTTATTATGATACAAATCTTCCATATTGTATTGATGGTTTTGTGATATGTTTGATTGTGGATGTGTTATTTTTATACCATTTATTGTTTATGGATATGGTATTGACATTTCGTATGCTAGTTTTAATACTAATGTTTATTTTATGTTTGAACCCGTTCATATGAGGAATGCATTGGACTTAATATGTGACGGGTGGAGCCCGCTATAGCTCCTTGATGCATTGGTATGTCTCATAAGACAAACTAGTGTCTTGGCACAAGGCCTTGACAAAATCTTATTTTTAGTCTTGGCACGAGGCCTTGGCTATGTGGTTATGATATTCTGGCATTATGCATTCCATCATTATGAAAGTTGTTATTGATATTGCTTGTGATTATTCGATTAGTAGAATATCCATGTGAATAAGTAAATGGAATTATTTCATTTTATTTTTTCCATACTATATTTAAGTTCAAGTTTAAAAGGCTTTTGTTTTAGTTATACATTGCCTTAAATGTTTATTCTTATTTATGAATGTTTCCGCTATATTGTTATCCTTACTGGGCATTTGATCTCACCCCTTTTCTTTGTTTAATTTTTCCTAGGATGTGAAGAAGTAAATTATGAATGAACTGCAGGGATAGTATAAGGGGAGAATAGTTTGGACTATGGAGACTATAATGTTGTAGTTTTCATTTTATGATGTAATGTAAACTTTATTAATGTATCTAGTTATTCCAAGGCTACTAAACTAATCGGTCATTCGAGATTTGGTCTTTTGTGTGATCATGCTAATGTTATGTAATAATGCACCAACTCTGGGTAACTGGGGTAGGGGAATTATAGTAGGTATCAAAGGAAGTTTAGTACAAACCTTGGAAGCTAGATTTAGATAAACTCGGATTAGAGCACATAGATTTAAGACGGACTTTGAGGATTAGTATAGAAGAACTTACTAGAATTTTGGTATTGTAGAGATTTTGTGAGTTTTCTGAGAAATACATCCCTGTCTGGATACGAGCAGGTAGAGGCGGATCTAGCACAGATGTACCTAGGGGTAAAACCTGAAAACACTGCTTTGAGCTAGACTCGAACGGGAACTGGTGCATGACAATGGGCCTTAATGCACTCTTGGTTACGATACTCTCGGGGGATATGCTTAGGATAACTCTCATTTTATTTACAAATCATTATGAAGGGTTTATGAGTATATACTTACTCAAAGAAAACATTTTTATGATTATTAATTATATCCATAAATAGTAAAATTTATGTTAAGTGTTTTATAAGTATGGAATTATGTGTTTTGATTCATAAATTGATCTAGTTTATGCCATTGTTTAGAAATGGAACTTAGTGGAATAAATGGAAATCGTATCAATGCACGCACTCCATGTAGGGATTTCACTCCTACTCAAGTTAATTATAGTGGAGCTGGTGATGCAACTAGTGCCGATCAGCTAATAACCATACTGGGACAACTCACTTAGGTTATTAATAATAACCTTACCCGTATGGAGCACCCTGATCCGCAGAATGGAGGATCAATGTTAGATCGCTTCATGAGGAAACAACCACCAACATTCAATGGGATTACAAATCCCTTAGTAGCTGAGAAATGGATAAGTTCCCTAGAGAAAATATTTCATGCATTGGGATGTAGTGAAAGGGAAAAAGTTATCATGGCAGTTTACCGCCTCACGGGAGATACTGATCAATGGTGTCCATTGATTCAAAACATAAAGGAAGGTGATGAGTAATAAAATATGGAATGGAGTGAGTTTAAAGATTTTATTTTATAAAAATACTTTCCTCATGACCATCGAGCAGATATGGAAAGGAAATTTCTGAGTCTGAGTAAAAAGGAAGATGAGAATGTCGTAATGTATGAGGCTAACATTACAAGGTTACCAAGGTATGATGGAGATTATATACGTAACCCAAGAAGTAATATTGATTGGTTATTTGATGGGTTAAAACCATTTCTCCATCAAGAAATAGTCTCACAATACTTTTCATCGTACGAAGACATTGTCTCAGGTGCTATCAAGATAGAGAAAGAATTCTCTAAGTCATATGGATTAAAAGAAAAGAAAGAGAGGAAGAGCTCTACTGATCAATCTGGGAATGAAAATAAGGGGAAGAAAGGAAAGGTTGAATACCCATGTTGTGGTAAATGTGGGAAGAAACACCCCGGTACTTGCTTGAAGGGAACGAGAGTCTTTTACAAGTGTGGTGAAAAAGGCCACCAAACTCGTGATTGAAAGGGCAATAAGGAAGCAACTAATGTCCAATTCTACAATTGCATGGAGATGGGAAATTATGCAAATGGATGTACTAAGCGTCAGGAAAACATACCTCAGAAAAGGCCAAGAGATCAAGTCCAAGCATATGGTATCCCTTTAGCGGAGTTATAAGTTCCGAAAGACGTGGTGACAGGTAATTTAATGGTTTCCTCATGTTTAGAAAATGCATTATTTGATTCTGGATCATCACATTGTTTCATATCTTCCAAATTTTCTAAAAAAAATTAGATATTTCCAATTTGATTTAACAATGGAGTTGTCAGTTAAAACTCCTAAGGGATTTATCATTGCAACAACGTTTTGTGAATCAGTCCCCATTAGAGCACATAAATGTTCTTTATCTACTGATCTCATCGTCATACCTATGATTGAGTTTGATATAATCCTCGGTATGGACTGTCTTTCGGACCATGATGTGAAGATTTATTGTAAGAAGAAGGAGGTTACAATTTTTGACGTTGATGATAAGGAACACCTTATCTTTAGAGCAGAATCATCACCACCTAATTCTTATCTAGATCCACGTCTAGTAGCTCAATTAAATTCAATTATTGGGGAGGAAGAGAATGAAATGACTATGGGTGAGGAAAGGAATGTTCAAATAGATGATGTACCTGTTGTGAAAAAATATGTAGATGTGTTTCCGGAAGAATTACCTGGACATCCCCCAGAATGAGAAGTTAGGTTTTCCATTGATTAAATTCCTAGATCAAGGCCTATATCGAATACCCCTTATAGAATGATCACTGTAGAATTAGTTGAACTAAAGAAAAAACTATAGGAATTGAGTAATAAGGTATTTATTCTCCCTAGTGTTTCTCCATGGGGAGCCCCTATTCTTTTTGTTAAAAAGAAAGATGGATCTATGAGGTTACGTATCGACTACAGGGAGATCAATGCTATAACAATAAAGAACAAGTATCCCCAACCTCGCATTGATGATTTATTTGACCAACTGCATGGAGCTCAATACTTTTCAAAGATTGACCTTCGATCTAGATACCATCAGTTGTGTGTGAATAATGAAGACATTCCAAAGACAGTATTTCGAACCAGGTACGGGAATTACGAGTTTACATTAATGCCTTTTGGATTGACTAATGCACCCTCTGTATTCATGGATCTGATTAATAGAGTTTTCAAGGAATATCTCGATGAATTTGTGGTGGTATTTATTGATGATATCTTGGAATACTCCAAAATCTATGAAGATCATGAAAATCACTTGCGCATTATCCTGAAAACTCTGAGAAGACATGAATTATATGGGAAGTTTAGTAAGTGTAAATTCTGTCTTGAGGATATTTCTTTTCTTGGACATATTTTCTCTAAAGATGGAATCTCTGTCGATCCTTCTAAGACCAAAGAAATCCAGGAATTGCCAGCACCGATGAGTATAACTGGGGTATGCAGTTTTATTGGATTGGCAGGTTATTATTCACGTTTCGTCCAGAATTTTTCCCGATTGGCTAACCCATTAACAAAGCTCACACGTAAAGGGTATAATTTTGTTTAGACAAAAGAGTGTGAAAAATGTTTCGAAGAACTGAAGAGAATATTAGTCAATGATCCTATATTGACTCTACCATCGTGGAATGATGGGTTAGTTAATTACAGTGATGCATCAATGAAAGGACTTGGTTGTGTCCTTATGCAGAATGATAGGGTTATTTCCTTTGCATCACGATAGTTGAAAATTCATGAATAAAACTATCCTACTCATGATCTCATGTTAAAAGATGTGATCTTTGCTTTAAAGATATGGAGGCACTACCTTTATGGTGAAAATGTGAGATTTATACTGATCACAAGAATTTGAACACAAAAAGAACTCAACATGAGGCAACGGAGATGGCTTGAATTACTCAAGGATTGTGATTGTACGATACACTACCACCTGGGGAAAGAAAAAAAGGTGGAAGATTCTTTGATAAGAAAAGATCATGGAGTTTTGAACAATATGAGAATATAAAGGGATCCAATTTTCATGGATCTTGTGAAGAAGAACATGGGAATAACCAGGGAAGGTGAAATATCAATGCTTTTTCAAATGGTTGCTAAACCATATATACTAGAAAGGATTAAGAGGTCTCAAACCGATGATGAAGAATTTCAAAATAAGATTTAAGCTATGAATGATGGGAGATTGAGAGACATTGTGTATGGAGAAGGAATTTTGAAATTTGGGAAGAGACTTTGTGTTCCGGATATACCTGATCTAAAAAGGGAATTGCTAGATGATACTCATAGTTTCAATTTATCTATACACCATGGGAGCACCAAAATGTATAGAGACTTGAAGGAACATTTTTTGTGGGACAACATGAAGGGGGATATTTCTGATTTTGTGTCAAGATTTATGGTTTGTCAACAACCGGAGTGGAAATGGGACAATATTACAATGGGCTTTGTCATGGGACTACCAAAGATTCCTAGAAGGAACGATGCAATATGAGTTATTATTGATCGTCTTACCAAGTCAGCACATTTTCTTTTAATAAGAGAAGTTCTACCACTGGAACGTCTTGCAAGACTATATATTGATGAAGTTGTGAGACTTCATTGAGTACCCCTATCGATTGTTTCTGATCATGATCCCCATTTTACTTCAAGATTCAGGAAAAGTCATCAGAAATCCTTGGATACTGAACTTCATTTGAGCACTTCCTACCACCCTCAAACATATGGACAATCAGAACAAACTATTCAAACCTTATAAGACATGTTGAAATCCTGCTCACTTGACTTTCAGGGTATGTGGGATCAATATTTACCGATGGTAGAATTTTCCTATAACAATGGCTTCCATTCGAGTATTCATATGTCACCATATGAAGCATTATATAGAAAAATATGTCCCACACCAACCTATTGGGATGCCATTGGTTAAAGAAAACATGTAGGCCCAGAACTGGTGGATGAAACGATGGAAAAGGTGAAGGTAATCCAAAACCATATCAAAGAATCTCAAAGTAGGCAGAAGAGCTATGCCGATAATAGAAGGAAGGATTTGGAATTTCAAGTTGGTGATCATGTTTTCCTGATGGTATCTCCATAGAAGGGAGTCATACATTTTGTTAATAAAGGTAAATTGATTCCCAGGTACATCAGACCTTTCGAAATTCTAGAACGAATTGGGGTTGTAGCTTACCGATTGGCAATGCCGCCAAGTCTCCCCAAAGTTCATGATGTGTTCCACGTATCTCTGTTGAGGAAATACATGCCTGAACCAATGCATGTACTCACCTATGAGGAATTAGAACTTGAACCCGATCTGTCTTATTGAGAAGAGCCCATCAGGATTCTTGATACGAGAGAACAAGTACTGAGAATCCGTACGACTTGTCTGGTAAAAATCTTGTAGAGAAACCATAAGATGGAAGAGGCAATGTGGGAACCCAGGGAACTTATGATGAAGAACCACCTGAGTCTTTTCATGCGGTAGTATTCTAGAAATTTCGAGGATGAAATTATTTTTAGGAGGGGAGAATGTAATACCCCAAGCTTCTACGGTACGCTTCTCTTTGAATAATGTGATAGCGTGTGTTGTACGCAACATCGAGTTCTAACACACCAGAACCAATCAAACTAGCCATTGTGAATAGTAATACCTACTTTTTGAAATTTTATAAATTTTATCTCTCAAAATGGAATTCATTTTTGGATTCGGAATATCAAATTTATCCTAGGGCGAAATTTTGGAACTTTTCGGATAACATTTATATTTTGATGAATAGTGAAAATTACTAAATTTTAATAAAAAAAACTTTTTTAATCGAAATAATTATTATTGATAACTTATGAATTTGAGTGGTTTTAAAATATATTTGTAATATATTTTTACCATTTAATACAATTTTTTTCATTTTACATAATTTTTCAATTAAACCGGACATAAACAAGTGTCAATCTTTTGATAGTTATTATCTCTTAAAACACGCTTTTTGTTTTAACAACGGGAATTAATTTTAAATTAACTTATGCCACTTCTGTGTTTTGAATTTGGAAAAATGGATTCCATATTTGGAATCAGGATGTTCAAATTGTGTAAATTGATAACTTTTATTTTTAGACATTTTGAATAATTAGTTCGGTAAATATTTTATTTACCATGGTAAAAGGGTAAATCCGGTAAATAAGGGTTAATCAAATAATATTATAATAACAAAAAATTACCCTAAAATGTATAATAACCTTATTGGATGATACATGTCCAACCATGGGTATCTTTGGGTCGATTTTGGGACCCCATGGAGCCACTTGTATGTGATAGGGACACTTTATTTTAATTAAGTTAAAATAAATAAATAAAAGACATAAGCATATATCTTTTATCAAAACAAATTTTACATAGGGTTATATATGTTTTATTTTCGACTATAAATATTAATTAGAAAGATGAAAAGATTTACTACATAATGATATTTTATTTATAATTTTTATACTTTAAATAATTTAATTTATTTATGACACAATGATGATGCAGTAATTACGATAATAGTTAAAAATTAAAATAATTAATATTATAAATAGACAAATAAATATAATTTGAGACTTTTTATGAATTAATATAATTTTATAGGTTAATATGACATGTTAGTATTGATTTAATTAACTTTTTTCGAGGTAATCATTCTGTTATAATTTTCAAAAAAATCAATTTTCCAAATATTGTCAAAATTGACATAAAAGAGTTTTTGAAAGAAATATTATATTATTAATTGATATTCAATTCCTAAAAATCTAAGGTTCGGCCAAGAGACTTATATCATGATATTTGTATCATTAATGGACCACTTGGGGGGTATCTTGGATATATATAGTATGTTTATTAACCATATAATATAAAAATAAAAAGAGACAATGTAAAAGTGAAACTAATTAACTGAGAGTTAATACTTAAAGATAAGGTTAATATAATGACCCAAACCTGTATAAATTCTATTGGTTGAGTGGTTTTAGACCCATCCCCACCTGAAACGTTAAATAATCTACTTTTGAGGCATTAGAAACCGAATATTAATTTGTTATAAAATAATATTTCTAGCTTTTCCAACGGTGCCCCTCACCCCTCTTATAAAAGGGAACTCCCCATTCTCACTAATTCACAACTTAAAAGCCTTTTGGTTCGGCAAAACCCTACCCAAATACTCTCTCAACTTCCCTAACTTCATCCTAGAGGCCTTCCTTTATTCCGAAAGCCATCCTAAGGAGACCGTTTGATCAAATCAAAAGGAAGAACCTGAAGAAGAGGTAATGATTTCACCACCCTTTTTCAAGTTCCTTTCTTCTTCGACTTCTTATTTCATTGTTATTATCATTCAAAAATAATAAATCCAGTATATTATATATGATTTGATGTTTTTATAAACATTTTATAACCATATTTCAATATTCTATCCATCCTTTTAATGACATTTCACCATATGTACGTACATACGGCTTACCGTCTCCACGTCTTGGTGTAATTGTTATTCAATATATTATTATTTGGATGGGTATAATAAGGATTTTTAATTCATGTAAATAATAAATATAACATGATAATTATTCGGTATATATGATATACCATCCAATTTTATATTATTTTAATATCAAAAAAATGATATTGTCGCTCGTGCGTATGTAAGGACTACCGTCTCCACGAATGCGATGAGATTCATTCTCCATCGTATCCATTCAAGTATAATTATCATTTGATGATTTAAAAATAATGTTTAAGAACATTATACCATTCTGGATATGAATAAGATACAACCTATCCATGAAAAACATGGCTTATGTAACAAAACATATAAAAGGAAACGAGTAAGTTAACACCCGAAACGACGATAATACTAAGATATTATTAACAAAGCAATGTAAAAAGATCATATATGATATCATATTAATGTATATTATTATTGTATAATTTAATAACAATTATTTCACCATTACACATGAGGTTAACCTACCCCAACCAAGGAAAAGTACAAGGTAAGGGTTTATTTCACAATCTCTTCATTATCTGAGGTTGTTTATAGGTAATAATCTACTGATATTTCTTTATCATCCACATCCATGTTTCTTAAAAATGTATTTCAAAACATTTTTAATATTTACAAGAATATGGGTTAAAGTCATTTATACCCTTGTTTGACTTTTTATAGGGGGTTTATAAAGGAATCTTTCCGTCGTTTTCCAAACAAGTTGCATTTTAAACATTTCGACAGAATTAAGGTAAGAATGTTTTTTTAACTTATACGGCGGGTGCGGCTATTTTCTACCATTATAAAATCGTCGAATATTACCTTACAAGATTATAAGAAAATTTTTAAAGAAAATATTTTATTTTATAAATATATGACTCTTAAATTATTTCAAAATAGAAAGAGACATTTCTCTAAAAAGGGTTTTGATTTCATCTATGTCAACATCCATTGATGGATTTTATGTTTATTTGGAGTTTATTTATTATGATACAAATATTCCATATTGTATTGATGGTTTTGTGATATTTTTGACTGTCGATGTGTTATTTTCGAACCATTCATGGTTTATGGAGAAAGTATTGACATTTCGTATGCTAGTTTTAATACGAATGTTTATGTTATGTTTAAACCTGTTCATATGAGGAATGAATTGGACTTAATATGTGACGGGTGGAGCCCGGTATAGCTCCTCGATGCATCGGTAGGTCTCATGAGACAAACTAGTGTCTTGGCACAGGGCCTTGACAAAATATTATTTGTAGTCTTGGCACGGGGCCTTGGGTATGTGGTTATGATAGTCTGGCATTATGCATTCCATCATTTTGAAAGTGGTTATTGATATTGAATGTTATTATTTGATTAGTAGAATATCCATATGAATAACTAAATGGAATTATTTCATTTTATTTTTTCCATACTATGTTGAAGTTTAAGTTTAAAAGGCTTTTGTTTTAGTTATACATTGCCTTAAATATTTATTCTTATTTATGAAAGTTTCCGCTATATTGTTATCTTTACTGGGCATTTGATCTCACCCATTTTTTATGTTTTATTTTTCCCAGGATGTGAATAAATAAATTATGAATGACCTCCTAGGATAGTATGAGGGGATAAGAGTGTGGACTATGGAGACTATATTGTTGTACTTTTCATTTTATGATGTAATGTAAACTTTGTTAATGTATCTAGTTATTCCAAGGCTACTAAACGAATCGTTTTTTCAAGATTTGATCTTTCTTGTGATCGTGCCAATGTTATGTAATAATGCACCAATTCTAGTTAACTGGGGTTGGGGCGTTATAGTTCCAAAATATGGACAGTGGATGTTCAAGACACATGACAGGAGACTATTCAAATTTCAAGAGCCTAATTATTGTTAATGGTGGAGATGTCACATTCTGTGATAATGCAAAATGGAAGATCGTCAGCATAGGTCAAACTGGTAACCCTAATGATGTATTAATTTCAAAAGTACTTTTTGTTAACGGGTTAAAATACAATATGTTAAGTATCTCTCAGTTGTGTGATGATGGATTCAATATTAAATTTGAAAATGATTCATGCAATGTTTTTATTTATAAAAATGATTTACTATTTAATTCTCTAATAAATGAGAATGTATATGCTGTTGATTTAGATTATTTAGCTAAGAAAAATGATACTTGTTTAAATTCTTTTTATAAGGAATCCGAGTTATGGAACAAAAGATTGGGACACTGCAATGTGCACTAACTATGGAAACTGACTAGGAAAGGTTTGGTTAGAGACTTACCTAAATTTTAATGCCCTATTAACAAAGTGTTTAATCCTTGTCAAAAGGGAAAACAACACAAAGTTTCTTTCAAACCAACAAAAAACGTTTCTACTTTTAAACCGCTTGAGTTGGTTCCCATGGACATATTTTGACCATCTAGGGTTTCAAGTTTAAAGGGGAAGCACTATGTTTTTGTTATTGTAGATGATTTTGTCTCTATATACTTGGGTATACTTTATAGCTCACAAAATTTAAGCATGCTCTTACTTCATTAAATATTCCTAGTTTGTAGAAAATCTATGTAGACTAAGAATTAAGACCTTAAGAATTGATCATGGTTGGGAGTTTGAAAACCCGGAATTTGAATATTTTTCTCACAAAATGGTTATACTCACAATTTTTCTGCTCCTAGAACATGTCAACAAAATGCAGTTGTAGAAAGAAGAAATAGGACAATTCAAGAGATTTCCCAAACTATGCTCAATGAGTATAATATACCTATCAATTTTTGGGCTAAAGGATTTAATAAAACTTGTTACATAATCAATAGAGTATTTTGTAAACATGTTATTTAAAAGACCCCTTATGAGATTTGGAATAACATGAAGCATGAGGTTAATTACTTTAGAGTTTTTGGTTGCAATTTTTTTTCCATAACACAGAATATAATGTTTAAAAATTTGCTTCAAAAAGTGATGAAAGAATTTTCCGGGGTTACTCACTCTCTAGTAAGCCTATAGAGTATTTAATAAGAGAACCAAATGTGTCGAAGAATCAGTTCATGTCAAATTTGATGAAACTGATTCACATGAACCCAAAACCACTCTTGAACATCTTGTGAAAGATATGTCAATTCTGGATCTTAATTATAATGAATGTAATATCCCAATGAAGAAAACCAGTTCTGGAAATTTTCCAGAATCTGATCCTAGTGAATTTGAACCTGTAGGAAACCATGAGGAGTCAAGTTCAACTCATTCAATAGGTATAAAAACTCTCAAGAATAATTTATTAGATGTTGTAGTAGGTGATCTAAATAGAGGGACAAAAACTAGAGCTTCTCTTAGAAACCATGTCGAACATTGGTATTTTCTTTCACAACTTGAACCCAGAAATATTAATGATTCCAACAGTGATGAATTTTTGGTGATAGCTATACAAGAAAAATTGAATCAGTTTCAAAGAAAAAAAGTTTTGAAATTAGTGGACAGACATAAAGACACTTTGACCTTAGGTACTAAATGGGTGTTTAGAAATAAAGTTGATGAATCTAGAAACATAGTTAGAAACAAGGCTAGACTAGTTTCACTAGGATATAGTCAAAAGGAAGGAATAGACATTGAGGAAACCTTTACCCCTGTAGCTAGACTAGAATCCATTAGGAGACTACTTGCTTATGCAGCTCATTTAAATTTCAACCATTATCAAATGGATATCAAAAGTGAATTTATAAATGGGTATATAGTTGAAGATTTATTTGTTGAACAAACTCCTGGATTTACAAATCCCCATATTTCAAATCATGTTTTTATACTTTCTAAAGCCTTATATGGTCTAAAACAAGCTCCAAGATCTCAATACGATAGACTTAGTTCCTTCCATATCTCAAAAGGTTTTACTAAAGGGATATTTGATCCTACATTTTTTATTAAAAGGATTTCCAAAGATGTTGTAATATTAATAATTTATGTAGATGATATAATTTTTGGATCCTCTAAAAACTCTTTATGTACTGATTTTTCAAAAATACTTCAAGGTGAATTTGTAATGAGTTTAATGGGGGAACTAAATTTTTTTCTTGGATTTCAAAATTTTCAATATAAAAAATGGTATTATTTTAAATCAATGTAAATATACTATGGATCCTTTGAAATGTTTTGGTTTAGATAGTAATAAAGGCAGTGATACACCTAAGAGTACCACATGTATGATGGATGTGGATGAAACCGGTAAATGAGTGGATCCAAAAAATTACCGAGGTATGATTGAGAGTCTGATATATCTTACTACTAGCAGAACTGACATTATATTCAGTGTATGCATGTGTGCTAGTTTTCATGACAATCCCAAATAGTCTCATTTAACTACTGTTAAAAGGATTTTTAAATATCTCAATTATACTACAATCTTTGGTATTTTTTATCCAAGAGGACAATCATTTTATTTAATAAGTTTTTCGGATGCTGATTTTTCTGGTTGCAAGTTAGATAGAAAGAGCACCTCTAGAACATGTCACATTTTAGTCAAATCACTAGTATCATGGTGTAGTATGAAACATAATTCTGTTGCATTATCTACTGCCAAAGCTGAATATATAGCTTCTGGTAGTTGTTGTGCTCAAATTTTGTAGCTGAAACACACTTTACTAGACTATGGATATCGTATAAAACATGTTTTTATAAACCATGACAATACAAGTGCTATTAAAATCTCTAAAAATACAGTATCTCATTCTAGGACAAAGCACATTTATGTGAGACATCACTTCTTGAGAGATCATTATGAAATAGGTGATATCACTCTTGAATTAATTAGTACTGAATATTAATTGGCTGATATATTCCCAAAGACATTGAATTTTGAGAGGTTAAATTACATCAAACATGAGTTAGGAATGAGAAATTGTTAAGGTTTTGGACCTCACTATTAGGACCTCACCGATAAACCTCACAGTTAGAAACCTCAATGTTAGAAACCTCACAGTTAGGAACCTCACCATTTGGAACCTCACAATCAGGACCTTACTGATAGTCGATTTTTTCGGGACTTTATCATTTTTATAATGGAATCAGAAACGTTTTTAGTTTTATTTATCTATGTTACATGAGTTTTTTATTGATCCCTGAATGATAAAATTAAAACACATACCAAATTTTGATCCGCACCAGCTCTCTCCCTACCCTCTTGCTTTATAAACATAGAACCTCGCCTTATGTTGAAACCATCAAACTACTCTAGATTGATGGCTGGATTGAAAAGGCCACTGGTCATTGATGAAAGAGATGCACCAAATACTAAGAGACCTAGAGATTATTCTTTTAGTGGAATCCAGACAGTGGAAAAGTTGCTTTAACCGAATTTATCAAAGAGGGAAATAGTGGTTGAGAAGGAGTTATGTTTTGAGTGGCTACTGTCGAGCCTGTCTTTAGTGGTGACGACACTTGAAGCTCAAGGTTGGGTTGAGTGTATTGAAAACCACAATGGACCCTATTACTTTATGTTAGTAATGGAATTTTATGAATATCTAAGATTTGAGCAGTTTAAGAATGAGAACTGGATGACTTCCAGTGTAAATGGAGTAAGTGTTTGTTTCTCCTCTACTTAGTGGGATGACTTATTGATTGTTCCACATGAAGGGATTTTTGACTTTTACTCAAATTTGGTGCCTCCCACTACTGAGTTCTTCTGTTATGAAGAAGTTCTGGCTGAACTAACAGGGAGTGGGATCCCTAGGAATGTGACTACTGCTGAAATGGATGGAGAACATAGGTAGTTGTTCAAGTGCGTTCCGTATTCCTTGAGTCCTATGAGAGGGGAGTTTTCTACCTTAAAATATTAGGATGTATTCCTTTTATATATTCTGAAATATGGACAGAAGATAAGTTTGTGTAGGATGCTAATGATTCAGTTTGAAGATATGACAAAACCTAATTCCATGTTTTTTGCCTTATTTCATGCCATATTGATAACCTTAATGTTGAAAGTAAAGGTATTTTCTACAAATAAAGAGGAAACAATTTTTGTGAGAGAAAATTTCTGCATTACCAAGAAAACATACAAGTTGACAAATAATACTTAGAACCCTTGGCAAAGAAGATGGGTAAATGATGAGGATAATATATATGAGTAAATTCCATCCAAATACTAATCCTACTTGGCCCAAGGATAAGAGAAATCATGTCATGAAGCCTACTGATGAGGAGCCTTCATACTCAAATGAAAAATAAGAAGTTGTTGTTGTGCAAGAAAAAGATGATTTTACTCTAGATGACAGGAGTGATCCTGACCTTCCCTCCAATCCTCGGGCAAGTACTATATCCTTTGGTGTGCCTAGTCCTCCGAAGATATTTCCTAGAAGGGAGACCATATTAAGGGACAGTGATGAGCAAACCAGTGAATAATAAGGGGATGAAAATGTATTAAGAGACATTAGAGATACCTCATATGATGATGATGACTCTGAATCCAGTCATGCTAACTTTGAGACTACTACCGATGTGAATGAAGAGGAATGCCTCATTATAAGTCCCTTGAAAGGAAATACATAATTTATTGAAATTACAGATGAAGAGGTTTCTGATTTAGTTGACATTGAAATTGTTTTACAGGTTTTTGATGATTCAATAGAAGAAGTGGAAGTGGACCCTCCTGTTCCTATGGTTGCCCAAGGATGTAGGGTAGTAATGGAAATGGTTGATCTGGAGAATTCTCCAATTGAGGTGGAGGAACCTATTGTAATAGGATCAATTTCTATTTCTCATGGAATAGAGGACTGGACAGAAGATCCTGGATTTGGGGTCTTAGGCTTAGATTGTGGAGATTCAGAAGATTACCAGCCTATCAGAAGTCCTCTAATTCCTACTATTTCTTAAACTATCATTTATTAGCTAGTGGTTCTTTTACCTCGAGACTATGTGAAGAAGGAATATTTGGAATCAGTAAAGTAACATTTGAGGAGCCATATTAATGTGAGATTGGCTGGTTTAGAGAGGGCTATGACTCAAAATCATGAAGCTTTCAAATCTTCCATGGAAAGGATAGTTTCTACCTCTCACTCAACTGTGTTACATGATGTATAGGAATGTCAGAATCCGGGAAAAGCATTAGAATATTCAATTGAATAAGTGAAGTAGTCTATTTCTAGCTTAGATTCATATATGACTTCAAGGTCTCAGGTGGACAGAGATCTTAGATATGTTAAAAGTGTGGTTCATGAAATTGGTTACAGTGTTTGAGGAATTTAAGAAGTCCTTGGAAACACATGTGAATGGCCAAGATGATGATGTGAAAAGGCTGATCAATGGGCCAACCAAATTATTTAAGGAGACTATGGCTTTCCCTATGGTACCTATGGGTGGATATGCATCTTCTTTAGCCTCTCCTATAGTTGACATTGAATCTTTCCAGACCGTTGTTAGAGAAGAAGTGGAAAATTTCTCTAGTGCTAATACCTTAGACTCTCAGGTCATTTCCATTACCAAGGAAAT
Organism: Viscum album; assembly: GCA_963277665.1. Lineage (NCBI taxonomy): Eukaryota > Viridiplantae > Streptophyta > Magnoliopsida > Santalales > Viscaceae > Viscum > Viscum album. Next base: position 2,124,778,620 of record OY728119.1, read on the forward strand.
TCATAACCTTGATGGAAATTATCTAAGGGAAGCTTCTCAAGATAATAATACCATCAAATAGCATGTGTATTTCTATTAAAAATGGGTATACACTAAGAATCATGTGAATGGTCACTTTAAGCTGCTTTTGGAAAAATTGAGAAACCCTCCTGTCACTCAGGCATTTATGGATCGAGTCAGCAATCTTAGAGAGCTGAGTCCTGCCTTGTAGAGATTTAAGGAGAATAAGGATGATTTTATCTCTTCCATGGAAAAATATGGAAGTATTATTATAGATTTTAGATATATTCTGTTACCCTTCCTCCATTTTTACTGAACACCCATCATTGTTCATCCTGCTTTTCCTCCCTCCTCTACTAATTTAGGTTCCCCCTGTACTACTCCTTTGATGATTCCTATAGAGGCCATCAAAAATTTCCCCAATGATTCCTCAGAGAAATACTCAATATTGGTCTACTGATGCCTCGATGGCTACTCCTCCTGCACTGATAATTGCCATCCCTCGGCCTATCCCTCCACCGTTAGAACCTGCATCTTCAGCATCCAAATATAAAGCTCTAATGGACATATCTGATATGGATCGAGTGTGGATTGTCCTTGCTGATAGGGATTGGTCTATTCCTTTTTGTATATTGTACTAATATTTAATTAATACAAACACTCTGTTTTATCTCTTTTCTTTATATATGCTTTTTGTTAATCACCAATGGAGAGATGTTTTTAGTGTTTCAATTGTCCATCATCAATTTATATATGTCCTGGCTTGTCTATATTCAATTTATATAAGTTATAGCTTCGCATCAATTTAGTATTTATTATATAATATCATGTCTATGATAACATCATTGATTAAATTAGAAGATGTATTTAACATTGATTCAACACTACTTAAACCAAAAAATTCAATAGCATAATTTGTTATTATCAAAAAGGGAGATATTGTTGAACTCACCTATTTTGATAATCCCAAATCATGCTTCATTTATGTGATAATATTTTTTATATTCTATATTAATCATGTTTCATTAATGTTCCTTGTCTCTATCATGTAATATTCATATACTTTTAATCTCGCTTATTGTTGGATTAAGCTTATAGTGCATAATTTATCTAAGTTCATGGTCACCAATGCAAAGGACATGGATGAAAAGGTCACCGATGCAAAGGTGACAGATGTGAAGGTCCTCGATGGAATGGTCACCGATGCAAAGGTTACCGATGCAAAGGTTACCAATGAAAAGTTCCCGGATGGAAAGGGCATCGATGCAAATTTCACTGATACAAAGGTGATAGATTCAAAGGTTACCGATGCAAAGGTCTCCGATACAAAGGTCACTAAGGCATGGTCACTGATGCAAGCCTATAGTTAAATGTTACTATTGAAGGTTACCGATTAAAAGATACTGATGGAAGGTTACTGTTGGAGGTTGCTGATGTGCACCTACTGTTGAATCCTACTGATGTGTATGCAACCGTTACCAGTTTACCGATGCTTACTCTTCCATACACTATCAAAATTCTTAATATTATTCTAATGGTCACATTTGATAAATTAAATGCTTTCGAAATTAATTAAAGATGAATGTATACATATCAGGAGACCATATCTGTGGAATACGAAGTGCATATTTAAATGTAAAGAATCTTACATACTATATCTAAGAAGATCCATCCATCACTTACACTGTGATTCCACAAGCATCACAAAAATAATTTTGGGACAATCACTTGTCTGCCTTCTTTAGTGCATCAATTCACAAACAATTGAAAGAGAAGACCTCTCAGTTACTGAAAGTCAGAACCTGGAGTTATGACACTCTGTTTTGGAGACAACTTCTAGATAAAGACTCCAACATCAAATTCTTCACTCCCAGGAATCAAGAGCTGAACAGAAAACACATAGATATTTCTAAACTCAAGCTTATAATATACGTTCTATTGTGTTACTTCATTTTACATTTGAGAGAAGTATGTGTGTCTTTCTATTATACACATTTTATCTTGTGCTTTAACTAGAGGATACTGAATATCCTCACATCAAATTTCACCTACATTTTGTTTCCCACATATAACTGTGAAAGATACTGTGTGTGGTCTGTACTATTTGTTTTTTCCAAGAAGAATTGTGGAAGAGGGTGTGAACCCTGGATAGTTTGTGAAAACTGTTTTAAATCCTAATACAGGTTATGTATCAAAGTTTATTTTTCATATAAATATCTTGGTTGGTGGTGATAACCAAGTGGAGAGGATTAAGTCTTGGCTTGAGACTGAACCTCTTGATTTACTTTATTGTGCACTATATTTTGTTATACTCTATTTTATCTATTTTCCGCTGCTTATATTTGCTAAAACATAAAACTGTTTTGCATTCGCTTTGATAGTTATTTTTTGTTAGTGTGTGTATATGTTTACTTCAGTAAACTTGTTTCAAAATTTGAAGATGTGTTTTACACTAGTTCAACTGAGGACTAATCACCCTTTGAGAAACATGTTCACCAACTAGACATTTACATCTGTACTTCCTTAATTAACTACACCGTTTTGGAATTGGTGGATCTATATAAAACATGTTTTAAACATAAATTTTAAGTATGAACTCAATTCACCCCCCTCTTGGGATTCCACTTCGACCAAAATTTTCTATAAAAAATAATTTTACACAATAAGTCATACCATTGATAAAAAATAATGTTGGGATTTTCCACTCCTGACCAAAATAAAAATATGTTAGGTTGGGTATTCTCCTTGTAGAAATGCTCGGTTTTTGTTTTCTCCTACAAAAGTCTAGTTTGGATTGGGGATAATCCCATGTTAATGTGCACAGATTGAATTCATCCCATTTTATAAGTATTGGTTTATATTTCTCCCAAGTAAAGGCCTCTCTCATATCTTAGTGGGTTTCATACTCTTCCTGTTGGGGTGTGAACATTATACTACGTTAATTAAATTTAACCACAATAAAATTACCTATGTTCGGTTATCTTATTATATACACACAATCATAAAAAACACTATTCTTATTCATTTAAGAAATAATTATAAAATATTTTCAGTCCACTAAATTCTATTATTTTTAAAAACCTTGATAAATTTATGAAAATAACATTCACCCCCTCTTATATATTTTCATTAAACCTTTGGGATCACACATTTTGTATGAGAGACCGCCCCTTTTTAATTTTTGCTCTCTTGATTATTATTTTTTATGATAAATTGTATCTTATTCCAGAAAAGGTGTATGGAATGATATATTTCGAATATGGATGAACATAATAGGAAAATATTTAGGAAGATGAGACTCAATCAGGGGTATGAGCTAAAATATTATGCAATAAAGGCATATTATGGTAATGTATATAATATGATTGAATCAGATGCGTTTATTGATCAAGAATATTATATGTTTTATAATATAATTTTAGATGATATATATGATAATTATCAAGGTATACTTCATATAATAATGGATTTACATCTATCTCTTGAGTCATATTATAAGAATGTTGTACTAGAAAATAAATTTTATTCTCATTTAAAGGTTAAGAAATTATGATCTTGAAATATTGAAGATTAAATATGAGGATGATAGGTTTAAGGATTTTTTTCCAAATATATAATGAAGGAAGAAATGATTTTTTGTTATATGATTTTTCCCAAGTTGATGAAAAATATAGGATGCTTAATGAATAAAATAGTAAGATGATAAATTTTCACTTCTTGTAGTAATTATAATATATTTTGAGGATATTAAATTAATACATGACAAGGATAATGTTATAAATTGAGGAAATTATGTGAAAAATCCTATGATTGTGTTAAAATACATCCATGTTCATCCTCGTCATCATTTTAATAAGTGCGATTTTGAATGTATGATTGGTTATTCTTTTTATATTTTTAATAAGTGTAGTTTATATAGAAATTAGTCATTTAATTATGGATTAATAATTAGATTGTTATTTATGAACAAAAGAGTATATTTTTATTCCTATCATATGAGTTCCAATTTTCTAAGAATTCACAATGTTTGGGTTCCTAAATGAAGTTTTATAAATCTTACTAGGCCAAAACGGGTATCTATTCCCAAATACTTTTTTTAAATTGTATGACCAATATATATCTTCATATTGTTTTATCATATGGTATGATTTATTTTTCTTTAAAATTTATTTCATTTGGGATCGTGAGCATGTATTCATTGTTTTAAATTTTTGTTTTCTATAAAATGATAGCTGTTAGTTATTTTTTGGAATTATTTTCATATCTTTTAGAATACCTTGAATATCATATTATTTTTTTGTTTTTTCTATAAATTTTTTTGAGAATAATTAAATTAGGACAATCTATCTATTCATGTTATATCATTATTTATTTTAGAAGGATTTTATTCATATGATTTAAATATTTTATTTTATGAAGAGAAAATATATTATAAAATTGGATAATTATTTTACCAATTTGTTTCAAAAGGGGGATAAATTGATGTTTTCAAAAATTTAATCTTTCTGATATATTCCAAAAAGGGAAAGAAAATTTTAAAACTATATTTTTTAATTTAAAAAATGAGAGATTTTTAGTGTGGCTACTTTAGAAAATTTTATTATTTGATAATTAAAAATTTTATTGTTTTTATTATTAATAATTTTTTATTTTTAATTATTATATATTTTTTCACCATTTATTATTATTATTATTTTTCATTAAAATTATTTTTGGTTATATTTTATGAAAAATTAATTTTATAAGTTTTTTTACCATTTTGTATCTTTCATAAAAATATCTCTACCTTTACTTGGTAATTGAAAATCACTTTATAAACATATATTGATTACCGTTTACCCTTCCACATGTATAAGAACAATTCTTAATCCTTTACAAAAGTAATATTACCATGTGTTTACCCTTAAATATATTAATGATTTCCATTATATAAGTTGTTTAATTATATGTTTACCATTACACACCTTATTTACCCTTACATATTATTTTTAATTTATTTATTAACATTTTCAACCTATTTAAAATGATTATTACCCTTAAAAAAGTGTTAAGTTACATTAACATATAATTTAAACATTATAATTTAACTTGAAATAGAATATCAGTCCACCATTATACAACCTATAAAATTTAGTGTTTACACTTACACAGTGAATGATTTTACATGTTAATCGTATAGAAGCTATAGATTTATCATGTTACATATACTGAACCTATGAAAAATACTTATTATTGGTATACATGGAATGAAACAAACCCCTATGTTGGTAAGAAAACCTTTTTTTTCTCCACAAAACACTATTTCAAGATATATGTGTTATTATCATTTACTGCATGTTTATTCATGTGTTTTTATTGTATTAACGATTACATAAATTATTTTTAATGATATATAATCTATCTGACTTTTTTTTTATTTTTTTCAAAAACATTAATATATATAAATATTTTTTACACTTTCACATAAAAATTTCTCATGTATTTTGAAAATGAAAATGTATTTATTTTGAGTTGGTTTGATTCTTTCTAAATTCATTTTTGCTTCAGACAGACTTATTCAATTGTTTTATAGCCTTTAGTGTAATATCTTTATAGTTTGAAATTATAATATTTTATATATGGAGGAAAATTGGAAATGAAAATGTTTAATATTTTTTAATGAAACTGTGTGAGATTCTTGGCAATATTTGACCTATTATTTTGTAAGTCTTTCATACTCTTTAAAGAATTAATTATAAAAGAGTTTAAATTGTTAAATTTCCATTACTTTAAAACAATAATCTCTCTCTCCATCTCTCCCTGATAATTATAGATGTTTATTATTTTAATTATTTTTATAATTTGAAATTACCTAAAGTGAAACTTATAAGTGTTAATATATTATTTTTTAAAGGGCTTGAGACAAGAGATGAATACAGATAGTTGAAGAATACATTGTGGTCTTACAAAATAATTTAATAAAATATGAGAATGCACACTGTATGAAGTGTACATTCTACTAAATCGCTAAAATAAACATTTAACATAGAGAAGATACATTTTTATTTCTCAATTTCTTATGTGAATTGATGGACCACCCTTAATTTATCACTCAAAACCATTTTATGGAGCAAAAATAAGTTTTATACACCTAAATTTATTTCTACAACCCTCCAGTGGTTCTTCAATTGTCTTATTTTTTTTTTCTTCTGAGATGGGTAGGGTTTTCTGAAGATAATATTTTCATAAAAATTTTTATACCATCTATAAAAAGAAGTATTTAGTTTTGCTAAACTCACCAAAAATCAGATCAGTTTGGTTGGGGAAGATCCTTATAAGATGTATTGGGTTTTTTTATAGTCCCATAAAACATTATTTAGGTTTGGTCATTATCCCATAAAAAATTTCGGGTAGGGAGTCAATCTATTTCAAAAGTCAATGTTAAAATTTATCTTAGCTAAATTTCACTCATATAGATGTGGGTTCCACAATCTATCCTTTGGGATGTGAAGATTTTATTTATTAAATTACAATGAACCATTATAAAATTCATTATGTTCATCTCTTTAATATTATATTTACACTCTTTACACGTCCACTATTCTTATTCTTTTTGGATATAATTGTTTGATATTTTTAATCCAATAAATTCTATATTTTTTTAATAAAATTTATAATTTTAGGAAAAGAAAATTTACCCCTCTTTTATATTATCGTATATCCTTTAGAACCATACAAACAGAACCAATATCAACTTCTTCAATGTTGATCCAATATTCAATTGGGTGCACACTCGATTTCATAAAATGAAATGATCAAGATTTAAAATCTCAAAAATTGGAACTAAAATTTTAACTTCGTTGAGAACATACACAGAAAACAATGTAGGCAACAATATTAATCATTGCAAGAGAAAAATGGAAGATTATGACTCATCCAAATTCAACTGTGAACCTCTAAACAAGGTAATACAAGAAAAAAACATAGACACATTGATCTAAAGTATGATTATCATCAACAATTATTATGTTGGATTCTATATTCGTAAAACCTCTTTTTTATTGACCATATTCTTCATAGGATTATATCATATCATTTTATTAATTTTTTTACACCATCCAACCATTATTAATAGTTACAAGATCCATCAAAATATCAATATATTCCCATCAGGCTTTGGTTCACTTATTATTGAATAGGTTCGAGCACACATCATGGTCTTTAGATCAATCATCCTTGAGTGATAATGATCAGTGATTTTAATAAAAAAAATATCCATGTATTTTAGAAAAAAATTCTTTAAGATATCATTATAAGTTCAAATTCAATGTCAGTTTCAATAGATTTGGGTTCCCTTTTTCAAATTGTGCAGCTAAGCTTTGTTCTAGACTTTTCACAGTAGCATAATCACATATATAGGGTATGATGGCATTGTTGATATCGGAGACTATATGGTGTAGAACAATCTCATGAATATAAGAGGGCATGTTAGTAGTAATAATTATGATAGTAAAACATCTTTTCATAGTAATAGAAGTAATAAAATGGTAGTAGATCTGGCATGGATGTAGATTTGGAAATGGTAGTAGGAAACTATAGCACATAATGGAATTAATGATGATGTGACAGTGGAGAATTTATTCCTTGTCATGATAGTAGTTTCTAAAATAAAAAAACATATTTATAATTATAAATTACACTTCGAAAATCTTATAACATTTAAAAATATAAAAATAAAAAATCCTTCATTTTAATATATAAATATTAAGTTAAATTATTTAAAAATAATAAAAAATTATAAAACAAAAAGATTAAAGATTAAAAATTTAAATTTTATAATATAAAAAATAAAAAAAAAATATTAAAAAAAATATTCAAATTCCTTCTATTAGTTTATTACATTAAATTAACTGAAAATTTATTCATTAAAAATCCAATGATTTAGAATGAAACTAAAACTCATTAAAATGTTAAAATAATAAACGATAAAAACATAAAATCAAATTTATTTAAATAATTGGATAATTAATTAAGATTCAAAAAACAAATAAATAAAATATTAAGCTAAAAAAATAAAAAAACGAATCATTAACACAAAGAATTAAATTTTAAAAATAAAATAAAACAATAAAATAAAAGATTAATTTAAGGAATGAATTGAAATTAAATTAAAGTAGAAAATAAAAAATTGTCATAATTACTTTTAATGTACAAAATCAAAAATAAATTAATAACTAAGCTATAAATAAAAATTTATTGAATAATTTTGACATTAATATACATAATTAATACAAGAAACAATGTGGAATAACTCATAAAATAAATTTTATGTCACTTCATTCTTTTGAATGTATCCCATATCTTATATTTTATTATGAGTATGGTGTCTATGGTTTCAAAAATTTAAATTATATTTTCTTTTGATGTTTAAGAATTATTTTTAATGAAACATTATTTTTTTTTTTCAAATGGTTTTTAGTTATGATGATTTTCAAATGAAAATTAAATTTTATTATATTTTGAAAAATTATAATATTGATTATAATAAGGGATTCATAAATTTTAAAGGGATTTCAATAGGTTGTATTTTTTTTTGAGAAAGAAATATTTAATGTTTTATGTCTTCTCAAATTATTTTTAAAGCATCATTCTATTATAATTTCTTTTTCAATAAATCGATTTATATTAATTGAAATTATTATTTATAAATGTTTTATCCAAATTATGTATTGAATTTTAAAGAAAACATTTTCATTGACTTTTAACGATTATCGAATAGGGGTATTCCGTTTTATTTTTCAACTTACTTATCCGATGATATGAAAACATTATTTTAAATTTATAACAGCATCCTTAGTAATCCTTTTCTTACATTGGGTATACTTTTAAGACTCTACGAAACTTATTTCATTGAAATACTTATAGAATATTATAAGAATGTTTTTTTGAATCCCATCTTTTTTCCATGGGATAATTTTGTGATGTGTAAAGTATTAATGTTACCATGTTATGACAGAAAATATATGTATAAATGATTAATATTATAGTGATTAGGTTCTTCTTTTTTCCTTTAAATGCATCGGTTAAGGATTTATATATCTTGATATAATTATGTGAATTCAGTATTGATGCTTTCTCTACTATGTGAATAATGTAGTGATGCATACACCACTATGTTATATGAATTAAGTAGTGATTACCACATAACTACGCTTATGAGAATCTGTTGGTGATTCTTTCTATTCTATGAGAATCAGGTATATATTGCTTCTCGACCATGTTATGGTAAATTTATAGTGAATCCCACTCCACAATATTGTGATTTATGTGCTTATTTTTGTGTTATTTCATATAATTATGATTCTTTTCCATGAAATAAAATTTCTTTACACTTATGATTATACACCATGGATCTTTTTTGTTATCTCATGATTTTACACTATTCATCTATTGTATATTTTGGTTCATTTGAGATAAAATGTACTCCTTTCATGACTCCTGAACAACTCTTATGGGCTAATGTTATTTTTAATTAGACATTTATCCCTATAACATGCCTTCTCATTTTTTATGATCTAACCCTTAATACCATTTTTATTAGTTGTACATTAATAATATTTTTATCTACACCTTTCTAATTTATTTATTTCCCATATTAAAAAAATGGATACAATCTAGGAGTATATAAGAGAGTTTAGTGTGGTTAAATTACTGAGAAATATTCAGAAATATTATAAAATATATCACTTATGCCACTTATCCTTAAAGTAAATAAACATTTTATTCTTGGTCTTGTATAATTATTATGAGATGATATGACTAAATAGTTAAAATATTTATATTTTTATCTTGTATCATATCAATTTGTATCAAAGATATTGTGTAAAGAATTCATTTTTATCACCATATATAGGAGTGTGAGTCCGGGACACCAAAATTATTCACTTATTTTAGCACCCCTTGTTTCATGTAAGTAACCCTTTATTTATTATTTTTATGTGTTTATAGTGTTTGAGTGAATATTGGGAGGGGTTGAAAACATTTTGGAATATTATTGGTAGTTTTATAACGGTGAATGGTTTGAGCATGATTAGTGGAAACCATGAAACTCCTATAAGAAACCGTGTAAGGTGAAATAAGGGCTTCTGGGTAGGAAAACGGTTAGGCATACAGTTTTTCCAGACCATGCGATTCCTAGGAGAAACCCTGAAAAGTGGGATAGTGGTATTTTTATGTTTAGAGCACAGTTTGACTAGTCATTTGGGCCAACCGTGCGAGGTGCTCTATGAGGCATAGGCTATAGCACGATCAACGTTTTCCAAACCATGTGACTAACTATGCAAGGTTTAAAATTGAGATCCTAAAAATGTGGATCTCACTCGTTTTCACCCCAAACCCTCTCATTTTCACCAATTCTAACCCTAACTACGCTTTTTATCCTTCCAATGGTTGTGGAGTCTCTCCCTATTAAACTAAAAGTGATCCAAATGATTTTATTTGTGCATTTAATCCTGATTCCCTTGGTAGGTATTTGATTTTTGTAGTTTTAATTATATCTAATTGTATTAACTCTCTTGTATATTTAGATCTAGTTTATTGTGGTTAGATATATGGATTTTAACACTAATGACGATGATTTTTGGCTGTGTTGGTGTTAGAGAATGAAATATAATTCTATTTTTGGAGATTCAATCCAGTTTTTTCCACTTATATTTATTTTCATTACAACAACAATTCTCAAGGTAGTTGGCTTCACTCACAACTCCTATTATTTGAACATGAATTACTAGTTTCAAAATGGTTAAATTTCATGAAATTTATTGAAATTTTTTTAAAATATTGCTAGAATCCTTATTTTCTGATTGTATGTAGATTTTTATATTTTTATAAATTGGTTTTGTATAGTGATTTGATTTCTTGATTTTAAAATTTTTGATTTTAAAATATGGCTTATTTGGATTTATGAAGAAATTTTTTTGAATGGTTTTCAAAAAAAATAATTGTTTTATTAAAATGGATTGAAAATTTTTGTTTGAAAGGGCTATGACGTATATGGCTTGGTTTGAGTTCATGTTTTTTATGTTACCTTAAATAAGGGGTTTGTACCATGGGGTTAAAAAGGGATGTGACCCTAGATAAGGGGCCTGTGTCATTGGGATATAAAGATATTAGCCACATTGTGATGAATTAGTGGGTGGATGAGAGACCACTCATGAGTATGGATTTGTTAGTCAATCATGCATGTGTTTGTGTGTATGTGAATCACGGAATGGGTGTGCCAAAAATATTGTGAAATGGTTTAAATAATTGTTTATTTTCATTTCTTGGAAACTATTTTTGTGTAATTTTTTTGTATTTTTTATAGATTGTTGAACTATTTAAAAGGGTTTTATATAAATTGTTTTATATAAATATGCTAACTTGTTCTATCTTAATGGAATGATTAGGTAAGTCATTTGGGGAAAACCTACCATATTTCATTACTCACCCATGATTTGGAAATTTATTACTTTTGTAGATATTATTTATCGAGACATGTGTAATGGGAATGTATCACATTAATTTAGTGGTGCTTTATGATACTTGGGTTGTTTTTTGAGTAAAATGGTGGAGCTTCTATGAATCTACAGAGTTATTTCTTTGAATTCTTTGGGTTTTCTTGGTTTTGGATTCCACTTGGTACTTTGATTCTAGTATTCTTCCTCTATAATACTCTTTTTTTATATCAATAGTATTACTTGAGATGTCATACATTGTTTTAAAGAATCATTTATGGGTTATATTATGATGGTGGGTTTGGTTGGATTGTTTTATTTCTAAAAAGGAATGTCATTCCCCAATTTTATTGAAGCCTTTGACATTTATTTCAATCCTTTGGTTCATTCGGGATGTTTCTTAATGCCAATTAATTTCTTTATACCTTCATGAGTCAATGAGTGGGATGAGATGTTAAAAATGTAAGCACTTATGGCTGGTCTATATTTTATTTTTCCAAGTGGTATAATCTTATTTGGTCCTTAACTTACAAGTAGTATCATTTTGTTTGATACTTAGTTTTCAATTTTGTCATTATTTGAGTTGATAATCATTTTGGTTTGACCTTTAGTTGGGATACATGTTTTGGAGACACTTATAGGATTCTGAGTCTCATTATCATGGGTTTGGCTAATTCTATTAGCATTACATTCATTTATAGATATGACTCTCACTAGGTGTGCATATTTCATTTTGAGTAATGATTGATGATTTTGTAAAAACTTGAATTTTTTTTTAAAATGCAGAAAGTAGTATCAAATGTGAGATTTTGAAAAAGGGAATGAATGTGATATTTTAAAAATAGTTTTATTTTTAAAATCATGGTAAAATGTTTTGAAAATGGTTTCATTAGGATAAAGATTAATTTTTGAAAGCATTGTTGTGATATATGATGTGTTTGATTTTGAAATTGTTAAGCCTTTAGTTTTTAAAGAGTGAAACTTATGGAGTTTTTTGTGTTTATAGAAAATGACACCTGATAGGAATTATAGAAACCAACTAGATGAAGTTATTGATAATGTGGTTGAACATGATCCATAAGTGAACAAATAGTTGGTTCAATGTTCTGTTCATGATTTTGAAGCTATGGATAAAGGGACCCAAAGGGATTAACATAGGAAAGTGGATTATTCCATTCAATTCAAGAAGTATAATCCAGCCTTATTTTGGGGTGATTTGAAACTAGAGAAGGAATAGGTCTTGATGAATAAGATGAATGAATCTTTTATTTCCTTGGAACACCATCAGAAATGGGAGTCATGTTTGTTATGTATATACTAAAGGATCTTTATCACCAATGGTGGGATTTAGTTGTTCATGAAAAATTGTACCATGGCCTTTCTTAAGAGGAGTTGATGAATTTTTCAACAAAAAAACTTTATCCCCACACATTTAATATTACAAGATAAACCTAATTTTTTTATCTTAAAGAAGAAAAATCTCTTAGTGAAATAGTATACAGATTAATTTATGAATTTAATTTACTTTTCACCAAAATTTTCTTCAATCATGTACTTGAAGGAATGCATATTTAAATCACTGATGAGGCAAGAGATTCACTTGAATATTGTCATGATCTATATAACTAATTATACAGATATGGTCGATAGGGAAACAATACCAAAAAATTACATATCAGGAGCTACAAGTGGGGGAGTATGTTTATTCCAAGAGAAAATGGTGGGAACTATAATACTGGGTGATTGAACAAGAGGGAATCCTCTTTCCAAGGTATGGGGATGACATAGAATCAAATAGATGGATCGATGAATCTTACTCCATGGACCAAGAGTAATGTTGGATGTTTATAATGTGGTTTGTTTGAACACATGAAGTTAGAGTGTATGACACCACCTTGATCATTTCACAATGGAAACCTGATGAAGCATCTTTAGCACTATTGTCATAGTGATACAAGGTCGGGTGTTTAGAACAATTCTTATGTGTCTCAGACATCGTATGATTCAATGGGACAAAGTTACAAAAATAATTCTTTTCAAAGAAAACTAGTCTAGCCATGTTGACTACAGGAATACAATGACTCCTCATGCAGGACAACCTCGATAATAAAATAAAGGACAAAGTGTTGTGAGAAACTTATTATATGGAGTTGAGGAGGTGATTGTGGGTGATAAATCTAGACCATCAATAGTGATAGGTACAGTTATTTTGAATTCTACCCTTATGGAAGATGTTTTTTTGATATGGGTTCATCCCATTCATTAATTTCTTCTCATTCTGTTGATTTGATGGGTTAAAATGTTTAGATGATTCCTTCTATTTTGAAGAATCAAACTCCTCCTGGTCAAAGAGAATATCAAGCCTTTATGCGTATAGCATGTTTTATATATTTTGATGGAGGTGATTTGATATGAGATTTATTTGTTCTTGAGATGGTTGTATATCATATAATCCTACGTTTGTATTGGATGATATTGTCCAAGGATCACATCGACTATTATACATGATGGGTCTATTTTACGATTGAAGATGACATTGAGTGTCACTTTACAGGAGACTAGAATGTAAAGTCAGTTTCAATGAGATTTTTTATATCATCAGTTTGAATGAACTCCTACCAATTGGTAGATTTGACTTTCACATCAAATAAAGAGATCAAGAATAGAAAAATTCTAGTTATTGTTTATCAGTTTCAATATGTCTTTCCAAAATATATTATTAAGGTTTCCACCAGTAGCAGAAGTGGTGTTTATGATTGATCTCCTTAGAGGGACCAGTCCTAGTTACCTTCAATCCTATATTATGTTTCCAAAATAATTTGTGAAATTGAAACTACAGTAGGAAGATATGGAAGGAAAAGTGTTCATTTGGACTAGCACATCACTATAGGAAACACCAGTCTTATTTGTCAAAAAGGTGGATAGAACTCATTGGATATGTTTTGATTATCGTAAGCTTAACTAAATTATGATAAATAACTTGTATCTACATCCACACATTGATGATATATTTAAACAATTTAATGGATATCAGTGGTTCAATAAGATTTACTAGCGCTCAAGATATCATCAATTGTGGGTGTAGAAGGAGTATATTTTAAAGACCGATTTAGGAGTAGATGTATACATTATGAGTGTGTTGTAATCAATTTTGGTCTCAATAATGAATGGAAAATATTTAGGGAATTAATGAATCATATGTTTTAATGGTATTTGGATTCTTTTATGGTGGAGTGTGTGGATAACACATTGGTGTATTCAAGGACAAGATCTGAGCATGAGAAACACTTCTAAACGATGTTGGGAATTTTGAGGGATCGTCTTCTATATGATAAATTATAAAAAACTTTTAGATATAAGAGGTATGTTTACATGGTCATGTACTCTCCAAAAAATATTTTTATATGGATCCATAAAAGATATAGGTTGTTTTCTCTTGGTGAACGTCAGAGAATGTATTCGAGAAATGGAATTTCCTTAGTTTGGATGGTTATTATTGATGTTTTGTTAGTGAATTTTCATGAATATATTCACCAATTATATCATTGACGAGGAAAAACATTTCATTACAATGAAATGAGTAATTTTAGAAGTATTTTCAAGAGATTAAATTTCAAATTATATTACTACCAATCATGATATTTTTGGAATTAGGACAGGGGTATTTGGTACTTTTTGATGCTTCAAGATCTAGGTTTCGATGTGTTCTCATAATGGGAGATAATGTTGTTGATTCTATCTCATAGTAGTTATGGTTACATAAAAAGAACTAACAAATACCTGATTTGGAGTTGGCTCCCATAGTCCATTATTTTATGACTGTGTATCATTACCACTTTGGTGAGAAATTTAAAATGTTTATAGATTATAAAAGATTGAAACATATTTTCTCAAAATGGGATTTGTTTCAGAGAAAAAAATTGGTAGAGTATCTCCAAATGTTTCAATATGAATTGATGTATACATAGGGTAATGAAAATTTGGTGCTGGATGCATTAAGATAAAATTCATATGGTCAGTTAGAAAAAGAAGCTTCTGATCAGTAGAAATTGATGTCAGTGATAGTTGACATGAGATTGGAGTGTGAATATCATGGTGATATTGCAGTTCGGGTTCCAATTCATTTTAATCCTGATTTGGTGAATATGGTTAATGTTTCATAGATATATTATTCAGAATGTGTTGCAATGAGTTTGAAACTCAATGGCGGGAAGACCATTGATGGATAGAAGATGGATGGGAGTTCAGTTTTTTGCTTTATAGATTAGATGGTAGTACATAGGTATTTTTAGGAACAACATATTATTTATTACCAACATCTGAGATGTTTTGTTCATCATAGAATATAGAATATTTCTAATGCACTGAAATCATAGTTTTGGTGGGTTCGAATGAAAAGGTATGTGGCTGAGTTTGTTTGGAGATGCTTAATTTGCGAGAAGGTTATGTGAGAGTATCAATGACCAGAAGTTATGTTGTATTATTTACCTATTCCTATTTGGAAATGGGGGAAGATATCCATAGATTATGTAATAGGTCTCCTAATAATGGTTTGGAAACATGATTCATTATGGGTGATATTGGATTATCTCACAAAGTTGGACCATTTAATACCTATTCATGAATCTCTCCAAGGGTTGGGCATCATATGTTTTTGTGAGTAGGGAATGTCATCTCCTCAACACATAGTCCCTTTTGTGTTACTTGAATGGGTTGATGTGGTGGAATATCAGTTTTCTTTTCTCCCATTATTTATTACTATGCATAATGTGTTTTGTGTATCTCAGTAGAAAAAGTATTAGACTAATCCTAACCATGTGATTCAATGGGATCATGTTGACCTAAATCCGAATGCTTCACTGGTGCATATGCCAAGGAAGATTGTGGATATGGAAGAGAATGTATTATCTGAAAAAAGTATCGGTCTAGTATAGGTTTTTTTGAAAAATGGTTCGATTCAGGAAGAGACTTATTAACGAGAGAAGTAAATGGTCAAGCAATGGTATGAATTCTTCTAGATAAATAATTGTTTTCCACTTTATGAAGATGGGATTACCAATGTTGGGGAAAATGTATCACCGCCAGTTTTAAGTAAGTAACCCTTTCATTAATGGGTTTTATGTATTTAAATTATTTAGGTGAAGCTTGGTAGGGTTTGGATGCCTTTTGGAAATTTTCTATGGATTTTTTTAAAGGAGAACGGTTTGAGAACAGTTAGTGGAAACCATGAAACTATTATAGGAATCCCTAAAAGATGAAACATGAGAGTATGTGTTGGCACATGGTTAGGCACAAAATTTGGATAGTCCAAGAGACTGCCCCAGAGAAACCATGAAATGTGGGACATAGTGATTTTTAATGGTTAGCACATTTTTTTTCTAACTATGTGAGCTAGCCATGTGAGGTGAACCTTGAGGCCAAGGTTGGAACATGATTAGTGCATAGTTTTCATAACCATGAACAATTTAAAAGCGAGATCCCCAAAAATTGGATCTCATTTATTTTCACCCGTACTCCTCTCATTTTTCACCAATTTCAACCCTATATTGATTTATCTTCCTCCAAATGGTTTTGGAGTCTCTCCCCTTTGACTCAGAAGTGATCTGAAATCATTTCTCGGTGTGTTGATTCCAAATTCACATGGAATGTATTCTTTTTTAGTAGTTATCTTTACATATACTTCAATTCCCTATCATATATTATTAGATATAGTTTTTTGTGGATTGATATATGCTTTTTGATGCCAATAATAATGATATTTGGATTCATTGATGTTAGGGAATGATATTTAAGGTGGTTTTATGGATATTAAACACGATTATGTTGGTGTTTACATGTTATTCTTTACTTACACCATAATTCTCAAGGTAGGTGGATTCACTATTGACTCCTATTATAAGAACATGAAGGCATAGTTTCAAACTGATTAAATTTCATGAAATTTATTGTGAAATTTATTTGAAATATTTGGTAGAAAACTTATTTAGTTATGCTTTTTGGATTTTTGGATTTGTGGAAGTTAATTGTGTAAACTGAATTGTTTTCATGATTTTAAAATGTTGATTTCAAAATATGGATTTGTTGGATTTATGGAAATGGATTGTTTGAAAGGTTTTCAAAAAGACAATCATTTTATTGAAATGGATTGAAATTTTTTTTTTGAAATTTTTTTGGAATACAAGGGTTGTGTGAGTTCTTCCTTTCGATGTAACCCTAACAAGGGGGCATTGTCCATTAGGGTAAAAAGGGATGTAACCTTGGACAAGGGGTGTGTTTCATTGGGGAATACTGAGATTAGAAACATTGTGATGACTTAGTTGATGGAAAATACTACTCATGAGTATGGAACTATAACTGAATCATTCGTGTGTGTGTGTGTAAATCAGGGAATGGGTGTCCAAAAAGGGATGCGAAATTGTTTAAATAATTATTTGTTTTGTTTCCTTGGAAACAGTTTTTATACGAAAATATTTGGATTTTTTATAGATTATTAAACTGTTAAAAATTATTTTGTATAATATTTTAATAAATATGATAACGTGTTCTATCCCAGTGGTGTGAGTAGATATTTCATTTGTGGAAATCTTATTAAGTTTCATTACTCACCCATACTTTAGAACTTTGGTGCTTTTGCGGATATTTTTTATCAAGACACATGTAAATGGAAAGTATCAAATTTATTTAGTGTCACTTCATGATATATGGGATATTTTTTAGACATGCAGAATGTATCATGTTTCGAGCTTTGGAATTATGTCTTTGGAGTCCTGGATTTTTTTTGGTTTTGTCTTCCTCTTTCTGATTTTAAGCTTGTAGTCTTCCATAGTAATTCTATATTGTAGTTTGGTTTTGATATTAATAGTATTAGTTGAGATTTCTTCCATTGTTATCATTAATCATTTAGTTGTTATTTTTTGTGGTTGGTTTGGCTGGTTTTTTTTTATTTCTCAAATGGAAAAACATCCTCTAATTATACTGAACCACCTGGAATTATTTCCAACATTTGGAACCATTGGGATGCCTTTTAAATCCATATAATGTACTTCCACCTTCTCAATCCAATGAAGAGGGGTGGTATTTTAAAAATTTTTGTATTTTCATCAGAAAAATTATATAAATGAAATAAAATTTATGATATAAGAATATATTCTAACATTTTGGCATGTTAAATGATATTGGTTTGTCTGGAAGTGTTTTAAAAAAACATTAGACACCTAAATGTGAAAAAAAATCATATGTTCGATAGGATATATGTCTTTTAAAATATAATATCAGTGTTTATTGAGGGATTAAACCTTTTTATAAGATAATATTTTCTTCTAGTTTGTTCAACATTGTCCCTTTATGTAGTGAGGGTACCTACATGTGATATTGTAGTTTGGTTGATAATGATAACTTACTGTGGATTTGTGACTCAGTATAGATGCATTTCTCCTAGGTATTGACCACACATATCTTATTAAAATATTCTATTCTAGTAGTAATGATTTTTAGTAACTTATTTATCATTTAAACCTCAATCATATGTCACATAACATCTCTCTTATCTTCTAATGACATGAAATAAGTAATCCTAGTCCATAATGCATCTTTTAGCTCCAAAATTTGGCTCATAGATTCTACCAAGTCATTAATGATTTTATGCTTCACTTTATTCACTTAAATAGAATTATAATCTTTATTATTCGCATAATTTATAAGTTTATACCCCTTATATTCTAAAAATGATAATTTATTTTTATTTTTTTCAAAATTTAAATTAAGAAAATTTATGATAAACATTTTAGCTTAGATTTTAGATCAACATTTCATTCCTCACATTATCTAACTTATTCAATGAGTCAGTAAGGTATTCCTTTTCTCAGAAACCTCATAATTAATTACATGTTTTTGTATAAACATTGATATGTATCCTCAATTTCATGAATATATTTGTCCATTTTTTTCTTTAGTACAAGAAATTATTTTTTTCACCATTAGATTCACTATCTAATGTAAACAAAAATTATATTTTACATCTCAATTCTGATATCTAATATACTACCAATATTCCCATAAGAATTATTTCATTCAATTACGAATGTTTGGTAACAGGTACGTACAATTAATTAATTCTAATATGATCAACACCATCATTTTATTGACTACCGGATGTTGGATATTCACGAACAGTACATGTATCATAGGTAGATAATAATGATTTACATTCCTTTCTTATAGAATTTATCCTTTATTTTTTTCATTTATTTTTAATATAAAAAACAAAGATTAAGTTTTGGGTATTTTTAACCCTAATAAACGGTCTCTAATGAATTATTCCTCTTACGACACTCCTTTCTATCATTTCACTCATTTTTTAATCTCTATAATTATTCTATAAATACTAATTTCCAAAACAAATCCTTAGTATGTTATATGTATTCAAATTTTTAAATTTTAATTCAACTATCAAACAAAAAAAATTTGGATGGTTTTCTTGAAGTTATTTGATTAGATATTTGACCACATGAATTTAATTTTCCCAAATTTTAAGTGAGTGGCACAAAATATTTCATAAGATCTTTTTGAATATCCATTTTCATCTACTACCATGCCACATGACAGTTCCAATAAAATCATCCAAACTCATCATAGTAATACATTTAGTATCATTAATTACTATTTATTTAGATTCCCATTCATTGGGTAAAATACCTATAATATTTTGTAATTTCAAATTGTTTGATAATTCATTCTCTCTAAGTAACAACATAATTTTAATTATAGTTATGAATAATAGATTCACCTTCGAAACATTTTCACAAAGTGATAATTTAATATTTTGTAGTCATCTCATCGCATAGATCTTTTTGTTTCAAAAACATTTAAGTTACCTATATTTATAAATTTAGGAATTTTCCATCTACCATTACCATTACAAACAGTTAACTCTTGACTATATATATTTCAATGAATGCAATATTAAAGAGTTTTTCTCACAATTATATTGGATTAAAACTCATTCTATTATTCTTGAGTGAATCCAACAATATCTTTCTCTAGAACATTATAATTTCCAAAAAGAATCATATAATTCAATATGTTAGTGTTAATCAAATATGTTTATATATTATCCCTCTAGTACTTATAATCCTCCCATAAAAATTGGTGGTATGTGTTTATTTATATTTTCATTCAATATAACATGAATTCCTTCCGTATCTAAATAAAAATATATATTATCTCTCACATATTAGTAAAAGGATAAATTTATTACTTAATAATATATATTAACATTAAAAAAAAGTGACTATCCCACACATTGATGAATATTATATATCAATAATCATTATCTAAGACCACGTGTTTCTTCCAAAGGGTATAGATATATAGTACTACATGATGGGGGGTGTGAGGAATCATATTCGAAATCCATGTGATAAATTTTCAACCCATTGAAGTTTAAATTAATCTGATGATAGGATTTTCCAATAAAATTAAATTACAAAAGAGTAAAAGCATAAATGTAGTGGAAATAAAACTATTCGTAATTGGAAAAAAATCAACTAATGAAATAATTACAATTTAAAATAAAATTTAATTTAAACAGAATAATGTTTAAAAAGATACACTACACTTTGATTTATAAATAAAACAATCTAAAAGGATATTAATACTAAAAATTAAGACAAAATATTTAATATAAAGTGTAAAGAGGATATTAGATATGATCCATTGTGTCCCGCTCCCACACATTGATGTTTCTTGACTAAAAAAATGGGTGGTTCTATAATCCTAACCATATATAGTGTGTCATCCTAGCCAAAAAATACAATGATCAACTCGATCAGACATGTTATTTCTTCTAAACCATGAAATACCTTGATCATTAATGATCAATTTCTTTGTATTCGAAGGCATAAAATTCATCGATCATAGTTCGTAGATACAATTGATTATATATCAGAAGATCATTGACCATGAATGTTAAAAAAGTAAAAATAAAACATAAAAAACTAAATTTTTGACAATTTGGCCTCATATAAGATACCTCTTAATACACTTAACAATATAATATAAAAACAATTGTGAAAAATAATGTGTGTGTTTTGCTGATTCACCGACAATCAGTTTTTTGTTACTTTTCAAAAATGATTTTGATCAAAAATCCCTTAGTAAAAATTTATTATCACCCATATAAATGTCTCCAATAGTTAGATTTTCTAAATATTTAGTTTAGTGGAATAACATAAGATACACTCATCCAATGTTTAATGAGTGTACATTTAATGTAAATTTTATAGAGTGTTCAACATATCATTCCCTCAAAACACACACATCATCTATTGAATATAATAAGAACACTAGAATATAATCATACATAATATAAAACCTAAACAAAACATAAACAAGACATTAAAAGTACAATAAAACTCATGTACTGGGTATTTTTATTTTAAAAAAATGAAAATATAGTTTTATTTAACCCACTAATATCACCATTTAATATAATAAAAATTGACATAATTAAAAAGTATGATTCACTGATTTTAAATTCAAAATAACAATGTGTTGTCTGATATAAAATGTATGAGAACATAAATTTCTTACCTTTTAGGTTTCAACATAAAAAAATCATATCATTGGTATAAAAACTTATAATTCAAAAAATTATCCCCGTTAAAACTTAAAATCACCCCTATAAAAAATGAAATTAAATACATACCAAACAACTCTCTATATGTTATTATAAAAGTTAATAACAAAGAAATGTACGACATTAATTTCAGAACTATATAATGTATGATATAAGATATTTAATTTAATCATTCTTCTAAAAATATACGTTAGTTTAAAATCATGGAATATGAACAAAATAATTTTGAACGATTTAACAACAAAAATTTTCCAAAGAAAACTTCACTTGGATGAGTTTTCATTTAACATTTTTAATTTGAAAAGAATTTTTGATAACTAATTTTTTGGTTTAATATTTTTTATTATATTTTGAAATTATTACATATAGATTCACCATCATCTTCTCCAACTAATCTATATTTCATCTCTATCCTTTTACAAATCTACTATTCTTCACAACAAATTTCTCATTGTCTTATTAAATTTAAAAATTCTCAACAAAGTGGGAATTGTCTTCATATAACTCATTAAAAAAAGAATATAGACCAATATTCCATGAATTAATGGATTTGAAAAACTTCTTAGATTCTGAAAATATAAATCATAAATTTTATTAAGGTCATACACAAATAGGTTGAAATTTAAAAAATGACCTTCCGATTAATTTTTCCATTTCTGGACTTGACGATTAGAAATTTGAAAATATATCTCACATATAATTGAATTATCAATTAAAGTAAAAGGTATCAAACATGAGACATTCAAAAATGTATAATAACATAAGATAATATGATTTTATAAAATTTTTATATATTGAACTAGATGAGAACTCAACGTATTGTTTTTAATTTAATCCTACTCTATATTTATAAACTAGTTTACTTCGCATATTCACCACCATGTAATCAAATAAAGAATTAATGGATCAGCATATAGATGGATTTATTATCTATATATGTAAATATATTGTTATCATTAAAAGAATATTGAATTCATATGAACATCAACATAAATATAATTCCTTTTTTATAATTTGATTTTAAAGGAACAATTTCTATTGATAGTTACTTTCATTTTAGTTCTTCAAATGTTAAAATTTACTTTTGAGGCAATATTAAAAACTACAATCTAGAATGGTTGAAAAATGTCTCTTTAAATAATTTTTTAAGTTCAAAATATGAGACACATTAGACTTTAAGGATCATTTATGTTATTTAGTGTAAAAACCTAGAGTAGTATAAAATATTCAAATTATCAAAATTGGATTGCACATTATCTGCAAAATCTAAGATAAACATCATATGTTTTAACATCCACATCCTATGTAGGAAATAAAAAATATACACGTCTCTAGATTTTATGGTATCTTTATCTCATTTACTTATAAGAAAAAAGGCCGGAACTAATTGAAAAAATATATCCATCCAAATAAATATGATTCATTTTATAAATATTCTCATTTAAAAAAAATTAGGTTACATGGCCTTATATTTATTAAAATATTCATATGATTAAGGAATATTATATGTAACAAATATAGATAACCCTTCTTGAGGAATTCAAATAACCTGAATTCCATTTCTATGGCTTATTAAAATATTACATCCCTGAATTGAGAATAAGAATCTCTTTTTTCAATATAAATCTTGAAAAATAGTTGGTTTATATAACCAATTATTGAGTCTAGGATACATTTGTTTATTTTTCTAGGAAAGAAGATCAAATAAATAAAATAATTGAAATATGATCACATTATTTAGAAAAGACTCATGAAGATAAAACCAAGATGTATCAATTAAATATTAATGTATACTATATCTTGTATAAATATATCTGAAAATACATGATTGATGAATTATATAATTATCAAGATATTATATGTTATGAAATGAGATATATTTAAATTACCAAGAAAAAATAAATTATGGTGAGGTTTCTATATTTTTGGGAAATTGAGTTTATTGAAAAGCCTGATTGATAATGTTCTAGTGTGAGTATTAAAAATTAATGTAGACCACTATGTTATGTTATATTTTTAAGGTGGTTGGAAATTCAATATAAAAATGTGAGTTTTTCCCACCATTTACCAAATTTGTTGATAATAATTCATTGGGAATTACAAAATCAGTCTTTGAAAATTGATATTTATTTCATAGGAGTTTCACTACATAAATCTCCTAACATATTTTCAGAATATAAATATGTTATACCAAAATGTAGTGGAGGTTCATAGCTAGTACGAAACCACATAACATGTTCTTGATAACCACATAGAATGTTTGAGTGGTGGAATTTTTGGAAATTCATTATGTTCGATGAATAGGTTTGTGAACCTCAAATATTTATTATAAAGGGCCTTTCTATTTGAGGCAATTTCATAGAGATTCATAAATATCCATTATGGAAGTGTATATTAGAGTAAATTATGTAAACTTATTAAGTCCACATAGCAAGTTCTGGGCCTTAAATATATTTTAAGGAATAATCTCATCATTTGAAATCATTTACCAATGATATTGTAAACCCATGAAGGGTGATATATTCTTGAATGTGAAGGAAATTGTGTGAAAAATAGAGGAGTTTCATTCTTTGTGAGAATAATAGGAGGAACAATACATGATGTAGAGTTTTCAAAGGTCTGAATTATATTTTTATTATTGTGATATTTTTTCCTGAGTATTATAACCAATAAAAGTTTCCATAATTAGAATATAAGATAGTATAGAAAATTTAATTAAATAATATCATTGTTTGGAAAATTATATCTATATTTAAAAAAAATTACAAATATTTTTTTTGGAATATATCTCTTAATGAATAAACTATAAAGGTATTTTGTGAAGCAGAAACCGAAATATAAAATATATCCAATATTAAAAATAAGTTATTAATTAAAAAACTAGTT
Source organism: Viscum album (assembly GCA_963277665.1). Lineage (NCBI taxonomy): Eukaryota > Viridiplantae > Streptophyta > Magnoliopsida > Santalales > Viscaceae > Viscum > Viscum album. The sequence continues at coordinate 2,124,803,616 of OY728119.1, forward strand.
TTTGATGGGGGATTTGATAAAAAAGTTAAGTGGTTGTCTATTATGAAATTAGTACTAAAATAATTGGGAGTTCATGTAGCACAAATTATTTTTTCAAAGGGTAAGTATGAGGTAAAAATTGTTCCATGATGAAAGTATTCTGAGGAGAGATCTGTGAAAATAAACATTCATAAAGGATTTTTCATGAAGAAAATGATATGTGTATAGTTAATTTCATTTCTTATATGGACAAGGATATTTTTGTCACACAACTATTAGTGTAAAAAAAAATAAACATGAATACCAATCATTAGAGGAATATTTTAAATGAGTACTTAGATCTTATCAAAAGAAATAAAGTAGTGTGTTCTCATGTGTGATTAGTTATAAACCAGGAGGATTTCATATCAGGTCTAAATACTATAACATCAGTGTAATTTAGTGATTTTGGTATAATGGGACATTGCCATTATATACTCATGGTACTATTCCAGTTAGGGTTATCCGTGTAAAACTATTGTGTGTATTTCATTATGTCATATCAGTTTATAGATTTCTCTACGAACAAGTGATAAGTGAGTTTTTTACAGTTAAATAAGATAAAAAAAGGTAAATTATATTAACCTATCATACCTTGATTCACCCCATATCTAAATTAATTTATCCATATATGTAATAAATTAATATTAAAGACAATGGTTAAAATCAAAGGTATTCTCTCTTAGTGGAAGAAATGATAATAATCAAGCCCAAATAGATGGTGACCTTGAAAGGAAACAACATTTAGACATTGATGAATAAGATGAATGAGTATATTTTATCATCATGAATGAATATTTATAAAAATAATTTGTTTTGAATATTAGTTATTTTATACAAAATGGATTTATTAGTAGACGATCATAACAAACAGCGTAAAAACTCTTGAGTAATTAATTATTTTATGAGAGCATCGTCCAAAAATATCTACAATAAGTTGATATTATGAAAATCCTCAAATTCAATGAGGCAAATCATATTAATAATAACGAATCTACCTAAAATTTATTAGAATCCAAATTATAGGTTCTATGGAACATGTTTTTGTATTTGTTGATATACTCTAATGAATATGTTAATCCATTCATCAATTAGGTGAATTTTTTTATGCATAAAATAAATTTTCTGGGAGAAACCATTGTGATGGGAAAATTTTCAAGAATATAATATGAGGTTTACCACCCTTATTCTATACAAAATTATTAGTAATCATGGATAATTATCTAAATGAGACGATGCTAGATATTTTTCATAGTACTCTAGTTTGATATGAGATGATAAATGAAGATAACAATGATATGGAATAGTGGAAGTCTAAGGATATGGAATTCAAAGCCAACATGAGAATCACTATAGAGGATGGCTAAGAAGATATAGTGGTAAATTAATTCATGTAGTTCATTTCCAAAAAATTGAAACAGGGAAATGGTAAGTTTAAGATAAAATTCCACCAATGTTTTTTCAATGGGTAAATATTGGGAAGCATTTTTTAAGTGTCTCATATAGTTTTTAGATGATGGGTAAGATAATAAATTCCATATGTATAATTAATCAAAAAAGGTGAACTGTAGGAAAATTATGAAAATAAATTTATTTAATAACAAGAACCTAAATTAATAATAAGATAGTTCAATACCAACAATGGTAAAATATTTTGAGGATTATAAAGACAATACAGATGATGATATAGTGGATGTTGTGTGTATTTATCAAACAATAGAAGAGGGGAATGATGTTAAAATTGAATTAGATGGATGTGTTCATATATGGATATAATAGAAATCATTATTTGAAGAGATATACATTTTGGGAGCACAAATGATGAAAGAAAATAGATTAATTTGTGATAGATATTTTTTTATTTAGTAGTTAGATGAGAAGATGTACAAGATGAAATCATAGAATGAATAATTTAAATCCTAAAATATAGAAAACCTTAAGAAGATTATTGACTACAAGTTCAATTTTAATAAAGAAAATAGGGTTATCTATGGCATTATTAATATAAGAAATCATCAAGTCAAACATATTGATTTTCTTAACATAGATGTTTTCAGTCTATGATGAAAAGTGGAAGATCATGATAGACACCTAAATCCTAGTATGACATTAGGAAAATAGTTCAAACATGAGGTATAAATTAAGAAAGTGATATATATTGGTCTAGGAAAATAGGAAAATGATTGTAAAGAGAAACAAAAAATAGATTATAATGGAATATATGGTACGAGGACTTATCGAAAATAAAAATTAATGATGGTAGAATCTAGGACCCAAGATCACAAATTGAAGGTGATGATCAATTTGGGTATTTATTATAATAAAAGATATAGGGAACATATGAAAAACCCGATGCTGCAAATAAGACACACAAGGATGCACATAGTCTTAAGAGTTATGGTTGTGGAAATATGGGCATTCTCATGATGCCTTTTCCTAACCAAAAATGTATTATAGGAAACTAGAGAATCCATGGAATAAAATTATAGATAAATATTCAAGGAATGGTTTTGAAGCTAAATGTTTCAAATGTAGTGGATTTAGACATATGGAAAATTATTCCTTGTTGGAAATGTAGAGAAATTTAATAGTGAAGATCCAAAGTGGTCATATAAAATAGATCAAGGAATAATCAAGTGTCATAAATATTGAAAATTAATTTTCTATTTTGTAAGATAATTGTGGTTCATCATAATATAAATAATACCAATAATTTCAATAAATGCTTGGTGTGACACGAAATACATTGATATATATAAAAAGACATAAATCGTATGTTGTTTCAAATATTTCCCTAAATGAATTATAATGTGCTGGTATATGGATCCTTCATAGTTGATACATTTGCCACATGGTCGGAAATAAGGATATTGTAATTGGAATTTTGCACCAAAAAGGATGTGTGGTCAAATTCAGAAATGATGAAGTCCGTAAGATAATTTGATTAGGAAAACCCATCCATGGGGAAAAATATGAGGAATGTTGATGTAATGATTTTTTATGTTCTCAATCAGAACATTATAAGTTCCAACCAACCATGTGAGTTAGTGAATGAGGTCAACATCAATAAAAATATTTTATTAACAATATAATTGATGGTGTAATGTTTATGTAGGGGAATGAAATTAAATTGAATTTCAATTATGTTAGTTGAGAGGAAGATATGTTCTTTATTTCCATTAATAAGGAAAATAGGTTGAGGAATAAATTACTTGTAAATTGTATCCAAACAACCCTAGAGAATATAATTGATAATTATGGATATTTAGGTCTTAAAATATCATGTGATCATAGAAACATGTGATATACTTTTAAGATAGGGAATATTACATGAAATTCATAGGAGAAAAATAACAAATTCCAACATGAGTGATTGAACTGGTGTATGTTAATGTTTGTAAACATATATCACTATGATCTATTGAAGGGAAGAGGCACTAAATTATTTTCATCAATTATTATCACATGGTGAATTGGATAATGTTCATAACTCAAAAGTATGAAGTGTTTCGTTGAGATACTCATTATCGAGGGAGACTAATAGAACTCTTGGGTAGCAGATTATGAAAATCTAAACCTCTAATGACATTGATATTAAAAATAGAAAAGTAGAGTATTATCCCAAAAACATATGATAAGGAACCGTATCCCATTAGTGAGAACTAATTAATAAAATGGTGAGGTTTAGAGGAGAAACTAGATCCTAAATAGTATGGAATGAATGATACTTATCTAAAAACTGTTACTAGAGATGTTTTTAGTGGAAGTATCATTGAAATTGTTCAATACTTATAATAGAGTTTTCTTATGTATCGAAGAAGAATGAATCTATACTTAATATGGCATGGAAAAAATAAAACATTGAAGTACTTTTGAATCATTATAAGTATGTGTTTAATTCTCAAAAATTATAAATATATGCAGTTTGAATTCCATATATATTAATAGATCATCCATTTTTTCTCAGGAAAAGAAATAAATGGTCCAATAAGTGACTAATAATGGTTGTTTAAGGGAATGATGTGACTTTTGTAGAGATTAATTACAATATTATATAACATAGTGCATATTTTTATAGTGAAATCAATGAGGAGGTAAACATCTAATTTAGGGCCTCAGAACACCCTAAGAGGGGAGGGGTGAATTATGGTGTCATATTTTCTTTTAATTTTATGGATTTTATTCTCACACTAGTATGAAATTATTCAAACTATCTGATGGAATCGTGATGTAATCAAACATTCATATGCATAAAGACAACATACCAGTTTTACATGGTACACCACTATGGGTTGGTCAAAGGAGAATACACCAAGAATACATCAGTCATACCTAAATCAATTAATCTTCACTGGTTTTGGATTACAGATGTTCAGACATAGTTACATTATTTTAGTCACACCATCTTAATTAGATTTTAGGGAAAGCACAATTCCTCTCTTGGATAAATTCCATTGAAACCCCCTATCTCAATTCATTAGGTGAACTCTTATTTAGTTTATTAACATGATGGAAAATTTAGTAGATTAGAATTTATGTATTTTTACTATACTATCATGAGACCCTTCTTGCACCATAGTCCTAAGTTGATGCTCTCGATATCACTATTCACATAAACCAGATTCTCAAAACTACTTTTCACGAAGGTTCTATCCTTCAAAACCCCCCATTTATATTTTAATGAAATTAAAAATTTCAAACCCTAACACTAATACTAGTAACCTTCATGATGCAAACTATCATCACAAAAAAAAATCATCGTAAAATAACTAGTCATCTAAAATTTCCATTTTCCAAGATACCTAAAAATTGGTCAATAATAAGCCATTATTTTTATGATGATTATGATCACATAGAATACATAATTTTTGAAGATTTTAGCCTTTAGTAATTTAGAACAATTCATACTTTTCTCTAATACTTTTCGTGAAAAATGATGTGGTGGTAGCCACCTATTTATAGGAATAACCATTCCTAAATATTCTAAGCTCCCAATGTATTTTTTAGGAACCTCCAGATTCATGTTCAAAAATATCCTTCATTTACAAATATCCATTGAAATTTAACCCGACCATGAATATTCTCAATGTCACATAGAATTTGGTTCATGCAATGAATGGATAGATTAATGAAGTTCAAAATACTTTGACTTCATGTATCTTTTCTTGGCTTTGATAAAGAACATCAGTGAGACCAAATAGTATATCCATAGTTTTATAAATGAATATTTCATGGTCATTTGCAATAAATAAGGAATTTTGGGTAAGTGATACTCTTAGATTAAGATAATCAATGTTGATGTAAAAAAATTTCCAGTGACGTGGATGGAGATGATTCATCTAATCTTATCCATTAAACTAGAATTTAAATTAAATGATTTTAATATGAATTTGAATTCAACATTTTTAAATGGAGTTATAGAAGTAGAGGTGTATATTTAATAACTATATAGTTTTATAATTCATGAATATGTGGAGATTCCATTTTTTCCAATCCTATATATCATATAAAGAAGTAATATAAGATTTTTTCTCACAATCTAATTATGCCAAGGAGGTTCTTAAAATGTTCAGAATAGATTATTTCATGGTTATAAAAACCCTAATTAATACCCAAGTGATTTTTTCAAAAGATAGTGAAGGAGGAGAATTAAATTCTACAAAATATATTGTGAATATTGGAATTATAATATACATAAAAATAACATAACCCATTATTGTTTTTTCTACAATCTAGGTGGATCATTATCAATGTAATACCAAATAAATTTATCTTCTCATAGTAAAAAAATAATAATATAGTATATAAAAGTTAAAATAGAGTTATTGTTTTTATATAATGAAACTACATAATAATAATTGTTGGGTTATTTTAATATGGATTGATCTCATTTAACAGATTACATAATGTCAACGTCAAGTGGTTCATTTTATCTTATAATTTTTTTCCTTTTTTGGAGTATTAAGAAACTATATTTTAGTTCTATGATCATTTCACAAGATTTATGTATTTTATATATTCAAGAATTTAGGAAAATACTATGGATGGAGTAGTAGAATGATTGTATAGGAGTAAAATTATAATATTCATTCAAAATAAAATATGATAAATATAATCCTTTAAATCATAGAAAAAATTATTGTTAATCACTCAAAGATATAGTATATCGAAATTAAATTTATCTTTATAAAGTAGAGTTTAGACCATGGGATGGTTATGTAATCGTTTTATGCCTATATAACTTCATATAAAATACATTATGATCAAGAAAATACCTATAGAATCATTTGAATGGAATCAACTAGGTCTTGGAGTCAGGTTGACCCCACTTAATTTAATATTGTGGATATAAAGCACCCACATCCCTAGTTTTGGTGTCTTCTTCCTAGTGTGATTATTTTTGTTCATTTTCTTATTATAAAACACAATGGTTTGAAGTTTGGGGTTATTCATAATGTGGGAAAATTCTTATTCAGAAAAGAGGAAATGTAGTTGACATGGGGAGTGATGTTTTATGATTAATGAGGGGGAGTAGATAAATACATGGAGTTTTTCTAAACATTATGATGCTGAAGATTTTCTTATAATGTAGAAATATCACAAAAGGACTCATTTGGGTTCATAGAGAAAGTGTTTTATGAGATATGGCTGAAAATTACTTTTAATAAGATAATATCTATGAATTATTTTCATCAGGATTGATTCACCATTTAGTGTAAAGAAGGAAGTGTTTATTTGATGAAACGTTCAAGTCACTCTTGAATATCATAATGAGATTGGATCATATGAGATTAGAGTCCATGTTGAGTAATCATATGATCACTATATATTATTGAAAAATCCAAATAGTAGATAAATTAGAATCTATATAAGGATTTTTTATAAAAGGGGTTTAATAGTATCCACATTTTGATTATTTTCAATGAAACCAAAGAGGGAGATTGTTGGAAGAAATAATGCAAGGTAACATTTCTCTATATTTTCTATTTGTTTTATTTTATTAAGTATGAATGATACATTTACAATATTTTTTTGAAAATCCATGTTTACTAAATGGTCCTAGAAGTATTTGGATGTGTTATTAAAAGTTTTTGTAGAAGATGGAGTTATTTCCTAGTGTTTTCTACCTTTTTTCTAAATTTATAGGGAAATATCAAAGATTTTTTGGGTGATGTGAATTTTTTGTATAAATGATATGCCATGAATAAGATAAAGATAATATATAGACCATAAATAATAAATTTAAAACTATAAAGGAGGTTTTTATATAGTACAATAATTTCATAACAAGTGCATGACAACCAATTTTATGGTATGTGGAAGTAATTTTTTAAAGATATAGTGTTCGTAAATTTATTTTATGAACTAGAAATAAGTATCATGAAAGGTATTTTGATTTTGAAACCGATTAATTGTTAATTTTTTAGAATCCATAACATATGTTTATGTTGAATAACCATTTTCATTTTTCTTATGTTTGTGAACTAAGTTTGCGAACCACAAAGAAAGTTCATTATGACAACTCATTTTTTATGATAATTTGATTGTAATTTTGAATACCTAAAGAGGGAAACTTGTTAAATAACTATAATGGATACTATTTTGGAATCATTTAAGTATTTAACTATACAAGCTTCGTATTAGAATCAATACATTTTATTGATTTCACATAGGGATGAACAAAAATGTCATGATTAAGTTGGGTTTTCATGTTTCATTACATTCATAAATATCCCTAATCAAAACATTAGGTATAGAAAAAAAATATTTAGAGGATATTATCACCAGTGAGACTTTAGCTAAGTTTAAAAGCAGTTCATAAAAAAACATGATGTGATTGGAGTTCATTATGCACAATCTATGAAGTGGGTTTATAAAGCACAAATAATAAAGAATAATATTTCCATGAAGAAGAAAATATTTTTAATAAAAACCCAATTAAAAATGTATGATTAGTTTTTGATGAATATAGTATATTAGTGGTGAAACTATTGTGTGATTTTAGGTACTTCATGTGTAACAGGTAGAGTTCACAAAGGTATAGTACACTATAAAGAGTGTTCCATGATGAAAGTACATGGAGGAGAAATTCATCCAAAGAATAGTTCTTGATGGAATATTTTGGGGAATTAATTTCTATACATTAAATTGGACTTCATCTCTTAGAATAAATGAGATATTTATTTCACACTAAATTTTAACTGAACTAAATCAAAGAAGATAGAGATCCTCAAAATATTCTACTATAAGAGTAGTGCATTTTTATTAGAAGATAGAGAAGTGTGTTGTCAAGTGTGATTGGTTATAAACTATTAGGGTTATTTTGTTCTATTTCAACATTGTGACAATATTGCACTGCAGTGATTTCTGTACATTGGTATATTTCATTGGAATTCCCCTTGAATTATGTTGGTTTGGATGAACCAGGTACAATATCTATCTCTCTTTCTAAATTTTCATCTCATATTTTACATTATGGAAAGAATAATAGAGAAGATAGTTTTTTTTAATGATAAAACCAGAACAAAATAAGGTGAATTTATATCAATCATTCATACCCCAATTCACCCCTATCATCATTGGGTAAAATATAAAATCACTCTAAAATATAGAATTTTGAACCAATTGGGTCCACATTATATTAAAGATATGAACTATGGAGTCATTGATCTTAACACATGAAATGGTCTAAATTGACAAGCTATATAAAATTTTAATTACCAAATCATATTAAAATGTTAATTATAATGTATCATTGTAAATATATAATATTTATTCATGAAAACATTTTCTCACATGATTTGGGTCAAAAAATTGATAAGTATGTGAAGGGAAATAATAACCAGTTTAAACTAAATTGGGAAGAACTAATATAATGGGGTTAAAAATTATAGAAATTATCCTCCGTAGTAATGAATTATTCATATTCAATATAAAATTGTTCTATATGTTGTTAAAAAAATAATCCCAATATTTCTTTTCATTTAGTGGTAGAAGAAAAATGTACATTAATGTTATCTTAAGAAAAAACAAACACCCTCAATGTTATATTTAAAATGAAAAAAAAATAATTTATATAATTAAAACATTTTTAAATATAAAACTAAAAGTAGATAAATATTCTAAAAAATTTAAAAATATACCTGATATTAAATATATAAGTTCATTATTTGGTATATAGAGGCATAATTTTATTAGAAATTGTGTCTGAGGGATACCGTACCAAGTTATTTATAAAAGTAATAGAGAATAGATATTTTGGTTCTTAAATACATCCTCCCCAATTATATTCAATAGAAAAGAGTTATTTTTAAAAATAATCTATGTATAGACTGAGCGATTTAACCTTGTTCTAATATAATTTATTCATCTGGTATATACTTTTGTAAAAAATTATATAGAAAGGGAAACTCTATGGTATAAAATTTTTATATTGACAATTAAAACATTCAAGGGATTTTTTACCCAGTTGATATAGTTTATCTTACGTCTAATCTTATTGAATAACTTCTCAAAACTGTAATTTCTGGTTATAAATATTTTAAATATCTTTATCAAACTTTTCATTTCAAATATAATTCTTACAACTTCATTCTTTTTCACTAACGAAGTTATATATGTAGTCTTAGTTAAAAATGGAGCATTTAACTTATTGATTTATCTGATAAATTTTCAAAACAGATTAAAGAGTTTTCTTCTCTATGTGCTAAGTTTTGAAATTTTATTATCACTATTATTCATATCACTTATAAGATAATATATCTTAACTTCAATAAATGATAGAGTCTTTATATTTTTCTTAGATGTTAGATTAGTAATTTTTGTTTTTATCTTATTCAACTAATATTTTTGCACAAAATTTTCAGTAAACACCACAGTGAACATATTCATAGACATTATATGATAATCATTTTCTCTATGTCATATCTGATCGAAACATAAAGTCTTATATTAAGTCTAATTATAATAGACTATCTATTGAAAAATTTACCAGGAGAATGTTTTCATTTAGTTGTGCTTATTTTTTAATACTTTAATAAAATGTAGAAATTTTCATACAATTATTACTGTCATCCGATGAACTATTAGAATATGGATCTTCTCTTATGATCTATTAACATTGAGGTATTTTAAATATATAATTTCATTTAATTTTAAATTGGTCCTAAACTATTATTATTTATTTTTATCTTGATTAACCAAGACAATTGTGACTTTGTTTTTTCATTCATAACAAATCTCTACTAAAGGATCCTTCTTCTCATGAATATAATTTCTTCCATGTTAGTAATATTTTTAATTTCTATAGAAATTTTAATCACTTAACATTTTTTTAGAATATGGAGTGTATTTTTAATTAATAAATTCAATAAAATTTTTATTTGAAAAATTAATTGATGGTTTTCTCAAAGTATTTGGTTTAGAATTTTGAGATCATGAATTTTAAATTATAGAATTTGGAGTGAGTGAAAACCCATTATTATTATTCCATTATTGGATACCCTTTTTCCTCTCCTCTCCTATTGAAAGATATTTCCAACAATATCATCCAAAAATAAATTTTGTAATATATTTATTATCATACATTAATTCCATTATGATTCCCTTTACATTCATAGAATATCAATAATTATTTCAACTAGATGGTTGTCTGATATTTCATTCTCTCTAATAGACTGCAGAATGCTTTCAATTTTCATGTTATTTTGACCCCTATGGGAAACCGTTTCATAATATAAAATTTTTAATCTTTTATAAATATATATGATAATTACACATATAGTTTCAATAATAATCAAGGATCTACAGAACATAACCTCAATAGTTTTCAAAATACCATTAGTCATCTGTCAAGATGATACATTACGAAATATATATATATATATTCTAATGGAATAAAAAAGAATATTACTCACATGGATGTTTATACAAATATCATTAATTTATACTTGAGTGTATTTTGAAATATATTTTTTGGGAATTTTATATATTTTGATAAGTATCACATAATTCTCAATGCCATGGTTGATCATGTTTGTTTCTATATGACTCCCACATTACACATAATATACCATAAATAATTACTGGACTGTTTGTATTTTGATGTTTAATATACCCAACATGAATTCCTTCCATACTTGAAAATTTTATATTTTATCCCATATACATTACTGTAATGATAAATTTATTTTCTGAAAAAATATAAGGAAAATAAAAAAACGTTACCAAGATACTTGTGGGATATCATTAGATATTGAGATATTTTAACTTATACGATTTTTTCGTCCCAAAGGGTATGGGGATATACCACTACAAGAGGCAGATGAATTGTAGTTTAAATATCTAATATAAATTCATTTCCAACTCAAGTGTAAGTTAATCTTATGAGTTGATAATTTGATAAAATAATTTATATAATAGTAAGATCATAAATGTAGTACAAATTATACTTTCAAAACATAAAATATTATTTGAAAATCAAACTAAAATAATGAAAAATAAAATGTAATAAGGACATTTTTTTAAGAAAATAGGATCTTTGATCAATAACATAAATTCCCAGGAATTATATTATTAACAAAAAATAAAACCACAAATCCAAACTTTATGGAGGACCTTAAACCTAATCCTTATTTACCCACATCATAATTTTGATGTTACTATACTGAAACCCACAATCAGTTCCCACATATTCAACATGGAAACTCTATTTTGATATCCATGGAAGCAGTTGATAAAGTAGATTAGAAAAAAAATCTATATTCTAAACAATATATTTCCCTGATAATGAAGGATTGGATAATCCTTAAATGTTGATATCCATAGAGGCCCTTTGTTAAATATATAAGATAATCCATCTTCTATATTAAAATCTCTTTTGTCGCAAATGATCCTAAGGATATTAATAAAACATGATAATTAAAAATCTTTAAAACAAGTCCTCATAGAAGGTAGCATTCAGTAAACTCAAATAAATATTACATTTTGAATTATATCAAATGAAATAATATTTTAAAGGGATTCCAAAGAAATAGACTTTCTAGCACAAGTTGAAAATGAATCTGATTTACTATACTATGTGAATAATTTATAATGACCCACACAAGTAACTAAAATAGTCATATAATTAAATTACTGAGTTTTTTTATAAATGAATCTGACACATTGTTCTATTTTTTATAAAATTTAGAATCAAATTTCATCATCATATGTGTTTAAAACAAAACACTATCACAAAACACATCATTTGTTGAATGTATTATTTAAATAAAAAAATAAACATAAAAAACATAAAATATAAGAAAAATATTAAATTTTAGTGAATTTTTATATCATTTATATTATAATTTCTAAAAAACGGATAAAAATGTGGACTTTGGGAAAACATAACATAGTGTGATGATATATTCATTGGATTCAATGTTAGTGATTCATTAAAGGAAAAAATATTTGTATAATTATAGTTTCAAAAAATCATATATTGTTTTTTTTCATATAAATTCACGGTGTATCACTACATTACCAAACTAGATGAAAATTATATAATCGTTATAAATCATTATAGGGATATTTTGTTACATGAACAAGGATGTGGACTGGTCCAAAGGCTGTGCTATGGTATGATAATTCTCAATGAGTATAGGTTCCAGATATTGGGAAGTTGACTTTGATTTTGGGTTTTATATGTATATATTAGGACCCAAGAGTGGTTTTGTTGGAATGTGAGTTTTCATGAGTTTGTATATACTCTTGTGAATGTATAAAAATGAATGTGATATGATTTGTAATTTAATATATAATTAAACATGAGTATGATATATTTATATCAAGATTGGGTTTTAAGAAAATGGTTGGTTGTATGCCTATGTTGGTTGATACTCGGTAAAAAAATATTATATCGTTATCAAAGTGGGATAGAAATAGGATAGATCTTGCATAAGTAGATTCTTTTAATTTGGAATGATAATCAGGTGGTAGGTGATTTTGTGTTTGTGGTGACATGTGTGTGATGTTATAATTATAAGAAAAAAGAACATAGGTTATTCTATCTAGATGAGATTGAAATTAATTGGATAATATTTAGTGGTGTAGGCAAGTGGGATTCAGTTTTTTAGTGTGTGAAAAATTCTAGCATGAGTTTTGTTTTTAGATAATGTTATATTGGTGTATACACATGTATTATTTTGATGAGATCAAGAAAATAGTTGGTGAGGACCTATTATGGGGTTGATAGTGGTTTATTATGTCTCTATAGGTGGAGAGTGAGGGTTGCAATTGATTTTTTATAAAAGGATTGACGAATAAAGGAATGATTGTTATAGGTATATGTGATTCCCATTTTATTTGTGGATCTGTGAGAATACATGTGTGGATAAATTATTGATGGTTGATAGGACACTTATGTGAATGGTTTCATAAGGCTATGATTATAATGGATGGTGTTGCCTCTAGAATAGATGGTCATGTCATAGATGATATGAATTATTATTTTTGGAAATACAAGATTTATCTATGAAAATTGTTTTTAGTATTGGTGATTATTTTACCCCACTCTATCATGGTGTTTTGATGATAGAAGACACACACCTATGTTTCAAACATTTTAATTTATGTGAGTTTTATTTTTTTTATTGAATTTCAAGTCATGGAATTCTTGGAGTCATAAAGTCAAGTTTAATACATGATAAAGTCTTAAAAAAAATTATTTTACTCCTTCAATACAATGGAATCATCATAGAATATATTTGGAAAGATTTACAAGGAATAAAGGGAGTACATTCATGAAATTTTTGAGGTGTAGACAACACTAGAATGCTGGTGTAGGGCACCAGCCATTCATTTCCTTGATAGTAGAATAAATAGATGTCTAAGAGTCCCACCAGCTAGCCAGTGGATCTCCCTGATGTGCATCATCTTATTAAAAGGCCATTGTATAATAACTACATAGTAGTATCTCACTAGTAGTGATTTTCAAGTATAACCATCCTCTAGGTAGCCAAGTGGCTAACTAGTAGCAGATACTATCCAATTGATGGAATGAGAAGATCTAATAAAATCCACAATTCTATATGGTCAAGAAGTCCAAAAATATTGAGTTCTATGGATTCATGACCCTCTAATAGCTCCAAAAATGTTCTCTCACTTCATGGAGCCTATATGAGGACTACTTTGGAACATTGGAACCTCATCTTCAATGTTTTTCTCCCAAACAAATCTCTCAAAATTGAATCCATTCCAAAGTAATAAAATTATCAAATCCTTTCAAATATAAATTCTCAAGTTATCATTATTTAAATGGAACTCATCCTTTATCTCAATAATCTCATACATAATTGTGATCTTCTATCCAAGAGATTTGTGCTAGTATTTTTAATGGGGTTTTAAAAGCTAAGCTATATCCTATCAACCGCCTTTCCCCAATATATTACCACTAAAAAAAGTAATGGATGGGTTCCATTGATACTAATGAATCTCAAAAGGTTTCTCAGAATCCAAAATTTTTGGGGACATGTTTACTAGTATCTTATATGATCAAATGACTTATATTATTAACCTCATTTGTCGAGAGGTGGATACGAGGGAGATCATGTTAATCTATTACCAAAATCCATATCAATTATGTCGTCTATATATTTATTATATCACATTATATAATTTTATGTTGATTATCATAATTTGAAAAATTCAATTCAATCATTTTTTATTCAAAGTCATTTTATATTATATTTAAATCTTAGATTGAACTTATCAAATATTTCCTACTTTATAACTCACATTATTATTTGTTAATAATTTTAATATAAATTTAAACTTTTACTTCCATATTTATTTTCTTAATGGAAATTAACTACACCTCTTTTCATATATCTGAGTCCAACAATTTGTATCAAATGGGTGTTTTTTGTTTTTATTTAAAATTATTAGGTTTTAAAAATTTTATTTTAATTTTTTCATAATTATTATTCTATTCTAGAGATCTTTTTTATTGTGCCGTCTAATTAAAATTAAATTTTTTTTATTTTTGATGACCCCAAATATTCCTATTGCAACAATTAGATTTTAATTTTTTTTCATAGTAATAGTTATCCAACTTGGAATATGTAATTCTTGAGAATGTTTCAACTATAAAATCTGTAGAAAAATATACTCCCTAATATTTTAATAATTTTTAAATTAATACAGACTATATGAAATAATTTAATTTATAACTCGAACTTAATGATTTTAATCAGGTTTCCATATGAAAAATGGTAAATGAAAATTTGAAATTATTATACGTATCCCATGAAGGAACCAATTAAATTAAATATACACTATTTGATATACATCATAAAGACATTTAAATTTTCTCTATAAATCATTAAAGTTAAATTACTAGAATATTTATTATTATTTTTGATATTTGAAATGGAAAAAATTTCCTTTGTGATTACTTTTCTACATAATATCTAATGAAGAATATCATCTAGTTTTTACTAAGGTCTTAGTATCCCAATGTCACAAACATTCAAGAAGAGAAATATTTGAAATGGAAGTTAGTTTAGGAACTCCCTGACTCCTTTATGTCCTATGAAATTATGAAAAAACCACAATACACCAAAGAAGATTATGAATATAAAGACCTTATGAAAACCATATCCCCCAAAGATACCAACGATGTACCGTCTGAAGGTGATGTTCTATACAATACTCAACATTCCCGTAACATGAATAATTTCATAAATAAAAATATATTATTCAAAAATAAATATCAAAAAGTTCAAAAAAGTGATATTCTATGAATGAAAGAAAAAATTTCACATCAATCCAGATTTCACCATATATAAAAAGAAGATAAAATAAAATTAAAAAGGTAAGAAGGATTTAAATGTCCCCATAAGGAGTTCTAGAGTTGAATTCTAGATTTTTAATTGATCATAAAATTTATTTACCCCTTTCCCTATCAAAATTAAGGAACATACCTATGAAGACCTCAAGGTTAACACCACTATTCCTATTTTCTTATTCTCCCATGATTCTCCTTATTCTTCTATTCTGCCTTCTATCACTTCCTCATCACATCATCTAAAATATGAAGTCTTAAAATATACACACGACCTACTTGATAGTGGGTTTCTTTAGTTTCATCCATTATATAAAGATCCTAAAAATAAATTAAAAATGTTCTTTAGGAGAGAGATCCTCTTTAAAAATATCTTATCTTAAAGTAAAATAATATTTGTACCTAGATGTAAAATATCACCAAGATGTTGATAAAATCAAATATAATATTAAATTCCCCAAATTTTTTGATTCCAATTTCACCTTATGGGAGAACATCAAAATATTATTATTTGCACTCTCAAAAACCTGGAAAATAAAGGGTTTGTCTAGGTTTATCTGATAATGTATGTACCTAAAGTAATCTAATGAAAAATAATTGGGTTAAATGTATCCCAATTTTAATAAATTATCTTTTTAGTACAATAATTATTCATTTGGTTTATGAATATAATTGAAAAAATCCATGATATGATAGAAAAAAATAAATCCATATTTATTCCAATTTTTCAAATGTAAATTTCATGCTAAGAAAATTTGTATTCTAAAATCAGTATTTTCTAACATAAGTATACCCATGTTCATGTGGATTCCAAAATATTTTTTTGGGTAATTTTTATAAGAATGGTGTCTTCAGAGAAAAAATTGAGAATAAATTTGGTACATATATAGTTGTTAATAAATACATAGGTGTGGTGACTTTATATAATTCTATTAAATAAATAAACTAGAAGGTGGTCACATAACCCTTGATGATAATTCTACGGGAAGGATAATTATTAAAGTATACATAATTTTCAGTAAATCAAACATAATTAAAAAAAATATTTATAAAATTACTCAAACAAAATTTCCTAAATATTAGTCAACTGTATAATATGGTCTTTAAAATATCTATCATAAATAAATACGGAAAAGTTATTTACTCAAAAGAAAAAAAATTATTTACCACATCCCAATTTAATAATGTTCAGGTAACCAATTAACAATCTCTTCCTTGCAAAAAAATTATTATTTTGGGTACATAAATTAGTGAGTCCAGTCTTTGGAATAGATTCCATTGTCATTTTTGAACACAATCTATTTTTAAGATCCACTATTATCAAATAGTATGAAATATTACCAAATATAATTTCTAAGATGACATGGTTTTAGAAGCATTTTATTATGGTAATAAGCCTAGATCCTATATTAAACCTACAAAAATAAAATTTTTCTTGAAAATATTTTGAATTAATTTATCTTAACAATTTTATTGAAAAATAATAATTATACAAGGAAAATACGATACTTTTTTAATTTTTCATGACATTACAAGATTATATTGGTCATATTTCTTCTATCATAAAAATGAAGCATGAAAATACTTCTTTATATTTCCTAATAAGGATAAAAAATAAAACGGTTTTAAAAATATTTAAATATTAAGTGGTCATAGAGGATAATTTAATAATATAGAATTTTTTTTATTTATGTTTTTATAAAGGATATAACCTTTCATTCCCTACTCCTAAAACCACTCCACAAAACAGGGACACAGCAGGGGTAAAATGAAGATATCAATGAAATTGATAAATTTATTTTAAATTAATTTAATCATCTCAAATATTGTTTGGTTATGGTTATTAATATTATATTCTTTGTTTTTAATCATGTTCTTGTGATAAATTCTATTATAAATTACACATATGGCCATTTAATAAATAAATAATCCTTTTGTCGTTTTTTCAGTGTTTTTTGTTGTAAATATTTCATTTTCAACACCAAATTAAATTATTGAAAATTTTATTCTAAATATGATAATGTTTTATTTTTTGGTTACTCAAAATCATTTAAGCCATGTGATGTCATTACATAAATGACTAAAATGGTGGAATACTCAATCACTCTTGTGTTTTATGTAATATTTAAAAAATCTATTTTTTCAATTTTTTTGGGAATATATTATTTTAAATAGACTTTTTTCAATTGAAATAAGTTGAATAAGAACAAGAAAATACATAAAATTATATATATAATGTTTTCAAAAAAATAAAAAGTCTATCCCATTGAAAAATTCATTAGTGTTTGTAAGTGGAAACTCATACTCAAAGATCTATTTTGAATGAGGTTCAACACCATTCTTTTTTCACTCAACTAAAACTAAAAACCCATAATGATTAAGATTGGGTACTTTCCATACAAGTGAATATTAATAAATTCACTCTAAATGACGTATAGACTCTCAGGGAATGACCTAATGATAATACTATTATTGGTTTTCTAGAAATAAAATGGAAGATATGGGTAATATCACTCTAAATAAAGACCATGTAGCATCAAAGAGTTACAACCAAGATGAAATAATCAACTATAGTGAATATTTTTATCCCATCACTCGGTTATAATCCACTTGAATATGGTTTTAATCCCATTATCATCTCATTTTTACACTCATTCAAATTGACATTAATGTCATATTTTTAGAAGGTTTTATTAATTATTTTTTGTTTGTGGAACGACCACTTGGTTTTGAAAGTCCTATTTTTAAAACCCTATTTTAAAATTATTTAATTATATTTTTTGTTTAAGACAATCCGCTTGATCTTAATATAAACATATTTTAGTTTTTTTAATAGATGGTTTTAAAACTGGAAAATCTAATTCAAATAATATCCTAAAACACATATAAAATTATTTTTTACTCATTAAAATTTATATTGATTATTTGAATTAGAACTCTACCAATGAATATGCTGTTTTTAATTTTAAAAATCAATGAAAATTTTATTTTAGATGAGTTTTAAGGGTGAACTAAAATTATTAATCTGTATTAAAATTTCTCAAATAAATAATGATATCTTTTAAAAATAATGAAAATACACTAATGAGCTCATAAAATTTTTAGTAATAGATCCGGCTAGGAAAACCGATAATAAGACTTATAAAAGTTTGATTGGTAGTTTAATTTTCCAAACTATAACCTGACATGATATCATGTTTAGTGTTTTTCTTTGTGCTCATTTTCATTCAAATAAAAATAAATAATATTTTAAATATGTATAAAATATTTTTTTGGTATTTTAATGGAACTAAAAAATCTGATTTTTTTTATAAAAAAGTAAACTATTTTGAATAAACTTGTTTTTAGATTCTAATTTTGGAGTATTCCATATAAATAGAAAAATAATAAGTGGGACTTTACACCTACATTGAAAAAAACATATTTTATTTATTAGTAAAAATGAAATCTCAGTTTATCTTTATACATAAAAATCATAATATATAGAAGAACGTAATTTTTACACCCAAATAATATAGATGAATAACAAACTCTTAGATTTAAGATTATTATATAACCATATCCTTATTATGTTTGATAATAACAGTGCTACCAATATCTCCAAAATTATTATACAACACTGTCTCCCTAAGAGGACTGACCTGAGGTGAAATTTTTTATATATCACTTCCAAATAGGTCATATCTTATTGGATTTTGTTCCAACAGAATATGAACACTCTAATATTTTAACTAAGACTCTTCTACATGATCATTAAAAATTTCTTAATGATGAATTATGATTACTTCCATAATGATTAATTTCATTTGATATATGAATATCATGAGTAATCATTTAAAAAACATGAAATTTATACTTAATTTTTTTTCTATTTTAGTTGCAATCCATTTCTCTGACGTTTTCAATTATTTAATGTGGTTATTTATCTTTTATAAATTCAAAAATTTTTCTTAAGAGAGATATATTTTTTTCAAATTACTTATTTTAAAAATATTTTATATTATTTTGATAATTTGAAATATATTTTCTACACAAATATGCATATTTTAATATTATTATTGTTTTCAAAAAAATTGACTTGTAAAAATATATTTAAAATTTTAAATATAAAAAATTCCTACATATATATTTTATACTATTTTTAAAAGATCTTTATCTCTCTTAAAAAAAGATTAATGATGAGTAAAAATATTTTTTATATACTTTCCCAATTAACATTATACTGAGCTTTCTTTCAAGAAATTGAAATACAATAATTCATTCAATATAATTTTTTACTTTAAAGTAATTTACTTAAGGTCTTCCAAAAATGAATTTAATAAATGGAGGTAAAAGTTAATCTTAAGGTAAGTTGGGCCACAGAAATATTGTGTACCAATTTTATTTTCTTCTTCTTCTCTTTTTTTATCTTCTTATTTATTATTCTTTTCTTCTTTTCTCCTTCCTTTGTTTATCTTTCTCTTATATTTTCTTTTTTTCTTATAAAATATGTTCTGCTTTTATATATTTTTTAACATCCCTACATATCTCTTAAATACACATTTTAAAAATAGTATTTAGTAGTTAAGTTGTATTTTTAAAAATCTATTTTGTTTTACTTTTTTCAAAATCACTATCTCTCTAGAACTATATTATAAAAACCGCTAATTTTTGTTTTTAAAAATGACCATTTAGATTCTCTTTAACAATGTCATTAGTTTCCAATTTATCTCATTGTATTTCTCTTTTTTTTATAATCAAAAGTGTAAAATGTATAATCTATCAATGTGGAGGAAGTAATTTCATTTCAAAAAGGGAATGATATTTCCTAAAAAAATTATTTTCAAGATAGGGAGAAGTTTATTTTAAATTTTATAACTTTTTTTTAAATAGAGATTTACTTTCTTTCAATTTTAAATATTTTGTACTTTATAGAGTTTAATTATTTTATAGATGGATATAATTTAAAATCATCTTTATTTTTGTTAAAATCATGATTGTTTATGATTTATTGAGATCATTGGATATATTTATAAATATATTAATATCTAAATATATTTAACTACAATTATATCTATTTCGCCCTATATTTATTCAAAATTTAATATTTTTGTGTTAATTTCATGAGATCATAAAAATGTGGAAGGATGTTGTACCTATATATCTCATAGTGTTTTCATGACTAGAAATTCCCACTACTATTTTTAATAGTGTCATTTAGGTGATTTTTAGTGTTTTTATTAAATTCTATGTCATCAAATTCATGTCATCTTAATGGTCATTTGATTTCTTGTTAAATGATTTAACAAATCTCTTTTCAACCATAAATACCTTGGTATCAACTTTGATGATCCTTATAAGTATTTATAAGTAATAAGGGGATTCCTTGCACGAAAATAGTGAAGTGAATATAGCACCAGGCAGCCAATATAGGGAACCAAACAGATAGTTCCATGATAATAGAAGTAGAAGATTAAAAAAAGTTTCAACGGATAGCTGCTAGAAGAGAATTGACCAGATGGTGGATATTCCAATTGTATAACATCATGTTGGAAGGCTATTGTTAAGGAACTTTCCAATAACATCTTTCCTATAGTCATTTTCTAGAATATAAATAATCTAAGTAGGCCACTTTCTACTGGGTGAAGGCTAATAAAGAACTAGTGGTGTTGAAAAGACAATTAGATCCATGAATTATTATGATAAAAAATAATATAAATATGGTCTTCTAGGAATTAATGAGAATTGTTTAATTACATAAGGTTCCCACACCCCTTGGAGCCTATAAAACGACTCCATTTGAACCTCCAAATATCTCCTTGAAATATTTTCGCCTAGTTAATCTCTTAATATTGAATTGTTGTTGAAATGATATAATTATAAAATCCTTTCAAATATAAATTATCAAGTTCACATTATATAAAAAGTCTCTCAAACTTTCTCTCAAATATCGTATCCCCAACAACAATCTTCTAACTATGTGATTTTTGATAATCATTATAAAAGGCCTTAAAAATACTCTCTTATGTAACAACTTTTTCCAATCAGTTTTCACTCTCAAAATGTAAGATAATATATCCATGGAAATAAAATAACTTCAAGAGGGTTCTCACAAAAAAAATATGAGATATGTGTTTCATGGTCCGCATAAATATTAAGGTATAAAAAGTATTAACCTCTCAAGTGATGGGTTATTATATTGGGAATAAAATCAACGTATTTCAGAACACATAATCAATTGGGGTTTCTCTTTATTTAATTTATCACATTGCATCATTTAACATCGATTCACAAACTATAATAAATTTTATTAAATCATTTTAACACTTAAATTACATTGACATTTTTTTATTACTCAGATCAAATTTATCAACCATAATCAATCTATTTCTTACTTAATTCTTTCTTAATCATTTTAATTATGAATTAACTAGTAACTTCCACCTTTATTTTCTTAAAATGGTAAATTATCCCCTATTTTACATATATTTATGTCCTATATTATTTTGGTTTGGTAGTATATAAAGAAATGTGATTATGTAATTTTTTAGTGTTGTGGTTGAGGAGCGGTCTAACAGAATATCTTTGGTGGAGAATGCATCATTTGTAGTCAAAGATGTAACACTAATTATGTGTTTATTTTGATGTATATTGAGGAAGACATTCGAGGTGGTCTATTAATGAGTACAAATTAGTGACCCATGTGGGTGCTCTAGTATTATTAGGATAATCATATTCAATTATTGTATTCGGTAAAGGATGGGATGTTGGTTATATTGATCAATTGTTGGTTTAGAAAAGTGAAAACAAAGATACTCATGTAGTGGGTAGAATCAAACCCATCAGGATGATATGACCTTCCTATTCTATGGATCATGGATTAGTGATACTAATCAATGGATATTTGATACTTCATCAATATGATAGTTATTTTATTGATCTATGTTTTTTTGGTTCTAGGATGAGAAATCGTGTTATGATTTGGATATTATATTATATATAATCTAAATATCCCCATTGGTCATCCGAAAAAATAAGGTTTGATTTGAATCTAAGACAGATTAATGGTTCACTATTTTTCATGAATAGAGTATAACTATTGGTGAGGTTATTTTAGTAAGTAAATTTTTAATTTCACCAGGTATTATATTAAAATTTTAGTATTGAATTTGGATGAATTAATGTTGTCTCAATGAGTTAATGAATCATGAGTTGATAATTAAATGATACTACATAGGGTGTGGACATGAGTTTTCAAGATTGGTTGTGGTAAGATGGTAACTACATTGAATTGTACGATGGACCACTGGAAGTGTGTTTTGGGTAGGTGATTCCTTTAGTGTTGAGCATATTGGTTTGGGATCAATATCCTTTTTTGGAGTTTTATGGTGATGTGCTCCATAATCCTGGGAATTGTTTACACGGTAGAATTTTTTTTGTTGTATATGGGAGTGGTTTTAAATCCTATTGGTGTTCGTGATATTGATGACCCTGTGGCTTGGGTTTTAGTGAATTGTGTACATTATATTTCATAATTGTATAAAAAATATTTTTCCACATTCCAAGATAGTTCAGTATGATTTGTCATCAACTGATAAAAAAGCTGGAAAGGGAATGAATAATAAGGTCTACGTATACTTTGTGGGGAATATAATTACTGTGGTGTAATTCTTGTAATGATCTTCATCCTGAGAGATTATAAAATTCAGAGTAAATTTGTATTTTTGGTTTGGGAGGAGGGTATGTTTTGATAATTTATATTTGGATCAAAAGTTTTAGGGTTGTAACATTACATGTAGATGTTTATTGATGTATACTGGTGTTCAAGATTTGATTTAGGTGCTAAGGTGAATGTCAGAGCGTGGTTAGGATGACCCCATTGAGGATTTTGGCATCAGGTGGCATGTTGTGTCGTCATGGTTCAATATCATACCGAAACAAGGGTTGGGATTGATAAATATATTATATATATGATATATTAATGTTTTGGTAGGGGATGTTATGGATTAAACTGCTCACACAAATTAGTAAAATCCCTACAAATAAGATATCATGGTTTTTCCAATTTTTGGTAATGGTTGAGGGGTTGCACTGTGAGTAGTCGTTGTAATGGAATGGTAATGTAATGTGGGTCTTTAATAAAGGAAACATCCTTAAAGAATATAAATTATGACATAACATTGGAATGCAATTCAATTGTGATAAATATTATATTTTTTTTAAGGAAATCTATGTTTTTTCCTTATGATCTTCCGTGGGAAATTACAGTTTCTTCATGACCCCTTCAGTTACACTATAAAATCCTATCGATGGGGATGTGTCATGGTGGGGAGTGATAAGTTTTTTCTAATAATCATGTGACCTGCACTATTGAATATGATCTTTAGGAAGGCTATTCTAAGGAGTAGTGTCCATAGATAAGGCATCACACTACAATACTTTTGGTAGTTCCATGACATTTCTATGTGTAGAGGTCACACTGAGAGAGGTAGGAGTTTACACTATGGGGGATTGTGGCATTGAGCATTTGATTCTTCTTGGGTGGGTAGTATGCATGGGGGCTTGATTATACTATAGGGGATGGATCATGTATGTGTCTTTAGGATGTGAAACCTTGGGCCATGTCGTGACCTAAATCGAGGAAGTGTGTTCATACTATAATTCATAGAGTCAACTAAGATGTGACATTTTCCCTATTTTTATCTCTAGTAGAAATTTAACATCCAAGTCAAAATTATTTTGTTTTCGTTTGAGGAAGGGGTGAGTGTGGTTACAATTTCATTTATCCCCTCTTTCATTCATTCCACTATCAATTACCCATTGATGTGGGGTATTCAGGATGGAATTAAAAAGCAATACATGTTGAGTTTTATCCCATTTTTCATTTTATTGTTCTCTAATTTTAGCACATATGATATTATAATGATGGTTTAAAGGTTTTGACATAAATTCCAATAGTCCATGGTGTAATCAAGATAATATGATGTGGAGTTTTCATTTATTGACTAGATAATTCCCTATTGGGATGAGAATATATCATTCACCACCATTACATTGATGGTTTGGCACCCTATGTATTTTTCTATGGGATTTGATTACATTTAATATCATTAGTGAGTGAATTGGTGGAAAGTAATGGGAAATTAGTATTTAGTTCTTCCAATATCATTTAATGTAATGTTGGAATGTCTTGAATTGTGGTTTTGATGAGTAGATATTTCTTAGTTATTTTTGGGTTGTTATACCTGTTGGTTTAAAATAAATAATTATATATAATTCATTGAAAAAAATATTTTTTTTGATTAAATTTATTTAGAGAGTATATCAAATAAATAAATGACATTATAAAATTGTAGCTGATATTTGATATGATTTCATAATAGGGGTGACTTTGAATGAGGTAGATGGTACAAAAAAATATCCCAATAGTTTATGCATTTTGGTTATGTACAAGATATATATGGTCTCACCACTTATGTTTTATCGAAATTTTATTTTAAATTAAATGTTTCCCTTCAAACTCATAAGGGTACAATAAAAGTATCACGGGACATGATTAAACCTTGTACACTAACATTATTCATATAAAACTAACAATGGAGTGATTCATCATGAATACATGCCATGTGATATGTGGAACATAGATGTGTATAAAATTAGTGAATGACATAGTAGGGATAGGTATATTTTCCCTTATACCATTTTTTTATGTTAGAGTGACATATTGGAACTTTTTGAATAGGGAAAATACATAGGTAACTTTCAAACACCTTACTGACTTTAGAATGCTTTAATAGTGAGTGGGTGAGAGTTACTCTATTATGGGTATGTTAGTGAGTAAGAGGGTATAATCTGGGTAAAAATATGGAATGGATGGGGTGAGAAACAAGGCTAGAAATCATTAATGTGAGATGGTATTTATTCCATTTCTTTAGTATGGTTCTTGTATTTAATTTCGAATTAGGTTAATAAATATACAACGTAATCATGGTGAAGCTTTGTTACCTTATTCCCTCCAAATAATAGGATTGGTCCATAGCGTTGGGGATGTATGATATGATACCTTCTAGGGAATTTATTGAAAGGTATGATTTAGGAGAACACTATAACAACCTAAGCATAACATATAATGATATTAAATATTTTTTATAAATATCCAATATATCTCCCAAATAAGTATTCTTAAGAACCAGAATGGTTTATTATACTTTTAGAATAAATATTTAAATATATTACTTAATTTAAATATTCATCATCTCAGATATATTTATTTACATAATTTACTCTTATACACTCATCAAAATCATTATGCTTCTTTATAACCGAAGGAAAAAAATTAAAAAATAATAAGGGGTGAGCTCAAATGATCAATAAGGGGAAACATGTGATATTTCAATCAATAATAATTTGTAATTATATCATCCTAATAAGGACATGAAAACATATGATCATTAATAAAAAGATTATAACCAACAATTTATATACCATAATCATGAATCATGGCAAAGAAATTTATCATGTCAAAATTTTGGGGAATCCTCAAAAAATAAATAATGATACACAAGTTAAAATCATAAGCCTATCAATATTTTATATTTGTTTGGAACCTTCATAGGATTATAAAATATATCTTATATCAATGTTAACCACCAAGACCATTAAATTATAGTAGATTAGGAATCACCACTTATTTCTCATATTATAGGGGATTAAGCATACAAACCTATTTCCCATAGTGGATTGAACACACCAACTCATTTACCATAAATATTTAAACACCTATAAGTCATTATCTAAATAATTATAGGGATATATAATTCTGGACCGTCCTATCACATAATGAAAACCATACATATATATATTCCATAATATCATGAACCATTCATCATTTCATCATTCCATAACCTATAGAAAATAAACCATTTTCATTAGGATATCATCATCATAATAATAAACCATCCTGAGAAAGAATATAGATTTTATAATTTTATGATATCCTTAGTAAAGAAAAATAATCCTTAAAGTGGGGAGACATGGATGGAAAATGACATTAAAATAACGTTCAAATATTTCGATTAAAATATAATAAAACAAATTTTTCAATTGATAAAATATTAACTAAAAATTTCTTGAATATTTAGAAAATATTTTTCATTTAAAATAAAAATATGTGCTTATAAATGAATTTTCAAATAAACTAATGGTCAGGATGGGGTTAAAATCCCTTTATTCCGTATATGTTAAAAGAAAAAATTATTTTCACACTTTATTATTAAATTCAAAACTAACTAGTTTTCAATTTATTTGATGGATTCCTTTTTAAACAACTCAAAATATATTAAACTGTAGTGAAAATAATATTTTTAAAACATTCATGTAAGTTAATAACATTAAAAAAACAAATTTTATGTTTATGGACATGGATGAAAAATTATATTACCTAAAGAATAAATAAAATCTTGTTTTATTTAAAAACAATTCTCAATCATTTTAGGTTACAAAGAGAGAAAATTTTCACTAATGCTATATTATTATAGTAGTAAATAGATTATAATGAAATATTTTTTGTTGAAATGACAAGATCAATAAACATTTCCACAATGGAAATTTAGCATAAACTATCTGGAAAAGAAATGAGACTGTAACATAAACCCCTAACTAAAGTATAACTTGATTCATAGGTTTTATAACCTCATATATAATTACTTTAAAATGATTATACATCGAAACAATTAATATATGCATACCTTGAATATCATATATTATATTATTATAACTTTTAATACCCATTTATTAATAATTCATTATTAATATCTTTACTTACAAGTGTTAACTACTTCATTTTTCATGTAAGTTTTGATTTTTCAGTTTTGGTTCTTGAATCCTGATGATCATTTTATAGTCTCCATAATGTAAATATATATATAATCATAAATATAAATTATATAAATATTTATAACCCTCCATAAAAGGGAGTTAAAAATATGAATTATACTGTTCATGGAGATGGTAGTCCTTACACACACATGAACATTATTTGAATCTATTAAAAATGTAAGGAAATAAATGTAAATAGAATTTTATCAATATATAATCATATATAAAAATATTATATATTTATTATATATTTATTATAAATATGTATGTGAGGTAGTTACAGAAAATGAATCATATCCTTACAAGGAGGCAGTAATCCACATGTATGCACGAGTGATACATTGATTTACCATTTGTTGGAAAGGAGGAGGGAAATTGTTTTGAAATAATAAAAAAAGGTCTCAATATATTTATTACACAATATTTATCTTGATACTATGGATGAAAATGGTATGTAGAATGTGGATAAAGAACTAAAATTAAAAGAACTCGGTTAAAATTTATACCACTTATTTGAGAAACTTCCTTTGGCATACACCTTAAGACCTAGAAGAATGAAATTTAGAGAATAAAATACGATATTGGAATTAGGGAAGGAATCATGGAATTTTTTTTAGGTATTTTAGGAGATTTTAGGCTCTTGATGTGTGGAGAAGAGAGGATCGGTAATGTCCTTTTCTAAGTGTAGGAGAGAACACATTTTGAATGTTTCAAAATATTAAAATATTTTAATGTATTATTAAATAAAAAGGGATCCCAAAAAATAATATAAGAATAATATAAGTTATATGGCCTAAATATTACTTTTGATTAGGATTTAGACTTTTTTTAAGGTCATTTTGAACATTATCATTTTAGTTTTAACACTTCTAACATGTTTTAACTCATATCATGGTAAATGAATTTTTTTTATATTTACTATTTATATTGAAAAAAATGAAATTAGAATTATTATTATATTTTGAAATAAATATTCATGATATGGATTCTATTTTATCAAATTCAATTTCTATGAGTTATAGCAATTACATTTAAAATAATCATGATTAATGTGGTTAAAAATAGTTTCTCCAGAAAAATGTTTTTTTATGTATAACAACATTTTAATACAAAAATTAATAATATTTTCGATTTCAATTATTTTTTGGTTTTTTTAATAAAAATTAATTAATTAAATTTTAAAATTCATTTAAAATTCAATGGGACATTGAAAATACTTTAATGAAAAAGATATGTTTCTATAGAATTATTATTTTAGCAATATTCACTATAAAATAAATCTTTCCATAAAAAGCCCAAATATTATCTTTAAGATAATTTTTATATGAGTATATAATAAAATAAAACCTTTTTATAAAATATAATTTATAAACTTTTAATAAGTTAATAATAATATTAGCACACAATGTGTAATAAAACCCATTTTAAAGAAAAAGAATATTTTTCTCGCATAAAATGATATTATTCTAATTCATTTTCTAATAAAAATAATTAAATGAATATTATAATATTTTATTGAATATATAATACATAGATATAATTTAAATTATTAAATAATATTTATTTATTATTATAATTTCTCATTGCATACATAAAAACTATTCAATAAAAATTAACTATTTTTTACATTTAAATGATTTTATCTTCATTATTAAACTCTAAATAAATAATATATGGATGATTATTAATTTTTTAATATACATTATAACTATATTTTAGTGAAATAATATTTCAATAGTGATCAATATACTTTTTTTGAAAAAAATAAATATCCAATAAATTAAAACATTTCTTTCGAAAGTATGACTTTTTCATCAATAAATTATTTTCTTAAAATTGAGGGGATACCAATACATATTTATCATAATAAACAATTATAATTATATTTCTTAATGAATTTATCTTATTCATACTCACTAATACGATTAATTGTTTATAAGATTATGTTATATCAGGGTTCATTTAGATTTGGGGTTGCACGTAAAACAAACTCTCAAAGGCTTCAAGTTTATTTCAAAGGAAATACATTTAAATTTGTGGTGTGTTACATTCTACCCAACATAAAATAAATTTCTTACTCAAAAATCTATCTCCATGATACAAACTAATGTATATACTTTTTCTTAATCATATCCTCGGGTTCCCCTGAAGATTGTCCAATTTTTTTTCCTTAAGACAACATGAACTAGATGAATAGTCTTATTCCATAACACTTTATCTCTATCCTCCAACATTTCAACCAGTTTTTCATCATAAAAAATCATCATCTAGGGTTAAAACCATGATGTTTAGTACTTGTAAATAAATAGGTATATACTTCCTCAAGAGGGATACATGGAACACTTTTTGGTCTCGAGAGATGTTTGGTATTTTCACCATGTGATAAGAATCTATCCAAATACAATCAATAATTTAAAATTGTTAGATAATAAACTTTTTTATAGATATATCATTCTTTTTTTTTTGAATAGTACCCATTTACCCTTATTTTGGTATATCGTTTGTGGGTTTTTGTTTCAGGGTGTTTTGGGTGAAAATTGAGAAATATAGAAGAAGAAGGGGTAGTGCACAGTCGGCACATGATATTCCTAGATAGTGTGGAAATGACCAAAAACCCATTCATTCCAAAGTAGAGTTGAATCTCAGGGTTAGAAAATAATTTTAAAATATTGAACCCTGTTAGTAGAAATCATTAACCTCTTGTATGAGGTGCACGGTCTGGAAAACTAGGCGCCCTAGCCCAGGAAACTGTATGCGAAAAATTTATTTCCCAGAAAATTTATTTTAATATATCAAAACCCCAGATATTTCACCCTCATTAACCCTTTTTTGACGTAAGATGTTGTAAAATACTATTATTGATATATAAATTATTTATTTAACCTCATCATGGTTTTCCTTTTCTCATTGCCTGTATATGGACACAAAAACATTGGGAGGATACCTATAATGATGATGTCAGAGATTTTATGGACTCTAAGAATTAACATGATTTTTTGCATACTACATGAGGATTTCATTCCATATAACTGGGTTATCAGATGTCTAAGATTCAATGGATTCAATTCATTAAAGTATTAGAGATGCGAACAGTTACACAACATGAAGATATGTTTCATGTTGCGAATGTTTTATGTAATTAATATTTAACACACTATGATTGATTTATCAGCATACTTAAACACCTTAGACTTCACGAAGTGTAAAGTAATAACACATTGTGTAATTCCCCATCATGAAATGTTTTAGGACACCATTCAGGTTTTAGGTGACCATTCAGCTACCACTTTCAAATTTCTCTCAAACCAAAGCTCCTCTATAGTGATTTTGGAAGACTACATTCCTTCTAGATCAATCAATTCACAGTTCGATAGGTGTTCTAGTTTTGGTATATCTCTCTGGGTAAGTGATCTTTCTGCTTCTTTTTTTAATTGATCATTGTAGTACCCTTGCTATACATTATCGTATCCCTCGATCTAAGTTTGGATTTTCTCTTGTCTTCCCCCAATATCCATTGTGTGAACTCATTTTTGGGGTTGTTCTATTGTTGGTTTTGGTACAGTAGGAGTTTTTTCTCGTGTTTTTTGGGTTTTCTCATTTCTGTTGACCCCCTAGTTTCTAAATTGGATCAATATTTTGATTTCGATTGGATTCAAGATCTTTCATAGACATTTTTGGGTTTTCATTGTTGTTGGATCTAGTTATGGGCATGTGCGACCTGATATTCACGATAGGTGGTTCTATCTCTAGCCTATGTTGATGAACCTTACTATTCTTTATTTACAAAATTATTTACACATAGAATTTTCATGATTAGTTTTTGTGTGTTAAAAAGGGTTCTGAAATAAAATGGATTTTCCCTAGTTATTGAAAAATGGAATGAAAAGTGATATTTTCAAATAATCCAAAATGGAATTGTGAAATGGGTTTGAAATGGGTTTTCATGTAATTTGAAATAATTGTGAAATCAAGAACATTTTTTGCATTGGGAACTTAGTTGTGAGGTTTATCTTGATTCTATTGCCCTTTTTTGTGATTATCATGAGTTTTTCTCATGGCTTTTTCTCTTGTTTTCTAGGACCATTATTCTAGGGGACCTGCATTAAAATTTTAGGGGTTACTCATGGGGTATTCATCTACTTCATAGTCATGTGTTCTAGGATTTGGATTGTGCACTTGATTGATTATGGTATGACCAGTCTTCTATTCTGACCTATAGTGAAACATGGTGTGGATACCTGTACTTCTATTTTATATTTCATGGTTTTTCATTTTATAATCGATATGTATGTGTATTCTCTGGAAATACAATTCGTAAAATATGATTTGAAATTGATATACATTTTTTTTAACTATGATAAAAGTTAAATGATTCCCATATTTTGTATAAAACTAATTTAATGCTTATCATGCCATGATATATTTAAAATGATTACATAATAATTGTTATTTATAGGATTGTTATGGAACACCAGGGTAGGATCATATGGAGCATGTTATCTCACAGCATTTGAACCTATTTTGTGGTGTATAGACCTTTATATGTCTTCTATTTGAAAGAAAGGAAGATAACCATAGTGAGTTATTGAGGTTTAGTATCAGCTTGGTTTGGTAGCTGGTTGTGAGATGGTTGTAATTTTTTCCATGCCATAACATGGAGTAACTATTTGGTTCTGATCCTTTATATTTGGATTTATCCTTTGGAGTTTCATTTAATATTATAGTTATTTTATTTCTGTTATCTTCTCATAGTTATGGAATTTTTTATGTAGTCTTCTTCTGTCTCTTTCTTTTTCATGTGTATATATAGGGCATGTATTTGTATAGGTTGGCTTAAATCGTTCCCTCTAATTTGTTGTTCGATGATCAAGTTCTTGTCTATAGCCTGTGGGGATTGGGAACACCCTTCAGGTATGTGAAATATCAGGTTAGATTCCATTTTTTAGGGTAACATGGGTTGGTTCATTAAAAATGGTATCAGAAGAGGTAGGTTTAACCCTTATAATCTTTTATTGGGATTTATGTTAAGATGGAGATAGGAATTTCGGGACTTGATAGGTATGTGTCAATAATTTCATAGCTAGATCATTCCATGATGGGACTCATGTTTCTAGGGGATGTTTGGATATGTGTATCTAGTGTTGTGTTTTGTTTTAAATATTTTCATTTGATTTTGGGTTTTCTGGTTTGAACAGATATTTACTTTGTTGTGTGATCATTCCTTCTATTTTGGTGTTCAATAGTATGCCTCCAAGATGTCTTCCATGAGTTCCTTAGGAAGGTGTATCTGATTCTTGAAAATGGAATCTAATAGTGGATAAAAATCTAACTAAAACTATCATAAAACCAGTTTGTGTTATTTTTATGAATGCACAATGAGTTTAAAACATAGTGGTTGAGGTATAGGTAGGAGCTGGACTAGAGAGTGATCAATCATGAGATTTCTTGCATGAGAAGACACCACCTTCAAAATAAAAAAAAATGAACCTCTAGAGGTGGAGGATTGGTTAGATAGGATCTATCTAATATTCATCTTCCTGGGGACACATGAAAATAATAGGGTGAAGTGTTTAGTGTTCAAGATTTAGGGTTCTGTAAAGTGATGGTGGGATTCTGTAGTCTATAAATACTAACACGTCGACCTAGATTGGAAGGGTTTACAAACCTTGTTCTTAAAATAGTATTATATAGAGTCACTGATGTTGGAAAAGTCTCTACAGTTCCTGTCCATGTGGTAAAGAGATCATTCGGTGTTGGCGCGCACCAATCGGTTTTCTAAGATTCCCATTTATCTTTAGATGTGGTGAAGAATGACTTGTTGACGGTTGAGAAGTACCTGAATCGTTCGTGACTAGATATCTGATCATAAGTTTTTATGTTGAAGATTTCTACCTATATAGTGATGGTAGACATTGATATGATAGAATAGATTTATATGGTAGGAAAGGTTATTTTTCCCAACTCTTCTCTTTCATATAGTAGCAGATTAAGTGGCATGCATGGGAAGAAGAGTAAGTGGAAGGATCATTGAATAATTGATGGGGTGGTCTCAGTAGAAAGCCTCCTCTTAAGAGTATTCCACAGTTGGTAGTGTGCCCCTGAATTTCTATCAATGTTGAATGTTCATACATACCAAACATTTTGGTCATATTCCCATGAAGATGCGAAAACGTTGTGGAAATTTTGGTTGTATGCACTGATTATGTCAGGCTATGGTCATGGGTTTTTGACTCAAAATTCTACTACGGTGAATTCTGAAGATTCAAAGACTATATGGCTCCACTAACAAGACTCATGATCATTGAACTTTGACACAGTAGATAAGTGTCTAGTAGAATTGATATAGGTCCAAAAACAATGAGAGGTATTATCCATATTGAATCTTTACTAGATATTACATTATTTGATAATGTTTCCTCCCACTCGTTCATCTTTACACATTTTATTGATATTATTATACTTCTAGTGGAACCTATGTCCTTTTAAATGGTGTAAGTGACACCTCTATTCAAGAGAAATGATCAGGGGTTTCAGTGTCCTTGTTTATTCAAATAGACGATATGGAGTTAGTTATGAGTTTTCTCATTATTTATGTGGATCTATTTGATGTCATCATCTGTATGGATTAGCTAGTTGCTCATTGAGATAAGGATGATTGTTATCATTGGAATTTCTTGTTTATTGCTACTGATGGGAGCCCTCATGTGTTATAGGGGGAGTGGGACCTGAAATCAACTCATGTAGGGCCTTCCCACCTAGATCTCATAAGTTTGTTTCCTTTTTTTGTGAATGAGCTTGATTACGAATCTTCTATTTTTGCTTTTACTGTTGTTTTTCAAGACTTTACTTATGTTTTCCCAAACAACTTCTATAGTCTCACTCCAGAGAGGGAGGTAGAGTTTAAATTAGATCTACTTCTAGGTATGTAACTAATAATGATAACTTATTATTATATAGAACTAGAAGATATGAAAGAGATAAATATTCCATTGGTTGACTTATTGGAAAAATGTTTTGTTATCCCTAGTGCTTCACCTAAGTCATCCCATGTTCTCTTTTCTAAGAAAGGAGATAGTTCACTTCATTTGTGTGTGGAATATCTAACGTTAAACCGGGTCACAGTTAAGAAAAAATATCCTTTTCCCCATGTGGATGATTTGATTGATCAGTTAATGGGTCAAAATTGGTTCTTGAAGAATGATCTTCAGTCGGGTTATCGTTAGATTAAAGTTCGATAGTCTGATGTACCAAAGATAGCTTTCAGGAGAAGCTATAGCCATTATAAATATATTGTGATGCCTTTTGGTCTGACTAATGCTCCGCCAATTTTTATTGATTTGGTGAATCAGATATTCCATCAATATCATGAAACCTTTGGGGTAATGTTCATGGATGATATTCTTGTTTATTCAATATCTGAGAATGAGCCTGAGTACCATATGATTTTTCTTCTATAAATTTTAAGAAGTCGTCATTTTTATGGAAGGATTTTAAAATGTGGTTTATGGATTCTAGAAGTGAAGTTATTAGGGAATCAATTTTCAAATCTTATATTATCAGTTGATCCATAGAAGGTGAAGGCTATTATATCATGGAATGAACCACCAAATGTCTTTGAAATTCAGATAATCTGTAGTCCCGATGGATAATACTAATGTTTATTCAAGGATTTCAATAATATGGCATCACATTTGAATACTCTTACTAAGAATGTGGTGAAATTCATGTGGAATTCAATGTGTCAGTCTTATTTAAATGAAATGAAATGAATTCTGACATCGAATCCTATTTTGATTATATCTGAACCTAATATGGGATACATCATGTTTTCTGATTCTTCTTGTAATGTTTTGGGATTCTTTCTTTTATTGGATGACCTTGTGGTAGCTTATGGATCTCATATGCTTGGACTACATGAGAAGAATTTCCCCACTTGCTATTTAGATCATTTTGTAGTTATGCATTCACTTAAGTGTTGGAGGCAATATTTTTTGGGGGATACGTTCACTGTCTTTTTTTATCATTAAGAGTTTGAGTTATATATTCTCTCAAAAAACATGTATCTTAGATATAGACGGTGGATATAATACCTTCAATCATTTTACATTGAGATTTTCTACACCCCATGGAATGGGAATGTTGTTGCAATTTCTCTTAGACGGAAAGCACCACTGCATGATGTTCTAGAATCAAAGGAGGAGTGGAACCTTATAGGGATTTTTTTATCAATTCTACCTGGATGCTCAGGAGGATGTTTCAGGTATGGTTCTAACTAGTTTTTAGTTATCAAAATCTCTCCTAGAATCTATTTTGAAGATTTAGGAGTAGGATGTTGAGTTTAGAAAAATTTGATAATTCCATTCTGGTAGGGAGACCATTTTAGGTTGGTGTCTCTCTTCATATGGTATACACCACTTGGTGGAGCGATTTTCTTTCCGAGAACCCATGAGGAGTTAATTCATGTTTGATCGTCATATCTCTTAGTGGTTCATTCATCTAGGATCCATGAAGATGAATTATGATTTGAGATGATGATTCTGGTTTCTAGGTATGATGCGTGACATTTCATATTATGCATCCCATTGTTACAACTAACAATAGATAATGGAATTGCACTTGAAATCCTCTAGTTTTCTCCATCCTCTTCTAGTGCCGACTTGGAAATGCGATGAGGTGTCCATGGATTTAATTTTTGGATTACCATAGACACCGTTATGGAAAAATTCTATCTGGGTAATCAATGATAATGTGACGAAGTCTAGTCATTTAATTCCGATCAAGGACGCCACTAAGCTTGATGATCTGGGTAAGCTATATATACAATAAATTTTGAGGTTACATTATAGTCCTACTTCCTTTGATTCAGATGGATCAAAGGATTACCAAAATGTTTTGTAAGAGTCCCCAAGAGAAAATGGAAAGCCATGTCAAGTTGATCATAGCTTACCATCCATAGAAAGATGGTCAAGCGAAGTTTGTGATTACGATGGTGGAGGATATGATTCAGGATTGTGCCTTGTATTTTGGAGGAGTATGGTATAACCATTTTGGACTGTTTGAGTTTATATACAACAACAATTATCAATCATCGATAACAATGGATCCTTTCGAGGCATCGTATAGTCCTCTGTGTAGATCGCCTCTTTGTTGGGATGATGTGGGTAAAGTATGTTTAGTTAGATCATGTTTGGTCCAAGATATGTCGAAGAAGATTTAGGATGCGCTAGAACATCTTCTCATAGTATTCGGTGAACAGAAATTAGATGTGGATCAGTTATCATTTCCTTGCAGTTCTCTATTAGTGTCTGGGTATTATCGAAAGTTTAACGTCAGTTAGGTCACCCTTGGCTTGGAAAATAGGGAAAGTTGTCTTTGAGATATATTAAACCATCTGAGGTCACTGAGTGGCTCTTGTAGGTTACTTATCAGTTAGTACTTCCGATTCAGTTGGCTGGTATTGATGATTTTTCCACATTTCTCATCTCATGAAGTACCATCCTAGTCCTTCTCATGTTCATAATTTGGAAAAATTGATTTATTTCCAAATTCTTCAGTTTTAGAGGAGCCAGTTGAGATATTCGACTATCAAGTGAAATTATTACATGATAAGTCAATTCCTCTAGTCAAAGTATAATGGAAATAGAGAACATATTTTCACAAGACTTGGAAATGTGAATCATTGATGAATCAGTAGTGGCCTCTTATTTTTTTAGGGATTACTTCTTCCAAATGATGTCTCAAGGATGATAAGTATTTATGGTGGGGAGTTTGTAACATCCCATTACTGATCCATCAAGTTTTTCATTAACCTCATCATGATTGTACTTTTATCATTACTTATATTGAGTTGAGAAGGAATTGGGAGGATACCTATAATGGTGATTTAAGAGATTTTAAAAACTCTTAGCTTTAACTAGCTTTTTCTGTAGGCTGTTAGAGGATTTCACCCCGTGTAACTAGGTGACACGACATGTAAGAGTCACTGAATGCAAGTTGTGAAATGAATCATGATGTAAATGTTAACATGATGTGAATATATTTTTAACATATTGAATGTTTTATTTAATGTATTTTTAATCCAAGGCAATGGATTTCATGGCGCACTTAAACATTGTGGACTTCACAACGTGTAAAGTAATTACACATAGGATAATTCCCTAAGACGCCAAGTTTTAGGGAACCATTCATGTTAAGGGTAACCATTTATATGCCACTTTTCCTTTCCTCATGAACTAAATCTAATCTTCCTTGATTTTGGGAGATTCTATTCATTCTAGATCGTTTTGTTTAGCGCTCGATCTGCATTACTGTTGTCGGGCATCTCTATTGGTATGTGATCTTTTTGATTCTTTATTTTCATTTATCATGATATATCCATTGGGTCACATTATCATATTTGATGATATATGTTGGTGTTTTCTCTAATTTTCTCCCATGATCTGTTGTGTGATCTCGTTTTGATGGCCATTACTTTGTTGGTTGTGGTACGGTGGGAGTTCATTCTCAAGGTATGTGGGGTTTATTCTTTCTATTGATCCCTTATTTTCTCAATTTGATCAATCTTGTGTTGTGGATTTGATTTTAGTGCCTTCATAGAAAACATTGTGCTTTCTTTGTTGGTGGATCCGGTTTCAAGCTTGTGTGACCTGAGATTTGATGTATGTGGTTCTGTCTCTATCCAATATCGATGAAAAATGGTGTTCTTGCTTTAAAAAATAATTTATGCATAGAATTGGCGTAATTTTTATCTATTTGTTAAAAAGGGTTTTGATAGTAAATATTTTTTTATTGGTTGTTGATAAATGAAAATAAAATTGGAATTTTCAATGCATGGAAAGTGTAATTGTGAAATGGTTTTGAAATGCGTTTTCAAAGCATTGAATAAATTATGAGAAAAATCACATGGTTTTTCTTGGGTACATAAGTGTAAGGTTTATATTGAGTCCATCGTCTATGTTTTTTAATTATTAGGAGGTTTTCTCATGGGTTTTTTCTCTGTTTCCTAGGTACATTATTCTAAAGGATTGATATTTACATTTTTGTGTGTTTACTCAATGGTTATTCCTCTACGTTCTATTTCTGTGTTCTGGGATCCATGTTTTTCTCTGGATTGATTGTGGTATTATTATTATATTAGTTTTACCTATAGTGATCCTTGGGGCTAATACCGATGATTTATTTTTATATTCCTTGGATTTATCATTTTATCCTTAATATGCATCTCTATGCTTGAGAAATATTATGTGGCAAATATGCTTTGAAAATGATATACCTGCTTTGTTTTAGAATTGTGATAAAAGTGAAATGATTACCATGTTTTATATAAAACTTCTTTACTACTTATCATGACATAATATATTTAAAATGAGTATACAAGAAATTTTATATAGAGACTGGTTATGGAACACCTGAGCAGGATCCTACAAACCCTACTAGCTCACACCCTGCACACCACATCGGTGGTGTGTAGACCATTGTTTGTATTCCATTGAAGGGAGTGGAAAGGATAATATTTTGGTGGAATGGTTTCATGACAGATGGGTTGGGTAGATGGTGGTGAGATGGTGGGAATTAATCCACACCATTTTGTGGAGAAACTTTTTGGTTATAGTCTTTTGTAGTTGGACTTGTGCTTTGGAGTTTTAGTTATTTTCACAATTTTTTTATTTATGATGTATTCTCATAGTTATGGAATATATTTATTATTCATCCATTGTATCTTTTTTTCTTGGGAATATATATGGAATGTGTTTGTATTGTTTGGGGAAATCATTATGTCTCGTTTTTTTCGATGCTTGTGTGCTTTTCACCATCCTGTGATGATCAGAAATTCCCTTAGGGTATGTAAAAGATAAGGTCAGGTGCCCATTTTTAGGGTATCCTAGGTTGGTTTGTTACAGAATTTATCATTTTTTAGGAGGTCATGGAAATTATTCCTAGGATTTTTGAACTCTATTCATTGGTAATTGATGATCTGATTCAATGATCAACTCCTTTTCCAGTTTTGATTTATTCCCATGTGGATTTGTCCCTCTCTTGTATCTCCTTTAAGATGAATATGAATATTTTATTCCCCATTGGAGATAGTTTATATCTTTTTTATTTTTATTTTTTTTCTATTTAATCATGGATCTTGATTTTGGTTCTAAATACGTTCCTTTATTATGGAGTTTATCATTCCGCTTTAATTTTTGGATTTTTGATTTATTGAATGATCATAAAAAATCATGAGCTAGGTTGTCTAAATGTAAATTCCCATAAAATTGATTTAATTATGGGTATGTAATTTTAAAATTTCACTTTCCAGTATTGTGGAATTTCATGAAAAATTGAATTTATTAAATTTCATTTTCAGGAGATAATGACATGGGTTTTACTAAGGAAAATAAAATTGGATGAATTGTGATTATCAAATTAGTGGAATATTGGTATTATTAAATTGGATGATTAATGTAATTATGAGTTGGTTGATGAGGGGAAATAAGGTATGGATGGATTAATGTTGAATGGTTAATGGATTTTATGATTCAAATGTTGATAAATGCTTTGATAATTAATTGTTCATTTTTTCTATGTGAATAAAGAGATAAACCTTGACAGTTTTGATAAATTGAATTAATGCACTATGTTTTCAATAATAGATTAGGGTTTAATGATAATTAACATCAATGAATGTGATTTGTGTAATAATTGTTTGATTAACTGATAAATGTGTTTGGGTTAATGACATATGCTTCAAATGACCATATGTGATAACAATTAGTGTGGG
This sequence comes from Viscum album, assembly GCA_963277665.1. Lineage (NCBI taxonomy): Eukaryota > Viridiplantae > Streptophyta > Magnoliopsida > Santalales > Viscaceae > Viscum > Viscum album. The sequence goes on from OY728119.1 coordinate 2,124,844,082, forward strand.
ACACAAAATGATGCTTCAAAATCCCACATTTGATAACAATGAGGTGTGGGATATGTAATGATGCTTCAAAAGACCACAGGGTGGTATACTTGACATTATAGGACTAAAATGCTGGCATTAGACCATTATCCCATGTGACTGAGCTATTATTTGAAATTAAAAGGATAATGAAATCCCATGTTATAAGAATTTTGATTCTAAATGTGATATCCCTTGTGGGTGCTTTATACTCTAGCATGGGATGAAGCTAATATTGGTAGTTTTGGTGTCATTGTGGACCTAGGTAAATTATGTGGTTAATTAAAGAATAATTGAATAAGTAATATTCTTATTTTATCACATAGAATTTATTCTTTATACATCTTCATACACTATTATGGACTGGATGTTGTTTTATACGTCGTTGTTTGTGGTCTACTGAGTTGTAATCACATGCTACTTGGGAATCCTAATCGGTACCCGAATATGCTTATTTTTTTAGGATAGGATGTTGGAATGTTCCTTATATTAGATGGATGAGATGGGATGGACCATGGATGAGGGAACCAAATATGATATTAGTACCAACATGGGAGTTTCAGTGTCCTTATTTATGTTGTTTTCATTTGAAACATGACACTTATTTGCCTTGAACTATATATTTATTTAGTTTGTATATTGTTATAAATAATTTTTTATCATGTGATACTGGTCTATTTTGGTTATGGTATTATTTTGGTCATTTTTTATATCATTTGGTTATTGCATATTTATTTCCAATATTGTGCTACTTTGATATAGGGGGTATAGTCTCACCATGTTATATATTATACTCTCACTCTTTCTCAGTAACCTTTGGTGTATGAGGAAACATTCTTGAGGTCATGAGATCAACCAAGTCGGGGCACTGGCTTGTGGAATCTAGATTGGGTCAACAAAAAGTGGTATTAGATGATGTTTTATTTTTTTATTTTTTCTTAATATTTTTGAATATTAGATAGGAGATTAGGTTGAGTCAGGAATTGGTTATGATCTCATGCATGGGAGTAGCTAACCCATGTATAGAGGTAAAAGGAAAGTACCCAGGGTGGGACTATTGTTATTGATGTGTTCTGTTACAATTTATTATTATTTCACAATGTGTGATACACTTTTTCTGTCGTGTTATTTTTTTGTGATTTTTTTAGGATTGAATTGTGGACCGATATGGCATTAAAATTTTTTATACATGCATAATTCTAGACACTCATTATTTATTATCACATGCATCATTTTTCAGTACCCATGAATATCCATGTATTAGGTAATTTGTTTAAATGAATATTTTTCCTTACATGGTGATTTAAATGTAAAAGCATCCTAAAATGAAATTGAAAGTGTAAAACGATGCTAAAAGTGATTAATTAAAAAGGATAATTTGGTTTCTAACTAGAATCATGATTCGTGACAATGTGTATACCATATTTTATCCATGACCAAGAATAGTGATGGTTAAGGTTAGTGATAGTTCATAATTTTTTATAGTGTGGAGGAAGATTGGGGATGACTTGTTAAGGCTATTTGTGAATACCTCTTTTTAAAATCATAATGGTGTGTGCTATTTCCTAAGACATGCGTTCGTAATTTTAGAGTTATGCCTCCATGATTATGATTATTTAGAGAATGAAAAGAAGATATGGATGAAAATTCTCAATCAAAAATGGAATCTGAGGCTCTGATTGTGATGGGTGAAGAAGATGGATATTAGTTCAATGAGAAATTTACTAGCTTTATATAGTTTATGGAAAGAGACATAGGGAGGATAGTGAAGAGCATGACCAACTTAACACAACAGTTCTAGTTTCAATATCCCATAACGTTCACTAGAGAGGGTAGACCTGAGGTAGATGAGTTTTGGATTTAGTCTTTCCAGTTGATCTTTGACAATATAGAGACTCCTACAAAGATGGGTGTAAAAATATCTATTTATATATCATGTGGTCCACAAAATCTTTGGCAGGAAATCCATACTCAAGATGGACACCTATAAAATATTGAGTGTAAGGACTTTCAAGGGAAGTTCAGGTATTACTTTTACCCTAAGATTGTCTGGTTGGAGTGGGTATCGAAGTTCATGAGGTTGACCCAAGGGATTATGTTGGTCATGGACTATGTTAGATGTCTTATGGATTTGTAATGATTTATTCCATTATTGTAAGGAGGTGAGTCTATTGTGGAGAAATTGTTTTAGGAATGTGCTAAATGTGAGGTTATCTCCCATTTGATCATATTTATGCTATATTAGTTTTTAGATGTGGTAATTAGGATCTCATATCTAAGGGGAACCTAAAAATTGATTCTAAAAAAGGATTGATGGTTTCTTCTAGATAAACATGAGGTACATCTTTTAAATTTAGGCAGTGTCTCTATGAAAATGCAAACTCTGGGGTAACAAGGAGAGTGGCTAGAGGGAGGGCCAATTAATAAGGACCTTAACTAAGTGATCTTTCACAAGTGTTTTAGGTTGGGTCACCTATACAGATAGTACCCTCACACACTGGTAGAGTGTCGTGCTTGTGGCCGAATGGGACATCTATAACAGTTCTACAGGAACCCATTTTAGATGGGTAATCACAAAGAATATAGGAACACGGAGGGGGGAGGAAGGGGGTATTCTTCCCTATAATTTTTGGTTGTTGGAGATCTACTGGACATGGAAGTTTATGTTGTGGATTTGGTACATTAGAGAAATAGAAAACATATCAGTAGTGTAGTCCAACTCAGGGAAATAATACTATATCATTGGTCAGAGGGGAATGGTAGTTGCATGAATTTTAGCTTGTAATTTTGGATAGTGAGGTTGGATCATCAATGATTATAGGTACTATTATTGTAGATTCAATACATTATAGTGACTTATTTGATACATGATCCTCACATTCCTTTATATGTTCACAACTTGTGAATGGGTTGAGTCTGACAGTGGAGTTCCTATATGGGGTTATGATAATATATACTCTATTAAGAGTATGGCTGATATACATCTATTTATGTAACAGATTTTTTCTTCATGGTTGGGGAGTTTTATTTCTCTTGGGACCTTTACAACCCTGATATGTCTGTCTTCAACATTATTTTTGGTATGGACTAGTTTGTAGAATACCGAGCCCACATAGATTGTAACCTTAGGACATTGACCTTTATATATCTTGAAGGTGGAAATTTCATTCATCATGGAGACTGTGATATCTAGATTAGCCATGCTGGGCTGGTTTGTTAGAAACTGGCGGAGCTCACCACTCAGGTTTGAAGTATCTTAATGGATGATTGATGTGTGAAGTATGATGACTTCCCACCTGTAGTGGAAAAATTTCTTGATGTGTTTCCTAAGAAATTCTTAAGGATGACACCTAAGAGAGAAATAGAATTTATAATTGATCTCATTCTAGGGGATGATCCAATTAAGGTTCCACCATATAGAATGAATCCAACTAGGACTAAAGATCTTAAGACTCATCTTGAAGGGTTGATTGATTAGGGGTTTATCCATCCGATTATGTCACCTTGGGGTTCTCCAATTTTGTTTTAAAGAAGGCTGATGGGGCATTGAGATTATGTGTTAATTGAAATTATTTGAACTAAATGACAATGAAGAACCAGTATCCTCTTCTATATATTGATGATCTATTTGACATGTTTAGAGTATATTGTATATTCTCCATGAATATTTTGAGATCAAGGTATCATCAGTTGAGTTCAACTATCTGATATGCCACACACTGATTTCAAAAACATCTCTTATCTTTATGAGTTCTTCACAATTCCATTCGATCTTAAAAACACACCTGCAAAGTGTATGGGAATGAAGAACAAAATCTTCAACTTGTACTGGGATCATTTTGTGGAAGACATATTTGTGTACTCCAAGACCCATGATGATCATACCCAACATCTTCATATCATCCTGAGTACATTTAGAGGGAATCTTCTATATGCCAATCTATTTAAGTGTTAATTATGGGTTGACATGGTATATTTTTTTGGGCACATCATTTTGGAGGAAGGAATTTCAGTGGATCTAAAGATGGTGTGAGGAGTGGTTTCTTGGGATCAAGACAAGAATGTCAGTGATATACATAGTTTTTTAGGATTAGTGAGAATAATCGAAGGTTCATCCATGATTTTTACCACTTGGTAGCAACATTTTCTAGCTTTACCAGGAAGGGGATAAATTGTGACCAATATAGAGAAAGTTAGAATGATTTATAGAAGATAAATAAGTAGTTGAAATATGCACCGATCATTATCCGACATGAGCTAGGGGAGGAGTATACAGTGTTTTCTGACACATATAGGATCAGTCTTGTAGAAATTTTAATTTAGCAAGATCTAGTTGTGGTGTATGGTTCATGAAAGTTTAGTCCACATGAACAGAATTACCCTACACATGACCTCGAGTTAGATCCGGTTGATTTTGCCTTTATGTGTTAGAGGAATTGTCTATAGGGTGAAAGGTTTACTATGTATACTAATCACAAGAGCTTAAGTTGTATCTTTTCATAGTGGGATATTAATATAAAGTAGGGAATATGGGTTGAGTATATGAATTCATGTTATTTTGAGATGGAATATGTTCCTAAGAAGGGAAACAATGTTACAGATTATTTGAGAAGGAAATCTAAAACTCGGGGAGTTTTAGATTCTAGTTATAATTGGATGATGGCGATCATGCTGGATGAGATGCATGTTGTGGTTAGAGAGATCAAAGATAATATGACCCTCTCATCAGTATTAGTTCAGTCCTCATTTCTAATATAGATGATAGAGAGACAGTATGAGGATCCAGAGTGTTTTTTCTTGAGGGAAATCCATGAATTTAGGGAGACACTTTCTGATTGGACCATAGATGAGGATGATATAATTATTGTATGGGGTTGTGTAGTTATGCCTATGTGTATTCATGAAGAGTTTATGTGTAAGAATAATAATTTTAAGTGGGTAGTTCCTCCTTGTTTGGAAAAAATTCAACATGACATACGTCGAATGCATTGTTTGCTGGGAAAGAAGAAAGATATTAGTGGGTTTTTGACATGATGTTATGTCTATAAAAATGTGAAGGCCAAGATTCAATGATACATTGGGTTTCTACACATTTTTTCCATTCTAGAATGTATGTTTGATGACATTACCATCAGTGTTTTGGTGGGAATCCCATGGATTCTTTAGAATAATGATGTTATCTGGGTGGTTCGGGACCAACTTCTAAATGTAGAAAATTTCATTCTAATATGGGAGTCTTTTCAGTGGATCAGTTAGGAGACTTACATATTCGTATGATAGTTTGTTTTCATGGGGTGTCATGGTGTATATTTTCAAACCATGATTCATGGTTTACATAATTCTTTTGGAAAGTCCTACAAAAGGTGCTTGGTAAATAACTATTTCAAAGTACTACTTTCCACTCGAAGATATATGGGTAGTCAGAATATACTATTTAGGTTTTGGAAGATATGCTATGGAAATGCATTATTGACTTTAGTGGGTATTTTGATAAGTAAATGGAACTCATTGAGTTCACCTATAACAATAGTTATCAAAGAACTATTCACATGGCACCATATAAGGCTCTTTATAGTAGGCTTTTCAGATCACCTCTATAATGGATGGAGTGAGGGGAGTTAGAGTTTTTGTGACCATTTCTTATGCATGAGACGTCATAGAAGGTTAAAGTTATTCATAAAAACATGGATATTTATCATAGTAGGTTGAATTAATATACTTATAGATATCAAATACCCATTGAGTTTATAGTAGTTGATCCTGTTTTCCTTTGGGTGTCTCTGTGATTGGTTCAACATAGGATTCGAAGGTAAGGAATGTTGGTGCCTAGGTCTGTTGGACCCTTTCTTTTTTTAGAGAGAATTAAGTCAGTGTTATACTGATTGGACCTTCCATAATGGTATTATGCTATGCGTGGTGTTATTCATTTTTCACCGCTTTGGTGGTATCACTCCAACCCTTCTTAGGAGAATGATGTTTATGATGTAGAGATTGAGACTGGTGCGTCCATTAAGGAGCATTCAGTACCTTTTTTAAATCATAGTGATAATGTGTTATGGGGAAAGAACGTGATGATAGTTCAAGTATTGTGGCATTATTGATGTGTTTAGGAGGAAACATTATAGGGGGAAGTAGATAAGTGGTCTATAGGTTCCAATATTTTTTACCTTCGAATATTAGTGATGCTTGGTAGTATAGCCTAAGGACGAGTTGTAATAAGGTAGGGAGATTGTAAAATCCCTTACTTTTCTGGAGATGTATCATTCTCATTCAAAGGTACTATTTTATCCTTATTATAGTATATCCTAGGTGGGTTTTTTGGGGGTGTTTCAGGTGAAAATTGAAAACATTTGGAAGAATAAGTGGTAGTGCATGGATGGCACATAGTTTTCCCAAACTATGCACCTACCTTGAGAAAATCATGAATTCCCAAAGAGACGATAATCACACGATTAGTGAATATTTTTTCAAAACATGAACCCTTTTAGTAGAAACCATTCATCCAATGGATGAGGAATATGGTCAGGGAACACAGTTTGGAAAACCATGTACCCAAGCCAAGAAAACCATGTGCATAGAATGTATTTCCCTAAAAATCTATTTTAAAATCCCAGAACCCCCTTTCTTTTATCCCCATTCTCCTTCACATGACATAATAATTTCTCATTCATTTTTTGGAGGTACTAGAGATGGTTCCAGGTCATTCCAAACACATTTCTTAACTAATCAAACATACAATTAATGGATTTTAACCTCTCCTAGTATGTTATTTCTTCATGTGTGGATCAATATCTCACTCATCTCTCTTTATCGATGAATAGGAATGTTTTATTACCCAGTGGAGATGGTTTAGATCAAGGTTATTATGGTTTTTGTTCTTTTTGATATTTGATCTTGGTTTTGGTTCTAAATCAATTACACCAATGTGAAATTGATTGTTACACTTTAATTTAGTGATTTCTGGTTTGGTGATTTCTCATCAACGATCTTGAGGTAAGTGGTATAAATTTCAATTACCAAAGTAGTGATTTAATTATGTGTATGTAATTGTGAAATTTCAATTTCCATGGTTGGAAAATTCCATCAAAAATAAAATTATTTAAATTGAATTTCTATGATATATTGAAAAGGTTTCAACTATGGAAATTGAAATTGGTTTAATTTTTATACTAAAATTTTTGGGATAATTTGATTAAGAAATTGGAAGAATAATTTTATTATGAATTGATATATGATGAAAATTAAGGGATGGTTGGATTAACCATGAATGGTTATTGGATTATATGATTTAAATGTTGACAAATGGTTTAATGGTGAATTGTTCAGATTATTCCATATGAGTAAAGGGATTTACCTTTATTGTTTTGATACATTCAATTGGTAAATATTGATGTGAATGATCGATTATGGGGATAATAATGATTGACCTTGAAGAATGTGATATATGTGATATATGTAATATATGTGTGATTGATTGATAAATGTGTGTTGGACAAGGAATGAAGATTAAAAATGACCATATTTGATAACTAAAAGTTTGGGACATAGACTAATTATTCATAATCCCTTATGTGATAAAAATGATGCGTGGGGTAGTGAATGATGCTTCAAAATCCCATGGTGTTCTTTAAATGATGTTCTATTACCAAAATAATGGCATTGGACTGTGATTCCAAGTGTTCGTTCTCTGAATTCAAATTAAATGGATAATGTAATACCATGTCATAATGAATTGTGATTTTCTATTTTATATCCCTTGGAGATAGTTCAAACACTAATTGGGGTTGAAGAATTTATTTGTGGTCTGGGTGTCATTGTGAATCCAAGTATATTATGTTGTTAGTTAAAGAATAATTTAATTGGTAAACTTCCAATTTTATCACTTGTAATTTTTTCATTATACAAAATTATACACTTTTATTCAATGGATATTGTTCCATGCATCATTGGTGGTGGTCTAATAAGTTATACTCACATTCTACTAGATTTTCATGATCAGTACCCAAATAGAATTCATGTATTAATGATAGGATATGGGAAAGAGCCCTATTTTAGATGAATGAGTTTGTATGGATGATGGATTATGGATCCTGACATGATGTGTAAAACCACTTGGGAGTGTTAGTTTCTTTATTTTTTCATTTTTCATTTGACACTTGATAGATATATGTAATAACATATCTACTTGTTTAGTTTGGATATTGTTTTCCCTATTTTGTTTTATCATATGAAACTAGTTTTTTGTTAAGGTATTATTCTGAAAAAAATTATATCTTTTGGTTATTTCTTATTTATTTTCAATGTTTTGCTACTTAGATAAAGGCATATAGTCTCCCCTTGTTATATATTAGACCCTCACAACTAGTCCTAATCATATAGAACATGAGGAGGCACAATTTTGTTCATGGGACCAAGCAGCTGAGCGAACTGACATGCGGAGCCTATTTTGGGTCATCACATAAACTGACCAATATATATTTGATTTATATTGGCCTTATTTCAAAATTTCACAACCTTCGTCCAAAAATATATTCATTAAAGTAAATTTTCACAAACTCAGTACTCTATATATCACCAATGATATTATGGATTAATTCTCTATCAACTTAGAGTTTCGATCATGTGTTAACGGATAAATAAAAAATTATTTTCATTTTCCGTATCTTGATCAGGTCAGTATAACTTTATTCATCCAACATCAAACTGGGTTCTTAGAGTTCTACACTTATTACCATAGACAGTGTTATAAAGAATCATATGAATTATCAAGTGAAAGATATTATTGTAAGAAAATTAACACAAAGGGTTTGATCAAAACCACCATTGAAATACACAATGAAAGATCTCTTCATGAAATATAGAGTTTTAATGGTCCTCTCAGACTAACCATATTTATGAAGATTATATGTAGTACTGAAAATAAAATCTCTATATAGAGCCTACTAAATACTTCATTATAACTTCAAGGTAAAGCTCATATCTTTATCAAATATAATTGAATGTGATACTCAGTGAAATATTACCACTTCCTTGAAGAATAATAGGAAAATATAATCAAGATAGGAATATTCTATTTCATGAATGAAATTTGATGGATTTTTAAAGAGATTGACTAGACCCAAATAGAATTATTGAATTTAGATGTTTTAAGGAGCCTCAAAAAGAAAAATATTGTAATGTTTTCCCATTGTAATTTTGGTATGGGTAATGGTCGTAACATCCCTATAAAATTATGTCTCTTAGACATTACTTGTAGAAATTCTAGGCATCAAGATACATACTCAGAAATATGTATTTCTATGTTATCCCACCATAAATAGTTTTTTATATCACTATACATATTCCGAAATTCAAGATAAATTGAGAATTATAAACAATGATATTTATCCAATACCTCTTTGTTCATCTATGGTATTAATGGGATACATACTCAGTTCTGGAACGTTATCGTTCCATCAAAATCATCGTTGATCTTAGGAAACTTTATCACTTTCTTATACATCTCAAAATCCTCCATTTATGCTTCATTAATTCTTACATGTATGGATGGTTGATCATTCATTAGAGAAAGATATGATTTTATCATTTACTCATGATTTTAATATGTGCATTGTGTAAATCCATAAATATTGTTTCTATTTTAATCATTATCAGGAATAAACTAGCACGTTATTTTCACCTTAGATAATTATCCACATTAATTAACATCATATGGTGTTAATGTCTTGAGAATTAATAGTCTTTAATAAGAATAAAACATCTTCTCAATAAAATATTGAACTCTATCAGTGTGAATATATACTTCAAGATTTTATGATTCGTATATATGTCACAACATTCACCATAAAGATAATGTCTCCGCATATTCAACTAAAACATTTCTACAACCAAGTCTAAATCCTGGGTGTGGAAATTTTTTTCATGTATTTTCAATTGGTGAGAATCATATTCTATCACAATGAAATTCTGAATAATTACACATAAAATCCATTATTTTATATAACACAATATACTAAAAACCCGTATCCCCTATAAGGTGGTGTGACCACTGGTTAACTAACCAATATTCTCCTTATCATCTTGAAATTATCATCTCATTCCTCAATATAAATGATCTTAACTCCATTAAAATTATACTTGGTGAGTGGATAATAATTTCATGATAAATATCACATAAATATTTAGTAATATCAAACCGACCAAATAAAACTATGGATATATGTTTCCATGGTTGGTCTAGGCAATTGATTAATAAATTTAATCTTTTATTTATCAACTTTTATACCCCCAATTTAGATCAAATGAATCAAAAATGTAACATTCTATAACCAAATGCACACTTGGTAAAATTTTTATACAGATTCATATTCTTTAAGGTCACCACTACAATTATCAAGTAATCATCAATCTTTTCATTATGCCTGGAATAAATATTAAAATCATACATAAATACTACAATTAACTACATAATGTAATCAATAAATCCTATATTCATAAAATACATTATGATAACAGTGGAATTTAAATTTCCAAATGGAATCTATCTAAATTTATAATTACTATACAACATATGTAGGGTTTTCTTAGGTGTATCCATCTTCTTGAATATCCTTTGATGATATTGAAAATGTAGGTAAATAATAAAAAATTCCTAACCTTGTCTAAGTTTATCTAACAATTTATCAATAAGGGGTAGATGATACTTTTTTTGATAGTGATCTTTTTAGGTTCTTGATAATTACTGAAAATATGTATTAAACCATATTTCATCATAAAAAAAATAGGTGAACCCCATGTTAACGTATAATGGAATATTAATCCAATATCAATATTCTCAACATGTTTCTTCATTAAATATATCTAATTAATCAGATCCATTCTATATGGAGTTTTGAAATAGGTGTAGCATTATGTATGAGTTTTATTGAAAACCAAAATTCATGAATTAATGATATTATAGGAAATTATTTAGGAATAACATCATTATAATCACAAATAATTTTTATATATATAGTATTGAGTTTCTCCAAAACCATTGGAGATAAATATCCCTCATGAATTTGTAGTAAGACCCATATAATATATGACACTTCCATTAGATGTTCGTATTCGTCCTTGAACTAAAAGGCGATCATAATTTGAGTCAAATTATCAAAAATAACTTCCCTTCCTCAACAATTTTTATGGGATCAGAATAGAGAGATTCAATTCATTCAAAAAATCAAATAAAATTCAACTATAATGGGAATCAATGATTTATGAGAATCACACACCCACAAACATATACAATATATTATCTATACAAATAGATTAGATCCTCATAACATTAAATTTTTAATTAATCAATCAATATCTAATCATTGCGGTGATGAATTATAATACAATATTTGAGAAATCATATCCCCACCTCCACTTAATAAATCTATATTTAATCCCTTACTAAAACCAAAATGGTAAGAATAAACATCATATATCATTATTCAGAGTGTAAAATCCTGAAAACAATTCATAGGATATATAAATATGACCACTTTTTAATATATGAAACTTTAGTTTTCACTTTAGTTAACCATGGTCATTATATATTCCAATATATCATAGTGGTTCATAATGTAAATTTTAATTAACCCATGCAATTCCCCCCAGATGTTTCTACCTAGGTGTGCAGTCATAGGAACACTCATTGTGCATCGGTGAAGATTGGGTTAATAAATAATCTACCTAATTCAGTTTTTTCCCTCTATGTGGATCAATGCAATATCTATATCCATATACTAGTATCTAGACAAGTTGTATTTTTCTAGTAACACCACACAATCTACACTTTACCAAATCAATGGAATGTTATCTTTTACTTATATATATCCAAGTGGTTTTTGATAGTGTTCTCTAATCCTAATCTCCAAAAATTATGATACCATAATATCATACCAACTATATTGACCCAAGAATAACTTACATAGATATTATATATATTCATTGATTATTCAATAAATCTCCAAAATAAAAATTCATGAGAACCATTAATGTTTATTATACTTTGAGACTAGATACATAAACATAATAATTAACTATAATCTACATCATATATAATGTGTTTCATTATATATAGTACTCTTATAAACTCATTGTACTTAATACCCTTTTTATAATATCAGGAATAAATTATACATTAGAAGAGGTGATCTCCAATTACTAGGAAGGGTCAATATATGAGATATAAATCAATAAATATATATATTAATATCATGAGAAAAATGTTATGAGTATGTTTGATTAAAAACAAAAATCATATTTATCAATTAAAAGTTCATAATCATTAATCATGGCATAAAACATTTTTATGTCATAAGATTAGAGAATTGTTAAAAATTTAAATCACGATCTATGAGTTAAAATCATAAGAATATTAAAATTTTATAAGAGTGCGGCACCATTAAAGTCATAAAATCATATCATATGTATCGTTTAACAGTTTAGACCATCAAATCATAATGGATTCTAAATCAATAACTTATTCATATATCATTGTATACCAGACATCCCTTTCTGCTTTCCATAGTAGACTAAACACATGAACTTGTTTCCCATAATCATCTCATGAGATATAAGGATTTATATAACAATTTGGAGGGCTATATAATTATGTGACCAACGTTCACAGAATTAAAACCAAACGTTTTTATACTATAATATTATAAAACAATCATCATATCGTCATAGAATAACCCATTGAAAATAAATAGGATTCTTAAACTTCTAATCAATAAAATAATAAACCATACAAAGAAATAATAAATATGTGTCACCATATCACAACCCCATTAAAGAATAAAAAACCTTAAATGATTACTACATAGATGAACAATATCTTCAATGGATCATTTGAACATTTTTGGGAAAACATGATAAAATATCTCTTTACTTTGATAAAATTTTAACTATAAAATCCTTGAATTTTGAGAAACTACTTTTTTTTAAAAAAATATATAAAAATTTAATGGAATATTTAATAAAAATAATTATCAAGATAGTGTCAAACTCTATTCCTAACATATATGTTAAAATAATACATTCATTTTACAAATTTGAGAAAAGTAAAAACTGAATTGTTAAGAATTTTTTTATAAAGATTCTAATTTACACCTCTTTAAATAAATTAAATGGTTTTGAAAATTTCCTTTTTAAAACATTTCCTATTTAATTAATAACTTCTATAATTCAATTATAATGAGTATAAACATGGAATAAAATGTCCATATACCAAAGAGGTTATAAAGATATATTTTCTTTAAAAAAATATTGATTATTTTAAGTACCATGGAGATAAAAATGGTATTAATAATTTAAAATTATAGGACTAATAATAACAGAAGTAAATAGATGGGGTTTAAAGGATAAAAACCATAAAATTTACCCCAATGGAATTTTAACATAGATGATCATGCAAATACAAGGTATTTTTACAAAAACAATTACCAAATGTCAAACTTACATTGTAAGAGCTCTGACCTCTAGAATAGTAAATAAAATTCAATTATAATCCTATTCTAGAACCATATAAATACTTAAAATATCATATATTATCCAATTATAATATTTCGAGAACCATTTATTATGTTTTATTTATGAGGGTGATGCCTAATAAAAAATAAAAAATATTACTTTGTTGAAAATGTATAAGTTTACATTATCTTGAAATACGAAATTATATTTCAATATCTCTCAAAATGGAAAATGAAGTCAAAAGAATGATCATCTGAACATGTGAGGTAATTGTTTACTCATTTGATGGAAATACCATTCAACATATAATTTTACACCCAACAAAAATTGGTGATGATGTTACTGGAGTTTGAGTTAGTATCAAAACACTCCATCCATTGAGCTATGAGGCTTAATGGTAGATGAATCATGCCATTATAGATATATTACATAATAGTGACGAAGAATCCTTAAGGAAAATGTTTGGTTCATATTTGTTTTCCTCAAAAAAGATACCCAAGAGATGAAACTAATAATTTTATCTTAGAGGGATGATGTGATGCAACATGTTCTATAGAGGCATCCAATGAACCCATTTATTAATAATTTATTATTAAAATCATCATGTTTAAGTGGTAACTATTTCACTTTTTCTGTTTTTTTTTGGGTTTTGAATTTACATTCCTTACATATTGATAATGGTTCCATTATTTATACAATGCTAATAAATGTATAAATATCATATATATTTATTATATACATATTTATATCTGTCCATAAAAGGTAATGGTAGAAAAATTAATTACACAGTTCATGGAGACTGTAATCTATACGATCACTTGAGTGATCTTTATATATTCTAATGAGACGTAGTAAATAAATATAAATAGATATTTATCATTAAAAAATAATTATTATATTATTATATTGTTATATTTTCATTAAAACTATCATTATAAAATTCCATGTGATGTAGTGATGGAAAATGAAACATATCTCTATGTGGAGGAATTAGTCCACATGTACGTAGGGGACATAATTTCATTTCTTATTAAATGTAAAATAGTTGTAAAATAGTTATTATATTATCATAATAACATAATTTTATATTTATTATAATTTAGTAACAATTTGATGATGGACACAATATGTATACAGAATTTATTACTTGAGATAAACAAGAATGATATCGGTTAATATTTAGACTTCTTTTTTGAATGACTTCCAATGGATTGCACCTAATTCCATGAAATATTTTTCTTAGTAGAAGAATAGGGTATCTAGGATTATGTTATGGAAGATAGGATAATATTTATGAAGATTTTGGGTGATATAATAGGCTTTTTATGTGTGGATAATAGTGGGTAGGTGGTGTACATTTATAAGTGAAAGAAATGTCACTCATAGAATTTTTCAAAACATTTAAATATATTTATTTAATATTAATGAAAAATTGATCCAAAATGGCTCATTTTTTAAAAATATTTATCTAGGATGAAAAATGACATAAAAATTTGATTTAGATAAGATTTAGGTCCTTTTAACTATAATTGTTTTAGTTTTAAACCTTTTAGTATGTTTTACCTCTTACCGTGGTAACATATTTATTTTTAACAATGTCACTATTCATAGTGTCAAGAAATGAAAGTGGAATCATTAAAAAATATATAAATTATGATTAAAAAAATGGATTATATTTTATGAAATTAAATTTTATAAGTTTATAAAATTAATTTTACAATCATCCCAAAAAACATGATGGAAAAACAGTTTTCTGGAAAAAATTCTTTTTAAGAATAAAACAGCTTTTATGCCAAAAATAATTATATTGTCAATTAAAATGAAATTAGTTATATTAATTTAAAAAATTAGGAAGTAATGAAATTTAATAATAATAAAAACCAAAATATTACTTCTAAAAAAAGTGAATAGAAAATACAACTATCAAAAAAATTAATGTTTTTCACTATTCAATGAAAAATTAATAATTTACCAAAAATCATAAATTTTTCATTTAATATAATTTTGGTATCTTGGTTCAAAAAATGATTTAATTTTTATAATACATAATTTCTGAAAGTATTATAAATTAAATATAATATTCGTGAACAAAAGTCAATAAAAAATATTCATGAAGAAATTGTTTTTAAAGAATAAAATGACCTTATTTTCATTTCATTATTTATAACCAAATTTAAATTAATTTTAAAATAAATTATGGAATATATTATATATAAATTTAAATAAAATAATTAATAAATATTTATTTATTTATTTTTTATCGTAAAAACCTATTGTACACTTAAAAACAATTTTCAAAAACTAACTCTCTTTAGATTTAAATAATTTTATCATTATTAGTAATCATTATATTAATAATGTGAGGATTATTATTATATTATTAATATAAATTCTAAATATATTTCATTAGAATCATATTTCAATATATAAAAATACAAATTTTTTATAAGAATTCATAACATGTTGAAATATACATTTCTTAAAAAATATGTCTTTTATTCATTAAATAATTTTCTTAAAGTTATTTCTTACCAATACTTATATATCATTCTAAAATTTTTATACATATACTTCATTATGTGGTTAATCCTATTCATACATTCTAATTAAATGGCATGGTTATAATTGTATACAATATCATGCCTCATTTAGACTCTGGTTGTGTGTAAAGAAATCTATATAAAACTTAATGTTTATTTTAGAAGAAAACAATTTAAAATATTGGGGGTGTTATAACTCCGATGTGGGATATAATATTATTTTGAACATAGATATTAAAATTTTATAGAGGAAAGTATGGTTATAACCAACTATAATTGAAATGACAAGGATTAGTTTCACCCTAGAGAGGGTGTCTAAGGAATTTTAAGAAAGGTTTCTGTGATTTTCCAACAATTTTGAGGATTTTTTAGATATAATTGGTTCAGGGGTGATATCATTCACATAATACTATGTTATATGTTATCTCATGTGGCCTTCAATTCCCATTGATTTATTAATGTGATTATAGATTTAAGTGGAACTACCCTTGATGATATTGATTTGGTGAGCAACAATAGGGTGGGTCACCATTCTAATATAATGTTATATGTGATTCAGGGTGATGACACATTCCCATTGATTATTTATTAATTTAATTCAAGGTTTGGTTCTTTCCACATTTATGATATCAATTTAACAATCTTGATAAGATTCAATATGTATTCTCCTCAAATTCGATATATAATTCTATTGCGGTGTTTCATTCCCCCTTATGTGATAAATGATTATAGTTTGGGGAATCATTCACTCAGATATAATGGTTATATTTTTTGGATGTGACCCTTCGTTGGGAGGGTATATTAAGAGTTAGTTCAAGGGATGAAACCCCTTAGATGGTTGAAATATGAACTATTTTATGGTATTGGTTCCATTCCAATATGATAGTATTATGGGTGTGGTTCCAATCCGAAAAATATGTTATATAATTATAGGGAGGGGAATCATTCTAAACTAATGGTGGTATGATATAGGTTATATTCCCCCTGATATGTATTTATTATTTATTCTGATTCACTAGTAAACATATTTTCCACTAATGGTAATACATTATGCTTAGATGCATATATCCCTGCCCGAATCAGGTGTGGTCGATCTATAGTGTCACCTTAAAAACCAATGATTAATAAATGTTTTTTATTATTATTTTGAACTATATATTACTATATTGGTCGTATGACGTGATGCATAAAAAATATTTTGTGGCTATATTTGAGAAACTATTTATGATTCCCTAGAAATTTTTAATTAAACCTATATTAGGAGTGCCTAGAACAGTGGTACCTAAGAGGAGATCGTGTTTGTAGGTTTAGGTTGGGTAGAGGACCAATGTTTCATAATCAAATTGGATAACTTGGATGGAGTCTAGAGATGATGATTAGGGATGGTATCACATTATCCTTGAATGTTTATTTATTTTTTTAATATTTTTATATATTATTTTCCCAATGGGAAGGAACTTGAGATGTAATATCATATAACAACATTTAATTTCTCAAAACATGAATTCATATTTGTTTCTTTATAATTTTATTATTTATAAGGATTTAGTTTTTTTATTTCAGTAACTATTCTGGTCTTATTATACTATATAGTCTCCCCATGGAAAATATTTAAACCCTTGATAATAGTTGGAATCAAATTTTTTATGGGGAGGCCTAATAGAGGTCAAGTGACACTCCATTTGGGACACTAGTAGGTGGTATTTAAATAACATTTTCATGTTCACCTTTCTTGTTTTGGGTTAAAAGGTCATTTTCACTGCCATTATACCTCTACAAATATGTATAATATAATCTAAAACCATTAGTATATAAAAAACAAAATGAAGGTATAATAAAGTCAAAGCCTCTAACTCATATAAGTCCAAAATTGTTCTCATCCATTAGAATCAAAACCATTGATATAGAGTCATCCCACAAAACTCACAACCAAAACACCTAATGAGATACTTTTGAAACAACATTAAATTTATCAAAAGAGAAAATATAATAGAAAAATCATATATAAAAAATTTATTATATTAATATAAAATAAATCTTAATATCTTAGAAATAATCAAAGATTCAAAAAATATTATAACACAAATCTTATATAAGAAACTCTTGTTCATACCTAAATTAATCCAGACCATCAAGTCTCAAAAAGACACAAACGAAGGGAATAACATGCCTATTGAGATATTTTTCAAAATATTTCTAGTTAATGATATGGGAGTTTTTAGAAATATATTTAGGATTCTATAATAAAAGTAAAACAAAAAGAATATAATATATCTATAGTGTAATACCTAACTGATATTCCCCCATAATAATTATCTCAAGCACCTCAAAATTTATAATGAATTGATGATATATCATACCCCCTCTCCTACCAAAATTGATCATCACACAACATTGATAAACCCATAAAAACACATGATAATTCATTCTTAATTCCAAAGGTATTATACTCAAATCAGTATTTGAATTTTTTTGATCCTGATCATCAACTATTTATTCATGAATGACTAAAACATTAATTATAATATTTTATACCACATCTGGTCTAGGAATCATAGACATTCTATCCCAAGTCCAACAAAACTGATTTATAAATGATTTATAATAAAATTCCTTGAACGGAACCATAAAAATAGTTGAGTGATAACTATTATTATAATAAATATCATTAAATATTATGTGCTTCATCTAAAAATCTATAATTTGAAGAACAGTTGTGTTGAAAATATCATCAAGGGTCAAGATAGTACACTGAGACTTCCCATCCATTTGAGATTGATATATAGTAATAAGGAATAGATGATATAACAAATAATGTTTTAGATTCTTTTAAACCTTTCAGGTAAAATAAGGATCTCAATTAAAGGCGATCATCCTCAGAAAACCATAAATCCCTAAAACCTATTATATATAAATCCTTGATAAAAAATCCCTTGAACTCGATTCCATTTTAACTATGCAATTTTACATCTTTTTTAATCAATTTATAACCACCCATATATCATCATAAACTAAATTATATAAAATAAAACTGATGTTGAAATCCTTTGAAATAACCATTCAATGTATTTTAAAAAAAATAAACAACTATAATAAACTGACATGAACTCTATTCTTAACATTTACCCACTAACTGACTGAACCTCAAGATATAGACTTAGGCACTAAACTATTAATCCCATTCCATAAGATATAATCCTCTATTGAATGATACATCTAGGATATACCATGATAAACTATAAGAAGTGATCTATGAATCTTAGGATGAACTACCTCTCACATCACATATATTATAATTATCTTCACATAAAACAACATCTGAATGTCCCCATCCATAGACCACCCTTCAAAAGAAACTCTAAATACAAAATGATACCTCCATATCCCTAAATCAAAATTGCAGAGCGAAGTCTCCTCCACAAAACTAAAATGAAAAAAATAAATTGTCTCATTGTACATGATATCTCAACCTTCTAATTTCACTATATTTAGATACAAAGAAATAGTGGCATCAATCATCCTCCACTCATCTATACACTCTCCTGAAACGTAAATATACGGATTTTGAATCATTAAATTACTTATAAAATTTTATTTTCATTGTCTATAGAAGATATTGATAAAATAGTCCTATAAGAAGTCTATCCACCATCACCGACACAAAATCAAATATCCATGAGGAAAAAAAATATCTTAACATTTTTTTATTTTTGAGTACCAAAAAATGTTGTATGATATAGTAATGTTTCCAAAGATTCAGAGCGAAGAAGCACTATCAAAATATAAAGATCATTATAATCATCATTATACTAATGATTATGTGATTTAAATAACCAATAAGTGATAATTTCTATATAATATATCAAAATATGACAATATATAAGAAAATATTATTTAAATGACCATCAAATAAGAATCATTATTTTAGTAAACAGAGAATAAGAGCATTGATTACGTTCTCCACATGGTCTCAAAAAAATATCAAAAACATTTTAATAAATATAGAATCCAGATCCATTGGGATGAATACCATCATTGATGGAGTAATCAGAGAGAAATTACATAAGGTATTCCCTTAATATTCAATGAGATAATGTAAAATATGAAACTCAACAATATTCTATAGATATATCGATGAAGAAACTATATCAATATTAAATGTAATGTGTAATATACCCTGTTAAGACATGTCATTTTTACAAAATACACTTCAAAAACCCCAAACTACTCTAATAATTACCCATACATTTTATTTCCTTAAAGAACATCCATGACAGATCAAAGATACTTACCTATACCACCTCTGACCTTAGATACCTGATAATATATTTAATGGAAATGACCATAAATTGATCCAAGAACTCATAAAGCAATGACTTCATAAACCTGTTAAGATAACATTGAAATTATGACACATAAAGTTTTGAACTTAAAATCAATGTGTTGATAATGATATCTAATTTTTACTTTTCAAAATATTTTCTACTTTAACCCTAATTTGATAATTCCTGATCGTATTTCATTTTATATATAAAAACTAGCTCTATTAAATTAATTTAATAAATATAAAATCCTTAGTAGGGGATAACTGTTTATTAATATAATAAAATTCCATTAACGGTAATAGATACACAATCACATACAAAGATATATGTTTTTTATTAATAACACCATAGTAACCCATAGAGATATGTTGGGCCAGATAAAACCATTTCAAAAGAATTTATATATATAAACTCTAAACTCACAAAACATAAAAGGATCCCTTTGATAAAGATACCTCAAAATCAATGAGATATGATGTTGAAACTCTATACAAAATCAATATCTCATGAAGGTGAATGTTCCACAAGCTACTCTAACATGATACTTGAGAGCTCATCCAAATCTCTCATAAATACTAATACTTTCACAACCATCAAACCCTTTATATTATCTAATATATATAAAGAATGAAGATATTAGAATCAACAAACATAATAATGATCCTACTCTCCAAAAAAACACTACTTTCACTCTATTTACATAAAAAATTACTTTTCTTAGATAATAATCAATAAAAAATACAACAAGTAAAACATAACTCTCATTTTAATAATATAGAATAAAAATATATAAAAAATAAAAAACTCCATGATCGATGGATGATGTCCCATAATTATCTCACATCATTAAAAAAATATTAAAAATCTAGATTGACATGGATCATTCATAGTCTACATGAAGATCACTTGATGTCTCTCCAACTTGAGTCCTTATCCTTATACTATTGTATGACCAATAAGGGTGTGAAAATATCCTAAATATAATAGTTAATACCCATTCGTGATGATATATATAAATGGAACCTGAAATAATATTTGGTAAAACTAACATAGGTTACTCAATAATCCTATATATTACCAAAATCAAAAATTCATCCTAACTTTTATTTAAATCATTGATATCACATTTTTATAACCCACCCCCATCAAAACCCGTCTTGTCCAACCAAAAATCTGAGTCAATTCCCCAAATTCTATCTCAATAAGAAACTATTTTGTAACTAGAACTAAATTTTTGATATATATTAAATAAATGGGATTAATTACCATCACCATCCCTATAATTATTTAATGAAACCACGAATCAACTTCAACTGATAAGTTAAAAATAAAACCAATGACCATAATGATTTATGTAATGTGTTTCTCTTGTAATGTCTCCAAAAATAAATACCCTAATCAATATCACAAAAAATGGTTTTTCCATCCCTATAACCTACATATCACATGCTAATAATTCCATTCAATATCAATAAGTCCCTACTACTAGAATAAAAATAATATATATATTTATATATAATGTGTGGGAATACAATTATACTTAGTAGTTTTCTCTCTAGGATCTCTCATAAGAATTTAGGAGAACAATACAAAATCCTCTATAAATAAATACAAAAACCAACTCATTACATTTATAATACATGTACTACCCATCCTCTCTAAGGATCACTCATTAAATTTTCACAATTATTTATAAGATAATATCTAGAATATATTTATAGAATGGTACCCATAATCCACATTCTTGTTAATCTTGAAGCCCTTATGAACTAATGTCATATATCGTAGTGGTCTCATTTTATCCATATTTCAAAAACAAAATACAACATAACTAAATTATAAACACAACATGCATACCACAACTATATACTTCAATCCAATATGACATGCCTCATAAAACAACCTCATTACACTTCTCATCTTGCAACCAAATTTATCATGTAAAACATTAAAATAATTCTTTTTTGCTCATGTACACCTCAGTTTCATTTAATCATCACATCCAAATCATATTCTATAGTAGTAATATTCTATTAGAGCTAATACTATATATATATGGGAGATTAGGGAAGGTGTATAATTTACATATCTATATCAACCACATCATAGATATTGGGGAATAAAATTGAAACTCATAACCTCATATAGCCATTGGTTACATTTACCAACTCCTGTAATGGTGGATAAGAAATAACATAACATTAATGAATATATAGTTGACACAAAAAATAACATCCTCAGTTTCTAATAACAATTAAAATACTAATATAACCATAACCATTTTTACATCCCCACCGCATTGCATTACCAATCATTTTCTTCCACCACTTTCTACAATATATTCCAAGCACACCATTAAGATATAATAACCAAACAACTACCTCATAAAATATAATTCCTAGTTCATTATTATATATATATATATATATATATATTATTAACAATGTTAGATTCATTAAACAAAATAAGAAAAATAATAAAAATTTATATGAACATTATTTATTCACATCATTACAGTTCCACTGCCATATAATAATCATCAACTTATTTTTATTATTTAAAAACATAAAAAACTATTTAATTTACCTTTAACACTTCAACTTCTTGAAAAATACACTACCCTTTTCATGTATCAATTCAATAATTTATTTATCAATAAATATTTAATATCATGGGGGAACTACCAAAAAATAACCATAACAACCACATCATATATCCACATCAATACCCATTATGACAAACGATAACATCACCTATTCTACATTCACTACAAAAATATACCATTAAATATCAACAATGTCAAACCAATATGACAAACATGATTAGAATACCATGAACTGCAACAAACTAACCATACCGACACCACAACCACCAAAAAAAATATTCATATAAACATTACAACATTAATGAAATTAATTATCATGAAAAAACAACTTCTTCTAATATTTATGTAATAATACAAGTTCCATAAAATATTAATTGACCATAATTTATATATTTTTTCATTTTTCATGGAGTTTAAATATTTAAGTGATTTGAAAAATTTCAATATCATATAATGTTTACAAAATAACAACAAAATATAATCAAAATAATATATTAAGAAATTAATCAATAACAAAAAAATAATAATATTAAGGAAACATATCAAATAAGTCTCACTCCACTACCCCATCATTTGACTCATGTATGATTTAATTTCTTTATTATTTGAATTTATACTATTAATACTTATAAAAAACACCATGATATATCCAAATCATAACTATTATAAAATGAATATGTTTGAACCTACTACCTTGAAATATATATTTAACAACCACAACACATGAATGAAAACAATAAATAGGATCAACACCACCAATATACTACGACAAACCAACATGATAATTTGACAAAAAACATACATTAATAACGTAATAGATATCCCTAAAAAACAACATAAATCCCCCTCAATAAAATCCCTATTATTGTTAAAAGATATGAACTATTAAATAATAATTAAAGAAGAAAGTGAATGGATCCTTAGATCATAGTGGATTGATTATTTGAAGTGAAAGGATTTGGATCTACTACCCTTGTAAAAATTTAAAAAAATAATACATTTGTTTCCTAGGGTTCATTAAAGAGAAATATGAGTCTAAAGAAAGATGATGGATAACTAAATATAAACTAAAATTAACAGATACAATATCATGGCATGATTATGTTCACGATGGCATAACTAAGGTTTCCTAAGCATAGAATATAGAAATATTTCCTCATTTTGAATGAATAATTGATATATTTTAAAATAATACAAATTCCAAAACCGTAATGGTTTTGTACCATTAAATAATAGATACATAATCAACTTATTTCATGAATGATGTTGAAAATATTGTATAAAGTTATTTTCCCATAGTACCCTTCTTAGAGATACTCTACTTAAAATCATTAATCATAACATAGACAAATTCTAAATATAATAAAGGGTGAGCTCAAATTATTTGTAAGAGTAAAAATGTGAGATAATATTTGATAATCATATGAAACAATACATTAATAATTAGTGTATAATACCATGATAATAAAATACAACATTCACACCCAATCAGTCATAGATTATAAATCATGATTCAATGTATAAAGATTTTACATATCAAAAGAGTTGAGTTATAAGAGCGAGGAACCATCATTAATAAATCATGGGAAATAAAATCATATCATAAGAATATTAAAATTTCAAAGGAATTGTGTCTTCATCACAAGAATAGAATAGAATTTCATTTTTCAAGTAAGAATACCAAAACTACCATCAAATAGTGGATAACGTTTCATACTAGATTTGGCTCGCTTGCCAACCTAATTTCATCATTAGAATGGTTTAACTACCCATAAATTTCATATTATAAAATGTGATATCATAAATTACCTAATTAATTAGAGGTTTTTAAAGTACCTAGTAATAGCATAATTCAAACCGTAAATATTTGTTCCATAGGATCATAGAAACATTCATCATTTCATTACTACATAAATGGTGGAAAATAAACAGGTTTCATAAATTTTTTCACAACATATAATTATAAGATATAGAGGAATAGAACACAAATTATATCATTTCAAATATACATGATAAATATTAATAATGGTTAAATGATTCTCTCAAATATAAAAAATACATTTGAAAGAGCATTTGAACAATTCTTTGGAAACATGGAAAAGCCCTTTTCGTTTAGAATCTTTAAAAATTAGAATATTTTATATTATTGAGAAAAATAATTACATTAAACATAACCAAATAAATATTTAAATTATAATAAATTTCAAATAATAATCATGGTTATGGGAAAATATAATCATGTGTAAAAGTTAAAAAAAAGACTCCCATCACACATTTTCTACAAAAATCCAAATGTGTATTGTTTAAAAAATGACCAGAAGATTTATTTTAAAAATTGAATTGAAATTAAAATATGTTATAAAATTAATTTAATTTTTTTTATGATATAAAATTACATTTTTTTAGTTCATTTAAAATATTTTGAGCATTGAAGAAAAATGTCTTCAGGCAAAGAGGAAATAAAATCTGATTCTCATAAAAATATTTATCAACAATTTTAAGTCAAAAAGAGAAGTTAGTGAAAGGAATACATGGAATCCATATAAATAAAAATTAGAGAAGAAAATATATGTGATTTAATTTATAAAGAGAATATAACTCCCCCAATGGATATTCATGTATAAACAATCCTAGTGATAATGAGATTGCAACATAAACCCTTACCTCAGGCCATGCCTTTCTTTGTACGCACATAGGAGGTTCCTTATAATAAATTTAAATTTATTATAAATATATAATAGAAATGTATTAAAATATATATTATTATATATCAATCCCTTATAATTTATAAATACTATGTTTTTAATAATTCTATATTAAAATCAATATTCCTCTGAAAACATGTATGTTTTCATGTATATTTTAATTTGAAGGTTCTAGTATTGGATCCTTTCTTATGGTTTCATAATATTTAAAATATTAATCATCTTAAATTATAATATTTATCGATTTTATTCAATTTTATAACCATTAAAATAAGGTGGTGAGGAAAAATGAATTACATCACTTCATGGAGACTCATATGTACACACGAGTCATGTTTTAATTTTCCAAAAAATGAAAGGAAATAATGAAAATAATATATCTTTAAAGAATAATAATAATATAAAAAATACCATATATTTTCATTAAATATATCCATGTTTCCATCAATATATGGTGTGCTTGAAATAGGAATTATATTTCTTCATGTAGGTGATAATCTCCACGTATTAACGAATGACACTATCATTTCTCAGAGGAAGGAAGGGAGGTACATAATGGTTTTGACATTAACATTAAAAATATCAGTATAGTAATGATACTGGTTCCATCATTTTAATAAGTTTATACATTATTTTTATGTGATAAATGGGAAATGAATCACATTATGGATCCGTAAAGTGTATTACATATTCTATGGGAAACCACAATGGGATTAAACCATTTGAATTTAAATGTTTATATTTTGGAAATACAAAGGACTATATGATGTGGGTAAGGATGTTATTATGGTATTTTGGTAGTTCATGGATGATATATGCAACTAAAATGTTGTGAATTCATAAGGGGATAGGACCTCTTTTTTATATATGAGGTGGGTGGCACACTGATAGATACTTAAAACAAAAAAAAATCAATAAAGTCATATTCTTGTGAATGTACATCCAAAACAACCAAAATTAGAAGATAAGATAAGTTTATGCCTAATTTTTTCAACAAATAACATTTAACTATGTTTTTATGTTATTTTAATCCCTATTTTTGTAGTTTAAAAAATTGTTAACCCTATTTTATTTTACCATAGTAATAAATCATTTACTAAGTAACTATTTATTATGGCCAAATATGAAATTACCCTATTTAAAAAAAATAAAATATTGATTCTAAATATGGAAGCCATTTTATCATTTTCAATTCCTACATATAAAATAAATTCAATTCATAATAAGCGGACCAAACATAAGGAAAACTGTTAATAGAAAAATAGACTTTAAATCATAACACTAATTTTATTTAAATTAATTTCCTAGTAAAATACCTTAAATGAATATAAAATAATATTATTGAATATATTATTTTAAAATTTTTTAAAAATAAATAACAAATAGTGGTAAATTTAATTTATTAATATAAAAAACTATTTCATTTGTAATAATAGTTTTTCAAAAAACATATCTTTATACCTTGAAATACAATTATTTTTTTTCTAAACCAATTTATAAAAAATCAATAAATGTTCCTCATGTGTAATTTTTTTATAATTTATTAAAACTGGATAATTTTTTAATAAAACATATATGATAAAAAAAATTCTTGTAAACAAAATACTTAAAAATAGATCATTAGTATCCACAATATTTTCAAAATAAATTTGACATTATTTTGTACCATTATATTCTATTCAAATACCATATATTTTGATTAATATTATAAAGTATAATAATTATACATAGAATTTTAGTTTTCCAATATTATCATGATATCAAAAATTTATTTATCAAAGAGAAATATATTCCAAAATATTAGGGTGTTATACAATACACCCATATAATAAGTCTTTCCATGAAATCATGTCACTACGATATAAACCACCAAGGATAACTCTGCCTCATCTTATCCTTAGGTTCCCACATAGAATCATATTTTTTTTATTCATCAAAAGAACATTAACTATGTTAATAATATTGTTTTGTAGAACATTGTCTCTAGAACCCAATATTTCGACCTGGTGGTTCTTGATTAGAAACATTATTCTCTTATGGCACAACCTATGAGTTATGTAGATTCCAATAATTTGGTATGTACTTCCTCAAAGTAGAAACATAAAAACTTGATATACTTTGGAGTGATTTAAAGGATGAACCAAGATATAAGATACTATCCCAATTTGATAAAGATTCTCATAGGGCCAAATATTTATAGTGATTATATTTCCTTACTTCCCAAATCTCATAACATTCATATAAGGATATATTGAACGGAACAAAGTATCACTGTCATTATACTATAGATATTATAGATTATTCTATGCATAATTTTTATTGTAATTTCTTGGTTTCCATGACATGTTAATTATGGGATCAAACCATATTTTCTATTTCTGTAGTTGGCTTATGAACCAACATATTTTGTTACACAACTTTATCCCAACATGTTGGAATCTTATACTTTTTTCCAGAGAGGTCTATATAAGGAGAAATAAAAATTTCCAACTAAAATATAGTATTGTTAGAAAATTCAACTAGATGAAATTTGTGATAATAAACTCTATTTTAATCCACTAAAAATCTATTAATGTATATTCGTGTTTATTAATCATCCTCTTAGACTGAATATATGTCTTAGGATTATATGTAGTGCTAAATCACAACTTTGTTTTCAAATATTGCTGAATAATTCTATAAAACATCAAGGTAATCCTTGTGTCTTGATCAATTATAATTGATAGTGTTACCCCTTAAAACCTTAAATATCACTTAATGTATAAAATGGATAAGTAATTTATGGAGAAATATTATCTGATAGAAATTAATTTTTTTATTTTTACGATGATCAACTAAAATGAAATCAAAATTGTTCCCTTTAGATGTCTTAGGGAATCCCATGAGGAAATCCATGGCATTTTTTTCCCATTTCCACCCAGGAATAAGTAACATTTTTAAAAACCCATTTGAGTTATATCTCCAAGAATAAACTTGTCTACATACCAAGAACAAATATATATACTCCACAATATGTCCCTTTATGTCTCCCCACAGGAAATTATCTTTAACATCTCTATACATCATCGTATATACAAGATGAATAAAGAATAATGTACAATGAGATTCATCTAATAGTTCCAATTCCCAAATTTATGGGGCACATTCTATATTCTACAACCTTATCATTCCATATGTGTAATAAATGATCTAAAGAACATTATATACCTTCTTTTGAATGAATATATATTTATTATAAACATCTTTTATCTTAATATGAATAGATTTTAGAACATTCATCAATGAAATATATGACCTTTATCCTTCCCTTATGATTTCATGGATCATAATCTACAAATAAATATGTATTGGATCAATTTAAATCATAATCATGGGTAAAATAGCATCACTATTCCAACCCATATCATTTACCAAATTGTTATCTTCCCTAGGGTCATAATGAAATGAGTATTAAAAATATTTAATTATTTCCTAACATCTCATCTGATGTATATTAAAATATTAATATGTTAATATATAATTCAAGATTTTATGATTTGTGTATATGTCACACCATTCACAATATATATAATTCCTCCATATCTTCAAATTAGGAGTTACCCTTGTAATTTATAAATAATGAGTTAGGAAATTTTTCTGATGAAACTACAATTGGAAAGAGGAGAAAGCTACAACTATATAACTCTGCATGAAAACACATCATATTCCCTTTAATAATTCTTTTATATAAATGAAAAAACCCGTCCCTACTATAGGTTAGTTCGTGATTAGGAGGAATGGTCAATATTCTCTTTTGTTCCTTGAAAATTTCTTAACATCCATTTGTTCAATGGAACTTGGATCCCATTCTTTTCAACATGGTTAGTGGATTGTATTTCTATGAGAAACTTATCATAATATTTAAATAATATCAGTGTGAACATATCTGTTTTTTTTTTCAATTTTTGCATTATGGTTTATATACAAAAATGAATAAAAATATCCATTTTTTAGGGAACCACTGATACACTGTTTTATAAAATTATATGACCTTGTATGATACTTTATATATATATAATTTATATTTACAAAATTTATCATATAAATTTTCTTTGATCAAGATCATAAACAAAATCCTTAAATGATCTTCATGCCCTTATTTTATCTTGGAATATATTAGAATATAATTTATAAAGACTATTATAAGTTGATCAAGATAATATCCAACAACTTTACTCCTTGATCAATCATTATATCATGGGAATTAGTAAGTAAAAATATAATCACTTTAATTTCATAATGATTATACATACTATAGATTTATGTCTCATATGTGTCCACATTTTTAGAACTCAACTAATGAGATAAGGACTAGAGGTTAATCATTGAAAAGTATTTAGATCCTCATAGTTGATAAACGAATCATAAAAAACATTATAAAGGATACTTGTTCATAATAGTAATATTTTTATGCGTCCAATAATTAATACTGATATTCATTGAAGCTTTTTTATTCTTAATAAACTGAGAATGTAAAACTCATAGAGATACACTTAGATGAATGAATTTCTTATCAAGATTTCCCTATTTTATCATGTTCAATTCCTACAACTCAATCCACTCCATAGTATAGGAGTCTTAGAAATTACTGTTTCACATGTATGATTCCTCTTGAGAACTCTACATTATGAAATAAAGGAAGAATAAAAAACTATCCCGCAAATACATTGGGATTTTCCATCATTATAAAAACATCATGAATATTTAGTTTATCCCCAACCACTAATGAAAGATACCCCTCATGGATAGGTAATAGGACCCATTAAATTAAATTTGTCTTCATTGGAATATCATATAAATCAACAATCCAATAGAAAATATTGGATTGATTTGTAATATCAAATTTTACTTCCCTTCATCCATAAATTATAAGAGATCAATGTAGTGAAATATAATTTAATAAATAAACAAAATCAAATTAAAATATAGGTATAATTACCACATTTAAAATAAAAAAAATTCTAATAAACACTTTTTAGAGTAGATCTACAGAATTAAGTTGTAGTAAGCATACCCTTAGTAGTTTTCAATGATAATTAAACATTTAATCATTGAGATGGAAATATTATACTCCTAGAAATTTCTTCAAATATAAATTATTTGGTAGAACCAAGATCATAAATGACATTTTTAGTTCTAGAGTGGATGATAAGTCTACCTTTTCCCACATTGTTCTCATGACTGAATTCAGCTCTTGTGATCACATGATCATTCCCTTTATCTCTTGTATTAAGAGGCTATTTATTTTAACTATAATCATTAATCCTTGGATTAAGACACTAGAGATCCTAATCCCCAAAGTCATTGATGTTTAATTATTGATGTGTGGGTGGTGCATTTAAATGAGATTCCTCCACATTCTTTTAATTAGCTTGCCTATCTCCATATATTCAACATTAAATTACTTGATTAAATTCTTTCCAAACTTGAAACATTTACCAATGAATTATATAAATTTTCCCCGATTATTCTTTCCACACTTATGGAATAATAGAAGATTCATTTTCACTCCCCCATGGGTTTTGTTATGTGAATTTTCTAAAAAATGTATTTTAGTATTCTAATGAAAACCCTGAGAGTGATGGGATTCCCTACTCTCTATTTATTACATTAGATAACATTTATTCATTTAATCATAACCCTAATTTACCTTATGGATAACACCATTTGAAGGATTGGTTTTAAGCAACCAATGAACTGATCAATGTTGATTTAACATTTAATCACAAAACCATCAGAATATCTTGAAAGCCTTTTGAAAATTGCATCATACGGGCCTATAGATTCATTATAAATTAACTTAAGATTAATTTATTCTATTAAAATTTTCGTTTGCATATTTCAAGGAATGTAGTGATTAAAAATATCATCTTAATATCATCTTATTCTATGGTGTAAATTTCATATTATTCACCCATATTCTTGATGACATTATACCATCAATCTACTTCACCTTCAAATTGAGACACCTCAATGACTAATTGTTCATGTTTTGAGCACTAGATAATGGAAAATATATTTTCAGTGGTGCTGATACATTTATTAGACACTGTTAGATTTTAGTACACACTAAAATAAGCTATATGTTTTCTTGTGAAATACTCAATGGTGTGTCTTTAGCTCATTTTCTATTTTGGAAGCTCAATATGATTCATAGATTAAGAGAGTTGTGTGAGCACATAAATAAGATTTTACATTCTAGATCACATGCCATTCAATTTATAAAGCGGATAATTTTTAATTTCCCACCCCATTCATTTTAAAGGAAATTCCTTCAGTTCCATCCATTGAATAAAACCAAAAGTCATAATTTATGTATTAAGATACACTAATCAGAGGGAGAAATCATATAATAAAAAATCAATCCAACGATATCCAAAATTATGTCAATTTTTTATCAAACTATATGAACTTTATGTTCAACCTATATCACATTCAATACGTCATAGGTTTTCTTATGTTCTACACTCATGTTATTGATAACCTAATCTCAAAAAATCACTAAACACTTATTTGATTCAAACTGCGGTGACATAAAAATAACATGTATAACTGTTACATCATCTTCATTGAATAATCAATAAATTTCACAATAATAGAAACCCAAGAAAGATATAGGTTACGTTCCTTTGAAGACTAAATACATAATAAACTTATAACATGAAGTATCTTAAACATCTCCCACAACTTTTGTGTCTCATTATACCCTTCATAAACATACCCAATTAAAATATTTTTTCGTAACCCATGGAAAATTTAAATAACAGAAACAAAGATCTTAGATTGTAAGTAAGGCTAAAAATGGGATATAAAAATCAATGATCATATAAAATCATAGGATAACCATGGGGGTATTAAATCATGATTATAACTTATAATGTTTGTAACCAATCAGTAATAGATAAAAAATCATGAGCCCCAACATAAAAAAATTTAGAATTTTAAAAGACATGGGTTAGAAGCATGATGAATTATAATTAATCAATATTAATCCATGATTGAATAACATATGTATAATAACATTTCCTAGGAATTATAAAAAAATAATATGCAGAAAAATTTATTTCATTAGTCATGGTTCACAAACAAGACCATCCTGACATAATGAAGAAAGTCCCATAATGGTTTGGGTTCACTACTCATCCTCTTTTAATCCTATGAATGAGTTTAATATCCATCCTATTTGATAATTTATCATGAGTTATAAATAATTAAACATTGTGTTTCAGGTACTTAATATACCCCACTAATAAAAAAACTAAAACCATATATATGTTTCCAATAATATTATAGAAACATTCATATTTATATCATAGCATAACACAAGGAAAATAAATGGGTTTCATAATGTTTTTTCATGAAAAATCATAACACATCCATGTAATTAACATGGATGGTATTATTATTTCATATCCTTATTATCTTATGAAACATCAAAGATTTCAATGGTTGACGAAAAATACAATTTAAATATCATTTTTTTTTAAACATGGAAAATATTTTTTTTCCTTGGAACATTTAACAAATAAAAATGTCAAAACTATTAAAATATATATTTTATTTAAAATAATCATGAAACTTATAAAGGAATATTCAAATAAATTAATAAGAATGATGATGGTAAAATCCATTCATCACATTGTAACATCCCGATTCTTGGTGCCGCCCAGAGGATCCCCATACCCGGTTGGCCACATGGCCCCAAGATCATTTACCCAAATGCCAGAGGGTGCTGGCTAGCAGTTAGGGACTTGGGTGTGATGGGAGGGAAACTATACCATAATTGGATGAGAAATGTAGCAGAAAGAAATAGATAATAATAGCGGAAGTAGTAATAATACAATACAATATTAAACAATAGAATATTAAAAGTAAATATGCAATTTCAGCATATATATATATATAATGATACATGTCACAAGTATCTATTAAAGTATACAGGCAATTCTAAATGGTGGAATAAAGTACTAAACCGAAGTACAAGGAAAGAAACAAGTAAAAAACTCCAACAGCATCACAAGCCTTGCCATGGTCTCGTGATCTCCAGCTCCACAGAAGTCATGTACCTGAAATATAAGGGAGATTCCTCTTATCTATACCTACAACAATATAATATATTTGGGACGAAAAGCATGACCCAAACATGGTGTGAGATGAATCTCAGTAGGAAATCACCCAAAGCTATATTCCTATTTATCAGTGAATATATATAGCAGTCAAGTATACAAAAATTAAGTAATGAACAAGAAATTACTCTAAATTCAACAATTCTATAGTTTCAACTACATTCATTTATATTTATCAATTATTAAACCAGACAAAAACATGAAACCCTCTAGGATGTTATCACATCCAATCCCCTCTGGTTGAACCAATCAACCTCAATCAACCCTCTGGGTAAGTTCTCATAGCCTACCCCCTATGGTTCAACTTATACTAGGATATAACAACCTCCTGGGTAGCTCACATGGTCTATCCCCTATGGTCTCATGAAAACCAAGACTCTATGGAGAAGAAATCACCATCAATTACCCCTAGAGCCTTTTAATGATAAAATATAGACACTCTGAGGTAGCACTCAACATCAATTCCCAATGTGGTCTTGTAACTGTAACTATATACACTCTGAGGGAGTACACAACATAAACCCCCCCCCCCCCCATGGTCTCACAACATGATAAAAAATTACAGACACTCTCGGGATTCCCTCAACGTCAATTCCCCCTATGGTCTAACTACACTAGTTCCCTACATCCCTTTGTAAATAAATAGTGCACAAATGATGTTCATCAGCCAAAGTAAACCTCAATAAATACTTGGCTAAACAACTAAAATTCATATCACAAAATCAAATAAAATTACTTCATCCTAAAAATACTTGGCATGGAAAGTAAGTAGTCTAACATCAGTACTAGACCTAATGGTCAATATCAAATCAAACATGGGAAAGCATCCCCATAGCATGGAAAAATAAAACTATTCACAAACAAGAGCCCTAACTCTTGAAAAAAAAAGCATAGCATACATCAATAGGGTTAAAATACCTAAACACACAATACCCTAAACTAGGGTATTTGGAACTTTGGCATACATAACTGAAAGACCGTCTATATTAAGGAAAAAATCACTTACCTAGGTGTTGTATGATCGATATACTCTATCTTTGGACCTTGAATTGTCCTAGAATGATATAGATCTACAAAAACATCACAAATTCTCAACCGAGGATATCTCACAAAAGAGGAGAAATCAAGGAATAAGTCTCTAAGAGAAGTAAGAACTCAACCTGGTGATTCTGATGCAATCGACGGAGGTTAAATTGGAGAATTGATAGTGGGGTGGGGGCTCAGAGAAGAATCATCGGCATCGGTCATTCATGGACAAGATGAGCCGAGAAGAAGTGATTTTTGTGAATGAGATGAAACCCTAGTCTGATCTAAATAATAAAAAGAAAAGTACACAAAGTGTCTTTTAAAATTACACGGCTTATATATGCCTTTATCAGACCACTCTTAAGGCTGTCTCTAGGTCACCCCACATGGCCATGTACTTGGCCATTACACGGCCAGTACACAGTCACTCGCGATAACCGAGTACACGATGTGTACTCTTAAGAACACATCGTGTAATCCCTAAATTTCTAGATTTCCCTCTATTTCTCAGAAAATCTAGAAAGGAAAAAACCCATACCTAAAAAAGAATGTATTAGTTCTTACAAACTTCCCCCTTAATGAAATTTGTCCCCAAATTTCCCTAGCATGTTAGCATAGAAGAATAATCCTCGAATATCACTGGCCACTAAGATCATACATCGGCCTCCCTCTCCTAAGTCTCATCCTATACTCGCTCGTGCTACCATAGCACACCTGCCAGAGAAAAAGACCGACCACATAGAACCTTTTCCCTATGATCAAGAATCTGGATAGTTTGATCCCCAAATGATGCATCCACATCTAGCTCAACCTCCTCATGTTGAAAAACATGATATGTGTCTGACAAGAAATAACATAGATGAGAAACATGGAAGAGGTCATGTATAGCCCGATACCTCTAAAGTAACTACAAACTAAAAGAACCCGACCCGACTCTCTCCAAAATATCAAATGGTCCAACATATATCAGTAAAAGATTGTCGTGTCTCATAATCCTCCTGTCCCCCAACCTCAGTTAGACATGTAGAAAAACATGATCTCCAACCTCGACCTTCAAGGGTATTCTCCATAGATCAACATAAGACTGTTGTTGTGAATGTGTAGCATCCACCCTCTTCTAAAGAAACTCTATTTGTTACGTGGTCTCCTAGACAAGACGAGATCCCAACATAGCTTCCTATCCTTTTTTCCATCCAACATAGGGGGTGATCATCATGGAATACTATACAAATCCTCATAAGGTACCATCTGAATAGTTTCTTGAAAACTATTATTTTAGGTAAACTCCAAAAGAGTTTTGTACTTCTCCCAAGAACCTCCAAAATCTAGGATGCATGCTCATAGAATGTCCTCTAGCACCTGAATCATACGCTCACACATGACATCTGTCTGGGGATGGTAAGCTCTACTCAGAAGTACCTGTGTACCCAAATCCCTCTGAAGTCTCTACCAGACCCGATCAGTAAAATGTGCATCCCTGTCTGAAACAATGGAGTGTGGACCCCCTTGTCGATGTAAAATCTCATTGATGTAAAACCTTCCCAGCTCATCAACACTGAAGGTCTCCTTGGTTGGTATGAAGTGTGAATCCATTGTGAGTCAATCAATGACAACCCAAACTGCATCATTCCCTTATGGTGCCCATGAAAGACCTGTCACGAAATCCATCGTGACATCATTCCACTTCCACTCAGAAATGGGTAACTACTGAAAAATCCTTAGTGGTTGCTGATACTCTACCTTCACCTACTGATAGATGAAACAACTCATGAAAAACCCAGCAACAAATCTCTTCATACCTGGACACCAATACATGGTGTAGATCACGATACATCTTCGTGACACCAGGAGGAACTGCAGAAGCGGTGGAATGAAAGCTCCACATCATCTCCTCACCTATGTCTTCTAACACGCATAATCACCCTTGAAAATTAAAGATCTCGTCCTCACCTATGGTCCATCCATGAATGGGGTCCTCTCCTGACACACTTTCTCATAGAACATGGCCTTCAGAATCTGATAACTACCTCATTTTCACTCGATCAAGTAGAGTAGAGGTAAGAACTATAGAAGAAAGAAATGTCTACACTTATTTTTTGTGCACCTCCAAATTCATCTCAAAGAACGGAGCCATAAGCTGCAACTCACTACTGGACACATGAACTTCCTATATTTGTGTTCTCCTGGTCAATGCTTCTGCCACTATGTTTCCTTTCCCATGCATGTATGCATGCACAATGTCAATGAATTGAAGGTACTAAAACCACCTTCATTGCCTCAAGTTTAGGTCACCCTAGGTAAAGATATACTTTAGACTTTTCTGGTCTGTGTACACCAAAAAATTCTCTACCAAAAGTTAATGCCTCCAACATTGCATGGAATGAAAAACTACTGCCAACTCGAGATTGTGCATCGGGTAATTCCTCTCATTCGGCCTCAACTGCTAAGACCCGTACACAATGACTCCTTTTAAATGCATAGGCACTACTCCCTGCCCGATAACTGATTCATCACAGTAAACTGTATAAATTTTTGTTGTATCTATCAAAACTAGTATCAATGCTGAAGTCAAAATCCCTTTCAGCTCACGAAAGGATGAATCACAAGAATATGATCATATGTTCTGTGCACCCTTATTAGTCTGGCTCGATAGTGGCTCTGCTAAGAATGAATAGTATTTTATGAAACATCATTAGTATTCATCTAGCCCTAGAAAACTTCATACCTCAAATACATTCTTCAGCTACTCCCAAGAAACTACTGCTCTCACTTTCTTGGGGTCTACTGATACACCTATCTATGAGATAACATGACCCTTGAAGTCAATCTGGTGCACCCAAAAGTGTATTTTTTAGAGATTATCATATAACTGATGCTCTCTTAGTGTACTCAAAATGATCTCTAGGTATGTGGTGTGTTTTTGTTGAGTGTTAGAGTAAACCAAGATATCATTCATAAATAATTCCACAAAACAATCCATGTATGGATGGAACACTTGGTTCATCCGTGCCATGAAA
Source organism: Viscum album (assembly GCA_963277665.1). Classification (NCBI taxonomy): domain Eukaryota; kingdom Viridiplantae; phylum Streptophyta; class Magnoliopsida; order Santalales; family Viscaceae; genus Viscum; species Viscum album. The sequence goes on from OY728119.1 coordinate 2,124,881,989, forward strand.
AATGTAGGTGCATTCATGAGACAGAACAACATAACAACATACTCGTATAGAACATACCTGCTTCGAAAGGATGTAAGAGGTATATCTGAAGTTATAATGTGTAACTGATGATAACCAGATAACAAGTCAATATTTGAGAACACCCAGGATCCTTGAAGCTGATCAAAGAGATCATGAATCCTTGAAAAGGGATATCGATTCTTGAACATCAACTGGTTTGGATTCTGATAATCCACAAAAAGTATAAGGTTACCATCCACCTTCTTTACAAAAAATGATAGGTGAACCCCAGGGAGAAGTACTAGGTTGGATGAAACCCTTTGCATGCAACTCCAGTTTCTGCTTATTGGGATCCTTTAACTCTGTTTTTTCTATCATGTAAGGAGGAATAGACACTAGTGAAGATTCTAGAAGAATATCAATAGAAATTTCAACCTCTCTCTCTCTAGAGGAGTACCTAAAAAGTCCTCTAGAAAGATATCCCTAAAACGATCGACCACTAGGGGAAAGTCCAACTGTGAATTCCCCTAGTGATCTAGATACATGATAGAAATCTGGGTTTTAACTCCTCCCAAACCATGATGCTCTGGTCCTTCTCTGCTTTTTTGAACATCCCATTCTCTTGTATGTAAGAATAAATTTCCCTATGGTGATGTGATACTCACCGTACAATAATAGCAGTCGATAATATCCCGGATGGGAATTAACCAGTCCATTCTGAGAATGAAATCATCGCATGTCAACTCTAGAACATAGAGGTCCCAGATGAAGTAACACCCACCAACCTCAAGAGGGAACTCCCTGCACTGACGTACACTAGCCATTCTATCCCCCAATGGAGTGTCTAGCGTCAATACAACAGCATGAGTGAAGAGAAAACGCCCAAGGATCTCCACAACAGCAAAATATATGAAACTATGGGTAGCCCTTATATTGAAAATTGATGAAGGTAAAATTTAGGCAACTAGGATTATACCTATGACTATGGAGGGAATGAGGTCCTTCTCATACTAGTTATGATATAATACAAACGTCTAACCTGTACTACGGCCCTATAACCCTACCAGTTGTCACTGAATGCCTGGTGAATGGTTGTAATGGCCATGACCCCCACCTCGGCCTGAATGGCCAGACGTACTCCAGTTCCCTCGTAGATGAGAAATTGGTGGTCCTTATCCTGAATGAGGAGTCATATAATAACCTCTGTCACTAGTTGCTGGTGAGAAAAAATGACAGAACAGCTAAATATGGACCATCTTTCCATAATATCGGCACTCAAATAGGTCTCTCAGGCAATGTGGCCTCGTATACGCTCCCTTACCACACTAGTAGCTTACCACGTGGCTACCAAAATATGTATCTCTCCTACTCAGATATCTACATGTAGACTCCATGCAGTTCTTCCTACTATCAATCGGAGAAGCACCAAATATGGATGTTGAACCACCCTGGCCCATAGCTCCCAAATCCCTCAGGTTGCGCTCTGTGATTAGATCCTAGTTGACAACAGTAGAACTGGATGTCTACTTGAAGATGTTCACCTGATATCGAATGGAATGCCTGAGACCATCCTCAATCTTCCTCACATGGAATAACTCACCACCCCTGGAATGGCTGTGATGCGTTGTAGCTCTGTCAAGTGAGATGAATACTTCATGACTGAAAGAGTAACTTGCATCAGAATAATGATCACTTAGGCTCAATCAGCCCTCAAATTATCCAGGTATAAGTAATCATAGAAGGTACATAGAAACTCATCTTAAGTCATACCCTGCTGGCACACTACCTTTGATATCACATCCCACCATCTCTTGGAGGAATACCAAATATTATAAGTAGTGAGCATTACTCTCCTATCTGGAGGCATCTTTAGAAGATAAAAGATCAATTACATGGAATCTAACCATGACTCAATAACCTCAGGTCCTCCATCCCCTAAGAAAGTGGGAGGATGCTACTTCTGAAATACCCGCCTCAACTATGCGATAAACGGGGCAGGATACGGTGCTCCATAGATGGTCTGAACAAACCAGATGAAGGATTCTTAGAACAATGCATCGACACCTATATCCAGAATGATGGTTGGTGCCAAGACAGGAATTACTGGAGGTTCTGCCAGTAATTTTTAATCTACCATGTCCTGTGTCTGATCATTACCCGAAATTTGGCGTGCTACTTGAGGACTTCATAGTGGAATGACTCTATAAGGTTTAGCATACACCTCAGTTCTAGTTTTTCAAAACTGGGATACACTGCATGTATGAACATTACACGGTGTTTTCCTTTAATCCTTCACATGGGAGTGTACTCCTACCAACCCTAGTCGTGTAACACCCCATACACACAGCATGTTCTCCCAAGACATGGTGTGTACTTGAATAATTTTTCTCTGCATGAGATCTTCTACATGACTAACCCACACGGTTATCCTAGAACAAGACTACATAGTGTGTCTGTTCTAGACACAATGTGTAATAAAAGGATTTCATCGACCCATGTTGTTAGTCACATGGTCGTATACATTGGTTAAACTACACGACGTGTTCAAGATTGCCATAGTGTGTATAACCTATGTTTCATCCATCCATGTCGTTAGTCACATAGGTGGACATATGGTCCTTAAAAACGGTATGTGTGTCTAATACACAGTGTGTTCCTCCAAGGATTTCCCAACCCTGTGTCTCTTAACACACAGGTAGTAACACGGTTAGAGACTATACAGAGTGTAAACTAAGTACACAGCATGTACCTAAGAAAAACAATTCCTTCCAAAATAGAAGGATACATGGTGTGTATTTAGTAAAACACAATGTCTATTTTGGGATTTTCTACACAGTAGGCCTCAAAAGATACTCTAGATCCCAAAAAATAACTGAAATGAGCATTGAAGTTCCAAATTCTGATCCGTGAGGACCCATACTCCATGTGAATCAAATATTGGAATCTTATACATGTCATATACAATTAGAACAGTGTAATGATCCACCAAATTCGGATCCTTGATGTCCCATAAAACCTTAAAAACCCATTTTTGGAATTCAGTTAAACGAAACGATACGAAATCCAATACCCTATCAAATAGCTGGTATTCTATCAAGTCATCAATCACAACAACATGAATATCTAGCACAACATCTATCACTACAACATGAAATCATTAATTCATCGTAAATGGAATTAAAAAATGCATGAGATGTTATCTATAGAAATTGCCTATATGATGCCTAAGATGGAATACACTCATCTCATTGGGTTTCAATGGAAATAGAACCTCAATATTATCAATTTTAACGAAACAAAACATGTGAATCACCAAATGAAGAAATCAAACCATCTTTAAAAATTCCAAAAGAAGAAAAATTTCAATATACGAGGTAAATTGGATTTTCCCTATACACGGGATAGCTACTCCCGGGTACATCTTATTACCAACAACCTATTTTTTCATATCCCTAGCTATAGGCTCTAAATAGTAAGTCAAGAAGAAAAGAACCTCCACTGATACCACTTTGTAACGTACCTGTTTCGAGTGCCTCCCAGAGGTGCCCCATAACTGGTTGGTCACATGGACTCAAGTGCATTTCCCCAAATGCCAGAAGCTGCCGACTAGCAGTAAGGGCCTTGGGTGTGATGGTGGGGAAACTATTCCCTCATTAGAAGAGTAATGTAGTAGAGAGAAATAGATAACAATAGCATAAGGAGTAATAATACCATGAAACAGTAAACAACGAAATACTGAAAGTAAATAGACAACTGCAACATATATATATCAATAATGATGTATTTCACAAGTATCTAAGAAAGAAACCAAACAAGTAACATTGCTGTAGTACAATACTAAACCAAAGTATAAGTAATGAAACAAGTAAACTACTCCAATAGCATCGAAAGCCACATCATGGTCTCATTCTCTCCAACTCCATAGCAGTCAAGTACCTAAACTAGAAGGGTGATTTCCCTTATCTATACCTGCAACAATATAATCTGTTTGGGCCCAAAAGCATGACCCAAATAGGGTGTGAGACAAATATCAGTAGGCAACCATCCATGGATCTATATCCAATAATCATTAAATATATATAGCAGGCTAGAATGAAAAAATTAAGTAATGAATATGAAGTACTCAAAAGTAAACAATCCTATAGTTTTAACTACATTCATTTACATTTATCAATTACTAAACCAAAAAAAACAAGCAACCCTATTGGAAGTTCTTAGAACCTATACCCTATGGTTCATCCAATCAACCTCATGCAACCCTCTGGGTATGTTCTCACAGCTTAACCCCCCTGGTTCAACTTATACAAGCATATAAAGACCTCTTAGGTAGATTATATTGTCTAACCCCTTTGGTCTCATGCAAACAAAGAATCTATGAGGAAGAACTCATCATCAATTCCCCCTATTCCCTTTTTACAATAAACTACAGACACTCTAAGGAAGAAATAAATGTGAATTCCCCCTATGGTATCATAATAGTAACTATAGACACTCTGAGGAGAACTGAACATCAATTCCCCCCATGTTCTCGCAGAATGATAAAAATAAAAGACACTCTCGGGAAGCCCTCAATGTCAATTACCCATATGGTCTGACTACATTAGGTTCCCACAACCCAATGTAAAGAAATCGTTCCCAGACAATGTTAAACATCCAATGTAAACCTCAATTACTACTTGGATAAATAGATACAAATCATATCATAGCATCAGATAAAATCACTCCATCCTAACAATACTATGAATGGAATGAAAGCATCCTAACAGGAAATACTATACTAAATTGGAAATATCAATTCAATCATGTGAAAACACCTACATAGCAAGGAAAAATAATCATATTTACAAACAAGATCCCTAACTCAAGCAAACATTCATAGTAGGAAACAACAGGGTTAAAATCCCTAAACACACAATATCCTAAATGAGGGTATTGGGAAATTTTGCATATATAACTAAATGACAATCTAAATAAAGGAAAAAAACCACATAGCTTGGCATTTAATGATCGATATACTTCGGCGTTGACCCTTTAATCAACATAGAACAGGGTACATCTACAAAAACGTCCAAAACGCTCAACCGAGGATATCTCACGAAAGAGGGGAAATAAAGGAACGAGGCTCTGGAAGAAGGAATAACTAACCTTGGTGATTCCAACTCAATTGACGGCGGTTCAATAGAAGAATGGATGGCGGGTTGGGGGCTCGGAAAAAATCGCCGTCTTCAGTTACTGCTGGATGAGGTGAGCTGAGAAGAAGTGATTTTTGTGAACGAGATGAAACCCCTGTCCAATATGACAAATAAAAATAAAAGTACATTCCATATCTTTTAAAAGTACACGGTGTGTATATTACTTTACTAGGATATTCTTTATGAGGTATCTATGTCACCCCTATGACCATGTACACGACCGTTATATGGCCAATACACGGTCACCCACGACAACCGTGTACACGACATGTACTCCTAAGTACACATCGTATACTCCTTAAATTTCTATGTTCTCCTTTTTTTTCTCCAAAACACTAGAAAAGAAAAACCCATACTGGAAAAGTTGGTTCGGGTTCTTACACATGTAAAAAATAAAGAAAATATTCCTTTAACACTTTTGGTGAAAAGTTGAAAAGTACCTCGTTCAGAAAATGATAATAAGAATCCATCTCAAAACATTTAAATAAAAGTTAAATATGTTTGAAAATTAATTTAAATAATCATTTAAATATATAAAAAAATATTATTAAAAAATATTCAAGGAACATGGTTGCAGACAAGAAAATTTATTGTCTAAATAGAAATAAGATCATCTTTTCTTAAAAACATTTTCAGGAAAATATTTAGTAGATCAAAAATGTTGATGAAATTAAAGTTTTAAAACCCTATAAATAGTAATAAAATAATAAAATAAATGGATTTTAATATATAGAGACTATATAATTACTGTAATGGTGATTCAAGCAAAAAAAGACCGATTACAAAATAAGATTACAACATAAACACTTACCACATGTCCTGAATTTCTTCATACGTGATGTTAAGTTTCAATATAAAAAATTTAGTTTTGTTATAAATTTATGAAAAAATCATATTCACTATTATCATAAAATATATCAATCCCTTGTAATTTCAAATTACACATTTGTTGACATTTCTTTATTTAATTTTTCATTTGAATGTAAACTAGATTGTTTTCTATACATGTTTTTTGAGAATGATATTGGTACATGCATAGTGGTCATGTTTTCAACATATCAAAAATTTTAATCATAATGAATCTATCATATTTATTAGTTATAAAAAATATTGTAACCTTTTATATAATGTGATTATGGAAAATGAATTATACAGTTTCATGGAGGTGGGAGTCCATACCTACACATGAGTAATGATTTCATTTTCAATCGAATATAAATAACTAAATAAAACTAATAATCCATTTTTATAGAATCATAATAATATAGTAAATATACTATATATTTTATAAATTCAACCTTATGAAATTCTATGTGTAGAGGACATTAAAAATTAATAACATCATTTTGTGGAGGTTGTAGTGCACACGTAAGCATGAATTATGTAATCATTTCTCATAAGATGAAAATGTGGTAGAAAATGATTTAACCTTAATAAAAAAACCTTTTTTATATTAAGAATACTTATTTAATCATGTTAATATGATTGTATAAAAAATTAGGATATTATGGAAGAATTGATTTTAAAATATATTGGTATAGACAATTTCCTCTTTTTTTTGAAACCTCTTTTGAATTGCACCTTAAGACATAAAAATTATGTCTTTTGGGAGGACCAGAAACTGTAAAATGTGTGGAATGAATTTATGGAGGTATTTGGGTATAAATTATCCATGTAGGATAATTCAAAGGGATGAAGGTGTGAGGGGGATGTGACCTCCATTTATAATTGAGGTCGGTGGAATTATTGTAAATCTGTAAAAAATTAAAACATAATAAATTCATATTCAATTAAAAGTGGAACTAAAAAACCTTAATTATAATACAAGATTATTTTTAATATAAATACATTCAAAAAACACTATTTATACATTTTTAGGTTATTTTATCCATTATCTCATTATTTTAACCCCACATTAACCCTAATAACCTTTACCAGAGTGATCAATATTTTTATATGATACTAGTTATTATGATGAAATGAAATTGACATATTTACAACTATATGGAATTTTATTTCAAAATATGAAAAATGGTGTATCAAATTTTGTAACGACCTGACCCCAGTTTCCCAGAGTTGGTGCCATAATACATTACATTGGCATGATTACAAGAAAGTTTTACCTTGGAGGAACACATATTTTAGTTTATTTGGATAGCCATATGCATATATAAGTTCAAAATTAAAACATGAAATGAAAAAAAACATAAAATCTCTCTTGGGAACATCCACCACTCTATGATTATCCCTAAAATTTAATCATAATAATCATCTTTATGTTCTGAAAAAAAAATGAAACATAATCAGGGGTGAGCTCAGATAATCCGTAAGGGTAAAAAATAATATGGAAGATACCATAAAAAAAATTAGGCATGGTGAAAAATTGCAAACACATGAGTTTAAAATTAATAAACATGAACACATTATGAAAGGAATATGATATGAGTAAACAATTCCATAATAAAACATAATAATGGGTATTAGACTTGTCAAATAACCACATGAACTATGAATTTTTATCTTTATAATGAGAGAAATAAATATGTCAGAAATTATGAAACATACATTCAAGGCCTCAGCCAAAACATCTTAAAATGATTAAGGTCTCGTCCGAAACCAAATATAAAAATGGGCAATGCCTCTGCCAAGTCCATATCTATTTGTCTCATTAGACCTATTGATGCATTAAGGGGCTATAGAGGTACCCAGCCATCACATAATAAGTCTAATAAATTCATCATATGAATGGGGATAAACATAAACAACATATACATTCATATTGAAACTGACATATCAAATATAAAAATCATTCCCTGAATATTAAGCAAAACCACTAACCATTCAGAGTAAATTGGTGAATGGTTTTAGGATAGAACATCCACAATCAGGGTAATAAAAAACCATTCAATAAAATATGGTAGATTATATCATAAAATATTAATCCCAATAATACATTATAATCAACAATAGTGTTGAAATAGATGAAGATACTATTATAAAATCATCAAGTAATTCTTTAGATAAATGTTGTTTTACTTTAAAATGTAGAGTTGTTTTGGAAAAGTATTTATATAAAACTATAAGTGGTGTAAAAGAGTATTTTAATAATAAAATGATTTATTTTTGAAAGATATTTTTTGCTAAAAACATATTCTAGAGTGCCCCTAAAATCGGTATGAATTTGAGATGTTCAATTGAGTCGGGTTTGTATTTCCGGATGAATTTTTGAATAATCCTTTTAAAACATATAACTCCCCAAAATTTAAATTGGTATTATATTTGGTGAACATATATATAAAATCCAAAAATAATATAATAGGAATAAATATGAATAAAAAATAATTTAATTGAGGTATGTATAGAATAAGAGTAACTTGAATGAAATTGGAGGTTCGGGTAGAAAACCCTTACATTAAGTCCAATGGTGTCCCACTCTTGATCTTAATGACCTGAATGGTCAAATTTAGGTTCATAAATTAATAATTCCATAAATTTATCTCCATTTAATTGATTTATTATAACCTTACTGGGTTCATTCATGGCCTTCATATGGGTTAAGATATTCTATTTTATTGATTGGGAGTGTTTTATTCCTTGGTTTTCATGATCAGTTTACTTATATTCATATATGCATAAACAATTAGAATGATAATGGTTGTCCAGTATTGAAGCTATATGTTATTAGTGAACATTCATAAGATTACATAGTTATAATATTCATTTAGTAATGATGAATCATTATATAAAACATAAATTATAATAGTTTCAGTTATTTCGTCGTTTTTGATCACTACAAACTCATTTTTATATATAAATTATTATCATGTGTCATGGACTCTAGAACCCTAAATTAGTTATAATACATATATTATAGTCTTTGTCAACAATAAAATTGGTTTCATGAATATAATTTAAAACACTAATATAAATTGAAAACTTATCATCCTTGAATGTGAAAAATTAACACATCTCAGATGGTGTTTTCATTTCTAGTATAAAAGAAGGGGATATGAGAGATTATGATGAATGATTCCATTATATTAACAACATTCTAGTACATGTAAGGTATTGATTTTATGATAACATCTATATTAGGAGAGGTGAGGAAGGAAAAATAAAATAAAGGAACTCAAAATATAAGAAATGAGATGAGGAATTTACCTCTTGAAGTTGTCTTCCTTGAGAGCATCTTTAGTTTAGTGATTTTCATCTTTTTATGAGACCAAGGGATACTGGAAATGGGGGAGGATCTTGTGGGGGATATTTGGGAAGAATTTAGACATGTCTCAAGGTTTTAGATGAGTGAAGAGAATAAGTACTGAGGGGGGGGGGGGGTTATAGTGGAAGAGAGGAGTATTTTTTAATTATCTTATTCATTATTTTATTATATTTCTCAAGACAAGAAGTACTATTGATTATTTTGAAAAATAATAGTAATATGTTCATTTGAGTTCTGAAAAAAAATTCATAAATTATACATGATGTTAGAAATAGTGAATTTAAATAATAATGCATATATACGGTGAATTATCGTATTTTACCTCTCATCAAAAATTCGAGTATTTTTAGAAAATTCCAAAAATTCAACATAACCATTTTTCAATGAGTAAAATATAGAAAATGAAATCCATTTTTTGAAAATAATTTTCAAAATATTATTCATTTTATTTTTAAATAAAATTTTAATTTATTCAAAATATAACAATTTTAAAACTATAATTCCTTTTTTATTACCTTGGAAAATTAATCAAGATCCCATTATCTTAAAAACATAATATAATAAATAATAATATGATTTAATATTTATAATAGCCATATTAATATTCATATGGGTATGTTAAGATTCACCAAAAAATTATGTTTTTCCTTTATGACACCAAATATCTTACTGAACACAACCGTGTTTGTAAGTTTTTTGAAATTCAAATCAAAGAGTTTGAAAAATTATGTTTGTTATCTAGGTTATTACGAAGTAGTGTTTTGAAGAGACTGATTCTTTCATGTGTTCAATATTAAATTTATTTTCAAATCCATGGGGTGTTACATTCTCCCCTCCTTACAAAAATTTCATCCTCAAAATTCACAGAATGTAACAAAATAAAAGGATATGGGTAGGTCTTCATCATAAGATATACAGGATAAAATGTTGCCTCTTCGACTTTGTGATTTTTCCATAGTATATTTACGAGTCGAGTCATCTGATTCCTCAACATATGTTCTTTAGTGTCTAGAATCTGGATAGGTTCTTCATAGTATGATAGGTCAGGTTCCAATTATATTCATTTAGAAGTGAGGAAATGTGTTGGATCCAGCATATACTTTATCAACAATGAGACATGGAACATATTGTGTACTTTAGATAGGCTAGGAAACCTAACTAAATGATACGCAATAGCTTTAATTATCTCTTGGATTTCAAAAGTTCTAATATACCTATGGCTCAGTTTCCCTTTCTTCCCAAATAATATAATACCCTTCCAATGAGATACTTTAGAAAAACATGATCTCCTAAATCAAATTCCAAATCCTTCTGTTGATTAATTGGATAGTTATTTTTCTTATTTGAGCTAATTTTATATGGGTTTGAATATTCTATACATTTTCTGTTGTTTCCTCCACATGATCCAGGTCGACAAGCTTCCTTTCTCCAACTTCATCCCAACAAGTTGTGGTATGACATCTCTTTCTGAACAATGTTTAATATGGTTCCATTTAAATACTTGAATGGAAACTAATATATTGTAGAAAAACTAAAATAAAGGTAAATATCGATCCCACATACCATTATAGTCAAGTGAACATGATCTCATCATGTATTCTAATGTTTGGATCATCCTTTCTGATTAACCATCACTTTGCGGGTATTAAGAAATACTAAAACGAAGCTCAGTATACAAGGATTTCTAAATACTTTTCCAAAATATTGATGTAAATCAAGGATCATGAGTAGAAACTATTGAAATATGTTATCCTTGAAGTCTCAAAAATTCATTTAAATATAGTTGTGATAGGTTCTCCAGTGTAATATTGTCCCTTGTAGCGAGGAAATGAGCAGGTTTCGTATGTCGATCTACAATTACCCATATCGCATCATTCTTCCTTGGAGTTTATGGTAATCTAGTGACAAAATCCATTGTTATGTTATCTCATTTCCATTTAATAATAGGCAGAAGATTCATTACTCCTCTTCGATGTTATCTTTGGGCCATTACCTTTTGATAGACTATACATATTGATACATAATCAACAATTACCAGAATCATGTTGTCCCACCTAAAATGTTCCTTCAAATCTCCATACATCTTAATGAGACACGGTTGTATATAGAAATTAGATCTATGAGAATCATCTAATATTTCTCTATTCAGCTTGGGTATATAGGGAACACGTAGCCTCTTCAAATGTTTCATAATTATGTCTTCACACATGAAGTCGTCTGACTTACCATCATTCAAAACTTTAATTTTCTTTTGGAGATTATCATCATCAGACTGAGAGGTTTTAATCCTTTCCAACAGAGATGGTAGGGAAACTAAATGAAAAATTAGTGATGTAAAGACATAGATTTTCCATGTTATTTTTTTTAAAATTAAATGGAATTATTATGAGTCTCCAAAAATTGATGACACATGATTCTGAGGCCCAGAGAGTCTAGAACATAATTTGAAACTTTGTTAAGGTACATTATGTAATCATGTGGGCAGTGAATTCTATATTTTGAACTGGTGCTCAAATTAAAAATTAGAGGGTACCGTTGAATCCACAATGCCAGAATTCGCTTAAGGGAAGCATTACTTTTCTAGACAAGTGTCATACAAAAAAATATAATTTCTGGACTTTACAAAAAATAATAAAATAAATCAACGAGTTATTTTATTTATTTCTTTGTAAATGTTTAGTAGTGATGGTGAGACCCCAGGGTTGTCAAACCATTTAATTCCCAGTAACACTTGGTTATGTAACTGCACTATTGGGAGAATTATTAGGTTCATTAATTATATTTATTAATGAATCTCATTAATTTTGAGGTGTCTTGATCTCCTATTCTCTTCTATTTAATCAAATCTCTGGTAGGGGTTTTGGAACATAAGAGAGGACCCTCTTATGAAGTGTCGACGATGTCTCCCACCAATGTAGAACAGATCTTTGACGAATGTTGGAGGATTTGATAATGATCACCAAAGGATTTGAACCTTTTCCTTCATCCTGAACACCCTCTATTGTGTACACTCCTTCGGCATCTATAGCAACTTCCAATGAACTCTAGGTGTGGGGTTTCATTGATTAACTAAGATTTTTTCATTCTTGAAATGCTTTACTTGTTATTATGCTAACTCAGAGGGCACAAGTCAAAATAAAAATGTTGAGACCATCTTCTGATCTCATTATTGGATGTGTTCTATGTGGGAAAAAAAGATATGGAGTCAAGGTGGAACAAAGGGCCACAAAGTGTTGGCGCCATCTCGGGAATCCATTGGTGCAGACGGGAATAAAATAGGACCATGTAGGTTCACCGATGGCCTGTGGAAGCTCTTCCGGTGCATCAGTGCTGGAAACTGAGGGAGGCGGTGGCCGAAACCTGCCAGTCATGAAGGGAAAACGGCATCTGAAGGGGTCGAGGCAGACAAGGGGCGGTTGGACATTGCCTACCGCGTTGGAGCTGGGCGGTGCATTTCAGAGGAGGTCTGTGGAATTGAGTCACGGTAGAGGGAGGACCTGCAGTCCATAGGTTCCGTAGAGGTCCATTCCATTACAACTAGCTAGATGGTATGGAACCATTCGCCACCACTTCTTTGAAGTCCTAAATCTCTTGGCCGTTCGGGAGGGAAGTGGACCCCCACGCTCGGACCAGTTGGTCAGGCGGTTCTGTAGAAAATGGGACAAGCCATTGTCCTAGCAGGACTGGCCTCTGGCCCAACGGGCTGTTTCAATGGCCAACAGGCCGAGCTCGAGGCCCAACCAAACTAGGCCGGGTTAGGTCAGTCCGACCAGGTTGGACAGGTCTCAGACCCCTTTAGGACCAGTTATGCTTAAAATGGCGTATGTCCTAAACCGGATGTCCATTTGACGAACCGTCTTCGATAGCAGAACCCTTAGGAAGAGGAAATCCTTATGAGATACTCCACTTTATTTTTGGAAAATGTTGAAGTATGGACTGGGGGGATTGAAACAGAATCCAACAGGGCCCTCCACACTAAAATGCTTATAATTTACAGATCCAGTGTCTGGTTGATGCGTTGTATGATGCGTTGGAACCCATATGACATGGTTGTTCATTGTATTACTTCATCATGGGAATCTATATCGAATAAAATGTGACTAATGACTTGAGGAGAAAATCCTCCCAGAATCTATCATGCTTTGTGTCAGAATCCAGTGGTTGTCTATGATGTGGAGAATGAATAGTGATCATGTGTAGGTCAGTAATGATAGATCCTTTGTGGATCAGCACAAAGAAATCCTATGTGGGTCATCACTGAGTGATCCTATGTGGGTTAGAACCTAGAATTCTATGTGGGTCACCACCTAGAAATCCTCTTTGGGTCCGCACCAGGCGATCCTATGTGGGTCAGCACCGAGCAATCCATTGTGGGTCAGTAGCAGAGCCTCTTGACATAATAAGATTATTTAGCTTTATGAATAATAATTTGTACTTATGTACTGATGTTATACCTGTTTTAGTTGAGTCTTTACTTGTGATTTGTGATTTAGATCATATTTTTTGTATTTTCATATGTGGAATTATGGGATACCATCGGGGTCTCGGGGTCCCTACTGGGTATTGTTATACTCACCGATACATGGGCTTCGGGTGCACCATTTTGTGTCTTGTGCATATGACAGACATCTAGACTGACTCTTGAGGAATCAAGGATTGATGGTCTCATAGGTGATTGATAGACGATTTGTGGAGCTGACCGATAGATGTGGTGGTCTATGGTGACGATATGTACCTACCCTTCAGGTTGGAACCTTGGTGGATGACCTCAGGAATAGTTTTCCTTTTTTTGTACTTCTATTTTAGTTGGGCTTGTATTCTGGCCCCTTTACATTCGGTACTCACTTTTACAATCAGTAGTGGATTTTAGTTGTGGTTGTGTCTTTCTTTTTCATTTTTTTACTTGTGCGCAGTGTGCCCTGTTTGTTTGTGTATAGGGTTTTGGGGCAATACCTTGCCATTTTTAGGGATATGCCTTTCCGATGTTATTCTCCGACCCATGGCCTATAGAATTACAGCTTGGGGTAGTCACAAAAAATGGGACCTGGGGGCTGCGTCATGTTATAGTGGTATCAGAGTGGTCAGTTCTACCAGAAGAACTAAGAGTCTATGTTTTCAATGGAGTAATAGTGTTATGATTCTGGAGTTTGGGTTTCAGCTCAGGGAGTCCAGGGTTGGTGCACTGGACGATGTATCTATATACCAGGACCCTGAATTCTAATTTCTTACATAGTACACAAAAACAATGTTTGCGTGTGTTTTTAAAATGTTGTTTTTTCTTTTTATCACTTTGAGTCATCTTACCATGTATAAGTTATTCACTGTGGTGCACCTGTTTTCTTTCAGGATGTCATCACGTATACAACTAGATAGGATTCCATAGAGAGATCACAAATACAGGCCACCGAGAAATGGGGCATCGGTGCAGAGACCTCTTATGGTGATGGAACCCTAAGGTGGTGTTCTAGAAACACCACCACTCATAGGGAAGTACTTTCCAAAATCACCCCCACTTGTAGGGTAGCAGTTTCTAGAAGCACCACCACTCGTCGGGAAGCAATTACCACAAACCCCACCTGCAGACCATCCGTGCCAACTGAGCATGTCGCATGAGTTCCAAAGATAGAGGCCTCTGAGTTTTTGAGGTGAGACTGATCCCCAGGAAGCTAAGGATTGGCTGGAGGCTATGTCATGTGATTTTATTGTAGTTGAGACAGCATTAGATTAGATGGTGATCCTAGGTTCTATCCTCTTCTAGGGAAAATAGGGAGACGGTGGAGCCTGATGCACCAGACGCATGAGTAGGAGACACTATCCTTTTTTAACATTCATACCCTTTTCAGGGTAGAGTTCCTACTAGAATAGTTTTTCTCTATGCATATCCAGGAGAAACTGCACTTACAACAGGGAATCCTGATAGTGGCCCAGTACACAGAGAGATTCATTGACCTCTTTTGCTACACCAAGGACTTGGTAAGTGACCCATTGTTTAGTGTTCCGACCTTTGAGCAGGGTCTCCAGTGGGATATCAATGCATCGATGATATCGCTCAATATCTCAATGCGGGATGGAGTGCTTGAGTGAGCATTGTTGTAAGCGAGCATCCTAGGTGAGCAGGCAACCAAAATGAGAGCCACCACCAGATGAATGGTAGACAGTTCACCTACTGAAGGTAGTATTATGATAATGTAGAGGTCAAAGTAGGCCAGAGCATCCAAATTCTGACCCCAGGATACATGATCAGAGGTGCAGAGCTCGCGAGAAAAGGGAGGTCATATGAGGGATCAAGTATGTTTCTCTAGCAGCGGATAGGGGAACATGGCTCGCAACTCTCTAACTCCACATGTGTATGATCCGCAGATGGTTTATGGACCGTTTAGATAGTGACAAAGATTTTAGCAAGGAGGTTTGCATGGAAGTAGACGTGGTAGAGGAGTTGGCCGAGTAGCAGGAGGTGGGCGACGATTTGAGGTTCTACTGCAACCACCTCTAGGAGGTCAACCCCAACCTCAGGGAAATCATGGATAGAGAAGAACTCAGCTTTAGGTAGCTGAGGACTATGATCCTGAATCTCTAGAGATGATTCGAGGTACGATCTGTGTCTATTCCACCCTAGCTGCAGTACTTATTGACAAAGGATCCAGTCACCCTTTTATTTCCACAGATCCCACTCGGAGCTCAGATATTCCGATTGAGACATTGGCTCGATCCTTATGATTATAGAATCTTATGGGAGAGGATTTGACAATTACCCACTAGTTCAAGTAGTGTGAGATCACTCTAGGAGGCGTGAACTTCGGTTGGGATCTTTTAGTAGCATCATCGAGGCCTTACGATGTCATATTGGCTATGGACTGGTTATCCGCGATCCAAGCTCATATCGACTATTTTAGGAGCAAATAGTGGTGTGATCGTAAAAATTGGACCAGGATTGCTTTCACCAGCAAGAAGGGATCCTTTTCAGCTCATGATGGACATTCTCAGAAGAGGGTGCGACTAATCACTCATCAGTTGGCTGGCATACCCTCAGAGTAGTTGATGTGAGGAGTCCGAGTTATCCTATAGTGGTGGACCAGTATGATGATGTCATTCCTGATGATGTTTTGGGAATACCTCCTCACATAGAGGTAGAATTTTACATCAACTTGTACCCCGATATGGAACCTATATCTACACCATCTTATTAGATGGCTCCCATAGAGCATCAAGAGTTCAAGGTACAACTATAGGACTTGTAGGGTAAGGGGTTCATAAGGCCCAATTTTTCTCCATGGGAAGCCCCGATTTGGTTCGACATGAAGGAAAATAAGAGTTTGAGGATTTTCATGGACTATCGACACCAGAACTAGGTGACAGTAAGGAATAAGTGTCCACTTCTCTGGATTTATGATCTCTTCGATCAGCTGAATAGAGATCGGTGGTCTTAGAAGTTAGACCTCAGATCTGGCTATCATCAACTCTGGGTATGAGATGAGGATGTACCAATTATGACCTTCGTATATCATTATGGACACTATGAGTTCTTGGTGATGACTTTTGGCCTGGCCAATGCTCTGGAAGTGTT
This sequence comes from Viscum album, assembly GCA_963277665.1. Classification (NCBI taxonomy): domain Eukaryota; kingdom Viridiplantae; phylum Streptophyta; class Magnoliopsida; order Santalales; family Viscaceae; genus Viscum; species Viscum album. The sequence goes on from OY728119.1 coordinate 2,124,898,964, forward strand.
CATGGGGCTCTTGAACAGAATCTTCCATCTTTACCTCGATTGCTTTGTGGTTGTTTTCGTGGACAACATCTTGATCTACTCAGAATCCGATGAGGAGCATGATACACATCTACAGATATTTTTGGATACATTCCAAGAGCACCAATTTATTTAAATCTCTTGAAGTTCCCATTCTGGATACAAGAAGTTCACTTTATGAGACACGTTATCTCGGAGGATGGAGTTGTGATGGATCTAACGAAGATGGAGACAGTGGTTTCATGGGATCCACCCAAGAGCGTGACCAAGGTGCGGAGTTTCTTGGGGAAGTCTAGGTACTACCATAGATTTCTACCTGGCTTTACTAGAGTAACAACACCATTTTCAGCTTTGAAAAAGAACGGATATCACATCTTGAGGATAGAGTAATGCTTGTAGAGTTTTCAGTAGTTGAGACAAATATTGATTAGTTCCCCAATCAGGAGGCTACCAAAAGTGGGCATTGGTTATGTAGTCTAATACGACACATCAAGGACCGAACTGCAATGTGTCTGGTTTCAGGAGTGACTATTGATCACTTACAGCTCACGACATTTGAGGCAATATGAGCAGAACTACACTACCCATTAACTGGAGTTAGCTGTAATGGTCTTTTCGTTAAAGACTTTGTGGCACTACTTTATGGGGGAATGATTTACTGTCTAATCCGATCACAAGTGTCTCAGCTATATCTTCTTACATAATTACTTGATCCTGAAATAATGGTGATGGTTGGAGTTCTTCTAGGACTATGACATTGAGATAGTCTACACTCCTGGGAAGGGGAATGTGGTGGCAGACACACTCAGCTGAAGGACTAGACTAAAATTACTAAGTGAGGTGGTAGAGTAACAAGACGTGTTTCAGATATCATTCATGATTAGTGATGGAGATGCTTGCCTCTAGGCTATGACAGTGACTCCCTCACTCCTTCAGCGAGTCAAGGAGGTACAACTTGGGTACATTTTTGTATGAGGCTCGATGTGCTCAGATATCCACGGGATGAGATCCTATAGGATTTTCTAAAGTTGGGGAGAACATCATCCTTTTTAGTGGTCTTAACATGGTGCCAGTGACACTAGGAGGGGAGGTTTTAAGGGATTTCAACACATCCCCTTTGGTGGTACATCCTACTGTGGTGAAGATGTACCAAGACCTCCAGTGTCAAAACTAGAGGCAAGGGATGAAGAAAGTAGTGGTGGAGTTCATTTAATGGTGAATTAATTTTCAGAAAGTGACGGTATAGCACTAGGTACCAGTTGGCTTGACTCAGCCACTGGAGCTGCCATAGTGGAAGTGGGATGGTATTTCCATGGACTTCTTGACAGGGCTACCACGTATATCCAGGGTCCACATTTTTAATTGGGTGATCGTTGAACGACTCACCAAGTCATCCCACATCCTACCCATCAGATACCAGGGATTATTAGAGGGTTTGGGATGCCTCTAAGTACAGGATATGGTATGTCTTCATAGGGTGCCTTCGATGATCATTTCAGATCTTGATGCTTGTTATACATCTTTGATGTGGATGGGATTACAGGAGGCATTCGGGACTCAACTACACTTGAGAAATTCCTTTCATCCTGAAGCAGATGGATAGACTGAGTGAACCTTATAGATTCTTGAGGACATGATTTGTGCTTGCATCCTTGATTTTGGTTGTAGTTGGGGTAACCACCTTCCCTTGGCGGAGTTTTCATTTGAACAATAGTTATCACTCCCCCATCAGCATGGAATCGTTTGAGGCCCTGTATGGGAGACTGTGAAGATCACCTCTTTATTGGATATACACAGGGGAGTCAGCACTTATGGGCCTATAGTTGGTATGGGTTACCACTGAGAAGATGAAGATCATCCCAGAGTGGATGAAGACTACACAGAGTTACAAGATGTCTTATGCCGATAAAAGATGGAGTACCTTGGTGTTAGAGGAGGGAGACCATGTCTTCCTGCAGGTCTCAACCTGATGAGGATTTCAGAGAATTGGCTGGGGCGGCAAGCTATCTTTGATGTTCATCAGACCTTGCCAAATCCTCAGTAGAGTAGGCGAAGTGGCGTACCACCTAGATCATCCCCCACACATTCATTTAGTGCATAATGTATTCCATGTTTCATTGATGAGGAGGTATGTGAATGATCCATTACACATTATCGACTAGGGCAAGCTCGACCTTGACAATGAGGCGATATTTGTGGAGATCCTGGTGGAGATTGAGGATCGATAGGAGCGGGTCCTTCATGGACGTTCGATCCCTCTGGATAGAGCTTGGTGGCTGCATAGGAACCTCCAAGAGGGAGCATGGGAGCTGGAGGCTCATATACATGATTAGTACCCCATTTGTTTCCCAAGATCTTGTTGTAGATTTTATGGATGAAATGACCTAAGGGGGGATAAATTATAGACTCTGAATTTCTATGTAATTTTTTTTAAAATTAAATGGAATTGTTACAAATCTGCAAAAAATTGATGGAACATGATTCTGATTCTTAGAGAGCCTGGAATAGAAATTTTATCTTTGTTAAGGTATGTTCAATTTACGTGAGGGTGGTGAATTTTATCTTTTGAACTAGTTCTTGGAATATCAACATTATTTGATAAGGGTCGGACAAAAAAATTAACTTTTGGACTTTACTAAAAAATAATAAAATAACTCAATGAGTTATTTTATTTCTTTCTTTGTAACTGTTTAGTAGTAGTGGAAGGATTGCTGGGTTGTCCGACTATTTAATGTCTTGTTACACTTGGTTGTGTAATCGCACCTTTGAGAGAATTAATAGTTTCATTAATTAAATTTTCTAATGAACCTCGCTAATTGTTTGATGGATTGATCTCCTCTTTTGTTCTATTTAATCAAAGCTCGGGTACAGGTTTTTGGCACTGAATATAGGAACCTCAGATGATGTTCCAACAATGTCTTCCACCAACGTAGAACAGAGATTCGATGACCGTTGGAGGGTTCAACAATGACCACCAAAGGACGCGAACTTTCTCCTCCATGCGCAACACCCTCAAATGTGGAAACTCATTCCCCATTTGTAGCAACATCCAATGAACTCAATGAAGGGGGGTTTTGTTGTTTAAATAGGATTTGTTCATTCTTGAAATTCATCCATTCTTATTATGATAATGTGGAGGGAGTGGGCCCAACCAACATGGCTCAGACCCTCATCTGATCTTGTTATTGGTTTTGTTCTTCATGGGAAACTGTAAGACATAGCTCCAAGGTGGAACCAAGGGCCGCACAGTGTAGGCACCATCCCTGGAAGCTATAGGTGTAGTCAAGAATAAAATAGGCCCACCAAATCTTCATTTGTGGCCCACAGAAGCTCCCCCGGTGCAGCAACTCTGGCGACCAAGAGAGTTGGAGGCCGACACCCACCGGTCATGAAGGGATGCCAGCGCCCAAAGGCACCACGATGGACACGGTGTGGACAGCCTTTTTCGACCGCATTGGAGTCAGGCAGCGCACTACGGTGGCACGCTAATGAGGTGGTCCACATCTTCGAGTCGAGGCGAAGGGCGGACCCGTGGTCCACGGGATCGGCAAAAGGCACGCCCAGGCAGACCGACCAAGTTGTGGGGCACCATCTGACACTGGTTCTTGGAATACCAGAAAGGCATGGATGTCTCGATGGGGAGCAGTCCCCCGCTCCCAGACCAGCGGCTGGGCGGTTCTGGGGCCCGATCGGTCGGGCCGAGCCCATGGCCTATTGGGCCGGACCAGGTCCAACAGAACTAGGTCGAGCTCAGCCCCTTCATGTTAGGTTCAGCGGGCTGTGTTGGGTCAGTCCTACTAGGTCATACTGGACCATGGCCACTTTCATCCCAATTATGCTTAAATGGGATTATCTCCTAAACAGACATTCATTTGACAAACTGTCATCGGTGCCATAACCCTTATGAATAGGTGGTCCTTATCATATACTCTACATGAGTTTTGAAGAAAGTTAGATTATGGATTGGTTAGATCAAACCCAAATCTAACCAGTCCCTCAATACTAAAATTCCTAAAACATATAGTCTGGGCATACGGTTGACTCACTATCTATTACGTTGGAACCCTTATTATATATGGGTTCATTGGGTTACTTCATCGGGTGAATTATTTCTAGTTGAAATATTGTTGATGGATTGTCGAGCGGATCCCCCCAGAATCATGTGTGCTTTGTACGAGAATCCAGTGGCGATCTGTGATGTGAAGAATGAAAAGAGATCATTTGTGGGTCCGCACTGAGTGATCATGTGTGGGTCACCACCGAGCGATCATGTGTGGGTATGCACTGAGCAATCTAGTGTGGGTCATCCTCTAGCGATCTTGTGTGGGTCAACACCTAGCAATCCTATGTGCGTCAGCACCTAGAGATTCTGTGTGTGTCAGCACTGAGTGATCCTATGTGGGTTATCACCGAGAAATCCACTGTGTGTGAGTAGCAAAGCCTCCTGATAAAATAAGATGATCTAGATTTACTACTAATCATGTTTACATTGGTACTTATGTTATACCTGGTTTGAGCTAAGCCTGTACTTGTGCATTGTGATTTCAATCATGCTTTGTTGATTTTCCTTTGTGGAATTCTAGGAGACCATCTGGGGTCTTGGGGTCCCTACTAGGTATTTTTATACTCACTCCTACATGGGAGTTTCCCGTATCTTGTTTTGTCTTGTGCAGACGACGAACAGCTAGACCGAGTCATGAGGAGTCAGGGATTGACGGTGCTTAGAGGTGATTGACAGATGGTGTACAAAGGTGACGACTGGTAGACATGGAAAGCTTCAGTGATGAGATGTACCTACCCTTCAGGTATAAACATTGGCTAATGACCTCATGAACTATTTTCCCTTTTTATTGCACTTCCATTGTAGTTGGGCTTTTATTTTGGCCTCTTTTCATTCATTGATCACTTTTACACCTAGTAGTGGTTTTTAGTTGTGGATGTACAATTATTTTCTGTTTTTTTACTGGTGCACAGTGTATCCTGTCTCTGTGTGTAAGGGTTCTTTGTGGCAATTCCTTCCCATATTTCATGATATTCCTTTCCAGTGCTAGTTTCCAACACCTGGCCTGTGGAAGGTGGGCTTGTGGTGGTAATGGCATGGGCCCCGGCGGTCGGGTCATGAAAATTATTATGTGACCTTATTGTATAATTCACATATACATCTTTACTAGATCCATAGGCACACAATACCTTTCAATCCTTATTTTGTTTAAGAATCCATGATCCTTCCTACCCAATTCATCAGCTACATTATTTTCTTTTCCTTGGTGGTAGTGTATGGAAAAATCATAATCCTAGAGTAGTTCAATCCTTTTCCTTTGCCTCATGTTGATTTCTTTATATTATAAGATATATTTCAAGATCTTATTATCTATACATATCTCACATATTTTTCCATAGAGATAACTTATCCATATCTTCAAATAAAATATTACATCTGCTAACACAAGATCATGAGTATGATAGTTTTGTTCCTTAATTTTTAACTACCTTGATGTATAGGTAGTAACTCTATCATTCTACATGAGGATACATCCATTTCGTTTCATTGATTCCACAATATAGATAAAAAATACCCCATTCTCTGATGGTAGAGTCATGATCGGAGAATTCATCAATCTCTTATTAAATTCATCAAAACATTCCTCGGATTATATTTTCCATATGAACTTAACCCCTTTAAGAGTAATATTTTTCATTGGGTTAGATAAACAGGTGATGGCCTTAACAAAACGTCGATAATAACCTATTAAACCAATAAAACTACACACCTCAGTAATGTGTATTGGAGTAGGCCATTCTTAAAATGCCTTTGTCTTTTCAGGATCAATAGTTATTCCATCCTTAGAGACAATGTGGCCAAGAAAGGGAACTAATTAAAACCAAAATTAACACTTTCTAAACATACCATATAATTCATTTATTCTAAGAGTCTTCAAAACAATGTGAAAGTGAATTTCATGATCCTTATTTCCTTTGTATTATAGCAAGATATCTTCAAAAAAAATACCCCTACAAAGTTATCAAGATATTTCTTCAAAACTATATTTATTAGATTTATGAAAATATTTGGTGCATTAATCAGTCCAAAAGGCATTACTGTAAACTCATAATTCTCATACCTTATTATAAATGATGTGATTGGTATATCTTCATTCCTCAATCACAACTAATGATATTCACATCGAAGGTCAATCTTTGAAAAATATTGGGCTCCACGAAGTTTATCAAATAAATCATCAATGAAAGGTAGGGGATACTTGTTCTTTATTTGTGTAGAATTGATATCCCTGTAGTCAATTTACAACCTCATAGATCCATATTTATTTTTATCAAAAAGATAATTGGCTTCCAATGGGGAAACACTAGGGAGAATTAATCATTTATCACTTAATTCCTCTAGTTGGTTCTTCATATCTACTATTTCCACATTGTCCTTTCCATAACATGTCTTTGATATTGGACTTAAACAAGGAATTAAATGAAGAGAGAATTCAACATCCCACTCCTGAGGATATCTAGGTATATCCAAAAGAAATACATCAATATGTTCGTTCAAAATAGGTACATCCTCATATTAGATATTCCATTCCTCACCCATAGATATTACATTCTCATCCTTGCCAAAAATTGCATTATGTAGAGCTACTGGGGGTGGATCTCGATAAGATTTGGATTATGATGTTTCTTCTCTAAAGATAGGGGATTATACATCTTTCTAAAAAATTGTAACATCCTTATTGTTGTAATATATTTTCATATCATGATTCAAAACATAATACATACTGAGGATTATATCAAATTCAATCATGTGAATGATAATAAAATCATTAAATAAAACATATTTATATACCATAATGGGTATTGGCTAACACATCTGTGTTGCAATGATACTTCCCTTAGGAGTTTTGACTGACCACTCCCTTATTAAATAAAATTGGAAATATCTAATTTTATTTGAAAAATGGTTAGATGTGAAATAATGAAATGATATAGAATCAAATAAATCATTTTCTATGTTTGAGGAAACAATTAAATTACATAATACCATGTAATTATGAACATCAATATCAGTGGTTGTGATCAAATAAGATTCTCCCTGTTCCCTTTTCCTATTATATGACACGCTTATTTGACGATTTGGAAAATAATTAGCATAATTTCCCATATATCTAAAATTATAGCATTGAACATTAATTTTTTATTTCATACCCTTAAAACCACAAGCATGTTATCCATTCTTTCCACACTTGTAGAACACCCCTTTTTCTTTTATGTAGGCACCAGGGTGTTTCTTTCCATAATTATCACAGAGTGGATAGTTAAATCTTCCATTTATCTATATTTACTTGTTTTCTTTTATATAATATTCATCATCCCTCTTCTTATCTTACTTTCCATTAATGACATAATACTGAGAGAACTCATTTTGTATCTTGATATCATATGATACTATGTCTTCATGTGATGAGAATGTTTTGCAGACTAGTTCTCTTCAGACGAATGGATTTATCCCATCAACAAATCGATCAATATTTCTCATGTATTTATGTATATAGTCCAAAACAGACATTTCTGACATTGTGAAGTTAGATTCATAATTTTCAACATTCTCATCTTCCTTTGGACTCAAATTTAGAAATTGCCTTTCCATATCTGCTCTCTCTTCATGAGGAAAGTATTCATATAAGAAAAGTAATTTTAATTCATTCAATTCCATGATTTATATTTCTTCATCCTCCTTTGTGTCCTGAATTAATGACCACCATTGATCATAATCTCTCAAAATATGATAAACTGTCATAACAACCTTCTCCCTTTCATTAATTCCCATGGTGAGAAATATATTTTCTTAGGAAGTTATCCATTGTTCCACTAAGAATGGGTTTATAGACCCATTAAATGATGGATGTTTTTGTCACATAAAGTGATCTAACATAGCCCATACCCTTTTTGGATCTGGGTGCTTCATATGGGTAATTTTATTGTTCATAACTTCAGTAAGATTTCCTAATATAGTTATATCTTTCTCTCCACCAATCATAGCTCCATATCTGATATCATTTTCATGAATAGGAGGGAAATCCCTACATGGGATACACACGTTCTTGCAGTTTCCATTGCTTCCACTAGGAGCTATTTAAAATTAATGGTATACATTAGATTATGGTATGTATCATAATGTACTATCTCAACTTTTAAAAAAAACTTGAGATAAATTTAAATACTTTTAATGGGTAACCCCATAATAATTAACATGTTTCTTTAAGTGAATATTTAAATTTAAATCTGTAATAATGGTTTTCATAGAGAATATGAATTATCTATCACATATCCCTTGAGAGTGTCAAACCAGGTTCGTAGTAAGGCTCATTGTCAAGTACTAAGATACCTCGAGGCAATCCCAAAACTCCTTGTCATTGTTTTCTCTCCTTGGTAAATCTGTTTCAAAACCACATCCACTTGTAGTATCCAGATAGGGTTGTATTCTCTTGAAAGATCGAAATAATATATTATTTACCAGAATTATATGATATTATTTTATAATGGTCCTTATAGACTATCATAGAGTTTCGTTCTCAAATCTACATTTCCTAAATCTCATTTCCAAATTTCCTACTAAACTTCCACTGATACCAACTGTAAAGAAGCAACCCCAGTTTCTCGAAGCTAGTGCCTTAATACATTACATTTTCATGATTAAAAGAAAGTCATATCATAAAGGAACAAATAGTTTAGTTTATTTGGAAAGCCAGATACACACATAAGTTCAACATTAAACCATGAAATGAAAAACAAAATAAAATTTCCCTTGGGAACATCCTCCACTCTAAGATTATCCCTACAAGCCAATCATAATATTAATATTTATGTCCTAGGAGAAAATAAACTTAAGAAGGGTGATCTCATATGCTCATTAAGGGTAAAAAATACGGTGGAAGGTATCATAAACATAATCATTAGGTAAGGTGAATAGTTGAAACACATTACATTAACAATAATAAACATGAAAACATTATGGTAGGTTTATGAGTTGAGTAAAAATTTCCATAATAAAACATAATCATGGGTATTGTACAAGTTGAATAACCACATGAACTATAAATTTCCAACTTCATAATGAGGGATATGAATATGTCTGAAATTCTGAAACATACCATCAAGGCCTTGACAAGATATCTAAAAATGATTAAGGCCTTTGACAAAACCATATCATAAAATGGGAAAGGCCTTGGCTAAGTCCACATATATTTTTCTCATTAGACCAAATGATTCATAGATGGGATATAGTAGGGCCCACCCATCACAATATAAGTCCAATGTATTCTATATATGAACAAAGATATATATAAAAAACATATACATTCATATCGAAACTAATATATGAAATGTAGAAAACATTCACCGAACATTAAGCATAAACACTAACCATTCGGAGTAAATTGGTGGATTGTTTTAAGAAAGAACATCCATAGTAAGAATAATTATAAAATATTCAATTAAATATGGTATATGGTATCGTAAAATATTAATCTCAAGAATACATAAGAATTAACAAGGATGTTTAAATAGATTAAGATACTCTTATAAAATCATCGAGAAATTCTTGAGATAAATACTCTTTTTATTTTGAAAAGAAGCATTATTTTACAATAGTATTTGCATAAAACCATAAGTTAAGTAAGATAGTATTTTCATAATAAAATTTGTGATTTTAGAGGGACAATTTTTTCTAAAAATATATTATACAATGCCCTTGAAAATAGGTATGAATTTGAGAAGTTCACATGAATGGGGATAGTATTCGAGGAGGAATTTTTGAATGATCCTTTTAAAACATATAACTACCCATAAATGAAAGCTGGATTCTGGTTGGTACACATATATATAACATTAACACATAATTTATGAGGTTTACATATGAATAAATAATAATTTAATTTAGGTAAGTGTAGCATATGTGTAACTTGAATGAAAATGGAGGTTCTAGTAGAAAACCCTTACCTTAAGTCCGAAGGTGTTCCTTTCTTGATCTTAATGAACTGAATAATATATTTTAGGATCATAAATTAATAATTCCAAAACATACTATACATATAATTGATTTATTATAACCTTATTAGGTTTATTAATGTCCTTCAAATAGGTTAAGAAAAATAATTTCATTGTTTGGGAGCGTTTTATTCTTTGGTTTTCATGATCGATTTACTTATGCTCATGTATGTATAAAGATGTAGAATTAGAATGATGGTACAGAATTGAATCTATATGTCATTAGTGAACATCCATAATATTACATATTAAAATAAATTATTGAGTTAATATTAATCATTATATAAAACATTAATGATAATTTTTGGTTTTAGTTGGTTATTTTTTATCACAACGAATTTATTTTGATCTATAAATAATTATAATGTGAAATAAATAATTCCAGAACCATAAATAAGTTATAATACATATATTATAGTCTTTTGAACCATAAAAATAGTTTCATGGTAGGTATTAAACACTTTAATAGAAATTCAAAACCTGTCGTCTTTGAATGTGATAAATTAACACATCTCATATGGTGTTTTCATATCTTGTATAAAAGAAGGGGAAAGGAGAGATGGTGATGAATTATTCCATTATAATAAAAAAAAATTACAGTACATGCATGTTTCTGGAGTTATCATAAAATATTTATGAGGGGAGTTGAGGATAGAAAAAGAAAAGAAAGGAACTCAAAATAAAAGAAATGAGAATTGGAATTTACCTCATGCAATTATCTTCTTTGAGAGCCTCTTTAGGGAAATGATTTTAGAATTTTTATGAGATGAAGGGATGAAGGAAATGGGGTAGAATCTTGGGAGGATATTTGGGTATAATTTAGAGAGGAAACATGGCTTGATAGGAGGGAATAGAAGAGGGAGTGAGGGGGGGGGGTTATAGTGGAGGAGAGGAGTGATTTTTGATTATCTTATTTGGTATTTTATTATTTTTCTCAAGAAAATCAATAGTATTCATTTTTGTGGCCAAGAATAGTAATAAGTGAATTTGAGATCAAAAAATGTGTTCTTACATCATCCATGATTCTAAGAATAGTTAATTTAACAGATAATGTCTATATATAGTGAATTATTGTATTTTACTATTCATCATAAATTCAAATATTTCAGAAAAATCCCAAATAATCACCCTAACCATTTCTGAGAATGTATAATTCAAAAATTAAATAATTATTTTGAAAATAATTTTTTAAATACTATTATTTTAATTTTTAAATAAAATCACAATTTATTTGAAAAATAAAAATTTTAAAACTATAATTCATTTTATATTACATTGAAAAATTAATATAGATCCCATTATCTTATAACCTTAAGAAAATAAAAAACTTATATGACTTATTATTCATATGGTGCATAATACTATTCATATATCTATTCATAAGGGTGTGTTACTATTTACCAAAAAATTATATTTGTCTTATCAGAATCTAAATATCATATTGAATGTAACAATGTATGACTGTTTTATGAAATAAAAATAACAGAGGTGGATACGAATGGGGGCTCCCTTAGTGGGCTAGGGTTTCCTACCTCCGCTCTTCTCCTTCCTCCCTGTTCCTCCTCCTCTTTCTTCTGGGCTCGGCGTAGTTGGGGGTTGGGTTGTGCGTTGCACGGTGTGTCGACGCTCTTCAGTTTCACGGACCTGGAGCACTGTTGACAAATATTGTCATTAAACCTCCTTTGATGACTCAAATTTGCAGGTCTCCGCTTCTATACCCGCAATGATCTCACCCGATTCTTTGATGGCGCCCCCTTTTTCTTTTGGCTTGGGTTCGACAGGGTCTTAGTCTCCTCTCAAGTCATTACAAGTTTACAAGTGGCATCCTTAGTAAAGATCGGTGCGGACAGAATCTCTCTCTCTTTTGGGTTCACAGCACTGAAAAAGACTCCCCATCGGTTTTTGATCTGGTGATGTTTTTTTTCAGTTTTTAGCAACTTTTTTGTGCGGATCATGTTGTTTTGGTATATTGGACTCTTTCACGGTGGTTTTCGAGTCACATAGGCTTCATATCTGGTAAGGTATCGATTGGATGCATGGTCTCATGGTGCGGTGAGGGTGTCATGCGATTATTCATCGTAGCAATGGTACAGGTTGAGATTTATGTCCCTTGGCCCACGGACGATCTGGTTGTTCGTTCGGCAGCCTGGTTTTTTGGTGTTTTTGTTTTTTCTGACTGGTTCTTGCAATGGTTTATCCCCTTGGGTTTGTGGTCATGGTTCTCTTCATGTTTTGGTTCTCTCACTGGTGTCTATGATGGTGGATTCCCTTTGGCCCATAGTTTTCATTGTTGTTCTTCCTATTAGGTTCTCACTTAGCCACAAAGTGATTTTATTTGGAAATTACAAAAAAAATTGTGGTGTGGTAACAATAGATGTGAAATTTTTTGTTTACTAGCTAGATTATAACAATGTGGTGTTTTGTAAAGACTCAAGGTTTCATTAATTCAATATTTAATTAATTTTCCAATCATTGGGGTGTTATAAATATAATTCCTATATGTAGTAGAAATTCAATTTATTATAAGCATGCAAAATGTAACAAAAATTATTTTTTAGAAAATTTATTTTTAAGAATAACACTAAATTGATACAAATTCAATTCCAAGTTAAAACCCATTAATGGAATTCTATAATATTTTATTTAATAAATTATATTCAATTTTCTTCAAAATAAATCAAAAATAGATTTTATTTTAATTTATTTGTATAAAAATCAATTATGTGTATAAAAATAGTTTTTTTCGAAAAACAAATACTTTTTATATTAAAATGATCTTATTTTAATTTTTAATCTATTTATGACAAATGAATTATCATTTTACCTATAAGAAATAAATTTTAAAAATCTTAGTCCGTTGAATTAAATTTTAAATAAACATATATTCAATGAATAATTCCCATAAAAATACTTCAAAACAGTTCTTTAAGATCAATTTTATTTCCAAAATGAACTATAAATTGTTTTTTACAGTTTTAATTAATTTAAAAACTATATAATTTTCGTCATAAATAATTTATAAAATTTTTCCACATAAATATATGTTTTATACTTCCAAATAAAGCAGAAATTTTTATTTATTGAAGATAAATATATTAATAATATGAGGGTGTCATAATAATGGAGCTTTTTCAAATGATATCAATGATGTATTTCCTTGAAATGAAAAAAAACATCCTAAATGTTATGAATATTCATCTTTTGGGATTATAAATTAACTATTTCTGTGATATATTCTATATATATTGACTATTTTTCCATCACATCCCTACATCACCCCCAAATTACTATAGCATAATACCTTCCACCCTCATGTTCTCATCTTCTTTCATGACACCACTATTCTTAAATATTCTCCTCAAGCACATATTTTAATGTCTTAGTATGTTTTTAAATAAAATAATTTCATATATTCATTATTTATTTTTGACATTAAAATATTTGATAACTTTTCAATCAAAAGGAAAAAAGAATTATTTCTAACCAAATTGGAAGTTTAATTATTTTTTGGTTTTATTTAAAATATATATTTAAAAATTATAAAATTTTAATTATGCAAAAATAACTCCATTTTTGAATTCACCAAGTCAAAATTATCTTAAGATTATGTTTGGAGAATTTTTGGAAAATATTGATCTTTTCACTGAATAGTAAAAAATATTGATTTTTTATTGAAACTTTGGTTTAGATTTAATGTATATACAAATTCAAATTATATTTTGTTCTATTATTAAAATTTCATTATTTTTTTCTTGAAAATAACCCATTTTTTTTAAAAAAATAATCTATACTTGAATGAATCTTGAAAACATTTTATATTTAATATGATTGTTTTTGAAAACCCATTTTATATTGAGGTTTTTCAGTTTAATTAGAAAATAAATTATTTCACTTAAATGTTTTTAATTATAAAAAATATATTTCATATTTTTAATTATTGGGTCCAAAATTAGTGAATATTTCATTTTATTCATGGGCAATATTAATAGTAACATTGATTACCATGGTAAAGTGTAAATCAGGTAATTAATGTAAAAAATAAAATAATTAGGATTGAATAATGGCCCTAAAACATTCCCAAATTTTATTTAATGACTAAATATCTTCCCTAATAATACAAAGGTTGAATATATATCCATTTTATAATTTAGTGGGACTATATCCTTTATAATATTTTTTTCAAGAAAAGTAAAAAATGTCAACATCTTGTTCTTAATGACTATAATATTTTTAACAAGGGTACAAATATAAGATATACTTGTTTATAAATATTATTTCTAAATTTAAAATATTTATATTGGTCATGGTAATTTATTTTTAATTTTAAGTCAATAAATATTCTCCCAAACTACTTACACAACATTGACGTAGTAATTATTAAATTAATGAAAAATATCTAAAAAATGATATTAAAAATATCAATATTAAAATAATTTGAGATAAATAATATCATCCAAGAATTTTCTATATTAATATTATATTTTATAGATATAATAAAATATTTTTTACTAATTTTACTTTACCCACTGATGTTATTGAGATCAATGTGATGAATAATTCTAAAAATTGACATTAATTAAATTTTGTAAAAAATAATTTATTTATTCAAAAATACAAAATTAATTAAAATATTATATTCAAAAAAGTGATTATTATATTTATTACAATATCATAATTTTTTAATTTATGGGTTTTTAGCATTTATATTATCTATATTAACCATTAAAATGTAAAAATCGTTGTTGTCATGGTAAGTCTAAAAAGGGTTAATAAGGGGTTAAAACCAATTGATAAGGGTTAAAATTTGACCTAAACCTATAAAAAAATATTTTATGGTATTTTTTATAATTATAATAATCATATATTTCATATTAATTAGTCTCCATGACTTTGGAAATAAAATTTAATTTATATTAACCTAATACTTTGGGAAATCTTAAGAGCGCCCCACCATTCTCTTATAAAAGGGCACCACTTCTTCTCATTTTTTCATGCATAAAAACACATTTTTTATACAAATACCAAACCAAATACCTTTTAAAAATACATACCCTAGTTTTATAGGACTTCTATTAGTTAGATCACCATCCTTTTCTCATTAAAGGCTTTGAGGAAAGGGGGTAATTTGAAGAAGAGGTGTCATTTTTAATCGAGTATTTCTATGTAATATCTTCTTCAACATATTTAAAATATTATTAAACCATTATTATATAGTAAAAAAATTATATTAAATATATTAATTTGTTTTTTTATTTATATAAAAACGTTTACCCTTCTCATTTTTCATCAATTGGGGAACGAAACAATCATTTCTATGTACAACAACCATCCTCCTTGCAAAGCGATGTAATTTTTTTTTCATCAACATCACTCTTAGATGGATTGTAATGATGGAATTAAGGGTTATATATGATATTAATGAAATAATTATAATTATTAAATGATAATATATTATTTACCCTCTTACTTTTCCATTCACTAAAAAATTATAACATCATTCGCATATACTATTGGACTACCACCTCTAAGAAGCATTGTGATTTATTCTTCATCACCACATCACATAGATGATATATATAATGATATTTAAAGGATTAATTTGATATTTATTATATTATTATGACATATAAATATAAAATAATACATAACTTCTTTCTTTAATGATCATTATAAATATAAACATTATTCATGCATATATACGACCTACTATCTGCATGATTGTAACATAATTCATTATTTATAACCATATTTAATGGTTAAACATTTAATTATTATATATGTATCAAATTTATAATGTTCCTAGTAATATTATTTTATTTTGGATTAATTGATGAGCTATTTGACCATATTTAACCTTTGTATGTCATTTTGGATTTATATATCGAATATTTTCGAAACATACGATGTGAACATAAATGACTGAGTAATTGTATATTACCTGGTAATAAGTGTTATAAATTGAATAATAAACTTGAAAAAGGTTTTTAAGATAGTAAATAGTTAACCTATATTTATTATAAAATATGATAAAGTACATACAAGATGATTCAGACTCAAGGTAAGGTACATTCATTAAAATACAATTTTAAAGTTTCCTTTTTGGACTGAATTTACCAAATTAGAAAAGGAATATCTTTTAACATATACAACATGAAAAAAATTACCCAAATTCCTGATTAATCAATGATTTTAAGTTTCTTTTTTAAATTCTCTTGTTTTTTTTCAACTACAATTGTTTCTATATTATGTGTCCTGTTTCATGATTTTGAAAAGATTGATTTTTGAAAGAAAAGGGTATTTTGATATTAAAAAGTGTTTTACTCTTGGGTTGAAAAGAGTATTTCATGGTTTTTATTTATGATATGGTCATTAACATCTTTTCATGGAGTTTATAGCCCCATTATTTATCATGGGTGATTTTTTTATATCCTATACACTGGGTACACCATGATCGCAATCCAATGCGTTTGGTTCTTTGTTAGTGGAAGTCAATAGTATTGTTATTCCATTTGTTATAGTGATTATAAGAGTGATATGGTAATGATATACCAAGGAACCTACAATAATTTTCTATTATTTCTAATTAATTATCATTTATAGAGTTTTATTTTCAAAATTTAATATAATTTGATTTTCGAAAAAGATAATTCCCTTTCTGGGAACAAAGGTATGTTTTGAAGAAAATGTTTTTCAAGGGTTTCATTTTTATCACTGGACTAAAAAATTATTTATTTTCATGTATTTTAATGAAATTTTTTTCAACATACCACATTATTAAAAATTTCTAATAGGTCTTATGGAAGGGTAATAGAGAATAATTACTCAATACAAAAAAACCTGAGTTTTTTTTAAAGAAAACATGTTTTATTTTAAAGGGTCTATATTTTTGGAAAAATTATTCTAAGTGGAATTGTACACCATGAAATTTATAGTTTAATTATATAATATTAATCAACTAATTATCTAAAACTCTATACCTAATATATATTTTCAAAATGGAAGTGGTTTTTATTTTAAAATCACTATAATAAGAAACATTAAAGTCCATATCCTTAAAGTTAGTATTAGAGAAAGGCTTGAAAATTATAGTGGTTATGAGAAACTACGTAAAAGGACATAAGAGATTTTCATTTATGGTTATCATGTTATAGAAAATGAATATTACCATGTTTCTTAATCTAAACTATGTCTATTTGGAATGTTTTTCTATAAAGGAAACATAGGAGTTGTTGTAGGATGTCACTTAGTGTAACGCCCCGACCCTAGTTACCCAGAGTCGGTGCATTATTACATAACATTGGCATGATCATGAGAGAGATCAAGTCTCGAAATACCGATTAGTTTAGTAGCCTTGGAATAACTAGATACATCCATAAATTTTTACATTACATCATAATAAAAACATCTTGTCTTCATATCCCCTCATACTATCCCTGCAGGTCATTCATAAATTACTTCTTCATAATCCTGAAAAAAAAATAAAACATTGAAAGGGGTGAGCTCGGATGCTCAGTAAGGATAACGTTATAGCAGAAGCTTTCATAAATAAGCATAAACACTTAAGGCAATTTATAACTAAAACAAAAGCCTTTGAAACATGAACTTCAGCATAAAATGGCTAAGGTAAAATGAAATAATGCCATTTACTTACTCACATGGATATTCTACTAGTCGAATGATCACATGCAATATCAATAACCACTTTCATAATGATGGAATGCATAATGCCAGACTATCATAACCACATAGCCAAGGCCTCGTGCCAAGACTACAAATAAGATTTTGCCAAGGCCTTGTGCCAAGACACTAGTTTGTCTCATGAGACCTACCGATGCATCGAGGAGCTATAGCGGGCTTCACCCGTCACTTATTAAGTCCAATGAATTCCTCATATGAATAGGTTTAAGCATAAAATAAACATTCGTATTAAAACTAGCATACGAAATGTCAATATTTTAACCACAAACCTTGAATGGTATAAAAATAGAACATACACAGTCAAATATAACTCATTTGATACAATATGGAAGATTGTATTGTATCACATTAACCTCAATCATGAATAATGAAGGATGTTGACATAGATGAAAATAATCATCAAACTATTTGAGAGAAATATCCCCCTTTTCTTGAAAACATTTAAAAGTCACACTATTTTTCAAGAAGCCATTTAAAAATAGATTTTTGAATCAAAGTGTCCCATACCACTTTGAATCCTTTTAAAAGGATTTTTAATTTCTAAACTTTAATGTCCATATAAATAAATCCTTAAAACCATTTTTAAAACATGGACATTAATGAGAAATATTTAGATGAATAAGTCTTTAAAACATTTAAAAATGGTATTTTAGTTAGAGATTCTAACTAAAAGAGAGACACTTGAATGAAAATAATTGAGGTAATCAAAACTTTGTAATATCATGGGAATAAAGGGAATTCATGATATACTATGTCAAAGTACATTATATACACCACATAAAAGTGATTTGGTGTATATCAACAAAGAAGTCTCAATGGAATGTAAGTTGAGATGAAATCTCTCATAAAGGCCATATCCTTAGGTTAAGGATAAATCAACAACATAATTATGTGTGAAAAATATAAATACACTAAATATGATTGGATATTCAGTGTAAAACAATCAAAGTATATTCACACATATTCCTGTAAAAACAACACCAACGAATTGGATGTTTAACTCAACAAATGGTGAAAGAGTTAAAATTACTCTTATCAAATTCATATCAATGACTTGAGAATTTTAAATGGAGTGATTATGTGTATCAAAAGTATATCCACAGGAAGGGGAGTGGAAATTATGATATAATCAAATGAATAGTGATTCCACACATAATCTTGGGGTAATATAATCAATGAAATATGCGTAAAGCCAAATGAGTGGAAATTGAAATCTCAAATTCCCTTATTGATTAGGTAACTTAAGAAACAAACACCCATGAAAGAAATATCATACCATGATGATGTAAATACCCATAAAATAAAGTATATTACATAATGAATACAATCATGGGTAGTACACGTACACCACATGCAATAATTAAGTGGTGATCAACGGAATTCTCACGGAATTAAAAGTGAGACAAGAAACCCCTTACCACGTTAATCAACTGAGTCGCATGTCCAAAAGTTAATAACCACCAAATTATTTACAGAATAACATGAATATAAAGTGAATCATGATAATATATATCAAATGGGAGTACACAATACACCACTTTCAATAATTTAGTAGCGAACAATGGAAATCTCACGGAATTGAATGTGAGATAAGAGAATCCCTTACTTTGTACTTTTTCCTTGGTCGATGGTAGGTTTACCTCCTGTATAATGGTGAAATAATTGTTATTGAATAATACAATAATCCTTTACTTTAATATGATATCATATATGATCTTTTAACATTGATTTGTTAATAATATCTTAGAATTATCGTCATTTCATGTGTTAACGGGTTCATTTTACTTTATATTCTTTGTTATGTGAGCCATATTCGTTATTAATGGGATGTATATTATTCATATCCAGAATGGTATCAAGTCCTTAAACATCATTTTTAAATCATCAAATGATAATTATACTTGAATGGATACGATGGAGAATGAATCTCATCGCGTTCGTGGAGACGGTAGTCCGTACGTACGCACGAATGCTACTTCCATTTAATTTTTATTTTAAAAGAATCGAATCCAAATGATACATAGGTATATTACTATTCCAGTAAAATATAATATTTTATATATGTTACTTAAGTTCATTAACACCATCCTTTATACGTTCCATTTGTGGTATGAACGAGTCATATCATTTTAAGGGGGCGGTAGTCCGCACTTCCTCAAATGAAATTATCGTATGTATATACAACATGAAACGAATAATTGTATGAAATAAAATGGAATTACAGAAGCTTATATATAAAATATATATATCATTAATATCATATTTAATTACAGTGTCATCCTAATGGCCACCATGAGAGGCGGTAAGATGTATTTGAACAATCATCGTTTCGTGAGGCGTTAGTTTGCCATCCACAGAAACATTATGATCATCATCCATTAGATGGAGTTGTGTGAATGTGTAGTTTTAATCCTTCTCATAACAACATCCTCGTATATTGTGGATACTGGTGTTATTACAAAAGAAAGGAAATAAAAAGAGTTTGGGGGTTGGAGAAGCAAAATAATTGAAAATAATTTAAGAGAAAATGTTACCTTTAATTTAGGTAACTCACTTTGGTTGGAACCAAAGGACTTCTTGAAATGCATTATGCCTAAGGGGAAGCTTCAAGGAGGAGGAGAGGGATGTGGGGAGCTTAGTTGGTCAGAGTTTGGACGAGCCAAGTGGCTTGAGAGGTGTGAGGAATGAGTAGAAGTGGTCTCCTTTTATAAGGGAGAGGAGGGGCTCTTTAGGAAAGAGTGAAAGTATTACTTTATAATATAATTATATTCGGTTTATAATGGTCCAAAAATCATTGAGGTCGAAGATAAGATGACTCATATTCTAAATAACATCAACCAATAATAATTGGACAGGTTTTAGATAATATTTTAATCATTATAATCTTATTTATTTAAATGATTTATTAATGAGGTAAACATTGCATCATTATTGTGTCATTAATAATTTAAATTATTTGATGTCTAAAAATTATAAATAAAATATCATTATGTAGGAAATATTTTTAGATTTCTAATGAATATTTATAATCGAAAATCCAACATGTATAATCCTATGTAAAAATTTTTCTTTTAAAAGATTTAAGCTTATGACATTTTTGTATTCATTTTAACTTAATTAAAATAAAGTGTCATTATCACTTACAAGTGGATCAATGGGGTCCCAAAATTGACCCAAAGATGCCCATGGTCGACCATGTATCAACCAATAGGGTTAAGACACGTTTTAGGGTAATTTAGTATCATTATAATATTATTTTTTAACCCTTATTTACCGGATTTACCTTTAACCATGGTAAATAAAATATTTACCGTAGTAATTATTCAAAATGTCTAAAAATAAAAGTTACCTATTTACACAATTTGAACATCGTGATTCCAAATATGGAATACATTTTTCTAAATTCAAAACACAGAAGTGGCAGAAATTAATTTAAAATTAATTCCCGCTGTCAAAACAAAAAGCGTGTTTTTAAGAGATAATAACTATCAAAAGATTGACATTTGTTTATGTTCGGTTTAATTGTAAAATTATGTCCAATGACCAAAATTATATTAAATGGTAAAAATATATTCTAAATATACTTTAAAACCACTCAAATTCATAATTTATCACTATTAATTATTTTTATTAAAAAAGTTGTTTTTAATTAAAATTTAGTATTTTTTACTATTCATCAAAATATGAAAGTTATCCGAAAAGTACCAAAATTTCACCTTAGGCTAAATTTGATATTCCGAATCCAAAAATGAAGTCAATTTTGAAATATAAAATATATATAATTTCAAAAAATTAAGTATTACTATTCATAACGGCTAGTTTGATCGGTTGTGGTGTGTGTTAAAACTCGAAGTTGCGTACAACACACGCTACTGTTTTATTCAAAGGAAAGCGTACCGTGGAAGCTTGGGATGTTTTATTTTAAATTTTTTGATGTCCCCATTTAGTCAAAAAGTTTAAAATATTTTATTTAAAAAGGGTTCACTATTAAAAGTTGGTAAAACTACAATACTGAAGATGAATTTGTTCTTACATTATGTCTAAGAAACTCATAATATGGATTCTAAAATTATAAGGATTATATAAAGTTTAAAATTTAGTTAATAGTATTCATAACCTTTTTGAACGGCTTGTTTGGTAAGTCATGGTGCGCTTGAACTCGGTGTTGCGTGTAGTGCAAGTTATTGAATTATTTTGAAGAAATAACACACTATGAAATCTTGGGGTGTTACACTTAGAGGAAGATATTCTTATAAATAATTATCTTGAAATGGTTTGAATTTGAACATAGTAGTTTGTTGTCGTAATGGCTCAGTCATAAATTTTATAGTAGAAAAGGAATTCTTAGGAGTTTGTAGATAAATTTCTCATTCATTCTAGAACTTCACAATGGGTTTCTCCTATCTTATTTATTAAAAATAAAGTTGGTTCAATTAGATTTACATTGATTATAGAGCCTTAAATCACATCACTATTAAGAACATGTATACATTGCCTCATATGGATTATTTGTTTGATAAGCTCTATTAATAATAATACTTTTTAAATATTGATCATATTTCATGGTACCATCAATTTAATGTGAAGGAGGTATATATTCTAAACACATAATTTCATATTAGATATGGGAACTATGAGTTTTTATTTAGGATAGTTGGTTTGTATAATGTATCAACTTTATTTATAGATATAGTGAATATATTTTTATATGAGTTATTGGATAAGTTTTTTATTTTATTATTTATGATATATTGGTCTAATATTTTCAATCATGAGGATTATGAATTACAACCAAGGATTTTTTTTCAAACCATAAATGAAAATAAACTCTATAGAAAGATTTATAAGTGAAAATATGGATTACAATAAATATAATCCCTTTGATATGTTATTTATGAACATAGAATAACTATTTACCCTATTAAAACAAATCTTGTTGAGGAGTTTCCAAGACCTAAAGTGGTTATATAGATATTTATTTTTCATGGTTTGGTAGGTTACTACAAGTGGTTTGTTGTAAAATTTCTCTCCTATCAAGCCCACTAACTATGTTAACTCAAAATGAAGTTAAATTTATATAGAAAAATAAATGTGATGATTGTCTACATGAAATAAATATTAGAATAGTTAATGATCCAGTTTTTTATTTTCCTTCCATAAATGAAAAAAATATTATATACAATGATGATTAATTAAAGTTAATTGGTTGTGTCCTAATGAAAAATTATTAGGTAATTGAATATACTTCATGTCAGTAGAAACCTCATGAGTTAAAATACCCTACACATGATATAGAATTAGCGGATATAGATTTTTCTTTTAAAAATTAGTGACATTATGTATATTAATTAAAGTGTGAAATATATACTAATCAAATTAGTTTAAAGTATATATTCATTCAAAATGTGATAAAGAAGATTGCAAGAACTGAATGAAGTATTATGAATGTGTGATTCATCATCATACTGAAAAGGAAAAAATGTGGTTAATTATTTGAGTCATAAAAATAATTCTATGTTAACCATTTTAAATTTATCAAATTAAAATTTAGTTATTTATTTGATGAATTTTGGAATAGAAGTTATGGATAAAAAGGAATCCTTAATTTTTCTTTTAAGAATTAGTATAGTAAATTTAATCAAAAATAATTAAGCAATCTATGATGGTGGATCAATTTTTATAGGAAAATTTTAGAATCTTTTAAGAAATATAAGTTTCCAGTGATTAATGTTGATAAAGAAGGTGTTTTTATATTTCAAAAAAGATATTATTTGTTCATAATGTTCCTCAGTTGAAGAAATATTTTTTGAGTAAATCTCATAGTTCCTCATTTTTCATTTATCCTAGAAGCACTAAGATGTATAGACAACTGTAGCATTTTTACTCTTGGGATGGAATAAAAAGATATATTGATGATTTTACCATAGAATTTTTGGAATTTAAATAGGTTAAGGAAGATGATAAATTACTAAAGGAATTCTATAACCTTTTCCGGTTCAAGAGTGGAAATGAGAAAATATATCCATTATTTTTTTATGATTTCCAAAAACATCTTGAGGTAACATTGCGATTTGGGTTATTATTGATCAATGAAATAATTATTTACAATTTCCTTAACATTTAAGATAATATGAATTTAGATCATATTTTTCAAAAATAGATCAAGGAGATAGTCATGTTACATGAAAGTCCTCTATCCATTGTATCTATCCATGATTCTAGGTTCACTTTAATTTTATTAAAAGGACTTCAGAAGTCATTGGGGACTGAATTAACATTCAGTATAGATTTTTATCCAAAATATTTTGGATTATCATAATGAACAATTCATAAATTTTAAAATATTCTTTGTCCATTTTTTAGGGGAAACTAAGGATGTTGGGATGAATTTTTTTTTTGTTTTATTAGAATAATTGTTTTCATTTCTATATACAGATGGATCATTTTAAGAAAATATATGAATAACGATGTATAATCCATACACTTTGGGATGAAATATGGGAATGTAATTTCATGGGAATATATTTGGTTGGGAAAATGGTTGAGAAGGTTAAGATAACTCAGTAACAAATAAAGATAGTTCAAAGAACGTAGAAACGTTATACTGAAAAATGGGGGAATGATCTTTATTTTGAGGTAGGTGATTATGTTTTTCTTAAAGTATATCCATAGAAATGTGTTTTGAATTTTATTAAAAGGGTAATTCATGTCCATGGTTCATTGTACCATATGTAATTAGGGATAAATTTGGATAATGTTTCTACTTAGTGGTCATTCCTCAGATTTTATCTTACGTACACTATGTTTCTTATCTTTCCATGTTAAGAAAGTATGTTTCAGATTCATTTTATGTTTTTCACCCTGATGTAGTTTAGTTGGAAGATAATATTTATATGAGGAAGAAACTTTTCAAATTCTTGACCGTATAGATTATGTATTATGGAACAAGGTAATTCACCTGGATAATATTTTGTGAAAAAACCATGTAGTCGAAGAAGCAACATGGGAATCTGAAAATGTTATGATAGAAAAGTATCTACACTTATTTATTGATGGAATAAATTTATGATTTATTTAAAAAGTGGATTGATGTAATATCCTAGTTAATTTTTATATAAAACTTTTTCATATATTAATTAGTAAATATTTATATGAAAATAATAAAAAATATTATGTCAAAAGGTAAAATACTTTATTTCTAACTAAACTTGATTTTTATGTATTATATGGTTTTATTTAATATATTTATTTCAAAATTATAGATATTTAATATATAAAAATGACCTTAATTTTTGAATTCATATTGTCAAAATTATCTTAATTTGAATTTTTTATAATTTTCAAAAAATAATTATTTTTCAATGAATAGTAAAAATTTTGATTTTTATTGTAAGCTGTGTTTTTATTTAAAGTATTTACGTATTAAAAATAACATTATAATTATAATTAAAATATAAATTGTCACTTTTTATTTAAAATAATCCAATTACAGTTTTTTAAAGGATTTTATTCTTGAATGGAGTAAAAACATATTTTATATTTGAAAAGTGTATTCTTCGGAAAAAATCGTTTTTTCATTAGGTTCTACTAGGTTAATTTTAAGTTAAATTAATCGAAATTAATATTCTTAATTTTTAAAAATGGATTATATATTTAGAATCAGTTTGATTAAATTTAGTAAATAGGTACTTTTTTATTTTCGGTCAATATGAATAGTTACCTTAGTAATTTTTGTTACTATAGTAAATTGTAAACTAGGTATTTAATATTAAAAATAAAATGACCAGTAAAATGGAATGACCCTAAAATTTAACTAAATTTTATTTTTTGACAAAATTCCATCTATAATCTTCAAAAAAATCAATTATATCGTATTTTTCCTTTGGATGAGATTATGACCGTTATAATATTTTTTTTCAACAAAAGTAAAAAAATTCACACTTGTTTTTTATAAAAAAATTAATTTTGACATGTTACTAAACATAAGTTATGTTCAGTTATAAATATTATTTAAAATATAAAATATATAACTTCATCATGATAATTTATTTTTAATCTTTATTGGAGAAATAATTACCTAAAATTCCTACACAACACTGATGAAGTAATTATTAAATTAATGAGAAATTCAAATAATTAATAATAAAAATATTAAATTTAATTTAATTGGAGATAAATAATGAAATCCATGAATTATATAGATTACCATGACATGACATGGATATAATGATTTTTGAATTTTACTTGTTGTATAGATGTTATTTAAATAGTAGTTATTAACAATTCTAAAAATTGACACAAATGATATTTTATAATTAAATCTATTTAATTAAATAATATAAATTTTTTTAAAAAATAAGATTATGAAAAGTGATTATAGTATGGTTTAAAATATCAACCATGTTCCATTTATGTCACATTTTCCATTTATAGTAACTATATTGACCCTCAAAATGTTAAAATCCTTTTTGTCATGGTATGTTGATCGAGTGTTAATGACAGGTTAAAACCAAACGATATGGGTAAAAATCTGACCAAGACTTATCCAAAAATTATTTTATAGAATTATTTAGACCCATAATCATCCTAGATTCGAAATAAATTATTTTTAATCTTTATATAATTAAAAAATAATTTACATCAATTTAATATTTAGAGATATTACAAGAGTGCCCTCCCCTCTCATATAAAAGGGAATCACTCATTCTCATTTATGAATACACCAAAACCCAGTTGGTTTAAATAAATCTATAAAATATTCCTTTCTAGAGTCCATAACCTCTTTCTATAGGTTTGCTTTATGAATAACACTAACATTTTTTCTCATAAGGTGTTAAGCCAAGGAGGTTTTTCGAAGAAGACAAATCATTTTTAATCGAGCATTTTTGTTTTATTTCTTCTTGCAGCTCCATAATATATTATTCAAACATTAATATATAATAACATATATATATATATATATTAAATATAATAAGGTGTTTTATTTTTATTCAACAACCTATATCCATCTTCTCTTCCATCAAGTGGGAAATGAAACCAATGTTTGTCTATAGACAAGACTACTCCCTCATAGACCAGTGTAATTCATTTTCTATCACCACCTCTCATTTAGGTATTATAATTATGTATTTAGTATTTATAAATTAAATTAATGAAATATTTATAGTTATAAAAATATAATATATCATTAACCTTCTCACATTTCTTGTCACTCGAAACTAATAATGTCATTCATGTAAATATGTGGACTACCACCTCCTAGAAGTGATGTGATTCATTTTTCATCACCACATCACATGGATGATATATATAATTATATTTAAAGGATTAATATTATATTTTTTAAACTATTATAATTCTTTAAAAACAAAATCATTATTACCATATTTTCATAATTATCATTGAAAAATGGAAATGTAACTCATATGTACAAATGACCTACCAATTCCAAGATTGTAACATAATTCATTTTTGTTAACTATATTTAATGGTTTATGTTTATACAATAATTGATGTATATATGTTATAATTATATCATTAATATTATTATGGGGAAGATTAAATGATAATTTCATTGATTATAGTCAACCTATAGAAGCCATTTTGGACTTATGTATCAAATATTGTCAAAACAATCGATGTGAACTTAAATGATTGCATAATTGTATATAAAAAGGAAATAATTGATATAAAAGGAATAAGAAACTTGAAAAATGTTTTTGAGAAATTAAATAATTAAACTACTTTTTTTATTCAAGAAGATAATGAACATACATGATGATTCCGACTCAAGGTAAGAGACTTTCTTTAAAATCCCCCTTTAAAGTTCCGATTTTAAAATCTTTTTACTACTGTCAATAATAATGTTTTTTAACATAAATGAGATGAATGTAATTACCATAAATCCTGACACATCAATTATTTGATATTTATTTTTTTATGTTTTGTGAATTTTTTTGAATAAAATGGTTTCTTTATTATGAGTTTAGTTTTTAGATTTTAATAAGTTCTTCATAAAAGAAAAATGGTATTTTCAAATCGAAAACTCTATTTCACACATGTTTAAAAAAGTTGTTCAGGGTTTTTATTTATCATATGTTTTTTGGTAATTGTTTCCAAATTTAATATCCCTAATATATATCATATGTGATCTCATTATATTTTAGATAATGGGTGGGGACATACAATGTTGCAATGCATTAGGTTCTCTGGAGGGGAAGTTGGTCGTATGGTTATTCCATTTGAAAGGGATAATGTAAAAGTGATACAATAATTATGTACCATGGAAAATAAATGACATTTTTACACTTTATAATGAGTTTTAATGGAAATAATTTTATTTTTAAAAAGTGATACAATGATAATTTTGAAAAAATAATGCCTTTTTTGGCTACAAAGGTTTGTTTTTAAGAAAATGGTGTTTGTAGGTCTTCCGGTTTTACAGTGGACTAAAGGCTTCTTTTTATGTCCCTTATTGATATTTCATCCTCATACCATGATTTTTAAAAGTTAATATAGGGTTTATGGATGGTTAATTTAAAATAATAAGTCAATATGAATGTCGTAAATATTTTTCATGAAAAGAAAAAATATTTTATTTTAGAGGTTCTATATTATGGAAAAAATGGATACTATATAGAAATATCAACCTTGTAATTTATTGGGTCATTATATTTTATTTGTGACCTATTTCTATAAAACTATAAACCTAGAGGATATTTGGTAAAAGAATGGTTTTTAAAATCACCTGAAAATGCATTGTTTATGACTTGTTCCTTACTTGTATAGTTCACCATGACACCTATAACTACCATTTTAGCATTACCTTTTATTGAAATAAATTTTACCAAAGAAAATCACACAAAAATGACTATCTTTATGTCCTAAATGACCACTATGAAATAATAACCTCTAAAAATATATATTTTTAACCTCTATGTTTCAACAATTATGATAATTAACAACCTACCACCCCAAAAGTGAGAGAACATATGACACCAAGATTAACTATGAAATAATGTATTTCACCAAATCTAGTTTGAATCCAATAATATATTTTCACTACAATTATCTCTATAACAACCTCTATGATTTACTCAAACACCTCTAACCCAAAAATCCACTAGGTTAGGGTACATAAACTCAGGGGATCTATAGTATTATCTTATGTTCAATTATCTACTATAAATTTTGATTATAAATAATGATATAACCATTGTAATGAATTGAGAAGACGATAAAAAATTGTAATGTTGAGAACATAGGTGTTACATAACCCTCAATTTTAGGTATGTAACCCTTCATTTATGTATTTTAAGTATTTAAATTGTCTGGGAGAATTTTGGGAGTCTTTATGAACCTTATAAAATGTTTTTGGGGATTTTATAAAGGCTCACGGTAAGTAAAAATTTTTGGAAACCATAAAACTACTATAGAAAATTTTACATAATGAGACAGGGTTTTCGGAGAAGGCGCATGATTGGTCCAAACCATGCAGCTGCCTATGAAAAATTGTGCAATGTGGGACCATGTGATTTTCAGTGTTTGACTAACCGTGAAATCCAACCATGAAATACCAACCTTAATTTAGAGGTTGGGGCATGGTAAGAACACAATTTACCTAACCGTGCAACTAATCGTGCATGATTTAAAAGCAAGATCCATAAAAAGTGGATCTGGGTTAGGATTAGCATTTTACCCAACTTGTTTTTCTCAATTTGTTTCTAACTAAAATATTATTCCTCTTAAAGGCTATGAAATCCTTTCCAATAAAATTGGTAGTGATTCATGGGTGTTTCTTGATGTATTGATGTCGGATTCCCACATTATGTTATCATTTATGGTTGTTTTCTTAATTTCTCTTAAATCTGCTTCCCTCTATCTTTTGGTTTCATAGATATAGATCCACTGTGGATAGATCTAATTATTTTAGTTCCAATAATGACTATATTTGTCTTTTTTGATGATAGTTGAATATTTCTAAGAATTACTTTTGGAGATTCATTCTGGTTCCATTGTCCTTTAGTTTCCTTCTTTGTTTCTTCCATAAATCTCGAGGTAGTTTGATTCACTCTCAGAACCTCTTTCTTAAACTAGAAGGATTGATTTCAAAAAGAAATTGTGTTAAATTTATTTTGAATTTCTCTTTAAATTATTAATGAAATCCATCTTTTCTGACAGTTTATGGTACTCTGATAAATTGGGTGTTTTGGGAAAAGGGGATTTCGGTAACATGATTTAAAAATGATTTTCTGAAAATGATTTTTTTATTCATATATAATGGTTTTCTATAAAATTTTTGTTTTATTGGAATGGTTTTTTTTGGAAAAGGGTTTTAAATAATGTGTGTGTTTTATTGAAATTGTTTATTATTATGGGTTTCAATAAAAATGAGGCTTTTTTGAAATGATTGAATTGGTTTGGAGGGAGGTTGTATTGGCATGTGGTTGGCTTAAATGGTAAAGAATGGATGTAATGGGATGGATAATGGTCATTAAAGTACCACCAACAAAGGGGATCGATTATAGATGTGATATTCCCCCATCAATGGTAGCACAGATCTTGTGTGTATAGGTGTGTGTGGATATGTGATATAGAATGGATAATCCCTATTAGATTAGTGAAACGGTTGAAATGACTTGTTTGGTTTCATTCCTTAGAACTTGGTGTTTCTTTGAGAAAACTATTTTACCATGGAAATTTTTTTATATTTGGATATAAACTATTTTTAATTGCTTTATATGAATTGGTTAATATAAATGTACTAACATGATCTATCCTTGTGGCGTGAGTAGGGAAGTCATTTGGAGAAATCCTACAGAGATTCATTACTCACTACTACTTTGGATTTTTAGTGCTTTTAGAGATATTTTTTATTAATAGATGGGAAAAGGAAATCTATCACACTTCTCTAGTGGTGCATAGTTATACTTGGGATGTTTTGTGGAGCGGACCATATAGCATGGTTGTAGCTTGGAGTTTTCTATGGGAGTCTTTCTGTTTTCAGGTTATGTCGTCCACTTTGTACTTTGATGTTTTTAGTATTATACTCTGGAACCTTTTTTATTTTGGTTTTGATATTGATGTAATTATTATATGTTTTTTACATTTTTATCATGTACAATATAGTGGTTTATTTTTTTTATGGCATGTTTGGTTGGGTTGTTTTGTCTCAAAAAGGTAAAAATCATCCACTACTTGTATTGAATCCAGTCGAATTTATTTCCTACCTTGTGTTCCTAGGGGATGTCTCTTAATGCCAAGTAATTTCATTCGCTATTATGAAGCCAATGAGGAGTGGTCGGATGTTACAAGTTGTACCAGTCTTGTTCCTTCAAAATATAGTTGTTGAACTAATGGGGTCAATTTGTTTGGTCCTTATTTGAGAAGTAGTTTTCAGTTCTCTTAATCTTTTTTTTAAATTCAATTTAGTTACTTCCTTATGTCGGGTTAGTATAAAGTATTAGTATTTTTGGGATATGAAATATAGAGTATAATGATATGTATCTAACCACCTTATTATAAACATCAAGTTACTAAGGAGTTGGGTGAATAAGTAAATTAGAGACACTTATAGGATCTGAAATCTCAGTGTAATGGGTTTAGCCAATGAGAAAATCATGAATTGTATTGTATAAATTACTTCCTACTAGAAGATCATATATCATTTTGAGTAATGATTTATTATTTGGCTTAAAAACGTTTTTTGAAAATTTTTCATGTTTTTTTTAAAATGTGAGATTTTGAAAATGAATGAAATGTTTATTTTGAAAATGTTTTGATTCTCAAATGTATGGTGATTTTTTCAAAAAAAAAATGAATATAGAAATGCTTAATGTTAGAAAGTAATATCCTGATAGTATGATGTGGTAGAATTAGAAATTGTTAATCCTTTAGTTGCTAAAGAGAGAGACTTTTGGTTTTTGTTGTCTACGTAGAAAATGGATCCTGGTATGAATTATAAAAATAAACTAGAGGAAGCTGCTGAGAATGTGGTGTCAATTGAGCGACAGGTGAACATACATATGATTTAGAGTATTATCCAATATTTTCAAGATATAGATACAGGGAACATGAGGGATGAACAAAGGAACGTGTATCATTATTTCCATTTCCAAAAACAGAATCCACCCATCATTCGGTGTGATTCTGAGTCAGATAAGGTATATGTGTTGCTCAATATGCTGAATTGAATCTTCTATTTCATTGAAACACTATGAAATATGAATTTTAATCTAGTGATGTATATACCGAAAAATAATTCATGCTAATGATGGGAATTAGAAGTTTAGGCTAAATAGGACCGGGGACATGCATGAGAGGATTTTGATGAATTGTTCAACAAACAATTCTATCAACATATATTTAGAAATCATAGAATGATGGGATTATTCATTTTGAAGTTGGAAATTTTTTTTATCACATACTAGGAAAATAAATTTATGAATTTAGTTTACTTTTCACATGATATTGTAGCTAGTGTGTCCTTGAAGGCATGCCTCATTAAATTTGGGTAAAGGAAGAATATTCTCTTGAATATTTCAATTCAATTTATAATGGAATATACAGATATTTTTAATAGGGATATTTTGGTAGAACGTAAAATATTAAGAGCTACGAGTGGAGGAAGTATGTTTATACCTACATGAAATGGTTGGAACACAAATGTTTGGAACAAGGGGAAGATAGACACCTACTTATAAGGAGGGAGAATGGCTTAAAACCGGATAGCTGGATCAGTAAATCATCAACTAGGACCCAAGATTAGTAAATGATGTTTACAATGTGGTTCTCTTAATCACATGAAGAGAGAGTTTATGGAACCACCTAGAGCATGAAAAAAGTACAACTAGATAAGGAATATTCAGTGATACTATCACAATGCTCTAAGGGTGGGTGTTTAGGAAACTTCTCATGTATCATAGATATCATATTCTTTGACCGATTGAGGGTAGAAGAATACCTATCATCTATAGGATAGAGATATCCATGGTGATTTTAAAAATTCCATGAATCCATATCAAGGACAGTATCCTCAAGGAAATAAGGAACATTGTGCATATGGAAACAAATTATATAGAATTGGGTAGGATATTATGGATGATCAATCTAGACCATTGACAGTGAGAGGTATTATTATTTTTAATTCTACCCATATGAAATCTTTTTTTGAAATGGTTTCATCTCTTTCCTTTATTTCTTCTGATGTTTTTGATTTTATATCTTTGAATGTTGAGATGATGTATTCGGTGTTAAGACATCAATCTCCTCTTATTCATAGAAAATTTTGAGCCTTTGTGTATAAATCTTGTTCTATAATTATTGATGGAGCTGAGTTTACATGGGACTTCTAGTGCTTGAGATGTATATCTATGATATAATACTGGGTATGGATTTGTTTAGAATGTTCAGGGGTCACATCGAATGTTATAATGGAATGGTCTATTTTAAGAATGATGATGGAAATAATCATCTATTTAGAGGATAAATGAATGTAAATCTAGGAGAAACATGCTATTTATAAATAGAAGTTGGAATGATATCGTACTAGTTGGTTTTGCTGACTTTAGCGTAGATGGAATAGATCTAGAATATCGATTTTCTAGTTATTATTGATTAGTTTATAGATGTTTTTACTGAAAATTTCTCAGAGTTTCGATCCATGAGAGAGTTAATTTTTATTATTGATATCACATTAGAGACTAGTCCTATTTTCCATTTGTCTTATAAAATGGAACCAATATAATTAAGGTAACTGAAAGTGCAATTGGTAGAGTAGGGAAGTAAAGGGTTTATTCCATTGGTTATGTCTCTATAGACAACACCAGTTTTACTTGTCAAAAAGGATGATGAAACTCTTTATTTGTGTGTGGATTATTGTAACCATAATCATTTTATGATAAATAATCGGTATCCACTCCCATGTGTTGATAATTTGTTCGATCAATTGAGGTAATCTCAGCAGTTCCCAAAAATTAATATGGGATTAGGATATCACCAATTGTGGGTTTAGAATGTTGATATTCCAAATTCATCTTTCACAAGTAGATATGACCATTATGAGTATGTGGAAATGCCTTTTGTCTTATAAAATCACTAGAGGTCATTATAGAATTGGTTAATATGATATTTTAGAGGTATCTAGATTCTTTTATGATGGGGTTTGTGGATAACATATTGGTGTATTCAAGGACTAGGGATGAGCATGAGGAACACATGGTGATAGTGTTGGGAATCTTACCGGATTATCTTTTATATGAAAAATTATCAAAGTGTGAATTTTGGATATAAGAGTTATGTTTCCTTATCCTTTTAAACTCCAAAACGGTGTTTCTGTGGAATTAGAAAGGATTGACGAAGTTATCTCTTGGAAACCACAAAATATTTTCTTTGAGATATGTAGTTTCCTTGTCTTGGCTCATTATTACAAACATTTTATTTGTGATTTCTCACAAAATGATTCACCAATAAAAACTTTTACAAAGTAATATTGGTACATTAAATTTTAGTGAGGAATATCACATGTTTTTTCAAGATATTTAGGTTTTTGTTACATCAAAACCAGTCTTGATGTTTATAGAATCAGGATAAGGGTATGTGGTTTTTTGTTAAGCTTCAAGATCTATGGTGGGATGTGTTCTCGTGTAGAGAGATCATGTTGTTTTTTATGGATTAATTTAGTTAGGGTTACATGATAGGAACTACATAACACAGAATTTGGAGTTAGTTTTCAAAGTCCATTCTTTGAAGACTATGCATCATTACTTATTTGGGGAGAAATTTATAATGATTATGGATTATAAAATCCTGAAAAATGTTTTATCCAAAATTGATTTGAACCTAACACATATAATATTGATGAAGTATCTCTAAATGTTTTACTTTTAATTAATGTATACACTGAGTAAAGGGAATACGATGGAGGATTCATTAAGCACAAATTCATATGACCAATTGGAGCTTTAGATAAGTTGTTGTTGATGTCGGTCCAAGTTGACTTATAATTAGATTGGGAATACTGAGGGAGTAAAATGGTTTTCATTCAAATTTTAGTGGTTCATTATTTGGAAAAAATAGTTAAAGAGGCATATATATTTGATTCATAATACATTTTTATAAGGTTAAAATTCAAAAGTGGGGAGGCCATTGAGGGTTGTATGCTGGATGAGAGTTATATATTCTGGTCTAGAAATTGGATGGTCATACCAATGGATTTTTAAGAGTAGCCTTCTTCATAGATATCACTATTCATGATGGTATATTCACCATTAATTATAATATATGTATAAGGTGTTGAAATCACAATTTTGGTTGGTCACTGTGGAAAGGAAAGTTTCCGAGTTGGTATCAAGATGCTTAACATGTTAGTAGGTTAAGGAAAAGCATCCATGACTAGTAGGTATGTTGTTGTATTTACTGATTACTATTTGGAAATGGGAATAGATATATATGGATTTTGTAATAGGTCGTCCAATTATAGTATGGAAACATGATTCCAAATGGATGATAGTGTAGAGACCCGAAACTTGACGTAAATGGACATTACATTACTTTTTCGGAATACATAGTACTTAACAAAAACACACACACAAGGACCGTAATAGTTTAGTGTCATTGGAAAATCGGAACGTAATCTTCTAATCATGGTGAAAGTTCTTCAACATATCCCATAAAGATCATCATTTTTTTTCTTACCTAAAACCTTTCTTTATATCCTGGGGAAAAGAAAACATAAAAGGTTAAGCTCAAATGCTCAGTAAGTGTAAACAAAAGAAATATCAATCACATCATATACATAAGCACATAACTTTTGGAAATCATATCCTGCAAAAGAGATCATAATTTCATATCATGGGATAAATCATAGTAGTGAAATGTAATCCCAATAATCATAACTTAAAACATGAAACTTTGTGGCATACACACATAATCATAGAGAATCATTTCTTATTAGTCAAGACTCATTGCCAAGACAATCTTAGTGGACAAAGCCCCTTTCTGAACCGAGTACACACCTCGTTTCAGTCCTGTTTCACTGAACCGGTATAACCTACCGTTCCATCCATGTCTATCTCATGAGATATAAAATCTTTACCCAATTAAATGGAGGGAGATATAGGTCCCACCCATCTCATAATGATACCATTCTTATGTGTGCCACAAAATAATAAATCATACATCATTTCATAACCCATGTAATAAAAATGGGATTCTTAAACAACATGACATCATAAGATAAAGGAATTCATAAAAATAGTTACATCACAACATAATCAAATCAATGTAATTATAGGGATAGAAACAGAACCCTATATTATCTTAGATGGAAAATAATTTTGATAATACACTTGAACTCCATTCTTGAGGAAAATATCCTTTCTACCTTAAAAACATTTTTCCTTTCTTAACATGTCATAGAATTTTAAACTAAAAGAAGTTGATTAAAAATAAACTTGAAAACTTTTAAATGAATCTTCTTGGAAGTAATGTTTTTAAAATCCATTCATGTCGTATAAGTTAAAAACATTCTTCTCGTACTTTTGTCGGAACAGTCAAAAAGTACCTCGTACGAAAAACGACAAAAGATTCGTTTCATATCTTTTAATAAAAACTCACTGAAGGGTAAATTTGGATTTAAACAATTGTAGGTGGATGGAAATAATATTAAATATTGAGGAAACATGTATGTGGATGATAAAATACACCCCAGTAAATACCAAAGTATAAACAATCTCGGATAAAAATGAGATTATGATATTTACCTTACCTTAGGTCCGATATGATTTGTACGTGTCTGAACCTCCTGTATAATGATTTAAATAATGTTATTGAATTATTACAGAATCATACTTATTTTTATGATATCATATATGGTCATATTTCTTAGCTTCTTAGTTGTAATATTTCATTGCTACTTGTTATTCGGGTGTTTATAACATTTTGTTCTTATGCGTGTTTTGTCGAATAAATTCTTATTCATATTTTTAGGTTATAGATACCTCATTACCAGAATGTTATTAGTGTAATATATATCATATTCATTCATTCAATTCATTTATATAATCATTATGAAATTAAGATCATGTAGAACGAGTCGTATCACATCGTGGAGACGATATTCCGTACATATGCACGAGTGATGATATCATTCCTATGATCGTGGAATTGTATTGGAGTGTATGTATACTATTTCAGAATCAGTATCACTTTATAATAGTCATATATAGTCATTATTTACACCATTATACCCATCCAAGTAAAGTGGTGGTGGAATATAGATTACACCACGGCGTGGAGACGGTATTCCGTACGTACGCACGCGCGGTGATTTCTTTTTACGTAGGATGGATAGATGGTTAAATAGGGTTGTTTCATACTTATAATAACATATCAGTATATGAGTGATACTGATGTTATTACTTCATAATGAAACAACTAAAGAATAATAAGTGGAAGAAGAAATAATGATGAAAGAATCGGTAACGGAAATTACCTCTTCTTTGAAGCGCCACTTTGAGACCTCCTCTTAGGGCACTAAAATTGATCTTTGAGGAAGACCAGAACCTATAGGATGTTTCTAGGGAAGTGGAGAGGAGAAATTGGCAGGGTTTTGCCGAGCTTGAAGGCTCAAAGTGGTGTGAGGAAGAGGGGGAGGAGGTGCCCTTTTATAAGGGAGGAGAGGGGCTCCTTTGGAAAAACTAAACATATTATTTTATTATAAAGTAAAGTTCGGTTTTAAATTTCTCCAAATTGATTTATTTCTAAGCTAAGGTGTGGATGGGTCTAAATCCTCTCATCCAATAAAATTTAGACAAGTTTATGTTCCTATATTAACCTTATCATTTAGATTTAACATAATTTAAATAATTTTACTTTTACTGTGTCTTCTTGTGTTCTTATACTATAAGGTTAATAAACTTACAATAAGCAGCCAAACGAACCCCAAGTTTTTTATTGTTAATATATATAACCTTATCTAAGTCATTTGGCCGAACCTTATATTTTTAGGAATAAAATAACAATTACAAATATAATATTTGTTTTAAAAACTATTTAATGTCAATTTTGATACTATTTAGTAATTAATTTTTGTGAAAATAATAACAGAATGAATTGTTCGATAAAAGTTAATTAAATCAATAATAACATGTCATATTAATCTAGAAAATTAGTGTAATTCATAAAAAGTCTCAAATTACATTTATTTTGGTGTTTATAACATCAATTATGTCAATATTTCATTAATAAGATAATTACTGCATCATCGTTGTGTCATAAATAAATTATATTATTTAATGTCTAAAAAATACAAATAAAATCCCATTATGTAGGAAATCTTTTTAGCTTTCTAATTAATATTTATATTCGAATTTATCTTATGTATAAACCCATATTAAAAATGATTTACTTATTAAACTTTGATTTTAACTATTTTAACCCTTCTTTAAATAAATTAATAATAAATGTCCTAATCTAATCCAAGTGGGCCTAAATGGTCATATTTTATTCCTAAGGTTTTTTTTGGTCGAATTACACTTGTCCAATAGAATTAGGACATGTGTTAGGGTAATAATAATATTATCTGTACCCTTAATTACCCTATTTACTTTTAACCGTGGTAAAAAAAATTAAAAAGTTACTATTCACCAAAAATTATTTTCATCTCATTGAATCACATTTTACTTACTAACATCAACCGTGGCTCTTGGATTTTTGAAATTCCACCCACAGAAGCGGTAAAATTATGTTTTATAAAAAAATCATTTTTTTAACTACCACTTAGTGGTTTCACTATTCATCAAAAAATGAAAGTTTCTAGAAAAATACCAAAAATTAGGCCTAATCTATATTTGATATTATGAACTCAAAAATGATGTCTATTTTACCAAATTAAAAACATATCAGTTGCATTAATTAATTTAAAAATTAATTCTCGTCGTCAAAACAAATAGCATGTTCTTAAGTGATAATAACTATCAAAATATTGACACTTGTTTAAGTCTAGTTTAAATGTTGAACTACATCCAATGACCAACATTGTATTAAATTTTAAAAATATATTATAAATATACTTTAAAACCACTCAAATTAATAATTTATCACAATTAATTATTTCGATTAAAAAGGTTGTTTTTAATTAAAATTTAGTAATTTTCACTATTCATCAGAAAATGAATGTTTTCTGAAAAGTACCAAAAGTTCACCCTAAGCTAATTTCGATATTCCGAATCCAAAAATGAAGTCCATTTTGAAAAATAAAATTTACAAAACTTCAAAAAAATGGTTATTACTATTCATAACGGCTAGTTTTAATAATATTTTAATAGCATATCATTGTTTAGAGAAACTCGGTATTGCGTACAACACACGCTATCGCGGAAAGTCACGCTTGCGTGTAATGCAAGGCAAGTCAAGGATAAATGTTGAGCAAGCTCCTTTTGGTAAAGCGTACAACACAAGACATTAATGAAATTAAAAAGAATATTTTTCATAAAATCTCGGGGTGTTACATTCTACCCCCCTTAAAATGAATTTCGCCCTCGAAATTCGTCGGGGTTATAAATGGTTTACTATTCGAAAGTTTCATTGATAGAAACCCACATCGTAAAAAGGAATACCAAAACATGGCTTTAAAAACTAAAGTCTGAAATGTAACAGTTACCCAAATTAACTCATCACTGGGTTTCCACTTAGGAGAACATTGGTGAAAATATGGATATGGAAGAAAAATCTAACCATCAGGTTCTGATGGAGAGTTGTAGAGAACATGTCTATGAACAAGCCAACAATCACAAAGCTATATATTTGTGATGATCTAAGGTACCATATGATTCATCGGATATAAGGGAACTAGGAGAAAATTTTTTTTTTTCAAGATCATTTCCCTAAAGTTGATGAATTAAAAGAAATACTTACATGATTTTGGTAAAATCTCACTGTTGTTCGTGAATTGAACAATTTCCACTTCATCCCTCAAAGAAATGATGTTGAATTTGTTATTCATGATGTGTTATCAGATCATGTGATAGAATGATGGGTCATTCCATCTCTTTCAAACAAAGAGTTAGCAAAAGTTATAAGTCCATCTTATAGTT
Source organism: Viscum album (assembly GCA_963277665.1). Taxonomy (NCBI): domain Eukaryota; kingdom Viridiplantae; phylum Streptophyta; class Magnoliopsida; order Santalales; family Viscaceae; genus Viscum; species Viscum album. The sequence continues at coordinate 2,124,938,827 of OY728119.1, forward strand.
AGATAAATCGTATATGGTTCCAAAAATGAACTTATACTTCATATATCATACCGCTTATTAAAATAAAACTAGTTTCTACTAACCAGGGACTTCCTGTAGGCTAGTGGTAGGAAATAAAGGCCAGTCGCATTTTGGTTGTGGGTTCGATTCCCACAGCCTTGTCCGACGCGGTGGGTTGTCGCCCATCCTGCAGGTTGTCCTTTTTCTAAAACTATATTACTATAACTTCCCATCAATAATATCGAAAAAAATTCTATCCTTAAACAATACTAACTTTCGTCCAACATAATCCATTCCAATCTTTAGGCTTATCCATAATACTGCAGTCCACTCTCATAATATAGTGAAAATGATTACCAGATATTTAATACCATCGTTGATCCCCATATATCATAAGATATGTCTTGTTGGTCAAATTACAAACATGTGAATACCTTAATCATGTATTCTCTTGAAAAAAAATGAATACCCATTGATCCTTATTGAAAATATGAATGCTGTTAAAAGTTAACTCTTTCTACATACCAAAATCCTCAAAATTATATATCCTCAAACCATGATATCACTTAGTCCTTATATCAATCATGAGCTCATGAATACTATCAAACATATTAGATTCTCTTTATCCCTTCATTATGTGCATATCATCTACTTTCCAAAAATATTTTAATCACTTTTCATGGTTACCGATGCCATAAAATTATTGAAAACCATAATAGACCAAAACATAAATATTCCAATATTCCAAGATACTCTATACAACATTATTCTGGAATCGCATTACATAAACACTTAATCATTCCACCACATCGTTGTCATATTCAACATCTCCAATAGTGATCACATGTGACTTTCCATTGTCCTTTGCCTTAAGTGGTTGCTCATATCGATCATCACTAACCCTTGGATTAGGGAATTTATTAGCATAATGCCCCATTTCCTTTCACTTGAAGCATTGAAGTGTTGTTGGTGCGTTCTCTGCAGTCTTTTCTTTATTCACATCATTAAAAACCCTTTTTCCATTACTTCAACACTCAGGTGCTCGATGACCTTCTTTTCCACACTTAAAACATTTTCTAGTCCCTTTAAGACAGTCTCCACCATGCTTCTTTCCACACTTTGAGCATAAGGATGCATTCATCTTCTTTTCAACATTATTATGAGATTTCTCCTTGAACTCCATCTTTCGTTTCTTGTCAAAACTATGAGATGGATAAGTAACACCAACATCCATTTCTACCATGATAGCACAACACACAATTTCTTCATAGCTACTAAAGTCTCTTATAGATAATTCCCTTTGAAGACTTGGTTTTAAGACACTGAGGAATTGATCATCTTTACTTTCAGGTCGGATGATAAATCCATATGCATACCTGGAAAGCCTTGTAAAATTCGCTTCGTATATACCAAAAGATTCATCATCCTTTTGCTTTAGTTCAAGAAACTCCTTATCCAACTTTGTTCGAAGAATACGAGGGAAGTACTTATTGAAAAATATGTTCTTGAACTCATCCCATTCCATGGACTCAATTTCATCCATTTGCCTCGTATTCTTAATAAGATTCCACCATTGATCAGCATCACCTTCAAAACGATACACTACTAAGATGACTTTTTCATTCTCAGAACATTGAAGAACTGAAAATATCTTTTCAGTGGTACTGATCCATTGTTCAGCAACAAGTGGATCAGAATACCCACTGAAAGAAGGTGGATGTTGCCTCATGAAGGACTCAATAGAATATTGTTCCCTTCTCTGCTCATTTGGAAGTCCAGAATGATTCATAGCCTCTGTAAGTATAGAAATTAGATTTTTCACTCCATCTCCCATAACATTTGTTTGTTCAGGAGTACAATCATTGCATTTTCCATTGCATTGATCAACACGGTTCCTTCGGGTTGCAGCCATTGACTAAAATCAAGAAGAATAGTGTGAGCAACACTAATTATAATAGGAAAACCACATAATCAAGAATAAAATTTCACACTTAAGGTATTATCCCAGGTTATTCATAGCCATTTCTAAAACACTAAGATTGTGTTCTATGCTTAGACTTATCCTTAGGGTACTTACTAAGGCTTTCACATTATAGTTTCCAAAGGTTGACTATACCTTTCCTTCGATACCAACTATAACAACCCATACTATACATACATTGTTATTACTTCAGAATTGAAGAAAACTTATTACAACATATATCAAAACCAAGAAATGGTGAGCTCAAATGCTCAGTAAGGGTAAACAAAAGAAATATCAATCACATCATATATATAAGCACATAACTTTTGGAAATTGTAACCTGCAAAAGAGATCATAATTTCATATCATGGGATAAATCATAGTAGTGAAATGTAATCCCAATAATCATAACTTAAAACATGAAACTTTGTGGAATACACACATAATCATATTGAATCATTTATTATTAGTCAAGACTCATTGTCAAGACTATATTAGTGGACAAAGTCCCTTTCTAAACTGAGTTCACTCCTCGTTTCAGTCCTGTTTCACTGAACCGGTATAACTTACCGTTCCAGCCATGTCTATCTCATGAGATATAAAATCATTACCCAATGCATTGGAGGGAGATATAGGTCCCACCCATCTCATAATGATACCATTCTTATGTGTTCCACAAAATCATAAATCATACATCATTTCATAACCCATGTAATAAAAATGGGATTCTTAAACAACATGACATCATAAGATAAAGGAATTCATAAAACTAATTCCATCACAACATAATAAAATCAATGTAATAATAGGGATAGAAACAGAACCCTACATTATCTTAGAAGGAAAATAATTTTGATAATACACTTGAACTCCATTCTTGAGGAAAATATCCTTTCTACCTTAAAAACAGTTTTCCTTTATTAACATGTCATAAAATTTTAAACTAAAAGAAGTTGATTAAAAATAAACTTGAAAAATTCTAAATTAAGCTTCTTTGATGTAATGTTTTAAAAATCCATTCATGCCGTATAAGTTAAAAACATTCTTCTCGTACTTTTGTCGGAAAAGTCAAAAAGTTCCTCATACGAAAAACGACAAAAGATTCCTTTCATATATTTTAATAAAAACTCACCGAATGGTAAATTTGGATTTAAACAATTGTAGGTGGATGGAAATAATATTACATATTCAGGAAACATGGATGTGGATGATAAAATACATCCCAGTAAATACCAATGTATAAACAATCTCGGATAAATATGAGATTGTGATATTTCCCTTACCATAGGTCCGATATGATTTGTACGTGTCCAAACCTCCTGTATAATGATTTAAATAATGTTATTGACTTATTACAGAATCATAATTATTTTTATGATATCATATATGGTCATATTCTTAGCTTCTTAGTAGTAATATTTCATTGCTACTTGTTATTCGAGTGTTTATAACTTTTTGTTCTTATGCGTGTTTTGTCGAATAAATTCTTATTCATCTCTTTAGGTTATAGATACCTCATTACAAGAATGTTATTAGTGTAATATATATCATATTAATTCATTCAATTCATTTATATAATCATTATGAAATTAAGATCATGTGGAACGAGTCGCATCACATCGTGGAGACGGTATTCCGTACGTACGCACGAGTGATGATATCATTCCTATGATCGTGGAATTGTATTGGAGTGTATGTATACTATTTCAGAATCATTATCACTTTATAATTGCCATATATAGTCATTATTGACACCATTATACCCATCCAAGTAAGGTGGTGGTGGAAAATAGATTACACCACGGCGTGGAGACGATATTCCGTACGTACGCACGCGCGGTGATTTCTTTTCCCGTAGGATGGATAGATGGTGAAATAGGGTTGTTTCATACTTATAATAACATATCAGTATATCAGTGATACTTATGTTATTACTTCATAATGAAACAACTAAAGAAGAAGAAGTGGAAGAAGAAATAAAGATGAAAGAATTGGTAACGGAAATTACCTCTTCTTTGAAGCGCCTCTTTGAGACCTCCTCTTAGGGCACTAAAATTGGTCTTTGAGGAATACCAGAACCTCTAGGATGTTTCTAGGGAAGTGGAGAGGAGAAATTTTCAGGGTTTGGACGATCTTGAAGGCTCAAAGTGGTGTGAGGAAGAGGGGGAGGAGGTTCCCTTTTATAAGGGAGGAGAGGGGCTCCTTTGGCAAAACTAAAAATATTATTTTATTATAAAGTCATGTTCGTTTTTAAATAGCTCCAAATTGATTTATTTCGAAGCTAAGGTGGGTATGGGTCTAAAACCTCTCATCCAATAGAATTTAGACAAGTTTAGGTTCCTATTTTAACCTTATCATTTAGATTTAACATTAAGTTAAATAATTTTACTTTTACCGTGTCTTCTTGTCTTCATATACTATAAGGTTAATAAACTTACTATAATCAGCCAAACGAACCCCAAGTTGTTTATTATTAATATATAAAACCTTATATAAGTCATTTGGCAGAACCTTAGATTTTTAGGAATAAAATAACAATTACTAATATAATATTTGTTTTAAAAACTATTTTATGTCAATTTTGACACTATTTAGTAATTAATTTTTGTGAAAATAATAACAGAATGATTTGTTCAAAAAAAGGTAATTAAATCAATAATAACATGTCATATTAATCTATAAAATTAGTTTAATTCATAAAAAGTCTCAAATTACTTTTATTTTGGTGTTTATAACATCAATTATGTCAATATTTCATTAATAAGATAATTACTGCATCATCGTTGTGTCATAAATAAATTAAATTATTTAATGTCTAAAAATTAAAAATAAAATACCATTATGTATGAAATCTTTTATCTTTATAATGAATATTTATAGTCGAATTTATCTAATCTATAACCCCATATTAAAATTGATTTACTTATTAAACATTGATTTTAACTATTTTAACCCTTCTTTAAATAAATTAATAATAAATGTCCTAATCTAATCCAAGTGGGCCTAAATGGTCATATTTTATTCCTAAGGTTGTTTTTGGTCGAATTACACTTGTCCAATAGAATTAGAACATGTGTTAGGGTAATAATAATATTATTTGTACCCTTAATTACCCTATTTACTTTTAACCGTGGTGAAAAAAAATTAAAAAGTTACTATTCACAAAAAATTATTTTCATCACATTGAATCACATTTTACTTACTAACATCAACCGTGTCTCTCGGATTTTTGAAATTCCACTCACAGAAGCGGTGAAATTATGTTTTATGAAACATTCATTTTTTTAACTACCACTCAGTGGTTTCACTATTCATCAAAAAATGAAAGTTTCCAGAAAAATACCCAAAATTAGGCCTAAGCTATATTTGATATTATGAACTCAAAAATGATGTCTATTTTACCAAATTAAAAACATATCAGTTGCATTAATTAATTTAAAAATTAATTCTCATCGTCAAAACAAATATCGTGTTCTTAAGAGATAATACTTATCAAAAGATTGACACTTGTTTATGTCTGGTTTAAATGTAGAATTACATCCAATGACCAACATTGTATTAAATTTTAAAAATATATTCTAAATATACTTTAAAACCAGTCAAATTAATAATTTATCACTATTAATTATTTCGATTAAAAAGGTTGTTTTTAATTAAAATTTAGTCATTTTCACTATTCATCAGAAAATGAAAGTTATCCGAAAAGTACCAAAAGTTCACCCTATGCTAATTTCGATATACCGAATCCAAAAATAAAGTCCATTTTGAAAAATAAAATTTAAAAAATTTAAAAAAATTGGTTATTACTATTCATAACGGTCAGTTTTAATAATATTTTAATAGCATATCATTGTTTAGCGAAACTCGGTATTGCGTACAACGCACGCTATCGCGGAAAGTCATGCTTGCGTGTAATGCAAGGAAATTCAAGGATGCATGTTGAGCAAGATCCTTTTGGTATAGCATACAACACAAGACATTAATGAAATTAAAAAGAATATTTTTCATAAAATCTTGGGGTGTTACATTCTACCCCCCTTAAAATGAATTTCACCATCGAAATTCGTCGGGGTTATAAATGGTTTACTATTCGAAAGTTTCTTTGATAGAAACCCACATCGTAAAAAGGAATACCAAAACATGGCTTTAAAAACTAAAGTATGAAATGTAACAGTTACCCAAATTAAATCATCACTGGGTTTCCACGTAGGAGAACATAGGTGAAAATGTGGATATGGAAGAAAAATCTAACCATCAGGTTCTGATGGAGAGTGGTAGAGAACATGTCTATGAAAAAGCCAACAATCACAAAGTTATAGATTTTTGATGATCTAAGGTACCATCTGATTCCTCGGATATAAGGGAACTAGGACAACATTTTTGGTTTTCAAGATCATTTCCCTAAAGTTGATGAATTAAAAGAAATACTTACATGATTTTGGTACAATCTCACTCTTGTTTGTGAATTGAACAATTTCCACTTCATCCCTTAAAGAAATGAAGTTGAATTTTTTATTCGTGATGTGTTAGCAGATCATGTGTTAGAATTATGGGTCATTCCATCTCTTTCAAACAAAAGGTTAGAAAAAGTTATAAGTCCATCTTATAGTTAGATTAATCGTATATGGTTCCAAAAATGAACTTATACATCATATATCATACCGCTTAATAAAATAAAACTAGTTTCTACTAACCAGGGACTTCCTGTAGGCCAGTGGTAGGCGATAAAGGCCAGTCACATTTCATTTGTGGGTTCGATTCCCATAGCCTTGTCCGACGTGATGGGCCGTCGCCCGTCCTGCAGGTTTTCCTTTTTCTAAAACTATATTACTATAACATCCCATCAATAATAACGAAAAAAATTCTATCCTTAAACAATACTAACTTTCATCCAACATAATCCATTCCAATCTTTAGGCTTATCCATAATACTGCAGTCCACTCTCATAAAATAGTGAAAATGATTACCAGATATTTAATACCATCGTTGATCCCCATATATCATAAGATATGTCTTGTTGGTCAAATTACAAACATGTGAATACCTTAATCATGTATTCTCTTGAAAAAAAATGAATACCCATTAAACATTATTGAAAACATGAATGATGTTAAAAGTTAACTCTTTCTACATACCAAAATCCTCAAAATTCTATATCCTCAAACCATGATATCACTTAGTCCTTATATCAATCATGAGATCATGAATACTATCAAACATATTAAATTCTCTTTATCCCTTCACTATGTGCATATCATCTTCTTTCCCAAAATATTTTAATCACTTTTCATGGTTACCGATGCCATAAAATTATTGAAAACCATAATAGACCAAGAAATAAATATTCCAATATTCCAGGATACTCTATACAACATTATTCTGGAATCCCATTACATAAACACTTAATCATTCCACCAAATCATTGTCATATTCAACATCGCCAATAGTGATCACATGTGACTTCCCATTGTCCTTTTCCTTAAGTGGTTTCTCATATCGATCATCACTAACCCTTGGATTAGGGAATTTATTAGCATAATGCCACATTTCCTTGCAATTGAAGCATTGAAGTGTTGTTGGTGCGTTATCTGCAGTCTTTTCTTTATTCACATCATTAGAAACCCCTTTTCCATTACTTCGATACTCATCTGCTCGATGACCTTCTTTTCCACACTTAAAACATTTTCTAGTCCCTTTAAGACAATCTCCACCATGCTTCTTTCCACACTTTGAGCATAAGGAAACATTCATCTTCTTTTCAACATTATTCTGAGATTTCTCCTTGAACTCCATCTTTCGTTTCTTGTCAAAACTATGAGTTGGATAAGTAACACCAGCATCCATTTCTACCTTGATAGCACAACACACAATTTCTTCATATCTACTAAAGTCTCTTATAGATAATTCCCTTCGAAGATTTGGTTTTAAGCCACTGAAGAATCGATCATCTTTACTTTCAAGTCGGATGATAAATCCATATGCATACCTGGCAAGCCTTGTAAAATTCGCTTCGTATATACCAACAGATTCATCATCCTTTTGTTTTAGTTCAAGAAACTCCTTCTCCATCGTTGTTCGAAGAATACGAGGGAAATACTTATTGAAAAATATGTTCTTGAACTCATCCCATTCCATGGACTCAATTTCATCCCTTTGCCCCGTATTCTTAAAAAGATTCCACCATTGATCAGCGTCACCATACAAACGATACACTGCTAAGATGACTTTTTCATTCTCAGAACATTGAAGAACTGAAAATATCTTTTCAGTGGAACTGATCCATTTTTCAGGAACAAGTGGATCAGAATACCCACTGAAAGAAGGTGGATGTTGCCTCATGAAGGACTCAATAGAATATTGTTCCCTTCTCTGCTCATTTGGAAGTCCAGAATGATTCATAGCTTCTGTAAGTATAGAAATAAGATTTTTCACTCCATATCCCATAACATTTGTTTGTTCAGGAGGACAATCATTGCATTGTCTATTGCATTGGTCAATACGGTTACTTCGGGTTCCAACCATTGACTAAAATCAGGAAGAATAGTGTGAGAACACTAATTATAATAGGAAAACCACATAATCAAGAATAAAATTTCACACTTAAGGTCTTATCCTAGGTTATTCATGGCCATTTCTAAAACACTAAGATTATGTTCTATGTTTAGACTTATCCTTAGGGCTCTTACTAGGGCTTTCACATCCTAGTTTCCAAAGGTTGACTATACCTTTCCTCTGATACCAACTATAATGACCCATACTATACATACATTGTTATTACTTCAGAATTAAAGCACACTTATTAAAACATATAACAAAACCAAAAAAGGGTGAGCTCAAATGCTCAGTAAGGGTAAACAAAAGAAATATCAATCACATCATATACATAAGCACATAACTTTTGGAAATCGTAACCTGCAAAAGAGATCATAATTTCATATCATGGGATAAATCATTGTAGTGAAATGTAATCCCAATAATCATAACGTAAAACATGAAACTTTGTGGAATACACACATAATCATATAGAATCATTTCTTATTAGTCAAGACTCATTGCCAAGACTATCTTAGTGGACAAAGTCCCTTTCTGAACTGAGTTCACTCCTCGTTTCAGTCCTGTTTCACTGAACCGGTATAACCTACCATTTAAGCCATGTCTATCTCATGAGATATAAAATCTATACCCAATGCATTGGAGGGAGATATAGGTCCCACCCATCTCATAATGATACCATTCTTATGTGTTCCACAAAATCATAAATCATACATCATTTCATAACCCATGTAATAAAAATGGGATTCTTAAACAACATGACATCATAAGATAAAGGAATTGATAAAACTAATTCCATCACAACAAAATGAAATCAATGTAATAATAGGGATAGAAACAGAACCATATATTATCTTATATGGAAAATAATTTTGATAATACACTTGAACTCCATTCTTGAGGAAAATATCCTTTCTACATTAAAAACAATTTTCCTTTCTTAACATGTCATACAATTTTAAACTAAAATAAGTTGATTAAAAATAAACTGGAAGACTTTTAAATTAAGCTTCTTTGAAGTAATGTTTTAAAAATCCATTCATGCCGTATAATTTAAAAACATTTTTCTCGTACTTTTGTAGGAAAAGTCAAAAAGTACCTCGTACGAAAAACGACAGAAGATTCCTTTCATATATTTTACTAAAAACTCACCGAAGGGTAAATTTGGATTTAAACAATTGTAGGTGGATGGAAATAATATTACATATTGAGGAAACATGGATGTGGATGATAAAATACACCCCAGTAAATACCAAAGTATAAACAATCTCGGATAAAAATAAGATTGTGATATTTCCCTTACCTTAGGTCCGATATGCTTTGTACGTGTCCAAACCTCCTGTATAATGATTTAAATAATGTTATTGACTTATTACAGAATCATACTTATTTTTATGATATCATATATGGTCATATTCTTAGCTTCTTAGTAGTAATATTTCATTGCTACTTGTTATTCAGGTGTTTATAACTTTTTGTTCTTATGTGTGTTTTGTCGAATAAATTCTTATTAATATCTTTAGGTTATAGATACCTCATTACAAGAATTTTATTAGTGTAATATATATCATATTCATTCATTCAATTCATTTATATAATCATTATGAAATTAAGATCATGTAGAACGAGTCGCATCACATCGTGTAGACGGTATTCCGTACGTACGCACGAGTGATAATATCGTTCCTATGATCGTGGAATTGTATTGGAGTGTATGTATACTATTTCAGAATCAGTATCACTTTATAATAGTCATATATAGTAATTATTTACACCATTATACCCATCCATGTAAGGTGGTGGTGGAAAATAGATTACACCACGGCGTGGAGACGGTATTCCGTACGTACGCACGCGCGGTGATTTATTTTCCCATAGGATGGATAGATGGTGAAATAGGGTTGTTTCATACTTATAATAACATATCATTATATGAGCGATACTGATGTTGTTACTTAATAATGAAACAACTAATGAAGAAGAAGTGGAAGAAGAAATAAAGATGAAAGAATCGGTAACGGAAATTACCTCTTCTTTGAAGCGCCTCTTTGAGACCTCCTCTTAGGGCACTAAAATTGGTCTTTGAGGAAGACCAGAACCTCTAGGATGTTTCTAGGGAAGTAGAGAGGAGAAATTGGCCGGGTTTGGACAAGCTTTAATGCTCAAAGTGGTGTGAGGAAAAGAGGGGGAGGAGGTGCCCTTTTATAAGGGAGGAGAGGGGCTCCTTTGGAAAAACTAAAAATATTATTTTATTATAAATTCATGTTCGGTTTTAGATAGCTCCAAATTGATTTATTTCAAAGGTAAGGTGGGGATGGGTCGAAATACTCTCATCCAATAGAATTTAGACAAGTTTATGTTCCTATTTTAACCTTATCATTTAGATTTAACATTAAGTTAAATAATTTTACTTTTACCGTCTCTTCTTGTGTTCTTATACTATATGGTTAATAAACTTACTATAAGCAGCCAAACGAACCCCAAGTTGTTTATTATTAATATATATAACCTTATCTAAGTCATTTGGCCTAAACTTAGATTTTGAGGAATAAAATAACAATTACTAATATAATATTTGTTTTAAAAACTATTTTATGTCAATTTTGACACTATTTAGTAATTAATTTTTGAAAAAATAATAACAGAATTATTTTTTCGAAAAAAGATAATTAAATAAATACTAACATGTCATATTAATCTATAAAATTAGTGTAATTAATAAAAAGTCTCAAATTACATTTATTTTGGTGTTTATAACATCAATTATGTCAATATTTCATTAATAAGATAATTACTGCATCATCATTGTGTTATAAATAAATTAAATTATTTAATGTATAAAAATTATAAATAAAATATCATTATGTAGGAAATATATTTAGATTTATAATGAATATTTATAGTCGAATTTATCTTAAGTATAACCCTAGATTAAAAATTATGTACTTATTAAACATTGATTTTAACTATTTTAACCCTTCTTTAAATAAATTAATAATAAATGTCCTAATCTAATCCAAGTGGGCCTAAATGGTCATATTTTATTCCTAAGGTTGTTTTTGGTCGAATTACACTTTTCCAATAGAATTAGGACATGTGTTAGGGTAATAATAATATCATTTTTACCCTTAATTACCATATTTACTTTTAACCGTGGTAAAAAAAAGTAAAAAGTTACTATTCACCAAAAATTACTTTCATCTCATTGAACCACATTTTACTTACTAACATCAACCGTGTCTATCGGTTTTTTGAAATTCCACTCACAGAAGCGGTAAAATTATGTTTTATGAAAAATTCATTTTTTTAACTACCACTTAGTTGTTTCATTATTCATCAAAAAATGAAAGTTTCCAGAAAAATACCAAAAATTAGGCCTAAGATATATTTGATATTATGAACTCAAAAATGATTTCTATTTTACCAAATTCAAAACATATCAGTTGCATTAATTAATTTAAAAGTTAATTCCCGTCGTCAAAACAAATAGCGTGTTCTTAAGAGATAATAACGATCAAAAGATTGACACTTGTTTATGTCCGGTTTAAATGTAGAATTACATCCAATGACCAACATTGTATTAAATTTTAAAAATATATTCTAAATATACTTTAAAACCACTCAAATTAATAATTTATCACTATTAATTATTTCGATTAAAAAGGTTGTTTTTAATTAAAATTTAGTAATTTTTACTATTCATCAGAAAATGAAAGTTATCCGAAAAGTACCAAAAGTTCACCCTAAGCTAATTTCGATATTCCGAATCCAAAAATGAAGTCCATTTTGAAAAATAAAATTTACAAAATTTCAAAAAGTGGTTATTAGTATTCATAACGACTAGTTTTAATAATATTTTAATAGCATATCATTGTTTAGCGAAACTCGGTATTGCGTACAACACACGCTATCGCGGAAAGTCGCACTTGTGTGTAATGCAAGGCAAGTCAAGGATTCATGTTTAGAAAGCTCCTTTTGGTATAGCGTACAACACAAGACATTAATGAAATTAAAAAAAAATTATTTTTCATAAAATCTCGGTGTGTTATATATAGTGTATTGACTCACAATGATGGTTCATTTGATCCCTATTTGTGAATATAATATGGTGGAGTACTGTCATAAATAGATATACAAGAAATGGTAATTAGGAATAGGGTACCAGGTTTGATAGAGTCTGACAGATATCTGAGGTTTATATCCTGTTTCTTGGAATCCTTATAGAAATCCCATGGTACACATTTGACTATGAGTGTGGCGTATCATCATTAGATGGAAATTTAATTTGAAACGAAGATAAATTTTTTGGAAGATATTTTGTGGGATTGTGTAATAGATTTTGGTGGATAATGTTAAGAGAACATATCTTTAGTAGATTCCTCATATAACAACAGTTACTAATCCTCGATACATATGGATCCTTTTGAATAATTTTATGCGAGTCCTTATTGTTCTCCACTTTGTTGGGGGAAATAAGTGAGACTTCATTGGTTGGGATTACCCTTGTCCTAGAGACAATAAAGAAGACTCATTTGATTAGGAAATAGATGGATATGACATAGATTCAGGAGAAATTGTATACATCTAACCATTAACAATATTTTTCCTTCTATGTGAGTGATCATGTGTGCTCGAGGATATCTAGAAGTCTTGGACATCATCATTTTGGGAAGTAGGGAAAGTTATCTTCTTGATACATAGGCCCTTTTGAGATACTTTAATGAGTTGGTGAGGTGGAATATTAGTTGATTTTTCTATAATGGTTCAGTGTGGTGCACAATGTGTTTCATGTATCTCAGTTAAAAAATTATCAACCAAATCCTGACCATGTGATTCTATGGGATCACATTAAATTAGAGAAAGATGCTTCATTGGTGAACATGATAGTGAAGATTAGGGATATGAAAGAGAAATTATTGCATGTTAAAAGAATTAGTATAGTGTGGGTTCTGTGGAAATACGGTTAGATTTAAGATAATACTTACGAAGTGGAGAAGGAAATGGAAGAGTGATGTCCAGAAATTTTTTATATCAATAATTTTTTTATAATTTTCAGGGACAGAAAGGCTTATGGTGGGGAGAATGTAGAACCCCATAGTTTCAGGTAAGCGACCCTTAATTTATATATTTAAAGTATTTAATGTGTTTATGTGATGTTTATTAGGGTTTGGGAAACTTTTTTAATGTTTTTGGGGATTTTTTAAAGGTGCATGCCAGGTTCCAGATTAGTGCAAATTGTGAAACTCTTATAGGAAACCATGCACAATGATACATGGGATATGGGGTAGCTGCAAGGTTTGTCCAAAACATTAATACACCTAAGAGAGAATGTGAAAAGTGAGACATTGGGAATTTTCATGTTTGGAAAACAATTTTTCTAAACATGCAAGATAACCATTGGAGGTCCTCTTTAAGATAGAGGTCGACACACATTTAGCACACAATATTCCATGCCATGTAACAAACCATAGACAGTTCAAGAAAAAGATCCAAAAAAGGTGGATCTATATTGGTATGAGACTTTAACACCAATTTTTTCTACATTTTCTAACAAACTCGATTATTATTCCACCAAAATGATGTGGAACCCTTTCCCATTGAATTGTAAGTGATCAGAGGAATTTTAGGGTGTGCTGAATCTAGATTCTCATGGTAAGTTATCATTTGTAGTATTTATTTTTATATTTTCATAGATCAACTTCCCTCTACCTTCTAGTTTCTTAGATCTAGTTTGTTGTGGACTGATCTACAGTTTTAATTCCAATCATGATTATATTTTGTGTTTATTATGATATGGGAAGAGATCTATTGGGGGGTTTGGAGATTCGGTCTAGTTTCATGGGTGTTTTTGTGTAGTTCTTAATTTTTTTCCATAAATCCCAAGGTTGGTTGCTTCACTCTCAACTCCTCTAGCCATAACTAGAAGGATTGATTTCAAATTTGTTGTTTTGTGTTAAATTTATTGTGATTTTTTTGTGAAATGAATAAGGGAAACCATCTTTGGTGTTAATATATGTTGTTATGAAAAATTGGGTGTTTTGGATAAAGGTGAATTGGGTAACAGGATATTAAAATAATGATTTTAAAATGGTTATTTTGTTTTAATGCTTGGAAAATTGTTTTCAATAAAATTTTTGTTTTGTTGGAATGTTTTTGTGGAAAATGGTTTTCAATAAAGAGTGGTTTTTATTGGAATTTTATGTTATTATGGTTTTCAATAAAAGTGTTGTTTTATTTAAATGATAGAGTGGTTTGGATGGAGGTTATATTGGTATGTGGTTGGATTAAATGTTTAATCAAGTATGGAATTTCATTGGATAATGGTTTTAAAAGTGCCACCATCAAAGGGGAAGAGTTATGGATATGAAGTTCCACCATCAATGGTAACACAAATATTGCATGTATGGTTGTGTGTGGCTATGTGATATGTACTAGGTAATTCCATTATATTAATGAAATGATTGAAATCACTTGTTTTCATTCTTTCCTTAGTACATGGGGTTTCCTTGAGAAAACAATTTTACCATGGAACTTGTTTTATATTTCGATATAAACTATCATTAATTTATTTATATAAATTTCTTTATATAAATGTGCTGAGATATTCTATCCTAGTGGTGTTTGTAGGGAATTAATTTGGGGAATGCCTATTGAGTTTTATTACTCAGCACTACTTTTGGCACTTTGGTGATTTTTTTAACATTGTTTATCGGGACATGGGAGAATGTAAAGTATCAAACTTCTTATTGTGGTGCATAGTGATTCATGGGATGTTTTTTGGAGTGAAGCATCAAGCACTGATAGATTTTAGAGTTTTTTTGGAGTCATTGGATTTGTTGGTTATATCTTTCGTTGTGTACTTTTATATTAGTGGTTTTCCATTTTGCTACCTTGGTATAGTTATGTGTTGATATCAATGATATTGTTATGATTTTTTTGCATTGTTATCATGAATTATGTAGAGGTTTATGATTCATGGAATGTTTGGATGGGTTGTTTTTTTAATAGAAAACAATCTACCACGTTTATTGAATCCCTTGACATTTATTTCCAACCTTTAGTGCCTTGGGTGTGTCACTTAAGGCCAAGTAATATCCTTTCTTCTTCTCAATATATTAAGGTGTGGCTAGATTTTACCAGTGAGGAGTGTCCTCACTAAATAATATCATTATAAATGATTTAATGATTTGTTCAGAAAAAATCCCTAAATGTATCATTGAAGCATTTTTGAGGTGATTATGTTTGTTGAAAAAGTGGACATCTCTGTGGTGATTGTTGACAAATCAAAACAATGACATACAAATTTGTTGAGAAAGGGGATTTCATGGTGGAATGTCGAGTTCAAGAGCTGTGGTATATGATCTTTGTTTGATTCAAGAATGTCGATAAAGGAATGGATGATCTGGAGGTAGTAAAAAAAGAACAGATACAAGGTGGTTCCATTTTCCAGTGTTTACCAAATTTTTGGGCCTGAACATCGACGAAAGGGAAAAGTGGTTTTGGTAAAGAGACTTGTGCGCCATGTACTTGAAAGAGAGGAAACTTGTGCGCCTAATGTTTTTCAGGATCAGGAGGTCAAAATGTGGCAAAGGAAAGTGGGTCACGCAGGTATTGGTATGGTCGCGCAGGTGACATGCGCTCCATGAAGAGACTTACGCGTAGATGCCTAAGAGACTTGGGAACTTGTGTGCCTGTTATTGTTCAGGATCAGAAGCTCAAAATATGATAAAGGAAATAGGGTCGCGCATTTATTATTTTGGTCGCGCAGGTGACGTAGAAGGGAAGAGACCTGTGTGCCGAGACTTGCACGCTGAGTGGAGACTTGTGTTCCATCACACAAGGTGAAAAAATGCATATAAATATAGGACCACCCCTCCTCATTTTCAATAGAGTTCAACACATAGAAAAATCAGAGCTCCCACCACGCGGGTGTGGTGGTCACGCAAGTGCTGGTGTGTCACACAAGTAGAACTAGCGCGCCAGATTTGAAGAAGGGTGATTGTTGTTTTTTGCGCACCAATATTAGTTTGAGCGTAAAGGGAAGTGCGTCATGCATGTTTGTAATTGAAGAAGCTTGTGTCGCGCAAGTGTCTGAGGTGGACTTGTGTGCCAGTTGTGACTTGCAGATCGTGACTTGTGCGCTGGGTTAGACCTGCACGCCAAGTATGGTTGATTTCTGGTAGTGATTCAGGGCTGCGTGGAAGCTGTAAGATTGCCTGATACCTTCGTCGAAAAGAGAAATTCATCTACGGGTGAAAGTTGGACTTCAACAGAGCATCCACATACAACAGAGGATGTATTCATTAGAGATAATGAAGAGACCTACAGGTCTATAAACTATGAGTGGATCCTTTCTGAAGCAGTGAGCAAAGGAAGAAGAAGAAGGTGATCCGATCCACCGGCAGTGAGCCAGAGATAGAGAAATAGGGAGTGACACTTGGGAAAGTAGTGAGTTTACCCTAAACCTTGTAAAGGTAGTGAGCCTGGGATAGAGTGACTATGCCCGAACCTTGAAATCCACAGCTAGTGATGTTTAATGGAATTTGGTATGATCAAAAACTTTTCGGCGTATGCTTCTTGGACATAGACCATAGCGTTGAACCAAGTAAAAATTGATGTGTCATGTGCATGCTTTACTTTCTGTTTATATTGTGCAACAGGAAAGAGAGAGAAGAGTGTTTTTCTTAAAAGTGAAAAAAGATCAGAACGAACTTTAATTTTAAATTAGTCATACCCTGATTCACCCCCCTCAAGGTATTCAACTTTGTGGACCTAACAATTGGTATTAGTGGGAAAGGTTGATATTTGTTCTTCTCTCAATGGAGGTCACTAATCATAAAGGGATTCCGATCTTCGATGGATGTAATTTTCAGATATGGAAGAATCGAATGCAACACTATTTCCGATCATTGGGAATGGATGTGTTTTCAGCAGCTATAAATGGTATCACAACTGATATTAATAGTGGTGCATTATCAAGAGCTGAGCATAAAGAGTTGGATGCCGATTCCAATGCAATCAATTCTTTAGGGGGAGCCTTTTCCAATCAAATCTATACAAAGGTTATGTCATTCAAAATGTCACATGCCTTGTGGGAAAAGTTTTTTAATATATATAAAGGGGATACAATGGTCAGAGAGGCAAAGCTGCAAGTGTTGTGGAACAAGTATGATGGTTTGAGAATGAACCTGAATGAGTCTGTTGATGAAATATTTGACAGGGTAAATGTTGCGGTGGAAGATATGCAAGGTCTTGGTGAAATTATCGAAGACATAAAAATTGTGAAGCGCATCATGGGAAAACTTCCACCTTGGTTCAATCTGAAAGTTTCTGTTCTGGAAGAGAAATGTAACGCCCCGACCCCAATTACCTAGAGTCGGTGCATTATTGTGTAACATTGTCATGATCACAAAAGATCAAGTCTCGAAAGACCGATTAGTTTAGTAGCCTTGGAAACACTAGATACATTCATAAGTCTTTCATTACATCGTAAAGTAAAACAAAACTACAACAACATCTTGTCTACATATCCCCTCATACTATCCCTGCAGGTCATTCATAATATACTTCTTCACATCCTAGAAAATTTAAAACATTGGAAGGGGTGAGCTCAGATGCTCAGTAAGGACAACAATATAGCAGAAGATTTCATAAATAAACATTAACATTTAAGGCAATGTATAACTAAAAAAAGCCTTTTAAACTTGAACTTCAGCATAATATGGAAAAAATAAATTAAATAATTCCATTTACTTATTCAAATGGATATTCTACTAGTCGAATAATCACATGCAATATCAATAACCACTTTCATAATTATGGAATTCATAATGTCAGACTATCATAACCACGAATCCAAGGCCTCGTGCCAAGACTACAAATAAGATTTTTTCAAGGCCTCGTGCCAAGACACTAGTTTGTCTCATGAGACCTACCGATGCATCGAGGAGATATAGCAGGCTCCACCTGTCACTTATTAAGTCCAATGCATTCCTCATATGAACAGGTTTAAACATATCATAAACCATAACATAATCGTATCACATAAAACATGCATAAAGGAAACATAACATTTCCTCATTTCAATCACAAGATATAAATACAACACATTGATATAATAAAAACACTTTCAAAACCATTTTCCATACAAAAATAAAGGAAAATTAAAACAAGATATTTATTTTTCATTTAAAAAAAGTTATGGCTTGTAGAGGAAGTCGAAACTCAAATAATGGTCATGGCGGTGGAGAATTCGTTTTCCCCGCATACATAAGACAATAAACATTCCCTTTTTTTATTTAGTAAAAGGATTCGTATAATACACATTCCTTTTGAATAAACGTAAAAGTCAAAGGGTTTTATACACCATATAAAAGAATGTTGTGTATAAAATAAAATATGCCTCAATGAAAGGAGATTGAGACGAAGGCCATACAAAGATCGTTTTTTAAATAAAATAGATCTATTATGTGTATTCACGATAAGTACATGTAATGAAAGTAAAAATACAAGATATTACATAATAATATCATGACATAACTTGAAAGTATGAGATTAACCCAAAGAATAGAAATTGGGTTAGGAATTTTCCTTACCTCATGTCTGACTTGACTCGACTGTTCTTTAACATCCTGAATAATAAAAGAGAGTTAATTTATAATTTCTTAAGAACCTTTTTCATGTTTATTATTCCTTTTATATCATTTATTACCATGTTATGAACATTATGTAATTATTTATGTTAATAACGGTCGTTTTGTCGATCTTTGGTACTTGAGTCAAAAATAAACTTATTATAATTACAAGTTGTTCGTGTGGTAAAATATCCATTATATCCAAAATTATATTCATGATGTAGATATCATATATATCATATATATCTAGTATATACATTCATTCATAATATTACGTAACATTTAGTGGTAAAAAATGAAATGCACCGTTTATGGAGACGGTAAGCCGTACGTACGCATGAACGCTACTTTCATTTCTATTTTGTATTTAATGGAATGAATTCATAATGATATAATGTTGTATTATAATTCCACTATAATATAATATATACTATAATTTAATCCATCCTTTATACATCCCATATATGGCATTAACGATTCAAATCACTTTGAGGGGGCGGTAGTCCGCACGTCCTAAAATGAAATTATCGCATTTACCCATAATGGAAATCATAATGGTATGCCATAAATGAGAAATAAAGAAGCATAATGAAAACAAAAAAATAATATATATCATATATATAAATATTTTCATCATAATGGACACCATGAGAGGTGTTAAAAGAATATTGAACAATCATCGTTTCGTGAGGCAGTAATTCGCCACACACAGAAACAATATGTTCTTTAACCATTAGACGAAGGTTTGTGTAAGTGTAGCTCAAATAATTATCACAACAACATCCTAGTATATTTAATATACTGGTGTTTTTACAAAATAAATGAATAAAAAGAATTTAAGGGTTTGGAGAAGAAAAATAAAACAAAAGAACATAAGAGAAGACATTACCTTAAAATCGGGTAACTCTTCTTGCTTTGAGCCAAAGGCTTCCTTGGGAAGACTTCTGCCCAAATTGAGGTTTCTATGAGTAATAGAGTGAATTCGAGAGAGTATTTTGGCAGAGTTTGGCCAAGACAAATGTCTTTTAAGTTGTGAATAAGGTGGTAGTGGTGGGGGCCTTTTATACGAGGAGAAAAGGGGCACTCATGGAATGTCATGAAATGTTATATTATTATGAAGTTATTTTCGGATTCCAAAGGTCCCACAATTATATATTTCGAGGATAAGGTGATAAGGGTTATAAATATAATCATCTAATAGGTTTTTTAAAATTTTATGTCTTATAAGTTACATTATCTTTTCATTTTATTTAAATCGTTAATTAATGAGGTAATCGCTGCATCATCATTGTGTCATAAAAAATTTAATTTATTTAATGTCTAAAAATTATAAAAAATTTACCACGATGTAGGAAATATTTTTATATTTCCAATAAATATTTATAGTAAAAACGTTAACTTATATAACCCCATTTAATAATTGTTTTAGTAAAACAATACATGTTTTTGACAATTTTATTTTTACTTTAAATAAAAAGTTATTAATGTCATTTTCTTACCCAAGTGGCTCCATGGGGTCCCCAAGTTGACCCATGGATTTTCTTGGTCCGAAATGACTCATCCAATAAGTTTTGTACAAGTGTTAAGATATTTTTATATTTTTACAATATAATTTTTACATTAAATTTCACTAATTACCTTTAATCACGATTAATAAAACTTAAAAGTTACTATTCACCAAAAAATTAATTTAATCCCATTGAACCAGGTTTTCTTCCTAATGACAACCATGTATGTAGGATTTTTGAAAATCAAATCACATAAGTGGTAATGTTTCATTTACGTGAAAAAAATTAGTTTTTAAAGTACCACTTAGTGGTTTCACTATTCATCAAAATTGAAGTTTTTCATAAAAATACCAAAAATTCAGCCCAAGATATATTTGATATTCTTAATTCAAAAATGATGTCTATTTTAAAAAATTCAAAACATATAATTTGATTTAATTAATTTAATAATTAATTCCCTCTCTCACAACAAATAACATGTTTTTAAGAAGCAATATATATCAAAAGATAGACAATTGTTTATGTCAAATTTCAAAGTGAAATTAATTCTAATGACCACCGTTGGATAAAATGGTAAAAATATATTCAAATTATACTTTAAAACCACTCAATAGTATAATTTATCACTATAAATTATTTAGATTAAAAAAGTTGTTTTTAATTATTTTCTCTATTCATAGAAAATTGGAAGTTCTCAGAAAAATACAAAAACTTCAACTTTGGATAATTTCGATATTTCGAATTCAAAAATGAAGTCCATTTTGAAATATAAAATTTATATAATTTCAAAAAGTCGGTATTACTATTTATAACTGCTACTTTGATTGGTCGCGGTGTGTTAGAATCTCGAACTTGCGTACAATGCAAGCTATTGCATTATTGAAATAGATGTGTATCTAAAAGATTGGGGTGTTACATTCTCCCCTCCTTCAATAAATTCCATCCTCGCAATTTGAAAATGTTCTTTGAAAATAAAAGGTTGAAAATAGAAAATACCATTGTGGAAAACCCACATCGGAAAGAGGGTTAATAAAAATATAACATTAAAAGAAATAAAGGAAATTACAAAGGTCACCTGAGATAACCCGTACTAGGATTATATAAAAATATAGATATGGAGGAAAAATAGACCATCAAGGTCTGATGTAGAGTTATAGAAAATAGGGTTAGGAGAAAGTTAACTATATGAAAATCACAAACCTGTGATTGGTGAAACGATCATTGATTCCCCAATTGGAAAAGTTAACCGAAAACGTTTTTGTTTTATGTTACCTTCTATAAAGTTGAGGAATTTATTTAGGAGATTTTCTAAGAACGTAAGGGAAATATACATACTTTTCATGTATACTTTCATTCTTTAACAAATTTTTACCACAAACCCATCTTTCACTCAAAAAGATAATATAACTCAAAAATATTATATTTATCCTAATCGTACAAGGTTCAAAATTTTAACACATACCATTTAGATTAGGAAAACTATTTTGTAATAACTAGGGACTTCCTATTGGATAGTGGTAGGTAATAAAGGCATGTCGCACTATGGTTGTGGGTTCGATTCCTGCATCTTTTTCCGACGCGATGAGTTATCACCCGAACCGCATGTTGTCCTTTTCCTAAAACTATAGTATTATAATATTTCAAAAATAATATTCAGAAATGTTTTAACCTTAAACAGTTCTATCCAAATTTCAAAAAAATCCATTCCAACCTTTATAGTTATCTCAAACACACAATCCAAAATTTATAAGGAAAGTAAACACAATGAAGATCCTTTTTTCCACGTAATAACATGTGAATACCTTCATCATGTATTATTTTAAAACATTGTAACATATTGAATTACCATAAATCCTTATTGATTACATTCACAATCCCTTATTCCTTATAGAATAATAGATATACTCCTTCTATCCAAAAATGTATACAAATCATTAATCAGCTTCAAGGTAGTCAAGAATATCCAATATAATTTATCGAAATAAATCATATATTATTCCAAAATCACTATCTTACTATTAGAACCATATTATGTTTTATCTTTCTCTCAATAATATATTCTCCAAAAATTTAACCTGCTATTGAGTCACTGTTCTTGGTTCCACACAATCTCATGTCCTTAATAAAATAGTACTGCAGTACAATCCTTATATACTCCATAATTATTATAACCAATACATCGTTGATACAACACTCAAATGACATAATTATTTAATAACAAGATAAGAACTCTAATCATTCCTCCACATCTGTGGTAGTATCATAACTTGATTATTATTCAATAGCATCATTTGGGGCGTACTCTGATGATTTGGACATTGGTTTGTGTAGTGTCCCCACTCCTTGCATATGAAGCACTGTATAGTAGAAACTTTTTTCTTACCCTTACAGTCACACACTTGGTGTCCATTTTCTCCACACTTAAAACAATTTCCCATTCCTTTCAGGCAAGTTCCAAGGTGTTTCTTCCAACAGTTATCAAAAAATTTCAAAATTCTTCTTTTCCCTCTTCCCTTTATCCATCTTTCTCTCTTCCATCCTTTTCTTCTCTTGCTTCCCTTCAAATCCATAGGACTTAAAGAATTCTTTACTTATCTTATTAACACATGATAATATTTCTTCATATGTTGAGAATAAATGGGAGACTATTTCCCTTCTAAATGTCGTCTTAATACCGTGAAATATATGATCCTTCTTACTCTTTGGATCATACGTATTCCTGGAGTTCACATTCCTTCAACTGGGCAACATTTCTATTCAATGGCATAAACTTGGTCAGTTTGTGAGTTTAAATGAATAATTCCAAACATGTAAAATACTTAATATAAATTGAATGTTTTATGGATATAATCTATAATCATAAATATGTTTTCTTTGAGGAAGTATATACTCATAAACCCTTCATAATGGTTTGTAAAAAAGATGAGAATTTTCCTTAGCATATCCCACTGGAGTGTCGTAAATAAGAGTGCAGCAAGGCCCGTTGTTGTGCACCAGTTCTCGTTCGAGTATAGCTCAAAGTAGTGTTTTCGGGTTTTACCCCTATGTACATATGTTCCAGAGCTACCTATACCTACTCGTATCCATACATGGATGTATTGCTCGGAAGACTCACAAAATCTCTATAATACCAAAATTCTAGGATGTTCTTCTATACCAATCCTCAAAATATATCTTAGGGCTATGTACTCTAATCAGAGTTTATCTAAATCTAGCTTCCAAGGTTAGTAATAAACTGCCTCTAATACCAACTGTAATGCCCCGACCCCAGTTACACAGAGTCGGTGCATTATTGCGTAACATTGGCTTGATCACAAAAGATCAAGTCTCGAAAGACCGATTAGATTAGTAGTCTTTGAAACACTAGATACATTCATAAGTCTTACATTACATCATAAAGTAAAACAAAACTACAACAACAGCTTTTATTAATATCCCCTCATACTATCCCTGCAGGTCATTCATAATATACTTCTTCACATCCTGGAAAAATGAAAACATTGGAAGGGGTGAGCTCAGATGCTCAGTAAGGATTACAATATAGCAGAAGCTTTCATAAATAACAATTAATATTTAAGGCAATTTATAACTAAAACAAAATCCTTTTAAACTTCACCTTCCGCATAATATGGAAAAAATAAAATTAAATAATGCCATTTAATTATTCACATGGATATTCTACTAGTCGAATAATCACATTTAATATCAATAACCACTTTCATAATGATGGAATGCATAATGCCAGACTATCATAACCACGTAGCCAAGGCCTCATGCCAATACTAAAAATAAGATTTTGTCAAGGCCTCATGCCAGGACACTAGTTTGTCTCATGAGACCTACCGATGCATCGAGGATCTATAGCAGGCTCCACCCATTACTTATTAATTCCAATGCATTCCTCATATGAAGAGGTTTAAACATATCATAAACCATAGCATAATCGTATCACATAAAACATTCATAAAGGAAACATAACATTTCCAAATTTCAATCACAAGATATCAATAAAAAACATTGATATAATAAAAACACTTTCAAAAACATTTTCAATACAAAAATAAAAGATAATTAAAACTTGGTATTTATTTTTCATTTAAAAAAAGTTATAGCTTGTAGAGGAAGCCGAAACTCAAATAATGGTCACGGCGGCGGAAAATTCGTTGTCGCCTCATACGTAGGACAAAAAAACATTCCCTTTTGTCATTTAGTAAAACGATTCGTATAAAAAATATTCCTTTTTAATAAACGTAAATGTCAAAGGGGTTTAGACACCGTATAAAAGAATGTTGTGTATAAAATAAAATCTGCCTCAATGAAAGGAGATTGAGACGAAGTCCACCCAAAGATCATTTTTTAAATAAAATAGATCTATTATGTGTAATAACTATAATTACACATAAATAATGTGAAAATACAAGATATGAATTAATAATATAATGACATAATTTGAATGTAGGAGATTAACCCAAAGAATCGAAATTGGGTTAGGAAGTTCCCTTACCTCGTGTCTGACATGACTCGACTGTTCTTTAAAATCCTCAATAATAAACTAGAGTTAATTTATAATTGCTTAAGAACCTTTTTCAAGTTTATTATTCATTTTATATCACTTATTATCATGTTATTAACATTAGGTAATTATTTATGTTAAAAACGGTCGTTTTGTCGATCTTTGGTACTTGAGTCAAAAATAAACTTCTTATAATAAGAAGTTGTTCGTGTGGTAAAATATCCATTATATCCAGAATTATATTCATGATTTAGATATCATATATATCATATATATCTATTATATACATTCATTCATAATATTACGTAACATTTAGAGGTAAGAAATGAAATGCACCGTTCATCGAGACGGTAAGCCGTACGTACGCATGAACGCTACTTTCATTTCTATTTTGTATTTAAGGTAATGAAATCATAATGATATAAATTTGTATTATAATTCCAGTATAATATCATATATAATATCATTTACTCCATTCTTTATACATTCCATATATGGAATTAACGATTCAAATCACTTTGAGGGGGCGGTAGTCCGCACTTCCTAAAATGAAATTATCGCGTTTACCCATAATGGAAATCATAAAGGTATGCTATAAATTAAAAATACTGAAGCATAAGGAAACCATAAAAATAATATAATTAATATATATAAATATTTTCATCATAATTTCCACCATTAGTGGTGTTAAAAGAAGATTTAACAATCATCGTTTCGTGAGGTAGTAATTCGCCACCCAGAGAAAAGGTATGTTCTTTAACCATTAGACGATGGTGTGTGTAAGTGTAGATCGAATAATTATCATAAAAACATCCTGTTATATTTAAAATACTGGTTTTTTTACAAAATAATGTATTAAATAGAATTTAAGGGTTTGGAGAAGCAAAATAAAACAAAATAACATAAGAGAAGACATTACCTTAAAATCGGGTAACTCTTTTTGATTTGAGCCAAAGGCTTCCTTGGGAAGACTTATGCCCAAATTGATGATTCTATTAGTAAGAGAGGGAAGTGGAGAGAGTATTTTGTCAGATTTTGGACGAGAAAAATGGCTTTTAAGGTGTTAATAAGGTGGTAGTGGTGTTGGCCTTTATAAGAGGAGAGGAGGGGCACTCTTGGAAAGTCATGAAATGGTATATTATTATGAAGTTATTTTAGGATTCCCAAGGTCCCACAATTATATATTTCGAGGATAAGGTGATAAGGGTTCTAAATATACTCATAAAATAGGTTTTTTACAAGTTTATGTCTTAGAAGTTACATTATCTTTTCATTTTATTTAAATCGTTAATTAATGAGGTAATCGTTGCATCATCATTGTGTCATAAAAAAATTAATTTATTTAATGTCTAAAAATTATAAAAAATTTACCACTATGTAGGAAATATTTTTATCTTTCCAATTAATATTTATAGTAAAACATTTAACTTATATAACCCCATTTAGTAATTGATTTAGTAAAACAACACATGTTTGTGACAATTTTATTTTTACTTTAAATAAAAAGTTATTAATGTCATTTTCTTACCCATGTGGCTCCATGGGGTCCCCAAGTTGACCCATGGATTTTATTGGTCGGCCATGACTCATCCAATAAGTGCAGGACATGTGTCAAGATATTTTTATATTTTTATAATATCATTTTTACCTTAAATTTCACTAATTACCTTTAACCGTGATTAATAAAACTTAAAAGTTACTATTCACCAAAAAATTATTTTTATCCCATTGAACCACATTTTCTTCCAAATGACAACCATGTATGTCCGACTTTGGAAAATGAAATCACATAAGTGGTAATGTTTCATTTATGTGAAAAATTAGTTTTTAAACTACCACTTAGTGGTTTCACTATTCATCAAAAATTAAAGTTTTTCATAAAAATACCAAAAATTCACCCTAAGCTATATTTGATATTCCTAATTCAAAAATGATGTCTATTTTAAAAAATTAAAAACATATAAGTTGATTTAATTAATTTAATAATTAATTCCTGTTGTCACAGCAAATAACTTATTTTTAAGAAACAATATATATCAAAAGATTGACAATTGTTTATGTCCAATTTCAAAGTGAAATTAATTATAATGACCCCCATTGGATAAAATGGTAAAAATGTATTCTAATTATACTTTAAAACCACTCAATAGTCTAATTTCTCACTATAAATATTTTTTATTAAAAATGTTGTTTTTAAGTATTATCTCTATTCATAGAAAATCGGAAGTTCTCAGAAAATTACAAAAAATTCAACTTAGGATAATTTTGATATTATGAATACAAAAATGAAGTCCATTTTGAAATATAAACTTTATATAATTTCAAAAAGTGGGTATTACAATTCTTAACTTCATCTTTGATTGGTCTTAGTTTGTTTGAATCTCGGACTTGCGTACAATGCATGCTATTGCATTATTGAAAGAGAAGTGTATCGTGAAAGGTTGGGGTGTTACAATAAAGACCCGAATGAACTGACATTGGATAACCTGCACAACAACCTTGTTTCATATGAAATGAGAAATGACGATAATGATGATGTGGAAAATGGGAAATCCAAAGAGGAGGCATTTAAGGCCACGAAGAATCTCACCATTGAAGATTCTCAGGAGGAAGAAGAGACAGATGAGGTAATGTCATTACTCTCCCCAAATCTTCAAAGAGAAAAATGAATGTTCAAAGGGAAACATCCTCTTCCATGCTTTATATTTGGAAAGGTTGGACATCTCGCAGCTAGATGCCCCAAAACATTTCTAGAAGAAAATGATGAAGATGACGTCAAAATTCCCAAGAAGAAATCTTCAGCCAATGTGAAAGGGAAGAAGCAGTTCAAGAGAAATCTCTTCAAGAATAAGAATCTTATATCACAAGAAATAGATGGTTCAGATGAGTCTGAGGGTGAAGATTTTGAGGAGTTTGAAAATTTTAAAGATCATCAACAAAATGAAATGGTGGATGTTGTCGGTAGTGCTCAAGAAAAGGAAGAAACCAATGCTGATGAAGAAGAAGAAGAAATTGAAGGTAGAGTTGACATGGAAGCTAAATTAGAAGAAACTCTTGAAGAGATAGACATTTGGAGAGAAAAAACAAAGAAATCCAACAAGGTGGTACACGATGCCAAACTCTATATGCAACAATAGGATGAAGAAAAGTCAGAAATATTAGAAGAATTTGTGAAACTCAAGTTATCATCACCAGAGAGAACAGAAAAGGTTGATGAGCATAATCTCATGATTGAAGAACAGCAAAGGGTGATTGATGGCTTGAATAGAAAATTGAAAGATCACATCAAGCGTATCAAAGAGCATGAAGAGGAAGTTGTTGGTCTGTGGAGAAAAGTCAAAGACCAGGAAAAACCATTGATTCCTAACTCATTCTTGGGAAAGCAGGTTATTACGAGGACTGAAAAATGAAAGAGGAGCCTAGTTGTTCAACAGGGAAGAAGCAGCAATTGAGCCCATACGTTAAGGCTGTTTCAGGGCTTAATCAGAAACAAAAATATGTGACAATTTAAGTCAGATCGTAAGAACCAGTCCAAAGATTGAATGTTGATTTAGGCACAAAGAAAAATCAGAATATTAAAAGATTCCAAGGGGAAACTCCTAGTGCTAAAGTACCATGAAGGAATGCACCATATTTTAGGTGTTATTGTTGCAGAAAGATAAGACATTCAGAGTAGGTGTGTTCCATAGCCAAGAGATATCAAAGGGAACAAGAACAAAGGTGGTAGTCAAATAGAGAATGGTTCTCCAGAACATATTTCTAAGGACACTATTTTTGGGGAAGAGGATTTGGGCACATGGCTAGGTAGTGCACTTCAACCATAAAAAGGAATGTGCCAAAGCAAAATCAAAATGTTCGCAAGCAGCAGATCAATAAACCAATAGGTGAGTTAAAAGTGCAAAATAGATTTGCAACATTGCAAGATGAGAGATGGTCCATCACACTCTATGGAGGTTCAATTTCTCCAAACCACACTGAGTGTGAAGTTGAAGACATGGATCAAAATGGAAAAAATGAAAAGTCAGTCATTGCAGAAATTTCCCTTAATGCTTTAGATCGTTCAGGAGTGTGGATCCTTGTCAGTGGTTTCACATCCCATATGGAAGGGAACAAGGATCTCATTACAGGTATAAAATATGAAAAATAAGGTGTTGTCAAGTTTTGGGGATGATGAAGGGTTGATGATTGTTGGTTCTGAAAAGGCCAAATTTGGGGGAAAAGAAATGAGACGTGATGATTTCTTGGTAGTAGAGGGTCTTAGTCATAACTTACTCAGTTTCAGTCAACTATGTGACTATGGGCAATCTATCTGATTTACCAAGAAGATGTGTGTTGTGAAAGAAATATATGGAGCAGTTGTTCTACAAGAAAAAAGGACAAAGGTAAATCATTACGTTGTATGTGGGGAATAAGATATGTGCCTTTTATCCAGAGAGGAAGAAAACCAGCTGTGGCATGAGCGACTTCGTCATCTATTCCATCCATCCATGGAAGATCTGGTAATGTGTGACGCTGATAGAGACCTTCCCAAACTATCACGTGATTTCACTCATACGTGTGATACTTTCCAACAAGGGAATATCATTAGAAAAATATATAGGCCAAAGGAACAGAAATCAACTAGAGTGCTCGAATTGGTGCATGTTGATGTTTGTGGACCGATCTCACCACGAGCCATAAATGGGAAAAGGTGCTATGTCCTTTTCATTGATGATTATAGCATAATGGCCGGGGTATTTTTCATTACCCATAATACAGAGGTGTTCAGTTTCATAAAGTAGTATAGGAGGGAATTATAAAGGATGCTTGGGTAGAAAATTCTGAAGTTTCGTACTTGTAATGGTACGGAATTCACAAATAGACAAGTCGAAGACTATATTGAGAAACACGAGATAAGGCATAAAGTTTCATTAGTGAGAACTCCCCAACATAATGGAGTGGATGATAGGAGAAATTATACCATCAACAACATGGCCAGAATGATTCTTATTGAAAAGGACCTACCAGAGAAATTTTGGAAGGAAGCAGTTTTGACATTGGTCTATATTTAGAACAGTTCACTGTTGTGTCTGAAGGAAGGAAAGACTCTATATGAAATGTGGTATGGAAAGAAGCCAACATTGAAATACTTTTGAATCTTTGGGAGTATGTTTTTCATTCTCAATAATGAAAATAACAGGAAATTTGAGTCACAGGGATATGAGGGGATATTCCTTGGCTACTTAGGGAAAAGAAAAGCATATAAATGCTTCAAAAAAAGGCTGGGAAAAATTGATGAGAGCAATGATGTCACTATAGTTGAAAATGAACAGAATACTCAATGAACTAGTGAATAGTTTCTATATGAAAGTGAAGATGAGGTAAGAAACATAGGGAGAGTAGAATTGGTAGAGGTTGACTCAGAAGAAGATACTGATGATGAACAAGAAAGTGTCAAATCTGTGTTTGTAAGGAAGCCAAAGAGTCGAGTTAAAATTGATAGGAAAAATGTCAGTGGTGATCAGACAGCTCCAGTTCAGACTCGAAGAATGAAATCATTACATCAAGAATCATTTTTATCTCAGGTGGACCCGAAATGTTTTTCTGATGTAGCTAAAGATGAAAACTGGGTTCAGGCTATGAATGAAGAGCTTGATCAGATTGAGAAGAACTAGACATGGGAGATTGTTTCGAGGCCAGCATATAAGAATTTCATCGAGACTAAATGGGTCTATCTGAACTAGATGAATGAAGATGGAACAATGATTCAGAACAAATCATGACTAGTGTGCAAGGGATACTCCCAGATAGAGGGAATAAATGTTGATGAGAAATTTTCACCAGTTGCTAGGATGGAGACAATAAGATTATTTTTTTCTATATAACTGCAAAGAAAGTTCATAGTCATCCAAATGGATGTCATATATTCATTCATGAATGGGGTTCTAGAAGAGGAGGTGTATATTAAGCAGCCATATGGTTTTCTCATTCATGAGGATGAGAACAAAGTTTGCAGGATGAAGAAGACATTGTATGGGCTGAAACAAGCACCCAGAGCATGGTACTCAAGGCCTAATCTGTACTTGAAGAAGATTGATTTCTGGCATGGGGGAGTTGATTACAATATCTATTTGATCAACTATAGTAATCAAAGGATGATGGTGTTGGTTTATGTCGATGACATAATATTTGGTGGATCAGATGAAGCTCAATGAAGACAATTTTCTGAATTCATGAAAAATGAGATTGAAATGTCAATGATTGGAGAGCTAACGTTTTCCTTGGTCTATAGGTGACACAAGGAATGAATGGAACATTCACTTCTCAATCCAAATATTCTGAGGAGGTTTTGAGAAGGTTTGGCATGGAGAATTCCAAAGAGATGAAAACTCATGTCGCTACCTGGATGAAATTATCAAAAAATGATGATGGAAAGGCATTTAATATCACAGAATATAGGAAAATCATTGGATGTTTGTTGTACTTGACAACAACATGGCCTGATATTGTTTTTTCCACATGCCAAGCAGTGAGATTTCAGAGTAATCACAAGGAAAGCCACATGATTTCAATGAAAAGAATAATTCGGTATATCATAGGCACTGTGGATTTCAGTCTGATGTATGATGACAAAATTTCCATAAGTGTTATTCGGTTACACAGATGCAGATTGGGACGGATCAGCAGATGACAGAAAATCAATGTCAGGAGGTGCATTCTATCTTGGTGGATTGTGTATTTCTTAGCTAAGAAAGAAGAAAGATTTCATTTCATTGAGCACCATAAAGGCTGAGTATATTGCGGCCACTCAAGCATGAACACAGTTATTGTGGATGAAGTAGCAGCTTGAGGACATGGGAGTTGAAGTGAAGTCTGCAATCAAAATCCAGTGTGATAACTCAATTTCTCTCAATCTGAGAAAAAATCTCGACCATCATTCAAGGACAAAGAAAATAGAGATAAAGTATCATTTTCTCAAGGAGAATGTTGAGTAGGGAATCATGGAGTTGGAGTATGTTACTATAGAGCTACTGGTTGCAGGCATTCTGACAAAGGCCTTACCCAGGGAAGATTTTTAGAGGCATCGACTGGCTCTGGGAGTTCAGTTGGCTCCCCGCACTTAAAAGAGTGTGGATGTGGACCCACCCCCTCTTCCCAAGGTATGATGTGTTTCTTTCCCTAATGTTATGATGTGTTCTCTACTCTATTACAGACTGCAAAAGGGTGACTTTTGGCTTCGTTGACAAAGGGGGAGAAAATAGTTACTGTTCAAGGGGGAGACTGTGTGGAAATTTGATAAATCATGAATAATATGGGGAGAAGATGACAGATGGAGCAACGATATTGGGGGAGAGCTATGAGAAAGGGGGGAGCATTATAAAACTAACGATGCTAGAAGTGATCAATCAAAAAATAGATATCACGACAGTTGAGGATCATGATAAAATCTGAAGAGTGGTGTTGGAATGCGGTATGAATATTTCCAACAAATTGGTATCAGTTTGGTGTCAACAGTGATTGTTAGAGATGAAGTAATTCATTGATGAACTTTTCATTTAATCTTGTTTCTCACACTGAGCATTGCTCATTTGGGATTAGAGTGTGTGTTGATTAAATCCTTGATCGCTATTAGAATCACAAAAGGTGAATGGTGGATGAAGAATTAACGATGTATCTTTTTATGGAAGAGTTTTCAACAAACCCAAAGGGTTATATTGTTGGGAAAAAATCTCTCATGGTATCATTGAAGCATTTTTGAAGGGATTGTGGTTGTTGACAAAGTGGAAATCTGTGTGGTGATTGTTGACAAAGCAAAACAATGACCTACAAATTTGTTGAAAAAGGGGATTTCATGGTGGAATGTCGAGTTCAAGAGTTGTGGTCAATGATCCCTGTTTGATTCAAGAATTTCGACAAAGGAATGGATGATCTGTAGGTGGTAAAAAAAGAACAGATACAAGGTGGCACCATTTTATAGTGTTTTCCAAATTTTTGGGCCTGAAAATCGACGAAAGGAGAAAAGTGGTTTTGGAAAAGATACTTTCATGACGTGTACTCGAAAGAGAGTAAACTTGCATGCCTAATGTTTCTAAGGATCAAGATGTCAAAATGTGGCAAAGGAATGTGGGTCGCATAGGTATTGGTATGGTCACGCAGGTGACTTACATGCCATGAAGAGACTTGCGCACCGATTACTATGAGGCTTCGGAACTTGCACGCCTGTTATTTTTCAAGATCATAAGCTCCAAATACGGCAAAGGAAAGAGGTTAATATAGGTATTGTGTTGGTCGCGCAGGTGAATTAGAAGGGAAGAGACCCGCGTGCCGAGACTTGTGCGTCGAGGGGAGACTTTCACACCATTGGGCAGAGTGACCAAATTCCTATAAATACAATACCACCCCTCTTCATTTTCAATGGAGTTCAACACTTAGAAAAATCAGAGCTCCCGTCGCACAGGTGTGGTGGTCGCACAAGTGGTGGTGTATCATGCAAGTAGGACTTGCCTTCCAGATTTTAAGAAGGGTGATTGTTGTTTATTGCGCACCAATATTGGTTTGGGTGTAAAGGGAAGTGTGTCACGCAAGTTTGGAATTGAAGAAGCTTGTCTCACACAGGTCTCTGAGGTGGACTTGCACTCTAGTTGTGACTTGCGCATCGAGACTTGTGTGCTGGGTTAGACCTACACACCAAGTATGGTTGATTTCCAGCACTGATTCAAGGCTACGTGGAAGCTGGAATATTTCTTGATACCCTCAGTGCAAAGTGATATTCATCTATGGGTGAAAGTTGGACTTCAACAGAGCATCCACATACAACAGAGGAAGTATTCATTAGAGATAATGAAGAGACCTACAGGTCTAAAAACTGTGAGTGGATCCTTTCTGAAGTAGTGAGAAAAGGACGAGGAAGAAGGTGATCCTCTCTACGGGTAGTGAGCCAGAGAAAGAGAAATAGGTAGTGACCCTTGGGAAATCAATGAGCTGACCCTAAACCATGTAAAGGTAGTGATCCTGGGATAGAGTGACTGTGCCCGAACCTTGTAATCCGCAGGTAGTGAAGTTTAGTGGAATTTGGTTCGAATGAAAACTTGTCGGCATATGCTGCTTGGACGTATCCCTTAGCGATGAACCAATTAAAAATTGTTTTTTCTTGTGCATGATTTACTTTCTATTTCTATTGTGCAACAGGAAAGAGAGAGAAGAGTGTTTTTCTTAACAGCGAAACAAGATCAGAACTGGCCTTAATTTTAAATTAGTCATACTTTGATTCACCCCCCTCTCAGCGTATTCAGCCTTGTGGACCTAACATGATTCATCTATAAATTCATGATGTTGTTTATTTTCTTTGTTATGTATTCTATTATTCATTAAGTTGGAGGTCCACACTAGTGTAAAAACACAAATTCACATCCTTTTTTTCATTTTTGATGTCTATTTTAAACCGACATCTATAAAGGTGACGTTAAAAATGTGGTTTTCGTCATTGGTGTTTCAAAAACAAACGCAAAAAATAATTTTGTTAGATTTTCGGCGTCGGTTTTATCTAAAATCGACACAGAAAATAGGTTCCACTGGGTTTTCGGTGTCGGTTTCAAATAAAACTGATGCCAAAAACCAGGTCGTCGGGGTTGGTTTCAGATAAAACCAACGCCTAAATGAAAAAAATTTATAAAATAATTAAAATTACACTTCCAAAAAAATCGAAACCCCTATAAAAAGAAAACAATATAAAAAACAATCACACAATATTTATCATCCAATGCCTCCTATAACTTAAATTCATATATCCAGTTAATCAAAAAAAAATTATCTATACATTGTTACTATAAAGTGAAATTAAAATACACGTACATGAAATCACTGAATTCATAAAAAATTATGAGATTTTCAAGTCCCACGACTCCAATATTTACAGCATCCTCATTGTTTTTTATTGATGAAGAATTCATTTGATTATTTGTAGGTTAAAACACCTAATATATCAAAAGAGTATGTTTTCTGAACCCATATGTATTATTAGATATAAATATTAGAATATACATACCTCAAATCTTAATCAAACATAACAAATAGTTCAAAAGAGTAGATTGAATATGGGTCATATCAGATTGGGAATAAGACTGTGAATCATTGAATGCCTATAAAAACATTAAATGATATGAAATTAAAAAATAGAATAATATGACAGAAAATATATAAAAAAATTTATAGAACGGACCTTATGAAAATCAGTAGTTTCCCCAGTTGTGATTATCTCGTACATGAATCGTAGAATATAATAACCACATTCATCATGTCCATTTAGGCGATGACACTGTAGTTATAAAACATTTAACTAATAATAAAAACCAATATAAAACTAAAATATAAAAACTAATTACCTGTACTTCCACATATTTGATTTTCGTTGGTTTTTTTAGTGACATGTATTCCTTGTCAAAATGATTCCATGAACTGCATTTTATTATCTATGAACTAATAAAACTTGTTTAAATAATTTATATTAAACATAATGAGCTTACAAAAAAACTTACCTGTTTAATGAGGTGAATAATGGTTTATGCACTATTCATAATAAAGAGAAAAAACAATATAAGGCGAATTCCTTTGGAAAAAATACTCCTAACATTTAATGCCTCCTACAATATAAAAATTTCAATATTAATGACATTATAATTTTCATTAGTTCATAATTATGTTGTTGTTCTTACTTATCAAGAAATGGAAAAACCCAGCACTGAATATCTATCTATGATAATCCCTTGGATATATATTGAACTCTTTCCTAATTATTCACATGTTTGACTTCCAAGGAAATGTACTCTGGATCTACAAAGTTATAAATTCTTGTGGTTTCATTTTGTAAAAGAATCTTGTGTAGATACCTAATTTAAAAATAAAATATAGTTAGTCAATTACGTAACAATCTTTTATTAAAAAAATAGAAATTATAATGTCAATTTACATAAATGGAAAAAAATTGCACCACATTCATCCCAATCTCTTCAAAATTAACTAAATGAAAATATCTTCTTTCATTAATGTTATTCGATAATTTCTTCCACATATATCAGGCATCATCCGAAAGTCATAGATAAAAATCAAGGAAGAAGAGGACTCAAATAATCTTTTCAACCCATAAGAAATATTAGAAGTATATATAGCCCACTTTTCCTGAACATTTTGTTTCATTTGTGCAGTTTATTTTGCTTTCAGATATTCCTAGATAAGTTAAATGTCAGAAAGCATTATAAGTAATTTTTAATCATTTGTAATTAATACTTAAAAAACACATACCTCATGTGAATCATAAGAAAGAAGGGCCATTATCCAAAGTAAAAAATGGCCCATACATTCCCCGACACTGGTGATCTCCACAATATGAAATGGAAGTAGTGAAGTAGGATCTATAATAAAAAGTACTGATACTCTAACACGACCCATTTTCATAGGCTGATGATGTACCGAGTCCCCCAAAAAATTCACCTCTCTTAACGCAACAATATTTACATGAGGATCTCCCGCAAACAAATCACAATATAAGTCTTGATCTGAGGGAGGTGGTGGAGGCTCAAAGTTAGCAGGTGGGGAAGGGTAGTCCGGGGGAGTAGGCTAAGATTGCAGAAAAATGAAAAATGTATATTACTGTTTAAAATTTATAAAATAGAAAAATTGATTAAAATAAAATCATATACCTCTAAAGGATGCGCAGACGGGGCAGGGTAAGAAGATGGGGCAGGGTAGTCCATGTGAGTAGACTGAGAATGCTGAAAATGAAAAATTTATATTATTGTTTATAATTTATAAAATAGAAAAATTGATGAAAAATATATAATATACCTCAGAAGGCTACATAGACAGGACAGGGTAAGTAGATGGGGTAGGGTAGTCTGGGTGAGGAAGCTGAGAATGCTGAAAATGAAAATGTTATATTAGTTTTTATAATTTATAAAATAGAAAAATTAATGACAAATAAATAATATACCTCAGAAGGTTGTGCAGAGAGTGCAGGGTAAGCAGATGGGGCAGGGTAGTCCGGGTAAGGAGGCTGAGAATGATGAAAAATTAAAAAGATATATTACTGTTTATAATTTAAAAATAGAAAAATTGATGACAAATAAATAATAAACCTCGAAAGGCTACGCAGACTGTGACTGTCATTCCAAGTGTTCTAATAAAGATTTCTGCACTACTGTTTGAATTTGATCACCGATAGACTGTTTCATATCTTTCATCTCTTCTTTTAAGGATTCAATTTCTAGGTCTCTTGATAGCTTACTCTTACCAAAAGCCTTCCAAATAATAACACCCGCATGATATTCTTTAACATGTCCAGGGTTTTATACCTTTCCAAAAGTAGTGGCTAAAATGTCTATCCTACCCTCTGGGATAAAAGATCCTTGTGTCTCTTGCTCCTGAAGTCCATCCACAAATGAAAATTAAACAAGTTATATTAGTGTTTATAAAATATAAAATAGAAAAATTGTTAAAAAATAAATAATATTTACATACAATTCTATCATCCACTTGATGAGATTCCTTAGTAAGATACTGTTCATTTTTTATTCTTCTTGCTCGTTTTCCATTTTTCATGGCGAGTGGGAGGAGATAGAGGACCAAAATGGACCTCTTCTGAACCACTACATGATCGACCACATAATGCTTCAAATTTTTCTTCAATCATTTTCTACTCCAAATACGAATACCCTCCACGTGATAAAGTATGAGGGTATACGTTTCTCAGCTGGATCTATTGATGAAATCTCCTAGAGGACTGTTATATAAAAATAAACTACTAACTAATAAGTAAAATATAGCATAAATTTTAAAATATAAAACAATTACCATACATGAAATTTCTCTTCCTGACAATTGTTATCAAATCCCTTCCATTTTTCTTCTTCTATATACGTATACATAAGACATGGGATTTCAAACCTTCTCTTTCCAAAAACATGATTTTTTATCAGTTTGGTTTTAAAATATCTCTATCGAACCGTTGCTAAATGGATATGTCTTTTCTTAATTTCATTAGTTTCCTCAAAATTGAACCTCATCTGTAATTGAATAAATTAAATATGACCTTTAAAATATATAATATTCAAAAAATGAGATAAAAGAAATAAATTAAGATATTTTACCCTCACGGCCTCCCAAAGCTGCTGCTTCGCCGTCCTGTCCACTGACTTCCAATCATGATATAAAATACTAATCCTACAATGGCTCTACATCACTATATAATGGAAAAATTAAACTACATTTGGGCCAACTTCATTATTATCATCATCAAACCGGATGTGTACTTTTTCATCATCATTAGCAACTGATAGTTTTGGTAAAATTGTAATACCACGTTTACTAACTTGAGAACTTGATTTTTGAGTAGTAACAGGAGAAGTCTCCTCCACCGAGGATGCATCAGTAGTCCTGCAAATGTTTTTTTGTAAATTAACAGTTTTATTGAATTAAATAAGTATATTACTGAATATTTAATAATATCTCAAAATAGATATACCTCGGTAACTACTCCTCTCTATCTGTCTCTGACATTTCTAATAGAAAGTGTAATGAAATTTTGTGTACCTACATATCATTAAAAAATGAATAATTAGAAATAAGGAAGACAAAAATAAATAAATAAAAAGAGGAATACATTTGTAAGTTTCAAAAATGGAAAACATATAAATATTTACCAGAAAAATTAGGAGACTAATTTATTGTTTTCCCACATGCCTTCATCATGATCAGTACGTACTGCATGCACTATGTCTGTCTTAAACACATTTTAATCATCTGGAAATTGCGTAATAGATGAATAAGGCTCATGTAAATCAATAACATCATCAAAATCATCTTTATCTCCCAAATGGTATCTTTTCCCTTGAAAAACAACTAAACACTAATCATTCGACGGATCAATGACCTATAATATTTGTTTTGCATGTGCCCCATGATAAATGGTTCTTCATTGTAATTAAATCTTTTCAAATCAACCAGTTTAAACCCATATTCATCATGTTTCACACCACTATTACGATAATCCCATTTACACTTAAAAAGAGTTACTCGAAATTTAATTTAATAAATTTCCCATATGTCTTTAATAACTCCAAAAGACGATGTTGATGTAGAAATTGGGTTTTTATCTTTGGCACTCGAAAAATGCACTGCTTCATTGAAAACCATCACACCACTATTTTGAATGGTACTCTTGACATCTAGGTTTTTTGTGTAAAATGTGTAGCCATTGTAATCAAAACTATACCATGTGATCACATTAAGAGATGGTCCCCCATCTAACCACTTCAATGTTTCGGATGTAGATATATCTGGGGTGACTTCCTCTTTAAACCATGAAACAAATGTCTTCTTATGCTTAATCATCAACTACTTTTCATTTCTTTTCTCATATCGGAACTTTAATTCAGCAATATATGAGGATATATATGATTGAACCTCATTTTTGTTTTTTATAATGTATAAATGTTCCTGCATCACTTCATCACATGGAATGAACTTTACCTTTAAGACTCAAACCCCTCTACCTTCACAATAAACTGTCATATGTCAAGATACAGGGAGAACAATATGATCCACCTCATTCAAATAATCAGTACAGAACTCAATCTACTCTTCTGATACATATTTTTTTAACAATAGAGGCCCCTGGTCGATAAGGAATTTTAACATATCCTTTCAAAATTTTCATATTTCTTTAAAAGGATACATCCATCTTAAATAAACTATCCCACATATTCTTATCACATGCAATAAATGAATCAGCATATGAACCATTATATGAAAAAATGAGGGTGGGAAATACATATCTCGTTGACAAAGAATAAGATTTTCTTTATTCTCCAACACATCTAACAAATTTGGATCTACGAATTTTTTACAAATGGATTTGAAGAAATTACATAACCTAATGATAATATTTCTAACAGCTTTCAGAAATATACCACAAACTGTTACCAGTAGAAGTTGTTGCATCAACACAAGGCAATCATGATATTTCATACCTATTGATTTATAATCCTTAAATGACACCAAATTATTCACATTTTAATAAAAACCACTGGTTACTTTAATACCTCAAATACACTGAAAAAAAATCATCTTTTCAATCTTGGTTAATGTGTGACAAGCCAGAGGTAAATATGTTATATTTCCTTTCATAGTGGGAGCTAACTCCATATATATTCTCATTAATATCAAGTCCAATCATGCATAAAATCTGTCTTTTGTATTTCCTTTTATGCCTAAGAAAGTTCCAATCAAACTGTCACATATGTTTTTCTCATCATGCATAACATCAATGTTATGTTTTTTCTCTAAAAATATCCAATAAGGTAGTTCGAAAAAATAGACTACATCATCCAGATATGTTTTCGAAAACCAGAACTTCTTCTCTTTCCAAATGTCGAATAAATATCTCTCACCCTGTTATAGTATTCTTCAACTGAGAATGGTCGAGGGGGAAGGTTGTATTCTTCTAAACCATTAAATTCTTTTTTCAATCTACGATGAGGATGATCAATTCGAAAAAATCATCGATGTCCCATGTACATTGTCTTTCTTCCATTCCTTAGTTGATAATATGAAGTTTGTTCTTCACAAATTGGACATGATTTATGTCCCTTAACACTATATCTATATAAGTTTCCATATATAGGAATGTCTTTTATAGTGAACATTATCATATCACGCAAAAAAAATATTATTTCTTGTATTCATCAAAAATATTAACACCTTCCTCCAATAACAGTTTCAAATCATCAATCAATGGTGAAAGATACACATCAATATAATTTCCCAGTTGCTTTGGTCCAGAAATCATCATTCTCATCATAACATATTTTTTCTTCATACATAGATGTGGGGAAAATTTGTAAACCACCAGCAAAATAGGACATGAACTATGTTGTCTACTGATGCTCTGATATGGATTCATTCCATCAGTACACTATCCCATTATAAGATTTATAACTTCACTTCCAAAATCATAAATTTTTTTATCAGAAATCTTCCACAGTGGTGAATCGGCAGGGTTACATAAGTTACCATCAGAGATGTTCTCATCTGAATGCCATATTAATGTTTTTTCATCAATTGAATTTGCAAATAGATGCTTCAAACGAGGAATTATTGGAAGGTACCAAATTTCATTAGCCGAAGTTTTTATTCTGGTACATAAAATTGAACCAGAATCGAATTATCAAAATTGTATGCAAAAAATATTGGATGATATCATTTGAATGTACAAAATTTATTTTTCATAATGTTGGATGACATCACCTGAGAATGAATCTGAGTTGAATTTCTCATCTATCTTATACCGTGACGT
Source organism: Viscum album (assembly GCA_963277665.1). Lineage (NCBI taxonomy): Eukaryota > Viridiplantae > Streptophyta > Magnoliopsida > Santalales > Viscaceae > Viscum > Viscum album. The sequence goes on from OY728119.1 coordinate 2,124,980,325, forward strand.
CCCACATGTTGGACAACTTGATAAATATTCATTTTATTTGCTATACAGTACACAATCATTGGGGCAAGAATGTATATTTTTATACCCCAATCCCATTGGGCATAATTTTTCTTCACCTCATAATTAGAATATGGAAGTACGTTGCCTAATGGAGTAGCTCTTTTAAAAGCTCAAGTAAACTGGAGAAACTTTTATCACTCCACCCATTTTTTGCTTTTAAGTTAACTAATCTTAGAACTATGGATAACACTGTATATTTACTTCAACATGGGAATAATTGTTTCTCCTAATCTCCATACAATAATTCAATAGTTGGTGTTCTTTTGATGGTTTCAACAACTAAATCATGAATTAATTTTTTGATACGATCCACTGCCTCATTATGAATATCGCAATCTACATTGGATGTTGAATTTTCAGTTCATTCACCATGCCAGATCTAATGGTATAATTAAGGCTAAAACCATAAAAAATGAAATGATCCTTAATTACTCTGGAGTTTAACTTTCTCATATTTACACACATCACACATTAACATAAAATCAAATCAATGTTTTGAAGATGTCGTTAGCGAATTCCAAATAATTATCAACTCCTTTTTCATATTCATTATTGGTTCTTTGTAGATGAATCCTATTACGATCCATTAAATACCTAATATAACAATATATTTGGTGAATATATTAAAACATATAAAAATTTAAATATCTGTTAGATAATTTTTAAACAAAAACACATTTAATATAAACTATTGATAATCAGATAGAAAATATCAGATATGAACCAAATTTATAAATAGTAAACATTTTATTTTCATATTATATACATGTGTGTTATATTGATATTATAATTTAATTATAATATAATTCTTCTATAATTTATTAGGTAATTTTATATAGTTTTTTAATTATTTCATTGTTGCATGTGTCAAAAGTATTAAAGAGTGCATTAATTTAAAGGGTGCAGTAAGTGTATTGGGTGAAATTTGATGGGAGTCAATTTAAAAATATACAATTTGTTGACAGAATATTTAAGAATGTTTGTTGAAAGAATATTTAACCATGTCCTAACACATTTAAAATAAAATATAAATGAATAATTAAATCAAATCAACAACCAAATTGAATGATATATGATTTATCAACAAAATTAAAAAAAACATACAAAATTTGATGTTCAACCTGAATGGAGATCCTCAATCCAAACTGAGTTCAGTATAAAGAATTTAAAAAACAAACACAACAAAATCAATAGCAACAATGATAATAAAAAACCAAAAATAATGATAAAGAACAACGAAAATCAAGCAAAAATTGAAAGTTGCGTAAAATAGGGTTATGGAAGAAAAAATAAACAATGGAAGATAAAACAAGAGATAAAAATGAAGAACACAAATCAAAAATCGTGAAAACGGAACAAAACCGTCAACAATGACCTTCCTGGTTCAAAAATAGTGCTTCAAAGGTTGTTAGGAGTCCAAGGCGCCGCAGCTGGTTTTGATTTCGACGATCTAGCAAAATGAGGTTTTCACGACACTGATTAATTTTAAAAGACTTTCGGTGTCAGTTTTGTTAAAAACCGATGCCAAAAATTTAAAAAAAACATTCACCTTTAGTTTTGAGAATAACCAACACCAAAAATCCCTTTTTTTTATTTTCGGCGTCAGTTTGACCAAAACCGACACTGAAAATTAACGGGATTCTATGTTTCGGCTTCAGTTTTAGAGAAAACCAACTTCGAATATTCAACTTATGGCGTTGATTTTCTTGAAAATCAACACCAAAAAGGTTTATTTATTATTGGAGTCGGTTTTCTTTAAAACGGATGCCAAAAAGTGTTTTTTTCGATTTTTCGCCTCGGTTTTCAAAAAACTGACGCCGGAAATCATTGAATAATTGTTTTTGGCATTGGTTTTACTAAAAACTGACACCATAAATTTCCCTCATATACTATTGGAGTCAGTTTATAAAAAACCGACGTTATTACATCGACGTTAAATCCTGCATTTTAACTAGTGGAACAAATTTCATATATGTGTTAACAATAGATGAATTACATGATTCAAAAAATCATTATTAATATACATTACACATTCAAATGGATTGTAAAATTTGGTCAATCATATAGTGGGATCAAGATCATGGTAAGTGAATATATTATAATTTTATTTTTTTATTAAAAATATGTTTCCCTATGATCTACTTCCCTATATCAAGGAGACTTCGGGTATATTGAGATGAATATGTGGTATCAAATTCAAGTTTTTATTATTATAAATATATATTTTTTTTCCATAAAATTCACTGTAATGACCATTGTTCAATTTCCTAGAACAATATTGAAATTTTAAACACTTATTAATCACTAAGGGATACTTATATTCCATTTAAAAGTATTTTTACTAGGTAATAGTGAACTATTATATAATTTGTGATATTTAGTAACAAATATCTACATGTATTTCTTTAATTTATCTATATGATCTATATTTTTAAAATTTATCTTAAATTGATTTAAAGGTAATGGAATAAAAAAATTAGTCAATTAACTGGGATGTACTCAATTTGATACTATCGATATTGAAGTGATGGTTTTCATGTAATCAAAGGCTATGTGTGAGTAATTTTGTAGAATCTATGTTTTTTTGAGATCTAGATAAAAGAATATATAAATACATAGAAATAATTACAAAAATTTTAAATTAAAACAATGGAATCAATTCATTATAGTTTCACCCAAAGAATTTATTGATTTATTTGGAAATATATAGATATTTTGGATTAAGGGATGAATGGATCTATAATACCCATGTTTTTTTTTCACCCTAAAGGACATTCAAGGGTTTCATTATGAATAGATTAGGGTATTTTAACTATTATATTATTTTATCAATAATCAACACCTCTCCTTAATGATATTATTAATTTTTTTTGGAAATCATTTTATTTCCCTACTTCCATTTATAAGGTTTTATGCTATGTTAATCATTTTGTTCATTATTTATAATTATCCTTTGTTTTATTACATCATCCCTATCTTTACCGCATTTTCTAATTTCTTAATCAGTTTGTTTTTTAGTTCTGAAATCATCATATAATGTTATTATATAGAGATAGGTTTATTTTTTAATCCATTAAAAAGCGATTTTTACTGTTCAAATCAACATAGATATAATATAGGATGACATCAAGAGGTTATTTAGATGATAATTCTATCTAAACATGTAATTTTATTCTTTTTTATACCATTTTATGTCTAGTTTATTCATAGTTATATCACCATTTATGGTTGATTCAATCCTTGGGATTTATAATTACAATTGTGGAAGATTAAAAAAACATTGATATGCTAAATATTTGATTCCATATTTTATTTGGTTGCTTGGTTTTGACATTAGTTTTATTTATGGTGTAAGTGATATCCTTTAATGGTCATGGGTTTATCCATTATTTAATGAATTAATTTGTTTATCATGGGTATCCCTAGATGGTAAGGGAAATTTCTGTAAATGATATTGATGATTAGGGATCTTTTTCTCTCTAATAAATGTCCAAAACTATACCTTTATAATTTAATTTTATTGGATATGTTACATAGGTTATATTATGGTTGTTTTTCAAGTAGGTGGTGTATTAAAATCAAAATATATTCTTCTTGTAATTCTAATGTTGGGTGATAGTGGCTTTGGGTTGGGGAGTGATGGAGATTTTTCTTATCAAATAATTATGGTTTATGTAGACATAGGTTGAATTTGGTAGAATATTTGTCATTATACTATTCTCATGATCCTAGTTTTGGTGTATTACATTCGATTCAATGTTCTTAATCTGTTTAGTGAAATTAAAATTTTCTATATATTGATTTCGGTTTCCCAAAATGTTTTGTTTCTAGTTTATGATAGACCTCTATGTTTTTTGGTTATTTTGTTTGAAGGTGGTTATGTGAAATGAAAATTTTGATATGATTCGAGGTGATGGAGGATCTACTGAAACATAGTCTTTTCCTTTCTCCACTGGCTTCATTGGATAAAAATATGGTCTTTTCTTGAGGTTTATAGGTATCGAGGCTAGTTATTTCCCCAAGGGATGTGTGGGCCAATCCCTTGATAATAATTACAACCCACTATCTATGTGTATTATCTAACCATGGTTCCTTATTTAAGATTCTATGTTTCTCTCCATTATTGGTGTTTACTTTTGGTATATAATTTTAATATATTCTTGGTGTTTTATATAATTATTTTGGTATTCACAATGTCACCTTTTGGGTTTCAACTAAACCGTTTAAATTTTATTTTCTTATAAATAAATTAAATTCTATTTTAGGTGGTCGTAATTATTTGATTATTGAAATAAGATATAATAGATAATGTTTTTTAAAATAATATTAATAAATTTCTATGAATACTTTCAGGAAATATACTAGAATAATATTGAGAGTGACCTTTTTACAGTATCCCTGGATCACCTCAAAAGGATCCTACCAGCATATGATATTAAAATAAATTCTTATCTACCAAATTTAAAAAAATTATGTAGAATTTCACTTCAATTTTGGATGGAAACTTTTAATTGGAGATAATATTTAAAATTGTAATATATAAGGGGAAAATATAATTTCTAGAATGTTTAAATTTTTTTATGTCAAGTAAATAGGAATACCTCCCTAGACATGCTTTATATATGTGAAAATTGATAAATTCATGGTTGTTTATCATAAGTAACTTCATGTGAAAATTATATGGTGATTTATATAAAAAATAATCTAAAGATTAATATTTCATAGGAAATAGAGAGTATTATTATGTTTTTAGTAATTGATTACCACATAATTGTTGAAGAAACTAGAGAAACTAAAATTAAATAGATTTTTTTATATATAATACATGCTGATAATAAATAAATTATTATGAAACCGATGTTTATAGAGTAAGAGTTAAGAAACCTAGAGTTGTGGGGGATATAAAGAAATTTTTATATTGTGATATATTATAAACCAATAAAAATTTTATTTATATTTTAGAAATAATAAATAGTTGTATGGAATATTAGGATATTATTATTGAAAACTATAAACTAAATTTAAATAACAATCTTATGTTATATATGATTTAATAAATTCCATGAAATTAAATTAAAATTTAATTTAAATTCTTTAAGAAGAATTAAATAATGAAAAAAATCAAAAGGAAAATATTTTTAGGAAAACATTGATTTTTTAGGTATTTATACTAAAAATATAAAAATCAAAACGTAGTTATAATGATGTTGGAAGATTGTTTAAGGAGAAAATCATATTTAAAATTTTAAAGAGCCTTAGGATGCGAGAGTAATAAAATGAAGATGATTGTAGTTCAAAACTAATATTTGATACATTGAAAATGCATCGAAGGAAGTTATAACATCTAAAAGAAACTCTTAGAGAATTTATCATGTAATGAGTATATTTTATTATTCTGTTATCAAGAGTATTTTATTATATTTTTGTATAACAATAAAACATTAATATTATAAATATATATGATAATAAAAACATTTTTTTGATAGATTTTATGAGTATAAGGTTAAAATTTTACAATTATCATTTTCAATATAGTTTTGGACAGAATATTTTGATTCTCATAAATGATAAAAATTATATGAACTTTACAAGAAGTAAAAAAATCAAAAATTTTGGAGTTGTATGCAATGAAAAACATTTAATAGAGTTAAGATAAAAAAATTAACCTGAATATCAAAAATAATATAGTGATTATATTTTTAAATAATGAGTGACAAATTTCATGCCCGCTAAATATATAGAACAAGAGTATAAGAAATTTAAAATGAGATAACATATATCTAATCATATCTAATATTCACTAAAAAATGTGATAATGTGTAACTGTAAAAGTTAAACATGTTTTTTAATACCCTTACTAATATAATTGGAATCATTTTTATAATCAATATACAAATATTTATTTTACAGAATATTTCATTATGTTTATTTTATTTTTAATCTAAAAAATAAACACTACCTGAATCCCTTCATACAACCATTAAAGAGATATAATGTTCAAGATTTTATTACTGAATAATTGTTGTACTAGAATATAACATTATATAGTAATATTTTAATGAATAAATGTGTCTATTTTCAGTAATAAATGAATCTATGGAAATATGTACATATATTGTTCTAATAATAATATTTTAATATTAAAATTCATTCAAAATTCAGATAAATATATAATATCTGGATTATTCGTTGATTATTTAGTCATAAAATATATATTAAAGTCATAATATATTAAGAATGTACATTCTTAAAGACAGTATTTGAAATTTAGTCAAATTATGGTATATAGATTATATTTTACAATAATATTAACATCATTTCAACTTCATTATATCTATATGATTGATTAAGGAAATGAAATTATTTTAAAAAATTATTTATAAAATTTTATAATAATTTATGATTACTTTTTCATAATAAAAAAATGTTAAATATTTAACCATAGATCCTAAAATAATATAATAAAATTAGGGGAAATGTGATATAATTACAATAATGAACAAATAGATAGTAACTAACACATTCGAAAACCTAAATAGAACCTTGACCGGACCACCACTATCCTTAAGAGGAATCCCTGATCTCCACGATATGATGATAATTAATAATTATCTTGTTTTAACAAAGGGGAAAAAATTAGCCTATTATAATATTATATCAAATCGATGATAGATTCTATTAAAATCTAACATCACCCATCTCAACAGTGGACATTTCAAAAAATAAATAACCAATATTTTCACTAAAAGTAGAACCTATACAAAAATGAGGCCAATTTTAACATTATAATGATATATAAAACTATATATATATAAATGGTGATAGAAAATAATGTAGTATATATACAATTTAAACTAATATAAGGAATTAACATAACCTCATATATTTTTCAAATATTAAAAATATTAGGAAGATTGTGAAACTCTTGATCCGACTAAACATGGCCTCCCATGATCCAATTTCTCACAAATTACATGCATATAATATCATTTTTCACATATCTAGTCTATAATTCCACCAAACACCTACTTTTATACAGGTTCATACATAAAATAAAATATGTGAGACTTCCTATGGATGATGATACATATGCAACTTGTGCGTACAAAACAAGATAAACTACTCTAAATGATGTACTTAATTCTGACGCTTTTGTCGGGGCGCGCGCGCGCGCGCGTTTGTCACGCCGAGGATGCGCGGCTTGTTGCCCTACATTCCCGCATTCCAAAGGCGGGAGAAATTCGCTAGTTATTCAGGGACATCTTCTCCTTGATCGAAACAGGATGATGGGATGTTGGTTCCTCCTTCCATGGATTCCTCCTCGGAACTCGTCACCTAGTCCAGGTCTCCCTCATAGATTTAAGATGTGTTCGTGAAACTCTTCCCGGTGCCAAATCTTCATGGACACGAGTTAATTACGCTTCTTCCGTCAAGACTCTCCAAGGGGTCTAGTTGGGGCGACAACCTTCAGTTAGGTGAGTGGTCACGCTGAGGCATCATTGGCGTGTCCTGACAGTGGGGGATGGGCATGTCTGTCTTCTGTCCCTTATTATAGGGCTTCATGAGGGCGTGAAATCCCGAGGCATCCCACATCGAAATCGGGAAATTGTATTCCATAGGCATGTATCTAAGGTTTTCCTCAGCTTCCCATTATTATCATAGGGTATGCCGTGAGTTTAACGTCCAGCGGAGATAGATCGGACAGATCGGAACACTGAGAGTGGATCTGATAAAAGAACCCCCTGGAGGGAATGCCAATGTTGGGGCTGAGATGTGGGTGGCTTCCCGAATGCTACGGAGTGGAATGATCACATAAGGATGTGGCGGCCCAGGTAAGAATCAGGATGGGTGATGAAGTGATGGGGGCTTGAACCTCATGGAGGCTTCCTACGTATCCCTGTGGCAGGGAATGAAGGTCCACATAGTTCGGGATGGAATGGGGATTACACTCTCAGGTGGCCCACAATGATGGATGGACTAGGTTTACACTCTGAGGTGGCCCACAATGGTGGATGGACGAGGCTTATGCTCTGAAGTGGCCCACAATGGTGGATGGATGGGGCTTACACTATGAGGCGGCCCACAATGGTGGATGGATTGGGCTTACACTCTGAGGTGGCCCACAATGGTGAATGGATGGGGCCTACACTCTGAGGCAGCCCACAATGGTGGATGGATGGGGCTTACACTCTTAGGTAGCCCACATTGGTGGATGGATGGGGCTTACACTCTAAGGCGGCCCACAATGATTGTTGATTGGGGCTTACGCTCTGAGGCGGGCCATAATGGTGGATAGATGGGTCTTACACTCTAAGGCGGCCCACAATGGTGGATGGATGGGTCTTACACTCTACGGTGGCCCACAATGATTGATGGATGTGGCTTATGCTATGAGGCAGCCCACAATGGTGGATTCATGGGGCTTTCACTCTGAGGTGGCCCACAATGGTGATTGGATGGGGCTTACACTCTCAGGCGGCCCACAATGATGGATGGTTGGGGATTACACTCTAACGTGGCCCACAATGGTGGATGGATGGGGGTTACACTCTAAGGCGGCCCACAATGGTGGATGGATGGGGGTTACACTCTAAGGCGGCCCACAATGGTGGATGGATGGGGCTTACGCTCTATGGCGGCCCACAATGGTGGATGGATGGGGCTTACCCTCTAAGGCAGCCCACATTGGTGGATGCATGGGGCTTACACTCACAGGCGGCCCACAATGGGGGATGGATGGGACTTACACTCTAAGGCAGCCCACAATGGTTGGTGAACCAACATGAAGAAGTCAGAATGACTGGGTAGTGGGATTGAACCTCGTGGAGGCTTCCTATGTATCCCCGTGGCAGGGAATCAAATTCCATGTAGTTCGGGTCGTTCTGGAGAACCAACGTGAAGATGGACTGGGGGTTTGATGGGTATTGGGATTGAACCTCGAGGAGGATTTCTATGTACCATGCCTTGACATGGATCAAAGCCATTGTAGTTTGGGTGTACAGTTTAACATCATGTGGGACAGGGCATTTGGTGCTTACGCTCTGAGACAACCCAAGAATATGGGGTCGGTGAACCGACGTGAAGAGGGACCTGGGGTCTAGATAGATGGGGCTTACACTCTGAGATGGCCCAAGGTGGTGGGGATTGAACCTATTGGAGGCTTCCTATATACCCTGCCTTAGCACGGATCAAAGTCCCCGTAGTTTGGGAAGGATGGGGCGTACACTCTAAGGCGGCCCACAATGATGGATGGACAAGGCTTACACTCTGAGGCGACCCATAATGATGGATGGATAGGGGTAACTCTCTGAGGCGGACCAAAATGGTGGATGGATGGGGCCTACACTCTGAGGGGGCCCACAATGGTGGATGGATGGGGATTACGCTCTGAGGCGGCCGACAATGGTGGATGGATGGGGCTTACACTCTGAGGCGGCACACAATGGTGGATGGATGGGGCTTACCCTCTGAGGCTGCCCACAATGGTGGATGGATGGAGCTTACACTCTGAGGTGGCCCACAATGATTGATGGATGGGTCTTACACTTTGAGGTGTCCCACAATGGTGGATGTATGTGGCTTATACTCTAAGACGGCCCACAATGGTGGATAGATGGGTCTTACACTCTGAGGTGGCCCACAATGATTGGTGGATGGGGCTTTTGCTCTGAGGTGGCCCACAATGGTTGATGGATGGGGCTTACACTCTGAGGCGGCCCACAATGGTGGATGGTTGGGGCTTACACTCTAAGGTGGCCCACAATGGTGGATGGATGGGGCTTATACTCTGAGGCGGCCCACAATGATTAATCGATGGGGTGTACACTCTAAGGTGTCCCACAATTGTTGATGGATGGGGCTTACACTCTGAGGCGGCCCACAATGTTGGATGGATAGGGATTACATCTTGAGGTGGCCCATAATGGTGGATGGATGGGACTTACGCTCTGAGGCGGCCCAAAATGGTGGATGGATGGGGCTTACGCTCTAAGGTGGCCCACAATGGTGGATGGATGGGGCTTACACTCTCAGGTGGCCCACAATGGTAGATGGATGGGGCTTACACTCTAAGGCGGCCCAAAATGGTTGGTGAACCAACATGAAGAGGTCGAAATGACCGGGTGTTGGGCTTCAACCTCGCGGAGGATTCCTACGTATCCCCATGGCAGGGAATCAAAGGCCATGTAGTTCGGTTGGTGCTGGAGAACTGATGTGAAGATGGATCGGGGGTCCGTTGGGAATTGGGCGTGAACCTCGGGGAGGCTTCCTACCTACCATTGCTTGACATGGATCAACGTAATTGTAGTTAGGGTGTACATTTTATCTTCATGAGGGATGGGGGATGGTCTCAAAGCCGATGCTTACTCTAAGCCCACGTGAGCTATGCTCGGTGTGAGAAACAAGAGGTGGCAGAGACCTGACGATCATGTTGCGAAGGGTGCGTCTGTGAGAAGTGAAGAGGTGCTTACGCGTTGGGCGGACCATGGTTTTGGGACTTACTCCAGGATGGTGGCCTGCGGGTGACAAAGTGTAGAGGGAGAGGGGAAGTACGGAGGTTCATGGGTGCTACCTCCTGAAAGAAAGGCTAGGGGATTACACCAAAATGGTCACCCTTCCCCGCAGACAGGCTCCACCTCAGCCAAAAGATCTCATTCAATGTGAGGAAGATTCCACTATTGTAGAGACATGCAACGTAAAAAATGTCCGGGCCGGGGGGACCCTACGTGCGAGGCACGGGGCAGGATCACAGTTTAACGTCATGTGTTGAGGATGAGGGTACTTGGCAGTTTAACATTCTGCAGCTCAGACGAGGTAGGTATACTCTGCACCCCTTGGACTTAGATGACTGGTGCCCTCTTCCCCTTTTGGAAGGGAAGGAATCATCAAGGCCGTACTGAGGGGGGTCACAGAGCGAACCATCGAGGGGTCCATGTTAGCGTGGCTATGCGAAGAAGCAATAGTCGTTAGCGTGCCTATGTGAAGAAGCATGAGGCAAAGCAACGCAATGGGAAAAACCGCCCAAGGGACCCTGAGGTTACTTCGTACGATCCTGGAAGGTCGTACGAGAAAACAGTGCATGGTGTGTATGCCTATTGTGTGTGCCTAGGGCATCTAGAAGGAGGACATCGGGCGCCTACACATGGAGGCACCCAGGGAGCATCAAGGTGAGGGGTCCCGGGTGTTGCGTGCAAAGAAATGGTTAGCGCGCAAAACACCGGGATGTCGCGTAATCGGGAAGAGGGATTTCACACGGCTAGTAGGATCGTGAACAAGGGATATTAATTACACGCGAGTGGAAAAGGTCACGCCCAAAGGTAAGGGATTGTGGGAAATTGGACCGTTTTGCACACAGTAGAAGGAATTTCTTGCAAGGGAGGAACCCTGAAGGGTTTGTAATTCTGTTTAAGCTAGTGGGATCGTGTGGAAAGAGAGATCTCGGGACGAGGTGGCGTGAAAAGGATCAGTACCTGAAGGCCATCTTGTGCGCACAGATGTCTGATTTCTTGAACAAGAGACGGTTCGAATTCCTCAACCCAGAAATGAAGGGCTCTCCTTCTATTTATAGGAATCCGGAGGTGCGGAATTTAGGGTGGTGCGCAAAACTTGCATGCCAGAGATTGCGATGTGGAATGTTAACCGCACGGGGCACGGGCATGAAAGTATTTCGCACTTGTTCCAGGGACCCTTCGCGAATCCCAGACCCCTTCCATATGGCTCTACTTTTCCACATGCATACCCCTTTTTTCCACGCAACACTTCCGAGCCCTCTGGACCGAGCCTCTAGGTCCGAATATGGCATTGCTTTGTCATTTTGAAACTTCCTTCAGTAATTACGAACATTTCATCATCTAAAAATTCCCCCACCCCCTCGGAATGGGATTGGCGAGGGGTCGCGACGATCGGATTCTGAGGGAAACTCCAAAACGCCAAAGTGTCAGGTTTCGTGGACCCCTGCGCATAAAAATTGGTGTGGCATGCAAAACAACGGATGGCGTGGAATAAGCTTTCCGCGTGGCTCACAACCCTGGATTCACCTATAAAAGGGGCCATGGTTCCCACGCTCTGTATGCAACATTCTCATGCGATAGGCTCTGAGCTCTCATGCGCGAAATTGCCTCTGTGCCTGCGCGTAAAACCCACTTTGGTAGCGCGAAATTGCTCAGAGTTTTGGTCGAATTTACGCTCAAACCTGGGATTTTCCGCGTCAAATTTTGTTTAATTTCCCCTTTTCATTACATACTTATCACTTTGGTTTAACATTATCCACCACAATTCCAAAATAAATAGCAATCCATCCCTTAGCTCACGTAGTCCGTGAGAAACAAAGGAGGCTCACACTATTACTTCGTTTGATTGTGGGAGCGCCAACCAAGCTTTAGGCATTTGAAATTCGAACACGGATTTCCAAGGAGAAGAAGGAGGACCATCCAAAGGAAGGGGGACTCAGACCTGATCAATGATTCATCTTCTCAATGTGCTCTAGCGCACGAACGGGGAAATGCCAGGGGCATTGGAATCAGTCTGAACATTGGGAAATAAGAAAGTGTGAATCATGTTACCCCAAATTCGGAACAATGTGGGAGGGGCGTCGCAATGAAAGACCGTTGTTGAACGTGTTTGAAACACATAATTTTTATTGCATTAGCCTAAAATGGGAACAATAAATGAGGGATGACCACTGACCATGTTCGCAACACAGGGCCTAACTCAAATATCATCGATACGTCATTCGGAACGTTGGCCCATGACAGCAGGCGGACCACAGGTCAAGCATCCATACTGTTAGGGTGTCCCATAAAACATGAAAGAGGATGAAGATCTGAATAAAGGGGTACGCAAAGTGTGGAAATTGAAGTGGTGGTTTGTTCAAACATAATCCAACACTCTTGAAACTACACCACCGTAACAAAAGCACATTAAGTGGTTGCATTAATCTGGTCATGGACCATTCCTACTCTGAGACAGGACCTATGGCGAGGGAACTATTGCCTCCCAATTCTATTATGGGGAATCTTGATCTTGTTCAGGGGAAATGATGCAGTTGCACAATTCCCCAGGGGGGGCAGACCAAGAGGCCGATAGTGGGAAAACTTATGGTATTTGTGATTCTCATGGCTGGACCCGAAACGAAATATCTGGGTGTTCCTACGTATCTCATAAGGATGAGAATCAATCCATATGTAGTTCTTGAGATGGGGGAATGGTAAGGTGCTTATGAAACCCAACGTGAATGAGGACGTAAGTCCCGATTACCACGTGTTCCTAGGGAAAGTGCTGAGGTGAGGGGACCGAACACAAAAGTTGATCTGGGCCCGTGATAAAGTGCACAGGTGTTCCAACGTACCCCATGAGGATGGGGATCAAGCTTCACGTATTTCTAAGATGGGGGGCATGGTAAGGTACCAATGCAAGGAATGATATGAGGCGTGCGGGTCTATCCCTCGCACCAAAAAGAAGCGGCATTTTATGTATCTTGTTTGTCCGTGATGGTGAATGTGATTTTTCTTTGTGAAGCGACAAGCCTAGGGTGGAAATTCCTGGCATCGCCACAATAATCAATCCATATACAGGCATTGGAAAACAGTACCGAAAATGATCGATACCCAATGTGATGTCCCTTATAATGAGGTCACCACAATGCAGTGTCATTTTTCATCGTGCGACCAGGACGATAATGTCACATTTTAGGGTCATGTGATAGGACCAAACATCATAGTTTAAGGTCATATAGATTGGACCTGAGGGAATGCGCATGATGTGATAAAGCGTACCCGGCATGAATGGGGACGAGGTCTGTGTCATCACTGTGCACAATCCCCGGGAGAAAAGCCCTGAGCCCAGAGGCTGGAAATGGCCAGAGGATAAGGGACAGAAGGAGCTATCTCCCAGCGGAGCTAAACCGGAAAACATGATGTCTGAATGACCCCACATATCCCATGAGGATAAGGGTTGAGCTGCAAGAGCTCCTAATGATGATCTTAGTTTATGGTCTTAGATCTCAGACTATGTGGACCCCATAGAAAGTTGTATTATAGCTTATCCCCTTGACGTACGAAAGCTCACTGAGGGATAGTTCCATGAGTGTTGAAATATCACCTAAACATAATAGGGGTGGATCACAATGTAAATCTTATAACCAACATTCATGTCCTGAAAGGGCTAGCATGATGACAGAGGAGTATTTCTGACCATGTTCGTAACACAGCATCTCGTCGCGTTATCCTGAAATGTGGACAAACAAATGAACATCGATCGTTGACCATGTTTGTAATAAGGGATTTTTATCAATTTTTTATCCAAAACCCTCGGGGTTGTTGGACCGTAATAGTATTACAGCCCTTAGTCGTGGAATCCAGGCCATTCTTGGGGGTCCCTTCGGCTGTGAAATGATAACGGGGGCCCAAATGAAGGGAAACAAGAAGCCTGACAAGTGGATGGAAACTTACCCATGTTGAATATGACACTCTAGGTCCTAGACCAGAGTACTTTTAAACACATTGGCAAACCGATGTAATGGGGTCAAAAGGGGTGATCCAACCTGAGAGGGGCCGATTTGAAGAAAAATGGCATATAACGGGGGACGTGGAACTCTCCGGATGAAATAAATGGTGTGGTCCTGATAGGCCCAATGCGAATGAGGGTGTATCCCCATACCGCACCATATATTCCTCTCCCTATGGAAAGGGTAAGACAAGGGGTCCAGATAATAGAGAGATCCCTAAATGATGGGGCCGGACCGGAAATCTTAAGTGCTCAGGCGATAAAACATATCTTAATAAGATGGGAATCAAGCCACACGTAGTTCGGCAAGATACAGTTTAACGTCATGCGGGACGATAGGGCAGTTTAAGGTCATGCGGGACCGAAGTCTAGTTTAAGGTCATGGAGGACCCAATAGTTTAGGGTCATGTTGGATCAAAGAGTTCCAGAAAAATACTTTTTGAGGAACCTGTCATTGGTGGGAGGAGTTATACGCTAACCATCCAAGGCCACCAGGGAGTATGCACCATTGGGATAAACATTATGGACAATGAAAGGTCCCTCCCATTTGGGCTCCAACATGTGTGGTTTCCTACCGGGGATCATTGGATCCCTAAGGGATAGTACTAGGTCACCTTTCCGGATGGAGCAGAGGAAAACCTTCTTGTTGAATGCTCAAGCCATCCTGCTCTGATGCCTTTCCAGGTTGTGCAATGCACGAAGCCTATTCCCATCCAGTGCTTCCAATTCAGCTAGACGGATTTCGGCAACTCTATCTGGTGCATGCTGGTCATAGACCGCTGTGCGCAATGAGGGAAACTGAATCTCAATGGGAAGGATGGCCTCAGTTCCATACACCATGGAATACGGGGTCACCTGGGTTGAATTATGATTCATCATCCGATAAACCCATAGGGATTTGGGGAGATTATCCAGACAACTCTTCTTGTTCTGACCAACCATAATTTGCAGAATGTTAGAGAGGTTTTTGTTAAACGCGTCGATCTGCCCATTTTCCTACGCATGATAGCGGGAGGTATGGTTAGAGAGAATGTTGTACATTAAGTACTATTTCTTCATCTCGGCTGCACGGAAGTTGGTGCCGTTTTTAGTGAGGATAGCATGAGGTACTATAAATCAAAAGATGATATTAGGACCCACGACGTCGGTGATAGAACGGGCTTCGACTTCCTTGAGCGGAATTTCCGTTTCCCAATTGGAAAAGAAATCTATAGCGGTCAGAATGAACCGGCATTGGCGAGTTGTTGCCGGTAGGTAAGGTCATACGACATCCAAACCCCATACTGCAAAGGTCCAAGAGTACTTGGTAGTGTGGAGAGGCTATGGTGGCCGATGCACAAAGTTAGGATGAACTTGGCATGCATGGAACCTCCTGGTGAACTCAATGTAGTCATGGATCATGGAGGGCCAAAAATACCCTAACCTCCGAATCTGGTGAGACTGTTTCGGCCCAGCCTGGTCAGCGTCGTAGGAACTGGCGTGGACCTCCAGCATGACTTATGGGATCTCAACTCTCTCAATACAATGGAGGAGAATACCATCAAACCCACATTTATAGAGAATCTTCCCGAAGCTGGGACCACTCTGAGGAGTAAACTTTAATGCAAGATGTCAGATTCGCTCATGATCTGCCTGGTCTGACAGATTATTACCATGTTGGAGGTATTCAAACAGGGGTGTCCTACAATCAGGAATCATCTTGATCACTACACCCAGGGGACCTGGGGGTTCCGACATAGAGGCTCTAGCGATGTGATGGCTTACCCGTGGGCCATTATCGTCATCTAGGGTGATAGGAGATATGACTCTCTAGTGGGTCACATGGATAATTATCTCATCCTGTTCGGGCTCTGCGAGTGATGAATCAAAAGTAGCCAAATCATCAACCCGACCATTCTGTGACTGAGGAACATAAGTATCCTCCAGCCGAGAAGGGAGCTGAGCCATTAGCCGGAGAGTATGCTCTTACAATGTCACGAGCTCTGGTTTCATGATGACATTATCATCATTGACATGCTTTATAGGAACTTGGTTCTTCTCTTTGAGGTACGGGCTTCTTATTTTCTCTTTTCCTTAAGTTTTTTTTAATAAAATATGGAAAATGGGAAAAATCCTAAAATTTGGAAGTACATGCCATGTACTTTTTCCACACGTTGTGTACTTCTGGCTGTGTAGGGATGAGTATACGGGGCGTGTAGCCATGTCGGCAACAAAGGGTGTAGAAACCGACTACACGCCATGTAGTGGTCCTTTGCAAGTCATGTAGTCAGTCGGCAGGCCAAGATAGTATGGCGGTGGAGCAGCTTCCAGCTGGGCAGTAGTACACGCCATGTACTCAGGAGTACATGTCATGTACACATGTCGACGAATGAATAGTGTGGTGGTGCCGCCAGAGGAACAGTTAAATGAACGAAGTACACGCCGTGTACATTAACGTACACGTCGTGTACTTTGTTTTTTTTCTTAAATAGGGCAGTAGACTTCCCTGTTCATAGGGAAGTCTTAGAACCAGAGGAAGGAGTGGGAGTGGACGACCTGACCTTTAGAGATCCACCGATCAAGCTTCTAGAATCTGATTCTGCCTCGGACGATCTCGTTGGAACCGCGCAGGTAAGCCCTATCTTCTCCTATCGTGTTGCTTACCAATTCTTCTCCTAAAAGAAGTTATTTGAGGTTAAGAGAGTTTTGCTCTTCGACAGATCTACATCGTTCTTGGGAATTTCTGTAATTGACCTTCGCATATAGCGCTCGTTGGCGTATAAGGTAGGTGGCTTAGTGTAAATTTTTCTAGCTACCATGTGTTTTGTTCATTTTTTTGCCACGAGCCATGTTGGGGTGTCGTGTGGATAATGTCGTTGTTATTTTAAAAACCTATTATTGATTAGGTATTTAATTTTGTTATTAAAATGCTGGTTGGGATCATTTCATGGATCTGGAACCACCCCGTGGGTGTGTTCCACTATTTAGCCATTTGGCCAGGATACCCGAGTGTATGCCTTAAAAGTAGTAATTGTAGAATTGCCTTGAGAGGAATTGCTTGTTTACTGCATATTTACTTGTTGGGCATGGCCCGGTTACCTGTTTAGCATGAGGGCGGTGTTGTGATTAGCCTGTGGGCGTTGTACTACTTAGCCTATGGGCAACTTCTTCTATGCCTGTGGGAAGATGATTTTGTGCCTGTGGGTGACACTTCTTACGCCTGTGGGAAAATACCGTGTGCCTGTGGGAAGATTCTGGGATTGATTTCCCTTTACTCGAGGGTAGGAGTTGGATGTGACTGAGGACTATGGCTGTTTACTTAGAATATTCACTAAGGTGGTATTTCAAATTATATGATTAAAAATAATATTAAAGTGGAAACATAAATAGTTGAGTTAGTTACTTTTCAGTACTGCTTACTTTATTGCACTTTACTATTGCACACTGTCATTGCATGATTACACGTAGTTGGGCACGAGCCTTTAGTGGGTGCCTACTGGGAATTTATTTTTTACACCCTATTTGGGTCACGCTTTACGGCCCAAACAGATTACTTTTCTACAGGTGTGGATAGGGGAAAGAGTCCCTATACAGGTACTTGACTGTTGCTGAGGAGTAGGAGGGAATGGGATCGAGCCAAGGCTTGCGATGCTGCTGCCAGCTGTTTTGCTTTGTTTTGTTGTACTCTGCTTTTGGGTGTACTGTAGTGATGTATAACATGTTCTGGATATTTTCGTAGAACTTGAGACATGTAGCATCATTATTTATCTACTGTTTGTTATATCAACGGCTATTGTTTATTTCAGTTGTGTATGATTTACTGCTTCTTCTATTCGTTGTATGCATTATTTGTATTCCGCTACGCTGCACTTTGACAAATGAGGGCATAGTTTCCCCACTATCAGACCTGGTCCCTCGCTGCAAGTCGGCAGCCTCTGGCATTTGGGGAAACTCGGTTGAGGTCACGTGGCGAACCGGGTTCGGGGCACCCGTTGAGTGGCACACGGAACCGGGATGTTACTAAGTGGTATCAGAGGGGTTATTTTCTTTGACTTACTATTTGGAGCCTTAGTCAGGGATAATATGAACGGTATTTGGTAATAAGTTGTGCCCAGGCATAGCTAACCTGTATACAGGGAAAAGCCAGTCTACCTTGTATTTTGCAATTTTTCTGATTTTGGAAATTTTACAGTTGATATGTTTTCACCGTTGGGTGATGCACTTGAGATTGTGCTGTTATAATTTATTTGTGCGTTCTATTTAGTTGCAACTCGAGCAGATTAGGTTATGCTATCTCATGCATCATTTAGGCACATGATAGAAATCACATTCCATGCATAGTTCCATGCCATGTAGGTGCATTAGAAATTTCATGTTGTTGTGGTAGATGCTTGATAAATACCTGTTGTTTGATAGAGTATTTTGTGTATGCCTGTTTATAAATGGACGCCAAACATTGGTTTTTGGGGAGTATGGGCCCCCATTGACCGAAATTTGGTGGAGCATTTACTGTTTATTAGTTATAACACAGATAAGATGTCAAACTTTGATTTGTGGGGAGTATGGGCCCTCACGGGTCATAATTTGACACTTAGGTGTAGGTTTTCGGTATTTCTCGGTTCCGGAGAAGTTTCTGAGACATACTATCCAGAAACCGAGTTTACACGTCATGTAGTATTTTTACACACACCGTGTATGGACTTCTGTTCGGAAAGAAAAATGAACTTTTTAAGTACACACCGTGTACTCTGCGTACATGTCGTGTAGTCTCTTCCTGTGTCACAAATTGTGCGGGCGGCGACACAGGGTAGGTAAGTTCTTTGGTAAAACAAGCCGTGTACCAGATGTACACACCGTGTAGTTTTGACCCAGAGTCCGGCCGTGTAACTAACAATACGGGTCGGTGAACTCCTTCACAGAACACGATTTGTCAATAATATACACGCCGTGTAGTGTGACCTGGGGACTTGGACATGTAACTAACAACACGGGTAGGTGTCACCTCTCCTTGAACACGCCATGTACCCTTGGGACACTCCGTGTAGTCTTGTCTATGGAAAGACCGTGTGGAATTAGTCGTGTGACTAGGAAACTGGGATGTTGACACGCCGTGTGCGGGTGTAACACGCCGTGTAGTGTCAAGACGAGTAGTCGGTCGTGTCACAGATGACATGGGAAGTTGGAAATAACACCATACACGCTGTGTATTTAAAATACACGCCTTGCAGTTTTTGTTCAAATGGGAGTCGTGTGGCTTAGCCGTGCAGAAGGACCCGGGTAGGGGAAGGGAAGTCAAGTACACATTGTGTAGTCAGTATACACATCGTGTAGTCTTGTTTTGAAAATTTTGAATTCCTTATTCCTCCTGTTCCCTTTTGGGGTTTCTTCGTCTTCCGTCTTTGATAATCTTGTCCTAAGGCGTGTTTTTGACCTTGTAGTGTCATGCCGCCAAGACGACCGCGTGTTGTTTTCCAAGAGAGCGGCGACGAGAATACTCCAGAGACGGTGGGACATGGGCTACTAGTTGATCCTCCAGCAGAGCCAGATGTGGCACTAGCTGTTATACCAGACAGAGGCACAAAGGTGCAGTTTCGTGAAGTCTTATTGCGGTTCATGCAGACCTTTCAGGGAGCACCGCAGGCTGCCACATCTATGGCCGAGCTGACACGTATCTTCCAGTAGCAGCTTCCGCCTACGTTCTCAGGGGATGGCGGACCACAGGCTATGGAGTCTTGGCTGGGGTCGATGCCGACTATTTTCGAGCATCTTGAGACACCTACAGGGCAGAGGGTCAAGCTCACGACTTACATGTTGCGTGATTCTGCCAAGAGGTGGTGGGATGTTACCACCCAGTCAGAGCATCACAAGGACATGGCATGGAAATACTTTCAGGTAGTCTTCTATGAATTTTTCTTCCCAGAGACGCTGAGAGCAGATAGAGCTCGAGAGTTCATGAATCTTCACTAGGGTTCTATATCAGTGATGGACTATTCTTCTCGTTTTATGGAGCATCAGTTCTTTGCACCCATGCTGGTGGGTGATGAGACGTTGAGAGCTAGAACTTTTGAGGATGGTCTTCGATATAACATCCCAGCACTGGTTAATGCCTTCAGGTTGCCTACTGTACACGCTATTTTGAACCAGGTGTTGATCACAGAGAGGACCCTTCGAGAATCTAGTGGTGTGGGCCAGGGCGGTTCAGCACCAGTTACTGGTACTTTTTCTATTGGCAAGAGGAAGAGACATGAGGATCTCTCTCAGGGAGGCAGTACCAGTCCGAAGAATGTTTTAGGTGACCAGGTTATGTGCTACCAGTGTGGTAGAGAGGGGCACAAGAGGCCACAGTGTCCAAGAGACCCAGTGGTGTTCCATGCTTGCGGCAGGATGGGTCATCTGCAGTGCTTTTGCAGGGGTTTTCCCCCGATGGCTAGTGAGAGGGGTTCTGTGCAGACTCCGCGAGCATGAGCAGGACCAGTAGCTTCTTACCAGTCCGAGAATTGGAATACGTCAGGGCATCCAGGTAGAGATGGTGGTCGTTACTGAGGTAGCCTGACATCAGGATCTCAGAGGCAGCATGGCGGGATAGCTCAGGGTAGCCAGGTTGTGACGCAGGGCCGTGGCACTGGGCAGGCATATGCAGTGAAACAGACCCAGTAGGAGCAGGATCCCAGACCTTCTACAGTCAGAGGTACTATTTTAGTAGCTTTTGTCTTATCTTCAGTACTTTTCGATACGGGTTCTACCCATAGTTTCATATCTGTACCCGTTGTAGAGAGCATTGGGCTCTGTGTTTCTCCTTCTTTTGATTTTATGACGCTGGACACTCCGTTGGGGACTAGAACGGATGGTGTGTGTCAGTGCGAGGAGTGCCCCCTTGAGGTTGGTGGGTGTCACTTCCTTTGGGACCTCTATGTCCTAGAGATGACGAGCTATGACCTCATTCTCGGGATGGACTAGTTGGTTCCCTTTCCAGCCTTTGTAGACTGTAATCTTTGTAGGGTGAGTTTCACATCACCAGAGGGTGGAGGGTTTTTATACAAGGGCGAATGGGATGTTCAGTCGAGTTGAGCTGGACCAGAGCATCGTGGGCGAGGTGGAGTCACAGCCCAAATTGTGAGCTTATTTCTGGATGAAAAGGGGACTTGTCAGGAGGATTTGCCTCCTGTTTTTTATCATTTCAGGGATGTCTTCCCGGACGACTTTTCGGGTCTACCTCCGGAGCGAGAGGTGGATTTCTCCATTGATCTTGTGCTAGGAGCAGCACCGGTGTACATTCCTCCATATAGGATGGCTACACCTGAGTTGCAGGAGCTCAAGAGGCAGTTGGAGGAGTTGCAGGAAAAGGGCTTTATCCGACCCAGTACTTCTCTTTGGGGTTCTCCGGTCCTTTTTGCGAAGAAGGATGATGGTACACATAGACTTTTCTTGGATTATAGGAAGATGAACTAGTTGACGGTTAAGAACTGATATCCCTTACTGAGGATTGATGATCTTTTTGATCAGCTTCATGGAGCACGAGTGTTCTCGAATATTGACATGAGATCAGGATATCAACAGCTATGTGTGAGACTATCTGATATACCACTCACGGCTTTAAGGATTAGGTATGGTCTATATGAGTATATGGTTATGCCGTTCGGACTCAGAAATGCACCAGCAGTTTTCAGGACCTGAAGGGAAGGTTGACATCAGCACCATTGACAGGACTGACTAAGAAGGGTGTGATGTTTTTTTGGTTAGAAGCTTGCGAGGAATATTTTCAGGACCTGAAGGGAAGGTTGACATCAGCACCAATCCTGATACTCCCAGAGCCGGGGAAGAGCAATACAGTTTACTGTGATGCATCAGGTATTGGGCTGGGATCAGTGTTGATGCAGGACGACCGAGTTGTGGCGTACGAGTCTCAACAGTTGGGTCCACATGAGAGGAATTACCCGAAACATGATCTCGAGTTAGCTGTAGTTGTACATGCGTTGCGCTGTTGGAGACATTATCTATTGGGGGAGTATTTTGTGGTTTTCACCGACCACAAAATCCTGGAGTATATCTTTACTCAGTGTGACATGAATATAAGGTAGAGGAGGTGGGTTGAATACCTATAGTCCTTAGATTTTGAGCTTGCATATACACCTGGTAAAGGTAATGCAGTAGCTGATGTACTGAGCAGGAAGACTCAGAAACAGGCAGTGTAGGAGGCCAGGGGTGAGTTGCAGCTCGTGGCTTTGTTCTCTAAGATGCATCTGGAGGTGCATGACAGTCAGGGGAAGACTTGTCTTTCATCTTTAGTTGTGACATCAACCCTCCTAGATAGATTAAGGATGAGATAGCTTTTTGATCCAGAAATCCTAGTTCTAAAGGAGGCGGTGGCAGGTGAGGACCCTTCTCCTGGTTGGACGATAGGCGACGATGAGGTTTTGCATTTCTATGGATGAGTATGGGTTCCAGGGGATATACGTGAGGAGCTGATGCGAGAATTTCATTCTTCAGCTTGGGCAATTCATCCCGGGGTTACCAAGATGTAACACGACTTGAGACGTCAGTACTGGTGGCCGGGTATGAAGAGAGATATAGTTGGTTTTGTTACAAGGTGTTCAACCTATCAGCAGGTGAAGGCGGAGCATCAGAGACCATCTGGGTTGTTACTGTAGTTACCCATTCCGAAGTGGAAGTGGGATGATGTCGTGATGGATTTCGTGACTGGATTTCCGAGGTCACCTCGTGGAACTGATGTCGTGTGGGTTGTTGTGGACAGACTCACGAAGGTAGCTCACTTCTTGCCGATCAAGGAGACCTTCGGTGTTGAAGAGATCGGAAGGCTGTATATCCAAGATATCATACGTTTTCTTGGGTTCCCTCATTCTATCATTTCTGATTGGGACGCCCGCTTCACGTCTTGTTTATGGTAGAGTTTTCAGAGGGCGCTGGGTACACAGGTTCTTCTGAGCACAGCCCACCAACCTCAGACCGATGGCCAGTCCGAGCATACGATACATGTGCTAGAGGACATGATGTGTGAATGCGTCCTAGACTTTGGGGGCTCTTGGGAGAAGCATATACCCTTAGTCTAGTTTTCCTATAACAATAGCTTCCAGGAGACTATTGAGATGGCACCATACGAGTCTTTATACGGTAAGTCATTCCGTTCACCCTTGTGCTGGATAGAGGTAGGTGAGGCAGCTTTACTGGGGCAATAGCTCTTGCAGGAGATGTATGAGAAGGTCCAGTTGATTCAGAAGCGGATGGCTACCACACAGTCTCGTCAGAAGTCATATGTTGATCGCCGCAAACGGCCTTTGGAGTTCGTGGTTTGGGATCAGGTTTTCTTGCGTGTTTCACTGAGGCTGGGACACAAGCGGATCGGGAGATAGGGTATACTTTCACCGTCGTATGTGGGACCATTTCAGATTCTTGAGGGAGTTGGGCTGGTTACTTATCGGTTGCGGTTAACGCAGCGGTACTGAGCCATGCACGACGTCTTCCACGTATCTCAGTTGCATCGCTATTATTTAGACCCGTCTCACATATTTCAGCCCGAGGAGGTTGAGCTGGAGGCAGATGTGTCCTTTGAGGAGCATCTGATTCGTATCATTGACAGGAGCACGAAGGTTCTCGGAGGCTGGTCAGTTCCTCTCGTACAGGTGCTATGGCAGCATGGCCGAGTGCAGGATGAGACCTGGGAGCGGGAGGCCGACGTACGTGCTCAGTGGCCGGAGTTGTTCATGGCTATATCTTCTCCACCCTTAGAAGGGAAATTTGGGGACGAATTGCTATAAGGGGGGAAGTTTTTAAGAACCCGGTTCTTCTCTTTGAGGTACGAGCTTCTTCTTTTCTCTTTTCCTTAAGTGTTTTTATTAAAATATGGAAGATGGGAAAAATCCTAAATTTTGGAAGTACACGCTATGTATTTTTCCACACGCCATGTACTTCTGGCCGTGTAGGGATGAGTACACGGGGCGTGTAGCCATGTCGGTGACAAAGGGTGTAGGAACCGACTACACATCGTGTAGTGGTCCTTTACACACCGTGTTGTCAGTCGGTAGGCCAAAATAGTAAGGTGGTGGAGCAGCTGCCAGCTGGGCGGCAGTACACACCGTGTACTCAGGGGTACATGTCGTGTACTCATGTCGACAGATGAACAGGGTGGCGGTGCCGCCAAAGGACCAGTTAAATGAAGGAAGTAGACGTCGTGTACTTGGAAATACGAGTCGTGTACTTTTTTTTTTCTTAAATCGGGTAGTAGCCTCCCCTGTTCACAAGGAAGGCTTAGAACTGGAGGAAGGAGAGGGAGTGGATGACCAGACCTTTGGAGATCCACTGATGGAGCGTCTGGAATCTAATTCCGCCTCGAACGATCTCGTTAGAACCGCGCGAATAATCCCTCTCATCTCCTAGCGTGTTTCTTACCAATTCTTCTCCTAACAGAAGTTATTTGAGGTTAAGAGAGTTTTTTTCTTTGACATATCTACGTCGTTCTTGGGAATTTCTTGAATCGACGTCCGTGTATAGCACTCGTTGTCGTATAAGGTTGGTGGCTTAGTGTTAATTTTTCCAACTGCCGTGTGTTTTGTGTGTTTTTCTGCCACGAACCATGTTGGGGTGTCGTGTGGCTGAGGTCGTTTCTATATTAAACACCTAGAATTTATTAGGTATTTAATTTTGTTATTAAAATGCTGGTTGGAATCGTTTCTTGGATCTGGAACCACCATGTGGGTGTGTTCCACTGTTTAGCCGTTTGTCCAGGATACCTGAGGGTATGCCTTAAAAGTAGTAATTTTAGAATTTTCTCGAGAGGAATTGCTTGTTTACTGCATATTTAATTTTTGGGCGTGGCCCGGATACCAGTTTAGCCAGAGGGCGGTGTTGTGATTAGCATGTGGGAGTTGTACTACTTAGCCTGTGGGAAACATCTTCCGTGCCTACGAGCAGATGATTCTGTGCCTGTGGATGACACTTCTCAAGCCTGTGGGCAAATACCATGTGCCTGTGGGAAGATTATGGGTTTGATTTCTCTTTTCCCAAGGGTAGGAGTTAGACGTGACTGAGGACATTGGCTGTTTACATAGAATATTCACTGAGGTGGTATTTTAAATTAAATGATTAAAAATAATATTAAAGTGGCAACATAACTGGTTGTGTTAGTTACTTTTCATAAATTCTTACTTTATTGCACATTACTATTGCACACTATCGTTGCCTGCTTACACGCAGTTGGGCACGTGCCTTTGGTGGGTGCCTACTGGGAATTTATTTCTCACAACCTGTTTGGGTCACGCTTTTTGGCCCAAAAAGATTACGTTTCTTCACGTGTGGATAGGGGAAAGGGTCCCTATACAGGTACTTGACTGTTGCTGAGGAGTAGGACGGCATGGGATCGAGCCTAGGCTCGCGATGCTGCTACCAGCTATTTTTCTTTGTTTTTCTATACTCTGCTTTTGGGTGTAGTTTATTGATGTATAACATGTCATGGCTGTTTTCTTAGAACATGAGACATGTAGCATCATTATTTAGGTACTATTGGTTATATCCACTGCTGTTGTTTATTTCAGTTGTGTATGATTTACTACTTCCGCTGTTTGTTGTATGTTTTATTTGTATTTCATTGTGCTGCACTTTGACAAATGAGGGCATAGTTTCCCCACTATCAGACATGGGCCCTCGCTGCTAGTCGGCGGCCTCTGGCGTTTGGGGAAACACGTTTGAGGTCACGTGGCTAACCGGGTTCGGGGCACCAGTTGAGTGGCACCCGGAACCGGGATATTACATGCTTGATGACCTACTCGGAGTCTCGTTTCACATACAGATGTGGCACGTCGATCTCGATGGCCACCTTGAGGCTAGTAATGAGGGCATGATACTCTATCTCATTGTTGGTGAAACCATCTGATATCATAAATGAATATGGAATGCTAGCTTGCGCTAGAGTAATAAAGAGGACACACATTCCTACTTTGTTGAGCCTAGGGTCAATGATTCTCCTCCCGGTGGGGCTTCGGGAGGCGCCATCAAAGTACATCTTCCAACATGGGATGGCATGATCGACTGAGAAGATTGACTCATCAGGAAAGTCCCAGTCGAGGGATTGATACGATGAGGTTGGATGGGAATCTAGAAATTCTGCCAATGTCTATCCTTTGAAAGCCTTCTAAGGCACAAACCTGACGTCAAACTTCTGGAGGATTACCGCCCACCATGCTAGTCGGCCAGTCAATATAGGTCGGTTTAGGATATACTTCAATGGGTCTACCCGAGAGACCAGCTGTACCTTGTGGTGCTGTAAGTAGTGCCACAATTTTTGTACAAAAAATACGAGTGCCAGACAGCTCTTCTCGATGGGAGAATATTTGATTTCTGTAACGAGGATCATGCAGTTGAGGTAGTAGAGGTTGTTTCTTATTCCCTCTTTGTTCTTCTCAGTGAGAAGTGCATCGAGGGACCATTCCAGGGTGGTCACGTAAAGGACCAGCGGCTTCCCAGAGATAGGTGGCATCAATACTAGAGGTTGGAGAAGATACTGCTTGATTTCCTCAATGGAGGCCTAGAACTCCTCGTCCCATTCATAAGTGGTTACTTTCTTCATGAGCAAGGAAAAGGGCTTACACTTTCCCGCCAGATTCGCAATAAATCGGCATTTGTTGGCTGTGTAGCCTTGGAAACCTTAAAGCTCCCGAATATTGCTCAGGGGGGACATCTGGCTGATGGCCTTGATCTTTTCTAGGTCTATCTCAATGCCTCGGTACCTGAAAACAAATCCAAGGAACTTTCCAGAGGTGAACCCGGAAGCACACATCAATGGGTTCATCTTCAGGTGGTGGGAACGGAGGAAACCGATCACTTTCTCAAGGTCCTTGGGATCTTCCTAGCACTGGATGTAACACCCGAGACTTTTATATTATATAAATCATCAAAGAAATCTTTTTCTACACAACACTTGATTGCCTTGCTTTACACGCAGTCGCGACCTTCCTCGATAGCTTGCGTCGTACGCAATACCGAGTTTCACTAAACAACAATATGCTATTAAAACTAGCCGTTATGAATAGTAATAACCACTTTTTGAAATTTTATAAATTTTATTTTTCAAAATGGACTTCATTTTTGGACTCAGAATATCGAAATTAGCCTAGGGTAAAAGTTTGGAATTTTTCTGAAAACTATCAATTTTTGATGAATAGTGAAACCACTAAGTGGTAGGTTAAAAACTGAATTTTGCATAAAACATAATTTTACTGCTTCTGTGAATGAAATTTCAAAAATCCAACAGACACGGTTGATATCAGTAAGTAAAATGTGGTTCAATGAGATAAAAATAATTTTTTGGTGAATAGTAACTTTTTACTTTTTTTACCGCGGTTAATAGTAAATAGGGTAACTAAGGGTAACTATGATATTAATATTACCCTAACACATGTCCTAATTCTATTGGACAAGTGTAATTAGACCAAAAACAAACTTAGGAATAAAATATGACCATTTAGGCTCACTTGGATTAGATTAGGACATTTATTATTAATTTATTTAAAGAAGGGTTAAAATAGTTAAAATCAAGGTTTAATAAGTAAATCATTTTTAATATGGGGTTATACATACGATAAATTCGATTGTAAATATTCATTAGAAAGCTAAAAAGCTTTCCTACATGATGGTATTTTATTTGTAATTTTTAGACATCAAATAATTTAATTTATTTATGACACAAAGATGATGCAGTAATTATCTTATTAATGAAATATTGACATAATTGATAATATAAATACAAAAATAAATGTAATTTAAGACTTTTAATGAATTCCACTAATTTTATAGGTTACTATGATATATTAGTGTTGATTTAATAAACTTGGTTCGAACATATAATTCTGTTATGACTTTCAAAAAAATCATATATCAAATAGTGTCAAAATTGACACAAAATAGTTTTTAAATCAAATATTATATTATTAATTGTAATTGTATTCCTAAAAATCTAAGGATCAGCCAAATGACTTAGATAAGGATATATATATTAATAATAAACAATTTGGGGTTCTTTTGGCATGTTATAGTAAGTTTATTAACCATATAGTGAAAGAAAACAAAAAGACATGGTAAAAGTTAAATTATTTAACTTAGAGTTAAATCTAATTGATAAGGTTACAATAATACCCTAAACTTGTCTAAATCCTATTTTTTGATAGGACGTCGACCCATCCCCACTTTATCTTCGAAATAAGACCCTTTGGAACCATTATAAACCGATTTTGACTTTAATATAAAATAATATTTTGAGATATTCCTAAGGTGCCCCTCTCCTCCCTTATAAAAGGGAACCTCCTCCCCCTCCTCCTCACACCAATTTGAGCACTAAAGCTCGTCCAACCCCTGCCATTTTCTCCTCTCCACTTCCATAGAATAATCCTAGAGGTCCTGGTCTTCTTCAAAGACCAATATTAGTTCCCTAAGTGAAGGATTCAAAGATGCGTTCCAAAGAAGAGGTAATATCCATTACCGATCTTTTCAATTTCTTTTTTCTTCAACTTCTTCTTCTTTAGTTGTTTCATGATAAAGTAACAACATCAGTATTACTTACATACTGATATGTTATTATAATTATGAAACAACCCTAATTCACTTTCTATCCATCCCACGGAAAAATGAAATCGCCGCGCGTGCGTACGTACGGAATACCGTCTCCACGCCGTGGTGTAATCTATTTTCCACCATCACTTTACAAGGATGTGTATAATGGTGTAATGAGTAACTATTTATGATTATTATTAAGTAATATTGATACTGAAATAATATATATATACTCCAATACAATTCCACGATCATAGGAATGATATCATCACTCGTGCGTACGTACGGAATACCGTCTCCATGATGTGATGCAACTCGTTCTACATGATCATCATTACATAGTAATTATATAAATGAATTGAATGAATAAATATGATATTTGTTACACTAATACCATTCTGGATATAAGGTATCTATAACCTTAAAATAAGAATAAGAATTTATTCGGCAAAACACGCATAAGAACAAAAGGCAATATAGACCCGAGTAACAAGTAACAATGAAATATTACTAACAAGAATCTAAGAATATGACCATATATGATATCATATCAATATGTATGATTCTGGAATAAGTCAATAACATTATTTAAACCATTATACAGGAGCTTCGGACACGTACAAAGAAAATCGGACCTAAGGTAAGGGGAAATATCACAATCTCATTTTTATCCGAGATTGTTTATACTTTGGTATTTACTGGGGTGTATTTTATCATCCACATCGATGTTACCTCAATATGTAATATTGTTTCCATCAACTTACAATAGTTTAAATCCAATTTTACCCTTCGGTGAGTTTTTAGTAAAAAATATGAAAGGAATCTTTTGTCGCTTTTTCATACGAGGTACTTTTTGACTTTTCCGACAAAAGTACGAAGAATGTTTTTTTAACTTATACGGCAAGAATGGATTTTAAAACTTTATTTCCAAGAAGATTCCTTTACAAGTTTTCAAGTTTATTTTTAATAAACTTCTTTTATTTTAAAGTCATATGACATTTTAAGAAAGGAAAAATGTTTATGAAGTAGAAAGGATATTTTCCTCAAGAATGAAGTTCAAGTATTTTATCAAATTTATTTTCCATATAAGATAATAAAAGGGTTCTGTTTTTATCCCTATTATTACATGGATTTGATTATGTTGTGATGGAAACATTTTTATGAATTCCTTTATCTTATATGGATTGTTTTATGATGTCATGTTGTTTAAGAATCCCATTTTTATTACATGGGTTATGCTATGATGTATGGTTTACAATTATGTGGAACACATAAGAAAGGATTCATTATGAGATGGGTGGGACCTATATCTCCCTCCAATGCATTGGGTAAAGATTTTATATCTCATGATATAGACATGGCTGGAACGGTAGGTTATACTGGTTCCGTGAAACAGGACTGGAACAAGGGTGACTCGGTTCAGAAAGGGACTTTGTCCACTAAGATAGTCTTGGCAATGAGTCATGACTAACAAGAAATGATTTTCCATGATTATGTGTTCATGCCACAAAGTTTCAAGTTTCATGTTATGATTATGGTGATATCATTTTCGCTTCTATGATTTATTCCATGTTAAGATATTATGATCTGTTTTGCAGGTTATAATTTTCAAAAAGAAATGATATGATTTTTATTTCCTTTATTTTCCCTTGCTGAGCATTTGAGCTCACCCTTTTATGTTTTCTTTTCCCCAGTTCAGGAAGATTTATATTAAGTAGAATATGCTAAAAGGGACCCTAGATATGATGATATAAATGGGAGACACTTTAGAAGATTTATGAACCAGTTATTTATGTTTCCCAGTTTCTAAAGACACTATACATATACGGTCCTTTGTGGTTTTGTCATATGTTGTAATAAGTCTGCTTCAATTTTGATGTATTAACAATGTATGTAAAGTATGGGTCGTTATAGTTGGTATCAGAGGAAAGGTATAGTCAACCTTTGGAAACTAGGATGTGAAAGCCTTAGTAAGAACCCTAAGGAAAAGTCTAAGCATATAACACAATCTTATTGTTTTAGAAATGTCCTTGAATAACCTAGGATAAGACCTTAAGCATGAATATTTTATTCTTGAATTATGTGGTTTTCCTATTATAATTAGTGTTGCTCACACTATTCCTCTTGGTTTTAGTCAATGGATGGAACCCGAAGGAACCGTGTTAATGAGGAATGCGATGGGCAATGCAATGATTGTCCCCCTGAGCAACCAAACGATATGGGAGCTGGAATGCAAAATCTTGTAGCCATGCTCACACAACTTTCTCAAGCTATGAATCATGCAGGACTTCCAAACGAGCAAAGGAAGGAGCAACATTCTATTGAATCCTTCATGAGGCAGCGTCCACCTTCTTTCAGTGGGTCTACTGATCCATTAGTTGCTGAACAATGGATTAGTACTACTGAAAAGATATTTTCAGTTCTTCAATGTTCTGAACATGATAAAGTCATCCTAGCAGTGTATCGTTTGGAAGGAGATGCTGGTCAATGGTGGAATCTTATTAAGAATACGAGGCAAAGGGATGAAATTGAGTCTATGGAATGGGACGAGTTCAAGAACTTATTTTTCAATAGGTACTTCCCTCGTATTCTCCGAACAATGATGGAGAAAGAGTTCCTTGAATTGAAGCAAAGGGATGATGAATCTGTTGGTACCTATGAAGCAAATTTTACAAGACTTTCAAGGTACGCTTCTGGTATTATTATCCAACCTGAGAGTAAGATCGATCGATTCTTTAGTTGCTTAAAACCAAGTCTTCGAAGGGCGTTAGCCATAAGGGACTTCAATAGCTACGAGGAAATCGTTCGATGTGCTCTCAAAGTCGAGATAGAGATTGGAGTAACCCATCAGTCACATGGGTTTGATAAGAAGAGGAAGATGGAATTCAAAGAAAAATATAAAGAGCACACGGAAAAGAAGATGAGCTTTTCCTTATGCTCAAAGTTTGGAAAGAAACATGGAGGGAGTTGTCTTAAAGGGACAAGTAAATGTTTTAAATGTGGAATGGAAGGTCATCAGGAATTTGAATGCCGTGATAATGGGAAGAAGATGTCTAATGACGCAAACAAAGGAAGGGATACACAGAATGAACCTACTACACTTCAATGTTTCAAGTGCAAGGAGATGGGGAATTATGACAATCAATTCCCAAATCCAAGGGTTGATGATTATGGTCGACGTCAAAAAAATCTTAAGGCTAAAGACAAAGGAAAGTCACATGAAATTTCTATCAGCGATGTGGAGTACGATAACGAAGCGGTGAAAGGTACACTTACCATCCACTCTAAAGTAGCAAATGTTTTATTTGATTCTGGATCCACCCACTCTTTTATTTCTAAAGATTTTTATAAGGGTATCACCGTATTACCTCAACAATTAGATGTTGAGTTAGTTGTGACAACACCTAATGGCACAACAGTCGCATCAAAAGTTTATAATTCTTCTCCGATCGAAGTTTGTGGGAAAGTGCTTCCTGCAAATCTTGTGATCCTTCCTTTAGTGGAATTTGATGTGATTCTTGGCATGGATTGGCTTTCTCTACATGGAGCTCATATCAATTGCCAAAGAATGGAAGTCACATTTCATATTCCAGATCAATCTACGATCGTATACCAATGCAAGGATGAACATAACCTTCCAGTGGAAATTTCTTCCATCTTATGGGTATTGATTCCACTAAATGAAGGTTATTTATTTCAAATGGTTGGTGAGAAACTCACGAATAAGAATATGCCCATTTTATGGGAGTTTGATGACGTCTTTCCGGAGGAATTACCAGGTCTTCCACCAAATCGTGAAGTTGAGTTTTCAATAGAACTCGTACCGGGTGCTTTGCCTATTTCAAAGACACCTTATAGAATGGCCCCAATTGAGTTGCAAGAATTGAATAAGAAACTCCAAGAGAATCTTGATAAGGGATTCATACGCCCTAGTGAATCACCTTGGGGAGCACCTGTTCTATTTGTTTAGAAGAAAGATGGATCAATTAGACTCTGCATTGATTATCGAGAACTTAACAAGATCACTATCAAGAACAAATATCCTCTCCCACGCATTGATGACTTATTTGACCAACTACGCGGAGCTCAATACTTTTCCAAGATTGATCTTCATTCAGGTTAACATCAATTAAGGGTCAAAAGGGAGGATATACCAAATACGGCTTTCCGTACAAGGTATGGACACTATGATTTTATAGTGATGCCATTTGGTCTTACTAATGCCCCTGCTATCTTCATGGATCGAATGAATAGAGTCTTTAGAGACTATCTTGATCAATTTGTGGTAGTCTTTATAGATGATATTCCTATCTATTCAAAGAGCAAGGAAGAGCATGAAGATCACTTGAGAATTATATTGAAGAGCCTGAGAAAGGAGAAGCTTTATGCCAAATTTACCAAGTGTGAATTTTGGCTTCAAAAAGTTGCATTTTTAGGTCACATAATCTCAAAAGAGGGGATATCTGTGGATCCAGCAAAAATAGAGGTTATCAAAATATGGTCGAGACCAACAACAGTAACTGAGATCCAAAGTTTTCTTGGTTTGGCTGGATATTATCGATGTTTTGTAAAAGATTTTTCACGATTATCTAATCCACTCACCAAGTTGACTCGGAAAGGAGTTAAGTTTGTCTGGACAGAGGAATGTGAAGAGAATTTCAAGGAGTTGAAAAGAAGGTTATCGAGTGCACCTGTGCTCACACTGCCTTGTAGTGGAGAAAGGTTTGTGATCTACAGTGATGCATCCAAGAAAGGATTGGGGTGTGTTCTTATGCAAAATGATATGGTGATAGCGTATGCCTCACGACAGTTGAAAATCCCTGAGCAAAATTACCCAACACATGATTTGGAGTTGGCTGCGGTAATCTTTGCATTAAAGATTTGGAGGCATTACCTTTATGGTGAAAGGTGTGATATTTATACTGATCATAAAAGTTTAAAGTATATTTTCACACAAAAGGAGCTGAATATGCGCCAAAGAAGATGGTTGGAGCTGATTAAGGATTATGACTGCTCAATCCATTACCACCCTGGGAAAGCAAACAAGGTGGCAGATGCATTAAGTTGACAAGACCATGCTAGTTTATCCATGATGAGGATCACAAAAGATCCAATATTTATGGATTTACAAAGGATGGATCTTGGAATTATAATGGAAGGGGAAAAATCTTATCTTTCTCAAATAAATGTTCAACCATCTATACATGTAAAGATTAAAGAGGCACAGAAAGAAGATGTTGAGTTACGAAAGAAGGTGAGAAATGTTCCTGAATTCAACCTTGATTGTGATGGGATAATAAAGTTCAGGAATCGGGTTTGTGTTCCTTCCATCCCCGAATTAAAGAAGGAGCTGCTAGATGAGGCTCATAGTTCTTCATTTTCTATTCATCCTGGAAGCACGAAGATGTATAGGGACATGAAAGAGTACTTCTGGTGGGATGGCATGAAAAGAGATGTTGTTGAATATGTCTCTCGATGCTTGGTTTGTCAACAAGTTAAAGCTGAGAGACAAAAGTCTAAGGGGATGTTACAACCATTACCCATACCCGAATGGAAATGGGAAAACATCACTATGGACTTTGTCACAGGACTTCCTAAAACATCCAAAGGCAATAATGCTATTTGGGTCAAAGTTGATCGTCTTACAAAGTCTGCACACTTCATTCCTATAAGAGAGGATTTCTCTCTAGATCAGCTTGCCAGGATATATGTAAAGGAAGTGGTAAGATTGCATGGAGTACCACTTTCTATTATATCGGATCGGGATCCGAGATTTACCTCAAAGTTCTGGCGAAGTCTTCAGCATACTCTGGATACAGAGTTGAGTTTCAGCACTACTTATCATCCCCAGACAGACGGTCATTCTAAGAGAACAATTCAAACCCTAGAAGATATGTTGAGAGCTTGCTCTATGGATTTCAAAGGAGGTTGGGATCAACACCTACCTTTGGTGGAATTTTCTTATAATAATAGCTTTCACTCCAGTATTCAGATGGCTCCTTATGAAGCTCTCTATGGAAAGAAATGCAGGACTCCAACTTACTGGGATGAAGTTGGGGAAAGAAAGCTATTAGGACCTGATCTCGTTGATGAAATGGCAGAAAAGGTCAGATCTATTCAACAACACATAAGAGCAGCTCAGAGTCGACAGAAAAGTTATGCCGACAACCGAAGAAAAGACCTAGAGTTTGAAGTGGGTGATAAAGTGTTCTTACGAATATCTCCCTGGAAGAGGGTTATGAGATTTGGAAAGAAGGGGAAGTTGAGCCCTAGATATATCGGTCCATTCGAAATACTGGATCGTGTTGGGAAGGTAGCTTACCGATTGGAACTTCCACCGAATCTCTCTCAATTTCACGATGTGTTCCATGTATCTCTCCTGAGAAAGTCCATACTAGATCCTTCACATGTACTCAGCTCAGAAGTTGTACCGCTGGAGCTAGATCTTTCTTATGAAGAACAGCCGATAGATGTTCTGGATCGTAGCGAAAAAGTCCTACGAAACAAGACCACTCGATTGGTGA
This sequence comes from Viscum album, assembly GCA_963277665.1. Classification (NCBI taxonomy): domain Eukaryota; kingdom Viridiplantae; phylum Streptophyta; class Magnoliopsida; order Santalales; family Viscaceae; genus Viscum; species Viscum album. The sequence goes on from OY728119.1 coordinate 2,125,015,946, forward strand.
AAGTTTTATGGAGGAAACACCAACTTGAAGAAGCTACATGGGAGCTTGAGGATATGATGAGGGAGAAGTATCCTCATCTGTTGGTTACAAAGTGACGAATTTCGAGGGCGAAATTCTTTTTAAGGATGGTAGAATGTAACACCCGAGACTTTTATGTTATATAAATCATCAAAGGAATCCTTTTCTACACAACACTTGCTTGGCTTGCTTTACACACAATCGCGACCTTCCTCGATAGCTTACGTCGTACGCAATACCGAGTTTCACTAAACAACAATATGCTATTAAAACTAGTCGTTATGAATAGTAATAACCACTTTTTGAAATTTTATAAATTTTATTTTTCAAAATGGACTTCATTTTTGGACTCAGAATATCGAAATTAGCCTAGGGTAAAATTTTGGTATTTTTCTGAAAACTTTCAATTTTTGATGAATAGTGAAACCACTAAGTGGTAGGTTAAAAACTGAATTTTGCATAAAACTTAATTTTACCACTTCTTTGAATGGAATTTCAAAAATCCGACAGACACGGTTGATATCAGTAAGTAAAATGTGGTTCAATGAGATAAAAATAATTTTTTTGGTGAATAGTAACTTTTTACTTTTTTTACCGCGGTTAATAGTAAATAGGGTAACTAAGGGTGAATATGATATTAATATTACCCTAACACATGTCATAATTCTATTGGACAAGTGTAATTCGACCAAAAACAAACTTAGGAATAAAATATGACCATTTAGCCCCACTTGGATTAGATTAGGACATTTATTATTAATTTATTTAAAGAAGGGTTAAAATAGTTAAAATCAAAGTTTAATAAGTAAATCATTTTTAATATGGGGTTATACATAAGATAAATTCAATTTTAAATATTAATTAGAAAGATAAAAAGATTTCCTACATGATGGTATTTTATTTGTAATTTTTAGACAACAAATAATTTAATTTATTTATGACACAAAGATGATGCAGTAATTTTCTTATTAATGAAATATTGACATAATTGATAATATAAATACCAAAATAAATGTAATTTAAGACTTTTAATGAATTACAATAATTTTCTAGGTTACTATGATATATTAGTGTTGATTTAATCAACTTGGTTCGAACATATAATTCTGTTATGACTTTCACAAAAAACATATATCAAATAGTGTCAAAATTGACACAAAATAGTTTTTAAATCAAATATTATATTATTAATTGTTATTGTATTCCTAAAAATATAAGGTTCGGCCAAATGACTTAGATAAGGATATATATATTAATAATAAACAATTTGGGGTTCGTTTGGCATGTTATTGTAAGTGTATTAACCATATAGTGAAAGAAAACAAAAAGACATGGTAAAAGTTAAATTATTTAACTTAGAGTTAAATCTAATTGATAAGGTCAAAATAATACCCTAAACTTGTTTAAATCCTATTGGTTGATAGGATTTCGACCCATCCCCACTTTATCTTCGAAATAAGACCCTTTGGAACCATTATAAACCGATTTTGACTTTAATATAAAATAATATGTTGAGATATTCCTAAGGTGCCCCTCTCCTCCCTTATAAAAGGGCACCTCCTCCCCCTCCTCCTCACACCAATTTGAGCACTAAAGCTCGGCCAACCCCCGCCATTTTCTCCTCTCCACTTCCCTAGAATAATCCTAGAGGTCCTGGTCTTCTTAAAAGACCAATATTAGTTCCCTAAGTGAAGGATTCAAAGAAGCGTTCCAAAGAAGAGGTAATATCCATTACCGATCTTTTCAATTTCATTCTTCTTCAACTTCTTCTTCTTTTGTTTTTTCATGATAAAGTAATAACATCAGTATTACTTACATACTGATATGTTATTATAATTATGAAACAACCCTAATTCACCTTCTATTCATCCCACGGAAAAATGAAATCACCGCGCGTGCGTACGTACGGAATACCGTCTCCACGCCGTGGTGTAATCTATTTTCCACCATCACTTTACAAGGATGGGTATAATGGTGTAATGATTAACTATTTATGATTATTATTAATTAATATTGATACTGAAATAATATATATATACTTCAATACAATTCCACGATCATAGGAATGATATCATCACTCGTGCGTACGTACGGAATACCGTCTCCACGATGTGATGCGACTCATTCTACATGATCATCATTACATAGTAATTATATAAATGAATTGAATGAATAAATATGATATTTGTTACACTAATACCATTATGGATATAAGGTATCTATAACCTTAAAATAATAATAAGAATTTATTCGGCAAAACACGCATAAGAACAAAAGGCAATAAAGACCCGAGTAATAAGTAACAATGAAATATTACTAACAAGAAGCTAAGAATATGACCATATATGATATCATATCAATATGTATGATTCTGGAATAAGTCAATAACATTATTTAAACCATTATACAGGAGATTCGGACACGTACAAAGCAAATCGGATCTAAGGTAAGGGGAAATATCACAATCTCATTTTTATCCGAGATTGTTTATACTTTTGTATTTACTGGGGTGTATTTTATCATCCACATCCATGTTCCCTCAATATGTAATATTATTTCCATCCACTTACAATAGTTTAAATCCAATTTTACCCTTCGGTGAGTTTTTAGTAAAAAATATGAAAGGAATCTTTTGTCGCTTTTTCGTACGAGGTACTTTTTGACTTTTCCGAAAAAAGTACGAAGAATGTTTTTTTAACTTATACGGCAAGAATGGATTTTTAAAACATTATTTCCAAGAAGATTCCTTTACAAGTTTTCAAGTTTATTTTTAATAAACTTCTTTTATTTTAAAGTCATATGACATGTTAATAAAGGAAAAATGTTTTTTAAGTAGAAAGGATATCTTCCTCAAGAATGAAGTTCAAGTATTTTATCAAAATTATTTTCCATCTAAGATAATAAAAGGGTTCTCTTTTTATCCCTATTATTACATGGATTTGATTATGTTGTGATGGAAACATTTTTATGAATTCCTTTATCTTATATGAATTGTTTTATGATGTCATGTTGTTTAAGAATCCCATTTTTATTACATGGGTTACGCTATGATGTATGGTTTATGATTATGTGGCACACATAAGAAAGGATTCATTATGAGATGGTTGGGACCTATATCTCCCTCCAATGCATTAGGTAAAGATTTTATATCTCATTAGATAGACATGGCTGGAACGGTAGGTTATACCGGTTCCGTGAAACAGGACTAGAACGAGGGTGACTCGGTTCAGAAAGGGACTTTGTCCACTAAGATAGTCTTAGCAATGAGTCATGACTAACAAGAAATGATTTTCCATGATTATGTGTGCATGCCACAAAGTTTCAAGTTTCATGTCATGATTATGGTGATATCATTTTCACATCTATGATTTATTCCATGTTAAGATATTATGATCTCTTTTGCAGGTTATGATTTTAAAAAGATATGATATGATTTTTATTTCCTTTATTTGCCCTTGCTGAGCATTTGAGCTCACCCTTTTATGTTTTATTTTCCCCAGGTCAGGAAGATGGATATTAAGTAGAATATGATAACAGGGACCCTAGATATGATGAAATAAATGGGAGACACTGTAGAAGATTTATGAACCAGTTGTTTATGTTTCCCAGTTTCTAAAGACACTATACCTATATGGTCCTTTGTGGTTTTGTCATATGTTGTAATAAGTGTGCTTCAATTTTGAAGTATTAATAATGTATGTAAAGTATGGTTCGTTATAATGGAGGGATTTTACCACCAGATCAAACACCTAGCATTACACTAATGTTCCCAAAATCAGTTTGAATATTCGATGCAAGGCCCGCTGATAGGTGGGACCCGAATTATTCAGGCCGAAGGGCATAACCTGGTAACAGAAAGTACCTTGGGGTGCCCTGAAAGCTGTGGAATCTTCATACTCAGGGGCCATCCGGATCTGGTTATACCCGGAGTACCCATCCATGAAGGAGAGGGCTTGGAACACGGTCGTGGCTTCAACCAACAACTCTATCACTGTAAGGGGAAAATCATCCTTCGGACAGTGACGATTGAGGTCGCGAAATTCCATACAGACCCTGATTTTTTCGTTCTTCTTCCTGACTGGCACAATGTTGGCTAGCCACCTGGGATACTGGACATCCTTAACAAAGTTGGCTTTGATGAGATTATAAACATCAGCCTTGACCATGGAACCATGATAAGGCCTCATCTTTCTAGGAGGCTTCTTGAATCCGCGATGACTTTCCGGAAGATCGAGACGGTGAATGGATACCTGAGGATCCGACCCTGGAATCTCATTGTAACTCCTGGAAAACACATCATGGTGCTTTTTGAGGAAGTCCACGTACTGCTGCCGCTCCTCAGGGGGCATGTCGGCACTGACCAATGTGGGTCCCGGGTCTGTCTCGCTACCAAGGTTCACTTGTACCTACTCATCGACTGTGGTGGAGATGCCTCCCTCAAAATCAAGGGGGTATCTTCCACATCCTATTATCCACTTCTGGAAGGATCTACCATAGGGGGAGTTAATTCTGAGCTCTCAAACTCTGGTGAGTGGCTTCTACCTATTTGTACGGCTGTGGTTATTGCATCGGGGAATTCTGACGCCGCCAAGACCATAGCAACGAAGGCTATCGACCCGATCCCATCTGATCTATGACCCAGAGGTCCACACATGATGATATCAAAGTAGTGGCGGAGCATCTTTTGAAGTCGACTTATCCCAGCGCAGAGAAATAGACATGTATGATGGACTGTTGTTGACATGATCCTGACGTTTTGATACCGTACGGGGGTAGGAGGTTCTGGGATCACCTGAGCCTGGTTCGTGCAGGAGTATGAGGTGATTCTCCACCACTGTCGGGAGTTGGGAGGATGGTTCCTTCTTGTCCTGGAAATAACGAAGCATTGCCCCGTTTTGGGGGAGGTGGCTTCCAAAAAATGGATTGGGAAGACATAAGCGTCATTCAAACCTGCCCAAGGGTCGGTCATAGCAGTGACGGGCTCAACTTCACATGCCTGGACTTGTTTATCCTTCATCTTGTGATAGTCAAAATCCATGTAGAGGGCTTCAAAAGAGGCGAAAGGAGGCACGTCACCTTTGAGGATGCCCACTTTACCATTAAGAGAGTATTTGAGGCATTGGTGATATGATGAGGGGATCACCGCGTGAAGGTGGAGCCATGGTATTCCCATCAACACATTGTATACAGTGTCCTGGGAGACAAACATGAACACGATGTTGGCAACCAGGCCGTCGAACTGAGTCTTCAAGTGGATCATTCCAACCGGAGTTGGCTCTATCTTGTCATATCCCTAGATTCTTAAATCATAAGGAGTCAAGTCATCCTCAGACCAACCCAGCTTCCGCAGTGTCCGAGTCAGGATTAGGTTATGCCCAGAGCCTGTGTCAACAAGGCAGCGGTGGACTTCCATGCCATTGAACTATCCAGTGATATACAATGGGAGAATGTACCCATATACAATGGATCTCTCATCCTCCCCGGAGAATGAAATGGCGGCCTGACATTCGGCATCCTCAAACACTTCAGTGTGAAAAGCCCCTCCAGCTTCTATCTCTATCTCCAACTAGAGGGGTCTTCTTAAAGCCTCGACAAGTGACACATGCATATCTGGTGATAGATTAAGGGCTTTAGGAATGCAAAGACTTGCTGGGATACCGACAAGGTTCTTAATAATATCATAATTCCATTCCAGGCACGAACCGATGCTTACAGGAGGTCGCACTAAAATTGGAGGCATGGCGGGCCCTATCGGCTGGACAGGCAGCTGACTGGTACTCGGAATATCTCGCTGTTCACTAGTCAAATCTCGGAGAGTGGCTGCCAGATGAGTACCGGAAGTCTGGGATCGGCTAGTGGTAGGATGAAGCTGGTTGCGGCAAGGCCGATGTGGTTCCGCCTGATCTGGTAACCCAAACAGTGGTGGAGGCGGACCTGTCGACACCGGATGAAGGGGTCACGTGTGTTGAGATCTGCACCGCGCCTGCTGTCTGGTCTCAGCGGTGTGCACGGCCAAGCTAGAGGTGCCAACTATCGTTCCCTGGAAATCCATGTAACCACAGCTCCGTTGATGTTGGCGAAGGCTGAGGACATTGGGAAGGTATACCTGTCGTTCCCAATCATTGGGAGTCGAATAGGGATTTACCAACTCTACGGTGCTAACTGAAGCATACACCAGACTGTCAATTGAAGTTTCATCCACTACCAAGAGGAGTCTTGGAGGGATCCCCACTTCTGGGGGCATAATTTCACCAAGAGCGTGGGATGACAACGACATTGGCAGGGCGCGTTGTTTCTTCTTGCGCCACCACTTCTTTCTCTTATGGGAAGAGGTTGGCTGAGACGATGATGTCGAATTAGTAACTACTAATTCTAAGGGCTTTGGCTGATTTAGGTATGCACGGATGATGCCATGGGCATGGGTGACCACCTTGCGGGCCATCCAGTCATTATAATTCTGGGAACCATGGTCGGAAACCTGCAGCCATTCACCTTCGTCGCCGCTACTGCCATCTGATCTCACAAAGACACATGCCACTTGTGATGGGGTTGGACCTAACCTGACAATATAGTTGTCAATATAGTCTTGGATCCAGTCCTTGAACATGTAGCATCGCTTGATGGTGGGCCCCAGGATCTGCTGATAAGGGCAGTAGTTGGGGTGATCAGTGAGATGTGCCTCTTCTAGTTTGCGGCACGTAGGAAGCCACACGATTCTCTACTCCAAGGCACTGTGGAAGTAACTGAGGACCTGAGCCTCGTCAAATGAGTAGGTCTAATTCCTTCTTTCTGGAAGGGGGGATCTAGGGGGATGACCCTAACAGGGGGCCGAAGAAGCTGGTTGAGGAGGAAAGACATGATTATCTCTCCTAGGAGGTGGCGGTGCGTTACGTGGAGGAGCTTGCCGATTTTGAGGCATTCGCTGCTGGTCTGGAAGTTGTGCCTGTGGGAGGCGGACCGCAATGGGGATGCAGAGCTGGCTCCATCGGTAGCAATTAAGGCTACCTAGGGGCCTCTATCTTGGCCACATCAGTGGGATCGGCTCTAGTAGCTCTCCTTGCTGGGATTACAGGAGGTAGTGAGTGTCCCAGACTGGCCAGTTGTAGGGCTTCTTCGAGGAGCTGGGCCTTGCCTGAGAATTCCCGGAACCCTCCGAGGTAATTTTGAGTGATCAGAGAAGGAACTAGCTCTGTCTTGATGTTACCTATGCACATTTTCAGTAATTCTTCCTGTGTTAGTGGCATGTCAAGGGATTATCTGAGCCCCTTCCACCGGACGATGAAGTCCGCGACTCGCTCATCGGCACTTTTCTTGCACCTGAAGAGGTCTTCGATGTTCATCTTCTGGGTAGTGGAACTGAACTGGTAGAGGAATTTCCTGCGGAGATCCTCCCAGCTAGTCACAGATCTGACAGGGAGCTGGTTGTACCAGATGAACGCTGGACCCTCCAGTGTCTGAACAAAGCAATGAAGCTTGGCGGCCTCTTACTGTGCTGGAGACCCTAACATAGGCCCACACCTTGAGTTGAAGTGGGCCAGGTGCTGTGGTGGGTCTCCTATCCTTTTAAAGGGGGTCAAAGTGTGGTTCCCAAATCCCGGATGTGCTGTCATATCATCCACCCATGCTGGTTATAGCTTGTCGTCTGGTGGGATCGCCACCTACCGTGTTTCCAAAGCCTCTAAGCGGGCAATGAGTGTTGTCATCAGATCGTCTGGATGTGGTTTCCTGTCCTGATGGATATCCCTAACCACAAGTGCAATGTCGGGCTCTTCAATTCGGTAGACAAGCTTAGTATCTCGTGGAGCGGCTGGTGGAGCAACCCTTGGGGCGGCAGGAGGAACCCGACCGGGGTCTCTTGGGTGGTCACGCCGCTCAGGAGGGTTTAGCGAAACATATCGCGCCCTCTTGCCATGAGCTCCGGCCACTCCTTTGTCAGTGAACATGGCATGATCGAGGTTTCCTGGGAGAATCTTGTTGAGGGGTAGTTTTTCCTGCCCCTACTTCCCTAGCCTAGGACCACCGTAGTCGGGACGCGCTCTGCAATGTGTTCATCCAGAAGCTCATCGACCAACCTCTTCTACTCAGTAAGTTGTTGGCACAGCGTGGCCTTCTTGGGATCTTTCTCTGCCTCCTGCACTGAGGCAGATGGGTTAGAGAGCTTGATATCCCCAATGTGCTCTTTACCCTTGCCCATATTCCACCTCCGTATTAATGCCTCAGTGGGTGCGGGGATACCTAGGAGGTTCCTCTACTGGGGATTAATCCTCCCTCATGGTTCCAGTGGTGGCTTTTCCTCAAGGGGTAATTCCCCATCAAGAAGTTCTAGACCGTTCTCCTCTCCCGACAAATCGGTCATGTTGACCGCCGTTACCCTCGGTGGCATGTCCTTAGAGATGCCCAGTGAGTCAGGCTGCTGGATAATCGCACTGAAGAGAAGGGTAGCGTACTGCCACCATCCATGGATGTGCACGTGGGGGGTGGCCTCCTCGACAACTTTTCGGAGTACTTGGAAACTTTGAACGCATTGTTGTTGGAGGGCCCTGTGGTGGCCAAGTTACTCGGGGTGTCGAATCGCGGGGAGCGTGGCAAGGTCGACCTAATGAAATTTCTCACTGATATCCTCGAGGATTTCTTGGTTCCCAAGATAAGGCAGTTTCTAGTGGCGAAGATGGAAGTGAATTGACCGGAGGGTCTGGCGGAAACGTTCAAACTCTCCCGGGGTGAGTGATTCTGGTGTATCAAAATCTGACCCTGCAACTGGCCAAAACTTCTTGAGAAAGTGGCCTTCTGCGAGGATGATCTAGAAGCTCCATGACTCAGGTTCAGAATCTGGCCCTTGATGGCCCCACTCATCAACTGAGCGTGGCTGGGGAACTGGATGCGGTGTCGAGGCAGGCTGGTGGGCTGGGCGGCGAAGAATGCAGTGAGTAGGCCGATTGGCCGCTGAATCTTATGTCGTCCTCCAAGGGTTGTAGTGACCTGGCTGCCACGTCATGATAGGATGGACCGGCAAACGGGCCTCCAATCATAATGTCGGTGCATGTTGGGGGTATGCTATGTCGCTTCTCATCTGCCATCGACCCCCAAAAAATCTCTCCTCCATCTTTGGATGAGGTGGAAGGTGCTTCTGGAGAGGCCGATAGTGACTGAAAGTTCGATCCCTAGGGGTACGCCAAGTCCTCATCCTCCTGTATATACCATTGGAGGGAGGCTGGGATCATATGGATATGGAATTCAGGGAGTACGAGGCTGATGTTTTGATTCCCTATCCTAGCCCATGACTCAAGGGACTGAGGAGAGGGCTCCACCACCGAGTCATACTCCGCCTCAGAGTGTGAGAAATGGACTGTTCTGATTTCCGTTCGGCCTTCCTGGGAATTTATCTCATGGTGATGAAGTCCCACCTTCCTACCCTTGGGTGGCTCCTCGGGGCAGGGTCGATTTTTGTCACAGAGACATTTGGCCGCACTGGTACTGGGGCAGAGAGGATTAAAGTCCAGGGTGCGAGGAGCACCGGGGGAAATGTTGAAAGGGACACGGGGAGGACCTCTTTGTGGGTGAGTGACTGGATATAAAACAGCTCTATAATCACGGTCTGCGGTAGGGGAAGTGACCTCATACATAGTGTAGTGAGTGCTAGAGAGATCCCCACCCGCAGTGTTGTTGTCACGGGGAATCCTCTTACCTGCGGTGAGGGTGGCGCTAGGCAGGCCTCCAGGATGAGGTTATAAGTAGGGAGGGACCACACCTTCAAGAATGGTGGCACAAAGTAGGCCTTCACGCTGAATGTAACTACCACATATTTGTCCGAAGTGACCCTTTCCTGTACGAGCGACCGGGAGAGTCGACCAAACCTGCTCATGGGGTGGTTAGGGCCTCGATCTGGATCGGGCATATAACTACCCCTGCTCAACGTGTGCGTGGTTTTTATGATTGGAGTCAGCGGTGGTTCGGTCCATAGTGGATGCTGACGTTGATGCCCCAGGGTGAGCATCCTCTTCCGCTCGTGGCCGACGCTGGCATCGGGTCAGGTGGGTTGGAGCCGGTGGTGCTGGAACATGGATTGCCTGCTCCTCAGCTCAGGGAGTCAGGCGGCAGTGTTGACGCGGCCTCGCGGGGGCCCTTGCCATGAATCCTTGAAGCGGGTCTCTGATTGGGCCAATCCAGAAATCCCCTACCTCTTCATCATAGGGGAGGTAGGTGTCAAAACATTCCGGGGATAAGCTAACAAAATGGTTGAATGTCGGGGTGGGGAGCAGTGGCTCCCTGTGCAGCCCTCAGGGGCGGCGTTGGGGGTGAGGTGCAGCTACCTCGAGGTCGAAACGGTCCATGTCCCTGGTGGGGATGACCCCCTCCTCCTCGTACCTATGCGCAAGGTCATTGATCACCCTTCATTAGATAATATCTTATGGGGAGAGGGGGCGTTAGCTCCCAACAGTCGTGACGGGTGGAGAAGCTGTGGAAGATGTGGAACCACGTGAGGTGGCCGCATCGGTACTTCCCTTGCCCCTACACCGGTGGGCAGGTGGTGGTCGAGCTCCGGATGTAGTGATCTAATTCCTGAAATCATGGAGATCAACCCATTAACATTGATAGGAAAAGAAATCGAAAAACAGTATCCCAACGACATTCTGTCTTCCGTGGTTGGTAAGAGGGATCCACACTGACAACGTCGCAGAACAGAGATCCCAACGTCCTGACTGCCCCAACCTCTGGAGGGTTTGACGTCCTAGTGCTTGGTGCCTGGACATGGGGACGTGCTAATCTGCCAATGCCCCAAACACTACCAATCTTCGTATTGAGGAGAAGAGTTTCACATCGGGTTCACCATTTTTTTTCCGACGCTTTCGCGGGGGGGGCGCGCGCGCGCGTCCGTCACACAGAGGACGTGTCGCATGTTTCCCCCACATTCCCACTTTCCAAAGGCAAGCGGAATTCACTCCTTATTCAGGGACGTCTTCTCCTTGATCGAAATGGGATGATGGAGTGTCGCTTCCTCCTTACGTGTATTCCTCCTCGGAACTCGTCACCTAGTCCGGGTCTCCCTCATAGTTTTAGGACATGTTTCTGAAACTCTTCCTGGTTCCATATGTTCATGGACACCATTTAATTACGCTGCTTCTGTCGATATTCTCCAAGGGGTCTGGTCGGGGTAGCAACTATTGGTTATGGGAGTGGTCACACTAAGGCAGCATTGGCGTGTCTTGACGTTGGGGGATTGGCATGTCTGTCTTTTGTCCCTTATTATAGGGCTTCTCAAGGGAACAGAATCCCAAGGAATCCCACATCAAACGCGGGGAATTTTATGCCATAATAATGTATCTGGGGTTTTCCTCAGCTACCCATGTTTAACAGAGGGTATTCCGTGAGTTTAACGTCCAGCAGAGACTGATCAGGCTGATTGGAACACTGAGAGTGGATCGGATAAAAGAACCCCCCTTGAGGTAATGCTGATATTGGGTCCAATATGTGGGTGGCTTTCCGAATGTTGTGGAGTGGAATGAGGTGGAATGATCCCACTGGGATGTGGCGGCCCTGGAAAGAATTGGGTTGGGTGATGAAGTGAAGGGTCCTTGAAACTTGTGGAGGATTCCTTCGTATCCCCGTAGAAGGTAATCAAAGTCCACGTAGTTCGGGATGGAATGGGGATTACACTCTTAGGCGGCCCACAATGATGGATGGACAGGGCTTACACTCTGAGGCTTCCCACAATGGTGGATAGACGGGGCTTACGCTCTGAGGCGGCCCACAATGGAGGATGGATGGGTCTTACCCACTAAGGCAACCCACAATGCTGGATGGATGGGGCTTACACTCTGAGGCAGCCCACAATGGTGGATGGATGGGGCATACACTATGAGGCATCCCACAATGGTGGATGGATGGGGCTTACAATCTGAGGTGGCCCACAATGCTTGATGGATGGGTTTTACACTCTGAGGTGGCCCACAATGATTGATATATGGGGCTTATGCTCTGATGGGGCCCACAATGGTGGATGGATGGGGATTACATTCTGAGGCGGCCCACAATGGTGGATGGATGGGGGTTACACTCTGAGGCAGCCCACAATAATTGATGGATGGGGCTTACGCACTGAGGGGGCCCACAATGGTGGATGGATTTGGCTTACACTCTGAGGCATCCCACAGTGGTGGATGGATGGGTCTTACACTCTAAGGCGGCCCACAATGGTGGATGGGTGGGGCATACACTCTGAGGCGGCCCACAATGATTAATGGATGGGGATTACAATCTGAGGCATCCCACAATGGTGGATGGAAGGGCTTACACTCTGAGGGATCCCACAATGGTGGATGGATGGGGCTTACACTCTGAGGCGGCCCACAATGGTGGATGGATGGGGCATACGCTCTGAGTCGGCCCACAATGTTGGATGGATGGGGCTTACGCTCTGAGGTGGCCCACAATGGTGGATGGATGGTAATTACCCTCTAAGGAGGCCCACAATGGTGGATAGATGGGGCTTACACTCTGAGGAGACCCACAATGGTTGGTGAACCAACATGAAGAGGTCGGAACGACCAGGTGTTGGTCTTGAACCTGGTGGAGGCTTCCTACATATCCGTGTAGGAGGGAATCAATGTCCACGTAGTTAGGGTGGTGCCGGAGAACCGACGTGAAGATGGACCGGAGGTCTGATGGGTATTGGGCTTGAACCTCAGGGAGGCTTCCTATATACCATGCCTTGACATGGATCAAAGTCCTTGTAGTTCAGGTGTACAGTTTAACGTCATGCGGGGTGGGGAATTTGAGGCATATGCTCTAAGATGGACCAAGAATATGGGGTCGGTGAACTGATGTAAAGAGGGACCTGGGGTCCAAATGGATGGGGATTACACTCTGAGACAGCCCACGGTGGTGGGGCTTGAACCTCGTGTAGGCTTCCTACGTACCATGCCTTAGCACGGATCAATGTCCCCGTAGTTCAGGATGGATGGGGCATACACTCTGATGCAGCCCACAATGATGGATGGATAAGGCTTACAATCTGAGGTGGCCCTCAATGGTGGATGGATGGGGCTTACACTCTGAGGCGGCCCACAATGGTGGATGGATGGGGCATACACTCTAAGGCGGCCCACAATGGTGGATGGATAGGCCTTACACTTTGAGGCGGCCCAAAAGGGTGGATGGATGGGAATTACACTCGGTGGCAGCCCACAATTGTGGATGGATGGGGCTCGCACTCTGAGGTGGAACAGAATGATTTATGGACGGGGCTTATAGTCTAAGGCGGCCCACAATGGTGGATGGATGTAACTTACCCTCTAAGCCGACCCACAATGGTGGATGGATGGGGCTTACACTCTGAGATGACCCACAATGATTGATGGATGGGTCTTATGCTCTAAGGCAGCCCACAATGGTGGATGGATGGGGCTTACCCTTTGAGGCGGCCGACAATTGTGGATGGATGGGGCTTACACTCTTAGGCGGCCCACAATGGTGGATTTATGGGGATTACACTATGAGGCGGCCCACAATGATTGATGGATGGGGCCTACACTCTCAGGAGGCCCACAATGGTGGATGGACGGGTCTTACACTCTGAGGCGGCCCACAATGGTGGATGGATGGGGCTTTCACTCTGAGGCATCCCACAATGGTGGATAGATGGGTCTTATGCTATGAGGTGTCCCACAATGGTGGATGGATGGGGCTTAACCCTCTGAGGCGGCCCACAATGTTGGATGGATGGGGCTTACACTCTGAGGTGGCCCATAATGGTTGGTGAACCGAAATGAAGAGGTCGGAACGACCGGGTGGTGCTCTTGAACCTCGTGGAGGCTTCCTACGTATACCCGTGGCAGGGAATCAAGGTCCATGTAGTTTGGGTGGTTCCGAAGAACTGACGTGAAGATAGACCAGGGGTCCGATGGGTATTGGGATTGAACCTCTGGGAGGCTTCCTACGCACCATTCCTTGACATGGATCAAAGTCCTCGTAGTTCGGGTGTACAGTTTAACTTCATGCAGGATGGGGGTAGGTGTCATAGTCAAGGCTTACCCTAATCACACATGATCCATACACGGTGTGAGAAACAAGAGGCGGCAGAGACCTGACGATCACCTCGTGAAGGGTGCGTCCGTGGGAAGAGAAGAGGGGCTTACATGTTGGGAGGCCCATGTTTCTGGGACATACTCTAGGATAGAGGCCCAAGGGAGATAAAGAGTAGAGGGAGAGGGGAAGTACGGAGGTGCACGTGTGCTACCTCATGTAAGAAATTCTAGGGGCATACACCAATATAGTCTCCCTTCCCCACTGACAGGCACCGCCTTAGCCAAGAGGATCTCATTCCATGTGAGGAAGATTCCACTCCCGTTGAGATGAGCAGCGTAAAGAATGTCCGAGCGGGGGGGGGGGGGGGGGGACCCTGCGTGCGAGGCATAGGGCCGGATCATAGTTTAACATCATGTGATGAGGATGAGGGTACTTGGCATTTTAACGTCGTGCAGCTCGGACGAGGTGGGATTACTCTGCACCCCTAGGACTTACATGTCCGGTGCCCTCTACCCCTTGTGGAAGGGAAGGAATCGGAAAGGGTGTACTGAGGGGGGTCGCAGAACGAACCATCTAGGGGTCCACGTTATCGTGGATATCCAAAGAAGAAATAGCCGTTAGCGTGCCTATGCGACGAAGCATGAGGCAAAGCAACACAATGGGAAAAACTTCATAAGGGACCTTGAGGTTACTTTGTACAAGCCTGGAAGGTAGTACGGGAAAAGAGCGCATGGTGTGTATGCCCGGTGTGTGTGCCCGGGGCATCCAGAGGGAGGACATCGGGTGCCTACACAGGGAGGAACCCTAGGGAGCATCAAGGTGAGGGGTCTTGGGGGTTGCGCGCAATGAAATGGTTGGCGCGCAAAACACCGGGATGGTGCATTATCGGGGGCAGAGAGCTTGCGTGTGGCTAGTAGGATCGCGCATAAGGGATATTAATTGTGCGCGAGTGGAAAAGTATGCACCCAAAGGTAAGGGATTGTGCTCAATTGGACCATTTTTCACACAACGGATGGAATTTTGCACAAGGGAGGAACCTTGAAGGGTTTGGAATTCTATTTAAGCTAGTGGGATCGCGCGTAAAGGCGGATCCCAGGGCGAGGTGGCGTGAAAAGGATCAGTACCTGAATGACATCTTGCACTCACAGAAGTCCAATTTCACACACGAGAGACATTTTGAATTCCTCAATCTCCAAACAGAAGGGCTCTCCTTCTATTTATAGGCATCTGGTGGGGTGGAATTCAGGGTGGAACGCAAAACATGCATGCTAGAGATGGCAACATGAAATGTTAACCGCCCGGGGCACGGGCACGAAAGTATTTCATGCCTGTGCGAGAGACCCTTCGCGAATCCCAGACCCTTTCCATGCGGCCCTAATTTTCCGCGCGCATACCCCTTTTTTCCGTGCAACACTTCCGGGCCCTTTGGACCAAGCCTCTAGGTCCGAATATGGCTTTTCTTTGTCATTTTGAAACTTCCTTCAGTAATTACGAACTTTTCGGCGTCTACAGTACCTAATCTAATAAATTATATATTAATGTTTATATATAAAATTACATGATATGGGATATATAAAAACCTATGTATTTTTTATAATATGTTAGTTTATATTTTAAATTATAAATCAATATTTAATATAGAAATTTTTTTTAAAATTTATTAATTTGTATATAATATAATATATTTTATTATATGACCAATTAAATGATAATTATAAATTTCTAACTGTTATTTTTTATATCTAGGAATAAATAACGTTTTATTTAAAGGATACATAATTTTCTCATTTTTAATAAATATCATAAATATAAATTTCATGTATATGGTATATTATTTGGAATTTAAGTTATTAATGTTATTATTAAATGATTTATATATATATTTACCATGATTACAACATTATAATAATTCAGCAATGGCATGACAAATTTTTTTCTTCATTTGAGTAAAAATATCCATCATTATAAAATTATTATTTTTAATAAATAATTTGTTTATATATATAAATTTAATATTTAATAATTTGATATTCATTTTAATGAAGTGAATTTCATATTATTAGTTTTTATGGAAAGAATTATACGGATGAAAAAATATATTTTACATTTGTGAAGATATGAATAAACCTCAATTTTTGTGTGGAGATGCTTAATGTGGAGACATCTTAGTCATTGTTCATTCATCTCATTCCATATGGTCTTCCTAGTGGTATTAATTGGGGATGTTTGTATTCTATCTTATTTTGGTTATACATAAAAAGTGGAACTTGTACCTAGTATTTGAAGAGGTATTTTATCTATTTACTTACAAACATAGTGTGAAAAAGTTTGTGTCCTGTCCTTATTTCAATATTCAAAGAGTGGATTTCTCCAAGATGAGTTGTTTGATTATGAGTTACCAGGTTGTTTCAATTTTCACCCATTATATTCTTTTCTATTTTTTGTATGTGACATTTCTCTGAGTTAATATTGTTTTCATGTCCTGGGTACCATCTTATTGGTATTGATCATCAGAATAATCATATGTATGTTATATTTCC
This sequence comes from Viscum album, assembly GCA_963277665.1. Classification (NCBI taxonomy): domain Eukaryota; kingdom Viridiplantae; phylum Streptophyta; class Magnoliopsida; order Santalales; family Viscaceae; genus Viscum; species Viscum album. The sequence goes on from OY728119.1 coordinate 2,125,032,529, forward strand.
ATCAATTAGGTTTTTTATTTTTCTCTATCATTTGGGGTTGATTCAGATCTATAAATATCATCACTCATTTATAATGATTACAATCTCTTTGGGTATAATATTTTATAAAAATGTTGGAAATATTCAATTTCATATGATGGTGGTGGTCCCTCCAAAAATGGTTTTTGAATATTCAATGATGAATGGTCTCTATTTGGTATTATCTCACTATCATTCGTATTACTCTCAATTTCTTCATAAGGTGGTGTCCCTTCACTCTAGTACATCCATTAATTGATCTAGATGATGCCTATATGTTGGTTCATCCTTATTTACACATGTCAACCTTCAATTTCTGATCAATATGACCAGTGGTTTAGGTTACCTTGATCCATGTTAGGGATCTGTGAGTTCATGATGTAGTAAATTAGTCAAGACATCTCGTAGAGTGCTCAAGGTTTTCAAGGTGGGAGTATCGCGTTTAGTTATGGGGTCCTGTTTAAAGAATGTCTAGGATTTCTAATATACTTTTCGTTTTTGTATGGGATAACAAACCCTTAAATTATTATTTAAAAAAAAATAAATTATTAACAATTGAATGAAGTAAAAATTATGTATAATTAAAAATTTTCAAAAAAGAAATCAATGTAAATTTAAATAAATGATATTTTTTTACTATAATTTATGATTTTATAATATTTATTGTGTTGAAATTCATTATTACTATTTCAATTCATTGATTATATAAGGTAAATGATATAATTAAACTTTAATTATGGTTAAAAAATATCAATAATAATTTATATTGAATATAAATTCTCATTATATTACAATTATGTGATACGTTTCCTCAAAATTGAGAAATATATAAAATGAGTTATAATATTTTATATATAAATAATTATATTATAAAAACATTAATACAAACATGCCAAATGATTTGAGGTTGATTAAAAGTAATTAATTAATATTTTTTTTAAAAATAAACAATAAAATTAACATTGAAAAATATTATGAAATATTTGCGATTAAAGTGGTGTAACAATTAACATAGGTAAGGAATATGTTACAATTTATAAGATACTAAAAATATTAATTTTTAATGTCAAAATGTGTATTTTAATTGGTTAGAGATCGGAAAAACATTTGGAATCATTTTAAAAATAACAGATTCAGTTCAAATGGAATTATAATACCATGTTAATTATATTTTTATCTAAAATATATTAGAATATAATTATTTAAAATAGTTATCAAGTATTTTAGGGTTGTGTTTATTGTCCAAATTAATGGAGATTATTCCATATATGTTCAAGATTTCATAAAGAACATATACCATAGATATTAGAAGTGTTTTTAAGTTGTTTTAGAAGTATTTCATGTAAGAAATATATCACACTACAATGATATATGTTACCTTCCACTTATTTTCACATTAGACTAATTTTGTATGGATAAAAGTTTCATTTTTTCCCTGGGGAGTTATTCTATTCCATAAAAAACATTGGGAGAATAAATATGGACGTAGGTAAAGTAAATTTAAGGATATATATAAATAAAAAATATAAAATTTTTAATAATAAATGATCTTGATACTGTGATATATTTAATTTATTTTATAATTTTATATTAGCCTATTTTGAAGGATATTATTATAGTTAATAGACCACACAGTGAAAATATTCTTATGAATGTTTCTTATTGGGTTATCTAAAGAAGGTCAATAGTTTTCACCATGGAAGATGGGTGTCACACCATGATAATTTTCTAATGTGATTAAATATAACACATATAAGAGGAATCTTGATGTAATGGAATCATTTTCATTCCATAATAGCTGATATTTTTTCATAAAAATAAAATTTTATTACCGAGGGATCTGCCCATAAGTAAAATCTGTATTGTGAAGTGTAGGGTGCACCATGAAAGGTGAATCTAAATATAAATTCATGTCATTTATCCTTGATGAAAATGTTAGAGTCCAATTTGGGAATACGAAATGATAAAATAATTTATACATAAAGATTTTGGTCACACCATAATGTTGTTTATAAAAGATTTATCTTTTGGTTTTTTAGTGGGAAAAATAATTACACATGAATATTTTATTCACTTCAAACATTGTTCAATCAAGAATAATATCCAAAATTTAACATCCAAATATTATTTCAATTTTATGGTCCTTGAACAAATAATTTTTACTTAGAAATGAAGATAATTTTTTGTATTAATTTTCCTCTACTAATCAAGGTGAATTAAAGATAAATTAATGTGGAAACATGATGGTTCTTTCAATGGATAAAGTTGAATTTATAAAAAATAGGAAAAGGATCATAGACCAAATAGGGGTTTGAATTCTAGTTCTTTTTAGAAGGATGAAATGAAGAATAAATTAAATCTTGGATTCAATATCACTATAATGTAATTAAGTTCAATCACCAAGATGAAGAAAGATAATATCAATGCACCATTATTGTTTTAATATCAATCATTTCTTGGGAAGGTTTAGACAGTTTCTCTTAGTGGGGTAGTGAAATCGTTATATAATTAAGTGTAGTGAGAGGTTTTTACATTTAGAGGGTTTCATTATAATTTATAAATAAATAGGTAGTTCACATGGTGAATTTGGTATATAAGTACATTTTCTGTGATTATAAATTAATCCTTTCAAAGTAGGTTAATTAAGTAAAAAATCACTACTGTGTCCCTTAAGCTGATTTTTCACATTATATTTATTTTTAGGTAGAGATGGGTTCCTAATAAAAATGGATAATTTTCATTGTAATGGGTTGACTGAGTTTAATTGAAATTCCATTATTTACCCACCCTATTAGGATATTTACCTTGATTAAGGGAAAAATTTGGTTTAAGAATGGGAACATGAAGGGTAAAAACTCTATATTGGAAGCCTTATAAATTATAATATATCATTAGGTATTTTTTATCTCCAATGGAAACAATTTCCACATATATATGAATCAAATGCTATAATATTTATATGTTTTATAATAGATTTCTTTAAATCTATAGTAAATGAGATATTAATCAACATGAAATGAGGAAAATTATTATGGAAAGACTAAAGGGATTTCGATGAATATTACAAAGGATTAAATATGAATAATTTATATTTATCCAATAAATTTTAGATAGATTTTATTCCTTTTAATTCCTCAAACAAAAAATTGAGAAAAGGATAATTCAATGGAAAATTTCCACATGATTGATTTATGGGAGGAATCACTACAATAGAAGTGTCTTTTAAAAGAAATAGAAATGTGATTTATCATCACCAAGAGAACACTGTTAATATATTAACTGTTAAAAGTGGGACACATTTATCAACACTAGAAAATAATTGATAAAAGGGGGGACCTACTATAGTGTGTTGTTAAAACTATAGCGCACCACAGCGACATATACACCTATATATGAAAAACTAATAATTTAATTGAAAAAAATTTATATAAAAAATATAGGACAAGAAACACTATATTATAGTCATTTAAAAAAAATTGTATAATTAAATTAGTAATTATTACCATAAACATCCAAAAAAATCAATTGTTTCATTGTCTTTGGCATCAGACACCTTCTCAAAAAATCCTGATCATGACATCAGTTTATAAAAAAACAACCTGAACTCAAGAAAAAAGTACCCCTATATTGGAAAAACATTACTAACTTAGTAATAATATAATTAATTAAATTAAACATAAATATGAAAAAATACATTAAAAAAATGTAAATTTTCAATAAAAGGACAGAGTTTGAGTCATACGTGTCACATCTTGTATCAAATTGATGTGCAATTGATTCCAACGCATCACAAATGGATTGAGGATCTTTTTCCTAAAATATCAATAAAATACAAATGTTTTTTTATCAATTTTGAGTATGGCACATGTTTTTTTAATAAAATTTCATTTTGAACTAAAAAACAAACATTTATTCGTACCAATTACATCAGGTGTCAATTTGATATGATACTAATTCCTACAAGTCACAAATGACTAATTAATAGTTTTCCTAAAGTATCATTAACATATAGACATATTTTATTGGTTATCATGGAGTGAATATTTTTTGGAACTAAATTTTTAATTTTATACTCATAACGAACACTTAGAGTCAAACCAAGAAAACTATGTATCATATTGAGGTGAGGATGATTTCTACAAATCAAAAATGACTTATAGATTGTTTTTCTAACGTATCAAAACAATAAAAATATACTTTATTGATTTTTTGTATGTGAGATATAATTTGAATTAAAATGTCAAAATTAAATAAAAATACACAGATGGAGTCATACCAATCACACCATATATCAGAATGAGGTGAAGCTGATTTCTACACATCAAAATATATTAATTGATCATTTTTACTAATGTATCAAAAAATTAAAATATTATTTCAATGTTTTGATTATGTCACTTATGATTTTTTCTAAAATTTCAGTTTAAAATGAAAGCACACACTTTGAGTCATACTAGTCACATAAAGTGTCGATTTGACGTGAGATTGATTCTTACATGCTAGAAATGACATATGAATCATTTTCCTAAAGTATCAATAAAACCTAAGTGTGTTTTCTTATCATTTATTGAGTAAAACATGTATTTAATTAAATTTTCAATTTTCAACTAATAATGAAGTTGTCGATTCTTACTAGGAACACCATATATTAGATTGAGGTGAGTATAATCCTTACAGGTCCTAAAATAAATGTGGATCTTTTTTCTAAATTATCTAAACAATAAAAATGTGTTTTCTTAGTTTTGAGTATGTGGAAACGGATTTGATCTAAAATTCTAATTTAAATTAAAAAAACACTTGGAGTCATACTAGTCACGTCATTAATTAGATTGAGGCGTGGATGATTTATACACTTAAAAAAGACTTATGGATAATTTTTCAAAAGCATCCAAATAATAAGAATGTGTTTTCATAGTTTTGAGTATATCACATGTATTGTTTTCTAAAATGTCAATTCAAATAAAAAATCATTGTTTCATACCAATATCATCATGTGTTAATTTTACATGAGACTAATTACTACATTTTAAAAATGACTTATTAATAATTTTACCAAAGTATAAAGTTATTTCAAGTATGGTTTTTTTTATTTTAGTTGGTGACACACATTTTGAATTAAATTGTAAATTTTAAATAGATAACATACACTATGAGTCATTTTGGGAACATCGTGTATCAGATCAAGGAATGACTAATTCCTACATGTAAAAAATCAAATATTAATAATTTTCATAATGTATAAAAAAATCGAAATGTGTTTTCTTAATTCTGAGTACGTGATGTGTTTTCTAAACACAAATGTCAATTTTAAATAAAAAGAAACTCTTGGAGTCATTCTGGTCACACCATGAATTGGATTGAGGTAAATATGATTCTTATACATCAAAAATCTCTTATGGATAATTTTTATAATGTTTAGAAACAATATAATTTTTTTTCAATTTTGGGTATGTCACGTGCCTTCTTTACTAAAAAGTAAATTTTAAATGAAAACAAACACTTTCTATCATAATGGTCTCATCATGTGCCATTTTAACAAGATACTGTTTTCTGCACATCACACATGACATGAGAATCATTTTAATAAATTATTAAGTCAATATGAGTCTGTTTTTATAGTTTTCTGTGAGTGAGACATGTTGGGAAATAAATTGTAAATTCTAAACTAATAGTAGTCACTTTGAGTCATACCGAGAAGACAATGTATTAGATTGAGGTGAGGATGATTACTAAATATAGAAAATGACATAAAATTTTTATATATTATTTCAAAATAATATGGACACATTTTCTTTTTATTGTGTTTGTGATGTGGGATTTGAATTAAAATTTAAATTTTTAAAAAAAGGCACACTAAGAGTCACACCAGAAACATAGTACATCATATTAACGTGTCTAAAATTAATATAAATTGAAAATTAAATACAGATCATTTTTATAAAGTATAAAAACAATAAAAATCATTTTTTGGGTTTCAATTGTGTCTATTGTAATTTTTATTAAAATATAAATTTTAATTGAAAACATAATCATTGAGTCATATTTTTCATATCATGTTTCATTTTTATTTGAAATTGACTCATAAACATAAAAATTCTTATGAATCATTTTAATAAAGTATCAATAAAATAGGAGAATTATTCTCAATTTTTATTGGGTGACACAAGTATTTCACTAAATTGTCCATTTTAAACTGACAACAGACACTTTGATTCTTTCTGGGCACCCCTAGTACCAGATTTAAGTGAAGTTAATTTTTTCATGTCAGAAAGGAATTATGGATCATTAAAATAAAGTATCAAAATAAAATGAAATTTTTTTCTCATTTTTCAGTATCTAACATGTGTTTTCAACTAAAATGTCAATTTAAAAAAGAAGACACATTTGGAGTAAACAAGTCACCCCATTCTTTTGATTGTGTTTTAGTTGATTCCTATAAGTTCAAAATGACTTACGGATCATTTTATTAATTTATCAAAAAAAAATTAATGAGTGTTCTTTATTTTTAGTATTTCATGCGCCTTTTTGCTAAAATTTTAATTTTAAATAAAAATTAAATCATGGAGTAATAGATAAAAATGATACAAAAAATAATGTTAAAAATGAGATAAAATAATGAAAAAACAAACTAAATATGTACTATTAATTCACATTTTTGTGATTTTTATTAAAAAATATTGACCCAATTCATTATCACCATTATCTATGTAGTATCATCTGAGTCCCATTACTCATGAGAATGAGAAGCTTCAAAAATGTTTCTATCTCTATCATACAAGGAACATTATGTATTTGATTGAGGTGTGGCTGATTCCAAAACATAACAAATGACTTATGAATCATTTTACTAAAGTTTCATAACAATTTGATTGTGTTTGATAAATTTTGAATATGTAACAAGTTTTTGTAACTAAAATGTTAAACTTAAACTAGAAATATAAAATTTTAGCCATAATAGGAATAAATTTTATTAAATTGAGGTATGAATGATTTATACACATCACACCATGAATTTTTATTCTATAATGAATATATCATTCATGGTTATCTAAAAATATTTCTGTTTGATAACCCAAAATTTAGAATTCATTACAGAATAAAAATCAAAGTGAATCATCATTACTGATTTTAGGATCATAGTACATGGATGGATCATACTTATTTACAATTTAATTTCTTCATGATATCTATTAACGATAATTGAATATGTATCCAATAAAAATGATAAAGAAATTAAAATTGAAAAGTAGATAAAATGATGAGAATATTCACTAAATAATTAGTAGTAGGTCACCTATATCTGAGGTTTGTATACCATTTAACACAATGTATTATTTACATTAATTTCAAAAAACATCTACTTCATCTTGTGAATATTATGAATAATGAAATTATTAATTTTATTAGAAAAATATAAACTAATAAATTATTTGTAAATATTTTAAATGAAATTATAATTATCATCAAAAATACCTATCGATGGATGCATGTTTATTTATGGAATATTATATCTTCAATTAATTGGTAAACATAATAACAATAATCTTTTCTATTATTCTTTTCTAAGAACTACATAAATATTGATACAAATAATAAGATATTTCTATATATGTCTTGATAGTGAAAGGTTATTATATATACCTTAATAATTATCCATTTTTAGAAGTTATTATGCCTTTTTAACTCATTTACTTTCCTCAATACATGATTTTGATGATATTTAAACCTATCCCATTCATGAAATATTTTTCATCAAATCATAAAATAAAATTTATAACTTGAGTATTATCAATTAAATATTTCATGTAGTGTTTTAAAAATTTATAAAAAGTCATTAAGTTTGGTTAGTTTTTTGGTTATAAATGCATTGGATCCAGAAAATAAATCATTGGTGTGTCCAAATTGACTACAATGAGTAACTAACGATGGATAAATACAAAAAGAAATAATTAATTAAATGAATGAAAATATATTTGATATGATTAAATTGTATATTATTATACCTCTATCATGGGTATTAATAAGAATCTATTGTCTATACATTTTCTTTAAAACATTATGGCCTATTTGTTCACTATTACATCATATTTATTTTGTTTCAATGAGAATAGTTATTCAGTAGTGATAGTGAGTACTAATTACTATTCACAATGTTTCCACTTCAAATAGTATTTATATATACACCTTTAAAAATTATGAATAGAATACAATCATAATTTACATTGTAGATCAACTATTGGAAAAAATAATCTTGTAAAAGCACCTAATGTAACCATTTTCAACTGATACACCAAACCATTAATTCTTGAAGATTTTATATACATTATCAAAGATAATATATTCTATAATGTCCTCTTAGTACAACTGTTCTACAAAATGAATTTTTGTCATATCACCAGTCTCTAACATTGTATCTATAAGAACATTTAATGTTAATAAATATGGAATTCCAATGGGAATATTAATAGTACTTTGTGAATATCTTTTTAATTTTTTTGTGGATCCTATAGATTTTTTTGATTCAATAATACATTTCACCCCTTCCTTTTGTCCGTTTGTAATAAAATTCATCAGTTCATGACTTTTCCATTAAATTTTAATTGTTTCTCACCAATAAAATAAATTGGAAATGAATACCCCTTTATGAAAATGTATTTTTACAATATCTAACAACCATTATATGAAAGTTTCAATAGCTTGATCAATTGTCAAAATATTTTCATTATCTTGTGTAACATGTAGCTTAGTGCTAAGTATGTGAGACATGCGAATCCACACTCTCACAAGACCTATTTGATGTTTTTATTGTGTATAATATCTCCATGGATATTGTATATAGAACCCATCAAAAAGGGTAACATGTGGGTTCCAGTATATATAAATCACAATCATTTTCACCCAGTATAATATTAGTATTGTAAATGTATCATTGTCTGTTTGGTTGGAATTTTATATAAAAAATTATAACGATATAAATTTAATCTCATAATATATCCCTTTTAGGGGAATGTCTCACCTCAAAGATGGTGGGGGGATGTTCATATAGTGGTTTTTGTTGCATTGTTTCTTATATTTGATTCCTTATTATAACATTTTCTATTAACTATGATAGCCAATTTTGTTTTTATTATAGTGTATTTATCCATCCTTTCATCTCTTCTATTTTCTTATCTATATCACCCAGTTCATTTCATTTCTCAAAATATGTTCTAGGAAAAACCCCAAAACCTACACCTAAAACTCAGCCATGTTGTTCTCGTTATATTATATTTGTTCATTGCGTACCACTGAAGATGATTTTAGACACTATGTTGGATGAAAATTATAAGATAACAAGTAGTCATTGTTATGAATGACCGATTTAAATAAATTTTTTTATTCAATACTTATATTTTCTTCCCAAAATTTTTGTGTTTTTCATGTATTAGAATCCCTTCTTTTTTAACATTTCCGTCCTTACATAGAACATGACATGGGATTGAAGGGTCTTTGGATTTATATTGATCAATCTGTATATAAACAAAGGAATATAATTATGTCATTGTTTTGTGTCATATAAAACTATTAATGTACATTTAAAATAAATTAATTTTTTTAAATTGAACCATACACTATCCTTGCTTTATGGTTGGGGTATTTTAGTTTTTTTACAAATTTCATATTTCCAACACTCAACATTTGTTTCATAAGTTAATTTTTTAATAAAATTGATTGATATACGTATTTTCAAGTAATGTATTACTATTCACAATGTTCCTAAAAGCATGTATCCTCTTTATGATAGGTAAATGCATCCCATGCTTGAGGTTTTATCAGTATTGCATACATAATTGGTGGATGAAATATTACTTTCCCTTCATTATCTTTGAGATGAAACTCCCTATTAATTAACCAAAATACTCAAATCTCCATTATAGTGATAATTAGAATAAATTTCATTTGGGGGTTATCTACTACAAATGAAATCTTCAAGGGATGGAAAAGAGTAAATAAACCTTTAATTATTTTTTTTATAAGTGTAATTGGATTTTATAATAATTATTCTTTGATCTCATTCCAAATTAGATCCTTAAGTGTTGGAAATTTTTTTCCCACAAATCTAAATCCATTGACACGCACATATTAGTGGTGAACCCAATTTAACTACTAAAAATGGACTCTTTGGGTTAATAGACTAGCCATGTTCACTACATTCAACCTCCAATTTTATTCCTTTATTTATTGTCATAGTAATTTTTTACTTACACCATTACTCTATTATGATCCAATTTTTTTGGGGACACATGTTTTTCATTATATACCAATTCCCCATAATTAAATTTGTCAATATGCTTTACTCCATATTGGTCGCATCAGCATGTGCATAAGGTTATTGTTCCTCTGCATTAGGAGCATCAACATGTTAAGAAAAATATTATTCCTTAGTATTGGGGGAATGAACATGTGAAAAATACATTATCAATATAAGTGGATGAAAATTTAATTTATATTTTATAAATCCATCATTGAAAAAATAATAATATGAAGTAACATGATATATAATATAAAAACATAACCTAATTATTAATCTCACTTTTTTACGGTTGTTGGGATTTTACCCCTCTATCGAATATCCAAATCGCCTCATTGTGGTCTCCACTAAAATACAAGAGATCATCTATATTGGGAAAACTACCAAATTATTACGATGAATCAATGAAAGGATGATCCTCAGTTGAATTAACATCTCACCATTTAATTTTTTTGGTCTATAACAGAACTATTGAGAACCTTTGGTTTGTAGGATCTGAATCTTAAAATGCATAATATCATGTGATTCCATTATAAAAGGATCATCCTTAAACACTTTATTACTAAATTCCACTTTCAAAAATCCCAATTTATCTCATTTAATTATACTATTGTTATCAACCAACATGTATTGAAAATTTTGTATTTGGAATGTTTTTTAATAAAAACCCCATATTTGTTTGATGATTCTAAAGTATGATATATATATATGTGTGTGTGTGTGTGTTAGAATGTTTTCCTTGGTACTAGATATATGAATTTATTTATCCTTAAGTGTAATGACACTTTTTTCAATTTATTGTGTTTATCATGTTAATTTGTGTATAAAATAAAGCCATTAATTACACAACCATTTCAAGATAATACATGCACACTTGGTCCTCTTGCTATCCATCAAAGTCATTCTGAAATTAAATCTATATTTACCATTGAATCCATAAAAATATGGTTTCAAAATAATTTTAAAAATAGTTTATTTTGTTTATTATATATATATATATATTATCCCTTGATGGATTCAATTTCCTAACAATTATTTTACGCATTTAAACATATTCTGCAACCATAAAACTATTATAAAATAATTAATGGTGATCTTGATTCCACTCTATAACTGTAATTTTGAAATATATTCTAGAATTTCCATCACCAACAATCCACCTGGGGTGATGATATTTCAGTAGACCAATTCATTCCACATCAGACAGACAATCAATATAGAATTCAACAACTTCCTCAATAACAAATCATTATTCAAAATAACCTTCTGTCCAAACTTATTTTTTACATACCCTTTCAAAATATTCCTATAAAATTAATTAGGGTTCATCCATCTATAATTTAGAGTACCAAAAAGACATATATCTCTTCCTAAGTGAACCAGAAAGTGGATCATTATATCCCAAAATGCTGGTAGAGAGAACATCTCCAATTCACATAATTTGATAGTAATTTCCTTTTCCATAGTTGGAAATTTCACTGGGTCTATATCTTTTTTATATATTTATTTGAAAAAGAAAATATTTTAAGAACCCAGACCTTCTTTTCAGTTATGGTTTTCCTCTTTCTAGATTTTTTGAGAGAATAGGAGATTATGGAAATTTTTAAAGTACACACCGTGAACTTTATGAGTACACATCATGTACTTCATTGCCAAAGAACACCGTGTGCTGGCGATGTCATGGACACACACATGGTCATGTGGGGTAACATGGAGGCCACCTAAATTGGATTACAGAAACTGTATGTACACACCGTGTACTCCAAAATTACACGTCGTGTATTTTGTTTTTTATTCATTAAACACACTGGGGTCGTATCTAAAGGACAGAACCATCGTCTTTTAGGTTCTATTCATCTGAGAGAAACTATACGACTTTGGATCTTCGAAGAACCCCTGATCCTCCGTCCATCCTCCTAATCGAACTCCGTCGATTTTGTTGGAACTACAGAGGTAAGCTATTCTTTCTTCTAGAGCATCGTTTTTCAATTCCTCCTCTTTTCCATGTTATCGTGGGTTGAAAATTTTATTCCTTTTCATGGATCTATGAAGTTCTAAGGAGATTCATGCTTCGAGAGTCAAGTATATTGATTTCCTAACCCCAAGGTTGGTTATTTGTGCATTTCTAAAGAAATTTGTTGAGTATTATGTGCAAATTACACCAATACCCTTGAACACGGTCTTGTGTTTTTACTCTTTTTCCCCATGTTGTTTGCCTGCTTTGCTTGTATGCCATAATATAGGTTATTGTTTGTGAATAGAGTAATTTTATGTGCTTCAAATGTTTTTTCCATGCATGTTTTTATTGTATTTGACCTTTGTGTCTAGTTTGTATATTTTGATGTTGTTTCCATATCCATGCCTAGTATTATAGGATGGTGTTCATGTTTCTCTAATATGCTATTATGATATATAATGCTAGCCACATAGTTCTTGAGGTTCTCTTTGTCCATTACACAATGCTCTGATTGTTGGCTTAAACAAGACTATGGGAACCTAGTCTATATACCATATGTAGAATTGACGTTGAGGGATTCTCTAGAGTGTCTTTATAGTTACGATGTGAGACCACATGGGGAATTGATGTTGAGTTCTTCCCCAGAGTGTTTGTAGTTCCTCAACATGGGCCATAGTGGGAATTGATGTTGTGTTCTTCCCCATAGCACCTTCAATACGATACGATACTATAGGGGGAATTGACGGTGAGTTATTCCTCAGAGAGTCTATATTTTTTCCGAACTAGAGGGGTGGGACTGTGTGCGCTACCTAGATGGTTTCTTGTACTTGATAGGTAGGACCAGAGGGGATAATCTGTGGGTACTTACCAGAGGGTTACCAGTTGTGTTATATGTTTTGTTGTTGCATGTTGTGTGGTGTTTTGAATGCTTAAAATGTGGATTGTTTACTTCTTAGTGCTTCCTTGTTTACTTCTTTCTATACTTTTACCTGCCATTTACTCACTGACTATTAGGCATAGATATTCAGATGGTTGACTATTGGTATTTAGTCTCACACCCAATTTGGGCCATGCTTTTGGTCCCAAATAGATTATATTGCTGCAAGTATAGACTAGGGAAAGCACCCTTCGACTTCAGGTACATGATTGCATTGGAGTTGGAGAGTGTGGGACCAAGACGAGGCTTGCAATCCTGAGAAGTTGCTCATCTATTTTCCTTTTGTACTATGGTTTAGTACTGTATTCAGCATTGTGAATTGATTGGCTGATTTCCTAGACATATATATATCATTCATCATTCATATATATATTTTTCTCCAGTTGTTTCTTTATCAGTCTTCCTCTTTTTACTGTTGTTTTATATTTACTGTTTCTGCTATTGTGTGTTATTACTTCCACTATGTACTCTTCCAATGAGGGCATAGTTTCCCTACCATCACATCCAATGCCCTTGCTACTAGTTGGAAGCCTCTAGCATTCGGGGAAATGCGATTGAGTCCATGTGACCAAATGGGTACGGGGCGCCTCTATGTGGATTCCAGAACCGGGATGTTACAAAGTGGTATCAGAGGATGTTCTTTTCTATTTATTTTCTCTTTGGAGCCAATATATAGGGATAGGATGGAATAGGTAATTGGTAATAAGCTATGCCTGGGAGTAGCTAACCCATGTACATGGAAAAGACAATCTACCTCGTTATTGTAATTTTTCGGGTTTGCAATTTTACAGTAGATTTGATTTCACCATTGGGTGATTACAATGTACTGTATGGTTTACATTGATGTTATTGAGGGTCTATTTCTTTCGCCACCCAATGAGAGGAGGGTATTCCAGCTCATGCATCATATAGGAACTTGTTAGAAATTACATGCCATGAATTATTTCCATGCCATCCTGGATACATTAGAGATTACATTTTGTTATGATAGATTGTGTGTTTAATTTTCATGTTATTATGATGGATGACTTGATAGAAATACATGTTGTTTGATAGGGATTTGTTTGTAAGGTTTTTTTTGAATAAATTCCAAACATTGGATCTTGAGGTGTTATGGTCCCTCATGGACCAGAATTTGGTGGATCATTGCAGATTTTTCTTGTTTATAACTTGTATAGGATGCCAAACTTTGATTCGCGGGGTGTATGGGCCCTCACGGATCGGAATTTGGAACTTTCAATGCTTGTTTCACTATTTTCTGGGTTCTTGAGTAGTTTATGAGGCTTACTATCCTGAAAAACCATGAATACATGTCGTGTAATGTTAAGTACATGCCATGTGTTCTTTTCAAGAAGAAACAGTTTTTCTTCAGTACACGTCATGTATTTATGTACACTCTATGTAGTCTCTGACAGTGTCGTTGGTCGTGTGGGCAGAGACATGGGATGGGAAAAGTCTGGTGGAAACACGATGTGTCCGCATTGAACACACCTTGTAGTATAATCCTAGGAACCCGGCCGTGTAGCTAACAACACGGGTCAGTGGAGTCTCTTTTTATACACGTCCTGTCCACCTTGAACACGCCGTGTAGTCTTACCCAGGTACCCAGCCATTTCACGAACTACACGGGTCAGTGTTATCCTTTCACGTACATGATGTGACTGTCATGAACACACCATGTAGTCTGAATTGTATGACTGACTGTGTCACTAACAACACGGTCCATGTGAAGCTTGTCCTGTACATGTCGTGTCTACCTTGAGCACACCGTGTAGTTTTGTCTTAGTAGAGTCGTGCGTCTTAACCATGTAGAAGGACCCGGGTAGGGGAAGAGGATTCAGGCACATGTCGTGTTTTTTGAGAACACGCCGTGTGTTTGGGGTGTTACACGACTAGTTTAGGTAAAAGTACACGCCCATGTGAATGACTTTAGGGAACACGCGATGTAGGTAGTGTAAAAATAGTGTAGTCATGTTTTGTAAAACATGTATGTTTTCTTCCACTTTTTATCTTCTTTCACTCCTTGATAATTTTGATTTAAGAGGTCTGCTTGAACATGCAGAGTCATTCCAACGATACATCCTCCAATTGTACACCAGTTCCCAGGTGGTGATCAGACACCAGACATGGCTGATCAATGACAACCTATAGATCCTCCCGTTGTGCCAGTCTTGGCACCAGCAGTTATACCTATTACCAGTGCAGATTCACAGTTTAGGGAAGGCTTCATGAGTATGATGTATACTTTTCAAGGAGCGCCGCCTCCTGCTCCATCAATGGTTTATTTGACGTGGGTATTCCAACAGCAGCATCTTACCACTTTCTCAGGGGAAGGAGGACCTCATGCTGTAGAGTCATGGCTCAAAGCCATTCTGACGATATTTGAGCTTCTGGAGACGCATCCATAGAGGAGTGTCAATAGCGATACCTATATGAAATTGGATTCTGCCAAGAGATGGTGGGATGTGATCTCACTGGCATGTCATCAGCAGTTCATGGCTTGGGAGGAGTTCCAGCACATCTTCTATGACTACTTCTATCTAAAGACCCTGAGGGCCGACCGAGCCTGAGAGTCTAGGAGCCTTGAACAGGGCACCCTATCTGTTATCGATCACTCCTCTCATTTCACAAAGCATCATCATTTCACACCCTTCCTAGGAGGAGATGGGTTATTTCTGTCAAGGAAATTAGAGGATGGCCTCAAACAGGACATCCACTCTTAGGATAATAGCTCCATGTTGACTTCCATTGCTTCCATCGTCAACCAAGCACTGATCACGGAGCGTAGTCTGAGGGAATCCAGGGTTTTGAGCCAGGGAAGCTAGACATCCAGAGTTATTTCTCCACTAGGTTATAGCCGGAAGTACCACAGGGAGACTACATGGGGGATCCGAGTGGGCGAGATACATCTTTTGGTAGCCAGGTGGTATGCGACCAGTGAAGAAGAAGTGGGCATACAAAGCCACAAGGCTAGAGAGACCCGGTAGAGTGCTGATCTTGCGGCATGTTGGGACACCTTTAGTGTTTCTGTTAGATCTTTGCACCAGCAGCTAGTGGTAGGCGTTCATCTATGACTCCTCATATAGGAGTAGCTCCACATGTTTTTCACCAGTCTGGGAATTGGATTTCTTTCAGACATTCAGTCCAGGGTGGAGGTCGCAGTCACGCTGGTCAGTCACCAGGTCACCAGTGACAGTAGGGTGGATCAGCTCAGAGTAGTCAGGCATGGTCATAGGGCTACAGAGTTGGCCTGACTTTTGCAGTGGGGAAGACCCATTAGGAGCAGGATCCCAACTCCTCTACAGTTCAGGGTACGATCCTAGTTCCCTCAGTTTTATATTCAGCTCTTTTTGATACCGATGTTATGCATAGTTTTATATCTTTCTCTATTTTGGAGAGCCTTGGAATCTCTATCTTTTCTTCTACCGATGTTTTGACACAAGACACTACATTGGGGACAAGAACATATGGTGTACATCAGTGTAAGGATTTCCCTCTTCAGGTTGGTGGGTTTCACTTTCTTTGGGATCTCTATGTCCTTGAGATGACAGGCTATGATGTCATTCTCGGAATGGACTATCTAGTTCCCTTCCTACCAATCGTCGGCTTTTATCACCACAGGGTGAGTTTAACATCATAAGAGGATGGATCTTTTCTTCATAAGGGTGAGTGGGATATCTAGGCGAGTAGAGCGGGTCCAGAGCATCATGGGTTGGTAGAAGCCACAGCCCATATTGCTAGTCTTTATCTGGATGAATAGGGGACTTCATAGTTAGACTTTCCTCCAGTGGTGTATCATTTCAGGGATGTCTTTCTAGAGGAATTTTCAGGTTTTCCATTAGAGAATGAGGTAGACTTTTCTATTGAGCTTTTTTCAGGGGCGCCACTGGTGTCCATTTCTCCTTATAGGATGACTACACCAGAGTAGTATGAGCTCAAGAAGCAGTTGGAGGAGTTACAGGCCTAGGGCTCCGTCTGACCCAGTAATTCTCCTTGGGGTTCGCATGTCCTGTTTGCAAAGAAGGAAGACGGTACCCTTAGGATTTTTGTGGATTATTGGAAGCTGAACCATTTGATGGTCAAGAAACAATATCCCTTTCCTAGGATTGATTATCTCTTTTATCAGATTTGAGGAACCCAAGTGTTCTTGAATATTTACATGAGGTATAGTTATCATCAGTAGCGTGTTATACCATCTGATATACCTCTCTAAGCCTTCCAGAGTAGGTATGGTCTATAGAAGTATGTGGTTAGGCTGTTTGGTCTCACAAACGCGCCTACAGTTTTCATGGCACTGATGAATAGAGTGTTCCATCCATACATGTATTCCTTTTTGGTTGTTTTCATGGATGATATCTTGGTGTACTCTCACACTCAACACGACCATGCTACTAATCTTGAGATAATTTTGAGTACACTGAGGGAGCATCAGTTATATGTTAAGATCTCAAAATGAAACTTTTTTATAGACCAAATTCACTTCTGGTGTCCTGACATCTTAGAGACAGGAATGTTAGTAGACCCAGAGAAAGTGAGAGTAGTAGTTTCTTGGGAGCAGCCGAAAAATGTCATTGAGGTGCATAGTTTTCTAGGGATAGATGGATATTACAGACGTTTCATACAGTACTTTTCACACATAGGAACACCACTGATAGGTCTGACCAAGAAGGGTGCAAAGTTCTTATGGTCAGATTCTTGTCAGTTAGCCTTTCAGGAGCTGAAAGGGTGTTTTACATCAGCACTGATACTGGTCTTTCCAAAGCAAGACAAGAGCAATAATGTTTACTATGATGTATCAGGTATCGGGATGGGAGATATGCTTATGCAGGGAGATGGATTCGTTGCGTACGGGTCTCAGTAGTTGAGTCCACATGAGAAGAATTACCCTGACACAAAATTTGGAGTTGGCAGTTGTTGTTCATGCCCTACGCTGCTGGAGACATTATCTTCATGGAGAGCACTTTGTGGTTTTCAACAACCACAAGAGTCTCAAGTACATATTCACTCAGTATGATCTGAATTTGAGACAGCGAAGGTGGGTTGAGTACCTTTAGTTTTTTGACCTTAATCTTGCCTATACACTGGGGAAAGGCAACGCAGTGGCTGATGCGTTGAGCAAGAGGACTCAGATACATGCATTTTGGGAGGCCAGTAGTGAGTGGAAGCTTATGGCTCTGTTCTCAAAGATGCATTTTGAGGTGCACGACAGATAGGGGAATACTTTTCTATCTTCTATAGATATTACCTCTACCCTTCTTGATCGAGTACGAATGAGGCTACAATCTGATTCTGAAGGCCTAGTCCTACATGAAAGCATGTCAGGAGAGGAACCTTTTTCTGGGTAGACCATAGTCGAGGATGAGATCCAGCGATTCCAAGCACGTGTATGGGTGACAATAGATATATGCGAGGAACTGATGTGGGACTTTCATTCCTCATTTTGGGCAGTTCATCCTCACATCACCAAGATGTATCGTGGTCTACACTGTCAGTAATGGTGGCCAGGTATGAAGAGTGATGTTGTTGGTTTCCTCATGAGGTGTTTCACTTGTCAGTAGGTGAGGGCAGAGCATCAGCGACCAGCTAGGCTTTTGCAGTAGTTACCCATTCCCAAGATAAAGTGGAATGATGTTGTGATGGACTTCATGACTAGTTTTTCAAGGTCTCTTTGAGGGAATGATGCAGTTTGGGTTGTCATTGATAGACTCACGAAGGTTTATAACTTATTTCCAATCAAGGAGACCTTCAGTGTTGATGAGCTGGGACAATTGTACATCAGAGATATTGTACATATGCCTGTGGTTCCACACTCCATTGTTTCATACAGGGATGCATGTTTTACTTCTCGGGTCTGGTAGGGGCTTGAGAAGGCTTTTGGCACACATGTACCTTTGAGTACAACTTACCATCCCCAGACAGATGGCTTGTCTAAGCGTATAATTCAAGTGCATGAGGATATGCTTCGAGCATGCATTTTGGAGTTTGGAGGTTCTTGGGAGAATCATATACCTCTTGTGGAGTTTTCCTACAATAATATTTTTCAAGTGACTATTCAGATGGAACCTTATGAGGCTTGGTACGGCAGGCCAGGCCAATCACCCTTCTGTTGGCAGGAGGCAGGAGAGGCAGCTTTGCTGGGACCACATCTTGTTCAGGAGACTACAGAGTAGATATAGTTGATTTGGAGGAGGATGGCTACTGCACTGTCTCATCAGAAGTCTTATGCTTATTAGTGGAGACGACCTCTAGATTTTGAGGTCGGGGATCTTGTTTTCCTGCATGTCCCACAGAAGTTGGGACACAAGAGGATTAAGAGATAGGGTAAGCTTTCATCGACGTACGTCGGGCCATTTGAGATGTTGGAGTGAGTTGGACCAGTTGACTATCGGCTGAAGTTACCTCATAGGTACCAAGCTATGCACGATGTTTTTCACGTCTCTCAGATCTGACATTACTTTTCAGACCTGTCTAATGCTTTCCAACCCGAGGAAGTCAAGATGGAGGTGGATGCATATTTCGAGGAGCATCCTATCCGAATTTTCGATCGCAGTACGAAGGTTCTCTGTTGTCGGTATGTTCCTTTGCTACGGGTGTTATGGCAGTACGGATGAGTACAAGATGAGACATGGGAGAGGGAGGCCGATGTAAGATCATAGTATCCAAAGTTATTTGGGGTTTCTTCTTCTACACCGTGCTAGGGAAATTCGGGGATGAGTTTCTTTAAGGGGGGAGTTTTTAAGAACCCAAACCTTCTTTTTGGGTATGTTTTTCTTTTTTCGGGAGTTTTTGAGAAAAGGGGAGTTTCTAGAAATTTTTTAAGTACACGTCGTGTCCTTTATGACCACATTCCGTGTACTTCATTACCACAGAAGGTTGTGTGCTGGACATGTCATGGACACACACATGGTCGTGTGGGGTGATGTGGAGGCCGCCTAAAGTAGAGTATAGAAATAGTAAGTACACACCGTGTACTCCAAAAGTACATGCTGTGTATTTTGTTTTTTTTATTAAACACATCAGGGTCGCATCTGATGGATAGAATCATCTTCTTTTAAGTTCCGTTTGTCCGAGAGAAACTATACGGCTACGGATCTTCAACAAACCCACGAGCCTATGTCCATCCTCTGAATCGAACTCCGTCGATTGCATTGGAACCACAGTGGTAAGCTGTTCCTTATTCTAGAGCACCATTTTCCAATTCCTCCTCTTTTCCACGTTATCATGGATTGAATGTTTTATGCGTTTTATAGATCTACGACGTTATAAGGATATTCATGCTTCAAGAGTCATGTATATTGATCTCCTAACCCCGAGGTAGGTGGTTTGTGCTTTCTGTAGAAATTCTTTGAGTATTATGTGAAAATTCCACCAATACCATTGAACGGAGTATTGTGTGTTTTCTGAGTTTCCACATGTTTTTTGCATACTTTTCTTGTATGCTTGAGTAGAGGTTATTGTTTGTGAATAAGGTAATTTTCTGTGCTTCAGATGTTTTGTCCATGCATGTTTTTCCTTTATTTGACCTTTGGGTCTAGTTTTCCGGTGTGGATGTTGTTTCCATCTCCATGCCTAGTATTAAAGGATGGTGTGCCTGTTGCTCTGATATGCTTTTATGGTATAGAATTCTATCAAAGTAGTTCATCAGGTTTATTTTGGCCGTTACGTGATGCTACGCTTGTTGACTTACACAGGGCTTTGAGAACCTGGTGTATAGACCATAGGGAGAATTGATATTGAGGGATTCTCCAGAGTGTCTTTTTAATTACGATGCGAGACCACATGATGAATTGATGTTTAGTGCTTCCCCAGAGTTTCTGTAGTTCCTCTACGTGGGCCACAGGGGGAATTGACATTGAGTGCTTCCCCGGAGCGCCTTTAGTATGATACGTGACTATAGGGGGAATTGACGGTGAGTGCTTCCTCAGAGAGTCTATATTTTATCTAATCCAAAGGGGTGATACTGTGTGTGCTACCCATAGGGTTGCATGTACATGATAGGTAGGACCATAGGGGATAGTCTATGGGTACTTACCAGAGGGATCCATGTCGAGTTATCTATTTTGTTGCTGCATGTTGTGTGGTGTTTTTAATGCTTAAACTGTGGATTGTTTACTGCTTAGTGCTTCCTTGTTTACTGCTTTATGTACTTTTTCCAGCCATATACTCACTGATTGTTAGGCACAGATCTTCTGGTGGATTCTTACTTGGATTTAGTCACACACGCTATTTGGGCCATGGTTTTGGGCCCAAAAAATTATATTTCTGCAGGTATAGACAAGGGTCGGCACCCATCGACATCAGGTACTTTATTACATTATATCTTGAGAGCATGGGACGAAGCCGAGCCTTGTGGTTCTAAGGAGTTGCTCATATGTTTTCCTTTTGTACTTTGGTTTAGTACTGTATTCAACATTGTGGATTTTTCGGCTGCATCCCTAGACATATATGTATCATGAATCATTCATATATATATTTTTCTCCAGTTGTTTATTTATCAATTTTTGGCTATTTACTGTTGTTGGATATTTACTTTATCCTATATTGTGTGTTGTTACGTCCGTTGTGTACTATGCCAATGAGGGAATAGTTTCCCTACCATTACATCCACGTCCCTCGCTGCTAGTCAATAGCCTCTAGCGTTCGAGGAAATGCGCTTGAGTCCATGTGACAGACCGAGAACGTGGAACCTCTATGTGGCTTTCGGAATGAGGAAGTTACAAATATATTGGTTAATGTATGAAAGACATTATAAAGAAAAATGAAATGTAAAGATACATGCATTAGATTTTTCATTAAAAAATGAAAGATTTTACATTTTAGATATTTTAACATTAAATAAGTCCTTAGTCTGATATTATTGATAATTGATGAATACCCCTTTGGAAATTTTACAACATTCCATAAAAAGAAAAACTAATATCTCTATTTCTTGGAAAGAGTGTAAGAAATTAGTGGATGGAATCCCCATTTTTCACTCATCACAGGCGCCAAGTATTCCTATTTATTTGTGTTAATCATGTAAAACCTACCCTTAATTCCATCATTTTTACTATGTACATTGAGTAACATTCAAAAGGTACTATCACATTAATTCTTGTCTACACTAATAATATAAAGAGAATAACTGATGTAAAAACAATCAAAATATGGTAATTTAAAAAATGATCACTTCTTCCCTTTGGTTCTTATATGTTTTTTCAA
Source organism: Viscum album (assembly GCA_963277665.1). NCBI lineage: Eukaryota > Viridiplantae > Streptophyta > Magnoliopsida > Santalales > Viscaceae > Viscum > Viscum album. The sequence continues at coordinate 2,125,054,933 of OY728119.1, forward strand.
AAATGGTTTGCCAAAAGCAGTTTCCCCATCTTTTAATTTCTCAAACTGTTGATCACCTTTTAGTGTGGATGGTTTTTTATATAATATCATGTATTTTATATGTATTTCCCTCTTGATTTTTTGTGAAACATCTTCTTTTTAGAATTTCAATTCTTCTTTAAATCCTACTGTTAGAGTTTCTTTTAGGGATATAAATATTCTTCCAGTAAAAATTACCTAATATTTGAAGATGTATATTCTATTAAATTAATGGAGATTGGTAAAATATTTCAAATGCATACAAGGGTTATTCATGGGGATTTAATGTTTCATTTCTGGTTTTTTATAGAATCTTGGATGTGATATATATGTAGAAAAATTTCACACTGTGAATAAGTTACATAACGTGAACATGTTTCCAGGAACATGTCATGTTCTGGATGAGAGTGTGAAATTTTTACATGTTGTGGAACAAGTTCACATCTTGAAACTATTCATTGGGGTTATTTTAACCCATAGTGACATGTTTTTCTATATATCTTATATATCAATAATTTGACATCGTGAAATTTGTTCACATCATGAATATCTCATGATCATCTGTTTGACCCACACTGCATGTCATGAACAATCTTGGGTACCTCGGTAACCCGATAACTGAGCAAATCCTGACTTGACATGAAGGGTGTTCCCTGTCCCCACAGGCTGGCGATTAACACCTGCCATTGTACACCATACAAGTGGGAATGATTTTTTTACAAGAATAAAGACTCGAAAGATAAAATATTATATGCGTATCAATAGAAAACTCCACTGGGATTAAAAATTCCTGAACTCAAAGTGGAATTAAATCCAAAGTACTACTACTCAATGTAATAAATAGGAAAATATCCCCAAGGTCCCTAATAACACAACTCAATGTTTTGAAAGCTCAAAAGATATATCCACCTCCAAGAGATCCCTTCCCATTACTCAAGCCTATAAGAAGAATGTCTACAAACACCCAAAGGCTAAAGTACAATGTGAGCCTAAGCACTGTAGGGTACCTCCAATGAATCCATAATAGATACAAAATACAGATTATCTATTTAATAGCTTTCAATTTTTAAAATAAATAGGTTTGGGAATTCCAAATCATATTTAAACAAAACATGCTACACAGTTTCGTTATGATGGTAAATTCATTTAAAGCACATTATTTACTTTATAGGAGATGGAATATTTTTAAAATAATGTCTTAAGTATATAATTTATATAATATAGTTTATATAAATTCAGCAGGCTTGTAAATCAGTTCAAACAAACATTATCATACATTTATATCTCAAATATAAATAAACAAGTGAGAAACATGGTTATCTTTAAAAAGGTATGAGAGTATAAACTAGATATTGGATTCTACACTCTCTATGTGAACTCATAAAAATTTGTATACACACATTCGTATAACACTGGCTAAAGGAGATACTTCACCATCCCATCATGGATGTGACCCTCCATAAGTATGGTTTAGAATATTTTCATATCGTACAGTTTATTAAAATAACTCACTAACTAGTTAAGTCTTTCATGCACTCTTACATGATGGTTGAACTATTTTAAGACTACTTAATATATGATCAGTCCCATTCTTCCATTTTCATAAATTCTAATTTCATTCCATTTAAAACCAAAACATGTTTTATTCAAAAATATGCCTTTTTCACAAGATAAAACCATTGGGTTTCTATCAAATAATTTTAAGCCATTTTAATGAGTTTGAAATCCATTCAATACAAATTCCATAATTCTTGAAATTAATTTCCAAAATTAAAATAAAAAATTTAATTGAAAAAATTTCCATCAAGTCCAGAATTTAAATTAACCAATTTAAATCATCCAATTTCCATAAACCCACCACGATATCATGAAATTAAGGGTTTTCCAAATTTCGATGCCAAAACCATTTAAAATCCACCAATTCATTTTAATTGGGATTTTTTCAAACAAATGAATTTAAATCATCAATTTATTTAAATCAAGAAATTTGATTGTAGTCAATTTGGAAAATCGATATAGAACCACCTACCACTTTTCCAAAAAATGACACTTGCAACAACACCTGTCAACAAGAACGAAGGTTTAGATGACCTCGAAACTCTACCTTGTAGCAAGATCCAACACCACAATACATGGATCTATCAATACCAAGATGGTCGATTTAAAATCGAAGAGGATAGTAAGGGATAAACTTCAACAATGAGGGGGGACACTTACCATGGAATCACATAGCAAGAAGAATGAAGATCCAGAGCCATTTTCTTCGATCCGGAAGGAGTTAAGTCTCTAAAAACGCACCAAAACAACTCTACGTTGAGATACATGAAGTATTTAATGAAATGGACTAAGTGAAATAGACAAACGCATGACTTTATGTTGGGTGTCGGCCGAGTCATGATGTGTTCTTTAGGGTCATGACCTTTAGGCCATGTTGGATAAGTACACAGAAAAAATCGTCTCCTCTGGTTATAAATTTGATATTTAAACACTAAATGATGTGAACATCAGGTAACAAAACATGTACTATATCATGTCATGGACCCCTCTTCACAACTTGAATTCATCCGCACGTATATGACGTGTACTTTAGGTACAGGGTGTGTAATTCAGGTACACCGCGTGTAGTTCAGGTACAAGATGTGTACATATCCTGAAACAAATTGTGACCCTAGAAAAATATTTTTAATCAATTTTGATAGGTTAAGGAGTTAGAAAAACTGGAAAATTACCTTTTCAAGGTAATGGAATGTTTCAAACTCCCCGCTATAAAGACTTTTTATCCCCATAAATCCAATTAATAGTATTCCATGCCAAAGTGATGAAGCCACTGCTCTCTCATTAGTGGATCCCTCTCCCACCTCTCAAAGGAATCAGAACCATGATTCTATAGAACATAAACCAAAGGTATCATCCCCCAATGAAGTACCTTGGAGTCAGAATCAACTATCATGAATGGTTGCTCAGTCAAAGAAAAACCATGCTTGCTCTCTAGATCACTGTAGCTCAAAACATGAGATGAATTAGATATATACATTCTCAACTGCAATACATGGAACAAATTATGTAATGATGTTAGTTGTGGTGGATGTTCCAAGTTGTACACAACCTTCCACACCGGCCCAATAACCTCAAAAGGTCCCACAAAAGGAGCTGCAAGCTTCCCTTGCTTCCCAAGACATCCTTGACCCAATTGGGTAGAAACCTTTAAGAAAACCTGATCACCAACTAAAAACTCTAAAGTTATATGATGTCAATCAGCATAGGACTTATATCATCATTGTGTTGTCAACATCCTATAATGAACTAATTTAATCTTTGATGTCTTCTTCTGCAACATGCTTGGTCCAACCAATATATCCATCACTGACCTCTGACCAACACCACAATGATTTACACATTCAGACATAAAATGACCCGAAAAGGTAATTATGATTTACACATCGTGAAAAGGTAATTATGTTTATAGGAGAACTCAACCAGTACCAAGTGATTATACCATGCCCTGATGAAGTCGAGAACACATGCACGAAGCATTTTCTCAAGAATCAGTATAGCTCTTTATGTCTGGCCATCCGACTATGGATGGTACGCCATTCTCAAATGGACCTGAGATCCCAGTGCCTCCCGAAGGCCTCTCTAAAAGAGATAAGTTAAACGGGGATCCCAAAAAAATACTATAGCATATGGAACTATTTTAAAACGAACAATCTCTTTCACGTAGAGATTTCTTTACTTATTAACATTAACCGTATCACGAATGGGTAAAATGTTAGCCAAATTGGTTAGTCTGTCATTCATGACCCATATTGAATTCTTCTTCCTCTAGGAATGAGGAAAACTAACCAAAATTTCCATAGAGATCTCAACCCACTTCCATGTAGGAACTGGAAGTGGTTGAAGAAAACCTGAGGGTTTTTGGTTCTTGGATTTCACCTATTAGCATATACAGTAATGAGAGACAAAATCTGCAATGTCCCATCTCATACCTAGCCACCAAAACTACAACCTCATGTCATAGAACATCTTATTCATTCCTGGGTGCACATCCCACCGAGAATTATGGAAGTCCCCCATGACTGCCTTACTTTCCGCTAATGGCACAACAAATCAATTTTGATATCATAGAACACCCTATTTGGAGAAATACCATTGGGGAACTATCTCCCCACTATAAGAGATTATCTTATGCTACGAAACTCATCATCAACCTCATGGTCTTGTAGAATCATCTTGAGAAGAGTGGACATCAACTGCACAGTGGCTAAAGAACCATCATCCCCTTCCTCCAAAACTTAAATAAAAAATATGAATAGAGAGATGTCAAATTACACCCTTCTAAATAATCTTTCACTTTCTAGGATAGAATTTTCCTACTCAAAGCATTAGCAATGAAGTTAACTGTCACTGGGGTATATGCAATGTAAAAGTTGAAAGAATGTAGGAACTGCACCCTATTCCTATGATGAAGATTCAAATCTTTTAGGGAGAATATATAACTCAAGATTTTGTTATCTAAATACACACTAAACCTTTCTCCAAAAGGGAATTCCGCCAACTTTTAATCAAATGAATTACAACATCATATTCAAGATCATATGTAAGATAATTCTTCTCATGTGGCCTAATATAATGTGATATATATGCTGCTACATGATCACCCTTTATAAGAATGTTGCCCAAGCTGGAACCTGATGCATCGAAAAAGACCATATATCCCTTCCTAGATTTTAGAAGAGTTAACACTAGAGAAGTAGTCAAAATATGTTTCAACTCAACAAAAGAACTTTGGAATTTATCACCCCAAAAAAACATCACCCCCTTCTGAGTCAAATCATTTATTAGTGAATTCAAAATCAAGAAGTCATTTGCGATCCTATGCAATATCTTTCTAATCTGAAAAAGTTATGAATCTTGAAGACATTTAGTTTTTTCTCCTATGTTATAATAGCCTTCACCTTCTAATGATCTAATAATACAAACATTTCATACACCACGTGTCCCAGGAATTTCACTTCCCGAATCCAAAAATCACACTTTGATATCTTGGCCTAAAGGAGATGATTTCTCGCAGACATAGAGTTATTCTTTGATGATGCACATGATCCCCCTAGGACTTGTAGTAGACCGGAATTTCATCCACAAAGACTACAAAAAATGTATCCAGATACTCATGGAAAATATTGTTCATTTAAGTCATGAAAACTATAGGATCATTTTTCAAACCAAAGGTAATGAAAAAGGTTCTCAAAATTCTCATACTTTCTCTGAAAGGCAGTTTTTAGAATTTTAAATTATTTTATCCTCAACTTATGGTATCCAGATCGAAGGTCAATCTTTGAAAACCATTTCACCACTTTTAGCAGATCAAACATATAATCAATTTGTGGTAATGGATATTTTTTCATTATCGTAACTCAATTGTGCTTTTGATAATAAACACATAAGAGAAGATAAAGATCAACCTTCATAGAAAATAGAAAATAATATGCCGTAGGTGACACAATTGGATGAAAAAAGCCTTTCTCAAGATGGTTTCCAAACAAAGAATTCAACTTTTTTTCAGTTCATCTTGTTCCATATGGTAAGAGGGGATAGAGACCGGTTGAGTTTCTAGCATGAAGTCAACATAAAAATAAACCTATATCATCGGTGGAAGACCATATAAATCCAAAGGGAACGCATTATAAAACTCAGCGACAACTGGAGGAAGATCACCACCCATTGAATCTTTCTCGAGGCCAAAGGAAAACACTGATATCACTTTCCCCAACTCTAGATAAGATGTTATGGCTCTCCTTGACCTTGGGTACTATTCTCCTTGAAAAACAAGGGGAACACTGCTGGGTGTAGTAAAGTAGACCCATAGAAGATAACAATCAATTTAGGTCTTTTGGGCAATGAGCCAATCCATCAAAAATATGATGACAAGATAATTAATATCAAGAACCAAAAAACCCCAAGATAGCTCAATATTTGATAGGGAGAAGACACAGGCAAGAATATGGAGACCTTTCCCTATATCTATACAAAGGGCTGTAGTAATATACATTACACAAGATAGTTTCTCCATATGAAGATTAAGTAGGTTAATAATAAAGGTTGAAATAAAATAGTGAGATGCACTAGTATAAAAATGTTCAGTCCCTAATGGTGCAAAAATGGTAATGGTACCTCTCACGGTCATTGGACTCATGTTTGATTCATCAGGAGACTCTTCAACTGTGTGAATAATCTTCGTTTTGGATGCATGTGGCTGGATCTATTTTGAATGTGAAGAATTTGATTACCCCATAGTGTTAAGAGGAGATGATGATCCCATCACACTATGAGTGGTAGAGAAATGATGGTAGAACCTTTGTTAGGGTCCTGAATGTCCACTGGAGCTACAGTTATTGTGTGCCTCAGGGAAAACCCTCCTTGAATTTCCTAGCTTTCCACACTGGTATGATGTCAAAGAACATCCTCCTAGAGCAGTAGGAGGCAAGTAATGACTTTGACATCGAGAACATCAATGAGGATCATCATGCTTCTGTTTTATTTTGAAGGATCCAACGTTTCCATTGGGAGAAAAAGGAACTCCGGTCAAACCTAAACTTCCAGCCAACTCCATCTCAAACATCAACTCCCTATATAGCACATCAGTGTAAGTTAGAAGATTCATCAAGAAAACATGAGAATGGATATCTAAACGAAGTCCAAACTCAAGTTGTCGAGCCTTCATCCTCTAATTAGATAAAATCCTAAGAGCAAATTGCACCATGTCAGAAAATATATTTGAATACTCAATCATGGTTTTTTCAATCTACTCAAGATTCAAAAACTCTACATCCTTATCCAACACCATCAACTCTGGATATAACTGATTGGTGAAAATAACCTTGAAGTCTTTCCATTCTAATCCATCATATTTTCTTGTCTTAACCATCATTTCCCACCATCTCATGATCATTCCATCTTCCAAGAAGGTGGAACACATCACCCTAATCACTTCTGGTGTCTCCAAGAACTCAAACAAACGTTCTATCTCGCCGAACCATTACTTAACATGTTAAGGATATGTGTAACCTTTGAAGACTGGTTGTTTTTGGAAAATGAACTATTGAGAATGACTCCAAAGAACTTCCCCTTGAGGATCCACACCTAGTGTTTGAGAAGGAACTTGTGGTGGTGTCTATCCTAGAGCTTGTACAATTGGCACAATTACCTCAACCAGATTTAGATCGACAAAAATATTTTCTTTTTGAGGATTAGCAACATCCTTTTCCTATATCTGATTCACACGTCTCCTCGTAGGCATCATTTGACACAACTGTACAAAATGAAAGCAGAAAATTAGATTAACACTCAAACTCATTAGAAATAAAAAATATTCTGAATAAAAAGGACAACCAAGATTTGGAATTCAACCAATCCAATCTCTATTGGGAAAAGATTATAACTAATCCACTAGACATATTTTCCTAACCACCCATGGTGACATAATGTTCATTGTGGTGAGATATGGCCAGGCACTCAATCACTACTACCTGAAAAGTATGAAAATGATTTAAAAAAAGCATTCTAACTTCCAGAAAAAAGAATATTAACATTATCCTATGATTCAAATTTGTCACGAACAAGATCGTTTACCTTGGTAACACAATAACTAAGCTGACCCTGACATGACACGAAGGGTGTTCCCGATCCCCAGGGGCTGGCGACTAGCACCTGGAATCGTACAAAATAAATGGGGGAATGACATTTCCTTAATAATGCAGAAGAAAAATATGAAATACAGTATGATTATCAATAGAAAAATACATTGGGAGTAAAAGTACCAGAATACAAAGAGGCATAAAATACTAATTACTATAAATGAAATTACGAAATAAAAAATAACCTCATGTTCCCTAAGGACACAACTCTCCACTTACAAAGTTCAATTGCTAGATCCACCTCCAAGAGATCCCTTCCCTTTTCTCTGGCCTGGAAAAAAGAAATCTATAAACACATGATGTCAAAAGTAGGGTGTGTTCCTAAGACCAGTAGGATGCCACCAAATATTCCATAACAGATGCCAAATATAGATTATCTGAACAATAGCTTTCAATTTTCAAAATAAATAGGTTTGGAAATTCCACAACATATTTAAATGAAACATGCTACACATTTTCGATATGATAGAAAATTAATTTAAATCACATGCTTTATTCTACAAGAGATGGAATATTTCTAAAAAAAATTCATAAGTAAATAATTTATATAAAGCAGTTTTTATGAAGTCTGGAAGCATGTAATGTAGTTCCAACAAACATTAGCATACATTTATATCTCAAATATAAATAAAAAAATGAGAAACATGCCCATATTCAAAAAGATATGATAGTATTAAGCAGCTATAGGATTTTACACACTTCATGTGAAACTAGAAAAATGTGTATACACACATCCCAATAACACTGGAGAAATGATACATTCCACCAATCCATCGAGGATGTGACCCTCCACAAGAATGTTTAGAACGTTTTTGTAGAGTATAGTGTCTCTAAAAATCTCACTAACTACCTAAGGCTTACATGCACTCTAGCATGATGGGAAAACTAATTTAATACTTCTTAAAATATGATCAATCCCATTCTTCCATTATCAAAAATTCTAATTTCTTTCCATTTAAAATAAAAGCAGGTTTATTAAAAAACAAGACTTTTTCACAAGATAAAACCATTGGGTTTCTATCAAGTAATTTAACCCATTTTTATGAGATTCAAATCCATTCAAAACAAGTTCCATTCTTCTCACAATTAATTTACATTTTTAAATTCATCAATTTAATGGAAAACATTTCCATCAAATCCATAATTAAAATTAAACAATTTAAATCACCTAATTTCTATAAACCCACCCCAATTCAATGGATTTGGGGGTTTTCCAAATTTCCATGCGAAAACCATTTCAAATCCTCCAATTCATTCAAAATGGGTTTTTATCAATGCAATTGAAAGAATGATTACGAAATGGAATTTAAATCAATAATTGGAATAAATCAAGCAATTTAATGCTAATCAATTTGGAAAATCTGGACGGAACCACCTACCACTTTTCTGAATAACAACACTCTCAATGAAACTCGTCAATGAGAATGAGGGTGTATAGGTCCTTGAATCCCTAAATAGTATCAAGATCCAACACCAAAAGATATGTATCCATCAAGAAGAATGAATATCCTAAGACTTTTGGTTCGATCAGGAAGGAGTTGAGTCTCTTGAAAGTCCACCAAAACATCTATAGGTCATGATCCATGAAGTTTTGGAATGAAACGTACTGAGTGAAATATGAAAACACATGACACTAAGAAGGGAATAGGCAGAATTAAGTTGTGTACATTAGGTTCCCGACAAGTACGCCATGATGGATACATACACTGATAAATCCATCGAATCAGGTTAAAAATTTGATATTTAAACAATAAACAATGTGTACCTCAGGTATGTGATGTGTACCTCAGGTACATGATGTTTACAATCTCATGGCATGCCCCCCAATTCATGGGTTGAATCTATCCCCAAGTAAACAACATGTACATCAGGTACATGGTGTGTACTTCAACTTCTCGATGTGTTCCTACCCTGAAACCAATATTAAACCCCCATAAAACTGTATTTTAGGATTTTTTATTGAACAGGGACTTAGAAAAATTGGAAAATAACCTTATCAAGGTGAGAAAATATTACACTGTATATATGATTTTATTTTTTATTCATTGTAAAACCTCCTTTATTGAAGCATATGTTGACTCCAGGTGATTATTTTGTGATTACAACCCATTCAGATATCTCATCCTCACATTTGATCTTCGTTGAGTTCTTTCTCTTTCGTTTTCTCCTTCCTTCCTCTACCCTATGTTATAGCGATGTGATATAATTTTATTTGTTGAATTAGAATATTAATCTCAATGTTTTTTTGATCTATTAATCATTTTTTATCCCATTCACCTTCATTTCTATATTGTAATTCCCCATTGTGGGGGTTTCTTTGGTCATGGGATAAATGTCAGTGGTCTAGAACATATCCATTTCCTCTTATTTAATTATCCAAGGTATATGAAATATATGTGATCACAACGGAACACCTAGAACAAGATCAAATTACTTTTATAATACCTATTGATTTGTAATCCCTTTCTTTTAGATCCCTATGATGATTTTAAAATGTTTTTGATTTATGGATAAATTTAAGTATTTTCATAACACATGTTATTTAGTGGTTTCTTAAGATAACATAAATTTGGATAAAATTAATTAATTAGAATACTAATAAACTAAGGGACATGATCTTGGTGACACATGTTTGATATAATTATGTTGTTTATTAAGAACTTGAATTAATAAAATACATTCAGTTAGATAGAAGATAATTTGATTAATTGATCATTGTTTCTTATGATGATTTATCAAGTATTTATGTTATTGGCCTTGTGATTTTTCTTGAAAAAAATAAACTTTATGTGATTTTGATGTGATTTAGTCCTAGGGGTTGTATTATTTGTTACATATTGAGGTTTTCTAAATATGATGCATGATTTTGTTGATGTCTAAGGGATTAAAGCATGGTTTATTTCTACTTATGGTCTAGGAACCTTGGTACTGGATGCCTGAGGGAAGAGTACATAATTATATTAGATGTTTGAGGATTCTATGCATAGTCTCTAGATTCTAGAGGTTAAGATGTGAGATAGATCATAGGAAAAGTCCACATTGTTAATTTGAGATTCTAAGATACTATTCCTTGGAAGGAGAATCCACCATCGATTAGGGGATCCATTATGATGCAAGAGGATCCTTTATCAGAAAAAGATATTTTCAAGGGAACCTCAATAGGTTGTAATGGTCGCAGGTGTCCCCTAAGAACCTGAGGGTCAAAGGGATTATTTCATGTGTAGTGTTAACTAAATAAACTAATACCCTAATTATCAATTTATTTCATGTACTAAATTTCTCAGTTTGTATTAGTTTATACATGGTGGTTTTGACCTACCGATTTTTACCCACTCCCTAGATGAGACACTATTTGGTAACATAATAGATTTCAAGGATCCATTTTTGGATATGGTAAATGAACCCTATTCCTAATTAGTATCTTGTTGTATGGGTTGGAACTTAGAGACAAGACTGATATGGGATTCGGGATTGGGGGTTCTTTGGAGTCTTTATTGGAGTTTGCATTTTAATTTACCAGTATGATTTTTTATAGAATTTTGTTACATTTATATTTTCATTACATTACTCTATTATTTTTATAATCTTTTCATCTTTTACTTTCTCATCTTTAGTTGTCTATTTATTTATTCATAATGATTATTATATTTCCACCACTCTAATGTTAATTTTCCACTACCAATATAACTATATACTAGAGGGAATAGTCTCCCCACTATATTCCATACAACCTCACTGCTAATAAGTATCATCAAGCATATGGGGAGTCATTCATGAGGCCATGTAGTGAACTGTGTCATTTACTTGGGGGAGTAATGGGTCAGTTATGTTAAAATGTTGTATTAAAGTATGGGATTTATCATCTTTATATTTATTATTTTGGAAAGTTAGATATGATACTATGATTTGAAATTACATGGTAATGAACTTTTGAATGGGAGTGGATAACCCATATATGAGGGAAAATCCGAGTGCTTGGGGATTAGATTGTTGTTCCTGATGTTTTCTGGTAATGATTTGATGTTATTTCACATTGTCTGATTCACGTGTTGTGGAATGGTATTATTTATATATATTTATTCTCGTGGCTAGGTATCGAATGATATGAGTATGTATGAATCATTATTATCACATAGGGATATATATATATATATATATTGACAAGCATTATTCATGATAGGGACATATTATTACATGTGATATATTTTTTTATATAAATTGTGAAATGATATTATGGTAATATCTATTAAATAAAACAAAATAACTAATATTATATACTAATTTGTTTTATAATCCACATTTATTTAGACCATGAGCCAGTGGTTCTCTATTATTGTCACCTATTGAGGTTTAACTTGATGTTATTAAGTATTATATGGAGTGTATTTATATTATAAAGAATATGAATCCTTGTTATCTTTGAATTGAGCATTTGGATAGTGGAAATATGTATGATCCTAATACAAAAGAACCAGGTATTCCTATAGATCTTGAGGATTAAATGGATTTCCAGATTCATGATAGTTTCCCAAGGGTTATCTGATCTATTTAGGGATATTGTTTTCATTATACCATCGATGCATAAGCTGAAGAGAGATTTTTTGGTACAAAATTCTCATATGTTCACTATGTAGGGGGTCCTCTATGTAGTTGATTTCTTGACTGAGTCGGTCTATAAAATATTTATGCTTCTTGACACACATGCAAATATGGGATTGAATCTTTATTCTTATATTAAATGTGTACCAACCATGACCTTGTGGGATATTTTGGATATAGCTGATTGGAAAGAGAATTTATCCAACATGTTATTTGAGAATAAATTTATAATACACTTATATAATGATATGTTGAGGGCTGATACATATACTAATTTCATAAATATGACACAAATGGAAATGTTTTTGATGGACTATGCAGAATCATTCACCGAACGGAATAGATTTTCTCTACACATGGCATCTAATGCGATCACCAGGGAGAGAAATTTTCTGGATAGGCTTCACTATGAGATCAGGTTTCTAGAGAACATATTTCTCTTTAGAATCCCTTTGCATGTAATGATTCTGACTCTTATCAAGGAAGGGAATTTGTTAGAAGTTTTGAGTGGTATCCATACAGTTTTCACAGGGTGACTCGATAAATACTCTTCTAGTGGAAGGAATAATCTCTATAGTAGTTCTCACTAGGTAATTAGTGGGAATAGAAGTAAAGGGAATGTAATTTCACCTCAATATTATAGTCTCATATAGTGCTTTCGGTGTGGTAGGTTGGGCCATATGTGCCAAAAGTGGCATATCCCAATAGTGGAGTGTTGTGTCAATGGATGGTAGGGTCATATTTATTTGTATTAATGGAAATATTCATAGTACAGTTGTAGAAGTGGATTATGAAAGACACATGGGTTTGGGAGAGGCTAAGATACACCTCTTCAGAAATGTAGGAGGTGTTTTATAGTCCATTCAAGAAAATATAGGCGATGTGGTACCCCAGTGTAGGAGAAGTAGTATCACTCAGAGGGAACGACATTAGGGGAGTCATAATGTACCCTAGAAAAGAGGGTAGATCTAGTTATATTCGACAGAGTTTTTTCTGACCAGTTTGGATGTAGGACCTTTTACCATCAAAGGTACAATTATTGTATAATCCACCTTACCTTTAATTTTGTTTGATACATTAGAATCACATTCCTTTCTATCTTCTATTTTTTAAAATAGTTTTGATTTGGTTATGGGGAGAATATATTGGTCGACAACCATTGACACAACATTAGGAGTGTGGTTAGAGGGTATCAAGAGCTACAAAGAGTGTTCTCATGAAATTGGTTTCTTTAATTTCCATTGGGTAATCGTTATGTCAGAAATTAAAATATTTTATTTGATTAATATTATTGATTGGACAGTTCTTTATTAGGCTCAGATCATCTATTATAATAGTATATTTACCTTTCTATCTCTAAAAAACGGTAAATATACTCATCTCATTCAGTGGGATCTTCATGTTGGCTATGTAGGAAAAATTTAGTGAAGATTAGATTTTCATACATATCATATCGAAATCCTTATTTTAAATGTTGGAGGAATTTTATAGGATAAATTTCCTCCAATGTTTTACCATATATTGAAAACATTTCCTCATAAGTTCGAGGACTTACCACCCAAGAATGTGATTGAGTTCGTGATCAAGTTGGTTCTAGGAGTAGATCTAGTTGATATATAGCTTTATAATATGGAATAAATAGTGCTTCATGAGTTGAAATCTCAGTTGGAATATTTTGAAGATAAGGGTTTCATATAGACTGGTATATCTTCATGGTTTTCCCCCTGATTTATGCCATAAAGGCTGAAGAGATTTTATATTTATGTCTGGATTCTCAGATACTAATCTAGATGATAGTAAATGACTACTATCTCCTTCCAAGCATCAATAATCTTTTTGATCAACTAGTAGGTAACAAGATATTTTATTAAACCAAACAAACTTCACCCCTTCACTAGAATCATCTATCTCAAGATTGAACAAGAAATGGGTGTAGTTTTTTTCATTAGATACTTATGGAATATTTTTATAAGATATAAAAAATAGAATATTGTTAGTACTGATCCTCACCTTACTTATGTGGTGTTAGGCATATACCATGTATTGTGATGCATTTAGAGTTGGTCTTGGAGTTGTTATAATGTAAGAGGCCCTAGTTGTTTCTTATGGAACCAAAAATCTAATACCTTATTAGATTAATTATTTAAATCAAAATTCAGAGATAAATGTAGTGGAACATGCCTTGGGATGTTGTAGAGACTATCTTTTGAGAAAATGTTCTTTTGTCTACACAAACTACAAGATCCTCGCGTATATATTTTCTCATTGATACCTGATCCTTTAGCAGAGAAGATGGGTTGAATATCAACAGTCATTCAAATTTGATAGGTCTTATCAAATAGGAAATGGAAACATTTTTTCTAATGACTTGATCTAGAATATTAAAAAAATGGTAGTGTGGGAGTATTTCTATGAGTGGAGGATGATTGAAATATTCTCACAAAAGCATCTAGAAGTTTAGGATTCCCAGTTATGAGTATCACTAACTTTGAAATCTATTATTCCCATTATTTTGGACCAAGTAATGATAGAGAATTTATTTTATCCATATGGATTATCTCTAAGGGAAAAATATATTATAGAGTTACCATTAGAATTTTCTCTCAGTATAAGTGATGTTCTTATTAACTGTTACAGATAATGGGTTCATATTGGCTTGCATGAGGAGATGATAAAATAGTTTCACCCTTCTAGATGGGTGGTAAATATAAGAATTAAATTTTTTTATAATGATATCTATAGACTGATCATGTGTATAGGAATGAAAAAGGATGTTTTAGCCTTAATGTAAAGATGTGTCGCATGTCAACAATTGAAGGAAAAGCATCATAGGCCTACTAGGATACTACATCCTCTGTCCATCATGGAGTGGAAGTAGAATGATGTCACTCTTTATTTTATTACAAGATCACAATAATGAATTTTATGAGTGATTTTGGATTATTTAAAGAAGATATCTGACTTCTTGGACATCATAGAGACCTTCAATATTGATGATCTAGGTATTATTTACATGTAGGAAAAGTTTTCTAGCCTAGTTTTTTAGGATAAATTTTTTTGATCAAGATCATAATTTCAATACTCAACTTTAGTAGAGTCTTTATAAGTACATGGGATCATGTGTTATTCTTAGTACATCCTATCATCTATAAACTGAGGGCCAAACTAAATAGACTATTCATATTATAGAATATGTGTTACAAGCCTATATTTCAGATTTTAGTGGTTCATAAGAGTAGAATTTAGAAATCATATAATTTGATAATAATAACATCATCCCTGAATAAATTCAAATAAAACCCCTTGAGGATTTGTATAAAAATCCATGTTCTTAGCTTCATTATTGGTTGGAGGTCAGTGAGTTAGTTATTATTAGACCTAGACTCATGCCGAGGACATCAGGCATGTTTATTTGATTAGGATCTGGTTGGTGACCATTTAGAGAAGGAAGAAATAACACATTGAGCAATGAATATGACCAATGGAGTTTGAGGGGGTCATTATTTTTTCAGGTGTTCCCTAGGATAGGGAAATAATGTATTAGGAAATAGGGGAAGTTATTTCCCATGATTATTGGACACTTTGAGATAGTTGGTAGGGGCAGTCCAGTGAAATGTTGATTGGCTCTTCCATAGTGATATAAATCCATGAACGATGTGTATCACATATCAAAACTCTAGATATATCATCCATACCCATCTCATGTGGTAGAAATATATAATTTAAAGCTTGTAATATATTTATCCTTTGAGGAGCATCTGATACGGATTATAGACCGTGGTGGGATGTATCTCAAGCGATAAACTATACCTATAGTAAGATTATTGTAGTAGAATGGTGTTGATAAAGTTGAGTCTTGGGAGAGGGAATATGATATTCAAGAATAGTGTCCAAACTTTTTTTCTGAGACCCTATAGTGATGCTTTGATTAACTCTGCAAAGAAAATATTTTTGGTTTAATATCTTTTAGTTGAGATTTATTTTATTATTTAAACAATTGTGGTTGAGTTTCTTTAGGGATAGAGAGTCTTTAGTGGGGAAAATGACCTAATGTTCAAAGATATTGTATTATTCTAATTAATGGAGTTTGGGAAAAAATTTCAAATCACTACTACAAAAATTATTTTAACAGCAGTAGGATCGGCCATTATCCACACTAGAAAATTGCTTACTACCTCCATATAGTTGAAAGGACAACAGTTTTATCAGTGAAAATAAAAGCATTAATGAAAGACACCATTTATCAGTGATTTTATTTAGTGTTGATAAATATGACCTTTATCAGCTCTTTTAAAAGTGATGATAAATATTCCTTTATTGGCATGTTAAAAAGATATCATTAAAGTAGTAATTATCATCACTTCTTCAAGTACTTATAAAAAATCTCTTTACTAATGCTTCTAAAAGAGACCATGATGGTATATTTATCGACAAATTAAATATAGTTGATAAATATATCCTTTATCCATGCTTTTATAAGTACAAATAAAGGTACCTTTTATTTGCACTTAAAAAAATAAAGGATTATTTTATCTACACTTATATTAGTTCTGATAAAGGCTATGTTTATAGGTGCATTTAGTAGCGCTTATAATGTTGAAAACTGTAGTGTGAAGCTACACCACACTACATCAATAGAAATAGGTGAAGGGTGATATAAAAAAAATACTTCTCTGCCAAAAACAACAACCAAAATTACAAAAATAATCTACAAATACTAAATTCAAATGAAACAAAATTTCTAATAAAAATACAGGTAAAAGAAAGAAATATTGTGGTGTATGGAAGTAGTTTGTTTTACTAAATTTAATGTATATTTTGAATAAAAAGGTGTACTTTGAGTCATATCAGTCGCACCTTGAGTATAATTGAGTTTTGAGTTATTCCTACACATCAAAAATGACTTATGACCCTATTCCTAAAGTACCAAAACAATAGGAATGTGTTTTCTTAGTTTTGAGTATGTCAGGTTTTTTTAAAAGATCAATGTCATTTTTGTATAGAAAGACACACTTGGAGTTACACCAATCACACTATGTGTCGAATATAAGTGCGGATAATTTCAACATGTCACTAATGACATATGGATCATTTTTATAAAATACCAAATTAAATCAAATTCATTTTGCCTATTTTGATCATGTTAGTTTTTTTCACTAAAATTAATGTCATATTCGAATAAAAAGTTTCACATGGAGTCATACCAGTCACACCATGCATCAGATTGGAGTGTGGTTTATTGATAAACATCCCAAATGACTCATGTATCATTTTACTAATGTATCAAAGCAATAAGAATGTGTTTCCTAGATTTTAAATATACCACTTGCGTTTTAAATATAATGTTATTTTAAAAAAGAATCATGTACTTTGATACATACAGGTGGCACCATGTGTGGGTTTGACCTGAGACTAATTCATACACATCATAAATGATTTATGAATCGTTTTCCCAAATTATGAAGACAATCCGAGAATATTTACTTGGTTTTAGTGAGTGATTCTTTTTTGTAATAAGATGTCAATTTTAAACTAATAATAGACACTTTGACACCATATTGGTCACACTGTGCATTGTATTATGGTTTAGATGAGTAATACACCTCAAAAATGAAATATGGATCATTTTTCAAAAGTAAAAAAATGATCTAAATGTGTTTTCTAGGTTTTGAGTATCTAAGTTGATTTTTTTTCACTAAAATTAATGTCAATTTTCAATAAAAAGTCACACTTGGAGTCATAATGGTCACATCGTAGGTCATATTGATCTAAATAAGATTGATAGATGTTAAAAATGATTGATAGATCATTTTCTTAAAGTAAAAAAAACAATCATAATGTGTTTCCTCACTTTTCAGTACGCCACGTTTTTTTAGTAATATATCATTATAAATTAGAAACATGTACTTTGAGCCATATAGGTGGAATCATGTGTTGGTTAGACATTAGTCTGATTTATAATCATCATAAATGTACTATGAATCTCTATCCCAAATTATCAAGACAATATAATATCATCTGATCAGTTATCAATGAGCAAAATATTTTTGTATGAAATTGTCATTTTTAAACTGATAACAGTCACTTTGATACCATAATAGTAAAACTGTGCTTCATATTGAGGTGATACTGATTCTCACACATTAAAAATTACATGTGGATAATTTTCCTAAGGTGCCAAAATAATTCGAAGGTGTTTTCTCAGTTTTGAGTATGTTAGTTAGTTTTTTCAATAACATTAATGTCAATTTTGAATAAAAAGATGTTCATGGAGTCATACCAATCACATCATGCATTAGATTAAGGCTAGTCTGATTTCTACAGATTCCAAGTGACTAATGGATCATTTTAATAAAGTATCAAAACAATCATAATGTGTTTCCTTAGTTTTGAGTATGCCCCCTTTTTTACTAAAATGTCATTTTAAAATGGAAACACACACTTTGAGCCATACAGGTGGAATCATGTGTGGGGTTGACATGAGACTAATTCATACCCACAAAAAATTGATTATGAATCATTTAAAAAAATTATCAAGACAATTTGAGTGAGTTTTTAATGTTTTCATTGAGTGATTATTTTTTGTATTAAAATATCAATTTTAAACTAATAATGGACACTTTTACACCATACTTGTCGCACTGTGCAAAGGACTAAGGTGCGTCTAATTCCTAAACTTCAAAAATGTAATATGGATCATTTTTATAAAGTAAAAAAACAAATTGAAATGTTTTTATTTGTTTTTTAGTTAGTTAGGGGTTTTTTTCAGAAAATGTAAAGTCAATTTTTTAATAAAAAAATTCAGTTAGAGTCATACTGGTCAGATTGTGCATTGCATTGAGGTTAGGATAACTGATACATGTCATAAATGAATCATGGACCATTTTACTAAGTAATTATAATAATTAGATTTAATTTCCTTAGTTTTGATTATGCCACTTGTTTTTTTTACTAAAATTTTATTTTAAATAGGGAACATGGACTTTGGGATATACAGGTGGCATAGTCTGTGGGTTTAACATGGGATGGATTCAAACACATAAAATATGAATTATGAATCACTGTCCCAAATTATCCAGACAATATGAGCGTCTTTTCTTGGTTTTTTTGTGTGACACGTTTTTGTATTAAGATGTCAATTTTAAAATGATAGTAGACACTTTAACACCATACTAATCACACCAGGCATCAGATTGATGTTTAAAATGATTCCAACATTTTCAGAATGATATATGGATCATTTTCCTAAAGTACCAAAATAATACAAATGTGTTTTCTTAGATTTTAGTATATCAGTTTCTTTTCCACTAAAATTAATGTCAAATTTGAATAAAAAGCCAAACTTGGAGTCATATCCGTCATAATGTGCTTGAGATTGAGGTGAAGCTAGTTTCTACACAACCAAAATGACTCATGGATATTTTTTCTAATATATTAAAATAATTATAATCTGTTTGCTTAGTTTTTATTATGACCAATGTTTTTACTAAAATGTCATTTTAAACTGGAAACATGCACTTTAAGCCATGCAGGTGGCATCATGTGTTGGTTTGACATGAGAATAACTGATACATGTCAAAAATGAATTATAAAAGACTTAAAAAATGGATCTAATATTGTGTTACATGTGTTTTGTGCTCTTTTAAACAATTTTTCTAAAACACAATCATGGTATGATCCTCATTCAACTTCACAGCCTAACTTTTTTATTGTTATCAAGCCATCTATTCTGATCCTCCTTTGACTCAGCCTCCACATCAGTCATAGCCTCTACCTCCTCATCCATGCTAGTCTCTGACATTGAATCTACCTTAGACTATACCTCCACCTTCACATCTGCCTCTTCTATCAACTCTGCCACTACCTCCGCCTCTATGATTACCCAATAATTTTATTGATTGTAGGATAGAACTTCTATAGAAATTGATTTCCACCATTATTCTTCTCCTTGAGAAAGGAATAAAGAATAATATATAAGCATTCTGACTCTAATGATTCAAAATCCAAATATCATTCAATGTTCATAACTCATACTAGGTCAAAAAAATAAATGGTAATCACCTAAATTTAATGTCGACATAAATTTTGAAAAAAAAACGTACGCTACCCACTCATCTCAAAACAAATTGGTTTTTTTAGTAACTCGGTTGTCTTAATTCTTGATAGCACTATGAAAATTTAAACAAAAATCTTATTTTGAAATATATTTAATCAAATTGTAATTACCTTCTGAAATTACTTATTGGGGGATGCTTATCTTTTCATGATTTTTTATTTCTCTCATAAATTTGAAAACATAATGTCCACAATCGATCTCATTATCTTGTTTCAATCACTAAAAAACTTTGACCAAAATAATTATATTGTTTTGATTTATTTTAAAAGATAAATCTTTCTATATATACACTAATTTTTTTTAAACTTGTAGTAATTTAATGGATTTATCCCCCCAGACACAGAATTCATGCCATGATCTAGACTATATTGAAAGGATTCCCTGTCAAAATAAAATTCTTGTTAAAATATATACGGGCCATATAATTTTATGTTTATCTATAAATGTTGATTTTATTGTATTACATATTCATGATACACATCATGTGTGTTCGGTTGGTTTCATATCCAAGCATTTGATCCAAAAAATAAATAGTTGGGGTGTCCATATTGACTGCCTAACAGTATCCAGTTCACCCTAAAACAAATGTAATGAAAAAATTAAAAATATATTTTATTTGATTAGATTGTAGAGTTTTACATTTTCATTTTAGGAAACAAAAATATTCTATAATTTGATTCATTTTTAGTAAACTCATGGAGTAACTTATATTTTTTCTTCTCAATTTCATTATTTTCAAATGTATTTTCTTACATAGAAATGATATACAGATCAGTGAATCCAAGTCATACATCACACAATATCCCCTTTATATAGTTTTTATATAAAAAGATATAAAAATATAAATATGTATTAAATTTAATAAACATATTAGCTCACTATTTGGACAGATGTATTATTTTGGTACATGGGTACTGACAGATACAGATTACATACAATTGTAACCTATATAATTTTAGTAATACAAAGTTATCTAAAGTTATATGATTGACATTTAGGAGAAAGATTAATGAAATAATTGATTACCCTAGGTAAGGTATGTGTTTCGGGGGAATTACTAGCCTCAAATCTAGTGTGATCATTTGGCTCATGTGTGGATATTTTCTCTACTGTCTGTTTTCTTGGATCTTTTCTTATATTTTAGTCTACAAAACAAGACTAAAAAATAATATATTCTAGTGATTTTATTTGTTTCTAAAATCATGTCATCATATTATACATATAATCATACAGTTTTATCTTCTAAAAATATGTTTATGGAGAAACTCCAAATCCTAGTCCTCTAACACGACCAGATTGTTTGTGCCACTTGAATGCTATTGAAAGTAGATTTTCTTCATGTATGGCCATTGTCAATTGTTTTTTCAAAAAAATATAAAAAATTATGAAAATAAATAGCTATTTTTAATCCTGTTATATTTAATCATTCAATAAGAAGATTGAAATTATTCTATTGAAATAATTCTTGCTGAGAAGAAATCCCATGTTGTGGAAATTCCACCCAGAAGGTAACGGGTTACTTCTACAGTTCGTCCTTGTAGAATACTCAAGGCTATATGCTGAGTTGTAGGAGAAAATTTTATTTTATAATGAGCCCAAATGATCTATTAAATAAGTTATTTCCAATTACCATGACAACTAAATAAAAACATTAAACTAAAATCCCATACAAAATGAGCACCTAGGAACAAAATACCATATCCAGCTGATGAAAACCCATGTATTGTAACACATCTAGAATTGGTCTTGGAGTAGTTATGATGTGAGAGGACCTAGTGGTTTCTTGTGGATCCAAAATTCTAATACCTCATTAGATGAATTATTTAAATCAAAATTTGGAGTTAGGTGTATCAGAACATGACTTGTCATACAGGAGAAACTATCTGTTGAGAAATATTTTTCAGTCATTCAAATTTGATATGTATTATACAATAGAATAGGTAAACTTCACTTCCAATGACAAGATATATAATATTAAAATAGTTTTAGTGTGGGTTCCTTTCTGCGAGTGGAGGTTGAGGGAAATATTCTCAAAAAAGCATCTAGATGTTTCAGATTCCCAGTGATGAGTAGCACTAAATTTGCAATCTATTATACTCATTATTTTGGACTAAATCAAGATAGATGAGTTATTTTATCAAGTTGGATTATCTATAAGGAAAAAAAATGATGTGGAGTTACCACCAGAATGTTTTCTTAGAAGAAGTGATGTTCTTCATATATATTTCTGAGAATGGGTTCATATTGGCTTGCATGAGGAGATGATAAGATAGTTTCACCCTTATAGATGGGCGGTACATCTAAAAATGAAATGCATGCATCATGATATCTATATATTGATCTGATGGTGACGAAGTTAAATGGATGTTATATCCTTAATGGAATGATGTGTCACAAATCATCATTTGAAGGAAAATCATAAGATGCATAATAGGCTACTACATCCTCTGTCCATCATGGAGTGGAAGTATAATGATGTCACTCTTTATTTTGTGACAAGATCATAAGAATGATTTTTATGAGTGATTTTGGAACAACTAAATAATATATCCTAATTCTTGGACATCATATATACCTTCAATGTTGATGATCTAGGTGGTATTTACATACATGAAATAGTTTGTTAGAATAGTTTTTTGAGGAAAAATTTTTATGATCAAGATCCTCGTCTCACTTCTCAACTTTTGTAGTGTCTTTATAAGTACTTGGGATCACATGTTATCCTTAGTACATAATATCATCCATAAAATAAGGGTCAAACTAAATAGAATATTCATATTCTAGAAGATTTGTTACAAGCCTATATTTCAAATTCTAGTGGTTCATGGGACTAGAATTTAGAAATAATATAATTTGACAATAATAACATTCTCCATGAATAAATCCATAAACATCCTCTTTTGGATTTTTATATAAATCCATGTTGTTATTATCTTTATTGGTTGGAGGTAGGTGATTTAGTTATTGTTAGACCTTGACTCATGTAGAGGATGTAAGAGCATGTATCTTTTTTTTAGGTATGTTTTCCTTTTTTCTGCAGTTTTTGAGAAGAGGGGAGTTTATTGAAATTTTTGAAGTACATGTTGTGTACTTCATGAGTACAATCCATGTACTGCGATGCCGCTGGAGGCCGTGTGCTAGCCATTTCATGGCCACACACACAGTCATGTAGGGGTGACATGGAGGCCGCCTAAAGTGGAGTACAGAAATGGAAAGTACATTCCACGTACTTTAAAAGTACATGTTGTGTACTTTCCTTTTTCATTAAACACACCAGGGTCACATCTAATTGCCAGAAAACACTCCTTTTAGGTCTCGTTCGACCGAGAGTACCATATGCCCACATATCGTTGATGAGCCCCCCCCCCCCCCCTCGAGCGTTCATCCATCCTCCGATTAGAACAACGTTGATTGCGTTGGAATCACATCAGTGATTTCTTCCTTCTCCCAGAGCATCGATTTCCAATTCCTCCTTTTTTCCAAGTTATCATGGGTTGAACATTTTATACGTTTTTGTAGATCTAAAATGTTCTAAGGCGATTCAAGTGTTGAGGTACAAGTATATCGATAACCTAACTCCAAGGTAGGTGGTTTGTGCCTTTCTGTTCAAAGTATTTGAGTATTATGTGCAATTTCCACTAATACCCTTGAATGGGGTATTGCAAGTTTTCCGTTTTACCCTTGTTTTCTTCTGTCCATGCTTATATAACTGTATAGATGTTGAATGGATAATAATAGGGTCGTTTTTCTATGACTTGGATGTTATTACCATGCATGTTATATTTACGACTGTTTGGTCATGTTAGCCAGTTTGGCTACATTGCCTATTTTCCACACCTATTGCTGTAGGATGGAGAGTTTGAATCTTGACATGTTTGATATGCTGTAAACTGTTTAGAAAAGTAGTTCTGTAGGTTTAATTTGACCATATTGTATTTCTATGCCATTATCCCATGCATGGCCATGTGAACCGGGTGTAGTAGACTATAAGGGGAACTGACCAAATGAGCTTCCTCAAAGAGTCTTTGAGCATTAGGCTATAGTGGGATAGACTATTTGAGATTCCTCAGAGAGCCTAGGATTACTTTGGGCTATAAGGGGATTGACTGTGTGAGATTTCTCAGAGTGTCCTTGAATTATTTAGACTATAAGGGGATAGACCGTGTGAGCTTCCTCAGAGAGTCTTTGTTTTACTTTGAATTACCATGCTTACCTTAGACTATAAGAGGAATTAACTATGTGAGATTCCTCAGAGTGTCTTTGAATGACCAAGGATATAAGGGGAATTGACCGAGTGAGCTTCCTCAGAGTGTCCTTAACCTTGGGGCTATAAGGGGAATTGACCGATTGAGCCTCCTTAAAGAGTTTATGAATATCTTAGCCTATAGGGGGAATTGACTGAGTGTTCTTCCTCAGAGAGTCTTATAATTTTTGTATGACCAAACGAGAGAGGTTAGGCCGAGTGTACTGCCCAGAGGGTTGTTGGTACTTGTTTGGTAGGACTAGAGGGCATGGTTGTGAGTACTTCCTAGTGGGTTACCTATTTCTTCTTAGCTGCTTTTTAGTTGTTTCTTGATAATGGAACTGTGGATTGTTTATTGTTCAGTATATTCATGTTTACTGCATTCTGTACTTTTACCTACCATATATTCATTGACTGTTAGGAACAGATCTTCAGGTGGTTGACTACTGGTATTTAGTCTCACACCCTATTTGGGACATGCTTTTGGGCCCAAACAGATTATATTATTGCAGGTATAGATAAGCGCAACCGCCCTTTCAATTTAGGTAAATGACTTGCTTTGGAGCTAGAGAGCATGGGACCATGCCTAGGATTGCGATGTTGAGTATCTGTTATCTTTTTCTCTTGTAATTGGTTCAGTGCTGTTTGTATTCATCATTGTGACTTGTTTGACTATTTTCCTAGACATATGTATCATGCATCATTTATTATTCATTGCTCAAGTTATTTATTATCTATGTCTTCTGCTATTTTCTGTTGTTGGATATTAACTGCTTCCGCTATTGCATGTTTCTTTACATCCTATGTGAACTCTGCCAATGAGGGCATAGTTTCCCCACTATCACACCCAAGGCCCTCACTACTAGTCGATAGCCTCTGGCATTCAGGGAAATTTGCTTGAGGCCAGGTGACCAACCAGGTACGGGGCGCATCTGGGTGGCTTCTGGAACCAGGATGTCACAAAGTGGTATCAAAGGAGATTCTTTTCTCTTGATTTTCTATTTGGAGACTTTATCTAGGGATCAGATAGAATAGGTACTTGGTAATAAGTTGTGCCCAGGAGTAGCTGACCCGTGTACAGTGGAAAGCCAATATACCTCATTTATTGCAATTTTTCTGATTTTTTAATTTTATAGTTGATTTGGTTTCACCGTTGGGTGAATCACATGTATTCTGTTGTTACTATTGATTATATTGAGGTTCTATCTCTATCGCAGCCCGATGAGATGAGGGTATTCCATCTCATGCATCAAATATGCACTTGAAAGAAATCACATGTCATGCATTCTAGCCATGCCATCTAGGATGCATTAGTGATTTCATGTTGTTGTGATAGACATTGTGTAGAATATGCTTGTTGTTGTGATAGATGCCTCGATATGAATACCTACTTTTTGATAAGGTATTGTTTGTGTAAGTATTTGTTTGGATGAACACAAAAATTCAGTTCTTGGGGTGTTATGGGCCCTCATAGACCATAATTTGGTGAATCATCGCTTTCTAGTATTGCTGTGACATGTGTAAGATTCCAAACATCAATTCACGGGGAGTATAGGCCCTCACAGATCGAAATTTGGCAATTTTAATTCTTGTTTCAGTTTTTTTCTAGGCTCCAGAGTAGTTTCTGAGGCTTACTGTCCATAAAAACCCAGAATACATGCCCTGTAGTTTTGACTACAGGCCATGTGATATTCTGTTCGGGAAGAAATAGTTTTTCTTAAGTACATGGCATTTACCGTATGTACATGCCGTGTAATCTCTAACCATGTCTTAGACCATGTGGTAGAGACACAGGATGGGGAATTCCTTGTAGGAACATGCTGTGTACTAGTTTCACATGCTGTGTATTCTGACCCAGGTACCCGGCTATGTCACGAACAACACGGGTCAGTGTTATCCTTTCATGTACACGCCGTGTCCTTCTAGAACACACATTGTAGTGTCAATCGTGTGTCAGGTCATGTCACTAACAACACGGTCTAGGTGAAGCTTGTCTAGTACATGTCATGTATGCCATGAACACGCCGTGTATTCTTGTCTTAGGAGAGCCGTGTGGCTTAACTGTGTTGAAGGACCAGGGAAATGAAAGGGGATTCAGGTACACACCCTGTTCTAGGAAAACATGTTGTGTGTTTTGGGGAGTTACATGACCAGTTGTGGAGGAAGTACATGCCCATGTGAATGAATTAATGGAACACGCCATGTGGGGGAATTACACTCCATGTAGTCATGTTTTTCTTAACCTTAATTCTTTCCTTCTTAGGTTTTCTTCTTGTGCCTTTAGTATTATATCCTTGATAATCTTGAATCTAAGTGTGCATTTGACCTTACAGAGGCATGCCACCTAGATGTCCTCTGGTTGACCGCCATTTGTAGGGCAGTGATCAGACGCCGGATATGGTTGATCATGGACTTCCTGTAGATCCTCTTGTTGTGCCAGATTTGGAACCAACAGTTATACCAGTTGCTGGTTCCGATGAGTAGTTTAGGGATGGTTTTCTGAGAATGATGCAAACCTTCCAGGGACCGCCACCTCCTTCCCTATCGATGGTAGATTTGACATGGGTTTTCCATCAGCAGCATCCTCCCACCTTCTCAGGGGAAGGAGGACCACAGGCTACAGAGTTGTGGCTTGGAGACATGTTGATTATTTTTGAGCATCTCAAGGTACCACCAGAGAGGAGGGTGATTCTCTCAACCTATATTCGCTGATACTCCGCAAAGAGGTGGTGGGATGTCATCTCTTAGGTGGGATGCCACCATAATATGGCTTGGGAGTATTTCCAGCTTATATTTTATGATTACTTATACCGAGAGACCTTGAGGACTAATCGAGCCCGGGATTTCATGATCCAGGGCCAGGGTACTCTTTCTGTGATGGAGTATTCCTCTCACTTCACAGAGCTGCAGCGTTTCATGCCTATTATAGCAGGTGATGAGTTGTTCCTGTCTAGGAAGTTTGAGGATGATCTCAGGCAGGAGATCCGTTCCGAGGTGAACATCATTAGGTTGACTTCGATAGGCTCTATTGTCAACAAGGCGCTGATTACTGAGCGCAATCTAAGGGATTCTGGAGCTGTGAGCCAGGGTGGTTCAGCATCTTGAGTTAGTATTCCTCCAGATGATAATAGGAATCGCCTTAGGGAGACTTCACAGGGAGATTAGAGTAGGCGGGATGCACCTTCTGGTAGCCACGTGGTGTGATACCAATGCGGGAGGAGCCGACATATGAGGCCACATTGCCCGAGAGACCTGGTGGAGTGCCGATCATGCAGCAAGATGGGCCATCTCTTGTGTTTCTGTCAGATTTTCTCTCTAGAAGTTGGATATAGGGGTTCTTCTATGACCCTGCATTCAGGAGCATCACCACCAGTTTCTCACCAGTCTGGGAACTGGAGTTCTTCTGGATGTTCAGGCCGAGGTGGAGGTCGTGTATGGGGTAGTCAGTCGCTAGTCCTTCAGTGATAGCAGGGTGGATCATCTTAGAGTGGTTAGGCTAGGTCATAGGGTCATGGAGAAGACCAGAATCTTGCGGTGGAGTTGACCCAACAAAAGCAGGATCCTGGGACTTCCACAGTTCGAGGTACGATCTTAGTAGCCTCAGTTTTAACTTCTTCCCTTTTCAACACAGGGTCTTCCCATAGCTTTATCTTTGTTTTTGTTGTGGAGATCCTTGGGCTCTACATCTTTTCTTCTACTAATATGTTGGTGATTAATACACAGTTGGGGACGAGAACATCTAGCGTACGTTAGTGCAAGGAGTTCCTTTTAGAGGTTGGTGGGTGTCACTTTTTATGGGATCTCTATGTCCTAGAGATGACGAGCTATGATGTCATTCTCAAAATGGACTGGCTAGTTACCTTCCAAGCAGTCGTCAACTACTACCACTGAAGGGTGAGTTTCATATCACCTGAGTGTTGTTGTTTTCTTCATAAGGGAAAATGGGATGTACGGGTGAGCAGAGCGGGTCAAGAGCATCATGGGTTGGGAAGAGTTACAGCCTGGATTTCTAGTCAATTTCTGGATGGTCAGGGGACTTCGTTGTTAGACCTTCCTCCAGTGGTGTACCGTTTCAGATATGTCTTTCCAGATGAATTTTCATGTTTTCCTCTAGAGAGTGAGGTAGACTTTTCTATTGGGCTTATTCTAGGAGCGGTGTCGGTGTCAATTCCTCCTTATAGGATGGCCACACCTGAGTTGCAGGTGGTCAAGAAGCAGTTGGAGGTGTTGCAGGAAAAAAGTGTCATCTGACCCAGTACTTCTCCTTGGGGTTCACCTATCCTATTTGCGAAGAAGTCAGATGATACCGTTAGGCTTTTTGTGGATTATCGAATGCTGAACTAGTTGACAGTCAAGAAATTATATCCCTTTCCTAGGATTGCTGATCTCTTTGATCAGATACGAGGAGCCTGGTTGTTCTATAAGATTTACTTGAGGTCCAGTTATCATTAGTTGTGTGTTAGACCATCTGATATACCTCTTATAGCCTTCCAAAGTAGGTATGGTCTATATGAATATATGGTTATGTTGTTCGGTCTCATGAACATGCCTGCAATTTTCAAGGCACTGATGAACCGAGTGTTCTATCCATACTTCGATTCCTTCATGGTTGTCTTCATGGATGATATCTTGGTGTACTCTCACACTCGACATGACCATGACACACATTTTGAGATCAATTTGAGTGCACTGAGGGATCATTAGTTATATGCTAAGCTCTCAAGGTGCCAATTTTGGATGGACCAGATTCACTTCTTGGGTCATGTCATCTCAGAAACAAGAGTATTAGTAGACCCAGAGAAAGTGTGAGCAGTAGTTTCATGGGAGTTGCCGAAGAACATCTTTGAGGTGTGGATTTTTCTAGGGATGGATGGATACTACAGACGTTTCATACAAGACTTTTCATGCGAAGTAGTACCTCTAACGCGTCTGACTAATAAGTGTGTGAAGTTCTTATGGTCATATTCTTGTCAGTCATCCTTTCAGGAGATGAAGGGTAGGTTGACGTTAGCAATGATACTAGTCTTGTCGAAGCTGAGAAAGATCTATACCGTTTATTGTGATGCCTCCGGTATCGGGCTTGGATCTGTGCATATGCAGGGAGATATAGTCGTTGCATTCGGGTCTCGGCAGTTGAGGCCACACTAGAGGAACTACTCGACGCAACATCTGGAGTTGGAATCTGTTTTTCATGCCTTATGTTTTTGGAGACATTACCTTCTATGGGATCAATTTGTGGTTTTCACTGACCACAAAATTCTCAAGTAAATATTCCCTCAGCAAGATCTAAATTTTAGACTGTAGTGGTGGGTCGAGTACCTAAAATCCTTCGATTTTGAGCATGCATATATGCCTGGGAAAGGCAAAGCAGTGGCTGATGCGTTGAGAAGAAGGACTCAGATACAAGAAGTTCAGGAGGCCCATAGTGAGTGGAAGCTTATGGATTTGTTCTTTGAGATGAATTTGGAGGTGCAAGATAGGGAGGGGCATACTTCTCTTTCTTTTGTAGCTATTACCTATACACTTCATGATTGGGTGCGAATGAGGCAGCTATCAGATTCTGAAGGCCTAGTCCTACGGGAAAGTGTGTTAGGAGAGGACCCTGTTCCATGATGGACCATAGGTGAGTATGATATCTTTCACTTCCAGGGACACATATGGGTGATAGAAGATATAAACAAGGAGATGATGTGGGATTTTCATTCCTCAGTTTGGGAAGTTCATCCTTGCATCACCAAGACGTATCGTGATCTACACTGTCAGTATTGGTGGCCAGGTATGAAGAGGGATGTTGCTAGTTTTTCCATGAGATTTTCTACTTTTCAGTAGGTGAAGGAGGAGCATCAGCGACCAGCAGGGATTTTACAGTAGTTACCAATTTTCGAGTGGAAGTGGAATGACGTTGTGATGGATTTCATGACCAGGTTACTGAGGTCGCCTTGAGGGAATGACGAGGTGCGGGGTTTCACTGACAGTCTTACGAAGGTTGCTCACTTATTTCCGATCAAGGATACCTTCAGTTTTGATGATATGGGATGGTTATACATCCATGCGATTTTACATCTTCATGGAGATCCACACTCCATTTTTTCATACGGGGATGCATGTTTTACTTCTCGAGTCTGGTAGGGGATTCAAAAGGCATTGGGTACACAAGTACTTTTGAGTATAGCTTACCACCGCCAGACTGATGGCTAGTCTGAGTGCACAATTTAGGTGCTTAAGGACATGCTCCGAGCATGCATTCTGAATTTTGGAGGTTCTTGGGAGAAGCAAATTCCTCTTAGGGAGTTTTCCTACAAAAATAGTTTTAAAAAAACTATTCAGATGGCACCTTATGAGGATTTGTACGGTAGGCCATGTCGATCACCCTTATGTTGGATGGAGGCAGGAGAGGCAGCTTTACTGGGACCTCATCTTGTTCATGAGACCACATAGCAGATATAGTTGATTCGGAAGAGGATGGCTACTGTAAAGTCTCAACAGAAGTCTTAAGCTGATCAGTGGAGACAACCTCTGATGTTCGAGGTCGAGGATCAGGTTTTCCGGGGTGTCACACCGAGGTTGGGACAGAATAGGATTAGGAGATAGGGTAATCTTTTTCCGAGGTATGTATAATCATTTGAGGTGTTATAGAGAGTTGGTTTGGTTGCCTATCGGTTGTAATTACCTCGGAGGTACTGGGCTATGCACGACCTTTTTCACATTTCTCAACTCTGACGTTACATTTTAGACCCGTCTCATGTCTTTAAACCTAAGGAGGTTGAGCTCGAAGTGGATGCATCGTTCGAGGAGAATCCTATCTGGATTGTCAATCACAGTACAAAGTTTCTCTGTGGTCGGTATGTTCCTCTCGTACGAGTTCTATCGTAGCACAGGCAGGTGCTGGATGTGACTTGGGAGGGGGAGGCCAACGTACGATCCCAGTGGCCAGAGTTGTTCGGGGATTCTTCTTCTACGCCACACTAGGGAAATTCGGGGACGAATTTATTTAAGGGGGGATGTTTGTAAGAACTCGGATCTACTTTTTAGGTATTGTTTTCTTTTTTATGTAGTTTTTGAGAAAAGGGGAGTTTCTGGAAATTTTCTAAGTACACACCGTGTACTGCGATGCCGCTAGAGGTCGTGTGCTAGTCGTGTCATGGCCACACACATGGCCATGTAGGGGTGACATCGAGGAAACCTAAAGCAGAGTATGAAAAAGGAAATTACACACTGTTTACTTCAAAATTACATTCCATGTACATTTTTTACAATAAATGCACCGGGGTCGCTTCTAATTGCCAGAACGCACTCCTTTTAGGTCCTGTTCGACCAAGAGCACCTTACGGCTATAGATCTTCGACGAGCCCCCCGAGTTTGCATCTTTCCTCCGATTCTATCACCATTAATTGCATTGGAATCACATCAGTGAGTTCTTTCTTATCCCAGAGCATCGTTTTCCAATTCCTCATCTTTTCCATGTTATCATAGGTTGACCATTTTATACATTTTCGTAGATCTAGGACTTTCGAAGGAGATTCAAGCATTGAGGTTCAAGTATATTGATCACCTAATTCCAAGGAAGGTTGTTTGTTCCATTTTTTTCAATGTCTTTGAGTATTATGTGCAATTTCCACCAATAACCTTGAACGGGGTATTGCATGTTTACCGTCTTACCCCTGTTGTCTTCCTTCCATGATTATATTCCTATGTAGAGGTTGAATGGATAAGAATCGGGTTGTTTTTCTATGCCTTGGATGTTTTTCCCATGCATGTTCTGTTTATGACCGTTTGTTCATTTTAGCCAGTTTGTCTACTTTGCCTATTTTCCATACCTATTGTTGTAGGATAAAGAGTTTGAATCCATACATGCTTGATATGTTGTAGACTTCTTAGCCAAGTAGTTCTGTAGGTTTACTTTGGCCATATTACAATACTATGTTGTTATCCTACACATGGTCATGAGAACCAAGTGTAGTAGACCATAAGGGGAATCGACCGAGTGAGCTTCCTCAGAGAGTCTTTGAGCATTAGGCTATAGGGGGTAGACTGTGGGATCTTCCTAAGAGAGCCTTGGATTACTTTGGGCTATAAGGGGATTGACTGTGTGAGCTTTCTCAGAGAGTCATTGACTTCTTTATATTATAAGAGGATAGACCATGTGAGATTCCTTAAAGAGTCATTGTTTTATATTGAATTACCATTCTTACCATAGAATATAAGAGTAATTGATTGTGTGAGCTGCCTCAGATAGTCTTTGAATGACCTGGGCTATAATGGGAATTGACTGAGTGAGCTTCCTCAGAGAGTCCTTAACCTTGCGGCTATAAGGGTAATTGACCGAGTGAGCTTACTCAGAGATTTCTTGACTATCTTAGACTATAAGGGTAATTGACTGAGTGAGATAACTCAAAGAGTAATATAATTTTTGTATTGCCAAACCAGAGAGGTTAGGCTGAGTGTACTGCCCATAGGGTTGTTGGTACTTGTTAGGTAGAAACAGATGGGATGGTTTTGAGTACATCCCATAGGGTGACCTATTTGTGCTTAGTTTCTTCTTAGTGGTTGCTTGATATTGGAACTGTGGATTGTTTTCTATTAAACATGTTCCTGTTTACTGCCTTCTGTACTTTTACATTCCATATATTAACTGACTGTTAGGCATAGATCTTCCGGTGGTTGCCTATTGGGATTTATTCTCACACCCTTTTTGGGCCATGCTTTTGGTCCCAAACAGATTATATTTTTGTAGGTATAGATAAGGGAAAACACCCATCCACTTCAGGTACTTGACTTGCTATGAGGCTGGAGAGCATAGGACCAAGCCTAGGCTTGCGATACTAAGGAGTGGTTGTCTCTTTCTTTCGTACTTGGTTCAGTACTATTTGTATTCCACATTGTGACTTGTTTGGATGTCTTCCTAGACATACGTATCAATTATCATTTATTATGCATTGCTCTAGTACTTTATTATCTCAGTCTTCTGTTGTTTACTATTGTTGGATATTCCCTACTTCCGCTATTGGATGTTTGGTTACTTACGATGTGTACTTTGCCAATGAGGGCATAGTTTCCTCACTATCACACCCAAGGACATTGTTTCTAGTCGACAACCTCTAGCATTCGGAGAAATGTGCTTGCGTCCATGTGACCAACCGGGTACGGGGCCCTCTGGGTGGATTCCAGAACCGGGATGTTATAGATGATATCTAGAACAATCGTTTGATTAGGATGTGTTTGGTGACCGTGTAGAGAAGGAATAACTAATAAAATGACTATTTTATATAACCTATGATGTTTTAGGGGGTCATTATGTTTTTTATGTGTTCCCTATGATACGTAAATACTGTATCAAGAAATAGGGGAAGTTTATTCCCATGTTTGTTGGACTGTTTGAGAGAGTGGTGAGGGTCAATCTAGTGGAATGTTGATTGGCTCTTCCATAGTGTTATAATTCAATGAAAGATGTGTATCACAAATAAAAACACTAGATATATCATCTATATGTATATCATGTGGAAAAAAATTTATAATTTCAAGCTTGTAGTAGATGCATCCATTGAGGAGCATCTAATGTGTATTATGGACCGCAGTGAGAAGTATCTCAAGTGAAAGACTATAGCTATAGTATGATTGCAGCTGTAAAATGGTGTTATTAAAGATGAGACATGGAAGAGGGAATATTATATGAAATAATAGTGTCCAAACATGTTTTATGAGACCCTACAGTGATTCTTTGATTAGCTCGGCAATGAGAAGATTTTTGGTTTAATATCTTTTAGTTGGGATTTATTTTTTTATTTAAAAATTAGTGGTTGAATTTCTTTTTGGGATTGAGATACTTTGGTGGGTAAAATGAACTAATGTTTGGGGATATTGGATTATTCTAATTAATGGATTTTGGGTAATTTTTTCAAATCACTACCACAAAAATTTCGTTAATAGCGCTACAATCAGCCTTTATCCGCACTAGAAAAGTGCTTACTACCTCTGTACAATTAAAAGGCCAATATTTTTATCAGTGAAAATAAAAGAGTTATCAAAATACACCATTTATTAGTGCTTTTATTTAGTACTGATAAAAATTCCCTTTATCAGCTCTTTTAAACAGGTTGATAAAGATTTCCTTATTGGCATTTTAAAAAGAGATGATAAAAGTAGGATTTATCAATGCTTCATTAAGTACTTATAAAGAACCCCTTTAAATGAAATAAAAATTCTAATAACAACCAAAATTACCAAAATAAGATAAAAATACTGAATTTTAATGAAATAAAATTTTTAATAAAAATACATGTAAAATAAAGCATTGTTGTAGAGTATGGAAGTAGTTTTTTTTCTAAATTTAATGTAAATTTTGAATTAAAATGTGCACATGGGGTCATATCGGTCACACCATGAGTATAATTGAGTATTTAATTATTCCTACACATCACAAATGACATATGGATCATGTTACTAAAGTATCAAAACCATAGGAATGTGTTTTCTTAGTTTTGATGTTGTCAAATGGTTTTTTATTAAATTTAATGCCAATTTTTAATACAAAGACGCACTTGGAGTCATACCTATCACACCATGTATTGAATATTGGTGCAGCTAACTTCAATACGTCTCAAATGACATATGGATCATTTTCTTAAAGTACCAAAATAATTCAAATTCATTTTCTCTATTTTGATCAAGTTAGTTTTTTCACTAAAATTAATGTAAATTTGAATAAAAAGATTCAGTTGGAGTCCTAACAATCACACAGTTAATCAGATTAGAGTGTTGTTGATTGATAAACATCCCAAATGACTCATGGATCATTTTCCTAAATTATCAAATCAATAAGAATGTGTTTCCTAGATTTTAAATATGACACTTGTGTTATTTAATATAATGTCATTTTAAACTGGAATCACACACTTTGAGACTTACAGGTGGCACCATGTGTGGGTTTGATATGAGACTGGTTCATGCACACCGTAAATGAGTAATGAATAGTTTTCCCAAATTGTCAAGACTATCTAAGCATATTTACTCATTTTTTAGTGAGTAATGTTTTTTTGTAATAAAAAGTAAATTTAAAACTAATAACAGACACTTTGACAACATAATGGTCACACCGTGATTTTTATTAAGGTTCAGAAGATTAATACACAAAAAAAATGAAATATGAATCATTTTCAAAAATTAAAAAAACAATAAAAATTTGTTTTCTTGATTTTGAGTATGTGAGTTCTTTTTTCACTAAAATTAATGTCAATTTTCAATAAAAAAGATGCACATGGAGTCATACTGGTCACACCGTTGGTCAGATTGCGGTAAAGAATATTGATTAATGTTCCAAATGTCTAATGGATCATTTTACTAAAGTATACAAATATTTATAATGTGTTTACTCACTTTTGTGTACACCACTTTATTTTTTACTAAAATTTCATTATAAATTGGAAACATGTACATTGAGCCATATAGGTGGCATGATGTGTGGGTTTTACATTAGTCTGATTCATACTCATCACAGATGAATTATTAATCTCTATCCCAATTTATCATGATAATATAATATTGTTTGATTAGTTTTCAATGACTGAACTATTTTTGTATTAAAATATCAATTTTAAATTGATTACATGCACTTTGATACCAAACCATTTACAATGTGCATCAGATTGAGGTGATATTAATTCTACCAAATCACATATGACATATGGATCATTGTCCTAATGTTCCAAAAGAATCCGAAGGTTTTTTCTATGTTTGGAGTATGTTAGTTGTTTTTCTCAAAAAAATTGATATCAATTTTGAATTAAAAGATGCACTTAGAGTCATGCGGGTAACATCATGCATTTGATTACAATTAGTCTGATTTCCACACATTCCAAATGACTAATGGATCATTTTGTTAAAGTATAAAAACAATCATAATGTGTTTCCATAGTTTCAATTGTGCCACTTTTTTTACTAAAATGTCATTTTAAACGGGAAACACACTCTTTGAGTGATACAGTGGAATCGTGTGTGGGGTTGACATGAGATTGATTCATACACTTCAAATATTATTGATGTATCATTTCCCAAAATTATCATGAAAATCTGAGTGAGTTTTGAATGTTTTCATTAAGTGATTCTTTTATGTATTGAAATATCAATTTTTAACAGATAACAGACACTTTGACACCATACTAGTCGCACCATGCGTAGGATTGAGGTGTGTCTAATTCCTGCACATCACAAATGACATATGGATCATTTTGATAATGTAAAAAACCAAATTCAAATGTTTTTGTTTTGTTTTGTTTTATGTTTGTGATTTGTTTTTTTTTTCACAAAAATTAATGTCAATTTTGAATAAAAAGATTCACTTGGAGTCATACTGGATGCATCGTGCATTGGATTGAGTTGAGGATGATTGAGAAATGTCCTAAAAGAATCAGGGACCATTTTATTAAATAATTAGAATAACCATATTGCATTTCCTTAGGTTTGAGTATGACATTTGTGTTTTTACTAAAATATCATTTTAAATAGGAAACACGCACATTGATCCATACATGTAGAATAATATGTGTTTTGACGTGGGATTGATTGATACACTTAATAAATGAATTATGAATCACTATCCAAAATTTTCAAGATAATATGAGCATATTTTCTTGGTTTTTTAGTGTGTGACACTTTTTTGTATTAAAATGTTAATTTTAAAATGATAATGGACACTTTAAAACCATTCTGATCACACTGGGCATAAAATTACGATTTAGATGATTCCAAAATTTCCAAAATGACATATGGATCATTTTCCTGAAGTACCAAAATTATACGAATGTGTTTTCTTAGTTTTTAGTATGTTAGTTTTTTCTCTAAGATTAATGACAATTTTGAATAAAAAGTTGAACTTGGAGTCATATCGGTCACACTGTGTGTTAGATTGAGGTGTGGATTATTTCTACAAATACCAAATGGCTCGTGGATATTTTTCCTAATGTATTAAAATAATCATAATGTGTTTCCTCATTTTTTAGTATAACACTTGTGTTTTTTACTAAAATGTCCTTTTAAATTGGAAACACACACTTTTAGTCGTATTGATGGCATCACGTGTTGGTTTGACATGAGAATAATTGATACATGTCATAAATGAATTATAAGACACTTAAAGAAGGGATCTTATATTATGTTAAAAGTGTTTTGTGCTCTTCTAAACAGTTTTTCTGAAACACAATCATGGTATGATACTAATTCTACTTCATTGCCTAACTATTTTATTATTCTCAAGCCATCTGTTCGTATCCTCCTCTGCCTTAGCCTCCACCTCGGTCTTAGCCTCTACCTACTCCTCCTTGCTAGTCTCTGACATTGACTCTACCTCTGACTCAACCTCTACCTTGGCCTCTTCCTCATCCTTAACCTCCACCTCCACCTCCGCCTCCTTGATTTCAGAACAATTTTATTGATTTTAGGTTAGCGCTTATAAAAAAATCGATTTCCACCATTATTCTTCTCCTTGAGAAAGGGATAAAAAATAATATATAAGCATTCTCACTCTAATTATTCACACCACAAATATCATTCAATGTTCATAACTCGTACTAGATCACAATCATAGAATTTAATCACCTCAATTTGTTGTTGGAATAAATATTGAAAAAAAGTATGCTACCCAATCATCTCAAAACAAATTTGTTTCTTCTTTTGAGTAATTGGGTTGATTTCAATATTCATAGCACTGAGAAAATTAAAAAAAATAATTATGAAATATATTTAAAGAAAATTGAAGATACCTTAATAAACTACCTGTTGGGGAATGCTTATCTTTTCATGATTTATGATTTCTCTGATAAATTTGAAAACATAATTTCCACAATCGCTGTCATTATCTTATTTCAGACACTAGAAAAACATTTACCAAAATATGTAAATTGTTTTTAATTTTTTTAAAGTTAATATATTTCTATATATACACTAATTTTTTTTCAATTTGTAGTAATTAATAGGATCTTGACCTTAAGACACATACTTCAGGCCATGATCTAGACTGTATTGAGAGAATGCCATATCAAAAAAATCTTGTTAAAATATATATTGTCCATATAATTTTATGTTTGTCTATAATATGTTTATTTTAGTGTATAACATATTCAAGATACACATCAAGTGTGTTTGGTTGGTTTCATATAAATGAATTGGATCCAAAAAATAAATATTTGTGTTTTCCATATTGACTACCTATCAGTATCCAGTGCACCATAATAACAAAAATAATTATGTAATGAAAAAAATAAAAAAAATAATTTATTTGAATAGATCGTAGAGTTTGACCATTTAATTTTAGGAAGAAGAAATAGTCCATAATTTGATTATTTTTTATTAAACTCATGATTTACTGATATTTATTCTTCTCAATTTCATTATTCTCTAATGTAAGTTCTTACAGAGAAATGATATTGGGGTTAATGAATCCAAATCATACATCACACAATATTTCCTTTATATAGTTTTGATATAAAAATATATAAAAAAATGAGTAGTTATTAAATTTAATAAACATATTAGCTCACTATTTGGGTATATGTATTATAAAAATATACATTATGAATGTATTCCTAACTTAGTCACCCAACCGTTCATGATTGAAAATCTTATTTAGACTCTCTATAACAATTAAGTTTATCATGTAATGTAAATATTTTTATTAATCATATTCAATGAAAGACATAGGCTTATACTTAAATGTCACCTCTATATAATGTTTTAATGATAATAAATGTTGCTATGAAACTGGTGGGGAGAAGGTACTATCATAAGGTTATTTTGTTTTCTTGATCGAATCAATATTTTTTTATTATACCACCCCTTTCTCCACTGCTTTATTCATCTATAATATAATACCTCACTCCATACCTTTTATCATCAATAGTTACATTTTTTCATATTAATATTTTTGTTAATGAGGCACCTCATGTTCTTTATAAGATTAGATAGCTATGAAATTAAAGCTCCAGTAGAAGGTTCGACAATTGTAATATCTGGACCATCAAGGGGAATAGAAAAATCAGTAGTCAAGTCAAAATATACCTCAATACCCACTATCATATTATATTTTGGGAGGGTTTGATTTTGTATATAGTGTCCTACGATATTATACATTGTACCCATCACAACATGGCGGTACATGGGTGTTGACAGATACGGATTACATTCGATTATACCTTACAAAATTTTATAAATTTAATGTTATTAGAAGTTATCTGATTGACATTTAGGAGAAAGAGTGATGAAAAAATTTCT
The DNA here is from genome assembly GCA_963277665.1 of Viscum album. Lineage (NCBI taxonomy): Eukaryota > Viridiplantae > Streptophyta > Magnoliopsida > Santalales > Viscaceae > Viscum > Viscum album. The sequence goes on from OY728119.1 coordinate 2,125,094,864, forward strand.
CACCTTGGGTAAGTTATGTGGTTGGGAGGGATTACTAGCCTCAAAGCTAGTGGGATCATTTGGATCATGTGTGAATGTTTTCTCCACAGTCGGTTTTCTTTGATACTTTCTTATACGTCAGTCTATAAAAATAGACTACAAAATAATATATTTCAGTGAGTTTATTTGTGCCTAAAATCATATCATCATATTACATTTATATTCATGGAGTTTTATATTCTCAAAATATGTTTAAATAGAGAATCAAAAACCTAATCCTCTTACACAAACTAAATGTTCATGCCACATTAAAGCTACTGAATGTAGATTTTCATCTGGTATGGTCATTGTTGAATTTTGTGTCTAAAAAATATAAAAAAAAACTATGAAAAAATAGATATTTTTATGTAATATTGTTATAAATTATGTCAAGTTACAATTATGTCATACTTAGGCATGCTTCCCATAATACTTTTGTGTTTTCACCAACAGATATACCCTCTTTATTTACATGAGCCTCTTTCCATAGCACATGACGTGGGATGGAAGTGGTTTTCAATTTGGATTCATCAATATACATATAATCAAAGGAACATATTTTTTTTCATATCACATAATTATACTCTTAATATTAATTTAAAATAAATAACAATTTCTTCGCAAATGAAAAATATACTATCTTTCCATTATGATAAGGGTATGTTGGGTTTTATGCATGTTATTTATTTTCAACACTATTTTTATATTTTATAAATTAATAATTTGGAATCATGTTGGGTAAAATAAATAATTTCAAATAATATATTATCAACTAAAATACACCTGAAATGATTTCTTATTATGATGATTCTTGAAAGCAGTATTTGTCTCCTACTTCATAATGTGTTCCTAACGAAGTAGTGGGATGTGATCTTGTTTAGCCTTAGCATCCCTAACATGTAACTTCTTCACAAGTGTATTAAATCACCCATGGGATTTCACAATGGCCATTAAGACAAATTTTATAAAGAAATTTCCTAACATAAACAATGTCTATAATGAATAATCAAAATTAAATCTATCTTTCATTATATAATTTTTCTGTAAAATATAGATTGTATATTGTAACATTTCAATTATATCTCTCCAAAGTATTTCCTTCAATATAGGTTGGACGTGATTCCATTAGTCTATATTAATCAGCACATTCACCCTAGTTGTGACCCTAAGATAACTAATGAATGTTGACTTTTTGGGGTCAACAGATTGGTTGAATTGATTCCAACTAACCTCAAATTTTATACCCTGACTTCTTAAATTTATAATTTTATTCAAAATCAGGATTTTGGGTCATTGTTTTTTTGTCAACAGTTTGTTGACCCCCGAATAATTCCACAATTTCATCAACGGTCTTCTCTTATTTAGGATTGGTAACACCATCTTATTCAGAAGACATTGTCTGCATGAGTAGTCAAACATTTAATCTTTCTTGAATAAAAACAATACAATACACTTCATTCATAAAAGTCCAAAATTGAATAAATCTCTCATGAATATTGAAATTTTCTTGAAGATGGATATAATACATAAATACTATAGTATAAATAAACCTCAATTCCATTATTTAATCTATCCTTAGACGCCTAATTTTCTTCCAACTCTTGATGATAGATACGAATATCTATTTTAAACCAGCCTTACTCCCATAATTTTGGTTCCAATGATAATTAATGACATACCTCCCGAATAGTTATTGTTGAAATTTGTAGTTTTTTATTTATATCCTATCATTTTTTGACATTCACCAATGTTTCATGAACTACTCTTACCAATAATCAACTCATATAGTGTACTGGTGATCATTTTTTATAACAACTACTCAGAGTAGTTCAAACAACATAGATTGTATGGGGGTTGAGTCTCTAGAAGAATTTGAAATAGTAACTATTTGGGAGAAAAAAATCAAGATTCCAATGAGGTTTGAAAATAAATTAAATGAAATTTTAATTATTTTTATCACATATTCTGAAAATGAGGAGTAAAAAGTGTTGTAAAAAGTAATCGAGTGACTCATATTAGAAAATTAATATCAAGAAAACAAAAAAAATCAATCATTATGTTTTGATTAATTTTTTAGTAACATTTTTTCCCTAGGAAGTAGTAAATGAGGAGAACGAAAGGCGGAATGATTTAAAGAATGAGTTGGGAGATTAAGTATTCAAATCCATGGAAGAAGATTTGATGGAGATTAATGAATACAATACATGAAAGTGCTGTGTCATCAATGAACTTTAAAACCACACTCATGTGAGGAAGACTAGTTTAAAAGAGGGAAATCAAATCTATCATAAATAGATAGAAGGAAATCAAGAATCTGAGAATTGATTAAAAAAGGGTAGTGAAGGTTAGTTGTACTATAGTATTGAATTGTTATATCTTTTTTCAAGACAATAATAATTTTCATGTAAGATGCATGAAATTGTGAACTTTTATGCATGGAGTTTACTATATTTTATATGAATATTAAAAATATTAATCCTTTTTTACACAACTTTATTTTTCAAACCTATGTTATTTTTTTGAGATGTTATTTACGTTTCTTACCAATATTATGCATAGTATGATTCTTTTACAATAGTGGATGGAGATGCATTTTTCCGTGGAATCATATAGAAAATAAAAAACGTACATGATAATAATGATAAAAAATATTTAAAATGACAATATATACCTATTATAATATCTCCACTTTTAAATCTACCACATATTACATCCTTATTATCTGGGTGTATCAATATTCATCAACATTGAGTAAATAATCACTTTCAATCCAAGAAGATATACCCACTTGTGCCTCCCAATATTATATAAAAATGACATTGATTACTCTAATTATATATGTTTAATTATAGAGAATATTGATGTCTATAACATTATGAATAAGTTTCAATCTCAATCCCATATAAAATATAAGATAGTCATAAATAATGAATAGGAAGATTTTGTGTCCTAAGACCATAAACAAGAGTATAATATACTATGAGTGTACTTATCACTATATAAGAACCCTATCTAGCAAAAAATATAGTCTAATCAGCCATAAATATTCTAACAATCATATCTAATTAACCTTCTTAGAAAAAATATATCAAAAGGACCATTGAAGGTTCCCGAACTAACCCCATCAATAAAAATGTTTATCCTAAATGAGGCAATAAAGATTAAAGTATCCTAGGAACCTATACTAATGGAATCCTTAAAAAATAATCCTCAATTGAAGAGGAATTGGAATACCTCCACTATAATGGTCTTGAAGAAAATAACCTCACCCCACCTACATTCGACATCACTTTGGTCTACTCAGGGATTCCCTACCTACCAATTTTTGGATATTTTTAACCCCCCATAAGATCCCATCGATAACAAACAACCATTTAAAGGGTAAATTTTTCAACTTATGGTTAATATTTATCTATAATTTTTTAATGCATATAAATGAAATGAATCTATTCAATTAAATAATATATTTATTATTATGATATATTACTAAAAAATCATAGAGGAATCATAGATACTTCCAATCATTTATATTCATACCCCATAGTGTGAAGTTGATCTACAACTACCACAATGAAATAACGATAAATATAAGTTCTTTCATATAGAGGATGTTCATTTGATCCTTCCTATGGAGATATAGTGGTCATTGTGGTGACATTTTGTATTTTAATTTTTAGATTCACATAATTTTTCACTTCCAAAAAATAATAATCTTTCAGAAATAGGCACAAAATAATCTACATTCAATGAGAACCCCTGGACCTCTCTCTCATTAATTTCCCCATTAATAAGTCTTTTCACACATCATATATAATATAAATGATGTTAAATGAATTATTTTAAATATAAGTATAAAAGAACAAACTAATAGTATCGATAATGGGGGTTACTAAATTAACTGAATCAATTAATAAGTTATATAAACATATTCGTCACTAATAATTAAATAATAAAACCCTAATCATTTATTATTCATGTTTCTATTAATATAAATTTATAATTGAATATAGAAAAAAAAATTGAACAATGTCACATAAGAACATGACAATTCAAATATTTTTATCGATTCCTACCTATCAAATCCAAAATAAGAGGCATAAGTCTCGAGAAGATAGGTCAAGGTAAAAATTAACAAAAACAACCAAGAATTCATATGTTAACTCATGTATCGAACATAATTATGATATTCAGACATATTTATATATCACTTATTATGTCTAGAAGTTTTTTTCATTTTTGGAAATAATCAATACTAATATCCCAAGTTTAACTGTGATTCCATTTTGTATCATTTTTAACCTAGTATACCCAAATAGTTCCCAATTCAGGTCGGCACATCACCTCAAACACACTTCCTGATCACTAAGGTATTTTTTCAATGCTAAGGTATATAGATAACTTGTTTTGGTAAATGGGTTGACCACTTTTATGCTAAACTATACTCAATTTAACCATTCTATAAAGCCAGCATTACCTTTAAAGTAGCGCATGGTGAAAAATATATTTTATTTATACATACAACCCAATACATATATATTTACTGACATTACCATATGAAAACATCATTATATTTCATGGAAACCATTTTCCTTAGTGGAAAAACAAGAAATAGAACCACTCGTTTTATTTTAGTTGTAAGGAGATGAGGTGTAGGGTTCATCATGGTTAGGAACAATATAAAAACGCAAAACATGGAACTCAAAAAATTAATAAATGATAGTGGAAAAGTAGATTATATCATACATTGGATTCAATCCTTGATTTATTCTATGGAGCATAAAAGAGTCATGCTGACAGTAGAGGAGTTACATGAAATCATCAGAATTACGAGTGACTGAGTCCTGATTAGGGTTCATTAAAATAGAAAGAGGATGCTTTTAACAGCTCTTTCAGAAAAGCACTGATAAAGATCTCTTTTATCAATGCTAAATTGATAAGTGCTGATAAAAGGGATATTTTTAGCCCTTTTTAGCACTGATAAAAGACATATTTATCAGTGCTAACATTTTACCGGTGATAAATATTTCTTTTAACAGTGCACTTTTTGTACTTATAACGATCAATCTTTATTAGTGTTAAAAAAATAGTTACATATTCCTTTTATTAGTGGTAAAACTTTAGTATAAATAATTTTTTTATAATTATAATTATTTTTTATACTCTAATATTTATTTAAATACATATAATTATTTATTTATAATTATATAAATACTTATTTAAAAAATAGAAATTATTTATTTATAATTATATAAATACTTATTTTCAAAATAATAATGATTTATTTGTAATAATTTTAAATTTATAAATGTATAAATTTAGTAAATATTATTGTATAGTTATGTTAATTTATAAATATATTATTAGCAATATTAGTGGATATATAATCTAAAAAACATGACATTTAAAAAAGTTTGAAATTGAATAATTCAAAATGAGTACACTTTAAAAATATTGGAAAAATGGATAAGTATTATTACTTAAATATATATTATTAAAAAATATGGATATATGTATATGTGTTGAAGTGGATGAATACATATTGAAAATACTAACACATAGTGAATAAATATATATATATATAAATTATATAAAATGATTAAATTCAACCTAAAAGAAAAAAGAAAAAATATTAAAAATGAATACCCTAATTGTAGTATTAAAATAATATATATAATTTACCTATTAAAAACATAACATATTAAATGTATCATGTGATAATGAAATTTTAAAATATACTAAAAATAAAATAAATTACATAAATATTAGGTGTATCTGTTCCTCTATATTATGTAAATATATTTTTATGTGCATTTGTATATACAAATGCGTTGATTACACATATTGTGAAGCCCTGAACCCGCACAATCGGATTCAGTACTAAAACATTATGTGTATTTTTTTGTGTAATAGACAATTGAAAAATACAAATTATATTATACAAATTAGTACCTTTTTTGGCCTAGGTTTCTAGAAATTAGACAATAATATACACCCATTGAATCAAAGATTACCATTTCTTCCAAAATATAAATCATTTCAAAATAGAACATGATTTCTTTGAAAAATATTCATAAAATTTAACATGGAATCCTTAGTTTTATAACACATCATTATAACCTATGAAAATAATTTAAAAACACGGGATCACCAAAATCATAGTAAGGGATATAAAAAGAAGGAAAGAACACATTAGTCCATGAACACTTGTAACGTATAGAATCACTTTCAAAAGTCATACATGTCACCCATATATAAATACATTTTAAAAAATGATCTTTCCAAAATATTAACACAAACATAAGAACATAAATATAACCATAAATTTATCTTGGTACATTACTTAAAAAATATTGTGCCCCTCTCAACTACCTTATAATTATAACCCTCACGGCTACTTTACAATTTGTGTAACTATCGCTGTTACACTTAGAGTAAACATACAACCGACCTCCAACATACACATAACCAATTAATTGGAGGGAGATATAAGTCCCAAAATTCATCTTAAACAATTTCCATGAACCGGAACACAATCATAAAACATTAATAATTTCATGAAAACATATCTTTTGAATTTTTTAAAACAGAATTTTAAAAGAGGATTTCAAAAAATCCCCATATAAAAATATTATAATTGAAGTGAGACTTAATAGAGTGGATGGAATATGTATATACACTATAAATACACATATTAATCATAATATAAAAAAATTCAGCTCACAACCAATTTTAAGAAAACATAAATAATGAAATAGAATGTTAGCCCAAAGAATGGAAATCGGGTTAAGAATTCCCATACCTCAGGTTTTTCTTAATTAAAACATGTTTAATCCTATTTTATATTGGTTAAAATTGTGTTATTAATATCACAATGAAAAATATTCATGTTTATAATACCTTATATGATCATTTCAATAAATCATTTCCCCCTGAAATTTTTAATATTTGGATCCTTCCATTGTTTTGGGTGCATTCTTTACATGATTTCCATGATCGGTTCATGATGGATATTCTTATCAATTGGAAGTGAAACTACAGAATTGGAATGGAATGGTATATATATATTTCCATAATATTAAATTATACCATTTATAATTTTTAATTCTAACATGAGGATGATTCATAAGATAAAACATTATTGATATTTGGTTAGGTCATTTTGGTGATTCTTCGATTGCAATGAAATCATTTTGTTCAATAAATTAACAGCATGTGTACCAAAGTATTACATAACCATATATAAGATATAATAAATAAATTATATTCTTTTTAAACTATAAAAATGGTTCCATGACCAGTCTTGAAGTAAGTAATAGAAATTTAAATCATGTCATCCATGATGTTGGTAAATCAACACATCATAGACGGTGTTTAAATTTCTTGAATAAGTCGAAGATGAGCAGAAGTTTAATGGTGAATAGTCCATAAATATGATGAAATAAAGGATTTTTAAGACAATGGATCATTAATTTATATTATATATGGGTATGTGAGGAACAAAAAATAAAATAATTGAATCTTGAAATAAAAGAAAATTTGAGAAATCCAATTGGAAAATTCGGCAGCCTAACAACGTCACAAAAAAATTCATAGAATATTTTGATGAGAGAAAACGAGTATCTAATAATTATTACATATTATGTTATGTGAGGTTGATATGTAATGACATATCCCAACATAATACAATTTAAAATAAAATTTAACTTTATAATCAGAATGTTTGAAAAAGAGAGGGATTTTGAGGCGAACATTTTGCAGCATAACAACTATGCAATATCGTTTTAGAAAAAATTAAAAAGAGAGCGGATAGGGGTTAACCATCCATAAATTAATAATAATATAGTGTAGAGACATAATAATATGTAAATAATAACATGTTATGGAAATAGGAAAGTTATACCATATAAAAGAAAACGTGAATGGAAAAAAGAAGAAAATGAGAATTCTCTTACCCTCTAGAGTAATTCCTAAGCCATGAAGGTTGGGACCTTGGGGGATTGAGGAAACCATGGGGGAAAAATTGGGAGGCTTGAAGACCAGATATTTGTTGAGGAGGAATTTGGAATGAAATGAATTATGTAATGGGTTGGTATTTATAGAAAAAGTGAGGGAATGTTCTATTAATTTCCAAGGGACACCTTATTAGTGGTATTTGTAAAACCATGGGCTTACCCACTATATTGGACACTTAGGACACCCCATAACATATTTTATTTCTCAGAATTATACAAGAATTATTAAATCATTATTACATCCTTAATGGTGTCATTAAACTTATAGAAAACTCAAAACTGTATTTTTACTATTTACTGAAAATTCTACTATTTCAGAAAAATCCCAAAAATTCACCATAACCATTTTTTAAAGTGTAGAATTCAAATATGAAGTAAATTTTCTAAGAATAATTTTATAAATAGTATTAAATTAATTTTTAAATAAAATCATAATTTATTCAAAAATAAGTGTTTTAAATCTATAACTCTGTTTTAAAACCTTGAAAATTCAATCAACATCTCATTATCTTTTGATCTTAAAAAATATGATTTACTGTTCATTACAGTCATATTACTATTCATATTTATGTCCAAAATGTTTGATTACTATTCACAAAAAATCATGTTGGTTCCATTAGACTCTAAGGAACTTACTGACCACAATTCTCTATGACCTTTTTTCGAAATTCAAAACATAGAAGAAGAAAAATTATGTTTATAGGTTAGTTATAAATATCTACTTAAAAAAGATTCATGCATTTAAATTTAGTTTTTTTAAATCCTTGGGGTGTTAAATTATCCCCATATTCTATAAATTATGTCCTTGAAACTTTATTTACTCATTAAACAAGTGAGGGTACCTTTCCCTAATAGCATTTTCAGACTCTCATGTTGCTTCTTTAACCATGTAGTTTCTCAAAAAAATCACTACCTAGTTGATTACCTTATTATTGAATACATGTTCCCTTAGATCAAGAATATAAATAGGTATCTCTTCATAATAAATGTTCTCTTATAGCTAAACTGCTTCTTGGATTCAGACATCAGATGAATCTGTCACATACTTTCTCAACATCGAAACATGAAAAACAATGTGTACCTGAGATAAAATCGGAGGTAAAGCTACTCGGTAGGTGACTGGTCCAACTTTCTCTAGAATTTTATAATGTACAATGAACTGGGGACATAGATTTCCTTTCATACCAATACACATAACACTTTTCCATGGTGAGATTCTCATAAAAATATGATCACCTACTTCAAAATAAAAGTCTTTCCTTCTATTTTCCGCATAACTTTTCTGCATGCTCTGAGATATCCTCATGTAAAACATGATAAAATTCACTTTCTTAGCCATTTCCTCTACTAATTATGGTCTCATAAACTTTTTTTCCCCGACATCATCCCAAATACCTGGAGTTCGAAACTAATTCCCATATATTACCTCAAAAGGTGCCATATGTACACTAGGGTGAAAAATGTTATTATAAAAAACTCAACTAAAGAAAGATGTTGATCCCAACTTCATTGGTAGTCCATTTAACAATTTATAAAAATATCCTCCAATGCTTAAATCATTCATTTTGACTGCACTTCTGATTGAGGATGAAAATTATTTTTGAAATTTAATTCTGTGCCTAGATACTTATGAAGGCCCTTCCAAAAATCAGAAGTGAACCTTGAATCCCAATCAGATACAATAAAAAGTAGAACTCCATGTAACTGGAAAATATCTTTGAGGCATAGTCATGAAATCTTATCCAATGACATTGTGTCTCTAATATAAAGGCAATGTACATATTTTTTCAACTGATCAACAATTACCCAAATCTCATTGTTGCATTGACAAGTCTTAGGTATTCCTACCCTGATGTCCATGGATATATTCTCCCATTTCCAATCTAGAATTGGAACAGGATAAAGCATCCCATTCACAAACTTTCACTCTGTCTTAACTTATTGACCTATCATAAATTTCACAGAAAATTATGAAATATCCCTTTTCATTCAATCCCACTAGTAATACTACTGAAGGTCCATGTACATCTTAGTACTTCCAGGACGAACTAAAAATGGAGAACTATGAGACTCACACAACAAATATTTCTTCAACTAAGAATCACAGGGCACAAAAAATCTTTTTCTAGATCTTAAATAATAATATTTATGAAGGTTAAATTCTGGAAACATGCCAATTTAAACCATCTCTACCATTTTCTATAGTTAATGATCTTCCTTCCTAGATTGCTTAATTATCTCTAATAATAATGAATACAATGAAAACATAATCAAAACAGAGGTATTTTTTGGACTGATAATATCTAAGCCAAAATTAATCCAATCATTAATCGAGGGATCATGTTACAAATATAACATGGTTAATGGTGCATGATTTTTTTAACTCAAGGAACCAACCACTTTGTTTTCTTTTCTTGGATGGTAATTGATAGTGAAATTATGATCCTTTATTAGTTCCATCCATCTTATCTACCTCATGTTTAATTCTTTATAAGTGAATATATACTTCAGATATTTATAGTTAGTATATAATTGACATTTGGCTCCATATAAATGGTGCCTCCAAATTTTCAAAGGAAAAAAACCATAGTTTCCAATTCCAAATCATGTGTGGGATAATTTTACTCATATGGTTTTAGTTATCTTGAATCAAAAGAAAATAACTGATCATTATACATCAGAATATAACCAAGTCCCTTCAATGAAGCATCAATATAGATAGAAAACTCACCATTTCAAAAAGGCAATGCCAAAACTAGAGAATTCACCATTATAATCTTCAGTTCCTGAAAATAAAAATCACAATCTTCTGTCCAAAAAAATTTACCCATTTTTGTGTTGTCTTAGTTAGAGGGCTATATAACTATGAAATGTTTTTAACTAATCATCAGTAATATACTGATAATCCAAGGAATCTATGAATCTTTGTAACATTTTTAGGTCTTGGACATTCATCAACCACATTTTTTTGGAAGGATCAATTATTATTCCATCCTTATTTACAATGTGCCCAAGAAAAGAAATTTGTTGCAACCAAAAATCACTCTTGGTGAATTTTCCATATACATTCATTTCTTTTATGGTTTTTAAAACAACCCTTAGATGTTTTTCATGATCCCAATTACTTCTAGAATATACCATAATTTCATCAATAAACCCAACCACAAACTTATACAATAACTCATGAAATATTCTATTCATATGATCCATGAATACAAAAGGTGTATTAGTTAACCAAAAATTCATAACTAAAAATTCATAATGACGATATCTATTATGGAACACAATCTTTTGGATGTCTTCATACCTTACTTTCAACTGATGGTACCCCAATCTCAGGTTAACCTTTAAAAAATTCAATGCTCCTAGGAGCTGATCAAAAAAATCATCTATATGAGTCAAATGATACTTGTTTTTAATATTAATGTTATTAAATTCACTATAATACCTGAAAATTTTCATCGAGCCATCTTTCTTGTAAACAAATAATATAGGGTCACCCCATGGTGAAGTGCTAGGTTGAATGAATCAATTATCTATTAATTCTTGCAACTACTTTTTTAATTTTAGAACTTCTATTGGGTCCTTTCAATAAAGGGGTTTAGAAATTGGATTAGCATCAGGAAATAAGTAATTAAAAAACTCAACCTATCGATTATGAATAACACTAGGAAATTAATAAGGAAAAGCATTTAGGTATTCATTTACCACTGGTGTAACATTAATCTGGATAGTTCCCTTTTATTCAAAAATATGAGGAAGATAACTTTAATTTTCATCTTTTATTAGTTTCTTAGCTTCCTGATATTTTATCAATGGTATGGGTTTCCACTTGTACATAAACTGAAATTCATTCTGAAAAATATCTTCCTTTTCACTGGCATCTATCGTGGTGTGAAAAAAAGAAAGCCATTCCATACCCAGAATAACATCAAACTCTACTAGAGGAAAACCAATAACATTTTCAGGAAAATTCTTTCAACAGACAAGGATAGGTAGATTATTATAATTTCTTTTTTCCACAATATTTCCTCTAGGTGATTTTACCATGAGATCTTATTTCATTTAATGAGGTTTAACTCCCAATTTTTCTAAAAATTTCCCATAAATGAAGGAATGTGTAGGGCCCGAATCAAACAACACATTTGAAAAATCTGTAAAAACAAGAATTGTACCTGATACCACCTCATTTTACGGCTTAAAATCTGCTAATGGGGTTGCAAATGAGTTTTACAAACCCTTGTGCTTCCAATCTTTTTGATTCCCCACTTGAGGGACCAGCTTCAAAAAAACATTAGAAAAATGACCCAATTACTTATAGTTAAATCACCTCACCATCAGATTCTCATTAATTTTCAAATAATTCTCCTTTCCCTCATGAGACATGTGTCAAAAAATTCAACATTGGTAGCAATTTCTAAAATTTACAAGACATTCACCAGGATGCCTTTTACCACACTTTTCACAAGAAGGGAAATTTATTTTCATACCTCCATATTTATTTAAAGAATTCTTACCCAAATTCTTCTAGCTGACCTCTTCTTATTCTTGTTATCACAAGGCACATACATGTCAGAAAACTCCATCACAACTTTTTTATCACAATGAACAAGTCTCCCATATCTTTTAAACTCTCATTAATCCAAATCTCTTCACAAAAATGGTTTCAAACTATATTAAAATATATTGATTTTACTATAAAAATCCTAATTAAAATCAGTTACATACCTTGATAGTCTATTATAATTGGCTTCATATGATTCTATAGATTCATTATCTTTCTCCTTCAATTCCATTGATTGTTTCTCCATTTTTGGTTGAGTAGTTTTGTGAAGATATATTCCCAAAAAAAGACTCTTAAAATCATCCCATTCGAGACTATCATGATAATCCCTTTCTCTTATTTTCTTAACCTAAGAACACAATTGATTAGCTTCACCTTACAAATGATAAATGGATAGTATTACCTTTTGACATTCCAAACATCCCACAACATCAAATATATTTTATAGATTATTGATCCATACATTGGTAATCACTAGATCTATGGTTCCACTGAATGTTGGATGATGTTGCCTCATAATATGATCCAAAAAAGACATGTTCCTTCATGGTAGATCAAATTAATATCTATAATAGATTCCATACTCATTTATTTATTTATTCAACTGAACCGTTGCTGTCACAAAATGCTTGATTCTGATTCCCACCACTCCATGTTGTAGATTCGGATAGACATCAGCCTCTTGGTGACTTCCTACTTTAGCTTCCCTATTTTTTCTATGGAAGAACATTATGAATAGACCAAGCTTAGATGATTAAACATGGTAATCCTTAAAATATATAACATTTAAAATTGTAATAGAGTAAGAATAATTTATGGTATTCTTTTAACATCATCATAACCCCTAATGTTATCTAATCCATCCTCTGATACCAACTTTAAAGCCCTCCACCCGCACATCCATATCCAGTACAAAAAAATGCTGTGAATATTTTTTATAACATATAATAGAAAAATAAACATTACATTATACAATTGAGGGCCTTTTTTTCTAGGTTTGGGAAAATTAGACAACTACTTACATACATTGATTCAGAATTTACCATTTCTTCCAAAATATAATACTTTTCAAAATAAAAATTGATTTCATTGAAAAATATTCATAAAATTTAACATTTCTTTCTTATTTTTCTTACACATTATTATAACCTATGAAAAATATTTAAAAAACAATTATAATCTCAAAAATCTCAAAAAGGGTTATAATAAATTTAAAGAACACATTACTCCATGAACACTTGTAACGTATGAATTCAGTTTCAAAAGACATACATATCACCCAAATATAATTAATTAGTGAATCATGAGCTTTCAAAAAGAATCCAAAAAACATAAGAATATAAATAGATCCATATATGTATCTTAGGGAATTAATTACTTAATCTTGTAACCCTCTTGGCTACATTATAATTTGTAACCCTCATGACTACCATAAAATTTGTGTAACAGTCAGAGTTACACTTGGAGTAACCTTACGGCTGACCTCCTACATACACATAACCAATGAATTTATGGGATTTATAGGTCCCATCATTTATCATAAAAATTCCCAAGAACCAGAATACAATTATACAACATGAATAATATCATATAAACATTTCCTTTGAGTTTTATATACCAGAATTTTAAAAGAGGATTTTAAATGAAAATCCACATATAAAAGTCATATAATTGAATTGATACTTAATATAGTGCATGGAATATGTATATAAACTATAAATAAACATTATAAAAAATAATAGAAACAAAATTAATCCCAAAAATAATTTTAATACCTCATAAATAATGAAGTAGAATCTTACCCCAAAGTATTGAAATTAGGTTAAGAATTCCCTTACCTCAGGCTTGTATTACTTTAAAGTTATTTAAACCTCATGTATAATGGTTAAAATTGTTTTATTAAAATCGTAATGAAACATATTCATGTTTATAATACCTTATATGATCATTTCATTACTTTATTTACCCCCATTAATTTTTAGTATTTTGTTCCATTCATTGTTTTGTGTGTGTTCATTACATGATTTCCATTATCAGTTCATGATGGATATTCTTGTCGAATGGAAGTGAAAATAAAAAATTATAATATAATGGTATTTATATATTTCCATAACCATAAATTATACCATTTATATTTTTTTAATTCTGACAGGAGGATGATTCATAAGTTAAAACATTATTGATATAGGTTTATGTCATTTTAGCGATTCATCTATCATAATGAACTCATTTAGTTTTATAAATCAATCACATGTGTAAAAAATGATTCCAGAACCTTATTTAAGATTAAAAAATAATTTATAGTCTTCTTATACCATAAAAATGGTTTAATGACCAGTCTTGAAAGAAGTAAAAGGAATTGAAATTACATCATCCATGATGTCGGTAACTGACACATCACACATAGTGTTTAAATTTCTTGAATAAGTGGGAGAGGAAAAGAAGAATCATTATGAATACTCAAAAAAACATGATGAAATACAGAATATATATGATATTTTATTATTCATTCCTCTAAGATAATTGGAGGTGAGACTTTAAAAAGAAAATAAAGGAATCTCGAAATAAAAGAAAATATGAGAAACCCCTTATGAAAATTCAGCAGCCTAACGACATTTCTTAATATTTCATAAAATATTTTGATGAGGGAAAAGTGTATCTCGACATTATTACATAATATGTATAGTAAGGGGGATATGTAATGACATATCCCAACATAATAAAACTTAAATTAAAATATAATAACATAGTAACCGTGTTTGAAAAAGAGATAGATTTTGAGACGAAATGTTCCCAGCGTAATGGATATGCAACATTATTTTAGAAAATACTAAAAAATGAGGGGATAGGGGTCAACCATCCATAAATGAAATATAATATAGTATAGAGACAGAATAAAATGGAAATGAGAACATGATATGGAAACCTTAATGTTATACCACATAAAAGATAACTTGAATAGAAAAAAGGGGAAGTTGAGAATTTTCTTACCTTGTAGAATAACTCCTAAGACGTGAAGGATGGGACATTGGGGGCTTGAGGAATCTTTTTGAGGATAACTAGGGAGGTTATAAGATCATATATTTGTTTAGGAGGAATTTCTAATGAATGGTATGAAGGAATGGGTCGGTATATATAGGAAAAGTGATGGAATATTGTATTAATGTCCAAGGGACACATCATTAGTTGAATTTACAATAATATGTGCCTTCCAATTGTATTTTCCCATCGTATTGGACAAAAGGGACACCTCATAACATATTTTATTCCTTAAGAGTCGACCAACATTATTACATCATTAATGATGTCATTAATCTTATTGAAAACTCAAGTGTATTTTTACTACTCACTGAAAATTCAATTATTTTAGAAAATTCCCAAAAAAATCACCCAATACATTTTTTAATGTGTAGATTTTAAAAATGAACTCCATTCTTTGAAAATAATTTTCTAAATATCTTTCATTTATTTTTTAAATAAAAACATAATTTATTCAAAAATAACAATTTTAAATCAGTAACTCATTTTAACACCATGAAAAATAAGTCAACATCTAATTATCTAATAACCTTAAGAAAATAATAATATAATTTACTATTCATGAGGGTCATATTAATATTCATAAGGATAGGTTACTATTCAATAGAAATCAAGTCATTTACATTAGACTCTAAGTAACTTACTCATCACAATTTTAGATAACCATTTTTTGAAATTCAAAACATAGAAGCCAAAAAATTATGTTTAAAGGATAGTTATAAATATCTACTTAAAACAAAGTTTCATGCATTTAATTTTTTTTTTAAAATCATTGGTTGTTACATATATATGTGTGTGTGTGTGTGTGTGTGAAATCAATATAACACTAGATGTTGGATATATGTTAAACTGAAAAATCAAATAATATTAATTATGAATAACACATTAATATGTTTTTAATTAAAATTTTATTCATTTTATATATATTTATATTTAATATATATTATTTACTACTATTTATAATATATATATATATAACTTATTCATTTTATTAATAATTATTTCATTAATAAATTTTTAAATAATTTTGGAATTTATTCAATTTTATTATTTCTTTTAATTATTGAAAATTACTCATATTATATATATATATCCAATATATACTATTTATTAATATTTATAATATATATATGTATATTAAATTTATTCATTTTTATCAATAATTATTTAGTTAATCAAATGCTTTATTTTTTTATTAATTTTCTCATTTTAAATTTTTATTTGTTTAATTATTTTATTTTATCCATTTTACAAATCTATATATTTAATATATAATATTTATTATTTTTAAATTTATATATATATATATATTTAATTTATTACTTTTAAAAAATAATTATTTAATTAATGAAATTTCTAAAAAAATTATTTTTTTATTTATTCCTTTTATTCTCAACCTTTATGAGTGCTAATAAAATAGTAATAAAGGGAACCCTTTTCCTACATTAAAAAAAGCGCAAATAAATGGTACCCTTTATAAATACAATATATAAAGCACTGATAAATGGTAGCCACTATTTGTCCTAAAATAAGGTGTTGAAAATGGTTTCTATTTATCAGTGCTAAAAGAAGAACGTATAAAGGTGGACTTTATCAGCACATTTTTCTAGCATGGATAATGGTCAATGCTGTTAAAGGTGTGTTTTGTATTAGTGAATGATTATAAGGGTTATTTTTTTATTTCAAAAGCTTTAGAGGTGGTTCATGTTTTTTTGAAGAATATACGATGTGATATTTATTTAGGGAACATTCACATCATGAAAGAGATACACAATGCGAACATGTATAAGGAACATGCTGTAAAATTGTTTAGATCGTGAAAATTTTACACACTATGTAACTTGTTCACTTTATGAAATGGTTTATCAAGGTTAATTTAACTATAAGTGATGTGTTTTTAGTGTATATTATATATCAAGAAATGAACATCATAAAAGGGGATCACATCATGAAAATCTCTTGATCATTTGTTTTAACCCATGGTGCACATATGATGTTATTTTCCTGTCATTGTGTAGCCACCTCCTATGAACCCTAGGGTGAATCTTGGTGATTCATGGGTAATTATTTCCTCTCAAAACATCTCAATCAACCATTTAATCTCTAATGAGTTCCTTCACATTATTTTTCACCTTCCTTCTTTTATCCTCCATTATAGCATTGTGATGTCCTTTTAATCACTAATTCCGTATTTTCATCTTATTGTTTATGTGGAATATTTTTTCTTATTGATCTCCTTATCCTTAATTTCCCAATTGTATTTCCCCATTTATGGGGTTTCTTTGATCTTGGTATAAAGGATGATGGTCTAAATCTTATCCCTTTTTTATGATTTAATAATACATGGTGTATATAATACGTATGATCACGACGTCATGTTTTGCACATAAAAAAATTTATCAGATAAACCCATTTGATAAATAATTATTCTCTATTTGACCATCTACTAGATTCCGTTGAGTCTAATGTGTGGAGACTAAGACTGGTGGCCACACAAACTATTTGCATGTCTTGAGCCATACGAGGCTTGGTCAACAAGAAATTGGACCCATGAGATGATTTAGATTTTTTTTGATTTCTGGATAAATTTAGGAATTAGCATAGTATGTGTTTTGTAGTGTTTTTTTAAATAACATCACTTTATCTAAAATTGATTAATTAGAATCCTAATAAACTTAGTGAAATTATTATGGTGAACTATGATTCATATAATTATAATGATAATTAGGAACCTGAATTAATGAAAAATATTTTAATTGACATAAAGTAATTTGATAAATTGACTATTTTTACTTATGATGATATATATAGTATGTGTGTTATAGGCCCTATGATTTTGATTCAATATATTTTATTTTTATGTGACAATGATGTGGTTGATGTATGGGGGGTGGGATTATTTAAGGCATGTAGAAGTTTTCCTGGTACGAGAGAGGATTATCTTGATATCTGAGTGCTAGGTTCATGATTTCATACATCCTATGGGCTAGGAACACTGGTAATGGATGCCTGAGTGAGGATTTAATGATTATATCAGATTTCAAAGGACTAGATGCCTGGTAACTAAATTACCTAGGGTGATATTCTATATATCTTGAGAGAAGAGTCCATTTTTTAATTTTAATTTTTGTGTGATTCATTTTTAGAGGGAGAATAAACCACTGATTTGGTGATCCATCCTAATAGAGGAGGATTCTTCCTTAGAAGAATAAATTTGGAAGGGTGTTGAATTAGGTTGGAAAATCTTAAGGTATCATCCTAGAACATGAGGTTCAGTAGTTCTATTTCATTTACATCATTAATTGAATAAATTAATACCCTGATTATCACTTTATTGCATGCACTATATTTCATAGATTTTAATTTTTTTCGACAATGTGGTGTTGACCTATTGAGTTATACTCGCACCATAGATGGGACACAATTTCGTACATGGATATATTCCATCGATGAGATTTTATAGAAGGGAAAGTCACCCTTCTACTAATTTATAGCCTACTGGATAGGTAGGAGCTTGTAGATGATATCGATATAGGATTCGAAACTAGGGTTCATTGGAGTCTTTGTTTGAGTCTATATTATCTTTTATCTGTATGAACTTTTTTCATGTAATTTAGTTAAATTTATATTATCATTATATAATTATATTATTAATTGGTTTTTTCTCCTTCTCAGAATTAGTTTCGGTTTATTTATCCATATTGTTTCCATCATTTCCAAAACTATGCTGTTATTTTCAACTTACATTGTAACTATGTACCAATTGGTATTGTATCCCCAAAATATTACATACACCCTCACTGCTAGTTAGTAGTGTAACATCCCTCCCCTCACCCATTGTATTGGTAATAGGTGATGGGTCTTACTAGACTTAGGTGACATCCCCAAGACACTAAAAGTAGTAAATAAATTCCTAGGGGCTTCTAAACATTTATAGGATAATTTTTCATTTCATGATGAAAATAAAAACAAAGATAAACACAGAAAAACAGACCATTATTTGATTCATGAGTAAAAAATAAAACGTAGTATAACAAAAAACCTAACAATATCATATTATAAGAAGAAAGAACAAATAATACACCTTTAACAGCCTTAGATTTTATGAGATATATTATTTTTAATTTCTGTGATGTGTTCTATTATACACTACATTAATATTATCTTGTTCTATACACCGTATTAGCTTGCAGTATACACAACTCTATTCTTGGATTGTGTTACACAAAATTTCAGGTTCATTTGATAGAAGTCATTCTACGCAATATTGAGTGTATATATATATATATATATATTCAATTTATAAATGATAAAATGGTTGGATTCTATTATAAAGAAATAAAAAAGGAGTCTTGCACAACACGCAACCCTGACTTGGCTTGCATTACACACAATCGCGACCTTCCTCGATAGCTTGTGTTGTACGCAATACCAGCTTTCACTAAACGACGATATATTGTTATAATATTATTATGGACTAGATGTTATGAATATTATTAAATACATTGTGAATTTTATAAAATTATTATTCACATTATAAATTTTCTAAAACATGGTATAAGAACCAAATAAATTTTTTGGGTAAAATAAGTTTTTTTCAAAAAATCCAGTTTTGACGCCTTTTGATGGCGCACTGACATTAAATCTAGTTTTTGACATGTTTATAAGTTAAATTTTACAAAATAAACTTCTTATTTTGAATCAGGATATAAAATATTACATTGGATAATGTTTTGATATTTTTCGAATAACTTTCATATTTTAATGAATAGTAAAAACACGCTATATTTTAATTAAAAACAAATTTTTTCATCATAATAATTTATATAGTTAAATTATAATATTGAATGGTTTTGAAGTATAAATAGAATATATTTTTACCATTTAATATAATGTATGTCATTATCATTGATTTCACCTTGAATTCGTAGGTTAAATCAATTCAATCTTTTGCAATGTTTTAAAGAAAAACCTATTTTCTTTCGACAATGGGATTAATTTTAATTTAATTTATGAAAATTTTCAGTATTGAATTTGGAAAAATTAATTCTATATTTGGAATAAGTGGGTCCAAATTATGTTAATAAGCTACTTTTTATTTTTGAGCATTATGAATAGTAACTACGGTAAATTTTATTTACCATATTTAAAGGTAAATCGGGTAATTCAAAGCAAATATAAGATTATAAAATTACCCTAACACCTAAAAAAATTCTATTGGATGGATAAAAGTAGACCCATATCACCTAAGGGTCAGATTAGATTCATTTTATGGTCTTTTTACAATAAATATAGTTTAATTATTATTAAAACCAAAGAATGTGACAACATGTCACTCTCTTAAATCTTATAAGTATATTAATTTTAAT
Source organism: Viscum album (assembly GCA_963277665.1). NCBI lineage: Eukaryota > Viridiplantae > Streptophyta > Magnoliopsida > Santalales > Viscaceae > Viscum > Viscum album. The sequence goes on from OY728119.1 coordinate 2,125,115,866, forward strand.
TTAGTGATAAACTTCGTGAAACATCGAACGTGAATAGTCTCCAGGAATATAATAAAATTATCTACATCATATGAATTTATTTATAATTTTTAGGGATTAAATAATTTTCATTAATTGTGACACAATAGTGATATAGAAATTGTTTATCTAGTGAAAAATCGAGAATATAGTTTTTATTAAAATAATAATGACTATAAAAGGCACAAAACCCTGACCAAAACTTATTGGTCATGTAACTGTAAACCCTAATCATCCAATGGTAGAATATTTTCCCATTTGGTGCCATATAAAAGTGATTATGACACTTATATTATTTTATTTTAAATGATCCCAAAGTTGTCACCTTCATAATTTAATAAATATAACAATTTAAATATTGTGATTTTAAGATTATAAATTCTAGTAAAAGTATTATTGTGAAAGGTAATATATTTATCTTAATCATAGGATTTTAGTATTATTTTTTATGCAAAAAATAGGTATATTAAATAATTATACACAAATGTTGTAGTAATTATTTTATTAAGAGATAACCCAAATAAATGGTCTTAAAAATAATAAAATAAATATTATATTAACTATTAAATGTGATCCACTAATTTTATAGATACATATGACATGTTATTAATCTATTAAAGCTTTTATTTCGAACATATCTTCTGTATATTGTTTATTTAAATTCAAATAAATGAATAGTGTCAAAATTGACACTATTGTTATTTTATAAAAATAACATATTATAAAATTGTTTAAAAATCACAAAAATATATAAAAATTATAAATTTATATTTATATGGTCTAAAAAGAGTCAAATTACAGGAAATTAACAACACATATGTAATTATTTATAATAATTTAAAATTTAGAATCTTATTACAACAAATAAAATTAAATAGATTAAATAATGCTAAATAAAGTTGATAATGTTTAAAATAAATTAAAATCATGTCTAAATTTTATTGGTTTATGAGATTCACACCCTATCTAATCTAATATTCAAATTTAGTCATTTTTGGATGTTTTTAAGTGGGGTTTGGATTTAATATAAATTAATATTTTCTTATATTTCCAAAGGTGCCCCTCTCCTCCCTTATAAAAGGGCACCTCCTCCCTATCTTCCTCACACCATTTTGTTCCTTGAAGCTCGGCCAACCACTTCAAAATTCTCTTCTACACTTCCCTATAAACATCCTAGAGGTCCTGGTCTTCTTCAACGACAAATTTTAGTGCCCTAAGAGAAAGTTTAAAGGAGGCACTTCAAGAAAGAGTTAATACCTTCTACCATTTTCTTCAAGTTCCATTCTTCTTCTACTCCCTCTTCTTTAGTTGTCTCATTATGATGTAATAACATCAGTATCCCTCATATATTTATATGTTATTATAAATATTAAACAACCATATTTCACCTTTTATCCACCCTTCGGAAAACAAAATCATCGCGCGTGCGTACGTACGGAATACCGTCTCCACGCCGTGGTGTAATCTGTTTTTCCCCCAACACCTTACATGGATTGGTATAATGGTGTAAATAATAACTATATATGGTTATTATAACATCATACAAATTCTGATATATTATACGATCCACTCTAATTATATTCAATAATGATGGGAACGATATCATCGCCCGTCCGTACGTAAAGACTACCTTCTCCACGACGAGATGAGATTCATTCTCCATGTTAACCATACATGAATGATCATAAAGATTATATAATGAATAATAATGAAATATATTAAATAATAATGGTACTGGATTTAGGTATATATATGTATGTCATCTATTTAGTTTCATTCAATTCAATAAAGAAACGAAAACAACGTTCATGCGTACGTACGACCTATCGTCTCCATGAACGGTGTAATTCATTCCTTTTATCGGTCTATAATATATATATGTATATGATGAATATATATTACATATAAATCATTTTTTACATTTTGGAATTATGTAAATCAGGAAATAAGTAATAATATCAAGAACGACAAGTCAAAACACATACGATAAATAAAATGATTTTACCCAAAGCGCTGCTTTAACATGAAATTTTCAAAAGAACGGGTAATATAAATTCATAAGTGAAACATATAGGATATAATAACAATTAATATGATTATTTAATAAGTCAATGAAATTATTTAAATAATTATACAGGAGGTTCGGATCCATACGAAGCATATCGGACCTAAGGTAAGGGATTCCTATTCCAATCTCAATCTTATCTGAGATTGTTTATTCGTAAGTATTTACTGGGGTTATTGTTATCATCCATGTCCATGTTTTCTAGAAATGTTTTTATGTATGTTTAATTTCATTTTTACCAATTTTGTATTTTACTACAAGTTATGTAAGGAATCTTTCTTTTTTTCCATACGAGGCACTTTTTGACTTTTCCAACAAAAGTACAAGGAGAATGTTTTTAAACTTATTCGGCATGAAAGGATTTTTACGGTTTTATAAAGCCTTATTTTCATGAAGCTTCCTCAAAAATATTTCATTACTATTTTCAACAAAATCCTTTTCTTTTAAAATTTCATTACATTTTGTGAAAAGAAAATGATTTTGAAGAAGAAAGGATATTTTCCTCAAGAATTCATTTCATGTGTTTTATCAAAACCATTTTCCATATAAGATGACATTATTTCATATGTGTATGTTTCAAGTTTAATGTCTCTATTATTTACATGGTTTCACTTTTATTATTATGAAATGATATCCATTTCTTTTATATGAATTGCGTGATGATAGGATGATGTTTATGAAACCCATTTTATTCGTTGGGTTATTATGAATGATGTATGTTTATTTTGTGGCAGAAGTAAGAATGATTTCATTATGAGATGGGTGGGGCCAATCTCTCCCTCCAATTCATTTGGTAAAGATTTATATCTCATGATAAAGACATTTCTGGAATAGTAAGTTAATCTGGTTCAGTGTTACAGGATTGAAACGAAAAGTGAACTCGATTCAGAAAGGGACTTTGTCCACTAAGATGGTCTTGGCAGCAATTCCTTGGCTACTATGGAAATCCTAACATGTACTTAATGGTTTCCACAATTACATGTTTTATTCCCATAATATTTTATCATGGTTTATTTTCCATTATGATATATGCCTTACGTACTTCCATGATTTATGTCTTTGTTAAAGATTTTGATGTTTAAATTTCATGTTCAAGTTTTTGGTTTCAAATGTTTATGGATTGTTTTATGTTCTCTATGTTTTCCCTTACTGAGCATTTTATCTCACCCTTTTTATGTTTTATTTTCCCCAGAAAATAAAGAAAGGTTTTAGGTAAGGAAACAAAAAGGGGAAGATCATTATGGGAGTTGTTGAAGATCTTTCAACATGAATAGAAGTTTATATTCCATGTTTCTGAAGATACTAAACTATTACGATCCTTGTGTGTCTATTTTTGTTATGTATTAAGCATTTCATAAAAGTAATGTAATTTCCATGTACGTCAAGCTTAGGGTCTCTAAAGTTGGTATCATAGGAAAGGTTTAGACAACATTTGGAAACTAGGATGCGAAAACGTTAGTGAGATCCCTAGAGATATTTCTAAGGTATGTCTAGGGATGTCCCTAAGGATAAGTATACGTATAGGATATTGTCCTAGAACTATGGTAACGATCTTAGAATTTAACCTAAGATGTTAGATATTGATCATAATCCCCCTTTATTATGTTGTTTTCCCTTGCATGGTATTTTCCTCTCACACTATTATTTTTGGGTTTTAGACGATGGCTGGAACCCGAATGAACCGTTTTGATCAATGTAATGGACAATGCACTGATTGTCCTCATAACCAAACCAATGTCATGGGAGATGGAGTGAACAATATTATTTCTATACTTACACATGCTATGAATCATTCTGGACTTCAAAATGAGCATAGAATGGAGAAATATTCTGTTGAATCCTTCATGAAGCAGCGTCCACCTTCATTCAGTGGGTCTTCTGATCCCTTAGCGGCTGAACAATTGATCAGTACTACGGAAGAGATATTTTCTGTTCTAAAATGTTATGAGCATGATAAATTCATATTTGAATTATATCATTTGGAAGGTGATGCTGATCAATGGTGGAATCTTATCAAGAATATGAGGCAAAGTGATGAAATTGAGTCCATGGAATGGGACGAGTTCAAGAACTTGTTTTTCAGTAAGTACTTCCCTTGTATTCTTAGAACAAAGATGGAAAAGGAGTTTCTTGAGCTTAATCATAAGGATTATGAATATGTTGGTATATAGAAATAGAATTTTACAAGACTTGCAAGGTATGCATCTGTCTTTATCATCCAACCTGAAAGTAAAGTTGATCGATTTTTCAGTGGCTTAAAACCAAGACTTCGAAAGGAATTAGCTATAAGAGACTTCAGTAGCTATGAAGAAATTTTGCATTGTGCTATCAAGGTAGAACTGGAAGTTGGTATAACATATCCATCTCATGGTTTTGACAAGAAACGAAAGATGGAGTTCAAGGAGAAATCTCATAACAATGGTGAAAAGAAGATGAATGTTTCTTTATGATCAATGTGTGGAAAGAATCATGGTGGAGATTTCCTAAAAGGTACTAGATAATGATTTAGGTGTGGAAAATAAGGTCATAGAGCAATGGGAAAAAGGTTGTTAATGATGTGAATAGATAAAATACTACAGAGAACTCTCCACCAACACTTCAATGCTTCAAGTGCAAGGAAATGGGGCATTATGCTAATAAATGCCCTAATCCATGGGTTAATGATGATCAACGTGAGCAACCTCTTAAGGCAAAGGATAAAGGGAATTCTCTTGCGATCACTATTTGTGATGTTGGGTATGAAAATGATGATGTGTAATGATTAAGTGGTTATGTAATGACATTTCAAAATAGTATCATGGAATCTCATTTATGGTATTATGGAATTTTGGAATATCTATGTATTGGTTTTCAATTATTATATTGTACTGGTAACCATGAAAAAGTGATTGAAATATTTTTGGAAAGCAGATAAAATGCGCATAATGAAGGGATAAGGAGAAAATAATAAGATAGTAATCATGAGCTCATGACTAAAATAAGGACAAAGTGATATCATGGTTTGAGTATATAGAAATTTTGGGATTTTGGTATGTGGAAAGAGTTAACTTTTGACAGCATTCATGTTTTCACTAAGGTTCAATGGGTATTCATTCTTCAATAGAATACATGATTAAGGTATTCACATGTTTGTAATTTGACCAACAAGATATATCTTATGATATATGGGGGATAAATGATGGCATTCACGTGATTGCTATATGACATTTCAAGTAATCATTTTCTTTATACTATGATCTTAGACCAATGTATTTTAGATAAGCCTAAAGATTGGAATAGATTAAGCTGGACATAAGTTAGTATTGTTTAAAGATATAACTTTTTTTGATATTATTGATGGGATGTTATAGTAATGTAGTTTTAGAAAAAGGACAACCTGTAGGATGGGTGACAACCCATCGCGTCGGACAAGGCTGTGGGAATCGAACCCACAACCGAAGTGCGACTGGCCTTTATCACCTACCACTGGCCTACAGGAAGTCCCTGGTTAGTAGAAACTAGTTTTATTTTATTAAGCGGTATGATATATGATGTATAAGTTCATTTTTGTAATTGTATATGATTAACCACACCATAGATGGACTTATGTATATTTGATAACTTTTTCTATCCTTTTGTTTGAAACAGATGGAAGGACCCATCATTCTATCACATGATCTGCTAACACTTCACAAATAACAAATTCAACTTCATTTCATTAAGAGATGAAGTGGAAATTGTTTAAGGCACAAAAAATGGTGAGATTGTACCGAAGTAAAGTAAGTATTCTTCTAATTAAAATTCGTCAACATTAGGGAAATTATCATGAAAGCCAAAAATGTTGTCCTAGTACTCTCGTACCCAATAAATCAGATGGTACCTTAGATCATCACAAGTTTATGGCTTTGTCACTGCTGGCTTTATCATAGCTATTTCCTCTACCACTCTCCATCAGAACATGATGGTTAGATTTATCCTCCATATCCATATTTTCACCTATGTTCTCCTATGTGGAATCCCAAATGAATAGTTAATTTGGGTAACCGTTACGTTTCATACTTTAGTTTTTAAAGTTATGTTTTTTTATTACTTTTAATGATTTGGGTTTCTATTAAAGAAACATTCAGGTAGAAAACCATTTATAACCTGACGAATTTCGAGGGCGAAATTCATTTTATGGGGGGTAGAATGTAACAACCCGAGATTTTATGAGATATATTATTTTAAATTTCTGTGATGTGTTCTATTATACACTACACTAAGATTAGCTTTTTCTATACACCGTATTAGCTTGCAGTATATGCAACACTATTCTTGGATCGTGTTACACAAAATTTCAATTTCATTTGATAGAAGTTATTATACGCAACATTGAGTGTATATATATATATTCAATGAATAAATGAAAAATTGGTTGGATTCTATTATAAAGAAACAACAAAGGAGTCTTGCACAACACTCAACCATGACTTGGCTTGCATTACATGCAATCGCGACCTTCCTTGATAGCTTGTGTTGTACGCAATACCAGGTTTCACTAAACGACAATATATTGTTATAATATTATTATGGAATATCCATTATGAATAGTATTGACTAGATTTTGAATTTTATAACATTATTATTCATATTATAAATTTTCTAGAGCATGGTATAAGAACAAAATAAATTTTTCGGGTAAAATAAGTATTTTTTAAAAAATGCAGTTTTGCCGCCTTTTGATGGCACACCCACATTAAATCTATTTTTGACATGTTTATAAGTTAAATTTTACAAAATAAACTTCTTATTTTGAATCAGGATATAAAATATTACATTGGATAAAGTTTTGATATTTTTCTGATAACTTTCATATTTTAATGAATAGTAAAAACACGCTATATTTTAATTGAAAACAACTTTTTTCATCGTAATAATTTATATAGTTAAATTATAATATTTAATGGTTTTTAAGTATAAATAGAATATATTTTTACCATTTAATATAATGTATGTCAGTATCATTGATTTTACCTTCAATTCTTAGGTTAAATCAATTCAATCTTTTGCAATGTTTTAAAGAACAACCCATTTTCTTTCGAGAATGGGATTAATTTTAATTTAATTTCTGAAACTTTTTTGTATTAAATTTGGAAGAATGTATTCAATATTTGGAATCATTGAGTCCAAATTATGTTAATAAGATACATTTTATTTTTGGGCATTATGAATAGTAACTACGGTAAATTTTATTTACCATAGTTAAAGGTAAATCTGGTAATTAAAGGTATATATAAGATTATAAAATTACCCTAAACCTACCTGAATTATATTGGATGGCTAAAAGTCGACCCATATCACCTAAGTGTCGTATTAGATTCATTTTATGTACTTTTTATAATAAAAATAGTTTAATTATTATTAAAACCAATGAAAGTGACAACATGTCACTCTCTTAAATCTTATAAGTATATTAATTTTAATTTAGTGATAAACTTCATGAAACTTTGAACATTAATAGTCTCTATAAATATAAAAAAATTATCTACATCATATGAATTTATTTATAATTTTTAGGGATTAAATAATTATCATTAATTGTGACACAATAGTGATGTAGAAATTGTTTATCTAGTGAAAAATCAAGGATATAGTTTTTCTTAAACTAATAGTGACCCTAAAAGGCACAAAACCCTGACCAAAACTTATTTTTTATGTAAATTTAAACCATAATAATCAAATTGTCGAATATTTGACCATTTGGAGCCTTATAAAAGCTATCATGACACTTATATTATATTATTTTAAATGATGCCAAAGTTGTCAACTTCATAATATAATAAATATAAAAATTTAAATATTGTTATTTTAAGATGATAAATTCTAGTAAAAGTATTATTGTGAAAGGTAATATATTTATCTTCATGATATGATTTTATTTTTATTTTTTATGAAACAAATAATTAAATTAAATAATTATACAAAAATGTTGTAGCAATTATTTTATTAAGAGATAAACCAAATAAATGGTTTTAAAAATAATAAAATAAATATTATATGAACTATTTAATGTGCTCCAATACTTTTATAGATACATATGACATGTTATTAATCTATTAAATCTTTTATTTCGAACATATCATCTTTATATTGTTTATTTAAATTCAAATAAATGAATTGTGTCAAAATTGACACTATTGTTATTTTCTAAAAATAACATATTATAAAATTGTTTAAAAACAAAATAAAAATTTAAAAATTATAAATTTAAATTTATATGGTCTAAAATTTCATAAATTGTAAAATTATGAAAAATTCACAACACATATGAAATTATTTATAACAATTAAAAATTTTGAATCTTATTACCAGAAATAAAATTAAATAGATTAAATAATGGTAATTCAAGTTGATAACGTTTGAAATAAATTCAAAACATGTCTAAATTATATTGGTTGATGAGAATACAACCCTATATCATTTAATCTTAGAATTGAGCCATTTTTGGAAGTTTTTCTGTGGGGTTGGGATTTAATATAAATTCATAGTTTCTTATATTTCCAAAGGTGTCCCTCTCCTCCCATATAAAAGTGCACCTCCTCCCTCTCTTCCTCACACCATTTTGAGCCTTTAAGCTCGGCCAAACCCTACCGAATTCTCTTCTCCACTTTTCTAGAAACATCCTAGAGGTTCTAGTCTTCCTCAAAGACCAATTTTAGTGGCCTAAGAGAATGTTTAACGGAGGCACTTCGAGAAAGAGGTAATACCTTATACCGTTTTCTTCAAGTTCCATTCTTCTTCTACTCCCTCTTCTTTAGTTGTTTAATTATGAAGTAATAACATAAGTATCCTCATATACCGATATGTTATTATAAATATGAAACGACCATATTTCACCTTCTATCCATCCTACGGAAAACAAAATCACCGCGCGTGCGTACGTACGAAATACCGTCTCCACGCCGTGGTGTAATCTGTTTTTCCACCAACACCTTACATGGATGGGTATAATGGTGTAAAAAATAACTATATATGGTTATTATAAAATCATACTAATTCTGATATATTATACCACCCACTCCAATGCTATTCAATAATTATGGGAATGATATCTTCGCTTGTGCGTACGTATAGACTACCGTCTCCACGACGCGATGAGATTCATTCTCCATCTTAACCATACATGAATGATCATAAAGTTTATATAATGAATAATAATGAAATATATGAAATAATAATTCTACTGTATTTATGTATATATATATATGTATGTCATCTATTTATTTTCATTCAATTCAATAAGGAAACGAAAACAACGTTCATGCGTACGTACGGTCTACCGTCTCCAAGAACGGTTGAATTCATTCCTTTTATCGATCTATAATATATATGTGTATGATGAATATATATTACATATAAATCATTTTTTACATTCTGGAATTATTTAAATCATGATATAAGTAATAATATCAAGAATGACAATTTGAAATACATACGATAAATAAAATGATTTTACCCAAAACGCTGCTTTAACATCGAATTTACAATAAAATGGGTAATATAAAGTCATAAGTGAAACATATATGATATCATAACAATGAATATGATTATGTAATACGTCAATTAAATTATTTAAATCATTATACAGGAGGTTCGGATCCATACAAAGCATATCAGACCTAATGTAAGGGATAACTATTCTAATCTCATTCTTATCAAAGATTGTTTATTCCTAAGTATTTACTGGGGTTATTGTTATCATCCATGTCCATGTTTTCTAAAAAAAAATTATGTATTTTTAATATCCTTTTTACCCATTTTTTATTTTACTACATGGTATGTAAGGAATCTCTTTTTTTCCATACGAGGTACTTTTTGAATTTTCTGACAAAAGTACGAGGAGAATGTTTTTTTAACATATACGGTATGAAATGATTTTTACGGTTTTCTAAAGCCTTATTTTCATGAAGCTTCCTCCAAAATATATCAGGACTATTTTCAGAAAAATCCTTTTCATTTAAAATTTCATGACATTTTGTGAAAAGAAAATGATTTTGAAGAAGAAAGGATATTTTCCTCAAGAATTCATTTCAAGTGTTTTATCAAAACTATTTTCCATCTAAGATGACATTATTTCATATGTGTAGGTTTCAAGTGTAATGTCTCTATTATTTACATCGTTTCACTTATATTATTATGAAATTATATCCATTTATTTTATATGGATTATGTGATGATGGTATGATTCTTATGAAACCCATTTTATTTGTTGGGTTATTATGAATGATGTATGTTTATTTTGTGGCACAAGTAAGAATGATTTCATTATGAGATGGGTGGGACCTATATCTCCCTCCAATGCATTGGGTAAAGATTTATATCTCATGAGATAGACATGGCTGTAACGGTAAGTTAATTCGGTTCAGTGTTACATGACTAAAACGAGGAGTGAACTCGATTCAGAAAGGGGCTTTGTCCACTAAGATGGTCTCGGCAGCAATGCCTTGGCTACTATGGAAATCATAACATATGCTTAATGGTTTCCAAAATTACATGTTTTATTCCCATTATATTTTATCATGGTTGATGTTCCATTATGATATATTCCTTACGTACTTCCACAATTTATGTCTTTGCTCAAGATTTTGATATTTAAATTTCATGTTCAAGTTATTGCTTTCAAATGTTTATGGATTGTTTTTTGTTCTCTATGTTTGCCCTTACTGTGCATTTGAGGTCACCCTTTTTATGATTTATTTTACCCATGAAATAAAGAAAGGTTTTAGGTAAGGGAAAAAAACTGGAAGATCGTTATGGGAGTTGTTGAAGATCTTTCAACATAATTAGACGTTTATATTCCATGCTTCTGAAGACACTAATCTATTATGATCCTTGTTTGTCTGTTTTTGTTATGTATTATGTATTCCATAAAAGTAATGTAATGTCCATGTACGTCAAGCTTCGGGTCTCTACAACACCCAAGGAAAAACAAAGACACCATAACCCGAAGACACCACGGATATCAAAACAATAACTCCCAACCTTCTTTATGAACCAAAATTTCAATTCATGTCCACAGTATCAATAGGCATCACTGAATTACTAAGATAAATTGGATTTACATGTGTCTGAATAGATGAAATAAACAGATTCTCAATAGTTCCCAAATAGGGGGAAAGTTTAAACTCAGTATGATTTCCCCAAGGACTTCCCAAATCACTCTATAAGGAAAAAAATTTGTCATCCCATTTTTATAAAAAAATTTAAAATCAGTTTAAAATAGTTTATATCAAATCCAAATAGTTTTACATGGAAAATAATAAAACAATTACATTAAAATAATTCTCAACTCATTTTTCATACAAATTTAATGATTCCAAAAAAACCCACACTTACATGCCTAGGTGACAGTTCCCTACAAATTGTTGGTCTGTCATTCATCGACCAAGTAATAACTAATTGGAAAATCTTCTTGTTTCCTAATGTAACACTCCCATTATCAAGTTTTATATATATCTTGTACCCGAATGGTATTAAACCCTTTTATAGGGTCACATCAAAATCATGAACTCACACCAACCATGTATGAAAAAAATTGAGGCCATCCTAATTCACATGAACCATTCAATATTTAAAACATTTAAACAAACATTTTACATTTATAAAATAAAAACCCAAATTTTTAATGAAACATTTTAAAATTATCATCAGAGAGTGTTTCCAAAAAACCATGAAATAATAAGAATTTATTAAAACTGTCCTTAAACTAGTTTCTAACAATAATCACACAATAATTTCGTAGTCATTTCAAGAAAAAAATTATATCAAGTTGAATCTTCATGTTGTAATCATGTGGAGTCAAGTTAGAATCCACCTACCTCTTAATCATTAGTGAAAATAATGAAAAGAACAATTATACTCTATATTCGATGAAAAAGTACCATTATTTCACTATATTAATCCATAAACCATCACAATCTACATAAAGGAACATGGATCTATCCACAAAAAATTAGATATAAGGTCCAAATAAAGATAAAGAGGAATGTTCTAAGAATAAAAAGAATGAAGAGAGACTTAATAGTGGATTAAGATCTGAAAAAGGCTTTGAATAAACTAAAACATTCTCCATGATCAAAGGGAACCACCTTTCAGGACATGGAAGGAAAAATAATTCTAGATTATGAAATATTAGAAAAAAATGGGTCTCAAGAATTAATCCAAATTTGATCCACATTTTTTAGATCTAAAACTGAATGGTGCAAGGTTTAGGTACATGATTAGTCAAACCATGTGATATCCTTGCATTATATACTATCTCCATCCAATAACTCTTATGGTTGGATCACACATTTATACCAACAATGTTCCAAGAATGCTTTTTCCTCTATCTATCATTGCACGATTTCCCATGGACATCCACACATTTTGGCCAAACTATTCACCATCCTAATTCCCACAGTCTCCTGTTGCACAATTTCCTAGAGGTGTCTCTTAGTTTCACTATAATTTCTGAAATGTACACCTCCATAATGTCCTTTAAAGCATTCCAAAAATCCTAAAAACCTCCATAAATATAACCCAATCAAAATATATACTTTAAATACATAAATATGTAACCAGAACTGGAAATAAAGGGTGATAAATTTACCCCACCATTATCCTTTTTATCCCCATTAAGTATAAAAATTGAATTTTCCTAGAATATTTTGGTCCACTTCTCTAATATTTCCTTTTCATACTCCCTAATTTTCTCTAGAATTCAACCTTGTTTCTATAAAACCCATATTAGATCGACGATTTTCCCATGCAAGAATTTATCTTTCTTATACACAATATGTACCATCATATGTGTCAATGTAGAATCCAACTCCAGGTCTACATGATCCCATCAAATCACATAGTTAGGATCAGTTTGATACTTCTTCAAATGAGATCCATGAAACAAATTGATCACTGAACTGATCCTTGTTGGAAAATAAAATTGATAGACCACATCAAAAACTCATTCAAGTGTCTCAAAAGGGAAAATGTATTGATGAGGTAATATTACTGGGTTACAAAAATGATTATGTCCAAGCCTCAGAGGGATTCCCAGTATCACATTATCACTCACATCTGTAATTACCTAAACCATTATAAATAAAATTCCTTTTGTGATTGAATTAAAAACCCTATTATTATTATGGTTACAGAAAACACATGAATTTCATTGGTTTTATTATATCTAATAAGATAAAAAAATAACATTATGATTCAATAATTTTGATAAAAAATACATTGACCAATGATTATACGGTTATTATAAATATAGTGCTATTATAAATCCAATTGACACAGACAAAATAACAACCAACCACAACCAGCATGGTTGTACCATATGAATCCCATTTATCAGATATTTCATGGGAGATAAAATCAATAGGTTTTTTCTATTGTCCAATCCTAATAGGAGATCTAAAATATAAATCATGAGGGAAACTATTTATGGGATAAGTGAAAGATCATCAATATCATGACCCAAACCATATACATCGAACCACCCCATGAAAATATTACAATTATGCACCTTACCATCATGGAAGTTTTTTTAACAAAGGTTGATGTATTAAGATTCTAAAAATATATATATATATATTTTATTTTCAAAATAATAATGGTTATAGTTACTACTTAATATTTTGAATTTATAAATGATTTTGAATTGGACATGATTCAACATAAATTCAATTTCTGTGTAATATTAAATTTCAATTAAGATACTCTTTTTTGATGACTTCACGAATATTAAAAAAAATTATATACTAATAAAATAAGAAAATTAAATACTATTTATTAAATATAAATAATTATATCACTTTTAATGAAATAAAATGTAACTGTTAAATGTGATAAAAAATTGTTACTGTTGAAAAATAGAAATTTATAAATAAAAGTATATTCATGGATTAAAAGTGAAAATAAAAATATATGGAGAATTATTTGGATAAATTAAATATATTTCTTTTGGAATCATCACATTTAAATTATCCATCAGTGAATTTTTCATAATTTTCATATACAATCGATTTCTTGGGTAAAAAATAAATATGGTATAAAATATGGTGTGTATTGTGACTTCATAAAATCTAAAAAGTAATGTAATAAATTATATAAATTGTATCCCAGACCAGATATATGTTTCCCATTTTAAATAATTTTAATTCTATTTTTTTATTACTTTTATGAATCCTCTAGGAAACCTCAAAAACATATTTTATATTTTAAGGTTGTAAAGTCATTTCTTTAAACAAATGGCTCACTTCCACATCACCATTGGAAATATTTTAATGATTTATGGACTTTTACATATAAAATAATTATAACCAATCCAATTTGGTAGAAACCATGTATAAAAAAATCACATTTTTTTGGTTTTGAATACATTACTATGTAGAGTCCAAAACCTATGTTTGGAAAATAATAATGAACTCCTCACACTTTTCTTATATAAAGCTACCCAATATCCCATTAATCTCTACTAAAAACATTGAGAGTCTTCCTAAATATTTTCTCCCATCTCTATAATCATCAAAAGGTTCACCATGCTCTCCTGAAGTACCGATAAAGATTTTGGAGTTACCCTCTCAATGTAAGGGAACTCTCTCTCTTATTTTTAATTCAAGCAACTTATTTGTATTTATCCTTTTGAATATCATTTGTTTTTGTTTTAATGTCTCTTTTAATATCTCTATATTATAAAATTGATTTCCTAATAATTATTAATCCTTTATCCCCACTCATTATAGAATTTACCTAAGCCTTTACTAGGATGAAATTTAGTTAGTGTTCCTCTCCTTCAAGTATTTAATTCAAGCATGTTATATATTTTATTCTTTTGGATTTCAAATTCCTAAGGATGTGATATGTTTGTACACATCCATATCACTAAAAATTTTATATTACGATTATTAGACACCCCTTTAACTCTCATTAAATCATTTTATGAATACGAAAGTACCTTCGTTATTCTGCTAAAATTTTATTACGATTTTTCAAGCCAAGAGATTGTGTCACGAATATACCCCCCCAATTTCAACTCAATGGTATTCACCTATATATTCCATTAATTAATTAATTGAGGAATTCCATGTATTTAACCCATACTCATTGAACATGGGGGTTAAAATAGATTAAATATATCCTTAATTTCTATGTGGAACACTTATGTATGTGCACAAAATGATAGTGAGGGTGCATATAGAAATATATTTCATTATGATGAATTGGGTAATGTTTTATTCTAATAACATGTCTTGTATTAGATTAGATAGTGAACCTAGTCCATTATGAGACATTTTCCACCATTTTATGATGTCTTGGTGGTTATCTTTGACCAATGTTTATGAAATAATGTTTAAATTCATTGCCACATTCCGATGTTGCCTTTATGTTATCATGTTATATCATGAAACACTATTCATGTTTTTGATTCACACCCCCTTTGTTACCCATTTAAATTAATATTTTCTAACATTTAATACTTTTATAATGTTATTCTTCTTTATTCCGTTACTGGGATTTATAGCTCACCCCTTTACTATTTATGTCCCATGGTTATCTCATGAAGATTTAATAACTATGGAATACTATGAGCATGTTGAATAAGTTTTCAATACTACTAATTTAAAACTGTTTATATTGTTATTTAATGTACCTAAATACCCAATGAGACTAGTCCTATATATCTTTTAGTTTTTATCATGTGTCTTCCTAAGTAATAAATCATGAAATGACTGAAATTAAGACAAGTTCTATCATAGTTAATATGAGAGGGAGGTCTAGTTATTATTTGGATTAGGATTAGAAAACTCTATAGAATGTCATAGGGATAATAAAATGTATAATAAAAAATCCCTATGTTTTGGTAAAGTATATATTAATTGTTTTCCAAGAAAATAAATCCAATTATATATACAATAAGTGGATGTGTCTCTTATATATATTTACCTGGGGAAGACAACCCTGAAATAATCATATTGAGAATATATTGATTGGGAACTGGTGAAAAAATGATCCCTACTGTACTCCTGGTTTTACTATCATGAGGTATATTCCATTTAAATTAAGAAGATCATTTTGAACCATTATTAAATGAAAAAATACACATTAGTTTCTATGTTTGGAAATAGATCATTGATAACCTAGATTGAAGCCTATTAATTCTTATGTTAGGGAAAAAAATTCATTTGTAATCTATCTATTTAATGTTATTGGCCTCTAGTTTATGTGCTCAACAGTATAAAATTACCCATCATTAATTTTAAATTTATTCTTGCTAATTTCCATAAATATGAAGAACCAAGTAAACTACCAATGTGATCAGGAATTTAATGAATACCCAATACATATGCTTAACATAATGGGTTCTCAATTATAAAATATTGTGATTTTTCCAAACAAGCTATAAAAAATCACAATAATAAACTAAAACAAAGTTAAATTACAAATTCTATTAAAGAAGATCAGGAGAACATATCAATAAAGTTTATCTGATTGATTTGATAAGGGAATAACGACCTGATTTTCATTGTGGAAAAATTGAGTAAGAAGAAACCAAGGGAAATGTCACAAAGGACCTAAGCGATACTTTAAGAGTATAAAGATAGAGAACAAAGTATAAAATATTTTTGGAAAATTGAATAATGTGATGGATGGAAATAATGTTCAATATATGGTACCATATATAGTTTTATGTCTTAAATGTGGTGATGTCAGACATTATCCAAGATGATGCTTCATTCGGATGGATAATAAGAATGATGAGCACCAACAATATCCAAGGTCAATGGAATAAGGAATATACTATACTGATATGGATCATTAGGAATTAAGGACATGTAACATATATCTTAGTGTAGTTTATGTCATGTTGTATTTCAATTCATTCCTTATTATCATATCCTATATGTTTTCGAAGACCATTCAGTCACAAAATGAAATGAGTTGATATCACTGGGGAAATATTCTATGATTATTTCATAACATGTTGATGTTTTTGGGTTTTTTATTCTTGAAAATATTATTAGTATCCATTTAGTTAAATTTTCTGTTATCCAATTTATGGAATGGTATTTTTATAAAGGACAAAATAAATTACTAGTATATGGAATTCAACAACTATATGGTAAATCACAATCCAATTTTGAACATGGTAAGAGTAATATCTATGGAACTTTCAAAAAACTGAGGCAATTAAAGGGTATAAAAGACAAACCACTCTGATGGAAATCTGTAGCTTCCTTGGATTATCAAGGCAGTATCATTGATTTTTGAGAAATTTCTCCTGATTTTCAAACCCTACAACCCTGATAACTTGGAAGGTATTCACATTTTTCTAGGATAAGTAATTTGAAGTGTTTTAAATGAGTATAAAAATAATATTATCATTGAAATTATACAAATATTACCCATAAGTGGGGGAATTTTTTTGGTATATAATTAGTCTTCAAGGAAGGGATTGGGTTGGGTAATATTGGAGAATAAAAAAGTTATAGCCTATTCCTTGAGGAAATTGAATTTTCATGAATATAAATACCCAACACATGATATGCAGTTATTTTTAGTAATATTCAAGTGGAAAATATGGAATCATTATCTCTTTGGGGAGAATTTTGAAATATATACGGATCATAAGAACCACAAGTATATATTCAGATTGAAATAGATGAATATGATCCATTAAATATGGTTAGAGGAGATTGAGGATTAATAATGATAAATTAATTTCCATGTTGTGAAGTAAAATAGAGTTGATAATATTGAAGGTATGATGGATTTAACAATTTTATCATTCATGATAATTATAAGGATATGATCTTCTTAGACTTGAAAAGGATTGTCATGGGAATCATAAAAGAAGGAAATTCATTAATCCTTGAACAAATTATTACTCCAATATCCCTCCCGGAGAAGATAAAGGATGCTTAAAGAGATTAAATATAATTTAGAAGAAGGTGGAATCAATAAAAAAGAGAAATCATTGAGTTAAAAATTAATGAAGTATAATTTTTATGATTTGGTTCACAATTATTTCTACCATAAAATCCTGAGATATAGAAGGAGTTGTTGGGTGATACACGTAAATCAGCCTTTTCCAATTCCACCTAGGGGTATGAAGATGTATTTATATATCTGAGAGAACTATAGGTGTGAAAATATGAATAAATATATCATTGAATATACATCAAGGTGTCTTTTTTTCAGTAAGTGAAGACTGAAATACAAAAATCCAAGAGGATCAAGCAACCATTATCCACACCTATATGGAAAAAAGATAACATAACAATGGAATATATAATTGTTATTCTAAATAAATCAAGAGGAAATAAAGATATATGGGTTGTAATGGTTCAACATAAAAATTCATCTCACTTCATTTCAAATCAAGAGAACTTATCAATTGATAAACCTGAAACGATATACATTATAGAAGTGGTGAAGCTGCATGGAACACCACTATCAATTGTATCTGATCATAACCCAAGATTTTTCTGTATGTTTTGGAATATCCCCCACATGGTGTAAATATTAAAGTTGAAATATATTACATATTATCACCATTAAATTTATAGTCAATATGAGTGGAATATCAAGTCACTAAAAGACATCTTGAGAGCATGCTCAATAGAATTCAAAGGAGGATGGGATCGATATCTACCTCTGGAAATTTTCTAATATAATAATAGTTTCCACTGAAGAAACCAAATGGACCCATATAAATATTTTTATGGGAAGATGTCCAAAACACATGCATGATGGGATGAAGTTGGTGAATGAAAATTGTTGGGTCTTGGAATGGTGGAGGAAATGGTTGAAAATGTCAAGACAATTCAATAATACATCAGGGATGATCAAAGTTAATAAAATATATTTGAAAACAAATCCTCGATGATAATTTGATTTTTATGTTTGAGAAAAGGTATTCATCCCCATATATCTATTTAATGAAGTCATGATATTTGGGATAAAGGGAAAATTTAGTCCATGTTACATCGGTCTTTTTGAGATCCTTGATCACATTGGAGTAGTGACTTATTTAATATCACTCCCACCTATCTTTTCTCAAGTATATGATATGTTCAATGCATCCCCCTTCTAGGATTAGATACCAAACACCTATTATGTAAGGAATCTAGAGGTGTGACAATTGGAGAATTATCTTGGATATAAAGATAGTGATGGTCTTAGATCATAGATAAAAGGTTCTACAAAATAAGACAATAAAACTTTTCAATATTATATAGAAAATCCAAATGTTTGAAGAAGCGATGTGGGAAATTGAGGAGGTGATGAAATATAATTACCCTCATATATTTTAGTTTGTGGAATGAAAAAGTCAAGGGTGGAATTTCTTAATGGAGGATGATTATAATGACTAAAAAATTTATAAATAAATTTCCCATTATGATTGAATTAAGTTACCTATTATGTGTTATGGTTATAGAAAAAACACGAACTTATCTGGTTTTATTACATTCTATTGGATTTAAAATATTTCTACAAATAATTATTATTGATAAAATATTCATTGAATAGTTATCCATATGATTAGTATAAATATAGGGTTTGATAAATATAATTAACAAAGACAAAATAAGAAATAAATCAACTTGTAAGATTGTACCCAATGAAGCCCATTTATTTGAGCTTCCAAAGGAGATAAAATCACTAGGGTTTAACCTTGATAAATCCTATTCTGAGATTACACAAACTAAAGTATGAAAAAAATTTGGAGATAAGTTCAATCTAATTGAGATCACGACCCAAACCATTTATGCCAATACACCTCATGAAAATCTCACTAGTGTGCACCCTACCACCAGGAATGTTTTTGGGTCAATAAATGGATATATATAAAGACCCTAATACTATGAATACTTATATTGTATTTTTTAAAAAATAATGGTTATATTTACATCTTATTTTTATTAATTTATAATTGATTTTTATTTTCACGCGATAAATCCGAAATTTTATTTTTGTTTAATATATAATTTCAATTAAGATGATCCTTTTTTATGAAGTTTTGAATTATAAAAGGAGGTGGGATGGTCCCTAGCAGTGATTGTCAAGCCTTTCTTTCCTATACCTCCCTCAAATTTTTACTGGATTTAGGTTTTGTGGGAATAATTTTTACTTGGTTCCATAACTAAAGAGGTTCTCGGCACACCTAAAATAGATTTGAACGGTGCCTCACTAATCATCAAGATATCACATATTTTCCTAATGAAGGGGAGGAGTATATGGTGTAAGATTTATCGGACCATCCTCCACTCCTCAGTAGTCTAGAGAAGGGTTCAGAGGTCATTTTATCTATTCCATAAAATGGAAATCAGATAGTAGTTTTCCTACAACAATGCTCTTTTCCTGGATGAAGTGCATGCTTAATCAGTGTTGGATGGGTTTACACAATAAAATAAGGAGACTTAGGGAATACTTTCAGTACTGGTACAATAACGATCCACACCACATGACTTATATGGAGGTGATAAAAGATAAAATTGAACATCTTTAGGGGTGGTTGTAAGATAACTGTGATGGGGAATGCTTTGGTATCATGGTGGATATGAGAACTGGGCTTATTTTTATACATTTATAGCATGAAAGAGCTATCTGTGGAGAGATCTAGTGTGACATCTATTCGAGTGGATGATATAAATATGACCTTTTTTCCGGAATGCATCAAATAAAGGTATCATGAAGAGGTCCCCAATATTCAAATAGAGGATGGTTCATTTACTTAGGGCATTGAGGTCATGGGAGGTACGACATATGGTTATTTCAAAATGTTGATGGATGATCCTAATCCCTCTATACACGAATAATATCCTTTAGAGAAAACTTATTTATTCAACTCTCTGTCAAGGGTGGTTTCTAATGGGGTTAATATTTTATTCCATAAAATTCCAGAAGTTGATGAGATTTGGAAGGTAGTTCAGGTCCTCAATTCTGAAAGCACCTCAGGGCCGGATGATTTTCCCAGGTCTTTTTACATCAGCTTCTAGGATTTCAAAGAGGCAATTCAGTAATTTTTCAGAGGGGAAATCGACTTCAGGTTGCTTGTGCATTGACATTAATACACATTGAAAAATTGAAATAACCTTCTTCTCTCAACAAATACATATCAATAATTATCTTCAATATTCCATTTTAAGGTCCTTTAAAATATTCCCAATAGAAAAAATGGGGTACAACTTCCTAAATGGGTTTCAGAAGACCAACAAGGCTTTATCAAGTGTAGGTCTACCCAATCTTCCATCTCCATGGTACATGAATTGGTAATGGATATCAACATTAACTATTCTAGGAATAATGTGGTGATAAAGGTTGACATGCACAAATCCTATGACAAAATGGAATGGAAAATTATCAATAAAGTTTTGGGAAACATGGGATTCTCTAGAAGGGATGTGGACCAATTTTTTAGAATCTCCATCTCACCATGGATTGATATATATTTTATGGGGATGAAATTCGGGTTTTTCATGCTCAGTAATGGATTGTGGTAGGGAGATCCTCGTTCTATGAGACTCTTTAATTTCGATCTAGATACCCTTAGTAGATATCTTGAGGAGAATGTTCTTTAAGGAAGATTTCATTCATTTTAGGGTAGATCCAATACCAGTGACATATTGCATATCTTTTTTGCCGATGACATGATATTTTTCATTAATGGTAATAGGATGAACATTAGATAATTTAACATGATCAGGGAGGCTTACTACATATGGAGTTGTCAAGCCATCAATCGGTTGAAGAGTAACAAGTTTATCTTGAAATGGTGTTTGGAAAGAAGGTGGAAAGTGATTGAGGAGACACTGGACTTGTAAAAGAAATACATTCCTATAGAATACCTTAGAGCTCTAATTGTGTTAATAGGGGTTCATATCCATCACTTTGAATGGATTTTTGGTAAAATTATTGCCCACATTACAAATTGTATAAACCATTTCCTCTATTTTGGGGGGAACATCACTTTAGTTTATTGTGTTCTTTCCTCGATTCTCATGCATGTGCTTCTAGTGCCCAATGTCCCAAAGATGGTGTTGAACCATATTAAAAATGTGTTGATGAAATTTATTTGGTATGCAGACAACGAAGAATGATTTCATTGGACATAATTGAACAAGTTGGATAGGGAGATTTCTGAGGTTGGTACTAATATATGTAGTATTAGAGGTGAAATTCAAGGCATTCAACCTAAAAATTCTTGGGACTTTGTGTAGAAGAAATCATTGTGGTAATGGTTCTTAAATAAGAGGTGTGGGAATCTAGGTGTTAGTGGAAGAGGCATTGTCTCCCAATTATGGAAAATGATTTTTAATAATTTACCCGTTATTTATTATAACTCCAAATGGATTGTGGGTTGTGGAAATATTAGTTTTTATAATGATAACTGGGTTGGATCAACAGTTGGCTTCCTCAGATGCCAGACCCCTGGGATTTCCTTCTCCAAAGAAAACAGATTTAGGCCTTTTATTCACGCCATCCTCAAACCCATCCAGCAGCAATGTTTTTATAGCATCACTTTGAACAGGGATCTGAACAAGCTTATATTTAAGGGGTCGGCTTCGGGTGCATTCTCAGCCAAAGGATTTTTTTCGGTGACTAAAGTTCATGGGATCCCGAATGAATGGAATGAAGTTGCATGGTGTAGTGACCATCACATGAAATAAAACGTTCTCATTTGGCACCTTTGAAACCAAGGCATCCATACTGATGAACATGTTATCAAAATAGGATCTCAATTCCATACATTGTTTATACTGAGTTAATCACAATTAATAAATTACTGAACACTTCTTCTTTGTGAGTAACTGAGCGACGATAGTCTGGGGATCCCTGGTTGAGGCCTTTGGGAGGGGTAGTTAGAGAGAAAACCACGATTCCTTTCTTTAGTCCTTTTTTTGGGAATAGATTATAGCACTGCTGATCAGAAGGTGAGGTCCATCCTATTTATTTCATGATGTTGGAGTCTTTAGAGTGCAAGAAACTAGGTTTGTATTGGGGGAATGTTTTGTTCGCACCTAGCCACGATGGTCAGAACCAAGGGTATCGAGGCTAAAATGGTCTCCCATTTCAAGGGTTTGGAATTAGCTTCATCACTAAGAATCTTTATGGAAGTTATTTCTTCTACGGTAGACTTACTAGATGTTACCAAATAAGGGAGATGGGTCATGTGGATTCCTCCAGGAATTGGGCTGAAACTCAACATGGATTTTTCATGTCTCTCTGTCTTTATCAGAGGGGGAGTGGTACAAGACCCTAAAGGGGATGTAATCCTGACCTTTATTGAGGGATTAGGGGTGGGAGGATCTGTCATTGAAGAGTCTTCAGAAATGTTGAAAGTTATCAAGGAATTCTAGTCACATTATTGTTTTGGAGTCAGTGGAAATAGAATCAACTATTCTCTACGCATCGTTGTAGGGAAGGCTTAAAATTCTATGGAGCATTACCTACATCATTAAAAAATGAAGACATCTTCTTGATTTATAGGTGGATGTTACTCATACCTAGCGCGAGGGGAACAAGGTCGCTAACTTCCTGGATTATGAGATTATCAATGGTGATCAATGTTTTCTATTTTTTTTGGTTGGGGTCTCTCCCAAAGGCATGTGGTAACTTTGTTAGGTCAGATTCACTCGGTATCCATTACTTTTGACCTCCTTAATTTTTTTGAAGGAATATTCTTGTTATGATTAATAAAAATGATAATATTGGCTGGAAGGAACATAACTCACTTCTAAATCACCAAGGGTAATATTTTAATGAGTTTTTCCCTTTTCCCCTTATTAAATAATGAAAACCACTACTCTTTGGAAATATTATTGGAAAAAATAGTGACATGTTTTTTTTATTACTTTATTATATAGATTCCAAAACCTAAACTTTAGAAATAATAAAGAACTACCTTGACATTTCCTATATAAAACCTCCCAAGCCACCATTACTTTTCACACAAATACCTTAGATCATTTCCATATGTTGTGTCAACAAGTTTTTCCTTATGACCTTTCCATTCCTTCATACTTGGGGGAGATTGTTAAGTCAATAAGGTTTCCTTATGACTTTACCATTACTTCTTGTTTTGAAAATCACAAGCGCCTTATCTCAAGACAAATATATTTTTACCCTATGTTTTACTTCTATAACGAAAAATTTCCTTACCGAAGGAAATTTATCCTTACCATGTTTTCATTGTTCATATCATAATTTTTCAAAGTGTAAAATTCAATTTGTAACAAAAACCTCAGAATACTATAATTACCTAGATATGAAGCATTCTGTTTTAGGATCTGAATTCTCAGAATTCTGGTTATGAACTCTTCTAAGTTCTGACTCCGAGTTCCTTAAATTCAGAATCCGAACTCTTCTGAGTTCTAATTCTGAATTCTCAGAATTATGGTTACAAACTCTTCTGATTTTTGACTCCGAGTTCTCTGAATGCAGACTCTAAACTCTTCTGAGTTCTAAATCTGAATTATGAATACGAATTCTGATTACGAACTCTTATGAATAGTGACTCTGAATTCTTGTTTATAATTCTTCTATGTTCTGAAACTAAATTCAGGTTACGAATTCCTATGATTTCTGACTCCAAATTCTCAGGAACTCTGACTCAAAACATTGTAAGTTCAGGTTCTACATTCTTGTGAATCCAGATTCATAATTTCCATGAAATTCAGACTCTGGAATTCTATAGAGTTTAGGTTTTGAATTCCTAGAAAAACTGAATTTGACTGTACTTGTATTATAGAATCCATATTCATTTTTGGTTAGACACTATACTTTTATATTTCCTTACATTCCAAATATTGGATTTTGGTTATGTAACTATGTTTTTTCATACACATGTTTTTGCTATAAAACAATGTCGTGCTTTCAGTTACAAACTAACTTTTGTTTGAGTGACACGTGTACCGGTCCCTCTGAAATTCAAGGAAAAATAGGACTGTTGGAGGAGGGGGATGATCGTTGAAGTTGTGCCTATAAATAGGAGCTCTTTTGAAATATATCACAACATAGATGAACTGCTCTATGACTCTAGAGATTACATGTGGTTGAATTGATTTCTATAGATAGAATCTCATGCTTAGTGTGTACTGAAATTATTGTTCAGATTTTCTTTGTGCGACTCCGAATTTTCCTAATTACATTCGAGGCCTTCCATGGAATGGAAGACAGAGGTGCTAACTACCTTGAAGTTGAGGGCTTGCAGGGATAGAAAGACAGACTCCGATCTTCATATCAAGGGCTTACCCTGGTGTGGGTAAGGCAGACTTTCTTGAAATTATAAATCAAGGGACCTTTATCCAAGGATGTTGGATACCCTTCTCTTTGGGTTAAAAGATATACTACTTGTTATATGTTTTGTTACAAGTTTTCCGCTGCATTTTATTTGTTGAGGAATGTATATTATCTTATGCTTCCTTATTCTTGTACTCTGATTTAGTGAGATTCTATACACATTAAGGTAGAATCTTTATCATTGTAAACTTTCATAAAGTTTCATTTTATGGAACCATATTTTTGGAATCACTTTCTCAGGATCATATTTCTAGAATCTAGCAAGTGTGTAGAACTGGGTTTTGTGAATTATCTTGTTTAACCTTGTTAAACATAACTATCTTTAAATGTTCCAAAGGAA
Source organism: Viscum album (assembly GCA_963277665.1). Classification (NCBI taxonomy): domain Eukaryota; kingdom Viridiplantae; phylum Streptophyta; class Magnoliopsida; order Santalales; family Viscaceae; genus Viscum; species Viscum album. The sequence continues at coordinate 2,125,141,596 of OY728119.1, forward strand.
TTTTTTAAAAGAATACAATTCAACCCTCTTTTATTTTGAGAATATTTAGATACTTGATTTAGTATATCTATTATTTCGATCCTATATTTGGTATTATAGATTATATCATACTCACATACCATCTCAAAAATTGGTATCAGAGCATTGGTTCAATCTGAATTACTCTCACGATTATATTTAGAAGAGAATTCATAACATTCTTTTCCGGAAATAGTTTTCAGTCTCATTATTTTCGGATTTATTTTTACTTACAGATACTGTTGTTCTATCATTTTCCTTGCTTAGGAATATTTTCTTTTTTTACAAACTTTTTCTATTAACATGTTTTTTTGTGGAATTTTTTTTAAGATGGCAGGAATCAATGTCGGTTCCATAGACAATCTCAATATAACAAGACCATCTATTTTTGATGGGAATGATTATGAATATTAGAGAGATCGTATGAAGGCTTTTATTATTAATACTTGAGTGGATAATTTTTTTATGCTTACTAGAGGATATAAAATTCCCGACAAGGAAGTTAGTACCTTCACCAATCAAGAAAAGCATGAATATGAACTGAATTATAAGGTACGCAATACATGGCTTTGTTCTATGACTAGAAATATATATTGAAAAATTTCAACTTGTGAAGAAGAAAATTTTATATCAAAGAAACTTTAAGTTACTCACTTTGGAACTACCAAAGTTATTGAAACAAGAAGAGCCATGCTCTGAGCTAAATATCATGGTTTTTTCTTTCCTTATGGAGAACCCATTTGTAAGGTTCAACAAAGATTCATAACTATTGAGAATATATTACAATCCATGGGTGAGAAAGGATTATATGATGAATCTATTATGGATTATTATTGATTAGATCATAAACATCATTCCAAATGAGTGGGATTACAAGAGAACTGCTATTGATGAAAATAGAAAGGTTACTCATATTTCTCTTGATGAAATTTTTGGAACCCTTATTAAACATGAAACTAGAATGAAGAGATATTCTGATAACATAAATAAGAATAATGGGAATGGTAGTGTTTCTTTTACTACAACTTCAAATCATATGAAATCCAAGACTCCTAAGAGAGTTACCAGATCCAAATATATGAATATTGTTATCCAATACGAATGTAGTGGAAGTGAATCTTCAGAAAATGAGTTTTCCAATCTTTGTCTAGGATGAAAAAGATTGTTGGAGAGAAGAAATATTAATCTAAATACAAGAAGAATGAAAGGAAAGATAATAAAGATTCATAAGTCAGTTGTTATGACTGCAAGAGATCTAGATATATAAGACCTGATTGTCCAATGCTTAAGAGAAAAGAAATAAAGGAAAAGCATTCTGAGATAAACAGAAAGAAGTACTATAAAGCTAAAGCCACGAATGTCATGAAAGCTAATGACACCTGGAGTGCCAATGGTGGTGAATCGTCAGATGAATCAACAGATTACGAATCTTCTGGATTGAATAATCTAGGTCTAATAGCCAAACTACCTATTGACAATCATTGCTTGATGGCTTAGGTACACAATGCTGAATTAATGACCAATGTTTCTTTAAATTCAAATTATAGTAATGATAAATATGATGACTCTTCTAATGAATAATCTTATTCTAATGAAGATAATACATTAACTACCTATGAAGAAGTTTCTAGGTTTTTCAAACTTCTTGATATTGAGAATTGAAAACTCAAGAAAAAGATTGATAAGGAAAATTGTAGAAATATTATTCTTACTAAGGAAATATCAGATCTTTCCAAATATCTTGATAAGAAAAATGTTCATATTGAAATTATTTCAAAAAATATTGAGGAAGTAAATTCTGAGAAGAATAAAATTTTCAAGGATCTAGAAAATGTAGTTTCTAAGAATAATGTTTTCGAACCTAAATCTAGTTCAAAATAAAATGTTTTGGAAGACAAAAACTAAGTTATCAAACTAAAATGTGAAATATTTTCCTTGAGGAAGTGTTTTTCAATCTTTACCTTAGTTAAAGAAAATTTTAATTACAAGTATTCCCAAATCCGACCATTAAGGAATTGTCCGGGTTTTGGTTATACTAGTTCTAAACCAATTTTTAGTAACAATTATTTTGTTCCTCAAAGTGATCCATTCTATACTATGTGTCAGGGTGGTGGGCATTGGGCAAAAAATTATTCCTTACACAAAAATAAGTCTTTAAAATTTCATAAAGCCTATTTTTCTAAGAAATTGTGGGTGCCTAATATTTTGCTTTCTGAGAGTTCCAGATCCAAGCAAGTATGGATTCCGAAAGACAAACTCTTTTATTTTTAGGAAAATAGAGAAAGTAAAAACAACTATATATGGTACATGGATAGTGCATGTTCCCGGCATATGACTGGTAACAGAAAACACTTTGAAAATATTATCAAGATGATAGGAGGAAAAGTATCTTTTGGGGAAAATGCTCAATGAGAAATTATTTTTATAGGTAACATCATTCTTCATGAAAAAACCTAGACTTCAATGGTTTTATTTATTAAGGGTATTAATAACAACCTCATTATAATAATCGAATTATGTGATGAAGAATACCTTGTGAATTTTAGTAATGAAAATTGATTAGTACACAATTCCAAGGAAGAGTTTATTCTTTTTTTCCCATAGAAAAGAGAATGTATACACACTCACAGAATATCGTATGAGTTTTACCAAAACACAAATTTTGTGTTATAATACTTGTGACATTTACCATAGTAAAAACCCATCACATCACTCTCATGAAAAACACATATATATTTGGCATCACTTTCTTAGGGATCACACACAAAAAGGATATATCATTCTTCAATTTATCAGAATGCAATATCATCTTGCAGATATTTTCACAAAATGTTTACCCTCTAATATATTTGAATACATTAAACAGAAGTTAGGAATGATAATTGTAAGGTAATCCTCCTCGTTAACTTTCTATTGAAACTAATCTCATTACAGTAATAAAATCTTTTTCATAGGGGGAGTAAATTTGATTATTAGTTTTACAATTTTTTCTTAATGAAGTTTTTTATGTTTTTTGTAATGATTTTTTTCGTGTTTTTTGTCATGAGGTTTTCAAAAAATTTCGTAATGATGTTTTCAAAATTTTTCATAATAAAGTTTTCAAAAAATATCAAAATGAAGTTTTCAAAATTATTCACAATGAAGTTTTCCAAAATTTTATTAATGAAGTTTTCGAAATGTTTCATAATGATGTTTTCAAAAGCATTCATAATGATGTTTTCAAAATATTTCGTTGTGAAGTTTTTAAAAATTTCATAATGAAGTTTTCAAAAAATTTCGTAATGTTGTTTTCAAAATTTTTTCTAATTAAGTTTTATAAAAATATTCATAATGATGTTTTCAATATTTTTCGTAATGAAGTTTTCAAAAAAATTTGTAATGTATTTTTCAAAAAATTTCGTACTGAAAATTTATGTAATGACAATTTTAGTAATGAATATTTTCTTAATGAATATTTTCATAATGAAGATTTTCATACTCAAATTTCTTTTTCCTAATAGAGTTTTTTTCTGTAGTCAAGTTTTTTTTTCGGGATCTAATGTTCTTCAAGAATAATTTTCCTCAATAAGAATAATTTTCCTGGCTATCCAAAAGATATGTTTTATTTTTTATGTTTTCATAGTCATATTTTAATTTATGGTATTTTCTTTTCTATTTTAAATTTTTCAGATTCTAGTCTCCTTAAATCATATTGTTTTTCTTAAAAACCTCAAATGATCGGATCCTACCAAATTTTTCTTTTGGATATAATTTCTACTGTTATATCTAATAAGAAGATTTATCAACAGTTGGATTGTATTTGGAAGTTCAACCTTCACTTCTAACACCTATATAAAGGACCCCTGAAGGGTTGTCCCACATTCATTTCAAGACTATTCATGAAGAAACTCTGCCCCTCATTCAAAATCTCGTTCCGAACTTCTCAGAGTTTTCTAAAGCCCGAATGTCTACAGAGGAATCCTCTAAGAAAGATATGCCTAATGTCAAGTTGATTTCAGAGTGGAAGATTTACAGAGAGTGGTTGGTGCATCTGAATTTCTTTACCAAGTACGATTCCATTATATCCAAGAACATCAGGTTGAATGGATTGGAAATCATTTGCATATCAAATCCAGGTGCTCAATACTTGGTGTATTCGGTTCTGCTTATTAAATTCTATGAGCCAGCTAGTTTCTTTAAGGAAGATGGTCGATAGAAATGTTCATTCAAAATATATGGTAAGACCTATCCTCTATAATATTCAAAGGGTTCCAGTTTGGTAGGAGTTCCATTTGATGGGGAAGCTGAGTTCTGTTCCCATAAATTGTCGGATGTAAAAGTATGTTTTTTCAAAGTAAAAGCTATGGAGTTTCATGGACTTTTAGATATCAAAACTGAAAATATTTCTCATTTGACTACAAATAACCGGATCCTTGAATTATGGGTTCAGGGTTTAATCATTCTGAGAAAAGGTAATAAGGACACCTTGAAGAAGAGTGACATGTTCATTCTATATTTTTTTTTGAATCTGAGGAAGATAAACCTGACGAATCTTATTCTCATTATGATAGAGAATATTAAGAATGGGAACCTAAAAGCTCAGATTATCATTTACTTGGAAATCCTCTCTAAGTTATTTGTTCGGTGCCTTGAGTATTTTAATATTCCATACATTTCCAAGATGAGGAATTGAAAAGTCATGCTAATTAGTGATGATACCCTGAAAAGGATGAATGTTTGTTTTTCTACGGAGTCAGGAGAATTCTAGGACCTACTAGAGGAAGAGGCTGAAGTTATTCTGAAGGAAAAATAAGTTCATGAACCATATAAAAAAAGGAGAAAATAAGAGGAAGTTGAAGGAATTGGAAGAAGAATAGAAAACCCCTAAAGATAAGGAATCTCAATTAGCACCTCCAAAGACCAAGAAGCAGAAAGCCTATCTAGATGAGGTTGTATCCAAGTGGAGGGAAGACAAAAAGAATCAGAAGGAAGGAGATCCATAGTTTGGTTTAGACCCTGTAATATCCAAGTATTTAAAAGAGAAGACCGCTGATGAGCTTGAGAATCAAGCTAAAGAGAAGAAGTAAAAGAATAAAATGACTCAGGATGAAATTGATCAATCCATTCTGAGGGATATTGAAATAGCATCCAAGAACATCCTAGTACTAAAATCATTCATGGTTGAGGCTTTACCTAATACTGTAAGGAAGAAATTTTTCACTCTGGAAAAAGACCAAGAAAATATTGATGAAGAAAAGGTAGTTGAAGAAAAAGGAGAAGAAGAGGTTGAAAGTAGTGGTGGCACTGAAGACCTTATAAAACAATTTCAAGATTATCATGAAAAGGAAACGCCATCCGAGAAACTATCAATTCGAACATCTGAAGCGTAGTCCACCAACCTCCCAACTCCTAAGAAGGATGAGGAAGGTGAAGATGAGAAGGGTGAAGAATAAGTTAATAAGTTGTCTGAGGAAGAAATTTCGAACCATGATTTCAAACACCCTGAGGATGCTGAGGCTAGAGCTGAGAAAGAAAAGTTAGATGAAGATAAGATTGTTCAGCTATCCGACAGTGAACATAAATATCCAGATGAGAGATACATTTCGAGAACCAATAAAGGGAAACAATTGGTTGAGGTTACACTAAATAAATTTGTTTCGAATAATAATGAAGCTGGTGGATCTTAGAAGAGGAAGCTCGTTGAGATAGAGAAAGATCCCTCACCAAGAAAAGTCTTAGATTCAGAATCATCTTCTTTGGGACATGATTTTGTAGTCCAATCCTTGAATAATATTGTTAGGACCTTTCCTATTTTCCCAAGAATAGATTCCAGATGCCAGATGCTTCAACATACATTGAACCGAAAATTAGATTCAGTGTCCATGGTGATGGACAAGTGTGTCAAGCTAGAGTCAGACTTCAAATCATTCCTTATCAACTATGAAGATCACAAAAAATCTTGTAAAAAAGTGGTCATCTGGTCAAAGAATATAGTTGAAGATTTGAAAGATATTGATGAGTTTCAAGATGATGTTATGGAAGCTTTTGATACTGAAGATGGTAAAATCAAAGATCTCACGACTATCTTTGAGGAAAATATAACTCTTGAGAAAAATACTCGAATTAAAGAGTTAAAGGATTTGAATGGAAATTTTTATTCTGATGACCAAAGCTGGAAGAGGGAAAGGGTTCTTCGGATCGAGATCGAAGAGAAGCTAGTCAAGCAAGATGAACTAATAAAGGCTCAGGAAGAGGCTTTGAAGGCTCAGGAAGAAATGATCAAAGCCCTGGAGAAGCAAGCTGAGGAAGACCACAAGGAGCTAAAGAAGCTGAAAACTATAGTGAAGAAACTCATACCCAAAGAGAAGGAAGGAAAATAGATCCAATCTGATCTTTTGTTGTATTTTCTTCCTTGTACAAATTCTTCCAATCTTAATGAAAATTTGGTTTCTAGTGTTTGTTTTCATGCTTCATACTAATATTTTAGGTACTATAATTTCTTTTCCATTCCCTCAAATTCTTTTTGAAAATCACAAGGGGGATAATAGAAAAATAATTCTAAGAAAAGAAGAAATATCCATAAGTAAGCGGTAATTTATCTAAGGGGTATTTTTATTACAGAGATTTATGTTCTCAAGATAATGAAAAATATCATTCCGAAAATCTAGAATGCGATCCTTAGTGTGCCATAGCCTAAGGGTGAGTTATTCATATTAATACATTCCCATATTATAAGGGAGATAAGTTTTATTTCAAAGTCCAGAAAAGTATTTCTAAGTCCTTATATTCATTTTCAAAAGAATGTTTCCAGTTTCCAAAAATGGGGAAATTTTTTAGTCAATAAGTCTTTCCTTATGAATTTTTCATTCCTTCATACTTGGGGGAGATTGTTAAGTCAATAAAGTTTCCTTATGAACTTACCATTCCTTCTTTTTTTTTGAAAATCACAAACACCTTATCTCAAGAAAATTCTAATTTTACCCTGTGTTTTACTTCTATAAGGAAAAATTTCCTTCCCCAAGGAAGTTTATCCTTACTGTGTTTTAATTAGTGATATCATAATTTTTCTATGATTAAAATTTGGTTCGTAACCAAAACCTCAGAATCTTATAATTACCTAGATATGATGCATTGAGTTTTAAGATCCGAATTCTCAGAATTATTGTTACGAACTCTTATAAGTTATGACTCTGAGTTCTCTAAATTCAGACTCTGAACTCTTCTGAGTTCTGAATCTAAATTCTATGAATTTTGGTTACAAACTCTTCTGAGTTCTGCCTCCAAATTCTGAATACGAATTCTGATTACGAACTCTTATGAATACTGAATCTGAATTCCTGTTATGAATTCTTCTTAGTTCGGACACCGAATTCAAGTTATGAATTCCTATGAGTTCTGACTCCTAATTCTCCTGAACTCTGACTCTGAATTTTTTATGTTCAGGTTTCAAATTCTTATGAATCCAGATTCTGAATTTCCTTGATATTCAGACACTGAAATTCTATACAGTTCAGGTTCTGAATTCCTATAAAAATAGAATCTAAATATCCTTGTATTACAGACTCTGAATTCATTTTTTGTTAGACCCCAAAGTTTCATATTTCCTTATATTCCGAATATTGTATTTTGGTTATGTAACCATGTTTTTGCTTACACTTGTTTTTACTATAAAATGATTTCGTACTTTCAGTTACTAACTAGCTGCTGTTTTAGTGACACATGTACAGGTCCCTCTGAAATTCAAGAAAAAATAGGACTATTGGAGGAGGGAGCCAACCATTGAATCTGTTCCAATAAATAGGAGCTCATTTGAATGATATCCCAACTTAGATGAATTTTTCTATGACTCTAGAGATTACATGTTGCGTAAGTGATTTCTAGAGAGAGACTCTCATGCTTTGTGCGTATTGAACATATTGTTCATATTTTCTTTGTGAGACTCCAAATGTTGTAGATTACATTCAAAGGCTTTCGGGGATAGGAATAAAGAGGTGTCGACTACCTTGAAGTTTATGGATTCCTTGTTGAGGAAGAAAAAGGTGCCGACTACCTTGAAGATGAGGGATTGTGGGGATAGCAATACAGACTCTGATCTTCATATCAAGCACTTACCCTGGTGTGTTTAAGACAGAATTTCTTGAAATTATAAATCAAGGGACCTTTATCCAAGGTTGTCGGATACCCTTCTCTTTGGGTTAAAAGATTTACAATTTGATACATGTTTTGAAACAAGTTTTCTGCTCCGTTTTATTTTTTGAGGAAAGTATAACTATCTTATACATCCTTATTCTTGTACTCTAATTTAGAGATATTATATACTCTTTATGGTAGAATATTTATCATTGTAAACATTCATAAAGTTTCATTTTCCAGAACCATCTTTTCAGAATCACTTTCTCGGAATCATATTTCCGGAATCTAGCAAGTGTGTAGAATTGGGCTTTGTGAATTATATTGCTTATCCTTGTTAAACATAACTATATTTAAAAGTTCCAAATGAATTTTTTAAAAGAATACAGTTCACCCCCGTCTTATATTATGATCATCTTTAGATACTTGATTCAATATCTCTGTTATTTCAATCCTACATTTGGTATTATAGAGTATATCTTACTCACATACCATATCAACACCATACTCTTACCTTCCCTCAATATACTCCTCTGATATTTCCCCAAGATCACATTAACCCCCTCCAAATATTTTTGAATCACCCTCTCATGGTAAGGGACCTCAATCTCTTTATTTCTATTCAAGCACCATCTTTGTATTTAGCCTTTTTAATATCAATTGGTTAGGTTTTCACGAATTTATAAATATATATATACATTCCATTTTATTTCCTAACAATGAGATATTATTTATGCCCTCAAATTAGATAATTTACCTATGTTGTTACTATGTCAAAATTTAGTATGGTATCCTTTCATTTTCCTCCTTAATTCAAGAATCTTATTTATTTGATTGCTTTTGATTTATAATTTATAATATTGTGATATGTTTTCTACATACATATTACTTCAGTTTTGATATCCAAATTATTATATAATCCTTTAACTCTCATTAAACAATTTTTATGAATCTTTATGTATTACTGTTATTCCATCAAAATTTCACTATTAATTTTCCTGCTATGTGATTGAATCATGAATATCCACCCCCATTTCTGCTCAACGGTTTTCAAATAGATGTACCCATCTTTAATTCATTTGGAAATTCCATGAATATAACCCAAAATCCTTTCTATTTAGGTAAAAATTTATTAAATACATCCTTATGATCTTTTTGGCACACTTATACATGTATATGATTTGAAAGTGATGTGTGTGTTCGAAATTATATATTGCTATAGTGAATTGGATAATTTTTTAGTCTCATGAGATGTCATTTATGGGATTAGGGAGTGAAAATAATCCATTATGGAACATTTTACACCATTTTATTTGGTCTTAGCAGTTATCCTTGACCAATATTTATGATTTCATGTTTAAAGTTGTTTCCACTTTCATATGTTTCCTTTATTTTATCATGTTACAACATGAATCATTATTCGTGTTTATGATTTTCACCCCTTTTATATTCCATTGATACTCCTATTATCAATCATGTTATACTCTATTCATTTAATTATTTTTTATTGAAATACTATTCTTTATATCTCACCCATATCTTATTAATTTACCCAAGTTATCCCATGAACATTTATGAATAATAGAATATTATGATAATGTTAAGGAAACATCAAAGAGTGCCGAAGTACCGCCTATTTTTAGGTTGTTATGTAATATGCCTAATTACCCAAATAAACTAGTCTTCTCAAGATTTTTGGTTGTATTATGTGTATTCCTAGGTAATAAATCAGGAATTGAAGTGTAATAACAAAAATGGTTCTCAAAATCCTAAATGAAAATGAACACAATTTGATCCTCATTCAATTTATGAGGACTCATCTCTATATCAATTCTCTTTCGAATCAACTAAATCCTATTTGTTTTCTATTTCTCAAGGTTAGACCCAAATATTAATGTCTCACCTTTTTTCACCCAATAATGTGGAGAATGGAATGTATGTCTATATAGTGATTTAAAAGGATTCATGTGTACTGAGGCTTGAAAATTGTTATTGTATGAGAACTCCACTAACAAAATGTTCTCACCCAATGAGCCACCAAAATACATTACCCATGTCCTATTAATTTAGTCCAATTTTGGATCATACTATAATGATTTCAATCTATTTGAGTACGATACAACATCCTCATAGTCAGTTGAGTCATAAGGGATTACGATAAGGATTTCCAAAAATGAGATGTAAACCTGGGTTTTATGTCTGATAAAATCCAGGTAAAATGCCTATATAGTGAAATAGGATTATAATACATATATATATTACATATTTTTTTTGGAAAATTAACCACATTAAAAAAACACATGCATGAGAAATGTAATAGTGTAGTGACTTTTGAAAAATAGAAACATAAACAAGTGGTTCATAAGGGAGACACATCATCTCCCACTAAGATCATCATACTTGGCACTATACTTAGAAAAATAATATATGATTCATATCTTGACAATCTAGTGAAATAAAATAGAATAATGGGTGAACTCATATGATCAATAACGATAAATAAGGGAGATACATAAGTATGACCTCGACATGGGGGTATGAGAAGATGATCATAACTTTTGAAAACCATAGACTAAATATTAATGATCATAATCTTTAGTCATAAAATAAATATTAGTTGTTTATAAGAGATGAATCATAAAAAAATCAAATAAAATTTACCATTAGGTCATAAACGTTTCATAAAAAATAGATTTTTTGAATACACATATGCATAGAAAATTTTAAGTAAATGATACCCACCAAAACATTAATATCATGTTAGGCATGGGCTAACCACCCATGTACCTATTTCAGGCTTGGGATGAAAAATTGTGTTCCTTATTTTTATCTCGGTAAAATATCCAATGTACCATCCATTATAGTCTTGGGATAACATCCCATATACCCTAATTTTCAGGCTGGGTCTAACAACACTTTTACCCTCTGAGCTCATAAAACAATTATCAGTATCCAATTCCTTAGAGGGAGTTATAGGTTCCATCCACCACATAATGAAAATCATATACATGTGTACGAAAAGATCATAAAACATTGATCATATTATAACCCATGAAAATAATTAGGTTTCATAAACATTTATTTGTATAATAAACTATGTGAAATAAATAGGTTTCATGATCATCATAGTGTAACCCCTGGAAAAAGATGTGGGTTTTATAAGAATCTTATCATTTTACATATGGGGAAGAGAATAGGGTTTCATAAAAGTCATTCTATTATAAACCTAAACCATTAAAACAAATATTAATAATTATATCCTTGGAACATATCCTAATTAATTCATCTGTAACCTCAACATATGTGGTCTTAGATGGAAAAACATTTTTGATAGATCATTTAAAAAAATTATTGATGGAAATATTCTTTCCGATTTAAAAAACTCTTTTAAAACATAATTAATTTATTTTAAAAAACCATTGAAAATTACCTCGAAAAAATATAAATGAATCTCAAGAGAAAATAGTTTTCATTTTGATGGGAAGTTTTCTTTATGCTGTATACGCTAAAAAATATTTCATTCACATTTTTAATAAAATATAAATAGTAATTGTTTGAAAAATTTCCTAAATATTCATTTAAAATATTTTTCAAAAAATCAAAACAATAGTAAAAATATATTTTAAAAATAAAATGATAATAATATAATAAATTTTAATAAATTTTCATAAAACATTGTTTTGAATGAAAATGAATTTTCTCCTGAAGAGAGTAACAATGTTAGGTTTTCTTAAAATCATTTTATCAATTATTTTAAGTATAAAAGAGGGGAGAAGTTTTAATATTACATTAAAATATAATTAATTAAAAAAGGATACGAGAATTGATGAGTTTCTTAAGAGATGGATCCTAATATTTTATCATCAGAAACAAATCATAAAAAATCCTGATAAATAATGATATTGTAACAAAAAAATCATTACCACTTTGGTATCATGGAATCATAAAAACCAAGAAGGAATAAAATAAAATGTAATGTAGAATATCATGATGATATAAAATTTATGATATTACATGTTAAGGGGGTTTATATACACCCAATGAAATAATATAGGTGCATAACATAATCTATGTCTCAAAGAATGAAAATTGAGACGCAAAGCCATTACCTTAAGTGTTGACTTCAATCATAAACATTAATAAATCCTATATAAAAAATTTATGATTTATATACATCTATTATAAAAAAATATGTATATATATCATGCCATATATCATTTTTTATGACATTTTATTATCATTACTTTAACAGTTTATTGCTAAAGTTACGTTTTGGTAATAACTGTTTGGTTTTTCGTATGTGTTTTTATTTTTTATTTTTTATGATCCTCATAGATTGATCATGATTCCATAATCTCTATAATTTTATCAAAAAAAATAAATGTCTTATATATATAGTATTTATGTTTTTGATTAATCCGGAAAATTTAGTGATAGAATGTGAAATGAACTATTAATAGAGATGGTAGGTCGTACGTACACAAGAACATTGTTTCCATTTTACTGTTAGATTGAAATAAAGAAAGTTAAAAAATATATTATCATTATAGAATTATTTTTATTCCATATATATCATATATTTTCATTAAAAACATCTTTATTACCTATCATGTAAATTGTGAAGGAATCACATCGCTTCACAAGGAGGTAGTTCGCTATACACACCAGCTACATTATCATATTCCAAAAAATAGAGAGTATAAAGGTATGTGTGAAATGATAATTAAAAAATGAAATAATATCATTAATAGAAAATTTGAATAATAAATATATCTTTATTTTATACCATGATAGGTTCCAACCAAAAAATGAATGACATCGGTTAGCGAGGCGGTACTTCGTCGTACACACAAACAATGATTCCATAACCCATTTTATGGAAGTGGAAATGTTTGTAGAACATTACATTAGCAGAAAAATTTATCCATATATTTATTATAATATTTTTATCATATCATCATGGAATAATAATAATTTATGTTAGTGGAGGAACACATTAAAAAAATCCATGTTGATTAATGTTACCTATTCTTCCAGTATCTTCCTTTAGTGAGCACTAAAAGTCATCCTAGGTTGGATTTTTATCTAAATTAAAGATTTTTGGATGAAAATAGATACTTTTTTATGGAATTTGGTCATTTTTTGTCCAAAAATGGTTTGAAGGTGTGATTTGGATAGGATAAGGTCTGTAATTTTATAAGTGATGTGAGTGGCACCAATGTAATTTTTTTAAAGATATAATTCCACACATGTTTATTTTTATTTTCACCCAGATAAAAAAATAGATTATTCTAAAAACTATATGAGATAAGGTCTAAATATGGATATAAAATTTTTTTTGGAATATATTGGGGTTATGTTTAACCCGTATCTATTAAGATTAACCCCTAGTAAACCCATCTTTACATTAAACGTGATATTTATTTTTTTATTTTATTTGTTATTCATTTTGGTCAAAAATTATGTTGAAATTATTATAAATTATAAATTTATAATATTTTAAATATTTAATCAATTATTTCAAATACAATTTTAAAAAGTGGAAAATTTTAATTTAAAATTAATCCTACCAACATGACCCGAAAGATGAGTTCTATAGACTAAATTTTCAAAAGTTTACAAAGGCTTTATATCAAAATTCAATATAAAAATTACTCCAATGACCTAAATAGGATTAATTTATATAAAATTTATATAATTCAACATTAAAAACAAGTCAATATATAATTTAACATTTTAAATTATTTAAATAGAAATGAAATTTTCAATTAAAATTCACAAATTTTCACTATTCATTGAAAAATGGAATATTTCATAACAATACTAAATCATCACCCCAATATAATTTTTACATGATGATATAAAAAGTAAATTTTATTTTTAGATTAAATTTTCAAAAAATTAGAAAAATATTTTTTTATAATTCACAAAAATACATCAAATTTTTTTTTAGAAAGTGGTATTTTTGAAACATATAAAGACTTTATCATTGATTGTATATTTTATAACCAATATGTTTTATTTATATAAAAATATCATAATTAATATTTAAAAATATAGTTATTAAAATTCATATTTCTCGGTTTCAGGATAGTTTATGGAAGTTGAATTTAAATAATAATAATAATAATGATAATAATAATAATATATAATTGTTTTTAGTAAAACTCAGTGTCATATGTAATGTAAGATAACATAATATTGCATGTAGAGAAAGATTAAATTTTTGTTTAACGTAATGTAAGATATCTAAGAAATGTAATTTCTTTTTATGAAAATAATTCATAGACACCTGGGGTGTTACATTATACACCTCTTAAAATGAATTTCAATCTCAAAATTCATTAATCTGATACAAAAAATAGAATACTTATGCCTCATCCTTTCTTCCCATTCCCTTGTAGCTTCCAAAAATTGGTGGTTTCCCCCACAAATCTCTGGCTAGGTGAGTCGTATGGATTCATAGAAAATTCTATACAATTTATTAAATCTCCGTCGGTTGTTCCTCATAAGAAAGATATTCCTCTAGTGATATAAACTATGAGTTCCATGCATGTGAAGGGTTAGACCATTACTTCCTTAGGAGAGATTCATGGAACACATAATAGATATGAGAGAGTTATAGTGTGTGCATTGAGAAACATGATACAATCCCAATAAGATCAATATTTTTAATAGGACCGATATAATTAGGGATTATCATCAATATCTTCTCGAATCTCGTAACCTTTTTAAATAGTGGAATTATTTAAACAACCTTATAACTAAATTCAAATTCTTTATAATTCTAGTGATTATTAGAATAACTTTACTGCATACCCTAATGACATGTGTCCTTGTTATGAGGACAGTCATTTTTAAATTTATAAATACCAAAGATATAACATAGTGGCTAGCCTCGGGGTCTCTCTCAAGGAATCAGTGTGGAATGCACGAGTGGTTGTTCCAAAAAATGTGAATTTTTATATTTCGAAAATATTAAAAGGATAAAACACAATTCCTAAGAAAACTCTAATCAATGATGAAAAACACACCAAGTGTGGAATAGTGGATGAACAAAAGAGAAATGGAGAATGCATAGGTCAAAACTACAAGGAATAAGAAAATAAAGTAGACACAGGCACACCACAAGAAATAAAAATACACATATAACAAAAAAATTGAAACCAAGACACATAATACAATAGTTAGTAAGACAAAGTCTAGACCCAAGATAATCCACCCTCTACTCCCTATCATATATCTACATAAAATTAAACCGACAACTGCCTGCTTCACTCAGTGCCTGAATAATGACTTGGATCATACACCAATATCAAATAGAAATTGAACACTCATGAATAAAATTTCTTCCCGACCTAAAAATTCCTCGGAACTGTATGTGGTTCACTCAAAAGAGTCATCCCAACCATGTATCATAAATAGGAAGAATGATCCTACTAAGATCATCAAATTACAGAAACAATATTGATTCTCAGTTCGAGAAATCCATATTGGAAGGGGAGAAGAAATGAGATGAAAGAATATAAAATTGACCTACACAAGATCTTACTCTCACTCAATCTAACTCATATACATGATCTAAAAATGATAAGAAAAAGAAGTCATGTGATTCTCGGATCTCCAGGTTGTGTCAGGTTTCATAACCTGGATCAAGCCCCAAAAATTAGGTCTCCATTTCTAGAGATAGGAGATCACAAAACAAGATGAAAAAGAATTTACAATAATAAAAATCCAACATAATGAAAATCAAAATTCAATTAACTAAACATAAAATGCTACTAGAGAATTTACAAACTCAACTTAAAACACCAAAAATAGATCATGTAGAAGAGATGGAGAATAGAGGAGAAATTTCATGTCTCTAAGTCCAAGATGGTCTCCAATTATTAAGATGTGGATGGAGTTTGGTTGAATCTCTCCTTTTTTGCAATGATTTCCCCCTAGTGCAAGAGGAGTCCAGCTCCTCTTATTCAGAAAAAATGAACTGAAAACACAGAAAAATGGACAGTCAAGAAATCCATGTGGCGCGCTCTGATTAACTTTTCACTAGATCTTGAGTGAACTCCCTGTAAGTGTAAACAATCCCCCTACAACGACCTCATGAATATTCTCAAACTATTCCTATGAGAAATTTTGCCCTTAGCCCATAATCGACTTCACCTCTATGAGAAACCACATGTCTTCCTACATGGAACAATAAAAAAAGACACCTAAGTCAGAAAAAAAGGAAACTTCTATGTATAACTAAATATATATATACTATATAATTATATCACTACATAATATTAATGAAAATATTTAATAAAATATTTATTTTATAATAACTAATGTAAAAATTACTAATATATGAGTAGTGTTAATATTATATATATAAGTGTATAATTATTATTATGCATATATTATATATATGTATGTATATGTCATATTATATTATTCTTATTATTATATGAATTGTTTTTATAATAATGTTTTATAGTATATTAATTTTATATATGTAATAATATAATTCCTATAAATTATATTATATATAATAAAAAATAAAATAAAAATAAATAAATAGAGATAAGGGTGGAGGGTTCATGTGGTGAGGCTTGGCTTTGGCAGTTTCTCGAATGGAATGTGGGTCGAAAGGAGGGAGCGACAACGTAGGGGAGGAGAGAAGGGGTGGAGGTGACATCTTGGGCTCTTTAGGATAGGGGAGAAGGAAAGGTTCGGTGAGGTAGAGTCTTGGGTTCAATAAGTCATGATGAGAGTATTTGGGTGCGGTGGAGATCGAGGTGCCGGCTCGGGTTCACTTGTTTCATATCCAGTTTGATATTTGGGTAATTTGTTCAAAAATTTCTTCAATTTATGCATTTGGGGATGTTTAGTTGTGGTTCTTCATTCAATTTTTCAGTTTCATAGTTATTTGGTTATTCCCGGTGCTATGGTTGTGATTCAATGTTTATGTTGTGATTGTTTAATGAATTTATGTTCGCCTCCTAGAGTTAGGATAGAGGCAGGGTTTTAGTGATTATTGTTGTCGTTTCTGGATGGGAGGAGGTGATACAGATGGAAGGAAGGAGGTATAGATTTGGCATGATGAGTGGGGATTCTGGTGTGGTAGTGTGAATTTGGAGTGGTGGGACAATCAGTGGTGAAATCGTGCCTCAACGAGGCTGCAAGAGAAATAGTGGCAAGAGGAGTGAATGGTGGCACCATGAGTAAGGGTGGTGGTGTCACCCTGAGGAAAATGGTGGCACTGTAATGGATGAATACCATGGAACAGTAAAATAGTTACAGTGACACAACCATATAGGGGAAGAGTGGAACCGGTGAGGTAGATCACGATGGCACTATTTCAGAACGAAATGGTGGCACCGTCTCAGCTACCAAACCAGCAGATAAAAAACAAAAACAATTAAATTAATTAATAATTTAATCAAAATACTATTTATTAATAAATTAGTCAATTAAATTATAAGAATTAATAATAATTAAATCAATCAATCAATTAATTATCCACTAAACTAATTAAAGAATTATTTGAAGAATTAAAGAATAAAAATATTAATTGAATCAAATTAAATTGTTAACACTAAAACAGAGTGAGTAATTTATTTAAACATAAAACAAATAAATAATTAATTTAATTAATGAATTAATAAACTAATTATTTTTAAAAATTTGAAGAAATGGAAAATTGAAGGTATGAAAATAATGAAAAATTATATTTTTTAAAAAAAAAATAAAAAAATTAAAAACATTAACATTAACAATAATGATTCAAATTAATAACTATTAAAAATGAATCAAATGAACATTAAAACACATTATCTACACTAAAATTGATTATTTTACACACCAAGGTGCAAAATCACAACAATTATAAATTATTTAATAAAAAACAACATTTTGGATGTGGAAAAGAGTGTTAACAATAATCCACATAACCTAAGAAACATTTATGTGTTGCTAAATTACAATAACATTCTCTACAATTTATTCAGCTATCTTAGGACCCAATAGCTTTCTTTCTGTAGAATTTTTCCAACATCTGATAACTCTATATTTATTTCTATATAGGGATTCTTAAGGATCCATCTGAATTCTTGAGTGAAATCTATTATTTTAAGGAAACTAAAGTAGAGGAAGGTGTTGATCCAAACCTAATTTTAAATCCAAATAAAAATATCTAAAAATATATTAAAAGGTTTGAATTGTTTTTTCAAAATAATTTTCTCCTTATGGATTATATTCAGTTATAAAACTCATCTCCATATTAATAACTTCTTAAGAATTCACCAGAACATTGAGGTAAAACATAGATCCAGATCAGAAATAATGGAATGTGATAATTTATCATACCTTACTATATACTAAATGTATATCTTGGAAAGATGATCTAGATAGAAGTATTATATAATATTGGTGAAGTGTTCTGAATTTGTGAAGTTCTTGATTACAACCCATATAGTATTATTCCATTTATACATTTTGGGGAGACCAATGAAAAAAGTTGTCATTATGTTTTCCAATTTCCATTCTGGTATGGGTAATGTATGTAACTTCTCCTTAGACATTTTTTCTTCTTTCCATAAATTTCTGGCATACAATGAACCCCAATATAAACACTAAAATATCTCATTTCATGACATCCCATATGAAATATTATTTCAAATCTCTATACATCTGCATACGTCCAAGATAAATAGAAAATTAATAATAGTGAGATTCCACTAATAACTCCATCAAATATGATATGGAAAGAACCCATACATTGTTTTTAAACCTTATCATTCCTTCATAATTAGGGTTAAACATAGGAATATTTATACCCATACTTATTAGAACCACATCTTCCTTTTCAACTCTGTAATATTCACCTGGATTTATGGTTGAACATTCAATTGATAAGAATAATATTTTCCCCCTTCCTCCAGGATTTCCAAGTCCATCCATTAAAAATCTAGAAAAATTGGATCTTTTGTAATTCTCGTCATGGATAAGATAGTTTGATCCTTTCAGCATAAAGCATTATCCTCCTTTTTCACTTTCCTAAGGTGGTAGTGAATTGGTAAGTCATAATCTTTAATAAGATCAAGACAACTTCGTTGGAACATATTAAAATACTTCTATGTAAATATATACATTACATTTTTAGTATTGATGTATATATATATATATATTAGTGACCATAGATTTACATACATGGATATTATATCATTTTTTATAAATATTCAGAAAATTACAAAAAATATATTCCCATAAACTGTAACAGTTTAGTATCCTTTGAAACTTTGAACAAATTCTTCTAATTTGGTGAAATATCTTCAACATCTCCCTTAAATATCATCCTATTTAGCACTCCTACAAAAAAAATTCTCCATATAATGGGGAAAGAAAACATAAGAAAGGGGTGATCTTGAATGGTCAGTAAGGGTAATATGAATGGTATTATAGACTGTATCCCAAATAAATAATATATTATTTCATTTTAAATAGATAAGGATTTTGAAACATCACATGAAATATTTCCTATTAAAATATCATTTATTTTAAAATCATTTTTATAAATTAATTTCAAAATCCTACACTTATAAAGAATGATTTAGCATTTCATTTAAAATTTTTCTTGAGAAAAATAAATATTATACTATTAAAACATATATTTTAATCCTAATGAGTTTTGAAAAAAAAATTGAAAAAAAATCATTGAAAGCATATAAATTAATCTTAAAAACATTTATAATTCGATTTACTTTGAAAATTATTTGGAAAAAATATAAGGAAATATTCAAAACTTTTTGAAACCCATTTTCCTTCAAAAAGTTAAAGGGGATTGAAAATTTTTAATGTTTTGTTTTTGAAAAATAATTGCTTTGGAACCATTTTTCTAAAAAACATGGTATTTAAAGAACACAGATGTCCAAATAAATGAATAAACAATGTCATATTTTCAAAAAAAAAAATAATTATATTAGGTACCTAAGATTTGAGAAGGTACTGATAAAAAACGATATCATGGATAATCATATTATTATAAGAATCCTTATTTTTCTTGATTTATGGATCATAATATTTAATCAATGGAAACATAATACTAAATAATCCAAAAAATGATGTGATTATAGCAGTAAAATAAATCCAATTTAGAAATTTTAATCATACTCTAAATAAGAGAATAAAATTAAATGAAACATAAAATATTATGAAATAATTAGATTTTAAATATGAAAACTCAAAGATAATTATATAAACCCCAGAAAAATATATACGTTCATAACATGGCATTTATCACAAAGAAATAAGCTTGACACAAAAATTACTTCACCAATTTGGAAGCGTCTGAACAATAAAACCCATCAAATGAAGTTCATAAAATGGATTTTTAAATACCCATAAATATAATTATTAGAATCCTATAATACATTAAAGGGAATTATATACACCATATAAAATATATTAGTGGTCAATAAGTCATGATTCTCGCCTATATAAAAAGTGAAATGAAATTCCCTTTCCTTAAGTCTTGAATTTCTTCGTACATGATCAACCATTATTAATAATATATTTAATTTTATCATAAATCTACCATAGAAACATATTATTTTAGGAAATAACATATATTATTTTGTTATGACTTTATATTACCTATTTATATACATCACCATGTTAATGTTATGTTTTAGGTTACAACTGCTTTGTTTTTCGTATATGTTTTGACTTTTTATTCTCGAACTTAATTAGATCATGATTTAATTATTTCCACAAAGTAAATATTGATATAAATTTTATATATGTTCATTATATATGTATTTACAATAATCTATATAATATATAAATATGAAATGGAATGCACCATTTATTGGGATGGTAGGTCGTACGTACGTGTGAACATAGTTTTCAATTTATTGTCATATTCAAAGAAAAAAAGTAAATGAAACATATGTATATATATTTATGTATAATATCATTATAGAAAAATTATTACGACACATATATCATATAATTTCCCAAAACCCATCCTTAATACATTCCATGTAAAGTGTGAATGAATCACATCACTTTGAGGAGGCGGTTGTCCACACTTCCCAAAAAAAATTGTCGTATTTACACAAAATGGAATGATTTAAGGAATGTATTATATAATAATTATAGAAGAATAAATATATCATATATATCATATATATCATATAAAAATATAATGTCCATCTTAATTCCCAATCATGTGAGGTGGTAAATAAAAAAAGAACAATACCGTTTCGTGAGGTGGTAGTTTACCATACATAAGAATGGTAAGTTCATTACCCATTAGATGGATGTGTATTAAAGTGTTGGTTTAAACCTTATAATAAAAACATATCATTAAATTTTGGATACATATGTTTTTATGAAAGTATGGAATATGAATATTTGAGGGGTGGATAATTAATCTAAAACAAAAGAGCATGAGGATGGATGCTACTTCTTCCTTGGGTAACTCCTTTGGGTTTGAAGAAAAGGGATTCCTTGGATGAATTTATATCTAGAGGGAGGAATCTAAGATTTATTTTGGTATTTTGGTAGGATATTAAAGTATATTTGTTCCCAGAAAAATTTCTTTAGAGGTTTGAATAATTGGAAGGGGTCAGCGACTTTTTATATTGGAGGAGGAGTGGTATTCTTGTAAAATTTTGAAAAGGGAATTAAAACCATATTTTATTTATGTGAAGTGGCTCCAATAATGGCAGAAAAACGCAAAAATGAAGTACAGGGTCTAAATAAAAACATAAAATGACTTTTTATAGGTTTGATGGTCATTTTGGGCCTTTAGTTAATGGTTTACTCCTTTTTTTAAAAAATTCTCTTAATTGATGAAATTAATTTTAATCACATTCACTAATGTTTTTGGGAAAAAACAATGTTAAACTTCTTTAAAATTAAAAATTATTTTTATTAAAAATATAGAATATTTTTTTCCAAATTCTAATCACACAAGTGAATTAAATTAATTTAAATTTAATCTAGTATAGGGGTCGCGATATCGGGTTTATAGGAAAACAATGTTTAAAATTTTGGGATGTTTTTATATACAGTTTCATTAATAACTTATTCCCAATTACCTAAATTGTATTAATTCATGTAAAATTAATTAATTAAAAATTTAAAACAAAATTATAATATAATTCAACTATACAAATAAATTAGAGTAAAAAGAAATTTTGAATGAAAATTCATTGTTTTTCACAGTTCATCAGAAAAATGAAGCATCTTAAAAAAATTACCAAAAATTCATCCAAAGTGAATTTTTATGTTTTACATCCATAATTTAAGTAAATGTTTTCAA
The DNA here is from genome assembly GCA_963277665.1 of Viscum album. Classification (NCBI taxonomy): domain Eukaryota; kingdom Viridiplantae; phylum Streptophyta; class Magnoliopsida; order Santalales; family Viscaceae; genus Viscum; species Viscum album. The sequence goes on from OY728119.1 coordinate 2,125,164,034, forward strand.
ATAAAAATTATAAGAGATTCAAAAATCACATTTAAAATAGATTCACAAATAAAAGGATCTAAATATACCTTTTAAAAGATACATCTTTTTTATTCATAAAATTCGGTGTATTCTTATCTTATACCTATAAAATATATTGGATGAGTATATAAAAATATTTATTCAATATGTAATATATAAATTTTATATAAAACATTATTGAAAAGTAGTTTATTTAAATTTTAGAGATTAATTTTTTTTTTGTGCACAAAAAAATAGTTTTCTTATAAAAGTAATATCATTATTTTCAAATAGATCGTAAAATAACATGTACTAATTAATAATCAATAGATTCATTTTATATAGATGTGTAAATCATATTTTCACAATTTATTTAATATTATTAATAACATTAATTAAAATGAATATGTGGTAGCTATAATAATATTTCAACATTAATATTTATAGTTTGTCATAGTCCAGTAAAACACAATTTTTTATGTAACACAAGCTATCATAGGGAGATGGTATTGTGTGTAATAAAAGTGAAACATAGTGTTGTATGCGACACAAGCTAATATTGTTGTTTCTTGTATCACATTTTTTAATTATTGTTTCACATAACGTAAGATATACTTGGTGATTAAATATAAAATAATATACATTTAATGTTGAATAAAATCGAAATATCAAAATATAAAATAAATTAAATAATAATACTTCACAAAATATCAGGGTGTAACATTATACTCCCCATAAAATGATTTTTCCCTTGAAATTATTCTAGTTTATTAAAATTTTATACTTGAATGTTACTTTCATAGAAACCCACATCGTAAAAATGAATTCCAAAACATCATTTAAAAGGGAATATTTAAAACATAACAGTTACCTAAATTATCACACTACTAGGTTTCCACATAGGATAACATATTTGGTAAGGTTGGATTGGAAATGGAATAAAAGTGTAAATAATTATAGACATTGATAAAGTGCATTGGTCACCAACAACTGAATGTTTAATGGAATGTTAAGGGCCTCATTACCATAAATCTATGATAATTTATAAGATTATTGGTTCAACAAAAATGACAATTTTGTGTATATATTTTTTCAATATCCTTTTCCTAGAGATCTAAAATTATTTTACTAACTATGAACATAATTAAATACACATATTTGATTTTATTATTTTTTATAGGAAAAATATCAGCCTTTTGTTGTCCCTTGATAGATTTCCACTTCATCTCTTACTCTTAGAAATGAAGGTTAATTTGTTTTTCCCGATGTACTAATAAATCATGATTAAGATTGATAAGTTATTCTATAAAAATTTTGGTAGAATTAGAACAAAAATGTTTAAAATAGGTTATTCAACATGAAAAAATCCTAATATGGTGAGAAATTAATTTATTCTCACAAACTTCATCTGAATTTTAACTTAAACTTTACATAAATTGTTAACCTTATAACCCTTTTGAACACTGAAAATCCAAAACATTAGAAATAAGGCTACTAAATCAGCATAAAATTGATCCCCCATATGTCATAAAGTGTATATTTTTTGTCTAATTCTCAACATTTGAATACCCTATTTTTATATTCTCTTGAAACATGGTAATAACTTTAATTGCAATAAATACTTTTGGAAAACATGTTGGCTTCCTTATTCTGAAGATTACTAATATATTTTTTAAATCCAAGAAGTTTTAAAGATCATCAATGATAACATAAAACAATTTTTCAACAGATCCTTTATCATTTATGATATCATAAATACCATCCAATTTAATTTATATAAATCAATAATCTATTAATCCAAGTTAAAGACAATTGTTTCAATATCTTGAACACATTAAGGGTTACCATACCTTATTTAAAAATATAAAATTTCCATTAAATCACTTTAATAATTACTCATCACTATTTATAATATATTATTAAATTTTTAATGAAAGAATTATTATGAATATAGTTATATATTTAACGATTTATATGACATATTCTTTGAATTCTAAGACATAGACACTAAAATCATCCAATTTTTTTCATAAACAATTACTCAGGAATCATCAAGTTATTTCTTAATACCCGTTATCCTAGAATACAAAATAGGAATCATGTATTTAGGTTCCCAAACCTCAATATTATCATGCTTCTAATTTTTAATGTATATAATATTTTGAGAACATCTCATACCTTTCACATGTTGTTTTTAGTCTCTTTATCTTCATAAGTATAACCAATATTCGTACACCATCCTGATTCTCTTCATGGGATATCTACATAAGAAGTTAATTGTTATAATTACTATAATTTTTACATATGAAACATTAAATATTAATATAGTTCCTTCAAGTTCCTTCTATTTAATAACAGCATAAAGAATAATGCAGGAAACACTTATCATAGTATAAAACCACATAATAATGAAACAAAATTACTTATAGGACGTCTTAATCATGAAACATACTTATTTAATATATAAAAACTTACACCTATCCTCTGTTTTTCATATTCATTTTCTATTTAAACCGTTCATGATTTTTTGTAAAGAGTTTGTGAATTCCCAAAGCATATCACATAGTAGTGTCAAACCAGGTGTGAAGAAAGGCCCATTATCATGCACCAGTTATTTATTTATTCTAGCTCAATAAAATTTTTTGGGGTTGTTCCCCTTATATAAATATATGTTAGAGCCGCATCCTATTATATTATTCAAACATGTATGTTTTTCTTGGAAACCGCTAACTCTATCTTTTACAACAATTCTCGTACATTTTCTTATACTTTGACTTATCCTTAGACTAATCATCAGAGACCTCGCTTGACATTTCATTAGAAATATTTATATAGATTTCACTGAATTTTTCTCATATTAGTTTCCAATGTTTGACTAAACTTTTACTTTGATACCCACTATAGATACCCATGCATAACATATGTAGATATTACATCATTTTAGATGAATATTCAGTACATTAGTCAAATACATGCCCGAAGACCATAATAGTTCAGTGTATTTGGAATCATAGAACACATTCTTATAATTTGGTTAAAGATCTTCAATATTACCATTATTGATATTCCACATTACTAATACCAATAATCAATCTTCTTTATAAATTTGGGAAAGGAAACATAAAAAATAGGATACCTCTAATGATCAGTAAAGGTAAATAAAGGAAATATGTAAGAATAATATGAACATATGGGTATGAGAACATGATCATAACATTTCAAAATCACAAATTACCTAAAAATATTTTAATAATGAGAATGGAAGAAATCTTGGTGGTTCATAAGATTTAAATCATATGATAATAAAGAACATGAACCATGTGATCATATCAATATCATATGACATAGAAATTTTGGTAGATAAAAAACATGTGGCATCATTCCCTATAAGTCAAAGATTATTACCAAAACCATATTAGAGAAATTCATGGTAACTACACCTACTGGGTAGGACACACCACCATCCCCAGTCGTAGTCCTTGTAAGGGATTGGGTTTCCCCATCGGCCCATAGTGGACTGAGTTTCCGAATCTTCCCATGGTGGATAAGGTTTCTCCATATTCCCATAGTGGGTTGGGTTTCCCCATATTCACATAGTGGATCAAGATATCATATCTTACCATAGTGGATCGAATTTCCCCATATTCCCATAATGGATCATGACACACCTGTTTTCCATTTTGGATCAGGATGTAACTATTTCCCATTTTTTATAAAGCTCGTTGACTTGTTTCCCATCATTATCTCATGGGATATAAATATTTTCCCAGTATATTAGAGGTATATTTTGGACCCACCGATAACATAACAAAATCATACATACATGTACCAAAATTCAATAAAACTATCATCATACTATGATCCATAAAAGGGGATATGCTTCTTAATCGTCATATCATAACCCATGAAATGAAATGGGTATCAAAAAAATTTAACAATATCACCACCTATGTAAAAGAGATAGGGCTCGTAATAATTTATCAAAGAATAGCCCATGAAAATATGGGGGTTTCAAAATCTATAAGCCATGGAAGAGAAATGGGTTTCATAAACATCATTCTTTAAAAACATAACCATTAAAGAGAGAATATCATTGGTATTCATGGATCATATCCAAAGTAAAGCATAATATATAACAAATTATTTAATCCTCCATAGATAAGGTTTTTGAATGTCTAAAAGAATCATTTCATAAGGAAAATATCATTTCCTAGAAAATAATTTTTATAAAACCATTTCAAAATAATTTAAATGTAAAGAATGTTTTACAATTTCATGTAAAAAAATTATTGAGTAAAATAACCTTTCTACTAGAATTTTTTTTAAAAACTAATCCATTTTGAAAACCGTATCTTTTAATGTAGAATCAAAAGATTATAAAGAAATCCTGAAGACATTTTGAATTCCTTTTACTTTGAAAATATTTTTAAAAAATATAATTATATCTTGATAAAACATGAATTTATTTTGATTTAAAACTAATGGAAGGGTATTTTAAAGTGTTTATAACACATTTTAAAAATTATACATTTTAAAAAAAATTAAAAAAATGGGTTTGAAATAACACCTATTTATGACCGAAGGGAGAAATGATTTCAGATTTTCATAAAAACATTTTCTTAATTATCTTATGTACCAAAAGGTGGAAATTGTATTAATAAATGAAGATATATTTGATAAAAACTGTGTAATAAAAAACCTGAGTGTTCATGAGATATGTATCATAATATTTCATCAATGAAAGCAAATTAATAAAAAATCTCGACAAATTATCATATTGTAGTAATAAAATAATACTAATTTACTAACATTGAATCATATTATGCATGAGATAATAACACTAAATTAATATCAATTTTTTTTAAAGAAATTGTTTTATGACATAACATTTTAAAGTTCAGTTTATATGCACCATAGAAAAATATTTGTGCATAACATGGCTTGTACTCAAATAATGTGAGTTGAGACAATAATTACTTTAACAATTTGGTAACTTTTGAACCACAATCCCCATGAAATAAAATAATAAAATTAATATATAAATACCCATAAAGTTAATTATTATAATAATATAATACATTAATGTAATTATATACACCACATAATATAAATTTGTGGTGAACAAGGAATGTATCGCATAGATATAAAAATTGAGTTGAAATTCCCTTACCATATGTCATGAATTTCATTGTACATCATCAAAAATAATATAATATATACATATATATATGTGTGTGTTAATTATTAATATAATAAAGAGTCATATTATTATATCAAATACCATATATTATTATTTTTATGACTTTATATTACCAGTTTTTAAATAACTCCATGATAATGTTATGTTTCAGGTAATATCTTCATTTCTTTTCGTATATGATTTGGCTCGTTTTTCTTGTAATTAATTGGATTTCAATTTACTTATTTATAGAATGTAAATAAGGATATATATATATATACATATTTTTAAATATATTTTTATAATAATCTAAATAATATATAAATATGAAATCGAATACACCATTTATGGAGATGGAAGGCCATACTTACACATGAACTATATTTTCGTTTTATTGTCATATTTAAAGAATGAAAGTAATTGAAATATATATATATAATTAAAATATATTAATTATTTCATATAAATCATATAATTTCACTAATAACATACTTAATACATTCCATGTAGAGTGTGAATGAATTACATCACATTGAGAAGGCTATAGTCCACACTTACCCAAACGAAATTTTCATATTTAAAAAAATGTAAAGAATTAAGGTATGTGTTATATAATAATTCCATAATCATATATATATCAAATAATAATAATTTCCCATCATAATTCCCATCCATGATAGGTGGTAAATAGAAAACAAACAACAATGTTTTGTGAGGCGGTAGTTTGTCTTAAACAAGAATGGTAAGTTCATTACCAATCAAATGGATGTGTGTGAAAGTGTAGGTTGAACCATGAAAAAATAAAAATTTCGGAATATTTATGATACTGAGTTTATTTTTTAATAATGTAATATAAATATATTAGGGATTTGATAATTTTTATAAAACAACATAGCTTGAGGAAGGATGTAATGTCTTCTTCGGGTAACTCAATTTGGTTTACACCAAATGGATTACTTGGATGGATTTATTTTCGATTAGGGGAATCTAGGATGAATTTAGGGTTTCTATTAGGATATATAGTCCTATTTTTTCCAAGCCAAATGCCTTGTGATGTTTGAATAATTTAAAGGGGTTAGTACCATTTTATTGTGGCGGACTGGTGGCATTATTGTAAATTTTTGAAAAGGGAATTCCACCCACATTTTTCCTCTTTCAAGTGGCTCCAATAAATGTAAAAATATGATAAAAGGGAATATAGGGTATAAATTTTAACATAAAATGTATTTTTTACAAGTTTATAGGTCCTTTGGGGGATTAATTATATGTTTTAGTCCTTTTTTATGTAATTTTTTTTTCCAAATCACTGTAATTAATTTTAACAACCTTGACAAATTGTTTGTTCAAAACTAAGTTGACCTTATTAGAAATTATAATTTAATATTATCACAAATATTGTATCTATTTTTATAAATTATAATAACAGAATAGGTGGAAATTAATTTAAATTTAATCCCACAAAAGGGTCACAACAACTAGTTTTTTAAGCAACATTCATTAAAACTTTTGGAAGTTTTTATATCCAATTTTCAATGTGAAGTTCTTTAAGTGAACTAAATTGTATTAATTGATATAAATTTTATCAAATTAAAATTAAAAACCAAATTAAAATAAAATATAACTGTATAAATAATTTAGAGGAAAAACTAATTTGGAATTAAAATGAAATTTTTTCTATATTCATCAAAAAAATTATTTTTCTTAGAAAAATACAACAAATTCACCCAAAATATGTTTTTAGGTACTAATTCTGAAAATTACTTTGAATTTTTTAAATAAAATATATAAATGTTTTAAAAATAATATTTAAAATGTGTTCTGAATTAAAATTCAGTAAAATTACCTTTTAGTAAAATTCATCTTTTTATTCATAAAATTGTATTTATTCTTATCTTATACCTATAAAATTTATTGGATGTGTTTCAGAAATATTGATTTAATATATAATATATAAATTTAATTTAAAAAATTAATCAATTTTTTTAAAATTATTGGGATAAAATTGTGTTTGTACATAGAAAAAAACTTTTCATAGAAAATTAATTTCTTTATTTTCAAATATATCTGATATTTAAATATAATAATTGATTAAAATAGAATTTATTTTATATTCATGTGTAAATAATATTTTCAAAATTTAGTTAATCTTATTTTTATCTTTCATTCAAATGGCTAGGTGGTAACTGTAATAATATTTTGATAATATTATTAATAGTATCCTATAGCGTTGTAAAATTAGACCTTCTGTGTAATAGAAGATATCAAAGGGACTCAGTATTGTGTTTCATAGAAGACAAACATAGTGTTATGTGTTCTATGAACTAATCTAACTGTTTTTTGTAGCACAATATTGAATTGGATTAGAGTATAATAAAATCCATGGTTAGTGATTTGGTATAACTAAATATATAATCAGTGTTGCATGAAACGAAAAATAATAAAAGATTAAATTAATTTGAAAAAATATTATTCACAAAATCCCTAGGTGTTATATATATCACAATTTTCTCATAAAATATAATACCTCAATATCATTAATTAAAAAATTCCACATGTAACTCCAAATCATGAGATGAGTAATTTTTCTTATGAATCACTAATTGGAATGATTCATAAGATATAAATATTTCATTCTATATAAGAACAAATTCAAAAATGTTATTGGATAAATCACTATAGAATATAAACCCTTATCCATGTAGGGTCCTGAAAATCCTCCAAGTGGAATGGGAATACCCCTTAATTTGAGAAAGGATGCTACCCAATTTCTCTTAGAAGATTGAGAAAAAAAACATGAAGAATACTGAAAATTAGCAAAGGACTGACAGCCCGTGAACTGGTTCAACATTAGTATCACGTGGCCAGTTCAGTGAGCCCCCCGCAGACAAGCATCATCTGAGAAACAATGGTGGGAGCCCCTACATGGGTGCGGACCAGGACGAATGCTAGGCCGGTCTACCGTCGCTAACTGTCCTACTCGTGAACCGCGCCAGACTCGCCCATGCCGAGCATGATGTCATTCACAGAATAGAGGTGGAGCCCTGCACGGCCACAAAGCGCCCATCGAACCGACTTGGTTCACGGGTGAGGTGCGTTCAATGAACCCCCGCGAACCTCTGATTGACCAAGTCACCCGTAGGCCAGGTTTTCGGTCATGGGCCTCCGAAAAAGGTGCTTCATGACCACAATACAACCCCTTCCTCCATCAATAAAAAGACGTCGAGGGGGAGAAGAAGGTGATTGGTATTTGGAGTCTTGGATATTCGTAGGCTAGAGGAGATTGAAGGAGTGTCTTTTCTAAGGAAGGATCTTAGGATTTTGCGAACTGCGAAGTTCCAATTCACAAACCAGTATAAGTATAGAACTAGAAACGAATTGAAAAAGAATCAAAAAACGCATAAAAAATTGGTGAACCATGAACTAAAATTAAATCCATGATCCATATCCCCTCTAAGGATGTACTCCCCGCAAACCAGGGAGTTTATGCCCCTTTTTCGATACAACATGCCGCATATCACCCTCCTAGGCGGACGCTGCCCTGACCAGCAATGCCCCTGGCCGCCGCTGCTCTTGCGGACTCCAGTGTCGCATACCAACTTGGTACGAGGGCCAAACCCAAAGCATCCTACCACCCCAGTATGTGGAAATCCCATCATTCTATGTACCCCCTGGTACGCATACGACCTCTCCAACCGCGTAGCACTCCCCTACGCGAAGGGCGCCACTCCTCATACACCAATGTGTCCCACCAACTCCTTCTGTGTTTCCTTTCCCCGAGCCGGATAAAACCCTTCCAATCTGTCCTGATCCTTCGTAATCCCTTCATTGGACTATTCACTGGCCCTAAGCCAAGGCCTCTACAAAAGCCACCAAACATGTGTCATGAAACCGTCAGGAACGTCAGCCCACCACCATGAGTTTGCATACCCACGGTAGGCGAGGAAAAAGGGGTTTCCCCAACCCTTGAGTGGATTCTCGAAGCATTCCTGGGTTCACATTCCTATGGTAGTGTAGGGTTTGATCCTGGGAGGCCCCTTTGTGCCTCTCTACTTTCCAGGATTGAGGGATCCTGCCGGCCATTCCTTTTGACAAGGACCAGCGGTGAGAACTACTCCCCTCTCTTGAGAGTGGTTGGGCATCCCTTATAAAGTAAGGCCCACACCATCCTCGCCGGATGTAAATGGCCTTCCCCTCCCTTCTGGTAAGGTTCAATATTGTGTCGTTGTATCCCCAGCCCCTGCCGGCGCAAATTCTACCTCCCTCCGACATCGGGAAGAGGGAGAATCCAGCAACACTGACCCTTTCTCTCCGCCGCCATATCCATTGCCTCTACTGCGTGATTTCTACCTTTTCCCCTCTCTGACATTAGGGATAAGGAGAGTTTTGCGGTTCTGTCCACCTTCCCTTGAGGAGGAAAAAGTGTGAGGCTTTCCAAGTCTGTTGCATTCTCTTGTTTCTCACACCGAGTATGACTCACGTGGGCTTAGAGAATTTTGGTGGCCGAGGCGTCTGCACTACGACGATGGTTAAACGAACTACGTGGGTTTTGATACCTATCTCCCAAACAGGGTATGTAGGACGCCTCCCCAAGGTTCAATCCCAATAATAAGAAACTTTCACATGTAAGTCCTAATCTTCCAGAACTACATGGACTTTGATTCCTGCCCAACTGGGATACATAGGAAACTTCACTGAGGTGAAAACCCGATCTTTATGTCAGAAATTCACTTTTTTCCCAGTCAGAACATGTCCATATACCCCACCATGACCATCTCTAGGTCTAGTAAATCACTTCCCCTGGGGCTTCTGGGCAGCTTCAGCGGAAGTCCCACAACAGCTTTGACCAGGCGTCTCTCGCCCGGCTGTCCTTACGACATGACATTAAACTCTACTGCTGGGCCCTTATCACACGACCTTAAAAGGTGATGTGTCCCGTCGAGTGGCATAAAACTACGTGGGTTCTTATTCCTCTCATTAGGATACGTAGGAAGCCCATATCACGGGTTCTATCAAAACGCTCAAGTCATTATCTATCCCCCCTGGATGCCAATAAACTCTAGGGTGCCCGGTTATGAGGCTTTAAAACTGTACTGTCTCAATGATTCCAAATTCCTCGGAGTCAGTAATCCAATGATAGATAGTAAACCTCGGGCTGAAATGATTTCAAATCCCTACGTTCAGTTGATCATTTCCATCCAGGGATAATCCATGGATACTATGCTTGGGGATAATCAAAACATTCGCAAACATATGTATACGTCTTAAATCTATAAGAGAGTCCCGGAACAGGCAATAATACCCCCCCCCAGAGGGTGCGATGAGCCCGACTTCCTATCCTCTCGACCAATGTGAGTTCTTAAGTGTCACTGGCCAAATCGCCCAGCGAAAACCTACCTTTGGAAATTAGGTCCACATATCATTGGATACAGAACCATTGGCTGTTTTGAAGAAAAAAATGATGCACCCGACATGAGTGATTGAACAGAACTCAACCTTCTTAAAATCAACCATTGGGAGAAACATTTTTCTCCCTCCCCACGTCGAATCAAAAATGGTGAACCCGACACGAATCTTTAACTAGCATGATGGATTTACCCTAATACCACTTTTTCCCCCCTCATACTCACGAGGAGGGCCAAGAAAGGTCATTAATTTTGCATGGGATTATGAGAAGGTACTTTGACGGGTTATCTATTTGTATTTGTTAAAATATTTTACAGGTACCAATCAGAACTCCCTTCGATCCAGTGGTGTCACAAAGGAACTCGCAGACGCATGATTCAAGCAATGCAATGGCCAGGTATTCCCACCAACGAAGGACCTCTTCACCTACTCAGCATCTTCAACACTAGGCCTCAGATGCATTGATCCGAGAGTACCAATTGAACGATACTCTCCCGATGGTGAAGGCAACCACGAATGCCCTCTAGTCGGCCAAGTCCTGCGGACCACCTGCCCAGCAGCGGCCACGAAAGTAGATCCAGAATTCTTGTGTTTCCATCTCAAACCTTTTCTGAAGTATATCCCCAGAACATGACAATGAATACCTCCCTTATCTAAGGGAGGAAGATGAGGCCGACACTGAGGACTTCATCCCCGCAGAACGGGGGTTCCACTCTATGGCCCCCGCTGGAAGATTTCGTCACGGTTACGCCGCGACTCAATATCCTCACACTAGGGAGGATATCGCCCTGAGGATCCAGGCCCATGCTCCCCGAGCTACAGCCCCTCGGGCTGCCCGAAGAGGGCAGAAAATTTGCAATCAGGGGCCAGTCATCACCCTTGTTGCTCAGGAGGAGCTCCGCTGCCCAGTCACAGAGACAGATCATGAGTAGGCACATCCACCTGTCCGCTCCTCCCAAGCCCACCATCCTGAAATGGCGGCATCATAGGAGCAGGTGAGCATTTCTGCCGAGCTTCGTCAAGCATGTCACCCACACAAGAAGACACCTACTCGGTAGGAACTTATCCCTGCCTAGGGTCAGAAATCCCACCAACCAGACGTGGTGGAAACCCCGCGCTTGCAGGACCAGCTTCTAGAAGATGCTCCTAATGCCTACCATCCCAATATGGGAAGAATCAACAATGCACTCCATCCAGATGTGGAAGAAATTAAACGGTGGGCACATCTCCCTTCAAACAAAGGCCACTGACTCGATACGGTGGGGAACCGACATATGCAGGTCCAGCTCCCTACATATGCAAGTAAAGCCTGCCACCCCAATGCGGCAGCAAACAGAGTTGTAAACCGGTATATCCTGGAACAAGGGAAGACTCGTTCACCTGCCCCGACACAAGAGAATTGTCAGTACCCACTGACCACTGGAGGACATGAGTAGTATATTCTTACTCTGATACCGGAATGCGCCTTCATACCCATTCCACCCGAAGATTTCTCTCTGCATACATCATATCTTCCAGAATTTTCAGAATATAATTGCATCGCTGAAAACAGCAAGGACTCCGGCCCATGAGCCCGTCTCCCCAATTGAGGTGACTCATCTAAGAGATGAGATAGCCACCTCGGAGTAGATCTGCATCCCTGCTTCTGCCCCGGAGTGTCGTCGGCCCTATCCCATGATACAAGGGAAACCATATCGAGCAGCTTCACTCGTTCCAACTGGGGGACACCTGTCCATCATGGTGGATGCTCCAGAGCAAGCATATATCCCTGATAAAACTGAAGATGTCTATTGGCATATCCCGATAGCATCACGGGACCCAATTAGAGAGGGACCCAAAGGTGAAGGCCTTTGTCAATAGTAGATGGTCCCTGATTCCCACAAGAGAGCACCCTAAACCAGCCGAAGGTAGCAGAAAATAAAGAGCGGGTTCTTGACTACGCTCTACTGGAATCTGGGGTTCCTGACGCCGCTAAGCACATGTCAAAGGCTCAGAACCCTGCCCACCCATTACCATGTTATGGGAGTAGCAGTAGGAATTTCAAATGTCCTCCCCGCTATGTCGCTACAAGCATCTCTGAAGATCTTCCCCAGAGCACCCGCAGGGGCCTCCCCCATGGGCATTTAACGATCCATCACAAGAGCTTATCTTTTGATGCGAGTCATGGAAGCCCTCTGTGTGACCATAAGATCGAGCATCAATAAGTCCCTCCACTTATTGCGGTCCACCCTAAAGGTCCTCCATGGGGTATAAACTGCAAACACTCTCTGTGCAGTGGGACCACAGATTATGATAGTAGCCCTCGCTATCATAGTCGCAACTACAGAGGCCCTCCCCGCAGTGACATCTCATCACGACAAGAAGTCCCTCCCCTTGTCGGGGCCTGACCTGAAGGTCCTTCCCTGGGGTTAAATTTCAATGAAAATCCATGTATCCAGGCATTGGAAAATGGTGGTAGTCCTCGCCAATCTGATAATAGAGGTCCTCCCCATAGAGATGTCAAGAATCCAGAAGGCCCTCCCCTTGTTGTCGTACATTCTAAAGCCCCTCCCCAGGGTGTACCCCGTAGATTTTCTCCATGTCGCAACTGTAATAATAGTCCTCACAATTTCGTCCATTGTGATGGTATTCCTTTCCGCCACAGCCTCCATTGCGAAGGTCCACCCCACAATGGCCCCCAGCAACAAGAAGGTCCTCCCCTTGTCACATTGTGTCTTGAAGGTCCTCCCCAGGATACACATCGAACGTCAAAGAATGATGGTCATCCTCACTATGATGGCAGTTGTTTCGAAGGTCCTCCCCGTAACAGCATGGCGTATCCAGAAGGTCATCCACTTACTAGAATATGCCTTGGAGGTCCTCCTTATGGTATTCAATACAAAATTCCTCTATGCAGTGGGGCATATAACTGTAATGGTATCCCTCACCATTACAGCATGGATAGTGGAGTTCCTCCATGCAGTGAAATATCATATTGATAGGAAGGTCCTCCCACTGCCGAATCAAGCACAAAAAATCCCTCCTATTCCAAGGCACTCAGAAGGATAAGATCCAGCATGTCAGATTCCCACCTAGTCCCAAACGACATCCTTCTTCAATCAGGGGGCGGTCCTGGACCACGATCATCTTCTGAGCCACCCCAGAACCGCCCACATGATAGTTCATTACCAACCAGCCCCACTACCTCCGACCACACTACCGGTGATCATCTCAATTGGGATGACCAGGTTTATGAATCACTGGCAGAGAGGCATGCTGACATGTTGCACCTAAGGAAATGACTGGCCAGGGATGATGTACCAGTTATGTTTTGGCCCACGACCACCTCTCTATTCGACATACCCATAAAGTTGTCAGAAGAATGTGCGCATGACATTTGCTCCAATATATGGACAACCCTTTTCTGGTTAAAATCAGGTTTCCTACCCTATGATGGGTATGTAGGCCATGTCAAGATGATAGGAGACCTCCTGCGTCACATCGACCTAAAGCTCCTCCTTCGGTGCGACGAATGTGATCAGAGAGGCGTAAACGAAACCTTGAGTTAGCCTACATTTGTACACTATACCAGTTGTGCCGCCTCATTGGTGACGCCCCAATGGGAGTCCATATCTGAGGATGGGGAGAACATGGAGCTCTGAATTTCAATCTACTCATTGCCCAGAAATACCTGTTCATCATAATTTCTTTCAACGTCATCGCTTCAAGATAGCAATCGAGTGGGGTTCCTATTCAGGAAAGGCGACCCACTCGATAGAGAAAGGCCTTGAGAATGTCTCAGAAATTCCAATCCCAATGGGAAGAAGCCATTCATGAACTCCTAAATCAGGACACTGAAAGCATACATCAGGCCTCTTGCCTAAGATAGGCCAATCAGTAATCATTTCTTTCCTCCCTAGAGGGAATCGATTCATAGGTGAACTCGGCACCAGATCCAGTACATCCTCGATTAGGGACATGAAGAATCAGGCAGGTAGCGATAGCAGCATCCACTGCCGTAATCTGGGGGCAACCCCAGCCTATAGGGCTTGGGGCATTTTTAATAACAAATTCCCCTGTAAGACCGATAAAAGCGGGAAGTGACGCAACTTCCATGGAATAGAGCCGACCCCAACCCCCCGGGATGGGGGAATTTTTATTAACTCGATAAAAAACTCCCCCATGAGATTCACTATTCTATCTTCTAGGGAGGAAAGTTAGAAGAGGGGGTTCCTGCCCTATCCTGTCTTTTGAATCACCATCTCCTCCGAGAGGGAGGTGTACCGTAAGGTCGCATCAAAATACTCTCTGTGTCCCCATTCGTTAAGGTGCCAGAAATCAATCCTGAGATAGGAAAGGGAAGACTGGTAAAAGGAGAGGACGATCCTATTCCTATTTTGAAGATGACATCTCCTCCACACCACGGTATGCATCCGTCAACTCTATAGAGGTTAACCCTAAGGGTGACACTGAAGATGATGAAAATCCAGATGGATCGGGAGACTATGGTTCTGTTCACTCTATGACCCACAATGAACCATCAGGCTTGCACACCCGGAACCAGAGGGCCACCCTAAATATGGCCACCCCTCTATCAAACCATCCTCCACTTACCCTATGATTCCAAAACAAGGATAACAGCATAGGCCTGGTTACCGTTGACCCGCCTCCTCTCATAAAAACGATCCAATTATGCTCGAGGAGAGATTCTCTCGACTGGAAGAGGAGATGAAAGAATTGAGACGGCTCAACGTTGAGTTGCTCTAGAGGGACTGTCTTATTGAAAGTGTTTCCTAGGAATATCCACACCTTGCACTCCAAGCAAGTGCATCTCAAATACCAAGGTTTTCCCTTGAAAATGATGCATGGTCTGGGCCCCTCCCAATACGGCGATCATCCCATTAAACCATATCATCCTGGATTTAGATGAAAACCAAGACGTCCCTCCACTCAGGAAGCAACCGGAGCGGGTACATCTGAACCCTCCAAAAGGTTCCACAAACAGCATATGCACCCGTGGTACTAGCCGAGCTGGATCCTCATGAAATTCCTCGAGCTATATCTTCCCAGGACCATGCTCAAAAAGATGTAAATCAGTGTCTCTCCAACACTATCGAGGCACTGACAGCTCGACTAGAAGCAATGGAAGGTTGGCGCACTCTGATACAGCCAGAGAGAAATCCCTATCTAGATTTGGTGAGCAACACGCCTCCTCCTCCCATCTTTGGGAGCCCTGTATTCCCTATATTCAATGGATCAGGCGATCTAGAATAGCATTTGATGCACTAAGAATCTTATTGTGACCCCATGATGAGAACTATGGAACAACAAGAAGCAGTGAAACTCAGATTCTTTGTGCGAACCTTGCAAGGATCTAACTTTGTCTGGTATACGAGACTTCCAACTCAGTCAATAAAGATCTCGGAAGACCTTCGGCATTAGTTACTGTTCCACTTCAGCTCGAAATTTCCTAAAACAACAGTTAGTGACCTCATGAATTGAAAACAGAGGGAGAACGAAATGGTCTCCGACTTCATCTCTAGATTGAATGGTCTGACTTACTCTCTGAACATGCCACTTCCCCAGTACATGATTCTCACTATCAGCATCAATAACCTCCGAGATGAGCTGGGAACACCACTCATACCAGTACAGTGCACCACTGGCTTCTGCAATCTCTCTAAAATCGCCCAGAGAATTGAAGACTCCCAGCAGCAGACTAATCTGAAGTCCCGAATAGCCGTACAGGCTCCTGAAAAGAGAGAAGTTAGGGATGAAGTGTCCTCTCTCACACTCAATCCATCCCCTACACCAAATCCACCACCAATTCCTCCACCGAATCGTCAAGGGACCCCTACATATTTGTGGCCACCTCCTCCCTGGTGGGATGATAAGAGAGGACCTAAGCGGAACCAGTTTGAGGAACAACGACATAGAGTATACTCGTTCTGAGAAGACCAATTCCACAGCTACTTCATCGCCGACATGAATTGAAACTTTCACCAACTCCCGGAGCCAAGGAAACCCGAAGAAGTCGGCCATGACGACATTCCATATTACTATCCCTACCACCGAATGTTGGGACATAATATCGAGGAATGCTTCACCTTCAAAGACCTCCTGTAATGGATGGTAGACTCTGGGCAGGTCGAGCTGGGACCACCCCCAGCTGACGTAGCATACGTTTCTACCACCAACCCTGATGAAGGTGAGGGGTGGCATGAAGTCAGAAGAAAAAATGGGTAGAAATTTGATGGTTGTATGACTAAGAAGACTGTCAACCAATCTCATGGCATACTCTGAGCTTAGCTACAGTAGCCGGTGGTGCCACCAACAACCCCTAATACCGCACAGCTGACAATATTAGTTTCATAGTCCTCCGCGAGCTATTCATCCAGGTATACCCAAGAAGGGAGGAAGCAGGCGCAAGAAGAGCAGTCCACAACAATGCTGAAGTAAGCCCTAATGCTGTGGGATTTTGTGTCCTCAGACTTGGCGCCATAGGCACTGACCACCAAACGACACCATCGGGGACAACCGACCAGGCTGACCCGTGACGAGGGGCTAATCTTTGGTTTCATCATTGTAATCCATCTTATGGAACCATTCCCTGAGAAAGCGTATGGTTACGAACCCAAATTCTTAACACATGGTACCAGAAGGAGGAATCACAGAAGTAGGGGATACTAGGGGAGGCGTGGTCGTGGCCGAAACCAACCCTATGGTTTTACCCAGGCCCAAACCATTAATATCATGGAAACCCATAGTAGATCCCATCAACAAACTCAGTAGGAGAATAAATTCCCTCCAACTCCACTAGCTGCCACTCTGGCCCCGCCATTCTGCAGTACCCATCAGAGGAGGAACAAGTGTTTAGCTGCCTAGTGTGCATAGATAGACCGTCTAGGAAAAGTACCTCGAACACGGGAACACTAACGACATCCGAATCCACAGTCGGTCCCTCATCGTCACATACTCCAGTTCCCAAAGTTCCTGTAGAAAATATCCCACCAATGGAGAAGCGTCGGCCACTGGAATAGAAATAAGACATCCTCAAGTAGCTGGCGTGAGTTCCAGCCAAGTTGTCAATCCTAGAAGCCCTGAGTTTGTCAGCAGTCCTCAGAGAGGCGCTTATAGAAGCCTTTCTTAGCTCCCAAGAGTTTCAAGACATAATAGCCGCCGACGAGATTAAGCAGATGGAGACTAGCCCGGATGAATGAAATGCAATGATTTTCTTCACCGATTTGGATGAAGATTCCATCATGAAAGGACACATCCATCCACTATATGTGTCTAGAACACTAAATGATGTTGAGATCGGGAAATTTTTTATTGACAACAGCTCCAGAGTTAACCTCCTTCGCCCATGGATGCTCCGTAAACTGGGCTATAGTGAGGATGATTTAATACCCTCAGCTACAAATCTGTTGGGTTTTGAAAAGACTGAACATAATCTAATGGGAAAAATCAAGTTCAAAAGCCATTTTGGAAACCTTGTGGCCTATTTAGAATTCATGGTGGTTTGGAAGAACACGGAATTCAATGCCCTATTGGGAAGGCCATGGCTCCATAAACACATGGTTGTTCCATTAACCTACCACCAGTGTATCGAGTATTGCGTCAATAGACAAGGTTGTACATTGCATGCCGATAAGGCCCCTTTCGAGCTCTCTGAGTCACACTACATTGATTCCGGGTTTTATGATCAAAAGAAAAAGAAACCTTAGATCGATGGTATTGACTGGGTCCCTACTCCAAATGGTCTAGAAATAGTTCCAAATAACCCCCCTAAAGTAGATCGGTGAAGAATCTATACTACCCATTAACCATGTTGAGTGCAGGGGTTCATGTCCGGACACTTAATCAGCTATCCTAAAGACTTCATCCATGATGCCCAAGCATAACATTGTAGAAACGACTACTAACCCTCAATTAGAATGTGAACACTTGAGCGATGATGCCCATAATTCCTCACCTCTGGACTCTCAAGAGCTCATCTCAAGAGCTCTCCCACCGTCAGATCAATAAGATGAGGATATGGGAGAAGAAGAGGAGTAATTTATTAGGGATTCACCTCCCGCATTCAAGGAAGGCTTCTCCACCACTATGGATGAGCTCAGTGAAATAAACATGTGTACCGATGAAGACTCAAGGCCCACTCTCATTAGTGTACACATGTCTTCTGAAGAGCATGAGGTATACACCACCTTCTTGAGGAAATAAAAACATTTGTTTTCCCAGAATTACACAGAAATTTCGAGACTCGATAACGAAGTGGAACCACTTAGGTCTACCAGAAGACCACCAGGGCTATAAACAAGTCGCCAGAAGGATGCACCCCATGCATGCTACCAGAATAGAGGCTGAATTCGATAATATTATCAAAGTAGGCTTCATTCGGAAGGTCCAATACCCTACATGGATGTCCAACATTGCCCCCGTCAAGAAAAAAACAGAAAAATCCACGTCTGCATCGATTTCAGAGATCTCAATTGGCATTGTTTGAATGATGATTTCCCTATCCCGATCACCGAGTTATTAATCGATACAATGGATGGATATGAGCCACTCCCCTTCATGGATGATTATTATGGGTAATCAAATCAGGATAGCCCAATATGATGAAGAATCCACTACCTTCATGGCCCCCAAGGAATATTCTGTTATATGGTCATGCCCTTTGGTCTCAAGAACACTTGTGCCTAATATCGATGCTCCATGCATCGTATCTTTAAACCATTGTTGGGTAGATTCGTCGAATGTTAGGTAGATGAATTGGTTGTCAAGTCAAGACAGTGCTCAGATCACTCGTCAGACCTTGAAACCATCTTTTACAAACTTCGACAACATAGCCTAAACATGAACCCCTTGACTTGTGCCTTCGGGGTTACCTCATGGAAATTACATGGCTTCATTATGCGCCATTGTGGCATAAAAGTTGACATTGTAGTGATAGGATCCATCCTTGGTTTACCACCTCCTCGAATTCTCACTGAGCTGAGAGGAATCCAAGGACACATGGCCTAAATTAGGCATTTCATAGCCAACCTGGCTGGTAAATGTTTTCCTTTCACTAGGTTAATGAAAAATGGGGTTACGTACAAATGGACAGATGATTTACAATAGGCATTTAACATCTTGAAGAAGTACCTTTTAAGCCCACTGGTAGTCATCCACCGGTTGAAGGAAGACCTCTTATCTTATACGCGACAACCCTAGAGCGGTCACTAGGAGCTTTCCACACGCTAAAAAATGACGTCAGCAGTGAAAATAGAATTTATTACCTCATCCGAACCACGATTTATGTTGAAAATAAATACTAAAATATCGAGAAGATTTGTTTCACCTTGGTCCTCGCAGTTCATAAATTGCGACATTATCTACTGCATCATGAATTCCATTTGGTCTCACGTAGTATCCAGCTCAAATACATCACCAGTCGTCTGATGCTGACTGGATGCCTATCCCGATGGGTAGTTATCCTGCAACAGTTTGACATCCGGTTTGTGCCTCAGATAGCCATCAATGTCTGAGAATTAGAAGATTTTCTGGAAAAACATCCATTGACAAGGAAAACCGCACTGAACATTGAGCTACCCGATGAATACATCTTCTCGGTTCAAGAGGATCCCCCATCATGGGAAATGTTCTTCGACGGTGCATCATGAAGCCTGAAAGGGAAGAGGATGGAGGATCCCAAATTTTACAAAGTGGGGTTGGGGATCATACTCATGTCCCCAGAAAAGGCAGTTTTTTCATATTCCCTACTCTTGTCAGAAGGATGTATGAACAATGTGGCAGAATATCAAGACCTCATTGCAGGCATGGAGCTCGCACTCCAGGCATAGGTGCAACAGCTTGTGGTGAAAGGTGACTCAGAACTGGTCATCATCCAAGTCAACGGTGACTATGCTATTAAAAATGAGGAGTTGATCCTCCTGTTTGACCATGTATGAGAGTTAATGGTGGAATTCTCTACAAAACCAACATTGAACTATACTCCCCAATCTCAGAACGCCATGTTCGATGCATTATCCAATGCGGACAAAACCCTAGCAGACCCAAACCGGGATGAAACAATTATCAATATTGATGATCGTCAGATGGTCTTGCTGTTTGTTCAAAATAAGATGGAAGAAATCAACTAATTAAATCCTGTCCCTGAGCCATATGCTCCTGCTACTGGTTGGATAACACCCATTGAAAACTACCTTGAAAATGGAGAACTTCCATTAGACAGGGATGAACGAGAGAAAATACAGAGAAGGGCAATCAACATTGTCCAATATGGTGGCACGAGTCAGCAAGAGGTCCTCTACAAGTAAGGCCACGACAAACTTCTCATCAGATGCATTGATGGAGAAGAAACATCTACTGTAATTAATGAAGTACATTCCGGAGTATGTGGGGCACATCATTCAGTGTCTAAGCCTTCCCATCAGGTTTTAAGTATTGGATACTATTAGCCGACCATGGCATGGGATTTCGTGCAGTTTACCACCAAATTCCACTCCTTCCAAACTAATTCCAATTTCATTCATCAGCTCCTAGAGTTAGTTCATCAATCCAAGTACTCCTGGCCTTTTTTCATCTGGGGAATGGATTTCATGGGACCATACCCTCCCACCATGGCCAAACAACTGAAGTATATCCTCACATTAGATGACTTCTTTTCCAAATGGGCAGAAGTTGTACCCCTCAAGGAAGTCGGGGAAAGAAACATTGTCAGATTTGTGAAATCTAATATCATTACCATATTTGGCGTACCTCATACCATATTGATGGATAAGGAACCAACTTCTGCTCTGCTGAATTAGAGAAGCAGTACCAAGAATATGGTATCAAAACTAACCACTCATCCCGCTACCATGCAGCAGCAAACGAACAGATATAGGCTTTCAACAAGTCCATGTCTAACATACTCTAGAAAATAGTGGACAAAGACAAGAGGTCATGGCCATACAAGCTCCTCCATGAATTGTGGGATTATCGAACCACAATCCGCACCGCTACCCGGGCTACTCCGTACTCATTAGTATAGAGAATAGAAGTTGTCCTACCCATTGAGCTCTTATTTCCTTTGCTCCGTGTTGTAATTTGTGATCAGTTATCCAATGATGTGCAATCAGAAAAATGGCTAAGTGAATTGGAACATCTGTATGAAAAGTGTTTTCATACATTGCACAATCTAGAAGTATATCAGAACCGGATCACATGAGTCTTCAATAAAATGGTTCGTCTTCGGTCTTTCTCCGAAGTAGAATTGGTGTTCGTCCTCGGAACCCCCATGATACCCAGAAAGAAGCCTCCAAAGCTGGAACCCAAGTGGGAGGGACTATATGTTATACACAAGTTCTACTCTAACAGATCATATTCCATGATCTCTATGGACAGGCAGTTCACTACCACTCCTACAAACGCAAGGTTCCGGATGAAATATTTTGCATAGCCAAGACACTTTCATCTGAGCTTCCATACATTAAACTGTCAAGCCCTGGTCCAAACTCTCTGAAACTAAACTAAGAATATTTCATCCTTACTGCAAAACGTTAAACTGGTTGGATTCCATAGAACTATGTACAACTTGATGCTTGCCTCTACAGGATACGTAGCGACGCCAGGGTTCCACATCCTAACCCATCCACCCCAAAATGAAGTTAAAAATTCCCTTTTCCCCCTGTGTACGGACCAACCCTGCACTGGGTGTATCCCTTTCAAATAACTATGTATGGCTTGCTTCCTATTCTCAAGGGATACATATTGAAACCCGGACCCCATGACTGGGTCAAGCCACCACCTTAATCACTACCCTCTCAGCATGCCTATTCTCACGCCATGCAACTGAGACCTCCGCCATTCCATGTTTCTCCCAACGAGTATTACTCACATGGGATTAGGAATTATGGCTGGGTTCCTTCACGTGAACACAGGTCTAATGGCACCTATATAACTATGTACGGCTTGATTACTACCCTCGTAGGATACGTAGAGACACCAGGGTTCCACATCCTCACCCAGCCACCCCCAAATGAAGCTCAAAATGACTCTTTTCCCCCGTGCACAGACCAAACCTGCATGGGGTGTAATCCTCAAATGAACTATGGGTGGCCTGATTCTTTCCCTCGTAGGATACGTAGCGACGCCAGAGTCCCATATCCTGGCCCAGCCACCAATATTTTCTCTTCCTTATCACATGACGATAAACTGCACGGAGTTAAAAATACCCTTTGTCCTCACTACACGATGTTAAACTACACGAAAATCATCCTCACCGCAAGACATTAAACTACGCATAAATATTCCTCACCACATGATGTTAAACTGCACAGAAATATTCCTCACTGCATGACGTTAAAATGCACGGAAATCATCATCACAGCATAACGTTAAATGTCGTGGAAATAATCCTCACCGCTAGATGTTAAACTGTATGGAAATTGTCTTGACCCACCCATGTTATATAGGAAAATGGGACAGGATTACTCCTTGTGTGTTTGGATGCATCATTTCCATACATCATACTCTGTGACTCGGACAATTTCGGATCTTCATGACCATCCATGGCCATCCGAAGTGGAAAGACGTGGACCTATGGTCACCTTTTCATGACTATTCATACCATTCCCTCAGCGGATCTGCATATTGATAGCCCCGGTCCCATCTACCAAAGGAATGAATTCCTCCGGCGACACTCTTCCTAGCCTTGTATGCTTACCAGCCTCAGAGCCCCAATACCATATCTCCCAATCCAAAAATTGTTAGAGAAATGGTTTACAGGTCTACCCCCCCCCCCTCACATCCAAGCGTTGTCAGGGTACCCCTACCTGGTTATCCTACGTATCCGTCCATGGTTCATATGATGATCTACATCTGCGAACACCATGTCCGGGCTAGGATACATTGACTCAACGGAAAATTGCAATGAAGATGTTTCTTGTATTCTCAGGCACAATTATCCCCATATGCCGGACTATGTGATATGATAAATCTAGGATCTTCATAACCATCCATGGATATCAGATGTGGAATGTCATTGACCCATGGACACCTTTTCATGACTATACAAACCATGCCCTCATCATCTCTGCATATTGATCACCCATAGCACGTCTACTAAAGTAAATATTTCCTCAGGCGATACTCTTCCTAGATTTTTATGCTTACCAGCCTCAGAGACCCAACACCACATCTCCTAATTCAGAAAACCCCAGAGTTACAATTTACACCCTCAATCCCATACCTTGTTTAGAGTATACCATAGCATTCTAACTCAATTATACTTCGTGTGATTGTAGCAATAGTCACCCAGTGGTCTGGAATCTACGACCGTAAAACAAAGAGTTTTTTTTCCTTACCGCATGATGTTAAACTGCATCGAGTAAAGGTACACCCCATGCACGAGATAAATCAGCGCAAGGAACCCTTTGAGTTTTAACAGCAACCAGGGGCAAGCATCCACGACATGTCTAAATATTTCGTTACCAAATGACAGACTGCGTGTCCCATACATTCTCGAATACCCATAAACCTCTAAGGCCATCGGACATGAAGAGTCATCGACCTATTAACACCATTGTATGACTATATATAACATGGCCTCAGCAGCTCTGCATATTGATCGCCCATGGCATGTCTACCAAAGTAAATATTTCCTTAGGAAATTATTCTCTCTGTATGCCTCCTGGCCTTTGAGCCCCCATGTCCATCAAGGGGTTCAGAAACCCTCTGAGCTGCAGTTTACTGGCCTTTTTTCACAACCCTTCTAGAGTAGGGTGGAACGTATCTAGTGAAATTACCGAGAAACATGGAAATCCATTCCATTTTAAAAGAATGTCCCAACTGCATGACTTCAAACTGCGTCAAGCTTCAACTATCCTCCATGCTAGCTAAATTCATAGGCAAGTGACCCCCCATCCATACCCTTGATTAAGTTAGATGTTCCCAGACCTTTTAGACATCACATAACCTTTCCAAGCCACTCCTGGTGGGTTTCATAGCTTTCTAAGCCTCCCCTGGTGGTCCCCATAATCCAAACTTCCATGATGTCTCCAGGATATCAGAAATCGATAGTCATTAACTCAAGGAAAAATTTAATGACTATGCATACCAAGCCCATAGCATCTATTCATATTGATCAACCCTGGCCCTTCTACCAAAGTAAAGTCTTCATTAGGCAATGCTTTTCCTACCTCTATATGCCAACACATCTCCTATGACTCGAGACATGCCCTGCATGTTGTGCAAATTTAAACATGTCCCATCATGTGCGTATGAAAGCTATTGAGACATATTTCAATTAAACAAGCGTCATTGAGGCCCTTGCCCCACCATATCTGGTCAAATCTGTTCGACCTAAAATAACAGTGATGATAGTCTCATCAGCGAGACTTTAAGCCACTCATAATAAGAGGCACAAATCCCGTTAAACCGAAAACATGAAAAGGGAGACCTAAGAAAAATCCAAGATATACCCACTAGGTCCACACTAAAAGATTCTGGGAAAAAGTTATGGTATCATCAGAAATGACAAAAACGTTTGTGGGGTATTTTTTCTATAAAATCCCAGTAATAGTCAAATTATTCTCGGTGGATCCCTTGGTCCAGGAAAGAATTAGAGTTCATTTATATTTTATCATTTTCCTAAACACTGAATATTCTATGTTCGGTGAATTATTATTTATACAACAACCATGCGAGACAATTTCCATCACAGGGGAATGCAGTAAAGAGTGTTAAAAGAGAACAATTATAAAAAAATCTTTTTCTCTATTACGATTTTGGTATGAAGGGCTTCCACAATCTAGATCCTCTTCTAGTAGTGAAAGATTATTACAAAAGACTCTCAGCAGATTCACAAAGTTGAATCAGGTGCTGTTGAGAATCCTCGATCTCTTGGCATAGATTCTACAGTAGGGCCGTCTCAGCCTCCACATCAGCCCATAGTGCTTCCACCTCCGGTGTTTTCTTTAAGCTCGCCCTCATCCTCTCCTCTATCTTCCGCCGCCCTTCTTCAATTATGGCCATAACATTAGCCTACTCTTTCTGCCGCCACTGCATGTCACTATTCAATACCTCCATTCAAGACTGTTGTTTAAGAACTTCCCCCTAAAGTCACGTAACCACCCCTGCATGGTCATGAGCATCTGCCATATGAAGTTGTCGGGTTACGGAAAGGTAGGCTTCAGACTTAGCAGTGGAAAGGAAAGACTCAAAACTGCCAAGAATCACTCAGTCAGTGACCACCTGTTTGAATATGTCATAAATGCCATGGTATTCAAAGCCGTAGAATCCCAGCAACATAAACAGAACACCCAGCTTCAGCAATTTGGTTGGCATATCGGCTAAGGGCGCCTAAGAAATCAGCTTCCAGATCTTCTCCCATGCCCTTTGGCGAGCAGGTCGAAGACTCGAGAGGGTCCATTAATCAGGCTCGGAGTCACTCCCAGAAGAAGAGGTATACTCTGATATGAACATCACTAGGGAGGGACCCAAAATCGCAAGATCTGATGCAGCAACCACTTCGCCCCCGACGGTTGTGGTCGAAGGAATGATTGGATCCAATGTAACAATTGACAGCGCCGATGGTTATGGTCCTAAAGCCCAAAAGCCAATAAGGAGAATAAATATCCCTAATCAGAAAAAGGAAGAGAGGGGATTCTGTGGTAAGAGATTGAGAAGCTTACCCCCGATCATCAAGGCATCGGTGCCCTCAAGCTCTACACCACCGCTACCGCTCGAAGAAGATGCTACGTTTTCAATGGGAAACGGGGTCCTAGAAACCCCCAAAGGTGCCCAGGACCTAATGCCACACCCAAGGCTAGAAAATCCCAAAGCAGCCCCCTAGTAGTCATCTATGGAGATCAACTCTGGGAAATTACTCCCCCTATAAATAGAACAATGGACCGCTCTGGGTTCTCAACAACTCGAATGATATCAGGTTCTTCCTCTGTCAAAATTGGATACATGGGGTCCGAGACAGCTGACCCCATCGGATCTGGGGCCTCCTCAGTAATCACAAGCGTCCCATCCTCCCTTGCAGCTATGGAGGCTGTGTGATCAGTGGGAGTCTCATCTTCAAGATGCTCCTCCTCTGTCATATTCTCGATTATTGAAGATAGAATGGAGGCATTTGTGCCACTAACTCCTTCGGTAGGGCATGCCAACTCATCGCGCTCAAATGTGGTCATGGGAGATCCCTCGAATAGTAATGGGGTGGGAGGTATGACCACTTGGGCAGCCATGGGTAGGTCACTGATCGACTCTACACCATAGCACCCAAAAACAGTTAATAACTGGCGGAGTCAGAAAATCTGAGTTGATAATCGAGGAAACGAGAATCACAATTACCTGTTATTCCTTGTCTGAACCATTCTGATAATTGGGATGCCTACCAACTTTTTTGGATCTGCCGAGGGGACAATTTCCCACCTAAAGTGCTAGGAGGAGCTGGAGGAGGAAAGAGCCTGGTCAGATCTGCAATATTCGCTTCCATGTGCTCCACTATGCCCGGAGACCCTTCCTCGATGAGTATCGTAGTAAAGGTGCATGTTTTCCTACTGTGGTACCCCAGAGAGTATACTATGGGGCAGGAATTTCCACCTGAGATTCCTCAGCACCCTGCACAAGGAAAATAAACGTTAGAAAATTCACAATGAAGAAAAGAGAAGACCAAGATGGATGAGTTGGGAAACCTCTTCCTCAGCATCAGATGTTTCAGGAAGCATTATTATCATAGACACCCGATTAGACCTGTAAAGTCAGTTTCGGAGTGAATTCACTTATTCGTCCATGTCCTTCAAATAATAGACTATTTCATCCATATCTTATTCCAATGACAAATAAAGAGGAGCAAAGATATTCCCGACACCTGGAAGCTGGAGAGGGGCTATTTGAAGTAGCATCCACACCTCTTCATTTGAGCCGATGACCCTCAGGTCATCCCACATCCTCCACGCATCTGGAAACACAGTTGTAATAGGAACATCTAGTTGGGGAGGATCGACCTGGGATGGTCGGGCAGCGGCAGGGGCTGGTGGGGGCGCCATTAACTGTAGTTGTTTTCAAAGTCTCGCAACCACCGTAGAACTCTCAGGAGCAACCTGTGGACGGGACCTCAAAGGTAGAGAGGGAAATCCCATTACCTCAGCCACAGAAGGGGAACCAACAGAATCATCACCCCTTGAAAAGTGATTGCTCCCATACTCCTCCCCGTCAGTCACCAACCGTAGCATGGCTTGGACACTGTGAGTTAACACCGCATAATCCCAGTGTGCATGAATGTAGGCCTCAAGGTCTTAGAGATAATAATCAACCCTCTTTGGGACCACATCATAAAAGATGTCAGAATGTGTAGATATGTATATCATCCCATCGAATGCCATTTCTTCTTATGGGATATGCTTCCATAAAGAACGGGGGTACTGGCTGCGGAAGGGTGACCAGCTTTTGAATTCGTCCCATTGGCCCCAGGCCGTCGGGAAGGCAGCATTAGAGGGTATGACCAACTGTCCCCGGGCAGCTTCAAGGGCATGTGAGGAGACACCTCTATCTATTAGAACCTTCCCTAGAAGCACGAGACCGATAGTGTTACAGAGAACCTGTCCTGGCCCGATTGGAGAACTATCCCCCTTCCGCTTCCACTTACTCTTCGATGGCTTGGAACTCGGGATAGTGGGCACCAACAGACCTAACTAACCACCCTGGTATGATTGCACCTAGGATTCAACATAATTTTTGGATAATAATGGCATATGGTATGCAAACTTGGGGGGTCATAAACTCGTAATCGGTGTCCTCCCGGGTAAACATCAGCCATAGTTTCCTAGCCACTTTCAGATGGAGGTTCCCACAGGCACCATTAAGAGAAGGGGGATATAACATCTGGACGTAGCCAAACTGACATCTGAATCGGCAGTGCGCATACCCCTCATAGATTAGTTCCCCACTAATATGAGCCACTAGGATACACTCTCGGAGGGAAAAAAGGTAGCCCCGATTGTGAAAATCCTCTGATATGGCATTCGTGATCATGCCAGATGGGGAGGGGTATGGCTGGAAATTGAAATGATCGTAGATCAAGATTTGGTTCGATGGAAAATGCTTATTCTGAACCATCTGTCATCCATCCTTCTCTTGGGTTGCACATACCTCAAGAAAACCCTACTAGTCAATTGCAGATATGGCCGAAACGTGGTACCCAGAATCTGCGAAGGATTGATGAAAGTATAGCAATTCTCCACTTGTGCAGCCAGCCAGCCCCAGAGGATCTGAAAAGGGTCGACCACCCGGTTTGGCCGGTTCCTCTCAGTAATGTTGCTAAGTAGCTGGTAAATCCTGACCAAGACTGGAATGGATAGATTGATAACATTGTAGGTGTCCAACTGTGCTACCATGAAAAAAGTAGAGACCCGCACACCGCCAGATTCACGTACGGGCAACAACAAGTTTCTCAAGAACATGGATAGAGACTCCACTAGTCGGAGCAGTCAATCAATGCCCAACACAAGTTCCCAGTCCCAACTGTTGAATTTTCCCTCCTCCGAATCATCCAATAGATGTCCCTCTACCTTCAGGACTCCATCGAAGGACAGGTCGTGGGCCTGCGCAGAAGAGCCATGGGTCTTCCCTCTTTGGAAAAAGCTTTGATCCATTCGCGATATGGGACGAGCTGTTTCGGAGATATCTCCGGTGAACATTTCTGGGCTTGATCAATGCGTCATCTCACCAAGGGGGGAGTCCTCTCCTCATAATCCCATACTAAAGGGGGAGGCAAGAATTTGTCATACATACCTCCGACGATTGGAACTCCTAATATCTGGATGACATCCCAAAGACTGATACCCACTTCCCCATGGACTAGGTGGAATGTGTTGGCATCCAGACTCCAATGGATCGTAAAATATTTGGAAAGATTCCTAGGCTGATGGGTATAGGTCTAGGAAACCCAAGAAGCCTCATACAAACCCACGGCTCGCAGTTCCGTTTCAAATTCCACTCTACTCTGGCGAACCCAAAAGGGCCATCCCCCAATCCAACAACTTAAATACCCCACAAGGCCGGAGATCTCGTTCCGATGAGCAACCATGTTGGTTGTTAACCATAGAGTTCCGGGAAATAATCTGGTAACAATGAATTTCCTCATCCTGTTGATCTTGTTCACATATCGGGGACACAGGGAGGTGATTCAGCACAGATCCAACAGCTGTATTCTTTTGGATAGGCCACCCCCTGGACGATATCATGACCTGGGGGATAGTACTGGAGAATATCCATGCTTCGGGATGTTTGTCACGAGATGAGGCTATGATCGGTGTATCAAACAATAAGCTGAACCCATAAGTATTTAGGTTGTTGGAAAAAGGATACTCCCATTGCAACTTGGAAAGAAAGTTTGCAAGGGGTCGGTACAGTGGAGCGATGCGGACTCTGTCCTGGATAGATCCCATCACATCCTTTAGGCGTTGATCACCAATTTGAAGAGGCTCGATGGTAGGTCTCAGTGCGGGGAGGAACCATATTTTCTCCCAGCATTCTGAAAATCAGACAAATGGTTAGTTCAAAATAATAAAATTTGGACAAAATACCATCTATTTGGAAAAGGACTCCATTGTAACACCACAAATTTTTATGAAACATATTCCTTTTCATTTCATTGATGTCTTGTGTTGTACGCTACACCAAAAGGAGCCTGCAGTACACGTATCCTTGACTTGGCTTTCATTACACGCAATCATAACCTTCCATGATAGCGTATATTGTACGCAATACCGAGTTTCACTAAACAAAGATGTGTTACATAAACTAGCTGTTTTGAATAGTAACACCCACTTTATGAAATTTTATTTTTCAAAATGGAATTCATTTTTGGATTCAGAATATCCAAATTATCCTAGGGAGAAATTTTGGTATTTTTCTGAAAAATTTCAATTTTTGATGAATAGTGAAAACACTAGGCTACTATTTAAAAACCGACATTTTATATAAATAATTATTTATTTTATTTAAATTTATTTTACGTAAAAATTGATAAATAATACCTATATAAGTTCAATTTAATTCATTGGAGTTATTTTATAATAATGACAGATATATAAAAATTTTATTGAACTTTTCACCGTCTTTTACCCACCGCCAAAGAGTGTTTGAAAATTTACCTAAAACATAATTTTACCACTTCTGTGAGTGGAATTTTGAAAACTGAGAGACAAGGTTAATATCAAGGAGTACGAACAACCTTAGGGATAATATATTACCCTTTATGTTCTCTTGTATTAGATTAGGAAATTTATTATTATTTTATTTAAAGAAGAATTAAAATAGATAAAATCAAAGTTAAGTAACTAAAACATTTTTAATATAGGGTTATACATAAGATAAATTGGACTATAAATATTACTTAGTAAGATAAAAGGATTTCCTACATAATTTTATTTTATTTATAATTTTTAGACCTTAAATAATTTAATTTATTTATGACCCAATGATGATGCAGTAATTTCCTTATTAATGAAATATTAACATAATTAATGTTATAAATAACCAAATAAATGTAATTTTAGACATTTTATGAATTTCACTAATTTTATAGGTCAATATTACATGTTATTATTTATTTAAGTAACTTTTTTAGAACTAATCATGCTGTAATGATTTTCACAAAAATCAAGTACCAAATAGTCTCAAATTGACATAAAATAGTTTTTGAAACAAATATTATATTATTAATTGTTATTTTTTTCGTAAAAATCTATGTTTAGGAAAAATTACTTAGATAAAGATATATATATTAATAATGAACCACTTGGGGTTAGGTTTTCTTATTATAGTAAGTTTATTAACCATATAGTGTACGA
This sequence comes from Viscum album, assembly GCA_963277665.1. Taxonomy (NCBI): domain Eukaryota; kingdom Viridiplantae; phylum Streptophyta; class Magnoliopsida; order Santalales; family Viscaceae; genus Viscum; species Viscum album. Next base: position 2,125,195,447 of record OY728119.1, read on the forward strand.
AAACATAAAGACACGATAAAAGTTAAATTATTTAACTTAGAGTTAAATCTAAATGATAAGAAGAAAATAGTAACCTAAACTTGTCTAAAACCTATTGGTTGAGATTATTTCGACCCATATGCACCTTATCTTAGAAATAAATCAATTTTGAGATATTGAAAACCGAATATGACTTTATTATAAAATAATACTAAGGTGCCCCTCTCCTCCCTTATAAAAAGGGCACCCATTCCCTCTTCACTTCACGCCCTTTTGAGTCTTTAGGATCGGCCAAAAACTGCCAATTCCTCTTCTCAGACTCTCTAGTTATATCATAGAGGTTCTGGTATTTTCAAAATACCAACTCTAGTCCCCTAAGAAGAAGTATAAAGGAGGTGTTTCGAGGTAGGGGTAATCTCTTCTACCGATTCTTTCACGTTTTCTTTCTTCTTCAACATCTTCTTCTTTAGTTGTTTCATTATATTGTAATAACATCAATATCACTAATATAATGATATTTTATTATAAATATGAAGCAACCCCATTTCAACTTTTATCCATCCTACGGAAAATGAATTCACCGCGCGTGCGTACGTACGGAATACCGTCTCTACATCGTGGTGTAATCTGTTTTTCCACCACCACCTTACATGGATGGGTATAATGGTGTTAATAATAACAATATATTGTTATTATAACATCATACTGATTCTGTGATATTATATCATCCACTCAAATTCAATTCAATAATTATGGGAACGATATCATCGCTCATTCGTACGTACGGAGTACCGTCTCCACGACGCGATGAGATTCATTCTTCATGTTAACCATTCAAGAATGATTATAAAGTATATATAATGACTAATAATGAAATATATGACATTATAAACCTACTGGATTTATGTATATATATATGTCATCTACTTACTTCCATTCAAGTCAATAAGGAAAGGAAAATAGCATTCATGCGTACGTACGGCTTACCATCTCCATGATTGGTGTATTTCATTTCATTTATCTTTCTATTATATATATATATATACTGAATATATATATGATATATAAATAATGATTTAAATTCTCGAAGTAATTAAATCAAGATATATGCAATAATAATACCAAGAACAACAAGTCCAAACACGTACTATAAATAAAACAATTTTACCCAAAACGCTGCTTTAACATGGAATTACAAAAGAACGGGTAATATAAATTCATAAGTGAACCATATATGATATCATAAAAATGAATATGATTCTGTAACAATTCAATTATATTATATAAATCATTATATAGGAGGTTAGGATACGTACGAAGCATATCGAACCGAAGGTAAGGTATAATTTTGTAATCTCATTTTTATCTGAGATTGCTTATTCGTAAGTATTCATTGGGGTTATATTTTTCATCCATGTCCATAAAAATGTTTTCATAAAGTGTTTAATATTCTTCCATGTATGTTTAAAGTAATTTTCACTTATCTTTACTTTTACTTTGTGTTATGGAAGGAATCTTCCTTTTGTTTACCATACCTGGTACTTTTTGACTTTTCCGTTAAAAGTAGGAGGAGAATGTTTTTTTAACATATATGGAATGAACAGATTTTTAACGCATTATTTTCATGAAGCATAATCTACAAGATTTCATGATTTTTTTCCACAAAAAATTTTTCTTTTAAAATTGCATGGCATTTTTTGAAAATAAAATGATTTTGAATAAGAAAGGATATTTTTCTCAAGAATTAATTTCATGTGTTTTATCAAGATAATTTTCAATCTAAGATGACATTATTTAATATGTGTATTTTTCAAGTATAATGTCTCTATGATTTACATGGTTTCACTTTTCTTATGATGAAATGATATTCATTTGTTTTATATGGATAATGTTATGATGGGATGATGTTTATGAAACCCATTTTATTCTTTGGGTTATGATGAATGATTTATGTTTATGTTGTGGCACAAGTAAGAATGATTTCATTATGAGATGGGTGGGACCTATATCTCCCTCCATTGCATTGGGTACAGATTTATATCTCATTATATATACATGGATGGATTGGTAAGTTAATCAGGTTCAGTGATACAGGACTGGAACGAGAAGTGAACTCGATTCAGAAAGGGACTTTGTCCACTAAGATGGTCTTGGCAGCAATGCCTTGGATAATATGGAAATCATAACTTGTGCTTAATGGTTTCCACAATTACATGTTTTATTCCCATGTTATTTTATCATGATTAATGTTTATTTATGATCTATTCCTTATGTAATTCCATGTTTTATGTCATTGCTCTATATTTCAATTCTTAACCATTATGTTCATGTTTTTTTGTTCAAATGTATATGGTTTGTTTTATTTACTCCATGCATACCCTTAATGAGCCTTTGATCTCACCCTTTATATGTTTTCTTTTCCCCAGGATATAAATAAATGTTTTAGGTAAGAAAACAAAAGAGGAAGATCTTTATGGGAGATGTTGAAGATCTTTCACCACGATTAGATGATTATGTTCCGAGTTTCCAAAGACACTAAACTATTACGGTCCTTGTGTGTTTGTTTTTGTTATGTATTAATTATTCCACAAAAGTAATGTAATGTCCATGTATGTCAATATTCGTGTCTCTACAGTTGGTATTAGAGGTTCGATTTAGTTAACCTTTGGAAACTAGGATGCCAGAACTTTAGTGAGATCCGTAGAGATATTTCTATGGTATGTCTAGGGATGTCCCTAAGGTTAAGTATAAGTATAGGTTATAGTCCCAGAATTACAAAAACGATATTATAATTAAACCTAAGATGTTAGATATTGAAGGTAATACCCCTTGATTGTGATTTTTTCCTCTCACAATATTCTTTTTGGGTTTTAGAAAATGGCTGGAAACAGGAAGATTCATGATAATTGAGGATATGATGGACAATGGAATGATATTCTTCATGAGAAAAAAAATTGAAATTGGATCTAGAAGTCCACATATCATTATTTTGCCTAATGAAAATATCTCATAATATGATCAATAATCTAATCATTGGTAAGTTTCCCGACTAAGATAAGAATAGAAAGATAGAGTTTCATGATGTTCATAGAGGAAAGAAAGTTCAATTTCCCTCATGTAAATCATGTGGGAAGAGAAATCAGGGAGATTGTTTCAAAGGAACTGGAAGATTCTTTGGGTGTGAAAAAGAAGGACACAAAGCCAGTAAGTGAAAAGGAAAAGGTTCAGTTAACACCATGGACAAGGATAATGGTATTGCTACGACATCAACAATGATTAAATATTGTAAATGTGGAATGTATGGGAATTATGCAAACCAATGCCCTAAGGGAATGTCTCATGAAGAGAATCAGCATGGTCATATGGGTAGTATTTATGACGATGATGATGAAGAGACTACAAATGTTATGTGAGTTGAAATAATTTTTGAAGCTCGGTCAATGGTTTAAGAAGGTAGTTGAATGATTTATGTTTATCAAGAGTTATGTTGCATAGGTAATGGTACTATGGAATAAATACACATCTAAGGATTGTTACACTATTGTTTTTCCTAAAGTATTTGAATGTATATGTTGAATGGTACCGATAACCATGAAAGGTTATTCAGATATTTTTGGAAAGTATATGATATGCGCATAATGAAGGGATAAGAAGATAATGAGATGTTTGATAGTATTAATGAGCTCATGAATGATATAAGGACAATGTGATATCATGGTTTGAGTATATAGAAACTTTGGGATTTTAGTATGTGGAAAGAGTTAACTTTTAACAGAATTCATGTTTTCACTAAGGTTCTATGGTAATTTATGTTTCAAGAGAATACATGATTAAGGTATTCACATGTTTGGAATGTGATCAACAATATATATCTTATGATATAAGGGGGATAAATGATGGTATTCACGTGCTTGTAATGTGACCTTTCCAGTAAACGTTTTCTTTATACTATGAGCTTGGACAGAAGTATTTTAGATAAGCCTAAAGATTGGAATAAATTATGTTGGACATAAGTTAGTATTGTTTAAGGATAGAACATTTTTCGATATTATTGATGGAATGTTATAATAGTGTAGTTTAAGAAAAGGGACAACATGCAGAACGGGTGACAACCCGTCACGTCGGACAAGGCTGTGGGAATCGAACCAACAACCGAACTGCGACATGCCTTTATCACCTACCAATGGCCTACAGAAAGTCCCTGATTAGTAGAAACATGTTTTATTATATTAACCAGTATGATATATGAATTATAAGTCCTTAATAGGAACCATATATGATTAATCTCACTATAGATGGACTTATGTATATTTAATAACTTTTACTATCGTTTTGTTTGAGATAGATGGAATAACCTATCACTCTATCGCATGATCTACTAACACTTCACGGAAGACAAATTATACTTTATTTCTTTAAGAGATGAAGTGGAAATTGTTCAAGGCACAAAAAACAGAAAGATTGTACCAAAATCAAGTAAGTATTTCTTCTAATTAAAATTCCTCATCTTTAGGGAAATGATCTTGAAAACCAAAAATGTTGTCCTAGTGTCCTCATATCTGATGAATCAGATGATACCTTAGATCATCACAAATTTATGGCTTTGTGATTTTTGGCTTTTCATAGCCATGTTATCTAACACTCTCTATCAGAACATGATGGTTAGATTTCTCTTTCATATCCATATTTTCACATATGTTCTCCTATGTGGAAACCCAGTGATTAGTTAATTTGGGTAACCTTTATGTTTCATACTTTACTTTTTAAAGATAAATTTTGGTATTTCTTTTTACAATGTGGGTTTCTATTAATGAAACTTTCGAGTAGTAAACCATTTATAACCCCAATGAATTTCGAGGGCGAAATTCATTTTAAGGGGGGTAGAATGTAACACCCCAAGATTTTATGAAAAATATTCTTTGTAATTTCATTGATGTCTTGTGTTGTAATCTACACCAAAAGGAGCTTTCAGTACATGTATCCCTGACTTGGCTTGCATTACACGCAATCATGACGTTCCACGATAGTGTATGTTGTACGTAATACCGAGTTTAACTAAACAGTGATATGTTATATAAACTAGCTGTTATGAATAGTAACACCCACTTTTTGAAAATATATTTTTCAAAATGGAATTCATTTTTGGATTTAGAATATCGAAATTAGCCTAGGGGGAAATTTTGGTATTTTTCTGAAAATTTTAAATTTTTGATGAATAGTGAAAACACTAGGTTACTATTTAAAAACCGACTTTTTATATAAATAAATATTTATTTTATTTATATTTATTTTAGGTAAAAATAGATACATAATACCTATATAAGTTCAATTTAATTCTATGGAGTCATTTTATAATAATTTTAGACATATAAAAATTTTATTGAACTTTTCACCATCTTTTACCCACCTCTTAGGAGAGTTTGAAAATTTACATAAAACATAATTTTACAGCTTCTGTGAGTGGAATTTCGAAAATACGAGAGAAATGGTTAATATCAAGGAGAAAAATGTGGTTCAATAAGATAAAAATAATTTTTGGTGAATAGTAACTTTTTACTTTTATTTACCACGTTTAAAAGTAAATAGGATAATTAAGTGTAAAAATGATATTATTATTACCCTAACACATGTCCTAATTCTATTTGATAAGTGTAGTTCAAACAAAAACAACCTTAGGGATAAAATATTTCCCTTTAGGTCCACATGGATTAGATTAGGACATTTATTATTATTTTATTTAAAGAAGAATTCGAAAAGTTGAAATCAAAGTTTAATAACTAAAACATTTTTAATATTGGGTTATACATAAGATAAATTCGACTATAAATATTTATTATAAAGAAAAAAATATTTCCTATATAATGGTATTTTATTTATAATTTTTAGACATTATGTAGTTTAATTTATTTATGACACATTGACGATGCAGTAATTACCTTATTAATGAAATATTAACATGATTGATGTTATAAATACACAAATAAATGTAATTTTAAACTTTTTTTGAATTCAACTAATTTTCTAGGTTAATATGACATGTTATTATTTATTTATGTAAATTGTTTGGAACTAATCATGCTGTTATGAGTTTTAGAAAATTCACGTACCAAATAGTTTCAAATTGACATAAAATAGTTTCTAAACCAATTATTATATTATTAATTGTTATTTTATTCCTAAAAATCTATGGTTCGACAAAATGACTTAGATAAAGATATATATATTAATAATGAACCACTTGGGGTTAGTTTTTCTTGTTATAGTATGGTTATTAACCATATAGTGTAAGAAAACATAAAGACATGGTAAAAGTTATATTATTTAACTTCGAGTTAAATCTAAATGATAAGGATAAAATAGTAACATAAACTTGTCTAAAACCTATTGGTTGAGATTATTTCAACCCATACCCACCTTATATTATAAATAAATCAATATTGAGCTATTGAAAACCGAATATGACTTTATTATAAAATAATATTTTAAGTTTTCCTAAGGTGCCCCTCTCCTCCCTTATAAAAAGGGCACCCCTTCCCTCTTCTCTTAACACCCTTTTGGGCCTTTAAACCCAGAAAAACCCTGCCTATTCCTCTTCTAAAACTCTATATTTATATCATAGATGTTCTTGTCTTCTCAAAAGACCAACTCTAGTGCCCTAAGAAGAAGTTTAAAGGAGGTGTGTCGAGGAAGAGGTAACCTCTTCTACCGATTCATTCACGTTTTCTTTATTCTTCAACTTATTCTTATTTTGTTGTTTGATTATAATGTAATAACATAAGTATCACTAATATAATTATATGTTATTATAAATATTAAACAACCCCATTGCACCTTCTCTCCATCCTACGGAGAATGAAATCACCGCAAGTGCGTACGTACGGAATACCGTCTCCACGCTGTGGTGTAATCTGTTTTTCCACCACTACCTTACTTGGAGGGGTATAATGGTGTTAATAATAACTATATATAGTTATTATAACATCATACTGATTCTGTGACATTATATCATCCATTCAAATTCAATTCAATAATTATGGGAACGATATCATCCCTTGTGTGTACGTACAGATTACCGTCTCCACAACATGATGAGATTCATTCTACATGTTAACCATTTAAGAATGATTATAAAGTATATATGATTAATAATAATGAAATATATGACATGATAAAGCTACTGTATTTAGGTATATATATATGTGATCTACTTACTTCCATTCAAGTCAATAAGGAAAGGAAAACAGCGTTCATGTGTACGTACGGCCTACCATCTCCATGAACGGTGTATTTTATATATTTTATTTATCTATTATATATATATATGTACTGAATATATATATGATATATAAATAATGATTAAAATTATGGAAGTAATTAAATCAAGATATAAATAATAATAATATCGAGAACAACAAGTCCAAACACATACGATAAATGAAACGATTTTACCCCAAACGCTGCTTTAACATGGAATTTACAAAAGAACGGGTAATATAAAGTCATAAGTGAACCATATATGATATCATAATAATGAATATGATTCTGTAATAAGTCAATTACATTATTTAAATTATTATACAGGAGGTTCGGATACGTACGAAGCATATTGGACCTATGGTAAGGGATAATTTTTCAATCTCATTTTTATCCGAGATTGCTTATTCGTAAGTATTCACTGGGGTTATATTTTTCATCCATGTCCATAAAAATGTTTTCATAAAGTGTTTAATATTATTCCATGTATTTTTAAAGTCATTTTTACCCATCATGACTTTTACTTTGTGTTATGGAAGGAATCTTTCTTTTGTTTACCATACGTGGTACTTTTTGACTTTTCTGTTAAAAGTACGAGGAGAATGTTTTCTTTAAATTATATGGCATGAATGGATTTTTAATGAATTATTTTCATGAATATTATTCTACAATATTTCATGATTATTTTCAACAAAATCCTTTTCGTTTTAAATTGCATTGAATTTTGTGAAAAGAAAATGATTTTGAATAAGAAAGGATATCTTCCTCAAGAATTCATTTCAAGTGTTTTATCAAAATCATTTTCCATCTAAGATGAAATTATTTCATATGTGTATGTTTCTAGTATAATGCCTCTATGATTAACATGGTTTCACTTTTCTTATGATAAAATGATATCCAATTGTTTTATATTGATTATTTTATGATGGGATGATGTTTATGAAACCCATTTTATTCTTTGGGTTATGATGAATGATTTATGTTTATATTGTGGCACAAGTAAAAATGATTTCATTATGAGATGGGTAGGACCTATATCTCCCTCCAATGCATTGGATATAGATTTATATCTCACGAGATAGACATGGCTGGAACGGTATGTTAATCCAGTTCAGTGATACTGGACTGGAACGAGGAGTGAACTCGATTTAGAAAGGGACTTTGTCTACTGAGATGGTCTTGGTAGCAATGCCTTGGATAATATAGAAATCATAACATGTGCTTAATGGTAGCTACAATTACATGTTTTATTCCCATGTTATATTATCATGATTAATTTTTCTTTATGATCTATGCCTTACGTACTGCCATGTTTTATGTCATTGCTCAAGATTTCGTTGTTTAAACATTATGTTAATGCTTTTATATTCAAATGTATATGGTTTGTTTTATTTTCTACATGCTTACCCTTACTGAGCATTTGAGCTCACCCTTTATATTTTTTCTTTTCCCCATGATATAGAGAAATGTTTTAGGTAAGAAAACAAAAAGGGGAAGATCTTTATGGGATATGTTGAAGATCTTTCACCACGATTAGGAGATTGTGTTCCGAGTTTCCAAAGACACTAAACTATTACGGTCCTTGTGTGTTTGTTTTTTCTATGTATTAAGTATTCCACAAAAGTAATGTAATGTCCATGTACATCAAGCTTTGGGTCTCTACATCCGTCAAGGATACTTCATAACGATATTCACAGGCCAGCCTCAAAAGTAGTTCATGATCCCTATGTCCCGTGAACTATCCCTACGTGAAAGAAGTCTGCGACACTCTTGACTGAGGAGCGTTGGCCAGCTGGCTGTGAACCAGGCACTCCGGGGAATCTCAATTCTAGATTTAAATGTTTATGTTTGGAAAAAATAAATAAAATTCAATTTTTGGAGGATTTAATATCTTCATACCATATGAAACTGCGTAGCGATTTCCTAGGCAGCCTGTCGTGACTTAATTTTTAATTAATTAAATGTTTTAGTTCGCGGCTGGGGAGGTTGGTCCGCGGGTGACAGCAAGTGCAAAAGCGGAATGGTTCGAGGAATCGTAAGTTGGCTCTCGGATGTGGTGTTTCGCGAAGAAGGCAGGTGGGTGGAGATAGAATGCGAAGGAGCTCTTTTTTTTCTTCATGATGAATCCGGTAAATGAGAAAGGCATGTATCCCTTTTTATAAGGTGTCGTCCCCTACCGGTTCCACCCCTCTACCGCAAACTACCCATGTTTTAGGACTTCTCTACATTAGAATAGTGTCCTCTTGGTTCCGATCGGACCCCATTCCGATGGGATGAATTTGAAGGGTCCTGAAAATCCACAAAGGGGAATGGGAATTCCCTTTAATTTGAGAAAGGATTCTACCCAATTACCCTTGTAAGATTGGAAAAAAGACACAAATAATACTGAAAGTTGGAAAATGAACAACCGGTCTGCGTACCGGTTCAACATCAGTAGCATGCGACTGGTTCAGTGAGCCCCCCTGCGAACCATCATAATTCATGAAACGAAGGTGGGAGCCCCTACGTGGGCGCGGACGAGGACGAACGGCAGGCCGGTCCACCGCCGCAACCACCTCAGCAGCGAACCGCGCCAGGCCCTCCCATGCCGAGCGTGCTATAATTCACATAATATAGGCGGAGCCTTGCGTGTCCATGAAGTGCCCCTCGAACTAACTTTTTTCATGGGTGAGGTGTATTCAATTAACCCTTGCGAGACTCAGATTGACCATGTCACCCATAGTCCAGGTTTTCGGCCATGTGCCTTTAAAAAATGTGTCGCTTGACCACAATACAACCCTTTCCCCCTCTATAAAAGGTCGTTGAGGGGGAGAAGAAGGGGATTGGGATCCAGAGGCTTGGATATTCGGAGGCTGGAGGAGATTGAATGAGTGACTTTTTAATGGAATGAGATTAGGATTTCGTGAACCAAGAAGATCCAATTCACGAACCAGTACAGGTATAGAACTGGAAATGAATTGATAAAGAAATGAAAAATGCATAACGAATTGTTGAACATTGATCTGAAATTAAAGCTGTGAGCCATAGCCCCTCCATGAATGTAGTCCCCGCAGACCAAGGAGTTTATGCCCGTTTTTTGATCCAACGTGCCGCGTAGCACCCTCGTACGCGGACGCAGTCCTGACTAGCGATGCCCCTGGCTGCCGCTGCTTGTCCGGACTCCAACGCCGTGTACTAACTTGGCACACAATCCAAAGCTAAAGCCGCGTACCACCGCTTTATGGGGAAGGACCATCAGTCCATGTGCCACCCTGGTATGCGGACGACCTCACCAACCGCGTTGAAATCCCCTACGTGAAGGGTGCCACTCCTCATACACCAACGTGGCCCGCCAAATCCTTCAGTGTTTCCACTCCCCGAGCTGGATAAAACCCTTCCAATATGGTCGAATCCTCCGCAATTCTTTCATTGGCCTATTCACCATCCCCGAGCCAAGGCCTCTACCGATGCCACCGGACCCGTATGATGAAACCTTCAGGCATGTCAGCGCACCACCTTGAGTTCACATACCCACAATAGGAGAGGACAAAGGGGTTTACCCAAATGTTGAGTGGATTCCCGAAGCACTCCTGGGTTCACATTCTCATAGTAGTGTAGGGTCTAAGCCCGAGAGTCCCCATTGTGCCTCTCCATTTCCTGGATTGAGGGATCCTGCTGGCCTTTCCTTTTGATGAAGACCAGTGGTGGGCACTTCTCCCTTCTCCTGGGAGTGGCCGGGCATCCCTTCTTGAGTAAACCCAACACCATCTTCGCCAGAAGTCAATGGCCTTCCCCTCCCTTTCAGGGAGGTTAATTTCTATGCCACTGTATCCCTGGTCCCTATCGACATGACTTATACCTCCCTCCAACATCATGAAGATGGAGAATCAATCGGCACCAACCCTTTCTCTCCATCACCATAGCCATTTCCACTACTGCGTGACTACTACCTTTGCCCCACCCTGACATCAAGAAGAAAGAGAGTCATGCGGTTCCGGCCACCTTCCCTTGAGGAGGAAAAAGTTTGAGGCTTGACAAGTATGTTGCATTCTCTTGTTTCTCACACCGATCATGACTCACGTGGGCTTAGAGATTTGTGGTGGTGGAGGCGTCCGAACAATGGTGGCGGCTAAACGATCTACGTGGGTTTTGATCTCTGTCTCCCAAACAGGGTACGTAGGACGCCTCCCTGAGGTTCAATACCAATAACATGCAACTTTCATGTGTATGTCCTAATCTTATAGAACTATGTGGACTTTGATTCCTGGCCAACCGGGAAATGTAGTAAACTTCCCCGAGGTGCAATACTAGGCTTTAAGTCTGACATAGACCGTTATCCCTGTCATACCATGTCCTTATACCCTAGTAGAACCATCTCTGGGCCCAGTAAATCACTTACCTTGGGTCTTCCGGGCATCTTCAGTTAATCTCCTGCATCATCCAAGCATCTCTCTCCCGGTTGTCCTTGACACATGACATTAAACTGTAAAACCATATCCTTGTCACATGACCATAAAAGGTGATGTGTCTCGTTGAGTGGCATCGAACTACATGAATTCTGATTCCTCTCATTAGGATATGTAGGAAGCCCGTATCAGAAGTTCTATCCAAACTCTCAAGTCATTATATGTCCCACCTGGATGACAGTAAACTCCAGGGTTCCCAGTTATGAGGCTTTAAACCCGTACTATCTCAATGAGTCCAAATTCCTCAGAGTCATTAATCCATTGAGGGATGTTAAACCTTAGAGCTAAATGATTCTAAATCCCTACATTCAGTTGATCATTTCCAACCAGGGATAATATGTGGATATTATTCTTGGGGATAAACCAAATATTCTCGAACATATGAATATGTATTATATCAATAAGAGAGTCCGGGAATAGGCAATAATTCCCCCCCCCCCCGCTCCTAAGAGGGTGCGATGAACCCGACTTCCTATAAACTCGACCAATGTGAGTTCTTATGTGTCGCTAGCCAAATCGCCCAGTGAGCATCTGCCTTTGTAAATCAGGTCCATGTATCATTGGATACAGAACCGTTGGGAGTTTTGAAGAAAAAAATGATGCACCCGACAGGAGTGATTGAATAGAACTCAGCCTTCTTAAAATCAACTATCGAGAGTAGCGTTTTTTTCCCTCCCGGCATCAAAACAATCAAATATAAGGTAATGTAATCACATGTATTCTAACTAATCTTCTCTTTAGTTCCTTGAAATCTTCCTCATATTCATCTATCCATAGAATCTTTGATCCCTTCATAGTTAACGTGGTTATAGGATTTGGTAGTCCTAAGAAATTCTCCCCAATTCATCAATAATATCTAGATAATCCAAGATAACTATGGTTCCTAGTCACCATGGATGGTCTAGGACAACATTCAATAGCCTCCATCTTGGAGGGATATATCGATATACCCTATCATATGACCTAAAAATGAAATCTCTTAAATCCAAAGTTTACACATTTTAAAATTTTCAAATATTATATCCTTCCTAGTGGTCTTCGAAATAATTATCAATTTATATTCATTATCTTGCTTACTCATTTAAAAGAAAATAATATCATCTATAAGGACTACCAAAGACATATCAAGGTAATATCTAAAGACACTATTCATTTAATCTATGATGATAACGGGGGATTGTTAAGAACAAATGGAATCACAATATATTCATAGCATACATACCATGTACAAAATGATGTATTTTGTATGTCCTCGTTCTTTACCCTCAATTGATGATATCCAAAACAAAGGTCAATAATGGAAAGTTATTATGATCCACACAATTGACCAAATAAGTCATCAATATGGGGATGAGGATACTTGTTCATAATTTTTATCTAGTTTTTCTCCTAATAATAAATATATATCCACACCGATCAGTATTTAATTGTAACAAAAATTACTGGTGAACCCCTAGGTGACACACATGGATGAATGAATCCATTTTCAAGGTTTTAATTGAGTTTATTTTTCAACTACCTCAACTAAATCGGGGCCATTCTATATGGAGTATTTGAAATTGTTATCGGTTTAGGAACAACATTTATTGAAATCTGAACTAATGGTTTTGGTGGAAGATGAGGAAAGTATTCTCAAAAGACATAAAAATTCCAACACAATAGGCATGCCATCTATGTCGAGTTTCCTTCAAACCGTATGAGATAAACACCCTTTCTGAATAGAAATCAAGACCACTAAAATATTTGTGATCTCCATTCGATGTTTTTAATTGTCATCATATTTATCTAAAATAATATATTTATTTGTTATATATAATATAACATCTCTTCATCAGAAATTTATATGGTATTTGTTTAGGTAAATCTAATCCATGCATAAGAAAACATAAAACTCAACCAGTGGAAGAATGTAATGATTTAAAAGATATATATTCCCACTAATTACAACTAATATAGAGTCAAATAATTGAGATGTGATCACCATATAGTTATATATTTTCACTACAAATTCTATATCTAGTCATTCGGTTGGTATCTTTATAACCTCAAAAAATTCTTCATATATGAATGAATGAGTACATCCAGAGTCAAATAAAAAATGAGGAGTTCTAGAGGGGATGGTAAGTGTATCTTTCACCACCACATTATCTCACACCAAATTAGAAAATAGTGATGAAAAGAGATATCATCTTTACCCTTGGATTAATAATCTATTTGATTTGATCACCAACATTAACCCATTTATTTTGGGACATGTTAGCATAATTCCCAAACTCCAATCATTCGAAACACAATACTTTTATGGGGAATTATATACATATTTATCTCTATTATAATTATTATCAAAATACATCCCATTTATTTTGAAATATATTTCTCAATGACCATATATTCCACACATAAAAAATTTAGTAGTCCCATTAAGGCAATTTCCTCCATAGTTCCTCTGAGACATTGAGTATAAAGAAAATCTCATATTTTTTTCTCCATGGTTCCTAGATTTTAATTTGTATTCCATTTTTATTTTCACTAAAATATAAGATATTGATAATTAATTCCAACCTCAATTTCAACCTTTATATCACATTGATAAATATCCATATATACACTGATTACACATATGAATTAATCCATTTAGATACATGATTTTAATCCTATAAATAAATTATCAAATTTACATTTAGGTTGGCTGATAATTCCATAAGTGTAAATAAAAATACTTGGTGCCAAAGGATTCATCATCCATTTTATTTGGCTAAAGGAACTCCTTCTATATCTTCATATGGAGAACCCAAGGAATGTCTCATTGAAAAAGTAGTTCTTGAACTCATTCTAATCCATGGATCCAATTTCAACCCAATGCCTCATGTACTTGATAATATTTTGGAAACACCCCCTATTTTTCAATTTCTTTCCAAATAAATTATATTATTTTTATTACTTCTGTTTGACACTACACCATGTAAATCTTTCTTTACATGCAACACCGCCTTAGCATACATTACACGTGAAACAGAGTTTTAACAAAATAATGTTATATTATTCATATATTCATTTAAATGTTATCGTTATAAAATATATGTTAAACATTGTAATATGAAAATTAACTAATTTTCAAAATATAATGAACTTACATAAATAAAACATATTGATAATAAAATATATAATTTTAGGTAAAGCATTTATACGTTTTGAAAATATTATTTTCTCAAAAAATTGGTTTTTGTGTACCTTTATGAAAAATAATAAAATTAATTTTTAAAAATTTTAGAAATAAATTTATTAAATAGAAATAATTTTTTAATTAACAATGTAAAAATTACATTAGGGTGATTTTTTGGTTTTTTTCTGTAATATTTATTTTTAGATGAATAGTGAAATTATAGAATTTGAAATGAAAACAACCTTTTTGTTTAATTTATTTATAAATTTGTTTTAAAGAAAACTTAGTTCAGTAAAAAATACAATAGTTCAATTCATTTCATTTGAATCAATTTTATATTGAAATTTAATATAAATACATTATAATCTTTTTATTTTTTTCTCTTTAAAAATCCACTTTCTCGACACATCTGTGGGATTAATTTTAATTTAATTTTTACAAGTTATGGGAATAGAATTTATAAAAATGAATTTTATATTTGGAATGAGTAGAATTTATAATTTACAATAAGTCCAAAATAATTTTTTATTAAAATTATTAGTAAAATCGGTTAAAAGTAATCATGATAATAAAGAGAAGAATGATTTTACCAAGGGATTAAACTTTAAGCCTAAGTGGAACAATGACCTACAAAATTTTCAAGAACCCATTTTATTTAAATATTTAGACCGTAATATTTCATTAATATAATTTCATGATTTATTTAATCCATTCCTAGTAAGAAAAGTGGGTACACTTAAATTCTTTTAAAATATGCCAACTATGTCCTCTCCACCACTTAAAAATGGCCACCGCCTATCCCTATCTATTAACACCTTAAAAACCAATTGGGTTCGACAATACCAAACCAATTAACTTATCCCCTTACCTACTCTAAACCTTGATATATTTTTTGGTAAGAAATGCAACCAAGGAAGTCCTTTGTTGCAAACGAAATGGTGATTCCCAAATAAGAGGTAACACTCATTAACAATTATTTATTTATTTATTAAAAAAACATCATTAATCATTTTTTATCATGATTATATATATTGAAATCAATATGTTACTTATAATATCATTTTTTATGTTAACTATATGACCTATAACCACACACACTTCGAGCAAATAGGTTATGAAATCATTGTTCTTGTGTAGAGAGGACTATAACCTCGTTAACCGATGTCTTTCTTTTTTTCCATTACCACCTAAAAAGAATATAAATAATAATAAAAATAATTTTTATATATGATATTTATTATTATTTTTATGTTAATACTAATCTATAATAATAATATCACACACACCTTCAGGCTTTACATTTTATGGTAATACAATAATGTTATTCATGTGTACGGTGTTCTACCATCTCGTGAAGCAATATGATTCATTCATAAATTATATGTAATGTATTTATAATGGTATTAATAAAAATAAATAAAATTTATTAAATAAAAATTATTATTTAATGATAAAATATCGTTAAATTTTATTTCTCTCAATCCCATAAGAAAATGGAAACATCGTTCATGCATATACACGACCTACAATCTCCATGAACAGTGTGTATAATTTACTATTTATATATTTTATAGATTATTATGAATACATATATAATGAATATATATGCTATTATATCATTATTATCATTATCTAAATCATGAAATCATGATTATAGTAGTAGGAAAAAAATATTGAATATCAAAACACATATGATAAACAAAGTCGTTATTTCTCGAAACATAACTACAACATGGAATTGTTAATCAACGGGTAATAAAAGGTCATATGAAAATCATATAATATATGATATAAATTAATATGGTTATTTAATATATGTATAATAAACTTATATTTTTTATATATTAGTATTTAATGAGTACAATCGATGACAATACTCAATGTAAGGGATTTGCGACTAAATTTTTAATTTCATGAGGCAAATGATATATCCACCATATATTTATTCTATGTGTTTTATATACATATGATGAATTTAAATTATAATTATTCCACTTTAATTTTTTTATTTAAATATCCATTTGAGGATATCCTTTTTATGTGATCTATGGTTCCATAGTTACCAAATCTATAAGATATTTTTATCTCAATTTGTATTCTCTATGACATAAATTTTTTATACATGTATATTCATTCATGAAGCATATATGAAGCCCATTTAACTTTTAGTATCATGAATTTATTCAACCTCATTATATTTTATGTTATATTGTATGTTATTCCCTCTTAGGGATTACAACTCAATGTTACCAAAGTGGAAAATATGTTATGTCATAATGTCATTGTTAATCAATATTTTTTCTGATAAATTCTCCAATGATGAAGTCTCATGATCAACCTATCCTGAATTCTCATGAATTATATTATAATCTTGTTATTCATTATATATTTATATAATGGTGCCATTTTTCAACTCATTGGTACTTATTATAATTAGGAATGTTTTTTTAAGAAATTAAACATTTATCTATTTTCTTTCAAAACCATGTTTTCTAAAAATAATTTCCTAAGTGTTTTTAATGTTTTCGAAATGATTTATTAAATACATTTTAACACATTTTGTATTTTTTTGAAAATAAAATTAATCTTCTCTTGATTTTATGATCAAGTGACTTTTCCAAAAAAATTATAGTGAAAACGAAATGATCTATTAAAATGTATAGAATGTTTGGATTCATCCTTCATTAAGAACATAATTTATTTGAATATTCCGTTCCAAGTTTACAAGTTATTTTTAAATAATTTTTCCCAAATATTTTTTTAATTATTTTGTAGTGTTTTTAAAACAATGTTTTTAAAAAAAAAATTGAGGTGGTTTTTTCTAATTAGAATGTTTATCTTCCCCATAAAAAATTTTAAATGAATTTTCAAATCATTATTTATAAGCTAAAAATTTTATTTCCAATGATGAAAATTTGAAAATATTTTAATAATGTGATTTTCAATGAAAAAGTTACTTTCCTTATGAAATTATCCATGTGATATTTTAGAATTCTTCTCCATATAAGATGAATTCATTTGAAGTAGTTTTTGATTAATTAGGAATTGTATCTATGGAAACCATTAAATTTCATTGTTCAATGGTTTATGTTTTTGATGAAAAGTTATTTATGAAACTTTTTACTCTTTCATGGATTATACCGTGATAAAATGATAATGAAACCCTATATTTTTCATGGGTTATTATAAAAATAAATTCTTATGACCCCAGTCTTTTTTATACAGGTTATTATATAATGAAATGTTTATGATACCCATTTCATTTTTTGGGTTATGATATAATGAATTTTCATGATTTTTGGAACACCAAAATAAGGTTTTCATTATAAGGTGGGTGGTACCTATATCTCCCTCCGAGGGATTGGGTAAATATTTATATATATCATGAAATATACAAGGATGGAATGTGGATAAAACCTATTATAGTAATAAATTATTTTAATGAGGATTATACATAATATAGTAATACAATGCTGGAAATAGGAGTGAAATTGGTATAATAAATCATTTTCCAACTATGATGGCCTTGTAAGTGAGCCATGAACAATATAGAAATGATTTTATACACTTATGTATAGAAAAAAATCATTTCTTATACCAAAGTTATGATATCATGGATCATGTTATTTTATTCTCTTATGACTCATGTCTTAATAACAACCAATCTCAATTCCACGACTCATGATTATGATATTTGATATACAGGAAATGGTATTCAAATATTATGCTCCTTTTCTCATACCCTTATGTTCATGTTATTATTATGTATCTCCCTTTTTTATGCTTACTGAGTATCTGAGCTCACCCCATTCTTATGTTTTCCTTCCCTGGGTTATGAAGATATGCATTATCTATGATATTTCTATGAAGGGTTCTAGTTGTGAGGAATATAGTGGGAAATGATGAAGTTATCTTATATACTAGTGGTAATGTTTCCTTATTTCCAAACTCAGAAAACTAATATGGTATTCATGTGTGTGTTCGTGTAATGTAATAAACATTCTTAAAAATGATGTAATGTATTTTTATGTTAATCATGGGAGGATATAATTGGTATAATGGATTTTTCTTAGGAAACCTTTGTAAATTAGGATGAGAAAAACTTAATGGGATTCGTAAGGACATGTATAACGATCTGTCTAAGTACAAGAAGATGTATAGAAAAATGTTTGGGGATTTTTTTTAAAGGATAGAGTGAGTGTTTTCCTAGAAATAAATCCTTACCTGGATATTACAAGTGGATATTTCTCTAGCATAGATTCATCGGGTGTAAATAACACAAAAAACACCATATTGATAATGAATCAATTGGGTACTGGTGCCTGATAACAGGACCTAATACGCACCTGGATTGACACTCCTAGAAAATATGTTTTTTAATTTACAAACTCCATAAAAAACATCATGAATGATTTATGCAGAATATGGTTATGAGTAACCTGGAATAAAAATAACGTTTTATAGATTAAATAATAAGGATTCATGATTTAGATATTTTATAAGTGATTTTTCATGATTATTTGGTTCCCCATTATGATTGGTGTTTCTTAAACTAAGTTTTTGTTTTTATTCAATGGATGGACATTCATGGAACTTTATTAATGAGTAATTAAATAGAAATTTTAATTATTGTCTTAATGAGAATATAAATATCACGAGATTTGAAATAAAAAACCTAATTTCTATGCTTACACAGCATTCTCATGAAATGAATCATGGTGAGAATCCAAATGTGCAAATGAGGGAATAATTCTATGTTTAGTACTTCATGATGAAGTTACAACCTTATTTTATTGGTTTCATTTATCTATCAGTTGTTGAGAAATGGATCAGTTCCACTGAAATGAAATTTTTTGTTCTCAAGTGTCCATATCTTGAATAATCCATATTGACTAAATATCATCATGATTGTGTGATGGATCAATGGTGAAATATTATCAAGAATATGTGGTGACATGATGAATTTGACTTCATATATTGGGATGAGTTCAATATATTTTTTAAATAAGAACATTCCACTTATTATTCATATGGAAATTGATAAGGAATTACTTAGGCTAAATACAAATTATGAGGAATATAGTGGTACCTATGAGGGAAATTTTATAGGACATGTGATTTAGGGTTCTATTATTATCATCCAACATAAAAGTAAGGTTGATCAATTCATTGGTGGCTTAAAACCAAGTCTCTGAACAATGTTATCCACAAGAGACTTTAGTAGCTATGAAAATATTGTGTGTTGTTTTATCAAGGTGAAAATAGAGGATAGAGTTACATATAAATCTGATGGTTTTGATAATAAAAGGGAGGTAGAGTTCAAAGTAATGTCTAAAAAATTATTTGGAGAAAACTATGAGATTTCATTTATGATCAATTTGTGTGAAGAAAACATGGGGGAAATTGTTTTAATGGGACTATTAAATTATTTTAGAGTGTAAGGGAAGGTCATACAGAAATGGATTGCTAAATTAATGGAAACAAGATAGCTAATAATGTGAATAGATCTACAACTGCAAAGAATACACCTCCCCCACTTTAGTGATCCATGTGTATGTAGAATTATAATTTTACTAACCATGGTCCAAACCTAGGGGCTAATGATGATGACTGATTTAAACAACCTCTAAATCCAAGGGGATTGGGGAAATCTGTTGTGATCATTATTTCTAATAAGGTTTGGGATAATGTTTTTGTTAATGGTATACTTATCATCCACTCAAGAATGACTAATTTATTATTTGAATTTGGATATACCCATTCTTTCATATCTAATGAATTTTATATGTGTACAAACATTCCACCCAAATGATTATATATATAATTAATAGTGTTAATGCCTAATGGTATGATGATCATATCCGAAGTCTATGATTCCTATTCAGAAGGCCTTGGTGAAAATTTTCTTCCGACCAATCTTTTCATTCTTACTCTGGTTGAATTTTATTTTATCTTTGACATGGATTATATTTCTCTATATAAACACCACATCAATTCTCAAGGAAGTGAACTCACATTTGACATTCCAAACTAACCTATGATCTTTTATCAATGTGATGAAAATTACGTTCTTCTGATGGAGATCACATCTACGTTTTTTTTATTACTTTCCATTCATAAGGGATGTTTATCACATATGGTTAGGGAGAAATCTGATATTGATGATATTACTATTATTCAGGAATTTGGTGATGTATTTATGGAATAGTTTCCTAGTCTTCCACCAAAATATAATGTTGAGTTCTTAATAGTACTAATACCTGGTGAAACACTAATTTCAAAGAATCCTAAAAAAACGACCCAATTGAGTTGAAAATTTGAAGAATGAAGACTAAAAAACATGTCAAAATGTCTTCATTCATCGATGCGTGTCACCTTGGGGTGCACCTATTCTTTTTTCAAAAAGAAATATCGATCGATGAGACTCTTCATTGAGTATCGGTAGTTGAACAAGATCATAATCCAGAACATGAATCATTTTCCCTATAGTAATAACTTGTTTGATCAATGTCCTAGAGATGAATAATTTTTTAAGATTTACCGTCGTTCAAGAAATCATCAATTCAGGGTTAAGAAAGAGGATATACTCAATATGACATTCATAAAATGTATTCACACTATGAATATATAGTGATTTCTTTTGATATTACTAATTCCCATTTTACCTTCTTATATTTACTGAATAATGTCTTTAGATATTACCTTGATTAGTTTGAGTTTGTATTTATAGATTATATTATTATATATTCAAAGAAAAAGGTAGATAATGAATATCACTTGATAATTATACTAAAGACCCTATGGATAGAGATAAGATAAAAAAAATTAAAAGTGTGAATTTTGGATGTGATAGGTTTCATTTTTGGGTCATATAATCTCAATGGTTGGTGTATCATTTTGTCTATTAAAGAAAGAGTTTATTTAATGTTGGCCCAGTCCAACCATAGTGATTAAGACCACTAGTTTTGTTGGTTCATACAGATATTATCAAATATATTTGTATAATTTTTCATTACTATATAATCCAATCAACAAGATAACTCTCAATTGAGCCATGTTCTTATGGATAGATAAATGTGAGAGAAATTTCAAGGAATTGAAAAGAACATGGCTCAATTGAGATTTATCTTGTTGATTGGATTATATAGTAATGAAAAATTATACAAATATATTTGATAAATGTGAGAAAAATTATACAAATATATTTGGTTCATACAGATATTATCAAATATATTTGTATAATTTTTCATTACTATATAATCCAATCAACAAGATAACTCTCAATTGAGCCATGTTCTTATGGATAGATAAATGTGAGAGAAATTTCAAGGAATTGAAAAGATGATTAGTTAACCGGAATATGAATACATTGTCTTATAGTGGAGAACGGTTTGTAATCCATATTGATGCTTCCAGTAAGGAATTGATATATTTTCATATATATAATGGGATGGTAATATCCGATGACTCATGAAAATTAAATATTAATGATAATAATTAAACAGAAATTATTTTGAGTTAGATGTGGTAATTTGTTTCATTAAAGATTAATTGGGATTATATTCACGGATAAAAGTGTAATATATATACCAATAATAAATGATCAAAGTACATATTCCCATAGATATAGTTGAACATGAATTAGATAAGGTGGTTAGAGATGATTAAGGAATATAACTACTCAATACATTACCAACATGGTAAATAGAAATAGGTGGATGTTGCTTTTATTTGAATGAATTATTCTAGATTATAATTGATAAGAATAGAAAAGATCCAATATTTCTAGATTTAAAAATAAGGGATCTAGAAATCCTGAACAAAGTGGAAAAATCTTATCTTTATAAATATAATGTTCAATCATATATCCATGTAAAGATTAAAGTGGTTCATAAGAAATGTGTAGAGTTGAAAAAAGATTACAATGTTCTTCAGTAAAGCCTTGATCATGATAGAATGAAAAGGTTCAGGAACCATATATGTGTTATTTTTATAACTGACATAAAGAATGTGTTTTTTATTAAGCTCATAGTCCTACATTATCTATTTATCTTGGAATTATGAATATTTATGGAGAGTTGAATGAATACATCAGGTGGGATGTCATGAAGAGAGATTTTAGATTTTGTTTCTCAGTGCTTGGTATACCAAAAATTTATGGATGATAGTGAAAATTCTATACGGTTGTTTCATTCATTACCCCTACTAGAATGGAAATAGGAGAACATCTCTATGGTTTTTATCACTAGAATCCCAAAAATATCTATAGGGAATAATTCTATATGGTTTGTAGTCGATCTCTTTAGAAATTCAGCACATTTCACCGCTACTAGAAAATAAATATCTCTAGACCTGCATTCCAAGATATATATATTAAAGAATTGATAATATTTCATGGACTACCACATTCCATTGAATATGATTGGGTTTCCTGGTTTTTCTGAATGTTTTGGTGATGTATTCAAAAATCCCTTGATATATTATTAATTTTCAATACTTCTTATCATCCTCAAATGAATATTTAGTCTCAAAGAATAATTAATAACCCATAGGATATGTTGAGATATTGTTCGTTGGATTAAAATGTTGTTTTGGATCAACATATCCCCCTAGTTTATTTTTCATACCACAATATATTTCACTCAAGAATTAATATGCCTCATTATAAATCCCTCTATGGAAAGAAATTTATATCTCCAATGTGATGGAATGAAGTTAGTGAATCAAATATATCCGGACCTTAGATTGTTGGGGAAATTAACAGGAATGCTAGAGCCATTCAGAATAATATCATAGTACCTTGTATTTTGTATAAAAGATATGTTGATAACATTCAGTATGGTTTATAATTTAAAGTTGTTGATGAGGTGCTTCTAATAATTTCTCTATATAATAAGATTATGGGATTCAAGAGGAAAGGGAAACTAATACCTGGGTATATTGATGACTTTGGAATTCTTGATTATATCAGTATGGTATCCTGTCACTTGAAACTTCCAAAAAACATCTCTCATGTACATAATGTATTTCATGTATCTCTCTCTCAAGGAAGTACAAACCTTACCCTTCACACGTACTAAACTCAGATGTCATGCCACTATAAAATGATTTTTCTTTTGAGGAAATATTGATGGAGATTCTAGATTATATATAGAATGTTCTAAAAATCATGACTACACATCTAGAAACATTTCTATCGATAAACCTCCATATTGAAGAAGCTATATGGGGACTTAAGGATAAGATGAGGTAGTAGCATCCTCATTTTTTTTATTAGAGTGACGAATTTTGATGGTGAAATTTATTTTATGGGGGGTTAGAATGTTACCCCCCATGTTTTTATAAAAAAATTCAAATAAATTAAGTTTCATTAATTTCTTGAGTTGAACACTACACCAAGATAATCTTTCATTGCACACAACATCGACATATCATGTGTTACATGTGACACTATATTTTAACAAAACTATGTTATATTAATAATATAGTTGTTTAAATGAAACCATTATAACCTAGAAATTTAACGTAGTAAGATCAAATGAAATAATATTTTTCAAAAAATAAATTTTTTAATTAATGAAACCATATTGATAATAAATTAGATATTTTTAGTTAAAGTCATTATATTTTTGAGAATACTATTTTTGCAAAAGAACCGCTTTTTCTATCCTTCTATGAATAATAATAAAATTAATTTTTTAAACTTTTATAAGTTGAATTTGAAAAAATAAATTTCATTTTAGAATTTATTATGTTAAAATTAACTTATCTTGAATTTTTGGGGTTTTTTATGAAATATTTTTGGATCAATAGTGAAAAATAATGAATTTTAAATGAAAAGTGCCGTTTCGTTTAATTTATTTATAATGTTAAATTATATTTTAAATTTGTTTTAATGTATAATTAGTTTAATTTTAAATATAATAATCAAATTTAGGTCCTTAAAATCAATTTCAAATTAAAATTTAATATAAATACTTTTTAAACTAGTGATCATTTTCACTTTAAAATCCATATTTCTCTGCATGTCAGGAGGATTAATTTTAAATTAAGCTTTTCCAATTAAGTGAATGGGATTTGAAAAAATTAATTCCATATATAGAAGTAGAATAATTTATACTTTATAATAAGTCCAACTAAATTTCTGACAAAAATTTATTAGTGAATAGAGTTAAATTAATCACATATATTAAGAGAAAAATGAGTTTACTAAGGGACTGAAAATTAAACATATGGTAAAAATGACCTATAAACTTTTCCAATGCCCATGTCTGGAAATATTTATTCCTTATCCATTTATTTATTTAATCTGGTGAATTATTTAATCCTTTTTAGGTAAAAAAATGGTTATACCTAACTTCTTTTCAAAAATACCATGCGTGTCTTCTCCCTCACATATAAAAGGTCACCCCTCCCCCCCCCTCACTTAACACATTCAAAACCAATTGTTCTGGACAATAACATCCCAAATAACAGAACCAAATTCATACTCTAAAATGATAGGCCTTATTTTAGGCATAAATCCAACCTAGTAAGTCCTTTGGGGATATCGAAAAGAAGATACCCGAAGAAGAGGTAATGTTCATCAATGATTGTTTTTTTATTTCTTACTCAAACACATATTATTATTTTTATATCATGGTTATATTAGAAAATAAGTATTTTAAATAGACTAAGATGTTTTAATGTTAAGGTTACAACCTTCAACCATACACACTTACCTCAAATGGGTTACTAAATCATCATTTGTGTTTACATTATACTAGATCAAGGGTTTCCATTTGATGGATTCGAATTCTTTCAGCGTGCTCATTTCTCAAAATTTTCCTCCCTTTATGGTGGTGCCGGTAGATCTGTGTGATTCAGTGGCGGACAAGATCCCCTTACAACTTTTTGGTTAGAAAGTTTTTCAGGCTTCGTCGTCTCTTCCGGGGGATCATTGTTTGCTAAGGCCTGAGGTTTATCCTAGTGTTTCATGCAGGGATGATCTTCTTAGATCCTCATCTTCTTCCCATCATATGCCTCATCTTTTTCAAGTGGTCAATATAGATTCGACAATTTTTGACCAGTCGGATAGTCATCCAGTGTTTTCGTTTGACCACATGGCCTTTTATGATGCTGAAGATCAACTGAAATGAAATTTGTTAGCTCATTTCGGGGAATATAAACCTTCGATGGGGATCTTCCAAGAATTTTTTTGACCCTGGGGTTTTCAGCGGCCTGCTACGATCTCGGTATTGAATAGAAATATTTTTTGGGTTGTTTTGGCATCCCATGTATAATTTTTTAAATCTTGGTCAAGGAAACAAAGATCAGTTGGTAAATGGTGTTTTCAGCTCTCGCAGTGGTCTATGGAAGTTCATCAAGGCTAGTATTCTCCTCATGTAGTGGTTTGGGTTTGATTACCTAGACTCCCTCTCCCTTTTCATAACATTTTGTTCCTGGAGAAGATAGGAGGATTACATGGGGAGTTTATTTGCGTGGATGATCGGTCTCTTTGTTTCCATGACTCAATGTCAGCTAAGAAATGTGTTTCCTTATATCTATCCACTCCTCCTATGTTGTATATTCTCTTGCTGGATGAAGGAGTGGTGGAGTGGAGGCAGTCCATTGTGTATCCTTTTTTACCACATTTTTTCTCATCATGTTTCCTTCTTGGTAACTCATTGTCTGAATTTATAAATTAATTATTACATCCTTTATCGTCACTTCATCATGAGTTTTCTACCAACGAGAGAGATTCCTCAATAGCGATGGAGTTAAATAAGACATCAGAGCGTGATCTAATGATCTTTGTGGGTGGGGACCCATCATCCTACTCTCTTATGCCCCTCCTTTACTTTTCAGTTCATAGTTGGGAGGGTTTCCTTCTCATTCTCTTTCCTATGTGGTGCAGGACCCAATATCTATGGCTCGTTTCTCAAGCCTATTGGAAATCATGGCCCTCAGGTTCTTCGGTTTCCTGATTTACATTCCTGCATCTTGAGATCAACATCAACAAATAATACATATTTTTGTGTTCATAGATTTTTGGTTTCTTCTATAAGTAATAAAGAGGGACATGTGATTCTCTCTTCAAATTAGGTTGATTCTAATTCGGATCTATTACATGCGAGTTGTGGGAAGGCCAAGGCTAGGATTGGGGAATCTCAAACGTTTCAGGATAATATCAATTCAGTGTTTGTTTGGGAGGTTTATTCTATTTGTCCTACTCCCAGGACAACAAATTTGGTTGCAATCTCTTATGTCACAACCTTGAATAGCTTTAGTGTCCTTTTCCATGATCCACATGATGCAGAACAGAGGATGTGTTATTCATCTACGATGAAAAATGGTTTATGCTCAAGATCAAAATCTAGATGAAAGTTGGCAGTTTCATCCGCATTAAAAATGAGTGCCATTTCACCATGGGCCAAAACCCGACAATAGGTTTGTAAATGATACATAACTTGGTATGTAATTCTCATTGTCTTCGTTCTCATGTTAATACTGATTTTCTTTAAAATGATGGCAGACGTAATAAAATATCTCTATTTTAAATTCTGTATCCAAAGAAAATTTCTTCAAAAATAAAGGTTTTCTCTCGAATGATATGTTTAAGATCATTCATACACAGTGCTTCTGTAAATCATCATTTTTGGATTTTCTGTAACTCCTCAATTATAGTTGAAAGAGTAGATGTATCAGAGTAACATTTAACGGATAAAATTAGTTCGAGGGGGCAGTGTTCATTCTTCTCTTTTGTCTATGAAAAATGTGATCGAAGAGAAAGGGAGGTTTTATGGTCAGACATGGAGTCTTTCAATGTAGATGGTCTGGCATTGTTTGTTGGGGGAGACTTTAACATCGTAATGGATGCTTCGAAGAAGGAAGGGGGGTTTATTATCCTTGGAGTGAGCGTCAGGACTTTATATCCTTTGCTTCCCAAGTTGGCCTTTTGATTTGGGTTACACAGGTGATAAATATACATGGTGCAATAATCTGAAAGGCAGTTGTCACACATGGTGTCAGTTGGATTGTATTATGGGAAATCTCCAGGCTGTTTCTGGTTTCCTTGATGTTGGAGTTTCGCATCTTGTTCGATCCATTTCAGATCACTCGCCTTTACTCCTCTTCCTAGTTAAAAGCATGATAGAGGGAGATCATTTCTTCTATTCAAAACTGTGGGCTGATAATTAGGGATAGAATGAAGTGGTTAAAAAGTCATGGTGTATGCCAATTAATGGGAGTTTGCGGACTTTTTCCAGAATATGCTCAAACGTTTGATAGTGGACCTTCAAAAGTGGTATAAACAACAGCCTGTTCGGTTTGCAGACCCGGACACACTAAAAAACGATATTGAGTGTATTATATTTGATCTTGAAGTTGATTGGGGTGAGGATCTTTTTCTGAGCCTTGTTAACAAGAAGGACCAACTTAATGGAAGGATTCTAGAACAAGAAAGTGTTTATTGTGAAAAATCAAGGTCTACCTGGCATAGAGAGGGAGAAAAAATTACAGCTTTCTTTCAAGATTGTATCAAAGAAAAAAATGCGAGGCATCACTACAAATATTCTCTTGGAAAATAGAAATTTTTCTAGTGATATCGTGATACATGGAGGTATGGATGAAAATTATTTTAAATCATTTTTTGTTGATGTTAATCCAAATATGCAGGATTGTTATCATCAAGGACAAGTTGTGATCTTTGATGGTATTCCCTATGTGGTATCCAATGAGATCAATGATTATTTGAAGGGTATTACGGAGGAGCAGGAAATCCTAGAGACTATTAAGTTTCTCACTCAAAATGGTGGTCCTAGCCCAGATAGCTTTCTTGCATCTTTCTATGTTTCTTCTTGGGATATTATCAAATAGGAAATGATTATTTCAATCCAATATTTGTTTCCTGATGGGTCTCTTCCAAGGGTGGTATGTGCTAAAATGCTCATGTTGATTCCTAAAGTGAAACATCCATCATCTTTTATTCAATTTGAGCCGATTAGTTTGTGTAATGTTTCCTATAGAATCGTGGCTAGTATTTTTAAGAGGCGAGTGTCAAGGTTCCTTAAATAATGGGTGGCCAATGAACAACATGGCTTCATTAAGGGAAGGTCTCTATAGGCAGCCATTGGTATTGCTCAGAAAATGCTGCTGGATATCAATAAAAAAACACATGGATCTAATGTGGATATTCAGATTGATATTGATAAATCTTATGAAATGATGGAATGGGGGTATATTCTCAGGGTCATGGCTGATACGGGTTTTTCTAACTAGGTGTGAGACTTATTTTTCAAATGTTATAGCTCCCCCTGGTTCTCAGTGTTGATTATGGGTAAAAGAACATGTTTTTTCAAACCAGTTAGAGGCCTTAGACAAGGTGATCCTCTATCCCCTAGAATCTAAATAATGGCCAGAATTCACTTAGTAAAATACTAGAAAACAAGTTCAACAGTGGCTATATCCATAATTTTAAATGCAGAAATCAGACTAATGGAATTTTTCACTTATTCTATGTGGATGATATGATTTTTTTCATCAACGGAGGACACATATCTATTAGAGATCATAAAAAAGTGATGGAAGAGTACAGTAAATGCAGTGGTGAAAGAATTAATTTTGAGATGAGTAGTCACTATTTTCCTCGGTCATGTTCAGAAAGGAGGATATGAAAATGGAAAATATAATGGGAGTTATGAGAAGGCAGTTCCCTCTGGAATATCATGGAGCTCCCCTCTCTCCAGGTAGAATAAGAAACAGACATTGTGATGGTTTTATTAATAACATCACCAGCAGGATCAGAAATTTGAAGAATATTTTTCTCTCCTATGGTGGTCGTATCACACTGGTTAACTGTGTTCTCTCTTCGATTCCTATTAACATTCTCTTAGTGCTCAATATTCCTATGGAGGGTTTTAGAAATATTAAGAGTACTTTGAAATCTTTTATCTAGGACTCACATGGTGAGGGATGATATCATTAGGAATCTTGGGAAACGATGGCTACACCAGTGACTCATGGGGGTGTCAATCTCTGTAGTGTGGAAGGCTCAATTCACTAACATTAAGAAAAGATGGTTTGGGAGTTTCTTGAAGGAGGCACCTTGTGGGGTAATTTTATTAAACAGAAATATAGGAGTAACCTGGATGCTCAAAGGGGAACTGTTTCATGTATTTGGAAAACAATTAGGGATAACATCCAAAGACTCAATCAACATGCTAGATAAAATGTGGAACATGGTGAGATAATTTTTTGGTTTTGCAATTGGTTGGGGGATACCATTGGCTTTCTTGGTTTTCCAAAACCTGATATTTATTTTTCCTAAGCTAGGTTTTTTCCTAGCTACATTCATGCTATTCTTAATCAACATCAAAAGGAGATTTTGAATAGCATCGACCTCACATTAAAGGTTGATCATTTGATTTTTAGAAAATCCCCCACAAGCATTTTCTCAACTAAAAGGTACAAAATAGTTTTACTCGTTGTGGGTTGTGGAAATAATGTTATGTAGGCATTGTGGTGTAAATAACTACCTCTTAAATATAATTTCCAAATATGGAGGATCTATAACAAATGTGTTTCAATGGATGACATGGTTTCTTGGAGGGGAGTCTAGCTGATTTCGAATTTATGGTGTTGCCGATCTTCTTTCTCGGAAACAGTAGAGAATTTATTCTATGAGGGGTATTGGGCTTCGACACTGTGGAAATGTCTGGGTAACATCATTGGTATCAATATTCATTATGATGAAGGTTTTTACTTCCTCTTAAAGGATTCACTGGGTGTTGGTGCGAATGAGAATGAACACAAGGCTCAATTTATTTTTATGGTGGCGGGTTGCTGGATTCTGTGGAACACAAGAAATAACACTCGACAAGAAGGTGGTTTGAACTCACTACATGATGTACAAGTCAGGTTCAAGTGTCTGGTAGTGGAGATGGGTTCCTTAATTAAAAACATGACCAAGAGTAATCTTCGGAGGATTTTTTTTACATTAATGGGGAGATCATCTTCTATTCAGGATGCTTTTGAAATTTATAAGCAGGGAAAATGGGTATGTTGGAAACCTCCAATTAGAGGTTATAAGCTTAATGTTGATGGATAGTACGCTAGGGGGTGATGCGTAGGGGGTGGGAGTGGTCAGAGTCAATAATGGATCTATTATCATTGCTTTCAATAGTTTTTATGGTCAGGGAGACTTAACTAGAGCGGATCCGAAAGCTTTACTAGATGGGCATGTGGTCTATCGTGATTACAGCTTACCCCTTTCATAGTTGAAACGGATTTTGTTGTGTTATATAATGCAATTACTGGAAAGGCTGCTACCACATGGTCCATTGACTACTTCTTTTGAAGATGTATATGATACATGGAAAATGGTGTGGCAGTACAATATACATGGCGTGAATGTAATAAAGTGGCTGATTTTTTGGCCTCCAAGGGTGATCATAATGGGCCAAGAACAATATTCTCTAATGTGGGTAGCCTACCACCAGAATGTGTTGGTCTTGTTCACACATATCCTCTAGGTTTACACTATTTTCGATCTACCTAGTTCTTTTTTGCTGTATGTATGTGTCATGTATCTTCTATTCCCATTTTTTTATAAAAATAAATATTTGTGTGTGTGTGTACATTAGACTACCTCCTCATGGACCGATGTCATTAGTTTTTCCAATACCAACTATCAAGGTTAGAAATAATACTAGACATAATATTTATATATTATATTTATGATGTTATTATTATTATTTTTTCACATTTACCTTCATGGTTTCTATTATTTTGTAATATGATAATGTCATTCATGTGTACGGGAGACTACTGGCTCATGAAGCGATGTGGTTCTGTCACTCTTTACATGGAATTTATGAAGGATGTTTTTAATAAAAATATGTTAAAAATATGAAATGAAAATTATTATTTAATAACATATATCATATAATTTTATTTCTTTCAATTATATTAGAAAATAGAAACAATGTTCAGGCATACATATGACCTACCGTCTCTATGAACTGTGTGTTTCATTTCCAATTTCTATATTTTATATATTATTTTGATTACATATAAAATAAAAAATATATAGAATTTATATCATGGTTATCATTCCTGATATTATGAAATAATCTTTAAATTACAAGGGAAAAATATAAAAAATAAATACATATATGAAATACAAAGCGGTCATTATCTTGAATGTAAATTTTTCATGGAATTGTTAATAAATAGGAATTAAAATTTCATAATAAAATCATATATGGTATGATATAAATGAATATAGTTCTGTAATAAATGTATAATCAACTAGTATTTATTATAAAGTAGGATTTAATGAGTAAAGCATACTTTAATATTTAAGGTAAGGGATTTCCATATCACTTTTTTACTTTCCTGAGACACATTCTATATCCACCACATTTTTATTTTATGGGGTGTATATAATTCCCATGAATATAAATTATGATTTTTTCATTAAATTATTTGGTATTTCCAAATCCATTTTAGGATCTCCCTTTCCTCGGATCTAATATTTAAATGTTACCAAATCATTAAGATATTTTTGTCACAATTTACCTTCTTTGAGGCGTACGTTTTGTAATACACATATATCATTTCATGAGTTGTATATACATCCCCTTATAGATGTAGGATCATGAATTTATTCATCATTGTGATATTTTATGTTCCATTTTATATTATTCCTTCATGGTTAGTATGAATCAATGTTACCCAATTGGTAAAGATATTACATCACAATCTCATCATTTATTGGGATTGTATATAATCAAGTCTCCAATGTCAAAACATCATGATAAACCTCTAAATAATTCTCAAAACATTTTTTATAATGTAGTTATTATAGATATATTTATATAATGGTACCGTTGTTTCACTCTTTTCTACTTAATATTATAAATAAAATGTATTTAAGAAAATATGAATTAATTTTATCATCGGTCAAGAATCAAATTTCATTAAAACCCATGTTTAAAAAAATAAAAAATTTATTGAATCAGTTAGAATGATTTATTAATGAAATGTTTTCAAATTTTTACCATTTTTAAAATGTTTTTAGTTAAATTTTAGTTTCATTTTTTGATCTAGGAACTTTTCTAAAATTGATATAGTGAAAAAGGAATTTTCATTTAACATGTATGACATGTACTATTTAATACTTCATCGTGAACATAATTTATTGTAATATTCCTTTTAAAGTTTAGAAGGTTGTTTGTAAATAATATTTTTCCTAAAATTTTGGAAAATTTTTGTTTTTAATGTGCTTTTCAATGAAAAATGATTACAAAATTTTTTATGTCTTAAAAAGTGTTTTTTTAGTGAAAGAGGTATTTTACTCAATAAATGTATTAAATGATTTTTCAAGGATTTATTTAATATTATACAATGTTATTTTAATTGAAAATGACTTTTGAAAATCTTTTATGAAATCGATTTTAAATGAAAATTTTATTTTCCTTAATAAATATTTTATGTGATATTTTAATGTTCTTCTCTATATAAGATGACATCCATTGATATAGATTATTCTTTACTAGGTATATGTTCTAAGGAAACCACAATTGTTTTCTTTAATGGTCTATTCTTATGTTGAAAATTTGATTATGAAACCTGGTTCTATTTCAGGATTCATACAATAATAAAATTCTTATGAAAACCTGTTATTTTAACAAGGTGATCAATGATTAAATGATTATGAAACCTGTCACGTTTAAAAAAATTATGGTATGATGAAATGTTTATAATAGCCATTTAATTTCATGGGTTATGATATAATGAATGTTCATGATCATATTGG
Organism: Viscum album; assembly: GCA_963277665.1. NCBI lineage: Eukaryota > Viridiplantae > Streptophyta > Magnoliopsida > Santalales > Viscaceae > Viscum > Viscum album. The sequence continues at coordinate 2,125,229,087 of OY728119.1, forward strand.
ACACATAAATATGGTTTTCATATTGAGATATTTGAGACCTATATATCCCTTAAACTAATTGGGTAAATATTTATATATCTCATGGGTTAGTCATGGATGGAAAATGGAGTGAACTTGGTATAATAATTCAGTGTTATAATGAGTAGTGAGCATGATACAATAATAAAAGGCTATAAAGAGGATTTAACTCAATACTGTAAAATATTCTATCTTCTATAATGTCCTTGGAAATGAGCCTTGAACAATATGGAAATGATTTTATATGATTATGTGTATGCCAAAAATTAATGTCTTATTACAATGTTAGGATCTCACTGCTCACATTCTTTGATTACATTATGAATCTTGTGTTATAAACTACAAATATTTATGCCATGACTCATGATTATGATCTTTAATGTGAAGGGTATAGCTTCCAGATGTTATAACTTTTTCCTCATATCCCTATGTTCATGTTATACATACGTACCTTCCTTTTCTACCCTTATTATGCATCTAATATCACCCATTTCTTTTGTTTTATTTCCTCGGGTTATAATGATATGTAGTATTTATGATGTTTCTAAGAAGGGTGATAGTTATAACGATCATAGTGGGAGATGATGCAGTTCACTTATAGACCAGTGTTAATGATTCCCTTTTTCCAAAGTCAGTAAATTAATATGGTCTTCTGGTGTCTATTTGTGTAACATAGTAAATATTACAACAAATGATATAATGTCTATGTATGTTAAGACTGGATTTCTATAATTCCTCTATTCATCCACTTCACTATAAAAATGGTAGAAAATATAAAATTTTCATGTTATGAATAGTGGATAATAGAAGATATCATTTTGGGGTTATAGATCAATTTTTCAGAAATTAGTTGATATGAAGACCCACTGAAAGATGGTAGATGTTTCCTCTTTAAGTATATAATAAAATAATATTCCCTCCTTTGTTCAACTATAAGTCCAGCATGATTCATATCTTTGGAATGTTGTGTGATTATATCATCAATATTTTATATTCCAACTCCCATAATGTTTGGATGATTAGAAGGAAAATCATTTCATTTTCCATCACACCCAAAATTTACTTAGTTCCTCTAGGTTCCATCCCTTCACTAAAACTAAAAATCATTGTGCAAGAAACAATAATCATGATATAGAACCACATAATAATGAAAAAACACTTATAATATGTCTCAATCAAGAGACATTATTTAATCTATGTTACCTTAGTTTTATCTAAGGTCATTCATTATCATCTTCTATTTTAAAACATCAAGATAGTTTTTAAGGAGTGTGAATTTATAAAAAAAATACCTTCGGTGTGTCCAACCAGGGATTCCAAAAGGACCATTTTCATGTATCCGGTGATAATTGAGTCTCTATCAATATTCCCTTTTTAGTGTAATTACACCTAGGTACCTCTGTAACAGAGCCACATAAAATTGTATTATCCAGAATGGAATGGAATTTATTGGAAACCACTCTTTTTCATTTAACAAAATTCCAAAAACATTTTCTTATACTTTTAATCATGCTTAGAATTATACTTAGATATTTCCTAAGGGATCTCACTATGGTTTTCTCAACCCAATTTATAATGTTTAACTAAATATATCATATTATACCAACTATAAAAACCCAATCCTATCAAAAATATATATTTCATCATTTTTAGGAATATTCATCACATTATAGGATAACAATCATGAGGAATATAATTGTTTAGTGCCTTTGGAAAATCGGGAACATAAACAGATGTTTCATAGGTGAGCCACATCATATCTCTCTAAGATCTTTATATATATCACCCTTCCTAAAAAAATTGTACATAGTACATATCGTCATAACCTGGGTATTGGAAACACAATAAGGGGTGATCTTAGATGATCGATAAGGGTAAACCCTGGAGATACATAAGAACAACATGAGAATGATTGAATTATAACATGATAATAACATTTGAAATCCATACCCTACATATAAAAGATAATAATCATGATTCATGACATAGACATTGGAAGTTCATAAGATATGAATCATAAGGAGATAAAATAACCTGATAAATAAGGGCATAAAATTGGGATAAGACATATATTTGTGTAACAGACATAAGTATAGAAAAATTTATGTCAAGGATAACTACCAAGACATTCATAACATGTTAGGCTTGAGCTAGACACCCATGTACCAACATTAGGTGTGGTTTGACCACCCATGTACCCTTTTTTGGTTTAGGGATAACCACTCGTGTACCCTTCTTTTTAGGCTTGGTATAACCACCACTCTACCCTCCTTTTCTGGCATGGGGTAACAACCTATGTACCATATGAGCTCGTAGAATATTTATCATTACCCAAATAATTGGAGGGAGATATAGGTCCCACCCAACACATAATGAATTTTATACATATGTATGCCATAAAAATGTAAAACATTCTTCATATCTAATCCCATGAAAAAAATTGTTTTTATAAATATATCATTATATCATAACCTATATAAAAGAAACATGTTTCATAATAGTCATAACATTAACCTAGGGAAAATAGTTGGGTTTTATAAAAATATTATCTTGATATAACCCATGGACGATAATAGGGTTTCCTAAACATCATTCCATTAAAAAAATAAAATATTCCGAGACAAAATAATAATGGTACCCTTTGATAATATCCAAAATATGGAATAAGTAATATCAATTGGTCTTGACTTAATCATATCTATAATTTTATCGATGATATAAATATCATATATATTATGTAAATATTTATTTATAGTAATCCATAATATTTCTTGGAAGAATGTGAAATACACCATCAATGTGAACAGTAGGCCATACATACACATGAACACTACTTCCATTTTTTTGTTGGATTTAGATAAAAAAGTTAAATGGTATATCAGAATTCTATAATACTTTTAATGTCTTATATATAACATAATTTCATTCATCTCATACTTATTACCTTTCATGTAATGTGTGCATGAGGCACATCCCTTCTTGAGATGGTAGTTTGATGTACACATGAGCAACATCATCGTATTCTAATAAAATGTAGAATAAGAAGTTATGTATGATATTATGATTATAAAAGATTAATAAATTCATAAATATCAAATATAATCAATAAATCCATAATTATTTCAAGCCTTTATTATTGGTTGTAGAAAAATCAATGATATCAGTTCACAGGGTGGAAGTCCACCATATTGACGAATGCTTATTTCGTAACCCATTTGATTGAAGTAGATATGGCTTTAGGTCATTAACATAAAATAAAATCCTATTATTATATGTAATATAATGATATTACTATATAATTATTTCATTATTATAATTTAAGTAGGTGTAGGATGAAATAAAATAAAAATGCTCATTGATGAATGTTACCTCGTCTTCAGGTGTCTTCCTTATCTTTGCACAAAAATAATTTATTGGTTATATTTATGAAAAACTAAGGCTTATAGGATTATATGATAGAATTTTTGAAGTTATTTTTTCATGTTTTGGAAACCAAAATTGTTTAAAGGTGGTAATATGAGAGAATATGTGGTGACCTTTTATAAGACAGTTATGTGGATCGCTTTTAATTTTCTGAACTAATGAATTTCTAACAATATTTTTTCTTGTTACAAAGCTAAAAAATTATGTATTTTAGATAATATAAAAGTTAAGTCGATATATGACCCAAAATGAGTGTTGTAAAAGTTTTGGGTTATTTTCATACCTTATCTTTTTAGTTTAACTCCCAATAATCCCATTTTCACCTTAACCACGGTAAATAATTTCTATTGATTTGACTATTCATTTAGTTAAAAATTAAGTTTTATTTATTAAAATTTACAAATAATTATAATTAAAAATATTGAATCCATTTTTCCAAATTAAATTCATATAATTTTGAAATTTTCATTCAATATTAATCCTACAAACATGATGAGAAAGCTAACTTTTAATAAGAAAACATTTAAACTTTTAGATTGTTTTCTTAACTAAATTTAATGTGAAAAAAGTGAAAATTATGAAAGTTGGATTAATATTTATGAAATTAGTCTAATTTTACATTTATACCATTTCAAAATATTATTTAAACTTACAAATTATTGAAACGAAATTACAGATTTCAATTAAAATTCCTTATTTTCACTAATCATCCAAAAAACAAAATTTTCCCAAAAATATAAAAAATTCAACCAATGATAATTTTGAATTAATTATTTCAAAAATTAATTTTATTTTATCAATTTAACGTTATTATTATTCACAAAAATACATACTATTTTTTGAGAAAATATTATTTTTGAAACATATAAACACTTTAAAAAATATTTATTTTATAATAAATATGATTCTTTTATATAACGAAATTATAAATAATATTTAAAAATTATATATTTTTATTCATATAACTACATTTAATGATTTGGATATATTGGCCCTGTTTAAATTTTTTTTAATAATAATATATCATGTTTTTTGTTAAAAATCAAATCCTTAGGCAATGAAAGCTATCCCAATGTTGTGTGTATCACAAGTTTAACTTGGTGTTTCATATACTACAAGATACCAAAAAAATTAATTTTTCTGAAAAAAATAATTCATTAAAACTCGGGGTGTTTCACCGGGCATCATTACAACTTCTCATATATTGATTTTTTACAAGTCCTCCATCTTATAAGATTCACGATTTTGGATAAAATGAGTTGACTTCCTTATCCAATCCATAATTATTCATGTAGAGTATTGTTTCCTAACAAATACTTAGTAAACATGTCACATAATCTAGGGCTATCTAATCCTATTTCCATATGGGAATCAGTAAAAATTGCAACTTGCCCACAATCGTTGGTGCTCTGCCTTTACCTACTGACATGTCCAACACCATAAAACAAACTATGCCACTACCCTTTTCCTACCAAACCACCAAAACTATGATTTCATCACTCTATAAATATTTTTAATTCCTATATTAATAACCCATTTTGAATGGTTGAAAGAATTACGATATTTTTCCTAACAAACCAAATAAACCATGATATGATCCTTAAACTACAAAATTGGACACCCTTTCAGCTTCCATCCCTCATTGGTCTCACCACCATTACATTTTTACCTCCTATAAAAACATTTAGTATCAGATATATAATCGTCTTTTACATGATGAACCAAGTTAGGAATAAACAAAACTAGGATGATTACTACAACATCACCATGGTGGGAACAATCTAGGAGCATGTTTACTGAAACCAACATCATCTACAACTTATTTGAAGCTTCTTTAGAAAAATTATTATATTGATTTATATTTAATTAATTCACCACTTAATTACCTTTAAAGGTGTATAAATCAAGTATAAGTCAAAAATTAGAAGTCATTACATCCATATTCTTTTTCTTATTTCTAAATATCATTGTTATTAAATGCGTTTCAAAATATTATGATCCATAAACATAGTAAATTTCTCACTGAGAAGATAATACCATGATACCCTCAATGTAAGGAGTACAACATTCAATTCCAAATCATGTGTTGGGTTGTTTATCTCATGAAACCATAATAATTGTGAACCGTACGCAATAACATGATATCCCTACATGATAACACATCCCAATATCTCATTTCATAACAATAGACTTCATAACACTTTCCAGAATTAGGCAATGTCAAGATCGATTCCAATGTATATATAACCTTCTGATCTTTAATTTATTCTTTACATTCATCATTCCATTGTAAAGAAGAAACATTTTTCCCAAATCTATAATCGGTGATGATAAACATGAAAAATCCCTTACAAATTTTTTTAATATCCCACCAAGCTAAGGAAACTATGTATATTAAAGTTATTATTTGGTTGTTTCTATTTGATTACATATTCTATCTTTTGGGGTCTAAAATTTTATATTTCAGAAATGACATGGGAAGATAACCATACCCCTTTGTGCCCATAAATCAATCTTTGATAATGTGGAATATAAAAAATGATCCCGCAAGATACCCAAAACTATCCCTAAGTGTCTCTCATGATTCGTCTTTGTCCTTGAATACACCAGTATATCATCCACAAACACCACCATAATGTTATCTGCATACGTTTGAAATATCAAATTCAACAATTCCCTAAAATCCACTAGTGTATTTATAAGACCAAAAGGCTTAACAATGAACTCATAATAGACATATATACATTTAAAATCTATTTTAAAATATATTTTCTTTGAACACATAGTTTTTTATATCCTCCACTGAATTAAATTTTAGGGAACCACTGGGATCCCCTGAATTCATTAAATAGTTCATAAATTCATGGAATAGGATATTGATTATTATCATAAAATGGTGAAGATAAAAAAATATTAAAAAATACTAAGGGTGACATCTTCCTTCTTCACAAAAATAATTGGTGTTTCCCATAGATATGTTCTTAGTTAGATAGTCCCTTTACATTCTAACTCATCCAACTGATCCTTCAATTCCATTAAATATTTCGGTTCCATTTAATTATATAGAATAAAAATATGATTATTATCCAATAAGAGATAAATAGTAAACACAATTTATATTTTTGGGGGGAAAACGTAGATAAATTATCCAAACAAATATCAAGGAACTAGTCCACTATGGTTATAAAATCTTAATTCACGATATCATCTATCAATTCCAAATAAACTACTATCAATTGGCAAGTCTTACATCCAATGAACAATAATAAGAATCATAATATACTTGAATACAGTAAATAATATCTTTTAAAGATATTTCCTAAACCTTTATAAGATTTTAAACACACCTTCCATGTATAACAATCGATAGGGGCCTCAAAGTTTGTCAATCAATCAATTCCCCAAATCCAGACATTGAAATCAATCTCCATAAAAGAGAAATCCCATGCCCACTTAGTCCCATCTATTGTTATAAAAAACATTGCAAATTTCAAATTTAAACACTACTTTTCCAAAAGGAATTTGGAGTTTCAAAATTGAGGATGTCATCTCAACATGATAACCAATCAGATCAATGAAACAAGAAGAAACAAATGAATGGGACATTCTTGTTTCAAAAAAATATTTCGTAATGGTATAATTAAAAATAATCATACCTATGACCTCCAAAGGTCCTAATTTATCAACTATGATCACTTTCCCTACTCCATACAATTGTTTACATGGTGCACTTTTCTCTATGTTACCCAATTGAGATTTCACTAGTTGAGGTGTCATGGTTTTCCTAGAATCACCCTATATTTCTTGGTTCTGCGTATGAGATTTATATTTTTACACTTGTCCAGTCAAACCATACAATTCCTGAGAAACATGAGATGTGTCCATAGAATTGGACCTTAGGGTACTATGAAAATTTCACTAAATATGTCCCATCTGATAAAAACTTTGACATGATCTACTTTATAATCTTCCTTAATATGCTAAAAAAAGACACACCAAAAACATGAAATATTTCTCATCAATCATGGAGGTATTCTGACCAATCCCATAATATGATTCTAAGATATTCCACCGCTTTTATTATAGGTTCCCCTCCTACTCTTGTTTCCAAAATTGGGGCTCCCCATGTTCCCATAGGAATGCACATTCTTCCTTTTCCAATGATTCCTAAGATGTCTTTCTCTTACACCATCACTCTAGTGACCATCATTTTATAATATGTTATAATTTTTCTGAGTGATGATCTAGTTTAAACCTAGACTTATAAATGAGTACCTTAAAGGATGCACTTGCAGTAAATTTTTTTGGGAAGTGAACTAAATTCTTAAATTTGGAAGGATATTCTATTACCGAGAGATTATCCTTCTTCAAATTGAAGAAGTTTTCTATTTAGAAATTTTGCACGCGTGAGGAATTTTTTTTGTAGTTATCATTTCTTGAAAATACACCCATTTCTTGGATGGTGGATGTTTAGAATTAATTGCTAAATACCACCACTCTCATGCATGATCATCCAACATATATGTTTCTAACTCCACTTTTTTACTATTCTAATTTCCAAATGAAATCAATGATTTGATTAATCCTATTTTGAAACACTTTTTCTTTTTTTATCTTAGAATGACCTTTAAATATGGGTGGATTGTGATTTTGCTATAGATTTGAATTATCCAATTTTCTTGGTTCATCCTTTTTGTTTCCTCTATCTAGAAACTAAAATCCTAGACAATATGTTGAACCACCTACTGTTTCACCTATGTCTCAGGTGAAACCACATTCTCAATAGCCTCTTTTGGTTGGTTTTATATATTCCTACCTAGTTCCATTTTCTATAACAAAAAACTACATTTACAAACACTATCAATAAAATTTTGGTCTAGATATTTCCAATTAACTTTAAAACATATTCCAATATAATTTTTACGCATTATAACCCATTTTATCTAATATCTAAATTCCATCATCTAGCCTTTTAAAAAACTCACCATTTAAATCATTTTCCAAACTTTTCAAAAATTCTTACCTCATACCATTTATATAAACAATCAACTCAATAATTAAAAATTAAATACTAGTGGGAAGTCATAACATTAATTCTTTTCATATAAATCTCATTTTCTAAACCTAGGATGGAGAGGTGAAAACTCACCTTGATGTGTCTTAAAGCACTATTGTACCCAACTACCTTGAAAAATTATTTTCAACATAATGAGTCTATCTTTAAATTTTCGTTATCAAAATTTCATGTTATGATAGTCCTATCTCCTTCATACTATCCAAACAAATAGAAGAACTTATAAAGACAAGTAATATTTCTTACACCCGAACTGAATAAAGTTTTTACCCAATGATAAAAAAATGAATCAATTTTTATCATCATTCCCCTCAACCGTTGTATTTGGAAGAGGAGTAGTTTTTTACTGGTCTTATGTGACATCCCCGTGAAATAGAAAAACTTATAAGGACTGATAATATTTCCAACTCCCAGACATAACACATTTGTTACATAAAGATCGAAGAAAAAAATACAATTTTTATCATATTCCCCCTCACCCATTATCTTAGGAAGAAGTGGTGATTGTTATAGGCCTTTTGTGACATCCCCAAGACACTAATATCTAGAAATAAATTCCAAGGGCCTCATAAAAATTTTGGGGAAGTTTTTTTCATTAAATATAAAAACAACTAAACCTAGATAACCATAGGAATCCAAAACATTATGTATTTAATGAGTAAGAAATTCATCTCAACATAACCAAAACTAAATGACTATATCAAAGTATAAGTGGAAAACAAATGAAAAGATCCAGGTAAAACCAACGAAAAAAACCCAAAGACACCAAGGACATCCAAACCACAACCACCAACCTACTTTAAGATACAAATTGACCATCCATTCCCATAGTATCAAGAAGCATCCCTAAGTAAATAATATACCCAATATTTACCTTTGTCTCGATAGATTACATCTAAAACAGACAAAAGTTCCCAAGAAGACGGTGTGTCTAATATTAGTAGTATTTCTCCAATGACATCCCAACTAATTCCAATAAAAAAACATGTAATAAAATTTATATAAAATAATTTAAAATCAATTTGAAAAAGTCTATATGATTGAAAAATGGGTTTCTATGAAAATAAATAATATAATACTTAAAAAAAATTTCTCATCTCATTTGGAAAAAAATCCATTATTCCTCACACACCAAGACATGAGTTCCCAAGTGCCAGCTCTATAATCATGAATTATCTCTCCCCCATCCAAAATGTCATCACTAAGGGACACCTCCTTGTTCTATAGTGGAACACACCCTTTACCCATGATCACATCCATTATAACAGAGTGGTACACACCCCTTATTCTCGGTCACATCCATAGCAAGAAAATAAACAAATAATGTATTACTAAAATACCTGCCAATAAAAATAACACAAATCATTCATTATTTAAAACATTTCAACAAATATTTTCCATGTGTCAATTCAAAACTATAATTTCGAAATCACAGTTTTATATATATCGTCAAAGAGGATTTCCACAAAACCATCCAATTTCTAAAATCTATCAAAACCATCATTAAAGAGGTGTCTAACCAGAATAATCAATGAATTTGACAATAATTTGAAGATAAAAACTTATTTGAGGCTAATACATTAAGCTATAATCAAGTAGAGTTGAGAGAGAGGTCACCTACCCTGAAAATGACAGAGAAAAAAAATAATGGCATAAAAATCTCAATATCCAATCATAAACCACATTTAATTCTGAATACTCATCCATAAAACATCATAATTCCCATAAAGAAACATGTATTTATCCAAAAAATATATCAAAGGTCTTGAGAAAGAGAAGTAGAAGAGATATAAGAATAAAAATGAAGAATAGAGAATTATTGTCAAATATGGATCTCTTTTTCAATTCGAATCACCAAAAAAACACCCAGAGTGAGGGAACCACCTCTAAAGCCTTTAAAGGAAAATGAATTTGGGATTATGAATGATCGGGGAAATAAAAGGTCCCTCGAGACATAATTGGAATTATATCCGTAATTTTTAGATTTGAAACTACATGGTTCTTGATAAGGGTGCACGATTAGTCAAAATATTCACTAATCTTGCGTGAACTACTAACTCAAGTCAAACCCTCGAATGGTTAGCTCACGCATTTAGACAAAATAACCACCAAATGTGATTTTACATTTTTTCCATCATTGTAAATTCCATTTCTACATCCACATGGTTTTTCCAAACTATAAACCAATAATGTTCCATCCTGGTACCCACTGTCTTCCTTTTCGTGGTTTCCTATAGGTATTTTATGGTTTCTACTAACTATTCTCAAATCACATGCCTTCAGAAAACCCTATAAAGCATTCAAAAAATCCATTTAAACTCAATATTATTAACATGATCAAAATATATACCTAAAATACATAAATAATGGGTTATGTTTCCAAAATAGTGGGTCCAAAATAAACCTCTACAATATGGGGAGACACACATGATGTCATGTAGTAATTCATATCAATCATTTGACAGAGCACCGAGTTGAGGATGTCACATTATACCTTCTTCTTACCTCCCATATAATGATGTTTTACAAGATCAGTACTTATGTGCCAAAGGTATAAAATATGTCATTTTCTAGAAATGAAATCCTTGATGAATGTTTCAACCTAATTTACTGCATACCATGTTCAAAAATGGGAAACTCTTTTGTTTCATTAATGATATATCCTCAAAAAATCATTAATAAGGAATGTGATTAATCATCTAGTACAACATGAATATTAATGTGAAGTATTTATTTTGGAAAGAATCATACAATATAACAAATGAATACCAAAATAATTTTAAACTTTTTATTGATGGTGAAAAAAAAATCATTACCATTAATCTACTATTTTGATCGTAATATAAGAAGAGATAACATAAATTATTTTAGTTTCATAAATAACCATGATGGAAGAGTATAATTTTCCAATATAATCATTTATATACCATGAGTGATTCTATTAAAAAAACATTAATTCAATTTGTAGATAGTAGAGAACTATTGTTTCTAGGCTCTTTTTCAAATGTAGAATACTCATGATCAATTATTTTCCACTAAGGATAGTCTACTAGGTGGCATATTATCCCATCTTTATTTTTTTATATGTACACCACATCAATTTTATATTCTTCTACTAACATCCATAATGGATCTTAAACCATGGAATGATTGGAATGTACCATATAACTGTAATAGGACATGATTCGTCTTCTTATTTCTAGAATCACAAAACTTTGGGAATTTTAAGTTATTTTTAGTCCTTATTAAATAGTATTAAATCATTCGGATATGCATGTATTATTTACAAGATCTTAACCATTGAATTTACGATTAATTTAGTGTTATATGTTTTGAAAATAATCTAATTGTCTTCTAAGATCATATCATTCCAAAAAGACAGTTTTTCTATTAAACTATCATCACTCCATCCATTTACACTTTTTAAATTATATATATCCAGTATGGATGATAATGTTGTATATTTTTTAAAACAATAATTTAATAGAGTCTTATCACAACTCTTTAACATATCAAATAATTTTGGACAATCATGAATATCATTTTGAACTATCATTTTCATTCCCATAATATGATCCTCAAAATCATTCAGACCTGTAATCATAAAATCAATACGGTCTTTATCATTGTTCACACATTTAATCATGTTTTATGATCTATAAAATGTAGTCTTATCAGATTCAATAGCTACATTCTATTATTACACATGTTAAGTCCAACATGTATGACTTAGATCTATTCCATGAAGGATCATGTGTTCTTATAAATCCTTTGGAATAATTAGTCTTCAATATAAATACTGTAAACACAAACAAAGGGTTTGATAAGGGTTATATGAAAGATATTTTTAAACATGATGAAATTTTTCACCCCATTCATATACTTGTTGTTCATATGATTTAAATCCATCCATTTTTTATCTTTATCCATACTGCATGATTATGTATTATTAATATTTACAGAAATAAATATATAAATAAAGTATAAGCATGGAACCCATAAAAATTAATTCTTAAAGAATCATTTATGTTACATTAAATTATTTTTTCTAAGATAATAATATCCTAATGTTGGGAATTGAGATTTATTTTTAGTGGTGGAAATCATTGAAGAAAAGGAATGAATGATATCTATAATCCTGCAAATAGTATTATTAAATTTACATCTATTGAAAAACATACAGATCTTATGTGGGATTAATTGTATAATATCTTATTTTGTTAAATAGTCATACAAGATGTCGAAAATTTTGTAAGAAACATAAATCAACAAGAGGGGAGAGTTCGTATTTATTCATTTCATCTCTTGGAATGTGGTGGTTCGGGTGGGGTTTTAGTGACATGATTAATAAGAGATGAATATGATTATTTTTCAGATGATGAAAAAGTAGATAAGGCCCAATCACATGGAAATGAGAACCCAATTTTAATGACCAACTTCTCACTATGGTAAAACACATTTGTTTTTCTTCTTGAATTATTTTTTATCTTGTTATACAATCCCTAAGGTGAAAGGAATATCTCTAGAGTGTATGAGGCCTGTTATAAGCATTGAGATCATGAAATTAGAGAAACATAGTGGAATAGACAATTATATTATGGTTATTGCAAACCGTGTGACTTAACCGTACAGGGAACTCAGTGTACAAGAGAGGCCATACAACATGTCTACAATAATGCAAGCTAGGCAGAACACCATTTCATGTGATGTAAAAGTTTTTTTTAGGAATTTTTTGCATCTTGCACACATTTACTCAAACTATATTCCTATCCCATGTGATTGAATTTTATACGTAGTGGATAGTGTACAATTGGTTCATGGTTTGGATAACCATTCTTCCAAATTGTGAGACCCATTATTTGAGGATGATTTTATGATTTTCACCTTAAATTTTTTTTAGAAGTCACCCATATACCTCCTCTATTTTCCAATAGGCGTGCACTCTATTTTCTATCCCATGAATCTTTGTCGATACTAGGTTAGGATTCCTAAAATCTATTGCATCCAAACTTTTTTTCTTTACCTTCAGAAGAATTGGATCCAAAATAGTAATCTATTTAATCCCTTTTTTTTATATTAGTTTATCATCCCTTTTCTTTCTATATTTTGGTGCGAGCACATATACCCTATTTTCAGGTCCATGGATAGTTTTTCAAACTTATATCTTTCTAGATCAAATCAAAGGCTAATGCAGGTCAAGGAGCTCTCTACATATCTAAGGTATGTATTATAACAATTTTCCAAAAATTCTTTGGTTCTTCATAGTATTTATTCATTGTGCTCCATCACATTCATTTATCAACATTTCCATAAATTTTTTTAAAGCTATTAAATTAATTATTCCTTGTATAATTACTCCCATGTACTATATTGAGTGATTAAAGGATATCGAACTCATTGATTTCCACCCCTTTGGGAGTGTTAAATGGGTACCCTATTTTATATAAATGTTAAAATGACCAATCACCGTATAAGTGTTTGGATTGACTATAAAAAGAAAACTTCTCTTCTCTATAAATTGAATGGATAAATTAAATTATTGAAAGTAGGGGGCATGGGATATGTTGAATAATTACAATTATGAATTGTATGAATTGTTACACCCATAATTATTTTTAGTAAATATGATTATAATTCATTGAAGGTAGTCCCTCATGGTTATTAATATTGGACCACGGTTATTGTTCTCTAGAAAATGGTTAAGGGGTTTGTTGAGCATGGAATTTCACTCCCTATTACATTGTGTTTTGGGCATGATGTCTCACACCTTTTATCTTATTTGGGAGATGATAATAACATTACATGTTCTTCTATATTAGGTGTCAGTCATGAAGACTCACCCTAACATCTCAAGTGATGGGAAAGATTTCTCACATTCATATGAGATTCTGTGATTTTACCCATTGATGGAGCATATAGCTCATTGGACTAGTTATTGATTCCATATTTATGAATCAGGTAAATCTAGTACCTAGTATCCATGCATATGACTATAATTTTCCTCATGTGTATTGTCTATATACATGTATAAATGTTATATATGTTTTATTACATGTATATATATAGTAATATATGGTTACTGAGGAGACTGTTTCAGGATTATGCCAAAGAAGGTTGTGTAAGTTGGGTATCCTTTTGGAATCTAATTTAACATGTATTTATTTTCTAGTATTTTTTATTATTCATTATCCTACACACTTCCATGCTATACACACTAATTGGATTAGTATAGACACAATTAATTTCCTACTAATTTTAACTGACACGCTACTCAGGCCACCTTTGCTGACTGAGTAGACTTTATGAATACAAGTGTTGATAAGGCCAACCACCCTATCATGGATGCTTGATAAGTTTTATTTATATCATGGAGAATGGTATAAGAGGAATTATAAAATTATTATGATTCTATGGGAGTTGTATTTTAGGATTTTTCACTTTCTGTATATTATGTTTTATATTCTAATACTCTATATCTACTATTTCCCCTTTTGTGTATATCAACATTGCAGGACATCATCATGTATATGTATATACCTATGGGTTTGATTATTATTATATTCACTTGGATTTTTATTATTCCCCTATTCTTAATTATGGTATTTTTTTAGTTGTGCTGGCTTTTATATCATGCTTCAGCTATTTTTTTGTTCATTTTTTACCATTTTTCTACTATGATATGAGGGTATAGTCTCCCCACCATACCACAATGGATCATCACCACTAATCAAAATCATGGATTTATGAGGGGCACACTTGAGGTCATGTGACCACTTGCTTGGGGAACTGTTTTAGTGGCCCCGGGTTGAGATGTTACAATGTGGTATCAGAGTGAATTTTACTTTTGTATTACTATTTGTGTGTTATACATGATATTTGGATGCATTGGAATTTTGTAGTTATCTCGTTATGAGATTATCTAACCCACATGCATGGGAAGACCAAATTACTTAGGATGGGTATTTTCTATTGTGATTCGTGGTAGTTATAGTTGCACTAATTTCACTATTCTGTGAAAACACATGTGTTGTGTCATTATTAGTATTGATAATATTTTGGTTATTGATTTCTTTTTTTCCTTGTCCAGTTACGGTAAGGATTTATCATCTAATGCATCATTATAGATACTTTAGAACTAATATTCCTTGCATTGTTTCCTGCTAAATTTACATACAACTTGCATTTCCTACTATATATGGTTTGTTCCTAGATTATTATATATATATATGTAGAGGATTCTTGTATGGAAAACAAAATTGGATTAATTAAAGTGTCTAAATAAATATAAAAAGTGTTTCCCAGTATAGATTAATGATGACACCTTAATTGTATAGTTATACCATGTTGTGGGTTCTTTACCTACTAGTTTCCTAGACCAAAACAACATTTTTTGGATAGATTACATGAATTGTAGTGGTGATTTATGGATAAAGTTCTTCTATAAATCCAAAATTTCAATTATTGTAATAAAATCATTACAAAAAACCTTCTACATTCTGATACTGAATGTAAAAGGTCATGTTCAAATGAAATGATGTTCTGATTGCAATTTATAAGGAGTGTGAATTTTATAAATGGGAAATGGATATGCATCTAGCTTGACCATGATATATATATATATATAATAATAATAATATGAACATAAATCAAATTAAATCATTTAAAATGAAATGTATACCATTAAATGGGATGCCAATTTTATATTAAACGTTGTTTTCCTCTATAACATACAATCAAAACTCCATATGTAAGAACCTATGTTGTGTATTATGAGACCTATACCCAAATATGGACTTATTTGTGGGTAGTTGGGAGTGTCTCTTTCAATCTTATGTCATGTTATGGTTTTTCCTTACCACCTAGACCAGACTTTTTTAAGAGGGAATAGTAGTCAGAACTTTTCTATATGAAGGTTATTTACATGTCCTAATCATTTATTTTTAATAATTTTAAGTATTAATTAATATTATGTGGTGTGTAATTGGTATTAAATAATCATTCTACCATGATGAACTCATGTCATATGCCATAAAGCTGGTCAGAACCATTCTCCAGAGAAGGTGGTCCCTAAGCCACTGGTATTTCTTCTAGTAGTGCCACATGAGGAACCACCCATTATTTCTAAACTGGGGAGAAATAGCTAGTATTTATAATGTTTTATTCGAATTATATAGAATATTATAGGAGTTACTTGACCTACCTGGACTTTGGAAGAGTTGAATCGGAAGTTCCCCTAATAGCATCCTCCCACATTTTCGAGGGATGGAAGACAACATGCTACTGATTCAGGTGTAGAGACCATTCATTCTATATTTGAGTATCTGGAAACTCATCTATATTATAGGTTCAATATTGTGTCTTATATTCTATATAGTTATTCCAAGTGATGGTGGTATGTCATTACCTAGGAAGACTGACATCGACACATGATCTAGTGGGACATCCTGACATTCTTCTATGATTACTTATTTCCAAATACATTGAGGGATGATAAATCTAGTGATTATATGAAATTTTAGTAGGAATCATTTTCTATCATGGAATATTCTACTCATTTTACTGAGCTATAATGATTCTCACTGACCATATCTGATGACTAACTCGTGATTGTGATGTGATTTAAGGATGGGATGGTATACACCATCCAATCAAAGGTTATTGTTTTCTAGTTAGACACCATTTTAGACATTGTCAACCATTCCCTCATTAATAAGAATAAGTTGATGGATGATAACATTTTGATTTTGGGAGGATCAACACTAAAACCGTCTAGTGGTTCCTCTTGTGAATAGAATAGGTGTTTGGAAGTTTCTGATGGGGGTATTAGAAGTTAGGAAACTCATACTCATATATTCATTATATGTCACTAGTTTTGGAATCCAAGACACATTAAACCCCAATGTTTGTTAGATCCAGTGGAGTGTATAGGTTGTGGTAGGATGGGTTATATCCTAAACTTTTGTTGGACTTTTCCACCAGTTCCTAGCGATAGAGGGTCTACACTTACTCCAATTTTTGGATTGGTAACCATAGTATCCCGCCCAAAATGTAGTTTGAATACAATTGGATGTTTAGGATAAGGTGGTGGTAAAGGAAGAGGGTATTAGAATTTGGACACACTTCACTGGTAAATATGGCATACTTATGTTAGTCATGTTGTGGCTCAGGGCTATGGGACAAGCCTGTTACATGTAGTCCAACCTATACAGAAGGAGGAGAGTGCTAGACCTTCTACAAATTCTGGTATTATTCTAGTATATTCTACTATAGTGTATTCTTTATTTGAAATAGATGCATCACACTTCTATAGATTCAGAATGTTTTTAGAGTCAAGGCCTCAAGATAGTGTACTTTTGTGCTGTCAGGAAACTTGATACCTTGTTGGGTATCCAATTAGAGAGTTTCCACTGACGTATAGAATGTCTGCTTTTGATAGGTTAATATCGTTTCATGTTGAATATATTCATCCTCGACATTATAATATTTTATTTAATCCTTAGGATGGACTAGTTAGTTAACTATAGAAAACATATTGACTTTTATCGCTAGAGGTTGATGTTCACAACACTAGAGGGTAGTAAACATATTCATAAGGGATAATGGGATGTCAATGAATCCCAAAATAGACCTAATCATCCAGGGAGGAACATAGTCAAAACCTAGATTTTTATTTTTATCTTGGATGGTTAGGGGTTATGAACAACTAATTTCCCTCCTGTGTTATATCATTTTTGGGAAGTATTACCTAAGGACTTTTCGGGGCGACCTCCGGTGAGAGGTATAATTCACCATTATATTAGTTCCAAGAGTGGAACCATTATCCATTCCCCATTATTGGATGGAACAAATGGGGATTCTAGTTTATAAGAAAAAACATTAAGATTTAGAGTCTATGGTTTTTATATAGACCAACTATTCTCCTTGGGTTTCAATGGTTATTTTTTCTAAGAAGGTAGATGGTATCCGCATAAATTGCATATATTATCGATTGTTGAATCGAGTTACGGTTATAAACTAGTATTCACAATATCAAATGGATAAACTCTTTGATCATCTTCAAGGAGAATGGGTTTTCTTCAGAGATCTTTTTATTTTTGGGCTTACATCAGGTCCAATTCAGGTCATCCGACATACCTCATATAGCTTCCTGATGTAGGAATGGTCATTATGAGTACTTGGTAATGATGTTCTATCTAATTAACATGGAAGATATTCTTATGGATGTAATGAAATAGTTCCCCTACCCTATATCAAGATTCATTAGTGATAGTATTTATTGATTGAATCATAGTGTATTATCGCTCCCCACATGGTCATTCCCAACATCAGGAGATCGCGGTGAATACACAATGAGAGAACCCTATTTATGAATATATTAGAAAACAATACTTTTGGATAAAAAATTCCACTTCATGGGTCACACAATCTCATATATATGAGTATCGGTTGTAACGGCCTGACCCAAGTTACCCAAAGTCGTTTCTTTATTACATAACATTGGCATGATAAAAATAATCATGTCCCTAAAGACCAATCAATTTAGTATTATTGGAAACAAGATACATACGTAAGTTCAACATTACAACTTGAAAAGAAATACAACACTAATTTATTACATTAGAAACATACAGGCCTCCTAGATTATTCCTACAAGTCACTCATAACTAACTTATTCATATCTTGGGAAAATGAAACATTAGAAATGGGTGATCTCAAATTCTAAATAAGGGTAAGAAATACAGCGGAAGACAACATAAACCTTATGCATGATGAATAATTCAAAACATATGTCTTTACAAATAATAAACATGAACAATTTATCATAGTAATATGATATGAGTAAATAATTCCATAATAAAACATAGTCATCGGTATTCTACTAGTCAAATAACCACATGAACCATCATTATTATTTTCATAATAAGGGAATGTATAAGGTCAGACATTCTGAAACATTTTCTCATGGCCTTTCCCAAGAAGTCTAAAAATGATTAAGGCCTCGGCCAAAACCATATATCAAATTGGGAAAGGCCTCATCCAATTCCACATTTAATTGTATCATGAGACCTAGCGATGCACTGATGAGCTATAGTGGGCTCCACCAGTCACATACTAAATCCAATACATTTCTCATATGAAAAGGTTGAAACATAACATAAACATTCTTATTAAAACTAGCATACAAAATGTCAATAATTTAATCATAAACCATGAATGGTATAAAATTAACACATACACAGTAAAAAATATCACAAAACCTTCAATAAAATATAGAATATTTATATAATAATAAATCAACTTCAAACAAGTTTAAAATCCATCAAAGGATGTTGAAATAGATGAAATGAAAACTATTTAAAAGAAATACCTAATTCTATTTTGAAACCATTTAAGAGTATCATAATTATAAAAGAAAACATTTATTTTGAAAATATTCTTATAAGCTTGTATGGGAAGCTTCTATGATGTTATAACGTAATAAAATAGCCACACCCGCTGTATAAGTTAAAAAAACATTCTAACTTTAAATTTGTCCAAAAGGCCATAATGTACCTTGTTTGGAAAATGATGGAAAGATTAATTTCAAAACATATAAGGTCAATTAAGTGTATAAATTAATTTAACACATATTATATTAAATAGTAAAAATGTTTTGAAATAAAGTTTTAAGAAAACATGGATGTGGATGATGAAGAGGTCCCAGTAAATACTTATGTAAAAACAACCTTGGATAATAAAGAGATTGTGAAATTAACCCATAACTTGTACTTTTCCTTTTTCAATGGTATTTTAACGTTTTATATAATATTTAAAACATTTTTATTAAATTATTCAAGAACTATATACATAAATATGATATCATTTATGATATTATAATATTTCTTTGTTAATAATATTTTAGTAGTATCATCATTTCGGGTGTTAACTGATTCGTTTTCCTTTATATTATTGGTGACATAAGCCATTATTGTTATGGATAGGATGTATCTGATTCATATACTAAATTATATTATGTTCATAAATATTATTTTTTATCATTAAATGAAAACTATTCTCAAATGATTATGATGGGGATTGAATCTCATCGTGTTTGTGGAGACAGTAATCCATATGTATGCACGAGCGGTAATATCATTATATTAATGGAAATATAATATGTAATTGGATGGTATATCATATATAAATAATAATTAACATGTTATATTTATTATTTACATCAGTTATACTCATTATTATACCCATCCAAATAATGAAGTGTCTGAATAACAAACTACACCACAACGTAGAGAGGGAAATATGTACGTACGCATGTGTGGTGACTTTGTCATTAATAGGATGGATAGAATAATGAATATGGTTATAAAATTTTTATAATAACATCATATTATATAGAATATATTGGAGTTATTATTTTATAATGGAAACAACAAATAATGAGGATGTGGAAGATGAAAAGAACTGGAAAGAGGTGATGAAATATTTACCTCTTTTTCGTGTTATTTCTTTTGATTTGATCAAAAGGGATCCTAAAGTTGGATTTATAACCAAATTAAGGCCTCTAAGATAAAGGGTGGAAAGTTGGGAGGATATTTTGGTATGTTTTGGCCGAGCCAAATGGCTTTGGAGGTATGAAATTAAGAGAAGTGGAAGTTCCCTTTTATAAGAGAGGTGATGGTCACTTTAGGAAAAGCTTCAAATATTATTTTATAATAAAATAATTTTCTATTTATAATGTGTCTAAAATGATTTATTTAATGGATAAGGTAGGAATGGGTTGAAAAACTCTCAACCTATAGGTTTTAGACAGCTTTAGGTCATCATATTAACCTTATCTTTTATTTCTAACTCTTAGTTAAATAGTTTGACAATTACCATGTCTCTTTGTATTTTTATATTATATGGTTAATAAAATTACTATAGAAAGCCAGGAAAACCCCATGTGTGTAAGAAATTTGATCTACTTTTTAGGTATTTTTTCCCTTTTCTGGTCGTTTTTGAGAAAAAAAGGTAATTATAGAAATTTTCGAAGTACACGTTGTGTACTTTATGACTACACGTCGTGTACTACATTGCTGCAGGAGGTTGTATGCTGGTCGTGTAGTGGCCACAGACACGGCCGTGGGGGGGTTATTTGGCGGCCACCTAATGCGGAGTACGGAAACGGTGAGTACACACTGTGTACTTCAAATTTACATGCCATGTACCTTCTTTTTTTCATTAAACGCACCAGGGTCACGTCTAATCACTAGAGCAATCTTCTTCTAGGTCTCATTCAACCGAGAGCTCCGTATAGCCGCAAGTCATTGATGAACCCCTGAGTGAGATTCCATTATCTAAATCAAACACCGTCAGTTGTGTTGGTATCGCATTGGTGAGTTATCTCTTCTCCTTGAGCCTTGATTCGTGATTCCTCATGTTTCTCAAGTTATCTTCCATTGAACATTTTAGACTTTTTTGTAGATCTATGATTTTCTAAGGTGATTCAATCGCCATGGTTCACATATAGCAATCTATTAACACCTTGGTAGGTTGTTTGTTCCTTTTCATTCAATTTCTTTGAGTATTATGTGGAATTTTGTCCAATACCCTTGAACGGGGTATAGCGTGTTTACCATTTTACCCATTTTGATTGCCTTCCATGCTTGTATGCTTATGTAGAGGTTAAATGGATGTGAATAGGGTTTATTTTCTCTACTTGGGATGTTTTTTCCATTCATTCCTCGTTTACGACTGTTTGGTCCTGTTTAGCATGTTTGGTCGCCCAGCCTGTTTTCCATGCCTAGAGTTCAAGGGTGGAATATTTTTACTCTGACGTGCACGATATGTTTAGGCTGATTTGACAAGTAGTTATGTAGGTTTACATTGGCCATATTTCATTGCAATGCTCATTGACCTACACATGGTCTTGATAACCTAGTTTAGTAGGCTATAAGGGTAATTGATCGACTGATCTTACTCATAGAGTCTTTAGGAACTTTAGACTATGGGAGGAATTGACCAAGTGAGCTTCCTCAGAGAGTCTTTGAATCACTTTGGGATATAAGGGGAATTGATCGAGTGAGCTTCCTCAGAGATTCCTAGACTGCTTTAGACTATTAGAGGAATTTACCATGTGAGCTTCCTTAGAGAGTCATTGAATTATTTGAATGACCTGGGCTATAAGGGGAATTAAACGAGTGAGCTTCCTCAGAGAGTCCTTGACCTTGGGGATATAAGTGGAATTGACTGTGTGGGCTTCCTTATATATTCCCTGACTACCTTAGACTATAAGAGAAATTGACTGTGAGTGCTTCCTCAGAGAGTCTTTATGAATTATTATGACTGAACCAGAGGGGTTAGGCCGAGTGAACTACCCAGAGGGTTGCTTTTATTTCATAGGTAGGACCAGAGGGGATGGATGTGAGTAATTCCCAGTGGGTTACCTATTTGGGGTTTAGATGTTTGTTTCCTTGTTTCTTGATATTGAAATTGTGGATTGTTTATTATTGAGTACTTTCCTGTTTACAGTTTTCTATACTTTTACCTTCCATGTAGTCACTGACTGTTAGGCATAGATCTTCGGGTGGATTCTTACTGAGATTTAGTATCACACCCTATTTGGGTCATGCTTTTGGGCCCAAAGAGATTATATTGTTGCAGGTATAGAAAAGGTCAAGCACCATTCTACTTCAGGTACTTGACTTGTTGTGGAGCTGGAGAGCATGGGTCCAAGATTAGGCTTGCGATACTGAGGAGCTGTTTATCCTTTTTTTGAACTTTGGTTTAGAACTGTTTGTATTTCCAACATTTTGACTTTTTGGATACTTTCTTAGACATATGTATCATGCATCATTATATATATGTGTGTGCTATAGTTGTTTATTATTACAGTCCTCCGTGGTTTACTGTTTTTGGATATTTACTACTTCCGCAATTGTGTTTTTTTACTTCCACTATGTACTATTCCAATGGGGGAATAGTTTCCCCACTATCACACCCAATCCCTTGCTACTATTCGGTAGCCTCTGGAGTTCGGGGAAATGCGCTTGAGGCCATGTGACTAACCAGCCATGGGGCGCCTCTGGGTGCTTTCAGAACCATGATGTTACAAAGTGGTATCGTAGGGTATCATTTCTCTTGACTTTCTGTTTGGATCCTTTAGCCAGGTATATGAAGGAATAGGTACTTGGTAATAAGCTTTGCCCAAGAGTAGCTAGCCTATGTATATGGAAAAGCCAATCTATCTCATTTATTTCAATTTCTTTGGTTTTCTATTTTACAGTTGACATGATTTTCACCATTAGCTGACTCACATGTATTGTGTTTTTATCATTGATGTTATTAACGTTCTATTTCTGTCACAACCCGATGAGATGAATGTATTCCATATCATGCATCATATAAGAACTTTCTAGAATTAACATGTCATGAATTCTTTCCATTCCACCTAGGATGCATTAGAAATTTCATTTTGTTGTGATAGATTTTGTTTATAATATGAATGTTGTTGTGATAGATACCTTGATAAAAATACTTGTTGTTTGATAGGGTATTGGTTGTGTAAGGTTATTCTTGAATGAATGCCAAACTTTGATTCAGGAGGTGTTATGGGCCCTCATGGATCGGAATTTGGTGGATCATTGCCTTGTTTGACTTTTATAACTTGAATAAGATTCCAATCATTGATTCCTGGGAAGTATGGGCCCCCACGGATCGGAATTTGGAACTTCCAATGTTCATTTCAGTGTTTTTTTGGGTTCTAGAGTAGTTTCTGAGGCTTACTGTCCAGCGAAACCCAGAATACAGGCTGTGTAGTTTTGACTACATGCGATGTGTTCTTCTGTTTGGGAAGAAAATATTATTCTTAAGTACATGTCATGTACCTTATGTACACGTCATATAGTCTCTAACCTTGTCATAAGCCATGTGGGTAGAGACACAGATATGGAATTTATTGTGGGAACATTCTGTGTACCGGTTGAGCACGACGTGTAGTGTTGATCCTATGTACACCTGTGTAACTAACAACACGGATGGGTAAACCTTAACCTATACTTGTCGTGTCAGTATTGAACACAATGTGTAGTATGACCCAGGTACCCAGTCGTGTCACTAACAACACGAGATAATGTTATCCTTTCACGTACACATCATGTCCGTCTGGAACACGCCGTCTAATGTGAGTGGTGTCTCAGGTCATGTCACTAACAACATGGGTCAGGTGAAGCTTGTTGTAACAGCCCAAGATTTTAAGAAAAATATTCTTTTTAATTTTATTAATGTCTTGTGTTGTACTCTACACCAAAAGGAGCTTACACAACACGCATACTTGACTTGCCTTGCATTACACACAATCGCAACCTTCCTCGATAGCGTGTGTAGTACGCAATACTGAGTTTCACGAAACAACGATATGCTATTAAAATATTATTAAAACTAGCCGTTATGAATAGTAATAACCACCTTTTAAAATTTTAGAAATTTTAGCTCTCAAAATGGACTTTATTTTTGGATTCGGAGTATCGAATTTAGCCTAAGGTGAAATTTTGGTGATTTTCGGATAACTTTCATATTTTGATGAATAGTGAAAATTACTAAATTTTAGTTAAAAACAACTTTTTTAATCGAAATAATTAATAGTGATAAATTATTAATTATAGTGGTTTTAAAGTATATTTAGAATATATTTTTACAATTTAATACAATGTTGGTCATTGGATGTAATTTCACATTTAAACTAGACATAAACAAGTGTCAATCTTTTGATAGATATTGTTTCTTAAAAACACGCTCTTTGTTTTAACAGTGGGATTTAATTATAAAATTAATTAATGCAACTTCTATGATATTAATTTGGTAAAATAGACTTCATTTTGGAATTCGGAATATGAAATATATCTTAGGATGAAATTTTGGCATTGTTCTGAAAAACATCAATTTTTGATGAATAGTGAAACTACTAAGTGGTAGTTAAAAAAATTAATTTCTTCATAAATCTTAATTTTACAGCTTCTGTGAATGGAATTTCAAAAATCCAAGAGACACGGTTAATGTCAGTAAGTAAAATGTGGTTCAATGAGATGAAAATAAATTTTGGTGAATAGTAACTTTTTACTTTTATTTACCACGGTTAAAAGTAAATATGGTAATTAAGGGTAAAAATGATATTATTATTACCCTAACACATGTCCTAATTCTATTTGACAAGTGTAATTCGACCAAAAACAAGCTTAGGAATAAATTATGACCATTTAGGCCCACTTGGATTAGATTAGGACATTTATTATTATTTAATTCAAAGAAGAGTTAAAAGAGTCAAAATCAAAGTTTAATAACTAATACATTTTTAATATGGGGTTATAAATACGATAAATTCCACTATAAATATTCATTAGAAAGATAACAATATTTCCTACATAATGATATTTTATTTATAATTTTTATACTTTAAATAAATTAATTTATTTATGACACAACGATGATGCAGTAATTACCCTTTTAAGTAAATATTAATATAATTGATGTTATAAATGCTCAAATGAATGTAATTTGAGACTTTTTATGAATTCCACTAATTTTATAGGTTACTATGATATATTAGTGTTGATTTAATCAACTTGGTTCGAACATATAATTTTGTTATGACTTTCACAAAAATCATATATCAAATAGTGTCAAAATTGACAAAAAATAGTTTTTAAAAGAAATATTATATTATTAATTGTTATTTTATTCCTAAAAATCTAAGGCTCGGCCAAATGACTTAGATAAGGATATATGTATTAATAATAAAAAATTTGGGGTTCGTTTGGCATGTTATAGTAAGTGTATTAACCATATAGTGAAAGAAAACAAAAAGACACGGTAAAAGTTAAATTATTTAACTTAGAGTTAAATCTAATTGATAAGGTTAAAATAATACCCTAAACTTGTCTAAATCTTATTGGTTGATAGGATTTCGACCCATCCCCACTTTATCTTCGAAATAAGACCCTTTGGAACCATTATAAACCGATTTTGACTTTAATATAAAATAATATTTTGAGATATTCCTAAGGTGCCCCTCTCCTCCCTTATAAAAGGACACCTCCTCCCCCTCCTCCTCACACCAATTTGAGCACTCAAGCTCGGAAAAACCCTGCCATTTTCTCCTCTCCACTTCCCTAGAATAATCCTAGAGGTCCTGGTCTTCTTCAAAGACCAATATTAGTTCCCTAAGTGGAGGATTCAAAGAGGCGTTCCAAAGAAGAGGTAATATCCATTACCGATCTTTTCAATTTCTTTCTTCTTCAACTTCTTCTTCTTTAGTTGTTTCAGGATAAAGTAATAACATCAGTATTACTTACATACTTATATGTTATTATAAATATGAAACAACCCTAATTCAACTTCTATCCATCATACGGGAAAAGAAATCACCGCGCGTGCGTACGTACGGAATACCGTCTCCACGCCGTGGTGTAATCTATTTTCCACCACCACCTTACATGGATGGGTATAATGGTGTAAAGAATAACTATACATAGTTATTACAACATCATATTGATTCTGATATATTTTATAATCCACTCCAATTCAATTCAATATTTATGGAAATGATATCATCGCTCGTGCGTACGTACGGACTACCGTCTCCACGACGCGATGAGATTCATTCTCCATGTTAACCATTTAAGAATGATAATAAAGTATATATAAGAAATAATAAGGAAATATATGACATTAAAAATCTACTGGATTTTTGTATATATATATATGTATGTCATCTACTTCCTTCCATTCAAGACAATAAGAAAAGGAAAACAGCGTTAATGCGTACGTACGGACTACCGTCTCCATGAACGGTGTTTTTCATTTCCTTTATCTATCTATTATATATATATATATATACTGAATATATATGATATATAAATCATATTTTATAATCTTGATGTAAGTAAATCATGATATAAGTAATAATAATGTCAAGAACAACAAGTCAAAACACCTACGATAAATGAAACGATTTTACCCAAAACGCTTCTTTAACATGGAATTTACAAAAGAACGGGTAATATAATGTCATAAGTGAACCATATATGATATCATAACAATGAATATGATTCTATAATAATTAAATGACATTATTTAAATCATTATACAGGAGGTTCGGACACATACGAAGCAAATCGGACCTAAGGTAAGGGAAATATCACAATCTCATTTTTATCCGAGATTGTTTATTCGTAAGTATTTACTGGGGTGTATTTTATCATCCACATCCATGTTTCATAAATATGTAATATTATTTCCATCCACCTACAATTATTTAAATCCATCTTTACCCTTCGGTGAGTTTTTAGTAAAAGAAATGAAAGGAATCTTTTGTCGTTTTTCGTACGAGGTGCTTTTTGACTTTTCCGACAAAAGTACGAAGAATGTTTTTTTTAACTCATACGGCATGAAGGGATTTCTAAAAAATTATTTCCAAGAAGCTTCCTTTACAATTAATCAGGTTTATTTTTAATCAACTTATTTTTGTTTAAAATTGTATGACATGTTAAGAAAGGAAAAGTGTTTCTGAAGTAGAAAGGTTATTTTCCTCAAGAATGAAGTTCAAGTATTTTATCAAAATTATTTTCCATATAAGATAATAAAAGGGTTCTGTTTTTATCCCTATTATTACATGGATTTGATTATGTTGTGATGGAAACATTTTTATGAATTCCTTTATCTTATATGAATTTTTTATGATGTCATGTTGTTTAAGAATCCCATTTTTATTACATTGGTTATGAGATGATGTATGATTTATGATTATGTGGCACACATAAGAAAGGATTCATTATAAGATGGGTGGGACCTATATCTCCCTCAAATGCATTGGGTAAAGATTTTAGATCTCATGAGATAGACAGGGCTGGAACGGTAGGTTATACCGGTTCAATGAAACAGGACTGAAACGAGGGTTACTCGATTCAGAAAGGGACTTTGTCCACTAAGATAGTCTTGGAAATGAGTCTTGACTAACAAGAAATGATTCTCTATGATTATGTGTGAATGCCACAAAGTTTCATTTTTTAAGTTATGATTATTGTGATTACATTTCACTGCCATGATTTACCCCATGTTATGAAATTATGATCTCTTTTGCAGGTTAAGATTTCCAAAAGATATGTGCTTATGTATATGATGTGATTGATATTTCTTTTGTTTACCCTTAATGAGCATTTGAGCTCACCCTTTTATGTTTTCTTTTCCCCAGGAGATAAAGAAAGGTTTTAGGTAAAAAAAATGAAGATCTTTATGGGAGATTTTGAAGATCTTTCACCACGATTAGAAGATTATATTCCATGTTTCCAAAGACACTGAACTATTACGATCCTTGTGTGTGTTTTTTTTGTTATGTACTAAGTATTCCGCAAATGTAATGTAATGTCCATGTACGTTATGTTTCGGGTCTCTACAGTTGGTATCAGAGGAAAGGTTTAGTCAACCTTTGGAAACTAGAATGCGAAAACGTTAGTGAGATCCCTAGAGATATTTCTACGGTATGTTTAGGGATGTACCTAAGGTTATGTATACGTATAGGTTATAGTCCTAGAATTGCGCTAACGATCTTAGAATTAAACCTAAGATGTTAGATATTGAAGGTACTCCCCCTTTATTATGTTGTTTTCCCTAGCATTATTTTTTCCTCTCACACTATTCTTTTTGGGTTTTAGACGATGGCTGGAACCCGAAGGAACCGTGTTGATCAATGCAATGGACAATGCAATGATTGCCCTCCTGAACAAACAAATGTTATGGGAGATGGAGTGCAAAATCTTATTTCTATACTTACACAAGTTTTGAATCATTCTGGACTTCCAAATGAGCAGAGAAGGGAACAATATTCTATTGAGTCCTTCATGAGGCAACGTCCACCTTCTTTCAGTGGGTCTTCTGATCCACTTGTGGCTGAACAATGGGTCAGTACTACTGAAAAGATATTTTCAGTTCTTCAATGTTCTGAACATGATAAAGTCATCTTAGCAGTATATCGTTTGGAAGGTGAAGCTGATCAATGGTGGAATCTTATCAAGAATACGAGGCCAAGAGATGAAATTGAGTCCATGGAATGGGACGAGTTCAAGAACTTGTTTTTCAGTAAGTACTTCCCTCGTATTCTTCGAACAAAGATGGAGAAAGAGTTTCTTGAACTGAAGCAAAGGGAAGATGAATCTGTTGGTACCTATGAAGCAAATTTTACAAGACTTGCAAGGTACGCTTTTGGTATTATCATCCAACCTGAAAGTAAAGTTGATCGATTTTTCAGTGGCTTAAAACCAAGTCTTCGAAGAGCATTAGCTATAAGAGACTTCAGTAGCTATGAAGAAATTGTGCGTTGTGCTATCAAGGTAGAAATGGAATTTGGTGTTACATATCAATCTCATGGTTTTGACAAGAAACGAAAGATGGAGTTCAAGGAGAAATCTCAGAATAATGGTGAAAAGAAGATGAATGTTTCCTTATGCACAAAGTGTGGAACGAAGCATGGTGGAGATTGTCTTAAATGGACTAGAAAATGTTTTAAGTGTGGAAAAGAAGGTCATCGAGCAGCTGAGTGTCGAAGTAATGGAAAAAGGGTTTCTAATGATGTGAATAAAGAAAACACTGCAGAGAACGCACCACCAACACTTCAATGCTTCAAGTGCAAGGAAATGGGGAATTATGCTAATAAATGCTCTAATCCAAGGGTTAGTGATGATCAACATGAACAACCACTGAAGGCAAAGGACAAAGGGAAGTCACATGCGATCACTATTGGCGATGTTGAATATGACAACGATGTGGTGGAATGATTAAGTGTTTATGTAATGGGATTCCAAAATAATGTTGTATCATAAAGTATTGGAATATTTATGTATTGGTCTAATGTGGTATTCAAAGTGATTGAGATATTTTTGGAAATAAGATGATATGCGCATAATGAAGAGAAAACGAGAAAACGAAATGTTTAATAGTATTCATGAGATCATGATTGATATAAGGACTAAGTGATATCAGGGTTTGAGTATATAGAATTTTGAGGATTTTGGTATGTGGAAAGTGTTAACTTTTAACTGCATTCAAGTTTTCACTAAGGTTCAATGGGTATTCAAGAGAATACATGATTAAGGACTTTGAATGTTTGGAATGTGACCAACAAAACATATCTTATGATATATGGGGTTCAACAATGGTATTAAATCTCTGGTAATCATTTTCACTATGTTATGAGAGTGGAATGCAGTATTATGGATAAGCCTAAAGATTTGAAATGGATTATGTTGGACATAAGTGAGTATTGTTTAAGGATAGAAGTTTTTTTTCATTATGAGATGTTATAGTAATGTAGTTTTAGAAAAAGGACAACCTGCAGGACGGGCGACATCCCATCGCTTCGGACAAGGCTGTGGGAATCGAACCCACAACCGAAGTGCGACTGGCCTTTATCGCCTACCACTGGCCTACAGGAAGTCCCTGTTTAGTAGAAACTAGTTTTATTTTATTAAGCAGTACGATATATGAAGTATAAGTCCATTTTAGGAACCATATATGATTAATCTCACTATAGAATGACTTATGTATATTTAATAACTTTTTCTAACCTTTTTGTTTGAGACAGATGGAATGACCCGTCATTCTATCACATGATCTGTTAACACTTCACGAATAAAAAATTAAACTTCATTTATTTAAGAGATGAAGTGAAAATTGTTAAAGGCACGAACAACAGTGAGATTGTACCAAAATAAAGTAAGTATTTATTCTAATTCAAATTCTTTAACTTTAGGGAAACGGTCTTGAAAACCAAAAATGTTGTCCTAGTGATCTTATATCTGATAAATCAGATGGTACCTTAGATCGTCACAAATATATGGCTTTGTGATTGTTGGCTATTTCATAGCCATGTTCTCTATCACTCTCCATCAGAACATGATGGTTAGATTTTTCTTCCATATCCATATTTTCACCTATGTGGAAACCCCAGTGATTAGTTTATTTGGGTAACCGTTAAGTTTCATAATTTTGTTTTTAAATATTGTTTTTGGTATTCCTTTTTACGATGTGGGTTTCTATTAAAGAAACGTTCGAATAGTAAACCATTTATAACCCCGACGAATTTCGAGGGCGAAATTCATTTTAAGGGGGGTAGAATGTAACAGCCCAAGATTTTATGAAAAATATTCTTTTTAATTTTATTAATGTCTTGTGTTGTACGCTACAGCAAAAGGAGCTTGCACAACACGCATACTTGACATGCCTTGCATTACACACAATCGCAACCTTCCTCGATAGCGTGTGTAGTACGCAATACTGAGTTTCACGAAACAACGATATGCTATTAAAATATTATTAAAACTAGGCGTTATGAATAGTAATAACCACCTTTTAAAATTTTAGAAATTTTAGCTCTCAAAATGGACTTTATTTTTGGATTCGGAGTGTCGAATTTAGCCTAAGGTGAAATTTTGGTGATTTTCGGATAACTTTCATATTTTGATGAATAGTGAAAATTACTAAATTTCAGTTAAAAACAACTTTTTTAATCGAAATTTTTAATAGTGATAAATTATTAATTTGAGTTGTTTTAAAGTATTTTTAGAATATATATTTACATTTTAATACAATATTGGTCATTGGATGTAATTTCACATTTAAACTAGACATAAACAAGTGTCAATCTTTTGATAGATATTGTTTCTTAAAAACACGCTCTTTGTTTTAACAGCGGGATTTAATTATAAAATTAATTAATGAAACTTCTATGATATTAATTTGGTAAAATAGACTTCTTTTTTGAATTTGGAATATGAAATATAGCTTAGGATGAAATTTTGGCATTGTTCTGAAAAACATCAATTTTTGATGAATAGTGAAACTACTAAGTGGTAGTTAAAAAAAATAATTTCTTCATAAATCTTAATTTTACCGCTTCTGTGAATGGAATTTCAAAAATCCGAGAGACACGGTTAATTTCAGTAAGTAAAATGAGGTTTAATGAGATGAAAATAATTTTTGGTGAATAGTAACTTTTTACTTTTATTTACCACGGTTAAAAGTAAATAGCGTAATTAAGGGTAAAAATGATATTATTATTACCCTAACACATGTACTAATTCTATTGGACAAGTGTAATTAGACCATAAACAAGCTTAGGAATAAAATATTACCATTTAGGCCCACTTGGATTAGATTAGGACATTTATTATTATTTAATTCAAAGAAGAGTTAAAAGAGTCAAAATCAAACTTTAATAACTAAAACATTTTTAATATGGGGTTATACATAAGATAAATTCGACTATAAATATTAATTAGAAATCTAAAAAGATTTCCTACATAATTATATTTTATTTATAACTTTTACACTTTAAATAAATTAATTTATTTATGACACAACGATGATGCAGTAATTACCCTTTTAAGGAAATATTAACATAATTGATGTTATAAATGCTCAAATGAATGTAATTTGAGACTTTTTATGAATTCCACTAATTTTATAGGTTACTATGATATATTAGTGTTGATTTAATCAACTTGGTTCGAACATATAATTCTGTTATGACTTTTACAAAAATCATATATCAAATAGTGTCAAAATTGACACAAAATAGTTTTTAAATCAAATATTATATTATTAATTGTTATTTTATTATTAAAAATCTAAGGTTCGGCCAAATGACTTAGATAAGGATATATGTATTAATAATAAACAATTTGGGGTTCGTTTGGCATGTTATAGTAAGTGTATTAACCATATAGTGAAAGAAAACAAAAAGACACGGTAAAAGTTAAATTATTTAACTTAGAGTTAAATCTAATTGATAAGGTTAAAATAATACCCTAAACTTGTCTAAATGTTATTGGTTGATAGGATTGCGACCCATCCCCACTTTAGCTTCGAAATAAGACCATTTGGAACCATTATAAACCGATTTTTACTTTAATATAAAATAATATTTTGAGATATTCCTAAGGTGCCCCTCTCCTCCCTTATAAAAGGACACCTCCTCCCCCTCCTCCTCACACCAATTTGAGCACTCAAGATCGGCGAAACCCTTCCATTTTATCCTCTCCACTTCCCTAGAATAATCCTAGAGGTCCTGTCCTTCTTCAAAGACCAATCTGAGTTCCCTAAGTGGAGGATTCAAAGTGGCGTTCCAAAGAAGAGGTAATATCCATTACCGATCTTTTCAATTTCATTCTTCTTCAACTTCTTCTTCATTAGTTGTTTCATGATAAAGTAATAACATCAGTATTACTTACATACTTATATGTTATTATAAATATGAAACAACCCTAATTCACCTTCTATCCATCCTACGAGAAAAGAAATCACCGCGCGTGCGTACGTACGAAATACTGTCTCCACGCCGTGGTGTAATCTATTTTCCACCACCACATTACATGGATGGGTATAATGGTGTAAAGAATAACTATACGTAGTTATTACAACATCATATTGATTCTGATATATTGTATAATACACTCCAATTCAACTCAATATTTATTGAAATGATATCATCGCTCGTGCGTACGTACGGACTACCGTCTCCACGACGCGATGAGATTCATTCTCCATGTTAACCATTTAAGAATGATTATAAAGTATATATAATAAATAATAATGAAATATATGACATTATAAAGCTACTAGATTTATGTATATATATATGTATGTCATCTACTTCCTTCCATTCAAGACAATAAGGAAAGGAAAACAGCGTTCATGCGTACGTACGGACTACCGTCTCCATGAACGGTGATTTTCATTTCATTTATCTATCTATTATATATATATATATACTGAATATATATGATATATATATAATATTTTATAATCTGGATGTAAGTAAATCATGATATAAGTAAGAATAATGTCAAGAAAAACAATTCAAAACACCTACGATAAATGAAACGATTTTACCCAAAACGCTTCTTTAACATGGAATTTACAAAAGAACGGGTAATATAATGTCATAAGTGAACCATATATGATATCATAACAATGAATATGATTCTGTAATAAGTCAATGACATTATTTAAATCATTATACAAGAGGATCAGACACATACAAAGCAAATCGGACCTAAGGTAAGGGAAATATCACAATCTCATTTTTATCCAAGATTGTTTATTCGTAAGTATTTACTGGGGTGTATTTTATCATCCACATATATGTTTCATAAATATGTAATATTATTTCCATCCACCTACAATTATTTAAATCCATCTTTACCCTTCGGTGAGTTTTTAGTAAAAGAAATGAAAGGAATCTTTTGTCCTTTTTCGTACGAGGTGCTTTTTGACTTTTCCGACAAAAGTACGAAGAATGTTTTTTTTAACTTATACGGCATGAATGGATTTCTAAAAAATTATTTCCAAGAAGCTTCCTTTACAAGTATTCATTTTTATTTTTAATCAACTTCTTTTAGTTTAAAATTGTATGACATGTTAAGAAAGGAAAAGTGTTTTTGAAGTAGAAAGGATATTTTCCTCAAGAATGATGTTAAAGTATTTTATCAAAATTATTTTCCATCTAAGATAATAAAAGGGTTCTGTTTTTATCCCTATTATTACATGGATTTGATTATGTTGTGATGGAAACATTTTTATGAATTCCTTTATCTTATATGAATTGTTTTATGATGTCATGTTGTTTAAGAATCCCATTTTTATTACATGGGTTATGCGATGATGTATGATTTATGATTATGTGGCACACATAAGAAATTATTCATTATAAGATGGGTGGGACCTATATCTCCCTCCAATGCATTGGGTAAAGATTTTATATCTCATGAGATAGACAGGGCTGGAACGGTAGGTTATACCGGTTCAGTGAAACAGGACTGAAACGAGGGTTACTCGATTCAGAAAGGGACTTTGTCCACTAAGATAGTCTTGGAAATGAGTCTTGACTAACAAGAAATGATTCTCTATGATTATGTGTGAATGCCACAAAGTTTCATGTTTTAAGTTATGATTATTGTGATTACATTTCACTTCCATGATTTACCCCATGTTATGAAATTATGATCTCTTTTGCAGGTTAAGATTTCCAAAAGATATGTGCTTATGTATATGATGTGATTGATATTTCTTTTGTTTACCCTTACTGAGCATTTGAGCTCAACCTTTTATGTTTTCTTTTCACCAGGATATAAAGAAAGGTTTTAGGTAAAAAAAGGAAGATCTTTATGGGATATTTTGAAGATCTTTCACCATGATTAGAAGATTATATTCCGAGTTTCCAAAGACACTAAACTATTACGATCCTTGTGTGTGTGTTTTTTGTTATGTACTAAGTATTCCACAAATGTAATGTAATGTCCATGTACGTTAAGTTTCGGGTCACTACAGTTGGTATCAGAGGAAATGTTTAGTCAACCTTTGGAAACTAGGATGCGAAAACTTTAGTGAGATCCCTATAGATATTTCTACGGTATGTCTAGGGATGTCCCTAAGGTTAAGTATACGTATAGGTTATAGTCCTAGAATTGCGCTAACGATCTTAGAATTAAACCTAAGATGTTAGATATTGAAGGTACTCCCCCTTTATTATGTTGTTTTCCCTAGCATGATTTTTGCCTCTCACACTATTCTTTTTGGGTTTTAGACGATGGCTGGAACCCGAAGGAACCGTGTTGATCAATGCAATGGACAATGCAATGATTTCCCTCCTGAACAAAAAAATGTTATGGGAGATGGAGTGCAAAATCTTATTGCTATACTTACACAAGTTATGAATCATTCTGGACTTCCAAATGAGCAGAGAAGGGAACAATATTCTATTGAGTCCTTCATGAGGCAGCATCCACCTTCTTTCAGTGGGTCTTCTGATCCACTTGTGGCTGAACAATGGATCAGTACTACTGAAAAGATATTTTCAGTTCTTCAATGTTCTGAACATGATAAAGTCATATTAGCATTATATCGTTTGGAAGGTGAAGCTGATCAATGGTGGAATCTTATCAAGAATACGAGGCCAAGAGATGAAATTGAGTCCATGGAATGGGACGAGTTCAAGAACTTGTTTTTCATTAAGTACTTCCCTTATATTCTTCGAACAAAGATGGAGAAAGAGTTTCTTGAACTGAAGCAAAGGGATGATGAATCTGTTGGTACCTATGAAGCAAATTTTACAAGACTTTCAAGGTACGCTTCTGGTATTATCATCCAACTTGAAAGTAAAGTTGATCGATTTTTCAGTGGCTTAAAACCAAGTCTTCGAAGGGCATTATCTATAAGAGACTTCAGTAGCTATGAAGAAATTGTGCGTTGTGCTATCAAGGTAGAAATGGAAGTTGGTGTTACATATCAATCTCATGGTTTTGACAAGAAACGAAAGATGGAGTTCAAGGAGAAATCTCAGAATAATGGTAAAAATAAGATGAATGTTTCCCTATGCACAATGTGTGGAAAGAAGCATGGTGGAGATTGTCTTAAAGGGACTAGAAAATGTTTTAAGTGTGGAAAAGAAGGTCATCGAGCAGGTGAGTGTCGAAGTAATGGAAAAAGGGTTTCTAATGATGTGAATAAAGAAAACACTGCAGAGAACGCACCACCAACACTTCAATGCTTCAAGTGCAAGGAAATATGGCATTATGCTAATAAATTCCCTAATCTAAGGGTTAGTGATGATCAACATGAACAACCACTAAAGGCAAAGGACAAAGGGAAGTCACATGCGATCACTATTGGCGATGTTGAATATGACAACGATGTGGTGGAATGATTAAGTGTTTATGTAATGGGATTCCAAAATAATGTTGTATCATAAAGTATTGGAATATTTATGTATTGGTCTAATGTGGTATTCAAAGTGATTGAGATATTTTTGGAAATAAGATGATATGCGCATAATGAAGAGAAAATGAGAAAATGAAATGTTTAACAGTATTCATGAGCTCATGATTGATATAAGGACTAAGTGATATCAGGGTTTGAGTATATAGAATTTTGAGGATTTTGGTATGTGGAAAGTGTTAACTTTTAACTGCATTCAAGTTTTCACTAAGGTTCAATGCGTATTCAAGAGAATACATGATTAAGGACTTTGAATGTTTGGAATGTGACCAACAAAAAATATCTTATGATATATGGGGTTCAACAATGGTATTAAATCTCTGGTAATCATTTTCACTATGTTTTGAGTGTGGACTGCAGTATTATGGATAAGGCTAAAGATTTGAAATGGATTATGTTGGACATAAGTGAGTATTGTTTAAGGATAGAAGTTTTTTTTCATTAGGGGATGTTATAGTAATGTAGTTTTAGAAAAAGGACAACCTGCAGGATGGGCGACAGCCCATCGCTTCGGACAAGGCTGTGGGAATCAAACCAACAACCGAAGTGCGAATGGCCTTTATCGCCTACCACTGGCCTACAGGAAGTCCCTGTTTAGTAGAAACTAGTTTTATTTTATTAAGCAGTACGATATATGAAGTATAAGTCCATTTTAGGAACCATATAAGATTAATCTCACTATAGAATGACTTATGTATATTTAATAACTTTTTCTAACTTTTTTGTTTGAGACAGATGGAATGACCCGTCATTCTATCACATGATCTGCTAACACTTCACGAATAACAAATTCAACTTCATTTATTTATGAGATGAAGTGAAAATTGTTAAAGGCACGAACAATAGTGAGATTGTACCAAAATAAAGTAAGTATTTATTCTAATACAAATTCTTTAACTTTAGGGAAACGATCTTGAAAACCAAAAATGTTGTCCTAGTGATCTTATATCTGATAAATCAGATGGTACCTTAGATCGTCACAAATCTATGGCTTTGTGATTGTTGGCTATTTCATATCCATGTTCTCTACCACTCTCCATCAGAACATGATGGTTAGATTTTTCTTCCATATCCATATTTTCACCTATGTGGAAACACCAGTGATTAGTTTATTTGGGTAACCGTTAAGTTTCATACTTTTGTTTTTAAATATTGTTTTTGG
This sequence comes from Viscum album, assembly GCA_963277665.1. Classification (NCBI taxonomy): domain Eukaryota; kingdom Viridiplantae; phylum Streptophyta; class Magnoliopsida; order Santalales; family Viscaceae; genus Viscum; species Viscum album. The sequence goes on from OY728119.1 coordinate 2,125,267,564, forward strand.
TATTCCTTTTTACGATGTGGGTTTCTATTAAAGAAACTTTCGAATAGTAAACCATTTATAACCCCGACGAATTTCGAGGGCGAAATTCATTTTAAGGGGGGTAGAATGTAACAGCCCATGATTTTATGAAAAAATATTCTTTTTAATTTTATTAATGTCTTGTGTTGTAAGCTACACCAAAAGGAGCTTGCACAACACGCATACATGACTTGCCTTGCATTACACACAATCACAACCTTCCTCGATAGCGTGTGTAGTACGCAATACTGAGTTTCACGAAACAACGATATGCTATTAAAATATTATTAAAACTAGCCGTTATGAATAGTAATAACCACCTTTTAAAATTTTAGAAATTTTAGCTCTCAAAAAGGACTTTATTTTTGGATTCGGAGTATCGAATTTAGCCTAAGGTGAAATTTTTGTGATTTTCGGATAACATTCATATTTTGATGAATAGTCAAAATTAATAAATTTTAGTTAAAAACATCTTTTTTAATCGAAATAATTAATAGTGATAAATTATTAATTTGAGTGGTTTTAAAGTTTATTTAGAATAGATATTTGCAATTTAATACAATGTTGGTCATTGGATGTAATTTCACATTTAAACTTGACATAAACAAGTGTCAATCTTTTGATAGATATTGTTTCTTAAAAACACGCTCTTTGTTTTAACAGCGGGATTTAATTATAAAATTAATTAATGCAACTTCTATGATATTAATTTGGTAAAATAGACTTCTTTTTTGAATTCGGAATATGAAATATAGCTTAGGATGAAATTTTGGCATTGTTCTGAAAAACATCAATTTTTGATGAATAGTGAAACTACTAAGTGGTAGTTAAAAAAAATAATTTCTTCATAAATCTTAATTTTACCGCTTCTGTGAATGGAATTTCAAAAATCCGAGAGACACGGTTAATGTCAGTAAGTAAAATGTGGTTCAATGAGATGAAAATAATTTTTGGTGAATAGTAACTATTTACTTTTATTTACCACGGTTAAAAGTAAATAGGGTAATTAAGGGTAAAAATGATATTATTATTACCCTAACACATGTCCTAATTCTATTGGACAAGTGTAATTCGACCAAAAACAAGCTTAGGAATAAAATATGACCATTTAGGCCCACTTGGATTAGATTAGGACATTTATTATTATTTAATTCAAAGAAGAGTTAAAAGAGTCAAAATCAATGTTTAATAACAAAAACATTTTTAAAATGGGGTTATACATAAGATAAATTCGACTATAAATATTAATTATAAATCTAAAAAGATTTCCTACATAATGATATTTTATTTATAATTTTTAGACTTTAAATAAATTAATTTATTTATGACACAACGATGATGCATTAATTACCCTTTTAAGGAAATATTAACATAATTGATGTTATAAATGCTCAAATGAATGAAATTTGAGACTTTTTATGAATTCCACTAATTTTCTAGGTTACTATGATATATTAGTGTTGATTTAATAAACTTGGTTCGAACATATAATTCTGTTATGACTTTCACAAAAATCATATATCAAATAGTGTCAAAATTGACACAAAATAGTTTTTAAATTAAATATTATATTATTAATTGTTATTTTATTCCTAAAAATCTAAGGTTAGGCCAAATGACTTAGATAAGGATATATGTATTAATAATAAACAATTTGGGGTTCGTTTGGCATGTTATAGTAAGTGTATTAACCATATAGTGAAAGAAAACAAAAAGACACGGTAAAAGTTAAATTATTTAACTTAGAGTTAAATCTAATTGATAAGGTTAAAATAATACCCTAAACTTGTCTAAATCTTATTGGTTGATAGGCTTTCGACCCATCCCCACTTTAGCTTCTAAATAAGACCCTTTGTAACCATTATAAACCGATTTTGACTTTAATATAAAATAATATTTTGAGATATTCCTAAGGTGCCCCTCTCCTCCCTTATAAAAGGACACCTCCTCCCCCTCCTCCTCACACCAATTTGAGCACTCCAGCTCGGCCAAACCCTGAAATGTTCTCCTCTCCACTTCCCTAGAATAATCCTAGAGGTCCTGGTCTTCTTCAAATACCAATCTTAGTTCCCTAAGTGGAGGATTCAAAGAGGCGTTCCAAAGAAGAGGTAATATCCATTACCGATCTTTTCAATTTCTTTCTTCTTCAACTTCTTCTTATTTAGTTGTTTCATGATAAAGTAACAACATCAGTATTACTTACATACTTATATGTTATTATAAATATGAAACAACCCTAATTCACCTTCTATCCATCCTACGGTAAAAGAAATCACCGCGCGTGCGTACGTACGGAATACCGTCTCCACGCCGTGGTGTAATCTATTTTCCACCACCACCGTACATGGATGGGTATAATGGTGTAAAGAATAACTATACATAGTTATTACAACATCATATTGATTCTGATATATTGTATAATCCACTCCAATTCAATTCAATATTTATGGAAATGATATCATCGCTCGTGCGTATGTACGGACTACCGTCTCCACGACGCGATGAGATTCACTCTCCATGTTAACCATTTAAGAATGATTATAAATTATATATAAAAAATAATAATGAAATATATGAAATTATAAAGCTACTGGATTTATGTATATATATATGTATTTCATCTACTTACTTCCATTCAAGACAATAAGGAAAGGAAAACAGCGTTCATGCGTACGTACGGACTACCGTCTCCATGAACGTTGTTTTTCATTTCATTTATCTATCTATTATATATATATATATATACTGAATATATATGATATATAAATCATATTTTATAATCTGGATGTAAGTAAATCATGATATAATTAATAATAATGTCAAGAACAACAAGTCAAAACACCTACGATTAATGAAACGATTTTACCCAAAAATCTTCTTTAACATGGAATTTTCAAAAGAACGGGTAATATAATGTCATAAGTGAACCATATATGATATCATAACAATGAATATGATTCTGTAATAAGTCAATGACATTATTTAAATCATTATACAGGAGGTTCAGACACATACAAAGCAAATCAGACCTAAGGTAAGGGAAATATCACAATCTCATTTTTATCCGAGATTGTTTATTCGTAAGTATTTACTGGGGTGTATTTTATCATCCACATATATGTTTCATAAATATGTAATATTATTTCCATCCACCTACAATTATTTAAATCCATCTTTACCCTTCGTTGAGTTTTTAGTAAAAGAAATGAAAGGAATCTTTTGTCATTTTCGTACGAGGTGCTTTTTGACTTTTCCGACAAAAGTACGAAGAATGTTTTTTTTAACTTATACGGCATGAATGGATTTCTAAAAAATTATTTCCAAGAAGCTTCCTTTACAAGTATTCAAGTTTATTTTTAATCAACTTCTTTTAGTTTAAAATTGTATGACATGTTAAGAAAGGAAAAGTGTTTTTGAAGTAGAAAGGATATTTTCCTCAAGAATGAAGTTCAAGTATTTTATCAAAATTATTTTCCATCTAAGATAATAAAAGGGTTCTGTTTTTATCCCTATTATTACATGTATTTGATTATGTTGTGATGGAAACATTTTTATGAATTCCATTATCTTATATGAATTGTTTTATGATGTCATGTTGTTTAAGAATCCCATTTTTATTACATGGGTTATGCGATGATGTATGATTTATGATTATGTGGCACACATAAGAAAGGATTCATTATAAGATGGGTGGGACCTATATCTCCCTCCAATGCATTGGGTAAAGATTTTATATCTCATGAGATAAACAGGGCTGGAACGGTAGGTTATACCGGTTCAGTGAAACAGGACTGAAACGAGGGTTACTCGATTCAGAAAGGGACTTTGTCCACTAAGATAGTCTTGGCAATGAGTCTTGACTAACAAGAAATGATTCTCTATGATTATGTGTGAATGCCACAAAGTTTCAGGTTTTATGTTATGATTATTGTGATTACATTTCACTGCCATGATTTACCCCATGTTATGAAATTATGATCTCTTTTGCAGGTTAATATTTCCAAAAGTTATGTGCTTATGTATATGATGTGATTGATATTTCTTTTGTTTACCCTTACTGAGCATTTGAGCTCACCCTTTTATGTTTTCTTTTCCCCAGGATATAAGGAAAGGTTTTAGGTAAAAAAAAGGAAGATCTTTATGGGATATTTTGAAGATCTTTCACCACGATTAGAAGATTATATTCCGAGTTTCCAAAGACACTAAACTATTACGATCCTTGTGTGTGTGTTTTTTGTTATGTACTAAGTATTCCACAAATGTAATGTAATGTCCATGTACGTTATGTTTCAGGTCTCTACACTTGTCTAGTACATGTCGTTTCTACCATGAGCACATTGTGTAGTCTTTTCTTAGGAGAGCTTTGTGGCTTAACCGTGTAGAAGGACTCGTGCAGGGAAAGGGGATTCAAGTACACATCGTGTTTTAAGACAACACTCCATGTGTTTTGGGTGTTACACAACCAGTTTAGGCATGAGTACATGCCCATGTAAATGTCTTATGGGAACATGCCGTGTAGGAATTTTACATGCCGTGTAGTCATGTTTTGTAAAACTTGAATTCTTTCTTTATCATGGTCCCTTCTTTATGCATCTATTTTTCAGTCCATGGTAATATTGATCTAAGTTGTGTGCTTGACCTTGTAGAGTCATTCCACAAATGCGTCCTCCGGTTATGCACCTGTTTCCAGGTGATGATCAGACACCGGACATGGCCGATCAGGGACTTCAACAGGTCCTCCTATCGTGCCAGTCTTGGTACCAGCCATTATACCTGACATAGGTGCGGATGTAAGTTCAGAGAGGCCTTTTTGAGGATGATGCATACTATTTAGGGAGTGTCGACCCATGCCCCGTCAATGGAAGAATTGACGCGAGTCTTTCATCAGCAACATCCTCCTACTTTCTCAGGGGATGGAGGACCCCGGGCTGCAGAGTCAAGGCTAGAAGCCGCGCTGAAGATTTTTGAGCATTTGGATAAACCTCAAGAGAAGAGGGTGAAGATAGATACCTACATGCTTCGAGAATCCGCCAAGAGGTGGTGGGATGTGATCTCACAGGTGGGATGCTAACAGAATATGGCTTGGGATGAGTTTTGGTGTATCTTCTATGATTACTCCTATCCAGAGACCTTGAGGGCCGATCGAGACCGAGAGTTCATGAGTCTAGAGTAGGGTACTCTTTCTATTATGGACTATTCCTCTTGCTTCACAGATCTGCAGAATTTCAATCCTATTCCAGGAGGTGATGAGTTGTTCCTTGCACGGAAGTTAGAGGATGGTCTCAGGCATGACATCTGATCCCAAGTGAACATCTTCAAGTTGAATTCGATATCTTCTATCATCAACCATGCTCTGATCATAGAGCACAATCTAAGGGATTTTTGAGCAGTGATCCAGGGCTGTTCGGTATCCATAGTTAGTATCCCTCCTCCTAACAGCAGGAAGTGCCGTAGGGAGTTCTCACGAGGAGATTAGAGTAGGCAGGATGCATCTTATGGTATCCAGGTGGGGTGCTACCAGTGTAGGAAGAGCGGGAATATGATACCATTTTTTCTGAGGGACCTAGTGGATTGCCGATCGTGTGGCAAGATGGGTGACCTTCAGTGATTTTGTCAGTTCTTCTAACCAGCAGCTGGTGAGATGGGTTCTTCTATGACTCCTCCTTCAGGAGCAGCACCACTAGTTTCTCACCAGTCAGGGAACTGGAGTTCTTCCGGCCGTTCAGGCTGTGGTGGAGGTTGTGGCCATGGTAGTCAGTCACCGGTTCCGCTGCGATAGTAGGGTGGATCAGCTCAGAGTAGTCAGGTAGTGTCATAGGCCCTCATCATAGGCTATACTTTTTCAGTGGAGCAAAACTAGCAGCAGCAGGATCCTAGACCCTCTAATATTCGAGTTATGATCTTAGTAGCCTCATTTTTAGCTTATGTTATTTTCAATACAAGGGCTTCACATCGCATTATCTTTTTCACTATTGTGGATAGCCTTGGTCTCTGTATCTTTTCCTCTGCTGATATTTTGAAGCTAGACACACCGTTTGGGACTAGAATGGATAGTGTACGTTAGTGCAAGGAGTTCCCACTAGTGGTTGGTGGATGTCACTCTCTATTGGACCTCTATGTCCTAGAGATGATAGGATATGATGTCATTCTCAGAATGAACTAGCTAGTTCCTTTCTAGGCAGTCATCGATTGTTATCCCCATAGGGTGAGTTTTTTATCACTATAGGGAGGATCCTTTCTTCATAGGGGAGAATGAGATGTCCAGGTGAGCAGAGCAGGTCCAGAGCTTCATGGTTTGGGAGGAGTTACAGCCCAGATTTCTATTCTATATCTAGATGAACAGGGTACATTGCAGATGTACTTTCCTCTAGTGGTGGATCGTTTTAGATATGTCTTTCCATAGGACTTTTTATGTTTGCCTCAGGAGTGCGAGGTAGACTTCTCGATTGAGCTTGTTCCAGGAGCGGCATCGGTGTCCATTACTCCTTATAGGATGGCTACACCAGAGTTGCAGAAGATCAAGAAACGGTTGGAAGAGTTATAAAAAAAGGTATTTATCCAACCTAGTACTTCTCCTCGGGGTTCACTTGTCCTATTTGTGAAGAAGGTAGACAGAACCCTCAGGCTTCATGTGGACTATCAGAAGTTGAACCAGTTGACAGTCAAGAACCAGTATCCCCTTCCAAGTATTGATGACCTCTTTTATTATCATCAAGGATCCCGGGTGTTATCAAAGATTGAATTGAGGTCCGGTTATCATCATTTGCATATTAGACCATCAGATATACCTCTAACACCCTTCTGAAGTAGGTATGGTCTATAGAAGTATATGGTTATATTGTTCAGTCTCACGAACGCGCCTACAGTTTTCAGGGAACTGATGAACTGAGTGTTCCATCCATACTTGGATTCCTTTGTGGTTGATTTTGTGGACGATATCTTAGTGTACTCGCACACTCAACATGACCATGCTACCCATATTGAGATTGTTTTTAGTACACTGAGGGAGCATCAGTTATATGTTATGCTCTCAATGTGCCACTTTTGGATGGATGAAATTCACATCCTGGGTCATATTATCTTAGAGGAAGGAGTATTTGTAGACCCAGAGAAAGTGAGAGTAGTAGTTTCTTGAGAGTAACCGAATAACATCTTTGAGGTGTGGATTTTTGTAGGGCTAGCTAGATACCACAGACATTTCATACATGACTTTTCACTCTTAGCAGCACTGCTAAATGGTCTGACTAAGAAGGGTGTGATGTTATTATGGTCAAATTATTTTGATTCATCCTTTCAGGAGATGAAGGGGAGGTTGACTTTAGCACTGATACTAGTCATTCCAAAGCTGGGCAAGAGCTATACTGTTTATTGTGATGTGTTAGGTATCGGGATGGGAGATGTTCTTATGCAGGGAGATGAAGTCATTGTGTATGGGTCTCAACAGTTGAGGCCACATGAGAGGAATTACCCGACGCCTGATCTGGAGTTGGCAGCTGTTGTTCATGCCCTACACGGTTGGATACATTATCTTCTGGGAGATAATTTTTTGGTTTTCACTACCCAAAAGAGTCCCAAGTACATCTTCACTCAGCATGATTTGAATTTAAGACAGCGGAGGTGGGTGGAGTACCTACAGTCCTTTGAGTTTGAGCTTTCCTAAATGCCTGGGATGGGCAACGCAGTGGCTGATGCGTTGAGAAGGAGGAATCATATATAGGCAGTTCAGGAGGCCATATGTGAGTGGAATCTTATGAATCTATTCTCTGAGATGCATTTTGAGGTGAACGAAAGATAGGGTAGACTTTTCTATCTTATGTAGCTGTTACCTCTACTCTTCTTAATCAAGTTTGAATGAGGAAGCTATCAGATTCTGAAGGCCTAGTCGTAAGGTAGAGTGTGTCAGGAGAGGACCTTATTATTTTATGGAATATAGGAGATGATGAGATCTTTCATTTCCATAGGTTTGTATGGTTTCCAGCAGACATATGCAAGGAGCTGATTCAGGACCTTCATTCCTCAGTTTTTTGAGTTCATCCTGGAGTCACCAAGATGTATCTTGATCTAAAACGTCAGTATTGGTGGCTAGGTATAAAGAGGGATGTTGCAGGTTTTGTCTTGAGGTGTTCCACTTGTCAGTAGGTGAAGGCGGAGCATCAGCGACCAGCTGCGCTTTTACAGTAGTAACCCATTCTTGAGTGGAAGTGGAATAATGTCACAATGGATTTGGTGATGGGTTTTCCCAGGTCACCTTGAGGGAATGATGTAGTCTGTGTTGTCATTTACAGATTCACGAAGGTCGGTCACTTCTTTCCAATCAAAGAGACATTCTGTGTTGATGAGTTGGGGCAGTTGTACATCCGAGAGATTGTATGTCTTCATGGAGGTCCACAATATTTCGTTTCAGACAGGGATGCACATTTTACTTCTCATGTCTGGAAGGGACTTCAGAATGCATTGGGTATACAGGTACTTTTGAGTACAACATACCACCCCCAGATAGATGTCCAGTCCAAGCATACGATTCAGGTGCTTGAGGATATGCTCCGAGCATGCATTCTGGATTTTGTAGGATCTTGGGAGAATCATATACTTCTTGTGGAGTTTCCCAACAACAATAGTTTTCACGAAACTATTTAGATGGCACCTTTTGAGGTTTTATATGGTAGGACATGCTGATCTCCCTTATGTTGGCTGGAGGCAGGAGAGGTAGCTTTGCTAGGCCCTCATCTTGTTCAAGAGACCATAGAGCAGATAGAGTTGATTCAGAAGAGGATGAATACTGCACAGTCTCGACAGAAGTCTTAATCTGATCAGCAGAGACGACCACTGGAGTTTGAGGTCGAGGATCATGTTTTTCTACCTGTCACACCGAGGTTGGGACATAGGAGGATCATGAGACAGGGTAAGCTTTCTCCGAGGTACATTGGGCCATTTGAGGTGTTGGGGAGAGTTGGGACTGTGGCCTACTGGATGCAGTTACCTCAGAGGTACTGGGATATCCATGACGTATTTCACGATACTCAACTACGACGTTACTTTTCAGACCTGTATCACATCTTTCAACCCAAGAAGGTTGAGCTCAAAGTGGATGCGTCATTCGAGGAGCATCCTATATAGATTTTCGATCGTAGTAAAAAGGTTCTCTTTGGATGGTATATTCCTCTGGTACGAGTGCTATGGCAGCACAGGCGGCTATAGGAGGAGACCTGGGAGAGGGAGTCCGATGTACGAGCACAGTGGCCGGAACTGTTAAGGATTTCTTCTTCTATGACATACTAGGGAAATTCAGTGACGATTTTATTTAATGGGGGAAGTTTGTAAGAACCCAAATATTCTTTTCAGGTATTTTATTACTTTTCTGGTCTTTTTTTGATAAATAAAAGGAAATTCTAGAAATTTTCAAAGTAAATGCAGTATACTTTTTGAGTACACATCGTGTACTACTTTTCCAAAGTAGGTCGTGTTCTGTCCATTTAGTGGCCACACACACGGCCGTGTGGGGGTGATTTGGAGGCCGCCTAAAGGAGAGTACGGAAACGGAGAGTACACGCCGTGTACATCAAAAGTACATGTTGTGTACTTTCTTTATTTTCATTAAACACACTGGAGCCATGTCTAATCACCAGAGCGCTCTTCTTCTAGGTCTCGTTTGAGCGAGAGCTCCATACTGCTGTGAATCATCGACGATCCCCCGAGCGAGCGTCTGTCCTCCGAATCAAACACCATTAGTTGCATTGGAATCTCATCAGTGAGTTCTCTCTTCTCCTTGAGCCTCATTTCATGATTACTCTTCTTTACCAATTTATTTTCTATTTGAAATTTTAGACGTTCTTGTAGATCTTCGATGTTCTAAGGTGATTCAAGCCTTGAAGTTCACATATTGCGATCTCCTAACACCAAGGTAGGAGGTTTGTGCCTTTCTGGTCAAATTCTTTGAGTATTATGTGCAATTTTGACCAATACCCTTGAACGAGGTATTGCATGTTTACCATTTTACCCTTGTTGACTTCCTTCCATGATTTTATGCTTATTTAGAGGTTAAATGGATGTGAATATGGTTGATTTTCTCTACCTTGGATGTTTTTCCCATGCATGCTATGTTTACAACCGTTTGGCCCTGTTTAGCCTATTTGGCTGCCTTTCCTGTTTTCCATGCCTAGAGTTCTAGGGTGGAATATTTGTACACTGGCATGAATGATATGTCGTAGACTGATTATCCAAGGATTTATGTAGGTTTCCTTTGTCCATATTGCATTTCTACGCTCGTTGACCTACACAGGGTCGTGAGTAACTGGTGTAGTTGGCTATAAGGGGAATTAACTGAGTGAGCTTTCTCAGAGAGTCTTTGATAACTTTAGACTATGAGGGGAATTGACCGAGTGAGCTTCCTCATAGAGTATTTGAATCAATTTGGGCTATAAGGGGAATTAAATGAGTGAGCTTCATTATATATTCCTTGATTGCTTTAGACTATAAGAGGAATTGACCGTGTGAGCATCCTCATAGAGTCATTGAATTATTTGAATGACCTGGGCTATAAGGGGAATTGACCGAGTGAGCTTCCATAGAGAGTCCATGACTTTGGGGATATAAGGGGAATTGACTGTGTGAGCTTCCTCAGAGAGTCCCTGACTACCTTATACAATAAGGGGAATTGATTGTGAGTGATTCCTTAGAGATTATTTATTAATTATTTTGACTGAACCAGAGGGGTTAGGCCAAGTGCACTTCCCATAGGGTTGGTTGTACTTATTAGGTAGGCCCATAGGGGATTTTTCTGAGTAATTCCCATAGGGTTACTTATTTTGGGCTTAACTGTTTATTTCGTTGTTCCATGATATTGAAACTATGGATTGTTTACTGCTGAGTACTTTCTTGTTTGCTATTTTATGTACTTTTACCTACCATATATTCACTGACTATTAGGCACAGATCTTCAGGTGGTTGTCTACTGGGATTTAGTCTCACACCCTGTTTGGGTCATCCTTTTGGTCCCAAATAGATTATATTGCTGCAGGTTTAGATAAGGGCAAGCGCCCTTCTACTTCAGGTACCTAACTAGCTGTGGAGCTGGAGAGCATGGGACCAAGATTAGGCTTGCGATGCGGAGGATCTATTTATCTTTTTCTTCTGTACTTTGGTTTAGCACTATTTTTATTTCCAACATTGTGACTTATTTGGATACATTCCTAGCCATATGTATCATGCATCATTTTATATATATATGTGCTCTGGTTGTTTATTATTCCAGTCTTCTGTGGTTTATTGTTGTTGGATATTTACTTCTTACACTATTGTGTGTTTGTTTCTTTCTATTTTGTACTCTATCAATGAGGGAATATTTTCTCCACTATCACACCCAATCCCTCGCTGCTAGACGGCAGCCTCTGGCGTTCGGGGAAGTGTGCTTGAGGCCATGTGACCAACCGGGTATGGGGTGCCTCTGGGTGGCTTTCGAAATCAGGACATTACAATGTGTTTCATTATTAATATATATAACCTTAGCTAAGTCCTTTGGCCAAACCGTATATATTTATGAATATTATATAAATTAATAATATAAAATTTGTTTTAAAAACTCAAATATGTCTATTTTGACACTATTTAGTATTTTATTTTTTTGAAATCCATAAAAACATTATCCCTATGAATAAAATTTGTTTAACCAACCCTAACATATCATATTAACTTATTAAATTAGTGTAATTATTCAGAAGTCTAAATTTACATTTATTTGGATATTTATAATATCAATTATTTTAATATTTCATTAATAAGTAAATTACATCAACATAATTGTGTCATAAATAAATAAAATTATTTAATGTCTACAAATTATAAATAAAGTACCATAATGTAGTAAATATTTTTAGCTTTTTAATTTATATTTATAGTCTAATTTATTTTAGGTATAACCCTGTATTAAAAATGGTTTAGTTATTTAACTTTGAATTTAACTCTTTTAACTTTTCTTTAAATAAAATAATTATAAATTTCATAATCTAATCCCTGTAGACCAAAGAGGGTCATAATTTATTCCTATGTTTTTTTGGTCGAATTACACTTATCGAATAGAATTTGGATAACTGAGAGTGTAATTATGATTTCATTTTTACCCTTAATTACGCTATTTACTTTTAACCGTGGTAAATAAAAGTCAAATGTTATTATTCACCAATAATTATTTTCATCTTATTGAACCACATTTTATTTACTAATATTAACCACGTTTCTCGGATTTTTGAAATTTATCTCACAGAAGCGGTAAAATTAAGTTTTATGCAAATTTGCAAATTCTCCTTGGAGATGTGTAAAAGACGGTAAAAGATCAATAAAATTTTTATATGTCTAAACATATTATAAAATGACTCCAATGAATTTCATTGAACATGTATAGGTATTATGTATCTATTTTGACCTAAAATAAATTTAAATGAAGTAAATAATTATTTAAATAAAAAATCTGTTTTAACCAATAATGCAGTGTTTTACACAATTCCTCAAATATTTAATGTTTTTAGAAAAATAACAAAAATTCACCCTAAGCTAATTTCGATATTCCAAATTCAAATATGAATTCAATTTTGAAAATTAAAATTTATAAAATTTCAAAAAGTGGGTATTACAATTCATAATGGCTAGTATGATTGGTCATGGTGTGTTAGAATCACAAAGTTGCGTAGAATTCAAGCTATTAAATTATTCAAAGGAATACGTACTGTGGATGCTTGGGGTGTTACATTATTCCCTCCTACAAATATTTTAATCCTCAAAATTTTAGTAATACTACTGCACAAAAAGATTCGGGTGGTTCTTCATCATATGTTCTTCTGGTCCCCACGTTGCCTCTTCCATCTTATGGTTTCTCCGTAGAACTTTTACCAGACGAGTCGTCCGGTTTATCAGCACTTATTCTCTTGTATCAAGAATTTTGACATTCTCTTCACAATATGACATATCAGGTTCCTGTTCAATTTCCACATAGGTGAGTATATTCCTTGGGCCAGGCATTTTTTTTCTCAACAGTGATGCATGGAACACATCGTGAACTTTGGAGAGACTTGGTGGAATTGCCAAATGGTAAGCTACAACCCCAATTTTTTCTAGAATATTGAATGGTCCGATGTACCTGGGACTTAATTTATCCTTCTTAATGAATCATATAACTCCCTTCCATGGAGATACCATCATGAAAACATGATCTCCAACCTAAAATTCCAAATACTTCATTCGTTTATCGAAATAGCTCTTCGGCCTACATTGAGCTTCTTGGATGTGGATTTGGATAACCTTCACCTTTTCCATCATTTCTTCACCATGTTCAGGGCATAAGATTTTTCTTTCACCAACATCATCCCAAAAAGTTGGTGTGCCACATCTCTTTCCATATAACACTTCATATAGTTCCATATGAATACTTGAATGGAAGCTATTTTTATAGGAAAATTCTACCATAGGTAAATATTGATCCCACATACCTTGAAAGTCATGTGAGAAAGATCTCAACATGTCATCTAGGATTTGAATAGTCTGTTCTGATTGTCTATCAGTTTGAGGGTAGTAGGCAGTGCTCATACGAAGTTCAGTATCGAAGGCCTTCTGAAGACTTTTCCAAAATATTGATGTCAAACAAGGATCACGATCAGAAACAATCGATAGGGGTACACCATGGAGTCTTACAACATCATTAATATATATTCTTGCAAGATTTTCAAGTGGTAAATCTTCTCTTATAGAAATAAAATGTGTTGACTTGGTAAGACAAACAATAATGACCCATATAGCATCATTTCTTCTGGGAGTCTTTGGAACCCCCTTACAAATTCCATCGTAATATTATCCCATTTCCACTTAGGTATGGGAAGAGGTTGCATGAATCCTCCATGTTGTTTCCTTACATCATTCACTTGTTGACAAACCATACATCTTGAAACAAAATCGGCAACCTCCCTCTTCATGTTTTCCCACCAAAAATGTTCATTCAAATCTCTATACATCTTTGTGCTCCCAGAGTGTGTAGAGAAATTGGAGATGTGGGAATCATCAAACAATTCCCTTTTTAGATCAAGTATATTGGGAACACAAAGTCTCTTCCCAAATTTCAAATTTCCATCTTCATATAAGAAGTCACTCAATCTCCCATCAATCAAAGCTTTAATCCTCTTTTGAAACTCCTCATCACCCATTTGATAACTCTTTATCCTTTCTAGTAAAGATGTTTTGGAAACCATTTGAAATATTATTGATGTTTCACCTTCCATGGTTATTCTCATTTCCATCTTTACTAGATCCATGAAAATAGGATCCCTTTCATCTCTCATCTTGTTCAAAACTCCATGATCCTTTCTACTCAAAGCATCGTCCACCTTATTTTCCTTCCCTCGGTGATAGTGTATAGTGCAATCATAATCTTTTAGTAGTTCAAGCCATCATCTTTTCCTCATTTTTATTCCATTCTATGAGAAAATATACATCAAACTATTTTGATCAGTATAAATCTCACATTTTTTCACCATATTGATAGTGTCTCCATATTTTCAGTGAAAATATTATAGTTGCTAACTCAAGAACCTGAGTGGGATCGTTTTTCTCTTGAATTTTTAGCTTTCATGATGCATAGTCAATAACTCTATCATTATGAATAAGGACACAACTAAGTCATTTCTTTTATGAATCACTATAAATAACAAACCCATCACTCCTCGATGGTAGAGTCAAGATAAGATAATTAACTAATCTTCTCTTCATTACTTCAAAAAACTCTTAACACTCTTTTGTCCAAACAAATTTTACCCATTTACGAGTGAGTTTGGTTAATGGGTTATCCAATCGAGAAATATCATAGACAAAATGTTGATAATGACCTGCTAAACAAATAAATATACATACCTCAGTTACACACATCAGTGTTGGACATTCATGGATTGCCATCGTCTTTGATGGATCAACAGAGGTTCCATACTTAGAGAAAATATATCCAAGAAAAGAAATCTCCTAACGATAGAATTCACATTTCCTAAAAATCCCATATAATTCATTTCTTCTAAGAGTCTTCAAAATAATGCCAAAGTAATTTTTGTGATCTTCATAGATTTTTGAGTTTACCAATATATCATCAATAAATACCACTAAAAATTCATCAAAATATTTCTTGAAAACTCTATTCATTAGATCCATGAAGACAGAGGGTTCATTAGTCAATCAAAAAGGCATTACTGTAAACTTGTAATGCTCATACCTAGTTCTAAATGCTGTTTTCGGAATGTCTTCCTTCTTCACACACAATTGATGATATCCAGATCACAGTTCAATATTTTAAAAGTATTGAGCTTCATGATGTTGGTCGAATAAATCATCAAAGCGAGGAAGAGGAAGCTTGTTCTTTATTGTTATAACATTGATCTCCCTATAGTCAATGCACAACCTCATAGATCCATCTTTCTTCTTAACAAAAAGGATTGGGGCTCCCCATGGAGAAAAACTAGGGCGAATAAATCCCTTATTAATTAATTCCTCTATTTGTTTTTTAGTTCCACTAATTCTACAGTGTCCATTCTATAAGGTTTCTTTGACATGGGCCTTGAACCATGAATTAAATCAATGGAAAACTCAATTTATCATTCTAGAGGATGTCCAGGTTAATCCTCCAGAAACACATCAACATATTCATGCACAATATGTACATAATATATTTGAACATTATTTTCCTCAACCATAATTATTTCATTCTCATCCCCCAAATAATTGAATTTAGTAAATATACTGGGGGTGGATCTAGATAAGAATCATATGGTGACATTTCTTCTCTAAAATAAGGTACTCGTTATCATCATCGAGATTTGTAACATTCTTCTCCTTCCAATAAATTTTTGCATCATCATCTTAAATCCAATCCATTACAAGGATTATATCAAATTAAATCGGGGGTATGAGGATTATATCAGCCGATAAATATCATATATATGCCTTAATGGGGATTGATTTAGAAAAATATGTTGCAATGATACTTCCCTTAGGAGTTTTTACTGACAACTCCCTTGTTAAATCAAATTGGAAATATCTAATTTTTTTAGAAAACTGGGAAGATATGAAACAATGCGATGATCCAAAATCAAACAAATAATTGACTAAACTTGAGGAAACCATTAAATTACCTGCCCCCATGTCTTTCGAAGCTTCAACCTCAGCAGTAGTGATCGTATAAGCTTGTCCTTGATCCAATGTCATTTTCTAAGGTCAGTTTCCCTGACACATAGGACATTCATTTGCATAATGTACAATCTCCCTGAAATTGTAGCATTGAACAATGGTAGCTTCTTTCTTCCCCTTACAATCACTAGAAATATTGCATTTATGTCCACATTTGTAGCATACTCCTTTTCTTTTAAGACAGGAACCAGGGTGATTCCTTCCACAATTATCACAAGGTGGAAATTAAACTCTTCCCTTCTTCCATGTTTCCTTATTTCCTTTCCAATAATGTTTACCAGATCTCTTCTTCTCTTGTTTTTCTTTAAAGTCATGAGACTTAGAGAATTCCTTTTCTCTCTTAATATAATAAGAGACAATATCTTCAAAAGATGATAAGGATTGTGAGATTAATTCTCGGTGGAGAAATGGTTATATCCCATTAGAGAAATGATCAATATTACTTCATGGGTTACATATATAATCAGAAGCATGACTTGAAAACCTTGTAAAGTTATCTTCAGACTTTGTGACTTTCTGATCCTCCTTTTTTTCAAACATAGAAATTTCCTTTCTATATCTGCTCAATGGTCACAAGGAAAGTATTTTTCCAAGAAAATATCTTTATACTCCCTCCATTATATACTTGATACTTCTTCATCCTCATTTGTGTTTTGAATTAATGACCACCATTGATCTACATCTCTGGTGAGGCAATAAACATTCAAGACAAATTTTTCTCTTTTGATACTCCCCAAATCATGAAATATTTTCTATAAGGAACATATCAATTGTTCAGCTACAAATGGATTTGTAGAACCATTGAACGTTGGTGGTTGTTTCCTCATGAAGAGATCTAACATTGTTACTCCACGTTGTGGATCATGGTGCTCCATATGGCTATGTTTATTATTCATAACCTGTTTGAGTTGTCCCAGTATAGTGATAAGCTGATCAGCTCCAGTTGCATCACCATCTCTGCTATAATTGTCTTGAGAAAGTGGAAAATCCTTAGATGGATTAAGTGCATTGATATGGTTTCCATTCCTTCCACTAGGTTCCATTTCTAATCAATTACATTTATTATATTAGTTTATGAACCAAAATACATAATTCCAAACTTGTAAATCACTTAACATAAATTGAACAGTTTATAGATATAATCGATAACCGTAAAAATGTTTTCCTTGAGGAATTATATACTCATAAATCCTTCATAATGGTTTGTAATGAAAATGATAATAATACTAAGAATATCCCCTAGAGTTTTGTAACCAAGAGTGCAGTAAGACCCGTTATTGTGAACTAGTTCTCGTTCACGTCTAGCTCAAAGTGGTGTTCTCAGGTTTTACACCTAGGTACATCTGTGCTAGAGTAGCCTCTATCTTCTCGTATCCATACAGGGTTTTAATTCTTGAAAAACTCACAAAATCTCTATAGTACCAAAATTTTAGGAAGTTCTTCTATTCTAATCCTCAAAGTCTGTCTTAGGGTAATGTTCACTAATCAGACTTTTTCTAAATCTAGTTTCCTTGGTTTGTACTAAACTTCCTCTGATACCAATTGTATCTCCCTGACCTTAGTTACCTAGAGTCCATGATTTATTACATAACATAGGCATGATACATGGAATCATGTCCCGAAAGACAGATCATTTTAGTATTATTGGAATCAAGATACATACTTAAGTTCCACATTACAACTTGAAAAGGAATAAAACACTAATTTATTCCATTAGAAACATCCAAGCCTATAAGATTATGCCTGCTAGTCACTTATAACTAACTTCTTCATATCCGGGGAAAATAAAACATAAGAAAGGGGTGAGCTCAAACACCCAGTAAGGTTAACCAATACAACAGAATATAACATAAACAGTAGGAATGATGATTAATTCAAAACACATGCCTTTAAAAACAATAAAAATAAACACTTTATGGCAAAAATATGAGATAAGAAAATAATTCCATAATAAAAAATATTCATGGGTATTCTAGTTCTCAAATAACCACATGAACCATCCTTATTATTTTCATAATGAGAGAATGCATAATTTCAGACATTCTAAAACAATTTGTCAAGGCCTTGAAAAAGATGTCTAAAAATGATTAGGGCCTTGGCCAAAACCGTATATCAAATAGGGAAAGGCCTCACCCAATTCCTCTTCTTGTTGTCTCATGAAACCTACCGTGTCACGACATGTCCCTCGTGGCCCGTGTCGTGACTACCCCAAGCCCGCCTTCCATAGTCCAGGGGCTAGCGACTAGCACCAAAGGCATAAATACCTAAACTGGGAAGACTCCCAATCTATACTCAAATTTCCTTCACACCAAAATATAAATATATTTATTCCTTGTTTGAATGCCTAAACTGCGAAGAAATTGCCTTTAAAACTTGAAAACACACACAACAGAGTTCGAACTGGAAGAAAAATACTAATTAAAGAAATATACAAAGAGTGATAAAAGTAGAGGGGCCGAAATACAAGCCCAATATTAAAATACAAGTACAACTAAAAACAAGTACAACTGAAAAGGACAAAACTACTGAAAGGCGAAGAGAAGCCCCTGGATCATCGACCACAGATCATACCAGAAGGGTAGGTATAGATATCATCCTCAACACTCCATGTATGTCGGTCTCCTATGCATACCGACCACTCATATTGTTCACCTCTGGGTACCGTCCATTCCTGGTACTCTCAGCCTCAGTCAGCGATGTTTGTCATCTGCAACCAACACAATGAGGTGCGGGCATAGCCCACACAGGGGTGAGTATAAAGATACTCTGCAGGGACCCTGAGACCCTCAGGGTCTCACCAAATCCATCAAGTATAAATCAAAAAATATGAAATTAGCAGATAACCCCACTTAAGTATATTCCCATACATATACCTAAGTTATCATGTAATCCATCACAATCATGAGGTAAATACAAAAAGTTACCGACTCAGCTCAACCAGGATTTTATTCTTGGGATAGTATCAATTTGAACCCTCGGTTGTTGGAGAACTCGCCCTCTAACGAGTACAGTGGGCCCGCCGCGTCACACAGAGGTGCTTCCCACTAACCTTGGACTACTAAGGTACTCATCTTATCGAGTATCATGGGTCTGTCGCGTCACATTGAGGCGCTCCCCAACGTTGGTCTACCACATCACACAAAGACGATCCCCCTCATAGCTTGCTGAGGTACTCCTACTGTCGAGTATCGTGGGTCTATTGCGTCACCAAGGTGCTCCCCACTATGGGTCTGCCATGACACCCAGGTGCTCCCCACTAGGCCAATAGAGTCACTTCGAGTCAAACTGTCAACAGTCGTCAGGTCTCATCTAGCTACTTGGTTCCCGCAAAAATGCTTGCTCATCTCCAGAAGATCTACTCCACAAGCTACTAGTAGATGCTCCAACTGCCACGAAGTCCCCTGAAGAAGTATCTAAAAGTTCTATCACATCCTAGAGGTCTCAACTCAATATACGACGCATCAATTGGACGTCTGGTCTGTGAGTTATTATCCTTTTATCCTCGGGGGGGCCATTTGGATTCGTGTACTATCCAACCTGACCTTATCTCAACTTTAACTCCAACTCCAGTGGGGTATACTCAAGGGGACCATCATGATCCATGAAAACTAGCGCCACTGACGGTTCATCAACCAATTGTATTGTGCCAAAGATATGGCCAAAGAAAGTAAAGGGTCAATAGTGGGCCCGGGTCCGGTCCGACCTGGTCGGACCGACTCGGAAAAACCCAGTCTGGGCCGACCCAGTTTGGGTCGACCCAGTTAGAAAGGTTTGTTCTAGCCCAACCCATTGGGTGGACTAGCCAGTTAGGTATGGCCCGGCCCACTAGGCCCAGCCCAGCCGCCTGTGAGGGTAGTTCGGCTCGGGATTGGGGACGGTTCGGCCTGGAGCGTTGCAAAGGTGCGGCCCAGCTCGGCTCGGGCCAGAGGGCGCGGCTGGGCCGGTTCATCCAAGGCACCACGATGTGGGTTGTGGGCTGGTTCGTTAGGTCGGGCGGTCGGGAGGTGGTCGGGCAGGGTGTGGCCAGGCGGGCAGGCGGCTGGGCAGGACACGAGGCGGGCCGACGGACGGCTGGGAAGGGTGCGGCCAGGTCAGGAGGCGGCCGGGCAGGGCACCAGGCAGGCCGTCGGGCATCCAGGAAGGGCGCGGATGAGCGGGTATGTGGTTGGGAGGCCGGGAGGCTAGGCTGGCGCTGTTCGGTGCGGCTCCGGCCAGCCCGGGCCGGCGGGGTTCGGCCGGGGTGAACGGGAGGCCTGCAGTGGTGTGACCGAGCATGCAGGAGGCCGACTGTGGTTTCGCCCGCAGATCCAGCTCGGTTAGGGTGCCAGAATGCCATAGGGGTGGCGTGCTTCGCGGAGGCCACGGGAAATACGGCCTTTGCATGTTACATCATCACCTTCAAACCTCTTCCTCGCCATGCTGAGAAAAAACACAAACAAGAATGGTGGAGGGGTCAGGCCATGTTGGTTTGGACCAAACCCTCCGCATTTAGGGTGGTAACACTTGGATCATCAAAGAGTATGAAAGATGAACAATAATATTTTTACAACCACGCAATAATTTCTTTCCAATCTGAAGAAGATATAAATAAAAATGAAAGTTATAAAAAATAAACCCCCTACCTTTGATTGACGGTCATTGACATTGAGGTCGCAGGTAGAAGAAAAAGGAGTTCGTTGTTCATCACGTCCTCCACACACTCCCAATCCAGAGCTGCGTCGACTCATTGACGATGATGCACAGGGTAGGTTGGTTGAATACAACCCACATTAGTAGGATCTGAGGTAGTAAGTCGAAGAAGGTTGGCATTCTTTGTCCGTTGAGCATTCTTTTTCAGTGGAGCATTTTTCATTGGAAGATCTTTTCTCCCAAGAACTTCTCTTCCCAAGATCCACTAATTGAGAAATGACATGAAAAATAATAATAGATTGAGTTTCTCTATTATTTAGTTGTTGACATAAAAATCAAATTGGTGAATTAATAACCTAGATCCACTAATTAATTCATGAGTGTTGGCACAAATTAATTAGGGTATTTTGAACTAATTATTAAAAGGGGAGGTCAAGAGGCTCTACCTCATTAATGAGGGAGAGTTGAGAGGTTTTACTCTCTTCCATAAATAGGGGGTTTGGCCTCGTGTGTTCCCCAAATCGTAACCTCTCGCGAGAGGTTAGGTTTGGGTGGGCCCCACCACCATAATCTCTCATGTGAGGTTAAGGTGTGGTGGTCCCACCACCAACTTCCATGATGAGGTTCTTAACCACCAAACACCCACATGGGGCCTCAAATAAAAATAAAGTGAATCTCACTTTATATTATTATTTTCCACGAAAACCCAAAAACTATCTTTTAAACTTGAACCACTTCCGTCGATGTGAAAGTATTCTTAAGTGAATACTAGTGTTGTGAGTTCAACGATGCCCCCAAATTTCAATTCCAATCACCGGTTCAAATGTTATAAAAACCTGCTCATACGTTTACTGAATGTACCCAAACAAATCATTAGAAAATTTTTATGGGCACACCGGGCCTCAGAATCATGCATTGTTAGTTTTTGTAGACTCTTAAAATTCCCATGTATTTAAAAATAATAATTTCCCTAGAAATTATGGGTCTTTACATTCTCCCCACCTCAGGGATTTACATCCCCGTAAGCTACAACTTGAACTAAGGGAACAAGTGGGGGTATTGAGCACGCATCTGAGTCTCTCGCTCCCATGTGCTCTTTTAATGGATCGTGTGCTGCCAGCGAACACTCACTATTATTATCGACCATCTTCAAAGGACCCGCTCATGTCGATCCTCAATATCTACTAGAACCTCCGTAAAACTCTCCCCATCATGGACGTCCAACTCTCCAAGGTTGATGATGTGAGGAGGGTCGTGCACATATCTCCTCCGTGGGGATACAGGGAAGACATCGTGCACCCGGTGCATCTGATGTGGAAGATCTAAGTGGTATGCCACATCGCCAACTCTGCCGAGGACCTAAAAATTTCTGATGAAATATAGAGATAACTTGCTGCCCTGGCCAAATCCTCGTAGACCTTGTCGAGGTGAGACCCGTAGGAAGACGTGGTCGCCATCCTCGAACTCCAGAGGTCTCTGTCTCCTATCAGCATACGACTCCCATCTACTTTGTGCAGTCTTCATATGATCCTAGATGATCTATACCTTCTCCATGGTAGTTCGTACCATCTCTGGTCCCACTAGTGATGACTCCCCAGGGTCAGTCCTGCATAAGGGTGATCTGCAAGGTCGCCCTTATAATGCCTCGAAAGGTTCCATCCTGATGGTGGAGTAATAGCTATTGTTGTAGGAAACCTCCACCAAAGGTATGTGATCCTCCTAGCTATGACCGAAGTCGTGGACACAAGGATGTATCATGTCCTTGAGGGTCTGTATGGTCCGCTCAGTCTGACAATCTGTCTGAGGATGGAAGGAGGTGCTCAGACGAAGCTGCATCCCGAAATCCTCCTGCAACCCCTTCCATATCCTCGAAGTAAACCATGAATCACGATCAGAGACAATAGATGAAGGTACTATATGTATCCTCATAATCTCTTTCACATAGAGGCATCCCAATATCTTTACTGAACCCTACTCTCTGATTAGTAGAAAGTTGGCTGACTTGGTGAGTCGGTGAACGATCCCCCAAATCTAGTAATGACCCCTGGATGTATGTGGAAGTATTATCATTATGTCCATGGATATCTCATCCCACTTCCACTCTAGCACCTCTAATGGCCGAACCAAGACTGATGGTACTAGTGCTCTACCTTCACTTGCTGAAAAGTGAGGCATCAAGATACAAACTCTGCTACTGCCTTCTTCAAACCTAGTCACCAGTGCTGTCGTCACTGATCCTGGTACATTATCTCCACTCCTGGATGTAACTCTAGAGGGTATGTGTGTAACTCCTTCAAAAATTCCTCCTGAAGTGACATTGGTACCATAGTACATCCTCTGATGAGGATGACGTGCTCCCAACCTTCAAAAAATCCATCAGGTGCCTGCCCTATGGATATTTGAGCACGTCGCGTCTCTTAGTCTACGTCCCCATGTTGTGCCTCCCTGACTCGCTGAAGAAGTGGGGGAGTGACTGTGAGGGACTGAAGGAAAGCTTCTCTATCTCTATCCACATAGGATATCTATAAAGCAGCCAATTGTTCCGTCGCCTCGCCTAGCAGCTGTATACCAGATCTCTTGCTGAGTGCATCTTCTACACCGTTCCCTTTTCCAGGAGTATAGACTATCTCCATGTCATAGTCCTGGAGGAACGTAATACATCACCGATGTCTCAGGTTCAGGTCTTTTTTAG
Source organism: Viscum album (assembly GCA_963277665.1). Lineage (NCBI taxonomy): Eukaryota > Viridiplantae > Streptophyta > Magnoliopsida > Santalales > Viscaceae > Viscum > Viscum album. Next base: position 2,125,291,112 of record OY728119.1, read on the forward strand.
AGAAGATATAACTGAGACTCTTGTGATCATAGTACATGGTAAAACGTTCTCCCATCAGATAGTGTCTCCACATCATCAAGGTGAAGACCACTGCTGCTAACTCTAAGTCATGGGTAGCATAGTTCTTCTTGTGCTATCTCAGATACTGAGAACCATACACACTCACCTGCTCTCTCATGCATCAGGACACGCCATAGTCTGGTCCCTGATGCATCATAGTATACTACATACCCTATGCCTTCCTCTGAAAGCCTCAAGATGGGGGAACTAGTCTGCCTCTCCCTCAGCTCTTGAAAGCTCTGCTGGAATCTCTACGACCATAATATGGTTTTCCCATTCTTCGTCAAGGCTGATCGTGGTTCTTCAAATATAGATAAGTCTAGTAGTAACCTTCGGTAGTAACCAGCAAAACCCAGGAAACTATGTACCTCTGTCACACTCCTGGGTGGCTCCCAAACAAGTACTGCCTCAATATTCACTGGATCTACTGCAACTCCAGCCCCTGATATGGCATGCCCCAGAAATTGAACCTCTCGGATCCAAAACTGGATCTTCGAGAGCTTACCCTAAAGCTGGTGCTCTCAGAGTGTATCCAGTACTACTTGAAAATGTTAGGCATGCTCCTCCTTAGTAGTCGAGTAGATCAGAATGTCATCGATGAAGACTACAACAATGTGATCGAAGTATGGCTGGAAATCCCGTTCATGAGTCCCATGAATACTTCTGGAGCATTGGTTATTCTGAAAGGCATAACTGAGAACTTGTAATGGTCGTACTGACTTCGGAAGGCTATCTTCTGCACATCCTCATCTCGAACTTTGAGATGGGAATTTCCTGATATGAGGCCTATCTTCAAGAACCACCATTCTACCTTTAGCTGATAAAAGAGGTCGTCAATACTCAAGAGTGGTTACTTTTTCTTCGCGATCACCTGGTTTAAGAAATGGTAGTCGAAACAAAGCCTCAAGCTCCCATCTTCCTTCTTGGTGAACAGAATCTAGTCTGCCCAGGGAGAAACACTGGGTCAAAAGAATCATTTCCCATGCAAGTCCTCTAGTTGTACCTACAGCTCACAAAGCTCAATAGAAGTCATATGATATGCTGTTGTAGATATCAGTGTCTTCCCAGGGTACATGTCAATGTAAAATTCCACCTCTCTATGAGGAGGTAGCCCTAGAACATCATTTGGGAAAACATCCGCATACTGGTCCACCACTACAGGATATCTCGGACTCTCCACATCAAATGCTCTGAGGGTAAGGCATGCTAGCTGATTAGTTATTTGTTTCACCCTCCTCTGAGTAATTCTATATTGCGCTACAACGGTTCCCTTCTCACCTGTGAAGGTAAACCTGGTCCCATCCGTGTGGACACACTGCACTTTGCGCCTAATACAGTCGATCTGAGCATGGATTGTAGATAACCATTCCATACCCAAGATGAGGTCATAAGGCCTCAATTCTGTTACAAGGGGATCCCAGCCAAATCTATCACCTCCTCGAGTAAGATCACACTGGAAGAACCTGTGCAGAATCGTCGAGTCTTCTCCCGTAGGAGTCTCTAGCTCTAAGGATCGAGCAAATGGATCCTTCGAACTCTCTAAGATCAGAACGAGGGTAGAGGAAATGAAAGAGTGACTGGAACCTGTGTCTATAAGAACTACAGCTAAGGTGGAGTAGACAGAGATTGTACCTCGAATCATTTCAAGGGCATCTTGATTTTAAGCCTCACCTAACAAGATCTGATCTCTCACCAGTCCACCTGCACCCTATGGTCGGGGTGGACCTCCTCATTATGGTGGTGGTAACACCTCGAAACATCTCCCACCACCAGCTACATGGCCAGCTCCTCTGCCACGTCTTCCTGCTCCCTGAGGACTGCCTCGATAGAATCTAAGTTTCTTCCTGGGTGGTCCTTTGACCATCTATTGATCATCGGAATGGTAGGTCTGACAGTAACGAGCCATGTGACCATGCCCACTGCATGATTAAAACTGCCCTCTCATGGTAGGTCTGTCTCTGCCCCGGGTGCCCCGTAAAACCGATCCTGAGAAATGCGGTCGTTCACCTGTGGAATTGGTCCTCTTGGACCTCTGTGACATCTGTCTACTGCCAGCTGCAGAAGACTCCACTACATGTCGACTAGTGGTGGGTCTCGCTACTGGAGACTGATCAGCAAGGAAACTCTCCAATAAGAGGGATCTCTCCAACACCTCTTCATGTGTGAGGATGTTGATGGAGAGCATCATAACCCTGATCTCTCACCTGATCCCTTTCTCTAAGTTCCGGGCCCTGAAGAATGGATACCGCACCAAATTTTTGGGGTAGTGCGAGAGGTCGATGAACCTCACTGAGTACTGTGCCACAGTCATGCTGCCCAACTGCAGATGAAGTAGCTCCTATATGCGCACCGCGCGAAGAGTCACTGGAACAAACTCCACCTGAAAGAGGCTCTTGAAGTATACACAGAGAAGCATCATCTCGTCGTGAACCTGGAGTATCGAGCTCCACCATCTGCCCGTTGCTACTTATAGAAGGTTGGCAGCAAGAATCATCATGAAGTCAGTTGGTGTCTCTACCAGTTTAAAGACTCTCACCACAACCTCCAGTCAATCCTTAGCTTTCTGCGGGTCCGTCTCTCACTTGAACCTAGGTGGCCTCTGGCACTGTAACTCGTGCAACATGCTCAAGAGGCGTGAATCATCTGCTACTGGGGCTGGTGGCATCGGTGGCCCAACAAGGTGTGGTACCGCTGGTGCCTCTATAGGAAAAGGGCCCTTCACTGAGGCCTCATCGCTCAGTGGCCTATCCGCGCGTAAAACTATTGGGGCTCTAGTTGGTCATCTACAGGGAGGCATACTGAATGAAACAGATGCGACACGGTCAAAAGATTATACCTAGTGAGCTGACCTGGTTGAGCTGACTTGAATAAAACTTTTGAAATCACACACGTAATCATTGTTTTTGTGCACTGAGTTAGAAATCATAATTCTAGGTCCTGGTGTATAGATACATTGGCCTCTGCACCAACACTGGACTCCCTGAACTGAGAACCACACTCAGTAACCTTAACACTATTGCTTCATATAAAAGAAAGATGAGAGTCCTAAGTTCTGTGGTAGAACTGACTCCTCTAATACCAAATGTGACAACTGGGTCCGAGTGACAGTACATACACCCCGCCCAAACATGGTGGTCGGGTCCTGGCCCGCCAAGTATCACCAATTGCCTCGTAGACACGTGGTCCACACCCGAGGGCCCACCCACTTTCCCAAACGGGTCATCTGACTACTGACAATCCCCACATTCCAACACATGTCCTTTCCAGTGTGCTTTTTTCCACACTCACACACACCCTGGGAAACATCCCAGAAGGTCACCCATCTTGATCACTGGTCCAAGCCAAGCACTCTTAACTGTGGAGTTGTAATCAGGTAGGCTCCCAATAATAAAGGTACACCTTGTTGACATGAGTCATATAATTTATTCATTTAGCCGTTTATCTTTCGGGGGTGTTACATACCGATTCACCGAGGAGTTATAGCAGGCTCCACCCATCACATACTAAGTCCAATACATTCCTCATATGTAAAGGTTGAAACACAACATAAACATTCGTATTAAAAATATCATAAAAAATGTCAATATTTTAACCATAAACCATGAATGGTTTAAAAATAACACATCCACAATCAAACATATAAAAAAACCTTCAATACAATATTGAAGATTTGTATCATAATAAATCAACTTCAAACATGTTTAAAACCCATCAAAGGATTTTGTCATATATGAAATGAAAACTATTTGAATGAAATACCTCTTTAAATTTTGAAACCATTTAAGAGTCACATAATTATAAAAGAAAACATTTATTTTGAAAATATTCTTATAAGATTGTAAGAGAATCCTTAATGATGTTATAATAGTGGAAAATATCCTCACCCGCCGTATAAGTTAAAAAAAATTCATTAATTTTGTCGAAAAGGTCATAATGTACCTTGTTTAGAAAACAACAGAAATATTCATTTAAAAAATATAAGGTCAAATAAGGGTATAAATGAAATTAAGAAATATTCTAGTAAATAGTAAAAAAATTGAAATACATTTTTATGAAAACGTGGATGTGGATGATAAAGAGGTCTCAATAGATGCTTACGTAAAATCAACCTCAGATAATAAAGTGATTGTAAAATTAACCATTACCTTGTACTTTTCCTTAGTATATGGTATTTTAACCTCATGTAAAATAGTTAAAAAAATTTATTAAATTATACAAGAACTATATACTTAAATATGATATAATATATGATCTTATAAGGTTGCTTTGTTAATAATATTTTAGTAGTATCATCATTTTGGTTGTTAACTGATTCGTTTTCCTTTATATGATTGGTTACGTAATCCATGTTTGTTATGGATAGGATTTATTTGTTTCATAATAAGAATGATATTATGTTCATAAACATTATTTTTAATCATAAAATGAAAATTATTCTTCAATGATTACGATGGGGAATGTATCTCATCATGTTCATGGAGACGGTAATCCCTACCTACACATGAGTGACAATATCATTACAATGATGGAGAAATCGTATGTAATTGGATGGTATATCATATATAAAGAATAATTAACATGTTATATTTATTATTTACCTCAGTTATACTCATTATTATACCCATCCAAATAAGGAAGTGTTTGAATAACAAACTACACCATGGTGTGGAGACGGTAATCCGTACACACGCACGTATGGTGACTTTGTCATTTATAGGATTGGTAGATTAATGAATATGGCTGTACCATTTTTATAATCACATCAGTGTATATAGAAGATACTGGATTTATTATTTTATAATGTAAATAACAAAGAAAGATGAAGTGGAAGAAGAAAAGAACTTGAAAGAAGTGATGAAATATTTACCTCTTCTTCGAGTTCTTCCTTTTAATTTGATAAAAAGGGATCCATAGGTTGGCTTTATGAACAAAGGAATGCCTCTAAGATGAAGGAAGGAAAGTTATAAGGATATTTGGGCAGGTTTTGGCCGATCCAAATTGCTTTGGAGGTGTGAAATTAAGATAAGGGGAAGTGCCCTTTTATATGAGAGGTGAGGGGAACTTTAGGAAAAGCTTGAAATATTATTTTATAATAAAATAATTTTCAGTTTCTAATGGCTCCAAAATGAATTATTTAAAGTATATGGTGGGTATGGGTCTAGAATATCTCAACCAATAGGTTTTAGAAAGGTTTTAGTCATTATATTAAACTTATCATTTAGATTTAACTCTTAGTTAAATAGTTTGACATTTACCATGTCACTTTGTATTTTTATATTATATTGTTAATAAACATACAATACCAAGACTATATAACCCCATGTGGCTCATTAATAATATACATAACCTTATATAAGTCCTTTGGATGAACCTTAGATTTTTAGGAATATTATATCAATTAATTATATAATATTTGTTTTCAAGACTCAATTATGTCAATTTTGACACTATTTATTATTTGATTTTTTTTGAAAGCCATAAAAACTTTATCACTTTGAATAAAATTTATTAAAAAAACCCTAATATATCATAGTAACCGATTAAATTAGTGTAATTCATCATAAGTCTCAATTAAAATTTATTTGGATATTTATAATATCCATTATTTTAACATTTTATTAATAAGGTAATTACTGTATCATAATTGTGTCATAAATAATTTAAATAATTTAATGTTTAAAAATTATAAATAAAATACCATTTTGTAGGAAATATTTTTAGGTTTCTAATTAATATTAATAGTCTAATTTATCTTATGTATAAACATATATTAAAAATTGTTAAGTTATTAAACTTTGAATTTAACTCTTTTAACTTTTCTTTAAATAAAATAATAATAAATTCCCTAATCTAATCCAACATGACCAAAGAGAATAATATATTATTCTTAAGGCATTTTTTGGTCGAATTATACTTATCCAATAGAATTAGGATATGTGTTAGGGTATTTATGATATAATTTTTACCCTTATTTTCCCAATTTACTTTTAACTGCGGCAAAGAAAAGTCAAAAGTTACTATTCACAAAAAATTATTTTCATCTTATTGAACCACATTTTACTTACTGATATTAACCATGTCTCATATTTTTTAAATTCAACTCACAGAAATGGTAAAATTAAGTTTTATGCAAATTTTCAAATCCTCATTAGAGGTGGGTAAAAGACGGAAAAAGTTCAAAAAAAATTATATATCTAAACTTATTATAAAATGACTCCAATGAATTAAATTGAACTTATATAGGTATTATATATCTATTTTTACCTTAAATAAATTTTAATAAAATAAATAATTATTTAAAAAAATGTCGGTTTAAACCAATAATGTTGTGTTTATCACTATTCATCAAAAATTGAATGTTTTTAGAAAAATAACAAAAATTCTCCATAAGCTAATTTTGATATTCTGAATTCAAAAATGAAGTCCATATTGAAAAATAAAATTTATAAAATTTAAAAAAGTGGTTATTACTATTCATAATGGCTGGTTTGATTGGTCGTGGTGTGTTAGAATAACAAAGTTGCGTACAATGAAAGCTATTGCTTTATTCAAAGGGAAACGTACCGTGGAATCTTGGGTGTTATATTAGTAGACCCATTGTAGGTGAGAGTTGTGGTTTCATGGGAGAATCCCAAGAATTTATTTGATATGAATAGCTTATTAGGGATAACAGGGTATTATATATACTTCATCCATGATTTATTATACATTACAGAGCCTCTTAATGGATTGACTAGGAAGGGTGTGAAATTTTCCTGGTTAGAATATTATGAAAGTTCCTTTCAAGAGATGAAGGGAATATTGATTTCAACAATGATCTTGATTCTTCTGACTCCATGTAGGAGCTATATAGTCTACCCTGACAAAATATGTATCAGTCTAGGATCATTGCTGATAGAAAAAAAGAAAGTTATAGAATACGAGTGTCATCAGTTGAACCCTAATGAGCAGAATTACCAGAAACACGATCTTGAGATTGGCGTTGTCATTCATGATTTATGCTATTGAAGGAATTATTTACTTCTAGTTCATTTTTTAGTATTCACCGATCAAAAAATACTCAAGTATATTTTTAAACTGATTGATTTGAATATCTGTTAAAAAAATATGTTGAGTATCCGCAATCCTTTGATTTTAAGCATGAATATAAACCTAGGAATGGAAATACAATAGATGATGCTCTGAGTATTAAGACTCCTACAAATACTATTCTAGAGGCCAATAGTGAATGGAGGCTTTTGGAATTGTTTTTAGAGATGCATATTAAGGTTAAAGAGGGTCAAGGTAAGATTGTCCTCATGGACTTAAATGTTACCTCTACCCTTTTCTGTCACACAAGAATGAGGAAATATTCAAATCCCAATTTAATATTTCTAAGGGAAAGTGTTTCAGGTGAGTATTCATATTCTCATTAGACCGTGGAGAGAGATGAGACCTTATGTATGTGTGGGTGTGTCTGGGATCCAACAAAACATTGTGAGGGGATGATGAGGTAATCTCACACATCATTTTTGGTGGCACATCCCAGGGTCAACAAGAAGTATTGAGACTTAAATATAATGTATTTTGGGGTCTTTATGAAATTAGAGATAGCCAGATTTATCACTTGGTGTTCCACCTATCAATAGGTGAAAGAATAAAATTAGAAACATTAAGGACTATTACAACCATTGTCCATTGTCAACCAGAAATGGTATGATGTCTCTATAAAATTCATAATAGGTTTTCCTTTAAAGAAATGAGGAAAGATACAGTTTCAATTTTAATTCATCATTTGATGGAAGTAAATTTTTTAACATATTTGAAATACCTTCTTAGTAGATGAGCTAGGGAGAATATACATCCGTTAGGTCTTACATATTCATGGATCTCGGGGATCTATCATATTTTATAGGGATGATCGGTTCACAAATTGGTTCAGGAAAGGGTTATAGAAGGACTTGGGTACACATGTTCTTTTTAGCATGTACTATCACCCTCTTACAAACATACACATAGAGAGCACAATTCAGGAGTTATATGAAATGAACCATGCACATGTCCTTAACTTTGTGGGTTCATGGGAGAAACATATAACCTAATTTGAGTTCAATTTAAACAATAAATTTTTATGAAACCATATAGATGGATCCCTACAATGCCTTATATTGTACTCCATGTTGATCACATCTTTGATGGATATAGGTTGGCCATGGGGATTTTCTCAGACCATATTTCATTCATGAGACATCATTGAATTTTCAATTATTCAAGATGTGCATGTAGAAATCAGAGTCTAAGAAGCATTCATATTCTAATCAGTGATAAAGAACTCTTGATTTCTAGATCATGTATCAAGTTTTCTTGCAAGTTTCACATAGGTGGGGTCTTCGCTGAATTCAAAGGCAGTGTAAGCATTCTCCTTGATTTTTTTACCCATTGAGTTTTTGGAATGAATTAGTCTAGTGGATTACTCTATAGAACTTCCATAGAGATACCAGTTTATACATGATGTTTTTCTATGTATCAACTCATATGGTATTATATAAAACCATATTATGTTCTAAATCATGATGAGGTTGAGTTAGATGTAGATGTTCCCTTTGTGGAGTATCCAATGTGTATCATTGATCAAAGCATAAATATTCTCTAAGGACTGTTTGTTCCATTGGTATGGGTGATGTGGATGTACAACCGATTATAAGAATAATCATGGGAGTAGGAAGTTAATATATGTGCCCAGTGGATGTATATTTTCATAGATGATCCCTTTTTACCCTCATATGGAGAACATGATGATAAGTTTCTCTATGTAGGGTATATTGTAACAACTCTTATTTTCACAGAGGTATGAATCATTCTTTTCTGTTGGAAATCATTTTTTTTATCTGGGAAAACATCCCCTAAGGCCTAAGGAAGGTATGTAGAGAAATTGTGGCATGTTCGGAGCCTCGAACTCTATAAATTATAGAAAAATAATGGAACTCTTGTTGGGCGCATAGTTTGTGCTTACCATAAGACTCAACTATGCTGGGAACTCAGTGAACATGAGAGGAAACATAGTTTTTCTAAACCCATTTGAGATATGATTCATTCCCATGCATATTTTGTAGACACATTAACAAAGAAATTTCTCATGATTAGTAAAACGGTGAACCTACCCTATGTGATTGGGGTTCATGGTTAGTGGTTGGAACGCTGTTGGCACAAATTTTGGATAACACTATGGCCAAAACGCATGTCCCCTTATTTGAGGGTGATTTTATTATTTTTTCATTAAAAAATATTTTAAACCTCACCCATATACCTCCTTTCTTCTCTAATGGGATTTAACCTCATTTCTCTCCCATGGATCCCTCCCAATAAAATGTTTGGTTTCATGATAACTCCTATATTTAGACTATGATTTCATTTTCATCAGAATCATTTGATTCAAAATGGTAAGATCACTAATCCTTTTTCTTCCTATCATAGTTTATATTTTTATCTCTTTCGTTGTTTTAGTGTGAGATTATGTGACCTATTTTTATGGAATTGGTTAGTTCTTCTGATTTCTGTCACTCTATATCAAATAAAATGTTAATATTGGATGTGGAGAGAACTGTGAACAAAAGGTGGGTTGTATTGAAATTTTCCATAAAGGATAGGTTATTTAATAGTATTTTTCTATTGTTTTGCATGCCTTTCATTACTTTGTGTCACCTTAAAATGTGTTAAACATCTTAAAATAATTATTCCATATCTAATTACTCCCATAGACTATATTGAATGATTAGAGGATACCGAACTCAATGACTACCACATCTTTGGGAGTTATAAATGGAATATCCTCTTTTATATAAATTTTTAAAGTACCAAGAACCATCTTAATATTTGGATTAACTCAAAAATTAAAATTTCCAGGCTCCATAAATTGAATGGATAATCTTAAATGAATGAAAGTGAATGGAAAGTCCATAACACATTTTCAATAATTTTAATTATGAATTATGTGAATTATTACATCATATTTATATTAGGTTAAATTATTACAATGATTCAGAGTCAATCCCTCATGATTATTATTTGACGATGGTAATTAGTCAATGGAAAATTTTTATGTTATTTTTCGATCATGGAGTTTCACTCTTCCTTGTGTTGGGTGGTGGGAATGTTGTCTCACACTGCTTATCTTATTTGGGTGATGGGAATAACTCTCTATATTCTTCTTAATTGAGTTTTGGACATGGCCATTCACCCAGAAATATCTTGGGATGGGAAATATTTATCATATTCATATGAGATTTAGGTCTTGTATAATTTTATGGAGTCTATACCTTGTTAAACAATTTATAGATGCCTGATTTAATCCTTCGGTCCATTTTGCACCTAGTATACATGGGTATTCAAATATATGTCCTTACATGTATAGTATATATTCATGTACACATAATATATATGATTAATTATATGTATATATATATATGGATACACATGGTTACTGAAAAGAATTTTTACTGTTTATTCCAAATTTAGTAGATTCATCCAAGTGTCCATCAGGAACATTAGACTTATAGTAATTATTTTCCAAAATTGTTTATTTATTATTATCTTGCACACTAATATGTTATACATAATAACTGGATTATTTCAAACACTGTGGTGGGTGGACTTCTGAGTTTTTCTCACACCCTACTCATCATACCTTTGGTACTTGAGTATTCTTCATGAATACAAGTGTGGATAAGGTAAAGTTCCATATCCTGGATTCTTGATCTATTTTACGTATAGCATGGAGCATCAGAGTAGAGGAACAAGTGTATTCTTTTGGTTCTATTGGCGTTTTATTTTGGACTTTTGTAGTTTTTTATTGCATGTTGTGGATGAATGTACTCTATATCCCTTGTTTCTCCTTTTTATATCAAAATTCCAAGATATATTCAGGTATATGACTCGGTCTATGGAATTCGATTATTCTTATATTTTCTTAGATTTTTTTTATTTTTGTTAGCTTATTTTTGGAATCCTTTTCCGCATAGTTATCTATAATATCATGCTTCCACTATTTCTATTTATTTATTATTTACCATTGTGAAACTATGATATGAGGGTATAGTCTCGTCACCTTACCACCATGGACCCTCATTACTAGTCAAAATCATCTAGCATATGGGGAGGTGGGCTTAAGGACACGTGCCTACTGATATGGAGAACTATTTTCACCGCCCCTGTTTGGGATATAACACCAATGTTTGAAGAAACTCTTGAATTTAAATTAAACGAACTAGAATTATAAAGTTGGGGTTTTGATGTCCCATTCCCATTTCAGAAAATTGAAATTTTATCAATGGGCCTTTCAAAAACCCATTCCCAGAAATACAAATAATTAAACACCACATTCAACGTTAAAACATTAATCTTATTAAAAAAATTAAAAAAAATAACAACCCATGAGGAATAGAAAACAATCACAATCATCATAATAAGTATTTATACAGTTAAATATCATTTTAGAAAAACTGGTATGAATGTAAAACAATCCAACAATGGAATTTCAAATTACAGGGACTATAAAATCTTGTAAATACATTTTTTAGAATCCTAATTTTCAGTTACTTCAAGTAATACCAATAACAATATAAATAAGAAAAATATGAAGATGATAAACTAGTGTTAAAAACTCATCATGTAGTGTAGTGGTTTGGAGTTCAAAAATAGTGGAGGAGATGGGGATCACAATGCTCAATATGTTGGATTTATTTTGTTATCTATGTTGGTGTTGGACAAATGACATATCTTATATGAATGTAGTCATAATACGTTAGTGGTAAGGTATGATTTTTTGGGTTTTGATGAAATATAATCATCTGATGGTATGTTAGTAAATGACACCACCCATGTTTTTCTAATATCTTAACATCATTTTTTTCATATGTGATCGTCTATTCTACATATAGCATAGAATTGGATCATGACATGACATGACATATGTTGATGTCATAGCACTCATTCACCAATTTCCAAGGCTTGTGTAACACTTAATTCATAAAATTTACTTCAACAGTCTCACATGATTTTTACTTTAACACCACTCATTTCACATCACAGCCTCTTATGCGCCGTCAATATCCCAAGAACTGATGTGAATCCCTAATCAATGTGCATAACCCATGTGTTCATGCCATATCATAGACGTAAAATATATAAAAAATTGGAATCCATAAATAGATATATATATATATATATATATATAATATTAAAAATATTAAACAATATTAAAAAAAGAAAAATTTATTAATTCCATACCATGATAAAATTGTTAATAAGAAACATAAAACAAAAAATAAGGCATATAAATATAGAGTACGTGTATAATTATAAAAATTATTGTGAAATAATTTTTATCAAGATACATAAATATAAAAAATTACAACAAATCATTAAAAATAAATTAAACCCATTTCAATATTCTTATAAACATAATAAATAAATAAGGATATAATGAAATTATTTGGGTTCATTGATCGTACCACGATTCACTGTTTCATTTTCACCCTTACATCGTTGTGCTAAACATATTTTGTATTAAAAATTATAAAAATATTATCAAATTGTTCTTCATGTTTGATTCAATAATTTTGTGTTTATCACTGTTAAATAGGTCAATGATACTTGTTTTGAAAATTACAATGTAGGTGGAGGTGATTTTGAGGGCCCTTGATGAAGTGAAAGAAAAATGGGCCAAAATGTCATGGATCCATGGATAGCCGTCCACTGTTTTGAATATTACACGAAATCCGTGCATCGAAATGGGATGAAATTTTGTGGGCCTGTCAAAAACTCAATAGGATACATTTCATATTAAGGAACTCAATCCTGATTCGGCTTGAATGGGGCCCATCCGAACTGATCTGTCCAAGCCACTGAATTTGGACATGTTAAATGCGGTGTTCTGTATTTTATCAATATCTTGAGATCTAGTTATTCAAACGGTGCCAAACCTTCGGTGGAGACATTAAAGAGGTAGTGATACCACGTTTCTATTTTCTCCAAAGCGGATAAGGCTGTATGAAGGTCGAAACGCGTCGTGCAAGTGGATTGATGAAATCTGTGTGCCCAAACCCACCTCCCACATTTCCTATAAAAGGACACCTTGGGCTCCCCATTTGTAGGTTAGGCCAAGGAGTGAATTTCTGCCAATTTGGAGTCCTATAAGAGTCTTCTGATCACCTTGGAGGTTCTTGAGGCCCCTATCCTCATAGGGGGATCAACAATGAAGAAGGAGTTCAACCCGAGCTTCCTCCTCCTCCCGATGTCGAGCTAAAAGATGGGTGTTCGTTGTGAGGGAGCTACACACATGTCAAGGGAGTTCCGATGCATAAATTAGCTACTTGTTTGGAGTAATTTTAGTGTTTAAACATTTCATTCCATGTATCTTATTTTATTTCAGATTTGAATGCTTGATTTGATACATGTGAGTGATATGCTCTTAATTTCTAACCGATCGGTGTGAGGTTTTGAGTGCGTGACTTGTGTTGTTCCGATTGGACATCACACGAATCTTTTTCATACCCACCTTATTGAGATTTCAATATGATTTGGAAGCTCTTATTCCATGAATAAGTACTGGACCTTGACAATACGATTGTTACGTCAAGGTTGGGTCCTTTAAGCATTGAAATAAAAGCTTAGTAATTAATCGGGATTCCAATTAACTCCAACCAAAGAATTACTCTAAACCTGAGATGAATATCTATGAACAATGAACATGGTATGTGTGTAATGAAATCACATCGACCCTTTTATCTCATATTTCTCAAAACCCACTTGGTCCCTCATTTTTAGGCTATTTCAACTAAGTCATTGTTTTAAACTGTTTTCAAAACCACCCCCTCTCTTAGTCATTTTTATTAAAAATACACACTCTAAACCTAAAAACGCTCCTTGAGAGACGACCTAGGGTCTTCCCTAGACTATAAATCAATCTTAAAAATATAATCAATTTGACGTGTCACGACAGCACGGTCAAATTTTGGCGCCGTTTCCAGGGAGCGCTTTGGTTTTTTGTGCGTGTTTTTGATAAATATTTTGTAATTTTTGTGAATATTTGTTTGTTTTATATTCTACCTTTGAATTTACTTTTGTGTTATAATTTATTAATTGTGTAGGTTCTTTGTATGACGCGTTCTACTCCGGGAGACCTAAAAACTTTCGAACCCGAACCGGAGAGGATCCTACATCAACGAAACCGAGACATACACGACCACACTTTGAAGGAGGAGACATCAAATCTTAAAATTCTTCTTGATCCTTCTTCTTATTCTGAAACCAATGTTAAAACTGAACATAACTTGTATATCATGGCTGAAAATAATAGAACACTAAAATAACTAACCTCACCTGATGTTTATATCCAACCCACTTACATTCAATTACAAGGCGAGGCACCCAATTTTGAACTAAAATATGGTTTAATTCATTTATTACCATGATTTCATGGACTGCCTGGAGAAGATCCACATAAGCATTTAAAAGAATTTCATACTGTGTGTTCAACCTTAAAACCTACTAATGTGGATGAAGAAAAAGTGCAGCTTAGGGCATTACAACTTTCATTAGAAGACACTGCAAAAGATTGGTTATACTATGTCAATTCACCAATTAGGGGCTGGGCAGACATGAAACGCCTTTTTCTTGAAAAAATACTTCCCAACCTCTCGAACTGCAACTATAAGGAAAGAAATATGTGGTATAAGACAATCTCAAGGGGAAACATTACCTGAATATCGGGAACGCTTTAAAAGGTTATGTTCAAGTTTCCCACACCACCAAATAAGTGATCAACTTTTAATTCAATATTTTTATGAAGGTTTGATTCCTATTGATCGAAATATGATTGATGTTGCTGCAGGTGGTGCATTAGTAGATAAGACCCCAATTGCTGCATGAACCCTCATTGAGAACATGGCATAGAACACTCAATAATTCGGTACACGGTCTAGTGTTCCCATTCGAGGTGTCCATGAGGTGCAAAGTACTGAGTTTGAGAAGAAGGTGGACACGAAGTTCGAAGAGGTAAGTACCCTTCTACGACAACTCGCTCTCTCCCAAGGGAAATATCAATCTCCTCCTCCCATCCATTGTCGAATATTCTCTTCTGACACCCACTATTCTGACCAATGTCCTCAATTGAGAGAAACGTCTGAGAGTTGTGAGGCAATATTTCCAGGACGCCCCTTTAACCAACCCTTTAGGAAAGAACCATACTATCCATCCAACCAAGGGTGGAAGGACAACCAAGCCTATAGGCAAGGGGGTATTCAAACCAACCTCAACAGCAATGGAACCAACTGGGTCAGAGTAGTCATCCACCACCACCCAGAAAACCTAAACCACCCCAAAAGCCATTCCAACCACCCCCTCCAAAAACCGAGCCTAGCCTAGAAGATATGATGAAACAAATGGCTTCCAATAATATCCAATTCCAAAAAACCACCCAAGCAGCCATACAAGACCTAAAGACCCAACTAGGCCAACTTGCCAACTCGGTGGGGGAAATCCAAAGTCATGGGTCAGGTAAACTACCATCTCAACCAGTAGTAAACCCTATGGATAAAGGAAATGTTAGTGCCATCACCCTTAGGAGTGGGACACAACTCAAAAGCCAAATGACCCCTCCATTAGAGTCCTCCCATCCAAAGGAAACCACCATCCCAACTGCTGAAAATGGTCCAAGAGAAGAAAACCCTTTTCCTGAGAGAATCCCTTCCAAAGGAAAGACTGTGGCTGTTGATGAGCCACCTATCCCAACCATTCCACTTCCATTTCCTCAAAGGGAGGCACATCATATGAAACAAAAGGAAACTGAACTTTATAAAGAAATCTTGGAAACTTTCGAAAAAGTGTAGGTTCACATTCCATTGATTGATGTCGTCAAGCAAATTCCGAGATATGCCAAGTTTCTAAAGGAGATGTGTACCCACAGAAGGTGACTTAGAGGTGATGAGAAGGTGAGCCTGGGGAGGAACGTCTCAGAATTGATACAACCATCACTTCCACCAAGTGCAATGATCCTGGGACATTCTCGATTCTGTGCACCATAGGGGAGTATTCATGTTCCAACGCTATGCTTGATTTGGGTGCTTCTATTAATGTGATGCCTCACTCTATTTACTCTTCATTGCAGGTCGGTGAACTAAAGACCACTGGTATTTTCTTTCAGCTAGAAAATCGGAGTACAGCACACCCCTCTGGTGTGCTAGAGGATGTTCTTGTGAGGGTGCAAAATTTAATTTTTCCTGCTGATTTTTACGTGCTTAAAATGGAAGATGATAGGATGAATGGACATGCCCCAATTATATTGGGGAGACCTTTCTTGAAAACCACCAAAACCATAATTAATGTCCATAATGGTACATTATCTATGGAGTTTTGTGGTAATATTTTCCACTTCAATGTTCTTGATGCCATGAAGCACCCACCAGAAGAACACTCCTCTCTCTCGGTCAATTCAATTGATGTTCTCCCTTCCCCTGAAACAACTTATTTTCCTTCACCTGTTCCCATTTCTGAGTTTTCTTCATTGATTGAAATGTTAGGTAATGAATCATGCATTGATTGTTGTAACGGTTTAGAGAAATTTCATGCATGTTTGTTAATTGATGATTTCTTGAACACAGAGGATCACATGACCATCAATGATACTGTTAAGCTTGTAAAAGATCATTCCTCATCTGAGGATGTTACCATTGAGCAGTTAGATGAAATCAGTGACTTCTCACTTTCACACACACTTCCGTCAATCCAAAATCCCCCAGAATTGGAACTGAAACAACTGCCTCAAGATTTAAAATACTCATATCTTGAGAATGGAAACAAGTTGCCCATCATCATTGCTAGTTCACTCCCTCCTGAGCATGAATTGCGACTGCTTGATCTTTTGAGGGAGTATAAACAATATTTGGGATGGACACTTGTTGACATTCCTGGCATTAGCCCATCAATTTGTACACATCCTATTTTATTAAATGATGAGGCTAAACCAGTGAGGCAGTCACAACGTCGACTAAACCCAAACCAACTTGATGTTGTTAAAAAAGAAGTAAAAAAATTGTTGGCTGCTGGAAACATTTACCCTATCTCTGATAGCCAATGGGTCAGTCCTGTTCAAGTAGTTCCAAAAAAAACTGGCCTTACTATAGTTAAAAATGAAAATAATGAATTGGTTCCAACTCGTGTGCATAATAGTTGGCGTGTCTGTATAGACTATTGCCGGCTAAACCAGCACACTAGGAAGGACCATTTCCCATTGCCATTCATTGATCAGATGCTAGAGAGGATAGCAGGGAAGTCCCATTACTGTTTCCTTGATGGGTATTCTGGATACTTTCAGATCCATATTGCCCCTGAGGATCAGGAAAAGACAACCTTTACTTGCCCCTTTGGTACATTTGCTTATAGAAGGATGTAATTTGGTCTGTGCAATGCTCCAGGTACTTTATAACGATGTATGGTTAGTATTTTTTCAGATTACCTGGAGAATTTCATGGAGGTTTTTATGGATGATTTTACTATTTATGGATCCTCTTTTGATGAATGTTTAAGTAGTCTTGGTTCTGTCCTACGTCGCTGTATTGAAAAGAATCTCATATTAAATAATGAGAAATGCCATTTCATGGTGTGACAAGGCATAGTTTTGGGACATGTCATTTCTGGGGAAGGTATCCAAGTGGACAAATCAAAAGTAGATATCATTTCCTCCCTACCATTCCCTAAAAATGTTCGGGATGTGCGGTCTTTCCTGGGTCACGCTGGATTTTATCGTCGTTTCATTCGTGACTTTAGTAAAATTGCACTCCCCCTCTCCCGATTACTCTAAAAAGAAAAAGAATTTGTTTTTGATAAAAAATGTGAGGAAGCTTTCAATAAGTTAAAATGGAGTCTCACGTCACCCCTGGTAATCCAACCACCTCGGTGGGATTTACCATTTGAGCTCATGTGTGATGCCTCTAACTATGCAGTTGGGGTAGTATTATCACAAAGGGTCGACTGGGCTCCACATGTTATAGCTTATGCCTCACGTACTCTGGACCCTGCCCAAGGAAACTACATCACAACTGAAAAAGAATTTCTTTCCATTGTTTTTTCCTTGGATAAATTCAGGTCATACCTTCTAGGGTCCAAAGTCGTTGTGTTCTCAAACCATGCAGCCCTCCGATATCTCCTAAAGAAACCAGAAGCCAAACCACGTCTCATTCGCTGGATGCTCCTCCATCAGGAATTTGATCAAGAAATTAGGGATAAAAAAGGAGCAGATAATGTGGTTTCTGACCATATCAGTAGGATTCTCCCATCCTCGGACATTGACTCATCCCCCTGTATTCCCATAAATGAATTGTTTCCTGATGAGCAATTGTACCGAGTGCAAGATGTTATTCCTTGGTATGCAGAAATTGTAAATTATTTGGTAGCGTCTTGCATTCCTGCTGATTTCACCAAAAACCAAGCCAGTCGTCCAAAATATGAGTCTCGTTGGTACATTTGGGATGACCCCTACCTTTGGCGCACATGTAGTGATCAAGTTATTAGGCGTTGTGTTCCCGATAGTGAGTTTCAGTCCGTCCTTAGGTTCTGCCACACACTTGCTTGTGGGGGCCACATTGGTCCCCAATGGACTGCTCACAAGGTCTTAGATTCTGGTCTCTTTTGGCCCACATTGTTTAGGGATGCCCATGAATTCTGTAAATCTTGTCCTCGCTGTCAATGAATGGGAAATGTCTCTAAAAGAAATGAGATGCCCCAAAAACCCTTGATCTTCCATGACATTTTTGATGTTTGGGGCATTGACTTTATGGGACCATTCCCCAATTCATTTGGGAACCTTTACATTCTTCTGGAAGTGGATTATGTTTCAAAGTGGGTAGAGGCACGAGCCACGAGGACAGATGATTCCAAGACAGTTGTGGAATTTTTGAGAACCCAAATATTATGTAGGTTCAGATTAACTAGGTTTATCATCAATGATCAGGGTTCTCATTTCTGCAACCGCACAATGCAATCTCTTTTGCGTAGGTATGCGGTTGGGCATCGAGTGTCTACTTCTTATCACCCACAAACAAATGGTCAAGCTGAAGTGTCAAATAGAGAGGTAAAACAGATTCTTGAGAAAATGGTTCAGCCAAATAGAAAAGACTGGAGTCTTAGACTCGATGATTCATTATGGGCTTACTGTACTGCATTCAAAACTCCAATTGGCATGTCACCATATCAGCTAGTTTTTGGGAAGATTTGTCACCTCCCTGTTGAGGTAGAGCACCGGGCCTACTGGGCCATCAAACAATGCAATTCTAATCATTCTGGTGCATGTGCTCAAAAGAAGTTTCAGATTCAGGAGCTAGAGGAAATGAGAAGATATTCATATGAAAACTCCAGGATTTATAAGGAGAGAACCAAGGCTTCTCATGACCATATTATCCTTCATCGTCAGTTCCACATCGGGAAGAAGGTCCTCTTCTACAATGCAAGGCTAAAGGTGCACCCTGGTAAGCTTCATTCCCATTGGTTTGGACCTTACATTGTTACTAATGTCTCTCCATTTGGTGTTGTCCAGGTTCAAAATGAAGACACCAAGCAAACCTTCATTGTCAATGGGTAGCGGTTGAAGCACTTCCATGAAGCCATTCCGGAATCCCCAATGGAGGAACTCCACGTTCAAGAAGCAAACTATGAATGACATCAACCAGGTTTTATCCTTCCTTCCCACATTCTTTCTTACTACAGTGAGGACACTGCATACTCTATGTGTGGGGGTGGATACATTCCTGGGTTAGTTATGAATTTTCATCATTTTCTCCATTTTTTTCTCTCTTTTTTCCTTCTTTATGGTATTTTCATTTTTCCCCAACAATTTCGAAATTCCATGATGTGGCGACCATAGTGTGGGGAAAGTAAAAATACCATAACGAAGGCTAAAAAGAATATTTGTATGAATTTAACATCAAGGAGTGATTTTTAGTGAATTGGTTTTCTATCAATGATATAAATGGTCGTATCTATGTGAAACCTTTGAGATGATTGATGCCCATTGTGTGAGTAGTTTTTGAGAAAACTGTGTCACTAATATCTCCAAAAAAAATTCACCAAACCACAAAGTGTGATTATTTCATACTTAATATAAGGTAAATATATGTTGGGTTAATATTTTTCAGCTTTAAATGATAGTTCCATACGTTCGTTCCTTATCCGATCTGTTTCATTACTGTACCAGATTGACCTATGCATGTGTACCTAATGTCCGACTATTGTATGCCCTCAAAAAAAATGTTGTGTCTTGGGCAGGTCAAAAACCACTCCTCCTCAACCTTTGATCTTGTTATAACTATTGCAATTAGTGTCGTGAGGAGATCAAACAAGGGTTGAGAGATGAGTGTGAGATTTGTTCCAATTGCAACTTCAAAAAAAATAAATGAGGGGAGTGATGAAATGTGCAACATATGGGGATATCTAGGTCGGGAGCTTATGGTTTGACTTCTGGGAATGCTTAAATGAGTGGGTCTTGAAATATGATTGCAAAGGATGTAGGACAGGTTCGGTGACAAAATCATTTAAGCTGAAAAATGTTAAAATAACATTTATTTATTGGATAGCAAGTGGAAAGAATATCATGGAATGGTTTTCAAAAACACACATGGAGAGTTAGTGTCATGATTTACTTATGAATTCCTTTCTCAATTGGGTATCATGAACCTTTTTGAATTTCACTATGATATGATTTATGAGACATCCTTTTCTATTTTCACTAGGAAGAACTCCTTGGTGTGATTCATGCATTGATCAATTTAATTTAAATAAAATTCCCTCAAATTATAAATCTTCATGATGTTGTAAATATATATATATATGCATCGTTTTATTTGGATATGTGACCTTTCCTAGGAGTTCAAATTTTTAGGTGTGGGGGTGTGATCGCACCACGATTCACTGTTTCATTTTCACCCTTACATCGCTGTGCTAAACATATTTTGTATTAAAAATTATAAAAATATTATCAAATTGTTCTTCATGTTTGATTCAATAATTTTGTTTTTATCACTGTTAAATAGGTCAATGATACTTGTTTTGAAAATTCCAATGTAGGTGGAGGTGATTTGGATGGCCCTTGATGAAGTGAAAGAAAAATGGGCCAAAATTGCATGGATCCATGGACATCTATCCACTGTTTTAAATATTACACGCAATCCGTTCATCCAAATGGGCTGACCTTTTGTGGGACTGTCCAAATTTAAATATGCTACATTTCATATTAAGGAACCCAATCCAGATTCGGCTTTCATGGGGCCCATCCGAACTGATCTGTCCAAGCCACCGAATTTGGACCAAGTCAAATGAGGTGTTCTGTATTTTATCAATATCTTGAGCTCTAGTTGTCCAAACGGTGCCAAACATTCGGTGGAGACATCCAAGAGGTAGGGATAAAACTTTTCTATTTTCTCAAAAGCTAGATAAGACTGTCTGAAGGTCGAAACATGTCATGCACGTGGATTGATGAAATCTATGTGCCCAAAACCACCTCCCACATTTCCTATAAAAGGAAACCTTGGGCTCCTCATTTGTAGGTTCGGCCAAGGAGTGGATTTATGCAAATTTGGAGTCCTAGAAGAGTCTTCTAATCAACTTGGAGGTTCTGGAGGCCCCTATCCTCATAGGGGGATCAACAATGAAGAAGGAGTTCAACCTGAGCTTCCTCCTCCTCCCGATGTCGAGCTAAAAGTTGGGTGTTCGTTGTGAGGGAGATACACACATGTCAAGGGAGTTCTGATGCATAAATTAGCTACTGGTTTGGTGTAATTTGGGTTTTTAAACATATCATTCCATGTATCTTATTTTATTTCAGATTTTAATGCTTTATTTGATACATGTGAGTGATATGCTCTTAATTTCTAACCGATCGGTGTGAGGTTTTGAGTGTGTGACTTGTGTTGTTCCGATTGGACATCATAAGAATCTTTTTCATACCCACCTTATTGAGATCTCAATATGCTTTGGAAGCTCTTATTCCATGCATAAGTACTGGACCATGACAATACGATTGTTACGTCAAGGTTGGGTCCTTTAAGCATTGAAATAAAAGCTTAGGAATTAATCAGGATTCCAATTAACTCCAACCAAAGAATTACTCTAAACCTGAGATGAATATCTATGAACAATGAACTTGATATGTGTGTAGTGAAATCAAATCAAACCTTTTATCTCATATTTCTCAAAACCCACTTGGCCACTCATTTTTTAGGCTATTTCAACTAAGTCATTGTTGTAAACTGTTTTCAAAACCACCCCCTCTCTTAGTCATTTTTATTAAAAATACACACTCTAAACCTAACAACGCTCCTTGAGAGACGACCTAGGGTCTTCCCTAGACTATAAATAAACCTTAAAAAAATAATCAATTTGACGTGTCACGGCAGCACGGTCATTCATCTATCTGGTAATGGATTTAACTGGGAAGAATTTTTTGATTTTAATCCATGGGAGGAGTAGGGATACTTGGAAATTGGATCCAATTACCATCTGTGAACTGAAAAAATTCTGTCTACTTAGTATTTGTAGTCACGAACATACATGATAAGTGAATAGGGTTATTATAGTGCACAGCTAGGAGCACCACGAAATTTTTGTGAGAAATAATGATGAACAAGTGAAATGAATGTGGAGGTTAGGGAGATGGTGAAATGAAAATAGCTCAAGGAAAAGGATAATGGGTGGAGAATCATCAAGGTAGATCGAGGACATATAAGATCTCTCGCGTATGTCATTTAAAACATTTGGCAAAATTAAAAAAAGACATTCAAGGGGGAGTGAAATATTACAAGTGATGACATAAATTATATTTTGAAGGATTTGATTCATCTGAGGTGATCAAGGGAGAGAAATGATAGATATTGGGTTCAATGAGAGCTTGAACACTCTAAGTGAGGAGAACTCTGTTTGGGTTTTATTTAAATTGGGAAGGGCTTTATCAGTGCTTTTAAAAAAGTGGTGATAAAGCATGTTTTTATTAGTGCTAAAACAATAATCATTGATAAAATATATCATTATGAATTCTTTTTAGCATTAATAAAAACATATTTATCAGCATTAAAAATCTAATGTTAATAAAGATGTATTTTATCAGCACTTTGTTAGCGCGGGTAAAGATAACTATTTATCAGTGTTAATAAAGTGCTCATAAAGAACTAATTTGAATAATGTATTTAATAAAATTAAAACTTTAAATGTATATAATTATAAATATAATGAGTATATTTATAATTTAAATATATATATTATGATTTATAATTATTTAAATATATATATTTATAATTATAATTATAAAAGATATATATTTAAAATTATTTTAATATATTAATAAATATATTTATATAATTAAATATAGTAATATAATTATAAATATTTTGAAAATTATATATATATATATATATATATTTATATTTATTTATTTATTAATATATAAATACTTATAATTATAAATATAATAACTATATTTACTATAATTATATATATAATTCTAAATAAATATATTTACTAATATTTTCTTATAATTATAAATATAAATATATTTATTTAACAACTTGTAATTATAAAATTATTTTTGTGTATTTATTAATATTTAAATGTATATAATTATAAATATAAAAATATAGTTATTATTTAAATATATTTATTTTATTTCTATAACTATATATATATTTATAGTTCTATAAATACTTATATATATATATATTAATAATTATAAAATTAACTATTTAAAATACTATTTTTCTTAAAAACATCATTTCCTAGATTAATTATTTAAATTCCAAACCTATTTTAAAAGTTAAAAAAAGTAAACATTAATAAACATTATTAATATAAATAAAAAAGATATAAAATATATTTCATGTATAGTAAAAGAATATTTTTATAAATAAATATTAAAAAATTATTAAATTCAAACAAATATATAACTCAACAAATATATAAAATGAGTAAATAATATTAGATGAAAGTAATATTAAAGATGAATGAATGTGATTTAATAAGAAAAATTATTTTAAAAATGAATTCATATAAGATTAACTACATGCATTGTAAACACGTACATGAATGATGGAAATATTAAAAAAGCATTTGAAATCATAAATATATAAATTTGAGACATTTTATAAATATTAATACTTCATAAATAATATTTAATAAATACTAATCATATAAATTATAAGCATATTAAAAATAATACTTAGTAAAACACAAATATATAAAAAACTGAATAAATTACATAAATAATATATAAAAGAAAAAATATATATATCAGATGTGAAATAAGTACATTCCATTTATGCACATGTACACATGTTATATATATGTACAACCAATTTGAATGTGCACATATACATTCCCATACATATATATGCACACATACAACATTTGAATATACACATAAAAAATACACACACACACACACATAATATAATGCATACACATATACAAAGATTAACATTCATATAAATATATAATTTCAATTAACTGATATTATTAATACATCACTTATATTTATAATTTTTTTTGAATTATTTCAAAATATATATTAATATATAATATTTATAGTAATTATATACATGCATATTTTCATTTATGTATATAAATAAACATTAAAATTTTAATATAAATATGAGAATTATATATATAAATAATATTTTATATATTAATTTTTATTATTATTGTAATGAAAAGAACTGATAAAGGTGAACCTTTATCTACACTAAAAAATACACTGATAAAGGATAAAATTTTATTAGTGTTTTTTAACACTAATAAAAGTTACCTTTATAGGTGATTTTATGAAGCACATATAAAGTTTTCCATTTATCAGTGTATTATGTTTAACACTATTAAAATCCATCAGTAGCTAAATTGCAATCAGTGGTAGTGAATGGTTGGTATCATTGTTACAATGTATCCCATGATTTCCTAAGAAGAAAATATAGATTAATTATTCATAAATTTTTAATTAAGAGATGTGTAGGGAAAGAGGATTTTAAAAATGAAATTATTTGAAGAGAAATTTTTTATTCAAATGAGGATGTTAGCTCATAGGAGATGATGATAGAAGAAATTATGAACTTTAGAAACCTCTATGTATAATTTCTTTTCAATGTCTTATAAAAAAACAACTAAAAAATAGTTCAGTTAATGATGATGATGTTTATAGATTAGTAGACCTTAATTTTGATCAGTATTCTATTCATGAATAAATACATTTTTAGAGGTATAATAATGTCTAAGGGTGTTGTTCATGATTCCAGACATCATTTTTTTTAGAAATAAAAAAGGAAATCCTTAGTTGAAGGCTAGAATGTAATGTCTAAAACATGTAAATCTATAATACATTGAGAAAACAGATTAGTAAAAATATAAAATTGAATCATATTATAGAATCATATATGGAGTAGCTAATCATAGTGCATGAAAGAGGCAAGTGAATTGTAAATCTCGAAGAAGTGATAATCCTATTATAGTTGATGTTCAGTAATGAAGATAAGATCTTAAATATTAGAATGTAATTCATAAACAATAATTTCTAGGATATATATAATGTGTTTGTAAAACATAGTCATCTAAATTAGAATATGGAGGTTTTTTGAACTATATATCATTTAAAAAGTAGAGGAAAATCTGATGTTGTTCTTAACCACTAGAAAAAAACTGTGGTGGTGGTTCCAAATCCACAAGATCATGCACCATAGAACGATATCGAAATAGTGTCACATAGAATTCCACAAATAATGACAGACTACTAAAGAAGACATGAATTAATACATCACAAATACATTGATATTATAGAGTAAACATGATACAAAATTAATCCATTAATTCTATAATAAATTAATTCTTTATGAAAAATCAAAAACCATTGAGTATAATTTCATACACTTAGTATGTTTCTAATGGATGTTATTTAAATAGAGATGGATAGGGAAACCATTCCATGTAATGATCATCAAGGGTTCAATGTAATGTGTGTAATGTTACTGAAAAAATATGAATAATGTATCTATAAACATAATTGAGTGATAATAAAAATAAAAAAACAGTTTTTATTATTGTAAGATGAAATTGATCCAATAAAAATGGTTGATAAAAATGAGTATTCTCCACTGAATGATGTGGAAATACAATATGGGTCATGAATGGGAGATGAGAAGGAAAAAATAGAGGATATTGATTTGAATGTAATGAACCAAGATGTAGTGTGGGCCCATGAAAATAGTTTCACAATTCATTTGAAAAAAATAGTATCATTTCATGAGCACAAAAAATGTGTCATTTAATTTTGAAATGGTTAGGGTAACTAATTTTTTGGCTCCTAGAATGTTAAAATCATAGGAATATATGTTTGGAAAACATATATCTTGGTAGTTTATGTTCTTGGTAATAATATTCATTGTGAAAGTGAATTATATGATTTAGGAAATGAATTGAAATTTATTAATAAGTGTTGAATTTTCAAAGGAAGACATGTTATAATTATAATCCCTGGCATTTTCACTAAGGTAAATCTCTATTAGATTTATAGAGAGGTGTAAAAGTGTACTTATCGAGGGATGTTGAGATCATGTTGTTGTATACAATTTTTTCCATTTGACCAAAAAGTGTTTAGATGATTTAGTGAAAAATAATGGATCTATTGATATGTTTAAACACCAACATGACCATACCCAAACATGTGATACATGTGAAAACGGGAAGATTATTTAGATCAACTATAATATAATTTATCAAAATTAAATATAACTAATTTATTTTGTGAACATAAAGTTTTTGTAGGAATTCTCATCTATATCTATGGATGGAAATAATATTTATGTTTCTTTTATTAAATATTACAGGTGGATGTATTGGTTAATGGTCATATATCTCAAATTCATAGTACTCATTTCTTGTAAAAATTAGTATAGATTTGAAAAAAGATTCATTGGATGAAAAATTAGAGAATTTGGATTGATAATGTCAAAATATTTCCTCTAATTAAGTGAAATATTATATCGATAAACATGAGATTGGTTTCAGCTCTAATGACTCCTCATTAAAACAAAATTTTGGATAAAATAAAACATAGAATTAGCTTAATTTATGAAATTATGATCATTAGTGAATTTAAATTTTTGATATATTTGGAGGAAGTATACTTGGAATTAATCTACCAAACAAATTTTAAATTTCTTATTCCTTATTTAAGATAAAACACTTAAAAATATGTGGTATGCCAAGTATCAAATGGGGAAATACTATCTTATTTTGGGATTTAAGTGGATTATTATCAATAACGAAATACATGAAATGTTTTAATCATGGATAGATGAAGTTTTATTTATCTGATAATAATATAAAACCAAGGTATATAATGTTTTCAAAAAATTGATAAAAAATCAATGAAAAAAACCCATCATTTTTATTGAATATGATAAAAAATCCATAATATCTGAGAATAACTTCCAATCTAATAAAATAATTTTAAATAAAGAGACACCAAAAGAAGAATCTCAATTCATTAATATGGTGTTTAAGATGATTTTGAATAATACATTTATGATGACGATTATAGTAAAATAACTACGACTATAAATAATTCAAGAATTTGGGTTAAAATAATTAAAGAATACATAATTGGTTACTATACTAATAAATTATAAACAAAATGGTTGAAGAATCTATAAATTAAATTATTTCGATCTCATGTAGATCAAAATAATATTAAATTTGAATTTACAGATGAAAATTATATCAAGAATACACATTAATATCTTTAATAAAATTATAAAAATAAAATATCAGAAATTATTATAAACCTAAAAGATATGAATGTCATCAAATCAAATTGGGTTTTATGAATTTAACTCTTGGAATATGGAATTTATTATTTGGAAAAAGATATAAAAATTGTGTTATTTGTATTTTAAAATTTAAAGGATTAATGTAAATCAGAAATTTAATTTTTTTAAATGACTATTGGTGATTTGATATTACTATACATTTTATGGCAATGAGAATTCAAGGTTTTTTAAATGGATTTGTAATTATCATTTCCTAATGTATTTCTTTTACAAAAAATGTTTATACTATGAAATGTAATGGTTTAATAATTCATGGGAATGGAAACTATGTTTTATAGTTAAATAATTCTTTATATAGGTTTAAGTAGGCACTAATGGATTTATATTCTAGTCATGGTCGATATTTGAAAAAGCATGATTTTTACAGAGTAGGAGTTGATCATAATCTCTACATCAAAATTTATAATGATCAAAGTATGATTTTTATTATTTCTATTGAGAAAAATACTTTTTTATGTATTAATTAAATCTCAATGTGATTAGTTTAGAGATATTATTATATGTGATTTAGATATATCGATGATTTATGAGTTAACATTTGTTTGGGATGTTAGTTTTGAAATAAAGGAATTGAATATTTATTTCCCAAACATTATATATTGAGGAGGTATTGAATATTTATGGAATAATGGACTTAAATAAATAAAAATACCAGTAGCTACATATTTTATGTTCTCTAGTGATGTAAATATAAAACTATTTAATGTGATAGATTATATATAAATCACTAAGATCTTAATTTTATTAATGAAAAAACAACCCAACATTGTGTTTCCCATATATAATTTAGCATGTTACCAAATAAATCCATTGAATATCCACTAAAAATAAATAAATAAAACACAATGGTGTTTCAGAGGGATATGGATTATGACCTACTTTATAATGTTAGTAAAAAGTAAGACTTATGTGGATTTATAGAAACATATTTCACAAGTTCAGGGGATGATTGAATGTTGACATCATGTAGTGTATACTCTATTTTAGGGATCTGTATTTAATGGATATAAAAGAATAAGGGAATAATTATTTCATTTAATTAAGAACTATTAAAGCTAAATTGATGATGAAGCAGAATCTAAATATTTTGGGGGGATATGTGGAATATTCAATTTTTATAAAATTTGGTAACATGAGTGATATAAATTTTAGAAATAATATTTTCTATCACTCTAGGTAAAATAATAACAAGATAAATTATCACTTTATCATTAATAATTTTGAATACGTATTAATAAATTTATTGTTCATTTTACAAAATGAAATATTGTAGACATCATGACATTGAAACTAGCCATGGATGGTTTTGAAAGGAATCTGTTGGATCTTGGATTCTAATTATATCCATCCAACTATATTTTTTATAGAATAAAACCACTAAAAAATTAATTATTCTATTTATGGAATGGTATTATGACTGTATGATTTATTTATATATATTTTTAGTACTCCTATATGAAAATTCCAATAAGTTATCTATAGTTTATTTTGAAAATGAAAAGAAGTTATCTATTATTTATATATGAATAGAATTTACCTTTTTCATTAACAAAGGTGGAGCTACCCATGCTTATAATAAGGCACTACGGTGGTGGTGATCATTTTAAATTCTCTTCAGTAGGTGGATTATTTTGAGGAGTTTAATAAAAAATAATGTACTTGCAAGAGAATTTTTTCATTTAAATCATATTTCTCAAGATAATCATAACTTATGTGATTGTAGAGTTGATTATTAGTGGATAATTGATACAATACTTTAAGAAAGTATTTTTTATCTCATTTTTATTTTTAGTAATGAATATTATTTCCTGATGATGTGTAAAAGTTGTTCAATAAACCTAAAGGGGGTGATTATAAGAAAAAATACTATTAGATCATCATTGGGATGTGATTATCGAAAAAATAGAAGGATAGAACATATATGAGATTCAATAAGTCTTGATGAATTGAAACTATATATATATTAATTGTTTTGGAATCTATTAAAGAGGATATTCTAAAAGGACTAATATCATGCCATAATAATATGAAGGACATCGCATTATGATTCAAAATATATTAATTTAATCTTATTAGAAGAGTGATTGTGATATAGAGGTTGAAGTCACATCGAAATAAACTTACCAAATATAAAATCAGGTCCTTTATAATATTAGTTTACATTTTTTATGAATAACACAATGTTATGGAAGATATAATGTGGGAAATCTAGGTTTAATGATATGTGTGGAACCAATATTATAAAAAATTATATTAGACTTTATTAAGGTGATTATTATATGGAATAGTTCACTTAATGATATTATTCATATGAATGTTCACTATTGGTTTGTTTAGAGTAGGTAAATTATTTAAACTATTGGTGATAGGTGTCCTGATGTGGTTATTATTACATTATATCAAACAAAAACTATTTAAAAAACCAAAAATTGCTAGAAGGAAAATCACAATTAGAAGGTGTTATATTGTAGTGAGAGAGAGAGGTTTTTATTTAGTGATCATCCAATAAGTAAAGGTTATGTAGTGTAGTTTGGGTTACTTTATGAAGGGTAATTTCAAAGATTAATTCCTATTATTTCATTAAAGAAAAAAGTTAGTCATTTGTGATATGAATTTCAAACGATAAGGGAATTACACTTCCTGATAGGTAATAATGTCATAAGGTTTTATTATTGACTGAATCACAACTATGTGTATTTGATAGAAAAAATGCACTATATCTGGATTCTATTATTGACACCGAAATAATATTGAGTCAATAGTGTAATAACTTTTCTAAGGTTTGGTAGAATAAAATTGATATACCATGATTCATGCCCGTCTAAGGGAATTTACTTATTGGGGAAAAAATATTATATGAAAAATGTAACTTTTATAAAATAATATGAAAATTAATGTATCATATAAATATTTTCAATTTAATTTAAATCAACATTGATTTCAATAAAAATAGTGATATTCTTATGTAAAGACGACTTCATTCCTGCACACCATAAGAAAAATAAAAAATGGTAACTTACATATTCGACATGAATGTATTATTATATTCATGAATTAAATTCATGAATGTGGTGACAAATATTAAATATATATATATTATGACCTCAATTATCTAAATGTATAGATATTTTTAAACTCATATAATATGAAAGATCATAAAAATATTCATAGATGTGAGGGTTTTTGTAATAAATTAGAAAATAAATTTATAAAAAATAATAAAACTACATCATGAGTAATATAATGATGAGAAAAAATATAACACATATTCTCTTATCATATTTTGAGCCACTTAGTACTTAACATTAACATTATTAACCCTTAAGAAAATAATATTTTCAAAAAACCAAGAAAATTTTTATATAAAAAGGTAATAATTCTACCCTTTATTAGAAATATATTTTGTTTATATTTATATACATATTCAAATCATATTTATTTTATTATAATCCATCCACATGGGTTATATACTTTGGTTTCATGAATAATTCACAAAGGATTAAATATAAAGAAGATCGTTATGGGATGATTCAACTATTCAATATAAGAGGCATATTCTATTTAATTTAATTTTTAATATTATTATTTTATATATTATAAAATTTAATATATGACATTAACAAAATTTAATTAAATTTTATATAATTTTATAACATGACTATAATAGTTATATAAAAAAATTTAATAATCATTTCTACTTTATATTATGTTCATGTTTGGGGTGGTTCAACCACCTATATGAATGATTATATTTTATCTTCCATGTTATAGAAGTTAATAAATAAAAAAATGTTGATAACTAATATTTATGATATATATATAATTAGTTTTATTACAGTTCTAAATGGTAAAATTCAAATGAGTACTAATTATAAAGCAACTCTATTATTTGAAATGTTACATGAAAAAATAAATATAATTATTTTGTGCTTATAAATCATATGAACAATAATAATTAAATTATCATATGATTTTATAAATTTTTATTCAATTATAATTATGTATATTTATCATTATGGATATGATAAAATTAAAAACATGCAATGTTGATCAAGACCCTAAAATTGGAATTTACATGGAATAGCGGGAACTAATAAAATATGAAAATAAAAATAAACATTAAATAACTAATATTTAAATAATGATTTTTATATTTGAATCATAAAAAATAAAATAAATTTAAAAATGGTTCTATAATAGATTATTAATAAGCCTAATGTGATTATATATTTATTAAGAATTCATTAAAAATGATAGAAGACAAGTTAATTTATAAGAAATGTTCCTTATATTGAGTTATAATCAATATTATTGGATTCTATTATGCTATTTTTGGTTGTATTTTCCCCTTATATATCTTGATATTTTATTTCCTCTAATTTTCTATATATTTATAATTCCATCTTGTAATCACTTTATGTTGGATTCTTAGTTCCCATGTTATTATCACTATAATTGATTCCTATTAAGTTATTTCCATTATTATATTATGGTATATCTATTAACTATATGTCTAATATAACCTAAATATACTCAATCATATCTTATTATTGATATTTACTCAAATATACTCAATTTTTTCTTTTTTTTCCTCTCAATATATAATTCGTTAAAATATTTTATTTTATTGTGTTAACTTTGACGCATATTATTAGGAATTGAAAAAAGGTTCCTATTTTTTATTCATGATATGATTAATGTAAACTATAGTTAATGATGCGGTGTATCAGGATATATCCCGTAATTCCTTGGGAAATGATTTATTCTTCAAATAATTGTAATAGGAATGAATTGGTTATATTACGTCACTATATGTAATTTGATTTAACTGGTAAAAATATAATATAATAAGATATTATGTGTGATATAAACATGTTTTTATAAGAGAATATCATGATTAATCTATTCACTTTTGAGTTACATATTTGTTTTGATTATGTCTCTATAATAATTTTATTGATTTGATTACTATATTGGGTTTCATGATTTGTTGTAAATTTTTTATTTAATATGAATAGAATATATACTTATATATAATTGAATCAACTTCAAAGGATTTCATATATCTCTAGGACGAATAATGTTTATCTAATATTTTACTCGTTATCGATAATTATTATTCCATCGAATAGTTTCTATTGATTTTTATATGGTTTATGGTTAATATGGAACAATAATAAGGCTAGAATTCATGTTATGATGATTAGTGTTGAATAATGTAAATTGAATAAATTTTTCTTATTGATGAAATATATTATTATAATGTTTTGAAAAGGGTGTTTTGTTTTATATAATTAATATTTAAGTTTCATAGTTCTTTAAACCACTAAACCAAAATTTCATGTGATTTTAAGTGATTTTAATATTTATAGAAAAATAAAATTTGTGTATGGTTTTTTTGAGCTACTGCATATGGTATCAAATAAGGCTCTATGAAACTATATATATATATCTTCTTATTTATGTGGATAATTTATATTGTTTAGATAAAATCATTTATTCATATTTTTTAGGGAATATATGATAGAATTATTAGATAAATTTATTGGTATGTATGTTCATGAGAAAATGGTTTTGGGTTTTTAGGCAATATATGATCATGGATTAAATGATTTATGAATTTATAATTTTGGAGAGTGTATGTTTGCCAAGACCCATCCCCCGGGACCCATGCCGTGACATATCCCAAGCCTACCTAACAAAGGACAGAGTTTGACAACTAGCGCAGATTGATAACCTGCAAGTGGGATGCATTTTCCTAAGTACCTTTACTCACACACATGCCCAACCACATCCCACAAATTGAAAGGGGAAAACAATTATACTAAAAAAAGTGTTGAGTACAAGTACAACTTAAAATAAGTGGGTCAAAATACAAACCCAATAGAAAACTGAAAACAAAAAAGTACAAAAAGGGACTCTAGATAGCCATCTGATAAAAATGACACCTGATGGAAGGAGTTGTGTAGCTGTGTATTGGAATCCGAAGTAGTACGTCATGTCCACCTAGTCCTACTGAGCTCTGCCTGCACCTAGGCCACCAAGTCCTGTGTCGAAATTCCCATCATCTGCATATGACACAACACGTGTGGGCGAAGCCCGTGCAGGGGAGAATAACACAGAACTTGGTAGGGGAAATCTATCCACTATGGAGAAATAAAAAAAATAAACCACAAAACAAATCCACAAAGCATGGACTACTCGCACCAGATTCAATATAAAGCATAGAAAGATGGATCTTTAGTTATAGTGATGAATATTCCATACTGTTGAGGGATTCATCCTTGATGAATCATTAATCTTTATTCTGGCCACTAAGGATCCACATAGATATTGTTAGTCTTTTGGAAAACTAAGGATCCACATTGTCGTTTCTCGTCTGTCGGTCCACTAAGGATCCACACAGCTACTGCTCGTCTCCCAGGTCACTAATGATCCACACAGCTAATTCTCATCTGTTGGACCACTAAATATCCACATGGATGCTACTTGATCCATCGGTTATGCCTCAACCACCACGAAGTCCCATATAGAAAATCCCAGTGGACCGTCTCACCACAAGGGTTC
The DNA here is from genome assembly GCA_963277665.1 of Viscum album. Lineage (NCBI taxonomy): Eukaryota > Viridiplantae > Streptophyta > Magnoliopsida > Santalales > Viscaceae > Viscum > Viscum album. The sequence goes on from OY728119.1 coordinate 2,125,325,626, forward strand.
CAAAGAAATAGATGACACGTCGAACTAATGTTATGTCTGTAAGGTATGGACATTTTTGTAAAAAGGGCACGGTTGGATTCGAGTATGATCCAACACAACCATATTCCAACCCCCTCCAAAACTCCCATAGTGTATTCCAGAAGGACCTCCTCCTCACATGGGTCCTCATGCTGTAGAATAAGTGTCAATCGGACACCTAGTCTGTGAGTAATTGATGTTTCGGAAAACAAGGGTCGGTTGTGTCTTGGCTCGGTCTGATCCATTCAGACCAAATCGACCAACCTGGACCAGGGTTCCCACATACCCTGATTTAATTTTATTGACTCTACCTAGACTGGTTCAGGCATGGGTCGATCTGGTCTGGCTTGGCCAGTGGGCTAGGCCAAATGGCCCCAGCTGGAAACGGATCGGTTTGGCCGATGGTCCTATCTGTCAGGTCGCCCGACGAACTAGTCTCATCCTTCTTATCCTAAAGGACACGGTTCCAGCCTTCTTGAATGGGTTTGGCCTGTTGATGTCAGTTCCATCCCACTAGGAATGGGTTTGGCCCACCTAATGCCTAGTATTACAAAGTCAGACCAATCCTATCTGATTTGGTCGGCACATGGATGAAAGTCACATCTAGTACCTCCTACCCTCTGGATGGTCCACAGGGATGTTCACTAGTTGCGGATGGTTGACTATGGCTCCTCTTTGAGTGACATAGTGTGGTGCTACGTCGGCTTGCAACCAAGCACCCGTTCAGAGGTTAGTGGCCCCTCCTACTATTCCGCGGCCAAAGGCGGCAGCCTCCTCCATGTGGGATAGCCACTGTTGTGACTATCGGGGTCATCACGGTGCACCACCATGGAGTGCCACCCTCCAGCACCAACGTTCTAGTAGGGAATTTGGTGGACCACCAGATGTTCTCCGGTGGTTTTTTCTCCATGCTGCATGCACCTATAGCCTATAGGGGATGTCACCTTCCCTGAAATGGCATGGATTCCGCTATGTCGTCCACTTGAGAAATTGGTCATGAAGAACACCCAAGCGGAGGGGCTTGGGCCTTGTTCTCATCGGCTCGCGCCCTCCACGTTACAGTTTAAACTCATGGGGAGGCTTGGGGATTGATGTTCTACCACCAAAATTTTAATTCCGAATATAAATCCCCTAAAGTAATATCCTCCCACCAGAAAACACCACCCACAGATCAACATGTTTGTGGGTTGATCTGTGTTCATCGTTTAGAAAAATAATGGTGGAAATTTAAATAATTCAAAACCCATACCTCTATTTCAAGTCTGTTTCAATAGATTCTATCATCGGGGGTTCAAGAGGTCGATATCACTATCACTAACCAACTTGATTCTTCGGGGTATGTCGAAGTGGATAACGTTCTACCAACGTTCTTCGTTCTTCATTGGAGAGGATTCTCGCAAGAGGTTCGTCAGAGAATTGTCTATGATTTAATTCCCAACTCTCCAATTCATATGTTTAATAAAATGAAACATGTCACAAAATTTCTGTAATGGGGTTTCATTTATGTAACAGCATAGCATTTTCACATGCACAATGTGTCGTTAAGTATCCTCATTTAATGTATCTTGTTTTCGCCTCATCGTCACACCGTAGCGTCGCCATCCATCGCTGAACGGTGAGAAAATAATATAAAATAATTTTTTTCTGTTTTATTTTTTTCCAAAAAGTCTGATAATTTAAATTTCCATTTGACCCTTACCGATCAATGTTATGTCGTCTCTAGGTTAATCCTAGTGTTTTGAGTTCAATGGTGCCCTCAAATTTACGATTCTAGTAACGGTTCAAAAGTTAGAAAAATCTGCCGATACATTTACTAGACGTACCTTAAAAAAAGTTAAAAAAAATATCATTCACCCTCAACCCATTTTAGTCAATATTAGGCTCCACCTAAGGGGAAAACACCCTAAGAAGTACAATAACCCTCTTAGATATTCAATATGAGTTACCATTTAGTAGTTATAAGGATTTGAAATTAAAATAACTGTTACTTAATTATTTTATTTACAACCAAAAACTAAATTCCACTATTGGCCAGGGATGACCACTGTATGGATCTTCCTAATAAAAGCATACCCTCACGAGCCCAATGGTGGTCTCAAATTTTTAATCCAAGTCACCACTTTTTTGTTATAAGAATTTGAAAAAAAATAATTTTATTTAACAATTTTATATACGATTATGAAAATTTTGAGTTTTCTCACTAGAGGGTGGCGCCGACTAATATTAAGTCACTCCTAGAGTAAACCTACCATTCTGAAGGCAACGATGCCCTCAAATATTTTATCTGGGTACCCATTTAAGAGTTTTTCCACTTTTTTAGTAAAAATTATCACGCGTGCTATTTAAAGCTTATCATTTTTTGACATATCGTTTTGAGTACTCTGGGCCTCAGAATCACACATCGTCTCAGCACATGCTCTTGAAATAATTTCATATAATTAGAAAACTATTATACAAAAAAATCCTAGACATTACATTCTCCCCAGTACAGGGATTTACGTCCTCAAAATACATAACAAAGGAAAATCAGACAAGTGGGGATACTGAGTAGAAATCTAAGCCTCCTGCTCCCATGTTCTCTCCTAGAGATTCCAATTTAGCCACCAAATGCATACTAGAGGAATATACCATCCATGAAGGTCCCGCTCTAGTTGATCCTCTTCCACCACTGGGAACTCTGGAAATGTCACCCCATCATCAATGTCTAGCTCACCCTAGTCGGTGATGTGTGATGGATCATGCATGCACCTCCTCACCTACGACATGTGAAAAACATCATTCACCCAGTGCACCTATGGTGGATGAACTAGGTGGTATGCCACCTCACCAGCTCAGCTCATGATCTTAAAAGGTTGGATGTACCTCGAAGATAGCTTTCCACCCAAGAGAAATCTTTGTAATCCTTATCGGGGTGAGACCTGAAGAAAATCATACTCTCCATCCTCAAACTTCAAGGGTCTCTGTGTCCTGTCAGCATAAGATTTTTTTCTGCTCTGTGCAGTTGTCATCCACTCTTTTATGATCTGAACCTTCTCAATGGTATCACATACCAAATCTGGACCCATGAGTGTTGACTCCCCTGGGTCTGTCCAGCATTGAGGTGATCTGTCTGGCTTCCCGTAAAAGACCTCAAATGGTTCCATAATAATGGTGGATTGATATTTTTTGTTGTATGAAAACTCCACTAGTGGTAGGTGGTCCACCTAACTATGGAAAAAAACCTAGAATCAAGGATGAAGCATGTCCTCCAAGGTCTGTATGGTCAGCTCCATCTGACCATCTTCCGTAGGGTGAAAAGCTGTTCTCAAGCGCATCTGAGTCTCGAATTCCTCCTACAACCCCTTCCACATCTTGAATGTAAATTGTGCATCATGGTATGAGACGATCTTAGAAGTAATCCCATCAATGCACACTATCTCTTGGATGTAGTGGCATCCCACACCCTCTACTGATCCCTGCACCCATATGGGTAGGAAGTGAGATGACTTGGTCATTCAGTCAACGATCACCCAGATAGAGTCTTGGCCCTCAAACATGCATGGTAATTCTATTATTAAGTCCATTGAGATACCATCCCACTTCCACTTCGGTACCTCTTTTGGAGGTGGCAATCATGCTAGAACCTAATGCTCAACTATCACTTTCTGATATGTGAGGCATCGTGAAACTAACTCTACCACCACCTTCATCATCCCTAGCCACCATTACTGACATCATAGGTCTTATAACATCTTTTCCACACCAGGATGTACTGCCAAATGGTATGTATGGAACTCCCTCAATAAATCCTCCCATAACATCACTAGTACTATGGTGTTTCTTTAGAAAATGGTAATGTTCTCTCCATCTATCAAAAAACCATCAAGAGCCTATCTTGAGGATATTTGAGCACTTCGGGGCTCACCGTCAATATCCCCAAGCTGTGAATCCCTAACTCGCAGAAGGAGTGGGGGATTTATAGTCATAGAATAGAGGTAAGATGCTCTATCATCATTCACGAAGGGTATCAGCATCACATCTATCTTCTATGTTTCCTCACTCGATAGCTACAAACTAGGCATCCTTTTGAGTGCATCATCCACCACAATATCCTTCCCAAGAGTATAAACTATCTCAAAATCAATTTCCTAGAGGAACTCCAACCATGACCATTGTCTCAGCTTCTAAAAAGACTATGAGAACGTTTCTATCCATGCAAAAGGCTACCCCTTTAAACTAATTTATGTGACCATTGACCCTTTGGTAGTGGGTACTCATTCTCCATGTCGACTTGGTTAATCTTCCATTAATCTGCACAAGAACTCAAACACTAGGTCTTACTAAGCCCTTAATCTATAAGTTGTTCACCTATGACCATCCTCATGAATCTCTACAAAATCCCTACATTATCCTAATGCTGATATCAGTTCCATATCATGGTGAAGTATGATTCTGAAGTCTCCCTCCCTATGGGGAGGTAAATCCAAGAAACATATTTTGAAAGGTACATTCCTGCACTCCGCAACTACAATTGGGATTTGGAAATTCAAAACATCTTCATCCACAAGGGAAAGGTTGGCCAACCTAGGATTGATAGTTTCATCCTCCTATGCATGAGTTTATCTCATGCTTCCTGGGATTCCTTTTTCGTTGACCAAGGAAAACCCCATTCCAACACTGCAGATATACCACATTCTTTTACAGAAAACAATTAATCTGAGCAAGAACTATGGATGACCAGTCCATACACAAACTAACGTCATAAGGGCTTGATGCTACCACCAAGAGATTCCAACCAAAACTCTGGCCTCAAGGGTCATATCACATCATTGGAATAAATGTTATTATTGATTCTCCTCCCATAGGTATGTCCAGATATAAGGATCATGTCAATGGGTAAACCAGTAACTCAAGGTCTTGAACATGATTTTTGAAAAGAATGAATTATTAGTAGATAATACTATTAATACAATAGTTATTTGTAGACATAGACCATACCTCGAATCATTACTGGATCCCTTCGGTCATACTCCTTGACATCATGCAGCTACTTACTTTCCCTATCCTCCATCTCCACGAGCCTTGTGGATACCACATTGGGGTGTTGGTTGTAATATGTCAAAAAGTATACAATCTCCTTCAGCTCTCCTAGCTCCTCTTCCACGTCTGCTACCCTACTGATTAATCTGTCCCTATCATTTCTTCTACCCGAGGCATTTTGGAAGTCCATGTATCTTAGACTGATGTCAGTTTCCTGCTTTTCTGCTGCTGACATTCACTGGATTTATCTTCTCATCCAATGAACATTCAATCAAAAAGGTTCCCTCTTGAACCCTAACATAAGTATAAATGCACATAGGAAGAGTTCTGGCTCGGATGTCTCTAAACACATCTCGGCCAGAGGTCTGAGACTAGATGAAATGGATGTATCATATTCATCAAACACTGGGAATGGTCGGTATGCCTTGATGAACACTCTTCTACCAAATTTTTTCCTACCAAAGCTGTAGAAGCTCTTGGGAACACATAACCCTTAGATTTTTATTGCAAGATACCCCCTTCTTTAAGAAAGGTTCTCAAGCTCTATCCACAAAATGTCTCCTCATTGGAAGATAGGGGTAATCTAAACCCTCCCATCACCCTACGGATCCATGTAGAAGGCTCACTTCCAGGATCACCATCTGACCTAATGGTGCCATGCCTAGGTGGAAACTCAGTCACCACCTCAAGACAGTCCTTAGCTACCTGTGAGTTTCTCTCACCTCAGTAACTGACATGTATCTTTTAATAAAACTCATCTAAGTCAAAGATCCTACATGAGTCCTCTACCATAAGAGATGGTAGTAACTGCTAACCAACAGGTGGTGGTATTGATGGGAAACTGCTCGGAGTTACCTTCTCGGGAAACGGTCCACGTACTGAAGCCCCATTACTCTGTAGACCATCCCCATGGTCACAGACTGGAAATCTATTTGGGTGTCTACATGGAGGTGTCTCCAAAGATAATCAAGATTAACCACAGTCAATAAGTTATACATTTTAAGATGAATCAAAAGAGATCAAGAGAAAAATATTTCCAAAACACAAGTAATCAGTGTTTTCATGTACCGAGTTGGAAAAATAAATTCAATGTCCTGGTGTATGGATACGTCAGCCTCCACACCAACACTGGACTCCCTAAACTGAAATCTGAACTCAAGACACATAACACTATTTCCCCCATTGAAACTATAGACTCTTATATCTTCTAATAGAACCGACCGCCCTCTAATTCCACTTTGTCATTACCCGTCCCCTGAGGCTTGTGTCATGACATACACCAAACCCACCTCCCAAAGGAGAGGGGTTGGGGACTAGCACCGAATGCATCAACATGCAAGTGATAGGAGTTTTATTAAGTAACTATATGCACAAACATTCCCAAACACATCCCGCGAATTGAATTGGGAAAACATGTATACAAAAACAAGTGTTGAGTACAAGTACAACTGAAAAAAAGTGGCCCAAAATACAAATCCAAGAATGAACAGAAAACAACAAAGTACAAAAAGGGACTCCGGATTTAAATCTGCTAAAAACCCTACCTGATGGTAGGAGTTGTGTAGCTATGTACTGGAAGTCGAAGTAGTACGTTATTTACGCCTAGTCCTGCTAAGCCCCGCCTGCTCCTAGGCCACCAAGTGTTCCGCAGAAACGTATATCGTCGACACTGGACACAACATGTGTGGGAGAAGCCCATGCAGGGATGAGTAACAAAGTACTCAATATGGGACCCCAGAAAGCTAAGGATAAATACCACAATTCAACCACAAATCAAAGCCTTAAAGTAAGGACAACTCACATGAGTAACAATCAAAAGCATAGGAATACAGTTCATTGGTTGTAGTGATGAATATTTTGTACTATTGAGGGACTCATCCCTGAGGAATCCCTAATCGTCTGACGAGAAAATAAGGATCCACTTGGCTAATAATTGCCTTCCAGGCCACTAAGGATCCACACGACTATTGTTCGTCTACCGAGACACTAAGGATCCACACGGGTGCTGCTCGTCTATCGGGCCACTAAGGATCCACACGGTTGTTGCTCGTCTATCGGGCCACTAAGGATCCATATGGTTTCTACTAGATCCATTTGTTATACCTCAAACTCCATTAAGTCCCACATAGAATAACCCAATGGATTTTCTCATCATAAGGGTTCCAACACAATAGACGGTGCCTTGAATGGACATCTTTTCTGTAAGATATGGGTATTTTAGAAAAAAGGGTCTGATTGAATTCGAGTCTGATCCAACCTAGACATATGCCAAACCCTTCCAAGACTCTCGTAGAGTATCTCATAAGGAATGCCTCATTTAAAGGGTCCTTTTACCATAGATGACACATCAATCGAACACTTAGTTTGTGAGTAATTGACATTTCAGTAAACATGGGCTGGTTCCATCTGGGCCCGATATGATTCGGTCAGACCGACTTGACCAACCTGGTCTGGGGGTCCCACATACCCCGATTTAATTATAATAAATCATCCTTTCCTGGTTCGGGAATAGGTTGGTGAAGTCTATCCGGGTCAAAGGGTAAGACCCAACATCCCTCGCTGGAGTCAGCCTCATTTGGCAGAGGGTCCTACCTGCTGGGTTGCAAGGCGACCATGTCTCGTTCGTCCTGGCCCAAAGGGAGTGGGTCTAAAATACTAGCATGGGTGAAGCCCGCTGATCACAGGTTCAGCCCTACAGTATGGGTCTGGCCCACCTCATGCCCAATTTTCCAAAGGCACACCGGTCATTTCCGGTTCGTCCAGGATGTGGCTGAGAGCCGTGTACGACACCACCTTCCCCGTTGGTCATCTAAAGGGATGTCCCCCAATCATGATTGGTTGATAGCGGCTCGTCTGTGTGCGATGCGGCACGACACCACATCAGCTCAAAGCCAGCCACCGGTTTGGAGGCCGACATCCCCTCCTCCTTCACCACGGCCAAAGGTTGTGCCCTCCTCCATGTGGGATAGCCACCGACATGACTATCCGGGTCACCCGGGTGCACCGCTAGGGTGTGCCACCCTCTGGCGCACCGTTATGGTCTTTGAGGGACAACCAGACATGCTCTAGTGGTCCATTCTCTATGATGTATGCACCTATAGACTTTATAGGTTGTCATCATCTCTATGATGGAATTGATTCCACCTTTCCATCCACTTGAAAATACAGTCACGAAGAACACCCCAGCGGAGGGGCTCGGGCCTTGATCGTGTCAGCCTGTGCCCTCCATGTATGAAGTTTAAAGTCATGGGGTGGCTCAGGGATTGATGTTCTACCAAAAAAAGTTTAATCATGTATTGAAATACCATAATTAAACATACTCTCGCACGAACGCACAATCTGCGAATCAACCTGTTCATGGGTTGATCAGTGTTCATCATTTAGAAAAAGAATGGGGAAACATTAAATAATTCAAAACCCAAACCTCTATTTGATGTATGTTGTCATAGAATTCCATCCTCGAGGGGGGTTTAAGAAGTCAACATTATATGATGATTCCTGGGTTCATTATTCAGAGTATGTTGAATTAGATGAAGTTCTGATGGTGCTGTTCGTTCTTAGTTAGAGAGGAATGTCGTCAGAGGTTCATCAGAAAATTTTCTATGGTTTAATTCCCAACTCTCCAACACATTTATTTAATAAAAAGAAACATGTTGGTACATTTCTGTTACATTTCCTCATTTATGAAACTGCGTAGTAGTAATGCTTGCACAATGAGCCATTAAATGTATTTATTTAATATGCCTCGTTGTTTCCTCGTCACTACACCGCAGCGCCGCCATCTTCTGCACAATGGTAAGTAAATAAAATAAAACAATTTTTTACATATATTATTATTTTCTGAAAATTACGAAAATTAGATTTTCTGCCTGACCCATTCCATTCTAAGTTAATCCTTTATATGAGAATCTCGGCATTCGAAGTTCAACGGTGCCCTCAGATTTTTGATCTGTGAAACGATTCAAAAGTTAGAAAAACCCCCTAGTGTATTTACTAAACATACATTAAAAAAATTAAAAAAAAATTAACATTCACTCTCAACCTGCACTGGTCGAGGTTAGACTCCGCATAGGGGGAACACACCCTCATGAGCTCAATAGTACTCTTATATTTTCAATATGAGTCACAATTTATTAGTTATAAGGATTTGATAATAAAATAATTGTTACTAAATTATTGTATTTACAGCCAAAAACTAACTTCCACCATTAGCCCACACCGACGAATGTTAGGATCATCCTAAGGAAAGAATACACTCAAGAGTTTTTCAGTGGTCTCAGATTTTTAACAAAAGTCACCATTCACGAGTTATAAATAGTTTTAAAATTTAATAATTTTATTTATTAATTTAATCTTTCGTTATTCCATTTTCAGGTTTTATCACTAGATAATTGCACCGACTAATCTTAATTCACACCTAGGGTAAACCTGACATCCCGAACGCAATAGTGCCCTCAGATTTTTGATCTAAGAACCCATTTAAGAGTTATTAAATTTTTTAAGGAAAACTCCTCACAGGTGGTTTTTAAAGCATAACATTTTTCGACAAATCATTATGAGTACTCCTGGCCTTGGAATCGCATGTCATCCTAGTGCTGATTCTCTAAATAATTCCATTTAATTAAAAAATATATACGTAAATTCTGGGACATTACAATGTTCGGAGTATTACCTAAAATTTTGGGGTTATAAATCATGTTACTAAATAAAAGAGGAAGCATTAATACTTTTTTATGAATGAAATTTTATATTAAAAATCATTTGTTTTATTTATTTTGAAATATGTTTTTATATTATTATTTATTAAAAATATGTGCTAGAATATTAAAAATTGTTTCCTAAATTTTTTCAACAAATTTATTTCTATGATGTATAAGAGATAATATTATACTATATTATTTTCCTAACTAAGTGATTTAATTAAAATAATTATAACAAAATATTTTTCATGTTATTTTAAAAAAAAATCCACCATTCAATGGAAAATATTTTTTATATGAAAAACAAATCTACTCTTCTTTACTGTCAAATTTGCATGGATCATTGAAAGATTTAAATAATACATGAGTAGAAAATAATTCCAATATTTATGATTTTGTAAAATACTATAATTTACTTTATCTATTTTTCATGATGAAACATTTAAAGGAAGGTCATAAAAGTCTCTATATACCCATAAATATGAGAGATCTATAATTAGCATATATTTATCATATATTCTAAATGAATAGAATTTCAATTATTTATTGAGTGACCCTTGTTCTAGAGTACAAAACTGAGATTATTTGAAGAGGTTTTATGGGTAAAATAATTATTGTGATTCCCAAAAATATTATTTTCAAAATACACATGTATCTTCATAGATATACTTTCAGTGACTTTTATTTGAAACAAATTGATTTTTTTTATTTTTCTAAAATTTACCAAGGGAACTTGGATATGTTATTAAAAATTATTTTCCTTTGTGAAATCAATATGATTCACCATTGATCAATAAATACCAATGAAGTAATTAGAGTACCTCATGGTTTTTATTTTTAATTTCAATAATCCAAAAATCCTTATTAATATAATATGAATCAAAATTTATGAGGAATTATTTTTTCAAATGTGGAGAATGTGGAATCCCATGAATCTCTAATAATATATTAGTTTTATATTATATGTAATGAATTAATATTTATTCAATAAATATGAATTTTAATGTGTATATATTTTTATTCCATGTTAAAAAATAGATTATATTATCAATTAAGTTCTCATTAAAAATTTAAATTCATTATGTTTACTTTGTGATATAATTTTTTTTATTTAACGGTTATGTGATGTTTTTCATTTTGTTAATTATATTTGATATATTTATTTTATTTATTTTTTTAATTCCTATGTATATATTAGTACTGATATTAAATGATATGTATTGATCTTTACCACTATGATAATATTTTAATAAATTATGACATTATATGAAAAAACAAAGTGGTTTTTGATTTAACCGAAATGTCCACTAATATAATAAATTGTTATTTTTAATTTAATAAATATTTTTAGTTAAAAGTTATGTCTTCGTTAATTTTATTTTTAATATAATAAATTTAACATATTTTTTTTATTTATAATGCTAAACATTGGTTTAAATTATTTTTTGTAAATTTTTTAATAATAAGAAATGATTGTAAAGATAAATGTGATGTAAAATTATAGTTTTTGATAAAAATATTGGTAATACCTTATTATTGATATTTTTTTAATATATATATATAGTTTATTAATTTTGAAGTTTAATGTTTTTAGTCATTGTTTTTATAAGTTTAGAGATGCTTTTTATTTTTTATTAAAAATTATCAGCGTCTAAATTCCAATTTTATTCATGTAATTATTATTTTACAGGTTTCTATGATGATTTAAAACATTTGAGAAATACCTAGAATGTGTTATAATAATTTAATTATAAAAAAAATTTTAAATTATTAAATTATAGCTTATATTTTATTAGAGGTTGAATAAAAGAGATAAATTACTTTTTAAAAAATATATTTGATGTTTTAATTGAAAATTACAACATATTATGAAATTTTTGTCATGAAATTCAATGAATACATAATATTTGAATGGAATTCATTGAAATACATAATATAAAAACAATCATTAATTTTAAATGTTTGAAGTTGAATTTTATTTTGAGAGAGATTTAGTTAATCATATGAACTCCTATTCTTAAAATATTATATTGAATTTAGATAGAATTTTACTCCAATTAATTTTATTTTTATCTAAAATGAAGTAGAATAATATAAATAGTTAGGTCATATATATTTGTTGATAATATACTTTAATATAATATAAATTTATCCATTTATTATAAAATCAATTTTTTTTTCAGGATAAGTATGCAATTTCTTATGTAGTAATGATGCATAGCTTGAACAATATTGGAAAGGACAAAAATGGTGAATTAGTGAAAATATTGTGACAGAATATTTCTATGCTCAACCTTTAGGAGAATTTGATTAATAATAATCTAGATAAATATTATAAATGGAATTACATAACATTTAAGATATTCTTAAACTGAAAATATGTGAATAACCCAAAAAAATATTCAAATGTATTTTTTATTGAAAATGATTTGTAAAAAAATATATAAAATTATAAAAACTTATCTTGTTAATATATGGATAATAAAATCTCTGAAATATCATTTATTTTTCATTTATGAACCATATTCTATAAAAACCAAGGTAATGTTAGAATAAATAAATTTCATTTTTATTATTATTAATTTGATAGATATTTATATTCATTATATATTTTTACATAAAAAATTAAATAGTTTTATAATCCTCTATTATTATATAGTTTTATTGAAATGTTTAATATTCAAAATAAATAATTTTATTTTTGAAAAATAAATTTATTTTTTCAATCCCCCATGTCAAAATTAACTTAGGATATTTTTTTAAAAAAAATATTTATTATTAAATTAATAGTCAAAATTCTACTTTTTATTAAAAATTACATTTTATTTTCTGTTATTTACAAAAAAAATTCTATTTTTTATTAGTTTTAAAATTAACCAATTAATTTTTATTTAAAATATTTTAATTATTGTTTTTCACTGAAATTTATATTTTCATTTAGTGTAAAAACATTTTATACTTAAAGGGAAATTTTTCTAAAAAAACCTTTTTCATCATATTTTTATAGATTAATTTCAAATTAAATACTATGTTTTATTTATTTTGAATGATAAAAAATAGATACCCAAGTTTTAATTAAGGGTCAAAATTTTATAAATATTTCCCTTTTATTTCTATACAATTTGAATAATAATCTTAGAAATTTTTCTACCACGAAAAATCGTAAATCAGGCAATTGAAGTAAAAAATAAAATGATAAAGATAATAAAATGAACCTAACACTTTAGAAAATTATGTTTTATGAGTATATTTCTTCAATATTCATTAATGTTTAGAATATATGGCCTTTTGATCCATTTTGATGTGGTTATAACCATTGTAATAATTTATGTAAAGAAAAGTAAAGAAATATCACACTCTTGTTTTTAAAAAGTATAATATATTTTACATTGGGATAACCAGAGGATGTTTTACGTTATAAATAGTGTTTAGAAATATAAAATATTTACACTATCCATGGAAATTTATTTCAAAAAAAATTTTAAATAAATAGTTTTCTTAAATTTTTACACAATGCAAACACATTAATTATTTAATTAATATAAAAAATAAAATAAATGATATTAAAAATAATCAAAGTAATATATTTTTAAATAATTAATGTGATCCCAAAATATTTTATATAACTAAAACATGTTATGGATATGTAAATTTTTTATATTCTAACTTATTGGATATCTTTATGTTATGAAAGATAATGTAAATAAATAGTTATAAAATTTTCATTTTTGATATTTTATGAAAAATAAAATATTATTAAATGATATATAAATAAAAATAATAATATATTCAGCAACATTATTAAGTTATTATTTAAAATTTAAACTACAGTTCATTTATTATAATTTTTTATTTATAGTTACTATATTAACCCACAATGTCTCCAAAACCTTGTTGTCACGGTAAGTGTGAAAAAGGTTAATGTGGGGGTTAAAACCAATAGATAAGGGTATAAATGTCATCTAAACTTGTCAGAAAAAAATTGGATGGGAGGATTTAAATATATACTCAAATTATTTTTGAATATTATCAATTAAGATCCATTTAACATCTAAATTAAATTATATTAAATTAATATTTTAAGCAATTACAAGAGTACCCCTTTCCTCTCGTATAAAAGGACACTACTTCTTATAATTTATTCTCACTAAAAAACACATATGGTTCTACCAATAAATAACCAAATCCTATAATAAAATCCAACCCCACATTCTAGATAGAATTTTTTGGAGGAATACTAATGTTTGAGGTCTTATGGTCTTATGAAAATGATATTTTCTAAAGAAGTGGTACCGTTGAAACCACATATTTTAGTTTCATTTCTTCTTCCACCTCTTCAAAATCCAATTCAACCATGAAAAAATAATAAAACTAGTATCCTCAATATAATAATATTTTATTATGTTTATTACATTATAACAATAAAAAATTTAAAATATTAACATCATATTCGATAGACTGTATGACATGCAATATCTAACACAGAAGAAAATATAACATTCTGAGATTTTATGGAATGTATACTATTTTAAATTAATTAAAGACATTATAAATCTTTCACTTAACAAAAAACATAGTTTATCTTGATTTAAATGCAATAAGAATTTTATTTTATAGCTTGTGTTACACATAACACAACCTTTTACTATAGAACAATATAATAATATTAATATTATTTAATATGATATTTACCATAAAAACTGCAATTTCTGGTATTAATATATATGATTACATAACTTATGAGAATATATATTTTACACATTTTTTTTAATTATATATTTATAATTAAAAAAATAAGTATCATTTAAAATAAAAAAGATATGTTTTCGGAAAAATAATATTTTTTCAAAAAGGTTGTTTAGTCGTTCTAGCCACACATAATATAGAATTTATTTTTAAAACTCTTATAAAATTTATTTGAAAAATTAAACTTCAATTTTGATATTTTATCACCACAATTAGATTAATTTTTATTTTTTCTATTTTTCTAAGAATATTTATTATTTGAATAATAGAGAAAAATACAAGATTTTAATTGAAAACGCCATTTTTTAAAATAATTTATAATGATAAAATATATATTGAATTATTTATAAATTAAATAAATCTAAATAATATTTATATTAATCAAAATTGGATCATTTTAATCCTTTTTATGTTTATGTTTCATATAAAAATATTGTAAACTATTGACCATTTTCACTTTAGAAATGTGTTTTCTCGCCCTATGAGCGTGATTATTTTTAAATTAAATTCTACCACTTATGTGAGTTAAATTTTGAAAAATTTAATATATATTTCTAATCCACATAATTAATATTATATAATAATTTTAACTTAATTTTTTACCAAAATTATTAGTGAAAATAGTTAAAATTAATTACAGTGATTAAGGTAAAAACAAATTTACATAGTGGTTAGACATATAATATAAGGTATAATAATACTCCAAAACCTTATCAAACCCCATTTTATGGAAATATATTTACCTTATACATTATATTATTAATAACATAGAATTATGTAGTCTGAGTTAAAACAAAAAAATGTGTTTAGAATTCACTCTTTCAAAACAAATAAAGAGTGTGCAACTCACACCACTTATAAAAGGCCACCTACTATCCTATCAACTTCACACCTTAAAACTACATTTTTTATTACAATAACTACCCATATAAATTTCCAAATTACCTCTCCTAATACTAGTATATTTTTTGGGGTTTAAATCCATCATTTGAAGTCTTTATTGTAATCCTAAAGGGAATACCCGAAGAAGAGGTAATGTTATTCAACAAGCATCTTTATTTTAATTCATTATCCACCTCCTTAAATTTTTATTATAAAATTATGATACAATAAAATAATTATTTCACATATAATGGAATGATTTTATAATAAACTTATGACCTTAAATCATATCCACATCCCTCAAATGGGTTTCGAAATCATCGTTTGTGTGTGTGGCAGACAACCGCCTCACTAAGTGATGGTGTTTGTTCATCTCCACCTATCAAAGATGGATATGAGGATGTATATAAAGTAAATGTATTAAATTTATAACATATTTATACCTATTTAGTACCAATTTCATGTATATAATTTACCTTGAATTCCATAAAAGATGTGATAATGTCGCTCGTGTGTACACCAAACTGTCCCCTCACAAAGAGATGTTATTCGTATTTCACTAATGATTCACATGGAAGCTGATAAAGATATATTTATTTATTATATGTGATATAAATTAAATAATTATTACATTAGTTACATAATTATATTTTATTAAGGATAATATAAACAATTTTATGTCTTTCATTTTCATTCAAGTAAAGAGGACAACATCATTCGTGTACTTGTGAAATATCGCCTTCACAAAGAGATTTGACATTATTTTCATCACCAAAACACATGGATGAAATATATAAGAATAACATATGTTACATATTATATCATTATTATTCATTAATGTTCATATATTACTTATCTCTTTTCTATATTGATAATTGAAAATGGAAACATTACTTGTGCATACATACGACCTACTGTCACCATGACCGTAACATACTTCATTTTTCATAACCATCAATCATGATTGGTATAAAAAGTAAAATTTATGTAAAAATAAAATAATTATTTTATGATTATTAATATATATCTGAATGAAATTAATAATATTTTTATTAAAAATGATCTTTCATGAATAACACGCGTGAGAAAATATGGAAATTTACAGATGTAGAAATGAAAATAATAAAAATGTGATAAGATATTATAAATAAAGAATATAGGATGTTATAAATATTAATAATGTTATATAATTAGTTAAAAAAATTTAAAACCACTATAGGTGAGGTTAAATCTTGTTTAACCAAAAGTAAAAATAAGGTGATGGTTTTCATCCAAATTTCATTTAACTAAGGAATATTGTGTTGTTATTTAACTAATTTAGTTTAGATGGTGTATAAACTACCCCAATAATATTTAAGATCATTAATAATACATTAATAATATTATTTATTGTTTAAATTATAATTATTTCATCTAACATTATTTTAAATAAAAGTTACCAAGTGGTAAGAAATTTCTTAACTCAATTTCCACTAATTGGTTTAAACTTCTACTTCATTGATTGTATAACTTTAAGATTATGTGTAAAATGATTTCCTATTACATTATATTTGACATAAAATTGTTTTATGTGTATTTAAATATTATACACATTATTGATTTATTTAAATATTCTCACTTCTATGTTATGATCATTGTAACAGTTTATTTTACAATCTCATTGTAATTGTGATTTGTTTACCCCTAAATTTCAATTGAAACAAAATTGTTTAAACTATTACTAATAAAACCATTTAAGTTTATTCTCTTAAGTTTATTAATAATACCTTTCAAGTTATATTACCATTTTTTCACTGTTCGCACATAAAATTTGTTAGAAACGTTTTTCATGAAAATCTGACTTCATTTATCTCTTTGGTCAGAAATATGTGTTCGTTACAAACCCTATTTTCTAAAAATGTATTAAAATTTTAAAATTGATTTTAAAAATTAATTTTCACACATTTTTACATGTTAAATTTTTTTTCAAAAATATTCTTTTATATTTTTCAAAACAAGGTACATTTATAACCTTTTTTTGTAAAAACATATTGTTCTTATTTTTATGGAATGTATGAAATTACCTGTCGTAATGATGATCCTTTCATTTAATTTTAATATTAAATTTTAAAAGGAACTATTTAATGATTTTTTTTAAATTTACTTTCAATGAAATGGAATTAAAATGATCCAAATGAAAATGATTTTTTTAGAAGAATAGTTTCAAAAATTATATTTATTGTATTTCTATTCATCAATAACAACAACCCTTTATTATTACTCTAATTCATAGATGATAATAACATCATTACTCTTTATATGTATGTTTTATAATAGTTTTGAGTAATTAATGTACTGAAATTCAGTTCCTTGGTTCGTTTTTTGAAGTTAATATCATTCCATTGAAAGGTTCACTTTCTAATGATCATTGGAAATTTAATTTCACCTAAAAGTCAATATTATTTATCATATATATGTTTATTTCCTAAACCATATAGCATTTTTACATATTGTGTTTAATTTGAATGTTATTTGATTAATTAAAAAAATATTGATAAATCAATATCCTTTATTCAATATAGATATTTGATAAGGTACATTTTTATCAATTAAAATGATTATTAAATATTTTTGGAATGATTTTGAAATGAAATAAATAGGTCATCAGTAGTTTCATAGTACAAATCAGTTGTCTATCCTTAACTAAGAGGTTTTTTACCTATAATGTTTTAAACAATCTTGAGGATAGATACAGAAGGTAAAGTTATCATGTTCCTAAGAAGCATGATGTTTAATAATTAAGTATTGATTTCATTAAGAGATATAATTATCCAAGATATTTTCACTAAGAAATTATTTATGGATTTATTTCATTTGCAGTTTATTGATTAAATGGAATGTGTTTTCAATTATTTAACATACCATATTGATTATTCCTTATCTAGTTATTTAAATTGAATTTTTTATTGGTTATGTATATTTCAATTTTATTTGTTCTTATTAATTCATGATAGGGTCCACTATACATAACCATTAGTGAGCATTTAAGGTCACCTTTATGTTTTTCCTCTCCCTTGTATCCCATGAATATTACTAGGACTAATATGTAAAGATACGCTAAATGGAATAAATTTATTATTGAGAGAAAACTTATGTTGTAATTGTGTAATCAAATGTAATAAAAGTCTCAAGTTTGAATCTAGTTTACAAAGACTACTAAACTATTTGTTCATTCATGATGGATTAGTTGTATCTTATTCCAATGATATTTAAAAAGACACTGGATCCGAGCCACTTGGTCCAGGATCATAATAGTTGGTATCAGAGGAATTTTAATTGAATCTTTTGGAACTAGATTTAAGAAAACAAAGATTATGAAACAAAAAACTATGATATAATTTCAGGATAAGTATAGAAGAATATCCTAAAGCTTTGGTAAGAAAGATATTATTTTTTTTTTCTTGTAATAAATACCTTTAAGGATACTAAAAGTGGACTTGTTTTTGGGACAGATGTTACTAGTGGTAATAGATCTCAACAGTGTGTTGTAACGACCCCAAATATTATTAATAAAATTTCCCCAAGATCTATTTAAATGAATTTTTATATAATACGGTTATATAAAACATATGAAATTCCTTCATTTTATGTTTTTTAATACCATTAGGAATTTTTACCATTGCTAATATAGATGTTGAATAGTGATCACATGATTAGTATAAATATATGGCTTTAATAAACGCAATTTACTCAGAAAAAGGAAGAGACGACCTCATCTAGTAAAATTGATCCATACAAAGCCTATTTTTCTATGTTTTTAAAGGAGTTATCATCACTGGGATTTTCTATTGACCAATACCAAGTCGATCTTTAACATATTAATATTGAACGGAACCACCTACGAGAGAAGTGGAAGTTTATAGGGGTTACCACCCAAGCATTGTTATTTGAGCCACCCCAAGAGTTTGTCACCATTGCACACTGTAACCTTAGGTCTTATGCCGGTTTTATAAGGGTTTACGTAACAAGACCCCAACTCTATAATTATGAGCTTTATTTTTTTTATAAAGAATATATATTCATTTCTTATTTTTACATTGTAAATTCGTTTTAAAGAAAAAATAATATTTTTAGTTAATATTAAATTAAGAAATATATTTTGATGAATTAATGGATTTTTGGAATTAAATAATATTTTAATAAAATATTATTACTACTTAATTACT
The DNA here is from genome assembly GCA_963277665.1 of Viscum album. Lineage (NCBI taxonomy): Eukaryota > Viridiplantae > Streptophyta > Magnoliopsida > Santalales > Viscaceae > Viscum > Viscum album. The sequence continues at coordinate 2,125,345,196 of OY728119.1, forward strand.
TTTTATTAAATATAAATGATCGTAAAAGTTTTATGAATACAATTCTAATTTTTATTAATGTTTGAAAACTGTTTTTGTCAAAACACATGAATCTTCAATAAATGTCGGTTTTTAATTTATAAGTGAAAATTAACATTTATGGAAAATTATTTAGATAAAATGAATATTATTTTTTTAATCAAGATGTCAAAATTGTCCAATGGTGTATTTTTCAAAATTTTCTAAGACAGTCGAAATTTTGGGTAAAAATTAAATACCGTTTAAATATATAATGTGTTTTATGACTTCATAATTACACAATTATGATGAAATAAAATACATTAAAACATAAGTTATTCAAATATATGTATCAACTTCAAAATAATGTGATTTTTGATGTGTTTAGTTAATTTTAGGGTTCCTTAGTGGATCCTCCAAAACATATAAAACATTTTTTCTTTTAAAATGATTTCCTTGAGAGTGTGACTAACCTCCACATAAGCAAGAATACTATTTTAATATTTTCTTCCATTGGAAATATAAAATAATTTTTCAAATACACTTTGGAAGAAAACCATGGGAAATACCATGGTATGGTTTTTGGTTTTTATTTGTTTAATTTGTAGTGTCCAAAACCTAAATAATAAAGATTTACCATTATTTTCCTATATAAACCAACTCAATATCCTACTTTACTTTCACTAAAAACCCTTAAATCACATACATACTCTTCCATCCACTCTCTATTATCCTCCCAAGGCGCCCTAAGCTCCCAAAAATCCTCTCTCAATCCTCTCCCAATCCTTTGGATCACACATCGATGTAAGGGATTTCTTCCTCTCTTGTTTTTGTCCAAGTTTGTTTATGTTTCAATACCATTTTATTTCCAATTAAAAATGTTGTGGTATGATTTCATACCACCCCTATAGTTAACTCCTTATTTTTTAATGATTATATACCCCTTTATCTCCCATTATTTCCTCTCATGTACACTCGTTACCATGCTGAAATTCTGTAAGGGATTTTTCTCTCCTCATTTACATTCAAGCTATTCTTTTTTATTATGAATCTAAATTCTGTTGCATATATTGGGATGTGTATCTATATGACCACCTGATTTCCATTTCATGTAAATATTATGAGACCACCATTTCCCTCTAATCAACCATTTTTTATGAATACTTATGTCACATTGTTATGCTGCTGAAATTACATTGTGATTTTCAAAGCCAAAGTCGTTGTGTAGTGAATACCATGTCCATTTCCCTATCAATGTTATTCACCTTTATGAACATTTAATTATTGATTATAGTGTATAATGTATTAATTCTACATTCTTTTATTATGGAATAAATTATGAGTATTAATGAATCCATGGTATATGATCCATGTGGCACCCTGATTCATGAAATGAAATTATTAAGAAAGGTGTTCCCTGATAGCACTACAATGCATTGGGTAAATATTAGTATCATGATATGATAAGTGAATTGGGGGTTTAATCATGCTTATTGAAGTGAAATGAGTTTTTACTCATGATCCATGTGCAATGATCCTTGTCTAAAGCTAGTATCAAGTTAAATGCTGAAGCCAAATTTCAATGTTATGATAATCCTGCTATATCATTCCTTTATGTTAATTTTTCTCTTATGATCCATTGATATGCATATTGCCTAAAATTTACTACTTTATTCATGTTATTATTTTTTTAATCCCTTAATGGGATTTATATATCACCCTTTTCTTATTTATGTCCTCAGGATATACCATTCAATGGTAAGTATAATGGAATGTGTGTGGTCATGTAAAAGAAGTTTTCAATAAAGATGTGTATTTCATGTTTTAAGTGGTTATGTAATGTTCCTTATCCCCAAAGACACTAGACCTCTCTATATTCTATGTTGTAAAAATTGTTTATTTTACGTAATAATTTGTGTTTAAGTGTGAAATAAATAGTAGGGTTGTTATAGTTGGTATGAGATGATATGTTAAGTTATTGTTGGGATTAGGATTAGAAAACCATAGTGAAAGGCTTAGGGATAAGAATAAGTATAATAAAAACATTCCTAAATTTTGTTGAGTATTGAGTAAGTTTTTTATCAATAAAATACATCCCTGTCTGGATACGAGTAGGTAGAGGTGGCTCTAGCATAGAGGTATCTAGGGGTAAAAACCGAAAACACCGCTTTCATCTAGACTTGAATAGGAACTAGTGCACGACCAAGAGACTTGATTCCCTCTTGTTCATGACACTCATAGGGTATATTACTGGGTAAATTCATAGGCTTAGTAAGAATCATTATTATTAGAATAAAAAATTCCCCTATGAAAATATGTTAAGAAATAGATCATGTATAAAAAAATATTGACGATTATAAATTAATAAGTTAAGGAAAAAAAGTAATTACTAGGTTATCTATTTTTATATTTGGATTACCCATTATGTGTTACCCCTAACATTCCTTTTATTCCATCCAATGGCCTGTAATAGGAGGCCTCGGGCTGATAACTGATGCGAAGATCAAAGTGTTGATTATTCTAATGAGATTCCCAATCCAATGGGAGTAGGAGTCACTAACTTTTTCACGATACTATCTCAGTTAACTCAAGTTTTTAATAGAAACATGGGTCAAGAGGAACGTTCAACCCCCTTACGAAAGAACACGTTGTAATCGAGAGCTTTGTGATACCAAGTCCTCCTACTTTTAATGGATTATCTGATCCCTTAATTGTCAAACAATGGATCAACTCCATTAAAATGATCTTTTTCAAACATCAATATTCTAAAAAAATAGAAGGTTCTTCTAGATATTTATCATATGTAGGGTGAATATGATCAATGATGGACATTGTTCAATATTATGAAGCCTAAGTTGGAGATCGAGGCACTGGAATGGAAGGATTTATGAAAAATGTTTTTCGATAAATATTTTCTCTCACCCTCCGACTTAATATTGAAAGATATTTCCTTGACCTTAAGAAACAATATAACAAATCCATCAGAGAGTATAACGAAAACATTATAAGTATTACACGATATGCCTCTTGCTTTGTCATTACCCCCAAATGAAATTTTTTCCTCTTTTTTGGTGGGCTTAAACCTAGACTACACAAAGCCATAATGATCTGTGACTTTGAGATCTATGAGTAAATTTTCTGATGTTCCCTCAATTTTGAAATGGAGATCGGAGAATATTAGGGGTATCATGGGGATAATAAAAATAAGGAGGAATTTAATATTGGTGGTCCGATTGATAAATCCAATGTTGCTAAGAAAATCTGGCACCCTAATTTCCTATGGTGTGGAAAGGAGCACCCCAGAAATCTCCTAAAGGGGATGAGGAAATCTTTTTGGTGTGGAAGAGAAGAGAACCTGGCCATTAACTACCGACAAGAAAAACACTTGGCTGCGATAGAGGAGACGAATGCTCCATTTGACCGTCAATGCATTGTTCATTTGTTCAACTGAAAAGCACTAGGGAACTTTTCAAACTAGTGCCCTAATCCAAGGGTCCTTGAAGACAACAAAAGTTTTCTAAGGTGGCAAGGGAGAGATTTTTCCATAAATACCATAAAAGTAAACCCCAAAAATGTAGTGATGATAGGTACTCTATTTATTCATTCAATAATAGAGAATATATTTTTTTTCTAGTTCTATACATTCTTTTCTATCCCAAAATCTTAGTAGAACAATCCCAACACCATCGAAAATCATTGAAGTAAAGATATCAGTGAGAACATATAATGGGAAAATAATTTCACCCCATGAATATAACTTATCCCCTATCATAATTATTGGTTTGAACTTCCCAGGGAACCTCATCATAATCCCTTTAGTAGAATTTGATGCAATTCTTAGAATGGATTGTCTTTACTTATATAGATCCAACATAAATTTCCGTGAGAGGGAAATCACTCTCTATATGGAGAACCAGACCCCGATTCTGTACAAGTTCCAGGAGGAGGATGAATCTTCATTAGCACCATCATCTCAAAAGTTGACATTACTACCCTATGAGCACGCACATCTTTCTTAGATGATTGATTCTAAGGAAGAAACCATCCTTAAATACATGCCTATTACGAGGGAATTTACAGAAGTGTTTCCCAAGGAATTGTATGTTCTTCCTCTTAGATGAGATGTGTAATTCTCGATTGATCTTTTAAATGGGGCATTTCCAATATCAGAGACTCCATATTGAATGGATGTTATAGATCTTGAGGATCTGAAGAAATAACTACAGGATAATCTAGATAAAAGATTTATATTCCCATGTTTTTCACCATGGGGCACACCAGTACTCTTCATCAAGAAGAAGGATGGGTTGATGTAGAGACCTGAAGCTTGACGTACATGGTCACTACATTACTTTCGCGGAATACTTAATACATAACAAAAACAGACACACAAGGATCGTAATAGTTTAGTGTCTTTGGAAACTCAGAATATAATCTTCTAATTGTGGTGAAAGATCTTCAACATCTCTATTAATGATCTTACCCTTTTGTTTTCTTACCTAAAACCTTTCTTTATATCCTGGGGAAAAGAAAACATATAAAGGGTGACATCAAATGCTCAGTAAGGGTATGCATAGAGAACATAAAACAATCCTTAGACATTGGAATGTAAAAAACATGAGCATAAAATCTAAACATCAATATCTTGATCAATGACATAAAACATGGAAGTACGTAAGGCATAGATCATGAAGAAACATTAATCATGATAAATTATCAGGGGAATAAAACATGTAATTTTGGAAACCATTAATCACATGATATAATTTCCATAGTAGCCAAGGCATTCCTGCCATGACCATCTTAGTGGACAAATTCCCTTTCTGAATCGAGTTCACTCCTCGTTTCAGTCCTGTAACACTGAACCGGATTAACATACCATTCCATTCATGTCTATCTCATGAGATATAAATCATTACCCAATGCATTGGAGGGAGATATAGGTCCCACCATTCTCATAATGAAGTCATTATTACTTTTTCCACAACATAAACATAAATCATTCATCATAATCCAAAGAATAAAATGGGTTTCATAAACATCATTCCATCATCACATAATCCATATAAAAGAAATGGATATCATTTCATAATAAGAAAAGTGAAACCATGTAAATCATAGATAAATTATACTTGAAAAATACACATATGAAATAATGACATCATAGATGGAAAATGGTTTTGATAAAGCACTTGAAATGAATTCTTGAGGAAAATATCCTTTCTTGTTGAAAATCATTTTCTTTTCACAAAATTCCATGAAATTTTAAAATAAAGTTATTTTGTTGAAAATAGTCATGAAATATTTTTGAGTAATCTTCATGAAAATAAGGCTTTATAAAATCGTAAAAATCCATTCATGTCGTATAAGTTAAAAAAACATTCTTCTCGTACTTTTGTCGGAAAAGTCAAAAAGTACCTCGTAAAAGAAAGATTTCATACATACCATGTAGTAAAAGTCAAAAATGGGTAAAAAGGAATTTAAACATACATGAAACCATTTTTATAAAATAGGGACATGGAAGATAAATATAACCCTAGTAAATACTTACGAATAAACAATCTCGGATAAAAATGAGATTGGAAAAGTTATCCATTACCTTAGGTCTGATATGCTTCGTACATATACGAACCTACTGTATAGTGATTTAAATAATTTCATTGACTTATTACAGAATCATATTCATTGTTATGATATCATATATGGTTAACTTATGACTTTATATTACTCGTTCTTTTGTAAGTTCCATGTTAAAGTAGCGTTTTGCGTAAAATTGTTTTATTTATCGTACATGTTTGGACTTGTTGTTCTTGGTATTATTACTTGTAACCTGATTTAATTAATTCAAGAATGTAAAAAATGATTTATATGTAATATATATTCAGCATATACACATATATATATATGAAATACACCGTTCATGGAGACGGTAGGCCGTACGTACACATGAACACTATTTTCATTTCCTTATTGAATTGAATGGAATTAAGTAGATTACATACATATATATATACATAAATCCAGTATAATTATTATTTTATATATTTCATTATTACCTATTATATATAATTTATAATCATTAATGAATCCTTAACATGGATAATGAATCTCATTGCGTCGTGGAGACGGTATTCCATATGTATGCACGAGCGATGATATCATTCCCATGATTGTGGAATTGTATTGGTGTGTATGTATAATATTTAAGAATAAATCTAACTTTAAAATAATCATATATAGTCATTATTTACACCATTATACCCATCCAAGTAAGGTGGTAGTGGAATATAGATTACACCACGGTGTGGAGACGGTATTCCGTACGTACGCACGCGCGATGATTTTGTTTTCTGTAGGATAGATAGATGGTGAAATAGGGTTGTTTCATACTTATAATAACATATAAGTATATAATTGATACTGATTTTATTACTTCATAATGAAACAACTAATGAAGAATAATTAGAAGAAGAAATAAAGTTGAAAGAATCGGTAACAGACATTACCTCTTCTTTGAAGCGCCTCTTTGAGACCTCCTATTAGGGCACTAAAATTGGTCTTTGAAGAATACAAGGACCTATAGAATGTTTCTATGGAAGTGGAGAAGAGAATTTGGCAGGGTTTTTCCGATCTTGAAGGCTCAATGTGGTGTGAGGAAGAGAGGGAGGAGGTGCCCTTTTATAAAGGAGGAGAGGGGCACCTTTGGAAAAACTAAAAATATTATTTTATTATAAATTCATATTAGGTTTTTAATAGCTCCAAATTGATTTATTTATAAACTAAGGTGGGTATGGGTCGCAATCCTCTCATCCAATATAATTTATAAAGTTTAGGTTTCTATTTTCACCTTATCGTTTAGATTTAACTTTAAGTAAAAAAATAATTTTACTTTTACCATGTCTTCTTGTTTTCTTACACTATAATGTTAATAAACTTAATATGGAAAGAAAAAAGAACCCCAAGTTGTTTTTTATTAATATATATAACCTTATCTATGTCATTTTTCCGATCCTTAGATTTTTAGGAATAAAATAACAATTAATAATATAATATTTGTTTTAAAAACTATTTTATGTCGATTTTGACACTATTTGGTAATTAATTTCTGTGAAACTCATAACATAATTATTAGTCCTAAAAAGTAAATTAAATCAATAATAAAATGTCATATTAACCTATAAAATTATTGGAATTCATAAAATGTCTCAAATTAAATTTATTTGGGTATTTATAACCTCAATTATGTCAATATTTCATTAATATGATAATTACTGCATCATAATTGTGTCATAAATAAATTAAATTATTTAATGTCTAAAAATTATAAATAAACTATAATTATTTAGGAAATATTTTTATCTTTCTAATTAATATTTATAGTTGAATTTATCTTATGGATAACCCTATATTAAAAATGATTTATTTATTAATCTTTGATTTTAACTATTTTAACCCTTCTTTAAATAAATTAATATTAAATGTCCTAATCTAATCCAAGTGGGCCTAAATGGTCATATTTTATTACTAAGGTTGTTCTTGTTCGAATTAAACTTATCCAATAGAATTAGTACATGTGTTAGGGTAATAATAATATCATTTTTACCCTTTATTGCCCTATTTACTTTTAACCGTGGTAAAAATAAGTAAAAAGTTACCATTCAACAAAAATTATTTTCATCTCATTGAACCACATTTTACATACTGACATCAACCGTGTCACTCATATTTTTTAAATTACATTCACAAAAGTGGTAAAATTCTGTTTTATGTAAATTTGCAAATTCTCCTAGGAGGTGGGTAAAAGACGGTCAAAAGTTCAATAAAATTTTTATATATCTAAATTTTTTATAAAATGACACCAATGAATTAAATTGAACTTATATAGGTATTATGTATCAATTTTGACCTAAAATAAATTTAAACAAAATAAATAATTATTTAAATAAAAAGTCGGTTTTTAAATAGTAACCTAGTGTTTTCACTATTCATCAAAAATTGAATGTTTTCATAAAAATACCAAAATTTCACCCTAGGATAAATTTGATATTCCAAATCCAAAAATGAATTCCATTTTAAAAAATAAAATTTAAAAAATTTAAAAAAGTGGTTATTACTATTCATAACGGTTAGTTTTAATAATATTTTAATACCATATCATTGTTTAGTGAAACTCGGTATTGCATACAACGCAAGCTATCGAGGAAGGCCGCGATTGTGTGTAAAGAAAGCTAAGCTAGGGATGTGTGTAGTGAAAGCTCCTTGTAGCGTACAACACAAGACATCAATAAAATTAAAAATAATATTTTTCATAAAATCTCGGGGTGTTACAGTCGATGCGCCATTGCATTGATTATCATGATCTCAAAAAAATCACGATAAAGAAGATGCAATCTCTGTCCCAAATTGATGAATTGTTCAATTAGAAGAATGGAGCACAATACTTCTCCAAGGGGGACTCGCGGTTGAGATATTACCAAGTAAAGGTGAAGAAGTGGGATATCCCCAATAATAATTTTTGTACAAGGTATGGACACTATGAATTCATAGTAATGCCTTTTGGACTCACTAATGCTCCATCAATATTCATGGACATGATGAATAGAGCCTTTATAGATTACCTTAAAAAATTTCTTAGTCTTTATATTCAATATTATAATATACACCAAAACTAAGGAGGATCATGAGGAGAATATAATCATTGTACTAGAGACCCTACGAAAGGAGAATCTCTATGAGAAATATAACAAATTTGAGTTTTGTTTGAATAAAGTCTCATTCTTTGGTCATATCATCATAAAAAATGGGTTATCTGTGGATCCCTCCATGAAACATGCAATTGAGGGATGGCCGAGTCCAACATCAGTGACGGATATCCATAGATTCTTATGGGTAGCTGCATATCATCGCTGATTTGTTAGAAATTTATAATTATTGAAAAACCCTCTTACCAAGATAACTAATAAGGGAGTCATGTTTTCTTGGAGAAATTATTGTGAAGAAACCTTTAAGGAGTTGAAAATGTGTCTTATCACTGTACTTGTGCTCAGTGTACCCAAAAGTGAAGAACTTTTTGTGGTATTTAGTGATGATTCAAAGAAGCATCTGGGCTGTGTGTTGATGCAAAATAAAATTTTCATTGCCTCTCTATCAAGGAAATTTAGTGTTAATGAGAAAAACTATCCAACACATGATATGTAGATGGATGTAGTAATCTTTGCTTTAAAAATTTTGCAACATTACCTCTTTTGGAGTAAGATTGAAATATATATTGACCACAAAAGCCTCAAGTATATATTTACACACAAAGGGATGAACATGTAACAAAGAATATGGTAAGATCTAATCCAAACTATGATTGCTCGATTCATGACCACCTTGGGATGGTGAACAAGGTGGATGATGCTCTAATTAGAAAGGACCCAGTGATTCTATCATTGATGAGAATTGAAAAGGATCCAATATTCATAGATTTGATGAAGATAGGAATTTGAATCATAAAGAAGAGAACATCATCAATCCTTTCACAAATGATTTTTCAACTGTATCTTTTGGAATGGTTAAATGATGCTTAAAAGGAATATGTGGGAATTTAGAAAAAAGTGTAAACTATCAGAAATGGTAAATCCTCTGAGATCAATGTTAATGAAGAAGGAATTATGAGATTTTGGACATGACTATGTGTTCTATAAAATCCAATGTTAAAAAATTAAATTTTGGATGATGCACATAGTTTGAATTTCTCCATTCACCTAAGAAACATAGATATGTATCAATATCTATATGATCATTATTTGTGGGATAACAAGAAGAAGGATATCGCTGAGTCTACATAAAAGTACCCGGTATGTCATCAAGTGAAGATTGAGAGGTATAAGTCTAATGGGATGATGAAAAAATTACCTACACTAGCATGAAAATGGTATAACATCACCATGGACTTTGTCACCAGACATCTGAAGACACCCAAAGGAAACAATGTTATCAGGGTTGTTGTGGATCATCTTACAAAGACTGCACACTTCATTGAAATTTGAGAGGATTTTTCATTACATCCACTGGCACTGATATATATCAGAGAAGTGGTAAGGCTTCATGGAGTACTAATATATATTATATCTGATAGAGATCTATGATTTGCCTCTAAGTTCTTGAAGTGTCTTCAATATGCTATGAATACTAAGATTAACTTTAGTACAACTTATCATCCTCAAACTTATGGACAATTACAGCGGACTATCCAAACACTTGAGGACATGTTGAGAGCATGATCAATAGACTTCTAATAAGGATGGGATCAACATATTCCTCTGGTTGAGTTCTCTTACAATAACAGTTTCCACTCAAGAATCCAAATGGATCAAAATGGATCCCTTTAAGAGAATAGGTGCTGAAAAATAGCATGCAGGGATGATGTTGGGGATAAAAGAACTCATAGGTCTGGAAATGGTTGATGAAATGGTAGAGATGGATAAGACCATCCAGTAGCATATTAAAGATGCTCATTATCAACAAATGAGAGATGATGATAATCATTGATGAGACCTAGATTTTGGTGTTGGTGACATGGTATTCCTCTGCATATCACCTCGTAAGAGAGTTATGAGATTTGGGAAGAATTGAAATCTTAGTCCAAGGTACGTCGGCCCTTTTGAGATCCTTGATCTCATTGGAGCACTTTCCAATCGACTAAAACTCCCACCAAACCTATCACATGTACATGATGAATTGCATGTATCACTATTATGGAAGTATTTACCTGAACTATCACATGTACTCCATCTAGAGGCATTACAATTGTAGAATGACCTCTCTTATGAGGAGAATCCGGTGAAGATCTTAGATCGTAAGGAAAACATTTTAGGAAATAAGACAATGCCCCTTGTTAAGGTGTTGTGAAGAAACAAAAAGTTTTAAGAAGAAATGTGGGAACTAGAAGAAGTGATGAAGTAGAGTTACCTGCATCTGTTTTATTATGGGAGAAGGTAATTTTGAGGATGATATTATTTAAGGGGGGGGGAGATTGTAATTACCTAAACTTTTATTACTGAAATTCATCTTCATATATTTAAATTTATTATTATTTAATATAGTTATAGAAATGATTTTTAATTACTTGGTTTTGTTTTTTTCTAATACCATTAAGAATTTTTACCATTTCTAATATATTCATGGAATAGTGATCACATGATTATTATAAAAACAGGGCTTTAAAAATCCAATTGACTTAGAAAAAGGAAGTGATGGCCCCATTTGGTAGAATTTATCCTTACAAAGCCCATTTGTTAGATCTAGGAAAGGGGGTATCATCACTAGGCTTAACTTTTGACCATGACCAAGCCGAGATTCAACATGTTAAACTTGAACTGGGCCGCATACGAGATAACTGGATGTTGATAGAGATTACCACCCGAGTGATATTATCTGAGCCCCCTCCCCAAATTATATCATCATCACACACCTTACTCATAGGTCTTATGTGGTAGTTATAATGGATTATGTAGCAATAAATTAGCATTATGAATATGTTCTTTATTTTTTGTATAAATAATATACATTCATTTCACTGTTGTTACTTTGTAAATGGGTTTTAAAGAAAAAATAGTATGTATAGTATAAATATCAATTAATAAAAATATTTTGAGAAATTAATGGATTTTTGAAATTAAATGATAATATAATAAAATATTACTCTTAATAAAATTCTTTTAATTAAATATAAATGATCTTATCATTTTTATTAAAACAATTTTAAATTTTATTGTGGTTTGGAAATTGTTTTTGTCAAAACCCATGAATTTTTAATAATTATCGGTTTTTATTTTAAAAGTTAAATTTCACATATTTATTAACTTATTTAGATAAAATGAATATTATTTTTGGAATCTGGAAGTTTAAATTGTATGATGGTTAATTTTTCATAATTTTCCAAGACTGTCGAAATTTTAGGTAAAAATTAAATACTGTTTAAATATATAATATGTTTTATGAAATCATAATTACCCAATAGGGATGTAATAAAATAAAATAAAAAGTTTCTTCAGATAATATATGTTATATATTGAAAATAATGTTATTTTATATTTTTGGATTAATTTTATGGTGCCTTAGTGGACACTCGAATACATATAAAACATTTTAACTTTTAAAATGATTTCATTGAGAGTGTGACTCACCTCCACTTAATAAAGCCTAATATTTTAAGAATTTAGGTTATTTTCCTTATACAATAATGTTTCCACTCCCCTTTGGAAAATACAATGAGAAAAAACATGGATGGTTTGTGGTTTTGATTAGTTTAATGTGTAGTGTCGAAAACCGAAATAATAAAGAATTTCCTCTCTATTCCTATATAAACCCACCCACATTCCCATAGTCTCTTCACTCAAAACCCTTATAGAACGTCCCTACTCATCCCTCCTCTCTCTATTATCCTATCAAGGAACCCAAACCTCCCAATAAACCTCTATCAACCCTCTCCTAATCCTTTGGATCACTCTCCCATGTAATGGATTTCTTCCTCTCCCATTTTTGTCCAAGTTTCTTTATATTTCTATAAACTTGAATTTTATATTAAAAATTTTGGGGTATAATTTCTCACCTCTATTATAATTCCTTCGTTATGTTTTAATGATTAGATACCCCTTTTCTCTCATTAATTCCTCCCATGTACACATGTTACCATGCCGAAATTCAGTAAGGTATTTCTCTCTGCTTATTTACATTCAAGAAATTATTTTATATTATGAATATAAATTCCATTAAATACATTGGTAAATTTATCTATAGGACCCCATAATGTCCATTTAATGTACATATGATGATACGAACTGTTCTCTGTCATCAACCATTTTTTACGAATACTTATGTCACATCATTATGCTGTCGAAATTACACCATGATTTTCCAAGCCCAAGTCATTGTGTACTGAATACCATTCTTATCTCTCTATCAAGGGTATTCAGATTTATACACATTTAATTATTGATTATAGAGTTTCATGCATGAATTCCAAATTATATTATCGTGGAATTAATGATGATGTTTAATGAATCCATGTTATATGATCAATGTGGAAAACTTATGCATGAAATGAAAAGATAGGAAGGGTGTGCCTTAATAGCACTCCAATGAATTGGGTAATGAATAGTATCATGATAAGTCAAGTCCAATAATGGTTTACACAGGATTATTCAAGATAAATGAGTGTTTAATCCTATTCCATGTGCAATGAGCCTTGGATCATGCTAATATCATGATAAATTTCGATGCCACATTTCCATGTAATAATAATCAAGCAATATCATGCCTTTAGGTTCATGTTTCTCTTATGCTCCATTGATATGCCAATTTCCTAAAATTTATTGTATTCTTTATATTATGCCTTATTTACTCCCTTACTGGGATTTATAGCTCACCCTTTTATTATGCATGTCCTCAGGTTATCTCATGCAATTCTATTTATGAAGGAATGTGTCTAGTCATGTAGAAGAGGTTTTCAATAAAGATGTGTATTTCATGTTTTATGTTGTTATTTAGTGTTCTTAATCCCCCAAAATAGTATAACTCTCTATCTTTTATGTTGTAACAAGTATTTATTTTATGAAATAAGTTATTTTTAAGTTTCAAATAAATATCATGGTTTTAATATTTTTGTTGGATATGACTCAAGCATTACCTATTATATGATAATGAGCCTTACTACACACCTTCTTAGACACTCATAGTGGATTTTCTTATGATAGTTTACATTTTATTTATAAACCATTATGAAGGATTTAAATTTATAATAAAAATTAATGAAATATGTTAAATCGTAGACCATGTAATAACCTATGTGAAAATAAAATTGATGAAGTATTTATGTATTAGGATTCAAGAATTAAAGTGTTGAAGAATTTTACAAATGGTATTTCAGTTATAATAACCATGGAACATTTATGGATTCCATTAAATTTTAAAATAAATTGCGTATTCATTAACATAAAAATAATTTATAATATCATGTGTTATTTAGTATAAGGTTGATTAAAATTTAAAACTATTAAACACCAATGTTTTGGTTTTACGTGGCATAAATTACACAAGATTAATGAAATATTAGGAGAATGTTTTTGAAAGAAAATTTTTTAGTGGAAAATTTATTTGAGGAATAATGATTTTCATTTAATATAAAAAAGTTAAAAGGTATTTATAACCATTATTGTGGATATTTTCATTAATGATACTATAATAATTTTCAAATAAAATTACTAGACTTTGAAAAAAAAATAATTATGTTGATATCATTTGTAAAAATTTTATATAATTATAAGATTTATTTCAAGGATGCCCATCCTTTTTTTGGAAAATTATATTAATTATATTAATATAGTTTATAAAAAGGATAAAATGCATGCATGGTGACAACACAACGCATTTGGAAAGGAGATGGGCATTAACCCAAAACTAAAGGATGATAAGTGTTTCACACCTACCACAATCCAACTTGATGTTTGGGTTAATATGTCAACGTTTTTATTGAAAATATTTGATAAATTAATATTAATTATGAACCAGTCATATTAAATTTTAGGTTTATAGATTAATGTATTAACCCTATTTATTTTGGAATATATTTAGAGATATGAAGAAGGGAATTTCACCCTTTTATGGATCCTACAATGCATTAAAATTCAATTTTATTGATTTAGGATTAAAAAAATCATTTCTGGAAATTTATTTCTAGAATTGAGCAATGAATTTAAAATTTATTAAAGCATAAACAAATGATAAATTCGTTTTCTTAAAATATAAATGTGTCATTTAAGTATATTTCCTTAAATTTGTTGATATTAAATGAATTCCCCATCTTTATAAAAAGGGTATAAAATGAAAATAATATCCTACTGCTATCATTTCTGAAGATATGAATAACCTTTTCACTCCCATTAGATTTATGGCATTGAGCCCCTTATATTCCATTGACCACTAAATTATTTAAGATCAATGACCTAAATAACACTCTAAAATTATTTTGTATTTTTCTCAATTTCCATATCATCACAAGAAACTAATGTTCTCCTACATAGGATACTAGTTACGTGTTATTCCATATGAACTTAGTACATCCATATATCTCATACTAAAAGGATAATTTATTAAACAATTAAACAATATAGATTTTTTTGACAATGATATATCCAAATTTCAAAACTTATATTACCTAGATAATGTTAAAATTCATAGAATGCAATTTATTTAAGGTGTGGATAATGTTACACCCTGGTATTTTAAAAAATGAGCATCGTATTTGATATCATGTGTGACATAAAACACAAAGCATAAAAGTGAATATAACATCCTGAGACATTATGATATGTTTATTGTTTTAAATAAATTAAATACATTATATATCTTTCAATTAATAGAACATTGATTTTATCATGAGTTACATGATATAATAAGTTTTTTTCAATATCTTCAATTATACAGAAGAATGAGCTTTACTGAATTACAATGTAGTATTAATATTATTATTTAATATGATAGTTACCACCTATCCTTCAGAATGATGGTTATGAATAGGATTAACTAGCTTATAAAAATATATATTTTACACATGTTAATATTTTTTACATTTATTAGTAATAAAATATGTATCAATTAAAATGAAAAGAAATTTTTTCTAAAAAATAATATTTTTCCTAAAATAAGGTTTAGTCACTCTTAGAACATTTAATTTAGAATTAATTTTTAAAATGATTAAAAAAATATTTAAAAATTTAAGTTATATTTTTTAAATTATAACAAAAAACTAAATTATGCTGATGTTTTGGGGTTTTCTGAGAAGATTATTTTTTTTGTTGAATAGTGACAAGTACTAGATTTTAATTGAAAATTATCATTTTATCTAAATAATTTACAATGTTGAATTATATATTAAATTGATTTTAAAGTCAAAATAGTTACACTATTCATTTATTAACTAAATTCAGGTCGTCATAATAATTTTAATATTGAATATGTATATGAAAACATTCAAATGTTTTAGGTATTTTCACCTAAATAACTCATTTTCTCACCATGTCTATGACATGAATTTAATATTAAAGTCTTCCTATTATTTGAGTTGAATTTGAAAAAATGTGTACAATATTTGGAATAAGAATAAATTTTATTATGTAATAATTTCAACTTAGTTTTCTACTATAATTATTAGAGAAAACAATTGAAATAATATATAGTGATTAAGGTAAAAATGAGTTAACTTAGTGGTTAAACATAAAATATAAGGTGTAAGAATGACCCAAAACATGTCTGAAAAGCGTTCTAAAAAATATTCAGACATTTTAGATTATATTATATATACTTTACCACTAATTGTGATTCTGGAATGAAACAAACGTGGGTTTAATTCACACATTAAAAAATTACAACTCTACCACTCACCCTACTTATAAAAGGCCACCACCTCTCCTCTCCACTTCACAACTTCAAAACACATTGGTTATTACTATACCATAAAAATTTCTTAAATTATTCCCTCCAATCATCCTAGAATCCTTAATTTGGTCATAAATACAACATTTGATGTCATTAGCAAAAACCTTAGGAGAATACCTAAAAAAGAGGTAATGTTCTTCAACAAGAGTCTTTATTTTACTTATTTTTTCACCTCCTTCAGTTTTTATTATTCCATGATGATATAATAACCTTAATATTATCCATATATAAGGATTTTTTTAGTTTTATTTTATTCAATACAATATTCCCAACTTCTTTTTAATTTATTATGAAATCATCCTTCGTGCGTACGACCGTCTATCGCCATTCGAACCGATATCGTTCATTTTTTCATTTCCACCACTCAAGAAAATATAAGATGATGAATATAAATAAATATATAACATTTATAACATTTTTATACCAATGTATTAACTATTTAATTTATATATTTTAGCTTTATTTCCATTGGATTTACGATAATTTCGCTCGTGTGTACGGCGTACTATCGCCTTTCCATGCGAAGTGATCCGTCTTTCACTAACACTTTACAAGAAAGATGATAAAGACAATTTTATTGATTAGATGTGATATAAATGACATAATTATGATATTTATGGAATATTTATAATTATCTAAAGATAGTATATGTCATTTTATTTCTTTCATTTTCCCTCACATAAAGATCATAACATCATTTGTGTACTTGTGGATTATCGCCTTCATGAAGAGATGTGGGACTCTTTTCATCACCAAAACACATGGATTAAATATATTAGAATAAATCATGGTATATATAATATCAATATAATTCAGGGAATATAATATATTACTTACCTCATTTCCATAATGATGAGTGAAAATTGGAAATTTTACTCTTGCATACGTACAACCAACCATCTCCTAGAGCGCAACATACATAATATTTGATGACCATCACTATTGATTTCATTAAAAAATAAAATTTATATAAAAATATGATAGTTATATTATTATTGTTATTATATAGATGATATAACAATATAATATTTTCTAGAAACTGGTTCTTATATGACACAAAATGCAAGAGAAAATAAGGAAATTAACATAGGAAGCAATGAAAATAATGACAGATCATTAATGAATTGGAGGTGATATATTATAAAATTATTTTATATAAAATTATAAATATTAATATTGTTTTAGTAATATATAATATCATGTTTAAAACCCTTATACCATAGGATAAATCAAACTCAACCAAAAGGAAGCATAATGTTTGGTTTTTTTCTCAATTTTATTTCTTTGAGGAATTTTGTATTATTATACACATATTTTATTTTATATGATGTATTAACTATCCATTTGACATGTAAAATAATGAATACACCATTATTCATGGTATTTTATGTTTCAATTTTAATTATTTAATCTAAGAAAATTTGAATTAAATGTTACCATGCGGTAATAAATTACTTAACTCAATTTCCTCTCGTTGGGTTAAATTCATAATTCAATGATTATGTCATTAGAAGATTATGTGTACAGTGAAATTTTATTAAAATATGTTTTATTTCAACTTTTTATGATTATTTAAAGTTAAAACACATAATATATTCATTGATTAATTTTCAGTTCAATTTTATTATCAATGTAATGGTTTATTTCCCAACCTCATTCTAATTGGGATTTTTTACCCTTTAATTTAAATTAAAGGAAATTATTTGACCATTTCTTAATAAATAAAATTATTTTTTTATTCTCCTTTAGTTAATGATGAACCATTTCAGGTATTAGTACCATTTCCCTACTCTTTCATACTTAAAATGATTAAGAAAATGCTTTCCAGAAAATACTACTTCATTTCTCTCTTCAATCGGAAATATGTTTTCATCCAAAATAATGTTTCCAAAAAATGTTTTAAAAAAATATTCTACCCTTGAAAAATGATTTATCAATGTAATTTCATCCATTTATTCTCATTACAAAATGTATTCAAAGTAATCTTATTACATTTTCAAAACAATTCACTATCAAAAACGTTTTATAGAAGAAAAAGGAATGTTCTTTTTTATGATGTGTAATAAATTACCAGCCATCATATCCATAATTTAATTGATGATTAAATTAAATTTTTATGGGGATCTTTTTTAATAAAATATTTTTTAAAGAGTTTTTAAAATAAATTTATTTTCACAATTTTTTCATAATGAAAAGGATATTTGCCTCAAAAATGTTTTAATGATATTTTTTATTGTATCTATATTCATGAATGAAAAAAACCATTATTTTAACACAAATAGTTATATGTTAATATAATTTTTATTCTTTATCTGGATCCTTTATGATTATTTTAAAAAAGGAATGTATTGACATTCACTTCTTTGATTCATTTTTGTAGTCAATAATTTTTTCTTTAAATGTTGACTTTCATATGATCATTGGATATTAAGTTTTGTCTAAATTACACCATTATTTATCATGTATATGTTTATTTTCATAACTATAAACCATTTTTACAAAATCTATTTACATTGAAAGTTATTTGATTGAATCTATAAATAGTGATAATTTCATATCATTTACTGAATAAAAATATTTGATACGACACATTTTTTTATGAATTATATCAATTTTTAAATATATTATGAATGATTTGGAAATGAAATACATGGGTTTTATACTGGTTAATGTAATCCCAATTATGTATTGGTTGTCTCATGGGATGAATCAGTTGGCTATCCTGAACTATGTGGGTTTCTACCCAGTATGTTTTAAGTTGTCTTACGGATAGATTATTATAATAATGGTTTCATGTGACTATGAAAAATGATGTATGATAATTAATAATTTCCATTATTAATATATATTATTATCTAGTATATCATCACTATGAAACTACCTTTAGATGAATATCATTTTTATTTTATTGATTAAATGAATTTTCTTTCAGTTATTTAAATTTCCATATTGATTATTCATTATCAATTTATTTAAATGGAATATTTTCTCTATTATTTACCTTTTGATATTGATTATGCCTTATCCAGTTATTTAAATGGAATGTGTATTCAGTTAGTTTCCTTTCCATGGTGGTTATTCATAATGATTTATGATAGCTTCCAATGTACTTACACATTATTGAGAATTTGAGCTCACCTTTCTTTTTATTATTTTCCCTAAGATTACATGAAGTTTAATATGATTGATATGTAGGGATATTCTATATGAAAAATGTTATATTTATGAAAAAAATTATGTTGTAATTTGTGTATAAACATATAATGTAAGACTCATGTATGTATCTAGAATACCAAGACTACTAAAATATTTGGTCCTTTGAGATGTGATTCCTTTTCTTCCAATGTAATGTAGTAGGACACTAGATCTGTGATGTTGGGGTTAGGGTGTCATGAACCATCCCCCAGGGCCCCTTCCATGACTACCCAAAACCCGCTTCCTTATGGCTAGGGGTGGAGACTAGCGTCGATGCCATTATCCTATATGTGGGAGGAATTTTCCTATGTACTTGTATGCACACACGCACACACATCCAACCCAAAACTCTAAAAAGTAAACAACTCTTCCACTAAAAAAACCATAGAGAGAAAAAGTACACAACTATAAGTAATGGGTTGAAAATAAAAGGAAATAATAAATACAAGTACAAGATCCTGATATCCGTCTATGGTAAACCCAACATAAAGGGTAGGTGAAGGGGTACCACCTGAAGTCATAGAAGTATGCCTCATCTGGGAGATCTCAGTGGGCACCACCTAGTGTTAGAATACTAAGGTGTTTGAAGAAACACATGTCTTCTGTAAAATACAAAACACAGGTGGGTGGAGCCCGTCTTGGGGTGAGTCACACAATAATCAATAATGAACACAAAAAAAAGGTAATACCACAAAGGAAAGTATGTATAAGGTAGACTACCAAATACGTACATGAAGTGTAGCCTCTATGAAGTAAAATAGAAATATTGAGTAAGTAGAGTCAGAACACATATTTATAACCTAAAGTATAAAAAGAAAGACTAAGAGTTGTAATGATGAAACTTTTGTACTACTGAGGGACTCATCCTCGATGAGTCATCATGGTCTGTTAGGCCATTGATGGTTGCTCTTCTTTTGGGACACTAAGGTTCTCTTATCTTCTAGGCCATTGAGTATTTCAAATTTTTTGTACCTCTGAGGTCTGCTCGTCTTCTGGAACACTGAGGTCCGCTCATCTACTGGGCCACTCACATATGATCCTCTGTTAGGACACTCAAATTAGTTCTTCTATTGGGTCACTGAGGTCCCCTCATTTCTAGGACAATGAGGTTCTCTCATCTTCTAGACCACTCAGGTCCTCTCGTCTTCTAGGCCACTGAGGTTTGCTCGTAGCGGGCTTGATTCAAGGATAATCTACTCTTCAAGACAGTGTTCATATTCCAACATCCACTAAAATTCTCATAGATGATTTCAAAAGGATTGTCTCATCACGAGGGTTCGAATGCCGCAAATGTATCATCAATTGGATGCATAGTATGTATGTTATGACCATTTTACTAAAAGCGTTCATTTGGGTCTGGGTTTGGTCTGGACCCATGGACTGCCCAGGTCCGGCCCGCTGGGCCGCATAGGGCGGCTAGTCTTCTCCATCTCGGGCCACCGCTGTGGGCCGGTTCGGTCTCCACAAGATGCAGTGATGGTCGTGTCCCCTCTGCATCATGCATCAGGCAGCTGGTCAGTTGCCTCCCCCATATACAATCCTGGAGACTGCGTTCCATCACAGACCGATGGCCAGGACACATGTCATATGGCCTAACTTTGTTCCCCAATTGCATCACGGTTTCACAAACTTGAGGCCCGTTGGCCACAACCTCCTCTATAGCGGTGCATCCCCAGTTTCTTCTTCAATCCACTAGACTTACTTTTTTGGACTATTGTTTGATCCAGAGGGTGTTTCAGAGTCCTCGGATCTTTGTCTCTCCTTCTATGGGCTCTATTTTGTATTTCTGTCGCTTTAGGGGTCCCATTATGCTTATATCCTCCCGAAAAAGACTAGCGCAACCACGTGGGTCCATTGGTGAAAATGTGTGGGGGAGGGTAGATCCCAATGAACACCCAATGCGACGAATGTTGTCCCTATTTGTATGGACTCCATTCATCATGTTAGAAAAAGTAAATACATCAAGAAATTATTAATTTAAACCCACTTTCCTTAATTCCTACAAATAGTGTTCCCAAACCCACAAGAACGATTGACCCGTAGATCAACTTGTTTGTGGGTTGATCTACGTTCTTTACATATAAATAAATAACAGGGAAGGGAAAATCACATAGAAAGGAACCTTGTACTTCAAGGATGGATCGTTCGATGGTGAAGATCATAGTAGCATCGTCGTTTCCCATTGTACCTCGATCCTCAATCCGACATTGGTGGTGATTCGTGGTTCGTCGCTCGTCAACTCAAATCCTCTAAAGTATCTGAGTTAACTGGACCTTCTCCCCATGACCCCTTATTCTATTAATCCATCAAAAGGAAGAAATGAATTTCAAAAATTTTGTTATGCATGGTCATAGAGTCATTATACTATTTCATTTATGAAACAATATTTCTGTTATGCTTCTGTTTTAGAGTCGTTATTCTATTTCATTTAAGAAATGAAGTTGCCAACATGACGTTGCATCACAATAAAACATTTTTGAATAAAATAAAAATTTATTGTTTATTTCATTCTTCCTTAAAAATCCTGAAAATAAACATCTTCCCTTGACCCACGCTAGTCTAGGTTAGGTCCATTTATAGGTAATTTCATGATTCCAAATGCAATGGTGCCCTCATATTTTTAATCTAGGAACCCATTTAGCAGTTGTCAAAACTATGTACTTGTGTAATTTTAAATAAATGTAAAAAACATTCAAATACCTATTCTGGGCTCACCGGGCCTTGTAATAATGAGACTATTGATCACCTAGGCTCAAAATAAACCCATATAATTAAAAAAAATTACTTGGAATTTCTGGGACATTATATTATCCCAAACTTATGGATTTATGTCCCCTTAATCCAAAACAATAACTAAACAAACAAATGGAGGTACTGAGTACGAATATGATTCTCCCGCTCCCATGTTTTCTCTTGGAGATTCATGCGTTGCCACTGAATGTGAACTAGAGGAGTCAACCATCTATGAATGAACCACTCTTATTGATCAAAAATCCCTACGAGGAACTCCAAAAATGTCACTCCATCATCAATGTCTACCTCTCCCCAATCAATGACGTGTGATGGATCATGTATATACATCATCATATGTGATACATGAAAGATATTGCTCACCCTTTTAATTTGTGAGGAAAGAGATATGTGGTGCATCATATCTCCAACTCTACTCAGAACCTGAAAAGGGCCAACAAATCTCAGAGACAACTTGCTGCCTCAGCCGAATCTACATAATCTCCATTGAGGTGAGACTTGAAGAAACACATGGTCCCTTTCCTCAAACTCCAAGGGCCTCCATCTCCTGTCAGCATAAGAATTCTATGTAATATGTGTAGTTTACATACTCTCTTGGATGATCTGCACCTTCTTGGTGGTAGCCCGTACCAACATTGGACCCATGAGTGATGACGCACCCATATTAGTCCAGTATAATGGTGATATGAATGGTCACCCATATAGTGCCTCAAATTGATCCATACCAATGGTGGAGTGGTATTTGTTGTTTTATATGAACACCACTAGTGGTAGGTGATCCTCCTAACTACGACCGATGTCCCAGATACAAGAACGAAGCATTTCCTCTAAATCTTGAATAATCCTCTCTCTCGGACCATCCATCTATGGATGAAATATTTTCCTCTAATGTAGTTGAGATAATAATGCCTCCTGCAATCCCTTCCGCTTCAGGGATGTGAAGCGATCCTCACAATCTGAAACGATCGTCGAAGGCACCCCATGAAGCCGCACTACCTCATAAACATAGAGGTTTCCCAATCACTCTACTGAACCCCTGCTCTTGGATGGTTAGGAATGAGGCCAACTTGGTGAGACTGTCCACAATTACCAAGATTGTATCATTCCCTCCGGATGTGCATGGTAAAACCATCAAGAAGTCCATAGAGATACCATTTCACATCCACTCTTGTATCTCGAGGGGGTTAGTAATGCCTGGTGGAACCTAATGCTCTACCTTCACTTGCTGACAAGTGAGGCACTGTGAAATGAACTATTCCACTGCCTTCTCCATCCCCGGCCACCAGTACTGATGTTGAAGATCTTGGTACTACTTTTTCAATTTTGGATGTACTACCAAGGGGAGGTGTGGAACTCTCTTACAATATCATCTTGCAATGCCACTGGTACAACGGTGCACCTTCGGAAAAGGGTGATGTTCTCTCTACAAATCGAATATCTAACCAGATCTTTTCCTCAGGATAACTGATCACATCAAACTTCAATGTCAACATTCACAAGTTTTTCCACCCAAACTCATTATAAGAGTGGGGGTGTGACATAAATCAAATGAAAATAGGATACTCAAATTCCATCCATGAAGGATATCTACATCGCGACTAACTGCTATGATGCCTCATTTAGCAACTATAACCTTGATCTCCTGCTGAGTGTGATCGCCACCATGTTTCCCTTCCTAGGAGTATAGACATTCTCTAAGTCATAATC
The DNA here is from genome assembly GCA_963277665.1 of Viscum album. Classification (NCBI taxonomy): domain Eukaryota; kingdom Viridiplantae; phylum Streptophyta; class Magnoliopsida; order Santalales; family Viscaceae; genus Viscum; species Viscum album. Next base: position 2,125,369,328 of record OY728119.1, read on the forward strand.
TTGGAGGAACTATAGCCACCACCACTATCTCAAGTTCATGTCCTCACTGGATAAGATATACTGGATACTTCTTTGGTCGGATTTGATAGTAAACCGCTCTCCCATCAAATACAGCTGCCACATCTTCAAAGTAAAGACCACTGCTGCTAGCTTCAGGTCATGGGTTGTGTAATTCTACTCACGAAGCCTAAACTTCTGCAAATACTATGTGATTACTACCTATTCCAACATTAGGACACAACCAAGTCTAGTCCATGATGTGTCGCATAATACTACATACCCAATTCCCTCCTCTAGAAGTCTCATGATGGGGCCACTCATCATTCTCTACCTCAGATCCTGAAAATCATTTGTCACTTATCCATCACCATAAAGGGTTATACATTAAATTTCAAAGCATATATGGTTTTTGTAACCCATAAAAAGTCTGGTACAAACCAATGGTAGTATCCATCCAACACCAAGAAACTTCGCACCTCAGTCACACTCCTGGGTGCCTCCCTAGCAAGCACCGCCTCTATCTTTACCAGATCCAAAGCAACTATATCCTTTGAAATGACGTGTCCAAGAATGTGAAACTCTTGAATATAGAGCTAACACATTGAGAGCTTCTCATAAATTTGCTTCTCTCAGAGTGTATCCAAGACTATCTGTAGGTGTGTTGCATCCTCCTTTACAGACGCTGAGTACACCAGGATGTCATCAAAGAAGACCATAACAAAATAGTCTAGGTAAGGCTATAAGATCATGTTCATGAGTCCCATAGACACTCCAAGGGAATGGTTCACACTAAAATTCATCACCAAGAACTCATAGTGGCCATATCAACACCACAAATTTGTCTTCATCACACCCTCACCCAGTACATGAAGTTAATGATAGCCTGGTCCGAGGTGTATCTTTAGGAACCACCTCTCTCCCTTCAGTTGATCGAAGAGGTCATCAATCCTTGGTAGAGGATAGTTTTACTTCATGGTCACCTGATTTAGGTTTCAGAAGTGCATACAGAACCTCAAACTCCTATCTACCTTATTGGAAAACAAAACTAGAGCTTCCCATAGGGAAACATTGGGCCTCACAAAGCCCTTACTATACAGATCCTCTAGTTGTACCCTTAACACACGAAGATCCATTGGATGCTTCTAAATTTATGGTGTGGATATTGGTGCCATCTAGTGGTATAGGTCTATACAGGCTTCAACCTCCTTATGAGGGGTAATCCTGGAACATCCTTAGGAAATATGTCTTCAGAATTTTCCACCACTATAGGAAAGTGAGGACCCTTCACATCCACCACACCGAGGGTAAGGCTATCCAACTGGTGAGCGATTGGTTGTGACCTTATTTAAGAAATTTTATTCTATGATACAAACATACCACTTTCATATTTAAAGGAAAACCTAGTCCCATCTCCATGGACACACCAAAATCTACACATTAAATAGTAAATTTCATAATGGAATGTGGATAACCAGTCAACACCCATAATGACGTCATAAGGCCTCCACGCTGCTACTCTGAGATCCCAGTTGAAGCTATGGACTCCAAGAGTAAAATTGAACTACTAACACCAGTGTGTGATCATTGAATCACATCCCATAGGAGTCCCTAAACATAAGGATCGAGCCAAAAACACCATCAGAATCTCTGAGACCTGAACAAGGTAAGTGGTAAGGAAAGAGTGACTGGATCCTATGTCTATAAAAACTAAAGCTAAGGTGCATTAAGCAAATATCATACCTCTAATAATCTCTGGAGCATTGAGGTCTTAAGACTCCTTCGCCTAAATTTGGCCTCGTCCTTGTCCACCAGCTCCTAGAGACTATGGTGGACCACCTAGGGTGGTGTTGGTAGCACCTAAAACCTTAGTCCACTAACTTCCACTTTTCATACTCCCCTTTAACATTTTCCTCCCTATGAACCACCCTGCTCAGCCCTATGCCTATGCCTTGGTGGTCCCTCGACCATCTAATGATCGTCTTCATGGCGAGTCTGGCAGTCATGAGCCATGTGTCCTTTCCCACTGCATGAGTAGCACACACATCACTTCTGATGACTCGCTCTAACCTGAGAGCCATATACTGCTGATCCAGTTTCCTGGGGTCATCTCCCAAATTTTTTTACACTCTTGGGACCTTAGGTCTGCTGTCTACAAACCACAGCTAAAGACTTCATTTCCCAATGTCTACTGGTAGTTCAGACTACTGGCACTAGCTCTCATTGGAATCGCCCTATGTGTAGGGCTTGCTCCAGCACCCCAGCCTTAATAGGGATTCTAAGTGATACGATGGATTGCATGATCTCATAGAATATTCCCTACTCAGAAGATAGATAACTAAATAATGGGTCTCACACCATGTCTGTGGATTAATTGGAAATCTTAGTGAATCTCGCTGAGTACTTCGGTACTTCCATCCTACAATACTGAAGGTTCACAATATTTTGTATGCGTACTGAGAACAACTTTTCTGGAAATATTCCCTCCTTGAAGAGGCACTCAACGTCTATTTAGGTGAGATTCACCTCATCGTGTGTATGGATCTTCAACCTCCACTATCTCCTCGGCATGTCTGGAACAAATCTCACAGCTAAGATCACCATCTAGTCGAGAGGCATCATCAATAGGTGGAAGACTTGAATAACCACCTCAAGCCAATCCTCATCCTCCCGAGGGCTAGTCTCACCCTTGAACCTATGAAGTCTCTTCCTCTTGAACTAATGTAAGGAAATAAGCATGCGTAAGTCCACTACTGGTAACGCTAGTGGCAACCGCTAATCAATTGGTGGTGGAAACACTAGTGCACCTCCTAGTGGGAACATTTCTAGTACTAGTCCATGTACTAATGCCTCATCACCAGGCATTCCATCCTCACTATCACGCACTATAATCTTGGTAAGATGTCTGTGTGGTGGCCCCCCGAAATAGATCAAGATGATCCAAGGTCAATAGATGATTCATGCTGAGCTGAATCAGACTCAAGAAGGAAATAAAAACACACTCAATTCATATATGATGCATTCAACAAGTTTTTTCATGTACTAAGTCGAAAATCATGATTCAAGATCCTGGTGTATGGATATATTGTCCTACAAACCAATACAGGACTCCTCGAGAAAAAAATTAAAACATGAAACATTTAACATTGTTTCCCCGAAACACATCCAAACAATCTCCTTCATTAATGTATAACCAAACTCCTCTGATACCATTTTTTTGACCCATCCCCCAGGGCCCAGGCTTTGACTACCCCATGACCGCCTCCTGATGGTCAGGGGATGGTGACTAGCATCGAAGGTGTTATCCCGTAAGTGGGTGGCATTTTTTTGAGTACCTATACTCACTCACGCACACACATACAAACCACAATATTGAAAATTAAACAAGAATTACACTAATACGAACACTGTGACTAGAAGTAAAAAACTGGAAGTAAAGGTTCCAGAATACAAGACCAAAAAAAGACAAGTACTGAAACCTAAAGTTCATCTGTGGTAAAACCTACCTGAAGTGTAGGAGATGGCAGTGATGGATGAATTCATAGAAGTACGCATCGTCTGTTGGATATTACTGGGCACTGAAAGTTGCTGTACCACAAAGAAATATATCGAAACGTATGTTGTCTTTACAAGACACAACATGTGTAGGGTGCAGCCCATGCAGGGGTGAGTGACACAATACTCAATAAGGACCCAAAAACATAGAGGTATCACCAAAAAAGAATTTATGCACAAGTAGTCTACCAAATTGGTACATGAAGTGTAGCCTCTAAGAATTATATTTGAGAGAGATAGTCATTAGAGTCAGATCACACATGTATAACCTAAAGTATTGAAAGCATGACTATCAGGAATAATGTTGAACAACTTTTACGGTCGGGTTACTCATTCATGATGAGTCACCGTGGTCTGATTGTCCATTTAGGTCTGCTTGTTTTCTAGGCCACTAAGGTCCATCGGTTTAATAGGCCACAATGGTCTAATGGTCTGTTGGGCCAGTCAGGTTCACTCGTCTATTGGGCCACTGAGGTCTGCTCATTTGCTGGGCCACGGAATTCTACTTGTCTTCTGGCCCAATGAGATCTACTCATCTTTTTGTCCACTGATGTCTTCTCACCTTCTGGTCCAATGAGATCTTCTCGTCTATTGGGACACTAAGGTCCCCTCATCTACTGATCCACTAAGGTCCAGACATTGATTCTAGAGGATTCACATACATAATCCATTGTTCGTATTTTAACATCCATGGAAACTCGTATGGAGTATGTAAAAAGGATCATCTCATCATTCGGGTCCTAATGCCACAAATAGCTCGTCAATCAGATGCACTATTTGGAAGTTATTCTTGTATTACTAAAAAGGGATCGGTTAGATCCCAACCTGCTAGGTTGTGAGGTCCGGCCCGCAGGACCACCCAGGTATGGCCAACATTGCCACCCAGGGCAGCGCTTCTTCTCCTGATTGGCACATCACTGCGATCCAGTTCAACCACCACTAAACACGATGATGGTTGTGTCCCCTCCACTTCACACAGATGACAGCTTGCCAACTACCTCCCATGCACATGGCCCCTCAAGTCATCAGCTCTAATGCGTCACCCCGTTGGCACTACAATGTTCACACAACTACAGCCGCCTCGCCATGGCCTCTGATGGTGCATGCCACCTCCCAAATGCGGACACCACCACCGGCATAGGAAGTTTTTTCATGTGGGCCACCAGATAAGATCTTGTAGTCCATTATTTTATTGGGATGGTGTTCTAGAGTCCTGAGATCTCTATCTCACCTGTCATGGGCTAGAACTCATCTTTCATGTCATCAAAAGGTCTAGTCACGCTAGGAACCTTCTTGTAATGTCTGACATGACCATGTGGGTCTGTCGGTGAAAAAATTGAGGAGTATAGATTACAAGGAACACCCAATTCATGGAATATTGGCTCTATTCATTTACCTTTATTTCTTCATATTAGAAAAATGGAAGAAATTGAACAATTATTAATTCATATCCCTCTTTCTATAATACCAGAAAAAATATTTCCCAGACCCGCAAGAATGTTCGACGTGCGGATCAACTTGGTAGTGGGTTGATCTGTATTCTTTGTTTATAACTAAACAGCGGGTAAGAGAAAATCACATAGAAAACAACCTCTTACTTAAATTTTGGATCATTTTATAGAGATTATTAGAGTAGCACCATCGCCCCCCATCATTCCTTGATCCTCAATCCGCTATTGGTGGTGATTTTTCATTTGTTTCTTGCTAATGAAATTCCTCCAAATGTTCGAATTAAACCTGGATCTTTTTCCCATAAACCCATATTCAATAAATCCATTAAAATAAGGAAACATGTTTCATCATTTCTATTATGCTGAGTTGCACCATCGTTACACTATTTAATTTATGAAATAGTGTTTTTGTTACACTTTTAGATTTAGAGTCATTACACTGTTTAAGTTATTAAATGAAATAGCCAAAGTGATGTTGCATCACAGTGAAACAATTTCGATTAAAAGAATCATTTAATTTTTATTTTATTCTTCCTTAAAATACCCAAAAATAAACTTTTTCCCTTGAGTCACACTGGTCAAGGTTAGGTCATTTCTTAGGTAATTTAGTCCTTCTAGATGCAATGGTGCCCTCGTATTTTTAATCCAGGAACCCATTTAGAAGATTCCAAAATATTCTACATGGGTTATTTTAAATAAACATAAAAAAGTTCAAACACTTATTTCGGGCTCACTAGGCCTCAAAATCAAGTGACATCTGAGCACCTGGTCTCAAAATAATCCCATATAATAAAACAAATTACATGTAATTTTTGAGACATTCATGGGGTCACTATAGAGATAACCTATAAACATCTACACTTCCATTCAATAGGAAACAAAACCATCATTCATGTGTACAGCAGACTACCGCCTTGCTAACAAATGTAATTCATTTTCCATCACAATATATCATGGATGGGTTATAATGATTGGATTAATGTTTATATATGTTATTCATGATATATTTGTCATTATTAAAATAAAATATATAATTTAACTTTTTTCCCATTCCATTAACTAAAATACTATATCACCATTTGCACATACATGTGAACTGCCAACTCTACCAAACAATGTGATTCATTTTTCAGCACCAAATCACATGGATAAGATATATAATTATATGTAAGGAATTAAAATTTTATTTATGAAATTTTATTATAATTTTGAAAGGTTAAAATAATTCTAATATTATTTCTATAATTATAATTGAAAATGGAAATGTTTCACATGTGTACATACGACCTACCATCTTAATGATTGTAACATAGTTAATTTATGATAACCATATTTAATTGTCAGATTTAAAATTATATTTGATTTATAAAAATGATAATTATGTTATGATGATTATTCTAAAGATGATGAAAAAATGGAATCTATGACCATTACCAGCCTATCGAATCCAACTTGGACTTATGAATAGAATATTGTTAAAACATCATATGTGAACTTAAATTATTATGTAATCATTATGACATGGTAATAAGATAGATAAAAGGAATAATGAACTTTGAAAAGTCTCTCAAACAAGAAAATAATTAATATAAGTTCATTATTCCGGAAGATAAAGAGGGTTCATGACGAGAAAGACTCAAAGTAGGAGACTTTCTTTTAGAAAATATTCTTTTAACATATCCCATAAAACTATATTTTTCTTCAATATAAATATTCTTTAAAAACATATTTTTGGATTTATTTTTTTCGAAAAATGGAATTATAAAGGAAACATTATGTTAAATTTTCACCTTCTTTAAAAAAATTAAAAAGTAATATTTTTACGGAATGTTTTTAAGTTCTTTAGAAAAATACAAAAGGAATGTTTTATTTATAAATGTCTCTTTTTAGTGGCATCTCATTTACCGACATTTTTAGAAACATTAGTAAATAAATATAGCTAAATTAGAGATGTTTATAAACTTCAATATTTAGTGACACCTCATTTATTAATGTTTTTAGAAACATTGAGAAAGGAAACCTCATTTATAGACATTTTTAAAAAATGTGACTAATTTTATTTGTAAATTTAATTATTTTTTAATTTATAATTTATTTTTTCTGAATTTGGTTTTTATAATTTATAATATTTATATAAATAATAAAAAAAATATTTACCACACACACATCACTCTTCATGCCACCCTCCAACTACCCTCATGCTACACATTGCACACATCAACCATCCCCCACATGACAAACTCCCCTGATGTGTGTTTCCCCAACTCTCCCTCACAACCTCAGGCTACAAGTAAACTCAATCCCATATAGTAGAGAAGCAAATTGGAACCCACCAACCTGTAATATTATAACCAAAGTCCTAGCCAACTCACAAATACAAATTATAAATATAAAATTATATTATGTTATATTTTTTATATGTAAATATATTTCAGTATTTAAAAAAATTAATGACACAAGCATGTAGTGACGTAGACTTGACCTAGGCTTGGTGATGTAGACATTATGATACACCCATGTTAGAGAACACCATAGGGCTAGTTTGTGGGCCTTTTGAAAATGTAATAGGACTCCTGCCCACTCAGTTTTCATGCCATATACCTAATAAATAATCCATTATGGGTGGGCTATCCCTAGATGGGCTATGAAACGCCTTTCTAGCATGTGTGCATGGTGTGTGTGTGTGTTTAATGTAATTATACCCCTATGATCCTAATATATATTTGAAAAATTAAAATATTATATACATATATATATATATATTAATATACATATATTAACATATATATATATATATTTGTGTTTATATTTTATATTTCATTTTAATATTATAATATAATATATTTTTAAATTTTTAAATTTTAAATATTTTTTTATATTATATCATATGTGTGTGTGTGTATATATTAGTTTTATATTTTATGTTTTTATTTTATGTTTATGTATATGTTTATATTATATATATATTTCTATTTATATGGGTGTGTGTGTGTCTATATATATATATATATATATATTTGTATGTATGTATATATATATAATTATATATATATAAATTTTAATAATTAGCCATATTTTAAAACACCAGTAAAATGTTACTAAAATATCCACATTTTCTGAAAAACATGACGAAATTTAAAAAATATATGAGTTTATATATATAAATGTATGAATGTATATATATATCTGTGTGTGTGTGTTTGTGTGTTTATATATATATATGTTAATATATATATATGTGTTCGTGTTTATATATATATATATATGGAAAAGGTAGAGGCCATGACCCTCTTCATTATTAAAAGAAAAAAATAATAGAAAAAAGAAAGATATGGGAAAAATTCTGGATATAAGCCCACATCAAATACATATTTTTTCCCTTTAGTGATAGCTATTTTATTCTCCTCTTCCTACAAGGAATTTCATTCAGAAAACAAATATTCCCCTTCTACAATCATGCTGATGCCCATGACTTCTTAGAAGACACCCTCTCGTCTATTATCTTGCATGTTGCAAGAGCTCTTCAACTTCAGTGCTTTTTGAACTAGAGTTAGCCATAGTTTCAGACACCACCATCTCCAAGTGGGTGTCCTTATTTTATTCTATAGTAATGGTTATCATATCATCTATCTCTGGATATTGTTCCAAAAGTGAACCTTAAATCTTTAATTCTATGATTCCAAACGAGTTTGAAGTTACAAAATGTTTTTCAATAGTAAAAGAATATAGAGAACCTGAATCACATGGATTTTTAACATCAATAATAGATATTTTCTTCTTAAAATAGTCTATTCATAATTCTACAATGTACATTAAGCGATTCGATGGAGTCCCGTTTCTCACTTCCTATTGGGGGGAATCCTGTGACTCCACAGAACTAACATAAACAGTGGAATTAATCCTATCATTTTTATTTCAAAATTAAATATGAGATTTGCCTCCAAAATCAAATGTTTCTTGATTTTGAGGTTCCAATGTACTACCGTGAGTTATTAATGTAGTTATTATCGATTATTGTCCAACACCTAAAACTTCTTTAATGCCTTTAATCTCCCCACAGGACTCTACATTAATTTTTTGTTTAACTTTGAGATCATTCAAATTTATATGTTTTTCCTAAAGAAGTTGCAGATCTACATAATCGTGGATTTAATCTTAATCAATGAATTTAATGCCTATTTCACACTCAACTAGTTAATTATGTAATACTTGTTGAGCATCTGAAATTGTAAAGTTCTCAATATTTGTTGTGGACCTAAGTGGATCTTTATAGTGGGTATCCCTATTCTTGTATTTATGTGTAGGAAAACTATTATCATTCAAGTAGTGAACCAATTTATTTACATTTTTACCTTGATGAGTGATCTACTAATCAGAGAGAATAAATTCCTCTTCCGTAATGTCATCCGAGGTTCTTTCCTTAACTTGAATATCCAAGACAAGAGTAGAAGGTCATATACCATCTTTATTAGGTATCACTTTAACTTGTGTGTGTTTATATATATATATATATAGGTGTCTATGTTTATATATTTTTATGTATGTCTCAATATTTTAAAAATTAATACTATATATATATATATAATATTGTATATTAATATACATATATTAATATATATTTTATATATTATATTTTATGTTTATATGTTTATATTTTATATTATACATATATATATCTGTGTTTATTATATATATATATATGATTATATATATGTTTATATATATATATGCATATGTATATATCTATATATATGTGTGTGTGTGTGTGAGTGTGTATAAAAATATATGTGTATGTATAATTATATATAATTATAATTATATATATAGTTACCCATGTTTTAAAACAATGGTAAAAATGTCAATAAAATAGCCATGTTTTCTTAAAAATGTGTTTAAAATTAAAATATATCTATTTTTAAATATAAAGATATGTATATATTTGTGAGTGTGTGTTTATATATATATATATATTCTTATATATGTGTTTCTATGTTTATATATATATATATATACATCGATGTGGGTAAATAAACTATATATATATATTGACCTTTCTAGAGAAATGTCACTACATTAGTGAATTTTTTATAGAAAAATATCTTCATTTTAGAAGGATTCAAGAAACTTCGCTAAATTAGCGATATTTTTCACAAAATGCAACTAAATTTGATAGGCTTTTCACGTAAAATCACTAAATTTGGGACGTTTTCAGGAAACAAAGCTAAATTAGATATTTATTTCACGAAATGTTGTTTAATTAGTGAAATTCTCTAGAAACATCTCCAAATTAGTGATGTTTTTAGAAATTTATTTAAATTTGCATCGTTTCCTAAAAAACATCACTGAATTTAAAAATTAGTGATGTTTATAAAAAATACCACAAAATTATAGTTTTTGTAGTGACATATAGGGTGAAAACAACCTTTCCAACAATTGTAACTATTATTTAATTTTTGGATTCCTTTACAAGAGTCTATATTTTTGTCATAGATAAATTGTACTTCCTTATGTTCTGGTTATTTTCAAAAAGGGTTTCAAAATGGAATGAATATACTAATATCATAAAATTATTTCTTAGGGGTGAAAGGAACTTTTTTAATTTGAATGTGGTTTGTATTATGTTATTGTTGTTGCGAACTTTTTATGGGGAAGGGTGGATTAATTAAAAATTGATAGTTGGTGATCCCATTATTTCTCTCTAATGAATTGGCTAAAGGGATGAAGCTTACAGATTTTGTTTATCGTAATATATTTTTCGAATATAATATGATTATTATTCCACGTATAACTGTAATGGTTATTTCAGGAGTAACTATGATGTTATCTGCTAGTATGACCCTGTTGGTTATTCCGTGCATAAGTAAGAGTGGTTTGAAAATGATGAATCAAGTTACCTACATGATTTATTTATGCCTTCTTTGGGGTTTTGATAGAAATACTATGATTTTCAAAGCCAATAAAATTTATATGATACATTAAAATGTTCAAAAATTATAATGTAATTAAAATTTTATTATGAGTTTTGTATGATTTCAAATAAAAATTTATGAGTTTTATTTTTTCCATAAAAATTTATTAGGAATATTTTTTTAAATAATTGGGAAGGAAATGTGATTTCTAGGGTAAAAAATGTTTATTTTGAGCGCAAAATATATTTTGAAAATGAATTTTTTTTATTAGTATTAATGTAATAATGTTTTCTTTCATTCTTTTTTATGACCCTTATAATTTTTTTCTCTTCCCATGTTTTAAAATTATTTTATTATTTTTCAATGATGGGCAGGGAATTGTATAATTCAAGCTGAAGGTCATGGTTATTTTTTTGGAAAAGAAAATCGGTTCATTTTTTATGTTTTATATTTTGGGAAAAATGATACTGATTAAAAATTTCCACTTTTTTATATATGGTTTTGTTATGGAATATTTTTGACCTAAATATCTTACAATATAAACCTAAATGATCATTGAGAATTTAATAATGTGTGCTTTTTGTTTAAGGTTACTTGAATATGTAAGAATGAAGTCCAAGTCCTTATATTCGGAATTAGAGAAAGGTTTATATAAATTTAGAGGTTAAGATAGTGTTAATAGAACACCGTTAAAGTATTTCACTATGTGGTTAATTTGAAATGTTATAGAATTTGAATATTACAACATTAATTCATCTAAACTATGTTTCTTCGGAATGGATTTCCAAAAATAAAATAGGTAAACTGATGTTAGATGGTTTTAAGGGGATGATATCCCTCAGAATTAGAAACATAGAATAGATGGAATTGGAACCAATTGCTTTTTCATTATAATGTCTTAGTTACCATAGTCTATAAATGGCGGTGTTATACATGTTAGAGAAAAACAAAATGTACCCAAAAGAAACACACCAATAGTGGAACATTTTATGAGACAACACCCACTGACATTAAATGGATATTTTTACCTAGTAGTAGGTTAATCATGGATTAAATCCCTAAAAAATATATTCTTTATATTTGGAATTTCATATCATCAAAAGGTAAGTCTTTATATTTACCATTTTGAAGGTGAAGTTTACTAGTGGTGGTCTATTTTCAGGATATTAGGGAAAGAGAGAAGATTGATACCTTGGAATTAGAAGAATTTTATAATATCTTCCTTGAGGAATATTTTCTTAAATTAGTTATAATTATATTTTAAGTGAATTTTTTAGAATTTATGGGAAAGGGGGAAGATTCAGTTGCCTCATATGAAAAAACATTTCCTGATTGAAAATAATCAAACAAAATTGTATTCATCATATTGATCGTAATATTAATAGGGTTTACTCAGCATTTATTCTAAAATATCGAAGGGAAATGGATTACCTTAAATTAAAAAATTATGAAAAAATTTTGTGATGTCTCGAAAATATAGAAATTTAGTTTGTTAATGATGATATATACTTTGAAAACTTCCAGAAAAGAGGTACAAGTTTTTGGAAATATGGAAGATTGGATAAATGAAATGTGATGGTATGAAAACTATGTTTTTAGTTTGTGATTGTTGTGGTAAAAATAACACTAGGTAATTCATTATGAATCCAGTTACGTGCATCTAATATGGAATGTTTTAGAACATGCCTCATAATTACATTAAAAAATATCCTGGTAGTGGTAAGACCAATAATAATAAATAGGAAGTAAAATGTTTTCAATGTAATGATAAGGTTCATTATGAACATACATGTATGATTAAGAATTTTAGTGATGGGTAGAATTAAGAAAATAAGTAAAAATATGTGTTGAAATCCTTTTCATCTGCTTCAGCTGATATTCGGCCATCAAATAATGTGGTATCATCTATATATCATTTTTATTCAAATTATGATAATTTATTGTTTGAGTCATGGTATATTCATTTTTTTCATTTTTTAGACATTTTTGGTTAAATTGGAAATTCTTACTCAATAAATAGATCCATATCATATGGTGAAAAAACAGGGGGTAAGTATTGAAGTAAAAATAAATTATAATAATATTCATGTTCTTTATATAGAAATACATTACCTACAATCCTTATTGTCTTTCCCCTCACAGATGTTGATATTATACTAAGTATGAATTTCCTTTTCCATTTACCATGAAATGATAGATTATAAAGATAAAGAATTTATTTTTATGAAATATTTTCAGTTTTTATATAATAATGAACTCAAACCTTTGTTAACATACCATGAAACTGAGAAATTTTAAAAATATAGAAATTAAAGTTATCTTGCACATATTCTTGAGATTTTTTTGAGTCTATACCCTAGTACTATTTTTATGTGAATTATGATAACCTGTATTCATGGCATTGAATATTAATAAACTCATCATCACAACAAGATTATTCTTCTGCAAAATATAGAATTTGATAATGTCTTAAGAGTAGCTGTCACTCTAAAAGGTCATTAAAGTTCACCTCTAGGATGATAACCCATAATTTCTACGACACAATTCTTAAATATATGTTATATAGATGGATTATATCATTTTAGGGACAAAAATGATACATGTTAACATGCATGTAGAATCATAGGACTTTGACACACCTTCTCATGTTGTATGCCCTTGGTAATATCTAGTATATGATATTATGAGAATGTGAATCACTAGTAGAAAATCAACTTTAATATGTGTTATTTCATTATCCTGTCTTTGGATGTGGGTATTGATCATTAGACATTAATATTATTATTAATGAATATTAAGAGTCATTTACTTTGATATATTGATTAATATTATGATAGAATATGTTTAAAGTGAGGTATTATATATTTGGTACCTCACGAGTAATATTTCATTAATGAAAAATGTGAGAAATGATTTTTATTTTCTATTATTTAATGGAATTTTATATCTCGGTTCCTTTGATGGAAATTAAATAGACTAAATAATCCATGGATTTGGATTTCTATAGGCGCGTTTAATTTCTACAAATTCAATGAATGAGAAATTAAGTCGAAAGATTGATGGCATTGACATTTTACATGCTTGATTAGAAATATCGTGATAAAAAGGTTATATTACACCATGAGCATCTGTATGAGATATTATTCATTGTGGCTTCCATGAGTTCCTTGGCATGTTTTTATATGCTAATGTTAGACTTTAGGAGGCTTCACCTAATGCCACTGAGAAAGAGACGTAGAGGATCACACACTATATGTATCCAAAATCTCGGTTAAATAATATAATATTTTTATTATTTAAAAAGATGAATAAATATTATCTCTAGTTATGGTTTAATAATTATTAAGATTTTTTTGATCACATATATTCTGTCACAAGTTATTTAAGAGAATATTAAGCGAGAGGAATATTTAATAAATATTTATTTTACATTTAGTAAATATAATTATTATTTATTTACTGGTGAATAAAGTAGTGATATCAATTTAATAGATAAATATACATTAATCAAACATTGGTAAATATTTTTGGGGAATGATAGACTGAGTTCAATAGTGCAGTGGGAAATATTATATATAGAATATTATTTCGTTAAATAATATTTAATTTTAAATATAAATTTAATCACCTGTCAAGAAATAATAATTATATTATTTTTGAAATTGTTTTTCATATGGATTAAATATATATTAAAGGGAACTTTTGAAGATATTTATTTATAAACTCTAGAGATATATAAACCCATTTATATATTTTTTCAAGGATATCTAGTTCATTTTTTTGGTGGTGCGCAATGAATTTGAAGAATCCTCTTGAAGCCCTACAAATCTCCCTTCTCGAAGAACTCTCCCAAAAATAAGGAGCGATATTTCCCCACCTCCTACTCTCAGGTATAGAGTGATTATGCGTGACACTTTGGAATTGATTCTTTTGTTGATCAAATTCTAATGATGCAAGTGATTGGATATCCCATGATATTCCACAGATATTCGTATGATGATGTTTTGAGATTTGTGAAACATGTGTGGATCACCACTATAGGTAAGGTTCTCTTGATTTATTCAATTCAACACTGATACAATGTATATCAATTTTTAGATCCATCAAAAAATAAATATTTCATACAAGTTCATTCTTTAATTGATTAAATTAATTATAAATAACAAGTGATGATCCTGCTTTTGGTTCTAACAATCCATTTATTTTCTATTTTTATTTTATTCAATTACATTGATCAAAACGTCCATCATCATGTTTATCTCTGTTTCATCATCAATCATGAAAAAAGTTAAATTTTTTTACTACCCATCTCATGGTTTTACTACACTCAAAAGCTAAAAGTTGTATTAGATGGGTCACATGATTATTTATAATTATTCAAAGATCGTTGATTGATTTATGATTTTTTCATTTAGATTTATATTCAATTTTAATCATTATTTAAACTGAATTATGAGATATGATTATTCCTATTTCATTTCTCATAGATCTAATCAAATTGATTAATTTTATTAAAGAACTAAAATAAAAGATGTCATCAGGTTGTGGCAAGTATTCTAGTCATATAATACAACAGTACGTGTCATATACCCAGACATAAACTTCTTGTACTATTTTTCAATTCACTAAAAACTAATTCAAAATTAATACAATCCATGTGATTTGAATACACATAGTGAATTTAATTATACAAATATTGTTGATAATTCCTTCCCGGTGCATGGTCATTCGGAGTACACACCATGTAGCCTTCGTACACATCATATAGTCATTTAGTCATAGATGGGCCATGTATTTACATACATGACCTAATAGAATGGTAACTATGTAACTCGAATACTACACACCATGTATCCCTTGTACATGTAGTGTACTATAATTTTCCTAAGGCTTGGTTTATATACTATGTCCCTAGGAACATGTCTTAGATAGATGGTGTGAAATGTACACATTGTGTAGCTCTCTTGTACATGCCATGTCCCTATACAATATGTAAAAGTAAAATTAATTTTTTATAATGCGTAAAAATTATTTAAATTTTCTTTTGTGTGGTCATTAAGTTGATAGGACACTCCATGTGATGGGTTTTAATATATATATAAATTTTTGATTATGTTTTGAGTACTGTTTGGATATATATTATGTGTGGGTCATATTATAGTTATTACCCTATATGAGTTAAAGAATATCACGAGATAGAAAAATCATGTAATTCATGCAATCATTAAGTTGATAGGATATGTTATAAATGTACATGATAAGTCATGTATTACAAATTTCACAAGAGTAAAAATTATAAAATTGAAATATATGTTTTTTAGATTTAGAATGGTATTCACCATGTTTTCTCCAAGTTAAATTTATGTATAGAAATATTTTTAAATTAATTTATTTAATTTGTTCAAAATTATTACAGATAAGAATCTAAAGTAAATTTCTATGATAAATATTCTAAAACACTTGAATAATTAAATAGGATAATTAATTGATACGAGTACGATTTTTCATAAATAATAATGATTATAATTCAATTTTAAATTTATAAAATGTGTAATTAATTGCATTCATGTAGATGATCATTAGCAAAGAAAAGACCATTCAATCTGATTGGTTTAATTTAATTTATTATTTAATTTAATTATTATCATGTGTTCCTTATATCCAATTATTATGAAATGGATTTTGTACCTGTGGTTTCTTTTATGTAAAACCCTTGATTCCCTCTCCTGCATGTAAGTAAAAGAATATGTAATGGATGAGAATCTTCAATGTTAGTGGAGGCAGTTCATGTTTGTAGTTGAGGAGAAACCAATCAAAGAGAGATACATAGGTGGGAAAGTGGAAAGATATAACATGAACCTTAATTGTTTCATTTTTCATCTTCTAAATAATATAACCATTAGGAAAATGTTATGATCATACGACTTTTTTATTTTAATTATGTCATGTTTCATGGTGCTTTCATTATAAATTTTTTATCGTGATCACATGAATTAACAAATTCAAAATAATGCAAGGTAGAACTAAAATGAATTGGATTATGTATAAATTTTATCTAAGACATGGTTAAAAAATTACTTAAATCCACTTAATATTACAAATAATGTACCAAATAAAATAATTGTAAATTTATTCATAAAATTAAAAATTCCCCCAAAAATAAATATTATGTTGTTATAGCCTTAAACTAATTCAGTTAAAATTGGAACATAGTTCAAATTAATTGACCAGCCCAATTTATGGTGATTTCATTTATTGAAAAATTCTAACATGAATTTTTTGGTTGACATAACATATTTCACATAAAGTTTTGACTAATAAAGTAGGACATGGGGTCACTTAGAGGTAAGAGTTGAGGAAATTCAATTTAAGGATTTCAGGATTGGGGAGTCCACTCAACAAATAAAGTAACTATGAGTTAATGTAGTTGTCATTTAGAATTCCTTCCTAAACCCATTTATGTGGCTCGAAAAAACAATTATGGGGTAATGGGAATGGTAATATTAATCCTTACTACAATATTATCCAAGAAATAGGAAATTCTGAATCCAGTGGTAGGGGATATTGGGTTTTGATAAAATAGTGGGAGAATAATAAATATAATATTTATTTATTTGTCTAAATTTCTTTTTATAAAGTAATAAAATTTTTCTCATATAATTTGTGGAAACAACTATAAAATGTCTTAAAATACATCACTATGATCCATACTTGAGAAGGATAACCTTCTTATAAACATAAATTTCTAAGAGTTGAAAATTTTTTTACACATTATCCTAGACCATGAAATGAAATTATTTATGTTAGAATAACCTATTACTTATGTGCCTAGTAATAAGGCTAGTGAGGAAGATTTTTCTCTCCATGAGAAACATTTTAATGATGCTACAAATGTTCAGTGTTTAATGATATCATTCATTAAAAATGATATTTTTAAGAAACATGTTGAAATGGAAGCATATATCATGTTGTATCATATTTAGGATCTCTATTAAGAGATGGAAAAACAAGAGATATATGATATATCTAATGATTTATTTATAACTAATCTTGGATAATCTATACTAGCTAGTCCTCATGTAGTTAATCTTATTGAAATTAAGGAATTCTTAGATATCTTAGTGATTAAACTCCCAGATTAGTTGTGTATAGATTCCATACTTTCCTCACTACACAATACCTTCTCTAGTTTTATTATTAATTACGATCTAAACAATGATGAGAAGAGTCTTTTATAATTTCTTACTTAGATCCTCCAAGTGGATGAGGACATGGGTTGTGACAAACCCACAATCCTTTTGGTGAATAAGAAAAGATAGATCATGGAAAAGGGGCTGAAGACTCACAGCTAGTCCAAAGCTCCCGTGCACCATCCTTACAAGTAGTGGAAGATCCAAAGCTAGGGCAAGGAAAAGGAGTAATTATTTTTTGCATGTGGCAGGAAAGGCCACTCAATAAAGAACTGACCCCAGAAGAAAGAGGAAGCAAAAATTTCATTCATTATTGACTATAATCATTCAATATAAATACATTAGTTATTAGATATAGGATGTGGTGCTCACATACGTGTCCAAATACAAGAAAAAATATATTCCAAAATATTTTTGAAGGAGAGGTAGATTTGAGAGATGAAAATGGTGTGAGGCTGGCTACTCTAGCCATTGGTGACTGCTACCCTTAATTTACAAGGGGGTAATGTTGGTTTTAATAGTTTGTTATTATGTACTAAATGCTACAAAGAACAACATTTCTGTATAATGACTAGAAAAAGATGTGTTTATATTGAACAGTACAAATAAAATTTGATTATTTCATAAAGACAACATATTTTATGGTATGAAACATTTAAATAATTGGTGTTATGTATTAAATTAAAAAAATCATTCGAAATTGATAACAAATCTTGTTCACATGACTCATATAACACCCAGGTATGATATCACCGTATTGGTCATGTAAATGAGAGACATTGGACAAAGATCTATATAGATGGTTATTTAGAATCTTCTAATATATAAAAACATCAATGTTTTCATGATTATTTACTTTGAAAAAATGACCAAACTTTCATTCTATGGACAGAGTGAAAGTGACACGGAGAATTTAGGATTGGTGCACAATAATGTGTCCTAGCCCTTTCTAGTAGAAACTAGCGGTGGGTTTTATTAATTAATAAGTTTCGCTGATGATGTGAGTAGATATGGTTGTGTCTACATGATGAGGTATAAGTCTGAGTGCTTTGAGAAATTCACAGAATTCAAGAATGAAATAGAAAATAAACTTGCAAAGAATATAAAGAAACTTCAATTGGATTGAGGTGATAAATAACATAACCAAGATTTTATCAGAAAATCTATTAGAGTATGAGATTCTATCTCAAATCCCTACACCAAACACTATAGTGGAATGGTGTTAGTGAATGGTGGAACCATAGCTTGTTAGACAAGGTATAGTTAAAGAGGAGTCATCTAGGTTTTTCATTATCCTTATGGAGATATGCATTGAGAAATAAAACATACACATTAAATTTAGTAACAATTAAAGTAGAAAACATAATTCCCACTGAGTTATAGAGTGTAAAGAAATATGTTTTGTCGTATACACTTATATGGGCGGTGAGGCATTTGATAGGGCCTTATACATAAAAAAACATTCTCCCTATGGCACAAAGTGTATCTTTATAGGGAATCCAAAATAAATAAAGGGATACTACCTATAGAAACCTTTAGATAAGAAGGTGACAATCACCAGACATGTCTCCTTTCATGAGTGGGTGCATGTCCTCAAATGGTATAATGGGATTCATGTTGACTTTGATGAAGTAGATTATCAAGATACACAAGAGTTGGTACATGAATAAATTCCACAGGTCCCCATGGATGATATAGTTCCTAAAAAAGTACTATCATGAGAAAAAGAGAGAAAGGATGACCATAGATATATGGGTTTTAGTCACCAAAGATGTTGAATCATTATTTGTTGAAAATGAAGAACATGTCCCCAACAAATGGGAAGTAGAGAGATCAGAAGCTGTAGTATGGAAATAAGATATGAATTGTGAAATGTATTCCATTTATCAGAACCATGTTTGGGTTTAGTTCAATGTTCCAGTTGATGTAAATATACAAATTTGGAGATCTATAATCAAGAAAAAACAGACATAGAAGGTAAATTAAATACCTATAAAGTAAGGCTATTGGATAAAGGGTTTAAAAAGTTTCAACAAATTTACTATAATGAATCATTTTCGCTAGTTTCGATGTTTATTTCCATCAGAATTATACTGACTATAGAATCTTACTATGAATATGAAATTTTGAAGATGGATGTGAAAAATTATTTCCATAATGGGAATCTTCAATAATATATCCCTATGACCCATTTAGAAGGATTTGATACTCCTAGTGATTCTAAAATGATTTAAAAGTCACAAATTTATAGTTATATATTGATGAAAGCATCTAGCTCATGAAAAATTGATTCGTTTAAGCTATATAAAAATTGGGTTTCATAAAGCATGAATGTGATCCATGTATTTACAAGAGGTTTAGTGGGAATGAGTTCATTATCCTAATAGTATATGTTGATGACATATTACATATTAGAAACTACATACTACTCTTACAGTCTATTAAAGACTAGATAGGCAAGTGTTTTTCCTTGATAGACTTAGGTGAAAGAGCCTATATTCTAGGGATCAATGTCCTTCATGATATAAACAGGAGGCTTCTTGGCCTACTTCAGAGTACATATATTTACAATATACCAAATTGATTTATTATGGGACAATCCAAGAGGGGATTGTTTCTAGTGTCATAATTTTAGGAAAATGTGTCCCTATACAAGAATGGAGAATGTGAGAATGATTAATGTCCCATAAACTACTGCAATATGATCAATCATGTATGCCATGTTATGTACTAGACTTGATGTTGCATATGATTTGATCATAGTAGGTAGATATCAAGAAGATCTAGGAGAACAACATTGTTCATATATTATGGCTATCCTCATGTATTTGGGAAGATATAAGGATATGTTTCTAGTATATGGAGGAGATGAGGAGCTGGTCATCATGGTTTATAATGATTATATTTTTCAAAAATATCATAATTACAGGTGGGATATGTTTTCTATCTCAACAAGGGAGATGTGAGATGAAAGAGTTCAATGAATCCATTTTTTTCTAATTCTATAGTGGATTCCAAGTATATAGAGGCTCTTGATGTAAACTTGGATGCCATTTGGATTAAAAAATATTTCTCAGGACCTTGATGTCATACGTATCCATAAAGATCCAATCACATTGTATTGTTATAATACTGCAACGGTGGCTCTTGAAAATCTCCATGGTCAAAGAAATATACAAACAATCAGCTTTGGAAGTATCACATCTTGAGTTATTTTTATCAAACAGGTGAAGTTGAAGAAATCAGATTACCCATAGAAGAGAACATGGTAAACCCATTGACTAAATTCATATCTTAGTGTAATCATGAGTATCATGTGAGAGGTATCAGACTAATGGTTGTTAGCAGTTGGCTCTAGTATTACAGGGATTCTATTAGAGTTGGTTCCTTAAAACCAACTTCTATATAGTTTATGATAACCTGTATTCATATTTTTTTTAATATTAATAAACTCCTTATAATATCATGATTTTTATTCTATGCAACATTGTATTTGATAATTTTTTAAGAGTTTTTGTCTAAATAAAAGGTTATGATAGTTAAAATATAAGTTCAGAACCCAAAAGTGTTATGACATTATACTTAAATATATGTTCTAAATCTGGTTGATATAATTATAGAGACCCAAATGATACAATGTATTAGGGGTGGATACTAATAGGATATTGAGGAACCTTCCCATAGTGTACACCCTTGGTAATATCTAGTGTAGTATATTATGAGAATGATGCCCTCTAGTAGGAAATCTATATACATATGTGTCATTGGATGTTCCTATTTATGGACATGTGTATTTATCCTTAGGAATTAATATTATTATTAGGTAATATTATAAGTTTCTTACATTGACCTGTTAATGAAAACCATGATGACATATGTTTGCGGTGTGGTAGGATACGTTGGGTGTGTCACGAGTGATATTGCATTAATGAATAGTGTGAGAAAGTATTTTTCCCTATCATTCTTTAACATAAGTAGATATCTCAAGAGCATTGATAGTAATGATATAGCCTAAATAAATCTGTGTCCACAATATTCTATAGGAAAGTTCCATTTCCAGAATTCCAAATAAAGATACATTGAGTAAATAGGTTGATGCAACCAACATGAAACCTAATTGATTAGAGATATTTTGATAAATGTATTATACTATGTAGTGATCATCCGTATGGGGTATTATGTTGTTGCCACATTAACATCTTTCTATATAGGTTTTTTGTTGAGTTGATAGACAATAATCTAGAATTTTTTGTTTCTTCGTCTATTTCCATTGAGAATGAGACTTGGGGGGTCACACACTAAGTGTTTCTATAATCTCAATTAAATAATTTACTTTTATTTATTATTTAATAACATGAATAAATATTATTCTTGCATGAGGTTTAATAGTTATTCATATTTTCCTAATTACATATATTCCTTCACTAGTTATTCGAGATAATAATTTGAGAACGAGATATTTAGAAAATATTTATTTTATATTTAATGGATATAATATTTATTTTTTTTGGTGAATAATATAGTAATATTTATTTAATAAATAAATAGATAGTATTCAAGGCCAGATAAATATTTTTTAGGAATAATGGATCAAGTATAATGGTCTTGTAAGAAATAATATATATTCAATATTATTTGAATGAATAAAATTTAATATTACTTCAAATATTAAGTACATACTGAGAAATATTATTATTATTATTATTGAAATGGGGTTGTATAGGGATTAAAGAAATATTAATTGGAACATTTTCAAATATTTATTTCAAAAACCTAGATATATTTAAACCAAATTATATTTTTTTAACGAGAGCCAACTCATTTTGTCTGGTTGTGCACAATGAAACTAGAGAATCCTCTTAAATCCATAGAGAGCTCTATTGTCCAAAACATACCCAAGAATACGGAAAAATAATCCTCCACCTCTTACTCTTGAGTCTAGAGAGATCAAGGAGAATGCTTTGGAATGCGATTCCCAGGACGATGAAAGGAGAATGACCTAAGGGAAAGGATTTTCCATTCAAGCAAACAATTATTCCTAATACCAATTTCATCGATTTTTAGAACATGTTTGGATCACTTGTAGATGAAATATGATCGTGATTTTATCAATACAATGATGATAAAACATAGATATATTTCCAAATCCATCAACGAATCAAGAATTCATTCAATGAACACCATTAATTAATTGGATTAATTATAAATAATATGTAATGATCATTTTCTTGGTTCTTAAATTACATCCATTAAAAAAATTATTTGATTCAATCCTATTGATCATGGGGTTAATCATCAAGTATATATCAGATTGATCATTGATCAAGAAGAAAGAAATATTGGGCACGACCCATCGCATGCTTCCATTATGCTTGGAATTTATAAAAATATGGGATCTGTATTGATTAATGATGTGTTGATAGTAATATAATACCAGATTGTTTTTTCTGATTAATTTTTTTTGTTTCTAACCTGATTAATAAGTTTAATTTACTAGTGACTTAGCTCTTGATGCTAAGACAATTCCAAATCTCCATTATAAAATGGATCATGTATAACATATGGTGTTGACAAAGAGTTACAAGAGTTTCTTGAAAAATATTTCATTAATCCTAAAACTTATCCATGTGCTTCTCCTATCTTATTTATTACAAGTAAATATGATTCCATGACGATTTTAATTTATTATAGAGCATTGAAAAAAATCACTATTAAAAAATATCTTTTTTCTCAAATAAAGGATTTTTTGACCAACTATAAGGAGATCTGTATTTTTTTATCAATGACCTATAGTCTTGGTAGGATCAGCTAAAGGTTAAAGATGATGACATTCCTTCAATAGTGTTTCAGAATAGTTATAGGAAGTATGTGTTTTTTATGAACGTTCAGTTGAAAAATTCCCCAGCTATATTAATATATCTTATATGTAGAGTTTTCCGTGAATTTTTTTAAATGTTAGTGTTCGATTTTATTGATGATATATTTATTTAATAAAAATTTATTTTGATTATCAAAAATATCTATAGATTGTTCTAAAAACCCTAAAATAAAAGAAGTTGTGATAAGAAATTAGCATGTGTCATTTTTCCCCAATAGATTTCATTACATGGATATAACATAAATAAAGTAGGCGTAACTTTTGTTACCATAAAATTTAAAATGGATAATTGATTGGAAGACCAAGAAATTTAAATGAGATTCATAGTTTTCATGGATTAGTGAGCTAGTTTTGATTTTTTAGTGAAAAAATCCCATGGTTATCTACCCCAATATGTATGTTATGTTACAGATGAGTGAAATTCATCTAGAAAAAAATGTGATGATTGTTTTATAAACAAAAAATAATATGGGTGAATGCGCTAATTTTGGCCCAAACCTATAGAAATGGTGATTTTTTTCTATAGTAATGCTTCTTTGAAGGGATTTTTTTTATGTAAAATGACCAGGTAATTTATTAGGAATCATGCCAACTAAAACATCATGAGTTAAATTTTTTTACACATGAATTGGAATTAGATGCTACAGTTTTTGAGTTACATATATGGATACATTGTTTATATAGATCAAATTGTGAAATATATACTGATAATAAAAGTTTTATGTTTATATTCATATAAAAATATTTTTACCTGAGATATATGATGTGGAAGAATTAATAAAGGATTATAAATGAACAATTATTTACCATCCTAGAATGGCCAACCAAGTAGATTATTCTCTTATTCGGACAAATACAGCATCATTGATCATGTTACTTTTAGAACATGGGACATTGGTTATTTATTTCATTAATTTTTTCCAAGATGTTTTTTATTTAGGAACATCCTTTATTGTTTAGGTGTCAGTACAATCATCGCTATATGAATTAATTAATCAATATCATAAGGATTATATTTCATTTTAAGAAAAGTTTTAATTTGTTAAGATGGGAAGTTTCTTAAATTTAATGTTAACTAAAATTATGTGTTGTTATACTATGTGCGATGTGTTATCCCCAATTGATTAGTGAATTATTGACTGAATATTATGTTCCTTGTTTACTATTCATCCTGATTATATAAATATTTATAAATACCTTCAAGATTATTACATGTTGTATGGAATAAAAATATATATTTATTATTTTACTATCAAATGTTTTACTTTTCAATAAGTTAAAGTAGAATGAAAATTACTGAAGTGGATTCTTCAAACTTTTCCAATATCAATGTAGAAATGGGATAATATATACATGGATTATTATTGGTATTTACAAATACTTTTCATGGTGATAATGTGATTTTTGTTATTTTTTATCCATTAACATAATATAAACATTTCATTCCCATTTGAGATACTGTTTCTTTAGCTAAATTTTTTTAACTATATCTCAAGGAGATAGTCAGGTTACATTGAGATTCTCTCTTTATTATATCTGAATGTGATCCCAACTTTATATATAATTTTTGGGAAGGCCTTCAGAAGTCATTGGGTACTGTATTAAATTTTTATATAACTTTTTGTCTTCATCTGGTGGACAATTAAAGTGAATGATTTAGACAATAGAGGATATGCTTCATGATTTTTTAATAGACTATTAGTTAATTTGGGATCAATATATTTCATTAGTAGATTTTTCTTATAATAATAGTTTTCATTCCTGTATAAAGATTGAACCTTTTGAGGGGATATATATGAAAGAAGTGTTCGAATCCAAATTTTTGGGATGGAGTATGTGAATGTATGTTTATTGGAAAATAATTGGTAGATTAAATTGATGATAAGGTTATGTTAATTTATAATTACATAAGCACAACTCAGATAATGTAGGATTGTTTTATGGATAACCAAAGGAAATATCTTTCTTTTGAGGTATATGATCATGTTTTTTAAATGTACCTCCACCGAGAACTGTTATGAATTTTGGTAAAAAGGGGAAGAGGGGTCAATGGTTTATTTTATTTTTGGAAATCTCAAAGAAATTTGGGTCATTTATTTATCGATTATCCTTTCATTCGAGTTTATCCTAGGTACACAATGTTTTTCATGTTTTGATGTTAAGAATGTATATTCCAGATTCATCTCATGTTTTGAGCCCTGAGGTAGTTCAATTAGAATATAATATTTCTTATGTAGAACTACCTGTACAGATTCTTGACTATAGTTAGAAAGTATTTCAGAATAAGGTAATTCACTAGGTTACGGTTTTTTGAATAAACCATATGGTTGAGGAAGCACCTTGGAAGTTTGAAAATACATTGAGGGAATGATATTTCCACTGATTATATAATGGAATAAAACTTTGTGGAATAAATTTTAGAAAAGGGGTAAGAATTTAATTACCCAAGTAATGATATAATAAATCATTTTCATATTTATTAGTGTTCATGATATTGATATTTATATTCAATGTAAATTTTTAAATCAAAAAGGAAATAGTATCATCAAAAACTTTAATTTTATTTTTTCATTTAAAAGGTTAATTCGTAAGTTATATAATTTCAATTTGATAAAATGAATTTCATTTTTGAATACTTCATGTTAATATTAACCTCAGATAATTTTTCTTATAATTTCCTGAAATTATCGATTTTTTCAGTTAATAGTGGAAAATATATATTTTTATTAAAAATAGTATTTTACTTTAGATTATTTAGAAAATTAAATTATATTTTTGGAATTTTTTAAAAATATCATTAGGAAATTTTATTTAAAATAACCCAATTATGGGTTTTAAATGAAATTTATTCATTATTTTTGTCTACAAATTTTATACTTAAGAAGGGGCATTTTTCTGAAAACCTGTTTTTCATCAAATTTTTAAAATTTAATTTTAATTTAAAATATTCCCCTTATAAATTATGAATCTCGAAAAATGGATTTTATATTCGAAATTAGAGGGTTAAAATTTCTCAAATACAACCACTTTTTTATTTGAATTGTAACCTTAGTGATTTTTTAACCCGTTAACGTTCAATTATGGTATTTAATGTTAACAATAAAATGATAATAATAATAAATTGATATTAAACATTTCTTAAATTTTATTTTATGAGTATATTTGATCAATAGTTTTTAAAATTTCATATATATAGCATTTTTAGATTTAGATGTGATTAAAACCATTATAATATTTTTTAAAGAAAATTCAAAAATACCACACTCTTGTTTTTAATAATAATAATATTTTTAAAATGGTTATAATCAAGGGAATTTTTTTTGTATATATAATTTTTGGAATGATAAATTATTTTTTTTCATGTTAATTTATTTTTATTTTTTATTTATGAAATAATTAGATTAAATTCCTACCTAATGCTGAAATAAAAATTTTTCAATTAAAGGAAAAATAAAATAAAGGATATTAAATATAAAAAAAGTAATATATTTTGAATGAAATACTTTGAAAATTTAATTTTTTGATAACTATATCATCTTAGTTATTTTTTAATGGATTTTATTCTATATATTTGGTTTGTATGGATGTTCTAAAAGTCAATGTAAATGAATTGTTCTAAAATCGAGATTATTGATATTTTTTAAAAATAATATATTATTATATGATAATTAATTTCTAAAAATCAAATATTTATCCCAGTAATAATTATATATTTGATAATATCATCCATGGTATAATTTGTATCCATAATTTCATTTTTAGTAACTATACTAATCCTCAATGATTGAAAAACCTTATTGTCATGGTAAGTTAGAAAAAAGATAACTGTGTGTCAAAACAATTAAGATTAAATATGGGATCAAAAATTTTCCAAAAACTATTTTATGAGATATTTTTGACTCATAATTGTTTTATATTTTAATATTCTAAATTTGGATCCATTTGGAGCTCAAAAATAATTTATATCAATTTTACACTTTAAGAAATTCCATGAGTGTTCAACCAATCTCTTATAAAATAGAACCACTTATTCTATTTATTAGAAATTAAAAATCAATTTTTTAGATAATATCTAACAAAATACCTTCCTAAAATCCCTATATACATTGTAGAGAAATTATTTTTGGAATAATACCCATATTATTGGTCCTTAGGAACAAACTAATAGAGATTTTTCAAAGAAGTGGAATAGTTTTAACCTCAAATTTTAGTTTTATTTATTCTTCAACAACCTCCAATCTTCTTAGACATTGATAAAATAATAATTCCACAATCCTAAATATACATAGATGTTATTATGATAATTTAATAACATATATCCATATAAAATTACAGAAAATGGTAAATGAAAACATCATTCTTTTGTATGAAGGACTATCACCTCGCAAACTGATTTAATTCATTTTCAATTATTATCTCACATTCTTGGAATATTATAATGTAATTAATTTTATTACATTATATTAATGAAATATTTATTATTATTAAAATATAGTATATCATTTAACTTTTTACATATCCATTCACTGAAAAATGATAATATCTTACACATGTACATGTGGACTACCACCTCCTTGAAGTGATATGAATCACTTTTCATCACCACATCACAAGGATGATATATATCGGTATATTTAAAGAATTAATATGTTACTTATGATATTATAATCATTATTTTGATAGAAAATAATACTTAACTTTTTTTATAATGATCTTTGAAAAATAGAAATGGTACTCATGTGAACGTATGACCTATCATCTACAAGACTGTAATGAAGTTCATTTTGACTTACCATATTTAATGGATAGATTAAAAAGTATAATTTATGTATAAAAATTATAATAATTACATGATTATTATTCATTAGAAGATGGAATAATTACCTATTTGACAATAGTCAACCTACTGATGTTATTTAGGACTTATAAGATGAATATCATAAAAATATCTGATGTGAACATAAGTGACTAAGTAACTATTATAACATGGTAATTTTAGAGATAAACGGAATAATAAACAAAAAAATGGATCCCAAAATGTAAATAATTAACATTGATTTATTAATTATGAAGATATATAAGGTATTTTGTAACTCCCCAAGACAGTACAATATTTTTATTTTCAAATAAAATTATCATTGTTTCTATCTTTATTTATATGAAATACCAATTTAATCTTATTCTACAAACAATATTGAGTTATCTTGTGTTGTATTAAAGATTGATTTTTACCAACTTTTAATGGAAATCCACATTCAAAACGAAATTTCAAAACATCTATAGTTTTTATTTTTTTAAAAATAATTTTTCAATTATATATTTATAAATTATCTTATGGAGAATTTTAGGTATTTTTAGGATAGTTTTCATTTTTTATGAGTAGTCAAAAATACTGCATTTTAGTTAAAAATGAATTTTTCATTTAAATAATTATTAATGTTAAATTATTTTTAAATTATTTTTAATTCACAATAGATATATTATGCATTTATTAATCCAATTTATGTCATTGTAATTGCTTTTATATTGAATTTAGATATAAATACTTATTTAACATTAGAACATTTTTACTTAAGAACCCTGCTTTCTCACCACGTTTATGAGATTAGCATTATACATAATTTTGTCACTTATGTGAATTGAATTGTGAAAAATTGAAATAAAGTATAATATTTAGTATTATATTTATAGTCTAATAACTTAATCATTGTTTTTTATCAAAAATATCATTGAATTTAATTATAAATAATTATGGTGATTAAGGTAAACTTATTCTTAATAAGGGCCTGCACATTAAAATTATGGGCCAAAATGACCTATAAACTTGTCCAAAAACCATTGGATGCCAATATTTAGACCATATCCTATAATCTTTGAAATTGTATTATTTATTTGGATACAATTTCATGAATGTGACTGATATAATAAGTTATACAAGAAAAAACACCAAAAAGGAACCTTTATTACCTTTAACATTTATAAAGATTTAAAGTATGGATGAAGCTATATATTTTTGGTTATAAAAATTATTTTGAAAGGTAAATGGGTTTTTCTTATCATGTTAATATTACTATAAAGTTTAAATATTGTATAATTATATTAAATTCTTAACAAACGTTAACATATGTATTATTTAGTTAAAAATAATATAGATTAATGATGCTAAAAAAATTAAAAGTAAAGTAAATTTTATGAATTGGTATGTTACAATATTTTTTTGATAAATATATAATTTTACATAGATTTTATATTAATATATATTAATTAAAATAATTTTATTAAATTTTTGTTAAATTGAAATAAAAAATGAATAATTTCAAAATTTATATTAATATTATTTTAAAACAAATGATATTTTATTAAATGATTTAAAATTAATAAAAATCATATATTATGAAGATGGAATTTTAATAGTCAATAAATATTAAATATGTTCCATTCATGGATCAATTTATCGTTTATAAATAACATATTGACCTATAGATATTAAAAAGATTATTATCATGTTCCTGTTTAAAACAGTGCCTTTGCGTCCTACATACACTTTTTTGAAAATTAATTTCCAACACACGTGGGATTATTATTTTTAAATTATAAATAATATTTAGAAGTCACCAGTTCTATATTTTCTAATAAATATCACTTTAATATAGTGTTAATGGTTAAATTACTTGGGTTAGAAAACAAGTTTCTTTAATAAAAATCAAAATTATAAAATGGAAGAAAATTGGAATTCAAGGTAAAAAATTATAAAAATGAACTTATTTTATTGTGATGGATATTATGATAGAACATAATTTCACGTTTCCACATTATTTTTCAATTTTTAGGCACATGAGGTAAGGGATACTGACCAATAGTGTATTTGTTTTTGGTATTTACAAGAATGTCCTTCCCACATAATTATTAAAAGACATTCAATCTTCCCCTTCCGGGCACATATCAAGACACATTCACTAATCGAAAATCTGCCCAAATATTCTTCCAATATCCCTCTCCATAACATAGAATCCTCATATTGGGAAGAAAGAAAACAAAGAAATCCCTTTGGTGAAATCCAAAGGGAATTACCTAAAAAAGAGGTAACATTCTTCAATGTGTATTTATGTTTTATTAGTTTCCTCACCCCTTAAATTTTTATTATTACTTGATTATAAAATAAAATTATTCTAAATATACTGAATTTTTTCTATTTTATGTTTTATAACTACACTTACACACACTTTTGTCAAATGGGTAACAAACATATCGTTTGTATACATGAAACGACAGCCTCATGAAATGATTTAGTTCATTTTTTTATTTAAAATCATACATGGTAAGAAATTATGATGTAAAATGTTTTTATGTATGATGTATATGATATTTACTATGACATTAATCTTCTATAATTTTTATATAACACATTCCTTTTTGTGTACCATTTGGTGTAAATATGATAACATCGTTTGTGGATGTGTGTACTACTACCTCTTCAAAGAGTTGTGATACGTTCTCAAATTACATGGAATGTATTAAGGATAGTTTTAATTAATTATACATGAAATAATTGACATATATATGATATTTACATAATTAAATTTTTTGAAATATAATATATTAGTTTATTTATTAGCCTTTTCACACACTAAAAAGTTATAATGTCGTTTGTAGACGTGTGGACTACTACCTACTTGATGTGATGTGATTCATTTTACATCAAAAGAATTTTATATATAAGTATATATGATTAAATAAAATGGCAGTGATGATATAATTATCATTATTTAATTATATAATGTTACATACCTTCTTTCTGTAATGATCATTGAAAAATGGTAACATTACTCATGCATACGTACGACCTACCATCTCCATGATTATAACATTGTATCATTTTTTGCCAAAATATTTCATAATTGGGTTTAAAAGTATAAATAATGTATACATATTTTAATTATTCCCTGATTATTATTCTATATATTTTTATTTAATGAACCCTTTGACCACAATTGACCTACCAAATTCATTTTTGATAGAAACAAATATGGTCAAAACACATGATGTAAACAAAATTGTTTAAGTTGTTGTTTACAAAATTTAAATAAGTGAAATAAAAGTAATGATAGACATAAATGTTTTAATGAAACAAGTATATAATTAATATAATTTTAATAATTTTTAAGACAAATATACACATGGACATTCAGACTAAAGTTGATTTTTTATCTCACTTTTTGCATATGAGATATAAATGTCATATTCACTACATACATATTTTTGGTGGTGCATATACTAACCCTTTGTAATTTAATATCATGATTAACTCGTATTTCATGGAATTATATGTTTCACATTTAATTATCTCATCCAAGGTGTTGTTAATTTAAATTTTACAAGTGGTTAAAGTAATCTTTGCAATATCACTTTATTTTTATTTTTATAACTTTCACTCGAAACAATCACTTACTTTTGATCATTTTTTATATCCATATTCTAATGAAAAATTTATTATTATTGCCTAAAAAATATACCATTTAAATGTATAGTATTCACATTCAATATTAGATTCTTGGAATTAAGGCATGAACAAAATAGATTCTTTGCATGAAGCCTTGAAAATATTAGATTCATGGTACAAAGCCTTGATAGTATTAGATTCATTAAATGAAGACTTTACATTACTATATGTTTCTCATGAAGCCTTGAATGTATTAGATTCTTGGTATGAATACTTGATAGTATTATATTCATTATATAAATTCTTTCGATTATTATATTAATTATATGAATCAATAAATGTTTTAGATTCTTTGCATAAAGCATTTAAAGTATTAGAATCATGGATAAAATAATCGATGATATGTTTTAGATATTCATCATTATGAATTCCATATTTAGTAATTCAATTATAGTTATTCCATGTGATTATTAGATTAGTTATAATATCCATTATAATGTTTCATTCTCAAAATATTGGTTAAATAACGAGTGTTTCATTTTTCTACCATGCCATATTGATTATTCCTTATCTAGTTGACTAAATGTAATGTGTTTACACCATATTTTAACTTTCAATATTGATTATTATTATTGTTTTATGATTAATTCACTCTACTTTTCCATTACAAAGCATTTGAGCTCACCCTTATTTTTTTTGTTTTCCCATGATATGAATATTAATTCTTGGTGTGTTCTTCAACGATGTAGTTTATTTGTATTTGTTATGTATTATGTTCTTATCCTAATGTAAAATGGGTTTCATGTCTATAAAATGGTTTTCCAAAACTACTAAACTATTTATCCCTTATGGATTTGATTTCTTATACTTATTCCCATGTAATAATGTAATGAACCATCTCCCATGTTTCTGGGGTATGGGGGTCACATACATGATGAGTCAGACTCATGGTAATTTACTTTCTTTCAAAAAACCCTCTTAATATTAAAACACTATTATCCATATTTTTTCAATATTATTTTATGGATGTATTCATATAAAATTAAGTTATTAAAAAGGGCCAGATTATGGTTATTTTGACATTCTTCCAAAGATTTCAAAAAAGTAATCTTTTTGTATAATATTTTAATTTTCATTATAAAAAGAAAAAATAATAATTATCTATTTTAACATATATGGCGATGAAAGGCATTCTCACTTCCATATCCATTATTTATTTTATGGATTACTTTACAAGATTTAATAATTTATTCATTGATAAAACATCTTTAAATATGTTTATGTCGTTTTAAAAAATTGTTTTACAATGTAATGTATTTTTTCAATATCTCAAAATGTTTTCTACTAGGTGATAAGAATACTTTTATGATGAAATATATATGCATTCTATTATGCTTCATAGGGATTGTATATAAGGATGGGTGGTTCCATTATAATGTAAGGTGATGTGACCAATTATAGATCTTCAATGCATTGGGTAATGATATGAAGTTATAATATTTGATTTCTCATAATATATTATCATAATATACTATTATGGTTATTCCAAGTAATATTATCTTGGTTATTTCAAGTGTAACTATGATGGTTATTCTTTGTATAACTATTATTATTATTCCATGTGTAAGTAAGGGTGATGTTTAAATGATTCCCCATATTACCTATATGATTTATCTATGCTTTCTATTGAGTTTTTTGGAAATATTATTATTTTACCAGTTAAAAAATAGTATATGCTTCTTATTATATTTGAAAAGTATACCTTTTTGAAAAAATTTATTATTTTTTTCCATGACTTCAATTAAACCATTTTAGTTTTTTCCTTTATGATTTTTTATATAATGTTTTATTAATTTATTTATGAAAATAAGGTTATTTCTTGGGTAAGAAAATGTTTATTTGGAACCAAATGTTTATTTTAAAATATGTGTTGTTTTATAATTACTCTTGGACCAACATTTTATTCCATTATTTTTATGTCCCTCACTAATCATTTTGTGTTCATAACACATTTTAAATTATTCTCATAGAGTTTAAGGATGTTTAATGGAAAATAATAATACAATTTCAAATTCATGATGAATATTCATGAATATAAAATGTGTTTCCTTTTTAAAATCATTGTAATATGGGGAAAACGGTTAATAATTAGAAGTACCCACTTTTTATTATATGGGTTTGTTATATAAGAGTTATCACCTAGGTCTCTAAAACTCTAAATCAAAACAATCATTTGGAATATAAGAAAATTAATTATAGTTTAATGTTACTATAATATATTACAATTGAGGTTGGGTCCTTACATGTTAAATTTCAAAATTTCATGGTTTACACTTATAGAATTAATATTTGAAAAAATGATGCCACATTTTTTCTATAAAACGGTTCTCATTCTACCAATTCCAAATAAAACTAATAGATTACTTTTATTTCCATATTATTCTTTAATCAGTTGGCCTATTATCATCGGACATTTTTATATCCTTTTTTCACAAGAATATGTCCAAAAGATTCATTACAATGAAAGGGTTGATTAATCCCTTTAATATATATATATATACAATATTATTCTTTGTTTATTCTAACAATACTTTTATTTTACATATTCTTGTATATGATTTAAAAAATTAGTAACATGTTATAAAAATCCATTTAATTCATTAGTATTAATATAATAATTACATATAGATGATTTTATAATCATTTCTTCCTTACAGTGTGTTCTTTCTTTGGTCAGTTAAACCACCTACATGAAATATGATAATCTATTTTTATAATTTTAATTATAAATGGTTAAGAAAATATTACTAGTAAACGTTTATAATATATAACATGAATTAATGTTATTATTGTTGTTTGTAAATGGAAATATTTTAATGAATTTAATTTAGAAACTGACTATCTAAAAAATTATTTTGTATGTACCTTTATAATTCGATATTAGAAAAACATATGTTCATAGAATGATGGTCAAGAACCTTATATTGAAACAATTATGGAACTATAGAAATAGTTAACATATGTGGTTCCATATAAACTATCTCAAAATGATAAAATATCAGTTAATAAATATAATTGAATCCTAATAAATTAAATGTGAGATACCCTATATGTGTGCTAATAGAACTTTGACTTTAATTACATACATTAATTACAATGTATGAAAAAATTGTTACATGTAAATGCTTCCCATAATATTTAAGTTCAATCTGATTAGGAATCAATATCTGATAATTAAAAATATACACACAACAAATTATATTATTTTATCATCGATATACTCTTTAATATAAAGATTATAAATCCTCTATATTATATATTCATTCATGGGGATGTGGAAAAATAAAAGAAAATGGGTGAGTTCAAATGATATGTGAAGGTGATAATAATCCAAGTAGATTATTGAGGGAGAAACCTCCATATGGCATGTTA
Organism: Viscum album; assembly: GCA_963277665.1. Taxonomy (NCBI): domain Eukaryota; kingdom Viridiplantae; phylum Streptophyta; class Magnoliopsida; order Santalales; family Viscaceae; genus Viscum; species Viscum album. The sequence continues at coordinate 2,125,405,180 of OY728119.1, forward strand.
TATTCCTAAAAATGGAATTATACATAATGAAATAATGATACATAAAAAAATCATGACACATAAGTAATGCATGAAAAATAGAACAACATAAAAATGTGTTTATAAAACCTCCAATTAAATGGATACCCAAAAATAAAATGATATCTAAATCAATTTTATGGAAATGATACCAACCAATACCATGATATTATAATGAATTAAATATAATGGATAAAATTAAATTACATGACATATTAATATTTTATTGATAAATGATAACATCCAATATAGTGATACCGTAATTTCATTGATAGTAAGGAAACCATCATTACCCTAATATCTATGAAACACATATTGAAGTGATTCCCATTAATACTATGATATCATAATGAATCTGAAGGAAATAATTCTCCACAATACCCTGATATATTAATAATTCTATACACTATGTTTTTTCAAATACAAAACACTACAAAATTCATTTGAGGGATGTTTAACCAAGCATACCCATTTAATTACATGACCAGTCTAAAAAATAACTTACATTTATGATAGTATAAAATTAAAAAAAAATTTATATTATATCAACATTCAATGGAAATCCATGAGTTAGAAATGTGATTAATATTAATATAAATCCTAAGTTAAGTAAATGTACTGATATCTAGGTGAATACCAATCAATCAGAACATGGATGCAAAATGTATTTTATGGTATGCTATATCTTAATGGTAACCTAAAATATACAATATAAAGGGTTTTAATGAAGGAATTTTTTATTTTAATTTGTTAATGTATCCCCACATTAATATAATCTAAGAGAATGTGTAAAGACCCGTGTTTTAAGAATGGGTTAAAATCCCCCCTCAATTTGAACTTTTCAATCAGAAGTTATGCTACATTTTTTTCATTGATTGGAACTCAATTTTTGCTGTTCTGTTAGATTTATTTGATGTTTTTTGGTTGTTTTAGAGTCTAGGATAGTTCTTTGGGTTCTTAGAAGGGTTTCAGGAGTGTTAGAGGGCTGAAGGCCTAGTTTTTAGGAAGCAGGTACAGGCACACGGTTTAGGGAAACCGTGTGAGTGGTGGGCATGACCGAGAAGACTCATATATAGAAGTTTCAGAGAGATGTACATTGTTTGAAAATGATATAAAAATCCATGTAGGGTGTCGATGGAGGCCTACAACCTTAAGTAGTGTATTTCTAATGATTTCTACATTATTTGCAAAACTGTGAGCGTAATCTTTGTGGCCAGTGTTGGGTTTTTAGAAAAACTTCTTTTTCATTTTATTTCATTACTTTTCTCTCCTATCTTGTTCTTTATTATATATTGGTCATGCACAGTAGGGAGAACTCCTTATTTTTTACATCCGATGTATTTTGATCTAACTCCTCCGTCTGACCCCCATTCTTTGATCCGTCAGAAGCTATGAGATCACCTCGGCAAGGCTTACCCCGCACACCCTTCTTCTTTAATCTCTTATCCTACGGACCAATATTTCTGTTCGAACCAATTTCAGTGTTTCAGATGGAAACTCATATCTATTTAGATCTGCTTCAAATTAGAGCTCATTATTGGGTGTACCTACGCCTACGAGTCTATGGTATGTAGTACATACCTTGTTTTGAGTTTTTGTAGGTTTTTGGGGGTTGCGGCTTTATCGAACACTGATGGATTTTGAGCAAGACCCATATTTCTCATGTTTAATAGACTTCATTCCTTGTGGAATATCATTTCACATTCCTATACCTTGGTAATGCAAGTATTTAAGGGATAAAGTCCCTAGATACATGGGTTATTTATCCAGGGGTGTTAAATTCAATTAAATTGCCCATTTAAATTGAATTGGGGTGGTTATTCAATTCTGAGGCATTCAAAACTGAAATGATATATTATGATTAATTTTTAAGATGTCCGATTAAATACTATAAATTGTATTTCTTTTTTAAAATGTGCGTTTTAAATTGCATATTTGAAATTTCTTGAATTTCATGAGATGGGATGTAAGGGATGGGTGTGGCCTGAGATGAGGTTAGGATGGCATGGCCATCAGGATTGAGTTACGTTGATCACTGGTTGGGCGTGGCCTGAATTTTATTGAGTGGTTCTGACCATAGGATTGGGTGTCATGAATGTTTTATTGAGTCAATGTGACTGTCAGGTTGGGTATGGCCTGAGATACATGGATGACATGGCCATTGGATTTTAGTGACATGTTCACAGGGGTATGAGGTGCCAGAGATGGTGGGTCATAGGTTATTATTTGATGATTTCCGCTCACCCATGATGGCCAAAGTAATGATTCATTATTGTGCACATAGGTTCACTCTGTGATAAGGTGGTTTTGACCATGAATGTGGGTAGAGGGCACCAATAGCTTCCTCTTATGTTTTTATTTTTTGGGGGGCTTGTTGTAGTAAGAAACTTGGAAGGTGAGGAGCCTTTGGTGAATAGTGAGGATGCTATTAGTTTGGGGGAAGAGGCTCTCAATGCTTGAGGACATTGTCCTAGATATTTATTTGAGGACACACATTGATGTTCCTCCAGTTTTCCTTCCATGGGCCGATATGAGATTTCAAGGAGGGGTCTGTGAGACCGGGATACTATTGTTTGGGAATGCCTTCAGGACATTGGTACATTGAGAAATGAGATGTTAGGATGCATGTGGTGACGAGATATATGATTGAGGTGTACGCTTAGGGTTCATCGGGCATTGTGACTATAGGGGTACCTTGGGCCATGGGCCAATGATTCTTTTTTCTTCTGAGATTCTGTCATTGGCTGAAGTATGTGACACTCCATGGTGGTTGTTTAGTACTAGTGGAGGTTGTGTTTATTATTGCATTGTAGTATTTACTTTTCATAGAGATGTTTTTCATCTTAAACTCTTATGTTAGGTACACACCATTAGGTGGTATCCTACTAATATTCATATCACACACTACACAGGCCCTTCAAGAGGTGTGTAGACATTCGACTTTACGTACAATTAAAGGATCAGCCTCAGGAGACGGATAATATGACTGTTTTTAATAGAGATTGGAATTGACCTTGAGGTCATGCCTAGATGGAGTAATACTTTTGTTTAGTTTTCTTCTCATCTTCAGCATGATGATATATGTTTCTACTATGTTTTATTATGGGAAGCACCTTGGATATTGTATTGTATGACCTAAAAAGGAATTCATGTATTACATTCATTGTTTTGAGTGGATACAAGTGATTTTCTGGTATGATGTTTTGTTTACATTATGCTACTGCAGTTTTTTCTATATTACTTCAACTGTTTATTTATTTTTGATGTGTTCCTATCTGTGGGTCATGTTCGAGTCTGATGAGTCATTTATTTTTCTTTCATGTTATCTTATTATGCTTGAACCAGTATATTATCTATTTATAGAGGTTATAGCCTCCCCACTATACCTATTTACACCCTCGCAACTAGATGGAAGTCTTTGGAGTTTGGGGAGGTGCGCCTAAGGCTTGTGACACTTGTCCTGTTAGCCCATTAGGGTTGCTATTCAGTTTGAGGATGTGACAAATGGTATCATATGAGTTTATTTTACCTCTTTTCATGGTAATACTATTTGGGATTATGGTAAATTGGAGATAAGTTATTGTTAGAACTAGATTTCGAACTCATTTTTGGGTGCATGAAGCCCCATGTATGTGGGATGGATTGCATTAAATTTTGTGGGTTATGTTGTTTTCCTTTTTCTCATACTACAGTTTATATAATTTACACCTTTTTGGCTCACTTGGTTTGCACTGATTATTGGTTGTGACATGCGACCCTTAAACCAGTGTTGTAAGGCAAAATCAGACCTTGTCCCGGTAAGGCAAGGCATGGTTGTTCGGCTTTTTATTTGCATATTTTTAGGGTATTTGGACTGGTAAGGAACGAAATGGTTATTAGGATTTTGTTTTGCACATTTTTAGGGTAATTCAATATCATATATGCACATATTCTTTGTGAAGTGATTATATCATGTAATATATGTCAATTTCCATGTGAAAAGGTTCAAATTCCTAATAAATTTTCTTGTGTTATGTAATTTGATATGAAATGATTTAAATTTATGTAAAATTGCATGTGACAAGGGAATTGGGCCTGGCTCTTATAGAAGCGGGCATGATTTATGGTTGAGGTGATTTTGATCACCAGGATTGGGTGACTTGATTTTCAGAATGAGGCAATGGTGGTTGTCAGGTTGGGCGTGACCCGAGGATATTGTGATACCTAGATCTACTAAGGGTGAGTAAAGAGGCCATGAGGCCGAGATACCATTGGGCATGGTTACATTGGGGAAGAGTAAGGGTTGTGAGGATGCACTTCCTTTTTACTAATTCCCCTATATATGTTGAATATATTGTTATATATATGGGTTGTCTAAAAATTTTATTGTATTCAATTGGTTCCTTCTAGATGGCTTGATGGAACCTCAGGTGGGTGATGTTATTGGGTCGCTAGAGCACGATTAGCTTTAGAACCCTAAGGGGATGGCAGGGTATGAGATGCAGGTATAGTCTCAAGGGAAGGATCATGTTCAAGATCCAGTGTAGGAAGGAAAACTACTAGGCTTCAAAGCATTTGGGTCATGGCTTGATGAGAACCTATGATTGAACCTGCTAGGTGTCTTGCAGGGGATTTAAAGAGGTTCATGGGGATCATATCCATTGATGTCGTATCTTACTCAGGAGTTCCCGTCATAGCCCCTACTACTTTTCTAGTGTAAAGGTGGTCCATAGGAGGCATAGAATTGGATAGAAAGCATTCATATGATCTTTGAGAAGCTGGAGATGCGTCCAAGGTGGAGGGTCAAATTGGCGACATATATGCATAGAGGTTCCGTCAAGCACCGGTGCGATACACATGTTCTGGCTTGCAGACATGACAGATTGGCATAGAACAGTACAGAAAAAATGTCCATTTGTGATGAGGGGGGGTGTAAGGACCCGTCATAAACGTTTTGGCGCATAATTCACGCCAAACTGTAGGCATTGGTTGTTGCGATGAGTTATTATTCCCATAAAAAATTCCCAGCGGCAGTTTTTAGTATTTGTGATAGGATACTTGTCCCATCACAAAAAATATGTTGGCAAGTACCCATTTGCGATGAGACCCATCACAAATAACTTTATTTGATAGACTGTAATTAATGCGGGAAATGGGCATTTGCATCGGGTCTCGTGGCAAATAAGCGTGTCCCAAATGCTCTAACCTATATATATTGTCCTTCATTTTTTATTCGATTCAACTCCTCTATTAACATCTCTCTCTATCACTTCAGGACAATTCTCATCTCAAAATTTTCATAGTTTAATCTTTTAAATCGAATCATAATTTGTGGATTTTAGACTCTAGAAGCTTCAATTTCAAAGTATTTATCAATTTTTTTGTTGTTTACTTAATTTATTTTATTTTATATTATTTATAATTTTTGTTAATTAGATGAAATTAAATAAAATTAGAAAAAGATATTTTTTTCAGAATTTATTTTTTATAAATAATTATGTCTAAGTGTTAGTTAGAAGTAATTAATAATAATAAGTAATAAATTGTTATAATTAGCAATAAATTGTAATATTTAGTAAGACATTTGTAATAATTAGTAATAAAATGAAATAAATACTAATAAAATAAAATAATTAGTAATAAATAAGTATACATAATTTGTGATAATTAGAATAAATTAAAAATAAGTAGTAATAATGAGAAATTATTTGTAATAAATAATAATAATTTTTAATAATTTTTAATAATTTCTATTAATTGGTAATAATTAGAAATAATTTTTAATAATAAGAAAATGTTTTAATAATGAATAATAATTGTGATTAATTAGAAATAATTAGAAATAATTAAAAATAATTAGAAATAATTTTTAATAATTAGAAATAATTAGAAATAATTTGTAATAATTTGTAATACTTAGAAATAATTTGTAATAACAAAAAATAAATTTTAATAAATTTTAATAATTAGTAATAAATAGAAATAATTTATAATAATTTGTAATAATTAATAATAATTTGTAATAATTACTGATAATTTATAATAATTAGTAATAATTTTTAATAATAAGTAATAATTTGTAATAATTAGTAGTAATTATAAATAAGTAGTAATAAATAGAAATTATTTCTAATAATTAGAAATAATTAGTAATAATTAGTTATGATTATCAATAATTTGGATTAATTATAAAAATTTTTTAATAATTATCCATAATTAGTAATAATTAGTAATAATTAGTAATAATTAGTAATTATTTTTAATAATTTTTAATAATTTTCACTATATTCAATTAATTTGTAATAATATGTAATAATTAGTAATAATTCAAAATAATTAGTAATAATTATCAACAATTAAGATTAATTAGTAATAAATTGTTATAATTAGAAGTTATTAGAAATAATTATAAATAATTAGTAAAATTAGTAATTATTAGTAATAACTACTACTAATTGAAATAATTAGTTATAAATTTTAATAATTTGTAATAAATGGTAATAATAAGTCATAAACTGTCGTAATTAGTAATATATTGTAGTAATTGGTAATAATTTTTAATAATTAGAAATAATTAGAAATAAATATTATTAAATATCAATAATTATAACTAATTAGTAAAAATTATTAATAATTAGGATTTATTAGTAATAGTTATCAATAATTATCATTAATTTGTAATAATTTGTAATAATTTTTAAAAAATATAGTAATTTGAAATAATTATTAATAATTAGTAATAATTATCAATAATTAGGATTAATTAGTAATAATTATAAATAATTAAGATTAATTAATAATAATTATAAATAATTAGTAATAAATTGTTCTAATTTGTAATAATTAGTAAAAAAATTTGAATATTTAGTAACAATTAATAATAATTATGATTAATTGGTAATAATTAGGATTAATTAGTAATAGATTGGATTAATTAGTAGTAATTAGTAACAAGTAAAGTTAATGATGATTAATTAGGAATAATTAGGAATAATTAGGAATAATTGGGATTAATTAGTAACAATTAGGATTAATTAGTAATAATTAGGATTAATTAGTAACAATTAGTAATAACTTGTAACAATTAGTAACAATTAGTAACCACTAGGATTAAATATAAATAAGTATGAATAATTAGAAATTTTTTGATTAATTAGTAAAACTTAGGATTAATTAGTAATAAATTGGAATAAATTCGAGTATATTGATAAACTGGTACAATTTCATGTGGATTGGCAGAATTCCTTTTGAGTGATGCCTCACCTCCTTGCAGCTTTCTCCCACTAAAATTAGTATGAAATATATACTCTAACATTTGTCATAGTGATTTCAGTCGGATAATGTTTCATGGAGGTGAGTCATCGGAAAAAAAGAGACTTTTTCCTGATGACTCATCTACTTAGAGCTTCTCTAATTGAAATCACTACGAAAAGTATGATATGACGTACATATATCAATTTTCTTATACACAAGTATAGAGAGCCGTGTGACAAGGCCTCCCTGCTCCCCATCATCATGCATTCGAAAATGGATATTCATACATCGGGGCATACATTTCATAGTGATTTTAGTCCTAGAAATTTGCAAGGAGATGAGTCATTGGGAAAAAGAGTTGCCACCAATCCATTAAAAATTATGCCCCCGATAATTAAACAAAATTTGATCAAAATACCTAAAATTAAGAATAATTATTGATTAGTATAATTTTTTATAAATGAGTGTAGATTAGTATAAAAGCATTAAAAATTGTATAAATGACTATAAAATAATAGAAATTTTTATAAATTGCTAGAAAGAATAATTTTATTGTCTTCCATTTTTTGGATAGTATTTAACTAAAATCTAATTATAATAAATAACTAATTATATCATATTTTTTAATAAAATATTGAACAAGAAAGTCGACAACAATCATTATTAGATGATCGTTCATGGATAAATCACTATAGGAATCCAAACGGTTCTGGATTAAATCATGTATATATTGATGGTGTTCAAGCTTTCTTATCATTTCCATCATCAAAACCTATTTTTTTAGAATGTAAAATTAAGTATCCTTATCAAAAATGTGCTCTGAGGACGTATGACACATTTTACAACATTGGTGGTCATTTATTACATCTTGGTTTTCAACAAGATTATGTTTTTTTATATCAACATGGTAAATGCAGTTCCAGAGAAGATACTAATAATTTGGATCCCAATCCAGCACAGTTTAAAAATTAAGTACTTGATGTGGCATGTCTATCTTCCCAACAAAAAAACTCAGAATGATATCGATTTAAATCCTGAGATGGAACCATATCATTTATATGATTTTTTGAGGTCTACAGAGGATGCCTTATATCCTGGTTCCAAGATAAGAATGTTTGAAGTAGTTTCTAAATTTATGGTTATTAAATTAGATAATGGAATGTCAAATAGTTGTTTTGATCATATATTCTCTTTGTTAAAAACACTTCTAACAAAAATAAATGTTTTTCTAAAAACATTATATGAGGGAAAGAGGCTGGTTTGAAATCTTGTTCTCGGTTATTAGAAGATTCAGGCATGTTATAATTATCGCATCTTATACTATGGTGAAAATGAGCCGTTTGATAGTTTTCTTACTTTTGGAAAGTTGAGGTATAATGAATATCAACTCGGGAAGTCTGGATTTATTCTCATAAAACAATTAAGATATTTCCTACTCACACCCATATTGTATCATTTATTTATGTCCCAGAACACATCATCAATGATGTCATGGCGTAAAAACAACATTTCAACTGGTAAAAGCATAAATCATTCCACTAGTGGTGATTCATGGAAAAAATTTGACCAAGTGCATCTGTATTTTTCATTAGAAGCCCAAAATGTGTGATGGGGTCTTTCTTCTGATGGTTTCTATCCATTTGGTTGTTATATAAGACAGTATTCATGTTGACCTATCTTTATAACTCAATACAATTTACCTCTATGGATATTGATGAAGAAGCTATGTAAAATTTTGACCATATTAGTTCTAGGTTATCCAAAAATGATTATTATTGTTTATTTGAAACCATTTATTGCTGAGTAAAATTCAACATAGAGTAATGGTGTCAGTACATATGATTTTGATGGGAAAAAAATCCAAATGAAAGCAGCATCGATGTAAAAATTAGAGACATCCTAGCTTATGATATTTTTTCTAAATGGATTACACAATGTCAAAAATCATGTTCATACAGTATGAGAGACGGAAAAGTGTTTATGTCTGTCAATTAAAAAAAACCTATTTTTTACTCTCATCGTAGATTTCATCCAACCAACAATCCTTTTAGAGGAAACAAATTTCATTTTAGAAAAGGAACATTTGAAAAATATGGTCCCCCAATAATGATCTAAGGTGAAAAGTTAAAATAAATTGTCTCTTCATTACATCCCATTACATTTGGACTGACAATAAACCTACAATAAATGGATGGGTTTGGAGAAGAAAAAAATTGGATAAAATGGAGCATTTTTGGGATTTTCTATATTAGTCTAATTTGTTGGTCTATCACTTGTTGGATGTGATGCATTTTGAGAAGAAATATTTTGATAATTTATTTCATGTAGTTTTGGATAAACTGTGTAAGTCAAATGATAATGTAAAAGGCATAATTAGATATTGCCCAAATTTGAAAGAGACCAGAACCTAAACTGTTTGAAAATTTTAGATTATATAAGATAAGGAAGATAAAAGCAGATTATACAGTGTCTAAAGAGAGTTGCTTATTATTATGTCAATGGATTGAAGATTTGAGACTTTGAGAAGGTTATGCATCCAATTTTGTTAGATGTGTCAGAAATGGTCATATTACCAGATTAAAAAGTCATAACTGTCATATTTTTTTCGAAACATTTGTGCATTGAAAATAGACTATGATGCAGTAAGAAAACTGCAAGAAGATTTCATTTTAATTTTATGTAAACTGGAAAAAATCTTCCCAAAAGGTTTTTTTACTCAATGGAACATTTGATGTTAAATTTTCTACATGAAACAAAATGTGGTGGTCTTATAAAGTTCTGATAGAAGTACCCATTTGAGTGATGAATTAAGAAATTGAAAAAAAAGTACGTAACAAAGCATCAGTCAAAGACTCAATTACAGAAGATTATTTTCAAGAGGTAATTTTTTTTATGCTCATATTACATACAATATGAATATCCATAAAAACACAACTACATTAGCCATAAGGATGGAAATTTTGAAGATAACATGAGCAATCAATTATCACTTTCCTACCATCCCAAACATGGCTTTAGTGGAGTTCATGAACGATGACTTTCATATGGTGAATATACTAGAGCTCATACATATATTCTGCTCAACTGTGAAGAAATAAAACCGTTTGTACTATCAGTGCTCTGATCACTTATTGTATAATTTTTGTAATAGTACATTATTCTTATTTTATTAGTAGGTTATATGATAATCATATAAAGAAATAGTTTCCATAAAATACAGCTGTTGCTCTGAAGTAATATCATCAAAACCAAATTCCAACTAGTTTCAAAAGCTGGTGACTTAAATTATTTTTGATTTCACATAAAAAATAAGTCTAATACTTGTTATAGTGATAATGTTTTACAAAAATTAAGGTATCTCAACATGATGATAAAATTGATAATCAATTGTGCGTATTGAGTAACACACCATCCAGAATTCTTAAATCTTATTATGCATATGTGTTAAATGGTTTTTGATTTCATATGCGTCCCTATGGGGAATAAAAAAACAATGAATAGTGGTGTTTTCTTGAGAGGATTTCATCATAGGGAAACCCATGTTGTCTTTTATAGAATGATTAAAGAAATCATTGAATTGTGTTATCTTGACAACATTACATAATGATGTTTAAATTTTAGTGGTTGGATACTGAGAGAGACTTGTGTGGTCATCAGATCCATGGAATCATTTATATTAAATATAAAAGTCATATTATAGTAAATGAACCATTTTTATTAGCTCGTCAAACACATAAAATTTATTATGAAAATTACAATGCTACTTTACAGGTTTTGGGTAATTAGTGGAGTATAATAAAAATTAAATATCAAGAGAATCAGTTTATTGAAAGAGAATATGGTTCTACTGAAGTACAAGGAATTAAAATTTTTCCAAAGACTACTCTAAATCCATATTTTTCATGAAGAGACACAAATATCATTGAAAACACCCCACAAATAAGAGTCGATGGTGAAAATGATGTTAATTATGTAACAACAGAATTTAAAATGACAAGGGATGATTAAACTGAAACTAATATGGAAATTGATAATGTTGAGGAGGAAGATGAAGACATTGATGATGCTCACCATGAGTAGGAGAAGATTGAGTACATGTGGCATCTGACTCGATGTTTAGAGATGGAGTTTCTTCCACAATCTCCTCCAGCTCCCCTAGACGACTCTCCCTCTCAGTTACGTGTTTTTTATTTTATAATGAACCATTTGAATGATTTTTTTGAAATATTAACCATTGAATGTTTTGAATAGTGTTTTTTATATTGTTTCGAATATTATAGTTTTCATTATTTATTTAAATGTTTTTATTATTTTTATTATTTTATTAATTAATATTTTTCTATATTTTTGTGAATACTAAGGTTTTTATTATACTACTAATATTAATTTTATTACTGCATTAATAATAATAATAATAATATATTTAATTATTTTATAATTAATTTTATTTTCCTAATATTAATATTAATATTTTATTTATATTAATATTATATGATTAGTTTTATTAATATTATTTTATATATAATTTTATTGTACTAATATTAAAATTATTATTTCACTTATGTTAATATTATAATATTATAAACATTATTTTATTTAGTTAATTTTGAATTCTATTTTTTCAACAATTTGTAATGGGTAGTTGCAATTTATTTGTATTTTTTACAATATTTCCATAAGTCCATAGAAAATACTAATTGCAATGGTCTGTCGTAAAAAGGTTTTTAAAAAAATGGGGAAAACAATTTGCGACGAGTGGCGAGCCCGTCGTAATAGGGTTTTCTAAAAAATTCACCCAACCTATTTTAGATGGTGCAACTGCCCATCATAAATAATAACCTTTTGCACGGGATTGTCGCAAAAGGTAATATTTGAGAAGCCCTTTTCCAAAATGGGCTATTTTCAACGGGAGAAAATTGTAAAAACATCTTTTTCCTTTAGTAGAAGGACTTTGAGGAAAGGTTCTTCACGCAATTTTTACCAGAGATGCTAAGGGTGAAGATAGATCATGAGTTCTTAAGTCTTTAATTGGGTGACATGTCCATCATGGACTATGCAGCTACTTTAACAAGCATGTTACTCTTTTCACCTGGTATGGTAAGCGATGACACCTTTAGGGTGTGGTTCTTCGAAGATGGCTTACGAAATGCCATACAGGTGAAGGTAAACATATTTAGGTTGGCCTCATTCTTAAAGGCAGCGAATCTGGTGCTCATAACTGAGGGTAAACTAAGGGACATGTCTCAATTGTGCCAGGAGGTGGCTTCAAGTGATGGTTATAGTGGATGGAAATGAGGTCAGGATGATTTCCAGCAGGGCGGTCATACTAATGACCTAGCTAAACTATGTCGTGGTAGCTCAGCAGTTGGTTTATTTCACTGTGGGAATCCAGGGAATGTCCAGAATCAGTGTGAGTGGTCTCCAAAGAAGTTCCAGGAATGTGGGTAAGTCGGTCATCTCGAGAGGTTCTGTAGGAACCCTTCCCAGATAGCCAACATATAGTGACCAAGGAAGGTGTAGGTTTCATAGATCGGTTCAGGATCAATGCCATGAGAAAGTAGTCGATGTTCATCTGCATGCGAAGGATGTGACCGAGACATTGGGACCTAGTCGCGGAGTCAGTGGCATGTGGCTAGTGCAGAATCGGAGTGAGGTCATGATTCAATCAGTCGTGTGTCAGAACATGTGCACGTCATGGAGCTTCCAGGGCTGATCTGGCTGTGGAGCCGATGACTGTTTCTCAATAAATCGGGTGGAGTTGACCAACGCGCCTGACTGTCTATCTCACGGAGGGCTGAACTCTACTCAGTCGGTTGAATTGGGTATATTGGTCTTCATTTCAAAATGCCCAATGATTCCATATCCAACGATACATGGACCTTCTTTCCAAAGGCAGGTGTTTGCTGGGTGATTTAGACAGTGACGCTTAAGAACTCACATTGGTTGAGAGGATGGGAAGTTGGCCTCATCACACCCTTTTAGGGGGGAATAATTTCCTGTTTTGGGACTCTCCTACAGATTTAAGACATATTCATATGTTCGCGAATCTTTGATTTATTCCCAATCATAGTATCCACGGATTACTCATGGTTGGAAATGGCCAGTTGAACGCAGGGATTCAGAATCATTTAGGCCCGAGGTTTACGATCCCTCATCGGATTAATGACTTTGAGGAGTTTGGACTCATTGATATGGCATTGGTTTGAAGCCTTGTAACTGGGTACTTTTGAGTTTATTGTCATCTAGGGGGGACATATAACGACTTGATTTTTTGGATCGAACCTGTGATATGGGCTTCCTACGTATCCTCATGAGAGGAATCAGAGTCCATGTAGTTCAGTAATGCATTTTAACATCATACGGAATGAAGGATCTAGGCTTACACTCTGAGGTGGCCCGATGAGATGTTGGATGGGTCTTACACTCTGAGGCAGCTCATAGAGTTGGTGAGAGGATGTAAAGGGTTTGGAACGACCGTGTGGTGGGCTTGAACCTTATAGAGGCTTCCTACGTACCATGCCTTAACATGGATCAAAGTCCCCGTAGTTCATAGGAGGTGGTGTCAGAGAACCGACATTAAGATGAACCGGGGGTCCGATGGGTAATGGGCCTAAACCTCATAGAGGCTTCCTACGTACCATGCCTTGACATGGATCAATTTCATCATAGTTTGCAGGATGTGGTGTTAGGGTCGGTGCTTACTGTAAACCCATGTGAGTCATGCTAGGTGTGAGAAACAAGAGGCAGTAGAGAACTGACTATCACATCACGAAAGGTGAATCCGTGGGAAGCAGAGTGGGGCTTATGCATGGGGTGTCCTAGGGAAATGGATATTGGGAATTATTCTAGGATGGAGGCCCGGTGGTGTCAAATCCTAGAGGGAGAGGTAAAGGATACCCCTGTATCCATCTCTCCTCTTAGTTCTTGGCACCCGGGAAGTACAAAGGTGCATGGGTGCTACCTCTTGCATGAAAGGCTAGGGACTTACACTAAAGAGGCTACCTTGGTGCCTTCCTCATGTCTGACCATGATAGAATCCCAACTCACTGGTGGGTTGAGGCATATAATTGATTCCAACACATATGCGCAAGTGCACAAGTGGTATAATACCGAGGGCGTTGGAATCAGTCCGAAAAAAGGGATATGAAAAGTGTGAATCACATTCCCGAAATTCGGAACGCGGTGAGGGTGGCTTGACAATAGAGGATAACTGTTGACAGTGTTCGAAAAACAAAAACCATATCGCATTAGCCTGGAATGGGGGCAGAAAAGTGAGGGTCGACTGTTGACCGTGTTCAAAACACAAGACCGGACTCGAAGTGTTTCCCAAAGTCTTTCGGTGGCATTGGCCCAGGACGGTAGGTTAGTCGAGGCGGCTTGGGACCAGGCCATTTGGGGGTCCCTTTAGACATGTAAGGGAATGAAGATCTGAATTAAGGACATGAAAAGAATGAGGTGGAGTGATGGAATGTTTGAATGGATTCCAGTGCTCTTGAAATTATGCCACTGTAAACATGGAATGAGGCATCTCTTTCATGGATCAAGAGGCATCCAATTATTGAATGATATGGAATGATACACTTTATAGTCATGTAGATAGGATTATTTCCATATAGTATAATGTCATATGGATAGGATCATGGGCCTACAGTTTAACGTCATTTGGTCAGGATGACTAGGTAGGAGAGACCTAGCAATGGTTGGTGTGGGACTTAGGCAAGGGCGGCCCTTTCTAGATGAACCTAGCAAAAGGAGCTAGGAAATTGGGCTTATAGGAGATTCATGAGGAGTAGATCAACTCATGGAATTTATAGGAAGGTTGTTGGTGCATCTTAAGGGTGAAATGTAAAATACTATTGACCCAGTAGAAAATTTCACGGTGCGACTCTCCATTTTTCATGGGGGTCACTGATGGCAGCGAAGGGACCGGCCCGGAGGGCCGAGTCTGCAGCCCGGCACTGACCCTGAGCGGGGGTGCAGGGCCGCAGCCCCTGCGGTATCGAACAGTGTGTGCATGGGATTTCTTGCATGGTGTGGGCCGCGTAGGAGCTGGCTGCATAGGATATTATCGTGGAGAGGCTGTCCGCGAAGGGTGTCCGTGGATGAGATGGTCGCAGAGGAGGCGGGCCGCCATGAAGTTGGCTGTCCCCAAAGGGTGTCTACGGATGAGGTGGGCCACATAAAAGGTGTCTGCGAGGGAGAAGGTCATGAAGGGGTTCCCGCTGAGGAGCTGGCCCTGAAAGGATGCTCGCGGAAGGATGCCCGTGAGGAAGTCGGTCGCGTAGGCACTGGCCGTGAGGGAACAGTCCGCGTGGGAGAAGGCCGCGAAGGGGTGCCCGCGGAGGAGATGGCTGCGAAGGGCGTCTGCAAAGGGGATATCGTCGTAGGATCTGGCTATGGAGCGGGCCGCGAAGGACGTTCGCAGAGGGGGTGGCCACATGTGGTTCACGGACTAGTTTCTCCTTTACGCGGATGAGTTCATCCATGGACGATATGGGGTCCGTGGATGGTCATGGGACTTCACTGTTGGGAGAAATTTCTCATGTGTCTCCCCATGGGTTTTCAGCATTCCTTCCTCTCTACATTTTTGGTTCCCCTTGGTGACTATTTATAGATTCACGAAGAGGATATATCGCTGGGCACACGACACCTTTTTGCAGAAGCCCATGAAGTAATCCCCACCTGAGAATGACTCAATCAACTAGGGATTTTTGGAACCAAGATTCACAGAATTACTCTGCGGCCGTGCACCACTCTGCCTCCATTCCATGAATGACGAGATTAGCTACCACATATGGCTTCCACCTCTGTTTCGCGAATGACGGCACGCGCGGCATGGGGCGGTTGGCACAGTCCGCAGCGGTTGATCGGCCTGGCGTCCTTCCTGCTTCGCACCCACGTCGGCGTTTTTGCCTCCATTTTGCAGATGACGTTGGTCCGCGGAATTGCAGTTTGTCGAACTGGCTGCATACTATTACTGTGAGCCAGTAAGTGGACCGGTTCGGTCCTTTCCCAAGTCTTGGGGTAATTGGATTTCTCCCTTGAAGAATTTTCAGGACCCTACAATAACGATCAAATGTATTATGTGGGTGTGGTTGTGGATTTATTTTTATTTCTTTTGGTATGGCCTATTGAGACATGTCTGTTTTCAGTGAACGAGGTGCATAAGATGTATATGGACTTAGAAAACAATGTCCAGTTGGTTGGAACCATTTTGTGTGTGTGGTTAAATATATATATATGAGGTTCCTGGAATCAGGAACATTATGGGATGCGTGTTTTGAGGTGCTTAGGCATTGGGGCATCTGTGGGATGTAAGTTACATGAGGTTACTTGATTATTAGGGCATCAAGGATGTGGTTTTTGATTGAGGTTAAAGGAACCAGGTTATTTTGATTATCCCTAGAATGTGGTACCTTGTTGTTCCATGGGTTTCATGGGCTTGAGGAAGGAACTAATGTGATGAAGAATGTAATTGAGTGCAGGGAGTGACATGGGAGAACCTAATGAGGTGCAAGGGTGTAGATTCATTAAGAGAGGACCATAGATCTAAAAACTAGATGATGAACCTTTGTGTGATTTGAGTTTTTTTTTGCTGAGACCATGTTAGGAAATTCCTAAGGTGGGAATCCCCTTGATTAATTTGGCTAGAAATCTTGAGACCAGGGCAGACAGGGTTCTTTATACCAGGATGTTTGTGTTCAGAACCATCTCTAGGTTTTGTTTTATATCTTATGGATGAGGTATGTTAAGGTGGGGTCATTATAAATACTTGGGTTATCGGAACCAGTCAAAATCCCCACCTGATTTGAACTTTTCAAGTAATGGTTATTCTACTTTTTGTTTCATTGATCAGAGCTCAATTCTAAGGGTTCTATTGGCATTATTTGATGGTTTTTGGTTGGTTTAGAGGCTAAGAGATTGTCTTGGTGTTTGGAAGGATTTCAGGAGGGTCAAAGGACCTAAGGCCTAGTTTTTGGGAAGTAGGTCCCGAAACACGGTATTGGGAAATCGTGTGAGTGGTTGAAAACGGGCATACATACTCATTTGAAAAAGTTACAGCGAGTTGTAACCAATTTCCACAAGGTATGTAAAACCTTGTATAGTGGATGTACGATCCTGTAGCCTTAGGAAGTTTGTTATGCATGTTTTATGCATGGTTTTCAATATTGTGCGTGTAAACCATGCGGCCAGTGTATGATTTTTTTAAATTTTCCTTTTCTTTTTATTTATTTCATTTTCTATCCTCTCTCCCTCATTCTTCATTCTTGATCACACAGAGCTAGAAGATACCCTTCCTTTTCTCCTCTAGTGGATTTTGATCCAAATCCTCCATCTGACCCCCATTCGTTGATCCATTAGATGCTATGGGATTGCCTTGGTAATGCTAACCCCACACAACCTTATTCTTCTTTAATCTATCTTCTTACGGACTGATTTTTTCTATCCAAACCGATTTCAAGGATTAATATGGAAACTGAGATCTATATCGATTGGCTTCTAATAGGAGCTTGGTATTAGGAATTCCTTTACATACGAGTCTAAGGTAGTTGGTGCATACCTTGTTTTCAGTTTTTGTAGATTTTTTGGGGTTACAGATTTTTAGGGCACTGATGGATTCTGAGAGAGACCCATGTTGCTTAATATTGAATTTATTGTATGCCTTGTGGGATTCCATTGGGAATTCCATTTACTTGGTTATGTGAGTGAGGAAGAGTTAGAAGTTGTTTCTCCATGGGTTGTTTATTTGGGGTTGTTAAATTCAATTAAATAGCCTTTTTAAATTGAATACGGTTGGTTATTCAATTTTGAGGCATTCAAGACCTCCATGTTATATCATGACGATTTTTTAGGATGTCCAATTCAGTAGTTTAAATTAAATTTATTATTTAAAATTTTCTATATAAATTATATATATGAAATTACTTTAGTTGCATGACATGAGACCTGAGGGGTTGTGATAGGTGCGGCCCGAGATATAGTTGGCATGACATGGCCATCGAGATTGAGTGATGTTGATCACCGGATGGGCGTGGCCTAGATTTTCATGAGTGGTTTTGACCATAGGATTGGGAATAATGGGTGTTATATTGAGGTATTATGATTGTCGTATTGGGAGTGGGTTGGGATACTTGGATGGCATGGCCATCGGATTTGAGTGTCATGGTCGCAAGGGCACGAGGTTCTAGAGATAGGGTGGATTAGGTTCTTATCTGGTGATTTCTGCTCACTCATGATGGCCAAAAGCACCGATTGAGTCATTTGCACATAAGTTGACTCTGTTATGAGGTGTTTTTAACCACTCATGTGGGTAGAGTCCCTTGAAGTTGTGGAATAGTTATTTATGGTTTTGGAGTTCCTTCCTTAGAATGCCATGTGGAAGGTGAGGAGCCTTTGGTGGATATCAATAAGGATATCTGGTTGGCGGAGGAGGATATCTATGTTTGAGTCCATTGGCTTGGATATTTATTTGGGGATAGGCATTGATGTTCATCTAGTTGTATTGGCATGGGATGATATGTGATTTCGATCAGGGTTTTGTGAGACCATGATATTATTGTTTGGGCATGCCATTCTGATTTTTGTACTTCAGGACATGAGGTGTCTGGAGCCACGTGGTTCCGGGATATATGATTGAGGTAGAACCTGATGGTTCACTAGGGAATTGTGACTACATGGGTACTTTGGGCTATGGGAAAAATTCCATATTTTCATCTATGATTCTAGAATTGGATAAGGCAAGTGACACTCCCTGGTGGCTGCTGAGCACTATTGGATTTTGTGTTTATTATTTCATTATATTGTTTACTCTTCCTTGATATGTTTGTAATCTTTGATACTTATTCTAGGTATGCATCATTAGGTGGTATCCTAGTGAGATTCTTCTCAAACCTTGCATGGGCCCTTCGTGATGCATCTAGACATTATGGATTTACGTACATGTAAAGGATTAGCCTCAAGATCTAGATCATAGTGCTATTTGGCATGGACCATGGGGTCATTTCTAGAGGGAGTTTTGATTTTTTTAGTTTCCTTCTCAACTTCATCATGATTATATATGAGCTAATGTGATCTGTCATGGGAATAACCTTGTATATTCTATTGTATGACCTGACATGGAATGCATGCTTTGGTTTCATATTTTAGAGTGGATAAAAGTGATTTTATGGCATTTCTTTATGTTTACATTCCTCTACAGTAGTTGTTTCTATATTTCTTATATTGTTTATTGATTTTGGATGTGTTCAACTCTACGGGTCATGTTCAAGTCTACTGAGCCATTTATTTATCCTATATGTTATCTTATTATGCTTGGACTAATATATTATCTATTCCCAGAGTGTATATATACCCCACCATACCTGTATACACCCTCGCTTCTAGTCAGAAGCCTTTTTCATTCAGGGAGGTGCACCTAAGGCCAGTGGCACCGGGCTTATTAGCATTTTTCGGGTGGTTGTTCGGGTCGGGGATGTAATAAAATGATTCTATTTGTACCACAATATAGAATTCACAAGGTATGTGTGATTTTTATAAGAATACATAGAGACTGAGTGATCCCCTAACTTCAATAAAATTACCCTTTCAAACTTCTTTCCCACAACATCCCTATATAATCATCATCATCATCATCAAATTTTTATTCAAGAAGAAACAAGGGAATAAGAAAAGAATACAGAAAGACTATACAAGAGACATGGAACATGTCACAGAGGGACTAGGGTGTCCTAAAGTAATGTAATCCAAGAGAATCTCCTCTTATCAAATTAACCCCCTCGAGTTTCAAAAAGTTGATCGAAAGGATGAAGGTGATGTTAGAGCCCAATATCATTAATAGAGTTGGATTCTATGTAAAATTACGATATAGTAAAAACACATTCAAAGGGAATATTGAGATGAAATCAATAAAATAACCCTGATATGATATCAAAAATATTTTAATGTTCCTTATATAGAATTATATATTAATTGGACACAACCATTTAAAAATTTTTATAACAAAGGACTCTAAATATGAAATGAAAAAGAGAAATGAATAGAAAATACTTACTTGAAATGGTATTACTTTTGAAAAGGGAATAAAATGAGGGATCATATGATATCTCATGGTTACAATATTAATTTAATGATAATAACATAGTATATTAATCATGTCATAATGAAAAAAGGATTAAAAAGGTATATTAAATTGAAATATTGCCTTTAGAAATGGAATAAAGTGGGTTAACAACCCATAATTTGACATTCCAATGAAATCGGAAAAGGGGATCAGTGAGAATGAATTAATAATATATGAAAAATAACACGCAATAAGGAAGATAAAATTCTATAAATGGAATATGTCTAATAAGAAAAATGTAACTCGAAATAGATTACAATAAAATATCCACAATTCCAAATGAAGAGAGATAAATAATAATCCTTATATTATTTGTATTTATTTGTCATAATTATCCTTTTAAACGACCAAAAATATTCATGATTTAATATTGGGCTATGCTAGGTAAACATTAATTAAAATTTTGAATAATTAATTTGATCTTTTGTAAGTATAAATTAGAAGAGATGGTGGGTATTTTATTTTTGGTGAAGGGAATTCAATGTAATTAATTATTTATTATTTTACAATCCTTTGTCTCGTGTACTCTACTAAACCCATAGTTCCCAATTACCTAATTTAATTCACTAAAATAATGGTTAGTATAAAAACTAATCTATGAAAACTATATAAGTTTATTTTGGTTATGCTTAAATTTATATTTATATATATATATGATTCAATATTTATTCTGTGTCGTGACAATTCACCATTTCCAACCACTACTTTATATTTTTACAAAAAATACGAGGTATCACCATTATGAGAATTTCAACATATATATATTTTAAAAAACATAATAAATTTTATAATGTATATCCATCGATGGTTTGGAATTTACCTTTTAAATATAAATAAAAAAATTATTAAAAACAATGTATCCATATATAAATCATTTTATTAATAAAATAATTTATATATTAATACAACATTAACTGGAAGATATATAACCCCTTATTATACCCTACTAATCCATAAGTGCAATGTTTTCAAGGGTGGTATATTCAATTGGTGGTTCAACTGATATTTTTCAAGATAATACAACTAGTATATTTAAATTCTCACATAGAATATTCAATTTGAGACTCAATATTTGAAGTTTATTTTTTGATTTGTATATGTAAATTTCTACTAATTCTACCACTTTACCTTGTTTATTTAATGTAAATTATATAAAATATTCCTACTTATATTATAAGGACCCGACCTTATTGCATTACATAATCCTGAATTGAGTCAATAAATCACTTACATCCACATTAAGGATATTTTCAAGTTTATAGATTTAGAGAATTGAGACGTAATACATTAATAACATTACACATTAATTCAGAGTGGATACCATAAAAATAGTATTCATTACTTCCCAAATATAAAAAATTTCAAATAAAACATGATTTAACGGAAAATTATAAAAACATTTAACTTGGATTCCTTTTTTGTCTTACACATCATCATAACCTATGAAAATCATTTAAAAACTTGGGATGATAACATAAATCTCAGTAGGGGATATAAAAAATGAAATAACACATTAGTCCATTAATACCTGTAAAGTATGAAATCATTTTCAAAAAGACATAATTGTTCCCCATATAAACAAACATTATTCAACATGGGATTTCCTTGAGATTTAAAAAACATATATAAAATAAATAGATCCAAAAATTTATCTTGTGTAATTACTTACATAATCTTGTAACCCTCTTGGATACATTATAATTTGTAACCCTCATAGACACCATACAATTTGTGTAACCATCACAGTTACACAGGGAGTAATCATTCGACCGACCTCCAACATACAAATAACCAGTGAATTGGAGGGAGATACAGGTCTAAATCTTAATAATTAAAAATTCTCAGGAACCAGAACAATATCAAAAAACATGAATAATTTCATTAAAAACATTCCTTTTGAATTTTGTAAAATAGCCTTTTAAAAAAGATTTTAAAAGAAAGCCCCTTAAAAATATCATATAATGGAAGTGAGACTTAATAGAGTGGATGAAACATGTATATACACTTTAAATACACATAAT
This sequence comes from Viscum album, assembly GCA_963277665.1. Classification (NCBI taxonomy): domain Eukaryota; kingdom Viridiplantae; phylum Streptophyta; class Magnoliopsida; order Santalales; family Viscaceae; genus Viscum; species Viscum album. The sequence continues at coordinate 2,125,427,572 of OY728119.1, forward strand.
TAAACATAACATAAATAAAATTATTCACACAAAAAATTTTAAAACTACATAAATAATGAAGTAGAATGTTAACCCAAAGAATGGAAATTGGGTTATGAATTCTGTAACCTCAGGTTTTTTTTGACTTCAAACTCGTTTAAAACTCCTTTATAATGCTTAAAAGAGTTTTATTAATATATTACAGAAACCTATTCATCTTTATAATTCCTTACATGGTCATTTTATTAAATCATTTCACCCCATAGTTATTAGTATTTTTTCCTTGAATTGTTTTGGGTGTGTTCTTTACATGATTTCTATGATCGGTTCATGATAGATATTCTTATTGATTGAAAGTGAAACACTAGAATTGTAATGGAGTGGTATTAAAATATATCAATTAATTTAAATTATAACTTTTATCATTATGAATTCTGAGTTGAGGATAATTCATAAATTAAAACAATATTGATATTCTTTTAGGTCATTTTGGCAATTCTTCGATTATAATGAAATCATTTTTTTTATAACTTAATGAAATGTGTAAAAAATGATTCCAAAACCTTATATAAGTTATAGTAAATATATTATAATCTGTTTTAATTATAAAAATGGTCTCATAACTAGTCTTGAAGTAAGTAAATGAAATTTAAATCACATTGTCCATGATTTACGTAAATCGACAAATCACATATGGTGTTTTAATTTCATGAATAAGTGGGAGATGAGAAGAAGTATAATGGTGTGTCTTCCATAAACATGATAAAATACCAAATATGTAAGATATTGGATCATTTTTTCTTTCTTGGAAAAAGGGATTCAAGGAAAAAAGAAGAATATAAAATGAAATGAAAACAGAAGAAAGAAAACTAAAGGGGTTGTTTATCTCTTGATCTCTTCTCCTTGCGATCCTTCTTAAGGCCCATGGTTTTTTCATTTTTGTGAGACCATAATATCTAAGACGTGGGGAAGATTCTTGGGAAGATTATTATGTAGGACGTAGGTAAGGCTCAACTCTTGAGAGGTTTGGGTGGAAGAGTAGAATGAGAGTAGTATTTATAGTGGAGGAGGGGAGGTATTTAACATTGTTTTAATCGTTATTAAATTATTATTGCTCAACACTATGAATAATCTCAATTAATGGGACCCCAAGTAGTTATAAGGTCACGTGAGTTCTATAAAAGTGGGATTAAATCACTAATTATGTCATAAATAGTGTATTTAACTGATAATTTTAATATAAAATAATTTACCGTATTTCACTATTCAACAAAAATTCAAGAATTTCAGAAAAATCCCAAAAATCACCCTAAACATTTTTCAACGTGTAGAATTCAGAAATGAACTCCATTTTTGGAAAATATTTCTATAAATATTATTAATTGAATTTTTAAATAGAATCATACTTTATTTAAAAATTAACAATTTTTAATATATAACTACTTTAATATCACATTGAAAAATTAACTAAGATGTCATTATGTTAAATCCATAAGGAAAATAATAATAATAAAATTTACAATTCATTAGGGTCATATTACTATTCATAAGGGTATGTCACTATTCACAAAAAAATATGTTTTTTCTAACAGACTCAAAATAACTTACTGATCACAATTGTAAATGACTGTTTTTTGAAGTTCAAAACAAAGAAGTGGAAAAATTATGCAAAAAGATTGTTTTAAATATTTAATCAAAACAAATTTTCATGAATTTATATTTATTTTTAAAACCTTTGGGAGTTACATTATCTCCACCTTTTGGAAATTCAATCCTCGTAATTTTATTTTCTTATTAAACATGTGACGGTACCTTTCCCTCATAGATTTTTTCTGATTCCCTTGTTACTTCTTCAACCTTATTGTTTCTCCACAAAACCTTTACATGGTGGATTACCTTATTCAACAATAATTTCTCCCTTTGGTCAAGAATATGAACTGGTTTCTCTTAATAAGAAAGTTTCTCTTACAACTAAACATCCCCAGGGCTCAAAACATGCGATTAATCCGGGACATACTTTCTAGAAATTAAAACATGAAAAACATTGTGTACTTGAGATAAACTCAGACACAAAGCTATTCGGTAGGTGACTATTCCAACTTTCACCTGTATTTCATAAGGTCCAATGAACCATGTACATAGTATTACTTTCTTTCCAAAACACATAAAAATTTTCCATGGTGAGATTCTATGAAAAATATGATAACCTACCTCAAAAGAAAATCCTTTCCTCCTATTTTATGCATAATTTTTCTACCTGCTCTAAGCTATCCTCATGTATTCTGGATCATCATTACCTTCTCAGCCTCTACCTCCACTAATTATAGTCCCATAAATGTTTTTTCGTTTACATCACAAAAATATAGAGTTCAACACTGCTTCCCATACAATTCCTTAAAAGGTTCCATCTGTATACTTGAGTGAAAACTGTTATTATAAGAAAACTCAACTAAAGAGAGATGTTGATCCCAACTTTCCTGTTAGTCCATTGAACTGTCTTGAAGTATATACTCGAAAGTCTTAATCATTCATTCTAACATCCCATCATATTGAGGATGTAAAGTTGTACTGATATTTAATTATGTAACCAATGACATCTGAAGGCGCTTCCAAAAGTTAAAAGTGAACCTGAGATCCTAGTTAGATACATTGTAAAGTGGAAATCCATGGAACCTAAAAATATCATTGAGGTACATTCCAAAAATCTAATCCAAAGACCTTGTATCTTGATTAAGAATAGAATGTTCAGATTTAGTCATCTGGTCAACAATAACACAAATTTCATTGTTACCTCGGAAAGTTTTAGGTAGTCCCACCAAAATGTCTATGGATATATTTTCTCATTTCCACTATGGCACTGGAAAAGGCTGAAGCATCCCCTTTGGTAACTGCCGCTCGGATTTAACCTATTGACATGTAAATCATTTCATGGTAAAATTAGAAATATATTTTTTCATTCCATCCCACCAATAATACTACTGAAGGTATCATTACATCTTAGTACTGTTAGGATGAACAGAAAAGGGAGAACTATGAGCTTCACACAACAAATATTTCTTCAACTGGGTATCACAGGGAAAACAGAACCTTTTTCCAAATCGTAAAACACAATCTTCATCAAGGTTATATTTTAGAAACTTACACATTTTAACCAATTCTACCTTTTTTTGTAGGTCATAGTCTTCTGTCTGCGCTTGTTTAATTCTATCTTCTAATGATGACTGTATTGAGACATGAAACAAAACATAGGTATTTTCTGGACCAACAACATCCAAGAAAAAATTCCTAAAATCATTAATCAAGGGATCATGTTCGAAACTTAACATAATAAATGATGCTTGGTGTTTTCGACTCAAGGAATCCACGACATTGTTTTCTTTTCCCAGATGGTAATTGATCATGAAATCATAACCCTTTAATAGTTCAATCTATCTTCTCTACATCATGTTTAATTCCTTCTACGTGAATATAAACTTCATGATTTTATATTTAGTATATATTTGACATGTGGCTCCGTATAAATGAGGCCACAAAATTTTCAAAGAAAAAACCATAGCTAAAAATTCCAAATCATGTGTGGGATAATTTATGTAATGAGGTTTTAGTTGTCTGGAAGTGTAAGAAATTACCAGATCATTCTACATCATAACACAACCAAGCCCTTTCAAACAAGCATCACTATAGAGGAAAAACTCACCATTTAGGGAAGGCAAGGCCAAAACTGGATCAATCACCAATCTATTCATCAGTTCCTAAAACAAAAACATCAAATTATTCTGTCAAAATAAATTTAACCCCTTTTCACATTAACTCAGTTAGTGGGAAATATAATCGTGCAATGTTTTAACAAACCATCGGTAATAACCAACTAATAAAATAAAACTATGAATCTCTATGACAGATTTAGGTCTCGTCCATTCATCAACCACTTTTTTTTGGTAGGATAAAATGTTATTCCATCCATATTTACAATGTTCCCAAGAAAAGAAATATGTTTCAACCAAAAATCACAGTTTCTGAATTTTCCTTACAGTTTATTTTCCCTTATGGTTTATAAAACAACCCTTATATGTTTTCCATGCTCCTCTTTACTCTTAAAAAATACAATAATTCCATCAATAAACACAACCACAAACATATCCAAGAACTCATGAAATATTTTATTCATAAGATTCAAGAATACAGATGGTACAATATTTAACCCAAAAAGAATAACAAAAAATTCATAATGCCCATATCTAGTACAAAAATCTGTTTTTGGGATGTCATCCTCATTCACCATCAGCTGATGGTATCTAGACCTCAATTAAATCTTAGAAAATTACAAATCATCCTGAAGCTTATCAAATAAGTCATTGATATGAGGAAAAGGATACTCTTTTAATAGTGAAGTTATTAAAATATTTATTATTGACCTCACCTGTTTTCATAATCTAAATTATGTTTCAATATGATTTGATAATCCCAAATAATGTTTATCTTTATATTAATTATTCTTTCAACCTAGGACATCATATTATTAAGTTGATAAAATATCAAAATGATCATTGGAATTTTTTAATCAATGGTTATCTATGTTTATACTTATTTAGAAATGTTACTAACTCAATCTCGATATGATTTGCATAGAACATATAGGTATTAAGTGTTGATTCAAAGATACAGACCTACTGGTACATAGTCTGCTGATAAGTAAAGTTCACTGATTGACCATGCATCATGTGACACAAGGTCACTGTTACACAGCTACCGATACAAGTTACCGATACAAATAGACAGAAAGACAGCTACCGATATGAATTACACCGATACAAAGCCACCGATATAGACTGACAAAGCCCAAGAATACAAACAGATACTGACAGACAGCTACCGATATAAGTCTTCTGATACAAACAGATGGCTACCGCTACAAAGTCTACTAATACAAGAATGTCACCATTATGGGTCACTGATATAAAAGCACCTACTGATAAAGGAGCTACCGACAGAAGGAGCTACTGATGGAAAGAGCTACTGATACATAGAGCTATTGTTATAAAGAGTAACAGTTACCGATACAGACCTACTGACTCATGTTCACTGATACAGACTCTATGATACTAAGAGCAACCGATGGAAACCATTCACTATAACTCTAAACTCTATTACTATTGTTTTATTTAACAATGGTCATATTTGATGTTTTTAATGCTTCTTCCATTAATTAATGATAGTTGTTGGCATGTTAGAGAATCGTACCTCATATCAATAAAAAGGTAATCATTCCCATTGTTGGTGCTCAAGGTATAAAAGGAAGATCAAGCTAATAAAGAAATAGAGAGGAATATATGTGAAAGTGTGTGACACCTGAAGTGAAATTAATAAAGAATAACACGAGAAGAACTCAAAGGATAGTCATACACATCAAGCAGAAGTTTCAAAGAAGAAGCTCAAGCGTTACAAAGAATATTCTCTTATTCGAGGTGAACACCTACACTGGAAGTGAAAGAACAGAATCACACCACTCTGTTTTCCTTAAAACATCTAAATAAGGACTCAAAGCTTCATCTACACCAATCTAAGGAGTCTAGAGCTTCACTCACAATACATAGATAATTCTAAACTCATCCTTATCTGTTTAGCTATATTGTGTTTCATTTATCTACATATTGAGAAGTATGTGTTCTATATTTTATCCGCACCTTGTATCTTGTTTTAAACTAGAGGATTTATAAATCCTCACTCAATCTTTCCTTATAATCTTATATCCCACTGTGGATAGTGGTAGAGGTCAAGTGTGGCCTGGATAGCCTGTGTGCTATTGTTTTTGTTTTCCCACATAGAACTGTGGTAGAGGTCATAGAACCTAGACAGTCTTTGTACTGTTGTTTACCCTAATCTAGGGTGTGGATTAAATTTTTATATTAACTATTTGAGAGGACTAAGTCTCGTCTTGATACTAAACCTCTTGGTTATATCTGTTGTGCATCTTATATTTAGTTTAAGTTATTTTCTATTTCGCTACTAAGTACATTAAATTCAAATTTGTTTTAAAGTAGCTCTGATAGTTATACTAGAAAGTGTTTGTATTTATTGTAAAGAATTAGGTTAGTTTCAAAAGCTAATCTAATCTTCAGATTAGATTAACTGAGAAGTAATCAATCTCTTGAGAACATAACTGACCCTTTACTGTATTACAGATTCACTACATTCTAGCTTGTTATTTAAATTGGGATATTTTAATAGAAATATTTTTAACATAAATTTTTAATTGGAACTCAATTCACCCCCCTCTTGAGTATCCACTCTGACCAACATTTGGTATTAGAGGTTGGTTATTAATAAAGGATTTCCAAACACTCTATTTTTTTACTGTGATTTTTGTTGTATCTTAAAGATCTTAAATTTCTGTTAGTTCTAAATTTTATCTCTTTAAATATATTTGGTAAAATATAATTATGGATAATAGACTAGAAGGTGCTACTACCAACATTGCACCTTTCATTAATGGTGTTAATTATTCCCAATGGAAAATCAAAATGAAAGTCCATTTAGATAGTATAGGATTTGACATCTGGTCTGCTATAGTGTCTGAGTATGAAATTCCAAAAACTGCTAGAGCTACATGGGATGATGCTACAAAATCTGATTATAACAATAATTTTAAAGCAATGAATGATCTGTATTGTGATTTAGGTGATGAATAATTTAATCGACTTTCTGCTTGTAAAACAGCACATGAAATCTGGGAAACATTGGTTGTTTCTCATGAAGGAACAACCAATGTTAATGAAATGAGACTAAACACTTATACTATTAAATATGATGATTTTAAAATGAAACCTGATGAACCTATTTTTGACATGTATCTCAGGTTCAATGAGATTGTTAACACTATGAGCTCACTGGGAAAAGATGTTCCAGAAAAGGAGAAAAGCATGAGATTACTTAGATGTCTGTCAGAAATATGGAGAGGCACATCAGTATCATTAAAAGAATCGTATGACATAAGTTTAGTACTTGTTAAGGATCTAATTGGTAATTTGAAGAATTATAAAGAAGATATTAAGGTAAAAAAAGAGGAATATGATGAACCAAAGAGGAAGTCAGTGGCATTTTAGTCTACTGCCTCAAAGACCAAGGACAAGGAGAAATTTCACATACCTACTGAAATCTATACAAGTGGAGGTTCAGATTCTAATAATGATGAAGATATGGCTCAAATACCAAGGAGATTCAAAAAATTATATAGGAAGAAGAAAATTTTCAGAAAACCAAATTATGAGGGTAAATATGACCAATGAGGTGATTCGAATAAAGATTGGAAGAAAGATGATAAGGATGATGAGATAGTGTGTTATGAATGCAAATGGAAAGGGAACATTAAGGTGTACTGTCGAAAATAGATGTTCAAGAAGAAATATGATTATAAGGACAAAAAATATAAGAAATCTATGAAGGAAACATTGAGTGCTTCAGAAGACAGCACAAGGGATTCTGAGGTTTTTGATTCTGAAAAGAATCATTCCAACATGTGTTTCATGACTAATACTTCTGAGGTACCTGTTTCCCATATGCTGAATGAATATTATTCTAGGAATTAATGTAGTGATGATAATATGTCTAAATCTGAATTATTTGAATACTGTAACATGTTAGAAGATACTTTTAATGAGATGATGGATATGTACAAATCATTAAAGAAACAATATGCCTTGTCCAGTACAGTTAAATCTAATCTTAGTATAGAAAAAGAAAAGAATGCTCAACTATTGAAAGAGAATACTCAACTTAAATTGTCCAATGAGGAACTTAAAATAGACTTAGTGAAATTCACAAATGGAAAGAACACTCTTACACAAATTCTAGGAAAACAAGTAGCACCAAAATACATTACTCATTTAGGCTATCATCATGGACACAGATAGATTGGAAAAAATAGATTTATTCCAAAATCTGGACAGTATGCTGCTAGTTCCATCTCTGTAAATTCCTATGTCTCAACTAGCTATTCACATAGTCATTGATAAAACAAAGTTTATCTTTCAAAATCTTTTGAATCTATTTATTATATGAAACCCATTAGACAAATCTACGTACCAAAAGTTTTTCTTTCTAACCTGTCTGGACCTAAGAAAATTTGGGTACCAAAATCATACTCTATCTAAACCTGTTTTGTAGGAAACCCGCTTAAAAAATTATTGTAGGAAGACATGGTACATGGACATTGGATGTTCAAGGCATACGACAAGAGATTACTCATGTTTCAAAATTTTAATCAAGGTTGATGGAGGACATGTCACCTATGGTGATAATTCAAATGTAAAAATCTTCAGCTTAGGCCAAATTAGTAACAATGATTCAATTTTATTTTCTAATGTTTTATTTTTTGATGGATTAAAATACGATTTGTTAAGCATTTCTTAGTTATATAATTATGGTTTCAATGTTAAATTTGAAAATTATTCTTGACATGTATTTAATTCTAAAAATGTTTTCGTATTTATTTCCTTATGAAATGAAAATATATATGATGTAGATTTAAATTCATTATCCAAAAAAGTTTACTTGTTTAAATGATTTTCATAAAGAGTCCGGTATTTGGCACAAAAGATTAGGACACTACAATATTCATTAACTTAAGAAACTAACTAAGAAAATTTTAGTTAGAGACCTACCTCAACTAAAATTCCCATCAGAAAAAGTTTTTACACCCTATCAAAAGGGAAGGAAACATAAAGTTTCATTCAAATTAACGAAAGAGTTTCAACTTCTCAACCTCTCAAGTTGGTTCACATGGATTTATTTGGACCTTCTAGAGTTTCTAGTTTAAATGGGAAGCACAATATCTATATCTCAGAAGATGACTTTTCTAGATATACTTGGATATATTTTCTAGCTCACAAAAGTGAAGCTTCCTCTTACTTTATTAAATATTCCAAGTCTATAGAAAATCTAAGTGGACATAAGATTAAGACCGTGAGAAGTGATCACGGCAGTGAGTTTGAAAATCATGTATTTGAATCATATTTCTCACATAATGTCTACAATCATAATTTCTCTTCCCCTAGGACACCTCAACAGAATGGTGTAGTATAATGAAAAAGTCGAACCCTTCAAGAAATTTCAAGAACTATGCTTAATGAGTATGACTTACCTGTTTATTTTTGGGTAGAAGCTGTAAATATAGCTTGTTATATTACAAATAGAGTCTTGATTAGACATGTTCTTAAAAAGAACCCCTATAAACTATGGAATAAAAGTAATCCTAAAGTTAGTTACTTAAGATATTTTGGTTGTAAAGTCTTTACTCTCAATACTAAGGATAATATTGAAAAAATTTCTTCTAAAAGTGATGAGGGAATCTTTCTAGGTTACTCTATAACCAATAAGTCTTATAGAGTCTTTAACAAAAGAACTAAATGTGTGGAAAATTCAGTACATGTCAAATTTGATGAAACTAATCCACATAAACCTAAGTCTTCTCATGAAAACCTTGAAGAAGATATATCTATTTGGGATATTAATGGTAAAAATAGTGAACCTGCTGTAAAACCAAGAAAATCTGGAAATTTTCTAGAATCTACTTCTAGTGAACCCGAACCTAGAGAAGAACCTGAAATTTCTAGTCCTACCTTTACAAGATCAAATAGGATTCTAAAGAACTATCCTTTAGATGTTATTGTAGGTAATCTTGATATAGGGACACAGACTAGAGCTTCTCTAATAAATAAGGTTGAACATCAAGCCTTTCTTTCATGGTTAGAACCTAAAAATATCAATGATGCAATCAATGATGAATTTTGGGTATGGCTATGCAAGAAAAATTAAATCAATTTGAAAGAAACAAAGTCTGGGAATTAGTTGAGAGACCTAAGGACACTTTTACCATAGGCACTAAATGGGTCTTTAGAAATAAAGTTGATGAATCAGGAAATATCCTTAGAAACAAAGCAATTCTAGATGCACAAGGATATATTCAAGAGGAAGGAATAGACTATGAGGAAACCTTTGCCCCTGTAGCAAGATTAGAAGCTATTAGGATTCTACTTACCTATGTTTCTCATATTAATTTCAAGTCATATCAAATGGATGTTAAATGTGCTTTTCTAAATGGATTTATAATTGAATTTTTTTTTGAACAACCTCCTGGATTTATTAATCCTTATTTTCCAAATCAAGTTTTTAAGCTCTCTAAAGCTTTACATGGTTTAAAACAAGCTCCATGATCTTAGTATGATAGAATTAGTAGTTTTCTTATTTCAAAAGGTGTTTCTAAAGGGATTTCTGATCCAAATATCTTTATTAAATGAATTTCCATAGATGTTTTGATAGTACAAATCTATGTTGATGGTATTATTTTTGGATCTTCAAAAAATTCTTTGTGTATTGATTTTTCAAAGAGTATGAAAAATGAATTTGAAATGAATTTAATGGGAGAACTCAAATATTTTCTTGGATTTCATGTTTTTCAAAATGAAAAGGGAATTATCTTAAATCAAAGTAAATATACAAAGGATCTTTTAAAATGTTTTGGTTTAGAAAGTAATAAGGGAAGTGACACACCTATGAGTACCACATGTAAGTTAGATGACGATGAAACTGGGAAACCAGTTGATCAAACCAACTACAGAGGTATGATTGGTAGCTTACTCTACATTACATCTAGTCGACCTGATATTATGTTTAGTGTGTGTATGTGTGAAAGATCTCAAGCTAATCCAAAAGATTCACACTTTCTTACTGTTTAGAGAATTATCAAATATCTTAAACATACTACTAACTTAGGATTATTTTATCCAATAGTACAATACATTGATTTAATAAGTTATTTAGATACTGGCTTTGCTGGTTGAAAGTTAGATAGAAATAGAATGTATGGAACATTTCATATTCTAGGTAAGTCCATTGTATCATGGTGTAGTAAAAAGAACAACTCTGTTTCATTGTCTATTGTTGAAGCAGAATATATTTCTACTGGTAGTTTCTGTGAAAAAATTATGTGGATGAAACATACAATATTGGTCTACGGATATCAATTTAGACATGTATCTATAAACTGTGATAACACTAGTGCAACTAATGTCTCAAAGAACCATATATCTCACTCCAGGACCAAACAAATTGATGTAAGGGACCACTTTTTGAGGGATCATTACCAAAAGGTTGAGATTACTCTTGAATTTATAGGTAATGATCATCAACTAGCCGACATATTCACCTAGCCCTTAAGTTCAAATAGGTTACGTTACATTAGAATTTAGTTAGTAATGATAGACTTTGTAAGTTAGAAACCTCACCATTAGAAACCTCACTATTAGAAACCTCACTGTTAGAAACCTCACCATTAGAAACCTCACTATTAGAAACCTCACTATTAGAAATACTACCATTAGAGACCTCACCATTAGAAACCTCATCGTTAAAAACCTCTCCATTAGAAACCTCACCTCCATAGTTCTGATTTCTAGACACACCTCACCGCTAGAGACACCTCACCGTTAGAGTGACCTCACTGATAGGTAAATCTCACCTCTAGGATGCTCACTGGTAGTTGTCACTGTTATTTCATGCACAGTCTGATTTTTGAAACTCTTATTGTTTTCAATATAATTCTTCTTATTACATCTCGATTCCTAAATGATAAAAACTAAGCCTTAGTCACATTTCAATCCACCTCAAACTCTCCTATTTTCTAATATCTCTTCTTGAACCCCCACATTTTGTGTGAACCCTAGATTCTTCAATCAGAGATAGAAAGAAAAAAGCTCATGATAGTCAGGGATGATAGTGATGAGCTGAATGTGAAGAAGCAGAAAACAGGACCTGAAGCTAGTGGTATTGTCAGTAGAACAAGATCAGGAAGGAATGTAGTGAACCTGCATTTCCAAAATAGAGAAATTGCAAAAGACAAAGAACTTTGTGCAGAATGGATTATGTCCAGTAATTTGTTGATTTTTAGGATATTGGGGGAGCAGGGATTGCTCGATTTCTATGCAAAAAACAATGGACACTATTATCCCAAGCTGGTAAAAGAGTTTTATTCGTCTGTGTGCTTTGTGAAATATGAAGAAGATAATAGAATGGTTTCAGTTGTGAATGGAATGGAAATATCTTTTTCCTCTGTTGAATGGCCTGAATGTTTGAAAGTCCCATATGAAGGTGTTTTTGGGTATTTCTCGAAGACAATTCCTCCTACCGGTGACATTTTTTATTATGAAATTTCCTAGGAAGAGCTCACCGGTAGTAAAAAACAAAGGAAAGTAGTGGCTGCAGAGATGGATGGAGAAAATAAATTGCTTTTCAAGTTCATCCAACGTGTGTTAAGTCCAAGAAGAGGGGGCTTTTCAAATCTGAGATATCAAGATATATATTTGTTGCAACTATTAAGACATGGTGTTAAGGTGAATCTGTATAGACTGTTAATGATTCAGATGGAGGATATGATCAGGACCAAATCAAAGCCCAATGCTTTATTCTTTTCCAAGTTAATTTCGGTAATGATTAAAGTGAAGGGATTAGCTGAGTCTTAGGATGAGATAGTGGTAGTAGGGAACAATTTATGCCTCACAAGAATAGTTTGTAAATATATGAAGATTGGGTGGAACCCCTGGAGAAAGAAATTGTTAATTGATGATGAGAGGGTTTATGATAAGTTTAACCCTATTGACCATCCTAATAGGTCAAAATATAGAAGAGATCTAGGTCTAGGACCTGATGAAGAGGAACCTCAGTATAGTGATGATAGTGATAAAGAGGATACCTCTATAGCTGATGGAAGGGATCCGGACTTGCATCCAAGTCCTGTTGCTGAAGTTGTATCATCTGGAAAGGAAACAGTGATGGGAGTAAATAATGAAGAAGCACCTGTTGATGAGGAAGCCTAAGCTAGTTTAGATCATGAAAAGACTGCCCTAGAGAATAAAGAAGAAATAGAATCTAAAAATGAAGCATATGTTTCTGCTTACTTGAGTCTCAGTCCACTGATTGTGCACTCCTCGATGCCTACTGAGAAAATTGTTGAAGTAGACAGACTAGAACATATTCCTGAGGAGCCTCCTATTATTGAATTTGAGATGGTTATAGAAGATTATTCGGAGGAAGACCTACCTAAAGAGGCTTCTATTAATGTAAATATACAGGAGAAAGCAAATATTGAGGGGAAGAACCCTACCAATCATGGTACTGTTTCAGTTTCTCATGAGATTGTAGACCGGGCTGAGGGGCCAGGTTTTGTAGTGTTTGGGTTGGACTATCTTGATTCAAAAGATGAGACACCCATCAATATACCTCTTGTCACTAATAATCTCTATTATGAAACTTTACCTGAGGACATAGTAAGAAAATATTATTTAAACCTATTGAAGTAATATCTCTAGGTTAGTATTGTGGAGGAAATGAAATGAATGGGAACCTCTTTAATATCTTCTATTCAGTCTATGATGACTGAATCGGTCTCTGGTGTTTTGGATGATGTTAGGACCTGCCAGAATCAAATTTCATGCTTGGAAGAAGATGTTGACTCTCTAAATAAATCAATTGTCTCTATGGAGTCTTATATGAGATCTAAATCTCAAGCAGACAAAGACTAGGGTTTTGTGAAGAGTGTAGTTGTCCAGATGGTATCAGTTTTTGAGGAATTTAAGACTTCCATGGAATAGCATGTCAGCACCCAGGACTCTCTTGTGAAAAATCTCATAAGTGGGATGACTAAATCCTTGAAGGAAACAGTTGCCTTTAATATTTCACCTCTGGGTTCTACCAGGCCTTCTTTGGATATTGATCAGATTTGATCCGTGATGAGAGAAGAGATTGGACAGTCTTCTACTAGTGGCTCTATAGAATATACTTCTTTGACCCAAGTGGTGACTACCACTAGGGATATAAGGAAAATTGTCCATAATTTTATGAGAGAGGCCACTGATTCTCAAAAATAGGTCAAAGAAAAAGTATATTTCTATTTCCAAAGGATCAACACTAAGTATCAGTTGAAAAATCATTTCAAGCTTCTGTTAGAAAACCTGAAACTTCCTCCAGTCAATCAGGCTTTTAGAGAACAAGTAAATAAGATGAGGGAGTTGACTCCTGCTCTTGATAAATTTACAGAGAACAAGGATGAATTCATTTCTTCTATGGAAAGAGTAGGAGGGATCATAATGGACTTTAGAAATTTGTTGCTGTCATTTTTAATGTGGATAGTACTCCAATCATTGTACCTCCATCTCTGCCTACCTCTGCTCAGTCTGCCTCCATTCCTCAGATGACTCCAGCCCAAGCAATCTGGTGCCCCACTTTTATGATCACAAAGAGAGCTGCATAGTATAGACCAGGCACTGTATCAGTAGCTCAGCCTCCATTGATCATCTCTGGTGTTCCTAAGCCTCCACCTGCATCCACCAAACCTGAATCCGCTTCTCATTCCAAGGGAAAATCCAAATCACATGCTGAAGAGGTGGATTGAATAGTGGCATGGAAATTTGATAGGAATAACTTGTATTTTTTTGTATTTATCTTTCTTTTTCCAGTAAGAAATATATATTATCTTACATTCTTTTACCTTCTGTTACTTGTCTCATCCTTTTTTTACTACTTTTTGTTAATCAAAAAGGGGGAGAATTATGAGAAATTTGAGCATAATATAGAATACTTTATATAAGACTTTATATAAGGGGAGAAATATGGAATATGATCATAATATATTCTACCTCTTATATAGTTGTTTATACCTCTGGTACATTTATTTTATAATTTTACCTATGATACATTTGCATGTAATAATCTATTCTCTGATACATTTGAAAATGTCATGAGACCCAATGTTTTTTACACCGATACATTACTTCTTATTTTGGAATTATAATATCATAATTTGTGATTATCAAAAAGGTGGAGATTGTTGAGCTCACCAATTTTGATAATCTCAATTATGTTTCAATATGCTTTGATAATCCCAAATAATGTTTATCTTTATATTAATTATTCTTTCAACCTATTACATCTTATTATTAAGTTGATAAAATATCAAAATGATCATTGGAATTTTTTAATAAATGGTTATCTATGTTTATACTTGTTTAGAAATGTTACTAACTCAATCTGAATATGAATTGCATAGAACAGATAAGTATTAAGTGTCGAGTCACTGATACAGATCTTCCAGTACATAATTTACCGATAAGTAAAGGTCACTGATAGACCAAGCTTCCTTTGACACAAGGTCACAGGTACACAGCTATCGATACAAGCTACTGATACAAACAGACAGAAAGACAGCTACTGATATGAAGTCCATTGATACAACTATACAGCCACTGATACAGATAGACAAAGTCCGCCGATACAAACAGAAACTGACAAATATCTACCGATAAAAGTTTGCTGATACAAACAGACAGCTACCGCTATAAAGTCTACCGATACAAGAATGTCACCAGTATGGGTCACTGGTATAGTAGGAGCTACCGACAGAAGGAGCTACCGATAGAAGGAGCTAATGATGGAAAGAGCTACCAATACATAGAGCCACTGTTATAAATAGTAACAGCTACTGATACAGACCTACTGACTCATATTCACCGATACAAGCTCACTGATACTAAGAGCTACTGATGGAAACTAGTCACTATATCTCTAAACTCTATTACTATTGTTTTATTTTACAACGATCATATTTGATGTTTTTAAGGCTTCTTCCATTAATTAATTATAGTTTTTGGCATGTCAGGGAGCCATACCTTGTAACTGTAAAAAGGTAATAATCCCCATTATCGGAGCTCAAGGTATAAAAGAATGATCAAGATAATGAATAAATATAAAGAAATATATGTGCAAGTGTGTGACAGCTGAAGTGAAATTCATAAAGAAGAACACCAGAATAACTCAAAGAATAGTCATACACATCAAGCATATGTTTAAAAGAATAAGCTCAAGTGTCACAAAGAATACGCTCTTATTCAAACTGAACACCTACACTAGAAGTGAAAGAACAGAACCATGACACTATATTTTCCTTACAACTTCTAAAGAAGGACTCAAATCTTCATCTACATCAATCTGAGGAGTCCAGAGCTTCACTCACAACACATAAAGAACTCTAAACTCATCTCTATCTATTTATATCTATTGTGTTTCATTTATCGACATATTGAGCAATGTGTGTTCTGTATTTTAAGCACAACATATCTCCTATGTTGAAATAGATGATTTATAAATCCTCACCCAATATTTCTTTATAATCTTATATCCCACTATGGATAGTGGTAGAGGTCACGTGTTACCTGGATAGCTTGTGTGCTATTGTTTTTGTCTTCCCACGTAGAACTATGGTAGAGGTATTAGTACCTGGATAGTCTTTGTACTGTTGTTTACCTCGATCCATGGTGTGGATCAAAGATTTATATTAACTATTTGAGAGGACTAATTCTCGGCTTGAGACTGAACCTCTTGGTTATATCTGATGTGCATCTTATATTTATTTTAAGTTATTTTCTATTCCGCTGCTAAATAATTTAAATTCAAATTTGTTTTAAAGTAACTCTGATAGTTAAACTAGTAAGTGTTTGTATTTATTGTAAAGCATTAGGTTAGTTTCAATAGCTAATCTAATATTTAGTTTAGATTAAATGAGAACTAATCAATTTCTTGAGAAACTAACTAACCCTTTACTATATTAAAAATTCAATATAGTTTATCTTGTTATTTAAATTAGTGGATTTTAATAGAAATATTATTAACAGAAATTTTTAATTGGAACTCAATTCACCCGCCTCTTGAGAATCCACACTGACCAACATTTATAATCAATGAAAAGTATCCTAGAACCATCTTTCTTTTTAATAAACTAAACTAGACCACCCCAAGGTGATGTTCTATGAAGAATTAATCCCTTATGAAGATAATTTTGTAACTAATTTTTAGATTCAAAAATGTCCACTTGAATCATTAGATATGGGGGTTTTGAAATTGTCTTAGAATTACGAACTAATTCAATTGTGAATTCGACTTCCCGATTAAGTATTCCACTGGGTAACTCGTCAGGAAAAACATCAAGGCATTCACTTACCACTGGCACATCATTAATATAAAGAGTTCCCTTGTTTTCAACAATATGAGAATGATAACATTCATTTCCATATTTCAATAGTTTCTAAACATCCTAATATGTTATCAATTATATGGGTAAGTTCTTGAATACAAACATGAATTTATTTCGGAAAAAAAACTTATTTTCCTCTACATTCAATCTTAAAATGATAAACAGAAAGCCAATTTGTTCCAAGAATGACATAAAATTATAATAATGAAAAAACTAAAAGGATTTCAGGTAAATTCTTTCCATATACCGTAATATAAAGATTCTTATAATTCCTTTATGCTATAATATTTCCCCTGGTGTTTTAATAATAAGTTCCAGTCTCATTTGTTGAAGTGATATTTCCAATTTACCATAAATTCATTATAATTAAAGGAATGTGTAGATCCCATATCAAACAAAAATTTAGAAAAATATGAGTAAACAAATAATGTACCTGATTCAAATTGATTGGATGGCCCAAATTCTATTGACGTTGTCGCACAGGATCTCACTACACCTTTCTGCTTACAGGTTGTCTTCTTTGCATCATTCAGATCTCTCTCTGGGCAGGCATTTCTATAATTACCAATCTCACTACATTTGAAACACATTACATTTTTCTTATCAAGATTATTCATAGGATCATTTTCATTACAATATCTGGTTATATGTCCTAACTAACCACATTTAAACACTTTCCAGTTTGGGTAAGGCCTTCCCTATGGTTTTTCTTACCACACCTTTCACAAATTGGAAACTGTATTTTCTTACCATTAGATTTATTTGGTTCATTCTTACCCATTGTTTTCCATCTAAACATCTTCTTCTCCTTGTTTTCAAAGTGCATGATATCATTAGTAAACGCAATATCTACACTCTCTACACATCATAAAAGTTTCATATAACTTTTTAATTAATAGGAGGACAATTACCTTCGATACCTTGAATATAATCTTGAGTAAAAGTAATTGATTTTTCTATCAAGATCCAGAATAAGAATTTGAGAATACCTTACCATTCGGGTGAAGTTCACTTCATACAAATCAACTGAATGATCCTCATTTTTCTTCAATTCAAATAATATCTTCTCCATCCTAAGTCACACCACATTAGGAAAATATTTTTCAAGGAAAAGACTTTTAAATTCATCCCACTCTATGAAATCAACGTCTTCTCTATCCATGATATTATTGACCATTGACCACCACTGATTAGATTCACCTTCAAAATGATAAATGGAATGACTTAATGTTTTCTTATCTAAACATCCCATAACATCAAATATCATTCCAAGGGATTTAATCCATCCTTCAGCTGCTACTAAGTTAGAAGATCTATTGAATTCATGAGGGTTTTGTCTCATAAAATGTTCCACTATTTCCATGTGCCATTGTTTTAACTCTAGTTTTTTTCTAGAATTTATTCCACCATCATTTATTTCCCACATTATCTAACCCATTACTATCAAAAACTAATCGGTTTCAATTCCTACCATTCCGAGCTGCAAATTCGGAAGGATATTGTTTTTTCAGTGTCTCTCCTCGTTAGCTTCCTTGTTTCTTATACAGAAAACCATTCCGAAAAAACATATTTTAGTTGAAGAAATATGGTAATATTTTACTTATATAACATTCCAAATTAAACATATAATAAAAATAATTTATTTTATTCTAGTAACATCATTATAACCCCTAAAGTTATCTAAACCATCCTCTATAACCATCTATAAGGACACAGACTTATTAAATTAAATAACCTAGAATTTATTCAAGAAATCACTTCCTTTCACATTGAGGATATTTTCATGTTTAGATATTTAGAGAATTTGGAAATAACACATTAATAAAATTAGATATTAATAAATATTGGATATCAAAAAATTAGTATTCATTTCTTCCAAAATATAAAACTTTTCAAATAAAACATGATTTATTTGACAATTCATCAAAAATTTAACTTGGATTCCTTATTTTTATTACACATCCTTATAACCTGTTAAAATCATTTAAAAACGTGTGATGGGCCCAAAAATATTAGGTAGGTATTTAAAAAGAAGGAAAGAACACACTAGTCTATGAATACAAGTAATGTATGAAATCATTTTCCAAAAGACATACATATAACCCATATAAACATACTTTTTGATACAAGGGATTTCCATGAAATTTCAAAAAAAAACGTATATAACATAAATAGAACCATAAAGGTATCTTAGGGAACTACATACATAGTATTGTAACCCTCTCAGTTACCTTATAATTTGTAACTCTCAAGGCTACATTACAATTATTGTAACCATCGCAGTTACACTTGGAGTAACCATACGAACGGCCTCCAACATACACATGCCCAATTAATTGGAGGGATATATAGGTCCCAACATTTATCATATAAAATTTCCAATAACCATAACATAATCATACAACATTAATAATTGCCTAAAAATATCTCTTTGGAATTTTTTACAACATCATTTTGAAATAGGGTTTTAATAGAAAATCCCCATAAAAATATCATATAATTGAAGTGAGACTTAATTGAGTGGATGTAACATGTGTATAAACTTTAAATAAACATAATTAAACATACCATAAAAATTTAATCACCCAAAAAATTTCAATACCACATAAATAATGAAATAGAATGTTAACCCAAAGAATGGAAATTGGGTTATAAACTCCCTTAACTCGGGTTTGTATTACTTAACACTAATTTAAAATCATGTATAATGGTTAAAATAGTGTTATTAATATCTTACCAAATCATATTAATCTTTATAATACCTTATATGTTTATTTAATTACATAATTTCACCCTTTAGTTGTTAGTATTTTGTTCATTGCATTGTTTTTTGTGCTTTCTTTACATGATTTCCATGATCGATTCATGATGGATACTCTTGTCAATGGGAAGTGAAAATGCAGAATTGGAATCAAGTGGTATTCAAATATTTTCATAACCATAAATTATACCACATATCATTTTGAATTCTAGCATCAGGATGATTCATATGTTAAATCATTATTGATATTCATTTAGGTCATTTTGGCGATTCTTCGATCGTAATGAACTCATTTTGTTTTATAAATTAATTAAATATTTAAAAATGATTCTAGAAACTTATATAAGATATAATACATAAATTATAATTTGGATCAAGCATAAAAATAGTTTCATGACTAGTCTTGAAGGATGTAAAATAAATTGAAATGACATCATCCACGATGTCTGTAAATCGACACATCACGGGCAGTGTTTTAATTTCTTTAATAAGTGGGAGAGGAGAAGAAGTATAATGGTGAGTCTTAAATAAACATGATAAAATACAGAATAATTTAAATAATATATCATTCATTCCTCTTGGATAATGGGAGGTGAGGAAATAATAATAATAGAAAATAAAATGAAAAGAGAAGAAAGAAAACAAAAGGGGATGTTTACCTCTTGATCTGTTCTTCTTAAGATCCTTCTTAAAGCCCTTGGTTTTGGCCTATTGGTGAGACCAACAGCTCTAGGATGTGGTGAAGATCCATGGGATGAGTATTTGGCCTAACTTATGTAATTCTAAATACTTGAGAGGTGTGGGAGAAAGATGGGAATGAGGTAGTATTTATAGTGGAGGAGTGGAAGTATTTTACATTATTTTGATCATTATTATAATATTATTTCTCAAGACTAGGAATAGTCTGAAATAATGTGAACCCAAATAGTAATAATGGCATGTGAGTTCAAAAAAAGTGGTCCTAAATCACTTATAATGTAATAAATAGTCTATTTAACTGATAACTTGAATATACGATATTTTTCCATATTTCACTATTCATAAAAAAATCACGAATTTCCTAAAAATAACAAAAAATAAAACTAACCATTTTTTGATCTGTAGAATTAAAAAATGAACTCCACTTTTGGAAAATAATTTTCTAAATAATATTAATTTAATTTTTAAATAAAATCATACTTTATTCAAAAATGAAAATTTTTAATCTATAACTACTTTATATCACATTGAAAAATTAACCAAGATGTCATTATATTAAAAACATAAGAAAATAAAATAAAAATAAAAATTTACTATTCATTTGGGTCATATTACTATTCATATTATTATTCATAAAGGTATGTTACTGTTCACTAAAAAACAAGTTGTTTCTAACCGACAACAAATAACTTACAAATCAAAATTATTGATAAATATTTTTGAAATTCAAAACAAATAAGTGGAAAGATTCTATTTGAAGGAAAACTATAAATATATACCTAAAACAAAGCTTCATGAATTTCAATTTATTTTTAAAACATTGGGGTGTTACATATATAATAAAATGGTGTATTATTTCAAAAATTATTATCTTATGCCATCACCCTCATAATATATACTAATCCGAAAAATAACTTTATTAATAATATATTATCAATGGTTAGGATTAATAATGATCATAATGATCTATAATCACAATTCAAAGAGAAAATAATTCTTAAAAGTCATGATGAATTTTTAAAAAATCCAACCATTAAATAATAATTCTAGTTTAAAAACATTATTATCTGTTAATGTTTATTTAGTGGCATATAATATTTTTATTATTTATTGTACCAGTTATAGCCATTTTTCTTTTTAGATAATATGATCTAGGATATATTTAAATTATATATGAATTATTATTATTATTTTAATTATATATTTTTTTCTATAAGAGTTATAATAGATAGGTATATGTGATTTGTATTGTTGTATTAATTGTAATGAAATATTTATTTTTATACATTTATTTCGAATTAAATTATTCTCCCTTATAAAATTTCATTCTTGAAATTTTAAATCATCATTATTTATGTAAAAAATTAGTACATTTTATTTACTAATTCTTCAGGTTACCATATCACATTCTAGGAATCTATTTCTTCAAAATCATTTTAACCAATTTATACTTTTGTAGTTATAGCACTTACTCCCTTAGATCAAGAATCATTATAGGAACCTCTTTATTTGATAGATCATATTCCCATTTTTTCGCTTCAATATAATGTAAATGTGATGGATTTAGATTGTACTTACTCTATAGACAAACATGATAGACATCATTAACCTGGGAATGATTTTATAGTAAATAAATTAATAAACCACTGGTCATATTAAATCATGTATTTCAAAAGGACCAATATACCTTGGGTTTTTTGCTTTCTTTCAAATAATGTGATACCTTTCCTTGGAGAAAAATTTCAGAATACTTGACCACCAACATAAAACTACATGTTTCAACATGGGATACATAAATAGGTCTTTTTCTAGATTTGAGATGAATTTTTGTGTTTTTTGATAGCTATGAAATTCACGTTAGTATGTTGAATTAACTAAAACAATACAATCAAATCATAAATATATACTATACTATTTTACTTTATTATTCATTACGCATGACTATAAAACACTACCATAATATTATATGTTTAATTTCCTTAGATACTATAAATATAATCAAATTATTGTAAAACCCTTCTTTATCATCTCCCAAAAATATTCCTCACAGAAGATATCCTTATGTAAATATTATTGGTAATAATCATTTTCATAAGTTAGGGAAATGAAAATATATGAATGGGTGAGCTCGGATATCAATTAAAGGGTGAACAAAAGCAACATAAAGAAAAACTCATTGATGGTCATAAAATAAAAATGTTTATTTGAGAACATGATCAATGTATATGAAAATTACTGCAGGAAATTGTATCTAAAAAATGTGTATCAGAAATAATGAACTATGAAATAAATACTTTCAAAGAACATAATATAAAAATTATGGGGTTTTGGTAAAATTATTCAATAACTATTAATCTTAAGAAAATAATATAGGTACATTTCATAAAGTAAAAATGTGGTTAAAGAATTATCAAAAAAAAATCCTAACATATGTTAATTTTATCCACCAGAATATTTATATCATAATGATTTATAATAACCATCTTACTATCTTATAGTGGACATGGGCTAGCCACCCATTCCACATAAAATTTTGTGTTTTCCAAACCATTTATGTCCCATAATGATCCTATTCAATATAAAACTTTTCCTAATTCATTAGAGGGATATAATGGACCCACCTATAACATAACAACAAGTTATAAACATGTGTTTCATATGATAAACATTCACAATCCCATTTTTTCTTAATTAAATCATGTGAAATAAACATGTTTCATGAATAGTCCAAAGAATATGTCACTCATACATAAAAAGAAATAATTTTGTTGACATATACATAATGAAGCAAAAAAATAATTAAAGGATATCTCTATAGACAAGAAAAATATTTTTAAGGGCATTGAAAATTTATTTTAAAAGTAAAAAATTAATATCATTTATACTATTGATACCTTTTTTAAAAGAAAACCCTATATATGTAAAATGTAATAGAAATTATAATATTAAACCATAAAGACATGAAAAGGAATATTTTTTCAGAACCTTAAAAACACTTCTAGAACATGTGTCAATGAGGAAGATATAAAAAATATTACATTCACACCTTTTTAATGAAAGTTAATAAAAAATTGCCTTTGTAGAAAAACATAAAAATATAATCCATTAATTATTTTGTAAAAATATTAAATGAAAATATAGAATCAATTTATGAAATAAAAAATGAATTGATAAATAAATCTATAATAAAATATAAATAAAATTGATATTGAGGATAAATATTTCCATCTAAATAGATGAGATAGCATCTGCTGCACTTACATACAATATTTTAGTTGGTTAGTGAAATGAAAAGTAGTGTAATGTTAAAAAGATATGTGAAAAACAAATAATAACCAGAGTGTAAAAAAATATATTGTCTTTTTATAAATAAAAAATATTAGATTTTCCATAATTGAATATAATTACTAAAAACCATGATTCCAAAGTGAGATTATTATAAAAGACGAATGGGTTTTCTAATTTTTAATTCATATTCTGTTGAAAGATATAAACTATGCTTATTTTTTAGATGAAAAGAATTTTTTTATATATATGCAAAAAATACATTCATGTGCTAATATATATAATAGAGAAAACAATATAATTGATGAAATTGATGCATATCTCAATGATAAGAAAATTGAGTAGATAAACCCTAACCTTTACTCCTAATTTACTTGAAGGTATTTTAATATAATGTATATTGAAGATAACCATATTAATACCTTATTTTAAAACATTATTAATATGTATAATCTTTTATAATATTCAATTATAATCATTTATCACACATATACATGTTTTTATTGTTATTTTCCATCATTTGATGTTAGTAATTTTGAACGTTTCATGTTGTAACATCCTGGACTCAGATTCCACTCAATAGCCTAGTTGGATACATTACCTCAAGTGCATATACCCTAACACCAAAGGCTACCGAATAATAGTGTGGGTCTATAGTGTGTCTATGAGGATACTATGCCCTTTTCTCTGAGGGTAACATAGTGGTAGTAATCATACAGATCAATAATAGAGGTATATGTACAACTAGATTGATTATAACATAAAAAATATAGTAATATGAGAAATTTTCCAAAGGAACATGAAAAACATATGATGATGATACCTTTAAGTCTCTAAAAATAAGACAAAACATGTATACAACAACTAGTACAATACATTTCCCAAATACCAAAAAATCAAAAAGTGTATAACGACCTATAATTTACATACATTGTTATTACTTTAGAATTGAAGCATACTTATTACAACATATAACAAAACCATGAAAGGAATGTATATGTATTGTGTCTTTAAAAACTGGGAAACATAAACAACTGGTTCATAAATCATCTATATTGTCTCCTATTTATTTCATCATATCTAGAGTCCCTTTTTGGCATATCCTACTTAATACCCTTCATCCAGACCTAGGGAAAAGAAAACATACAAAAGGGTGAGCTCAAATGCTCAGTAGGGGTAAACAAAAAAATATCAATCATATCATATTCATAAGAACACAAAATTTTGAATATATTAACCTCCAAAAAAGATCATAATATCATATCATGGGATAAATCATAGTGGTGAAATATAATCCCAAATAATTATAACTTAAACATGATACTTTGTGGCATACACACATAATCATAAATAATCATTTCTTAGTAGTCAAAATTCATTTCCAAGACTATCATAGCGGACAAAGTCCATTACTAAACTGAGTTCACTCCTCGTTCCAGTCCTGTATCACTGAGCCGGATTAACTTTTCGTTCCAGCCATGTCTATCTCATGAGATATAAATCTTTACCCAATTCATTGGAGGTAGATATAGGTCCCACCCATCTCATAATGAAACCATTCTTATTTGTTCCACAAAATCATAAATCATACATCATAGCATAACCCATGTAATAAAAATGGGATTCTTAAACATCGTGACATCATAAAACAATTCCTATAAGATAAAGGAATTCATAAAAATAATTGCATCAAAACATAATAAAATCAATGTAATAATAGGGATATAAACAGAAGCCTATATTATCTTTGATGTAAAATCATTTGGATAAAACACTTGAACTCCATTCTTAAGGAAAATATCATTTCTACTTTAAAAAAACTTTTTTTTCCATTCTTAACAAGTCATACAATTTTAAACTAAAATAATTTGATTTAAAATAAATATTAAAATTTGTAAAGGAAGCTTAATGGAAATAATGTTCTATGAAATCATAAAAATCCATCCATGCAGTATAAGTTAAAAAAACATTTTCTCGTACTTTGGCCGGAAAAGTCAAAAAGCACATTGTACGAAAAACAACAAAAGATTCATTTCATATCTTTTATTAAACTCACCAATGAGTAATATTGGATTTAAACTATTATATAAGGATAGAAATAATATTACATATTGAGGAAACATGGATGTGGGTGATAAATATTCCCCAGTAAATTCTGAAGTATAAACAATCTCGGATAAAAATGAGATTGCGAGATTTTCCCTTAACTTAGGCCTGATATGTATTGTATGTGTCTGAAACTCCTTTATAATGATTTAAATAATGTCATTTACTTATTCCAGAATCATAATCATTGTTATGATATCATATATGGTCATATTATTATCTTCTTATTTGTAATATTTCATTGCTACTTGTTATTCGGGAGTTTATTGCTTTATGTTCTTATGCGTGTTTTGCCGAATAAATTATTATTCTTCTATTTAGGTTATATATTCCTAATTTCCAGAATGGTATTAGTGTTATATATATCATATTTACTCATTCAATTCATTTATATAATCATTATTCAATGAAGATCATGTAGAACGAGTCGCATCACATCGTGGAGACGGTAGGCCGTACGTACGCACGAGCGATGATATCGTTCCCATGATTGTGGAATTGTATTGAAGTGTAATTATACTATTTCATAATCAATATCACTTTACAATATTCATATATAGTTACTCTATACACAATTATACCCATCCAAGTCAGATGGTGGTGGAAAACAGATTACACCACGGTGTGGAGACGGTATTCCGTACGTACACACGCGCAGTGATTTCATTTTCTGTAGGATGGATAGAAGGTGAAATAGGGTTGTTTCATATTTATAATAACATATTAGTATATGAGTGACACTTATTTTATTACTTAATAATGAAACAACTAAAGAATAACATGTACAAGAACCAATAAATTTTAAAGAATCGGTAACATATATTACCTCTTCTTCGACACGCCTCTTTGATACCTCCTCTTAGGGCACTAAAATTGGTATTTCAAGAAGACCAGGACCTCTAGGATGTTTATTGTGTAGTGGAGAAGATAAATTGGCAGATTTTGGCTGAGATTTAAGGCTCAAAGTCGTGTGAGGATGAGAGGGAGGAGGTGCCCTTTTATAAGGGAGGAGAGGGGCACCTTTGGAATTATAAGAAATATTAATTTATAATAAATTCCAACCCCATGTAAAAACCTCCAAAAATTACTCAAATCTGAATATTATATGAGATATGGTGGTAATATCATCAACCAATAAAATGTAGACAAGTTGGGAATTTATTTTAAACATTATCAACATGATTTATCCTTATATAATCTATTTAATTTTATTTGTGGTCATAATATTCATAATTTTAAATCATTATAAATAATTACTTATATGTTTTGAATTGTCCATAATTGTATAATTTATTACATTTTCGACCATATAAATTTTAATTTATAATTTTTAAATATTTCTGTGATTTTTAAACGATTTTATAATATGTAATATTTATAAAATAACAATAGTGTCAATTTTAACACTATTCATTTATTTGAATTTAAATAAAATATACACAGAATATATGTTTGAAATAAAAGATTTAATAGATTCATAACATGTCATATTTATCAATAAAATTATTGGATAACATTAAATAGTTCATATAATATTTATTTTAATACTTTTAGAATTATTTATTTGATATTTCATTCAACAAAATATTTTCAACATCACTATTGTGTCATAATTAATGAAAATTATTTAATACAAAAAAATTATAAATAAATTCATATAATGTAGATAATTTTATTATATTTCTAGTGACTATTTATATTCTATGTTTTATGATGTTTATCACAAAATTAAAATTATTACACTTATAAGATTTAAGAGAGTGA
Source organism: Viscum album (assembly GCA_963277665.1). Classification (NCBI taxonomy): domain Eukaryota; kingdom Viridiplantae; phylum Streptophyta; class Magnoliopsida; order Santalales; family Viscaceae; genus Viscum; species Viscum album. Next base: position 2,125,455,243 of record OY728119.1, read on the forward strand.
CATGTTTTCACTTTCATTGATTTTAATAATAATTATATTATTTCATGGTAAAAAGACCATTAAATGAATCTTTTCTTACCCTTATGTGATATGGGTCTACTTATATTCATCCAATAGGATTATGGAAAGTGTTAGTGTAATTTTATAATCTTATTTTTACCCTTTATTACCAGATTTACCTTTAACTCTAGTAAATAAAAATTATCGTAGTTACTGTTTATAATATAAAAAAAGTAAAAGTAACATATTAACATAATTTGTACCCAATGAATCCAAATATGGACTACATTTCTCAGAATTCAAAACATTGAATTAGCAGTAATTAATTTAAAATTAATCTCGTTGTTAAGCAAACATGTTTTAAAAGGTAAAACATTCCCAAAGATTGAAGTGTTTTTACATATGAATTCAATGTAAAATTAATTCTAATGATGTACATTATATTAAATGGTAAAAATATATTATATTTATACTATAAAACAATTCAATATTATAATTTAACCATATAAATTATTGCGATGAAAAAAGTTGTTTTTAATTAAAATATACCTTGTTTTTATTATTATTAAAATATGAAAGTTATCCGAATAATATGAAAAATTTATCCGAAGTAACTTTTTATATATTTATTCAAAAAAAGAATTTTATTTTTTCAAATTGAACTTATAAACATGTCAGAAACTATATTTAAAGTGGGTGCACCATCAAAAGGTGGAAAAACTGTATTTTTTTAAAAATACTTATTTTACCCTAAAAAATTATTTTGGTTACATACCATGTTTTAGAAAATATGTAAGTTAAATAATAATGTTATAAAATTAAAAATTCAGTCAATACTATTCATAATGGCTAGATTAAAATATTATAATAATATATCATTGTTTAGTGAAACTCGGTATTGCGTACTACACACGCTATCGAGGAAGGTCACGATTACGTGTAACGCAAGCCAAGCTAGTGTTGTGTGCAGTGAAAGATTCATTTGATGTTGCATATAACGTAAGACATAAAAAAGTATACTTCTCATAAAATATCAGGGTGTTACATTCTACCACCCTTAAAATAAATTTCTCCCTCGAAATTCATCACTTCGTAACAAACAGATGAGGATACCTCTCCCTCATCATATCCTCAAGCTCCCATGTAGCTTCTTCTAATTGGTGGTTCCTCGATAAAACTTTCATAATGTGAGTGGTCTTGTTCCATAGAACTTTTTCGCTATGATCCAGAATCTCTATCGGATGTTCTTCATAAGAAAGATCTTGCTCCAGCGGTTCAACTTCTGAGCATAGTACATGTGAAGGGTCAGGTATGTACTTTATCAGGAGAGATACATAGAACACATCGTGAACTTGAGAGAGATTTGGTGGAAGCGCCAATCAGTAAGCTACCTTCCCAACACGATCCAGTATTTCGAAAGGACTGATATACCTAGGGGTCAGCTTTCCCTTCTTTCCAAATCTCATTACTCTCTTCCAAGGAGATATTCGTAAGAACACTTTTTCACCCACTTCAAAATCTATGTCTTTTCAACGGTTATTGGCATAACTTTTTTGTCGACTCTGAGCTTCTATTATATGTTATTGAATAGATCAGACCTTTTCTTCCATATCATCAATAAGATCTGGTCCTAATATCTTTCTTTCCCCAACTTCATCCCAGCAAGTTGGAGTTCGGAATTTCTTTCTATAGAGAGATTCATAAGGATCCATCTGAATACTGGAGTGAAAGCTATTATTATAAGAAAATTACACCAAAGGTAGGTATTTATCCCAACCACCTTTGAAATCCATAGAGAAAGCTCTCAACATGTCTTCTATAGTTTTAATTTCCCTCTCAGACTGACAGTCTTTCTGAGGATGATAAGCAGTGTTGAAACTCCACTTTGTATCTAGAGTATGTTGAAGACTTCGCAAAAACGTCAAGGTAAACCTCAGATCCTGATCTGATATAATGGAAAGTGGTACTCCATGCAACCTTAAAACTTCCTTTACATATATCCTAGTAAGCTGATCTAGAGAGAAATCTTCTCAAATAGTAATGAAGTGTGTCGACTTTGTAAGACGATCAACTATGACCCAAATAGCATTATTGCCTTCATATGTTTTAGGAAGTCCAGTGACACAGTCCATAGTGATGTTTTCCCATTTCCATTCAGGTATGGGTAATGTTTGTAACATCCCCTTAGACTTCTGTCTATCAGCTTTAACTTGCTGACAAACCAAGCATCGAGAGACATATTCGACAACATCTCTTTTCATGCCATCCCACCAGAAATACTCTTTCAGGTCCCTATACATATTCGTGCTTCCATGATGAATTGTGAATGAAGAACTATGAGCCTCATCCAGTAGCTCCTTCTTTAATTTTGGGATGGGAGGAATACAAACCTGATTCCTAAACCTTATTATCCCATCACAATCAAGGTTGAATTCAGGAACATTTCTCACCTTCTTTTGTAACTCTGCATCTTCTTTTCATGCCTCTTTAATCTTCACATGCATATATGGTTGAAAATTCATTTGGGAAAGATAATATTTTTCCCCTTCCATTATAATTCCAAGATCCATCCTTTTTAAATCCATAAATATTGGATCTTTTGAGATCCTCATCATGGATAAGCTAGCATGGTCTTGTCGACTTAATGTGTATGTCACCTTGTTTGCTTTCCCAGGGTGGTAATGAATTGAGCAATCGTAATCCTTAATCATCTCCAACCATCTTCTTTGGCACATATTCAGCTCCTTTATTGTGAAAATATACTTTAAACTTTTATGATTAGTATAAATATCACACCTTTCTCCATAAAGATAATGCCTCCAAATATTTAATGCAAAGATTACCGCAGCTAACTCCAAATCATGAGTTGGGTAATTTTTCTCATGTATTTCCAACTATCGTGAGGCATAAGCTATCACCATATCGTTTTTCATGAGAACACACCCCAATCCCTTCTTGTATGCAACACTGTAGATCACAAAGCTTTCTCCACTAAAGTAGTGTGAGCATAGGTGCACTGGATAACCTTCTTTTCAACTCCTTGAAATTCTCTTCACACTCCTCCGTCCACACGAACTTAACTCCTTTTCAAGTCAACCTGGTGAGTGGATTAGATAATGGTGAAAATTCTTTCACAAAACGTCAATAATATCCAGACAAACCAAGAAAACTTCGGATCTCAGTTACTTTTGTTGGTCTCGACTATCTTTTGATAACTTCTGTCTTTGCTGGAGCCACAGATATCCCCTCTTTTGAGATTATGTGACCCAAAAATGAAACTTTTTAAAGCCAAAATTCACACATGGTAAATTTGGCATAAATCTTCTCCTTTCTTAGAGTCTTTAATACAATTCTCAAGTGATCTTCCTGTTATTCCTTGCTCTTTTAATAGACAAGAATATCGTCTATAAAGACTACCACAAACTAATCAAGATAGTCTCTAAAGACTCTATTCATTAGATCCATGAAGAAATCAGGGGAATTAGTAAGACCAAATGGAATCACTATAAAATCATAGTGTCCATGCCTTGTACGGAAATATTTCTTTGGTATATCCTCTTTTTTGACCCATAATTGATGATACCCTGAACGAATATCAATCTTGGAAAATTATTGGGCTCCACGTAGTTGGTCAAATAAGTAATCAATGTGTGGGAGAGGATATTTGTTCTTGATAGTGATCATGTTAAGTTCTCGATAATCAATGCAGAGTCTCATTGATCCATCTTTCTTCTTAACAAACAGAACATGTGCTCCCCAAGGTGACGCACTAGGCCGTATGAATCCTTTATCAAGATTCTCTTGGAGTTGCTTCTTCAATTCCTGAAGCTCAATTGGGGCCATTCTATAAGGTGTATTTGAAATGGGAATAGCACCTGGTATGAATTCTATTGAAAACTCAACTTCACAATTTGGTGGAAGACCTAGAAATTCCTCCGGAAAGACATCATCAAACTCCTGTACAATGGGTGTATTCTTAATCGTGAGTTTCTCTCCAACCATTTGAGATAAATAACCTTCATTTATTGGAATCAAGACCCCTAAGATGGAAGTAATTTCAACTGGAAGGTTATATTCATCCTTGCATCGATAGATGATAGTATATTGTTCGGGAATATTAAATGTGATTTCCCTTCTTTGGAAATTGATATGAGATAAGTATAAAGAAATCCAATCCATGCCAAGAATCACATAAAATTCCACTATAAGAAGGATCACAAGATTTTTAGGAAGCACTTTCCCACAAACGTCAATTGGAGAAGAATTATAAACTTTTGATGCGACTGTTGTTCCATTAAGAGTTGTCACAACTAACTCAACATCTAATTACTGAGGTAATACGGCGATACCATTAGAAAATTCTTCATAAATTAAAGAGTGGGTGGATCAAAAATCAAATAAAACATTTTCTACTTTAGAGTGGATGGTAAGTTTACCTTTCACCACTTCGTTATCATACTCCACATCGCCGATAGTAATTGCATGTGACTTTCCTTTGTCTTTGGCCTTAAGAGTTTGTTGACATCGATCATCATCAACACCCCTTGGATTATGTCATTGATTGGCATAGTTCCCCATCTCCTTGCACATGGAACATTGAAGTGTTGGAGGTCCATTTTGTGTATCCCTTTCTTTGTTCGCATCATTAGACATATTCTTCCCATTATTTCGACATTCAATTTCCTGATGACTTTCTTTTCCACACTTAAAACATTTTCTTGTCTCTTTAAGACAATTCCCTCAATGTTTCTTTCCACAAATTGAGCATAAAGGAAAACTCATCTTATTTTCAATGTGGTCTTTATATTTTCCCTTGAATTCCATTTTCCTCTTCTTATCAAACCCATATGAATGATGGGTTACTCCAATCTCCAACTCAACCTTGAGAGAACATCGAACAATTTCCTCATAGCTATTGAAGTCCCTTATGGCTAAAAACCTTCGAAGACTTGGTTTTAAGCCACTAAAGAATCGTTCGATTTTACTCTCAGGTTGGATAATAATTCCAGAAGCGTACCTTGAAAGTCTTATAAACTTTTCTTCGTAGGTACCAATAGATTCATCACCCCTTTTCTTCAGTTCAAGAAACTCCTTCTCCATCTTTGTTCAAAGAATACGAGGGAAGTACATATTGAAAAATAATTTCTTGAACTGGTCCCATTCCATGGACTCAATTTCACCCCTTTGCCTTGTATTCTAGATAATATTCCACCATTTATCAGCATCACCTTCCAAACGATACACTGCTAAGATGACTTTGTCATGTTCAGAACATTGAAGGAATGAAAATATCTTTTTAGGGGTACTAATTCATTGTTCAGCCACTAATGGATCAGAAGACCCGTTGAATGAAGGTGGACAGTGCCTCATGAAGAATTCAATAGAATGTTGCTCCTTCCTTTGTTCGTTTGGAAGTGTTGCATGATTCATAGCTTGAGAATGTTGTGGGAGCATGGCTACAAGATTTTTCATTCTACCTCCCATAACGTTTGGTTACACAGGCGGACAATCATTTCATTGTCCGTCACATTTAGCATTAACATGGTTCCTTCGGGTTCCAGCCATTGACTAAAACCAAGAAACATATTGTGAGAAACACTATTTACAATAGGAAAACCGCATAATCAGTAATAAAATTTTACACTTTAGGTCTTATCATAGGTTATTCATGGCCATTAATAAAACACTAAGATTGTGTTCTATTCTTAGACATATCCTTAGGGTTCTTACTAAGGCTTTCACATCCTAGTTTCCAAAGGTTCACTATACCTTTCCTCTGATACCAACTATAACGACCCATACTTTCCATACATTGTTATTAATTCAAAATTGAAGCATACTTATTACAACATATAACAAAACCATGAAAGGACTCTATGGGTATAGTGTCTTTAGAAACTCAGAAACATAAACAACTGGTTCATAAATCATCTACATTGTCTCCCGTTTATTTCATCATATCTAGAGTCCCTTTTTAGCATATCCTACTTAATACCCTTCATCCAGACCTGGGGAAAAGAAAACATACAAAAGGGTGACCTCAAATGCTAAGTAAAGGTAAACAAAATAAATATCAATCGTATCATATTCATAATAACATAACATTTTGAATATCTTAACCTTCCAAAGTGATCATAATATCATAACATGGGATAAATCATAGTGGTAAAATGTAATCCCAAATAATCATAAAATAAACATGATACTTTGTGTCATACACATATAATCATAAAGAATCATTTCTTATTAATCAAGACTCATTTCCATGACTTCCATAGCCGACAAAGTCCATTATTGAACCGAGTTCACTCCTCGTTCCAGTCTTGTATCACTGAACCGGATTAACTTGTCGTTCCAGCCATGTATATCTCATGAGATATAAATATTTACCCAATGCATTTGGGGGAGATATAGGTCCCACCCATCTCATAATGAAACCATTCTTATGTGTGCCAGAATATCATAAATCATACATCATAGCATAACCCATGTAATAAAAATGGGATTCGTAAACATCGTGACATCATAAAACAATTAGTATAAGATAAAGGACTAAATAAAAATAATTCCATCACAACATAATCAAATCAATGTAATAATAGGGATAGAAACAGAACACTATATTATCTTATATGGAAAATAATTTTGATAAAACACTTGAACTCCATTCTTGAGGAAAATATCCTTTCTACTTTAAAAAAACATTTTTTCAATTCTTATCATGTCATACAATTTTAAACTAAAAGAATTTGATTAAAAATAAACATGAAAACTTGTAAAGTAAGATTCATGGAAATAATGTTCTATGAAATCCTAAAAATCCATTCATACTGTATAGGTTAAAAAAACATTCTTCTCGTACTTTGGCCGGAAAAGTCAAAAAGTACCTTGTATAAAAAATGACAAAATATTCTTTTCATATCTTTTACTAAAACTCACCAATGAATAATATTGGATTTAAACAATTTTATGATGATAGAAATAATATTACATATTGAGGAAACATGGATGTGGATGATATATATTCCCCAGTAAATTCTGAAGTATAAACAATCTCGGATAAAAATGAGATTGCGAGATTTTCCCTTACCTTAGGTCTGATATGATTTGTACGTGTCCGAACCTCCTGTATAATGATTTAAATAATGTAATTGACTTATTAAAGAATCATACTCATTGTTATGATATCATATATGGTCATATTCTTAGCTTCTTATTTGTAATATTTCATTGCTACTTGTTATTCGGGTGTTTATTGCTTTATGTTCTTATGGGTGTTTTGTCGAATAAATCCGTATTATTCTTTTTAGGATATAGATACCTCATTTCCAGAATGTTATTAGTGTAATATATATCATATTTACTCATTCAATTCATTTATATAATCATTATTCAATGAAGATCTTGTAAAACGAGTCACATCACATCGTGGAGACGGTAGGTTGTACGTACGCACGAGTGATGATATCGTTCCCATGATCGTGGAATTGTATTGAAGTTTATGTATACTATTTCAGAATCAATATCACATTACAAGAATAATATATAGTTATTCTTTACCCAATTATACCCATCCAAGTAAGTTAGTGGTGGAAAACAGATTACACCACGGCGTGGAGACGGTATTCCGTACGTACGCATGCGCGGTGATTTCATTTTCCATAGGATGGATAGAAGGTGAAATAGGGTTGTTTCATATTTATAATAACATATCAGTATATTAGTGATACTAATGTTATTACTTCATAATAAAACAACTAAATAAGAATAAGTATAAGAAGAAATTAATTTGAAATAATCAGTAACGGATATTAACTCTTCTTCGACACGCCTCTTTGATACCTCCGCTTAGGGCACTAAAATTGGTCTTTGAGAAGACCCGGACCTCTAGGATGTTTCTAGGGAAGTGGAGAAGATAAATTGGAAGGGTTTTTCCGATCTTGAAGGCTCAAAATCATGTGATTATGAGAGGTAGGAGGTGCCCTTTTATAAGGGAGGAGAGGGGCACCTTTGGAATTATAAGAAATATTAATTTATAATAAATTCCAAAACCACTAAAAAACCTCCTAAAATGACTCAAATACGAAGACTATATTATATAGGGTTCTAATCTCATCAGCCAATAAAATTTAGATAATTTAGGAATTTATTTTGAACATTATCAACATGATTTATCCTTATATAATCAATTTAATTTTATTTGTGGTAATAATATTCTTAATTTTAAATAATTTTAAATAATTAATTATATGTTTTGAATTGTCCATAATTGTATAATTTATTTTATTTTCTACCATATAAATTTTAATTTATAATTTTTAAATATTTCTGTGATTTTTAAACGATTTTATAATATGTAATTTTTATAAAATAACAATAGTGTCAATTTTGACACTATTCATTTATTTGAATTTAAATAAAATATAAAAAGAATATATGGTCAAACTAAAAGATTTAATAGATTCATAACATGTCATATTTATCTATAAAATTAGTGGAGAACATTAAATAGTTCATATAATATTTATTTTAATACTTTTAAAATTATTTATTTGATATTTCAATCAATAAAATAATTTCAACATCACTATTGTGTGATAATTAATGATAATTATTTAATCAATAAAATTTATAAATAAATTAATATGGTGTAGATAATTTTAATAGATTTATAGGGACTATTTATATCAGAATTTTTTATTATGTTTATCACTAAATTAAAATTATTACACTTATAATATTTAAAAGAGTGACATGTTGTCACTTTCTTTGGTTTTAATAATAATTATATTATTTCATGGTAAAAAGTCCATGAAATGAATCTAGTCAGATCCTTAGGTGATATGGGTCTACTTTTATTCATCCAATAGTATTTTGTAAAGTGTTAGGGTAATTTTATAATCTTATTTTTACCCTTAATTACCAGATTTACCTTTAACTCTAGTAAATAAAAATTACCGTACTTACTATTCATAATATCAATAAATAAAAGTAACCTATTAACATAAATTGGAAACACTAAATCCAAATATGGAATCCATTTTTCAAAATTCAAAACACATAAGTTGCATTAATTTATTTAAAATTAATCACATTGTTAAGTAAACGAGTTTTAAAAGTTAAAACATTGCCAAAGATTGAAATGTTTTTACCTACGAATTCAATGTAAAATTAATGGTAATGACATACATTATATTAAATGGTAAAAATATATTCTATTTATAATTTAAAACAATTAAATATTATAATTTAACCATATAAATTATTGCGATGAAAAAATTTGTTTTTAATTAAAATATAGCGTGTTTTTACTATTATTAAAATATGAAACTTATCAGAATAATATGAAAAATTTATCCAAAGTAAATTTTTATATCTTGAGTCCAAAGAAGAATTTTAGTTTGTCAAATTGAACTTATAAACATTTCAAAAACTATATTCAAAGTGGGTGCGCCATCAAAAGGTGGAAAAACTGCATTTTTTAAAAAATACTTATTTTACCCAAAAAAATTATTTTTTTCACATACCATGTCTTATAAAATATTTAAGTTGAATAAAAATGTTATAAAATTCAAAATTCAGTTAATACTATTCATAACAACTAGTTTATAATATTATAATAATATATCGTTGTTTAATGAAACTCGTTATTGCGTACTACATATGCTATCGTTGTGCAGTGAAAGATTCCTTTGATGTTGCGTATAACATAAGACATAAAAAAATATACTTCTCATAAAATATCAGGGTGTTACAAAGTGATATCTCAAGACAGCATCACAGGACTCAGCTGAGCCATGTGACCCCCAACTCTTAATCATTGCACAAATCAGGCATCAAGCTATGGTTCCTTGCCTTGATCCCTACCTACATACATATAATTTTTCTAGGTACCCAATGATAGCTTGAATTGGGTGTGAGGTACAATCCCAGTAGGTTACCACCCAAAGTTTCTATAACAAGCCTTGGTTGTGAAATATGATCTATAATATATTTCATAAAGTTACATGTAAGGTAGTAAAGCGTGTAATGTTCAAAAGGAAAAATTAACTTGGAAAGTGATCTTGTACATCCATACAAGAATTCATACAAAATAAGTGTCAATATCCTATAGTGAGGCATCAGTAAATCATAAGGAAGTAAACACCATGACCATGTCGTATATAAAATATATCATTTCACCCACTGCCATATCGTACAACCTATAATTTCATATCAGCCACAACTTTTTCATATAATAAAAATGTCAAATATTCCCCATAGATGAAGTATAATAAGAAATGTCTCATTTACCATGTCCTGGTCGTATAATCAAAATTTTCACACCCCGTAAAGCCAGATCTAATGTATTATGTACCAAGGCATCCTTGTTGGGTAATATCATCATCTCTATGGAAACTCGATTAGGCTTGAGTTGGGGTCCGTGGAGCATGTCTAATAACCATGTTCACTTTGATCCCAAGAAAAACCATATCCTAGGTGTAGTAAGGCCCATGGTATCCCATGGAATCAAGACCCAACGAGCAATATCATCCATGGAATCTGCTACCGTTATCAAGATCCAAGGAATAGCATCCGAGGTATATAATGGAATTATTCATCATTTTTTATATTTATCATTACATAACATGATTTTATCAATCATATAACAATTCATAATCATTTATATTTCATGAATTTACCAAAACATTTACACAATTTCTCAATAACCCATTCATGAAATTAATTAAAGCAACATCCTGTTAAATTATGGAAAGGGAGGCAAACCATCTCATATTCAACTAATTTAATTCAAACCATTTATTAATTTGATTCATCTAAATGGGGAAAACTAAATCACCCCATGGGTGATTTAACAAGGAACAAGAAAAGGAAATTAACTTAGCACACCCAATGGATGGCTTGGGAAAACCCTCCAATACATATCAACAGAACTAAAGGTAATCCCTAAGTTGTTTTATTTCATTTAATTAAATTTTTCAATAACTTTTTATGGTTGTGCTGAAATTTAAAATGGGGAATAACAATGATATCTTGCATAATAAAGTACCAAACAATTCCGGAAAAATATAGATCACCTATCGTCAGTTCGTAGTAGAGTGATTTTCCAGTATCAGTTTTTAATTCGGCTCAGATAAGATGAAAAATGAATAATTGGTGAAGAACCTAGAAAAAGAACATATTACCTTGCACCTAAATAACTCCATATATCGGATGTTAAATAAAAAATGGCAGAAAAGGAATGGATTACTCATCGACATGAATTTAATGTGAAAGATGATTCTCAATTACAAGTTCAAATGGAGGAATTATAGAAAATCATGGGATTTTTCTTTTAATGGAGTTCCAAACACCATTGTTTTCCAATGGGAGGAGAAATGATATTCAGTTTATGTTTAAATAAATTTTAAGGAAAAATGGTCAAATTTCTTAAAAAGTCTATGCAACAAAGTTTTTCCGCACAGTTGGCGAAATTGTGCACCCACCATGCACCCTATGATATGATAAAGGGGTACCATCATGGTCACTATGTATGGGTTGACTAACCATTTACCAACCATGAAAAAAACATCTACCAAAAAATGATGGTTCTTCTGCATGGGTGTTCACATCAATCCACATGGTTTCCTCAAACCTTGTGGGCTCCACCAATCCAATATCTATCCGCATGCGGTTTCATCAAACTATGCAGCCTATTATGGTTTCTACTAACCGTGAAGCCTATCTTTTTTTGAAAAAAATTGGGTTCTTGGATTCAAAAAACCCCATAAACCCTGATTCCCCCATGAACTCAAATGTTATTCACATTAGGCCACAATAATTTATTCAAACTGAAAACAGCAAGATCTATACCTCTTATAAAAACCTAGGATCTTGTAATATTCCCCCTTAATTAAATTCATCAACTAATTTACCTCTCAAGGGTGGTCAATAATTGGTTGCGAATAACTACAAACATTAAGAATGTACATCTATTTCCCACTCCCTTGTCTAGTCCTATAAACTATAGTGTTTCCATAGAAGATTTTCTAGATGAACGGACTGGCCTCAAAGAAGCTTTGTTCTCCAGTCAATGATACGAACCAGATTCTCCTCAAATGAAACAACTATTTGTAACTATACCTCATCATGATGAAAATTATAAGAGGGTTTCGAATGATAATGGAGTTTCTGAGATACATGGAAGATGTCTTTCATGGGTCAATATCTCTGAGGTGACTGCGACCAATAGGCTACCGACCAAACTCTCTCTAGAATCATGAATGTCTTGACATTTCATGGTGAAATAGTACACTTTATCATGATCTTTCTATGTCCCAACCTTGGTGAAACACATTAAAAGACCTTATCACCAACCCTGAACTCTATTGGTCTTATTTTGTGATCAGTGTAAGATTTTTGTCAAGACGGTGCAGTAGACAACCCCTTCAAAATCTACTAGAATGGAAAAGATGTCTCCTACATGGGACGTGGTCCAATTAATGTTACCTCACATACCTCAAACCAACATAGGGGTGACTAACATGGACTATTGTATAAATCCTTCTAAGCTTCCATCTATATTTTTAACTGATAACTATTATTATAGGAAAACTCGTCCAAGGAAATGTGAATATCCTAAGAGCCCCAAAAATATAGAATGCATTCTTGCAGCATGTCCTCATTAACCTATATCTTATAGTCTGGCTGATCATCAGTCTAAGGGTGGTTTTTCATTCTCTGAAAAACATGTCTACCTAACCCCCTCTATAAAATCTTCCATAAATGTTACATAAACCTGGAATCCCTATATGAAATGATAGAATGAGGGACGTTGTAAAGGCATACTATCTCATAGACATACAACCTACCTATCTCATAAAAACCTAAGGTCTCTTTAAATATTAGAAAATGAGAAACCTCTATGAGCCTATCCACAAAAACCCAGAAAAAATCATTCCTCATGTTGACCATAGAAAAAATCTCATAATCTATCGTGACATCATCCCATTTCTGCTCGGGAATAGGTAAATGTCTTAAAAGACCAACTAGTCACTAATATTCCACATCCACCTAATGACAGGTGGAACACCTCTTAACAAAACCAGCAACATCTCACTTCTTACATAGACACCAGTATTAATAAACTATGTTAGGGTACTTATTGGAGACAATGTGATGTAACGCCCAAACATAGGCATGAAAATCACACATCAGCTACTCACAAGTCCACTAGAACCCAAATACAACCATGTATATATATGATCTTGTCATCACATATTGTTCAACAAGGAGGTGGCTCTCCACCTACAAAACTCCCCTATAAGGCTAGGCCCTATGAATCTGATAACCACTTTATTCTCACTCTTTCCAGAGGGGCAGCAGTCACAATCAAGGATGAACGATAAGTCTTACCTTAACTGTCTTGCACCTCCAAGTCCATATCAATGAATAAATCCATAAGAATCCACTCACCACTATCCTACGTAACTTCATGTATTTTATTCCTCCTAATTAGTGCATCGGCCACTTCAATTCTATTTCCACACATTTAGGTAATCTCGAAGTCAAATGACTATAGGTACTCAACCCACCTTCATTTCCTAATATGTGGATTACACTGCGTAAATATGTACCTAAGAAGTTTTTTGGTCCGTGTACACCAAAGAACTCTCTCCAAGTAAATTTTGTCTCCAATATATCAATGTATAAACACCAATAGATAACTCAAGATCATGAATTGAGTAATTCCTCTCATGTGGACTCAACGGAAAAGACCCATAAACCATGACTTTATTCCCCTGTATAAGAAAAAATACCAACTCGATACCTGATGTGTCACAATACACAATGTAGATTTTAGCTAGATCTAGAATAATTCGAACCAGTGTAAAGTCAATCTCTTTATCATAGATTCAAAGGAAGTGCCATATGTATCTTATTATACAAACTTCACACCATTATTATTCAATCCCTTAAGTAAAAATACTAATCATGATAAGTCCTGTATGGAATCCCATTAATATCTAGCTATTCCCATGAAAATATATATGTAAAATACGTTTTTGGGATTTTCCCATGAAACTATAACTCTCACCTTCTCTTGGTTAATTGATGCTCCTGTCTCTGAGATAATATGACATAGGAAGTGGTTCTTATCCATCCATGAGTGTTAGGTTTTTTTCTTATCACATAACTGGTGATCTGTTAGTGTATCCAAAATGATATGAAGATGTTTTACATGGCCCCTTCAATTGAGAGAATGTACCAAGATATCATCCACAAAAACCACCATAAATGATTCATGTAATGAATGGAAAACTCAATTCATCAGTTCCATGAAAACTACTAGCATTTTTTAGGACCAAAAAACATAACTAGATACTCGTATATACCATACCTTATATGAATAGATGTATGAGGTATGTATGTAGGTTGTATAATCACCTGATGATATATGATCCTCAAACCAATTTTCAAGAATATTCGTGCTGCTTGAAGATGATAAAAATTTTAACTTTATATGGAAAGGGAAATTGGTTCGTAATAGTCATATAGGTTAATTTTTTGTAATCCATTAATAGCCTAAGGGTACCATCAAACTTTTTCTCAAAATGAACTAGCAAACCCTATAGATAAGTACTAGGTTGAATAAAACTATTTGCCTCTATGTCCTCTAGTTTCCTCTTGAGCTCCTGAAACTCCATCGTAGCCATCCTGTATTGGGTAATAGATACCAATGCAACTCTAGAAACTATCTCAATAGAGAACTAATCTTCTCTCTCAAGAGGTAAACCAAAAAATTCATCTAGGAAAACATCCTTGAAATGTTCATAATTTGGTGGAAAGTCCTCCTGGATCACTCCCTGATCATCTAAATACAAAATAACTATCTTGGAGGTCATCTTATCCATCCCATTATTTTTTGGTTCATCTTGGATCACTTGGTCATCCAATTCACCCTTGTGACTATAAACCATTCCCTTTGGTGACGTGAAATTCACCCTCCAATAATAGTAATAAACGAAGGCTCAATAATAGATAGGAATGTTCATTATGACTATGAAGTCAAACCCTGTTATCTCTAGGAAAAAATATCTCATATGAATTTACACCAACCAATCTCATTGGCCACCTCCCTGCACTAGTGTACAATTTCTGTTCTGATTCCCAACAGAGTATCAAGTGTCCTGATTCCATAACAAAACTGCATAACATGCCCATGTATTTCCACCATAGGTACATATATAAAACTGTGTGATGAACCTATATGAAAAAGAGAAGTTACTATAGTAGAATCCAGTAGGATTTTACCTCTCATCATAGACAACATGATGTCTTTCTCATCGGGTGTAGGTTGTATATAAAATATATGGCCTGAACTTCATACTTGTAACAAAACCTCACTAATTACAATAGGCCGACTCTATTATCTCGGTTCAACTGTGGTCTAGCTATCCCGACCAAGACCACCACCACGACCTCATCGATGGGTACTGATCCAGCTCCTTGCATGACAAGGAGCTGTAAAACCAGTACATTAACATGGTTTCATAGAAATCACAATGCGACTCACTGTTTAAAGGAAGATCCTATAGAAACATTTCTCACAAACCATACTTCCACAAGATGTGTACTTAATTTGTTTGTGATCACACTAATTCCTCATGATTCTCCATCTTCCTCACCGATGAAAAAAAACTTCA
Source organism: Viscum album (assembly GCA_963277665.1). Taxonomy (NCBI): domain Eukaryota; kingdom Viridiplantae; phylum Streptophyta; class Magnoliopsida; order Santalales; family Viscaceae; genus Viscum; species Viscum album. The sequence continues at coordinate 2,125,470,929 of OY728119.1, forward strand.
CATCCATCACCAGCAGTCTCGCTATATTTATCTAACATGAAGCCTCCAAATGATGCTTCTTTCCTAAAGACACTGAAAGACTGGGTTAAGATATTTGACTTTTCTTCTTTACACCCCCATATTCAATTAGATTTTTTTATATGATTAGCACCTATTTTTATATCTGAGTAATCATCAACAACTTGAACATTTTGACCAAATATTGAACAACATGTTTGAGACCTTCCTCAAAGTGGCATGTAATTGATAGCTCGTTAGCAAGGTATGTTAGTGTAAAATTTTTCAGCTCTATAAATCATGGAAAATAATCCATAAATTTCATGGAACCCTACTATAGACATATGAAATCACTAGTGTGCTCTACTCTTAGAGTCTCATGTTAAAATTAGTCATTGAACCTGGTTTGGAAATCATCCCAAACCCTATTTCACAGCATGTAAGCCTAGTTAAAAACATCCCACCAATACTTTGCTTCCCCATGTATCATATATGATGAAAGCTTCACTCTCCTCTCAAGAGGTGTATCAAGATGCTCAAATATCAAAAAAATAGGTCTCAATCCATAGACCAACTTAATTTGGACCAACATCCCTTGAAAATGTGGGAGGGTTATACTGCTGGAACATACACATCAGCATAGCTGTAGACATGGGAGGTTGTGGTACTCCCTCAAAAGTTATCATGAATTGGAAAATCCCCTAGCATAACTATATGTCATCACCTATGTCTGATAAAAAGTTTTTGTTGCAGATGGAACTAACGGAGAATCCACTGGTATCCCATAGTCCAACACCTCTAGAGCATGGTCATCACCATAATCTTGGTGTATGAGTAGAGGTTTTCATCGTTTCATATCTCTACAATGTCAGACACACCAATCAAAAAACAATGATACCAATGTTTACAGATCAAAATCATAGTAAATTTAAAAACCTTCCTATAATTTGTGAATACAACACTACCTACTCTTAAATCTAGGACTGGTAAAAAATATTCACAATGTCACTAGAGACACTTCTTAAAGCCCACTCAAAATTCAGGTCATGTTTCAAATCTATGATCAACAATTTCAATTTCCATTTCATTTTCATATTCATTTCACATTCATTTTAAATGGTTGAACCAAACAGTGCATCAATTTTAATCCACAAGGGACCGTACACCTTATGAACTGAAATATAGTTCCCACTAAATCCACACCATAACACCTCTTAGTCCATGTGATTAATGTTACATAAATAAATGTTCCACAATTGGTAGCTTAGGGTTTACTCTATAGCCTAATTAGGAAAATTACTGTTTAGGTTGTGAAATAAACTCTATGTATACACGTGTTTCTAAATTACTTCCATTGAAAGTGTATCATAACATTAGGTGAATCTATCACAACAAGTATCACAACATCATGAAAACAAGAAAAACATCCTATATGTCATGCCATAATGCATGACATGTGATTTATAATAAGTGACTAATATGATTCATGAGATGGAATACCCTCATCTGAACATGTTGCAACACAATAACTCCAACAGTCACATCAAGGATAACATCACAATTCAAGTGAATCACCCAATGGTGGAATCACATGAACTATAATAGAAAAAATTGTGAAAATAGTAAATTCCATTCAATAAAGTTTGTATTATTCTTGTACGTGGGTTAGCTATACCTAGGAACAACTCATTATCAAATTCTAATAACATCATATCCTAGTCTCTTATCCCCAAATAGTAATCCAAAAAATAAAAACCTATGATACCCCTTTGTAACATTTCAGACCCATATGCTAGTCAACAGTGCCTTGAGTCTAGTTGGTTGCATCGCCTCAGGAACATATCTCCTAACCACCGAGGCAACCGAATAGCATATAGGACCTAGGGTGTGTTTATGGGGAGAATATCACATATTCTCAATGTATAGAACAATGATAGCAGTCATATAAATCAATATTTGTGGCAGATATACAATCATAGAGACAATAACATAAACAAGATATGAATATATAAACATTTCCAAAAGTAATATCAAATACATATGACAAGTACAGATGTCATATGTATTCAAAGAATCCAGAATAGGTATACAATAATAAGTACGATACATGTATGAAATAAAAAAAGGCCAAAAAGTGCTATCACTATATAGCATCATAATCCTCAACTTAGTCATATGCTCCCCTACTCTTTAGAAAAGCACAGAATCAATCATCGAGCTTTGTGTGCATTCCCCATTTCCTATCTACATCAATATAATCTAACTAAGTAAACAAAATTTTCCCAAATATGGTGTGAGATATGATCCCAGTAGGTTAACAAACTACATGTTTATAACAATTCATGGATGTGTATTATAAACAAAAAAAATAGTGCATAGCATAACATGTATTTTGGTAATAAAAGTAAAGAGACCAAGGAAAATGTAATCAAGAAAGTCATCTTGTAAAAACATAAAAGTCTCCCTATAAAAAATGATCCAGGCTCTTATAAAAAAATATATAATTCATAAAAAATTAAACACCACAACTATTACATATACACAATATATCATATCACCCACAACCTTTTTTTACAACCTATAATTTCATATCAATCATAGCCATACTTATTAATCAAAATTTCTGATGTACAATGGTCGCGATGTATAATAAAAAATGTCTCATTTACCATAAACAATTACTATAATTATATGTTTTAGACCCTCAAAAGCCAGATCCAATGTATAATGAAAGTGGAATCCTTGTCGAGTCCCAAGTTAATCTTCATGGAAACTCAGTTTGGATTGATTTGGGTTCCATAGATCATGTACACTGACCATGTCCACTACAAGACCAAGACAATCCATATCCAAGGGGTATCAAGGCCTATGGAATCCCATATAATCAAAGCCCATGACAAATATCATCTATGGTATCCACTACTTCTATCATGATCCAAGGAATATAATCCAAGGAATTTAATGGAATCACTCATAATTTGTTCCATTTATCATTTCATACATTGATTTTCCCCAGTCATATAACAATTCAAAACCATTCACATTTCATAATTTTAACCACTCATTTCCATAATTTCTAAATAATCCATTCAATAAATTCAATCAAAAAACATCTTGTTAACACGTGTAAAGGGAGGAAAATAACCTCATATTCAACCAATTAAATTAAATACATTTATTAACAAGATTCCTCCAACAAGAAAAGTACTTACTCACCCCATGAGAGACTCATTAAGGAATATGAAAATGAAATTCACTTGGAACACCCCATGGGTGGACTTGGTTGGAGATACAATCTCCAACACATGTCAAAGTATCTAAAGGGAACCCCTAATATGTTCCATTTCATTAAATTCAATTATTCAATTCAATTTAGGGTTTATTATAGAAATTTAGGTGGGTGGCACAATTGATACTAGCTTAATAAAGGACCAAAAAAATCGAGAAATGTATAGGCAACCAACCTTAGGTATGTAGTAGAGTCCTCATCCAATATCATCTTCTGATTCAACTCAAATTAGAAATAAATAAATAATTAAGAAGAACATAGAAATATGGAATATTTTCTTCCACCTAAATAACTCTGTCGATCTAATGTTTAAAGAATAAGGTCACAAAAGGAAGAGAGTTCTCGTCAGTTTAAATCCAACAAGACCAACGATGTCTGATTCCGAGATCAGATGGTGAAACTTTAGGAAATCCTTGGATTTTGCTTTTTAATGAGATCCTAGTTCCACTAATAACCAACAATAGGATAAATTAAATTTGGTTTAGGTTTAAATAAATTTTATGAAAAAATGGTCAATTTTCCTCAAAACACTAGGCTAGATGGCATGGTTGCATGGTAGGCCAAACCGTGTGCTAACTGTGCGCCCTCTAGTGTGCTAAGGGGGCACTCGTACAGTCACTATGCATGGTTTGACTAACTATGTGGAAAATGTGAAAAACCCTATATCAAAAAATAGAGGTTCTATTACATAGGGGTATAACTACATCTGCATGGTTTACTCTTACCATGTGGTATCCTCCAGTCCACTGTCCAGACACATGTGGTTTTATCAAACCATGCGGCCTATCTCGCACAGTTTCTAATAACTGTGATGCCTGATTGTTTTTTCTAAGAAGTGGTGTACTAGGCTCTGAACCTACACCAAATAAACCAGATACCCCCATGACCTCAAATGTTATTCACATTGAGTCGTAAAAAATCATTTAACTTAAAACAACAAGATACACACCTCATATAATACCCAGGATCTTAAACATATATGTTTCATAATAGAAATATAAATCCTCAGTCAATGATTATAAGGAAAAATTCATATATTATTCATGGTAGCTGAATAGTCATGTTTTAATGACTTATTCATTTTCATCTTTATTTTATAGAATGTATGTGTATGTTTTGTGAGAACAGAATCCACAATAAGCATGTTTTCGGAAATGTCTATATAACAAAAATATAACATTATAATGACCATTCATTTTTCTACACTTTTATAACTGTATTAATAAAAAAATACATTTTAATATATTATATTATTAATATTAGTGTCTTGATACTTATTCTTGTTGAAAATTATGATATTCATATATCATCATTTATATTGGTGGTCAAATCGACCCATACAAGAACATGTTGTGATAACGAATGAGTATGAGTTAAAAATGATATAATTGTAATATAATTTTCATAGAAGCATAATGAGGTTCATAGAATGTCATTAGAGTGGATAATGAGAGAAATAAATATTTTTGGGAAGAAGGTATTTGAAAAGTATAGAGAAGAACATAGTTACTTACTATGATGAATTCACTCTTTAAATAAAGTTCTTATACAGTGAAGGATTTATAAAACCTTCTTGGGAAAATAATCAACTACACAAATAATATAAATTTATAAGAAAAATTATGGTTAGTTATTAAATTTATAACCAAAATGAATGAGTGGTTTGGAAGGCATGGTGGATAAGTTCATTTATTAGTGTGTTTGAGAGGCATGTTTACTATTTAACATTACACAAGGGTTAAGAATGTTCATTATTAAATTTAAATTTATCCTATTATTGGAGAAAAACAAAGTAGTATTAATTTCCATCCATTATACACTTTAATATTTTATAAAATAATTATAAATCATTTAAAACATATACAATATTTTATGTTTTTTAAATTTATCGATGTTAGTAAGCATGCACCCCAAGAACCTTTGTTTATGCCTAAAAAAATTATTCTTCGTAAATATTTATTATTTTTTTAAGAAATTTTACAATGATTTAATATAATTAATTTTCTCATTACAATAAATTTAACTTTTAAATGAAAATATAAAATATAATGAAAAAATACTTAAAATAAAAAAGAAATATTAAAAATTATGTGTTATTAATATGTTTTCATAAGAATTAATAATTAAACCAATATTATTATATTTTTTAAACCATTTAAATACTTATGTAGAATAATCCAATAAAATCGATCAATTTAATTTCGATAAAAACGCACAACACAGAAAAATAATTATTTAATAAAAATGTAATTTTTTAGAGTTAAATAATTTTAATCACATACACTTCTTTACCTTATAACCATTAAATTTTATCAATATATTAGATTTATAGTATTTATTTTAATTTTATAAACTCATTAAATATTTATTTTTTAAAAACAACATTAATAATAATATTTAATGAAAAAATAAATATTTTACAATCATATATTGAATTTAAATTTTTATTTCAATCTAGAATTATTTATTATTGGTGAACTATGTTACTCTTATTTTGTTACTAATGATTATAAAACTTCATTTTACTTATTGGACAAAAGTATATACAATAAAAATATATTCAATGACCATATATCCAACACCCACATACCCACTGGCCATATGTCCAATGTCCTAATATATACTATTCATATTACTATACTTTATATAGATTTACATAAAATTAATGATTAATTCATCCTTATAATTTAATTTATTCTCAAAATGAGTAATATATTTATATTTCGTTTCCTTCTTTATATAGTTATAATCAGACATATGATTTTCAATGGAAACTATAAGGATAATTATTTCAGGTTAATGTTATTTTTATTTAGTTTTAGTTTTATTATACTTATATATTACTTAATAAGTAATCATATTTTGTTTTCATTATAAATTAATGTTTATTTTTAATTATAATATTTTATATCAATGAAATATATTGATTTTTTTTTCATTCCATGATTCATGTTAAATAACCTATTTAAAAATATATTTATTTTATAGAAAATATATAATAATATCATTGGGTGTTACATTACACCCACGAAAAATAATTTCACCCTTGAAATTATATTACTCTTGTTGAAACAAAAGAGTAAAATTGTTTATGATTATATCTTATGGTTTCCAGGAAACATCATTGAACATGTTATTAATTTAAAAAACAATAACTTGATAATTTTCCTTATTTCTTATTACATTATCTTATGATCTATGGTTTCCACTGGTTATTTTTCATAAGAGAAATATTATTCTTATTATACAAAAAATTATTTTAGTGTATGTTAAGGTTTAGTTGGGTACTTACACAAAATTGATACATATTACACATCTTATCCAAGATATAGGTTTAGTGAATGTATAAGATGATAAGATACTATCTCTATATTACTATGGATTTTGAAATAGAAAGTTTATATATTGATTAATATTCTATTCTTCATGATTTTCAAAACCCTATTCTATATTGATATTAAAAGGAATAAATTATCTCCAAATTCACCCAAAACGTATAAGCAATGATTATTATTAAAGAAATAATTTTGAATTTGTGTAGTTATAATGTGTTTTGGAATGGTTTTGATTTCTCCAATATTTCTTTAATAAGATCTGGTCCTAATAATTTTTTCACTCAAACATCATTACAGCATGTATTGTTTATGAAAATATTTTTATATTGAGCTTTATATGATTACATTTGAATAAAAAAAAAGAAACTATTTTTATATGAGAACTATACCAGGGAAAGGTGTTGATTCTAGGAACCTCTGAGATTAATTAACAATAATATCAGTATATTATAAAAATTTACAATGGTTGAGTAAGATGAAACATCAATTTAAAGATGATATGTAACATTTAATCCCAACATTATTTTTTTTATTATTAGATACATCTCTAGAACATTATAGAAATCATAAAATTTTGATCATATATAATTGAGAGATGTACTGCACACTGGCTTATCAATTCCTTTTTTCATATATTGGAATGTTGATCAAGTAAGAAATATATTAGAATAAAAATGAAATGTTCCATATTCATAATACAATAGACCATAAAAATGTAATTATGGAATTTAGAGATCTTTGGAGTACTTATAATGAAATTCATGGTGATTTTCCCACATTAACTTATAAGCATCGGTACTTGTTGAATCAACCTTTTATACTCCTGCTATTCAGAAAAAACTAGTTGGAAAACTAATCTTTGTGATATATACTAAGTTGTATCCCCCTTGATATTATTCCATAATAAATTATATTTGATATATATATATATATATTATTATTATATAAATGATATAGAATGATGAGATATGTGTGTCATCTAATTCCTCCTTCTACAATTCATATCTTTATTGAACACATATTCATTTCTCAAAATTTATAAGTCCATAATTTTAATGGTTTAATTATAGAAGATTTTATATAAATTTTTTTTACATCTATAACCTCATTATACACCTCAATGATCATTACTTGGAAGAATGGTTGAGAATTCATTTTGAAAAAAAATATATTTATCCCCTTGTTATAAAATATTGTCGTTAATTATTTTCAAATTCAGGAGAATATGGTATCTATAAATTTTCATCATAGATAACGTAGCATGATAATTCCTACTCAAAGAATTAACCACCTCATTCCCTTACCCATCATGGAATTATATTGAACATTCATAGTCGATAATCAAATTCATGTGTCTCATATATTTCATGTTTAAGTCTTTTTATATAAATATATACATTAATAAAAAGAATTGTCTTGGAGTGACACATAACCTAACACCTAAGAAGACATTCCATAAGACCCGAGGTACAATCCCGATCACCCTGGGCTGACAACATGAACCAAAGAATCACAATAAAAAATGTTAGAATGAATTTTACCTCAATAAAAATTATATACAGAATGTGTTCAAACTGAGAACATGGAATGAGGTATCATTGCATTATAATGTTGGTTCTGGGTGCAGTGTATGTTTGTGGTTGTGGATGATATATTAAAATTTCTTTTAATAATCCATTCCTAAAACCAAGATCGGGGATCGTTCACCTCAAATTTATAATTAATTTATTAATTATTTAAAGAAATAAATACATGGGATTATAAACGTTATTTTTTTGTGAATGTTGATCATCTAAAAATACTATTTTCTATTACCTTAATTATTCTATAATTATCCAAGGATATAATCCATCTAACGGTGATCCATGCATTCTCCTAGGATCTCCAAGAAACACAACTCTGTATCAGGGTTCTAGTGAAGCAAGTCTAATGCATTTCATTGTTCATTCTTGATTGTTCATTCTTCAGTCTTGAATAAATATATCTCTTTATTCTTGTTATTGAGAGGGGTAGAGGAGGAGTTGAGAGAGAATATTTTATGTGTAACGATTCTCTATTCTCCATTTTTGGATGCAATATACAATATAAAGATATTTATATTCAAAAAATTAGGATTCAAGTTAAAATATTATTTAATTTCTTACTGTCCATTAAATAACATTTATTACCTTTAATGAACCCCATGTCACATAATTATAATAATAATAATATTTTTATTTTGGGGAAAAACATTCACAATAACAAATATTATTTAACCATATTGTTAATTAATATTATCCCTCGGACGGGGTCTTGGGCTACTTGAACTCCTATTGTATTTATTGAACTGAAAAATAAAAATTTTATCCATAAATAAATATATCAATCACATATATATCAATAAATATTAATTAAATGTTCAACAAAATAAATAAAAATATTTCTATTCACATGTCAGTGAATAAATATTTATTTAATTTATGCGATCAATATAACATAAATAAAATTGTTTCGTGGACTTGAGAATAATTTTTATTCCATTAATTAAACTCAACTAGAATTTAACTGAGATCAACAAAAACACTTATTATGTGACCCTCTAGGATTCATTATCATTAGAATTATGAGGTCTTGCATAAATTCCAAGATTATTGTCTAGAAACAAGTCGAGAAAGCCAAGGGAAATAACTTAATGCCACAATGTCGAAAACCACATAATAATTTCCACCCTGTAATATGATCATGTTTCCACAATATCTCATCAAGCAAGTTGCATGATGGTTTCATCAACCAACATACTAGATACTCCTTTAATTGAGTATCTGAATTAAAAACGTCATTACACCATGACTATGGAATATAATGTGATGGTAAAATTACAATCAAATGTTTGAGATATCATCTTCCATAAAGATGGAAAGGGAAAAAATCCTTCCCTAACATATCCATTAATGACATGTAAATTGTGATACACCAAACACACCCTACTTACCACCAATATATGGTGTGAATGTTTTCTTTAAATCAGTATAAGTGTGTGAGTTAGGACATCCATTAATTTTTCTCTTAAAATAAAAGGACCATTACACACCCTCACAAATTGGAATATCTAAGGACACCAAACCATGCATAATTACTACTAGCATGTATATTTATATAATCTCTCATCTTTGAGATTACCATGTGAGAACTTCATGAGAATAATCAGTATCCTCTTACAAGAACTCACACCTAATGATTTAAATACTATGTTTACCATCATTTTATTTTATCCAACCATAGAACTATATTAATAATATTTTCATAGAACATCAAGGTTCTCATCATAGTAGGGAACTACTATGAACTTTTCATTAAGATAAATACTAAAATTCATTATTAAATTTAATCTATTTAGATAAAATAATCAATATGTAACAATAAATTAAATTAATATTCAATAAAATAAATATATATGTAATCAATGTAAAAATAATTGGTCCTAGTACACTAACTCTAAAAAATTCCAACTATGATGAGAGTTAAATTCCTATGACTTTTTGTCTGCTATACCTCATATGATAATCATGTTTCTACTAATTTAGGTATTTATTCAAGGGTTCCACCAAATTTTATTCCATAGAAATATTTACCATTGTAACCTCATCCATCTGAGAAATATCATTCAAAATATGATACGTATAGTGTATGTTGTTGATCCTTTGATATAAGTCTGTCTCTTTTATGAGATCTTCCACTATAGTATTATCACAATATAGTGTGATATTATATTTACTAGTAGGTACCACATAAAGATCTTAGAAAAAATTGATACATATGTACTATTTTTTTATCTACCTCAGAAGCCACTATATACTCGGAATCTATTTTAGAATCTACAAACACAGCCTACTTTGAGATCATCCATCTCAGAACACCACTATACAATGTGAAGTTGTGTCTGATTTGTGACATCATGTTATTTTTATTAGTTTATCAACTAACATTCACATATCCTCTAATGAAAAGTTCCTCATATAATCCACATACTAGTAATATATCCTTAGTATTCCACAAATACTTATAGATAGTCTTGAAACGCAATATAATAGTGGTTACCTATATTATATTGATATGTCCCTACTGCACTCAATGTATTGGAAACATCTATCCTAGTTTATAACATAATATATAAGACTAACCCAATCATTGAGGCATATATAATTCTTGAGATTTTGTTTCTTTCCTCATGTTTATAAGGACACATTTTCTTAGAATGATTAATTTCATTTGACATTAGAAAAAACCCCCTCTTGGATTGTTCCATAAGGAATCTCTTCAGTATCATGTCAATGTATGTGATTTGACTTAGGTCGGGAAATATCTTGGAACTGTCATGATGGATCTTGAACTTATGAATATATGTTTCTTATCCCAATTCATTCATGTAGAATCGTTTATTGAACCATGTATTAACTAGCTGTAATTTTAGTATTTCATTTCATATGATTAATATTTCATCAACATATAAAATTAAGAAAATGACTACACTCTAACTAAATAATTTGTAGACACAAGGTTCACACTCATTGTTTATGAAACCAAATTACATTATGGTTTCATGAAAATGAATGTTTCATGACAGATATACTTTCTTTATCCCATAATTGGATTTATATTCAATTTTTTATATCTTATTAGCAACTTTTGTAGTCACAGACCCTTCAGGTTATGCTATATTAACATCTTCCTGAAGATTCCCATTTAGGAATTCTATTTTGAAATACTTTTCTGAAACCTCATAGTCATGGTATACCATAATGGAAAGTATAATTATGATGGATTTAAGCATTGAAAATGGTGAAAAGGATTATTTGTAGTCAGTGTCTTCACAATATTTGAGGTATTTTGCAACCAATCATGTCTTATAGGTATTGAATTTTACTTCCATGTATAATATCATAATGAATACCCATTTAGAAACAATAATCTTTAAATATACTAGAGGATTTACTAAAATATAAATTTTTTCTTGGTACATGGAATCTATTTCATTTTTCATGGGTTCTTTCCACTAAGAAACCTTTATGAAACTTACTACTTCCCAGTAAGTTAGATGGTCATTATTATCAACTAATAATGATTTACCATCCTCAATGACTAGAAAACTATGATGTTATAGTTATTTAACCTATCTTGAAGTCATAGAAAATTCTTGTGTATCTAAAATAGTTTTCATCTTCCACAGGGTATTTTTGGAACAAGTTTATAAGCCAAATCTTGTGTACCTTGAGCATCAACTTCATCAAACTCTATCTCTCTCCCATTATCTCTTTTAGAGTTATACTCCCTGTAATGTAATATGGATTTTCGTTTAACTATAACATTTTTAGGGGTTTCATAGGAAATATCCATTTTTCTTTTCATCATCATATAAAGGTAATATTTTCTCCTTGGGGAGAAAGTTTGTTACCCGAAGAGGCATTAACAAACTCATCACATACCTACCCATGTAAATTTGATAACTTGGTTTTTATTCCACATAAAAATTACTATGAAATACAATTTATCAATTTAGTTTTTATTTGGTTCAGTATATGTACATATTTTTGTAATTCATATTCCCAAAAGGATGTTGAATGATTCACATGAATTGTTATTTATCCCACCATGCCCAAGAAGGTGTGGTTTCTCCTTTCACTTACACCATTCCACTAATGCAAATAAAGAGGAGTAATTTAGGATAAGATCCCAAACTCCCATAATTAATAAATAAAGTATTTATTAAGTTATTATCCACTATGGAAAGATTATAGTTTCTTAATATTATTACCAAGATGATTCTCAACTTATTTCTTGTATTTTGGGAATTTATCAAAAGAATCAAACTTATACCTCTTCATGTAGACGTATCCATATTTATTAAAATTTTAGTATACATTATGAAGTATAACTAACCACCCCTTGATTTTACCAATAATTTTCTACACACATCATTAAGAACTAATTCAAGAAACTCTTTATCCCTTTCACCTTTCCCACTAAATTGAGATTTGGTCTTTTTACCTTATAAATATGCATGACATGCACCAAGTGGTTCTAGTTCAAAAGAATCTAAATATCAATCTCTATTTATTTTAGTCATGTTCTTTTTGTTTACATGACATATATGGAGACGCTAGAGTTATGTGTGATATGGTTCACGTGAATTAACTTCATTATAGATTTCCATTACATGGTTTGTGTAATCCAGCACATAGAGAGAATTATTTAAATTTTTCTTATACTTAAAAAATGCTATATTTATAAAACTAGAAACATTGATTTCCAATTTTTAAAATAAATCTATTCGTATCAATTTTGGATTCAAATATAATATTTTTGGAAACAAATGGAATATAATGACAAACTTTCAAAACCAAGAACATTTCATTTGGAAAAGTGATGTGTTAGTCCCCAACAGTTACAATAAAAAGATTAGATCTTTTGGATACTCGTAGATCTAACTCCCCTTGGTCAATAACTCTGAATCTACTTGGTTCATATATTAGGATACATTTTTGAACTCTAAAATATATATCTAATGACCAATTTTTAGAAATTGATAAATTTCACTCAATAATAGATGAACTTGATGCTTACCCTTATATCTTTTTATAGGTGTATTTTTCTTCCAGTGGCCCCTCTTGCCACATGAAAAACAGACAACATCCAATTCCCTTTATTTCCTTTTTATCTTCCTCTTATTGGAAGGGTATGAATAATAATTGGTCTTAAAGATCTTTTCTTTCCCTTTCCATTTTTTCACCTTAAGGATGAAAGTATTTTCATGCTACATATCCTTATCTACTTAGAGAAGAAGAGTGATAATATCTGGAAGAGACTTCTCAATGTTATGTATATTAAAATTCACAAAAAAAAGATGAAGAAAATATGTGGGAGTGATGTAAGAATGGAATCGATTCCTAGTTATTCAGGGAGCTAAATCCCATAAACCTCTAGTCACTCAATGTGGACAATGAGCTTGACTACATGAGGCCCAACTGGGGAACCCTCCCCACGCTTTCCTTAAAAGACATCCTTGGTAATCTCAGAACATTCATGTTTATCTATCTCCTTGAAAAGACCATGGAGGCACTCAAACATGCTATACACATCTATTTTTTCATGAGACTTCATGATTTCACAAGACATTGATCAAATAATCAAACATTTATTGTCAACCATGTGACTCACATGTTTTTCATAGACAAGGAACTCTGCATCACTAACATATTTAGTATGAAGATCAAGCATTGAAGATTCTAGTATATAATATTTTTATTCATGTCGTATGATGACCTAAAGGCATCTAAACCACTCTTGGAAAATACTGCTTGTTAGGAGGTTGTCTTTCAATAATTTTGATCATAGGGATAATGTGGGTGAACAGATATTCATTTTATTCTACAATTAAAAAATAAGAGCATTTGATTTTATTATTGACTATAAATTATGTGGAAAATAATAAATTAACTTATTTTATTATATCTCCCACTACTTTATCAAGTCCCAACAACCCTAACAATTGAACACTAAATTCCTAGTTGATTTAACATTACAGTGTCAAGGATCTCTGTACCCCTTTGTATAATCACATCAAGAGTTGTTCAAGCAACATGAAGTTATTTAAGTAGGTATTTCATTTCTAACAACAAGTATGCAACTTATTGATCTATTGAGTGGATTACTGAATCATGAAATACTCACTTGGATTTCCTCAATACTTTCCTTGAAATTACACCATGTCTATAAAGGGATTATCCTATTTATGTAATATGTTTAATCCTACCAAAATGTTTTTCATAACAACTCATATAAAAGTATGTTTCCTAAAATGGGTTGGTCAAACACATAGTATTGTTGTGTTTTATTCATAACCACATGCTGGAAGGATAAGTCTTAATTAATATTTAGTTGAGTTTTTTTAATTTATTATTCTTAAATTGTATCTTGTTTTATCTTTTACATTTCTTCTTGATATTAAGTGGATGTTACATAATTAATTAACCATGTTCAATTAAACTTTTATTCCTAATTAATTTATTAAATTTGAATATTTTTTCAATAATTTGTTTATATATTTGATCACTGCCATAAATCCATAAAATAAATATTTTCATAGAAAAATAAATTAATAATTTAAATTCACCAAACATTATATTATCTAACGGCTACTTTAATGATTTGACATTAAATCAACCTATGATCTTGGGGTCTAACACCATTTTCCAGTCTTGTAATGAATTAAAACATTCCACCTATCCACCTATGTATAATCTTAGTTTGTAGCATAATGGTTCAATCCTGAACCACCTCTACTACCCTTGACATGTACTTTTAATTAAGGTACTTATTACTTACCCATAGGTGAGGGAACCCCAGTATTGGTTTAATGAGATTAGAAAATATCATTGAAAATTAAATTCATACATAATAATCGAGGGTTGGATGACACACATTCCATAATATTAATTATTTTAAAATCTATGAAATTAATTAAATTTAATAAATTCAAAAGCATACATAGGACTTGGTTATGCTCAAAACCAGTCATACTTGCAATGAATACACCAAAGTAACTGTATATCATTCATTTCATTATTCATTATTTATTATGAATATGAACATGATTATGTTTAATTAATTAATGTAGTAATTAATTCCATTTCATCTAAATGATCATCCAAACTAAATTGAAGAAACCCATAACTAATGGAATTCATTAAAATTAAACAGAAGAAAATATAATGACATATTGATTATAATAAATTAATGTAAAAATTAATAATCATTATTAAATTATCTAAGTTACCAAGTTTCAATAAATAAAATTCGGTTTTAATTATGAAAATATAAATTTATTGTAATTTAATTATGGAATCACAGCAAGAAAAGTTCCTCATAGAGGAGGTTTTTTTAAAATTGTGGTGGTTTAAGCCGCCGCCATTTGCTTCTACGACAGTTTCATATAACTGTAACTAAATTTTATGTTGGCATCTGAAACATGGCGTTTTCTTTAATTTAGTAGAGTTTTTTGGGGATTATCATAGTAAACATATTTAGTGACGGTTTTGGTGGTCTCATTAGTGGTTTCATGTGAAAAAATGGCATATTTAGCAGTGGTTTGAACCACCACATTTTTTTTCATTTTTTAAATTAAAATTGCCGCTAATGCTCCATAACCACTACCAATAAAAGAATATAAAACTGTTGTGGTGGTTTAAAACACCATGAAATATAGTTCATTTCATTTGAAGTAGTTTAAACCACCACTTAATGTAGATTTACAAGTAAAAAAGGCAGAAGATACTACAACCACAGAAATAGTACCCTAGAAAAAACCATGTACAGAGAACATATTAAATAATAATATAAACCATCTAATAATGATCAATAGTCTAAAATATAACATTGTTTCATAAAAATCCATTTATAGAGAAGATATAATATAATAATCTAATCCATAGAATCGAAAACATCTCATAATGTTTCATAGATCTAAATCTAAGACATTAAACATTATAGAACCAATGTTTGAGTATAAGACTTCAAACTACATAGCATGAACTTATAAGATGTATCCCTGAGCCATCCTAATATAAATTATTCATCCTAGTGCTCAGGATAACAATGTAAAATGAATTGGGTCTAACAGCTCTACTGATTAGTTTTAGTTTGGACTTTATGTTTGATACGTATGAAGTGCTTAAACAAGACTCGATAAGAGCATCATAAATGAGTCTATGAGAAAACCTATAATATAACACTAGTAAGAGGATAATGGTTTTTCAATTAGGGTTGATGATTAATATAAGCATGTTATTAGGGTTTTGGAACCACATTTAGTAATGGATGAATCATGTTCCCTGGAATGTTTTTTGTTTCAATAAAATGTTTCCGAAGAAATTACTAAGGTGGGTAGAATGATGAGTATTATAGAAATTATGTCCTTTAACATAGAGGTACACAACTATAATGGACCATTTGGAAATTGTCAAAATGACTTCTTCATTCCAATGAGTTGCTATATTAAGTATTTCATATCTCAAACATGATTATGAATTTTTAAAAAAAGGTTTGAGTTTATAAAAATTATGGATGATAGATTCATTATCGGGATAAATAAGTTATCCATGACTTTTATTGGTCAGAAATATGTTTATTAATTCATGGAAACATGATGGAAAATGGTTGGTTGATTACCTAAACATTGATTAATAATGAAATTCATTGTTGTAATTTTTTGGTTGTGCATGAAAAAACATGGTATCATTGGGATCTAAGGTTGTGTGATCAATACCTTTATTAAAACACTAGCTATTAAGATGGAAATATCTTATACAAGTATGTCCAGTGTGGATTGATTGATGATTCGGTGATCAAATATTGAAGCGGATCTGAGCCATCCATCTATGCATTTGGGGTGTAACCCTTTAAAGATATACCATAGAAGTATAATGAGGTTTTAGGGTGCACTAATTTGGTTGACCCATTTTTGGACCTAGTCACACATCATCGAGAGATGTGGCATCAAGGTTTGGTTAAAGGTAAGCATAACATGTTTTGATGGAGTGTGTATCAAAATATTTAAATAGGCATAAAAATTAAATTTTTCAACAATTTAAGGATATTTTTATTTGTGGAACATGAATGGGTAATGTTTAAAATCATTGTGTACTCATATTCTAGATTCAATAATTCCAAATATAATGACATCATGTTAAGTATATTGGTATAGTGTCAATATACCAAGATAAATAATTAAAACCAATTACTTTTCGATTAGATGAAAGGAATCCATGGGAGTTTTACACAAGGATTGATTGATCGAAAGCCTTAAGATATGGATTACAACTGTCAAATATTAGAGGGTAACACTAATGTGAGTGTTGTACCAGTCATTGGATTATTGTTTTAGTTTTTGAGTCTCTTGATAACTGGAAATGGATATTATTATCTTCCATAATGAATTCTAGGTACTGGTTCAAATACATACTTGGGAGAAGATCGAGTCTAGGAATTAGGCTTGGGATACCATTTTATTATCTAGATTTGTTGGATTAGGAAAGAAATAGAATGTTTTTTTTTTGAATTGTGACATAAACGAGTAAGATTTGGAATGATCAAGAGAAATCAACAGAATTTGGTTACAAGCAGTGATGAGCATGCTCAAAGTGATATTGGGGTACCTTATATAAAAGGTGTTAGAATATGGAATCAGATACGATGACTATTAATGATGAGTGTTCTCAAAAAAATTACTCAACCAAAAAAAGTTCAATATGATTTATTTTTAAAAGTATTATGTGGTTATTTAGGAACCACTTCAGGAACATGAGTGGTTGAGACAGGTGATTTTTCATGGTTCATGAGATCTTTTAAATGAAAATATAGTTTGAACTGTATGAGCTTGGTCAATTGGATTTCAATAATTTCAAAAAAATTGAGGACCAGGGGTAATATTACCCTAAGTAACATATTAAATGTGTTAGAATATTTGTTAAGGCATTGACGTCTTGTATAAATAAGAAATTCTGATAGTGGGAGTACGAAAACTCAGAATTGACCATTAAAAATTAAAATATATTATGGATATATCTATATGCTAGTTGATAATAGGATGATTACATGATCATATATCTTCAATATAGGCTCACTCAATGTGCTCAAACACATAGTGGTGTAGCTCCCAATTTGGTTCATCCTTCTGGTACCATTCTACCCTATAGTGATGGCGCATGCCCAACATAGGCTCGCCTTCCATCTAGGGAACATGCCCCAAACTATCTCTTGTGAAAATTTATCATTCCCAAGTTTCGAATGTGTTAAATGGTCAACCCATTATTTTTCGACACAATCCTTGAATGACACAACTGTGGGGCTTGTGTCTCTAACATGAATAAAATGAATCAAATAAACAACATAGTAGTTAGTCCAAAATACTATTATAGACATCCTAACACAACTAAAATTAAACTATTAAATATCTTCATCTTACATATAGAACATAGATTACTTCATACTCCACCAACGTCAAACTTGCCCAATTCTAGACTTACTACCTCACAAAATCATAAAGCCATATCAAATTCCAAAGCCTTTACCGAATATGGGGAATCAAGAAAATGTTAGGTCATGAAAATGATAGTTGACTACTTTGGGCCACACATGATACATGAAACATGATAAGTTATACATGAACAAACCCTCTATTTTCATATTTTTCCAAAATATCAATAAGACCATTAATCATTGTCTGATGATGAGAACTGCTTGTCACCCTCTCTACCTACATCTCTACTTGCAGTTACTAGCACCTGTAAGACAATTATATTTAAAATTAAATAATGTTGTATATTTATATTTAAACATAAAACCAATAAAAATTTTCAAACTAAATGTTTTTTAGGTTGTGTGATTTACTTTCTCACTATTCATCATAGATGTAATATCACTAGGGACAGATCTGGTCATCTTTTGATACAAATCGACCAACGATTTTTGCAAAGAAGATATCTGAGCCCCTATACCTAAATTATGTTTTTCATATAAACATAATATCTCTAGGAATATCTACTACAACCAATATTAGATGTAGCTTTAATCCTTGTTGGCTTTCTAAATACCTTATATGTTTAGGGTCCTAAACCCATCCTGCACACTTGACCAAGATTCTCCTTCCCAACCACTTTACTAACTAGGTCATCCTGGGTGACTGAGTAAAACTGTGCGGGATTGGAATCCCATTGTTCTCTAACATTTACTTATATATTGAATATCATTCAAATTATAAGTAATATATATTAACATATTGATAACTGAAAATAAGTTATTGTAGTGAAAAATGAATTCATACCCCATCTTCTTTGGCATGCTCATTAAAAAAATTCCCATCAAAATTTTTATGAACATCAAACCACACTTCTATTCAGGATGCTTGGTGACCTAAACACTATGGATGCATTAAAAAAAGAAAATAAAAAATTTAATATATTAAAGAGATAATATTTTCTTATAAATATTTAAACTAATGAAAATATTACCCGAGTTGATAGACTTCTAGAAAATCATTGTGACCCCACAGTATGAGGGATGATTTGCGTAGCCTAGCCCGATGCATTCTTCCTTAAAATATCCTGAAATAAAGAATGTTTAATTTAATATTAATGTATGAAATTTTATATCCCTTTCATATACATGTAGAAATATAAAATGATATTAATATAATAATAGAGATTTAAATACCAAGGGCTTCACATCACGATGTATGTTGATAAAAACATTCTATTTCATTTTAGGTACCCCATTAGGTACCATGTAATACATCTATTGGGAGATGAACAAAGTATCATTCACATCACCCAATAATATTCATTTAAAGTCTTTCCATTTCTTTCCCAAAATTTTCAATATACACTTTTTTGCTAGCACATTAACAACCGTAAAGTAGAAAAACATCTATACACATAAATTTATTTAAAAAATATTATAATTTAATAACATTCTAACATTCAATTACACAATAATGTATTAAATTTAACTTTATTTGTGAATCAAAAACATTATTCTTCCAAGGTGAAGGCATATGACTTCAAACATCATACGTAATCGGAAGAGAAACGGGCTCAGCGGCCAGCTAACCTAGAATCTAGAAAATTAATTTTAAGGCATCATCCATAGAGACCCCATATGAATAAAATGGGGAAACTATCTTTAGTTTAGTTAGATTCCATACTTCTAAACTTTTCATATTTTTCTCCATAGTTGCATTATTCCATTGTTTATGAACATAAAGTTAGTATAAAAAATTGTAATAAAATTTTCACATTAAAATTTATACCTATATCAGTAACTCTCTAGTATCCCTATGAAGAACTAAGAGTGGTGACCTGATCCCTCACTAATGATCTACTATATGGGAAGGTGTCAACCAAGCTGTTGATGGGACACTCACGGAGAGTGTGAGAAATGGTATGAGGGAAAACAGATGGTGTCTCAGATGTTGTAGGGATGGAGAAAGATGGATCATCATCTGACGGTGTGGTCAATGGAATAGTATAGCACTTCTTTAATGGGATTCCTATCATTTAATAAAATAAAATAAAATTCAGAACATACAATTCAAAAATTTCAACTTGTGAGAGTGTTTGGATATTGAGATTCAATCCTTAAATATCACATTATATGTGATGGATTTTCAATATGATTTTCATTTGATATTGTGATGACCTTCCCTTATGATTTTTTTTAGGGTTAGTACTAGATATTGAAATTCCATTCTCTTATTGAACTCTAATGACTTCAGGCTAAAATAGATGTATCACTGAAATTGATCGAAACATGTGAGGTTAAGTGTTGGGGAACCTGGTTAGCACTTGATGACCCAACATGGATTATAGTAGACAGGTTTCAATATGAAGCCCATAAGATAATTCCCAAATTTTCCATATTATATTTATGAAAAATTAAAGGTTATACATGTGAAATTTAAAATAAGGAAACATAACGTAATCACAATGAATTCAATTAATGATAGAGGGACACAAATGTTTCCATATTTCCACACTAAAAATTCTCTACATCATAACCATAAACATGTTTCATATCAAAACAATAAACATTCCTAATATTAAATGATTTTAAATGTTTAATATCAAAGAAATATATTATAATAACTTATTCATATAAAAAAAGAATAAACATGCTCGAGAGGAAAGCATAATGCACCTTCACCATGCACAATATATTTTATTCTATCATCCATTTATTTCCATCCCCAATAAACTTAACACATGTGAAGATCACTTATTCTGAGAATGAGACTTTTCAATCAATATATAACTACTATTAAACAACCAAGCCAATACAAATCCCCATATATAATTCACATACCAACTCCATGCTCTTGCATCCCACATCATCACCACAACCATGATCATCACACAACTATATCACACATCATCCAACATCACATCTCATTACAACCAACCATTTTTTTCACTGAGCAACACACTACAACTCAAACCTAATTACCACCACAAATGGTAAAATCCCTAGAGGGACCACACAATTTAAAAAAAAAGCATCAATCACAAAAAAGATATAAATGTTATTTTAGCACGTACAATACCACATTTTAAAGGGCCTCTTATGTGAAAAGATAAGAGTGTGATTACAGGAGAAATTGGGAAAAGAATCAAGATGGGGTAATTGACCAAAAATACCCATATTAAATATATATATATATGCATAAAGTTTATCAAGTATATTTTATGGGGCCAGGGGGTCCTTGGTTTGACTCTTAGGATACTTGGGACCCTTACAAGTCCGAAATTAAATATTTAACTCCCACTAGGTACCCAATGTCACCTGTAATTGTAAAATATATATGGAAACCCATTGTTGGTACCCTAAATCCCCAATTCACACACCAAACAAAAAACCTCCTTAAAAAATTACTTATAATGAAAACTAAATAACCTAAATAAATTTTGAATCCTTTATCAAAAAAATAACCCTCAATCAGAATTCAAAATTTAAACTATCAAATGACATTTCCATTCAAGTTTCCAACATAAGACCTTAATGGAACCATAATGAAGGTAATAAGGTAAACACATTATATCCTCCTAAAAATATCGCCTTTAAATATAGATAAGTCTCAAGAAACATCTATCTAATGACTTTTTTCCTCGATATTGGAAATAAATGAACTGAGGAATCCATTATATCAATAATAATAATATTTGAAACTCACCTCAAATCCCCAAAAAAAAACCAAATCCAGAACTCAAATAACTAAAGCAATATCATATAACATATACATAAATTTAAACATGCCACGAATGATATCCCGATTCATCCATCCCATGTCTATGTCATAGCTCCCAAATCTAACCCAAATCATTAAAAACACTAACACTTCAACATACAAAACAATCACACTAATAAATATCCCAAATTTTACAATACACTTCTAATGAATGAATCCAAACTCCAAAAAATACCAAAACATCAAGAAATATAAATACTATACTATAGGAACTCATCCCCATAATCACTGACTTTCTATACTAATCAGAATTTAATCTATGGTACTCTCCAATATATGATTCCATTGGGATTTTATTTGATTGACCTTATTTTAAATTTTATCTTATCATAGAAATAAATTTATTAAAATGTTTATTGAAAACCCATTCTTATTTTCCAAATCAATATATCAATTTGGTTTTTTGAAATATCACACAATACATAGCTAAACAATGATAAAATTTGAGTAAGAATAAGCACTTCCCACCATAATTTTTAAAGCTTCTTTACACTTGGAATGTGTATTATAACAAAGTTCACACTAGGTTCTATTTTCTTAATAATTATAAATCAATTACACATCAAAAATTATTTTTTATTTCTTTTTAAAAATTGAACTTCATGTTTTAACTTCTATAACCCAATTTATAACACATAAAATTTTAAAGATGTTTTTTATTATAAACCATTAAAGTTCAAGATCCAATAGAAAATTTCTAATTTAGAAACCACAATTTCATTTTTGTTCCCCACACTAAATTATTTGAAATTTTTTTAAAAGACATGTTATCCCCTTTTAAAATATATCACCATTTAAATCATATATTGATTAAATAACATCAAATGAGTTATAAAACTTTTCATTATAAAATATTACCAATTACTATATGACATTAAAAAATCCACTTAGACACTTATATAATGTGACACATGTTCCCACATAGAATTGTCCAAAAAGGTAAAGACTATCATTATACAATGATTTATTTTCAAAAATAAATCTTGAATAACATCAATACACCTAAAATAAGTAACATACTCATTATAAATATATTTACATGCTGATAAAAAAAGAAAAAAACATGCTCAACAAATAGGGGGTTCACATGAATGAACATCCAAACAAAATAGTGGGATTCAAATGAATTAACTTTCAAACCAAAATAAATAATGATAGAGAAAATGGGTAGAAGAAGATACCTTGATTACTGGGTATATATTTTTTGATGATCCAAGAGGTTAGAATCCAAAATATATATAATCAAACAGAGTGAGGGGCGGTGAGGCTCAGGACCAGCGGTGAGGCTCAGGATCGACAATGAGGCTTGAGACTAGTAGTGATGGTTGATACCGGTGGCAAGACGTGGCTAGGGTAGGGATTCAGTGGGTAAGGGGGTCGTGGGGGTAGGGAGTGGGGGTTTGGGGGAGAAGTGTCGTTTTTTTTAAATAAATAAATCTATTTTTTAATAAAATGCCACTAAATTATTTTTTAAAAAAATAGCGATGGTTGGATAAACCATTACAAAATATACACCTCTAAACACTAATTTTGGTGTAGTACATTCATGGGAAGACTACACAATGTGTAAAATCCATCTATATGATGAATACCTGTATTGCCTTGTATTTGAGCTACACTCCATGGGCTCCACCATGTTAACTCGACCAGAGTAAATGAAATGTATATTCTAGCTACATGCCTTATATCTTATTTCTTTGTGATTCATTGTCCTGGTCCAAACATGGGGTGTAATAAGTGAAACATGTGTAATTAAGTGCACATCTCATCCATGTACAATATGCATGGTTATATGGTGTGTTCTCTGATAACATGTTATGTAACCTAGTTTTACCAACCAAATATTTGAAACTCTCTAATGGAATCTTCAGTTTTCATTCATTTGTTCCCAAACCCATAATAATATAAAACAATAAACAAACATGATTAATATATTGAAAACATGTTAATTCAAATCAGATTAAATAATTAACAACAAGAAATGAAAATATAACCATAATTTTATGTACATCCACAATTAAATAACTAATTATGAATTTAAACATGACCTCACTAATACCACCCAATTGTTTTGGGAACAATGAAAGCATGCAGTGGTGGGAGATATATTAAAATTTATTTTAATAATCATTGTATGAAACCAAGAGCAAGAATTTTTCACATCAAATTTATAATTAATTTTTTAATATTTGAAGAATTAAATAACTAATCTTAGGAACATCCTTTATTAGTGAATTTTTATCATAAGAAAATTACCTTTGGGATTAAATTAGTTGCGCTTTGAGGATCAAAGGATTGAATCCCTCTGGTGGTGATCTACAAATGCTCCTATGATCTTTGAGCAACACCACTCGATCTCTTGGGGCTAGTTCCTTGAGTTGAATGTCTTGTTTTGTTCATTCTTGATCACTCATTACTTGGTCTCGAAGAAATCTCTCTTGTTATTATCATTCTTAAGAGGGGGATAGGAGGAGTTTATAGAGAATTCATTGGTCAAAACAAATTTTATATTCTCAAATTTTGAATGCACTAGACTATAGGAAAATCTGAATATTTATAGAGTCGGGATTTAGGTTAAAATATTATTTAATTTAATTCCAACCAATAAATAACATTTATTACCTTTAATAAACAACATCACACATAATAATAATAATATTATTATTTTTTGGTATGTTCCAAATTGCACAATAAAAAATATTAATTAACCAGCTTGTTAATTAAAAATTTTCACCACACAAGTTATTGGTCCTTTTGAACTCCTCTTTCACTTATTGAACACCCAAATAAAAAAAATTCGTAAAAAAAAATTCATCCACATACTAAGGAATAAATATGTATTAAATATTCTATAAGATAAATAATAATATTTTTATTGACATTCTGGTGAATTAATATTTATTTAATTTATACCACTAATATAACATTAATAAAATTATTCCTCAGAAATGAGAATAATATTTATTCCATTAAATAAACTCAAATCAAATTTAATCAAGATCAATAGAAACACTTAGTCTGTAACCCTCTAGGGTTATTTATCATCAGAATTTTGTGAACATATCTAAAGTGAAAGATTACATTCTTGCAATGCATCAAGGCACGCAAGAGAAGGAACAAAATATCATAATGTTGAAAAACACATATGAATACTCACTATGTAATATAATTTCTTTTTCACAATATCTCATCAAAAAGGTTGAATGATGGTTTCATCAACCTATTTAATCGATAAACCTTTCATTGAATATTTGAAATAAACACATCATTACACCATCACAATGGAATTTAATGTGATGGTTCTATTCTAATAAAAGGGCTGAGATATCAACTTCTATAAATATGTATGGGAGAAATACTTCCTGAACTTATCCATTAATGATATGTCAATTGTGACACACCAAACATACCCTAATTCCGACCAATATATGGTGTGACAGTTTTAGTCAATAAATATATATACTCTAGTAATGACATAAATTAATGGAAATATTAATGACTAAGTACCATTACCAATGCTTGTGGATAGGAATATCCAATGACACCAAAACTTGTGGAATTCCAACTGGAAGGTCTGTTCTCATAATCTCCTATCTAGGAAATTACTAAGTGTGAACTTCATGAGAATAAGCCTTATCCTCTTACAGGCACTCACACCTTCTAGTATAAATACTATGTTTCCCATTATAGCACATTATCCACCTGTAGAACTATATTAAGAATATTATCAACGAACTTCAAGATTATTGTCATATAAGGGAATTTTTATGAAGTTATCAAGGTGAAAAATACTCTAGGAAATTATTACATTAAATCCATGTAGGAACAATGAAAAATATGTAATAAGGTGTTAAGTTAATATTCAATAAGTCTAATATACATGTAATAAAGTTGTAATCATCTGGTTATAAGACACCAACTCTAACATACACAACATGCCAAAATAAATAAACATTTGTAAAACAAAGACCTCTACATAAGGATAAATTATATGAACAATAATAAATACAAATAAATAAATTACTAATAAAATTATACATTCTATAAAATGATTCGTATATCTATAAAATAGCCTAAAATAATAAAATAAAGTAAAATAGTTCAATTCCCAATACAAACCACCAACACCATGTGTCCCTAAAGTCACTACCGTGAACCAACATCCAGACCCTTCCCAAAGATAGTGGTACCAATCTATCATGAATAATTATAATTGAAGTTCCTGAAAAAGAAATGAAGACTACATATCCACCAATATTACTATATAAGGTGTGAGAAAAAGTGAAATCTGATATAACCATGAGGCCATTCTATTCATTTTATAAAATAAACAAAGTATAGTAGTTTAAAAATTAATAAAATAGAATAGGTTTCTATTTTTCATTCATGATTTAAAAAAACAACAATTTTTGTATACATTGTAAAACATTTTCTTTTAAAATTTTAATCAAACATTTCATTAATTATTTGAAAAAATTGATTGATAAAAACTGATCTCTTTCTTTATAATGTTGAAACAGACTTCAAGTACAAAAATTAAAAATGGAATTCTATTCAGAATTTCCAAAAAATTGAATAACCAAGAATATAAAAGTACATCAAATCCATGATCAACCATAAGGGAAAGAAAACTTCAAATGAAAATTCATACCGGGGAATACACATCACACATGAAAAATAAGAAATAAGAAATCATAATTTACGATACATATCCTGAGGGATCACAATATGGACTAACATAAAATTACTTAATATATATAGGTGGAACCCCCAGCCGGTTGGTCTAATGATCCAATACTCACCACTCATATCAATCTCATCTAGATTTATGGATAAAATTTCATAATTAGATTGTTGTAAAATAAGGGACACTAGCCATTGAATATAAAATACATGTAAAGAAACTATCCTGGGATTTCTTACTCAGTGGCCTAAGGATCCTTCTAAAATATATAAGGGAGGTCAGACACTTCCATGATAATGTCAATACAAATAAAATAATGAATACCAAGGATAACATCACAATCATACCCTTCCCACCTCCAATATCCCCCTTAAAATGATCCCAAAAAAATAATCATAATCATTAATTAAAATTCAAACATCCATCATAAGCAAATATATAATCATCAAAAATACATATCGACAGGTCTCGATAAGGGCCTAACAAACAACTAACCATATGGAATTTGATAAAGTTACAACTAGGCCTTTTCTTTACACATAATAAATATATATCTAAAAATAAATTTTAAAACTAATAATAAATACAATGGAAATGAAAAACATAAGAAAACAATAATCAGAACTAATAAAGTAAACAAAAAATCAGTATTATAAATAAAATACCAACATTATTAATATGTAAAAACCTTAAAAATAATAATTATTACCACTTTATAAATCAGTTTTGATCCAAAAAATCCTAAAAAATCATTTTTTCTTGAAAACCATCATTGGAATTTTATCAGTTAGTTAGATGTTATAACACACCATTCAAAAATGGGGTTCTATTATACTATGAAATTCACGGAGTTATTCAATAGAAAAAAATCATGGATAACCACTAACAAAAAAGTTAAAAATAAACAATTACCTTAGTTTAGATTAATATTTAATACCTCAAGCATCCAAGGAACTGAAAAATAAATTGTAATTTTATAGAAACACCTAATTATAATGGTAGAACCACTTAATCAATGGTGAATACCACTAGAAGAGGTATTAAGAGATTTATAAAAACCTTAATACTAAAAAAACCTCAAACTAAAACAACTTTATAAATAAAAATTGGTTTTCCATGGTCACTTGGGATTTTTAGAAATGCTAAAATGAAGAACAATTAAAGGTGCAAGAAATAGGGGCTCTTATATTTCATATGGTGAAGGACCAAAAATAAAACCACATTAATCCACAATAGATAGGATTAATTGGATTATAAAATAACTTTGGAGGTTCCAAGGTAGATTATTTTTTTATGGGGATGAGTGGGGGTGAAGACTTAAATAAATTAATAGGGATATATGAAATTCCCATACTCAGTAAGGTTGTACGGATTACTCCCATGTTTTTCTAACCATTATGGTAACCATGTCATTACCACTATCCAAAATAGAAGATTGAGAATGGGATCCACTATATGGTATCCAAAAATATATACTAAATTAAGAGAACCTGGTAAAATCTAAAAAATATATGGGTTTTACCTCGGAACACCATATATCTAAATGGAAATGATCAAATACCAAAAAATACCAACAAGATATTTCAAAAGAGTCATAAGTCTCCCCACTATCCCACTTTTTCCCAATAAATTAATCAATTATTAAAAAAAGTGGGAGTTATGAGATTAAACCCCCTAGGAATGGCCTGATCCACTACCAAACATCTAAACATAAGACTAACTGCAATGATAACAAACTTCCCACTCATTGATGGGGCCAGTCCAAAAAAATTGAGATATGTCGACCAAAACACACTAAAAATATGAAATGGAAGATACCTTACCAAATAAATAAAGGGGATTGAAAAATTTATGATTTTGGAATGGACACCCCTCTCATATGACTTGAATTTGAAATTATAAAAATTTTCCACTACTCACAATAGCCATAAGAAATCTATGCCAAACCAATTGTTAAAACATAATCACCACCTATGAAATATCTAAGGTCATAGTATAATTTTATTAAACTTCTAAAAAATGAGAATTTTAATTTTTAAATGAAGAACATATGTATATAGAAACTGTTTTTTTTTTTGAAAATTGAATTTTTTAAAACATTAATCCTTCATTATATTATTTCAAATAGATTACTAATTAAAAGAATATTAATCTATTTATTTATAAATTGAAACATTAATTTGTTTTATTAATTATCCTTTTAATTTGATCAATTTAAATTATATAAAATTAAACAACACATAAGAATATAATTATTTTAAAAGATATCAATTTTAGTATTAAATAATTTTAATAAAATATCATTATTTATCTTCTAAAAAATCAATTTTATGAATATGTTTGTTTAAGGATCACTATTTAATTTTTATAAATAGATAAAATATTTATTTATAGCAATAATAATACTAATATGTTATAGTAAAATGATATATATTTTTAAGATAAAATATTTTTATTAATTATTTTTAATTTGTTTCTCGAATTATTTATTATTTTAGAATTATATTAGTTTTAATTTCATACTAATAGTTACAAAATTCCATATTTATTTTTGGATAAATGTATATAAATATATGATATATCTATTAACCAAATATTTAGTTTCCATATGTATAATGTCCATATGTCCAACGACCATAAATATAAAGATTATATTACACTCATATATATATATATATATATATATATCCTTATGTAAATTTCTTAAATCAACCATCCTATTAATTTATATGAGTATAAAATTTTATATGGTTATTATTATGTTTTTCCCTTTTCCATTATTATAATCACAGATATTTCCTTCAATGAAAACCATGAGTATTAGGATTTCATTTATATATCCTTTGGATTTTCATATAATTTTATTCATTATATATTTCTCATAATATGTTTCATATTTTATTACCATAATTTACTAATTTTTAACATTAATTATAATATTTTATGTCAATAAGATTTCTCACTGTTCATTTTAGTACAATTTTTAATGTGAAATGTAAAATTAAACATATTATTTGTTTAAAGTAAAATATATACTAAAATATAAAGGTGTTATATATACATGATACCATAAAACATGAACTCTGACTATCCATACAAATAGGTTGGAGTTATACATTTATTCCCATATAAATCCTTATAATGTTCTATATTAATGAATCCATGGTATCTATCATCATATGAAAATTATATAAATTGATGTGGTTAATCCCATATTACATAGAAATTTATTAAAAAAGAACATAATATATTTTATAATGTCGGGATAGTACTTTTACATTTACAACCTATGTGAGGGTGGTATATAGATCATTGATGCAATATATAACTTAACACCCCTTGATGACTCCAAAATTTAAGGGAAATATATGGATCATGATCAGAGATAATAAAGAGATGTTATCCATGAAATCGTAACACCTACATTATATATGTGTTAAAAAGTTACTTGATGGAAGTAAATTACCTTATTTATTGGAAATGTGTTAGCTTTGAAAAATAATGAATTAAAACACAAATAAAATTCTACCCATTTGATTTCCTCGGAACGAAAAAGAAAAATTACATAGTTATATTTTCATACTTATATAAGGATATTGGAAACAGTTTCCTCATTCTATTGGTTGACAAATATTAAGTATTTACTTACTTCAATACATGTAATCATGATGTATAACAAGAAATTTCAATTATCATGTTCTTCCAAATTTATTTCTTAAATTTCTTTATACATCTTGGTGATCCTTGGTATTATAGAGAAATAATATCCATGATAATAACCATGAAATTCATTCGTGATCCAATGTATAGATATAAAAAAAAATATCTCCATAAATCTAAGGACTCCATCCTTATTAATGTTTAACTGAAGAAGTATACCTCTTTGGAAGACATTTATTATTTTCATTAATGAAACATCATATCTATAAATTCTATATATCATATATTGTAATAATTTTTGAGTTACTGTGTGTGAATTATAGTGAACTGGGATTGACTTAAATGGATATTACATCATTTTAGATGAATATTCAGTACATTACAAAAATACATGCATGAGGACAATAATAGTTTAGTGTCTTTGGAAATCTGGAAACAAAATCTTATATACTGGTGAAAGATCTTCAACATCTCCCATAAAGGTCTCCACCTTTAGTACTTCTACCTAATCATTTTTCATAACCTAGGTAATAGAAACATAAGAAATTACTGAGCTAAAATGATCTGTAATGGTAAAAAAGGAAGATATTTAAGAATAGTCATGATAATAATGGAATGGGAACATGATCATGATAATAGAAGATCATACCTTACATATCAAAGATCATATACATGAATCCTAGAAAAACAATTGGCTATTCATAAGGTAAATAAATAAATAACATAATCCATGAAAGAATAACATAGGAATAAAACATGGAATTGTGGTAGACACATAATAATATACAATGATGTATATAGTAGTCAATTCATTGTTTTCGAGAACATCATAGTGGACAAATTACTTTATTAATCTTGGTTCACACCTCATACAATCCCTGTATTACTGAACCAAGTTCACCCCACATTCCATATCTTTATTAATAAACTAAGTTCATTTCCTGTTCCAGACTTATAATACTTAACTGAGTAAATTTCTCATTGCAACCCTGTAATATTGAACCATGTTTATTTCTTTTTCAACCCCCATGTTACTGAACCAAGTTAATTTGTCTCTCCATCCATGTTTGTCTTATGAGATATAAATATTTACCAAATTCTTTGGAGGGATATATAGGTCCCACCCTTATCATAATGAAATCCTACATACATCTTCCCCAAGATCATAAATAAATATATCATAACCTATGAAATGAAATTGGTATCATAAACATGTAAACATATCATAACCTATGTAAAAAATGTAGGTTTTATAATCATTTCATGAAAATCATAACCAATGAGATAGAAACAGATTTCATAAACATATACCCCATGAAAGATAAATGGATTTCATAAATACCAGGACATTTAGGATAGCCAATTCATAAAAAGAATCTGAATGGAGACTTTAGATAATTTCCTAAAAGAGAATGAGTATCATCAAAATATGTTATCTTATATGGATTTTTTTTAAATATCATTGAAAAACATTTCTTAAGGAAAATATCCTTTCTTCTTATAAAAATGATTTTTAATATGTAAAACCATTTGAAAATAGTTTTCCTATAAAATACCTTGAAAAATTATAAGGAAGACTTTAAATCCTTTGGAAATTTTTTTCCTTGAAAACATATTAAATAAGATTTAAAACATTATTAAAAAAATTTTCATAAAAAACACTTTTAAAACTTAAAATAATGTTGCAAAATGTTTTTAAAACCATTTCATTGAAAATTATTTAAATAATTATAAATAAATCTTGAAAATTATTTGAAAACCATTTCATTGAAAATACTTTTAAAACATTTAAGAAATCATGAAGAATTTCTTAAAACCATTTCATTGAAAATACTTTGAAATATTATAATGAAATATTGAAAATGTTTAGGAAACCATTTCATTGAAATTACACTGAAAACATATAAATAAATATATAAAAATTTTTGAAAACCATTTATTTTAAAAATAATTTGAAAAACAAATCCTAAAAAATTAACCCTTTAAAAATGAAAAGGTAGCATTAATGAAATGATTATGGGTAAATCCATACATGTCAAACAAGGAAAAAATAACATTCCTTATCCATGGTAAAATTTTTAGAAAAAAATCCTTTTTCCAAAAGCGACAAGAATATTCAATTGAAGATATTGGTAAGAGAGAAAAGGGTAAAATTTTCCTTTAAATTTTATAATAGAATGGTATAATATTATTGGAACATTTTATAGAATACATAGATTATCGAACTAATAGAAGGTAAAGTTAGGATTTCTTAAAAACACTTTATTAATTATCTTGTGTACAAAAGAGTACAAATATTATACCAAGACAAGAATATAATATGAATAACCAGAGGAGAAGAAAATTTGTGAATTTATATTGATATGGTTCATAATATTTTATAAAATTAAGAATAATCATAAAAAAATATTGAAAATTGATGAGATTGTTTCAATAAAACCTTATCACCATGTAACTTGGGATCAGGCTCTTCATGTAAGAAAATAAAATTAAATGAATCTTATAATATAATGAAAATATGTATCTTCATGATATATCATATAAAATGGATTTATATACACCTCAAAATGAAATAAAAGAGAAAATATAAAATATCTCATGGAAATCAAAAGTGAGATGAAATCCCCTTACCTTGTGTCTTGACTCTCATCATACTCATTCAAACCACCTCTTAATCGAGTAAAACCATTTGGTTTGTTCCAAAAGCCTTCCATGGATTGAATTCTACACCAGGGAAGGAATCTTCAAGGAAAAGTGTATTTCTAGGAAGTGTATTGGGTAGAACCTAGCCAAACATAAGAGTTTTTAGAGGTGTGACAAAGTTGGAGAGGAGGTGGCCTTTTATATGGAAGGAAAAGGACTCACTTAAAATTTTCGAAAACAAGTTTGGTTTATACTTGTTCATACATAAAAAAGTCATAAAAAATCAAACCAAAATAAATAATTTAAGTTTTTTAGACGAAATATGGCCATAAAATAGTTTTTTTTCAAGTGGGTATGTCATTTGGTAACCTAAGATTAAGTTTTACTCTCTAGTTATGCTTAATTTAACCTTAATCGTCTTGAATAATTTTAATCTCTTTTACTAATCATTTTGATCAAAATCATTATGTTCTAATTAGACACTAAATATTATGTTTATTACATTGTTGTGTGATAATATTTTGTAATTCAATTCACTGATTGGAAAAGTTAATATTAATGTTATTCCCGTAAATGAGAAAAAATTACAGGTCTTTAAAGTAGAAAAAAGTTCAAAAGATTATTAAGTTTCTATATTCAATTTCAAAGTGAAATTGATTATAATGAACGAAATTATATTAACTTATGTATAATTTATCTAATGTGACCTTAAAACAAATATAAAATAAAATTTAACATTAATAATTATTTTAAAAAAAGGCAGTTTTTAACCTAAATGCGGTATTTTCACTATTCATCAAAAAATGAATTTTCTAAAAAAATCCAAAAATATCACCCTAATATAATTTTGGAATTATAAATTAAAAAATTAATTTTATTTTAATAAATAAATTTTCTAGATGTTCTTAAAATTAATTTTATTGTTTTTCATAGAAGGACAAGAACTGTAGTTCATAGTATTTTTAACCATTTAAGAAATTTTCCAAAAAAATTATCTTTAATTAACATTATGTTTTATTTCTATAAAACCATTATTTTTTTAGAATTAGTTATTAATATTCATATCACTATATTTAAAGGAAATTTTATAGTTGTTTGATTTAAAAAATTGATATAAAAATAAGCTTCACAAAAACTCGGTGTCGCGTGTAATGTATACTAAGTCGGTGATGTGTTATTAACAAGGCAAGTCAGTATAACGTGTAGCACAAGAAAAGTTAGACCCATGTGAAATGAATATTTGGGTTATTTTTTTAATATATATATATATATAACTATTTCTAGTGTCACGTGAAATGAAAAATATCAAAAATATAATTTAATTAGAAAATTAGTAATTCACAAAATCTCGTGTTGTTACATTTTACCCCCCTTAAAGTGAATTTCACCCTCAAAATTAATATAGGTTATCAATGTTTAATATTTGAAATTTTTATTCATATAATCCCACATCAGAAAAATAAAAATTAAAAATTCCCTTAAAATGGAAAGTTTCAACAATAACAGTTACCCAAATTAACATATAATTGGGTTTCCACATACGATAACATAAGTTGGGAGTTAATATTAGACATAGAGGAAAACCGTAAATATTTATATGAAGTGATTTAGGTCATCAATCCCAAACAATTGAATGATCAAATAAAATTTTAGTGTCTCAAATTCATAAATTTATGATGAGTTATGAGTCCATCAGTTCAACATAAATTAGGGTATTATAACAAAAAATTTACTTTTGATAATTATCTTAACATTGAGTAATTCTTTAATTGAATAAGAATTTAAGGAAATATACTTATTTTATATATTTATATAAAAAAAATCAATATTTTGTTGTCATTTTTCCAATTTCAAATTCATCCATTACTTCATGTAATGGACATCTAGAAATTATCTTTGTTGCTGGAAGTGCTAAAATAAAATTTTAGCAGATCTTATGGCCCATAAAATAATAAAAATCATAACTATTTATCTATTACTATTCTTAAAAATCAACATGGTTAATATATTAATATCTATACATATAAATTAACATAATTGTTTCATCATAAATAATTATTCATTAAAAATAGTAATAGATTAACAATGACAACATGTAGGACTGTGGTAGGTGTGAAACATTTATTTTCCTTCAGTCATGGGTTCATGACCCACAAACTTTCCAAACATGATTATATTTCACCTGATATAAATGATTTCACTTTCTAAAACTATACTAACATTATTTCAAAAATATATAAGATGGACATCTTTGAAATAAATTTAATCACTAAATAACCTTTTAACCAAGGTTTTCAACACAATATCAATACATTAATACTTCCTCTATTTTTTATCATAATCATTTCATGAATGTTTAACCTTATGAAAATCCAAAACTTTTAAAAATAGAGTTATGAAATCAGGTT
Organism: Viscum album; assembly: GCA_963277665.1. NCBI lineage: Eukaryota > Viridiplantae > Streptophyta > Magnoliopsida > Santalales > Viscaceae > Viscum > Viscum album. The sequence goes on from OY728119.1 coordinate 2,125,506,777, forward strand.
AACATTAATTACCCCATTTATCACGAAGTATCTCTTGGTGGACACATTCTAATGATTTTAATACCCTCATCATATATTCTCTTGAAACATGGTATTAACCTAAATTTTCATAAATCCTTATTGAAAACATGAATTATTCCTTATTCAAAGTATATTTGATTTATTCCATAAATCAAAAATGTTTTAAACATCATCAATGATACTATAAACTACTTGTCGAAAAGTCCATAATTAGTTCCAAGGTAGTCAGTATTGTCCACTTTACTTAATCACATACCACTTATCTTTATTCAATAAAACATTATTATAACATAAGGACCATATTCAGGGTTATATTTCCTATAATTATGTGTTTTCCAAGGACATGACATTTTTATAATATCACTTTTCTATTCCATCTATTCCATTCAATGTGTTCATGTAAATACATAGTGAATAAAATAAATATAACAATCCTTGTATATTTTACATTTAATAATTCTTGAATCCAAATACAAAAAAACATTGATTACCGCATCCTTAATCAATTGACATGGATACCTCATATTAATACTTTTTTCCATTAAAATTCCATCTGTAGTCTCTTCATCTCCATAAATGTAAAAATTACTAATACCACCTTGTTGATCCTATTCAAGAGCATTCCAAGTGGGAAATTGAGTTTCATAATGATCATTTCTTCCAAACATAAAACACTTAACTATCGATGATGTCTTATTGAGGCCAATATTTTCATCTATTTTGTTAACCAAACTCTTCATTTTTCACTTGTAGTCACTTTCTTTGTGTCCTTCTTTTCCATAGTCAAAACATCTTATTATTCCTTTAAGACATTCACTTAAGGGATTATTTCCACATTCTTAACACAAAGGAAACCAAATCGTCTTTCCTCAATGATCTCCATTAGTCGTACCCTAAGATAACTCATTATTTCTATTCCTTGGTGAGTCTGAGAGTTGGTTAAGGTAGACATTGTTAATTATATTCCATGAATAATAATTAGGCATGATAACAATATCTTTCACTCCAGTGATCATCCCACTTTACTACTCATCAGAAAATCCTCCATTACATTCATCATTAATTTGGTTCCTTCTATTTCCCTCCTTTGAAAAAACCAAAAGCATAGTGTGATCATTACTTATCATAGCATAAAACCACATAGTGGTTACTCCTTGGTACTTCTATGCCAGATCCATATCCAATTGTAATATCTAGATGGGGATGTATTTATACGAAGCCACTCAATCTATCCTTTTCCAAAATTCTAGTACATTATCCAAAATCGTAACTCATCCTTACACTTATCATTAGATACATCCATATAAATATTTTTAGAAAAATACCAAGGGATGCCTCGAAAGATTCCTCATCCTAGTTTCTAAAGGTTGACTAAAACTTTCCTTTGATACCAACTATAGTGACTCATGCATTAAATATATAGATATTACATCATTTTAGATGAATATATATTACATTGCAAAAATACATGCTCGAGGACCATACTACTTTAGTTTCATTGGAAATAGGGAAAAAATCTTCTATCATGGTGAAATATATTCAATATCTCCCATAAAGATCTCTACATTCATTAATTCTACCTAAAACCTATTTTTGTAACTTGGGGAAAAATATAAGAAATGGGTGAGCTCAAATTCTGTATAAATGTAACAAGAGAGATATATAGTCATAATAATGTGTATAAGGGTATGAGAGCATGATCATGAAAATATAAGATCATACCTTGGATATTAAAAATCATATACATGAATCATGGAATAAATATTGGTAGTTCATAAGTAATAAATCTTACGTTAATAAAGAACACTATATATGAAACCATAACACATGAATAAAAAATGGAATATTGGTAGACACATAATCATATTAAATGATTTCCATATTAGTTAAGGCTTTACTACTAAGACTATATTTATGGACAATGTTCTTTAATGAACTGGGTTCACACCCCATTCTAGACATGTATTACTGAATCACGTTCTCCCCTCGTTCCATACTTCTATTACTGAACTGATTTTATTTCATGTTCAAGCATTGTAATACTAAACTGAATTCATTTCTCATTCCATCAGTGTTTCTCTCATGATATATAAATATTTAACTAATGCATTGGAAGGAGATTTAGGTCCTACCCAACTCGTATTGAAATCATATATACATGTTCCACAAGATCATAAATAATCATATCATAACCTATTCAATGAAATAGCTATCATAAACATGTAAACATATCATAACCTATAAAAATATACAAGTTTCACAAAAAAAATTATTAAAATCCTTACCCGTGAACGAGAAATGGATTTCATAAACATATAAACCATGAAAGGGAAATTTATTTCATAAATACATTGAAATTAATCATAAATAATTCGAATAAATAAAATGAATGAAATCTTTAAATCATTTCTTATAAGGGTATGAGTATCATCAACGAATTTCATCTTTGACAGAAAATAACTTAGAAATATCTTTCAAAAATGTTTCTTGAGGAAGGTATTCTTTCTTCTATGAAAAATAATTGTTATCACATGAAACCCTTTGAAAGACATTTTCCTAGAAAATACCTCGAAAATGTATAAGGAATAAAAGAAATTTGAAAACCTTTTCCATTAAAATCATAAAAAATAAGCTCCAAAAAACATTAAAAACATTTATCTTTGAAAAAACATTGAAAAAATAAAAGAAATATTGAAAAGTTTTTGAAAAAAAATTAATTTATAATACTTTAAATACTTATAAAGAAATATAGAAAATGTTTTTAAAACCATTTCATTGAAAAAACATTGAAAACTTATAAATAGATCTTGAAAATGTTTTGAAAAACATTTCATATAAAATAATTGGAAAACATATAAAGAACCCTTGAAAATGTTTTGAAACCCATTTCTTTGAAAATTAATTTTAAATGAATTTTCTTAAAAAATATAATTTTAAAAATTGTAAGGATGCTTCAAATAAATGATGGCGAGTAAATCTGTACATGTCAAATGAGGTAAGTATAACATTCCTTTTACATGTTAAAAAGATAATAAAAAATTCCTTGTTCAGAAAGTGACAAGAGGATTCATTTGAAGAGTTTTGTAAAAGAAAAAATGGTAAAAATTTACTTTAAATATTACATGAAAATGGTATAATATTCATGAAACCATTTTTAGAAAACATAGATTTCTGAATGAAGAGAGGGTAAAGTCAATATTTCTTCAAAACACATTCTAAACTATCTTATGTAAAGAAGAGTAAAAATATTGTACCAATGCAAGAATATAAAATGAATAACTATAGAAGAATAAAATTCATGAATGTATTCAGATATGGGTAATAATATTTTATCAATGGAAGAATAATCATTTTTCTGAAAAGCAATGAGATTGTTTCAATAAACCCTTGACACGTGGTAATATGGGATCATGTTGTCCATGTAAGAAAAGAAATAACATGAATCTTAGAATATCATAAAAATATGGATATTCATGATGTATGATATAAAAAGGGTGTATAAACACCTAAAAATGAATTTAGGTGCATAAAAAAATGTCAGTCTCAATTAATAAAAATTAAGACAAATCTATTTTACGAATTTGGTATCTTTTTAAACTTATACCCATGAAAGAAAGATCATTAAATGGATATATTAATACCCAAAATTTAATAATAATAATATAAATTGAATAAAATCATGGGCAGTATATACACCATACAAAAAGAAAGAGTAGAGGACATATCATGTATCTCAAATAAATAAAAAGTGAGATGAAATCCCCTTACTTTTAATCTTGACTCTCATCATACTCGTTCAAACCACCTCTTAATCCGGTAATGCCATTTGTTTTATTCCAAAAGGCTTCCTTGGATTTTCTTCTTCCCAAGGTACGGTTTGTATGATGAAGGGAGGATTTCTAGAAAGTGGATTGGGTAGAGCTTAGCTAAACATAATAAGTTTGATAGGTTTGAGGAAATACGATAAGTAGTGGTCTTTTATAGGGAAGGAAAGAGACTCACTTGAATGTTTTCAAACAAAAAGATACTTATAAACATTTTATCACCTAAAAAAAGTGATAAGAAACCAGGAAAATCAATAATGGAATGGTTATGGACGAAATATGGCCAACTAATAGGTTTTGGATAAGTGGACATGTCATTTGGTCCCCTAAGATTAAGGATTAGTCCCGAATTAATCTTAATTTGACTTTAATTGTTGTAATTAATTTTAATCACTTTTACTTATATTTTTTCTCAAAAATAAACATGATATAATTACACTATAAATATTATATTAATTATGAAGGTGTGTTTCAGATTTTTTAAATTAAATTCACAAAAATGGAAAAATTATGATTAATTCTAATCCCATAAATGGGTGAAATTACGGCTCTTTAAAGTAGAAATAAGTAAAAATGTTTATTAAGTTTTTATATTAAAATTTAAATTTAAATTGATTCTAATAACCTAAATAGTATTAATTGATGTATAATTTTTCAAATTTGACATAAAAAAATTTTAAAATATAATTTAACATTAATAATTATTTAAATAAAAATGATGTTTTTAACCTAAGAGAAGTATTTTTAACTATTCATTAAAAAAATGACGTTTCTTAGAAAAATCACAAAAAAATAACCCAAAGCTAATTTTAGAATTATAAATTCAAAAATGAAGTTTATTTGATGAAAATGAAATTTATGTATGTGTCTAGAATTAATTTTATTTTTTTTTCATTGAAGGACGTGGAGTGTAGTTCGTAGGTTTTTTAAAAAATATAAGGACTTTATCAAAAATTATAACTTTCATTATCAATATGTTTGTTTATATAAAACCATAATAAAAATTATTTAAAAATCATTAATTAATATTCATATCACTATGTTTAATGGATAGGTTATAATTATATCATTTAAAAAGTATAATAAAAATGATGCTTCATAGAAACTCGGTGTTGCATGTAATGTACGCCAAGTTACTGTTGCCTTTTTCACAAGCCAAGTCAATATTTAATGTAGAGAAAGACTAGTCGGTTCCATGTGAAAGAAATTTTTAATTTTCTTTTTATACATACACATGTATAAATAACAATGTAGAGTATCATGTGAAATGAAAAATATCAAGTAGATAAATTAATTCGAAAAATAATAATTTAAAAAAATATTGGGGTGTTATATGAATGATATGAGGTCAATCCTTCCTTATGGATTACTAATTCCAACCTCACCCGATATTGATTATATAATTTTTATCCTTCTTTAATGTAATGGGAGTTCTATAATTCATCCAACATAAGGAATTGGATTTTATTCTATTTAGTAAGATAAAGAATGACATAATAAAAATACTTTAGTAAGTATAACCATCTCTTTAACATCATGTCTAGATCCTTCCTAGTAGATATATATTTATGAATTATATATTCTATATATACATCACACCATTCCAAGTAGAGATAATTATTCCAAATCATCAATATAAATATTTGTGATGCCAACTCAAAATCACGAGTTTTATTATTCTACTCATGTAACATAATTTGTTTAGTTTAATATTCTATAAAAATATTATTAAGGATTAAGAAAAAACCAATATACTTCTTTGAATCATAACTATAAATAATATATCCTTCACCTCAAGAAGTAAATGGTAATATAGGTTTACTAACTATCCTTATCTAAATCACACGGAAATTTTATTCAAACTTTGTGAATCGTGTAAGCCTAACCCCCTTCAATGTTAACAAGGTTGGTTGATTGTATAATCATGGAAAATAGAAATAATAAATAATAGTACCCAACCACAAATAGAATGGTATTAAACATAATTATATAGGATATTCAAGATCAATATTATATCACAAATTCTATGAAGGGTTAATTAAAATAACTTAAATAGTGTCCACATTTCCTTGGAATGCCACTTTAAATATCCAAAATTCAAGCATACTGATCCATAGATTTAACATCACCATCATTAATTGTTGTCAAAAAATATAAAACAACTTTATTCTCCTCATAAATTTTAATAAATAAAAATATCAGAAATTAAATATACCAAATTTTTTTAATTGTAATAATTATGGAATCTATTAATTAAATTACTAAATATAGTTATTGTATTTATCTAAAGAATGGAAATTAAAAAAATTCATAAAATTCCTAACTAGTTTGAAAGTAAGACATCTGAGTTTCCTCATTTCAAACCATAGGGAATTGTATATATATCTTAATTCAATAATGAGTATGTGTGAACCTTTAATAAATAAATCAAATATATAATCAATTAATAGAAAGGGATATTTATTCTTAATTTTAATAACAATTTTTTTCAGTTACCAATACATAATCTGTTAAATAAATTATTCTTATTAAAAAATAAAATATGATCATCCTAAGGAGACATAGTAGGATATTTATGCCCCATATCTAGTAGATCATATAGTTACTTACATAAATACTTTATTTCAACTGGATCCATTCTATCTCTAGGATATGATATATGAATACATCAAGGGAATTGAAATTTTAAACTAGAAAAGTATATTGTGAGTTATTCAATACATATAAAATTATATCATTATACTATGGTAATAATTAATAAATTTCATTTGAATAATTTCCCAAAATCATTTTATGTTGTCTCTTAATATCAGGGTAGTAAAAAGTGTCTTATTTCATGTTATCATAAATAAATTAATTTATTTTCATTGAGGTATTGAATTGTATGTTCTAAGAATTTTTTATATATGGATAAATTAGTCCATTAAAATTATATTATTAAAACTAATAAACTTGGTAAAATTTATTATGTACCAATGAAAACATCAATGGGTTATTCCTAATCTGATATCGAAGTTGAAAATGAACAATCTTAACCTTGAGGCTTTGTGGGTGGAGGTTATCAATTCCATTTATTCATTTTCTAAGTTGCAATATTATATTAATAATTTCATACCTTATTACAAATTAGGTATTTAATTATAGTTTTACAATTTTTGAAAAATGTCTTCTCTTCTTCATTTGTCTAAAATTGAAAAGTCAATCATTCTAGATTGAATTCTTGTTATAGGAAAAGTGACCATTATTTCCACATTCAAGAAACATTATTGTTCCTTAAAGATGATTTCATTACTAGTTTATTACAAATTACTATCTTTTGTTAGGTTGAAAATTTTTATTTCCATACACTTTATCAGATGAACTTCTAGTGTGATGATCCTTTATATTCTTGAAATTAGAGGCTTTTTTATCCGATGAACTTTCCAAGACTGATACACCTGATCTGTGTATACATTTCCTCAAATATTATTGAAAATAAGGACATATTTTTAGTAAATACCTACTACTTAGTGGAAAAATACATTGATTTTGGTGATCTTGTTCATATTCGGGTGTTTCATGTCCAAATACACAAACTAGAAGAACTCTAAGAAAAATTCCCAAACTACACGGTGTGTACATGCCTACATGCAGCGTACATTTAGACTCATACACAGATCTTCTGGATAAGTGCACACTTAATTTTCCCGAACAAAGACGACACATTGTGTGGGTCATACCTGAACACCTTTTATTGGATTTTAGATGAGGTTGGTGGAATTTTCTAGAGACTACATGCCATGTGAGCTATTTCCAAATGTCGTGTACTCTCCACCAACCGGCCGATGATGCCGCAGAAGTCAAGGGAAATGCATCTAGAACCTACTAGAGAAAACCTGCAACAAAAGTGTATTGACGAAACTACACGACAAGTAATTTCTATACACATTGTGTTCTTTTGTTTTCTATAAATAGAGGTCTTGGCCTCTGGTTTTAAGGAGTCCTTAGTCAATATTATAAAGATGGAGGTTTCTCTTTCGTGGTACCATTGTTCCACTACTCCTCCATTCCGCCATTATACCAATGAATTCACCTCTCCTCGATGTTTTTGTGATGACAATATCAGGTATCGAGGGTTCTGTAATTATCTTTTCTTCCATGTGTAACTAAACACCCCATGTGTTGGGGTTGTGGATGTTGAAAGAGTGTTGTAATTCAGATTAATGGTTATGTTTTTGTTTGTTCTATTTAATTCTTCTTATTCTTATTTAATCATTTCTTTTTATCATTGAGAATTCTGAACCAGACCAAGGGAAGAATTTTCAGGGACTCAGAGGAAGAATATCAATGAATACCTTAATGATCATTGGAAGTATTCATTGACTCACAAATGGATATATCTAAATAAATAATTTTGAAAAACTTACTACTGGAACAATGAGTTAGTTTCTTCAGTTCTAGAAATAGTTTACTAGACCATGGAAAAATTTTCACAATTGAAACCTAGAGTGTTGGGTTATTATGAACAAAACAACCAAATAAGATATTCGTATAACCTACATAATCACCATATCCCCAACACACTAATTTTTCTATTAGCCACCTTAAAAACTACTTTTGTATACTTTACCTTTAAAATTAAATCTTTATTTCAGTAATCAAAATGGTTTCCATTTTCCAAAACAAAAATACCACTCTATATGTAGCATCCTTTACTAAGTTAATTTCAAATGAAATCAAATTAACTCACTCACCAGTTCCATGTGGATCAACCCTGTACTTACTTTATACTAGCTAAGAGTGGGTAATACCAATTTGGGACCCTGATAACATACCTTGGATGAAATGAAAGACCAAATTTTTGCACCATTTCTAGGGATCTCGGTTTGAGTGATAAATTTAGTTGTGTTTTTAATAATTTAGAGAAAATTAAAATTAAAAACCTCCTAAATATCTCTTTTCTAATACCATTTTTGTTTATCTTCCTTTTTTCCCTTTTACACCTATTTTCTGTTTTGAGTATAATTAGGATCACATGTGTATAAGCAGAATCCCCACATGGTCTAGGATCACCAAGTCATCAGACATTCTTCTGATTGGCCTGGAAATCGAATGAACATTGTTGAGACTTCGACATGCACTGGTGGAAGAGCACAACCCGAACTCATCACCCATGGTGAACAACGAGGAGGGAGAGTTGACCACTAGAGATGCAGCGAGGCACCCATACCAGGACCAGAAGCCTCCTACTACTGGTATGCAGGAGCAGGCCCCACAAGGAGGCTTCATGGAGTTCCTTCTGAGGAACTACTAGAGGCGACCACAAAAACCCCCTCTAGAGTACGGTCATCCCCAATAGTTGTAAAAGATATTTCAGGGGCAGTACTTTGCCCCTCAGGAGTAGCAATATATGCCACCTCCAATACCTCAGCAACCACCTCCACACTATTCTATCATGGAGTGTGGTCTACCTTCTATTCATGGAGCTGACACAGGCATTGTATGTCCACCAGTGTAGGCCCAACACTTCGATATCAACATTTCTATCATGTAGCTGATCCAAAACATGGTTTATATCAACGACTTTCTAGAGGGGACCCAAACTCCCGTCTCTCCAATTTCCTGGAGATATGCAACATGTTCTGCTACCATGGAGTTTCCGAGGATTCCATTCATATTTCCCTATTCCCCTTCCCTCTAAGGGATAATTCAAAAGACTGGATAAAAGGTTTGTCATAGTGATCTATCCTCACATGGAAGGAGTTATCTCAGATATTCCTTTCAAAATATACCCACACTCAAAGAAAGTGTCCTTGAGGAATGAAATACACAACTTCCAGGAGCACGAATTAGAGTTGTTGTACAAGTAATGGGATAATTTCAAGGATATGTGGCGTAAATTCCCACACAACGGACTCCCACTCTGAATACATGTCCAAACATTCTATGGATTACTAACGATGAACACAAAATATGTGGTGGATGAAGCAGTTTGAGGTATGTTTATGAGGAAGTCCCCTGAAGATATTTTTGATATACCAGAAGAGATGTCTTCCTATAGCTTCCAGTGGAATTTTGAGTGGGGCACACAAAAACGAGGTATGCACTATATCGATGTTAAAACTATGTTTACTGCCCTGTTGAATGTTGTGTCCAAAAAGATCGATGCACTGAATCTGAAATATGCATCCCATGTACATGTGGTGAACCATCCGGCGTGTAGTGAATGTGGTGAAAAATACATCGTGGGAGAATGTTTGGGACCTACATCTTGGCCTTCGATGAGAGAGGTGATCTATGTTGCTCAAAACCAAGGGTCGAACCAATATCAACAGTACCAGAACCTGGCAAGGCATGATCACTAGAACATAGGATGGGGCCCATAGCAGAAGAATCCTTTTCCCCAGTGACCTCTTGGCTACTGTTTTCCCCAATATCAGAGACAGTACCCAAGGAAACAACAAAATCAACTGGGATCTTACCAGCAGAAAGGGTATCAAAACCCTCACCCACAACAACTGAGACACCCACCACCTCCACCAGCTACATAATCACCTCCGCAGGAGAACACATCAAGGTTAAAGGATCTCATGACATGTTCATATCTACTACTGATACTAGATTCTATAATTAGGATGCTTCTATTCTATGTTTGGAGAACCAAATAATCCAGTTGGAAATCTAGTTCTCGATGAGGTAGCCACGTACACTATTGGGTAACACTGAGAAGAACCTGAGGGAGGAAGCCAATGTCGTCACATGGTAGAGTGGAAATTAATTACAATAGAAATAACCCGCATAGCCAGGTGCACCTACACCCTCTGCTAACAAATAAGGTACAGTTACAGACCCCTGCTCATCCAAAGGCCCACCAAAGAGTCCCCACAAGGGAAAAGAAAATAGGTTTTCAAACCCTTCAAACATGTTTTACCCTTCCCAGAGAGGATAAAATAGAGAAAGTTATACCACCAGTTCAGAAAGTTCTTGGAAGTGTTTAGGAAGCTTCACATCAATATTCTATTTGAAGTGGCACTCATGTTTATGCACACATATGAAAAATTCATGAAGGAGATCTTAACCAACAATAGAAATATGGAGGATCTGGGCACCATTGCAATGACAAAGGAGTTCCCAGCCATTGTACAACATTTGATTCCTCCCAATCTCCAAGAACAAGGTTGCTTCACAATCCCATGCACTATTGGACCATGTAAGTTTTGGAGGCCCCTCTTCTATTTAGGTTCTGGTGTCAACCTCATTCAGATTGGAATTTTTAAGAATGTAGGGCTCAAAAACCTAATGCCTACCCAATTAGCCCTTGAACTTGCCGACCGGTCCATAAAATATCTAAATGGGCTACTGGAGGATGCACTAGTAATGGTGTCTAGGATAATCCTCTGCATATATTTCATCATCCTTGACATGGAGGAAGAAAAAAAGATTCCTCTCATTCTTGGAAGGACTTTCTTGGCCGTTGGGAAGGTACTAATAAACATACACCAGGCGGAGCTGATTTTTAGAGTAGGAAATGAAAGAGTCTCCTACAAAGTCCTCGAATCTATCAAGAAAGAATCATTACCAGCCCTTGAGGGATTTTATGCAACGACCACCATGGATGACCACTTGATTAGAAAAAGGAGATGATATGGTCTTTTCTTCCACCTTAGATGACATGGTTTTTCTAGAAAATTCAATTAATGAATAGACAGAGGACCTGCAATTCCATGAAGGCCAGAGAATCCACTTCTGGCAGCATGATATTATTCCAAAGATTCTAGAGTGGGATGAGGTACCACCACGTGTACGTTCAATTCTAAAGGTGCCTATACTAGAACGGAATCCTCTCCCGTATTCTATGAAGTACGAGTACATGGGAGACCATCAGAAAATGATCCTTATACTTAGTTCAGCATTGTCACAATAGAAGGAGGACGTGCTTTAGAAGGTTTTGAAGTAGCAGAAGCAAGATATTGGGTAGATAGTTGCAGACTTGAAGGGAATCATCCCAACCATTTGAACCCACAACGTGCTGCTTGAAAAAGGAGCAATTCCATCTCGGCAACCATAGCAATGCTTGACCCCCCCCCCCCCCCATGAAGGATGTTGTGAATAAATAGTTAATCAAGTTGATGGATGTTGGAATCATATTCCCCATATTAGATAGTCTTTGGGGGAGTCCCCTATAAGTGGTACACAAAAAGGGTGGCATCACTGTGATTTTAAATGAAAAAAATGAGCTCATCCCCACACGCACTATAACACGATGGAGAGTCTGTGTCGACTACAAAAAGCTGAATGACGCCATGATGAAGGATCATCTCCCCCTACCCTTCAAGGATCTGATTCTAGAGAGACTATTAGGTAATGGATTTTATTTCTTCCTCAATGGATATTATGGCTACAATCTGATTTCCATTTCCCTAGAAGATCAATAGAAGGTTACATAAAATTTACCCTACAGTAAATTTTCTTACTGAACGATGTCCTTTGGAATCTCCAATGCTCTAGAAACCATCTAGAAATGCATGATGGCTAGATTCCATGACAAGGAAGAACATATCATAGAGGTTTTTATGGATGATTTTTCCCTTTACGGAAAATCATTCACCTCTTGCTTGTCGCACCTGGTGTTGGTACTGGAAAGATGTGAGAACACTAACCTAGTTTTGAATTGGGAAAAGTGTTATTTCATGGTGCAGAGTGGAATCATCCTTGGCCACAGAATCTCAGTGAAGGGGATAGAGGTGGACCTAGCAATGATTGAATTCATTTCACGACTTCTTATTCCGAATTCTGTCAGAGCCATCCGCAGCTTCCTGGGACATGATGGTTTCTATATGCGGTTTGTCTATGAATTCTGGAAGATAACTCATCCCCTTACCAACCTTCTATCCAAGGATTCCATTTTTTAGTTAAATGATGCATGCACCATAGATTTTACGCACCTCTAGCGTCGCCTGGTGGAAGCTCCAGTGATGATTGCCCCCAACTGAAAGTAGAAATTTGATGGGATGTGTGATTCCATCGACTATGAAGTGGGTACAATCTTTGGTCAGTGGCTTGTCTGAATTTTCTGACCCATCTATTATACCAACATGACACTCAAAGAGGCATACATGAACTGAAATACCATGGAATAGGAGATGCTGGTAGTGGTGTTCACTTTTGACAGGTTCTATTTTTATTTAAGGATATATAAAGTTGTTGTTTATAATGAACATGCATCACTCAATTACCCAGTGAACAAGATGGATTTGAAGCGATGATTGATCTGATGGCCACTCTTCTTACACGAATTTGATCTGGAGATCTGAGACAAGAAGAGGAGTGAAAATTTTGTTTCTGATCATCTCTCCCACCTAGACCATCCAAATTTGGACAAGGAGGAAGATCGAGAGATCAAAGTGGAATTCCTTGATGGGAACCTTTTTTCCGTCAAAAAATCACCTCGACCCCGGTATGTTGATATTGATTATTATTTGGTTATAGGTTTCATCCACCCCATATTCTCCTTCCAGTAGAGGAAGTGGTTTCTCTTTGATGTCAAGAGGTAGTTCTGGGAAGATCCTCTACTGTTATGATCATGTGGATATGGGGTGATCTGATGTTGCATCTCAGAACTGAAGTTCATGGAGTCAAGGAATTTTTTCATGCCTCACCAGTTGGGGGGACATCATGGGCCAGACCATAATATAGCAAAGATCCTACACTCTGGGTTTTTCTAGCCCACCACGCATAGATATTCCTGATCCTTTATTTCCTATTGTGATCGATGTCAATGAACTTGTAATTTTTGGTGAAGAGCTGAGATTCCCCAGCACCCCATCTTGGAGGTTGGGATCTTTGAAGTCTGGAGCATAGATTTTAGGTGGCCATTCCGCCAATCTTTCAGGAACACTTACATCCTGGTCAGTGTAGACTATATCTCCAATGGGGTAGAATCCACTACTATAGCACATGACTTAGTCAAGGTGGTCATGGAATTTAAAAAAAAGAATTGGTTAGCTCTTTCGACGTTCCATGTGTATTGATCAGCGACAGAGGGACCCACTTCAACAACACATTTATGAAAGGAGTACAATCGATGTATGGAGTGAAGAATCATATGGGGATGACATATCATCCCCAGTCCAATGGACAAGTGGATCTCTCCAACTGTGAGCTCAAGCAGATTATGTATAAAATGGTGAACACTTCAAGGAATGATTGGTCCAAGAAGCTAGACGATGCATTGTGGGAATATCGGACCACCTTCAAGATGCCCCTATGGGTGTCCCCATTTTTCCTCACCTATGGAAATTCATTTCATCTACCATTAGAGTTGGAGCAGAAAGCTTACTAGGTCATCAACGCCCTAAATTTTGAGCAGATGGCAGCTGAAGATAAGTGCATGTTCCAACTTTCAGAACTTGATGAAATCTGATGCAAGGTGTACGAGATCGCCAAGCTGTATAGTGAGAAGATGAGAGAAATCCACGACCCTATGATTTTGAAAAAATCTACCTAACCCAGTGATTAGGTACTCCTTTTTAACTATCATGTTCAATTATTTCTAAGAAAGAAAAAGTTAGGATGGTCAAGACCATTCCGAGTCATATGAGTATTCCACCATGGAGTGGTGGAAATTTATGGGGTGGATGATCAACTATTCAAGGTGAACGGACAGCAGCTAAAGACATACTATCACATGAAAGACATGGTAGGAATGCTCTCAACTATGCATCTTAGATAAGTAGAGGTAAGTAGGTCGAGCCAATGACTTAAAACTAAGGTGCTTCCTCAGAGGCAACACAAAGGTTACACGTCGTGTACCACATTTACACAAAGCATCTACCAATCATTTTAGTTTCTTTTTTCTAATATTATACATATATAGATTAAATTAATTAATAAATAGGGATTATGGTGGTTTCTATGGTTATGTCACTAGAGTTTATCTGATCCATCACCGATTTGAATCCCACCCTCCCTACATTCGGCATTGGGTTCGTCATTTTTATACTCGTTTTTAATTACATGGAGTTTGTGGTATTTTCAAAATAAAATATAAATTTTGTTAAATAAATGAAAACCCATGATGGGGATGGACCTGCTGGCCAGGTTCCTATACCGGTTTCGACAAAACCCGGGTTCGAATCCTGAGAACCGGCTCATTTTCATAATTTTTCATATAAATAAAACCAGACAGTGTGCATTTCAATATACGTCATGTGTGCCACGTTTTCAATAATTCAAATATTTTTTGAAATAATAACATACATGAGGGTGATGTTGGTAGATTGGCAGAGTCTGGGCCCTGGATCAAAAAGACCTGGGTTCAAAATTGGCTAATTTCCCTACTTCATCCCTTTTATTATAATTAAAAAACCATACACTGTGTCTTTACTTCCTCCCACGTAGTATTGGCCCTATACATTAAATATATATAATTCATAAACATGGGAAGTAGTACAAACACTGCTCTAGTGGTTGAGGGCTTGCATTTGAATCGGCTGATCGCTGGTTCGAAACACACCCCAAACCCCAGACCAAAAGTTGTACTTCTCTTTTTCCAATTTTATACAACACGAAGTGTTTTTCCGGATAAATTATGTGTACATATTTATTTTCATTAAATTATCTATATATATATTTATATATTTATTTAATTTTAATTTTTAATATTAATTATTATATAGTTTACAATAATAATTATATTATATACCTATATTCAAAAAAATGGAAATACACGGCATGTGGGACCTTGTACATGCTGTGTAACATGGCTATAAAGGCCATGGCCAACCCAGCCTAAGCCCATGTCACGTGACCCCTCTCTCTTCCCATTTTCTTCCCCTACATGCCCTCTGACCACCCAATTTTAAATCCACCGATTTTTGTGTTTTCCTATCTTATTTCTTCAACATTGTGATCCTCACATCACGTACGCTATTCTACACTCTTTATTTCACAGTTTTCATAGCATTTTGGGTGATTTATGGATCAGCTGATAGTTCAGCTTCCCCTCGTAAATGTCCATGAAATGAAGAACACACATCGTGTACTTCTGTACACATCCACACACTGGAAAATTTAAAATTTGAACCTACAGGGTGTGCCTGTTTGGTACACATCGTGTACCATCCAGCATCGTGCCCGGGTACCTCATTAACATGGCAACACTAAACATGTTTACAAACATGGAATTTATGTAACACCCCAAGATTTCATAGTACATTATCTCATTAAAGTAAATCAATAACTTGCACTACACGCAACATATAGTTTGAGCGAAGCACTACTTACCAAACTAGTCGTTCAAAAAGCTCTTATTTATAGTACTAACCACATTTTGAATTTTATATTTATCTTATATAATTATAACATTCATATTTTGGGTATCTTAGAGATAATAAAAGGAAAATTTTAATTTTCAGATAAAAGAAATATTTTTCAAAAAGATTAATTTTACCGTCGTTCAATGGAGAACTCTTTTATAATCAAATATTTGACACTTTTATATATTCAATTTCACAAAATAAACTTTATCTTTAGAATGAAGACATAAAAATTTAGTTTTGATAAATTTTTGGTGTTTTTCTAATAAGTTTTATATTTTGATGAATATTGGAAAATACGAAATTTTAATTGATAACAAATTTTTTAATAAAAATAATTTATAGTTCTAGATTATAAATTTGAACATGTTTTAAGTATAATTATATTATTTTTTATTATTTAATACAATTTAGTTCATTATACGTGATTTAACATTTAAATTTTACATAAACACATGTCAATCTTTTGATAGTTTTTACTTTTTAAAAACCCTCTTTTTCATTTTTACAAGGGAATTAATTTTAAATTAATTAATGAAAATTATATGTTTTTAATTTAGTAAAATAGACATCGTTTTTGGATTCGTAGTATCAAAATTATTTTCGGGTGAATTTTTTTTATTTTTCTAAAAACATTCAATTTTTTGATGAATATTGAAAAAGACTGCGTTGTTGTTTAAAACCGAATTTTTATTAAAATAATAATTTATTTTATTTAAATTTATTTTAAGCCAAATTAGATATATAATATCTATAGATGTTCAATGTAATTCATTAGATTCATTTTATATAGAAAATAGATGTATAAAGTTTTATTGAAATTTTTAACGTCTTTTACCAACCTTATAGTCATATTTGTAAATTTGCATAAACCGTAATTTTATAGCTTCTTTGAATTGGATTTCAAAAATATGAGATACACAGTTGACATCAGTAAATAAAATGTTGTTCAATTGGGTGAAAATAATTTTTTAGGTGAATAGTGACTTTTGAATTTTATTTACAATAGTTAAAAGTAAATATAGTAATTAAATGTAAAAATGATATTATAATTACCCTAAAACATATCCTAATTTTGTTGGATAAGTTTATTTCAGCCAAAATAAACCTTGAGACTAAAATATGATCATTTTGGTACACTTGGATAAGATTATGACATTTATTATTATTTTATTTAAAGAAGAGTTAAAAGTGTTAAGTTCAAAGTTTAATAACTAAACAATTTTTAATATAGGATTATACATATGATAAATTAGAATATAAATATTAATTATAAATATAAAAATATATCCTACATAATGATATTTTATTTATAATTTTTAGAGATTAAACAATTAAATTTATTTATGACATAATGATGATGCAGTAATTACTTTATCAATGAAAGATTAAAATAATTGATATTATAAATATAAAAATAAATTTAAATTGAGGATTTTGATGCCATACACGAATTTTCTAGGTTAATATGACATGTTAGGGTTGATTAAATTTTTTTAAGTGATAAATTTGTTATGAATAACAAAAACAAAATACCAAATAGTATAAAAGTTGACATAAATTAGTTATAAAAAAAATACTATATTATTAATTGATATAATAATCATAAAAATACTAGGATCGACCAAATGACTTATATAATGATATATATGTCATTAATGATGCACTTTTCGTTATCTTGGCTTTTTTTAGTAAGTTTAGTTACCATTATTATAATAATACATGAATAGATTATAAAAATTAAACGATTTAACTAAGAGTTAAATCTAAAAGATAAGGTTAATATGGTAACCTAAACCTATATATAACCTATTAGTTGAGAGTATTTAGACCTATCCCCACCTTAAACATTAATTAAATCATTTTGGAGCCATTAGAAACCGAATATGATTTTATAATAAAATAATCTTTCATTTTTTCCTAAGGTGCCCCTCACCCCTCTTATAAAAGGGCACTTTCCCTTCTCTCAAATTCACATCTCCAAAGCTGTTTGTATTGGCCAAACCCTACCCAAATCTCCTCCTAACATACTTCACATCAACCTAGAGGTATTCCATTGATCATAAGGCCATCTTAAAGAGACCTTTGGTTCAAATCAAAAAGAAACACCCGAAGAAATGGTAATTATTTATAACCTCTTTTAAAGTTATTTTCATCGTCCACTTTCTCTTTCATTATTATTTCCACAAAAAAATAAAAAATCGAGTAACTTCTACATAATTTGATGTTGTTTTAAATATGTTACAACCATATTCACTATTATATTCATCCTATGAATTATAATGTCACCATGCGTGTGTACGTATGACTAACTGTCTCCACGCCGTGGTGTAATTTGTTATTCAACACTATGTTATTTGGATAGATATAATTATGAGTAAAATGTTTATAAAAAATGAAAAAACATTCTAATTTCTCTATATAATTAATATACCATCCAATTCCACACCTTTTAAACATTAAGGAAATGATATCGTCGCTTGTGTGTATGTACGGCATACCATCTCCACGACGCGATGAGATTCATTTCCACGTTCACCATTCAAAAATGATTTTAAAAATATATATTATTAATATGTATGTAATATATAACATAATAATTATACTGGAGACACACACATATATATATATATATATGTATGTATGTAATTACATATATATTATTCACTTACTTCCGATCAATACGATATGAAAACGGAAACAACGTTTATGCGTATGTACGACCTATCATCTCCATAAACTGTGTTTTCCATTTCATATATCTATCTATTATAAATATTTATATTCTAAATATATATTAGGTATAAATAATTTTTTATATTATGTAAGTATTTAAATCATGATTTAAGTGATATGATAATGAATAACAAGTTAAAACATGTATGATAAAGAATGCTATTATTACTTGAAATGTTAATTTAAATGAAAATTATTATTAAATGGGTAGTATAGATTCATCAATGAATAATATATGATATAATAAATATTAATATGGTACTTTTATAATTTAATAACATACTATGGTCCTTATATTGGTGGTTAAATGTACCCTAAACTAATGGAAAGTGCAAGGTAAGGGTTAATTCGTCAATCTCATTATTATCCCAGACTGTTTATGTGTAAGTATTTTCTAGGAAATATTTATTATCCATGTCCATGTTTCATAAAATAATTTCTAAAAATTATTCTTTTAAGGTAATATTTAACTAAAACATCATTTCAAATGTTTTAAATATTTATTCTTATAATCCTTTCTCATTAATGTCCATGTTTTCAAAACGAGTTTAAAGATATATTTATATGGACATGATTGTTTTAAAATGTTAATTCCTTTAAAAAGTTTCAAATTAGTATGGGACACTTTGATTAAAAAATATCTTTTAAATTTCATCCTTTAAAAATTGTATGAATTTTAATTGATTTCATGAAAAATAGGTATTTAACTCAAGGAGTTTTACTAATCATTTTCAACTATATCATCCGGTCTAATAATTTTTTTTTCTTTTTCAAAAGCCGGTTTATGGGTTCCTAGTACCCCACTACATGAATCCAATACAACCACTTTCAACATTACAAAAAAACATCATAAACCAAGGGAAATGTCCAAGAATCCATGAACCAGGGCATAAGAACATCAGAAATGTTGGCCAAAGTATTGACATTACTGTGGATGTGATTTTTTTATACCAGTCATGGTTTATAGCTAAAGTGTTGACATTTATTATTCTAGTTTTAATACGAATGTTTATGTTATGTTTCAACAATTTCATATGAGGAATGTAGTGGACATAGTATGTAATCGGTGGAGCCCGCTATAGCTCTCTGTTGCATCGGTAGGTCTCATGATACAAACTAGTGTCTTTCCACAAGGCCTTGACTAAAATTTTATTTATAGTCTTGGCATGAGGCCTTGATTATGTGGTAATGATATCCAGCATTAGGCATTCCCTCATTATGAAATTAGTATTTGCATGTGATTATTCGACTAGTAGAATACCCATGGTCTTGTTTATATGGGGATGTTATATTTACTTTTTCCATATTATGTTCAAGTTTTCTGTTTGAAAGACTGATGTTTTTATTATACATCTTTCCCTAAAAGTTTATAGATTCCTCTTAATTATTTACCCTTACTGAGAATCTGAGGTCACCCCTTTCTTATGTTTTGTTTTCCCAGGAATCCAAGAAGTGTATTATGTTTGATATGCATGGTTAATCTAGGGGAATAATGGTTTTATCAATAAATTATTTATGTTGTTTTTTATGTTAGAAAGTGTAATGTAACATTTGTATGTGTAATATATTTTACAAGACTACTAAACAGATTGGTCTTTAGGGACTTGATTCCTTGTAATCATTCCAATGTATTAAAATAATGCCCTGACTCTGGATAACTGGGGTCGGGGCATTAAAGTTGGTATCATAGGAAGTTTAGTACAATCCTTTGAAACTAGATTTATAAAAACTATGATTAGAGGTGGCTCTGGCACAGATGTTCCTAGGAGTGAAAACTCTGACTAGGAGTTTTGGGCAGGACCCACGGTATCCTGATACATGACAACAGGCCTTGATGCACTCTTGGTTACGACACTCCCGGGGGATATGGTTAGGATAATTCCCATTTTCTTTACAAGCCATTTTGAAGGATTTTGGAGTAAATACATCCTCAAAGAAAAATATTTTTTATGATTATAGTTTATATGCATAATATTTTCAATTTACATTAGTTATTTTACAAGTTTGGAATTATGAATTGTGATTCATAAACTAACCTAGTGTATGCCATTGTTTAGAAATGGCTCCCAGTAGAATGAATGAAAACTCCAGTAATACGCATTATCCAAAGAGTAAGAAGGAGCATATCATTCATGGTATTAAACCAATATTTAGAAGGGAAATAGTCTCCCATGTATTCTCATCATATGAAGAAATAGAATCATGTGTTAATAAGATAAGTAAATAATTCTCCGAGTCCTATAAATTTGAAGGATAGAAATAGAAGAAAAGGAAGGTAGAGAGAAATATGGATAAAGTTAAGAAGGGAAAGAATGATTTTTCCCATATGTGAGAGCTCTGGAAATAATAACCTTGGTAAATTCTTGAAAGGAATGAGAGTTTTTTATAAGTGTGGAGAGAAACAACACCATGTATGTGATTGCAAGAGTAAGAAAAATGATTCAAATGTACAATTCTTCATCTGCAAAGAGATAGAACACTACGTGAATCAAAGTCCCAATCATTAGAGTATACCACAAATGATGTTGTTGGATAATAATCAAGTTATGATACCATCGCAGATGAAGATGAATGACTAGTGTTAATCTTTTGTTATTAAATAATTATTTCATTTGAGTGTTGTATCATCAATGTACTAGTTATAAGAATTATGAAGTATATAAGGATTGTACTGCAGTACTATTTAATTAATGATTTGAGATTGTGTGGTACCAAGAAAATTGACTCAGTAGCAAGTTAAACTTCTGGGAAAATACATGGTTAAAGTAAAGATAAACTTTAATATGGTCTTGATACTAAGTTATTGATTTTGGAAAATTAGATTATTGATTTGGATAAATTATATTGGATATTATTGACATCCTTAGAACTGATTAATGGTTTGTTTATTCCATCATTGTTGGAGTATTCAAAAAATTTGGATTTAGGGTTTATATCCATAATTTTATAAGGAACAAGGGAGAATAAATGTATTAAATAAGGTTTTATGGTAATTCATGGTGTTACTATGTTTTAAGATAATACATGATGAAGGTATTCACATGTTATTATATGAAAAAAAAAGATCTTCATTATGTTTACCTTCCCTATAAATTTTTGATTGTGAGTTTGGGCAGAAGTATTTTGGATAAGTCTAAAGGTTGGAGTGGATTATGTGTGACATTTTATACTATTGTTATGGATACATAATTTCTTTATATTTTTTTGGATTGTTATAAAAAGGACAACCCGAAGGTCGGGCAACAACCCGTCACATCCGGCAAGGCCGCGAGACTTGAACCCGCAACCGAAGGACGACAAGGGTGAATCACCTACCACTAGCATATGAGGTGTCCTATATTGTTTAATGTAGTTTTTTAAAAGGTCCTAAAAATGAATTATAAATTGAAATTATTTTGGAACTCTGTACGATTAGGATAAATAGAGTATTTTTTAGTTTTATTATCTTTTGGGAGTGAAAGATGAATTTTTGGTAGAAATTAGTTAAATGATGGACTCTACTTGTCAATTATTATTTTTTATTCTTCTTATTATATGAATAAATTAATACTTAAACTTTAGGGAAAGGATCTTAAAACCACAATTGTGTTATCCTAATACATTATTTTTTGTCAAACTGATGATATTTTAAATCATCATAGATTTATGGCTTTGAGGCCCTCAATTTCCCATTCACTTGTTTGTGATTTATAACCTCAATCACTCCATATAAATATTTACATTTTTCCTCCAATTATAATTTCCACCAATGTTATCTTATTTGAGATCATAATTTGGTGGTGACTTTTTCATTTCCATTTCCCTCTTATTAAGACTAAATTTTATTAACCTAATTTCCAATGTGGGTTTTCCACAAAGTTATTTTTCTATTTTTAACCTTTTATTTTCAAAAAACAATTTCAACCTGTGAGGATGTAGTTTATTGATGGAGGGTAGATTGTAACAACCCATGATTTCATAGTACGTTATCCATTCAATGTAATTCAATAACGTATGATACACACAACACATAGTTTGTGTGCACCACGACTTACCAAACTAGCCATTCAAAATGTTGTTATGAATATTATTAACCACATTTTTAATTTTATATATAACCTATATAATTTTAACATTCAACTTTAGTGTTTCTTAGACATAATATAATGAAAAATTCAATTTTCAGATAAAAGAAATCTTTTTCATAAAATGAAATTTCACCGCCTTTCAATGAAGAACCCTTTTTAAATCCAATATTTGACACTTTTATATATTCAATTTGAAAAAAATAAACTTCTTATTTAGAATCTGGACATAATAATTTAGTTTGGATAAATATTTGGTGTTTTTCTGATAAATTTAATATTTTGGTGAATAGTCAAAAATACAAAATTTTAATTGAAAACGGCTTTTTTAATTAGAATATTTGTAGTGATATATTATACATTTTATTGGTTTTGAATTATAATTAGATTATGTTTTTTTATCATTTAATACAATTTGGGTCATTATAATTAATTTCACATTTATATTTGACATGAACACATGTCAATCTTTAGATAGTGTTTACTTTTTAAAAACCCGCTTTATGGTTTTTATAACGAGAATTAATTTTAAATTAATTAATAAAAATTCTATGTCTTGAATTTGGTTAAATAGACATCATTTTTGGATTTTTAATATCAAAATTATCATAGGGTGAATTTTGGGTATTATTCTGGAAACATTCAATTTTTGATGAATAGTGAAAAGACTGCGTTATTATTTAAAACCGACTTTTTATTTAAATAATTATTTATTTTATTAAAATTTATTTTAATTAAATATATATATAATACATATATATTTTCAATTTAATTAATTGGTGAAATTTAAAAAAATAGATAAATAAAATTTTATTGAACTTTTTAACGTCTTTTACCCACCTTCTAGGCACATTTTCAAATTTGCATAAAATGTAATTTTACCGCTTCTGTGAATTGAATTTAAGAAATTATAGAGACAGGGTTGACATCAGTAAGTACAATTTGGTTCAATATGATGAAAATAAGTTTTTGTGAATAGTATTTTTTTGAATTTTATTTACCATGGTTAAATGTAAATAGGGTGATTAAAGGTAAAAATGATATTATAATTACCCAAACACATGTCCTAATTCTAATGGATATGTTTATTTCGACCAAAATCAACCTTAAGAATAAAATATGATCATTTTGGTCCACTTTTATTAGATTAGGTCATTTATTATTATTTTATTTAAAGAAGAGTTAAAAGAGTTAAATTCAATGTTTAATAACTAAACCATTTTTAATATAGGGTTATTCATAAGATAAATTCGACTATAAATATTCATTAGAAATATAAAAATATTTCCTACATAATGGTATATTATTTATAACTTTTATAGATTAAATAATAAAATTTATTTATGACATAATGATGATGCAGTAATTACTTTATCAATGAACGATTAAAATAATTGATATTATAAATATAAAAATAAATTTAAATTGAGGATTTTGATGCCATCCACGAATATTATAGTTTAATATTACATTTTAGGGTTTACAAAATTTTTTTTGAAGTGATAAAGTTTGTATTACTTTAACAAAAACAAAATACCAAATAGGGTCAAAATTGACATAAATGAGTATTTAAAACAAATATTATATTATTAATTGATATAATACTCATAAAATTATGAGGCTTGGAAAAAGGATTTATATAATAATATATATGTCATTAATTATCCACTTGTGGTTCTCTTGGCTTTTTATAGTAATTTTAGTTACGATTTATTATAATAATACACGAATACGTGGGAAAATGTAAACTATTTAACTGAGAGTTAAATCTAAAAGATATGGTTAATATAGTGACTTAACCTATCTATAACCTATTTGTTGAGAGTTTTTAGACCTATACCCACCTTTTCATAGAATAAAATCATTTTTGATCCATTATAAACCGAATATGATTGTAAAATAAAATAATATTTCAAGTTTTTTCTGAGGTGCCCCTCACCCCTTTTCTAAATAGGAACATCCCTTCTCTCAAATTCACACCTCCATAGCTAGTTGAATCAGCCAAAACTAGCCCAAATATCCTCCCAACTTCCCTCACTTAGTCCAAGAGGCCTTCCCTTCAGTAGAAAGCCATCCTAAGGATCCCTTTTGTTCAAATAAAAAGGAAACACCCGAAGAAAAGGTAATTATTTTATCACCTCTTTCAACGTTTTTTTCTTCTTCCACATTCTCTTTCATTGTTATTTCTATACCCAAATGATAACACCATTACCTTCTACATACTGTGATGTTTTTATAAATATGGTACAACCATATTCATTAGTCTATCCATCATATTAATGATAAGGACACCATGCATGCGTGCGTATGGCTTACCGTCTCCACGTCGTAGTGTAATTAGTTATTCAACACTATGATATTTGGATGGATATAATGATGATTAATATGCATATAAATAATGAAAATAACATGATAATTTCTCAATAAAATTAATATAACATCCAATTCCACACTGTTTAATCACTAAGAAAATGATATCGGCTCTCGTGTGTACGTACGACTTATCGTCTCCACGGCGTAATGAGATTTATTCCCACGTTCACCATTCAACAATGATTTTAAAAATATATATTATTAATAAGTATGTAATATATGACATAATAATTCAATGGGATATATATATATATATATAAGTATGTATGTACTTATATATATCTTATTCACTTACTTCACTTTAATACGATATGAAAACATAAACTTCGTTTAGGCGTACGTACGACCAACCGTCTCCATAAACAGTGTTTTTCATTTCATATATATATATCTATTATAAATATTTATATCATAAATATATATGATATATAAATAATGTTTTATATTCTATAAGTACTTAAATCATGATCTAAGTGATACGATCAAGAATAACAAGTTAAAACATGTATGATATAGAAAGCGATTATTACCCGAAATGTTAATTTAACATGGGAATTATTATTAAATGGGTAGTATAAATTCATAAATGAATCATTTATGATATCATAAATATTAATATTGTTATTTTATAATTTAATAACATACTATGGTCATTATACAAGAGGTTAAATTTACCCTCTACTAATGGAAAGTAAAAGCTAAAGGTTAATTCCTCAATCTCATTATTATCCGAGATTGTTTATGTGTAAGTATTTTCTGAGAAATATTTATTATCCATTTCCATGTTTCATAATATACATTTTCAAAATTATTATTTTATGGTACTCTTTAACTAAAACATTATTTTTAATGTTTTAAATGTTTATTCTTATAAATCTTTTTCATTAATGCCCATGTTTTCAAATTGGTTTTAAGGATTTATTTTTATAGATATGAATGTTTTAAAATGTTAATTATTTTAAAAAGTTTCAAACTGGTATGGGACACTTTGATTCAAAAATAACTTTTAAAATTCATCCTTTATAAATTTTGCGACTTCTAAATGAATTAATGAAAAATGGGTATTTCACTCAAGGAGTTTTACTCATCATTTTCAACTATATCATCATCCTTTACTGGATATTATTCTTTATTGAGGTTGATTTATTATAATAAAATCTTCCATATTGTATTGAATGCATTATGATATGTTTTACTGTGGATGTTTTTTTATACCATTTATGGTTTATGGCTAATGTATAGGAATTGCGTATACTAGTTTTAATATGAATGTTTATGTTATGTTTCAATAATTTCATATGAGTAATGTAGCAGACTTTGTGACGGGTGGAGCCTGTTGTAGCTCCTCGATGCATCGGTAGGACTAATGATACAAACTAGTGTCTTGGCACAAGGATTTAACAAAAAAATTATTTGTATTCGTGGAACGAGGCCATGAATATTTGGTAATGATGTCTGGCATATGCATTCTTTCATTATGAAATTAGTTATTACATGTGATTATTCTACTAGTAGAATATCCATGTGCATGTTTATATCGATATGTTTGAATTATTTTTTCCATATTATGTTCACGTTTTCTTTTTAAAAGACTCATGTTTTTATTATACATCTTTCCTTAAAAGTTTATAGCTTATGATAAATTATTTACCCTTATTGGGAATGTGAGCTCAACCAATTCATATGTTTTGTTTTCCCATGATTCCAAGAATTGTATTATGTTTGATATGGAGGGTTAATCTAGGGGAATAATGGAATTATCATGTGATTATTTATGTTGTCTTTTTTTTTGAAAGATTAATGTAACATTCATGTTTGTAATCTATTTTCCATGACTTCTAAACCAATCAGTCCTTCGAGACTCGATTCCTTGTAATCATGCCAATGTATTAAAATAATGCACTGACTCTGGGTAACTGGGGTTGGGGCATTATATTGTATGTTCGGTATGTGTCATGTATCCCATTTCTATGGGTCAACCATTGTACAACACACCACACGGCCATATGAAATTTTTTCTTACAAAAACTGTGTCACACCATCACATGGCGTGTATATCATTCTGGGATCTACTCGGACAAAGGTCGTGTCATTGAACCACATGATTGTTAACCCATTTTCACATACACGACGTGGCTTCTGTCCACGCGTTGTGT
The DNA here is from genome assembly GCA_963277665.1 of Viscum album. Taxonomy (NCBI): domain Eukaryota; kingdom Viridiplantae; phylum Streptophyta; class Magnoliopsida; order Santalales; family Viscaceae; genus Viscum; species Viscum album. Next base: position 2,125,534,247 of record OY728119.1, read on the forward strand.
ATCCTTCCCTAGCCAGTGACATGCCCACTCAGCGTCTCTATATAGAGAGAATGAGATGCTAACCCTCTGACACTACACGCCATGTACTCCGGATATATATGATGTGTTCTTCTACTTTTCTGATTTTCTCACATTTTCTTCTTTTTCTTTTGTTTTGTTTTCCATTCTTTTCCAGGCTATGGTAGACATAGAACCTATGCGTGGTAAGTGTCCCACCCCCTCTACTGAGGGAAATAGGCCCACTTTTTGCTAGATACAACTCAGGCCCATGATGACACCAGTACCAAATTTCCTAGCATATCAGCCACCACCTATGGCCATCTTTCCACCACTCACCGCCCCAGTGGAGGCTGATACTAGTACCGCACCACCACCACCCTGCAAAGAGCCTCTGAGCACCACTATTTCATCACCACCAACTACCACACCTCCTTATCCATCTTCAGTAGTAGCTGATCCCTCACCGTTTTCGCTGTCCAGTAGAAATTCTCCTACAGAGGCCGCTCCTCCACCATAGCCATCCCCTATTGTTGCCCCACCTAGGTCCTCCCATGCCGGTGCCCCCTATCCTTGACCGATGTTTCCAGTCACAGACCTGACACATGAATGAGTCTGGTGCTTCACTAACCTCACGATCCAGTTGAGAATTTGTTATCTTGAGAGTAGTATGCCTTAGTAGCTAGGTATCTTGGGGGAGTTGGAGGAGCTCCTCAGGCACATGCCATTACTCGCAATATTCTATGTCATCATTCCTACTTTCATATATTTATTTTTGGAGTTTTCTACTTAAATTGTGTTCGACGGGCCTGAGTACCAGGTGTTTCCTATCGATATGGTCCTGCTGGTCCGATTTCAGCTAGACGGTTGACCATTTTCCCATTCCTTGCCCGATTTCTGATAAGTGTGTTGTTTTTATCCCCATCCAGTAACCCCACCCCTTTTCACCATCATGACCCGCCCTGAGTGTTCTGAGCTCATCTCCATGTGATGGGATATTGCAGTGCCTGACCACTGCTACACCCCCACATCCCAAAAGAGTACCTGCATCATTGACCATATTCAACATTTCACCCACTGCTCCTTTAGCGCCATCATGTTTCCCTGACACAAGGATATGGGGGTTGTGACTAGATGTGACATAGAGCTCCTCACCTATGTCATTTGGCAGTACTACCCGGACCTCCACTATCTTGTCACCTCTTACTTCCATACTATGTTCATCAGCCATCGTGGAAACCTAAACGGTGAGTTCTATGCCACCTGCCTTGCCCACCACCTTGGATTTTTCGAGCCTTACCATCCCCACGATCGATTAAGTTCCCCCAGCAGATGGAAATTCTCATTCTTATTTGTATGGGATTGGACTGGAAGCATGGGAACTTATGTCATCAACCAGGGCCCACCACCACCCCCTACCAACCCTATTTCCCCCAAGGATACACCAACACCTCCTTCCCCACACCTTCCAGCTTCCTCACCCTTCCCTACTTTCTTTCCCATTCCACCTCTAGGACCTTCCCCAAGTGCTTCACCTTCCGCACCCTTATCTAACCTCCCCATCACCATTTGTCTATCCATAATAGACCACCGTCTTGATCATCTAGAGCATCCACATGATTCTCTCCTTCAGCAGTAGACTACATCTACTTAGCACCTTGACCACATTGGGTTGATGATGGAGCTACTACTGCATCATCAATGGATTCCCATTTTACTGGTGGCTACCACTACTTCTGCGCCTCCGGCTGCTACCATACCCCCCCCCCCCTCTGATTTTTTCGTGGCTACAGGCTTTATACTCATCTTTACTACAGGTACCGGCCCACCTCCTCTTTTAGAGCTCGCCATCACAGACGCCCCTTCAGCAACATCACAACCACAGGTTGAGGGCTTTAGTCCACCCACTACTACATTTTTTTATTCCTCCCCACCATTACTTGATGGTGCCTCCCCCGAGGCTACACCATGACTGTGACATTTGGGTTTTCTTTTAAATATATCTTTTTTCTATTTCTGCATTGTGATGATTGGCTTGCTTGTAGTTTTATTTTCCATCCACAGTCACAGGTATGATGGAGCGACTTGTAGATGTCTTGAATTCTTACCATGACTTCTTATTTTGCATGAGGGGAGTCTTCTTTCGATTTTCACAGTTTATTTATCTTTTCATTCATCCCCTCTCACATGCCTTTTCATGTCTCTGTCATCATTTTCCCTCTGTAGTGCACTTGGTGGACCATGTGCAGTATTAAGTGTTGGGTAGATTCTCTTGACCAAATTGGTTTATTCCCTTACCATCATCTAGGAGAAATCATTACTAGATGATATATTTGAAAACATGAAGAAATTTTGGTTATTCATATTTATAAATAATTGATATAAAAGTATGATTTTTTTAATGGTTTCATGCTTATTTTGGTTATTAAGTGTTTTAAAATGATTGCTGATATAGTTTAATTTTCATCTTATAATCCTTGGTTTATTATAATAATTATGCTAATAATTTATATGCATGTCACGAACTGATTGTATCTTTATTCATTTTTCCTCCTCCTCCAATGGCCCGATGGCCTTCATTTTTTATTGCTTTTGATAATCCACCTTTCAAGGGGTTAGGTGGAACCCTTACAAGGCCTTTAGGTGTAAGCATTACATGGCTCGTAGGCCTTAGAAGAATTCATTTCCCGTAGGCTTCAAACATTACATACAACCTAGAACAACTACATGTAACTACTCCTCCCCAGCATCTTTATCGGGAAATCAGCTCTCCACCTTCGCATGGTTATTCAACTCGGCTTTCCTGTGCATGCACGGGCTTGTCCCGATGACGGGTGCCATAGCCTCTCATTCATGCAATCTGTTTAGCTTCTACTATGGTGAAATCTCCTTGATCTTCCTCCTTCTGAATCTTGTTACTTATAGGTTGTTAGGTTTTCATCTTCATATAAGGTGGCCCGAAGGCCTTGAGGTGGCCCGAAGGCCTTACTAACTCGAAGGCCTGGGTGGCTCAAAGGCCTTAAAGGACATGGGGACCAAATATGTGGCCTGAATTCCCAAATTGGGGAATATTCTCGGCTGCTACAGTGCCAAACAGTACCTTCTACAGTTTCCGCTACATTACCTGCAACATTTATGCACAGTTCCTGCTATAGTACTACCACAGTACCCCCGGAAATTAATTGTTGCTTGGATTTGATCCTGGGTCTCCCGGATGCACTTAAGGAGTCCTCACCAACTGGGCTGAGTCTCATGTGATATATTCGTTTTTCCCACTCCTGATAGGTATTCTAGAACCTTCTTCAAATTATTTATAATACCCTATTTCTTGATATATTCTTAGGATATACATGACTACCTGAAATTTCACGTTTTATTTTAGAAACATAAATAATTTCTAAATTACATTAAAATGATTGAGGCATTAGATTGTTTAAAACCATTTTCTATGGAGACCTACCCTAAATATAATCTTCGTAAACCCCTAGAAACCATGTACAAACTTGATAGGAAGCTACATTACAAGCCTATTCCCCTTCCTAACCTAATTTGTTTTAACTTTACATGATTATTCACTTGAGCATTAGAGATTGAATTTGTAGTACATGGCATATTTTTGTGAATAGTCAAGAAATTAAGTGTGGGGAGTGCCTCTTGTTCATTTGAGGTAGAAAGTGTTCTAAACCCCTATTCGTGGAATTTCTAAGTGGTCCCCTAAAAAATTATAACAAAAATAAAAATGATAAATACAAGGGGAATTATACTCATTTTATGGTTTGTGGACCATGTCTGACTAAGGGAGATGGTGGTGGTGAGATAATTTGATAGATCTTGTTGAGGATGATTTTACATTGAACTTTATTTAGAATATCATGCAGTGTTATTTAAAAAAATTATCCTCCCTTTTTAAGCCTTAGAGTTTATTTCTCACATCTTTACCTACCAACCCTTATCCATAGAGACATCTGAACCTTATTGAAAAGCCATCATGATTTTTACAATACAATTTTCTGAAGTAGAGAACTAGATTTCTTATAGACCTATGGAGAGAGTTTATATAACTTATATTGAGAATAAATTTTATTTAAAATATCTTGAGTGTTGAGTGTGATATTTATTGGTGAGATAGATCATCAAGTGGCATGCTTATTTTTTAAAGGTTGAAAAATTTGTTTAAAAGAGGACTATAGTAGTTAATTGAATTATAAGTGAGGCATGATTAGAATATCTTATGAATTAAATTAATTTTTTTTCCTTTTTATAATTTCATCCTGTGACTATATCATTTAAAATTTTTATTAATTGAATGCATTCCTTTTAAAATATAGACTCTTTTATCTAGATGTTGAGATTTTCTTGAGGGTAAGAAAATGGCTAAGTTTGGGGGAGTTTGATACACCCAATTTTTGTATACATTTCGACATATATTATTGAAAATAAAAATATGTTTTTAGGGAATACCTACTTCTTAGTGGAAAAATACTTTTATTTGTTGATCTTTTCAATTTTTAGGTGTTTTCTAGAAAAACACACAAACTTGGAGAACTACGATAAAAATTCTCAACTACACGGTGTGTACATACCTACATGCCATGTACATTCAGACCCAGATACAGATCGACCAGAAAAGTATACACCCAAGTCAACAGAACAGAGACAAAATGCCATGTGGGACATACCTACACATCGTGTACATTCTTCTAGAGGTGGTTAGTGGAATTTTCCAAAGGCTACATGTCATGTGAGGTGGTGCCACACGCTATGTACCCTCCACCAACCAACCAATGATGCCGCTAAAGTCAAGCGTGACATAGCTTGCCACCTACCATAGAAAAAACTATGACAAAAGCGCATTGACGAAACTACACGGTGTGCAATTTCTATAAACACGGTGTATTTTATTCTATAAATAGAGATCTTGTAATCTGGTTTTAGGGATCCATTATTCAATATTCGAGGGAGGTAGGTTTCACTTTCATTATACCATTGTTCTTCTACTCCTCCACTTCACCATTCTACCAAAGAATTCACCTCTCCTCGATGTTTCTGCAATGACCACATCAGGTATTGAGGGTTTTGTCATCATCTTTTCTTCCATGTGTAACTAAACACCATGTGTGTTGGGGATTTGGATGATTAAAGAGTGGTGTAATTTGGATTAATTATTATGTTTTTGTTTGTTCTGTTAAATTCTTCTTATTATTCTTTAATCATTTCTTTTTATCATTGAAAATTCTGAGCCAGACCAATGGTAGAATTTCCAAGAACTCAAAGGAGGAATAATGATGAATAACATAATGATCATTAGAAGTATTCATCAACTCACAAATGGACTGATAAAAATAAAAAAATGTGAAACACTAACTTCCAGACCAAGGAGTCGATTTCTTTAGTTCCAAACATAGTTTATCAGACCAAAGGGACCTTGTCACAATAGAAACCCAGAGTGTTGGGTGATTATGAACAAAACTACCTAATAAGATGTTTTTATAATCTCCATAATCACCATATCCCCAACACGCTCTTTTTTATACTAACAACAATTAAAAACACATTTTTTTCACTGCCTTTAAAAGTTAATATTTACTTCAGCAAGAAAAACAGTGGTCATTTTCAAAAACAAAAATCCACTTTAAATTTAGCTTCCTTCACTAAGTTACTTCCAAACACAATTGAATTCATGCACTCATCAGTTCCATGTGGACTGACCCCGCTCTTATACTATACTAGATATAGCGTGGGTAATATCAATTTGGGACACCGATAACATACCTTTAGTGAAATGACAGACCAAAGATCTTCCTTTAAAAATATTTATCATAAAAAAATTTCCTCAACCCTATATCTCTTATATTTTAAATAATTCACAAATTAATTATTTGAATCCATTATAAAATCACTCAATAAAATATTCTATATCAACAAAAAATAAGTTATCATACATTGAAAACTGAGTGAGTTTAGTTTCATATGACACTATGAATTCATAATTTATTATCATTATTTGAAGGAATAATCCCTCCATCTTGATTATGGTATTATGAGACGAATATTTCATAAAGAATAACCTTTTAAAATACCCTAAAATGCACACTATCTACTCATAATTCATTTTATTTTTTATTAATACATATTATTGATCAGATTCTTGTTCATTAAAAAATGTCTAGAAATATTACAAATTTTGAGAGCATTCCACCATAAAAATATCTTTTCAATAGATGATTCCTACCCATTAACCACAAGTGGATCTATAGTCCCACTATATGATAAAAGTTATTGTATCATGAATTTATCAATTTGTATATCTCCTTTTCATTTTAATCTTGATATTCCATATAGTTATGGATGTTTTCCAGAACATGAGTCATTTGTGTGAATATATCCATGATGTTTTCAATATTATCACCCATAACATTTGGTTTAATATTGGTATAATATTAACATTTTCCAATTTATATGTACTTAGAATTCCAATTTGTGTATCTCCTTATTGTATCCATTTAAAAAAATTTAAAAAAATTAATGACAAATTCATAAAAATAATGGTGAAAATGAAATTTTATCCATACATGTTTATACACCTTTTATATAAAATAGTGTTTTCTCGTAGGTATTTAATTATAATTCCTATAAATAACTAAACATGTTTTTGATATAAACTAAGATTCCCCAAACCCATAATCTTGGCTCTGGTCCTTTACATATATACATTAGTTGTAATACATGGAAATTTAAAAGATTATTGGTTCCTATAATCATTATATTGAGTTTATTTGAGAAATGAAAAATATTACATGAATGTAAACACATAATTATTTATATTAACATCTATTATATTTATATATATATATATCATCAAACCATAGTACTTAAATTCTCTTTGAAAAAAACTCTTTCCCAAGGATTTTGGAATACATATGAATAAAGGTGATCTCAAATTCTTAGTAGGGATAATAGAGTGTAAGGTAGATTATTGAGGGAGATAGCTCATTAAATATTTTAATGGTAATAATTAATAGAATAATACTAATGGGTAGCATAGCATATATGGAAATCATGATACATAAGTAAATAATGAAAAATAGAACATCATAAACTAGTGTTCAAAAGACATTTAATGGAAATTAATCCCACAAATACCATGATATCTGAATGAATATAATGGTAGGGATGCCAACCAATATAGAGGTATGAACATTAATTCTTTTTAATTTACAATAAAAAATACCAAGATATCAAAATATATCAAATGGGATGGCTTCCAGCTAATACCATGATATCATAATGACTAATATGGTATAAAATCCCTCCAAACATTTCATATCTGAAAGCATCCAATGTCAATCCCACCATAAAATATCACAATATTTAAATTCATTTGATGAAAAGTATACTAATAAATAACATGATATAAAAATCATTTCATACCCATATGACATAAAAAATGAAAAAAGAACATGGTTCTCTTAAGGATCTAGTTAATAATATATAAGACATGAAATCTTACTATAAAAATACCCATATATCAGTTGTCCCTTACTTTCCCAGAATTTCCATTTCAAACTACATGAAACAACTTCCTTAAAAACATATCAATATCACGATGGAAATTATTTTGGTTATGATTGAAGTACATGGGAAGGTGTTCATTGAAATCATTACAATCAATAATGATTGATAGTAAGTTAAGAGTAAGGTATTCATGGATCAATCACTTTAGTGATATTTCATTTCCAAAATAACATAGAGGTATATGAACATGATTAATCATGTCTGTTCATTAGTCAATAATGGAATATTAATGACCAATAGGAAGGTAATATTGAGAATAAATGGGTAATAGAACATTGATAATAGATCCAATAGATAATAATATACATTCATAATAAATTTATATTTAAACTCACTTATAGAATAATGAACAAGATATTAAATGAAAATAAATATTTTAGTTGAAATTTTATATCTTTTGGAAATGGTATAAAAATAATAATTTGATAATATTTAATAGTCAAATAATTAATTGGATAATGATAATATAGAATAATAAATATGGAATCATTAAAACAACGATTAAATAAAAATTAATTGAAAAAATATTTTTGGAAGAAAATATATGGTGTATTAACCCATACATATGTATGGTAATGGTATAAAAATGTGGAATAATTATTTTCATTGATAAAATTTAATTTGAAATAAATAGAATATTATGTAAATGATGTTTTCCAGATAAAATATATTTTATTACTAAAATAATTTATATATTGATACCAAATTAACCCCTTAAAACATAACCCTATGTTATTATACCATATAATATATGGGTAAGATGTGGAATAGTTGTATTTTCTGGGAGTATTTAAACTAACATAGATCTAGTTGTTTTTTGAACTTACTAGTGCTTCTTTTATAAGTGATTACGCATAAACCCCAACATTTTTTGTTCATCTTGAGTCTAGCATGTGAAAAAACCTAGTGATTCTTCCTCCTTTTCATGATCTAATAAATGTTACTTATATAGGATTTTCATACTTGTTTATTTCATTGTTTTTTCTTTCTATAAAAATTATTTTGACATCTCAAATCACTGGGTTTGATCCAGAATACATAATGACCAGATGCATGTCTCCCCTTATGCAAGAGGTTTCTTACTAGCAGAAAAGGTATCAATTGGAACTTTGGGGAGACTATACCCCCGATACCATGTGATAAGATCTGACAATCAAAAAAACATAGTAAAAAATGCAGAGACTAAAGATGAAATATGAGTAATGAAATAGATCCCATTGTGGTGAGAAAAATAAAGTAAAAACTAAAAGAAACCAGAAGTAAAAAAAATAGTCTTCAGGGGAATGCTCCAGGTCCTTTCTCAGTATACTTCTTCTCCATTCTTTATCTCTCAATCGTCTACCATAGGGGCCTTATGGAAAATTGGATCCATCTTTTTGTAGAAAACTGAAGTCATGGTACATCTTCATCGCACTAGGAAGTACCGTCAACCCAGAGTAATGGTAATTATCTTTATAGGATAACTAAAAAGTGATAATTATGATTTCAAAATTTTAAATTTATCTCTTATGATGATAAAATAAATTTACATTAGTAATATAAAATGATTCTGACAGTCACCATTTGAATAATATATTATCAATGGTTCTGATTCTCTATGGTCATAATGAGCAACGATCATAATGGTCTATGACCATAATGGTTAAATTTTTATACTGGAATTTGAAAAAAAATCATAATTTCAAATAAAATTTCCTCAATAGAATTTAATTTTCTCATATCATTGATTCTATACCTTGAGTTATATTTCTATTATACTCTAAAATTTATAGTCATGATGTTATCTCGATAATAAAATCCAGGAGACATATAAATTGAACTCGAATTATTTTTTATATTGTGTTATTACATAGAATACTCTTAAAAATATATATCTTTTATTTGTATGGTATTATCAATAATTATGAGATATTAATTTCTATGAGTTTCAAAAAAAATTGAAAATAAAAATAAATAAGGTTTTAAAATTTATTATTAATAACTATAAGGTTATTGTATGATGATATAGATCACATTCAAACTGATTAGATGCTAATGTTAGGGGATTCTTGAAATATTTTCATTTTTTTGTGTTATGAAATTTTTTTAATGATTATTTTATTGTCTATTTTTATATTATTTACTTTAATATATTTATATTCAATTTCCTCTTATTTTATAAGGATTTACAAGTCCTTTAAATAATTATCCCTTCAATGGATTATTATATCCAATGTAGAAATATTCGTATGTGATTCCTCTTAAATAATTTCCATTATTATTTTAAAGGCTTTATCTAAACCCTACTCTAATTTTATTTAGAATATTATTTTTCATATTTATATTGATCTTTATACATTAGAATTAATTAATCATATTTAATTTTTTTGTCAATATAGATTTTTTTAACCAGTTATATCTAGCTAATTTATTTTATAGGTAATTATTGATTGTTATGTTTATGGGTTGATATAAAAGATTTTATATACTTATTCATTTTATATGTCATAAAAATTATAGATGATGATACTTTTTCAATTAACATATCCTTCCAATGCATTATATGATAATTAATTTTCCAATGAAGTGATTCTGCAAATAAATTTTTATGTTATTCTATTTGGTGTTTTAAGAATTACCTAGTAATTAAATTCCATTATATGTGTTTACAACTTATTTCATGTGATCAAGATATAATATTCTCAAAATACTTCATGATTATTATTATTTTTTTTGTTTATTTATGAGATTTTATTATGAGCATATTCAAATACCAATAATATGAGTATTTTAGTTCATTTAATTATAGAATAGTACTTTATGATTTCATACGAATTAATTGTATATAATTTATGAAATTTAATCATCATTAGAGGATTTCATGTATTTAAAGTCCTAAAATATTTCTTATAATTTTTTACTCCATAATGAGTTTCATATAGTCCTCCCATATTTCGAATTAATTTTTATAAGTATGTTTAATTTAGATTAATAAAAATTTAAAAATTCAAGCTATGATTATTATTAATGAATGGAAATAGTGAAATAAATTTGACTTATTATTCAATTGGATTCATATAATTTTTTATAAAGTATATTTTTTTATTTTCTATTGATTATTAGGTGTCCATTTTTTCTAAAAATATAAACCTAATTGTATTGGGAATGTGATTTATTATAATAATTAATTAAAAAATATATAATTTTGGGATGATTATATTTTCTCTATTTCACAATAACAACATAAAGTGAGAATATTATAAGTAATTATTGATCAAAAAACTCTAATAATATAGTATTCCTAAAATGTGTTAGAACAATAAATCATAAATTATGAGTATGGGTCTCCCATGTGGTCATTATTCACTATGGAACCCCAAATTCCTTCTTGGATACATTCTTGAAAATCCATAATGGAGATTATTTTATTACAATTAGATATCATTTATACCATGGGATATGCAGTCCACCAAGAAAATATACTATATACTACAGATAATCGTATCCATCAGAATAACATATGACATAAATGTTGATTAGTCAATTTCATGGAATTTCCTAGATAACCTAATTTCATATACAAATGTTATAGGTAATTTTGTGTCTTATACCATAATTCCATGGTCATATAATAATATATACAAGTATGTTCAGGCACACCATATTCATCCTAATATATTTATCTGCATATTAGGCCTATATTCTTTCCATGACCATGGGCAGTTGGAGTACTGATGCCCAATCATTTTCTATGCATTAAAAACCAGTCAATAAATATGAATTAGGCTTTGAAAAATAAATTAACATATTGAAACCTAAACATTATCATCTATATAAATGAAATATATGTAATGATCATACCAATAATATTATCTTTTATATCAATTTCCAACTTTTATCTGTGTTCATGAACACTATAATATGGAACTAAAAAAATTATATATATATCAATAAAAAATAAGCACAACATATAAAAAAATCATTCTCAACAAGGGAAAAAGTAAGTTATTCCCATCAACTAAATTAAAAAATAATTTGAAAGCATGTTGAAGATGTTAGAAAAAATAGAAAAATAAATAGATAACATCTAACAATAATAAATCCACTAACTAATTTAAAATAAAACATTTTATAATTATGACTATGAGATTAACCCATATACAGACTAGTCTATGCTATATTATGTTTTTATACACTACTGAGGTTGATGAATAAATTTGGACCCATTCTTATTTTATATCAATGATTTATCTTGGTAGTATTAGATTGACCTTTCTTAGTTGTCCATTTAGTTCTTATTTTGGAATGCGGGAATCATTGTGGTGGGATTTTTTTTGTTTCTTTATGGATCAGGTTAAATTTTGATTGTTCTCACATTACACTCAAAAAGTGTATATTTCTCTAAATTAAAAATTTTATTTGAGGAGGAGGTGTATATATATCACTCCTCAGATTTCATCAATGATCCAACACATGTGAAAAAATTAATTCTCTTAAGATGATATACTGAAAGAACTATACAACAATATATTTTATATAAAAATATATATTACTCATTCCTAATCTAACATTTTCAATGTAAAAAGGTTATAACATTTTTTCCATTCAAATATTCATGATATTCCCCTCTTTAGAAATCTACCATCTTAAAATTATCACAATAGGTAAATTCAAAAAAAACAATCCAATATACCTCATATACACATGATCCTAGATGGATATACATGTTTTAAATCATACTAATTCACTATTATCAAGTATATTCCACCCAACCAAACCAATAATTTAAAATTTAATTAATTCTCTTGATGAACTACTCTACCGACCCCACAAAGTATATTCAAACTTTTTCCATGACATAGAAAATCCAAGGAGTTCATATATTTATTATTAATAAGTAATGATTAATCAATAAAATTAAAATAATTACCTAAGGGAATGAATGCATTGATAGTTTATAGATACACTGATAGTGGTATTTCAATAAAGACTCTAGGTAACATCGTATTCCATAAAGAAATAAATTCATGTTAGAAACCCTAATGGTTAAAATTTCTACCCATATGTATTGTTAATAACATGAAAAAATATATCAAAACAGTAAAATTGAGGTATTCCATAATTTTCGCATCAATATGTGTTCTTAGGGACCATATTTACCCTCACACATTCTCTACATCATATGTCGACCTTGTCTCAAGGCACACACACCATATCACCTTATATAATTTTCAATACTTAAATGAAATTCATAGGAACTAATGGAGTAAAATGTAATAATATCAAAGACTAATAGGGAAACACATGACCAACATCACCATCTGATTTAACTATAAACACTAGAAATAAAATAATGGAATAATATATGGAAAAATACATATATTATATAAATTTAGTAATGAATAATAAGGAAAAAAGATTAAATGGGTTATTGATAGGTAGAATCAATTATATAAATAAACTATTTTATATAGATTTATTATCAATATAAAAGAAGATGAGATTTAGGAAGTGAATTGAAACAACGAATGGTGTTTCTTCACCCCATATTCAACTTTTTAAGTTGATTGAGTGCGATTGAGGGTTGAAAATTTTTATTTATTTATTTTAAAAATAAATTTGGTAAATTTTAATTACAAAACAAATCATTATATTATAGTTCTCATGGAATAGAGCTAATGGAACAAAATGAACAATTTAGTAGACCCCACATTCTAGATTACTCATAGAGCACCCAATGATAATTTACTAGATATGTGATAACTTTTTTACTTCAAAACATCATGAAACCTCCACCTAGTCCTCAAATGAACCTCTAAATATCAAATGAAGAATCTAACCATATATCTTAAAACCTAAAAATAAATTATCTAATAACCAAATTCATGTTCATATCCTAAAATAAAAATGATATGTTATTAAAAATTATATCAAAACCCATTTAATATGTTCCACTAATATTTTAGGTCAAGGGATGCAAAAAACTCCTCACTTTACAAATTGTTATCTTTTAAATGTTCTATTAAAATTACGTTAGATTGACCCCACTCATTTGAATTGAATAAAACACATGTCCTCTGCCTCCAAATAACACAAGAATGCTATATATTTATTTTTAAAACTTCTTCATCATTGTAACCAATCACTATAACCCTTAATACAAATTGAAAATATTTGAAACAGTACTATTTAAATAATACTCACTCCATCAAAGAAGAAACCCAGGGAAGAAATTAACTGATATTGACATATATTTATTCCTCTAAATTTAAAATATTCCCAATCACTGAAATTTAAAAAAATTAGTATATAACTCTAATTATTTAAAGTTGAGGAAACCTACAAACACCAAATAAAAAAGTTAAAACTAAACCTAGTTCCCTAAAAACAATAAATTCTAATTTTTTTCAATATATTTTTTACACTATATTGTTCTTTAACTTAAGGAAACTACTATTATACTGACCTAGTTGACACTAGAATTCATAATAATGATCTCTTTAGTAGATTTATTTTCAAATTACGGACCAGTTAGACAATAAAAGAACTAACATTATTGAAGATTTATATAAAAAATACTACATAATTAGGGTATTATTTTTAATATATAATACCTCTTATAAATTTCATATTATATCTACATATTAATCAAATTAATTCCTATACATTCCCACAAGTTTTGATATCACCTGACCTTGATGTGAAATCACCTCAAAATTGGCTCATGGAATATTTATCCCACAATATAAACTATACTTAACTGACATTAAGGATAATGTCTAGTTAGTCAATGATATTCTCCCCACCATAGTATTGTCTATTTCTCCACTCTTTAATCATTGGAGTCTTTAAAAACCATATTTTATTAATAATTTTAAATTATTATTCATTCTCACAATAATTTAATTAAATCACTCCGTTAATTTTCCACTAATTCAAATGGTTTTATGGAATTTTCCTCTACCACTACTCAAGGATAGGGATAAGAGATCCAAAAGTTTGAATCTCAATAATCCATAAAACATGAAAATTATGCTACTATATTTTTTCTTTATTAGATTATGATTTTACATATCCAACCCTTCGAAAGTCGAATAAATTCATGGAACCCATATCCTGGGAAAAATATATTTTCACAAACCTATAAAGTTGGTACAAACTCCGATATCACTCATAATGAAATAAATAGGTAAAATATCTCCTTTTATTTAGATATAAATGACTTATTTATTACATTATATTAATTTTATCATCACATAATACTCTATATATAAAAAAATAATTAAAATCATTATAAAAAAATTATGATGAGTCTTACATCATGGATGTCAGTTATGATGTTAAATGTTTTTTTATTATCAATCCACGATTAATCATTTATCAAATAAGATTCAAAAAATCCAATATCTCATAATTCCTTATTGGATTCACTATCATAAGGAAAACATATCATACTATATAGATTGTAAGTATACATAGTGCTATGTTCCACTGACCTCTACCTGGATCGGGGTTATAATGTTCTCACATACATCACTTCCATGTCTAAGCGCTAATAATATTTCATATAACTTACAATGAATCTCCATTATTTTTATTTTTATTGGTTGTTAAAAATAAAATTTTCATCATTATAGAATATATATCCCATTATAAAACATTAAAATAAATATCAATTTTTATATAAATTAAATATAAATTGATATAATAAATTTATTCTCCATGTATAATGATCATAACAACACTCACAGGTCAATTATTACCTAAGAAAAATTAACATTGGTTCATAGAATTTCCACTAAAATTATTAAATTAAAATCACATCCTTGAGGTTCATAAAACTTACCACTCATATATGTGTAAATACATATTATAGATAACTTAACAATATACACATATCAAATTTAGAAGCTTTGAAATTTTCTATTTTTATATGCATAATTATCATGCTAGACTTCATAAATTTCTAACACTTACTCATCGTCGATCCCTTTGATAAAAATCTAATTATTATTCCTTATTGATACTCTTTGAAACCACCTGGCAGAGATAAGTGACAAGTAGATAACAATTCAAATAAACAATCTCAACATAAATATACAAAAAAATAACACTCAAAACCAAACAATGGAATCATATCATAGAACTGTATTAAAATACTGAGAGACATGCCTCTAAAAATTGATTATTATTTTAAAATTTATAACACTAACCCATATAATAAATTAACATAATATATTATAATATAATTTTAATTAAAATAAATAATTAGGAAACAATTTTCCTCTCTTTTGAAAATATGGATGTATTATTCTATATTGATATTTTTTCTATATTAAAACAAAAAAAATTTGCACAAATTATCATGAATAGTTATTATACAAAACTACCATAAGTGTGAAACAATAGTATGTAAATTATTTGGTTAATACATTAATAATTAAAATATATAAAACCTAAGGTTCAACTAAAAAATATAAATATTTCCCTATTATTGCATGAAATAACATATGAAAATTAATTTAATCATTTTAGTACATTAAAAATTACTTAATTTCATTGACTTTAAAAAAAATTATTAGTTATAAATAATGTATAAAATATTGGATATCAGCATAATACTAAACATTATATGGGCATGTTTTACAAAGAAAAACTAAAATAGAAGATGCATTAAAATTTTGAAGAAAAAATCAAGAAAAATAATTAAAATGATTTATAAACTAAGATAATATATAAATGGTTTTATAAATTTAATTTTATTTCATTTATAAGTGTAACTATGATTTTTGGAAATATTAGGTGTCCATTGGAATAGAAATATTATATTTATGTATAATAAACATGAGTCTAAAAATATATAAAATAAGTTGGTAATTTTATAATAAATAAATAAAAATAATATATGTTAATATTTTTCTGAGAATGTAATTACTTTAAAATAAAATAAAAATTTGTAAAATATTATAAGAGAAATGGTTTTATATTTGTAACAGTACACACATGATATCAAAAATTTAAACACTTTTATTTAATAAATAAATTTATAACAAATGAAAAATTATTTCTGTAAAAATGCCTTTAGGATTAGTCTAAACACATTAAAATATACAAATGGGTAATTTTTTATAATTTTGTGAAACATTTAATTTTCCTATAACATAGTAAAATATAGTATGTGTTATGACTATTTATTGATATAAAAAGGTTGGGATTATTAATATAAATAAACCCATGAACAAAAATATGTTAATCCCTTACAAAAAATAATTTTAAAGTGTTAAAATCAATTTACAATCATATGATTGGATTTTTAAAGTATAAATATTAATTTATGTTTTAAGGATAACTTATTATGGAAAAATTAAATTTCAATGCAAAATGTAATATTAAAAATTGATTCTTAGATTTAAAATGTGTAAATGTCAATAAACATCCTATAAATGTCAAATAAAAAGGTTTAAAATCTATAGTAAGAAAACGGAATTTTATTTGCCTTAATAAAGATTTGTAAATATGAAGTCTCCCAATTAATTACAATTATCCAATATTTTATATAAATAACCTCTGATATTCCCATTCTTCTTCACTCAAAGACTACATAGTAAATTTTAACTCAATAATATTCCAAATATAGTCATATGAAGTGGTTCCTAAGGATATAAAAAGTTTATAAGGCTACATTAAAAGATGACATTACTCAATCCTCTCTATTTATTTTATTTTTTACTATACATTTTAATTCCATACATTTCAATATGATTTATTGTCATACCCAATTATTATATACCCTTTAATGATAAAATTGCATTATATCTTATTATATATCATTCCAATGTCATTATAATGATAGAATAATTCTATTTATATATTTTAGATTATAAGAATACCTATATATGACTTTTGCTTATGGTATTATTAATGTATCATTTATAAGAATTTTATTTTTCTAATTAAGGACTATAATGATCAACCTTCTTGATCTTTTATCATGTACAAGGTTGATTAAACTCAATTTCTATCTTAAATGAAAACTGACATGGAAATTATCTCCTATAAATACTTTAAATTCATAATACATATAAAATATTGTTTTCATATACCTATACCATTTAGATGAATTTTATAATTTTCTTTAGTGTTCCTCATACATTACAAACTATTTTATCCAATTTTTAACTCTTATTACTATCATTGTATGGTGAAATCACCCTATTGTATTATTCCATTACTATTCCTTCCATAAAGTATCATTACATTTCATTGTAAATATCCTATAGATTTAAATTTCACTCATGGATATCCACCAATATTTCCATATCATTCCATTTATTAGGGAAACATTGATGATCCATAAATATAATATTTTTATTTGGATAATTATTAAATTATTAATAATTTCATGTTTATGGTTCCTTGTGTAATATTATGATAATATGATTATACATTACATCATATGAAATCTTTATTGGACATACTATATTGCATGAAGGATGAATATATATATATACAACCCCACAATGCATCAATATGTCTTTCAATAAAAAATAGCTTTAGTATATTGTAAATTTTTAGAAAGAGACTATATATTTATTAAGATATGATTTAAAATTACATCATTACTTCCTTGATTAATAATAACTATATGGAAGGATTTAAAATAAATAAAATTAAGATATAAAATTAGATAATGGTCATAAGTATATCTATATATAATACAGTGTGTTGCCTGATTCTCCACACAATAGAAAGGATGAATTTAAATTTTATGTAAATTCAATAAATAATATAGATTAATAATGAGTGGTAGATAATGTTATTGGGATTGATTATATCAATGAGAAAATTGAAATCTCTATTAACAAAATTCTTATAGAACCCATTTTGGACCATCCTCCCCCTGGTGCATTTGATGTCCTCTAACTCATCCATAAATCTTGATAAAAGGGAGATAAGGATGTCATGAGATATTGTATACTCTCCCCGTGAATTAGTGATAATAAAACCAATTTATTGTGACTAGGTGTTGAATCCAACTATCTTGTGGATCTTATTACTTATATCAGGATACCTCTTAGAAATATTATTCATTTTATAGTAATGAGTGTGTGATTATTTTTCCACCAATCCAACTTCGAATAAATGAATAGTGTACCACCAATACTGTGATGGGTGGTTGTTTACCAAAAAACACTCATAATCATATTTCATGATATATTGTTTAATAGAGTTAGTAAGAAAACATAGAATCAAAACTATATTTTTTATATGTATTACATATTTTATAGGAAATAAGACCATGTATGATATAAATAAGAATAATTTAACCTGAGGTACTAATTAAAAATTGGATGAAAATAATTTGTTTCGTGGATGATTTTTCACTAAATAAAACATCAAACATATTCATGAATGCATTCTAAAACACCCTTCATGATATCATAATTAAAAAAATAATAGTAATATCTAGTTTCTTAATTCTTATAGAAAGGGTTTATTATAGATTAATGAACATTAAACCTCGATGGATTTTCTAGAAAAGGGAGATAATTATTTTAGGGAATCTGAATCAATAATTTTTCCTTTGAATATTTTAATAGATTTCTAGTTTCACTTAAAATAAATAAGAACAAAACCTATGTGATGGAGCATAAAAAATATATATATATTGATGAAATTAAAATTAGAATCCACTATCCAACATAAGGATCCTACAGAATTGAGAGAAATATATTTAGAATCATGATAATTGACGAAGAAGACACTTCTCCATGTGGTTGAATCCATCAGTTAAAAATAAAAGATTCTCTCTATGGGGAATCTGGTTCATATTAAATATGACTATAAATAACATTCATCTTTCCAGTATTGAAACTTCTTCAAGTAATATGAATATTATAAGGTTTAAAGATCCTTTATTCCCAATTCCTTAGACCTGTATTCCTATATATATTTTTTCCTGAAAATAGGTGGTACTTTCTCTAATTTTAGGATAGTCCCATAATTAAATCTACCTTTTTATTTAAAAAAATATAGCTTGGGAATTTTAGATATATATATTCACTGAAAATGAATAGAATAAAAAAAATATTTGTTAGAAATAAGTCATCCACTTAAGATTAAGAGTTTTCCTTTATAAGAGGAGAACCTGGAAGTGAAGGAGTCAAGAATATGAGATTATTGAAAAAATATATACATAGACTTGTGTATGGGATTTACAAAGTAGAATAAAGGTTGCTCTAAGATCTTAATATCCAAAAAAAAATTCTAACTACCACCTTCCATAGAGTAAGGATTTATGTACTCCCACAATGTTATATTTGTTATGGTTAATGAGTTTTCTAGAGATGCTCTGGTTTCTTTGATGAAAATATTTATATGATCATATTTATTGATGGAATCTAATAATGAAAAGGAAAATGAATTTTTTAAAGGAAATAGTTGATAAACTATAAACATCACATCTCATAATGTATGTCTTGATGGAAAGATTTTTAGAAAAATAATTTAATTCAATACTAACAACCTTGTATAAAATGAGAAATAGAAGAGGGTAATGGGGGTCTAATTTCTTAACACCTTTTTAGGTTGAAAGAAGCCAAAAATATTTATTTTTAGGATAAATAAGATTAAATAGTCCTTTATATTGAACTATAAATAATAGAGAGAGATATTAGTAAAAGAAAATTCAATAAGATTCATATAGTGGAAGTGTAAATAAATCCTATTAGAGGAACTGTTTATGTCATTATTTATATCCATGTTGGATCCTATCACATTTTTTATCGAATACATGAATCTTCTATTTTGATAAAATAATATGACCTCAGTTATGTCTCGCTTCCTGAAATATATCATTTTCTTAAGAGATATTTTGTGGGTGTAGAGGATTATGATAGTTAGTATGAATCTGAAAAAATACTAGGATAAGGTTATTTTAGAGGATAATAGGTCTGATATTTTAAAATATGGGAGTTTGGAAAGTTTTAGGGATATGAAAAATCCATGAAATATTCATGTCTTGGGAAATATGTGTTGTATAAAAAATACAGAATATTTAACGATACTTTTCTAACTATAATACCCTTAACAAATTTTAAAAAAGAATCCATAATCACTATCAGGACTAGGATAACTTCATGATTCTAGAGTAAAATTAGAATCTTAAATTAAATTGGTGGATTTTACAATAGATACATATTAATTTTCTTTTCCATTTATTTGTCAAGAAATAATGTCGAGAAGAAAGGTATCATCCCACTCATCAATGTTCTCATGATAAAACACGTTACTAAAAAAATTAATAGTTGTAGTGCTCATTTCATGTGGATCGAAAATCATGGTAACATTGATAGAGTTGATAGAGTGAATCCAATGTCTTGAAAATTAGTCTTTTTTATATGTATCATAAAACATGGTGTTATTTTATCCTTCCACAATCCATTTAACTGTGAATTTTTTATACTAGATATATTTCGCGTGATTTATCCTTTGAGTGAGTTTATAATGAAATTTGGATCACTAATCCCATTATAATATAAAATATTTTTTTATAAGAAGCCTCCTTGAAGAACCCAACCAGGTTACCCTCATAAAACAGTACCTGAACCAAACCATCACATGCCTAAAGGGTGTTCATGATACCCATGGGTTGGATATGAGCACTCAAACATTAAGAAACAAAATAAGGAATGATTTATCCCAACTTGAAGTAGAAAATATGGCATAAATATACAGAGTGGGAAGAAAAAATGGAAGAATATACAAGTATATCTGTGTAATATAAAAAAAGGAATATAGAATAAATGATACAACTCAAAATATCCAAAACAAATACCAAGATAAAAGACCAACTGTATAGGAAAACTAAAACCAAAATTGCTACTCCATGTGATAGCATGGGAAACTATCACCATCTCACCACCAGCTACCTAGAAATTGATAATAGAAACCTCACATACTCAATATAGAACTTTTCATATCCCATCATTGAAAGACATAAAAAGGTCTATGCACCGCTGAATGGGTGTGTATAGTGTGAGATAAATAGGTTCTGTAGGATCCCACCAAGTTGTTTTATATCAATTCATTATACAATAATCCAAACATGATGAACTTTAATGAAAAATGCATGATAAATAGTTAAGGAATTATTATATCAAAATAATGGTAAAACATTTAATTTCCTATTTTGGAACATTTCCAAAATAATCTTCGTAAAATAGTTTACAACATATTACATATATCAATGAAGTAAAATCAAATAAAATAATTTATCTTATGTCTTACAGTATCCATAATAGTACATGATAAAATAGTACAATCCAAAACATATGTAACATCACAGCAAGGATCACTACTAGTCAAGATAGCTAATACACTCATACCTAACCATGAACAATTTCACACATTAAGTCTCAAGATATATGCATTGAATATGGAGATCATAAGAACACTCCAACAAGTGAATGCCCCAACAAATCTATCAAGTCCCTATAACAATGGGACTAGGGATCATAGGAACAACCCATGAGTAAACCCCCAAATATTATCAACATATGGGGCGTATTACTACACCTTCCATGTATTTATCAAGGTATTCCCGTGTACTCTATTTTCCAAACCATTTCATTAAAAATATTCTTTGAAAAAAAATAGAAATGCTTTGAAAATACTTTTTCATTTATCAAAACATGGTGAAAACCATGTTTTCTCAATAACCCATTTCCATGAACAAAAATCAACCATCAAAATTCATTAATAAAAAAAATTATAAAAACATAGAAATATAGTTCATCTAAAAAAAGATAGAGATGGAACAACCTACCTCAAATTCAGGTCTTACACACTCTTAATTGGATCCACCAACCAAAAAAGGAACAAATAGTCAACAATAGTGGCCCTAACATTGATTTCCATGTATTAAAATTGCATCCTATAAACAAATAGTATGTCCATAAGGGTAGAATATAAAGAAAAAAATCTAGGAACAGGCACACTCTACACGACAACCAATAGAGGATTTCTCCCAGAAGAAGATCACACTGTGGATCTATAAGAAACAACACCACAAGAACAATATATCTAAAAAATAATTCTAATACACTGATGCGATCAAGGTAAATTATGAAATATGATGATCACTCACCAAGAGAGATGTTGTAAAACATCTACGATGACAAATCATTGAACGAACTAACCGGAAAGGAGAATATGTACAAAAAAAATAGAGAGATCTATTTGGTCGAGGGAGAAGAGGATACATTTGAATAAGAAATAAAATAAACAAATAAGTGATTTAAAAAACACCTACCCTAATCAATACATTTTGTGTAAGACCTTTACATCATGTAATTCCCAATTAATATTTCCAACCAAAAAATTGGTTACTACGGACTAAAATACTAATCCCAACCATTTCAAGATTTATTAACATTCCATGGTGTGTAAGATTATCATGATTTGTAACAAACTAATGATATCTTCCTGAAAACCAATGCACAATGTGAAAAAATTTCATGGAATCTAAATCATTTATGAAAGGTAATCATTCCACAATGTGAAATCCCGCAGCATATAGAAAATACTATATATTTTTCACAATAGCTCAAATCAACATCGATGTTCTCTAAACTCCGGGGAACCCATAAAATCCCATAACACTTCTATATATATACTTCATTAATTAAAAAAAAACATACATCCCAAAACCTAAGGTCATTTTCCCTAGAAATTTATCTCCATTATCGAAAGACCTAACGTGTACCCAAACAAAAAGGAATTTGAAGAGATAGATGGGAAATTCCTTAATGAAGGTAATGGGATGTTATAAACTCCCCACCATCAGAAATTACATCCCTAATAATTCATTTGGAAAAATGATATCCATAAATAGGTTAGGGTAAAACTCCATCATTAATTAATCATGTTCCCATACCTCTTTTGTATCTGATCCATATTTCCATAACACTCTATGAAATAGAGTCAACATCCCATTGAAGACTTTTACTTGATTGTCAATGATATCCCTTGGATTTTCTATAACTAAAGCATCTAGATCAAAATAGATCTCTTCCCGACTAAAAATGTGAGAGAGACCAGGATGGTACTTCCTAAGCTGTGAAATATGGACACCATCATGAATACCTACTAACATAAATTGTGATGCTTGTAGATATGAAAACTAACGAAGCCAGACATTGACCTAAAATGGTCCAACATATCAGGGAACAAACTTTCTCTATTTTATTAGAATAAAGTGACCCAACCAAAGAGAAAAATTCAAGTAAACATGGCCACCTATGGAAAAATAAAATGGGAAAATTTGATGATCCATATATGATTTATTTTAACTATAAGTTGTAACTAGATGATGAAATATATATTTAATCCATATTGACATGTATTTATGAGACTCGGTCCAACCAAATTAGCCTCACCAACCTCTTCCCAACAAGAGGTGATCTGAACAACTGGACATACCATCCCTTGAAATGAGAAATTTTTATAGATCACTGATGACTATTATTATAATCAAATTTGTCCAGTTTGATATAGATATCCCATATTCCACCAAATCGGTGACACTAGAATAGATAATATTCACTAGGATCTGAATAGCACAATACATATAATCTTCTATCTATGGATGGTAAGCTATAATCAATAATCCAATGAGAATGTACCCAAGTGGTAAGGGATTCTACTTGGAATCCAAGAGACCAAAATTCCAAATAGGGTGGAGGCAAATTTCTAGGGGTACTGTAGCAGCACTGTAGCATGTACTGTTGCATCATTGTAGCATGTATTGTTCAGTAATATAGCAGCTGGAACTATTTACCCAATTTGGGCCTTCGGTCCACCGGTTTTGGCCTTCAAGTCTCAGGGACTACGGGTCATCAAAGGCCATTGGGACTCATGGCCTCTGGGCCACAGAGACCATGAAGTAGCTCAATTCACATAGATCAGAACCCAAAAGTGGGTCAGGGTAGAAGATTAGTAGTCACTAAAAGCAGAGCTAACCGGATTGGAACAATGAGACGGTATGACAACCGCCATTGGGACCAGGAACTGTGAAGCTTTGTACAGGGCAATGATAGTCGATCATAAATGAAAGGTGGGGAGCTAGGTGATCAATGATGCATAATCTATGGAGGGGCATATCTAGTGGGTTGGGCATACGGGTCATGTAATGGGAATACTATTCCTCTGGGCCTTCGTGTCATGTATTGGCCTTCAGGTCGTGTCGGGCCTTGTGACTTGGGAATATAGGTCATGTAAGGGTTCCCCTTGAACCCTTAAAAGGGGGATTATCCATAATAAAATAAAAAATAATGCCTTTTGGCCATTTGGGGGGGTATAATTAATCTAACCTGAGTGCCCATTGCCTCTTGGAGACTCTTCCAAAACTATGAGTTAAACCCCAGATCCCTTTTTAAAACAATGTCATATGGAAACCCATGTAACCTCACAACCCCCTTCACATATGGTTTTCATAGTTCATTAATATTTATGGTGTCCCTAATCAGAACGAAGTGAGCCGACATTGTCAATTGATCAATCACATCCCAGATAGAATTCCCCACTGCAGAAGTCTATGGTAATCCAAAACAAAGACCATAGAAAAATAATATCAATTACCATCCAGTACCAGATGAAGCTCAAGAACCCCAAAAAAATTTAGATAGTCTACTTTTATCTGTTGATTGGTGTAAAAATAGGACACATATTATTCAATTTCACGATTCATTACAACCCCACTAGAATCATGGTTTCATTTCATAATACATATTTGTAGTGCTGGGATGGAAGTCCCAAGAAGTACTATGAAATGCAAGAAAAACAAAGATATCATAGATGCTGAGATGGAAAACTGATCCTAAAAATAAAGAATACTATCTGAAAAGAGATACCGAACAAAAATAGTCTCCCCACAATATAGGGTTTCTGGAATTACTCAAAAATCATTTTACTACTATTGAATCTGCAGAATATACTCTTGGAGTTAAGAAAACTACTGAAAACTTGATAGAACCATAACTTATACATCCTCATAAGAATTCTGGTGAAACTTAGTGAAGATCCCTTTATGTTTCCACTCTTACTTTTATTCACTAAAATATTATGATGGAGTCTTTATACTGAGATCATATGAAATAGAATTCCCCTTCCCCTAGGTGTTGGTGATGTTGAAGAAAAATGTATAAAGGTATTTCACACACCACACCAGTATGAGATTAATGGGTTTCTGGAATATGATATATCTCATACTCTTATGGTTAGAAAACATAGTGGACCTCTCCCCAAAAATATTGTTCTGCCAGCACTTATGTGCATTCATAATAGTGTCATGATCTAAATCATAAGTGGGGTAGTTCTTCTATTACATTTGAAGATGGAGAGAGTCATAATCCACCACATGGTCATCCAATATAAGTATTCAATAGAAAAAAAAACACTCGAAGGGTCATAGAAAATCACTTACCCCTTACTAGGATCATGTAAGATTCGAATAGGATTTGATGTCATAATTTCTTTCAACTCATTAAAAGAAGACTGAAACATTTTATACCATATTATTATCTCCCCTTTTCTAGTAAGAAAAGTAATTTTTTACACCAAATTTTATAAATTATTGATGAAATATTGATATTATTTAGAAATACCAAGGATGATATTAATCTCACAAATGTTCTATAGATCTTCCCAAGGAAAAACATCCTTCAACTTCTTAGGATCTACTATAATCCAAGCACATAAATCATGTGCCCCAAGAACATAACTTTATGGATCTAGAAATTTAATTTTAAAATCATTCCACAAAAATGGTGACCCATCAATATTTCTAGAACTAAACTCAAATAGTGCTCAGGTGTATGCTCGGATATTGAATAGACTAAAATATCATCTCTGACACTACCACAAAATATTCTCATGGTAAATTTAATTCATGAAATCAATGAAAAATAAAGGAGAATTAGCTAGCCCAAATTACATCACAAGATATTCATAATTGACATAGATTCTCATGAATACTATCTCCACTATATCATAATCCTAGACATTGACCTGTTGATAACCTAATTGAATATCAATATTTTAAAACTACTTTTCCCACATGAAATTAACAAAAAACTAATCCATGTGAGGTAAATGATACTTGTTCTTAAAAATTACCCTTTTAACATCCAATAGTCAACATCCAATCGAATCAAACCATATTCCTTCTTGTTAAGGAGCATAAGGGATTCCCAAGGAAAACAACATGGGTGAAAAAAAATTAACATCAGATCATCCAACTAAATGTTGATTTCTTTTAGATCTACTAGTTCTATACGATTGGAGGGTACTTAAATATTTTGTGTACTTATAACCTTGTGAACCATAAACTCTACCACCCCATCTAGATGAATACTGAAGAAATCACCTAGGAAAAAATTAGGAAATTCTTAACCAACAATGTTATTTTCAATAATAGAATAATCTTTATCGGGATAAACTGATATAATAGATAAAAAACTATTGAGCACTTGGTGGGAAGGTTCAGCCTTACCAGACATTTGATCCCACTCTCCCTAAAATACTCGAGATCTCCCTTCAACATTAAGAAATGAGACACATTAAGGATAATAATCAAAATCAATATGTTGAGTAATAACCCATTCCACACCAATGATGAAATCAAATAAAAAAATATAGATCAATATTGAGAAAATACGATATTATCTATGCATTAGCTATTTATAACATATAATAAGGGAACCAAATCCCCATATTATTTACTCTTCCCTTAAGGTGTCACTAACTCCATAAAAATACATGATCACTATTGGATGTTATAGAATATCAAATAAATGGATAGATATAAATGACTGGGTGGAACCTATATCAAATAAATAACTCACCATTGAATATGCAATAAATATGGTAACTCTCACTATCACTAGTCCTAGATATACCGCTACTTTAAACTCTTATTCTACATAGAGTTTCATCACTAATGAGGCCTATGGATGGATCATCACTTGAATAAACCATATTAGAATTCATATTAGTTGATCCCTGACCATACCAATGAGTAGGCATTGCATGATAAAAAATTTTCAGATTACCATAACATCTAAAACTATTTCACATCTTTACAAGCATATAACAAGAATGTCAAGTGTGCCCATACTTTCCTTCCATATTCATATATTCCCTCATTTCATTATCTCCTATCTCTAAATAGGTCAAAATATTTAGCATAAATACCGATTATCTGATATCTTGTCACAAACGAATTAGGTACATTTGATCCATCAGCTAGTCATTCTTTACAACCTCTAGCATGAAACAAATCAAATCCAAAAACTAATTGGTTTATGATGACACTGAACACTCTCTATATTTCAAATATAAGGACTCCAAATACTTAATCATCATTAGATACTCTGAAATCACTTATAAAATAAGAGATTCTTCAAACCCTTATAGTCCAAGAACACGTTCCTATCCACCAATACTGTCAAATCCCACTATCACTTTATGGCACAATGAAGTATGAATGTTGTGTAGTTCACCTTTATACTCATATGTTTATCCAGTAATTCACGTATATGTTCAATCCTTTCAAGAAAGTAATCTACCTCTTATTATTTATTTATAACCTTAATGGATTGTGAATTAACAAATAATAACTACCCCGATCAATCCCTTTCCCATACAGATACTGGCAATATCCCAACAACTATGTTCAAGACTTGTGGTACATTTTGGTAGATATCAAAAACTACATACACGATAGAGTTTATAAGATATTCATCTATAGGTGAATTCCCTTGATGACCATCTTCTGAACACTCTTGAAGAAGCCTTGGGAAATTTTTTCAAGGAATAACATTGCACACCGAAACATATGAAACGATTAGACAAAAAGATAATTTCTCTTCAAACCAAAAATCCATAATCAATAAACTGAGACTAAGGTCAATAACTCAAAATAGGAGACACACAAACCAAACTCCTATGGTAACATGAGTATAATTATAATATGATCTAGCCAAGATATCACCATAAACTACCTCTCGAGTTATGACAATCCCATATTCAATCTACCAAACATCCCATGAAAATGAATCTTTAGGAAAAACCTGGATCTAATACAAAACAGTAACAATCCTAAGATGGATAACTTCTCAATCCAATACCTAAACTGGACCATAACATACCTGAAGGTTGTTTTTGATCCCCATGGGCTGGCGACTAGCACCCAAACATCAACAACAATAAGTGGAAATTATTACACCCTACATGTAGAGGATAGCATTATATATATATATATAATATGGGAAGAAATAACTAAAGGATAAAGAATAATATATATAAATTTTAAAAAATTAAGGCAATATAATTGATACAACTAAAATGAAGTTAAAAATCTATAAGAGACATGTACCATAGAGATGGTCTACTAAAACAAAAAAGATACTCCATTTCATAGTATGGGAAACTCCCTACATGTCCCCACTAGATACCTAGACTCAGCTGACTGATACCTCACTACCTCACTGTATAAACTTTATATTCCCTACATCAAAATACTTAAAAAGGTCTACACCCTACGGAAGTAGTTCATACATGACAGCACACCTCCCACGTGGCATGAAAAAAATTCTAAATTGTTTCCTAGTGAAATACTGTGTCTTATCAAGGTTGTCTTAATTAAGGATCTCTTTAACTGATTCACTTACTTAATCTAATTCACCTAAATATTGCACATTATTTTGTTTTTTTAATTTTTTCTATGAAATTAATGGAATCTAAATCGAATAAGAGAGTGAAAAAATTAAACTAACATGTAGTGATAGAATTCAATTATCAAAGAAAGAACAAGTTTGTAAAGGATGGGTTTGTGGGTTCCATAATTCTCCATATTGGTGTTTAAATGTAGTTTAATAGTTTAATCTTGAAATCACACTTTTAAATTACTATTCTTTAATTATTAATTGGTAAATCTCTAATTCCTATAGAAAAATAGATTCCACCTCTTTTTGTAATAAAGGTTGATGAAACACCTCGAATGATAATATAACACCTTCTAATAACCAACTCTATTGTATGTCATTTTATCCACCAAATGACTCAATGTCATCACATGAAGAGTATATATTTTCTAGAATAGATGGAAAAAATTTAAATAAAACCACATGAATGAGTCTGATTTCATTTCCATAGTGGAAAATTTCCACACTCATTCTATTCACTCTTTATCACCACAAATGTAAATAAAGAATATTCATTGACATGTATAATGAATAGAAACACCACTTACATCCCTTGAATTATGCCTCTGGTTGGCCCCGCAATTACAATGGTAAGAGGTCACAATGGTGGGAATTAAAATAATATTATATAATAAATGAAAATAAAATGAAGAATACTGATAGGAGAATAATAAAGGTAAACACGTGAAATAAAAAAATATAAATTGTAGAAGAAGAGAGAAGATAAAATAAATAAAATAGAATAAAAATGATATTAATAAAATTAGAATGGAACGAATAATAATAATTAGAAGATAAGATAAGATGAAAAATAAGAGATGAAGAATGAATTGGGTGGAGGAAACCACATTTGACAAAATAAATAAATTTTTATTTAATAAAATAATATTTTAATGATATATGTAATAAAAATAAAACAAAAAATAAAACAAAAAATCAAATAAAAATAAAATCGAAGAACAAAAGGGGAGGAGGAGTAGTCAGCCTCGGCTCCCCTCCTATGTGGTTTTGGACCCCCCCCCCCCCCAAGCATAGTGAGCCCCCTCTGTTTATTTAAGGGGAAATCATATATATATATATATATCAGATCATCTTGATTTAAGGTATTAATTTGGGAAATATTACTAAACAACAATGAGATCTGGTTGGGGTGATTATTTGAAAGTAGGCTGAGGATATCATTTTTCTTTTGATTTTTTGTGGTTAATAGATCTAAATAGGGAGGAATCGAATGGATTTGGAATGACTTCTATCCACATTCATGAGAATTCCATGGGTTTTCTTCAACTTGGATTGCTTGGAGGTGGCATGGAAATGTGTAAGAGACAATGTGGAATGAGATCGATGCAATGAACCCATCCACTTAATCAGTTCATTATGGTGTCTGAGTAAATCATCTAAAAAGGTTGCAAGAGTATTATTCGAGGACTAAGAGGTGATACAAAGGTGTTCTTAGGCATGGAAATGGTGGATGGATTGACACTGAGCTTCTCAAGTGTAACAATGGTGGATTCTGACATGCTACAGTAGAGATAGGTGAGGACGAAGGTGGCAGAAATAGCAGTGAGTGGTGGAGTGGTGTGTTAGAGTGACGAGGAATTTAAGTGGGACTCCAATGATTTGATAAAAACGAACATTAAACATAAATTAGTTTCCCAAACTGGTTTCATCGGTGTATTAGGTAATCATTTATTATCCAAAATTCCTAGTACTAGGCTCATAATCTTACACCGGGTGGACTATTGGAAACAAACTCAGACCACCACATCCTGGGAATACATTGGCCCTATCATACTCCCCATGGAATAGAGTCCCCACATGGAACATCTCCATGGGACTAATCCACCTTGTTGCTCATGATGTCTGACTCAAGTAGGATCTCCCAATGGTTTCTTGGATTGCTCGCCCTCTTTTCCATGGCTATATAGATATCTAACTTGGTTGATGGGTTGGCTTGAGTCTAGACCAATTATTTCGTAAACACCTAAAACAACATATAATATTTCAAAAAAACTCAAAAAATAATCTATTATCTCCAAAAAAAATAGAAATTCAAAATAATCACCATTTTCTACATTTAAATCAATGTTAATTATTTATTCATAAATACAAACATCCAAATAAGACATTGAAGTACATGATAATTTTCATTTAAAAAACTAAAAAAAATTAAATTTGTTTAAAAATGTATATCAAATTTGAATGTGTCAATTACCCCCATAATTAAAGCATGATTTTCATAAAATAAGAAATATCATCATTGAAAATCATAGCGTACTAGTGGTATCCTTATTCAAATTCGAAATTAATAAAGTAAAATAATTATCAATTTAAATTATATATTAATTTCTCAAATGAAATATCAATTCAATTTTTCATTTTTTAAATAATTAAACAATTTGAGAAATTTATTTTATACCTTTTGAAAATGAAGGGACTTATTTTTTCATACATTTAATATCCTTAATTAACTATAATTAAACAATAAAAATATGATCGAACCCTCTTTGATTTTTTTTACTTATCACTCATGATACAATTCAAATATAGTTATGATCATATCTTGAGAAAATTCTCGTTATCCATATGATTTTACAGTAACTCTTTTCTCAACTTTGTAAAGTAAAAATAATCTCATTAAATCATGGGGATTTTCATTCAAGGTTCATTTTAATATGATGATTATGGTTGGTGGGAATTGATATAAAAAATTAAGTCTTAAAGGGGAGGTTTCTATCTAAACAATAATACATGATATAAAAAGTAAAATGCTAATGGAATTATCCCCTTCAAATTAGTAACACATACTTTCCCTAATCTTAATGTTAGGTCATGATCAAACCAAATCATAATGATTGATTTTTTAAACTTTTTGAGTTTTTCAATAATTTTATACCCTTTTTTAAAGGTATTTTCTTTTTTTTTTAAATAATTCTTAGAATTAATCTCACGTCCACCACCAAACCAAATAAGATAAAAATCATTGGTTCAATTATGGTGATATTTTATTCTTATATGTCACTATGTATTCCGCTTATTATTATTTTTTATTGATAAAAAATAATAAAGTATAATTAATAATTCTAAAACCTTTCTCAATACCGACAAATAGAACCCCAACACCTTTTCCTT
The DNA here is from genome assembly GCA_963277665.1 of Viscum album. NCBI lineage: Eukaryota > Viridiplantae > Streptophyta > Magnoliopsida > Santalales > Viscaceae > Viscum > Viscum album. Next base: position 2,125,566,694 of record OY728119.1, read on the forward strand.
AAAATTAATTTCATCCTTCCTACCATGAATTTCCCTAACCCACACTTCAACTTTAAAATATTTGGAAGAAAATTAGGAGGAGGGTTGGAATGTATAAAAATGGATTGAAACATGGATCATTTCTAACAAGGACATTAATGTTAACAATGGGATAAACAAATATCAATATAAAGGTGGTATTCAAGGATAATGGATTTTAAAATGTTTCCTCAATTATTTTAAATGATTTTTTTCTTAGTAATTATCTTTGAAAAGTTTTAGTGCATGTTCTAGTTATGTCCCAAGATCACTCAAGAAACATGTTCAAGAAACAATTGGATGTACTTAGACTATAAATTCTATCAGAAATGGGACATATTATTATGTACAATCACCCAAGGCAGGAATTATAATAATAAATCAATTTACATTAATTTCCCAAAAATAAATATGAAAAATGATTGTGAAATTTCCATTACAATAATCAATTAATTTCCCCAAACTATGAGTCCTCATTTTAATATCATGATTCACTTCAATAATTAAATTCTCTATTTTACTCATTTGATACCATTATCATTAAAATATAAAAAATGGAATCATAGGATTCTTAAAAATATACTTCCTCCTAGATAAGTCATTTAAAGTATAAATTCAGGTGTCGGGATACAATTTTTCAATTTAGAGCTCAAATAAGTTCCGAAAAATGGAGGGAGATTGAACGTCGTAAATGAAAAAATAAACACCATGTCTAATGAAGTTTAAACTTTTTTATATACTATTTGGGGGATTCCTTGTGCCACCATGGCACTAAAAAATTAAATTACTCAATTAAGAACAAAGACCATGTCATTAAAGTTTAAAATGATAGAGGGGGTGGGGTTGTGCATAGGACCAATTCTTATAATTGAAATTAAATGTACTAGAGAAAATGTAGAAAGATAAATGTTGGTATGATCCCACAAGTGGGCCCTAGATTTTTACTTTTTAAAGAGGGAAGCACCAACTATTATCCATAGTAATTTTGTAGATGATGCTTCTTATATTTGAACCACTAAATGTTGATCTTTCTACTTTCCACATATTTTTTTTTGTGAGAAATGATCTGTGGATAGAGTATACCAAATACTCCCCTACACAATTAGGTATATCTTTCATGGAATGGGTTAGTTGAATTATGGATCATCCTATTTCTTGTTTTCTAATTGTGAAACATCCTCATTATTGTTTAACATTTTCTCAATATGGGCTGTAGGAATTGAATGATCAATGGGAAAGTACGAAATTATTTTTATGTGAATAAATTTTAAATTTAAAATTTTAAAAATAAATTTCTCTCTTTAAATATGAGAACTATCTTAAATTTACAAGGCTTAGAAACATTGTGTTCCTCAGGGGATTCCTCAAATTCATGTTCAATAAATAAATGGTTCTCTTTGTGTTCCTCAATAGGTTCAGGATCAGTTTAATCATCTTCTAATAAGGAATAAAAATGATAGTCTGAATTTGAAAATTCAAAGCAGTGGGAATTAATACTGAATTTATATTGGATAAATTCAAATGAAATATATTTTGAGATATTATAAAATCCCATAGTTAGTTCAACTTCAATATTTTCTTTATTGTAAAGTACCCCTTAGATATGCCTAGTAGCAAGTGCATGTAGGTGGTCCGGCTCCTCCATTATATCTTCAAATTCCACCACATATGTGTTTTATTCCTCCATGGACATCAACATATGTAATGGTTCTAGCTATTTTACTTTTTAAGGAATTATTAGACCATTTTGTACATCACAATCATTGCAGATGTTATCTAGAACATTTTGTTCTCCCACACATATCAAATTTGGAAAGTCTCCCTTATCATGATTCCACTCTTAATCATCATGGTCATATTTTAAATGATCATTTGTATGGATAGGGTATGGATCCTCCTAAATCATGGCCTCAACTTCATGGATGTCCTCAAAAAAATTAGGGATGACTTAGGGAACATCTTATAGTTCAGTTTCATGTTTCTTAAGGAAGGTATTGAAATACTTTTCCCACCAAATCATTTTTTCTTTTAGATATTTTTACCACCTCTTCATTTATTTGAATAAAATATTTGATCTTTTTTCTAGTTATTTTTTCTAGTGATTTTACATGGGGAATTTATTTAAATATTTTGGGGGGGAAAGAGGGTATGTTATTGTGTCTTGGATCTTCCTTGATAATAGTCTATAAATTACTCCTGATGTTCAGTTAACTCCATAGAAAATCCTTTAACCACTATTTTTTCGAAGGTATCCTTATACTTCTATATGAGGTCCTTAAATTGTATATTTATAATGATTTTTATTTTGGATCCCATAAAATGTCTATAAAAAATTTAAACTATATCTTATATAGACCATGGAGATCCAGTTACTGATTCTTGCACCGGTGAGTTTCCAATCCATAGAGAATAATAATCATTTGAATACAGCATGAAAAATATATTTTTATTGTTTTTAATAAATAAATTAAATCTATATATTGTTTCAAAATAGAAAAATATAAGTAAAATATTGATTATTTCCTAAGAAACAACACCTGTTTTGACAACATACCTTTCATGTGGTGTGGGAAAAGAAAATTATTAAATTTTTTATAAGTTTTATGAAATGGATGGCTTGGGTCATATAACATGAATATTGTCTTAGTTTATTCACTTGATATAATTCACCTAAATACTAGTTTTTTTGGTTTTTTTATTATTTTTTCTAGAAAATTAGTAGTATTTAAATGAAATAAGAGACTGTAAAAATTAAACCAACAAGAAATGATACAATTTTATTAGAAAAGATAGAACATAGAATTTTTGTATTGTTTTATGAGTTCAATCATTATCCATGTTGGTGTATAAATTTAGTTTGATAGTTTAATCCCGAAATATAACTCTTCAAATAATATTATTTTTTATTTATTTTGAGATCTTGAATGCCTATAGAAATATTTATTCAACCTCATCCTATAATCAAGTTTAGTGATACACCTCTATTGAGAATGTGACAAATTCCAGGACTCGATTAAATTATTTGTCATTTCATCCACTAAACGGCCCAACTTAATCACATGAAGATATTATATTTAGTGGAAGATAGGTAAAATATTTAAATAAAATAAAATGAATATTTCTTAGTTCAATGTTTTAGTGGAAAACCGCCACTCTCATTCCACTTACTCTTTTTCACCCAAAACATAAATAAAACTTATCAATTGAATTATAGAATGAATGGAAACACTAATTACCTCCCTCGGGCCATAGCTTGGGTTATCCCCTCATTTTCAAGTGTAAGAGGTCCTAGTTGTGACAATGAAAAGAAGATAAGATAACAAAATAAAATAAAAAATAATATGAATGAAAAAATAATTAGAAAACTAAACACACGGAATAAGAAAAATAAAAATAGAAGAAGATAAGTGAGGATATAAGAAATGAAGTAATGGAGAAAAGATATTAAAAAAATTAAAATGGATAGAATAAGATAGAGAATGAGTAAAGAAATAATATTAAAAAAAATATAAGAAGAATGAAATAGGTGGATTAAAACAAAATTTTAAAATTTCATGAATTTATATTTATAAAAATAAAACTAAAATATCCTATAAAGAAACTAAAAAAATGAAATGAAGATAAAATAAAAAAGAAAAAAAGTTCAAAATGGGATTAGCAGCAATAGACCTAAAATCCCCTCCTCCATGGGAGTATAAATCCCTACGTAAGTGTTGAGACCTCACTATTTATAAATGGGGGAAACTAATATAACTTTCTGATCATCTTCACTAAAGGTTTTGATTTTTTAAATATTTTAAAACAACTGTGAGATTCAACCGCAGTGTATCTTTGAAAATGGGAAAAGGATCTTGATTTTTATTATATTTATAGTGGATTAGAGATCCAAACGAGGTATTGTGGAGTGGATTTGGAATTGATCATGTCCAAGAGCATGATATTTTCATGGGTGTGCTTTGATGTGGAATGCAAGGAGGTGTCTTGGAGATGTGTTAGTGGAATGGTGGAATGATCGTGATGTAAAAAAACCCCTTTAATTCATCTGACCTCCACAGTGGCTAAATTAAGAATATAAAAAAGGATATATTGTGTTTGGTTGAGGAAAAGGTGGTGATATCTAGGTGGTATCAAGATTGGTAGGGGTGGATTGATCGAGATTGATCATATCTAGTGAAATAGTGGTGGCATCTAGTCTGTTTCAGTGGCAGAATGTGAGGTCAAAAGTAGCAGTAACATTGGTGGAGCGGTGTATTCAAGCGTGGAGGGGGAGGGGTGGTTTAAGAGGGAAAACAATGTTTTGATAAAAATTATCATTAAATATAAATGTTATTCCCACATTGGTTTCATGGGTGGAGGAGTTGATCATTTATAAACAAACTATCATGTTACATAACTCAGCAGCCCGCACCAAAGAGGGCTCCCAGAAACACATGCACACACATGGGCCTCTAGATCCCACGTGTTCATTAGCCCAACCTTATTTATCATGGGATTCAATCCACACAGGCCACTCCAACTAAGGACTAATCCACCATTACACTAATTCTATCTAGTTTGATCTAGTTCTCCCAATGGTCTGGATGGATTATGGCCCAATTGTTTTTCTAAACACTTGAATCAACATTGAACATTTCAAAAAAAAATCAAATAATAATCTCTTAACTCCAACTAAAAATTATATCTTCAATATTAACAACATTTTATCCATTTAAATCAACATTTTTTTATTTATTGATAAATATTAGCTTTCAAATAAAACATTTAATTACATTATAATTTTCATTAATCCCCACTAATAATGTTTATAATATGATTGAAAATTTTGAATAAAATATGGGTGTTTCAGTAGGGTGTGAGCTAAACAGGCTAAGTGTGATCCCACCTAGGTGTTCCATATCTGGTCACTATACAACAATCTTACCATGATCAACATTAAAGAAAAATTGACATGATAAATAGGTAAATATTTTTTTTAGCAAAATCATGGAAAAACATTTAATTTTCAAATTTTCCACATTTCAAAAAAATATAGTTCAAATAGTTCAAATCATATCACATATATCAATGGAGTAAAATCAATGAAAAGAATGTATAGTATATCATATCAAATATATGATATTATAATCTAATATAGTACTTTCCAAATAAAAGGTAACATCATGCTAATGATCACTGTACTTCAGTCTAGTAATGACACTCATGCATAAACATAAATAATCACACACATCAAGTCTCTAGATATATGAAACAAAACTATAGTGTAGAAGAGAACCAGAACAATTAACCCCCCCCCAAGTTCTATCGAGTCCCTAGAGAAATTGGCCTAGGTATTTGAGGAACAACCCATGAGTTAACCCCCAACAGTATCAACAAATGATGCCTATTACTACACCTTCAATGTAAGTACAAAATAATATTATGTGATCTTTTTTCAAAAATATTTCATTAAATGAATTCTTTGATAACCATTTCATAAATCCATTTTTTAATGATTTGAAACTTAATTTTCTTTTACCAAAATAAGGGGAAAACTATCTTCTCTCAAAACCTATTTAAACACACATAAATAAATCATTCCATTCATTTATTAAAAAATTTACAATACCAAAGCAATATAGTTCATCCAATATAGGCTAGATATGGAACCACTTGCCTCAAATTCAGGTCGCAAATACATGAAATAGGTTCCACCAAATATAAAGGAACACAAGGACCAAAACAGAGGCCCTATGATCGATTCACATGCCTTAGAATCACATACCAAAAATAAAGTAGATGGGATAAATGGTAGATCTTTAAAAACCTCAATTAAAATGAAATGGTCACACCACCACATACAAAGGATAATCCCCTAGAAGAATATCAAACAATAGATCTAGAAATAACAACACTATATGATAGAAAAATCTAAAAACATAGTTCAATAATACTCTTACAAATAAGGGAAACAAAGAAATAGGTAGATCACTTATCTAAATAGGAAAAATACAAAAATTCTTATGATTGATCACTTAATGTTGTAGTCAAGATAGAGTAAAGGTCCCAAAATATCCTGGGAGCCCTCCAAGGTCAAGAGAGAAGAGGATAAAAATGAATAAGAAATAAAATTATCTATTAATTAATTTAAAACTCACATGACTATATTAATAAACTACATTTCAACCCTTCTTGTACTGTAACTCTTGGTTAAAATTTACCCCAAAAAACATGTTTCCTTGGATTAAAATACCAATCCCAACAGCTTCAGGACATGTATACTCTTCATGGCATAAAAAATATTCATGCTCTAAACCAAACTCATGACATATTCTTAGAAAAAAAAATTAAGTGATCACTTTTCATAGCATGTAATTCATTCACTATCTATAATCATTTCATGATATCAAATTTCCCAACAGAAATTAAACCATCCAAACTCTTTTCACAAGCCCAAACCAACACCGTTGTTCTTGGAGCTCTAGGAGAATTCCAAAATTTATTTAAAAAATTAAACCATGAATCCATTAATTAAAATAAATATACATCCTTAAAAATTAGGTCATTTCCCCAATAAACACTATATGTGATTGTGAGGCTCCAAATGCACCCAAACAAATATGAATATGAAGAGAGAGATGTAAAATAATTGAATGAATGTAATGATATGTTAATTCCTCTGTTTAAGATGCTTATGATTCAAAATGATAAAATTTTTAATTTTTTTTCTAAAGTCCAAATGGTTTTAATCTGTAACATGATACTCATAAATCATGAGTTCATGAATGAGAAAAGTCATATGGCCACTGTAATAAATTGAGAAAAAAAATATGATGGGAATTTCCATAAAATCATGACGTTAATTTTACATGTTTTGAATTAAGAATTTATTGAGACCTTATTAACCTAAGATAGTTTAATATACATGTAATGGATTATTATTTTATGAATCCATGTTAAGGTGAATAATAGAATAGTGGGAGAAAAGGTTCTATAGAATAATGTCTAGTGTGAAAATTTTCTAGGATCCTCCATGCTATCTCATTAGACCTATTCCAAAACTAGTAAAACTTGGACACATGATTAAAAAATATAAATATATATCATTCATTAATAAATCATTGAAAATAAATATTGGTATTAATACAAATGGATTTATATTATTATATTATGACAAATAAGTAATAAAGTTATTATCAACACCAATTAAAAAGGGATCAGATATGGATGTATAATGTTTCTTAGGATAATTTCAGTAAATTTTTCTATCAACTCTATAGTTCATAAAATTGGCCTTTTAAAACCAAAATATGAGTTTATCACCCTAGTATTTTAAAAAATATTTTATTTTAAAAAATATTATTTTGTATATATCTTCTATTACACACCCCATTGAGTTTAATTAAAAATTATATAATATTAATATTATTATTTAAACACGATCATTATAACCTAGATGTGCAAATGTTTAGTATGAATAAGACTAATTTTTAAAAAAACATTAAGATTAATAGTTTTTTATAATTAAAACATATTAATAAAAATTATTAAATTTTTAGTGAAGTGTTTATTATTTTTAAAATACAATTTCCACAAAAAAATGATCCTTATTTATTTATTATGTGTAACGCCCCGACCCCAGCTACCCAGAGTCGGTGCATTACTTCGTAACATTGGCATGATCACAAAAGATCAAGTCTCGAAAGACCGATTAGTTTATTAGCCTTGGAAACACTAGATACATTCATAAATGTTACATTACATCATAAAGTGAAAAACTAATAACAAAGTCTCCATAGTCCACACTCATATCCTCTTCTGACTATCCCTACAGGTCATTCAAAAAATACTTCTTCACATCCTGGAAAATATTAAAACATTGAAAGGGGTGAGCTCAGATGCTCAGTAAGGATAACAATATAAAGGAAGCTTTCATCAATAAACATAAACATTTAAGGCAATGTATAACTAAAACAAAAGCCTTTTAAACATGAACTTCAACATAATATGGAAAAAGTAAAATGAGATAATTTCATTCACTTCTTCACATAGATATTCTACTAGTTGAATAATCACATGCAATATTAATAACCACTTTCATAATGAGGGAATGTATAATTCCAGACATTCTGAAACATTTTTTCAAGGCCTCGACCAAGACGTCTAAAATGATTAATGTCTCGGCCAAAACCATAAATCAAATTGGGAAAGGGCCTCGACCAATTCCACGTCTAGTTGTCTCGTGAGACCTAATGATGCATCGAGGAGCTATAGCGGGCTCCACTCGTCACTTATTAAGTCCAATACATTCCTCATATGAATAGGTTTAAACATATCATAAACCATAACATAATCGTATCACATAAAACATGCATAATGGAAACATAAAATTTCCACATTTCAATCACAAGATATCAATACAACACATTGATATAATAAAAATTCTTTCAAAACCATTTTCAATACCAAAATAAAAGAAAGTTAAAACTTTGTATTTATTTTTCATTAAAAAAAATGATGGCTTGTAGAGGAAGCCGAAACTCAAATAATGGTCACGGCGGCGGAGAAGTTGTTGTCGCCGCATAAGTATTGAAAGAAAAACATTCCCTTTTGTCGTTTAGCAAAATGCTTCGTATAAAAAAGATTCCTTTTGAATAAACATAAAAGTCAAATGGGTTTATACACCGTATAAAAGAAAGTTGTGTATAAAACCAAATATGCCTCAATGAAAGGGGATTGAGAAGAAGTCCTTAAAAATATCATTTTTTAAATAAAGTACATATATAATGTGTATTCACTATAATTACACATAAATAATGTAAAAATACAAGATAGGACATAATAATATCATGACATAATTTGAATGTAGGAGATTAACCCAAAGAATAGAAATTGGGTTAAGAAGTTCCCTTACCTCGTGTCTCACTTGACTCAACCGTTCGTTAACCTCCTGAATAATAAACTAGAGTTAATATATACCTTATTAAGAACCATTTTCAATTTCATTATCCTTTTTATATCACTTATTACAATGATATGAACATTATGTAATTATTTAAGTTAATAACGGTCGTTTTGTCGATCTTTGGTACTTGAGTCAACAATAAACTTCTTATAATTACAAGTTGTTTATGTGGTAGAATATTCATTATCTCCAGAATTATATTCATGATTTAGATTTCATATATATCATATATATCCAGTATATATATTCATTTATAATATTACGTATCATTTAGAGGTAAGAAATGAAATGCACCGTTCATGGAGACGGTAAGCCGTACGTACGCATGAACGCTAATTTCATTTCTATTTCATATTTAATGGAATGAAATAATAATTATATAAATGTATAATATAATTCCAGTATAATATAGTTTATAATACCATTTAATCCATCCTTTATACATCCCACATATGGCATTAACGATTCAAATCACTTTGAGGGGGCGGTAGTCCGCACTTCCTAAAATGAAATTATCGCGTTTACCCATAATGGAAATCATAAAGTATGCCATAAATGAGAAATAAAGAAGCATAAATAAAACAAAAACATATTATATATCATATATAAATATAGTGACATCTTAATGGCCACCTTTGAAGGTGTTATATGAGTGTTGAACAATCATCGTTTCGTGAGGCAGAAATTCGTCATCCACAGAAACCGTATGTTCTTTAACCATTAGATGTAGGTGTGTGTAAGTGTAGCTCGAATAATTCTTATAACAACATCCTAGTATATTTAGGATACTGGTTTTGTTACAAAAGAAATGAATAAAAAGAGTTTATGGGGTTGGAGAATAAAAATAAAACAAAACAACATTAGAGAAGACATTACCTCAAAATCGGGTAACTCTTTTTGATTTGAGACAAAGGCTTCCTTGGGAAGAGTTCTGCCCAAAGTGAGGCTTCTAGGAGTAAGATGGGGAAGTTGGGAGAGTATTTGGGCAGATTTTGGCCGAGCCAAATGGCTTGAATGTGTGAATGAGGTGGTAGAGGTGGGGGCCTTTTATAAGAGGAGAGGAGGGGCACTCTTGGAAAGTAAGGAAATTTTACATAATTATACAATTCTTTTCGGATTATAAAGGTCCCACACTTATATAATTCGTGTCTAAGGTGATAAGGGTTCGAAATATACCCATTCAATAGTCTTTGGACAAGTGTAAGCCTTGTATTGTACATTATCTTTTCGTTTTATTAAAATCGTTAAATAATGAGGTCATCGCTGCATCATAATTATGTCATAAATAATTTAATTTATTTAATGTCTAAAAATTATAAAAAAAATACTATGATGTAGGAAATATTTTTATATTTCAAATGACTATTTATAGTCAAAAATATGACTTGTATAACCCCATGTAAAAATTGTTTTAGTAAAAAATTTTATGTTTGTGTCATTTTTTACTTTAACATTAAATAAAAGGTATTTATGTCATTTTTCAACTAAAGTGGCTCCATGGGGTCCCCAAGTTGACCATGGATTGTCTTGGTCGGCCATGACTCATCCAATAGGAGTAGGACAAGTGTCAAGCTCATCTCATATTATTAAAACATTATTTTTACCTAAACTACACTAATTACCTCTAATCGCGATTAAGAACTTAAAAGTTACTATTCACCAAAAAATTATTTTAATCTCATTGAACCACATTTCACTTCTTATTGAAAACCATGTATGTCGGATTTTTGAAAATCAAATCACAGAAGTGGTAATATTTCATTTAAACAAAAAATCATTTATTTAACTACCACTTAGTGGTTTCACTATTCATCAAAAATTGAAGTTTTTCAGAACAATGCCAAAATTTCACCCTAAGCTTTAATTGATATTCCGAATTCAAAAATGATGTATATTTTACAAAATTCCAAACATATAAGTTGCATTAATTAATTTTATAATTAATTCCCGATGTCACAACAAATAGCATGGTTTTAAGAAACAATTTATATCAAAAGATTGGCAATTGTTTATGTCCAATTTTAATGTTAAATTAATTCTAATGACCACCATTGGATAAAATGGTAAAAATATATTCTAATTATACTTTAAAACCAATAAATAGTATAATTTATCACTATAAATTATTTTGATTAAAAAAGTTGTTTTTAAGTAATTTTCACTATTCATAAAAAATTAGAAGTTCTCAGAAAAATACCAAAAATTCAACATAGGCTAATTTAGATATTACAAATACAAAAATGAAGTCCATTTTGAAATATAAAATTTCTATAATTTTAAAAAGTGGTTATTACTATTCATAATGGATACTTTGATTAGTCACGGTGTTTTAGAACTCGAAGTTGCGTACAATGCAAGCTATTGCATTATTGAATGAGAAGCGTATCGTGGAAGATCGGGGTGTTACATTCTCCCCTCCTTCAATAAATTGCGTCCTCGCAATTTGAAATTTTTTTCTTTGAAAATAAAAGGTTGAAAATAGAAAATACCTTTGTGGAAAACCCACATCGGAAATAAGATTAAAAAAATTTAGCCTTCATAAGAGGGAAATGGAAATGAGAAAGTCACAACCAAATTATGATCTCGATAAGGAGAACATTGGTGGCAATTAGAGACATATAATTGGAGGAAAAACGTAAATATTTTTAGGGAGTGATTGAGGTCATCAATCACAATCAACTGTCGAATTGAGGGCCTCAAAGCCTTCAATCTGGGTTGATTTAAAATATCATCAGTTCAACAAGACATATGGTATTAGGATAACACATTTTTTTGTTTTAATATCCCTTTATTAAAGTTTAAGAACTAATTCATTCATTTAATAAGAGATAGGTATATATATATTTATGCTTGACAATTAGAGTTTCAACCTTCAACTAATCTTTCACTCAAAAAGATAATAGAACTCAAAAATATTATACTTATCCTAATTGTATAAGGTTCCAAATGATAACACATACCATTTAGATTAGTAAAATTATTTTGTAATAACCAGGGACTTCCTCTAGGCTAGTGGTAGGAAATAAAGGCCTGTCGCACTATGATTGTGGGTTCGATTCCTGCAGCTTTGTCCGACGCGATGGGTTATGCCCCACCCTACAGGTTGTCCTTTTCCTAAAACTATAGTATTATAATATTCCAAAAATAATCTTCTTAAATTTTTTAACCTTAAACAATACTATCCAAAGATCAACTTAATCCACTCCAACCTTTATAGTTATCCAAAATACCTCTGTCCAGACTTTCTCTAAAAGGTCTCTTAATTCCAAAATCAATTTATCAGATTCCCCAAACAAATTAAAGTTTCTCTTTTTGTCACATACTAAAAATATGATTACCTTCATTATATTAAAACCTTACTGAAATCAACAAGTACTACAGTACAATCCTTATATATATATATATATATATCACATTATTCTAATAACCAGAATATAATCCATGAGTCCAAAAGCACCAATACATTAATTATTCTGCATCAACTGTAGTAACAGCATAATATTTTCCTTGATCCCTTGGCCTTTTCTGAGGTAAGTTTCCCTGATGCTTTGGACATTCATTTGCATAATGCCCCATTTCCCTACAATTGTAGCATTCAACTTTGGTAGCCTCTTTCTTTCCCTTGCAATCACGAGCCTGGTGACCCTTTTCTCCACATTTATAAAAAACTCCCATTACTTTTAGGCAAGTACCAGGGTGATTCTTCCCACAATTATCACATAATGGAAAATCCTTCTTTCCCTTTTTCCCTTTATCTGTCTCTTGTTCCACCGTTCTCTTTTTCTCTTGCTTTACATTGTTGTCATAGGACTTAGAGAATTCCTTTTTTTTCTTGATATCACACGAGACAATATCTTCGTATGATGAGAAGGATTGTGATACTAAAGCTGGACGGAGAAATGGTTTTAACCCATCAAAGAAACGATCAATCTTACTCCATGGGTTACGTATATAATCGGCAGCATGCCTCGCTAACCTTGTAAAGTTAGCCTCATACTTTGCGACATTCTCATCCTCCTTCTGCCTCAGACTTAGAAATTGCCTTTCCATATCTGCTCGATGGTCACGAGGAAAGTATTTTTCTAAGAAAAGCTCTTTGAACTCCCTCCATTCCATATTCGATACGTCATCATCTTCTTTTGTGTTTTGAATCAGCGACCACCACTGATCGGCATCTCCAGTGAGGTGGTAAACTGCCATGACAACCTTCTCCCTTTCACTACTCCCCAAGGCATGGAATATTTTCTCTAAGTAGTTTATCCATTGCTCAGCTACTAACGGATTTGTACCCCCATTAAATGTTGGTGGTTGTTGCCTCATGAAGCGGTCTAACATTGATCCTCCATGTTGTGGATCAGGGTGATCCATACGAGTAAGGTTATTATTCATAACTTGAGTGAGTTGTCCCAGTATGGTAATAAGTTCATCAGCACCAGTTTTATCTCTAGATCCACAATAATTATCTTGAGCAGGAGGGAAATCCCTACACGGAGTGCGTGCATTGATACGGTTTCCATTACTTCTACTAGGAGCCATTTCTAAACAATGGTATAAACTAGATTAGTTTATGAATCAAAATACATAATTCCATACTTGTAAAATACTTAACATAAATTGAACTATTTATGGATTTAATCCATAATCATAAAAAGGTTTTATTTGAGGAAGTATATACTCATAACCGTTCATAGTGGTTTGTAAAGAAAATGAGAATTATCCTAAGCATATCCCCTGGTAGTGTCGTAACCAAGAGTGCAGCAAGGCCCGTTGTCGTGCACCAGTTCCCGTTCGAGTCTAGCTCAAAGCGGTGTTTTCAGGTTTTACCCCTAGGTACATCTGTGCCAGAGCCGCCTCTACCTGCTCGTATCCAGACAGGGATGTATTGCTCCGAAAACTCACAAAATCTCTACAATAACAAAATTCTAGGAAGTTCTTCTATAATAATCCTCAAAGTCTATCTTTGGGCTATGTGCTCTAATCATAGTTTATCTAAATCTAGCTTCCAAGGTTAGTACTAAACTGCCTCTGATACCAACTGTAACGCCCCGACCCCAGCTACCCAGAGTCGGTGCATTACTTCGTAACATTGGCATGATCACAAAAGATCAAGTCTCGAAAGACCGATTATTTTAGTAGCCTTGGAAACACTAGATACATTCATAAATGTTACATTACATCATAAAGTGAAAAACTAATAACAAAGTCTTCATAGTCCACACTCATATCATCTTCTGACTATCCCTGCAGGTCATTCATAAAATACTTCTTCACATCCGGGAAAATATTAAAACATTGAAAGGGGTGAGCTCAGATGCTCAGTAAGGATAACAATATAAAGGAAGCTTTCATCAATAAACATAAACATTTAAGGCAATGTATAACTAAAACAAAAGCCTTTTAAACATGAACATCAACATAATATGGCAAAAGTAAAATGAGATAATGCCATTCACTTCTTCACATGGATATTCTACTGGTCGAATAATCACATGCAATATCAATAACCACATTCATAATGAGGGAATTTATAATGCCAGACATTCTGAAACATTTTGTCAAGGCCTCGACCAAGACGTCTAAAATGATTAAGGTCTCGGCCAAAACCATAAATCAAATTGGGAAAGGGCCTCGGCCAATTCTGCGTCTAGTTGTCTCATGAGACCTACCAATGCATCGAGGAGCTATAGCGGGCTCCACCCGTCACTTATTAAGTCCAATACATTCCTCATATGAATAGGTTTAAACATATCATAAACCATAACATAATCGTATCACATAAAACATGCATAAAGGAAACATAACATTTCCACATTTCAATCACAAGATATCAATAAAACACATTTATATAATAAAAATGCTTTCAAAACCATTTTCAATACTAAAATAAAAGAAAGTTAAAACTTTGTATTTATTTTTCATTAAAAAAATGATGGCTTGTAGAGGAAGCCGAAACTCAAATAATGGTCACGGCCGCGGAGAAGTCGTTGTCGCCGCATAAGTACGGAAAGAAAAACATTCCCTTTTGTCGTTTAGCAAAATGCTTCGTATAAAAAAGATTCCTTTTGAATAAACATAAAAGTCAAAGGGGTTTATACACCGTATAAAAGAAAGTTGTGTATAAAACCAAATATGCCTCAATGAAAGGGGATTGAGACGAAGTCCTTAAAAAGATCATTTTTTTAAATAAAGTACATCTATAATGTGTATTCACTACAATTACACATAAATAATGTAAAAATACAAGATAGGATATAATAATATCATGACATAATTTGAAAGTAGGAGATTAACCCAAAGAATAGAAATTGGGTTAAGAAGTTCCCTTACCTCGTGTCTGACTTGACTCAACCGTTCTTTAACCTCCTGAATAATAAACTAGAGTTAATATATACCTTATTAAGAACCATTTTCAATTTCATTATCCTTTTTATATCACTTATTACAATGATATGAACATTGTGTAATTATTTAAGTTAATAACGGTCGTTTTGTCGATCTTCGGTACTTGAGTCAACAATAAACTTCTTATAATTACAAGTTGTTTATGTGGTAGAATATCCATTATCTCCAGAATTATATTCATGATTTATATGTCATATATATCATATATATCCAGTATATACATTCATTTATAATATTACGTAACATTTAGAGGTAAGAAATGAAATGCACCGTTCATGGAGACGGTAAGCCGTACGTACACATGAACGCTACTTTCATTTCTATTTTGTATTTAATGGAATGAAATCATAATTATATAAATGTATAATATAATTCCAGTATAATATAGTGTATAATACCATTTACACCATCCTTTATACATCCCACATATGGCATTAACGATTCAAATCACTTTGAGGGGGCGGTAGTCCGCACTTCCTAAAATGAAATTATCACGTTTACCCCTAATGGAAATAATAAAGTATGACATAAATGAGAAATACAGAAGAATAAGTAAAACATAAAAATATTATATATCATATATAAATATATTGACATCTTAATGGCCACCTTTGAAGGTGTTATATGAGTGTTGAACAATCATCGTTTCGTGAGGCAGAAATTCGTCATCCACAGAAACCGTATGTTCTTTAACCATTAGATGTATGTGTGTGTAAGTGTAGCTCGAATACTTATTATAACAACATCCTAATGTATTTAGGATTCTGGTGTTGTTACAAAAGAAATGAATAAAAAGAGTTTATGGGGTTGGAGAAGAAAAATAAAACAAAACAACATTAGAGAAGACATTACCTCAAAATCGGGTAACTCTTTTTTATTTGAGCCAAAGGCTTCCTTGGGAAGAGTTAATCCCAAATTGAGGCTTCTAGGAGTAAGAGGGATAAGTTGTGAGAGTATTTTGGCAGAGTTTGGCCGATCCAAATGGCTTGAGTGTGTGAATGAGGTGGTATAGGTGGGGGCCTTTTATAAGAGGAGAGGAGGGGCACTCTTGGAAAGTAAGGAAATTTTACATTATTATACAATGCTTTTCGGATTCTAAAGGTCCCAAACTTATATAATTAGTGGATAAGGTGATAAGGGTTCTAAATATACCCATCCAATAGTCTTTGGACAAGTGTAAGCCTTGTATTATAAATTATCTTTTCATTTTATTAAAATCGTTAAATAATGATGTCATCGCTGCATCATAATTATGTCATAAATAATTTAATTTATTTAATGTCTAAAAATTATAAAAAAAATACTATGATGTAGGACATCATTTTATATTTCAAATTATTATTTATAGTCAAAAATATGACTTGTATAACATCATGTAAAAATTGTTTTAGTAAAACATTTCATGTTTGTGTCATTTTTTACTTTAACAATAAATAAAAGGTATTTATGTCATTTTCCAACTAAAGTGGCTCCATGGGGTCCCCAAGTTGACCCATGGATTTTCTTGGTCGGCCATGACTCATCCAATAGGAGTAGGACAAGTTTCAAGCTCATCTCATATTATTAAAACATTATTTTTACCTTAAACTACACTAATTACCTCTATTCGCGATTAAGAACTTAAAAGTTAATATTCACAAAAAAATTATTTTAATCTCATTGAACCACATTTTACTTCTTAATGACAACCATGAATGTTGGATTTTTGAAAATCAAATCACAGAAGTGGTAATATTTCATTTAAACAAAAAATCAGTTATTTAACTACCACTTAGTGGTTTCCCTATTCATCAAAAATTGAAGTTTTTCAGAACAATGCCAAAATTTCACCCTAAGCTATAATTGATATTCCGAATTCAAAAATGATGTCTATTTTACAAAATTCCAAACATATAAGTTTCATTAATTAATTTTATAATTAATTCTCGTTGTCACAACAAATAGCGTGTTTTTAAGAAACAATTTATATCAAAAGATTGGCAATTGTTTATTTCCAATTTTAATGTTAAATTAATTCTAATGACCACCATTGGATAAAATGGTAAAAATATATTCTAATTATACTTTAAAACCACTAAATAGTATAATTTATCACTATAAATTATTTTGATTAAAAAAGTTGTTTTTAAGTAATTTTCACTATTCATAAAAAATTAGAAGTTCTCAGAAAAATACCAAAAATTCAACATAGGCTAATTTCGATATTACGAATACAAAAATGAAGTCCATTTTGAAATATAAAATTTCTATAATTTTAAAAATTGGTTATTACTATTCATAATGGCTACTTTGATTAGTCGCGGTGTTTTAGAACTCGAAGTTGCGTACAATGCAAGCTATTGCATTATTGAATGAGAAGCGTATCGTGGAAGCTCGGGGTGTTACATTATGAACAAAAAATAAATTTAATTATTGTAAATTTTAAAATAACTCTTTTATATAAAAAAATTCATTTTTTTAATCAGAATTTTAAAATAATCTTCTAGTGAATTTTTTGAATTTCCTGAAAATCATAAATTTCCAATAAATAGTTATAAATAATGTTTTTCTATTAAAAATTACATTTTTTTAAATTCATTTAAAATGTTTCATTCTCTTTAAGGAACAATAAATGTAAAATTAGTTAGTTATGTAATTATTAATCAAATTTATTTCATTAGAATAAAATTTATATTCAACTTTGATATTAAAATATTCTATACTTATGAAAAACATTTCTTTAGAAAACAACTTTTTCATCACTTCTCTGTGTTTAATTTTATACTAAAATTTTCCTTTTCTGTGAATGAAATTTTTATAAATGGATTCAATATTTTTAATAATATTATATAATATTATATAATTTTCTAAGCATAATTTTTGGTCAAAATGAATATGAAAACAATATAAATCAATTATAGAGTTTAAGGTTAAAATATGTTTATGTAGGGTTAAACTAAAATATAAATTTTTAAGAAGACATAAAAACTTATACAATTATAATTGGATGACCATATATCGACCATATCACATATAAGGTTTGATAATGAACAATTTTTAATCCTTTAATAATGATTAAATCAGGGATATACTTTTTTCTTTCCAAAAATTTCTAGTGTGTCCTGTCTCCCACTTATAAAAGGGCACCGCCTCTCCTCTCCTCATCACACTTCCAAAACCATTTTTCATCCACATAATACCAAAATAACTTCCTTAATTACCTAAAAACGTCTTAAAGGCATCATAGGATGTCTTTTTTATAACATATGATGGTTGGTTAAAGAAGAGTTAATGTTATTAATTAAGTGTTTTATTTTATTGTTTCATCAATATCCTTCAAATACTCTAAAACATTGATAATATAATAACATAATTATCTAAAATATAATTATATTTTATTATGTTACTATAATAACTTACATTTTTCCCCTCTTCCAACAAATTTGAATTGAGATCCTCGATTGTGTGTACGTTGGACTACTGAATTGCGAATCAATGTAATTTATTTTCCATCATCGCCTCTCCCAAGTGGATATAATGATGGATTTAAATAATTATATATATATATATATATAAATGTGATACTAATAAAAAATATTATATTTATTAAATTATAATATTATATTTACAATCTTATTTTCCACTATGTGGGAATATGATAATATCGCTCGTGTGTACAGCAGAGTACTGCCTCATGAAGCAATGTGATTTGTTTTTTAGTTACGATTTACAGAGACAGAAATTATGATATTTTAATTAATATATGTCATATATCTTAATTAAAAATTATTTTGAAAATTATATATATTATTTACCTTCATATTGTTCCTTCCATCGTGAAAATGGAAACTACATTCATGAGTACTTACAATCTACCTTCACCATGAATGGTGTAATTCATTTTATATCTCTAACTATTTGGGATTACTATAAATACATATGTAATAAATATATATGATATTTATATAATGGTTATAATTATTAATATTATTTAAAAAAGATAAAATTAAATTTATTTTAAATACAAAATCAAAACATACATGAATAACCGAGTTGTTTTTACCTAAAATAAGATTCTAACATAAAATTATTAATAAACAGGTAATAAATGGTTTTAGGTAAATCGTAATGCCCTATTTTTTTATTAGTTTTTTTATTAACATAAATTTCTTTGACATATTTAATTTCACACTACACCAATTTAAAATTACATTATACGATACACTAATTTATGCTTTTGCAACACGTAAGATCATCTTATCTTGTGTTACACACAACACTGAGTTTTTATGAAACAACATTTTATTATTATAATTATTTTAATGATAAAATTATAACATAATTGTTAAAAATATTAATATCAACAATAAAAAATATTTTTAAAATATTTTTATAATGGTTCCACTTTAATATAACATATTTATGAGTAAATATATAATCTTTGGTAAAGTCAATGTGTTTTGAAAAATACTATTTTCACAAAAGAACTAAATTTTTGTCCTTCGGTAAAAAATAATGAAATTAATTTTAGTATCTTTTTTAACTTTAATTTCATAAAATAAATTATATTTTTTAATTAATAAATTCAAAATTATCTTAGAGTGAATTTATTGATTTTCATGAAATATTTTATTTTTTGATTAATAGTGAAAAATAATGAAATTTAATTGAAAACTGAATTTTTTCTATTTTATTTATATAGATATATTATATTTTAATTCGTCTTTAAAGTATAATTAGATCTATTTCACATAAATTAATCTAATATAGGTCATTGGAATCAATTTCACATTGAAATTAGATATGAAATCATTTCATACATTTAAACATTTTCTCTTTAAAATCCACTTTTACAAGAATTCTCTGGGATGAATATTAAATTAATTTATAAAACTTATGCAGTTAGAATTTAGAAAAATGTTGTCAAAATTTGTAATCAGTGTAATTTATATTTAAAAATAAAATGAACTTAATTTTTGAATAAAAATATTAGTGAAAGTAATTAAAATTAATTATAATGATTACGGTAAAAATAAGTTAACTTAATGGTTAAACATTAATATGAAGGGGAAAATATCATAGAAAAATGTCAAAAATCCATTTTGTGGAAATATTCTTTCAAATTACCCTCTTTTCTATAAAATGGAAAATTAATGGAGGCACATGATGACAGGGAGGCCTCTTAATAGTGTTTAACTTTTTTATTTTATAAGAATGTCACTCCTCCTATACTATAAAAGGGAACTCACCCCCCCCCCCAACCCATATATTCACACATCTCAAGCCCTTCAGAACATCCAAACATAGATTAAATAACCTCCCAAAATCACTCCCTTTATAATATAATCCTCCATTTGGGATGAAAGATAACCAAGGATTCCCTTTGGTTCAAACCAAAAGGAGTTACCCAAAGAAGATGCATCATCCTTCAACAATAACTTTTGTTTTATTTATTTCTCCACCTATTAAATTATTATTTTACCATTATTATATTAAAAAAATTATTATAAATATAATAATATGTTTTTATGTTAAGGTTATGACATACACTGACACAAACTTCCATCAAATGGGATACCCAATCATCATTCATATGTACACTGGACTATCCCCTTGCGAACTGATGTTGTTTGTTATCTAATTTCTATCTTTAATGGTTGGGAATAATGAAAAACAAATCTTTATATAGGGTATATAAGATATTTATGATGTATTTATTCTTCTTGAATTATTATGTACCATATAATTTCATTCTTTTTTTTAGAAAAACGATAACTTCATTTTTGGATATGTGGACTACCGCCTTCTCAGAGCGATGTGATTCAATCACAATTTACATGTAATGTAATAAAGATGGTTTTAATAAAAATATGTGTTATATATGAAATAATAATTATATACTAATGATAATATGTATATATATATATATATATATCATTTACTTCTCTTCTTTCTTCCAATGCGACAATGAAATGGAAACACCGTTCATGCGTACGTATGGACTACCGTCTCCATAAATAGTGTATTTAATTTAATTTTAATAACTCTTATAAATAAAAATGTATTGAATATATATGATATTTATTTCAATGTTAAAATTATGTATATTATGAAAAAATAATATAAGTAACATGTTAAAAAATATAACAAATCAAAACACTTACCAAAACCAAGCGGTTATTACCTAAGACGTAACATTAACATGGAAGTGTTGATAAATGGGTAATGAAAGTCAAAGAAAAATAACATATTGTATATAATAATTGAATTTTTTTACTTGATATATTTATAATAAAATTATATATATATGAGTTTTGAATGTGTATGATGAGAGTCAATACATGAGGTATGGGGATTTCTAGTCTCTCTTTTGTTTCTATGAGACTTATGGCGTACTCACCACTCATTTATTTTGTCTGATGTATATAATGACAATGAATGTATTATATGATTAATATCTTTAAATTTATTTTTATTTACATATCCATTTTATAATATCTATTTCACAGGGCATTATGGTTAAAAAGTTACCAAATTGATAAGGTAATTTGGTCGCATTTTTCCTTCTATGAGACACATGGTTCGTTATGCACTTATATTCAATTATGAGATTCATATACTAAAATTTGGAATTTTATATAATTATTTTAATTATTTTAATTATATTTTAATATTAATTTAATTTTATTCTGTCATTTTTATTTTCATTCAGTGTTAATAAAGTGGTAAGAGTTTATTCCTACAATCTCATCATTTATTAGGATTGTTTATGATTATGTATCTATTGATGAAATCTTATGATCCATCTCTAAATAATTCTCAATATTTATCTTATAATCTATTTTTTCATGATATCATCATTTATTGGTACCATTTTTAAACTTTTTGGTACTTTATATTATTAAGAAAACATTTTTAATAAAATAATATGTTATTTCTCTCTTTAGTCGGAAATCTATTTTCTTCGAAAACAATGTTTTCTAAAAATGTTTTTAGATTATATTTTAATTTTATTTTCAACGAAATTAGATTTTAAAGATTTTCAAATAATTATTTATATGTTTTCAAATATATTTTTAAATAAAAAAAGGTATTAAAAATTTTAATTTAAATAGAAAATGATATTTCCCTCAATAATTGTTTTAAATGGTCATTCAAAATTATTTTTCATCTAATATTTCATCCTTTGGTGTTACTCATGCCTTTTTCGGGATATTATAAAAGGCTACCATTGATATTATTTCTATGAATGGATTGTTTTTTAGTTACATGATGTTTATGAAACATTTTTTACTTCCAATAGTAATATGCTTATGAAACCCCCTACATTTCACGAGTTATGATTTGATAAAACGATTATGAAACCTTCTCCTTTTACAAAGGTTATTATATGATGACATTTTTATGATACAAATTTAATTTCATGGTTTAGGATATGATGAACATTTATTATCTAGTGGCACACATATGTATCATTTCATTATAATATGGGTGGGACTAATATCTCCATCCAATATATTGGGATTATATATATCTTGAGATAGACATGGAGAATCTGGAGTGAACTCAGTTCAATAATGGTCAATATCCACTAATGTGGCCTTGGGTGTGAACCTTGACTACTATGATGGTTTGGTGAGTGAACCCATTCCATTATAATGGCCTTCTAATTAAGATTTGACTACTATAGAAATAATTTTATATGATTATGTTTCAACTACATTTCTATGTATTATTCCCATGTTATCCTTGCATGGCATATTCACTTTATTCCCTTATGATTCATGTCTTATAAACTACCAATATTTATTCCATGATTCATGATTATGATTTTTGATGTAAAGGGTATGATCTTTTACACTTATGATCATGTCCTCATAACCTAATGCTCAGAACTATGCGTTCATATCTCTTTTTTGAACCTTACTGAGCTTCTAAGCTCATACAATTTTATGTTTAATTAACCCAAGTTATGAAAATAAGAATTATGTGTGATGTTTGAAAGAAGGGTTTCTACCTTGAAGAACCTAGTTGGAGATGATGTGGCTCACCTATATACCAGTGTTTATGTTTCCATGATTCCAAAGGCACTAAAATAATATTATCTTTTGGTGTCTATTTATGTGATGTTTTAGGTATTCTGAAAAAATGATGTAATATATATGTATGAGAAGTGATGGTCACTATAGTCAGTTTTAGAGAAAAATTCTAGTCAACATTGGAAATCAAGGATGAAAAAACCTTAATGAGATCCCTAAGAAAATTTCTCTAAGGATAAAAATAAGGATGAATTGAAGTATATGAAATTTTCCTAGAGTTTTGGTAAGGATATAGTGTATAGTTTCCTATAAATACATCCCAATATATATATACTATAAGTTTATGTAGCTCTGGAACATATGTATAGATGGGTAACAACCCTAAAAAAACCGTATTGATAAAGACTCGATCAGAAATGGGTGCATGACAACAGACATTATTGCACACCTGGTTTGTCACTCCTTAAGGATATGATTTGGAAATTCACAAACGTATCATGAAACATTATAAATTATTTAAATGTAATTTTCCTATGAATAACCTATTATAAACCTATGTTTTCATAGTTTAAATAAGGTTTCATAAAATAGACATCCTATATGTGGTTTTTCATGATTATGGGGATTCCCATTATGATTATTTATTCGTACACAATGATTTTAGTTTTAGTAAATAGATGTAAGTTGAAGGGTCCTGGTTAATGTTGAGTGTGATGATAAATTCAATTACTATTCTCCTGAGCATCCCACTGTTATGGGATCTCAAATGAAAAATATCATTTCTATGCTCACCCAACTTTGTCCAGCTATGAATCATGCTTGACTTCAAACCGATCAATGGTGGGAACAACATTCTGTTGAGTCATTCATGAGGAAATGTCTAACTTCATTCAGTGAGACTTCTGATACACTAGTGCTAAACTATGGATATGTTCCATTAAAAATATATTCTATATTCTACAGTGTTTAGAACATGAGAAAGTCATTCTAGTTGTTTTTCGTTTAGATGTTGAAGTGAACCAATAGTGGACTATAATCAAAAATAAGAGGGAGGAAGTTGAAATTTAATCCATATATTGGGAATATTGCATTAACTTATTTATTAATAATGACTATCCTTGAATTATTTTTATGAAAATAGATAAGGATTTTCTCATGTTAATGTAAAATGGATAGTGAATTTTTTGGTAACTATGAGGAAAATATAACAAGATTTGTGAGATACACTTCAGGTATTATCATCCAACCGAAATGTAAGGTTGCCTGATTATTTAGTAACTTAATTCCAAGTCTCATAAGTTAATTATCAATATATGACTTTATTAGATATAAATAGATTTTTTTTATGCAATCATGGTTGAAATTCAGGTTGGCATTACATATGAATCTCTTGGTTTTGAAAAGAAAACGAAGATGGATTTTAATAGAAAATATGAAAACCATAGATAAAAGAATAGGATCATTCCATTATTCTCTAAGTGTGGGAAGAAACATGGAGGAAATTTTATAAAGGCGTATAATAAATGTTTTAATTATTGAGGGGATGTTCATTGAGAATTTTATTACCTAAGTGATGAAAAGAAGTATGTGACAATATGAATAAAGAGAAAGATTCAAAAAATACACATTTCCCACATTAGTGGTAGAATTTGAAAGAGACAGTGAATTATGTTAACTAGTGACCAAACTAGAAGAATAATGATGATTCTAGAAGTGATCAATCTATTAAGTTGAGGGACAATGGTAAATCTCTTGTGACCACTATTTTTGATGAAGGGTGTGATAACTACATGGTGGAAGTTAAATTTACCATCCACTCTAGAGCTGATAATGTCTTATTTTATTCTAGATCTACCCACTCTTTCATATAATAATAATTTTCTATGTGTATAATGATTACAACCAAATTATTTGATGTGTAATTAGATGTGAAAATTTCTAATGGTATGACGATTCCATCTCAAGTGTATGATTAATCTTTTGTTTACATTTGTGGGAATTTGTTTCCTAAAAATCATAAAATTCTCCCTCTGGTTGAATTTTATGTCATATTAGGAATGTATTGGATTTATCTATATACATCCCACATAAATTTTCATGGAATGGAAGTTATGTTTAATATTTCAAATCAACCAGTTATTGTATATCAATGTGATGATAAGTATGAACTCTATATTGAGATTACATCATGTATATCGGTCTTAGTTACAATTAAAAATGTGTGTTTATCTCAAATGGTTGGGGATAAAATGTTCATTTATGATATTCATATTTGTTAGGAATTTTTAGATGTCTTTTTGAAGGATTTTCCTATCCTTCCACCAAAACATGAAGTTGAGTTCTCAATAGAACTCATTTTTAATTCCACACCAATTTCAAAAAATCCAAATATAATGGACATATTTGAGTTTTATAAATTAAAGTAGAAACTCTAAGAAAAATTGTTAATGGATTTATTTAGTTATGTGTGACACTTTGGGGTGCACCTATTCCTTTTGTGAAAAAGAAGGATAGATCAATGAGAATATGAATTGATTATTGGTAGTTGAAGGAGATCATGATCATGAAAAAGTACCATCTTCCTTGCATTGATGACTTTTTTATCAACTATATAGAGCTCAAAACTTTTCCAAGATTGACCTACATTCCTAACATCATCAATTGAGGGTTAAGAATGGGGTTATACTAAAGAAAACATTCCATAAATGGTATGAAAACTATGAATATATAGTGATGATTTTTCTCTTACTAATTTCCCTGATATATTCAAGTATTTGAAAAATAGAGTCTTTAGTGATTACCATGATCAGTTTGTGGTAGTATTTATAGATGATATTCTTATTTATTCAATATGAAAGGAAGAGTATGAAGACCACTTGAGAATTGTATTGATGAACCTAAAGAAGAAGAAACTATATGAAAAATTTACAAATTGTGAATTTTACCTCTATAATGTTCCATTTTTGGGTCATTTAATCTCAAGAGGGAGTATAATAGTAGATTCCTTAAATAAGTCGACTATTTAATGTTTTACTAGACCAACCATAATTACAGAAATCTATTGTTTTCATGGTTTATATAGATATTATTGATAGTTTGTTTAAAATTTCTCGTGACTATACAATCCTCTGACCATGTTTACTCATATGGGTGAAAAGTTTCTTTGGACTAATAAATGTGAGGAAAATTTCAAGGAATTAAATAGAAGTTTATTTATTAAACCTATGATTACATTAACCTGTAGTGGTGAAGTATTTTTAATCTATATTGATGAATACAAGAAGGGATTGAGATGTGTTCTTATATATAATAACACGGTAATATCCAATTCATCCTGAAAATAGAACATTCATGAGAAAAATTAACCAACTCAATATTTGAAGATAATTGTGGTAATTTTTGCATTAATTATATGGAGACATTACCTTTTTTGAGAAAAGTGTTATATATATAACTATCATTAAATTTTGAAGTATATATTCACATAGATGGATTTGTGCATGTGCCATAGAAGATGGTTGGAGATGATAAAGGATTTTGAATTCTCAATACATTACCACCCTTGGAAAGTTAACATGGTGGCCCACACATTGCGTTAAAAGGATCATACTATCATAGTCATGATGAGTATAAAAAAAGATCAAATATTTTTATATTTTAAAAGGATGGATATTGAAATACTGAATGAAGGGGAAAATCATGTCTTTCACAATTGAATTTTCAACCCTATATCCATGTAAAGATTAAAGAGGTAGATAATGGTGATGTAGAGCTTTATATGAAGGTTAGAAATTTTGTTGTGTTTAACATTGACTAGGATGGAATAATATATTTCAGGAATCATATATGTGTTCCTTCTATACCAGATTTAAAAAATGATTCATTAGAGGAAGCTCATGGAACTTAATTCTCTATTCGTCTTATAAGTAAAATGATGTATATATATTTGAAATAATACTTCTAGTGTGATTGAATGAATAGAGATATTTAAGTGTGTGTATATCAATGATTGGTATTATAGGAAATTAAGGATGATGATAATAGTCTAAGGAGGCGTTACATCCATTACCCATAGCAGAATGGAAATGGGAGAAAAAAAATACAGATTTTCTAATTGGACTTCCCAAAACCTCTAAATGGAAAATGTTTATATGTGTGGTAGTCGATCATCCTTATAAGTCAGAATGTATCACCACTATCTAGGAATACTTCTCATTGGATCATCTTGCGAAGATGTAAATTAAAAAAGTAGAAAGGTTTCATGGAGTACCACATTCCATTGTATCTGGTGGGGATATGAGTTTTAACTCAATATTCTACAGAAATCCTTACATATGAAATTTAGTTTCATCACTTCATATCATCATTAGACTAATGGTCAGTGTGAAATAAAAATTCAAACCCAAGAGGATAAGTTGATAACTTATTCTATAGATTTCAATTTTTTTGATCAATACCTTCCTCTAGTTGAATTTTAATATAACAATAGATTCACTCAATATTTCACATGGATTTTATGAATCCCTCTATAAAAGGAATTTTAGGTAGCCAATGTGTAATAATGATGTTGAATAATGATTAAAATTGGGACTTGAGATAGGAGAAGAAATTATTGAGAAGGTTAGAACCATTCAACAGCATACCAATGTAAGAAACATATAGTAGAAAAGTTATATTGGTAACCATTGACATGATCTATAATTTTATGTCACAAAGATGGCGTTTTTAGGAATCAATCCTTGGAATAAGTGTTGACATGTATGAAGAAATGAATACCATACCCTAGGTATATCCATCCCATTGAGATTCTTTATAGTATTAGGATGGTTGCATATCAGTTGGAACTTCCTCCAAATATATATCAATAACATGATGTGTCTTATGTATCCTTTTCGAGGAAGTAGACACTAGACCCTTCAAATGTACTGAACTCAGAGGTCATATTGCTGGAGCAGGATCATTCATATGAGGATCAACTAGTGAAACTCTAGATCATACAGAGAAAGTTCTGCAAAACAAGAACACTCACCTTGTCAATGTTTTTTGGATAAATCACCAGTTATAATAATCTACATGGTAACTTGGAGATATTTTTAGGTATAAGTATCCACATTTCTTTTATCAAAATGATGAATTTCATAGGTGAAATTCAGTTTAAGCGGTGTAGAATATGACACCCCATGTTTTCATGAATTTTTTTCTGATTAAATTAAATTCCAATGATGTATTAAATTTAACACTAAACTATGTTAAATTTTTGTTATAAAATATACAATTTTAATCTTTTGCTATACGCAACACTAACATGGCCTGCGTTACACACATCCTTGAGTTTCTATGAAACATCATTTAATTATTATATTTTTTAAAATAATATAGTTATAACATATACATTAAAATTTTTAATATGAATAGTAATAAATACTTTTAAAATATTATTTATAATTATTTCACTTGAATAAAACATATTTATGATGAAATATATAATTTTCATTAAAGTCTACATGTTTTAAGAAATAATATTTTTTTAAAGGAACTAATTTTTGTGTCCTTCAATGAACAATAATAAAATTTATTTTTGACACTTTTAGAAATATAATATGATAAAATGAACTTCATTTTTTTAATTAATAATGTAAAAATTGTCTTAGGATTAATTTTTGTGATTTTTCTAGAATATTTCATTTTTGGAATAAAAGTAAAAAATACTAATTTTTAATTGGAAACTAACTCTCCAACTAATTTATATATATATTTATATTTTAATTTAATTTAGTTTTAAAGTATAATTTGTTAAATTTTACATCAATTAATCCAATATAGGTCATTGAAACCAATTTCTCATTGAAATTGGATATGAAAACATTTCAAACTTTTAAACATTTTCACTTTTAAAACCATCTTTCACGACACGTCTATAGGATTAATTTTAAAATAATTTCTTCCAAATATGCAATTAGAATTTTTAAATATGGATTAAATATTTTGAATCATCATAATTTATAATTTCTAATAAGTTTAACTTAATTTTTGAGAAAAAATATTAGTGAAATTAATTAAAATTATTTATAATGATTAAGGTAAAAATGTGGTCACTTAAAGCTTAAACATTAATCTTAAGGATCCAAATTACCTAGAAACGTGTCCAAAATCCATTGGATAGAAATAATTTGACCAATTATCCTCTTTTATAAAAATAAACAATTATTTGGGTCACATTATGTTAAGGAGACCTCTCAATAGTGTTTACAATTTCATATTTATAATAATGCCCCTCCTCCCCCACTATAAACGGGAACATCCCCCCTATCACTTATTCACACATTTAAAGACCTTTGAATAGGAACCAACAACCCAAATATCCTAGAAATTTTCATCAATTTATATTGTAATCCTGCCTTTAGGATGAAATCTATCCAAGAATTCCCTTTGGAGAAAACCAAAAGGTGTTACCCAAAGAATAATTAACATCCTTCAATAAGAACTTCGGTTTCATTTATTTATCTAACACATAAATTATTCTTATTCTATGATTATATAATATATTTAGTATTATAAATATAATTATATGTTTTTATATTAATACTAATACGTACAATCACACACACTTCCATCAAATGGGAGACACAATCATCGTTTGTGTGTACGACAGACTACCACCACACGAACTGATGTCGTTCATTATTCTATTTCCACACTTCATGGTTGGTAATAATGATTTTATTTTTCTTTTTATATGATTTATTTTATATTTATGATGTATTTATGCTTCTGTAATTATTATATAACACTTACATTCAAGCTTTCAATTTTTTTTGAAATACGATAACTTCGTTTGTAGATGTGTGGAATACTACCTCCTCAATGTGATGTGATTCAATAAAACTTTAAATGGAATTCATTAGGATTATTTTTAATAAAAATATGTTTCATTTACAAAATAATAATGATACAATAATGATAATATATATATATATATTATTTACTTCACTTCATTCATTCAACACAACAACAAAATTAAACTACGTTCATGAAAACGTATGACCCACCGTCTCAATGAATAGTGTATTTGATTTCATTTTAATATATTTTATATATAAATATATAGAGAATATATATTATATTTATTTTATTTTTATAATTATTTATATTATTAAATCATGATATAATTAAGAGGACCAGAAATATAACAAATCAAAAGGCATGGAAAAAATAAAGTGATTATTATCCAAAACATAACATTAACATGGAAGTGTTACTAAATGGGTAATAAAAGGTCATAAATAAATTAAATATGGTATAATATAATTTAATATGGTTATTTAATAGGATTATGATAAACTTATATTTATTATGTAGGATTTATGAACAAGTATGAAGAGATTCAAGGAATAAGGTAAGGGGATTTCTAGTCTCACTTTTATTTCTATGACACTTATGACTTAATCACTACTCATTTATTTTCTATAGTATATATAATTACCATGAATTTATTCTACGATTAATATCCTTATATTTATGGTTATTTAAATTTCCATTTTATGATCTCTATTTCATGGTCTTTTACGGTTCAATAGTAACAAAATGGGTAAGGTAATTTTGTCTCAATTTTCCTTCTTTGTGACACATGTTTTATTATGCACATATATTATTTTATGAGGGGTATATATTACCATTTTATGTTTTATCTAATGAATATACATATTTTTATGATATTTTATGCTTCATGTAATTTTATTTTTTTCATGTGTATTTTGATTCAAAGTTACGAAGGTGTTAATTGTTTATTTCTATAATCTCAAAATTTATCAGGATTTTTTATGATTATGCTTCCACCGATGAAACATTAAGATTAATATCTCTATAATTGTCACTATTTTCCTTATCCTATATTTTTTAATTATATATTAATTTATGGGTACCATTTTTTACACTCTTTGGTACATATGATTATTAAGAAAACATTTTTAACAGAATCCGACTTCGTTTCTCTCTTATGTCGGAAATTTATTTTCTTCCTAAACCATGTGTTATAGAATTGTTTTAAAAATTGTTTTTAAATGGTATTTTAATAATATATTTAAAGAGAATTATATCAATGGTTTTAACATATTAGATTATAATTTTCCAAAAATATTTTCAAAAAAAAAGTTTTTCATAATGTTTTATGTATTAAAAAATATTTTTCAATGTGAGAAGGATATTTTCCTCAAGAAATTTTTAAAAGATCTTTCAAAATTATTTTCCATATAATATATCATTCTTTGGTTTTACTTATGACTTTCAGGGGAAATTATCCAAGGGTAACATTCATATTCCTTCTCTAAATAGTAAATGATATTTATGAAACACATTTCTCTTCACTAGGTAATATTCTAATGAAACCCACTTCTTTTCATATGTTATACTTTGATGAAATGATATGAAACATGTCCCTTTTCCACATGTTATGATATAATGACATGTTTACGATACACATTTAATTTAATGGGTTATATATGATTATTTTTAATGTTCAAGTTACACACATGTGTATTATTTAATTATGAGATGGGAGGGACCTATATCTCCCTCAAATTAATTGGGTAATGATTTATATCTCATGAGATATAAATTGTACGAACAAGTAGTGAACTCAACTCAATAATGGAATATATAATCTAAGAATATATTGGGTGAACCATGGTTAC
Source organism: Viscum album (assembly GCA_963277665.1). Classification (NCBI taxonomy): domain Eukaryota; kingdom Viridiplantae; phylum Streptophyta; class Magnoliopsida; order Santalales; family Viscaceae; genus Viscum; species Viscum album. Next base: position 2,125,598,763 of record OY728119.1, read on the forward strand.
TAATATGGTTGGGCGAGTGAACCCATACCACTAAAATTTCCTTTGAATTAAGCAATGACAACAATGGATCTCATTTTATATGCTTTTGGGTCTTCTATAATTACAAGTTTTATTCCTATGTTATGGTTCTAGGTTTGATTTTCTTGATTCCCATATGATTCATATCATATGAAAAAACAATATTTATACCATGAATCATGTTTATGATCTTTGATATGAATGATATGATCTTCTAATATTATGATCATGTTATCATGCCCTTATGATCATGATTATGCTCACATATCTCCCTTGTTTATCCTTATTAATCATCTGAGCACACCCATTTTTATGTATCCTTTCCCTAGGTTATGAAGTTATTTATTTTTTATGATGTGTCTAAGAAGGGTGATAGTCTTGAATAACCTTGTGTGATATAATTTATCTCAATTTTGTACTATTTTTTATCTTAAATGTTTCGGAAGGAACTAAACAATTATAGTCTTTGGGTGTCTATTTGTGTAATGTATTAATTATTCTATAAAAATGATGTAATGTATATGTATAATAAGAAAGGGTACTATATAAATCATATATTCTATAATACATATGAATATGGTTTTATTATGTTTTTATAATAAACCTGTATTTATTATATAAGATGTTCGAATGTGTACAAAGGAATTTGAGACTTAAGGTAAGGGAATTTCATATCAAATTGGCTTCTTGGGAAAATATGTTTTGTTATGCACTGATCTTCTTTTATGAGGTTTATATAAGTCCTATTTGAATTATATATCATGAATTTATTTATTGTCAGGATATTTAAATTTTAATTTGTTTTTATTCTTTCATGGGGATTATGGTTCAAAAATACCAAATTGGTAATGGTTTTAGGTTACAATCACATTATTTATTGGTATTTTTTAGGATTATATTTCCTGTAAGAACCATGTTTTTTCTCAAGGTATGAAGAATTGTTTTAGTTTAATTATTTAATTATATCATAATAGATGGTCCTAATTAGGTCATATAGGTTATGATGTTATTTAGGTCATTTACATGGATTGAAGTCGCAGATTTTGGACGAAATAGGGGGCCGCATGGTTCTTAGAAACTGAGTCCCCTGGTATGCGTGGATTTATTAAACCATTCAAGGTTGTCCAATGATATTTATGAGGCCACATGATTTTTCCTAACCATGTACCCCATGCCACACAACCATGTGAGTTCTGAATACCACTTTACATATGGTTTTTTTATTGGATTTGTGCAATTTGTAAAACTATGTCCCTAGCTTGTGAGAGAGGTATCATGGGGCAGTTCATGGAATACAATTCAGAAAACCACATAGTCCAACAGTTTTCCTTTTTAAAATTGGTCAAAATAACATTTTTACCTCCACTATTTTAATAAAAATAACCCCATTTTCATTCTCCTTTAAAGCATAATAGCCCCTATCCTACCTTGGAAGTTCCTCTTTAACCTGACATATTCTTGGAAGTCGCCCCTCCATCAAAAATCTGATTTCAGTTCCATCTATTGTATTGGATATCCATCAGTAAGATCTCCATTCATTTATCTCCATATGTTATTCATATTCATTACAAAAGAGTTATTTGGTTCAAGCCCATATATACTATTTTATGGTTATTTGTATAACCATGCATTTTCTTCCAATTTTGGAAAAACCAAGGGATGATATTGTATGAGTGTTATATAATCAGAGTGAGGTAGGTGGTTTGAAAATTTTACATTAGGTTTTTTTTCAGTTAAATTTTTATCATTATGCTAAAAACTACACCATCTAAGCATTTCTCAAAAATTAGTTAAATGTATTAATTAAATTGTTGAGACCATAACATGATACCATTTTATCACCTTGGAATGTTTTAATATGTTCAACCTCAAAAAAATCCACAAATGAGCTGTTTTCTTTAATCTACCTTATGATAGAATCACCCCTTTTAATTTGAGATATCACCACCTTATAGTGAGATCTATTTTTTAATTTAATGTGATGAGTGGAGATGGACATGAATCATTTTTCTGATATGAAATGTTATCAAAAGATATAATAGATAGATATAAACTACAATTTTGTATGATATGGATATTCTCTTCATTTATATTTTTCTATATTGTTAATTGAAATTGGGTATGGACACTAGCATAGCTTTTTTCATTATTGTATTACTAGTTTGATGTTGGACATCTTGGTATGGAACCTATTTCTTAATTAGTTATGAAAACAAGTGCATAATAATATGGCACTGACTAGGGGATTGTGGTATGGCACCTATAACCCCAAGGTATGATAAGTTACAATATGGAATCAACTTGGTAATTTAGGTATGGAACCTCTGACCCCTATGTGTGATTACTTATATTATGACACCTATGAGGGAGATTGTGGTATTAAACCTTAAACTTCTATATACATTCATATTTTCGAATATAGGTCTCCCTAGTTATCTTATTGGAACATAGACTATATAGGTATGATACTAATTTGAGATTACCATTAGATTAGATTCTTTGTCTCGATCAGGTCTCCCTAGTTATATGCCTTGGGACCAGGCCTTTCTTGGTTTGATACTCTATTCACATTTGGCATATGTCGAGCTAGTAGTTATCATCTATTAAAAATTCATATACATATGTTGATTCTCACCTATAGATTTTGATCTTATTATAGCTTTACCTCATGGATATTTCATATCTTTCATAAAATTTACATCATTACTTGTTATACCTGGAGAATTTTATAATTTATATGCATATGCAAGATTTTTTATAGAAATCATTGGCTATGGCTTACTGATTATATCTCACAGCCAATATGGGCCACTGATTAGTGCCTAGAAATACTTCATATAAGTAGTTATGAATAGGGGAATGCTTCCAGTTTTTGATGATTAAATGATTATAGCATGGGAGTGGTGGAGAATAGGATCGAACTATGGCTAGTGATTCTATATGGAGATAGTCTATTGGTATTTTTGGATCCATTGATAAAGTTATTTGTATTTTTTTATGCTATAGTGTTTTACCATTAATATTTTTAGAAACATGAAATTACATCATTTTATATATGGACTTGGATATTTCAACACTTGTATATTTATCATATTTAAATGATTTATCTCCTGTTTTCAGTTAGTATTATGCTTCTTCTTTTTATTCATTTATTACGCCACTATGATACTATGATTGTGAGGGTATATTCTACATACTATACCACCATAAACCCTTAGTTTTATTCTCCATATTCTGGAATATGTGCAGGCACACATTAGGCCATTTGAGCAATTAGGTTATATTAGTTATGAGTGAATAGGGACCCAGACATTACAAATTGATATCATAGGGTTATTTTGTTTGCCTTTATATATTGGGATGGTGGAAAGGGGACTAGAACAGGTCGTAATTTGGTAATGAGTATATGCATGGGAATAGATAACCCACATTTGAGAAAAATTCCAAATATTCTAGGATGTCATATGATGTTCGGGATTATGTCTATAATATTTCATTAATTTCACAATTGGGTAGACCACAAGGATTGTAGTTTTATTATTAATGTGGAATCTATATTTTCACCTATGTCCTAGTATGATAAGGAGGTAGTAGCTCATGAATAATTATATAAACCTTAGAGATTCAATTTTCATTCATTATTCCTTGCTAGGATAATTTATTGCGTGATATTTTGATGCATAGTACTTTTTTATGATAGTTATATTTGAAATTTTGATAATGATTCCTATAGGTATAGATAATTATAAACATTAAAGTGTCAATATCATCCTAAATGGTGGTTTACCATATATTATAATATTGAAACATTAACTATACAATTATATATATTTTAATCCATATTAAATTGGTATGATAGAAAATGTTAGTTGGTTGCAATTATATGTATGTAATTTCAATTTAATGAGTGTGGGTGCATCTATGAATTGTAAATGGTCATATATATAATTGAAGTATCATAAAATTATATTTTTATAAATGTGTAGTACTATTTGATATTTATAAATAATATTACTTTAAAACTATGGAATGATATACTCTTTAACTAGACCTTGATATACACATGTGGATAAATGTAATTACAAATTCAAGAACTATTGAGTTCTAAATCTAAATGGTAATTTTCACCATTAAATAGTGATTCCAATTGATATTTTATGGTTGTGTTCCTCTATAACCTAAAATTGACACACAATATACCAAAAACCTCATATGAAATAGAGAGCTCGACTTAGAATCTACCTTAGTAATGGGCAATAGGCAATGTCTGGTGTGTTCTTAATGAACATTCCTAACACTCAAACCTTTCTTTATGAGGAATAAGGGGTAAAAATATTGTATAGGTAGTATAGTACCTATCATTTTATTAGGTCTCTAATATTACCATTATTAAATCTCATATTAGGCATGTCCTTTCAATTGGTTAAGTGATTCCCCCATGACATGTTCAAGTTGCACACTAGGAGGGTAGTGACAACTACACTCTAGAGGTGGTGGGACCTAAGACACCAATTTTAACTTCAATAGAGCCAGTTGTAAACCTAATTCTATTCCTAAAATGAGAAATGATTCAATGCTTTGAGATGGATGCTAACTTATTATGTAGACTTTATAGGGAGGTCTCTGGCCAGCCTCTTTTTTAGAAAAAATGAAGTAAGAGATTCAGTAGTATCATCAAGAAAACATTCTAGGGGTTGGTGACTCCAAGGACATAGAGATATGTCTTAAGACTATATTATCTATCTTTGAGAAACTATAGACATCTCCTGATAGGATATCCTAACTCATGATGTATATCTTTCGAGCATATATCGAACATTCAAGGTATTTGTGGAACCAAGAAGAACATCACATGGAATATATTTGGAGGTTTTTCTAATCTATCGTATATGACTAATTTTCACAAAGACCTTGAGGGATGATTATTATAGGGAGTTAATAAACCTAAAATAGGTTTCTATATCAGTTAAGTAAAATCTAACTTGTTTTATAGAGCTTCATCACTTTGTGCATTTTTATACTGCTGATGACCTTTTGAAAGAGAGAAATTTTAAGGATGGGATTAAGCATCCTATTTGATCTTAGGATAACGTTTTCTAGTTCAATAACATGTAGGATATAGTAAATCTAGATCTTATTACTTAATTGAACCTGAAGGATGATGGTGGTTTAGATCATAGTGGACCAATTCTTGACCATATAGTGCACAAATTCATGATAGGAATCATCCCTTGAGACCTCTTGTGAGGTAAGTACAAGTCTGAGCTGACATACTATGTTTTTTAATTCTATAATTGGTTTGGTATGTAGGGGAATGTAAAACCTCAGTGTGATAGGGCTCCAATTTAGTGTCGATCGTATAGAAGAATGTTCCATTTATAGTAGTTTTGTATAATCTTCCCTCTAGTGTCTACTGAGAGAGGATCAGCACATACTACAGGTCCTACATTGGGATCAGCAGCTCCAAGACATATAAGAAGATTGAGTGCTACCAGTCAGTCAATATGAGTAGATGGTCATGGATGGGGGGTCTATACACCTTTGAAAAATGTCAATAAGGAATGTCTAATTAATGTTGTCATGTTGTATCCAAGGAACATATAACTAACCAGGTTTATCCAGTGCAACATGTTCTGAGAGAGAAGAGTCCCAGACATTCTACATCTCAATGTAAGATTTTAGTATCATCTACCATGATATCTATTTTCTCAATTATGGTATTATAATTATTTTATATCTATTATTATCATGGAGAGACACATTATCCAAATTTCATACTTATTTTTGGTGATGAACCTTGAAAATACTTTGGGTATCCAATCAGATAGTGTACTATAGTGTAAGGATTTCCCCATTGACATAGGCTGATATCATTTTTTATGAAGCCTCTTTATCCTTATGATGTCTAGTTTCAATATTATCCTCAAGATGGACTTGTTAGTTCCTTATCATGCCTACATGTATTGTTATTATCATATGGTGTCCTTCACATAACTATATGAAGGTAATTATATTTACATGGAAGAATGGAATTTCTATGTAGGTCGAGATTGAAAAGAGAATCATAGGTTGGGTGAAGTTATATCCCAAATTTTTAGACTTTATATGGATGATAAAGAAATATATAGGGTAGAATTACCTCTTGGAATAGATCTTTTCAGAGATGTCTTCCCCAATGAATTTTCTACTTTACCACCCAAGTGAATGGAGGAGTTCTCTATTTAGATAGTTACCTGATTTCCAAAAGTGTCCATTATTACATAAAGGATGTACACTACTATGTTTTAGGATCTCAAGGGACAGTTGGAGGACATAGAGGTTAATGGTTTTTTATTTTCCATTAATTCCACCTCAGGTTCACTGGTCCTTTTATTGAAGAAAGAAGATAGAACGCTCAGACATTGTATGGATTACTGGATGTTAATTCATCTTACTATGAAGAAGCAGTATCCATTTCCCTATATAGATGATTTATTTGATCATCTATAGGGATCCCATGTTTTCTACATAATTGATTTGTGGTTAGGATATCACTTGTTTTAAATTATACCTTCAAGTAGACCTCTAACATCACTTTGATTTAGGTATGGTCTTTATGAGTATCTAGTAATGTCATTTGGCATAATAAATGTACCAGATACTTTCATGGAACTATTGGATTGGGTTTTCCACCTATAGATGGATACATTTTTGTTAGTATTCATGGATGAAATCCTGGTGTATTATTTTACTCAAAATGACCATGAAAACAATCTGGGGATTTTTATGAATACACTGATAGAGAACCAGGTGTATGATAATATTCGAAAATGCCACTTTTGGATTGATAATGTTCTCTTCTAGGGTCACATTATCTTGGAGTAAGGAGTACCAATTAACCCAGAAAAGGTGAGAGTATAATTTACTTCGGAGCAGTCTAAGAACATTTTTGAAAAACTTATTTTATTGGGGATGGATGGATATGATAGGTGATTTATATAGAACTATCCAATCCAAGAGGCACCTATAACATGTTTGAATAAGAAGGGTGTGATGTTTATATGGTCAGAATCTTGTGATACAACCTTTTTGGAGATGAAATTGAGACTAACTTCCACAATGATCCAAATTTTACTAGATAAAGGAAGAATATAATAGTCTATTATAATACATTATTTATCATTCTAAGATTAGTTCTTATTTAGGAATATTGAGTCATTTTGTATTGATTATGGAATCTGAGAGAACCATGAGCGTAATTACCCAAATCATTGTCTTGATTTTGATTTCATAGATCATGATTTATGTTGTTAGAGGAATTATTTTCCTAGAGAGTAATTTGTGGTGTTATTGGAACATAACATCCTTAGGTGTATCTTCACACAACATGAATTAAACCTCAGGCAGAGAAAATGAGTTGAATACTTTTTGTCCTTTGATTGGGATCTTACCTATATTCCTAGGAAGGGAAATGTTTAGCAGATTAAATATGATGAAGAAATCAAACACATTCAATTAAAGTGGTTAGTAGTGAGTGGGAGTTGAGGGACCTATTTTATGAGATATGTATAGATATCCAAGAGAATTAGGGATAGTTTATCCTATAAAATTTGGTAGTGAACAATTCACTTACAGAGAGAATGAAGATAATTCATTTATTGGTTCTTGAGGGTCAAGTCTTAAGGGAGTATGTTTTAGGTAAGGAACCAATACCAGGATGGATTGCTGAAGAGAATGAGATCTTGAACATTCATTGAGGCATATGGGATCCTATAGACATCTAAGAGGAGTTTAAGTGAGAGTATCACTCCTATATATTTCATTATATCCAAATCAGAACAAGATATATCATTCCTTACACTATGAATAGCAGTTTCTGAGGATACAAAGGAGATATATGATTTTTTTACTCAGGGTTCTGCCCATCACAAGCTAAAGGCAGAAAACAATTGACTAGAAGATAATTTAAAGAAATTTCTTATTATTTTGTGGTTATTGGAGAACATCACCATGAATTTATAGATGGGATTTGTTACATCACCCTAAGAATCTTACATCATGTGGGTGATTATAGAAATATTGAAAAAAATTACAATTTCAGGATGACTGCGGAGGATTTTTAGTGGATGAGCACAGGTGTCCCTACATTCAAGATATCATACTCTTCCATAGAGTTCTATGATCTGTCATATCGGATAGAAATACTTTATTCATTTCATGATTCTAGTAGGTGTTGTAGATGGAACTGGGTTTATAGGTACTCTAGATTATAACCTATCACCCATAGTCTGAAATTCAGTCCGAGAAAGCAATACATGTTTTGGAGGATTTTCTTCAAGCATAAATCCTTGGTTTTGGATGTTATTTGGAGAAACTCTATCTTATCTCTATGATATCATACAAAATTATTTCCAGGTGACCATATATATAGCTTCTTATGATTCCCTATACAGTTGGCTATTCCATTTACCCCTATACTAATAAAGGTAGGATCGGTTTCTATAATAGTTCCTCATCTAATTTATGAGACTTTATAGAAGAATCATATTATTAGGACGTCCATGTCTACAACTCAGTCTTGGAAGAATTTATAAACCAATTGATACCATCGATGACTAGAGTTAGAGGTATAGAGTCCTTATTTACTATATGTATCAACTAGAATAGGGAATAAATTGATTCATAACCAAGGGAATATATATATCATCATGTCGTGACCATAGATATTTTGGAGAGAGTCAGTTTTGTATCCTATCGGTTATAGATACTATAAAGTTACATGTCTATCTATGAAGTATCCAACGTATCTTAGCTTCATTGCTATCAATTAGATTCATCTCATATTCTTCAGTTTGAGGAGGTTTAATTAGAGGGTGATGCATACATTCAGGAGAACCCTATTTATATTTGGGACAATAGAAGGAAGGCTCTAGAGGGAGGTTTGTTCATCTGGTATGGGTGTTATAGTTGTATGCCTATCTGCAAGATGGGACCTAGGAGTGAGAGGCTGACGTACATTCTTAGTGGCCAAATTTATTAGTAGATTATGATTTATCACCCATGGAAAGGCAACTCGGTGAAGAGTTGTTTTAGGTTGGGTGGGAGACTATAAGAACCTAGTTTTTCATTGAGGCATGGAACCCTTTTTTCATTTTTATTCCTCAATATTATCTTAATAGAATTTCTTAATGAGGACATGGAGGTTACAAGGTTTTCTATGGAATGTACAGATCCTAGAGACCTGAATTTTGGTGGAAACAACTGGTCCACATGGACAGTATAAAGCATTCCACCTAGTTAATGCAATTTGATTATACCATGTGGGGTGGTCCATTACTCTGTCTTAGGAGCCACAGTTTTACCTACGCATTCAACCCATTCTACATGAATTTGGGATTGTTTTAGACCTCTTTATATGGGTTTTTTATATGATACACATATTTTTTCAAACCATGTGTGTAGCCCATGTGAGGGTGTATTGGGGTAATAATTGGTGTATGGTTAGTGCCTGGTATATCCAGCAATGATACAAAACCATGCACCTATTAAAAAATAGGTGAAATGACATTTTTACCATTCTTTATTTTAAATTTTCTATCCCTGTTTTATTTCTCCTTCAATGTACAATAGCCTCTCTACTCCCTTGGAATCTCCTCTCAATCATGGCCTAGGATTTCAATTCATTTATCCAGCAAGATTACAATTCTAGTATTTTTTTTCTCACATAAAATATCCCCCAATGATCTCTCTATTCCATTAAATCATTACATCATTAATATTCATGTCATCATATTTAAATTATAGTGACCTCATATGCCTTATTTTTTGGATATTTTTTTATATATCATTTTTCTTCTAATTTAATCAAAGACAAGCGCTGATACTGGATGAGTGTTCTACCATAGTCATATAGTACATGGTCTATTCAATTTCTATAAGGTTTTTTGACTATTAAATTATCATAATTGTTTCACACATCGTTCCTTCAGGGAATTTCTCCTAAATTGATTGAATTTATTAACAAAATTGTTTGTACCATAATGTGTTTACCTTTTATCACCATGACATGGTTTGAGGTTTTCAATCTCTTCCCAATTAAACTTTGAGGTTATTTATTTAATGTATTCCATGATAAAACCACCCCTTTTGTGTGTGTCCTCCCCACATTTTAGAGGAAGACTTTTTAAAATTTAATGACATGATTGGAGATGGAGATCCCTAATTTTTCGTATATTATATATTATCATATGATTAAATGGTTAGATTAAAATGAAAATATGGAAATATATGGATATTATATTGTCTTGAGGATTTTTATATTGGTAATGAAATTTGGGCATGTGTAATAACATATCCCTTTTCATTATTGTATAACTATTTTTATATTAGACATCATGGTATGGAATCAACTTCTTATGAAGATATAAAACCAGTTTTATAAAGTAATTCCATTGACTATAGGATTATTTTATGACACATAAAATCCCAAGGAATGTTTAACTATAGTATATAAGATACTAGGGGATTTATTTGTGTCACCAATGACCCCAAGGTATGATTACTTATGGTATGGTACTCATAATAAATATCGAGGTATGAAACCAATGAATTTTGTATACATTCATATCATTAAATATAGGTTTCCATGGTTATCCCTTTGGACCTAGACCACATAGTCATGATACTATTCCAAATATACCATTGGATGAGATTATTGGTCTCATTGTGGTTTTCCTCATTATATGCCTTAGGATGTGGCCAATGTAAGCATGATACTCTTCTCATGGGTGGAAAATGCCATGCTAGTATTTACTTGCTATTGAAACATCAAATAAGTATATTAATTCTTCTACATATATCCTACTCATAGTATAACTCATTTTCATGGACATGTAATATATATTATGCACTTTTCACCTTTACTTTTTATACTTAAAATAGTTATAATTTATATGAACATGAAGCATTTGTTATCAACACCATTGGTATTGTCCTACTGAGTATATATCACATGTAGTTCGGGATGTTGATTGTTTCCTAGACAAAATTTTTGGATACAGATAGGGATAAGGTAAACCACTAGTTTTCGATGATTGATTGATTATATCATGGGATTAGAGGATCATATGACCTAGTTATGGCTCGTAATTCTATTTAGATATCATCTTTTTTTGTTTCTGGTTCTATTGATATACTTCTATGTATGTGTTCCTAATACCATGCTTTCCTATTTCATATTTTCCTATTTCATATTTTTAGAGAAAATATATTAAATAATTTTGTATATGGATCTGGATAATGCAACACTTTTATTTTAATAATATTTGGATGATTTATCTCCCAATGTTTATTAGTATTATGCTTCTTCTATTTTTTCATTTATTACAGTCCTATGATACTTTGATTATGAGGGTATAGTCTCTCCATGATACCCCCTTAGACCCTCACAACCATTTGGTAGCCTCTAGTATATGGGCAGGTGTGCCTAAGGCCTTGTGACCAACTGAGATGTATTACATATGAGTGAACTGGGTATGGGATGTTATAAATCCTATTATGAAAAATTATGATCTACCTCTCAATAAACATATGAATTATTAATATTATATGGTTATTTCATGAAAATAAATTTTTCCTTTAATTTTTTTTATTTATGTAGATAATAATATAAAATATATATTTTTGAGAAAAATTTACTTTATTTCTATCTTTGGTCAAAAATCATTTTCTTCCATGTCCATGTTTTCTAAAAAAATTTAAATAATGTTTATACTATTCAACAATGATTGTTTATGGAAATTTTTACCATTGATTTAATTTTTAAAAATTATTTTCACGTAATATTTTTATCATTTTATCAAGGATGCAGTGTTGAATTTTTACTAAAAATGTGAAAGGAGTATTTTTTTTAACATGTACAACATGACTGAATTTTCTTCCCTCAGGAGCCCTTAAATATTTTAAGGCTTCATTTATAGGATTTCAAGGTTATTTTCATAGTTAATTTTCTCATTAATATTTTTTAATGTTTTATATTTTAAATTTGGATTTTTTATAATGGAATGAATATCTTCCTGAATATATTTTAAAGATATTTTTATGGAATTTCACTTCGTTTATGATAAAAACCATTGGTATTTATAATTTTTTACTAGGGATATTATCTAATGGCTCCATAATTGTTCTTTTTTAGATAGTTTATTTTTAGTTTTATGATGAAAATAAGTTTATGAAACTCATTTCCTTTCATAGATTCTAATATGATTAATGTTTTATGATCTTGTGGCTCACCCATGTATTGTTTTCATTATTTAATGATAGTTATGCTATAACCAAGGATATTGGTTATGTTATAAACAAGGATGGTGGTTATTGTATTACAAATTTTGGTGGTCACATTATGACCAAGGATAGGTGGGACCTATATCTCCATCCAATTTATTGGGTAAATATTTTTATTTCATGTTATAAACATGACCAGAATATGGAGTGAACTTAGTTCGGTATGGAACTTTTTCCACTATAACAATCTTAGGAATGAAGTTTGACTACTATGATGGGTTTTTGAGTGAACCAATTCCACATTGATAGTTTGAAAATTAACCATGACTAGAAATTAAATGATTTTCTATGCTTATGTGTATTAAAAAATTCTATGTCTTTTTAAAATATTATGCTCTTATGAATCATTTTTTATTCCATTATTATTTCTTATTATAAACTGCCAAGATTTATTCTATGAATCATTTTTATGATCAATAATATATATTTTGTGGTTCTCAAATGTTATTATCTTATTCTCAAACCATTATTCTTAGGTTATGTTTAAATCTCCCTTTTTTACCCTTACTGAGCATCCAAGATCACCCTCTACTGTATTTCTTTTCCCCAGGTTATGAAAAAAGGTACTATGTGTAATATTTCTAAGATTAGTGATAGTTGTAATGAATATAATGTGAGTTTATTTTTTCACATATGAACCCATTTTTTTATGTATTTAAGATCCCAAAGGCATTAGACCTTTAATATTCTAACACAAATTATTATGTTATGTAATGAATATTCATCTATTAAGATGTAATATTAGTGTATTAGATGTGTGGGTATTTAGAGTTGGTATCAGAGAAAGTTTTTTTCTTTAATATTTGGAAACTAGGTTGAAAATGACAATGAGAACCATAAGGACAGGTCTATGCATAAGAAAATATCATAGAATTATGGTGAATGATAAAGAGTTTGGTTTCAAATAAATTACATCCCTATATAGATACTATTATAGGCTATTGAACAGCCACAGTTATAACTATTGGAAATAACTATAAAAAGAGATCCTTGATATTGACTTAATAATTACCTAATGAATTATAATTGGCCTTGATTCAAAAAATTTCTCACACTTGTGGGGGAAATGATTATGAATGTCAAAAACTCTTTATGAACCATCAATGAATAATAAAAATGGATAACCTAAATTAACCACAATTTTTCATAGATTGTAAATAAATTTTCATGATTTTGATATATGATAAGTGATTTTTAAGTATTGTGTGGTTCCCCACTAAGATTATTATAGATTACACTTTTCATTTTGGTTTCATTCAATGGATGTTACATAAATGAACCATGTGAATACTAATTGAAATAGAAAACACAATTATTTTCTTTTTAAGAAACATAATGTTATGGGAGATGAATGCTTAATATCATTGTTATTCCAGCAAAGCATTACCAATATATGAATAATGACGAAAATCCAAATGAGAAAATGAGGGAACAATATTCTGTTGATTCCATTATCAGTAAACATACAACTTCTCTATAACACCCAGTCCCCTCTAGGACGGAGCTGGTGCATTACTTGTGATATTGGAATGGTTAGAAGGAATGAAAATACCAAAGTAATGATCAGTTTAGTAGTCTTAAATAAATTAGATACAGAGATTTTACCCAAATTACATTGGAAATGTGTGAAAAATACATTACATAATGTAAACTAAAAACATCATCCACAAGAACTCAATAAATAATCTCATATTTGTCACCTATTGAAAATAAACAATGAAATGGGTGAGCTCAAATGATCAGTAAGGGTTAAAAATAGTGGAATTATGAGTACAATAATAATTGAATCATAATCAATCTGACATAAAAAAATATGGCATAGTGAATAAATGAAAAACTAATACCATTAATAAACTGATAATGAAACTGCATTCATAGATTTTATCATATCGAAAACCTCATAGATAATAATAATAACTTATAATGAATAAATATAATTCTAATTAATTTTACTTCATTTATCTGGAACATAAAACCATAATATCTTCAAAACGGTTTAGTTCTATGGGTAAAAACCCGTCTGATTTTTGGAAACAAACTCGAAGGGTTTATCACAAACTAGTTTATCTCATGAGACCTACTGATGCATAGAGGAGATATAGAGGGCCCCACCCACCACTTCATGTCCAAATAATTCTTTATACATTGATTCAATACAAGATCAATATTCCTTTTCAATATCCATATAGAGTAGTGTATATAGATTCATCAATATTTCCATCATTAAAATAACATTCCAAATAAACATTGTATGTAAAATGGTATACAGTTTAGAAAAAAAATATCCATGATTTGAGATTATAGATATTTAATATACATATAATTTCAAAGTAAAATTGATCTCAAATGGTAAGTATGTACACCACATAAGGATTACTAGGTGCATAATACAAAGTTAGTCACACCAAAATTGTAGTTGAGACAAAGTCTCTTACCACAATGTAATTGGTCGAATCATATGACCAAAACATAATAAGCCTCAGATTGATCATTTAATAACATTAATATAAATAGAACCATTTTATTATATCTAAAATGTAAGTAGACATATACCACATACAAGAAATAAGTGGTGAACAATGAAAATCTCACAGAAATGAAAGTGAGATGAGAAACCCCTTACAAATATTTTGGCATGGTAATGAGTGTTATTGTGAGGGATTAATGAGAGTTAAAGGGGTATTAAATTATTTATATGTAACAAGGAAAGTATGGGGGAGATTAAAAAACATTCCCCATCATTAGGAATTAAAATTAAAATGGCACAACATAGGGAAGATTCTTGAACAAAAACGAGAGAGAGGATCCCATACCTTACGCTTGAAGGTGTTCTTTTTTGCTCTTAAAGACCTGAATAATCACATTTATCTTCATTAATTAATAATTAAATAACCTCATAAACATGTAATTTATATTTTATAACCTTATTAAGTTCATTAATGTCCTTTTTTATGGGTTTAAGAGATTCAATTTTATTGTTTTGAAATCATTTTCTTACTTGGTTTCATGATTTGTTTACTTGTATTCGTTAATGGAAGTTCATTTGAAATGTGGTTAAACCTCTAGAATTGTTAATATATATTATTAGTTACATTAAATAGATATAAATGATCTTATAATTATTCTGGTTATATACCATGAGGATGACTCGTTCGATGAGTTAAAATAAACGCTTGGATTTTGCTTGCCGGTTTTGTGAAAAATAAACTTGTAATGTATTATTATTCCATTTAATAAATGTGTAAATATTACAGAAAATTAATCAAGATAAAATAAATATATTATGACTTGGTTAAACAATTTAAAAGGTTTCATGACCATTATTTATGATAGTAATGAAAATTGAAAACTCGTCTTCCTTGAGTGTGGTAAATTGACACATCTCGGACGGTGTTTGCATTTATTGTATAAAGGGAGGGGAAAAGGATATTATGATGAAATATTCCATTAAAACAATGAAAATACAGTACATTTAATCAACTGGAATTATCATGGAATTTTGGATGATGGAAGGTGATAAGGGAGAACAAAAGTATGGAACTTTGTAAAAGAAATTGAAAGAAAAGAGAAGAAAGGTTCACCTGTTGAGTACTCCTCCTTGAGAATCTCCTCAAGGCCTTTGTTTTTAGCCTTTGGGTGAGACCAGTAGGTATATTACGTGGAAAGAGGGCTTGGGAAGATTATTTTGATGAATTTAGTCAAGGATTGAAGATTGAGTGGTGTGGGAGGAAGAGGGGGTGAGGGTGGTTTATATAGTGGACGGGAGAGGAGTTTTCTTAATATTATAATCATTGATTTATTATTTCCTCTCAAGACAACCAATAGTGAGTGTTCAAGGACCAAGAACAGTATTATAATCATTTGACTCAAACCAATTATGCTTACATCAGCATATCATCACCGAAGACTCAATTAATCCATTATTTAGCCTTTATTGTGAATTATCGGATTTTACTATTCATCAAAAATTCATGTATTTCAGAAAAATCCAAAAAACTCATCCTTACCATTTTTCAATGTGTAGAATCCAAAAATTATTCAATTTTTCAAAAATACTTTCCTAAATATGATTAATAAAATATTTAATTAAAATCATTATTTAATCAAAAAATATAAACACCTAAAATTTTCATCTTCATTTTTATGGTGCCTAAATTCATTTATACATTCAATGGTATGGATACCATTCATAAGAGTCATATTACTATTCATAAGGGTAAGTTACTATTCATAAGGGTAGGTTACTATTCATAATGGTAGGTTACTATTCACCAAAAATAGAATTTTCCTTTTCAGACTCCAAATAACTTACTGATTGAAACCATGTAAGTCGGATTTTCAAAATTAACATCATAAAAGTGACAAAATTAGGTTTACATGGCTAGGTTATGGATATATCCTATAAGTAACCATGTTTTGTTTCATAAAGGCTCAATGATTCATGAAATATAGGCTATAAATAGAATGTATTTAAGGGAAACATGCCATGAAGTGTTTGGGGTGCTACATTATTCGCTCTTTCAGAAATTTAGTCCTCGAAATTTTATGTATAAAGCTCACCAAAAAGATGTGGGTTATTATTTTTCATAACATCCTCAGGTTCCCATGTCACTTCCTCCATATTATGGTTTTTCCAAAGGACATTTACTAGACGAGTTGTCCGATTTCTCAACACCTTCTTCTTTGTGTCAAGAATCCCAATAGGATTTTCATAGTAAGACAACTCAGGTTCCAGTTAAATTTCTTCATAGGTGAGTAAATGTATTTGGTATGGCATGTATTTCTTCAAAAATGATACATGGAACACATCATGGATGTTGGAGAGATTTGGAGGTGTTGTTAAACGGTAAGCTACTACTCTGATTCTTTCCAGAATTTTAAATGGTCCGATATACCTGGGGATCGGTTTCCCTTTCTTAATGAACCTTAAGACATGCTTCCATTGAGATAATTTCATAAAGACATGATCTCCCACCTGGAATTCCAAATACTTTCTCAGATTGTCAGCATAACTCTTCTACCTAATTTTGGCTACTTTAATATGGGCTTGGATTGTATTCACCTTTGTCTTGGTCACTTCAATATGTTATGGTCCTATAAGTTTCCTCTCACCAACTTCAACCCAACAAGTTGGAGTTAGACATCTCTTTCCATATAATTCTTCATATGGAGCCATTTGAATACATGAATGGAAACTAATATTGTTGGAAAATTCCACCAAGGAAATTATTTATCCCACAAACCACAGATGTTAAGAGAGAATGACCTCAACATGTCTTTTAGAGTTTGAATAGTCCTTTCAGACTATCCATCAGTTTGGGTGTGATAAGCAGTACTCATATAAATCTTAGTACTCAAATCCTTCTGGAGACTTTTCCAGAATTTTGATGTAAATCAGGGATCTCGATCAGACACAATCTATATAGGTGCACCATGAAGTCTTACAACTTAATTAATATAAATTCTTGCCAAGCGCTCAAGTGTAAAATACTCTCTTATAGGAAGTAAATGTTATGATTTTGTGAGACGATCAACAATTACCCATATTACATCATTCCTTCTAGGTGTCCTCGGTAGTCTGGTGAAAAAATACATCATAATTTTATCCCACTTCCACATAGGAATAGGTAGAGGTTTCATCACTCCTTTGGGATGTTGCCTCTCTGCCTTACCTTGTTGACAAACTAGACATTTTGACATGTAGTTAGCAATTTCCCGCTTCATATTATCCCACCAAAAATATTCCTTCAGATCACTATACATCATGGTGCTACCCAAGTGTATAGATAAATTTGAGCTATAAGAATCATATAATAGTTCCTTTTTTAGCTCAGGACTAATGGAACACATATCCTCTTCCCAAATTTTAGAACTCCTTAACACACGAAGCCATCCAGTCTCCCATCTTTGAGAGCATTAATTTTATTGTGCAGATTCTCATCATCAGATTGATAGATTTTTATCTTCTCTAAAAAAGATGGTTTAGCAATAATTTTAAAGAAGAGTGAGGTTTCCCCTTTCTTAACAATTCCCATATCCATCTTCAGTAGATCCATGGATATAGGATCTCTTTCAATCCACATTTGAGCCAGAAGTCCATAATCATTATTGCTTAATGCATCTTCCACCTTATTCTCCTTTCATGGGCGGTAGTGTATTGAAGAATCGTAATCTTCGAGTATCTCGATCCATCTTCTTTGCCTCTTGTTGAGTTCTTTTTGTGTTTAAATGTAATTCAAACTCTTGTGGTCCGTATAAATCTCACATCTCTCTCTGTAGAGATAATGCCTCCATATTTCTAGAGAAAATATTACAGCTTCCAACTTAAGATCATGAGTTGGATAATTTTTCTCATGAGTCTTCAACTGTCTTGATGCATACGCAATAACATTATTTTTTGCATAAGGACGCAACCCAGTCCATTCTTTGATGCATCATTGTATATTACAAATCCATCACTTCCAGATGCTAGAGTCAAAATTGGAGAATTGACCAATATTCTTTTACATTCTTCGAATAATTCTATACTCTCTTTTGTCCACACAAACTTAACTCCTTTACATCTGATCTTGGTTAGAGGGTTAGCCAGTCGGGAAAAGTTTTTGAACAAAATGCCGATAGTAACCTGAAAATCCAATAAAACTGCATACATCAGTTATGTTTGTTGGCATGGGACATTCTTGGATTTCCCTTTTCTTTGCAGGATCAACTAGGATTCCATCTTTATAAACAATATGGCCTAGAAAAGAAGCTGATTGAATCCAGAATTCACACATGCTAAACTTCCCATATAATTTATTTCTTTTAAGAGTTCTCATAATAACCAGCAAGTGATTCTCATGGTCTTCATAGATTTTTGAGTATATGAGGATATCATCCATGAATACCACAAAAAAGCTATCAAGATATTACTTGAAAACTCTATTCATTAAATCCATGAAAATATAGGGTGGATTTTTCAATCAAAAAGACATCACTGTAAACTCATAATTCTTATACCTGGTCTGAAATGCTATCATAGGAATATCTTCCTACCTCACACACAACTGATGATATCTGTATCGAAGGTCAATCTTCGAAAAGTATTCATCTCCATGGATTTGATTTAATAAATCATCAATCTAGGGTAGATGATACTTATTCTTTATTGTAATATCCTTGATTTTCCTGTAATCAATTCAAACCCTCATGGATCCATCTTTCTTCTTGACAAAGAGTACAGGGGCTCCCCATTGAGAAACACTAGGTCGAATAAATCCTTTTTCACTCAAATCCTGTAGTTTTTTACTTAGATCTACTAATTCCACACTGGCTATTCTATAGGGATTCTTTGATATAGGACTTGCATCAAGAATTAAATCAATAAAGAACTCAACTTCTTGCTCTTGAGGATGTCCAGGTAAATCCTATAGAAATACATCAATGTACTATTTCACTATGTTCACATCTTCAATTTGTTGATTTCTTTCCTCACCCATAGATATTGGTTTATCTTCCTCTACAAGTATTTCATTCAGTAGAGCTACTGGGGGTGGTTCTAGATAAAAATTAGGTAGTGAAGTTTCTTCCCTAAAGACAAGGGATTCTACACCATTTTCAAAAATTGTAACTTCCTTCTTCATATAATAAATTTTCACATAATAATTTGAAATCCAATCTATACCAAGAATTATATAAAATTCATTCATTGGTACGATGACAAGGTTAGAAACTAAAGCACGTTTTGGTGTCTGGAGGGGGACTAGTCGACATGCCTTTGTTGCAATAATACAACCCCTGATAGTTTTGACTGACAACTCCATTATTAAATCAAATTTTACATATCTAATATTCGTTGAAAACTATGATGATATAAATGAATGTGATGATCTAGAATCAAATAAATTTTTGGCTAAGTTTGTAAAAAAAATTAAAGTACCTTCCACCATGTCATTAAGAACTTCAACCTCTGCGGTTGTAATCGCATAGGCTCTCCCTTGTTCTCTTGGATTTTTCTGAGGCATGTTTTTGTTTTGTTTAGGAGACTCATTTCCATAGTGTCCCATCTCTAGAAAATTGTAGCATTGAATATCATTGAATTGTTTCTTCACCTTGAATTCATCAAATATATAACCCTTTTCTACGTAGTTATAGTAGACTCCCATTCCTTTCAAGCATTTACCGAGATGATTCGTTCCACAGTTCTCACATAATGGGAATAACTTTGTTCCATTGCTCTTCTTTGGTGCTTCTCATTTTCCTTTACTATCAGAGTACCACTTCTTATCTTGGTTTCCTTTGAAAATATTTGATCTATCAAATTTCTTCTCTGTTTTAATGGAACTTGATACAATGTCATCATATGATGAAAATTATTTAGAAGTCAATTCCCTTAGAATACTTGGATTAGGAACTTCAAATAAATGATCAATCTTGTCTGCCGAGTCACATACATATTCTATAGCTTACTTGGCTAGAATTGTGAATCAAGCCTCATACTCAGCAACACTGTCTTCTTCCCTTTGTTTTAAGCTAAAGAATTTCCTCTTCATTTAATTTTGTTTCTCATGAGGGAAATATTTTTCGATGCATATTTACTTAAAAGTCCTCCATTCATTATCTTCTATTTCTTCTTCCTCTGTGGTATTCTGAATCAAGGGCCACCGTTGATCGGCATTTCCCTTGAGATAATATACTGCCAGTACTACCTTTTCATTTTTATTTCATCTTAATGCCATGAATATCTTTTCAAGGGACTTGATCCATTGTTCAGTAACCACTGGGTTATTTTCCAACTAAAATATTGGGGATTTTTCTGCATGAAATGATCCAACACATGAGTGGAATGGTTATTTGTTACAACCTGAGTAAGTTGTCCTAATATGGTCATGATCTGATCTCCTCCAACATTGACTATGTTGACTTGCTCAGTAGGGAGATCCCTACCTTGCCCACGAGTATTGATTCCCCTTCTTCCATTAGACGCCATTTCTAAAAAATGGAACACACTAGATTATTGTATGAATCATAATGTATAATCTTAACTTAACAGAATACTTAGCATAAATTGAGATCCTATGCATGGCTAACCCCTTAATCAGAAAAATGGTTTCTTTGGGGAATAATATACATTTCAATCCTTCATAATGCCTTGTAATGATAATATTAATTATCCTAAACATATCCCCTGGGAGTGTCATAACCAAGAGTTCAGCAAGACCTGTTTTCATGTACCAGGATACCCCAGGTCAAGCTCGAAACTCCTTGTCAGATTTTTTACTCCTAGGTACATCTATGCCAGAGCCACCTCTACCTACTCGAATCCAGACAGGGATGTATTTGTTAAAAAGATTCACATAAACTATTCCTTACCAAAATACCTGGATATTCTTGTACTTTTACCCTCAAATACTACCTTAGGGATTTGTTCCCTACTATATATTTCCTACTCTAGTTTCCAATTTTCCTACTAAACTTCCTCTAATACCAACTATAACACCCCAACCCCTCTAGAATGGAGCCGGTGCATTACTTGTGATATTGTCATGGTTATAAGGATTGAAAATACTGAAGGAACAGTCAGTTTATTAGTCTTTAAGAAACTATTTACATATATGTTACCCAAATTACATTGGAAAAGTTTACAAAATACAATACATAACAAAAACTAAAAACCGCATCCACAAGAACTCAATAAATAATTTCATCTTTATTGCCTGTTGAAAGTAAAAAATGAAAGGGGTGAGATCAAATTCTCAGTAAGGGTTACAAATAGTAGAATTATGAGTATAATAATAAGTGAATCATAATCAATCTTACATAATCAATATGGAATAGCGAATAAATGAGAAATTAATGTCATTAATAAACTGAGAATGAAAATGCATCCATATATTTTATCATAGTCAAAACCACATGTATAAAAATAATAACTGATAATGAATAAATATAATGATTACTAATTTAACATCATGTATCTGGCACATGAAACTATAACACCATAAAAAAGATTTAGTTATATGGGTAGAAACTCGTCTGATTTTTGGAAACAAACTCGAAGGGTTTGTCGCTAACTGATTTGTCTCATGAGACCTACTAATGCCTAGAGGGGATATAGAGGGCCCCAACCACCACTACATGTCCAAATAATTCTTTATGCATTGATTCAATACAATAGGAATATTCCTTTTTTAATATCTATATAGAGTAGAGTATACGGATTCATCAATATTTCCATAATTAAAATTACTTTCCAAATCAACATCGTACGTAAAATGGTATATGGTTTAGAAAACAAACAAATACATGATATGAGATTTTGGATATTTAATATAAATATAATTTCAATTGAAAATTGATCTAAAATGGGCAGTAGGTACACCGAGTAAGGATTATTAGGTACAAAATACAAAGTTAGTCACAACAAAATAGTAGTTGAGACAAAGTCCCTTACCACAATGTAATCGGTCGAATCATATGACCAGAACATAATAACCCTCAAATTAATCATTTAATAACATGAATATAAATAGAACCATGTTATTATATATCAAATGGAAGAAAACATATACCATATACATGAAATAAGTGGCGAATAATGAAAATCTCACAGAAATGAAAGTGAGATGAGAAACCCCTTGCAAACATTTCGGCATGGTAACGAGTGTTATTGCGAGGGATTAATGAGGGGAAAAGGGTTATTCCATTATTTATATGTCACAAGGGAACTATATTGGAGGTTCAAAAACATTCCCCATCATTAGGGATTAAAATTAAAAGGGTACACCATAGGGGAGATTCTTGAACAAAAGTGTGAGAGAGGATCCCTTACCTTACGCTCAAATGTGTTCTTGTTTGTTCCTAATGACCAGAATAATCAAATTTAGATTCATTAATTAATATTTCTAGAACCTCATAAACATGTAATTGATATGGTATAACCTTATTAATTTCATTAATGTCCTTTTTTATGGGTTTAAGAGATTCAATTTTATTGTTTTGGAAGCATTTTCTTACTTGGTTTCTTGATTTATTTACTTGTATTCATTAATGACATTTCATTTGAAATGTGGTTAAAGATACAGAATTGTTAATATATATTATTATTGAAATCAAATAGATATAAATTATCTTATAATTATTATGGTTATATACCATGAAGATGACTCATTCAATGAGTTAAAATAAACACTTGGATTTGGCTTGGCGGTTTTGTGCACAATAAACTTGTTTTGTATTATCATTCCATTTTATAAACATGTAAGGATTACAGAACATTAATCAAGATAAAATAAATATATTATTACCTTTTTAAACCATTGAAATGATTTAATGACCATAATTGAATATATTAATGCAAATTGAATACACGTCTTCCTTGAGTGTGATAAATTTACACATCTCGGACGGTGTTTGCATTTATTGTATAAAGGGAGGGGGAAAAGAGATTGTGATGAAATATTACATTAGCCCAATTAAAATCCAGTACATGTAATTTATTTTAATTATCAAGGAATTTTGGATGAGGGGAGGTGAGAATGGAGAACAAAAGAATGTAACTTTGTAAAAGAAATTGAAAGAAATGAGAAGAAATGTTCACCTCTTGAGCACTCCTCCTTGAGAATCTTTTTAAGGCCTTTATTTTTGGCCTTTTCGTTAGACTAGAAGGACTTGGACATGGGGAGAGGACTTTGTAAGAGTATTTGGCAGATTTTAGGCAAGGCCTGAATCTTTAGTAGTGTGGGAGGAAGAGGGGGTGAGGGGTTGTTTATATAGTGGAGGGGAGATGAGTTTTCTTAATATTAGTCATTAATTTATTATTTACTCTAAAGGCAACCAATAGTAAGTATTACATGACCAAGAACAGTATTATATGAATATGACTTCGAACCAATTCATCTTACATCATCAGATCATCATCAATGACTCAGTTAATCCATTATTTTGCATTTATTGTGAATTATCGGATTTTACTATTCATCAAAAATTCAAGTAGTTCAGAAAAATCCCAAAAACTCATCCTAACCATTTTTTGATGTGTAGAATCCAAAAATGAAGTCCATTTTTAAAAAATAATTTCCTAAATATGATTAATTAAATATTTAATTTAAATCATTATTTAATTGAAAAATATAAACACCTAAAATTTTCATCTTCATTTTTAAGGTGCCTAAATTAATTTATACATTCAATGGTATGGATACCATTTATCAGACTCATATTACTATTCCTAAGGGTAAGTAACTATTTATAAGGGTAGGTTACTATTCATAAGGGTTGGTTAATATTCACCGAAATTTGATTTTTCCTTTTCACACTCCAAATAACTTACTGATTGCAACCATGTATGTCAGATTTTTGAAATTCACATCATGGAAGTGAAAAAATTAGGTTTACTTGGCTAGGTTATGGATATCTCCTATAAGTAACTATGTTTTGTTTCATATAGGCTTAGCGATTCCTAAAACATAGGCTATAAGTAGATTGTATTTAAGAGAAACATATCATGATGTGCTTGGGGTGATATATTCTCTTAGTGGTTTTATTGATCCACTAGTAGCTAAGAAATGGATCAATAATAATGAAAATATATTTTCCACTCTCTAGTGTTTAGAGAATGAAAATTTCATTTTTAATGTCTATTATTTGGAATGATAAGGGGTTCAATAGTTTAATCATATCAATAGTATGAGTCAAAAAGATGAAATTGACTCCCTAGAATGGGGTGAGTTTAATAACTTATTTTTTAATAAGTAATTTTTTGGTATTATTCATTTGAAAATTTAGAAGTAATTCCTTGATTTAAAGAAGTAGGCTTATGAATCCATTGATACCTAAAAATAAAATTTTACAATACATTCAAGTTACATTTCTAGTGTTATTATCCAACCATAATTTATGGGTTTCTAATTATTCAGTGTCCTAAAACCAAGTCGGTAAAGGTAATTTTCTATTAGGGACATTGGTAGTAATGAGTGAATCATTCATCCTACAATCAAGGTAATAGTGGATATTTGAGATACCCATCAATAAAATGGGTTTTATAAGAAAATAAATATGGAATTTAAAGGCAACTATAAAAACCATGGATAGAATAAGATGATGTTTCCTTCATGATCAATGTGTGGAAGGAAACATGGGGAATATTTTCTTAATGGGACTACTGAATTATTTATTTGGGGGAAGGAAGATCATCAGGAAATCTATTTCTGAAGTGATAGGAAGAAGTTAGATCATGATGTGAATAAAGTGACAGATTCAACGAATACACCACCCACAACCATTGTTTCAAATGTTTGGAGCTTGGGAATTATGCTACACACTGGTCATATTCAAAGGATATGTTGATGATCAACATTTGTTACCCCATAATCCAAGGGAAAAAGTTAAATCTCATGTGACTGCTATTTCAAATAAGGGTTGAGATAATGATGTGGAAAATGTACAGTTACCATCAAATCTAAAACCACTATTATATTATTTGATTCTATATCTACCAACTCTTATATATCTGAATAATTTACTTAGGGTATCAAAATTACACATAATGATTCGATGTTGAATTATCACGGAAAACCTTAATGGTATGGTGATTTAATATGAAGTCATTGATTATTATCTAGTTGAAGTTTTTAGGAATGTGCTACCTATGAATGTTGTTATCTTCTCTCTAGTTCAATTTTTTAATATCTTAGGAAATGATTGTATTTATCTAAATAATGACCATATCAATTTCAAATTAAGGGAAGTTCCATTTGATATTATAAATCATAATTTGATCTTTTATCAATGAGATAACATATATAAACTTTTGATATAGATCACATCTATTTTATGGATCATGATTCCCACTAAAAATCGGTGTTTATATCAGTTGGTTCTAGAGAAACTCAATAATAATGATATGACTATTGATTATGAGTATTTTGATACCTTTATAGAAGATTTTTATTATCTCCCAATAAAATAGGATGTTTAGTTCTTAACAGATCTCATACATGATGCCACACCTTTTTCAAATAATTCCTATAGAATAGCCCTGATTAAGATGTAGAAATCGAAGAAATAACTCTAGGAGAATCTTGAAAAAGGATTAATTCATCCAAGTGTGTCACTATGGGGTGAACCAATTGAGTTTTTTAAGAATAAAAATGGATCAATGAAATAATGCATTGATTACCATAAAATAAACAATATAAAATTCAAAAAAATGATTCCTCTACCTCATACTGATGACTTTCTTGATTAACTATGTACAGATCAATACATCTCCAAGATTTAAATTTATCTAGATATCATCAATTGAGAGTCAAGAAGAAAATGTACCCATAATATAATTCTATACTAGGTATGTACTCTATGATTATATGGTTATTCCATTTTTTCTTACTAATTCTCCCATTTTAATCATTGATTTAATTAATGGAGTCTTATGATATTACCTTGATCAGTTTATGGTAGTATATATAGATTATATTCCCAGTTATTAAATGTGTAAAGAAGTTCATGAAGATCACTTGATAATTATACTAAAGACCCTATGGTGGAATAAACTATATAAAAATGCATGAAGTGGGAATATTATATAAAAAAATATTTCAATTATGGGTCATATAAACTTAAGAGAGGGTATAAGAATAGATCCATCAAAAAATAGATACTATTTAGAATTTTCCTAGACTAATCATTGTGACTGAGATATGTAGATTTCTTGGTTTGATGGATATTTTATACGATTTGAGGAGAATTTATCACGACCATAAAATCCACTCACCAATTTAACTTTAACGGGAACCAAGTCCATATGGATGAATTAATGTGAGGATAATTTAAATAAATTGAGTAGAATATAGGTCATCACACTTGTTATTACATTACCTTATAGTGGAGAAGCATGTTTAATCTGTTCTGATTTATCCAAAAAGGGATTAAGCAATGTTCTCATTTAGAATAACGTGGTCTTTACTTATATCTCACAAAAATTGAAGGTTAATCATAAAAATTACCCAAATCTTTATTTAGAGATAGTTGTGGTAATTTTTTTAATTAATATTATAGATGAATTATATTTATAGAAAAAAGTGTGATATATACTAACCAAAAAATGTTAAATTATATATTCACATAGAAGGAGTTTAATATGTGTCAAAGAAGATGGTTGGAGTTGAATAAATATCACGATAGCTCAATACATTACCACCCTAGGAAGGCTAACAGGTTGATAGATGATTTGAGTCCAAAAGATCATATTATAATATATATGATGAGGATAAAAAATGATAAAATATTTATGGATTTTCATAGGATGAATCTTTAATTCTTGGAGTAAATGGATAAATATTTTCATTCTCAAATAAGTGTTCAACCATCTATAAATGAGAGGATAAAAGAGGTTCAAAATGATTATGTGGGGATACAAAATAAGTTGATATGTGTTCATGATTTTAACCTTGATAATGATGGGATGATAAGGTTTAAGAACCTTGTATTTTTTATACTAGAGTTTTAGAAATATATGTTATATAAATCTCATAGTTATTCATTTTATATTCATTATGGAAGTAAAAATAGATGTATAGAGATCAGAAATTGTATTTATAGCGGTATGGAATTTATATAGAAATTAAATATTATGTATGTTGATGTTTGGTATATCAGAAATTTAAGGTTCTGGTAATTTATTATAAGTGTATTTTATAACCACTTCCCATAGAATAATGGAAATGGTAAAACATCTACATGGATTTTTTCATTAGACTCCCCAAAACACCTCAAGTTTATAATGTTATATGGGTTGTAATCAATAGGATTTTAAATTCTCCACACTTTATTTCAATCAGATAATATTTATCTTTAGATCTTTTTTCCAAAATATACATAAATAAAGTTATAATATTTCTTGGAGTGCCACATTAAATTGTATCTTATTAGGATCTGAGGATTACCTTGGTGTTCTGGAGAAGTCTTCAGCATACTCTTGATATAGTGTTCAGTTTTCGCACTATATATCATCCAAAAATAGATGGTATTTCTTATATAAAAATTTAAACCCTAGATTTTATTTTGAGTTCTTGTTTTATGTATTTCAAATATGTGTGGAAACAACACCTTCCTATATTTGAGTTTTCATAAAACAATGGCTTTCATTCAAGTGTTCAAATGGATCCTTATAAAGACCTCTTGAGAAATAAGCAAAGAACACCAGATTGTTTTGATAATGTTTTAGAAAGAAATATTTTGAGGCCTTGGGGAAATGGTAGATAAAATTAGAGTCATTAAATTGCACATCAAGGAAGATTAGAATCAAATGAAATGTTATGCTGAAAATTATCAACATGATCTGGAGTTTAAAGATGGTGGGATGGTTTTTCTAAGATCTTCTTCATATAATAAGTTAATGATATTTCGGATGAAATGAAATTCCAGATCTATGTTTATTATCCCCTTATAAATTCTTGATCGAGTATAGATAGTTTCTAATCACATGACCCTTCCACCGAAACTCTCCTAAGTCTACTATGTGTTCCATGTATCACTCTTGAGGAAGTACATACATGATGTTTCACATGTACAGAACATAGAGGTCTTATAAATAGAGAAAGATCTTTCTTACAAGGAAAAACTAGTGTATATTATATATTATAGTGAGAAATTTATATTAAACAGTACCACTCACCTATTAAATATTTTTGGGGAAACCACTAATTTGAGAAAGCTATGTGGGAACCTGGGGATGTGATGAGGCTTAAGTATCCCCAATTTCTTATATCAAAGTGATTGAATTTTGATTGAGAATTTCATTTTAAGGGGGGTATAATTTAACAACACCAGGTGATATCAAATATTTTTGTTTCAAATAAATTTAATTTCTTCAATAGCTTATGATACACACGACACTGAGTTTTAACAACCCACAATATATTATTAATATTATTATTTAAACATGACCATTATAACCTACCAGGTAAACTTGGTGGTATTAATGTGACTAATAAAATTTAAAAAAAAATTATAATGGTATTATATAAATAAAAAATATTGATAAAAAAAGAACAAAATTTTTAGTGAAGTCTTTATATGTTTTGAAAATACAATTTTCTAAAAAATTTATTTTTATTGGATTATGTGAACAAAAAATAAAATAAAATTTTAAAACCCTTAAAAATTTTATTTCAAAATATTAACCTCATTTTTTAATTTACATGTCTAAATTATCTTAGGTTGAATTTTTTAGTATTTTTTGAAAACCCTAAATTTATTAGTGAATAGTGAAAAATACTGAATTTTATTAAAAACATCCTTTTTGTTTAAAGAATTTACAAATTTAAATATTTTTTAAAAAGACTTAAAAGAAAAATTAGTTCAATTAATTTATTATTAAACTAATTTAGGTCATTTTAATAAAATTAAAATTAATTTTTGATATTAAAATACATTATACTTATGAAACGTTTCTCTTCGAAAAAATGCTTTTTCATCGCTTCTGTGGGTTTATTTTTAAAATAAAATTTTCAACTTAAATTAATGAAGTACATACAAATTGATTATATATTTTAAATAATAATAATTATAAACTATAAAATAATGTCAAAAAAATTCATCAATTTGAATATTAAAAATATTAACAATTAATTTATCGAGGTTAAGGTTAAAATGAGTTTACCAGGGGTTGAACTAAAACAATAGGGGTTAAAATGACATAATAACTTTTCTGATTACTATTTTATGGATATATTTTTACCTTATCTCATATAAGGTAATATAATTATCCATTGTCGATCCCTTTTTATTTTAAATGCATGGGTACACTTTTTTATTTTCTTAACATCCAAGTGTGTCCTCTCCCTCACTTCTAAATGGAAACCCCATATCCTCTCCACTTCAAACATAAAAAACCATTTTTTTTACAAAATACCTACTTTATTATCTTCCTTAACTCCATACCCATATCCTATAAGTCTTAGTTTTATTAGTAAACTATCCTATGAAGGATTTGGGTACTAACCCAAGGAGGGTTTCTAAAAAAGGTAATGTTCTACACTGAGTATTTTTATTTTATTTCATTTTACACCTCATTAAAATCCTCTTCAACTATGATGATAAAATTATATAATTTTATACTATATAAATAGTTTTTATTATGAAAATTTATTAACATAAATATTTTTTCTCTTCCATCAAATGGGAAATGAAATAGTTAATTGTGTGTACGCTGGACTACCGCCTCACAAACCGATGTAATTCACTTTCTATCACCGACTCTAACTGGTGGATATAATAATGGAATTAAATTATAAATATGATATTCATTATATAATTGTACTTATTTAATTATAATATTTTTTTTACCTTCTTTCTATTCATTATGTGGAAATATGATAACATCGCATGTGTTTACAATAGACTACCACCTCCCGAAGCGATGTGATTCCTTTTAAACCGAAATTTTACATGGAAAATAATAAGTATAAATTTAACTAAAATATTTGATATATATGAATTATTAATTAATCTATAATTTTTATATTATATTTTTCATCATTCCATTCCTTGATGTTGATAAAATGGAAATAGTGTTCAATCGTACATACAACCTACGGTTTCCATGAACAGTGTAATTCATTTTATATCTATATATTTTATTGATTATTATAAATTCATATATAATGAATATATATTATTTTTATATAATTTTTAAAATTATGGATATTATTTTTTCAGGATAAAGGTCAAATTAATGATAATAACTATTCAAAACATGGTGAAAAACAAAGCAGTTATTACCTAAAACACGGTCTGGACATGAAATTGTTAATAAAAAGTAACAAAATGTTATAGGTAAATAATATATGGTTTGATACATATGATTATGGTTTTATATAAATTTATAATAAAAATATATTATTTATACATTAGGTTCAAATGTGTATGAAAAAAGTCAAGACTTATGGTCAAAGAATTTCATCTTAAATTGGATTCTTTAAGAGATATGTTTTCTTATGAAATTATCTTCTTTTTTGAGGTGTATATATGGACCATTTAAAATATTATATCATGAAATTATTTATTATCATGAATTTTTTTTGTTTCATTTAATTTTATTCTTTCATGGGGAAAATGATTCAATATATACCAATGTTGTAATGGTTTCATTTTACAATCTCATTATTTATCAGGATTATTTATGATTATGATTCTAATGATGAAATATTATGATATACCTAAAAAATAACTAATTAATGGTTTTATAATCTAGTTATTTCCTAAAAATATGTTTTTTCTTTCATTTTGAAATCTATTTGTAACTAGGATTTCAAAATAATGTTTTTAAGAAAAATTATCGCTATTTCTCTCTTTGAAAAATAATCATTTATTATTAAATTTCAATGTTTTCTAAAAAACAGATTAAAGAAGGTTTATATTATTATCCATTGATTATATAAAGAAAAGGTTACCAATATTTTAATATTTTATAAAATTGGTTTAAAGGAATACTCTTTTAATTTTCCAAACGATGTTGTTATTACTTTTTACTAAAAAATGTGAAAGGGATCATTATATTAATGTGTCCTACATGAATAGAATTTATTATTATCATGAACAATAAATTATAATATACCATTGAAAGTCCTTAATTTTATTTTCAAAATAATTTTTTCCTTGATATTTTCCAAAAAAATAGATTTAAATGATGTTTTATCAAAAAAGAAAGGTTATATTCCTCAATAATGTTTTAGTGATATTTTTATATATTTTTTATTCATCAATGAAAGAAAACATTGGTTTTTCTTATATTTAAATGGGGATATGATCCTATGGTACCATAATTTTTATTTTTCTTGATGATTTATGTTTATTATTATGATAAAAAGATGTTTATTAAACCTATTTCTATTCATGGGTTCTAAAATGATGATTTTTTTTATCTTATGATACACATATGTATGATTTTCACTATGAGATTGTGGTAAAATTATAACCAATATGGTGGTTACATTATAACCAAGGATGGTAGTCACATAATAACCAATGATGTAAGGGACCTATATCTTTATCCAATGCATTAGGTAATGATTTATATCTTAGGATATAAATAATACTAAAATGGGGAGTGAAACTAGTCCAGTAAAGGGCTTTATCCACTATGATAGTATTGGGAGTGAATATTGGATACTAATATGGTCTGGGGAGTCAACCCATTCTACTATGATATTTTGTCAATGACCCATGACTACTAAGGAAATTCCTCTCTATTCTTATGTATATGGAAAAAATATATGTCTTATGAAAATATTATTATCTAATGGATCATGTTATATGATCAAATTATTACTCTCTTCTTATAAACTACCAATAGTTATTCTTTGAATAATGTTTATAATCTATGATATGTATGGTGTGGTTTTAAAATTTTATTATCTTATTCTAAAACCCTTTTTTATCATGTATGGTTAATATCTCTCTCATCTTCCCTTATTGGTAATTTGATCACGTGCATTATTATGTTTCATTTCCTAAGATTATGAAGAAAGGTATCATGTATGATATGTTAATTTAGGGTCATAGTGATTAAAAACAAACTTCCAGATGATGTAGTTCACCGAAGAACCACTTGTTTATGTATCCAAATTTCTAAAGGCACTAGACCAGTAAAATTATAGAGCATATCATCATGATATTTAATTAATATTAATCTATTCAGATGCAATAAATATTTTTTAGAAGTTTGGGTCTTTAGAATTAGGATAGTGTTAAGATTCCTGAAATGTAAATGAATCACATGATGATATTAAATAGTGTATAATAACATCAAGAAAGCATAATTTTATAAAATCCAAATATTTCCATTGTTATATAATAGAGATTTAGAATATCCAAGACAAATCTAAACTAAAACACCTCTAAAGTTAGGTATTATATACTTCTGTAATGAATGAAACATAATTTTCATAATTTATATGACATCCTTAAGTATCTAATTATAATAAGAGAGGCACCTGATGTTTCAACCTAATATAGAAACTATATTTTCATATTGATAAAATATTGGGATCCCTTCTTAGAAGCACTCTGATTATTCATACTCTAGGGAGGATGAAATTTCATCTTTTTATTATTTCAAGGAGAGACTTTTATAAAACCATCTAAATGGGGATAAATTTTCTAAAAATAGAGTCTCTAAATAGGATCCAATATGATTTGATGAGTTTAATGATAATATGATGTTCTTAATTCAATGTATTCTCTTATTAAATAAAAAGGTTCCATCTATTATAGTACTTGGCATATATAGTTCCCTAGGAATAATATATGATCACTAAGAGGGGGAGTGGTCAATCAATGATCGCTTTTTCGTCTTCTTTTATATGAATGTTTCTTAACGTCATAAGGAATCCTTTCCTAACCTATGAAACCTATTAGAGTTATGATATACTCAAATATAAATCTCAACCTCACTACTTATATAAAGAAATATAAATAGAGATTAACACATGATATTTATAAGGTCTGTACAAAGACTAATTCCTTTACATGTAGGATATCCCCCCTAACGTGGATTATTTTAATATCATCATAGGATTACAATGGAAAAGATAGAAATAGGTTTTACATCCTAGTAATCACTTATACATGTAACCCCAGTTCTTCCCATAATAATCAAATCTTCTTCTAATGTTGGTTATACACCCAACTGTCATAACTATATACTCTTTATTCATATTAAATCATGCCCCCATTTATTGGTCCTTTTTAGAAATTGGTTATAACACAATCTATAATATTTTTCCTTATTATTTTATGATCAATTGTAGAATGATCTTCCCTTCGCCAACAATCAATTTAGATAACCTTTACCTATGTAAAATATTCAAGATCTTCATAAAATAACTAAGGATCCAATTGGATTTAAAATATAATCCTGATCTTTGGTATATATGGATATACTCAATATGAAAATCTTTTTATCATTTTCTAAAAAATACTTAGTTATTTTAATTTTGATGAATCCTTTTTTTATTCCCTCTATTTGATAGATCTTCATCCAATTTGTCTCAATTTAATTATTCTCATAACACTACGCTTTAGTTGGTTGGTATTTTTTTGAATATGTTTCAGCTGAATCCATCTAATTCATTTATATTAGATTAAACATTTTTGTTTAAATGTGCTTCCTAATACTTCTCCTGAGTAAGAACAAAAATAAATTATCTCACTAAACATCCTCTCCATCCGATTATTCTTGGTCCATTATAATTTTTCCTCTATTTAATAAAAAATGGTTTGATGGAACTCTTCATCCACAAATTACAAAATTTTTGTTGGATTCTCACGAATACACATCTTCAACACTTCATCTACTCCACATGTAAATATTTTTATATACTTCACACTTTTTTAACCTTGGTATATATGTTAACTTCTAGTGGGTTGGGTGGAAACTCAAATAAATTTTCCTAATCATAGAAAATTTGTATCTCAAAGATTCCACTCAATTTAATTTTATGGGATGCTTATCAAATACTATGGAATATTATCAAATTATATTTACATTTCTAAAAATCTATCCCTTTATTTGAACTTCATTAATCTATGTATTAATGATCTTCTAAAAACTTCCTTAACCTCATATATATAGAATAAATTGAATGATCGGATTTATCATTGTCATTTTTAGAACATTACTTAGTTTGTGTAAATCTCATTAGAAATCCTCTATATATTGTATGTATATCTATTTCCATCATAAAACATTCTCTGTATAATGGAACACTATTGAAATTATTTAACTTGATGGATTTCCCAGGCTTCCATTATATAATAGACCTTTTTTTGGTTTCCCTTTATTAGTAAACCACTTTCATTTAAGCAGATCATATGTCTGTTTGATGAATTCTCATATCACTGTCTCATGGATCTTTTTTCCACTATATAATTGGTACTTTTCATATGAAACATCTACCTAATAAATTGTTAATATCCTATCTAATAATTCTGCCTTAACAACTCTACTCAATAATAACATCACATAATCGTCTATCTTGTGAAATTGTGAATATTTTTCAAATTTCATATTTTAATGATGGAAATTTTTCTAATAGTGTCCTTTCAACAAGAAACAATTCATTATCCATTGGAGTTTTTGAGTTTTTATAGAGTGGAACATAAATTTTTTCATCTTCATTCATATCTCTATTTAGTGATCTGCTTTTAATTTCATATATCCAATAGTTTTACCAAGAAATACTTTGTACACAATACCATTATATATATAAACTTTTTGTTTCTAATTTTACTCTTCAACTAACATTACATATAACCTTTACATAGTTAGTGCATTTTTCAAGTTAACTTTATGTATATTTCTCTATAAAGCAACAAATTTTAGCTTTGTAACTCAAACCAATATCTAATAAGAACTTCTTTTCCTTTATATATATTTTTAAAAAATCATCACTATCCTATGTTTGTATTTAAAAAATATTCATTCATTATCAATATGCATGTTCTATCTGATATCATTGTGTAACATCAACCTTGATCATCTGTTGAACCTCTATCTGATCACATCTATCCAGTAGCCTTAATCCATATATGGCCACAATCAGATAGATAATTCTTCATATTGTTGTAAAATAATATTTTTAACTTAGATCGACATCCAATTACATGATTCTTTTCCATCATATCACATTTTGAATCTTTTTAAAAGTGCAATGATATATAATTATAGTTTGAACATTATACTAATTCTTGATCATTGGATTATCTCACTTTATATAAAGGCATAAAAAATATTCTTATACCATTAATAGAATCATGATATTAAGAAATACAAGAACAATATGAGATCATATAAAATTTTTATCAGATTATCCTAAGATAGTTTAGTAAATATTCTTACAAACCTTAAGGAAAGATTCTATGATTAACAAGGAAACATCCATAAATTCTTGAAGGATGGTTTTGTCCATTACATAAGTAAAATATTCTCCCGTATTTCTCTTCAAACACATCTTGAAAGAAAATTAAACCAAACAAACATTAGT
The DNA here is from genome assembly GCA_963277665.1 of Viscum album. NCBI lineage: Eukaryota > Viridiplantae > Streptophyta > Magnoliopsida > Santalales > Viscaceae > Viscum > Viscum album. The sequence continues at coordinate 2,125,635,128 of OY728119.1, forward strand.
CCAACAATATCCCCATATACATTTATTATTAATACACATATAAAACATTAGAAAACATGTAATGAAATACATATAATGACCCAGTCTTAACATAAATTAATATTACATCACTTTTTTGAAATATATAAAACATAATACAAAAAGATGCCCAAAGACCATACTAGTATAGTGCCTTTGTAAACATGGAATCATACAAACTGGTAAATAAGTGATCTATATTATCTCCAAATAGGTTCATAATGACTGGATACCTTATTAAAAACAAAAAACAAAAAACATATCTTTATAACTACAGGAAGGAAACATAAAATGGGGTGAGGTCAAATGCTTTGTAAGGGAATCTAAGGGATACATGTAAGTAGAAGCATGATAATAGGGGTGTCAGGATGGGATGAAATCATTTGAAGATCATACCATTCATATCAAAGATCATAAATGTGTATCGTGGAATAATTATTGACAGTTCATAAGGCATGATTCATATGAAAATAAAGCTTATAATCCATTAAATCATAAAATAGAAATTAAACATGGAATTAAGGAAAGCGCATAATCCTAGAATAGTATTTATATACTTTCCAAGTAATCTCTACCAAGACCATATTAGTAGTATAGGTTCACTCCCCATACCTTCTTGGTAGTCATGGTTTACTCCCATGGCCATATTAGTAGCATGATTTCACTCCTCATACCAACGTGGTAGTCATGGTTCACTCTCATTACCATCTTAATAGTTAAGGTTGACTCTCAAAACCATCTAATTCTATCATAAGAGATATAAATATTTAACCACTTCATTAGAGGGAGATATAGGTACCTTCGATCAAATAATTAAATCATACATACATGCACCACAATATCATAAACAATCATCATATCATAACATATGTAAAAAGATACAATTTCCATAATAATTTTAACAAAAACATAACACATGAATGAAAAATGGATTTCATAAACATATAACCCATGAAAGAAAAATATGTTCCATATAGATAATTAAATCAAGAATTAACCATTATGAGAAATAATATGAATGAAACCTTTAGATAATTTCTATTAAAATCATGAGTAACATCAACAGATGTCATCTTAGATGGGAAATAATTTTAAAATATCTTTCAAAAATATTTTTTGAAGAAAAAATCCTTTCTTATTTGAAAATTTATTATTAAAAACAAAAAAAATTGTGAAAACAATTTTTTTGGGAATAAAACTCATAAATAAAGCATGAAAACCTTTTGACAACAATTTTACTTGAAAATTTATAAAATAGTCTTGAAAAGATTTTGAAAACCATTTTCCTTGAAGACTTATAAAATAGCTTGAAAATATTTTGAAAATATTTTTATTTGAAATTAATTTGAAACAATAATTTTCAAAGATATTATATAAAATAATTATTTTTAAAAGAAAGAAATTTTTTAATCCTGAAATGTAATTTTTAACAATATTTTGGTCATTATGGGGGATAAATGTCTTACATGCCAAACATTTCTTTTACAGCGTAAAAAGTTTAGAAAGGTTACTCAATTGAAAAATGGAAATAATATTCCTTATTAGAAACCCTTTTGTTTAAAAAGGTAAAGCATGTGTAAAAAGTTCTTCAAAATATCATAGGATGATCATATAATATTTTTTGAAACCTTTAAGAAGAAATGGTTTTTAACATACATAGACTTCCGACCGAAGAGATAGGTAATGTTGGAATTTATTGAAAACACATTATTAACTATAATATATACCAAAGAGTTGAAAAATGGTACCAATAAATTAATATATCATGAATAAAAACGTAGAATAAAAGTAATTTTTTTTTTCTTGAGATATGTATCATAATATTTCATCAAATAAAGAATATTCATAAACAATCTTAAGAAGCAGTGAGATTATTTATATAAACTATTATAAATTTGTAACTTTGAACCATAATACACATGTAATAAAATGAAATTAAATGAAGCTTAAAATATAATTAAAATAATTATATTAATGATATAACATGTCAAATTCATTATATACAGCTCATATAAAAATATAGGTGAATAACATGGCATGTGTCTCAAAGAAGGAAAATTGAGACAAAAATTACATTACTGATTTGGTAACTTTTGAAACTTAATCACCATGATATAAAGATAATAAAATGGTTATGTAAATAACCATAGAATTATTTTTTAGATGAATAGAATGAATAAATGATTATTACATTGACCACACAAAATAAGTGAGCAGTGAATAAGGCATGTATCTCCCGGAAATAATGAGTAAGATGAAATTCTATTACCTTACATCTTGAATCTTTTCATAATCATAAAATATTCCTATATAATAAATGTAACTTTATTATAAATATTTTATATAAGTATATTATTATATCTAATACCATATATGGTTTGATTGTTACCTTATATTACTCATCTGTTAACAATTCTATATTAAGGTTTCACTTCGGGTAATATCGGCTTTGTTTTATGCATGTGTATTTATTTGGTATATATTTGTTCCCTATACTTATATCATGATTTTCATAATTTAAACCATGACTTAATTTTAATTTATATTAATTATATTTATATTATAATAATTCATAGAATGTATGTAATGGAATACACCATTCATGGAGATGGATGATCGTACATACACATGAATGCTATTTCAGTTTAATTGTCATGTTGAAAAAAATAATGTAAAAGAAATATTTATTTATATATGTATGTATATATATAATTATTAAATTATATTTATTATTTCATATATATCAAATATATTCTCTAAACCCATCCTTAATACATTCCAAGTTGTGTCTGAAGGAATCACATCGCTTTGAAGGGAGATAGTCCACACTTCCTCAAATGAAATTATTATATTAACAAAAAATGTAAAGTATAAAGATATGTCTTGTAAAATAATTAAAGAATCATAAATTCATAATAAATATAATATATAAAATTTATAAAAAAAATTAATCATAATTTCCACCATGAGAGGTAGTAAAGGAAAAAAATGAACAATCGTCGTTTAATGAGGTGGTAGTCTACCATACACTGAAATAGTATATTCATTACCCATTAGATGTATATGTGTATAATATTAGGTATAATACTTATCATAAAAACATCATAGTATAGTGAGGATACTTTATTTTTTATACAAGCATGAAATAAGAAACTTTTATGTAGTGGAGAAAGAAAATAAAAGGAGATTGAGGTAGGGTGCTGCCTCTTAATCTAGTAACTCATTTTGGTTTACACCAAATGGATTCCTTGGAAGGATTTATTCCCAAAAGAGGCTTCAAAAAGAATGTTTGGGATTTTGGGGATCTATTTGGGTAGATTTGTTTCTGAACATAACTTTCTGGACAGTTGTGAGGAAGTGGAAGGAGAGGAGGCCTTTTATATTTGAGGGGGAGTGGAACTCTTGTAATAATTTGGAAAAGGGAAACCCAACCAACATTTTTAATTTGAAGTGGATCCAATAATGTTTCAAAGTTGATAAAAGAGATTATATGGTACAAATATCTCCAAAAAATGAATTTTTGAAATGTTTATAGGTCGTTTTTTCCGTAAAGTTTTGGTTTAGTCCCTTATTAAGTTTAATTTAACCTTAATTATTGTAATTAATTGTATTTACTCCACGAAGTATTTTTGTCAAAAACTAAGATGAACTTCTTAGAAATTTTAAATTATTTTGGATCTAAATATGGAATCCATTTTTCCAAATTCCATACATAAAAAATATAGAAATTAATTTAAATTTAATCCCGCAGTCATGTCGAGAATGCGGGTTTTTAAAGAACAAATATTCCAAAGTTTTCTATGTTTTTATATTCAATTTCAAAGTGAAATTGATTATAATTACCTAAATAAGATGAATTGTTAAATATATTATCTAATTATAATTTTAAACCAATTTAAAATATAACTTAGTCTTTTAAATAAAATATATGAAAAATAACTTTTTAATTTAAATCTAATATTTTTAACTATTCATAAAAAAATGAAACCTTACAAGTAATAAAAATTTATCCAACACTAATTTTTATGTGTCACATAAAATATGAATTTTATTTTGACATGTTAAACATATAAAATTTCTAAAAAATATATTTAATATTGTATTTCCATTAAAAATTTGTAATACTACCTTTATAAAAATATAGAATTTTTAAGCATAAAATTAGGTTTGTTCTTATATTATGCCATTTAAATCTATTATAAGATTAAAAAAAATATTTTATTGAATATATATCGTATATATTATTTTAATATAACTCACTAATTGTAATTAATTTAATTTATTTTTGATAAAATATCTTTGTAAGCATAAAAAATAGTTTTCTATAAAAATATTCAATTTATATTCAATTGGTTCATTATGACTAATTAATTCATTTTCTATTTTTGTGGACCATAGGTTTCGATAAATTAGTTTTTACTATTCATAACAGCTAAATTAATGTTTATGATAAATATTAATATAATATTTTTATAATATATTGTTGTTTGGTAAAAAAAATTGTTGCGTGTAATGTACCCCAATTCAGTGCCTTGTGAAAGGAATATTTGACATCATGAATTGGGAAACATCAATAAAAATTATTTCATTTGAGAAACAAGGTCCACAAAAAACATAGTCTGTTACATTCAAATCCCTTAAAATTAATTTATCCCCTGAAATAATTTAATTCTAGTATAAAAAAATGGGGATACTTTTACTGCATCATATCCTCAAGATCCTACGTAGCTTCCTCTAAGTTGTGATTTTTTTCACAAAACTTTGACCATGTGAGTGCTCCTATTTTGTAGAAAATTCTTTTTATGATCAAGAATTTCAACTATTTTCTCCTTATAATAATGTTCATGCTCCATTAGTATGACCTCTGATTTCAGTACATGTGAACGGTTAGGTATGTACTTCCTCGGGAGGGATACATGGAACCCATCATGGAATTGAGAGATATTTAGAGGTAGTGCCAATAAATACTCTACCATCCTCATACGATCAAGAATATCGAAGGTATTGATATACCTATGGCTTAGTTTTCCTTTTTTCTAAAATCTATTTAACTTCTTCAATGGAGATATTCATAGAAACACCTTTTCACCAACATCAAATTCTTGATCATGCTGACAGTTATTAGCATAACCTTTTTACCAACTATGAGCCACCTTGATATATTGTCAAAGGGATCTAACTTTATATACGATTTTTTTCGCGATCTCAAGTCCAAATATCTTTATTTCTCCAACTTCATCCAAACATGTTAGAGCTCTATATTTCTTCCCCTAAAGGGATTCATAAGGTGACATCAAAATGATTGAATGAAATTTATTGTTATAAGAAAACTCAGCTAGAGGAATGTGTTGATCCAAACCACATTGGAAATATTACGAACAATATCTCAACATATCATATAGGTTTTTAATTGTTCTTTTAGATTGACCATATGTATGTGGATGATATGTATGCCTAAAACTCAATTCAATATCAAGTTCTTACTAAAGAATTCGTTATAATATCTTGGTAAACCTCTGATCCCGATCAGATATAATGGAATGTGGTACTCCAGGTATCCTTACCACTTCCTTAATTCATATCCTAGATAGATGATCCAGATATAAATCTTCTATAATAGAAATAATTGTTTTTCAATTAGTAAGTTGATTCACTGCCACCCATATAGAATTAAGACCTTCAGAGGTTTTGGGTAGTCCAATGATAAAATATATAGTAATATTCTCCCATTTCCACTCTGGTATGGGTAATGGATGCAACAAACCTTAGAAATTTTTTCTTTTAACTTCAAATTTCTAGCATATAAAGAAATAAAATACAGGCTCTACAATATCTGCCATCATGTTATCCCACTAGAAATATTCTTTCAAATAACTATACATCTTCATACTTCAAGGATGAATAGTGAATGAAGAACTTTGAGCTTCCACTAATATCTCCTTCATTAAATCTAGTATGGTAGGAATACATACACGGTTCCTAAACCTTATCATCCCATCCTTACCATGGTTAAACTCATGAACATTTATAACTTTATTTTTTAGCTCTACATCATAGTTTTGTGCCTCGTTAATCTTCACTTGGATAGAGGGATGAACATTCATTTGAGAAAGATAATATTTATCCCCCTAATTTAGGATTTCTAGATCAATCCTTTGAAATTCCAAAAATATTAGATCTTTTGTTAACCTTATCATGGATAAGCTAGCATGATCCTTTCGACTTAATGCATCGGTCGCCTTGTTCACTTTTAAAGTGTTGTAATGTATTGAGTAGTCATTATCATTTATCAACTCCAACTATCTTCTTTGATATATGTTCAAATAATTTGGCGTGAATATATATTTAATACTTTTATGATCAGTTTATATATCAAACTTTTCCTTATAAAGATAATTCTTCAATATGTTTAATGAAAAAAATACCACTTCAATCTCCAAATCATGAGTTGGGTAATTTTTCTCATGGATATTCCACTATCATGAGGCATAAGATATAACCATGTTTTTTTCATAAGAACACATCCCAATCCCTGATGGGATACATTAATTTAGATTAAAACCCCTTTTCCACTAAAGGTTTTTGTTATAACAGGTGCGCTAACCAACCTTTTCTTCACTTACATGAAATTTTCTTCACATTAATCTATCCATAGTAACTTGACACATTTCCAAGTTAACTTGGTCAGGGGATTAGATATTCATGATAAATTATCCACAAAATATCAATAAAATCCATTTAAACCAAGAAATTAAAGGATATCATTCACTGTGGTTGGTCTAGGACATCATTCAATAGCCTTCATCTTTGATGGATCTAGTACTATACAATCTCTTAACACTATGTGACCCCAAAATTAATCCTTCATCAGAAAAATGCAAACTTTGTAAATTTTTCAAATATGTTCTCCTTTTTAGGTTATTTAGAATAATTTTCAAGTGATATTGATGATCTTCCATACTCTTTTAATAGATAGTAATATCATCTAGAAAGACTACCACAAACTGATCAAGGTAATCTCTAAATTCTCTATTTATTAAATCCATTGAGATAGAAGGGGAATTACTAAGACCAAAAGGAATTACTATATATTTATAGTGTCCATACCTTATATAGAATGTCATCTTGGTTAGATCCTTCTTATTGACCCTCAATTTATGATATCTAGAATGAATGTCAATCTAAAAAAGTATTGAACTCTACACAGTTGATCAAAAAAGTCATCAATATGAGGAAGAGGATACTTGTTCTTGATTTTAATCATGTTCAACTCCAGAAAATAAATATAGATTCACATTCATACAACGTTTTTTTAACAAAAAGAATAATTACACCCCATGGTGATACACAGGGCCAAATGAATCAAGTGTCAAGGTTTTCATGGAGTTGCTTCTTTAATTCAAATAACTCAATCAGGGCCATGTTATAAGGGGTCTTTTAAATTGTTGTGGAACTAGGTATGAGTTCTATTAAGCACTCAAATTAACATTTTTTTTGTTAGGCTGGAAATATATTCAGAAAATACAAAAAAAAATTCCTAAACAATGGAAATATCATTGATGGTGATTTTCTCCCCAACCATTTGAGATAAGTAGACCTTTTAATTGGGAATTAAGACCCATACACTAGATATAATATTCATAGGAAGTTCATAATAAACATTACATTGATGGACAATCAAACAAAATTTCCCTTCTATAGTAATTGATGTGATATTTGTGCAAATAATTCCAATCCATGCCTAAGATGACATAAAATTCAATGAAAGCAAAAAATGAAAATATTTTTAGGAAGTACGTTCCCACAAACATCAACCAGAGATAAATCGTAATGTTGGGATGAAATCAACATACCATTAAGGGGTTTCACTTCTAATTCCAAATATAATCATTTTGGTGGAATATTAACACCCTTGGAAAATTATTTAGATATGAAAGATTGGGTAAATCCTGAATAAAATAAGACATTAACAGTTCTATAGTGGATGGTAAGTTTACCTTTCATCAAATCATTATCGCACCCCTCATCAGAAATAGTGATTGCATGAGATTTCTCCTTGTCCCTCGGCTTAACAGGTTTTTGAAGTCGACCATCATCACCAACCCTTGGGTTTGTGAATTGGTAATCATAATTCACATTCTCATTACACTTTCATCAATGAATCATGGGAGGTTCATTCTATGTATCTTTCTCTACGTTATCATCATTAGGTAACTTCTTCATATCACTTCAGTAGTCAAATTCCTAATGGTCTTCCCTTCCACTCTTAAAACATTTGTTGGACCCCTTAATGAAATTTCTACCATGTTTATAACCACACTTAGCGCATAAAGGAAATATTATCTTCTTATCTTCATGCTTTTATATTTTTCTTTAAGCTCCATCCCCATTTTCTTTTCAAATTCATTGGATTGACACATGAGTCCAACCTCCATTTCAACCTTGATTGCACAACACACAATATCTTTATAGATACTAAAGTCTCTTTTGGAGAATGGCCTTTTGAGACTTGGACTTAATCCATTAGAGAACCAATAAAATTTATTTCAGTTTGGATGATTATTAATGAAGTGTACCTCACAATTCTTGTAAAATTAGCCTTGTAGGTACCAACATACTCACCATCCCTTTGTTTCAAACTGAGGAACTCTTTATCTATAATGGTACATAGAATTTGAGGAAATTACTTATTCAAAAAAATCTCTAACTCATCCCATTCCATGGATTCAATTTCACCTTGATTCCTCGTATTCTTAAGTAGATTCTATCACTGGTCTTCTTCGCCTTATAACACATAAATATCCAGAATGACTTTCTCATGCTCCAAACACTAGAGAATAGATAATATATTTTTAGTAGTATTGATCAATTATTCAGAAAAAAGTGGACCAAAAGATCCTCTGAACGAAGGTGGATGTTTCCTCATGAGAGATTCAATAGAATTTTGTTCCCTCCTTTTTCATTTTGAAGTCAAACTTGATTCATAACTTGAGAAAACAATGTTGGCATAGAAAGAATATATTTCATTCTAGTTCCCATAGCATTCAATTTCTTAGGAGATCAATCATTGCCCTTTATATCATAATCACCATTAACATGGTTCATTTGGGTTCAATTCATTGACTTAAACTAAAATTATAGAGTACGAAACACTTATCAAAATGAGGAACAACATAATCATGAAAATTAACTTATAAGATGTCTAAGTTTTGAATCCTTCCTTAATCTATGACACCTTAGGTTTATCCTAGGTTGTTAATAGACAATTTTTTTTATAACCTTCATGATGGTTGATGAAGAGTTTTTGAATTCCCAAAGCATATCCCCTGGGAGTGTCAAACTAGGTGTCCAGGAAGGACTGTTGTTATGTACCAGATTACCTCGAGTCAGAACCAAAACATCATTTTATTGTTATTACTCCTATATAAATCTGTGCTAGATCCACATCCACTTTTAGTATCCATTTATGGATGTATTACTGGGAATCCACTAACTGTATCCTTTAAAAAAATACATTAAATTTTACAAGGATTCCCCTTATCCTTAGACTTATTCTTAGACATGTCCTTAGGGCCCTCATTTAGGTTTTCTCATCCTAGTTTCCAAAGTTTAACTAAACATTTGAAAAATACCGACTATAATGATACAGTATTTACATATATTAATATTATATAACTTTTGCAGAATACATAAAACATAATAAAAACTAAAACCCAAAGACTATACTATTCTAGTGCCTTTAGTTTCATATAACATATACAGTAGTATATGAGCGAGATACATTATATCCATTGGGTTCTTCATGACTAGAAACCTTCTTAGAAACATCAAACATAATAAATATCTCCATAAAATGGATAAGTAAACATAAAAAGTGGTGAGCTCAGATTCCCAGCAAGGGAAAATAAGGGAGATATGTAAGCGTAAACATGATCATAGGGGTATGAGAATGTGATTAAAACATTTTAAGATCATACCCTTCATATCAAAGATCATAAACGTATATTAGGGAATAAATCTTGACAGTTCATAAGGAATTAATAATAAGTAAATAAATAAAATAATCCATGGAATCATAACAGTGGAATAAAATATAGAATTGTGGAAAACACATTATTATATAATTTGATTTCCATAGTAGCCAAGGGATCACTGCCAAGGTCGTATTAGTAGTATGGGTTCACTCCCCATACCATCTTGATAGTCATGGTTCACTCCAATATACATCTTAGTAGAATGATTTAAATCCTCATATCATATTGGTAGTCATGGTTCACTCCCACTGGGCATCCTAGTATCCATGGATCACTGCCAATCCCATCTTAGTATATCACATGAAATATAAATCTTTACCCAATGCATTAGAGAGAGATATAGGTCCGACCCATCTCATAATTAAATCATATATACAAGTGCTAAAAAATTATAAAAAATAATATCATAACCCATGAAATTTAATGGGTATCGTAAACATGTAATCATATCATAACATATGGAAAAATATACATATTTCATAATCATTTCATTGAAAACATAACACGAGAAATAAAAACAGATTTCATAAACATATAACCCCTCAAAGAGAATTTTTTTTCATAAATACCATTACATCAAGCATAAACCATTCAGAGAAAAAATATCAATGGAACCTTTAGATCATTTTCAAGGAAGGAATGAGTAACATCAAAGGATTTCATCTTATATGGAAAATAATTTTGAAATATCTTTCAAAAATATTATTTATAAAAATATTCATTCTTCATTGAAAAAGGATTTTTAATAACATTAAAACTTTTTAAAAACATTTTCTTCAAAATAAAAAATAAAAATAAATCTAGAAAAAAAAATTAAAAGGACTTTACTTGAAAACTTATAAAAGAAGATTAAAAATATTTTTAAAACTATTTTCCTTAAACACTTATAAAATATCTTGAAAATGTTTTGAAAAAACTATTTCATTGAAAATACTTTCAAAAAAATGAATTTCTAGAATATTAAGAAGGAATTTTATAAAAATAAAATAATGTTTCATTCTTGGAAAGTAAAATTCAATGGAATTTAGGCTATGATGGCGGATAAACCCAAACATGATGAACATTCCTTTTATACTGTAAAAAGTTTAGATGGTGTCTCGATCAAAAATCTACAAGAGGACTCCTTATTAAAGACCCTTTTTGTTTAAAAATGTAAAAAATCAGTAAAAATTTCATTTATAGATCATAGGATGATAATATAATATTTTTTGAAACCTTTTAGAAAATGTGGTTTTGAATGAACATATATTTCCAACCGAAGAGAGAGTTGATGTCGAGCATTATTAAAAACAATTTCGGAATTATCTTATTTACTAATGAGTGAAAAAATGGTACCAATACATGAATATATAATTAATAAAAATATGATGATAAAATTAATTATTTATTTTGAGATATTCATCATAATATTTCACCAAATAAATCATAATCATAAGTAATCTCGTGAATCAATAAGATTATTTCAGTAAACTATTATAACATAGTAACTTTGAAATATAATACCCATGAAAGAAAATGAAATTAAATGAAGCCTAAAATATCATTAAAATAAGGATATTCATTATATAACATTTAAAAGAAATTATATACACCTCATATAAAAATATAGGTGCATAACCTAGCATGTGTCTCAAAGAATGAAAATTGAGACAAAAATTACATTACTAATTTGGTAACTTTTGAAACCAAAACCCCATGATAGAAATATCATAAAATGGTTTTCTAATAAATATATATTTAATTATAATATTAATATAATACCTTAATGGGAAGTATATACACCACACACAAAAATAAGTGAGTGGTGAATAAGGCATGTATCTCATGGAAATAAGGAGTGAGATGGAATTCCCTTATCTCGTGTATTAATCTCTTAGTAATCATAAAATCATCCAGTATAATAAATTTAACTATTTATAAATATTTTGAAAAATTATATTCTTATATATAATACCATATATGGATTTATTATGACCTTATATTACCCATTTCTTAATAATTCTATGTCAAGGTTTCATTTCGGCTAATATCTTCTTTGATTTTCACATGTGTCTTAATTCGATATATCTTTGGTACTTACACTTATATAATGATTTCCAAAATTGAAACCATGATTTAAATATAATTTATATTCAGTATCTGTATATTATAATAATCCATATAATATAGAAGTTTGAAACAGAATACACAATTCATGGAGATGATAGGTCATACATACACATGAATGTTATTTCTGTTTAATTGTCATGTTGAGAGAAAGAAAATAAAATAAATATATGTATATATATATTTATTATGGAAGCTTTATTATATCATATATATCATATATATTCACTAAATCAATCCTTAACACATTCCATGTCATGTATTAAGGAATCACATCGCTTTGAGGTGCGGTAGTCGACACTTCCTCAAACGAAATTATCATATTAACACAAAATGAAAAGTATAAAGATATGAGAAGTAAAATAATTAAAGAATAATAAAGACATGATAAATATAATATATAACATATATAAAAATATGGTCATCATAATTTTCACCATGAGAGGTGCTAAAGGAAAATAATGAACAATCATCATTTAGTGAGATGGTAGTACGCTATACACGAAAACAATATTTTGTTACCCATTAGATGGATGGGTGTGTAAGTGTAGGTTTAATCATTTGAATTAAAAAAATCCTAGTATATTGATGATACTGGTGTTTTTATAAAATTATGGAATAAGAATATTTGAGGGAGTGGTGAAATAAAATAAAATAAAGGATTTTGAGGGAGGGTGTTTTCTCTTAATCGGGTAACTCCTTTTGGTTTACACCAAAGGGCTTCCTTGTAAGGATTTATGCCAAAAGAATGATTCAAGGATGAAGTTAGGTATTTTTGGGAGATATTTGGGCAATGTCTGGTTAAACATAAGTGTCTTGAGATGTGTGAGGAAGTGGGAGGAGAGGAGGCCATTTATATTTAAGGGGGGGTGGCACTCTTGTAATATTTTGCAAAATGGAAAAACCACCCATGTATTTTATTGAATGTGGATCCAATAATAGTACAAAGTAAGTTCAATGGAGTATAGATTTTAAATATTTCTAGGAAATGTATTTTTGATAATTTTATAGGTAGTTTGGTCCTTAAGGTTATGGTTCAGTCCATTATAATGTATAATTTAGCCTTAATCATTGTAATTAATTTCAATTACTTCACTAATTGTTTTGGTCAAAAACTAATTTGACCATATTAAACAATAAAAATTAATCTTATTCCAAATATGGAATCCATTTCTCCAAATTCCAATCACATTAGGGGTAGAAATTAATTTAAATTTATTTCAACAGTTGGGTCGACAATGCAGGTTTTTTAAGTAAAAATGTTCAAAAGTTTTCTATGTTTTTATGTTCTATTTCAAAGTGAAATTAATTATAATTAACTCAATTTTATTAATTGGTAAAAATATTTTTTTCATACTTTGAAACCAATTTAAAATATTATTTAACCTTTTAAATAAATTATATGAAAAGATGTTTTTAATTAAAATCTAGTATTTTTAATTATTCATAAAAAATGAAACTGTATAAATACCGAATATCTATCCTAACCAAATTTTTATAAATAAATAACAAATATAAAGATTTTTTTACATATTAAATCTATAAAATTTCCAAAAATTGGATTTAAAATGAGTTCATCATTAAAAGGCGGTAAAAGTAACTTTATAAAAATATAGGTTTCTAAGCATAAAATCGGGTTTGTTCTTATCCTATGCATATAAAATATATTGGATGAATATCAAAAACATTTTATTGAATATATATTTTATATATTATATTAATATCACTCACTAATTTTAATTAATTTGATTTATTAGGATAAAAATTCTTTGTGAGCCTAAAACAATTCTATTAAAATAATCCCTTAATATTCAATTGGTTCATTATAACTAATGAATTCATTTTAAATTTTTCTAAACCATAAGTTTTCATAATTTAGTTAGTAATATTCATAACTTCTAACTTAAAAACTAGGTTATGTCTTAATATATTATTTTAATAATATATTATTGTTTGGTATAACTCAGTGTTGCATGTAATGTACTCCAATTTGGTATTGTGTGAAAGGAATTATTGACTTAATGCATTGAAAACAAAAAATGAAAATTAATTCATTCAAAATTAAGTTCTATAAAAACTAATTGACTTACAAAATGCATTCTTAATACTTTCCTTATGATGTTTTCTTCTCCACATATATAATTTATCCCGCTTATTTAAAATCAAATTCAAATGGTAACATAAGATTTATCTCAAGTAGTATTTCTTCATATTAGAAAAATATTATCCCATGATTTTTCTAACAAAGATACATTAACTAAATATCTCCAAGTCTATATGGGAGAACCCGATGTAGGGGAAAAAATTTTATAATAAATTTATCAATGTTTTTCATAACACAACGTACGTGTAATTATTTCATTAGGTGTCTTCAAATAACATTTCAGTATGGGAAATATGAGAAAATGTATTACAGAAAATCATGCATCCATGTTAACAAACATATCAAAATTGTTCAAATAAATAATAAAAATTCCCTAATATCTCGTCTTTCTTATCATTTATAATTTTTTGAAAAGTTTGAAACTCATAAATCAATATCATATTTTCTCCCCCCCAATGTTTACACATATTTACCTACCATGGTTGTAATAATATTCCATGATGTATTTATCAAACTTGTTATAAAAATTCTAAATGTCCCATCCTACTTATAAATTTCTTATTATTCCTTAACTCCCACCAGTTTAGTACAAATTAAGATGTATTTTAAAATCAATAAGGAACCTCAAGGTTCCATAGAATTAATTTTCAGTCTAATAATATTCTATAAGTCTTGACTATAACTTCATCTTATTCATATATTTTTTGTGGGATATACTTTCTTTATTCCCATATTTTGAAATTTAAAAGTATTCTCTTATCTTTAGTTATATTCGTCTAACCACTTTGTTATCTTGAGTTTACAAAATACAATTCAGGATTTCATATAGGTCTAGTAATATAGTCTTATAATTTTTTGTAACATTACAATATCACTAAATCCTATTGTATTTCTTATAACTCTTTTAGTCTCTATCCATTAATAATTGGTCATAAACTTTATTCTCTTTTTATGAAAATTATTTCTTCCATTTTTCTTCATTATGAATTTTTTTATTACTAAATTATTCTATAAATGGAGACTTCATTTATCCATATTTATATTCTCTTTTTTCTTTCTAAACATTATTTCCTACTTCATATTTCATAGAATCATTTGTTTCTTCAACTTTCTGAAGGTTTAAATTTCCCACTCTTGAATAAATAACATTATTCACCATATAAACTGTATTTTAATCCAAATTATAAATCCCCTTGATTGATTCTTTTTTTATAGTAAATACATGTTGTAAAAACATGAGTATTCCTAGTGAAAAAAAACTACATAACCCCAACAGTGACCTCTGAATAGTTATATTTATACCTAATAGTATATTCTATTTGACATTTTTTTGTAGTATTTCTAAATAATGTTGGTGGAGTTTTTTATGGAGATAGATTTTTCATTAATTCCACTCTTTAATAGAGTAGTATTATTTATAAAAAATCTTAACTTTTTAATATAAATTATTATTTGAGGTAGATTTACATTGAATTTTTCGTGAAAAGAATCAACTAGCATCTGCAAACCTTTCTTTACACAAGATTTTGAAGATTTAAATTTAACCTCAATTACATTGGTGAAGCCTCCTCTTATCGAATATAACTAACAATAAGTTTTTAGAAATATTTATGGATTTATTGATAAATATTCTTTGGTCCCATACAGTAATGTTTTTCATATCATTTATTATCTTCTCAACTTTAGATAACTTCAACCTATAATTTTTTACTTTCCTCAATAAGTGTGGTTTCTTCTATGATAAGATTCACCTATACAGATGATGTTTCTTTATAATTTTTTAGTTTTCAATCAAGATCACAAAATTTTAATTTATGATATCTAATCACAATGAGGTTTTTATCCACCTTTTTGGCTCACTACAAATTATCAAAATTTATTTCCATAACATATTTCTTCACCATATTGCTTTTCTTTTGGGGTTATGTATTTTTCTCAACTGATAATTTAAAATTTTGTTTTATATTCCAATAAATATATGTTCTCTACTAGATATAATCATGAATTTTTGAAGTATTACTTCATTATCTAGCATGAGAATGGATTTTGAAATGAAATTTAGATATACTATTGGATATAGAATCATCCTTCTCTATTATTATCAAAAAAAAATTCTTATTATTATCATGAAATCTTATCTTATATATCTTACACTTTTCTTCTAAGATAAGTTATCTTCTTCTTATACCATAGAATATTCATAATTCATAAAAAGAAAATTTTGTTAAAATTTTACATTATTTTTACAAATAAAATATTTAAGAGAAATTTTATATTTCCAATTTTCATTATTTTATATTTTATAAAGAAGAGTGATGATTGTGTTGATGTAATATTAACTTTACTGTACCTTTGAATCATTTTATCATTTAAAAACCTCTTTATCTATGATATTACCTTTTTATAATGCTTCAAAATCTATTTATTCATCATAATTATTCTTAAATAATGTATATTTTCTCATTTCATATGCTATGGGAATATTTTAATGTTTATCAAGAGATAATTATTTGTGATCTTCCAAAGATAACAATTTTTTATCATATCTATCTGGAATGTTATTAATAAATTTCCTAATGAAAGTTGAGCCCTCTATTTTCTCTCCATAATCACTTATACTGTTATTTTTCTCATTGACTCCAGTAAATTATTCATCAATATTCACTTCATCATACATCACAATGTCTTATAAAATTATCCGCAAGATTTTTAGTTTATATTACATAACATTCTCATTCCCTTTATAACTACTTCTCAACTTATAAAACATTTTATATCTATTAGAAACCCTATAATCATTGTATAAAAATTTTATAAGAGAGAAAAACATATATTTTTAAAATTTTATATAAACTTATAAATTAATATTATTTGAAGTTGTAGTAGATACACCATTAATGGGTGGAAATACCATGGTTCTTGCATCTCTGACTTCATGGAAAACATTTAGAAGATATGGAAACATATTATTCTTCTTAATATAATTGTTTTGTCTGATGAAGAAAGTAACACCCCTATTATTCACTGAATTGAAAATCTCTATTCTCAAAGTGAGATATTTCATAGGTAACCTAGATATAATATAAATTTATGTTTCCTTTTTTCATTGCATGATCACTTAGAGAGGTAGGGGTGAATCAGTAATCAATTTTCTATGTTTTCTTTATAGGTAATTTTTTAACATTATAAGGAAAAATTTTCTAACCTATAAACCTTTTTAGAGTTAAAATCCACTCAAATATAAATATTAACCCCACATTTCATATTAAAAAACAATAAATAGTGATCATTATATGATATTAAGAAGGTTTGGCACAAAGAGATATTCATTTATATGTTGGTTATCCCACAAACATGGATTATTTTACAATTTTAATTTTATTAGAAAGGAATAACTAAAAACTAGTTCAATACTATAGTAATCATTCCACTAGTAAAACTTGTTTTTACCCCCCCCCCCCATAAATTAGCTCTTCTTCCATAATTGGTTATATCCCACAATTATCATAACTTTTTCCTCTTCTTTCATAGATAGTTATATTCCCAACCAATGATACTTTTCGAAAAATGGTTATACCCCTAACTAATACAGCTAACATTATTCATTTCTAATCCACTTTGGAGAGAAATTATGTCCCCCCATAAGAATTTTAGATCACCTTTACTTATATACAATCTTCATTATCTTCAGTAACCCACATAAAAGTCTATCTGAATTGAAACATCCCTTTAATCTTTGGTAGACCTACATGTACTCAATATGAACTATCAGGAAATTTATATAAATACTTACTTTACAAATATACTTCTGGTGAATCCATCTAACAAACCTTATGTCTGATGGATATCCATCTGGTTAGTCTCTATCTGATTCTTCTCATAACACTACACTTAATTATGGTGATCTCTGTTTAGAAGATCCATCTAATGACTCTTTCTGGTTATTCTATTTCACATGAATAAATTTTTCTCTAGTTAATTAATTTCCACTTTGAATGAGAAAGAACATAATTGAACTCTCTCATTTCACTCCCTCTTCATCAGATGATTCTCGATCCACAACATGTTCTTCTTGGTCTTATGAAACTCAATATGATGAAAATATTCTTCATCCAATTAAGAACCTCGGTTGGATTCTGAATAATCAAATACTCTATTGCTTCATATCCTCCACATGTGAACATTGTTATACCCTCCATACTATTTTAACCTCTTATATATTTGTACTTCAGAAGGTTTGGATGGAAAATAAAACACAATTTCCCACTCATAAAAACATTTAATCTCAAATATTACACTCAAATGAAGTTCACTAGATGCTTATTAACACTAACTGAACCTTCTAGAATACACTTGATGTTTATTGAAAGATCCTTAATTTTTGAAACTTCTTCATACTTGGTGTTAAGGAACATCTTCAAACTTTCTTAACCTCAATAATATAGAGTTTCTGAATGATCATAGTCAACATCATCATGTTAATGAATTTAAATAGTTTATGTAAAGCTCCTTAAAACTCCTCTATCTCATTTATGTATATCATTTTCCTTTATAAGGGCTGATATTTTCAATGGTACACTATAATCATTATGTTATCTAATGGATCTCATAAAATTACATCATTTGGGGGACCTTTATTTGGTTTCCCTTGGTTATGAAGCCTCCATCCATTATTCTCAACATATGTGTGTCTAATGAATTCTTATATCTATGAATGGTGAATCTCCATTATACTCTTTGATTGGTGATTTTCATATGAAACATATTCTTGATGAACTATGAGTCCTTTATTTGATAATTATACCTTAACAACTCTAATCAACACAAACCTCTCTAAATTTTACATCTAGTGACATCATGAATGGTTTCATAATGTTTATTTCCCTGATGGATATTCATATCATAGATATCCATTATCCTGGCTTAAACTAATGGGACATAATTCAATGTCTATTGGATCTTGTGAGTTGTTGTTTTATGGAATATAAAATTTTTCGACTTCATTCACTTCATTCACTTAATCTATTGATTCACTTCTAATTTCATCCTTATGATATATTTTACAAGTTTTCCTTCATATGAAAAACATTTACATAGATAACCTTTATGTATATCATGAAACTCTAATATTATCCTTAAATATACCCTTTAGTTGGTAGTGCAATGTCTGAGTTATATTTTTGTAACTCTTTCCACAATAATATATCTTAAACCTTTGTAACTTGAATTTCCATCAAATGGGAACTTTTCTCCATTAATATTTATTTTAATAAACTCTTTACTGTGTTATGTTGGTATCCAAAAAAGCTTTATCCAGTAAAAATATTCATTTTCTACCTAATATCATCGTGAAACTATATCATTGAGCATCCTATGAATCTCCTTCTTATCACATCTATCTAATAACCATGATCTATATAAGGAAGCAATACCATAGAACATTCTTCAAAAAAAAATAACATGAAAATTATAACTTATATTTCCAATGGATAACATTATTCTAGTTCACATTATCACATTATAAAACATTATAAAAATAGTATTTTGGATAACTCCATTTTTGAACATTGGACTACCACATGAACTTGGTATTATATCACTTTGTATGAAGGAATACCAACTCTATATGGATTTTGATATACAATATGATGTTAGGACCATTCAAAATAACTTTTCAGTACTTAAAATTGAATGTAACTTTTCTTAACATAGTTTTGTCAACTTTCTTACAAATAATATGGAACCATTCTATGCTTTACAATGCATCTTTTAACTTCTATAAGGTTAGTTTTATCTATTAATATAATAATATATTCTCCAAAGTTTCTCTTCAAACACATAGTTACATATTGAAAAAATGGAACCAAACACAATTTGGAACACTAATATCAATATCATAAGATATAGGAAAATCCACATTAGAGAAGGGAGATTAATAAATGTTTTATGTCTCATAGAATAGTGGAATGGTAATCTTCTTAGAAGGATTAGTAAAAATTTAATCATGAATTTGAGAATAATAAATTTTAGTGAAATGATAATTTGGGGGAGGAGATGAGATGTTAATTAGATCATCTTTTTTAAATACATTAATGCTTGAAGGGATATCAAGATTACAATGAAAATGAGGGAAGGAAACTGAGGCCTGTATTTCTAATTCAACTAGACCAATTATTAGGAACTTGGAGCATTGTGAATCTTTAGATAAAAATAATTGATCCAAGGTGGAGTAGTTTTATTTTACACGGCTTCAATACTACCTGGTTAAATGTAAATATCTTTTAAATATGTAATAGATTCAGATCGGGTGGAGGGGTCTTACATTTCTAGGTTTGACATCATATGCTTTCCTTTGAATCACCCACTAAATATTAGAGGTATTTAAGTTTACAATATGAAGAATTAAATAGTTTATTAGGGGAATATGTTTGATCCAGCATTGGTTTTGAGATCTTGGGTATTGAATTTATACCAGAATAATCCTAAGAGTGGACTAATTTTAGAAAATGATAACAATAGAGAAGAATATTACAATATATAAAAGGTTGAATAAATCCATGGATACCATTTTCATGCCCAATATTTTTCTAAATATCATAAGATATATTTTGTTCCATATACACTCTTTCAATCAGTGTCCTGTAAGGGTTTTAGATATAATATTTAATCTTGTGAGGTTTCTCGACTTATCAAGTTGAATAAAACAAATCCCACATATCTTGTAGAGGAATTTGAGTCACATCAAAATTGACCAAGATAGTTACGATAGGGTAATAAATGAATTGTTTGAATAGAGGAGTCCATTTGTAAACCTTTAAAGTTAAACCTTGAATGGACAATAAATCCCTCAACTAGTATCAAATAAATTCTTCCCCGATGCAAAAAAGGGAAGTAGTGAATACAAAATTTCCATCAAATTATTCAGTATTTAGTGAATTCCTACCAATTTATATTTTATTACATGGAATTATTCCATAATGACATGATTATGGTATCAAGTATTATGTATTGCATCACTATGATATTTTTTATTATTACCCATGTGATTATTTATTCCCATTATTATGCCATAATTAATGCCCAAAAAAGTTGACATCACCCAGAAGAGGATTAGATTGAAATTTCTACAACAAATACTAAAATAATGGAATATGAAATTTCATCACAAAAGTATCTTTTAGGGAAGGAAAATCCTTTACAAAGTGATATCCTCATTTACATCCATCATTTTTTGTTAATCATTACTTTTTAGAACCACAATAGTAATTAATGACCCATGTATGGAAAATTTATGAGTGACTATCATATATCTACATGAGGAAGAAAAATTGTCATGAATATTTGAAAAGATCTTGTTTAAGAATCAATTTGAACATATAATTTGTAACTCCTTCATGGTCATGTGACATAGTAACAATATTACATCACTTTACAACATTATAATAATAATTCAATGAGACCATATAGGATTCCAACATAAGGAGAATAAATTGTTCACCCTTCATGAATAGAAACAAATTTTTTGGACATATATTCTAGACATTCCATTATATGGAACATCCTAGAAATGGAAAACAATCATTTTTATAAGAACATGCTCTAAGAAATTTCACATACATTTTTATTTTTCTTCTTTTTCTTATTGAACCTTGGGAGATAAATTTATTCATTTTATTATTATTTTAGCTATGTATAACATTAAAGAAATAACTAAGGTAGCTACATAATTCATGGAAAAGAAAATGGGGATAAATCATAATGAATGAATATTCAAATTATTCTCTTCATGTATAAAATCCTTTCTAGGGAATCCCAAAAAATCCTTTATAGAGTGTCACCTTATGATTCCTTATTAGAGCCCCAATGTAAAATTTAATTGATCCAACATTAGTTTATAAAATATATATTATGGGGGTATCATTTCAGTTAATTAATCACAATTATGGAGGTAGAAAAAGAGATCCTAAATAATATAAATACACATCAATCATCAAATCAATTATTGAATATAGGGAGGCTTGTGGAATCTATGGACAGCTCTAAGAATTTCAAGGTTGTGTCCTAAAAATGATTTAATATGTAACTTCATTACATTAGAGAGGTGGAAGTGTATATTGAATAAATCTCTACAACTATTTAGGATCTTCCAAGTAGGGATCCTACTAGCCAACATTGCCAGTACTTCTTCATTGTGGCATGCCTCTCATGAATATGTTTCGATCGAATCTTTATAGACAATGACCTCGGTTATCCAAACTAGGAAATCCAATAGGGTTTCCTTCTAGGGGTGATGGACCACCAAATCTGAGGAATATGTTATACATTAACACACATATACACATAATTCGTTTTAATTTAAACCTAAGGCAACATGGAAGGAGGCATATATTTATTTTCCCAATGAAGATCATAATGATCACTATGATATTCTAGATATGAATAAGGAGGAAGAAATATCTTATCACACCTATGAGTATTGTCATCATAATCTAGTAAGAACCTATAAAAGATCATGTATTCCTTCTGTAATCGACAAACAAAGGTTGGATTATATCCCTACCTTCATTCATGTAGGTCATCAATCAAGTTAAGTGAAAATATTGGAGTGAAATTATGCCCCATATCTCATCAAAGAAGAACATAGACATATTATAGTATCAAAAACAAATAATTCCCATTTTGTTACCCTCTCTCAATAATAATTTTAACATATTTTAATGAAAATTAAGGCATTTTTAGGATGAATCCCACTCATGAGGGTTGTTGTCCAAAAATTGTGATTCCTATTATCATCGAGGGTAAAATCCCAATTACTTGATGATGAGTTTTCTGAATAAAGTCTCGATAAAATAAATATTTAATTAAGGAGTAGGTCTATACTGATTTAGAATCATAAATTCATGAGGAACCTTTTTATGTTTTGAATGTGGCAAAAAACATACCAGTTAATTATCAATATGAGGATGCAGATATGACCATAGAGGTCATATCTTTGATTTTATGAATAATAACTATGTAGGTCTTCCCTACATTAAAATGATGATCCAGTATAGACATACGCCCCATGGTAGATGTTTCAATGGTCCCCTTGTAGAATGAATATCGATAAATAAGGTAGTCCTTCACTTACATCTTTATCAATAAACTGTAACCATGGAGGCCACCCTATGGGAACCAAGACAAGAGATCTATAGGTCTTTAAAAGGGTATATATTATAGATTTCCTCCATATTTAAAATTAAATGGTGTAATTTTATTTCATACCCATGATTATAAATATGAAATCAACAACCAAAAATTCAATCCCCATGGTTCTCATTATAAAGACTCTCTATAACAACCTTGCTTTTTATTACAACCTTAAACATGAATTATTACATAAAACCTTTACTTGATAAAATATAGAAGATTGAGAGGTCTAGTTTCTTCAAGGATTAGGAACAATACTTAACAACTTAAAAAATATAATAAAACATCTTATTGAAAACTTCCTTTACATGGCCACTACATTCCCTCATACTTAACATTGCATGGGATAACCAAGGACATGCATAAGAAAAAGGTGAGCTATAAAACCCAGTAAGGGAGTAAAAAGGGCATAAAATGAGGGATACAATACATTTTAGTCAATATTTTTACCAATGGATCATAATTAAACATGAACATAAAGGTATGATATAACAAGATTATCATACCATGGAAATGTGGTAGCAACACTTAACATGGAATTAGCAAGACCCAAGGCTCATTGCACATGGAGCATGAGTAAACCCTAATTGAACTTGAATTAGAATGAGTAAATCCTAATTTCACTTGAATTAACATTATTATATCTTCATTTTACTTTATGTATCATGATACTAATCATTACCCAATTCATTGGAGTGCTGTCAGGGCGAACCTTTCTTAAAACATTTCATTTCATGCATAAGTGTGCCACATGGATCGTATAACATGGAATAATTAATTATAATAATTTATTCCATGATAATGTAAGTATAATTCATACATGAAACTCTATAATCAATAATTAAATGTGCATAAAGGTGAATATACTTGATAGAGAAATGGGTATGGTATTCACGACACAATGACTTTGTATTGGAAAATCACGGTGCAATTTCAGTAGCACAAAGACGTGACATAAGAAATCATAAAAAGGGTTGATGAGAGTGAATGGGGTTTCTCAAAAAATGTACATGAAATGTACAGTAATGGGTTCATATAGTTACATGTCCCAACATAAGTAATGGAATTTGGATTCATAATACAAAATAATTGCTTGAATGTAAATGAGGAGAGAGAGATTCCTTATGGAATTTCAGCATGGTAATGGGTGTACATGGGAGGAATTAGTAAGATAGAAAAGGGGACTCTCATCATTAAAACATAAATAGGGTAGTATGGTGGAGGTTTGAAATCATACCCAAACATTTATAATTGAAAATAAAGGGGCATAACAATATTAAGAAACTTGGATAAAATGAGAAAGGAAGGAATCCCTTTCTTGGAAGTGTGATCCTAATGGTTTGGGAGAGGCTTGTAAGAGGATTCATGGGAGCTTGGGGTGCCTTGGTGGGATTCTAGAGAGAGGAGGGAAGAGTTGGGATGAACTCCAAAGGATTTTATTCAAGAGGAAATGGGATCTTGGGTGGGTTTATATAGGAATGGAGAAGGAATTCATTATTATTTAGGTTTGGGACACCACACATCAAACTAATTAAAACCACAAACCAGCCCATGGTTTTTTCACAATTTTTTTTCCAAAGGGGAGTGGAAAAAAATATGTTATAATTCTAATGGTCTAACTTCTTAAAATAATATGGTTGCTTATGTGGAGGTCAGTCACACTCTCAAGGAAATCAATTTAAAAAGATAAAACGTTTTATAAGTCTTGGAGGGTCCACTAAAGCATTGTAAAATAAATAAAATAAACATAAAATCACATTATTGTAATGGTAAAACATATAATGGCCTAATATGGTGTTATTACATCACTATTTTGTCATTATGATGTCATAAAACACATTATATAATTAAACAGTATTTAAGATTTTACCCAAAAAAATCGACCATCTTAGAAAATTATGAAAAATTAACCATTTGATAAATTTGACGTCCTGATTCCAAAAAATAATATTCATTTTATCAAAATAATTTTCAATATATTTGAATTTTCACTTTTAAAATAAAAACTATCGTTTTTCAAAAAATCATGGGTTTTGACCAAAACAGCTTTCAAACCTTAACAAAAATTACAATCGCTTTCATAAAAATTATACGATCATTTATAATTAATAAAAAGTAATTCAATAATAATAATAATATTTTATTAAAATTTTATTTAAGTCAAAAATCAATTAATACATCAAAATAGATTAATTGGATGAATATTTACTAAAAATACATTTTTTGCTTTAAAAACTATTTACAACGTAACAATAATAAAATGAATGTACATTATTTATTATACACAAAAATAATGCACATAATCATACTGCAATGGTCTTGTTACATAACACCTTATACCACCCGCATAGGACCAAAGGTTAAGGTGTGCGATGGTGATAGACTCTTAGGGTAGCTCGAATAACATTGCTTGGGTATAAATCTCTATCAACATCTACTTCTCCTGTAGTCAGTTCCATTCGAGATTAAGATGTTGGAGCTTGGATTGGTCTGGGTCAAGAGAGAAATAAAAATGATGCCACCACCTATCTAAGCTCTAAAAAAGGGGCTTCTTATAGGTAAAGTCTATTGGATGAGTTCATCACTTCCATTGTCTGAGTATATTGGATTGGTTAAATCCCTATATGTATACTAGTCATGTGATCACTGTTCAATGGCTATATTCACAACGATCTCAATTATTAATGGTATTTAAAAATCTAAAAACATAAAACCAAGAGAATTTCATATTCTATATAACCATTTTACATAATAATACATTTAATTATATCAAGAGTAATTTCCATTAATAAAGTTTTGGGTCGTTACAATCTTCCCCGTTTAAGAGATTTCTCCCTAGAAATTTACATTTCCCACCCTAAAACAGATGTGGGTAACTTGGATTCATCACTTCCTATGATTCTCACATTTCTTCTACAAACATGTGGTTTCTCCAAAACACCTTGACGAGGGGAATTGTCTTATTTCATAGAACTTTTTCTTTATGATCAAAGATTTTCACTGGTTGCTCATCGTAAGAAATATCATCCTCTAACAATACTACCTCTAATGAGAGTACATGTGAAGGGTCTGGTATGTACTTCCTTAAGAGGGATACAATAAATACATCATGTACTGTGGTCATGGTGGGTGGAAGTGCCAATCAATAGGCCACAACCCTAACATGATCATGAATCTCGAATGGGTCGATATACCTAGGAATTAACTTCCCTTTCTTTCCAAACCTCATGACCTTCTTCCATAGAGATATGCGTAGAAATAACATTTCTCTAACTTTGAACTCAAGCTATCATCAATGGTTATCTTCATAACTCTACTATCGATTTTAGGCCACCTTGATATAATGCTGAATGGTTTTCAACTTTTCCACCATTTCTTCAACCATTTCAGGTCCTAGCAACATATTCTCACCTACTTCATCCCAAAACACTGGTTTTCTACACCTTTTCCCAAAAAGGGCTTCATATGGTGCCATTCGGGTGCTCGAGTAGAAACTGTTATTATAGAATAATTCAACCAGTGGAATATGCCGGTCACAACCACCTTTGAAGTTAATAAAACATGGTCTTAACATATCTTTCAGTGTCTGAATAGTTTTTTCAGATTGGCCATTAGTTTGAGGATAATAGGCCATACTGAAGTTCAGTTCAGTGCTTAGATCATGTTTTTGATTGTTCCATAACTTCTAGGTGAATCTTGGATCATGATCGGATACAATAGATAGTGGTACTTTATGTAGCCTTACCACTACATTGATGTAAATCTGTGCAAGTTGATCTAATGAGAAGTCCTCTCAAATTGCAATAAAGTGAGTTGTCTTCATAAGACGATCCACAACAGCCCATATAGCATTGTTTCCTCTCGATGTCCTTATAAGTCCAGTGATAAAGTCCATGGTAATGTTTTCCCACATTTATGTTGTTATGGGTAGTGGTTGCATCATCCCCTTAGACATTTTCCTCTCATCCTTCACTTATTGACATACTAGGAACTTTGATATATATTCAACAATCTCCTTTTTCATATTGTCCTACCAAATGTATTCTTAGAGATATTGATACATCATTGTGCTCCCCAGGTGAATAGAGAAAGGTGATCTATGTGCATCATCCAGATGATCCTTCTTTATCTCTGGATTGGATGGTACCCATAATCATGACCCAAATCTCACAATTCCATCCTTGTCAACCATGAACTTTGATGATTTCCCATTTCTGATAGTTTCAACCCTTTTCATGATTTCCACATCCTTTCATTGAGCATAAATTATTTTCTCCATGAGGTACAGTTGAGAAATATTTTGAGAAATGATTCATGATGTTCCTCCCTAAATTATTCCCATGTTTATCCTCTATAAATCTAAGAAGATTGGATCATTTCAATTCTCATCACTAATAATGATGCAGTATCTTTTCTAATTAGAGCATCATCCGCCTTGTTTGCCTTACCAGGATGGTAATGTATTGAGCATTCATAATCCTTGATGAGTTTTATCCATCTTCATGGTGCATGTTAAGCTCTTTTTGTGTGAATATATTTTTGATGCTCTTATGATCAGTATATATCTCACACTTCTCCCCATAGAGATGTTGCGTCCATATTTTCAACGCAAAGATCATAGCTGCCAACTCTAGATCTTGTGTGGGAGAGTTTTTCTCATGAATTTTCAGTTGTCTTGGGGTGTAGGCTATCACTTTATCATTATGCATCAACACACAACCCATGCCCTTCATCGATGCATCACTAAATAACAAACAAAGTTATCCACTCATTTGTAATGTGAGCACGGGTATAGTGATAAGCCTTCTTTTCAACTCCTTGAATCTTTCTTCGCATTCATCACTCTAAACAATATTTACACCCTTATGAGTTATCTTGGTAAGAGTGTTTTACCATCATGAGAAATTTCTCACAAATCGGTGATAATATCTAGCTAACCCCAAGAAGGTACGTATATTTATTACCGATGTTGGACTCATCCATCCCTTAATTGCAGTTTTCTTGAAGGGATCCATAGATATTCCATTTCTTATCATTATATGACCCAAGAATGAGACGTCCTTCAACTAGAACTCACACTGGTTGTACTTTTCATATAGAATCTCCTTCCACAAGGTCTCTAGTACAGTTCTTAGATGCTCCTCATGATCCTCCTTGGTTTTGGACTATATTAGAAAATCATCTGTAAAGACTACCAAAAACTTGTCGAGGTAATCTCTAAAGACTCTATTCATTAATTCCATGAAGATTGATAGATAATTAGTGAGTCCAAATGGCATTACTATGAATTCATAGTTCCAGTAACTTATACGAAAATCAGTCTTGGGGATATCTTCCTTCTTCAACCTTAATTGGTAATATCTCGACCGCAAATCCACCTTGGAGAAGTATTGTGCTCCACATATATGATCAAATAAGTCATTAATTTAGGGCAGAGGATACTTGTTCTTTATCATGATTTTTTTGAGCTCACGATAATCAATACAAAGGCACATTGACCCATCCTTCATCTTAACGAAGAGGACTAGTGCACCCCATGGTGAAATACTTGGTCATATAAACCCTTTATCTAGCTTCTCCTGTAGTTATTTCTTCAGCTCCTTAGGCTCCAAAATAGCCATTCTATATGAAGTCTTGGATATTTTCAATGCCCCAGGTATAAGATCAATTGATAATTCAGCATCTCTTCTAGGAGGAAGACCATGCAATTCCTCGAGAAACACTTCAGTGAATTCCCTCCCAATAGTCATGTCTTCAAGGATGGTTTAATCCTTTGACTCAATCATCTAAGCCAGATACGCATGCTCATAGAATAGTAATATCTATTCTTGAGATGATAATTTTAAAGAATATTCATCTTCCTCCTTTCACATGTATAGTATCCGGTGTTGATTCTCCATATGAAGAGAGATTTCCCTCTCACGGAAATTTATGTTAGCTCTATATAAGGAAAGTAAATCCATTCCAATAATTGCATCAAATTCCACCAGAGGGAGTATTATGAGTTTCATTGGGAAGTTCAATCCACCAATTATGATAGGGGAGGAGTTATATTCTTGGGATTCAATGATTTCCCCATTTTCCATACTTAACGACATTTTACCTTCCATGATTTATGGTGGTGTTGGAATTGTTATACTAAACATTCGAGATATAAATAAATGCACAGAACCAGAATCAAAATGTACGTTCACTATTATTTAATGAATAACTAGCATACCTTTCACAACTTCATTATAAGGGTTCACTTCGGTGGTGGTGATGGAAAAATATGGCCCTTACTTCCTTGGAGGTTGTTGGTTGCCTCCGAAAACCCTTGGCTTAGGTCACTGATTTGTAAGGTGCCTTGGTTATTTAGAGTTTAAGTAATGAACAACACGTTGAGAGTTAAATGGATCATCCGTCTCCTGTATCACAGTGATGGGTTTTTCATGTGGAATTTAACGTCTAGGTGCCCTTCTCTTCCACACCTAAATCTTTTCCTTGTCCCCTTCATGAAATTTCTGGGGTGCTTCTTTCCACACCATTGGCAAGTGGGGTGATGGATATTCTTAACACCATTAGATTTATCTATTGGACTTCTAGAATTGAATTCCACCTTACGCTTCTTATCCCCATGATACCCTTGAGATTCTCCAATCTCCATTTCAACCTTGAGGGCACATCATACAACTTTCTCATAGCTGTCGAAGTCACGAATTTCCAGGTCTTTATACAGGCTAGGTTTTATCCCACCAAAGAAGCGGTCAACCTTGAATTTGGGGGGGTAACGACAAAGCCGGAGACGTATCGTGAAGGCCTTGTGATGTTTTTCTCATACACTCTGACGGATTCATCATATTTTTTCTTGAGGGAATGGAAGTCCCTTTCTATCTTTTTTCGGAGGGTGCATAGAAAATATTTATCGTAAAACATCTTCTGAAAATCCTTCCATTCCAATGCCTTGATCTCCTCCTCAGTATTCATATTTTTTTATCAATGTCCACCATTTATCAGCTTCACCCTCCATATGATAAGCATCCAGAAGAACCTTCTCTTGTTCAGAACATTGAAGGATAGAGAAGATCTTTTCAATGGATTTTATCCATTGTTTTGTGATTGAGTGATCAAATGATCCATTAAAAGTAGGAGGCCTTTGTCTCATGAAGCTCTTGATAGAGACTTATTCTTTCTTAGGGGGGATTTTATGTTCCTCATAAGCCATTTTTCTATTCAAATCATGTGTTAAATTAGATAATATCGTGACAAATTTCACGATTCCTACTCCCATCGGATTGGGCATCTCATTAGAACAGTCATCACATTGATCTTCACATCGGTTTTTATCTCGAGTACTCCTATTACCATACATTGGCTGGAATAAAAGGAAAGTTAGGGGTAACACATAAATAGTAATCCAAGAACAAATAGAATGACTTATAAATATCTTTTATTTCATTAACTTATGAATCTATAGGATTAAATCAATGTTATTTGTGATCTACTTTCTAACATATATTCTTATGGGAATTTTTCTTAATTTTATTAATAAAGGTTCATACTAATATTGTGAATTTACCAAATCATATCTCCTTGGGAGTTTCATAACCAAGAGTGAATCAAGGTTCATTGTCATGTACTATGAAACCCAAGGTCAATCCCAAAACTCCTTGTCAGATATTTCACTCCCAGGTAAATCTGTGTTAGAGACGCCTCTACCTACTAATATCCAGACTAAGATGTATTTTCTTGATAAACAACTTACTCAATACTCACCAAAATTTAGGTATGTTTTTATTATAAATATTCTTTTCTCTAAGTCTTCATTAGAGTTTTCTAATCCTAATCCCAAAAATAACTAAACCTATCCTCTAATACCAACTATAACAACCCTTCTTTTTATTACAACCATAAACATGATTTATTACATAATACCATCACTTGATACAACATAGAAGATTGATAGGTCTTGTGTATTTGTGGATTAGTAACATTAAATAAAAAATTAAAACATAGAATGCAACATCTTATTGGAAACTTCCTTTACATAACCACTATATTCCCTCATACTTTGCATTGCATGGGATAACCTGAGGACATGTATAA
The DNA here is from genome assembly GCA_963277665.1 of Viscum album. Lineage (NCBI taxonomy): Eukaryota > Viridiplantae > Streptophyta > Magnoliopsida > Santalales > Viscaceae > Viscum > Viscum album. Next base: position 2,125,666,664 of record OY728119.1, read on the forward strand.
GAAAAGGGTGAGCTATAAATCCCAGTAAGGGAGTAAAAAGGTCATAAAATGAGGGATACAATACATTTTAGAAAATATTCATATCAATGGATCACAAAGAAACAAGAACATAAAGGCATGATGTAGCACAATTATCATAACATGGAAATGTGGCAGCAACACTTAACATGGAATTAGCATGATTCAAGTCTCATTAAACATGGATCATGAGTAAATCCTCATTGAACTTGAATTTGCATGATTAAATACTAATTTCACTTGATTTAACATGATAATAATATTGACCAATGCATTGTAGTTCTATCAGGGTGAACCCTTCATAAAACATTTCATTTCATGCATAAGTGTGCCACATGGATCATAAAACATAGAATCATTAAAGATCATCATTTATTGCATGATAAAGGATTGTCGAATTAATATATGAAACTCTATATTCAATAAGTAAATGTTCATAAAGGTGAATACCATTGATAGAGAAATGGGTATGGTATTCACGACACAATGACTTTAGCTTGGAAAATCGCGATGTAATTTCAGCCACACAACGACGTGACATAAGAATTCATAAAAATGGTTGACAAGAGTGGAAGGGGTGTCTCATCATATTTATATGAAATTCAAAGTAAGGGGGTCTTATAGTTATATGTACCAACATAAGTAATGTAACTTGGATTCATAATACAAAATAATTGCGTGAATGTAAATGAGGAGAGAGAGATTCCTTACTGAATTTCAACATGGTAACGGGTGTACATGGGAGGCATTAGTGAGATAGAAAAGGGGTATCCCATCATTAAAACATAAATATGTAAGTATGGGGGAGGTTAGAAATTATACCCCAATATTTATAATTGAAAATAAAAGGTCATAACAATATTAAGAAACTTGGATAAAATGAGAAAGGAAGGAATCCCTTACTTGGAAGTGTGATGCCAAAGGCTTGGGAGAGGCTTGGGAGAGGCCTTGTGGGATCTTGGGGCACCTTGGGAGGATTTTAGATATATTAGGTCAGAGTTTTTTTGAACTAAAAAATCTTTTAGTGAAGAGGAAGTGGGAGATTTTGTGGGTTTATATAATAAAGAAGAGGGAATCCATTATTATTTATGTTTGGGACAGCACATATTAAACTAATCAAAACCACAAACAATCCCATGAGTTTTTCCCATGGTTTTTTCAAAAGGGGACTGGAAAAAAATATTTTTTGTGGAAAATGGCCGAACTTCTTAAAATAATTGGGTTGCTTATGTGGAGGTGAGTCACACTCTCGAGGAAATCAATTTAAAAAGTTAAAAAGTTTTATAAGTCTTGGAGGGTCCACTAAAGATTTGTAAAATAAATCAAACAAACCTAAAATCACATAATTTTAATGGTAAAACATATAATGGCCTAACATAGTGTTTATATTACTTTATTACATCACTATTGGGTCATTATGATGTCATAAAACACATTATATAATTAAATGGTATTTAATTGTTTACCCAAAAAAATCGACGGTCTCAAAAATTATGGAAAATTCACCATTGGATAAATTCAACGTCCTGATTCCAAAAATAGTATTCATTTTTTATAAATAATTTTTTAAATATTTGATTTTCTACTTTTAAAATAAAAACCTACATTTATCGAAATATCATGGGTTTTGGCAAAAACAACTTTCAAGCCTTAACAAAAATTACAATTTCATTCATAAAAATTATATGATCATTTATATTTAATAAAAATTAATTTAATAATAATAATAATAATTTATTAAAATATTATTCAATTCAAAAATCCATTAATTCATCAAAATAGATTCTTTAATTGAATATTAACTAAAAATACTATTTCTGCTTTAAAAACTATTTACAAAGTAATAATAATAAAATGAATGTATATTCTTTATTATACACAAAAATAATACTCATAATCAAGCTACTATAGTGTTTATACATAACCCCTTATAACTCCTACATAGGACCAAAGGGTAAGGTGTGCGATGGGGACAGACTCTTGGGGTGTCTCATATAACATCGCTTGGGTCATAATCTCTATCAACTTCCACTTCTCTCGTAGGCAGTTTTGTTCGAGATTAACATGTTGAAGCTCGACTTGGGATTGTTCATGAGTGAAGCCCAATGACTCCAAATCCATTCCAAAATCCGAAAAATGGGCTTTTTATGGGTAAAGTCTACTAGATGAGGCAATCACTTCCTTTTTCTGAGTAAATTGGATTTGTTAAAGCCCTATATTTATACTAATCATGTGATCATTGTTCAATGGATATATTAGAAATGGTAACAACTCTTAATGGTATTTTAAAATCCAAAAACATAAAACCAAGAAAGATCATATTTTATTTAACCATTTTACATAATGAGACATGTAATTAGATCAATATGAATTTCCATTAATAAAAGTTTGGGTCATTATATCATCCTCATGACGATTCATCTTATCAACATAAAATTATTCATGTATAGTCAACTCAAATATTTCCATCATATTGAGATTAACATGAGAAATAAATTCTATCAATACCAAGAACACCATTTTCAACCAATTATAACTAAGCCCATTGAAAATATAATCTGAGTCGATGCTCATCATATGTCCCCCTAATTACAGTTTACCCTCTGATGCAACTAAAGATTTTATTAATGATCCTGATCCACATTAAAATTTATTTTTGGGAGTGATTGTTATGGTTGGATCTTCTTGAGTAACTACTCATAGATGAGGAAGATAATTCCATAGTCACAGGGAAAGTGTTTCTGAAGATATAATATCAGTCATATTTTCCTCCTCAAAACTACCCATTTTGATATTCTAGAGGCATTGAATAAGGTTTTTATACTCAAAAATCATTGAATTGTGTGGGATACACTATGTAAACATAAGACCTGGTGACTATCTTATGGTAAATACCCTAACCATGTCGTTGTGATAGATGATATTTTTTCAGGTTGACCAGGATTCCTTTTATTGTCCTAGGACGTTAAGGATCTAGATACTTGCAGGAACCCCACCTTACATCAATATCAAACGATGGGGTAAATATGGATATATTATATTTCTCCCTACACACAGGATGATAAGGTCAAAGAGGGTAAGTTTACTCAAATGTGAACACTTTTGGACATGTATCAAGTTTGATATTAGCTTATTCAAGTTAGTATTTTTAGTAAAATATATTCATTATATAAGATAAATTTTGAAATATAAGTGATACATTAATAATATTTTTCTATAATCTTATAAGAAGTTCAAGAAGACCACTCATATAATGAAAAAAATCCTATAACTATCGAATAACCCTTAGTAGAAATACTCCCTCATGAAAAATTAAAAAATAAATATATCTCATGAAAACATTAAGTCTATGAATGTTAAAAATTCCATAATAGTATCTTACTCAACAATATTAAATGGGTAACCGAATCCAATATATAATAAACCATGATTTTGGATCAATTGAAATATATACTATGTTGTATTAACTATGTTGTATGCACCACTTATCATGAATAAATAAAAACATATTAATAAGTCATTATTAATGAAGATATAATATACTCAAAGATAGTAAACCATTAAATGTTATTTCCTTTAAAAGGTAAATAATTAATATGATTTAATATTGAAAAGTTTATTTTCAATAAAAAAAATTCTTTATGTAATAGATTATCTTTTATGAAGATAAATTTAAATTATTTTTAATTTATATTTGATAAATTAAAATTCATTGTTTATGTTTTCGCATTATAATTAGCATTGCATTTATGTATTATAATTTACTAAAACCATCGATTTTCATATGAATAGCAAAATTTTATAATAATAACATTAGTATTATGAAATTTTTCTATTATATAAATACATTGAATGTTTTTAAAAACTTTTTCCTAGAAAATTATATATTATAAAGTTGAATAATGTGTTTTAAAATACTTTTTTAAAATAAAAAACTCACGCACACAATTTTTAAAATTATTGTATCATTTTAATAAAAAAAATTCTATTTTGTCTAATTAATTATAACATGATTAAATGAATTTTTTCATTTCTATTATTTTTAAATAAATACAATTTTAATTATACTAATTATTTTAAATTTTTTAGAATAAAAGAAATTTATAATTCTATGATAATAATGAATCTTCTTTCTAAAAAAATATAATTAAAAAACGGTTTTCACACATTACAAAAAAATATTATTGTAAATTTATATAAATATATAAATTAAATTACATATAATTATTATTATATTCATTATAATAATAATCATATTATTTAATGTTTCCAATTTCATTTTTAGGTTTGACATACATTTTTTTGGATTAATGCTAATTACGCTGATAATGGTGAAACAATTATGTAAAAATTATTATTTATTTAATATCAAGGAATTTATATATAATAATTAACTATATAAAATTTAAATAATGAATATAATTTGATTTTTAAATAGAAAAATAAAAAATATTAATAATCCACAATGGCTAAAATGTAATTTTTCTACAAAAATAGTATTTTTACCCATTATTGGATTTAACATAAAAGTAAACATTATAAGTTTTATAAATTTAATTTGATTAGTTAAAGAATAAATTTACTTCCATCACACCCAAATTTTATAATATGGGTTTTTTTATACGTTAAATAAAACATAAAAAACCTATATTTTAAAACTAGTAACCTATTTTATAAGTAAAAATAAAAAATGTAAAAACATAATGGTAAAAATATTATAAAATGTTTAAAACAAGTGCGGAAACACATTATTGTGAAATTATAGACCAAAATACCCACCCCCAACTAAATAATTTTAAATATTTTTTTCCATTTAACTTGAGATACTATCATGGAATTATTAAAATGTAAATGGTGTTTCCAAAAGTTCCATTTTCCTCTATAATTAAATGAGATTACTTACACCATACAAAATAAACATCTCTTTTAAATTACACCTTAAAAATATTTCTTATTACTCTACCAATTAAACTCTCCACAAAATATAAACCCCTAGTCACTCATTGTTATCCAAAGACCTTTAATTACAAGGGATCTTCTATAGAAAAACCAAGTCTTCAACATAAGAGTTATCTCCGTAAAAAAAATTATTAGTATTAATATTATAAATATGTAATAATAATAATAGCATGATTACATAATTATCATTAGTATACTGGTATGTTTCTATGTGAATTATATAACCCTTTTTATTCATTTCCATCCTCTTAAAAAAAACTAAAGAACATCATTAGTGCATTTTCCATACTACCGCCTCCATAAAGTGATGTCGTTTACTTTTCATTAATGCATTGAATAAATAGTATTAATATTTGTAATAATGAATAAATATGATTTAACTATTTGAATATAATATACACCTCCACTCCCTCTCACGCATTGAGAATCCGAAACACTAATCATGGGTATATGCAGATTACAACCTCTATGATGAAATGTTCTTAATTTTTCTATTAGATTTTCATAAATTATCTAAAAAGAATAAAATATTGTAAAAAATAATGAAACAATTAAATTAATATCATTATAATTATTTTATTATTATATTATGTCAAATTATGCACCTCCTTAACCATTCCTTCCAATCGAGTTAATGTGTGTCCATGTTTTCATTGGTTTAACCACATACATGAACAATCCTTTAATATAAAATTATAGATGACTTAGGTAACATGGAAACTAGTATTATTATAATATATTCATCATAAAATTACTATTATTGGTAATTTTTTTAAATATTATATTAATTAGTTTATTTATTATTAAGGAATCATTTTGGTTCCCTAAAATTACTGAAATAAGTTGTTATTAAAGCAGTTTTCATATAACATAACCCTAACACATACGGGATAAAAGAATAAAATTTCAAATAAAAATAAGTTTTATATTATATAATATTAAATTATATTTCAATATTTAGATTTCTATCAAATAATGGTTAATTACAATAAAATTATTACACATAAAGAAAATAGTTAAATTTATTAACACCTGATTATTATAATACACTATACCTAATTAATTTACTAATGATAAATAATTAGAATAAGTATTATAAGAGGGTAATATTTATGAGTAAATATTTGAAATGGGTTATTATATTAGATATGTTTGTTTTATATTTATTTTGACACTCTATTTCGTCACATGGACTAAAAGTGATAAAGGGAAATGCCTTAGAAAAAGGAAGAGAAGGTAGATGAAGAATTCCATAGAATTGAAAAGCCTTAGAAAATGGTTCTCCCATGGTATTCCAAATCCCCATTAGCGTGAAAGTACTTGTGTGCCAACCCACTTGTAAGCCACCAAACTTGTGTGACAAAAAACCTTCACCTAGGGTCCCATATTTGACTATAAATAGACCCTTGGGGGTCTTCATTTGTATGGATGAATTTCCCTAAAGTCTAATCGCTTCTCTTATCACCATAATACTTCGTTCAAGTCCTCTAAGATAACCAAGTTAGTTTCCCAACATCTAAAGGGATATATTTAATGGTGGTATGGAGACTTAAGTCCATTTAATGTTAAAAATAAATTACACTCACGTGACTCATTTTCCCAAACCCATGATTAAAGAATACTAGCATGATTCTCCCAGCCTAAAATAGGTACTTGTGCTACTCAATTATAGGAATACACGTGAATACCCTTGAAGGATTGATTCAAGTATCACCTAAGTGTAGTCATCCAAGATGATCTTCACCTAAGGTGTCATCAGTTCTTCTAAGCCTACTTGCACAGAGCCCCATTCCATGAACCTTCATGGTTCGTCCTACCATTCAGCCTACACGAGCTTTTCATGAAGCCTTATTCAAAACCACTCATGTCAAGGATTCTTCTTCACTGGATCCCTTTTCTGAAAGGTACCATGTTGAAAACTCCACCCATACTTCTTGATTTCCAAAATCATTATGAAACGCACATCAGCATGTCTCCCATTTGTATTTGGATTTCTATGGTTAGAGGTTCCCACACTTGTCCTACCAGAGGGTAAGGATCCTTGAGAAATTTTTAAATTTTGATATCTACAGTCACGTGGACCCTACCCCTGGGAAAATGTTGTACAGTTCCCAGTCATGGATTTCAAGGATAGTACTATGTCCCCCATTATCTTCTCTAAGACCCAAAGACTTTGGTTCCCAGTAGGGGGTAAGGATCACACTTTTTCCCTTCCACATGGAATGAGATCCTACTTCCAATGTGGAACCAATTTTAGGGCACTCCTATGGAGGTAAGCACCTAGCATTTCATGTTGGAAGTTTTTTTATTGCTCCTATCTACATCCTTTACCTCCATTCCTTCCTTACCTTAGAATATTGTCCAATGTAAATTGAAAAGAGGAAAGCATCATAGCCCTGACCTCTTCCATTCTAGATAGAGCCTCTTCTACCACTGTTTTCCTCCTCTTCCATCATCGAATGAAAGAATGTTTCTGGTTTTTTAATCTTTCACATCCTCTTATTTCTCATATCGATCATGGGTCACGTGGTCTTAGAGGTTTGTAATGATCACAATAGACACAAAATCTCCTTGAATGAATAAACTATAAGAACCTTGAATCCCATTATAACTAGGATATGTAGGAATCCCACTAAGGGATCAATATCAATGGGAATCCTCCTTAAGAATAATCCCCAATTATAATTCCAATAATCTGGGTACCCTCCTTAGTATTGAACCCCAATTTAAGCCCCCAAATTACCATGTGTAAAACTATCCCTTATGGTCCCTTCGTAGAGGATATCCTTATCAGGGAAAATACCCAACTCTTAATCTCAAAGGGTCCATACTCCCCTATAAGACATACCCTTGAGGACCTCCATAGACATGGGTCCTCACCAATGAACAACGTGAGCTTTGATTCCCATCCAAACGAGATATGTAACAATCCTCCCTGAGGTTCAAACCTAACATCCTAAACCATCCCTGTTCTTTTGGGCCACACCCCCAATAAGGTTTAATTAAACTTGGAAACTCACATACCTTCCTTGTTCCTTGATCTATTTCAACATAAGTCTCACACTAAACATTGACTTATAACCTTCTTCTTATATGTCCTTGCAACATGGTGTTAAACTGTATAGTTGGGTTCTCATCACATGAGCTTAAATGGTATGGCATGCCTCATTAAATGGAACTGAACTATGTGGGTTATGATTCCTTTCACAGGGAAACGTAGGAAGCTCACTTGTGTGTTAGATTCCAACATCAAAAAAACATATGTCCCCCAAGATGATAAAAAATTCCAGAGTTACATTCATCTACCTGGATGACCATAAACTTTAGATTACCCCACTATGTTGCTAAAAAATAATCATCATCATAATAGTAACAAAAAAAATCTCTAAGTAGTTTATTAGAGGATACCACCAATGGATAACCTAAGATACATACAGATATCTCCATTGATGATTAATCTCGGATACATACCGATGATTTTGAATTACACAAATGATAATAATTGATTTATATATTGGGATAACATGCTTCATACTTGGAAATTACTAAAGGATTAATGAACATATATTAAATCTATAAGAGAGTCTCAGGGTAGGAAATACATCCCCTAAAATGGGTGTGATGAGCCTGACCTCCCATCCCCTCAACCAATGAGAGTTATAATACATTATGGGTCAAAATACCTAACGAGTGCTTACCATTGGAAATAAGTTACCTATGGATACAAAACCATTATGTGTTTCTAATTATATGAACAAACTCATTGGAAACCATATAGAAATAATGATTTCCCCAAAGAAGTCACATTTTCATAGGGAAACAAATAATAGTGAACCCGATGTGAATCCTTAACCAAGATGATAGTGTTGCCTACCTGTTAGGCCCCTTACATTATCAAAGGAAATGAGAGTCAGATAGGGAAATCAATCACGCATGTGTTCATTAAAAAATGGTGATTTAACAGGTTTTTATTGAGTATTTCTGTTATATATATCCCATAACCTTCTTCTAAGACATCCCTTTTATCCAATGGATTCTTTCAAGTTTACACCCACGAAAACCCCAGTTTCTGATCAGGCTGGATCATTGTCTACTAGAAGTATGCCATCATCAACTCAACATCATCAATGTTGGGTCTCCAAAGAATTTCTTAAAAAGTACCATCATCATGAAACCATATAGACCCTAGAGGCTTCCTGATAGGACCTCCAGATCAATAATCACCCATGGTTGTTCAGTCAATGATGACTGGTGGTCTAGAAGCAAACAGTGCCAACAGTTATCTTCAACCATTTCGGGAGATTATCCCCAGAACGCACTAACTAGTCCCTCCCATATTTCAGGGAGGTGGATTATGATTCCACTTATTGAACCATCCCAAAGAAAACTGGGTCCTTATGGTATCCTACTAACATCCACCATCACAAATGTCATGTGGCAATGAACCCTCACCATAATGAGGGTGTTTTCTTTTACTATTTGACCTTGGTCCCTCAAACTCGGGCATGCAAGAAAAAACATTGGGGATGAAAACCATCCAAAAGGGAGAAGTTTCACACCTTTTCCCCCTCCAGAGATACCCACCAACCAATTTTTGTGAAAAATAGTTAGCAGTCACATACACAGGTCTATATTCACACAGCCATCCAACAAACATTCCTGGTGGCATTCAAAGAATACCACCAACCAAATACGGTGGAAACATGAAATAGGGAACATACACATACATGAACCCATCAATACTACCATAAAACTCATTTAGAGGCACTAAAATTTGTCTATCGACCATTGTTTGTGGCAAACAACGAGCATGTAAACAAACCTGTTGATATATATCAGTCCTACTTGCATCCTTGTATGGAATCACAAGGAGAATTCAGTTGTATAGTCCTTATGAAAATCATATAGGGGAATAAAATCTATTCCCATAAGTAATTTTAGTATCCAATGATAGGAAAGAGAGGGTATGATCAGGCACATAGACCTACTCCAGATACGGAATGTAAGTATATCCATGTTCTGGTTTTTGATATCACCAATCATATCTTGGAAATGGTAAAAGGGTAGACACAAATCCCTCACCACATCCAACATACATTCCATTATATCATCATAGTGATTATAATAGTTATGGAGGGATAGAGACATAACTCTATCCCCACAAATGGCGTGGCTAATCATCATAACACCTTGAAGTAGATATATACCTCTACTCTTGTCTAGTAGGGTCATGGGGCATACTCCCCAAAATATACGGACAACATTATTGGGAACATACACTCATTCCAATCAGAGGTAGTTATCAAATTCTAATAGACACTCCAAGGAAGGCACAAATACCTTCCCATGATGACCACTTGTCCCAGAAAGTGGCCCCAATCTGTCATAAGAAGGTATCTAATAGTAATTCTCATCAAGAATGATTAGAGAGTCAAGAGTCGATATGTGATTTGGTTCCACATAATGCTAGAGTTCATAAAACCCCTGGATGTTTATTTATTGTATATTAGGATCATTCCCTCCTTACCAAATTATAATATTAGTTGTAGTAATTCTAAAGGTCCTCATCAGACACTTAACCATGAAGTCTTGCTCCAAGTTAAAAATTCAGTCGATCTATAGATCCTATCTCTTGATGAATGCCACAGAAATCCTCCATGTGTCCTGGATACCAAGGCGCCAGAGGTTCTTCTCCTTATTGAAATCCACCATGATGGTGATCGCTACGAATGTTCTCTCTGTAGTAGTGATTCACATTATCAAAAGAATTTTCTATTTGACAATGTAGTAATGAGAAATCCCTCTTATTGTGAGGTTCTTGAAAATATATGCTTAGTGATTTATGATTCCTTTTCATTAGTAGATGATATCCTTTCTCAACCAATGGATAACCTGATGTGATGGTGATTCTTCGAACCTCTCTTGGGTCATTTTCCTTTCAAAATAGTAGAGGAAACCCCAGCCGATCCCATTTCTTGTGTTAAAATAATTCGGAAGTGTCCACTCTGGTCTGACCAGGTCAAGGAACCTCTGGTTATGGATGAAGAAGATCTTATATATATGAGGAAATAGATAGATAAATAGATATGAAATACTAGTTATTTTTTGTACTTTAGCCATAAGTCAATATAGCATTCTAGAGGTGTTGGTGGAGGATTGTATGTATGACATCCACCTCATCATATGAAAAAATCTTCATCACCTAAAAGAAAATGTATTACCTTATGATGAGTATCAAACTCACTTTAGGGTAATATAATGGTTGTAGTACTAAATTGAATTGGAATATTTCTTGGCTTCCAAAGATCCAAAAATCGAGAAATAGTTGGCAGCCCTTCAACGTGGATGCCTCAATGTAGTAATGAGGTTGTGAAACCTGATTGCAGACACCTCATATGGTGTTCACATAAGATGATGGGGTTTAAATAGAGCATTTAATTTCACTACACTCCCTATTCTGTAAATCCCTCCAAAATTTTTCTCATGAAATTTCATTACCCCATGCCGACTATAATAAATGGAATTTTTTCATGACCAGCGATATGCTCAGTAAGAACAGGCCTCGACTAACTCTCATCAACATTATTCTAGAAGAGATCACATTATTTAGATACTTTTGATCAAGCATCTGATAATATTGAAAAGTTTTCCTTCTTAGATGATGTTATCCATCAGATTTAGTAAATGTTAGAAATAGCTCAATGGTCTTCCGAAACGGGTGATATATGTGAGTGCTAAATGATTTACCCAGCGAACATCTAGACCATAATCCATAAAATCATAAGATTATTTTTGGTAATATCAACCATGTAAGTTTGAGAAAAACCCCAACTTGTAGGGCTGGGGGGTTTTTTACCCAACCATTGGGATCATCCAATCAAGCCTGAAGGGTTGTGAAGGAAGAACAAGAACAACCTCAACCCTCAATGATGGGAGAATTTTTCACCCAAAAAATCCCCAACTCAGTGGGAATTAGTCTTCTACCAATTATGGAAGATGTAACAGAGTGAATCCTCTCCATTTTTCATGTCCTTTATTCCAATGCAATCCCTTGGAAATCACACTACTAAACACTTTGGGGATTATGTTGTGTTAATGTTCATCTAACAGCCCCCAGGGAACCAACTAAGAAGAGGAAAATGTCTCTTGGAGGATGTAGAAGAGGGTGATCTCATAGAAATTACAACAAAATGCCTTCATTTCACTATTCATCTGTGAGTGTCATCAATGTCGTCATTGAAGACCCTAGAGAACATAAGATTGATTCAGAGGATTCTGAAGAAGAAGTTCAGGTTCGTGAGATGGTCAATACCCAAATGAATGAAAAATGTGTGCATACAAGAAAACAAAGTTTCACCCAAAATTTGTTTATCCCCTCAAATAATCCAACTCTACCACCTCAAAAAGATCCTAATAAGTGAAAATGTAAAGATTATATAATTTCTCACCTCCCCCCTAGAGAATGTCGATCCATTTCTCTAGAAGAGTAATTTTCTCATCAAGAGGTGGAAATGAGAGATTTAATAAGACTCAATGCAGAGTTACTCCAAGGCAATATTATAGAAAGATATTCTCTACATATAGAAAATCAACTCATTCTTCTAGTTGTCACACACCACGAAAGAGGGGTTTCTACAACAACTGAAGTAGATAGGGAATATCTTCTCAACATGGGACATCAACTTGAAATATATTTGTATCCCACAATATCAGATCAAAAAATCCCTCAATTAGGTACATAGAAAGAATATGATCAAGATCATCCTTATAGGACTACCACTATTGGTTACCCACAACAGATACAAGCGATGCGGCCACCAGTGGTCCTGTGATTTGTTGCACCTATCCAGGCACTAGTTTCCGCACCTATTTAGGTCTCGTCTCAACCATATTTTCCTATAATTCTTATGAACACCATTTATTCATTAATGACTCTATTTGAATCTATGGAAGGTTGGAATGCACCAGTAAATCTAGAAAACAAGGATTACCTAGAATTAGTGGATCCAAACCCTCCTCTAAGAAACTTTGGGAATGTTAAATTTATGATTTTCAACAGATCGAGAGATCTAGAGCAGCACTTGATGCATTTCATCTCTCGATGTGATCCCATGATGAGGACCCCTGAGAAAAATGAAGATGTTAAGCTTAGATTATGAACACAACCATTTCAAGGAGTACTGTTTGTATGGTATATGAGTTTACAATCCTAGTTGATCACTAGATGGGAAGATCTATGTCCTAAGTTCCTTTTACAATTTTTCTCAGTGCTGCAAAATTCAACAGTCTACGATCTCACAAACTGCAAGAAAAGAGATAATGAAAGAGTATAAGACTACATTGCTCAGTGGAAAGGATTTACTTACTCCTTGAACCTACCACTCCCTCATGAAGAATTGTTGCCTATATGCCTAACAAATCTCTGTGATGATTTTTGAACACTGTAGATCCCTATGATACACACAAGAGGGTTTCAGGATCTTGCCGCAATTTCTCAACAGTTGGAAAAATCTATCCTAGAGACCAAAGTTATGTCTCGAGTGATCCCATCAGCTCATGGAATGATAACAGGAAAGGAAGAGGCTACTATAGTCACACTTAAGCAAGACCATTTACCCACTCCTATTTCAAATCCCACGTTATACCATTGGGATCCACCTCATGAGATTCAATAGAAATAACTGCCTCATTTGGATGATCAAAGAGATTAGAAGTAGAAACATTTTATGGAGTTGAAAAATAATGTCTATTCCTAAGTAATGTCCATGTGCAAGCTAATTCATCTAAACTTTGGAAAACAACATAGTCTAATTGATAAATCCTAAGAATCCTAACAATGATGGTGATTAAGATCTACCAAACTATATTCCCGTCCATAAAATGATAGGGAATCAAATACATGAGTGTTTTGTTTTCAAGGACCTCTTACAAAAGATGGTGGATTCTGGGAAATTGAAACTAAGAAAATCACCATCCCAGGTAGCATACATTTCTACTACCAATCTAGAGGTAGAAGGAAATTGGAAATAAGTTAAAATTAAGAAAGCATAGAAGTCCAATGATTGGATTTTCAGAAAAATATTCAATGGGACTCATTCCATTCTAATAATAGAGTTAATGTAACTGATTGTGCCTCATACTGCTTCCGTTACAGCAAATCCATCTTTATCAGAAGTCCAGTCCTCTAAAGCCCATTATTTAAAGAAGAAACATGGATGATAGGATAAGGAACAAGTGGTAAAATATGAGATTATGTCACATCCAATTTTTTCATTTTCCTTAGAAGATTTCATGTTGACCATATAAAAATCATGGTAACTTCCCTGATAAATGATAGAACAAGAGTCGACTCCTATGCAGAGTCTTTATTTGATAAGTACATCATCTCTAGTTATGTTAATATTATTCACTTAAAATATCCATACTCAGATTATGATTCTGATTGTGAACCTTATTTCCCAACACTTGATTGGGGAATTGGGGGAGGAGGTCTTTGGGGTTGAGGATATAGGGCGATACGTGGTTGTTCTAGAATCCACTACTTCAAAAAAAACCCTACTTGAACCTTCTATGTGGCCAAAAATCATGGTAAATATCTACCATGATCTCAATAAGAATACGGAATTTCTTCCTCTACACGTGGTAGGGTATTCTCTGACATAATTATATTGGAATACTGGTTAGAGTATATGTCACCACCTCCTAGGATGGTGGGAAGACCTAATCAGACTAATTCACCAAGAGAAAAAGTACTTACGGTTCCTTCCCCAAGAGATTGTTCATCCACATCAAGAACACTGGCTCCTAAGATGCCTGAAAAAGAGAATATTCTTTCTATAAATCACAGACCTTTAGAACAAAAATATAATGTATTGAACCCACTATCCCAAGTTCAAGTTAAGTTATTAATCCTAGATGCTCTGAGTCTATCAAAAGGCCTCTTGGAAGCACTCATTGAGGAATTATCAGGCCCTTAAGAATTTGAAGTTGAGGTTTTGATGTTATTAATATTATCATGACTTATTATATTCTCCCTTTACTTATTTTATATGAAATTTTCATAATTTGTGTGAAATATTAATGTTTTAATATTAAGTATAATATTTGAGCATTTTTAGAAGTAGTCAAATTGAGTCAGTTTAATGTTTTAATTATAACTATCACTATACTGATCCAAATTGTGTGGTTCTTGTTTTTGATGATTCTCCTTTCAATATAAAACATTTCATTATAAAGAACCATGATCCAATTCTTCCATTTGAAGGGTCATATGGTCCTCACAAACAAGACCAAAGAATCTGTGAACAAACTGGACTAGCCTTGAAGATTGATTTACTGGGATCAATACAGAAGTCCAAAAACATTAACTCTCCAACATAATTCGGGGGACACTACATTTCATCTTGGATAAAAATTTCAAGGCCCAAAGCCAAGTACAAGGGGCCCAAATAAATCTTTGACATCCAGCCCACCATTCTGGCCGAGAATTAAAATCAGTATAGTATGTATGACATATCTCCTGATGTAAGCATCTAAGCGAGCTGATATTTTTCATTCTGAAAGAGGAGGTATTGGTGGCCGACTTTGTTGAAGAAACCATTCGTATTTGAAGGAATCTTAATATTCAAAAACCCTTTCACATTATGGACTTCAAAAAAACTGGATTGAAATGGACAGTTTAAGATTGTTTATTAAACCGGACATAACCTTTTATCCTTACGTCCAAATGACTCCAAATTTTTAGAGTCATCGGAAAACATTATTGTCTACAACTTTTAAGAAGGAGATATTTGAATATTCGGCTGTCTGAATTGCCAAATTGGCGATGAAAGTGTAGGGACAGATTGGGAATGCAAACAGTCCACTCCTTGGGCTATAAATACTCTCTCCTTATCTCCTTGAGAGGGGTTGGCATTTCAGAAGAGAGGATATCATATTTGCATGACCAAAGCCTTTCCAAAGGCTTGGGAGGACCTTCCATACTCAAGTTTTCACTTGAGAGACCTTTCCTCCTCTCTTTGTTTTCACTTACTTTTGTGTTCTTCATTTTTGTAATCTTGTAATTCTCTTTCTTTGTAATTCTGTTTTAATGCAAGTTACTTTTTCAATATCTCTTATTCTCATCCACCTTCTTTAGTTTAATATTTATGTTCCTAAAATAGTTTAAATTCAGTTGAATCCCCTTCCCTTCTTTTGCTTCCTCATTCAATCGAAAATCCGTTTTTAATTATCATCATCGTTCGTGTGTGTGTGTCAACGTACCACTCTTTTCTAATCCCTTTCTTTTTCTTCTATTATTAATTTATCATCATAATTATTTTAACCAGAATATTAAAAATCCAAATGTCTGAGTAAATCTCTCATTGGGGTGAGTTATAATTCGGGGATGTTAAGTGATTGAGAGTTTTGCTCGATGAGTATTCTTTAAATTAATATTGTGTATGTTAAACTTAATATGTCATGGATTAATGATATGTTTTGTTTAACGAGTGGTTTCCATGGATTATTGGAACCATAAATACACTACCATAAATAAGTTTTGATTTAGATTAGAACCCTATGTAAAGTTAAGGCTTGGATTAAATCCTTCACACTTAGGAATTCCAATCAACGTCAACTTATGACATGGCTGTTAATTTAATGCAATACAAAGTAAGGCTCAAGGATATCACATGCTTAACTCCCCAATAATGAACTCACCCCAATCTTTATCAATTTGGTAAATCAAACATCATCCATAAATCATTTCAATTAAGCTCTGCAAACAAACCCCCCTAATCAAAATACAATCAACTAAAAACAAATGATTATCACAAAGTGTCGTCGCCGAGGATTCGACCCGAGTGCTGCTATACACATTAGCAGAGCACCGGAACCTTGAACGGTCGATAGGAGACAATCGGCCGCAATTTCAAATGGCGCCGTTGCCGGGGATGGTGCTTTAAGTAGTCATTAGTTTCTGGTTATTGTAAAAAAAACCAAAAAAATCAAAATTTTTGAAAAAAAATTGAAAAAAAACACAAAGAAAAACTCGTCTTCCTCTTAAAAATCATAAACTGAAAAAATACAGAGGAAAACTCCTCTTCCTCATCCTTTCTAAATCTCTCTGAATGCCCCGCAGCCTCCCAAACAATCCCTCGGATTTTTTTGACCCTGAAATTGATAGAACTCTTCGTCGACTTAGGTGGACCATTAGGGATAACCAAATCACCCAAGAACCAATCATTGCCCTACCAATTGAATTAGATATGGCCAATCCTAGGGAACAAACATTGAAAGAACTTGCTTCCCCTGATATGAATTACCAACCTCTTGGTATTCAATATCCAAACATTGAATCTGACTTCGAACTCAAATCGGGTTTGATTCATCTTCTCCCTCATTTTCACGGGCTAGCCGGTGAGGATCCACATATTCACCTTAAAGAGTTCCAAGTATTATGCTCTACCATGAAGCCTCAAGGGGTTTCTGAAGAACAAATCAAGCTTAGAGCTTTCCCCTTTTCCCTAGCGGATTCTGCCAAGTCTTGGCTCTACTACCTCCCACCTGGTTCCATAAACTCATGGGTTGACATGAAGAGACTTTTCCTTGAGAAGTTCTTTCCCGCTTCCCGAACAGCTTCTATCCGAAAGGAAATAAGCGGCATCCATCAATTCCCTAATGAATCACTCCATGAGTATTGGGAGAGGTTCAAAAAGCTTGTGGCAACTTGTCCACACCATCAAATCCCTGACCAACTCCTGATCCAATACTTCTATGAGGGGTTATTGGCTATGGAGAGAACTCTCATTGATGCCGCAAGTGGCGGTGCTCTTGTTGACAAAACTCCTGCAGCTGCAAGAGATCTCATAAGTAACATGGCTGCAAACACGCAGCAATTCCATACTCGAGCACATGCTCAAGTGAAACAAGCCCAAGAGAATCAATCCATAGAGCCCAACAAGATGACTGAGTGGATGAGTGAACTTACAGGTCTTGTGCATCAACTAGCGGTGGCTACCAAAGCCCCAACCTCATCTTCTCCACAGTCACTATTCCTTGGACCTATCAAGAATTGTGGAATCTGCAACTCTCCATCTCATCTGACTGACACATGTCCACAACTTCAAGGTGATCCATCTGATTCATCTAGTCCAATGGATCTCAATGCGGCATATGCTCAGCGAAACTTCAACCCTCAACAATCAGTTCAGTTTGTTAGAAACTTCAACCAACCCCACTCTGAGCCCTTCTCTTCTACCTTTAACCCACCTATGAGGTATGGTAATCCCATTTCTCATCCTCCTCAGTTCCCTCATCAAAATCCAAACCAGTTCCAATATGGTCAAATTGGTGGTAACATCCATAAACCTTATCCTTTTGTTCCTCAACCCCAAAGGAACAATCCTCCTCCTGGATTCCACTATCCTAACGAGCCTTCCCAATTCCCCACCCAATACAATCGCTTTCCCAAGAACCAAAATCAAGGCCAACCCAATTTGGGGCAAGCCTCTTCTTCTAAACAACCATGGGAAAGTGCTGTACAGGATCTTGCTTCCTTCACCCGTTCTAGCCTCAAGAACATTGAAACCCAAATAGGTCAACTTGCATCCCACCTTATCCAGCAACAACCATCCAATTGATCCCAACTCCCATCTCAACCATTACCCAACCCTAAGGGTAATGTAAGTGCAATTGCACTTAGATCGGGAAAGAAAATTGCTATGCCTCATGCTGATTGCTCTACCTCCCCTTTCGATGTTGATCTAGAAAATTAAAAGAACAAAAATCTGGAAAAGGAACTTGAATCCACTCCTTCACCTCCTTCCATTCCTCTAAGGAACCCAATTATTTTTCCTCAAGCCATCTCCAAGACTAAGAAGTCCTTTGAACCTGATCCTGAAATGCTTGACATGTTTAGACGTGTTGAAGTGAACATCCCCCTCTTAGATTCCATCAAACAAATCCCTAAGTATGCCAAGTTTCTTAAGGAATTGTGCACCCATAAGAGGCAACTTAGGAACATTGAAAATGTTTCAACCCAACATTCCATTCCCATGACGTCCAAAGATCCAGGGACCTTCACGGTTCCATGTCAAATAGGGAGTTCCAACTTTGATGATACACTCATAGACCTTGGAGCCTCAATAAATGTCATGCCCAAATCCATTTTCTCCAACCTTGGTCTAGGTCCCTTGAACCCAACGGGTGTTGTCATTCAATTAACCAATCGAAGCACTGCCAGTCCTGAGGGGATAATTGAGGATGTTCTTGTTCGGGTCAATAATCTTATCTTCCCAGCTGATTTCTATGTCCTTGACATGGAAGGTGAGACGAACTCTTCTCGATCTCCCCTAATTCTAGGAAGACCATTCCTCATGACTATGAGAACCAAGATTGATTTCCATTCAGGCATCTTATCCATGGAATTCGGTGACCAACTGGTCAAGTTCAACATTTTCCAAGCCATGCGATACCCATCTGAGGATCACTCTGCATTCTCAATCCATGCTTTTGAGGACACTTCTAAGATTCAATCGAACCCAAATCCACCATGTTATTCATGTTCTAATGATAAAGGATCTTGTGAAATCTGCACCATGATTAACAAAGTTATAAATGGTGAAGTTGATGTGGACCTCTCATTCATAGACTCCATCAATCTAGAGGAACTTGAAAACTCTCTTGAATCCCACATCAACTCTAATCTCTACTGCTCCACCTTGGACAGTGTTGAGGAAAATGATCCAAACCCATCTGGAATCCCTTCTCCTGCTCCTAACTTGTCTAGATCTCAAATCAAGGCTGAAACTGATCTAAAACCACTTCCTTCACACCTCAAGTATGCATTCCTTTTCCATGATCCCTCCTACCCTGTCATTATCTCTGCTTCACTTTCTGAAACTGAGGAGTCCCAACTTGTTCAAGTGTTAGAGGAAAACAAAAATGCCTTAGGTTGGACCCTAGAGGATATTCCAGGAATCAACCCTGCCCTTTGCATGCATCACATCCATCTAGAGGAATCATCCAAACCAATTAGGCAACCTCAAAGAAGACTCAATCCACTCATACTTGAGGTAGTTAGGGAAGAGATTACCAAGCTTCTTCAAGATGGTATTATCTACCCAATTTCTGATAGTGAATGGGTTAGTCCAATTCAAGTCGTTCCTAAGAAGGGCAGGATAACAGTTGTCACAAATGAACATGGAGAAGTGGTCACAACTCGAGTGAAAAACAAATGGCGTGTGTGCATCGATTATCGCAAATTGAATGCTGAAACACGAAAAGATCACTACCCACTTCCTTTCCTTGACCAAATGCTTGAGAGATTGGCCGGAAATTCACACTATTTCTTTCTTGATGGTTACACCGGCTACTTCCAAATTCCAATCGCACCTCGAGACCAAGAAAAGACCACATTCACTTGCCCCTTTGGAACCTATGCCTATAGGCGAATGCCTTTTGGCCTTTGTAATGCTCCTGCAACATTCCAGTGGTGTATGATGAGTATCTTTTCTGAATTCATTGAGAATTGCATGGAGGTCTTCATGGATGACTTTACCATTTATGGCGAGTCATTTGAATCTTTCTTACATTCACTCTCTTTGGTCCTTCAAAAGTGTGTCAAGTGCAACCTTGTGCTGAATTTTAAAAAATGTCACTTCATGGTTTTAAATGGGATTGTTCTAGGTCACATAATTTCTCAAGAGGGTATCCAAGTTGATCCAGCCAAAATTGAGGTGATCCAATCACTTCCGGAACCCAAATCAGTTCGAGACATTCGGTCCTTCCTTGGTCATGCCGGTTTCTATCGGCGATTCATTCAGAACTTCAGCAAGATTTCCCTCCCACTCACTCTTTTACTTCAAAATGATGTCACATTCAATTTTGATGAGGCTTGCAAGAGAGACTTCATTGAACTCAAATCTGCTCTCACATCTGCTCCAATAATCCAACCCCCAGATTGGTCCTTACCATTTGAATTGATGTGTGATGCTTCTTATAGGGCCATTGGGGTTGTTCTTGGTCAAAGAAGAGAAAACATTCCTCATGTCATCTTTTATGCCTCAAAAACATTGGATGAAACTCAATCACACTACACTGTGACTGAAAAAGAACTTTTAGCTGTGGTTTTTGCCTTGGATAAATTCCGGCCCTATCTCTTAGGTGCCAAAATCATCATCTTCACGGACCACTCAGCATTAAAGTTCTTACTTAAGAAAAGTGATTCCAAACCAAGGCTAATAAGATGGATTTTAATGCTCCAAGAGTTTGACCTTGTGATAAAAGATAAACCTGGAAAAGAAAACCTTGTGGCTGACCACCTGAGTAGAATTTATAATTCTTCTCATTCTGAAATAATTGATCCTGAATTTCCAACTTAACACCTCTCATCTCTCACTCCAAAGTTACCATGGTATGCCCCAATTGTCAATTACTTGGTTTATGGTGTTTTCCCTAAATATTTTTCAAAATAACAAAAAGAAAAGATGAAAAGTGATTCAAAGCATTATTTTTGGGAAGATAATAAACTTTGGAAAATTGGGGATGACATGGTAATTAGGAGATGTGTTGATAAAACTGAACAATCCTCCATCTTGGAATTCTGCCACTCAATGCCTGGAGGTGGCCACTTTGGACCACAAAGGACTTCTCGAAAGGTCCTAGATTCTGGATTATTTTGGCCTTCACTCTTCAAGGACTCACACGAGTTCTGTCAATCATGTCCCACTTGCCAAAAGTTTGGCACAATTTCCAAAAGAAACGAAATGCCTCAAAAGCCATTAATCTTCTGTGAGCTTTTCGATGTTTGGGGCATCGATTTCATGGGACCTTTTACCCCTTCCAATGGATTATCCTACATTCTCCTTGATGTTGACTATGTTTCTAGGTGGGTCGAGGCCAACCCCACTAGGAAAGATGATGCTCAAACTGTGAGTGAGTTCCTCAAAACCCATATCTTCCATCGATTCGGAACACCACGTGCTTTGATAAGTGACTTAGGAACTCATTTCTGTAATAGAACCATGGAGTCACTTTTGAAAAAGAATGGGGTTGTACATAAAACATCCACTGAATATCACCCTAAAACAAATGGAATGGCTGAACTTTCTAACAGAGAAGTGAAAAGAGTGCTTAAAAGAATTGTTAAGCCCACAAGAAAAGACTGGCCCGATAGACTTGGTGAAGCACTTTGGGCCTATCGAACAACCTATAAGACACCCATTGGGATGTCTCCATTTAGGCTAGTCTTTGGTAAAGCCTATCATTTACCAGTTGAAATCCAACATAAGTCATTTTGGGCTGTCAAAACTTGTAATTTTGATTGTGAAAAATCTGGTGAAGAAAGATTGTTGCAGTTGACTGAATTGGAGGAGCTTCGTCTCGATTCGTATGAGAACTCCATTCTCTACAAAGAAAAGGCAAAGTCACTCCATGACAAGCACATTCTTTGAAAGGTATTTCATGAAGGTGAAAAGGTAATTCTCTTCAATTTTCGATTTTGACTTCACCCAGGTAAGCTGAATTCTCGTTGGGATGGACCTTTTATTATTACTAATGTTTACCCATTTGGTGCAGTGCAAGTCCAAGACCCCTCTTCCAAAAGGACATTCACGGTTAATGGACATCGGTTAAAGCATCACCATGAGAGGTCTCACAATACAGGAACCACGTCGACTTCCATTGAAACCCCATCCACTTCAATAGAACCACCACTGGATGGAGACCCGCCAAATCCAAACCAGGGGGCACCTCTTTCCCTTTAACTCTCTCTCTCCTCAATCTCTCTTCCCTCTCTTCTTCTCTCTATTTCTTCTTCTTCCTCTCTCCCTCTCATTTTTTTTTCAACATTCTTCCACAACCTTTTTTCTATTTTCTCTTTTGTGTGGATGTGTCATTAAAAATAAAAAATTTTGAAAAACTTAATTAAAAAAAATTTAAATTAACAAAAAAAAGGGGTGTCATAATTACTCATCATCCAATATTGATATTCTATCCAACCATTTTGGGGAGTCAAAAGGCTTGTTTTAAACTCAAATATATTGAATTTTTATCTCAAACTTGGGTAAACAATTTTGTGTCAATAACAAATATTTTGAATGAACAATTTTTGGTGGAAAATGATTCTCCCCTACCGTGAGGAATAACATTAGCCTTCATGCCAAGGTCATATATGGCCATCTTTTTCATTGTGTGTCTTCACCACTGATTGTGAGTATTGAGTTTGTGGACCTTCAAGCTGAATTTCTATCTTTTGTGTGCATTAATATGATAGAGGCATTTTCTAAACCACATGAGAATCAGAATAGCCAAATAGCCTCCCGTTACCCTTACATTGATCCTACTTTTGAAAGCCCCTTTGAACCTACGAAAACCTTTCTTTTGATAGCCACATTACCAGCCTAATACCTTGTCCCACCCAACATCTTCATGGATTTTCATTGTACAATTTATTGAAATTTAAGTGTGGGGTGGGGAATGGACTTCATTTTTGGGCGTACTTTCATTGATTTCCAATGTGTCATCATATGCTTGAAGGAAAGCATCCATTCAAGTGTGGGGGAGAGGTTGTAATTCTGTGATCTTTTGGGTGTATATGTGTAATTTTCATTTGTACAAAAGTCATTGAAAAGTGTTCAAAAAAAATGAAAAAAAAATTATATTAAAAAAATGAAAAAAAGGAATGGGTTGTGTCTTGGGTGGGTCAAAAATCATTCATCATCAACCTTTGATCGTGTTATAACTACTAAAATTATTTCCATGAGAAGATCAAACATGGGATGGGAGATGACTGTGAGACTTGTTTCAAGCACAACTTTCGAAAAAAAAGAGCAAAAAGAGAAAAAAAAAAGAACACTTGAATCATCTTGTATTGTGTCATTATTGGAAGTCTTCCATGTTGTACATATTCCATCATCTCACCCTATTCCATTTTCTATCTCCCTCACTTTTCATTCATCACACATTCATGCCCTTGTAAATATGTGTTTCTATTTCCTTTCAAATCAAATTTCAAAAAAAATGTGAATTGATTTTTCCATGTTAGTGTTTTTAACCCGTCTTTTCCTTTGGACATTATATACCTACCGTCCCATAGCCACTGAAAAACCCCTTAAAAGACCTCTTGATTTTTGTACACATTATATTTGGGAATGGAAGCTGAGAGCTCTTACAAACTCTTGATTTTCACTTTTTGTTGGTGAATGAGTGAACCTCCTAAAATACATTTTTATCATCTTGAGAGGAGTAAGTTTTGAGTGCCTACATTTTCCAATTCAAACCTTGAACATGAAAAAATGAATTGTTTCTGATGCATTATTTTGAACCAAATTTGTGATGGAATTCAATATGGATGATTGAAATAGTCTAAACCTCCTCTGATTAGAGAAAACAAAATTTTAATATTTGTTGGTGAGTAAAAAATGATTTTGTCATGTTTTTATATTTGTTGCACATGAGGACACGTGCAAATATAAGTGTGGGGGAGTTGATGTTATTAATATTTTTATGACTTATTATATTCCCCCTTTACTTATTTTATATGAAATGTGCATAATTTGTGTGAAATATTAATGTTTTAATATTAAGTATAATATTTGAGCATTTTTAGAAGTAGTCAAATTGAGTCAGTTTAATGTTTTAATTATAACTGTCACTATACTGATCCAAATTGTGTGTTTCTTGTTTTGTAGGATTAAACTTTCAATATACAACATTTCATTATAAGGAACCATGATCCAATTCTTCCATTTGAAGGGTCATATGGTCCTCACAAACAAGACCAAAGAATCTGTGAACAAACTGGACCAGCCTTGAAGATTGATTTACTGGGATCAATACAGAAGTCCAAAAACATTAACTCTCCACCATAATTCGGGGGACACTACATTTCATCTTGGATAAAAATTTCAAGGCCCAAATCCAAGTACAAGGGGCCCAAATAAATCTTTTAAGTCCAGCCCACCATTCTGGACGAGAATTAAAATCAGTATAGTATGCATGACATATCTCCTGATGTAAGCATCCAAGCGAGCTGATATTTTGCAGTGTGAAATAGGAGATATAGGCGGAAGAATTTTTTGAAGAAACCATTCGGATTTTAAGGCATCTTAATATTCAAAAACCCTTTCACATTATGGACTTTAAAATGACTAGATTTAAATGGACAGTTTAAGTTTGTTTATTCAACCGGCCATAACATTTTATCCTTACGTCCAAATGACTCCAAATGTTGAGAGTAGTCGGACAACAGTATTGTCTACAACTTTGAAGAAGGATATATTTGAAGATTCGGCTGTCTGAATTTCCAAATTGGCGATGCAAGTGTAGGGATAGATTGGGAATGCAAACAGTCCACTCCTTGGGCTATAAATACTATCTCCTTCTCTCCTTGAGAGGGGTTGGCATTTCAGAATATAAAATATCATATTGGCACGACCAAAGCCTTGAAAAAGGATTGGGAGGACCTTCCATACTCAAGTTTTTACTTTAGAGACCTTTCCTCCTCTCTTTGTTTTCACTTACTTTTGTGTTCTTCATTTTTGTAATCTTGTAATTCTCTTTCTTTGTAATTCTGTTTTAATGCAAGTTACTTCTTCAATATCTCTTATTCTCATCCACCTTCTGTAGTTTAATATTTATGTTCCTAAAATAGTTTAAATTCAGTTGAATCCCCTTCCCTTCTTTTTCTTCCTCATTCAATAGAAAATCTGTTTTTAATTATCATCATCATTCGTGTGTGTGTGTCAACGTACCACTCTTTTCTAATCCCTTTCTTTTTCTTCTATTCTTAATTTATCATCATAATTATTTTAACCAGAATATTAATCATCCAAATGTCTGAGTAAATCTCTCATTGGGGTGAGTTATAATTCGGGGATGTTAAGTGATTGAGAGTTTTGCTCGATGAGTATTCTTTAAATTAATATTGTGTATGTTAAACTTAATATGTCATGGATTAATCATATGTTTTGTTTAACGAGTGGTTTCCATGGATTATTGGAACCATAAATACACTACCATAAATAAGTTTTGATTTAGATTAGAACCCTAAGTTAAGTTAAGTCTTGGATTAAAGCCTTCACACTTAGGAATTCCAATCAACGTCAACTTATGACATGGGTGTTAATTTAATGCAATACAAAGTAAGGCTCAAGGATATCACATGCTTAACTCCCCAATAATGAACTCACCCCAATATTTATCAATTTGGTAAATCAAACATCATCCATAAATCATTTCAATTAAGCTCTCCAAAAAAACCCCCCTAATCAAAATACAATCAACTAAAAACAAACGACTATCACAAAGTGTCATCGCCGAGAATTCGACCCGAGTGCTGCTATACACATTAGCAGAGCACCGGAACCTTGAACGGTTGATAGGCGACAATCGGCCGCACTTTCAGGTTTCTACTACTAAAGTATATCATGTTGAGAATGATCCTTTAGAATTTCATGTGGTCATTTCCTTCACCAACCAAGATGAAGATGTTATCATACAAGGTCATGTCATACCCTTGTATATGTATGGTGTTTTAAATGACATTGATATCTGACGAGCCTTAATTGATAATGGCCCATAAGTCAACCTCATCCTAATTTAGATACTTCATCAACTGGGTCTTAATGAATATCACTTGTCTCCCAAAACACTATTGTTACAGGGTTATGATAATAATGGGAAAGAACCTCTTAGAGAGATTACACTCAGGACTCATTTTAGATATCTTATGTCTGACTCAGGGTTCATGGTGGTCTGGTGGGAAACAACATTCAATGTTTGTCTGGGAAAATATTAGCTACATTATCTTGCAACCATTCCTTCTTCATACTAGCAATGCCTCAAATATTTTCTCAATGGTCTGATTGGGACATTATATGTTGAAAAGGCCATGTTCAAATCCTGTGAGACATAATACATCAATGAAGGGTTCTATCATAACGAAGGGAATAAATCAGTGGATAATGATACCTCCAAAATCAATTCCTCAAATGGCTTGGAGATGATTCTATCTAACCCTTTCAAGAAGATCTGTATATATTTCATGCTTCCTATTAATAAAATTTAACGTATGGGTAAGGATTCACTAATTCATTTGGAAGCACCCTTAATTTCAGTCATAACAGTTCATCCAAATGGTGGTGAAGAAGTTATCAACCCTCCAAATGATAATGAAATATTGGATGAAAATGTCTTCATTATATCCCCAGAGCATAAAAAATTCCTAGTTCTATCATCTGAATTGGAAAAATCAATCATGATTATAAGAGAATGTAAAGATACTCATTCTTTGTCCCTTTTTCCCCTTTAGGAATCTTGGAAGGCTGTATGCCAGCAAGTGAGTCTGAAATGATTTCCCCATCCTCTAGATGTCCTAATGGTGACCCCCCCCCCATTCCTTCTAAGGAATTTGTTTTATCATCACCTCCATAGGAAGAAGAATAAATAGTATAGAATGAGGAAGATAAATCAGAATAATAACTCAAGGATGCCCCTCCAGCATTTAAGGAACGCGTCTACACCACCGTGGATTAACATAGGGAAATAAATCTTGGTACAAAAGAAGATCTATACCACACTATAATTTCATCATCCTTAACTCCTGAATAATAGAAGAAATACAAATCCTTCCTAAAGAATCACTGGGATTTGTTTTCCTAGAATTAAACAGAGATTCCATGCCATGACCCTGAAGTGGCCACCCATCATTTGGGTTTTCTTGAATATCATTGGGAATACAAGAGAGAATCCAGGAGGACGCACCTGACTCATTCCTCCAAGATTGAGGCTGAAGTGGAAAAACTCATCAAGGATGACTTCTTCCAAGTGGTGAAATACCTGAAATGGATAGCCAAAATTGTCCCTCTAAAAAATAAGAATGGGAGAATTATAATTTTTACATATTTCAGAGATCTCAACTAGAATTGTCCCAAATATGAATTCTTGGTTCCAATTACAGAACTCTTAGTTGATGAAATGGATGGTTATCAAGCCCTATCCTCCATGGATGGATACTTTGGGTACAATCAAATCCAAATGGCCCTAGAAGATGAATAAGTAATAGCCTTCAGCAAACCTCAAGGCATATTCTTCTATCAGGTAATTCCCATTTACTTTATGAATGATGGTCCTACATACCAACATTTTAAGCATCACATATTTAAACCCTTCTTGATAAAGTTTATCAAATTCTACATTGATGATCTTGTGGTCAAATCCCAACAATTTTCTAATCACATAGCTTATATGGAAACCATCTTCATTAATCTTTGATAGCATAATCTAAATATGATCCCCTTGAAATGTTATTTTGGGGTAACCTTAGGATAATTTCATAGATTTTTTGTATTCCATCATGGCATTGAAGCTGATCCTGAGAAGACTAAAGCTATCATTTTTTGTCACCTCCTTGAACCATGAAAGAGTTAAGAGTACATCAAGGAAACATGGCCTACATTGGGCTCTCCATAGCCAACCTTGAAAGAAAATGTTTACCCTTCACCATATTGATGAAGAAGGGGTCACATATAACTATACCAATGATTATCATGAAGCATTTGATTCCCTTAAGAAATACCTCTTGAGCCCACTGGTATTGATGCCTCTAATTCAAGAAATTATTCTCATTCTATACGTGACATCCTTGGAATGACCACTAAGTGATTTCCTCACACAAAAGAATGATTTCGGGAATGAAAATGGACTTTACTAACTCATTTGAATCTTCATAAATGGAGTGACTCAATATTCATATATTGAGAAGAGCTTCATAGTATTAATCATTGTAGTTTAATTTCCAAGGCACAAATTAAAGTATCACGACATCCACTTGATCCCTCTAAATAACTATCTCAAATTTATCCTCAATCTCCCAATACTCATAGGGAACCTGGAATTATGGAAAGTTATCCTAAAATAGTTTGATATATTGTTTTTGCCGGAAAATGTTGTAAAAGGACAAGACTTAGCAGAATTCCTTACTAGGCATACATCTACAGAAGAAATGTCTTTAAATACTAAACTACCTAATGAAGAAATATTATCCATTCCATATACCCCCCAAACATGGGATATGTATTATGAAGGTGCTTCCATAATTCCAATAAAGAAGATAATGGAAGACCCTAAACTCAGAAAAGTTTGGGTAGGAATTGTTCTTATCTCCCCCAAAAAAATGTTGTATTTTTATACTCCTTCCTGTTATCATATGGTAGTATTTACAATGATGTTGAATATCAATATCTCATTGTAGGTCTAGAGTGGTAACTTCAAGTATCAGTGAACCACCTAGAGGTGAAGGGTGATTCAGAATTTATAATCAAGAATATCAACAAGGATTATGCCATCATAAAGGAAGAGATAATTCCCCTATGTTATTACATATGAGGTTTAATGGAATAATTTCCCTCATATACAACATTGACTCACATTGTGTGTTAACAAAATTCTTAGACAGATGCATTAGAAAATGCAGCTATAGCTTTTACTGATCCAAATCGGGACAAAATAGTCATCACCATTGACCATCATCAAATGGTTTCACCTTTTGTTTGAATCAGATCAGAAGAGACCAGTGAAATCTTTCCCTTCCCTGATCAATATATCCCTAATGTGGTGTTGATTACCCCAATCTTGGAATATCTACAAGATGGAATACTTCCACTAGAAAGGGTTGTAAGAGAACAGATCTGGCGGTGAGCAGTTAATTTCACTCTTTATGATGGCCCAAATCACTAGAAATTCCTCTACAAATGATGATTTGATGGAGTCCTTATTAGATACATTGATGGATAAGATATTGCGGCTATTATAGAATAATTAATTGGGTGTCCTCCAATCAGGGTATATTCTTTCTTATAAAATCTGAAGTCTTGTAAATTATGGCCTCCGATGATGTAGGATTGCACAAAATTCACTAAGAAGTGTAAACCCTGCCAATTGTATGCTAATTTCATTAATCAACCCCCAAATTTAGTAACATACATCTAAATTCTATTTTCTATTTCCACATGGGTAATGGATGTTTTTGGGCTATATCCTCCCACTACAGCTAAGTAGTTTAAGTACATCCTTACTGATACTAATTTCTTCTCCAAATGGGCTACGTCAATACACATCAAAGAACTCAGAGACAAAATCATTATTATCTTTTTAATGGCTAACATCATTACCATATTTTTTTTCCCTCATACCATTTTTATGTAAAATGGAACAAATTTCTATTTGGTATGGTGAAGAAGCTATATCGTGAATACAACATCAAATCCAACAATTTGTCTTGCAATCATGAAATAGCTAATGGATAGATAGAGGTTTTCAATAAGACCCTATCAAACATACTCTAGAATATGAAGGATAAAGACAATAAATCTTGGCCTGGTAGCTCTTTCATTCCTTATGGGCTTACTGGACTACTACTTGTACTACAACATGGGAAACCTAGTACTCGTTGGTGTAAGGAATAGAAGTAGTGTTTCCCATTGAGGTTCAGTTTCAATCACTCCATATTTCCACTTGTAAAAATCTATTCATAGAAGATAATTCCAAGATACCAATGGATGAGATGGATTGGTTAGAAAAATATATTTCAATCCATAAATAACTTGTAGGTCTATATGAACTAGATATCATAAGCCTTTGACAATAATTTCCTTCTTCTATAATTTATATAAGGAGAATTAGTAATAGTCCTTATGAATCTGATGATTGTAGGGTAGAAGAATCTAAAGATTGATCCAAAGTTGAAAATTACTTAATCAATACATAAGTTCCACTCTAATTGAGCTTATTACATAGTCTCAATGGATGAAAAGCTAACTACAACTCCAACAAATTCAAGGCTCATGGAGAAGTACTTTGTGTAATTGAAAAAATTTCATCTTAGTTGTAGGATTTTAAATATCATAGCACCATTTGAATCCATGATGCACAATGTTAAAGTGTGTAGCGTCATCATCCTTTTCTCATGATGATAAACTTCACGACATATGGTTTAATCTGAAAGATGTTAAACTGCATTGCACCAGTTCTCCTCACTACATAAAATTAAACTCTATGGTTAACATCTCCCTTATTTGATGTTAAGAAAACACCAAGATACCATGAGTGGAAACTCCTTGTGGTCCCCCAAAGGATGATTAGCCTCTATAAATAAAATTCACTCACCTCATTGCCACTCCCAAGTGGTACATGAGCCCCATTTATCTATGTATTCAGATCAGACTCGCATAGGGAATAACTTTCAAGAACTAAATGTGGCTTAATTATTTCCAAATAAAGATACGTATTGACACCCCAATATTCTATATTTGGTAAAGACACAATGTTTCATTCATGTCAAGTGACCTCAGCTCCTTGTTGCATGGTGATAAACTGCATAGTTTAACAAGAACTACATGTGGATTGATTCTCATTTCAATGAGATATGCAGTGACACACAGATCTCCAATTAAGGGCCTAGTTGTGATCATAAAGAGATAATTTCCCTTGTGTATAAAGAAAATATATACTGGGAACTCCTTCACAAAATATGGATTGATTCTCATACCATTTTTCGTCTTGATCCCAACCATTATTCTAGAAAATATCTAAAAAATATATTAAATTCCCCTTCCCCACATAAAACCTAAGTTGGTGTGGGGGACTATATCAAGAACTATGTGTGGATTATTATTTCTCCATCAAGATTCATAGTGACACCCATATCTCATATCTTGGGTCCAGCCACAATTTCAAAAAAATCCCGTCACCCCATGTGTGCATGAATCAAACCTGAAAAGGGAGAATTTTTAAGAACTACATGTGCCATGATTCCTACCCCAGAAAGATACGTAGTGACACCCAGATCTCCAGTCCTTGGTTGAGATACAATTTTGGAAAATAAAATTATCCTTATTGTTCATCATGAATGAACTCACTCAACATAAAGAACATTTCCAAGACATCATACTTCAGACCCAACCATCAGACTGGAAGTTATCAAAATCCCTCTTTTCCACATGAAATTCTAGTTAGTGTGGGGAACAACTTTCAATAACTATGTGTGGCTTGATTATCATCAAATTATGATACATAGTGATACCTAGATCTCCATTCATAGGTTTATTCATGATTAAATCATAAATCCCCTTTACTTCCTGTGTGTGAATCATATCTATATAGGGAGCCTATCAAGGACCATGTGAGGCTTGATTCTCACCACTATAAGATACGTTTTGATGCATATAATTTAATTCAGGGGCCCAACCGCAACATTTCCATCACATCACATCAGTTCACCTTCATCCTTATTATATGAAGTTAAACTTTATGGAATTACAAGAACTAAATGTGTCGTGATTCCCATTCTATTGAGATACAAAGTGAAAATTAGGTCATATCTTATCATCTAGTCAAAATTTAATATCCCCCACTCCTTATGTATGGATCAGACTTTCTTGGGGAACTTCTTTAATAACTATGTGTATCATTATTCTCATCCCATTGAGATGTGTATTGACTTCCAGATCTTCAATCCTGGGCCTAGTCCTATCGCAACATAGAAAATCCCCTACTCTCCCATGTACGAGTAAGATCTATATAGGGAGATCCAATATGAGTTCCAACATTACACCTAAAACTGTATCTATTAGAACTATGTATGGCTTGATTCTTACCCCCAACAAGATATGTAGTGATGCATGAGTCTTACACCTTGGCCTGGCTATAATATTCCATTTCATATTGGAATCACCCACATCCTTTAAGAAAGATGTTAAATTTCCTGGTCAACATCCTTGTCTCATAAATTTAAACAAGGCAGTACCTCTATAACTACATGTGGATTTATTATCATCCATTTGAGATACATATTGAATCCTAGGCCATAATCTCTATTCCCAATCATAGGGTTGAATAAAATTTCCCCTCTCCAGCATACAATAAAAAATCTATGTAGGATTTGTTATTTTGGGTCCTTTCCTTGTAGAACCCACCAAGGAAACAGGATATTTTCCAATTCTATATATGAGTCAGATCTATGCAACGGACCCCAAATTCATAGTCAATATCAGTCCAAATATTTCCCTTTTTTATTGAACATTTCCCCTTTCACATGTCATATTCTTAATATTGAATACTTTTATATCTTCATAATCTTTCTTTAGCTTCTAGTGGTATAATGTTTTATACCTGAGAGCTCCTTTACCTGACTATGCAGCATGTGTCCCAGTTGGCCTTGCATAATCTACCCATAAGATGGGATTGTCAGCCTAATTATGTAACTATTTGACTATGAAGTAGGTTCCCTAGTTGTCCTTATATAAATAAACCCTATAATGGGGTTTTCAACCAATGGTAACATTGTTCTTGGGATAAGACTCTTCTATGCCTTTATGTTTTGACGACGGTATATCGGAACCCATAAATTAGCGGTCATCCCTTGTATATTT
The DNA here is from genome assembly GCA_963277665.1 of Viscum album. Classification (NCBI taxonomy): domain Eukaryota; kingdom Viridiplantae; phylum Streptophyta; class Magnoliopsida; order Santalales; family Viscaceae; genus Viscum; species Viscum album. The sequence continues at coordinate 2,125,700,053 of OY728119.1, forward strand.
GTTCTATATCTTTTATCCGGACCCGAAAGTCCTGAAGATCATACTTTACACTTTTCCCCTTCTCTTGTTCAAAGCATAAAAAAATAACCTTGGACTACATGACCTTATGTCATCCATTATTTCCATAATATTATGGGCCTAGTTGTATGATGTATAACTGAAAGCACCATACTTCCTACACATGGGTAAGACATGAGTAGAGTATCCATTTCCCCAATTATTTGGAAATGTTGACTTAAAATACCCCTTCCGTATTTAGGTACATCCTCCATACACCAAAATCTGTTCATTGGAAAATTTAAATCCCCGTAAAAAATTTATATTAGAGATAGAATGTCATAATTCTTGATAGATCTTTTGCCTGACCATGTAGTATGTTCCCCAGTTAGACTTGAATATGATGCCCCCATAATGGGTTTGTTAGAAAAAGGATTTCACTATTTGGCTATGCAGTATGTTCCCCAGTTGTCCTTTCATAAAAGATCCCACAAGATGGGTTTTGCAACCACTATTAAATTATTTCTTTGGAAATAATTAACATAACATTATAAGCCCTTTTTCCCATACCACCCTCTAAATATTGAAATCCCCAAATCATAGCTTACAACTTTCTCATTCCATACCAGAGTATAGTAGCACACTTCCAAATAGATTACCAAGAATCATAGAATCATAAAATATTTTTTCAAATATAGAGACCTTAAATTATATCCCCCTAATTTCATTTATCTATGACTTTAAACTACCTAGTATAATGTCCATGCTACAAGAATTTAAACTACATAGCATAATTTCATATCTGCATGACTTTAAACTTCATGGCCCCTAATATCCTTGTTGCATGACTTTAAACCGCACAACATAATGTCCTTTCTACATGACATTAAACTGCATAGCCCCTAATGTCCTTGCTACATGACTTTAATATGAAGATCCCCTAATGTCCCTACTGAATGACTTTAAACTAAATAGAATAATTCCCTTGTTGCATGACTTCAAACTGCACATCCCCTAATTTCCATGCTACATGAATTTAAATTACACAACCCCTAATTTCCTTGCTACATTACTTGAAACTGAACATCCCCTTAATTTCCTTGTTTCATGGCTTTAAATTTCAGAGCATAATTAATTTGCTGCATGACTTTAGACTGCATATCCCAATATCATAAAGCACATTTTTGAAAAAATGTTTCCTCTTTCACATATAAAATTTATATAATAGTGTCCTTCCATTCATTACCTAAGTTGGAATATATTCTTCTTTTATTCTTAGACATCTTTTTTTAGAAAAGTCGCCCATTTTGGTCTTGAGACATCTAAATATTAAAATTTCTTTGTTCAGCAATAAAATAATTTCATAATTCTGGAAAACTCATTTACCTGACTGTGCAATACATGCCCCCAGTTGGCTAGGTATAAGCTAGCCACATAACGGGCCTATCATCCTTAGGATATCACTACATGAAAATGTAGTACACACCCCAGTTGGACTTGTATAAAAAATCCCTCATAACAGGGTTTTCCAATAGTGGTAACTTCTTTATTAGGAGATACCATCCCTATTCTCCAATTCCATGTCTTATATTTGGAGATCACAAAATTGTCTCAATATACCCCTTGGAAGTATTTATAGAATATCATAACATTCCAAGACACCATGTTTTTTGGGTTATAATTTCAAAATTCATGGTCAAGGGTATTAAACATAAAACACTAGCTTTATCAGTCCAATATGTATAAATTTTAAATGCCCACAAAAATGGACACAGTACTCACCAGGTTGAAAACTCACAAAGGGAATCCTAAAAAAATTATTCTCATCTCGTTAGACCTACACTCCATATAGTTTAGGAAAAATCGAGCAATGAAATGTTAAAATACATGATTTTTATAGGATTTTGCATAAAACCCTAGTAACAGTCAAACTACAATCACTAGGGCCCTTGGATTAGGTAAAATTTAGAGTTCCCCCATCCCTATCATTGTAGTTATTATTAACTGATATGAAAATATAATACTATGAAAATCATCTTTGACATTATGATTACAGGAAGAATATAAGGATGAATACATATATGATTGGAAATAAAATTCTTTTCATTTACGGAGAAAATCAACGAAATATACACAAAATGGAGGGTCTATATATTAAACTACAAAAGGATTTCAACATAGCTCTCCATATATTGAATAGCCTCATGATACCCATCAATTGCTTATTGATGTTTAATCAGCCGACCAACTTCAGTCTCCTCGGACTAACAATAACTTCCATGGAATTCATAATTGTAGTTGTCCCTTCTTCTTGGGCTTCACCTAATGAACTGTAATGTTTTTCGATCTCTCATTGAAAAAATTATCAATCTATATAAAGTTGTGAAATTTGAACAGCCTTCTCATTGATTTACCACTTGAATTCTGCTGGTTTTGTGCTATGATTGTCCTCCTCTTGGGATATTGTAGCTAGAAAATCATCAATGGTGGTGAGAATTTTGAACTTTTAAAGTCATCCCAAATATTATGCTCTTATTACCTCCAATTAATATTCTCTTTCACAATAGTTTGGATTGGATGGTAATCAAATCTAGTGAATCCGAACATGCTAAACAGACCCAAAACCCGCGATATTCACAAAGGTAGTTCCTCAAGGGGAACCTCGAAGATTTTATTTAATATATCTGTCCATGTATTGTGACATGCAATACAAAGAGTTTTCTTCAACTTAGGATACAACTTAGATTCACTTTCATAATGAGTTATATACCTTAGGACTAATGCACTTAAAGAAGTGCCTTATTTTCTTCCCTCCTGAATAGTGGTTGCCTTCCCTTTTGATGTTGATCAAGCTAATGCCAAAGATTTTTCCTCAGACCCAACCATAGAAGCTAATAAACCTATATGATGAAATAAAATCATTGTTAAATTCAAAATAATTGCATGAATGGGGAATAGTCATAATATTTGGTGATTCTTACCCAACATCAGGTCAGCAGCTTGAGAAGATTCTTCCATAACATTACCAACCACAATAGTTTGTGTTGGAACTTCTTGTTGAGGGACACTCCCATATGTTTTCCCAGGAAATTGCAGATGATCATTAGGAAGGATTCCCATCCCATGATCTACCTGAGCTAGTTCCCCCTCAAGAGTGGGATTGAGAGTGATTTCAACATCTTCTCCCTGCACTATCACTATAGCCGTTTTTTGGATGATGATTCACATTCCAACCAATCATGATTACATAATCAGGCATATGAATATTCATTGAATGGGAAATAAATACTCATGTCCATTTGGTCCTATATATAGTGCCCCAAATTCTTCTAAAGTAGTATAAATATTAGTATGTTCCATTATTTAATCAAAATACATGCCAAGATTCATCATGATTTCTATCAACATCCGAAGACCCATGATAATCTCACCCTCGGTAACACTTTGGGCTCTTTTGTTTGTGGCCCTCCTCTGACAACTTGGGATCTGAAACAACCTCCTTGGTGATAGTTTCAGGGTCAGCATTAGTCATTATAGGATTCTCTAGTGCATGAGACAAACCTAAAAAATTAAAATAATGGAAGTATGTTTTTGGTATATAACCTCTCATAAAGTAGTTTTGGTATACAAGACACCTCCTCTCTCTCTCTCTCTCTACAACAGTGATAGGATTAGTGTTAATAACAAATGCTATATTCTTTTTCCAAAACACCTCTTCAGTTAAATGATCCATTTCACTGGAAGGATTATGTGCTTGGTCCAAAGAGACCACTTCATTTCTTGAGAAATAATTCATAACATCCTTAATGGAATAAACATAAGGAGTTCCTGAAATTCCATGAAGATTAAACATTTTCTCTAGAAAAAGCTGAAATTAATGATGTGAGGAAGATTTACCGATGCTGAAAAAGAATTTATCCATGGATTTCATCCTTGGTTGTTATTTACTGTTTTTCTTCTTCATAGGAGGGATAGCATCAACCTACTCAAAAATAGGTATCATGGGTGGGAATTGTCCTTCCATATCATCCACTATGGCCTACCATCTTGGATAGAATTCTTTGGATTTGAGGGGTGACCCAAAAACCCTGATCACAGTACCACCAGGGATATACCATGGGGATGGAATCTCAATTGATTCTCTATTATCCATATACAAATTAAAATGGTATTTCCATTGACTAAAAATTCTTTTGCTGAAATATAAAGGTAAATAAGAAAAGAGTTTGAGAATAAGAGAACTTACATCTACATGATTGAAAAAGTCACACCTTTCCCTAAAATATGAATGATTGATCCCCTCAACAGAACCATGATTTATCATATCCTTAACTATCCCTGTGGGAGGGACCCAATCGTTTGTTATATAGATGATCATCTCTTACTCCTGAATGTTGATTCTCACTTCAACAGGATTGTCCTCAAATAAAGTACTAGATGAAGATCAGAGATATCCTACACCTGGAATTTTAAAATTGTCACATAGGATCTCCCACATGGTTTCAACATAAAAAAGAAAATTCCTTATATTTTTGGACCACCTCTAGCCATATGTATTCCAAATATATCTCAGCCCGATGAGGGGATGATTTTGCAGCCCTAGATTTGATGGGATTCCCAATTACTTTCATCACAGATGGTGGATGATAAAATGCAACCTGGGTCTCTACTTGGAGAAAGAGACTAGACCACCTAGGTGATGCTTTAGTTGGTGATGATGGTGTAGCTTTATAGATTATTTTAGGAGGATTATATCTTGTATGGGGCCATTTTGATTAACTGGGGGCCTCACCATCCTCACTCTCCAACTCTGATGACTCAAACCATGAAAGGGGTGAAGCACCTTCCAAATGAGAAAGTTCTTTCCTTCTTCACCTCTTTACTCCAACTTGAGGAAAATCATTATCTAACAACCCTTTCGGGTATGATTCTATCCAAGCTTCAGCATGGTAGGTAGTCAATCTACTTTATGTGTCAGCTTTAGTTAGATGAATCACTACCTTTATTAGTTCCATACCTGTAAGCACCCATATTTGTCAATCCACCATGGGTTTTTGTTATAATCTATTGTTCATCGGAGGGGATATAGTAATTAGTTGTATAAATTTGAATTGGTGTGAAAATTGGTAAGGATTTTATGCATTTCATATGATTTTTCCATCAATACTAGTTTCCAGTACACCATCCCTGAGGGCTATCATATATGAACATAGCTATATATTGGTCATCTTGTCATCAAAATACCTTCCTTTGGTCATATTCCAAGAAGTAAGGATGTTTAATTCCTTAAATAAACTCTGTATTGTTCAAATGTCCTGAGGTTTTAAGGATAGGTCTAAAAACTAGATAAATAATGAATGAATGGTCAGAATGATCTCCCGATGACTTGAATTCCACTCTAAACAGCATAGGTCCTGAAATGAGTCATTATCCATCCCCAAAAAACATTTAATGGTGCTTCAATTCTGAAGGAAGACTTCCCACCATGAATGTGTAACAAACTCCTGTGGATTTTTTCCAAAATAGGGGTGGCCAACCCCACTATTTTCTTCTCTTCCATCTTGCCTAATACAAAAAATGTTCCTGGCCTTATACAACATTGGAATCATAGAAATGAAATAGATAAATACAAATACACATAGCTAGAAACCCGCAAGATTCATCTGGGAAGGAATTTTTGGTTTGATTTCTTATCCCCACTCGACAAACTCTCCTTTTTCTAGCATCATCCAGAAAGTTTTAGGTGCACTTCACTTTACCTATTTGGGAAAACTTTTTGGAATCTCACACATGGGACCTTCCCCCTTATTCATCAAGAAAATTCTTGTCCACGTCTCTAGATGAATATCCCCTATTGTTCATGGATTTTCCTTCTTGCTACTGTGGACTATTTTTAGCAGCTCATATGCTAAAAATGGAAGCTTATTTGTGTCATTCTATATTGAAATTGGTAGAATGAATTCATCATACACATCTCTATGGATTAGAGCCTAAAAGATCTTATGAATTTCCCACAAGTTGATTCCCACTTCTCAATGTGTCAGATGGATGGAATTCATCTGTGGACTCAACCGGGTCAGAAATTCAGGCACAAAGTCTTCATTCTTATACACATAGGTCTATCCTACCCATACATCCTTGTAAATTGAAACACTCTCTCGATATTTTTTGAAATCTTTATAGGTTTTTTATACCCAATATTACGACATCCATATGGTATTTACACCCACTATTGGGATAAAGTGCCATCCTTTCTCCCAACCCTTTGATTGATTTGTCTGTGAATATCGAAAAATTTAAGAATAAAAATGTGGAATTAGTTTGGCTGAATGTGGTTTCTGATCTAGAGCACAAGGGATGTGATGTATAAAATGGGACATGGATGTTATCTCATCATTAATATATTTACCTATACCTGAAAATTTGGCAGATGAGAAGTTCTTATGATCTTGAAACCAAGAGACTAAGTGATAATTCTTTGGACCATTCATATTGACTTCCTGAAGATGATTGTAATTGTAAAGAGTAAAATAAATACTATTTGAAAAATCACGATGATATTTCTTCAAATACCCTACCAGATTATGAAGGGTGGTATTGTAGATGTCGTAGTAATCATGCTCTATGATATTCATCATTTAATCAGTTCACATAATATCCAGTTCATCAGTGTTTGTGATCCTATTGAGAGATATTGTACCTGCAAATAAATATCAAGTTTATTTTAGAATATGTTCATTTTGAAATTTTTTCAGAAATAAAGAAAATTTGGAAAAGGAAATTTGGTATGCAATTATAGGGGTTTGCTAGTATCTCACCCAAATTTAAGCATGCAAGTGTCTCGATGATGGTTTGGAATTCAAGTATCTTACTCAAATAAATAATATATTTGTGAGAACAAAATCTTTAGTAGGAAAGGAACCTGTGTAGAAGAGTTGTGCGAGGATAGCTCGAATTTCTAAACTGTAAGAGTTTTTCAGAAAATTGAGGCCCTATTTATACAAGAATAATCCTACCTACATGATTAAATTAAACAATAGACTTCCTCTGTACACTTGCATGATCAACTAAACATAGCTTCCAATTTACCCCATCTATCCCCTTTTCATCCCCTTTTACCTTAAGATTAGACCCTATTTTTTGTGATCAGATCCAATCCTAAAGGGTGGATTTTGTTGACACTCTGTTTCATTATATGGATGAAAATGTGACAAAGGGAAATTCATTCGAGAAAATTAGAGAAGGTATATGAATAATTCCCAAGAATCACAAAGACATATAAAATGGTTCCCCCAAGGTAGCCCAAATCATTATCGATGCACAAGTAATTTCATGCCACCCCACTTGTGTGCCACCACACTTTCGCGACCAGAAACCTTCACCCAGGTTCCCTTATATAAATATCCCCTCAGAGGGTCTTCATTTTTACAGATTAATTTCCCCAAAGGTCTATTACTTCTCTGATCACCCTAGTACTTTTCTAAAGTCATCTAAACTCTCCAAGGTAGTTTCCCAGCACCTAAAGGGAGAGATTCCAAGGGGGATAATGATACGTAAGTTCATTCAGTGTTAAAAATAAATAACACTTGGGAACCTCATTTACCCAACCCCAAAATTTAAGAAGACTAGTGCAATTTTCACTTCCTCAAATAAGAACTTGTGGTACTCACTTTTTGGGAATACCTTTGAAGGTCCTTGAAGTCTTGAGTCAAGTCTCACCCAAGTATAGTCATCCAGGTTGTTCAACACCTAAGGTTTCATTAGTTCACCCAATCCTACTTTCACGGATCACCCTTGTGAAAATATCCTTGGTTCTCTGTACCATTCAACCTGCGTGAGCCATTAATGAAGTATCCTTTAAAGACACCTATGGAAATTATTCTTATTCACTAGATCCCTTTCCTGAAAGGGACTATTTTTAAACATAAACCAAGACCTCCTAATTTATAAAACCTTCAGGAAAGGAACACCAGCTTTTCTACATTTTGGATTTGGATTTATATGGTCAAAGGGTTCCCACACTTTTCCTACCAGAGGGTACGGATCCTGGAGGAATTTTTAGATTTTGATATCTATGGTTATATATACCCTTACCCTAGGGAAAGTGTTGCATAGTTCTAGGTATTGGATTCTGAGGATAGGAATTTGTCCCCCCATTCTCATATCTAAGACCCTGAGCCTCCAGTTCCTAATAGTGAGGGTAAGGATAACACTTGCTTTTCCCTTCCACGTGGAATGAGATCCTCCATTCGATGTTGAACAAATTTTAGGGAACTCCTCCTGAGATAATCCCCTAGCCTTTCATATAGGAGGTTTTCATATTTCTCTTATATATGTACTTCACCTCTATTCCTTCCTTACCTTGGACTATTGTCCAATGTAAATTGAAGAGAGGGAAGCTTCATAGCCCCAGAATCTTCCATTGTATCCCCAACCTCTTCTATTTTAGCCCCACACACATCCTCCATCATTCTCCTCCTCTACCATCATCAAAGGAAGGAAAATGTGTGGTTGGTTGAGTCTTTCAAATCCTCTTATTTCTCAAACCAATCATAACCCATGTGGGATAAGAGGTTAGTAACGATCACAACATCCACACAATACTCTAGAATTAATGAACTATGAGAACTATAATTTCTATCATAAATAGGATACATATGAATCCCACTCAGGGCCTGAGAAAAATTGGAATCCTCCTCAGGAATAACACCCAATTATAATTCCATTGATCTGGATATCCTCCTCAAGAGTAAACCCCAAGTTAAGCCCAAAAATCACAATGATTAAAAATATTCCTTATAGAACCATCATGAGGGATATACTTATCAAGGGTAACCCACAACATATCATCTCAAAGGGTTCATACTCCCCTACAAGACAGAACTTTGAGGAACTCCATAGGCATGGGTCCTCACCAACAAACTACGTAGGATTTGATTCCCATCCAAACAGGATATATAGGAAGCCTCCCTCAGGTTCAAAATTTATATCCTAAACCAACCATGTCCTATTGGGCCATATCCCCAATATAGTCTCATTCAAATTTGAAACTCACATCCCTTTTAAGTTCCTTGGTCTGTTTCAACATAAGCCCCACCCTAAACTTTGACTGGGCACCTTCCACATATATGTCCCTAGCACATGTTGTTAAACAATATAGTTGGGTCCTCATAACTTGACCTTAAAAGGTATGACATCCCTTGTTAAATGGAAATGAACAACATGGGTTCATATTCCATTAACAATGATATGTAGGAAGCCCACCTTTTATTTTGATATCAACATCATAACAACTTTCATCTCCCCCGATGACGATAAATTCTTGAGTGACATCCATCTACTTTGATGACCATAAACTCTAGAGTGCCACACTGTGTGGATAGAAAACCAACATCGTCACAATAACGACCAAAGAATCTCTATGTAGTATATTAGAGGATATAGTCAATAGAGAACCTAAGATACATACAGATATCTCCATTGATTAAGAACCTCAGATACATACAGATGATTGTGAATTCCACACATGCTAATAATTTATTTCTATATTGGGATAACTCACATCATACTTTGGAATTAATGAAGGATTCATGAACATATCTTAAACCCATGATAGAGTCCCATAGTAGGCAATAATTCCCCCCAAAATGGTCTGATGGGCCCAACCTCCCATCCTATCGAATAACGCATGTTCTAAAGAATTGTGTGTCAAAATACCAGATGAGCTTCTATCTTTGGAAAGTTGGTCCCTTTGGATACAGAACCCTTCAGTGTTTCCAGTTCAATGAACAAACCCACTAGAAACTATTCATAAATAGTGATTTCCCCAACGAAGTCACATTTCCAAAGGAAAAAAAGTTCGTTAAATCATTCTTCGGAAATAAAGGGTAAAGGTATGGGACATGTTAAATAAAATCCTTTCTTTTAGTTACATAATTTATTATTGAACATCCTTTTTTCATGAAATTCCATTTTTATTTATGTTCATTTCTTATTTTATAAAAAATAGTTTTTTAACCAAAATAAATTTCATATAAGGAATTCAATCCATTACCCTTAAAAAATGGAATTTTTATATTGTACTCACAACAATAAATTTTACAATAATGAAAACAAAATGTTTTCAAAAAACACTTCTCTATGATTCAGTTATCATTATCCTTAAATGATATATCTATAATGAAGTGATGCTTTATATTTTATTAATTTATGAACCCTTATGGATAATTATATTTTTATATCCTATGATTTCTTAATTTTATGTTACTTTATATGTTTAAGAAACATATTCTCTTTTAATGTGTTATTTATGTTATGATGATAATTGTTTTTAAGTGGAACACTTATATATGGATAATTATAGGTGATTCTCTATATTTCCATCCAATGTATTTGTATAATAATATATATCATGAGTTATTCAGGTGTGGATATAATGAGTTTGTTTGTGATTTCATGGTCTTGATGGGTTTGATCAAATTTTATAGCATGGAAGGAATGAATGTTTTCACATTGGGGTGGGAATAATGGGTTTTATCACACATATTTTCTTTTGATTAATGTTTTTCATTGTATAATGAGTCTTGAGGCATTTATGAGTTGATTATAAATTTATTCCAAATTTCAAGATTCATTTTATTTCTAAGAAATTCCATGTTATCATTATTATTCCTTTTCATGTATCCCAAAACTAATTTCATGTTCACATGTAAAATATTTTCTATTTTATTATTCCTTAATGATATTTTTGTGATCATATATGGATCCATCGTGTTTTTTTATTATCATACATTTCCCTATGATATCTAGTAAAGATATTTATGTTTTCCTTATATTTTACTTCATGATTATGAAATAATACTCTATTATATTTATTTTCCCTTACTAATTTGATCCCAACCCTCTCTTCTATTTCAATTCCCCAGGTTATGATGATTACATTATATGATATTCCTAAGAAAGCTTATAGTGGAGAAAAATAATCGAAAAAAAAATTTGAGTGTCCTCAAATAATATTTTTATACAACTAATTTATAAGACATGAACCCATTTAGTCCTTGGATTATGAATCTTTTCTGTGATATACTATTTAAATCATGTGATTAATGTATTATTTATTTCATTTATAGAATAAGTCACTATAATATAGGGGTGGATTCATTTCTATAACCATCCCCACCCATATGATCACTATATATAAATGTATCTAGGGTGTGACAATGGGGGTGAGATATCAACACCAACCCACAAGGCTTGGTATATTACTACCTCCACCTTCTATGAGGATGTAATACTTTTCATAAATATGAGTGGATTGATTAGAAACACATTCATAGTTTCTTATTATTGTTTATCTATATCAATATTAGGGATTTTCCTAGTAAAATATACCAAAAAATATCTCAAGATCACCCTCTATAAACTAATTATAGTGTAGAAGAGAGAAGATTGATTAAAACCATGTAATAGATTTAACAAAAATAAGTTTTTCATGAAAAAATATATCAATGAGGATTAATATATATATCAATGTACATAAAAAGTTTCATAAATCCACTTAAAGGTCTAGGAAGGATGAATATGTGATTCCAGCTATGTGATTCATGTTAGTAAATGCCAATAGAATCAGCCTCACTAATAATGTAGAACATGAAACCAACATATGTTATGATAATATAGATACATATATTTGAAATAATATACACACTAAAACATGTCATGAATTAATGAACACCAGGTATCAAATGTATACTGATGACTTGGGGTCTCCACCAAATATAATTTCACTTTCTCCTCTGTGATTCTTATCAAACTATTAAGATAAATGTGTGTTTATTTTCCTCCCTCCATAAGAATAATGTAAGACTACAAAAATTAAGGAGAAAATTGATCAGTATAAAATTTATTTAATGTTTCTAAAATTAATCAAGTCTGAACAACTGATAGGATATATTTTTTTATGAAACCATCAGCTTGAGGGAAATATATAACCTCAGGTAATTCATCAAAGAAGAAGTCTATTCTAATCCAATATGAGTAGCTTATAATCACTCAACCAACCCAAGTACTATAAAACCATTTTTTATAACCTTAATATCTATGGAATATCTATAACATATTCCCCAATAGTATAAACCATCACTTGTATTTGGAAAACTATCCCTTATTTACTTGAATTGAATATTATCATCCACTACAAGTGATTCAACCCTATCAAGAATATCTATTTTATACCACTTTATAATTGAACCAAGATATAATACCTCCATAACTTCATGACATTATCAAATACATTATTTAATGAATGGAATCAATTGAGGGGAAAATCATGCTATGTAATGAGAGAGGAATCCTAAACCAGAGTGAGGGGAATTGACTCTTCCTCCTCTTAACATTAGGAAAACCACATTCCTGATATTCAATGTAATGAGATATGTAGAGTAGTATCTCATGTATATATTATATCTATGCTTCAATTTTAGGAAGTAAATGTAATAATAGCAGGTTATAATGGTCAAGTGTTTCATCCTGGCCTTTGAGGGATAGTAATTTGACTTTTACACCAACTTAAAAGTTAGGTTTATCACTAACATGGAATATATTCAATAAATGTTTCACTATAAATTTATATCAATGAAAATAAAGAAATTTTTCCTTGCCATATTGGATTGAATGAATTGTATACATGATTTTTTTTTCACTTCATTTCAATGTGGAAAAGACTGATAAATTCCTTAGAAGTGAAAATTTTGAAAGTGTAGCTTCTAGATAGAAGATAAAATCACTAAGATGATATACAAAAACCATTAATTCCCATAAATTTTAACAACTAGTTATAGGAGTTCATAGAAATAGGAAAATAACTAAATGATTATACTCAGTTAAATACTTCTATATCCAAACCGATATTAACAATATAAGGGAAGAGTCCTTGTGGAGTAGTGATTTTGTTTGATACACTAAAACTATCACTGAATCTAGATCCAACTCATAAGTCCAATAAATGTCAAAAAATTCATAATCCTAAAGAATACTAATAATAATAAACAAAAATCCCTCATTATGTGTGAAATAAGTATTAGAACCACTCTAAATATGAGGGCCATAGGAATAAGGTCAAATCCATTGGAAAATAAAATTTCCCTGCGTTTTTTATAGAATCCTTGGAGAATTACATGATCCAATTTCTCAAGAATAAGTGACCCAAAATGTTTCAACTAGATAATCATCATAACTAATGCCCACACTCTCAAATTTTGGGGTACAAGATCTTGTATTGTGTCAACTTCAAGGATATAATCTAGAAAATGATAGACTCAATACAAGTCTTGTTTTTAAACAGCCTATTTATGTGACCTATGTCTCTGATTCTCCACCATAAGAACAATTGGAATGATAGAAAATATATAACATAAATGATTCAAAATTTGAAGACTGGATGACTAATAAATCAGAAACTTTAGTGAATGAGATATATAGGTCATAATTGAGTCTTTCAGTTGTGACCTAGATTCTCATGAATACCCTGATGAAACAAATTCATCATCATAGTATTTCATTCATAGATTCAATATACATCAGTAGTATAAGGATTAATAAGAATTTCTATATGAATTATACATGCCTATTAGACCCTCTTACTCATCTTACAACTATCACATGTTGGATTGGAACCACACCGCAAAATAAATAATTCATCTAATGGGTAGTTTCAATAAGTATGTGTTATTTTCATATAATTTATAGAGCTATTCACTAAATGTAAAAGATTAATATGATCATAGGTTCCCCCAAAAAAATTAGAGATGTGGTCATAGAGGTTGAGATGGTCGGGGAAGATGAAGTCATAGTGGACCCTGATATAGAAGAATTTTATATATTGATCTTATAAATGTAGCTGAAACTAGGATAAATGCACTTTAATGATATTTCTAGGAACATTATTATAACCCTAAGTAATATAGTTCTCATTAAAATCCAATCATGTGGTAAAATAGACTATTATACATGCATTTTTCTAATAAATATTGTGTTGTAGGAAGGCTGATTTTATCCCAACCAAAAGACCAAAAATTGTCTCCCTAATTTACATTATGTGAAGATGTCATTAAAATAGTCCTCTTAGACCATTAATCCTAAATAAAAGGAGAAACATCATTGTATGAAGAATCATACTCTAGTCTAGAAGTTTAAAATATTAAAAAATCTAGCCATCATACCATCTAGGATTTCAATATTGGATTCCCTTCACCTGTTGATGTAAATTAGGGAATCCTATATTAAGGACCTTTTAATTCATTAGTATTTAAATTATTACAATATAAAATACATATAACATGGATAATAACTCTATTAAATACTATACTATTATTTAATTTATAGATCAAGGCTTAGAAAATTACGTACATGCGCACATTATACCCATTTATATATCCAAAACAAATTGATGAAATTAAAATTTTTTAAGACCTATTTCATATTGTTCTATTATAAATGTCATGTCAATTGAAACCCAAATATACAAGGACTATATCAAAGATTAATTATGCCTATCTAGCCCAATAATCCTATCATTTAACAGGATATAATACAAGAACCTTAAAAAGATCATAATGTAAACCCAATGTAGTTATTTTATTTTTGAATTTGACATTATGGAGGTCTATGAGGACCCAAAATTCAATGTCATTCTTGGAAGTACATGGATCCACGTATGGAAAAAAGTTCTTCATTGTATAATTAAATCAATAATTTATTTTTTATAGGTAATTTCAATGTAAATTATGGTTATTATTACTCTATTGTGACTTTTGAATAATAGGATATAGACATAAGGATCAAAAATGGTAGGGGGCTACTGGTGGTAAACAAATTCATACAAATTCATTCATCCAACAAAATAGAAATCGTTTCTTTTAATCCATGGAACTAACTCATTGAACATTAAATATTTAATTTAAAATAAATTTTGTAAATTACTCCTAATCATGGAATTAATCAGTTCATGAAAATCACATTGGATAATGAATTAAGACTGACAATCATGTTCCTCTAGTATGATTATCAGGAACTTGCTTCCATCAAGTGGCACCCATCAAAAAGGGAAAATATTACTACATAGTCCATGTATATGAAGATTGATCCTAAGTTCCATAACTACAATATAGGTCCAACTAATGATCAATATAGATAAAAAATATCTCTGATCATCTAGATATGAATCAAATATGAATTAGTGAATGGATTATTAGAAAATTTGATCATGTTATCCTTATATCTGTTGTGTACAATGAGAAACAACATCCATAATAAGGATGAAATTTCAATGGGAATAACAATACCCCACACTATCTTTTGAATTACAAGATTATAGCACATCTTTTTTTTCAAATTATGGAGAAGAATTAGATAAAGTTATCAAGGATGAAACATGGGTAGTTGATGAAGGATTATTTATCATCATTGATGAAATAAAATAGGTTAACATTGATATAAAATATAATATACCACCATAATTATTTAATTAATCCATGAATTATTAAAATTAAGATAAATACAGCCCCTTACACGAGCTACATTGAGATTATTTTTTGGGTACTACACAAAAAATCCCAAGATGTATCCTTAGTTGGCCACTAATAATTTTTTTTGGTTGAATGATTACCAAAGATATAAAAATTAATTAACATGAATGAATCAAACCATGAATAACAAGGTTGAATATAAGGTTTATTAAATAAAAAAATAAATTATTATTCTATATGTTCAATACCCAAAGTGGCTCAAAAAATATCTACCTCAAAAAAGTGGAAAAATATATTTGTGCATTAACATTGGGGACCTCAATCGTCAAAATATGAGGGGTAATATCTTAGTCCCAATAATATAATTACTATTAAATGTGACACATTTATTCCATTACCTATTATCATATATATGAATTCTGGCTATAACCAGATCTAAATAGACCCTAGATAAGAGGAGGCCACTACCTTTTGGGAACATTAATTGGTATATTATTATCATTTAATACCTTTTTTATTTAATAAAACTAGGGATACATCCAACATACCATGATTCATATTTTTAATAACATTATAGGTATTTACATGGATTGTTAGGTATATTATATAGTGGTCAAATCCTTATAGTGTTGTGATAACCTTGTTGATCTTAAAATTGTTTCAATAAACTAAAACAACATATATACATAATGAATATATATAAATTAACCCTAAGAGAAACATAGGAGAAATTTCTTGGAAACATGGAATGTTATCAATATATTGATGTTGAAACTAAAAAGTCTATATAGATATTAAACATACCTCTTCTTAAAATACTCATGAAATTATGAGGAATCCCAATATGTATTTCCTGAATTATTTGTTATATATCTAACTTTATTTGAAAATATATCCCCTTGAAAATATGTATTTAGGGGATGATTATTTTCAAAGGGATTTAAATATTCAATGATAGTACCTTCTAAACCCACTAGACGTGATTCCTCATATGGATGGAAAACCTCTAATATGTTATGTGAAAACCATGGAGAAATCACTTGGTTACCTATTTTCTTAGATGAACGATTCGTTTCACAAGATCCTCAACCCAATTGGTGAGGACTTAGAATGTGTATCCAAGAGACCCGAGTTCAAAACTGGGTGAAGACATATATTCATGTACTGTATCATTACTATAGTAGGCATTGTAGAAAACATTGTTCAGTACTGTAGCATCCAAAACTATTCATTCGTTTGGCCTTTTGGGCCACTGGTTTGGGCCTCAGGTCCTTTAAGGCCTTAGTTCCACCCAAGGCCTTCGGATCTGTAAGACTTTTGGGCTACCTCAAGGCCTTCAGGCCACCTCAAGGCCTTCGGGCCACCTCTAAGCCTTCGGGCCACCTTAAGACCTTCAGGCCACCTAAAATTGTTCTTTAATGATATGATAGACTCTACAAGGAGCAGAATCCAGATGGGGATTTAGATCAGTCACATTCACCAAAAGTAGAATCTATGAATATTTTTATGAAGGAGAGGTTATGTAATTGCCATCGGGACCATCCTCTGCTTGCACGGGAAGCCTATACACACTGCCATGAAAATTTGGAGAGATGCAATCATGATCAAGAAGCTGGGAGGAGGAGTTCCAAGTATATTTTGTATGTTTCCTAAGACCTATGAGTCTTGTAATCTCTTAGAATATGAGCCTTGTAAGGGTTTCCCCTCATCCCTTGAAAGGGGGGTTATCAAAAAAGAAATAAAAAAGCAGGCCCTAGGGACATTCGGGTAGATGAAAAATTCATCAAAGATACTAATATATTCTATATAAAAAAGATAATTTTGGATACCAAGACATGATATTATGACATAAAAAGGACCACCACACATTGATTTTCATAGTGTAATAACTAATACATTATAGCATCATATGGTCCACCTAGTCTCTTATATCAATCTGCTCAAATATATCATTAGTTATCCAATTTTTACATTGTTTCTAGCATGATGGATTTTCATTATATATTAGTTTGAAATTCATATCATTTTCGAAATTGTGATTAAATTTCCTTCATTTTCAAATTGTCTCAGAGGAAACCCTATTCCAAAAAAATCATTGATGGACATGAATCTCCCTGATGTTATGGTATTCTCTATTCATGATGATTCCAAAACATGGAAAATATATATTTATAGTACTTTCAGAATATCGAATGTTTGGATAGTGGAAAATATAAACCTCAGCTACTTCTGTTTATAGATTATATCATTATCCTCAAATTATATAGTTCTCCTATACTCTATTATTCCTGTATAAGGATACAACAATAATGATGTAGAATAACTAGACCTTGTTACATGCTTAGATATATCCCTATATATACTAGTATTCTAATTGAATATCAAGGGTGATTCAAATTTGGTAATCAAGAAAACCAATTACTAATAATCCATCAAGAAATAGGAATTGATTCCCTTTCTTATTAATGTTTGAGTGTTGATGGTGAAATTGCCCTTTGTTACAACAATGTCTCACATCCCATGTTTATAGAATGACCAAGAAGATGCACTATAGAATGTAACAATATCCTTAGAAGATTCATACTAGAATGAGATGTTCAGTCATAGGGAAGATTGTAGTATGGTATCTCCATTTATCAGTACTTATATAGAGTAAATTAAATAATATTACACCACCATTAGTCAAATAATTTTTTTTATCATCACTTATTTTTTCAATGATTTTATGTATGTATCCAATAAGATACGACATGAAAATTTTGATTATCCCATATAATTGAACCATGTATAAATATATTCTTTACGAGATTGTATATTTATTCTTTATCGCACCAAAAACTATAGAAATGTTCTCTATAAATGATGCATTAACTTAATCCTTCCCAGACACATTTGAGGAGAAGATAAACTCACTATTGTATAGGAAGTACATGTGGGAACCTATGTTTCCAACATGTTAGGAACAAAGACATTCCATCAAGTGAAGAGGCAAAGAAACTTCTTTCAATCTGTGATGCATTACTATAGGATGCATGCAATGAAGTTCAACTTTTTTTCAAATTCATTAAATCCTCATTCATTATTCCCTTGAATTATTAAAAACATCCTAATATAATTTTTAACATATTGTGTAGGGTTTATATTACATAAGGACATATTCTCTATATATAACCATAAAATTTACGTACATTCACAATGCCATAAATTTCCTTACCATGTATTTTGAGGTTATATCCCTCAATTATGTTAGGAAAAAGGCTATAATCAATTTCATGAAGTCTAATATCATTTATAGAATCAGTGTCCCATATATAAAAATGATTGGAAATGAAACCAATTTATATATTTCAATGTTAAAAATGATATATCAAAAGAATAATATCAAGTCAAAGCATTCATCCTGCAATAATACAGTAACAAACAAATAGGTAGAGGCCATTAATAAAAAACTATATAATTTTTAAAAATATAATTGAAAAAATAATAAATCATACATGTAGAAGCATAAATATACTCTATAGTCTTATAAAAACATAACCTATACTAAAACAAGAGTAACTACTTTCTCTCATGAAAATAAGAGTGGGGTAGTCCTCCCCATTTAATTTTAGTTTCCTCCAAATTTCATTAGCATTCATAGTAAACTATATTATGATAAATAATCTTAAATACGACATAATTAGTTAGATAAAATCAGTGAAAAAATGTTATACATGATTTAAAATAATGAAATATATTTGAATCAAGTCACACCAACATTCAACAATAAGGATTTCCTCCACTCATTAATTCAAGGAGATATGAGGTTATCCCTAAGAAATCATATCATACTTCATAAAAATCATATAATGATTGAACATAGATATGATGCACCTTATGCCATATTGAATATCTTCTAAAATGGATCCAACTCATCAACTATAATGAATTATTATCATATCACTCCTACCATTAATTCATGATTCCTCAAGATTTAAATTTTGTAGATTCATACATTGTATATAATGGTCCACTTCACATAGCTGTAAAATAAAGGACATCCAATTCCTAGTTTCATGACATCAAATTGAATAATGCATTGGTCTTAGTTGTATGACCTTAAACTATAAGACATCAATTCCCTAATTGTATGTCTATAAATGATATAGAACATGGTTCCAAAAAAATGTTAGTAACCTGCATGAAATATAGTCCATCCCAAAAGAAATTATACTCTTCAGAGTGGTCCATTACACGTGACCTTAAACTTCTTGGATAATTCTATTCCATGTGAAAAAAATAATTATGTCCCCCCCAATGTAAAAACTATGATGCATTGGTGCTTTACTTCATTGAGTATTTAAAAGTTGTCACTAAATTTTCCAACTATACGTTAATTTTTCACATAAACTATAAAAAAATATGTCATCCTAAACTACTTGTGTCTTGATTCCATTAACTTTATGGTAAATAGTGATGAATATATTTCGTATAATAGGCATGAATAAAATATCCATTTCCATGTAGAGTTATTCTTTGTAGACAAGGAATTTTTCAATTCAATTTGAATATAATCCTTATCTCTTAGACCATAGAATTTATACACTTCTCTCTTACTATTATGTACATGAATTTGATCTTTATTGAGATAATATTTATCAAGAAATACACATTTCTCAATTTCCCTTACTACATGATTCCATGATATTTTTACTCATGCCTAGCCATAAGTATGATATTAATATTGTCCTCTATAAGAACTTGGTTATTCCTTTGAGGTACGGGTCTTCTTTTTTCCTTTTTTTTTATGTTGTTTTTTGTGAAAAAGGGGGAAAACTGGGCAGTTCTAGAAATTTCCAGGTTACACGCCATGTGACCCAAGTACATGTCATGTGTATGTTAGGAATGTAATGATCATGTGTTGACTTACAACATGATGTGTGGTGACCATGTAAAAATAATAAACTATACGATATGTAGGGTTCCATAACATTCAATGTATTTTCTTCTCCACGTATCGGTTGAGTCCTAGCCATGTATTGAACCATGTGACGCATATAAGCCATTTGATGACCTGGAAACCCCTGTAAGTCAGAGTATGGACATCAAACTACACGGCGTGTAGTCCATAATACATGTCATGTACATTTATTTATATTCGTCTATATGGGAGAGTGTTGCATATTGTTTCTGAAAATATCTTCTTCTTCCCTATTTTAGGAACTGTGTTTCTCTAAGAGGCTGAGAACATTTCTCCTCTTATATTCTTTATCCAACATCCATTATTCAATCCGTTGGTGGCTTCAATATCCCATTGTGAAGGCTAAACCCATTCACCCTCTTCCATTCTTGTCTCTTTGCCTCACATGCTATAGGTTCCATCTGATTAGAATTTCTATAATTTGACAGAAACGTAGATCTATGAATATCAGCTTTGAAATGGAGCTCGATATCCGATGTGCATACATCTATGAGTATATGTTAGGTGGTTCATACCTTGTTTTTGGTTTTCGTGGACATTTGGGTGGTGCGAACTTTGGCGCATCTTCGAGTATTTTGAGCAAGACTCCATTATAGCTTCTCATTAATTTTTTATTAATTGATAGACCATGGGATGCCTTTGAGCATACCTTATTACCTAAATTTCTTAAGCAAGGCCAGGTGAGAGACTGACGCTCATTGGTACATTGTGGCCTAGGGTTCCAAAATGGTTATAATTGGTGTGCTTTGTTTTTAAACCAGTATGTCTAATTTAGTAAAGCATGATTAGGCTTATTAGAGGCATTCAAGACCATAGTGATGTTGTTTGATAGGCGTTGGGCTACTGCAATTCAATTATTTATATTTCTTTCTATTTATGTGATTTTTTTAAATGAGATAAATATGTAATTGATTAATTGCATATACTAGAACCTTTGAGTTATGTTGGGAATAGCTTGGATATTCTTGAGTGATGTTGATCATAGGTTGGGTGTGGCCCAGATTACTTGAGTGGTTTGACCACAGGATTGGGCATGAAGGACATCGGTTTTTGGAAGTGTAACTGTTAGGTTGGGCATGGCCTAAGATACTTGGATGGAGAATCCATCATATTTTAGAGACATGGTTGAAGGGACATGAGATGTCATATATGTTGTGTCTTCGGTTATTCATTGGGTTATTACTGCTCACCCATGATTTGAGTTGTGTGGGCATAGGTTAACTCTGTGATGAGGTGGTTTTGATAACTTGTGTGGGTAGAGGCTCCCGATAGTAGTGGGTTAGGTACTGTTGGTTTGGGGGTGATTTTTTTAGGAATCCATGTGGAAGGTGAGAAGCCTTCGGTTGGTAGCGATGACGCTACTGGGTTATGAGATTGAAGGTAGATATCATTGTTTCCTCTAGTTATTTATCAGAGGATAGACATCATTGTTCCTCCTATTATTATTTGAGGATAGAAATCATTGTTCATTAATTTTTTGTTCCATGGGAAGATGTGAGATTTCAAGAATGGGTTACTATGTTTTGGGCATGCCATCAGGACATCGGTACTTGAGACATGAGGTGCCTGGAGGCACATTGTGTCAGGTTATATGACAGAGATTCTGGTGTTGGCCGAAGCAGGTGACACTCCATGGTGGATGATGAGCACCAGTGGAAGTTGTGATTACATTGTTCATCATACTTTTTTACTTTACTTATTGATACATGTCTTCTTAAACATGCATGCTAGGTATGCACCAGTGGGTGGTATCCTATTAAGATTCGTTTGACACCCTACATGGGCCCTTCGGATGCGTGTAGACTTTATGGATTTATGTATAGGAAAGAGATCATCTTTAAGAGTGGGATCATATTAGCTATTCCATAGAGATTTGGCATGTACCCTGAGGTTATGGCTTGCTGGAGTTTACATTTTTTTCTTTCTTTCCTATATCAACAAGCTTTAATTCGTAGCTATTGTTGGTTAGCCATGGGTTCCATTGTTTATTGACATGTATGAAATTTTGTGGATGCATATTTGGTTTGTTTAATAGTTATAATTTATATTCAACATGTTGTTCTGTTTACTTTTTGTTTCACTCGTTTCTATATTGCTTCGGGTGGTTTATTGATATTGGGTGGGATCCCTCTATGTGGGTCTAGTTCGAGTCTGATGAGCCTTTAATAGTGCTGCATGTTTTATTATTATGCTCGGACCAGTACCTTATTTTTCTCAGAGAGGTTATATCCTCCCCACTATACCTTTTTACACCCTCGCTTATAGTCGGAAGCCTTTGGCGTCAGGGGAGGTACACCTAAGGTGGTAACACCATATCCGTTTAACATTGTTCGAGTCGTTGTTCGGGTCTGGGATGTTAGAAAGTGGTATCAAAGGGAGGTTGTTCTTGACAGGGATTTAGTAGTATCTTTTTAATGACTTATAATGAAATCGAGACTACCTTTTTATTTATTCTGGATTATAGTTTGGGATATGGTAGACTGGAAATAGATTGTTATTGGAACTGGTTTTCTAGCTTGTTCCTGGGTTCTTGTAGCACAATTTACAAGGGATAGACCAAGTTACTTTGGGTGGGAATTATTGTTTTTCTTTTACTCAAATTACTATTTATATGATTTCCACCTTGGTGGCTCAATGGTGTGTGATATTATTGGTTGTGATATGTTTTCCTTGACCCGGTGTGGTAAGGGAGAATTGGACCTTGGCCCAGTATAGCAAGGTAAGTTTTCTTGGTTTTTTTATTGGAACCATTTTATTGGGAATTGAAATTTAATAACTGCACATTTTCTTTGTGAAGTGATAATACCATGTGAATAATATAAATTTCCATGCTATAGATGTTTTGAAATGTGAAGGGTGAAATTTTGGATTGAATTTCTTGTATATTTAAATGTAATATGGAATGTTTTTAATTATGTAAAACAGCTTGTGTCATGAGATTTGGGCATGTACCATGTACAACAAAGCAGGTACAATGACTGAGATGATGTTGATCACTAGGATTGGGCATCTTGGACATTGGTTTGAGGTAGTATGACTGTCAGGATTGGGCAACCCAGTCATCATTTTGACGCAATGTTGGTTGTCAAGACGGGCAGCGCCTGAGGTTACTATGATACTTGGCTCTATTCAAGGAGGTTAAGGAGGCCATGAGGCCGACATGTCATGGGAATTGTTGCGATTATGGGAGATTAACATTATTTTTTATGCACTGCCTCTTTACGGATTTCCTTATCTATGTTATATATATATGTATTGTTATATATGTGGGATGTCTGACCATTTATGGTATTCAAGGTGTTCCTCCAAGATGGCTCAATCGAACATCAAGTAGGTGGTGGTACAATGCCGCAAGAACATGATTAGGTTCAGATGCTTGAGGTACATGAAGTGCATGAGCCACATTTGCTGGCTTAGGGACATGGTCAGGTTCAGGATCTAGTGTAGGTCAAGTAGAAGGTGGTTTTGGTAGTTTTTGTGTCATGGCTCGACGAGCAGCTTCGCTCTGGCCTGGTATGTGTTTATAAGGGGATCGATAGAGGAGTTCAGGGTACAGATCCCTCTATGGAATATCTATTGCAGTAATTCTAATTGAAAAACCATATGCTTTTCCACGATTAGGGTGGTCCACGGGTGGCTAAGAACTGGACAGATAGCATATAGATGATCTTCGAGCATCTTGAGATGCCTCTAGGGAGGAGGGTCATGTTAGAAACGTACATGCTGAGAGGATAGGCAAAGTGTTGGTGGGATGTGAATTTTTAAGCTCTCATACATGAAGGACTAACATGGAAGGACTTCGAGGATAGGTTTTTCGAGAAATTTTTCCCAGATATGCTAAGGGAAAAGAGATCTTTGGAGTTCTTCATCCTCCAGTAGTGTGACATGTTCTTCATGGACTATACAGCTATCTTCACTGAGCTATCTCACTTTGCACCAGGTATGGTAAGAGATGACACATTGAGGGTGATTCACTTTGAGGATGGCTTACAGTATGCCATTAAGATGCCTATAAACATATTAAGGTTGACCTCATTCTCAGAGGTAGTGAATCAGGCACTCATAGTCGTAGGAAACATGATGGAAAAATATCATTTGAGCCAATTGGAAGTTTCATGTGATGGTTCAGATGGTAGGAAGTGAGGTCGGGATGAGTTCCAATATGGAATTCAGTCCAAGAACTCAACTATACCACCTCATGGTAGTTCAGAAGTGGTTTTTTGTTCAGTGTGGGAATCCATGGCATGTCTAGAGTCAGTGTGATAGGACTCCAAAGGAGTATTGGGCATGTTGAGAGGTCAGACATCTTGAGAGGTTCTACAAGAAGCTTTCTCAGACAATCGGCAGGTAGGGACCAGGAAAGAATGTGGTGTACGGGGTCGATTCAGGATTGGTACTAGGTTAGGGTAGTTGAGGCTCAACTACATAAAAAGGACGTGGAAGAGACAACGGGACCCAGATGATGGGTTAGTGGTCAGTGACTTGAGCAGTACTGTAGGGAGTCCAGGCATCAGGCTGTCCTACTTCAGGTCAGGTGCACATCGTGGAGCTGCCAGAGACGGAGAAGGATAGTGAGCGGACGATGGTCATAGGTATGATGTGGGCATGGCCTTGATTTTTTATGTTTTCTTTTGGAAAGTCCTATTAAGGCATGTCTGTTTTGAGTGCACGAGGTGCACATGATATATGTGGACTGACTAAATGCTAGTCATTGGGATTGGAACCATTAAAGGTGTGATATATATATATATATATATATATATATATATGAGATTCAATGAATTAGGAGAATCAAGGATGTCTAATACTTGAGGTGTCGTGGGCATCCAGGCATCACGAATACAGGTTACTTAAAGTGCGAGGCACTATGTTTTTTTATCATCCATGAGATGCAAGACCTCATGGAGGTGGACACCAATGTGGTGCGAGATACATTTGGGTGTCAACAATGACATGGTGGCACCTGATAGGGTGCAGGGGTGACGATGTTTCATGGGTGGACCATGGGTCTGAGTAATAGGTCCATGGACCTTTGATTGTTTTGAGTTTTGGGACATATTTATTCTGGAATCTTTCTTCACCACCCTTGGAAGGGAAATTTAGGGACGAATTTCTTTAAGGGGGAATTCTGTAAGAACCTAGTTCTTCCTTTGAGGTATGTGTACTCGTTTTCCTTTTCTTTTTACGTAGTTTGTTAGAAAAAAGGGGGAAAACTGGGATGTTCTGGAAATTTACAAGTTACATGTCATGTACTCCCAAGTACACACCATGTGTATGTTGGGCATGTGCTGATCGAGTGTTGATTTAGTACATGTTGTGTGGTGACCATATAAAAATAATCTACTACAAATCGTTTATTGATCCTTAACACGTCGTGTATTTTCCTCTCCACGTATCGACTGAGTCCTAGTGGTGTGTTAAACTATGTGATGCGTCTAAGCCATGTGATGACCTGGAAACCCAGGTATGTCAAATTACAGACAAGAAACTACATGGTGTGTAATCCATAATAAAAATTGTGTAATTTTTATTTTTATTCATTTATATGAGAGAGTGTCACATGTCTTTTCCAAAAATACCTTTTTCCCCGTTTTTGGAACTGTGTCACTACAAGAGGCCAAGAATAATTCTCCTCCTAGATTATTCATCTGACATCCATTCTTCAAATCATTGGTTCATATGGGATCCCATCAAGGAGGCTAATCCCATGCACCCTCTTCCATTATTGTCTCCTTGCCTCACACACCTTAGTTTCTATCCGAGTAGAATTTCCAGAATTTGACGGAAATGTATATCTACAAAGATCGACATCGAATTAGAACTCAATATCAGAAGTTCATAAATCTACAAGTCTAAAGTATGTGGTGAATACCTTGTTTTGTGTTTTTGTGGACATTTGGGTGGCACGGCCTTTGGTTTGTCTTTGGTTATTTTGAGAGACACCATGTTATAGCTTTTAATGCATTTTTTATTAATTCTTTGATCATGTGATGCATTTGGGCATACCCTATTGCCTAAATTGCTTTAGCAAGGGTGGGTGAGAGGCTGACACTCATTGGGATATTCTGGCCTGGGGTACCAAAATGGTTATAATTGGTATGCTTTGTTTCTAAACCGGTATGTTTAATTTAGTAAAGCATGATTAGGATTGTTAGGCATTCAAGACCTCACTGCTGCTATGTGATAGTCATTGGGAAAGTGCAATTCAACTGTTTAGATTGTTTTTCTGGTTTATGTGATTTTTTTCAAATGTGATAAATATGTAATTGTTGAACTGAGTAGGTTGGAACCTTTGGGTTATGTTTGGAATGTCCTAGATATTCTTGAGTGATGTTGATCATAGGTTGGGCTTGGATTGTATTACTTTAGTTTTTTTACCATAAGATTGGGCATCAAGAACGTCATTTTGAGGTAGAGTAACTATCAGGTTGGTCATGGCCTGGGATACTTGGATGGAGAAGCCATCAAATTTGAGAGGCATCGTCATAGGGACACAAGGTTTCAAAGATGTCATGGCTTGGGTTCTTTATTTGGTGATTACCTCTCACCCGTGATTTAAGTTATTTACACATAGGTTGACTTAGTGATGAGGTGTTTTTGACCACTTGTGTGGGTTAAGGCCCCCAATAGTTTTAGTTTAGGTACTATTGGTTTTCGGGTGCTTAGCATTGGAATCCATGTGGAAGGTGAGGAGCTTTTGGTTGGTAGCGATAAGGCTATCGGGTTATAAGATTGAGGTCAGATATCATTGCTTCCTCTGGTTATTTATTTTAGGATAGACATCACAGTTCCTCTTATTATTATTTGAGGATAGGAATCGATATTCCTCTGGTTTTTGTGCCATGGGGAGATGTGAGATTTCTGGCATGGGTTACTATGGTTTGTGTGTTACATCAGGATGTAGGTACTTGAGACATGAGGTTTCAGGAGGCACATGGTGTTGGGTTATATGATTGAGATTCCGGCATTGGCTGAAGCAGGTGACACTCTATGGTGGCTGCTAAGAACCAGTGGAAGTTTTGTTTACATTGTTCTCATACTGTTTACTTTACTTATAGATACATTCCTACTTAAAAACTCATAATAGGTACACACCATTGGGTGGTATCCTACTAAGATTCGTCTTACACACTTCACGGGTCCTTCGGGATTCGTGTAGACTTTATGTATTTACATGTAGGAAAGTGATCATCTTCAGGAGCTGGATTATATTAGTTGTTTCTTGGAGATTTGGCATGGAACCTGACGCCATGCCTTGTTGGACTTTACTTTGTTTTGATTTATTTCTTGTATCAGCATTCTTTATTTCATAAATAATGTTGGTTAGCCATGGTTTTCATTGTTTATTAACATGTACGACCTACTGTGGATGCATGCTTGGTTTTTTTAGTAGTTACAAGTGATGTTCAAAATTATATTTAGTTTACTTTCCACTACACTTGTTTCTATATTTCTTCCATTGGTCTATTGATATTGGATGTGGTTTCGGAATGCATGTTTGGTTCGAGTCTTCTGAGTTTTTATTTCTACTGCATGTTTTATTATTATGCTCATATCAGTACCTTATTTTCCTCTAAGAGGGTATAGCCACCCCACTATAGCATTTTAGAACCTCACTGCTAGTCGACAACCTCTGGAGTCTGTGGAGGTGCACCTAAGGTGGTAACACTTGACCCATTTATCACTGTTCGGGTGGTTGTTCAAGTCTGAGACATTACATCCTCTCCTAAGGGATGGTCCCTACACAAGTTTATGTTAGTTATTCCCATGTCCATTAATTTAGACAAGACCAATTCTATTTCTACTATTATAGAGACTCCTTTCGTGTAAGATTTTATTGTTTCTTACACATGGATAACATCCAAATTTATGGCCACGTCCTCTAAAATAACTATTATATCTCTATAGAGACCTCTTAAAAACTATGTTTGTATTGATACTTTTATCACAAGATATATAGTGACTCATAGATATCATATCCTTGGAACTACTAAAAATACTATTAAATTTAATCATTTGTCCATCCTTGTATTTATTACCTCTCATTAAAATCTCTTTTCTTGATAACCATGTACTAGGATGAATATTTCATTATCTTTTTCCATTATATGAGCTCAATCTGTGAAGAGTTTTCCATATAAGAACTAAGAGTTTCCGGATTTTTTTCATACAATATTCAATATGAAATTTAGATTACTTGTCCTAGACCCACATGAAAAAAATTATGTTAATAATAATCTAATTAGACTATGGACTCCTTATTTATAGTGGGTTTTTTATGATAACCATATGATGATAAAACATATACAAAAGTCCATATCTCATATCTTGGGTACAAATATAGAGCATCATCGAATATAAATCCCATATTATAATAAAAATTCACTATCATAGAACAATGTGTGGATTTATTATTTTAATTCTAGGATATGAAGGGAGATACAATGATAAAAATATAGGGATATCTATATACCCCCACCTAATTTAATAATAGTACACAGAATGTCACTCATTCATGTTGGATAAGTCATACTAACCTAAACCTAAGATGATGTTATTATCATTTTCTTCATACACATGTGCTCAATATATATAGAGGATCCCTTTTTAGAAATACATGTGGATTTATTCCATTAATTATAGGATATGTAGTGAGAGAAATGTAAACTTTCCTGGAAAAACAATGATTTTTACCATAATTAAACCCTTTATTCATCTTGACATCTAAGGCCGCACCGATTCATGTTGGGTTATCCTTAATGGGTTCTATAATAATATAAAAACATATTGTTTTTTATATGACCCATATCTATGAGAAAAACCATATATAATAGCCATCATAGTATGACTATAAACTAAAATACATTAGAGTCCATGTCACCTGATTTTAAACTACATTACATACATTCCACCCCACATTACCTATAAATATCATGTAGCAGTCCATGTTATTTGACCTAACTTCTTTACATGAGATCCATATCAGTTTGAGTGTCCTCATTATAGGGAATCTATCTATACTCCTATTCTTGTATAAAATTCCCCCATTGCTATGAATTTCATCCTATCATTTTAACTTTTTGTTGTTACTTTGGGTTTCCTAAAGAGGACATACACTATGAAACTTTGGGTTGTTATATATATATCCATTCCCGTGTACATCCATATATCTTTTCCATGTTTTGATCATATAGAAAAAAGGTCCATGTAATAACTTCGTGTGTTTTTATTCCACTTAATTTCTAATACATAGTGATTTTTGGATTATTTTTCTTGGTTCCTTGATGAAAATTACATAACCATCAAAACCCTCTTAGTGTGGGTCTCCACATCTATATATTCTCTTTAAATATTATAATCAATGTTGGAATGAATTATATTCCATAAGAACAACATATTAGTTTATTTATACTATCTTAGGATATTTATATATGTATGATCCATAAATTTGAGACCCATTAAAGTTCTTCATCCACCTTCTTTCCCACTCATTATCCCATAATATCCCATCCATGGTCAGTTTTGGACTTATGGAGTCTAATAATTTGTTGATAATTATATTCCCATAAACTAATTTTTCTAACATAAGTGTTTAAATAACTATAATTATTTCATATCTATGGGAAATGAGAACTTTCAACACTAAAATGAAACCTTTTATTATTAATGATATTTATGGTACTATATTCTAAAAACAAACCAAATTCATGTTTTATCCTAATGAGAATGTCTTATAGCCCCACATTTCAAAATCAATAGTATAGAGGAACTAGTCGCTCGAATTTAGTAATAAATAATCCTCATAATGATTATTCTATCTCATCAATTTTTTATTTGAATAAATTAGGTTTTAATTTACATCACTCTCACTCCTAAATCAAATTTTCTAGATTACATCTAGGTCATTATCCCCATTTTAATTTCTACACAATCCCACATTGGGTCTGAGAACTACAACACAACACTATGTGGACCATTTCATAGGATATATGTTCTATTAGAGGCCCATAATCATTCTTTTAGGATCAAAATTTTCTCTTTACTATACACCCAACTTCACCCTTTACCATTTAGTCAAATCCATGTGACCTCAAATCATATAATCTTCTGGTTTGAGCACTATGAACAAAATATGTATGGACCTCCCTATAAGGAATCTCATACTTGTACAAGGACCTCTATTTATGTCAGTTGTACCTCAACCACTTTTCTACAGATACTACCCCATATTTTTTTCAATACTTTATGTTGTGATATATCAAAAAAATATTGGTCAAGGAAACTTTTCATTAAACCACATGATCTCGTCACTATGATTGTCTATACCAGTATTTTTCTCTACATTATTTCCAGGTTTTCATTTCCCTTATTATATAGACTATCTGACACAATGGTAAATGGTGTATACTAATAAGATTCCTCAACCTATCATTAATTTTTTCAGACATTAGAAACCATTTTTTGGTGGTATAATATGAAATAACATAAATAGCCAAAGATAATAATCATTGTACTCACAAAGTTAAAAATACTTATGGGAAACCCTAGAAAAAAGTTTGGTTTCTACACTCTTGGAATAAACTTCCTATATCCTCAAAAAAACATTCAGTTTTTTGAATAATAAAGAAAATTTCATGTTTAAAACTCATATTGGGAGTTTTCAAAAATTGTTCAGTTCATACTCATTAAGAATCTCCCCCTTTTAATATTTATAAAAATATTGGTCTACCATGAAATTAAAGGTTATAAACCCCATGGTGTCTTCCATTCATCCATGTAAAAGTTATAATATTCTCACTGGGTCCAGCATCACTAGAAAAACTAAGAGCACATTGTTTTTCCTCACATATTAGTTTAAATTATTTATCTGAACTGCATGAAGGTTTAATTTCATTGTCCTTTATCCCTTTTTATTCTTATAATCCTCATTAAAAAATACACTTTAAAGATTTACATTATGTCAATTCATTCAACTTTCTCATATAAAAATGGGCTAGATTTGTATTACTATGATGGTATATTTGATACCATAATCTACCCTCATACATTCAACTATGATTAAACACATAGAAGGAAACATAATCTCATGGTTATTTATCACATGATATCCCCCAGGCTTATAAAAATAGTATATATTCTACTATATTCGTGATTCATATTTTCCTTTTATGATATATGTTTAAAAATTAATGGATTATTTCATAGATATCATCCAACAATCCAATGTTTGGAAGCTATAATTCACCCAACCCATTACAATATAATTTTTATGTGTATTTAATTATAATTATATTATTCCATGTGATTTACATAGATAATCAAGATCAGATAGTTGATGTGGAATAGGAGTCAAAAAAAATTCAAGAATTTGGGACAAAAATATTTGTATTTCATTAATTAAAAAAGAAAGGAACATACATATATTATAACCTTCCCATGAAAAGATAAAAAATAATACAAAAATATTTAGCACTAGATATAGTTGGATAAACACAGTATATCATATA
The DNA here is from genome assembly GCA_963277665.1 of Viscum album. Lineage (NCBI taxonomy): Eukaryota > Viridiplantae > Streptophyta > Magnoliopsida > Santalales > Viscaceae > Viscum > Viscum album. The sequence continues at coordinate 2,125,732,041 of OY728119.1, forward strand.
ATTTTTTATGGGATGCAATGACTGGCCACTAAAGATCATCTCTACTAGCCACATTAGCTTGAGTCATCATGTGAATATTTGTAATGTAATGATATAATTATTGATTCCTACAATTGGGGGTATCTATTTTTGGAAACCACATATAACAATTGTTCCCTCACCCATACTTTGTGATCCTTATATTCCCAATTCTATGAAGTCAATGTGGATTCCATAATATGAAGTTGATATTACTCATTATTTTCCTTATTTATCTCTTTATCACCCCACTACATGTATTCCACAAGAAAATTTATCTTTTTTGAGTGGTAGTTATTTTTAGGAATAACCAATTATTATTGAATTATTAAATAATATTTAATGATAACATATTGTTTTTTATTTTCAAACACATTCACACACAATCCTTTGAAGAATTGGTAAATTATCATGAACTAATCATTAATCTCCTCCATCTGAGTTTATATATTGATTATGTTGTCTCAGTATAAGGACCCCTTCTTCACTATCCAATCAATAATAGATTAATGGTGATTTTATATCAAGTAAATTAATGTAAAATTTATATTTTTAGGGATAAAAAATCCATGGTAAAACTCTGATTAGTTGTTGAAACATATGGGTTATATTATCCATCTTCCACTCCTTGGTTAGTTTTAGGGACTGACTATAAAGGAGAATCCTCTACTAATGGATTACTCATTTTTTGAAATATGATATTGAAATTAGTTATGTAAATATATATTCTAATTTTATACTTTGGGACAACACATTTTTTTGGTATAAAGTTGGTATGAAGCTGGTAATTACAATATTTTATGGAAATTTCATTGAGGGTCCCCTTTTACAAAGATAAGATCCAAAAACTTAAGGTGGTAAAAATAAATATTAAATTTGTTTTATCACTTATAAGAATATATTCCCTAAAATTCCATTCAGATTGGAATCTTTCCATGATTGGGCATATTCTGATGACAATTTCATTTGAATTTCAATAGTCAGTAATTAATACATGATGTTTTCATTTTCACTTGATAGTTTCAACTGAAATTTTCACTAGATGGTAGAATATCATTCATAACATAATGAAAAAAAAGGGAAATAGGGATTACCTTTATAGAAAATATTACTATAACAAATACTTTTATGGGGAATATTACTCCTAGATTGTCAGTATGTTATCTTGAGCTACCAGAACCCCATGCTCTAAAGAAATTAAAAATTAACACTCATCATGTGTGTCTCTCTACCATTATCAATAATTATCCTAAAGGATATATATATATAAGTAATTAAGTAAAATGAGTAAGGAATCCTTAATATTTCTGTAATATCATTTTTTTACTCAGTTACACTAGTCATAAGATGATTATGTAGTGTTGTACTGAGATAAACATATATTGAAGAATTATTATAGTGTTATGAAACACATAACCCTAGAAAAATTCATCCACATTGATATACAAGAATTAAGATATATAACTAACATGATATGGGGTATTACCCTATTGTGTGTGGGTTAGAGTATGGAAAAATCAAGTAAAGATATACACAATAAGGACAATTTTTTGTCATTGTTCAATTAGATACTCTATAATTAGTGTACCCACCCAAAATCTAGAGTAAGAATGCCCAACACTGAAGAGTCACCCACTGTGGAAACTCTCTAAAATCATCATCTTTAGGAATGTTCAGGACCACACTTATTTAGACTTATTATTCCCATGTTTTGTACTATCCTGCTTCTATGATGGAAAAAAATAAACCTCTGATATTTATAGATTATTGAGAATAATTTATCCTCAGGGATTCTAAATATATGCCTCTACCCATGGGTTTTAAATATATGTTCACCCATTCTCCAAAATGGATAATCAAGTGGTCATTAATTTTTTTTCCTTTTATTCTATCCAACCTAATAGTTATGTCATTTTTTAGGGGATTTTTCTTTATATCCCCCCTGATCATTAGTCATGTGGAAGAAAATTAGTACACAGTAGTACCCAAAATCAATGTTAGATTTTTGAGAGTGGGAGGGGTAAATCTGTGATCCTGTTTTATTTTTATGAATTGTCCAATTTTCAATTAGAAATTGATGGATTGTTAAATCCTTTATCCAGTATTATTTTTACTCTCAGCCTCTCTTTAAATGATGTAGTAAATGGGAACTCTAAACATTGGGATTTACATAGTTTTTCTGAATGGCCTACTCTATGCCATGTTGGTTTTACCCCCAACATTGATTATCCACTATAATAATTTTATCAATTAAAATTTTCAATACAGTGTAACAATGTACCATAAATTTTGAATCCCCACGTGATGTTATTTAGAATACTCAATATAGTGTTATTAGAGTCCATAGTGGACTTCCATATATTATGTCTCACAAGAGGATCTGTATATTACTTCATACGGTTTTACTAGATTTCTCACTATCCTTCTACTCCTAAATAAACATAGGAGGGTATTTATTTTTCATCTCATAGTCTTCTATTATTCAAGGATATATACATTATAATATGAACTTTTGATCTTCCACCATGAACTTTTTGGATATGACTCTATCATGTACACATTAATAACCTTTTCAGGTAAACTGTTCTTAATCAAGAAACATCTAATCATAGTATATGATCTACTTTCTCGTTCATTGTTAAATAATCAGGAAAGAAATATTACATATGATTGATTAATTATCATCCTCACTAATAATTTAATACTGAGTAATAAATTTCTTATAAAATACTCTTTATCAACATTCTCAAATTCACTCCATAATATTTTTGTAATGTATATTCTATGTGGTTCACTCTTCTTTATGCATTCATAAAACACATTTTTTATGGAAATATTAATGTTTCATGTTCTACCAAGAATGCATCCACCACATATACCTCTTCACTATCACATTATTTTCACAATACCTAAGAATAAATTAATAATAATATTCAAAAAATCTTGTATAACTCAAGATACTCTTACTTATTTAACATCACAACCTATTCATAACAGTAAGTGTTGTCACAATCCACTCTGCATTATCTAAAGAACCTTCATGCAAGGGTATGTTTTTTCACATGAGAGTAAGAACCAATATAGAATAGTTATTCCTGAAGAATATAGAGTTTGTTTAAAATAAGTTAATTATTGTGGGATCTCCTCTACTTCCAATATGTAAGTCACACATTTTCATATTCTATAAGTAATAAAAATAATGTATGCCTTTCCTATTTAGGGAAAAAAAGGTCTCATGATAGCTATGTTTGTTAGGAAAAAAGGAAAATATATATATCTATATCCATAAAAAAAACATGATTCAGATCAAGGTATTAGTATTTATAGACCACAAGAACCATATTTGATCCATGTTTTATATAATATCAAGTATCCCACAAAATATTTCACGTCACATATTTTATAAACCCTAAAGATCTTGGTTGTTCTCAAATATATTGATGCTGAAAAACATGGGGTCGCTTCAAAATTGAGTATGATTTTTCTAATCATGGTGAAATTCACACATTAATGCGTTGAATATCACATTCATCTTTAAATATTTAACTCATCAAGTTAAATTAGATGGATAGAGAATCCACTTGTAACTATGTTTTTCATTCATCAGTGACTCATACTTCAAATGAATTATTGAATACATGTCATTTCTAGTGTACATGAAGATACAATGCTTGTACCTCTCATGATATTGATCTGTGATTTGGTCATGGAGTTTGGGCCATAAATTCTAATGAACAGTAACACTCATGCTAGAGATGATATTGATGATGATTATGATACATATCATATATCTTGAAGAGATATCCTTGGAAAATATAGAATATTTATATATATTTTTATGTGGAGTAATATTTTTCCACATGTTCTCATCCCACATCACTTGTTCGCTTCATCGGCCACACCTTAATGATACTCTATTTTCCACTTATAGCTAGAGATAGAATTGGGTTCATCATTGGGACACCCATATACAAATAGAATTAAAATATACCATTCTTCAATGAATATTCCCACTTTCCCAATGTATTTCACGCTCACTCAAGTGGTCTCTTATGGGATAAAATGACCATTATTCTTGTAATTTCATGTGTTCTCTCAGTAGGAACTATGAACCATACTGCTACCATGGATGGTTGAGTATCCCTACCTCTTACTTGTTACATATCTAAGGTATCAAATGTGTGGTTTGAGGTGGGACCTTTTTTGGATATGGTTGGATATATTTTTTATTAAACTCCCATAAATTTTTTTAAAAAACTGCAATATAACTCCCAATAAACTTAAAATTCCTAATAAAAAATACCCAACTTCCCATCATTCATTTATTTCATTTATTTTGTAAATTAATTTAAATTCCAAATCTATTCATCCTTAGATTATCTTCACCTTTAAAACGTGTAATCCAAGTCCATATCTCATAATGTAATTTGTCTAAGTATTTGACATTAATAATTGTTCAAAAATAATCCCAATTTAGCGATAATTATTGATATCCTTCATAAATCCTTAGACAATCATACCTTATTGAAAACAAATGAAACTTGTATTAATTTTTCTCCGCATTCTACCCATTCTAATTTTTTCCTAATACCACCAAACAATTAATCAATTCAATATTTGAAGCATTCTATCCTTCCTCTCCCCCTTATTGATAATAAATTAAATGGTGTAATTAGATGTATTTATCTAAACATAAAAAATGAAACTACATTATTCCCCAAAGTAGTGATATTTTAGCTCATCGACTCTATTTCTACATGTGCTAACTCATTGTAGAAAACAAGAGTGATGTTACCAAATCAAAAAATATGTCCCTAATGGATATTTATCAATCATAACATCCTAAATATCATTAATAATTTTAATTTTAGCTATTGTGTGAGAATTTTTATTGAGAGATATACTAAAAATAAGATAATAAACACATGAAAAATATTTCAAGTGAATAAAATATTACTCCTCCAATAACTCTTCTTACTAATGATCAATCAAGACCCATTAAGAAAGAGTTTGACATGATCAAGGAATTTGGTCAAGGGTAATTGCCGTACCTCATCATTAGTTTTTATTTCTTCTGATGGATACACACAGTCACCATTATGGAAATAGGTTTTCTCCATGATGAATATATCTTCCCCTTCAATTACCTTCATGTTAGTTAATATAAAAGGAATAAAGAAGTAAATAGGGACATAAACATTCTAGTAAATATAATAAGGATGACAGTTTCATCTCAAACATCCTTTATTATTCCTTTTATAATAATTAGTTGATGTTTTCTATTCATGTATTTTCTCATAATGTGTTACTTTTTGTTTTCATAAATTCATAATTCATATCAAACTGTGTTTTGTACATCAACTGAAAAGGCCTCATAATTTCATTTTTTTTACTCTCTTTGAACATTCTATATTTTTCTCTCTATATTTAATTGATCTCACCTAACATTTTGATATTAATTTATTACACTCTCAATATTCTTTGATTTTACCTATTATTCCTTAACAATTTCATTATATCCTCTTTTAGGAAAATTCTTAACATCTTCATTTAGTGTATCTTTAGTCAATACAATATTTTTATTCATTTCATGCATTTATTATTTGTTTGGTTTTAGTATTAAATTAGTGATTTTGATTTCCATGGCATGTTTATAGTGATCCATGATATAAACAATCAAGTGAAATTGGAATAATATTTTCATATTATTATTACAACTCGTTTCTCCTTTAATTACAAACATATAGGAGTAATGTAATCATGATTTTTCTTGTTTGGTTTATATCCCATGGGTGAATTAACTTCCACTATTTTTTAAATATTTATTTTGTTAGTATATTTTCTTCCCCTTGATGTAAGACTTCTGTATTTTGAATACTGTAGAAAATAGTTCCAATAACTAATGTATAAATATCCAAATTTTCTACAACACCAATAATAAAAAACAAATGTAGGTTTCCATTTTTGTGTAACATTATAGATATCTTTGACACCATTGTAATTTTTTCCAATATTTATCTTTTTATTATATTTATGGGAGGAACAATATTTCTTTCATTTCATTACATCCACCTTTAGTTATATAGTTGGTTTTTTATTTGAATTTTTCTACTACACATTCCTAGTTTTCAATATTTAACCTACACTAGAAGATGAAACTATAATAGTAAAAATATATTTAAATGTAAATTTAGTTTCCTCATTAAATGATATGAAACTTATTTTTCCACACTTAATATTATCCGTGTAATCATGAAAATCATTAATAATTTTTATACAAGTATCCTCCTTTTCAATTGTTTGAGAAGTAATAGCTGATATTGTTTACAAATATATCAATATTTAATCTATTTCAATACATTTCATGTTAAAAACATTTCCCACTATATCTACATAACTCAAAATCTCTTTTAAATCATTATTCGTCTTTTGGATATGATCTTCATGATTTTTACTAGACATTTGTAGAGAATTATCAAACTCATCAATATTCCACTCTTCAGTCTAAAGTTCTTTTTCTTCAACATTAAAATAGGTTTTATAATGTATCTCTTTTTCAGGGATAACCTCCCATGGAACAATTTATATCACATCCTTCTCATAGAATATTCCTTAGAATTCTTCATGATGTAGTGAAATTTTTTAAAAAAAATATATAATCTTTTTTCCACTTATTCTTTATCCATAGTAAACATTTATTTATAAATAATTATGGTTTCATCCTTTTATTTTTCATATTTTAAGAGATAATTAAAATTTTGTAACTTATTGGATTTTATTTCCTCTTTTACATTTACTTGTCCTTATAGTTTTGATTTTTATTTATATAGTATCTTCATATATTGAAATATATGTGAAAATACATCAATTATATTTCCTCAAATAATCTGTTATTTCAAAGATCAAATCAAAGGATGGTTCATTATATATTTTATCATCGCAACTTGATTCTTCAAAAATTTCTTATTTATTTTAAAAAATATTTGTCATATTCTTTGTCTATAATTTTTCATGTTCTGTAAAGTCATTACTGATACATCAAAACTTTCTATAATGTGTATAAATAGTAAATATTCAATATGAGGATCTTATGTAAACTATTCAAATCTTAACTTCATATATTCTATTAAAATTAAATAAATAATAAAAGTTGTAAAATCCATGACCCACTCTTCGTATAAATTATCCATTTTTCTGTTGAATCTATATAGTTAGTAAAATCATTGACCTAGTATTCATATTACCCTCATCTTATACATGAATTATGCGGTAAATAGAAAATATAAATATAGTGATTTTTATGGTTTATAAGAAGGTCCCATTCCATGCCATTTTGCATATACCCCCAACATGTATTATCTGCTATAATATTTTTAAAAATTATAAAGGATGATATAGAGTCCCACAATATCAATACTCATTTTTATAAATATAAAGATACTTATACTACTTCACACAGTGTTATTAGATCACACACAGGCCTTCCTACTATTTATTCACATAAGAACTTTATGTTATTTCACATAGTGTTAACAGAGTTTGTACTTTATTTATAGTCTTGATTCTTTACATGAGGGACTTTATAATACATCACATATTATTATATTATTTAAGTATTTATGCACTACAGGATGATCTTTAGATTTTCATCCATAATATTTCAGGGTCTAACTTCCTCCAGTACACTTTAATAACCTTTTCATAGAATATTCTATTTCTCAAACAACTTCTGATCCCAGTTTATGATCAAATTCCATAGTAATATTCAAATTATCATGAAATTATTCTTATTTCTGATGGATGGAGTCCTAACTTAACTAATCATTGAATACTCATAAATAAATTCCTTCTAAAATTATCCTCATATTTTGTCATAGATTCACTACTCACTATTAATGTAATATATATTTCATATGGTTCACTCTTCATCATGAATGCTTTAAGGAATATATTCAAATATATATTGGCCATGCATGTTACATAAATAATTCATAAACCACGTATATTTATTCACTATCACATTAGATTCATACTACCTAAGGAAAAAATCATCGTACTCTTCACAAAACCCAGGACTACTCATGATACTCCTTTTTTAAGCATAGTCGCTTCACCTAATTATAATTTTTGTATCAATATTATTTTTGTAAGGGTTTGATCCTTCACATAAGGGTGTTTGATTTCTTGTGAAGGTATGAACCTCCATAGAACTATTAGTCTCAAATCACTTTTAGTGTGTGAAAAAACAGAGAAGGCATGTGGGATCTCATCTTCCTCATGCAAGCAAGTCATAAGATATATTCATATTCACAGAGGCCTAATTATTCATGGGTTTATTATTAGTGTAAAAAAGTTTGCAGACACTCTATATTTATTTAAAATAAGATCCCAAATATATCTATCATCAACAAGATTATTCTAGCTCAAATTCATCGTATTTATAAACATCAAGCACCACCTTTGATCCAAATTTTGTGTTGTATCAAGGATCCTGTAAAATATATTTTGGAATGATAGTTATAAAAATATAATGTCACAATATTTCTCAACAATATTTATGATAAAAACATGTAATCCCCTCTTATGATAGTTTGATATTTCTCCTAATAATTAATTTCTCACATGAATGTGATGAAGATCACATGTATCTTTAATGATCGAACTGATCTACACATATCATATTGATGAGCTTCCTCTTATAAATTCATTTTTCATTTGGCAGTATCTCATGTTTTGAAAACAATTATTCAATGCATGTTGTTTCTTGTGTGCATAAAGTTCCAATTATTACTCTTCTGAATATCTTGATCTCGGTTCTATTCAAGGAGCTCCAAGATGAATTACCTCAAACATTAACCCTTATGTGAGAGATGAGGTTGATGATGATCTCAGAATAGATCATATGGATTAGAGAGATCGATTTGGACAAAACGAATCATTAACTATATTTTTAAGAGAATGAATAGTTTTATAATTCTTCTCATCCAACATATATTCTTCATTTTTTCAAGGGATTCATAATAATACATGATGTTCTGCTCACAGTTCTATCTGGTGCTAAGGCCTTCTCATAGACACATATACTATAAAAAAATATTCCCATGTTAAATTCCTCTATATAGAGTCACAAATTTTCACTCTATTTGTTATCACTTTAGCGGTCTCTTATAGGATAAAAATCCCACTATTATTGAAATTTTCCATCCCTCCAATTTGACTCTATGCATCCCCATACCTCCATGCTATTCTGAGTAAATGTACCTCCCATTTTCTAAACCCCTAGAGTCTCACATCTGTGGTTTGAGGTAGGTCCTTGGTTGGAAATGGATGGCCATATTTTTTTATTAAACAATTATAGAAAAATTAACAAATTGTCATATAACTCATAATTTGTTTCAACTACCAATTCAAAAAAATAAAATTACTCATCCAGCTCTGCTTTACTTTGTTTTCTAATTCAATTATAAATTTTAATTCTATTCTTCCTTAAGTTATATTCTCATTTAAAAATTTCTAATAATTATGAATATATCCTAGTGAAATTGGAACATGTATTTGAAATTAAGAATGGTTCAATAATCATCAAAATTTAGCTACACATATTGAAATATTTATTAAATATTAAATCATTCATACCTTGTTGACAACAAATGAAACTAAACTTTCTTATTACCCACACACACATCCTATTAAGAATTTTTAATTTTTTCTAGTTGTTGGATATCCCATAAACTAATATGTATGATTCCTTATTAAATATGAAATGTGTTGAAAACTATACACTAATGAATATAAAATTCTATTTGGGGATCTTCTAGTTGATATATCATGAAATAGGACAATCTTATAGCCTGGGATAGATCAATATCCTATATTTATTCAATGAAATCTTTGTGGATTTGAGGAATACAAAATGTATAGGCAGACTAATCAATGATGCTTCCACTACGACACAAGTCTCAGTCAAGGATCCACAATATGCTAGGATCATTCAGTGAGTGGGTAGTAATAGTTGAATAATATTGAAATATGGGTCAATGTCTCTAATCATGATTTTCCTGGGTTAGTTTGGATACATCCATGATGAATATTCTTCAATGGTTCACCTTTAGGTAAATTTGGGATTCGATGGAAATATTTATTTGGTTATTGTAAATAGATGATGAAAACTATACTGTTGGTTGGTGTTTATCAGGTTTTGGAATTAAAACATTATCCTTAGTCATGATATTATATATGGGAATCCTAGTTGATGCTTGCTAATCCTAATGATTTTGTTTGGGATGATGTTAAAGGTCCTTATTCTGAAATATAACATGTTATCAAGGGTCAATAATAGTATTAAAAAAAATAGTAGTATTTTTTTTATTACAGTAATTGATTTTGAAATATAGTATAAAATAGCATAAAATACCCTTATATATAAAAACAATAATAAAGCATTTAGTTTTCTAAAGGATTATAATGGAAAAAGTCTTACAATATGGATAAGATAAAATATTTTCATAATTATTATATGAATTACATGCAACATAAAAAACTATATGAAAGAGTAGACTATGAAATAGTGAATCACGAAGGAAAGAATTCAAATAAATTTTATGGAGTAATGATAATTTCATTCTCAATGTGTCTTTTATAATAAATATATTCTTTCATAAAGCAATTTGTTTTGGAGGTGGTTCATTTCTATCTCACAAAATACATGACTTAACAATGATCCATAAAAATAATTGAATGGTCACAATTCATGGATGAGTTCCCCAATGGACCAATATATGGGTGTAAATAATTTTAAGGGAACCGTGAAAACCATATTTGAATTGTGGTGTTCTCTTAAAAATTATATCATCTTTTTTCTTATATATCTATATCTAATGTGGAGGTGAGATCATTTATTTATTACTAGAAAATAATACATCGCCCTATATAGCATAAAATGGAAATTTATTTGTATGAGTGTTACTTTTTATCCCTAGAATAGTAATTATTTATGACCCCGTGAAAAATTTTATTCAGCCATAAAATTTTGGATGGGTAAAAAACATATTTAATGTCCACATGAAAACATCACAACCTTGAAATGAATTATAGATATATGGTGTGACTCCATTGGGATAAATAATAAAATCAATGTAATGCATAGTTTTCCACCATCATGATAATAATTCATCATGTCCACATAGAATTATCTCCTAACAAAAAAACAATTCACCCACATAAATTATTGACATAATATATGAATAAATATTTAAAAAATGAATTAATTTGGGGCTAGAGGAAAATTCAAAGCATGCATAATGATAAGAATTGGATTTTAGACAAGGCACACAACTCGGGATTTATTTTCTAATATAAAATGACCCTTGAGAGAGAAATGAATTACTTTATAGACAATTTACTATATAAAAAAATTTAATGATATCTCCCAAGAAATTTCCATATTCAATTGAGAGAGATTATGGAAGGGGTATCGTGATATACTTTTGTAGTGACATTCCTCCCATATAAGAGCTTCATGGGGTGACCAATAAAATTTCCACCACAAAGAACTCTCATGATATTCCATCCATGATTTATGGTCACATAATGACCTTTTCAGACAATTTATTTTGAAAAATGTCTTCAGTAAATGATATCTTATAACATAAAAAATTATACTTTTGAAAAATATAGGTTTCCAAAGTTCTTTTTATCCATTTCCCAATGGACCTTAGCTGTAAAATATTTGATCCATAGTTTTTCACTTCTCAAAGGAACACTATATTATGTAACTGGTCAACCTTTACACCCCTTCATTAAGATATGTAATTTACTTATATTTAATTGATCAAAAGGACCGTATTAGATTCTTTTGAACAAGGTAAAATCCCTAATACAGATTCCAAAAAGGAATGCTTTAAGGAATTATAGGATACATGAATTGGGTAAAAACATTAGCTTGAACCCCATTAGTCTTGTACACCATCTATAATGATGATCATGCATATAATTAAAGGGATTATTCATGAAATAATTTCAAATTGAAAACACCATTTGGTTGAAGAAACATGTATAACATTGAAAATAAGGGTATATATCCTTAGAAGATTGGTGAAGCATATCCTAGTTTAATATATTCTTTTTGGATGCCCTATATCGGGAATCCCACTAACTTCCAAGAATCATTATGACCTATTTTTTCCAATCAATAATCTATAAATCCATATATAGGGTTCCCAATATGTGAAATCCCCAATAATATCCTTGTTTATGACCTTATGTTTAGTCCAATCTATGTGTCAAGGATCCATACATGGGTCTCCAGTCTATGTAAGACTTAAAACATAACATAAATTGAGTCATATTATATGTTGAATGAGTGTGGGACTTTCATCCAGTGAAATCCTTAAAACATAAATGATCCCATTACTTGGAGTAAGCTTGGGCCCTTCCCTACCAAGCCTTATTCCTTATGATTCCAGACCTATTGAATTTTCTAGTTATGAATATTTAGAAGGTGGAAACGCATATAGGCCTTTTATTAGGAGTATGGCCCAGTCATACCATATCTTATTTATCTTTAAACATGTATTATTAACATCAAAATTTCCACCAATGAAAAATCCATTCTTAATCCATAATTTTCTCCCCTTTCATTATACAAGAATACTTACAAATTGAAATTAAACTACATGGATCGATTCTAAAATATAACCCTTAAATATGATACTTGAAATACATGGGATTTTCTTCTTATTGACCTTGTTATTTGGGACTACTTTATGATATTAAATGTAAACACCCCATACATTAAGGGTTCATGACCTTAAATGATAAATTACTAGGTCTTAGTTGTATGAACATAAAAGGAACATAACAGGACTTGATTTTAGTACCATAAAAGACACATAATAGGTCTTAGATTCATGAAATTAAAAGTAACTTCACCATTATATGGCTAGATGACCTCAAAACTCACTACTATAGTCCTTTTTAATTAAAAATAAATTTTATTAAGTGTCCTAGTAAAAACCATATGTTTTATAGACCTTAAGTAATGATTTATCACATTAAGATACAGATAATAAAATTCCAAAAATTCAAGAGGTGTAGTGTTTATGGGTATTTAGATACATATCATAATATCATGTAGCATGGATAAAATTGAATTAACTAAAACTCTAAAAAAATTCCTTAGAGTTTCATTGATCTTATGAGACTCTATAGGATAATTTGAGGATGTATATAATAAAGGGGAGATCTATAAAGCCTAGTGAGGGAATAATAAAATTATAACATGATGAATGTAATTAATGTGAGTCAAGAGGCATATCAAGGTGACATAAAAGGTAGAAAATTATAAATAGGAACGTCAAAAAATTATATAATATGATGACATCAAGGTAATATAACAATACAAAAGCAATATAAAACATGACATCATAAGAATAGTCCAAGGAAAACAAATAAGACATCATAACATAGTTGGATTAGGCTAACTGAAAATTCATTTTCGTGGTATATCATGAGATAAAAATAATACTCAATGTATTGGAGCGCTATATAATCCCAATCCCCCCTCCCATTACATTCATATTATGTACTTGAATTTATGTTCCACATAGATCATACAATATAAAAATGTTTTTCATCACATTTAGTCACATGATTAAGGAGTGTGGGTTGAATAAATAGATTTACACAATAAATGAATGAGAAGTATATCTTAAGGAATACTATTGAATGGAAAGGGGGATAATTATTCACATCACAAAATTTTGGAATGTAATATCAAGGGATAATTTTGGAAGCATACATGGTGTATATAGGGGTTCAAGGATGTGTTTTAATGATAGTGAAAGGTTGTCCCCACTACATGGGAATAAAAAGAACAAAAAATGGACGCATAAAAACACATTAAAACATGAAAAAATGGAAATAAAAATGTTTAGAAAAAATAAAGTATGTGAGTAAAATAGAAGATAAGGGGGCACTTTTAAATATTTGGGAGGAGAATTTTGATATCTTATGAACAAATTTGTAGGTATTTATAGAGGGATATGGAGAGTAAATTCATGATCAATGGGTTTTTACAAAAGGGGGATGGGATGAAAGGTTTTTATTTATAGAAAAAGAGTTTTAAATTCTTTATTAATTTCTAAACATTGGTTTTAGACTCTAAGTGATAATATAATCCCACCCAAAAACCATCCCATGGATTTTAATCATGGTTTCTACCAAAGTGAAGTGGTTTCAATATTATATTAGGTTAATAACTAAACAAAAAAAATTATAACATTTAGTATGTGGAAGTGTGTTGTATTCATAAATAATTGATTTTAAACCATAAAGAATAACATATAATTTTTGGAGGATTTAATAAATTTGTGTAATATTATTAAAATTAAATAAAAAATACATTATTTTAAATGATAAATATTTTTTTACTCATAAATTCTATTTACATAATTTATTACATTGGTATTGGGATTTTATAATGTCATAATTCAAACCTTATATTTATATCGTATTCAATTTTAACCCAAAAATTTGAATGTCTCTAAATTTTTTGAAAAACTCACCAATTGATAATTTAAAATTTATAAATTCAAAACTAATATTTATTTTATATGAAAATAAATTTCTAAATATGATAATTTACACTTTTAAATAAAAAATACTTATTTATAAGAAAATATAATATTTTATGACACTAACCACTTTATTACACTTACTAAAAATATATTGGACAATAATAAATTATTTTCTAATTTTATTTAAATAAATAAAATTTAATAATAATATGAAATTTATTTGAAAATCATGAATTTATCAAAAATTCTGTTTAAATTGAAACAATGTATTTCCCAAAAAATAAAATATTTGGATCTTTGTATCAAAATATATATTTTATCCAACTCATTATATAATCATATATATATGAATTAATAATAAAAAAGGAATAATTATAATAATTATTTTATTAAAAATAAAAATATATAAATTCATACAACTAGGGTCTAGGTACAAAACCCCTTATTACACCAGTTTCCTCCCTATGGGTAAGGTATGCAAAGGTGGTACTTTCTTGGGGGGGTTCAATAAACATGGATTGGTATTTTATCATGATATGATTTAAGCTCTCCCATAAATGATTTTTATAAATTTATTATTGTTGGATCTTGGTTTGAGCTTAGTAAAGGGTAAATCCTAGTGATTCCATCTCCTGTTGAAGTTTTGAAAAATGGGATTCATGGTCTACGATCCTACTAGTTGAGGCCATCACTTCTTCTGTATATGAAAATTATACTTTATCAAAACTTGTGATATATAATATTAATATTGGTCACCATATAATGACAATATTAACAATATTAATTCTTATTAATGTTCATTTAAGTAAAAAAAATTATGGAAATTATTTATAATGGTCCAAAATAAAAAAATGATATATAGAGAATTTTTTTATATGAGTATATTTTTTAATTAGACATTTTTCATTAAAAATGTAATTTAATTTTTAATATTTTAGATCATTATATTCTTCCCCACTTTAGAAATTATACCATTGAAATTTGATTTTGGACACTAAAATAAATGATTTTATTTCTATTTCAATGCATCCTTTGGTTCTCATGTTGCATCCTCAACCTTTTTTCATCCATAATACTTTGACCATGTGAGTTCACATGTTTCTAAAAAATGTGTCCCTTAGATATATGATCATCACTGACGTCTCCTCAAAGGAAAAATCATTATATAAGGGTACCACCTCATGATTCAGTATATGTGTGAGGTTGAGTATGTACTTTTATAGGATAGATACATGGATCACATCATTTACCTAAGATATGTTATTTGAGGGCTTTATTTGATAGTCTAAATATCTTATTTGATAAAGGATCTTAAATGGGTCATTATATCTAGTACTAAGAATTCCCTTCTTCTCAAAACTCATGAATTTCTTCCTCAGTGAAATATGAAGGAACACCTTCTCCTTGAACTCAATCACCTGGTCTTGTCAATGATTTTATTCATAGTTTATTTGACTACATTGAACATATTTGATATAAATTCGACTGGTTTTAACCTTACCTTTCATATATTAGATTAGATCAGGTCCCATAATCTCCCACTCTCCAACCTCATCCAAACAAGTTGGATCCTTACACCTCTTTCCATATAGATAATTATATGGTGCCATTTTAATTCTAGAATGGAAACATTTTTTATATGCAAACTCCCATAGGGTAACAAGAATATCCCAATATCCTTAGAAATCAATTGAACATGATATTGGCATATCCTCTAGAGTTTGGATGGTTTTCTCAGACTGGCCATCCATTTGAGGTTGACGTGTAAAACTAAAATTCATCTTTGTATCAAACACTTGTTGAAGGATTCTCCAAAACAATGAGGTAAACCACCGATCTTGATGAGATATAATAGAGAGTGGTACTCTATGAAGTCCTACAAATAATCTTTCTTTGTATCTTGGTGAGTTGGTTATAATAGAAAATCTTCCTTGATAGAAATTAATTGTTCTAAATTTGTAAGGTGATCACCTACCACCTGATTCACGCTCACATTTACCCAAGAGATGAAGGTAGAACGGTCTTTGTAGTCTTGCTTGGGTTTTCGAATCCACAGATACCTAAGAAGTAACCTATAGACACGCACATTATACGGACTATTTTTGGCTATGAAGTGGCCAAATTTGGGTTGATTTTAGATGGGTTTAATTTAACACTAAAATCCTTAAGTGAATTCAAATTATGAGAAGGGTTGATCCTATGTTATTACAAGGGGTGGATTAGACGTATTTCCTTTTCAATGATTTCAATTTCTTATATTTGAGATGGGTTCATTTAAGAAGATAAAACATCATCATCACTTACTGGTTTAATTCCTACATCCTTTAATACTAATCACCTATACACTTTAAGTATCAATGTTTTGAGAACTTCAAGGTAAAGGTTCGTATTATCACATGAAGTGTGTGGCCTTAAATTCAACAAGGACGATGGAGTTTAAAAATCATCAAATAAAAATCTCAATTAAAGAAGTGATTATACATTAATAGGGTCATAAATAACGTCCAATACAGCCCATTTCTACTCCCTTGTATCAACCCATATGTAGTTTATCCCTCCATTGATGCTATGGTTTCAATGGAAGCGGGAAGTAGACTCATGGGGGAGGAAATGGAGAAGTAAAAAAACAATGAAAATAAAATGATCATTCCACAGTTGTGTGAAAAATTTCACAAGGTTTTGTGTGAATAAATTCACACATTGAACCAAAAATATCAAATTGATATTAAGAAAAACTGAATAAGATTAAAATAAGATATTTTATTATGAAACTAAAGTGAATTGAACAACTTACATGTGAAAGAAAAACATGAGACAAGAAAATCACAGCATAACATTACAATTGAACAAAGCATACAATATTATCAACTCCTCCACCACCACTGCCTTAAATAGGAATTTTTTAGCCCTTGGTTCGAGCTTCCAACAGTCCAAGTCTCCTAAATTAATTTTGGTAGGCTATAGGTGGGTGGAAAGTAAGGGAGAGTTGATTTTTCAACCCTTGACCCGAGGTGACTGCCAGCTTTCCTTCACCGAACAGACGTGCTTGGAATATCTTCTATATGGCCAAATAAGAGTGGGCCATAGAAGAATAAAATGGATCCCCGGATGTCTTCTAACTTCCTGAAATAGTTGGGCCCATTTGGAGTTGTGTATTCCGAGATATGATCATATTAGTAGGCTGTTTTTCTGGGCCGCAGAATCTGGACCAGAATTTTATCTCTAAACTGGGATGCTTAAATAACCATAATGGAGGCAGAATTAGCACTGTCTCATGAAGAATTATTTGTTCCTATATATTTCTTCTAGCAGACTACTAAATTTGGGCTTCATTGGGCCTGTATTGTGGGCCCCACATTCTCATCAGTAGGCTGGTATCCAATCTTCCTTCTCCAGAATTGTTTCTTTTCATCACCAAATATCTCCTTCATCCTTTATGAATCATCCATTGATCCATGAATGAAAAATGTTTAAATTTATGTGAAGATCCATTTCACAAAATGTCAAATTAAAATATGGATAATTACATTCCTTAGAATTAGATGACTCATTGAGCCTAAATTGGTGTACATTAGGCATGAAGTGCACAAATGATGAGAATGGATGTTCAAAATCAAAATCCACTAACTCAGGCCCATAAGATCAAAAATTAACATTTAATACCATTAAAATTTAATTAACATATATGTTTTTATTGGCTAATCACACCCCTCAACTTGAGATTTTCTAGTCCCAAGAGAATAATTCAATGATTTTATTTGAATTCCTTTCTTCAAACACATTATAACAAACAGTTGTCACAATGTAAACTGCACACAAATATATCATTATAACCTATCAAGATAATTTTAAACAAGATAAATTTTAAAAGTAGATCCCAATCCCAAGCCCATTTCTTTGATCAAATCCATCATCATACTTTATCCAACTCAGTTAGGTGTAATGATGTGTTGTGAATCACAATAGATATGGGGGTTCATTTTCATTCAAGGGGAAATCATGGAAGTGCTAGGTGGAATCACATTTAATCCTAATATGAGTATTCTTTATTCATTTTTTTTTATATTTTTTTCAATATTTCCATAGTAATTGAGATTGCAGTTAATCAAATTAACACATGTAGCAAGACTTTGCCAATGACTCCCAGACTCAAAGGCCTTAGGGCATCAAGTGAATCCCACATACTCGGGCATCGTCTCGAGTTAACTTAATCCAAAACAAAGTCATATTACCATAAATAGAGATAGAGTGAAAAACTCAGGGCTAGAAAACTCTGGAGTCACAATCCCCAAGTGTCGAAATCCTTTCATTTTATCAATCCATTTCTCTACACGCAAATTTTTATTTTTTTATTTTTTTTTTTATTTTTTTTTTTTGAATACTCATATTATTCATAAAAATCAAACCAGCCTATGTTATTTATTATGGGACACCAAAAATTCAAATTAGTACCCCACAGTCTAGAGGACGTCCATTGTGCCATTTTGATTTAATGGATGAAAATAAAAATGATGAAAATTTTCATTGGACAACCAAACATCCCAAATCAATGATTTTAACTTAATCATGAATTAAATTAAGAGTCAAGGAAATAAAAATTATTTTCTATGTAGTTTTAATGTGAGAAAAGATGTTATTGTATGAATGATAAAGGAATTTTACTTTAACTTTTTTATCATTGTTTTTTTAACAAACATTTTTTTCCCACACCCCCCAGCTTTGAATGAAACTATCCCTAGTTTCATAAAAAGAAAATAGAGGAGAAGTGGGTGGGGGGAAATGAGTTGGAAATGGCATGTAACAAGTTCACCTAGTGGCTTCATAATGATGATTGTGGTGCTCCCAAATCACTCTTTGGTCTCATGGGAGATGTAGGCACCTCCTTGATTAAATATGTATCACCAAAAAAATAGTCCCTAAACCATACAAACAAGAACAAACCAAACAAAACAAACAACACAACAATTTATTTAATACCAAGTCTCATCATTATTATAGTTTTCCTTTTTTTAAATCAACTGATGATACATTGTCTTCTTTTTAATTTCTGGGTAAGGTAGTACTCAGGGATCACACCACGTGACACGGATGAATATGGTGCTCCCCTTTCGTACCCATCCATACTCATAATAGAAGAACAGATCAACAGTCTATATTTTTTTTAAATATAAAAATGATTAATAAAAAAATTATTCCAAAAAGATTAAAAACATGAAAACCATGGGTTGCCTCCCATGCAGCGCTTTGTTTAACTTCGTTTAGCTTGACATGGATCCTAAATCTATCATTTTTTTCTGTTTCATAGGTTGGATCAGTTAACTCCACCTCTATATCCTATTTATTGAATAATTCAATGAATGGTTTTAACCTTTGACCATTGACCTTGAAAATGTAACCACTTGTGGGATCTTTAATCTCTACTACCCCATAGGGTACACCTTATGCACTATGTATGGACCTGACCATCTAGACCTTAACTTTCCTAGATGTAAATGAAGTTTTGAACTATACAAGAGCAAAAAATTTCCCTGTTCAAAATCTTTGACCTTGATATTCCTAGATTGGTAGGCTTGAACTCTAGCTTTATTGATCCTTGAATTTTCATAAGCCTCCATCCTTAGTTCCTCCAGTTCATTGAGATCTAATTTCCTTTTTATTCTGGCCAATGAGAGGTCATAATCCATTTTCTTAATTTCCCAAAAGGCCTTATGTTCAATTTCAATAGGAAAATGGAATTATTTTCCATAAACCAGTCTATATGGTGACATTTTTAGGATGGTTTTGAATGTTGTACGATATTCCCAAAGAGCATCCAAGAGTTTCTCAGACCAATCTTTCCTAGAAGGATTGACAGTTTTCTAAAGAATTTTTTTGATTTCACGATTGGATAACTCAGCTTGACCATTGGTCTGTGGGTGGTAGGCAGTAGACACTTTGTAAGAAATTCCATATTTTTCCATGAGTGATGAGAATGGACGATTGCAAAAATGAGTTCCACGATCACTAATGATAGCCCTAGGAAATCTGAATCTAGAGAAGATGTTTTCCTTGAGAAATCTAATCACAGTTTTATGATCATTGGATTTTGTAGGAATGACCTCAACCCATTTAGAGACATAATCAATAGCTAATAGAATGTAAAGATATCCCCTAGAGTTTGGGAAGGGACCCATGAAATCAATTCCCCAAGAGTCAAAGATTTCAACCACTATGATGGGAGTGAGTGGCATTTGATTCCTTTTTGTGATGGACCCTACCTGTTGACACCTAGGACAGCTTTGACAAACTGTGTAGGAGTCCCTTGAGAGGGTGGGCCAGAAGATACCACATTGAAGAATCTTAGTAGATGTTTTCTTAGAGGAAAAGTGACCTCCACATGCCTCACTATGACAGAATTTAAGGATGGACTCTTGTTCAGATTCTAAAACACACCTCCTAATGACTTGGTCAAGGAAGAACTTATAGAGGTATGGATCATCAAACACATAGTGTCTAACATCAGAAAGGAATTTACTTCGATCTTGAGTCCCTAATAATTTTGGAATGACTCCTGTAACTAAGAAATTGGCTATGTCAGCATACCAAGGGTAGTCACTCACAGAGTATAGGTGTTCATCAGAAAATGAATCAGACACAGAAAGGTGATTGGAGTTATCTTCGAATTCCATTCAAGAGAGGTGATCGGCTACAAAATTTTCAAAACCCTTTTTATCCTTGATTGTGAGGTCAAATTCTTGTAAGAGAAGGACCCACCTAATCAGTCTAGCCTTAGCATCTTGTTTTGGAAGAGGTATTTTAGTGCAGAATGGTCAATGAACACAGTAATGGGGGATCCTAAGAGGTAGGACCTATACTTCTCTAAGGAATACACAATAGCAAGAAACTCTTTCTCAGTGGTGGTGTAGTTGATTTGGGCATCATTTAAGGATTTTCTTGCATAAGAAACTACATAAGGAGTTTTATCACAATGTTGTCCTAACACAGCTCCTACAGTAAAGTCACTGGCATCACACATAAGTTCGAAAGGGATGTTCCAATTTGGAGATTTCATGATGGGGGGAGAGGTGAGAGAGGATTTGAGGGTTGAGAATGAACCCTCATAGCTTTCTGTCTAAACAAATGGAGCATCCTTTACTATAAGAGCACAAAGGGGACGGGAGATTGAACTAAATTCTTTAATGAATCTTCTATAGAAACCATCATGTCTTAATAAAGACCTCACTTCCTTGACAATTTTGGGTGATGGAAGGTGACGAATGATTTCAACCTTGGATTTATCAACTTCAATCCCCCTACCCGAGACTAGATGTCCTAGAACTAGTCCCTCTTTAACCATGAAATGACATTTTTCCTAGTTTTGGACCAGATTCTTCTCTTCACATCTTGACAAGACTCTCTCCACATTCTGCAGACATCCCTAAAATGTATCCCCAAACACAGAGAATTTATCCATGAAGAACTCTAAAAAATCCCCTACCATGTCTGAGAAGATTCCCATCACGCACCGCTAGAAGGTTCCAGGGGCATTACATAACCCTAAGGGCATGCATTTGAAGTCAAAGGTTCCGAATGGACATGTGAATGTAGTTTTCCCTTGATCCTCTAGGGTTACATCAATTTTATTATTCCCTGAGTACCCATCTAAGAAACAGTAGAATGCATGACCTTCCACTCTCTCAAGGACGTGGTCAATGAATGGTAAGGGAAAATGGTCCTTCTTGGTGAATGATTTTAGATTCCTATATTCAATACAGACCCTCCATCCACTACTCACCCTTGTTGGAAGAATCTCTCCATCCTCATTGGTTATCACTGTGATTCCAGCCTTTTTTGGAACCACTTGGATTGGGATCACCCATTCACTCTCAGCTATGGGATATATGATACCAGCTTTTAACAATTTCAGAAGTTCTTTACTTACTACCTCCATGAGATTAGGATTTAGTCGCTGTTGAGGTTGACGACATGGCTTTGAATCAGATTCCAAAACAATCCTATGAGTCCCAATAAGTGGGCTAATCCCAGGAATATCAGATAGGTTCCAACCTATGGCTTTCTTATGTTTCCTAAGGAAATCTAGAAGCATCCTCTCATGATTGGCTTCAAGAGAAGAAGAAATGAAAATAGGATGTGTTTGATTGTCCCCTAGGAAAGCATACTTAAGTGCAGCAGGAAATTCCGTCAATTCAAGATCAGGTTGGTTCAGAATTTCAGAAGAATATTGGGACATTGGATCAAGATCAATTTTATTTCCTAAAGTTTTAGATAGGATTGATTCCTGACAAGTATAAGTTTCAGTTACTAGATTTTCCTGATCAGGTTTAGGGAAGTAAGTTGGAGTGGTCTCCATGAAAGTGTTTTCTTGAATGGTTTCACTGATTTTTGGACCAAAGACTTTATCATAAGAGCAATTTTAAAATGATTCAATCCAAGGAGATAAACTTTCTTCATATGAACACAGGAAATCAATCTCATCCTGACTTAAACATTCATCAAATATTCCTTGATGTTCTATGGATTCATTATCAATGCTTCCTATAATGTTTACTTCATGAATGTCCTCGTCGTCCCCTATTTGTGAGCTTGCATTATAGATTTTCAAGTCTAGAATCATGTTCCCAAATGTGATGGTCATGTTCCCATTTCGAACTTGTATAACAGAGTTGATTGTTGCAAGAAAAGGACAGCCAAGGATTATTGGGGTTTGTTCCTTATTTCCTAAGTTTGGATGGTTGTCAAGGACAATGAAGTCAGAAGGGTAGATGAAGTTTTCAACCTTTAACAGAACATCCTTTAAAATCCCCTTTGGAACCCTAATGCTACGATCATCAAGTTGAAGTGTGACAGATGTGGGTTGGAGTTCTTCTAGACCTAACTGGTAGTACACGGCATAGGGGATGAGATTGACACTAGCACCTAGGTCAAACAAGCCCTTGACAACTTTGCTCTCTCCTAGTTCAACATTGATGTAAGGGAAACCTGGGTCTTTCAACTTAGGAGGAATGGTCCCTTGAATGGTGGTACTCACATTAGCAGCCAAAAGGACTTGGTTTTTATGTGAAAATTTTCTTTTGAAAGTGCACAAGTCCTTAAGGTACTTTGATTAGGCAGGAATGTTTTGGAAGGCATCGAGAAGTGGAATGTCCAACTTGACTTATGAGAAGATTTCCCTCAACGTTTCACTAAGTTCAGGCTTGGTTTTCCCCCTCATGTGTTGAGGAAATGGTGCAGGTTGTGGGATTGTTTATTGAAGAGTTGTTTCTTTGAAAATATTATCAGTTTCCTTAGTTTGATCTTGTGGTTCATTTGAATTTTCATCTAAGTTTGAATCTTTAGGTGGGTTCTGCATTAGTTGTTCGGGTTTCTCAATTGATTTCCCACTTCTTAAAACAGTCACAGCCTTTAGTTGTTCATGAGTTGTTTGAGTGCAACTTGACTCTCCCCTTGAATTTGAGGATGGCACCGCCTGAGTAGGCATGGGTGCCTTTCCAGTTTTTATGGTTTGAAGTTATTTTTTTAGGGAAGAGACTTCAGATTTCATCCTCTCCATTTTTTTTCACAATTGTTCTAGTAGGCTTTGTGGAACAGTTTGGGTTGGTTCTTGAGAAGATTGGTTTATCCCAGGGGGGATATTTTGGAGGTGGGATGGTTTGTTGAAAATGGACCGGTGGTTGTTGGTATTGGATAGTTGGGGTTTGGAACTGGTTATGGGATTGGTAGTTCTGATGGGGGTAAGGATTTTGTCCCTATGGTTGGCTAGGTTGTTGGTTATCTTTCCAGCGGAAGCCTGGGTGGTCATTATACCTTGGGTTGAAGTTGTTTTGGTATTGAGGCTTTTGAAAGTTTAAAGCATTTACTTCCGCTGGGGGTCCTCCTAAAAGAAAATCCTTGATGGATGGAATGGTTGGGCAGTTTTCTGTCTTATGGTCATGTTTTTCACAAATTCTGAAAATAGGGTCAACAGTTTGGATTTCATGGACTTTCCTAAGTTCTAACTCTTCAACCTTCCAAGAGAGTGCTGCGAGTTTAGCCCCGCGGCTTTCCTCTTCTCTAAGTGTATGAATTCCAGTAGTTCTTTGTGGATTTTCAGAATAAGGTGAAGTTCCCCATGTTTGGTTTTGTTCAGAAAGGCTTTCTAGATACTCATAAGCATTATTTGGGGCTTTGTTTTTAAAGGTTCCATTACACATCATGTCAATGAACTGTTTGTTCCCCGGACCCAACCCTTCATAGAAAATTCTCACTTGTTCAGGAATAGAAAAACCATGGTGTGGAACTATGTTTAGAGTGACTTTTAACCACTCCCATGTTTCATAGAATGACTCTCCCTCTTTTTCAAAAATGTTTTTGATACTCTTTTTAAGTGCAATTGTTTTGTGGTGGGGAAATTATTTTTTGTAGAATTCTCTTTGTAGTTGGTACCAAGAGTTTATGGATGATGGTCTCAAATTGTTTAGCCAATTTTTAGCTCGATCCTTTAAAGAAAAAGGAAATAGACTCATCTTAGCTGATTCTAGTTGATGTGGGGGACACATGGTTTCTACAATGTCATTGAATTCCTTAATCTGAAGGTAGGGCATCTCAGACTCCATCCTGTGAAAGGTTGGAAGGTGGTTTAGAACATGGGGTGTAAAGATGTAATTGGAATCTCCTAGGGAATTGTGTCTAATGAATGAGGGGTCATTGGTCCAATATGGAGTGAGGTAGTCACTCATGGTTTGATCGACTACATTCCCGAGGTTTCGAGCTTCTTGGTTTTGGTTCCCCATTTGATCTCCCCCGGGATTTACAATTTGATTTCTTAGAAGACCCTCCATTAGAATTGGTTCAATTTTTGATTATGGAGTATTATGAAGATTAGGATCTAATGGATACAATCCCCTATGTTCACTTGACTCCCCTATCCTAGGACTTTCCACCCTAACTAGTCTATTTGAATTATCGCGGGTATCGGTGGACATGCACCAAAAAAACGAGAAAGGGACAAGATAAGAGATCTTGGGTGAGAATAGAAGAATGGAGGTGAGTAAAGAAGGTTGTTGGTCAATGGTACTTACTTGGTCCCTAGAAACGGCACAAAAATTTGATTCACGCTAAAATTTACCCAATAGATGAAGGTAGAACGGTCCTTGTAGTCTATCTTGGGTTGTCGAATCCAAAGAGACCTAATAAGTAACCTATAGACAAGCACATTCTAAGGACTATTTTTGGATATGAAGTGGCCAACTTTGGGTTAATTTTAGATGGGTTTAATTTAACACTAAAATCCTTAAGTGAATTCAAATTATGAGAAGGGATGATCCTAGGTTATTACAAGGGGTGGATTGGACGCATTTCCTTTTCAATGATTTCAATTTCTTATATTTCAGATGGGTTCATTTAAGAAGATAAAACATCATCATCACTTACTGGTTTAATGCCTACACCCTTTAATACTAATCACTTATACACTTGAAGGATCAATGTTTTGAGCACTTCAAGGTAAAGGTTTGTATTATCACATGAAGTGTGTGGACTTAAATTCAACAAGGATGATGGAGTTTAAAATCATCAAATAAAAATCTCAATTAAAGAAGTGATTATACATTAATAGGGTGATAAATAACATCCAATCCAGACCCTTGATACTCCATTGGATAAACCCATATGTGGGTTATCCCTCCATTTATTCTATGGTTTCAATGGAAGTGGGAAGTAGACTCATGAGGTAGGAAATAGAGAAGTAAAAAAACAATGAAAATAAAATGATCACTCCACCGTTATGTGAATAATTTCACAAGTTTTGGTGTGAATAAATTCACACCTTGAACCAACAGTATCAAAGTGATATTAAGAAAAACATAATAAGAGTAAAAGAAGAGATTTTATTAAGAAACTAAAGTGAATTGAACAACTTACATGTGAAAGACAAACTTGAGACAACAAAATCACAGCATAACATTACAATTGAACAAAGAATCCAAGATTATCAACTCCTCCACCACCACTGCCTTAAATAGGCATTTTTGAGCCCTTGGGTCGAGCCTCCAACATTACAAGTCTCCTCAATTAATTGTAGTAGGCCATAGGTGGATGGAAAGTAAGGGAGAGTTGATTTTTCCACCCTTGACCCGAGGTGGCATCCAGCTTTCCTTCACCGAAAAGACGCGCTTGGAAGACCTTCTAGATGGAGGAATCAGAGTTGGCCATAGAATAAGAAAATGGATCCTTGGATTTCTTCTAACCTCCTGTTAATTTGGGCCCATTTGGAGTTGTGTATTCCAAGATATGATCATATTAGTGGGCTGTTTTTCTGGGTCGTAGAATCTAGCCCAGAATTTTA
Source organism: Viscum album (assembly GCA_963277665.1). NCBI lineage: Eukaryota > Viridiplantae > Streptophyta > Magnoliopsida > Santalales > Viscaceae > Viscum > Viscum album. The sequence goes on from OY728119.1 coordinate 2,125,758,957, forward strand.
TCTCTAACATGGGCCTCTTAAATAACCATAATGGAGGCATAATTAGCACTGGCTCATGAATAATTATATGTTCCTATATATGTCTTATAGAAGCCTACGAAATTTGGGATTCATTGGGGCCATATTTTGGGCCCCAAATTATCATCAGTAGGATGGTGTCCAATATGCCTTCTCCAGAATTGTTTCTTTTCATCACCAAATATCTCCTTCATCCATTATGAATCATCCATTTATACATGAATGAAAAATGTTTAAATTTAACTGAATATCCATTTCACAAAATATCAAATTAAAATATGGATAATTACATTCATTATAATTAGATGACTCATTGGGCCTAAATTAGTGTACATTAGGCATGAAGTGCACAAATGATGAGAATGGATGTTCAAAATCAAAATCCACTAACTCTAGCCCATAAGATCAAAAATGAACATTTAATACCCTTAAAATGTAATTAACATATATGTTTTTATTGTATAATCACCACCTAAGTGTCATTATTTCCCTTTTAACTCATAGGGAGACGAATGATGAAATCCATGGTAAATTTTTATACTTGCATACTATTATGGGAATGGTTGAATCATTCCATTATACTTCTATCACTTATCCATGACTTGTTTTCATATAAATAATAAAGATACAAACTCTAAAATTTTCCTATTAATTTTTTCATAAAAGATTTTTTGATTAAGATCCCTAAATATATTAGTTATTACTAGATGAAAATATATGGATGATTTATATGAATCATAAAATATTTAATTATAAGATCACTAAAGACAATTATTGATCATAGTTTGGGTAGTGTGTCTCGTGTTTCCTTAATTATTGAGATCTAGAAGCTATTACTTAGTCATATTTCATGAGTACACAAATCAAGAATTTCTAAGATGCATCACTATAGATCACAAGACTGTCCACACTTGTGGGTAATGTGAGAATTGGTGTAGTGATTATCCTCTTCCTTAGATCTATAAAGATCTCCCAATGATTATTACTCTAGAAAAACTTCACTCTCATATGAGTTATCTTGTTTCGTGGAATTAACAAATCTGATATGTTTCTCAAAAATAATTGATAGAAACCAACTAATCTATGGAAACTACATATTTTCATCACATATATTAGAATGTTCCATCATTCAATTGCCATTATTTTTACAAATCCAAGGATATCCCTTGCATAGTGATAAAATTCCTCAGGAATGATACTTTCTCTACCTAAAACATTCATTTGTAGCACTTCACATTTAAATTTCCCATCTATACGGTATTCATTACAGTATTCAAATATTCCTCAAGTCCCACCTTACTTATTAAGTAAATTAGAAAATTGTATATAAAGAATATGAATAATTTATCATGGTAATCCCTAAAAACTCTATTAAATAATTTAATGAAGATATATTGAGTATTAATGATAAAAATGGAATTACTATGAAAACATATTATATGTACCTTGTATATAATTAATTCTTAGGGATATCCTCCTTTATCACATTTATATGATAATATCATGATCAAAGAACTAATTTAGACATGTTTTGTTCTCCATATATCTGATCTTAAAAGTCTTTAATCCATGTAATCTAAAACTTTTTCCTTATTTTGATATTATTGACCTCATTAAAATCAATTAATTGGTGCGTTGGTTGATCCTTTTTCTTGTTAAAGAAGGAAAGAACACCCCACTATGAAGCACATGGTTGTATAAACCCTTTATCTCAATTCTCTTATAGTTTCTTATTTAACACATCAAGTTCAATAAGGTATATTATATATAGATTATTGGATATTATAAATTTTCTAGGTATAAGTTATATTATGAACTCAACATATTAACTTGGAGGAAGAACAATAAATTATTCAAGAAACACATTAGTATATTCTGTTATAATGGTCATGTCATTAAGGATGATATTTTACTTTTTCTAGTCATTTGCGCCTGATACACTTTCTCATAAGGAAATAATTTACATGATTTAGATAATGATTGAAAGGATATTAATCCACCTCATTAAACTTGTATAATGAATATGGTGATTCATGATACAGTGGGTAATTTATTTCTATTGACAGTTTATATTGGTGATATACAATAAAATACAATATATAGCAAGAAAACAATCAAATGAAACTAAAGGTAGAATCTAAAAGTTAGTGGTAAAATTCATCCTAAAAATATTTTAAGAGGATAAGTTATATAATATTGATGAAATAATTGTTAAATTTTCTCTTATCACCAATAACTCAACTTTTGTGTTTTGAGGGGGTGTTTGAATAATTCATATAAAATTTATAGAATGAAATAATTCATAGAACGAGAATCATATAGTATATTTTCTATCCTTGAATGAATAAGTAGAGTACCTATCACTACTTCATTATCATGATCCACACAAATAGTTATGATGGAATATGATAACCCTTTATCTCTAAGAAATAGTGTCTATTTTCTCTAGTTATCATCAATTAACCTTGTCTTAGTACATTATATTTCATAGTGTCCATGATCCATGTAGTTGTATAATTGGACAATAAACTGAGGCCAGACATGAGAATTACTTTCCTCTATAATATTAGTAGATTTCTCTCATATTCATTCCATGACTAAGTGCACCTACTTCCGGCACCTAAATCATTTACTTTCCCCCTTCAAGAAATTTCAAGGAAATATCTTCCTATATATTTGAAAAGTTTGATGTTGGAATTTCTTACCATAGTTATGTTTATCAAATACTTCTATATAATATAAATTTTTTCTCTTCTTCCTATATCCGACCCTTTGAGATTTTCTGATCTCTATTTTGATTTTAGTGGCACATCCTACAATTTCATCATAGCTATCAAAGTCGTGAGAAGGTAAATAATTTTGTATATTTTTATTTAGATCACTGAATATGTGGTCAAATTTTATTAATTTCCGATTAAAAATCCATAGTTTTATTGTGAAAGTATTTATAATTTTCATTATACTCTTTAATGGGTTGTTCCACTTTTTTATTAAATCCAAGGAACACTCTCTCTATTTTATGTTTTAGACTTTGTGGATTTTATTTATCAAAAACATTTTCCATAATTATTTCCACTCCACCAATTTGATATCTTACTCGAGCTGTGTATTCTTGATCAATGTGAAACATTTATTAAATTATTTCTCCATGAAATAATCATCCAAAACAAACTTCCCTTACTTGTATTTTTTATGAAATTACTAGATAGTTTCAAGGGAGTTGATCCAATATTATTTGATTGTGGGACTATAAGAACATCTAAATTTCAGAGGCCTTTATTTCATAAATGTATCAATTGCAACATTACCTTTTATAGGGGGATATGGGAAACCCCTTTTTTATTTCTATATAAAACATGATATAATTGAGTATGTATTGTCATGTTGTTATTTAATGATGCACTCATTGGGCTAGGAATATCATTTGGGCAGTGATCACATTTCTCATCACATTGGTTATTGAATCCATTCCTCTTATTTCAGTCCATTAATTAAATATATATAAAATTATGGATGATAATTTTCAGAATATTAGACACATAAATGGGTAACCATGAGCATTTAAGGGATAAATCAGAAATGAAATATATCCCGTGACCTACAAATTTACTAGTTTCAATATATATATCCATTTCCTATTTTCTAAAATTAAATTTCATAGAAATTTTTCCATTCATAATGATTTATATAGATCTTATGAATTTACCAAATAATATCCCTTAAAAGTGTCAAACCAAGTTTTCAGTAAGGAATCGTGGTTATAAACCAGGTAATGATCAATTTAATACCCAAATCACCCTTTTCATGGTTATTACCCTTAGGTATAACTCTTCCTCATCCACATCCACTTGTAACAGCCATATATGTGTTTTTTTATTAGAAAACACTTTCTCAATAATTTCCAAAAGTTTAGGTTTTATACCTATGTTTCGTCTTATCCATAAGTCTTTGATTATGTTTTTCAAATCAAGCATTCCAAAAATAACTATACTTTTCTCATATACCAACTATGAAAACCCATATATCTTATAAATATTAACTCATTTTTTATTATATACATATACACATAATACAATCTCAAATGATAATTAGGCATATTTTATTTGGGTAATTAGATAAAAATAGAAATATCTTGCAATTGGGATAAAACTAAATTAATTAAAACTTCATATCATGTCCTTAGAATTCCAATGATCTTCTAAAATATAAGAGATAACCCAGGGATGTAAACAAGAAATGGATGAGATATAAATCCCAGTAAGGGAATAATCAAATCCTAAAAAGATGAAATTAATAAATGTGAGTCAATAATAATATCAAGGATACATATAAGTGTGAAAATAATTAATGTGAACATGAAATCATGATATAATATTATAACATCCATGAAATAAAAAAATGTGGAAACAACATAAAATATGACATCAGAAGCATAAGTCAAGGATAACCACCAAGACAACATAAAATAGTATGTTTATGATAGTACACCATGTAATGCACATGGTATATTCTTAGATAAAACATTAATTAATGCATTGGACAAATATATAATTCCAATCCCACCAGTCACATTCATGTTATGTATGTGTTTTCTTATGCCACATAGATCATACAACATGAGATCATAATTTATCACTTTTTATCCCATGATTAAGAAATGTGAATTAAATAAATATATCTTAAAAATAAATTATGTATATCTACATCTATTTGAATACCCATGAGTGGAAATGGGGATGGATATTCATAATAGAATATTTTGGTACGGAAAATGATGAGATAATTTTAGTAGCATAAGGGGTGTACATTAAGGTTCAAGGAAGGGTACAATGTGAGTATAATGTGGTATCTAATTACTTGAGAACTATAATTATATAAAATTTATGTATAAAAACACATTAATACATGATTAATTGGAAATAAAAATGCTTAGTACAGAGAAATCACTTGACTAAAATGAAAGATCACAAAATCCATTTCCTTGAGAGGGTGCCTGTAAAAGATTTTGAGTAGCTTCAAAATAGATTATTAACACCTTATGATGGATTTATATTGGTATAGGTAGATGAAATTAATTCTAAACGTATTTTTTGTTAAGAGTAATGGGATTTTGGGTGGTTATTTATAGAAAAATACTGGATAATTCATTATTAATTTATAATCATAGGTTTTGGTCTATAAGTGATAAAGTAATCAAAACCACAATCCTTCCCATGATTTTTACCATGGTTTCATCCAAAGAGGATTGATTTTAAATATTTCTTTAGTCTAAGGACTAAAAACATTAATATAAGACCATTCATGATGTGTGATTGTTTCATTTTCTTAATGAATTCATTAAAACCCCTAAAAATAATATTTGATTTAGAGTATTCATAAATGGTTTTTAAAATTTATAAAATAACATTATAAATTTATTTTTAACTGGAAATATTTGTTTGGAATTTTACTATCTTTATATAATTTATTACAAAAAATTTAGGCCATTATGATGTCATAATAAATATCATATATTTATATCATATATAATATTTACAAAAATGTCAACAGTCTTAGAAAATTTTGAAAAAATCACAATTGGATAATTTTGACTTACTAATTTAAAAAATAATATTTGTTAAACCAAAATAATTTTCAAAATATTAGAATTTAAACTTTTAAATTAGAATCCTTATTTAACGAAAAAAATTATTTTTGTAACACTAACTACTTTCTAAACCATATAAAAATTACATTATTCTTCATCAAATTATATTATAATTTATATTTAAAAAAATATTATTTAATGTGAATATAAATTTTATTTAAAAATGTATTTAATTTTAAAAAAAATATATATTGAAGCTATATATTTCCCTAAAGTAAAATTTTAGTTTCTTCATATCAATGTCAAATTTTATTCAAACTCTTTATTTATTCATATATATATATATGAAGTAATATTAAAAAAATCTAAAAATATAGTCATTAATTATTAAAAATAAATACATAATAATTTATACAATTATGGTCATGATATGTAACCCCTTATTACACTAGTGTATTCCTTAACAATATTATGTATGATGGTGGTACTTTATTAGGGTGGATTGATGAATATGGTTAGTACCTTGATCATGAAAATATTGAAATTCTCCCCTGAATAGTTTCACTCAAGTATAATTTTTCAAATCATATCTTTGTCTTGGTCTGGGGTAAATCCCACTATTTATATCTCCCCCAGAAGCCTTGATAAACGGGCTTCATAGGTTACAATCATACTAGTCGCGGCCTTTATTTTTTAGTGTGTCTCAATTATACTTTATCTGAACCATAATATATAATAATCTTAATGGTAACTATAGAGTGACTATATTATCAATGGTTCAGATCATTAATGATTTTTTTTGTTTGATAGATAAAATATGTCCATGATTTATAATAATTCAAAATAAAAAAAATGATATTTATTGCTTGTTATTTCTATAAATACATCTATTAGTAAAGAATTTATTTATTCAAAATGAAAATTCATTTATTAAGGTTTTGGTCATTAGATGTCCCAATATGTGGAACAAGACCATCTATTTTCTGATTCCCTTCACATTGATACATATGAATTCCATATCATAGTATCAATTCCAACTCTACTATACATACTTACTCCAAAAATAGTGATAATTTCTTATTCACACAGTAATGAAGCTTTAAACCTGAGTTTATCCAACTATTAATTTCCTGGTTATAACCGATCTCTTTCTTAGAGGTAACTAATATTCATATTATTAGTATGAAGGATTCATTAGTATATCATAAATAATTAATAGAGTCTTAAACTAGGTATAAAACCCTATTATAAATTATCCAATCTTTCATCCACTTTACCAATGTGAAACCCAAAGTGTTGTTAGTGTGTCCTACTAACCACCTTTGTTTTTAAATTAGGATTGAACTAACTCAAAATGTTTAGGCAAAAAAACTTGAAAAAATCATATATTGATATTTTATGTCCTTTTTATAAGATATATCTATTATTTAAATAATATATTCCTTCCAAATTATGTATGTCTTGTTTATTTCATGACACTTTCCACTACAAACTACCTCATTAATGAAAATATGAGGTAAACCCTATATATTTCATCCTAATTTCAATATGAAAATATAAATAATAATATACACGATATAAGGAAAATAAAATAGGCAATAATAATGTTTCATGTATTATAATGATGTTTCCCATGAAATTTATTTATTATTTATGTATGTAGTCATTATAAAATAATAAATTTTAGATCCTATATATTTTAAAATATATATTTTGTACTATTTTAATAAGTAATACCATCTCTATCATCCTAGAGATGGTGTTTTCATAGTTTGTATGAGATAAAGTTAAATAGAATCCTTAAGGACTAGATTTTGAAGAAAATTTTTATATAATAAAACCCTATAACTAACCCTTATAAAATTTTATAATTTTATTATAATAGATGGTGTAATAAATATGAATTTTTAATAAATTCATTAGAATTATATACTATGATCAATAATTTATAGTTCTATTCATGAATTAATTATTATATTCCATTATTTACATATCACATCTAATGTCAATAGATTTCAAATAAAACACATACTGGTAATATTATTGAAAAAAAATACTGAGGTTTTTAAATTAAGATGCATAGAGGTAGTCTACTTAAACATGTGATTATTATATTCATTATTGAAATTGAAATAATTAATTTGATGGATTCCCACTTAATGTTTCATAAAATAATTTTTTATAAGGGAAAGTGATTATAATTTTTGAGATATACCTAGAATCCATCATTTTTAATGGAGATAATGTTTTCTATGGAATAATGTTTGGAACTAAATTATGTGAATCATATTTATAAATTTCTTGGAAATTATAAAGAAAAAATATAATAAATTAAGGATTAAAATATCCTAAGAATCTTGGATATATATATTATAAAATATTACAATGATTAATTTCTAGATAAATTACCTGGATATCCACCTGATCATGACATATAATTATCCATTAACACTTCCTCTATTTTAAAATTTATATTGTTTCCTACATATACAATGAAATAATTGAAATATTTTTAATTAATGAAATAGATAAAATACTTGTGTGATGAGGGAATTATATACCTTAGTGTCTTATATTTGAGAGAACTGGTTATTTTAGTAAAGAGGAATGACGGGTCTATAATAACCTATCACCCCACCTTGATGAACTATTTTATTAACTTTAAGGATTCAGTAGTTATTTATGATTTATATTTTTTATTTTTATCGTCCATTAAATTTTAATAAATATGATATAAGAATGAATATTTTTTTATAATGTACAGGCACTATGAAAACACAGTAATTCTTTTTGTATAACAAAGTAAAGCTTATGTGTTTATGTATCTAATAAATGTATTATCCAGGTATTATATTAATACAAATTTTATGGTATTTATTGATGATGTCATTTATACTATATATTATTTTAATTTTATGAGAGAAATTTAAACATTATTCCTGAGACAGTTCTAAATAGTTTTATTATTGAAAATTCTAATATCTTGAATTCTGTATTTGAGAAGATTAATTTCTTTGAGATATTATTTATATGTATATGTTATATGTAGACTAGGGAAATAATAATGTGTCTAAGTTTTTACCAATACTAAATAATATATCTAATATACATCGTTTCCTTTGTTTAGGTGATCACAATATTCAATTTGTTGAATATTTTACCCAACTAGCCAATATTTTTACATTATTCAAATGTAAAGGGGTCAAATTAACCTGGTTAAAGGAATATAATTATGGTTTTGAGGAACTAATGAAGATATTAATCAATATTATGGTATTAACCTTACCACCAGAAATTGAAGAATTTATTATATATTTTTATGTAAAAGAGAGAGGAATAGGTTGAATTATAATTAAAATAGGTATATTAGTTTCTCAAACATAAAATAAATTATAGAAAAATGAGTTAAATTATACAATATATGATATATAGTTAGAGGAAGTGTTGTTTTATTTAATATATTTTGTTACTGTCTATATAGTGAGTTATGTGACCTATGTATGAATAAAAAGAGGCTGAAATATATATTAATATATAGAGGTATTAACATGAGACAAAGATGTGGGATAGAAATAACCAATGAATATGATTGTAAAATCACTAATACCTAATTTTTGAAAACATTATTGTAAATACTTTTAGTAGGAAGGATCATGGATTTTTATCCATAATGACTATTTACAAGGATTAAATACTACAAAATTTAGTAAATATATACATAGAAATTTATAGGTAAGGGGAAACACAATTTATTTTCAATGTAATTTTGAAACAATATTTTTCTAATTTAAAAAATAAAGTATCAATAATATGGAAAATTATTAATAATGAATATAAAAAAATGGAGGATTAGATATTGATGTACTTAAAAAATTATTGGGAAGACATTATATTTTGAAAGAGATTATGTGTACTAATGGTAACTATGCTAATTAAAGAATTTATAGATGAAACTCATAGCTAAATTTTCACTATAATATATGGTTACATATTGTTTTATAACATGTAGTGGGATATTCAAGAATTTTTGTCAGTATTTATAATATTCCATCTAAAAAATGATTATAGAAAATTTCTAAAGGTTTTCATGTGGTATATAACCATAATAACACATAAATAGGTCCATATCATAATAGAATTTATTTCTAGAATTCATAAGACATGTAAGATTAATAGTGTAATATGTGATTATATGAATCACATCACAAAGTATTCACATTTTCATGAAATAAGGTCGGGTATACCCATTGAAATACATTCAATCCATTATAATAAAAATTTTATAATACATCATGGTGCACCTCTATCAATTTGATCTTATCATTACCCTCGTCTCACATCAATTTTATTTGGACTCTATAAGTCTCTAAACTATACGATTCATTTCAAAACCATCTATTATCCTAAAATGGTCTGGTCATCATAAAAGGATATCAAAACACTATAGGACATGGTTTTTTATTCCTATTACATTCTCAATGTATTAGGGACCAGTATCAAACCCTTTTTAAATTTGAATGAAATTATATATTTTATTAGGGTTTAAAAAATGAAAAATATTAAGTATTCTATGAGAAAACATTACATTTTTCCACCAATTAGGATAAACTTGAGAATATGAGGATATTTGGTCATGTAATGATTGAGAAGATGACTGATAAAATATGAGTTTTCCAGATACAAATCAAGGTAACTCAATATAGAAATAATAGAAATATAGATACTAAGAGGAAGTCATTTTTTTTAAAGAAGGGGACCACATGTTCTTGAAGATATCTCTATATAAGGGGGTTATATTATTTGGAAAGAAGAAGAAGCAATGTGAAATTTACATTGATAATTTTGATATTTTGGATAGAATTGGAGTTATAGATTATCATATAGATATTCTACCAAAATAATCTAAAGAACATGATATCTTCTATGTATTTACCTTTGAAGAAGTATATGTCTAACCCATTTCAAATAACCAGAGCCTAAATTATACAAAAATAATAATATCAATTGAAGAATCATGATGCAATATTGAATGTTTTAAAAAATTAGATAACTTTTCCTGTGAATGTACTTTATAGAATTATCATGTTAGAGGTAGAAACATGGGAACTTGAGGAAGAATGAAGATGAATTTACCTTTTCTTAGTGAGATATCTATACTCTAAATTTAGAGTATAATTTTATTTAATTTGGGGATAATTTAAAATTTGATATTATATTATAATAAATAAATAATTAGTCAATATATCCTTCTCATAATAAAACCCAAATTCTTTCTTCATATTAGTGAATTTAAAAACTAAATAATTGTATTCACTTGATTAGATGTTACTATGGTAATAAAACACATAATAATATATTGAATCATTATAATATTTAACTTAAGAAGACTATTTTTTACATTTAATAACAAAAATAAATTATAATATATGATTTTGATGATAAAAATAATAAATAGAATAAAAATGATATAAACAATAATGAAATTGTAACTTTTTGGACTCTACTATCCCTTTCCTTTATGAGTTACAGTTGTTGGAAGTTTTTTGGGAAGGTTATGATGGGTTTCAGGGGAAGATGTCGTTGTTAAACACAAATCTCATCCTAAGAAAGAATTTTGTATCATAGAGCTTGAGGTTGCAGAGTAAGGGTTTTTTTGTGTCGTGGATATCCCAATTAAAGAATAGGGTCCCTAGAGGAAGGATTGGGAGAAACATTAAATTTTTGGCATATATGTGCTACGGAGGTAGAATATAGCGTAAGGTATATGGATACTATAGCATAGAGGGTCCAGTAGTGGTATAGGTATTTGAGGGGTGTTTTAGAAATTGTGGGGTACTTACACTATAGGTGTAGGTTATGGTATAGTCCCATTAATGGAAAATGGGTTATATGGAGTGGTTTTCTTTGATACATTATTATCCCTATATATATTTTATAGGATCTATTTCATGGTTTGGATTTGGGTTCTTAGAACATGTTTGACTAGGGGGTTGTGGTGTGGTCCCTTGCATTGCACCGTAGTTTTTATTATTTTATCAGGTTTGGTGGCAGGGCATAGTAGGTTGCATTTTTTTATTCCATTTCTAAAAATTTAAACAAATTCATCAATCCCCACTGAAACCCATTTTCTTACAAGATTATCTCTCAACCCTTAGATACCAATAGCACTTTTTTCAGGCCTTTGGAGCCCATTTTGATCATATTTGATCCCTAATATCCAATGTTTGATCTATAGTGATCAAAGGTGAGTTATTTTTTACTTTTCTTTTGGTTTCCTTCCATTTTTGTGTCATTTCATCCAATGATATATTTCCATTTTGTTTAATTTTATCTCCATCATTCCTATTTTTTTACTTTGGGTTTATGTTGGTACAGTTGTGTTGTTACATTTTTGGAGGGACATAGCTTTCATTATGGATAAGGTGATAAGAGATCCATGTAGTTTTTTCTGTTCTCATGTAAGTAATATTGACACCTTGATGTTGTGGATTTCTTTTCTTCTCCATTAATTTATTAGTAATCATAAATTGTTCATCATTTATCTTTTTTATTTATGGTGAAATTTACCCAAATAATGGATAAACTAGATTGATGAAATAATGGGTTACGGATTGTGGGAACCTTTTTTTTACCATGAAAACAGTTTCCCTCCTGATTTACTAGATAATTTGATATATATTTTATTATTTGTTTATAATGTTTCTTATTCATTATTTAGTAGTTAAATTTGATGAAAATGGAAAGATAATGTAAACACATAAATTGTTGGTTGGCTAATAAATATAAGGATTCATGCTTAATGAATCCTTATATTCTTATAATTTTATGGAAATAAAATTCAAGCATGATGCACGTTTGATTGAATTTGTTCTTCCATATGGTAATGTAAATGGAGAAAGATCCTAAAGGTGTAATTATTGTAGTGCATATTAATGAAGATGATTTTTAATTTAGAATTTTTCTTCTAAGGTTTTTTCAATCTATAATTGATGCCGGAGAGAATATTTTTAAAAAAAATTAATAGATTTCTATATCTAATGAATCTAGTTGCCTATATTAACTTATAATAAATGAATTACTTAATTTAAATGGAATAAAACTAGTTGCTTGATAAATAAAAATTTTGGGGACTAAGTGACCCTATTTTCTTAAGAATGATAAATGCCTTGTGTTTTGGGTTGAGTGATCCCATATGAATATGAAGGGTAAATACCTTTATTAAGACTAGTTTTATTATTAAACTATTTGGTTATTTTATACCGTCTATGTTTCTCTGAATGTGATCCCTACAATGAGATGTGATGTGAAGCAAGGATGATTATTGGTTTGGTGATATAATTGTGGGGAGGCCCAAGTTTCTGGAAGCTATTGATTCCTCTGATGATGAGATGAATGGTGATATCCATGATTGTTTATAGGATAGAAATGAATTTTATTGAATTGGTTAATTGTGGTATTACCCTTTCTTATGCATAAATATATGATGCTTTCTTGATAATAAATCTATTTAATGGCCGAATGGTCTGGTTTTTGGTTTATCTACTTTCACTCCCCAGTGCATGATATAGAGTTTTGTTCTTGGTAATGAATCAAATTATGGTATCATAGGATGTTTATTGGAGTACCTGGAGTAATGAAATGGTAAAAGGATAATAAATGTGTTGGACCATTGGGTTATTTATTACTAGAATGAAGAAGATGTTCATCATGGGAAACCATGGACACAGTTGGATTATGCCTTAAGGGCTTGGAAATCACTCTGATGGATAATTAAATAAATTTTTTATAATGTTAACTAATTTCTAATTTATTAAATAATGTATAGTGAAATATTATATGGATGAAGTAATTAAATTTAAATATTCTTAAATTATTGTGTGAATATCTGATATCTAGTCCCTAATTGTGGCAGTCGAGTGTCTGAGTGACAATAATTATATCGAAGCCTATTTCTAGGTTAATTCCCAAAGTTTGGTTCTGAGAAATATTATATATGGTACGTTTTTTGATTTAATATGCTACCCCTCCCATGTCGGTAGGGTAAATGATAGACATTAGACTTTGGGAGGGTGTATTTCGCAATATCTAGGTTGGAGAGGTATGGATATCCACCTACCCCTCTTTTTCTACACTCGTATTGTTATATCAAAAGTATTATTTTTACATTTATGCACTTTTTTAAATCACAAATCTCTTTATTCTCATTTATAAAATAAAGGACTTACATTGAATATGATTTTTATATCTATCATACTGACTCTGTCTATCGTACTGACTCTGTCTATCGTACTGACTCTATTTATCATAACAAATCTAGCCATTATATCCACTTTGTTTATTGTACTGACTCTGTCTATCGTACTGACTCTGGACATCGTACCCACTCTGTTTATTATACTGATTATGTTCTTCATACTCACATTGTATATCGTACTCATTTTGCTTCATATTAGTCTTTTGTACTAAGTAATATTAATTGTACTCATGCTATACTTTTATCACATGAATAGTTTTCTTGTTTTATCAAAACAAAAGTTCTATATCAATCATACTCATGTTATCATTTTCATATACCTATTGTATTAACCAAAATTATGTTATAGAGTTAGTTATAATCTAATTAAAAAATCATCTTTTCTATTTCAATATGACCGTTGCAATGCGAGGTGTCCAAGTCCCTCTGAGTTTTTAGGAGAAATATGACCGTTGGAGAAATTGTGACCATTGGAACCAGAGGCCTATAAATAGGAGGTCATTTGAAGCAGAGACAACAACTTCATCATTTTCTAAGTTCTAGATTGAGACTGTGTTACTTCTCTATGCTTCGTATGAAAGCCTTGAAATTACAAAACATGAATGCCCCAATTTTTGTTTTTGTATTTAAATAAGTGATTTGTTTTTCATTGTGTTTCTGATCAGGTGATAACGATCAATTGATGTTAGGGATAGGCAGATAGTGAAACTGATCATCGTATCAAGGGATTTCAAGTGTTTTAAAGACATAGGAGTCGATGACCTGAAAAATAGATGGCTTGTAGGGATTGTAAGATGGATGTGCTGATCATCATATCAAGGTATTACCAATGTTGGTAAGATAAACCTATTATCCTAGGTGAAAGGATACCCTTTGGGACAAAATATTTGTAATATCTTTTACATTTTTGTTGTTTGTTGTAATAGAAAGAGAATACTTGTATTTCTTTTTTCTATTTGTATTCTTTTGTAATTGTTTTAATTACAACTTATACTTTAAGTATTGATTTTATACGCTATATGGTAGAATAATTTACACTCTGTATTACTCTGATATTTGTATTCAATCTGAATACAATTGTTTCATAACCTATGATATCATAACAATATCATCGAACCGAGAGTCAGTCCGATCATTTGTTTCCTTTTACAAGAGGCTTTGTGAATTATTTTAGTTTATGTTAAGAACCTTTGATAAAAGTTTTAATAGAAATTTTTTTATATAAAATTCACCCACCTATTGTATTTTTGTCATCTCATATCCATTTTGATCCAACAATTGGAATACAATTTAGGTTTTCCACTGCTTTGTATATTATTAATTACATTATTTTCAAAATACACTAACTTGTACTTATTAAAAAAGTATATTGTTTCTTTATTATGGAAGGCATGATGAATGTCAGTTAAATTCAAAATATTAACCCTAAAATACCACCTTTTTTTATGGTAGTGATCTTGAATATTAGAGAGATCGAATGAAGACCCTTATCATAAATGCCAATGTAGATAACTTTTTTATGCTCACTGGTGAATATAAGATCCCTAAGAAAGAAGTTGGGACTTTTACTTCTCAATAAAAAAATGAATATCAGTTAAACTATAAGGTACACAATACATTATTGTGTTCTATGACCAGGAACATTTATAGTCAAATCTCTTCATGTGAATCTGCAAATAGTATATAGAATAAATTAAATATTACACATTTTGGTACATCCAAAGTTGTTTAAAGAAGAAGATATATGCTAAGATCTGAATATTAAGCTTTTGAATTTCCTAATGGTGAACCTATAGTTAAGATTAAACAGAGATTTATGAAAATTGTTAAAAACCTTCAAGGAATGGGAGATAAAAAAATAAGAAGAAAACTTCTTAGTTGAAAAAATCATAGACATTATGCCAAATTAATGGGAATCCAAGAGGACTGTAGTCGATGAGTCTAGAAAGAGTACTAATATTAATCATGAAGATCTCTTTGGAACTATATTGCAATATAAAGGAATACTTAATAGATATACAGATAAGGTAAAAAATAATAATGGTGGGGTAGCATTCACTACTACATCGAATCCTAAAAATTCTCAATCACCTGTGAAAACTATGTCAAGAAAGAGGACAGAAAGGAAAGACATTCAGAGAAAAATAATAAGACATACTAGAAGTCCATGGGAAATAAAGTATTTAATGTTAATGACTCCTAGCTGCAAGTGGAAGTGATTATTCTGAATACTCTTCTAATAGTGATATCTCTAATCGAAAGAATATTGGTATTTATGCCAAAACTCCTTATCATTTATTAATGAATGAGGTACACAGTTCTAAATCTCTTACTAATATGTCTTTGAGTAAAAATTATCATGATAAAGATTATTCGTCTGATGAAGAAACATCCTCATTAGAGATTAAAAATTATTTACCTTCTTATGAAGATGTTTCAATATTTTCTAAACTTTTAGAAAATGAAAATTGTATGGTTTCTAGAAAACTTGAAAAATCAAATACTAGGATTGATATTTTAATAAGAGAAGTATCAGATATCTCTAAAGATCTTGATTCTAAAACTCTTGATATATAAATTTTTTCTAAAAATCATGAAAAAGTGAATTTTGAAAAGAAAAAACATTATAAATATTTTGATAATATAATTTCTGAGAACACTTTTTTAGAAGAAAATACTCAATTCTAAAACTAATATAAATGAGGATAAGCATTTGGTCATTAGGCTAAAATCTAAAATATTTTTTTGAAGAAACTATTATCTTATTTCATTAATTTAATGAAAGAGTTTTATAAAATGTATTCTCAAATTCTACCACTAAGGAATTGTTCCATAATTGGTTATACTCATTCAAAACCTATTTTTAGTAATAATCTTTTTTCCCCAAAGTGCTCTATTCTACACCAAATTTCCATGCGGTGTACATTGGGAAATAATTTGTTCTATTAATAAAACCCAATCATTAGGATTCCATAAAATCCCCTTTTCAAAACAAATTTAGATTCCAAAAATTTTTCTTTCTAATATTTATGGATCCAAGCAGGTTTGGATTCCCAAAGTTTAATTTTTTTGTTTCAGGAAAACAAAACAATAAACAATAACAATACATGGTACATGGATATTGGATGTTCCAAGAACATAAATGGAAACAGAAACTTCTATGAAATTTTTTTCAAGACAAAAGGTGGAAAAGTTTCCTTTAGAGACAATGCTCAAGGATATATTATTGGTATAGGTAATATTTCTTTCCTTGGTAAAGTTTTTATTTTTAATGTTTTATTTTTTTATGGTCATAAGCACAACCTTGTTAGCATAAGTCAATTATGTGATGAAGGTTACCTTATGAATTTTAGGAATGAAAATTGTATAGTTCACAATTCCAATAATGAATTCATTATATCTCCTAAAATGCATGATATTGTTCACACATTGAACTTAGAAGACCTTAGGAGCCAAGATATACCTTGTATAAGTGCAATGGAATACCAACCTTGGTTATGTAATAAAATACTAGGACATTGTAATGTTTGAAACATATATAAACTCTCTATTAAAGGACTTGTTAAAGATCTACCTAAGCTTAAGTTTGATTATTCTAACATTTGTAATCCTTGTCAATATGGAAAACAATATAATTCAATATTTAAATCAATCTGTTAAATCACAACTACCAATGCATTATAGTTAGTATACACATATCTTTTTGGTCCTACACAAATAGGATGTATTGGAGGCAAGTACAATGTATCTGTCTTAGTTGATGATTATACTAGATTTACATGGGTATAATATCTCACTAAAAAAATCAAAAGATTTTTGTTTCTATAATACTTTTGTTTCTAAAGTTCAAAATTAGAAAAACCTACCATTGATAACTATTCAAAGTGATCATGGTGGAGAATTGGTAAATTCTGATTTCGAATCTTTTTATTATAAAAAAGTTATTACTCACCACTTTTCTTCACTGATAACACCTCAGAAAAATGTTTTTTTTGAAAGAAGAAATATAATTCTTCAAAAGATAACAAGAACTATGTAGAGTGAATATTCAATTGGAAAAAAATTGTATAGAATGTATTGGTAATACTTTTTGCACTATAAATCAAGCTTTAATTCAACCTTTTCTTAATAAAACCCATTATGTATTGTGGACAAGTCTAAAACTAACATATTTATACTTAAAAGTATTTGGTTGAAAAGAATTTATTTTAAATGAAAATGATAACATACATATTTTTTCACCCAAATTTGATGAAGGAGTATTTTTAGGTTATTCTACTACTTTTAAGTCTTATAGAGTTTTAAATAAAAACACTTCTATTGTTGAATAAATAATACATACTATGTTTTCTAGGAAATGGGCCCTTTTATTTTCAAACAACTACAAAATATTACTTCTGAAGTGTTTTCCAAAACTGATTATCAACCTACGATAGGATATTCTTCAGACACTATAATTACTCAAGAGATTTTATCTAAGACATTTTCACCTAAAGGATTTATACCTTTTGTTGATTAATAGGTTTTTTGAAATCCAAATCAGTTATTACTTAGGAATCATCCCAGTGATAACATCATTGGTGATGTAAATCAACCAGTAAGGACTAGAAACTCCTTATGAAATTAAATATAACAACTTTCTTTTCAATCTCAATTTGAACCTAAAACTCCAAGTGAGGCCTTAGGTGATGAGGATTGGATTAAGGAAATGAGTCGTGAACTAAAATAATTCGAAAGGAGTAAAGTCTAAAAATTGGTTGAAAAACATATGGATAGATCTTTTATTGGATTAAAATGGGTTTTTAGAAATAAATGTGATGAAAATGGTATCATTTTAAGAAATAAAGATAGACTTATTCCTGAAGGCTATAATCGACCTGATTCTCCTATGATAAAAAGAAAGGATATAAAGAAAATAAATTCAAATAAGAATAAGAATAAATGCTGGAAGTCTAAGGGAAATAAAGTCTTAAATGTTAATGACTCTTAGAGTGCTGGTGGAGGTTATTCTTCTGAAGACTCTTTTGATAATGATATCTCAAATCACAAGAATATTGGTCTCCTTGCCAAAAATCTTTATCATTTCTTAATGAATAAGGTATATAGTTATAAATCTCTAATTAATATTCCATTGAGTAATAATAATCCGGATAATGATTATTTTTATGATGAAGAAACATTCTTATCAGAGAATGATAACTATTTACATTCTTATGAATAAGTTTCCAGATTTTCTAAACTTTTAGAAAATAAAAATTGTAAGGTTTCTAGAAAACATAAAAATTCAAATACTAGGATTGATATTTTAATAATAGAAGTATCATATCTCTCTAAAGATCTTGATTATATAACCCTTAAGATTTAAATTTTTCTAAAAATCATGAAAAAGTGAATTTTGAAAAGAACAAACATTATAAATATTTTGATACTATAATTTCTGAGAACCCTTTTTTAGATGAAAAAATCAATTTTAAAACTAATATAAATGAGGATAATAAATTGGTCATTAGACTAAAAACTAATATATTTTCTTTTGAAAAAACTCTTATCTAATTTCACTAATGTAATTAAATGGTTTCATAAAATGTATTCTCAAAATCATCCTCTAAGGAATAGTTCCAGAATTGGTTATACTCATTCAAAACCAGTTTTTAGTAATATTTTTTTTGTTCCACAAAGTTCTCTATTATACACCAAATTTCAATGTGGTGGAAATTGGGAAAGAAATTGTTCTCTTAATAAAACCCAATCATTAGGATTCCATAATTCCCACTTTTCAAAACAAATTTGGATTCCAAAATTTTTTCTGTTTAATATTTCTAGATCCAAGAAAGTTTGGATTCCAAAAGTTTAATTGATTGTATTTTAGGAAATAAAAATAATATATAGTAACAATACATGGTACATGGATAGTGTATGTTTCAGGCACATTGATGGAAACAGAATCTTCTTTGAAAATTTTATCATGATAAAACGTGGAAAAGTTACCTTTGGAGACAATGCTAAAGGATATATTATTGGTATCAGTAATATTGTTTTCCTCAGTAATGTTTTTATTTCTAATATTTTACTTGTCAAATGTCATAAGCACCACCTCGTTATCATAAGTTAATTATGTGATGAAGGTTACTTTATGAATTTTAGGAATGATAAATGTATAGGTCACAATTCCAAGAATAAATTCATTCTATCTACCCAAATGCATGAGAATGTTTACACTTTGAACTTAAAAGACCTTATGAAACAATACTTACCTTGTATAAGTGAAATTCAATACTAATCTTGGTTATGGCATACAATTATAGGACATTGTAATGTTATAAACTTATATAAACTCTCTAAGAAAGGAATTGTTAAAGATCTACCTGATCTTATGTTTGATTCTTCTAAATATTTTGATCCTTGTCAATATGGAAAATAGTATAAGTCAAGCTTTAAATAAATCAGTGAAATAAAAACTATAAATGCATTATAGTTAGTGCACATAGATCTTTTTGTTCCTACACAAACTAGAAGTATTGGAGGCAAGTACTATGTATTTGTCATGGTTGATGATTATACTAGATTAATAGGGGTGTATTTTCTTGCTAAAAAATCAGAATATTTTTGTTTCTTTAATACTTTTTTTGCTAAAGTTAAAAGTGAGAAAAACCTACCATTGATAACTATTCAAAGTTATCGTGGTGAAGAATTTGTAAATTCTGATTTCGAATTTTTTTATAGAAAAAAATGTATTACTCGCAACTTTTCTTAACCATGAACACCTCTGCAAAATGGTGTTGTTGGAAGTAGAAATATAATTCTTCAAAAGATAAAAAGAACCATGTTGAGTGAATATGAAATTGGAAAAAATTGGGCAGAAGCTGTTAGTACTACTTTTTACACTATAAATCAATTTTTAATTCGACCTTTTCTTAATAAAACTCGTTACAAGTTGTGGATTGGTCTAAAACCAATAGATTAAAACTTCAAAGTATTTGGTTGAAAGGTATTTATTTTAAATAAAAATGATAATGTACATATGTTTGCACCCAAATCTGATGAAGGAATATTTTTAGGTTATTCTGCTACTTTTATGTCTTATAGAGTTTTAAATAAAAACACTTGTGTTGTTGAAGAAATAATACATGATATGTTTGATGAAATAGACCATTTTGTTTTCAAACAACCTCAAAATATTTCTTCTGAACTATTTTCCAAAACAGATTATCAACCTATGATAAAAGATTCTTCAAACACTGTAAATACTCAAGAGATTGTATCTGAGAAATTTACACCTGAAGACTTTATACCTTATGTTGATTAATAGTTTTTTCAAAAACCAAATTACTTATTACTTAGGAACCATCCCAGTGATAACATAATTGGTGATGTAAATTAACTAGTAAGGACTGTAAAATCCTTAAGAAATGAAATATAACATCTTGCTTTTCAATCTAAATTTGAACATAAAACTCAAAGTGAGGCCTTAGGTGATGAGGATTGGATTAAGGTAATGAAATATGAACTAATTTAATTCTAAAGGAATAAAGTCTGGAACTTGGTTGAAAAACATATGGATACATCGGTTATTGGATTAAATTGTGTTTTCATAAATAAATGTGATGAAAATGGTATTATTTTAAGAAATAAATCTAGACTTGTTGCAGAAGGATATAATCAATAGGAAGTCATAAACAATGAAGAAACCTATGCTCCGGTAACAAGACTCAAATCTATTAGAATTCTATTATCATTTTTAGCATTATTTAATTTCAAACTCTTTCAGATGGATGTAAAGTGTGATTTCCTTAATGTATATGTATAGGAGGAAATCTATGTAGACCAACCCATGGTTTCAAAGACACAAAACATCCTGAATATGTTCACAAACTTGCTAAGTCCATTTATGGACTTAAACAAGCCCCTAGAGCTTGGTATGATAGGATAACAAGATTTTTTTACAAAACAATTACATTAAAGGGGAAAATAATCCAAATCTTTTCATATATAATGAAAATAGAAATCTTATGATTTTACCAATTTATGTTGATGACATCATTTTCATATCAACTCACAATTCTTTAACAGGTTCAATTGTTAATCTTATGAAGTGTGAGTTTAAATGAGTATGATGGGTGAATTATCATTATTTTTTGGGTTTCAAATTTCTCAAAAATAATAAGTTAATTATTTATCTCAACATAAATATATCAAAGACTTACTCAAAAATTATGTATGTGAAAACACTAAAAGCATTAGTACTCCTACTGAAACCTTAAACACTCTTGATCTTGATAAAGCTGGACAACCAGTTGATCAAAAAACTTTTAAATGAATGACTGTAAGTATACTATACTTAATTTCTAGTCATCTAGACTTAATGTTTTTTGTATTTTTATTTTCTAGATATCTGGAAAATCTAAAACAATCCCATTTAAAATCTATGAAAATAATTTTCCAATATTAAAAAGGATTATTGGATTTAATCCTTTTCTATTCTTCTAGAAATGATTTTGAATTAAAAAGTTTTTCGGATGCTGACTTTGGTGGTTGTAGAATAGATAGAAAGAGTACTTCTAGAACTTTTCATTTCCTAAGATATTCCTTAGTTTCTTGGCCATTGACGAAAACAACACTCATTCACACTCTCCACTACTGAAGTTGGATATGTGGCAGCTGGAAGTTTTGGTACGCAAGTGTTGTGGATAAAATACACACAGAGAAACTATGGAATGAGTTTTACTAAGACTAAAATATTGTGTGATAACACAAGTGCCATTTCTTTAAGTAAAACCCCTTCAAATCACTCCCGTACAAAACATATAGATATTAGGAATCACTTTCATAGGGATCACACACAAAAAAGAGATATTATTTTACAATTCATCAGAATGTAAGAACAACTTACTGATATTTTTACAAAACCATTACCTTCTAATAGATTTTATTATATTAAACAGAATCTAGGAATGATTACATTAAAATAATAATTCACAACTACTTCCTATTTTTATAAATCTTTTTATATTAAAACACTTCTCTTCATATGGTGGAGAACATTACCCATTTTATTCATTGTTTTAGTTATTTTATATTTTTTTTTTCATATTTTATATTTTATATTTTATTTTAATTATTTAAGTTTTTAGTTCTATTTGTTTTATTTGTTTCATTAGTTGTTTTATTTATGTCATTAGACTTCATTTTTGGCTCGACAACCTATGGTAATGACTTTGTTTTCCATCAGTATGACAACCTATAGTAATGACATTGTTTTCCATTGGCCTAACAACCTATGGTTATGAAATTGTTTTTCATCATCTTGAAAACCTATGGTAATGACTTTGTTTTCTATTGGATTGACAAACTATGGTAATGAATTTGTATTCCATCAGTCTGACAACCAAGCATCTTCACTTTCTTTATCATTGGTTTTATATTTAATCATATTATCCTTTATTATTTTAACTATTTCTTTTTTGTTTTTTATTATATTTTTACTTTCATAATACTATGAAAACAAGAACTCCCTTGAAGTCTTTTATAGGTACATTCTCTTTTCCTTTTGTATCACTTTTCTTTTTTGTTACTGTTTCTCATTTTTTTTAATTTAAAAATAAGTTCCTCTTTTATTCTCTACCATCAGATGTTTTTTCTTCTAATCTCAACCGTATATGTCCAATGGTCTCCCAAATTAGCCTATAAATATTGGACCTTCCTCTTAGAACCCACACCGATTCTTCAGATTTCTCAGTGAAGCTCTACTCATCTTTTTAAGCCTCAATATGATCATATATTTTTCCAATAAACTTTATGTGTTAGTCTTCTGCCAATAATCATGCCGATATCTATTTAAATACTTTCTCAGAAATAAATTTCTTCAAAGATAGGTTAGTTTCATGAGATTTCTTTGATAGTTATGACCCAATTATCAAAAGGATTATTTTTTTATAAGGCTGGGAACATATTTTTGTTGAGAAACCCTTATCTAGGGATCCAATTCTTGTTGAAGATGTTAGAAACTCTACCATATTGTGTCATTTGATAAAGATTTAATTAATTTTTCTGTATACGATAGAAAGTTTTCTATTTCAGTAAAACAAGCAGCACATTTCCTCAATGTCTCTTCTGAAAGTGACTCCTACTGTCCTTCTCATATACTACCTAAGGAGGATGTTACATTTAATAAGTAAAGACCTAAAAATACACTATTTCTTATTAATGTGGAGAAAAGAAAAGTATCACATTTATCTGCAGAAAACTGGTTTATTGTTCTTTGGATGAAAGGATTTCTTATTCTATGGAAAGTGGATAGAGAAACTCTTAATTTTTCTGATATATTTATGTTATATTATCTTGTGAATATGGGAAAGGTTAACCTCATGGGTTATATCTTCAAAAATATTAGGAATTTGAAGTTTGGATCAATTAAGTATCTTCTTATCATGTATCCATCCATTCTCACGAATTTTATTCTTGAAATTTTGAGGATTTTCAATATTCCAGGGAAAGGATAATTGAAAGAGTTTAAGGGTTCATGGATAAGAAAGAATAAAATAAAGAAATATAATTATAGTTTTGATGAAAAATCAAAATGCTTTGTCAAATATGTGGAAGAATCGGCACCAAATCAATTGGAACCACTTCTAATAGAATTAGCTTCAGCATTTTTAGTTTCTCAAAATTCAGATCATAAAATCTATGAAAAGCCTAATAAGAGAACAAAATAATATAAATATGTTGTAGCTAAGTGGAGAAAAGAGAAAGAATAAGGAAAATAATTCAATCATCAGTTTTGTCCTGATTCATCTAAAGCTCTAGGTGAGAATATGAGAATACAAGATACTCTACAAGCTGAGAAGAAGAAGAAGAAACTTTTGAAAACAAAATCTCAAGATTTTGATGTTTCCAAATTCTAAAAGGTGTTGAGTTATCAAGTGCTAAATTGACAGAATAAATTCAATAAGAACTGATTGTTCAGACTCTTCTAGATAAAGAAAAATGGATGTAAATAGTATAATAAGTTATTCAATTTGCTTCATAACAAGAAGTTGAAGAAGAGGAATATGAATTTATTATGGAATGCCTTCATAGTTCTAAGAAAAGTAGATAAGAATCTTCCCTTCAAAAACAAAGTGAAGGGGTTCAACAATAGGATTTTCATGATTATCAAGCACAAGAACAATCTATGGAAACTCAATCAGAAATAGTTTCTTCTTGAGCCAAGAAAATGGTTCAAGGTTCTCATACTAAGAGAACCATCATCATTAGTGACAAAGTATAAGAACAAAGAGTTGAAAAAGAATAATGAATTGAAAAGGAAATAGAGAAAAGAAAATTAATACAACCTAAAGAATACTCAATCCAATCAAATGAATTGTAATTGTACGATGATGATATTGATATATAGAACACAATTTCTTTGAATAAAAGTGACTTCATTGTTCATGTTTTTGAGAAGGATTCAAAAGAATATTCCTTATTTTCCCAGAATTGAAGGAAAAATATATTTCATCATAGAGAATCAAAGTAACAAATTCGGTTTAGTTGGAGATATAATATAGAAATTAATGAAAGTAAAATATTACTAAAGTTTTTGAGTGATAGCTCTATTTCTCATAAGAAATATTGTAACAAGATGACCAAGTTCTCATACAAGATAGAGAGTTCAGTAAATGAACATGAGGAATAAATTGAGGACATAAAGAAGCTTTCAAATAATCTTTCTATTTATTTTAATAAACTTGATAAAGTAAAAATTGAAAGGTTGTATCAGATTCCAAAAATACATGGTGTTGATTCTCATTCAGTGAAAGAGTTTCAATAAAGGTTTAGTTCTTTTTGGTCAAAATATTATAAGATTTAACCTTTCAAAGATGAAATTGTTTCGGTAAAGAAACAAAACAATTTTTTGGTAGAAGAAAATAAGAATATGAAATATATAATTGATACTCTTGAAGAAGTTATTAGAATTCAAGAAGATACCCTCAAAACTAGGATAAAATTTTTGCAGACCAAAAAGATCTTCTCAAAACTCATAGTGTTTCTATCTCAGAAGATAGGAAAAAGATTAAGAATATGAATGTTATTCTCCATGAGTTGATCAAGAAAGAAAAATAAAGAGAAAAAAAATGAATTTTTTGTTTTATCTTTATTCCTTCATTATTATATAAAATTATATGAACGTTTGAAAATTCAATGAGATTTATGTTTCCATTTTCATTGTCTTGTATTTTTGTTTCTCTCTAACCTTTTCAGGAAACTCAAGACTATCCCATTCTTTTTTTTAAATCACAAAAGGGGAGAATATTTTATAAAAGGGGGAGTAAATTTTATAGAGTAGGAGAGTTCTTAATGTTTTACTCAAATTTAATACATCTAATCCAAGAAAAATCTATGAATAAAATCCTTAATAAAGTATATACCTAAGGGGGTGATTAGTTGTATTAATTTCCTTATTCATAAGAGTTTTCATAACTGAGGGGGATGTTAGTATTACTTTCTAGTTTTAATTTTTGTTTTGTGCTTTCCATAAAGGGGGAGATCGTTAAGTCAAATGTATTCTTTTGAAATTTGTGCCTTTTATTTTGGAAATCAAAAATCTCTTTACATACATTTCTCAATTTAAGGACTTAATTTGAATATGATTTTTCTGTCTATCGTACTAACTCTTTCTAGTGTACTAACTCTATCTATCGTACTGACTTTGTTTATCTTACTAACTTTGTCCATCGTATCCACTCTGTTTATCATACTGACTCTTTCTATCATACTAACTCTGGCCATCGTACCCACTCCATTTATCATACAAACTATGTGCATTATTATCACATTGTACTTTGTACTCACTTTGCATCATATTAGTATTTTGTAATAAGTAACATTAATCATACTCATGTTACACTTTTATCACATGCATTCTTTTATTGTTTTATCACAACACAAGTTATATATCAATCATACTCATGTTATTGTTTCCATATATCTATTTTTCAACCAAAATGATGTCGTAGAGTTAGTTATAAACTAATCAAAATGATGTTGTGTTTTCTGTTTCAATATGACTGTTGCAATGCCAGGTGTCCAAGTCCCTCTGACTTTTTAGGAGAAATGTGATCGTTGGAGAAATTTTGACCATTGTAACTAGAGGCATATAAATAGGATGTTATTTGAAGTAGAGACAACAACTTCATCTTTTTCTAAGTTCTAGAGTGTGACAATTCAAGTTCTATATACTTCGTGAAAAAGTCTTGAAATTAAAAAGTGTGAACAGCTCATTCTTAGTTTTTGTATTTAAATAAGTGATTTGTTTTTCTTTGTATGTCTGATTAAGTGATAATGATCAAAGGATGCTGGGGATAGGTAGACAGTGAAATTGATCATCGTATCAAGAGAATTCTTGTGTTTGAAAGATAGTGGTGTCGATTACCTGTAGAATCGAAGGCTTAAGGGGACAGCAATACGGATGTACCGATCATCATATTGAGGGATTATCGATGTTGGTAAGAAAGATAGAATGTACTAGGTTAAAGGATACCCTACTCTTTGGGATAAAATATTTGTAATATATTTTACTTTTCTGATTCTTATTATAATAGATAGAGAATCCTTTTATTTCTTCTTTCTATTTTTATTATTTGGTAATTTTTTTAATTACATCTTATAATTTTAGTATTGATTCTATAATCTATATAGTAGAATCATTTACACTCTATATTAATCTAATACTTTTATTTAATCTGAATACAATTGTTTCAGAACCTGTGGTATCATAACAATATCATTAGACCGAGAGTCAGTCTGACCATTTGTTTTCTTTTATAAGAGGCTTTGATAACTGTTTTAGTTTATGTTAATAACCTTCCTTAAAGGTTTTAATAGCATTTTTTATATACAATTCACCCCCCTCTTGTATTTGTGTCATCTCATATCCATTTTGATCCAACACATCTCACTATAGTAATAATTACTAGTATGATCTATGGTTATATTTACCCATATATATGTGTAATGGGTTTTAATGTATTGTGGTTATTTCTCACACATATATATTTGGATGTAGTGTCTAGAGGATTATTATAGGTATTACATGTATAGGTTTTGATGGATTGAGGTAAATTACTTGGTTTATGTGATGTGTTGGCTAGAGGTACAACACTCAAAATATGATATATGACATATATGTTGTGGTTGATCATGGAAACTATCTGGTATTATATTGAGATGTGTAATGGGATTATGCGATGATGTGATATGTGAGATTAATTTTATCATAAATTTCACAGGTGTCTTCAGGGTGGATTCTCTTGGAGAGATATGGATCAACCAATATAATTTTGGGGCAGAGTGGAAAACCATTAGGGATGCATTAACAAGGTACCCTTCTTTCATTACAATAATTTAAAAGCTCTTGTATGTGATACTTGGTGATAGATATCCATGGATAGGTTGGGATCTTAGTATACTAGTTTAGGTTTCAATTTAGTTTCACTTTTTATTCACTGGGATTTATTATGATTTTTATATTTTTTGCAAGATACCCTCTGGGGAGGTTCCCTATGAGTATACCAATTATGATCACCCAATATTTATCTAAACTATTTTTCATGTTAGTAAGATAATGTTGGAGAATATTCTATATATTACTATCTCATTGTTGTATATATTTTTTGGCTTCATGGTTTCTGTTGAGTTTTCCATTTTGTACTTTTAGTTTCCTTTATAGTTTCTTTAGTCTCGTATCACATTACATGTATGTACTTGGGATCATTATATTTACTTATATCTGAGTAGGAGTTGATTTGTTTACTTTTCATGTCTCTTTTTCCTCATGTTCTCTTAGAGGATAAGTTCACCAATTTTTTTATTATTTATACACTCAATTCTTGTCACCAACCCATGTCTAATTAGAAGATGTATTTGAGTGAAAATTATTATCATTCTCCCATTTCCTTAAGAAGATGGGTACCTTTTCTTGGTATGGGGTCAAGATAGAGTGGAAACAAAGGTTCAGGATGGGGGATAGGATGATTTTTTGAGACATTAATGGGTGAAGAATATTTGGATTCATAGGGAAATGATGTCTGATGAGTTTAGTAGTCAATGTTATCAAAGGAAACTAGCTATGAAATGGGAATTTTCAAACCCATGTGATATTATGCTTAGACTTTAATATTTACCACACATACTAAGTGAAATGATATTTATTGTGGGGTAGAGAGCTAAGAAAGGATCTTGTATTAATCTTCCTTGTGCCTTTGTCTGAAATGGGAAAAAATTGGGATTATGCTAATACTAAAATATTTTATTTATTAATTAATGTTAACTATTCCAAGATCTAATTTTAGTAGTTCCTAACATTTTTTTCTTTTATTGGTGTGGTTCCAAGTCAATGTCTTCATTAGTTTTCCGCCAAAGATGTTCAGAAGGATGTTCCATAATATCATTATATATTATAGGTTAAATATTATAAAACATAGAGGATAACACTATGATATTTCTATCTCCATTATCTATAGATGTATGGGGGCTATGTTTGAGACTTAGTGATAGAAGAATGGTTGGATGTGGTTAAGATAGATTTAAATTCTATTTATGCTGAGAAGGATAAATGGGTTTCATTAACTGAGGATATGTTGCATGGAGCATCAAGGAAGTGGTTTATCTTTTTCATCAGGGATCATGGGGAGTTAGAGGTCTCATGGGAGAATCTCAAGGAACAATTCTAAGAGGAGTTTCCTTCTTAAACCACAAATGCAGCCAGTCTCTTGGAGTTACATACCTATTGACATGGGAGATTCAGTGTGTCTAGACCCGTATCTGATATGATTTATACCTATTGCATGATGAGAAGTCAAGGGACAGACATTTTATGAGGCTTTTCATCTAAGTATACATCATTATCTCCCCATTTTTATAATGAATACATATCTAAAGGTGTTGGTTAGAGGGATTTTTTTGAGATGATACTGGCCATAACCAACTCGGCAAGAGGTGGGAGTCATCAGGATTCCTCAAGAAGAATATTTATGGATAAAAGATCCAACTTACATGGATATAAGAGATGTTAGACTACTATAGGTAGGTACCACATTTGAAAATCACTTTTCTAAAGGGGGGAGGATGGTATGACTTTTCTAATGGATCAAACACTTGTTTTTTCATGTGGTGCATGAGGTCATCAGTAGAGAGTGTGGTCGACCCTTATATAAAGTATGTGTGAACTAGGTTTTCTTCTTTAGTTTCATCCATTGAGGAAGTTCTATCCAAGGTAGGAGTAGTAGGATGCTGTAGTTTGGGATCAATAGAGAGGAGGAGGGGTAGGAAAAGGAAAACTCTGATATGCTCCTCATTATCAAAGATCAGAGCATGTATGAGGATGTTATTGTCATCAGGGTCATAGAATCCATAGATCAGGTCATGGTTAGATTCATATTATTTTGTTTCCATCACCCGGTGATACAAATGTCATTCAAGGTATGCTTTGTTTTTTCCAACTTGGGTACATTCCTTGTTTTATTATAGAGCTACACGCTCATTCATATCACCTTCCCTAGTCTATGATTATGGGCTTGGGGTGGAGATAATTTTAGTTGCCTTGACATTGACATTTCCAGTTGTAGGTTTATCTTATCTATATGAAGTATATAGATACTATGAGATATTGATGGGGAAACACCACTCTTGGGGAGCCTTACTTTGTTTATGATACATCCATTTGAAATTATCCTCAACATGGACTTGAAATATTATGTGGATACTATATTAGATTTCTTAAATAGAATTGTTGTGTTCTATGATATATATGGCAATCCTAGCATGTTCATTTGTGATTGATAACCTCAAATGGATTAGAATTTTGTTCCATCCTTATCTTTATTTATGTACAATAAAATGATGATTTCAGTAGAGGGTCATCCAACAGTGTTTCCCACAGCTTTGGAAGAGTAACTCGATTTCATTCCTTTGGAGGTTGTGAAATTATCCCCTTGAGCAGAGTTTGTGTTTTGGATTGAGTGATAACTGGGTGTTTCTCCAATCTTAATGTCTCCATAAAATATGATTCCTTATGGGTTGAGAGAGCTATGAGTATAGATCTATTATATGTTGATGTAATTATTTTTTATCCAAGTGTGTCATATTATGTTGAACTATTTTTTTATAAATAATCTTGATGGTAGTTTTAATATTTATATAAATTATATTTTCTTTAATAAGGTGAATATGAAGAACCGTTATCATCCTTTAAGAACTGATGATTTATTTGATTGTCTAAAATGGTCTAGTTAATTCTCAGAGATCGATCTACATTCTAGATATCATTAGATGTGGGTGAAAGATATGATATTCCAAAGATTAATAGTTGTTGCTGTTATGGTATTTTTTTTTGTTATGTCATTCAGTGTGATGAACACACCATCCATGTTCATGAGTTTTATGAATGAAATGATTAGAGTGTTTCGAGATCAGTTCATTGTTTTTTTCAATGATGACATCCCCGTGTACTCCACCTCTAAGGAAGAGCATGAAGAGAATATTCATGTCATTTTGGTAGTTCTTTATTTCTAGTTTCTATTTTGGGATGTTTTCAAAGTGTAAGTTTTGGGATCATGATGATTTTTTCCTTGGACATGTCACATCCATCAAGGAGTAATAGTATATCCTTTTGAAGATCATGGAATCCATTTATTTGGTATCCCCATAGATAGATATATAAGTGAAGATATTACTTGGTTTGGATTAATATTATAGGAGTTTTGGAACCCCCAAGGGTGTATCCTAGTGCATATTCCTTTGAAGGGTCTTGTGGTAGGTCGCAGGGTTGAGTCTCACTGTGTACTCATTGGTGCATTAGAAATATTTTTTTATTTTTAATCCTCCTTCCTGAACTATTTTAATATTATAGGATGTTCATAACAAATTTATCTCAGGATATAACTCACCTGATACCCCTAACTAAGAAGGATGAGGTTTTCATATTGATTGATCAGTGTCAGGCAGTATTCAAGTACCTGAAGGAGAATTTGGCTAACACTACATTTCATTATTTTCTAGAGGTTAAATTTTAGTTTTAGGTTTTTTGTGGCACATATTGTCTTGGTTTCAACTATGTACTTATGCCATATAGATTAGTTTTTTCTTATGGTTTTTAGTAGTTACATCCCCATGAATGTGATTATTTCACCCATGATCTCTAGTTGGAATCATTTGGGTTTTCAAATATTTTTTAGAAACAGTACCTCCTTAGTGATAATTTTTTAGCCTCTAATAATCATAAATCCTGAGGTATTTATTATCCAAGAATGACCTGAACATGAAATAGTGATAATGGATAAAAAAATTTAATATTATGAATTCCAAATTTTTTATAAACCAAAATGGAAATGTTACTATTGGTTCTCTAAGAATGAACTGAAATATGGACGTTGTATGTGAATCTAGAGATCACAAGATAGTGATGTATGAGCTCTTGGTGATGCGTCATGATGTTGGAGAGTTTGGATGAATAGTTTGTATTTTTTAGATTAAATTGTAATCATCTTTAGTATTGTAGGTGGAAAATTCCCAATTGGGGGATTCTAATATGGTGTTTTTGAGAGACTGGTCTTTCTTTAGTGATGCCCTGATGGTTTTTAGTGAGGTTGGAAAACACTAGGTGTTATTTTAGTTGAGGGTTTTTTTCATTTTATGATACATGAGTTGGTTATTAATGAGTTCCATAGCTCACCATTTGTGGTACATCAATCCATGAAAATTATGAAGAGATATTTGAGAGGATAGTTTTAGTGGCATGGGTTAAAGCATGAATTTGTAGAGTTTGTGTCTCATTGTTTGGTCTAGCATAAGGTTAAGGTTGTGCACCATGTTCTTAGTGATTATCTACAGCTATTAGATATTTCTTAATGGAAGTTTGAGAACATATTGATGGAATTTTTTACCAATTAACCTCAATATTATAGAGTATTTGATGTTATATGGGTGATAATGGATTGTCGATAGAAATCAACCCACATTATAGAGGTTAAGTAGTTGTAATCATTTTACCTCTAGGGTGTGGAGAGGTATTAGACATTATTTTGGGTCATAGTTATTACTTATCACTACATTTCATCTATATGTGAATGGTAAGATGGAGGGGATAATCTAGACTCCTATAGGCAGGTTTCCTTCTTGTGTCTTGGACTTTTGGGTGTTCGAGGATGAGGCACTTCCATTGGTCTATTTTACAAAAATCAATAGCTTTGACACCCCAATTAATATGTCCCTATTTGATTCTTGGTAAATATGACCCTACCTTCCCCATTTTTTGGATTGGAGTTCATGATTCAACAATTTTAAGACTAGGACTACTGTAGAGCTTCATCGGGGTGCTTCAGGTCATTCACGGAAGGGATAAAGAAGTATAATATAGAAATAAGTCATATACTAATCATAGGAGGATACATATATAGTTTTAAATTACATATATTTCATCCTTTAAGGTGACTCGTTATCATGTGTAGTGAAGGATTCGACATCGGAGTAAGATTTTTCCCTAATGTTTTGGGAGTTTTTAGGTATTTGATCATGTTGGATCCATGGAATATCATATAGAACTCTCCCAATAGATGATTGAGATACAAGATATATTCCATGTATCACAACTCCTATATTACCTTCTAGATGATTACAACATCATTGATTGATGTGAGATCAACATCGAAGGTGATATGTCCTTCTAGGAGTGGCTTATGGATATCTTGAACAACCATGAGAGGATGTTTCACATGCATGATATTCTCTATGTTCATGTCTTGTGCAAACACAGTGATGTGGAGGATAGTAACTAGGAAAATAAGTCGTAGATACATGCATAGTACCCTGATATATTTTATTTTTAGATCTACTCTTGATAAATTGTTTGTGTGTAAATGTTGACATTTTCTAGTTTATGAAATGTTTCCTTATTTCTAAGGCTTTGTTGGTGACCTTTCTCTTGTTTGAGAAGTATCTTCCCTATGATAGTTTTTAGGATATAGTTATTATCAGTGAATGTTTTTGTGCTTGTTTCCACTGAGAGAGGTGGTTAAGCTCCTATTATGGTGATATTCTTGAGAGGTATCTCACAAGGTGGCCATTTGGATGAACTGTTTTTTATTCTTTCTCTCCAAGTATGGTTTTCTATCATTGAGAATGATAATAGTTTGAGAGTTATCTGATGTGAAATCCCAACCCCTAGTATCCCTTTAATTTCTAAGTTTTGTTTTTTGTAAGTGTTTGGATATGGTTCTAATGAGTTTTAGGGGAAAACATGGGTGTTATGCTAAAATATCTTCTTAAGAGAGAATTATTTTACATGGAGCCTTATCCTGCACTATATGGGTTGGTTACAGTGGAATAGAGATCCCAAAAATGGATTAAGGTATAAGAATTATGTATTTAGTGAAACTACCATTTTTTCATGGATCCACCATAGAGGTAGGCTACAAAGATAGAATTATGACTTCTACAGTGTAGAGACATCGATTATTCTCTAGGGCTTCATGGGGTGTAGTTCTAATTTTTGGGGTAACTACTTTGTGTGGGGGGGGGGGATAGAGTGTAGTCCCCTTCATAGAAAATGGGTATTATGTCATGGTGTTTTAGTTAAACCATAGTACCTCTCACCCTTTAATATGATCTTCATCATGGTTTTTACCATGGTTTTTGGATTGGTTTTGACTAGGCAGGCTAGCGTATGGTCCCTTTCATTGTGTCATAGTCTTTATTATTCTAGTTGTCTATACTATGTAGTTTTAGAGGCTATTCCATGGTCTTCATTTTCATAAAATTTCTATAAATAACCCAAGACCATTTGAACCCACATTTATACCATGTTTATCTCTCAACCACTAAGTCCCCAAGAGATATTTTTATAGGTCTATGAATCCCCTTTTGATCAGATTCGATCCTTGGATTATTCTATTTGATCAATGGTGATCTTTGGTGAGTTCTTCATATTTTCTTGTGGTTACTTATATATTTTGTCTTGTTTCCTCCCATTATATTTTCCCATGTTTTTGAATTTGATCTATATTGTTTTAATGAATTTTATTTGGATGATTATGGGTGTAGTTATGAAATGGTTCTCTTGGAGTGGTGTAGCGTTAATTATTGGGGAGGTGATCAAAGATCCACATTGTTGTTGTTCATTATCATGTAAAGAATGTTGACTCCTCATGAGAGTGTATTAATTACCACTCCTTTAAATTATGTGAAATCATAAATTGAAAAACTTATAGCTTTCTTGGTTTGTGGTATAATTGACCATGATAAAGGATAAACTAGATTATTTAAATTATGATTTATATCTAGTTATTGTATGTGTTCTTCCACCGTGATAATAGATCACAAATTTATTTACTCAATTGTTTTTTATCATTGTTGGGATGTTTTTAGAATATTTTTTATGGTTCGGTTAGTATGTAAATTTAATGAAATTGGATAAATAATTTAAATAAGGAAATTTTTTGTTAGATGAATAGAATAAATTGGAATGGTTAATGAATCTTTAGATTCATATAACATGATGGTAGTCAAATTGATCGATGATACATGATTAATTGATTTTGTTCTAACATATGTCTATAGTAATTTTTAATGAACATAAATATATAATTCTTGTTGAAGATAATAATAAAAAGGAATGTTAATTGATAATTTTTCTTTAAAATATTATTAAATATACAATTCATTCTTGAGATCATGGTTTAATAAATTTTAATAGTTTTTTATAGCTATTTCAATAGGTTACCCATAGTAGTAACATATAATAAATGAATTTGTTAATTAAATATGGAGGAAACCCAATTTTTTAAAAACAATAAATGTTTGGGGTTAAGTGAGACTTTTTTTATTATAAAGGATGAATGATTCTTATTGAGGTCGAGTGAGCCCATTTTCATGTCGAGGATAAATGCATTGTTTTCATGTCCTTTTTTCCGTGTTGACATTTTTGCATGTTTTCTACCTTTTTGCTTTGCATGTGATCTCCTATATGCAATGGGATGTGATACTGGTATGGTTATTGGTTTTATGAGACATGATTGGGGAGGCTTGGGTTTGTGTCAGTACTTGATGCTTGTTATAGTGAGATGGATAATGATGTTAGGGATAGAACAAGAGTTGATAGAATAGGTTGAATCTGGGATTACACCATGGAATTATAAAATTTGGGGTTATTGGTTGATATTAAATCTTTTCAATGTTTGGATGACCAGGTTTCTTATTAATCTTCATTCCTTTCCCCACTTCTTTAGGTAGGTTTATGTGTATGGTTATGAATCTCTATATGGTTTTCATGAATACTTCCTCAAGAATGTGGAAATATCAATTAATAAAAGAACAATAAATTTTTTAAACTATAGGGTTTCTTCCTTATGGAATTCAAAAGCTATTAATGTTGAGAAACCATGGACTTTGTTGGATTATTCTGAAAGGGCATGAATTTTACTATAATAGTTAATGAATTTATTTTTGAATAATTATAATAAATATCTAAATAATTAACTAATTTAAATTCAAAATTTTAAAATGAAATAATTAATTTGATTAAAATGTTCTTTAATTCTTAGGTGGTTATAGGATATCTTGTCCCTAATGGTGCCAACTGGGTTTCCGAATGATTATAGTTGTAGTTGATCCAAGAACTAGGATACTTATTGTAGTATCACTGTGAGATATATTATATTCAATATGTTATGTGATTTCATATTATACCCCACCTATATTGGTAGGGTTATTGGCACTGAGTGGACTCTAGGAGGGTGTATTCCCCAACATCTAGGTCGGAAAGGGATGGATGCCTCACAACCCCCTCTTACTCCACTCTCTTCTCTTGGTAGTGTTATGTGATGGTATGCACAATGGTTATGTTTACACATATATTTTTTAAAATACTATTATGTATTTTGGATATTTTACACATATTTATATGAAGATATAGTATCCTAAGGATTATTATAGGCATTACATGCATGAGGTGTGATGGATCATGGTGCATTATTTGGTGTATGGGATGTGATGGTTTCAAGTACAATACCAAACATATAATAAACAACTTATTGGCTATGGTGGATCCTAAAATCCACCTGGTACAATATTGATATATGTAATTAGGTGATAACATGTTCTGATGCACAAGTTTCATGTTACAATACATAGCTCGGTTGTCTTTGGGGTTGATTCATTTGGAGAGAGATTGAATAGGGTGAATGATGATAGGGAAGAGTGGAAAACAATTAGGGGAATCAGTGGAAAGGTACCATTATTTAATTAAATTAATATATGAGCTATTTTATGTGATATATGGTGAGATATAACCATGGTGAGTCTTGGATCTTAGTATACTTTTTTATTTGATGAGATAGTTTCACTTGTTGTTCATTGGGATGTAGTATGATTTCGTTATATTTTTCATAAGAGGCTTCAACAAGGATCCTACTGAATATTTTTATTACACTCACCCTAAATATATATAACTTTTTTTCACGTCAAGAATATCATATTGGATATCGGGGTGGATATCTCTTGCTCATTTTTTCATTATTAGTTTGTGATTTGTATTCAATGTAGAGTTTTCCTTTTTGTACTTGTAGATTCTTTTCTAGTTGTTTTATTCTTTTATGATATCATATCTATATACTTAGGATCTTTATTTTACCTATTTATATATTGTATTTAATTAGTTTAAATACCTTATATCTCATTTTTCACATTCTCTTATATAGAAATGCCTCCCATTTTTTATGTTCCTTATACCCTTGATTCTTATCGCCACCCTATGGCCTATTTAAGGTGGGATTTGTGTGGTAACTATCTTCCTTCTCCAATTACTAACATGAGAGGGGTTCCTTTAGGGAGAGGGGTCATGAAAATAATGATATGAATGATTTTAGGATTTATAATTATATGTATTTATTAGAAGAAATATGATTGTGGAAGGGTAAGGTGGTTGTTATAATTTTAACATAACAAATATGAAAATTGAAATTATAATATAACTATCATGTGTAATATTAAAGTGTATAAAAAATAAATTCAAAATTTGGGAATGGTATAATAAATAATTAATAATAATGTATATTTATCAATGAGTAAGAATGTAATTAATTTCATAAATTTCAAGGTAATTTTAATATTAGTTAAAAATAATTGTTTATATTTTCATCATTAAGCTCATGATTTAAAAGTTTTGTGGTTTTTTATTTAGTAACTGAGTTTATACATATATTAAAGTTTAAATATTTAAATTAAATTAAATTTATAAACAAAATTAGGAATTTTGATTTTGGAGGATTTTTATAATTATATAAGATAATTGATATTTTTTGGAGAATTAGTAAAATATATTATGCATATATGAATGTATGATGACATCATTTGAATATAGAATTATTATAAAATTAATATAAATGAATACCAAAATAAATATGTAACCTCATTAAAATAATTAATTTTAAATTATTACAATATGTTTTGAAATATAAATTTCATACTCCAATTTCTAAATTTGAAGCTATGTTCTTCAAGAAAAGATCCTTGTGGAAAATTGAAATTTACATGGATTAATTAATATTAAAAAAGGAAATTTTTTATCAAAAAAAATAATGTGAAAAAAAAGAAATAGTGTATAATACCATTGGTAAGATCATTGTATTTTATTTTCCAAAACATCTATTTTTAAAGGCCGATTCATATATTTAATAAATAATTATACTACATACGATAAAAATACCTAACCATCATTCCATTCAAATTCACCCTATACCATTGATCATATTTATCCATTCTATGTTCCTATTAATAGTCCTCTAAAGGA
Organism: Viscum album; assembly: GCA_963277665.1. Lineage (NCBI taxonomy): Eukaryota > Viridiplantae > Streptophyta > Magnoliopsida > Santalales > Viscaceae > Viscum > Viscum album. The sequence continues at coordinate 2,125,797,636 of OY728119.1, forward strand.
TTTATTACGTATTTTTAGAATTTTTTCTCTTATTTGAGGAAACCATTTTTCAAGTTAAGGGTTCTTAATGTTTTCTTCTTCATTTTCCTTTTTTATAATCCTTTTGAATTCCTTGCAACCCCAAATCAAATTGTTATATTCCCCATTATTATATATTTGTAATTTTAATATTCATGATAGATTAATATTTATTATCATTATAGAACCTATTTATATTTTTATAATGATATAATACTATAATCGATATACACTCCATTTTAAAAAATCCATATGCATGTCATGTATTTGTTGTATTTTGAATGTATTAATTTTATGAGTTGGATTTTTTCTAATGAAATATTTTATTGATGTACCTTATGGATACTCTATTAGGTCCATGTTGGATTAAACATTATTTTTATATAATTTTTTCACTAGTATTAGAGCATATTGACCAGGAATATCCTCTTTAGTGATATTTTGTATCACTAATTCATATAAAAAATATGCGTAACATAAATTTAGTTTTATATGGTGTTTATATATCATAAATTCTGTCTCCTACCATTATAAAATATTAAATTAAATGTTTATCTATTCTTGAAATCCATATATTGTTAAAGTACCCTACCCAGTTGAAAAATAATCATTCCATTGATAATGGGACCTTCTATTTCAATAGGAATATACTCTAGCATATATTTATTGGATACTCACCTTGATAGCATTATTATTACATTTTATAGGTAAAATATTAGGATCCACTTATTATTTATTTTTATGATGGTAATTATTTAATACATATTTGTATTAATATTTAATTTTCTCTAGGATAATTATAATATATGTTATTAGCCTTTAATTTATATAATAGATTCATTTGAAATAATATTTAACTCTTGAGACATATACATAAATTTATACAAATAGATATAGATATATATATAGATATATATCATATCAATGTGTTGTTATGTCTAATGAGATAAATGAGTTGTGTTTTTGTAGTCTAGCCTATATTTGTCTGATTTATTAGAATGAGGTCAACATATTGTGGTTATGATGTTAAACATTATGCATTACATCACTATTATATTATTTATTATTATCCTTGAGATTATTGATTCTCAGTATTGTTTCATACATTGATATTTTATGCTCATTTTATCTATTATATTCCATTTTCATTATTTATTCATGTCATATTAATTATGTCTTATTTAAATCATGATAGCTTTGGATGTACACTACCATCTTTTTAATAAAATGATATCACCCCATTATAGTGTTAAACCATTTCTCTAGGAAACCAACAATAGTAATATAAATTAAATATATATATAAGAGGAATATAAATGTTAGTTCTATTTTAATATAGTATCCAAATTTAAGAATTGATTAGGTATATATCCAGTCTCTTGAGATTACTGATCATTGGATTTCATGTATTATGATATATGTATTCTATATCATTATAATAAATCACAACTAGCATTGGGAGACCAGTGATGGGGATTTTATCAATATAATTTATTTATTTACTACTAAATCCATTAGAGTCAATCCTCCTATCTATAAAAATAAAATTCATGATAACCCAGGAAATACATTGATACTTTTTATAATGATGATCCATATACCAAAATAACTCCTAAATTAGAATACCATTATACCTTGTAGTATTCCTTAATGTCTAAGGGATGGAGACACACACCAAGGTTCTAGTATTAATGTTATGAAATAAATATTTTAATATAATGTTGAAACAAATTAGTGTTGGAATCTTTTTAAAATAAGGAATTGTGTGTCCTTATGTTAGAAATTTAAAAAATTAAACAAATAAACTATTCGCTAAAGTAAGTACCTATAATTAAATAGTATCAAATTTAATTATTTAATGATATAAAATAACCTAATATATATTAATATTTATCAAAAATAAATCGATATATATATATATATGAAATTTAAAAAAGTCATAAACACAACCTCATAGCCCCCAAAAATACTAAATATATTATAATAACTTCAGAACACATCCTAACACAAAACACAACCAACCACGCTAGAATGTCTTATGGTGACTAAACCCCCAATATTAATGTCACCAACCATCAAGTATAAAATGATACTAAACAATAATAATCATACCTATTAATATATAAAATAAATCATGTAATGTTGTATATGCACTAAGTTTAACACCATGATATTTTATGAAATATTTTATTAAAATAAATTTAATTTCTTATATATCATTATTTACTTGTAACAAGTAGTTTTAACGAACAGTGATATACTATTAACATTATTATTTTAATATGACCATTACAAAAAAGATGTTAAAAATGATAGTATCAATAGAGAGAAACACATTTTCAAAATTATGTATAATGTTTTTATAAAAAGAAAAAATATCTATAAAAATTTAAAAATAATTCTAAAGTCTTTATATGTTCGGAAAATAGTATTTTCACAAAAAAATGATTTTATTTCTCTTTTTGAAAAAATGATAAAATAAAATTTTGAAACTTCTATAAAATATATTTTAAAAAACTATATTATTTTTTGGAATTAACATATAAAAAAATAGTGGTTTTTTTTTTGAAAAATATATGAAGAGATTAATTTTTCAGTGAACAGTGAAAAATACTCCAAAACCACTTTTTTATAAAATCCACTTTTTGGTTAAGTAGTAACCTCATATTAAACATGATTCAAACCAAACCACTATTTTTGTTAAAGTATTTACCAAGATACATATTATTTAAATATGTTTTAAAAGTAAAATTAGTTCAATTATATTATTATTAAATCAATTTAGTTCATTGGAATAAAATTAATATTGATTTTTAAAAAAAATATTCAATACTTAATAAAATGTTCTCTTTTCAAAATTGATTTTTCATCACTTTTGTAGGTTTAATTTTAAATTAAATTGTACCAATTATGTGAAAGGAATTTGTCAAAATTTATTTCATATTTGTAATCATATTAATTAATATTTTTCAATATGGTCAAAATAATTTTTTCTCAAAATTAATTGTAAAAAAAATAAATATTAATTACCAAAGTTAAGGTTAAAATGGGTACACTTAGGGTTATACTTAAAATATAATGGTTTAAATAACTTAAAAACTTATCGGATTATTATTTTATAGATATATTTCAACCTTATATCATCTATGGTTCTATAATGAACCATTTTATATCATTTTAGCTTGTTAAAATCATGGGTATATGTTTTTATTTTCAAAAATTGCATGCATGTCCACTTCCCAACATATAAAATGCAACCACCTCTCATTTCCTTTTAAAACATAAAAAACCTTTTTATTAGTAAATAACTAAAAAAATAACTTCCCAAATTCCCTACCCACAACCTATATTACTTAATTTTAATATGAAACTCTTCTAAAAAGGCTCTTCATGCAAATATAAGTACATTTTTCGATTAAGAGGTAACGTTCTTAACCAATCATTTTTATTTTATATCTTCATCCACATTTTTCATATCAAATTAAACTAGGATGTATAATAACATAATTATTTCCCATGTACTAAAATATTATATTTTTAATGGAATAACCTACATCTATCTCCTCATCCATCAAATGGTAAATGAAACAGTTGATCATGTGTATGGAAGACTACCACCTCAAGAACAGATGTGATTCATTTTAAATCACCAACTCTCACAGGTGGATATAATGAAATATTTAAATTATATATATGATTTTAATAATATAATTATAGTTATTTAATTATAATATCATATTTAATTTTTTGCTTTCCATTCCATGGGAATGTGATAATGTGCCTCGTGTGTACAGTGAACCACCACCTCATAAAATGATATGATTCATTTTTCACATTCACATTTCATAGAAGAAAAAATAGTATGAATTTAAGGAATATTTGTGATACTTATTAAATCATAATGACTCTATAAATTTTATATATTATTTATATTAATTTTTTTCTTCCATTTAAAAAATGGAAACATTATTCATGTGTATGTATAACATATTGTCACTAGGAATAATGTAATTCATTTTCTATCTCCAAATTTAATGGATTTATATAAATAAATTCATAATGAATATATATTATATTTATGTCATGTTTTAAAAGATGTATATGATGGAAACATAATCAATGTAAATGGATATAAATCACCAAATCAAAACACACATAAAAACAAAGTAGTTATTACCTTAATCATGATTTTAACAACAAATTGTTAATAAATGGGAAGTGAAAATTAATAAGTAAATAATATATGGTATGATATATATAATTATTATTCTTTAACATATGTATAATTATCCCATATATTTTTATATATGAGGTTCGGAAATGTATGATGGAATTCAACGCTTTAGGTAAGGGATCTTCATCTCACTTTTATTTTCATGGGACAAATGTGTTATTCACCACTTGTTCCCTTTGTGAGGAGTATATACATCCTATAAAATCATTAAGTTTATGATGGTTAAATATTATGATAAATTTCTGAATAAAATTGTTATTTTTATTATACTCTGGTCACATCAAGAAAATACATGTTTTCCTTTCGTTTTCAACACTTTTTTTACTCAACATTCTAAAATAATGCTTATAAGGAAAACTGAATTGTTTTCTCCCTTCGATCAAAAATAATTTTTCTTTAATGTTCTTGTTTTATAAAACAAATTAAAGAAAGTTTTCACTAATATACAATGATTGAATAAAGTAATTTTTACCCATGTTTTTCTTTTTACAAACTAGTTTAAAAGTAATCTTATTCTCTTTTTCTAAAAGAGTTACTTTTGACTTTTTATGGAAAGTGTGAGAGGAATATTTTTTCCAATATACACTAAATGAATGGTATTTGATTCTATAATGACTAATAAATGTTTTAAAACATCCATTATAATTTTAAAATATTATTTTTAAAGAAAAGGATTCTCACTTTTTTTTAACGTTTAGTTTTAAATTTGTTTTTAAAGTGAAATGTTTATTTTCCTGATGAAATACCCCTAGTGATCTTTCAAAATAATTTTCCATATAAGATTTCATCATTTGATGTAAATTATGTTTTATAGAGTATATGATCTACTGACTCCATATATATTCTTTCTCTAGATGGTTTATTTTTATGATGAAAATATGTTTATGAAACCCATTCATTTCCCATGGTTATGCTATGATGAAATATTAATGAAACCCATTTATTTTCATGGGTTTTCATATGATTAATGTTTTAAGTACTTTTTAAACACTCATGTATTATTTTCATTAATTGATGGAAGTTATGTTATAATAAAGGATGGTTGTTATGTTATAACCAAGGAGGGTTGTAACATTATTACCAGAGATGGTTAGTACCTATATATCCCTATAATGAATTGGGTAAAGATTAATATATCTTGAGATAAACTGGACTGGAATGGGGAGTAAAACCTGTTCAATAAGGGGATTTTCCCACTATGACAGTCTGGGGAGTGAATCCTCACTACTATTATGGTTTTTGAAGTCAAATAATTCTACAATGAAAGTTTTTTCAATGATCTGTGACTAATAATTAAGTGATTTTCTATTCTAATTTTCATACAACAAATATATGTATTAATATAATATTATGTTATTATGGATCTTGTTTTTCAATTAAATTATTATTCATGACTTATGAGTTGTCAATATTTATTCCATATCTCATGTGATTGATCTATGATATGAAGGTTAGGGGTTTAAATTTTTATTCACTTATTTTCATATAGTTATTCTCACTTTATGTTGATATCTCCCTTGACTACCCTTACTAATCATATAAGATCACCCTTTTTTATGTTTATTTTCTCCAGGTTATGAACAAATGTTTTATATATGATACGTCTAAGAAGGGTTCTTATTATGAATAACTTAGTGGAAGATGAATTAGTTCACGTATGAAGTAAATTTCTATGTATCAAGTATTCTGAAGGCAATAGACCTATTTGAATCTAACATAGACCATTATGTTATGTAATGAATATTCATCTATTAAGATGTAATATATATGTTTTGAAATTGTGAGTATTTATAGTTAGTACTAGAGAAAGTTTTAGTTAATTATTTAGAAACTATGAAAAGAAATATTTAGTGATAAGAATAAGGATGTGTCTTAGTGTAGGAAAATATATTAGATTTTTAGGAAGGACAGAGTAGGTGATTTTTTGAGAAATCACATCCCTATATGGATACTAAAAGTTGAAGTGGCTATGGTACAGTTGTGCCTGGGGGTAATAAATATGAAAAGGGTGGATTGTGAAAGACTTTATCATAGCCCGATGCATGAAAACAAGCCTCACTACACACCTGGATTGGAACTCTTGGGGGTATTTTTTGTGAATTCACAAAATCTTTACAAACCATTATTAATTAATTTAATAATTACAATGAATAACCTAGGTTATGCATAATGTGTCATGTATTTAAAATAATTTTTCATGGTTTAAACATAATACAAGTTATTTTATATTGTTTTTTGGTTCCCCGGTAGGATTATTATTGCTTACACTATGATTTTTGGTTTTAGTCAATACTGGAAAAAGACGAAACCATGTTAATGACGTGTGAAAAATAGAATCCAATGATTTTCCTCCTGTGTAACCAAATTTTATGGGAGATGTAATTAAAAATATCATTACTATGCTCATAAATCTTTCTCAAGATATGAATCATGTTAAACTTATAAATGATCAAAGGAGTGAAATGAAATTCTATTGGGTCCTTCATTAAGAAACATATACCTTAGTTTAGTGGTTCAAAAAACCCACTAGTTTCTATGAAATGAATCAGTACCATTAATATGTTATTTTCCCTTCTCCAGTTTTGGATCATGAAAATTTCAATTTGGCTATATATCATTTCTAAGGTGAAGACTATCATTGGTAGAAACTTATCAAAAATACACGTCATCAAGATGAAATTGAATCCATCGAATGAAATGAGCTTAAGAACTTATTTTTTAGTAAGTACTTTCCTTAAATTCTTTACATGAAAATGGTGATGGAATTCCCATATATAAAGAAGAAGGATGATGAATCTTTTTGTACCTATGAGGAAAATTTTACAAGACTTTTGAGTTACATGTATGGTATTAACATCCAACTTAAAGAAATTGTTGATTAGTTATTTAGTATCTTAAAACCAAGTCTATAAATGGTGTTGGTAATAAGGGACTTCGGTTGATATGAATAAATCATTATTTCTACTATCAATGTAGAAATTGATATTTTTGTTACCCACCAAATATATGGTTTTGATATGAAACTAAATATGTAATTCAAAGGAAACTCTAAAATCAAAAGAAAAAAAGAAGATGATATTTCCTTGATTCTCAAATTGTTTAAGGAATCATGTAGGAAATTTTCTTATGTGGACAAGTAAATTTTTTATGTGTGGTATGGAAGGAAATCAAGAAATCAATTATTTAAGTGATGGGAAGAAGTTAGCTAATAATGTGAATAGAGATAAATATACACAAAATACACTTCCCACACTCTTATGTATAAAATGAAATGAGTATGGGTATTGTGCTAAAAAATGTCCAAATACAAAGGTTAATGAAGATTATCGATGTCAGGAACCTATTACGATGACAGAAAAATGGGAGTCTCATGAGTTCAGTATTTCCTATAACTGGATCAATAATGACATGACAAATGGTACACATACCATCCACTCTAGAATTGGTAATATCTTATTTGACTCTATATCTAAAAAATCTTTTATATCTATATAATTTGATAAGGGTGTAGAAATTCAACCCCAATTATTATATTTGGAATTAGATATAAAAAACACAAATAGTATAATGATCGCATTAGAAGTCTATGATTCTTATCTGGTTGATGTTTGAGGGAATTTGATTCCTACAAACCTTGTTATCATCCATTTGGTTTAATTTATGGTTATCATTAACAAGGATTTTCTTTATCTACATAAACCCCATATCAATTTCCAAGGAAGTTAAGTCACATTTAATATTCTAAACAATCCTATGACCATATATCTATTAGATAATAGATATTAACATTTTAAGGAGATCACATCCCTTTTATTTGTATTGAATCCCATTATAAATGGATTATTATCTCAAGTTCTTGGGGAGAAACTCAATATCAATGACATGTATAATGTGAGGTATTTTATTGTTGTCTTTATTGAATATTTTCCTAGTCTCCCATCAAAACGTGAATTTCAGTTCTCAATAGAACTAATAATTAGTTCCACACTTATTTCAAAGACTCACAAAATAATGGTCATGATTGAGTTATAGTAATTGGAGAAGAAACTCAAGGAGAATCTTGAAAAGGGATTCATTCATCCTTGTGTGTCACCAAGGGGTAAAATTATTCTATTTATTAAGAAGATAGATGGATCGATGTGACTTTTCATTGATTACCATGAACTAAACATGATCATAATTTAGAAAAGGTATCATATACCCCATATTCATGACTTATTTGACCAATTATAAGAATATCAATACTTTTTTAAGATTTACCATCATTTAGGATATCATCAACTAAGGTCCAAGAATGAGGATATACCCAAAACAACATTCCATACAAGATATTGACACTAAATATATAATTATACCATTTGGTTTTACAAGTTCCCCACTATCTTCGTGGATTTAATGAATAGAGTCTTTATATATTACCTTGAACAATTTATGGTAGTACTTATAGAATATATTCATATATATTCAATGAGTAAGGGAAATAATTAAGATCACATTATATTTTTAATGAAGACCCTGAGGAAGGATAAATTATAAGTTAAATTTACAAAGTTTGCTTTTAAAAAAAAGGTTTAATTATTGAGTCATGTAATATCATGTGAGGGTATATCGGTGGTTCCATAAAATATATAAGATATTTAGCATTGTCCTATACCAACCACAACAATAGATATATAATGTTTTCTTGGTTTGTTAGGATATTATAAACGTTTTTTGGATAATTTATCTTGTCTATCTAGTCCACTCACCAAGTTAACTCGAAAAGGAGATAATTTCCTCTAGATTGATGGATGTGAGGAAAATTTCAATGAATTTAAGAGAATATTAGTTAGTTCACCCATTATTACATTACTCTATAGTGGATAAGTGTTTTTAATATAAATTGATGAGTCCATGATGGGATTAATATGAATTATTATCATAAATGAGATGTTTATAGCTTATGCCTCATGAAAATTAATGGTTCATGGGGAAAATTAATGTAATCGTGACTTGGAGTTAGTTGCGGTAATTTTTTCATTAAATATATATAGGCAATAACTTTATATAGAAAATGGTGATATATATACCCTTAAAAAAGTTTAATGTAGTTATTCTCATAGATTGATTTGAATATGAACCACAAAAGATGGTTGAAGATGATTAATGATTATGTCTCCTCAATACATTACCACCCTATAAAAGTAAACATTGTGGCTAATGATTTGATTTTAAAGGATCATACTAGACTATATATGATGAGGATCACAATGTATAAAATATTTATGGATTTAAAAATTATGGATCTTGAAATTTTGATGGTAGCAGAGAAATATTATATTTCTAAAATAAGTGTTTAATCATATTTCCATTTGATAATAAAAGAGGCATAGAAGGATGATAATGAGATAAAACATATGGTGATAAAAGTTCCTAAGTTTAACAGCTATCATCGTGGAATGTAAAGGTTCAATAACCGTGCATGTGTTCCATCCATACCATATTTGAAGAAATAGATGTTAGAGGAAGCTCATAATTACTCATTATCTATTTATCCTAGAAGTAACATAATGTGTATATATTTGAAATAATATTTATGGTGGGGTAACATGAAGATAGATATTTCATAGTTTATATCTCAGCTCCTGGTATGTTAGAAATTTAATGATGAGACATAGAAGTCTAATGGGATGTTGCAACCACTACATATATCAGAATGGAAATCGGAAAACATTACCATGGATTTTGTCATTGGACTCCCCAAAACATCTAAAGTAAATAATTCTATATGGGTTGTAGTCGATCTCATTACAAAGCCATCACAATTTATCACTATTAGAGAAAATTTCCCTATGGTTCATTTTTAAATAATATACATTAAAGAAGTTGTAAGGTTGAATAGAGTACCACATTCAATTGTAAATGATCATGATCTGAGGTTTACCATGAATTTTTGGTGAAGTCTTCATCACACTTTGGATATAGAGAAAAGTTTCAGAACAACATATCAACCAAAGACAAATGGTATTTATAAATTAAAAATCTAGAGGATATTTTGAGAACTTGATATATATATTTCAAAGATGGTGGGGATCAATACCATCCTCAATTTTTGTTTTCTTACAATAATAGTTTCACTCAAGAATTCAGATGGATCCTTATGAATCCCTTTAATTAAATAAGTGTATGAATCTAATATACCAGGATAAATTTAGAGAAATAAATCTATTGGGACCCATGTTGTTATAATAAATGGTGGAGAATGTTAGAGGTATTTGACAACACGTAAGGGTGATATAAAGTGATCAGAAATATAATGCGGACAATTTCTAGAAGAATTTTGAATTTTTAGTTGGTGAAAATGTGTTGCAAAGAATTTATTCATGGAAGAAGGTAATGGGACTTAAAATTGAGGGAATACAATCCCTAGGTATATCAGTCAATTTGAAATTATTTATCATATTAGGATCATAGCTTATTACTTAGCACTTCAACCAAACCTCATGCAGGTTCACAATGTGTTACGTGTGTCTCTCATAAGAAAGTACATACATATTCCATCACATGTACCAAACTACAAGGTACTACCATTATATAATGACCTTTATTATGTGTAACAACTAGTGGATATATTTGAATATATAGATATGTTCTATGAAACGAGACCACTCACCTATTCAATGTTTTATGGTGAAACCAACAGCATGAGGAAGCTATGTGGGAACCTGAGGATATTAGGATGTAGAATAATCCTAATTTTTTTATATCAAAGTGATATAATTTTGAGGAAAAAATCATTTTAAGGGGTTTAAAGTGTAACACCCTGAAATTTAATGATTTCTTTCAAATAAATTTAATTTCTTAGGTAACTTGTGATACATGCAACATCGAGTTTTAACACAGTGTTATATAATTTTAAAATTGTTATTTAAACATTACCATTATAACATGGCCATTAAACGTGGTTGTATGAATATAAATGAAAAAAATTTAAAATAAATTATAATTGTTTCATAAAAATTAAACATTTTTATAAATAATTACTAAATTTGTTGTAAGGTCTTTATTTATTGTCAAAATACAATTTACTCAAAAACAATTACTTTTTTTGAAAAAATAATAAAATAAATAATTACACTTTGAAATAAAATATTTGAAAATAAAATAAATTAATTTTTTTAAACAATATGTCAAAATTGTATTAGGCTGAAATATTGAAAATTTTCAAAAAAGATTAATGTTTCATTTAATAGTTAAAAATACAAATATTTTATTAAAAACTGGTTTCCTTTAAAGTATTTAAAAAGTATTGTCTAATTAAAAAAATAAAAAAAATAAAAATAGTTCAATTATGATTTTATTAAACCAATTTAGTTCATTTTAGTAAAATTAAAATTTACTTTTTATATAAAAATATTTTATACAAAGTAAACTTTTTTTCTTGGAAAACCACATTTTTGTCATGTATGTGGGTTTAATATTAAATTAAATTTTTTTCACATGTGTTAATGGAATTTGAAAAAATATATTCTATATTTGGAATCAGAATAATTTATATTATATAATAATTTAAAATTAATTTTTGGATCAAAATAATTGTAAAAAGAATAAAAATTAATTATTTATTTTAAGGTAGAAACGAGTTTACTAGGAGTTAAACTAAAAAGATAAGTTTAAAGATACATAAAAAAATTAAATTCCAATTATAAGGAAATATTTACACTTATTCTCATATAATATTCAATAATAGACCTATTTTAATCCTTTTGGAATGTTTAAAACATTAGTATGTTTTTTATTTTAAAAAATTAAAAATATGTCCTCTCCCCCACTCATAAAAAAGTACACACTTTACTCTCTTATTTATATATCTAAAACAATTTGGTATATCCAAGACCTACCCAAATACCTTACTTAATTATCTAAACATATATTTTAGGCCTTATTTTGTTTATTAAACCCTCTTAAGAAGGCTTTTTGTGCAAACCTATGGAGGTTTTCTAAAGAAAAGGGAACATTCTTAACAGAACATTTTTATGTTATTTCTTCTTAAACCTCCTTCAAATACTCTTGAAATATGATGAAATAATAACATAAGTATCTAAAATTACTTATATGTTATATTTTTAACTTCTTAACCCTAATCTAATTACTCTTCCATCAAATGGGAAATGAAACCATCATTCATGTGTACAGAGGACTACCACTTTATGAGCTGATGCAATTCATTTTCCATAACTGACTCTTAGAGGTGGGTATAATGATGAATATAAATTATATATATGATATTAATAACATAATTATTCATCTATAATTATAATATCACATTTACCTTTTTTTACTTTCTATTACATGGGAATACAATAATGCCACTTGTGTGTAAGGCGAACTACTTCCTCGCAAATTGATATGATTCATTTTTAACTTATAATTTACAAGGAAGTTAATAAGGATAAATTTAATGAATATAAATGATATATATGACATCATAATGACTATATAAAGTTGATTTATTATTTACCGCTCTTCCATTCCTTTTGATAATAAAATTGAAATAATTTTCATGCATACGTTCAACCTACCATCTCCATGAAAAGTGTAATTAATTTTATATCTCTAACATTAATGGATTACTATAAATACATAAGTAATGAATAAATATGATATTTATATCATGGTTTAAATTTTGGAGATGATTTAAACCTAATCAAAGTAAATGGAAAAAATCAAAAATCAAAACATGCATAAAAACAAAGTAGTTATTACCTAAAACATGATTTTAAGAAGGAATTTTTAATAAAAAAGAAATAAAAGGTCATAAGTAAATCATATATGGTATGATATGTAATGTCTTGACCCAGTATCCACTTGACCTTTTCCCCGATCTGCTGGTTCACATTGCCTCAATTTTTCCTCTCTATATGCTAGAGGCTACCGACTAATAGTGGGGTGTAAAGGTTTTACAATGGGGAGACTATACCCTCACATCAGAGTGGAACAATAGATATAACATTAAACAGAAAACATCAAAAGCATATATAGTCAGAAATAATAATTACTAGAGCAGTAACCCACTATAGCATAAATAATAATATGTTATATATATTAAACAAGTGTGGAAGCAAAAATAATTAAGAAACTAAATTATAATATCAAAAGACACAAGGCAGTCACATATTACTGATTTTTTCATGGAATGATAATATGAAAAAAGGGAACATGGGAAATTCATATACAACATTCTAAACAAAAATAAAAAAATATAAAATTCTTCTCCACTAGAATCTCAAGCATATGCTAAGTCCTCTACTCCCATGCTCCAACTATATGTAAAGTGCATCAAATATTTATAACTAGGATCTTTCCCTTATTCATACCTATAGAAAAGTAATATACTCGGGTACCAAAGGGGGCCCGAGTAAGGTGTGATAAAAAATCCCAGCAGTCCACCACTAACAATTTATATATGTAATCCATGTAGTGTACATAGTTAAACATTGTACATGTATATGAACTATTAAACAATGATGAATAAATAATCACATGCCTACTAAGGTTCATATAGAACACATGGTGACTCTACCCACATCAACTCAAGATGGAATGAGAGTCTGGTAAGTATATAAATATATAGTAATACAAATATAGTTTAGTTGTATATTATATCCACATATATACACTAAGTATGTGGGGACCTTAGCCTCTATATACCTGGATACTTGGTTTTGGATGGACTAGGGTGTAACTTAGTCATCCAAAACTAGTCTAAATGAACCAATAAGCTCAAAAAAGGGTATAATCCATATATATCATGATTAATGAGATAAATTATGCTTTATACTCAATATAGTGGGTGATTATTCATGTCAATACCTGAAACAAGGGGCATGGTGTGTCATGTACACTATCCAAATAATTTCAATGGTGTGAGACGTCATGCAAAACACTTGATGTAAGGGATAGAGAAATTTCTTTCCCTAAAAAACCCTTAACCATCAATCCACAACCTATATGTGATATGTAATCATAATTAACATAATATCCATGAGGAATCACCTCTCATGAATTATATTTATCAAGACCAAACCTAACTGGTAGAATTAAAATTCTTATAATCCATATATATAAGAATGAATCAATTGGAATGGCCTTTCCACCCTTTCACATTTAATCTATTAATCCATTTGATTCTTTTAGAAATTAAATCAATCCATGTAAATACAATCCATTAAATTATCTAAACATAGATATTCAATTCCATGGTTAAATAAAGCACTTAGAAGGTTCCATTATCAATTAACAAACTACCTACAATGTAAATTCCATTTATAAGTCAATACAGGCACATAGAAGGTTATTTGGTCCGCAAAAAATTTATATAAAAATGGAAATTTCCATTACAACCCAATTCATACACTTAGGATGTGTTCCAATCAATTAATAAATTAATTATAAAGGGGTATTTCAAGGCAACACACCCAAGGGGTGTCCAAAACTAAGGTTGGCATACTCTAATTACATAAAAATGATACATGGGAGTATAAAAACTTTTGAAACATTTAGTTAGAATCAAAGAACTCATTTATAGAAAATAAAAAAACATATGATAGTTTTCAGAATAATGGTGTGACTATGAAACATCATAAATTTTAGGGAAAATAACTCAGCCACCTAAATTAAGGTTGATGATGACTCCAAATCTTATAGTGACCTTATATTCTAAGTAGATTGGAATAAATTGAACAACTGGTTCGACACCGTGAAAATATGGTGAAAGATCTTGAATATAAATAGTGTAATATATCTGAAGATAAACTTAAATAGAATGAAATAGGATTTGATACCTTACTAAGTGATTTCCAATGTATCCATTGGATCTTGATTTGATGTTCATATCTATGAGATATTGAAGAAACTGGAATAGGGAAGAGGATAGATCAATGTAGGATAATGGATATTGGTTCACTAGAAATGAATTCGGGAAATAAAGGGTATAAAATTTAAGATCATTATAAGAAAAATTGTAAATTCAACCTCAAAAAAAGGGTGTATGGTTTGGCTGCATGGTTTGGCCAAACCATGCGCAAACCATGCTCCCCTCATTAGCTAAAGGGAAACCTTAATGGTTAAGGCACATGGTTCTCTTAACCATGCACAATCTTTGAAAAAATATTCCATCCAAGATGTATTAAATCTCACATAGTTGTGCACCATGGGTCACACGGTTTTACACAATCCATGAGGCCCCTGCTGATTCAAAAGGTACCCTACACGGTTACCCCAGACGGTTATTTCTAACCATGTAGTAACTGTGTGGGCTACCCAATTTTCCCAATTCTCATAGCTTCAGGCTCTGAAAAAGACTTCAATTATCGCATATCAATCCTTAGTCTATGTAATATGTTATCTAATATAAAAAAAGATATAAACTGAAAAAATTAAGTTGTACATTCATTAAAGGATAGGTCATTATAACCTCTCATCCTTAAAGAAACATATCCCTAAGTTTTCCTTCTGAGGGTAAAGTGGTATCGTCTAAGAATAGATTTATCCACTGAGCATGAATATTAGCTTCTTGATCCCACATCCCATCTTGTAATTGATCATGATACCATAGAACCCATACAAAATGAACTGACCAGCCTCAGAGTATCTTCAAGATTTGATCTACAATACGCACGATATACTCCTCGAAGGATGAAACAATCACTAACTCAACCTTGTCATGGTGAAAGGCATGTGATGAGTTTGGAAAATACCATAAAATATTTGAAATTTTAAATACATCATGAATATACTAGTATCTCTGAGGAATTGAAAACTAGTAATCCAGTGGTCTAATTCATTTCACAACATCAAATGGTCCAACAAATGTAGGTGAGAGATTACCCTTCCTCTAAATATGTATATGGCCCAAACTGGGTGAGAGCCGCCAAAAAAACGATATCCAACCATGAACTTGAGAGTTCATCGGCATATATTAGTATATAACATTTTTATAGAATGTGTAATCTTCATGCACGTTTTGATAAATTGGAACTACCAAGTAGTTTCCTGAACGAGATGTAGTCAAAAAAAGCTTGCCTCCCCTACCTCTAACCAGTACATTGGTGAACAAAAAGGCCTAACATATAAGTCTTCATAAGGATCCATATGAATGATAGCCTAAAATAAATTATTATATGAAAACTCAACAAGGGGTATGTGTTTCTCCCAAGAACCCCTAAAATCAAGGTCACGTGAATATAGCATGTCCTCTAACACCTTAATCTTATTCTCTATCTTTCTGTCGGTCTGAGGGAATTAGGTCATGCTCAGATGAACCTGCATACCCAAGGTCTATAGTAACCCCTACTAGAACTATGGTGTAATGTGAGTGTCTCTATCATAAAAAATAGTTCATGGAGATCCATGAAGACATATGGCCTCCTTAAGGTATAGTTTCCCTAGATTTCCTATCAAGAATGTCTCTCGCATAGTTAATAAATGTGAGATATTTTTAAAATAGTCAATGACTACACACTTTATCATTTCCATGAGGTGATCTAGGAAAACAAGACCTAGAATCCCTAGAAATGTCATCCCATTTTCACTCAGTAATAGACAATGTCTTTAAAATACCTTCCAGTCACTGATGTTCCTCCTCCACCTATTTAAGGATGGAACATTGAGTGATAAATCTGAAAATCTCCAATTTAATACCATGCCACCAATATTGGTGCCTTGAGTATTGATACATCTTGGTGACGTCAGGATGTACTTCCAATGTTGAGTCATAAAACTCCCACATCATCTCCATTCTGATGTCTTCTAGGACTTATATGTATCCATGAAAGCATAGAGTATCATCCACATCCATGGTCTAACCAAAATAAGGATTTCTATATGAGATTATTTCCTTAAGGAAAAGTCCCCTGAGATCAGATAATTTCCTCATTCTCACCCACTCATGAAGGGTAAAAGTCACTGATTATTCTGAGAGGATAATATATCTTTGATCACCCTAAACCTCAACATGCCTTTTTGAGAACAAATCCATGAGCTACCACTCACCACTGGCCTCCAAAAATACCTATGTCTGAGTCTTCCATCTTAGACCATTAGCTACTACATTACCCCTTACAAGTGTGTAGGAAATCTCAAAATCAATTAATGATAGGTACTCAACCCATCTACACTACTTGAAATTGAGTTCTTTCTGTGTGAAGATAAAATTGAGTGTTTTTTTCATTTTATACCAAATAAATGCTCTCTATGTAAGTAGTGTCTCCAAAAATGTAAGGAATAAAATACTATAGTAATCTCAAGGTTTTACATTAGGTAATTCCACTCATGAAGCCTCAACCAAAGATACTTGTACACAATGGATTTCTCATCTTGACATTAGAACAACTCCCAACCCAATACCTGATGCATCACAGAAAACTAAATAGCTCACTCCTTGCTCCTGCATAATCAAGATTGGTAATGAAGTAAATATTCCCTTCATATGTTGAAATTATGAATCACATGAATCGAACCAAATAAATTTCACACCATTTTTAGTCAATCCCTTAAGTGGTGATGCAAGGTGTGAGAAATCTTGGATGAATCATTTGTAATATCCATTTAGTACAAAGAAACATTGAATGTAAAAACATTCTTAGGATTCTCCCAAGAAACTACAACTCTCAATTTATTTGTGTCTACTAAAAACAAATGTCTTCGAGATGATATGTCCTAGTAATAGTACATTTTCCACCAAGAAGTTTCATTTAATGAGATTAGAAAATATTTGATTCTCTCTTAGTGTATTCAGAATGATCTCAAGATGGTTGGTGTGGTCATATTTAGAGCATGAATACACTAAGATATCATCCACAAAGACTACCACAAATAAATCTAGATAATGGTGAAAAAACTAATTCATTAGATCCCTACAAACTAATGGTTATTTCCTTAGATCGTACAATATAACCATATACTCATAAAGACCATACCAACTCCTAAAGGCAGTGAGTGGTATGTCTGAATACCTAACACACCCTTGATGATATCCTGACCTCAAATAAATATTTGAAAACACCTTTTTACCTCAGAGATAATCATATAGGTTGTCTATTATAAGTAGTGGATACTGTTCTTGACCATAATTTGGTTCAATGTTCTATAATCCACAAATATCTTGAGGGTACCAACTTCCTTATTGGGAAATAGGTCTGGTGAACCCCAAGGTTATGTACTAGGGCATATGAAGCCTTTATCCTCTTGATCCTCCAACTACTTCTTGAGACTTAGAAGCTCAATAGGTGTCATACTGTAAGGAGGAATGGTCCCTATTGCTTCTCCTAGTACAATATCAATGTTAAACTCTAAGTCTCTCACTGGAGGTAGCCCAAAAAATTCATCAGGGAAGAAATATTGAAAATGATTCACTACAGGTGGGAAAAAAGTGGGTCATAACCCCTGATCATCCAAGAAGAGACTAATGATCTGATCTTTTACACTACCCAGCATCTACAACTCAGGTACATCTCATGACTCAAGAAAATACCATTATCCATTATACACATGTCTACCACCCTCTAGTGATGTAAACGGCACCCTTTAAAGATAGCAGTCAATATGGGATTGATAGGTAATGTAATATTGAGAACCAAAAGATTCCATAAAATGAGGTATCTTCATATCTCATGGGGAAAAGAATTAAATCATAGTATACTCTCTGATTGAATACCTAATTGGGTATTGAGTATCATTATGCCACATAGGTGTTAAATATAGAGGCTCAGACTCTCTATGATTTTCATAGATATAAAAGAGTGAGACATGAATATGTAAAATAATGAATACGCTAAATTGGAGGCTACTAGAATAGTGCCTCAAACTATAGAAGGTTTGGTTCACTTCTCCTCTAGCATGGGCTACACTACATGTAACTGGCATGTACTGTGGCCCAGAGTCACAACCTAACAATCTGGAGAAATCTCTCTCTGCTGTTGCTAAGAATCATGATTCTAACTACCTCTTCCTCAAACATCGCCACATATTGAATGGTCTATGGTATTCTAGATTCCATCCTAATGAGAAAATAATGTCCCCCTTATGAATTTTAAGTAGGTGTAGATCCCCATTTTATAGGAACTAATGTGAAAGTCCTATAGAAGCATTGGATATTCCACATCCTTCCCCAGCCTCTATATTCCACTAGATCCCATAAACATTGCGCTCTTGTATTTATTGTCTTACCGCACTGGTGAAATATCAAGAAAATGTTACCATTATGAACTTGACTGTCACTGCCTCCCCAAGTATCCTCAAAACGTCACTTTTACTACTAGAAGAAACATTTATATATCTAGGTACTGAACCAACCGGAATCTCACCATAAACATCCATGAAATTCCTCTCTATAATAATGTATTGGTTGAATATCTCATATATGGTCATAAAATGAAAGTCATTGACCTGTGACCAGATGTCATATACCAACCCATCCATGAATCACCAAAAGGTCATAAGATCATAACTTTCTAGAGTAAGAGTTAAATTTAGTATCTTAGTAAAATGACCGGTGTATTCTATAATAGACATGCCTCTATACTACTTGTTTATAAACTCTTTGGTTTTATCAACCCTCAGAGTATGTGGAAAGAAATAGTCATATAAGATTGTCTATAAATTCACCTGAATCATATATCTATGCCGATCTTAATGGGTAATAACATCCCACCATCTGTTGGCAGGATCACTTAGCATATAAGATTAAATCTTTACCCTCCACTATAGAGCTATCTCTAGGTACTTGAATATAGAAGGAATATCTTTGATCTAAGAATCAGCATCATGAGGTCCATCATCCACTGAAAAGTTGGTAGGTTGATGTTGATGGAATTTTCAAGTCAACACTTCCATAATCAAGTAAGGATGAGAAAATCCTTTCATATTTTGAAACATATGTATAAATCCCTCTTAGAACTGGGTATTGGTTCCAATATCAGAAATTGAAAGAGTTTTCATAGGTGGCATTGAGGAGGGTTCACTGGAAGCTCAAGGCCTACCACCTTTGTTGCATGGTCATCACCGCATTCAGGGTGTACGACTAGAGGACATCATAGAGGCATGATGTGGAAATTACAAGTTCACATATTAAAATATATTTTTATATTTTTATTAATTAAAGATAGATAACTATTATAGGTACATATCATTCCTATGAATAGATCACATCTCTCTTTCTACTCTAAAATCTAGTCCTAGGTGATTGAGAAAGACCATAACGGCCATAAGAATGTAAGATACACCCCACTAACCACTATGTAGGTCATGTTTGGGTATAGGTCTCAGGTTAAATGTATGAGATAACCATTTAATTCTAAAAGTGATATTTATTTTAAATTTCTACAATATTATGTATTGAAATATATTTAAATGGTTAAATTAGATGGATCACCAATTCTATCCATAAGGGCTCATACCCCTCATGAACTGAAATATGGTGTCTACTTAATCTATACCATAACACATTCTAGCCTATGTGATTGAGGGTCTATAGTTCAACATGCCATAACTGGATACTAAATGTGTCTGGTTTAACCTATGTAGTAAAAAACTCTTAGGTTAAGGCAGACACTTTAGTTGTTAATTATGTTTTATCAGTCCTGCAATAAATTTCATCGCATTTCAATATATCAAAATCAAGTAACCAATAATGTTAAATAATCAAATTCACGTGGAAAATAAATTTATCTTGTAAAAATTAATCGCATATCAGTCATGTTGTGCATGTCATGATGCATATAATGAAACACCATCATTTCATTAGGCCAAGATAATAGAATTCTCATTTCAATAATAATGATAACAATAATATAACAAGACATGTTCATCACCCAATAGTGAATTCATATCAAGTTTGACCAAAATAATCAGTAATGACAGTAACCTGTCTCAAGTAATTTGGGTTTCCCCTATACATGGGTTAGTTATGACAAGGCACTGGCCCATTTCCAAATAAATGTAACTCATAGTATATTATTTAGTACCCAAATAGTTAGATAAATAAAATTTACCTCTGATTCCACTTTGTAACATGCCAACCCAAGATCTACTTCACTTGTGCCCTGAGTTGGTGGGTCACATGGCCTCAAGTACACCTACCCATATGCCATAGGATGATGAATAGTAGAGAGGGTGTAAATGTGGTATAGTGGGGAGACTATACCCTCACATCAGAGTGGAATAGAGGATGTAACATTATATAGAAAAAATATGAATCATATATAAGCATACATAATAATGAATGGATCAGTAACCCGCCATAGAAAAACGGAGAATATAATTGATATAGTAAACATGTGTGGAAGCATAAATAAATTAGAAACTAAATTATAATATCAAAAACCACAAGGCGGTTTCCTATACATGATAATGTCGTTGAATGTTAATATAGAAAAAGAGAATAGGGGATGTGCATATACAACATACTATACAAAAATTATATAAAGGTTAAATAATTTCGACTATAATTTTTTAGAATATGCTCAGTCTTATTCTCCCTTGATCTAACTATTAGTAATGAACATCAAATATCTATATTAGGGTGATTGACCATATTCAAACCTATAGATATGTAATCTACTCAAGTACCAAAGGCGGGTCGAGTAAGGTATGAGATAGTATCCCAGTAGGCCACCAAAAACGATGTCTACATGTAATCCAAGTAGTGTACATAGATAAATAGTGTGCAGGTATACAAAATATTAAAAAATCCTGAATAAATAATCACCAACCTCATTAGTTTCCTATAGGAAACATGGTGGCTCTACTTTTTTCAAGTCAGGCTAGAATGAGAGTCTAACTGGTAAAAAAATATATAGTAATATATAGTAATATATATATATATACATATATTAGTTATATATTTTATCCACCTATATGCATTGAGTGTATGAGGATGTAAGCAGCCATATACCTAGATACTGGGGGTTGGATGGACCAAGGCATAACTCAGTCATTCATAACCAGTCTAAAGGATCCTATAAGCTCATGAAAGGGTACAATCCCTACATCTCATGATGTATGAGATATTTCATGTTCATCACTCAAGATGGAGGGTGATTTTTCATGTCAACATCTGAAACAAGGGACGTGATGCATCATTCCCACCATCCAAATATTGTCAATGGTATAAGGCATCATGTTCAACACCTGATGTAAGGGAGATTGAAATGTGATTCTCTAAAAGTCATGTAACCATTATTTCATGGACCATATCAATAAAATAATCATAATTATAATAATATCCATGTGGCATCACCTCTCATGCATTATATTTATTAATTAACAACATAACAAAGGGAATTAGAATTATTATAATCCATATGAGAAATAATGGATCAATTGGCCGGTAATTTCCACCCTCTGACATTTAATCAATTAACCCATTTAATTTTCTTAGAAAGTAAATCCATCATGGATCAAACCATTCAAGTAAATACAAGACATCTAATTAGTCAAAAATAGAAATTAAATTTCAAAGTTCAATGAGGCACTTACAAGCTTAAATTATCAGTTAGGAAACTATATAAAAGTAAAATTACACTTAAAAGTCAATAAAAACACTTATTAGGATCTTTTTTTAATAAAAATTACATAAAAGAGGTAAATTTAAATTAAAACCCAAGTTGAACATTTAGGAGGTGTTCTGGTCAATTAATCAATTAATTATAATGGGGGTTTTCAAGTCATCACAACTAAGGGGTGTCCGTAACTAAGGTTGACAACCAGTAATTAATTAAAAACATTCCTCTAGATTATAAGAGCATATAAAAAAATTAGAATTAAATAAATCATTTATTGGAAATGAATGATAATGTTCGACGTGCATCGCAATGACGCAACTGTGAAACATCATAACTTTTTGGGAAAACAACCATACTACCAACCTTAGGTCAATAGATGAATAATAATTTGATAGAGACCTTGGATTCAAAGTATATTGAAATAAATTGAAGAAACTGTTCGACACATTGAAAATAGGGAAAAAGAGCTTGAACATAAATAGTGAAACAGATCTAAAGATTAACTAAAATAGGAAGAAAGAGGATTCAAGAACATTGTAATTGTTATCCAATGATTTCGAATGATATTGATTCAGTTTCAAGATCTATGAGATATTGAAGAACCTGTACTAGCCAATAATAGAGAACACCATGGGGGAAGGTAACTTGGTCCATAGAAACTAAAGTTTGGAAAGAAAGGGTTTATAATTTAAGATCATTAAATGAAAAATTTGAAATTCACCCCAAAAAGAGGGGTTCATGGTTTGGCCACATGGTTCATCCAAATCATGTGTAAACCATGATACCCTCACTATAAAAAGGGGAAACTTTCATGCTTAAGGAGCATAATTTCCCTAAATATGAACAAACAATATAAAAAATCATATGCCCGATATGTATTAATTCTCACATGGTTGTGTGCCTGGGTTTAACGGTTGTAGAAAAGACATGTGGTCCCTAATACTTCAAAGTTTCCCTATATGGTTACACGATATGGTTAGTAATAAATGTGTGGTTACCAAGTGTCCTACCATATTTTCCTAATTCTCGAAGCCTCGGGCTTTAAACAAGCCATAGACACTCCCAAATCAATCCATAGGCTATAGCACACCTTTACCAAGATAAACTAATGAATTAAACTAAAAAACAAATGATATATACCTTCATTAAAGGATGGGATGTTAGATTATATATATAATTATGGTCCTGGAATATAGTTATAATAAATAACCTTTTATTATATAAGTGGTTCAAACATGTAATAAGGATGTTGAGACTTAAGTTAGGGGTTGTGTGTCTTAATTTTATTTTTGTGTCATACATGCTATATTCACCAATTGTTTCTTTTGTGTGGGTTATATACTACCCATGAATGTATTTTTTGATTATTATTAAGAAATTATGGGATATATATATCCATCTAAGTTTCTTTTGTACATGGGTGTTATGATTCAAAATGTTCTGTTATGGTAAAGTTTGAATGTTACAATCTCATTATTTATTGAGATTATTTATCATTAAGTTTATGGCGTTTAAATATTAGGATATATATCTCAATAAACTCATGAATTTTATTATCCTTTAGTTATTTCATGAAAATACATGTTTTCTATTCATTTTTTCAAATTATGAGCTCAAGATTCCCAAGGTATTTTTTAATGTAAACTAACTTTATTTCTCTCTTTGGTCAAAAATCATTTTTCTTACATGTCCATTTTTTATAAAAATGTTTTAAATAAAGTATTCAATAATCATTAATATTTAATTAAATAAATTTTTACCCATGTTTTACTATTAACAAAAATGGTTTAAAATGTATCTTCTTTTCATTTTCCTAACAAGCCACTCTTGAATTATTACAAAAAATGTAAAAGGAATCTTTATTTTAATGTGTATGAAATGAATGGTATTTTATTCCATCCTAACCATGCAATTTTTAAAATAATTCTTTATAAGTATCATATATTATTTTCTAATAAATGTATTTTCAACAATTTTTGTGAAATATTACTTTTAAAAATATTATTTTTCTAAAGAAATTCACAAAGTAGTCTTTCAAAATCATTTTGCACCTAAGATGACATCTGTAAGATCCCAGATTTCTCTATAAGGTATGTTATACATACATTTCAGTTTAAGACCTTTATTTTTGTCAATTAAGTGTTTTCTCAAGTCCTTAAAAAGGCTCAGGGGTGTTCTGGGGGTTCAGGAGTTGAAAGAGGAAGAAAAAATTGGGGTTTTGGGCATGTTTCATGGTTTTCGCACAGTTATTGCAAACCGTGTGGAATTCCTAGGAAACCGTGTGAAAGGGGAGGCTTTCGTATAATAAACTCTATACAGTTTGCACACCATTTGGAAAACCATGTGGGTAAACCATGAAATGGGCTATTTTGGGATATAATCTTCCACACGGTTTGTGAATGGTTTGCAAAACCGTGTGGGTAAACCATGCGGCCCAAATACTTTTTAAAAAATTAAAAAAATGTCGTTGTGGGATTTTTATACCAAACTCGATATTTCTCCCCCTCTTCCTCCTTAAAAACTAGTGAAAATCCAAGATTCCATGATCTTCCAAGAGTTTTATATCCTTCATTCTTAGGACATTTGGAGCACCGTCAGTTGCGGATTGATGATCCAGGTAAGGCTAATCTTTATATTTCTTTTCTTTTTTGTTTAGGGTACCTATTTCTTTCCCCTCTCCATATGAAGGTCTCAAAACTGGATTTTTTAGTGAATTTTAGGGTAAATATTCAAGGGTTGGTTGAATTGAGATCTATGGATTCATTTGGGACGGAATTTTCCAACGGATTCAAGGTAGGAGTTATACAAGTTATATTTCTTAGGTTTTCTATAGATTTGTGCCTGTAGGGTTTTTATTCTTGCCCTCTTTTGATGATTTCTTGGTGCCTTTAACATGATGTGACATAGTGGTGTCTAAATAGTTAATTTAACCCCTCTTGATCCCCATGGGATTCATAGAGGATGACTGACCAAATTAGGGCCACCCAAGGGGCATGCCGATATTTCCCGGACTTAGAGCTAGTTAAGTAAGTGTAGTTTGTTGTGCGAGAACATAGATCCCATGAAAAATATATTAATATTCTTAAGTGATGTGTAATTAGTGTTTATTAAAACTCTTAGGTTGAGTAATTAACTAAGAGGTTGTTTGGTTGGCATGAAAAAGGGTTAAAAGGATAAATGAGAAGATGATAGGGATTAGCATTACACTAGAATATGATTAGTGAGATAGGTATGGAAAATGAGAATGCGGATAAAAGGTTTAAGAAACATGAATAATGAACGTGTTGATGGATTGAGGAAAAAATGTAATTTCCCATTTATTGAGATTATTGTGATGTTGTAAATGTTGTTGGAGATGTTTTTGTGATATGGTGTTTTGTGTTGAATGATAAATAAGAATGTGTAAATGGATTGGTTGAGTAGGGTATTGACTTGAGGTTCTACGCCCATGGGTTGAGTTGGACTGAGGTTCTATATCCTCCCCTAAATGCATGGGTTAGGGAAGGGGACAGAGTTCTATTCCCCAAACGGTTTCATTCCACTTGGACTGAGGCTTCGAGGTGAGGATATTGTGAATTGTTTTCAAATGATTCCTAGTGAGATAGGACATGTTAAATTCCCACATGTTCAAAATTTTGATCATTCCTAATCCATTGAACACATGAAAAGGGTGACATGTTGAATGATATTCCTTGGTAATAAGAATGGGTTAATTGGTAGGTTAACATAAAGGAAAATAAATAAAGATAGCTTATTGAACTATTACCATAACTTTCCTTTTATTTATCATTTTCATGCACTATCTTCCTTGTTGGATATTTTTTGACATAGTTGGTGGTGACCTACTAAGTTATACTCACACCCTGCTTGGGCCACCATCGGGTACCCGAGCAGATTTCATGCTTGAAGTTTATGACAAGGTCAAGAGCCCTATGGTTGGGAGATGAGTTAGACATCGGACATGTTTGGGTGAGGTTCTAGACATAGAGTATGGATCATTTTAGGGATTCCACTATCCATGAGATTCAACGATGAAAAATGAATCACATCTCTTCATGGAGGTTCTAGTCCACACGTACTTATGGAAGACATTATCAGTTTTTAATGTATATAAGGGTAATAGAAAATAAAATATTATCTTTTAAAAAAATTATAATTTCATCATGTTCATATATATAAATTCAAAAAATAATTATAACAATTCATGAATGTAGATGATTGAAAATAAAACACATGGCTTCATGGAAGTGGTTGTCTACACGTACACATGAATGATGTTTTCATATACCATATCATGGAAAAGGAGATGAATAAGGGTTGTACCTCCACAACAATATCATTTAAATATTTTTAAAATAGTTATATTTTTAAATGATTTAGTTTATATAATATTTTAAAGAGGTATAAGAAGAAATAACATTAACACTTGGTTATGAGTTTTACATCTTCTTCAAAAAACCACCTTTGGATTACTTGTTAAGCCTTCTAGAATGGAATTTTAATGAGAACGTGACCTCTAGATCTTGTTTATGATAATTTTAAGAGTTTTTTAAGGGAATGGTGATGTTATGTGGATCAATAGGTGTAAAAAATTGAGTATAAGTGGTGTAAATTTATAAGTGAGGGGAGAGGGACTCTTGTAATTATTTAAGGTTTTAAGATATTATATATACTTTTTTATAGTCCAGTGGCCCCATAATACCCCAAATTCATAGAAAAGACTTGATAGAGTCATAAAATACTCCAAAAACCAAATTAATGAATGTGATGAAGACATTTTAAACCTTATATTTTATTTAAAACCCATTAAAACAAATTTAACCTTAACCACAACAACTTAACTATTTACCATCATATCTTATTTATGTAACAAAAAACAAAATTATTTTTATAAAAAAATGGAAATTATAAATCCAAATTTATAATCCAATTTATCACTTTATGATTCTATAGGTGGAAGAAATTATTATTAATATTGGAACAAAAAACTCATTAAAAATACTTTTTAGAAAAATACCAAATTTATGCTTCAAAATAATTTTACATTGAAATCTAGGAAGAGTTTATTTCCAAGATTTTTTGGATTTTATATAAATTAATTAAGTTTTTTATACTTTTGGATTAGGCCAAAACCGAATTTCACCTTCCACCCATATCTTTAAATTCAAAGACCCAAAAATTGTATTTAATTTGTATATAATAAAATTTTTTCTCATAAAATCTAATCATAGGTTACAAAAAAACAATTAATGTCTAAAAATAAATTATTTGACTCTTTAAAAATATATTTTTTCTATTAAAATGTTTTAAAATTTATTAGGTCATGCGTACCTAATCATAATGTCATAAAAGTGATAGAATTTAAAAAAATGTATTTTCACTAATTTCCAAAAAATAAAATATTTTAGAAAAATATCAAAACATCACCTTGAGATAAATTATATATTTTGAAAACAAAAATTAATCCCTTATTATCAAATTTAGACTCTAAAATTATGAAATATTACTTTTAAATAAAACTATATAATTCAATGGAAAACACTTGTCTTTGAATAAAACAATTAATTTTTCCAATTTAAATTCATACACTTATTATATAACATGATGGAATTATTTTTTAAATATTATATTATAAAAATACATAAATGAAATATAAATTTACATTTGTAAAATATCTGATAATCACATAATTATTTAAATTTATCAAAATACAAACCTTGTGGTGGAAATGTATATAACCTTTAAATAAAATAAATTTATAGTTATGAAGTATAAATGTTAATTTTAAATATATAATTAGTATATTAAAATAAATAAATTATGTAATATATGAAAAAAATGATGAAAATAGGAAAACTCATTGGTTGGATCACGGTATTGGCCCTTATGGTCCTTTGGTTGTGGGTTTGACCACTGCGGCATTGCAGGACACGATAGGTTGTTTCCCAATACTATGGCGTGACCTTTCATAAGGAAGAAAAATCAATAAGAAAATATCATTATACTTGAAAATATATTTATTTAAAAAATATTGGGATGTTACATTCTCCTCCACTTTAGGAAACCATATCTTCAGAATTTGATTTTTACCTTAGTAAACAATGATATAAAACATTTATAAATTTAATTTTAATAGATGAAATAGAAAATTGGAAATAATAATTTTCAAAATAACCCAAAAATTTAAAATTTAAATATACTTAACTTCTATCCAATTTATATTTGCAGTGAAAGAGAAACCCTTAAATCATTAATGAAGAAATACTTTTGTTGAAAACCCACATCATAAAAAGGGGTTATAAAACGTACATTTGAAAAGAGGAAAATGAGAAATGAAGGTCACCTATAACAAAACATAAATAAATTCATGTATAGTAGTTGGTACATTTATGAGAAGTGAAAATTTTGATATTAAGGTAAAATATACATTAAAAATGATTCTAATTATTCTAAAAAATGTTATACTTTTTATATAAAAAGGTTAATCATAGAAGAAGATTCCAATTAAAAATTATATTTTTTCTCAAAGACAGAAGATATCATCAATTTATAAGAATTTATTTATATATTTTTTAAATTCTAATTTCCAAGATCATTTTTCCAGAGAAAATGGATTCTTTTATAAAAAACTGATAATATGTCAAAATTCCAACAATGATTCCCAGAATCTCATGCCTCTACCTAGAACTAACCATTAAAGTCAATATACACCTCATCACTATACCTCAAAGTCGAGGGTCCACAAACTCTGGGTAGGAAACCCATGACCTAGTATAACATGAGGGTCCCACTATGATTGTCGTCGAGGGAATCCAATGCCCAGATCTACTAAAGGGTCAACTCGGTAATCATCAAGGAACTCCACTGCCTAGCCCTGCTGGAGGGTGTCACTTGGAAAGTTCATTGAGGAACTCCACTACCCAGCCCTAGTGGAGGGTACAATTTAGAAACTTCATAGAGTAACTCCACTACCCATCCATGATGGAGGGTACCACATAGAAAGGACATCAAGGATCTCCGTTGTTTATCCCTACTAGAGGGTACTGCTTGGAAATATTATTTAGGAACTCTACTACCTAGCCATGTTGGATGGTACTTCTCAGAAAGGTCATTGAGGGTCTCCACTTCCCAGACTTGTGGGAGGGTACTGCTTGGAAATGTCATTGAGGAACTCCACTACCAAAATTTTCTTGAGGGTATGACTCAAAAATATTAGAGAGGAACTCCACTATCCACCCCTACTAGAGGGTATTTAATGGAAAGGTCATCAAGGAACTCCACTTCCCAGCCTTGCTGGAGGATACTGCTCAGAATGGTCCTGGTGATCCTGCATGGCCACTATAGTCATTGGGCATTTTCTCATTAGGAAAAGTTCCCAAAACATATCACATTGTATCTCAAAATCCAAATCATAGGGTACTATCATGTTCTACATGAAAAAAAATGTAGTATAAGCAACTTTAGGGACAAAATTTGAGTTCAAACGAAGGAGATATGAATGATTTAAGTTTCATCAAAAGATGTCAAGGGGTACACAATTTTTGAGGGGACCCACATGACATGTGGTCCCACTCCATCACTTTTCTATGTCCCAATTTGGCACCTGGGTCCATCCCATTTAGTATTAAACACCATATAGGTGGACTACACAGTATGTATAGGCTAGCTAGGATTGGGTTGTGTCTATGTACTAGACATCATGTTCATGTCCTCAAGTACATGCCTGAGTACTTCCACATCGGTTCCTTCCGATCTGACCCATCACACAGTTTGACCAGCCGTATAAGACATACCCGATGTGTAGTAGGATGATATGTCATGTCATTATTATGTTTTTCAAAACCCTAACCACCACCATTGGGGGGAAACATGCCATGTGTTTTTCCAACTACATAGAATGTAGTCGGGTTTTCGCCAAAAATCCTTGATCCAATCCTTGTGCCTAAATCTGGTATTTTTTCTTCAGATATGGTTGTATCATCATCCAAGAATGGTGTATTTATCTAAAAATCATGGTTTTCAACCATCTTTTATCAGAAATAATCCTTCATTGTCTCATAGTGGTTTTACCACACATTTAATTCTTCATAGATCCTTTCGCTATTGATTTATTGAACTTAAAATCATCAATACAAGCATCCATTCCTTGAAACTATCATATATCTTCTTTGTATTCATCGATACATGCCTCTCTTGTGATATTTTCATGGTTATGGGGGCCTGATCAGTCTTGATACTTCCAAGCAAAGTCGAACTAGGATCTAGAGGTATAACAGGTGAATAACATGAAGCAGTGTGAAAGAAAATTACCAAAACCAAAGTTTTAAACATTACTGGGAAATACTTCTTCAAAAACAATCATGAATGAGTATCCATGGTTAGAAATCAATTTAAAATATATAAGTTTCTATACCCAGGCACCTAGAATCATATATAAATTAGCGCATATCCAAGATCAACTATGGATATTCTCAATAAATTTAATCAAAGGGTGTAAATCACAAATTTATGAGTCTTCACTTGATTATGGATCATCCGTTATTGAATAAATCCTCTTATAATGATCAAAAGAGTCCATTGTGTTTTTTGTTCCCTGATATGGTCTAATCTGGTGTTTCATCATCATCAGATGAGATCCGCCTATAGAAGGAGGAAGGAGAGAGTCATTAGTGATTCCTTGGTTATGAGGATAACCCTGGGAGAATATCCAGGGAAGCACATTTAAATAATTCATTTAGGGTTTTAAGGAGTTTATTGATTAATTTAATAATTAATTATTTCACTGAACATACCGCCAATGATAGAGGAGTATGAACTCTCTGAGCCAACCCATTTTATGTCACGCCTGGGGTAAACATTGTGATCTAGAATCATCCATGGTCTCATATTTCAGATCTTAGCTTCCATATTATAGTTATCCCATTTTCTTTAAGAATATGTGTGAATAAAATATAAAATAAAATTATTATTTTAGTATAATTAATTATGGGCACACCGGGATTTATAATCGCACATTGTATTAGTTCCTTGAACTAAAAATATATATAAAGATATTTAAAACTCTTACAAAGAAAAACTCAGGTCTTTTCATCATTCCCTCCTTCAATATTTCCATCCCTAAAAAGAAAAACTAAGAAAAAAACTCAAGATACTGAACCCTAACTTGGCTCTCCTTCTCTGAGGAACTCTTCTACACTTTCATGTGTTGCCACATCATGAGAACCAAGGGAATGGTCCATCCATGCTATATCCTCTTCTATCAATCCTTGATCATCACTGGGTTATCCAAAATGGTGTCTCCATCCTTGAGGTTTATCTCCACCCAATGGATGACTTTCTTGGGTCCATGCATGTGTCATTTAAAATGTGACATGCAGAAGACGTCAGACACCCACTCTAGTTGTGGGGGTAGGGATAGGTAGTAAGAAACCTCTTCAACCATCTGTGTGATCTCAAATGGCCCGATTAACCTTAGGGATTACTTTTCTCCCTGACTAACCCTCCACAACCCTCTTCATGGGGAGACTCTTAGGAAAATTTGGTCTCATTTCTTGAAATCCAAGGGATTATTATGGCAAACTGCAAAAGATTTATTTCTGGTTTGGGCTGTCCTCATCCTCTAAAGGATGACCTGTAATTTCTCTATCATCACATGCACCATCTATGGCCCCAAAAGAGATATCACACTGATCTCTATCCCACATAATTATGAAATATAGTTTCTCCCTTAAAAGGCCTAAAAAGGTGTCATGGTGATGGATAGAGTGGTGGTTGTTGTTATAAAAAAACTCTACCAAGGGAATATGATCCTCCCATCTCTGGACAAAGTCTAACACACAATCCCATAGCATATCCTTTAACACCTAGATAGTGAACTCGGCCTTCCCATCAGTATTATGGTGAAAGGATGTTCTCATCCTAATGTGGGTCAGGAATTCTTCTTGTAGGCCTCTCCACAATTGTGATGTAAACATTGTTTCATGGTCAGAGAAAATATTTGAGGGAACACCATGACTGTGAATAATCTCTCATACATATAGCTTCCCCAAAATCTCCACCGAACTCTTCTCTCCGATGGAAAAAAAGTTTGTTGAATTTGTGAGTCATTAAACTATCACCCAAATTTCATCATATTCTTTTTCTATGCACATAATCACTGTCATAAATCCCTAGGATATGTCATTCCATTTCCACTCTGGGATCTCAAGGGGCTGCAACAAACCTATTGGAACTTAGTGCTCATCCTTCACCTACTGACAGGTGAGGTACCTAGAGATGAACTAAACTACACTCAATATCATGTACGACTACTAAACATACCTATAAAGGTATCTATACATATTACCCACATAGGTATTTACATCTAGGGGAGAAGTGTGTAACTATCAAAACACCTCCTCTTGCAACGTGATTAGGACTAGCATCCATCCCTGTAAAATAATGACATGATTCCCTCCTTCATAATATCTATATAGTGATTCATCTATAGATATCTTATCACATAAGACTCATAGTAGGTGTCTCCCAACTAGGAATCTCTCATGCACTCAAGAAGAGGAGGATTAAACACCATCGACTTCAAAAAGTTTATACCCTTCTGATCCATTAAGGTCAGTTGCAAGGAGGAAACTGCTCTGAATCCTCCAACACTAAGTGAGCCTAGGACATACTTCTATGTTAATATTATATAAATTTTTCCTTCCCTAGAGTATAGACTATCTTGAATTCATATTCCTATAGTAACTCTGACTAATACCATTGTCTCAAGTTCATGTCTCTCAGCATGAAGGTGTACGTGAGACTCTGATAGCCTGAGTAAACCATAATGAGCTCCCCCAGAATTCAGTTCCTCTACATCCTGAGGGTTAATACTACCACTTCTAGCTCTAGGTCAAGATTCATGTAGTTTTACTCATGGGGTCTCAAAATCTTCAGCCCATAGGTGATAACTTCCTGATGTTGCATCAACATGCAACTAAACATAACTCTCAAGGTGTCGAAAAACACTATGAACTCTATTCCTTCCTCTGGTATTCCTAGCACTAGAGAATAATTCATCCTCATCCTCAACTCCTCAATGTAACTATGGAACTTCTCAGACAAGGTAAATTTCTACCCTTTCCCCATCAGGGTGGTTAAATGGATTGTGATTCTAGATACGTTTTCCACAAACCTCTTATAGTACCCCACTAAGAAAAGGAATATTTGCACCTCTAACACACTCTTTGGTGACTCCCAAGAAATTACTACTTATATTTTTACTATATCCTCAGCTAAACCATGCTCTGAAATGACATGCACCAAAAATTGAACCTCATGAATCCATAACTGGCACTTTGAGAGCTTTCTGTAAAGCTAGTTCTCTAGAAGGAAATCTAGGACCATTATCAAGTGCTCTGCATGATCCTCCTCTAATTTAGAGTAGAAGAGTATTTTTTGGATAAAGATAGAAAAATATTGGTCTATGTATGTCTTGAATATGTGTTTTATCAAATCCATAAACATGTAAGGTGCATTCGATAGATTAAAGGGCATCACTATGAACTAATTTTGTTTGTAGAAACATCCAAATGACAAATTTGGAATATAAACCTCACGAACCCTCAACTAGTGATAGAGATACCTAAGATCAATCTTAGAGAACCATATAATGCCTCAAAAATTGTCAAATATTTTGTCCATCATTATAAATTGGTACTTTTTCTTGATCATGGACTGCTTTAGGCAATGATAATCCACACAAATCCGCATGCATTTTTCCTCCTTTTTAATGAAAAATACCAAAGATTCGTAAGGGGGCACAATGGGTTTAAGGAATCATTTCTCTTGATAGTCCTATAACTAAAACCACAACTCCCAGATCTTGGTAGGGGCCATGTGATATGTCACATAAGATATTGGAGTGGTTCTTGGATGAAAGTCAATTCAAAACACCATTTACCACCTAAAAGTTAGTCTCATAACATCCTCAGGGAATACATCCATATAATAATACAAAACTGAAAGAACCCATATGAATAAATATTCTGATACACCAAGAACTATACACAATAACTCATGGGTGATGGGTTGAATCCTCTTTCTCATAGAACCCACTTTCCCTACCATGAGATCTATCTCACAAGAAAAGGAGAATCTCATCCCATCAGTGAGTTGGCATATGACATGTCTACAGTGATATTAAATATGGGCTCAAATCATGTATAACCAATACATACCCAAGATTACATCATTGGGTTCCATTGTAATGACCAAAAGGTCACAAATAGACCTCTCTCCACTAAGCAATAGCTCAAATTGATGATAGATAAATGATACAAAAGAAGTGTTCCCAGAAGAAACCTCAAGAAGAATCTAATAGGATAATGCATCAACTAGGATCTCTAGTTCTTACACCAAGATTATAAATATAAATGAATGAATATAAATCATGTTTACTAATAATGAAGAAATATTATAATAAACACAAATCATACCTCTTATCATCTCATGTGCTACAGGATCATAGACATCCAAAGAATACACCTATCTATGGCCCTATCTGCCAGCTCCATGACCTGACATGGGCCTCTTGGTGGTGTTGGTGGAAGGATCTCATATCATAATCTACCACCCAAAGGTATTCCAAATTCTCTTCTAGTTTCGCATCCCTAGGGACCACCCTGACCGTTCCTGGGAGATCCTTGATCATGGAAATGCCTCTGCTTTGGTGGTCCATATGCTATATGCATGTGTTCCTCATAACGTTTGGTAAAACAATGACGTGTTATATGACCTTTCCCATCACAATAAAATCATCGAACCTCTCTGTTATTTCAATGGTTCTCTATGTTGTATGTGTACCATACGACCACGCGCATGAGTGTAATCATGAAGAGGTGCCCTGAATTGAGATCCTGATGACTGACATCTGCTAGCTGCTACAGATGAATCGACACTATGGCATCCACTTCTAGCACCAGCTTCCTTGAATCCATATAACAAAAATATCTTTTCCACTAGTTCCTACTCCAACACCTCAACATAGGTGTGGATTCACAAGGGCACAACACTAGCTCGAATCTCTCTGCAGTGTATCCACTCAAACTTTCGTGCTCATAAGTAAACATCTTGGATCATTTCAAGAGAGTACCATGTAGGGTCTATGAAACTCAATTCATACTCATCCACCATCATCCCTCACTATTGTAGCTCCGGAAGATCTTGGATCCAAACTGAGCACAAGGAGGAGGGATATTACTCCTCATAGAACAGCTGCTGGAAATCGGTCCATAAGAATGTTGACTCATTATGCATCAGAATAAAAAGGATCCACTAGAACCTATATGATTCATGGAAAAGGATATATACTGATGAAGTCACGTGATCTATTGGGGTTCGAAGAAGACTGAATATATGGACCACTAACTCTAGCCCATCCTCTTCTACCTAGGGATCTAGATTTCCGCAAAACCTTAGTGTCCTTTGACACAGGAACTTGCAGAGAATTATAATCCTACATTCATCCTCATCCCACTATACTAGAATGATATGATTCTCTAAAGGTGTAGGCATTTCTACCTTCCCACCTGGAGGAAGGGTTCATGGTATGGACTTTGAACTAATGCCTTGTCGCTCATCAGATCGTCATCACAAACTAGAATTGGTATCATGGCTAGTTGTTAGTGAAAACACATCCTAATATTTATCAAGATGTACCATAGTTAGATAGGGTATATATATATATATATCAATAAAAATGTGTAGCTGAATCAATAATGAAAGTCAAATATTCAGTCCTATATGATTCATGTACCATTGATCCCTACAAAACATGTATCGGCCTTTTGAGTTGACAAGCAGGTAGTCAGTGTCTAGGTGAATGGATACTTTGGCCACCTGTGCCATCATTGGACTCCCTATTAAGAGATACATACTCGAGACACATTGAAATTATTTCCCTAAACCCAACCAAAATCTTTGAAAGGGTACTAGTCTAAAAAAATTCTCAAGGATCAATGTTCCTCTAATACCAATTTGTCACGACCTGACCCATGTCAGGGCTCGAGCCACACCTACCTCAAGCCTGCCTCCATAGGCTAGGGGATAGTGACCATCACTGAATGCATAACTAACTTGGGGAGTCCTTTCTCTAAGGACCTATATGCACACTCAGATCCATCTATATACAAAATTTTAGAGGGAAATAGTAAAAGATACAACCATTCTATAAAGTAAACCAAGATTTTAGGAACCTCTAGACATTACAAGTATGTTAGTGTAACAGAAAATTAAATGGAAAAATAAACTACCAACTAGAAATATATCAAAACCTAAAAAATAGGAAAATTAAACATCTGAAAGAGATCCCAACTCCAGAATCCCAAGCTTTGACCATCATACATGGTCTAAGAACGCAGTGTCCCTAAGCACCTATAAAGTCACTGTCAACCTTTCCATCATCTACTAAGACATGACACATGTGGTAAAATACCATGTTGGGGTGGTTATATACATACATAATAGGATGATTCAAAATATGAAGGAGAAAAATAAGAGATAAACTAGAAATGAAATACATTGGATGCAATATACATTGAAATTGAACAGTTGAACCAAATACCAAGTGTTAAAATAATATCATCAAAACACAAGGGGATAAAAACAGTGATTAGATGAATTACCCAATGAGTCTTCACCACATATATAAATAGATTTTCCAAATTTAACCACAAAAATCTAAACAAGGAAAAAATGTGAAAACCTCATGCGTCTTCACCTCTCCTGTAAGGAGACTAACCAAATCCAAGCTATGGATACATAAGGATATAAATATTCTTAGTCAAAGAATCCAAAATGAGAGGGTAAGGGGATATCCATATCATATATTATCCTAAGAAGAATATTAGCCAAATATTCCAAAATTAAAACAATGATTCACATCATCTCACATGTTTTCCTAGAAGTAACTTTCCAAGTCAAGCCATGCCTTGTCATTGTGCCGCATAGTCGAGATGCCAAAAACACTAGGGAGGGAACCCATGCCCTATTATAATATGTGGGTTCCACTCTAATAGTAATTGAATGACTCCATGACCCTATTATACTAGAGGATCAACTATGTAATAATCAAGTAACTCCACTACCTAGCCCTGCTGGAGGGTACCATTCCGAAATGTCATTAAGGAACTCCACTGCCCAGACCTTCTGGAGGGTACCAATCAACAAATTCAATGAGAAACTCCATTACCCATCCCTAATAAAGGGTATTGGTCAGAAATTTCATTGAGGAACTCCATTTCCCAGTCCTGTTGGAAGGTACCACTCAGAAAAGTTCATCAAGGAACTCCACTTCCCAACCCTAGTGAAGGGTACCCCTTAGAAAGGTCATCGAGGAACTCTACTACCTAGCCCTTCTTGAGGGTACCACTTGGAAAGGTCTTTGAGGAAATCCACTACTCGTCATTTCTAGAGGGTACCACTTGAAAAGGCCATCATTAAATTCCACTAAACAACTCAGCTGGAGGGTACCGCTCGGAAATATCCTAGGGATTCTTCATGGTCATTGTTGTCATCATGCATCCCCTCATCATGTTCCTTGCCTAAAATAGTTAAAATCATATCTTGAAACCCACACATAAGGGAAACATCATTTTAGACATGGATAATCACCCATGATAGGATACTTGTGGGAAAAAATCAATATTCAACTGATTGAGATACAGATGATTGAATTCTACATAGAAGAGTTAAAAGGGTGCATGATATATGAGGGGACCCACATAGCATGTGGTCCTGCTCCACTACCATATCATTTCCCTAGCCAAAAACAACAACTCCATCCCATATAGTAGTACATGCTATATAGGTGTAATACATGGTGATCAAGACCAGGTCGTGTCCTGTTGGTCGTGTTTGTGTACTTGACCTCATGTTCGTGAACTCGACTACACAGTCATGTACATCCAGATGGGTTACCCAACTAAGAAAGGGATACATGGCATGTAGGAGGACTACAAGTCATGTCATCCAAAAAATTTCCAATATCCTACCCATAGATTCTAAGGGGGATAGAAATTATGTGTTCATCCCACTACACAACATGTAGTTAAGTTTTCATCAGAAATCCCAAATATGATCTTGACACCTGAATCTGGTCTTGCTACTTCATATGCGGCCATATCATCATCCAAAAATGGTAGATCTTTCCTAAAATAATGATTTTATACCATTTTTCAATGTAAAGTGGCTTTTGTTCTCTCATGGGGGTTCCACCACATGTTTGGTTCATTATAGATCCTTCCTCCATTGATTTATTGATTATAAAATCATCAAAAAAACATTCATGCCTTTCAATGATCCCAGATCCTCTCCTAATTAATTGATATGTTCCTCTTACATGATTTCATTATGGTTCCAAGGGTCTAATTGGGTTTGGTACCTCCTAGAAAAGTTGAATAGTGACCAAGCAGTTTGACCGGTGAATAACGTGAAGAAACGAGGGATTAAAGCTCTAAGACCAAATTTTTAAACATAATTGTCTAATATTTCTTGTCCAATGATCAATAACTATCATCTAAGGTTAGAAAAAATTTGAAATGAAATAATTTTCTATACCTAGGCACATGAAATTGGCTATTAATTTGGTCAGATCCAAGGACAATAAGGGATCTACTCAATCAATTTAATCAATGGGCGTAAATCACTAATTGATGAGTCCTAAGATAATTTTGATATTATTATTTCAAAAATAAAATTTATTTTTTAAAAGAAATTTTCTAAAAGTGTTAAAAATTATTTTTAATATAACTGTTCCATAGTCTATAAAACTGATTTTTAGAAAATATAATTCTAAGTGAAAATTAGATATAATTTTTATTTTGTCTAAAAAATACATATGATTAATTTTAAGTATTTGGTTGAATACATAATATATTAATTTCATTAAAATCATTCAATTGATTTTATTTTTTAAAATTATTGATCTTAATTATGTTAATGTGAAAAAATATTTTTTTAGAAAATGATTTCCTTTATTTTAAAAAGGTTTTTATAATAATTTATAATTAATTTTTCATAAAGGAAATAATTATATATAAATATGTAAAACATATATTTTCATTTTTTTTAATACTATTCATACCCACCATTTCAATGTCTAGGTGATAACTATTATATTGAATAATAAAATTTTAATTATATATCATGTATTGTTTAAACTCGATGTTGCGTGTAACACAAGATAAAACCAATAGTGTTTTTAATGTAAACTAAAAATAGTTTTGTGTATATCACAAGATAAACTGTCTATTTTTTGTAAATAAATAAAAACTCAATGTAGAATGTAATTCAAAATATCAAAAATATACATTTTAAAACATATATTTTACAAAATATCAATGTATTTCCAATATCATCTTCCCTATGATAAAAATAATAATATTGAGCCTAAGAGAATTGTATTATAATTAATTGAATAAATTAAATATAATCCAATTCCCCTAAATAAAACTAATTAAACAAATCCCAATGGAAGTGTATGGACAAATCATTCTAGAAGGTGAATTTAGAGTTTTTTTAATGGGGTATGTTGTTAAAGGTTTATGATTTAAAAAACAAGTATTAATGATATATAGAATTTAATGTAAGGTATTCAATTGAATGTAAACATGGTTGTGTAGTATAAAGGGAATGATGAATGAATTTTATATTTCTAGTTTCTAAGAGTCTATTAATTTATGGGGTTTACACGTTATTAAGGGTCACTTAGTATGTTAAAAAATTAATAAATCACACTTGTAAAAAAGATAAAATAATGACTTATATTTACCCTCCCTTATTGAAGGAACGAAATCCCATATTGGGAGGACCAAACTTGAACACTAATGAATTTTAAATTTGTTTCCCTGGAAAATACATTATATATATCACTACGTAATTAACTATAATAAAACATAACCATGTATAAACACCTCTTCCACAATTCCTATAAGAAGGAATAAGAATGAATTAAATAAAATATATAAAAAGGTAACCATTGAAAAATCAAGTATCAACACTATAATACAAGATGTTTATATCCATAATAAAAGGACCAGAATCATTCATGAAGATGCCTTGATTTGAAGAAGGTTTAGGAGAGAGATATAACATAAACCATGAATAATTATTGACCCTTACAAATAGAGAAAATCAAAATACCTCAAATATGGTGTTGTGTATTCCAACATGGCCATTATAGACATAGAGAATCTAGATATAAAACACATGTTCTCTATAAAATTATATCCCCCTATATCACAATGGTTGATTTGGGTGGTTTAAAAATGATTTTGACTTACACCGCAGCATAAAAGAACCCAAAAAAGATTTATCAATCTCCACCACAACACCCATTGAAGATCCACCATGATGTTATAGAACCAACCTTTTATTTTCGAGTATAATTGAAATACTAAACCACTTCATGAAGCAATTCCACTATAAATCCAAAAATGAGCATTTCTTTATCTCTCGTTTAATATATGGAAAACCTATTTCAAATACATGGCTTCATTTTGAGGTATTTTTTTCTATTATTTTTTGTTATACCTTTGTTTCATGGATTTATTGGGAGTTTTTTGGAGAAAATAGTGGTTTGGGTTATATAGTATGTGGTCCATGGTTGGAACATGGTTAGTAGAAACTATGTGCCAACCCAATTGAAGTCGTGTTCCATGGGAAATAGCATTATCCTGGCCACGTATCCTAGCACACGAGTGTGTGGACTAACTGTTCATATAGGAAAATGACACTACCTGAGGTGCTTCTCTAGGAACATAGTTGTGATCCCTCCCTTAGGAAACCATGTGGCATCCTTTCCCTTTTGACAGAGGTTTTGTGCAGTATGGAAAATTGTACGGCCTACCAAATCATTAATAATATTGAAATTCCTACTCTACCATTCACATATTTTAACCCCAAACCACCCCTAATTCACCCCATTCTGTATTTTTATTACTATTCACACCTCCCCTTCCTCTTAACTCCCTTACACTCCAATCTCTTTGTGTTTTTGGACTTGATTCATCAATTAATCATCAAGTAAATCACTATTATTCTTGTTTATTCCTTCATATTTGTATCTTATTCTTTATTTCTTAGGTTCTATCTTATCTAGTATACTGGGAGCCCTAATGTGGGTTCAATATTGATTATTTGGGTTCAATATTAATGAATATTACATATACTTTCCTGTATAGGGTATATCTTTGGTGCAGTTGGGGGTTTCTACCAGTTTTCATAAGTTTCCAAGTGAAAGGTAGGAAGTTCCATGATTAAACACTATTTTATTAATTTATTAGGCTTATTATGGTTTCTAAATGGGTTATATGACTTGTTTAGGTAGTGAGAATCATGTTTTTAAATGGTTTTGGGGTGATTAATGGTTTCAAAGTGTTTTTTCTTAATGAAAATGGTGGTTTATTTACGTGTTTATATTGTTGGATGGGTTTATGTTTAAAAGATTGTTCATATGACAAGGAAAGTGTAATTGAACATAAGGGAGTCCTGGGTATTGAGATGTACAGACTAGGTTTAGTACTCTAGAGGGTCTGGAAGGGTCAAGGCCTAGTTCCCCAGTAGGATTGATGCTAAAACACTAACTAAATATATGATGGTGATTAGAGACCACTGGACCTTGGGATGTGACACCCCCCCTCTAGTGGATCATGCATGAAGACATTTTCAGTTTTGGTTTGTATTCTTCACCAATATATGAGGATCCTAGGGTTCCACTAACCATAGGACCCAAGGTATTACCCATGGTTCTCATGTGATGTTATACTTTCCGTTCGACTTGTTACATTCCTTTTTAATTTTAATTAAGGTTTTCTTTAAAATGTTTTTTTTAAAAAATCGCATGCTGATTTTCTATATAATTTTATATCATGGATTCTATTTTCATGGTATCCTACTGGTTTTTGGATCAGACCCTACATATTACCTTGTGTGTATATAGATCTTGTTATGTTTGAACTAAGTAAAGGAAATTTTATCTTGAACGATGATGGTAGATTCAGTTTCTAGTGTTCCTCTTCTCGCAGATATTGTTGGAGGTGGAATGAGTGTGTTGGATCTCTTATTTCATGAAGGCTTAGTTGTGTAGTTGATTCCACTCCCCGTTTTTTTATTTTGGTATTTTGGTTTTTATATTATAATGTAAATTTTTTTACTCATTTTGGCTATGATATTGGATATGGTAATGATTATGGTGTGATTTTATATTATTTTGGGTTGTTTAAGGTTGATTAAAATAGGAAAATCATTCCCAACTTTTATTTTTCATACCCAGGAACAAGTTTCCAACATGTGGGGATCAGGAACTCCCTTTGGGTTATTCTATGGGCTATTTTAGGTGTTTGGTTAGATGAAATACCAACTTGGTTCAATGAAAAATTGTATCAGAGTAGGTTTTACCTTTAATACATTCATGATATCTAGGAGAGTCTGGATAGACCGGAGCAAGGACTATCGAGGATTGAGGTTCTAGTTGAAATCGAGTTATCTGGATAATACACCTCATGATAGGCCTCAAGTCACCATGATATTTTTTAGTGTTGTTTTGAATCCTCCTCCAAGTGAGATATAAATTCTACAGACTGTTAATGGACATTGAGTGGGGGTGGAGTTTTCAGACTTGTTATTATGCCTGTTATGGCTATGGTTTTGACTTATAAATGTGTTTTAAAGT
This sequence comes from Viscum album, assembly GCA_963277665.1. NCBI lineage: Eukaryota > Viridiplantae > Streptophyta > Magnoliopsida > Santalales > Viscaceae > Viscum > Viscum album. Next base: position 2,125,841,140 of record OY728119.1, read on the forward strand.
TGGTATTGTTGTCACTAAAAAAATTTGAATATTTTTTTAATGGTTTCCTTTTATTTTTTGATGGTTGTAGAATTATTCCTCCCCAGATAGTTCCTATGTAACCATGGGAAGAGGCCAGAAATAGTTCTTTCTCACCAGTTGATCAATGGTCATTGGAAGTAATGGTACTAGTTATCCAAGCATTGGGTCAGGGAACAAGCTCTGATCTTTCTCATGTTAAGGAAGATTAAGTAGTTATAGAAAAGGAAAATGCTTTATATTTCCTCAATAAGAAGCCTCATTACTTCAAGGGTAGCATGGACTCCCCATAAGCATAGGATTGGATTTAAAAAATTGAAATCATTTTTGGGAATCTTAAGACTCTTGAGGTGGTTAAAGTGAAATGTGATTTTTTATTTTTGGAAGGTCCAATTCGGAGGTGGTGGGGATCAATAGTTCATGACTAGATGCATGATCATATGGGTTGGAAGGACTTCAAGTTCATCTTCAATGAGAATTATTTCCCTAAGACTATGGCCTTTGCAAAAAAAATAAGGAGTCTATATATCTCCACCAGGTGGAACAGATAATGTTGGAGTATTCCAACCACTTTTTAGAGATAGTTTTATTCCCACTCGAGGTTTTTTCTAGTGAGTAGCTAATGGATCAATGGTTTGAAATGGGGTTAGGGTCAAACATCTAGTTCTAGGTCTTCTTGTTTAATTTGAAGACTTATGTTGAGGATTTTGACTATTTTATGATGGTGGAGATCAATAAGAGTAGAAATTATGGTTTTATGGGGAAGTTTAAATAGTGGGATAGGGTAGTGGTGGTTCATCTGAAAAGAAGATGAATCAAGAAGTACATGAAAAGTGTGGAAGTGGTAACTCAGACCCTCCTTCCCGACCATCTTCATCTACAAATTCAGATGTTAGACCAGTCTTATGCCATCATTGTGGAAGGTATGGGATTATGCGGTCATCATGTTCATCCCCACATATACCTTCCCATAGGTGTGTACTTATAGGGAACTTTTAGTGGTTGTTGAGAGATTCATATCCATATCAGGTTAGTGTGGGTTCTATAATTTCTATGGGAGTGATATCCCAGTTAAAAAAATCGAGGATAGTGGGATCATGGTTTGGTGGTCATGGTGGTAGGGCTGGATCAAATATTGGATAGATTCTAGATAAAGTAAATTCATGGGTCCATAGTCCATTCTAGAACCAGTTGGAGATTAAGAACCTTCATTATGGACTAGGAGCCAGTGGTATTAGATGCTTCACCTACAACAGTTTGAAGTACCATTTTTATTTCAGCATCCATATATTTTCCTTTTATTGACTCATGTACTTATAATTACATAATTTTTTCCCATCTTCTGAATTTTTTAAAATTACCAACTGATATTATGATGTATGTGATATATTTGGTGACCCCAATGGGTAAGAAGAGAGAATAGGGTTTTAGGTGTCCCTCTTGTGCTCTCATTTTGTTAGGGGTTGAGTCGAAATGGGATTTCCTAGTTCTTGAAATTGAATACTTCAATGTGATCCTTGATATGGATTAAATGGTGGACTTTAAGTAATGAATTGATTATTATCACTAGTGAGTGAGCATTGTGACACCCGATGGAAGTAATCGGGTCACTCAGGGTGAGTGGTATCCTCAGTCATGTTATTATAGACCTCCAATTTTAAAGTTGAGCAATATAGTTTTTCATATCTCATCCACCATGTTAGAGGATGATGACAGTTTTTCTAAGGATTGATTAACTCTCGTGGTGGATGAGTTCACAGATGTGTTTCTAGGTGATTTCTCAGGTTTCCCTCCATAGCGGGATATGGATTTCACCGGTCATTTGGCATCTGAAAAAATGATTATATCTCTTCCCTCATATCTTACGGATCCCAAAAAATTGAGGGATTTAAAGATATTTCCGGATGATTTGTAATCAGAAGGATTTATTTGTCCAAGTGTCTCATTTTGGTCCACCCAAGTTCTGCCTAAAAATAATTCCAATCAATCTCTTCGGTTTTGTATTGATTATAAGAAGATAAATAAGGTTACAATCAAGAATGAAAACCAATTTCCCTTAATTGATGAACTCTTTGATTAGCTCACGTGGGAAATTTGGTTCTCAAAGATCAATTTTTATTCTAGGTATCACCAGGTCAAAGTTAAAGAGGAATGTATTATGAAAATAGCCTTTTGAATTAGGTACAATCACATAATTTATTTGTTCATGACTTTTGGGTTGAAAATTCTCCATCCATTTTTATGGATCTTATGAACTTTTTGTTCCATCAGTACCTTGACTCATTTTTCATCATGTTTGTGGATGAAATGTTGGTTTACTCAGGGACCAAGGGAGAGCACGGGAAGTTGTTGAGTATCATTATAGGAAATATTCATGATAACTATTTCGATGATAATCTCTCAAAATGTTCATTCAAGATTAGGGTGGTAATGTTTTTAGGCCAAGTGATCTTATAACATGGTGTTTCAATATACCCCAAGAAGATTCAAGCTATGATTTCATGGGAGCAGTTGAAGAATGCCTTTGAGATCATGAGATTTTTGGGATTAATAGGGTATTATAAGAGGTTTTTTAGATATTTCTCCTAGATTTATTCACCCATAAACTCACATTCCCATAAATGAGAGAGGTTTAAGTGGATCCCATAATGCCAAGAATCCTTTGAGGAGCTTAAGAAGACTTTTAACATTGCCTATATTTTGATCTTTCCATAATTTGGGAAGGGTACATGGTCTTCTATATTTTCTTTGGTATGGGTCTTGGGTTTTTGTTGTTGTAGGATAACCATGTGGTGGTGTATAGTTCTAGAAAACTCTAACCACATGAAAAGCACTACCCAAATCATGACCTAGAATTAGTAGTAGTGATGTACATCTTGACTATGTGGCATCATTACTGTTTTGGAGATAAATTTATATTCTATTTGTACCATAAGAGATTAGAATGCATTTTAAACTATAAGGACTTGAATTTGAGGGAGTGATAATGGGTCATGTACCTTTCAGGGTTCGATTTTTATATTTTGTATCCCCCAGGAAAAGGAATGTTGTAGAAGATTATTTGAGTAGGAAAATTCTAGTGAAAGCATTCCTTGAAAGATTCTCTGATGGGGAACATAAATAATTACTTATACTTAAATTTCAACATTGTTTCATCTAAATAATATTCTATATTATTCACTAATTGAACATATGGATGATGTTTTGAGAGAATATATTTAGTGAAACATCAATCAATTTGGATAGAATGCATCTCAGGTATCATAACAACTCCATAGAGAACATAATTTTGTATTGAAAACACATCTATTGGTATAAATTACCCAATATTCCAATACTCCCTTTACATATTATAACCACATAACCCCCATATAATGAGTCCATATACCTTTCACAAAAAAATATTCAGATGTGAAGTATTTTCTTCCCTAAAAACTTTATTCACCATATATAATCATATAAAAATAATATTTGGGAAATCAACAACAATATTTGAATAATTCATTTAATATAAAACTTCCAAATAATATTCAATAAATTACTAAGTTATTCAAACATTCATCCTTAAAAAAATTATATTATTAATAGGAAATGTAAAACATGATTAATTAGGGTAGTGATTATCAATGGAACATGTAATATTAAATCAACATTTGACGTGGCACTCATAAAACAATCATATACATGTTGTCTCACCATAAAGGATATACATCATGACATTTTTTTATTTTATAATTACATTATAACATGATTCAGTAAACTACCACAATGTTATAACATTATTCACTTTGATTATTCATACATATATCATATATAGACTAATTATTATGTAATTTAATATGACTAATGTCCAAAAAACCTCATAATTAACATTTTATAAACAATAATAAACATTTAACACATATTGGAATCCTTGAATAAAAAAATATATAATAGCATTTGATAAATGTATACATGGTATAAACAATATTAAGATAATGAATATCACTATACTTCTCAACTTAAATCATGAATTATTAATTTATTCTTTATATCATATGTAATAATAATTCATTAGAACAATTTATTAAGTCATACATTTTATGTAATATGAAATCCTAGTTGTACAATGATCTTGAATTAAATGAACTCATTTTATAACTCATATTTAATTACCAAAAACCCTAAGGTTTTATAATTTGGATTAACACATGAAATTAAATTTTATATACATATAAGTTAGAATATAAATCATGCTTCTATGAATTTTATTAAAAACACTTTTGTATTAATTAGTATTTAATCATCAATTGCATGAATAGTCAATAAAACTTCTAGAAAAAGTTATTCATTATAATAAAAATCATATAGACATGATTCAACATAAATGAAAAAATATTATTATACATCACATATAAATAGAAAACAACACAATTACTTCTTATCATGAACTTATAGTATTTTTAATTAACTTGATCTGAAAAATAAATTATAAAATCAACATGCCCTATTAAGAAATTTAAACATCGTATCAAGTCCTGAGTTTATAAGGACTCATGTTTAAACTAACCTGAATTAATATATTAGGATTTAATGCAATATATAAATTAATAATATACCATTTAAATATATGTTATCATTTATAAAAACACCATACATAATCAATAATTTTAATTTCATCATAAATACAACCTATGATGAAGATATATACACCCTTCCTAAATATCCTACAATACAATTTGAGAATCCTCATCTAAATATGATTTGTAGAATATGATAGTCCTTGAATTTGACCAAAAGTACACAAAATACTAGTTTCTTGACCAATATCCTCTCCCAAAATTACGAGTAATTTTAAAAGTAAATGGTTCCCCAGTACACCCATGAAATCATCATATGTCCCTAACTCTATAAACCATTATGTATCTTAAATAAAATAATCACTACCACTTTTTCATGACCTACCCCAGCTGAAATAGTTCTTTGGTTGGTAGTGAGAAGGATTTTGTCCCTTGAATCCTACTAATAATAGGCCAAGGTTTTTAAATAACCATTGATAGTATCTATCATACATATGATACAAATGATAATTAAAACTCCATTGAAAATAAAGTGAATCCACCAATCAAAACAATATAAAACCTGTAAATAAAACAATTTACATACCCAAATTATCTCTATTTTTGATCATATATACTAAAATAATCTAAAATTCATCTCCATCCTCCAAGAACTCAATTTTAGAAACATGAATGGCATCATCTACAATCTCCCTCAAGCTATCTGATAAGGAAAGAAAATTTTGAAGGTGGGGCCAGTTGAGTTCCATGTAAGATTATATATTCAAAGAAATAAACAAAAAATTGAAATAAATGTGTGTTGAAAATAATGATTGATAATAACTAAGATAATGCAATGATATAATAAAGAAAATGTCTTAGAAAACCACTCATAATTAGTGAAAGGTCTAAAATATCAGGATATTATAATCTCCCCCATTAAAAACTATCCCTGTAAAAATATCATTATATGTGAAAACCAAGTCCATCATTTATAAAGGGATTTATCATAATAATTTAATAAGATAAAATGGCTTAGAAAATATCCCTTACTATTACATGTCAGATTAGAGTTCGTTCTAACTCAAATTAGTAGCAAGTAAGAAAAAATACTCAATAAATAATTATAAAGTCAAATATAAAACCAAAATAAAACCTACACATCAATATATATCACAATACAAATATCATAACATCAATAATAAACATCACTACTATAGAAATAACAATTTCACTATGAATAAATCACCATCTTCATAATAAAATATAATATTGATCTAACTCAACCCACATCCAAATAATAAAAAATCATTTAAACTATTTATGAATCATATTAAATCCACACACTATACAAAAATATTACTCATGGATAAATAAGATATAAAAATAAAGAAACATAGTGGTAAAAGAGATATAGAAATCATCAATACAGCCGATATGATATCAGAATAATTGAAATTTTTATCACCACCTAGAAAATTGTCACCATAAAAAATAATTATTTATTTATCATGTTCATAATTAACCCAAGAATAAATTGAAAAATAATTCATTCAATTAATAATATCTCAAAAATAAAAAAAATCATTCCTTCAAATTATTTCATCCATAGCCACTTTAGTAATATTCAACACAAAATTTGAATTACCACTTTATTTATTTATATACAAATAAATTTATGTTTTATATTAATTTAATTTAATTATTAACCTTTTAAATTAATTTATATAATTTAAACATAAATCCACATATTTGGATTACTCCAACTTATGTTTTAGAACATATAATGATTTCCTAGATACTTCTCTAATCTATTTTTACAACCATGAAACTTCTAATCCCTAAAAACCTATTGAATACAAATAAGAAATTGTAATCAATCCTTACTCCAAAAAAACTACCAACTCTTATACTAAAACATACCAAAATATCCCAATATAAATATTTCACTTCCCAAATCTATTTGAGTAGCTAAAATATCCTAAACTAAAAATGAAATCAAATTGTCCACCCTAAGAAGAATCACTAAACCTCCTCCTCTAAATTACATATAAATTCTCAATATTCAATATAAACTAAATTCATAATTATATAGAATATAAAAAAATACATGATAATAATAATAAACATAAAGAAATAAAATACCAGAGACCCCATCCCACATAAATATTTTAACCAGCCCCACAAAACAATCAAAACATAATAGAAAGAACTAGCATTCTAATTATAAACCAACCAAAATAGTTGGGGTGGGGCCAGATAGGGTTCATATCCACGGAGACCCTTGGGGGATTTATGACATAAGTAGTGAAACAGGAATGGTGCTGAAAATTATTGATGGATACATGATGTAGGAAGTCGGTGACATAAGCATGATGCAGGCTTAGTAATATAGGTAGGATGAACCAGGCATGACACTACATTGGACCTTTGGGACATGTTCATGGGCCACTTGTACTTGGTCCTATAGACTACGTAATGGGTATCCCTCTTCTCAAATGGAAATTGGTATTTACTTTCATATTTAAAATAGTATTTGTCCCAACTTTTTAAAAAAAATCATAAACCAACCCCACTTTATCTCAAGAAAAATTAACACTATTAAACATGAAACTAATAAAATTTGGTGACACTTTAAATTAATAAGAACCAAGTTATTTATATTTGATCATTAATCACCTTGATCAACATTAATCCCAGATTACATTCATATATTTTTTTTATTCTCAATATAATTTTGATCACACCATTTCAATTCAGTATTTACAAGGTCATATTAATTTTCATCAACAACAAATATTCCAGTGTAATGTTATACACATAATCACTATAACATATATAAATGTAAATTACAAAACAAATTTATAAATCCTAGAATAGGGAACTATAGACATTAAGATTTTGATATAAATATATGGTAATAATCTAGTTCATGTATTTTGTAAAAAAGATTCCAAGATATTTTAAATATAACAACATAATAATGTGATACTATTTTAGAAATAAAAATCGGAAAAAGCATAATTATATCTAAAAATTAATATTTAATATAATTCAATATAGGGGTAAGAAACCTACAATATCCCATTCACAAAAAATCCCAAAACATCGAGCCTAAGATAATAGAGTAATGAAAGAAAATAATGAATAAAAGCTCCAATATATAGGGACCTAATCCTTGTTCAAACTATAATTTAATTTTTATATAAGAATTAAATATCATACAGTTTAAGGATATTTTTATTTTTATTATATTATTTAATTATTATTTAACTCTTAAACAACAAACCCATAGAATTTCGGTTGGATAGTCCCACTTAATATCCAATTTTCCATCAAAACAAAAAATTTAAAAATAAACATGTTATCCTTTTATGTCAAATCATTATGCATTCAAAAATTACTTATTCTTTTATCCTACACATCCTTAAAACCATTAAAAATCATTTATAAAAGTAGTTTGAGAAGAAAAACATCAATTATGGATATAAAAGAAGAAACCCATTACACTATTTTAAAACCATGAAATAAAAAAAAGGAGTTTTCCTTTAACATAAATATATATTGAGCTCAAATAATTTTATACTTATTAAATTAGTTTTATTTCCAAACTAATTTTGTAAAAAAAATTATAAAAAAAAATAAATATTGAATTATAATCATGATGTTTTCTTAAAAAATATGAGAACCCATGATAAATTTTTTATTAAAAACATACCTTTTTCTTAAAAGTTTGTGATCCTTCCTTTTAATTTATCTTTATATTTCCTTTTGAAATAAATAAAATTCCACGAAAAATTATGATAAAATATATAAATTTCATGTATTTTCCTTGGTATTTTATCTTTGTAGAGCACTTTTAATAACCCTTACAATTGGAATAACCATACTGTCAACTTCTAATAAAATTCCCTATAGAATTTAATCTTTACACAATGCATTAGAGGGATATATCAGGCTCACACATCATCTTAAAAATATGAATGGACCATTACCTGCATTAAATACATAAAAGTATTCATTTACATCATCATACTCATTAAAGTATTCTTATAAACCCACATGTAATATGTTTTCTAATATTGATATATCCCTTTACATTAAAACCCAATTTCCAAAAATAAAATTCTTCTAACAAAGGGATAATGATTTTTTCATTAAATAAAAAAAATATTATGAACGGATCCAAAAAATAAAACATAATTCCATAGGAAAATCTTCTGACACCATCTACTTTATAATAAAATAACTACTTTTGTATTTTTTCTGAATTATTCTTGTTAAAATACATAAAAAATTCCACTTGAAAAACATTGAAATAAAGTAATAAGTGAAATAAAATTTATTTATAATTAATTTATGTCCTTATAAATACATCCATAAAAATTTATGAAATTGAGAATGGAATAAAAATATTTAGAAAATAAATCTTTAAAACATTTAAAATAATGGTTTTAAGTTAAAGTGTCACTTACCTTGAGTTTGACTCATCATGTATGTTCTTTAAATTCTACAATAATAAAATTTTGTTATGTTTTTAATTGTTTAATAACCTTTTTCAAGTTTAATAACAAATTTTTATTTATTATTAGTTTGTATTTAATTACTTAATCAATTATGTTCATGACTAACGTTTTGAAGATATTTGGCTCATATGTACAAAAGGAATTTAGTAGGTTAACTATGGTCTAAGTTTTCATTATTATATTCTATCTAGAATAATAATCACGACATAATTATTATTTTTATAGATCAATTATACTTTTAAAACAAACCATGAAATAGTGTCATGAAAAATGAACTTTTTAAAAATCATTAAGATGATAGGTCAAACATATGCATGAGTAACATTACCATATTTTAATGATCATGGTAGAAAGATTATAAGTTTTATTTTATATTAATAGAATAATAATCATATCATAATTACCATATTATTTATTAAGATACACTTATATATGACACCCATGTTATTTAGTGATGAAAAACAAATCGCATTTCTTCATGGAGGAGGAAATCCACAAGTATGCACGAACAATGTTATTATTTTTTCAATAAATATAATGACATAAAAAAGATGATATATTAAATTTAACAAAAGGTAAATATTTTAATGATATCATATATATATATATATATTAAATCCATCATTTTAACCACCTGTGAGATGAAGTGATATAAAATAAATTGCATCAGTTCGCAAGGCGGCAGTCCACTGTACACAAGAATGATGGTTTTGTTACAAATTTTATCAAATAATAAATGGATATAGGTAATTAAATTAACATAATAAAATTTAATTATATTTAATATGTTTATATTATTATTTTATGATAGTTTAATAATATTTGAAATAGGTAAATGAATAATAAAATGATAATACTTTTCTAAGTATGATTCCTCCTTTTCAGAAAACCACATTATGTTAATACCTAAATCCTCCTTATGATGGTTTTATGATCATTAAAATGCCTCAGGGATGTGGTGATGGATTTTTGGAAGGGGTTTTGGTATCTATTGGATAACCCAAAAGGATTTTCATGTGTGAAGATAAGGGGAGAAGAGGATTCCTTTTATAAGAGTGGGGATGAGCCTTCATGGAATATTTTAAAAGTATTAAATTAATATAAATTAATTCTCCAAAAAAATGAAAAAATTAATATAATTATAGTATAGGATTATTTTGAGTTTAAATATTCTCATAATATAATATTTTCACAAATTTAGATGATGTTTTCACCATTATCTTTTGGTTTTAACCCCTATGAACCAATTTTTTTGTTACTGTAGTTTTAAACAAAATTACTTCTTAGGGGTCAGGATAGTTATTATAAATGGGAAATTGTACCATATTTTATATTTTAAACCAAATACCAATCAATTTTTCCACTATATTTTATTTTAATATTAAATAATTAAATAAAACAATGTTTTTTATAAAATTACATTAATGTCATTTTTTGGAACTATTCACATAATTTGGTTTTGAAAAATACATGAATGAAAATTAAATCAAATATAAAAAATTAAAACATGCATAAAATTTTATATTTATCTATAAAATTAATGGAACATAATAATTGATTCAAAATATATTACGTTTATTTTTTTCAATCACTTATTTTATTTTTCTATTAATTAAGTAAATTATGTTTCAGCATTACATAAAAATTTAAGGTAATTATGTCATCACTAAAAATTAGAAATAAATTTACCGGATAAAAAATAATTTATATTCCAAAAAACTTATAATCAGGAATATTTTGTTTTTATCGATTTCAAAAAATGTTATAGATATTTAAAATGGGAGAGAGACATTATTGACATTATATTTAAATAAAATAATATAAGTGTTATAATCAACAGAAATGGGCTAAAAATTTTAATTTTTTATAATAATTGATATTAAAGGTAGAAAAAACATATCCAATAAATTAAATATACATTTTAGGGATAGTTTTAGTCCATATCATATAATTTATAGCCTTAATTACCTGATTTACCCTTACTGAGGTGATAAACATTTACTACAGCTACTTTTCATATTGACTAAAAAAGGGACATATTTACCAAATTTGGAACACTTGATTGAAAATATAGAATTAAATTTTTAATATTTAGATTCTATAAGTATAATAAATTAGTTTAATATTAAAACACAAAACACAATGAAATTAAACTTTTCAGAAAATGCATAGGTATGTCCAAAAATGTACTTATTCCAAAATCAGGTATAAAGTAGATTAAAAATAAATTAATTAGATTATATATAAATTATGATACGTTTATATCATACAAAAATAATAATGGGAAATTTAATTTACATTATTTAATGAAAATAAATGACACTGTCATAAAAATTGGCATTTTTCACTATTCACTGAAAATCAATATTTTCAGAAAAATACCAAAATTTCATCCTAAGATAATTTTAATATACTACTTTTAAAAATGAAGTTCTTTTTTTAAAAAATATATATAATTTGTAAATATTCCTTTTAAATAAAAACACATAATACATGAAAACCTGTTTGGTTAGAAATAAAGTTGTATTTTCTTTCGACTAAAAAATTTCCTAAACTATTAAAATGAATATAACTATATATAATATAATTAAATAATATTAATAAGACATGAAAATTATTTATCTTAACATTACCTAGGTTGTTACATTATTGTCCCATTTTTTAAATTAATTTCTAACAATTTTATCCAATTCTTAAAAATGTGTCCTTCATAGAATTATCAAATTCCTTCTATTGATTCTTCAACCATATGGTTTTACAAAAAAATGAAACCTAATTGGGTGAATCAAATTATTACATAACACCTTCTCTTTGTAGTTTAGAATCTAAACAGGTTGTTCCTCATAAGAAAGATACTCTTATAATTGTACTTCTTCAGGCTCAAAACACATGATACATCTAGAAAATATTTTATTTAAAAAAAATATGAAATACATCATATAACTAAGATAAAAATAGTGTAAATTACACTTGGTATGAAAATGTTCCAACTTTCTCTAGGATTTCATATAGTCTAATGAACCACATACTTAACTTCCCTTTTTTACAAAAACATGTATCACTTTTCCATATACAAACTTTATGAAAAGCATGATCACTTACCTCAAAAGAAATATCTTTCCATAGGTTATATACATAATGTATCTAACTATTTTGATCCAAATTCATATTTTTTAAAATAATATTCACCTTATCATCTATTTATTCTACCAATTCTAGCCCTAATAATATTTTTTCACCTATTTCAGCCCAACGAGCTATAGTCTGACTCCACTATCCATATAATGCTTCAAAAGTTTTCATTTGTATACTGGAATGAAATATGTTATTATAAAATAACTCAACTAATGTAATATGTTGATCTCAAATTCTCTATTAATCCATTTAACAAAAATGATGCATGTTAACCTTGTTCTAAATCGTTCACCCATATTATCCATCATATTGAGGAAGAATATCTGTAATAAAATTTAATTCAGTACCCAATGACTTTTAAATTCTATTAAAAATATTATAAGTAATCCTAGGATCATGGTCAGATATAATTGAAAAATAAGTTCCATTTAATCTAAAAATATCCATGAGGTATAGTCTATAAACCTGATCCAAAGACATAGTATCTCAAATAGGATGTAAATGTGGAGATTTAGTAAATTGATCAACAATAATCAAAATCAAATAATTTTCTTGAGATCCCGACAAAAAATAAGTTAGCATATGCTACTATTTTTATTCCAACACTAGAAAAGGTTGAATCATCCTTTTCAAAATTTTCCTTTGTAATTTAACATATTGATAGGTCAAATTTCTCATGCGAAATTCATCAATATCTATTTTCATTTCATACCACTATAAATATTTTAAGGTCCTATCATTATACAATACATATTATAGTGAATTTAAACAATAATTAACTTCCTTAAATTCCCAAATATCATTTTAAATCAAGAGGTTTAGATAATTAGGTCACATCTCTTACCTAACAACACATATATCACAATGTGGACACTTCTACTTAGTATCCATTTCACCAAAAAATAAATCTTTAAAAATAAAACATGTTTCTTTTCATTAAAAATCTTTATGTCATTCAACTTTAATTATTATTTACCCTTAACCATCCCTAAACCAAGTAAAAAATATTTTAAAAAATGACATGAGCACAAAAATCTCAGTAAGGAACGTAAAAATAAAGAAGGAAAATATCACTCTATGAATACTTATAAAAGGATTTCCTTTTTCAAAAATAAACATTTCTATTTTAAAATGAACATTTTATTACACAAGAAAAGAAATTCTCTACCCAAATATTTTGATAAAACATTTCCTAATAAATATATACGAATAAAATAATACTCATAATGTTTTCTTTAAAATCATTAAAAACTAATAATAAATTTTCCAAAAAGGTATACTTTTCACCCATAAGAAATAGAAAAAAATCCTTTAAACATAATATCATTATCTTACCACGATAAATTTTATTATTCACAAAAAATCCTATATCACTCATAGATAAAATATATAGGTCACTTGAGTAATAAATTTTATATCACTCTTACATATGGAATAACCCACATAGTTACACTTTGAATAATCATCGTAGTTATACTTGTAATAACCATCATATTATATTACAATAATCTATTAGGAGAAATATAATTGGTTAACTTTATCCAGTAATTTCAATAACCATTACAGTATATTACCATAATATCTTAGGAGAAACCTAATTGTTTAACTTCATCCTTTTACCCAATGCATTGAAGGGATATAATAAGCTCACCTAACCATGGTTTATCATAGAACTACCCGTCTATGGTTAAAAATAGAACCTCCCATCCATGGTTTATAACCAAACCAACCTTCATCATAAACAATGTCAAAAAAAGAATAATCATAACACATAAATTATTGCATCATAAAAATATTCTTTGCACCTATAAGAAATCATTTTTGAGTATTAATCAATCCCTTTTCTTTAAAACCCAATTTTAAAAACTAAAATTCCCAGAATAAAATTAAAGGTTGTTTTTCACTAAAGGAAACATGTAATATTATAAATTAATTTATACATAAAATAACATTTATGGTGGTGGGAATATTTAATGTCACTATACAATCTAAAATAGAACATTCTTTTTTTCTTTTTATAATGAAATTTAAAACATTCAGTAAAAATATTCATTTTGAAATCCTTTGAAATAAATTCAAAACTGAAATAAAATTTCAATTATAAATTTTTAATTTCCACATATAAACCACTATAAAATATTTTTAAAATATTGTTATGGAAGAAAAAAAGATTTTTAAGGGAAACATTAAAAGAAATGTTTTAAAAAAAGTCTCTTACCATGAGTGTGAATAGTCACATATGTTATTTATATTCCATAATAATAAACTTATGTTGATTATTAATTTTATTAATAAATTATTCCATTATTATTTTCCTTTTTATCTCACATATTACCTTGTTATAAAAATTACTTAATTATTTATGTTCACATAAAATGTTTTGATGATATTTGGTTCATAAGTCCAAAATGAAACCGGTAACTTAAATATAGTCAATGAGGTAATTATTCCATCATATCCATAATTATAATAATTAAATAATTATCATTTTTATATATAAAATTATACTTTTAATATTAATTGTGAATGATGTTTATGAAAGATGAACTATGTTGTAATCATGGAGACAGTAGGTCGTGTGTATTCATGAGTAATGTTTCCATTTTTCAATGGTCATTGTGAAAAGAAGTTAAGTATAATTTTAAATTTATATAATTATCATGATATCATAAATATCATATTTTTATTTAGTTATACTTTTATATATCATCTATGGGATGTGGTGATGAAAAACGAATAACATCGCTTAGTGGATGTGGTATTCCACATGTACGCATGAACAAATTTTTCATTTTCCATTTAATTTAAAGTTAATAAGGTAAAAGATATATTATATTTTCATAATTATAAATATTTCATTATTATATTATATAAAACTTAATTCTATCATTATTATCCATTCATGAGAGATGGTTCTGGAAAAGTAATTACATCGGTTCATAAGGCAGTAGTGTGTCGTACACTCGAATGATGGTTTATTTTCCCATTTAATGGATGAGGAGATGGATATAGGTTATTCCATTATCATAATAACATATCAGAATATTTTTTATACTATTTTATTATTTTATAATGGTTGGATAAGATCTTATGGAGTTCAATGAAGAAATAAAAAAATATGTGGTTAAAATATACTTATTCTTTGGAAAATATCCTTAGATTAACACATTTAGACATATAAGATTGGTATTGTTACAAAAATAAGGCCTATAGAATTTGGGGAGGGATATTAGGAATATATTTTTGAATATCATGGCTGAACCAAATGGGTTTTGACATGTGATGTAAAGAGGAGAATATATTCTCTTTTATAAGAGTGGGAAGGGGCACTTTTAGAATTTCTCCAAAATATAAAATTATTATAAATTAATATAAAATTCCAGATTGATATAAACATATTTATTTCAAAAAGATGACGATTATGGGTCCAAATCATATCATACAGTAATATTTGGACAAGTATGGATTACATTTTTAATTTTATCTTTCTATTTTAATCCTTCATTAACCCGTTTTACAATTAGAGTAATATTATTTTTTTCTACCATTTAAAGGTTGATAATGTTACTATAAAATTAAAAAAGTCTCAAAAATGGATCATGGTATATTTAAATAACCCTATCCCATTAATTATGTATAATATAATATTTTTATGAATTTTAAATCATTTAATAAAATATCATTAATGGTAATTTTAGAACTATTTATTTACTTTGAGTTTAATAAAATAAATAAAATAAAGTAATTACTATCCTATGCATCCAAAACTATATAATTTTTAATTGTTTAGATATTTTATGGGTAACATAAATTATTTAAATTTATACTACTTTTAATATTTTGAATATCATTTATTTTATTTTTCCATTAATTAAATAATTATTGTGTCAATGTTGTGTAAACATTTAGTGTAATTCCTTCTTAAATAAAAATATATAATAAATTAACATAATCAATATATATATTCAATAATTTATAACT
The DNA here is from genome assembly GCA_963277665.1 of Viscum album. NCBI lineage: Eukaryota > Viridiplantae > Streptophyta > Magnoliopsida > Santalales > Viscaceae > Viscum > Viscum album. The sequence continues at coordinate 2,125,857,338 of OY728119.1, forward strand.
AAATATATCTTCTGTTTATAACAATATTAAAATCATTATAGTTATTAAAAAATTGTGGCATTTTTTACATTTCTTTACAAAAAAAATTATAAAGGTCATAATCTCATCCAAATAGAAAAAAAGTCATATGACTGAATATTGGATGATTATAAATGAAATGGTCTCATAAAATAATATTTATGAAAGTGTTAGAGTCAATTTCAAGTCCTTATCATATGATTTTTTAACCCTTAATTACCTAATTTATCCTTTATCATATTAAGAAAAATTACAATTGTTACTATTCATTATGATTAAAAATAAAATTAACATATATACAAAATTTTTACCACATGATTCAAAATAATGATATCATTTTCAAATATTTAGAATATAGAAGTTGTAGAATATACATAAAAATTAAACTGGAAAAATGCAATGAAAAACAATTTTTTAAGAAAAAATCCCTTTTAAGTGTAATTTTTTTAATACTAATTTAATGTATAAAATTAATTTCAAAACAAAATTTTATTATTTTAAATCAAAATCATATTTTTAAATTTTAAAAATAATATAATAAATAACTTCTACATTAAAATATTTTAAAATAAAACAAAGTTTACCATAAAAATTGGTATTTTTCATTATTCATTAAAAACTAGACTTTCTAGAAAAACCACAAATTTTCATCACCATATTATTTTGATATTATGATTTAATATATATATATATATATATATATATATTAATACAATTTATAAATTCCCCATAAATTTTTTATAATATTCCCACCCAAATGGCAATCAAAAACCAATTTTATAGAAATATAATATTGATTAATAAAATGGTTTTACTGAAGCATTAATTCTTATTTACTAAAAACTAATCAAAAAAATTTAACTATTATAATATTTATTTATATTATTAAAAATGTATTTATTCCTATTCATTCTCACCAATTTAATTGATAATGTTTAAGATTCATACTTTAGTAATAATATTTCATGGTTTGATTAGGCTTGGTGTTGTATATTCTTTACATGATCAAACATAGTAATTCTTATAAAATAATGGGATATTAAAAATAATCCTAAATAAATTTATAAATCTTAGTGATACCAGTGTGAACATAAGTTGATGAACTATGTAATTTACTCAATAATTGTCTCTTCCATCGGGAATCATAAGGAACATGTAATCTCTTCCAAAATCTGATAACACCTTCTTAATCGACAATAAAATTAAGAAAATTATCCTTAAAAAATATATAATTTTCCTACAAAACATGATTCTCCTATTAATATTTGTTTTATTTCTAATAGAGAAAATTTCACTGACACATTAAACAAAATAAAGGACGCCCCTGCACATATAATTTCTAGGATAAAATTCATCAAATCATTAACTAGATAGTCATGTTACAAATATAAAACTATTAATATTGAATTTTATTTCTAAATTAAAGCATCAGATAATTTTTTTACTTTTCTTGGAAGGTAATGAATCAGGCATTTATAATTATTAATCAGTTTTATCCATCTTCTCTTCCTCATGTACAAATCTTTCTAAGTGAATATATACTTAAAATTATTATGGTCATTATAAATTTTACACTTTAATTCAAATAAATGATTCTTCTAAATTTTAAATAAAACCCCACAATAGATAATTCAATATTATGTGTTAGATAATTTAATTCATAATGTTTTAGTTTCTATAAATCATAAGAAATTCCCTGATCATTCTGCATCATAACACAACAAAGTCCCTTCAATTAATCATATTTATAGGTGAAAAGGCCATAATATTTAGAGGTCGAGGCTAAAAATATATAATTATCCAATATTATTTTGATTTCTAATAAATAATAATTACACTATTTTTTAAAGGTTAATTTAACTCCTTTTGTGTTAACTTTGCCAATGGGATAGACAATTGAGAAAAAAAATCAATAATATATTGGTAGTAATCCACTACTCTAATAAAACTATGAATCTCTATTATTTTATAGTTCTTGAAAATTATTAAACAATATTGATTTTAGTAGGTTTAATATTCATGGAATCTTTAGAAAAAATATTCCTCCGGAATGGATTTTTTTCAACCAAAATTCACATTTACTAAATTTCCCATACATTTTATTTTATTTCATGGTTTTAAAAAAATCCTTAGGCATATTTCATGATATTAATGACATTAAGAATATTCTATTATATCATAAATAAATAAAACCTCAAACCTATCTAAATATTAATTTAAACTCTATTGATAATATTTTTAAATACTAATGGTCAATTAGACATCCAAAAATGAGTAACTACAAATATATAACGTCTATATGTAGTATGAAATTATTTCATTGTAAAAATCTTCAAACATTACCTTCATCTAATGGTACCCTAACCTGAGATCAATCTTAAAAAACTATTCTCCCTATATCTGGTCAAAAAATTCATAAATGTGAAAAAAAAAAGATATTTTTTTCTTAACAATGATGATATTTAAGGATCTATAATCAATGTAAAGTATAATTGAAAAATATTTTATTTAAAAAACAATATATAAGAACCCTATTTTGAAGATTTAGTGTAAATGAAACCTTTATCATGTAACTCCTATAACTTCTTTTTCAATTCTTTAAGTTCTACTTGATTAATTTGATAAGGGGGTTTTGAAATAGTCTAAGAATCAAGAAAAAAATCAACCACGTGATCAAGAATAACATTAGAATAAACATCAGAAAAAATTTCCATATATCCATTTAATATAAGGGAATTAGTAAGATAAACAATTTCATTCCTTTAAACAACATTATCTAGGTTACTTTCACTATGATTCATAATCAATTTCTCATATTTTTAGTAGGTTATAAAGGTATAAAATTGGTCCCATCATTGGTGGTGGGGTGGTAAGGGCTTGGGGGTGAGGGGAATGTCACATGTTCAAGTCCCTGGGCCTTCATGTTTACTATATTTTCTCTGTAGTTTCGTGTTCTGCACTTGCGGTTGTACCCAACCTTTTAAAGGTATGAAATCATTGAATAAAACATTCATGGATCTGCAATATATCATATAATGATAAACCAAAATCCAATCCATACCCGAAATAATATCAAAATATAATATGGTAAGTTCAATAATATTTTTAGGAAAGTCCACCCACTAATAATAATATAAGGATTTTATATTTTTTTTCTTTAATATTTCCCCTAAGATTTTTTACCAAAAGTTATATCTTCTTTACAAGAGGTGATATTTTTATTTGACTTTAATTTTTCTCATAAATGAAGTAATGTGAAGATCCAGAGTCAAATAGGGAATTGGAATAATTTGAATAAACATGTAACATACCTTTAATCACTTCACTATAATTCCCTAATTCAAATTTAGTAGTAGAAACTAATTTTTCAACACAATTTTTCTTTCAAATTTGATGATTTCCACCATTAATAGATATCTTTGGACACTCATTCACATAATTGACCAACCTATTATAATTAAAAAATATTCCAATCATGTTTTCATTATTTCTATAATAATTTTTATTTCAGTCAAGATCCACTTTTCCAAATATTTCACATCATGAAAACTTCCCAGACTATATAATAAACTTTCAAGGATTATATTTACCACACTTATATCAAGATGAGAACTTCATTTTCTTACCATTAGATTTATTTTATGGATGATTCCCCATTTCTGGCCACATAGACCATTTCATATTCTTATTATCTTGGGTTTCATGATAATTATTAAGCTCCATTTATACCTTCTTGGAAAATTGAAAAAAAATCTCATAATTTTTTAATTCATGGGAATCCAGTTTTGATTTTTATCTTTGATTCAATCTTGAGTAAAACTATTTGATTTTACTATCAAGATCCGATGTAATTTTAGGTGTGTACCTTTCAAATAGGTTAGAGTTATCTTACTACACGGCATATGAATATTATTCTATCTATCTTAATTACAAGAATTTATTTTCCATCCTAAGTCAAACAACCTTCATAAAATATTTCTCAAGGAATATATTATTAAACTTCTCACATTCCAAGGTATCAATATCTTCCTTTTCTCTAATATTCTTAACCATTGACCACCACTAGTCTCCATCACCATCAAAATGATAAACAGAAAGTATTTTCTTTATATGATCCAAGAAACCCATGAATTTGAATATATTCTATAAGGATTGAATACATCCCTAAACATCCCTAGGGTAAGAAGATATTCTAAATTATATAGGGTGTTATTTAATTAAATGGTCCACTATATAAATATTCCTCATTGGTGAACATGGTACCTATCTCACATATATTCCATATCCATTTATAGCCTATGTTAATTGATCCTTTATATCAACAAATAACTTTGTTCTTATTTCAACCATTTCAGCTTACTGATTTTGAAGCATATCATCTTCTTATTATCTCCCTACTTTAGCTTCTCTATTTCCTTTGGGGAAATCCATTATGAACATAAATAGTTTACTTGAATTAACATGGTAATGTTCAAATTATATATCATGATAACCATAAATTAGAATCTCTTATAGGTTTTTCACATTCATTATCTTAACTACTAAAATCATCTAAAACAACCTCTAATACCAACTATAAGGACTCAACCTCATTAAATACATAATTTCATTTTTAAATGAGAATTTAATTTTTTTTCATTTTTAGGATCCTTTTAGATTTAGAGTTTTAGAGTATTATTTTATAACATATATACAGAAAACCCATAAAATAATTATTCTATTCTCTTTATTAGTATAAATCCCCATCCTTAAACATTACATAATCTTGAGTTAAGTTAATAATTCAACATTGAGGATCGTTTCAGGTTTATAGTTTTAGATAATTCGGCCGTAACTATTTCATTATATCCCAAAAATTACAAATTGGACACTTATAATCTATCCAAAATTTTCAAAATAATAAAACTCCTTAAATAAAACAATATTTATTTTCTTGATATAAATATTATTTTATACTACCTTTCTCTTACACTTAAACCTTGTGAAAAAAATTTCAAAAACATGGTATGAGTATAAAAAAGCTCAATAAGGGTTATAAAATATGGAAATAGAAAATTAATCCATCAATACGTACAAATCAATGAAATCATACTTCTCAATCATAAAACATAATCTCTTTAACATAGCTCTTGAAATCATAATATTTATTAATAACACATATAAATCATAAATCACAAAGGTAACTTGTGGAATCCATAACAAACTTATATTTTAGCTTTCACAACAACATAGGGAGTTGCGTTTGGAATACCCATCACTGTATATTCCCTAAATATCTTAGAAGAAACATGAATGTTTACATTCATCACATTACCTAATGAATTGGAGATATATCTTGGGCTCACCTTCCCTAGGTTTATCATGGAACCACCCGTATACGTAGCCAATGCCCAAGAACCATAACATAATCATAACACATAACCCAAGCATAAAGGAAAGATAACTTTTCCACATTGAAATCAAAATATATCATTTTAATATATTTACATAATAAATCAATTCTAAAAAATCCTTTTTCAATATAAAAATATATAAAAATAGTATATGGTATTTATTTTAATATTAAAAATATTACGGCTTGTTAAGGAATCCAAATATCAAATAATGAACGTGGCTGCGGAAAAGTCGTTTTCATTGCATTAGTTAAAAAGAAACATTCTTTTGTTGTTTAGTAAAACGCTCCATAGAAAAAAAAAAGATTCCTTTTGAAAACTGTTCAATTAAAATAAAAGAAAAAGGGGTATAATTATACACTGTATAAAATAAGGTCATGTAAAAATCAAAATATGCCTCAATGAATGGAGATTGAGATGAAGTCCCTTACAAAGATCATTTTATAAATAAAATAGATCAATTATGTGTATTAGCAATAAGTACACATAAATAAAGTATAAATAAAATATAAGATATCAAAATTCATTTCTCACATAATCATGGCATGACATAAACACGAAGTATAAGATCAATCCAAATAATGGAAATTCGGTTAAGAAGTTCCCTTACCTTGAATCTGAATCGTCGCGTATGTTCCTTATTCTTCCTGAATAATAAAATTTATTTAAATTTATATTTAATTAATAACCTTTTTCAGTTTTATTATTCCTTTTATATCACTTATTACTTTGCTATAACAATCATATAATTATTCATGTTCATATCAGATGTTTTGTCAATATTCGGTACTTAAATCAAAAATAAACTTGTTATAATTACAAATTGTCCATGTGGTCCCAAGTCCATTATCTCCATAATTGTATTCATGATTTAAATATAATATATATATAGTATATATGTATTTAGATCCAGTATATATTTATTTATAATAGTCCATAACATTTGGATATAATAAATGAAATGCACCGTTCATGGAGACGGCAAGTCGTACATACGCATGAATGTTACTTTTATTTCTTTTTCATATTTAAATAAATGAAAATTAAATAATACATAGTTATATTATAATTATAGTATAATATATATGCCATATATGTTACATAATTTCATTAATTACATCTTTTATACGTTCCATGTATAGCATGAACGAGTCATATCACTTTAAGGGGGTGTTATTCCGCACTTCCTCAAATTAAATTATCGTATTTACGCGTTATGGAAAGAATAAAGGTATGTTGTAAATGAAAATTGCATAAGAATAGAGACAATAAAAATATAATATATATCATATATAAATATATTTCCAACAAAATTCCCAACATGAGAGGAGGTAGGAGATAATTGAACAATCATCGTTTCATGAGGCGGTAGTTCATCATCCATAGAAATAATATGTTCTTAATCCATTATATTGAGGTGTGTGTGAGTTTAGGTCTAATACATGGAATAAAAACATAAAATATTATTGAATATACTGTTTTTGTTATAAAATAATTTAATAAAGAGATTTTAGGGTGTTGGAGAAGGGAAAATAAATGAAAGAAGCTTGAGAGAAGACATTACCTCAAATCGGGTAACTCATTTTGATTTAAGCTAAAAGGCCTTCTTGAATTACCTTATGCACAAGGTAAGGATTATATGAGAAAGATAGGTATTTTGGGAGATTATTTGGGAAGATTATGGATAATACAAGGGGTTTCAGGGGTGTGAGTAAGGGTTAGAGGTGGTGGCCTTTTATAAGAGTGAGGAGGAGTACTTTAGGAATGTTTGAAAGATTATTTTATTATAAACTAAATTCCTATTTTAAGAAGGTCCAAAAATCATTTCATTATAATATAAGATGATTATTTTTCTAAATCCTCTCAACCAATAGTTTTTAGGTAAGTTTTGGATTCAAATTTAACCTTATTATTTTCTTTAACCATTAGTTAACTTATTTGACTCTTACCATGTCTTCATGTATATTCATACTATATGGTTAATATAATTACTATAAAATGACAATCGAACCTCAAGTGGTTCATTAATGATATTTTCAACCATATATAAGTTATTTTGATGAATATTTTATTTTTAAGACTATTATATCATTTAATAAAATAGTATTTGTTTTAAAAAATCATTTATGTCAATTTATATACTATTTATATCATGATTTTTAAAAATCCATAACAACTTGATTAATTAAAAAAACATTAATTAATTAAAATATAACAAGTCATAATTATCCCTAAAATTCGTGTATGGAATAAAAGGTTTCAAAATAAATTTATTTTAATTTTTATAATCTCATTTATTTAAAACATTAATTGATAAGGTAATCACTACATCATCATTGTGTCATAAATAAATTATTTTATTTTACATCTAAAAAATTTAAATAAAATACCATGATATAGAAAATACTTTTATATTTCTAATGAATATTTATTTTTAGAGAGATCAATTATATAACCCCATATAAAAAAAATTTAGTAAAATATATATGTTTATGATATATTTTCTTTAACTTTAAATTAAAAGTAATTAAATTTCATTTTCACACACAAGTGGCCCCATGGGGTCCTAAAAACGACCCAAGGATGCTTGTGGTTGGACATATCTCATAAAATAGGAATAGGAAACGTGTTAGGGTAATTTAATATTATTATAATATTATTTTTTTACCATTATTTACCAGATTTACACTTTAACCATGGTAAATAAAATATTTACAAAAGTTACTATTCATAATGTCTAGAAATAAAAGTTACCTATTTACACAATTTGTCCATCCAAATTCAAAACATTGAATCCAGTTTTCCATATTAAAAACACATAAGGTTTAGAAATTAATTTAATATTAATTCTCATTTTCAATACCAAAAAGCATGTTTTTAAGAAGTAAAAACTACCAAAATATTTACATGTGTTTCTGTCCAATTTCAAAGTGAAATTACTCACAATGAACAAAATTGGATTACATTTTAAAAATATAATCCAATTACACTTTAAAATCAATTAAAATTACAATATAACTATATAAATAAATTAGATTAAAAGGCAGTTTTGAATTAAAATGCAGCTTTTTTAACTATTCATTAAAAATGAACTTTATCAGAAAAATACCAAAATTTCATCCAAAGTAAATTTTTATGTCCCTATTCTAAAAAAGAATTTTATTCTATCAAATAGAACATATAAAAGTGAAAAAACTATATTTAAAAATGGTTCTCCATCAAAAGTTGGTAAATTGACCTTTTAAAGAATATTAAAGTATTGTATGCTTAAAATCGGATTCATTTTTATTTTAAGCCTCTAAAATTTATTGGATAAATATAAAAAAATTTAATAAACATATGTAATCATAATTTAGTTAGTTATGTTCATTCCCAAAAATAAAATGGATATGCGTTAACTACCATTTAAAATAATATTCTTATTATTTTATTTTTCAGTATAACTCAAAGTTTTGTGCAATGTAAGATTTCAAGGAATCTTATTGTCGTGTATTTAGTAGGCTATCAGAAAAAGTTTCTTATTTAACATTAAATTAATATCTTATTAATAAATATTAATATAAATAAAAAGTTATTATTCTATAAATACTTCAGTCCTTACATCTTTCCCCCTTTTGAAAATTGCATCCTCGCAATTTTGAAATTGGGCTCGAAAACATCATTGAAAGTCCCACATAGAAAAAAGAGTCCATAAATCTATCACATTAAAATAAATAAAGATAATTTCAAAGGTCTCTCGAGATAAAACATATTATGATTCCATGAAAACATGGATATAGAAGAGAAAACTAACCATCATGGTCTAATGGAGAGTGATAGAAAACATGATTAGGAAAAATTTAACCACAAGAAAAGCACAAATTTATAATGGGTTAAATGTTCTTTGATTCCCCAGTATGAAAATTAAACAGAAAAAGTTTTTTATTTAAGTACCTTTTCATAAATTTGAGTAATTCATTTACTACTTTGAATAAGAACATAAGGAAATATACATACTTTTCAAGTAGAGTTTCATCCTTTAACAAATTTCTACCACAAACTCATCTTTTCTCCAAACGATGAGTATTCAAGATGAATTGGTCACGTATAAATTGCTAGAATCAACTTCTATAGAATCACATAATCCACAAAAGATGGACTATATATATTTCCCCTATCTTTATACATTAACCAAAACCAAAATGGTTAGTAAAAGATCAGATAATCCCCAAAAAGGATAATACTTTATAGAAATAAATACTATTATTAATCTCTAAAATTAAACAAATAATACCCAATGTTCAACAAATACCATTAAATTAACAATTTTCCTTAAAATTATTCAAAATAATAAAAACTAAGTTTTAAACCAAAAATTCATAAGGATTTGATCACATAGTCTTCCATGATAAATCTTAACATTTATATCCAAATAGCATTGACTACTATGAAATTCACATACTTAAAAGTAATTAACCTAATCATATATTCACTATGATAGGTTAATCATTTCCATAAATAACCCAAATCCCTATAAGTCCACAAAAAAACGTACATTCTTCCAAAATAAAATTCCACCACTACCCCTCAAATGAAATCCCATAGTATTCTATTTTTTATTAGGCATATAGTGTTCCCAAAAGAGTGAATGTCTTCCAAAATAACATGTATCACTTAATCACTAAATCATTTTCTTATACTAAGGATATCCATTTTATAAATCATAAGTTCCCAAAATCAACATATTCTTGACCCTTAAAATCATTTAACTAAAAATAATTAGTCATACTAACCCGAGACTTCATGTAGTCTAGTAGTAGGTGATAAATCCCAGTCGCACTTTGGTTTTGGGTTCAATTCACGTAGCTTTGTCTGATGCGATGAGTTGTCACATGGTCTGTTTTTTGTCCTTTTTCAAAAACTATATAATTTTATAATATTACCAAAAAATAATAACCTCTAATTTATTCAAATTCAATGATCATATAAACCCAAATGGTTCTTTATAACTATATCCACAAAAGAAAAGATAATTCTTCCTCAAATAGCATTTTCACATAACAAACTGTAGGGTTTCACATACAAGAGAAAATTATTCCAAAGTAATCCCATCAATAAAGAGCGTTAATAATTTTATACATTTCATCACCCAGATATCTAACATAACTCTCAAATTTCTAAAATGTAGACATCTTAATCATCCTTCATTCTCCATGATCCCTTAATAATGTTTTTTAACTTATTCTGTAATACTTATTTTTAAAAAAAATTATGAATCATATCTTAAGATTCAATAATATCAAAACATCATCTAAAAAATAATCCATAACTTTCATAGGTCATTTCTAGTTTCCTCATCCTCAATTGGAATGGAATTGGGACTTGGTAAACATATATTGGTACAGTATTGCTGATCCCATTCCAAAACCTTCTTTCTAGGACATCTATTTGTGTAATGAACATGTACACCACATTTAAAACATTCAATTGATCCCCCAGAAAGAACTTCTTCCATTTTCCTAGAGTCAACTGGACGATTCCTTTTTCCATGTAAGTTTATTGATTGTTGACCTTCGTTACCACATATATAACATCTTCCCATCCCTTTGATGAATTTTCCTAGGTGTTTCTTTCCACGTCCTTGACACATAGGTTTTTGAATATACTTACCTTTATGATTATTACCTAAACATCCATAGGGATTACTTTCTCACATATATGATGCCTTAGAAAAATCCCAAAGGTTCAAGTGGTCAATCATGAATCCAGATAATTGGTTAAGAATAACCACAAGAATTCTCATTGTAGATCCCATTTAATTCAGTTTCTCATTCAGAAAACTGTCAAAGTTTTCTTCATATCCATTTTTACTTTATTTTCTAGTAGATCCAGCCATTTACTAAAACCAAAATGGTTAGTGTTATTATATTAGTAAAATCGTCATATACTATATTATGAGGAGGGAAAACACTAAGATATACTTATTCAGGTTAACTTAAACACATTCAATATATCTAAAATAACTATGACTCTTTCTAATATGCTAACCATTATGGTTATGTCACTTGTGCTTAAATAAAACTCTAACCTATAAAGTTATCTAAACCTACCTATGATACCAACTATAAGGCCCTAGCCTTAAAAATTACATAATATTGAGTTAAGTCAGGAATTATCAATTGAGGATCTTTTCAGGTTTATATTTTTAGATAATGATGTTTTAACTATTTCATTGCATCTCAAAAATTACAAAGTAGATACTTCTACTCTATACAAATTTTTCACAATAATAAAACTCCTTAAATAAAACAAGAGTTATTTTCTTAATATAAATATTCTTCAATACTTCCTTTATCTTACCCTTCCTTAAACCCTGTGAAAAACATTTCAAAAACATGGTATGAGCATAAAAATCTCATTAATGGTTATAAAATTAGAAAATAAAACATTAGTTCATCAATTCATACAAATCAATGAAATAGTACTTATCAATCATAAAACATAATCTCTTCAATATACCTCAGGAAATCATATGATTTATGAATAACACATAGAAATCATAAATCATAAAGGTAACTTGTGGCATCCATAACATACTTACATTGTGGATTTCACAGCTACATAGGGAGTTACGTTTGGAATACACATAACATTATATTACCTAAATCTCTTAGGAGAAACATAAATGTTTACCTTCATCACATTACCCAATGCATTGAAGAGATATATCAGTATCACCTGCCCAAGGTTTATCACGGAACAACCCGTATACGTAAACAATTCCCAAGAACCATAACATAATCATAACACATAACAAAAGCATAAAGGAAAGATAATATTTCCACATTGCAATCACAATATATCATTTCAATATATTAACATATTCAATACATTATAAAAAATCCCTTTTCAATACCAAAATACATAAAAAGAGTATATGGTATTTATTTTCCTTTTAAAAACATTACATCTTTTTAAGGAATCCAAATATCAAATAATGTACGCAAGGGTGTAAAGGTCGTTTTCACCATGTATGTTAAAAATAAAAAAAAATTGTCATTTAGTAAAATGATTTGTAGAAAAAAAAAGTTTCCTTTTGAAAACTTTTCAATTAAATTAAAAGAAAAAGGGGTATAATTATAAATTATATAAAATAAGGTCATGTATAAACCAAAATATTCCTCAAAGAATGGAGATTGAGACAAAGTCCCTTATAAAGATCATTTTGTAAATAAAATAGATCAATTATGTGTATTCACAATAAGTACACATAAACCAAGTATAAATACAATATAAGATATCAAAATTAATTTCTCACATAATCATAGCACGACATAAACAAGAAGTATAAGATCAACCCAAATAATATAAATTGGGTTAACATGTTCTCTTACCTTAAATTTGACTCATCACGTATGTTCCTTGTTCTTTCTAAATAATAAACTTAAGTTAATTTATAATTGATTCATAAAATTTTTCAAGTTTTTTATTAATTTTATATCAATTATTACCTTGATATAAAAATCATATAATTATTCAATTTCATGTCATTATTTTTGTCGATGTTTGGTACTTGAGTCAAAAATGAACTTGTTATAATTACAAATTGTCCATGTGGTAAAAATTCCATTATATCCTGAATTGTATTCATGATTTAAATATCATAATATAAATTATATATTTATATATATTCAGTATATATGTATTTAAAATAGTCCATAACATTTGGATATAAGAAATGAAATGCACCTTTCATGGAGACGGTAAGTCATACGTACGCATGAATGCTACTTTCATTTCTTTTTCATATTTAAAGGAATGAAAAATAAATGAAAAATGGATATATTATAATTCCAGTATAATATATATTTTATATATATTATGTAAGTTCTTTAATTCCATCTTTTATACGTTCCATGTATAGCATGAACAATTCATGTCACTTTGAGGGGACGGTAGTCCGCACTTCCTCAAATGAAATTATCGTATTTACACGTTATGAAAAGCAAATAGGTATAATGTAAATGAAGAAATACAGAAGAATAGAGACAATATAAATATAATTTATATCATATATAAATATAGTGCCCTCATAATGTAAACCATGAGAGGTGGTAGGAGACAATTGAACAATCATCGTTTCGTGAGGCAGTAGTTTACAATCCCAAGAAACAATATGTTATCAATCCATTAGATGGAGGTGTTTGTGAGTTTCAGTTGAATAATTGGAATAAAAAAATCATTTTATATTTAAAATACTGTTTTTTTTATAAAATAATTGAATAAATATATTTTAGGGGGTTGGATAAGGGAAAATAAATTAAAGAATCTTGAGAGAAGACATTACCTCAAATCGGGTAACTCTTTTGGATTTAAGCTAAAAGGCCTTCTTGAATTTCTTTCTGGACAAGTTAAGGCATATAAGAGGAATATAGGGATGTTGGGAGATTATTTCGGTAGATTTTGGATGATCAAAGGGGGATTTATAGGTGTGAGTAATGGTTAGAGGTGATGGCATTTTATAAGAGGGAGGAGGGGTACTTTTGGAAAGTTTGAAAGATTATTTTATTATAAACTGAAAATCTATTTTCAAAAGGTCAAAAACTCATTTAATTCGAATATAAGATGATTATTATTCTAAAACCTTTCAAAAAATACTTTTTAAACAAGTTTTTGGTACAAATTTAACCATATAATTTAATTTTAACCATTAGTTAACTTATTTGACTCTTACCATGTATTCTTATATATTCATACTATATGGTTAATATAGTTACTATAAAATGAAAATAGAACCTAAATTGGTCCATTGATGACATTTTCAACCTTATCTAAGTCATTTTTCAGAATATTATATTTTTAGGACTATTGTATCTTTTAATAAAATAGTATTTGTTTTAAAAACTCATTTATGTCAATTTATATATTATTCATATCATGATTTTTAAAAAATCTATAAAAACTTGATTCTTTATAAAAACCTTCATTAATTAAAATATAACAATTCATAATTATACCTAAAATTCTTGTATGGCATAAAAACGTTCAAAATAAATTTATTTTAATTTTTATATTCTCATTTATTTAAAACATTCATTAATAAGGTAATCACTAAATCATCATTGTGTCATAAATAAATTTATTTATTTGATGTATATAAATTATAAATAAAATACTATGATATAGTAATTATTTTTTTATTTCTAATGAATATTTATTTCCTAATATATCACTTATATAACCCTGTATAAAAATTGTTTTAGTAAAAGATATATGTTTATGTTATATTTTGCTTAACTTTAAATTCAAAGTAATTAAATATCATTTTCACACACAAGTGGACCCATGGGGTCCTAAAATTGACCCAAGGATTACCATGGTTTGAAATATATCATCCAATAGGATTGGTACATGTGTTAGGGTAATTTAATATTATTATAATATTATTTTTTTACCATTATTTACCAGATTTACCCTTTAACCATGGTAAATAAAATATTTACTGAAGTTACTATTCATAATGTCTAGAAATAAAAGTTAACTATTTACATAATTTGGACATATTTATTCAAAATATGGAATCTATTTTTCCAAATTCAAAACCCATAAGTTGCATAAATTAATTTAAAATTAATTCCCGATGTCAAAACCAAAAAAAGTATTTTTAAGAAGTAAAAACTACCAAAATATTAACATGTGTTTATGTCCAATTTCAAATTGAAATTACTTAAAATGACCAATATTAGATTAAATGATAAAAATATAATCCTATTTCACTTTAAAACCAATTAAAATTATAATCTAACTATATAAATAGATTAGATTAGAATGAATTTTGAATTAAAATACAGTATTTTAAACTATTCATTAAAAATGATCTTTATCAGAAAAGTACCAAACGTTCATCCAAAGTAAATTTTAATGTACTAATTCTAAATAATAATTTTATTATGTAAAATAGAACATATAAAAGAGAGAAATATTATATTTAAAATGGTTCTTCATCAAAAGGCGATAAATCAACCTTTTGAAGAATATTAAATTATTTCATGCTTAAAATCGGATTCATTCTTATTTTAAGCCTCTAAAATTTATTGGATAGATGTAAAAAAATTAACAAACATGTGTAATAATAATGTATTTAGTTATGTTTATTCCCATAAATAGAGTGGTTATGTGTTAACTACCATTTAAAATAATATTCTTATTATTTTATTTTTTGGTATAACTCAAAGTTGTGTGCAACATAAGATTTCAAGGAAACCTGTTGTTGCGTGTTGAGTATGCTATAGGAAAAAGTGTCAAATTTAACATAAAATTAATATCTTATTCCTAAATATTAATAGAAATGAAAAATTATTATTCTATAAATACTTGGGTTGTTACAATTAGTATCCATTTTTCTTATAATACAAAACATTTAAAAATAAACAAGATTTTGTTTCATGATAAATATTTAAGAATTTAAACTTAGATTCTTCTTCAGTATTAATTATCTTAAAAACTTATGAAAAACATTAATAAATTCTTGTAGAGAATAAATACTCATTTAGGGACATAAAAAATAAAGAAGCTCGTTAATCTATTTTACAATCATGTGATCATAAAAAAATTTCCTTTAACATAAATAAACATTGAGCTCAAATAATTATTTACATACACATGAAATCAATTCTAATTTCCAAATACTACTATAAAATAATTTACAAGAAAACATAAAGGAAATATCATAACAATAATAGTTTCTTAAGAATCATTTGAACCCAATAAAAAAATTATTATAAACATAACATTTTACTCTAAAAGGTAATAATTTTTGTTTTTAAAAGATCATTAGCTTACCATTTGAAATCAAACATCTTCCATGAAAAGTAATTGACAAGTATATAAAAGTTTCATTGGTTTCAAGGGATTTTTTATTTTTAAATACTTTACAAGAACCCTTACAGGAACCCTTATAGTTGGAATAAGCATATAGAAGACTTACAATATTATTATTTGGAGAAAAAGATCATTACCCAATGAATTGAAGAGATATAATGGGCTCACCCATCATCATGAGCTTTATCGGGATCACATTTCGTCATAATCAGTTTCCAAGTACCATAATATGTAATAAATAAATAAAATATTTCATTTCCATCATTAAACTTATAAAAATATACTTTTAAACATATAAGTAAAACATTTTGGGATATTAATATATTTTTTTCCTTTAATAACCAATTTTCAAATAAACAATTCCATAATAAAAGTGAAAGACATATTTTCTTTCAATAAAATATAGAATATTATAAAGGAATCTAAAACATAAAACATAATTTGTGGTGGTGGTAAAATTCATTGATGCTTTATATGTTAAAATAGTACATTCCATTTGTCTTTTTGTAAAAAAGTTCCATATAAAATAAATACAAATATTCCTTTTGAAAACCTTTGAAATAAAGTCAAATGTTAAATAATATTTCCATAAAAATTTATTTATTTCCATATAAATAAATTCATAAAATAATTTTATGAACATGGGAATGAATGAAAAATATTTATAAAATAAATCTTTAAAACATTTAAAACGGGGTTTTTATGTTAAAGTATCCCTTACCTTGAGTCTGACTCATCACATGTGCTCTTTATCTTGATAAATAATAAAAATTTGTTAATTATTTAATTGATTTAAAACCATATTCATGTTTATTATTCATTTTATTTTATTTACCATCATGTTGTATTTAATTATTTAATCAATTAAGTTCATAATAAACATTATGATGATATTGGGCTCATATTTATAAAATCAATTCTATAGGTTGACTGTGGTCATTGATTTCATTATTAAATATTATAAAAAATAATAATAATTGAATAATTATCATTTTTATACATCAATTATAATTTTAAAATAAAAATAATAATGATGGTTATGAAAAAATGAACTACATTATAGTCTATGAGACAATAGACCATAAGTATGCATGAGAATTGTTTCTATTTTTCAAATATTGTGATAGAAAGAAGATATGTAGTATTTTACCTTTAAATAATGATAATTATATAATTAATACCATATTATTTCTTTAAATATACTTATATATACTATCCAAGTTATGTGATGATGAAAAACGAATCACATTGCTTTTTGGAGGTTGTAATCCACGCGTACGCACAAACAACATTATCATTTTTCAATAATTGGAATAGTAAGAAAAATATTATATATTAATTTTTGAGAATGATAAAAATTCCAATAATATAATATATATACATTAAATCCATAATCATAACCATCCATGATTGGTGGGGATGGAAAATGAATTACATCAGTTTGCAAGGTGGTAGTCCTCCATACAGATGAATGATAGTTTTGGTTCCCATTTGATGAAATAAGATATAGATATCGACTATGAAATTTAAATAATATGATATTAGATATTTAATTTTCTTAATAAATTATTTTATCATGGTTTAATAATTTTGTTTGGAGTTATAATAACTAAGAAAACAAAAATTCCCAGTTAAGTACAATACCTCTTCTTCGGACAACTTCTTTAAGATTATACCAAAGTCATTCCTATGTCAATTTTAAGGAAAAATAAGTTCCTCTAGGACTTGTGTGTCGATTAAATGAATGTATTTTAGTAATTATTGGTCAATATAATATGATTTTTAAGTTTTAAGAAAAGAGGATAGGGGTTTCCCTTTTATATGAGAGGGGAGGGTCATTCTTGAAATTTTTTTAAGTGTTAAAATATTATAGATTTTTAATACTATATAATAGAACCAAATAGATATAATTTTAGGGAAGTATGAGTAAGAGTAAAATTATTCTCATCCAATTAAATATGTATAAGTGTAGGTGATTTTTTCACCCTTGTTAGTTTATTTTAAACCCTGTTAACGCTTTTGTCTATTACCATGGTATCAAAATATTTTACACTATAGGGGTCAAGATAGTTAATATAAAAGGAATAATGGCCAATAAATGGACTGTGGTTGATATTTTTAACCCTATCCCAATCATGTGTCCAAATCAAAGATTTTTAAGAATTTGATATAATTTAATAAATTATTATTTATTCTAAAATATTGTAATTTTTTTAACTATTCATTGAATTTGATTTTGAAAACTACATGAGAGAAATGTAATTTGGATATAATTGTTTTAAAAAAACAAAAAATGTATTATTTATCTACACAATTCATGGAAAAAAATAAATCATACAATTTATTATACTTTTAATATTTTGAGATTCATTTATTTTAACTTTTTAATTAATTGAATTCATATTATGTCTATGTTGAGTAAGAATTCTAGATAAATATTTCATCACTAAAAATTATAATTATATTACCATGATAAAAAATTATCTTTAAAATTATTATTTATGAACAAATATGTGTTTTTTATCCCAATGATGAAATGTTATAGATATTTAAAACAAGAGAGTGTCATTTCTGTCATTATATTTACTTAAGATAATATAAATATTATAATTAAATTAAAGTGGCTATAAATTGACGAATTTCCTAATATTAAAAATTTACATTATTAAAAAAACTTAAATAGTGAAATAAATATATGTTTTAGGGATTATTTATGTCATATCATTTTATTTTTATCCATAATTAGTTGATATACCCTTACTATGGTGGAAAATATTTACTAATGTTAAAATTCATAATAACCAAAAAAAATATTCCTATTAAAAAAATCAGACCTACTTATTCTAAATATGGTATCCATTTTTCAAGATTTCTATTTCTAGAAGTGGTAGAAATTAATTTATGCTAAAAAAGGAAAAATATAACAATTTTCTTTTGAAAAATGTGTTTTTAATATAAAAAATGTACTCATTCAAAAATTAGTTATTAAGATAAATAAAATAAAAGTAATTTTATTTTATCTAAATTATGTTAAATTATGATCAAATTCGAATCATAATGGGAATTTTTAATTACTTTATATAATGAAATGAAATGACTATTTTCAAAAAATCGATGTTTTCAGTATTCACTAAAAATCAATCTTTTCAAAAAAAGAATAACAAAATTTCATCCTAAAATAATTTTTTTAGGACTATTTGGAAAATTAATTTCATTTTCAAAAATCAAATTTTATTATTTTTAATTAGATAATTTCAGTAAAAAAAAATATAATGCATGAAATCCCAACTTGGCTAGAAATAAATCTTCTTCATTTTTACTATTAAATTACCTAATATTCTTATAATGAATATAAATATATAAGATATAATAAAATAATATTAATAAGACGTTAAAATGATTTTTTATAAAATATCCTAGGTTTTTATACCCTTCCCCTTAACTAAAAATACAATACAAGGGCTAAGTGAAGAGTTTCGTAAGGAAATTCATGATTTAATTAAAAATCCATTCCACTGGACCAATCCAACTACATCATGCATCGGGGATGATATAAATGTATATTTGAAGATTGGATATTTAATGTTTTCAAATATTTAGGTTATAAAAGTTTAAATTGGTACCAAAAATTAGTGATATCTTATGAGATTAAATGGAAGGATTTAAGTTGATGGGGATAATAGTAATATTTTTTAATAGGACCTATATTTCGGGTTCCAATCATTAGATTTAACAGTGATATTAATCAAAGGGATTTAAGGATCATCATGATTTAATTATTTGACTATACAATATTTCATATAATAAAACTAGTCCAGAATTTATATCAAGGGAATTAAAATCACTTACCTCAATTTTGTGATGAAATCCCACATTGATATAAACAAATGTGAACACACAAATATTCTTTGAGAATACTCCAGAACTAATAAAATCTAATTCATCACTAATATATATACTATAATATACATTAACTAAAAAAATTCAATTTTCACCACTCCTAAAAGAATGAAGGATAATTAATGAAGGAAAATAAATAAAAAATGGAACCCTATATTAAAAATAATAAACAACTGATATTGAGTGGTTTTTTTCCATAAATATATTACTAAAATGATCAAAAAAAGATACTTGTAATTTCCCAAGTTTTGAGAATAATATATATAGTCGAACCAATAAGAACGGTTGAACCATATTTAATGTAAACATGATCAAACTCCCCTAAGAATTGGAGTTTTACAATATAACATGTATGACCTCAGCCATGCTCGATATAAAATAGTATTTATTCAAAATGAAATATCCACTTTTCATAGTGATCAATGCATCTTGTTAAAACACATTGTTTAGAAAAAAAGTAGTTTAATGGTATTAAAAACAACTGTATTGGCCTCTACCATGACTCCCTTTAAAGATCCAACATGATATAGAGGAACTACATTTATTATTTCCAACATACCTACAGAACCTTACCATGTCATGATTCAACACCTTTATGACACTTAAAACATTGGTTTCACCCTGCTTTATTTACTATAGGGAATATCTTTGGGAACAAAAATCACCAAAAAAGGAAACCAAAAGATACTAAATGACTAGAATCATTTCGAGGTATGACATAATATGTATCATTGATTATGAATGTCTATAAATAAGATTCCCTAAGGATACATAAGGTCACATCACATAGAATGTGAAAACTTTCTCAAAATTATTATTTCAAACTATGGTTTTACTATCCATAAAATCAAGAAATGATCTTGTCTCATAAAATAAAATATACTTCCCCTTGAATTTTAAAATGGTTATTTTGGACTTCATATAGAAAAAACTCAACCCTCTACTTCTGGACCACCTTCAAAATTCCTCTCATGCCTCCATATCCCAAAAAAAGTTGTATTATTCAAAGAAACTGAGTGTATAAGGATTCTTTACATTTATTCCCAATTAGTAAATATTTATCTAAAATTGAATTTCTTAAAATCACTTCCTTAAATTCATTTTACATAATTACTCTATGACACTTATTTCTATAAAAACAACCATGATGTTAGTGGAATATATAAATGTTACATCCTAATGTTTATTTATTAGTCTGGCTAAAGTATATGCATAATGGAACTGATTAAATAAAATTTTATCTTTCTGTTCACTATAATTTATTTATTAAAAAAATTAGGTGACTTATAGGCCTAAGATTAATTTCCATTAAAAATTATCATTGTATCAAGACCATAATTCCACTATATTAATTTTTTGATTTAAAATTTTATTTTCAATTTAATATTTCAATTTCATTATACATTAATCAATTATATGAATGAACCACTTCCTTGTTTTTCTCCATAAATTAATGAAATTATTATTAAACTTAATATAAATTTTATTATTAAATGACCTAGGTTCAATTTAATTAAATCAAATCCACCACATTAATCATTCCAAACTCTTCATTCTTGGATATTTTTATATATTGTTGCTAGAATATTGAATAATATAATAATTAATAAATATGATTTACCGTATCTAAAAGAATATTAAATTTATTTTTTAAAGTTAAATATATCATTATTTTATATTATAAATTTGGTATGAAACCATTAAGTATTGTTTAATTTTTATAGGAATATAATGAATAAATTTACAATGTAATGGTGAAATCCATGTTTGATGCCTCATACCTGTTATGTATTTTTTCTTTTGTATTTTTGGGGTTTTAAATTTAATTTATATGTTTTTAAAAGAGTAGGAAGAGAAACAATATTAGGGGATTTTTCTTTGATACAATTCATTTTATCCATGAACAGACAAAATATTTTCCAATTGAATGCATATAGTTAGGTTTTATCTTAGGTTAACCGTGTTATTTTACCATGTGAATGAGAAATTATTGTAGTTCTATTTGAAAGGTGATACACACAGTTTCCCTAGCCTTATATACTATCTAGGTTTATCTGGAATCATGAAAAAAAATTATTTTTAATTCCTTTTAACTCTATGATAACATATATTTATATAAATTTTTTAATTTATGATATTTTAGGGTCTTATGGATGTTAAATTAGGCCTTCTCCACCAATAAACAATGATTTTCTCTTGCTGATTGATCATATTGACATACAATTGAAGATAAGATCTTGGAAAACTCTTTAATTTGTTGATTTTTATTTATATCTATTATAACATCATAATATCTCTTTAATACAAACATGGTAATTTTGGATACATTGATATTTTGAAAATGATAGATATTTTTTTTCATCTTAGTAGTGATATAGAGGATTTGACCCAACAAAATGATCTTGGACCATTAAAATTTGGAGGTTTTCTATAATCAATATATCTATATAATTGGTTATAATATATTCTCTAATATTATCCAGTTTAATATATATTACTGATATATTATGACTATCTGGTCATAAAAGTGTGTGATTTATGTGAAATTATGGATTTAGGTGAAATATTTATTTTTGAAAAATATGAGTTACAAAAACATTATTTCTTTTATACCCCTATAAGTCTTGAATAGATAACCAAATCATTTAATGGTAAAAATTATTTTATTTTTAAATGGAATTTTTCCAAACATTATTTTATTTTTATATAATTATTTTTATAAAATTTCATTTCCATTGAATTTTGTTATAAAAAAATATGATAATTTTTTTTGAATTTATTTTTATGAAAACAAGTTTCCAAATTTTAGAAAACTAATTTAATTATTTTACCCTAATTATTTGTGAGTTTTGATGTATTTTTTCAATTTATTTTATAGGATTTAGCACATGGTGTCTGTACTTTCATGTAAAAATAGATTTTAGTGGGGCCTATTTTTTAAATAATTAAATTTCATATCCAGTGTTGAGGTGATATAGGAAGTGTGAACTAAGGGAATAAATGATTGTGATTATGAGGGATTAAAGGTTCAACTCACTAAGTTTTTAGTTAGGGTTATCTGAACATAGATGCAAACATTTTAAAATCTAGTCAGTGATGTATTTAAGTCGTTATAATCTGGAATTCCATATCCTTATGCATGATTTGGATAATGGAAATTCTAAATCATATTTTATGAAAACAAGGGGTTTCCTTTAATTTGTGAATTTTTTACTTCCATATAATTAGTTAAAATTATAATCTTTCAAGAAATTTTTTTGAATGAACAAAACATCAATTATATATAATTTTGAATTGAGTATGATTTTATGTTTTCTATAAAATTATGGAATTTATGATATATAACTTGGTATTTTTGTTTTTATAACTTAGTTATGGATACACTTTCTTAAATTATTTTTTTTAGAACTATTTTTATTTACCATTATTAATTGACATTATATATTGAAATTTTTCATGCATGAATGTCTGTTAAATTTATTGGGTAAATCCTAATGAGTTTATAATAACCCATTATATATGAACATTGTAAAACATATATATATTATTATCTATGATATAGGTAAGGAGAAGACATCATTATTCATTAGTGGTGAACTTAGATCAATATTATAATTATGGTGGAGGATTCAGTTCCTCAAGGTTTGAGCTCTTCATTTTATGTCCCCATATGTCTTATATGGTGTAATTTATTTGTAAAATGAGTCTTCCAAAATAAAAATTTATTTCCAAATGGTTTTTATTTAATCAATAACTTTATTCACATGCATAATTTTATTTTATATTCTTAATGGAATATCATTCTATCAGTGATTCACATTAACCCTCACTATTTATCAACAACCTTTAGTTATTGAGGGACATGATTAAGGCTATTTGTAATATCAGCTTCCATCATATAATTTAGGATCATGTGGAAGGGTGTTTAAAGAGAACCTAGCTAAGAAATAACATAAAAAGTACAATAATATCATTATTTAATTAATAAATCTCATAAATAGTTTCATAACTTGAGGAATAATGGTTTTAGTTTCTTATAGATTATCTATATAAACATAATGATATGTAATATTTTATCCACAATATAACTCTTCTAGAATCACTTCTATACTATCCTCAAACATGCTTTTCATAATAACTTGTGTAATGGAAAACAGATAAAGTGGAGATCTAAAACACTCGTTAAAGAAAAACTTATCAACATATCATCAATGGTTAAATGATAAACATGTGGGTAAATAAGGGATGAGATAAATTACTTATTATAAAGAACATAGAATAATAAGAGTTGTCTATAAGTTATGAAATAAAGACATTTAATCTAAAATGAACAAACATATACTATGGAAACTTTTGGTCGAATTATCAAGCACTAAATATTAGCCAAGGAGTATAATCATAAGCACAAGATCACAACATAAGAGTGTGGCATAAACATAAGCATAGAACTAATAATTAAAGGATAGCCACCAATATATTAATCACATAATAAGCTTGGGCTGATCACCTTTGTACCTTCATTATCTTGCGATAATCCTCTCTTATACCATTTGTATTAGGATAAAACCTTTATTGTAACCTTTTGGATTGGTATAAATCCTCCTTTTTAACCTCTATCTTTCTATAAATCCACTTTTTTACCCTTTAGCATGAGATAAATCCTCCCATTTACCCTTTTGAGATAATGAGACAAAATAATAAACCATTTCATTGGAGGGTGATAAGGAACCCACTCATCATTATCCATATATGTGTGTACTGCTTAAAATAAGTCATAAAAAAATCTTAATGATCCAAGGAAAAAAAATTATATTTTTCTAAAATATTTAAAGAACTTCACATTAAAAATTCATCAAAGATCATAGGATATAAAAAACCTGATTTTAAAAAAGGAATATTATTGTAATAAAATATTTATGATGATAAAGACATCACTTCATGTGATTTGAACCATGGTGGAAAAATATAAGTGAAAATAAAAAAGTTTTCACAAATCCAATTAAATGTTAGTATAAAAGATGAAGTGGATATCACATTCAAAAACATCATCATAAAGGTAAATTAAAAACGTTTTTAAACCTCATAATAATTTTTTTAAAACAATATCCTTCAAATTTCATAAAATTTATCAAAAAATATGGAGTGGAAGATAAAAAAATTTTCTTTAAAATATGGAAAATCATTGGAATTTTTTGAAACACTTTATTGAAAACCCCACATTATTAAAAGGATACCAAACCTTTTCTATAAAATGAATAAAGGGTAATAAAAGGATCATTTGGGAAAAAATAAATTATTTTTCCATTATGTAAAATAAAATAATGGTAGAGATTGAAAACATGTATATAGAAGAAAAATACATTAAAAGAGATGATAATTATTATCAAGGAAATTCCATTTCCATAAAAGAATAAATTCATTAAGGAAGAATAATTTGATGTGATAAATTATTTGCAGAGAAATGTAGGTGTTTATAAAAAATAACATTATCATAAGTTATATATGACCATATATTAAAAGTGTTTAGACAAAGAAAATATATTAAAACCCAATGGATATATTTGAGTCCTGAAACCCAATACAAATTGAGGAGAATTTAAATAAAATACTCATGAAATAAAGACATTAAAATTGAACTTAAATTTACATGAATAAAATTATAATCATGATATGATAACAAGAAATAATAATTATTAAATACACCGCATTAATATAATTTGGTGCATAATACAAAATATATATCATATAGAGAAATTTAAGACAGAACCCATGATGATTTTTTAATATTTGAATCAAAAGTCATTGGAATATTAAAATCAAATGATTTGGTAAATCCTATGAATTTAATCATGTATTATAAAGATACACATTCTTGGGATGTATAGAAACCATAGAAATGTGAAATTGGTTCATAAAATTAAAACATGTGTCAATGAAGAGAAGTTGAGATGAAAAAAACCTTTACCTTATTTCCTTTCTTAGTGGATAACATTATAACATCTTGTAAAAAAATAAATAATTTAATAATCTATTTAATAACCTTATTCATATATTCTAAATTTTATATCCCTTATTTATTGATATTTATTTTTGGTACATTGGTCAGTTATAACGTTTTTTTGACCATGAGGTGTTAATGACTTTAACTAATTTAACACACTTTATAATGTTTATGTTGTTACAAATCCATTAACTCTAATTTAATTATTAATATATCATTCAAGGTATTGAAATAAATATATTATGTTTATTTATAAATCTATCATATAATTAAATAAGAGTTTTAGTTATTCTCTAGGAAAAACGAAATAGTGTTGGCTTATTTTGGTGATTTTAGCCAATAAAAATAATACTTTATTAATAGCTTAAATAATTTATAAATATTTACATGACAATATACCATTTAGTGTTTAATTATTATATTATAATATTATTATTTTTATGTTTCTAATAGTTATACATAATATATTCTTATAGCATCCTTCATGTATGTGGTTAAACCGATCCACATATGAACATGCTTTAACTCGATTGGTGAGTATGGTTAATGAGATATTTATTTCATAAGAATAACATTATAATAGAATTATAATGATATAGATTTTTTTCCTATAATTATTAACCATATTTGGTTATTTTTTAATAAATAATGAAAGACTAGAATAAAAATGAAAAAATGATTCTTCATGGAGGAGGTAGTATGTGCACACACATGATTTCCATTTAATTATTTTCCTATATTGATGAAAATGAATAACTAAGGTTTATAAAATAAATATAAAAATATGTCAGTATACTAATGATATGGAATTCATCATATTATTATTATTAGAATATATTTCAAAGATTTATATTAATAATAAAATATTAATAAGTAGATAATATTTACCTTGGATACTTGATTTTTCCATGGATGTCCCCTTCAAATTGAATATATTAAGATAATTATGATTGATAAAGGGATTATTTTAATAGTATAGGGTCATATTTAGATAAAAAATTCTAACATTCAATGAGGAAATAGAATTTACAGTGTGTATTTGAAAGGGTGTAAGTGATATCCTTTTATAATATGAGAGAATTACATTTTTTGAAACCTTATTTATATTTTAATAGTGATATGAAAATATTCCAAGTTAAACGTCTCCAAATTTTCATAATAATGCAGTGTGGGAGATTTTTGGGTCTTGAAATTCTCAAAAAAAGGTTTCAAAACCTGTTATAATCTTTTTATATGGTTTGTACAATTGTGTTTTTAGATTTTACCCTTTTACTTTTAAACTAGGAAACTACTTTTTCACTAAGTGGTTTTATGTTTTATTAAACATATGAAATTACCCATATAAAATATTTTGTGTGTGATTTAAATAACTTTATCCTCTATTTAATCCAATTTAGTTTCAAAATATTATGAAATCAACCCTATAATTAAAACAGATAATGTGTAAATAAATTGTTTTATTAAAAAATGACATTTTGACCATTATAGGTTATTAATCATATTCATTATTGATTACCAATTAAATGAGTGTTAATATAATTATGTATGTTTCTATAAATAATATTATATTTTATATTTAGAGGATTTAAATTTAATTAATTTGACATAAATTCTTTGAAATTAAAAATATAGTAATTTTAAAATTATTTTTTCTCCATTATAATGGTAATTAGTAGTAATCCTAATAATGTATATTTTATTCCCAAAAAAAAAATTGGATATATTAAATAATATTATCATCATTATCTGAAATATAGAAATAATTATATAAAATTAACTTTCTATGTGTAGGTAAATTATTCTCTATATTAGCGTATGTCATGTGTAAAACCCTATTTTTAAAAAAGTTGAATTTTTATGAATAATGTTTATATATAATAAAAAATTATCAATGTTATTTATTTTAATGATACTAAAAAAATTTAAATTTTTAAAGATGATTTAGTGGACATTAATATAAATTCAAATCCAAACTTCTCTAAGTGTAAATTTAATTAATGAACAGAAAAAAATAGGTTCCATAAAATATTACGTTCTTTTAAAAAATGTTATTCATGGGTTTTATAAATTGTAAATAGTATTTTTTTTTTTTTTGAATTAATTAATTTATATTAATATATATATTTTTTTTATAAAAAATAAATAACTTCTAAGTCATATAAAAGTGACAGTATTAGAAAAATCAGTATTTTCACTATTCACATAATTGCTAATTATTTTAGAAAAACCTGAAAACCCCATTATATTAACTACTAATTTTATTATAATATTTTTGTGTCTCATATACATTAGTTGTTGTGTGAAAGGAAATTTATTTAACATTGTGTGATTCTTTACAAGATTTAAAATCTCATGTTGTTATATTCTTCCCCCATTGATAAATTACATCCTCTCAATTTTAATTATCAGTTACCAGTGAAACAAAATAAGGGAATATACGTATATAATCCACTCATTATATAATTTCTCGTGTTTTATCAAAAAAACATCTAAAATATATCATTTTATATAATAACTACAGCTTGTAGATATCATAAACACCTCACTTTAATATGGTTGTCATGTTCAGGCCCTCCAAGTACCAATAGTTTCCCTATAGACATGTGGTCACCTCCCTAGGGCCCACCTATATTCCCTAATGGGTCATAATATTAATTATATTTCCCAAAAACAACACATTTTATCTATAGTACACTTTCTCCTCACTCTCACACACCTTGGGAAACATCCCAGAAGGTTACCCATCTTGATCACAACATCAGGCCAAGCATGTTTAACTGTGGAGTTCTAATCAGGTAGGATCCCGAAAAAAAAAGGTAAACCATGTTGATATGAGTCAAATATTTTATTAATTTAACCCCTTATCATTTTATGGTGTTACATTCACCCCTACTTTAGATCATGATGTCCTCATTGTGGCCCTACATCTCAAAGTAAGTAGATTTACCGTACTTAAAGATGGGTTCCTCCTTTGATACAAATGTAACAACTAGGCCCCACGAACAACATAGACACCTCACCTTCACATGGTCATTGGTTCTTAGACTTCCAAGTACCACCAATTTCCCCAAAGACATGTGGCGTGATCCCTGGGGTCCACCCACATTCTTGAATAGGTCATCAGACTAATGATTATCCCCATAGGAAAACACATGTTCTCTATAGTGTGCTTTATCCCCACTCTCACAGGCCCCATGAAACTTCTCCTAAGGTCACCCATCCTGATATGTTTTGGATCATATACATTGGGTGTTATTTTAAAGACAATTTATTGACAATTATGTTACTTTTTAAAATATCAAATATTTTGAGTTGTTACATTCTACCCCCTTAGATAAATTACAAACAATGAATTTTAATTACCAAATACTAGTGAAACAAAATGATGGTATCTAAGGATATACCCAACTCATGATATAATTTTTTGAGTTTTATCAATATAAATATAATATATATCATTTTATATTACAATTGGGCCTCATAGACAGTACAAACACCACACCTTAACATGGTTGTTGGGTCTTGACCCACCAGATACCATTAGTTTCCCCATAGACACATAGTACCTTCCTTGGGTCCCACCCATGTTCCTAAACATGTCATTAAAATAATGATTTTACCCATATAAAAACACATATTCTCTCTAGTGTTCTTTTTACTCACTCTAAAACACCCTGGGAAAATTTTCAGAAGATTACCCATCCAGATATTTTGTGGCTCAAATACATTGGGTGTTGTGTAAAAAATATTATTGAAAATTGTGTTATTTTTTACAAGATCAAAAAATCTCAGGTTGTCACATTCTATACCCTTAGATAAATTACATCGTCTCAATTTAAATTATAAATTACTAGTGAAACTAAATGAGGGTATCTAAAGATTTACCAAACTCATGATATAATTTCTTGTGTTTTATCAACAAACATATAATATATTTCATTTTCTATAACAATTAGGCCCTATAGATAGCATAGAAACCATGCCTTAACATGGTCGTCGGGTCTTAGCCAGCCAGGAACCACCAGTTGCACCACAGACACATGGTTCCATCCCTAGGGCCCAACCAAGTTCCTTAATGGGTCATCATACCTATGAAAGTCCCCATATGACAACACATGTTCTCTCTAGTGTGATTTTTCCTCACTCTCACACACCCTAGGAAACATACTAGAAGGAAACCCATCCTGAACAGTACTCTAATATAATCACAATTAATTGTGGTGTTCTAATCATGTAGCCTCCCAAAAATAAAGGTACCCCTTGTTGACATGAGTCAAATCATTTAGTCATTTAATACTTTATTATTCTATGGTGTTATATTCACCTCAACTTTAGAGAAAAAAAACCTAATTGTGGACCCTAAATCTCAACCCTAGAAGTGACACCACACATAAGGATGGGTTTCTCCTCAGATATCGATATAACAACTGAGCCCTACAGACTACACAGGCACCTTTACTTCACATGGATGTCGAGTCTTGGCCAGCCAGGTACCACCGGTTTCCCCACAAGCATGTGGTCCCCTCCTAGGGTCCCACCCATATGCCTGAGAAGGCCATCAAACTAATGAATTCCCCCACAATACACCACATGTTTTCTCTAGTGTTCTTTTTCCTCACTCTCACATGCCCCAGGTAACTTCCCAGAAGGTCACATATCCTGATCACTACTCTAGGACAAGAACACTTAATTGTGGAGTCTTATTAAGGTAGGATCCCAAAAATAAAGTTTCTCCTTATTTATATGATTCAATTAACCCTTTATCATTATTGGGATTCACATTCACCCCATATTTAGAGAAATAAATCCTCATTTTGGACCCTACATATCTACCCAGGTAGTCCCGCCACACTTAAGGATGGGTTCCTCCTATGATTCCAATGTAACTACTAGGCCCCACATACAGCATAGACACCTTGCCTTCACATGGTCATTTGGTCCTAACCCTCCAGGTAACACCAGTTTCCCCACAGTCATGGGGTCCCAACCCTGGGGCCCACTCATGTGCCTGAATATGTCATCTAATTAATGACTTTCCCCATATACTAAAATAGGTTATATCAATTTTTATTTTCCATCACTCGCACACATACTAGGAAACATCCTAGAAGGTTACCCATCCTCATCACTACTTTAGGACAAGAATGCTTAACTGTAGATCTCTAATTAGTTAGACTCCCAAAAAAGAAAGGTGCACCTTGTTAACATATTCCATATAATTTATTTATTTAACCCCTTATCATTATGAGATGTTATATTTTCCCTCAGAAAAGTTAAATATTAATATTGGTTTTTTCTCTAATATTTTGAGCTAAGAATCCCACAATGTTAGGTTTCATAACTCCTATAATAGAATTAGTTTTCTGATAGAGATCACTATTGTCAATTCACTAATATATTATCATATAATGGTTTGAAATATTAAATGTTATTTCCTTTTTATGGATTTTATGTGGAGATAGTAAATAAATTTCAAAAATCAAATTGAATTCATTTAAATGATAGATAATAAGACTTTCATGAAACATGCTCTATATACTTCAAATTATTATAAAATAATAAGAGTCATTTTTCCTTGAAAACATAAAAAAATTAGTAGAATTAGAATCCAACATGGCATCCGCTATTCTAGAGAGGAGGGGATATATTAATTAATTAATATAATACACTTATTTATCATAGTATCCTTCAAAAGTGGTTATTTCATAGGATTTTCTTTTGTTGTCTTGGATTTGGTGGGTTTTTATATTGATTGTTTCCATAAAACCTCCATTCTGTGCACCTGTTTTCATAATTTATATACTCCTTACAATTGAATCATTGGACTAAAGCTTTTACATTAATCTTGGAATTCCCTCCATCCATTTAATTAGTCAGTCCCTCGATATCTATTTTACATTCATGTGCTTAATGAATTTATCTTCCAAAATTTACACACTTGTTCCTTGGAGACAGTCCCCCTATTCTTCTCCCCATATTTTCTGCATGTCGAAGGATGTATTTTCTCACCATGAATTTTATCACATGAATTTCCATGGAAATAAATTTTTATATTATTATCCTTTAAACTATGAGATTCCCTATATTAAATTTCCACCATGGGGTCACCTCAAAAAAATATCCTCATAATAACCAAAATACTTTTATCCAATTATTTTTAGATACTTATCTTCAATCCACTAATGAAATCATCGACCATACATTCATGGTCAATGACAAAACCATAGTTGTACCTTGAATTTCTTGTGAATTTTTCTTCATGGAATCAATTTCTTACTTTGGCCTTATGTTCATGATTTGGTTGGAATTTTTCAATATCCAATGGAATTGAAAACATTATTAAAGAGAATAAAAATCATTATAGTAGTTAGACATTTATTGATGATACTCGTTAGTGTTCAAAGGAGAAAGAGGCTTAGGTTCAAGGTAATATCAATTGTTTTGATCCATTTGATAACCAAATAAATACTTTTTTTGATAAAGGTAAACAACTTGTTACTGGCACTAATGGTGAGGGATTCAAATCTATTAAGGAGATGAAATCTCAATAATTAATGGACTACTCCAATACAAATAGAACTATCAATACATGGTTTACTCAAAATTATAAGTCCTTAGTGGTGGTGATCTATAAAAATAAGGAAAATGATATCCTCTTTGTGGGATTTTATGGTAATGATCATACTTGTAGTGCTGAGAGAGAATATTTACAAATTGTACTGGAGATATCTGAGTCAAACACTAACCCATAAAACACCATGGGAAGAGGAAAAATGTTCTAATAATCTTCTAAGATGACTAAACTCATTTAAGATAATTAACTAATTATAAATACTCTTTAGAGGCCACTCATTTGGATATTATAATAAATTGTTTCTTTGTTGTTGTTATTGTTGTTAATTAATTATATTCACTCTTTAAATTGTACTTACTATGATGATTTCCACTAAACCCATAAAATTTTATTATCCTGGAAATAACATTATTGAATTAATAGGTATGGTAACATTGATAATTATTATCTTAAAAATTATATATATTAGAAATATGTGACATCCCGGCCCAACTCGCCACTAAGATAGTGGCTAGACCAGTCTCCACATGTCCTCGAGCATGACTCCCCTTATGCTAAAGACTACCGTCTAGCAGTGAGAGTCTATTAATGGTATAGTGGATATAATATACCCTCTAGATCATAGTAGCACAGTAGTTTATCAGATAATAAATAACATAAAAATGATAAATTAGTAATAAAAGAAGGACAATAAGTGGAAGAATAATATAATATTTAAATAAATAAATCCGAAAACAATTTACAAGAATGCATGTATTTCAGATTATTCTACAAATGTAAGAAGTATGAATTAAAATATAAATACAATTTAATTAAAGAAAACTTCCCAACAACTATATCCATAAGAATCTCGAGCTTTGTCTCAGTCCTGTACTCCTAACTCCCAGGTACAATCTAAATTGTACAATCAATCTACCACGGACCTGCAAATATAAGGTCTACTGGGATACCCTAGTGAAATGGTAGCCCAAGCATGATGTTAGATAATAATCTCAGTAGACCAGCACCCATGGTGTCAAGCCTAATCCATTACTTGATATTTAATATAAAGAAATGAGCAAGTATAAGTAGAAAAATAAACGAGCAATTTTGAATAAATAAACAACAACACGACTAGGTTCCTAAGGGACACCATGTGTCTATACCTGCTTCAAAGCCCAACTAGGTATCTATGTATGTGGGTAGATCCACCTATATCAATATGTATGACCAAAATCGATGGTATATTCTCCTACCAAGGACAAATCTCTCAAAATATACCATAAACATACACCCCCTACCATCATGCTAACCAAAATCTCTCCCTTATGCATAACTTTAATGTCACCGCCAAGAATCATGTGATTGTGCATATATCCATTAGGATTCTGATATAATAATATACCCTTCCCTTGGGAATTTAGTACTGGTTTTCCTATCCCTCAGGCAATATGAAAATGTGTTCCAATCCCTCAGGCTTCAACACCAATCATGAATCCTCAAACATCCCATATAATGATATACACTACCCTTGGGAATCATGTACTAGTGAACCTTTCCCTCATGTGGTACATATGAACATGAACCAGGCCCTCAAGTGTCAACACCAATCAATTTCAAACCCTTAGGTATCAATCACATCAATATCACGTATACTCAAAAGCTATGTAAGAAAAATCACAATTCTAGTATCAAACATACCGGATTTATCGTCATAAGAAACAACGATCAATTTATAAAAATTACCATATATCAATCAAATAAATTTCATTAGTCCAGGTTCATAATTATCATAATAAGTATATCAAACCTGCTTAATTAATCATTTGACCCTAAAGTTGTTAATATATCAATTAAGAAAAAATTCCCATGGTTATTCTTCCACAATAAGTCACACAAATTTATTATCATTACAATTCAAAATTCTAACCCATCAATCAATCAAATTATACAATTTATTGTTGGGATTGAAAGTTATACATACTATGTTTCAATTAAATCCAAGGTTAGCACACCTATTGGGTGGCTATAAGTCTCAATATCCTTACCTATAGATCAAAAGGGATTCAATGGTGATTTTAAAAAAATATATATATTTTAACAAGGATTATCCAACATATCTTTCCATGCTTGTGATATACTTGTGTGGTCTCACATATCACAATTACTATAAATAATTATATCATATAAAATAGATTTAGTTTATACCACCCAAATAAATTCCATTTAATTTAATTCATTTAAAATATTTCAGGAAGGAATGATATGTCAATCCATTCCATTCAATTCATGTCATTTAATTAAATAATTCAAGGAAATTCATTTATCAAGGTTCAAGTAGTACTTAGAAGGTACCATGGGAAAATAGGGGAAACAACTACATGGGTGTTCCGTTTTTATAAGTCATGATGATTCAATAAATTTATAAGATGGGCCAAGCACATAGATGGTGTCTTGGTTCTCTAAACATTTTCAAAATGGAACTCCATTTTCTAATTCGATTATAAGCCATTTCCTAAACATTCCATATGTCAATCATAACCACAACGCATAAAGAAACACCAACACAATAATACAAGAAAGCATAAAAGTCTAATCATTACTTTTTTTCTTAGAAGACAATGCACCTCTATTAGAGTAGTTTTCTTATAAAAACATAACTCTTTTTATCAAAAAAACATTTATCATAACAAATCATTTCATTTAAGAATCTCAATTAAATTTATCAAAGAATCGTTAAAAAGATAACTAATTCATTCTTAAATTTAATTTCTTAAGGAAAGGGGATCATACATCAATAGAAGACCAAGCCAAGCCGAACACTTTAGCACTTGACATTTTCAATAGCTGGGATCACTTCACACTTTCTCACACATACATTCCTATATATATCCCTTAATCTGATGTACATATTCCCCTCTCCATGAGGGAATATGTATGAGGAATATATATATATATATATATATATACCTATATATATGAGTGAAAGCCTTCAAGGAGCCACCAAAATCTCTTGAAGTGATGGTGGTAAGCCAAAACCATTATGGTGAGGCCAACTCACTTAAGGAAAAAATACTAGGAACTTATAAACTAGGAAATCCCAAAATATAAATTGAGAGACAATGAAGAATGGAAGTAAACCATACCCCAAAACAATGGAGGTGAACCAAATCAAACCAATATGCTTCTCCTTCATCAGGGGATGCTGGAACATGAACAAGTTCGACCCAAGAGATGCTTCTCATAACCTAACATCAAAGTAAAACCCAAAAATCAATTAACCCCAAACCCTAGGGTTTTGGATGAATAAGAGAGAAGATAGGGAGACTAAAAATTGGATGGAAAGTAAGGGGAGAAGGAACCGGAGATATTACCTTGAAGAATCGAAGAGAAATCATCAAGAAATATGGGTGGATCGATGAGCAGAGAGGAGTTCATAGAGAGGGGGCCACACAGTATGGTGTTTGGCCAAAGGGGGTGTCGTGTGAGGTTGGGGAAGACGTCCTTTGGTTCCCTTATAACATAACCTAAAATAATCATAATCATAATAAACATAAGAATCATAATTTGATTATTATTATTAAAAAACTTATTTATTTTTATTTACCTATTTATTTTATTTTATTTATTTTCCTTTTAATTTTAATTTAATTAATTAATTTCATAAAGACAAAAATATTGTACAGTTTTCTGTTGAGAGCCGCATGGTTTTAGACTAACCAGGTTCCCCTAACAGCACCTCCTAACTTGAGGTTTCAGATCCAGATGCTTCTGAAATATGGAAGAACACCTAGGGCACCCCCTGGGCCTTGAACCACATCCAAAAAACACATTAAAGTGTTGAAATTCTCGGAATCCCACTCTGAATCTTGGTTTGTAAAATGAACCATCCAGTAAACATAAAAATTCAAATTCCTTTGGATTTTTATTCCAAACACATGTCGTTATAACCTAACCACCTTAGAACTTCTTGTCCTTGATAATTCTTCAGGAATAACGAAAAAAATACTCTACCTACACGGGTCAATAAGATTCATTAAGATGGTCATGTTCAGTTTCCAAACTCACAATGCACCTTCAAGAATCATTTAAGCATACAACACTCAATCCATTAACACCCAATTCAATGCTCATTTTCCAAATGAAAAACTGATACTGCACTTACCTAACCCTTTTTAGCTAAAGAAAAAATCACATCATCGTCTCATTAAAAATCTGGCCAAATGTGCTACCTACCTTAGTTTTAATCATTAGAAGGGGCCAATTTTGAACCATAGTACCTACACCATCGGAATTTCCTTATGAATAACGCCTATAAGAATTATAGTGATGATAATAGTTTTATTTTGAAATGGTAAAACAGTATATTCCCCATCGACCTCTCTTAGACAGGTCGAGTCAGCTTTTCATGAAAAACCCCTAGCTAACACACACTGCACTCACCTCTACCCAACAACATGCCCAAAAAAGTCCTTATCCCACCATATATAATGAAGTAGAAGGAAATAGGTCGATATTCTTCAACCAACTTATTCTGAAACACCTATATTAGATGGTCAGTGCATGACAAATGGATCCAAAATTCCTTTCTCTAAGTCAATCTTGCATTTACAATGAACATGTTCACTAGAGTCAATAGCTGACTCTCGAAGAATTTCCCTGGCTAAACCACCACCAGACCATTAAAATATTGTGTAAATGCATTAACAAGGGTGTAATATCAATCCAACCCACTAAAAGAATCACCCTTTTTAAACAGCACTTCTGAGATAGGAAAAAACTTTGGGGTAACCTTGGATTCATTGAAACAAGGGTTGAAGAAACTGACCTGGGGTAGTGAATAATTCATTTTTACAGGAAATAATTTGGTACAATCCAAGACGTCCACATAAGAACATTTACTGAGCATAGAATGGAATCCTCCATATGGTCGAGTCAAAGGAAAAAATGGTTGGTGTCCAAGAGTCCATCCATGGTATTACTACATGAGAATACAAGTATACTCAGGACTAACCAATCCTAGAGAAGAACCACACTTTAGCATGAAACATCAATAAGAAAACACCCAACAAGATCATCAATTTTGAAGTTTTAACATGGTGTAACATGAATGATCTCTAAGTGTATCAACGACGATGTCGAGATAGGTGAAATGCATGTCGCTAAGTAGAATACACTGAAAGGATTTTCATGGTTTCCGGTCTATCATACAGACTTACTAGAAAGAATAATAGTCAAACCAAAACTAGAAAAATTTAAGAAAGAGGTTTGGCTTCACCTACCGATGCATCGTCATTAACAGAACCATGATGACTTCACCACCCGAGGAATTACTTGATCATTCAATATTCACTACCAAATTCCATGTGAGACAAACAATGTTTCTCAAAGGTTTCATACACAACCAACCTCATTGACTAGAAAGCACTGATATGTTTCAAAACTCACCATCCTCAAAGGTATTTAAGCATAAACAGACCATTTCCCATTTTCCCTCCTTGGTTGTGTTGTTTATACATGGAGGGAAACATAACTACTACCAAAATATACATGATGATTCCCACCTTAGGAATGTCCTAGTTTTCAAAAGAATATATAGAACACCCACTCACAAGTGAGCTACATCAGATCCACTATATATGTATATGTGATGATCCTCTGAGTCATGATCACTATGTCAATGTTGTTGGATTGTAATCTAGAACCAACCTGAATAGAATGTAAAAACTTGTGCTCTTCTAGGAAAGTCATTCTGATCTTTGGGGTGAATTGATTCCTTTTAATTCCCAGGTAACTCTACTCCAAATATGTCCCAAGAATTTACTAAATAGCCTAAGGCTCAGCGATTTCACTGAACTCAACTAGTTTGTTTCATCATTTAGAAACTCGACAGGTACCACATACAAAAACACATGTTACCCCAAGGTTTCATAAGAAAGATGAAACATCCTAAATACTATCAATAGGCTATCAACCCTATTAATTCAAGTATTGGATGGATCGTACAATAGATTTAACTCAGATTCAAATTTCCCCATACGACCATTAACATAGATGATGACGTACCAATTCAACCAACAATGAGGAAGAAGAAAGGCAATAGACCGATGAAGCGACCAACCATGCATGAGGCATGTCTAACTAGCTGAAAACGAGCAGTACCTAATGTTCATTCCCATAGAAAAAGTCAAGGATGCCATGACCACCAATCTAAACAAGGGTGTCATTGAAAACTACAAGTCCTATAAGAAAAATTAGCACCCAAATCACACCAAGTGTCAGAAACTCATGACATTAGAAAGGAATTTGATTTCTAAGGCTAATACCTTCTGTGGGCTAGCTCATTATGAGAGCACATATGTCGACACTATTAATAGGTTAGTCCACACATAAGTCACTAGGCTATAAATCCAATCATCTAATCTATTTCTAAAAAGAATAATGCCTGTGAAAAATGTTCCCACTTATGCTCCAAGTAAACTCAAATGAGAAACTTAAATTGTCCTTAACAAGGGTCTAAATAGAGGACACCATTACAGGTTCCATTTTGAATCCATTACATTTATTCACTTTTAAATATTTCAACATCTAAAATATTTAATTTGAAAAATCAAGTGCCATTTTAAAAAAAAACACTAGGCAAATGATTTTAACCAATGTCCCAAGGGAAAAATTGGTAAGTTATATCAAAATTCCTTTTTGAAATTAATTTTTTTCACATCCCATCATAATTAAAAAATTTACCTTATATATTACTTTTAATAGATTAGGTGACCTATGAGGGTCCCTCTAAGACAACCTGGGTTCATCAGAATGCAACCCAAAAGCAGTTTATTAGTTATTGAAGTTATAAACACCTGTAACAGGTTATCTCATAAGATACATGTGCCAACTGACCTACTTGGGTATAGCTTCACATTGTAGAAGGTACCCCAATTTCATTTAGGTTAAATTTAAACACCTTTTACATATAACCATTTCAAAATACAACATGTTCATATATAGTTGTTGGATTATATGGGTTTTCATTCCCCAACCTATAAAGAACACATACACTTTATAAACCAAAGTATAGATCCCATTTTACCAAAACTAATCTACTTTATCATTAGAACTTTTGCAACCATTTATAATTGTTTGAATGAATGGGTTACCTTGTCCCAATTATAAGCCACTCATACACCTTATAATCAAAAACTAGTTCATATTTATTCACAGCCCATATTTATTTTTCCCATGCAACCAATTACACATTAAAAATGAAACTAGAATGATATCATAAGTATTAAACCCATAGAAACTTTCTATAAACACTAAATCATTGAATTTAAATAAGAATGTAATTTTTTATATACACAAGCATGGTATATCCCATAAGGAAAAAAATAAAAATAGAAAGAAACCTACATATTCAACTAAATGGAATGAAATATGCATGGCATGTGAAATATCTATGTGGGTAATATGATTCATGTTATGCTTAATCCTTGACATTCTAGGACAAGGGTAAAATTTCTTAAATTTATAAACAAAAATATTGTAGAAATTACACCATTCACTCAAGGTGAAATAAAATTTAATTGTAATATTGAATAGCATGAACGACAATTCCCAACCCTGGACACATGGTCATTTCCCATAAGTGGGGTGATAAGTCCCAAGCATAGCTATTTACCAAGTGTCGACACATTCTTAGTCTCCAGTCTACCATCCCAAAATAGTAAGAAAAAGGAAATATAAACCCCTTGGTACCACTTTGTAATGTTTTGACATGACTCAACATTAAAATGGTGGAAAAACTAGTTTCCACAAGGCCTCAAGCATGCCTGACCATACACCAAAGGTTTCTGACTAGTAGCGATGGTCTATTATTGATATAGTGGTTAGAATATACCCTCTAGATCATAGTCTCACAATGGTTTATTAGATAATAAATAATATAAAAATGTGGAAGTAGTAATAAAATAATGACATGTAGTGGAAAAATAATATAATATCTAAATAAAAATGGTCAATTCCAATTTACAAGAATTCATGTATATCAAATTATGTTATAAACACAAGAAGTATGAATTATAATAGCAATACAATGTAATAAAAAGTAAAAACTACTAGCTCCATGAGCATCCTAAGCTCTAGATCGGTCTTGTGCTCCTAACTCCCATATATAACCTAAACAGCATAAGAAATCAACTAAGGTCCTACAGATATAATGTCTACTCAGGTGCCCTAGTGCAATGGTGGCTCAAGCAGGGTTTACCATGATAATATTAATAGTTCGGCACCCACGGTTTCATTCCCAGTCCATTACATGATATGTAATGAAATGCGATGAGTAGGTATAAGAAGAAAAATAAACAAGCAATGCTGAATAAATAATCAAAAACCTACCTAGGTTCCTAAGGGATACCTCATGGCTATGCCATCTTCGGCACCCTTCCAGGTATCTATGTCTATGGGTAGATACTCATATATTATTATGGATCACCAAAATTGGTGGAATATTATTATATCGAGGATGAATCACTTAGAATATACCATAAAAATATGGCCTCTACCCTCAGGCTAACGCAAATCTTGCCCTCAGGCATAACTAGAATCTCACCCTTAGGCATTGTGTGACTGTCCATCTATCCCTCAGGCATCTAGAATAATCATATAATCTACTCTCAGTCATTTATTACCTATGTTCCTAGCCCTGAGGCAGTACAAAAATGTTCACCAAGACCTCAAGCGTCAACACCAATCATGATTCCTCCAAAATTCCATATAATCATATAATTTTCCCTCAGGAATCAGTTACTTATGTGCCTTACCCTCAATAAGTATGGAAGAACATGAACCAGGAACTCAGGTATCAATACCAATCATTCTCAAACCCTCAAGTGTCAATCACATCGATATCACATAATCTCAAAATCTAAGCAATCAAAATCACAATTCTAGTATCAAACACAATAGATTTATCATCATAAGAAACAATGGTCAATTTATAAAAATTTACATTTGTAAAACAAATTAATTTCATTAATCTATGTTCCTAATTATCATCATAATTATATCAAACCTATTTAATTATTAATTCAACACTAAATTCATTGATATATCAATTAACCAAACTTTTCTAAGGTGATTCTTCCACAATAAATCACAAAAAATTATTACTATACTAATTCAAATGTCTAATCAAGAAATCAGTCGAATTATCCAATTTATTGTAGGGATCTAAATTTAAATAGAATAGGTCTCAATTAAATCTAAGGTTGGCACACCTATCAGGTGGCTATAGGTCTCAATAACCTTTTCATGGACCCAACGGGATTCAAAGGCAGTTTTTAAAAAATAAAAGATTATAGTTTAAAATGGATTATCCAAAATATTGTGTCATTCCCGTGGCATGCTAGTGTGGTCAAACAAATTACAATGACTAATAAAATTATATCAAATAAAAAGGGATTTAGTTTAGACCACCCAAATAAATTCCATTTAATTTAATTCATTTAAAACATTTAATTAAGGCAAGTCATCATGTCAAGACATTCAATTAAATTCATGCCATTTAATTAGACAAGTCAAGGAAATTCATTTATCAAGGTTTAAGTGGTACTTAGAAGGTATCATGGGAAAATAGGGAAAATTCCTACATGGGAATTCCATTTTTATAAGGCATTCCAAGTCATTCAATTTATAAGATGGGTCAATCACATAGATGGTGCCTAGATTATTTAATCATTTTAAAAAGGGAACTCCATTTTCTAATGACATTAGAATCCATATGTGAAACATTCCATATATGAATCATAACCTTAATTCATAAAGAGACACCAACCCAATAATCCAATAAAGGATAAAAGTATAAT
The DNA here is from genome assembly GCA_963277665.1 of Viscum album. Lineage (NCBI taxonomy): Eukaryota > Viridiplantae > Streptophyta > Magnoliopsida > Santalales > Viscaceae > Viscum > Viscum album. The sequence goes on from OY728119.1 coordinate 2,125,899,923, forward strand.
CACTACTTTTTATCTTAGAAGACAGCACACCTTCAATAGTGGAGTTTTATTATAAAAACATGACATTGTTTATCAAACAAAACATCTATCATAACTAAGTATTTCATTCAAGAATATCAATTAAATTTATTAAAGAATAATTAAGAAGGTAACTAATTCATTCTTAAATTTAAATGGGAAAGGAAAGGGGATCCTACCTCAAAAGAAGACCAAGCCAAGCTGAACACTTTTTTACTTGAAATTTTTAACGGAAATGATTTCTTATCACATTCACACACATATATTCCTATATATATACCCCTTAATCCAATGTACAAACTCCCCTCTCTGTGAGGGAATATTTAAAAGGACTATATATATATATAGATACATACCTATATATATGTGTGAAAGCCTTCAAGGATCCACCAAATACACTTGAAGTGATGCCGACAAGTAGAAACCATCACGGTGAGGCCAACATAAATAAAGAAAAAATAATAGGAACTCAAAAACTATAAAATACACAAATATAAATTGAGTGAAAATGAATAATGGAGGAAAACCTTACTGAAAAACAATGGTGGAAAACCAAATCGAACCAATCCTCTTTTCCTTCGATGGTGGATGTCGGAATACAAACAAGGACAACCCGAGAGACCCTTCACATTACCTAACATTGAAATAAAACACAAAAAATGGTTAACCCTAAACCCTAGGGTTTCGTCCAAACAAGAGGGGAGATGGGGAGACCAAAAATTGGATGGAAAGGAAGAGGATAAGTAACTGGAGACCTTACCATGAATGATTGAATAGAAATAACCAAGAAATATGGGTGCATCGATGAGAAAATATGAGGTTTTAGAGAGGAGGGGTCACGCACTATGGGGTTCATCCAAAAGGGGGGTGTCGTGTGAGGTAGGGGAAGACCCCCTTTTGTTCTCTTAAAACATAACCTAAAATAATAATATTAGTAATAATATTAATCGTCATCATCATCATAATAATAATAATATTATTATTATTATTACTATTAAAACTTTTATTTATTTTTATTTACCAATTTATTTCATTTAATTTATTTTCATTTTAATTTTAATTTAATTAATTAATTTCTCTAAAAGAAACACATTGTGCGGTTTTTGGTTGAGGGCCGCATAGTTTCAGACTAACTGTGTACCCCTTCCATCTCCTTCTGACTTGAGCTTTCAGAGCTCGATGCTCTCAAATTATGAAGGAACTACCAAGGAACCTATGATCCTTGAACCACATACAAAAACAATACATTGAAGTGTTGAAACTCTCAGAATCCCACTCCAAATATTAGTTTGTAAAATGTCCCATCCAATAAATTCAAAAAATCAAATTCCTTTAAATTTTCATCTGGTTCAAAACATGGGTCATTACATAATAAGCTTTTAATGATCCGAGATTTGTAGAATAGAAAAAATATTTTATACTATATTTATCCACTACTCAACAATTATTAGATCCAAATACCCCATGAATATCATCTATAATTGATGAATGAAAAAACATGATATCAATCTATCACTTTTGTTTTTTTAGGTCCACGTTTTTTGAATTATTATTTATTAACTAGGATTGATTTTTCATGAAGGTTTTCACTCAATTTTATATCCAATTAGGTTATTATTGGGAAAATATTCAGATAGTCTGTTACACCCATTCTTAACTTGGTTAATTTAGGATTTTTCCATTATATTATAATAAGGGAATGTTAGAAAAAAAGGAAATAATTAAATTCACATAATGAAGAAATTATCCTACAATAAATAACATAGAAATGAAAAATATTACCTATTTTTTTAATATCTAGTTTTTAATCTATGTTATCCACGGTTATCACCCTACTTAGTTCCCTAACTAAACCAGTTAGTTATTTATATCCTCTATAATGTTTTATAAACAAAATGTGTATTAACAAAATCGTATCCCTTGGGTTTGTACATCTTAGTGTGAAATTAGGAATCTTTTTTATGTACCAGGTCATAGTTGAGTTAATTCCCAACACAACCTCTTCAGTATTATTAACCCTAGGTAAAAATGTTTCTAAGCCTTCATCAACATTCCAGTATCATAGAAGGGATATATTTTCTATGAAAACCAAACAACATTTACTTTAGTAAAACATCATGATATTGTTCTATACTTAGAATTACCCCTTAGACTTATCTCTAGGGTTTTCAATAGAGTTCTTTAAACTAATCTCTAAAAAATATATACATTCCCACTAATACCCACTATAGTAACCTTGGCTAAACATAACACCAAAAGTATTATAATCACATGATTTAATTAATACAACTCCCAAATTTTCTTATAATTTGAGTTCCCATAGTTTTAGTGTCTTAGATATTAACTTTATAAATATATTAGTATATAATCATTTCTCCATAATCAAACTCCTCTAGACTCCATTGAATAATTTCCATAAGATATAATTATGTACGTAACCTAGGGAATAGAAAACATATAATGGGGGTATATTAAATTATAAATAAGGGAAAACATATCAAATAAGTCACCAAATTTTAGATAATTACCATATAAAAGATCATGTTGATGGAATAAATTAATTATTAAAAGGAACATGGAATAATAAGAGATTTACATAAGTTATGATAGAAGGATATGTAGTCTGAAATGAATAAATATTTACTATGTAAAAAGTGTTTTGAATAATTAAACCTTAAATATGATTCAAGGAGAATAATTATGTTAATAGGATCATGACATAAGAGTGTGCGATAAACATAAGCATTGAAACCATAAGTCAAGGCTACACACCAATTCATTAATACCATAATAGGTTTCGGAATACCATCCAAGTACCTTCTTGGACTTAGGATAATCCTCCCATGTACCTTTGGGATTGGAAAAAAACCTCCCTAGTACCCTTTGATTTGGATAAATCCTCCCATGCACCATTTTTCTTGGGATAAATCATCACTTGTACCCTTGGGATTGAGATAAATCCTCTCATGTAACCTTTTCCTTAGGATAAATCTTACAGTGTACCCTTTTGATATCATGAGTCATAAACATAATAAAATAAATTTGATGGTGATATAGGATCCCACTCATCATCATTTATTGAAATTTTTACAACTTAAAATCAATCATAATCAAATCTTAATGTACACATGAAAAAAGTATAGGTTTCATAAAAATTATAAAACATCACATAACATAAACATAAAGGATCATAGGATATCAAAAAACTCATTTTATAAAAGTAGTAATATCATTATAAAATATTTAGGATGATCCAAACATCACTTCATGATAGATGAACCATAGAATAAAATAGAAGTCAAAATAAAAGAGTTTTTAGAGAACCTCTTAAATTTTATTATAAGAAAATAAGGGAAAATAAATTTCAAAAAAATATTTCAGAAGGAAAATAAAAGACATTTGAAAACCTGATAATAAATTGTTCTAAAAAAATATCTTTGAAAAATCATATAAGTTATAAAAAAATGTGGAGTGTAAGATAAAACATTTTATTTGAAAAAAAAACTTTTTAATATTTTGAAATTCCATTATTAATAAACACGCATCGTTAAAAGGATAAAAAGACAATTATTTAAGATTAATAATTTGAATAAAATAATAATTTGTGATAAAAAAAATGTATATTCATTAAGTAAAGGATAGTGTTTGTGGAATGTAAAAACATGGATATGGAATATAACTCCATTAAAAGGGATGAGAATTATTCTCAATAAAATTTCATTTCTAGATAAATATAGAATCATCAATGAAGAAGACTTTTATGTGATATATTATTTCTAATAAAATAAGTTGGAAATAAAATATTACATTATCATAGGTAATATACATCTATACTTGTAATGTTTTTAGATAAAGAGAAGTGATTTTATCCCAAGCGAACGATTTGATTCAAGAAAACCCCTTACAAATTAAAGGGAATTTAAATCTAATCCTTTTTAATTTTATAGATTCAAATTGAACTTAAATTGCCATGAATAAAATTATTCTCATGATATGGTATCCCAAATATGTAGTATGTACAACGTATGAATAGAATTAGGTTCTTAATATAAAAAAATGTCTCATAGAGAGAAATTTGAGATGAAAACACTTACGAATTTGGTAGTCTTTGAATCAAAAGTCATTGGAAGATTGAAAAAAATATAGTTCTATAAATATATTTAATTAAATATTTTATAATTTAAAAATAAATTCTTTGGATGTATAAACACCATATATATAATTAATATCACTATAAAATTAAAGCATATCTAAATGAAGACAAGTTGATATGAAAAAAATTCCTTACCCAGTTTCCTTACTTAGTTGATGACACTCTAACTTCCTATAAAATGAACATAGATACCTTAATCATATATCTAAAAACCTTATTCAAATATATCATCTAATATATCACTTATTTATAGTTTTTTGTTCTTGGTATATTGGATATTTATAACTTATTTTCAACTATATGGTGTTAACAACTTTAAACATTTTCATATGCATTATAATGATGATGTCATTACCCATATATTGATAAAAATTTTATAATTAATATATAATTTAATGTATTTCAATATTTATTTTATATTTATTCATAAATTTATTATATCACTCTATATTTTTTTTGTTTCACTATGTAAAAATAGAATCAGAGTTGTCTAATTTTAGTGATTTTAGAGAGAGAAAATGATACTATAATAGTGGTTAAATAACTAATATAATATTTCTAGAACCATATTATTATCATGATTTTTTTATTATTTTATAATAATTTTTTTATAATCTAATTTTTATCCATAATTTTTTTTTGTATCATCGTTTATGTAGGTGGTTAAACTAACCCAAACGTGAACACGCTCTATCTCTATTGGTGAGTTTTCTTAAGAAAGTGTTTATTTTAAAATAATATCATTATAATAGAAGAATAATTATTTATTTTTTATTATTTTATAATTTTGGACTATAATTGATGATTTTTCGATAGAAAATGAAAAACTAGAAGAAAAACAAATAAAATGATTCTTCAATGATACGATAGTCCAGGCATACACACGATTGACATTGATTTTTTCTAAGTGGATGTAAATGAATAAATAAGTGTTATAAGATTAATATAAAAAAAATCTATATATACGAATGATACTAAATTCATCTTATTATTATATTTATAATATATTTTTAAGAGTAATATAAAAAAGAAAATCATAAGAATGATATAATACTTACCTTGGAGACATGATTTTTCCTTGGAAGTCCCCTTGAAATTAAAGGGATGAGGATATGATTGAATAGGGGATTATTTTATTGGAATAGGGTTATATATAGATAAAAATTTAAGATTTTACATTAGTAATTCTAGTGGTATATTTATCATTGAAATTGTGAAATTGATATCATTTTTTATGAGGAGAAAATGACACATTTAGAAGCACACATTCTATTTTAACAATTCCATGGAACTATTACAAGTTCATTCGATTAAAAGATCTTTAATAATGGGGTGTGGGGTATTTTTGGGTCTATAATGGATCAAAAACGTGTTTACACACATGTTTTAAATATGTTATAGGGTTTTTACCATTATGTTTTTACATTTTAACATGTATCTTTTAAACTCGGTAACTAATTTTTTAACTTAGTGGATTCATGATTTATTAAAAAAATAACATAACCCATATAAAAAATATGGGTGTTATGGAAATAAATGTATACTCTATTTAATTCAACTAAATTTATAAAAACTATAAAATTAACTTTCAAATTAAAATAGATATTGTGCCAAAAAAACTTGTTTAGTAGAAATATGCCATTTTAAGCAGAATGGAATCTTAATATTATTTAGAATTGATTACTAAACAAATTATTGTTAATAAAATTATTTATAATTTTATACAACATATTATATTCATTATTTAATGGATATAAATTTAATTGATTATATATAAATTCCTTAAAATCAATAAAACAATAATTTTAAAATTATCATTTCACTCATATCGGGGTAATTAGTACTGATCCTAACAATATAAATTTTATACAAAAAATGATATTGGTCACATTAAATAATATTAAATTTATTATCTAAAATATATGAATCATTTTATATGTGTATGGATATTAATCTTTACGTTAGCACATTTCACATGTAAAAACTCATTTTTAAGAAAAGTGTATTTTTAAGCCTAAAGTTTATACATATGAAATAAATTGTCAATGTTATTGACTCTAATGATAATAATAATATTATAATTTTTTAAATATGAGTTATATTAATTTTATATAAATAAAAAAATTCTAATTCTCTCAAGTATAAATTTTATTAAAAAATAAAAGAAAATTTGTTTTTATAAAATATTACTTCATTATATAAAATTATATTAGTGGGTTTTTTATATTTAAGATAGTATTTTTAAAATTATTTATTTTATGTTAAAATTATATATTTTATATAACCAGGAGGTTTTAAAAACTTTTATATCATTAATAGTGACTGTATTGGAAAAATCAGTATGTTTTACTATTCACCTAAAAACAAATTATTTTTGAAAAATATAAAAAATTAAACTTTAGCTAACTCTGATATACTTAATTCAAAAATTAATTTTATTCTATAAAATTAAAATTCTAAATTTTAAAATTTATCATCAAAAAAATATAAAATATAATGAAAATCAACATTAAATATATCCTTTTTCAATAATAAAAACCCATAATTTTTTATCTTATAAAGGTAATAGATTTTTATTTTTCACAATGATATTTTAACTACTAATGTAATTATAATATCTTATATATCAACTACATCAACTTTTTTATGAATGAAAATTACTCAAATATTGTGTTAATTTTTACAAGATATGACATCTCGGGTTGTTATAGTGTCACACTCAGATCCTATCATAAAGAAAAACTATTTCTCTCTTTACAGACATATTTATTAAAAATTTCATGTATTCATATATAATTCAATTAATAAATCATATTCTTCATTTTTATTTTAAAATTAGTGGTAAAGCATTTAGAATTATAAAGATAGTTTTTAGTAGAAGTGGAAATGTTATATTGATCCCAATCAACATAATTTTCCTAAAAGTGATGTTAGGAAAATAATAGTAACATTTATTTTTGATGTTCCCAATATGAATATAGAATCATAGAAGTTGAGAGTCTTTTTTATAAATAAATCATTTGGATTAAATTAATCCATATATTGTAAAAAAATAATGCCATGATGATTATGTTTTTTATACTGATGAAAAGTATACTCTTTTGAGATGTTTTAAATAAGAGTATATGAAATGAATTAAGTTCATTGAGTTTTAAAATCCTACATGAATTTCAAAAACATATCCTAAATAAAATAAAATTTAATTTATTTGAATGTGAAGATAAAATAAAACAGAACTATCAGATAAATTAAAGAAACTTGATCAGATATCTAAACCAAATAAATGTATGTAAATTTATTGATATTTTATCTATAATGTCGAGGAAGGTAGTGGATAAACTCATTTTAATAAATAACTATGATAAATCATCTTATTCTCAAATACATAACCAAACATCAAAAATCATACCTACTTAACATTATTTTTCCCCTTTAATTATTAGAGCACACTTTTATTCAGCCTCATCTTCATCAATTAAAGATTAATTTTTTTTAGGAAACTCCAAAACTAAAATCATTAAAAAAATACATCATGTATTATATGAGAAAGTAATAATTTAAATTCAAAACCTTATACTCTTCATCTTCATCATCATATTCCTATACCTCATAGATTTAGTCATTTTTCTATTTTTTAAAATAAATTAAAACCAAAATAATCAATCATATCACTCTAAAATAATGCATTTTTTCCCAAACCCAAATAATTAAAAAACAAACATCTTTTTACCAAATAAGTTATTTAAATCAAACATTATTAAAAAAATTATGATTAATAAAAAATTAAGTTATTTTTAAAGTAAAATCATTATGATATGTCACAATAATATTATTAAAAGTTTAAATGATATTCTTAGACTTGAAAAATATCTTATGGAGCTTCTCAAAAACCAAAAAGGAATGTATAAAAAAACTATCACTATCTATAATTGACTTATTTAAATTTTAATAAATAAATTTATTTCAAAATTATTATTCAGAATGACATTTTATTGAAAATATAGAATGCTTTATTTATCAATCATATTCATAAGATTAAAATACTAGTGAAAATGATTAATTATGTTTTTTTATATTGTACTTTTTATTTTTAATTCTTCATAAAATATGATTTAACATTTTTTAACTTATTTTTATATTTCAATATTTAGATTTGAATGATAATATTACTATTAAGGACCATAAAAAACATTAAATGTACCAAGAATAACTTTTATTGTGACATTTTGAAAAAACAAATTACCATCGACCTTCTAATATAGGAAATTTAAATGATCAATCATTCTTTACTCTAATTACTTTTAAATAGTCACAATGGGAGAGAATAATATAAATGGAATAGTGTGAAAGTAATGTTTTTATTTAATGAAGAAAATTTTGAATTCAATATTTGGATTTTATTATGGTAAATAATATATAAGGGTATGATGACCCCCATTGGGTACCCTTGTTTAGACCATATAGAATTTGAGAGTATCCCTAAAGGTCTTACTCAAATAGGCCCTAAGTTGGAGACTAGATTTTTGGGAACAAATCATAAAATTGGGTTCAATTTCCCATATAAATTACAAAAAATGGTAAAAAACCAAAAAATAACATATCATAAATAAAACTAATACCCAAGGAAGAAACTCTAACCATTTATCTAACCACTATGATTGTAAGATCCTACCCTTTCTCTAAAGTCACACAAAAAATATGAAAAATATTTTTATATATAAATGTGTTAGAAAATAAGAATACATAGTAGGATCTCCCTAAAAAAACTCATGAAAATGTGGAAGAAGTAACCAAATGATTTAGTGAATAAAAATTAGAACCAACAAAAATCTACCAGGTCAACTGCCTCACAATATCATTATGTCTCACTCACCTAGCATCACATAAATGTATAAAAACAAAATAACAAAAAATATATATAAATAGGGAACATTATAAACTTTTCCCCATTAATTTATTATTATGATGCCCCAAAAATATTCCTTAATATCTCATCCCTTGTGAAGTTTTTATCTTTCACACCATGTCTCCTATCATCACCACATACTATATACCCATGTGGCATTATAATCATCATAATCATCATCATCTCATATCTATCACCATATACCACCACATAAACACATAACTATATCATCATAGCCTCAGTCCATATCCTTTAAAATATCCATATTAGTGGGTATCATGAACATAATATATGTGAATCAAGTACCCTCACCTGAAAATGCATGACCCCCACCATATACTATCATTATATCCACATAATTACTATACTATGATCCATCATAGGTTATACCACACCTTGAATAGAGGATGAGGGAGATAGAGTTATCATCTATAAATTCCCTCACAATCCTTAGTATTAGTGAAAAATTTAGAACACCAATAAATTGATTTTCATTCAGATCATACAACTTGAGTGGGGTGTATATAAAATCACAATAAAATACAAGATATATTTATATACAAAAAATCCAGACCTAATAGTTTACATAAAAACAATACTTCCACAAATACATAAAAACCACACAATCATTACCAAGTGCTACCACTATTTGTAATTTTTATATAATAATCCTACCCACCTTCCCACATAAAATAGAAACAACCACTGTTAAATATTTTTACACTTAGTATCCATGTCATATTCATTATTTTCAATTCCAAATTTAATGTCAGAAAATTTATTATCCATTACTCGTATTAATTCTATCCATTACCCATCCATTTCAAGTATTACAAATTTAATCCCATACTATACCCATTTACCATTCCCATTATTTCCAGGAACATTATATTGATCCCAAGAAATTATAAATAACACCATAACCAAACATCCACCACATAACCTCTATATATCTCATGAAAATGATCACTACCACTGGAACCCAACTCTTCATATTTCCACACAACAAGTCATAAAATATATGAACATCAACAACAACTTTTTTTATTATAATCATGGAAAGGTAGATAAATCTCTATTTCTCAAAACATCCCATATAAAAAAATCCACAAAAAATTCCTATATGAGTCCACACAATCAAAACATTATAACATGGTAACATATAAGAACAAAAGAGCAATTACATCTATAAAATACTTCCATAGTTCCCACCTACACAAGAAACATTAATTTAATTTAACCAATCACTAAACTTGTAAATTTCCATCAGTACTTTATTATACTTTTATAAAAGGGGGATTATATAAATTAAATCACAAAAAAACATATAATTATTTTAATATAAAATGATTTTTAGTAACAAAAATGGTAGTCATAAATAAAATAAGAAATATCCTAGATGTATTAAATAACTTTGTACAACCCCATTACCTTCCATTTCATTTAATCTGGTTCAATACATTTATTAAATAAATTAATAACATATACACAAGGTAAAAAAACTTAAAACATTCTCAAATCCCTTACCTCTACTAATAATTAAATCAATTGATACATAGGAAAATGATAAAGGATATAGTTATGATGAAGAAACACACAATATAAGTTCAATAAAAATAGATCCTAGTTACTCCATTAAAAACCAAGAATCAAGGAAACCCAAAATTAGAGCAAATATATTATGCCACCACTCTGGTAAGGAATAATATATATGAAAAAAATAAATGAAAAGAGTAACCAATCTTAGATCATAACTTTTTAATCTCTATAATCCATATACCAAAGTCTCATTAAGGGTAATAAAGAGTCTCAAGAGGTTTTACTTTGGTCGAATGATAGAAATTGGAAGAATTTGTGTGGGATTCTAAATTTTCTGAAATTATGAAAAATCACAAGACTGTTATCTAATAGTTAAAGTGTATACTAAAATGGGATTAAATTGAATGAATCTTTAAGATAATGTTGTGTTTATCATCATCTCTAAAATTTTTAAATCCAATTTAACCACTTAATTTATATAAATAGGGAAGCGTTTCAGGGAAACCAAAATAAGAATACATAATATCCTTCAAATTTTCATAACCATGAAAATCATCCTTTTAACCCCTTTTTAAATCTAATAAACCATGGTGAAATGACCTCAAAAATTTAAGAATCACCAAACTATCCCCATAGGTACATGTTCCACAAAAACCTACACAAAAGTGAAAAACATCGGCCTTCCCTTCATCAGGATAACCCTTAAAAAGTTCCAATGTGATACTTGGGAACATAATTAATGGAATTTAATAATGGTATAACAAGGGGTCTCTATAGTGACCTTACTTTTTATAACATGACTATAGCATCTTTTTAATGATAAATAAAAAAATTAATACAATAAAGGATTAAAAAATTAGTATCTGGGGAAAATTATGATCATACATCACTTATATAGATTAAAAACATTTATTTAAATCATTATTCTTTATCCATTTATAATCTCACATTATTCATAGTAAATTTAGTCTCTTAATGATATAAATAAAATAATGGGTAGACTAAAATCCTAATAAGAGGATAAATGGGGGACATGAATCAATATAACATGGGTGATAATAATCATCATCATAAAATCATAAGTATAGTATCATCATCATAATCATGAGGGAAAATTTTGATAAAGAAATTGAATGTGGCAATGCATAAAAATGAAACATCATGTCATAGTGTCCAAATACCACACATAGTTGTGAACAATGCTAGCATCATTTCCACACATAAAATATTTCTATAAATAATAACATCATAATTGAGAGAAAAAGTATCATCATGTTCATTCATAATTCACATTATCTCATGATATACATCACATTGAAAAATGTTTTGATGGGATGCATAATTCTGGGCCCACCTGCAATGCCCCAACCCTAGAATCACAGAGCTGGTGCATTACATTATTAAATTGTCATAAATACAAGATTTTAATCCTAAATGGACCAAATATTTAGGTAGTTTTAGAAACTAGATACATACATGATACCCACTTTACATTTGAATGAGAAAATAAAGCATGATACATAAAAAATTCTAATAAAATGAATCCTTTAAAACTCATTCAATGATCTCTTCTTTATAACTTGTGGAAATGAAACAAAATAACGGTGAGATCAAATGATCTATAAGGGCTAAGTACAATGGAAGCTATCAGGAATCAATAAGAATAAGTCAACATGGAAAGGTAATTAAATGGGAACACATTCCATTCAAATAACTAGATGTGGAATAAATAATATTGAAAATTAATAATTGAAACACATGACATTTAATCAACCATTTGAAAAATAAAATCTATCCTTATATTTTTTTTCATTGTGAAAATCCTCTAGATAATAATTGAAATAAATTCTTAATGAATTATATTCATTAATATTTAATGTCATGTATCATCCATATCAACCACTATATCATCAAGATCATTTTTCAAGGTATTTTAAACTACTCTGATTTGGCCAACTGATTTGTCCCATGAGACTGCTGGTACATCAAGGGGATATATATATAACCCAGACCACCCATGTATTCCAGTCCAAATAATTCCTCATATATCAAATAATTGATTTAATTAATAAATAATGTGCATTGTCAACAAATATTCATATTGAATAAGATATACAGATTTATCAATATTTACAAAGTAAATAAAATAACTTTCAAAGTAAACACTGTATTGAAAAATGATATATAGTTTAGGAAATAATTATTTCCATTATACAAGAATATGTATATCAAAAATAATTATAATATCTAATGAAATTTTATTATAAGAAAGTGACTATTTTAACTGAAAGTTAACAATCACAAAATAAAGTGAGATTATAAGATAAATTTTACCGGTTAGTAATTTTCAAGTTAAAACCACTTGGATGAGATAATTTAAGTAAAAAATTAAATACCATGACTATAAAAGGATTCATGATATAATATATAAAAATTTTCAGTAGATACAAAACCCAAAATAAGTACGTGATGAAAATGGTGTATACCTCATGGAAATAAAAGTGAGAAAAGAATCCCTTACCTTAAGTCTAACTTTTCACATGTGTATTTATCTTCTAGAATAAAAAACTTATATTAATTAATTACATGATTTATAACTATTTTAAAGTTTATTTTTAATTTTATTTTAATTATTATAATGTTTTATAAAACCACTTAAACAATTAAATTTATGTTGGTTGATTTGACCAAATTTGGTTTATGTGTCAAAAAATATTTGGTGGGTAAACTATGGTAAAAGGGGTCACTATATAAACATATAAATAATAATAATAATGAAATAATTATCATATTTACAAATAAATTATACTTTTAAAACCAATATTGAAATATGAATATGAAAAATGAACCAATGTTACAATCTTGGAGACAGTAGGTCGTACATACGCATGAGTAACGTTCCCATTTTTCAATGATCGTTATGGAAAGAATGTAAGTAACATATTATATTTCTGTAATTATAATTATATTATACATAACATGTTATATATTAATATATAATTATATATATAATTTCTTGTGATGCAAAATTAATCACATCGCGTCGAGGAAGCGGTAGTACACATGTCTATGAACGATGTTATCACTTTTTTTAGTGTGTGAAAATTGTAATAAATAAAATGATATATTATATTTATATAAAGGTTATTATTTAATTAATATAATATATATTTTTTTAATTTCACATATTTTTAATTAAAAACAATCTTAATACATTTCGTGTAATGTGTGAACGTATCACATTATTTTTAGGAGGTGGTAGTCCACACGTTCACCAACAGTGTTATCGTATTTACCCAAAATAGAAAGCATGAAGGTATGTGTTATATAAAAATTATAGATGTATTAAGAAAAAATAAATTTCATATATATCATATAAAAAATGTGCCCATCATAATTCCTAACCATGAGAGGTGGTAATGGAAAAAGTGAATGACATCGTTTCATGAGGTGGTAGTTCGTCGTACACGAGCGGTAAGTTTGTTATCCATTTGATGGATTTGTGTGTATGTGTAGGTCAAAAACTTACTATAAAAACATCTCAGTATATTTATGATTTTTATTTTATTATATTATCATTCAATAATAATAAATTAAGGTTTGGAGAATAAAATAAAACATAAATGAACATTGAAGAATGTTACCTCTTTTTTCGGGTAACTCTTTTTGTTTTGAACAAAAGGGTTTCCTTAGTTTGCTTTCCTCCTAAGGTGAGGATTCTAAAATTATGGGAGGGATGTTAGGATATTATTTGGTCAGATTTTGGGTGATCCAAAGGGCTTTAAAGGTGTTAATAAGTGGGATGGTTGAGTTCCTTTTTATAGTGTAGTGTCATTCTTTTAAATTTTTGAAAAGGGAATTCCACCCACATTTTTCCCAAGTCATGTTGCTCCAATAATTGTCCCAATTATATCCAATGTAGTATAAGGTATAAATATGAATATCAATTATATTTTTTACAAGTTTATAGATAATGTTTTTCCATAAGTTTAATGTTTAGTCCTTTGTTAAGATGATTTTTCTCTTAATTGATGCGATTAATTTTAATCAATTTCACTAATATTTTTGATCAAAAACTATTTTGAACTTATTATATAATATAAATTATTATAATACCAAATATTTAATAAATTTTTACAAATTCAAATCACATGAGTGGTATAAATTAATTTAAAAGTAATCCCATATATGGGATGACAATATGGGTTTTTAAAGTAAAAACGTTCAAAAGTTTGCTAAGTTTTTATATCTAATTCTAACTTTAAATTCATTAAAATTAACTAAATTGGATTTATATATGTAAAATATATCTAATTAATAATATAGAAAAATTAATTTAACCATATAAATAAATTAGATGAAAAATTAGTTTTGAATTGAAATTCAGTATTTTTCACTATTCAACAAAAAAATGAAACTTCATAGAAAAATACCAAAAATTATCTCTAACCTAATTTTTATGATTAAATTGAAAAAATTAATTTTATTTTTACATATAAAATTTTTAAAATTTTAAAAATTCATATTTAAAATAGGTTTTCCATTAAAAGGTGGTAAAACTGCTTTTATAAAAATATTGGTTTTTATGTGTAAAATTAGGTTTGTTCTTATCATATGCCTATGAAATATATTAGATGAATGTAAAAATTATTTTATTGAATATAATATATATATATATATATTACACTAATATAACTCACTAATTATAATTAATTTAATTTATTATGAGAAAACAACTTTGTGAGCATAAAAATAGTTTTTTATAAAAACAATCCATTTATATTAAATTTGTTCTTACATTAATTTCTAATCAATTTGTTCTTACATTCATTTCTAATTAATTTTTAACTAATGAATTAAACCATGTATTTTAATAAGTTAGTTAATCCTATTAATAACCATCAATTTAATGGATAGGTTGTATCTTGTTATATTAAATAATAATATCTTAATAATATATTGTTTTTGGTAAAAAAAAGTCTTACATGTAATGAAAATTAATGAACAAATTCGTTCTTGTGTATAATTCTGGATAACTCAATGTTGTATGCATTACAATCTATATAATATATTTATTAAAAATATTAAATATATATTAAATTCTTGTAATTTTATATTCCTTTCTATGCATGGTTTTGTGTGTCACACACGCTATTAAATATAATGTTGTTACTTTAGAATTTTAGGGTGTTACATTCTCTCCACCATAATTAAACTGCATCCTCACAATTTAAAATTGATCTCTGTAATTGATGGATTGATATTGTAAAATACTATTTTTTTTAAAACCCATATCATAAATAGTGTTAATAATTCATATTATTAATAATACGGAAACTAAAATGTAAAGGTCACCACAAAACTTGGATTTCAAATATGAGAACATTAATGAAAACCCAGACATTGAAGAGAAATCTAACTATCAAGTTCGGAGGAGTGTGATAGACAACATGTTTATGAGAATGTTTTTGACCAAAAAATCATAAATAAATGGTGTGACTAAATGTCACTAATATCATCAAAAATTATGATAGAAAGAAAAAAAATTGTTTCAATACACTTTTCCAAGAGTTGAGAAATTATTTCACTCTCTTATAATAGAAGTGAATATATGTTTCTATAAAAAAAATCTATTCCTTTAATTGTGACTTAAAATATTTGAACATAATCTCTTCGAACAAGATGCATCATATAGTGAAGTAATAAATTAACCACTAAAACCCTATCTAAAGATCAACTTAAACCATTTCATAAATGGTTAAAGTTTCTAAAATTTTATGATCCAACACTTTAGAATAATTTTTTTAGAAATTTTGAGGGAAAATTCCCCATAATTGAATTAAAAAGATAGATCCCATTTTCTGTTTGGGAAAGAGGGAATCCATTACAAGAAGGGAAAAATGCCTAAAAGATAAAAGTCAAAAAATTCTGACAAGTACAAAAGAAGCAAATTTCAAACAGGCACTGGAAATCATCATCGCCCCCACGCTAGACATTGCCAAAGTGAGATCAGTCAAGGTAGTAAATAGTTACAAATTTACTTTATCCATATGAATAATCTCTTTTTTCAAATTTCATTACCTCAAGATTAGGAATATATTAAGGTTTATCTTTCCCCCAACCATGTGTTTTTCAAAAAATTTAACTTGCTATTGAATGACATTTCATGGTAATTGGAACCAATCAATAGAATTTTTTAAATCTTTGATGAAAAGTATTATAGTTCAATCCTTATACATTCCATAATACTTATAACCATTATTTCATCAATAAAATACTTTTAAAACATTATTCAATGATCTGAATATTAGATAAAAATTAATCATTCCACTTCAGCTATATTAATAAAATAATTTTGACCATGATCCCTTAGTTTCTTATGATATATATTCTCTTGATTCTTGGGTAATTAGTTTTCATTGACCTCGTATACTTATAGTTATGGAACTTAATATTATCAATTTTATTCTTCCATTTTTATTATTTATCCTGGTTACCCTTATCTCTTCACTTATAACAAACTCTCATTCCCTTAAGGAATTTACTAGGGTGATTCATTCCACAGTTATCACATGTGGGAAAATATTTATTTCCCTTCATCTTGTTTGACTCATTCCCTTTTTCATGGTGTTTAGAATACCTCTTATTCTATTAGATTCCTTTGAATATGTGGGATATTAAAAATTCCTTCTTTTTTTACAAAAGGTAAAACCATCTCTTCATATAATGAAAAAGTCTAAGAAAATAGTTCCCGTTAGAGATTTGGGTTAATACCTCCAAAGAATTTGTAAATATTGAACTTTGTGTTGCATATGTCATTAGTATCATAACTAGCTAACCTTATAATGGTATCTTCATAATATGTAACAATTTATTCATATTTTTTCTTTAAGATAACGAACTTTATATTAATCTCGTTTTATTTCTAACGAGGGAAATATTTTTAAAATAATGTGTACGTAAACGATTTCCATTCCTTGAGTTATATTTCCTCTTACTCCCTATTATTCTGAATCAATGACCACCATTGGTCATAATATTCATTCAGAAAATACACTACAGGTGTAACCTTTTCATTTTCACTGCATCCCAATTCTATAAATATCTTCTCCAAATACTTAATTCATTTATCCACCTTCATTGGACTAGCAGACTCGCTAAATTATGGGGCCCTCTATCATATAAATCGAACCACCATTAGGGGAATATCATTGTGGAAAAAATTTCTCCATACGGGCAAGGTTATTTTTCATAACCTGGTTAAGCTTCCCTAATATATTCATAACATGATTAGTTATAATACTAGATATATCGAATTTATCAGTAGGGAAATCTATATTGTCCATGAGTATTTATACTCTCCTTCCTTCTAGGTTCAATTTTTAAATAATAAAATACAATAGATTAGATCACAACACTATAAAAAATAATTCATAATCACAAAACTAGTGAGATACATATCATAAATTGAAAATTTTATGCATATTTAATATCAAAATCATAAACATGATTTCATTGAGATTTTCTTCTACAATTATCCTCAACATCTATCATAGTTTTATATTCCCAAATATATATTTCCTAAATCTAGTTTCCATGGTTTCTACTAAATTTTCTCAAATACCAACTATAACATCTCAACCCCCAATTCCCAGAGCTGGTGCATTACTTTTTTACATTGAAATAGAAACATGATTAGAATCCCAAAGGGTGGAGCAATTTAGAAATTTTAGAAATTGGACACATACATGATACCCATTTTACATTGGGAAAATAAAATAATACATAATACATAATAAATGCTAATAAACTTCATCCTTGAAAACTCTTTCAAAGATATCTTCTTCATAACCTTGGAAAAGGAAATAAATAAATGGTGAGATAATTTGGTCAGTAAGGGTTAAGTGTAGTGGAAACTATCAGGAATCAATGAAAATAAATCAACATGACAAGGTAAATAATTGGGGATGTGTTCCATTCAAATAAATGGATAAGGCATAAACAATATGGAAGGGAAAATAACTGAAACACATTTCATTTAATCAATTGTCTAAAAAATGAAATGCATCCATAGATTTTTTTATATTGAAAATCCTATGAATAATAATTGAAATTAATTCTTAATCAATGAAATTCTTTAATATTGTACATCATGTATCTAGAACATGAACCACTATATTTCCAAGATCTATTCTCAAAACATTGTAAACTACTCTGATTTAACCAACTGATTCCTCCCATGAGACTAACGATGCATCGAGGGATTATCTATAACAAGGACCCACCCATGACTTCTAGTCCAAAAACTTCATCATATATCAAATAATCTATTTAATTAAAAAACAATGTGACTTATCAGCAAATATTTGTATTTTAGAAAAGATACGAATTAATCAATATTTTCAAAGTTAATCAATTAACTTTAAAAGAAAACATCATATGTAAAAATAATATACATTTTAATTGATAATCATATCTATGATAAAATAATATTGATATAAAATTTATTTATAATTTCTGATGAATAATTATTATAAGAATATGATTGTTTTTAGATAAGGTTAACAGTCACAAAAAATGCGAGATTGTCAGATAACTTTTACCATTTGGTAATTTTCAAGTTAAACCCCTTGGATGAGATAATTCAAAGTAATACTTTAAATACCATTAATATAAAATGATTCATGATATAATATATAAAAATTTACATATATACACTACATAAAATAAGTAGGTGTTGAAAATGGTGTATGGCTCATGGAATGAAAGTGAGATAAGAATCCCATACATTGAGTCTGACTTGACACATGTGTCTTTATCATCCTGAATAATAAACTAATGTTAATTATTTACATTAATTATAACCTTTTTAAATTTTATTATTAATTTTATTTAACTTATTACAATGTTTTACACAACCACTTAAACAATTAAGTTTATAGAGGGTGTTTTGACCAAATATGGTTCATGTGTTAAAAAAACTTTGGTGGGTCGACTATGGTCAATGGGTTCATTATATAAAAATATTAAGAATAATAATCATGAAATAATTATCATATTTATACATTAATTATAATTTTAAAACCAATCATGAAATATCATTATGAAAAATGAATCAACGTTGCAATCATAGAGACGGTAGATCATACGTACGCATGAGTAACGTTCTTGTTTTTCAATGATTATTATGGAAAGAATGTAAGTAAAATTTTATCCTTATATAAAATTTATTATATCGTAAATACCATTTTATTTAGTCAAATATACTTATATATACAATTATGGTGATGTAATAGGAATCACATCACGTCGAGGAGGCGGTAGTCCACAGGTTGACGAATGAAGTTGTCATTTTTTTAGTGTGTGAAATGTGTAATAAAGAAAATGATATATTATATTTCTATAAATGTAATTATTTCATGAATATCATATATATGTATTTTATTTCAAATATTTTAAATTAAACCCATCCTTAATACATTGCATCTAATGTGTGAGCGTATCACATTGCTTTAAGGAGGTGATAGTCCATACGTCCACAAATGAGGTTATCATATATAAACAAAATGAAAAGAATAAAGGAATGTATTATATAAAAATTAAATAAGTGTTAAGAAAAAATAAATAAAATATATATAATATAAAAACACTGTGTAAATAATAATTCCCAACCATGAGAGGTGGTAAATGAAAAACAAATGACATCATTTCCCAAGGCGGTAGTTCGTTGTACACGAACAGTAATTTTGTTACTCATTTGATGGAATTTTGTGTAGGTATAGGTTGAAATATTAATATAACAACATAAAATTATACATATTATACTAATTTTATTATATAATCTTGTAATAATAATATATTAAAGGGTGTAGAAACAAATAAAACAAAAATGAACATTGAAAAATATTATCTCTTTTTCGGGTAACTCTTTTTGGTTTGTACTAAAGGGATTCATTGAGATTATTTATTCTGAAGGTGAGGATTATATGATTAGGGTAAAGATTTTGGGATATTATTTGGGTATGTTTTGGTTGATCCAAAGGTCTTTAGAGTTGTTAATAAGTGGGAGGGGTGAGTTCCATTTTATAGTGGAGAAGGTGTGGCATTCTTTTAAATTATTGAAAAGGGAATTCCACCAACATTTTTCCCATGTAAAGTGGCTCCAATAAGAGTAAAAATTTTATCCAAGGTATTATAGGGTCTAAATATTAACATAAAATGTATTTTGGATTAGTTTATAGGTTATTTTGGGCCTTATGTTTAAGATTTATTCCTTTGTTAAGATAATTTTTTTCTTAATCGTTGTAATTAATTTGAATCACTTTCACTAATATTTTTGATAAAAAACTATGTTGAACTTTTTAAAGATTAAAAATTATTCTGATTACAAATATGGAATAAATTTTTTGAAATTTCAATAACGTAATTATCAGAAATTAATTTAAAATTAATCCCAGAGATGGAACGACAATGTGGGGTTTTAAAATAAAAACGTTCAAAAGTTTGCTAAGTTTTTATATCCAATTTCTATGTGAAATTGATTACAATGACCTAAATTGGATCTATAGATTTAAAATTTATATAATTAATAATTAAAACCAATAAAATGTAATTTATCCTTATAAATAAATTAGATGAAAAAATAGTTTTGAATTAAAATTTAGTATTTTCACTGTTCATCAAAAAATGAATCTTCATAGAAGAGTACCAAAAATTCACCCTAACATAATTATAAAATTTCACTTTCAAAAGTTATGTTTATTTTGAAATATAAAATTTATAAAAGATAAAAAATTATGATTTAAAATAGGAGTTCCATTAAAAGGCGATAAAACTACATTTATAAAAATAATTTTTTTTCTGTAAAATTGGATTTGTTTTTATATTTTTCCTATAAAATATATTGGATGAATGTGAAAATTATTTTACTGAATATAATATATATATATATATATTACATTAATATCACTGAATAATTTTATTTTATTTAATTTAATATGATGAAACGACTCGGTCGGCATAAAAATAATTTTTTATAAAATCATTCCATTTATATTCAATTGGGTTTTATATTAATTTATAATTAATTTGTAACCAATGAATTAATCCATATATTTTCATAAATTTTTTAATCCTATTGAAAACCATAAATTTAACATCTAGTTTTTTTTATTATATTAGATAATAATATATTAATAAAATATTGTTGTTCATTAAAACTCAGTCTTACATGTAACGCAAAATTCCAAACAAAGTCATTCTTGCATGTAATGCAGGATAACTCGGTGTTGTGTGCATTATAATATATAGAATAGATTTATTCAAAATATTAAATATATGTTAATGTATCATGATGTTAAATTAGTTTCTATTCTTGGTGTTGTGTGTCATAAATTCTATTAAATAAAATGTTGTTACTAAATAATTTTCAGTGCTACACTACCTATCACATCTTTATATTTACATAATCATTCATGCCAATTAGAATGTATAACGATCAAAATCATGAAATAACCCATGGAAAGTAATGGGTTTCATTATAAATTCATAAATACGGATTTCATGAAATAATTTGGGGTTCCCAAATTGATAAGGGAAAACATATTTTCCATAAACATCATCATTATTGAGTGAAGGAGAAACAACTCAGGTGGAGTAAGAGATGTGTTTTGGAAAGAAAATAATTTTTGGGAAATATTTGTATTTGGATTATAATCAAGGTGGAAATATGTATATCCCAAAAAAGAAAATGGAATAATAGTAAAATAATATTTATGAAATATTAGAGGAATTCACATACTAAATATGTTGTGAAATATGGATAACCTAAAGACAAGGAGTCGGGTTTGATAATCCCCTCGCCTTAAATCCTTCTTTATTTCATCATTTTTACTCCTCATAAATAATTAAAATAGGATTATTAAAATATATTCCCATAAGTTAATTAAGTTCATTTCTCCATTATTTATCCATTATAATTTTTTTAAAGGATGCGACATGAATTGGTCACCCAATTCATGCCCAGAAATATTTATTAAAAGCAAAAATATCAGTACAAGCATGAGGTGTAAATAACTTACACCAGCAGGGATCAAAGGGGCGTACAAGTCTAGAAACCACGAAAAAAACAAGTATCTCAAGTAGCAGATCAGGATCCTTGACAACATTAGGCAAAAATCACCACAATCGGGACCTCTATCAAGTGTGAACAGTACCGAGTCTTTAAAACATCATCAAGCAAAACAAATCTTCATTTAAAATCCCAAAAAATCCCTCAATGCACTCTTTTTATCGAGCATTATGCTGAAATTTTCAAGCATCACACAGCACCTCCCAAAATAGAATAAAAGTACCACACAACCTCCCCCAAAAGAAAAGGTGTAACTTCATATCATTAGGCCAACAAGTAAAGAAAACCCAAATAGTAGATATCCTGAAGTAGAGTAGAAAAAATCAGACTTGGATCAGAGACCAACACAAGCCCTGTGAACATTCAAATTAAAAGAGTCAATCACAAAGATAAGAAGAACAAAAGAGAGAAGCCTCTCCCAAGGTATGGCTTTGAAGTCAAAATCAGGGTTTCTCTTATGTCCATCCAACATCTTAATGAACATGTGTTTTCTAATTTCAGGGTATTTCTTATCACTAATGATACCATCTTGATATTTCTTTAATTTTATTGAATCTTTTTCATCTATCCCAGCATTTTCTTCTTCTCCCACCGCTTCCTCATTATAATAGGCATCTCTGTATATAGGGTGTTGCTTCCTTTCATCGTATTCCTCATCTGAACCTGAAATTGCAATCAGTTGATCAACCATGGATGGTAGTGATGGGTCTTCTTCTTATTAGAATCAAGAGATCTTGTAACTATTGTTCTTTAAATGTGAGAATAAACTCTTCATTTCCTCGTTTTTTTATGATTCATGGTATTGTAGCCATCAGCATCCACCATTGGCCTTTTCCTTTTCCTAGCACTATATTTGAGGAATTATTCCTCAATTTTATTAGGTTGATCATTAAACTCTAGAAATGATTCACTAGAATCAGAGAGTTCACCTTTCTCTGTATCTCCTAGGTCATGTGATTCAATCTGATTCTCTTGTTCCTTCACCCAGGCAGAAGGAACATTACCGACACTTGGGACATTAGGTAGAGAATCCAAAAAACCTGACATTTTTATCGAGTGTCATGCTGGTTGAGAAGGATAAGTATTGTAAAACATAATCTCCTTATTAACATCTAAATTCTGCTATTTATTAGTAAAGGACCAACATTAGTTACTTGAACAACATTTCTCTCATCTATTTCAGTATTTAGCTTTATTTTTTTAACCCAAGTAACATTATTGGCCTTATTATGTGTGATTATACAGTCACATTCCTTATTATTATTCACCATATTAAGGAAATAATGGAAGTATTTAGGTAGTCTTTCATAGATAACATCCTGGAAGAAACCAGACTCACCATTCTGAATCCAAAATTGTGAAGAAAGATTCTCAGAGACATCAGTTTCAACACATATTTGACCTCCTGACAGTCTTGTAAGATTCCTCATCACTAAATCCATCTTCAAAGGATTTCCAATGATCCTGGAAATCAAAAATAGGGATTCTTGTTTGAACAGGTGGAGTGGCAAATAAGGGAAGTCGATCCAAATTAGAACAATGGGAGGTTCAGAAAAGGGATTAAAATCCGAGGTCCATTTGATAACTCTCATAGAATAGCCCCCAAAAGACTATGATCTCCTCACCCAACGTCTATAATAATCACTCTCGGAGGAAAGTTGAAGAACAACATTTGAATATTTCAAAAGTCTGAGATAAAAACTCGAAAAGCCAATCGATTCAAGGGAAATTATTAATAATTTCAGATACAGTCTATGGAATGGAAATCTTCCAAAAGAACAAATCAAAAATATGAATCAAGAAGGTTTACCTCATTTTTAGATAAATAAATCTTCGGTTTTCTATAGTGACAAAAAATTTTAGGGTAAATTTCAATATCAGGCACTGCAACATCATTAACTCCAGGAGTCGAAGAACTTCCGGAAACCACAGCTGTGAAGGTTCTCGACACTGGAGTAGGGATTCTTACTTGAGTAGGGTTTCGCACTGGAGTATTCATCCTCCCTCCTTTATATTTATTCATTAAAATTATTTAATTCTAATTTTTAACATTCTTTGTTAAATGTGAATTATTTTTATATCTTGTTTTCATTATATATTCTCGTTTTCTTTTGATGACTCTATTTTTGTTCAAGGTAATTTCTAAATTAGTATAATTAATTAAAAAACCTTAAAAACATATATGTACACCTTAATATATGATAAATAATTTATTTTAACAAACCATATATTTGGTGAGATAAAATTATTGGAAATGTCATCATTCACAATTAACCAACTGTTGAAGATGCATTGTAAAAAAAGAAAAAAATGGAAGATTAAGATTTATATGTGTCCTAATTATGATTTTATCAATAGGTAAACATCATTAATATAATATTAACACACTACTTAATTAATTTTATAATATTTTTTTTAATATAATTGGGAAAAATAAAGAAAAGAAGAAAAAAAGAGAAGAGTTGATAGAAACTTACTCTTTCCACAGTGTAGCTTCTCTTGTACGACACTAAAAATACCTTGATGTTTTGAGTGGGTTTACTCCAAAACATCACTAGGTATTATATGGGGCTTGATATGGATGATTTTTCTAGAGTTGTTTCTCTAGAAATTTAGGGAGTATTGGTTTTCCAAGATTAATTAGAGGGGTCATTTATACTTGAGGAGAGCAGTATTTTTATAATAAAATATTAAATAAAATATTATATCAAAGGTAAAACATGTAACCGTGAATTTTTAAAAATATAAATAATATATAAATATAATATAATTTTTTAGGACTTTAAACCCCTTCAAAATTCGAATTCACTTAGTTTCTAAAAAAGGAAAGTGGAAGAAAATAAAAAATATTGTTTTAAGGGATCACTTTTGACAATAAGTATTAGAAAATGATTTTGAGGTTTGGAAAATAATTTTATTTTATTTTAATGAATAATTTATGAAACTAAATATATTGTGTTTGAGCCTAAAGTTCTATAAATTATTAGGTCATTATTACAACATGAATGATTTGATTTAATATACATCAGTTACGTGAAAAACTACATTTTTTCAATTCACCTAGAAATTTATGTATTTCAAAAAATTACTAAAAAACCCTCTTAGACAATTTTTATGTTATGATATAAAAAATTACATTAACTTAATCAAAATAAATTTATCACATTTTTTATTTTAATTTATAATATAAAAATTGTGATTTTTACAAAATAATTTAAAATATTGTTTTTTTTTTAAATGTGATTATATTTTCAATGAGTTTTTTAATCATGGTATTTATTTTTTGGGTATTATGATATTTATATTAACTCAAATTAATCGTTATAAATATTTTTTTCACAATTTATTATTTTGAGGTAAAATTGTTATTCCAATGACAAGGTTACTATTCACAATAGTCATGTTTTTATTCCCAATAATCAGGTTACTATTTCCAGTGGTCAGGTTATTATTCCAATAGTTACATTACCTCCTATAAATTACACTTCATTATTTCACCAAATATTCACTAAAATTCCTCTCAATTTTATATATTTTAATTATATATGATGTTTATTATCTTTCTAATATTTTTCTCTCATTTTAATAGAGTTATTCATGGGGGTGATGATTCTAGAAGATTAGGGTGATCCACACTTTCCCATTTTTTCTTCTTTATTTTATATTTTTTGTCCATTTTTAATGTTTTGAATTTTCATTAATTTTGTATATTACTAATATAATGATATTTATTTATGAGATAAGGTTTTTTTTTATTTCTCTATATATTTTTTTGTATATTGTTATATAATATAGTATAACACAAATTTATTGATAAAAAAATATTACTAATAAACATTGGGTCCTTACATTCTTCCCCACTATAGAAACTTGATCCTTTAAATTTCAACTCATATTATTAGTTGATAATAGATTAGGGTAGCTCTGTTTAATTATTTCATTAAGTTCCCACATTGCCTCTTTATAATAATGGTTCTGTTAAAGAACATCGACAAGTTGAGTTAACTTATTTCATAGAACTTTATCTCTACAGTCTAATATATTTACTGGTTTCTCCTCATACAAGAGTTAAATCTCCAGTTATACCACATTAAGCTTCAGTACATGTGATGGATTATGTATGTATTTCCACAGGAATGATATGTGGAACAAATCATAAACTTGAGCCACATTTGGTGTGAGTTTAAGCCAAAAGGACACTAGTCCTATGAGATCAAGGATTTCAATGGGATAAATGTACCTAGGTTCAATCATTCCTTTCATTCCAAAACCGCATGACTCTCTTCTAGGGTGATATTTTAAAGAAAACATTGTCTCCATGTTCAAACTCCAATTCCCTTCAATATTTGTCAGTATAGCTATTTTTTCAACTATGAGTAGATTTTATATGTTTTGAGATGGATTTAACCTTCTCTGGGATTTATTTAACAAAATCATGTCCTTGTAGATTTAATTCCCCAAATTAATCCCAACAAGTAGGAGTTCTATATCACTTCCTATATAGAGCTTCATATAGAGACATCTATATACTTGAGTAAAATATATTGTTATATAAGAACTCAACCAATGGGAGATATTGATCCCATCCTATAAGTTTTTTTTAGTACAATCTTATCATTACCTTAAGTTTCTAAATAGTCCTTTAATATTGGAAATAATTTTGGGGGTGATAGGTCATGCTGAAAATAAATTTAATATTCAAATCATGTTGGTGGATTCTACAAAATTTAAAATTGAACCTTGTATAATGATCAAAGACAATTAAAAGGGAAACCCCATAAAGACTCACCACTTATATTACATATATCATGAAAAAAAATCAAGGGAGACACATTCTCGAATAGCAATGAAGTGGGATGTCTTTGTGAGCCCATCCACCATAACCAATATTGTATTATTTCCTTCAGATATATACAAGAGACCAGTGAAAAAATCCATAGTGATGTTATCCCATTTTCAGGTGGGTAAAGTAAATGGTATCATCACCACTTTAGACTTATGTCACTCTACTTTAACTTCCTAACATACCAATCATCATGAGATACACTCTTCTATCTCCTTCTTCATCTTATCACACCATAAGTTCTCTCAAAGATCATTGTACATCTTGGTATTTCTAGGATGGATAGATAAAATGATCTATTTGAATTATCTAATAACTCCTTCTTTATCTTAGTTGATGAAGGAATACAGATCTTATTTCCAAAACAAATCACACCTCATCATTGATATTGAATTCATGAATCTTCCCTTCTTTAACCTTTTTTTAAATCTCTGTATCATCCCTTTTTGCATCCTTGATATCCTCTTGGATAGATGGTTGGAACATAATTTGAGAAAGGTACAATTTATTTCCTAATATTATGATTTATAGATCCATCCTTTGTATATCCATGAATATAGGGTATTTCTTAATCTACATCATGGATAGAGTAGTGAGTTCATTTCTGTTAAGATTATCAGCTACCTTGTTCACCTTTTCTATAGAGTTACGAATAAAGTAATCATTGTCATCAATTATATCTAACTATATTATTTTATGCGTGTTGAGATCATTATATATGAATATATACTTTAGACTCTTATGATCAGTATATATGTCACACTTCTCAACATATATGTAGTTCTGAAAAATATTTAATTAAAATATTATAGTTGCCAACTCTAGATCATTCATTGGGTAGTTCTGTTCTTGGATATTCAATTGTCATGAGGCATAGGCTATCACTTTTTCATTCTTCATGAGTAAAAAACCCAATACATTCTTTGAAGTATCAATTTATATCAAAAAAAACTTCTCAAATTGATGGAATTGTGAGTACAGATGCAGTGATTAGCCTCTTATTGATCTCCTTAAATATTTCCTCGTATTCTTTTGTCCATACATACTTTACCCCTTTTCACATTAACATAGTTATATGGCTAATAAATAATGGGAAATTTCTCATAAAACATATGTAGTACCCTAATAATCTAAGAAAATTATAGATTTCCATGATAATATTGGGTTTGGTCAATTCCCCAATTACCTTGGTTTTTGAAGGGTCCAAAAAAATTCCCTCACTTGTGATCACATGCCCTAATAATTTGAATTACTGCATATAAAAGTCAAACTTGATGAACTTAGCATACATTTTATCCTGCCTTATTGTACCCTGTATAATCCTTATATGTTCTTTATGTTCCTTATTTCTCTTAGAGTAACTGATAATATATTTGAAAAAGACTACCACAAAGTTGTCCAGGTTGTATCTTAAGAGTCTATTCATTAAATCAATGAAGATTACTGGGGAATTATTAAGACTAATGATAATCACTGCAAACTCATGGTGTACATACATTATAGAGAATGAAGTATTATAAATATATTACTTCTTTAACATCATCTGATAATATCTATAATTAATATCCACCTTTTATAAGTATTAATCTCCTTGTAGTTGATTTAATATGTCATCAATCCTTAGAAGAGGATATTTGTTTTTTATGGTGATCATGTTGATCTCCCGGTAATCGATACACAACTACATTGGTCCATCCTTTTTCTTTACAAAGAGAACTGATGAACCCCATAGTGATGAACTAGGGTGTATGAACCCTATATCCAAATTCTCTTGTAGCTAATTCATTAAATCCTCTGGTTCAATTGAGTTCATCCTATAGGGGAATTTGGAGTTTGTAGTGGCTACATGTATAAGCTCAATTGAGAACTCTACCTCAAAATCTAGGGGAAGTTTTGGAAACTCTTTAATAAATACTTCAGTGTATTCCCTTACAATTCACATTTCATCTAGGTTCATAACTTCATTTGAATCGGCCATTTGGGAAAGGTACTCTTCCTCATAGGATATCGACACCCACACCATTGGTGGATTTTCCAAAGTAGATCCATTATATTCCTTGGATTTGTAGTGGTGCGTGGGATGGTTTGGAATGTGAAAATATGTTTCCTTTTCCCAATATTTTATGTGTTCTCTATATAAAGATATCCAATCCATTCCAAGTATAGCATCAAATTCCAATATGGGAAGGATTATGAGATTTTCTAGAGGAATCTTCCCACATATGCTAATAGAAGAAGAGTACAACACAAGGGTTAAAATGATCACACCACTTGGTGTTTTTATAGATATCTCTATTTCAAGGTATTGTGGATTTTATTCAATAGTTCTAGAAAACATGCAGGATATAAAGTAATTTGTAGAACCATAATCAAATAAGACTTTTTTAGTCTTGAATTAATAGAAAGTGTACATTATATGACTTCATTTTCATGCTCCACTTCAGTTGTAGTGATTGCATATGCTTTCACTTTCTCATTTGGCTTTGGTGGTTGGTGACACTGATTACCTGTATAGACCCATGGTTTAGTGCATTAGCTTTTATAATTCCCTTGTTCGCTATAATTGAACCATTGAACCTTGGGTGGTTCATTAGGAGGTTCCTTCTTTTTTACTATCATGTTGGCCTTCTTATTCATGTATATTCAACATTCATGAGCTTGGTGGCCTTATCTCCCGCACGTGAATAATTTATCCATCCCTTCAAGAAAATTACCATGATTTTTCATTCCATATTTTGACATGTGGGTGGTTAGATACTCTTTCCTCTTTATCCATATGACCCAATAGCTTAAAATTACATTCTTCTCTTCTTATATCAATTATCTTGGGACCATTTTGTAAACTCCATCTCTACTTTGAGAGAAAATCAAACTACTTCTTTGTAAATCTAAATGTCACGAATATATAGATAATTTCAAAGGTGTGATTTTAAACCACTATAGAATCTATATATTTTTGAATCATTATTTATAACTAATCATGGGGAATATCTTGAAAGACATGTGATTTTTTTCATCTAATTCATGACATTTTCTCTTTCCTTTCTCTACAGCTCTATGAATTATCTCTCCATATTTGTTTGAATAGTTTGAGTGAAATACTTTTTAAGAAATATTTTCTTAATGTATTCTCATTCCATATCTTCCATATCATTCTTCATCTTGTTATTCTTAATAAATTCCCACCATTGATCAGTCTCTCCAACTAAATAATAGATGGATGGAGTGACTATATCTTTCTCAGAATATTGGAGAAATGAAAATATCTTCTCTATTGAGTTAACCCACTATTCCTCAACAAGTAGATCAGAAGATCCACTAAACAAAGGTGGTCTCTACAACATAAAGGACTCAATGGATAGTTGCTCCTTGTGTGAGGAAAGATTTTCCACATGTTATAGGTTATTATTAATAGCCTGAGATAACTACGTAATCATCTCCATGAATATTTGAACTCCACCTCCCATGGAATTGGGGATATCATTTCTTAAATCCTTTAATTATCTATCACATGGATTTTTGGCCTAGTTTCTCCTAATTCCCACAATTTTATAAAATAGAAAAGGTTTGAAAAAAACATAATTCATTAAATCATGAATAAATAATTTATTCTTTTCATGCAAGTAACGCTAAAGGCATATCTTATGGGATCCCAATATTTAGACTAAAAAACTTCTTAGATGTTTACATATACTTAGACATATCCTAATGTTTTTCACTAATGTTTTCAAATATTAATTCCCAAATTAACTAAACCATTCCTCTGATACCAACTATAGTGACCCTATTTTTCTTACATGAATATTACATCTTTTTAAATATAAACAATATAATAGTTATTCACTTAAGGAACAAAATTTTAAGTATCTTGTAAAAATTAGGATCAAACATCACATATAAATAATAAAACATAAACATTTATTTAAATCATTATTATTTATCCTTATAAAATATTCAATTATCTTTAGTACAAGTAGTCACATGATGATACACATAAAATAAAGGGGTGATCTAAAATCCCAATATGAGGATAAATAAGGAATAAGAATCAATATAACATGGGTGATCATAATAAAAATCATCATATCATAAGGATAGAATCATCATCATAATAATTAGGGAAAATTTTAATAAATCCATGGAATGTGGTGATGCATAAAAATGAAACATCCTTTTATAGTGGTCAAATTCCACCCGTAGTTGTGAACAAAGCTAGCATCATGTCCATGCATAAAAAATGTGAATAAATAATAACATTATCATTGTGACCATATATAGCATCATTTTCATGAATAATAAACATTATCTCATGAGATACATCACATTACCCAATGCATTAGAGGGATATATAATTCTAGGACCACCCATCACATCATAATATTTAAACAATCGTATCTTCTACTTAGAATGTATAACAATCATAATCCTAAAATAACCCATGGAAATGAATGGGTTTCATAAGGATTTCATAACGAATGATTTCACTAATAAATTAGGGGTTTTCAAATGAAAAGGGGAAAATATATCTTTCACAAACATCATCATTATTGAGTAAAGAAGAAATAACTGAAGATGAGTAAAATATGTGTTTTAGAAATAAAAGTATTTTTGGAAACTCTATTTATTTGGATTATAAATCCTGGTGGAAACATGTATATCACAAAAAAAATAATAGATAAATTATATTTTAGTAATATCATATAAATTTATATAATAAATCTATTGTGAAAGAGTTATAACCTATAGAAAAGGAGTTGGGTTAAGGAATCCCCTTACCTTAAATCCAGCTTTATTTCACCTCTTTTCTACCTCTTGAATGATTAAATTAGGATTATTAAAACATATTTATTGAGTTTAATTATGCTCATTTCATCCAATAATTTTTAATTAAAATTATTGGCTTCTAATTTACAACATTATTTATTAAATGTGAATTTTTTTGATATCGTGTTTTCATTAAATTTTACCATTTTTTTCAATGACGATATTATACAGTAGTATAATTAATTAAATGATCTTAAAAAACTTATATTTATGACTTTATATATCATAAATAATTTATTTTAACCAAACATGTTTTTTGTTAAATAAAAAAGATTTGCAATGTCCTCTTTGGTGATTAACCAACCGTTGATGGGATATTGTTGAAAGAGCAGAAAAGTGAAGATTGAAATTTATATATATCATAATTATGATATTTATATTGGGTTAAAATCACTAATATAATTTTAAAATTATACATAATTAATTTTATATGATTTATTATCAAATAGAATTGGGATAAATAAAGATAATAAGAAAAAAAGGGAAGAGTTGATAGAAACTTACTCTTTCCTCGGGGTAGATTTTCTTATAAGACACTAAAACTCCCTTGATGTTTGTAGTGGGATGATAGATATAATATTTTTAATTTGTCATATGATTTTATAATATTTAAACCCTAAAAATTTATCAATTTTAGTTTATTTTCATCAATTTTGTATTTATGGTGTGTTTTGTGCTAAAATATGAAAATTACTTAATTATAGAGTTTTAACAGATTTTAATTACATTTGTATTTTGATCATTATGTTTAAAATATAGATCCAATTTTAGTGATAAATTTTGTATAGGATTCATATATTTATGGTACTCAATTTATTCTTCTGGCCTAGGATCTAATTCGAACATCTAAAGACCAGATTGGTACTCAATTTATGTTTTGAAAACTTGTTCTCAACAACAGAGTGGACCCCACCTCTATAAATAATGAATAACTCATGATAAAAACGTCTAGTTAATATTATTCAGGATTTATTTGAAAAATATTTATAATCATCATTTGACCATTAAATATCATGGATAAATCCCCTCATTAATACAACCATTAGATGCTCAAAAGTGGAAGATGATTTTGGAAACATTTGAACATAACAAAATTTCTAAGTAATTGTGAAATAAATTCTTTAAAAAATGGTGGATTAAGTAGAAAGTTTGTGGAAAAACGAAAAAAAAATTAAAAAAACTTTATAGAATCAATATTTATGATTCGGTTATAAAAGGGGCAACCACGTGCATATTTTTAATGGAAAATTCTAGAATCGAAATTTTAACTATTGATGACCCATTATGTCCTGAAACAAAATAATAGTCATTTTTAATTCCTAAAAGATTATTCCATGAGTATAAATCAGAGTATAGGGGTTTATCGAAGAGGATATCGATTGGTGAGGGAAGATGTGGATGATGGTCTCCTGCAGATTCGTTTCCCTTCTTTCTTCTTCTTTTATTTTCATTACTATGTGATGTATCCCCTATCCCAAATTAACTCAACTTCCTCATTCATGTAGGGGTAGTTTCATTGAGTAATCGGAAAAGTGGTAGGTTGGACCTATTTTATTTTTTTAGTTTTTGTGATTCAATTTAATAATATGTATTCGTGTTTCTAAATATGGTTTCAATTCTTAAATCAGTTTTAAATTTTGAATGTGGTTGCATTAGGTTTTATTTGTGTTAATTTTAATTTCTTTGGTTGATGATCCATATCTCCATCCACCCAATTATTTTTTGTATATGGTGGATCAAATTAAGGTTGGCTAGTGAGTTCTTTATGGTCGCCAGCACATGTGTAAGATTGTATGTTGGAATATTGGTATATTAGGGAATAACAATCCCTGGTTAGGGATTTCCAAATTAATTAAGAAATCCTACTACAATCCTAAGCACACAATAAGAAGGGTAGAACAACCTGAGGTTTCAGCTAGGAATGTCTTCATCATAACCATCTGGACAAGGGGGTAGAATACTTTGTAAATGAATCTCTCTCTTACCAGTCAGTAGAAGAAAAATGGGTAATTTTTGGAAATAGTGACGACACAACACTAAGGTCTTTCCAAACCTTCTCTTGTTAACACCTTTATCAATTGTTTAAAATAAATTAAATGAAACTACTTCTTGAAGTCACTTTTTTTCAAAATTATTTAAAACTAATTTTTTTAAGAAAACCAATAAAAAGTGACAACCTTGTTTTGCGTACACTCCTCTTCTGGAGACTACCTAGGGTTAACAGATATACTATACTTAGGTAATTTAAATATTTTTTTCCCATTCCCTATGTTATTCTTGCATCAATAAAGGCACCATTTTCGAGGTAGAAGTGTCTCAAAACACCAAAAAAATCAAAAATATATTTTGAATGAACCATAGTTCAAATAACTATTTAATTGAATTTTATCCCAAAATTGAACAAAAGGTAACCCAGTTTAGAAAAAAAATAGATTTTTAGAATATAAACTTCACATATTCAACTGACACTTTCAGTGATCACTCTGAACTGACAATAATGGCTAGAAATCCCAACCAAACTTTTTGCGATCTCTATTAACCACAATTCTATAACCAAAAAAATAAAAAAAAAATTATACATTATTTATAGAATGATTTTGAATTTCTCATTTACCTGATTAAAATTCTACCTAAATTTCATATTCTTGTAGGATAATTACCCAACAAACATATTTAGTAATATAAAAACCTATGCTCTAATTGCAGACCCCGAGGAGTTGCGGAAGAACAGTTAAAGTGGTGGGAATTATCCTTCTCACTTGAGGGAGCGGAAAAGAAATGGTTGTATAGTCTGAAACCAAGAGAGGTCCCAAAATGGAAATATATAAAAAGATGATTCATACAAAGTTTTTCCCACATCCTGAATCATGTCTATCCAAAAAATATATCTATGTTATTCTCAAATAAACCAAAGTGAAACTTTATGATTTTAAGGAGTGATTCAATAAGCTATGTGCCAGCTTCCCACATCAGACTATGGAGGAACACCATTTCTTTATTTTATTCTATTATGGACTACTTGAAAATAATAAAAACTTTTTAGATGCCTCATCTATAAGAGTCTTGACTAATAAGTCACCAGTGGATTCCATAGGTCTTATTGAAAATATTACACAAAAATCATAGTAGTTTAGCACTAGAGGTATAGGAACCGAAGACATCCATGAGGTAAGGACTTCAGATTATTTCTCACCCTTCCTTGAAAAAAAATATAAGGAAATGACTAGTATGATGAGACAATTTTTTTTGAACCAAGTGAAGGAATAACAAGGCCCAACTTGGTTATGTGTTTTATGATCTTCTACATATTATTACACTAATCAATGTCCAAAAGTTCAAGGGAAAAACATTTTGATGGTTCCTATCAGTAAAGTAAATTATATTCTAATCAACCACATCAACCAGAGACCCAACCGAGATATGGATTCCAATAGAACCAGGATAGACATCCTTTTTAGAATCAATACTAAAATCAACCTCCATAATAGCAGCATGAATACCATAACCCTATGTCATTACAATAACCCTATAAACATCCATACCAATTGAAACCATTTGAAAAACCCTCAACAAGTTCTCAGAAGAACCACCAAGAAATGGATATTGAAGAGATAAAGAATACAATGAAAAAATTAGATAATAAATTTGACATCCTTATAGACATTATGATCAATTATCATGGTAAAATCCTGACACAAAAAGTTATAAATCCCAAGGAAAGGGAGATAATAATTATAACACAAATTGGAAATAAGTTCATGCCACATTAACAAAGTGACGATGATGATTCTAATAAACATTCTAAATCTCAATTCATCAAAAATAATGATACTAGAAAAAAAAAGGAGAAATATCTAGGTTTATGAATGAAAGGCCAAAAACACCTTTGCAAAAAAACAACTAAGATAGAAAAGAAATATCTAAGAACCATCACCATCTATATTAGTATAGTCGAAGAAGGGTGAATAATAATTAATTAAATGATAAACTCAGGAAACCTTTCATAAAATTGAGGTCAATATCCCAATACTAGAGTAAATCTAACGAATCCCTATATATGTAAAAATTCTGAAGGAGTTGTGCATGAAAAAAAGTAATATGGATAGAAATGAGAGAATTATCTTGGGAAGAAGCATCTCAACACTAATCACACCACCGATATAGAATAAATTTCAAGATCTAGGGAAATTATCTATTCCTAACACTATTGGATCTTTAAATTTGACTGATGCACTATGTGATCTTGGAGATTTCATAAATGTTATTCCTTATTCGATATTTTCATCCTTGTAGATAAGAGAACTTAAAAAAACATTAGTGGTGGTATAATTAGAAAACATATCCACCATTTTCTGAGTAGGAGTTATAGAAGATGTACTCATGGGAGTAATGGGATTGATCTTTCTAGCTGACATTAATTTCCTTACCATGGAAGAAGACCAAGCACTGGGCCACTCTAATCATCATGGGGAGACACTTCCTGAAAACAGTAAGGACTATCATTAATTTCCATTAATGAACACTCACAATAGAACTTGAATATAGTACATTTCACTTCAACATTAATGATGAGATGAAACATCCTTTTAGTAATCACTCACTTTATGCATTCCCCCCTGGCGAGGTTATATAACCAATTGAATATTTAGGTATTATTCATGACTTCTTATCATTAAAAGAACATTTTTAATTTTAATGTTCCAATTCCCAAGAACCTAAAAATACTGATATCGTGTTATAGGAAGAGTTAAAATCTAACTTTTTCGATTATTTATTAAAATAGAATGGGATGACACTAGAGATTACAGCCTTATAAGTTGGAAACCTAAATTCAATATCATCCCTTGAACAACCCCCATGTCTAGAACATAAGATATTTCCATGTGATTTGAAGTATGATTACCTAATGGAATGACATAAATTTTCATTAATAATTAACAATAACCTATACCATTCACAAGAAAAAACTCTAACTGAACTTCTCAAAAGAAATGTTCAAGTTGTAGGGTGGAGATTAGATGATATACCCAGAATCAATCCCAAGGTCTGCTCTCATAGAAAATTTTTAAAAAGTGATTCCCAATTGGTTATAAAACCTCATAGAAGACTCCATACCAACATCATGAAGTTTTTTAATAGAGAGATATAAATTTAAAGTAACTAACATCGTTTACCCAAACTATGATTCTCAATAGGTCATCCCATTTCATATAGTCCCAAAGAATACCAGCCTGAAAAATGTTAAAAATAAAATAAGTGAACTAATCCCCATGAGAGTAAAAAACATATGTATAGTGTGTATAAATTACAGGAAGCTAAATCAAGTTACCCAAAAACACCACTTTCTCATTCCATTCATCGATCAGATGCTAAAATGGTTAGCTAGAAAACACATTACTGTTTTTTAGATAGATTCTTAGGATACTTCTAAGCATTGATCACACCATAAGACCAAGATAAGATGACCTTAACTTGTCCATTTGGAATATTCTACTATAAACGAATTCCTTTCAGGATATTCAACACCCCATTTATAGTTCAATGGTGTATGGTGAGTATTTTATTACACTATATTGAGGACTACCTTAAGTTATTTCTTGATGATATCACAGTTTCCGGTAATTCATTTGATCATTTCCTAGGAATGTTGGAAAAAGTTTTTAAAATGGGAATTAAAAATAATCTTATCTTAAATTTCAAAAAAAAATCATTTCATAGTTGAAAATGGAATAGTGTTGGAGAACATAATTTCACAAAAAGGGATTGAGGTTGATAAATTAAAAGTTTAAGTTATAAATTCCTTTCTATATCCAACTAGTATAAAACATGTTGGATCCCTTTTAAGATATACTGGATTTTATAGAAGATTCATCAAGGATTTTAGTAAGATTTATCTCCCTCTATCAAGATTGTTACTAAGCGATGCTGAATTTAATTTTGATTATTCATATAGGAAAACATTTTATGAATTGAATAAAAGTTTGATGAAACCTCCAATAATGAAACCAACCAAATAGGATTATCCTTTCATGCTTCTTTTTCATTCATCCAACCAAGTGGTGGGAGCTGCTCTATCAAAAATAATTGACCTCAAGCCTTAAGTCATATTCTACACATCAATGTCCTTGGATTCCGCTCAAATAAATTACACAACCACTGATAAGGGGTTTCTTGTAGTGTTATTTTCACTAGATAAATTTTGATCATATTTTCATTGCAATTAAGTTTTTTTTTAAATCATGATGCACTCAATTATTTAATTAAAAATGCAGATTCTAAGACAAGGATAGTGAGATGGATACTACTCTTACAAGAGTTCAATTTGGAAATTAAATATAAGAAGGTAACTAAAAATTAGGTGGTCGATCATCTAAGTTGATTACCCCACACCCCTTATGTAAAAATTCCAAACTAAAACCCACTCAATGATGATATTCCTAGAGTAAAAATTGACATCATCACCGGTTAAGTAATATGGTATGTCAGCATTTTCAACTATTTGGTTACATCTCTAGTACCCTCTCATCTAAACTCTCATCAATAGCATAATCTTAAATCTGAATCGAGATTTTATATTTGGGAAGACCCATTTATGTGGAAAATTTGTAATGATTGAATCATAATAAGATTATTACCAGGAATTGAAATTGAATTAGTGTTTAAACTTTTTCATAAATTATCTTGTGGAGGCCACATTAGACCTTAGAGGATAGCCTGAAAAGTTTTATAATTTGAAATTTATTGGCCCACCTTATTCAAAGATTCGGATGAATTTTATAAAAATGGAAATTTTCTAGTAATATCTCAAAATGATAGGAAATACCTCAAAAAACAATTACTTTTTATGAAATTTTTGAAGTGTGGGGAATATAATTCATGGGAACATTCCTAATGTAATTTTTAAATTCATATATTCTATTAGCGGTAGATTATGTTTCACAATGGGTGTAAGAAAAATCCACTACAACAGATAATGATAAAAAAAATTGATTTCTTTAGGTCTAACATATTCTGTTGGTTTGGAGTGCTATGAGAAATCATTAGTAACCAGGGAACTCATTTATGAAATAGGAAAATAGAGGCATTGCTAAAAAATTATGGTTACATCTTAAAACGTCAACACCATACCATCCAAAAAAAAATTTCCAAGTAGAAGTCCCCAATACATTAATTAAAGGAATTTTATAAAAGACTACTAAACCTAATAGGAAGGAATGGAGCCAAAGTTTAGATGAAACCTTATGGGTTTTCAGAAAAACCTACAAGACACACATATGGATGAGACCCTATATATTTATTTATGGAAATATTTTCCACCATCCTATGAAATTGGAACACAAAGCCTACTGGGCGGTAAGGGAGATGAATATAGATATTGATAGAGCTAGGAAATAGAGGAGATTGTAGTTAAAGAATATAAAGGAAATAAATATTTAAGCATTAAAGAATTCAAATATCTACAAAGATAGAATAAGGATGGACCATGACAAGATGATTCAACCAAGAACCTTTAAAATTGTAGATCAAGTGTTGTTATACAAATACAGACATAAACTAATTCTTGGTAAACTTCATTCCATATGGGAAGTTCCCTGTACTATTATTCACATATACACCTTTGGTTTTTTGTAGATTGAAAAGAATAGATGTGAAATCCCATTCACTGTAAATGGGTAGAGGCTGAAGAAGTTCTATGGGAATATACATCAAGAACCAGTGGAGGAGATCACACTCCTTCACCCTGATTACCAATGAATACCTACCAGATTCTATCTTTCTTTTACACTTGAATAAAAAAAAGTAATTCCATTTTTAATATAATTACATGAAAATTCAATTTAAATGAACCAAGGAAACTGCATCTATTAAGTTTGGGGGTGTTAATTGTATAGTCTATGATGATTCAATTTTTTTCAATTTTTGAGTCAAGCTATAAACATTAAACCAAAGCTCTTCTGGGAGGCAACCCACATTTTTCCCCTAGTACACTCTTCCCTTGGTCATATTCTAGCATGATTGAACAGGCCTACACTATCATTTTTTTTATTCTTATTTTTCAGGTGAATTAATGAAGATGATGCAAGGATGAAAAATGGAGGTACTTAACAGAACACACATCGTGAAAGTGTTATAGAATAGAACTGAGGGAACAAGAAATGCACCACCTGACTGAAGAATCATTGATAAAGGGAGTTTTATTCTAAATTGAATATCAATTAAATTCACTATATTTTTGTTTGAAAATCTATTCTTGAGATTTCAAACAAAATTTCATGTTGACACTTGAATTTATGACTTATTTTACTTATCATGGATATGTGATTTTCTTAATAATTCTATGATTCCATGTTTTAGAATTAAATGATAATGAAATTGAATGAGTGATAGGAAGAATTGAATTATTATATTTAAGTAGATATATTAAAATTAGGACTCATAATTTAAGGAAATTAATTGATTCTTGTAAATGAAATCTCCATATCATTTTTCATGATTTGAATTTCTAAAATTCATGTGAATTGATTTTATATTATTAGTCATTCCTTGAGTAATTTTCCAATGTTATAATTCCCATTCCCAAGATGATTTCTAGACCAAGTACTTCTTATTTTTTTCTTAAACATATTTCTTGAGTCATCTTGGTACATACCACCTACTAGAACTTGTATTTGAACTTATCAAAGAAATTACTATACAAAAACACATTTAAAATTATTGTGGAATCTTTTGAAAATCCATTATCATTAAAATAAAACCTTTACATTAATCCTTGTTCATCCCATAGAGACCCTGGATGGCCTTGTTAGGAATGATACATGTTTCAATCCATTTTTTATCCATTCCTACCCTCCTCTTACTATTTTCATGAAATTTTATAATTGTAGTGTGGGGGAAATGAGAGTCATGGTTTAAGTGATGAAATTCATTGTAAGGAAAATTTATGGGGTTCTATTGTGGGAATAATGAATGGTTTTTGATTTATTCAATTTACTTAATTGTTTTCCCTTCTTGAAAACAAAAAAAAATGGAATGGGTTGTTAATTAGAAAAATCAAAATTCACCATCACTATTTTTATCATATGTGGTTAGGTGATGGATGTGAGGTTTATTATAAGCATAAATTTCAAAAAATAGAAAAAATAAAAAAAGAAATCTACTTTAAAAAAATTATAAAAGTATATAAAAATTCAAGAAGGTGCAGATCATTCATTATGCTTTCATTATTCATGGCCTTTGATTTGAAAGTTTGGGAAACGTGGGATTTGCTACTTTTAAGGGGATAATTTCATTACACTTTTATTTTTGATATCATGTATTCTACTTAAGAGATAAACCTCCTCCTTGGGAATTAATTTTTAAAGCATCAAATCCTTCCAACCTTAAGCCTCATAGTGATTTAAACCTTTATTGAAAATTCCTCATGGGTTTATGTTCCTTTTTTCTTTACAATATGGAGAAATTAGTTCCTTTACAAGCCTACGGATAAGGAGAATGTATTCATTATATGATAATAACTTCACTTGAATTGTATCATACATGATGAGAGAAAATATTGAAATGTGAGTCAAGTCATGATTTGGAATTTTTAATAATAATTAATTGAGATACTTGAATGAATGAGAAGAGAAGTTCCACCATTTTCAAAAGGGATAAAGTAAATTACCTGAGTTGATTGTTTATTTGAAAATGAGAAATTAAATTGATATTTTATGTGTATTTTTGAAAATTTAGTTTTAAATTGAAAATTTTTTGATTTTATTTCTTTGGAATTTGAATATTGGTAACATTAGTGCCCTCTGATTTTCAATGTTGGGATTATATACTTGAGGATAAGAATGGTTTAAGTGTGGGGGAATTTATAGAGATAATATTTTAATTTTTTTTTCATATGTATTTAAATTATTTAAACCCTCTAAATTTTTCAATTTGAGATTATTTTCATCAATTTTGGATTTATGGTGTTTTTGGGCCTAAAATGTAAAAAATACTTAATTCCAGAATTTTAGCAGATTTTAATCACTTTTGGATTTTTTTAATGGATTTTAAAATATTGATCCAATTTGAGTGATTATTTTTTAAAAGGATTTATTTTTTCATGGGATTAAATTTTGTCTTCTAGACCGGGATTTGGTTTGAACATCTAGAGGCCTAAAAATCAATCAATTTGAGAACTTGTTCTTGAAGACAGAGTTGACCCCACCACAGTAAATAAATAATAACTTGGGATATAAACCTCCAATTGAGATTATTCAAGATTGGTTTTAAATTTAATTAGAAGACACATTTGATAATTAAATATCATAAATAAATACCCTTGTTAATACGACCATTGGATTATCAAAAATGGAGGATGATTTTAGAAACATTCATCCAGAATAACATTTCTGAGTAATTGGAAGATAAATTATTCTAAAAATTGATTATGAAGATGAAATTTTGAGGAAAAATGACCATTATATTTTTGAACAAAAATATATAAGAAAATATTTTATGATTCGGTAAAAACAAGGGGAAACCACGTGTAAAAGTTTGAAGGAAAATTATAGAATCATAATTTCAACCGTTGACGAACGATTATGCCCAGAAACCCATTAATGGTCCTTTATAATGCCCTGAAGCCTCTTTTATGCCTATAAATAACATGATAGTGGTGGATTTAAGAGGATATATATTAGTAATGGAAGCGGTGTATGGTGACCTCCTACAGAATTATTTCCCTTCTTTCTTCTTCTTTTATTTTCATTACAATGTAATGTCTCCCCTCTCCTGCACCAACTCGACTTCCACATCCACAGAGGGGTAGTTTCATTGAGTGGGAAAGGAGGAGTCTAAACCTATTTGTATTGATTGAGTTTTTTTGATTCAATTTAATAAGATCACTTATTATTTCTCCAT
Source organism: Viscum album (assembly GCA_963277665.1). Taxonomy (NCBI): domain Eukaryota; kingdom Viridiplantae; phylum Streptophyta; class Magnoliopsida; order Santalales; family Viscaceae; genus Viscum; species Viscum album. Next base: position 2,125,943,232 of record OY728119.1, read on the forward strand.
CAAGTTTCAATTCCTAAATCAGTATTAAATTTTGAATGTGGTTGTGTTACATTTAAATTCTATTAATTTTAATTGATTTGATCGATGATCCATATCTCCCTCCACCCAATTATTTTTTGTATACAGTGGAACAAATTAGTTTTGCGTGGTGAGTGATCGATGGTCATCAGCATGTGTGTAATACTGTATGTTGGGATATTGGTTTATTATGGAACAGTAATCCATGGTCATGGATTCCCTAATTAATAAAGAAAACGAACAACAATGCTACCCACACAGGAAAGAGCGTAGACCAACCTGAGGTTTTAGATAAGAATATTCTCATTATAATCATCTATCCAAGGGGGATAGAGGACTTGGTAGATGAATATCTCTCTTACCAGTTAGTAGAAGAAAAAGGGGTAAAATTTGGAAACAATGACAGAACGACAATATGGTCTAGAAAAATCTTCTCTGGTCACCATCTTTATCAATTATTTAAAATCAATTAAATCCAACTACTTTTTGCTCTCATTTTTTTCAAAATTAATTAATACCAATTATTTTTATAAAACAAATAAAAAGTGAAAGCCTTGTTTTGTGTACACTTCTCTTTAGGAGACTACCTAGGGTTAACTACTATACTAACTTAGGTAATTTAAATATTATTTTGACATTCCCGCGACAGGCGTGTGTCATGGGATTACTCCATAAAATCCCTAGGTATTTTAAGGGGCTCGAGAGGGAGGATTTGGGTAGATATTTTTCATTGTAAAGCTAGGGAGGAGTGGTTTTTCAAGGGGAGGGACAGGGGTTATTTATATTTGTGGAGAGGGGTATTTTTAGAATAAAATTTTAAATAAAATATTATACCAAAGGTAAAACTTGTAATAATAATTTTTCTACAATATAAATTATATATAAATATAATATAATGGTTTTAGGACTTTAAAACCCTTTGTAATTATATATTCACTTAGTTTATTAAAATGGAAAGTGGAAAAAAGAAAAATTGTTATTTTAAGGGATCACTTTTGAATTTAGGTTTTGGAAAATGATTTTGAGGTTTGGAAATAAATTTAATTATATTTTAATGAATCATTTATAAAATTAAATATATTTTGTCTTAACCGCAAGATCTAGAAATTTTTTGGTCATTATTACATTAGGAATTATTTAATTTAATATTGACTAGTTATATGAAAAACTGTTTTTTACTATTCACCTAAAGATTGAAGTATTTCCAAAAATTACCAAAAAATCACTCCTGGAAAATTACAACATGATGATTTAAAAATATACTTTCATTTTATTAACATAAATGTTTATCATATTTAAGTTTAATTTTTAATATAAATATTATGATCTTTACAAAAAACATAAAAATACAATTTATTAAAAATGTGCTTATATTTTTTTTAGTTTTTTAAATCATGATATTTATTTTTTAGAATTATAATATTTATATATAATTAAATTAATCATGATAAATATTATTTTTATCACAATTTATTATTTTTAGGTAAAATTAATATTCCCATGGTCAGGTTATTATACTCAATTGTCATGTTATAATTCCCAATGGGTAGGTTACTATTCCTAATTGTTAGGTTATTATTCCAATGGTCACATTACCTCCTATAAATGACACATTCATTCTTTTACTCAATATTCACTACAATCCCACCAAGGTTATTTATTTTCATTTTATAAGATGTTGAGTGGTTTACTTAATTTTTTGTTTGATTTCTATAATGTTGGTTGTGGGGGTGATGATTCTAGCAGATTAGGGTGATCCATATCTTCCTATTTTATATTTTTTTTATAATTGTAATGTTTTACATTTTCATTATTTTTATAGATGACTAATGTAAATATCTTTATTAATGGAATAAATTTTTATTGTTTTCTCTATATTGTCTATGTGTATAATATTATATAATATAATACAACACATATTTATTTTGGAAATAAATATTACTAATAAACACTGGGTCATTACAGTCTCAGCCTCCAATACTCCATGGCACACCATAACCTCCTATGGAAAACATAACAGGTGGAAGGAGTACCCCATCTGACCAACTACCCAAGGTGAAACACCTAAGGCCATACTGTTTTATAAATTTTCAAGTTGAAACCTCAGCTTCATCTCTACCTTCCATCATCAAACACCACATGAAAATTCAAACACATAAAACATGAAATTAATATGATAAAGCCGTCCATGGTATTACATTACATACCTCTCTATAAATTCTCACCAACTACCATTAAAATCATACCAAGAAAGAATCCAACAACTACCATTTGAAATACTCCACTAAGTGATGCCTCTCAAATGGATCAAACCCCATCAACAAATCATAATGAAACAAAAAACAATCAAATTGAATAAAAAAATAAATAATAATCATTTAAATAATCTCAAAAAAAAGTTCAAAATATCTCAAGATATTGAACATGCATATTTGTGTCACATTCCTAGGTACATTATTCCAAGCTACCATACCTGCACAAAATGAAAAACGGGATAACATGGCCATGCATTACCTTCTCTTGGCAATCCTAAATCATGACTGAACACTCCACAAACATTGCACCATCCCCACTATCACTAGTGCAGAAAATGTTTTTTACATCACCATTTTTTACGTCGGTTATATATAACCGACGTAAAAATGCGGCGAGTAGATTTTTAACGTCGGTTATTTTAATAACCGACGTTACAAATCGCGCCTGTTCGGTTTTTACGTCGTTTATTTGGAAACCGACGCAAAAAAGGTGATATCTACGCATTTTTTATGTCGGTTATAAGATAACCGACGTAAACCCCCCCCCCCCCCCCGTGCTTTGGTTTTTTACGTCGGTTATTTGATAAGCGACGTAAAAAAGGCGTAGATATCGCCTTTTTTACGTCGGTTTCCAAATAACCGATGTAAAAAACCCCCCGTGCATTGGTTTTTTACGTCAGTTATCTTATAACCGACGTAAAAAACCAAAGCGTGGGATCTTTTTTACGTCGGTTTTAAAATAACCGACATTATAAATTTAAAAAATAGTTTATAACGTCGGTTATATAATAACCGACGTTATAAAACTTTTAAAAGGCCCGTGGACTGTCATTTACGATTTTTCAATTGACAGTCCACTGGCTCGTCTCTCTCGTGTGGTAAACCCTAATCTGCTCGTCGATCGACCTGCGTTAAAATCATTTTGGCTTCATTGTTTATCTTCTTCACTCCTCTCGGATCTATCATCTCAACTCTCAACATTCAAGTAAGCCTTCCACGAATTTATTTCGTTCGTTTTTTTTTTCACGGATATTCTATAATTAGGTTTTGTGATTTTTCTTCATTGTTTATCTTCTTCATTGTTGTTTGAGGTGATCTCCAAGGCCATCAGCCCTCGGAAGGGCACCGGCGAGTTGGGTGTGGTGCAGAAGGTAAAAGAAGCCATGGCTTCCCTGGTCTACGCACCCCGACCGTCGTCCCTTCCATCTTCCTCCACCCCTGCCGCCTCGCCGTCATCCTCCTCCTCCTCTCGGATCTATCATCTTAACCGAGAGTGTTTATTTTATTTATTCTTTCCCATACTTAAAATATTCTTAAATTATTATGATACATATGATTCATTGATGGAAGTGATACAATTTCACATGGTGTAGGATGATTTATGGGCGGGGTGAGACCATGACATTAGCATTGGGGTGTGAGAGGAAAACTAGTGGAGAAGTGGTATCCGAGAACCTTAATTTTAGTATATATATATATTTATATAATTTTTTATACAAAAAGTTTTATTTATATGAATTATTTTGTGAGTGATCCATATTGAGTATATGAAACTATTTTTCCTTGTTTAGGTGATGATTTAGATTTTTTTTCATAGGGCTTTAGTGTGCTTCCTCAACATTTTCATGAGATGTTTTAGGGAGGATCTTACTATGTATACATGTTATTCCCACCATACATAAATATAAACAATTTTTTTGGTTTTTAAAAGCAATTTGTAGTTTTTTATAGATGTTAATAGCATGGAAGTGTTGTGGAGTAGCTTTCATGAGTATATAGAGTTTATTGTTTCTTCCTAGTTTTACTTTTAGTACTAATAATCTTCTTTTTGGTTTATGTACAACAATACATGTATGAATTCATGCATAATTATCTAAATTTATTCATTTTGAACTGAGGAGGGTTACTTTTGGTGGGAGCAGATCCTAAATGATATGGTATGAATTCATTCTATCATAACCATAAATAAATTATAGTTGTATTTTATTTATCATATACATCAAGTAATACTCTTCTTTTTCATCACAAACCCTTTGAGAATAAAAACCCAAACTAAGGGCTTTGGTATCCACATTTCCTTTTGTTATAGAATATGGGACATCAAAATCAAATGATTGAACATATTCCTCCCAAAAACACTTCCATTGATTTTTATAATTGTGTGAAAATATTTACCAAATGGATTTAGGGTCTACAGAAACCATTAATAACATGTTAAATAGGTAGTTTATCTAGTATATTAAAACATCAAAACCGCAATCAATATTAAACTATGTAGGCGTCATGGTTTTCTTTGATTCAATGAAATTTAAAACTGTCATATCTAACTATATTTTGTTTTAAAAATAATATTCAAGCATATTTTTTTAAATACCTATAGATTTGTTTTATATTTTAAATTTTTTTACATTCAAATTATGATTTTTTTCATATAAAAATATATTTGTCTTATCTTAAAAATATATATTTTTTGTTGATATTTGTTATAGGTAATAATGAGTCGAAGTTGGATTACGTCACATCGAATGAGCAATGAATTTGAGGAAGGTGTTGATGCCTTTTTGGAATTTGCAAAACGAAATGTTCCAAGTAGTGACATTTTTTTCTATCCATGCCTAAAATGTTTGAATATGAAGAAGTTGAAAAGTAGAGAGATAAAAGATCATCTGATTTGTCATGGTTTTAATCCGAGTTACAGCCCTTGGATTTGGCATGGTGAAACTGGACGGAATGTCACTGATGATGATGATTCGCAAGATGGTAAATCTGATGGAATTGAAGAAATGATTCACGATATTTTAGCAGAACAAATTGAGATAGAACCGACAGTTGCGCGTCTATATGGTGATGCTGAAAACCCATTATATCCTGGTTGTATAGATTTTACGGTTTTGTCGGCGGTGTTAAGATTGATTAACCTGAAGGCGAAGCATGGATGGAGTGACAGAAGTTTTACAGAGCTGCTACAATTGATGAAAGACATTCTTCCAAAAGATAACGATCTTCCAGATTCACATTACAAAGCCAAGAAAATATTGTGCCCGATGGGATTGGGATACAATAAAATACATGCATGTCCGAATGACTGCATTATATATAGGAAGGAATATGAATTTCTGTCAGAGTGTCCTAAATGTGGGACATCACGGTATAAGGTGAATGAAAAATCACAGGCTGATGTAGAGATTACAAAGCTCCTTTCAAAGGTATTTTGGTATCTTCCTATAATTAATCATTTCAAACGTTTATTTTCTAATTCACATGATGCAAAAAGGTTAAGATGGCATGCTGAAGAGCGGGTATGTGATGGAAAAATACGTCATCCAGTTGATTGTCCACAATGGAAGAAAATTGATGCGCAGTATTCTACATTTGGAAATGAAATTAGAAATATCAAACTAGGGTTGTGCACAGATGGAATGAATCCATACCGAACACTCAGTAGCACACATAGTTCATGGCCTGTTTTATTGGTAATTTACAACCTCTCTCATGAAGTTTGTATGAAGCGCAAATATTTCATGTTGAGTACAATGATATCTGGTCCAAAGCAACCCAGTAATGATATTGATGTTTACTTGTCACCGTTGATTGATGATTTGAAACTGTTATGGGCTGATGGTATTAGGGTGTATGATTCTTATAAAATGGAATATTTTCAACTGCATGCAGTGCTTCTGTTCACTATAAATGACTTCCCAGCATATGGAAATTTGTCTGGATACAGTGTTAAAGGGAATAAAGCATGTTCAATTTGCGAACAACAGACGTCATATTGTCAATTACATCATGGGAGGAAAACAGTGTACATGGGTCATCGAAATTTTTTGCCTATGGAACACCCTTATAAAAGACTAAAAAAGGCATTCAATGGCTCACAAGAATTTGATACTGCTCCAAAACCTTTATCTCCTGATCTGTATTTTGAGAGGGTGAAAAACCTTGACGTGACATTGGGAAAGACACAGAAATCTGGTAATGATAGACATATTTGGAAGAAAAGGTCAATTTTTTTTGAGCTACCATATTGGAGGTATCATGAAGTTAAACATAATATTGATGTCATGAACGTGGAGAAGAATATCTGTGATTCTTTGATTGGAACATTGTAAGATATTAAAGGAAAGACTAAATATGGGTTGAATGCAAGATTAGACTTACTATCAATGGGAATATGTTTGGAGTTATCTCCCACTCCTAAAGGAAGACGAACATTTCTTCCCCCGGCTTGTCATACATTATCGAAGAGGGACAAAATTAGCTTCTGTAAGTATCTTCATGATACCAAAGTGCCTCAAGGTTATTCTTCTAATGTAAAAAATTTTGTCTCATTGAAGGACTTGAAGTTGATAGGTATGAAATCACATGATTGTCACGTCATGATGCAACAAATTCTACCAGTTGCATTGCGTGGAATATTGCCCATTCGTGTCAGAAAGACTATAATGAAGTTGTGTTATTTTTTCAATTAAATTTGTAACAAGGCGATTGATGTGAATGCTTTGAACATTTTGGAAAAGGATGCAATTTTTATACTTTTTCAATTGGAAATGCATTTTCCTCCAACTTTTTTTGATATAATGGTGCATTTAATGATTTATCTGGTTCGAGAAATAAAGCTTTGTGGACCTGTATATCTTCGTTGGATGTATCCTTTTGAAAGGTATATGAAAATATTAAAGGGGTATGTTAAAAATATATATCGACCTGAAGCCTCCATTATTGAAAAGTATATTTCTGAGGAGGTAGCAGAGTTTTGTATGAGCTACTTGGCTGCGGCGCAACACATAGGTTTGCCTCCATCTCGCCATGAACGAGTTAATAATGAGGGAAAGGGGATTCGCGACTTGAAAGTCAAATCATTGTCAGCTGAACAGATGAAGAAGTTAGAATCATACATCTTGAACAACATAGATGATGCTCAACTGTATATCACATTGCATATTAATGAGTTGAAACAATGTCATCCAAAGAAGAAAGAAATGTGGATTTTGAATGAGCACAACAAAACTTTTTTGTCATGGATTAAAAAGACTTTGCTTGGTAGATCAGATGTATCAGAGACATTAAAATGGATAGTGGGTGGTCCATGTTTAAATGTGATAACATGGTCCGGTTATGACATTAATGGTTGTACATTTCATACAAAAGATCAGGACAACAGAAGTGCAGTTTAGAATAGTGGTGTATTGGTATTTGCAGAAGCAATGCATTTTTCGAGTGCTAAGGACAAAAACCCAATTTCTGCATCAAGTGCATATTATGGAGTGATTGAAGACATATGGGAGGTTGATTACTTTAAAATTAAAGTTCCTGTTTTTAACTGTGAATGGTTTAACGGTAACAACAGTGTCAGACACGATGAATTTGGAATGACACTTGTTAATCTGAATAGATTGGAAGACACAGCTGATTCTTTTATAATGGCAACACATGCAAAACAAATTTTCTATGTAGTAGATCAATCAGATATGCAGTGGGCTGTTGTTTTACAAGGGAAAAAACAATATGTTGGTGAGGATGAACTTGATGAATATGCTGATTTATGTGAGATCCCTACTTCCATGGAAATATTAACAGAACATAATGATGATCATGTTGAAGACATAGTTTGTGCCATAAGGAACGATCACGACGAAGGAATTTGGGAAAACAATCCATTTGTACATTCCTAAAATTATAGGTAACATATGTTTATTTCTTGTTTACATTTTTTTCCCATAAATGTTAGATATTGTAAGTTTTTTATTTATTAAAACATTTTTTAAAATAAAATAAGTATATGTTTTTGTTTGTTTTAAGTTTGTTTAGTTTACTTTATCATGTTTATAACCATTACATGAATTTTAAAATGCTTATTTTTGTTCACTGACAATTACTTTACCATGTTTACAATGTTTACCAGGTTTACCATTTTTACCATTTTTACCATCTTGACCATCTTGACCATCTTTGTCATCTTTACCATTGTTTAACATGCTTACCATATTACCAATGTTTACTATTATGTAACTTAGTACACTTTTCTATTTTCTGATTACAGTAGTATTAAAATATTTGAATTTGTATATTTGTGAACTGACGTTTGTTTTTTTGATTTGAAGGATAATGACAGATCATTCAGATGATCAACCACATGATTCTGGAGAGGAGCATATTGCTGGTCATACCTCTGGGGATGAACATTCACATGCTCCTATTACGACAAAGAGTTCAAAGGTTGGTAAACGTGGGTGCAAACGTTTACCAAAATTATCACTTGCCCGTACGCAGGATCAGAGGATAGTCGTTGAGTTTGATGATGATGATATTCCTAGAGGTCTGAATGCCAAAGATTTTAAGAGTTTTGTTGCAACTCGAGCTAAGACCAAAGTAAGCATTCTGTATTATGATTGGAGAGGTGTGGATAAAGCGATTATCTCTCAGTTGTGGGAGACGATTTTGGTAAGATCTTTTGTCATTGTTTGACCATTCATTTAATGTTTCTAGTATATATAATATGTTTAACCTCTTCTTTATCAGATGAAATTTGATGTTCTTGACACTGGAGGAGTCAGGAAGAAATGTTTATCGTTGGCTGCCAGGAGATGAAGGGATTTCAAATCAACCCTCTCATCTGATTTCATTTATGGTCATAGGAGTCACGACAATCCATGTCGTATATATCCTTTTATAGATGAAGACACATGGAGACAGTTTTTTGAAAGTAGAAAAAAAGAGTCATTTCTGGTAAGGGCAATGTAAACTTTTATAAACTTTCTTATATAAATGATTTTATTAATGTTTTGTTAATGATTTCTTATTCTTAAATTACAGCAAACAAGGAAAGCTCATCAGGAGATCCAATCTAAAAATGTATACCCTCATAGTTTATCTTGGGGAGGGTATGCATTATTGGAAGAACAAATGATGGCAGAAAAATTTCAACAACTAAGAGCCGAGTCTTCAAACTCTGGAGAGGTGGCCCCTCCATCCCCTCCATCTAGACATGAAAAATGGAAGAGAGCTCGGAAGGGAAAAAAAGGGAAATATCTTTCGGAAGAATCGAGAATCGTAGCTGAGAGGATTGTAAGATATCTATTTCATTTATTTAAGTTAACTTTTTTCTTCATATAAGTTTCAATCATTACAGAAATGTTCAATTAATTAATACAGGACTCTCTTGAGGAGCAGAGTTCAGAGGGGACATTTACAGTTACTGGGAGGGAAGATATTTTATTTGCAGCATTGGGAAGGCCCGAACATCCTGGTCGTGTAAGAGGATATCTGGCAGGTGTATCAGTAAGAAAAGTGTTTCCATGTTCTTCAACTTCTAACATTGAGGGGGTTTATAAAAAAATAGAATCCTTGGAGGCTGAAGTTTAAAATATTAATGCGACGATGGAGGACAAGATTAGAGAGTCGGTGCAGTCAATGTTTGCAGAAATGCAAATACAATTTCAGACTGCAGCTCCCACTCCTCCACCTCCCCCTACAGACCCCATTATTTATCCTCCACCTCCGCCAGTAGCTCCCACTCCCCCACCTCAGCCTGCGAACCCCATTTTTTATCCTACGCCTCCGCCGCAGCTTCCTACATATTGCGAGTTGTATGTTGATGATTCTCAACATCATATAGTAGCATACGGGTTGGTATATTGTATAGGAGATACAGTTCATCATCAACAATTAGAGGTAGAGAATCAGAGGGTCACTGTACAGGATATTATAGATAGATTAGCTAGGGTACCAATACCTACAGATGAGGTGGCGACAGTTGGACAGAGTATCGGCCATTTTTTAGTTTGGCCATCCAGACTTCTTCGACTCATTACCATAGTGGTATGAATGTTACATCTTTTATTTTATTTGTTTATTAAAGTTGTTTTATCATTTGAAAACTACTGTATTTTTCAATTTTTTTTCACAGGAATACTTCAAAGGTAAAGAAATACTGTATAGACGACAACAAAGACAACAGGCTATGACATCAGATACAGATTCCAGTGGTCTTGACAGATTGTCAAGATATTCACATTTGTTGTTGGGTTTTTATGAGTTTCCAATGGAATCTCATGTTTGTGGACATGAAATAAGTGTGGGGATTACAAAAACTGATATCATGGAGCTTGTTACTGGAGATAAGTTGGGCATCAACGTGGTGCAAATTTTTTCCATGTAAGTCTTAACACCTTTTCCCTGCGTTATATTTACTAAAAATGTATACTTATGTATGTTTTGTATTAGGTATCTTTATAAAATTTGTGAGAGGAATGAGCTGACAGAAGTATATGGATTCATGGACCCGCAATTGATTTCCCCTAAAGCATGTGCATTGACTGAAGAACAAAGAATGGTTTATATTGCTGAAAGATTTGAAAAGAATATAATCAGACAATGTTGGATGATGCCTTTTTGTGAGAGGTATGAAACACATTTCTCTCAAAGAGTTAATTATCTTTTAACATAAAAAACCACTAACATTAAATTTCCTTTTATCAGTGATCATTGGATGTTAGGGATTTTTTGCCCAAGGGAGAAATCTCTTTATTGGATATGCTCTGTTCATGGTGATGTGCGGGAAAGTTTTAAGAATATATTGGAAAAGTAAGTTTCAATTTCTCAATAGTTTTATATATTATAATGAATTTTAAATTTACCACATTCGTATTATTTTCTAACAGTGCATGGGTCTACTTTCGAAAAAACACAAAGAAAAGAAATGCAAAGATCAAATATGTAAATGCGAAGGTAAATTTCCATTTATAATTTTTACTTTTTGATTTATTACATAAAAATAATATATTGAATTTACACTCATTCAAAACAGAATTTTCATGAATAACAAGGCCTCATCGAATGCAGATATTATATGTTAAGATTTATGTATGAAATAATAACAACTGGGACAGTTGTGAATTTTGACCTGGTACGATTTCCTCTTAAACTTTGCCATAATATTTCAATTTGATTTATTCATTATACACGTTAACTATCTTCTTTTTCATTTGTAGCTTTTTGATGACCCTTAACCCTATACTGCTGAAGACATTAAACACGTACAAGTGGAGTGGTCAAATTATTTTACAGGTTTGATTGAATTTTAGTTGTTTGTAATGTAAAATGTAATTTTGAATATTGTCGTTTTAATTGTGTATTTGGTAGTTTTTTAGGTTGGATTTAGTTTTTTTTGAAGTTGACAGTGTGAGTTTTGAATGTTATATAAGTGAATGTTTAATTTTGCTCTACTTCTTGTTTTGGTCTACTTTTGATGGTTTTTCTGGTATGGATTTGGGTCTGTGGGGCAGGGATGTCCAGGGGTGTGGGAAGGCGGTCCAGGGGTGTGGGAGTGTTGTCCAGGGGTGGGGGGGTTTTCTAGGGGTGTGGTGGGGGCTGTCAAGTGGGGTGAGGGGGTGAGGGGGTGTTGTTCAGGCGGGTGGGGGTTGTCGAGGGGTGTTTGGGGGTGTCCGGGGGTCGGGGGGCAGTCCAGGAGTGTGGTGGGGGCTCCAATGGGGTGGGGGAGGGTTGTCCAAGGGGTATACATGAGGGTGGGAGCTCCAAAGGGGTGGGGGAGGGCTGTCCAGGGGGTATACATGAGGGTGAGGGCTCCAACGGGGTGGGGGAGGGCTGTCCATGGGGTATAAATGAGGGTGGGGCTGTCTGGGGGTAAGTTTTATATGTTATCTATGTACATGCTTAATTTTGATGTACTTCTGTTTTTGTGGTACGATTTCTTGATTTGTTTTCTGGTTGATTCTGGTGGAGAGAAGATGACTGCATTCTGTTTAAAAAAAAATTGGGTTTATCACGTCGGTTATTAAATAACCGACGTGATAAAATGCCTGGAAAATAGTTTATCACGTCGGTTATTTAATAACCGACGTGATAAAGGGCCTGGAGAATGGTTTATCACGTCAGTTATTGAATAACCGACGTGATAACCGGCCTGGACAATGGTTTATCACGTCGGTTATTGAATAACCGACGTGATAAACCCCCCTCCCCCGGTTTTTCACGTCGGTTTTATTTGAACCAACGTGATAAACCACGCTCACCCCGGTTTATCACGTCGGTTCTTATAGAATCGACGTGATAAACCCCCCTCACCCCGGTTTATCACGTCGGTTCTTATAGAATCGACGTGATAAACCCCCCTCGCCCCTTTTTATCATGTCGGTTGTTTAATAACCGACGTGATAAACCATTTTCCAGGCCTTTTATCACGTCGGTTGTTAAATAACCGACGTGATAAACCCTTCCCATTTTTTTATCACATCGGTTCTAAAATAACCGACGTGATAAACATCGCAATTTTATATTTTTGACGTCGGTTTTTAAATAACCGACGTCAAAAACCTTATTTATAACGTCGCACGTACTAACGTCGGCTAGAAACCGACGTAAAAAATGAAAAATAACCGACATAAAAAACATTTTTTGTACTAGTGTATCCAACTATACCTAATCAATGATATAGAAGTCATTGTGAAGATACCCACTATGTTGTGGTACTTGAAAGACATCATGGATCAGGTTCACCTGTTGAGGAAGAGTTAACATATTCTCAATCTCACTAACATGTCCCAACCCCTCAAAGGGTTAATAAACTAAGAAAACAACTTACTCCATCAGATAAATATCTGCTACCCGTAAAAAAGGGAAACCATTAAGAATAAAAGGTATCCAACCTCAAACTCCATAGGTCTCATATTGTGATAAACATAAGTCTTATGATGGTCTTGTGTCGCTTATATCTTCTCCCAAATCATATGAACCTTCTCTGCCATTATGCAAAACACATTCGGTCAAAGGACAACTATCTCACCAACCCCATTTTAGAACACTATAAATTGCAAGGCCACCTGTACAATGCCTCAAAACGTCTCATGTCAAAGGATGAGTGATAGATTTTATTATAAGAAAACATTACCAAAGGTAGGTTCTCTACACATGATCCACCAAAATCCAAGACGTAGGCTCATAGTATATCCTCTATTAATTGAATAGTGTTCTCCATCTGCCCGCCCATATAAGGGTATAAAGTAGTGCTAAGGCATAGCTAAGTGATACAATAATACTAAATGCCTCCTTAGACTTGCATGGTAAAATAATGAACTCGTTCAGAGAAGTTTTTCCTCAGTTCCCCATGAAGTTACACTACCTCGTCCATATATCACCTCTCTATAACATCTATAACTCCAAACTATTTAATCTCAAATAATGTGCTGATTTTATCAAACGATAGATAATCAACCAAATTGATTCACACCATCCAAGGGATCTTAGTAAACTAGTTAAAAATCTATTAAGATCTCCTCCCATATCCACTTATGAATATCAAATGGATACAACAAACCTACTTGAATATTATGCTCTGACTTCACCTTCTAGAAAACCAAACACCATGAAAAAAACTCTTCCATGAATTGCTTCATCTCTGTCCACTAGATCAAACTCCTTAAATTATAATATATCTTTGATATACTAGGATGTACTGCTATGGGTGAGCTATGGAACAGATGTAGAACATTCTCTTGAATGAAATTGATGTTTTTATTCAAAATAAGGAAAGCCCAACCCCAAGGGCCTAAACAAGAAAACCCAAACAAGGGTTCATGGGGGTATAAAATAGTAAAGCATGGGGTCATCCCCTTAACAATATTCACACCTTCTATGGGGAGGGATGCTAAACTTGAAAAATAGGAAAACAAAGCATCTCAGGGATCCCTAGAAGCAATAAAGGCAACCTCTTTGTTACCCTCATGCCATGTGTGTATAATATCAATGTTATTGGTGATGAGGCTCTTGAACATTCGAACATGGTAAGTAATGTTCCAACAGATGGAGATGTGAACATTCAGAGAATTATAAAGGACTTGGGAGTTGGTTTCTAACACATCAATCCTGGTATGATTAGTACTACATAGCTCCAAACCTTATAACATAGCATTGGCTTCAACCTAGAGAGAGTCACCATTCCAATAGATAGCCGAGAAAGCGATGATAACTGAGCCTCTGTTGTCATGAACTATATTGTCGCCCCATATTGCTCCCATGCTACACGACCCATCTATATTATGCTTGAAACCAAAATTAGGAGGAATCCATCAGATCAAGTGTCCAAGGGAAGCTTTGAGCGAAGCAATGGGGGAACTCCCACCTCCATGAGGAAAATGTGAGAGGGAGTAGCAACCCAATCTTTGAACGACCACACCAGATCGATTAGAAGGCTTCTAGTTCTAAAAATGATAGACATCGTTGAACTATTAATCCCCTCAAACCAAGGTTTATTTCCTGCCTTCTAGATGCACCAATATCATGTAGAAATAATGATAGATAACACATTTTTCTCATTAGTATTATTTTCTGATCCATGAAACCACTAGTCCAGAAAAATGCTACACATAAAATCCTAAGAATAAAGACCAATGAAGCTACCAAAAGAATTCCACACATTTATCGCCCACTGGCTCTTGTGGAACAGGTGACGTGAGGACTCGCTGTTGGGTTTGCTACAACAGTTCCACCTAGAGGCATGATAAATACCCATGTGTATGATGTCATCATCCACTGAAATAGCATGGTTTCTGACTCACCATACAAGGAAAGTGAATTTAGTAGGGACATCTTTACACCATATCATATCCCCCCATTTATCCATCTCGGCTGATAGTTGAAAAACCCTGCAAAAGTCTTTCACAGAAAATATTCCGGATGAAGAACCAGTGAAAAAACATTTATCTTGATCCGATGGAAACTCAATGAGCTCATAGATGGCACATTGATCTTTTTCCAGGATGGCATGGATGAACTTTGGGTGCCTGCTAGCCTGCCTAAACGAAATATTTTGGGTTATACATCCTAGGAAACCAAGTTTACTACCAAACCAATTATGATGCTAGAAGTTAATGTCTCCCCGAATGATAATCCATCGTGCATGATTCTCAAGAAATAGAATGAACTGTTATATCTCACACCATAATGATGATTTTCTTCACCTCTGATACCTCATATATACCTCGTACATTAAGTTGATGAACTTTTCCCATAAGTTCCAACCTTCAATGACCTCCCATGAATGCTTTGGATGCAAGGATTGCACCATACCAGCGATGCTTCTAATGTTAATCCAACTCGCTCTCGTTGGCCTTTCCATCCTAACCCATGAGGCCCAATGATGTTTTCCCTCAAAAATGGCATCCCAAATGAATGCATCCATAGCATATTCAGCACCCATGATGATGGAATTCAATACCTTGTGGGATGACAGAGCATACAAGGGGATAAAAGAAAGGACGTGATTAACTAGGGTGATCCTCCCTATGAATGATAAAAAGTGGTTCATCTAATTTGTGATGTGGATGGTGATCATGGAAACCACCTTGTCAAAGTGGTGAAGATGTAGCTTTGGTGAGGAAATCGGAACACCCAGATAATCCATGTGGATGTTTCTCATATGGATACCAAGATTCGAATCTATTGGACTCACCCTCCGGCCTGAACGCCGACTAGATATAAAGATGGCACTCTTGTCCTGGTTAATTATATTTCCACTCCATTTACAATAATCATTGAGGATCTTGTTGATTCCCCGAATATAATTCTTGCTTCCTTTGATAAAAATGGCCATGCCATCTACGAACATGAGGCGAGATATGCCGTGAAAAAGAGGCTTGCACCCAAAAGGAGTAACGTTACCTTCATCGAAGCCCCTATTATTTAAATTGCAGAGAGTATTCTATATGACAATGACCAAAATTTAGAGACAAGGGATCTCCTTTCTTAATACCTTGGACATATTTTAAGAAACCCCAATTCTTTCCCACGAACTTAATGGACAACCACGGAGAGATGAAGCATCTTAATGAAAGATCAATCATCCCACTTGAGAAGCCCATGTATGATAGGGACTTTAAAATGAAAGACCATTTGAGACAATCATAAGCATTATCCATGTCCAATTTCATTAGAACGATAGAGCTTAGCACCCCTTGATTTAAATCATTGATCATCTCTTGTGCCACACCTATTGCTCCGTGGATCGATATTCCCCTGACGAAGCCATGTTGTTCATCCGAGACCCAGTGGTGAAGGTTTTATGACACTCTCTTGTTGATAATACTAACAAAAACCTTGTATGGGAAATTACACAAGCTAATTGGTGTAAAATGACTCGATGGAGAAACGTCATTATGTTTAGGAATGAGAACCAGTGAATTAGCACTTGCCACACGTGGAATGCATCCTCCATGAAAAGTGTCATGCACCGCCTCCATAAGATGGTTCTTAATTTGATCCCAAGATGCAACATAGAAAGACCCTAGGAAGCCATTCGGGCCTGGAGAGAAGGAAGGGTCAAGAGAAATTAATACATTTTAAATCTCTTGTTCATCTGGAATCGACTTGAGCATGGAATTAACTCCGCCGACAACACTGAGGGATAGCGTCAAAAATATCTGCATGACCAAATGGTTACCCTCCTTGCATGCAATGATTTGTACCTGCAAGAAGAGACGTAAATGAATTTCTACCTTACCTTCCACCTCGTCATGATCTAATGTGTATGTTTCATCCTCCCCAATAATATCAAGTCTAATGTTCCATCATTGCTTCTGGAAGAGAGGCTCTTCCCATGCATTATCATGTCTGGATTCTAGTCGATCAATCCTTGATTTTAACATCAATAGACAATGAAAGCAAGGATGGCAGATTTTGGCCCAGATATGGAGATCGCCTTTGAGACGCCCCAGTTTCTTGTGGAGACCAATCCATCGAGTTGTCTTCTTCCAAGATGATTCCACAAACCAATAATTTTCTGGGTCGAACGTTCGACTATAGGAGAAGAAGAAATGTCCGCTTCTAACTTGTTAGGGAAACATATCAAAAAGAAGCAGAGTGTGGTCGGAATGATCCCTAATGAGGTGGGTAACCTTAATGTTCGGGATGGCAAAAATTGCATGAAAGTTGGCATGACACCTGTCAAGTCAGCACTAGGTGCAACCACATCTTTCGGATTGTTGCACCATGTAAAATGATCCCCCGAGTAGCCCAAATCTAGAATCCTCATTCAAGATAACAACATAGATAAGTCCTGGATCGCCTTCCTCTAAGTTGGAACCCCCTTCTATCTTTTCCAAAGTGTCCAATATAATCAGATCAGAATAACCCATGAAATCCACTGAGATGCTGGGTTTCTAGAATACCCAAATATGGGGGTTTTGGGGACCAGCATGCTTGAAGTTTTTCACCTTAATTCTGTGAGAAAATTCTGATATCATAGAATATTGTTGTTTAGGTTCCAGCACTTCCATGATTGAGGAAATGCTATTATAGAGAGATCGTGAGAAAGGAAGTCCGATTTAACCCATGAACCAAGGCCACAGGCATTCGAAATAATGAAGGAAGAAAATAATGGATGGATAGTCTAGGTTTCAAAACCGCCAGTGGGAATGAAATAGGGGAGATTTGCAGGGAAGATAGATGTTTGAGTTGGGACCTAGTACGGACACCACTAGGCGGGGATAATAGGATGAAGTGCAGAGTCGCTGGGGTTTCCGTTTCCATGATCAGCTGGGAGGAATAAGATAAAGCTGCTGTTTGAGATGGGGAGTGGGGTGGATCCAAAAGGTCTGGGATTAGCCCCTGAGAAGAAAAATGGAGAAGGGGGAATTTCCTCCGCCTTGCCATCCCTGTGGGGGGGGGGGGGGGGGGGGGCTTGAAAGTGGGGGAGGGCCTACCGTCCAAGGGAATCTTTAGAGGTCTGTATAGAACCAGAACCTTGCAAGAAGAATCTCTTAGAGAGGTAGGAAGGGTTAGGGGGAAGCAGATCTTTAATGAAAAACTTAAGGACCTGCTATGGCATCCAAGGGAATAGGGCCCAGAACAGATTTTGAAAGATGACTGGGAACTGTGGGAAGAGGCAGTGCGGGAAGAGAGTGAACCGAGACTGACCGATAAACATCCTTCAGAGAAGGAAAAGATGGGAAGTAATCGGAAGAAACTCCACCCCAAGGGGGCTGGGATTGCGAGACATACCTTCAACAGTTAGTGATGGAGTGAACTTTTATCTTACATTTCGAGCAAAAGCGCGCCGGAGAAGAAGGAAAAATCTTCTACCACCAGGAGAAGGATTCTCCCGCTTTAAAGAGAATGCGCTCTAGATTAGGTGATGAAAGATCCACTTCCACACATAGCCTGACCACAAAGGCGTCGAGCAGCTGGGAAGTGCAGTCATCCGCACATAGGAAAGAGACCACAACATCTCCAATGGACCTAAAGAAAGAGGTATTCTAGAAAGGTATGGGGAGGCCCAGAAGATTAAGCCACACTGCTGATTGGGGAGAATCGCTGTCGAAATGAACCCCAACCGACCACCTGAAATAATGGAAGCACTATTTGCTACAAGATCTGGAATGCTACGACCAATATTTCACAAAATCCGCCCAGGAAGCAAGAACCACACAGAAGGATTTTCCGTTTAAAACCGAGACCCATACTGGCACAGCCAAACCCTAAAAAGCAATGCAGTTCTGAAAATAGGGAAACAGAGGTCGTTCTTGTCCAAACACACCACCAAAGTCCACTGGTGAAGAATAGAAGCCGCCTCAAAAGATTCTACCAGAAATTTAAGTGCTGGGAAGCCGTCCCACGAACCATGGTTAATCGAATTCAAGGGAATCTCCGGGAAAGAAGAAAACCCATCGAATGAAGTAGGGTCCGACATCCTTCAAAGAGGAGACGTCAAACGGGGGCTCGGGATCCTGAAGAGGGAACGAGCCATCGATGGGAGACGGGGAACGGTTCGGCAGATGGCCCTGTGAAGATGAAGGGAAAGATGGAGCCGATGTAGGAAGCACCGCCGGTGACTCTAATGAGGGAGCAGGCCGTAAGACCATCTCTAACCCACGCTAAAAGGCAAATTTAGCCGGGGGGGCAATTTTAGCTGGGGGCAATTTTAGCCGGAGTAGAAAATATTTAGAAAAATGGGTGGCTTTAGCGCCACTTCAAGTGGCGCTAAACTGTTTTTTTTTTGTTTTTTTTTATTTTTTTATATTTATTATGTTATACTTACTATAATTAGATAATTTTTATATTTATTATGATTATTATATTTATAATTATTATATATTCAATATAATATTAATTATAGAATTATAATAAATTTATAATTATAAATATAATAATTATGATAAATATATAAAAATAATAAATATATAAATATAGTAAAAACAAAAATATAACAATTATATAATTATAAATACAGTAAATACAAAAATATAACAACTATATAAATATATTTAAAGTTATAAATGTAATAAATATAATAAATGTAGTGTAAATGTAATTATATATTTATGTATACATTACATATATATTTTCGCATTGTAAATATGCAATTTTAATTATATATAATGTATAATTAATATATGCCTAGAATAATTATTTATTTTAATTATATATTTATTATATTTAGTGTTATTAGTATATATGTATACATTATATAATTCTATATATATACATTATATATATATTTTACATTATAAATATATAATTATAAAAAATATGTAATTATAATTAATATATGCCTATAATAATTATTTATTTTAATTATATATTTATTATATTTAGAGTTATAAGTATATATTTATAATATTTATAATTATAATTATATATTTATTATAATTATATAAATATAAATAGAATAAATATACAATGTATATATAAAGATAGAATAATTTGTAATAATCAAATATTAATAATAAATAATTTGTAATTTAATTAACGACAATTAATTATTTATAACTAATTTATAATTATAATAACTTATAATTATAATAATTTGTAATAGTTACAAATATAATTACTTGTAATAATTTGTAATAATTGTATTTTACACATATAACAAATAGTTAAAAAAAAGGAATTTCATAAAGAAACGTCGACGAGAACTATTTTTTAAAAAATCAGACACTTATTTGAAACTTAAAAATGTTTCAAATACTTGTCTTTGAAAGACTATAATAGATAAACTATAACACCGATATAGATTAGACTTTAGTCATTGATTAAACATATAATAAATATTTGAAAACATAATGAATTTAATGAAAAATGTTGAGAAAAAATAATTTATAAGATTTCAATTTGAAAGACTATAAAACATAAACTATTACACGGATATAACTGAAACTTTAAACATTGACGAAACATATAATAAATAGTTGAAAACAAAAGGAATTTCCAAAAAAAAAATGTTAGTGAAAGATATCATTAATTATTAAATTTAAAATAGGGAACTTTAAAACAGTAGAAGGGTTTTAGATAAAACAGTAAGTGTGTCTTTCTCCACTCTCACTCGGAGGTTTACCATAGACATCTCTCCTTCGTTGAACGGTACGAACCGAGGGGCGTCAGAATTGGGGGGGTTAATTTGGATATGTGATTAATATTTCGGTAAAAATGGGGGTCTGTCCAAATTTAATGAAACTGAATTGAACAGTTAAACTGCATGCAAGACACTGTGGTGGTGTTCCCCCCAAAACGAAAGGCGACGTCAACCTTTCTTGATATCCAGTATAGATTTTGATATCCAATTCACTGCAACAAATACCAGAACCTCCACATAAACACACCATTTCTGGTATTTGTTGCAGTGAATTGGATATCAAAATCTATACTAGATATCAAGAAAGGTTGAAGTCGCCTTTCGTTTTGGGGGGAACACCACCACAATGTCTTACATGCAGCTTAACTGTTCAATTCAGTTTCGTTAAATCTGGACAGACCCCCATTTTTACCGAAATATCAATCACATATCCAAATTAACCCCCCAATTCTGACGCCCCTCGGTTCGTACCGTTCAACGAAGGAGAGACGTCCATGGTAAACCTCCGAGTGAGAGTGGAGGAAGACACACTTACTGTTTTATCTAAAACCCTTCTACTGTTTTAAAGTTCTCTATTTTAAATTTAATAATTAATGATATCTTTCACTAACATTTTTTTTTGGAAATTCCTTTTGTTTTCAACTATTTATTATATGTTTCATCAATGTTTAATGTTTCAGTTATATCTGTGTAATAGTTTATGTTTTATAGTCTTTCAAATTGAAATCTTATAAATTATTTTTTCTCAACATTTTTCATTAAATTCATTATGTTTTCAAATATTTATTATATGTTTAATCAATGACTAAAGTCTAATCTATATCGGTGTTATAGTTTATCTATTATAGTCTTTCAAAGACAAGTATTTGAAACATTTTTAAGTTTCAAATAAGTGTCTGATTTCCTAAAAAATAGTTCTCGTCGACGTTTTTTATGAAATTCCTTTTTTTTAACTATTTGTTATATGTTTAAAGTTTCTGTTTTTTATTCGTTTCATAGTATATATTTTATAGTCTTTCAAAGTCACGTACTTGAACCATTTTTAAGTTTCAAGTAGGCGGTTTTGAAAGCTTATAGATTACTTTTCACTAACAATTTTTTTTGGAAAATCCTTTTGTTTTCAACTATTTATTATATGTTTAATCCATGTTTTATGTTGTTTTCGAGTATTTCTTATACGTTTAATCAATGTTAAAAGTTTCATTTATATTATTTTGTATATACTATCTATTTTATTTTCTAATTATATGTCTAAATAACATTCATTTCTCTAAATAAAGAGGGTTTTTAACATATATATCATGACATCTGAATAAATCAATGTCGATGCCCCCCGGTACCACAACGTGGCGTCTGAATCTCACGTCCTCCCCGTGTTCGGCGTACGTGTCGCTCTGGTGTCCTATCAACGGGATCCTCTGCGACTGGTGCATCTGGTGCCTCCTCATGATGCTGTGCAGAGGGCTGACCAAAATCATGCATGGATGACTACCCAAAATCATACGTGGATGACTGCCCATAATCATGCGTCGAGACATATGGTCCTGAGGCTCCTAAAAATGGTAGAAATAACATACTGAAGAAGTCCTCGCCGGGAGGAGAGGGGGATGCCACAAGCTGTGTCACCTGATCCAGCTCGTAGTCCATAATAGTCATCGGAGATGATAGATGTGGTCTATAAACGTCTCCCTACTGTGCAACCTCATCAATAAGTTGGGCATGATCATCTCTATGTGGTGCTGCCACATCTGCAGGAGGTGCTCTCGGATGTCTATCTCACCGCCTCTGCCCCTCCCGAGGTCCTCGTCTCCGTCTCTCAGCTGGTGGCGGTGGTGGCGGTACATCGTCATCAGCAGGCATAACAGGCACATCATCACCCCCACCCTCAGGAGCTCCAGCTGGAGGATATGGATCAGGATATACCTGTGGCTCCTCGTCATAAAAACTGTCTCGTATCATCCGGAGATGGTCGTAGAGAGCCAACACATCTCGATGAACTACATCACGTCTAATATATGCCTCCTCCCGAGGATGTGTGATATGTGCAAGATGATCAATGTTGTCTGTCTGAAAATGAAATGACATTCTAATTAATACCATAAAAGAGTTAAACAAATATAATATATCTTAATAAGTTTACCATCTGTTGAATGCCAATCCCCTGACGTGTAAGATGCATGATGGTATGACGTCGATACCAATCTGCATAATCCCCCTGGGCAGATAACTGATACTGTGCTGTGGGATATCCATATCGAGAAATACCATATCGGGCACGCGCGTCCCACAGCTCAATATGAGATGCATGAAACTGCCGCCAGTTCGTCGACTGTCTACCTGTAAGTACAATCAAATGCAACCCCTCTGGCTATCCTGGTGCCATCGGGATATGCTGTATATAACCGAACTGGCGCATGACCCGATCGGGCTGGTGCCACTCAATGATATGGAAGTGGATGAGTGGCACCACTGCAGCACGATCTCCAATCATAGCTGTGCAGTATGGTGGAAGTGATGCATAGACATAACCTGTATATGGAGTCCACGAAACCTGAAATGTAAACTCAAAAAGTAAGTGACATATTAGCAAGATACTGTTGGTAAGATTACATTGTAAGAACTTAAAATAGTGATAACGAAATATAAAAAATTACTATTTGACTTACATCAGCTGGCACTAATGCATCGAATATCTGTCGAAAGCTGTGAACACTATGTCTCGGTGTGTGTGCATGCTTCTGAGACTGAATCCACCTGGATACAAAATAGTAATACACTGTAAGTTGATAAAAAAAACAGAAGTACTAAATAACTGAAAGTAATGAAGTAAACATACCATCGTCCACGAGGACAATCCTGAAATAGATCTGCTGCAAGAGGTGCGATAGCTCGAGGAGCGATGCGCGGAAAACGCTCCCAGGCCCACATCTGTACTAAAGCCATACAACTAGCAATCTGATGTGCATCTGCCTGACAATTGGTACAAAGGGATCTGTACAGATGTGCTAATATAGCAGATCCCCAACTGTATGTAGCTGTATGATCAAGATCCTCAAGTAATGGGAGGTACATCATGTGTACCAAAAGGTTGGAGTAGTCGACACATAACATGCCTCCGAGTAGTCGCAAAATATATGCACGTGTATGCCTAATGAGCATCTCCTCGTCTGCGTCATCAGGAATGACAGCGAAATGCTCATCAAGCCATGTCATGCGCAATAGCGAACCCACGAGGACACCTCGTACGCCAACGACATCAACGCCTAATAGTCGCTGTATGACGACAGCCCAGTTACCACTAGTGGCACCCATAACTGCATGTCCATGGATGGGCAAACCAAGCATGTAGATGACGTCCTCTAAAGTAATGGTCATCTCCCCCTCTGGAAGATGAAAAGTATGTGTCTCTGGCCGACATCTCTCAACCAATGCTGCAATCAAATGATGATCAATAGTCTTGAAGTCACACATAGCGACTCTATAAAATCCCGCACGTCTAAGGTATGGAGAAATAGCTGCCGGGGGCGCATCGTGATGAAAATGATGTGCTCTCCGAACAGCAAGCTGTCGAACAGGTCGTCGCGCTAACACAAGACGCGACACATGCGTCTCCTGACCAGATAATAGTGGCTGCTCCATCTGATTGTACAAATAGTAAAACATTAATTTCATGTTAGTCATCACATTTATCATTTAAGGTATGAAATTTATCATGTAATGTATGAAAGAAGTGTGTAAGTAATTTAGGATATGTTCAATATATAAAGGAATTTATGATATGTTCAACATATAAAGTTGATGATATATTCACTTTGGATGATTTCAAAATTCAACGATGACATTGGATTTTGAAAGATGTCGATGTCACAATAATTGACCAAAATTATTAAAGGAATTAATGATATGTTCAACATATAAAGTTTTGGATTGATTCTCCAACTCAATATGCTCAGTCAACATCGTTTAGAAGGAATATGAAAAAAACCTTTAATCCATGTACGGTTGACATGAAAAAACATCATCCTTCTGCATCGTAGCTTTAGTCGACCCAGTAAAAAACCAACTGTCACATATTCACGACCTCCGAATGAATATATGACAGTTGGTTCTTCACTGGGTCGACTAAAGAGGGGAAATGCCAATGTTGCAGAATGAATCAATGTTTTTTTTGGAGAAAACCCATTCTAATGGTTGAAAATGAGGGGCATAATGTTTTAATAATTTTCAAGAATATCAATTATTTATGTTCATCATTCTATTTAACAATTATAAAGAAACGGATGAGAGGGGCATAATGTTTGAATATCTTTATTTGTCATTTTCTAGGCTAGTAGTCTCATATTCTGTTATATCCTCAATTTATTCTTCACTATTATTCACGCTAGATAATTCTCAGATTTTGTTAAATTCTCGATCTTATATTTTATATATTTTAAAATTTCTTGTTATTTTTCTAAAACAACAACCACTTATTTAAATGATGATGATATATTCACTATGAATACTTTCAAAAATCATCGATGGAAAAATATTGATTACATGTACAATATGTTTACAGTAACTGATGGAGTACAAAAATCATTTTAACCATTAGATGATTGCCCTATGTGTCTAGGGCAACGCGTCTTCGTATGACCCTCCTGGCGGCATATGTTGCACCTTCGTCCAGGTGCCTGTTCAGTAGGACAATCCATCTCATTCCGAATACGAGTCGACTTTGGCCTCCCTTTAGGTCGAAGTCTACTGATGTTCGGTAGAAGCGTGGGTGTGTCATCAGAGAGCTGAAAATTCTGATATTCTCCGATTGGCATCCATGGAGTATTGTAGCATGAGTTGATACTGTCAAGTCGATAAACTGGATCAATAAACTGCTCCCAAGATACGTGTACATAACCACAGGCTGCAATCACATGGCCACAAGGATATCTCAATGCTTGAAACTTGCCACATTCACAGTAACGCTTCTCCAGTAAAACAATTCGGATCCGACCATTGATACAAGCCACAACATCACCGGGCTCAGCGACCTCAAATCGTTGCTCTGGACGATTAAATGCGGTGACACGATAAGTTGCAGCTTCCTGAAGAACTGTATCTAAATCGCGTTGGAAATGGTGTCCATAACGCATCCCTCTGTTCAAGCCCTCTTCAGCTTGCTTTCATCATTCCAGAAAATACTTGACACTACGATAGAAGGTCTCTTGTACCAAACCTACAATTTAGATTTAAGTCATTATACTAATAGTATATTATAATTATGTTTTTCTGATCAACATATAATTAAATATTCATATTTACCTGTGATTGGTAATTTTCGAACTCCCTTGAAAACCCCGTTTATGCATTCTACGATGTTGGTAGTCATATGACCATATCCCCTCCCATCATCATATGCCAACAACCATTTCTGTTTTGGAATTTGCATCATATAATCATAAACTTCCGGATTAACTCTTTGAATATCTTGAAGACGCTCCTCCATTCTTTTTTGTTGAGGCTCATATGCTATCATACAAGAAAAAATCTGAACAAATAATGATCATAACTATGATAGGATTTGTTAATACAAAAAATGATTTTCATACCAATTTTCAAGATTGCTTTCTTCATCGACTCATTCTTGAATCTCTTTCGTAAATTGCTAGCAATGTGTCGAATACAGTATCGATGATGAGCATAAGGTGGTCTCCATGAAAGTCCCTCAGATTGTACTGCCTCTTTGATTGCACGGTGACGATCTGAGATAAGGCAAATCCCTTCCTCGCCCGTAACAAACTCACGAAGACATGCGAGAAACCAACTCCATGATGAGAAGTTCTCTTTCTCCACAATTGCAAATGCCAAAGGTAGAGGGGCTCTATTTCCATCTTGTGTGGCAGCAATCAATAAAGTTACTGTATACTTTCCATACAGAAATGTGCCATCTATTTGTATAAACTGCTTGCAATGCCTAAAAGCAGCCACACATGGTAAAAATGTCTAAAACAATCTATCAAAAACAACCATTGACTGGTCAACTTGGTTGTATTGGTTAACATATTCAATAGTATTTAACCGATAGATCACTTGATTGTTGTGGCGTAAAAGCTCTAGAAGTTGTGGTAAAACTCAATAAGAGTCATCCCAATCACCATACACCTTCACAATAGCCTTTTGACGTGCTGCCCATGCCTTCCAATATGAGATTTGATACCCAAAAAGTTGTTTGATTTGCTCCATCACAAGAACAACAGGAACATCTTGACAAGCTCTAATCATTTCAACAATAACTTTTGAAACAAAGTCAACATCTAATGAAGAATGTTCCTGTGACAAGCTTGGGTTCACACATGTGTGTGGAGTAAATCTTGTGATGCGCCAGCTGTGAAAAGTGTTATCAATTATAGCTCGCATACACATTTGACAGTTCGAATCATATTTGTCGCAACAGATCAAATAATAAGATCTTTTCGACTCTTCTACAACATAAGAGTAATGTCTGTCAATGTGATATTGTTTTATCACATTTTTCATTGCATCTTTACTGTCAAACTCTCTTCCAATATACAGAACACCTTCATCTGCCACTTGATCTGTGCCTCCAATAATTCCTGGAAATTCTGAATTAGGAGTAATAACTGACCAATTGAATTCTGGCAAGCGATTCATGCCTTCCTTCGACCATGAACTCAATGGTGGGGGGTGGTTCAACGGTCGGTTAAACCTCACATGAGTAGGCACTGATTGTTCTTCCGCATGCGCTTCCGCTTCATCTTCAGCTTCCTCTTCATCTTCTTCTTCTAAATTGTCATCGTCCTCAAAATTATCAACCAACGCATCTATAGTATGTGGGGGACTATCTATTGAAAATGTGGCCAAGGGAAATGATGGTACCAATGCTGATGGAACTTGTTAATGTGTTCTAAAAGGAACAGATGACATTGTCTCGTGAAATTGTGATGACCCAACTTCCAATGTCGATGTGATATCCATTGTAGATATGGTCACATACAACTCCATCATTTGATTGGCAGGTAGAAACTTAACCAATGATAGTACGTATTCCCATTCTTCATCATTAGTTATCGGATAGGCCACATGCCAAAATCTATCAACATATTTTAGATGTCTGTATATGATTGATTCTATCGCTTGGTTACTTGTCAATTTCAACTTTCGATGAATTTTCCTTTGAAGAGTTCCCAAATTTGTACAGCCTCCAAGCATTACAACAGCTTCTGGTTGTATACTATAACTACATCCTTGTTCCGTCTCAATTATTTGTCCGTTGCAATAAATATAAGCATCCATCTTTTTTATCTAAAATAAACCTTCGTTATTAATCACATATGATCAATCAATCTAATTATGTCTGCATGCTTTTAGAATTTATGTAATTTATGTTGGAATCCTAGTCCCTCCACCAAATCAATATGTTCAAACCATATTGATGTGTAACTCGCTTTACACAACCCACAATTTTGTGTTATTTACCCAAAAATAGTAAGTCAAACATATTCATACATATCCACATCCATCATATGGATGAGGTACATGAACATGTCATGTAAAAGCATAGAGTTATCTGAACTTGAAAAACTCAACATGAATAAGCCCGGAGCGACAGATAGCCAACCCCATTCACTTTCCTAGAAAAGGCAAGCCTCCGGGAAAGTAAGTGGTCCGACCCAAAGCCCCTCTATCCGGGGATACTTTACTCAACCAAGAATTTCAGTTCATGACAACTCTAACACTTAATATGTAAAAATATATTAAACTACTAAATTCAAGTTCACAACTACAATTACAAACCGAGGTCAAGGTAGATGACAAACTAAATAAATTATCATACTTAGAATGGAATGCAAAAATATATTATATAAACAATTCTTATTATAATTACTTTGCTAATTACTGTAACTACTTTTCTAATTACTGTAACTACTTCGCTATTTACTGTAACTACTTCGCTATTTACTGTAACTACTTTTCTAATTACTGTAACTACTTCGCTAGTTATACTTCATTACTTAACTAATAAGATTTCATTAATTAACTAATTAGATTTCATTAACTAAGTAGATTTAATTAACTACCTACTTAAATTTAGTTAACTACCTAATTAGTGTTCATTAATTTCCTAATTAAAATTACATAATTAACTAATTAGAATTGATTGCTTAAGTTGAAATATAATTGATTACTTAAGTTGAATTAGCTAATTAGAAATCATTAAGTAGCTAATTAGAAGTCATTATGTAGCTAATTAGAAGTCATTATGTATCTAATTAGAAGTCATTAAGTAGCTAATTACAATTAATGAACTCCCTAATTACAATTAATGAACTCCCTAATTACAATTAATTTACTCCCTAATTACAATTAATTTACTCCCTAATTACAATTAATTAACTCCCTAATTACAATTCATTAACTCCCTAATTACAATTCATTAACTCCCTAATTACAATTCATTAACTCCCTAATTACAATTAATTAACTCCCTAATTAAAATTAATTAACTCCCTAATTACAGTTCATTAACTACCTAATTACAGTTCATTAACTACCTAATTACAGTTCATTAACTACCTAATTACAGTTCATTAACTACGTAATTACAGTTCATTAACTCCCTAATTACAGTTCATTAACTCCCTAATTAAAGTTCATTAACTCCCTAATTACAATTAATTAACTCCCTAATTACAATTCATTAACGAGCTAATTACAATTAATTAACCAGCTAATTACAATTAATTCACCAGCTAATTACAATTAATTAACCAGCTAATTACAATTAATTAACTCACTAATTACAATTAATTAACTCACTAATTACAATTAATTAACTCACTAATTACAATTAATTAACTCACTAATTACAATTAATTAACTCACTAATTAGAAATCATTAAGTAGCTAATTATAATTAATTAACTAGCAAATGAGAAATCACTAATTACAAATCATTAATTCACTAATTACAAATCATTAATTCACTAATTAAAAATCATTAATTCACTAATTACAAATCATTAATTCACTAATTACAAATCATTAATTCACTAATTACAAATCATTAATTCACTAATTACACATCATTAATTCACTAATTACACATCATTAATTCACTAATTACACATCATTAATTCACTAATTACACATCATTAATTCACTAATTATAATTAATTAATTCACTAATTATAATTAATTACTTCACTAATTATAATTAATTACTTCACTAATTACAAATCATTACTTCACTAATTACAAATCATTAATTCAGTAATTATAATTAATTAATACACTAATTAGAATTAATTAATACACTAATTAGAATTAATTAATTGACTAATTAGAATTAATTAATTCACTAATTAGATTTAATTAATTCACTAATTCGAAATCACTAATTACCTAATTAGAAATCATTAATTAACTAATTAGAAATCATTAATTACTAATTAGAAATCATTACTTCACTAATTAGAAATCATTACTTCACTAATTATAATTACTTAATTTACTAATTATAATTACTTAATTAACTAATTACAAATCATTAATTGACTAATTACAAATCATTAATTGACTAATTTCAAATAATTAATTGACTAATTACAAATCATTAATTGACTAATTACAAATCATTAATTAACTAATTAGAATTAACTAATTACTAATTAGAATTAACTAATTACTAATTATAATTAAATAATTACTAATTACAATTAAATAATTACTAATTTCAATTAACATATTACTAATTACAATTAACTAATTACAATTAAGTAATTACTAATTACATTTAACTAATTACATTTAACTAATTACATTTAACTAATTACAATAAACTAATTACAATTACTTAACTACTTACTATTAATTAACTAATTAAAATTGATTAATTAACTAATTATTATAATTAATTATTAAACTAATTCTATAAAGTAAACAAATAAATTAATAAACAAATTCCATAATCTAATTACATTAACTAAACAATTAAATAAACAATTTAAAATATTAAACAAATGTAAATAAAAACTTACCTCAAATTTGCAGAACTTCGAATCCCCAAAAAACTCCTCAGTTGGATGAGAATGAGGATGAGGGAGAGGGGTTGGATGAGGATGAGGGAGAGGGGGAGGATGAGGGAGAGGGGTTGAAGAGAGTGAAGAGGGAGAAAGAGGAGGGGAGTGGAGTGGAGGGAATGAGGAGAGGAGGAGGGGGGAGAGGGGTTTTATAGGGGTGGGGGAAGATCAGCGCCACTTCAAGTGGCGCTGATCCATAATTACCGGTTTCCCGGTTAGCGCCACTTGAAGTGGCGCTATGGCGTTTTTTGTCATTAGCGCCACCTGAAGTGGCGCTAGAGTGACCCATTTTATTAAATAAGAAAATGGGTAACCCATTTTGATAAAAGAAATGCCCCCCCAACGACAAATTTTCCCACACTAAAATGCAGTAGCAAAGTATCTCCAATCCAACCCTAAATTCAGTCGTATCGGTTGGAAAATATTTCACTTAAGATTTCACTATATATGCGCTATTTTACAGTAAAGATTACTCCATTTTAGCGCCTTCAGTTTTTTTTAACGCTTCAGTTAGAGATGCTCTAATAGTCAAAAATATTTAAAACCCCAACAACACGTGACACACGTGCTTGGATTAAAAATCAATTTCCTAGTTTTTACATGGAGATGAAGAACATTCTCTTTCACAACCAATGAAATAAACAATTTCCCCTTAAACACCATAGGATGCTTATGAGTCTTTTCAAATCCCTTGTGTGCATCACCATGTATGACATCATCCTACATCACCTCTTTGAGTCTTCCCATTGAGAATCATCCACCCCTAATATAATGATGATTTCACTATCATTTGAAATATGAAACATCTTCCGCCAAACTCATCCACATCAAGATACAACATTGTATGATCCTATATCACCCTCCAAGAACCTTCAGACTCCCAAACAACAAATACTCATGATATCCTAGTCGGTTGATAAGAAACTACATCTCCTACCCCTAAGGTATAAGAGATCTCGATGTCATAGTACTGATGGATGTTCTTCCACCTCCACTAAAAAAATTCATATCCCACTATGATAAGATATTCCCCAACCTCCAATGATTAGTGAAGAACATTAAGGACTCACTAATGTTTTAATTTCACCATATCTATATAGAAAATAACTTCATCAATAATTTTTGATCATCTATGTTGTAGTTAGACTCATAAGGATGTAACAACCTAACCCCATATGAGATCACATCCCTCTACTTAATCTAAACTCAACATAAACATAGAAAATGATCCTTATATAAGAAATCTAAAAAATTACTCCCTCCTCTTGAAACTAAATGAAGGTAGAATTGATCAAATCCCCCTCCGGGTAGTCAAAGGATACCTAAAATTGATCAATCTATATAAAATATTGGGTTATCTTGGTATAAGATCTTTATGAGATCACAATCAAAGAGAATACCGACACGATCCTCTGATAACATCTCGTAACACCAAGGATGTTGTAGACCAACACTACATATTTATGTTCATCCAAGGAAAAAATGCCTCAATCTTCAATGGATCGACTGCTTCCATACCGGGATACAACATGCCCAGGAAAATACATCCCCTATATAAAAAACATACACTATGACAACATTATATAGTGTTGGTTGTCATAAAAGACATGTAAAATAGCCCTAAGATTCTAAATATTCTCTTCCTATGGCTTCAAGTATATAAGAATATCATCGGGGAAACTTACCAAAATTTGATCTAGGAACTCATGGCATAGGGAATTCATTTTTTCCAAGAAAAAAAACATAGGATTTTTGGGCACTAAATAACATAACTCAAAACTTTATGTTCCCATACCATCATTGAAGATTGGTTTTTAAAAAATCCTCAACATAACCCTCATTTGGAGATACATTGAAAATAAAATCTTTAAAAACTAGTGGGATCCCTATAGTTAGTCAAATATATAATAAATCATTGTAAGGGGATAATAGTACATTCCCCTCACCTAGATTTCTATAAGTAGTCTACACACAATCTCATACCACCATCCTCCTTATCCATATTTATATATATATAATATATATGTATATAAGGAATCATAAATGGAGTGATTAAATATCTCATAACTTGGTGTAACTCCATGAAACATTGTGTTGCAGAATCCTTATCCAAGAAGGGGTCAGGG
Organism: Viscum album; assembly: GCA_963277665.1. NCBI lineage: Eukaryota > Viridiplantae > Streptophyta > Magnoliopsida > Santalales > Viscaceae > Viscum > Viscum album. Next base: position 2,125,976,071 of record OY728119.1, read on the forward strand.
ATGAAAAAAAGATCATTGGAGAAAATTTTGAGTTCCGATTCTCTCAGGATCCCAATATAAATATAGAGAAACTATAAGAACCCAGTTTTTGTTTTGAGGTATGGGTTTCTACTTTTCTTTTCCTTTGATTTGTTTTTGAGAAAATAAGGGGAAACTGGGAAAATAATGAAATAAATGGCTACACACCATGTAATTCTAAGTATATGCCGTGTGGTATGGTTGTGTATGAAGGGAGAACATGGCATGTGGGCATGTCATCCAAAGAAAGAGGAAAAACCAACTACACGCTGTGTACTTCTAAGTACACGCCATGTAGTCATGTCGACAGGTCTTGGAAAGTAAGTTGGTGGAAAACAACCATCAAATAAATAGTAAAATGATATACACTCTGTGTATATGGTATTACATTCCGTGTATATGTGTTTTCTCACTTAAAATGGGTAGTAGCCCCTCCATTCGACAGAACGAATAGAGGGATCGTTGGGAGAGCTCAAGAGGCCGCACGAAACTTCAATCCCTTCCAAAACCTTAATTCGAACTCTGATTCAATCGTCGTTGGTTTCATTTGAACCATATCGACGATATCATGATTAATCTTGAGCCATTCTTCCTAATTTCTGTTCATGAGGAAGTTATTTAAGGTTGAAATTTTATAAATTTTTCTTAGATCTACGTTGTTCTAGCTCGAATTGGAGATCGAGGCTAGACGAGGGGAGTTATACTACGACGAGGTAGGTGGTATCATGCTTATCACTAATTTTTGAGTGTTTTATACATGTCGTGGTGCCATGCACCCAAGTTTAGGGTGTCACTTTGTTGAGGCTTCGACCGTGTTGATACCTAAGAATGGTTAGGTGTTTAATTATATGGATTTAAGAAGATTGAGATTTCTTGTTTTGATTAAGGGCCACCCTACGGGTTCGTTTCCCTCGTTTAGCTGTTTGGATTAGAATATATGAGGGTATGCATTTGTTATTCCCTGTTATGTGTTTTCTTGAAATGAACTGGTTAATACAATGTTGACCATTTGAGTTGTTGTTTTGTTAACCATGTCACGGTGTACATTGCATGTGTTATCTTATGCTGAAATTCTTATATATCTGGCTTGGCCTTGTTGATTTAATATTCCTGTGGGATGCATGGGGGCGATGATTTATCATGCCTAAGGGGAGGTCTTGTATACCTGAGGACAAGGTTTTTTACTCTTGAGGACTATTACCTGAGGGTAATGTTTTGACATGCCTGAGGGAAAGGATTTGGTATGTATGTGGACTGCTTGAGGGCGAGGTTTTAAACTGAGTATTTACTATGGTAATTACTTATGATTCTTCTACCAAGTCAAAGTAGAAGCTTGGATTCGATCATCTTCTTACTTGTTAGATAGCCTGTAGAGGTATCTGTTGTGTTTACTTCTTTCAGGGGATCGACGTGCTGAGGTTGGATCTCAAGAACTTTAAATTAAATTAAATTAAATTGTTAAAAGAACATAAACTATATAAACGGAAGCATGACTAGTAGGAATGTTTAATTTTGAGTACTTCTTAGTTTATTGCTTTCCTTATTGCACATTTTTGTTGCATATACTCCCTGACAAATAGGAACATATCTTTAGGTGGTTGCCTACTGGGATTTATTTCTCACACCCTATTTGGGTCATGTTTTGGGACTAAATAGACTAAATTGCTGCGGGTGTCGATAAGGGAAAGGCTCCCTTTACAGGTACTTGATTTCTGCTTAGGAGCAGGAGAGCATGGGACCAAGCCAAGGCTTGCGATGTTGTTGAGTTCTTTTTTATTGTTGTAAATTGATATTGTATTTTGTAACCGATTGCAGTTTATCCTATTTTGGATGCTTTATTAGAACATGTGACTTGTTGCATCATTTTGATATTATATAACTTCTGTTTATCTTCATTATTCAGTCTTCCATTTTTTATTTCAGTTGTATGTATTTTACTACTTCCGCTATTTTATTGATATTTATCCCACTATGATACACTTTACCAATGAGGGAATAGTTTCCCCACTATCACACCCTAGGCCCTCACTGCTAGTTGGAAGCCTCTGGCATTCGGGGAAATGCGCTTGAGGTCATGTGGCCAACTGGGTATGGGGCACCAATTATTTGGCATCCGGATCCGGGACGTTATGAAATGGTATCAGAGGTTTTATTTTCTCTAGTTTATTTTATTGCTTAGAGACAATGAAAAGAGGTAAAATTATTAAGGGGATTTGGTAATAATATATGCCCCGGAGTAGCTACCCCTTGTACAGGAAAAAACTGAATTGGCTCGAATTGAATTATGATTTTATGGTTAAGATTGTTATAGTTGATTTGATTTCACCGTTGGGTGATGCACTTGTGTTGTTCTATTAGTATTTATAACCTCGTGGTTCTATTTTGTTGAAACCTAATGAAATGAGGGTATGCCATCTCATGCATCATTTAGTCACTTTCTAGAATCACATGCCATGCATTCTTTCCATGCCATATAGGAGAATTATGATCGCATGTTGTTGTGATAGATGTCATGCTAGTAATGAATGTTGTTGTGATAGGTACCATGATAAAATATTCATGTTGTTTGATAGGTGTTGGTATGTGATATGGTTTGATAAGAATGGGTGCCAAATTTTGGTTCCTGAGGAGTATGGTCCCTCTTGGACTGGAATTTGGTGGATCATGAATCAGACTTAGTATAGAATTTTACTATGTTATGTTATTCATGGGTTCCAAACTTTGATTCTCGGGGAGTATGGCCCCTCACGGATCGGAACTTGGAACACAGTGGCTTTTCTTTACAAAAATAGCGGTTCTGGGGGAGTTTTTGAGGATCACTGTCTGGAAACCCAGACAACACGACATGTGGTTCTATGAACACATGCCATGTGTTCTTCCTATTCGGGGAAGAAAGACTTTTCTTATGTACCCGCCATGTAAATGCTGACTGTGTAATGTGCTATGTGAGAGGGAACATGAGATGTTGAGTTTTTTATTAGAACACGCTGTGTAACTTCTATACATGCCATGTAGACTTACCTGGATAGAGACTATGTGGACTTGTCCATGTGGACTAGGAGGACAGACATGTGTACACGCCGTGTGTACATGTGACACGCTGTGTACCTGGGGTTGATACATACCCAGGACAGTAGTAGAACACGACCATGCAAGGGATTAAGGGTACAAGCCATGTATTCTTTCTACACGCTATGTATTCCCTTTTTTCCAAAATTTTGATGGTCTTTTCCTATTTCTTTTTGGAACTCATTAATGAAAAAACCTTAATATTAATCTTAAACTAAGGTGTGTTTCTTGAACTTGTAGAGTCATGCCGCCACGATGACCATGAGTTGTACACCAGGAGAGCAGTGATGATCATACTTTGGAGATAGTTGGCCATGGGCTACTGATGGATCCTCCAGTTGTTCCAGCTGAGGCAACAACTGTTATACCGGATGTAGGTGCTGATGCACAGTTTCGTGAAGGCTTTATGGGGTTCATGCAGACCTTTCAGGGAGCACTGTAGGCTACCACATCTATGGAAGAGATGACGTGTATATTCCAACAGCAGCATCCGCCTACTTTTTCAGGGGATGGAGGACTACAAGCTATAGAATCATGTATGGAATCAATGCTGACTATCTTCAAGCATCTGGAGATGCCTCATGAGATAAGGGTCAAGCTCGCAACTTATATGCTTCATGATTTTTCCAAGAGGTAGTGGGATGTTACTACTCAGAAAGAGTGCCATCGAGACATGGCATGGGTGTAGGTTTTGGGCACAACGGAAGAGCGTTGGTGGGTTTACCCAACTTTAATTTTAGCGTTAAAAACGTCCAAACTGAGATCCGTCACGATATAAAATGCTGGATCTTCGGAATAGAACAAAGAACGAAAAACAAAAGAGGGAATCCCGAAACCATAGAGATAGGATCATCATATGTTGGTTATAGTTAATTTAATTAATTCACAAGAATTGCCTTGGTGGAATTATTTCTTTGTTGATGTTTCCGGTCATGATTCGGTGATCCGTCGTTGCGTCGTAGAATCCAAGTGTAGGATTCCTCTAGTGGTGATCCACACGTGTGCCACGTATCTTCGGACGTCGCCAAAGGGATCTCTGGGTGCTAGCGCGGAACAACCTTCACTTGCGATGCTCACCTTCGATCGCCTTGATCTCTTGATCTTGAGAGAATTCTTGGAGGAAAGAGTTCTTTCGGGCTTGAAATAATTCTTCAGAATTGTTTTTCACAATGATTCTCTTGTGGAAAAGTGTTGGGGTAGTGAGGATATTTAAAATCGAGTTTGAGGTTATAGAGTTATGATAATAAATAAACGCGTTACGCATTTTATTTAATTCATTAACTCTTATTGAAAACCCCCATGTCGAATTATTAATTCATTGACATGCGCCCATGCTGATTATAATAAACATCATTTAATAAAAAAATATTATATCCTCAAAATCCCAACTGGAAAAACTACACGGTGTGTAATCATTAATACACAACGTATACTCGTTTTCCATAAAACTACATGATGTGTATATTTAATATACACGGTGTGTACTTTTATTTTCCTTTATTTCCTCCACCACATTTATTAGACCTTGAGTAATGGCTATTTATTTCTTAAATAAATGTAACTGCATTACTCGCTAATAAACATATTATTTCACCCACAATATATTCTCTCGAATAGCTAGTGTCGAAATAAATGTGATCAGGAATCCTTAAATAATTATTAAACCACAGTCGGGAATAATCTTTATTTAACTTTTTCAATTAATATTTTAACTGAGATACATGGACACACTTAGTGTGTGACCCTCTAGGCCTCTTTCTCAGTGGCATTAGGCGGAGCCAACCTAAAGTCCAAGGTTAACATCTAGCAACACGCCAAGGTACCCATAGAGAAAAAAGTTAACGCCGCAATGATGTGTTACCTCATACGAATGCTTACCATGTAATATAATCCATTTGTCTCGATATCTCTAATCAAGCGGGTTGCATGCTAGTGCCATCAACCCATCTGCTCGATTATTCTTTCTTTGACTTCCCGGAATTAAACTCGCCCACACCTTACCATAGCTATGGATTTATTTAGGCTATATCAATTCCATAAAAGGTCCTGAGATATCTACTTCTGTTATGGAACAGAAGGGACAAATCCTTTCTCGCATTATCTATTAATGCAGTATTACTCGTGACACACCCAACGTATCCTACCTCACCGCGAACAGTGTGTTGTCACAGTTTTTTGTCAATACATCTAAGTGCGTGAGTTGTAATACCCATTAATAATAATCTTAAAGTCTAAGGACCAATACACACGTCCGTAGATAGGAGAATCCAATGACACTATGAAATGTGGATTTCCTACTAGCAGGCCTCATTCTCATAATATCCTCCTGGATATTACCGAGGGCGCACACCATGAGAAGGTGACTCAAAGTTTTATGAGTCCTCACCCCCAATGACATGTATTATTTGTGCCCCTCAAATAATATCATCCGACCATAGAACATATATTCAAGAACAATGTTATGGAACTTCTGGGTTCTCATCATAGCAGGGATCCGCTATGACCCTTTAATGAAATAGTTGTCCTTAAGACATTATCACATGCATTTTCACACAGAAGAAAAATCAAGATGTGATAAGGCTTTTATTAATGAATAAAGTACAAAGTAGTTGGTTCTAGGCCACAAAATCCAACAGTGGGAAGATTTTCAGGTTGTCTTCTATTACTATTTATTTCCCAAGACATTGAGAGCCGATCGAGCCCAGGAGTTCAGGCATCTAGAGCATGGTGATATTTCAGTGACAGACTACTCTAGCTGTTTCACTGAACATCAACGACTCACACCCATTATAATGGATGAAGAGACTTTGAGAGCTAGGTGTTTTGAAGATGGTCTTCGGTATGACATCTAATCTCAGGTGAACATTTTCTGGTTTCCTTCTGTGCATGATATTGTAAATCAGGTGCTGATCACAGAGCGCAATCTATGGGAAGCTAGTGGTGTGAGCCAAGGTGGTTCGACACCGATTTCTGGTACTATCTCAACTGGAAAGAAGAAGCATTATGTGGAATTCTCTCACAGTTCCAGTAGTAGCCAGAATGTTTCCTTCGATGGTCAAGTGAATTTCTTCCAGTGTGGAAAGGTTGGGCACAAAAGACCTCAGTGCCCATGGGACCTAGTTGAGTTTCGAGTTTGCGGCAAGAAGGGTCATATACAATGTTACTGCAGGGAGTTTTCACTAGTGGCTAGTGAGAGGGGTTATGTATAGACTCCATGTGCAGGAGCAGGGTCAATAACTTCTCACCAGTATGGGAACTGGAATATGTCAGGGCGCTCAGGCCAAGGTGTTGGTCGTGGCCGTGGTATCCAAACACCAGGTTTTTAGAGGTAGTAGGGTGGATCAACTCAAGGTAGTGAGGCTATGTCCCAGGGCTGCAGTACAAGCCAGACATATGTGGTGCAACAGACCCAACCAGAGCAGGATCACAAACCTTCCACTGTCAGAGGTACTATTTTTGTCACCTCTGTTTTATCTTCTACACTTTTCGATATGGGTGTTACACATAGTTTTATATCCGTGCCCCCTGTGGAGAGCCTTAGGATTTGTGTTTATACTTATACTAATGTTAGGATTCTAGAAACTCTATTAGGGACTATAATGGTAAGTGTGAATCAATGCAAGGAGTTCCCCCTTGAGGTTGGTGGGTGTCACTTTTTATGGGACCTCTACGCCTTAGAGATGACAGGCTTTGATGTCATTCTTAGAATGCACTAGGTGGTTCCCTTCTGAGCCTTTGTCAATTTCTATCACCATAGGGTGAGTTTCACATCACTAGAGGGTGGATAGTTTCTCCAAAAAGGTGAATGGTATGTCCATGCAAGCCGATCTGGACCCAAGCATTGTGGGTTGGGCGGGATGATAGCTCAGATTGCGAGTTTATATCTAGATGACCAGGGAACATGTCAGGCATATTTCCCTCCAGTGGTTGATCATTTTGGGGATGTTTTCCTAGATAAATTTTCAGGCTTTCCACCAGTAATATAGGTGGATTTCACGATCGACCTGGTGTCAGAAGCTGCACTGGTATCCATTCCTCCCTATAGGATGGCTACGATGGAGTTGCAAGAGCTCAAGAGGTAGTTGGAAGATCTGGAAGCTAAGGGTTTCATCTAACTCAGTACTTCTTCTTGGGGTTCTCCAGTCCTTTTTGCAAAGAAGGTGGATGGTACCCTTTGGTTGTGTGTGGATTATCAGAAACTAAACTAGACAACAGTTAAAAACCGGTATCCCTTTCCACAGATAGATGACCTATTTGATCAACTTTGAGGAGCTCGAGTGTTCTCGAAAATCGAATTGAGGTTGGGATATCACCAGGTATGTGTTCAACCAATGGACACACCTCATACTTATTTTTGTAGTAGGTATAGATTATATGAGTATCTGGTTATGCTGTTCAATCTCACGAACGCGCTGGAGGTTTTCATGGTGCTGATGAACCGAGTGTTCCATCCTTATCTGGATTCTTTTGTGGTAGTCTTCGTGGATGATATCTTGGTGTAATCTCACACTCTACATGACAATGCCACCCATATTGAGATTGTTTTTAGTACATTAAGAGAGTATCAGTTATATGCTAAGCTTTCAAAATGCCACTTTTGGATGGACAAGATTCATTTCCTAGGTCATATTATCTTGGAGATAGAAGTATTTGTGGACCCAGAGAAGGTGAGAGTAGTAGTTTCCTAGGAACAACCTAAGAATTTTTTTGACATTTGGAGTTTCATGGGGATAGCATGTCACTACATGTGTTTTATATAGGACTTCTCACACTTAATAGTTCCATTGATGAGCTTGACTAAGAAGGGTGTCAAGTTAATGTGGTCAGAATATTTTGAGACAACCTTTCATGAGATAAAGGGAAGGTTGACATTAGAACCAATATTGATACTTCCAGAGCAAGGAAAAAGTTATATAGTTTACTGTGATGTTTCAGGAATTGGGTCGGGGGGAGTACTTATGCAGGGGGGTCGATTTGTTGCGTATGGGTCTTGGCAGTTGAGGCCACATTAGAGGAATTAATTGATGCATGATCTCGAATTAGCTGTAGTTGTTCATGCTTTGCGCTGTTAGAGACATTATTTATTGGGAGAGAATTTTTTGGTGTACACAGACCACAAAAGTCTCAAGTATATCTTTACTCAGCGGGATCTGAATCTGAGGCAGTGAAGGTGGGTGGAGTACCTTCAGTCCTTCGACTTTGAACTTGCCTATATGCTTGGGAAATGTAATGTCGTGGGTGATACACTGCGTAGGAGGACTCATATACAGGCAGTGCAGGAGGCCATTGGTCAGTGGAAGCTTATGGATTTGTTCTCTAAGATTCATTTAGAAGTGCATGATTGTCAGGGGTATAATTACCTTTCATCTTTAGCTGTGACCTATACCCTCCTGAACAGAGTGAGGATGAGGTAGCTATCAGATTATGGAGGCCTAGTTCTACGAGAGTCTGTTCCCAGTGAAGACCCTCCTACTGGATGGACGGTAGGCTAATATGAGATACTGCGTATCCATGGACGAGTGTGGGTTCTATGGTATATACACGAGGAGATGATGTAGGATTTTCATGCTTTAGCTTGGGCAGTGCATCCCAGAGTCACCAAGATGTACCATGACTTGAGATGTCAGTATTGGTGGCTGGGTATGAAGTGGGAAGTAACTGTTTTTGTTACATGGTGTTCCACTTGTCAGCAAGTGAAAAAAAACCCTCATCAAATGGCTTGGCTTTTAAAGTAGTTACCTATTCCGGAGTGGAAATGGGATGATGTCGCGATGGATTTCGTGACAGGGTTACCGAGGTCCCCTAGAGGGAATGATACTATGTGGGTTATAGTTGATAGGCTTATGAAGGTCGCTCACTTCTTACCGATCAAGGAGACCTTTGGTGTAGATGATCTCGGAAATCTATATATCCAAGAGGTGGTACGACTTCATGGGGTCCCTCGTTCTATCGTTTTAGATAGGGATGCTCATTTTACATCTCATTTTTGGAAGAGTTTTTAGAGGGAATTGGGTACACAGGTGCTCCTGAGCATAGAATACCACCCTCATACTGATGGTCATTCGGAGAAAACGATACAGGTTCTTGGGGACATGCTACGTCTATGTGTCCTAGACTTTGGTGGCTCTTGGGAGAAATATTTACCCTTGGCTGAGTTCGCCTATAACAACAGTTTCTAGGAAACTATAGAGGTGGAACCTTACAAGGATTTATATGGTAGAACATTCTGATCACCCTTGTGCTAGTTAGAGGCAGGTGAGGCAACTTTACTATGTCCACGTCTCATTTAGGAGACTTCTGAGCAGGTCCATTTGATTCAGAAACGGATGGCTATCGCATAGTCTCGACAGAAATCTTATGCTGGCAGCATGGCTGAGTGCAGGATGAGACTTGGGAGCGGGAGGCTGACATACATTCTCAATAGCCGGAGATATTCTTATATATTCCTTCACCACCCTTATAAGGGAAATTCTGGGATGAATTTCTTTAAGAGGGGAAGTTTGTAAGAATCTAGTTCTTGTTTTGAGGATTGGGTATCTCTTTTTCTTTTCCTTTGAGTTGGTTTTGAGAAAACAAGGGAAAACTGGGAAAAATAATAAAATAAAGGGTTACACACTGTGTAATTATAATTACATGACATGTGTTATGGTTGTGTATGAAGGGAGTACATGGAGTGTGGGCATGTCGGCCATAGAAAGAGGAAAAACCAACTAAACACCGTATACTTCTAAGTACATGCCGTGTAGTCATGTCGGCAGGTCCTGGAAAGTAAGTCAGTGGAAAAAAACTGCCAAATGAAAAGTAAAATTGTATACACTCCATGTATATGGTATTACATGCTGTGTATATGTTTTTTCTCACTTAAAATGGGAATTATCCCCTCCATTCGACATAACAAATTGAGGGCTCACCGAGAGTATTCAAGAGGCCGCACAATACTTCAATCCCTTACAAAACCTTAATTCGTACACTGATTCGATCGATTTCGGTTGCATTTGAACTTTATCGGTAAGATCTTGATTAATATTGAGCAATTATTTCTAATTTTTGTTCATGGGGAAGTTATTTAAGGTTGAATGTTTATCCCTTTTTCTTAGATCTATGTCGTTCTAGCTCGAATTGGAGCTCGAGGCTGGATGAGTGGAGTTGTACTATGATGAGGTAGGTGGTCTCATGATTATCATGGATTGTTGAGTGTTTTATACATGTCATGGTGTCACGAACCCAAGTTTAGGGTGTCTCTTTGTTGAGGCTTTGACTGTGTTGATACATAAGAATGGTTAAGTGTTTAATTATATGGAATTAAGTAGATTGAGATTGCTTTTTTTTATTAAGGGACACCCCACGGGTGTGTTTCCCTCATTTAGCCATTTGTATTAGGATATATGAGGGTATTAATTTGTTATTCCCTATTATGGGTTTTCTTAAAATGAACTGGTTAATACAATGTTTCCCAGTTGAGTTACAGTTTTGTTAACCATGTCACGATGTACATTGCATGTGTTGTCTTAAGATGAAATGCTTATATATCGGGCTTGGCCTTATTGATTTATTATTCCTATGGGATGCCTGAGGGCGATGATTTATCATGCATAAGGGTGAGGTATTATATGCATGAGGGAAAGGTTTTGTATGCTTAAGGGTAATTACCTGAGGATAATGTTTTGACATTCCTGAGGGAAAGGATTTGCTATGTCTACGGGATGCTTGAGGGAAAGGTTTCAAATAGAGTATTGATTACGATAATTACTTATGATTCTTCTGCCAAGTCAAAGCACAAGCTTGGATTCGATCATCATCTTACTTGTTAGATATCCTGTAGAGGTATCTACTGTGTTTACTTCTTTCAGGGGATCGACGGGCTGAGGCTGGACCTCAAGAACTTTAAATTCAATTAAATTGAATTATTAAATGAACATAAACTATATAAATGGAAGCATGACTAGTATGAATTTTTACTTTTGAGTACTTATTAGTTTATTTATTTCCTTATTGGACACTGTTGTTGCATATACCCCATGACTGATAGGCACAGATCTTTAGGCGATTGCCTAATGGGATTTATTTCTCACACCCTATTTGGTTAATGTTTTGGACCCAAACAGACTATATTGTTGTAGGTGTCTATAAGGGAAAGGATTCCTTTACAAGTACTTGATTACTGCTTAGGAGTAGGAGAGCATGGGACCAATCCAAGGCTTGCGATGCTGCTGAGTTCTTTTGTATTGTTGTACCTTGATATTTTATTTTGTAACTGAATGTAGTGTATCCTGTTTTGGATACTTTATTAGAACATGTGACTTGCTGCATAATTTTGATATTATATAACTTCTGGTTATCTTCATCATTCAGTCTTACATTTTTTATTTTAGTTGTATGTTTTTTACTTCTTCCACTATTGTATTGATATTTCTCCCATTGTGCTACACTTTTCCAATGAGGGAATAACTTCCCCACTATCAAACCCTAGGCCCTTGCTGCTAGTCGGAAACCTCTAGCATTTAGGGAAATTCACTTGAGGTCATGTGGTCAACTGGGTATGGGGAACCAGTTGAGTGGCATCCATATCCGAGACGTTACAGAAAAACCTTCCACTTTTCATCCCCCATCATCGATGGTAGGATCCTAGTATGAAGTTCCCTCTAAAAATAACCACATATGACCTCTTCCTCTATCTACTCCTAAAGTTATATAATCCACCAGTGGGGAGATACTCATATATAACTAGATTTTAAAATAACCTGATACTTCCCTATAGATCTTATTTGAAAAATGTAGATCCCAGGATCCTCTAGTTTATGCTCTATATCCTTATCATAGAATCCACACTCATAAATACCCAATCTATGACTCTATAAGTGACACAATGATTTCCTCTAATACACATCCTCTTTAGCCAGATCAATCCTATAGTAGTCAAATGGATTTCTATACTACATGCCACCAACTTGAACCATACACAGACAATGGCCAAGAGGAATCTCTACAAGATGAAGGAAAACAATTAATCCCAGTAGCATGGTGTTCATTTATGAATCATTTAATTATATTTATTTTTAGTTTCCTCAAATAACCTTAATTAAAACATAAATGAATATAGAATAATGAATATAACTCTCATAAGGATTCATATTAGAATCAATATTATCTCATCGAAGGTGTTTAGTATGATTAAGGTTTGTCTGTTTGATCACATGGGGATCTAATTTCTTGTTTCCTAGTAAGTCACCCTTTCTACACCACACATTATGTAAGATTAACACTATTTCCCTACCATTATAATGAAATAATCTAAAATTAAAAACTCCCACCTCCTTATTATATCTAAAAATAAATACTGATGGAAAACCCAAGATGGATCTAACCCACCACACAACCACTTCAAGAATATGGAAGGAGGGAAATAAAAAAATAGGAGGAACATGCATTGGATAACAATAAATTGATCTCTTGAACCCAAATAAAAAACAAAGGTTAAGGGTAATCTAGAGTCTCTAAATGGGATCTGCAATCCTCCATTGTGTTGGGGATAATCATATAAAATTGAAAAAATTAGAAGATACACTAAATTTATATGTAGCCTATATAATCACTAGAAAATGGTGTGACGAGAATTGGTCATGCCACATTAGGATAAAATTAAAATAATATCTAGAAATCACATAGGGTTTCCCCTTATCTCTATCTTCTTTTAATCACGATAAACCACTGATATGACACAAACAAGGATTTTTGTGTGATGGAAAAACAACAAATCACAATTACCTTCAAAATGGAATTAGAAAGTAACTTAACCCTTGAACCCCATAGCACATCTCAGACACCATGACATATCAACCTCCAAAATAGAATAACTAAAAAATTCATACCCTAGGGGCCCACAATTCAATAAATAACTTCACATAGGAAATACATGTCTTTTTTTATTCAAAATAATCCTTAGACTAAAATCATGGTTTATACTAAGGACTGTTACCCTGGGACTCTAGAAATGGAAGAACCAAGGGTCTTGACCATCTGAATTCCATGATGCATCTTAAGATCCCATGATGCAACACACAAAGATGTTTGACAACACTATTAAAACCAACCACCCCCGATGTGGAACCTAAGGCCACACCATAATATGATTCTTCTAGCTAAAACTTAATCTTGAACTCCATCCGCTAAACCCAAACCTATTTTTGAAATCTACAACACCCAAAAAACAAATTAATGGTTTAGAGAGGTCCAATCCATTACAAATAGTGAGATAAGTTATTATGTATTGATTTTTTATGCCTCTTCTTAGTACTATATGTATTTTTAAATTTACCCACTATATTTTTTATCAATAAAATGGGGATATTTATAGGTTATATTTTTATGAATGCATATGAATCCATTTATGTAATATTCATAATATACATTCCTATTTTACCTGTGATTTAATTTTGGGTATTTTTATTTTTATGTAATTATAAAACCTACCAAATAATTTCTAGAGGAATTTAGAAAGCATAAACGTAATGATATTATAACTAAATAATATAAAATTATAAATATAAATGAAAAAATAATCTTTAGAGTATACTAAATTGATTTTTTTCAATATCTTAACACTGAATAGATAAAAAAAAATTAAAAAATATTAGAAAAATAGTATTATGACATATCAGTATTGTATACAACTAAAAAATAGTCAATATATGTATTATTATATGTTTATCTGTAAATCATTTTTTATGAATTCATTGAATAGGTTCAAAATTTACCTTCTTAAGGATGATCTAATGGATTCAAATAAATAAAAACCAAAATATTATATTTTTCACCTTAAATTTTTCTAGATTAAAATTTACTCTAATGGATATATTTCTTGAAAAATTAAAAAATACAATTTGAAATCATCAATAAATTTATGATAATATTCATAATGAATTTTTATTGTGCCACAACAGTCATGAAATCAAATGATGGGAACCTATAAACTATATAAATGTCTAATGGGAGATATACCACAAGTTCAAAAATTAATGAATAAACCCAAAATATTTGAAATTCACCTATGCTATTATATTATTTTGTCTCCATTTAGCCTTATAAGAATTAGTATTTCAATTTAAATGATTAAATTATACATTTTCCCTTTCTTTGTAACTTATCTCATGTAATTGAATTATTTTCCAAAATTTCTCAATGATGCCTGAAATTATAATCTATTGTTTTTAGAATACATAGATTTTTTATCTATGTAGTCTTAGTGAAAAAAGATTATCTTATAGAAGTGGAGAATAATTTTACTTAACTCTTAGTGTAACCAACCATATCAAGTCTCGATATCCTCCAACAACATTAGGTTAAAAGAAAAGTTGTTTCAGGGAAAGTGACATTGAAATCCATTAATAGTAAATTTATAAGAGACTGATGATTTCATATAATAAAATCACTATTAAATTATTTTGAATTATTTTAATACTTTTTGTTTCTCTATAAAATTAAACAAAATGATTGATTCATTTTGATGGCTCTATTCTCTCTCAACGGGCTCTGTCGAGCACTCTACTCCTCCTCTTAGGGTTTCCCTAACTTGGTGACAGAGCGTCTTCTTCTTGATTCTGTTTCTCTATTCTCAGTTTTCCATTTCTTCTATTTCTCCCCCTTCTTATTTTCATTAGTTTAACCTTGTGATACCAATTTTGGATGTGATTCTCTTCTTCAGTGACCTAGGGTTTCGACACATTTCTTCGACGTGAACCATGTCTGCTCTGCCAATCGGATCCACCATACAAGACTCTATATTTGGTCCTATTTAGAATTCTTCACGGTGGTTTGGGAGGTACTAGTGGTTTGCGGTCATGGATCACTACTAAACCCCTTGCTTGATTCTTCCTTTATTCTTCTGCAATCTTCAAGTTCTGGTTTGGTGGTTTGTATCCTCGATGCAGTCGTCTTCGTTTGATGAGGGTGTTTTTTCTCATTGGAAATGGTGTTTTATTTTTATGGTTCTATTCATGCTGACTGGATTTCTTCTTGGTTCATTATTCCAGCATAGTGTGGTTCATTGTCATGTCCTTAATCCGCTCAACTCTGCCCTGACTTCATGGTCGAACGCTCCCATCTGAGTTTGTCTGGTGCGATGGTCTAGAAGGTGGCTTTGGAAGGTGTTGTTTGAGTGGCTGATGGCATTCCAGGAGGTGATCTGGCATGTGGTTTTCTTCTTCAACTCTCCATGTGATATCTTGGGTGGTGTTCTTCATCCTTAACAATGGTTTGTTTTTGTTTTTTTAGTGGTTTGATGGGTTGGTTGGTTCTCTGTGATGTTTTGAAGTGGCAAGGTTGGGTCTTTCTAGTGATTCACTTCAAGTTCATAGGTGTGGATGTTCTGTGGTGTTATGTTGTATGTTTTCTGATGATGATGGTGCTTAATGATGACAACATATTCTGGCGGTCATTCCATTCCTTTGTTCTGGTACAATAGCTGATTCGATCTGTTTCAGGGTTCAAGGCCTGAGGTGGGATGTGGCCTGAGGATTTGATGTGGTTAAAATTTGAAATTTGAAATTTTAAAGTTTATTTTTGAAGTTTGAATATGTTTTTTGTGGTGTATGCATGGCATGAATGGTATTGTAGGTTCCCACTAAACCAAAAAGTGGTCCTAAAAAAATATTGAGGCTAAAACCTGATTTTATTTATAGAAATACTTCTACCATGCTTTTCCAATATGATTTTAAACAATTATTATTCCCATTAATTTTTTTTGCAAATCTTTTTCCCAAAATGTGATTATTAATATTTTAAAAATATATCTAGATATACTGGATTCTTTTACATGTAATTAGACATTATTTTTACATAAAATAATTTTATAGTATTTCAAAATTTAAATTTTATTTTGATAATTCAAATCACCTCTATGAAAGGCACTTATCTTTGATAATAAGATAGTGGGTTCTCATTGCACATATAAGGGTATACAATTTGTTTATATAGGTAAATAATGGATATTGAAGTACTATTATTTTTCACACTGATAATTCTCTTATAAATAAAGATAATGGAAAACACTAATACATGAAATTGAATTTTAAAAAGACATATGTATTTTTTTATTGAAGAGATAAGGAAAACATTTCATAGTCTCATACTATTATGAGACTCATAACACTTAGTAAATTATTTTATGAAGGTATTAATAATTAAAGGGGTATATAAAATATTTTTGGTGAAAGGATATTACCCAACTGTAACATATGACTTGTTATTCAGATGGAATCATGGAGTATTATGAGAAAGGAGGGTTAGAGGGAGTTTTGGAATTATAGGAATGAGTTTATAAATAAATATAATATTGGAGAAACTAGTTAACATTAATAATAAAATTATAGTTAAACTAAAATAAATATATGTACAATGTGTATATAGTTCTTTTTATGACGTAGAAAAAATAAAAACCTCATAAAAATCAATGGGAATAAAATATATGGATCTTATTGAGATTTTAGACACTGGTGTGTTTGGAATAGTGAATCTAAAATTAATTAAGGATAAAATATATTATATGTTTTTGATGACTATAATAGGTTAACATGAAGCATGTTAATTTTTCTTGGACTATAAAAAAACTTTTATGAGTAACAATAGTTATTGAAAAATAATACAAGAAAAGAGAAACATAAAGATAATCCAACTTCTATTTATTATAAGGGATATAATGTTTCTATAAATGACTCCAATTTGAATATTAATGTAATTATGACATATAAAAATTGAATGATTTAGATCCATGAGTTGCATTTAATTTTTTATTAAATATTCTCCCCATTACCAAATTTGAAATTCATATGAGGATAAATGGATTTTGAAATTTACACTTAAATATATATATGAGAGAATATTAGGTGTTTCAAATAAAGAGTCCTTTTATATTCCCTTAGGAATTAATAATGATATTCATTGATTCCTTCAATAATTTTGGCATTCTGAAAGAAGATAGGAATACCTAATAGTTAAATACATAATGTTGTATAATGAAAATCATTGCCTATGTGGAATTCAATTATTAGTTAGAAGATTAATAATTAGTTATTATCAAATAGGCGAGATTTTTGTGGTTAATGATAAGTGAATTCATTGAAAATGTACTTATATATTAAAAAGTGTTAGTGATCATGAATACCTATGACCACCAAGTTTTAAGAAATCATAGAAGAATTTGAAAACCTATTCGTGATATCCAATGATAGTTGACCAAATATGAATAAAGAAATTATAATCTTATAATGATATTAATCTATATCATAAAACTATGAGGGTATCAATGAGAATATTAAAACACATTTAAATTTTTTTAGTTCCTTAGGAGAGATTTAAATTTCTTCTTTGTTTAGAATATCAATTATTATCTTGAGAGGGGATAATGGATGATGATACAATTATATTTTGTATAAAAGGGTATGAAGAGAGGTTCTATAAGTTAGATCTATATTAAATGAACTCGCCTCAACCAAGGTACTGTAGGAATGGTAGTTCTCCTAGTTTAATTCTAAACCACCTACAACCTAAGAGAGATAATATTATAAAATCAAGTAGTGGATAAAGTCCTGATGTGAAATCTTATTTACCATGATTTTATATCTAAGCATGAAGTAACCATGTGATATGAAACTATGGGTTGTATAAGAATTTCTCATGGCTTGAGCATGATATATCTAAGTGTGAGAAACTCCAAGTAAAGCATGTAGATGAATGAGTTTGGGATAAGGGCTATCATATAGATATCACATGGTTTTTCTAATAACTTTACTATTCCATGGTAACCATGTTCTTTGGCTTTCATGTCGTAGTGGTTATCACATGGTTTATTCGTGATTTTTATAACCATGTGGTAAAACTATGTGACATGATATGAGATTCCGAAAATGAGAAATCATCATGATTTCCTCACTCAACTTATAATCTAAAACTCTATTAATTCTTAATTAGCCTTATTCACCCACTATTCAATGCAGTGGGAGGTTCTACCCATGGAATCATGGTGAATAGTTATCAATCTGGATAGATATCTTTGAGTTATGTGTGATTTATAATTGTTTTCTTCTCATACTTCTAGATTTACCTCTAATCTCTCATTTTATCAATTTCATGAAAACCTATACGGGGTATGATGACTCAGTCTATGGTTTAGATATATAATTGATGGTATTTCTCTTGGATCTATGTTTTTGAGAACAATATCCCTTTGATTAAAATATTAATTTTTGATGGAGACTAGGTTTTCTTCATTGGCAAGGTTTGTGTCTCTATACAATGGTTCTTTCCTATTATTTAACTTATATTATTATAAATTAATTTGGTTTGGTTTGTGAAATTAATATATTTGATATATATGAGGTATATTTTCAATAATTGTAACATTTTAGTCATGTTAAATGATTTTGGAAGCGATTTTATCATTAAAATCAATTATACACACATCATGTGTTCAATAAAATTACGTAAAGGTGATATTTATTCTAAAATGGATTTTTGAGCATCAAAGCATTTAATAAATTATATTAAAAATGTTTTATAAAATTTTTAGCATGGTTTACATATTTTTTTGGGAAATACAAGACATTTTATTCCTTGGTTGCATCAATTAATAGGCATATACCAATGGTAGTGAGTGTTGCACCACTAGGTGTATGAATATGATATCGAAAAACTATGGTGGGACACAATATCTATAGGATTCATGGTACTTATGGATTAATGTTCCTTCATGAGTCCATTTTTTAATCCCATAGGATATATCCCGAAAGGGCAAGGTTTATTAAAATATGGTATTGTTTCATGTTTGATTTCTCAAATGTTTATCTTTTGATATATATATATATATATATATATATGTATCTGTCTTTGTGTGTGTGTTTTGAAAAATTCCATGTAAATTTTCATTCATTTTCATTTTCATAATCTTGTGTCTTTTGATATGGAATGTATTAAAAGGGAAAAAATGTTTTTATGAAAAAAATTCAAGTGAAATTACATTATGAAACTTTTAATTTATGAAATTTAGAACTAATGGTTTCATGATTATAGAAATTTTATATATTCATAGTTGTATCCTTATGAGATTTAATCCTCATGCCCTAAATTTTACTTTAGGAATTTATTGTCATGTTTTTTGGATAAAGTTATTTTTAAGTGATTCATGTGTCAGGACATATTATTTTAGTTATTATCTATATCATAATGCATTGGGATGAAGGTTAAAGATAGTTAAATGGAGAATTTGTTTTTTTCCTTGGTTTTTTTTCTTCTAGGACTGGCCATTTTATTTTTTTGTTATGTCGCATGGTTGTGTAACTTTTTATTTTTTGTTTTACTCTAATTGATTATACTATCATATTATACATTAGACCTTATGTGTTATCATTCAAGGTTAAATATTTCTGATGATTTTCTATGTTGAAACCCAAGTGCATGATGTCAGTCCATGGTGGACAAGAATGTGATTCTGGTTATATGTCAATCTAGCTCAGGTGATGTTCTAGGTTAAATATAGTTGGTTCATTACAAATTTTTATCTTAGCTATTACCTTACTAGAAGTGTGATGGAACTGCATGGGTTTAGTTGCGTTGGTTTCTTTGGTTTTTTTGGATTTGTGGTCTAAATGAAAAGATAGATTAAGTTGTTAGGTTAACTTTGATGGCCTAAAAAACCATTCAATGATCAAACACTTGATTTTGGAAATGTTACGGTGGAAAGACCATTCTTGGAATGTGGTTGTCAACCATGTGGCTAATTTAAGACTAAATCCACAACCCATTGATTTGGTTTCTTAGAAACCATGATTATTGTATTGTATGAGTGACTCAAATCAATGGGAAAAGAATCATGGTGGTTCCTAGGATATATTGATATCAAAAATCAGTTTGAATGAAAAATAGGACATGATTTTGTTTATTTTAGGTTTATCATCACTGATTTTTTATGTGGAAAATGGTTTTTATAAAAAATGACTTTTTTTGAAAATTGATGATTTATTCTTTCCTATAAAATGATTATTTATTTATAGATTATTCCTTTTATAATAGTTTTTTAATCATGAAAACATGGAAGAAGTTTTTTTTCAAATGAGTTAATGATCTACACATTAGAATTTCACACCCATGAAGCATGTTTTTAACAAGGCTTAAATTTTATAAAAGAAATAGTTGTTTACTATAGAGTTGTAAATGGATGTTTTTTGTTTTTAGGGAATTTCTAGGGTTTTTCTCAATGCATAATATAGAATATATTTTTTTAAGCAAGAATTATTAATCTAGAGAATATTTCATTCTTTAAGAAAAACTGGATTAAAAAACTTGAATGGTGGTTTATTTTGAATATTTTCAAACATAGATAATATAATTAAATATTGAAATAAATTATAAAAATTATTTGTCAGAAAGTTATTAATTTTCATCTTGTGGTTGAGGAGTTTTGAAATATTTCATTTTTGTATTTTTTTTCTCTAAAAAAATATTTCTACGTCTAAAATAAGTTGTTTGTGTAACTCCCTTTAAAATTATTTTTGGGGCATTTCAAAATGAACAGTTTTAAAGAATATTCTACTCTATAAGTGGGTTTATTTGGAAACCTCTCTAAAAATTATGTCCCCTCTATTGGATTGAATTTTTGTCCTGACCCTTTCTTGTGTGAAGGGGTTATTTTATGTCCTCTAAAGGACATGAGAAGGTAAACTTTTCTTCTTATGTGGCTTGAGCGAGTCTTCCAGAATGGGCACGAGTTTATAAGAGAAGATTTCATTGAGAGTTTCATTTCCATAATGTCCTTATTATTTCCTAGGTAATAAATGGAGTGGTGAGTGTTATCTTTTCTCTCGATGTTCTTTGTATCCCAATTAGAAAATAGTACAGGATTAACTAGGTAATTGAGTAATTAATGACCATTTTTCTAAAATTCATTGCATTCTTAAACGGTATTGGAATCTTGGGTGTATCCTGTGATTTTGGGCCTGATAATTCTTCATTATTATTATTATTATATATTTTCATATTTATTATTGTTTTGGGATATACATGTTTGGGAATGATCTATTTTTTCGTCTTTAGGATGCCCCAATGAGAGAAAAGGACATCTCAAGTTTCTCCATACCTCGTTGTTTCATTTCACTCTATAAAACTTGTTTCTTTAGATAGATTTGTGGAAAAATATATTCCATGTGTTTTGGTTGGTATTATTAAAGTGGTAATACATGGGTGTGTACATAGGTAACTAGGATTGGTTAGGTGAATGTATGGGCTAAGGAATCCATCATGGATATGGATGTTGTCAGTTAGACTGTGTGAGTTTTTAGGTTGAATCCTCTAAACCTAATATATAATGAATATAATATAATGACACAAGAATATATGAATTTTATTTCTATTGATTCATGCCTTTTTTTGAACTATCTCTTGGTTATAAGAGATGTGGTGGATCTAGAGTTCTATCTCATGCCTACCAAATGATCACGGGGTTGTTTGACACGATGATATTTTTGATATTTTATGGTAATTTTTTATTTTTTTAGTATTGATCTAGTTTAATCATGATATTTTTCCCTAATGAGAGAATACCATTTTCCTTGGTTATAAATAGAATTTTTTTGGTTTCTATTTTAGTGAAATGTAAAACCTCAGTTATCTTATTGATTCTCTCTTGTATTGATGTATTTGTATGTTTTTTCTCTATTTTGATTGAATCTAAATAGTGGGGATACCCATGTTTGGTATTTTTTCTCTTTAGATACTTGTGTTTGTCAATCCAAATCATAGGATTCCTTTTAAATGATTGAGGTGAGGTTAATTTTGGTTTTAGTGTTGATTCTATAGAAGTTAGGTTGGGTATTGAAATTTTTTTTAAGAAGCCTTATGGATGGTGAAAAGATATATTTTGATGTTTTTAAATGGGTTATGGATCATTAATTTCACCAATTATTCCCTTGGGGATTTAGTATATCTCACCATGACCTTGATTTGATGACAACTGTTCTTGGTCTTGAACATTGTGACACTATTCCCTCAGTGATCAGTTTATCATACATTCGAACCAGATGAGACTGAAGTGTACTTTTAACTAGAGGATATAAATTATGGTTTAATTAATATCATATAATTTATTTCAATATTGTGTATACTCTTAGAAAATTAGGCATGTTCATAGATTATTTGAGAAACGAATTACCAACATAGGGGGTAAATGAACCTAGTTACAAAAATTATCTTGGTTGTTATCAAGGATTATATTCACTTGTGTAAAAGCTATTTATTCCTTTTATAATTGGATTAAGCTCATTTAAGAAATTAATTAAAATTGGTATAATTATAAATAAAACTTTTATAGTAGGGAGACCAAAGGATTCCTGTTTTGGTCTCCTGATGGTGCTTTGTGTCTTTATAGGTAGTTGGTTATTTTGGTTGATTTATGTTAGGTGTTGAGTGATCGTGAACATATTTCTAATTATTATATGTACTATATGGTTAATATGACATTTCATGATCTAATACATAAATTTTAGTATCCCATAATGATTTAGTGGATTGTATACTTTATGTCACAATGCCATTACTATTAGAATTGTAAATTGAAACACCATAGACCAACTAGTTTGTTGTGTCCTTATCCATTATGTTATACGTGTTGGATGAAGGAATCATTTTACACATAATTGAACTACCAAAAACTACTAATGTATAAGGATATACAATTTTGGGTGATCATTAACATAATCATGAAATCAGATCATGTATTTCCTTTTAAGGACGCGATTATGTAGAAGAGCTTGAACATTGTTATAATCAAGGGGTTGCAAAGCTCCTTGGTGTACCTAAAATTATCATCTATAATAGAAACTAAATAATTTCATTTTAACTACTGAAGTTATTTATAAATGTGATGGGTTCTCGATCAATGTAGATAATTACATTGAATCTTCTTATGGATGGTCGGACTAGAAGAATCATCCAATTCTTGAGGATTCTCTCCTAGAATGTATGCATGATTTCTATGGTTTTCAAGTTTATCCATGTATATGCTATTCAATTATGTATACACACTTTGATGTTTTTTTGGGTAGCCTTATATACCTTATTTATTTTGGGAAATGGTAGTTGAATGGTCTCTGGTTGGACCAAGTATTTTTAAAGGGTGATAGAGGAATTTTGGTTATCTTGAATAAGGTTTGAATCAGTTCTATTCCATAATAGATGTTCCACAAGCCATCATCAATTTCCATTGAATGTTGTGTTAGGTGATTGAGTTTTTTCATAGGGTTTCACCTTATCTTGGATGTCTTAATTTAGGTTATTTGGGTAATTTGGCACTGAGGTTTGCTGGACCTTTCAATATCATTGATGGAAATGGAAAGGTGGATAATAAAAAAGACTTTCCATCTCTATTGACATTGATTCATGATTTATTTCATGTTTCTCAGATGAGTATGTGTCAATTCGACCTAGACCATGTGATGCAATGTGTATATGTTGATCTTGGGCTCGAAACCTTAGAGTTTGATAATATATTTTAGAATATGGATCACTAGGATAAGGTGTATCATGGTAAAACTATTAATTTGGTCTATGTATTATGGAAGTGAAGATAGAATATCCATGAGATGTGGGAGTTGGAATAATTTATTATGTGTAAATGGCCTTATATTTTTATGATTCTAGAATCTTGAGTTCTTTCTTGGGACTGAAATTTCTATGGTGGGGAGAATTGTGATTCCATCTAGATAGGCATGTTAAATATTGTTCTTAGATTATCTATTCAAAGGTTCTAAAGGATTCCAAGTGTTGGGGTTTGAGAACATGGATTTTTTGGAGAATTAGGTCTGGCATATGGTTTAGGTGAATGGGTTTTATATCTATATGGAAACCATATGATATATAACTATTGGTTCTAGACACATTTTATATGGCTTGAGCACTATATGTCTAAACATGTGAGCCACCAAGAAAAACATGTAGATGAATGGATTTGGAACTTCTATTTTCACAGAGTGTTCACCTGGTTTTTCTAACTATGTGGCTATTATAAGGAAATCATGAACTTTTGTTTTCATGAGAAAATAGTTACCATATGTCTAGTGTATGGGTTATCAAACTCTGTAGCCTAATCATGAATATTGATCCAAACTTATTAAAATATAAAATTATCTTGATTCCCTCACTCTATTTAACCTATAATACTATCTTAATTCCTCATTATCCTAGAATATCCTCTCTATTAATATCTAGTAAATTATCACCTTAGAAACATGGTGAGTCTACATCAATGTAAATGGATATCTTTTAAGTATTTTTTTCTTAGTTATTTTCTTCCTCTCTTTCTATATTTTCCTTTGATCTCTCATTTTCCCATGTTGTGTAAATCTATATGGTCTATAATGACCCAATCTATGATTTAGATGGAAAATTGATGGTTTTTCTCTTTATTAAATTTTTCTCTTAACCAGATATATTTTATTTAAATCTCTTTTTTTGAAGGTGACTTGGTTTTCTCCATTGGTGTGGTTGGTGTTTTTATAAAATGGATCAATAACATGATTTAGGTTGTGTTCTTGAAAATTCCTTTGGATTGGTGTATGAATTTTTTTATTTGAAATATATGAGGGATATATTTTATAATTGTAACATTTTTTCCCTAAGAAATTATTATAAATGGGTTTTTATTTAAACTAATTTCTATTCTCATTATGTGATTGATGGAATGAATAAAATGTTTTTTTCACTCTAAAATGGATTTTTGAGCACGTAAGAGTTGA
Organism: Viscum album; assembly: GCA_963277665.1. Taxonomy (NCBI): domain Eukaryota; kingdom Viridiplantae; phylum Streptophyta; class Magnoliopsida; order Santalales; family Viscaceae; genus Viscum; species Viscum album. Next base: position 2,126,000,934 of record OY728119.1, read on the forward strand.
AAAATTTATTGTGAAAATGTTTTGTAATTTTTTTGAAGGGATTGCTTATTATTTTTGGAAAAAACAAGACATTTGAAACCACAGGTGCATCAAGTTATAGATATATGGAAACCTTAGTGAGTTTTATTCCACTAGGTGTATAATTGTGATATCAATAGAATGTGGTATGACTCGATATTGATAGGATTCAAGGTATGTATGGATTATGGTTCTGTTTAGTGTCCTAGTACATATTCCCATAAGAAAATTCCAACTTTTTCATGTCTTATTACATGATGGTGTTGTTTTTTGTTTGATTGAAAACATGATTATCTTCTGAGATATGTATGTTTTGACTACTACCATCTATATTTCCATTCATATTGATTTCTATATTCTAATATATTTTTATTTGGATTGTTTTGAAAGCAAAAGAAATATTTTTTTATGTAAAAATGTTTTGAAATGAAATATATTTATAAAACTTGTTTTTTAAAAAATAGAACAAAACATTACATGGTGATATAAATTTATTTTATTCTTGGTGGTATCCTACTAAGATTCAGTTCTCACACCCTAATTTTACCTTTGAGAGTTTATAGTCATGGTTTTTCTATATATAGGTAAATGAAAGGTCTTCATGTGGAATAAAAACTTCTATTGATTGTTATGAAATTCATAATGGATTTAGATGGAGGTGATAGATAGTCACATGGAGAATTGTTTTTAATCATAGTATATTTTTCTTGTAGGACTAGCCTTTTATCTCTATTTATTATATCCCATGGGTTTTTACCTAATTGATCCAAGTTGTACTAAAATTATTAATATTATCTTATTATACATTAGCTTTTTTCTTATTATTTATGGTTAAATCATTCCCATAGTTTTCAACATTGATAACCATGTTCTTGTCACTAGCCTGTGGTGATCAAAAACACATTTCGGGCCTTATGCCAAGCCAACTTGGTTGACATGTTAGGTTTTACCAGGTTTCTTTATTACATAAATTGTATTAAAGGAGTTAAAAATTTGGTATCATATTCCAAAGGATAAAGATGAAAAGTATCTTGATTTCACCTTCACATATATGTATATTGTTTCTTTTTATATTAGTATATTCATTATAATGGTAGTGAGAAAAATAAAGGTGAAGGAAGTTATCCTTGAGTGGTAAGGATTACTCTAAATAAAATTACAATTAATAGTTTATTATTGTGATTTAGTTTACTTGATAGTGAATCGTTATTTCTCCCTCTAAGGTATTGTCCTCATCAGAGGCAAAACAACTAAATTATCTCATGTTATTTATGTTTTTTTACTCATGTATGAAATGCAGGTTTGAGAGAGATCAATTAATTCTAACAAACAACATAATATTTTAATTAAGAAATGTTAATACAATTAATATTAAATATTTAAGAAATAATTTAATGAATTTTAATTTTTTATTTTAATTTATTAATTAAAAAAAGATACACTGAAAATTTATTTCAAAATGTAATATCTAATTATAAAGGCGTTTTATATGGAATTTTTATAAATATATATAATAATTCAAATCATTAAAATATTTTAAAATATATTTCATTTAATTTTCATATGGAATGGAATATATTAATGTTTAAATTTCTTAGTTAATCATATATTTTAAAAAATATTATGGAGTTCATACATTCCAATTAGTAATATTATGTTGTCATATAAATGTAAATGAACATATTTCTCAAAATGTATATTTTTATAAATTTATGAAATATTAAATGTTTATAATGATATTAATTATTAATATATTATATAAATAAATTATGTACTATTCAAAATTATCTTTTATAAATTTATATATTTTTCTTTTAATTATTTATACCCTTTAATTAATTTATTATTATTACTGAAATTATAAATATGTAAATACTTTTATACCAAATTATAATTACTTAAATTACTTATATAAATGTTATACTATCCATATGATGAGTTTGAAGCCTAGTATATTACATGATTTAATTTAGTTCAACCGTGGTTAGTGGTTTGTTGATTATAATTTAGAAGTAAAAAATATGTTATAATTATTTGTACATATTTTGAATTAAAGAAATTTCATAACTAAAAGAAACTCTTTGGTAATGGTCTATAGATAGTGGAACTTGTAGCTGGAATTCTCACTAGATTGGTGTTCCAAATTTTTCTAGAAAGGTATTCGTTGGATACCTTCTTCCACAAGCATAGTCCTGATAATATTTAATTTTTTTAGGATTTAAATCCTTTAGATGAATACTTTTTATATAAAATTTCCATGTGATGTGTATATATGTGTGTTGAATACTATAACTGTATTTCAATTGAAAGAATAACAAAAATCATTAAAAATGTAATTATTTAAACAAAGATGCAATTGAAACAAGTTAATTTGGTTTATTAACATACAATATATAAATTAAATGAGTTATAATTATAATTTCATATAAATATATCACATATAAAGTATAAATAATAAATATATTCAATTTGATGGTGGATATATCTATTGAAATTCTCAAACTATCATGCATTAGATTAATTTTAATGAAAACACTTTTTAACACCTCTATGATCCAATATAGGTGGTTCATTCCAAATTCTGTTGCCCATGGATTCTCTTGTGTAATGGTTTCATGGTAAATTAGAAAGGAATTATGAGATATGGAAATGAAAATTCAATGTGTGTAAAAAATATATAACTGTAATGTTTTAGATACACATATATCAATGACCATAGTAGGATTAGTTTTCTTATTGAATGGTGTTGACAATATATATAAGATGGGTTATGGAAATATTTTTTTTCTTAACTATCCCAGATTTACATATGATATAGTTTACCTATTATTTACCTAAATATAAAAAAATATAAGAGAAATTCAAAAATAAACACATCTTTTTGTGTAATATGGATGTAGTCTAATTAAAAATTATTATGTAATTAGGATCATCATGTTAGAGATATTATATTCAATTAAACTCTATACTGAATACTTGTAAAATATATTATCCATCTATAAAATAATTTAATTTGTATTAAATTAGCAATGAATGTAATGTGAAATATATCTTTGAGATTATTTATAAAATGAGTAAAACTAAATGGATATATTTTTCCTGATTGTTCTATGAACTTGAAAATTGTTCTTAGAAAAGTGATTTTTTTATTCAATAATGAATTCTTTTTCTTGAAAAGTAACCTTACTTTTCAACCATTAAATTGGGAAAATATGATTAATTTAATAATAATAATGGTTACCATGATATCACTACACCCATGCTTGTTTTCATAGAACTAAAATAGTGGAAGAAACCTGACAACATGGTTGTTATTAGATGAAAACTTTCTTGATGATTATTTGTATGGAAAAATAAATGGATGAGAGGTATACAATTTCAAAATAACCTTTTATTGTTTTATGACCTAGGGATATCAATTTACATTAATATTATTATGAAAAAACAAATTAAAAAATATTGGTATTACTTTTATGGTATAATATTTCTATAAAATTAATCTAATAATAATTTCTAGAGTGATATCATTAATTCATTATAACCTATATCATGACTAAATTTAGTGAGAGTTAACCCAATGTACATGATATATTAAGGTATAATGAATATAATTTGGGAGATTTTATCTCAAAATCCATTATGTTTCTGTAAAATAATAATAATACAGGTTATATATAAAAAATGAAGACTATAGAGATTCTAGTTATATTATTATTTACTAATTATTGGATAGTGGTAATGTAATTACCTAGAAAACCTGAAAGAGTATGGGAAATGTTATGGAATGGTCTATTATATATAATTATGTAAAGGAAAACAATTACTCTATATCTCATTTATGGGAACATTATACATGTTGTACTTTATAATTTAGTGGATATTTAATAGAGTTTAGAAATTAGAGAGATATTAATGCAGAAAACTTTAACAGTGTGTAAACAAAATAAATCATAAGTTGTTACATTAGAGGAAGGAAACATATTAATTACTTCATTAATGATTATTAATAATTAATAAATCTGATTATGTATATTGAATTTTTTGAATTAGTAAAATGGAATATGATGTCTACTGTGTTAGAAAATATGTTTTTTCCCTTGACGAATGAGATTATTTTCAGATAAGATATTTTTTTGCTATTTGATATATTCTATGATATATTATAAATAGTAAGATATAAATTATAGTTTTATTTTTTTTCAATTAGATTTAAATAAAAATATTATTTCTATGTTTTTATTAAATTATGAATATGTTTTATATTTTCAATATTCTATTCAAAGCTTTTCCCCATATACAAATTATATATGAAACAATGTTATTATATGAGTGATAGCTGAAATATGTGTATACATTCCTAAAATGAATTTTAATGTTTTTTAGTCTTATTATTTCATGTTTCCATGTGTTTTCAACAATTTAAAATGGAATAGATATTAGGGGTGACTTTGGAAGTATTGGAAATCTATTGAAGGTTGAACCTACAAATCATGGCATAAAATATTAATGTTATGACTAGTTTATTTTTTGAGTAATTCAATCTAGAATATATTAAAAAAAATTTCATTGTGATAAATTAAAACTTTATAATTTTTATATAATATTCAAAACTAATGATTAAGGAATGTTATTGAGGAATTGTTTAGATTATGGGAAGGAATAGTAGAGAAGAGATTTAATCATGGACCATGGTTATTACATTGTAGATAATTTTTCAAGGACATCACTATAGAGGAGATATTTTTTTCTTTGTACTATGATGTAATTGCCCATTAACATTCAAAAAGTAAAACTATATTTCAATTGTAGTATAATATATATTGGTTGTATTATGAAATTTAATATTTAAAGATATAAAGTTATGATTAATTGAATTAAATATTTTAGATATTTTTACAAGATTTGTAGAGATATAGAGTTGGATATGAGTTTTTAAATGCTTTATACCTTAATAATATGTATTATTACATGATTTTAATTTATACAGTTTTGCAAACCAAAAGGAAAGGTAATTATTTGTAGAGGAAATCACTAGAAGGGGACTTTGTCTGGATGTCAATAAAGGCTAAATGGATTTCATTTTCATTAGTTAAAATATATTAGGTCTCTCTTTAAATACTAAAAAACATAAATCTTCTAGTTTATATAAAAACATAGAAAAATAAATAGTTTCATTTGATATTTTTAATGAGGTGGTATTTAATAAATTAATTATTTTATTTTTAATAGTGTTTTTCTTGATATCATGAATTAATTAATTCTTTTTTATATATTTTTCTTTTAATTATTATAATAATTATTTTTTATTGATTTTATAGTTTAAAATATTTATTAGTTTCTTATATTTATTCCTAGTAATAGAATAATTTTGAGTATATTATGTTTTAATATGGTTAAGGATCACCTAATTGTTGACTCATTGAAATTAATTTACCACATGACAATAGAAATTAAATAGTTAAAGAGTAGATACTAGACCACTAGTTTTCTTGTGTTTAATTTTGAAAATGAAAATATTATTTTTAATAAATATTGGATAAAAAATCACATCAAGAAACATTATTTATAAATTAATAATGCACATTTATTCTCTAGGTTGTTTAGTTATAATTATGTTTTATTCCTTTAAAATATACTACATGAATCTTGAATGATTGATCATTTTTTGGCACCACTTTTCTCTATGGTTTTAACCTATGGATGACCATATATTATGTCTTTTTATTTAGTGAGTATGAAGGTAATATATATATATATATATATATATATATATTACTTAATTACTTCTATGATATTAATGACACTACATGGATGCTTAATATTTTGGACATTGTTTTTAGGGACATGTAAACATAGAAGAAGTTATGAAATGTGGGTATCCATGGAATAAAGGTATTTATTTCATGAAGAAAAGGATGATAGAAATACTAACTAGATATGATTGAGTTCATGAAACTGAACATGTTGTGAATGGAGGATACCATGTAAAAATACATTAATGGAGTATTTTTTACCTTCATGTTTAGTCGTATGAATATGAATCATTAAATTAAATATTATTTGAAAGATATTTTTGATATATTTAGTGATAATCCAAAATATAATAAATTCTTTTCAATTTATCAATCTTCCACATGTGGATCCTAATGAACACTAGTGACATTTTCACGAGAATTTTGGTACATTATAATTAAATAGTTTTTCCAATGATGTGATAAGTCATTTATTATTTAAATTTTCATTGTAAGTAAATTAATAATATTGTATTTAAAATATATCCACATATTATGTTATAATATTTAATGGTGTGACAATATATTCAATAAAATATTCATTCCACCCACTAAATCAATGAACATATATATGGATATCGAAAATTTGAATCAAATTATCATGGAATGAATTTATAAAACATGGGATATGTTTAATGAAATGTTAAATAAATTTACCCTTCATATCATAGAGATTTGGTTTCTAATTAAATGTTTTATAAACTATTATTTAAATATAAAAGGTTTGTCTTTTATGTGTCTACAAGAGGAAAATTAATGAATAATCAATTAGGTGAAAATTATGAATTTGGGGATGATATTTCTTAAAAAATACCATTAGATATAAAAAGTTATTTAATAAAATATAGGAATTCATATGAACTATTTTAATGGATTCATAGCTATAAAATTATATTCTATAAAAAATAAAGCTGATATAATTATTTAAATGCATCAAACTAAAGTTACGAGATCCAAATATTTAAATTTTATTAATTTTAATAGGAAAAATAATTTTTAGGTGTATAGGATACAAGTAAACTAAATATATAGTTGATAAGGATATCAACCAAGGTGAGGAGTTGTATGGTTCATACATCTATAAGGTCCAATTATTTAAAGTATTAGAGGAAATAATCACATTATTCATTATAAATATATTATATATAATTTTAGAGTTGAAAATTGATTTAAAAACATTATTTAATTATAAAAATATAATTTATCATGGGGGATACTGTTAATCAACTAAAGGAAAGGCCAGGATGTGTTTCTGAGTTATTCATATATTTCCCAAAATAGAGAGGTGAATGCTATCACAATAATTATTATAAACTAGGTAGAAATGTGTTAAAAAATAGAAGAAAAGAAAGAAATAATATATGAAAATAGGAAAAGGTACATGAAATATGGAATGAAAAATGTAAATTAAATTGAGATTTTTGGTCAAAATGAATCTACATCACTATAAAAACCACCATTACCATTACCAAAAATAATTAAGAAAAGGTGAATTGAAGAAAAAAAGCTTTTTTTTTTGAAAATTTTCTAAATGTTAATGTTAATATTCGATTTATAGAAGTTTTAGTTAACATTCATAGATATCCTATGTTTATGATATATATGGGTTCAAACATGAGGAATAACTAGGATATAGTCACAATATATCATATAGGATAATGTTCAGATGATGGGATGGTGTTATCTAGGGGAGATTATGTGTGATTATAGAAATAGAGATCATGATTTCATAAAGATTATTTTTCCCCAAGACTTTATAATTATGTTGCTGGTCATTGGTACCCTCATCGACCTACTATCTAGATACATTCCTTTAAGGATGAAATGAATTTTACACCCTTGATACATTTAAACATTGTTGGTATTATAAGATCCTAACAAGAGTAAATTAACATACTTTATGTAGGAATCTACATGAATAATAATTAAGTAGTGATCCACTGAACAAATTATGCTTAGAAGATAGTTGGTTATTGATATGTATGAAGTTTAAAAAATCATGATTGTATTATGAATGGTTCTTACACTATGTTTTTATTAATGGATTTATAGGGGTATTTTGAAACATCTTTCTATAGTATAGGTGTTTAAAAATTAGAATTGCATCCCTCTAGAAATAAGCTATTATCATATAGAATATCCCTCAGACAATTTCAAGAGGACCATGTGGGGTCCCAATTCTCTAGATATCATGTTAGGTATTATGTGTATTTAATAATGGTATCCTCAATTTATTCCCATTTTTATTAAAAACCCTCACATACAAGTTTAGGTAAGAAATGTTTATCTCAACATGATTTCATGGTATCATCAAATGTTTTTTGATATTGCATATGCAATAGGAATTCCAATTAAACTAGATAAATAATGTGAGGATGATTCATATTGGTATTTTCATAGGGTTATTAATAAAATCTAATTAAGATCCATGCTTATTTATCATGTTATTTTATCTATAATTAAAAAAAATGTAAATTTTAAAATTGAGTATGAAATGAAACCTTAGTTTTTTTCATGTTTTCTGTAGATAGGTCATTCAATTTGGACATGTATATTGAACATTTTAATTTCAATTATCTCTTTTAAGTGGTATTCTAAATTGGATTGTAGAAGGAAATACATGTATGTAATAGGGGATGATTAGATTACTATTGCAGTACCTATTAGTGGGTTTCAAGAGAATAGTTCTAAAGGGAAGGGGATATATATGTCTAAAAATGGGGGACATTGATCTAGTGAGTGTCATGGGATAAATATTATATTTGACTATATATATGATAATCATTTTGTGTAAGATTATCAACCATTTGTAGGATTGTTTATCATCTAATTTTTATATTCATATCAATTGTTGGTGAACCAAATTGAAATGTGGCCTTTAAGTAGTTAATTTATAGAGGTCAATCATAGGTCTATTAATAAGCTCCCTCTATGATAGTGGGATAGATAAAGTTATAAGGAGTATTATTTTTTTATTTTTTTGGGGGTTAGAGATCAAATTCATGTTTTGGGTGATGAAATTTTCTAAGGGAATGAACCAAGCAATGGGTATGGCTCTTTTCGAGGGAAATGGAAGGGAATATTGACCTTTGATGCGGGCTGTGTTGTTTTAATTAGAGTGAATGAGAATAAAAATTTATCTGGTATGTATATATATCATGTTGAACATAATGGTCTATAGTTGTAGAAAATTTTTTGTAATGGACCTATAATGCATATGAAAATTTGGTTTGGTTTTAAAAACCGTGATATAGTTAAAGGGAATGAAACTCAATGCTATAAATAAGAGTGAGAAGGAATTTTTGGAATATAGGGATGGGTTTGGTTCATTAGATAAAGAACAGTACAAACCTTTATATATATATATATATATATATATATATATTATTTTCTATTTTTAGAGAAGGTCGCTAGGTGTAGGGCTCTGTATGAAATTAAAAAACTTCGACATATTCTATTTCACTCTCAATTTTAAAATGATGTCTTTGAATAAATAAATTTGAAAAAAATGAAGTCAATTGGGTAGACATAGAGGATGATATTTATCAATATATGGGTTCTTCAAAAAAATTCTCAAGTTAATGATATGCATTTTTTAGTTGATGGTCATCCTCCTAAACATTCTGTTTTCAAGGATGCACAATCAACGAGCAAGAAGGCCATGATTTCTAATGTAGGGTTCAAGGTCATTCTTTGAAGGAAATTAGGGAATATTAATGATTAATCACATTTTTAATTGACCATGGTTACTGGATCTCAAGGTTTCTTGAGATACAACTCATATTTGTATGATTATCTTTATTATGGTTATGAAATTTTATTTTATGATATTTTACTAGCTGTTATATATTTTATCCAATCATTAATGAGGTATGTTTTCTTTTCTGGACCAATTCTTCCCACATGTACTTATATATATATATATATATATATATATTCTACCTACCCATAATGGGAGTAACCTTCAACTATTAAAAGATCTATGTCAGTTTTAACTTTTAATTAGTATTGTACCTAACTTTTTTTGAAAACATTTGGGTGAATTATGTGGACTAAAAACATCATTTTATACTCCCATTTAAAAAATTAGGATTCTACTAGACAATTCCCAACAAGATTTAACATTATTAAATGGACAAAAAAATAATATATCTATAGGTTTGGTTAGAAATTGTTTAGTTAATGAAGACAAAATTAACTTTTTGGTAGATATTTATATGTTATAAATTGATGATGATAATCCACCCATTACACTTGGAAGGAAATTTTTATAAATTTTAAGATCCTTTATTTATGATCAAATTGGGTTGTTATTATAAAACTATGACTATGATCAAGTGATTATAGATATTCATTGAGTAATTATAATCATTAACGAAGGAGTTTGGAGTGAGGATAGTATACTAGAAACTAATAATTTTACTTCCATAATTTAAAGGATTGAAGGTGTTTCTATGGGGAATAGAGAAAGTGGGTATATAGTGGAAAAGTTTTTGAAATTAATGTTTATTAAAATTATTTAAGATTCTAGAAATAATATTTTTAAAAGGGTGATAAAACAAGTAAAATATGATTAGTTATATCATGAATTAATGTTTTATTTTTTTGAATTAACAAATTTATTGTGGATTAGTCCTATAAAAGTGGAAAAGGGATTCCTTAGGGAAGGGTCAAACTAATTTCTAAGAATATATAATGACCTATCTATCTTAATTGAAATCTATATAGAGCATTATTTTATCTATATTGATTAAATTATTTCCATTATTCTATTATATGAAATAATAATACTAGTCCTTGAATAATGTTTTTAAGAAAGGAAAATATAGAATAAAACATGATATATTTATAATATTATTTGAAATTTGTTTTAATTTATTTATTTTTATAGGTTTTAGGGTAGATAATTTCCTTAAACTATTTTTTTAGATTTAATGTAATGGATATTATACTTTTAATTTTTTATTTTTATATATGACTATGGTGATATAATAAAACATAAGATGATAAAATGTGAAAGTTAAAAAGTTTCAATATATAATTTATTTTTTTAAAATTCATTAAAATTATTTTTTCCCTATATTTTTAAATAACTTATAATTTTTAAATTAAGGATACTGTACACCACACCAAAAATATTTTAATTTTTATATACAATGTAATGATATTAATAGTAATACCATTATAACATGTTTGAAATTTAATTATTGATAATATTAATTGAGTAAGATGATAGGTGAATTATCAAGGATATGAACTTTAATTTTGGATTATGGAATATTTATTTGGGGTGATTGATTTATTTGTATAAATAAATGTTTTCAAATTTTTTATTTATAATAAATATGATATTAGAATTACATGGAGTAGATTGGGATGGTTGATAATTTTTTTATTTCATTTTATTCATGGGTTTAGTCTCTTGATAAAAATAAATAAGAAATAAAATCAAAATATGGGGTAATATAATAATGGGATTAACATTGATTAACTAGTAACCAACATCTATAAAAATTATTCTTATAACCATTACTATTATATTTGAGAAGATATTGATGGTTTGGATTCACATCATGTGTTTGGGTTGAATTTTAAGGATATGTTTCTACTTAAATGATCATACCTAGTTGAAATATAATTTTTTATATCTATAATAGTCAATTTTAGGAAGAAATAAATCAAAATATGATTTTTGGATGTGAAACATGCTCGAAACGTCAATTATATTGAAATAATGAGTTAACACACACACACACACATATATATAATGAGAATCTAACTAAGTATAATTTCTAAGAAAATTTCAAATAAATCCTTTTTCAAATGAAAAATTAGAAGTCCCGTATAAAGTATGTTGATTTTTTTTGTTAATTTAATATACATAGTTGATTAGTTTTCAAGAATGGTGAAGAGTGGAAAATATATTTTCACGTGATTCTTGGTAATTAACCCTCAATGATAAATTTTTTAATTTTATTTTCATGGAGTACAATGTATGGATAAGATTCATTTTATTTCTGATGATGTGGAAAATTATGTTTTTTAAAAATTATGATTTTATATTTGAGGTATTTTGATAGTATAAAGATTTACATAATTTCTCATTATGAATTTTAATTATGTATGAGTTAATTATTACCTATTAAAAAATCATCCAATGATTTAATTATATAATATAGTTGAAAGTAAAATTTTAGATTGTTGGGATTCTTTTGTAGGTTGATGGTAAAAGTTTCACTTCATTAGAAAAAATGTATGATGTATTTATTTTTAAAAAATAAAGATGAAATTTATTGTATATCACCATCAAATAATGGGGAATTACTACTTCATTATTGGTGTATATGATATAAAATAAGGATTAAATAATGGGACTATATACTTTCTTGGATGACATGAATAAACAATGGAGATGAAGTCAAATAACAATATATGGTCTTGGTATTTGGGAGTTGTTGTGATGGATAACACTGTAGAGGTGAAATTTCAAATTTGAACTATGAAATAATGACATGATTATGTTAAATAGGGAATCCATAATACAATTTTGGAATGATATATATATATATATATATATATATATTATGGTTAAAATATTAGATATAAATAAATTAAGTTATGAATCGTAAAAAAAATGGTAAAGAATGTAGTATGTTTTAAGATATACTGAGATAGATCTAAGATGATCTTTGAATTAAAAAACAATAATAACTACCATGTCATGATTTATTATTTAACAATTTTAACTAAAAAAGGGGATGAAATTTATTGGATATGTAATAAAATGAATAAATTAGACTTTGGTAGGAAAATATTGAAGGATAAATGGATTTTTTCTTTAGTTATTATAGTTTTTGTCTCCCTCTCATACCATTTATAAATCAATATTTTGGATTATATGAAATCATTATGAGTTAAATAATTTATTTGATATTTTTATGATTGGTGATTAAATTTTTTACTTAAATTATTATTAATTTTGATTTTCATTGGGTTTTTATATTCTATCATCATTCCATGAATTTTATTCTTTTAATTAATATGATTATTTTTTATTAATTGAATAAATTATATTTAATTAATCAACTAGTTTCTCATATATGTTTTTCCGTAGCACAACATACCCTCATGAGGAATCGTACAAATATGGAATTGTGTTAGAGTGTGACACCTAAATCATGAATTCAATTGTAAATTGGATATATACATCTACCAAGAGTATATCGAAAAATATATATGGTTGAAATTACACATTTTAATAGAAAATTTCAAAACAAGAGGATGTTATAAATGATGTTCCCATAAAAAATTCATGAATAATGTTTTAGAATGAATTTTATTTCATATAAATACATGTATCTGGATAGAATAGAACTATAAAGCATAAAATCACATTTAAACCTTAATAAATGAATAGTTCATCCCCCCCTCTACAAAAAATTATCCTATTTATAGAGTTATGTTCACCCAAAACAACATAAAATTCTACCCAAATAATCTAAATAATAGTATATATAATATAGGGGTAATAATATAAATATAATTTTTATGTTTCTCATTGAAACACCCAAGTTTACTTTTGAATGACACATACAAATCCATTCATCTATCAAATTATAAAAACAAAATAGTCAATAAATAATTTGTATCCAAAATTTCTTCCATGTAACCCTATTACAATCCATACAACATAATCTATAAACATATGATCAATCCAAATATTATACAACTCTCATCAAGAAAAACCATAGTCACTTATTAATATCTTGAAAATCATGTTGTTTTATTTCTGTAGGCACCTCACTATAATATATTACAACAATTATCCAGAACAAAGACCCTGCCTTAATGATCCCATGCACTTTTCCACCAATACATACCTTTTTATTATTTTTCCAACCAGTTAATTTACTATATAAATGGGTAAAATCACATCGAATGCCTAGTAATTTCCACCATAGAGATGTTATTGTATTAAATTAATATTTGTATTTATATATAGGGAACTCAATAAATATATATGTTGTTTAATACACTATCCATCAATAGGAAATATCATAAATTTTATTTTTATACACATTTAGGAACTCTACCCACCACAACCTATATCATTTTATTAGTTTTCCACGCGAGAGAAATCTCATTGTATAATTAGGTGTTTACCCATTGAGACTATCACATACTCAAGATTTATTATTATAAATACACACTAGATATTCACAATTAATGTCTGTATTTTCCATACTATCATCACCATCATTAGTATCATCCTTATCACCATGATGAATAGATTGAGATTCCCACCATCAATTTCATTTCCCATATAGGCCTACAAAACATAATAGGTATTATGGAAAATATCACAGCACACATATATATAGATCATGATAAAACTGAGGTTCACTATAATGAGATCATATATAGAAATAATCTATATCATGTATATTATAAAATACCCCCACATAGGTCTACAACAACTTGTATAATATATTGAAATTTACTTCATTTCAATCATTCCTCATATCCTAGGAATAATCACACATATATATAATCATATTTCAAGTAAATATATATTGGAAACTACCTTTAAACAAACATCACAATCAACCACACATTTTCAAATCCACACATATATCTATTAAAATAAGATATGTTTATCCAGAGATTTTTAATAAATTTGTGTATCACTTCCACTAAAAAACTCATCCCATAATCTTTACTAGAAAATGCATGAAATGTGAACAAATGTTTTAGATTGCATCGAACATTATAATAAATGAATTACTATGTTACATGGAGTCCCAACCAATAATTAAATATTTTTCAAAACGGTAAACTACTCAAAAATGTTGTATGGAATTCTACCTTCATAAAATAGAACTCATATATATAACTACACCATTATACCTATCCATCACTAATACTTTGATAAACATTCCTATAAAGTGGAATGAAACATGTTTTAAACTAGAACTATCCATTTCAATAAGTATAAATCAATTACTTTTACCACATAAAGTATTTTACACCACATATTTTCATTCTAGGATCAAAATTAATTATGGGGGATCAAAAAATTAATACATAGTTATTCATAAATAATTATGAACTCTAATTTTTACAATATAAGAGATATAAAATATTTTACACATTAACCATATGAATTATTAAACATTAATTTCTTCATAATCACTATTCATGTTTTTTTAACCCTTTCTAAATTATTTCTACAAACATATATTATTATTTAAATTCCACCATTATTTTTTATCCTATCCTAAAAATATAAATTATATAATACTATAACTATATTCATTAACAAATCCATAACTAAATTTTTCCATTTCATGTTTGTAATAATAAATCATTTATTAATAAATAATTTTAAATATCTATATAGAATATTTTCCTAATGATTTATAATTCATATAAACCATTTACCATTTTTAAAAATCAATCCCTTATTAGATATTTAAATATTAATCATTCCAATTAACTACCTAATATTTAAACTATATTATTAAGAATTATTTACCCATCATGAAATGTAAAAGAATAAAATATTAAAAAGGATAAATAAGTGTTTAAAATTTCAATATTCATACCTAGATTTAATGAGGAACAAAAATTTAAAATCATTTGATGATCAAAATAAGTTGTTTATAAAACATAATTCTATATCCATCCCTTACTAACTATCCATGACCTACTAAACTCAATGTGTTTCCCATATTATGAAAATAGAACCAATTAGGAATATCTAAGAGATATCCCTAGAAGAAAAAAATGAGTCCATCCAAATTAATCTAATATTTTCTGATATCATCAGAAGTGAAAACTAACAATACATCTCCACCATTGAAATTTTATTTCTCTCACTTATTAAAATACCATATTAAGAACACTTAATACAAATAATTTATCTTAAGATAATATATAAGTTTTTTCCTTTAATACTATATTTCTTAACCACCATAAAATATCTCACAATATCCACATGATTTATTTTATAAAAATATTCCATTTCAAAATGGATTGCATATATAAATAAATAAATAATTTAATTTATTCCACACCTAGAGTCTAAAAAATTTCCATAAATATTATAAAAATACTAAAATACCATTAAAGAGTAAAACAAACATCAAAAACATCAGTGGGATCATTATTTCTTTTAAAGATATGGATATTACCATTTCAAACTTCATCGTTAAACTATCACATTTTCATAATCTAAAAAACATCAAATCTTTGTTTCTAAATATTACAAACCCCTTTAAAAAAATTTCTTCCAAGAAATGAATCATCCATTACCATAAATTATGGAAACAATAACATTAACATTCTCATTAAACATTAATAATCATAAAAAAATTACGTATTAAAAGATAAAAAAGTTGAATTATAAATAATTTCATATATCAAGCTTATATTTCTAATTTCCTATCCTATATATTTTCCTCTAAAATAACATGCCTCCAAATAGACCCAGTAAGGTAATAACTTATATCCAAATAATTCTCCAAAAAATTCTGAAGTCATTCACATATTTTTTCAAATATCACATCATCTCTGGTCTAACTAAAACAATTTCACCAACCATGAATAACATAGATGAAATTCCCCTTAGGACTATTCAGACACTTTGGGGGGGGGGAATCAAATGTTATATAAAGTTTACAAAATTAAAAAATCTCATTGAATTATTTAACCCATTTGGAATTTAACCTAAATTCTAGATTTTTCTATTTTGATATATTTTAGGTTTAAAAAATTAAATAACATAAACATGCATTCTTGTACGGTGTATTGAAGTCATGTAGTATTTTATCAAGTTTCATCTAAAAGACATACCCCTTTCTGTGATTGGTCATTCACACCAATCTTGGTTTCTATACTATTTTTTAAATGTTAAATACAATATATGTTTATTCACATATGTATATAGAGTCTTAAAACTTATATAATTGTCTACAAATAGTAGTAAACCCTCTAAAAAATCCTCATTATGGTCAAATAGCTCCAGTTTGTTTTTCTTGCATACCCTGAGTCACATAGGTTCAATGGATTTGAAAAATGAATTTAAAAGTAATAAATTTAATCTCTTTCTGAATTAGAACTCTGATATAGTAGTGAATTATTCTATATCAACTAATAAATATACTTTTTCTCAGTATAAGGGCTTTGATATCTAGTAGGTCTCTAAGATATAATGCATCCAAGTTGTTCCTTCTATATAGCTCAACATCACAAGCTTCTAAAGAATCTTCTCATCTTTTTATCATAATGAATTCTCAAATAATTAATGCATCAATATCAGATATCCAAACATGCATATAAGTTTAGTCTATCCTTTCCACTTCCTTATTCTGTTTCCCACCCTTTGAAACATAGTTGATTCAATATCTTAAGAATTGGTATGGAATCATTATTTTTATTCCCTTGAACATGAAGTGGTTTCTCTCCATTATTACTCAAGAGTATCTAGTTCTCTCTATACTTAACATGCTATTAGATCACTACCTATCATCTACAAATAGTATTATTTAATTCTTCTTTATTTTATATTTTCTTCTTATTGATATTTTTGTCATATTACATGTATAAATGAGTTATTTCATTTTCAATTTTCATAAATGTTTTATTGAGGGGACAAATCATTCCCCAACACCAATTTAAAATTATAAAATACCTAGTTTTGATTTCTATGTTATTTCTAGTACTTATTTTTCAAATAAAAGGATTTTAAAAGAATACGCTTAATAATTACTTCTTAATTTTCCACTCCATAGAATATGTATTTCTTTAAATATAGATCTAGCTAAGTTTTTTATTCCCACTCAATAATACCATTGAAACATCCTTACATCAGTATCTACAACTATATAAAAATAATCATGACAACATATATGGAATGGAACACTCTATCAATGATGTAGTAGCTTCTAGTAAACTAGTAAAACCTTTTACATGAACCTTTATAGAGATATAATTGATCAACCTTTCTCTCGTAACTTACACAATAATATTTATTTCTTGAATTCATGGATATTACATAAGATAATTTATTTTTCATTTCAATATTTATAGAAACTTGGAATTATTATCAGTTTAATGGATTGAGAATATTTAGAAGCTTCATCTATCAATTACATAGATATCCTTGAATCAGACATGGAGATAAGAAAATCTATAAATGTATCTTGACTCACAATGATATATCCTTAGGTTTAAAGTTTATGATTTAATGAAATTGTGTCTAAATTAATCCTAAAAATATGATATATTTTAATTCCCTAACCAGATCAACTGGTTCCAAGATACAGATTCAAAAGACCTTATACACGCCTCACTGTCTGCAAGAGCCTGTTGACTTGTAGTGAGGGTCCAAACACCATCATTGGGGAGAATATAACATTAGTATAAAATCCTTTCACCAAAAATATAAATAATATATAATGTCTCATTGTAAACATGTCAATATTAAATAATATCAGATGGTATATATTTCATATAATAAATAAAAATGATCCTTTCATGGAAAACCAAACCAGAGTAATGGATAAAGTAGAAAAATAGATAAAACTATATGAAAATACCCTATATTCCTTCCCACTTACTCAACCATCTCCATGCTCCCTGGATCACCTATATTCTATTGGACACTTCTCTTGCTTGGATCCCCATTTGTAAAGTCTTCACATGCATTTAAATTCCCATACCGGTTGTGAGTAATAAAACCCAGTAGGACACCACCAATGCATCCGAAACAAATTTGAACATGTATAATAGGTTTATTCTATGGTAATAATAATTGATAAATAAATAATAAAAAATATTATTTTGAGCACCCCTGTGCTAATCTATCCACCACGAGCCCTGATGATATCTTATATAACTCCATACTTGAATAAATATCAATTTTTCTAAGAAATCATGAACTAGACACAATTTTAGAAAACATAATTATTGTCATTTTTTGAGCATGATAATATACATATTGACCATCCTATATGGAATTCTTGATTCTACATGGGTATCGATTATATTAGAAATTTATATTTTTCAAAACTACACAATCTATACAAGAGTAGCGTAGTGGAAGAATGGGGTAAAACCTATAGGGATAACCTGGAAAAGTTAGTGACCTAATGATTAGAACCTGATAGATGGATTCATCACATGACTCTTGAAGGTTTGGTTATCTAAGGCTTATGTAGTTTGATTTTAATTTAGGAAAAAGAGATGGATTGGGGTCAATTTCAAGGATTATGAAAAATGTATTACTAAATCATTGTCCTACGGATTGGGCATTGAATTAGTGAAGTGGTCAACAATTGTATTTGGTAAAACCAATTGTATCTACCTAATCCATAAATGACCCTTTGGTCTAGAGGTATAAAAAAACCTATGTGCAATAAGATTAGCTTCAAGTGTAGAAAGTGTCACAAGTTATTGGTCATATCCTACTCAACTATAACTAGGTCGACATCTTTATATTAAAATTCATCAGATCAAGGTTTCGAAATAAAATGTTATTAATAATAATTATTGACCTAATTACCAGACACAATGTTACCTATAATACCATGAGTTTTTGGAAATATTTTTTTTAATTAATTTAATCTTTTTTATATTTTTCATTTCATGCAAAACTAAATTTATCTTCTTTTATATGAAATTACTAAGATATTCTTGCTTCATAAACAACACCAAGTTTAGATTGATTTAAACAAAAAACATATAGTATCTTGTGTTACATTCATCACTATTCTTAGCTTATGTTAAACACAATACTAATCCCCTTCGATATCTTGTGTTACACAAAAGGCCAAGTTTCACCGAACTGCAATATACTATTAATAATAACATTAAAATATAATTATACTTATCACCTAGATGATATAATGGAATATAAAAATGAGATTGAAAAAATTATGAAACTATGTTTTAAAAATTAATATAAAAATAATCTTTCAGTTATCATTTATTTAGAAATGAAAGTAAGAACCATTTGAGAATAAAGAAACTCCTTTTATAAAAAAACTACTTTTCTACTTACAAAAACCATTTTATCTCAAAAAATTAAACAAACAATTTTTATGAGTTTTTTCAATAATATTTAAATATTATATATTCAATAAATATTTTTGATACTCATCCAAATTATTTTATAGGTATAAGATAAGAATAAATCAAATTTTATGAATAAAAAGATGTATTTTTCTAAAAGGTAATTTGAACACCATTTAATGGAGAAAAAAATTTAAATATAAATTTGGAAACTTTTATAATTTTTATTTGAAAAAAACTTCTTTTTTGAAACTATAATATCCAAATTCACTTTGGATGAATTTTTGGTGTTGTTTTAAGAAGTTTAATTTTTTGATGAATAGTGAAAAACACTCAATTTAAATTCAAAAATACTTTTTCATAAAATTTATTTATATAGTGAAATTATATATTAACATGGTTATAAAGTATAATTAGATCATTAATACATATTTTAATCCAATTTAGGTCATTTGAACCAATTTTACATTGAAATTGGAAATAAAAACATTTCAATTTTTGGACCTTTTCACTTTAAAACCCCGATTTATCATCCCATCTAGGGGATTAATATTAAATTAATTTATTAAAATTATGTGTTTGGAATTTGAAAAAATGGATTCCATATTTTTAATAATAATAATTTATAATTTCTAATAAGTTCAACTTATTTTTTGACCAAAAATATTAGTTAATACAACTAAAGTTAATTACAATGATTAAGGTAAAAATGAGTTTAATTAATGGTTAAAATTTAACTTAAGTGTATAAATACTCTAGAAACATGTCCAAAATACATTTCATGTCCATATTTAGACTATATATTATATTTTATCTAAAATGGGAAATTATTGGAGGCACATGATGTAAGGGATACCTCTCCATAGTGATTACCTTTTTATATTTAAAAGAATTCCACTCCCCTCCACTATAAAAATGAACTCACACCCCTCATTTCCACACACATATCTAGAAACATTGGCTCATCCAAAACCTATACAAATAAGATCCCAAAAAACCTCCTCTCGACCTTGAATCCTAACTTTGGGAATAATGGCAACCAAATAATCTATTTGTTGCAACCCAAAAGGAGTTACTCAAAGAACAGGTAGCATCCTTTCACAAGCTCTTTTGTTTTATTTTAATTCTACACCACCTAAATTAATATTATTACATGCTTATATAATAACCTTATTATCATTAATATAATGATATATTTTTATTCTAAGGGTTCAACCTACACCTACACACACTTCCATTAAATGGGTAATGAACTTACCGTTCTTGTGTACAGTGAACTACTGCCTCACAAAATGATATTGTTAATTTTTATTTTACCACCTATCATGGTTGGTAATTATGATAGAAAATATGTTTTTATATGATATATATGATTTATTTATGCTTCTATAATTATTAGTTAAAATATACCTTCATGCTTTCCACTTTTTTGTAAATATGTTAACCTCGTTTGTGGATATATGGCTACTGCCTCCTCAAAGTGATGTGATTCATTAAAACTTTACATAGAATATATTAAGGATGAGTTTAGTAAATTTATATTATATATATTACATAATAATGATAATGTAATGATAATATATATATATATATATATATATATATATATATCATTTACTTTCTTTCTTTCAATATGACAAGAAAACATAAACAACATTTCTGCGTACATACGACCTACCATCTCCATGAACGGTGTATTGAATTTGATATTTATATGTTTTATATATTACTATAAATATTTATATAATGAATATATATATATATATATATATCATTTTTTATATTATGTAAATAAGTAACTCATGATCTATGTAACATCCCAACCCAAACCACCGGGTCCGAGCCGGAATGCCACATAACCTCATACGTGCCTCCCCATACACAAGTGGATTATAAATAGTAGTAAATATCTATGTCCATAACCAGGGAGACTATACCCTCAATATCAAATCATATGATCAATAATAAATAAATACAATATAATAAATAATCAGAGTAATCACGCGGAAAGTAAATGGCATATATGTCATGCAAATAAAAGATTCTCCCAAAGTGGAAAGAATATCTATAATGAATAAAATAGATGATAAATAAAAGAACTATAGGGTCCTATAGTGACTATCCTAGTCCACCCCAACACCATGCTCCACCTATTCATCCATCCACCACAGGGCCCTTTCCCTTTACCGGGTCTCTTATGAAATCTATAAGTGCATCAAAATACCTGAGTAGGGTGTGAGTACAAGGTTCAGTAGCACACCACCAATGAATCCTTAAATTGATGTGCTCAAGTGTACAAGTTTTTACCATGATATTAATAAATTAAAGGAGCACATAAATATACAATCCAAAATCAAGTAGTAGTGTGATAATCAAGCTTCCACAACCCCCAGTTGTACTTGCTTCAGCTCTATGCCAGAAGATATATGAACGAGTTAGAAGAAACCAACCTAACCTTGTACGATGTCCTCACGGTTTTGTGGATGTGATACCCAATGTCAGCTATCCTTCAATTGGGCCATGTCACCTAGATCCTCCAAACGAGAATAACTTGTACTCACATTGACTAGGCTATCTCATGGTGAATGGAACTTGGCATCAAGGCGTCCTCGATCACACCCTCAATAAGATTTCATGGAATCCTCATACCTCCACCCTATGATCAGGTCTCTCGTCTCTATGTTTCCAATCAAGTTTTCTCCCCCACTCAGGAATAAATATGTCATGATAGTCCACCTATATCAAATACCACTAACAATAAACAAGGAAAAATAATACATATACAAGGAAATCACACAAGTAAGAATAGTATATCAACATGAGTATATAATATCATACATGACAACATGTGATCATAATCAAATATGTATAAAAGATACACTTATATCACTCATAGTGTCACAACAATTTTTATGTGCTACACACAAACTCACATGTGATCATAATCAAGCATGATATATTTAAATTACAAAAGATATAATCATAAAAGAAAAAAGTATAAGTGCATGCCCAAGATGGCAAGTAACTTCCTACCTAATAAGTTTTCGATGTCAAGGTAAGGATAAACCACCCTATGTGGTTCGATAGTTAGAGTGGAAATCTCAATAGCCAAGAGCATCTCTTTACGACCTTATTATCATAAATTTCGACACATCAAATCTCGAGTTATCATCATGTCGATGATCATGGTATATTAAGGGTCTCCTAAAACCAAAATATCTATTTTATTTCAAAAAGAAATAAAATATTATATGCGATGATACCTTCTCTCTTCTGGATAATTTTAGAAGTATTTATTAAAATATCACATGTGATGATATTTTATCTCTCCAGAATAATTCTCAAATTGTCATTTAAAATATCACATGTGATGATAATTATCCTTCATGGATAATTTTAAAAATTACTATCTAAATTATCACATATGTTGATAATTTATCTTTTTTTTGGATAATTTTAAAATTATCATTTTAAATCATCATTTAAAAACAAAGCATGTGTATGAAATTATCCTTTAATAATATTGAAATTATCATTTTATAATTATAATAATTGTCCTTTGATAATATATTTAATTATCCTATGATGACATCAGTAATCTTTTTACGTGATAATTACCTTAGAATTATCATTCAATAAATTTTATAGTATTTTCTTCGATAAAATAATGGAATTATTATTTGAAAATTCATTACAATTACCACTCAATAATTATTCAATATTATTATTCAACAATTTAACAGAATTATTCATCCCTTAATAATTATTTTCAATAATCATTTATTTTAATAAATTTATCTTTTGATACTTTGATATTATTATCTTAGATAATTTCACGTATTTATTGCTTGATAATTTTTTTAAGAATTATATTCGATAAAACTAGGTTTCTTACTTTAATTTAATTTGTTTCCTAAATAACTAGAGAAGAGGGAAAAGAAAATAAATAAAAAAATTAAATATAAAACAAACCTTAGGCACCACAACAAGGAAGGAAGGAAGAAGGTTTATGGAGTAGCACTATACGCCTGGATATGGGAAGAAAAACACTGAACTGGCTTCCCTGATCATGAGCAATGAGAACTGAGATTACCAAGACTCAAGAAGATAAAAAAAACTGAAATCTAGGATGGTTCATCCATTTGAACACAAATCACGTATGTTAATGTAAACCTAAAATTATAACACTGTTATCAATTTTTAATTTAACTAAAACTTGATGGAGAAGTGTTTAATTTTGTCTCATTAAGGAATTACAAATTTTAAACAAGTCAAAATGGTTCGATTTGGGGGTTTTGGGATTCAACATAGTGAATTAATGGAGGTTTTATGAGTATGGCATGGAGAATATGAACAATGTAATGATTTTTTTAATTTTATTGACTTAATAAAATTATTTATTTAATATAAATATTAAATAGCACCAAACGCCTTTTGTGTAAAAAAGTTTTACCCCTTATAGGGTAAAATCTACGTTTCAAACCTAAATATGGTCTCAAATTTCTTATACGACACACCATTTGAGAGATATTAATTATTAATTAATTAAAAATAAGAATTATTAATTAATTAAAAATAAAAAAGGTTTTTATCGTGAGCGAGCTGTCTAAATTCTCGACTCCTACAATTGTTATACCCCGTCAAGGGTAAACAATGAATTCCATATCTAACGGTGGTCCTAAATTTCTCATACAACACACCATTTTGGAGTTATTATATTATCTTTAAAAATAAAATAATAAAATATATTAAATATTTTATTTTCGAAAGAGTGGCATCCAAACATCCAACACGTACCAATGTTATACCCCACATAGGCTAAACACCATATCCTAGAACTATTGGTGGTCTTATATTTTTCATACGATGCATCATTTTGGAGTTATTAAATTATATTAAATAAATTTACCACACTTAATATAATATATTTAATATTTTACTCTTTCTTAGATGAGGTTTTACAACACTGAAAACATCACACTAAATCAATTTCTAATTCCAAATATATTTCAACGAATATTCCAATGAATTAACTGATATTTTTATCTTATGGCCGTCCTTAACACATTATTAAGTTATTTCACTGATAAATCATTCTTTCCAACTTAATATGTTAATAATTTTTCAAAAGAGGGTTTTTATTATCATTGTAAAAATCAGGATATTACAATTCTCCCCCTCTATTGAGTTATCATCCACAAAAATTATCAATATTGATCTTTCTTGAATAGATCATGCCACTGAGATTGAACATCAGACTCACACTCCCACATATCTTTCTGGAGCCATCTATGCTACCAATGAATCTGGACTAGTGGTTCCATCTTTCCTCACAACTCCTTCTCGCTTCGATCTACGATCCGAATTGGGTGCTCCTCATAAGATGCGTCTGTCACCAGCACAATGTCCTCAGAATCAATATCTTGTGCAGGGTCAGGTACCTCCAAGGTTGTGACACATGGAACATGTTGTTCAGACCTCAACTATAAGGACTCGACCTTATTACAATACTTAATCATGAATTCTAGTCAAGAAATCACTTCCTTTAACATTGAGAATATTTTTAAGTTTATATTTTTATAAAATTGGCATATATTACATACATAACATTCCAAATTTATAAAGAGAGGATACCACAAAAATGATATCCATATTTTCTAAAATATAAAACTTTTCAAATAAAATATTTTTTCTTTGACAAATATTTATAACATTTAACTTGGATTCCTTATTTGTCTTACACATCCTTATAACCCATGAAAATCATTTAAAAACTTAGTATGGGAAAAAATATCATTAAGGGATAGAAAAATAAGGAAATAAAAAATTAGTCCATGAATACTTATAAATGAATGAAATCATTTTCAAAAATACATACTTCTCACCCATATATACTTACTTTATGAAACTTGAGATTTCCATGAAATTTAAACAAAATATAAAGAAAATAAATAGAACTATAAAGGTATCTTGGGGAATTAATTACATAATCTTGTAACCCTATTGACTACCTTATGATTTTTAACCCTCACGGCTACCTTACAATGTAACCCTGGCGACTACCTTATTGTGTAACCTCACAGTTACACTTGGAGTAACCATATGACCAACCTAAACTCAGACATACCCAAGGCATTGGAGTGAGATATAGGTATGAATATTCGTCATAAAAAATTCCCAATAACTAGAACATAATCATATAACATTAATAATTACATAAAAACATTACTTTTGAATTTTGTAAAATATAATTTTAAAAGAGGATTTTAAAAGAAAATCCCCTTAAAAATATCATATAATTGAAGTGAGACTTAATAGAGTGGATGGAATCAGTAAATACACTATAAATACAAATAATTAAACATAATATAAACAAAATTCATAACACAAACAATTTTAATACCACATAAATAATGAAGTAGAAGGTTAACCCAAATAATACAAATTGGGTTAAGAATTCCCTTACCTTAGGTTTTTCTTAATTAGAAATGTGTTTAAAACTCTTGTTAATGGTTAAAAGAGTGTTATTAATATCTTAATGAAACATATTCACGTTTATAACACATAATAGGATCATTTAATATCATCATTTCACCATTTAATTATTAGTATTTTGTTCCTTCCATTGTTTCGGGCGCGTTCTTAACATGATTTCCATGGTCAGTTTGAATTTTATTTTTTTGTCATATGGAAATGAAATTCCATAATTGGAATGAAATGGTATTCATATGTTTCCAGAATAATAAATGATGACATGAATTATTTTGGTTATATGGTATGAGTAGGAATCATTAGATAAATCTTTAGTGATATCCGTTTAGATCATTTTGGCGGTTCTTTGATAATCACAAACTTGTTTCATCATATAATATTATGCATATAAGTTAATTACAGAACATAATATAAGTAATATCATACAATTTAAAATCTTATTCAACCATTAAAATGGGTTTACAAACATCTTTGAAGGATGTAAAGGAAATTGAAAAAACATCATCCACGATTTTGGTAAATCGGAACATCGCGGACAATGTTCTTATTTTTAGAATAGGAGGGGGGAAAGAGAAGTAGTAAATTGACGAATTTATCCATTAAAATGATAAAAAACAGAATATATATAATTTTTGAGCTTTCATTCCACTTTAATAAGGGGATGATAATATATTATAAGAAAATAAAATAATTGAAAAGAAATCACATAAGGATAAAAGAGGATTTTTACCTCTTGATCTCTTCTCTTTGAGATCCTCCTTAAGGCCTTTGGTTTTGGACTTTTGGTGATAACAAAAGGTCTTGGACGTGGGGGAGGGTCTTGGGAAGAGTATTTTGCAGAAATTAAGCAATAATAATGGCTTGAGTGGTGTGAGAGTAAGAGGGGGGTGAGGGTGGTATTTATAGTAGAGGAGATGCGGGTTTTTACATTATTTTAATCATCAGTTTAATATTTTTTCTAAAGAATATGAATAGTATTGTTTCATGTAACCCAAAATAGTAATTTGAGCATGTGATTTCAAAACAAGGGAGCTTACATCATCCAGGATTCTATTAATAATATATTTAAAAGATAATTTGTATACACGGTATTTTATTATATTTCACTATTCATAAAAAATTCAAGTATTTCAAAAAAATCCCAAAAAAATCACCCTAACCATTTTTCAATGTGAATAATTCAAAAATGAACTCCATTTTTAAAAAAATAATTTTCTATATATGAGAAAATTAATTTTTAACTAAAATCACATTTTATTCCAAAAATAACAATTTTAAAACTATAACTGATTTTATATCACCTTGAAAAATTAACCAGGACCTCATTATCTTATAACCTTAAGAAAATAAAACAATAATATGATTTAATATTCATAAGGGTCATATTACTAGTCATATTATTATTCATAAGGTTATGTTACTATTCACCAACAAAATCAAGTTGGTTCTATCAAACTCCAAATTACTTACTAATCACAACCGTAGATAACTATTTTTTGAAATTCAAATCATAGAAGTAGAAAAATTATGTTTAATGGTTAGTTTATAAATATCTCCTTAAAACAAAGTTCCATAACAATGAGACTCAATGTTTTATTCATTTTAATTTATTTTTAAAACCTTAGGGGTATTTCATCGATAGCGAGAAGGGAGGTCCCAGTGATAAGCCACTACCCCTATCTGCTCAGTGGTAACAAAGGGTCCAACACAATGTGGTGATAACTTACCCTACTTTCCCAGATGTTTGTGCCCTAACTAAGGATTCACTCTCAAGAAAACCTAATCTCCAATAGAAAAATCCAAGGGTCTCCTCCTACAGTTGACATATGATCTATGTCTACTCGGAACAGTGACCACTCTCCTCCATATTAGTTGCACTCTCTTGGAGGTCTCCTGGACCATATTGGGGCCAACAATCGCTACCTCACCTACCCCATTCCAACGGAGCGGTGAGTGGAATGACCTATAATAAAGAGCCTCATAAAGTGTGATATAAATCGAAGAAGTATAACTATTATTTTATGTGAACTCAACCAAAGATTGGTGGTCAAACAATGCTCCTCCAAAATAAAGCATGCAAGCTCGAAGCATATCCTCTAACATGCGTATAGTCCACTCAGACTACCCGTATGTTTTAGGATGGTACACCGTGATCAATCCCAGATGAGTCCCTAGGGATTTCTGCAATCCCTGCCAAAAATGTGACATAGAACATGCATCTATATCCAAATAAAATCTCAAAGGGACTTCATGAAGGTGCATGATATCTCAGACATAGATCTTTCCTAGATCTTCCACTGAGTAAGTCTCTCTGATTGGTAAGAAGTGAGTAGAAATTGTTAACCTATCGAAAATAACATAGAATAAGTTATGAATCCTTAGGGTCCTGGGTAACCCCCTCAAAAATTCTATCATAACATCTTCCCACTTTCACATAGGTATCAGGAGTGACTACAACAACCTTCCAGGACGTTGGTGATCGACCTTCACCCTTTTAAAGGTAAGGAATCAGGGGACAAAACCAGCAATGACTCTCTTAATACATAGAAACCAGAAATTCCTCCTGAATTCATGGTACATATTGGTCACAACAGGATGTACTACCCACCTAGAGGTATGGTAATATCTCATAAACTTCTCCCTGATGAAATATGGTACTATAACTCTCTCATTTACCATGATCACATTGTTTTCACACAAATTCCATCTCGGTATCGGGTCTCCCCTAGCTAGATGATACCTCATGAAAACACACTATGGGTCTGATTCCTAACTAGTATTCACCCGACCCACACAATAAGATGTAATCAAGAAGGGAAAAAATTCGTAGATCTCTGATCCTCCGAATAATTGGTTCTCTGGTTAGAAAAAAAGCATATCAAACGCCACTACTCCTCTGAAGGCCTCTCACAAATCTTCTTCTAATCCTTTGTCTTACAGCTAAGAGCATCCACAACAACATTACCCTTCCCAGGCGTGTATTCCATATCAAAGTTGAACTTCTACATATACTCAACCCAGAACCTCTACCTCAGGTTCAGGTCCCTTTGTGTATATATATAGTAAATGATCTTGTGGTCTATGTAAATAATAAATCCCTCACCAAAGAGATAGGGTCTCCTACACTTCAGAGTGTGAACCACCATTGTTAGCTCTAAGTCATGTGTTTGGTAGTTCTTCTCATGGGGTCATAGCTGACATAACCCATAGGCAAATAACTTCTTCATTTTCATCAGCACCTACCCCAGACCAATGCTTGATGCATCACAGTACATTGCATAACCAATCCTAGGCTCAAGGAGTGTTAATACAAGAGATATTGTCAACCTTTTATTTAGATAAAATAAACCCTCTTCACACTGGTCTGACAGATGTAACTTTACTTCCTTCTTTTTTAGTGCTGTCAATTGGTAATGATAGTCGAGATAAGTCCTTAATAAACCTCTAGAAATATCCTACCGATCTAGAAACCTACTAATCTCAAACATGTTTTGGGGACATGTCCAAGACATAACTTATTTTAACTTCTCCAAGTTTACTGATATACTAACCTCAGACACCACATGTCTTAGAAATTCACCTATTGAATCCAAAATTCACACTTCAACAGTTTGGCATAAATCTTGTGTGCTCAAATCATACTGAGGACTATCTCTAGATGCCTATGATGTTTCTCTAGTGGCGGTGAGTTGATAAGGATATCATCGATGAATACCATGATGAATGAGTCCAAATATAGATGGAAGGTTTTGTTAATGTGGTCCATGAACATATCTGGTTCTTTCTCCATCCCAAACGACATCACTAAGTACTCATATAGTCCATATGTGCTCTAAAACACTATCTTTGTAAACTCCTTCTCTCTATCTCATAACTAGTGATATTACAATCAAAGGTTAATCTTGGAGAACCACTGGGATCCCCATATCTGATTTAAAAGATCATTAATCCTATGAAATGGATATCAGTTATTTACCATCACCTAGTTCAAGTTTCTAGTAATCAACACATAACTGAAGACTACGATCTCCCTTCATGGAAAAAATATAAATGAACCCCATGATGAAGTACTTGGAAATTTGAATCCACTTATCTCCAAGTCATCCATTTTAACCTTGAACTAATTTAGATCAGTTGGAACCATATGATACAAGTATTTAAAAGGATTATATCCGAACATGATCTCAATATCAGCTTAAAATGTTAGTCCTTTAGAGTGTCTACTAGGCTGAATATTCCCAAAAATATCACAACCCATTCTCCATTATCTTGAGAGTCTATGATATTCTAGAAGGATGGAGAATTTTGAAGTTGGAAATCATGGAATATCCAACCATAGGTTTGAAATCCTCTACCTTGGACATAAACTAAGTGAAAGACTTCTAGTTGAAGCGGCCATGCTGCCTATACCTCAACGAAATTATGGGAGAAGGGTCAATTTCATTATCTTACATGTCTAGTGGTAATTCTAAAACCTCTTCCTTTGCAGATGTATTTTGGGCTTCTTTCCTAGTAGTTTTATAATTTATGTCATGGTGAAATCTTTTATAACATGAAGGTAACACTTCAGAAAGAAAAAAAGTCATTAGGATAATTCCTAATCAGTCTATGGGATCACAAAAGGTTTCTCTTAACCAGTCTATGGGATCAAACAAGGTTTCTCTTAACCAGGCTATGGTATCGAACAAGGTTTTCCTAGGAGTCTACCCTTAACACAAGGTATACCCTTCCTAGTACTAACCCTTATTTCGGCCCCTGCACATCAATCACAGTCATCATATATACACTAACACAAAAAATGATATATACTACTAATTAAGTCCAATAAAGATATACCATACAATATAGAAACCTAAATATATCACACAAGAGAAACTATCCTAAACAGATAGCACAAGTCAAGGAATTTAATTTATGAACTACTATACAACACAACCAAAGGTTTATATATATATGGAATGTGAACCTACATGACTGTTCATGATTCATGAACATACCTGAAATCTCATAAATCACACATCAAAATAATGTGCATCACCCGAGGTGAGTTTAATCAGTAGTAATAACAAAACATAATTTCCCATTTATGGAAACTTGGAGGTCCACTATACAATGCTTTCCAAACACTGACATAGTTCCCTTGCTTGAGTCCCAACCATCCTAACTCTATTCTACCTTTTCCCAAACCAAGACTAGAGAATAAATAAGTTAGTTATTCTTCAGAATTTGATACCATTTTGTAACTTTCCAACCTGAACCAACGAGTTTGATATGAAATTACACATAACCTCATGCATGCCTCCCCATGTTTAAGAGGATTCTGACTAGAAGTGAGGGTCTAAGTCCATCACTGGGGATACTTTACCCTTAGTATCACATCATAGGATCAATAATAAATAATTATAATATAATAAATAATCCGAGTAATCATGCGGAAAGTAACTCACAAACATTTCATGCAAATAAAATCATCCCCCAAAGTTGCAAGCCTATCTAGAATGAATAAAATAGATGATAAATAAAATAACTATAGGGTCCTCTAGTGCCTATCCTAGTTTTCCCTAACTCCAAGCTCTACCTGATCATACATCCACCATGGGCCCCTTTCCCTTTATCGGGTTGCTCATGAAATATACAAGCGCATCGAAACACCTGAGTAGGGTGTGAGTACAAAACTTAATAGGAAACCACCAA
This sequence comes from Viscum album, assembly GCA_963277665.1. NCBI lineage: Eukaryota > Viridiplantae > Streptophyta > Magnoliopsida > Santalales > Viscaceae > Viscum > Viscum album. The sequence continues at coordinate 2,126,033,003 of OY728119.1, forward strand.
TGTGTCCTTAACATGATGTGATCAAGTATACAATTTTTTACCATGATAATAATAAATTCAGTAAGTGAATAAAAATTCAATCCAAAACCGAGCAGTAGTGTGATAACCAAGATGCCATAACCCCTGGTCGTACCTGCTTCGACTTCATACCAGAAGATATCTGAATGAGTAAGAAGAAACAAACCATCCCTTGTATATAATCCTCACAGTGTCATGGATTTGATACTTGAATTCATCTATCCCTAAATTGGACCATGTCACCTAGATCCTCTAGAAGAGAATAACTAGTACTCACATCGACTATGCTATCTCATGGTGAATAGAACTTAGTATCAAGGCATCCTTGAGAACACCATCGATATGATGCCATGGAATCCTCATACCTACACCCTGTACCCAGGTCCCTCTTCACTACGTTTTCAATCATGTTTTCTCCTCCACTAGGGAATAAATATGTTATGACGGTCCACTTGTTTCAAATACCACTAATAACCAACAAGGCATGGTAATACATGTACAGGTCAATCACACAAGTAGGCATAGTATATCAACATGAATATATAACAACATACATGAAAACATGTGATCATAATCAAATATGTATAAAATATAGTCACAATACTTTTTATGGGCTACACACACACTCATATGCAATCATAATCAAGAGTGATCAATTTAAATGCCAAAAAATATAATCATTAAAGCAGCAAGTGTAAATGCAAGCCTAATAAGGAAAGCAACATCCTACCTCAAAATTTATCAACATCAAGTAAAGGATAAACTACCCTATGTGGTTCGACAGCTGGAGTGGAAACCTCAAAAGTCCAGAACACCTCTTTACGACCTTATTATAATAAATGTCAACACATCAAAGTCTTGAGTTATTGGCGTTCCAATGATTGAGATATATCAAGGGTTTCTTAAAACCAAATAAGTTATTTTATTCCAAAAAGAAATAAAATATTATATGCGATGATACCTTATATCATATGGATAATTTTAGAATTATTTATTAGAATATCACATGCAATGATATTTTCTCTCTCCTAAATAATTATCAAATTATAATTTAATTCATCACATGTGATGATAATTAAAAATTACTATCTAAATTATCACATTTGATGAAAATTTATCTCTTCTGGATAATTCTAAAATTATCATTTTAAATTATCATTTAAAAACAAAGCTTGTGTTTCAAATTATCCTTTAATAATCTCGCAATTATCATTTGATAATTATAATAATTATCTATTGATAATATAGTTCATTATCCAATGATTATCTCGATAATCTTTCCATGAGATAATTACCTTAAAGTTATCATTCAATAAATTGAGTAGTATTTTCTTCGATAAACTCATGCAATTATTCTTTAGAAATTCATTATAATTATCTCTTGATAATGATTCATTATTATTATTTGATAATTTTACATAATTATTCATTTATTTATAATTATTTTCAATTATCATTTATTATAAAAAAATTATCTTTTGATACTTTCATATTATTATCTTATATAATTTTTCATATTTATTGCTTGATAATTTGTTTAAGAATTTTCTTAGATAAAACTAGGTTTCTTGCTTTAAAAAGTGAGATACATGAAATGAATAATTATTTGGATTGTTTATCACAGATATAAAAAGTTATTTAAAAGAACCTTTACCTTAATTCTTGGCTTTTCCTCATACATGTTCAAACCCTTATCATTCTTGTGTATGGTGAACTACCACCCCACAAAACGATGTTGTTCATTTTTTCTTATAACATGTCATGGTTGAGAATTATTATAGAAAATATATTTTTATATGATATATATGATATATTTATGATTATTTAATTATTATATTAAACATAACTTTATTCTTTACATTTTGTGTAAACACAATAACTTTGTTTGTGGGCGTGTGGACTACCGCCTCCTCAAAGAGATGTGATTTGTTAACAATTTACATGTAATTTATTAAGGATGGATTGAGTAAACTTATATGATATATATTACATTGTAATGATACTTTAATGATAATACATATATACATATATTTCATTTACTTACTTTCTTTCAATATTATGAGAAAACGGAAACAATGTTCATGCGTACGTACGGCCTACCGTCTCCAAGAATGGTGTATTCCATTTCATATTTCTATATTTTTTAGATTACTATAAATATTTATATACTGAATATACATGATGTATAAATCATTTTTTACATTCTTTAAATAAGTAAATCATTATATATGTAAGAGGATCTAGAAAAACAAGTCAAAACACATACGATAAACAAAGCAGTTATTACCTAAAACGTTACTTTAACATGGAATTGTTTATAAAACGGTAATATAGAGTCATAAGTGAATAATATATGGTATTATATATAAGAATATTGTTATGTAGTATATTTATAATAAAATTATATTTATCATATATGATCTTTGATTGTGTTTGAAGACAAGTCAAGGGCTGGAATAAGATGTTACCAAAGTGGTAACAATGTATTACTACAATCTCATTTATTATTAGGTTTGATTATGATTATGATTACATTAATTAAATATTATGATCCATATCTCAATAACTATCATTATTTTATTATCCTATGATTATTCATGATATCTACATGTATTGGTAATATTTTTCCACTCTTTGGTAATTAAGATAATTAAGAAAGTGTTTTTAAGAAAATAAAACTTTATCTCTCTCTTTGGTCATAAGTATATGTTCTTCAAAAACCATGTTTTATAAAAAAAAATTCAAAATGGTTTTATTTTTTAAAAGTGATTTAATTTTTTAAATCTTCTTTTATAATTTTTCAAGGAATTATTTTTTCAAAATTTTTTAAATATTCATTCATAAGTTTTCAAGGGAAAAGGTTTTTTTAATTTTTTTCAATATTCCTTTATAAGTTTTCAAAGTTATTTTTAAATAAAATGGATTTCAAAAGGTTTTGTGTTTCAAAAAACAAATTTTCAAAGAAGAAATGATATTTTCATCATGAAAATTTTTAAATGATTTTTAAATCTTATAATTTTCCAAGGTGGTTTTTAATGAATATTATTTTTGAAGATGGTTTGTTCCTTAAAATTTTATTTTCAATGAAAGGTTGTTTTCCTAAAGAAATGATCCATGTTATCTTTCAAAATCATTGTCCAATTGAGATGAAATACTTTGATATAGTTTATGATTTATTGGGGATATGATCTAAGGAAACCATTCTCATTATTTCTCTGAATGGTTTATGATTATGATGTCACATTGTTTATGAAACTCATTTCCCTTCAATGGGTTATACCATGATAAAATGTTCATGATACCCATTTCATTTCATAGGTTATGATATAATGTTTATGAAACCCATCTCTATTTATGGGTAATGATGTGTTGATTCTTTATGATCTTGTGGAATACGTATCTATGATTTTATTATGTGACTGATGGGACCTATATCACCCTCCAATGAATTGGGTGAAGATTTATATCTCATGACTATGACAAGGATAAAATGAGAAGTTAACTCTATTCAGTATGATAGTTTTGGAACGAGAAGAAAACTCGGTTTAGAATGACAGGTCTATAATGGGAAGTGAACTCAGTTCAGTATGATAGGGCTATAACGAGAAGTGGATTCTGTTTAGTATGATAGGGATGAAATGTGAAGTGAACTCAGTTCAGTATGATAGGACTAGAATGATAAGTGAACTCAGTTCGTTATTATAGGTATATAAGAATAAGTGAACTCAGTTATGTATAACAGGGTTGGAATATGAAGTGAAATCAGTTTAGTAATACTATCCTAGAATGGGAAGCAGACTTTTTTTAGTAATATAGGTCTAGAAAGGGGAGTGAACCCAATTTAATATATGGCTTTGTTCACTATGATGGCCTGGGAAATGATGCTTGGACTACTACAGAAATCATTTTATATATTTATGTGTCTTACAAAATCCTATTTATTATGATTTTGTTAATATTTCACATATTATGCTATAGATTTACTTATAATTATTGTCTAATAAACTACCAATATTATGCCATGATTTATGTTTATGATCTTTGATATTTATAGTATTATTTTCCATGAAATGATCATGTTCACATACCCTTATGGTTATGTTATGCTTATGTATCTCCTTTATTTTTACCCTTACTGAGCATATGATCTCACCCCTTTCTTATATTTCATTTCCCTATGTTATGAAGAAAGGTTTTAAGTAGAAGAACTAAAGAGGAAAATCTTTGTGGGAAACATTGAAGATATTTCACCAAGTTAGAATATTTTGTTCTAAGTTTCCAAAGACACAAAACTATTACGGTCCTTAGACATGTATTTTTTTTAATGTGCCAAATATTCATCTAAAATGATGTATTATCCATGTATGTTAATCCTGGGTCATTATAGTATCCATGATTTTATTTAAGGATTCATTAAGTTTAAAACACCCCTACTCTCAACCCCTAAACCATGAGGATTAACTATGCTTGATAATGATGATATTTCAATAAGGATAAACCAAAAGCATGCTTGACATGTTTTTCAAGGGATTTTGATTAAATAAATCCATGATTAAAGAAATTAAAAATCATTCAAACACTTACATGAATTAAGGATAAATAATAGGAATAAATAAATTGATGTTGAAATAGAACTCATAATTGAAATAGAAATTAGATCACAAATAATAAGTCCACACATATCAGTATAATGTGAAGTAGAAAAATAAAAATAAAATCAAGGAAGAAAAGGAAAAAAAAGTAGGTCAGGAAGGTGAAGAGAAATAAAACGTTGAAGTAAGAAAAAGTGTGTCTGGCCTCTTTCTCTTGTAGAGCATTGGTATATTTATAATCCCATGAATATAAAAACGTGTAAATATTTCACATTGTGAGATTTCATTAAATGATTTATCCTCCAAAAATTTCATCGTGTGTAATATAAATTCATTTCATGTATTTGGATAAAAAAAATATCTATAGATATTATATCTCCTATATTTCACAGATTGAATCTTTAGTGGGTTAAAAATTCAAAACATTCATATCTTTCAATATCATTAGGTCATGTATTTATTTGGAGTGGAGGATTCACGACTTGTATCAGTTTCATAGGCTATCCTTTGGATTTTAGGGTTCATGCAGTTGAGGAATTCACATCATGAATAGGTTTCACGATGTGTAATATCTGAAATTTATGAATTTATAGTACCTACACTTTTTATAATTGAGTTCATATTTGTCATGAGAAAACCCAGGTCGACCCTGAACCAGTCACCTGAGCCGATCCACGAAAAGGCCCAAGAGGCGTTCCTGATCCTCCTAGGATGGTGACAAGCACCAGGGAATCAACAGAGAACAACTGGGGAATGATTTATCCCAATAACAAAACAAATAAGAAGAAAAAATAAAATAGAACAACACAAAATAAATAAATGACATGAAAGAGAAATAACAGACAATAACACATACTAACCTGAAAATGACCAAAACTCCTCGTGACCCCGAGAGTCTCTCATCAAATGACAACCAACTCATACCCATGACAAGCAAGCTCGAGTAGAACCTACAATAGAAACTAAAAGTAGGAAAAACACTATAGGTGTGAGTATTAAAAATCAGTAGGCATTCCAAAAAAACTATTCCCATAGCACTACCCTTAAATAAATAATTTACCAATTTCAGGTTTGAACTAAATTATATAAAATATGGGTTTCTACATACACTTAGATTTCCTAAACAAGTAACAGTCCATTTCCATTTTTAATTTAAAAACATGTTTAATGTTTTATGGGAGAAGGTGTATAACATTTAAAAAAAATTCACAAACAATTTAAAATCTAAAAGTTTTAGTGTTTAGTCAAGAGGAAAACCACACAAAACACAAAACACATAATAAGGGAAATGGGAAATTATCAAATGAGGACCAACAACCGAACTAGGACTCTCAATAATCTGCCACATACAAATAAGCACTAAATAAAACATGGGTTGAAATTAAGAGCTCGTGAACAATACAGAACATACTATACATGTGACTCATCTTGAAGGCACACATACTCTCGATGAAGTCATAATGTCCTAATGATCGGTGTTTCCCTACCTGGCCTAACTGAGGGGCCCATTCCCCGAGCAGAGCAAAATCCATACTAAGGGCCACTTTCCAGTGCGTATTCTAAACTATTGCATCAATCGTTCTCAGAATATTCACTTATTTTTCCAGGTTCCCATGTCAACACATGTAATAAAAAAGGGGGTGATTCAACAATGTCAAATAAGAAACAAATTACAATGCACAAACATCATGCACAAAAACCCACAAAAATCGATGTACAGGACAAGATCACCCCTGATCCACCCCAAAGAAAGTCTTCCAAAATAATTTATTTTATCAAAGTTCCAAACGAGCTCTATGAAAATTTTAAAAGAAACACCATTTCTCTAGTGAAACCAAAATATTTTCACATGCATCATAATAAAACACTTACCATCAAACCAGAACCACACTTGAAGATATGTGAATTATGTTCAAAGGCCAAACGAGCATTCTTTCTCTATTGTGTGTCAATTTATCAAGAAAATAATTCAAGTTTCATGCATAAAATAAACAGCTTCGTTTACATGAAGTAATTATTCCAAAAATAATTATCTAATACTATTTATCTTTTATTAAAAATATATGAAATATCAAGAAATTAATAAATTATAAATTTAAAGGTGAGTGTAGTGGGAAAACTACCTTGACTTGTAGCTTGATTACAATGATGTGACATGTCTCCCACTTGCGCACAAGTACACGCAACCTACTAACAATCGCAATATCACGGAATTACCTCGCCTATGCACTGTAACCAATGCACAATAACTAAAAACACATAAACAAGGACTTAAAACAATCTAAATGGACAAACAATGCAAAATAAACATCTCAACATGTTTTCAAAACATAACTCGCACCGTCTAATTAAACAAACTCAATTATTTTTAAAAACTATAAATTCACACCTAATTAATTAAACACAACACTCATTAATGTAATTATCTAATACTCAAGCAAAAAATTGCAAACCTCACCTCGACGTAGAGACGTGCTCGACCAGCGGGGTCATGTGACCATCGGAAAGGGGTAGCGCACCCCAGTAGGGACTGTCACTGGCCAGAAAAGAGTAATTGATGCACCTGTGAGGGCTGGAAAAAGTAGTGAAGGGGGGATGACACCAATGAATTAGCAAGAGGGTGCATGGAAGTTGCCGAAAAGGGAGGATCTCTGTCGGCTGGATGGTGTGAGGTCGTAGGGTGCAGCGGCCGAAGGAGAGGAAGTGTGTGGCTGCTGGCCGGAGAAGGAAGGAGGGGAGATGGGGTCGTTGGGCAGGTGGAGGCACGCTGCACAGGGAGGGGATCCAGAGGATGATGACACCGGGATAGGGGAAGGAGATTCGACTGATGTAGGCTGAGTGGACAGCGTGATGGGAGCGAGGTAGCTAGATGACCCGAGGTTGGAGGTGTGGGGTAGGCTAGAAGTGCAGAGAGGGAGGAGGTCGGGAAGCTGGTCGTGGGTGCAGGGTGGGCTGAGAGTCGTGGTGCGCTTGGGAGTTTGGGAGAGGGTGCGACACACATGGGGATCTTGGGGAAGGCTGGTGTAGTGCAGGAGCATTGGTGGGAAAGGTGGAGCGGACCAGGTCACATGGGGGGGGGGGGGAGGGTCTGGCGTCATGAGATGGTAAGTGGAAGGAGGGGGTAAGGGGTTACCGAAAACCCTACTAAAATGGATATATATATATATATAAAATAAATAACTAAATATTATTAATAATAATAACAATATCAACAAAAACATAAAGTTAAAATCATTTATAAAATTGGTTTCATACTTAAAAATAGTATTAATTACATTTTTTTAATTATAATAATATTAATGAAACTTTTAGTGATAATTATAATAATAGTAATAATCATAATGATAAAGAAATAAAAATGATAAAAATATTCATTTCATTTTAATAATTACAATAAAATTATTATCAACAGTAAAATTTTTAAATAACATAATAAATTAAAAAATTGACTCATTTTAATTATTCGAAGGCAAGTAGGTCGCCCAATTGTCTAGGAGAAGCCGCACGTGGTTTCCAAAATGCTCTCTGCCCGTGCGCCCAATGACATCAACTCAAAAACATGCACTTTTGGAAAAAACTCAAAAATATCATTTGGGATTTAACCCGAACCTTGGATTTTTTTAAAATATAAATAAAATATTAAAATAAAACAATAGATAGGTCAGGGTGTGACAATTCTCCCCACCATAATGCTTTACGCCCTCAGAAAGTCACAACAAGATCTAGACCCAAAGATAAAACTTATCAAGTGTCACCCACCTCTAAAAGTTTAAGCACCTATAGTTGATCGATCCAAACAGACACTGAAAACCCTTGGCACACAACTCATACTTAAAGCACAATTACCTTAACCATCACTAAGCAGAACCCAACCACCCATTTCAACCAATGAATGAACCTAAACCACTTAAGATGTTTAGTCATATAATCTTAGTCCAACAGAACTGTTGGGTGTACACTAATCCCAATGTTTACTCAAGGGGATGAACTTAAGATTATGTGATTCTACTTGAGACCACCCCCACAAAACAATACATGAAAGGAAGCTCTGATACTGAAATAGGGATGCTCAAACAAACTCCCCACCATAAGGATCAGGCAAACACTAAATTAATTCCAGTGTAACTCTGCGAGACCCACTGTGGGTATCCTCACCATAAGAACTAGCGAGGTTAAACGAACTTCATGACTTTATATACGGTCGAAAAACCCCCACCACAAGGGGGAAATAATTGAAGGGCCTAATTGATAGAGAATCAAAACCACAACCGTCCCAAAATCAACAACGCCACACCCTCAGAAGAACCCAAACCATGCCACACTAAGAACAAAGATTAAACTATGGCCCCTTTTCACCACTAGGGTTCTCTTGAATATGCTCCTGCTTCACTCTGGGACCTATGGATGTAACATTGATGATTTAATCATCTCCTGCCTCGTAGTTAGGCTTCATAAATTCACAAACATAACACAAGAACCATAATTTCACCAAACACACTTCTAATAAAACCAAAGTTTCAAAGAAGTTTAACAATAAACATTCTTACAACTGAAGGAAAATAAACACCACAAAACACTACAGGTGATGACTATTACATCCAAGAAACAATTCAAAGTGAAAAACTCAAACTGACCCCCAAACATCGCCCTACTACTTTTGACGAGCTGAGGTGACCTTGGATGATCTAGGTCTGGCTTTACCACGCTTCTTGTAAACACCTAGGTAGAATTGTTGTAAGTGACCCAACCATTCATAGGTGTGGCAGGGTATTAGAGCAGTCAGGCATGTCGAACTCTTATGACCCTGCCTACCACACTGGTGACAGATCACAACATTGCACCGTGAAAAAGATGACTGAAGGTCTGAAGGCCTCTTGATTCCTCTATTAGACCCACCAACATCATGTCTCTTCCCATTATTCCTATTTCTATCCTCTACACTACTTGACAAGGCTAGGAGAGGGATTTCCACCTCATATACTCTTGCTAACTCTACTTCATCCAGAAAGGCTTACCCCACAACATCTGAGAAGGTGGTTAGGTTGAGCTCTACCACTTTCGACCGCAATTCAGGTCGGAGCCCAAACTCAAATTGCTAATCCTTTTCAGGATCGTTTGCAACAAACCCTTGGTCATATGGAACTAGGTCTAAGAAGCATTGATAGAATTCTAATACTGATTCATCACCCCTCTCAAGACAACACAACTACATCCTCTTCCTCAACTTTGTCAACTCAGATAAGTATTGTTGGATGAATGAAGACTTGAAGAATTCCCAAGTGAGATCTTCTCGAGGCTTTCTTCGAGACACATACTTCCACCATTTCCATGTTTGGCCTTCAAGCATAAAGGTTTCCAACTTCACCATCAATGAGTTAGGAAGTGTGAGAAAACCGAAGTTCCTCTCAATCTTCCACAACCAGTCCTTTGCCTCAAGAGGATCTGCTTTCCCATAAAAGAGAGGAGGGTTATATTTCTGAAACTCGAGAACAAAGTCTATAGGCTGATCAACTGGAGGATTTACTAAGGGTGAACCACATGAAGATGCACCTTGGGCGTTCATCAAACCATCATGGGGGTGAACACTATGGAATAAGGAAACAAAGAATTTAATCAAAACATGTTCATTTTCATTTCAAATACCAAAATAACACCTTTCACAATGATTTTTAAAATTAAGGAAAACCCAAACAATCCACTAGGGGAACCTAGTGTTGTTGGGTGACTCAGACATATGGTTGGAAGCCCTATTCCAGTCATGCCACAGTCACATAGAGTAGTCTCAGAAAATTTCCCCAACACCACATGGCTTGCCAGGCCCTGCGAGCTTACAAGGCTACTTTCCTAACTCCATTTTCATTTCCCAACATAAAATAATTCAAATGAAAAAAAGACACCAACAACCTAGAAATTCCATGGTAACTTGAGGTTCAGAACGTGCGAGGGTTCATGACATACTTCTCATTACTACACCTCAAGTCCTGAAAAATCTACTCCTTTTACCATGACAACACCAAATAACGATGGGAGATCTCAAAAACAATGTCTGCTCAAGAGCCGACCTCCTTGGATACCATTTTTTCACAAACCAACCTAGGTTTACCTTGAACCGTTCACCCGAGCCGATCCGTGGAAGGGCTCGAGAGGCGTTCCCGATCCTCCCAGGTAGGTGAAAAGCGCTAGGGTATCAACATAGAAAAATAGGGGAAAAATTTAGCCTAATAAAAAAACAACTAAGTTGCAGAAATAAAATAGAACAACACAAAATAAATAAATGACATGAAAGAGAAAGAATGACCAACAAAACATACTAAAATGATCACAACCAAAACTCCTCGCAACCCTGAGAGTCGATCACCAAACCACAATCAACTCTCACCCATGACGATTAACCACGAGTTAAACCTACAATAGAAACAGATAATAGGGAAAAACCTATATTCGTGAGTATTAAAACTCAATAGGCATGCCAAAAAACTCTTCCCAAAGCACTACCCTTAAATAAATAATATACATATTTCAGGTTTGAACTAAATTAAATAAAATATGGATTTCAACACAAACTTAGATTTCAAAAAAAAAGTCCGTTGACCTTTTTAATTTAAAAACAAGTTTAATGTTTGATGGGAGAAGGTACATTACATTTTAAAAACATTTTCATGAAAAATTTAAAATCTAAAAGTTTTAGTTGTTAGTCAATAGGAAAAACACACACAACACACAATAAGTGCAATGTGAAAGTAGAAAACGAGGACTAGTAACCAAACTAGTCCTCTCAATCATCCGCCACATACAAATCAACAATAAATAAAACATGGGTCAAAACTAGGAGCTCGTGAACAATCCAGAACGTACTATAAATGTGACTCATTCTGAAGTCATGCCAATTCTCGATGACATCATAACACCCTAATGCTCGGTGTTTCCCTACCTGTCCTAACCAAGGGGCCGAATCCCCTAGTAGAGAAAAGTCCGTACTAAGGGCCACTAGCCAGTGCATATTCTAAACTAGTGCAGCATTCATTCTCAGAAGATTCACTTTCTATGCTAGGTTCCCATTTCAACATGCATAACAAAAAAGGGGTCAACAATGATAAACAAGAAACAAATTCCAATGCACAAACATCACGCACAACAACCCAAAAAATCGACATGCACAACAAGATCACCCCTCAACCACCCCAAAGAATGTTTTCCAAAATAATTTATTTCATGAAGGTGCCAAACAATCCTTATGAAAATTTTAAAAGAAACACCATTTCTCAACTGAAACCAAAATATTTGCTCATGCGTTTGAAGAAAACATTTACCATCAAACCAGAACCACACTTAAAGATCTATGAATTATGTTCAAAGGCCAAACGAGCATTCTTTCACTATTGTGCGTCAATTTATCAAGATAATAATTCAAGTTCCGTGCATAAAATAAAAATATTCCTTTAAATCATGTAATTATTCCAAAAATAATTATCTAATACATTTATATTTTATTATAAATCAATAAAATATAAAGCAACTAATAAATTCTAAATTTAAAGGCGAGTGTAGCGGGGGACCTACCTCGACTTGTAGTTTGATTACGACGACGCGACATGTCTCACACTTTCTCACAAGTATACACAACCTACTGACGATCACAATATCACAGAATTACCTCACCAACACACTAGAACAAACAAACAACAACTAAAAACACATAAAAAAGGACATAAATCAATCCAAACAAAGAAACAATGCAAAATAATCAGCTTGACATGTTTTCAAAACACAACTCACACCATCTAATTAAATAAACTCAATTATTTTTAAAAAGACTAAATTCACACCAACTTAATTAAACACAACACTCATTAAAGTAATTATCTAATACTCAATCAAGGAGAGAGAAAAACTCACCTCGACATAGAGACATGCTCAACCAACGAGGTCACATGACCGTCAGAAAGGGGTGGCACACACCAACAGGGACTTTCGCTGGCCGAAAAAGAGTGTGCAATGCACCAGTGGGGGCTGGACGAAGTAGCGAAGGGGGGATGATGTCGACGACTTGGAAAGAAGGAACGTGGAGGCTGCTAGAATTGGATGATCCATGTCAGATGGATGGTGCGAGGCCGAAGGGTGTAGCAGCTGGATGAGAGGCAGCGCATGGCTACCAGCCGGAGAAGGCAGGAGGGGAGATAAGGTCGCCAGGTAGGTGGAGGTGTGCAGCGCAGGGAGGGGATCCAGAGAATGATGGCACTGGGGTAGGGGAAGGAGAGTCGGCTGGTGTAGGAAGTGGCGGGTGTGTGGAAGTTGGACGACCTGAGGCTGGAGGTGCGGGGCGACAAGAAGCGCAGACAGGGAGGTAGTAGAGAAGATGGTTGCGGGTGTAGGGTGGGCCGAGAGTCACGATGCGCTGGGGAGTTGGGGTGAGGGGGTGGCACACATGGGGCTACGGGGGAAGGCTGGTGTAGTGCAGGAGCACTGGTGGGAAAGGTGGAGCGGACCAGGTCTTATGGGGGGGGGGGCTAGCGGTGAAAGAGGGTAAGAGGAAGGAGGGGGAAAGGGTTTCCGCAAACCCTACTAAAAATGGAGAAAATATATATATATATAATAAATAAAGAAATAATTAAATAATGAAAATAATAATAATAATTAATAATAATTATAATTATAATATTTTCAATTAAAATTATAATAATAATATCAATTTTAATAACAAAACAACAATAACCATTTTTATTTTATTTACTTATTTGAATACTGCAACTGCATAGACTACACATGCCACAAGCGGTTGTGCGTGAACTGTGCGGTAGCTTCCATCCACTCTAGATGACGCCGCATGGGTACCTGGGCTGACAACACGGTCTCTGCTGACCGTTCGGTGCCTGTGCACTAGTATAAAACCCCCAAAAACTCTTGATAATAATAATAATAACAACAATGACAACATAAAGTTAAAATCATTTATAAATCTGGTTTCATAGTTAATAATAATATTAATAAATTTTTTTTAATTATAATAATATTAATGAAACTTTTAAAGATAATGATAATAATTTTAATAATCATAATGATAAAAAAATAAAAATGATAATAATATTCATTTCATTTTAATAATAATAATAAAATTATTAACAACAGTAAAAATTTTAAATAACACAATAAATTAAAAAATTTACCCATTTTAATTTTTCAAAGGAAGGTAGGTCGCACGATTTTCTGGTTGAACCCTTGTGGGGTTTCCAAAATGCGCTCCGCCCATGCACGTAAGGATGTCAACTAAAAAACACACACTTTTTTTCAAACCTCAAAAACCTCGTTTGGGATTTAACCCAAACCCCAGAAAAAAATTTATAATCGAAAGAAAACAATAAAATAAAACAATAGATAGGTTGAGGTGTGACAATTCTCCCCACCATAATGCTTTTCACCCTCAGAACACCATAACAAGATCTAGACCCAAAGATAAAACTTATCAAGTGTCACCCACCTCTATAAGTTTAAGCGCCTCTAGTTGATCGATCCAAACAGACCCTGAAAACCCATGACACCCAACTCATACTTAAAACACGATTACCTTAACCATCACTAAAAAGAACCCAAACACCCATTTCAACCAAGGAACGAACCTAAACCACTTTAGATGTTTATTACCCTAATCTTAGTGCAACAAAACCATTGGGTGTACTCGAATCCCAACGTTTACTCAAGGGGATGAACATAGGATTAGATGATTTCGTTCGAGACCACCCCCACCAAACGATACATGAAAGGAATCTATGATACTATCACAAGGATTACTGAATAGACTCCCCCCCATAAGGATCAGGAAAACACTAAATTACTTCTGGTTTAACTCTGCGAGACCCACTGTGGGTCTCCCCACCATAAGAACTAGCAAGGTTAACCGAACTTCAAGACTTTCCATACGGTCTAAAAACCCCCACCACAGGGGGGGAAAGAATAGAAATGCCCAACTGATAGAGAATCAAAACCACTGCCATCTCCAAATAAAAAATATCGCACCCTCGGAAGTACCCAAACCATACCACACTGAGAACAAATATTAAACCAAGGCCATTTTTCACCCTAGGGTTCTCATGACTATGAACCAATTTCACTATAGGACCTATGGCTAGAGAATTGATGATTAAAGCATCTCCTTACACACATTCAGGCTTCAAAAATTCCCAAAAACATAACACATGAACTAGAATTTCACCAAACACACTTCTAATAAAATAAAAGTTTCAAAGAGGTTCAACAATAACCATTATTACAACTGAAGGAAAAGAAACACCACAAAATGATACAGGTGAAGACTTCTAAATCCAAGAAACACTTCAAAGAGAAAACTTCAAATTAATCCCCATAAATCACCCTACTCTTGCTAATGGGTTGAGGTGACCTTTGACGAGCTAGGTATGGATTCAGAGTGATTCTTAGGAACACCTCATCAGAATTGCTGTAAGTGACCCAAACTTCCCTAGGTGTGGCAGGGTATCAGAGCACTTGGGAACGTCGACCTCTTGTGACCCGACCTACCACACTGGTGAAAAATCATGACATTGCATAGTGAAAAAATATGACTGAAGGTCTGAAGGCCTCTTGATTCCTCTATTAGACTCACCAACATCAGGTCACTTCCCATTGTTCCTATCGCCATCCTCTGCACTGCTTCCCAAGGTAGAGGGAGGGTTCTCCACCTCATGTCCTCCCGCTAACTCAGCTTCACACAAAAAGGCTTTCCCCACAACATAAAAAAATTTAGTTAGGTTGATATCTTCTACTTTCGACTGCAGTTTAGGTCAGATCCCAAACTCAAATTTCTGAGACTTTTCAGGATCGTTTGCAACAAACCCTTGGTCATTTGGAACTAGGTCTAAGGATCATCGATAAAATTATAATACTGATTCAGCACCCTGATCAAGACTACACAATTTCATCCTCTTCCTCAGCTTCATCAACTCAGAGAAGTATTTTTGGATGAATTTAGACTTTAATAATTACCAAGTGAGATATTCTCAAGGAATTCTTCGAGACACAGACTTACACCATTTCAAATTTGGGAATTCAAGAATAACGGTATCCAAATTTACCTTCAATGACTCAGGCAGTGTGAGAAAATATAAGTTCCTCTCAATCTTCCACATCCACTCCTCTACCTCAAGAGGATCTTCTTCCCCAGGAAAAGAGGAGGGTTCAATTTCCAAAACTCGAGGACGTAGTCTATAGGCTGATCAACTTGAGGATTTTATAAGGGTGCACCACCTGAAGATGCACCGTGGGAATTCATTAAACCATCATGGGGGTGAACAATAATGAACAAGGAAACAAATAATTTAATCAAAACATGTTCATTTCCATTTCAAATACTAAAATAACACTTTTCAAAAAAAAATTTAAAATTAAGGAAAACCCAAACAATCCACTAGGGGAAACTAGTGTCGATGGGTGACTCAGAAATACGGTTGGAAGCCCTTTTCCAGTCATGCCACAGTCACAGAGAGTGGTCTAGGGAAATTTCCTCAACTAAACATGGCTTCCCAGGCCTTGAGAGCTTACAAGGATACTTTTCCAACTGCCTTTTCATTTCCCAACATAAAACAACTCAAATGAACCAAAAAGGAACCAACAACCCGGACATTCTATGGTAACCCGAGGTTTAGAATGAGCATGGGTTCATGAATTCCTTCTCGTTCCTACACCTCAAGTCCGGAATATTCTACTCCTTTTACCATGAAAACCCCAAATAATGATGGGCACTCTGAAAAACAAGGTCCGCTCAAGATCCGACCTCCTCTAATACCATTTTTCACGAACCAATCCAGGTCAACCCTGAACCGGTCACCTGAGCCGATCTGTGGAAAGGACCAAGAGACATTCTTGATCCTCCCAGGTTGGCGACAAGCACCAGGGTATCAACAGTGAACAATAGAAGAATTATTTCTCCCCATAAAAAAACTAAGTAGCAGAAATAAAATAGAACAACTCAAAATAAATAAGACATGAAAGAGAAAGAACAGAAAACAACACATACTAACCTGACCATGACCAAAAATCCTCAGGACCCCAAGATTCTATCACCAAACCACAACCAACTCTCACCCACAATGATCAAGCTCGAGTCGAACTTGAAACAGAAACTAAAAATAGGAAAAACACTATAGGCGTGAGTATTAAAACTTAGTAGGCGTGCCCAAAAAACTATTCCAAAGCACTACCCTTAAATAAATAATTTACCAATTTCATGTTTGAAATAAATTATATAATATATGGGTTTCCACACACACATATATTTCTAAAAAAACTAATAGTCCATTGCCCTTTTTAATTTAAAAACATGTTTAATTTTTAATGGGAGAAGGTGCATTACATTTTGAAAACATTTTTGCAAACAATTTAAAATCTAATTTTTGTTGTTGTTAGTCAATAGGAAAACCTCAAACAATAAAAAACACACAATAAGTGCAATGTAAAAGTAGAAAATGAGGACCAGTAACTGAACTAGGCCTCTCAATCGTCCGCCACATACAAATAAGCACTAAAGAAAACATGGGTTAAACCTAGGAGCTTGTGAACAATCCAAAATGTACAATACATGTGACTCATCTTGAAGGGATGCCAACTATTAATAAAATCATAATTTTGTAATGCTTGTTGTTTCCCTACCTGGACTAATAGAGGGTCCCAATATCCTAGTAGAGAAAAGTTTGTACTAATGGCCACTAGCCAATGCGTATCCTAAACTAGTGAAATAATTGTTCTTAGAAGATTCACTTACTGTGCCAAGTTCCCATGTCAACATGTGTAATAAAAAAAGGGGGTGAGTCAAAAATTTCAAACAAGAAACAAATTTCAATGCATAAACATCACGCACAACAACCCACAAAATCAACGTGCACAACAAGATCACCCCGAAGCCACCTCAAATAAAGTTTTCCAAAATAATTTATTTTATCAAAGTGCCAAATGAGCCTTATACAACTTTTAAAAGAAACACTATTTCTAAAGTAAAACCAAAACATTTTCTCATGAATCAAAATAAATCATTTAACTTCAAACCAGAACCACACTTGAAGATCCATGAATTATGTCCAAAGGAAAAACGAGCATTCTTTCACTATTGTGTCTTAATTCATCCAGAAAATAATTCAAGTTTTGTGCATAAAATAAAAATATTTGTTTAAATCACATAATTATTCCAAAAATAATTATCTAATAATATTTCTCTTTTATTATGAATCAATGAAATATCAAGAAACTAATACATTCTAAATTTAAAGGCGAGTGTAGTGGGAGACCTACCTCGACTTGTAACTCGATTACGATAACGCGACACATCTCACACTTGCACACAAGTACACTCAACCTACTGGCGATATCAATATCATAGAATTACCTTGACAACGCACTGAAAACAATGAACAAAAACTAAAAACACATAAACAAGGACATAAAACAATCCAAATGAACAAACAACACAAAATAACTAGCACAACATGTTTTCAAAACACAACTTGCACCATGTAATTAAACAAACTCAATTATTTTTAAAAAGACTAAATTCACACCAAATTAATTAATCCCAAAAATCATTAAGGTAATTATCTAATACTCAAGCAAGGACAATGCAAACCTCACCTCGACACAGAGACACTCAACCAGTGGGGTCGCACGACCGTCGGAAAGAGGCGACACATACTAGATGGGGCTATCAATGGATGGAAAAGAGTGTGTGATGCACCGACGGGGGTTGGACAAAGTAGAGAATGGTGGATGACACTAACGACTTGGAAAGAGGGAGTGTGGACGATGCCGAAAAGGGATGATCTTTGTCAGTTGGATAGTGCATGGATGAAGGGTGTAGCGGCTAGAGGAGAGGTAGTGTGTGGCTGTTGGATGAACACGTTGTCGTGAAATATCAAATTGATAGTGATTTAAAGAATATTTTGTAGTATAGGTAAGACCCTAGGTTGTTCTTCAAAGAGAGTTGGTGGTTTTATAATGTGATTTTTTAATAAGGAGAACAAAATAGGGGGTGGTTTGAAAACAATTTTAAGAAAGAAACTTAACATAAAGAGTTGTAAATTTGAAAGACAAAGTGGATTTGGAAAAATATGAGATAAATAGTGATCATCGCTAAGTTACTAAAACACTTGAAGTGTTCCTTGTTCTCAATTGGTTATTAGGTTTTGTTGTAATCCTTTGGTTGAGGGATGACCAAGAACTTTTTTCCCCTCTTTCCTCTTAAAATAATGCACAAAGAACCACTCCTTAACACAACAATCATACTGTCAAGGTTTGGACCTCAAGAATAGAGTGAGGTCTTCCAAAGCATACTGAAATATCATGTATGTGTGAGATAAATAGGATTCTTGTGTTTTCCAATCAAAACAACTCAAGATTCCCACTTGAATCTCAACCCAATCGGTATTGAAAAGAGAAATGTTTCACTTAATTAAACCAAATAAATGCATTCAATGAAGAAGCATATAAATATTAAAGATAACTAAAATAATTCAGACACAAATTATACAAAACCAGTAGAATATAAGGTTTCGTAACTCCCTCTTCAAGTGTGTATCTCCCTCGCACTGATCACCCACCGTTTAGCTTGAAATCGGGAGGAGGAGGAAGCTCAGGTGAAACTATTTCTTCATTCTTGATCCCCCTATGAGGATAGGGGCCACTATAACTTCAAGGATGAGGAAGAGACTCCTCTAGGAATTCAAAATGGTAGAGTTTCATTTCTGGTTCGAACTTAAAAATGAGGATCCCAAGATTCCATTTTATAGGAAAATTGGAAGGTGGGTTTGGGAAAATAGATTGTGTAAAACCACTTGGCCCATGGTTTTTGAACACTTGACTGTCGAATATCACTTTGGAAAAAACTAGAAACACATTTCCACACACCTTTACTATCTCCACCGAAAGTGTGGCTCCATTTGGAAAACTAGATCTTGAGATATTGATAAAATACAAAACCCTAAATTTCACTTTGTGCAGATTTGATTCTTTGGATAGATCATTTCAGATGGGCATCATAGAGGCCAAATGAGGCTTAGATTAATTCATATGAAATATATCCCATTAAATTTTGGACTAGAAAAAAAAATTGCATCCCATTTGGATGCACATTTTAGTAAAAGTATGTGGTTGAGTTCACTAGTGTGCATGGATCCTGTGCAGTTTGACCAATTTTTCTTGGACATCATCATGGGACCTCCAAATCACCTCCACGTTCAATGATATTATCAAAACAAGTATCATTTAACTTTTTAAAAGTAATAAATACAAAATTATTGAATCAAACATGAAGTTAAATTTGTTATTATTTTTATAATTTTCAATACAAAACTAGTTTAGCACATTGGTGTAAGGGTGAAAATGAAACAATAAATCGTAGTGCGATCATACCCCCACACCTAAACATTTTCACTCATGGGAAAAGTTACATTTTTATAAATTATGCATGTAGATATTACCAAAATCATAATTATTTAACATTTAATTAAAATTTAATTCCTGATAGAAATGTGATCAAATCAAAAATCACACCGAGGAGTTATTTTCAATGATCATTGAAAAAGGAATCTCAAAAATCGTATCCAAATGAAATTCCAAGAGATGCATGATACCAATCAAAGAAAATATTTCAAAAGTTAATCATGTCACTAATTCTCCACATGTTTGATTGACAACCATTTCATGCTATTTTTCCACTTTTTATCGAGTAAATATAAGTTATTTTAATAATTGTATACTTACAAGATCCTTTCCACCGAACTTGACCCACATCATTTGCAATATAATTTCAAGACCCACTCACTTAAGCATTCCCAAAAGTCAAACCCTAAGCTCCTGACCTAGATATCCCCATATGTTGTACATTTCTTTACTCCCCTCATTTATTAATTTTTCAAAAGTTTCACTTGGAATAAATCTCAAACTCTTCTCCCAACCCATGTTTTATCTCCTCACGACACTAATTGTAATAGTTATAACAATATCAATGGTTGAGGAAGGGTGGTTTTTGAACTTCCCAATATAAAACCCTTATTTTATTTTTTTTTATTTTTTTGAGGGCATACAACAGTCGGATAAAAGGTACACACACATAGGTCAATCTGGTACAGTAATGAAATAGATCGGATAAGGAATGAATGAATGGAAAAATGATTTTGGAAAGTAGAGAAAAATCCACCTAACTTATATTTATCTACCATTAAGTAAGAAATTTTCACACATCATGGTTGGGTGAAAAAAATGTGTGGAGAGATTAAGTGACATAATTTTCCTTTAAACTACTCACAAAAGGGAACTATTCTTCTCAAAGGTTTCAAATTGATACAACCATTTATATCATCAAAAAAGAACTAAATTTCAAAAGGAAAAAGAAATAAATTTCAAAATAAGGTCACACCATAATATTTAATTCTTACTGAAATGCACATTTTATCAAAAAAAAATTTGAATGTCAAAACAACATGAAATACAGATATTCCACATGCATTTTCAATAACTTCCATGATTAAATGGGCACCATTTTCCATGATAATGTGGGAATAAAAAAAATAATATTCCATCACAAAGGTGAGTGGGAGAGAAAGGGGGGAAAGTAACAATACTATTTAGAAAGCTAAAAAGAGAAAAAGAAGAAAGATGATGAAAATTCATAAATAACCCAGGAATATACCCATCCCTCTACACATAGAGTGTGTAGTGTACTCACTATAAAAATAGAATGCACAAATGAAGGATAAAACCTGGTGGGTGTCATTCATAAACTACTTCTTGAACTTAGAGTTCCTCCATTGGGGACTCCAGAAGGGTTTTATAAAAGTGATTTAGTCACTGCCCATTAACTGTGAAGGTTTTCTTGGTTTCTTTATTTTGAACCTGGACAACGCCAAATGGAGATATGTTAGTAATAGTGTATGGTCCAAACCAGTGGGAACAAAGTTTAACTGGATGCAAATTCAGCCTTTTATTATAAAGGAAGACCTTATAAACAATGTGTAACTAATTATGAAGGATGATATGGTCATGGAAATCCTTGGTACGCTCCTTATAAATCCTGGAGTTCTCATATGCATCTCTTCCCATTTCTTCTAGCTCCTGAATCTGCAACTTATTTTGAGTGCCTGCACCAGAAATATTATAATTACATTTCTTGATGGCCCAGTCGGCCTAGTGCTCAATCTCAATAGGGAGGTGGAAACTCTTTCCAAACACCAACCAATATGGTGAAATGCCAATGGGAGTCTTAAAAGTAGTACGATAATCCCATAATGAATCCTCAAGCCTAAGTCTCCAATATTTTCTATTGGGTTGAACCATTTTTTCAAGAATTTGTTTTACCTATCTATTTGATAACTTTTCTTGACAATTTTTCTGTAGGTGATATGCAGTAGACACTTGATGACTAACCCCATACTGACACAAAAGTGATTTCATTGTTCGGTTGTAGAAATGGGAACCTTGGTCACTGATGATGAACCTAGGTAAGCCAAACCTACAGAAGACTTGGGTTCTCAAAAATTCTACAACTACCTTAGAATCATCAATCCTTGTAGCTCGTACCTCTACCCATTTTGATATGTAATCAACTACCAGAAGAATGTAAATGTTGCTAAAGGAATTAAGAAATGTCCCCATAATGTCAATACCCCAATCATAAAAAATTTCATGAAAGAGAAATGGTTTTTGTGGCATTTAATTTCTTTTAGATACATTACCCATTATTTGAAAATTAGGACAAGATTTAAAAAAATCATAGGCATCCCAAAAAAATTTTGTCCAAAAGAGACAAGAATCAAGGATTTTGAGAGTAGTCCATTGGGGACCAAAGTGGCCCCCACAAGTAAGAGTGTGGCAGAATCTAAGGAAGGACTGAAACTTGCTATCAGGGACATAACGGCTAAGGACATGATCACTACATGTGCACCAGAGGTAGGGGTCATTCCAAATATACCAACGAGACTCATGTTTTAGATGGTAATCCTGGTTTTTGTTGAAATCAATAGGAATGAAAGATGCTACCAAATAATTTAAAATTTCAGCATACCAAGGAATAACATCTTGCACTCGATACAATTTCTCATCAGGAAACCTTTCATTTATAGGAATACAGGGAGATGAGTCAATGTCTGAGAATGGGTGGATCCTACCTATATGGTTAGACACCACATTATCTGCTACGTTTTTATCTCTAATTTCTAGATTGAATTCCTGAAGGAGGAACATCCATCGAATGAGGTATGGTTTGGATTCTGGTTTCTTAAGGAGATACTGAAGGGATGCATGGTCAGAGAATATAATGACTTTGAACCCTAAAATATATGACCTAAATTTATCCAAGGAAAAAACTATGGAAAGTAATTCTTTTTCAGTTGTGGTGTCGATTTATTAGGTAGGGTCCAAAGTATGTGAGGCATAGGCAATGCCATGTGGAGCTTTATTGACCCTTTGTGACAAGACTTCCCCAACTACCTAGTTAGAGGAATCACACATGATCTCAAATGGTAAATACCACCAATGTGGTTGGATTACTGGGGGTGACGTGAGACTCCATTTTAACTTATTAAAATCATCCTTAAATTCTTTATCAAAAACAAATTCTTTTTCTTTTTGGAGTAACTGGGAGAGGGGGAGTGCAATCTTACTAAAGTCACGAATGAAAAGACGGTAAAATCTAGCATGACTCAGGAAAGACCACACATACTGTAAATTTTTGGGGAATGGTAGGGAAGAAATGAAATTAAATTTTGATTTTTCTACTTGGATACCATCCTCATAAATGACATGTCCCAAAACAATACCTTGTCACACCATGAAATGGAATTTCTCATAATTTAATATGAGATTCTTTTCAATACAGCAAAGTAGGACTAAAGCAAGACTAATCAAACATTAATCAAAAGAAGAACCATAAAAAGTGAAATCATCTATGAATACTTCCATTCAATTGTCTAGGTAATCCAAAAAAATACTAACCATGCGTCGCTGGAAAGTACCAGATCATTGTGTAGACCAAATGGCATCCTATTATATGAAAATGTGCCAAAGGGGAAAGTGAAGGTTGTCTTTTCCTGATCCTCAGGGGCGATATGGATCTGAAAGTATCTATAATACCCATCAAGGAAATAGTAGTGGGACTTACCTGCTATCCTCTCTAGCATTTGGTCAATTAATGGCAAAGGGAAATTGTAAAGACCCATAAAATTCAAGGAATTTTTTTTTTCTTAATTTCTTTGAGATTTTACGAGTATGCAGTTTCTAATGGCACCTGATTCCAAGGCCCAATGTGCCCGGAATCAATTTCCGAAGTTTATCTCGAGTACGTTCAGTGAACGAACGAGCGGGTTTTTATAACTTTTTAACCGGTGCTCGGAATCGAAATCTAAGGGCACCGTTGAAATCGCAACACCGATTTTTTTCTTAAGAAGACCTTTTTCAGAGTTGTGTTTGCTCGAGAATAGTTGTTTAAATTTTGTGGATTTAGACTACAGAAAAATAAAATTGTGCTACTAATTTTATTTCTTTTAAGTGGTTAAATCCTAAGGATGGAGGTTGGGTGGATGTAACCACCCATGTGAGGTTAATAGTGAGGTGGGGACCACATGAGCCCCAACCCCTTCAAATCCCCCAAACCCCCTCTTTAATGTTGGCAACCCCCATAAGTTTTTGACCTTCTCTCTCTCTTTAATTGAATGCCAACACACCCATTCAATTAATTGAATTTCGTTAATTAATTAAATGAGGTTTTTTAATTTTTTAAAAATGTTGGCAAGTGTGGATAAATTAAGACAGAGTCTTAATTTGTTTTTGGGTTGGTTCTTTGTGTGGAGTCTGGGGAGAAAATAACCGAGGTCTCGAAGAACATCGTCTTCCACGTTGAAGAATGTGAAGAACGTTAAGACCTCGACGAAGAACACCATCACCGCAAAGGAAGACCGCCATTCCGTCTTCTCTCCTCTCCACAGCCGGTGAGAGACACCTTTTCCAGAGAATGATGATGCACCGTTTTCTTCTTCGGGCATTCACCGACGACGTGTACGGAGCCACACCCCGCGACGACGCTTTCCGCGATGCTAATCGATCGTCAAATCGTAATCGAGGTAGGGGTTAATTCTGTTTGTGAATTATTTTCCGTTCATTGACTTTTATTTTTGGGCCACCTGCTATCGTTATAACGGGAGGAGGTTGGACCGCACGAACACGGCCAACCCTCCTCCCCTTTGTTGTTGAATTCTTTGCGGCTCGAATGAAGGCGGCGCGGTGCAACGACACCGCGTAAAATCAAGGATGAACACGACAAAGAAGCGCGGCGCCGTCGCGCCGCGCCGTTGAGGCCGAACGAAGCCGCGGTCAGAGTCGGGCCGCGGCGAAGGGGCGCGACGCCATCACGCCGTGTCGGAGAACCACGAGGAGACCGCGGCCGGAGCGGGGCTGTGACGGAGGGGCGGGGTGCCGTCGCGCCGCGCCAGTCGGACCAAGGCCGCGGTGGAGCAGGAGAGGGCAACCGGAGCCACCGGCCACCAGTGCATAGGGGCGGGATTGGTTGGTCCTGCGCGACACCCTGGCCGGTTGTTACGGCCGACCATATCTGGAAACCGGGGGTCGTAACCCCCAGCTGGCAAGAGGAAGCGGCCCCCACGTGGGGGCCGCCATTTCAATTAGGGGGCAGTGCCACCCCCCTTTTCCGCGACATCTCGGCTGAGCCGAGCTGTCTGGCCACACGGGCCGCGCTCGCGCCAGGCCAATCAGCCACCCTGGCCGGGCCGCGCAGGCCGGACCGTGCAGGCCAGGCCGGGAAGCGCCGGTGGGGCCGGGCCGCACCGGCGGGACCGGGCCGTGTCCTAATGGGCCGGACCCAGACCCGGGTCGGTTCGGGCCCAAAACCCCCTAATACCGAACAGGTACATTTAAATTCCCGTAACTTGGGCTACAAACATCCGATCGACGCACCTTCAGTTACGATGCGATCCTCGGATCGAGATAGTCATTTCGGTATATTACACTCAAGGTTTCAGAGAACTTGGGGTATGGCCGGGTTGGTTCGAGCACGAAACCTACTAGGCCCTCGGAGCGGAAACGCTTATAACTTGAGCTCCGGACGTCTGATTGAGGTGCCGTTGACTTTATTGGATTTCTATCAGTGAGACGGGCCTTTTGGATTACTCCGATCGAGGTTTGGATGCAGTTGGAGTGCGGTCAGGTTGGTTTTGACTTAAAAACCAACCGGGCCCCTGAGACAAAAAAAACCAATAACTCTCAGACCGGGCGTCCGATTGACGCGCCGTCTGTCACGTTGAGTTCCCTTTGTCGAGATGGAACTTTGGGATACATCAACTCCGGACTACGTGTCAGTTGATGTATCGAACCCTTGGATTTTTGGGCGGACCCTCCTGGAAGCGAGCTTTATTATGTGAGGGAACCCAAGAGCTGGCTGCGACTGCGATGACGATGACGACTGCACTGAAATCCTCCGTGGGTTCGGCAGTGATGACGACTGCACTGAAATCCTCTGTGGGTTCAGCAGCGACGACGACTGCACTGAAATCCTCTGTGGGTTCGGCAGCAATAAAGACCGTACTAAAATCCTCTGTGGGTTCGACGACGATGACTACTGTTCTTGTATCCTATGTGGGTCCGACAGTACTACTGTTCTTGTATCCTACGTGGGTCCGGCAGTGTTTGACTCTGTTCTTGTATCCTATGTGGGTATGGCAGAGTAGCTGGTCTATATCCTATGTGGGTCCGATAACTTAGCTGGTCTAGTATCCTATGTGGGTCCCAGCTTAGATGAATCGGTGGCTACATTTGATCATCTCTATTACCTTACGAAAAAGTATACCTGTGTGAGCTGAGTCTTGAATTTCAATCATTATATTTGATATGATTGACTTGATTTCTGATGTGGATTGTGTTGTGCTTTCCTGTGTGGATTGGGTTGTACTATCCTGTGTGGACGTGATCGAACTTGGGCTCGGATGTTGGAGCCGAACTACAATTGATGACTTAGGTATATGTGTGGGCATATACCTAATTAGTGTTGGATGTTACTTCGTGTGTAATGTCTCGGACCTCTTCGGTCCATTACTTTGTGAAAATGTGGTGTTGGAGGTGTTCCGGGAGGTCAAGGTGACTTATTCCCAACACTTTGCCAAATTTCCAGTTCTGTGAATAGTGTTTCCAGTTTTATGAATAGTATCGGTAGGTGAACAGTGTTTCTATCGGTGAGGTTCTATCGGTGGACTTCTAAAAGTAGACTTGAACAGTATTTCCAGAACGGTAACCTTCTAATGGTGACATTCTAATGGTAGACTTGAATAGTGTTTCTAGAATGGTAACCTTCTAACAGGGACCTTCTAACGGTAGACTTGAACAGTGTTTCTAGAACGGTAACCTTCTAACAGCGACCTTCTAACGGTAGACTTGAATAGTGTTTCCAGAACGGTAACCTTCTAACGGTAGACTTGAACAGTGTTTCTAGAACGGTAACCTTCTAACAGTGACCTTCTAACGGTAGACTTGAACAGTGTTTCCAAAACGATAACCTTCTAACGGTGACCTTCTAACGGTAGACTTGAACAATATTTCCAGAACGGTAACCTTCTAACGATGACCTTATAACGGTAGACTTGAAAAGTGTTTCCAGAATGGTAACCTTCTAACGGTGACCTTCTAACGGTAGACTTGAACAGTGTTTCCAGAACGGTAACCTTCTAACAGTGACCTTCTAACGGTGGACTTGAATAGTGTTTCCAGAACGGTGAGGTTTAATGGTGACCTTTTCTTTCCTTTTCCAAATTTTGAGTATGGGAACAGTGTTTCCAGCTTCCTACAGTTTCACCCCTTTGACATTTCCTTTGACGTAAAATACATTTAAAGCCTTATTTTAAGGACTCTTAAGGCCTATTCAAATGCCATAAATCCTATATTAATTATCCCTATAGCTCAAGATGTTTTTACTTTGTCAAACCGCGTGGGTTAATGCGATTCGTTTTTAATGGAGAATTAACTGGATCTTAAACCATCGCCTCGTTAAATCTTCAAAAAGGGACGAGTTATCATTCTCCCTTGTTCTTACTCTTTGTTATCAGCTATGAGATGCTATAACCTTTAAATCCTTCATGTAGGAGTTTCACAATCAAACCCTAATCCTCCGATTGGTTCCGCTCTATTTTGGATGCAACCGAGCTGTGTCGGTCAATCTTCCCAATAAGGTATGATTTATCGTTGTTCCTTTGGGGATCATCTTCTCTTGTTTCTCCCTTCCATATTATACCATGTAATTTCTAGGATTCTAATGGGTTTTTCTTGGGGTTGGTTGGTACTATCGTACCGTGGCATCCTCCAGTGGATGTAGTTTTCATGAGAGGAGAATTGTGACCCGTTGTGTGGATAAAGAACATCAAGAATTGTTGAGGTAGGGTATTCGTGGCTTCCCAAATTGTATATGTGCAATCATAGAATTTTCATGATTTATCCCTTTGGATCACAATGAAATTGACCTAACTAAATACTTGAACTGGATTAAAAGAATTGGTTGATCACATGTTGTTGCTTTATACCGTGATAACGGTTTGCCTGATGTTTTTCTAGATAGAGTGATATCTATGGTTTCTTTGATTAGTTGTTTGTTCTTGATGGAAATTGATAATGAACATAAATCCAGAATTAATTGTTAATTAATTGGCTAAAGATAAAGAGGCATGTAAATGAATCTAGTTGTTGTCGTTGTTGTAGTTGTTCTAATTTGAGGTTAATCAAATTAGGGAAGTAAGCATGGTTATTTAATTGTGATAGCTTACTAATTAGGTATCCCGTAATTTGAACCTTTGAATAACAAATCTTCTAATTCAATATGGATTAAAGAACAGATTGTGTGAGAATTTCTTAAAGGGTTCTGAGTTACCCTCTTGATTGTTAAAGGGTCAAGAGCCCATTGATGTGATGTTGTGTTTTCTTGCTTCTTGTGCTTTGATGTGAGCCTGGATGGATGTTATGATATGTGGAGGCATGGGGACTTGTGGTTGTGGCAGTGGATGACACCTAGGGTGGCGAGATGCATCAGCTTATGCATGTGGGTGTCGGGGAGGACACCAAGGATGATGGTATGGGATGGATGTGATGGCTGGATGTTGGTGGTTTTGTTTGGTTGTTTATCTGGTTTACTTTTCCCCACTACTCAAGGCATCTGGTCTTGCTTACCCTCCTTCCGAAGGAGGCAAAGACACACGGGGTATGCCACATGCTTTCCGTGTTTAGGCTCTCGAGGGAGAATGGGTCTATGCTCTTGCTATAGGCAGAAAGGACTCGACGGGTAGTATATCTACTCACCGTGTTGAGCCCCCTTGATGTTTAGTAGCATTGGATGCCTTTCTAGAATGCCTGGGAATATGGGAATGTAATTCTATAATGAAATTTTGATTAAATGGTAATAATCCACGGGGATGGAGATATTGGAATTTAAAGGTGATGTGAATCTTAAAAGGAGCAGTTGATTTTTAATGTGATGCCAATTCAGTTTAATGTGGAATTTTTCATGGTTAATTAATGTTTAAAGAATTAATTAACATATAGAGGAATTGAAAAAATAAGAATGGAGTAATCTAATAAATCTCTTCAAATGTTTGTGTGCTTATAGGATACCTAGTCTTAGAAGTAGCAGCCTGGAGTCTGAGAGACGTTAGCTGCAGTTGTATCTAAGATTAAGTAATGCCCATAGTGTGGATGTGAGTTATATATATATTCTGTACTTTTTGTGTTTCTATATGCTACTCCACCCTGGAGGTAAGGTCAACTGACACCCCAGGGATTGTGAGCCCTAGGGGGGGGTGTTTTCCCCAACATTCTGATGGGAGGTCGAATGGATGACTACCCCCTTTGGCCCCGCGCTCTTATCTTGGTAGATACATGTGCCAACAGGCACAACAGTTAGTTTCCCCATATATGTGTGTAGAGGGATGTAATGGATTGTGGTTATTTCACACATATATATTCTGGATATAGTATCCTATGGACTACTATAGGTGTAACGTGTATAGGCTGTGATGGCTTGAGGATCCCTACTCAGAGTATGGTCTATAATGGCTTGAGGTATAATACCCGATGTATGATACACGTTATGCAGGCTGTGGTGGCTCCTGGAACTTACCTGGTTACTTTTGGTTGTGAGGATGGTGTGGTGCTTTGCCTAGGTGTCTACGGGAAAGCCTTTGTGGTGCACGAGGTGCAGATTGTGGAGCTTAGCCCAGGTGTCTGCAGGCAAGCCTTTGGAGAGAGATGCACAGGACGTATGTCATTGGGGAAAAGCGACAAACCAGTGGGGAAGTAGTAGCAGGGTACCCTTGATATTTTTCATTATATGCTATATTCTTGTATGCGTTACTTGGTGAGAGTGGCCATGATGAGGTTGGGAACTTAGTATACCTGTTTAGGTGACGAGTTAGTTTTACCTGTTGTTCAATAGGCTTTAACATGATTTCTTTAATTTTTCATGAGAGGATTGGGGAGTATCCTATTGATTATACTTTTATACTCACCCTATGTATATATAAACTGTTTTTCAGGTCACTTGGAGCAGGTTGGAGATCAAGCTGGTTACTACTAGCTTGTGGTTGGAGGAGCTGTTCGGGCTTGTGTTCACTGCCATTTTACTTTCTTTTGGGTACTTTTAGTTTTTCCTTTCAGTTGTAGTACTTTTTCATGACATTTCATATATGTACTTGGGTTTCTTTTATATTTCAGTTCTGAGTTGGAGTTGATTGGTGTCTATCTTATCTCTCTCTTCCGCATGTGTTCTCTTAGAGGGTAATGCCTCCCATTTGTGTGTTTACTATACCCTCGGTGCTAGTCGCCAACCCGGGGCCTACTGGAGGTGGGACTCGGGGGTCATTATCTTCCTTCTCACATTGCTAGCCCAGGAGGGGTACCCTTTGTGGGGAGGGGGTCGTGACAGAGTGGTATCATAGGGAGGTTGAGGGATAGGATGGAGTTTGGAGTTAGGCACAGGTGAGGTTGCATGGAATGGTAGGGCAATGGTGTCATTCATGTTTAGAAAGTGGGGTAAACACTGGAGACCAGCAAATAAATAGACGTTTAGGTCCCCCTATGATCTATTGGACGGACCTTTATGTTTACAATGGCTACTAAACAAAGTGATACTGGTTTCAGGGTAGTGACCTAGGAAAGGATCATGCATCATTCTTCTTTGTGCCTGTGTTTGAATGGGTATAACTTGGGATAGGTTAACCTAAAATTAATAAAAGAAAACAATTAATTTATTAATGTTGAGTATTCCATATTCCAGGCTTAGGAGCTCTAACAGTTGTTATTTTACAGGTATGGCACCATGTCGACGTCCTCATCAGGTTTTCACAGAAGATGTCCAACAGGCTGTTCCAGAATATCGCCGCCGAGTAGAGGTTGATGACGATGACACTTGGAGGAAGACACTCTGAGAGTTTCAGCGCCAGAGCCTACAGAAGTATGAGGGCTCCATTTCAGATGCAGTCACAGAAGACTGGTTGGAGGAGGTTGAGATAGGCTTCAGTTCGATTTGTGCTCGGAAGGAACACTAGGTGTCCTTGGTTGTGACGATGTTGCGTGGAGCAGAAAGGCAATGGTGGCTCTTGTTCCTCATGGATTGTGAGGAGTCAGCGATCTCATGGAAGGAGTTTCGAGACAGGTTTGGAGTCGAGTTTCTTTCTTCGACTGCGAAGGCGTCCAGTCGCCAGGAGCTTCTTACCCTTCGATATGGGAGCTCCAGTGTTCGAGAGTTTGGAATCTATTTCGGGAACCTTCTATGATATGCTTTAGACCTATTACTAGATGAGGAGGCCAGGGTGAGGCATTTCGAGGAGGCTTTGCATCCAGAGATCCAGCACCAGGTCACCCCATTTATTCTGAAGACATATCTTGAGGTGCTGGCGAGGGTATAGGTTATTGAGAGGACTTTGGACAGGACCAAATCGTCACGAGAGGGGAATCATCATGATTCCTCACGAAGAAGAGCTGTGGTCCGGGGTTCCTGGTTTTCAGGGCAGAAGAGTTTCCGTTCACTTGGGGGTAGGTCCGAACCCTTCCCATCTTGTTTCTCCGGAGGCAGCAACTCTCAGGCCTATGACAAGGGACCAGGAACTTGTTTTTCTTGTGGTGGTCGTGGTCATCAGCAGCGGGAGTGCCCAACTTTTCAGAGCAGTCATCGTGCACCAGGCACTTCGCTCTAGGTTCCTCCATTGAGGCAGTTCCAACCGAGACAGTAGCATCATGTTTCACCAGCTTTAGATCACCAGAGGGTAGATGGAGCAGGCAGAGGACATCCCCATGATGCTCCCCATCCTCAGAGATCAAAGCGCGACCATGGTGGTGGTCATCATCAGGGTCAGAGAGGCCGTAGAGGAGGTCGTGGCCAGCTTCATACTCTAGCGTTGCCAGCCCCAGGTGACCCAGATGTCGTTCGAGGTACCCTTTGCTTGTTTTCTACCTTGGTGTATGCCTTGTTTGATTCAAGAGAAATACACTCCTTCATATCACCTACCCTTGTCCATGCTTTGGGACTTGAGGTAGAGATGCTTCCAATACCCTTGGTATTGAATACGCCAGTTGGAGGTCGAGCCGACTTGTTTGAAGTATGTAGAGACTGTGAGCTAGTGTTGGGGCAACACCGCTCTTGGGGAGATTTCCTATGTTTACGAATACAACCATATGATGTCATCCTAGGCATGGATTGGTTGTATTCGGTGCAGGATATTGTGGATTTCTACAAGAAGAAGGTCATTTTATTTGATGTATATGGAGAGAAAGTGGTGTTTGTTGGTGAGCGAGATCCTCAGATGGGTTATAGACGAGTTCCATCCTTATCATCCATGATGGATGAGATGATGTTGAGTTCATCAGAGGTTCAGCAGTTGGCGTTTCCTAGGGTTGTATAGGAGTACCCTGATGTCTTTCCAGAAGAGGTTGTAGCGTTACCCCCTCGACGAGTGATCAATTCTGGGATCGAGCTATAGCCAGGAGCATCTCCTATCTCTATGTCTCCGTATAAGATGGACCCTTCTGAGTTACAAGAGCTACGTATAAATCTTGATGGTCTGTTGCAGTGCGGTTTTGTTTGGCCAAGTGTGTCACCGTGGGGTACACCAGTTTTGTTCATGAAAAAGGCTGACGACATTTTGCGGTTGTGCGTTGATTATCGTCGATTAAACAAAGTGACAATAAAGAACTGCTATCCTCTATTGCAGATTGATGGCTTATTCGATCAATTAAAGGGTGCAAGTTAGTTTTCAAAGATCGAATTGCGGTCAGGATATCATCAGATGTGTGTAAAGGATGAGGATATCCCGAAGACTGCTTTCCATTGTGGTCATGGGCATTATGAGTTTGTTGTAATGCCATTCGGTGTGACGAATGCTCCAGCTATATTCATGGGGTTGATGAATACTATGTTCTGTGTATTCCTAGACAAGTTTGTTGTGGTTTTCATCGATGACATCCTTGTGTACTCCACATCTGAAGAGGAGAATACCAATCATCTACGAGCCGTTTTGGGAGTTCTTCGCCCACATTAGTTGTTTGGTAAGTTTTTGAAGTGTGAGTTTTGGGCTCGAGAAGTTAGTTTCTTGGGGCATGTTTTGTCCCAACAGGGAGTAGCTGTGGATCCGTCGAAGATAGAATCAGTGATGTCTTGGGCATCCCCCAAGACTGTATCAGAGGTGCGAAGTTTCCTTGGTCTCGTAGGCTATTATAGGAGGTTTTGTATCCAATTTCTCCCAAGTTGCGACTCCTCTAACAGCTTTGACCCGGAAGGATCAAGAGTTCATATGGACTGATCAGTATCAGATAGCTTTCGAGTATCTAAAGGAGAAGTTGGTGAGTGCTCCAGTCCTTTGTCTTCTAGCAGAGGGAGTCCAGTTTGATGTTTTCTGTGATGCTTCACATCTGGGGCTAGGCTGTGTTCTCATGCAGCAGAGGTCAGTTGTTTCTTATGGGTCTCGGCAGTTGCATCCCCATGAATGAAACTATTCCACCCCTGATCTTGAGTTTGTAGCCGTGGTGTTTTCTCTAAAGTTGTGGAGACATTACCTCATTGGTGAGCACTTTTTGGTTTTCACCGATCATAAGAGTTTGAGGTATGTTTTCTCCCAACGTGACTTGAACTTGAGGCAGCGTCGTTGGATGGAGTTCTTGCAGGAATACGACTTTGAAATATCGTATACACCTAGAAAAGGGAATGTTTTAGCTGATGCACTGAGCCGAAAGTCACGTAATGGTTTTGTGCGTGAATCTGGTGATTCCTGGAGAGTGATGGAAGATCTATCAGCTTTGCATATTTATATGGGAGAAGTTGGGGGTAAATGTTGTCTTTTCCAGATGAAGGTGCAGTCATCCCTGATACAGAAGGTGGAAGAGTCTCAGTTGGGTGATCTAGAGGTGGAAGTTTGGAGAGACAGAGTTGTTTGTGGTGAGGCCCCTGATGGTTGGTTGGAGGATGAATAACACCGAGTGTTGCATCATGGCATGCTTTTTGTTCCCTTGGCGGTGTGCGAGACAGTTCTCCGAGAGTTCCATTTTTCACCCTTGGTAGTACATCCTGGTGTGACAAAGATGTACCGATCCTTGAGGAGTCAATTTTGGTGGCCTGGGCTGAAGCGTGCGGTTGCAGAGTGTGTGTCTCGATGTTTAGTCTGCCAGAAGGTGAAGGCCGAACACCGTGTTCCTGTTGGTCTTCTCCAGCAATTAGAGATTCCTCAGTGGAAGTGGGAGGACATCTCAATGGACTTTGTTACCGGTTTAACTCGATCTCTGGGAGGAAATGATGCTATATGGGTGGTAGTGGATCATTTAACAAAATCGGCCCACTTCATAGCGATCAAGGAGTCGAGCTCAGTGGATGTTTTGTCGAGGCAGTATCTAGAGGAGGTGGTGAGACTTCATGGAGTACCTAGGACGATCATTTCTGATCGAGATCCTCGTTTTACCTCCAGGGTGTGGAGAGGTCTCCAGCATGCTTTTGGCTCTCAACTGTGCCTTAACACTGATTTTTATCCTCAAACGGATGGTCAGATAGAGCGAACCATCTAGACTCTTGAAGACATGTTGCGCTCTTGTCTTCTTGATTTTGGAGGTTCATGGATGAAGCACTTACCCTTGGTAGAGTTCAATTACAATAATAGTTTTCACTCTACCATTGGTATGGCGCCATTTGAAGCCTTGTATGGCCGACCATGCCATTCTCCTTTGTGCTGGACTGGGGTCAGAGAGTCAGCAATTCTCGGACCAGAACTAGTTTAGAATACAACAGAGATGGTTCAGGTGATTAGTGAGAGGATGAAGACAGTGCAAGATCGTCAGAAATAATATGCTTATCAAAGAAGGAGACCCTTAGAGTTTAATTTTGGGGATCAATTGGTTCTGAAGGTGACTCCCCGTCATGGGCAGCAAAGGTTTGGTCGTAGAAGTAAGCTTTCTCCCAGGTTTGTTGGACCTTTCGAGGTGTTAGCTCGTGTGGAGATATGGCGTATCGAGTAGCACTTCCCCCTCAGATGAGTCGGATACATGATGTTTTCCATGTATCACAACTCTGTCGTTATCTTCATGATCAATATCATGTCATCGATTGGGGAGAGATCGATATTGATGATGATGCAACCTTCGAGGAGCGACCTATGGAGATCCAAGACCGCAAGGAGAAGGTGTTGCGTGGGCGTTCTATCCCCTTAGTTCGTGTCTTGTGGTGACACGGTGGCATGGAGGAGGGTACCTGGGAGCGTGAGTCACAGATATGTGCTCAGTACCTAGAGTTGTTTAATGTTTAACTCCTTTCATGTAATGATGTTTCCTTTATGGTTAGACCTTTCATGTTTTATTTATGAACTTCTTTTGTTCCTTTTTGTGGTTTTCTCTATTTGAGAGGTATCTCGATGGGTGGTTGTTCGGGCCCCGTTTATTTTCTCTCTCTCTCTTTAGGTTGGTTTTGAATTCTCGAGGACGATAATGTTTTGAGAGGTATCTGATGTAATGGCCCGGACCTCTCCAGTCCATTACTTTGTGAAAATGTGGTGTTGGAGGTGTTCCGTGAGGTCAAGGTGACTTATTCCCAACACTTTGCCAAATTTCTAGTTCTGTGAACAGTGTTTCCAGTTTTATGAATAGTATCGGTAGCTGAACAGTGTTTCTATCGGTGAGGTTCTATCGGTGGACTTCGAACG
The DNA here is from genome assembly GCA_963277665.1 of Viscum album. Lineage (NCBI taxonomy): Eukaryota > Viridiplantae > Streptophyta > Magnoliopsida > Santalales > Viscaceae > Viscum > Viscum album. The sequence goes on from OY728119.1 coordinate 2,126,068,821, forward strand.
GTAGACTTGAACAGTGTTTCCAGAATGGTAACCTTCTAACGGTGACCTTCTAACGGTAGACTTGAATAGTGTTTCCAGAACGGTAACCTTCTAACAGGGACCTTCTAACGGTAGACTTGAACAGTGTTTCCAGAACGGTAACCTTCTAACAGTGACCTTTTAACGGTAGACTTGAACAGTGTTTCCAGAACGGTAACCTTCTAACGGTGACCTTCTAACGGTAGACTTAAACAGTGTTTCCAGAATGGTAACCTTCTAACAGTGACCTTCTAACGGTAGACTTGAACAATGTTTCTATAACGATAACCTTCTAACGGTGACCTTCTAACGGTAGACTTGAACAGTGTTTCCAAAACGATAACCTTCTAACGGTGACCTTCTAACGGTAGACTTGAACAGTGTTTCCAAAACGGTAACCTTCTAACGGTGACCTTATAACGGTAGACTTGAACAGTGTTTCCAGAACGGTAACCTTCTAACGGTGACCTTTTCTTTCCTTTTCCAAATTTTGAGTATGGGAACAGTGTTTCCAGCTTCCTACAGTTTCCCCCCTTTGACGTTTCCTTTGACGTAAAATACATTTAAAGCCTTATTTTAAGGACTCTTAAGGCCAATTAAAATGCCATAAATCCTATATTAATTATCCCTATAGCTCGGTATGTTTTTACTTGGTCAAACCGCGTGGGTTAATGTGATCCGTTTTTAATAAAGAATTAACCGGATCTTAAACCGTCGCCTCGTTAAATCTTCAAAAAGGGATGATATATCATTCTCCCTTGTTCTTACTCTTTGTTATCAGCTATGAGATGCTATAACATTTAAATCATTCATGTAGGAGTTTTAAAATCAAACCCTAATCCTCCGATTGGTTCCGCTCTATTTTTGATGCAACCGAGCTGTGTCGGTCAATCTTCCCAATAACGTATGTTTCATCGTCATTCCTTTGGGGATCATCTTCTCTTGTTTCTCCCTTCCATATTATACCATGTAATTTCCAATATTCTAATGGGTTTTTCTTGGGGTTGGTTGGTACTGTCGTACCGTGACATCCTCCAGTGGATACAGTTGTCGTGAGAGGAGAATTGTGACCCGTTGTGTGGATAAAGAACGTCAATAATTGTTGAGGTAGGGGATTAATGGTTTCTCAAATTGTATATGTGAAATCGTAGAATTTTCATGATTTATCCCTTTGGATCACAATGAAATTGACCTAACTAAATACTTGAACCAGATTAAAAGAATTGGTTGAGAGCATGCTGTTTCTTTGTACCGTGATAACAGTTTGCCTCATGTTTTGCTAGATAGAGTGATATATATGGTTTCTTTGATTAGTTGTTCATTCTTGATGGAAATTGATAATGAACTTAAAGCCAGAATTAATTGTTAATTAATTTGCTAAAGATAAAGAGGCATGTAAATGAATCTGGTTGTTGTCGTTTTTGAAGTTGTTCTAATTTGAGGTTAATCAAATTAGGGAAGTAAGCATGGTTATTTAATTGTGATAGATTAATGATTATGTATCCCGTAATTGGAACCTACGAATAACAAATCTTCTAATTCAATATGGATTAAAGAACAGATTGTGTGACAATTTCTTAAAGGGTTCTGAGTTACCCTCTTGATTGTTAAAGGGTCAAGAGCCCATTGATGTGATGTTTTGTTTTCTTGATGTTTGTGCTGTGATGTGAGCCTGGATGGATGTTGTGATATGTGGAGGCATGGGGACTTGTGGTTGTGGCAGTGGATGATGCCTAGGGTGGCGAGATGCATCAACTTATGCATGTGGGTGTCAGGAAGGACACCAAGGATGATGGTATGGGATGGATGTGATGGATGGATGTTGGTGGTTTTGTTTGGTTGTTTATCTGCTTTAATTTTCCCCACTACTCAAGGCTACTGGTCTTGCTTACCCTCCTTCCGAAGGAGGTGAAGACACGCGGGTTATACCACGTGCTTTCCGTGTTTAGCCTCTCAAGGGAGAATGGGTCTATGCTCTTGATATAGGCGGAAAGGACTCGACGAGTAGTATATCTACTCACCGTGTTGAGCCCCCTTTATGTTTAATAGCATAGGATGCCTTTCTCGAATGCCTGGGAATATGGGAATTTAATTCTATAATGAAAGTTTGATTAAATGGTGATAATCCATGGGGATGGAGATACTAGAATTTAAAGGTGATGTGAATCTTAAAAGGAGCAGTTGATTTTTGAATGTGATGCCAATTCAGTTTAATGTGGAATTGTTCATGGTTAATTAATGTTTAAAGAATTAATTAACGTACAGTGGAACTGATAAAATGAGAATGGAGTAATCTAATAAAGCTCTTCAAATGTTTTTGTGCTTATAAGATACCTAGTCTTAGAAGTAGCAGCCTGGAGTCTGAGAGACGTTAGCTGCAGTTGTATCTAAGATTAGGTAATACCCATAGTGTGGATGTGAGTTATATATATATTCTGTACGTTTTGTGTTTCTATACACTACTCCACCCTATCGATAAGGGCAACTGACACCCCATGGATTCTGAGCCCGGGGGGGGGGGGGTGTTTTCCCCAACATTCTGATGGGAGGTCGAATGGATGACTACCCCCTTTGGCCCTGCTCTTTTCTCTTGGTAGATACACGTGCCAACATGCACAATAGTTAGTTTCCTCATATATGTGTGTAGAGGTATGTAATGGATTGTGGTTATTTCACACACATATATTCTGGATATAGTATCCTATGGACTACTATAGGTGTAACATGTATAGGCTGTGATGGCTTGAGGATCCCTACTCGGAGTATGGGCTATAATGGCTTGAGGTATAATACCCAATGTATGATACATGTTATGTGGGCTGTGGTAGCTCCTAGAACTTACCTGGTTAATTTTGGTTGTGAGGATGGCGTGGTGCTTCGCCCAGGTGTCTACGGGCAAGCCTTTGTGGTGCATGAGGTGCAGATTGTGGAGCTTAGACCAGGTGTCTGCGGGCAAGCCTTTGGAGAGAGATGCACATGACGTATGTTATTGGGGAAAAACGGAAAACCAATGGGGAAGTAGTAGCGTGTTACCCTTTATATTTTTCATTATATGCTATATTATTGTATGCGTTACTTGGCAAGAGTGGCCATGGTGAGGTTGGGAACTTAGTATACCTGTTTAGGTGATGAGTTAGTTTCACTTGTTGTTCACTAGGCTTTAGCATGCTTTCTTTACTTTTTCATGAGAGGCTTGGGGAGGATCCTACTAAGTATACTGTTATACTCACCCTATGTATATATAAACTTTTTTTTCAGGTCACTTGGAGCAGGTTGGAGATCAAGCTGGTTACTACTAGCTTGTGGATGGAGGAGCTGTTCGGGCTTGTGGTCGCTGCCGTTTTACTTTCTTTTGGGTACTTTTAGTTTTTCCTTTCAGTTTTAGTACTTTTGCATGACATTTCATATATGTACTTGGGTTTATTTTATATTTCAGTTCTGAGTTGGATTTGATTGGTGTCTATATTATCTCTCTCTTCCGCATGTGTTCTCTTAGAGGGTAATGCCTCCCATTTGTGTGTTTACTATACCCTTGGTGCTAGTCGCCAACCCGGGGCCTACTGGAGGTGGGACTCAAGGGTCATTATCTTCCTTCTCACATTGCCGGCCCAGGAGGGGTACACTTTGTGGGGAGGGGGTCGTGACATCGTGATTGTGTCTTTCCTTTGTGGATTATCCTTTGTGGATTCTGGGAGACCTTCAGAGGTCTCAGGGTCCCTACCGAGTAGCGTATACTCACCCCTGCACGAGCTATTCCTGCACTACGTTGTGTTGGATGCAGACGACGGACAACCCTGATCGTGGTTGAGGCTTGTGGAGGAGGTCAGTACTTGGAGGTGGACCACTGGGTGGGATATACACGGAGCGGACAGCTGGACCCGAGGAGTTGAGGAGGCTATCTGTACCCAACCTTTAGGTGGGACTTCCAGTGGACAGCTCGACGTTGCTGCTTTTCTTTCAGTTGCTGTACTTTCTTTCCAGTTGTACTTTACTTTCATTTTGGGTTTTTTTTCTGGCCCATTTACTTTCTGCACTTACTATTGTACCCAGTTTTACTTAGTGTTTACTTCTGCTGGCTTACTTTGTTGTGTTTGTTTACTTTATAAGGCAATGCCTTCCCCTTTTTTCAGGATTTATGCCTTTGGTGCTAGTCGCCAGCCCCTGGCCTATGGGAGGCGGGCTTGGGGTAGTCATGGCACGGGTCCCGAGGACGGGTCGTGACAAATTGGTATCAGAGGAGTTCGGTTCTATCGCAGAACTCAGGACTCTGATCTTTCTTCTATGTGAAGCAATAGTGTTAAGGGTATTGAGTGTGGTTATCAGTCTAGGGAGTCCAGTGTTGGTGCGGCGGCCAACGTATCCGTACACCAGGACCCTGACTTCTGATTTCCGACTCAATGCACGAAAACATTGATTGTATATGTGTTTCAAAAGTTTTCTTTGTGATTACTTTGTGTCAGCTCACCAAGTATACTATTCTGACCGTGGTGTACCTGTTTCTTTTCAGGATGACCCCACAATGACATCCAGCTAGGGTTCAGAGCTTTGTGTGAGATGAAAGCCCACCGAGCGATGAGGCCTCGGTGCAGGGCCCTTTTACAGAGGAGGCACTGATAGTACCTCTACCCACCGAGCCACTGATGCCACCAGCCCCAGCCGCTGAGAGTGCACATCGCATTAGTGAACTGCACGAGTTTCAGCGTCAGAGACCGCCCAGGTTTTGTGGGGAGACGGACCCTCAGGCAGCCAAGGATTGGCTGGAGGCGGTTGTTCAAGTTTTCAGGTTAGTGGGGACACCAGCTGACCTCATGGTGATCCTTGCAGTGAGCCTCCTTCACGCGACAGCAGGCAGATGGTGGAGCTTGATGCTCCAGGTGCACGACGAGGCATATCTTCTCTGGATGAACTTTGAGAACCTCTTCTACTCGGAGTTCATCCCATCCACCCTCCGTGCGGTGCACATTCAGGAGCTATTACAACTACGGCAGGGCAGCATGATGGTTGCCCAATACTCGATGATATTTACCGATCTCTCGCGCTATTCGATGTACATGGTACGAGACCCATTCTTCCGGGCCTGAACCTTCGAGCAGGTACCGAGGCATGAGATTAGGGCATCGATGGTCTCCCTAAGCATTCCAACGCAGGAAGGAGTACTGGAGCGAGCCCTTCTCATAGAGATCTTTCTTGTTGATCCTACACCAGCAGCGAGACCTACCGCAGGGCGGTACGTAGCAGAGTTGTATGCAGCTGGAAGTCGACGGACGTCACAGGGGTCCAGGTGGACCATACCATCAGGTGGATGAACTCAGGACACTGGTTCAGAGGTGCGGGCCACCCGGCGCAGATCCATCATTCCGAGGAGCAGGCAGTGCTATGCATGCGGCGGGTAGGGCCACATGGCTCGTGACTGCCCGACCCGCCGTACATAGGAGCAGCAGACGGTTGAGGGGCCACCCAGGCAGAGGCAGAGGGTCGACCGTGGCAGTCCGCATAGAGTAGGCAGATGAGGCAGAGGAGCTGGCCGAGCAGTGGGTGGTGGGCGACGCTTTGAGGCTTTACCACCACCACCCCCAGGAGGTCCACCCCGACCACCGAGAGCTGGCGGATAGAGACAAGATCAGCTTCAGGCAGCGGAGGCCTATGACCACGGCGCACCAGAGATGATTCGAGGTACTATCTGTGTCTACTCCACCCTTTCTGCAGTTATTATAGACACATGAGCGAGTCATTCTTTCATTACCGCTGCCCTTGATCGGAGCTCGGAGATTTCGACGAAGCCATTGGCTCGATCCTTACGGCTAGAGACTCCTACAGGAGCAGACTTGATGATTACGCACTGGTCCCGGTAGTGTGAGCTTACTCTAGGAGGCAATAGCTTCAGCTGAGATCTTCTTATAGCGGCGTTGAGGCCTTACGACGTCATCTTGGGCATGGATTGGTTATCTACAGTCTATGCTCAGATTGACTATATTAGGCACAAGGTGTGATGTGTTCGCACCGATGGGAGCAGGTTCACCTTCACCGATGAGAAGGGAGCCTTAATAGTGCAGGATGGACTCACAGAGAGGAGAGGATAGCCGATCAATCATCAGTTGGCTAGCCTCCTCCTAGGAGAAGTTGACGTGCAGAGTCCTAATTTTCCTGCAGTGGTGGATCAGTATGCAGACGTTTTCCCTGATGACATTCCAGGACTACCTCCTCACATAGAGGTATAATTTTATATTGACCTATACCCCAGGACAGCCCCAATATCCACTCCAGCATATCAAATGGCTCCCGCTGAGCTTCGAGAGCTGCGGGTACAACTGGAGGACTTATAGGGAAAGGGATTCATTCGAACTAGTGTTTCACCCTGGGCTTCCCCGATTTTGTTCGCCAAGAAGGCGGACGGGAGCTTGTGACTATGTGTCGACTATCGTCGCCTGAACCAGGTGACCGTGAGGAACAAGTATCTACTACTGAGGATTGACGACCTCCTCAATTAGCTCAAGGGAGCATGGTGGTTCTCGAAGATAGACCTAAGGTCAGGATATCATCTGCTCAGAGTTCGGGATGAGGACGTGCAGAAGACAGCCTTCAGATGTCGGTATGGCCACTATGAGTTCTTGGTTATGCCTTTCAGCATAACCAACACTCCAGCAGTGTTCATGGGTCTCATGAACAGGATCTTTCAGCCATACCTCGATCGATTTGTCGTGGTATTCATCGACGAAATTTTTATATACTTGACCACTGAAGAGGAGCACGCCTACCACTTGTGGGTTGTACTGGACACACTCCGAGAGCACCAACTTTATGGTAAGATCTCTAAGTGTCAGTTCTGGTTATGTGAGGTCCACTTCTTGGGACACGTCATCTCTGAGGTGGGAGTTGTGGTGGACCCTGTGAAGATCGAGGCAGTGCTAGCTTGGGAGCCACCCAGGAGCGTGCCGGAGGTGCGAAGTTTCTTAGGTCTATCTGGGTACTACCGGAGATTCGTACCAGACTTCTCTAGAGTTGAGGCACCGCTCTCATCTTTGACGAAGAAGGGGAAACCCTTTGTGTGGTCATATAGATGTCATCAGAGCTTCCAGGAGCTGAGACAGAGGTTGAACAGCGCACCTATCTTGAGGCTACTAGAGGAGGGAGTAGGGTAAGTAGTCTACTGCGATGCATTAGGGACTGGGAACGAATGTTTCCTGATGCAAGAGTGAGCAGTGATTGCCTATGGATCATGACAGTTGAGGCAGAATGAGAAGAAATACGCTACCCATGACCTAGAGTTAGCAGTAGTGGTCTTCGCTCTGAAGATGTGGTGACACTATCTGATGGGCAAGCACTTTACAGTCTATTTTGACCACCAGAGTCTCAGGTACATCTTCTCGCAGAAGGACCTGAAACTGAGATAGCGGTGATGGCTCAAGTTCCTCCAGGACTATGACTTTGAGATAGTCTATACTCCTGGAAAGGGGAACGTAGTAGCCGATGCTCTCAGCAGAAGGACGGGCATTCAGCTACTTGGAGAGGCGACGGAGCAGCTAGCTTCTTTGCAGATATCCTTTGTGGATTGAGAAGGAGAAGAATTTCTTCATTCACTCACAATCACTCCTCAACTACTACAGAGGGTCAGAGAGGCACAACGTGGGGATGTTGACTGTGAGATGCGGCGTGCACAGATATCCTCAGGACAAGAACCCGATGGATTCTCTATAGGAGGAGAGCACGGTGTCTTTTTCATAGGATGTACCATGGTACCAGATGCTTTACGGGAGTAGGTGCTAAGGGAGTTTCACACTTCCCCTTTTGCAGTACATCCAGAAGTGGCGAAAATGTACCAGGATCTCAGACGACAGCACTGGTGGCTGGGTATGAAGAAGGCTGTAGCAGAGTTCGTTTCTCGATGCCTCACCTTCCAGTAGGTGAAGGAGGAGCACCAGGTACCAGCAGGATTGGTAAATCCCTTGGAGGTCCTGGAGTGGAAGTGGGACAGGATATCTATGGATTTCGTGATTGGACTTCCACATACTTCCAGAGGTCACGACTCCATTTGGGTGATTGTCGACCGAGTCACCAAGTCGGCCCACTTCTTACCCATCAGAGATCATGGCTCAGTAGAGAGCTGGGGACATCTCTACATTCAGGAGATTGTACGGCTTCATAGTGTGCCATCATCTATCATCTCCGATCGAGATGCTCGCTTTACTTATCGGCTTTTGAAGGGGTTGTAGGAGGCATTCGGGACGCAGCTATGTCTGAGCACCGCCTTTCACCCTCAGGCGGATGGTCAGACGGAGAGGACCATTTAGAATCTCGAGGACATGCTCCGTGCATGTGTCCTCGACTTTGGTAGCAGCTGGGAGGACCACCTACCCTTAGTGGAGTTCGCGTACAACAATAGCTACCACTCCACCATCGGGATGGCACCATACGAGGCATTGTACGCCCGACCTTGCAGATCACCTCTATGCTGGACAGACCCTGGGGAGTCGGCACTTGTGGGACCAAAGATGGTCCAGCCCACGACAGAGAATGTCCAGGTCATCCAGGAGTGGATGCGGATAGCTCAGAGCCGGCAGAAGTCTTATGCTGATAGGAGGCGGAGACCACTAGAGTTCGAGGATGGCGACCGCATCTTCTTGTAGGTATTACCTCGACGTGGATTACGGAGATTTGGCTGGGGTGACAAGTTATCTCCGCGCTTCATTGGACCATTCCAGGTTCTCAACAGGATAGACGAGGTGGCTTATCACCTATCTCTACCACCTCAGTTGCACCGGGTGCACGATGTCTTCCACGTATCTCAGCGGAGGAGGTACGTGCACGATCTGACGCATATCATCGACCATGGGGAGATGGACCTTGACGATGGGGCGACTTTTGCGAAGGTCCCAGTGGAGATCGAGGATCGACATGAGTGGGTACTACGTGGGCAGTCTATTCCTCTAGTGCACATCAGATGGTAGCATAGGAACCTCCAGGAGAGCACTTGGGAGCGGGAGGCTCAGATGCGTGCTCAGTACCCTCATTTGTTTCCCTAGTTTGTGATGTATCTTTACGGGGACATAAAGCCCTGAGGTGGGAGTAATGTAAAGACCCATAAAATTCAAGGATTTTTTTTTCTTAATTTCTTTGAGATTTTACGAGTATGCAGTTTCTGACGGCACCTGATTCTGAGGCCCGGTGTTCCCAGAATCAATTTCTGAAGTTTAGCTCAGGTACGTTCAGTGAATGAACGAGTGGGTTTTTCTAACTTTTGAACCGTTTCTCGGAATCAAAATCCGAGGGCACCGTTGAAACCGAAATGCTTATTTTTGCTTAATAAGACCTTATTCAGAGTTGTGTTTGCTCGGGAAGAGTTGTTTAAATTTTGTGGATTAAGACTACAGAGAAATAAAATTGTGCTACTAATTTTATTTCTCTTAAGTGGTTAAATCCTAAGGATGGAGGTTGGGTGGAACTAACCACCCATGTGAGGTTAATAGTGTGGTGGGGCCCCGACGAGCCCCCACCCCTTCAAATCCCCTAAGACCCATCTTTAATGTTGGAAACCCCCCATAAGTTTTTGACCTTCTCTACCTTTTTAATTGAATGCCAACACACCCATTCAATTAATTGAATCTCGTTAATTAATTAAATGAGGTTTTTGAATTTTTTAAAAATGTTGGCAAGTGTGGATAAATTAAGACAAAGTCTTAATTTGTTTTTGGGTTGGTTCGTTGTGTGGAGTCTGGGGAGAAAATAACCGAGGTCTCGAAGAACATCATCTTCCACGTTGAAGAACGCGAAGAACGTCAAGACCTCGACGAAGAACGCCGTCACCGCAAAGGAAGACCACCGTGCTGTCTTCTCTCCTCTACGCAGCCGGTGAGAGATGCTTTTTCTGGAGAACGACGATGCACCTTTTTCTTCTTCAGGTGTTCACCGACGACGTGTACGGAGCCAAACCCCGCGAAGAGGATTTCCGCGACGCTCATCAATCGTCAACTCATAATCGAGGTAGGGGTTAATTCTGTTTGTGAATTTTTTGTCGTTCATCGAATTTTATTTTTGGGCCGCTTGTTATCGTTATAACGGGAGGAGGTTAGACCGCACGAACACGACTGACCCTCCTCCCCCTTTGTTGTTGAATTCTTTGCGGCTTGAACGAAGGCGGCGCGGTGCAACGACACCGCGCAGAATCAAGGATGATCATGACGAAGAAGTGTGGCGCCGCCACGCCGTGCCGTTGAGGCCGAACGAAGCCGCATCCGGAGTCGGGCCGCGGTGAAGGGGCGCGGTGCCCTCACGCCACGCCAGAGAACCAAGAGGAGACCGCGGCTAGAGCGTGGCCGCGGAAGAGGGGCACAACACCGACGCACCGCACCGGTCGGACCAAGACCGCGACCTTTGTCCGTGGTGGAGCAGGAGAGGGTGGCCGGAGCCGCCGACCGCCGATGCATAGGGGGCGGGACCGGCTGGTCCCGTGCGACACCCTGGCCGGCCATTACGGCCGGCCAGATCTGGAAACCGGGGGTCGTAACCCCCAGCTGGCAATAGGAAGCGGCCCCCACGTGGGGGCCACCATTTCAATTAGGGGGGCAGCGCCCCCCCCTTTTCCGTGACAGCTTGGCCGAGCCGAGCTGTCTGGCCACGTGGGCCGCGCCTGCGCCAAGCCAACCGGCCGCACAGGCCGGGCCGGGCCATGCAGGCTGCGCCCTAATGGGCTGGACCCGAACCCGGATTGGGTCGACCCGATTCGGGCGGACCCAGGGGGTCTTGGGCCGGGTCGGTCCGGGCCCAAAACCCCCTAATACTGAATAGGTTCATTTAAATGCCCGTAACTTGGTCTAAGAACCTCCGATCGATCCACCATTAGTTGTGATGCGATTCTTGGATCGAGACGGTCGTTTCGGTATATTACACTCAATGTTTCAGAGAACTTGGGGTACGGACGGGTTGGTTTGAACACGAAACCAACCGGGCCCTCGGAGCGGAAACACTTATAACTTGAGATCTAAACGTCTGATTGATGTGCCGTCAACTTTTTTGGATTCCTCTAAGTGAGACGGACCTTTTGGATTACTCTGATCGAGGTTTGGATGCAGTTGGAGTGCAGTCGGGTTGGTTTTTACTTAAAAACCAACTGGGCCCCGGGGACGAAAAAGCCAATAACTCTCAGACCGGGCGTCTGATTGACGCGTCGTCTGTCAAATTGAGTTCCCTTTGTCGAGACGGAACTTTGGGATACATAAACTCCGGACTACGTGTCATTTGATGTATCGACCCCTTGGATCATGGAGCGGACCCTCCCGAAAACGAGCATTGCTATGTGCGGGAACCCTAGAGCTGGCTGCGATTGCGACGACGATGACGACTGCACTGAAATCCTCTGTGGGTTCGGCAGCGACGACGACTACACTAAAATCCTCCGTGGGTTCGGCAGCGACGACGACTGCATTGAAATCCTCCGTGGGTTCGGTAGCAATGAAGACCGTACTGAAATCCTCTGTGGGTTCGACAGCGATGACTACTGTTCTTGTATCCTATGTGGGTCCGGAAGTACTACTGTTCTTGTATCCTACGTGGGTCCGGTAGTGTTTGACTCTGTTCTTGTATCCTACGTGGGTCTGGCAGAGTAGCTGGTCTGTATCCTATGTGGGTCCGACAGCTTAGCTGGTCTAGTATCCTACGTGGGTCCCAGCTTAGATGAATCAGTGGCTACATCTGATCATCTCTATTACCTTAAGAAAAAGTATACCTGTGTGAGCTGAGTCTTGAATTTCAATCATTATCTTCGATATGATTGACTTGCTTTCCTATGTGGATTGTGTTGTGCTTTCCTATGTGGATTGGGTTGTACTATCCTGTGTGGACGTGATCGAACTAGGGCTCTGATGTTAGAGCCGAACTGGAATTGATGACTTAGGTATATGTATGGGCATATACCTAAGTAGTTTTGGATGTTACTTCGTGATTGTATCTTTCCTTTGTGGATTCTGGGAGACCTTCGGGGGTCTCGGGGTCCCTAATGAGTAGCATATACTCACCCCTGCACGGGCTATGCCCCCACTACGTTGTGTTGGATGCAGACGATGGACAACGCTGATCGTGGTTGAGGCTTGTGGAGCAGGTCGATACCTGGAGGTGGACCACTAGGCGGGACGTACACGGAGCGGCCGGCTGGACCCGAGGAGCTGAGGAGGCTATCAGTACCCACCCTTCAGGTGGGACTTCCAGTGGACGACTCAATGTTGCTTCTTTACTTTCAGTTTCTATACTTTCTTTCCAGTTGTACTTTACTTTCAATTTGGGTTTGTATTCTGGCCCATTTACTTTCCGCACTTACTATTGTACCCAGTTTTACTTAGTGTTTACTTCTGCTGGCTTACTCTGTTGTATTTGTTTACTTTATAAGGAAATGCCTTCCCCTTTTTTCGGGATTTACACCTTTTATGCTAGTCTCCAGCCCCTGGCCTATGGGAGGCGGGCTTGGGGTAGTCACGACACGGGTCCCGAGGACGGGTCGTGACAGAAATGGTCCTTCCTAGTGTGTTGGTTTAGTCGTTGATAGTCTATACAGACACGCCAACTATTCTGCAAACGATTTTGAATCAATTCATTGTTTTCATTTTTGATTACTATAAGGCCAGTTTTTTTAGGAACTACTTGAATTGGACTGACCCATTGGCTTTCAAATATGGGGTAAATGATTCCAACAACCAATAATTTTGTTACCACCTTTTTTCACAACTTCTAGGAGGTTTGGGTTCAGTCTATTTTGTACTTGCCTTACTTGTTTAGCCTCATCATTTAATAAAATATGATGTGCAAAAATTTATGGGCTAATACCATGAATTTCAGCCAGTGTCCATCCCAAATATTGTTTATACTCCATCAAAAGGTCAAGAAGTGGCAATTCATGCTCAAGAGGGAGTGAACTAGAAATGATTACAGGAAACTTGTTTCCATTATCAATATATGAATATTTTAAATCTTGAGGTAGTTGTTCTAGTTCCAATTCAGGTGGATTTTGTATTGATTGGAGTGTGTGTGAAAGTGAAAGGTCACTGATCTCATCTAATTGCTCAATGGTATCATCCTTAGACGAGGAATGATCTTTTATAAGCTTAGCATTATCATCGATGGTCATTGGATCCTCAATGTTCAAGAAATTGTTAATTAATAAACATGCATGACACTTTTATAGACCAATATAATAATAAATGCATGATTCATTACCGATAATTTCAATCAATGAAGAAAAATCTGAAAGGGGGTTGGGGGAAAGAAAAGTTGTTTTTTAGGGGAAGGGAGTGCATCAATTGAATTAACAGAGAGAGAGGTATGTTCTTCTAAGGGGTACTTCATGGCATCAAGGATGTTGACATGGACTATGTCACCACCAAATTCTATAGATAATGTACCATTATAGACATTAATTATGGCTTTGGTGGTTATCAAGAAAGGTCTCCCCAATATAATTAGGGCATGTATATTCATCCTGTCATCTTCCATTTTTAGCACATAAAAATATACAGGAAAAATTAATTTTATCACCCTTACAAGGACATCCTATAACACACCAGAAGGGTGTGTAGTACTCCAGTTAGCCATTTGAACAACAATTATAGTGGTATTTAGTTCTCCAACCTGAAATGTAGAGTAAATAGAGTGAGGCATCACATTTATAGAATCACCTAAATCAAGAATGGCATTGGAAAATTAATACTCCCCTATGGTGCATGGAATCGAGAATATCCCAGGATCGTTGCACTTGGTGGGGAGTGATGGATCTATCAATGCTGATACGTTCCTCCCCAAGCTCACATTTTCATCTCCATGAATTCACCTTCGGTGTGTACACATATCCTTTAGAAACTTTTCATATCATGGAATTTGTTTCACAACATCAATCAAGGGGATGTTTACCTTCACTTTTTTAAAAGTTTCCAATATTTCCTTATATAGTCCAGTTTCCTTTTGTTTCCTAGGTTGGGGGGGGGGCTTTTGGGAAATGGAAGAGGAATGGTTTGTCTAGGAGACTCATCGATATACACACTCTTTCCTTTGGAAGGGCTTCTCTCAAGACATGTTTTTTCAATATTTGGAACATTTTCAATGGTTGGGATGGAGTTTTCATCATGAGGGGATGAATCTAGTGGATGGGTAATTTGACTTTTAAGTTTTTTACAATTTGAATGGAAATGGCACTAAAATTTCCTTTAAACCTAGGGTTAACTACTAGTTGAGAGGGTAGTTTAACCAACCCATGACTTTGAATTTCACCCACTGATTTAGATAGTTGACCTAATTGGATTTTGAGGCCTTGTATGGATGCTTGGGTGGTTTTCTGGAATTGGATATTGTTGGGAGCCATTTGTTTCATCATATATTCTAGGATTGGCTCAGATTTTGGAGGGGGTGATTGGAAAGGCCTTTGGGGTGGTTGAGGATTTCTGGGCGATGGTGGATGGATGGATACTCTGACCTTGTTGGTTCCATGGTTGATGATGATGGTTTGAATACCCCCTTTCCTATAATCTTGGTTTTATTTCCACCCAGAGTTGGATGGATAGTACGGTTCTTGCCTAAATGGTTGGTTATAGGGGAGTCCTGGGAATATTGCCTCACAACTCTCAGAATTTTCTCTAAATTAGGGGAATTGGTTAGAATATTGGGTGTCAGAAGAGAAGATTCCAAAATGGATGGGAGGAGGAGATTAAGATTTCCCTTGGGAGAGAGCGAGTTTTTGTAAAAGGGTACTTACCTCTTCAAAATTTGTGTCCACCTTCTTCTCAAATTTAGTACTTTTCACCTCATGGACACCAGGATTGTGTACAATCGAACTTGTACCAAATTGTTGAGTTTTCTGTGCCTTGTTCTCAATTAAGTTCCTTGAAACAATTGGGGTTTTATCAACTAGCACACCACCTTCAGTAGCATCAATCATATTTCGATCAATAGGAATTAAACCTTCATAAAAATAGAAAATTAAAATTTGATCTATTAAATGGTGGTGTGGACAGCATGATCATAACTTTTTAATGTGTTCCCAATATTCATGTAATGTTTCCCCTTGAGATTTACTTATACCACATATTTCTTTCCTTATAGTTTCAGTTCAAGAGGCTGGGAAATATTTTTCAAGAAAAATGCATTTCATGTCTGCCCAGCCTCTAATTTGTGAATTATCATAGTAAAGCAAGTCTTTTGCAGTGACTTCCAATGAAAATGGGAATTCTCTAAGCTTTACTTGTTCCTAATCAACATTTTATGGTTTTAATGTATGACACATGATATGAAATTATTTAATATTTTTATCTGGATATTCTCTAGGAAGTCCATGGAATCTTGGAAGTCAGTGAATTAGACCAGATTTTAGTTCAAAATTGGGTGCCTCACCTTGTATTTGAATATATGTGGGTTGGATATCAACATTAAGTGAGGTTATTTCTTTTAGTGTTTGATTATTTTCATCCATTTTATACTCGTTAATTTCTGGTTCTAATTTTGTTCCATAAGAATAGTGGTTTAGAAAATTTTCAAGTAGTGGTGTGTCCTCCTTCAAAGGGTTGTCTTGTGCATCTCGGGGCCGCTGACGTAAGATACTATCCAGTTCGGGATCAAAAGGTGGTAAATCTCTTGGATTATAATTCATCATGTACAAAACCTACACAATAAATAAATCATATCATAGATATATAGGTAAAGTTATATGATAAAACAAATAAATATTCACAAAATTTACAAAAAATATTATAAAAAACACACACTAAAAACCAAAGTGCTCCCCAGAAACAACGCCAAAATTTGAATGTGTTGTCATGAAACCTCAAATTAATAGTGATTTAAAGAATATTTTTTAGTCTAGGGTAGATCCTAGGTCGTCTCTCAAGGAGCGTTGGTGGTTTTATAGTGTGAATTTTTAATAAGAAGAACAAAAGAGGGGGGTGGTTTGAAAACAATTTTAAGAAAGTAACTTAACATAAAGAGTTATAAAGTTGAAAGAAAAAGTGGATTTTAAAAAATATGAGATAAATAGTGATCATTGTAAAGTTACTACAACACTTGAAGAGTTCCTTGATCTCAATTGGTTATTAGGTTTTTTTGTAATCCTTTGGTTGAGGGATGACCAAGATCTTGGTTCCCCTCTTTCCTCTTAAAATAATGCACAAACAACCACCCCTTGACACAAAAATCATGATGTCAAGGTTTTTAACTCAAGAATAGAGTGATTTATTCCAAATCATACTTAAATATCATGTATATGTGAGAGAAAGAGGATGATTGTTTTGTCCAATCGGAACAACTCAAGATTCCCACTTGAATATCAACCCAATCGATATTGAAGTAAGAAATGTTTCACTTAATTAAACCAAATAAATGAATTTAGAGAAGAAGAATATAAATATTAAACATAAGTGAAATAATTCACACAAAAACTACACAAAACCAGTAGAATATAAGGTTCCAGAACACCATCTTCAAGTGTGTAGCTCCCTCGCAATGATCACCCACAGTTTAGCTCGACATTAGGAGGAGGAGGAAGCTCGAGGGGAACACCTTTTTCATTATTGACCCCTATGAGGATAGGGGAATCCAAAACATAAAGGAAGAGGAGGAGACTCCCCTAGGGCTTCAAAATGGTAGAGTTTCACTTCAAGTTTGAACTTACAAATGAGGAGCCCAATCTTCCATTTTATAGGAAAAGTGGAAGGTGGTTTTGGGTACACAGATTGTGTAAAACCACTTGTCCCATGGTTTTAGACTACTTGACAGTCAAATATCTCTTTGTAAAAAACTAGAAACATGTTTTCCCACCTCGTTACTATCTCCACCAAAAGTGTGGCCCTATTTAGACAATTAGACCTTGAGATATTGATGAAATACAGAACACCAAATTTGACTTTGTGCATATTTGATTATTTGGACAGATCAATATGGATGGGCATTGTAAAGGATTAATGAGGATTAGGTTCCTTCATATTAAATGTATCCCATTAAATTTTGTACCAGACCACAAAATTGAATCCTATTTGGATGCACGATTTTGTAAAAGTATGCGGTTGAGTCCACCGGTGTGCATGGATCCTCCAGAGTTTGGCCCATTTTTCTTGGACATCATCATGGGCCCTCCAAATCACCTCCACCTTCAATGAGATTATAAAAAAAGTATCATTTAACTTTTTAAAATTAAAAAATACAAAATTATTGAGTCAAACATGAAGTGAAATTTGTTATTATTTTTATAATTTTCAATACAAAACTACTTTAGCTCAATGGTGTAAGGGTGAAAATGAAATAGTGAATCGTAGTGCGATCGTTGGCTAGAGAAGGTAGAAGGGGAGATAGGGTCACCAAGTGGGTGGAGGCATGCTACAAAGGGAGCGGATTTGTAGGAGTATGGAACTGAGATAGGGGAAGGAGATTTAGCTGGTGCTGGTTGGGTGGACGAAGTGACAGGTGCGTGGCGGCTGGACGACCCGAGGCCGGAGGTGCGGGGCGGAAAGAAGCGTAGACAGAGAGGCAGTCAGGAAGCTGGTCGTGGGTTCAGGGTGTACTGAGAGTCGCAATGCCCTGGGGATTTGGGGAGAGGGTGCGGCACACAGGAGGATATGGGGGAAGTTCGGTGCAGTGTAGAAGTGATGGTGGGAAAGGTGGAGCAGACCAGGTCGCATGGGGGGGGGGGGTTGGCAATGTGAGAGGGTAAGAGGAAGGAGGGAGGAAAGTGTTACCACTAAATCCTACTAAAAATGGAGAATATATATATATATATAATAAATAACTAAATAAATAAATAATGATGATGATGATAATAATAATAATAATAATACTAATAATAATTATAATATTTTCAATTAAAATAATAATAATAATAAAAATTTTAATAACAAAACAAAAATAAGAATTTTTATTTTATTTACTTATTTGAATGCTGAAACCACATGGTTTGCGCATGCCACAAGCAGTTGTGCGTGAACCGTGAGGTAGCTTCCATCCACTCCAGATGACGCCGCATGGGTACCCGGGCTAATAGCACGGTCTTCACTGACCATTCAGTGCCTGTGCACTGGTCTAAAACCCCCCACAACTTCTGATAATAATAATAATAATAATAATAAAACAATAACATAAAGTTAAAATCATTTATAACGCTAGTTTCATACTTAATAATAATATTAATAACATTTTTTATTTATAATAATATTAATGAAACTTTTAATGATAATGATAATAATATTAATAACCATAATGATAAAAAAATAAAAATGATAATAATATTAATTTCATTTTAATAATAATAATAAAATTATTAACAATAGTAATTTTTTTAAATAACATAATAAATTACAAAATTTACCCATTTTAATTTTTTGAAGGCAGGAAGGTCACACAATTGTCTGGGCGAATCCGCGCAGGGTTTCCAAAATGTTCTCCGCCCGTGCACCCAATGAAGTCAACTCAAAAATGCGTACTTTTTGAAAAAACTCAAAAATCTCATTCGGGATTTAACCTGAAACTGGGAAAAAAATTTAAACTATAAAGAAAATAATAAAATAAAATAATAGATAGGTCGGGGTTTGAGAATATTTCATGTAAATACCAAATAGAACCCAATGAATTATCTAATAAAGAATGAATATATCTTAAATAAATGTAATCAGATATATATATATATATATATATATAAATTATCTTATCAAATTATTCCACACTTGAACAATTTATGGTCCTCAAGAAAAAATCATATAAGTAAGGATTCCATATGGAATAATTTTTAATAGGAAACATGCATTACATCCTAGAAAATAAAACTAAGTGATAGTGGAAAACCATGTCCTCCAGAATCCCTCATGTTGTGAAAATTATTCAATATTAATGGTAAAGTTTTTTATTTAGATTGTTTATTCCATTAATTAAAATTTTTCAAATGTTCCTTAGATGCAATACCCATATAACAATTTACCTCACCATGATTTTCTCTCATCACTCAAGGTAAAATAATACTAATGTTATGCTCATACCTTGAACAAATTTTCCTAACCAAAGTCTTGTAATAATTCTAACATCTCTACTCCATCAGTATAATCACACAATTAATAATTAGGGATTAATTAATAAGGTTCAAATGACACTTTGGATAAGGGTAGGTGGGTGGATGATAAAAATAATGTTAAAAAATGAGGGAAAACACACACATATAATACATGATCATCATGAATAATGAAATGAAAAATATTCTGAAGAATGTTTAAACACCAAACTAAAAAAATATTAGGCAAGGTTAATGGATGTGTCATAAAAGTAATATGAAAGTATATTTTTTCTCTTCTTTTTTGTAAGTCATGTCTAGGACAAGTCTCACATCCATCAATAAACCACATACGATCCATAATAAGATTCACCTGTCTAGTATTAGTTATTTTTTTCCTTCCTAATACAAAAACAATTTTATTATATATATATATATATATATATATTAATAAGATAATTATTAATGTTACATCACAAGAACCATGGACCACTTCCTGAATATCATGTGAAAAAGTAACTATTCATATCTTCAATAGTAAGCATCCCATGTCCATCTGTAATGACCATATCCCCACACATATTCAAGTGAAAATAATGAAATTATATAAAGAGTAGGATATGAAGGGATAAAATGGGCTTATAATACTTCTCAATCTTAACAATTCCATTCATGGATTCTATTATATTAACATAGAAAAATTTACAAGCATGTTTCAGGATAAATAGATCAACAAAGATTTCCTAAGTCATTTTAATAATGTATTTATTTAGTTATAACCTCAATAATATTCAAATTAAATTTATGATAGGTTTTCATTCCACAATAATCTCTTAAGAAATATGATCAAAAAAGGATATGTTAATGTATGTCCATAATCCTCTCAAGAATGGAAATAAAAAACCATGGGAATCAGTCAAGGAAAAACAATAAGTAATAATCCAATCAAAATCAATTGAAATAAATGATAGTCATATGTAAATTTATCAACTCAACAATCATAATAAAATCCATAGAAATAATAAAAGTAGATTTCAAAATTTTCCAACCAAAAGTTTTCTTTTATATAGAAGAATTAAATTTGAATTCAAGTAAAATAATTCATTCAGAAAAAAATTTCTCCTTAAATAATAAAAATACAATAATATAGGTGTAATCACAATGAAGATAATTAATTTATCACCCACACATAAAATGAAACAATGTCTGCACTATTTTTAAAGGTGACATGATAGAGAAAGAAATAATAAAAAAGACACACTAGAGATGGTAATTCAAAATGTAAAGTAGGGAATCAAGATATCCAAGTAATCAAGATCATTCCATGGGAAAAAATATTATATATAAATGTTACATGTGGCATCATACAAAAATTATTAGAAAGAAAGATACTTACACTAGATAATTAATCAACACACATGATATAACCAAAATGAAATCAATAAGGCATCAGGTGTACAAAGTAGTCAGAAATGAATAGTATTTCATATCAATGTGAGTGGATAAGATTAAAAAGGTCAAATAAAAAAACTATTAATACATAAAAATAAATAAAAAATTCTCATTAATCAGTAGAAGCAAACAAATTTGTTCTAACCTTAAATCACTAAAATAACATCATCAGCTAGATAGATAGACAATGATTAGGAAGAGAAGTCCATCAGCTTAGGTTTCCTATGCATATTGTAGGAACTAGTAGTTGTATCCTAAATCTCATGGGATCACTTGGTGGGGTTTACCAACATAGTAATGGGAAGATCAAATATCTTATGTGATAGATGGAGTATCCATGAAAACCATGGAGGGGACTCCTATACAGTATGGATATGGTGCTCCTAGAGTCTTACCTATAGGTAAACCACTGAATGAAATACCTAATATAGTAGGATATATGGTAGTCTAAAAAAATCATCAATAATGATGGTAAATATATTATATTGAGACATAGCTAAAAGAATTCATAAATAATAAAGAGAATATAAGAAAGATATATTGGAAAAAATCATATCCCATCCATTAGATAAAATAAATGGTACATCCAAGAATAAGGAATAAATAGAGTAAAAAAATACACCTAGAAAAGAGTAGAGTGGGGGAGGGTTATGCAAGGGTAATACTAGACAATGTGGTGAGACTTGCCGCTATCATCATCTAATGTCCCCTCTAGAATAAAGGTTGTTTGAATCATCCCCACAATGTCTATGATAGTAATGGAGGTATAGGAAGGTTGATAGACCTCAATAGAAGTTATCGTGATGTTGGTAGCTAGTTCAGCCGTAATAGGTAGAGGAGAAGTCCTAATCCATACTAGGGATGAAATATTAGGAACTAGAGATATGAAAGGGACCACATATGAAGAAGATAAGTTGGGGACCTTTCCCCATCAAGCCTACTCTGTCAAAAAATCCTATTTGTAAGAAGAGTTTTTAAGATTTGTAGGAAGGTTGATAGGGGTGGATGAAGGGGTGGGAATGGAGGTCAAAGTTGGGTCTGCAGAAGAAAGTGGTGGGTGGGTAGATGTAGTGGCGTTAAACTAGGATGAATTTGTTTAAGGAATTTTTAAATTATGGAAATATTGTGTATAGTTCTCCAGAATACATTGATGAATATCCCAGATATCTGAGGAAAATTGTGGTCTAGGTGTATAATGGGTAGGGGTGGTGTAGTGGTGGGTGGTGGAGCGGTGTTGGAAGTAGGGGTTAAGAAAGGATGTATAGGTTCCTCATAAGCATGAGAA
The DNA here is from genome assembly GCA_963277665.1 of Viscum album. Taxonomy (NCBI): domain Eukaryota; kingdom Viridiplantae; phylum Streptophyta; class Magnoliopsida; order Santalales; family Viscaceae; genus Viscum; species Viscum album. The sequence goes on from OY728119.1 coordinate 2,126,090,570, forward strand.
TGTGTGTTCAGAAAACCACGATTTGGGGCCTTAATATTGTATTCTATATACTCAAGGGGCCCAAGTATTCTGCATCATATATTCCATAGTAGCCCCATCTTTTGTAGAAATATGAGATCAATGAACCCCATATTACCAAGATAGGTAAGGGGATGAATAATGTTGAAAACTCTTTCATGACATGATATACGAGTGATGAAGCTTACCCCAAAAACATACCATGAGACCTCATCACATTGGCCTTATAGTAAAGCGAAAACTGGTGAGATATGATAACCGTAGGCCCACATTTAGTAGAGGTTAAGATGATAACCACTATCTTTATAATTTATCCAGGAGACTATTTTCTAGATAGACAATCATGGGCCATGTCTTGATGAAAATATTGTAGGGAAACACCCTACAGTTGTGTACTCTTCATCTTACATGGATAATAAATTCTCTAGGGGTCACATGCTATGAATTCTAAACTCCTCATCATATTCATGTTTCTCTTGTCCAACCACATGGGTATAAAGACTAAATAATAAATAATATCAAAAGAATAAATGCACAATTTAACTGGGAACTCACCTAGCATGAGCTTCTATGTCCAACCTCCAAGTCTAAAAGTAACCTGCATGATCGGTAGATCAAAATTTACTAAGAAATCAAGTAAGATACCTTAACATGTCTCCTCACATACCTCGGTAATTATAGAGAGGTGAATCCATCCAATTAGCATAAGGATTTTCTCTTTCATTAGAATATTCTCATGAATATCCAAGTCAAGTGTCATGTTGGTCCTCATGGTCTTAGCCTAATGATGGACTATGAAAACCTAATGCTCAGGCATGGAAAAGTGTTGGAATGGGTGTAGGTGAATTTTATGGGAAGTGTTATTGGATTGAACAAAATAATAATAGGCATCATTAGAGGCTATGGGAGTGGAGGATCTCGATCTAGATGATGTTAGGCAAGGTTTTTTGGGTGGCAGTGGAGTATCTAATGTCAGGAGTTTGGGAAGAGGTGGGTCATCAAATTAGACTGTTCCTTTAGAGAATGATTCACTGGTGGTTTTGGTATGGGCCATGAAAATGGTGGGAAAGAGAAAGCATGGAACAAAGGTGAATGGGTTGGAAGCTCTACTAGGAGATGAAGAGGGGAAAATGGATGAGGAATGACAACCAATAACGTGAGAGAGGAAGGGAGGTTTATGTCTTAAGAGGAGGTTCTGATGAATCCCATGATCCCAATACTCATAATTTTAAAGATTTCATGAGGTTTTCAAATCATGTAAATCATTCACAACATTTAAAATATTGAAATTCCAGTTTTCTATTCCCGATATATTCACATTGTGTAAATTTTACATGATGCGATTTAGGCCAACTGTACATAATTTGGCTAGGAACCACTAACCAGTTTCCAACATTACAAAACCTTCCTAGTTTTTAGATAATATATTCTAACCTATGGAACCCATATTAGGTTTCCTTCTAGTCAGTGGTTTATTTTACTTTGATATCAAGATAGAGAATTCGAAACAATTTACTTTTAAAGAAACAATACACACCTATGAAAATGGTTCTTTGATAAATTTTCAATAATTAACCATTAATCTCAAAGGGTTTCCCTTCAACTATTTATATTGAAATTGTTCCATAAAGTAAAACATTGAATACTTCAAAAGGACATGACAAATGGAATTTTAGTTAACCTGGGTATAACTTCATACAATAATTAGAGAGTATTACTTGTCCCCTGGTGTGAAGACTCATCATGAAATTCATTAGTCATTCCATTTAATTGTTTTTTCATTATAATTAGATCATTTTTGCAAGAGTCTCTTCAAATCACATTCATATCATCCATTTTCAGTAGTCACTATTTTCTAGATTTGAAGTCTCATTGTTTAATTTTTTAATTTACAAATAATAGTGATTATATAATTCCTCCAATAGGTGATAGGGAACCCCATAAAAAAGTTAGAACAATGTAGTGTCGATGGGTGTTTTATATACTGTTTGATATGCCCAACGTGCACCATCCAATTTAACACTCCAATAATTCCAAATTTTACTCACTTTCTTTTCAAAAATTTGTTTGATCTCCCTATTGTGAAATTCAAATTTCCTGCTAGTATGCACATGGTAAGGAGTTACGGTGTTGTAATTAATTCCATATTATTTAACAAGGCCTTTAACAAAAAAATTTATTAAGTGTGTTCCCTGATCACTAATTAATAATCATAGAGATCAAGATCTGGAAAAATGTTTTTCCATAGAAAATTCATGACCACCAAGGATATATCATGGGTTGGGGTTTTAGATTCTAACCAATTTGAAACATAGACCACACCGTCTAGGATGTAATACTTCACATAAAAATTAGGGAATGGTCCCAGGAAATTAATTCCACATACATCAAATATTTTTAATTCATGGATAGGGTTTGGGGGAATTTTATTTCATTTTCTAATGGTACCCATCTACTGGAATTGATCACAAAATTGTATAAAGCTCCTCGCATCCTGATGGAGTGTGATCTATAATAGTATACTTTATCATATCTTAGACAATATGAGTTTAGGCCCATAATGTGCTCCAACTAGTGACATGAGAAATATTTTGAGAATTATATGAATTTCATCCTATGGGATGAAATGTTGCATCAATACCTCTACAAAACACTTAAATAATAGTGTCTCATCCCATAAATAGTTTGAAGAATCGAACAAGAACTATTTCCTCTTTTGATATGATAAACGTGGTTAAATATATCTCATTGAAATATAGTTTTAAATATCCTAAAACCATAGTAATACTTTATTATTTATATTTAAAAGTGTTTCATCATAGAAATAGTCCTCAATACTAAGATTTTATTCATCCTAAATACTAGGATACAGAAGTCTTGATAAGTGGTCATCAATGACATTTTCAATCCCCTTCATGTATTTTATGTCCATTTAAAATTTATATAACAATATGATCCACCATATTAGATGTGGTTTGGAATCCTTTCAGATCAACAAGTATTTCAGTACTGCATGATTTCTATATACCACCTCATGGAAAGAAAGAGGTATGAGTGAAATTTTTCAAAATAAAATACCACTACCAGTAGCTACCTTTATTTCATTGTATAATTAATTTGAGCTTCATTTAGGGTATTTATAACATAATATATGGGGAGGAATATGTTTTGAACCTTTTAACTAAAAACAACTCCCACATTAAAATATGTAGCATTACACATCAATTCAAAAACCTTATCCCCTTCAGGTGAAATTATTATAGGAGTATCCACTAGGGTATTTTTCATAGTGTTAAATGCCTACAAACACTCTTTAGTAAAATAAAATGGGGTTTACATAGATAATATGTGTGTATGTAGGCGGAATATTCTTGTAAAATCATTGATGAAGCAATAATAAAATATGGAATAGTCCAGAAAACTCCTTATACCTTTCACTATTATGGGTTCAGATAAATCAATAATTGTTTTTTTCAGATCGATATACATTCAATTATTTGATATTCTTTGTATGAGGAATGTTCTTACTTAGACCATAAAATGACATTTTTCTTAGTTTAATACTAGTAAATCTTCTATAAAATAGTGTAGAACTCACTCCATATTTCTTAGGCATACTTTGAAAGATTGTTTATATATAGATAAATCATCCATAAAAATATATAAAAAATCCTCTAACATATCATGGAAAATTCATGTCATACACCGTTTAAATATCACCATAGAATTTCATAGTACTTATAACATCCTTCGATAGTTAAAGGTTACTAAAGGACATGTATATGTGTTTTTTTGAAAAATATTTTAGGTTGAATATTGATTTATTATATTTGAAATAACCATCTAGAAAAAATAGAATTCATCAGTAGAAAGTATCTCTAGTATCTGATCTATGAATGGTAGTGGAAAATGGTATTTTCGAGTTTCTGTGTTGATTTTCTATAGTAAACACATACTCACTATCTAGTAATGTTTCGAGTTGAGATTAAATTATCTTCATTCTTTTTTAAAAACAATCAATATTACTTTATCTGGGATGACTTATAGTGGACTCACCCACTCTGTGTTAGAGCTGGAAAATATTATACTATAATCAAGAGTATTTACTAATTCCTTATTGACTACTTCTTCTATTAATGGAGCGAGTCAACTATGAAGTTTATTTTTTGATTCAACATAATGCTCTAACAAAATTTTGTGGTGGAAAATTAGGGGATTGATCATCATGAGGCCAAGAACACCCTAAGGAATTGAGTTTTTATTCCTTTTTTCGATCATCAATTGATATTTATTATTGAACATGATTTAGCTTTGAAATGATGATAACTACTAGTGAAGTTACAAGTTCTATGAATGAGTACTTTAATGCGTTTTTAAGGGATTAAATTCTAAGATCACCAGGTTGATGACTGATGGTAAGAATGGTGAAATTGTATCCATCATCATAGGTTTGGGGTCATTCATATCATTGTAATCACTACAATTATTTTATTCAAGATACATGGTCTCTCTATCATCATCAATGGTAATGTAATCATCTTCCTCATCGATCATAAATATTATTTGAGAATCAAATGAATCACCACATTTTTTGGAATATTTCACTAAATCAAACAAAACATGTTCATGGTCAACTTTGAAAAACATCCTTCCCTAATTCACATCAATAAATAACTTTCCAATGGTAAGAAATGATGTCCCTATAATGATGGGTAAATATCCTTATTCCTATATATAAAATAATATAAAATTATCAAGAAAAATGAATTTAAAAACCTAGAATAAAACATAATCAACAAGCCCTCAAGGATACCTGACTGATCAGTTATCTAGTAGAAGTAAAACTCCTGTTGGTTTCAAATCTTCTATCCCCAATTTTTGGAAGACACTCATTGACAAGACATTGATACTTTCACTGAGTTCGTACAAGGATATTATGAATTCAAACATTCTTATAGTACATGGAATCAAGAATCTCTTGGGGTCTGACATCATTAGTTGGATCTTCCACTAAATGACTATAAAAAATTATTCATTCAAGGGTATGACTCATAGGTTATCCATTTTTATTTTATTGGAGAGAAAATCCTTCAATATTTTGTTATAAGTAGACATATGAGTGATGGAATCCACAAAGTAGATATTGATGTGTAACTTCTAAAAAGTATATTTTTTTATTTACCCTCTATCTTTCCTTGTATAATTTTATATGAAAGAGGAGATGGGGTATGTATGATTGAAATGACACATAAAAATATTACTTTTTAAACTACTCTTGAATAGTAACTTATTCAGTTGTCTATGATTCTATATTTTGTTGTTTAAAAATTTTATTTTTGTTATCATAACTATCTTCTCTAATGATTGTCACATGTATTTTAGGTTCTTCTATGTTATTCTAATATTATATGAATGGCTATAAAAAATTCATCATTTTTATAATCCTAAAGGCCATAACATTATCCTCCCCTCTTTGATGTTTATTAGTATTACTAAGCAGCATACCAAGTAATCAGTTTTATAGATTCTTTTAGATTTGTCTCACTTGGTGCTTAAGATTTTTAAGGATAGTCCAATGATTCTGCATATTTCTTAGGTGTTCATCGTATGATCTTCCTTATGAACAAATGTGGTGAGCAGGTTTTCTAGATTTTATTATTGACATGGGTATTTTTTTTGGTTTTCTAAATGGAGAGTGATGAAACTTTTTTAGGGTAGAAATATATGGTCTCTAGGGGAAAAGATTTTTGAGGACAAGAAGATAGTTTCTCAGGTGTGTACCTAGATGGTATCTGATTTCAAGATGGTTTTTGACCACTCCTATGTTGATAGTAACCATGATTGGGTTGTTTTGGCTGTTGAACTATTATTTGTTGATAATATTTCTGTTGGTATATCAGTGGTTTTTGAAATTATTAATTTTTTGATGGTAATATATGTAATTAAAATCATAATTTTGGGGTTGTTATATTACTACCTTATACTAATTTTATGGGCGTGGGTCTCTAAACATTTCATATGCCTTGATTTCTGTAATAGGGGAAGGAGGTGGAAATATTGGAGAAGGTAGCTAAAAATCCTCTATGTTATTTTTGAGGGCCTCAACATGGGTTGAAAGGTGTGTATTCTATTTCACCTAGTTAATTCCATATTGAGGAGGTCCCCGATCACTTTTCCACAGAAAGAGATTGTGGGAGATTTTATCTAAAATTTCTCTTCCATCTAATGAAGTTTTGAGCATGAGTCCACCATCACTATTAGTGTGTGCTACAGTACGTGGAACTGGTTGAAATCTTTGGTAAAATTATTGAAGCTATAACCAAAAATCATGTCAGTGATGTGGGAACTTTTGGGTTATCTCTTTGAAGTTATCCCATCATTCTCAAGATGATTATCCATCTTTTAGCCCAATGTTATAGATCTCATTTTTGACCTTCCATGTTCATATAGGTGGGAAATATTTATCTAAGAAATTTTTGAATAAATTATCCCAAGACATAAGGGAATAAAGATAATGGATCTTAAGAAAATCCTTGGATATATAGTGTAAGGAGAAAGAGAAAACTCTATGTCTGATCATGTCATACTTCACACCTTGACTTCAAAAAGGATTGCAAAATTCTTGGAAACTTGAAATATACTCATGTGGAACATCATGCTAAATTCCACTAAATTTTCCCATGTTTTAGATCATGTGAATAATTCTAGGTTTAATTTATTAATATTTCACCTAGATAGGTGGGAAAACAATAATGGGAACAACACCACTAATGGATGGAAAACCAATACCCCTAACGGTGGTATCTTATAGCAATTGTTTCTCTACCTAAATTTTAGGTGACACATATTGAATATTTTTAGGGTTTTATGGTGAAAGGTTGTTGCGTTCATCAATAATTGAGTGATTTCATGAATAAATATACCCCCTTGATATTAGGATAAAAAACAATATGTTTTCATCATCAAGGATCCTTGAACAATTCAGAGGGCCCTTCCACATGCTCCGGCCGACAAAGTGGACACATGTGTTGGTCCATGTATTAAAAATGTAAAAATAAAGGGTAAGGTGAAAATATGGTGTGAGGTAATCCAAGGTTCACACCAACGGTCACCATGCCTAAGCAATATCATGTCCCCATAAACAACACCAAAAATTTTCTAGCCCGCAAAATGTCGTTGATTCTATGCAGGCATTGATTGGATTCCAAAATTTATATTGTCTCAAACTACACTAGCTATAAATTCATATTATAATGCTATCATAGGGTCAAACCCATAGGGATAAGCTATAAAATATTATTAACTAGTGATTAAAACCTGATATATTAATTCAACATAGTAATCTCATATGTTTTTTTATCTAAGGCTTATGTAGTATGGTTTTAATTCATAATAAATAGAGGGATTAAGGTAAATTTCAAGGCTTATGAAAAAGGGATTCCTAAGTCTAGCATGTGATAGTCATATAGATTAGGCTGAGAAACAATTTTGAGGTCACCAATTTGATTTTTCCAAACAAATTGGATCTACCTAATCTATAAAACACTCATTGGTATAGAGGTATCCAAAAACCTAGGTGAAATAAGATCATCTTTAATGGAAGAAAGTGTTAAAGGATATTGGTCCCAGCCTTCTCCACTCCAAATAGGTCAAGGTTATCCTATTAAAATTCCTAGTATTAGGGTTCTACAATATAATGTGATTAACATGAATTCTTAACCTAATTACTAGCCACATGATCACCGAAGTTTTGATTTAATGATTTATTATGTTTAAAACACCCCTAATCTCAATCCCTAACCATAGAAGATTTTTTGCACATCATAATGATTCTATTTGAAAATGGATAAATCAAAATAATTAATTAAAAATGTATTAATCAATTTAGATTAAATCTATCCATGATTAAAGAAATTAAAAATTAATCAAACACTTACTCAAATGAAAGAATAAGAAAGGGAACACACCAATTGAGGTTGAAACAATAATAAGAATTTAAGAGGCAATAAAATGATGAACAAGTCATCCACTAGTCTAATAATGATATGTAGTAAGGAATATAAAATCAATAAATAAAAGGGAAAAAGTAGTTATAGAATGTTTGGAAAAATAAAAAATAGAAGAAATAAAAAACATGGCCTCCCACTTTATGTCATCGAGCGCTGGTATATTTATAAGACTATGAATCCTAAAATGTGTAATGATTTCACATCATGAGTTTTATTTAAATGAATAACACTTTGAGACATTCTTGAAGTGTAATATAAATTCAAATCATGTACTCAGGTCTATAAAAATGTTAGGAAATATTTTATCTCTTAGATTTCTTGTCTTGAATATTTTTTGGGTTCAGAATTCAAAAAATTCATGCCGTTTATTTTGTTAACATAAGTTATTTATATATCCCATAGGATTCATGACTTGTACCTATTTCATGGGCTGTAATTTATCTTTAAGGGGACATGTGGTTAAGGAATTCACATCATTAATAGGTTTCATGATGTGTAATATCTGAATTTTTTGAATTTAAAGAAGCTCATCTTTTGATAATTGAGTTTATATTTCCCGTAAAAACAAAACAAAACCCAATGAATTGTTGAAAAAATAATGAATAAATCTTAAATAAATATATCACATATATATATTTATCTTATTAAATCCAATATTCATCAATTAAATCACGATACTCAGAATCCACTAGGCAACAAGTAAACATGATACATTGTATCCACTAGGAATCGAGTAAATCACACAGCATCCATGAGGTATCATTGTATCCCTACAGTATGATTAGGTCCATCATAACAATTGTTTTATGTTATTTTAACTCACCATCTAGGGAATAATCATGTCCTGATAGTCCACCAATTTTGATAACTAAGAACAATACCTCCCAAGACATGGTAATAAACATAAAAATGTTGGGCATACAAAGAAAACCAAAATATATAATCTTGGTAAAAGTTTAGAAAAATACAATGAAAATGATCCACATAAAAAAATATAAAAAAATCTATAATAATACTCATGGAATCAAGTATCATAAATGGGTCTCATGGGAAATGCACAAACCCATATGCGACCAAAATAATGCATGATCATCAATGTATGGAAACATAAGAATTATACCAAGTAGAAAAGTGTATAAAAGATCCAAAAATGGTAAGGAACTTCCTATATTATGGTTGTATATAAATAACCCCACTTCTTTTTAGAGGATCAAAGATCGAACCATTCCCCTCACCCCCAAATAATGATATCGCATGTAACATAATCCTAACTTGGGTTTCAATTTTCAAGAAAGTAGTTTAGAATAGTGACCCAAAAATATTCCATACCAAGAAGGGGTTTGAAGAATAAAATACCTCATGGTGTCCATCAATAGAAAAAATTTAGAGGTATATTAGAGGAGGGGTCACCAATTAACTAGATTCATTTTCAATTTAGGAATAGATCATGCATTTCTCATCGATTCAACAAGACAACATTAATTATGGACAATGATTATCGATCTATCATCATTCCATCATCATAAAAGAGATTCATGGTGAGAATAAAAAATAAGAGACTCATGATTTTTAATCCATGTATACTTACTCAGATACGTCCACCATTTCTGAGGAGTTTAATTTGGAAAAAAGGAATGTTAATGATATGTCAAAACCACTACCAATCTTGAAATCGTTGAAGAATTCATAATAAGTTTTAATTTAAATTCATTGATTGGGAATCAGTATTCTATATCTATGAATCATATCAATATAAAATTGGTAAATCAAGTAAAAACTATTGGAATGTAGAGTGTCACATGATATAAATCAATTATCAATATTCAACCCACTTGGATTATCTAAAATATATATTCAGAGGAGAGTAATTCATATGGTAAGGCCAAAGGAGTCTCATAAATAAAGAGGGATTCCTATAATAATATTAACAAGTCAAAATAGACCATAAATGGGTGTAAAAAAATAATTAAGACCATTAGTTTCATGCATGAATGGTTTGACACATAGTTATACAAATCATGTAGAAATAGTGCACCCTTTATAGGATTTTGGACTTGTTGTACAGTTTGGCCATACTATTTTTCAATATATGATCTACCAAGGTTTTTGGTTACTGGTTCTTACTGCATAGTTTCAGAGGTGAGGCCACACTATTTTTCAAACCAATCATTTTAACTGTGCACCGCCCCTTGAGCATCTGTCTTAAGATTCATGATTCAGTTATAGAATATGAATGGTTTGGTAAAATATTGTGTGAACTTTTCACCCTCTAAAAGCCCCCACTACATTCTATAAAAATAAAAAAACCCCATAACTCATACCAAACCATTCATACCAAAAAAATATGATCAATGGTTGAAATTAACTCATAACACACCTGGAATTTTTGATTCTATTACATTCTACCGCTCTAAATACTTGTAGTCCTCAAGAAGAATCTCTAGGAATCATTCTCGAACAATTTGGGCCACTGAAATTGAATATCTTCCTTCCACTGCAACATATCATATTTTATTTTACCTTACCTCTAATGAACCAGGACAAGTAGTAGGATATTTCCACATTGGACTTTATCTTTCTAGTCTAAGATTCGAAATGATGAATTCACATACGATGCATTAAAATCCATCTTGATAACCTCATAGTCGATGACATGGGTATGAATGTGTTTGTACCTCCAATGTTGAGTCAAATTAAAACACATCATTCATACCATGTTTTCATGAAGGGAGACTTATATGGTACACCACTTTCCCAACCCATTCAGTTGTCCTGTATGGTCTAAAACATGTGGGGATATATTATCTTAATTCATCAAGAATTCATGGCCTAACTAAAGAGTCACTCTTAGAAAAATAATTTCACATATAATGCACTCTAAAGGTGTCCTCTGAGGGTTTCCATAAGAATTATCACTAATATTATCTATGATCAACCTCTTCTAAATTCTCTTCACACTTTAGAGGGTTCCTATACAATAATGGGTTCCACAATTGCTGCCTCGCTAGGATCATGCCAACAAAGTGGTGAATGACATGGTCTACCATAAAGATCCTTATAAGGTTCCATTTGAATCAAATACCGATAACTGTTATTATAAGGAAACTCAATGAAGGATTAGTGATCATCACACACTCCACTAATGTTTAGGATGCAAGATTTAAGTATTTTATCTAGTATGATAATCATCCTCTTTGACTGTCCATCTATTTGGGGATGGTATGATGTTCTTAATGTCAACTAAGTCCCTAAGGCTTTCTACAATACTTTCTAGAACTACAATATAAAAATTTAATCTTTATAAGGAATAATTCACAAGGTAACTCAATGAAATCATATTATATCATTGAAATATAGCTTTCCCATCTCTTAAACTGAGTGAGTTTTATGGACCTTATTAAATGAGTAACTTTCATTGGATGATCAAAAATAACCAAAATAGTGTCATATATCCTTGAGTTCATGGGTATTCCTATGATATACCACCCACATAGAGGCATATAGTTCCATTATTAGCTCATATGTAATGGAAAAAGTGACTACAACACACCCATTTACTAGGACCATATTGTTACCATCTAATGACCACCTAGGTATAAGGTCACCACTGGATAACTGTTCCCACATCACATCAAAATCTAGGTCAACCTCTTATACTACCTTTACCGGATATACTAAAGAATATGTAACCCCTAATGGAGAACATGTCATGGATCCTTGTTCCATAGAATACTCCATCCTCCAATTAGCTTGCAATCTCATCAAGAGGCACTATTACTCCAAAAGTCATTGAATGAGTTCCATAGATACTTTCATCTTATGGATAAGATAATTTTCAATTATTACCATTAATAGGTGCATATGGAATATAAAAATTTAAATTCTTTTGATACTATATCATGTACCTCTATAACATGTTAAGGTCCCAATAATTCAATATATAGAGAAATATCACAAGGATTGTGTATAAAACAATCCTCTCACTAAAGAGGTAGTATCAAAAACACTTCAAAGTGTCAACATGTAAACCGGTTCCAAGTCATGCAAATTATAGTTCAACTCATGGCCTAGATGACATATTCTATAAGCTACTACATGCTCCATATACATCATTACTTCTCTAAAACAAACTATTGATGAATCAAATTATAAAGCATAACTAATCCATAGATAGGGAATTATCAAAACTTGAGTTTTATTAAATTTACTATTAAAATGAAGAAAATCATCCTCATACCCATCCAACCTTTGAAACATCACTCCTGACTGATTGAAAATTAATTTTTTTATTAACATAAACCCCCTTTTAAGGTATGAGGGGGAACCCAACATTACATTAAGGACATAAAGATAAAAACCATTCCCTAATTGTCCAAAAGCCATCAACAATCTAGAATAAGACAAAAAATAAAATTTCCTCCCCAGCATCAAAATCATTAAGTACACCTTTCACCTTCTCATTACTTCTTGGATATCTATCCCATGCAGAGTTGCATGGGCCTCATACCAATGGCAATTAACATACCCTCTCAAGCATCCAAATCCAGATAGTAATGGTGTGGTGAAAACTCCCTACTCTAAACCTCATATGTAGAAGCCCCTTGAAGATGGTATGGTTGTGTAGGCCCTTGAAACACAAACCAAAGGTCACAAAACCATAGATCACATAGTCAAAAAAACCACCATCAAATTCATTCACAAATTCATTAAACCAGAATTCAGAAAAGAAATTATGAAATTGTCTGCATCCCGGCCATTGAAACCATCACCGGAAGATATCCCCACCACAATGAACCCATGAGGCTCCCTCTGACACCATAATCTAAGAAAATAAACCTAAAGAAACCAGATGCTCCAAGATGCGAGAATCCAACCCAACACCACCCAGGGCTAGATTACCCAATTAACACACCAAAGGAGAATCACCAATAAGGTGGAACAAGATGATCTAGACCAGAAGTGCCACTCTGGGCATGAATCCAAGAATATTTTAGATGAGAAAGAACCCACATTGGAGGAAAAATCGAGAAAACTCATGAGAAGTGGAAAAGTGGGGAACCCACGAGGACCAGGGGTAGGGCCACATTAGCAATGTCGACACCCCGAAGCCATCATCAGACCTCCTGTGAGAGGGGAAAAAATAGAGGGGAATTTTCGATGATCCAGATCCTTAAAATCAGTCACCGCCATAAGGTCCACTCATGGAGTCCCTAAAGATCCACCCAAAGCACTCATAGCTGACATAGATCAACATGGAGGTAACCCTTTATAGATTGCAAAAGAATTGGATCTCGACCGCTGGACCATCACCGCGGCACCATGGAAGACGACCGAAACCACGAAGTCGATACATCATCACTACCACTATAAGATGATCCACCAAAATTATACGATATCACAGAGAAGAAGAATCAGGGAGAACAATTTCAGCGAACCCAACACCGAGATGGAGGAAGAGGATAGAAAAGATGGGGGAAACCCTAAGAAGATATTGCGCCCTTTACGGTATCATTTGAAACATCACTCCTTAATTATCATTTCAGTCATTGGTACTAATAAATGGGATAATTCCTATATAAAAAACAAACATTATCTTTCTAAACCTAGAAATATCCTGATCTCAAACATGTCCTAATAAAATTTATAAGAAATCACTACCTAAATTTTCTATAGTTTCATGGATATATCAGTATCAAAGACTAAATTCCCCAACAATCACATTATAAATTGAAATGTTACACATATAAATATTTTCATAAAGCTCGTGTTATCGAAGTATAACCTCAAGTATCTTGAGATGTCTAATATGATACTTTGGGTTCTATGTGTTGATGAGAATATAATCAACAAACTTCATGATAGGAGAGTCATGATAATGGTGTTTGATCTTGTTTATGAGGTCCTTGAATAATGACAGAGAATTCATAAAACCCAATGTAATATCCAAGAAATATTATAGCCAATACCATCTCTAAAACAGAGACTTCAATATATAGTCATCTCTAACACAAAACTATTGATATCCCGATTGAATATCAATCTTGGAGAACCACCGAGTACCTGTAACTAATCTAAGAGATCATCAATACTAGGAAAAGGATATATATTCTTCACCATCAGCTAATTTAGTTTATTATAATATATGTAGAGCTGAAGAATACTATCATCTTTATTTAAGAATAAGAATGGTATACCCCATAGTGATGTAATTGAAATGATAAATCCATTTAGTATAAATTCATCAAGATAAGCTTTTAGCTCCTCCAAATTAGTTAGTGCCATACAATAAGGGGTTTTTAAAATGGGTTGTGCACTTATAATGAGCTCTATATCAATGTGAACACCTATATCAGGGGGAATTATTGGGAGGTTATATGTAAATATATTCTAATAGAGATCCACAACTGGATAAAAAAGAGGGGATAATATGAAACATGCTATAAGATCAAAACCTTTAATCCATACCATGATCAACCCAAGCTAACTCAAGTTTATAAAAACTCTATCTTCTCCAAATTCCCATTATCTGTTCATCATGAACTTCTCTCTATTGGGTGATATAAAAAATGCCCATCTCTGATAGTAGTCTATTTCAGTTTGAAATCAGTTTAGTCTTCCAATTTTAAGAATCACATTGAAGCTCATCATCTCCAAAGTCATGAAATCCCACAAATTTCCATTATCGACAATGATAATAGGACACTATGGGAATCAATGAATGTGATCCAATTTGATGACCAATAGTGTATCACAGGAGAGTAGCTTAGAAGACAACATGATTGGAAATTCAAGATTGGTGAAAAATTGTTAGATATGAACAAATGAGAAGAAAAAGTATTAAACAATGATGCAGAAACATTGAATTTATCAATATCATACCTTGAATAGTAGACCGTTCCACACCACCATCTTCTGAAGTTTTATCCACTGCATAAAATCAACCTTCCTAAACTCTCTAAACCTATCCCTATGGTACATGAATTTTTGAGTCATTATTGTCAGATCCTATTGCTATAGACCCTATCTAGATACTTTATTCTCTATCCTCATCTCCCTCAATCTGTTGTGGAAACATGATATCATAGATCAGTAGAAAAACAGATGGTGATGTCTAATCATATAAATACATTCATAGTCCCCTGATCTATATCTAATAACTACTGCTATTAGTAAATATTTAGTGTATCATGAAATAATTCCCTAAATAATATGTCCTTTAAGGACACCTTGGTGATCATGTCACATCATCCAACCTATCCAATCACACCCCACCACCACTGGCTAGTCCCAGTATGATGAATGTTTCTTACCTCACCTTTCTATCCTCAGGTGTCTCAATGTGGTAAAATAAAACCTTGATGATTTATATCTATTCCTTAACATCCTATAGCCCCTTGAAACCCTAAAAATTTGGTTTATGTTGGATCTAGAAGTCTCTATCATAGTCGACCATAGACCTTAGCGCACCTCCACCTTGGGATACAATAAGAAGAAGGACTCCTAGATAAGGAAGTCCCATTTCTAAAACCACTAGAGAATTTGTGGGAGCATTCTCTATTGTTACCTCCTACACAATAGGTTATGGAACAAAGGAATCCTCATTAGTAGGACTATCCCAATCCATGTCAACTATAATTCCCATTAGACTCCTTTGGTGTGCTATCGTTTGAAATGAAAAGGAAATATTAGAAAAACTAAATTAGTTAGGACATATCCCAGTCTTTCTATGGAACCAAAAAACATTATCCTAGAATTATACCCATATCCCAAGGTATTTACCTCCTAGCATAAACTAAATTCCTCCATCCCTACACACTAGTCATAATAATATATATAAAATACATAAAAACATGCCCAAATTTAATATATTAGTGCTGACATATATATATCAAAATATAATGGGAATCAAATATATAACTCAATAAAATAATATAGGTATATCTTGAAGAGATAACACAATCAAGGCATTACATTTAAGAACAGGTATACATCACACAACATGTATTTGTGTGTAATGTGATCATATGTGACTAGTTATTATGCTTAGACACACCCAAAATCCCCTAAAATTTTAATAATGATCCCATCAACGGTAAATCGAGTGTCCATTACACCTGAGTTGTCTAGACACATGGAAAATATCTTACCCATGTCCCATATAACTATCTCTTTCTTACTATATCCCATGTTATTAAGAAATAAAACAAGAAAACTATTATATGATAACATTTTTTAAATTTTCAAACCAAACCACTAAGCCCAAGTTATAGATCCATATTACATTAGGCATGCCTCTCTATATGCAAGATGATACCAATAAGAATTATGGGCCCAATTAGAGCAAGCGGGGAGATAATACCATCAGTATCACATAATTTTACTAATAATATAATTAATATAGAAAAACTCATACTAAATAAGGAAGGTGTAAATAATATTATATGGAATACATTTCATACAATAAAAAAATAGGATCCTAGTGTGGTAGGCCAAACCAGTGCAGTAGAGAAAGAATAATAATAAATAAAACTCTCTAAAAATCCCAAAAAATCTATTCTGGTTCCCTCACCTTATTCATGCTCCACAACTCACCTATCTTACATGGTTTCCTCTCTCTTTCTTGGATCCATATACATGATGTATATGTGTGCCTTGAAATAAAATTAATGAGTATGAGTAGTAAAACCCAATGTAAACCATGAATGAATCCTTAAAAAATGTTTCCATTTATAATATGGGTATGACATAGAAACAATAAATATGGAAACAAGCATAAAAAATCATGAAATAAAAATCCATGTGATAAAAAAGATACTACCAGCTATGACCATACCTACTTAGGTTCCATGCCTTAAGGAATATCATGATATCAAAATAAATAATTTACTATGCATAAGGATATTAAATATACTACTTGTTTTTATGTGGACATGCTACTCAAAATCCACTTGAAATCAAGTGAATCATTCTATATTTTATCCACTAGGAATTGAGTGATAGTGCTACTAAGAATCCTTTAAGCCTCAATAAAACACGATAATTGGAATACAAAAGGCATCAAGTGAATCACACTACAACCAAGATTCATATTTGTATCTCTACACTATTATCAAATATATTTTCACTATCATCTAAAGTAATGTTCTGTCCCTCTATAAAGGGTATCCATGTATTGAAAAACCCCCTATTCTAAGAACCAAGAACAATACCTCCCAAGGATTGGTAACATGCATAATAGGGTAGAGTATATTACGAAAGGAATAGCTTATCGTCACGAGAAAAAAATTTAGCATAAAATATATGTGTTCAACATGAAACATGAAAAAAGAATCTATAAGAATACTCATACCATTAAGTATCATAAATAGGTCTCATGCTCTATAAAAACATGTACATGTGATCAAAATCAAGCATCATCAACAATGTGTTCCAACCCAAGAATTATACCAAGGTAAAAAGTGTATACAAAAGACCTAAATAGAATGAAACTTCTTACATCAAGGTTTTTCCTAGAGAAATAAATAGTTCTTTAAATTATCAAAGACCAAATCCCATCATACACCCATAAATAATGATCTCACACACAAGTATGCATAAATTATATTCTAGTTTGTAAAGAAAGAGTTTTAGAATTGAGACCCAAGAATATTCCTCATCAAGAAGGGTGGTTATAGAATCAAATTCCTCATAGAGTCCATTAAAGGAAATAAATATAAGGTATGTTAGGGGAGAGGTTTCCAATTCACAAGATTCATTTTTGATTCAAGAGAAGATCCTGATTTCCTAAATGAATCTATAATTGATCCTCATCTCTAGACTAAAAAAATGACCCATCATTAAACCATAAATAGGAAATATATTCAAGGTGAGAATCAAGAAGAAGATAATATCAAGATTATTTATCCATTTAACCCTACTAAAAAATATAATGTTCATGAGGGATTTCAATCTGGAAAAAATGGATGTCATTGACATGTTGGAACCACCACTGATAAATAAATGATTCAAGAATCCATGCTTAGTTATTATTTAAATTCATAAATCAGGAATATAAATGATGGATCTATGAATTATCTAATGAAAAAAAATATGTAGATCAAGGAGAAACCTGAAGAATAAAGATAACGCATAAAATACCTCAATTATAGATCTTTAACCCACTTGGATTCACTATAATCTAACTTTTGAGGAGAGGAATTCATCTGGGAAGGCTAGAGGAGCCTTTGAAATTTAGAGGGATTATTATAAGAATATAAAAAATTAAAAATAGACTATAGATGGATGTAAAGGGGGAATTCACATAATTAATCTCATGTGTTCATTGTATGGAAACATGGTTATAAAAATTATTCACTAACTGGAAACCCTTTATGGGATTATGGAAAATCCTTACAGTTTACCCACATGGGTTTTAAAACCTTGCGAAAAATGTGTTATTGTCCCAGAAAACATCATGGGTTTTCTAGGTGATGCTTCATGAATTATAAAACTATTAGAATTAACTTTATTCCACCCCTTGAGACTCTTCCTCTTATTACTTGATTTCATGGAGAACCTACACAGTTTTGGGAAAATATTATGGCAATAGTGAACCCATTAAAAGACCCTCAATACTCTCTAAAACCATATAAGAACCCCTGTAACTTATCCCAAATAATTCATTTCTAAACAAATTATTAAAGGATGAAATTTAATCATAACATGAAAAAAATCAAGGCCATTACATAAATTTATTTCATGACTTTTGAATGTTGTAGACATTCCTTCATTATTTAATATTCTTCTCCATCAATTTTAGGATAAAAAAATATTAATCTTCCTAACTAAATCCCAATAATTTTTAGATTTTTTTACTTTTAAGATCAGCCCAAGCATTAACCCATTTAATAATATGATTTTTTGAATTTAGTAAATTTTTATTTTTAGTCTATTGTGATTTAAAAAGTTATCTAAATCATTAATCATACAACCTCAACAATTTCCAGAATTTTATAATCTCATTTTATATAAAACTATCTCAATTAAATTAAATATAAATAAATTTACATATATGGGGATCCCTGTAGGATAATTTACTTATGTATTACCCATGTTAATCAATTAGTTTTTCCATTTTCACCCACTTATTTTAATTTAATTATATAGGCCTTGATTTATATATGCATATAAAAATTTAATTATGTGGGTCTAAATTCTCTTTTTTAAGTTTCAATCATCTCATATAACATCCAAATAACTCTATATAATTCCTAAACTTGTTAAATTTATTAAAAGTGTATTTTATCGTGTTTGAAAATATGTTTACTATAAAAAAAATCTAGATATGATATTTCCATTATATTATATTTGAATTATTGGATTAATCTTCACTTTATCTTAGAAACCATAATTCTAGTGTTAATATATTCTTTTTTCAGGAGTAAATCCCAAAAGCACACAAGGAAGGTTTACATAAAATTATTGGTGCTTAAATCTCCCAAATTATATAAAAATTGACTTTTATAATAAAAAAATATTCAAGATGTTCAATGAAACCAACTATTAAATTCTATTGAAACTATTTTATATAAAACGTTCACTCCCTTTAGTACTTGTATTTTACTTGATGAACATTTGAACAATTTTTTGATGTAACAACTAACCTAGAAGCTATCAAACAATATTTTCGTAGATAATATCCACAAATTCCATACTAAATTTCCAATATATGAATATTCAACATAGGCATATTTATTTTCATGTTTAATAATAGCTATATAAATCTCAATTTTCCACCACGTGACAGATTTTCAATTTTCATTTAAGATTACTATTCATTATTTCACACACATTACCTTATATCATATTGAAAACAAATACATTTCAACATTCCTCAAATTCATTGGTAGTTCAATATCCCCCATGGGATTTGTTTCATATTCCATATTTTCTCTAGAAGTCAATATTTCATTATCTACCTAAATAAAATTAATTAAAAATGAGGGACATTTCCGTTCCCTCATAATTACATTATAGTGTACCACTATTATTATTCTCATTTATAAATTTTAATGAATGGTATTCCCATATAAAATAAAACTTTTAATTAATGAAACTAATCTTTTACCCATTAATATTTTACTTTTTAGATTCAATATTAAAACTGTGATAGAATCATGGTACCAAAATACTTATAGTAATGTGACATCAACCCACCAGTTCTATATTTATGTGGGCTAACAATTTTTAGAAATATAGAGTGGAAAATTATGAAAACAAGTTTGTAAAAAATTGTGCACAATGTGATACCACATCCGTCCTTCCATTCATAAGTGGAAATCAAACTAATTTTATTAGATTAATATAAAACTGAACTAACTTCATAACACACATAAAAAGTGTTCACATTCAAGGTATGATCTTTTCCATTCAATTTGATAATCCCACCTTCTTAAAAATAACCAATACATATTAAATTCAATGTATGAGATTGAAAATCACAGCACAAAATTTTTTATTCATAAGGGATACCAAGATTTAAAATTTTTATTAAATTTTAAGTCTTTAGTAGGCTTTAATTCTTATTTTATATCCATAAAGGGATGCTTCCTATTCTTCATCACCATAGTCACTTTTCTATAAAGAAATTTTCTAGTCACTTTCGATTCCTATTGAAATCATGGAACCAATTAGAATTAAATAAAACATAATATAATACCCATGATGGATGATTAAATTAAATATAAAAACATTAGAACCTTCATTAATTATTCTTTTTCATCACTATCAATCAATTTTTAAAAATATGATTCACCAATGAAGTAGGAATAAAGTGGTACTTTCATTGCTCCTTTTTTTAGAATTAGGGATAAGTCTAATTTATCAATACATTATAAAATTTAATTTATTATTTTATATATATAATCTTAATTATGATTATATACATCTCGATTTTGTAAATTTGTTCACCTTGTGGAAGAAAGGTTTTTGAACATTTTAAGATTTCATCTTTTCTAGAATAGATTTATTTTCATCTGTTAGAAAGGAATTTTTTTCTTTGTATCTTACATAAAAATAATAAATATTTATAGATAATATGTGAAAATTATCAATTTTTTTTCTTTAATTTTTATCCATCCACATTTCAATATCCTATGTCTAAAAAAAGATTTTTTTATAGCGTACATGATACACCATGTTAAGCCTAAGTGAACAATTGAATATTATTACTTAAATGTCACCATTATAACCTAGAAATTTGAATGGAGGGAATAAAATTGATTAAATAAATTATGAAAATATGGTTTACACATGTATATATAATTAATTTTGTTCTGATCAATTAATTATAAATAAAAATAAAACCCTTTTTAAAATAAAAGGAAATGTTTTTATGAAAAACCATTTAAATGTGAAATAGTATAATAAAATATCACTCTTTTTGGATGATATTAATGAAATATATATATAATATATTCAATATAATGTTTAAAATTCATCTTATGTGTTTTCTAGACAAGATATACAAAAAAATCCATTTTTTGGATAAAAGAAGTATTTTTCTAAAAAGGCAGATTTGCCGCCTTTTGATGGCGTAATTGTTTTAAATCTAGTTTTTGAAACTTTTATAAAATATATTTGAAAAAATAAAATTATTATTTTATATAGGAATATATAAATTTAATTTGGTTGAATTTTAGGTATTTTAGTGAGAAGTTTCATGTTTTGATGAATAGTAAAAAATACTACATTTTAATTGAAAATAACTTCTTTATCTAAATAATTTATAGTGTAAAATTATACTTTTGATTAGTTTTAAAGTATAATTATATCAATTTTGTATCATTTAATACAATTTATTTCATTTGAATCAATTTTACAATGAAATTTGACATAAAAACATTGTAAACTTTTGAACATTTTTACTTTAAAAACACATTTTCTCATTCATCCCATGGGATTAATTTTTAATTAATTTATGAAATTTATGTGTTTTTAATTTTGTAAAATGTATTATATATTTTTAATAAGAATCCTTAAATTTATTAAATATATCCCTTTTATTTTTGGACAATATGAATAGTAACTTTAGGAATTGTTTTTATTACCACGGTTACGGGTAAATAGTGTAATTAATGGTGTAAATAATTTTATAAATATTATAAAATTACTCTAAAACTTGTAATAATTTTATTGGATGAGTATTTTTCATCAATAACCATTAATTTATTGGTTATGAGACCATTTATGGTCTTTGTTATGAGAATATAACCTTTATAATATTATATTCAAAGAAAGTCAATTTTGTCATTCTTTTGTTTTTAAGAGGAGAAATATTTTTAATGTGGGGTTATATAAGGGATAAATTCGACTATAAATATTATTTTTAAATATAAAATGTTTATCTAAATTATTCTAGTTTATTTATAATTTTTTGTGGTAAAAAGTAACCTTAAATGGTGACACAATGATCATACAATAATTGTTTAATTAATGGAAGAATCAAATAAATTATAATTAAAATAATAAAATAAATATATTTGTTATTATTAATATCATCCAAAAAAATTTTAGATTAATTTTACATATTATTTATGACTTAAAAGAGTTTTTATAAGATATATATATTTTTATGATATTTTTAAAAATTCAATGTATGAAAGTGTTAAAATTGACACTAATAATATTTTAAAATAAATAATATTTTATTAAACGATATAAAATTCATAAAAATATAAAATTTATCCAAATTAATAGTATATATATTTAAATTTACTAAATTAATCATATATTGGTATTTTTTAATTTTATTGTAATTATATTAAACCTCAATGTTTAAAATTACATGATATTACATTAAGAATTAAAAAGTTTAAATAAGGGTTAAAACAAAAGTATAATAATATAATAATCATAAAAAACATGAATAATTATAATTTTATGATTTGAGTTAGAACCAAAATCATCTTATATTCTAAATAAATCAGTTTGGTGCCATTTGGAATAGGAAAGTAATTTATATTAATTTAATAATTTGAAGAATTCTAAGAGTTCCCCTCTCCTCTCCTATAAAAGGGAACACATTATTCTCTTTTATTCAAAATTAAAAAACTATTTTGTTCATCCAAGATATGAAAAATACCTTTATATATTCCCTACCCACATTATAGATCTATTAGTTTAGGAATAACACTCACCATAGAGGTGTTAAGATGTTAATCAAAGCAGATCATCTGAAGAAGAGTTATTGTTTAATCATGTATTTTCTATTTATTTATTCATACACTTCCTTAAAATATTATTCCAGCATGATGAAATAATAATTCCAGTATAAAAAATATTTTTATATGTTATTATATTAATATCATCACCTAAATCCATCTCCAATTCCATAAAATGGGAAAAGAAATCATTATTCGTGTGTAAGGAGAACTACCGCCTCACGAACCGATATAATTTATTTTCCACCACTATATCTAAATAATGGTTATAATGATGAAATTATTGTTTATATATTATATTCATGACATATATACCATTATTAAATAATAATATATAATTTTTGTTCACACCTTTCCATTAATATAAAAATGATAAAATTGTTCGTGTGTACGTGTGAACTATCACCTCCATGAAGCGATGTGATTTGTTTTTCATCACCACATCACATGGGTGATATATATACATATATTTAAATTATTAATATTATATTGATTAAATTATTATCATTCTATAAATATTAAATAATAATTACCTTCTTTCAAAAATTATAATTGAAAAATGGAAACATTACTCATGCGTACGTACAACCTACCATCCCCATAATTATGTCATTGTTCATTTTTTATAATCATACATAAATTGTTTCATTTAAAAGAAAAATTTATGTATAAAAGTTATTATTATTTCGTGAATAATATTTTTTAGATGGGGTACTAATACCATTTAGACTATTTACATCAAACCAATATCATTTTGGACTCAAGTATCGAATATCATCAAAACACCCAACATGAATTTATATATTTAAGTAACTACTATAACATGATATTAAGTGATATAAAAGAAATAATAAACTTGAAAAAGGTTCTCAAGAAATTAAATAATTAAAATAGGTTTATTATTCTGAAAGTGAAACAACATACGTGGTGAATTAGACACAAGGTAAAGGATTTCATCCCAATTTCCTTTCATTGAGGAATATCATGATGTTATGTAGCTTTATTATTTTATGAGGTGTATATAAAGTCCCTTTGAATTATCATATCATTAATTTTTTTATTATCATGTTTTGTTACATATTATTCTTTCATGGGGATTATGATTTAAATGTTCAAAGTGGTATGTGACACTCTGAATGTTTAATGATTTATTTGTCAAATATTTTTCTCCAAGTAAATATTATTGATATAATTTTACATATTTATTATATAGGCATAAAATTATTTTAAAGAAACATTATCTATATTTGGAATTCAATTCTATTGTTTTCAAAATGAATCTTTTTACAAGTATTATATAGAACATTTTGACAAATGACAAAAGGAATTTTCTTTTTAATGTAAACATAAAAAAAAACTTCTCCACTCCCAGGACCATTATTTCGTATCTGGATTCCTTTAAAAACCTTCATTTTTTTTAAAACCCCACTTTTCACTTTTATGGTATTTTATTATTGAAAATTTGATTTGAAAATGGATTTATTATTCCTATAACATGAAATTTTTTATTATGAGTTCAAATGAAATTTTAAGAGTGAGATATTGAAAACTGCAAGCTTTTTTGTGTAATTATTATGTAATGGTACTTCGAAATTTAATGAGTGGTTATGTGATAAACCAAGGATGGGTGGTTCCATGATAAAAAAATTAGGGGTGTTTACTTTATAACCTCTAATTAATTAGGTATGAAATTCATTCATATTATTATTCTATTTGTAAGAGTGATATATTTGGAAGTCGAACACATGGTTATTCCATTTTAAGAGAGAAAAGTATAATTATGTCCCCAGGTACCTTAATTTATTTTATTTTCTTACTATGGGTTTTATGGTAATATTTTGTTTAAAAAAATATGAAATAGGATTATTTTCAAAGGAAAGTATTTTCTACTTATTAAGGGGAAAAGTATTACTTTATGATAAAGTTTTCATGGGTTTTAATGTTTATTAATTGACCAATGGTTTACTTATTTTATATCCCTTAATGAGTTTTTTATTCTCATTCAAAATTATCTAATATTGTTCACTAGACATAAGGATGATTATGGATTTAGAGATATGAAGTTGAATGTTGTGAAGAGTTTTCATAAAAGTGGTCATTCATTATTTTAAATTTTTTAGATTAATAAAAAATGGAAAATATTTGGAAGTTTCCACATCGTATTGATATGGTTTTGTTATATATGAGTTATGGCCTAATTATCCAAATCTCTAAACCTGAAATGATCATCAATGTGAAAGAAAGTATATTTCTTAACTTAACTCAAGATTATGTAATGTTTTAAGGCATGGTCCTTAAATTTGGTATCAAAGTAAAGGTTTAAAAAACTTTAGAGGTTATGATAGTGTTAATATCATTCCATTTTAATATTTTACTTTATTATTAATTTTACATGATGTAGAATTTTAATATTACCTTGTTGATTCATCTAAGATATGTCTATTCAGTATTTTTTTCATATAGGAAATAATGAATTTGTGGTGGGAATGGATAAAGAGGAAAAAATCCTACTAAATCATCATACTGAGATGGTTAGAATAGGAAAAGAATTGTTTGTTGTGGTTATGGGTCATTTGACACAAGATATAAATGGTGGTGGTATCCATGTTAGAGAGTAACCCGATGTACCATTAAGGAACATGTCTGTAGTGGAAGATTTCATGAGGAGACTTCCCCTATAATTCCGAGGTTCATTTGGCCCTGTGCTAGAAGAAGGATGTAGTATTTCCCTATAAAAGATATTTGATGTCATTGGTTATTCAAATCACTGAAATTTAACTCTAGAAATTTATCATTTTGAAGGTTATACCGACTAGTTGTGGTCAATGATTAATAATTTCAGAGAAAGTGTAAATATTTACGCCTTATAATAGGATAGATTTAAGAATATATTTCTTGAGAAATATTTTCCTCTGGTTGTTTGACTTATGATGGAAAACAATTATGGGAATTGAGAAAAAAGGAGGAAGATTCAGTGGCTTCATATGAAGAAAACTTCAACCGTTTTGTAAGGTACATCCCAAATTTTATTCAAGATCTTGATAGTAAGGTAAATCAGTTTTACTCAAGATTAAAGCCAATATATCCAAGGTAATTAGATTCTAAAGAGTTTAAAATCTATGAGAAACTTCTTAGATGTGTTGAGAAGGTAGAAATAGAGTTCATTGATGATCATGTTTCCCATGAAAATAAGAAAAATATGAGGTTTAGTTGGTAGGTAATGAGAAAGAATTCATCAAAGAAGATTGAAGGTAATAAAACCAAATTCACATCTTGTGATAAGTGTTGTAAAAATAATCAAAGAGAATGTTTTTCAAATACGGGGAAGTGATTCTTATGTAGTATGTTTAGACATATATCTTATGACTGCAAGAGAGATGATCAATAAAGAAAATATAAGAGAATTGTAAGACGTTTTAGTTGTAAAGAGTTAGGAATTTATGCTAACATGTGTCTGAAGATACTTACTCATGGTGGAAATCATCATGATTTGAACCAAAACGTCGACATCCTGAATCCTCGAGGATGAACTCTTCGACATAGAACATCAAAGAGGTAGGGGTTTAATTTTTATTTGAAAGTTATTCCCCTCTCTTCTTTTTCTAAAAATGAAAAACACAAATCAATCCACTGACAAGTTGATCCGAGCATTGTGAGTTTCTATGGGAGGGTGACTTTTCTTGGGGATTTTTTTTTCTAAAAATTAAAAACATGAATCAAACCCCAGAAAATTTGATCTGGGATTTGTGAGTTTATATGGGAGGGTGACTTTTATTGGGGATTTATTATTCAAGATTAAAACCTTGCATGAAATGATTAAACATAAATCCCCGAACCTCCCCCCTTGATTTAAAAGTATAATGCGTAGGGCCTGGGCTGAAACGAAAAATCTCAAACCACCTCTGCTCATGAGTTCTGGGTGGATGCATCCTCAAAGTGGTGGAAATTTGATTCCAGGGCCTGAGCAGGGATGGCGATGACTCGAGAGGCCCATAGGCACTGATGGATCAAAAAAATAACCACTAGAGAAACTCCAGTGGCCATCGAAAGGTGCTTCCGGTGAGGCAATTAGACAATGAAGGCTTTGTGAAGGGGGAAATGCCAACTAGAGATGTGGTAACAGTGGAGGCGACTGGCCCTCGTTGGTCATGTTGGAGGACGGTGGCGCGCCCGTCGGTGCACTGCGATAGTAGGAGGCCGCGACCAACCGGTCACAGCAGCGTGAGTCACGGTGCCAGGAATTAACCGCTTGGAGAGGGTGGCCTACGTCTGGGCCACCTAGGCATTGGCATATATGGTCTTCAACCACAACAGGAGACAGGACCCTGCATATGCGGGGCAAGCAGAGGCCAGGTATGACTGGTCGTCCCATCCCGGCCGGGCGACGCACTGCCGACCCACCCCTTGGCGGACCGGGCTAGGGTTGTCTGGCTGAGCCCTCTGCCCAGTGGGCCGGGCCGGACCTACCCCAGTAGAAAGGACCCGTACCCATTGGGATGAACTATAACGGGTCGCCGGGCGACCCGGATGGCTGGACCGTCGGCCAAATCGGGCCGGGTTCAGCGAGGCCCATTGGGTCTAACTCACTGGCCAGCCCAGGACAGACCGACCCTGACCCGAACCAGATCAGTTTGAGTCCATTTAAATGAACTAGGGTATGTGGGACCCCTGATCTAGGTTGGCCGGTCGGTCCCACCGGGTCGGACCAGGCCCCATCGCAACTAGTCCCCGATTTATTAAAACACCTATATCTGGTAAACCGTACGTCTGATAGATGATCCGTTTGCAGAGTTAAGAACCCCTTGATGAGGAGAATCTTTTGGAATGAATTTTATTGACTTTAATGGAAGTTGAAATTTAATGAATGGATTGAGGATTGGTTTTACCATGCGCGCTATGTATGGAACCCTATGGTTGGATGAGACTAGAAGACTGCTTACTATCGACTATGTATGACTCTATGATGGCCCAGTGGGAAGCGAATCTGTGTGACTCGGCAAGCCCAAGATGGGGACCAGCTCTATGTGACCCAATAGACCCATGATACTCGATAGGAGGAGTATCTTAGTATGTAAAGATGAGAAGCAGCTCTGTGTGACCCGACAAGCCCACAATGGGGAGCAACTTTGTGTAACCCAACATACCCATGGTACTCATCGGGGATGAGTACCAAAACAGTCCAAGTTTAGTGGGAAGTGACTTCTATGTGACTCATAAATCCTACTATACTTGATAGAAGAGGAGTTCTCCCGTAGTCGAGGTTTTCGATGATATGACCGATGATGCTAATATCACTACCCTAGAGTATACCTGGTGTGATATATCTTGTGCTTCGTGCATTACTTTGAGGATTTATATGTGGTTATTCCATTTTTTGTTGGGGTCCCTACTAAGTTTTGTGTTACTCACCCCTAAACAGGCCCCACCCATGAGTGTCGTGTCCAGTGCAGATGATCGATGCTTCGATAGAGACCTTAGTGGAATGGGACCCGGTGGAGCCTAGTGAGTCCAGACCGATCAACACTTCGACAGTGGAATTGGTGGCCTAGGACCAGGTGGGGCCTAATAGGACCAGGAAGATAGGATATAATACTTCATCTTTTAATAGATTCATAACTCTTACGATTAGGTGGCATTTTCTGCGGATGGCCATCAGAGATCATTTTTGTACTTTGCTGTTTCAATTATTTTTGTTTGGTTTGTATTTTAGCCCACTTGCTTTCAACCGTACTTTGTAATCAGTCTTGTTTTAGTATAAGTTTTTTCCCTTTCAATGTTTTGGTACATTGTTGGAAGTGTGTGTGCCTATAGGTACTCTGGAAAATTCCTCCCACTTCCAGGTTGACGCCTTCACCGCTAGTCGCCAGCCCCTGGCCTTTGGGAGGTGGGCTTGGGGTAGTCAAGACATAGGCCCCGAAGGATAGTTCGTGACAAAGAGGTATCAAATGGTGTTTGGTCCCATCACAAAGACCATGAGTCTGTGTTTTATTTTGAGGCAATCGTGTTAGGTGTTGCGATTCTGACTTTTAGATTCTGGGAGTCTAGTGTTGGTGCGGTGGCCGACATATCCATACACCCGGACTTTAAATTCTACTTTTTGGCTCAATACATGAAAAAATTGGTTGCATAAAGGACTCATTATATTCTTTTGAATAAAATTCAGCTCACCAGGTATAACCTTCTAACCTTGGTACATGTTGATCTATTTCAGGATTCCTCCATGCGGAAGACTAGCCAGGATCCCAATATGAGGTCGTTAGGACAACCTGCCTAGCGACGCAGTATTTGTTCAGGGACCAGTTCTTGATATGGCCCCACTAGGTGATGCACTAGTGCTACAACCACCTGGTGGTTAGCATCTACTGCTAGAGGTCCCGGTAGAGGAAGTTCGTAGGCTCAGTTCACTACATGAGTTTCAGAGACAGAGACCTCCTAGTTTTAGGGGTTATATGGATCCTCAGGTCACTGAGGACTGGCTGGAGGTTGTGAATCGAGTCTTATGCTTAGTGAGGAAACCGCATAACAAGATAGAGATCTTCGAATCGAGCCTTCTACAGGGCTCAACAGAGAGATGGTGGAGTTTGACCACCCAGACACACGATGAGGTGACCCTCATCTAGACATACTTAGAGTGACTTTTCTGGGAGGAGTTTTTCCCTATGACCCTGCACTCTATGCACATTCAAAACCAGCTTCAACTTAAGTAGGGAAACATGATGGTAGATGAGTACTCAACGAGGCTCACTGAGTTATCTCACTACTCTACAGACATGGTGCGAGACCCCTTCTTCAGGGCTTGAGCCTTTGATAAAGGACTCGGGTAGGAGATCAAGGCATCAATGTTGTCTCTTTGTATCCCTACCTAGGATGGGGTGCTAGAGGAATCCATTCCTGTGGATAGCATATTGGTAGAGTAGGCACTAATAGCTAGAGCCACCAGCAAACCCCAGGTGGCAGAGTCTTCAGTAGGTAGTAGACAATAGACACATGGGCCCAAGCAGGCCAGGTCTTTCAGAGTCCGACCCCAGGACTCAAGGTCGGTAGTGCGGGGCTCCTAGTCTAGGGGGAGCCAACAGGGAGCCAGGTAGTGTTTCACATGTGGCGGGTAGGGAAATAAGGCACACGACTGCCTGAACCGCCATACAGATGACTAGAAGAAGATCGAGGGACCATTGAGGTAGAGGCATCAGTTCAATCAAGGATGTATATAGGGTAGAAGACATGGAAGGGGAGTTGGACGAGCGACAGGTGGTGGGTGACCATTTGATGTGTTACTGCCACCACCCCTAGGTAGTCCACCCTGACCTCAGGGAGCAGGCGGGTAGGGGAGAGCTCAGCTCCAGGCAGCAGAGGCTTATGAACAAGTCACTCTAGAGATGATCTGAAGTACAATTTGTGTCTTTTCTACCATAGATGATGTTCTTATAGACACATTTTCTAGTCACTCTTTCCTTTCCA
Source organism: Viscum album (assembly GCA_963277665.1). Lineage (NCBI taxonomy): Eukaryota > Viridiplantae > Streptophyta > Magnoliopsida > Santalales > Viscaceae > Viscum > Viscum album. Next base: position 2,126,121,255 of record OY728119.1, read on the forward strand.
TGAATCTCATTCAGAGATCAGAGATTCTGGTGGATCCGTTTCCTCGATCCTTATGGCTAGAGACTCCTATGAGAGATGATTTGATGATTACACATGAGTGTTAGTAGTGTGAGCTTACTATAGGAGGCAAGATCTTTGGTTGGGATCTCCTAGTAGCAGCATCGAGGAATTACGATTTCATCTTGGGTATGGAATTGTTATCCAGAGTCCATGCTTAGATAGATTATTTTAGGTGAACAGTACGATGTGTCCGCAGAGGTGGGACCATGTTTTCCTTCACTAGAAAGAAGGAAACCCTTGCAGTGTAGGGTGGAATTTCTCATAGGAGGGTGCAACCAATCACTCACTAGTTGGCTAGCATCACCTTAGGTGTAGTGTATGAGAGTATTATGATATTTCTTATAGTGGTGGACGAGTATGAGGATGTTTTTCCAATGGATTTTTTGAGACTACCTCCTCACAGAGAGGTACAATTTCACATCAACCTATACCCCGGGACAAAAACAACATCCACACCAGTATATCAGATGGATCTGGTGGAGCTTCATGAGATGAGGTTACATCTAGAGGACTTGAAGGAGAATGGGATTGTAAGGCCCAAAGTTTTACCAAGGGTAGTGCATGTTCTTTTTTCTAAGAAGGTAGACTAGAGTTTGAGGTTGTGTGTGGACTTCCAGTGCCTGAACCAGGTGACCGTGAAGAACTAGTATCCACTATAGAGAATTTATGATCTCTTTGACCAGATAAAGGGAGCGAAGTGGTTCTCAAAGACAGATATTAGATCAGGCTGTCACCAGCTTTGTGTACGGGATGAGGATGTACCAAAGATAGCCTTCAGGTGCTGGTACAACCACTATGAGTTCCTAGTGATGCCTTTCTACATGACCAACACCCCAGTAGTGTTCATGGGTCTCATGAACAAGATCTTCTAGCCTTACCTAGACCGGTTCATCGTGGTCTTCATTGATGACATCTTGGTGCACTCAACGTCAGAGGAGGAGCACGTACACACCTGAAGATAGTCCTGGATACACTCCAAGAGCTCTACCTTTATGGTAAGATATTGAAGTTACAGTTCTAGATTCATGAGGTCCACTTTCTAGGACACGTCATCTTTGAGGTTAGAGTTGCGGTAGATCCAGCAAAGATAGAGGCAGTGCTTGATTGGGATCCACCCTAGAGTGTGGCCGAGGTGGAGATCATCTTGGGGTCGGCTGGTTATTATCAGAGGTTTGTACATAAATTTTATAGAGTAGCAGAACCCTTATCATCTTTATCACAGAAGGGACAACCCTTCATATGGATGGGAAAATTCCAGTAGAGTTTCCTGGATTCGAGGAGGATAATGACTAGTGCCCCCATTTTGAGATTACCAAAGGAGGGTGTTGGGTATGCAGTTTACTACGATGTAGTAGGGACTGGACTGGGTTTTTTCCTAATGGAGGAGAAAGTAGTGATCACTTATGGCTCACACTAGTTGAGGAAGAATGAGAAGAACTATGAGACCCATGACTTGGAGTTAGCAGCAATGGTCTTTTCCTTGAGGATGTGGTGGCACTACTTTATGGGTGATAGGTTTACAATTTACTTCGACCATAAGATTCTCAGGCATATCTTCTCTTATAAGGACCTGAACCTAGGACAGTAGTGATGGATAGAGTTCGTCTAGAACTATGACTTTGAGATAGTCTATACTCTTGAGAAGGGGAATTTGGTGGCAGACATGCTCAACAGGAGGACCGATTTTCAAATACTAAGTGAGGCAACAAAGCAGTTATCCACGATGCATATATCCTTCGTGGATGATGGTGGAGCTACTTACCTTCTATTGATGACTGTTACTCCCCCACTATTACATAGTGTTAGGGAGGCACAACTGGTGGATGTTGACAACGAGGCCCAACGTGCTCGGTTATCCTCAGGACAAGATCCTAATGGATTTATGATAGGTAGGGAACATGTCATTGTTTTTGTAGGCCACCCCATAGTACCAATGACATTGCAGGAGGATGTGTTGAGGGAGTTACATACATACCCCTTGGAAGTACGTCCTAGAGTGGAAAAAATGTACCAGGACCTCTGACACCAGTATTGGTGGATGAGGATAAAGAAAGCAGTGGATGAGTTTGTTTCATGATGACTAACTTTTCAGAAAGTGAAGGTCAAGCATCAGGTTCCAGCAGGCTTGGACCAACCACTTGAGGTACCAAAGTGGAAGTGGGATGATATCTAAAAGGAATTCATGATAGGGTTACCACATACGTCCAGAGGCCATGATTCTATTTGGGTGATCATTGATTGACTCAACAAGTCAGATCACTTCCCACCCATTCGGGAGTAGGTACTAGTAGAGGTCTTGGGACGCATCTACGTCCAAGAGATAGTGAGGCTTCACGGGGTTACTTTGATGATCATCTCATATTGTGACACCTGATTTACATCCCGATTGTGGAAGGGATTATATGATACATTTAGGACGTAGCTGCATTTGAGAATTGCTTTTCATCCCCAGATGGATGGTCAGATGGAGTGGACCATGCAGACCCTGGAGGACATGCTTCATTCTTATGTACTTGAATTTGGTCATAGTTGGGGGGACCACCTACCACTGGTGGAGTATGTGTACAACAAAAACTACCACTCCACCATTGGCATGACACCGTTCGAGGCCATGTACAGGTGGACTTACAGATCACCCATATGCTAGGCAGACCCAGGGGAGTTGGCACTCATGGGTCCAATGTTTGTATGGGCTACCACTGAGAAGGTTCCGATCATCTATGAGAAGATGAGGTATACACAGAGCAGGAAGAAGTTTTATACCAATAGAAGATGGAGACCCTTGGAGTTTGAGGAGAAGACTATGTGTTTATTCGGGTCTCACCCTGACAAGGGTTATATACATTTGGTCGGGGTGACAAGCTATCTTCGAGGTTCATCGGACCCTTTAAGACCCTGAGCAGAGTTGGTGAGGTGGTGTACTGCCAAGACCTTCCCCCAGAGATGCACCGGGAGCATGATGTTTTCCACATGTCGCAGCTGAGTAGGTACGTGCATGACCCACCACACGTCATCGATTGGGGAGAGACACACATTGACGATGGGGTGACATTTGTGGAGTTCCCGGTGGAGATATTGGATTGACAAGAGCGGGTACTACATGGGTGTTTGATTCCTCTGGTGCGAGTTCGGTGGCAGCATAAGAATATCTAGGAGAGCACATTGGATTGGGTGGATTATATTCATGATTAGTACCCCAATATGTTTGATTAAATTTAGTTTTTGGATTTTGGGGATGTAAAACCCTAAGTTGGGGAGAATTTAATGTCTTGAAAATTCTATGTATTTTTTTTAGAATTATATGGAATTATTCTAAGACTGTACTATCTGAAGGAACATGATTCTGAGGCCCGGAGAGACTAGAATGGAATTTGAAACTTTTTAAAGGTATGTTTAGTAAATGCCGGAGTGGGTTTTTCTAACTTTTGAGCTGGTGCTCGAATCGAAAATCTGAGGACACCGTTGAATTCAGGATGATAGGATTCACCAAGAATGGACTTAAGTTCCGTCGGCAATGGCCGAATGGAAAAGTTTATATTCAAAATTTTTGATAAAATAATAAAATAACTTAAAATTTTGTTTTATATTTTTTCTAATCTATTGAATAGAAGACGATGACGTTGCGGTGCGATGACATGATAAAAATGGGGCACATTAATGAGGCTCAGTATTGGAACATATCACACAGCATAATGATGCAATAAAGGAAGAGTAACCGTGATGCTATTTCATAAATGAAACAACATAATGACGCGACATCGTAGTGTAATTGAAACGTTGTGATGTGATTTCCTTTTTTACTGTCTAACACGTTGGTGGAAAGAGAATTTAAACTTAGAGGATTCACTGATGAAACTCCAAATAATCCACTATACAATGAATAATGATGAACATCGATGAATCTTCATCGTCTTCAATACAACTCAATGAACGGAGCCAGAAGGGACAATGTCGACATCCTGAATCCTAAAGGACGGATGCTTCGACATTAAACATCAAAGAGGTAGAGGTTTGATTTTTATTTCAAAGTTATTCCCCTCTATTATTTTTCTAGAAATGAAGAACACAAATCAATCCACAAATAAGTTGATTCATGATTCAAGAGTTTATGTGGGAGGGTGACTTTTCATGGGTATTTATTATTTTGGATTCAAACCTTGCCTGAAATGATTGAACTTCAATCCCCGAACCTTCCCACTTGATTTAAACCTCTGACACGGAGATCCCAGACTAACAGCAACAAGGCCCAAGCATCTCTGCTCATATATTCTTGGTGTCTACATTCTCAAAGTGGAATAAATTTGATTTTGGGGCCTGATTAGGGATGATGGTGACCTGAGAGGCTCATTGGTGTTGACGGATTGGGAAAAAGCACAACTGGAAATAATAGATTTACCAACGGTTGAGAAATGATGGGAAAGGCTGGACAACCGTTGGTATAACATATACCAACGGTTCGGCCAACCGTAGGTAAGTAAGCCGTTGGGAAAAACATTTCCCAACGGTTTACAGTAAACCGTTGGGATAGGGTGGAGAAAGGTTACTCTATCCCAACGGTTCATTAAAACCGTTGGGAAAAATATTTGCCAACGGTTTAAAACCGTTGGCACAAGGGCTTAAAATTATCATGTTTTTCCCAACGGTTTGGTAAACTGTTGGGAAAAACCCCACATCTACTCTTTCCCAACGGTTTTAAACCGTTGGGAAAAGTGTTTTACCAACAGTTTGTTGAACCGTTGGTAAAACTAATCCACAATTTCTATGCCAACGGTTTTAAACCGTTGGCATAGCCTCTGCTGGGCAAATCACCCAGCAGCTCCCCAATTTGCCCAGCAGCTCCCAACCAGGTCTCCAATTTGACCAGCACCACATCTGGTTTTGTGGGTTCCCTCTCATCTTTCAATCCAATTATTGTACCTGCAATAAACTAACACATACATATATAATTATTGTACCTGCAGTAACCAACTAACACTTACATATAGAGAACAAATTCATACACGTTTAACATATAATGGTAGAACTATACACATCCATAATTAAATTATAAACATACATAATTCATTTAGATTTCAATTTAAAATGTAGATGACAATTATATGTGGAATCTGGAAGTCAATTCATAATTTGATCTGTTTTTTGTATACCATATATTTTTACCTAAAGTAATGTCCGTTTTAAACATAATACATACACCTGGAGTGCTACCATCCACAACGTGCCTCAGATTGAGGCGGGGTTGAATCATACACGTCACATATGACCCATGGATCGTTGTGCTAATGTATCGACACAATCCGAATGCGTTTGGTCAGTTTTCCGTATGCCAGTTGATGTTTTTCAATTAAAATGACGTACTTTTGAAACAAAATGCAGACACTTTGAGTGGTTCCGGCCACACCGCGCCTCAGATTGAGGCGGTGTTGACTCGTACACGTCACATATGACCTATGGATCGTTCTCCTAAAGTTTCAATGGAAACCGAATGCGTTTGGTCGGTTTTCCATATGTACTTAAATTGTTGTCCATTTTAAGCAAAAGAGACACAGTTAGAGCGGTGTCGGCCACACCGCTCCTCAGATTGAGGTGGGATTGACTCGTACACGTCACATACAACCCGTGGATCCTTTTCCTAAAGTATGGACACAATCCGAATGCATTTTCTCCGTTTTCCGTATGTCACTTGATGCTTTTCACTTAAAATGATGTCCCTTTGAAACAAAAGACAGACACTTTGAGTTGTGTCGGCCACACCGCGTCTCCAATTGAGGCGGGGTTGATTCGTACACGTCACATATGACCCATGGATCGTTCTCCTAAAGTTTCAACGGAAACCGAATCCGTTTCGTCGGTTTTCCGTATATACTTAAAATGATGTCCGTTTTAAACAAAAGAGAGCCACTTAGACTGATCTCGGCCACACCATGACTTGGATTCATCCCGGGTCAGCTCGTACATGTCACATATGACCCATGGATCGTTGGGATAAATTATCAACAAATTTGGAATGCGTTTGGTCGGTTTTCCGTATGCCAATTGTTCTTTTCACTTATAATCCTGTCCATTTTAAACAAAAGAGACACAGTTAGAACGGTTTCGGCCACACCGCTCCTCGGATTGAGGCGGGATTGACTCGTACACGTCACATACGACCCATGGATCCTTGTGATAAAGTATCGACACAGTCCAAATGCCTTTGGTCAGTTTTTCATATGTCACTTGATGCTTTTCACTTAAAATGACGTCTTTTTGAAACAAAAGACCGACACTTTGAGTGGTGTCGGCCACACCGTGTCTCCGATTGTGGCGGGGTTGATTCGTACACGTCACATATGACCCATGGATCATTCTCCTAAAGTTTCAACGGAAACCGAATCCGTTTGGTCGTTTTTCCGTATGTACTTAAAATGGTGTCCATTTTAAACAAAAGAGAGCCACTTAGACTTATCCCGGCCACACCGCGACTCGGATTCATCCCGGTTTGGCTCGTACATGTCACATATGACCCATGGATTGTTGAGATAAATTATCAACAGATTCGGAATGTGTTTGGTCGGTTTTCCGTATGCCAGTTGATGCTTTTCACTTAAAATGACGTCCTTTTGACTTGAAACCACCGTGCAACATTCTAATTATTATTCGTGACGTGTACGCGCAGACGACACGTCAATCGGACGTGCGGTTTGCGCGGTACGACTCAATATTCGTGTTTTAAGTGATGCGCGCACTTCGTAAACGCGCGTGAGGGGGGTCCAAACGGGCCGAACGATGTCGAAATGGCCTGAAATCAGACGACAAATACGAGTGAGTGATTTCTGAAGTGGTCGACTAGACGGCACGTCAATCGGACGTGTCCTGTGCCCGCGGTGACCGAGAACGCAGTTCGGGTGTCATAAACGGTCAGAACGGGCGTCCAACGGTCAAATTCATAGAGGAGTAACTCGGATTGAGCTGAAACCACCGTGGAACATTCTAATTATTATTTGTGACATGTACGCGCAGATGTCACGTCAATCGGACGTGCGGTTTGCGCGGTATGGCTCAATATTCGTGTTTTAAGTGATGTGCGCGCTTCGTAAACGCGCGTGAGGGGGGTCCAAACGGGCCGAACGATGTCGGAATGGCCTGAAATCAGACGACAAATACGGGTGAGTGATTTCTGAAGTGGTCGAGTAGACGACACGTCAATCGGACGTGCCGTGTTCCCGTGGTGACTGACAACGCAGTTCTGGTGTCATAAACGGCCAGAACGGGCGTCCAACGGTCAAATTCATAGCGGACGACCTCAGATTGAGATGAAACCACCGTGGAACATTCTAATTATTATTCGTGACGTGTACGCGCAGACGACACATCAATCGGACGTGCGGTTTGCGCGGTACGGCTCAATATTCGTGTTTTAAGTGATGCGCGCGCTTCGTAAACGCGCGTGAGGGGGGGTCCAAACGGGCCGAACGATGTCGGAATGGCCTGAAATCAGACGACAAATACGGGTGAGTGATTTAGGAAGTGGTCGAGCAGACGGCACGTCAATCGGACGTGCCGTGTGGCCGCGGTGACCGACAACGCAGTTCTGGTGTCATAAACGGCCAGAACGGGCGTCCAACGGTCAAATTCATAGCGGACGGCCTCGGATTGAGCTGAAACCACCATGGAAAATTCTAATTATTATTCGTGACGTGTACGCGCAGACGACACGTCAATCGGACGTGCGGTTTGCGCGGTACGGCTCAATATTCGTGTTTTAAGTGATGCGTGCGCTTCGTAAACGTGCGTGAGGGGGGTCCAAACGGTCCGAACGATGTCGGAATAGCCTGAAATCAGACTACAAATACGGGTGAGTGATTTCTGAAGTGGTCGAGCAGACGGCACGTCAATCGGACGTGCCGTGTGCCCGCGGTGACCGACAACGCAGTTCTGGTGTCATAAACGGCCAGAACGGGCATCCAACGATCAAATTCATAGCGGACGACCTCAGATTGAGCTGAAACCACCGTGGAACATTCTAATTATTATTCGTGACGTGTACGCGCAGACGGCACGTCAATCGGACGTGCGGTTTGCGCGGTACGGCTCAATATTCGTGTTTTAAGTGATGCGCGCGCTTCGTAAACGCGCGTGAGGGGGGTCCAAATGGGCCGAACGATGTCGGAATGGCCTGAAATAAGACGACAAATACGGGTGAGTGATTTCTGAAGTGGTTGAGCAGACGGCACGTCAATCGGACGTGCCGTGTGCCCGCGGTGACCGACAACGCAGTTCTGGTGTCATAAACGGCCAGAACAGGCGTCCAACGGTCAAATTCATAGCGGACGGCCTCAGATTGAGCTGAAACCACCGTGGAACATTCTAATTATTATTCGTGACGTGTACGCGCAGACAGAACCTCAATCGGACGTGCGGTTAGCGCGGTACGACTCAATATTCGTGTTTTAAGTGATGCGCGCGCTTCATAAACGCGCGTGAGGGGGGTCCAAACGGGCCGAACGATGTCGGAATGGCCTGAAATCAGACGAAAAATACGGGTGACTGATTTCTGAAGTGGTCGAGCAGACGACACGTCAATCGGACGTGCCGTGTGCCCGCGGTGACCGATAACGCAGTTCTGGTGTCATAAACGGCCAGAACGGGCGTCCAACGGTCAAATTCATAGCGGACGGCCTCAGATTGAGCTGAAACCACCGTGGAACATTCTAATTATTATTCGTGATGTGTACGCGTAGACGGAACGTCAATCGGACGTGCGGTTTGCGCGGTACGACTCAATATTCGTGTTTTAAGTGATGCGCGCGCTTCGTAAACGCGCGTGAGGGGGGTCCAAACGGGCCGAACGATGTTGGAATGGCCTGAAATCAGACGAAAAATATGGGTGAGTGATTTCTGAAGTGTTCGAGCAGACGACACGTCAATCGGACGTGCCGTGTGCCCGCGGTGACCGACAACGCAGTTCTGGTGTCATAAACGGCCAGAACGGGCGTCCAACGGTCAAATTCATAGCGGACGGCCTCAGATTGAGTTGAAACCATCGTGGAACATTCTATTTATTATTCTTGACGTGTACGCGCAGACGGCACGTCAATCGGACGGGCGGTTTGCGCGGTACGACTCAATATTCATGTTTTAAGTGATGCGCGCGCTTCGTAAACGCGCGTGAGGGGGGTCCAAACGGGCCGAACGATGTCGGAATGGCCTGAAATTAGACGACAAATACGGGTGACTGATTTCTGAAGTGGTCGAGCAGACGGCACGTCAATCGGACGTGTCGTGTGCCCGCGGTGACCGACAACGCAGTTCTGGTGTCAAAAACGGCCAGAACAGCCGTCCAACGGTCAAATTCATAGCGGACGGCCTCAGATTGAGGTGAAACCACCGTGGAACATTATAATTATTATTCGCGATGTGTACAAGCAGACGACACCTCAATAGGACGTGCGGTTTGCGCGGTACGGCTCAATATTCGTGTTTTATGTGATGCGCGCGCTTCGTAAACGCGCGTGAGGGGGGTCCAAACGGGCCGAACGATGTCGGAATGGCCTGAAATCAGACGACAAATACGGGTGACTGATTTCTGAAGTGGTTGAGCAGACGACACGTCAATCGGACGTGCCGTGTGCCCGCGGTGACCGACAACGCAGTTCTGGTGTCATAAACGGCCAGAACGGGCGTCCAACGGTCAAATTCATAGCGTACGGCCTCGGATTGAGCTGAAACCACCGTGGAACATTCTAATTATTATTCGTGACGTGTACGCGCAGACGGCACCTTAATCGGACGTGCGGTTTGCGCGGTACGGCTCAATATTCGTGTTTTAAGTGATGCGCGCGCTTCGTAAACGCGCGTGAGGGGGGTCCAAACGGGCCGAACGATGTCAGAATGGCCTGAAATAAGACGACAAATACGGGTGAGTGATTTCTGAAGTGGTCGAGCAGACGGCACGTCAATCGGACGTTCCGTGTGCCCGCGGTCACCGACAACGCAGTTCTGGTGTCATAAACGGCCAGAACGGGCGTCCAACGGTCAAATTCATAGCGGACGGCCTCGGATTGAGCTGAAACCACCTTGGAACATTCTAATTATTATTCGTGACGTGTACGCGCAGACGGCACGTCAATCGGACGTGCGGTTTGCGCGGTACGGCTCAATATTCGTGTTTTAAGTGATGCGCGCGCTTCGTAAACGCGCGTGAGGGGGGTCCAAACGGGCCGAACGATGTCGGAATGGCCTGAAATCAGACGAAAAATACAGGTGAGTGATTTCTGAAGTGTTCGAGCAGACGGCACGTCAATCGGACGTGCCGTGTGCCCGCGGTGACTGACAACGCAGTTGTGGTGTCATAAACGGCCAGAAGGGGCGTCCAACGGTCAAATTCATAGCGGATGACCTCAGATTGAGCTGAAACCACCGTGGAACATTCTAATTATTATTCGTGACGTGTACGCGCAGACGGAACGTCAATCGGACGTGCGATTTGTGCGGTACGGCTCAATATTCGTGTTTTAAGTGATGCGCGCGCTTCGTAAACGCGCGTGAGGGGGGTCCAGACGGGCCGAACGATGTCGGAATGGCCTGAAATCAGACGAAAAATACGGGTGACTGATTTCTGAACTGGTCGAGCAGACGGCACATCAATCGGACGTGTCGTGTGCCCGCGGTGACCGACAACGCAGTTCTGGTGTCATAAACGGCCAGAACGGGCGTCCAACGGTCAAATTCATAGCGGACGGCCTCGGATTGAGCTGAAACCACCGTGGAACATTCTAATTATTATTCGTGACGTGTACGCGCAGACGGCACGTCAATCGGATGTGCGGTTTGCGCGGTACGGCTCAATATTCGTGTTTTAAGTGATGCGCGCGCTTCGTAAACGCGCGTGAGGGGGGTCCAAACAGGCCGAACGATGTCGGAATGGCCTGAAATCAGACGAAAAATACGGGTGAGTGATTTCTGAAGTGGTCGAGCAGACGGCACGTCAATCGGACGTGCCGTGTGCCCGCGGTGACCGACAACGCAGTTCTGGTGTCATAAACGGCCAGAACGGGCGTCCAACGGTCAAATTCATAGCGGACGGCCTCGGATTGAGCTGAAACCACCGTGGAACATTCTAATTATTATTCGTGACGTGTACGCGCAGACGGAACCTCAATCGGACGTGCGGTTTGCGCGGTACGGCTCAATATTCGTGTTTTAAGTGATGCGCTCGCTTCGTAAACGCGCGTGAGGGGGGTCCAAACGGGCCGAACTATGTCGGAATGGCCTGAAGTCAGACGACAAATACGGGTGAGTGATTTCTGAAGTGTTCGAGCAGACGGAACGTCAATCGGACGTGTCGTGTGCCCACGGTGACCGACAACGCAGTTCTGGTGTCATAAACGTCCAGAACGGGCGTCCAACGGTCAAATTCATAGCGGACGGCCTCAGATTGAGCTGAAACCACCGTGGAACATTCTAATTATTATTCTTGACGTGTACACGCAGACGGAACCTCAATCGGACGTGCGGTTTGCGCGGTACGGCTCAATATTCGTGTTTTAAGTGATGCGCGCGCTTCGTTAACGCGCGTGAGGGGGGTCCAAATGGGCCGAACGATGTCGGAATGGCCTGAAATCAGACAACAAATACGGGTGAGTGATTTCTGAAGTGGTCGAGCAGACGGCACGTCAATCGGACGTGCCGTGTGCCCGCGGTCACCGACAACGCAGTTCTGGTGTCAGAAACGACCAGAACGGGCGTCCAACGGTCAAATTCATAGCGGACGGCCTCAGATTGAGCTGAAACCACCGTGGAACATTCTAATTATTATTCGTGACGTGTATGCGCAGACGGCACGTCAATCGGACGTTCGGTTTGCGCGGTACGGCTCAATATTCGTGTTTTAAGTGATGCGCGCGCTTCATAAATGCGCGTGAGGGGGGTCCAAACGGGCCGAACGATGTCGGAATGGCCTGAAATCAGACGAAAAATACGGGTGAGTGATTTCTGAAGTGTTCGAGCAGACAGAACGTCAATCGGACGTGCCGTGTGCCCGCGGTGACCGACAACGCAGTTGTGGTGTCATAAACGGCCAGAACGGGCGTCCAACGGTCAAATTCATAGCGGACGACCTCAGATTGAGCTGAAACCACCGTGGAACATTCTAATTATTATTCGTGACGTGTACGCGCAGACAGAACGTCAATCGGACGTGCGATTTGCGCGGTACGGCTCAATATTCGTGTTTTAAGTGATGCGCGCGCTTCGTAAACGCGCGTGAGGGGGGTACAAACGGGCCGAACGATGTCGGAATGGCCTGAAATCAGACGACAAATACGGGTGACTGATTTCTGAAGTGGTCGAGCAGACGGCACGTCAATCGGACGTGCCGTGTGCCCGCGGTGACCGACAACGCAGTTCTGGTGTCATAAACGGCCAGAACGGGCGTCCAACGGTCAAATTCATAGCGGACGGCCTCGGATTGAGCTGAAACCACCGTGGAACATTCTAATTATTATTCGTGACATGTACGCGCAGACGGAACGTCAATCAGACGTGCGGTTTGCGCGGTACGACTCAATATTCGTGTTTTAAGTGATGCGCGCGCTCCGTAAACGCGCGTGAGGGGGGTCCAAATGGGCCGAACGATGTCGGAATGGCCTGAAATCAGACGACAAATACGGGTGAGTGATTTTTGAAGTGGTCGAGCTAACGGCACATCAATCGGACGTGTCGTGTGCCCGCGGTGACCGACAACGCAGTTCTGGTGTCATAAACGGCCAGAACGGGCGTCCAACGGTCAAATTCATAGCGGACGGCCTCGGATTGAGTTGAAACCATCGTGGAACATTCTAATTATTATTCGTGACGTGTACGCACAGACAACACGTCAATCGGACGTGCGGTTTGCGCGGTACGGCTCAATATTTTTGTTTTAAGTGATGCACGCGCTTCGTAAACGCGCGTGAGGGGGGTCCAAACGGGCCGAACGATGTCGGAATGGCCTGAAATCAGATGACAAATACGGGTGAGTGATTTCTGAAGTGTTCGAGCAGACAGCACATCAATCGGACGTGCCGTGTGCCCGCGGTGACCGACAACGCAGTTCTGGTGTCATAAACGGCCAAAACGGGCGTCCAAAGGTCAAATTCATAGAGGACGACCTCAGATTGAGCTGAAACCACCGTGGAACATTCTAATTATTATTCGTGACGTCTACGCGTAGACGGAACGTCAATCGGACGTGCGGTTTGCGCGGTACGGCTCAATATTCGTGTTTTAAGTGATGCGCGCGCTTCGTAAACGCGCGTGAGGGGGGTCCAAACGGGCCGAACGATGTCGGAATGGCCTGAAATCAGACGAAAAATACGGGTGAGTGATTTCTGAAGTGTTCGAGCAGACGACACGTCAATCGGACGTGCCGTGTGCCCGCGGTGACCGACAATGCAGTTCTGGTGTCATAAACGGCCAAAACGGGCGTCCAACGGTCAAATTCATAGCGGACGACCTCAGATTGAGCTGAAACCACCGTGGAACATTCTAATTATTATTCGTGACGTCTACGCGCAGACGGAACGTCAATCAGACGTGCGGTTTGCGCGGTACGGCTCAATATTCGTGTTTTAAGTGATGCGCGCGCTTCGTAAACGCGCCTGAGGGGGGTCCAAACGGGCCGAACGATGCCAGTTGATGTTTTTCACTTAAAATGATGTCCTTTTGAAACAAAAGACATACACTTTGAGTTGATCCGACCACACCGCGCCTCAGATTGAGGCGGGGATGACTCGTACACGTCACATATGACCCATGGATCGTTGTCCTAAAACATCAACACATTTCGAATGCGTTTGGTCAGTTTTTCGTATGTCACTTTTTGTTTTCACTTAAAATATTATGGAAATTCATATAGAATATTTTTATATCATATTTAGTATGGATTAGATTTTAGTTGATCGTGCTATGAAACATTTCAGAGCTAATGAAATTAAGGAAGGTGGAGGGGATGTCCGGGGGGCTGTCCGGGGGGGCTGTCCGGTGGGTGTCCGGGGGGCTGTCCGGGGACCAAGGAGGAGGGTGGGGGGGCTGTGCGGGGTCTGTCCGGGGGGTTTTTGGGGGTTGTTCAGGGGGTTGTCCGGGGTTGTTCAGGGGGCTGTCCGGGGGTTGTTCAGGGGGTTGTTCAGGGGGTTGTCCGGGGGTGTTCAGGGGGCTGTCCGGGGGGTGTTTGGGGGGTTGTCTGGGGTCCAAGGGGGGGTGGGGGTGGGGGGGGGGGGTTGTCCGGGGTCCAAGGGGGGGGGGGGGGGGGGGTGGGGGGGTTGTCCGGGGGGCTGTCCGGGGGGCTATCCGGGGTCCAGGGTGGAGGGTTGGGGGCTGTACGGGGGGCTGTCCAAGGGGCTGTCCGCGGGGGCTGTCCGGGGGGCTGTCCGGTGGGTGTCCGGGGGGCTGTCCGGGGACCAAGGATGAGGGTGGGGGGGCTGTGCGGGGTCTGTCCGGAGGGTGTTTGAGGGTTCTTCAGGGGGTTGTCCGGGGTTGTTTAGGGGGCTGTCCGGTGGTTGTTCAGGGGGTTGTCCGGGGTTGTTCAGGGGGTTGTCCGGGGGGTGTTTGGGGGGTTGTCCGGGGTCCAAGGGGGAGGGTGGGGGGGGGGGGGGGTTGTCCGGGGGGCTGTCCGGGGGGCTATCCGGGGTCCAGGGTGGAGGGTTGGGGGCTGTACGGGGGGCTGTCCAGGGGGCTGTCTGCGGGGCTGTCCGGGGGGTGTTTGGTGGGTGTTCGGGGTCCAAGGGGGAGGGGGGGTTGTCCAGGGTCCAAGAATGAGGGGGGTTGTCCAGGGAGTTCTCAAACACACAACCACTAAAAGACAACATCCATAAAAACAGACAATATATAAAAATAACTCAACTCCAATACTATACTACGAGTCTAGATAAAACCAACAACTAGAATAGATTAAACATCAAATCTCAAGTCAAAAATGTAACGGATCAATATGTCCCACATCAGCATCACCATCTCCATCATCATCATCATCATCGCCCTCGTCATCGTCCTCCTCATCGTCCTCACCCTCCACAGCGCCTTCCTCCTCGCCTTCGCCCTCCTCCTCGCCCTCCTCATCTCCATCCTCTTCCGCATCAGACTGCTCGCCATCATCATCTTCAAGCTCGACATCGGCCTGACCACCACTGGAACTGCCACCTGGTGCACCATATATAGAATGTATCGATGACATGTATTCATCAATCGCTGGGTTGGCCTCTGCTGGAAGTGTTGGACGTAGAACTTCAATAAATTTCATAAATGCACTATTTGCCCTTGCAGACTGTTCTGCCGTCTCTGTGGCCCTTTTCTCAGCCTGTTCTGCCTGTGCCCTAACTTGCTGTAGCTCGGTGGCACTACAACTCGTACCTGAGGCAGGCCAATACCTCGTCGGGGATATCCTAGGTCGGCAGCGTACTCTGCCAGAATGATCATCTCCCAACACCTGATGTAAGTGATCAGATGGCCCAAAATTGTCTGCTTCTTGGGCATCGAGGGCCTCTAAAGCATCCTGTTACAAATATAAATATATTGTTAAGTTACGAAATAGATATTAAAATATAAAATCAACAGATTAAAACTTACAATCTGCTGCTGAGTCGCTTCGTTGACAGCACGTCCATCCTTTTTTCGTCTACTCGAGCAAAACAGTTTTGCTCGAGGCACACGTCCTTCAATATTTTGTACTTGCCTCTACAATGACATTGAAAACAAAATTTATATAAAGACTTCAGAAAATAATTAAATAATTAAGGAAACAAAAGAAAATGTAAGTCGTAAAGAAAACTTATAAAAAATTGTCATACCTGCTGCCTCTCATGATCCGACATCGTCGTGCGTCCTAGTGTATGGAGGTATTTTTTTGCATCAATGTTTTTTTTATTTTTTCCAAATGATTCCTAAATAAAATTCGATAATGCAAAGGATAATATTAATGCAAAACTTGAAAGTTATTATTTAAATACCTCAAATGTAATTCATACCTTAAACTGGGTACTCGTCCAATGAGTAATCATCTGACGATACTGCTCTATAGGACAATCATCCATGACTGGTACCGCCTCTAACTCAGTGCCAACTCTAGCACGCCAGCCAATATACACCTCATGCTTGTAGGCTCTCCAAAGCTCGCCTAAATCCTTTAGACGTTCCATTCGTGCACCCTCACCATCAGGAAAATTAAATCGAAGCTGAAATGAAAATATTAATTTATATAAATACCAAAAAAATTCATGGCATTAAATACAACAGATTTTTTTACCCATATCTCTGCCCAAGCTCTATCTTTGACCTCATGTGGCAAATGTCTCCACGACAGCGGGCTGACGGGAATGATGTCGGAGTATTTGGAAAGCGTCGCCATAAAACTCCGACATTGCTGCCCTGTTTTCTCAACCATCTGATTGTCTTCATTATATTCCACCATAACCTGTGTGCGGCGGTTCCACACCGAACGCATGCATGTACGGCCCCGCCCCCGCCTCCTTTCAGTAGATGTATCTGTCATGAAAGAAAAACAAATATTTTATCAAAACATGTTATAATGAAAATAAATATTGCTATAAAAATTTGATAGGGTTTTATAAATATACCTGTGCTAGTCTGATCAATGAGTGGCGCCGGATCCACAGAACCTGATGGAACACCCTCTGGTGGAACAGGAGTCGAAGACGATGGAATATAAAAGCTCGGAGAGACAGAAGTAGAAGGAAAAGAAGATGGAACAACTGTATGACCTGATGCTGACTGGGGAGTGGGAATCATCATGGGATGTGAAAATGATGGGGCAGAAGATGCAGAAGGTAGCGAAAACATGGGAGGTCTAAATATCCCGTGTGTCCCTAACGACACACCGGGATCAGAATGTGGGAAGGCTGAAATGTCAGTGGGAGGGGCAGGGTCTAGTCGGGCACGCGCAGCTCTATGTCCACCTCTGGTACGAACCCTCCTCGTACCACCGGCCTGAGTACTAGAACCAGTACTAGGCTCCTCGTCGAATAACTGTCGACGTAATGGTGGATCCTACAAAAAAGTTTACAAAAAAAATTAATCACATGACATTATATATTCTGTAAATATATATATATATATATTTGAAATAAAGTACTCACTGTAGGCACTAATGGTGGAATGCCCATCTCCTCCATCCGAAGATTGTTCTCCGCCATTTTTTTTCTTCGTCTCTCTTCAATTGGCTTCATTTCCTGCATTGGAAAACAAATATGTAATTAATTAGAAAAAGAAAATTAATGTGTAAACCAAAAAACTAAATATATGAGGGAATGAGGGGATTCATTGGTAATTTAGCTATCAATTGTTTTAGAAGAGCTTGAATGAATTTAATAAAACATACAAGTTGTAATGTTCAACAAGTTAGAAATATTGTTTGATTTGGTTTGAATACAGTTCAATTCCAAATTAGAAAATGCAATTCAAATAAAACAGCAACCAATAAACATTGAAAATTCACATAACGGTCAAGTCAGCTAAAACATATTTGTGATCAATACTAAATAAATATGAATATTACCAACCTTAACAACCCAACTCAAGGTAAACCAAAAGAATTGAGAACATGGATGAATGATTCTATATATTTCCAACCACAACTTCAGGTTCACAATCAACTCTGACAATTGAGCTATTGGAGTCATCAAAAGAAATAAATGGATTGGTTCCAATGGCAATAGGGACAGTGTCAATTCCATCATCAGCATCATCAAAAATATGTCTTGGAATTACTTCAACTATGACACCAAATTCAGGTTGAAGTTGATCTTTGACATAAAAAACTTGTTTATCCATTGATGCCAACACATATGGTTCTTCGGTTGCAAGAGTGCGAGTCATATTAATTACTCGAAATCCACAATCATCAATAAATGTGCCATGTCTCGTCATCGAATCAAACCAATGGCATTTCATCATTGTGACTCGTCCATGAGAGTAATAATCCAATATTATTATTTTCTCAACGACTCCATAATAACCCACATTTTCAAGTCGCGGTCTACTATCTGATGCGCTGACATAACAATCTGTTGTGGCAGTAACCATAACACCATCATGTTGTGTTCTCATGTTTTTGGCTCGTTCAGTGACAATAAATCTGTACCCATTGATAACAATTGATTTACAGTCACGAACCACGGTATTAGGACCAAAAGCCAAAGCTCTTATTTCCTCAGAGACAGAGTCAGCAGACAAACTCAATACCTGCAATATAAATGACAGTTAAACTTAAGTAAATATTGAAATAATTAATTTAAACAGTCATATTTTTACCTTCAATTTTAACCAAGCAGAAAACTCTTTGCTATGCAAAGTCTCTCTCCTTCACAAAGATAAAGAACGATGCTTCCTATTTATCATTATTTTATGTTCCCTGTAGATAAAAAAATATGAATAGTTTAACAGATATATATGTAATATATACATATTCAATTTTGTTACCTGATATAGTCATCGAACAAATCACAGTTGAACAAAACTGTGCGATGTGCCATCTCCCGCTCTTCATGGCTTAATGTCTTCAATGTATATGATCCAGGAATTCCTCCTGTTTGAGGAAGTGATGGAAAACTGGGTTCAATTTGCTCATATTGTTCTTCTTCATTTCTCATTGGTCTGTTCATTCTTGTAGTAAGATCAGACAAATACATTGAACAGAAATCCATACATTCTTGAGCTAAGTAACCGTTCACGATAGAACCTTTGGGATGATTCTTGTTTCGAAAATAAGACTTTAATGTGAACATATTTCTTTCAGTTGGATACATCCAACGAAAAGAAACAGGTCCTCCGAGAAGTATTTCAGTTGGAATATGGACAGTCAGATGCAGCATGCATGTGAAAAATGATGGGGGAAATATTTTCTCCAACTCACACAAAATTAATGGGGCATCTGTCAACATTTTTTGCAAGAAAGACTTGGACAACTTCTTAGCACAAAGATCTCTAAACAAATGGCACAACCGAATAACACCCACCCTTACATTATTGGACAAAAGATGACGGATTGCTATTGGAATCAACTCATGCAGTAGAACGTGATAATCATGAGTCTTCAAAGATTTTAGCTTCAACTCTCTTCTGTTGACCCGTTTAGATATGTTTCTTGAATAGCCATCAGGAACTCTAATAGTCTCTAATACTTCCAAAAATTGTTTTTTTTCAGTAGGTGTCATCACATAAGAAGCACATGGAAGTTGCCATTTATTTTCACTGATACGCACAGGATGCAATTCTGGTCTGATGCCCCAATCCACCAAGTCACGTCGAGATCGTAAATCATATTTTGTCTTCCCCTTGAAATTTAGAAGAACTGAAAGCAACATTTCACATATATTCTTTTCAATATGCATTACGTCTAAGCAATGACGTAGCAAATTGGTTGACCAATAAGGCAAATCAAAAAAGATACTCCTCTTCCTCCAATTGTAACAGGTTTCTGTGGAAACATTCTTTCTCTTTCCAGATTTCATTTGACCCTTCCCGAACAAAAAACTGAAATCTTTCAATTCATTAAGCACATCAGTTCCAGACATACGCTGAGGTGGATCATCGGTCTCTATAGTATTATCAAATCTTCGACGATTCATTCTATATGGATGATCCTTTGGCAAAAATCGTCGATGTCCCATAAAACTGAAACTACAACGATGTTTCAGTCTTCTGGATCGTGTATTCTTCATACAAACTGGACATGATAGTTTCCCCTTCGTGCTCCATCCAGACATCATTGCATAAGCCGGAAAATCATTGATTGTCCACATAAGCGCAGCGCGCATCTGAAATATGTCTTTCGAACATGCATCGTATGTGCGCACACCCACATCCCAAAGAAGCTTCAACTCTTTTATTAAAGGTTGCATGTATACATCAATATCAATGCCGGGATCAGAAGGACCAGATATGAGTATACTCATGAAAGTGAAAGATTTTTTCATACACAACCATGGGGGAAGATTATAAATGTGCATAAAAACGGGCCATGTGCTGTGCGAAGTAAGCATCTTCCCAAACGGATTAAAACCGTCGCATGAAAGACCCAGCCTCACATTACACACGTCAGCTGCAAAATCAGGATGTCGAGCATCAAATCTCTTCCATGCAAATCCATCTGCAGGATGAACCAACTCATCATCAGTCTTCTTTCTCTCGGTATCATGCCTTCTCATTTTTATTGATATGTCATCAGACATAAAAAGATTCTGGAGTCTGGGGATCAATGGAAAGTGCCACATTACTTTCTGTGGAATGCGGGATGGTGTTCCATCAGATTTTGACTTCCAGCGGGATGTGCCACATTTTATACATTCATTTCGTTCAGCGGTTTCCTCCCAGAATAAACTGCAATCTTTCGGGCAAGCATGAATTTTGTTTCTTGAAAATCCAAGTTCCTCAACTAACTTCCATGCCATATAGTGGTTTGAGGGAATATCTGCATCATCTGGAAGTAAATCCTTCAAGAGGGTAAGAATGTAATCGATTGCTGTATTAGAAATCCCATACATAGTTTTCCCATGAAATAATCGGATTAAAAATTCCAGCTTTTTCATTTTATCGCATTGTCGATATACTGGATTCGTGGCAGCATCATTCAATTTTTTCACCCTATCAATATCATCATTTTCACTAGATGCATCAGCTGTCCTCATATCGAAGTCTTCTTGAGTCGAAATCCTTTCTTTTTCATGATGACGAATAAACGGAAACCGATCATCTAACAAATTCTCCATTCCAGTCTTTTCATTTCGATCATCACCAATTTGAGATTTCGTTTTCTCCCCATTGTGATACCACAGAAAGTAGTTTGCTTGAAACCCATTTTTGGTTATGTGGTAGTTGACTTCTTCACGGCTCAACCAAGGTCTACCAACACAATTGGAACATGGGCAGTGTATGCGACCACTATCTGAAGCATTGTGAAATGCAAAATCTATAAAGCTCTCCAAATTGTTTTGAAAATCGTCTGAGATCCGATCGGTTTCATACATCCAACTTCTGTCCATTCTGTAAAAAGAATTTATATAAGTCATTTTGTCATAAAAAATTCAATAGGCATTAACTATAATAGAAAATACATTTAAGTAAACGATAAAGGAAGAAAATAATCAAGGTATCAACTACACATGTCAAAAAAACATACAAATGTGTTATTAAAAAAATGTAAAACCAACAAGAACATAATGTGTTATATCACATAACAGCATGACTCATCCCATAACCATATTAGTAGGGTATCATGAACATGAATAACATCAACCTTGTGCCATCCTCCTACCCTACATGACCCCAACCACATGCCACATCTTATTATAGCCTTATCACATCACACCTCAACGAAAAACACTAGGGAAATCATAGTACATCTCACCTGAAGACACATGGACAATCACATCGCATCTTGCCTAAAAACACATGGTCAATCACTTTTGAAGGAAGATTAGGGAAGACATGGTATCTATCCAAACATATAACCACCATCCTAGATATTAGAAAAAATACTCATAACTCAAAACCTATGATCGTTGGTAAGTTTATCCAACTCTGGTTGGGAATGTGTAGAAATAACATAAAAATACATGATATATAGATAGCACAAAATATTCAACCTATGGGTTCACATTAACTACATAATCAGACACTTCACTACTACCATAAAACACATAAACCACACCACCACCACACAAGACGCATAGTATTGGAATATAATTCTACATTCAATAAGTCTATCTATGGAATTATCATAAGAATCCATGTATCAATTGGAATATAATTCTACATTCAATAAGTCTATCTATGGAATTATCATAAGAATCCATGTATCAATTGGAATATAATTCTACATTCAATAAGTCTATCTACGGAATCCCTCCCTTGGATCCATGTATCACCCATGGCTTAATCAATATTCAAAGAAATGAGTCTACCCGTGGAATTCCACTGTGAATCCATTTATCACATAAAGCGTATAAGTTAATAGAAACAAGATTATATACCTGGCATCCTAATATAATCCATGTATCACTATTTACTATTAATCATTTAATGAATTCCATTTCATTTAAACAATTCATTAAACATACCAAGGTAAAAAACAAAGGTATTTAATACAACTCACCTCAAAATGGCGACTCAATCAAATAATAACCTGAAAAGAATGAAGCTTCATTTACTCATGTTGTAATGACAAGATAATGAGATTCCCTTTCTTAATCAATCAATTCCATATCATGGTCTCAACATAACTCATAATGGCTAGCAATTAAATGAAAATTCAAGCACTCACATGGGAATTTTTAATAGAACACTCCTAACAAGACTATAAAGATATCACATGCATTAGTTATAATATATCTAACATGGTAACATAAAATATAAGATAAATTCAATCCAATTTCATAGATTCATAGCATAGTCTCTACTTTACTCACATTGGCAAGGCAATACAATTAAAACATGTGTTAAAAAATAATTGGCATTCATGTGTTAAAAGGGGAATGCAAACCATAAAATACCCTTAATTAATTTAATTTACAATTCAATTCAGAAATCGAACAATCAATTCTATTTATATAACCTTTCACCAATGACATACCATGTTCAAGGGGTAAAATCCAAAAAGGAATTTTCAAGAAAACTCACCCTTAGGCTGGTCCGGCGGGCAGTAGCTCCAAAATCACCTAAACTGATGGGAAAAATGAAAATAG
Source organism: Viscum album (assembly GCA_963277665.1). Taxonomy (NCBI): domain Eukaryota; kingdom Viridiplantae; phylum Streptophyta; class Magnoliopsida; order Santalales; family Viscaceae; genus Viscum; species Viscum album. The sequence continues at coordinate 2,126,144,030 of OY728119.1, forward strand.
GTTTAAATACTATCCAAACATTTGAATACGTTTTCAGATAAAGAAGAAGAATAACCTGAAGAAGACCTGGAAGATTCAAGGCCGACAGTACCTCCAAAATCGGCTAAATCGGCTGCTGCTCCCGTTTTAGGGTTGTGTATCGCGAATGGGGGAGAGAACAGGCGGCTGGGAATTTGGGGAGAACCTTTGCCAACGGTTCTTAAAAACCGTTGGCATATGTATATCTATCCCAATGGTTCTCTAGAACCGTTGGAAAAAACCTGCAAAAACCTATATCTATACCAACGGTTCTCATGAACCGTTGGCAAAAACCTCCCCAAAACCTCCCAGCCACATCTATGCCAATGGTTCATTAGAACCGTTGGGAAAAACCTCCTTCACCAATGGTTCTATCAAACCGTTGGTATGTAACTGTTGGGAAAGACCAGCATTCCAGTAGTGAAGACAACTATAATAACTTTGATGGCCTGTAGAAGGTGTCATCGGCATAGGACCACCAGTGCGGTGGCACCAACCGGTGTTGCGGTAGAAATGGAGGAGGCCGGCCCACGCCAATCATGCTGGAGGATGGCAGTACACCCATCGGCGTGCTGCGATGGCAGGAGTCCACAACCAAATGCCCGCGGTGGTTGGAGTCGTGGCGCCACGTGGGCGTTGCGTGGAGTGGGTGGCCCGCATCCGGGACACCCAGGCACTGCCATCCATGGTCTTCGACCGCAACAGGAGATAAGGCCCCATGTTCACGAGGACAGTAGAGGCCAAACACTACCAGTCATCACATCCCAACCAGGCGTCACACCTCCAGTCCACCCCCTAACAGACCGGGTTAGGGTTGGCAGGCCACGCCCCCAGCCCAGCGGGCCAGGCCCGACCCACAACCTAGTGGTTCAAACCCGCGATGGAGGGCCAAATCCACACCCAGTGGGACAAACCCATGACAGAAAGCCGATCCTGTTCCCTTCAGGCCAAGCCAGACTAGACCGGGTTGCTGGACGACCCGACGGGCTGGACCCTCGGCCAAACCATGCCAGTTTCAGCAAGGCCCGTTGGGCCAGGCCCACTAGCCAGGCTATATTAGACTGAACCTGACCTGAACCAGGTCAGATCAAGTCTGTCTAAATGAATAAGGGTATGTGGGACCCCCGAGCCAGGTTGGTCGGGTCCGTCTGACCGGGTCGGATAGGGACCCATCACAACCGATCCCCTGTTTACTAAAACACCCCCACGCGTCTGATTGACGTGATGTTTGCTGTGTTAGGAATATATTGATGAGAAAGATATTTTGTCATGATTTTTGTGACTTTTATTAAAATTAAGATGCAATGAATGGATTGAGCAGTGGTTCTTCCAAGCGCGCTATGTATGGAACCCTACGGTTGGTTGAGACCTGAAGACTGTAGACTATCGACTCTGTGCGACTCGATGACGGCCTAGTTGGAAGTGTCTCTATGTGATCCGGTAGACCCATGGTGGGGAGTGGCAATATGTGACCTAGTGGACCCACGATACTCGAAAGGAGGAGTATCTTAGTATGACCAAGGTGGGAAGTAGCTCTGTGTGACCCGATATGCCCACGGTGGGGAGCGGCTCTATGTGACCTTGTATACCCATGGTACTTATTAGGGTTGAGTACCACAAAAGTCCAAGGTTAGTGGGAAGTGGATTCTATGTGACCCGGTAGACCAACTATACTCGATAAAGGAGGAGTTATCCAGCAGTCGAGGTGTTCGATGATATGACTGATGATGCTACTATCACTACCCTATAATATAGATGGTGTGAGATATCTTGTGCTTCATGTTTTACTTTGAGGATTGTTGTGTGATATTTCCCTTTTGTTTTGTGGTCCCTACTGAGTTTCGTGTTACACAACCCTACATAGGCCCCGACCAGGTGTGTCATGTCCCGTGCAGACGATCGACGCTTCAATAAAGACCTTGGTGGATAGGGACCTAGTGGAGCCTAGTGAGATAGGAATGATCAACGCTTTGACGGTGGGATTGGTGGCCTAGGACCAGGTGGGGCCTAGTAGGACCAGGAATATAGGACATACTACTTCAGCTTCTAATAGATTCACTACTCTTATGATCAGGTGTAGTTTTCTGTGGATGGCCATCAGAGCTCCATTTTGTACTTTGATGTTTTAGTTCTTTTTGTTGGGTTTGTATTCTGTCCCACCTGTTTTTAGCTTTACTTTGTACTCAGTCTTGTTTTACTAGACTTGTTTTTTCTCTTTCAGTGTGTTGGGATGTGGTTGGGCATGTTTGTGCATACAAGTATGCAGGTAAATGTATCCCACTTGCAGGTTTGCGCATTCAATGCTAGTCGCCAACCCATGGCCTTTAGGAGGTGGGTTTGGGGTAGTCACGACACGAGCCCCAAGGGACGGGTCGTGACGATACATTCCTTATGAAGTTTCAAGTGATGTGATTATTAAGTGATTAAGGAATTTTGGTATATGTTTAGTTGGGTTTATATTTATGTAAGTCATTAGTTTAATTAGAAGCATGCCTTTACATTTGGATGTGAGTTCTATGTTAATAATAAGATTCAGGGTTTATATAATATTTAATGATTAAGGTTATTTTTAGGGATGTTCATCATATATGAATGAAATGGTTCATATGAAATGGAAATATATAAAGTATGTATACTTATTAATATTCATAGATAGTAAAATAATTCACCAACTCTATGAAAAGGATCATAAAAAAAATTATATTTTTACTTTTATCACTAAGAAATCAATGACCTTTTAACCCAGCATAGATTTACAGTATTGTGATTGATAACCTTATAAATAAAATGTTCTCTATCACTCTCCATCAGAACATTATTGTTTTTTCTCTTTTGTGTGCATGTTTTCTAACATTGAGACATAGTTTGTGTTATCTTAGGTGACCTTCATACTTCAATTTCTTTATTTTAAAGTAGAAGTTTCATTTATCCTTTTTTCGATGTGGGATTTCAATAAAGGTATTTTGAAAATTCATAACTCAGTTAACAAGACCAAATTAAAAACCATGAGGATTAAATTTTAAAAAAGGAGGGGGTGTGGGGGAATATAACATCATAAGTTAAAAAAAATACTTTGTTTGATAACAAATATGATACACCACATTGAGCTTAAGTGAACAAATGTATATTATAATTTAAATGTTATAATGATAACCCATCTATTAGAAAGACATGAATAAAAATTATTAAATGAGTTATGAATATATTGTTTAAATATGCATATATCATTAATTATTTTGAAATTAATTAATTTTAAATGAAAATATAATCCCTTTTAAAATAAAAGGAAAAGTTTAAATGAAAAACTATTTAAATGTACACAAGTGTAATAAAAAAATATCTCTTGTTGGATGATATTAATAAAATTTATATATAATATATTCAATATAATGTTTAAAATTCATCTTATTTGTTTTCTAGACATGATATAAGAACAAATCCTATTTTACAAATAAAAGAAGTATTTTTCTATAAAGGAAGATTTACCGCCTTTTGATGAAACACTTTTTTTAAATCTAGTTTTTGAAACTATTATAAATTATATTTGTTAAAAAAACTTATTATTTGAAGTAAAAAAAATCAATATTTATGTTTTCTTAATTTTTGGTATTTTCTATGAAGTTTCATGTTTTTATGAATAAAGAAAAAATAATACATTTTAATTGAAAACGACTTTTTTGTATTAATAATTTATAGTGTTAAATTATATTGTTTATTGGTTTCCAAGTATAATTAGATTAAGTTTATATCATTTAATTCAATTTAGGCCATTTTAATTAATTTAAAATTAAAATTTGATATAAAAACTTTGTGAACTTTTGAACATTTTTACTTAAAAAACCCATTTTCTCATTCTGTCAAAGGGATTAATTTTTAATTAATTGCTTACTTTTATGTATTTTTAATTTTGAAAAATGTATTCCATTTTTGGAATCATAAGTTTTAAATTTATTAAATTGATCTGTTTTATTTTTGGACAATATGAATAGTAACTTTAGTAATTTTTTATTACCATAATTAAGGGTAAATAGGGTAATTAGGGGTAAAAATAATATTATAAATATTATAAAATCTCTCTAAAACTTTTCCTAATTTTATAATATGATTATAGTTTTGTCCCTAAGAATTAAAGGATCAGTTATGAGATCATTCATGGCCTTTTGGATGAGAATATAACCTTTAAAATATTATATTCAAAGGAAATTCAATTTTGTCATACTTTTGTTTTTAATAAGAGAAATATTTTTAATGTAGGGTTATATAATGGATATGTTCAAATGTAAATATTATTTTGAAATATAAAATGTTTATATATATCATGGTAGTTTATTTATAAATTTTAGTGATAAAATAATTACCATAAATGGTGACACAATGATGATACAAGAATTGTTTAATTAATGGAAGAATAAAAAAATGATATTAAAAATACTAAAATAAATATAATTTGAGATGATTAATGTAAAAAAATTTTTTATAGATTATTTTTAAATATTATTTAGGATTTAAAAATTTTAGTTAGAAGATATCATGTTGTTATGATATTTTAAAAAAGTCAAGTGATGAATAATGTCAAAATTAACATTAAAGGAATTTTAAAACAAATAAAATTTTATTAAAAGATATATAATTAAAAAATATAAAATTTTGAAAAATGATTTAGATAAGTCTTAAAATTTTATCTATGACTCATATGTTGGTATTTTTAATTTTTTTTGTAATTATATAAACCATGAAAGTGTAAAATTACATGATATCATAACAAGAATTTAAAAGGTTAAATGAGGGTTAAAAAAGATAATGATGATAAAAACATGTCTAATTTTAATTTTATTAATTTATTTAGACCCAAAATAATTATATACTTGAAATAAATTAGTTTGGAACCATTTTTAAGACAAAATTAATTAATATTAATTTAATAACTTGAAGAATTCTAAGTGTTCCCCTCCCTATCTTATAAAAGGGAACCCATTCATCTAATTTATTCACAACTCAAAACCTATTTGGTTCATACAATATATTCCCAAATACCTTCCTTGAATATCTACCCACATTATAAAGCTCTTATTTTAGTCAGAACACTCACCTTATAGGTGTTAAGTTGTTAATAAAATGAGATCATCTGAAGAAGAGGTATTTTTTAATCAAATATTTATTTTTTATTTCTTCTTCCACTTCCATAAAATATTATTTAAAAATTATTAAATAATAAATATATTATATTTAATATAATTATATGTTATTATTTTAATATCATCACCTAAATCCATCTCCACTTCCATTAAAAGTGAAAGGAATTAATCATTCTTGTGTACGGTAGACAACTGCCTAACGAACCAATATAATTCGTTTTCCATAACTATCTCTAACAAATGGTTATAATTAAGAAATTAATTTTTATATATGATATTAATGACATATTTATAATTATAAAATATTAATATATCATTTATTTTATTACCTTTCAATGCACATAAAAATGATAATGTTGTTCGCACGTATGTGTGAATTATCACCTCCATGGAGCGGTGTGATTCGTTTTTCATAACCAAATCACATGGATGATATATATAATCATACTTAAATTATTAATATTATATTTATTACATTATTATCATTTTTAATGATAATATAATACTTAATTTTGTTCCATAATGATCATTAAAAAATGGAAACGTTACTCATGCGTATGTATGACCTACCCTCTCCATGATTATAACGTTGTTCATTTTTTATAACCATAAAAAATTGTTTAGTTTAAAATTATAATTGATATATAAAAGTGATTATTATTTAATTAATATTATTCTCTATATGATTATCTAATACCATTTTGACTATTATTATTAAACCAAATTCATTTTGGACTCAAGTATCAAATATCGTCAAAACATCCAACATGAATTTATATAATTAAGTAATTGTTATAACATGATATTAGTTGATATAAAAGGAATAATAAATGCGAAAAATGTTCTCAGGAAATAAAATAATTAACAAAATTTCATTATTTAAGAATATAAATAACATACGTGATGAATCGGACTCAAGGTAAGAGACTTTGTCTCAATTTCCTTTCATTGAGGTGTATCTTGATGTTATTAACCTTTATTATTTTATGAGGTGTACATATAAGCCATTTTATTTTTCATATAATTAATTTATTAATTATTATTTTTAAATATTATTCTTTCACAGGGCTTGTGATTTAAATGTTCAAAGTGATACGTGACACATTGAATGTTTAAATATTTATTTGTAAAATTATTTTCTCCCTATATATATTATTGATATTATTTTACATATTTATTATATGGATATAAAATTATTATAAATAAAAATTTTTCTATATTTTTAATTTAATTCATAGTTTTTAAAAAGGAATATTTTAAGGTGTTTTATATGGATTTTTTGACAAATGATAAAAGTAATTTTATTTGTAACATATACAAATAAAACAACTTCTCTGCCGCATTGATCACTATTTGATATTTGGATTCCTCTAGAAGGCTTCATGTTTTTTAAAAATAAACCCCTATCCTTTTATGGGTATTTTATTATATAAAATGGTTTATGAAAATGGATTTACTATTTCTATAACATGAAATTTTTTTTATGAGTGAAAATAAAATTTTAAGAGTGACATGTTGAAAATGGAAAGATTTTATGTGTTATGATTATGTAATGGTACTTGGAAATTTTATGGGTGGTCACATGATAAACTAGGGATGGGTAGTTACGTAATAAACCAAGGATGGGTGGTTACGTTATAACCTCCAATACATTGGGTATGGAAGTCGGCCATTTGTCAATTCCATTTGTAAGAGTGACATGTATGAAAGATGACCTCATGGTTATTCCATTTATAATAGTCATAAGTATAATTATGTCCCAAGGTACCTTTATGTATTTTATATTCTTTATATGGGTTTTATGGTAATATTTTGATTAAAAAAATGAAATGAACTTATTTTAAAGAGAAATTATTTAATACTTATTAAGGGAGATAAGTATTACTTTATAATAAATTTTTCATGGGTTTTAATTTTTACCAATGGACTAATGTTTTCTTTTTTTTATATCCCTTATTGAGATTTTCATTCTCATACATTTTTTTTAATTTTGTTCATAGGAAATAAGGATGAGCCAGGCTTTTGAGATTTCATGTTGAATGTTGTGAAGAGTTTTCATAAAAGTGATCATGCTTTTTTTTAAATGTTTTATATTATGGAAAAAATGTATACTCTTTGGAATTTTACACTTTTTATTGCTATGTTTTTCTTATGAAAGAGTTATGGACTAATTATCTAAATATCTAAACATAAAAATACCCTCAACGTGAAATAATGTAAAATTGTTGACATAACTAATGATTATGTAATGCTTGATGGCCTTTTCCTTATACTTATTGGTGTGGATATGTTATTTTATGTTTCATTCCCATTGTTAAATGTTAGCTCCATTTGACAAGTAAAGAGGATCGTTCATCTAAAAACATAGAGTCTTTCCTTGTTTTAGAATATGAAGACTCATCAAACAACCTTTAATCTATAATTTTTAGGTATCCTCTCAACCTTTTCACAAGGATTATTAACAAATAATCCAATTGAATTATATATATATATTTTTTGGATTCTATAAGGACAAAACATTAAACATTATATAAAAATAAATTTTTAGTCATGAATTAGTTTTCTTTCATTCCCAATGATCATTTAGGTTTTGAGATTTATAGAATTATTTCATTACTCGTAAATAGTAAACTCATACATTATAAAGTGTCCACTTTAAATTTGTATCCATTTTCCCCATAAAACAAAACTTTTATGATATAATAAGTTTTCTATTCATGAAATATATTTAAAAAATTTATATGGACCTCATCCTTGTCCCTAATAACCATAAAACCATATTAAAATAATTTCAAAATGTGGGATGAGAATAAAAATAAAATTTAGGTAAATAAAAAATAATTAATGAAACCTAGAGTCATTGAATAGTTTCCATTTTCAAAATAAATATTGGGTTCAAAATGAACATTTTCTCATCTAAGAAATCAAATTATCTGCCTAATGATTTTCATAAAACATTTGAGATGAAATTTAAATTGAAAAATAACTCTCATAAATGTTTACTTGAAAAAAGTAAAATATTATGATTTTTTTCCACAAAATTTATACATTTCACCTTTAATAAATATCATATAAATTCATTTTAAAAAACAAGATCATTGTATGAATTTTTGAAATCTTAATATTTCCATAAAAACTATAGAAACAATAAATAAATATTTAGGTAACTTGAGGAACAATTTTCATATCACAATTATATATGGAATAACCTTCATGGTTATAAATGTAATAAACATTAAATTTCACATGGAATAACCATCACAAATATACATGTAGTAACAATCACATTTACAATTCAAATAACCATCACAGTTGCACTTGGAATAACCCTCATAGTCAACTAATAAACATAAATATTAACTAATTAATTTGAGGGATATCATAGAACCATCTGTCCTTAGTTTATAATGGATCCATCCATTATCATAAATAATTACTAGGAACCATAATATAATCATAATAAAAAAATATTTCATTTTTCCAAATATTATTTTCACCCATAAGAAGACATTTTTGGTTATTGAAATATCCTTTCGATTTTAAAACTTAGTGTTAAAAACTAAAATTCACAAAAGAAAGGGAAAGTGGGTTTTTCATTGAAGAAGATATGGAATCTTATAATGTAATATAATAATTCAATTAATAGTTATAGTTGTGGGAAATTTTTTATCACTAAATGTGTGAAAATACGATATTCCTTTTGTGTTTTGTAATGAAATCCAAAACATTTTTGTAAAAATATTTATTTAGATAAACTTTTAAATAATGTAAAAAGAATCATAAAATGAAATTTTTAAATAATTTATACCCTTATAAATACACTATGAAGACAATTTAATGAATATGGATATGGGAGAAAAATATTTGGAAAATAAATCTTTAAAATGTTTTCAAAAAAAGTTTTAGGTAAAAGTATCCCTTTCCATGTGTCAAAATATTCAAGTATGTTATTTATCATCATAAATAAATAACTAATGTTAATTATTTACTCTTTTAAGAACATTATTAAATACAATTATTCTTTTTTTATTTAGTACAATGTTATATAAAATAAATTATGTTCACATCAGACGTTTTGAAGACATTCAGTTCATATGTAAAAAATGTCTTTGATAGGTTGAATGTGGTGAAAGAAATCATTATTCCCTAACCTATAGAATAATAATCACGAAAAAATTATCATTTTTATAAATCAATTATACTTTTAAATAAAAATATGATATGTGGTTCTGAAAAACAAATATGTTACAATCATAGAGATTGTAGGCCATACACACGTATGAGTAACATTTCCATTATTCATCGATCAATATAGAAAAAAGGAAAATAATATTTTATATTTATAAAATTTATTTATATATTAATACCACCATATGTATTTTAATATTATAATATATTCATTCATGGTATGTGGTGATGAAAAACGAATCACATGTCATCATGGAAGTGGTAGCCCGCATGTATGTATTAACAACGTTGCCATTTTTTAGTGAATGGAAATATAAGAAACTATATGATAAATTATCATTTAATAATGATAAATATTAAATTAATATAAATAATATATATATTAATATACCTAAAATAAATTATTATAACCATCCATGAGAGATAGCGATGGAAAAAAATTACATCAGTTCATGAGATGCTAGTTCATCATACACACAAATGATAGTTTCATTTCCCATTTGATGGATGAAGATATTGATATAGAATGTTCCATTAGTATAAAAAATATCAATACAATTAAGATATTTTTTATATTGTTTAATTATTTTTTATGAATATTTGATTGAGGTATACAAAGAAATAAAACTAAAACATTTGGTTAAAAGCTATAACTCCTCTTTGGACAACCTTATTTTCATCACACCTTAAGCCTAATAAAGATGGTATTATTACAAATATAAGGCCTATAGAATGGTAATTAGGATAATAATAGGGTTTTTATAGGTATTTGATCATACAAATGTGTTTTGAAGTCTAAAGAGAAGAGGAGAGTATGTTCCCTTTTATGGGTGAGAGGGGGCCCTTTTAAAATTTTATAATGTATTAAGTTAATATAAATTAATTTTTCATGTCCAAATGGCTCAAAAATAATTTAGATATAATATATGATTATTTTTTTATCAATATAATATAATATAATTATTTTTTTTAAAATTTTAGTAGATGGTTTCATACTTATCTTTTGGTTTTCACTATCTATTATCACTTGTGACAATTACCGTAAAACAATGTTTTTTTACACTTTATGGGTAAATATAGTAACAATAAAATGAAAAAAGGACCATTAATGGGAAATTTTTTAAATTAGAAAACATATACCATAAAATATTATTAATATTATTTTTTTCATAATTTTAAATCATTTAATGAAACAATATTTATCATAAAATATCATTAATGTACCTTTTGGAACTATTAATTTAATTTTACTTTGAAAACAAAATGAAAATAAATAAATTAGAATATAATAATATAATACACCTAAAAAATGTTTTAATTATCTAATAATGTGTTGGTACACTATAACTTATACAAATAATATTATTTCCAGTATTTTAAAATCATTTTATTGAATCTTTTTCTGCTTTCACTAGCACTGTGTGAGTGTTTCATAAGCATTTAAGGTAATTATTCCATCATTAAAAATTATAAATAAATTACCATGATGAATAAAATTAATTATTTTAAAATTAATATTTATAATTCCACATATCCTGTTTTTATTCCTATGTAAAAATATTAAAGGCAATAAAGAAAATAGAATGACATTTTTGATTTTTTTAAACATTAAATAATATAATGGGAAAAATCAAAGCCAAATCGAAACAAAAATACATATTCTATACTTTTTTATGATTATGAATGAAATATGTTCCTATAATTAAATTATTTAAAGTGTCTGGGTAATGTTTTATTCCTTATAATTTTAGTTTTGAACCTTAATTAACCCATTTTACCTTTACCACAATAACAAAATTTACTAGGATTTCTATTTATAACAGACAAAAATAAAAAAAGCTATTTAAAATTTTTTTAACACCTAATTATAAATATGCAATCCATTTTTCAATATTTAATTAACATAATTTGTATAATTTAATTTAATAATATAATGAAAAACACAAAATGTAACTAAAAGTAATTTTTCATAAAAATGTATTTTGATGTATAAAAATATTTTTATATGAAATTAAAAAATTAAACTGAATCTAATTAATGTTATTTTATTTTTAATAATATAATATAAGTAATTTAAATTTGAAACCATTTTAAATAACATGTAAATTTTTGAATTATTGTAACAAAAATACAGTTTTCATTGAAAATCAACATTTTCACTATTTATTAAGAAATGAAACATTTTAGGAAATTCTAAAACTTTCACCATGTGATAATTATGGTATTATGGTTTAATTTTTTTTTTAATTTCATGAAATAAATTTTCTAAAAATTCCAGAATTAAATTATAGTATTTTTTCATAAGAAGAAATAAAAAATAATTTTTGAAGAAAATATATTTTGGAATCAAAAAATGAATTTTTTAAAAATTTAGTTCTTTTTAATAAGCCTTAATTAATAAATTTGAATTCATTATGGAATTAATATAAATTTTATAATTTATTTTATATTATTCATACATGCCAATTCAATAGAGAGTTTATAATAGTAATATTTAAATAATAATATTTCATGGTTTGTTGAAGCATGGTGCTGCATGTAATGCATCATATCAAACATAATTACTTTTTTTAAAGTCTAGGGATGTTACATTATTCCGCCATTAAAAAACGGTGTCTCCACAATTTGAACTTGATCTTGATAATCAAATATTTGGTATTTGGAAATATCATTCTTGAATTCCCACATCACAAAAATAGTAAGCAAAAATTCCTCATGATAAGAGGGAAATAAAATAAGATGGTCACAAAATAACTAGATTTCAAAATAGGAGAACACTAGTGGGGAGCGAAAATATAAATTTTTTGAAAAATGTATTTTCCAAATAATTATAGAGAATGATAGAGACCATTGATCATAATAAATTTAATGATCATGAGAAAGTTAATGGAAACAAAACATAAACCCAAGAGGCATGAAAAAGACCATTAATTCATAAAAAACGAAGGTAATATGAAAAATATTCATTTCATGATCCCTTCAGTAGATTTGGGTAATTAATTACATTATTGAGAAATAAAATAAGGAAATATAATAACTTGATAATTATAATTTCACCCTTTAATCAATTACTACCATAATCTTATATTTTTCTACAAAATATGAGTATTCAAGATGATATTTTTATGCTAGAATCACTAAAATCAACTTGTAATAGATCACATAACTCCAAAGAAGGAACAAAATATTTTCCTCCTATATTTAGATATTAACCAAAAGAAAACATATTATAAAAACGTTAGATAATTTCCAAAATTTATAAACCTTTATAAAAAGAAACAACACATTAATCTAAAAAACTCAAAAGTAAAACCCAAAGATCAAACTAAATCAAATTTTAAATATATATACTTAAAATAATTGAATATATTCTTAACTAAGATTGAGACAAAAAAACTAGAATTATTTTATCACATATTCTTCCAAAATTTATCTACAAATCATGTCAATCCCTCTTAATGTCTCATAACATATATATATATATATACATGACATAGTCATATAATTTTCAAGATATGCCAGCCATTTCCATAAATGGAAACAATCACCACAAATAAACATTAAAATCATATATTCTCCAAAAAAAATGTTCAACCTTTATTCCTCAAATAAAATCCCACATTATCCAAATAAATATTTTCATTTATCTTAATCATATATGGTTATAAAAATAAAAAACTTATACTTAATCACCAAATCACATTTAAATCCCATCGTTATTTATATGCTAAAGCATAAGTTCCTAAAATCAAAATAATCTTTATTTTCCAAAAACATTATATATTAAATGATGTCATACTAACCAAGACATCACATATTCTAGTGGTAGGTTTTACACACCCTTTTCTCCCTTCATTTATGGGTTCAAGACCTATTTCATTTTAGGATTTGATGGGTTGTCAGTTGTTTTACATGCTGTCCTTTTTCTAAAACTATACAAATATAATAATTATAATGTTCCCCGAAATATGATGAACATCCTCAAAACTGAATTTAATAATACAATATAACTTAAACCCCAAATTTTATCAATAAATTTAAAATTATGTAAAGAAAATTCATTTTACAAAAATAAATCATGTTGAACCTAAGGGCTATATATACCTCAAAAAAACTAAAAAAAAGAACGTCTCCCTTAATTTCATTAATCACATTAAAATAAAATTAGTTAAAGCCTCCAATGGAGTGTCTTGAAATTTTAACTTACGTTAAACAATAAACTCATAATCCTATGATGGAATCTGTAATTATTTAGATAACCTCCCATAAAAACATCTCAATCTCTAAATATTTTTAAACCCGACTCTGATAGTAACTATAAGGACCTGACCATAAACATTTTACAAACAAAAATTTTATTACAATAATTCACTATTATTCCTTCCCAAATATATTTTATATTTATTATCATAGAGAATTAGGTCATAAATATTAAATAATAAACCCATACATTTAAAAGTGGACCCTTATACTCAATATCCATTTTCTCCCAAACACATTTAAAATATAAAAAGTTTTCTTTTCATGATACGTTTTCAAAATTTTCATCCTGACCTCATCCTTGACCCCAATTATAATTAATACACATTAAAAACATTTTAGTACGTGGGATGAGAAAAAAAAGCTCAGTAATGGACATAAAAAGAAAGAAAGAAACCATAATTCCATGAATAATTTCCTTATTCCAAATATACATTGGGTTTAAAGTAAACATGTTCATACCCAAGAAATCAACTTCTCAGGACAAATAATTTCATAAAAAATTTTATAATAATTTTAAAAGAAAGAATAAAAATAAAAAATGTGTCATTTAAAACATGAAATAATTATGATTTTTTTCACAAGATAAACTTTTCAAACTTAAGGATGATAATATACATTCCTTTTAAAAAATAATCTTTTTTCATACCATTTTGATATCATACAATTTCCATAAAAATAATATAAAGAATTAATAAATCATGTAGGTTACTTAAGGAATCATTTTTATATCACTATTACATATGGAATAACCTAAACTCTTATTAATGGAATAAAATTAATGTTTCACATTGAATATATATCTTAGTTATACTTGGAGTTACCATAACAATAATACTTGAAATAATCATCACATTTATACTTGTAATAATCCTCATAGTCAACATCAAACCATAATCCTTACCCAATTCATTAGAGGTATATCAAATAAACACTCATCCTTGGTTTATATAGGAAACACCCATCATTATAAATTATTCATAATAACTATAACATACAAATAAAACATAAAAGATTATAGTTTTCACTTTATTCTTTTCACCCATAACAAAACATTTCTAGATATTGAAATATCTATTTAATTTTAATTTCCAATTTTCAAAACTAAAATTTCCAAAATTATTTGAATTTGGGTTTTTTTTGATGAAAACATTGAAAACTATAATGGAATCCCAAAATAAAATAATGGTTATGGCTATAGGAAAAATCATTCTCACTATATATGTTAAAATAAAATATTCCTTCTTCATTTCATAATGAAATATAAAGCATTCCATAAAAAAATTCTTTTCAAATAGAACTGAAATAATGTAAAAATAAAGATAAAATTTCCATTATAAATAATTTATATTCATTTAAAATAATTTTATGAATACAGATATGGAAGAAAATTATTTTGGAAATAAATCTTTAAAACATTTTAAAATAAGGTCATATGTCAAAAATGACTTCAGGTGGTTGAATATTGTAAAATAGGTCATTATTAAATCACATATATAATAATAATACTGAAATAATTATCATTTTATATAAAAAATTTTATTTTTAAATCCATTCATGGGACATTGTATTGAAAAATGAACTATGATACAATCATGGAGATGGTATGTTGCACTTACGCATGAGTTTTGATTCAATTTTTCAATGATCACTATGGAAAGTCTGTAAGTATTATTTTATAATTATAGAATGAAAATTAAATCATAAATAACATATTTTTTCATTAAATATACTTATATATATCATCCATGTGATTTGGTGATGAAAAAAATCACAACGCTTCGTGGAGGCAGTTGTCTATACATCTGAAGAAATGATTTCATCATTTTCTAGTGAATGGAAAGGTAAGAAATTATATTTTTTATTATATTTTCATAATGATTAAAAAATTCATGAATATTATATATA
Organism: Viscum album; assembly: GCA_963277665.1. NCBI lineage: Eukaryota > Viridiplantae > Streptophyta > Magnoliopsida > Santalales > Viscaceae > Viscum > Viscum album. The sequence continues at coordinate 2,126,159,539 of OY728119.1, forward strand.
TGCATTAAATCTATCATTATAAACATCATTTAAAAGTGGTGATGGAATATGAATTGCAGTAGTTCACGAGGTGGCAGTCCGTCGTACACACGAATGATGAGTTCATTTCCCATATGATGGAAGAGGATATGAATATATATTATTACATTAACCTAAAAAATATCAATACATGTAATATATTTTTGTCATTATTTCCCCATTTTTTTAGAATGTTTGTAGGAGGTAGATGAAGAAAATAAAACAAAAAAATTGGTTAAAAACTATACCTCTTCATTATACAACCACATTTTCATTACACCTTAAGCCCTCTAAGGATAGTATTATAAACAAAATAAGACCTATAGAATGTGTAAAGTGTTAATTGGAAGGTATTTGTGTAGTTATTGGCTGAAAAATGGTTTTTAGTTGTGATGTTATGGGGAGAGGAGATGAAATTTTATATATGAGGGGAGGGTCACTTTTCAAATTTCTGAAAGTATTGAATTAATTCAACATATAAAATTTTATTCAGAGGAAAATAGAGAGGTAAAATGGAGTCAAGGCATACAAGGGAAGACCTAAGGAAGAAAGAAAACCTGAGGGGGCCTAAAATAATGAAGACCGAGGGCATCCCCTCTGATAATATTAACCCCTTAAACTTATAAATATTAAAATCATGAAGTGTCAGGGATGCTCAACCAAGATAAGTAGTCCACCACCTTGTTTCCCTCCCATTAGGTATAGAAAAAAATGATTCTATCCCCTAGGATGTTGCGACATTTTCTGATTACATAAAGAATAGACCATAGAATCACACCCGCACTATGAAGGGAATTATATAGGAGCAGTGAGTTTGTTTTGGATTCCATAATATTCAAACCTCACTGTCTACAAATACTGAGGCCCTCAAGCATGGTCTTTTCTTCTGCCTGGAGTGAGGTCCCCTATCCAAGTCTGATAGAGAAGGCTATAAAAACTAACCCACTCCTGTCACACACAACCCCTCCACCAAAGATAGAACCTGAAATATAGAACCCATCATAGTTAAGCTTCAAGCCTGCTAAAGGTGGATGCAAAAAAACCCAGTTTCCCAGACTATGACCACTCCCCTGAGAGGAAATATAAGAACCAGATAAGAACCGTTTTAGGTATGGAGCTTCTCTCTAGTTACCCAGGGCCTTGAAAAATTCGAATAACATATTTTTAACCTTTATAATAATCTGGAAACCATTCTAGACCACCCATTCATATATCCACTGAATTATCACTTTCCAAAAACACCATCACCTTACATACATAATCATAGTACGAGTAGATCTCTCAATTCTTCCCCTTCCCTAGCCATGGTACCACCGATTTAGGAATACACGATCATCCATATTCAGAGTAGAAATAGTAGTAAACTCACCAAAATAACCCCAAACCTCATGCACCCATTTAATCTCATTTAATATATGTTATGAGATTTCCTCTTTATACTCCTTGTAATAGACACATATAGATACAAAACAAATACCACATCACTTTATATTATCATTCATAGGAACAACTCTATTCATAATACTCTAGGTAAGGAAGTTATGTTTGGTGGGAATTTTCTTTTCCCAAAGGATTACATTTCAATACTCCCCATGATTCTAAAATTTAAAGGTCCAACAATAATCATACATCGTGAATATACTAGATGGGGAGGGAGTAAAAACATACCTATCCAGTTCATAAGACACCTCAATCATTTTACACAGTTCTTTCTCACCTTGGTTTAAAACTTCCTTGGTAAACATCATGTACTGTAAAGCCTCTTTGAATGAGATGTTTTCAATAGGGAAAAAAGGGAACCTATGTTTTTCCTACTCTAATTGTGATTCCATAACAAAACAGCCACTTTCCCAATGATCCAAAGAGAGTGGTACATCATAACATCTAAAATGGGCCCAATATCAAACTATATAGGAGAAACATGATGATCCAGAGAAACCTTATCCCCAAAATAATTTCCATGCATGGAGAGCCCCCATAATGTTCTTGCTCTATAACTTTATATGCCAACTTATCATGTATGAAATGAATATTATCCTCAAGGATACAATTATTAATCCCACCCTTGGAAACCGACCGAGCCATCCTATTCCATGAGACCCAATGCCTTTTTTCCTTTCCCCTAGGGATAATATATGAAATTACCAAGAATCATATAAATGTTTATGATAACACCTTTTGGGACTTTGAATGAAGAGAGGGCATGAACCGAGGTGGCCAATAACACACTATTAACCAATTCCATCCTTTCACCAAAGGATAGGTAAATATTTTTTCAGTTGAGGGAACGATCAAGGAATCTGCTGATAAGAGGATCAAAATCACTTATAAGAAGCCTTCTTGAGGAATGGAATCCCCCCAAATATTCAGTAGGAAATTATCCTCTCTTCATATCTAGGATAAGACTCACATTATCAATCCTACTTGAAGGGAAGTTTCTAGAAATATGGAATGTAAGGACCCGACCCCAGTTGCGCTGAGCCGGTGTCTTATTTGATTTCGTTGGTATACATACAAGGAATATGAATCCCAAAGGACCAAGTAGTTTAGTATTATTGGAAACAAGATACATACATAAGTCCAACTTTCCATTTGTAAGGAAAAAACCATACTAATTTATTCCACTAGAAACATCACGTCTCGTAGATTATGCTTGCAATTCATTCATAAATCACTTCTTCATATCCTGAGAAAATAAAACATAAGAAAGGGGTGAGATCAAATGCTCAATAAGAGTAAGAAATATAGCGTAAGATTATATAAACATTAGACATGGTGAATAATTGAAAACACATGCCTTTAATAATAAACATGAACACATTATGGCAGGAAAATGAGCTGAGTAAATAATGCCATAATAAAACATAATCATGGGTATTCTACTAGTTGAATAACCACATGAACTTTCAATTACTAGCTTCATAATGAGAAAAGTTCATATGACGGACATTATGAAACATTTTTTCATGGCCTTGGCCAAGACGTCTAATGATTAAGGTCTCAGCCAAAATCCATATCACATTGGGAAAGACCTCGACCAATTCCACGTCTATTTGTATCATGAGACCTACCGATGCATAGAGGGGATATAGTGGGCGCCACTCATCACATAATAATTCCAATTCATTCCTCATATGAGCTGGGATAAAGATAAATAACATATACATTCATATTGAAACTATCATATGAAATGTAACTATCTTTCCCCAATCATTAAACATAAAACACTAACCATTCCATGTAATATGGTGAATAGTTTTAGGATAGATAATCAAAAATAGAGTTAGTAATAAACCATTAAATAAAATATGGTAGATGAATTCATAAATTATTAAACCCAATAATACCAAGGAATCAACAAGAGTGTTGAATTAGATGAAAACACTCTTATAAAATCATTAAGCAATTCTGGAGTTAAATACTATTTCATTTTGAAAAGAAGAGTTATTTTTGAAAAATCTTTGTATAATACCAGAATTAAAGTAATATAGTATTTTCATAATAAAATTATTGGTTTTATAATGATAATGGTTTCCAAAAACAGATTATAGAGTGCCCTTGAAAATAGGTAAGAATTTGAGAAATTCCCTTGAACTCGGCTCGTATTTTTGAAACAATTTTGAATGTTCCTTTTAAAACGTGTAACTATCCATAAAATAAGAAAAGATTATGGTTTTTAAACACATATATGACACTCACACAAAACATATTATGAGTACATAAAAATACAAAAAAAATTCATTGAGGTATTTAGTCAATGAAAGTATCCCGAATGGAAATGAAAGTTCGGGTGAAAAAACCCTTACCTTAACTCCAAACGTGTTCCTCTCTTGTACTTAAGCTCATGGAATATGAAATTATACTTTTTAATAACTTACTTCAGAACATATTATACATTTATTTATTTTACCATAATTCTGGTTAGTTCATTTATGTCTTTATTGACAAGTTATTGTATTGAATTCTGTCGTTCTGGAGTGTTCGTTTCCTTTATTTTCATATTCGGTTCACTTGTTTTTATATAATGAAGTTCATGTGTAATGGTTATAAATCTCCAGTATTGGAATTATATATTATTAATGAACATAATGAATTGATAATGGTAATTTCTATCATTTGGTTACATGGAATGAGGATGAACCATTAGATGACCACCACTTCGATTATTCCACGGTATTTGGAATATTATGAACTAGTATTGTCATATAACTTAATTATTTGTACATATTCTGGTTCCTAAATATTAAGTAGGTTATAAAACATATATTATAGTCTGGTTAAACCATGAATATGGTTTCATTACCAGTAATGAATAAGAAATTGAAGAATGAAACTTCGTCGTCCACGAAGGTTATAAATCGGAACCTCATGGACGTCGATTTCGTTTATAAAATAAAAGGGAGGGAGTAAGAATATTTTTGATGGTTATTCAATTAACATGATATAAATACAGTATATAGATGTTACTGGAGTTATCATGATCATTTGGATAGAGGAGGTGAGGATATGATAACAAAATTAGATAAATTGAAATAAAACCAAATGAGAAAGAAGAGTGCTTTACCTCTTGAAATAACCTCCTTGAGAAACTCCTCAAGGGAAGGGGTTTTGGTATTTTGGAAAGACTAAGAACTTTATGGTAATGGGGAGTGACTATGGAAGGGTAATTGGGTATAAATTTGAGGATATTTAAGGCTTATAGGTGTAAAGAGAAGAGGTAGTGGTGGGGGGGTTTTTATAGTGGAGGAGAGGAGTAATTTTTGAATATTTAATTCATTATTTTATTATTTCCCTCAAGACAACCAATAGTATTGTTTCATGTGACCCCTAATAGTAATAATATAATGTGAGTTCGAAACAAGTGGGCTTACATCATCCTTTCATCACTTATGATGGATTAAATCAAGTATTTAGCATTTATCGTATTTTATCGTATTTTACTATTAATAAAAAATTCAAGAATTTCAGAAAAATCCCTAAAATTCACCCCTTCCATTTTTTGATGTGTAGAATTCAAAAGTGAAATAGATTTTTCAAAAATAATTTTCTAAATATTATTAATTTAGTTTTTAAATAAGGTCATAGTTAATTCGAAAAATAACAATCTTGAAGTGTAGTTAGTTTTATGTGACATTGAAAAATTAATTAAGATCCAATTATCATATTGCCTTAAGAAAATAAAATAATATCATTATTTACTATTAAAGGGTCATATTAATATTCATATTACTATTCATAAGGGTATGTTACTATTCACAAAACATCAAGTTTGTTCTATCAGACTCCAAATGAATTACTGAACACAACTCTTGTCACGACCCGACCTCGGGGCCCGTGCCGTGACTACCCCAAGCCCGCCTTCCATAGGCCAGGGGCTGGCGACTAGCACCAAGGCGTAAAATCCCGGTAAACAGGGAAGGCATTGCCTTTAAAAGTAACAACCACCACAGAGTCAGCAAGCGGAAAGTAACTACAAAGTGCAGAAAAGTAAAGGGGGCCGGAAATACAAGCCCAACTGTAAAGTACAACTGAAAAAGTAAAGAACAGCAACTGAAGAAAAGACGGCGGCCTCGTGTCGTCCACTGGCAATCCCACCTGAAGGGTGGGTACAGATAGCCTCCAGGCTCCTCGGGTCCCACGTCCGCTCCGAGCACGTCCCGCCCAGTGGTCCACCTCCAGGTACCGTCTTGCTCCACGCCCCAACCGCGATCAGCGCTGTCCGTCGTCTGCATCCAACACAACAAGGTGCGGGCATAGCCCGTGCAGGGGTGAGTATAAGCTACTCAGTAAGGACCCCGAGACCCCCGAAGGTCTCCCGAAATCCACAAAGGATATAGCACAAAAGAAAGATGCAATCACGAAGTAACATCTGACTCGACTTAGGTATATGCCCATACATATACCTAAGTCCCCAATTCTAGCTCTGTTCACGAGCTCAAGAACAACTCAATCCACAAAGGAAAGCAAGACTCAAATCCACAAGGAGAGTAAACAGTAAATCCACATAGGATAGTTCAACACAAACCACAAAGGAGAGTAACATAAGACTCAGCTCAACCAGGATTTTCATTATCGAAACCGTAAATGTTGAAGAGCCCCATCTTTGAAGTGTACAGTGGTCCTGTCACGACTCCGAGGTACTGCTCACTAACCTAAGACTGCTGAAGTACTCCTCCTGTCGAGTATCGCGGGTCTGCTGCCAACTACCGGGCGCTCCGTCCGCTGAGGGTCTGCTGCCAAATACCGGGCGCTCACCCAGATAGCCTACTGAGGTACTCCTCCTGTCGAGTACCGCGGGTTTGCCGCCAACTACCAGGCGCTCTGTCCGCCGTGGGTCTGCTGCCAACTACTGGGCGCTCCGTCCACTGGGCTAGTCGACTCACTCCAAGTCGAGTCGGTCAAGCAGTCGTCAGGTCTCAGTCATCTACACGGTCTCCGTACTCCGCACGCACGTCTCCACCGTCGCGGGTCTGTCGCTACAACCAAGCGCACACACTTCGTAGAGTATCGCGGGTCCGCCGCTACAACCAAGCGCTCCACCGCCAAGGGTCTGCTGCTGCATCCAAGCGCACCACCACTGTCAAGTACCACGGGTCCGCCGCTACACCCAAGCGCTCCACCGCTCAAGGTAAAAAGAAGATTCAGCTCATACAGGTTCGGTAGCACTGTTCCACGTAGGATCGCTGAGTGCAGTAGTCGACGCAGTCCACTGAGGATCTCTGCACAGTCGTCGCCGCAGTCCACGAAGGATCTCTGCTCTGCCGTCGTCGCAGTCCACGGAGGATCTCTGCTCTGTCGTCGTCGCAGTCCACGGAGGATCTCTGCTCTGTCGTCATCGCAGTCCACGGAGGATCTCTGCTCTGTCGTCGAAGCCACAGCCAGCACTAGGGTTCCCGCACATAGCGAGCTCGTTAGGAGGGTCCGCTCCACGAGCCGAGAGGCTGATACATCAACTGACACGTAGTCCGAAGTTGATGTATCCAAAAGTTCCCTATCGACAACAGGATCTCAACGCAACAGACGGCGCGTCAATCGGACGCCCGGTCTGAGAGTTATTGGCATTTTCGTCCCAGGGGCCCGGTTGGTTTTTAGGGCAAAACCAACCCGACCGTACTCCGCCTATGTCCGATCCCCGGGCGGAGTATGCCAAAAGTTCCGTCTCACTTAGAGGAAACTACCATAGCTGACGGTACGTCGATCAAACGTCCGTAGCTCAAGTTATGAGCGTTTCCGCTCCGAGGGCCCGGTTGGTTTCGTGTACGAACCAACCCGGCCGAACCCAAAGTCTTCCGAAACCTTGAGTATGATGTACCGAAACGACCGTCTCGATCCAAGGATCGCGTATCCGCTGACGGTTCGTCAATCGGAGGTCCCAGGCCCAAGATATGGGCGAAAGACCGAAGAGGGCCCGAAACGGGGGTTCTGGGCCCGGGGCGACCCGGCCCGAACCCCCCCCCCCCTGGGTCGGCCGAACCGGGTCGGCCCGGCCGACCGGACCGGCCGGCCTGGCTTCGGCCGAGCGGCCGAATGAGCCGCCGCGGGTTTGACCCGCGGCTTTGGAGAAACGCGGCCCGCGCGGGCCGCGTGCTGGGTGGCCGGACCGCGGATGCGGTCCGGCGGTTCGCCGCCGCCACGGCTCGGCCGCGGCGGACTCCTCCGGCGGCGCGCCGGGCGCCGCCGCCTCCGGTCGCCGGAGTTGCTCCGGTGGCCCGTTTTGCCTCCCGTCTGCGCCGTTGCTCCTCCCGATGGCCGATCTTCACTGCGGGATCAACGGATCTCCCTTGCCGCACGGTTCGTTGTCGTCTGCAAAATCTGCACAAAAAAGGGAAGATCGGCGGAGGGTTGCCGGGTCTTGTTTGTTAGATCCGCACCCTCCGCGTTAGTCATAAACATCAGGAGGAATAAAAACTACCAATCAACAATTTTAAAATAATTTAAAATTGTTCTGGGATCGGGTTCTTTATTTCAAAGGAATAAACACGGGAAAGAATCATCAAGAAAAATAAACCCCTACCTTGTCGTCGTCGTCGGACGAGAGGTCGTCGCGGAATCGCTCGTCGTGGAAGAAGGGGATCGACGCGTCGTCGCGGTATCCGGCGTCGCGTCGCCAATCTCCGAATCAAGAACAAACGGATTTAATTAATTAAATCCATTGCCATGAAATTTAAAAAGGGAGAATTTAAACGATCCTATTCTCACCTTAGTTGCCGAACGAGGATCGGCCGCGGAAGAAGAGGCGTCGCCGAAGAACGTCGTTGGTAAAGCTCGTCGACGTCGCAGATCTCGGTGTGCGTCGTCGAATTCCGGTCGCCGGCGTTCTTCGCGTTCTTCGCGTTCTTCGCGTTCTTCGCGTTCTTCGCGGGGAAGGTGGAGGCCCAGAGAATCTCGCACAACGAGTAATCCTCCAAAAGAAAGAGTTGGTCTTATTTTATTATTTTGCCAACGAACGCAAACACGTAAGTAACGACCCATTAAATTCGTTGAATTAATTCAACGAATGAAACAACCCATTTAATTCACGAAATAAACCGCCCAATTAAATGGTCTGTTAAGAATTAAAGAAAACGCGTCGGTTGACTTTTCAGTTACTTTGACGGGTTTTCGCGGGTGCGTTACTTACCGAAAGAAACGGCGGGGCTCGTGCGGGCCCCACCTCACAAATATCCTACCAAGGGGGTAGGATATTTCTGGATAGCATCCTATCCAGTTCAACTCAGTTCAAGTGGCTTCCAAGCGGCTTCCGAGCAGCTTAAGTGAAATAAAATAAAGTTGTCGCACAAACTTATTTTATTTCTGACTTAAAGCCCCAAAATTTAAAAAAACCACGTCTGAGCAAACGCAACTCCGGAAGAGGCGTTTCTAAGCAAATACCGGCGCTGCGATTTCATCGGTGCCCTCAGAATTTGATTCCGAGCACCGGTTCAAAAGATAGAAAAACCCGCTCGTCCGTTCACTGAACGTACCCGAGCCAAACTTCGGAAATTGATTCTGGGCACACCAGGCCTCGGAATCAGGTGCCGTCTGAAGCTGCGCTCTTGTAAAATTCCAAAAAAAATTAAGAAAAAAATTTCCTTGAAATTTGCGGGTCTTTACATTACTCCCACCTCAGGGCTTTACGTCCCCGTAAAGATACATCAAAAACTAGGGGAACAAATGGGGGTACTGAGCACGCATCTGAGCCTCCCGCTCCCAAGTGCTCTCCTGGAGGTTCCCGTGCTGCCATCTGACACGCACAAGAGAAATCGACCGCCCACGTAGGACCCGCTCCTGTCGATCCTCGATCTCCACTGGGACCTCTGCAAAAGTCACCCCATCGTCCACGTCCAGCTCCCCGAAGTCGATGATGTGTATCGGGTCGTGCACGTATCTCCTCAGCTGAGACACGTGGAAGACGTCGTGCACCCGGTGCAACTGAGGTGGTAGAGCCAGGCGATAAGCCACCTCTCCTATCCTGCTGAGGACCTGGAAAGGCCCGATGAAGCGTGGAGACAACTTGCCGCCTCGGACAAATCTCCGTAAACCACGTCTAGGTGAGACACGCAAAAAGACGTGGTCGCCATCCTCGAACTCCAGTGGCCTCCGCCTCCTGTCAGCATATGATTTCTGTCGGCTCTGAGCTGTACTCATCCGCTCCTGGATGACCTAGACCTTCTTTGTCGTGGCCTGGACCATCACAGGTCCCACAAGAGCTGCAAGATTTCTTCTTTGCCGAAAAGAGAAATCTGGTCTCATCTCCTGGATGAACCACATTCTTTGCCTAAAACAGTCAATCCTAACATGGATGATACTAATCCATACCAAGGATGACGTCGTAAGGCCTCGACGCTACTACTAAGAGATTCAACCGTTACTCTCGCCTCCAAGGGTTGAGTCACACTGTCGGCATCAGTGTGTGGTAACTGGGTCTCCTCCAGTAGATGTCTCACAAGTGAGGGTCAAGTCAACAGCCAAAACTGGAATCTCCTAGTAACATCACGAAAGAGGACAGGAACGAAAATATCACAAAGGTATGCGTCTTTTATTATTGCAGCTCATATTACAAGATGCTACACAAAAGCAACAAGGAACCAGAAGTACAAAGGATGTATCCACTAGTTCTGCTCCTGTCCATCAGCTCCCAGGGCTCCATGATCGAAGGCCTCGGCTGCCTGAAGCTGAGCTCTCCCCTGCGGTCGGGGTGGACCTCCTGGTGGTGGTGGTGGTAGAGCCTCAAAGCGTCGTCCACCACCTGCTGCTCGGCCAGCTCCTCTACCTCGTCCGTATCCTCCCTGCAGACCGCCACGGTCGAACCTCTGCCTCTGCCTAGGTGGTTCCTCAACCGTCTGCTGCTCCCCCGCATGGCGGGTTGGGAAGTCACGAGCCATGTGACCAATTCCGCCACAGGAGTAACACTGCCCACTCTCGGCACGCCTGGCTGTGACTCCACCCCGGCTTCCCCGCACAACTGAGCCTGAGTCGTGCAGTCGGCCACTGGTAGGTCTGGTCTGCCTGGAACCCTGAGTCATCTGTCGGCTACCTGCTACCGAAGACTCCTCTACGTGCCGCCCTGCGGTGGGTCTCTGTGCTGGTGTAGACACAGCAAGGAAGCTCTCGATCAGAAGGGCCCGCTCTAGTACTCCTGTCTGAGTCGGTATGCTGAGGGAGATCAGCGATGCCCTGATCTCGTGTCTCAAACCCTGCTCGAAGGTCCGGGCCCGGAAGAAGGGGTCCCGTACCATGTCTGTCGAGTACCGAGAAAGGTCGGTGAACCTCGCCGCGTACTGAGCGACCGTCATGCTGCCCTGCCGCAGCTGTAGAAGCTCCTGGATACGCACCGCACGAAGGGTGGCTGGGACGAACTCCGAGCGGAAGAGGCTCTCAAAGTCCGTCCAAAGAAGAGATGCCTTATCGTGCACCTGGAGCATCAAGCTCCACCATCGTCCTGCCGCCGCCTGCAGGAGGCTCGCCGCGAGAATCACCATGAGATCCGCTGGTGTCCTCACTAGCCTAAAGATCCGTACCACCGCCTCTAGCCAGTCCTCGGCGGCCTGGGGGTCCGCCTCACCGCGAAACCTGGGCGGTCGCTGGCTCTGAAACTCATGCAGCGCCCTGAGGCGACGTGCATCGTCAGCGTCTGGTACTGGTAGCATCGGTGGCTCGGTGGGTAAAGCTATCGCCGGTGCCACTGCTGGCAAAGGGCCCTGCACCGAGGCCTCGTCGCTCGGTGGGCTGCCGTCGCGCCCTACACTCGGAACCCTAGCTGGCTGTCGTCGCGGGGCCATCCTGAAAAGGAGAACAAGAGCACCACAGTCAGAACAGTATACCTGGTGAGCTGGCACAAGTAATCACAAGGAAAACTTGAGACTTTCATAAAGCAGATCAGTATACCCGGTGAGCTGACACAAGTAATCACGAAGAAAACTTGAAACACACACGCAATCAATGTTTTCATGCATTAAGTCGGAAATCAGGAGTCAGGGTCCTGGTGTACGGATACGTCGGCCGCCGCACCAACACTGGGCTCCCTGAACTGATAACCACACTCAATACACTAAACACTATTGCTTCATATAGAAAGAAAAGACGATCATAGTCTGCGGTAGAACCGACCACCTCTGATACCAATTTGTCACGACCCGACCTCGGGGCCCGTGCCGTGACTACCCCAAGCCCGCCTTCCATAGGCAAGGGGCTGGCGACTAGAACCAAGGCGTAAAATCCCGGTAAACAGGGAAGGCATTGCCTTTAAAAGTAACAACCACCACAGAATCAGCAAGCGGAAAGTAACTACAAAGTGCAGAAAAGTAAAGGGGGCCGGAAATACAAGCCCAACTGTAAAGTACAACTGAAAAAGTAAAGAACATCAACTGAAGAAAAGACGGCGGCCTCGTGTCGTCCACTGGCAATCCCACCTGAAGGGTGGGTACAGATAGCCTCCAGGCTCCTCGGGTCCCACGTCCGCTCTGAGCACGTCCCGCCCAGTGGTCCACCTCCAGGTACCGTCCTGCTCCACGCCCCAACCGCGATCAGCGCTGTCCGTCGTCTGCATCCAACACAACAAGGTGCGGGCATAGCCCGTGCAGGGGTGAGTATAAGCTACTCAGTAAGGACCCCGAGACCCCCGAAGGTCTCCCGAAATCTACAAAGGATATAGCACAAAAGAAAGATGCAATCACGAAGTAACATCTGACTCGACTTAGGTATATGCCCATACATATACCTAAGTCCCCAATTATAGCTCTGCTCACAAGCTCAAGAACAACTCAATCCACAAAGGAAAGCAAGACTCAAATCCACAAGGAGAGTAAACAGTAAATCCACATAGGATAGTTCAACACAAACCACAAAGGAGAGTAACATAAGACTCAGCTCAACCAGGATTTTCATTATCGAAACCGTAAATGTTGAAGAGCCCCATCTCTGAAGTGTACAGTGGTCCTGTCACGACTCCGAGGTACTGCTCACTAACCTAAGACTGCTAAAGTACTCCTCCTGTCGAGTACCGCGGGTCTGCTGCCAACTACCGGGCGCTCCGTCCGCTGAGGGTCTGCTGCCAAATACCGGGCGCTCACCCAGATAGCCTACTGAGGTACTCCTCCTGTCGAGTACCGCGGGTTTGCCGCCAACTACCAGGCGCTCCGTCCGCCGTGGGTCTGCTGCCAACTACTGGGCGCTCCGTCCACTGGGCTAGTCGACTCACTCCAAGTCGAGTCGGTCAAGCAGTCGTCAGGTCTCAGTCATCTACACGGTCTCCGTACTCCGCACGCACGTCTCCACCGTCGCGGGTCTGTCGCTACAACCAAGCGCACACACTTCGTAGAGTATCGCGGGTCCGCCGCTACAACCAAGCGCTCCACCGCCAAGGGTCTGCTGCTGCATCCAAGCGCACCACCACTGTCAAGTACCACGGGTCCGCCGCTACACCCAAGCGCTCCACCGCTCAAGGTAAAAAGAAGATTCAGCTCACACAGGTTCGGTAGCACTGTTCCACGTAGGATCGCTGAGTGCAGTAGTCGACGCAGTCCACTGAGGATCTCTGCACAGTCGTCGCCGCAGTCCACGAAGGATCTCTGCTCTGCCGTCGTCGCAGTCCACGGAGGATCTCTGCTCTGTCGTCGTCGCAGTCCACGGAGGATCTCTGCTCTGTCGTCGTCGCAGTCCACGGAGGATCTCTGCTCTGTCGTCGAAGCCACAGCCAGCACTAGGGTTCCCGCACATAGCGAGCTCGTTAGGAGGGTCCGCTCCACGAGCCGAGAGGCTGATACATCAACTGACACGTAGTCCGAAGTTGATGTATCCAAAAGTTCCGTATCGACAACAGGATCTCAACGCAACAGACGGCGCGTCAATCGGACGCCCGGTCTGAGAGTTATTGGCATTTTCGTCCTAGGGGCCCGGTTGGTTTTTAGGGCAAAACCAACCCGACCGTACTCCGCCTGTGTCCGATCCCCGAGCGGAGTATGCCAAAAGTTCCGTCTCACTTAGAGGAAACTACCACAGCTGACGGTACGTCGATCGGACGTCCGTAGCTCAAGTTATGAGCGTTTCCACTCCGAGGGCCCGGTTGGTTTCGTGTACGAACCAACCCGGCCGAACCCAAAGTCTTCCTAAACCTTGAGTATGATATACCGAAACGACCGTTTCGATCCAAGGATCGCGTAGCCGCTGACGGTTCGTCAATCGGAGGTCCCAGGCCCAAGATATGGGCGAAAGACCGAAGAGGGCCCGAAACGGGGGTTCTGGGCCCGGGGCGACCCGGCCCGAACCCCCCCCCCCCTGGGTCGGCCCGGCCGACCGGACCGGCCGGCTCGGCTTTGGCCGAGCGGCCGAATGAGCCGCCGCGGGTTTGACCCGCGGCTTTGGAGAAACGCCGCCCGCGCGGGCCGCGTGCTGGGTGGCCGGACCGCGGACGCGGTCCGGCGGTTCGCCGCCGCCGCGGCTCGGCCGCGGCGGACTCCTCCGGTGGCCCGTTTTGCCTCCCGTCTGCGCCGTTGCTCCTCCCGGGGGCCGATCTTCACTGCGGGATCAACGGATCGCCCTTGCCGCACGGTTCGTCGTCGTCCGCCAAATCCGCACAAAAAAGGGAAGATCGGCGGAGGGTTGCCGGGTCTTGTTTGTTAGATCCGCACCCTCCGCGTTAGTCATAAACATCAGGAGGAATAAAAACTACCAATCAACAATTTTAAAATAATTTAAAATTGTTCTGGGATCGGGTTCTTTATTTCAAAGGAATAAACACGGGAAAGAATCATCAAGAAAAATAAACCCCTACCTTGTCGTCGTCGTCGGACGAGAGGTCGTCGCGGAATCGCTCGTCGCGGAAGAAGGGGATCGACGCGTCGTCGCGGTATCCGGCGTCGCGTCGCCAATCTCCGGATCAAGAACAAACGGATTTAATTAATTAAATCCGTTGCCATGAAATTTAAAAAGGGAGAATTTAAACGATCCTATTCTCACCTTAGTTGCCGAACGAGGATCGGCCGCGGAAGAAGAGGCGTCGCCGAAGAACGTCGCGGGTAAAGCTCGTCGACGTCGCAGATCTCGGTGTGCGTCGTCGAATTCCGGTCGCCGGTGTTCTTCGCGTTCTTCGCGTTCTTCGCGTTCTTCGCGTTCTTCACGGGGAAGGTGGAGGCCCAGAGAATCTCGCACAACGAGTAATCCTCCAAAAGAAAGAGTTGGTCATATTTTATTATTTTGCCAACGAACGCAAACGCGTAAGTAACGACCCATTAAATTCGTTGAATTAATTCAACGAATGAAACAGCCCATTTAATTCACGAAATAAACCGCCCAATTAAATGGTCTGTTAAGAATTAAAGAAAACGCGTCGGTTGACTTTTCAGTTACTTTGACGGGTTTTCGCGGGTGCGTTACTTAGCGAAAGAAACGGCGGGGTTCGTGCGGGCCCCACCTCACAAATATCCTACCAAGGGGGTAGGATATTTCTGGATAGCATCCTATCCAGTTCAACTCAGTTCAAGTGGCTTCCAAGCGGCTTCCGAGCAGCTTAAGTGAAATAAAATAAAGTTGTCGCACAAACTTATTTTATTTCTGACTTAAAGCCCCAAAATTTAAAAAAACCACGTCTGAGCAAACGCAACTCCGGAAGAGGCGTTTCTAAGCAAATACCGGCGCTTCGATTTCATCGGTGCCCTCAGAATTCGATTCCGAGCACCGGTTCAAAAGATAGAAAAACCCGCTCGTCCGTTCACTGAACGTACCCGAGCCAAACTTCGGAAATTGATTCGGGGCACACCGGGCCTCGGAATCAGGTGCCGTCTGAAGCTGCGCTCTTGTAAAATTCCAAAGAAAATTAAGAAAAAAATTTCCTTGAAATTTGCGGGTCTTTACAACTCTAGATGACCATTTCTTGAAATTCAAAACATAGAAGAGACAAAGTTGTGTTTAATGGTTAGATTATAAAATTGAATTATATATTTATTTTCAAAACCTTGCGGTGTTACATAGAAACTATTTTTATCATTTTTTCACAATTTGACTGCTATAATAGTAATAAATATCCAACATCCTATTTAGGATTATTAATCAATTAATCACATAAGTCAGGAAAATAATTATATCATCTGAAAACATAATATTGTATACTAATTGGGAGTCCATTCATCAAAGATATGGGAGAATTTACTTATTAAACATGCTTCTAAAAAGAAAACGACTAAAAAATTCTTGGGAAATGATGAAAATACTTGAGGAAATAGGGCCCCCTTCCTAATACCCTAGGTTTCCTTAAAGAAGCCATACAATTTACCCATAAACGCTATAACCATATATGCAGAACAAAATCATCTAAAAATAATGTCAATATTCCAAGAAGAGAACCCCATACCTACCATGAATTTGTTTGTGAAACTCCATTCCATATGGTCATAAGATTTATTCATGTCAAGCATTAGGACTGTGTTGAATCCACAAGTTTTGATGATGATATCCTTGCACATTTCTTGGGCCAAGACTATAACCACTAGATAGATCTCACCTTCACAAATCCATGTTGTTACATGGAAATCCACTAGGGGAGATGAACCAATACCCTGGAAATGATGATACTAGAATGAATATTATATGGAACATTGCACATGATAACATGCCGAAATTAGAGGATAGAAGTAGCACTACTATAATACAGCCCAATAGCGACCGCTTTGCGACCGCTTTTGGCGGTCGCATTTGCTCGGTCGGTAAAAACCTTTAGCGACCGCTTTTGGCGGTCGCTAAAGGTCCTTTTAAAAATAGCTGGTTTCATGTGCCCGGGATACTAGGTGGGCGCGGCGCCGGACACGCGGGAACTGTACAGTGGGCGCGAGGAGGAACCAGAGCTTGAGTCGTCGGCCATGGCGGACCTACGGCGGCCGGAGGGAGGGGCGGGTGTAATGACATGTGAAGGAGGGGGTGGCCGGAGGGTTG
The DNA here is from genome assembly GCA_963277665.1 of Viscum album. Lineage (NCBI taxonomy): Eukaryota > Viridiplantae > Streptophyta > Magnoliopsida > Santalales > Viscaceae > Viscum > Viscum album. The sequence continues at coordinate 2,126,175,961 of OY728119.1, forward strand.
TAGGGTGATGGCGTGTGAGGGAGGGGTGACCGGAGCTGATGAGAGATGGCGATGGCGGTGACCGAGGGTGGTAGGGCGACGACGGGGCGCGACAGCAGGCATCACCGGTGGTAGTGGTGATTTTGAGGAAGACAACAATGATGGGGCGGGAAAAATCCCGCCCATTTATTTCAGTATTAGCAACCACCAAAAGCGGTCGCTAATACTTTCAATAGCGACCGCCAATGGCGGTCGCCCGAACCCAGAGGCGCAAAAACCGATTTTCCTAGTAGTGTAGGATTCTTAGACTTGGGGGTGATCATGACTGTAGTGGAACATGAAACTCTAGGTAGTTATCCACCCTGAAATAAATCCTGAATTTCCATTATCAGATCATCTTTGACAATCTTAAACGAGTCTCTATAAAAGTAGGTCAGAAACCCATATGAAGCAGTAGTACTATCTGGGTTATGTTTCATCATATTATCAAAAAAACTCAGTCTCCTGCATTAGGGAACTTATTCCTTCTTTGTGACTATCAGAAACATAGTTTGGGATCACATCAAAGATGGATCTAGGTTCCCTCGGGTAGCCATTAGGCAAGTGTGGGTTAGGGAAAACTAGAAGGTCCTTAAATTACGTGTTTACAAGTTTTCTTATTACATCCCTGTTATCTTTGAATGAACCAATATCCAGTTTGGTGTCCAGTTTTACAAAATTTTTCCTCTACTTAATACAATAATGAAAGTACATTGTATTTTTGTCCCCTTCTTTCATCCACACAATTCTTTCATTCTCCCTGGAAATACTCTCCTATCTCAAAAGTAGTTCAGTCAGAATATCTTTTTTACAAGTTAGATCCTAAAAAAACGATTTCTCTAATCTTCCTCCAGGATCCTTTCAAGGTGATCAACATCCTGCATAATACCATCTAAATCTATGTTTTGGGAAGGAATATCCCTTAACCATATATTAAGCCTACTCTTAATATTTCTTAGTTTGTTATTAAACTTCATCCATGTGTGGCCCCAGGTGGGAACATTCCATGTCAATCAAACCATGTCATGGAAACCAGGATTCATAGCCTAATGGAAAAGATATCTGAATCTATAACTATGACCTTTTCCAAAATATAAAATTTTAGGAACATAGAAGGATCTAAAAATCCACGAGACAAGTGAACCACCCTAGAGTTAGAAAACATAGAAATGGCTTGCATATTAGCCAAGAATCTATCTAGTCATCTCTAAGATTAACAACCATATTTATTATTATTAAACCATGTAAAATTATAACCTAAATAACCATGATCTATAAGTCCTTACTCTCCATGCATTAATTAAACTCTAAACTAGATTTCCTAGAAAAAGGACCTCTACCCTTCCTTTCATTGGTATCAGCCATGACATTGAATTCTTCTAGCACAAACCACGAGTGATTTTTAGGATCAAACAGGTTGATACCATTCCATAAGATCTACATCTACTGGGGATCACAACATCCATAAATGAAGTACACTAGGAAGGAATAAAAGTCATGGGTCACCCTAACAGTAATGAACTGATCACCCCTGAAAGTATTAAATTAATATAAATTAATCTTCATATAAAAATGGCACCATATTGATATATTTAGAATCTAGGATGATTATTAGTTGAAATTATTTTATAAAATAAAATTTTATAAGCTTAGGTTATGTTTTCACCCTTATCTTTTAATTTCAACCCCCCATTAACCCATTTGATGATTACGGCGAAACATAGTTTTTTTCCAATTTTTGGGAAAAAATAGTTACTATAAAATGAAAATGGCATATAAATAGACCATGTTTGATATTATAAACCATATAAAATTCACTTATATGAGTATATTATTTTTATGTAATTTTAAATCATTTAATTATAAATTATTAATTTCTAAATATCATTTTTTTGAATATTGGGACTATTCATTTAATTTGACAATGAAACTACTTGACATAGAAGAAATTAGAATATAATGATTTAATAAAACGTAAAATTTTTATAAGTATCTAAAAAATTAATTCCACACTATAAATCACTCATATATATTTTTTTATTTACTTTAAAATCATTTTATTTATTTTTTTACTGCTTGCACAAGAATTATGTTAGTGTTGAATAAGAATTTATGGAAATTATTTCATCGTAAAAATTATACGTAAATTAACATGATGGAAAAAATATATTTATATTTAAAATTAATTTTTATAACTGAACATAACCTCTGTTTATCCCTATGTAAAAATTTTATTGATAATAAAGTAACGAGAATGTAATTTTTTTCTTTCTTCAAATAAAACAATATAAATATTAAAATCATAGGAAAATGGAAGTAAATGACCATATATTTATCTTTTGGATCATTATTAACGTGTGATACTCACAAAATTAAATCAATGAATGTGTTATTGTCCTTATTTAGTCATTGTTATTTTAATTTAAACATTAATTAACCCATTTTACCAATATTATGGTATGATAATTTTTCTAACTACTGTTCATGATGGATAAAAATAAAATAAATACATTTATACAATTTTTAAATTTTAATTCCATATATGAAATTAAATTTTTATTATTTAATTCAAAGAATTTTCAGAATTTAGTTTATGATTTAAATGGAAATGTAATGAAAATTAGTTTTTTTTAGAAAAATGTATTTTTAAGTATAAAAATGTTTTTATAGAATATTAAACCATAAAAACAATTCAATTGAAATTAATTGTATTATTAGTAATATAAGAAAACTAATTTTACTTTTAAACCATTTTAAAATAAAATGAAACTTTATGTATTATTGAATAAAAAACATAGTTTTTAATAAAAATGAGTATTTTTCACTATTCATTGAAATATAAAACTTTTCCAAAAATATCATAAATTTCACATTAAGATAATTTTTATATGATGTTCGAAAAAATGAAGCTAATTTTATCAAATACATTTTCAATGAGTTCCATAAATCCATTATAATATTTTTTCACAAAAATAAGTCAAAATAATTTTTGAAGAAAACGTATTTTTGAAGCATAAAATGATTTTTCTAAAAATTGAGTGATTATTTACATGGCATGAATCTATTAATTTTCATTGATTGTGAAATTTATATAAATATATATTTCATAATATAGTTAATCCTACTCATATATTCTAATTAAAAAAATAGTTTGTGATTATCAATTTTGAATATTGATATTTCATGGTTTATTTAATCTTAGTGTTGGGTGTTGTATATGCTATCAAACATAATATCCTTTTTTCTAAACCTCTAGGTGAAATATATTTTATTTTATTATTTATATTTCTCCCTTATAACTATATATTCATGGAAATTTTTCAAAGGTTTATAATTTATCCTCTAATTCAAAAAATAGAATAATGTCTTTTTTGAGGGTTGATTAACCTAGTCAGTTTCTTTCATTGGATCCATTGAAGGATTTGATTATTCAGTATTCTTTACTAATTCGTCTTCCATGATAGATAAATTTTTTTAATCAAACACATCCAGTCAAATTTTTTTATCCCTTTTATTTAATATATGAATGATACCATGTTGGATTGTATAGGTATTTATTACAACATTAACAACCAATGATTAAAAAATCCAAAAAATTTACAAAACACTCAACTATTTTTTTGGGATAGATTATTATTTTTATATTGTGTTTATTAAATGTAAATACATTTACATTAACTTTCATCATTCAATCTAATTTTATCAGTACATATTTTACTTGTAATTTATAACCTGTTATTCGAGTTGTTAATGGATCTATTCCCAAATATCTATCAGCACCTGAAACTTTTGAAAAACCTTGTTCCTTTAATTTTAGGTGTTGAATGTATTTTTTGAAATACATGATTATTATATGGTGGAACCCCATATTTCTATCATTAAATTGGTGTGAAAATTTTCTAGGATACACTCACCTCTTTACTTATCATATTATTAGATATAACATAATTTTTACTCCAAAATGGTATAAATTTAATCTTTCTCCCATACAAAATGAAAATATTGGATGAGTATTAGTAGATTTAACTAGAAAATTCCTTTTCTTATTTCATGAGGATATGGTAGAGACATATCTAAATGCTATCAAACAATATATACCTTTTATTTGAGTCCTTTTTGAGGAAAAAATCCTCACATAAAATTGAGTAGAATAAATTTTTATTTCAACAACTAGGGATAGTCTAGGTTGTGTCAATTCAAGATTATTAAAATTTTCCTCCAAATCTAGAAACATTAAATTGGGAGTATTTTTCTCAATCACAACTTCATTAAATACATGATAAAATTAAATCATCATTATCATCAAAAACTTTTTTAAGAATATTTTTTCTTTCTTTCAAGGTATGATATATATTTATAATTATTTTGGCGTTAACATCAAACTAGGATTTATTGATTCCCATATTAGCTTTATATATATCTTCCCACACATGGATATACTCAACAATTATTTTCCTTGAGGTTTCTTTCTTATTAGTACATAATAATTTTTTTAGTAACTTAATATTTATATATTCTAATATATAGTTACTTATCTATAACTTTTTGCTCCTTGGTGAGAGAATTTCACTTTTTCAACTATCCAACTAATAGTTTTTTCATGACTTGAGTATAATTTAATAGAAATGAATTTTCATCTACTAGATAAAAAATAAACAAAAGTATTTGGGAAAATATTTTTTAGGAAATATTTGAAAATATATTCCTACCTTATAATTGATATTATAAACAATTTTAATCCAACATGTCTCATCACAATTAGATACTAAAGTTGAACCCTAATTTACTTTAGCTAGTTGGGATTTTTTCTTATTTTCAAGATATTTTTACCATCTTCATTCCCTTTAGATTTTTCATATTTAAAAATTTATTTAGTGAAATTACTCTTTTCTAGTAGGAGGAATAAAATCTATTTTCATAAAAGGCTTAACTTAAATTAAATAATTAATTGTTTACCTCATCAACTGAAATAATAATACTGGTTCATGAAAATTTATATCCAACCATAGAAAGATTTTTCTTTGATAACACATGAGATTCCCATTAGGATCAAGGTAGAATATTAAGATGTGGGTGGTGGTTAATTAGGTGCGATCCAGTTTTTAACAGATTGAAAATAATGTAATAATATTTTAACCCATTTGGAATTGTACCTATGTTAATGGTTAGGGAAATTGGATCTAGATTATGTTTAACTAATAAATAGTCAATCACTTGCATGGAATTATTTTATATAGAAGGAAAATGGAAATTTTATAGGGTTTGGATCAATGACCTACTCTTTGATATGGTTGGTGATTCACAAAAATCATGGTTTCTATACTATAATCAAATGTATACTATAATTTTCGCCACTTATTAAACCAATATTTGGTCTAAAATTGTATATTATTTCCTTTATATCATAGAAATTAATTCAATATCTTCTCACTATGTTTAAAAATTCCCACTATTCTCTCTAGGAATAACTTATGTTCCATGGGTTCCATGGATTTTCACCATGAATGCACAATTTATTCCATCAACATCATTTTTATATAGATATCTAATTCTACAATATAGGAATCTACGTTAAAAAAAAGTTATTTATCTCCTTAGAATTTATACTTCTATATCCAAAAAGTATTCAAGGAAAACTACATAAAACATATTCCCTTTTCACAACTCATATTTTTTGGAGTCTATATAATATGATAATCTATTTGTCTCTCTCACCAATTTAATACTGAAATCCTGGAAAACAAGTATCAATACACACATTTTAGGTACGCCTCACCTTATATATTCTTCTTTTTTCTTCTCACTCATCAAAACCTAGTATATATAATATCTTTAGCACTAGTTTTGCAACTACTCTAAATTACACTATGTGTTTCACCTAAATAATTTTTATGTTAACAAATTTTTCTATATGTAACATTGCATAAAAAAGAAAATGTGATACATTAAAATAAAAACTAACCATAATTTTATTGTTGTTACATTATCATGTATTAATGGAAATTACTATATTATGAAATATTTTAAGTAGAAGGAAAAAAATGGCATCAGGTAGTGGATGTATCCCTTACTAAGCTTATATTTCTGTGCATTTAAAGGTGGTAGTTTCAATTGAGTTTTCCCTAGAGAAATACTAAGTTGAACCCCAAAAATTACAATATGAGAAATTTAACATGATAAATGATAAGACTCAAGGAAATTTCCACAAGATCCATGCTAGAGGAATCACCACCCTTGACTACCACCAAATATTACCTTATACTAAGATCTCACACTACAATCTTGAAAGGTTATATGACTATAAATTAGGATTATATAAATAGGTAATTATTATGGTAATAAGTTTTCTATCACGTGTATTTTTAAATTTTTAAATTTTTATATTTAGTGAAAAATATTGTTAAGATATTATTACATTGATAAAGAAACAAGATCAATTTACTCAGTGAACTATAAATATTATGAAAGTATATTTTTATGAATTTTATTTTATGAAACTAATTTTATAATAAATATAATATATTTTTCATATGAATAATTTTTTTTCTAACCAATCTAATTAGTAATGGTTAAGAAATAAGAATAAGGATAGTTAATACTATAAAATGTTATTTTCTATAAAAATGGTTTTAATCATACATTGGTTTCAAAGATAAATTTTAAAATGTTATAATTTTAACATGAATAAATTAAATTCTTTATTTTAATTAGGATAAAAATATTACAATTTAATTAATATATTGTTTTTTTTTGAAATAGCTGAATTTTAAATGAATAGTGAAAAATACAATTTAAGACAAAATTGAAATATTTATGACATTATAATCATATAAACATGACATAGACATTTATTAATAATTTTAATTAATAAAATAATTAATTAAGATAATAAATATTAATTTTATATGTCATTTTAAACTTAAAAACAAATTTTTTATTTTCTAGAACTCAGGTTACCTTTTATTCCAATTTAAATTGTTTTTTCGTTATTTTAATTTAATTAAAATTTTTTTCGGTAAAATTAAAAATTGCAATGACTTGAATGTAATTTTTTTTATAATCAATATAATTATGTCATAAAAATTAATAACATTGAAAATTTTATCCTAAATATGAATTTTAAGCGTAAAAATAAACTTTTTTCAAATAAGAAAAATATTTTTATGCATTATGTGTGTAAATAATTAAATTATCATCTATAATAATAGATATTTTATGTTTAAAAAATATTTTAATATTTTAATTCACTATTATAAAATTTTTTGATAAGTAGAACATTAATTGTTTTCTTTTAATTTAATTACTGAGGTAAAAAAAATTAGTTACTGGTGTAAAAGTAAAAATTGAAAAAGATTTTTACTATGAGTAAAAGACATAAAGAAATTAAAAAACATGTCTCCATGTGTTTTTATGAGTTTCGTATCTTGAAAACTTCTTCCAATAAATAAAGATAACTTTTTTAACCTTTTATCCATGAATAATGACATACAATTATTGAAATGTAATCAATACTTCCATAATTAGCCTTTTCTTCACAAATGAAAGGGGTTCACTTCCACCACTTCATTATTAATTTATCCCATATAATTTTATCATGAAACTATTAAATTATTTTAATCTAATTTTCCTATCTCATTTCTATAAGTCTATATTCTCAATTAGTAATCTTAAGACCTATATTTTAGAGGTTAATTCTATGAGAAATACCATGTTTTTATCTGAATGATTCTTACTGCTTTGTGTTTTATTCTAAATTTTACTCTTAATTTTTTTTATAAAACCATAATAAAATAAAATAATTATTATTAATATACTAATTTTTATATTAATGGATAAACCATTATTAAATAAATTTTATCCACTAAAAAAATAAAACAAAATTGACTATGTGCACATGCATACCACACCCACAATGAGGCGATGTGGTTCGTTTTTCATCATTTCAATTAATGGTTGGTAACAATATGTGTTTTATTAATTATTATTATTAATATATTAAAATTATAATTATGAAAAGTTAATTTATCACATAACCTAATTCCATATGATATTTTTTGAAATGGTATCATTAATTGGGTGTTTTTATAGACTACTACCTCTGAAAATGTTGTATTTCATTTATCACCACCAACATAAATGAAAAATTATAATAATTAATCTAAATAAGTTCAATAATATTTATGAAATTTATAATATTTTCTTAATTTTATATTAACATCCCTTGAAAAAAATTTCCTTACTCATTAAATCATTATACCATACTCCCATTGAGATCAGTTTTACTAAAAACAAGAATGATTTTACAATGATTATATAATGAGTGATTAATGAATATTTATCATGGTTAAATTATTTAATAGTAATTAATTTATATTTTCTTTAAAAATTATACAATTTCTTTATTGATATGTAATATATTTATTTATTTAACACCTTGACATTATTAAACACTCCAATACATGTTCATCAATTTTTCTCATGAACCATATTCATTTATTTTACCACTAAAAATGGGAGTCAAGGAATAAATTAAATAATGAATTTTATATTTTTAATAATATTATAATGATTATATTTTAACTAAAAAGTGAGAATTGACCCCATCACTGTAAAACTTATATGAATCAAAAAATCAAAATATCCTAAAATACGTTGATGAAAATAAAATATAAACTAGTAACATATTTATGATAGATGATTATAAATGATTAGTATAAATGTAATATATTTATGAAATTATCTTAAATTAGTAATTAATAATGTTATGTTCATAATACATGATGTTTGGGAATATTTAACTAAATGGAATTAAGGTTAGGGGTTGTTTTTCACAAATTTCAATTCCATCAGATATATTTATTTTATACGCAATTAAATTATTTTTCTTGTGTACTTAATAAAAAATTATCATTTTATATAATGATTCTATAATATTTAATTATATTACATGTTCTACTCTATGTTATTTCTCTCATCGAGTTTTGAATCAAAACCTACAAAATCTATAAAGTTTTTGTTAACTTAATTTATTTCCATTGGTTTATAATCTTTCTTATTGAAATATATTATTAAAATATTGATTAATTATACAAAATGAATACTTTATAATTTAATCCCTCCATTTTTATTGGGTTTTAAAATTATTCCATTAAACCCATTATCAAATGATTCTCACATCAAAGATTTGGTTACTTGAAAGTGTTTATGGGTTTGAATTCCAATTTCATGAGGCATACTTATTGTTTTGGGACAATCCACTTTTATATAGTGCCTATAATTATTTATTATTATATCATTCAATGATTTATCTTTTATTCATTATATTTGAATTTGAATTTAATTTTATTTTTGTTAAATGGTTTTGATTTAAATGTTACTCAAGCCATAATTTTCCTTTTCACATCCCCATTTTAAAATTGATATATTTAAAATGTGAAAATCGATATGGGGATTTTTTTTAATTATTGAAATTAACAAATTTATTTTCTTACCATATGACTCTCCTTGTTTTTATTTTTTTCCTCTTTATTTTGTGTAAAATTGTAATTTATATTATATTTTTTGACACGGTTTTCACCATTTTTTTTCAATATAAAATGTAGTGATTCCTTTTCACTTGTATATTATATTTGACTCCATATTTTTTTGGATATACATATATTTTATTCCAATGTTGAAAAAAGTATTTTTCACTACCTAGATTTTCATTTCATTTTTTTAGTAATATCAATTTAAAATTTTTCATATGGGTCATTTTCAACAAAGGAATCTCTTTAACCATTTCTTTGTGAAAATATATTTCATCATCCTTTTTCTTATTATATAATCCTTATTAAATTTTCATGGTTTCTAAAACAATTATTTTTCTCATTGTTTTATAAAATATATCTTTTAAAATGATTTTAGAATATCAAATATATTTATTATATTAAAATTTATTTTTTTCCAAAAATTCAAAAAAAAAATCTAAATCATCTGCTATTGACATATTTTATGTTTGATTAATGTTATTCTTCAACTGAAACTTTACACCTTATTTCTTTGGATTACTTATGAAATTTTCATTCCTATCATTGGGGTGACCTATCACAACCTTTGTCATGCCTAAAGATACACTATGAAAAGGTATAAATTTTCTTCTAATCTATTCCTTTGTGAATAATGAGTTTTTAATTTTATTGATTAAAGGGTGTTCAATAAGATTCCATACATTGATTAATAGGTCAAATTATTAACTAAACCACATACCCATTTTCTTTGTGGTATAAATACAATATACTTTATTGAAAGGGATTTAACTTGAGAGTTATTTAGTTTCACTAGATAAAAATTTATATTCCATGGGTTCATTATGAATATTAATGGAATTATGAATGTTTTCCTTATATGAATCCATTTAAAAAGGATATTAAATCAATTTTACTTCCTTGGTTGCATTAGTATATGATGATGATTGATTTTATATAGCACACATCTACATGGATTATGATGGGTGGGGTCTTATATCTGCCTCCAATGCATTAGTTAAATATTTACGTCACATGATATAATGATATCTGAACATACCTGGATTTTTTTACAGTATAAATGGGTGGGAATACATGGATTTTTTGCAACATAAAATGTTGTAAATATTTGGATTTTTTTTCATAATGTTTTCATATTCTAATATTTTTCACATAGTGTTATATTTGTTCTTATGGCCATGTTATGCTCTCATAAACATGTTTATTCACTCAAGTTTCCATGATATCTTAATTAATTCATATTTTATTCCATGAAATATTATATGACCAATGTTTAATGATATAGATTTTATAGTGTAAGATTTTATTATATACTTTAAATATAACCATTTTATAAACTTTTACACACTTGTAAACATTGACAGTTGTTGTTAATGTTTAAATTTAAAATGCATTTAACCTCACCACATTATTATGTTCCCAGTTCCCTAGGTTTTGAAGAAAATTAACACATATGGTGTTTCTAGAGGAGTAACATTAGTGTAGAATTTATGAGATATTTTTAAGACTTCATATGGATTAAAAAGTTTAAAATATAGTGAGAATATTTTTTATCAGTTGAGGAAGGCATGTGTTTTTAGTTAATATTTTATCCCAAATCTAAAAAAATATTAACCAAAAAGATAATGGGAAAGTGTTGTGAAGATAAAAAGTGATATATAAAGGAATGTATATTGTCTTTATTTTTAGTATATCATTATTTCAATATATGAGTAATACTTACATGAGGACATGATGATACTGAGTGATTGTATGCCCCACTTTATAAATAAACCATGTAAGTCCATAATGGAATGTGAGGCTACTGTATTGAAGATTTAATGATAAAATAAATAAATAGTTTCAACAGTTAATTCTGATTATTTTTGAACTTTTCATAAAAATAATTACATGTTCTAATTTCAGTAGGAGAGTGGAGTTTGTTGACCATAATTAAAATGGTAAAGGACATATAAATGTTAATTTTGATAATAAAATGTATGGAAGAATAACATAAAATATTTTATTACTTTATAATAAGTTTAATTAAAGAACATACAAAAATATCTTTTATGAGGGACATCTGGAATATATTGATGAAAACCTAGGAAAATGTGATTTGTAATTTAAATAAAATAAAGTCCACGAGTTTAACATAAGTATAATTTAAGAATTTAGGGTTGTAATTTGATATTTATACAATTATTATTTTAAATTTGATATAATGACACCTTCATTAAAAAATATGGTCAACCATTTCCACCTAAGTAGGGATAGCTCAACCACATATGGGTGAAAGATCTACCACCTAGGATCCAACCCTTGCATGGGTAGCTACGACGGTAGGAATCCTATGGTAAATAGTAAGACAGAACATGTGCACTATGTTCAAGGGGAGAAGTGGAACTGCTGTGTAGGGTAGAACATGAATAGGGGTGAAAAAATGGGTCGGTGCTAATGGAAATTGGGTCTAACCTTGGTACATGATTCTGGATAGTTTATAGAGCTCTTTAAATTTTTAATTAGAGTGAACACAAGTTGAAGATTGACATGGGATACATCTTACATGGGCAGTAGTCATCATCCATTAAAATACATTTTTATATAATATGTCATCTAATCACTTAAATATGAGATATCCTATTGATCCCTTGATTATCATCATACTTGAACATTTTCTTTCTTCTATGAATGATGGTTTACATACAAAACAACCATATATGATCATAGTTTCCATTTGAGATCATATAAATTTAGATAAAATTATATAAATAAGCTATATATTTTTTTTCTAGAAACCATAAGAACATTTTTTGTTGTGAGTTTTCAAAATAGGCTCAAATGTGAATGAGGTTTCATGGTTTGTAGATTAAAATAATAAGTAGTGAAAGTAGTTTGTGAAGATAATATGAGAATTAATTTGTAGACATAAAATAATTCCTGCAATTTGTATGAATATACAAATATGACATGTAAAATAATTAGAAAGTAAATTTTATGATTCATGCATGCATTATAAACGCACTAAACAATATTGAGAAATATTCTATGTGAAATAAATAAAAAATAAATTTTAGAATCACATAAGTATGAAAGAAAAAATTTATTAAAATAATGATATATGGTAAATATAGCCAGTGATGGCCAAGCTATTTATAGATAGAGGTGACGTATTTGTCATCATCTAATATATTTTATTGGTGTACCATAATTTGTGATATTATCATCTATTAAAAAAATTCAAATTATCCTATAAATAACTAGTTAACTATCAAGTAAGTTAGTTCATAATGTTTTGGGAGATGTTTTTTCTAGAGTAGAAGATCATATTTTTGACTGATTGAGTTCCCCAAAGCTAGTTGTCCTTTTAAAAAAGGATAAAATTATATAAAGTGAAGATCCATACTATGTGATATGAATATTATTTCCTATGTGAATTAAAGTTTTTTGAAATTTCATAAAGTATGTTCTGTGTACTGACTATTACATGATAATGTTTTAAAATCAAGAAATTTGTTTTTAAATCATCAGTATGCTAAGAATAAAGGAATCTAACCAAAAATATGTGATAATACATATTTTATATCCTATTATAATATTACGTGAATGGGAACAATTTCATGTACTCTTTGAGGAATATATAAGTGATATTAGTGAAAAGTTACCTCTAAAGATATACACTAGATTTTATGAAGTTCTTATTATATAAAATTATTGATATACCTCATATGGATAAAAATAAAGTTACTCCTAAGGATAAAAATTTATATATTTATACAAAAAGATTGGATAAGTGATAGAATGCATTAGATAGGAAGATGATGATGAATCTTATAGTAAAGGCAGAAACAAAATTAGCTTAATGTAATCAGAGTTCTATAAGTTGTAGTAATAATTTTGATTATGATTATTGTAATGAAGCTCAATAATGATATTATGATGATGTATCACCTAGTGATATTTATTCAAAACTCAAATAAATCTAAATAATGTTTCCAAAAAGTTATAAATAGTATTTTTGGATATATCAAGGGTCTTCAGGATGAAAATTAATAGTATGAAGAAGAAGCTAATAATATAGAAGAGGAATTATCTAAAAATGTTATAATATGATACACTCTAAAAAACTAGTTATAGAAAAATATAAAGCAATATCTATTTAAAATTAATGATATGTTGAATCTATTGAATAATTGAAAATTAATAACTATGAGAAATATTTCTATGATATTTTTTTTAAAATATTTCCATGAGCTTAAAATTTCTCAATGATTCAATGGTTTTCAAAGATGATCAATTTGAGGTTAAATAAAACATGGAAAATAAGACTGGAAATTCATTAAAATAACTAATAAAAATGTATAAAAAATAATGAAGTTGAAATAGGATCGAGAAGACATGATGAGATCAGTTGATGATGATAAGAACTACCTCAACATGAAGTGTTTTGAGTTGGAGGTAATATTGAAGAATCAGGGCTCACCTCAAGCAGAAACAAACAATATTACTAAAAATAAAGATATTTTATAAACAAATTTTCATTGAGGGTAATGGATCAAAGAAGATAGTGAGATCATCATCTAGTCAAATGGAAACATCTTCCAAGAAGAAGGTATCCCATAACATAGATTCTGTTTGTTGAAAAAATGAAATTTAAAATTATAATATTGTTTTTATGCCATATTATATATGAATGGTGAAATATTATCAAAAACCAACCACATACAGGGTGTATGAGAAAACATTTATGAAGATATATTCCCCATTAAGTGACCAAAAGAGTGGTGGTTCAAATCAATGGAAGTAATGTTTACAAACTCTAAAATCTGGATAACCTATACCATAACAGAAGAGAATAATATTTATAATCCATTGTTGGTGTTTCTGGTAGTTTAAACACTTTTCATTAGAATTTTAAATAACATGAAAATTCATGAAAATTATATAATACCCTAATAAATGAGGAGTAATGATGAATAAAGGAGGAAATATATTGAATAAATATAGAAGACAAAAGAAATGAAAAATAATGTAGAGGGGAAAAATATATTTATACCTTATTGAACCAAGAAGAAAAGTGGAAGATACTTTCACACATTAAGGATAGAGAGAATTATTCTAGGAATATAATTAACCCCTTGGAAAAAGAAGTCTCAGTTTAAATAAGTTAAACAATAAAAAATGTATTCACATAATATATATGAAGGTGAAAGGTCCACATTTATAGGTTTTTTCCAGTGTTGTGAAAGTTATAGATATAACATAATGCTATTAATGTTATAAAAAGTCATTTCTAGGAAACACATATGAATCAATTTGGAGTTATATTGAATTGATGTTAAGAAATTATCAAAGAAATAATGTAGTGAATAGAAATCCATCCAAGCATCAATTTAAAATAGATATGATTTAATAGAATAATTTTCTGTATGATGTGAGAAGGAGATTCAAAAACCTAATAAATGAATGATGATATTTTCAGGAAAGACGCACTATGTTGTAAAAGGGAATAGGTTTCAATAGAAAAATATTGGAAAGTAATGTGAAGATTCTGATAATACCAAGAATTCCAAGACAAAATGCCTAGTTTTTTTTATCCAAATCAATTTTAATTGGATAAAAAATTAGAGGATGATAGAAAAAATACTAAAGATAAAGAAAATAAAATGTCTTAGAAAAGGTAGGTGAAAGGTGATTAAAATATTTCCATAATTGGAAACATGGAAATCAAGAAGACAAATGTGGAAAAATTTATCCCACACAAAGAATACGTTTGAGGAAAGAACTAAGATAATCAAATAGATAAGGCTCAAAATATAAATAAGAGTCCAAATAAATATTCTTATTCCATGAATAGAAGAAAATAATGGCCTGTGTGGAGAAGAATCTCTTTGTATGAATACAACTCATAAAGAGAAAATAGGTTCCTTCTTATTCTAATATATATATTTGTTTATACAAATATGTAATTAATTGAATGATATTCATATACCCACTAAGGGGATGGATTGATTAATAAAATCTATTATACCATTACTATATAGGGAATATATAATAACTAAAAATCATTTTAAAATTGTATGATAATCCATGAAAATAAATCCCTTATACATACTCTAAATGAATTGATAATTATTTCCAAGGGGGATTTCATATTGATCAAATTGGGGGGAATATCACTTTTCTGTTTATCTTTTTGATGTATATATTGAGATAGGTGAAGTATTAAATGTACTCCTTGATAGACCACAATTTATCATCCACAAAATATGAATAAGTGAGATATTTTATTTTGAAATCACATAATAAATAAGTTATGGATATGATTAAGCACCTTGGTTCTACACGATTGTTTTCTATAAATGGTTTTCCCTTATAGACATAGGGTTTTCTAACTAAAGGATTCTTCCAGGGAAATACATCTGGCATCATTCTTCTCTCAAAAGAAGATATGGATGAGGACTTAAATGAATTATAGAGAATATGACCAGCTATATGTGATAAGAAGGTCCATTTAGTATATTTTAATTTATTTTCAAGTAGGTGGTGAAAAATATTGACTTTGTAAAGTAAAGAAGTGTCAATAACAGACACAAAAAGGGGGATTGAAGAGAAAAAGTGAATGGCTGAAGAATAAATATTGTATTTTTTGTCAGTATTTCAAAATTTCTAAATGTGTATAAGTCTTACAGGTGGAGTTGATGATGATAAGGAAATGAATTACATTATTGATAAATCATCCATGTAAGTATATATTTGAATGTGAGGCTATATGCTTGAAGTCTTCAAGTGAAGTTCAAGAAAAAGTGGAAATAATTTATTTAGTTGATTATTTAATTATTCATAATGTCTAATGATATTTAAAAATTTCACTAAAAGATTTATTTTTTTTTACCAAAACTAAAATTGTGAAGATCGGGAAAATATTTATTTTTCTATAGAAATGTTTTGATGAAGTCGATGTAATATTTTATTTTTCTTGTTAATTTTTCTAAATAAAAGAAAACCATATTTTTCATGAGTGAAATGTGGAATATATTGATGAATAATTTGAGAAATAATTCATGTATTTTTTATAAATAAATTCCATGAAAAAATATAATTAGAGAATTGTGGATTGGAATTTGATGTTTGTTCACGTAGTAATCTTCTATGTGATATAATGATCCCTTTATTAGAAAAGGTATCAAAATAGAAAACCAAGGAGGGCCAGCTCAACTACATATGGGAGAAAGATCTACCATGTGGGAGCCATACCATGTCTGGGTATCCATGGTGGTTGGAATATTGTAGGAAACCAAGTAGGCTAATAATTCACATTTCATGCATGAAATTAAGTGTAGCCTCTTTTTAGGGAGGTACAAAAATGAACAGTGCCAACACGGGTATGTTCACATGGTAATCTAGAGTGGACCCCCATACTTACTTATGGTAAGTTTATGGGGGAACATTTCTTTATAAATACAAGGGAACATGAGTTAAATATCGATGTGGGATATATCCTACATATACTTTGTTCACTCAACATTAAAATATACATTTAAAACATAATTCATTAAATCAACTAAATATGTATATTCAGATTGAGCCTTTTATTATCTATAACCATTAAATTTTGAAGTATTTAGTGATTTAGGTTTTATGTTAAGATCAATAAACTTAAAAATAGTGGTTCTATGGTGGATCATCCAATTATTGATATAATTTTAAAAATTATCTATGAATGAGTTTCCTCAAACTATAAGAATAATTTTTGTAGTTTAGTTTTTGGACAAGTTTTTCATGCTAATAAGGTTTCATTGTCTGTACAAAAAAATTGAATGTGGTGCATGTATGTTTCATTAAAAATATATCAATGTGTTTTCATACATAAATTAAATTCAAGCATTTTGTATCCATAAAAAAAATTCCATGAAAATATCTTGAGAAAATTAAATTTTCGATGAATGCATTAATTATAAACCCGTTATGAATAAATGAAAAATATACCATGTGATATAAATATATATTTTATTTTTTGTTTAAAAGTAGTATGAATGAAAAAATCAATTCACATAATCTCTGTGTTAAATATAGTATGTGATAAACATTCCATTTTTAGAGAGAGGTGACTTATTATTCAACCTAGCATATAATTGAAAGGATTACTGTAATTTATTTTATTATCATGTGTTTATGATGTGTAAATAAGCAAATAAATACATTTTTAACTCTTGGGTATGTGTGTTCAAGAATTTTTATATTATTCTTTTATTGAGAGTTGATTTTATTATTTTTCTATGATTGAGTTCTGTAAAGAAAGTTATTCTTTTAGCGAAAGTCAAAATTAATAGAATTGGTGTTATATACTATGTGTTATGAAAATGAAGTGAATTTTTAATTATTTTTTATTATATTTATATAAATTAAATTTCTCTTACTGACTATTACATGAAAAATATTTAATAATAAGATATTTGTGTTTGAAGCATCGGTATTGTAATAATCACAAAAGTGCATCAACATTACATGATAAGTCATATATTCTATGCTATAGTGAGATATGATGTGCATGGGGAAACATTCACATACTATTTGAAAAAATATAATGCGGAGAAGAAACTTAAATTAATATGTGATGTGTGGTTCTATTCTAAAATGTGATACAACGTACCATCTATTACTATAAAAATAAATACCTTTTTACAGACATTAGTACGCAAAGTGTCAAGAAAGTGAATCAATAGTACAAAAATTGTCATATATGTTATTCTATGTTCATTTTATGTACACAGGAATTATTATTTTGTAATATATTTAAATTATTTATTGGTGATGTAAAAGTGGATCACAAAGCACTAGTTGGTAAGACCATGCGATACTCACGATTTCATAGAGTTTCTAAGATGTTAAAATTGAAGACTATTGGAGATATTAATGCATCACTGAATCAAATTTTAAGAAGGGATATAAGAATAAAGATAATTTCAAGAGAATAATTTCATATCTGAGTATTCAGTAAGGTGATAATAAACAGATCATTCAATACCTAGTGTAAATGAGTTTCAAGATCAATAAGCTTATTCTAAGAAGTTGTTAAAGATGTTGAAAATTTTGATTGAGTCAGTTGTTCATTATCTACGTGAAACATGAATTTCAGATATGATGTTATAAAAGAGTTGATTAGATCTAATATTCTTATAGAATAATATCACTCTAAAAGTAGAATATGACTTTCTGTTATAGGGGAAACCTTGAGAAGAAGTAGGATCTTGTAAGCTATGTGTCTAACTAGTTGCCAAAGTGGATTGAGGCTAGTATTTTTAAACATTTTAGGAGATAAGAAGATGATGAGAGGATTTAAACAACTGAGGAAAAAGAGTTTTATTGTTATGGTGTAGAACTAGGGTCAACTAAAGGATGGATTACTAGAACGTATAACCAGTTCCTTATCAAACCATTTTAATTGATGATAATATTTCAATGGAGAATTCTTTTTGGGGAATCTAACCAACCTAGAAAAGGTAATTTCTCTATACCGTACCTTATGAATAAACTTTTTTTTCTCTCAGTCATTATTTATATAATAAAACAACCTAGGAAATCCAAACCATACACCTAATTCATCCATCACATGGTGAGGTGGACTGTGAAAACAGAAGAAGTATTCTATATAATGAAATAAGACATACAACCAGAGTATTATAGATAATAAAATGTTAAAAAAAAATATTTAAAATAATATCCAAACCATATAAACCAAAAAGTATAAATAAATCAACACTAACTAGTCCCCATGTGACCAATAGTCACCTCTAAACCAACCCAAATCGAGGGTAAGTACCAAAGAATAAATTGAAATGCTACAAGATTCCATTACTTATAACTATATCATGGAATACAACATCTAAAACCTCCCAAAGGAAAAATTTAGTATGTTAGAACATATCCTAGTAGTATACCACCATATACTCTATACAAGTTCAAATATCAGGAATGAAATAGTTCTAGAATTCAAAACAAAAAATGTGTTTAAAAAGAAATATCATAAATCTAATTCATTTATAAATAAGTTTAACATTTTCAATTCATAAAATCCATTCATATTTTCAAACTTGGAATATGAAAAGTAGAAGTGATATATATAGGAAACAATATCTATCCATCAAGAGGTAATCAAGTAAACACATATCCATGAAATAACCTATCATATGATGCTATGTGATACAAACTCATAATAAAACCCATGAGAATCAATACATGATAGAAACATTAAGGTGATAAATAAACATAAATGAAAAATAAACTCATATTGGGACCTATCCGGTGCGAAAATAAATAATATACACTCAAGATACTAAATAGGCATAACATTGGATAAAAAATACCGATTCCTTCCACAGTACATCGATATCCAAAAGGTTACCTCCTAGTAGTGACACACACAGTAAGGCTGCCTGTGACTCTTTCTAGATGCAACCAAGGTTCCCAATGTAAATTTTTTAAAAATACATTTTAAAAATCATGTTCAAAATATTATAAAACATTTAAAAAAAAATTCAATTCACTTTGGTGTTTGAAGACGAATTTCCAAATCAAGATAATCCATTTTCAATGAAAATCCCATTTATAAACATTTTCATTTCCAATCAATCAATTAAAAATAAATATAACTTAAAATCAATGAAAAATCTATATGAATTTACTATGAATTGTAAAAATTTAATTTAATGAACTGATTAAATAGAAAAACCTACCCTAAATAGGTATAAACCTATATTCCTTCAAAAAAGGTGATTAGAAACCACAAGAATAGCCATCAGAAGACATGGAACACCAATAAAATTACAGGGATAGATAGAAAAAACTATCTAATAACAAATATGAAACCTCAATACATCCAAAAAAACAACTAAAACAAAAGGAAAGAATAAATAGAAGGAATTATTTCCCTGATAAATTCACTACATCTACAATAATGATCAATCACTGAAAAAAATGATCTGAAAGGGTAAAAGGTATCAGAAATTTACCCTAAGAGCATATGGGTTGAGTGGGATAAGGGATAAAAAATGAATGAAATGATAAATTATCCATAAAACACCCTAAAAGGAAAACTTATGATGATTTAATGGTGTATAATATCATCAAATGTCATTTAATCCATGAAGTTCAAGTACATCGAAAGACTATCTTATTTTTATGAAAACATGATGATTGAAAGTACATGATGTGATCCCAGTACATGATGAGTAAAACCTTCACTCCCTAAACCTGTTTTATTGAATCTTACTAGAAAATATTACATGGAGTGAAATACCTTTATACAACATTTAATCACCTAGAAGATAGTAGAAACTGGTAGATTAATGTGAAAAACTCAAAGAACCAACTCTGAGTGTTGTCCAAACCTGGGAAGAACACTAGTAAGACTTTTATATATTTATACCCAGTGAAAATTTATTCAATTTAATATATATCCCTAAAATTTAAGTAATTTCCCCCCAAAAAAGGATATACATCCTTGAGAATCCCATAGACAAACCTAAACAAGGATGATAAAAAAATCATAAACAAGGGAGCACCAGAAAAGGGTAATGTGGTGTTATAATATCCCCACCATAAATGCTTTATACCCCCCAAAAGGCATCAGATTCATGGAATAAAAAATAGTGAAGGCCACCACTACCTAATAAACAATTCCCTATCCTACATCTCATGGCTATACCATCTGAACTACCATAGTACCTGAACTAGATGAATAATTTTACCACACAGTACCTTCTCTGGGAGATCCATAATCTGAATTGGCTGCTCAACCAAAGTGGTGTTGGTCTCAAGACCAACATACTCCTATCCAATACATTGGAAGGTTCTGGTATATAACTTTTCATATGGGAAAAATTATGTGAATCATAGAAAGAAGTCAAACTAGATGACAAGCCCAACGGATAGGCCACCCTTCATAGTCATCCAATATTCTCAAAGGGCCCCACAGACCTCAGTGCCAACATTGCCTGCATACCCAACTGATGTTGTCCCAAGAGATGTGAAACTATAAGAAAAACCTAATCACCCACCTCAAACTATAGTGTACAAGGATGACCATAAGATCTATTATGACCCTATACCATGATCTATCTCCCCTGGATCAACTACACAATCTCTATATTCTCCTGAATGAGACTTATCCCAACTAAGGAACACACTCTCAACTCTTCCCGGAACAAGGTAGATCTACATGGTCACCCATAAAAAGCGTTAAAGGGATTTATAATAATCGAGGCTTGATAAATATTTAAATAATAAAACTTATCTAAAGGAAGATTATTTTCCCTAGACCCTCCAAAATCAAGCACAAAATATTGACACATATTTTCAATAATCTGTATTTCCCTCTTTTTATATACATCCATATATAGAATATAAGTCATGTTAAATCTAATATTGGAACCCATAACCCCAATAAAACATTCTAAAAAGTTTATATAAAACTTAGTTCCATATTAGATATAAATTTATAGAGAACCTCATGATGTTTCACAATATCTCAGAAATACAAGTCCCAATGTTGTTCCACCTTCATCATTTCCTTGATAGGGAGGAAATTTTCTTATTTCACGAGTTGATAAATGATCACCCAAATCATCTCCTTCCCACTATGATTCCATGGAAAAATAATTATGAAATACATGGACATATCATCCCACTTCCATACTAGAATGGTCAAGACTATAATAGACTGGAATATCTTTTTTGTTCCACCTTATTTCAATGACAAGTAAAAAATTGGGATAAAAAATCTTCAACTAAACGAATCATATCCTAACACAAATGTCAACATCTCATGTCATGATACATATTAGAATCTATAAGGTGTGGGGATAAACATGTCTGGTGTACAATATATAACAAATCCTTCCTCCAAGAAAATTGAACAACCATCCTACTATAGTAACACAAATTAGTACTAGGAGATCGAGACCACTCACCCAAGGTCCCCTAACAGAAAGGATTTATCTAAAGAATTAGAACCCAGTGTATGTAACCTACTTGATACAAACTCTCTAGTCCCATGAAAAGTTAGATTCCATTGAATCCAAGAATACTTTTCCACCAACCTCTTCCACTCCCAAGCTCATCTCATCAAACAGACTCATCAGAGAACACTCCTCAACTGTTTCCTTCATGGCTTGCATTAGTATGTTTTTCTAAAATCATCGATAATAACATTTCCTTTCCGATGATTTTATGAAATATCAAAATTTAAATTCTAAAGATACTGAACCCAATATCTTTATCATAAGTTAAAATACATCAGAGTATAAATATATTTTAGGCTATTATGATCAGAATACACTATAAACCACTCTACAAAGAGATAGTGACCCGACATTTTTTTGTACATGTATAATGATGCCAACTCAAGATTATGGGTTATATATTTATTCTCATGAGCGAGTAATTAGTGCTAACTATATGCCACAACCTATTTTCCATGCATCAAGACACTTCCTAAACCCATTCTAGAAGCATCATAGAAAACACCAAAACCCAAAATCAGTTCTAAAATAATAAAAAATGGTGTGGAATTAAAACTCTTGTTTATATCCTCAAAATAACTTTAAACTTATCCGTTATATTCAAACATTATACCCTTATAGGTTAATTTAGTCATCAAAGATTCAATATTATAGAAACAATGAAAAATTCGTCTATAGTAACCAAGAAAACCCGACAAGCATCAGATCTCAAAAACAATTCTCAGATGCTACCAGGAAATCACTACTTATATCTTCTCAAGATCAATTGAGACAACCATCTTAGATATAACATGCCCCACAAATTTCACTCCCCTGATCCAAAACTCTTATTTTGAGAGCATAACATATAGATGATGTTCTTCCAATGTTAAAAGAATGATATCCAAATGGTCCACGTTCTCCTCTTCAAACTTGGAGTACACTAATATATCATAAAAAAAACAACAAAAAAAGAGTCCAAAAACTGATGAAATATTCGGTTTACTAAAGACATAAACACCACTGGTGTGTTAGTTAAACTGAATGGAATATCTAGAAACTCAAAATTCCCATACTAGCTTCTAAAAACTATATTAGGTATATCCTATTATCAGACCCTTAACTAGTGGTACCATGACTGTAGGTAAATCTTAGAGAGTAAAAAAACCCCTCTTGGCTAGTCAAAATGATCATCAATCCAAGATAAATGATATTTATTCATAATCAACACCCAATTTAACTATCAATATTCAATAAAAAGTACAATATTTTGATCTTCATTTTTATTAAAGATAAAAGGAGAATACCATGGTGACATTCTTGGAAGAATAAATCCTTTAGAATCTAGGTCCTTAGTATGGACCTTATGTTCCCCCAACTATGAAGGTTCCAATTGATAATATGGTATAGAAATACACATCATACTAGGGAGAAGGTAAAAAGTAAAGTCAACCTCTCTCTCCATGGTGGTAAACTAGATAAATCATCCAGAATGAACTTGGGGTATGCAATTAGCACTATATAAATTCTACCACCTATACAAGGTTCAACATTATCAATAAAAATATTTGACAACTTAAATAAGATTACCTAGGAATATGGAATAACAAGCCTTTCTATTCCAGATATAGAATCCCACTCACCTAGAAAAACATGAGTGACCACATCGACATATATGAACTATACCCATTGACAATAATATTCTATATAGGAATTAACACTGACCATCCAATCCATTTTGAAAATAAATTCAAGTATGTTAATATCTGGAACCAAGAAGTCCCATTATACTTTAAAGTTGGCGATCATCACCTGACACACATGACACTTGAAACATTGTTCATACGTATTTTTCAAAGGAAAGGAAAGATCCAAAAATTATAAAATAAGTTCCAAATACCATCCCAACACTTTAAATAGCTTTTATGATATAAAATTATGTTTATCACTTGTATCAAAAAAATATTTCACAATAGAAGGAAAAATAAACACAGTACCTCTAACAATAGCTATAATTGATTCATATTACCCTTTCACATACTCTATCACATAAAGATGTTTGGTAATAGCCCACGAAATTCCCCCATATATTGTGTATTTGACCCACCACCCTTGGAAGAATTGGTATGAACCTAGAAACCCTTCATGAGAGTGGATATCACCTTACTTCCCTAGGAAGTCTTTTCATAGAAACACTTTGTATTTTCCGATAATCTATATCAATGAAAAGTTTGAGGAGTCTCCATAAAATTAGGTCTGGTATGAACCAACCACCCACACTGATAGCATAAAATATGATACTTTCCTAAGGAATACCTTGAAACTGGTCTTGAAGAGAAATTACCACTCTTATGTTTCCTTTTTTGGACAAAAGATACCCTCTATCTAATAACTGCCCAAACTGAAACACCACCCAAACCAGTATTCCCAGCTATGTCTTACTCATCCAAATATTCATTTTAAAATACCTTCATAAATTTTGGAAGTAACATGAGAATGAACATTGACCAAATATCATGCCTCAGTCCTAAATCAGACCTCCCAGTCTTTAGGTACTCATTGGTGATAAGCTCTGGTGCTAGATTCACATGCTCAACAAAATGGGAAGAATACTCTAGAATGGTATGCCCCCCTTATCCAAGGTTACAAACATCTAGTTCTTTATTGAATATAATGTATCAGGGTAAAAAAAATAATTAAATATTTTATTGAAATAATGCCATGGAATGTCTTCTTATAACATTGATTTAACAATAGTTTCCAACTATCTCCTTCTCGAACCCTAGAGAACATATGTTTAAAAAACACACCTTTGAGTCTTTAGTAGTCTTCAATAAATTGAATATCCTCTTAATACTCTCTAGTCAATCCTTATATTACTACAATCCTTTTTCACCATAGAATATGATTTGATGCTTCTTAGTAAACTCATCACAATGATCCACCAAATGAATAGGGTTTCCGAAACCAATATGACCCAATTTCTGAATAGTGTATATTACTACTTCAACTAAAGAAGGATCTGCTGGAGTATTTTCCCATGGAACCTATCTCATAGATTTCTATATAGTATTTGGAAGATCTCTTCTCATAGTAATTGTCTAATAAACACAAGACAATGTATAATTAGATCTTGATCACATTCTAAAAATCCTATAACCACTTATAATTCAGACCAATGATTTAAATAATAATAATTTAAATCAATTAAGAACTATTCACTAGGAAGACATTAACAAAAGGAATAGGTCAATTTAAATAAAAATCTTATACAATTCATTTGAATAAAACCAAACCCTTATTCTCAAACCTATTAAAAAGTCCCTGACTATCCATGGTAAATCACGTTTAGTCATGGATGTGATCTGTCCATGCCCATTTCCCACACTTACTATCTGAATTATGATTTTACTTACTAATATCCACTCAAGACACACAAACAAACTTAAGAAGTGTTAACACACATTAGGACGAGCCTTCCCTATGATATAAAATTGCAATAGACCAACCTGAGCTAGCCGTCACATGGTGAGGTGATGTAAGAAAATAGAAGAAGTCTTGTATATAATGAAACAAGACATACAACTAGAGTACTATGTGGAAGAAAAATATACAACAAGATCCATACAATCCAAGAAGAACCACATAAATCCAAAATTAAGAATTAATTAAGACCAAAAAGTGTTCTTGAGACCAATAGTCACCTCTAAAAAAACCTAAAATGAATGTAAATACCAAAGGATAAGCCAACATTCTACAAGATTTATTTCCCTTTACCTATATCCTATAATAAAACATATACAAAAACCTAAATGCAAAAATTATGGTGTGAGAACAAATCCCCGTAGGATACCACCATAGAGTCTATATAAGGTCCAATATCAAGAATGAAATATTTCTCTATTTTAAAACAAAAACATTTTAAAAAGAATCATCATAAACCCAATTAATTTTTAAATCATTTTCCATTTCAATTTTCATAAAAGAATTTAGTATTATCAGAATAGAAATATGAAAAGTATAAGTGATATAAAAAAAATGTGCATCCATGAATCAAGAGGTAAGAATGTAGATACATATCTATGAAATAACCTATCATGTGAAGATATGTGATATAACCTCATAATAAAACCTATGAGTAGCAATCCACGATAAAAAAATCTTGCGGTAAATAATTGTAAATGAAAAATCACATCATATTGGGAATTATCCTTTGGGACAATACATACTAGATAATCAAGATCCTAAACAGGCATAAGGTTGGATCCAACAAATATCGAGTTCATCCACAACCTATTGATATAAAAATGGTTACCTCCTAGGGGTGACAGACACACTATAAATTCCTGTGTCTCTTTCCCAATGTACCCAATAATCCCAATGTGCCAATTATAAAAATAATTTTTTTGAAAACCATGATCACAATTTTATAAAACATTTTCAAAGACAAGCCACTATGCTTCAGTGTTTAAAAACATATTTCCAAATTATGAAAATCTATTTTCAAAAGTAAACCCCCTTTAAAAATATATTACTTTCCAATAAATCCATTAAAAACACATATCACTTCAAATAAGTGAATAATATAATTTAATTTACTATGAATGATAATAATTTCATTTCCTTAACAAATTATATTGAAGCATGTAAATCAAATTGTTATAGACTTACCCACCTTTGACAATGGTGATTGGAAACCATGAGAACAGACTTTGGAAGAAAAAGAATGCCAAAAAACTAATAGGGATTGATATAAAAAACTCTTTGGTCACAAATATGTAACCTAACCACAATGAACACAATAACCATGACTGAAAGAAAGAAGATCCAGAAGGAACACTTACATAGAGAAATATACTACAACTACAAAAATGATAAATCGTTGAACAAAACAATTTGGAAGGGGAAGAGGTCTAAAAAATCTCCCTTGAGAGATTCTAGGTCAATAGGGAGAAGTGATTGAAACAAATGAAATGAGAAATGTGCCGTGAAACACCCTAAAAGGAAAACTTGTGATGATTACATGATGTGTAATCCTATTACACATCATTTAATCCATGAAGGAAAGGTATGCCAAAAACGCCATATTTTTTTTAAAAAACATAAATTTTGAAAGTACATAACATGAACCCAATACATATCATATAAACACTTTACTCACTAAAATGGTTTCAAGGCATCTTCCTAGAGGATATTACAAAGCATTTAATAACTTTACATGATATGGAATATTCTAGAAGTCAGTTGAACCTATTTGTTTAGGTTCTAAAACTCAACGAACCCACTCTAAGAATTATCAAAACATAGGAAGAACCAAGATAAGTCTTTTACACATTTATACCTAGAATATATTAACTCAAATAAACATACATCCCTGAAAATTAGGTAATATTATCCATAAAATCCTCTCCATCCCTGAGAATCCAAAAAACACAAAAAAATAAGGATGATGAAAAAATATTAAATTAGGGAGTTCCTGGAACGTTTAACTGGGTGTTTCAATTTTAGAATATGAGGTGACACTATCATATTTCACTGAGTGGATCAATTACCATAAAAATTTCAAGAGTATTAATTTAAATGAAATAATTTCAAAAAAAATAAAACCATTTATTCACCCCTATTAGTGGTCAATATATCCTTGGGATCTACATGTTGTATTAAAGTGTTTTCTTTAAAGCCATGTAATTAAGAGGTTTATGTCTATGGGTCCCAATTTTTGGAATCATAAGAGTGTTTTGATGAATTTTTAGATTATGATATTATCTATTGAGGATGTAAATGTGATTAAGGGTAGATATTTCAACATTGATTATAATTTCAAAGTTATTGATAAACATTAAAGTTAGTTGAAGTAATATTGGATATTTTAGTGCTTATGATGATATATCATTAGTAAAAAACAAAGGGATAAGTCTATGGAATAAGTATACATATAATATAACACTTGGTATTTCAATAAAGAAGCGATTTATAGTACCATTAGAAATTACTTCTCTATCTGGATTCTTGAAAGTGCACGCGGATATGACAAATAATCACATTGGGGTAATAACCCCATAAAAAATGGTTAGGTATCTACTCAATATCCACTCTCATGTATGATGAGTGGGAATAATAATACACACCCTAATAGACACTCCTATGAGATACACTTTGTTCAATAATATTCCCTATATAAAGAATTATTAGGGATTTATTATGTTAAGTAATTAGGTTAAGGAATATATAGTAACCCAACCTAATGAAACCAAAATTGAATTGAGAGTGATTTAGGAAGAACTGAAAGCTAAGAAATATTGTGGATGAATTTTTCAAGTAATTATATTACAATAATTATCTAATGGTTTTTATAACTTATGATTAATTCTTTTTAGTTTTTCAATAGAAGAATCCCAAAAGAATAAAGATAAAAATGGATGTCACATATAATGAATAAATTCTACCAATCATTAACCTAATAGGATATGAGTTAGAGTGAAAAACTTTTTATTATTCTAATTAATAGATCACGAATTGTGATTAAAAATGTGACCAGAGTTGAATTATCATACACACCAAAGTAGACAAGGATGGAGTCTCATTGAATTTTGAGAAATGAAAACTATTTCATTGGGTTTTGATGGGGAACATGGAATGGGATTTCCTTCGATGGTTTGATTGAGTGGAATTTTATGGCCTCATTCAATTGTGCACATTGGGTTTTCCATTTATTCATTTTTTCCTAGAAACTCCAAACAATTTCCTTATCCATAGCTGGGTACAACCTTACTTTCCAAATACTAGTGGTCATCTATGTTTTTAGAGCCAATGACTATTGGGGACTCAAATTAGTCGAGATGATGGGAGGTTGGTCTTATTGCACCCTTTGGGGGAGGGGGGTTGTTGCTTACTCCATGACTCTCCTATAGATTTAAGATATGTTCATGAATCTCTTCCTAGTCCTAATATGGGACTGGTAACCCTAACGAAATTTCTATAGGTTAATTCTATTTTATATGAAAAATACATGGATCTCTTTAGTGAATTTATCTGTATGTATCCATGGTTCTCCATAAATTCCCATTAACGGGGGTCTTATTATATGTTGAAGCTGTATAACAAAGTGCTTCAAACTATGCTTCAATATAAGGAAGCAATTAATATCTAAAAGGGGGGATTGATATATTATGTGGCATCCTAGATATTCTGGTTTTTGCAGGAATCAAAACCCCCATAGTTCTTTCTCATCCATGAGACTGGACATAAGGTATATACCTCTATATAGGGGGTGTCTATACCATTTACCTGGTTAATGGATATTTATGATACTCAATAAGGTTTTCGTTGGGTCCCCCTAATCCCATGTGTGATATGATTGGTGTGAGAAACAAGGGGGTAACAGATGATCAACCTCATGGAATGTAGATATAGATATTGTGTATTGTAATAGTCCTTCAGGTGTTCGGTAGAGAGATCGTACCTTGATGAGGCATCTTACAAATCCTGAGTATGGAAGGAATCAGAGTCATCGTGGTTCAGTTTGTATCAAGGGATTACACACTAAGGGCTCCCTAGATGATCAATATGGAGCTCAAACCTTAGGGAGTGGTAGCCTATATATCCTAAGTATGGAATTAATCAAATTCATCACAGTTCCTTTTATGTTTGGGCTTACACAGTGAGGTTTCCCTAGATTATGGGGATTTATGATGCCTAATGAGGTTTTCATTACATCCCCCTAAGCTCACGTGATCTATGATCAGTGTGAGAAACAAGGGGCATTAAATGATCAACTTCATGTCAAAATGGATATTGGACCTATCTATTGGGAGAGTCCTTAGGGTATTTTTCATAGATATCGAGCCTGAAAAATGTTTCTCACATATCACAGTTATGGCTAGAGTTAGAGTTCTCATAGTTCATATTTTCTGGGGCTTACACACTGAGGCTGACTATTGATTGGGGATTACACACTGAGGATGTGCTATATCATCAAGTCCCAAGATTCCATGGTGACATTTTCTTCTTATCTAAATTTTTCTGCTTGACCTAGTTGGAATGTCTTGGGATCCATCGCATGACCCGGCTTGACACATATAGAGGGTGTTGCGAGGGTCATCATGGTGTAGTCTGAGGGATGTTGCATATCTAGGATGAATTCCCTGGGAGACATCATGAAACCTGGATGACACATATGGAGGGTTCCATGAGTGTAAAATGACATTCCTAGAGAGTGCCACTAGGTCTTGGCCATCATGTCCAGATGCTTTCACGATACTCAGCTGACATGAGTGGGTGTCGTTATATGTGCCATGCGATGTGTCTGAGGGATGTCACAAGTCTTGGGTGATGGACCCAGGGGGTCCAAAAATTCAAAGTGGTGTCTGTGGGAGAGATGTGTGACTTATCTTATCATATATGGAGTATTCAGTGTTTTCTAGATGGCATGTCGAAGGAGTGCAATGAGATTTGGGTGACATGTCCTGGTGTTATCATGTGTCTTTGAATGACACATGAAAAGTGAACGGAGGGAAGTGGGCATGTATTTCTCTTAATCCTTCTTCCTTTGTTCTTGGTTTTCACCCTTATATTTCAAATACATCAATTTTGTTCAGTGTTAGTTATCTTGAACATCTTATGATCTAGTGGGATTGTGGGATATACTTCTCATAACCCACTAGAGGCCCTTCGCATGATCTATGGATGATCACGTGAAGTGATTTATGCCTAGAGCATGGATACTCTAGCTACCCGCTAGTACATTACCTGATGAAAATTTGGCCGGTCACATGATTGCTTAGAGAAGTCCATAGAAGTTGAGAGTCAAATCCTCTAGAGTTTGGGCATCCGGTGTGTAGTAGTAGTAAGAGTCTAAACCTTTGTTGGTCTTGGGGAAGGGAATTTATTGGAATCAAAACCATGGATACTCACCAGTTTGTGTAGCATATATGTTGTGAGTCGAAGTTGGAGCTAGTGAAGGGGCTTGGAACCAGATGGTTTCATGGGTCTCTATCTTGGACTACTTCAGGCATGTCACCTAATTTTCAGTGATCACGAGTCTCCTGCATCAACGCTTCCTTTATCATACTCTTTTTTGATTATTGAATACTTGTTTGATCATGAGTATGTGTCTAAAGACGTCCCTTTTGTCATGTTGACAAGTCCATGTGTTCTTGTGAGATCCAAATTCCTATTGAAATACACTCACAAGACCTTGGGTGACTTGTCTTGGGGTCTCCCAGGTCTACACCACCAGTGCACTGGGCGTGTCGTATGCCTTACAATGATTGTGAACACCTATCACCTCCTCCCTTTTTATACCCTTTGTTTTATGTGATATAGGTTAGGAGTTATACAAGGTTTCATGAGTGTTATTGAGGATATTTCTTCTATTTTTTCAGTGATGAATCCCATGACCAATATGGGGGGGGGCATGAGCATTTTGTGTACATGTATTGGAGATTAGGATAATAATCCAAAGGTCTTTTTTTGAGGGTAGGTGAGCATGTTGTTGAGGACTTGTGGTGCCATGCGGGTCATCAAGGTCGCACCACATGTCCTTCAGTGACAAAAAACTATGCTCGCCTCCTCCATTTTTACCCACTTTGTTTTATCTTACAATGGTTATGGGTCATGAAAGTTTTATTGAGTAATATATATGATTTTTACTCTATTTATCAATTATATATCACCTAGCCAATATGGGTTATTTGGAGAGTTTGCAAGCATGTAGTGGGAATGTTTGTCCATCTTCCCTTAGAGCACCGCAGAGTTGCCTGGGCAGACCTGGGGATTTCCGTGCAGTGAGGTTGAAAAGATAGAGGAATTCCATGAGGTGAAATCGAGGTCTTTCAGTGTCTCATATATCACTCGGGGTGCACATCACATGTCTTTCAATCACAATGAACCCCTCTCAACTCATCCCATTTATCTCATTCGTTTTTTGTGATGAAGGATCGAAGGTCTTATGAGTTATCTCAAATATAATAAATGGATTTTATGCTTCAAAATGAGGATTTGGGGCATGATATTTATGACCCCTAGGGGTCTGTAACTTTGAATCTCATCCCTCTTTATTTTTGATGAATTTCATATGGTTTTTCAAGAAATTTCCTATGAAAACCCATGTGGCCTTGGGGCTCTCATTTGATTGTCTAGGGGGTCCTTCTAAAGAGTAGGTAGGTTTGTTGAAGGGGGATATGTGGGCCTTTCCATTTGTTATACGCCATTCTTGGATCCTTCAAATGACCTTGAAATGGGAACGTGATCGTGAGTCCCTGAGAGACTAATGTGATATGTAGGTCTTAGACTATCCTCCCCTTCCTTTTATTTTTCATGGAAAATAATACTAATATTCATGCATTTCTTCCTTTATGATTTTTTATACTTATTTGGAGGCTGTAAATAAAGGCCCCCCTTAGGAGAGACATTATAGGGGACAAGGAATAAATTTTGAGGAAAAACTAATGCTCGCCAGAGTCCTTTATGATGTCATGAACCAATGCTTTGGGTGACATTTTGTCTATAGGGTGACATTTTGTATTCCAAGAAACACCTATATATATAGGAGTGGGGGGACAATTAATTACACTAGATACCTTCTTCTCAAGAGATTTATCACTTTTGATTCTATTGTGAGACCCCTCCATGAACCCTAATCATGAAATCTGTCTACAAGACTTCATCGTGAGTCCGTTCCGCAAAAAACTCTTGTTCATGGCTGCTTTCTACTCAGGAACTCATCTACCTCAATCACAAGATTGATTTCGATAACCTTTTGTACTTTTTATATGAGTGATATGGTTGTCATAGAGGCTTTTTATGATATTTTGGTCTGATATTTTAATCCCTTTCATTTCACGTGACCATGTTTAGGTCACATGATCTTGAGTCTATAGGGGGGTAATGTGATATGTGTGGGTTATATGCCCCAAAATTCTTCTAGAGATTAGGCACGGTCCACCTAATGATTTATTTTAAGGTCTTTTAGCTTGAACCATATGTTACTTTAGTTTAATGTATTTTAGCTCTGACCTCATATTGCTTTAGTTTAGGGTCATTTATCTCAGAACTTCTATTGCTTTAGTTTAAGGCCTTTTAGCTTGTACCATCTATTAGTTTAGTTTAAGGTCATTTAGCTCAGACCATCTGTTGATTTAGTTTAAGGTTTTTATCATGGACCATATATTGATTTAGTTTAAGGTCTTTTAGCTCAGACCATCTATTGATTTACTTTAAGATATTTTAGCTCAGACCATCTGTTGCATTAGTTTAAGGTCTTTTAGCTTGGACTATCTATTGATTTAGTTTAAGGTCATTTAACTCAAACCTTATATTACTTTAGTTTTAGTTCTTTTATCTTGAACCATATATTTTTTTAGTTTATGGTATTCTAGATCTGACCATCTATTGCTTTAGTTTAAGGTCTTTTAGCTCAAACCATCTATTTCTTTAGTTTACGTTCTTCTAGTTTAGACCATCAGTTTATTTAGTTTATGGTCTTTTAGCTTGGACCATCAGTTTCTTTAGTTTAAGGTATTTTATCTTCGACTATCTATTTATTTAGTTTAATTAAATTTAGATTGAACCATCTATTACTTTAGTGAAAGGTATTTATCTCAGACCATAGGTTTCTTTAGTTTAAGGTTTTTAGATCGGACCATATGTATCTTTAGTTTAAGGTATTTTAGCTTGGACCTTCTGTTTATTTAGTTTAAGGACTTTTAGCTCAGACCATATGTTTCATTATTTTAAGGACTTTTATCTCAGAGCATATATTACTTTAGTTTAAATTCTTTTAGCTCAAACCATCTGTTGCTTTAGTTTATGGTATTTTAGCTCATACCATATGTTTATTTAGTTTAATGTTTTTAGATCGGACCATCTTTTGTTTAATTTAAGTTCATTTAGCTCAAACCATCTATTTCCTTAGTTTATGGTTTTTAGCTCAAATGATCTATTCATTTAGTTTAGGGTCTATTATATCGTACCATCGGTATGATCATTGGATACGGGGAAGTCATGCGAGGGATGACTTAACACTATGAGGAGCTTGTTTATGCCTTAGTGCTACTAAGGCTCAAAAGGATCAGAATTTCCATTTTTTAGAGTGACAAATTTGGTTGATGACCATAGGCACCTATGCAGGAGCCATGAGAATGTATGCATAGTTAAGCAAAGGTCCCTTGAAACTATATATCATTTCCAAGGTCTATGGAATATTTACCTTGGAAATATTGATGAGGTTGGAATACTAGGAATAAGAATCCTACATGGACATTTGGAGTATGGATGATGTAAATCTTAACTCGAAAGTTTGAGTCCATGTATATGGGACAGTGTAGATGTGACAGGTATATCCCATGACATTATGCAATTCTAGGTTCCACCTTAGTGTTTCAAGGGATCACATGGATTGAATCCTTTTTCTAGTAAGGAGAAGATGCATTAATTTGGCGGTTCAGGGCACTTATGCATCAGTAGCATGGATAAATAAAGATGATCTCCACATATTTCATAGAGATATGAAATATTTGATAAGACTCAAACATCTAGATGATAAAGTTGGATATAGTAAGAAATCTATCCAGGAGGGGTTCTGGCACCCTAGCACAACTTGCTCTTAAATAGAATCTCTAGCTCTATGCTCTGTAGTTCCGAATCGCGAAACATGGGCCATCAAAGGTTATGTAATGAAGTGTCACATTCCTTCCTTGAGGATGGGAACAAAACAAAATGTTTTAACACCATGGATATTGAATCCACATGGTTTTTTTGGTGAGAGGACTTTAAATAATGATCCAGAGTGCTCGAGTTAGGAGAATGATAAGGGACTATCATACAAGGAGTGGTTCAGACATACTTGGATGTTGAGAGATTCCATGATGATGTCAATGATCATGAGAATTGGAATGTCCTTTTTTAGAGTGAAGTATTTGGTTGACATCCATAGGCACATATAAAATAGGCATGGTCTTGTATTCATAGTCACAAAAATGGCCATTGAAGCCGTATATCCTTTCTAAGGGATATTGAAGGTTATGGTGATTTGCAACACCCCAAATCACGAAATTTGGTCTGTATAAGATATAAAATACAAGTAGGGTTTGAGTTCCCTAAAAGCTACACCACTACCTAGCGAGTATATTCTCATGGTGAGGAGACGTGACAAACATTTACCTTACTTTTTCCTAGACCAATGGGTCTAGTAAGAATATATTGTCTGTTACTAGAGCTATCTACCCTATAAGATTTATTCCTATTATGTTAATTCCCTAATTTTTTCCTAAACTATGAGAATGAGTAGTTTAGAGGGTAGAGACTCGACTTTTTCTCAGGTCACCCTTTATAGGTTTTCATCCTAATGAGTTTTGTGTCTCTTTTGTAAGTAGTTTAAGGTCTTGCGATTTAGACCATTATGGGTTAGAGTTTATGGTTTCACCACTTTGACCAAATCATAGATAGTTTAGGGCCATGATTTTTTGGGACCTAGTATGGAAGATTTTACACAAGAGATTAATTAGGTTACCCTGGGTTAAGAGTTCTCTAAAACCTATCTAAGAGAGGGGTGAAAAAGTTATAAATCACAACTTGATTTTCTCAAATGACGAGTAATGACATTGGATAGTCATACAAATAGTGGTTCAGACACACTGAGGTATTGAGTGCTACCACAATGATGTTGGGGCTCATGAGAATTGGAGTTTACTTTTTAGAGTGACACATTTGGTTGAAGGCCATATGTGAATGTGAAGGAGACATGGGCATGTATTCATAGTCAAGAAAAGGGTACTCGAATCCATATATCCTTTCCAAGGTCCATGGAAGGTTGACAGTGACCCGGGACGCTCATGGCACTAAGTGTGGTATATGGGTTTGAGGTGATCATAAAGGATGTTGGAAGCATCCCATACTTTGGTCGACTGATGTATGTCTCATGTGGTCCTTTGATAAGGAATGAAAATGGGAGACGGTATGGAGGGTTTATTATCATGTATTTGGGATGTTCATTTTTCATTCAATTTAACGTCATGTAGTAAGGAAATATTTCCCTGAAGTTTAACGTCATGCAGTAATGACGTAGGTAAAATATCATGAATAAATGGGAATGTTGTAGTAGGGCCCAATGATGGAGATTGGGCATCAGTATGTATCTCATAAAGATGATAATCAAACAACACACAGTTTTTTAAATAATGTAGTTTAATGTCTTGTAGTGTGGAAGATACAACATAGTTTAAGGTCTTGTTATAGGGACCTATGTGGATAGTTTAAGATCATGTGTTTCAAATCGAAAGATAAAGATATTAACAAGGAGATGTTCAATATGGTTCCATGAAGTAACCCGATGTGTATGAGAATGAAATAAGTCCCATCCACAACACACACCCTTCCAAAAAACCTCAGGCCAAGGGGCCAAAATGGGTTATACCCATGGATGGCCCCAAGGGTGAAATTTTTTGGCATCTCTACATATCTCACGAGGATGAGAATCAATTCACACATAATTGTAGGTGTTCCATGCAATTTAACATCATATAATAGAGGATAAAGTGAACCATTGTGAATTGATGGGGGAATTGCAGTTTGACCTGAGAGTGGAGGTATGAGCGTCACTATGTATCTCTTAAGGATGAGAATCAATACACATGTAGTTCTTGGAGAAGTCATGCAGTTTAACATCATGTGGTAAGGAACCATGGTATGCCTTTTATGGTCTTGAATACAGGATTGTAATGGACCTATCATATATATTTATGCATTTCTTGTGAGGATATTTCCTTACCACAATTTCTATTCTCATGTGAGCTATTCTCAGTGTGAGAAATATGGAACGACATGGATCTTCCTATAGTGTAGGGGAAAAGGGGTAAAATAGAGGATTTTTGTACCATGTAGTGGTTAGACCAAGACATAGAATTAATTATTCCCTACACATCCCATTGCTAGTGGGAATGAACCTGCACATTATTCTTTGGAGGCCGTGCAGTTTAACGTCTTGTGTCAAGGACGTTGGTGACTCGATGCGAATAGAAAGAGGAAGTTAAAGATCCATGAAGCTTTATGTCATGTTAATGACATTATATCACCCATTGTGAGAGGAATATAATCCTATGTGTGGGCCTGTAAGTAGAGGTTCAGGTTTCAAAACATATCTTGTGATGATATGAATCAATCCATACATAGTTATTGGGAGACCGTATAGTTTAACGTCTTTCGGTAAGGATGTGACCCCATATAGTTTAACTTTGTGTGGTTTTGGTTCATTTTCATAGTTTAACTTAATGTACCCAGGATGAGACATTCTATGTAGTTTAATATCATGTGGAGAGGATGATTTATGGGACATACACTGGCGTGGATGCCTTGTTGATGGAAACTATGAAAAGTATTTCTTGAGAAATATTGCATTGGTGGGTGTTGTGGCACACTCCTCATCCATGGTGCCCAGTGAATAAGATTCATTATAATAGACCATATGTATGATTTATGGTCCTTCCCAATTGGGTTGCAACTTCTAGGGATTCTTCCCTAGTATCATTGGGGTTCTGAGGGATAGTATCAGTTCTCCATGGAGAAATGAATGGAGGTGAACCATTTTATTGAAGGCTCATGCTATCCGGTTCTAGTGGACCTCCAGGTTGTGCAGTGTGTGCAACCTTTTCTCATCTAACTATTCTAACTCATACAACTGCTTTTTTGACTATTCATCATCTGAGAGATATCCAAAAATGGTTATTTATAGTGAGGGATGCTAGGCCTCTATGGGTAACACTACCTTGGTCCCGTACACTAGTGAGTATTGGGTTTCTTATGTAGCAGTACATGTGGTAGTATGGTAGCCCCATAAATAATGGAGGAGTTTATCCGGCCAATAATTCTTATCCTTATTCACCATATTCTATATTTCATTCAATAGAGCCTCATTGAAGGCCTATGTCTATCCATTTAATGATACATGATAGAAATATGAGTGATTGGACTCGATGTTTCACTCATGGTATATCTTCTTCAACTATGTGGAATTTAAGTTGGTGCCGTTATATGTCAATATTTTGTATGGGACACTGAACCTGGTGATGATATGTGACTTTATAAAGTTGATGATATGATTTATCCCTAATTAATTGAGGGTTATTTCCTCAGTCCACTTGGAAAATAAGTCGGAAGAAGTAAGGATGTACTTCAACATCTTATCACTAGATGAGGGATATGTCCCCACAATATACACCCCCCCCCTAAATGGAGAATGGTTAGGAATATTAACATGTATGTAGGAATTCTGAGGGATGATGGATGAACTTTTCATGGATCTTTCATGCATGAAATTTAATAGTCAATTCCACACAGTCTCGTATCATGGTTTTCCAGTAATATCTCAACATTCTGGTTTTGTGGGAGAGCCTAGTTCTAGATTGATGATCACTGAAAGAGCCTGCATGTGATTCTTCCATGATGGTGGGAGCTTCTGATTCTTCTATACACCTAGGGACAATTCCATCAAATACCCATTTGTAGATCACTTTTTTCTCATTTGGTATTTTCTACACGGTAATGTTTTCTGGTTGGTACTAGATATGTTCTCTTCCAGCCTGATCTATTAGGAGTATCGTCTTGAATATAGCTGATTATAGGCTCCATCCATCTAGGGGTGGTCACTAGTTCATCATAATCTGGGGCAGTTTTGACCTAAATGATCTATTCTAAATCACATACAATGATCGATGAGACCATTATTTGATGTGTGATATGGAAGGTGGCTTCCTCTTGATTAGGGTCGGATAAGACTACAACTTTGTTAGAAAATGCATCGACACAAGAATTCTGTGATTGAGGAACATAATTAAGTGTGGGAACAAAGGGTAATTCTATCTTCAATCACCTGAAATAGCCTGTGAGGGGGGCCAATACATCCTTTTTGATGGAATATTCACCATTTATCTACTTTATCACCAACTCCAAATCCCCATTGATTTTCAAGTAGGCTATGTGAAACTGTAAGACTAGTTCCAATACAAGGATGATGGATTTTTACTCGGCCTCATTATTTGTGCATCCTTATGAAAGTGAGAAAGAGTAGGGAGAAACTTATTTGTATAGAGAGATAAATACAATCCCTAGACCAACCCGAATAAGGTTCGAGTTTTCCATCCTTGTGCCAATAGGACTTTGGGAGGCACCCTAAAAATACATCCCCCGTGTTTTGGGAGTGTTATAGGTATAAAAGACCTCTTCATTTGTGATCTTTGTGTCTTCTAGTGTATTATTTTTGGGACAAGATGTTCTTTGAGGAAATCAGCCAAGGATTTCCCTTTCAATGACTTCTAAGATATGAACTAAATGTCATATTGTAGCATAATGAACTCCCATTGAGAGAAGAACACAATTAACACAGGGATTCCAAGTATGTACTTGAGTAAATCATTATGATATATAAGGTGTAATTCATGGTGCTTCAAGTAATGTATCATCTTTTTCACTACAAAATGAGTGAAAGGAATTTCCTCTTGACAAAAGAATATCATGTCTTAGTACCTAGCATGGTCCAGATAAGGTAGTAGAAACTACTCTTGATCACCTTATTGTTCTTTTGTGCGAGGAAGGTGAACAATGGGTATTCCATGGAAGCTACATATTATATGAGTGTACTCCATTCCAATAGAGTCATTAAAACTGGCGGGTGTAGTAAGTACTGATTGAGATGTTGTAAGGATTTTTGACATTCATTGTCCCATTGGTAGGAAACTCCATTCATCATTAGCCTCATTAAGGAAAGATCTTTTCTTGCCAGGTTGGATATGAATCGATGAATTTAGGTGAGGTTCCCTTGGAGTCCCCTCCGTTGATTGAGATTTTTGGGGGTGACATTGTCAAGAAAGCAATGGTCTTTTCTAGGTCAACCTCAAGGCCACAGTGGCGTACCTCAAAGCCAAAGAACTTGCCTGATGTCATCCCAAAATCATACTTTAGTAGATTCATCTTTATATTGTGATGTCTTAGTTTGTATAAGATTTTTTGGAGATCATTGAAGTTATCTCATTTCTATCGGGACATGATAACCAGGTCATCTACATAACACTGGACTATCCTCTGCAAGAATGGCTTAAATATGCTATGAATGGAACAATGATATGTGGAACCCACATTATTTAATCCAACAAGAATGACCTGATAGCAGAAGATCCCTTGAGGCACTCTGAAGCCAGTAGATTCTTCATCATTGGGGGCCATCTTGATTTTATTGGACCCTAAGTACCCATCCATGAAATAAAGGGTCTGGAATCCAGCAGTTTCATCAAGCAAGAGTTGTGTGATCATAAATGGGAAATCTTATTTTGGGAAATGCCGATTAAGGTCTCTGAAATCAATACAGACCATAATCTAACAATTATTTTTCTTAATAGGGAAAATGTTGTAAATCCATCTTGGGTACTACACTTCTTAGAAAAAATTTCCTTTGATCAATTTGTA
The DNA here is from genome assembly GCA_963277665.1 of Viscum album. NCBI lineage: Eukaryota > Viridiplantae > Streptophyta > Magnoliopsida > Santalales > Viscaceae > Viscum > Viscum album. The sequence continues at coordinate 2,126,216,939 of OY728119.1, forward strand.
AACATCTACCTCTAAATTTGTTTCATGATAGGGAGGAATCCTCATGGATACCTTCTTGAATCCTCAAGCTCATTGGATAGACCAATATAGTGTGTAGCTACATCTAGATTCAGTCCTTGCATTTTTTTATAGTTCCAGACAAGCACATATCAGTGTTATTTTAGAAATAAAATGTACATTTGTTAGGTCTTCTAGGTTAAATATCCTAAGAGGGTGGGGGGTGAATCGGGGTATAAAATATTAAAATTTCTACCCCTTATGATCTTGTTTGATCATTAAACAAAATAATGTTCTCTCATTCCCCCGTAGAAATATATGAACAGAAATGAAATCATGCACATGAGATAATGATTTTACTTGGTTCACCCTCACTAGGCTATATACAAGAAGCATAAAATGAATATGTGAAAATGTACCAAATAAACTAAATATCATTTCCAATTACAAGGTTTGAGATAGTTATTCTATGCCCAAGATCACTACCTTTACAAGATTTAGGGTCTAATGACTGCATTCCCAAGAGTCATTCCCTATGTCTCTTCCTCTAGCTCACTTCTGGTGGGAAGGATCATCGTCTTCCTCTTCATTCTCTCACTTCTCTTGGAAGGGATCCACAATAAATTTATGGACCTATAGGTCCCTTTATTTACATGAAAAAACACACCCTCAACTATAGGTATATTCTCTATTGAAGTCCCTTTTTCACCTATAGATAAAATTCAATTTTTCGCCTACTTTTAGTTAGTAGAAATTACTTTCGCGAACTGTTGAAGTCCCTTTGGGACCAGGAACCATGAAAACTTGTACTGGTAAATGCTAGCCAATCAGAAATTCAAGGTGGGGAGCTAGGTGATCAATAATGCAGAAGTTGGGGAGGGGCAGTTCTACTGGGTTGGGCCTACGGTTCATGTAATGGGAATGGTATGCCTCTGGGCCTTCAGGTCATGTATTGAGGGTCAGTCGGGCCTTATGCCTTGGGCCTATAGGTCATGTACGGGTTCCCCTTCAACCCTTAAAATGGTTTTTATCCATAATAAAATAAAAAGAAGACCTTCATTCCATTCGGTCATGTGATTCATAAACCACCTATTCCACGACCCACTTCCACTTCTGCCGCTGCGCACAACCTTCGCATACTGCTTTCATGAACCACTCCCACGTATTGATTCCACATACCACTTTTGCGTTCTGCTTCCATGTACCACTTACACATACAACTTCTTCTTCTACAAAATTATTTCTTCCACTATCTAGTTCTTCTACGGACCACCTTCTTCCATTTCATACTAAAATTCTCTACAACCACTCTCTCATGGAATTACTTCCGTGAACTACTTTACCATTCAAGGAATCCTACTCATGAACCTCTTTTGGACCTGGATGAATTTCAGGAGCAAATACATTTTCTTATAAAAATCGCTCTAAGTAATGATTGGATAAACACTACTTATACAAGAAAATAGTTCTGAAAAATCCTCTAATCCAAGATTTACCAAATCTTCAATGTGTTACTGACTTCACCACATATCGTGCTCCTACCGCAAACTATTATTCCCTACGCGGTCAGCATACCACATCTCTTCCTTCACAACATCCAAAATAACCATCACATTTTCTCGAACAATGCCCTTTGAAGCTTCTTAAATCACAAACTCATTTCCACAAATGATATTTCAAACCATGTACCTTAAGCCTTCTATGTACTGCATTCCATCCCATGAACCGTTTTTGTGAACTGTTTTCCTTTTAAGAACCGAGAGCCTCCCCACAAACCGTTTTCCTTCTACCTACCATTCCACCTTCTGTGAACCGTTATGCATACCACCATTGCAATCTGACAATAGTACTTCATGGTCAATGTATTGTTAACTCCTTCGATAAAATCTTCCTTTTCCAAAAACCAAACTCCTAATTTTGAGGCCCAAAAATTTGGAAAACACTAGAAAACTGTGCCACCTTAAGCACCTACTTTACTAGGCACCAACCTTATTGATTTGCGGTCATCTGGATTTTTCAACAAACACAATCACACCCAAAAAAAAACAGAGAGGAAAACTTGAGGAATTTTTTCATAATAATCTCCCCCATGGGTTTTTTTGAGAAAAATTTCATAATTTTATACCTCTTTAAAGATTCTTCTATCTTTAATCTACATTCACTTCTTCTGATTAAGATAGTGATCAAGGATTTACTCAACACATAATCTAAGCCCACATGATCCATACTCAGTGTGAGAAACATGAGTATAATGAAAAGTTATCAATGAATCTCTTAATTTCATTCCAAAACCACTCTTCTACTTGCATCATGAAACTGAACTATTTCATTATATATCCTTTAATTTATCACGTCTAGCATCATCTGATTTAGTACTAACCCTACATCACTACTCCCATTAAAAACTTCACCCCTTTCTCACTACTCCACCTATTCACTTATCCCCATGTCTTGACTAAGACATTTTCTACCTTTTAATAGATAAATTTCTCCCCCTTTATCAAAGAATCCAAAGGCTATTCCTTTTGTGTCTGAAATAGGGTAAACAAAACAATTAGAACATTAGGGGAAAACAAACCATTGCTTAGGGATAGGAGGACCCACATCCACACTTTTTAAGTGCGGTGAGTTGAATGAACCCCTAGAGCCAGTCAATGCCTTTCAAATGCTTCTTTGGGTAAGGCCTTTGTTAGAATATCTACAAATTGTTGTTCTACAAGCACATAATCCAACTTCAAAATCCCTTGTTCCACATTATCCTTAAAAAATGATAATTTATTTAAATGTGCTTTGTCCTTGAGCGACGGACTGGATTTTTTCTAATATTTATAGCACTTGAATTATCACAATGGACAATTAGAGACTTCACTTAAACTCCCATATAATCAAGCTACTACTTCATCCAAAATAACTATGTGCATTCTTGAGTGGCCCCAATATACCCATATTTTTAGTGCTCAATAGAATGAAATCTTATTTCTTGCTTATCCATGAAATACACAATCACACAAGATAGAAAGAACCTCCTGAGGTTTATTTTCTATCATCTGCTGATGTGGATCAATCTGTATCTTTATATCCCAATAACTTTGGATGAAATTTTTCATTATAAATCAAACTGAAATCCACAATTCCCTTGATATACTGAATTATTCCTTTTTACAACAAGCATGTGTCATTCCTTGGGATTACTTTGATATTGTGCTTCTTGACACATGGAAAAACAATATTCAGTTGTTTCATTGTTATATATAATATAATTCGAATGATCTTCCTTTATTCTATGATATTGACCACTTTTCCTTCATCATCCCAAGGAAGTTTCATCCAGGTTGCCACCAGTGTCTTCATCTTATTGGAATTATCCATTCCAAACATTCTCAAAACTTCATTGGCATATTTGGAATGAGAAATAAATGTTCCATTCTTTCCTTGTGTCACCTATAGACTAAGGAAAAATGTCAGTTCACCAATCATTGACATTTCAAAATCACTTTTCATGAATTCGGAAAACTATCTACATTACACTTAAACTAATCCTCCTAATATTATATCATCAACATTTAAAATCACCATCATAATTTTATTACTATAATGGTTGGCATGTAGATTGTAATTAGATCCACCACACCGGAAGACAAGATTCTTCAAAAACTAATCTAGATTTGAATACCATGATCTTGGTGCTTGCTTCAACCCATATAAAGTATTATTTATCCAAAAAACATTTTCCCCATCTTCATGAATGAGAAAAAATCTACCTACTCAATGTAAACTTCTTCATCCAGAACTCCATTTAGATATTATGACTTGACATCCATCAGGAACAATTTTAACTTTATTTGAATTGTTATGGAAAATAATAATCTGATTATATCTATCCTTGAAACAGGTGAAAATGTTTCATCAACATCAATTTATTTAATCTAGGAGTACCATGTACACACTATTCATGCTTTATTTTGAATCACCACACCATCTTCATTCATTTTATTATGAAAGACCCATTTTATCCTGATGTAATTCTTGTATGTTGGTCTCGAAAGAATATATCATGTTTGATTATTCTCAATTAGGTCAAGATATTCATTGATAGGCTAAACCTAATTATCATCACCAGTTGCTTCATAAAAACATTTAGGCTCTACCTGTGATAAGTATGATTATTGCTGTAGAATCTTCATCCTTCTTATTTGAATTGGCACAGTCTGATCACTAATTATGTTTTTTTGTCAATTTCAACTATTCCCACTGGTCTCTATACATATACTAATTTATCATCATCCTTCTCATCATCTGATTATTCTTCTAAATCAGCCTCTATAACTAGAGAATCCTCAGATCTGCTTCTTTCTTCATCACTATCCTCTTGAGACTGTTCATGTATTTGATGAATATTCTACTCATTATCCACTATAGTTACATCATGGATTTCAAAAATATTTCCTAGACTCTTGTTGAATAATTTATAGGCTTTTCTTTTCTTTGAGTATCCAATAAACACCCCTTTATCTCCACGAGATTCAAACTTCCCATGTTTCTCCTTATTGAGAATGAAACACTTAGTTTTGATGATTCATAAGTACTGTAGTGATGGATTATTTCCATACCATAGATCATATGAAGTATTCCCTTCTTTCAAACATAGTAACACTCTATTTGATGTGTAGAATTCCATCATCACTACTTATTTCCAAAACTTTTATGGATGGTCTCTCCATGATCATTGTTTTGACCATTTTGTTGACAATTTGATTCATTATCTCACTACTCCATTCTGCTGTGGAGTTCTTACAACTGAAACTTGATGCATTATCTTGTGTTTCTTGAGATAATCCTCTACTTGGTCATTTGGGAACTTTGTTTCACAATCTATTTGAATATTCTAGATTGTTCGACCCAACATCTTCCCAACTCCCCTTCAATATGTTTTTATGAAACTAAATACCTAAAATTTGTGGGTGATGATTGAAACCCATGACATTCTTCTATAATCATCAATGAAAATAAAATAATATCTCCTCCCATCAAGAGCACTTGGTGAAATTGTTCCACACACATCAATATGACCAAATCAAGAAATACTATTGACCTTTTCTATTTAACCATGTATGTCTTTCGAATGTTCTTCCCTTGCTGTCAGGAATCACACGTATGTGTACAATCACGTGATAGTCTAGGTAGATATTGAGCACCATTATAGTTTACTAGATTATATAAGGACGTTTGGCTCACATGGCTAAGATGTTTATTCTAGAACAAATTTCCTTCCTACATGGATAGAAAGAACATATCTTCATCTCCACTTATGAGGTAGATATTCCCATTTATACGCTTTCCATGCAATACAACAACACCATATTTTTCCTTGATGACACACAATATTTTAGAAACGTTTATGGAATGTCCTAAGTCACAAAATTGACTTACAATTAATAAGTTGTGACTGAGACCTTCAATGACCAAGACATCTTCATGTCTCATGTCTTTTCACTGAAAAATTTCTTTCCTAGACACAATAACTTTCATCCCCTCATAATTATTAAATATTATAATACATAATTTATCGTACCTGATTCCCATAACTAATTCCTTATTTCTTATCATATGGGAGGTACATACACTGTAAATGATCCATATCATGGTGCGATCTGATACCTTGAATGAAAATCTCAACCATTTATTACTCAGATATTTTCTTTTTGATCCATGTTTCTGAGTTCATACCCATTATGGACTGATACTCTTGACATTACTCAGAATATGATAGACCAACTTCATCTTATAGAGATGAAAATTTATTTTTCATTTTCAGCTCATTTTATGATACATTTTTCTACTGCTTATAACCAACCCCAATATTCTTCAACACATTCCTTTGTACCATTGATGATAAATATATTTCTATGTGTCCAAATCCTCCACACTTGAAATAGTGACCATAAAATGATGACCTTGAAAATTGAGATCGGTACGAATTCTTCTATTGACCATGTTCCCTTTGGTACCTCTTTTCTATGGAGAAACATTTTTTGAGTGTCCCATCTTTCTACAAAAATAGCATCTTTTGCGGGGTGCATTCATGTATGAAAATACTACACCATTGGTTATCCCTTGGGTTCTCTGAATCTTATTATTCTTCTTTATAGTCAAATAAATTTTCAATGTTGGAGTTGTTGTTTGTGGTCTGACTTCAACTGTTACTAATTTCTATTTTCAATAAATCCCCATGCCAGCCATACCATTATTAGTTGACCGTTGCTTTTTTTTTCTGATAAACCACTATGCTCAACTTTAATAATCTCTGTTATCATTCTAATCTTCTTTCCTGATTTCATAACTAGAGTAAACCATTTTTCTTGATATTTAACAGTTATTTACAGACTTAAGACTTCCTCTTCAAATTATTCAATACGTTTGATTTGATATCTTCCAATTTTAATCAAACTATCAATCTCTATTTTATATTATTCAATTTTGAGTTTGTACACTACCTAATTTTCTATGCTTTCTGGAATTGAGGACTTCATTTTTTCAATTTCTTCATTTAGTTTAGAATTCTATTTTTCCTTCTACTGTATATAGAGTTTGTCATCATGAACTACTTTATTAGTGTTCTTCATTTTGGATCTCCAAAAATCTATCTCATCAAGAGAATCTTCTAATTCAGACTGAAGGTAAAATATTCCTTCCACTTCTCCTTATACTTTGTCAATTTCTTATGTTGATGCATAATTTTCAACCACCACCACCATGGAATCTAATTCATGATCCTTATAGTGCCCCATCTTTTCTACCTCATATTCTTCTAAACTTTAATCTTATTTTGAAATCAGATACTTCTTTTTGAAGAACATTCTCTTATCATTTCTCCCACCATTTGCATTAGATGAATACTTCTTTTGGGGTATTTAAGCATTGTATTCATTATCATTTTCAAACTTCTTAGGAAAATTTATTATAAAATGTCCAATATTTCCACATTAGAAGCATGCAAGAGGAAGTTTACCTTTGAAATTTACTCTTCCTCTTTGAAGGTTTGAAGAGATAAATGACATGAAATCATCAATTTAATCTTCTTCCTAACTATCTTCAATAGAGATATTCTTCATGGACTTGAAATCCACTTCTTTGGACTTCCCCTTTTCCACAACATCGTAATCATCATTTTTAATTTCATATACAATAAGAGTATTATACATGTTATCCAATTTCAGATCCTTAGGATCTTTATCTTCTAATATAGAAATCTTTTTATTAAACTGAGGTGGAAGTTTTCTTAAAATATGATTGACAATATATTTATCTTCAAAGAATTCTCTAAGAACAAACAGGTCATCCACTACAACATCCATCCTATCAAAGAATGCATCAAAATATTCATTTGGGTTCATTCTCAAATATTCATACTTATTCCACAAAAACTGCAACTTTGCAGCTGTGACCTTTGAATCTCTTTTATATATTTATTTAACTGGTTTTCCCACATAGCATGTGATGTTTTACATGACATCACCTGTGTGTAAATTGGATTTGATAGGGATCCACCTAAATCATTGATCCCTTTAGTATCAGCATCCAATTATCATCTTTCAACTTCTGATAAAGCTCCACTATTGATATCGGTTGATATTTCATGTGTAGCTACTATAAAGACATCCATTAACAATGATCAAAAGTATTGTTTCATCTAATTCTTCCATAGTTGAAAATTGATTTTGTTAAAGATCATAATTACTTTGTGATTGACCACCTCCATTTCTTCTAGTGATAAAGAACCACAGACTTTTAACCATTTCCCATAATACCAATTGTTAGGTCCACTAGGTCAAATACCCTGGGGGGGTGGTGAATCAAGGTATAACACATTAAAATTACTACCCCTTCAGATCTTGTTTCATCGTTAAACAAATCACACTTCTCTATTTCTCCTATAGTAATATATGAACTAAAATGAAATCATGCACATGACATAATGATTTTACTTAGTTCACCCTCACTAGGATATGTTCTAGGAGCATACAACGATGATGTGCTGATGTAACAAATTCACTAAAGATCATTACCAATTACAAGGTTCAGGCTAGATCTTCTATGCCCATGATCACTGTATTTACATGATTTAGGGTTTGATCACTTCATTTCCAAGGGTCACTCCCTATGTCTCTTCCTCTGCCTCACTAGAGGTAGGAAAGATCTCCACATTCCTCTTCCTTCATTCACTACTCTTGGAATGAATCCACACACAATTTATGGACTTGTAGGTCCCTTTATTTTCATTAAAGCACACATCCTCAACTATAGATAGATGATCTATTAAAGTCCCTTTTCACCTGTAGATTAAATTTACTTTTCAAAGTACTGTTAGTTAGCATAAATTACATTTTCAAACTTTTTTAAGTCCCTTAGCGAGCCACCTGATTACTATGTGAACTACATAGCACATATGCTTCGCGTACCACCTATTTCATGAACAAAATACACTTCTGCCACCACATACCATCTCAATGTACTGACATTACAAATCACTCCCACATACTACTCCTACATACTAATTTTACATACCACTTCCGCGTACAGCTTGTAACACCCCAAGATTCCACGGTACGCTTCTCTTTGAATAATACAATAGCATGCGATGTACCCAACACCAAGTTCAAGAACACCACGACCTATTAAACTAGTCATTTAAAAGAAATTATGAATAGTAATAACCACATTTTGAATTATATATGTAGACCATATAATTTTAAAATTTATCTTTTCTGTTTATTAAATATAATATAAGGAAAAATTCAAATTTTTAGATAAAAGAAGTATTTTACAAAAAATGCAGTTTTTCCGCCTTTTAATGGTGAACCTTTTTAAAATCCAATATTTGACACTTTTATATATTCAATTTTATGAAATTAAATTCTTATTTAGAATCGATACATAAAAATTTAGTTTGGATAAATTTTTAGAGTTTTTCTGATAACATTTATTTTTTTGATGAATAGTGAACGATATTAAATTTTAATTGAAGACAACTTTTTTAAACAAAATTATTTATAGTGTTAAATTATACATTTGAATAGTTTTGAAGTATAATTAGATTTTATTTTTATCATTTTATCCAATATTGGTCATTGGAATTAATTTCACTTTTAAATTGGACATAAACACATATCAATCTTTTGATAGTTTTTACTTCTCAAAAACCCGCTTTCTGATCTTGACAATGGGAATTAATTTTAAATTAATTAATGAAAATCCTATGTTTTTAATTTGGTAAAATATAAATCATTTTTGGATCCAGAATATCAAAATTATCTTAGGGTGATTTTTTGATATTTTTCCGAAAACTTTGAATTTTTGATGAATAGTTTAAAACACTGCGTTATAGTTTAGAAAACGAATTTTTATTTAAATTTTTATTTATTTTATTTAAATTAATTTTAAGTAAAAATAGATTCATAATACCTATATTAGTTCAATGTAATTCATTGAAGTCATTTTATAATAAAACTAGATGTATAAGATTTTATAGAATTTTTTAAGGTCTTTTACCCACCTTCTAGGAACGTTAGCAAATTTGCATAAAACGTAATTTTACCACTTCTGTGAATTGAATTTCTAAAATACAAGAGACAAGGTTGATATCAGTAAGTAAAATGTGGTTCAATAAGGTGAAAATAATTTTTGGTGTATAGTAACTTTTGATATTTATTTACCAGAATTAAAAGTAAATAGGGTAATTAAAGGTAAAAATGATATTATAATTATCCTAACACATGTACTAATTATATTGGATAAGTTTTTTTCAACAAAAATAAACCTTAGTAATAAAATATGAACCTCTTTGGTCCACATGGATTAGATTTGGAAATTTATTACTATTTTATTTAAAGAAGAGTTAAAAGTGATAAATTCAAATATTCATAACTAAAAAATTTTAATATAGGGTTATACATAAAATAAATTAGACTATAAATATTAATTATAAAGATAAAAAGATTTAATACATTAGGTTATTTTATTAATAATTTTTATACATTAAATAATTAAAGTTATTTATGACACAATGATGATGTAGTAATTACCTTATTAATGAATGATTAAAATAATTGATATTATAAATATCAAAATGAATGTAAATTCATAATTTTGATGCATTCTGTGAATTTTTTTATATTAATAAGACATGTTAGGATTTATTTAACTAATTTTGTTCGAAGTAATCATGCTGTTATGTCTTTCACAAAAACTAAATACTAAATAGTGTCAAATTGACATAAATGAGTTTTTATAAAAAATATTATATTATTAAATGATATAACATTCCTAAAAATATAAGGTTCGGAAAAAAGACTTATATATTGATATATATATCATTAATAAACCACTTGAGGTTTTTTATGTAGTTTATAGTATGTTAATTGGTAATACAGTCAAGGAATACAAGAAGACATGGTAAAAGTTAAACTATTCAATTAAGAGTTAAATCTAAAAGATAAGGTTAATATGATGAACTAACTTGTTTAAATCCTATTGGTTGAAGGGATTTAAACCCATACCCACATTATCCTCTAAATAAATACATTTGAAGCCATTATAAACTGAAAATTATTATATAATAAAATAATATTTCAAGCTTTTCCTAAAGTGACCCTCACATCTCTTATAAAAGGGTTCTTCCCCTTCTCCTAATTTCAAACCTCCAAAGTCATTTGGATCAGACAAACCCTGCTCAAATATCCTCCAAAATACCCTCACTTCAACCTAGAGTCTTTAATTTGATCATAAAGCCAACCTAAGGAACCCTTTTGATCAAATCAAAAGGAAGCACCTGAAGAAGAGGTAATAATTTCACCACATCTTTCAAAGTTATTTTCTTATTCCACTTACTTTTTCCTTGTTTTTTCCATACCAAAATAATAAATCTAGTACCATATACATACTATTATGTTATTATAAATATGTGATAACCATATTCATTATTCCATCCATCCTATGAATGAAAAATTCACCATAAGTGCGTACGTATGGCTTACCGTCTCCACGTTGTGGTGTAGTTTGTTATTCAACACTTCATTTTTTGTATCGGTATAATAATGAGTAAAATTGATATAAATAATAAATATAACATGATAATGATTCTATATACATGATATAACATCCAATTACTTATGATTTTACCATCAATTGAATTCTATTGTTGCTTGTGCGTACGTACAGATTACCATCTCCACAAACGTGATAAGATTCATTCCCCGTCGTAACCATTCAAGAATAATTTTAATTTGATGATTTAAAAATAATATTTAAGAACATAATATCATTCTGGATATTAATAAAATACATCCTATACCTAAAAAAACATGACTTATTTAACAAAACATATAAGGAAAATGAATCAGTTAACACCCAAAATAATGATACTATTGAAATATCATTAACAAAGAAATATTATAAGATCATATATGATATAATATTTATATATTTAGTTCTTTTATAATTTAGTAACAATAATTTCACCATTATACAGGTGGTTATCCTACCCTATACTAAGGAAAAGTACATGGTAAGGGGTTTTCATCTCACTTCTTATTCGCGTGAGATTCATGCAATATTGCCACTATTTTCTTTTTTGTGGTGTATGTACTACCCATGATTGTACTATTTGGGTAATATAATTTAATTTATGGGTATTTAAATCTTAATTTCATGATACTTCTTTCATGGGGTGTGTTTTTCTTAAGTTACCAAATCAGTAAGGGAATTTCTAATTTTGATTTCCACTCATTGGGTTCTATGCAACCTTCATGGATTATTTTACTCCAAGATAATGTGTGAAATCACTATTTATTTAATTATATAGTAATTTACACTTTACTTTATGTGGATATAATTTTTATACACATAATCACTCCATTGATAAATTATCAAGTCATCGATATGAACTTTATAAGAGTAATCTTAACTTAATTTCTATTCATTTAGTTAAACATCAAAGTCATTGGTGTTGTTTTTACAAGAATATGTGTGAATGCACTCTGATTTATTTAAATATAATATAAAATCATATTGAGTGTATTTATATTTTTCACACATAATTATTTCATTGATTTATCCTCAACCTAAGGATATAGTCTTTATAAGGGATTTCATCTCTATTTACATTCCATTGAGACTTGTTTGTCGTTATGCGCCAATTCACTTTTATATGGTGTATATACGGTACTTTGACATATTATATCATGAATCCATTTATTCTCATGATATTATAAAGTTTTTATTATGTCAATTATTTGTATTCCATCATATCTCATTTGTTTAGGAACTCTAACTAAAATATCATTTTAAATGTTTTAAAGTTCTATTCTTCAAAATAATTCTCATTAATGTCCATGTTTTAAAAATGTTTTTATGGTTTTATTTATATGGGCATGATCGTTTTAAAATTAAAATTCCTGTTAAAATTTTCCAAGTTGTATGGGACACTTTGATTCAAAAATCTAATTTTTAAGAGATTCTTGATACATAGTGAGACTTTTAAATATTTTCAAGAAAAATGGGATATTTCTCTCAAATAGTTTTACTAATTATTTTCATCTATGTAAATATCCTTAATTTTATTTTATTCTTGATTGAGGTTGATTTATTATAATACCATCTTCCATATATATATATAATGAGTTATTTTTGAATGTGGATCTGCTATTTTTATACCATTCATGGATTGTGGTTAAAGTATTAACATTTCATATGCTAGTTTTAATAGAAATGTTTATGTTATGTTTCAAACTTTTCATATGAGGAATGATTTGGACTTAGGAAGTGACTGGTGGAGCCTGCTACAACTCCTCGATGCATCGGTAGGCCTCATGAGACAAACTAGTGTCTTGGCACAAGGCCTTGACAAAATATTATTTTTAGTCTTGGCATGAGGCCTTAACTATGTTGTAATGATGTCCAGAATTATGCATTCCATCATTATGAAATTAGATATTGATATTACATGTGATTATTAGACTAGTATAATTTCAATGCGAATAAGTAAATGGAATTATTTGATTTATATTTTCTATATTATTCTGAAATGTAAGTTTAAAAGGATTGTGTTTTAATCTTATCCATTACCTTAAATGTTTATTCTTAGTTAGGAAAGTTTCCACTATATTGTTATCCTTACTAAGCATCTGTGCTCACCCATTTCTATGTTTTATTTTTCCCAGGATGTGAAGAATTATATCATGATTAACCTGCAGTAATAGGCTAAGGGATATGAGTGTGTTCAAAGGGGACACAATTTTGTTTTTCTTTATTTCATGATATAATTTAAAACTTATGTATGTATCTTGTACTTCCAAGGATTCTAAACTAATTATACTTTTAGGACTTGATCTCTTATTATCATGCCAATGATATGAAATAATGCACAAAATCGAGGTAACTAGAGTTGGGGCATTACCGTTGGTATCAGAGGAAGTTTAGTACAAACCATTGAAACTAGATTTAGAAAAAGTCTGATTAGAGAACATTACCCTAAGATAGAATTTGGGGATTAATATAGAAGAACATCCAAAATTTTTGGTAATGTAATTATTATGTGGGTTTTCCAAGTAATATATCCTTATCTAGATACGAGTAGGTAGAGGTGGCTCTGGCATAGATGTACCTAGGGGTAAAACCGAAAAACACCACTTTGAGTTAGACTCGAACGAGAACTGGTGAACGACAACAAGCCTTGCTACACTCTTGGTTACGAAACTCTCGAAGGATATTCTTACGATAATTCACATTTCCATTACAATCCAATTTGAAATATTTTAATATAAGATGAGAATAAATAACCTTGGTTAATCCTAAGGTGTTTTAGATTGAAAATAAGGTGTCATGATATTCTCTAAATTATTTTATAACTATTGTTACTCACACAATGCTTTATGGTTTTAGTCAATGGTTGGATTCAAAGGAAGTCATAGTAACATTGGGCATGATGTAAAAGGTGGAAACTGTGGTTTAAATGAGCACTGAAATGGAATGTTGATAGGCATAAAAGATATCATGTTCATTCCAAAATAGTTTTCCAAAAATGTGATAAATAAATATATATTAACCAACTCCCAGACACAACCGAAAAGAGTAGGGTGGTGAATGATAAGATCTCCAGCAGTGGAGACCATGGAGAAAAGAAATCTCAATTTCTATCATGCATGAAATATGGAATGAGACTCAGTAAAGTGTCTCAATAGAACAAAGAAATGCTTTATTTGTGGGAAAGAAGGACATAAAGTAAAGAATTGCTGAGGGAAAATGAAGAGTACTATGGAAGAAAAATAAAAATGATCCCAATAATCCATTTATAGTCATTTTCTATAAATTTAGGGGACCTAGGAATTACCTGAGTGAATTACCTATTCTATAGGATAACCTATTAGTCAAGGAAGAACCTTTGTGGAAATAAATTGATGGAGAAATGTTTAAAAGTATTAGTGCCCTTTGTTGATGGGATTACTTTGGAAGAATTTTCTCTTGTATGTGTAACCCTACAGTTGTTATGTGAAAATTCTATTTGAGGAAGAATTATATTTTCTCATGTAGATATAGTTATAAATACCAATTTGGGATTATATGATCCTTGAATTTGAGGCAATTACAAGTTATTAAATTTTGGGATGAAAATGTGAGGTATGAGATAACATTTGTGGTTAAATTATGTTATAGTTATTTTGAGGAATTTATATCATTTTGGGAATGTTATAAAATATAGTTTTTGAAATATAAAAACACGCAGACCGTGTGACAACCTGTCGTGTCGGACAAAGCTGCGGGAATCGAACCCACAACCAAAGTGCGACTGGGATTTATCACCTACCACTGGACGATGTGAAGTCCTTGGTTAGTGTGACTAATTATTTTTAGTTAAATGATTTTATTGATCAATAATATGTTTATTTGGAATCATATTTTTATCAAATGGATATCCTTAGTTTAGGAAAATTATTTGGTGATTAAGTGATAAATGTTATTTTGGAAGACGTTTTCTCTGTTGGGAACACTATATGCCTAAGGAAAATAGAATACTATGGGATTTCATTTGAGGAGTAATGGTGGATTTTTATCAATGTATTTATTGAGGAATTATAGTTATTTAGGTTATTTATGGAAATTATTAACCTATCACAGAGAATATGTGATTAGGTTAATTACGTTTAAGTATTTAACTTTGAGAGTAGTCGATGTTATTTGGAGATACAATTTAATGTGGAAGACTACGTAATCAAATTCTTCTAAGTTTTGGTTTTCAATCTTAGTTTGGATTATATTGAAGTATTTGAAGGACAATTTTTTATTAAATGGTATTTATTAAACTTTGGGTATTTTTGGTTAGTCTTAGAAATTAAGATTAATATTTCTTTCTCTAAAGGATTATCCTTTTTGGGGGATAATCTGATCTTGTACTTACCATTTTGGTTTTGATTAATCTCTAAAGACAGGGGAAATATTTATTTCAACCTTTTTGGATTAAGTTATTCCTTATAAGTCAATTCTAGCACTTCAGGTGTGACCAAGTCATCTTGAATACTCATCGTTTGGAGTGAAATATAAGTTTGTGGAAGAAATTAGTTAAAGGATGGAAATATACTTATCAAGTATTTTTTTCTTATTCTATGAAGAAATTAATTCTTAAAATTTAGGGAAAGGATCTTAAACTTAAAAATGTGTTAACCTAATACCTTATATTATTCATCATAGATTTATGGCATTGAGGTCCTCAATTTTCAATTCACTTGTTTGTGATTGATGACCTCAATCACTCCCGATAAATATTTACATTTTACCTACAATTATAATTTCCATTAATGTTCTCCTATTCTAAATCCTAATTTTGTGGTGACTTTTTCATTTCCCTTTCCCTCTTATTAAGAATAAAATTTATTAACCCTATTTCTCATGTGGGTTTTCTACAAAGGTATTTTCTATTTTTTTAACCTTTTATTTCAGAAGAACAATTTAAAATTATGAGGATGCAATTTATTTAAGGTGGGAAGAATGTAACACCCCAATATTCTATGCTATGCTTCTCTTTGAATAATACAATAGCATGCGATGTACGCAACACCGAGTGCAAGCGCACCATGAACTATAAAAATAGTTGTTTAAAAATAATTTATGAATAGTAATAACAACAATTTTAATTTTATATACATCCCATATAATTTTAACTTATATATTTTGTGTTTCTTAGGCATAATATAAGGAAAAATTCAATTTTTCAGATAAAAGAAGTATTTTTCAAAAAATACAATTTTTCTTCCTTTTAATGGTGAACTCTTTCTAAATCCGATATTTGACACTTTTATATATTAAATTTGATGAAATTAAATTATTCTTTAGAATAATGACATAAAAATTTAGTTTGGATAAAATTTTGGAGTATTTTGGATAACTTTCATTTTTTTGATGAATAGTGAAAGGTACTAAATTTTAATTGAAAACAACTTTTTTAATAAAAATAATTTATAGTGTTAAATTATACATGTGTATGGTTTTGAAGTATAATTAGAATATATTTTTATCATTTAATCAAATTTTGGTCATTGGATGTAATTTCACTTTTACATTGGATATAAACACATATCAATCTTTTGATAGTTTTTACTCTCAAAAACCAGATTTCGGGTCTTGAAAATAAAAATTAATTTTAAATTAATTAATTAAACTCCTATGTTTTGAATCTGGTAAAATAGACATAATTTTTGGATTCATAATATCAAAATTATCTTAGGGTGAATATTTGGTATTTTTATGAAAACTTCCAATTTTTGATGAATAATGAAAAACACTGCGTTATTTCTTTAAAAATGTCTTTTTATTTAAATAATTATTTATCTTATTTAAATTAATTTTAAGTAAAAATATATTCATAATACCTATATTAGTTCAATGTAATTCATTGGAGTCATTTTATAATAAAATTAGATGTATAAAATTTTATGGAATTGTTTAACGTCTTTTACCCACCTTCTAAGTACGTTGGAAAATTTGCGTAAAACATAATTTTATCACTTCTGTGAATTGAATTTCAAAAATTAGGGAGAAAAAGTTTATATCAATATGTAAAACATTTTTCAATAAGATGAAAATAATTTTTGGTGAATAGTAACTTTGACTTTTAATAACCACAGTTAAAAGTAAATAGGATAATTAAAGGTAAAATAATATTATAATTACGCGAACACATACCATAATTCTATTTGATAAGTGTTTTAAGACCAAAATATACCATAGTAATAAAATATTATCCTCTTTGGTCCAATTGGATTAGATTAGGACATTTATTATTATTTAATTAAAAGAAGAGTTAAAAGTGATAAATTCAAATTTTCCTAACTAAAACATTATAATATAGGGTTATACATAAGAAAAATTCTACTATAAATATTCATTATAAATCTAAAAATATTTCCTACATCATGGTTTTTTATTTATAATTTTTAGACGTTAAATAATTAAATTTATTTATGACACAATGATGATGCAGTAATTCACTTATTAATGAATGATTAAAATAATTGATATTAAAAATATAAATATGAATGTAAATTATTACTTTTGATGCATTAAAAGAATTTTTTTAGATTAATATGACATGTTAGAGTTGATTCAATGAATTTTGTTCGAATTAATCATGCTGTTATGACTTTTACAAAACCAAATACTAAATAGTATCAAATTGACATAAATGAGTTTCTAAAATAAATATTATATTATTAAACGATATAATATTTATAAAAATCTATGGTTTAGAAAAAAATACTTATATAATGATATATATATAATTAATGAAACACTTGAGGTTTTCTTGGTAGTTTATAGTACATTTATTAACCATATAGTGTTAGAATACAAGAAGACATGGTAAACGTTAAACTAATTAATTAAGAGTTAAATCTAAAAGATAAGGTTAATATGGCGACCTAAACTTGTCTAAAACCTATTGGTTGGAGGGACTTCTACCCATCCCCACCTTATCCTAAAAATAAATCTTTTTAGATCCATTATAGACTTAAAATGATTATATAATAAAATAATATTTCAAGCTTTTCCTAAAGTGAACCTCACCTCTCTTATAAAAGGGTTCTTCCCCTTCTCTTAATTTAACACCTCCAAATCCATTTGGATCCACCAAGACATTGTCAAATATCCTACAAACTACCCTCAATACCTCCTAGAGTCCTTAATTTGATCAGAAATCCAACATAAGGAGACATTTTGATCAAATCAAAAGGAAGCATCCGAAGAGGAGGTAATAATTTCACCACATATTTCAAAGTTATTTTCTTCTTCCACTTAGTTTTTCCTTGTTGTTTCCATAAAAAAATAATAAATCCAATAACTTATACATATTTTCATGTAATTATAAATATGGTACAACCATATTCATTATTCTATCTATCATATGAACGACAAAGTCACCATACATGCTTACGTACAACTTACCGTCTCCACGTTGTGGTGTAATTTGTTATTCAACACTTAATTATTTGGATGGGTATAATAATGAGTAAAATTGATATAAATAATAAATATAACATTTTAATGAATCTATATATATAATATACCTCCAAATTACATATTATTTTACCATCAATTGAATGATATTGTCGCTCGTGCGTATGTACGGATTACGGTCTCAACAAACGTGATAAGATTCATTCCCCATCGTAACCATTCAAGAATAATGTTAATTTTCTGATTTAAATATAATATTTAATAACATAATATAATTATAAATATTAATAAAATACATCCTATACATAAAAAAACCTGACTTATGTAACAAAACATATAATGAAAATGAATCAGTTAACACACAAAAATAATGATACTATTGAAATATCATTAACAAAGAAATATTATAAGATCATATATGATATCATATTTATATATTTTGATCTTTTATAATTTAGTAACATTTATTTAACCATTATACAGGAGTTTATATTACCCTATACTAAGGAAAAGTACATGGTAAGGGGTTTTGATCTCCCTTCTTATTTGTATGAGATTCATGCAATATTGCCACTATTTCCGTTTGTGTGGTGTATGTACAACCCCTGATTGTATTATTTGTGTAATATACTATAATTTATGGGTATTTAAATCTCCATTTTATGATCCTTATTTCATGGGTGTGTGTTTCTTAACTTACCAAATCGGTAAGGGAATTTCTAATTTTGATTTCCACTCATTGGGTTCTATGCAAACTTCATGGATTATTTTGCTGCAAGATGATGTGTGAAATCACTATTTGTTTACTTATGTAGTAATTTCCACTTACCTTTGTGTGGATATAATTTTTATACACATAATCACTCCATTTATAAATTCTCAAGTCATGGATATGAACTTTATAAGAGTAATCTTAACTTAATTTCTATTCATTGAGTTAAACATCAAAGTCATTGGTGTTGTTTTTACAGGAATATGTGTGAATGTCCTCTGATTTATTTACACTGAATATCCAATAATATTGAGTGTATTTATATTTGTCACAGATAATTATTTCATTGATTTATCCTTAACCTAAGGATATATTCTTTATAAGGTATTTCATCTCAATTTACATTCCATTGAGACTTCTTTTTTGTTATGCACCAATTCACTTTTATATGGTGTATATACTCTACTTTGTCATATTATATCATGAATCAATTTATTCTCATGATATTATAAAGTTTTTATTACATCAATTATTTTTATTCCAACATATCTCATTTGGTTAGGAACTCTAACTAAAATATCATTTTAAATGTTTTAATGATCTATTCTTCTAAATCATTCTCATTAATGTCCATGTTTTAAAAATGGTCTAATGGTTTTATTTATATGTACAAGAATGTTTTAAAATTAAAATTCCTTTTAAAAGTTTCAAAGTTTTATGGGACACTTTGATTCAAAAATCTAATTTTAAACTGCTTCTTGATGCAGAGTGATACTTTTAAATATTTCCACGAAAAAGGGGATATTATCTCAAATTGTTTTACTGATTATTTTCATCTATGTAAATATCCTTAATTTTATTTTATTCTTGATTAAGGTTGATTTATTATAATACCATCTTCTATATTATATATAATGAGTTATTTTTCAATGTGGATGTGCTATTTTTATACCATTAATGTTTTGTGGTTAAAGTATTAACATTTCGTATGCTAGTTTTAATGCAAATGCTTATGTTATGTTTCAACATTTTCATATGAGGAACGAATTGGACTTAGTAAGTGACTGGTGGAGCTCACTATAACTCCTTGATGCATCGGTAGGCCTCATGAGACAAACTAGTGTCTTGGCACAATACCTTGAAAAAATCTTATTTTTAGTTTTGGCACAAGGCCTTAACTATATGGTTATGATGTCCAGAATTATGCATTCCATCATTACGAAATTAGCTATTGATATTACATGTGATTATTAGACTATTAGAATGTCCATGTGAATAAGTAAATGAAATTATTTGATTTATATTTTTCCATATTATTCTGAAATGTAAGTTTAAATGTCTTGTGTTTTAGTCTTATACATTTCCTTAAATGTTTAAAAAATATTATTCTAGAATTTTTTAACTTCTTTTACCCACCTTCTAGGTATGTTAGAAAATTTTCATAAAACGTAATTTTATCCTTTCTGTGAATTGAATTTCAAAAATTAGAGAGACATATTTGATATCATTATGTAAAACATGGTTCAACAAGATGAAAGTAATTTTTGGTGAATAGTAATTTTGACTTTTATTTCCCACGGTTAAAAGTTAATAGGGTAATTGAAGGTAAAATGATATTATAATTACCCGAACACATACCACAATTCTATTGGATAAGTGTTTTTAGACCAAAATCTACCATAGGAATAAAATATGATCCTCTTTGGTCCACTTGGATTAGATTAGGACATTTATTATTATTTTATTTAAAGAAGAGTTAAAAGTGTTAAATTAAAATTTCCATAACTAAAACATTATAATATAGTGTTATACATAAGATAAATTCTACTATAAATATTAATTATAAATATAAAAAGTTTTCCTACATCATGGTTTTTTATTTATAATTTTTAGACATTAAATAATTAAATTTTTTTATGACATAATGATGATGCGGTAATTACCTTATTAATGAATGATTAAAATAATTCATATTATAAATATCAAAATGAATTTAAATTCATACTTTTGATTAATTCAAAGATTTTTTTAGATTAATATGACATGTTAGAGTTGATTCAATGAATTTTTTTCGAATTAATCATGCTGTTATGACTTTCAAAAAAACAGAATACTAAATAGTGTCAAATTGACATAAATGTGTTTTTTAAAATAAATATTATATTATTAAACGATATAATATTCCTAAAAATATATTGTTCCGAAAAAATACTTATATAATGATATATATATCATTAATGAACCACTTTCGGTTCACTTGGTAGTTTATAGTACATTTATTAACCATATAGTGTAAGAATACAAGAAGACATGGTAAAGGTTAAACTATTTAATTAAGAGTTAAATCTAAAAGATCAGGTTAATATGGTGACCTAAACTTGTCTAAAACCTATTGGATGAAATTATTTTGACCCATCCCTACCTTAGTCTATAAATAAATCTATTTGGAGCCATTATAAACTGAAAATGATTATAAAATAAAATAATATTTCAAGCTTTTCCTAAAGTGAACCTCAACTCTCTTATAAAAGGGTTCTTCCCCTTCTCTAAATTTCACACCTCCAAATCCATTTGGATCAGAAAAAAACATCTAAAATATCCTCCCAACTTCCATCACTACATCCTATAGTCCTAACTTTGATCAGAAATCCAACATAAGGAGCCATTTTGATCAAATCACAAGGAAGCACCCGAAGAAGAGGTAAGAATTTCACCACATCTTTGAAAGTTCTTTTCTTCCTCCACTTCCTTTTTCATTGTTTTTTCCATAAAAAAAATAATAAATACAGTTCCTTATAGGTACTGTGATGTTATTATAAATATGGTACAACCATATTCATTATTCTATCCATCCTCTGAATGACAAAGTCACCATACGTGCGTACTTACGACTTACCGTCTCCACGTTGTGGTGTAGTTTGTTATTCAACACTTCATTATTTTAATGGGTATAATAATGAGTACAATTGATATAAATAATAAATATAACATGTTAATGGTTATATATATATGATATAACTTCTAATTACATATGATTTTACATTCAATTGAATGATATTGTCGCTCGTGCGTACGTATGGATTACCGTCTCAACAAACATGATGAGATTCATTCCCCATCGTAACCATTCAAGAATAATTTTAATTTGATTATTTAAATATCATATTTAAGAACATAATAAAATTATGAATATTAATAAAATACATCCTATACATAAAAAAACTTGGCTTATGTAACAAAACATATAAGGAAAATGAATCAGTTAATACACAAAATAATGATACTATTGAAGTATCATTAACAAAGAAATATTAAAAGATCATACATGATATCATATTTATATATTTGGATATTTTATAATTTAGTAACAATTATTTCACCATTATATAGGAGGTTATCCTACCATATAATAAGGAAAATTACATGGTATAGGGTTTTCTCCTCACTTCTTATTAGCGTGAGATTCATACAATATTGCCACTATTTCCTTTTATGTGGTGTATGTACTACCCATGATTGTATTATTTGTGTAATATAATATAATTTATGGGTATTTAAATCTTCATTTTATGATCGTTCTTTCATGGGGTGTGTGTTTCTTAAGTTACCAAATCGGTAATGGAATTTCTAATTTCGATTTCCACTCATTGGGTTCTATGAAAACTTCATAGATTATTTTACTCCAATATCATGTGTGAAATCCCTATTTATTTACTTATTTAGTAATTTCCACTTCCCTTTGTGTGGATATAATTTTTATACACAAAATCACTCCATTTATAAATTCTCAAGTCATGGATATGAAATTTATAATAGTAATCTTAACTAAATTTCTAGTCATTGAGTTAAACATCAAAGTCATTGGTGTTGTTTTCACAAGAATATGTGTGAATGTCCTCTGATTAATTTACAATAAATATCCAATCATATTGAGTGTATTTATATTTGTCACACATAATTATTTCATTTATTTATACTTAACCTAAGGATACAGTCTTTATAAGGGATTTCATCTCAATTTACATTGCATTGAGACTTTTTTGTTGTTATGCGCCAATTCACTTTTATATGGTGTATATACTGTTATTTGACATATTATATCATGAGTCAATTTATTCTCATGATATTATAAAGTTTTTATTACCTCAATTATTTGTATTCCAGCATCTCTCATTTGGTTAGGAACTCTAAGTAAAATATTATTTTAAATGTTTTAAAGATCTATTTTACTAAATCATTCTCATTAATGTCCATGATTTAAAAATTGTTTTATGGTTTTGTTTATATGGACACAAATTTTTTAATATTAAAATTCCTTTTTAATGTTTCAAATTTGTATGGAACACTTTGATTTAAAAATCTAATTTTTAATAGCTTCTTGATAAATAGTGATACTTTTATATATTTTCAAGAAAAAATGGATATTTCTCTCAAATTATTTTACTGATTATTTTCTTCTATGTAAATATCCTTAATTTTATTTTATTCTTCATTGAGGTTGATTTATTATAATACCATCTTCCATATTATATATAATGAGTTATGTTTGAATGTGGATGTGCTATTTTTATACCATTCATGGTTTGTGGTTAAAGTATTAACATTTCGTATGCTAGTTTTAATACAAATGTTTATGTTATGTTTCAACCTTTTCATATGAGGAATTATTTTGACTTAGTAAGTGACGGGTGGAACCCACTATAGCTCCTCGATGCATCGGTAGGCCTCATGAGAGAAACTAGTGTCTTGAAATAAGGCCTTGACAGAATCTTATTTTTAGTCTTGGCATGAGGCCTTAACTATGTGGTTATGATGTCCAGAATTATGCATTCCATCATTATAAAATTAGCTATTGATATTACATGTGATTATTAGACTAGTAGAATTTCCATTTGAATAAATAAATGACATTATTTGATTTATATTTTCTATATTATGCTGAAATGTTCGTTTAAAAGGCTTTTGTTTTAGTCTTATTCATTTCCTTAAATGTTTATGCTTATTTATAAAAGTTTCCGCTATATTGTTATCCTTACTAAGCATCTGTTCTCACCCATTTATATGTTTTATTTTTTCCAGGATGTGAAGAATTATATCATGATTAACCTGCAGTAATAGGATAAGGGATATGAGTGTGTTCAAAGGGGACACAATTTTGTTTTTCTTTATTTCATTATATAATGTAAAACTTATGTATGTATCTAGTACTTCCAAGGATACTAAACTAATCAAACTTTTAGGACTTTATCTCTTATGATCATGACAATGATATTTAATAATGCAATGACTCTGGGTAACTAGATTCAGGGCTTTACCATTGGTATTAGAGGAAGTTTAGTACAAACCTTGAAAACTAGATTTAGAAAAACTCTAATTAGTGAAAATTAACCTAAGATAGACTTTGGGGATTAGTATAGATGAACATCCAATTTTTTTGGTAATGTAAATATTATGTTGGTTTTCCATGTAATATATCCTTATCTGGATACGAGCAGGTAGAGGTGACCCTGACACAGATGTACCTAGGGGTAAAACCCGAAAACACCGCTTTGAGCTAGACTCTAACGTGAACTGGTGAATGACAACGGGCCTTGATACACTCTTGGTTATGACACTCTCGGAGGATATTATTATGATAATTCACATTTCCATTACAAACCAATTTGAAGTATTTTAATATAAGATGAGAATAAATAACCTTGGTTAATCCTAAGGTGTTTTAGATTGAAAATAAGGTGTCATGATATTCTATAAATGATTTTATGACTATTTTTACTCACATAATGATTTATGGTTTTAGTCAATGGTTAGATTCCAAGGAAGTCACAGTATCATTGAGCATGATGTACAAGGTGGGAATAGTGGTGGAAATGAGCACTGAAATGGAATGTTGATAGGCATAAAAGATATGATGTTCATGCCAAATCAGTTTTCTAAAAATATGAACAACAATATATATATTAACCAACTCCCAGACACAACAAAAAAGATAAATGCAGTGAATGATAAGAGCTCCAGTAGCGGAGACCATGGAGAAAGGAAAGCTCAATTTTCGTCATGCATGAAATGTGTGAGGTGAATCCCAGGAAAGTGTCTCAATGGAACAAAGAAATGCTTTATTTTTGGTAAATATGGACATAAAGTAAATAATTGGTGAGGAAAAATGAAGAGTACTATGGAAGAAAAATTAAAATGATCCTGAGAATCCATTTATAGTCATTTTCCGTAAATGTAGGGGACCTGGGCATTACCCGAGTGAATATGTGTGATTTTCCTCTGATTTATTTACACTGAATAGCCAATAATATTGAGTGTATTTATATTTTTCAGGCATAATTATGCCTTTTATTTATCCTTAACCTAAGGATACAGTCTTTATAAGAGATTTCATCTCAATTTACAATCCATTGAGTTGTTATGCATCTATTCACTTTTATATGGTGTATATATAGTACTTTGATGGAGTATTTCATGAATCCCTTTATTCTCATGATATTATAATGTTTTGATTTCCTCAATTATTTTTATTCCAATGTCTCACATTTGGTTATAAACTCTTACTAAGATATCATTTTAAATGTTATAAAGATTTTTTCTTCTAAATCATTCTCATTAATATCCATGTTTTGAAAATGATTTTATGGATTTATTTATATGGACATGAATGTTTTAGAATTAAAATTCCTTTTAAAAGTTTCATAGTGTTATGGGAAACTTGATTCAAAAATATAATCTTTAATAGCTTTTTGATTAATAGTGAGACTTTTAAATATTTTCAAGAAAAGGAGATATTTATCTCAAATAGTTTTAATGATTATTTTCATCTTTGTAAATATCCTTAATTTTATTTTATTCTTTATTTTGGTTGATTTATTATAATACTATCTTCCATTTTGAATAGAATGAGTTATGTTTTAATGTGGATGCGCTATTTTTATACCATTAATGGTTTGTGGTTAAAGTATTAACATTTTTTATGCTAGATTTAATACAAATCTTTATGTTATGTTTCAACCTTTTCATATGAGAAATTAATTGGAATCATTAAGTTACGTGTGAAGCCCTCTATATCTCTTCAATGCATCGGTAGGTCTGATGAGACAAACTTGTGTGTTGGCACAAGGCCTTGAAAAAATCTTATTTTTAGTCTTGGTAAAAGGCCTTGACTATGTGGTTATGATGTCTAAAATTATGCATTCCATCATTATGAAATTAGATATTGATATTACATGTGATTATTATACTAGTAGAATATTCATGTGAATAAGTAAATGACATTATTTGATTTATATTTTCCATATTATGCTGAAATTTATTTTTAAAAGGCTTTTGTTTTAGTCTTATAAATTGTCTTAAATGTTTATGCATATTTATTAAAGTTTATGCTCTACGATTATCCTTACTGAGCATCTAATCTCACCCCTTTCTATGTTTTATTTTTCCTAGGATGTGAAGAAGTATATCATGATTAACATGCATGAATAGGCTAAGGGATATGAGTGTGTTCAAAGGGAACCCAATTTTGTTTTTCATTATTTCATGATGTCATGTAAAACTTATGTATGTATCTAGTACTTCCAAGGATACTACACTAATCAGTATTTCGGGACGCGATCTATTGTGATCATGCTAATGATATGTAATAATGCACTGATTTTGGGTAACTAGGGTCAGGGAATTACACCGCTTCTATGTATCACTTCCATGTACAACTTCTGATTCTATGAAATTGTTTCTTCCTTGGACTGCTTCTTCCATAGACAAAATTATTCCTTTATAGACCCCAATTCTCCGTAAAATCTCATTAACAAAATTGCTTTTGCGAACCGCATTTCCCTTCGTGGAATCCTCCTCGCAAACCTCTTTCAGACTTGGGAAAATTACAGAAACAAATATGTTTTCTTATGAAAATCGCTCTAAGTAATGATGAGATTAGTGCTCCTTATATAGACAAAGAGATTTAAAAAATATGAAAATATGTTATTTAAAAAATAATCAATGTGGCACCGCCTTCACTATGTACCAAGCTACTACGAACCATTATTCCCTACGTGGTCCACATACTTCCTCTTT
Organism: Viscum album; assembly: GCA_963277665.1. Lineage (NCBI taxonomy): Eukaryota > Viridiplantae > Streptophyta > Magnoliopsida > Santalales > Viscaceae > Viscum > Viscum album. Next base: position 2,126,244,222 of record OY728119.1, read on the forward strand.
CCTTCGCGGCATCCAAATTCACCATCAACTTTTCACAAATGATGTCCTTCTCAACTTCTCAAACCACTACCTAGTTTCCACAAATGAAAATCCACCCCGTGTACCTCAAGCCTTTCGTGTACCACATGCCATCCCATGAACCATTTCAATGAACTGTATGCCTTTCACGAACTGCGAGCCTCCCCATGAACCGTTTTTCTTTCGCAAACCATTATGCACACCTCCTTTGAAATATGAAAACTGTACTTCATGGTTCACGTAATTTTCACTCCTTTTTGGAAATATTCATTTTCCAAAAATTAAACTATTGATTTTGAGGCCCAAATTTTTTGAAAACACTAGGAAACTGCACCACCTTAAAAACTTGATTCAAAAAACACAAACCATACACATTTTTGGTCATGTGGCTTTGTCAAAAAATAAAATCACATCCAAAACATACCGAGAGGACACCTTGGCGAATTTTTCCCAACAACATCTCTTCATCTTTGGGGGGCTTGATGAAACTAATAAGATAAGGTCATGGATCTTCTTTTTTTCATAGGTTTATCTTTATGATATCATATATGTGGTGGAAATACATTCCCCAAATACTGGAGGGGAATTCTAGATATCTTCCTCATCTTATTCCATTTTTGAGTCTATGGAGACATCTTCAGGAGAGGATGGAAACCTGGGGGAATCTCTATCACTATTAGGGAAAGGGAGGCAATGGGAAGAAACAAAATCACCCATTGAAATATGAGTCACTGTAGAGAGATTTCAAAGTTGACTGTCACTGAGGATAAGGGAGGCTTGAACCTTTCGAATTGGATAATATATTTTGACTATGTATAACGGGAGCACATAATCATCATCGAGCATGCTCTAGGTTTTCACAGGGGCGGTCCCTAATCCATTGGGAGATGAAATATGTATATCATAATCCACCATTGGTTTTATAACTACCTTATTATATAAGTCTTCTTCATCATATATTTCCCTGTAAGCCTCAAAGGGGGAACTATCGCCATGTAACATGCGAACCTTTCAATTAATGGGGTACTTCAAACATTGATGGAATATTGAATGTATCTACAGCTGGATATGATTCTAGTTCCTTCCTAGTAGGACATTATATGTAGTGTCTTTATGGATTACCATGAACTCGACCTCCGATGTGAGCTCCCCAAATTGGATCTCAAGATTTATTTTCCTAAGAGGTCTATTCGCATGCTTATCTTACCCCTGAGGAGGAAGAAGTGCGTGAGGCTATTTGGACTTTAAATCTGGAAAGTGCACCCAGAACTGATGTAATTCAAGGGTCCTTTTATAGAGCGGCATGGGACATTGTTAAGGAAGACCTAGTGAGAGCATTTCAAGACTTTTTCCTGGGTGGAAACTTTCCCCATATTGCTTGTGAAACCAATATGGTTCTGATTCCAAAGGCGAGAAACCCATAGTCCATTGATCAGTACCAGACCATTAGTATGTACAATATTCTTTACATGGTTTTGACCATCATTCTTAATAAAAGGATGGCCCCCCATTTGGATTCATGGGTGGATCCTGAGAATCACAGGTTTATTAAAGGGAGGTCCATCCAGGGTGCAATTAGTGTAGTGTAAGAATTGATCAGTGACATCAAAAACATGTCCTTTGGGGGAAATTTAGTGATCAAGTTGGATATGAGTAAGGATTATGATAGGATGGAGTGGGGTTTCATCCTTAGGGTGTTGACCTATATGAGGTTCTCCACTTGGACTCGTGATCTCCTTTTCTGTTGTTTCAGCTCGACATGGATCTCAACCTCATTTATGGGAAAATAGTTTGGGTTCTTTAAGGCCTGTCATGGTCTCAAGTAGGGGGACCCCATCTCCCCTACTCTCTTTATTATCTCCCAAAATACTCTTATCCATCATATCAATCGAGGTCTTAGTACGGTCTAGGTCCTCCCTTTCCGAACTTGGCATGATACAAGAGGTACCTTGCATTTAATGTTCACAGATGACACAATGTTGTTTATTAATGTTTGTTGGAGGTCAGTGCAGGGGATGATTGGGCTCCTAGAGGATAATTTCAAGTTGAGTGGGAAGGTGGTGAATAGGGACAAAATCCTTTATTATACTACCAATAATGTTTCTAATAGAAGGGAAAGGGTCCTGGATGCTAGCTTGAATATGAGAAAGGGTTTATTTCCAATGGAGTACCTCAAGACCCCGGTGAGTCCTTTGTCTCTTAGAATTCACCACTTTTACAAAATTGTATGAAAGATCACTAGGTGCATTTCTAACTGAAAAAAAATTTAGTTCCTTTGGAGGGCGCATTACTCTCATGAATAGTGTCCTTGTGTCCATTCCCATGCATATTTTGTCCACCTTGAAGGTTCCCAAAACTATGGTTGCCACATTGGAGAGTATTATGATATATTTTATTTAGGATGGGAAAATAGAAGACCGACATCATTGGGAATTGGGGAAGCACCTCGTAAAACCTCTTTTAGAGGGGGGGCATCAACATGGAGAGTATCACTCTGACCATGCAAGGGTTTCATGCTAAACTTTCTTGGGAGGATATAGAAGTAAGAATAGTATGGGGATGGATTATGAAGGGTAGATATGGGCTTAATGTCAATGATTAGTGGTCAAGGCCTTCTAAGATTTGGAAGTTGATCCATCCGCACTTGGAGATCCTCCACCAACATTCAAATTGGATTGTGGGTAGGGGAGACCTTAACTTCAGGATTCAAAATTCGGGGGCTAGAAGGCCGTGGTTTCCGGGATGACCCACTCCGAATATCTCTCACAAAGAGGTAATTGATCATCCTGAGTTTCTTTCGGCCATTCTTCAACAGAATCATCATGTGGATTTCAATAACATTGTTTTCAATGATGATCTAGACATAATTATTTTTATAGTTAGTACTTTAGGTAAGTTTTCCATTAAGGATTTTAACCATGTGAGGAGGGGTACATAAACTGAAGACCCACAGGGAGTGATGATGTGGAGCAAGGAGGTCCCATCAAAATTCAATTTCTTGCTGTGGAGAGTCAGGGATCAAGCATTGACCATTGAGGATAATATTCAGTGCATGGGAGTGAGTATCACATCCAGATGTTGGTGCTACTATAATCCCAAACAAGAATCTGTGGGGCATATCTTTTTCTATAGTGAATGGGCTAATTGGCATGGTTGGCCTTCGGGGAATGTGCGAGATGGAGCGGGCAGGGAGGGTCGCAGGAGGTTTTTCTCAGTGGATAGTTTCATATAATGGGATACAATGGCACCAAGAGGAAAGATAACACAATTATACTTTTTGTGGGGTGTTGAACCCTTTGGATGGCCATGAACGAGGCAAGTTACAATGACTTATGCAGATCTCACACCTGCATCATCTTCAAAATGCTAAATTTGCTATAGGACATGGATCGGCTGTGCACAGCATGTCATAGCACTCCATCAGTAAGGTCCATGGTTTCAAACTATTTTTTTCTTAGCTAGATCAATGGAAGGGGTCCTGGGAACTGGGTTTGGTGGCATCCTCTACGCAGTGGACTAAAAATAAACACGAATGGGTCCTTTTTGTGGGGGGGGGGATATGCGGGGAGGAGGTGTAATCAGGAACCATGAGGGGGATATTATTGAAGCCTTTTTGGACTTCTATGGGAGGGGTGATGTACTCTAGGTGGAGGTGCATGCGATGGTTACCGACATGGAGATGTGTAATCAGAGAAAAATACTACTCAATGTGGTGGAAATAGATTCATTCATCCTATATAAAGCACTATCCGTCATATGACCGTCTCCATGGAAAATTGAGTACATCATCAGAAAGTGAAAACAACTCTTGGGAAATCACACAAAGGTCAATCACACATGGAGGTAGGGTAACATGGTCACAGAATTTTTGGAATCCATGGCTTCATTGAATCAAAGTATGTCCTCTTTCACTAGTTTAGGATCCTTACCTCGGGAGGGCCTCAAACATGTGGTTAACGATGCTCTTGGCCTGCATTTTTTTAGACCCTCATGATATTATTGTTCTTTTTATTCACCAAAATTTATTAAAAATATGTACTTTCAGTCAGAACATCGTACTTTTGCGCTAGAGTTCGATACATCCCAATACGGGGCTTCTCTTGGGCATGTGGCTCAGGGGATGGGGCATGTGGTTCAGGAGATAAATAAACTGAGGTAGACATACCTGGAGCTTGTGTGAAGGTTTAGGGGGTATCTTCTACTAGTGGTGCAGTTCATGCCTGCCTTCCTAGTTGCCTAGGTTGATCAAATTGAACCCCTGCTATGTGTTCATGCGAGACGATCAGATGTGGGTGACTATTGTAGGGCTATGAGGAACCTCCTTTCCTTTTCTAAGACATCTGGAGCAATTCTCCCTTAGTCTCATCTGCAGAAATATCTCCCATGAATATATGACCAGAATATTGAGTTTGACCACATTTTTGGTGTCCCATGTATCCTTGGATCTAGTGCATACAACCTCCTGTTCCCCTATTATACATGGGAAAACCATATTTTGGGGTGTAATTATCATTGGAAAGGGGTTCATCAAGTGTATTATGTTGAAAAAACCAAATATGAGCTCTTCATCTAATAAGTATTCTATTTGGTGGGGTTATTCCCATGATACAATCATTATAGGGAAGAAATCTAATAGATTATGATTTCTTTAGAGTTGAATATGATTCTTCATCTTCTATTTCTTCCTTCTTTTGGTGGTCATGACCACCCTTAGGAGGCACATTAGATATCTCCTTTTTGGGTGGTGGGGTTATTGTGAGTTTGTGTAACTATTCCTTTAGAGCACCATGAGCTCAATCAACTGTTTTCTGAGTCATCCATCTATCAAAATTTTGTGTTCTCCCAGCCGAAACATTTTTCCAACCTTCCTCTTATTCTAATTAGACAACGGTTATGCAATCCACTTGATCGGGGTAATTTTTGAGCATCACCTATCTAGAGTCAACCATTCCTTCAATGACATCTATAAAGATGAATAAATTCTAGATATTATGACCCAACCTTCTTTGGGAAGGGTAGTAATCAAGACAGTAGATGTGGTTGACTTCATCAGGCCTCCTGGGATGTGGAAGTGTGAGTAGGTTATTATCCATGGCTACCAAGAAATATCCTGGTACTTGTTCATTTCAGGAGTATACATTGATCATTTGTTTCTAAAATCCTAGGTGACCCTAATTTCTCTATACTTCTGGTCAAGGGAGATTTTGTGGTTTTTTTCTCTAGATAGGAGGTGTTGGGAAGTTTGGATGTTGGATGGGTGCTTGGATGGGCACCACTGTAGTCTTGAGAGAGACATCTGCAACTTATTCTCTACCTGGATTTTCCCTTGTGCTACGAGAATGAGTCGGGACTTGGATTGAGTCCAATGAATGGCCTCTTCCAGATGTTGTTTTATTTTAGTGAACCCTTGGAACCATTATCATTGGGATTAGGGGCATCTGCAACTCATCCCTAATGTTTTCATCATAGGGTTTTAGAAGTTGTTCCAGTGATAGGGGGATGCTGAGTGAATAGGTCATGCCCTTCTATATTTCTATGAAATCATACACCCGCTCATTCTAACATTTCATGCAGTTTTTAGGATGATGATAATCATTTTTATTAGTTTCAAATTGATCAGACAAAGGAACAGATAATAAAGGTCTTCATATCCTATGATAGATCCTACTGGAAAACTACTATACCAAACAAAGGCTGACCCTTTTAGATTCATTACGAAACACCTCATCTTGGTTTCCTCCTATTGATCTCAAGGGCCCATCATCATCCCACACCATGATATTAAGTGTGTGAGATGCTGTTCAGGGTTTCCTACACTATCAAAGGTAGAAAAGGTATGGTTTTCTAAGTTAGTTGGAGGTGGGGTGTCATCAACCCATTAGGGATACATATACCTTTCAGGATGCACTAGTTAACGTCTCCCCTCCATGCCTTCCATCAGATTAGCCAAGGATTCAATGGTGGTAAGTAGATCTGGGGCACAACTACCCGAGATACCTCCCTTATATAGTGAGAAGGTGGGGGTGATGAGTTGGCCCCATTTTCATCTCATGTTGATCCTCAATTTATACCATGACTGAAGGATTACCCTGGCGAGGGAGAGTCTATCATCGCAACAGAGGGAAGACTCAATAATTTTTAGTTTCATCATTCATAAAGATTAGCTGCCAGGATTTGGAGGTAATATGATATTTAGATATCGCTATTACTAGTGGATCAACCATGGGAGGGAGAATATTCTTCTCTGGCTAAAGATGATACCCAGTGGGGATGTTTCCCATGAGTATCTCTTCATTGATTTGTCAGAGAGATTGTATTTCACCCTTATATATTGACATCTATAGTTTCATGGGTGAAAATTGAGATGTGGTTGTGTCTGTCCCTTTATCATTTCCAATATTCCACCTAGGATGTGTTAGATTGTTATTTTACAGTTCTAAATTTGGAAGCCTTCTTTGGTTCTGGGTGCGTGCAACCTCATATAGTGTGTCCAAATCACCAGCCTCCTGGGGTATGTTTTCTGTGTTGTGTCCCTTTACATCCTTATCTTGATCAATTTCTCCCATATTAATAGTGATTACATTCACAGAGGCATATCGGGGAATGATTGTCATGCGATTTTCTTTCCACGCAACAATCTGATCCTTCATGGCTTCCATCAGGGACATTATTCGAACCCTTGGACTTATTGGCCCATTTGGGCTTGTGACCAAGGGAGGGTTTTATTACCTTTTTTGTAGGCTCCTATCCCCTTGTTTTATGAAAAATAACCTTGAGGGAGTTTCCAGTCATTTTTGTTGAGCGAGACCCAACCAATAGAGGTTTTTCTTGCAGTGTGAGGAACTGGAGGGACTCTGAATATTGATTCCTCCCAACCTAGAGAATATTGATTCTCTATATAGTGTTGATGATGATAAAAGTTTCCGCAACCCTATGGGGTGGATGTAATTTGGGGCCTTCATTGGTATCGTTTGGTCCTACTGTTGATCATCCAATGATTCTTGTTGGGGAGTTAATGATTCTCGATATGGACATGAAGATATAAATTCCCCTAACCTACTGGGATGGAGATACTCTAGAATCACCATAGATGTCTCTAGGGTATTTTTAAGGAAAAATAATCCTTGTGATGGTGATTTATATATAAATTCCCCCAACACAGTGGGATGGGGTTCACCTGCAGCTACTGAAGGCATGTCATGAATCCTTTCAAGAATTGACGACCCGAGGTTTGGAGGCAGCGATAGATATTCTTCTAGCCCATGGGGATGAGTCTGCTCTTGGATGGATGCTATAGATGCTTCTATTATAGTCTCCATGATGTGGAACATCTATGCTTTCATGGGAGATGAGTGCGATGACAACCCATGTTGAGGATAGTTCCTTGCAGGAAGTTTTTCAAGTGATCACAACTTCAATATCTATGTTTGAACATCCTCTTATTGTCTTGATGGGCCCAATTCGAATTCCTATCAGCTATCCTCCCTCCCCTACTGTGGTGTCTGGGCACTGTGGAGTGGAGGGATTCGATTACGGTGACCAACTAGCCCAAGAATTACTTGGTCCTCTGATTTCTCCAGAGGCTATAACATTGTAGGAATCCATGTCTGAGGGGATCTACTATTCAAGGGGAGAAGAATAGTGTATTTCTCCATACTTTGACCATCTTCTAATGAAAATTCTGGGAGTGGATTCAGAGATCAGCTGCCAAAGCATCACGATGAAATTTTGGAAAGCGTGTTATAGATTTACTATATGCTTTTCCAGTTTTGGATCCCGAGCCATGGGGATAGAATCTAGGTCGAGATGATAATAAATTATATTGATTACATGAAGGTGAAAATCGTATCCTATATAACGGAGATATCAATCCTTCAGACACTGATGAGTATCCCATATATTAGGGTGTAGATAAGGAATGAACTCTTTTTCAAGCTCGTCGGGATCTCATAGCTGGAAGTTGCGAGGGGACATAACATGATGGTGAGGTTTTTTCCAGCTAACTCTCTCCATATTTCAATGTTGGACACAACCTCATTAGACATACATGCCTCCATCTGGTCGGACCATAGAAGATGTTTATGACGGTAACCTACTGATGGGAGTGTAGTGTTTCAAGAAGTTTATGGAGAACCATATATAATTGACCCTGATGATTCAAGAACCTTTCTATATGAAGGTGTTGGATTTTGGTTCACCTCTTTATATGAAGGTGTCTGAAAAAAGGGAGGATTGTGTTGCGTATGGAATATGTTGGGAAAAAATCCCTCAAGGTGTCCTGTCAGTATGTTTTGAGTGTGTTTTTGTTTGTTGAAAAATCTAGATGGCCTCAAATGAGTATGGTTGCTGTTTTCCGAAGATAGGTTTTTAAGGTGGCACAATTTCCAAGTATTTTCCAATTTTTTTGGCCTCAAAATAAGGATTTTGATTTTGGAAAATGAATTATTTCTTCATAGAATTGAACGGTATGAATAATGTTGTAGAAAATTAGAAAATTATTAGAACCACGTACCATCATTCATTTTCCACATACCATGTTCCGGGAACGGTACACGGAGTGCCATGAATGGTACGCTGAGCAGCGAGAATGGTACGCCGAAGCGGTCTGCGGAACAAGAAAAGATTCACGGGGGAAGGTGATATAGTACATGGATGGTGTGTCATTGAAGGAGGAGATCGATGACGTAAGAAAAAAGAAAGTATGTAGACCAGATATGAAAAATGGTTCGTGGGTGGCTTGTGGATCATGGTAGCAAAAGGATCGGTATGCAGTGAAGGATGGATTGATGATTTGGTAACTCTAAGATTAACATATTTTGTGGGTATCTTTTCCTATATAAGAATCTCTAATCCCACCAATTGCTTTTAAGGTCAAATATCATTAGAGAACATATTTATGGTATAGAATTTTGGAAAAGACCAAAGGAGGTCCTCAAATAATAATTCCACAAAATATAAAGTGGTTCACAGAGAAGAAATTATACCGAAGGTATTTGCAGGGATTCTTAACCAAAAAAGGAAGAATTAGTACATAGTGGAGGAATATACAATATGCGTGAGAGAGAATTCATCAAGAGGTATGCGGATGGGGAGCTCTGGTACACTAAAGAAAAGGTAGTATGTGAATAGAGAACAGTTCACAGACAGAAGGTAGTTCGTAGAGGTGGAACGAAGGCAGTGGTACGTGGGCAGTTAGCGAAGGTAGTCTGCGGACGAATGGTGGTTCATAGTAGCGACAACAGTACATGGAGGGGTGATCCACATACCAAAACCGATACACATTACAAGGTAGGAGATGGTGGTTTGCGAGTTTCACATGTAATCTTTTGAAATCTTACAATCAGTTTACGAAAGTATTTTCCATTGTCTAGAAGTAATTAGGAAGGTTGACTCAATCTACAGGAGAAAAAAGAACTTCAGCAGAGCATCAACCTATAGTTGAGGATACATAAATTCATGAAAATGAGGGGACCTACATTTCCATAAACTGTGTTTGACCTACACTTCCATAAATTTTGAGTGGATTCCTTTACAAGAGCAGTGAGAAAAGGAAGAGGAAAACAACAACCCTTTCCACTGGTAGTGAGCTAGAGAAAGAGGCATAGGGAGTAACCCTGGGGATGTAGTGAGTAGACCTTAAACATTGTAATGGTAGTGAGCCTAGCCATAGAATATCTAGCCCAAAAATTGTACTCATTATTGGTAGCGAACCTTAGTGAATTTGGTATATCGACACAATGCTGTTGTATGCTCCTTGGAAATAGCCTAGTGAGGGTGAACCAAATAAAAGTAGATGTGTCCTGTGCATGATTTCAAATTTTTTCATATATTATTATGGGAGGAAGAGAGAATTGTGTTTTTTCTGACAACAAAACAAGATCTGAATAAGAGAAATATTTAATCTATCAAACCTTGATTCACCCCCCTCTCAGGGTATTCTACCTAATAGACCTAACAATTGGTATCAAAGAGAAAGGTTTAAAGTTAGTGGCTATCTCTCAAGAAAAAGAAATAGATGTGGTAAATTATAATGTAATTTTGATCTTTGATGGAAATAATTTTCAACTATAGAAGAATCGGATGGAGCACTACTTCTGATCAGTAGGGACAGATTTCTTCACAACAACTATGATAGGAATATTAGTTGATATTAATAGTGGTGCTTTATCTAAAGATGAAAAAAGATAATTGGATGCCAATGCTAAAGGGATCAATGATTTAGGGGGAGCCCTAAAAAATGTAATTTACATTAAGGTGATGTCCTATAAAAAATTGCATGCAATGTGAGAAAAATTATTGAAAATCTATGAGGTAGACACAAAATTCCAAGAAGCAAAGCTACAGGTTCTATGGAACAAGTGTAAGGATCTCAGAATGAATCCCAATGAGACTATTGATGAATTTATTGATAGGATAAATATTATTATGGAAGAAATACAGGGTCTTGGGAAAGTCATTGAGGATATTATGATTGTGAAACATATCTTAAGGAAACTTCCACTGTAATTCAATCTAAAAGTTTTAGTGTTGGAAGACAAAGACATGAAAGAGATGACACTAGATAACCTATACAATACCCTAGTAGCATACGAAATTTGAAATGATGATAATGATGTAATGGAAAAGGGGATGTCTAAGTAAGGGGAATTCAAGGCCATGAAGAATATCTCTGTTGAAGATAGTCCTGAGGAGGAAAATATGGATGATGTCATGTCATTTCCCTCCTCCAATCTACAAAGGGGAAAATGGAAGTTCAAAGGTAAACTTCCATTTTCATTCTTCCGATGTGGAAAGGTAGATAATTTTTCAGCAAAGTTTCCTAAGAATTTTGATGATGAAAATGAAGAAAATGAAGAAATTAACCAAAATGAGTATTCATCAAATGAGAAAGGGAGGAGAAGTACCAAGAGAAAGTTATTCGAAAAGAATAATCCACTTTCAAAAGAGGATGAATGTTTAGAAGAATCTGAGGAAAAAGAGTTTGAAGATTGTAAGGATCCTAAAATAGATGCTTTGGTAGAAGTTGTCAGAAAGTTATTAATAAGAGAGAAAAGTGACAATGAAGAAGGATAAATTGATGGAATAATTGATTTTAGGCTAAATCTGAATATTCCCTAGAAGAGGAAGATATTCTGAGAGCTGAAACAAAGAAAGATAATTTTTTTTCATGAAGCCAAACTTTTTATGCAGTAGTAGGTAGAAGAGAATTCTGATCAGAATGTAGAAATTGAAAATTTGAGGTCTTCAATGTGAGAAAAATTAGAAAAGGTAGTTGAGTACAAACTCAAAATTAAATAATAGAAAATCAAAATTGATAGTTTGACTGAAACAGGAAGAGATAAAAAAAAAGTATGGAACAACTAGAAGATGAAGTTGTCAGTATACGACAAACAATTGATGATCAAGAGAAATAGATAACTCTCAGTTTGACATTAGAAAAGAAGATAACACATGCAAAAAATAAGATGATATTTGAGTAGAGTGTCCCATAAAAATAGAATAAACAATAAATTTTGAATGACAAGGCTAGTATATAGATTGATTTAAAATAAAAAGCACTTATGTTTCAAGTCAGACCACAAGCACTCACTCCAAGATTGAATATTGACATGGGTATGAAATAGAATTAGAAGATTCATCTAACCCAATGAACAACTAGTGGTTCATCATTTCTATATAATAATGTACCTCGCGTAAGATGATATTGTTGCAGTAGTATGGGACATTATCAAAATTAATGTTCCATAGAAAAGAGGTACCAAAGGGAATAAGACCAATATAGGTGGTTGTATAGAGATCAAAATTCTAGGTCATCATTTGATGGTAATTGTTTCAGGTGTAAAGGACTTAGGCATATGGAAAGATATTTAACATCAATATTGTAGAGGAATGTGCCGAGGCAGACTAAATTTGTTCATAAGAAGCAACCAAATGTATCTTCAAGAGAGCTGAAAATTCCAAACCAATTTTCAGCTTTGAAGGTTGAAGATGGATCATCATATACTGCGAAAGATCAAGATTATCATTCCATTTATTATATAAAGTCAAATACTTGGGTAAAAAAGAAAAGGGTAGAGTAGGTAGTGGTTGCAGAAATTACATTCAAGGAATCATATCGCACTGGGATATGAATCATTAATAGTGGATGCAGTTCCCATATGATGGGAAATAAGGATCTAGTGACCAAAATCAGGTATAATAGAAAAGGTAATGTAAAATTTTTAAATGATGAGAGATTGAAAATTATCGGTTCCGGAAAATACATGTTTGGAGGAAAAGACATTAGACAAGAAAATGTATTGGTTGTTTAGGGGCTTAGTCACAACTTTCTTAGTGTTAGTCAACTGTGTGACTCATAACATGACATAATTTTTTCAATGAAATTATGTATCATCAACCAAAAGGTTGGTGCTATTGTGTTACAAAAAAAGCATACAAAAGGGAATCTCTACCTCGGAAGTGGAGAAGAATATATGTTCTTTCTGTCCAAGGATGAAGAAAATAGGTTCTGGAATAAGCGTCTTGGCCACCTAATCCAAGGTTCTTTGTATGATCTGATGAAATATGATGCATCTCAAAATCTCCTGTGATTATCAGATGATCATACTCATATGTGAAATTCCTATCAATAAGGGGAGATCATTCGAAAGACATATAACCCAAAGGATAAAAATTCAACAAGACTGGTTGAGTTCTTGCACATTGATGTATGTGGGCTAATTTTTCCAAGGGATATGGATGTGAGGAGATATTATGTTCTCTTCATTGATGACAATTACAAAATGACATGGGTTTCAATAATCACCCAAAAATCTGAAGTGTTCGGTTGCATTACAAGTATCGATGAGAATGTGAAAATATGATTCGTCAGAAAATCAGGACGATTCGAACATATAATGAAATATAGTTCACAAATATCCAAGTGGAGGATTATCTTGAGAAACCTGGGATAAGGCATAAAGTTTTAGCAGTAAGAACAACACAGCAGGATAGGGTAGTTGAGAGAAGAAATCAGATTGTCAACAACATGGATAGTACAATTCTTATTGATAAAGACCTTTTGGAGAAATTTTGGAAAGAAGTAATAATGACCAAATTATACCCTTAAAATAGAGCTTTAATTTTTCCAAAAGAGGAGAAGACTCTATACTAGTTATGGTATGGAAAGAATCCATCATTTAAGTACTTTCTAATATTCGGATGTAAATGTCTCATTCTCAATAAGGAGAAACATAGGAAATTTGAATCTTGTGGGGATGAAGGGATATTTCTTGGTTACTCATTGAAGAGAAAAGAATATAAAATCTTCAATAAGTGGCTATGTAAGGTAGTATAATGTCATGATGTGACTATAGTATAAAATGAACAATTTTTTTAGTAAATACATGATCAGACTTAGGAGGATTGTGATGAAGAGATGAGTAGATCAGGAGACACTCCAGCTCCATAGGATAATTCAGAATAAGACTCAGATGATTAGAATAAATCAGTGTCTATCCAGAGACTACCAAGAAGAGATGAAATTGAGAAACATAACATAATTAGTGATCAAACAACACCAGTGTAGAGAAGGAGGATGGAGACTATACAACAAGCATCATACTTATCATAGGTGGAACCTAATGTTTTCGATGAAGCAACTGCATATGAGAAATGGGTTCAAACAATGAATGAATAGCTTAACAAAATTGAGAAGAATCAAACATGAAATATTGTTTGAAGACTAGCAGACAATAATGTTATAAGGATGAAATGGGTCTTTCAAAATAAAATGAATAAATATGGTGTTGTGATTTGAAAAAAATCACACCTGGTGTGCAAAGGTTACTTTTATATAGAGGTTACTAATGTTGATGAGACATTTGAACCTATTGCAAGGCTGGAGACAATTAGATTATTCCTGGTCATAACAGTACAAAGAAAGTTTAAAATTTTCCAGATGGATGTCAAGTCATCATTTCTGAATGGAGTTCTCGAAGAATAAGTCTACATTGAGAAACCAGATGGTTTTCTCATTCATGAAGATGTGAAAAAAGTATGTCTGCCGAAGATGAATTTATATGTTTTGAAGCAAGCACCAAGAGCATGGTATTCAAGGCTTGATCAGTTTCTAAAGAAGCTCAATTTTTAGCATGGTGGAGTTGATTAAAATTTGTATTTCAATAATTAAAATAGTAAAATGATGATGGTGATGGTTTATATCAATGACATAATATTTGGTGGATCAGATGATGAAAAATGCATACATTTTTATGAATTCATGAAAAGTGAGTTTGAAAGGTCGATGATTGGTGAGCTGACATTTTTCCTTGGATTACAAGTGTCTTACGGAAGAAATGTCACTTTTAATTCTCAATATAAATAAGACAATGAGGTTTTGATATGGTTTGTAATTGATAATACCAAAGGAATGTAGACTCTGGTTGCTACCTGATTGAAGTAGTCATGGTATGATGAAGGCAAGGCAGTTAATATCATAGAACATAGGCAAATCATTGGAATTCTATTGTACTTGACATGGACAAGGCCTGATATTTTATTTTCCACATACCATGCAACAAGGTATAAAAGAAATCCAAAAGAGAGACACATGATTTCATTAAAAAGAATACTTCAGTATATGCAGGGAACAATGTATTATGATTTAATGTATAATGGAAAAACTCAGCCAAAGTTTTTGGGATATACAGATATGGATTGGGCTGGATCAGCATATGATATGAAATCTACATCAGGAGGTGCCTTTTATCTAGGAGGATTGTGTGTTTCTTGGTTGAGAAAGAAACAAGATTACATTTCATTGAGCACTGTAGAAGATGAATATATTGTGGCTACTCAAGCCTGCACGTAGCTATTGTGGATGAAGTAGTAGCTTGAAGATATGTGAATTGAAGTGAAATCTCTGATCAAAATCTATTGTGTTAATTCAAGTGCTATAAATCTTATAAAAAATCTAGTCCATCACTTAAGGAAAAAGCACATTGAAATAAAATATCATTTTATCAAGGAGAAGGAGGAGAAAGGGCTTGTGATGTTGGAGTATGTGCCTACAGAACAACATATTGTGGACATTCTGACAAAGTCTTTACCCAAAGAAACATTAGAAGGGAATCCATTTGATCTAGCAGTCCAGTCAACTTTTCACAATTGAAAAAGTGTGTATGTGGGTCCTCATCCCTTAGGTATGATATGTATCTCCCAAATGTGATGATATTATTGTTTACCATATTTCAACAACCTTGAAGAGCCCATTCATGTTTATTAATAAAGGGGGAGAAAGTGTGATTATTACAAAATGGGGGACAACAGACATGGGTAGAATCTATTAAGTGGAGCAGGGAGATAGCGGTAGTTGAAGCTGATCTGAAGCTATTTTTAAGAGCTATAATACAGGGAGAGCATTAAATCTGACAATTCTTGAAGTGATCGATCAATGATTAGGTACCACGATAGCTGAGGTTTGTGATGCAAGCAGTTTATTGGTATTAGTATGGTATCAACAATTAGTGTTAGAAATGAAGTGATTCATTGATGAAATTTTCATTATACTCTTTTTTCTCACACTGAGCATGGATCATGTGTGATTATAGTATGTGTTGAGTTAATTACTGATTGATATATTAATCATGTGAAGTGAATGGTGGTTGAAGATGGAAGGAGTTTTAATGAGGTATCAAAATGAATAGAATTGTTTTGAGAAAAGTTGTCAAAAACCCAAAGGGGAAGATTATTGGGTAAAAAACCCTTAATATGTAATCTCGGTATTTTTTAAGTGTGGTTATGTTTTTTGACAAATATAAATGACAACAAATGAGTATGGTGGGTGTTTGTCGAAGATAGTTTTTTTAAGGTGGCACAGTTTCCCAGTGTTTTCCAAATTTTGGGCCTCAAAATTGGGAGTTTGATGTTGGAAAAGGAAGGATTTCTTCAAAATAGTGAATGATGTGAGGAATATTGAAGAAAATAGGAAGAAGATATGAACCGCGTACCATAATTCATGATCTGCATACCATGTTCGGGGAACGATACACGGGGCACCGATAATGGTACGCGGAGTGGCATGAATGGTACATCGACGCGGTCTATGAAAAAAAAAATAGTTCATGGAGGATGGTGATGCAGTTCGCAGATGGTGTGTCATTGAAGGATGATATCGACCATGTAGGAACAACGACATTATGTGGACCAGATAGGAAAAATGGTTCGTAGGTGGCTTGTAGTTTGCGGTGAAAGATGGATCAATATGTGGTGAAGGCTGAATTGAATATTTGGTAAATGTTATATTAGAAAATTTTGTTTGTATTTTTTGCCTATATAAGAATCTCTAATCCCACTGATTACTATTTGAGGCTGAATATCATTAGAGAACATATTTTTATTCTAGAATTTTGGCAAAGACCAAAAGAGGTACGTGAGGAAGAATTCTGCAAAAGCTATAGTGGTTCACACAGAAGAAATTCCACCGAAGGTGTTTGTGGGGATTATTAACCCACAATGGAAGACTCAGTATGTGGAGGAAGAATATCTAGTACAAGAGAGAGATAATTCCACATGCATTATGTAGAGGGGGAGCTCTAGTATGCGGAAGCAAAGATAGTCTGTTAATAGAGAACAGTTCACAGACAGAAGGTAGTTTGTAGAGGCGGAACGAAGGCAGTGGTAAGAGGGTGGTTAGAGAAGGAATTCCATGAAAAAATGGTGGTTTGTAGTAGTGACAGTAATACGTAGTGGAGGTGATATGCATACAAAATCCGGTACACAATAAGTGGGAGGAGAAGGTGGTTTGAGATTTGCACAAGGAAGCTTGTAAATGTTTTAAATCTGTATGCAAATATATTTTCTGGTGCCTATAAGTACTCAGGAAGGTGTACTTCATCTACGAGTTAAAAAGGAACTTCAACAGAGCATCTACCTATAGTTGAGGATGTAGAAATTTCTGAAAATTAAGGGACTTGATTTTCTATAAACTGTGTTTGACCTACACATCCATAAACTGTGAGTGGATTCTATTCCAAGAACAGTGAGCGAAAGAAGAGGAAAACGGTGACCCTTTCCATCGACAGTGAGCTAGAGAAATAGGCATAAGGAGTGACCATTGGGGATGTAGTGAAAAAACCCTAAACCTTGTAAATTTAGTGATCCTAGGTATAAAATATCTAGCCCAAAAATTGTACTCATTATTGGCAGTGAGCGTTAGTGAATTTGGTACATTGGCACATTTCCATTTTATGCTACTTGGACGTAGCTCGGTAAGGGTGAACCAAGTAAAAATCACTATGTTCTATTCATGATTTCATATCTGTTTATATATTGCTATGGGGGGAAGAGATGATTGAGTTTTTTATAATAATGATACAAGATCTGAACAAGAGAATGTTTTAATCTGTCATATCCTTATTCACCCCCCTATTAGGGTATTCGACCTACGGGGCCTAAGAGAAGATATCACCATGGGGAGGTTGACCATAGTGAATATTAGGACTATAGTCATTATAATCTATCTCCACACTACCAGGAGGATTACTATCATGGTAATGAACAACTTATGATTCCATTTCGATAGTTGACTCGAAAAACCCTTATGGTGTTGAGAATATGTCTCGAAGAACCTCAATGACACTGTCATTGAGAAGATTAGGAATATGATAAATGTTCTAAATCATGGTCATAATATGATGACCTACCTTTTGTGATTGCATTGGGATATGAGCCTAATGTGTGACAGTTTGAGGAACTTGTATATAACTATCAGGTGCAATGGGAGTACAAGAACATGGATGAGAATATATTGGAATATTCTAATAAGTTGTCTCATTATTAATAGGGGTATGAGTATGTGTTATGGCATGCTCAATTATAACTTGGCGATCCTTAGTAAATATAGGAGTATGTGCATGATCATGAGCCTTCGAGATATGCTGTTGGTCTTTCTTGGAAACAATATGAGCCTATACCAAGTCTTGTTCAACTATCACCTAGTTGGTCCTATTTGGATAAAAAATATGGGCTTGGTATGAATATTAATTCCCCATCGGAATATGCTGATGGACATTTGAAATGGGAGAAATAATATGAGCCTCCTCCTTTATTTTCTTGGAATGATGTTGGTGTATTCATTCATCGATGGAAGTAGGAATATGTGCATTACTTATGTGATCTATCAGAGTATGCCAGGAAGATTCACCGAAAGGAATATGAGCATGTCCCAAGGTTTTTTCCACTATCACCTTGTTAGACTCATCCAGAATGAGGATATTTGCTTGATCTTAGGCCTTTGGAGTATTCCACCAGGATTTTTTGATAGGCATGTGCCCCTGTCCCGAGGCATGTGTTTCTCTCACCCAGAGGGCCCTAGTTGGAATGAGAGTATGCGTTCGGTCCGATACCTCACCCTTCATCATAATATACCAAAAATCATCCTGGGTGGGAGAAATAATGTGAGCTTTCTTCGGTATAACCACTTGATTATGATGATTAGAGTGTTGTGCAGTACTGACTGTAGGGATGAGAGTATGTTCCTATCCCTTTATCTACAACATTTCCAAAATATGCCGGTAGTTCTCTTTAGCTATTTCTAAAATATATTGGCATTTTAGAAAAGTGTGTGTAGGTATATAAGACTTCATATTTTCTTTCTCCATTATATATTAACAAATATATTCAATTGAAGCAGGGATATATTCCCACTTATGTTCCCCTTGTGACATCAGAGTATAACAATAAGATTCAAGTATGGGGGTAGGATTGTTATCCTTCCCCATGATTTCTATGGGAATATACCCACATATTTGTTCTGAGTGAGAAGGGATATTATCATACTAGCAAATCCCAGCTAGTGTATACCGAAATGCGTTGTCAGTAGAAGCGGGGAAAAAAGCCCTCTCTTGGATTGTTTTGGGAATATGCTCATAGAATTGTTCTAGGTTAGCAGGGATATGAGCCTACTTACTGGTTCCTGATGAAGTATGTCTGTAGGAATCATCGGTAGGAGGTATCATATGATCCCTCTCTTGAATTTAAAACAACCTCCTTCTCTGATGAGTCTTCCTTGGAGTCTGTGCATGGGTATCAGAGGCGACTCTACATAAGATGGTACCCCCAGAAGGTGACATATGGGTACTATCAAGATGATGCTGGCAGTGGAGTTCATTAGGTTCCCTCCTCAGTGGCACCTGGAACTAAAGGGATATATATTTGAGATTCCTAGTCTATATTCTTTTGATATGGAAGGTGGCAGTTTTCGGGCTCTGGGGATATTCTCCCAAAGCAGTTGGTTATAGAGATGGGGGCTACTGGATTAGTAGTAGCCTTCATTGAGTGGCTTAGACTCACTATACACTATTATCAAAGGTTCCCACAGGAAACTTAAATATTTAGGATTGTACCGTATTGGTGGTACTCTTGAATCATTGTAGTCTATACATGATGTTGGAGCCATATGGCATGTGAGATTGCTTTATGACTCGAGGTGGTCACAACATTAGATAAGGTACCATAATGATTACTAGAATACATTCTATTGGGTTGAAATTATGTCAATGAGAGAAGTATCTACAATCATTTATATAATAAGGAACAACACTACCAATCATTTCAATATTATAGTCATGAAAATGATCAATCAAATATGCATGGTTAAAAAAATCTTCTGCTATTCCTTTTCCAACCATTTTGATTGTGTTGACTTTTTAGCATGAGGATGGGCTTACAGAAGTCCTGATTTATGTTTTTATTACTATTATGCATGTATATATGGTTTAAAAAATAATGTTCCCTAAGAGGTTCATGTTAAGACTATCAGTGATTCTTGAATATGTTGGGTAAGAAACATGGCTTGATGGATTATAACCCAATCACTTTTTATTATAGAGATTCACGTTAGGTTCTCCATTTCTATTTCATCATGTTTCAACATGGAATGTGGAATGAGATTACCATTGATGGTTTGAATGAGGGGTATTTTATGGCCTTATTCAAACATGCACATCAGGTGTTCCATTTGTTTCGTCTTCCCTAGAAATTCGGAACTGTTCCCCTATCTATAGCCAAGAACATAGCTACTTTCCAAAGGCTAATGGTCATTTGGGTTTTCAGGCCCAGTGACTCTTGGGGACACCCATTGGTTGAGAAAATGGGAGGTGAGGCTCATTGAACCCTTTGGGGGGATTTTTTTCTTATTACAAGACTCTCTTATAGATTTAGGATATGTTCATGAATCTCTTCCTAATCCCGATACAAGAATGGTTACCCTAATGAAATGAATATTGGTTAATTGTATTTTATTTGAAAGATACTAGGATATCTTTAGTGAATCCATATTTATGTATTTGAGGTTCTCCATCATTTTTCGGTGACATATTTATTTTTATATGTTGAATCCGTATGACCAAGTGATTCTGACTATGCTTCCATGTAAGGAAGCGGTTAATATCCTGATGAGGGGATTGAACCATTTTGTGAAGTCATACACATCCCAGTTATTGAAGGAATCACAACCCACATAGTTCATTCATGCCCTTGGGACTAGACCCAAGGTATATACCCTTGTATAAGGGGTCTCCATACCATTTCCCTAGTTAATGTATATTCATGATGCTCAGTGAGGTGTTCATTGCATCCCCCTAAGCCCACATGACCTATGATCGATGTGAGAAACATGGGGGTAACAGATGATCAGCCTCATGGCATGTATATATGGAGCTTGGGTATTGGAACAATCCTTGGGGTGTTTGATATAGTTCTTGGGCCTTGAGAAGGCATCCTAAATATCATGAGTATGGTAGGAATCAGAGTCATTGTTGTTTGATTTGTATGAGGGGCTTACACATTGAGGCTACCCTGTATGATCAATATTGATGTCGAAACTTAGGGGGAGGTATCCTATATATATTGTGAATTGAAGGAATCAGAGTTTTAGTTCCCTTTATGTTGGGGATTACACACTGAGGTTTCCCTATATCACAGTGATTTATGATGCATAATGAGGTGTTCATTGGATCCCCATAAGCTCACGTCATCTATGCTCAGTGTGAGAAACATTGGGGAGTATATGATCATCCTCATGGAGTATGGATATGGGAAATGTGTATTGGGATAGTCCTTAGGGTATCTGGCATAGATCTCAGGCCTTAATAAGGCATACATATCCCGGTTATGGTGGAAATCAGAGTTCTCATGGTTTATATTTGTTAGGGCTTACACACTGAGGCTACGCTATTGGTTGAGGATTATATACTGAGGATGAGATATATCATCAAGTCATGGGATTCCTTAGTGAAATGTCCTTCCTGTTTGGAGGGTATCGCATGACCTAGTTTTCATGCCTTGGGATCCATCGCATGACCTGACATGAAACATAAGGAGGTTGTTGCAAGAGTCATCCTAGTGTAGTCTAAGTGGAGTTCTGTATCTTAGATTAAACCTCTGGGATACATTGAGAAAATTGACTGACATGTCTAGAGAGATTTATGAGTCTCATTTGACTTGTCGAGAGAGTTCCATGAGGGCTTGACTATCATGTACAGATGATTTTGTGAGACTTATCTGACATGACCAGGTTCCATTGTATGTGTCAGGATGTGTCCAAGGGACATCACAAGTCCTGGGTGATGGACCCAAGGGTTTTGAAAGATCAAATTTTTGTATTCAAGAGAGATTTGAGACTCATCCTAGCATGTCTGGACTATTACATGTGTTCTTGGTGGCATTCCAAAAGGGTGTCGTGAGATCTGGGTGATGTGTCCTAGTGTTGTCATGTGTCTTTGAATTAAACATGTGAAGTTCATGAAGGTAAGTGAGCATGTCTTTCTCTTAATCATTCCTCCTTTGATCTTGGTTCTCACCCTTATATTGTGAATACCTCAGATTTGTTCACTGTTAGTTGTCTTGAATATCTCATGATCCAGTGTGCTTGCGGGATTTATTTCTCATAACCACCAAAGTCCCTTAACACGATCTATGGATGATCACACAAAGTTATTTTTTCCAAGCGTATGAATACTTCGGCTACCTACTAGTACATTACCCGATAGAAAGATGGGTAGTTGCATGATCACTTCAAGAAGTCTATAGAATTCGAGAGTTGAATCCTCAAGATTCTGGGCATCTGAAATGCGTATTAGAGGTCAGAGTCCAACCATTTATTTATTTTCAGGTGATGAATTTATAGGAATTGTACCTTAGGATACTCACCAGTTTATGTAGAGTATCTGGCACAAGTCCATGTTGAAGCTATTGAAGGGGCCTGGTACCACACGATTTCACAAGTCTATCTTATGGACTACTTTAGGCATGTTGCCTGATTTTTAGGGATAGTGAGTCTCCTCCATCAATGATTACTTTATCAGATTATTTTATGATTACTGAAGTCCTGTTTGGTCATGCATATTCATCGAAGGAACTACCTATTGTCACATTGACATGAACATGGGTACTTGTGAGATCCAAATGCCTATTGAAACACACTCATGGGATATTGGGTGACTTGTCTTGGGGTCTCATAGGCCTACACCACATGTGCACTGGGAACATCACATTCCTTCTAGCAATCATGATCACCAATTACCTCCTCCCTTTTTATCCCCTTTGTTTTATGTGAAAAAGGTTGAGATTCATGAGAGATTGAATGAGTTTTATTGAGGATATTTATTATATTTTTTGGTGATTAATCGCATGACTAGTATGGGGGTGCATGAGAATTTCATAGATAGGTCCTGAAGATGAGGATGAAAAGACAAATGGATTCTATTGAGTTGAGGTAGACATTCCATGGAGTACTGGTGGTGTTGCGCGGGTCATTAGGGGCGCACCACATGTCTTGTTGTGACCTAGAACTCCTCTTGACTCATCCCTTTATATCCCATTTTATTTTATCATACAAGAGTTATGGGTAATGCATGTTTCCATGAGTAATATCTATGATTTCTACAAGATTTCTCGATGAAGTATCACCTAACCATTATGGGTCACGTGAAGAGTTTGTAAGCATGTAGTAGAAATTCCTATTTATCTTCCCTTAGAGCACTGAAGAGCTACCTGGGAGCACACAAGGATTTCCATGCAGTGAGGTTGATAAGCTAAAGGGCTTCCCTGAGGTGATTCCGAGGTCTCACAGTGTTTCACGGATCACTCGGGGTGAATGTTTCATGTCTCTCAATGACTAGAAACCCCTATTGCCTCCTCCCCTTTATCTCCTTCATTTTATGTGATAAAGGCTTAAAGGTACTACAAATTGGATCGAATATCATCAAGGGATTTTATTTTTCCCAATGATTATTTGGCGCATGATATTTGTGACAACTAGGGGTATCTTTATTTAAAGATCATCCATCATTATATTTAAAGTATTTCGGATGGGTTTTCAAGCACTGGCCAATGAAAAACCATGCAGCCAAGGGGTACTCATTCGATTGTCTAGGGGGGAGAGTCTTCGCAAATGTAGGAAGGTTTTGAAGGGACATATGTGGGGATTTATTTGGGTTATATTCCATGTGTGGAGACTTCACATGACTCTGAAATGGTCACTTGATCGTGATTCCCTAAAATAATCATGCGCTCTGTGAGTCTTCAACCATCCTCCAACTTCTTTTATTTTGCAGGGAAAAAAATAATCATATTCATGTATTTCTCCCTTCATGATTTTTTCGATTCTTATTTGGCAGGCGTTAAAAAATATGATGAATGAAACAAGATTAAATTTTCCACCTATAAAAAATGTGGGATGATGAACCATGGAAAATGATTCAAAGTAACTAGAAGATATTTAATTTTTTGAAAAATAGGGAATATAAGAACTAATTTCTATGGAAATGTGAATATTTTAGTAAAAATATTGAAGAAAAAAGTGTTCATCCTCAATTACCCTGAGAAATTTACTATAATAAATTATGGAAACAAGGAAATTATCAAATTCAATGCCAAAATCCATGTGCTAACATAGATGACAAGGACTAAAACTTCCAAAGATAGTTTAAATCTTATAAAATCACAACTGTGTTGTCAGTTCAGAAAATGATAAGTAATGTGAAACAATGATCACCCACTCAAGAACTGTGAGTGCTATTCTAATATCTTGTTCAACCCTCTTCTCTATAGATATAATTTTCACTAAGAACATAATATATCTTCCTCGATTACATGATGTTGAATTATCATAATCCTATATTGGTATAGTTACTTTATCCAATGTATATTAATCTTATCTAATAGATGTTTATAGGAATGTACTTCCTATAAAATTTATAATCCTTAATGAAAATTTATGTGATATTCATCATGGATTTTATTTATTGAAAATGATAATTTACATGAAATGAAAATCACTTTTAAAAGGCAACACAAGATCAAATATTAATTCTAGTATGATTAAAAAATAACTATGTAAAATTAAACCCATAATATTTGGGTAATTAACATAAATGGTTAAAGGAAAAAAGAAAAAATTATTTATATTCCAATTATGAGGGGAAAGATGACATCACTAGACATACCAAGGATAGTGTGGATGAAACATAATTTGAAATTAAATCCAAATTCACTTGTATCTTATATACACCATTAACTATTTTATTTTTTAGGAAAAATTAAAATTTTGGGGATGCAATTTATTTAATGGAGAGTATGCAGTGACCTAGAATTCAACTATGTATTTACCTTAAATAAACATTATGTTAGTTTGTTCTATATGAAATACATAACTAAAAAAATTTATACATCAAAATTAAATTTGAACATTATAATATATCCATTAAATTTTATGTTATAAAAGGAAATATTAAGATATCAAAAAATAAAAAAACAACGAAATGATATCAGGCATCATAAGTCCCCCTTATAATGTTAAGTTTTTGGACCTTTAAAATAAGTTATCTTATCTATGGTTTTAACTAGAACACGCCCATAAGAATCCAAAAATTAATATATGAGACAATTTAATGTGATAAATACCTATTCTAATTGTAATTTTCAAAAGATCCATGATATCAGAATCACCACCCAAGATTTCCATTAAAGCTTAAATTATACTTAGATCATACATGGGGAACCTAGGGGGTTATATAATTTGAAATTAGTATGATATAAATATGTAATTATTAATTTAATAAGTTATTTATCCAATTTATTTTATATATTTTACTTTTAAATAAAATGGCTATTTTTATTAACAAATTGATAAAATTAATAAGACCATTTTACTCTTAAAAATGTTGTTTTTTTCTAAAATTTATATTTTATACATTTTATTATGAGAAACTAAATATAAAATAGATATTATATATTATTTAAATTAAAAATATATTATTAGTAATATAATTTATTTTTGAAAAGAAGTAAGAATAAAAATAGTCAAAATTTTAAAAAAATTATTTTCTTTTGTAATTTTTTTTTATACTTCCATTTAAATGTTAAATTATAAAATTTGAGAAATTTAATATGAAAAACTTAAATCCACTTTTGTATTTAAAATAAAAAATTTATCTTATGATAGAATTTTCAGATTTTTCTAAAATAGTTTATTTTTAAGTGAATAGTTGAAACTACCATTTTAACATATTTTTTATTGTTTTTGATATTATCATTATTTAAGAAATACATTAAAATTTAATAAAATTATTAATTAACAAATGATATTATTTATGGGTTAAATCATGAATTTTTAATATTATTTATAACTTATATAACGTATATTTAAATTTTAGAACTTAGGTAACATTTTATTCCAATTAAAATTTGTTTTTCAGTATTCTCTTCCAGTTACATTTTTTTGTCATAATATTTTTAACACTACTTTAAAGCTAAAAAAAAATATTTTTATCATAATATAACAAATTAGGTCATTTAAATGAACAAAATTGATATTTTTAAACCACACATAAATGTTATGACTAAAAACCCACTTTTCAAACATTTATTTTTTGTGTCATGTGTGTTAATAATGTAATTCATTTTTCTCATCCAAAGATATTTCATTTGAAAAAATTATTTTCATATAAAAAATTTGCATTTTTGATATTATTTAATAAGTCCATTTTTTATTTTTTTGTTAAAAATGAAAAATGAGGTTAAAATCACTAATTATAGTGGAAAATGTAAAAATGGTAAAAAGTGATTAAATAAGTGTAAATGAAAAAAATATTTTAAAAAAAATGTTACTCTAAATATTTAGATGATATGTGGCTCATATAAACCTCCCTGATCAATTATTTTACACTTTTTGATCCTTTGATACATGAATAGTTACATACAATAATTGAAATGTAATGGGTACTTCCAAAATTACCCTTATCTTTAAATAAGAATGTGGATCACTTAAACCATATCATGAGACTTGTATTACTTATAATATAATCCTAGAAAATATTCAATTTTCTCCTCCTATAAGGCTATATCCTTTTTATATACCTCTTGTCTCAAAAATTTAACCAAAGAGCAATATTTCAAGGGTTATTTTGAAGGGAAATATCATGTTCTCAATGTTATTATTTTGTATTCCTTTGTCGTTTCTTCTAGATTTTCCAGCTTTAAAAAATTTATATAAATACTAATTTAATTAATTAATTGTTATTAATATACAAACTTTTTATTATATTTTTTTAGAACCAATTATTTTTACATTTTCAACCACAGAGAAAAAGAAAACAACATTGATTGTGCATACATGAAGACTACCACCTCCATAATGAATCATGGTTCAATTTTCATAAAAGACATATATGGTTGGTAATAAGGATACATTCAATGAATTAATATATATATTTTTATTTTAAAATTATAAAAAATTAATCAAAATGTATCCTATACATTCATTTTATCCCCTTTGATGAGAAATGGAATCGTTAATCATGCATATGTACGGACTACCACCTGCAAGAATGAAAAATTTTATTTTTTTACCACCATTATACATGAATGGTTCTAAGAATGAGTTTAATTAATGTAATTTATATTTATGTAATTTTTCTTCTTTTTTATTATTTATATTAACATTTTCAAAAAAATCATTCTCATAGTCATTAAATCAATATTACATGGCCCTTTTTGGGACAGTTTTACTACCTAATTGAACGATGATATAATTTTTATACCATAAATGATTGATGAATGCAATATAATTTTAATATAATATAATGATATATTATTTAATATTTTTTTAACAATTTTGGACAGGTTTTATTAATGTTCAATATATTAATCTATATACCTCCATTCGATCATTAAACACACACAAACAAGTTCATAGAAATATCATTTTCCAAGAACCATATCCATTACCATCACCAAATTAAATGTGGATTAAGTAATAATAGATAAATAATGATTATTATATCTTGGATATTACGTAAATGTTTAATTTTAAACCAATAAGTATTAATTTTCCATGTCACCATGAAACCCTTACAAAATAAACTATAAAGAAATAGTAACATCCAAAGATGAAAAAACTATACTCGCGTAACAAAATTATGATATATGGATAAAAATGATGTTTATAAAAGGTGATATATTTAATAAAGTCTTTGAAATTAGTTATTAGTATATTTATGTTCAATATAATAAAGTATAGAGCATGTTCAACTAAGTGGGATTTAATATTAATGGTTATTATCTCAAATTTCAATTCCTTAAGACATGTTTTTATAGCCTACATTTTCATTTTTATGGTGAAATTACTTCCAAAAAGTAATTTTATAATACAATTCTGTTAATGATAATGATATTAAATTTTCTAATGATTTTTCATTCTCCCATAGGGTGTGGAATCAAAAGTTACAAAACATGTAATGTTTTTTCTAACTCAATTACCTTTCATTATGTTACAAGGTTTCAGAATGAAATCTATAGACCACATTTAATTTTTAATTACCTTATTAATAATTTATCATATATTTCCTCCTTGGGTGGGGGGGGGGGTTTAAAATTCCTCCTTATAAATTCCTTATCAAATGATTATTACCTCAATTATTATCTTATATTAAAGGGTTTCTCAGTCTCAATTCCTATTTATAGTGACATGATTCTTTTTATGAATCAATATGATTTTATATAGTTTATATAATATATATTTTTTCAATTATAATATGAATTATATTATATTATCTATACTTTATGTTCAACTGTATTCTCTTTGTCCATTATGGGTTTTTATTTAAATTTTACAGAATTCATAAGGTTTATTTTTAGAAACTCATTTTAAAATAAATATCTCTAAAATTCCATAAACCATATGGGAAATTTTATAGTATTTCATTCCAATATAATATTCATTTTCAAATCCTTGATTATTCTTTATAATCATTTTTTCCACTAATTTTTTTAAATTTTATGTTCTATAATTTTTTATTTGATGTGTTTCTCAATAAAGGTATTTTTATAAAAATAATATAAAAATTTCTTTTCATGCATATTTTATCTTCAACTCTATATTTTGTGGAAAACCCTATAATTGTATCAAAAATTGATTAAGTTAATTTTTAACATTGATAAAATAAAATTTTATTGAATATTTTATTGGTAATAAATGGCATAATTTCCCTACAAGGTGTTAAATATGTTTATTTTCCAAATATTTGGAATTAGATCATTCATTTGAAAATTTGATGAAAATTCCAGTTCTACCCATTAAAGTGCACTGTATTATTTCAGAGATACGTATTTTTAATGTGTATTATTTGAACTTTAAATTTTGTAAAATTGTTACCAACTCAATTGGACACACCTTTTATTCAGGACATTGGAGCTAAAACGTGCATTTTATTGGGCTAAAAGGGCCATGAAGTCAAAGGGGGGCTGGAATTGCCAGATTGGACACCACAATAGTATTTTAGCCACAAAATATTTATCCAATCTTGTATTGGGGCAAAATTTGGGTCAAATATTGAAGAAGAAATTTCGAACAACTAATCGTTCTATCAGAACAACTAATTCACACGTTTTTGTGGTCAAGAAGGTGGTGTAAGTTGGATTAAAATATTTTTCTACATTTCACCATTCACACTTAAAACCACTTATAAGCTATATTCCCCTACACTCTATAAATAGGTATTTTTCTCATTTAGAGGGGTTGAAACATGAATTAGGAGGTTGGGAGAATATGAGTAGTGGATCCATACCATTTCAATTTACAATTGGAGGAGGGATGCTATAAAGATTGGATCTCATCAAAATGCTCTTCTTTTCCTCTTCTTTGTTGTATTATAGTTGTTATTTTGATAACATCATAGTTTCATTTCCATTTATTCTATTATTTTAAATTTCCTTATTCTCTTAATCTTACTCTTTAGTCTAGAAATCAAGAGTATAAACGTGATTGGGTTATTCCCTTTCCACAACCTTTTCAAATGGAAAATGTTTCTACGATGACTACACCACCCATGAAAGAGTTTTTCTTTTTATTAATTGATCTAACCCATAAATTCTTCATTAATTTATTTTTAATAAATGAGGTACTATAATTTACTTAATATGATTCATTAATTTAGTTATTTATTTAACTGAAAATAATCAAGCAATTGAACAATAAACACAAAACACGTGATGATGAGATTTGTGTAAATTGTGAGAGCGTAAACTTATTCAGTAAAACCAAAACATAAGGGATCAATTTGTGGAGTTAAAATATAATCCATAAACTCAATTAATCCTAATTTATAGATTGTATGCGTGATCTAATTTACTACTGACCAAATGTTATCCTTAGAACATCAATCATATCAAGGTGATGTGATTGCATATTCCCAATCTAGCCTTCGGGCCACCCAGGCCTTCGGGTCAGTAAGGCCTTCATGACAACTCAAGGCCTTCAGACTACCTTGAGGCCTTTAGGACACCTTAAGTGTAGATACAAACCTGAAAACCTACAAGGAACAAGTTCTAGAAGGATGTTGATCAAGGGGCATTCACCATTGCAGAAGCTAAAAGGATCGCAGGAATGAGAGGATATGACACATGCCATCGAGACTAGTCTGTTCATGCACGAGAAAGCCTAGTTGAACATCCATGCAAAGGTGGAGAGATAATTTCATGATGAAGATGTTGGGGAGGAGAAGTTCTAAGTAGTTAGTCTGGGATGTATGTAATGTTTGAAGCTTGCGGGCAATTAATTCCACTAAGTCCTATGGGACTTGTAATACTTATGCCAACGGGCCTTGTAAGGGTTCCACCACACCCCATAAAATGTGGATTATCAAAATCAATAAAAATGAAGGCCTTAAGGGAATTTGAGGAGGATATTAACAAATAAGGGGATCATAATTAAGTGGATATTAATTTAAATGAAAATGATTAATGATTATATGAAGAGGTATAGTTAGATCGATTATTCCATTTAAAACATTTTCTAAAAAAGCATCTTCTCATTGTGTATTATTAATCAAATTTCACATAAAATATAATCATGGTCTAGAATAATTATTATTCTTATTTTATAAACATAAAAAACCCCTATAATTCTAAGTTATTTAGTTTTTTATATATTTAAAATAACTTTAATTTTATGTTTTAAATTACTTAATCTTTTGAGAGGTGACCTTGGTCAGGAACTCTACTACACCTAAATAACCTGAAACCGAAATTCATTTGAGATCATCCATGACAACGCCTTTCATATTGTCACCGTTTGGGGGGAGTAAAGTAATTATTTCAACTAATTGGAGTTTTTTATTTTATTTTTCATTTTATTCTCTTATTCTATTATTTATTCCTTCTTTACCCAATCCATTTTTCTTCTTCTTTTGTTTTCTTCTCCTTTTTTGGACCATCAACTCAAACTTATCATTTTTATTTTATTATAGTCCAATTTTATTCTTTTCATTTTTTATTTTACTGATTACATGAACTAATCTTGAGGATATTTTAGATCTTGACCCTGAGATTGAACATAGCCTTAGGTCTTGAATTAGACATTCCCAGTCTACAAGAAGTTTCAACATTCAACCAACTAGAGAATTCCTCCATTCTAGTAATATTGAAATTTGAATCAATTCTAATGAAAACATAAAATAAGAACCGATGTCTAAAAACAATAATAATAAACTGAATCAAACCATTTGGTAATTGAATAAACTAGATATTAATTATCAACAAAATTTTATGGAACACACAAATCTCTAAATAGACTTTGAACTGAATTTTGGGTTAATTCACATACTTCCATAATTTCATGGATTATATGGTGATGATCCAAATCAACATTTAAAATAATATAATGTGGTTTCTTAACCATAAAACTAAGAAATGTACCTGAAGATCAAATCAAACAAGGAGAATTCCCATTATCACTTGATGGAACTAAAACAGATTGGATGTATTACTTAAAACCCGAATATGTAACTTGTTCGAATGATTTGAAACTTCTTTTATTTTAGAGATTTTTTCTAGCATCAAGGACTACTTCCATTCGTAAAGATATCTCAGGAATCAAGAAAGCCCAAAGGGATTAAATGTAAGAGTACTGATAGTGATTCAAGAAGTTGCGTGAAATCTTCCCACATCAGTAAATTAGTAAGCAACTACTCATCCAGTACTTATAGGAAGGACTCACACCTATGGAGAGAAGCATGACAAATGATGTAGCTAGAGGATTATTGGTCGAAAAAAAACCAGCAGTTGAATATGGATTAATCAATAATATAACATAAGACTCCCAATAATTTGGTGATTGAGGTACACCAAATGTTAGAGGAGTACATCAAGTAAGTCATTCTTATCTTGAAAATAATTTGATTGATACTAAGTTTTAATAACTAACCACTATAGTGAGATAGATTTATTTGGAAAAAAGACATCCCAACCATCTCTAACAAGGCCATGTGGGATTTTCACTAAAACAGATCACCCAACTGACTGTTGCCCCCCAACAACAAGAGATGTAGGATTGCACATCAGTATTTCCAAGGAGACCATATCATAATTAACAAAAACCACATCACTCTAAGAAGTATGATTTATTTTATCCAATGTACAACCAAGGGTGGAAGGATCAACTAGACAAGATGTATGACTTTGGACAACAACAAAGGTCCCCTTTTCAACAAAACTTCTAAAAGCCTCTGCCTTACCAATAAGGTTTCCAACAACCCTAAAAGAGATTTGAAGCTCAAGAATCAAAAAGTTAAAAACAAGGGAATTCTCAACCAAAGGTAGACTCTAATACCGAATATCTTTTGAATCACATTGTTCTTAATCAATAGAATGATTTTAAGAGTCAAGGTTCTAAGTTGAGGGAGTTAAAGACACAAATGTGCCAGATTGACACCACCCTCCATGAAGTAGTAAGTAATAACTCTAGAAATATTCCTTCCCAAACTACTCTAAATACCAAGAGGAATGTTAGTTCCATCACATTGAGAAGTGGGAATAATACTACTGATACATCTGCACCTATCATTCCACAGAGATTCACCTCAACTTCAGAGAAACCCCATTTAAGAGTAGCTGATGGGAAGCTTAAGGAGAAAGAAAAAAGTAAGAAAAAAATTGATTATTTTTCTCATAAACCCCTTCCTTCTCCAAATAGAGTTGTTCAAAAAAAAATATGGATGAATGGGAAATGAAAAAAGAGGTTTTGGCAACATTCAAGTGTGTATAGATAAACACCCCCTTATTGAATCCTTTAAGAAAATCCCAAGGTATGCCAAATTATTAAAAGAACTTTGTAATAATCATATATGGATCAAGTGAAATGTGAGGATAAATATTGGAAGGAATGTGTCAGCACTCATTACACCAACTCAGGAAATTCCAAAAAAGTACAAGGATCGAGGGACATTCACTATACCATGAACCATATAAGAGTTACAATTTTCTGATTCTTTATGTGATTTAGGTTCTTCCATATATGTTATTCCTCAATATATATTATCTTATTTACAGGTTGGTGAATTGAATCTGATGAGAGTAGTGGTGAAGTTGAAAAATAGAGCTACGACATATCCAGTGGGAGTCCTTGAGGATGTACTTGTTTAGGTAAGATACATGATCTTTCCCACATATTTCTATGTTTTTAACATATACGATGGTCAGGTAAGTTATCATGCTCCCATTAGCTTAGGTAGTAGCTTCCACAAAACTATAAAAACAATCATAAATGTCCACAATGGTACACTTTCCATGGATTTTGGAGATGAAGTTTTGATCTTTATTGTTATGGAATCCATGAAGTACCCCTCATAGGACTATTATTATTTTGTTATCTCCCATTTTGAACCACTAGATAAAAAACCCATGGAATAAGATTTTCCTATTATTAGGAAGATTATAAGTATTGGTTCTCTTTTGATGTATAATATCACTTCCACACCTATTTATAATGCACAAAACACTCTTAGATTGTATTTTTAAATGGATTCATATTCTTATTTTGATCATGTTCACTCTGATTATGCCTTGTATGTTGAGTATGTTGATGGTTTTAATGCGTTATTCTATGATTTTGATAATGTTTATTATGATACTAATCTTCATTATGAACATATTTCAGTTCCCTCATTGTCTCCATCCATACTAAACCCCCATCAATGGAACTTAATCCATTGCCACCAAATCTCAAATACTCATACTTGTTAAGTGGTGAGATATTACCTATTATCACTGCTAACAATCTCCCTTTTGAACATAATGAAAAACATTTTAATCTTTTAAGTAATAACATTAGGGAAATCAGGTGTACATTGGATGACATATATGGTATTATCCCCTCCATTTTCAATCATATAATTCTTTTCGAAGATAGTGCTAACCTAGTGAGGCAACTACAAAGGAGACTAATCCCAACTCTTTTGGAAGTTGTTACAAAAGAAGTTGAAAAATTTCTCAAGGAAGGTATAATTTATATAATTTTATATTATTAGTGGTGAGTCCTATTCAATTAGTGACTATTAAAAGTGATGTAACTGTTTTTAGTAATGATATAGAGGAGTTAGTTCCAATAAGGGTGTAAAACAGTTGGTGTGTGCATATTGATTATAGGAAACTAAATCAATCCAATTGTAAAGACCATTCCCCACTCCCATTTGTTGATCAAATGCTTGAGATACTATATGGTAAGACACATTATTGTTTCTTGGATAGATTTTATAGATATTTTCAGGTTCCTATAGATCTAAAGGATCAGGAGAAGACAATATTCACTTATCCATTCAGTACATTTTCATAACGAAGGATTCCATTTTGACTATGCAATGCCCCAGGTAACTTCTAGAGATACATGGTGGGTATTTTTTAATATTTCATTGAGACATGAATGGAGATATTTATGGTTGAATTTATAGTTTATAGATCTTTATTTTATGAATGTATCTTTATTTTGGGAAAGTTATTGAATCACTATATTGGGAAGCATCTGGTCTTGAAATTTGAAAAGTGGAATTTCATGGTAGATCATGGGATTGTATTAGGGAATGTAGTGTCAAATCATGGGATAAAGGTTGATACATATAAGTTAGATATTTATTAATCCTTACCTTATCCTTCATGTGTGTGTGATGTTAGATATGTCCTATCGAATAGAGAATTTTATAGTCACTTCATCAAATATTTCAGTAAAATTTATCTTCCTTTATTGCGATTACTTCAAAAGGATTTTGATTTTGTGTTTAATGAATCTTATAGGACCTCTTTTGAAGAGATAAATAAGATTATGACCACTCCACCTATCATACATACCCCACAGTGAGACATTCCATTTAATATTATGTATGATGCTTCATGATTCACAGTTGGAGCTATCTTATCACAATGGGTGGAGGGACATTCACATGTGATTTCCTATGCTTTGAGGAAATTGGATTCAACCCAAAAAAACTACACAACCATAGAAAAAGATGTTTCCTTACATCCTATTCTCTTCAGATAAATTACTTTCATATTTATTAGGCTCTAAAGTAGTTGTTTTTTCTGATCATGAAGCTCTAAGGTACCTCTTGAAGAAGCAAGATGTGAATCCTAGGATTATCTGATGTATAATCCTTTTTAAAGAATTCTATATTGATATAAAGGATAATAAGGGGCCAGAAAACCTAGTGGAAGACCACTTGAGAAGGCTTAATCAAAAAATAGAGAGAAACACCTTGTACCAAGTACCACTTCAGGAAACTTTCCCTGATGAACATCTTTATTCCATCTCAGGTACACATCCTTGGTATTCTGATTTAGTTAACTACCTTGTTTCCTCTGAAATCCTTGAAAATTTAAAGAAACATCCAGTCCAAAAATTA
Organism: Viscum album; assembly: GCA_963277665.1. Lineage (NCBI taxonomy): Eukaryota > Viridiplantae > Streptophyta > Magnoliopsida > Santalales > Viscaceae > Viscum > Viscum album. The sequence continues at coordinate 2,126,279,450 of OY728119.1, forward strand.
AAGATAGAGTCTAGATTTTATGTGGGGGATTATCCCTACCTATGGAGCATGTATAGTGACCATGTTATTAGGAGGTGTGTTCCTGTTCATGAGTCTAAGTCTGTTTTACATTTTTGTCATATACTTACTCATGGTGGACACTCCAGACCCTGAAAGATAAATAGGAAAGTCTTAGACTCTGAATTATATTGGACTATCTTATTCCATGATTCTCATGTGTTTGTAAGTCATTATCATGTTTCTAATACACTGGGTAAATTTCTAGGGGACATGAGATTCCCCAACAACCCATATTATTCTATGAGATTTTTAATGTTTAGGGAATTGATTTTATGAGTCCTTTTCCAAGTTCATTTGGTTTCCTATACATTTTGGAAACTATTGATTATATGAGAAAATGGGTGGAGGATATGGCCACAAGGACTGATGATTCTCAAGTTTTAGTGGAATTTTTCAAGATATAGAGTTTTTGAAGGTTTGGAGTTCCAAAGGACATAATTAATGACCATGGGACACACTTTTTAAATCATGATTTATATTCCAAAAGTATGGGGTGATGCATAAAACATATACTCCCCACCACCCCTAAAAAATGGCCAGGATGAAGTTTCAAATAGGGAGTTGAAACACATTTTTGAGAAAACTATTCAACAAAATTGGAAGGATTAGAAGAAGCATTTGGATGATACACTTTGTGATTATAGCATTGCATAAAATACCCTCATTGGTATGTCCCCATTATAGATTATATTTGGGAAATATTTTCATCTCCCTAGGGGATTTGAGTATGGGGATTATTGGGCTTTAAAGAAATGAAACATGGATTTGGCCCAAGATGGAATTCAATAGAATCTAAAAATTAAAAAGCTTGAGGAGATTGTAACGCCCTAACCCCAGTTACCCAGAGTCAGTGCATTATTACATAACATTGGCATGATCACAAGAGATCAAGTCTCGAAAGACCGATTAATTTAGTAGTCTTGGAATCACTAGATACATTCATAAAGATTACATTACATCATAAAGTGAAAACTATAACAACATCTTGTCTCTATAGACCACTCTCATAGCCCATCATACTATCCCTGTAGGTCATTCATAAAATACTTCTTCACATCCTAGAAAAAATAAAACATAGAAAGGGGTGAGCTCAGATTCTAAGTAAGGATAACGATATAGCGAAAACTTTCATAATTAAGAATAAACATTTAAGGAAATGTATAATTAAAACAAAAGCCTTTTAAACTTTAACTTCAGCATAATATGGAGGAAATAAAATGAAATAATTCCATTAACTTATTCACATTGATATTCTACTAGTCGAATAATCACATGCAATATCATTAAACACTTTCATAATGATGGAATGCATAATGCCAGACTATCATAACCACATAGTCAAGGACTTATGCCAAGACTATAAATAAGATTTTTTCAAGGACTTATTCCAAGATACTAGTTTGTCTCATGAGACATACCGATGCATCGAGGAGCTATAGTGGGCTCCACCTGTCACTTACTAAGTCCAATGCATTCCTCATATGAACAGGTTTAAACATAACATAAACATTCGTATTAAAACTAGCATACGAAATGTCAATACTTTATCCATAATCCATGAATGGTATAAAAACAACACATCTATAGTCAAACATATCACAAAAAATTCAATATAATATGGAAGTTTTGTATCATAATAAATCAACTTCAAATAAGCTTAAAATCCATCAAAGGATGTTGACATAGATAAAATCAAAACTATTTGAGAGAAATATCTCTTTTTTTTAAATCATTTAAAAGTTAAATAATTATAAAAGAAAAAATTTACTTTGAAAATATTATTATAATCTTTTAAGGAAAGATTCGACGATTTTATGATGGCGGAAAATAGCCGCACCCACCGTATAATTTAAAAAATACATTCTTACCTTAATTTTGTCGAAAATGCTAAAAAGGACCTTCTTTGGAAAATGATGAAAAGATTCCTTTATAAAAATTTTATAAAAATTAAAACAAGGGTATAAAGGACTTTAAATTGTGTTCTATAAAATAGTAAGAATTTTTGAAATATATTTTTAAGAAACATGGATGTGGATGATAAAGAGGTCCCAGTAGATAATTACATATAAACAACCTCGGATAATGAAGAGATTGTGAAATAATCCCTTACCTTGTACTTTTCCTTGGTTGAGGGTAGTTTAACCTCCTGTATAATGGTGAAATAGTTGTTATTAAATTATACAAGAATCATATACATTAATATGATATCATATATGATCTTTTAACATTGCTTTGTTAATAATATCATAGTATTATCGTCGTTTCGGGTGTTAACTTAATCGTTTTCTTTTATATGTTTTGTTAAATAAGCCATGTTTTTTATGGATAGGTTGTATCTTATTCATATCCAGAATTATATCATGTCCTTAAAAATTATTTTTAATCATCAAATGAGAATTATACTTGAATGGATACGATTGGGAATGAATCTCATTGCGTTCGTGGAGACGGTAGTCCGTACGTACGCATGAGCGACAATATCATTCTTTTGGTATTAAAATAATATATAATTGGATGGTATATCATATATGCAGAATAATTATAATGTTATATTTATTATTTACTTCAATTAAACATCATTATCATACCCATCCAAATAATAATGCTTTGAATAACAATTACACCACGACGTGGAGACGGTAAGCCGTACGTAAGCACGTATGGTGAAATTTCATTAAAAGGATGGATAGAATACTGAATATGGTTGTACCATATTTATAATAACATCATAGTATATGGAAGATACTGGATTTATTATTTTATAATGGAAATAACAAAGAAAGATGAAGTTGAAGAAAGGAACTTGGAAGAGGGTGGTGAAAACAATACCTCTTCTTCGGGTTCTTTATTTTGATTTGATCAAAATGGATCCTTAGGTTGGATTTATGATCAAATAAGGCTGATAGGTTTAATTTAGGAAAGTTGAGAGAATATTTGGGCAGGGGTTTGATGAGCCAAAAGGCTTTTAAGGTGTGAATTAGAGGGAAGGGGAAGTGCCCTTTTATAAGAGGGGTGAGGGGAACCTTAAGAAAAGCTAGAAATATTATTTCATAATAAACTCATATTTGGTTTATAATGGCTCAAAATTTAATTATTTAAAGGTTAAGGTTTGTATAGGTCGAAAACCACTCAACCAATAGGTTTTTGACAGGTTTTGGTCACTATATTAACTTTATCTTTTTGATTTAACTCTTAGTTAAATAGTTTGACATTTACCATGTCTCTTTGTATTTTTATTTTATATAGTCAATAAACGTACTATTAACTTACAAGAGACCCCAAAGTGGTCCATTAATAATAAACCTATCATTATATAAGTACTTTGGCCGAAAATTAGATTTCTATGAATATAATATCAATTAATAATATAAAATTTGTTTTAAAAACTCATTTATGTCAATTTTGACAATATTTAATAATTGATTTTTGTTACTGCTAAAAACATTATTAATTCGAACAAAATTTATTTAAGAAATCCTAAAATGTCATATTAACCTATAAAATTCGTGTATGGAATCAAAACTGTCAAATTAAATTTATTTTAATATTTATAATACTAATTATTTGATTCTTTCATTAATAAAAAAAATATTGCATCATTATTGTGTCATAAATAAATTTAATTATTCAATGTCTAAAAATTATAAATAAAATACCATTATGTAATAAATCTTCTTAGATTTATAATTAATATTTATAGTCGAAAATATAACATATATTACTCTATGTAAAAATTGTTTTTCTAAAATATATATGCTTATGTCATTTTTGTATTTACTTTAACTTAATTAATATAAAGTGTCATTATCACTTACAAGTGGATCCATGGGGTCCCAAAATCGACCCAAATATGTCCATGATCAGAAATTTATCAACCAATAGGGTTAGGACACGTTTTAGGTTCATTTATTTTTATTATAATATTATTTTTTACCCTTATTTACCGGATTTACCCTTTAACCATGGTAAATAAAATATTTACCGAAGTAATTATTCAAAATGTCTAAAAATAAAATCTAACTGTTTACACAATTAGGATATAATGATTATAAATATGGAATCCATTTTTTCTAAATTAAAAACACAGAAGTGGCAGAAATTAATTTAAAATTATTTCCCATTGTTAAAAAAAACGTGTTTTTAAGACATTATAACTATCAAAAGATTGGCACTTGCTTATGTCCAGTTTAAATGTGAAATTATGTCCAATGACCAACATTGGAATTAAATGGTAAAAATATAATCTAATTATACTCTAAAATCACTAAAATTAATAATTTGTCACTATTAATTATTTCAATTAAAAAAGTTGTTTTTAATTAAAATTTAGTAATTTTCACTATTCATCAAAATATGAAAGTTATCCAAAAAGTACCAAACATTCACGCTAAGAAAATTTAGATATTCTAAATCCAAAAATTAAGTCCATTTAGAATGAAAAAATGTATAAAATTTCAGAAAGTGGGTATTACTATTCATAATGGCTAGTTTGATTGGTTGTGGTGGATGTTAGAACTCGAAGTTGCGTACAACACATGATACTGCATTATTCAAAGAGAAGCGTACCATGGAAGCTTGGGGTGTTAAATTCTCCCCTCCTTTAATAAATTTCATTCTCGCAATTTGAAATTATTTTTCAAAAATAAAAGGTTGAAAATATAAAATACCTTTGGAAAAACCCACATCAGAAATTAGGTTAATAAACATTATTCTTAATAAGAGGAAAAGGGAAAGGAAAGGGTAACCACAAAATTATGATCACGATTAAGATAAAATTGGTGGAAATTAGAGACATATAATTGGAGAAAAAATTTAAATATTTATAGGTAGTGATTGAGGTCATCAATCACAAACAAGTGTAAAATTGAGGGCCTTAAATTCATCAATCTATAATGATTTAAAATACAATCGGGTCAACAAAACATATGGTATTAGGATAAAACATTTTTGGGTTTAATATCCCCTCACAAAAATATATGAATTAATTTCTTTATAGAATAAGAGAAGAAGAAAAATATATACTTGACAAATAGAGTCCCATCCTTTCACTAATTTCTACCACAAACTCATCTTTCACTCTAAAAGATAATAGAACTTAAAAAATACCCTATTTATCCTATTCGTATAGGATTACAAAAAAAATTAATTTATAATTCATCTACCATAACTTTTAAAAAAACTACATTATTCAATCCAGGACATCACGTGGGCCAGTGGTAGGTGATACACCCTTGTCGCCCTTCGGTTGCGGGTTCAAGTCTCGTGGCCTTACCGGATGCGGCGGGTTGTCGCCCAACCTCCGGGTTGTCCTTTTATGGAAATCCAAAAATAATCTCAAACTAGAATTATCTAAAATACTTCTATCCAAACTCACAGTCCAAAATTTATAAGGAAGGTAAACACAATGAAGATCCTTTTTTCCGCTTAATAACATGTGAACACCTTCATCATGTATTCTATTAAAACACTGCAACATCCTGAATTACCATAAAAACTTATTGATTACATTCATGATCCCTTATTCCTTATAGAATACTGGATATACTCCTTCTATAAAAAAATGTTGTAAACTCCAACAATGATGGAATATACAAATCATTAATCAGTTTCAAGGTAGTCAAGAATATCAAATATAATTTATCCAAATCAATCATGTATTATTCCAAAATCACTACCTCGGTATCAGAACCATATTATGGTTTATCTTTCTCTCAACCATATATTTTCCAAAAATTTATCCTGCTATTGAGTCACTTTTCTTGGTTCCATACAATCTCAAGTCCTTAATAAAATAGTACTGCAGTGCAATCATTATATACTCCATAATTATTATAACCAGTACATTGTTGATACAAAACTCAAATGACATAATTCTCTAATAAAAACATAAGAAATCTAATCATTCCTCCTCATCTGTGGTAGTATCATAACTTGATTATTATCTAATAGCATAATTTGGGGTATACTCTAATGATTTGGACATTGGTTCGCGTAGTATCCCAACTCCTTGGAGATGAAGCATTTTACATTTGAAACCTTTTTCTTACCCTTGCAATCACATACTTGGTGTACTTTTTCTCCATACTTATAACAAACTCGGATTCCCTTCATGAAAGTTCGAGGGTGTTTCTTCCCACAGTTATCACATATGGGCAAATTCTTCTTTTCCCTATCCCCTTTATCCATATTTCTCTCTTCCATCCTTTTCTTCTCTTGCTTCCCTTCAAAGTCATAGGACATAGAGAATTCTTTACATATCTTGTTAACACAAGATACTATTTCTTCATATGTTGAGAATACATTGGAGACTATTTCCCTTCTAAATTTTGGCTTAATACCATGAAAGATATGATCTTTCTTACTCTTTGGATCATACGTATTGTTGGAGCTCACATTCCTTATACTGGGTTCCATTTATATACATTGGCATAAACTAGGTCAGTTTACAAATGAAAATGAATAATTGCAAACTTGTAAAATACCTAAGGTAAATTGAACGGTCTATGGATATAATCCATAATCATAAAAAATTTTCTTTGAGGAAGTATTTACTCATAAATACTTCATAATTATTTGTAAAGAAAATGAAAATTTTCTTAAGCATATCCCCCGGGAGTGTCGTAACCAAGAGTGCAGCAAGACCCATTGTCGTGCACCAGTTCCCATTTGAGACTAGCTCAAAGTAGTGATTTCGGGTTTTACCCCTAGGTACATCTGTGCCAAAGCTGCCTCTATATACTCTTATCCAGACATGGATGTATTTTCATGGTAAACTAACAAAATCTATACATTAGGAAAATTCTAGGAATTTCTTCTATACTAATCCTCAAATTCTATCTTATGGCTATGTGCTCTAATCAAAGTTTATCTAAATCTAGTTTACAAGGTTTGTACTAAAATTCCTCTAATACCAACTGTAACACCCTGATCCCAGTTACCCAGAGTCAGTGCATTATTACATAACATTGGCATGATCACAAGAGATCATGTCTTGAAAGACCGATTAGTTTAGTATCCTTGGAATCACTAGATACATTCATAAATATTAAATTACATCATAAAGTGAAAACTACAACAACATATTGTCTCTATATAATACACTCATATCCCCTCATACTATCCCTGCAGGTCATTTATAAAATAATTCTTCACATCCTGGGAAAAATAAAACATAGAAAGGGGTGAGCTCAGATTCTCAATAAGGATAAAAATACAGCGAAAACTTTCATAATTAAGCATAAACATTTAAGGCAATGTATAACTAAAACAAAATCATTTTAAACTTCAAATTCAACATAATATGGCAGTAATAAAATGAAATAATTCCCTGTAATTATTCACATGGATATTCTACTAGTCGAATAATCACATGCAATATCTATAACCACTTTTATAATGATGGAATGCATAATTCCAGACTATCATAACCACATAGTCAAGGCCTTGTGCCAAGACAACAAATAATATTTTTTCAAGGCCTTGTGCCAAGGAACTAGTTTGTCTCATGAGACCTACCGATGCATCGAGGAGATATAGTGTGTTCCACCCGTCACTTACTAAGTCCAATGCATCCCTCATATGAACATGTTTAAACATAACATAAACATTCATATTAAAAATAGCATACAAAATGTCAATACTTTCTCTATAATAAATTAATGGTATAAAAATAACACATCCATAGTCAAACATATCAAAAAAACTTCAATACAATATGGAAGTTTTGTATCATAATAAATCAACTTCAAAACAGCTTAAAATCTATCAAAGGATGTTGACATAGATGAAATCAAAACTATTAGAGAGAAATATCTATTTTTTTAAATCATTTTAAAGTCAAATAATTATAAAACAAAACATTTAATTTGAAAATATTCTTATAATCTTGTAAGGGAAGCTTCGACTATTTTATAATGGCAGAAAATAGCCGCACCCTCCGTATAAGTTAAAAAAGACATTCTTACCTTAATTTTGTCAAAAAGGTTAAAAAGGACCTTGTTTGGAAAACGACGAAAAGATTCATTTATAAATTTTTTATAAAAAGTCAAACAAGGGTATAAATGACTTTAAACCATGTTCTATAAAATAGTAAGAATGTTTGAAATATATTTTTAAGAAACACGGATGTGGATGATAAAGAGGTCCCAGTAGATAATTATGTATAAACAACCTCAGATAATGAAGAAATTGTGAAATAAACCCTTACCTTGTACTTTTCCTTGGTTTAGGGAAGTTTAAACTCATGTATAATGGTGAAATAGTTGTTATTAAATTATAAAAGAATCATATACATTAATATGATATCATATATGATATTTTAACATTGCTTTGTTAATAATATCTTAGTATTATCGTCGTTTCGGGTGTTAACTTACTCGTTTTCTTTTATATGTTTTTTTAAATAAGCCATGTTTGTTATGGATAGGTTGTATCTTATTAATATCCAGAATTATATTAAGTCATTAAACATTATTTTTAATCATAAAATGAGAATTTTAATTGAATGGATATGATGGGGAATGAATCACATAGCGTTCGTGGAGACGCACTACTGGAAATATAATATTTCCCAACGGTTCACAACCATTGGGAAAGCCCCTATAACCGTTGGTATATGATATACCAACGGTTGTGATAACCGTAGGGAAGTAAGCTGTTGGGAAAAGGTTTTCCCAATGGTTTATCAGAAACCGTTGGCATAGTCTCACAAAATCCACCCTATCCCAACGGTTCTTCCAAACCGTTGGGATAGTTTTTCCCAACGGTTTGGGAGAACCGTTGGGAAATATCAATATCCCAAACTCTTTCCCAACGGTTTAGAACCGTTGGGAAAAGAGATATTTACCAACGGTTCAATGAACCATTGGTAAAAACTTCTTTAGGATTATATGCCAACGGTTTTAAACCGTTGGCATACCCTATGCTGCAAATTGCAGCACCCTGCAATTTGCACAGCCCCTGTCCATCCGGCCCCTCTCCATCAGGCCTCATTTTGACCTCATTTTCAATCCAATTATTGTACCTGCAATAAAATAAAACATACATATACAATTACGAACAAATTCATACACATTTAACATATAATGGATCCTGAAACTATACACATCCATAATTAAATTAGAATTCATAACGTAATTATAAACGTACATAATTCATATAGAATTCAATTTAAAATTTAGATGACAATTATATGTGGAATCCGAAATTCAATTCATAATTTGATCGGTTTTTTCTATACCATATATTTTTACCTCAAATGATGTCCATTTTAAACAAATTACATACACCTGAAGTGATACCGGCCACACCGCACCTCAGATTGAGGCGGGGTTGACTCGTACACGTCACATTTGACCCATGGATCGTTTTTCTAAAGTATTGACACAATCCGAATGAGTTTGGTCGGTTTTCCGTATGCCAGTTGATGTTTTTCACTTAAAATGACATCCTTTTGAAACAAAAGACGGACACTATGAGTGGTGCCGACCACACCGCGTCTCCAATTGAGGCGGGGTTGATTCGTACACGTCACATATGACCCATGTATCGTTCTCCTAAAGTTTAAATGGAAACCGAAAGCGTTTGGTCAGTTTTCCGTATGTACTTAAAATGTTGTCCATTTTAAACAAAAGAGTGACACTTAGACTAATCCTGACCACACCGCGACTCAGATTCATCCCGGGTTGGCTCGTACATGTCACATATGACCCATGGATCGTTGTGATAAATTATCAGAAGATTCCGAATGCGTTTAGTCGGTTTTGCATATGCCAGTTGTTCTTTTCATTTATAATCATGTCCATTTTAAACAAAAGAGACAGAGTTAGAGCGGTGTCGGCCACACCGCATCTCGGATTAAGACGGGGTTGACTAGTACACGTCACATATGACCCATGGATCGTTGTGCTAAAGTATCGAAAGAATCCGAATGCGTTTGGTTGTTCTTCCGTATGTCAGTTGATGCCTTTCACTTAAAATGACGTCCTTTTGAAACAAAAGACGGACACTTTGAGTGGTGTCAGCCACTCCACATGTCGGATTGAGGCGGGGATGATTCGTACACGTCACATAGGACCCATGGATCGTTCTCCTAAAGTTACAATGGAAACCGAATGCATTTGGTCGGTTTTCCGTATGTACTTAAAATGGTATCCATTTTAAACAAAAGAGATCCATTTAGACTGATCCCGGCCACACCGCGACTCGGATTGACCCGGGTTGGCTCGTACACGTCACATATGACCCATGGATCGTTGTGATAAATTATCAAAAGATTCTGAATCCGTTTGGTCGGTTTTGCGTATGCCAGTTGTTCTTTTCACTTATAATCCTGTCCATTTATACAAAACAGACACAGTTAGAGCGGTGTCGGACACACCGCGCCTCGAATTGAGGTGGGGATGATTCGTACACGTCACAGATGACCCATGGATCGTTCTCCTAATGTTTCAATGGAAACCGAATGCGTTTGGTCGGTTTTCCGTATGTACTTAAAATGGTGTCCATTTTAAACAAAAGAGAGACACTTAGACTGATTCCGGCCACACCGCGACTCGGATTGAACCCGGGTTTCCTTGTACAGGTCACATATGACCCATGGATCGTTGTGACAAATGATCAAATGATTCGGAATGCGTTTGGTCGGTTTTGCGTATGCCAGTTGTTCTTTTTCACTTATAATCATGTCCATTTTAAACAGAAGAGACATATTTAGAGCGGTGTCGGCCACACCGCATCTCGGATTGAGATGGGGATAATTCGTGCATGTCACATATGACCCATGGATCGTTCTCCTAAAGTTTAAATGGAAACCGAATGCGTTTGGTTGGTTTTGCGTATGTCAGTTCTTTTCACTTATAATCCTATCCATTTTAAACAAAACAGACACAGTTAGAGAGGTGTCGGCAACACCGCGCCTCGGATTGAGGCGGGGATGATTCGTACACATCACATATGACCCATGGATCGTTCTCCTAAAGTTTCAATGGAAACCGAATGCGTTTGGTCGGTTTTCCGTATGTACTTAAAATGCTGTCCATTTTAAACAAAAGAGAGCCACTTAGACTGATCTCGGCCACACCGCGACTCGGATTGAGCCCAGGTTGGCTCGTACAGGTCACATATGACCGATGGATCGTTGTGACAAATTATCAATAGATTCGGAATGCGTTTGGTCGGTTTTGCGTATGCCAGTTGTTCTTTTCACTTATAATCCTGTCCATTTTAAACAAAAGAGACACAGTTAGAATGGTGTCGGCCACACCGCTCCTCGGATTGAGGCGGTATTGACTCGTACACATCACATACGACCCATGGATCCTTTTGATAAAGTATCGACACAGTCCGAATGCCTTTGGTTGGTTTTCCGTATGTCAATTGATGCTTTTTAGTTAAAATGACGTCTTTTTGAAACAAAAGACAGACACTTTGAGTGGTGCCGGCCACACTGCGTCTCCTATTGAGGTGGGGTTGATTCGTACACATCACATATGACCCATGGATCGTTCCCCTAAAGTTTCAACGGAAACTGAATCCGTTTGGTCGTTTTTCCGTATGTACTTAAAATGGTGTCCATTTTAAACAAAAGAGTGCCACTTAGACTTATCCTGGCCACAACACGACTCGGATTCATCCCGGGTTGGCTCATACACGTCACATATGACCCATGTATTTTTGGGATAAATTATCAACAGATTCGGAATGCATTTGGTCGGTTTTCCGTATGCCAGTTGATGTTTTTAACTTAAAATGACGTCATTTTGAAACAAAAGACGAACACTTTGAGTGGTGCCGGCCACACCACGTCTCCGGATTGAGATGAAACCACCATGCAACATTCTAATTATTATTCTTGACGTGTACGCGCAGACGACACCTCAATCGGACGTGCGGTTTGCACGGTATGACTCAATATTCGTGTTTTAAGTGATGCACGCGCTTCGTAAACGCCCGTGAGGGGGGTCCAAATGGGCCGAAAGAAGTCGGAATGGCCTGAAATAAGACAAAAAATACGGGAGAGTGATTTATGAAGTGGTCGAGTAGACGACACGTCAATCGGACGTGCCGTGTGCCCGCGGTGACCGACAACCCAGTTCTGGTGTCATAAACGGCCAAAACGGGTGTCCAACAGTCAAATTCATAGAGGAAAACCTCATATTGAGCTGAAACCACCGTGAAAAATTCTAATTATTATTCGTGACGTGTACACGCAGACGGCACATCAATCAGACGTGCGGTTTGCGCGGTACGGCTCAATATTCGTATTTTAAGTGATGCGCGCGCTTCGTAAACGCGCGTGAGGGGGGTCCAAATGGGCCGAATGAAGTCAGAATGGCCTGAAATCAGACGACAAATACGGGTGAGTGATTTATGAAGTGGTCGAGTAGATAGCACGTCAATTGGACGTGCCATGTGCCCGCGGTGACCGACAACGCAGTTCTGGTGTCATAAACGGCCAAAACGGGCGTCAAACGGTCAAATTCATAGCGGACGACCTCGGATTGAGCTGTAACCACCGTGAAACATTCTAATTATTATTCTTGACATGTACGCGCAGACATAACATCAATCGGACGTGCGGTTTGTGCGGTACGGCTCAATATTAGTGTTTTAAGTGATGCATGCGCTTCGTAAACGCGCGTGAGGGTGGTCCAAACGGGCCGAACGATTTCAGAATGGCCTGAAATCAGACGAAAAATACGGGAGAGTGATTTATGAATTGGTCGAGTAGACGACACGTCAATCGGACGTGCCGTGTGCCCGCAGTGACCGACAACGCAGTTCTGGTGTCATAAACGGCCAAAACGGGCGTCCAACGGTCAAATTCATAGTGGACGACCTCGGATTGAGCTGAAACCACCATGAAACATTCTAATTATTATTCGTGACGTGTACGCGCAGACAACACGTCAATCGGACGTGCGGTTTGCGCGGTACGGCTCAATATTCCTGTTTTAAGTGATGCGAGTGCTTCGTAAATGCGCGTGAGGGGGGTCCAAACGGGCCGAACGAAGCCAGAATGGCATGAAATCAAACGAAAAATACGGGAGAGTGATTTATGAAGTGTTCAAGTAGACGGCACGTCAATCGGACGTGCCGTGTGCCCGCGGTGACCGACAATGCAGTTCTGGTGTCATAAACGGCCAAAACGGGCGTCAAACGGTCAAATTCATAGCGGACGACCTCGTATTGAGCTGAAACCACCGTGAAAAATTCTAATTATTATTCGTGATGTGTACGCGCAGAGGGCACGTCAATCGGACGTGCGGTTTGCGCGGTACGGCTCAATATTCGTGTTTTAAGTGATGCGCACGCTTCGTAAACGCGCGTGAGGGTGGTCCAAATGGGCCGAACGATTTCGGAATGGCCTGAAATCAGACGAAAAATATGGGTGAGTGATTTATGAAGTGGTCGAGCAGACGACACGTCAATCGGACGTGCCGTGTGCCCTCGGTGACCGACAACACAGTTCTGGTGTCATAAACGGCCAAAACGGGCGTCCAACGGTCAAATTCATAGCGGACGACCTCGGATTGAGCTGAAACCACCGTGAAACATTCTAAATATTATTCTTGATGTGTACGCGTAGACGGCACGTCAATCGGACGTGCGGTTTGCGCGGTACGGCTCAATATTCGTATTTTAAGTGATGCACGCGCTTCGTAAACGCGCGTGAGGGGGGTCCAAACGGGCCGAATGAAGTCGGAATGGCCTGAAATCAGACGAAAAATACGGGTGAGTGATTTCTGAAGTGGTAGAGCAGACGGCACGTCAATCGGACATGCCATGTGCCCGCGGTGACCGACAACGCAGTTCTGGTGTCATAAACGGCCAAAACGGGCGTCAAACGGTCAAATTCATAGCGGACGACCTCGGATTGAGCTAAAACCACCATGAAACATTCTAATTATTATTCATGATATGTACGCGTAGACGGCACGTCAATCGGACGTGCAGTTTGCGCGGTACGGCTCAATATTCGTGTTTTAAGTGATGTGCGCGCTTCGTAAACGCGTGTGAGGGTGGTCCAAACGGGCCGAACGATTTCGGAATGGACTGAAATCAGACGACAAATACGGGTGAGTGATTTATGAAGTGGTCAAGCAGACGACACGTCAATCGTACGTGCCGTGTGCCCGCGGTGACTGACAATGCATTTCTGGTGTCATAAACGGCCAAAACGAGCGTCCAACGAGCAAATTCATAGAGGATGACCTCAGATTGAGATGAAACCACCGTGAAACATTCTAACTATTATTCGTGACGTGTACGCGTAGACGGAACGTCAATCGGACGTGCGGTTTGCGCGGTACGGCTCAATATTCGTATTTTAAGTGATGCACGCGCTTCGTAAACACGCGTGAGGGGGGTCCAAATGGGCCGAACGAAGTCGGAATGGCCTGAAATCAGACGACATATACGGGTGAGTGATTTTTGAAGTGGTCGAGCAGACGGCACGTCAATTGGACGTGCCATGTGCCCGCGGTGACCGACAACGCAGTTCTGGTGTCATAAACGGCCAAAACGGGCGTCAAACAGTCAAATTCATAGCGGACGGCCTCGAATTGAGCTGAAACCACCTTTAAAAATTCTAATTATTATTCGTGACATGTACGCGTAGACGACACGTCAATAGGACATGCGGTTTGCGTGGTACGGCTCAATATTTGTGTTTTAAGTGATGTGCGCGCTTCGTAAACGCGTGTGAGGGTGGTCCAAATGGGCCGAACGATTTCGGAATGGCCTGAAATCAGACGACAAATACGGGTGAGTGATTTATGAAGTGGTCGAGCAGACGGCACGTCAATCGGACGTGTCGTGTGCCAGTTGATGTTTTTCACTTAAAATGATGTCCTTTTGAAACAAAAGACATACACTTTGAGTTGTGCCGGCCACACCGCGCCTCATATTGAGGCGGGGTTGACTAGTACACGTCACATATGACCCATGGATCATTGTGCTAAAGTATCAACACAATCATAATCCGTTTGGTCGGTTTTCCCTATGTCATTTGTTGTTTTCACTAAAAATCAAGTCCATTTTAAACAAAATAGATACACTTTTAGTGGTGTCGGTCACATTGTGCCTCAGATTGAGGTGGTGTTAACTCGTACACGTCACATATGACCCATGGATCGTTCTCCTAAAGTTTCAACAGAAACCGAATGCGTTTGGTTGGTTTTCCGTATGTACTTAAAATACTGTCCATTTTAAACAAAAGAAAGTCACTTAGAGTGGTCCCGACCACACCGCATCTCGGATTTAGGCAGGGTTGACTCGTATACGTCTCAATTGACCCATGGATTGTTGTCTTAAAGTATCAACACAATCCGAATGCGTTTGGCCAGTTTTCCGTATGCCAGTTGATGTTTTTCACTTAAAATGATGTCCTTTTGAAACAAAAGACATAAACTTTGAGTTGTTCCGGCCACACCGCGCCTCGGATTGAGGCGGGGTTGATTCGTACACGTCACATATGACCCATGGATCATTTTCCTAAATCATCAACACATTTCGAATGCGTTTGGTCAGTTTTTCGTATGTCACTTTTTGTTTTCACTTAAAATCTTATGGAAATTCATATAGAATATTTTTATATCATATTTAGTATGGATTAGATTTTAGTTGATCATGCTATGAAACATTTCATAGCTAATGAAATTAAGGAAGGTGGAGGGGCTGTCCGGGGGGCTGTCCGGGGGGGCTGTCCGGTGGGTGTCCGGGGGGCTGTCCGGGGACCAAGAGGAGGGTGGGGGGGCTGTGCGGGGTCTGTCCGGGGGGTGTTTGGGGGTTGTTCAGGGGGCTGTCCGAGGGTTGTTCAGGGGTTGTTCAGGGGTTGTTCAGGGGTTGTTTAGGGGTTGTTCAGGGGGTTGTCCGGGGTTGTTCAGGGGGCTGTTCGGGGGGCTGTCCGAGGGGTGTTTGGGGGGTTGTCCGGGGTCCAAGGGGGAGGGTGGGGGGGGGGGGGGGGGTTGTCCGGGGGCTATCCGGGGTCCAGGGTGGAGGGTGGGGGGATGTACGGGGGGCTGTCTAGGGGGCTGTCCGTGGGGCTGTCCGGGGGGTGTTTGGGGGGTGTTCGGGGTCCAAGGGGGAGGGGGGGGGGGGGGGGTTGTCCAGGGTCCAAGAATGAGGGGGGTTGTCTAGGGAGTTCTCAAACACACAACCACTAAAATACAACAACATCCATAAAAACAGACAATATATAAAAATAACTCAACTCCAATACTATACTACGAGTCTAGATAAAACCAACAACTAGAATAAATTAAACATCAAATCTCAATAATATAAGTCAAAAATGTAACGGATCAATATGTCCCACATCAGCATCAGCATCACCATCATCATCATCATCATCACCCTCGTCATCGTCCTCCTCATCGTCCTCACCCTCCACAGCGCCCTCCTCCTCGCCCTCCTCATCTCCCTCCTCTTCCGCATCAGACTCCTCGCCATCATCATCTTCAAGCTGGACATCGGCCTGACCACCAATGGAACTGCCACCTGGTGCACCATATATAGAATGTATCGATGACATGTATTCATCAATCGCTGGGCTAGCCTCTGCTGGGTGTGTTGGACGTAGAACTTCAATAAATTTCATAAATGAACTGTTTTCCCTAGCAGACTATTCTGCCGTCTCAGTGGCCCTTTTCTCAGCCTGTTCTGCCTGTGCCCTAACTTTCTGCAGCTCGGTGGCACTACAACTCGTACCTGAGGCAGGCCAATACCTCGTCAGGGCTATCCTAGGTCGGCAGCATACTCTGCCAGAATGATCCTCTCCCAACACCTGATGTAAGTGATCAGATAGCCCAAAATTGTCTGCTTCTTGGGCATCGAGGGCCTCTAAAGCATCCTGTTACAAATATAAATATATTATTAAGTTACAAAATAGAAATTAAAATATAAAATCAACAGATTAAAACTTACAATCTGCTGTTGAGTCGCTTCGTTGACAGCACTTCCATCCTTTTTTCGTCTACTCGAGCAAAATAGTTTTTCTCGAGGCACACGTCCTTCAATATTTTGTACTTGCCTCTACAATGACATTGAAAACAAAAGTTATATAAAAACTTTAGAAAATGATTAAATAATTGAGGAAACAAAAGAAAATGTATGTCGTAAAGAAAACTTATAAACAATTGTCATACCTGCTGCCTCTCATGATCCGGCATCATCGTGCGTCCTAGTGTATGGAGGTATTTTTTTTCATCAATGTTTTTTTTATTTTTTCCAGATGATTCCTAAATAAAATTCGATAATGCAAAGAATAATATTAATGAAAAACTTGAATGTTATTATTTAAATACCTCAAATGTAATTCATAACTTAAACTGGGTACTCGTCCAATGAGTAATCATCTGATGATACTGCTCTCTAGGAAAATCATCCACGACTGGTACCGCCTCTGACTCAGTTCCAACTCTAGCACACCAGCCAATATACAGTTCATGCTTGTAGGCTCTCCAAAGCTCGCCTAAATCCTTTAGATGTTCCAGTCGTGCACCCTCACCATCAGGAAAATTAAATCGAAGCTGAAATCAAAATATTAATTCATATAAATACAAAAAAAATTCATGGCATTAAATACAACATATTTTTTTTACCCATATCTCTGCCTAAGCTCTATCTTTGACCGCATGTGGCAAATGTCTCCACGATAGCGGGCTGACTGGAATGATGTCGGCGTATTTGGAAAGCGTCGCCAGAAAACTCCAACATTGCTGCCCTGTTTTCTCAACCATATGATTGTATTCATTATATTCCACCATAACCTATGTGCGACGGTTCCACACCGAACACATGCGTGTACGGCCCCACCCCCGCCTCCTGTCGATAGATGTATCTGTCATGAAAGAAAAACAAATATTTTATCAAAACATGTTATAATGAAGATAAATATTGCTATAAAAATTTGTTAGGGTTTTATAAATATACATGCGCTAGTCTGATCAATGAGTGGCGCCGGATCCACAGAACCTGATGGAGCACCCTCTGGTGGAACAGGAATCGAAGACAATGGAATATAAAAGCTCGGAGAGACAGAAGTAGAAGGAAAAGAAGATGGAACAGCTGTATGACCAGATGCTGACTGGGGAGTGGAATCATCATGGGATGTGAAAATGATGGGGCAGAAGATGCAGAAGGTAGCGAAAACATGGGAGGCCTAAATACCCCATGTGTCCCTAACGACACACCGTGATCAGAATGTGGGAAGGCTGAAACGTCAGTGGGAGGGGCAGGGTCGAGTCGGGCACGCGCAGCTCTACGTCCACCTATGGTACGAACCCTCCTCGTACCACCGGCCTGAGTACTAGGTTCAGTACTAGGCTCCTTGTCGAATAACTGTCGACGTAACGGTGGATCCTACAAAAAAGTTTACAAACAAATTAATCACATGACATTATATATTCTATAAATATGTATATATATATATATTTGAAATAAAGTACTCACTGTAGGCACTAATGGTGGAACGCCCAGCTCCTCCATCCGACGATTGTTCTCCGCCATTTTTTTCTTCGTCTCTCTTCAATTGGCTGCATTTCCTGCATTTGAAAACAAATATGTAATTAATTAGAAAAAGAAAATTAATGTGTAAACCAAAAAACTAAATATATGAGGGAATGAGGGGATTCATTGGTAATTTAGCTATCAGTTGTTTTAGAAGAGCTTGAATGAATTTAATAAAACATACAAGTTGTAATGTTCACCAAGTTAGAAATATTGTTTGATTTGGTTTGAATATAGTTCAATTCCAAATTAGAAAATTCAATTCAAATAAAACAGCAACCAATAAGCATTGAAAATTCACATAACGGTCAAGTCAGCTAAAACATATTTGTGATCAATACTAAATAAATATGAATATTACCAACCTTAACAACCCAACTCGAGGTAAACCAAAAGAATTGAGAACATGGATGAATGATTCTATATATTTCCAACCACAACTTCAGGTTCACAATCAACTCTGACAATTGAGCTATTGGAGTCATCAAAAGAAATAAATGGATTGGTTCCAATGGCAATAGGGACAGTGTCAATTCCATCATCAGCATCATCAAAAATATGTCTTGGAATTACTTCAACTATGACACCAAATTCAGGTTGAAGTTGATCTTTGACATAAAAAACTTGTTTATCCATTGATGCCAACACATATGGTTCTTCGGTAGCAAGAGTGATGGTCATATTAATTAATCAAAATCCACAATCATCAATAAATGTGCCATGTCTCGTCATCGAATCAAACCAATGGCATTTCATCATTGTGACTCGTCCATGAGAGTAATAATCCAATATTATTATTTTCTCAACGACTCCATAATAACCCACATTTTCAAGTCGCGGTCTACTATCTGATGCACTGGCATAACAATCTGTTGTGGCAGTAACCATAATACCATCATGTTGTGTTCTCATGTTTTTGGCTCGTTCAGTGACAATAAATCTGTACCCATTGATAACAATTGATTTACAGTCACGAACCACGGTATTAGGACCAAAATCCAAAGCTCTTATTTCCTCAGAGACAGAGTCAGTAGACAAACTCAATACCTGCAATATAAATGAAAGTTAAACTTAAGTAAATATTGAAATAATTAATTTAAACAGTAATATTTTTACCTTCAATTTTAACCAAGCAGAAAACTCTTTGCTATGCAAAATCTCTCTCCTTATCAAAGATAAAGAACGATGCTTCCTATTTATCATTGTTTTATGTTCCCTGTAGATAAAAAAATATGAATAGTTTAGCAGATATATATGTAAGATATACATATTCAATTTTGTTACCTGATATAGTCATCGAACAAATCACAGTTGAACAAAACTGTGCGATGTGCCATCTCCTGCTCTTCATGGCTTAATGTCTTCAATGTATATGATCCAGGAATTACTCCTATTTGAGGAAGTGATTGAAAACTGGGTTCAATTTTCTCATATTGTTCTTCTTCATTTCTCATTGGTCTGTTCATTCTTGTAGTAAGATCATAGAAATACATCGAACAGAAATCCATACATTCTTGAGCTAAGTAACCATTCACGATAGAACCTTAGGGATGATTCTTGTTTTGAACATAAGACTTTAATGTGAACATATTTCTTTTAGTTGGATACATCCAACGAAAAGAAACAGGTCCTCCGAGAAGTATTTCAGTTGGAATATGGACAGTCAGATGCAGCATGCATGTGAAAAATGATGGGGGAAATATTTTCTCCAACTCACACAAAATTAATGGGGCATCTGTCAACATTTTTTGCAAGAAATACTTGGACAACTTCTTAGCACAAAGATCTCTAAACAAATGGCACAACCGAATAACACACACCCTTACATTATTGGACAAAAGATGACAGATTGCTATTGGAAGCAACTCATGCAGTAGAACGTGATAATCATGAGTCTTCAAAGATTTTAGCTTCAACTCTCTTCTGTTGACCCGTTTTTATATGTTGCTTGAATAGACATCAGGAACTCTAATAGTCTCTAATACTTCCAGAAATTGTTTTTTTTCAATAGGTGTAATCACATAAGAAGCACATGGAATTTTCCATTTATTTTCACTGATATGCACAGGATACAATTATGGTCTGATGCCCCAATCCACCAAGTCATGTCGAGATCGTAAATCATCTTGTGTCTTCCCCTTGACATTTAAAAGAACTGAAAGCAAAATTTCACATATATTCTTTTCAATATGCATTACGTCTAAGCAATGACGTAGCAAATTGGTTGACCAATAAGGCAAATCAAAAAAGATACTCCTCTTCCTCCAATTGTAACAGGTTTCTGTGAAAACATTCTTTCTCTTTCCAAATTTCATTTGACCCTTCCCGAACGAAAAACTGAAATCTTTCAATTCATTAAGCACATCAGTTCCAGACATACGCTGAGGTGGATCATCGATCTCTATAGTATTATCAAATCTTCGACGATTCATTCTATATGGATGATCCTTTGGAAAAAAATCGTCGATGTCCCATAAAACTGAAACTACAACGATGTTTCAGTCTTCTGGATCGTTTATTCTTCATATAAACTGGACATGATAGTTTTCCCTTCGTGCTCCATCCAGACATCATTACATAAGCTGGAAAATCATTGATCGTCCACATAAGCGCAGCACGCATCTGAAATATGTCTTTCGAACATGCATCGTATGTGCGCACACCCACATCCCAAAGAAGTTTCAACTCTTTTATTAAAGGTTGCATGTATACATCAATATCAATGCCGGGATCAGAAGGACCAGATATGAGTATACTCATGAAAGTGAAAGATTTTTTCATACACAACCATGGGGGAAGATTATAAATGTGTATAAAAACTGGCCATGTGCTGTGCGAAGTAAGCATCTGCCCAAACAGATTAAAACCGTCGCATGAAAGACCCAGCCTCACATTACGCACGTCAGCTGCAAAATCAGGATATCGAGCATCAAATCTCTTCCATGCAAATCCATCTGTAGGATGAACCAACTCATCATTAGTCTTCTTTCTCTTGGTATCATGCCATCTCATTTTTATTGATATGTCATCAGACATAAAAATATTTTGGAGTCTGGGGATCAATGGAAAGTGCCACAT
Source organism: Viscum album (assembly GCA_963277665.1). Taxonomy (NCBI): domain Eukaryota; kingdom Viridiplantae; phylum Streptophyta; class Magnoliopsida; order Santalales; family Viscaceae; genus Viscum; species Viscum album. The sequence continues at coordinate 2,126,301,098 of OY728119.1, forward strand.
TACTTTCTGTGGAACGCGGGATGGTTTTCCATAAGATTTTTACTTCCAGTGGGATGTGCCACATTTTATACATTCATTTCATTCAACGGTTTCTTCCCAGAATAAACTGCAATCTTTCGGGCAAGCATGAATTTTGTTTCTGGAAAATCCAAGTTCTTCAACTAACTTCCATGCCATATAGTGGTTTGAGGGAATATCTGCATCATCTGGAAGTAAATCCTTCAAGAGGGTAAGAATGTAATCGATTGCTGTATTAGAAATCCCATACATAGTTTTTCCATGAAACAATCGGATTAAAAATTCCAGCCTTTTCATTTTATCGCATTGTCGATATACTGGAGTCATGGAAGCATCATTCAATTTTTTCACCCTATCAAAATCATCATTTTCACTAGATGCATCAGTTGTCCTCATATCGACGTCTTCTTGAGTCGAAATCCTTTCTTTTTCATGATGACGAATAAATGGAAACCGATCATCTAACAAATTCTCCATTCCAGGCCTTTCATTTCGATCATCACCAATTTGAGATTTCATTTTCTCCACATTGTGATACCACACAAAGTAGTTTGCTTGAAAACCATTTTTGGTTATGTGGTAGCTGACTTCTTCACGACTCAACCAAGGTCTACCAACACAATTGGAACATGGGAAGTGTATGCGACCACTATCTGAAGCATTGTGAAATGAAAAATCTATAAAGCTCTCCAAATTGTTTTGAAAATCGCTTGAGATACGATCGGTTTCATACATCCAACTTCTGTACATTTTGTAAAAAGAATTCATATAAGTCATTTTGTCATAAACAATTCAATAGGATTGAACTTTAATAGAAAATACATTTAAGTAAATGATAAAGGAAGAAAATAATCATGGTATCAACTACACATGTGAAAAAAACATACTAATGTGTTATTGAAAAAATGTAAAACCAACAAGAACTTAATGTGTTATCACATCAGAGCATGCCTCATCCCATAACCATATTAGTAGGGTATCCTCATATGCGATTTACCTTTTTGAATTAATATGCACTTCCTCACAAGGTACCTGAGTAGATTTCATAGATATAATCATCTCACATCCTGTAAGGCTTCCATTATGTATGATCTGCATAATAATTTGAGTGATCATGAATCATGCATGGGATCTTCCCATGATCACTATAGATTATGACAAGGAATTATGATAGGTCACACGAAGAACATCAAACACATATTTTAGATAATTTGAGACATAATATAATAAAATAATGTATAAATCTATGGAATTTGGGATAAAAGGTGGGTTGTCCATGGGGGTCGATGATGTTCGGACGGGGGGTTCGCGAGAGCACGACCACCCCCTGTGGCCAGCCCACCCCCCCTGGACAGCCCGCCCACCCCTCCTTGACAGCCCGACCACCCCCGTGGACAGCCCGTCCACCCTTGTGGACAGCCCGCCCACCCCCGTACCCCCTGGACACCCCGTACCCCCCTGGGATAGCCCCTCCCACCCTCCCAAACAGCCCACACCCCCTCCCCTGCAACCCCACCACCACCACCTAGACATACCAACCCCCCTGGACACCCCACACACCCCTCCCCAACCAGGACACCCCACCCAGACCCCCAGGATATCCCACACCCCCTGGAAAGCCCCGCCCACCCCCGTGGACAGCCTTTCCCACCCTCGTGGACAGCCCCGCCCACCCCCGTGGACAACCCACCCACCCCCGTGGACACCCCCTACCCCCTAGACAGCCCAACCACCCCCGTGGACAGCCCACCCACCCCCCTCGACACCCCTTCTCCCTATGGACAGCCCCCACCCCCTTGGATAGCCCGCCCACCCCCTGGACACCCCTACCCCCTATGGCCAGCCCACCCACCCCCCCTGGAGAGCCCGCCCACCCCTCCTTGACAGCCCGACCACCCCCGTGGACAGCCCGTCCACCCTTGTGGACAGCCCGCCCACCCCCTTACCCCCCTGGACACCCCGTACCCCCCGGGATAACCCCTCCCACCCTCCCAAACAGCCCACACCCCCTCCCCTGCAACCCCACCACCACCACCTAGACATACCAACCCCCCTGGACACCCCACACACCCCTCCCCCACTAGGACACCCCACCCAGACCCCCAGGACAACCCACACCCCCTGGATAGCCCCACCCACCCCCGTGGACAGCCTTTCCCACCCCCGTGGACAGCCCCGCCCACCCCCGTGGACAACCCACCCACCCCCGTGGACGCCCCTACCCCCTAGACAGCCCAACCACCCCCGCGGACAGCCCCCCCGACACCCCTTCTCCATATGGACAGCCCCCACCCCCTTGGATAGCCCGCCCACCCCCCTGGACACCCCTACCCCCTGTGGCCAGCCCACCCACCCCCCCTGGACAGCCCGCCCACCCCTCCTTGACAGCCCGACCACCCCCGTGGACAGCCCGTCCACCCTTGTGGACAGCCCGCCAACCCCCGTACCCCCCTGGACACCCCGTACCCCCCTGGATAGCCCCACCCACCCTCCCAAACAGCCCACACCCCCTTCCCTGCAACCCCACCACCACCACCTAGACATACCACCCCACCTGGACACCCCACACACCCCTCCCCCACGAGGACACCCCACCCAGACCCCAGGACAACCCACACCCCCTGGACAGCCCCGCCCACCACCGTGGACACCCCCTACCCCCTAGACAGCCCAACCACCCCCCGTGGACAGCCCACCCACCCCCCTCGACACCCCTTCTCCCTATGGATAGCCCCCACCCCCTTGGATAGCCCGCCCACCCCCTGGACACCCCTACCCCCCGTGGCCAGCCCACCCATCCCCCCTGGACAGCCCGCCCAACCCTCCTTGACAGCCCGGACACCCCCGTGGACAGCCCGTCCACCCTTGTGGACAACCCGCCCACCCCCGTACCCCCCTGGACACCCCGTACCCCCCTGGATAGCCCCGCCAACCCTCCCAAACAGCCCACACCCTCTCCCCTGCAACCCCACCACCACCACCTAGACATACCACCCCCCTGGACACCCCACACACCCCTCCCCCACCAGGACACCCCACCCAGACCCCCAGGACAACCCACACCCCCTAGACAGCCCCGCCCACCCCCGTGGACAGCCTTTCCCACCCCTGTGGACACCCCCGGCCACCCCCGTGGACAACCCACCCACCCCCGTGGACACCCCCTACCCCCACAATCCATTATCCAAAAAATATCAAATTGGTTTGAACACAATCCATAATTCCCACAATCCATTATCCAAAACATGTAAACATTCACGATAGCCTCCCCCAACTCTGATTTACATGTTTTGAACACTCTCCTTCCAAACATAGAATACAAAAACATTAAAGAAGTCTTCACAAACACAAATAATATCCTATTTAGATATTAATTTCAATAATCAATTAAACCACCAACACCTGGAAAAAATTGATTCATTAAAACAACCACAACAATATGGTTGAGATCAAATTTTACCTATTCGTATGGGGGTGTACATGTTGGGATGTGGGGTGCTGGTGTTCGGATTTGCGAGAGCAGTGGAGTCGGATGGGGTTCGCGAGAGCAGCAGAGCGAATAGATTAGGGCTCTGTCCGAATGGGGAGAGGTGATCGCGATCTGGAATTTGGGGGAAACCTTTGCCAATAGTTTATAAAAACCGTTGGCAAAGGCACACATTTCCCAACGGTTCCAGTGAACCGTTGGGAAATGTGTGAGTTTAGCACCCCTTTCCCAACGGTTCCAGTGAATCGTTGGGAAATGTGTCCCCTTTCCCAACGGTTCCAGTGAACCATTGGGAAAGGGTCCACCGAAATTCCCTTTGCCAACGGTTTTGTTAAACCGTTGGAAAAGGCTCACTATACCAACGGTTTAAGTAAACCGTTGGTATACTACCGTTGGGAAAAGAGTAAATTCCAGTAGTGACGGTAGTCCGTACGTATGCACGAGCGACAATATCATTCTTTTGATATTAAAATAATATATAATTGGATGATATATCATATATACAGAATCATTATAATTTTATATTTATTATTTAATTCAATTACACATCATTATCAGTCCCATCCAAAAAAATAATGTTTTGAATAACAATTACACCACGACGTGGAGACGGTAAGCCGTACATACGCATGTATGGTGACATGTCATTCAAAGGATGGATAGAATACTAAATATGGATGTACCATATTTATAATAACATCTCAGTATATATAATATACTAGATTTATTATTTTATAATGGAAATAACAAAGAAATAATAAGTTGAAGAAGAAAGGAACTTGAAAGAGGGTGGTGAAAACATTACCTCTTCTTTGGGTTATTTCTTTTGATTTGATCAAAAGGGATCCTTAGGTTGGCTTTTTGAACAAAATAAGGCCTCTAGGTTGAATTTATGGAAGTTGAAAGAATATTTGGGTTGGGGTTGGCCGAGCCAAAAGGCTTTGAAGGTGTGAATTAGAGGGAAGGGGAAGTGCCCTTTTATAAGATGGGTGATGTGCACCTTAGGAAAATCTAGAAATATTATTTTGTAATAAATTCATATTCGGTTTATAATGGCTCCAAAGTGGATTATTTAAAGGTTAAGGTGGGTATAGGTCGAAAAAAACTCAACCAATAGGTTTTTGACAGGTTTGGGTCACTATATTAACTTTATCTTTTTGATTTAACTCTTAGTTAAATAGTTTGAAATTTACCATGTCTCTTTCTATTTTTATATTATATAGTCAATAAACCAACTATAAACTTCCAAGAGACCCCCAAGTGGTACATTAATAATACACATATCATTATATAATTCCTTTGTCTGAACCATAGATTTTTAGGAATATAATATCAATTAATAATATAATATTTGTTTTAAAAACTCATTTATGTCAATTTTGACAATATTTAATAATTGAATTTTTTTAAAGTCATAAAAACATTATTAATTAGAAAAAAATTAATTTAAGAAATCCTAACATGTCATATTAATCATTAAAATACTTTTATGGCATCAAAACTTTCAAATTATATTTATTTAAACATTTATAATACTAATTATTTGATTCTCTCATTAAGAAGGAAAATACGATATCATTATTGTGTTATAAATAAATTTAATTATTAAAACTCTAAAAATTATAAATAAAATACCATTATGTAGGAAATAATTTTATATTTCTAATTAATATTTATAGTCTAAATTATAACATATATAACTCTATGTAATTTTTTTTTCTAAAAGATATATGCTTATGTCATTTTTATATTTACTTTAACTTAATTAATATAAAGTGTCATTATCACTTACAAGTGGATACATGGGGTCCCAAAATCGACCCAATAATGCCCATGGTCGGACATGTATCAACCAATAGGGGTAGGACATGTTTTAGGGTAATTTATTATTATTATAATATTAATTTTTCCCTTATTTACCAGATTTACACTTTAACTATGGTAAATAAAATATTTACCGAAGTAATTATTCAAAATGTCTAAAAATAAAAGCTACCTATTTAAAAAATTTGGACCTCCTGATTCTAAATATGGAATCCATTTTTCTAAATTCAAAACACAGAAGCAGCAAAAAATAATTTAAAATTAATTCCCGTTGTTAAAACAAAACGCGTGTTTTTAAGAGATAATAACTATCAAAAGATTGACATTTGCTTATGTTCAGTTTAAATGTGAAATTATGTCCAATTACCAAAATTGGATTAAATGGTAAAAATATAATCTAATTATACTCTTAAATCACTCAAATTCATAATTTATCACTATTAATTATTTCGATTAAAAAAGTTGTTTTTAATTAAAATTTAGTAATTTTCACTATTCATCAAAATATGAAAGTTATCCGAAAAGTACCAAAACTTCACCCTAAGATAATTTTGATATTATGAATCCAAAAATAAAGTCCATTTTGAAATATAAAATGTATAAAATTTCAAAAATTTGGCATTACTATTCATAACGGCTAGTTTGATTGGTTGTAGTGGATGTTGGAACTCGAAGTTGCGTACAACACACGCTACTGCATTATTCAAAGAGATGCGTACCATGGAAGATTGGGGTGTTACAGAGATACTATTATCATAATTTGATAACTCAAGGATTTAAAGGGAAATATCAAAATCAAATCCTCACAAAATGACCCAACGGAGGGAATTTCATGTAGGAAAGAAAGTCCAACTCTATAGTTCACAACTGAATCTGATACCCAGTAAGTTGCATTCCAGATGGTTTGGTCATTATATTGTATCTAATGTTTTTCCTTATGGTTCATTGCATATTAACCGAAATTAAAATGAAAGGAGATTTACATTTAATGGAAAAAATTACAAGAAATACATTCAATGAATTTCTACTGATGTAGTAGATTTTAATCATACCGCATGACCCCATCATCACTTGAGAATATCAAGATGTTCCTAACCCTTTCACTTTTATATTAGTTCTACTATTGAAAATTCTACATTTCAAATGCACATATCATCTCATAAGTTCACATTGAGGAAAATTCAATATTTTAAGTGCGGGGGATGGGACAACATTTTGGGGTAGATATATATGATTTTTAGTTGTGTGTTTTGTGTTAATTTTTTGGGTAAAAACATTCAAAAAAAAAACAAATAAAAAAATCACAAAAAATCAATAAAAATAACTATCATGTAACATTATCATTTAGATATGGAATATATGTAAACTTTATGTTTTCAAAATTCATTGGTGGAATGATAAGAATGATCAATATTTCACCATCGAGGGTTGATTTTTGTAAAAATTGAATTCTTCGATGATATGATTGGTTGTTTTATAATAAAAACTTTCATATTTTGAAACCATTCCTAGTGTTTTTTGTTCATGGTAAATTGTGTCATTGATTTATACACACATCTTTCCAAAAAATTATGACTTGTGAGCTTCTCTTACCAAATTGAATGAATATTCAGGGTAATTAATCATTTTCATATTATAACTTGGTCTTTCTATAAGTTTATTTCTCTTCTGATCATTTCCATCACTATACCAGATTGACCTATGAGTATGAACATAATATATGACTATTTTATGACCTAAAGAAAATAATAATAAAATAAAACAATCAATATGGGAGTGATGAAATGTAAAACATGTGGGCATATTTAGGTCGACAGCTCATTGTTTGACTTATAAGAATTTTTAAATGAGTTGGTTTTGGAATTTGATTAAAAAGGATGTTGAATAGGTATGATGGAATAGAATAAGGTAAGAAGAAAATTTTTTATTGTCATGAATATACTATAAAAATGGTGAAGATACAAGCTTGAAATGATTGACACACACACATAGAGAATTTGTGCCATGGTAGACCCATGAATTGTTTCACTATGATTTGTGTTATTAATCTCAAAGGATTTTTTTGACACAAATTTTGAGGAAATGAATTTATTTTTTTTGATATTTACTCTTTATGGGATTATTACTTTTCCAATATTTCCACTATGTATTTATAAATATGAACATTCATTTATTTTAACAATTTTTTTGGAATACATGATATGAGTTTTTTCCTAGGAGTGAAAAATGGTAAGTGTGGGGGAGTTGATAAAACACAATTTTATTGAATATTTTATTGATAATAAATGAAATAATTTCCTCAAATTGTGTTAAATATGTTTATTTATAAAATATTTCAGATTCGATCAATCATTTGAAAATTTGATGAAAATTATAGTTTTACCTTTTAACATGCACTTTATTATTTCAGAGATAAATATTTTTATGTGTATTATTTTAACATGAAATTTTTTAAAATTGTTTCTAACCCAATGGGAAAAAACATTTATTCAGGAAATTAGAGCTAAAAAATTCATTTTATTAGACTAAATTGGTCATGAAGCCAATGGTGGGTTGGACTTTACACATTGGACACCACTTTAGTATATGAGCCATAACTTCTTTATCCATGCTTGGACTGGGCCCAAATCTAGAGAGGGGATTGAAGACCCAATCTTGAACAACTAATAATTTATATGGACATCTAATTCACATGTTGTTTTGGTAAAGAATGTGGTGCAAGTTGGATTAAAATATTTGGATGAATTTCCCCATTCCCACTAAAAATCACTTATAACCTAGCCTCCCCTACACTCTATGAATATGTATTTTTATAATTTAGAGGGGCTGGGACGTGCATTAGAATATTTTTAGTATATTAGATGTGTTTTAAAACCATTTAAATTCACAATTGGAGGAGGGAAGCTACCAATATTTGATCGCCTCCAAATGATTTTCTTTTCCTCATCTTTGTTGTAATATTGTTGATATTTTAGTAAAATCATTATTTCCTTTCTATTTATTATATTATTTTCAATTTTATCCTTCTATTAATATAACTATTTTTTTTGGAAATTAATATTATAAACATTATTGGGTTATACCCTTTCCACAACCTTTTCAAATGAAAAACGTTTCTATGATGACTATACCACCGATAACAGAGTTGTTCTTTTTAGTAATCGATATACCCCATACCTTCTTCATTCATTTTTTTGAATAAATGAGGTTCTTAAATTAAATTAATATGATATATTAATTTTGTTTTTAATTTAAATGAAACTAATAAAGTAATTTAGCAAAAACACAAAACAAGTGAGGTCATGATTTGTGTAAATTGTGAGAGCACAAACCTAATCAACAAATTCAAACCACATGGGATCAATTTGTAGAGACAAAAATATAATCCCTAAACTCAATTAATCCTAATTTATAGGGTGTATATGTTCCCTAATTTACTATAAACCATAATCTATCCTTTAACATATATCAAATCAGGGTTCTATGATTGCATGTTCTGAAGTTGGCATAGGATTTAATTAATTTCATCTTAGTGGTTAAGTTAACTCTTAGAGGGTTTGAGGGTTACCAAATTAAGGGATTATAATTAAGTGGATATTAATTTAAATAATAATGATTAATGATTCAATTAAGAGGTATATTTAGATCAAATAATCTGTTGAAAATATTTAAAAAAACAACTTCTCTTTGTGTCTTATTAATCAGATGTCATTTCAAAAAAATAAAAATAAAAAATAAAATATTCTTCCAAAACACTTATTATTATTATTTTACAAACATAAACCCCCCAACCCTTCTAAGTTGTTTATTTTTTATTTTTAAAATACCTTATATTTTTTTGTTTTAAATTACTTCCTCCTTTGAAATATGACCTTGGTTAGCCACTTTGTTGCACCTAAATAACCTGAAAATGAACATCAATTGAGAGAACCCATGATAGCACATTTCAAAATCCATATTTTTTTTTTCAAATTTTGTAAAATAAAACCATTATAAAACATTCTTAAATGATTTTTTTCATTAAAATAATCCCGTTTAGAATCTCTATTTTAACATATATTTCCACCATTATTTTCATTTTATATAAATTGTTTACTCTACCTTTATATGGATTATAAAATAAATTATTTTTCTCTTATTTATATAGTTTTTTTATTTTATAATTATTTCTAATAACCAAGTATATTTCTTATTTAAAATTTTGTTTTTTATAAAACACCTATTTATTTCATCTATACCATTATCCTTTGAAATATGTTGTTCTTCATCATTGATAAATTTCAAATAATAATGTCAACATTATTTCTTAAATGGACATATGAACTTTTCTTTTCTGTCATAGTATTGATCCATCTATGTAATTTTATTTCCTAACCATGCATTGTGAATATGAATAAATTTTCTTATAATAAATTTTCTTTATGAATACCCTATTTTCCATTTCTTTAATCTAAGTGTGTTTCCCTAGATTCCATACATCGATTGACTATGAAAATTATTTTCTAAAATATACACCATTTATCTACACTATGTAAATGAAATATACTTTATTGAATTTTATCCACCTAGAAAGATATTGTGTGTAATTAGATTCCCATATATATTCCATGGGTTTATTATATTTTTTATGGAATTATTATTTCTTCCCATATATGATTATATTTTAAAAGGATTTGAAACCCACTTTTCATAGTTGGATTCTTTATGATTTTATAATGATTGATTTTAAGTGGATCACGTATGTATGGATGTGGATGGATGTGATACAATATCACCCTCTAATTCATTTTTATAGATTTATATCCCATTACATAATGATATATACATATACATGGATTTGTTCAGAATATAAAGGGACATACATACTTGGATTTTTTCCAAACATAAATGGGTGGACATTAATGGATTTTTCACAATGATTAGATATTATTATGTTTATTTCATATTATTATGATTATTTTTAAAACTATTTTATTCCCTCACAGATCATGTTCATTGAATATGTTTTACAGACACTCTTTATTCATTTATTATGTTATTCCATTACATATACCATGATTTTTATTTGATAATATTATTTTTTGTTATGATTTTATTATGTACTTTTATTGTAAACATGTTTTTTAAATTATGAAAACTAATTATCATTAACCATTATCACTTATGTTTACCCTTATTGAGTGTTTAAGTTAAACTATTTCTTATGTTTTTATTTCCCTAGGTTATGAAAAAAAGTAATACATTTTTTGTCTAGAATAGTTTCTTTTTTATAGAATTTTTAGGAGATATTAATTAATTTTTAGGGATTTATTAGTTTCATATATAGTGGGAAAATTTTTTGTTTGTTAAAAAAGGCATGGGTTTTGTTAGTTACTATTTTTACCAAACTCTATAAAATAAAAAACCTAAAATATCATGGGTATGTGTTATAATAGAATATTTTTTATAATGTCATGTAATTGAGATAGTCACCTCTATATGATGTTAATGGTTAAGCACTAATATTTTTATTCTCTATAACATAATCATGTCTCTTCCCATTATTATCTAAGAGTATCTATTTATCTATATACAAAACAAAATATTATCTCACTCCCTTTCATCTACAAAATGTAGTAAAATATTCTTATATATTTTCTAATTTCTTATCCTCGTTCTTATAATCATATCATGTGATTGAATAACTATATCAGATAACTTCCTTCATTTAAAATTTATATAAATATAGGATCAAGGGAAAATGAATCTATTGGCACAAAATAACCACTATAAACTACCAAAATTTGGGTTCCATGTAATTTATGTACTGATTTATTAACTCCATGGATATTACAGTAATACCCATAGTAAATGATTATCATTTTTAAAGTAAGTTTAATATGTATTTTCTTTTATTCTATTTTTGGATCAGTTTCAATTTCATCCTCAAGAATTGAAATAAATCATCCTCACTTCAATATTTCTAACTTAAAAAATTATATATAATAAAATTTGTGGCATGGAATAATCTACCCAAAGGTAAATAATTATAGGAAACTATTAAAATATTCAGTATAAATATGTATATAACTGAAACAGCTCAACGTTTCTCTATTATATTACTCAGAACCAATTAATTAACTGAAGATAAGGATGTTGGGTAATTTATTTTGAATTTTCTAATTTTGAGAAATCTAGATTTCTTCTCAATTTTTAGGCATGGTATAATTCCTAGCCTTTAATCACATTAATAATAATATCTCTTTAATTTGTTATAGAGATTATAAAAGTCATTCATTTATATTGACTCACAATGATAAAGGATTTAGTGGATTATTCAATATTTAGTAGAGCTGCCACAAAATTATTCCGAAATATAAAATAAATTCACTTCAAAACTTTTGAATATTGCATACATTACTTCTTAATTTGATCTTCTTCTCCTTTGGCTTTTAGATCAGACACCCAAAGTCTTCTTAGTTGAATCATAATAACATTATGATTTTTTTTTATTTAATGATCATCCCAGACATCATCCCATTTAATCTTGAGAATTATGGAATTCTATAAATCTTTATTTTTAGTCTATTGATATCTCATAAATTCTCTAATTCATATATCTTATGAGAAAAACACTTGTTGAAATGTGGAAATCTCATCTTATTTTTGGAAAAATAAATTTAATTTCATGTAAATGAATTTTCAAACATAGGTATCCCTAAAGGATTAGTTACTTATATGCTACCAATGTAAAATAGAAACCCTTTTGTTTTTCATCCACATAGCTAAATTTACTTAAATGGACCTAGATTTACTTCTACTATGATGCATATAGTTATTCATGTATCAATTCTATTAAAATACTATCAATAATCTCAAATAAATTTAGAACATATTTAAACAATACTTGGAAATATTTGAATAATTTGAAAACATATTTTATCTAGCTCTAAATCATTGTAATATATAAAATACTCATGTTAAATTATTTATAATATATTACATATATCATCTTAGATTCTATTTCACACAAATTCACTAAGAATCATTGAAATTTTAATAGAAACCAATCTCAATTGTAAATTGAATAAAATCAATAGGTTGGTTTATTACAACTACACGTGTTATCAATCTCCCAAATGTTCTAGCACATTACTCAGATTATAAAAACTTCATCAATCTATTTATTATTTATCACTCTTCAGTTTTAATGGGACTATTTTATAAAACACATTCACAAACCTTAGTATGTGTCTTTCACTTGAAGACTAGTTAAATGATTGTTTAATGTAATAAATACTTCATAGAATATATTTATTTAGTTCATCAATGTTAGTGGAATATCTTTTTTTCTTGTATTTTAAACATATGAATATTCAACATAGGAATATTCCATTTCAACTAAAATGGATTCTATATGAATCACTTTTACCTATCATGTGGTGATTTTCCAATCACATGGCTGTAAAATATTAATTCTATCAAACACATTAACTTACTTCATATAAACAAATATAATTTCAGCTTTATAAAATCAAATTCAATTTCAATATAGGAGAACAATGTGGTATCCCATACAATTCATCATAAGTTTCCATGTTGTTGGATGAATTATATCCTATATTATATTCACATTCCAATAATGTTAAATTAAACTCCCTTGATCATCTGAAATAGTGGATAGATTACCTTAATAATATCATCTAATTTATGAGTTATTTGTTAAGTTTTATTTTAATTATGTGAGTGAAATCATGTACTAAAGAAAAAATGTTACTAATATAACACTGCAATACCTTCCAAAATCTATGATGTAAATAGAGAATTAAAATTATACATTATAATCATTTAAAATACAGAAAACATTACCACATCCATGATATATATGTCTTCTAAACTAATGAATCAACTTAATTCCATAATTGTAAATAAGTGAGTTGACATCTTTAATGGACCCATGATAAGAAAATTAAAATCACCCCCTTTAAGTCCTAATATAAATTCGTAGAGAAATATATATAAATTTCCTCTTACATACAATAAGAAATTTAAATGGATAAAACAAACCTACAAAAACATGATGCACAAATTTCAACCTCTGACATATTATGTATTTAAAAACATACTCATCCACCTCTTTTTTAATTACAAGATACAAGAACAAATTATTCAAATATTAATGTATCATTATTTTACTGAGATTTATTGAAATATATGATCTGTATAAATTGAGTAAAATTATTCCCCATATAAACTAAGGAAAAAATATTTGTCCATTAATCAAGACTCAAAAAATTAATCCTTTATACAAACATCTAAATCATTACCATTAATGATCCATTTTCTCTATACTTCCTCCTCTATGTATACCGACTATGACTTCCACACAATAATCCTCTCACAACTATGATAAGTATATGAAAACAACTAAATCATTTTATATTTAAATATAAATTATTATGAAACAAAATACTATGATTTCGTACCCTTTATTTTAAGATACACATTACCATTTTCTAGGGTATTTGTGATAATTATGTCATAATCAAGTAAACATTCCACTGTTAATTTATTATACAAAATCACATCATATGAGAAAATATTGATTTCAAAATTTTATGATTTGTATAAACCATAATTTTTTCTATACAAAAATAATTCCTTAAGAGCTTAAGGGTAAACACCACTACAAAATGTTAGAAATCCTTTATTTTATTTTTATGATTGTTAGGTCAAAAATATTTTGATGTATAAGCAATAATATCTCCCCCATGTATCAAAACATATACATATATTTCATGATATAGAACATAAGATACATTATTATTAAAACCATACTTAGGAAATAAGATAAATGGAGCATTCATCAACATCTGTATTAAATATTTGAAGGAATATTAGTAGTTCTATTTTTAGGAAAACACATTCTCTTTCATAGTTAAATATAATAATTATTTTTCAATATATTTAAACTTAGGTATGAACCACTTATAATAACTATTGAATACTAAATAAATTCACAGTTATAAAATTCACATTCATTGATTCCATGAAATGACAATCAGAATCATCATTGTATTCACTAAGATTCCAAGATTCAAAATAACCTGACCTAAAAAATATATATGACATTTCCTAAATAAGTACTTAAATAACATTAAATAAAAAAAATGATCCTACAAAAAACATAATTAAATCCTTATAATCTCAGTGTATTTCTCATCTATATTTGAGTAAATAAAATTATAGTCAATAAATACCATAAAAATTAAATAATATAGGTTTGAAACACTTTTTGTGTAATCCATATTAATATAATCGGTGCATTTATAACTTTAAATAAGATAAAAAATAACATTGAGACATAAAATTTATTTCTTAAGGATTTATTCACCTTTTATAATATTTTGGTGAAATCCTAATCATATATTAATAATATAAAACCATATGAAATCCATAAAATTTACAAAAAAACATGTATCCTTTGAACAGGACAACAATTCCATATTTTCACCTAATTATAATATATTTAATCTATATATTTTCTCAATATTCTATACACCCTCTTCAAAAAAATTTCAAGAGTGGCCTTTATTGATATGGTAAATAAAATAAAATCCATCTACATTAATTGATCTACATTGATACCTAAATCCATATGATTATATATTGATAGAAAACATATAGCCATAAAAATTATGGAGACACAAATTTCAATCTCATACTCAATGTATCATTATTGAGGTTAAATAGTAATGTCTTCTGAAAATACTTCGATTTAATCCCTTATAACATAAGGATGTTTCTCTATCTCCACATCAGATTCACAAAGAATCATGCTCACCAATCAAAATTTTAAAATAATCTTCCTAATTCAACTCTATGGAAAATATAAATTTATTTCCCCTAAAAAATTAACAATATTTTTCCAAAAAAAGAAAATATCACACTTAATCGATAATAATCAATGTAATATGGTAAATAAAATAACATATATATATATAAATGAAGAAATTATACAGATTAATATGTAACTATACTTGGTTCCAAGAGAATCAATATCACCATATAAGAATATCACCACCACACACTTCATCTAATATCATCTAAAACCTTACTAGAGTAATCAACTCTATTATAATTTAATACTTTTATACCAGAAGATCTAACAAATAAACTAGGGATGTAGTGATAAAAAATGAAAATCACTAGTATGAATCAAAATTGAATAAGTTGTAGAGTAAATGAGGAACATTTCTCGAACAACATCTGGTCCCTCTATTCCTTAAACATATAATTCCTATAATTTTTCTCTACTTAATGATCCTCTTTATCATACCTAATTCATATATATACCATATCCATGACAAGATCACTGTAATGATTTTCTATAATTTCCTCTTTCTATATATCAATATTCTAGAAGTCTAAATGGTTATCTATCTTACTATAGTTGTGGAAACAACTACTAAGTAAAATGATGAAACTTACATGGTTTAATGAATCATATATTCAAATATGATATTTTACATTTAAATATATATATTTCTATATTACGTTACCATTCATAGTATAAAACACATGCCCCATGTAATATTAACCAAAACTATTTTTTTTTCATAAAAAAAACATTATATATAAAGATAAAATATTCTCTATTAATTTAATATTTAATTAAACTATTAAAATAAATAAATATTAATAAGATAACCTGAATTTTATATTGCATAACTTCTTGATCAATAATAAATATCAAAATAATAAAAAACAAAGTAAAAAATAAAAAGAACATTTTTAATATAATAAATATTTTTAAAATATAGAACATATAACCTTGAAATGAATTTAATTGAATAAATAATGAATGAAATATGAGGTATTAATAATAATTACAAAACCAATATGATCTTTGGAATGACTAGTTGACTGTTAGTTATACTGTCATTGCCATTTGAAATAGTAACAAAATCATTAAATTAGTAAATTAAATAATAATAAAAATATAATGATAAGTAAATAATTTATCCACGTAAAAACTAAGTTAAGATAAATATTAAAATAACAAAATATAAATATTCAAATTATATAATCAAATTAACTATTATTGCATATTTAATAATGGTAATTTTAGCATATTTTTTTATAAAACCATACTTTTAACTTAGTAATTAGAATTTCCAATATTGTATAATTATTTGGATAAAATTATTATCATTTTTACAATCATAATTTTGAAATTTTGAAATATTTAATTTTGAATTTTTTTTGGAAAAAATTATTTTTATTTGAATAGTAATATATTTTTCAAAATGTGAATGTCTAATGATGGGATAAATATATAATAGTGAATTAATTAACTATAATATTTTTTTATTCCAAAATATATTTAATATGAGAAATTATTTAGTTACAAATGATAAAATTAATTTAAAAATATATAAAAGTAATTTCCAAAATCTAAAAAAATAATGTATATCATTAAAATCAATATTTTTTTAAATTATATTGTTTTTTATAAACTCAAAAATATTATGGGTGAATGTTTTAAAAATAAAAAATAATTAATCATTAAAAAAATATAAATCATAATGTAAAATAAGATAATTATTTCATGTTTTAATTTGGAAAAGAATATTTTATTCCATATTTTTACTTAAAATACCCCTCCCTCATATATAAATATCTTATATTCCTCCACATGGAAATTTTTGTCCCCATTAATCATAATATCCCATGATCTAATAAATTCCCTTCTTCTATGCCTCCTTATATCCCATATGATGTTCAAGTGTCATTATACTCAAATCCACCTTGTTATATAGGGCTTACCAAAGGACCAATCGTCATGGAAGATGTAATATTTGTTTTTACATTCATTTTCATCATCCATTGTTTTATTATCTTGAAAACTCTAAAAAACCCCCATAACATAAATGAGTTATTATATTAAAATTTAATTATATAATTTGGATATTTTAAAATATTTATAATCTATTTATAATAAATGTATATTTCCTCATGCTCACATTTGAAATGTCTCATTCTGGATCATTTTACTACCTATGAGGATAATGTAAATTTTTGGGTACCAAAACCTATATATATGGTTAAAGTAAATTATTTATCTTTTAATTTTATTATGGTTCTATTTTTTCATTATAAATTCATATATAATTTATAATTTGTACATTTATTTCCTTTCAAATGTCTTGTTAACTATTAGTTAACTACCCATAAGGAGGTTTTTTATTCATTATATATCTTTGACTTCATGGATACATAAAAAACAAACTTATAGTGAATAAAAATGAAATATAATATATTTTCTAATCTTATAGTGGTGTTTGGATAATGAAAAAAATAAAAATTAATCAAATTCATAAAATAAAAAAATGGGATAATTCAAAGAAACATGTCATTAAACTATTTCCACATTAATAAAAAGAGATTAAAAATAAATAACTAATTATTATAATTAGTCATGATGTAATTAAATTTATATAATTCACTTATGGATTAATTTTATAGAAAACATAATCCAATTATATAGTAGGCACAATCATGATGAAATATAAGTGTACCTAAGTTAAGGGGACACTAATGAAACTCTTTATTTTTGGGTTTTTACAAAATTCACAATGAATTAAAAATAAATCTGATAAATACATTGTAAATTTATTCTATTTAACATTAAATTCTTTTTTATGGTGATATTCGTGGCCTAATAGTTTTTAGATTAATTCTTAAACACTTTGAAGGATTTCAAAAATCATTTATTTTCAAATCCTTTCGTTGTTTCTTCTTATGTGGTTTATTCTTCCCTAGTTGAATAATGATAATATATTCCACCATTTAATTTCCAAAATAATTGTCTAGTTTTCTTATATGAACATATATGAATATTCATCGATATATTCCTTATGATATCATTATTAAAACCATTCTTTTTTCATGGGTTGATTCCATGTTTGAAATTTTTATATTCTTTATTTCTAAATAGAAAGAATGATATTGAAAATTTTATAATAGGAAAGGATATCCTCGAATTAAATATCCCTTCATATTATGTGTGAATATGATTCTATCATTTTTAACAGTAAATGTTTGGACATTGTCTACAAAGTTATGATGATTCATTATTAATCTTGTGATACATTAAGTGACTAAATTAAATGATTCCCATATTCTTATGATATTGATTATATGCATGTGATTTGACGATGATTATTATGTTCACCCATTCTCTATAATTAATTCATGTCTTTTGGTCATTATTATTATCCACCCCCTTACTGGGATTTCACCTCACCCTTTCATTAATGTATACCCTTTGGTTATTAAATATCCCAAGAGAAATGAAAAAGTCTACGGTGGAATTTGCATACTAATTTATAATATAATTAAATTTCCATATGTATTCATGTTTTATAAATCTAATTTTCCCAAGACACTAAACCAAATGATTTTGGAACATATTATTAACATGTTATTTATCATTAAAATTAAATAATAATCATTAATAAAAGGTGTGGGTCAAAACAGTTTGTATTATAACATGGTTAATTTAATTTTTGGATTTTTCTAGTAAACAATAATATATAATGAACTTATATAACTCATATGATAAGAAATTATAAATGATTTATATAGGTCAATGAGTTTTGGACCCATAATTTATTGATTTATAATTTTTTCTAACCTTTTTTACATTAGAAAATGGTGGTATCCCAAATCAATAATTAGAATTCCAAATGGTAACCATAAGACCAGTGAAATGTTTATTTAATTAGTCATCTATGCATTCCTTCAGATAATACAAGTTTTCTATTACTATTAAATCAAGTATCCAATAACTTTTTTGAGGATATCAATGAAATCACTTACTATTGTAATCATTTCCACCGAAGTTTCTTCTTATTCCCATGATAATTTATAATCATGAATTCTAATTGAAAATATCATAATATCACAATTTTTTAAATTTTAAACTAAATGGGAATATATTGGATCTCACTACACAGGGCTCACATCAACTGATGTAAAAAAATGAAATCTTATTTGTCATCCGGATTGATCCAAATCTCCTATAAAAATGAAAGGGTGATTGTGAATAATCATTATAAAATTATCCAATAGAATGAATAATAAGAACAAATAAATATTTTCAGATCCCATTCTTAATGAAAACAGTATATAATTGAGATAAAATATCCAAATAATTATTTTAGAGTTAGAAAATGTGGTCATTTAATTATTTATTTGTAGGAACTACCATTTTGGATATAATTGTGAAATATATATAGATAATAGTTGTTTAAATTATTTATTATTTTATATGGAGATGGATATTCATCATTGAATATATCTATAGTTAATCAAGGAATGTGAATTCTGAATAAACTGTCATCATTGAAAAGGATAATATGTTGTCGATAGTCCTTTTAGAAAATAACTGAGTACCCAATTTGGGATTAGGATTCAGAAAGACCCCATATCCATGAATATGAAATGGCTAGATCTAGAAATCATATTGGAAATGAATAAATCTTTAATTTCCCAAATTTTTACTAAAAAATTTACCTAATATAAATTCACTGAGGTAAAAATGGATGATTGAGAGCTTCAAAATAAGGTTAAATAATAAATTAAGGGAAAATTCACAAATTATAAATACCAAAGATAAATATTTTCAATTTATAACTAGAAATCATCACCAGATAAAAATATTTTCCTATTATATTATGGTCATATATTATCTTTCACTATCCATAATGGAATCACAAATAATTATTGATACATTCAAAAGAACTTTTGAGGGATAACTCAAATATGGAAATTCTTTAGTAAAACTCAATGTTATTAAAATTTCATTATATTAAAGAAGAGATAAAAAATATTAATGGGATGATACATCCGTAACCCATACCAATATATAAATTAAAGAAAATCATCATGGATATTGGCATAAGTATTTTTAGGAAATATAAATTAAAAAATTCCATATAGGTTATGGTAGATTCAATCACCACAATCACTCAGTTAATCAGCATTTGAGAAGATTTATTTCTCAACTAACACTCCAAGACATATGTTAATAATGACGAGTGGTTTTATGGGGAACCACATTTGACTAGTTTTGATTGTGATCCAAGGTTCACCTATTATTTTTATAGAATTATTCATGATTCCATGAACATATATTTTAACTTATGTGTGGACTATCATCCAAAATAATATTTTATTTCTTCAAATTAAGTTTAATCATTTTATGATTTATTTTGAGTTCTCTCAATGGAATTCAAATGTGGTTATTATTAACATATTATATTTATGCATTTATCAAATATCTATAACATCCCCTCATCTAAAATAATGACCCCATATAATTCTCTATAAAGAAAGATATGTAGATCACTATTATGCAGTGATGAGGTTATGGAATGAAAACCACCTTTTTCCAATATTGTGTAGGAAATAATAGAATTGGTTCAAGAAATTTAACTACACATTGATGGTGGTTAGATAATATACAAGTGATATGATGGAAATATTAAATGTTACTTGAAAATATAGGTTGAAGACATATATTATCCTTTGAATATTATATGTGAAGATATTAATGAGTTATTTAAAGAATCGAAAACTCATCCTTTGGTATATTGGACTTTTCAAGATCCATGATCACATAGTAAGTGTGGTATATCAACTATAACATCAACCAAACCATACTCAAGTGAAATATGTGTTCCACATCTTTTTCTTAATGAAGTACGTACCCAATCCCTCAAATGTACTAAATATAATTGTGGTAAAACTTGATAATTAACTCTCTTATTAGGAGAAACCAATGAATATGATAGACCTTAAAAATATTGTTCAATGAAACAAGATAAATTACCTTATTAAAGTTATTTTGTGAGACCACAATAATGAAGTGGATACATTGGTAATTGATGATGAAGTAAATGGTATGAATTTCATGGAAAATACTAATAAATTTAGGAGGGATATAACAACCCATGTATCCAAGTATGACTTTCTCATTTTTTAGTTTACATATTGTTGATGCCAAAATATGTGCAGAAGGAAAGGACACAAAGAATAAACCCATCCCAAATGGACTGCCTCACGAAGACCATTCGCGGAGCCCTGCACAGCACTACGGCCGATGCAAAGCCGAGGCCCTCTCTGCAGTCGTCATGGAGTAAAGAGGAGGGAGGTATTCCAGTTACAATGCAATTGACTGGGAGTTTCAAGCCAAAGAGGGAGCCTAATCCACCACCGTGGGTCTGTAGAACATGACAGAAGACTCTACAAGCACCGCACAGAGAACCCAGGAGAGCTCCGCACCAAGGAGGGGATGACAGTCAACTCCATGGTTATGACTAACTTTTCTCAATCCATGACTGATCGTGGAGGACCACATGGCTTCACACTGATCTGTCTCTACTTCGCGCCACCCCTCTCCTATAAATACCAGGATCCCCTCGAGCCCGAAGGACGAATACTCCATCTTTTTTCCTTCTCCACTCTGAAATCGTGAAGAACCTTCTACTCTGTGAAACCATGAAAAAATGAGCTCTTCTGGGTACTTTAGCATTTCGAAGTACCCTTCCCTTAGCTGAAATACAACCCCTCTTCAAGTAGGGATTCCCTTCATGAAGACCACAGACCATCAAAAATGAAATAGATTCTCAAGGGGACTTGGGAATTCACCGAGTACTCATGCTTTGTGAAGTACCCTCCATGAACATGTGAACAATATGCTAAGGTAGGCTCACTTTTCTTCGCAAATCACATTGCTTCGCAGTGTTATGCTTTTCAAGGTACCCTTACATAGTGAAGTCCTACTCCGCAAAATCCTTTCCACTTCGTGAAGAACCTTCTATATGAAACTATTACCTTTTCCTAGGATATGCCATTCCACTTCTCAAATTATACCCCTTCGCGAGGCCCCTCCACTACATAGATCACTAGAGATTCACAAGGCCCCTTCCTATTAAACCATTTAATTCACAAACCCTTTTCCCATATGACCCTCTAGGTTTGTACAAAGTGATTTCAAGGTCCCTTGGATGGCGCTTCATGTTGAGCTTCTTAGTATTATTCTCTTTTTCATAGGCACACTAATGAATATTTATTCTTTGCATAGCCAGGATAACGTGGCCCCCTTAGTGGATCACTCCAAAACAATGCCTCACCACAAAATTTATGATGCCTTCCCTTCCCCATGTGTGGGCGGGTATCAGTTATGTATGTCCTAGGGGTGTAGAGTGAACCCGCCTTGTTTGAGCTACATGAATTTAAACTACCAAACACCATCGGTATCAGCACATGATGTTAAAATGTAGCCTCACCCCATGCAGTACACATGGTCTGCCCAGTCTCAAACTTTCTCCACAACCACTCATCTTCACAGGAGTGAAATATTCCTAACATGGAATGAGATCGTCTTTGATGGAACAT
The DNA here is from genome assembly GCA_963277665.1 of Viscum album. Lineage (NCBI taxonomy): Eukaryota > Viridiplantae > Streptophyta > Magnoliopsida > Santalales > Viscaceae > Viscum > Viscum album. Next base: position 2,126,323,872 of record OY728119.1, read on the forward strand.
TGTTTGTTCGTGAGGAAGGGAAACCATCCTAGGGAAATCCCCTATCCTGCCTTATGGGAGGTAGCACCCTTGATCCTCATTTCTTCTTCGGTTCCAAATACTATATGAGAGATGGGCACTGGGAACTTCGTTACCCTGTCCCTCTCCCTCGGGTATTTTTCACCATCAAGCCTCCATCATGGAGTAAGTCCCAATCTCCATATCCCTAGTCCACTAACCATGCATAAGACCTAGTTTCCTCTTTGGTATGTTGACCATGTGTAAGCCCCACTTCACTTTCCATAGATGCACATTTCGCGATGTGATCGTCAGATCTTTGCTACCTCATGGTTCTCACATTGATCATGGCTCACATGAGCTTAGAGTAAACATTGGCCATGGTATCCTTCTTGGGTATCCTTAGTGTGTAATCCCTAAAATGTTCCAAACTACATGAATTTTGATCCTTGTATCATAGGAAAGGTATGTAGGAAACCTCCCTGAGGTTCAAGCCCAACACCTACTTATCCCAACCCCTTCACGTCAATTCAACTTTACCCCACATGATGTTAAATTGTATCCTCCTTCCGAAATATGTGTAATTTGATTGTCTCCTAGGAAAGGTGCGTAGGAAGCCTCCATAAGGTTCAATCCCAACACCCATCAGTCCAGACCACCTCACGTCAGTTCACCACCATCCTTCATGATGTTAAACTATATGATCCTTTTCATCCCTCAATATGTTAAATTGTACCCATTCAAACTACGTGGGTTTTGATCCCTATCTCCTGGACAGGGTATGTATGAAGCCTCCATGAGGACCAATCCTAATCGAGAGTAATCCATTGTAATTCCCAATCGATGGTAATCTCTTGGAACCCCAACCAGTGGTAAGCTGTTGGAATCCCAATCAGTGGTATGTCGTTGTTAACCCCAACGAACGATAATCTATTAGAACCCTAGTCAGCAGTAAGCCGTTGTCAACCCCAACCATTGGTCAGATGTTTTAGCCCCATCCATTGGTAAGGTATTATAGTCTACAATCAATTGTAATCCATTGTTGTCCACTTCAATGGGACCCACATCTCCAGTCCACCCCCATGGGATCGACCAACCCGGGCCACTAACCACACGTAATAACCAACATGTCTTCAGGTCATCGTCATTTTTGTACACCATGATTCTATACCCCCATCCTGAACTATGTATAATTTGATTCCCTACCTTAGGGATATGTAGGAAGCCTCCCTGATGATCAATCATGTCACTCATGTTCCATTGTGGTATCTCCCCTTGATCGCCTATGCTTTGGGAAGTTCATTCCCTAACCCGGAGGTTCTACATCCTCTGAATCCCATCCATCCATCCATTCTCACGGGCCGCCTCCTCTGGTGTCCCAACACCCCACTAAACTATGTGGAATTTTATTCCCTACCATGGGGATATGTAGGAAGCCTCTTTGAGGCTCAATCCCAACCTCACTATCGTCCTCACATCGGTTTCATCTCATTTTCCATCCACTTCTCTCAATTGTCCACATCCATCCCAATTCATACCTGATCCGCCACATCCTGGTGAGATCATGTCACCTACTTTCTCGCTGCTCCAAGTAGAAATCGGATAACTAACCACGTGTTAGGCCTAGCATCAGTGTTTCCTCCTGGGTTTGCACCCATCTAATCCACTCCCTTTAGTGTTTTGATCAGTCCGATCTGTCTTAACTAGATGTTAAAATCATGGCATACCCTGTGTCAAACATTGGAAGCTAAGGAAAACCTCAAAGACATGCCTAATTCATAAAATTCACCACATTCAACAAGGGATTCCTCTAGCTTCTTCACCAAAAAGAATCCCTATCATAAGGGGATGAAACCCAGACACATCAGTGTTCCAATATCTAGACATGCCAGCAATGTCCAACATGACTACTCCCCTGACCGAAGGTTGTTATCTTGACTGGACCCATTGGAATGTCCTGACAGAAGCAGCATAATTAACCAATGTCCATGAAGACATGGCACTAGTAAGAGTTTCACGAACAATATCTTAAGTCTATGAGGGAGACTTGGACTAGGTAACAAGTTTCGAGGAGGAATCAAAATAAGGAGAAACTAACATCACATCATCCCGTTTTGATCAAGGAGAAAATATCCCTAAATAAGTGATGGATGCTACCCGCCATTGGAAAGAAGGAATGGGTGAAAAAATAAGTGCATCCTCCAAAACAGATGGATGCACGCCCCGACGAATTATTCAGAAATAGAAATGGTGAACCCGATGTGAATATATTCTCCTCAATGTAGAGATTAGTAGTGTTCGATACATCAGTGGATTAGTGTGTCACTAGATCCAGTTATCCAGTTCCTTGTCCCGCAAGGAAAATAAAGGACTTGGCTTGAAACTCACAAGAAATTGGGGTAGTTGAACGTTGGACATCCCGGTCTGTAACTATGTCAGCGTGGATCCTACTTACCAACCCTGGAAGGTGGAATAACGCTGGGGCACTGGATTTTTCATTCCTTCTTTCATCACTAATGGTCAAATATTTCTTCTTTTCTGGACCCAAGCTGATCCAACAGGAAACCGATCACCACCCACCCACCGACCTAGGGGTAGGGGAAACATCAACGTGAAAATCCTGCACAGACTCATCTTTCCCAGTACAACCTCCACATCAATGGTCGCTGGGAACCCATGCCCCATCTCCCCATCTGAATTCATTTAGAGAAGGGTGATTAATGACCTCATTTGGCGATATGAGGAGGAGGGGATTATCCCAACCTAGGATATGGACCAACATGACCTAGAGGCTTCTGCGTCTCGTCATCACTTCCCCCTTATGGCCGCATAGGGATCCACTACACCCCACTCCGATGTATAATTGTTTTGGGAGCCTCACCCTAGAATGCTTAGATGAATCCCTTTTCAATGCCAATGAGGCGAGGGATGTCCGAGCCAACCTAGCTGTAATCTCGTCCCAGGGTCCAATAAGGAGGGATCCCACCAGGTCGTGTCAGCACCGCTACCCAACCTCACAGGCTGAGGAGAAGGTCAGTTATGCACCAAAACCACTGTCCCCAACAAGTTTAACCCAATGCCAGCATCAGGTGCAGGCTGAGGAGGATGCCCACCGAGGGTAATCAACATCAATGGCTACCATGTCCCATTCCACTACTAGAAAATACCATCAGTCCCTTATTTATGCTAAGCGGGGGCACTCGTACACCTAGCTTGGGATGGGTCCCCAACCACCCCACAAGAAGGCTAGATCGACTCTCCTGGTCTTTGACATAGGTGGCGTACATTGTTGGCTAACCCACTTTGATGAAATCCTATATAGAGGTCCTCCATGTACCATACCTAAGGAGAGTGAAATTCCTCCCCACTACCAAGCTCAGCGTGGAGGTCCTCCCCATGCTACTTTCAATACAAGCGAAGGTCGCTGATGTGAAGATGCTACCCATCCAGTCAACCTTCAGTGTTGGGGTCTTCCACATGTTCTTACTGCAACCGACGAAGGTCCTTCTCATCCCATCAAGAAGATAAGTGGAGGTTTTCTTCACTTCATGGGCACCCAACATGGAGTTACTACCCATGTTCAGCTCGATCATTACATGGACCTTCCTTGTACCATCGATGCCAATGGAAACAAGCATTGGGTCCCCATACATGCTCCCACTAGCTCCAGCAGAGGTCCTACACACTCTAACACATCCCATGGAGATTACCTCTGTGTGTTAGCTAGTGGACATGGAGGTCCTCCCCATGTTTCCTTAGACATTTTTCCGGGTGATCCTCGCACCCTAGCTCATCTAGGAGGAAGTAATCTCCGCCCCTAACTCAGTTTGGCCGAATTTCCATCTCTATAAAAAAATATAATCTATCTCAAAGATCCATCCTAAGGCAAGAGGGTAGGTTTTCAATCCCATAAAAAGAGCTTTGAGATGATCCAAACTGCAATTAAGCTCGTCTTCTTCTCTGATTCTGAGGTGGAATGCAATTCGGTAATGGAACCCTCACCTAGATCCTTTGTGTCAAGGGCCAGGGTAGGAGAGAGGTGCATCAGCATCATCTTTCCAGAATGTGAGGTCCACTGGATTCCCACATCCCTTAACAGATACATCTAGGAGGAGGATGATTTGGACCCTTCCTAGAGCCTAGCCGTGTAATCCTATCTATCGTCAATAGGTTCATTCTCAACCTCAACCAGAGATCATGGAGAGTTATTCTGGGGACCGATAGATGAAGAACAACAACATGACCCACCACCAGTAACTGGATCTCCCACACTAGAAGACGTATTATCTAGTCAGTATTATCGGGATGTGGTGGATCAGTCATTGAATTCATTATAGGATAGCCCGAGATGTAGTGGCTTGTCAACCCGTTCTCTATTTTCTCCACTGGCTAGTCTGCCATATAAAAAGTCTCCTTCAATGCTGTTGTTGGTCCCCCCATAGCCCCTAGTTGATGACTTGGGAAACCAAGGGCTAGATCCTGAGTCTGAGCCAAGGAGAGTTCGGTACATCATTACACTAGATCATTTATGAGAGATGTTTTGGACAATTGAGACCGCAAAATTCAGTGCGATGGAATCAATTACCTAGGAGGAAGTTGCATGCTTTGGCAAAAACCTCTAGGAGACACACTTCTATCTCTGTTATCAACAAGTTTCTTACCACAAAAGTTAGGCACACTTTAAAAATATTGACCAGAAATTTTGTATGGTCGACTTGGCTACACTCCTTGTGGCCCAGCACCCTGAGTCACCTGATCTCCACCGGACCCTCCATCAACGACACGTTCATATCTTTAAAGTGATTCACAGGATTATCACGGAGGGTTCCCCTCATGTTCAGGTCCATGGTTGGGGGAAGTATGCTGCCCTCCATTTCAGTTACATCCGGAGCCATATTGACTTTCTTGGAAATATTGAGGATATGCCTCTAGGTTGAGTCATGGTTAATATGGCCAATCTATCTGAGGGGGAGAAAGAGCTAGATATCATTGACGAGAACGTACCCCCTAGGGGAGTTCCACAACTGTTGGATCTGTTGGGAAGGGTTACATGCTAGAAAAGAAATCTAATAGGTCTTACCATTCCCACTGAGGCATTATTCCTTAGTCAGAATCCCAATAATGGAATGGAACACCTTGGGGTCATCAAACCCTCTAACCCATCTAGCTCAGTGCAGAAGAGGGAGGATGATCCAGAAAAATCTATGTTACATCAATAGTTCATAGAGTACAAAAATATGGTCGATGAACTCCTCGCTGAATGTGTCGTGGAGAGGCATCCAAACTACTGTGATCCTCAGCCGGGGTAGCAGGGTCATGTACAACAGTTCCACAATGAGTTTCCTCTAGGTGACCCTGAACATCCTACCCATATAGACAACATAGAATCTAGAGCTTATGATAAGAGATCGTGGTATATGTAACCAAATACACCAAAGCGTCATGAAAATCCTTGGGACCCAGATCATGTTCCCCTAGCTGCTCCATAGGTCATCCCACCAGCCACTCCATGATCCAGTGGGCCTACTTATCCTGTTGAAGAACCTTCCAATGCACTGGTGGTCAATGATCCTCATCAAGATAGAAACCCTCTCCCATATGATCTAATGGAAATGCTCATTTCCTACCTTGAGGCATTGGAAACTTGACTAGCAGTAATCCCATTTGATGGAAATCCATATTCTGCGTGGTTTGATGATATCCCAACACCCCTGGGTTTTGGAAACCCCGCATTTTCCCTTTTTAATGGGATGGGTGAACTGCTGTAGCATCTAAACCACTTTATCTCAAGGTTTGGACCATGATGGGAACTCTGAAATAGCTAGAGGCCGCCGAATTCTTGTCTTTAGTACAGATATTGGAAGGTCTTGTGTTTTTTATGGTATAACCAGCTACCCATTGGGTCGGTCGCCGGATGGGAAGATCTTCGTAGACAATTCCTTTACCAGTTCGACTCTACCACCAAGAAGATGACTAATACATAACTCTTCATGTGAAAGAAGAGGCCTGATGAGTGCATTGCGGACTTTGTCACATGGTTGAAAGGACTCACCTACTCCTTGGATATGCTACTAACTCAGGAACAACTACTGACAATGTGTGTCGGGAATGTCAAAAAAAATGGTCCCCTATCTCATTAATCAAAATTACCTTGGGGAATTCCATGATTTCTCAGATAAGGCCAAACATCTAGAAGAATCCTTGTAGGAAGCAAAACATGCACGTTTGTTGACCCCTGTAATTCCCACGAGAAGAGACGCTAAGGCTGAGCCCGCCACGATAGCCTAGATAGAGGCCCCAAGGAAACTGGATTTATTACTAGTAGATCCACCTTTATAGCCTTACAGGGGCCCTCCACCTCAGGTGTAGCCTCTGGCCTAGAAACTACCACCCCAAAACTGATAGGCACCCCCGCGTAATGTGCCACCACATCCTAGGCGAGATAACTAGGTTCCACATCCTTAACAAGCCTTTCCAGCCCCTGATTAGGGACAAGCTCCCAGATCCCCCTCATTAATAGGAGAAACCGAAACTACTAATTCAGTGTGTCTTAGGTCCTCGGTTATTTCTAAAGTTCCATGGGACATGGAATTATACAATTACCTGAATGTAGGATCCCTGAAGAGGAGAATCTCCCTGATCTCCCTAATTAATGCCCTTATAACTAGATCTTGGGGCACACCATCAAACAATGCTATGTTTTTAAAGAATGAATTCAATAAAAATTTAATAAACAACATATTCAGGTTAGTCCTAGCTCTGGAATAGGTGGCATGTCTACTTATGTGTCAATGCCTCAGCCTCCCTCTTCTCAGAAGAGAAATAATCAGTGATGTAAGGGAAAACAAAGTACCCCATTTATTCCATCATCATCTTGTACTCTCAGTGACTTCATGCCCATGGAGATGGTGATTACCCAAAAAACCAATCCAGTGGTGGAGGATTATTTTGGTGATGATCTAGGGTATGATTCAGTTAACACCGTTGAGCTGGTAAATTCCTTCTTGGTTCCTGATGATGAGGAGCACTAGAAGGATCCTCCCAACATCCCCAGCTATCACTAGAGTCGACAGAGATGTGGTTATATTGGTCATCAGAGTGCCTCGATCAGTACTTCCAACCAGGATGTGCATGCCACCAAAACTAGATAATAAGCCCAGCATAGAGCTCAATATGCACAACTTTCTCATCTGGTGTCATCAGGTCCTCCTTCACCGTCGTTTGTGTTACTTGATCAGGTAGAGCTTCCCTGACCATAATGTGATCAACCACACTCTGTTATGGACCACCTTCAGTCATCTAGCCCATATCTAGTAGTTTCTCTAAGATCTTAAACTAGCATGCATTGGGACATTCCAAACACTAGTCAGCTGGCGGTTTAGCCAAAAGGGCCCGTCATACCCCCTTCCACCAAACGGCCTCCCGTAAGAAGAAGTTCATGCTTGGAAAGGAAGTATGATATCCTTAATAATTTTTCAAGTATTCCTATAGGGCTCTCTATCTTTGAGGTAATTTTCCTATCAGTATATATGCATGAATCCCTATTCGAAGCATTAAGAATACCCCTCCAATTTGAGATGGAGGTATTAGCTGTAGAAGCCTTCCATGTTGAGGAAATCGAGCATGTTGAATGTTAGGAAATTATCTCTTTCTCAAGAGAAGATGAAGTTTCTCCTATACATGGTTATATCTTCCCACTCTACTTCCCCGACCACTTCAATGGCATAGAGGTTCATCGTTGTCTTCTCGACACAAGCCCTGGGATGAAACTAATCCCAAACCAGAAACTTCAAAAAATGGGGTTGTTTGAGGATGATCTGAGTCCCTAAGACCTAAAAATTCACGATTATGATTGTATGGAACAAAAAATAGTTGTAATGATCTGCCTGAAGACCCAATTTGGTGGTCTGGTATCTGGCACCGAGTTCAAGGTTGTCTCTCGGACACTACCTACAATGCGTTGATGGGTAGGTCATGGCTTCACCTATATGTGGAAGTTCCTTCATCATATCAACAATGCCATAAGTACTCCCTTAATGATTGAGTGGCTGTAATCCAATGTGACATGTCTCCCTTTTACTCTTGTGAATCCTGCTATCTAGATGGAAAAAATTACAAGATCAAGGACAAGAAGATTCAGGCTAATGAGGTTGAACACGCTTCGGTTGTGACCGACCCGTGGACATACCTTGATGATGCCTGCATTTTTTCGATTAACCGATTGGAGGATATGACCCCGGATCTGGGGAATTTTTTTTAGAACAAGGTGGAAACACATTCCCAAGTCTAGGGGACACCAGAAGATCACCTCGTATTCCTACACAAATCAGGATTAGGTGATCCTAGAGCCATATACTCCCGTAAGGTATCGGGATGTTCACCCCATGGAAATGACAATATTACATGCTTACTTCTTTCACTAGGTTGGGATATATCGGCTCAAGAGGAAACACCACTATTGATTTTATATCATCAGGATTGACCCCTTTGGACAAAGACTAGATGAGATCGGATCAACAGCTTTCATCGCTATGGTTTCGGCAACACATGAGTCTCCCGATACAGTGTCTACTGCTAATCAGGATGGCACTAGTGACCCAGCAGGATCTTTTGACTGGGAGGAATCTCTCCCCTAAAGTATTCCTCCTATATAAGTAAAGAAGAGGATTTAGAAGATGCTCCTCCTGCTTTCCAAGAGGGTGTCTCCACCAAGGTTGATGAATTGGTATAGGTGAACCTCGTTAGCGAGTCGGACCCGAAGCCCACATTGATCATTGCTGCTATGCATGTAGAAGTGAAAAAAAGATATGTGGACCTCCTGAAGCAACATCGTGATGTGTTTTATTTAATTTATAACAAGGTGCCAGGACTAGATCCTATGGTTTTTGTCCACCACCTCGGTCTCCCAGAAAATCATTATGGGTTCAACCATCCTCCCATATAGGTTCATCCTTCTAACGGTGCCCTAGTCGAGGTCGAGGTTGATAAGAACATCAAAGAAAATTTCATCAAGTAGGTCGAGTACCCCAGATGGTTATCCAACATTGTGCCCATCAGGAAGAAGAAAAAATAGATCAGAGTCCGCATCAACTTCCGGGATCTCAACCGTCACTATCCGAAGGATGATTTTCCCCTTCCCATGAATGAGTTGTTGGTTAATGCCACACTAGATTCTAGGCCCTCTTCTTCATGGATCAGTATTCCGGGTATAACCAAATCTGAATGGACCCTGAGGATGAAGATTCTACAGCCTTCAAGGCACCCCAAGGTACTTTTTTATATAAGGTTATGCCCTTCGTTCTAAGGAATGTAGGTGCCACCTACCATCGTGCCATGCATTGTATATTTAAGCTGATCCTCAGGACATTGGTGTAATACTACATGGATGATCGGGTGGTCAAATCCCACCAGTTTTAGGACCATCTCAAGGACCTTGAAAAAGTGTTCGGATTCCTCCGTTATCGCCATCTGACGATGTACCCATTGAATTATGCCTTCAGGGTCACCTCCAGAAAGCTTCTAGGATTCATTGTCAGATATAGAGGCATAGAGATCGACCCAGAAAAGATTAGGGCCATCAGTTAGATGTCTCCTCTAAGAAACATTCGGGAGATGCGAGGCTTTCAAGACTAGTTGGCCTACATACGCCGATTCATCGAAATTTTTTCCGACAAGTGTAATCCCTTTTCTCAGCTCATGAGGAAAGACAATTTCTATTAGTGGGATGATGAAATTCAGACTAATTTCAAGGATATCATGTAGTACCTGTTTCAACCACCGGTCCTGATGCCACCTGTTTTTGGAAAGTAGCTGGTCCTTTATTTGACCGCTCTGGAATGATCTTTTGGTGCCATTATAACCTAGAAAAACAATGAGGGAACCGAGAATGTTCTATATTAATTCAGCCGCATGCTCCTCAATACAGAGACCTGATACTTTTCAATCAAGAAGAGATTCCTTGTGCTAGTATTCACAGTGCAGAAATTGTGAAATTACTTGCATCACCATGAGATATAGCTAGTTTCACGAATGGATATGTTGAAGTACATCCTGGACCGCACCATGTTGACAGGCCGTCTATCTCGGCGGGTAGTGATCCTCTAGCAGTTCGACATCAGGTTTGTCCCCCAAAAGTCTATTAAGGGGTAGGTATTGGCATAATTCCTTTCGGACCATCCAGACCCTACAGACCAGTCCCTAGATCACAATTTTCCCAATGAGGAAATCCTCTCAGTAGTCCAAGCCATTCCTGTTGGAAAATTCACATTGATAGAGCTTCCCAAAGCCCTAACAACAGAAGACTCAATAACCAAAAACTCAACAGAGTGGGCATGTGTATCGTCTTCATCATTCTAGCACAAGCTGTTCTACCATATTCATTTCTGCTGTGAGAAGGCTGTACCAACAGTGAGCAGAGTATCAGGCTCTCATCACTGGTCTCGAGCTAGCCCTCAAAAATGATGTTCCTCACTTACATGTGAAAGGGTAATCTGAACTAGTAATCAAGAAGATCAATGATGAATATGTTGTCAGGAATATAGATCTCATACCACTATTGGAATGTACCTTCCAGTTGATGGCCCAACTCCAATCTCGACCAGAGGTTACCCATGTCCCTCAATCCCAAAACAGTCGAGCCGATGCGTTGTCCAGCTTAACTGCATCTATTTCAAAGCCTGATCAGGATGATTTGATTATTCACATGGCACACTGGAGATTCATCTATCCTGTCACTCCAGATAATGATGAGATCCCATAGGTAAGCCCCCTTACCACTTGAGCCTCCATGTCAGGACCCCATGCCCCCTTAAACATAGTGTTGGATGTGACTCATGGTTGGAGGAACCCCTTTATTGAGTACGTCCAACATGGTAATCTTCCAGGAGATCGATCCAAGCGCTAATGAATCCAACACCACACACTACAATTCACACTCCTGAGTGACCCTGACCATGAGCAGATCCTCTATAAATGCGGGTTTGATGGAGTCCTCCTCTATTTCATTCAAGGAGGTGAGATTTCTTTGGTCATGTAGAAGGTTCATGTCGGTTCCTACGGGGCTCATCAGACCGGGCCGAAACTAAGAGGTGACATGCATTCCAAATCCATGAAAATATTGTTTATCGGCCTCCAAATCCTCTCCGCACTACCAAGTACAGTTGGAGCTTCACGGTATGGGGACTCAACATCATGGGACGATATCCACCATCGACAGATCGCCAGTATAGGTTCATCCTAACCACTATGGATTTATTTTCCAAGTGGGAAGAGGTATTTCTGCTCAAGGAGTTCAAGACCCATTCTATTGTTGAATTTTTGAGCTCCAATATCATATATCGATTCAGAGTCCCTCACACCATCCTCACAAATTACAAGAACCAGCTTCCAAGAATCCAAGTTGAAGAAATTGTATGCTAAGTACGAAATATGTTCTAACCATACCTTCTACTATCATGCTCAAGAAAATGGAAAGATCGAGGCGTTCAAAAAAACCCTCTCTATCATACTGCAAGAAATGGTTGGTCATAAAAAGAAGATATGGTTGGAAAAGCTCCCCAAGGCACTATAGGCCTATCATAAAATGACTCGCAATTCCACAAAGGAGATCTCATACTTCCTGGTGTACTTAATAGAGGCCATCATACCCATCTATATTCAGTTTCCTTTATTATGCACAACTATATATGACCAAAATGCACCATAAAAGGTTGCTAAAAACTGTCTGGATGAACTAGAAGTTCTTGATTAGAATACTACTTGTTCCCTTCACAATCTAGAAAGGTATCGGAACAAGATAGTCTTTCAACAAGAAAGTTCTCCTCCACTCTTTCTTGCAAGGTGACATGGTGTTGGATATGAGAATGCCAATGATACCTAGTAGAAAAACACCCAAATTGGATCCCAAATGGGAAGGACCTTACATCATTCACAAGGTCTATCCCAATGGAACGTACTCCTTAGTTACCATGGATGGTGAGTGTATAACTTCTCCCACCAATGCCAAATTCTTCAAGAAATAATTTTACTCAGTATATTATGGTCCTAAATGTCCTTAAAATGTTACGTACTACATGAAATTAAATTTCTTTGTCATCCCATATGACAATAAACTACATGATAGCCTGATCTCTACAAACCTAAAATAAGATCTCCCTACACCATCATCCCGAAAGACATTAAACTGCATCCCCAAGAACTACGCATAGAATGATTCTTATCCTCATGGGATACGTAGGAATGATCAAGTGCCTCATCTTATATTCCATCCCCCAAATTATTATCTTTGACTATCCCATGGGTGTAGTTCTCATGGTGGATACCACATGATGTAGTATAGAATTCTTTTCCCCCACTCATGTCAGGGTTGCGACGCTTTCACCATGTGCCCCTCCTTGTTCTTCTATCCTCCCACGTCATCACTGCATGCTGTTAAAGTAAATGGACCTTTCAAAACTACGTGTGTCTTGATTCCCATCCTCATGGGATACGTAGGAACGCCTCGGAATTTAGTCCATAGGTACATCCCCAAACTTCAAGATATCCCCTTGGGACGAAGCACATGGTGTGGTGTAGGATTTTTCCTTCAATCATGGCTAGTTCATCATGATCGCACCATGTACCCCCCTTTACTTGGAGATCTCCACCTATTTAGTCATCCGACATGATGTTAAAACTGTATGGGAATATTCATTCTTTTGGAATCCCATTTATTTGGTTCTTTATCATCTTTCAAATCTAAAAGGACCCACGAAAAACATGGATGATAGGACCTAGGGCTATCCTATCATTTTAGGCCAACGTCCATGAGGATCTCGAGCAGAAAGTTGATAAAATTCCCACATTGAAAATATGGTCAGTGGTCAACACTTATTTGTTGTTATCATTTTAGGTCACAGAATATAGATGCTGCATTTTGAATGTGGTCAACAGCCATACTCCATCATTGTCACCACCCCTATATGTCCCAAATATTGGTTTTTTCGGTTTATTTTTCCCTAATATCCCTTTAAACATCCTTCTTCCTTGGGAAAGAGTGTTGATCTAGTTGGGATCGACCCTTCCTGATATCCTTCCCTCATTTCTGTACCCTTATATGTTGGGAATAGCCTAATCCTATTACTTGTTTTCCACACTGAGCATTGATAGCATGTTCTTAGGAGCTTCGGTACGACAATACCTGCATAAATGGTCATGTGTCTAAGGTCTGATCCCAATGACCTTAAACTAAGTTCACTATCATCCCCACTGCAAGATGCTAAACTATGAACTGTCTAGGACTTCCCCATCTTAGATCCCAAGAACTCTTCAACCCATTACCCCAAGTTCCCATTTAGGATTGGATGGTGTGGTATGTGCTTATGTCCTCATTCACATTAGGTTACTCTCCATTCTGTACACATTCCTCATCGAGATACCTGGCCCCTATCCACGTCCTTACTTCAAGACATAAAACATCCTAACATCTTCCTCCACTATGTGTGGATTGATTCCCATCCTCATGGGATATGTAGGACGGCCCGAATATTTATTCTTCATGTCCAACCCTATTTCCCAGAAACCTCCTCATCTTTCTGGCCCCCTAGACTGAGTTCCTCGGGAGGAGGTATGTGGTGATGTATGGTCTTACATCCTTATTCACATCAAGTTTGTAACAACCATGCCATGTACCTGTCACTCTTAAGATCTACTTCTACCCTAGTTTTACACTCATATTTTTGAGTCGGCTACTCTTGAATTGGGCCCCTTGACCCTTTTTGGTTGTTTACCAATGTTCCCAGGAGCACTTTGGTTCAGGATCCAGAGTGTTGGATTCTACATAGACATGTTATCACCCATTTTCAGGCTTCATGTTCCCCTTAATTTGGGATTTAATCACCATTCACATCCAAAAGGACCCTTGAACAACATGGATGCTAGGATTTAGGGCTCTCCTACCATTTTGGGTCAACGTCCTCGAGGATCTCGAACGAATAATTGATAAAAGTCCCACATTTTGAATATGGTAAGCGGTTGACACTCATTTGTTATTCCCATTCTAGGTCACACGATATGAATGATGTGTTTCAAACACGGTCAATAGCTATCCTCCATCTTCATGCAACACCCAACAAGACCTGAATATTGGTTGCATGATTCACATCTTTTCCCACACCATCATGTCTATGTGGAATTTTGATACACTTGGTGCTATCCCTTAGCGCCAGTTTGTGTGTTAGGAGGAAAAATCCACAATGATGCGTTCTTCAGGGCACAACACCATTTTCCACTTTTCATGTATTCCATGTGATGTTAAGACCTTATCCGCCCTTATTTCCCACATCGAGCATACCTCATGTGGGCTTAGGTATTTGGTAGATTTTTGCGCCTGTTTGGAAGAGTTTCACTTCTCTATGGTCCAAGTTATAAGACCTTAAAACTAATATCTCATCACATCCTTACCGCATGACGTTAAACTACTTTATACTCCTATAACTACATACAGCTTGATTCCCATCCTCATGGGATACATAGGAATTCCCAAGAATTTTGTCTTTGGGTCTAGCTCAAGTTCTACTAGTTGCCTTTTATGTTCGCCCTTTTGGACCCGACATTGATATGATTTCATGGGGTGGCGTGTGTGGGATTATTTCCTCATTCATGTCTGGTTTTCAATAGCCACACCACATACTCCCTTTTTGAGAGCTAGTATCTCCCGCCTCTTATCCCATATGATGTTAAACTGAAGCTTCTGAACTACGTATGGATTGATTCCCATTATCATGGGATATATAGGAACAACAAGACATTTCTTCCATGGGTCTAGCCCCATATTCTCTGACCTTTTTTGACCCCTTTTCCTAAGGGTTTTCCCCAAAATTGCACGTGGTGTAGTGTGGACCTTGTCCTCATTCACATCAGGTATACTTTATCATGACATGCACATTCCTCCATAAAACCTCGTTTCTTCGGTATGTGTCCAAGAAATATGACCTTAAAATATGCTTCCTAGTCCCACTTGACTTTAAAATATTATTTATTTACTATTATATGTTAAAATGCAGGGGCTGTTCCTATCACACGACCCTAAACTATGACATTATCGTCCTGGCCGCACGATGAAAAAAGGCACTACATTGTGATGTCCTCACTTTAGGGGACATCATGTTTAGTAGTGGTTATCCACCATAACATTTTCCAATGCCTGCATATGTCTTGATTCATGTAGAAATTCCTATATTCTACATCCTTGGTTTATCTCTTCACAAAAAAATACGCATCAATCTTAAATGACAAACAAGATCTATCAAATGCTGCTCCTTTTGGCGTGTGGGCAGACCTGCATGACAGTATTGTCCCTGGAATTGGTACCATACCATACCATCTTTATAACTACATATGGATTGATACCCATCATAATGGGGTACATAGTAATGCCCACACACTTTTCCTCAGTCCTAGCCAACTTTCATTCTCGGTCCCTCGACCTAAAACCTCCCCAGGGAGCACATGGTGTGATATGTACTCCTACTTTCTTCATTCACATTGGGTTTTACAATTACCTCACCATGTGCCTCCCTCCATCCTTTTCATCTATGGTCTAAGCTCTAAGACCTTAAAACTAGGATTCAGCTGACACATTTAGAACTATGTGTGTCTTGATTCCCATGCTAATAGGATATGTAGGAACGCCCAGACATTCTGTTTGCGAGTCCAGCCCCAAGAATCTTAAATCCTACCAATTTTTCGGCCCCCTGGCCCAAGATCTTTTTTGATCATGTGGGGTGGTGATTAACTCTTGGGCTCTCATTCACATTGGTTTTTTCAACAACTGCACCATGTGCCTCCTTTGTCTTTTCCCAACCTTGTATGAATCCCATGACCCGATACTAAGATCTCCCTATGGGAGCTACACATCAAGTATGGAAACTTCGCCACCCTATACACATTCCATTAAACCAAGTCCCCTCTTAATGGTCTACTCTACGAACTTATGTTAGGAGCATGCAACCCCAGGAACCTTGTTCATGGAAAGGGATTCAAACTCTTATACCTGACATGTCTTATTAGCATAATCGAATGCATTGTAGAAAATAATTCAAAGTGTGGAGTTTTCATATGGACATTCCCTCACTTTGTGTTCATACTTCATGAACCCTTTATTTGGATCATCATTCTCTTACATGTCTGAAGGGACACCCCTTACAGACTTGTCCCATGCCACATTGGATCACCTACCATCTTGGGCCAACACCCCAGAAGACCCCAGATAGAATTTTGTGATAGGTCCTATGTTTTGAAAATGGTCAGCAGTTGACCCTCATTTTTCTATACCCATTCTAGGATAAAGAAAAATAGATGCTGTGTTTCAAACATGGTCAAAATTTATCTTTAATAATCACGCCACCATCATTGTGATCTAGATATTAGGTGTCATGACTCAGATATTCCCATTCCCTTATGTTCAAGTGGAATTCCATCACACTAAATTTTACACCCCAACACATTAAGGTAAGTCTCATAATTACTTATTGTTTCCCACATCAAGAACAACTCACGTGGTCTTGGTAGTTTTGGTGGTGTGTGTACTAGTTTATTTGTTACATGCAGGATTTTCGTCCCACATGATGTTAAACTATGATCCCATAACTACGTGTAGCTTGATTCCCATCCGAATGGGATATGTAGGAATGTATGACCACTTTTCTTCAAGCCCAACATAACTTTCACTTTTGGTACCATGACCTAGAAAACTTCCTCTGGGGATACTTGGTGTGGTTAGGACACCTTATGTCCTCTTTCACTTCGGGTTTATAGCTACCATATCACATACTCCATTTTTGGGAACTCCCCTTTCACTCACCATCCTACTATATGAAATTAAACTACACAAGTCCACATGTCCTCGATGCATGACATTAAACTGAATTTCTACCATAAACAAGTTCAGGATGCCCCATGTTAATTATGGGATGCGTCAGCTTCCTCACAAAAAAGGATCCCCCCTTCTAGCATCGATCTCTGACCACACTATGCTCAAGAACTATGTTTGTCTTTATTCCAATCTTCATGAGATACATAGTGACTCCCATACAATTCCCCTTGGGCCCAGCCCCAGGGTCATTAACCCTTCTGGCCCCTCGGCCCTGATCTTGGTCCAGGCGGTATGACCATTAAAATATGTGCACCGTCCTCACCGTATGACGTTTAAACTACATGTAGATCATCCTTATTGGTATGATGTCAAACTACAGATCATTACAGGTCCATATCAGAGAGGTCTTGTTCGAAATTAAGTTTGATCCCTGATCAGACTGATGCACCCACCTAATGTGTTTCCACCACAGTGGAATAATTTCATGATTGTTCAAATCTATTCGAAAAACCCATCAATCCAACCTCTATTCCTTGAATTCCCTTTATTTGGACCCTCACACTCTTTCATGACAAAAATAACCCCCTAATAGTATGGATGCTCGACCTATCGCTCGCCTACTCTCCTAGGATAACGTTCCAGAAGACTAATGGATGACATCTTGAGTTAGTCCCTATGTTTCAAACATGGTCAGTGGTCTTCCCTCATTTATTATTACCATTTTAGGCTAACACAATAGGGACAATTTTTTTAGAACATGGTCAATAGTTAGCCTTCAATGTCACACCATCCCTACAATGTTCTGAATTTTGGATATCGTGATTCACACTTCCCAATCCCCTATGTTCATGTCGATTCTAATTCCCCTAGCATTACCCCACTTGTGAACTAGAGAACATTGGGAAAATGAAAATTCAAATGTTTTAAGAACCTCATCCTCCAGTCAGGCCTCCTTCTTGGTTCCTTGAAATTCGGATTGTTTTTTCAAACCTGAGATGCCCAAATCTTGGTCATCGCTCTCATATTCGGATAGAATAACAAAGAAATCATCCCATTTTTCTCACATCAGGAATGACCCATGGGGTCATAGGAGTTGAAAAATAGATATTTCATGAATGTTATGGAAATTCAGTAAACCAAAACAAATAATGGAACTCATGCATGCATCCATCATAAACAATCAAAACATGTAAGTATGTTTAGACGTTTATACGCATTACAACACACAAGGATCGACCCCTTCCATGGATGGTTTGACCTCTTCAATAGAGAATTACATCCCTTCCACTCTCTATATTGTGGAATCTAGGATTTGTTGTCACCTGTTTAGCTCCCGCTCATCCTGAGCAGCGATGGGGTGTAGTTCATTAGCTGCGATCTAGGCCCACTCCTCATCAGTTCAGATGATATACATCTCCTTAGATTCTTGATTCATCCATTATATAGTCTCTGCTAACTGGCCCTTTAGGTGCGAAATGAAATCTGATTGTGCATTAAGGAAAGCAGAGTACTCATTGGCTCATGCCTGTAACCACTGAACCACACTTTCATCCTCCAGGAGCCTATTGATGTTCACCGATTTTCTCTGTTTCCCGCCCACACCAAGGCCACAATCATGCTCCCAAATCTTCTCCACCATGATGTATTGAATAAGAATACTAGGATACTAGGCATCCACTCCTCTAGTGCATAGTTATTGCAGCCGGGAAGAAAACATCCCCATATGGTCTACCCATTAAGCTTGAGGGGTCTCCCTGATGAAGCGCTTGATCAACTTCAATGACCAGCGACAGACGATTTTTCTATCCTCTTAATCAGAAGTTGTCTTGTCCCGGTCTGTGGGGTCGGTGGGTTTTTACGTAAGGAATGAATCCAATAACTCATCAGTAGGATCTTCTTCTGGTGTTTGGTCAGGTAGGTCAGGGTCTATGTCATCCAGTTTATCATCATTATCATACTTTACCTCAATAATTTCAGGATCGATCCTTCTAATGGCCCCACCTGTGATTAAGAGTACTGCAGTTTGGTCAGCTCAGGCATCTGCTTCCATGACCACTGACATTCCCCAGGGAAAGGTAGCGCCAGGAACTCCATCCAACCTCATCAAGGGGGCCCATTCCATTTCAATAAGTGTTTACAGAAAAATATCACGAACATTAGTTAACCTGATCAATGGATTAAAATTATGAATTCTATGAAGAATACATACCAAGATAAAACATTTGGTCTCTCCCCAGAGCTGTTGCTATTGGGACCTCGAGGAATGTCCCTCCATATATGGTGGGGAAGTCCAAAGGCTCTGGGAGAACCACCCTAGGAATTTTAGCCCTACTAAGCGTGGTGATCACCGTCGTCACGAGGGCAAATACCGAAGTTCCCATAGTTAAATCTACTATTTAGTGGGAGTGGGGTTTCTGTATGAGGCCCTCCTGTAAAGGTCATATTTTAATTGAGGAGTCCTAAATGACCTGGATGAAGACTAATGGAAGTGGTTTAGGGTTATCCTCATGGGCCTCTACAAACTCTTCCAAATTCGGGTCCAAGTTACTGACCTCACCCTCCTCCAGAGGGCTCCCCCCATTGGCCTCCTCCCCCCAGGAGGACTCATATGATTCTCAGGTAGAGGGAAGATTTCTTTCAATTTGGCAGTCGAAAACTATGGAGGTTCTATTTAATCTAGAAGCACCTTCACTTGATCCATCATTGGGTGGGGAGCACCCTGGGAGTGCACATATTTATCCATGTCGGCAAGGTACTACTCCCCCTCCGTTTGGGATACATCAAACCTATCCATGACAGGACCGATCCATATAAAATCCATCCCGAGATGGTTCAGGTGTTTCCAAATCTTAGATGGGTTGAGGAATTTTATGTTGACATCCTAGATATCCCAATCCTCTAGGAAGACAACATTCTAAAGCATGTATATATGGCACAATCACTTCCCCGGAGCCTAGGTAGGTATCCTACATAACCCCATGGGCAACCTACCATCCAGATATATTTGTTCCTATGGGACTTCTAGGTCTGCTGCTGCTGCATGCCTCACTATTACTACGGGTCTCACTTCCACTATAACCCCACCCCCGTGGGATTTCCTTGCCAACTGTTGGCCCCGAACGCGTGGTTGAGTGGGGACCTCATCCCTAGAACGAACGGTCTGCTACTTCAGCATTTCCCCTATGTAGGCTTCCTCCCAACTCTTAGAGTATTCCTTCACCATCCCATAGAAAACTGTGGGTAGAGACAACTCATTTTTCATCTTCCAATCCTTCTGTGTGAACATGATCCACATCTGCCTCATCACACATGGGTGATCCTCGTGGAACACTCCCAAGTAAACCTGCGTGGTAAGCCTCTACATGAACCATAACTACCTCGCAAAGTGGTGTAGGGTGTATAGCTGACAGAGAGGCTCGTGGTCAACCCGTGCTACCAGGACTCCCCCCTGAAAAGGCCAGGAGGTAGGACTGATGCTATTTTGTTCCCTAGACATCATCAGTGAACACACCTATCAAGAATGGGAACATGTGGAAGTTGAACTCTTCCACCTTCCAATCCTGGTTCAACACCAGCGGTAGGCTCAACTTGGCTGGGAAACTCCCAAACACGTTCAGAATGACTGGTCAGAATTCCAACCCCAGAGGAGAAATAGGGTTCAAATATTCATACTCCCCCCCTAATATGCGCCTCTATCCACCCATACAGAATATGGAATGGCCCACATACCCTCTGTGGCTTCCTCACTTAGTAGATGTGTGACAAAACCATATACAGCTTGGCAAGCATCGAGATTCCTAGGTTGAACTGCTCCCCTATCACCCACGCAGACACCATGATGAACGTGATCAGTTACACACACATGTTTGTGTCCCTCACTGGTAGAATATAGCTCCATAAAAGCACCAAAATGAACACAACCAACATAACCTCCGGTTTCTGATCATTTCAGACAATGAATCCCCATGTCTTCCACTCACTGTCCTCCAAGAGTCGCCAATATGAGTGCTCCTTTCTGCGTTGAACCCCCTTCGGGTAGGTCCGAGGCGTCACCAGAAACTGTCTATCTTCAGGGGAATTCCGGAACTACTTGAACCACCGCTTAAAGTGGAAATCCCTCACTAACTACTTGTCCTCCCCCAAAACCAACTCCATCAATGCCTTTTCCAGTGGCGGCGTCTACTCTGGGTCTTCCCATGTATTCGTGGTAGGAAGGAAATCTTTGTACATTACCCCTAGTATCGGGACCCCTGTGATTTGGTACATGTCCCAGAGGCTGGTATTAACCTCTCCATGGTGATTATAAAAGGTATAGGTCCTCAAAGACCACCTACTCAGCTACTCCAGCATCAACTTCTTCGATTGGTAGATGTGAAATTGGGAAGCCCAAGCTGCCTCATGTAGGCCCACTCGCCTCAGCTCCACCCCGAACTCCTTGCACGAGGCACCTACTCAGTAGGCCCATGCCCAGTCGTCCATGAAATTACCACCCTGGGGAAAATCTCTCTCATCAGTCCACCCATTCTCTGGGTTCCCTAGGGTTTCCTTCATAATGGTGTGGTACAATGGGGGGATGCCCTTAGATACAATGTCCTCCCATCAACATTTTTCACATTGTTATACATGCAGTCAGCATTTAAAGGTGTGAAATCCTCCCAAATATGGATGTTAGCCACCCTAAACCACTAGTGCGGTCATGATGTACTCTTGAAGTAGTAATACAGCTTTTCCCAACTCGATTCAGGAATGAAAACATCATCCCTCAGAATGAAGCTATACAGAGGCAGCCTTTTTCACCGTGGGTAGTTCTTATGACCCTATGAAAGTAGCTCCACTAGCGACTCATGGTATGAATGGATCTGTACATATTCTATGAAACCCAAGTTATTCTCCATTTCTTCTCTCCAGGAAGCATCCGCAAGGACCCCCTGACAGCTCCCTAATGAGACATCCAATATTTAAATTTTTGAAAATTTGTCCTGGATAGCAGAGCTTCATCGCGAAGCTCAATTTCGAAGCTCGTTCATAGAGAAATGTCATAGATCCCATCCATATACCTCGAAGACTCAATCCATGGAGAGAACACTCATAGAGTCAAAGGATTTGATGTGCGCCGCAAAGCTAAAAAGCCAGATTCGCAAAGAACAATCACAGAGCACGCAGAGCTTCATGAATCGAGAGCACAATTGCCAAGAATGTGAAGATGAGAAAGGAAAAAAAGGGTCATCCTCCACTATTTATAGGTGATGAACCGGCTTGGATTTTTGGTGCGCCTTGATGTGGTGAGCTTCGCGATTCTCCCAACCTACACATCGTTGTTTTGCATCACGACCCTACTTTACGATCTTGCTTTCTGATTCTCCTTATCATTTTAGCAATTTACCCATAGGCTTCAAACCTTATTTTCTCCTTGTCTCTAAGTCTGAGAGGGGGAATTCTTTGGCACCCAAATATGTGCATAAGAAAAGGATGCAAAGAAGAAACCCATCCCTAAGGGGATATCTCAGGAAGTCCATTTTTAGAGCCCCACCCAACACTGCGGCTGACGTGAAGGCGAAGACCCCTCTGTGGTCACCACAGAGTAAAGAGGCAGGAGGCTCTGCAGTTACGACACAATTGACCGGGAGCTTCAGGACATGAAGTGAGTTGAATCAACCTCAAAGAGACTATTGAACTTGATGGATGTCTCCGCGAGCACCGCGCCAATAACCCCAGAGAGATCTGCGCTGAGGAGGGGATGAAAGTTGACTCCACGATTATGATAAACATAACGCAATCTGTGGCTGATCGTGAAGCACCATGTGGATTTACACCAATCTATCCCTACTTTAAGACACCCCTTTCCTATAAATTTCAGCCTCACCTCGAGCCCAAAGAATGGATACTCCAACCTTTCACATTCTCTTCTCTCAAATCGTGAAGCACCTTCTGCTCTGCGAAACCTTGTAAAAAATGCACTCTTCCAGGTACTTGAGAATTGATAAGTACTCTTCCCTTAGCTCAAATACAACCCCTATTCAAGAAGGGATTCCCTTCGTGGAGCCCACAGGCTATCGCAAAGTAAGGAGATCCCTAAGGGAACTCCGGTCTTTTTAGAGGACTTGTAACGTCCCGGATCCGGGTGCCACTCAACGGGTGCCCCAAACCCGGTTGGTCACGTGACCTCAAGCACATTTCCCCAAATTCCAGAGGCTGCCGAATAGCAGCGAGGGACTAGGTATGATACTGGGGAAACTATGCCCTCATTTTTCAAAGTGTAATGCAGTGGAACAAAATACCAGCATACAAAAATGGAAGGAGTAAACAATACCAATGCTGAAATAGACACAATACTAATGTAAATAAATGACCAAAAGTCATATAAAATGATGAAATATATCCCTAAGTCTAAGAAATCATCCAAAACAGGATACACTGTAATATGAAACAATACAATACAAGGAAAAAATACCGCAAAAAAAAATAAAATAGTGCAGTAGGAACTCAGCAGCATCGCAAGCCTAAGCTTGGTCCCATGCTCTCCTACTCCTCTGCAACAATCATGTACCTGTGTAGGGAATCTTTCCATTTACTACACCTACAACAATATAATATGTTTGGGCCTAAGGCATGACCCAAATAGGGTGTTAGAAATAAATCCCAGTAGGCAACCATCAAAGGCTCATTCCCAACTGTCAGTGAATTTGTGCAACAACAGTGTGCAGTAATGGAAAACCAGTAAACTAGGAAGTACTCAAAAGCAGCTACTCCTACCAATTCCATTTCCAATTAATTATTATTTAAAAATTCAATATAATTGAATTATAAGTCCCCGAGACTCAGCCTTAGTTGACAATCTCCTATACAGTGTCGTAACAAAAACCACAATAAGCTATCTAACAAGTACAAGGTAAAAAAATACCAAGCCTGTGATTTAGCATGGTAGATATAACATGTGAATCACCACAGTGAATATGCAATGTAAACAGAGTCCTCAGAAAAGAAAAACCTTACCCTTAGGTAATCAGAATCGAAACCCTCAGGTGATTGCCCACAGGCATAATGAATATTGCCCTTAGGCATACGAGATAATGCCCTCAGGCATGGAAGCAAATGTCCACAGGCATTAGAAAGGTTTCCCTCCAGCTAAACAAAACACTTTACCTTACGCATGAGAAACACTGCCCTCAGGATAAACAAGAAACTAGGCCAAGCCCAACACATAAGCAACCAATTATATACACATTTTCTCTCAAGAAAACTCTAGCATGCTAAAATCATGGTATACCCTCAGGTAACCTGGCCAAATGGATAAACAAGGGAAACACACCCATGGGGTGGCCCTAGATCCAAGAAATGATCCCAGACAGTAATTTATAATTATCATTAGATTATCTATGAAATTATAGATATCTAAATTATTAAAGGTATCAGCCATATGACACCCCAAACATGGGCGCGTAGCACAACAGTACACAAAAACCACATGAAAGTTGGAATTAAACATCAGACCACCTACCTTGATCTGCTATGATAAATATACGTGAAAAGAACCTTCCAAAACTTCCAAGAACAACGTAGATCTGGGATAAAATAAAATGCATTCAAACCCAAATAACTTCCCCTTGGGAAAGAATTGTAAAGAAGGGTTCAAGAAGAGTGAAGAACTCACTTGCACGGTTAAAACGAGATCATCATCAAAGGAATCCCAGTTTCAGTGTGTAGTTGGGAGCTCCTCCAAGCTATGGCCTTCTCTCCCAGTGCTCCTCCAACGTTCTAAGCTCCCTCTATCAAAAGAGGAGGCTACTGCTCTTTTTAAGCGAAAAAAACTACATGGCATGTACTTTCCATTTTTTAACTATTCCTATGGAGGCTTCTTTTCACCGCCACACTATTTATCTATCGACATGATTACACAACGTGTTTTTATGAATACATGGAGTGTACTATCGCTCCACTGGAGGCTACTTCCACCGCCTTACTATTCACCTACTGACTGATTACACGACATGTATATACCAAGTACAAGGTGTATAGTTAATTTTTACTCCCTTCATCACTGACAGGCCTACACACCCTGTGTACTCATCCCACACATCCAAGGTACATGGAGTGTGGAAAAGTAAATGGTGTGTACCCACAAAATTTGGGATTTTCCCCCATTTTCCTTATTTTCTCAAAAACCTTAAAGGAAAAAGGAAAAGATGAAACCCATACCACAAGAATAAGAACCGGGTTCTTACAAACTTCCCCCCTTAAAGAAATTCATCCCCGAATTTATCTCGCAAGGGTGGTGAAGATAAAGCTCAGAACAACTCTGGCCACTGAGCACGTACGTTGGTCTACTACTCCTAGGTTTTATCCTTTCCTCGGCCATGCTTCCATATCACCTGTATGAGAGGAACTGACCAGCCTCGGAGAACCTTCGTTCTTCTATCAACAATACGAATCAGATTATCCTCGAAGGATGCATCGGCCTGAATTCCATCCTCCTCGGACTGAAATACATGAGATGGGTCTGAGTGATAACGGCGCAGCTGAGATACATGGAAGACATTGTGCATTTACTGATACCTATGTGGTAACTGCAACCGATAGGAAACCGGCCTGACTCTCTCTAGAATCTCAAACGGCCCCACATCCCTCGGTGAAATTTTACCCTATCTCCTAATCCACCTGGGTTCCAACCTCAGTGAAACGTGCAAGAAAACCTGATCCCCAACCACGAACTCTAAGGGTCGTTTGCGATGATCATCATAATATTTCGGACGAGAATGTGCAGTATACATCCACTTCTGAATCAAATGGACTTTCTCTAAAGTATCCTGCACAAGACATGGTCCCAATAAAGCTACCTCACCTACCTCCAACCAGCAGAAAAGGTGATCGACATGACCTCCTATATAATGCCTTGTAAGGTGCCATCTTGATATTTTCCTGAAAACTATTAGTCTAGGAAAACTCGACTGGGGTTATGTGATTCTACCAAGATCCCCCAAAGTCCAGGACACATGCACACATAATGTCCTCTAGCACCTGTTTCATACGCTCTGACTAGCCATCGTTCTGAGGGTGGTAATCCGTGCTCAGAAGCACCTATGTACCCCATTCCCTATGAAAACTCTGCCAGAAAGAAGACATAAAATGAGCATCCCAATCTGAAACGATAGAAATAGGGCTCCTATGAAGGCGTAACACCTCTCGGCTATTCAAATTTCCGAGCTCGTCAACACCGAAGGACTCCTTGATCGGAAAAAAGTGAGCTACCTTTGTAAGTATATCCAAAACAACCCACACAACATCATTTCCTCGAGGTGACCTCAGCAACCCGGTCACAAAGTGCATCGCGAAATAATCCCATTTCCACTCTGGAATGGGTAACTACTATAACAGTCCGGCTGGTCTTTGAGGCTCCACCATCACCTGTTGATAGATGGAACATCTCACAACCAAACCAGCTACTTCCCATTTCATACACAGCCACCAATACTGACGTCTCAAGTCATGGTACATTTTGGTAACTCTAAGATGCACTTACCAAGGTGAATTATGAAACTCCCACATCAGCTCCTCGTTTATATCCCCTGGAACCCACACTCGTCCATGGACACAGAGTACCTTATCATTGCCTATCGTCCAACCAGGAGGAGGGTCCTCACTTGTCACCAACTCCCGTAGAACTAGGCCTTCTGAATTTGATACCTGTCTCATCCTCACTCTATCCAGAAGGGTAGAAGTCACAACTAAGAATGAAATATTGGATCACACATGACTATCGTGAAACTCCAAATGCATATCAGAGAACAAATCCATGGGCTGCCACTCACCGCTGGCCTCTTGCACTGGCTGTAACTGAGTCCTCCTACTCAGTGCATCCGCAACTGTCTTACCCTTACCAGGTGTATAGGAATGATCTAAGTCGAAGGAATGGAGGTATTGAACCCACCTTCGTTGTCTCAGATTCATGTCACACAAGGTGAAAATGTAATTACGACTTTTTTGGTCCGTGAAAACCACAAAATGTTCTCCCAAGAGATCATGTCTCCAACAACGTTAGGAATGAACAACTGCAGCCAACTCAAGATCATGCGTCGGGTAATTCCTCTCATGTGGCCTCAACTGCCAAGACCCGTAAACAACTACTCAATCACCCTGCATCAACACTACTCCCAACCCAATACTTGATGCATCACAGTAAACTGTATAGCTCTTCCCTTGCTCTGGAAGTATGAGGACTGGTGCTGATGTCAACCTTCCCTTCAGCTCCTGAAAGGCTATATCACAGGCTTCTAACCAAAATAACTTCATACCCTTCTTAGTAAAACCCGTCAACGACGCTAATAAGTGGGAGAAGTTTCGTATAAAGTGCATGTAGTAACCAACCAACCCCAAGAAACTCCGTATTTCAAACACGTTCTTTGGCTGCTCCTAGGAAACTACTGCTCTCACTTTCTCTGGGTCTACTGGAACTCCTACCTCTGAGATGATATTACATAGGAATTGAATCTGGTCCATCAAAAAGTGGCACTTTGAGAGCATAGCATATAGATGATGATCTTTTAGTGTACTCAGAATGATCTCAAGATGGGTAGCATGGTCATGTCGAGTGTGAGAGTACACCAAAATATCGTCCACAAAGACTACGACAAAAGAATCCAGATAAGGTTGGAACACTTGATTCATCAGATCCATGAAAACTAATAGCATGTTCTTGAGTCTGAACAGCATGACCATGTAGTTTTATAGACCATATCTTCTTCAAAAAGCTGTAAGCGGTATGTACGATGGTCTAACGTGTAACTTATGATATCTGAATCTCAAGTAAATATTCTAGAACACTCGTACTCCTCTAAGTTGATCAAAAAGATCATCAATCCTTAGCAAGGGATATCAGTTATTGACCTTCAACTTGTTCATCTTCTAATAATCCACACATAGACTAAGGGTACCATCCTCCTTCATAGCAAACAGGACAGGAGAACCCCAAGGAGAAGTACTGGGTTGGATGAAACCCTTTGCCTGTAACTGCTCCAACTTCCTTTTGAGCTCCTGTAACTCTGGTCTATCCATCCTATAAGGAGGAATGGACACCGGTGCTACTCCTAGAACTAGCTCAATAGAGAAATCCACCTCTCACTCTGGGGGAAGTCCTAAAAAGTCATTCGGGAAGACATCCCTGAAATGATCAACAACTGGAGGGAAATACTTCTAACAATTTCCCAGGTCATCCAGATATAAACTCACAATCTGGGCTGTTACACCACCTCTCCCATGATGCTCGGGCCCATCTCGGCTCACCTAGAAATCCCATTTCCCCTTTTATATAAAATCGATGCCCTCTGGTGACGTTAAACTCACCCTACGACGATAGCAATATACAAAGGCTCGAAAGGGTACCAACCAGTCCATCCTAAGAATTACATCATAGCTCGTCATATCTAAGACATAGAGGTCCCATATAAAGTGACACCCCCAAACTCTAGGGGGAACTCCCTTCATTGACACACACCGGCCATTCTAATCCCCAAAAGAGTGTCTAGCGTCATGACATCAGAAGAAGAAGAAACATAGAGCCCAATGCTCTCCACAACAGGCACATATATAAAGCTATGTGTAGCACTAGTATCGAAAAGTACTGATGAAAAAATATAAGCTACTAGAATAGTACCTCTAACAGTGGAAGGTTCAGGATCCTGCTCCTATTGGGTGTGCTGCACTGCATATGCCTACCTAGTGTCGCGGACCTGTGACACAACCTGGCTACCCTGAGCTAACCCGCCCTACTGTCTCTGAGATCCTGGTGTCTGGCTACCACGACCACGACCACCACCTCGGCCTGAATGTCCCGACGTATCCCAATTCCCTGACTGGTAAAAAGATGCTGGCCTTGCTCCCACATGCGGAGTCTGCACAGAACCCCTCTCCCTAGCCACTGGTGGAAACACCCTGCAAAAGCACTGCAGATGACCCATCTTGCCACAATCTCGACACTCCACCGGGTCACGGGGACACTGAGGTGTCTTGTTCGCCTCCTTAACACACTCTTAACACATCACCGGGCCACTTGAAGAATTATTCTATCTAGTACTTCCACTGTGAGAGAAATCCGTCTGCCTCTTCCTCTTACTAGTAGAAATAGTACCAGAAACTGGTGCCGAACTACCATGGCCTACACCACTAGATTCTTGTAGGTTCCGCTCATTAATCAGTGCCTGGTTCACAATAGCATGCACTATAGGCATCCTAAAAATGTTCAACAGCACTCAGATGTCATATAGAAGACCATCCTCAATGCGTCATGCCATCAACGTCTAATCTCCCACCAGAACAGGTGAAAAATGTTGTAGCTCGGTGAAGCGTGCAGAATTGTCCGTCAATGAAATAGCACCCTATTACAGATTTATGAAATCTCAAGTTCGATCTGCCCTCAGTGTCTCCCGAAAGAAAAATTCATAGAATAATGCCTTAAAATATTCACACACCATGTATATCTGATGCTCGGTCTGGGTGGTAACATCCCACCATCTCTTGGAGGAATCACGCAACATGTATATAGCGAGCTTGAGCCTCCGCCCAATAGGCATCTTCAGATGCTTGAAAATAGTCTGCCCAGAATCCATCCAAGACACTGCAACCTATGGTCCTCCATCCCCTGAAAATGTAGGCGGATGCTATTGTTGGAATATACGAGTCAGCTCTTCCATAGATGTGGAAGCCGACGACGCTCCCTTGAAGGTCTGCATAAACCGTATGAATCATTCACAGAACTTCACCTCCATGCCTATGTCCGGTATAACGGCTGGCACCGCATCTAGTTCTGCTGGAGGATCCACCGGTAGCCCATGGCCTACCATCTTTGAAGTATACTCGTTGGCACTCTCCGGGCGAACAACTCAAGGTCATCTCCATGACATTACTCTATAAGGTCAAACACATGTCTTAGATTAAGATCATTAAGGACTGAAAACAAGGATTGTAAGATTGGAACAGTATAATGAAAACATTCACGTTTTACAAAACAAGACTACACTGCCTGTATAATTACTATACGGCGTTTTCCCTTACGTCTTTCACATGAGTGTGTACTCTGCCAACACTGGTCGTGTAACACCCCAAACACACTGCGTGTTTTCCACAATCAAGACATGTACTTGAATTTTCTTCCCCTGAATGAGTCCTTCTACATGGATTAGCAACAAAGATCTCCTTTAAACGAGACTACACAGCATGTATAAGATCTACATGACATGTACTGGACGAGCTTCACCGACCCGTGTTGTCCATTACACAGCCAGGTACACAACTCAGGATACATGGCATGTTTTAGATGGACACAACATGTACTGATTAGATTACAACTTCCTGTGTTGTTATTGACACGACCAGCTACTCGGCTAACACTACATGGAATGTTACACCCGTAAACAGCGTGTACACATCCCCGTTTTCCCAGCCACATGGCCAAGTCCACACGGTCTTTCACTAGCCAAGACCACACGACATGTCCCTCAGGTACACGATGTGTACTAGACGAGCTTCGCCGACCCGTGTTGTTAGTTACATGGCTGGACACACAGCTCACACTACACGGTATTTTCGACATTGGAACAATGTGTATAAATGAAGATTCCTCCATCCATGTTTTTAGTTACATGGGCAGACACAAGGTCAACATGCATGGAGTGTACAACCGGTACACGACATGTTCCCTCTGGAACTTCCCCATCCTGTGTCTCTACCCACACGACCTATGACACGGTTAGAGACTACCCGACATGTACTTAGGGTACATGACATGTAATTAATTTTTTTTCTTTTCTTCCTGAACAGAAGAGTACATGGCGTGTAGTCAGAACTACACAGCGTGTATTCTGGGTTTTCCAGACAATAAGCCTTAGAAACTACTCTCAAGCCCAGAAAAACACTGAAACCAACACCAAAGTGCCAAATTCAGATATGTGAGATCCCATACTCCCCGAAAGCCAAATCTTGGCATCTTATGTGTGTTATAATAAAGTAAAAAAGTCGATGATCCGCCAAATTCCGGTTGATGAGGGCCCATACTCCTCAAAAACCAAAGTTTGGTGTTCATTCACAGTACCTTACATAACAATACCCTATCAAATAATAGCTATATATCAAGGCATCTATCAAAATAGCATACATTTACTAGCACAACATATATCACCACAACATGCAATTTCTAATGCACCTACATGGCATGGAAACTATGCATGGAATGTGATTCTAACATCTGCCAAAATGATGCATGATATGGCTTAACCTCATCTCATTGGGTTGAAACTAAATAGAACCCATGCATAAAAGTATAAACAACACACCACAAGTGCATCACCCAATGGTGAAAATCAAATAAATTGTAACAATCATAAACAAAAAATCACAATTTACTTCGAGGCAATCCGACCTTTACTTATACACAGGGTAGCTACTCCCGGTCACAGTTATTACTGAATCCATTAGCAATCTATCTCTTTTTATTTTTTCCAAATAATTAAATAACTCAAAGACAAGAAAACTCCTCTGATACCACTTTGTAACATCCCGGATCAGGGTGCCACTCAACGGGTGCCCCGAACCCGATTGGTCACTTTACCTCAAGCCCATTTCCCCAAATGCCAGAGGCTGCCGACTAGTAGCGAGGGCCTAGGTCTGATAGTGGGGAAACTATGCTCTCATTAGTCAATGTGTAACACAGAGGAACAAAATACAAGCATACAAAAATGGAAGCAGTAGACAATACTAATGCTGAAATGGATATAGTACTGAATTAAAGAAATGAACAATAGTCATATATAATGATTCAATATGTCCCTAAGTCTAATAAAGCAGCCAAAAAAAGTTACACTAAAATCTGAAACAATACAATACAAGGGACAAATACAGCAAAGCAAATTAAAATAGCGCAGCGGGAACTCGGTAGCATCGCAAGCCTAAAATCTCAGTCCCATTCTCTCCTACTCCTCTACAACAATCAAGTACCTGTGTAGGGAATCTTTCCCTTGTATACACCTGCAACAATATAATCTGTTTGGGCCCAAGACCTGACCCAAACAGGGTGTGTGAATTAAATCCCAATAGGAAACCACCAAAGGCCGGTGCCCAACTGTCAGTGAATTTGTGCAACAACAGTGTGCAGTAATGGAAAAGCAGTAAACTTGGATGTACTCAAAATTATCTACTCCTACCAATTACATTTACATTTAATTATTATTTAAAAATTCAGTACAATTGAATTATAAGTTCCCAAGACTCAGCCTCAGCTAAAATTATCATATACAATGCCTCATCAAAAACCACAACAAGCTATCTAACAAGTACAAGGTAAAACAATACCAAGCCTGTGATTTAGCTTGGAAGATATAACATGTGAATCACCATAGTGAATATGAAAAGTAAACAGAGTCTATAGACAAGAAAAACCTTACCCTTAGGTAATCAGAATTGAAACCCTCAGGTGATTGACCACAAGCATAACGAATATTTCCCTCAGGCATACGAGATAATGCCCTCAGGCACAGATGAAACTGCCCACAGGTATAAGAAACGTTTCCCTTAGGCTAAAAAATACACTTTCCCTCAAGCATGAGAAACACTTCCCTCATGATAAACAAGAAACTGGGCTGATCCCAACACATTAGTAAGTAATTATATACACATTTTCTCTCAAGAAAACCCACGCATGCTAAAATCAAGGTATACCCTCAGGTAAACTGGCCAAACAACTAAACAAGGGAAACACACCCACAAGATGGCCCTGGATCCAAGAAATGATCCCATATAGCAGTTTATAATTATCATTAGATTATCTATGAAATTATAGATATCTCAATTAGTCAAGGCCTCAACCATACGACACCCCAAACATGGGAGCACAGCACAACGGTACACAAAAACCACATGACAGTTGGAATTAAACATTAGAACACCTAACTTGATCTATTTTGATCAATATAAGTGAATGGAGCCTTCTGAAATTTCCTAGAACAACATAGATCTGGGTTAAATGAAAACCCATTCAAACCTAAGTAACTTCCCCTCGGGAAAGAATTGGAAGGAAGGGTTCAAGAAGAGTGAAGAACTCACCCGCGCGGTTCAAACAAGACCGTCGACGAAGGAATCCGAGTTCTGGTGTGCGGTTGGGAGATCCTCCAAGCGCCATACTTCTCTCCTAATGCTCCTCCGACGTTCTAAGCTTCCTCTGTCGAAAGAGGAGGCTAATGCCCATTTTATGTGAAAAAAACAAACTACACGGTGTTTACTCTCAAGTACACGACATGTACTTTTCATTTTATAACTGTTCCTATAGCAGATAATTTTCACCGCCACATTTTTTATCTGTCAACATGATTACATGACGTGTATTTCTGAATACACTGCGTGTACTGTCGCTCCGCTGGAGGCTACTTCCACTGCCTTACTATTCACCCGCCGACTGATTACACGGCATGTATATACCAAGTACACGGAGTGTTGTTAGTTTTTACACCCTTCATTGCCGACAGGCCTACGCACCCCGTGTACTCATCCCACATGTCCAAGGTACATGACATGTGGAAATGTACATGGCGTGTACAGACACAATTTTAGATTTTCTCCCATTTTCCTTATTTTCTCAAAAACCATAAAGGAAAAAGGAAAAGAAGAAACCTGTATCTCATGAATAAGAATTGAAGTCTTACAACACTCCTGCTTAACAAAGTAACCTCCATGCACATGTGAATCATATGCTGAGGCAGGGTCACTTTTCTTCGAGAAACACATTGCTTCATAGTGCTATGATTTTCAAGTTTCCCTTGCTTCGTGGAGTCCTACTCCACTAATGCCTTTCCACTTCATGAATCACCATCCATATTCACCTATTCTCTATGAATAGGTTAGGCCATTCCACATTGTAAAGCACATACCTTTGTGAAGCCCCTCTATAATATGGAGCAACCGAGCTTCACAAGGTCCCTCCATGTGAACCCATTTTCTTCGCAATCCCTTTTCCCGTATGAACCTCCAGGTTTGAATGAAGTGACTTCAAGATACCTTGGGTGGTGCTTCATGTTGCATTGCTTAGCTATATGCTTCTTTGCATAGGCACACTAATGGCTATTTCTTCTTTGCATAGCCACACTAATGTGGGCCCCTTAGTGGATCAATTCACAACAACACCTCGCCACAACATTGCTGATACCTTCCCTTACCCAAGGGTGGGTGGATATCAGTTATGTAAATCCTAGGGGTGAGAAGTTAACTCACCTCATCTGAGCTACAAGAAATTAAACTTCAAAGCACCATTGTCTTCTACACATGACGTTGAACTATACCCTCACCCCATGAAATAAACACCGAGCAACACATCTCGTACATTCTCCATTCCCACTCATCTTTAAGGGAGTGAAATATTACTCACATGGAATGAGATCCTCTTTCCTGGAGTGGCATCTGTCCTTAGGGAAGGGAATCCATCCTGGTGCTAGCCCCTAGCCTTTCTTATACGAGGTAGCACCCCTGCTCCTCCTATCATCTTCGGTTCTAAATAATATAAGTGCAATGGGCACTAGGACCCTCGTTACGCTATCCCTCTCCCTCAAGGATTTGTGTTTATTGGGCCTCCATCTAGGAGTATGTCTCAGTCTCCATATCCTTGGGTCACTAACCACATAAAACCCCATATTTCCTCTTTGGGCCACTGACCACATGTTAGCCCCACTTCACTTCCCACAAACACACCTTTCATGACATGATCATCATGTCTTTTCTACCACTTGATTCTCACACCGAGCATGAATCACATGGGATTAGAGTAATAATTAATCACAACATCCTTCCTAGGGCGCCTTAGAATGTAATCCCCAAACCCTTCCAAACCACATGGACTTTGATCGTTGTCTCCTAAGAAAGGTATGTAGGAAGCCTCCATGAGGTTCAAGCCCAATACCTACATGTATCGACCCCTTCACATAGGTTCAAATTTATTCCACATGATGTTAAACTATATCCTCCTTCCAAAATATGTGGAATTTGATCCTTGTATCCTAGGAAAGGTACGTAGGATGCCTCCATGAGGTTGAAGGCCAACAACCATTGGTCCTTACCAATTCACATCGTTTCACCCCCGTCCTGTATGACTTTAAACTATACACCCCTTTTCATCTTGCAAGATGTTAAACTATACCCATTCAAACTACTTGGTCTTTGATCCCTATTTCCTAGTCAAGGTACATAGGAAGCCTCCCTGAGGTCCAATGCTAATAAAAAGTAAGACATTTTAATTCCAAATCGACAGTAAGCCTTTGGAACCCCAACTATTGATAATCTGTTGGAATCCCAATCAGCAGTAATCCATTGTCAACCCGAACTAGCAGTAAGACATTGTAACCCCAGTCAGCGGTAAGACGTTGTTAACCCCAACTAGTGGTAAGACGTTATATCCCCATCCATCGATAATATTTTGTAGTCCGAAATCGATGGTAATCTGTTTTTGTCCCTTTTGTAGGGACCCACATCTCTAGTCTACCCTTGTGGAATCAAACCAACTCGAACTGCTAACCACGTGTAATCCCCAGCATATCTTCGGGTCAATGTCCTTTGTGTACACCACGATTCTATACCCCCATCTTGAACTTTGTGGACTTTTATTCAGTGCCTCAGGGATACTTAGGAAGCCTCATATAAGTTCAATCCAATCACTCATGTCCCATTGTAGTCTCTCCCCTTGATCCCTTATGCTTTGGGAAGGTCATTCCTCAACCCTGAGGTTCTACTTCCCCTAGATCCCATCCTTGCGTATATTCTCATGGGCATCCTCCTTAGGCATCCCAACACCCCACCGAACTATGTGGACTTTGATTCCCTACCAAAGAGATACATAAGAAGTCTCTTTGAGGCCCAATCCCAACATCCCCATTGTACTCATGCCAGTTTCATCACATTTTCCTTCCACTTCTCTCATATATCTAGATCCATCTTAATTCTTACCTGGGCCGCCACATCATAATGAGATAATGTCACCCACTTTCTCACTGATCCTAGCAGTAATCGGGTAACTAACCTCATGTTATCCCCAACATCAGTGTTCTCTCCTAGGGTTTCACCCATCTGATCCACTCTCGTTGGTAATCTGATCAGTCTGATCCATCTCTGATAGACGTTAAACTCGTAGCATACCCTAAATTGAATATGGGAAGGTGAGAAAAATCTTAGAGACATGCCTATGGAATAGAATTACCTGCATTTGACTTGGGATGCCTTGGGCTTCCACGCCCTCGAGTATACCTATCATAAAGGGAAGAAACCCAAACACATCAATGTTCCAACATCCAGACACACTAGTGATGTCCAATGTGACTACTCCCCAGACCGAAAGTTGTTTCCCTGACCAGACCCCTTAGAATTTCCTGACAGAAGCAGCATAATTAACTGGCGTCAATGAAGAAATGGAACTGGGAAGAGTTTCACGAAAAACATCTTAAGTCTTTGAGGGAGATCTAGACTAGGTAACAAGTTCCGAGGAGGAATCCATGGAAGGAAAAACTAACATCCCATATTCCCGTTTTGATCAAGGAGAAAACGTCCCTTAATAAGTGATAGATGCCGCCCGCCTTTTTGAAGCGGGAATTTTGGGTAAAAATAAGAAAGTCCTCCAAAACACACGGATGTACACCCTGAAGAAATTATTGAAAACATATATGTTATAGGTTTAGGTATTGGATATATAATAAAACACCCACACCCTGAAAAATTAACCATAAATTTTTATTTTAGTAATATAATACAATTACATATCATGTATAAATATACTCTATAAAAATGAATGTAGTAAAATATGATAGTAAAAATGAAAAATAATACTATAACTATAATTTTATATCCGACAACATCATGGTTTTCAAGAATTATTATTAGTGAGAATAGTATCTTAAAAAAGAAAGAAAACATTAAAATCATTTTAGTTAATTTCAAAAGTGTTGAATATATAACCATGAGAGGTTATAATGGTAATGAAGAAAGAATGAAATTTTAGGTATTTATAAAATGTATAAATCCATTATGGAAATTAGAATATTAATAAGACTATTAGAAATTGTGACCCGACCATTTGAAATTACCACATGGATATTAGATTAGGAATCTGACTGTTAAAAAACTTAATTATCCAAAAAAATTGTATAGTGAACCTAAAATAATATTTATCATGATTAAATGAACTAAACATAAATATTATATTTCCAAAAAATAAATATTCAAATTAGAAACTAAAATAAAGTGTAAGTAAACTTATGCTAATGTGTATTCTGAACATAATTTTTCTAAAAATCATAATATTATGTTAATAAGAAAAATTTAAAAATACATACCATTATTTTATTAAAATTAATGTATTTTTTAGAATCAATGCATAAAATTTATTTATAATCGAATTATTAATGATTTTCTTTAAAAATTAATTTTTAGGTGGATATTAAAAATACAGTGTTCCAAAATACTAATTTTTTATGATGTAATTTTAATGTAATAATGAATTTATTAATAAAAAAATATTTAGTTTAGCACAAAATTTATTTAATATGATAAATAATTTAATTAAAAATAATAAACTCAGTTTTTGGGAAAATAAATTGATATACAAAGATTAAAATTATATATTCTACCATAAAGTAAGAAATTATCAATTTTTTCTTCATTTAATTTGTTTTAACATATACCATAAGTGGTGGAATAATTTAAAAGTCATAAAACAGTGTAATTTCAATCTAATATAAATTATAATGTCATTGAAGAACACTATTGAACATTTTACTTTGGAAATAATTATTTATTGATTATTTTAATGTAAAATTCCCTTTCTCATAAAGTATAAATACCATATATCATTCTACATAGACAATCACTTCTAAATTAGTTCACATAGATATCAACACAATTGCTTTATCCTAAGTCTCCTAGTATCCTTTGGGATATTTTTTCTCCATAAAACTCTTTTTTTTCTTTCAGTTTTATCATCCATTATTCTATTATCCCTCAATATCTATACCATTCCTTATATAATAAATCAATTATTATAGTTATATGAAATTAAATTTATTATTCTACTATGATATCCCCATAATTTATTTATATGATAAGTATATATTCTCCCCTTCTCTTTATGGAACATCCAATTACTAGTTAGTTTACCACCACTGAATATATGGTCAATTCATTATATATCACCTCCTATATAGTTTTTTATTATATGTTGTGTATATAAATTTTTTCATGATTATATTTTCATTATAAAAATATATATAATGTATAAGTATTACCTATTTTTCCTTTTTCGACACATCTCACGAACAGTTGTTAACCATCTATGAGGATACAAAAAATTATTTACTTATCACCACATTCATGGATTCCAATAATAAATTATTGATAATAAAAAATAAGAAATTATATGTATTTTTATTTTTATTGGGTAATTTGGATAATTTATAAATAAAAATTAATTAAAATCCTAAAATAAAAAAAAACATAAAAATTCCAAGTGGTATGTAATTGAACTTTTTCACCTCTAAAAAATATGTTTTAATGATTAATTATAAATATTATAATTGATAAATAGTGATATAAATGATTATAATTCACTTCTGTATTCATGTTTTGAAAACATAGGGTTATTCTGTTGGAGGTATAAATATTATTGAATAAAATGGGACCTATGTTAAGGGGATTTTCGAACCAAACTCTTTCCGCCTTAGTTTTCCATATATTTCTCTATGTTATTTTGTATATTCATTAAAATAATTTTAAAATGTATTATATTTATTTTTATTATCACTTTTACATGGGATATGAATGGCATTGTTACATTTGGATGATTTATTAGACAGTTCCAATGAATTAATAAATCATTTATTTTCAAAAGTTCACATTT
The DNA here is from genome assembly GCA_963277665.1 of Viscum album. Classification (NCBI taxonomy): domain Eukaryota; kingdom Viridiplantae; phylum Streptophyta; class Magnoliopsida; order Santalales; family Viscaceae; genus Viscum; species Viscum album. Next base: position 2,126,362,628 of record OY728119.1, read on the forward strand.
TTTCTTCATGCATGGTTTCTTTGTCTCCAATTGACTTATGAACATATATCACAACAATAAATATAAAAAATATTTTTTCCCTTTTTCTTTTTTGGGACATAAAAAACTATACCTTAATATATTAATTATGATATGATTGTTATAATCATTGTCTTCTCATTGTTTTTTCCATATTTTATTCCATCATATATTTCTATTATATGAGGAATTTATGATTATATACATTCTACAATGAGATTGGTGGGTCAAAAATTTCATATCCCCCAAATTTATTGGGCAATCTAATATATCTCATGAGAAGAATATTATTCATAAATACTATCTTTATTCATATTCTATGTTTGAAAAATTTACACAATGTCATTTTGTGCCATTATTATGCTTGTTCAACATTCCATGTATACATAAAATTATTTACATATTCTTATAGTGATGAAACTATTCAAATTAAATGATGATGATGATTATAATCACAAATGTTCCCAAATTTATTAATGTCCATTGTTTTTTCATATTATCTCTCCCCTTAAAAGACTTTTACCTCACATTTTCTTTGATGTATATCCATAGGAGATTTTATATACTATGTGGAATATAGAATCCATAGGAGGGATATGGGGAATTATTAATTTTTTTTACAATTTCATATGTAGTAATTTTGTTTGATCCTTCTATTTTTAAGAAACTAAAACAATCAATTCAAGAATGTATTGTAGTTATATTTTTAATTAAAGGTGATGTAGTAATAATGTATGAAATTTGAAAGTTTTTATATGGGGAAATTTTTCATTAGTATAACTATTCCCACACCTCCACTACTTACCATTAATGGATAGACATATTTCCTTGTGATTCCCAATTCCATCAATAGAGAGCTATCAAATTGTAAAGTTACAACATTATGGGTATATGTTACCCATTACTATTTAATGATATTGTTTGGGGAACCAAAAAATTATTATTCACATAAAATAAAATTTCATTAATAAAAGTAAACTTCAACTTCAAACTATAATATAATGAAAAACCTATCTTGGTATCTCTATGAAAGTTCTATTTTGGGTCATAATATTCTTTACCATTTTGGACTTCTCTAGTATCACAATACAATAACATAGAGAAATTATCCCTAATTACCTATGGATATTGGGAATAAATAATATCTAAATTTGATTGTCCCTAAATTTTTTATTAGTTATAAAATTAGGATATCAATAAATCATTTCTATAAAACTCACACTGAATTCCTGAACTGATTATTATTCATATTTTACAACCTATAACTCAATCTATCTATTGAGTCTATGAGTCTAAGATACAAACTATCTGATGAATAAATCTCAATAACATTCTAAATTATTATTAACTTAATATTATCTCCCAGACATTGAGTCTACCATGGAAAAAAAATACTTTCTATAAACCATCCATTAAGGAACAAGGTTCTTATATCCCGTCTTTATTAGTTAAAAAGATATCTCATCTTTTACAACCATTTTTAAATCTCAAAACTATATATAACCCCTTATAATTAAAAAATATATGATTCTTAAACTCACCCATGGGTTTGTCCCACTCCATTATAGTCTCTGAGTATGCTCTATTATGTACAACATCATTATATTAATGCAAATTCTCTTGACAAAACTCAAAATTCCGTCACAAAATAGGGAAAAAATATTAAAAACCATGGCATAGTGATATATATATGTATTGTCTAACCATTCTATTAAATCATATTCCAACTACATGGATAATTATCCTAATCATAACTAACAAGATCATCATGATATAAAACATTATGATACCTGAATCCACAGTTATAAGTATACCTTGAAAATAGTTTGTTATCCCTTAATTATTAGTCCATATGTTAGGGATTCCCCAAATAGATCATGTGATACATTTTGTATCAAATTTTTTTCACTTTTATTTTTTAAATGCTAATATAATTAAAACCACTGGAATATTATTCATGCAATCCCCATATGTTATTTCTCTATGAACTATCTTAAAAACTTATAATTTGACATAATATTTTAGTAACTTTCATTATTGGGACTCCAAAAAATATTTTTAACAGTTATGGTGCGTCCCCTAAAATCATATTATAATGGTTCAAGGGTTGGATACTATAACCAGAGTTATATCAATGCATAGTATTATTGTCCCAATACGATGGATTTAGCTGGTGGTGATATGATTTTTTTAAAAACATAATAAATTCTCACTTTTCAAAAATAATAGTCTTAAAGAAGAATTATTCTGGAATAAGCATAATAAAAATAACTATGAGACATAGAAAAAATGATCCGTTCGAAAGATAAAACTATGCCAATTAAATAATGTAAAAAAATAATTATAATCAAATAAAAATTAATAAATTCAAAAAATAAAATAAAATCCAATTCCGGATAATAATCCAAAAACACTTATATTATGTTTCTTAAAAAAGATTAAAATTTCTTATTCCTGATACACTCCTCTTTTAATATAAAGATGTTGGAGGATATAGACCTAATATATAGGACCCTACATCTAGAATATATCCTCATTGATAAAAAATTATAATGTGATATGTTCTATACCTAGGATTTATAAATAAAATATTTGAAGAAAAATCACTGTTAGAATTTTAGTGTATGGAAACATACCTATCAATGCTGTGTTAAATTTTTTATTATTGTTTAAATCTACCAAAATTTATTTTAAAAAATAATTGATATAAATACCATATAATAATGATATTGATTAAAATTTATTATAGATTACAATGAATATATAATTATGAATCTCTCATACCGAGGACCGTTTCTCACATCCATGCATTGAATTTTTCTTTCCCCATTGATTTAAATACCTGTTAATCTATTCTTGATAAATTTTCATCAATTATTTGGTCAAATTATTAGGGTATGTTTTTTTCTATAATCTTATAAATCATTTTATTTTCTTATTTTTTGATTTTCAAGACATATATTACAATGGTGGGATTGAGTTTGATATTACATGATTTTCCTTTGGAATTTTATTTTATTTTAGGGTTCAAAATTTTTATCTAAAGGATTTTATTACTTCACTTTGTGGATAAATACAACGAGTCATTGGATTCATCATTTATCTTTAGTGGTTCTCCATAAATGTGTTCATTTACATAATAATGATTACATATATTAATTTAATTTTGGGATTCTTATATATATATATATTATTGATGATGAAATTGTGATTGTATTGTCTTGATTTTATATTGGTTTTAATATGTTAAATTGTTATTTTTCCTTAAAAAAGAACCAATAAAATGTTTAAAATAATCATGTGCACAAGCTGCTTTATAAAATGTCATTTTCATATCAAAAAAATTATGTTTAGTTATGAATTATTTAGGGTTTTTTATAAAAAAATGTATTTCATTATTATTATTATTATTCATAAATATCATACTTTTTGATTAATATAAATTTTGTGGGAGTTTATTGATAGAAATAATTATTGGTGGTTATTTTTTAATATCATTGTTATGTGGTGTTATCTGGTTTTTTTATTAAAAAAAATCTAATGGGGTTTTTATTCCATATATTAATAATTATTTATTATCTGTAGTTAAAATTTCAATGTTTTTGATTAATATGTTGATGTTTTCTAACTAATATCATGAATTATTTCCTTGAGTGTTTTTTACTTAATAAACTAATGTTTTTTAAAATTTAAAATAAGGGATTTATATTTTATATTGTGATCATAAAATAAAAGTGGAGACTTTTAATTTTTGTGATAATAAGGATATTATTTAAAAAATGTTTTCCATAATTAAAAAAATAACAAGGAACATTCCATTAAAGATATGGCATCATAAGTGGTCTGAAACCTTATTGATTTATTTTATTATTCCTAATGATGATCTATGTTATTACTTTCACCATTATAGAACTATATTCTATGTACTAATATTTTATTTAGTCAATATATTTGATCACACTCAAGGTCACCAATGCATAACGTGACATAAAAATATAAAATAATTGTTACAACCCAAATATATATATATATATATATTTGTGTGTATTTAGTTTTGGAATTATTTTCACATACTCATATGTATTCAAAAAGACTCATTATTATCATGAATTTTTTAATTATACTATACAATGATTATTTAAATTATAAAATAACTTTTTATATGTCAGAATTTATAAGAGTTGAATGTATGATACTGATCAGATCTCGACTCATCATCAAAATATATTGAATTCAATTTATATTATGAATTTAATATTTCTTAATATAGAGTACCTATACACTTCCATTATTTTAATTGTATTGTAATACCTTGGTAGTTTCCTGAAGAAGTGATTTTATATATAAATCATGTTGGTTTTAAAACAAACTATTATGTCAATTATCACAATGGAGAGGAAAAAAATAATCCTAAACATTTAATGATCTAAGTAAAAGGGCTGGAATCATAAATTTTAAATTTTATAATTTTTTTACTCATTTTCATGATAATGAAAATATGATAATTAAATAAAACAGTAATACTTGTACAAATAAAGAATGTATTGATAATTGTAAAGAATTTTTAAAGTGGCTATATCATAGGATGTGGGTGGTGATTTCAACACCATTCCAGATCCCTCATAGAAGAGAGGTGGATGTACCTTTTTTAGTATTTCCAACAATGGATTTTAATCTTTGAAATCCCAAAGTGGTGTTATGGATATGGGATTAATGGGAGAAAAATTTACTTGGAGAAATAATCATAAAGTACCCAACTTCACTTCATGTTTTCTTAAACAATTATTTTCCAATATTCAATCTATAACTAAATTATTGAAATATAAGGTATCCCAAATTGTCCATGACATATTGAAACAATATCATATTCATGTCAGTTTGGATACCAGGAATGATGGAACCACAAACTACTTCTTCCTAAAGAGTTGGGACTCATACCCCGGTTTTACGATGAGGTTCTTTCTTCTTGGTCAAGACCTTTGTAGGGTGTTTGATAGGTTAGGATATATAATAAGTTGATTCTTTTGAAGCAGAACTTGCATCCTTGGAGTCTCAAAAACCTTTCCTCTACATATGATTCGGAAAAAAATAATCAAGATGTTTCAAATATGGAATCAAAGTTCAAATAAGGTTGGGGTTCTGATTTTTTTAGTGTTATTCTCCATAAAAAGAACTTTCTTGAAGAGAGGATCCTTTTACAATGATAAATTGGGATGATATAGGTCTAAAATCATGTGGATAAGATAAGGAGTCAAGAACACTTTATTTTTCCACACTTTCATCAAATAAATGAGGCTTCTCAATATTGAAAACATCCTCCTAGAGGATGGATCTTTCAAAAATGACATTATGGTTGTCGGACATTTGGGGGAGAACCTTTTATAATTCATTATTGTAGGTATTAATCCTTCAATTCATGATGGTTTTCCCTGGGTCACTCTGATTTTTTACTAATATCCCAAAAGAAGTGTTGTATCACAACAATCTCCTCCTCATATCTATTATCAAGGATAAATAATTTTTGGAGGTTGTGGTTTCTCTCAATATGGAGATCTCTCCTAGACCTAATGGTTATCTTGGATCATTTTATGCATCTTATTGGACATAGTGAATATTGATTATATCAAGGATGTGAAAGACATATTTTTAGGTATAAATGATCCCTATATGGATTTCCTACCACTTTGGTGCTTATCCCCATAGTTAAGGGTCCAACTCTCTTAAAACATTTCAGCCAACTAACACATGAAACATTTCATGTAATGTTCTTTCCTATTTGATTAATAAGTGATTATCAAAAACCACCAATATTAGATATCCAAGGAGTGGTATAGTTTTCTGAGGGGTAGGACCATTAAAGGGTATCAGTCTTGCATAAGAAATGATAATATATATTAATAAAAAAACTCAAGGGTCAAATATATTGATCAAATAAGACATATTAAAATCCTATGACAATATTCAATGGGGTTTTATTTTAAATTTATTTAATTTCATGGTATTCTCCTATTGGGGTATTAATATATATTTTAGATTCTTTATCTCTCCATGCTTTTCAATCAATTTTTTTAGGGAGGAAATGTGGATTCTTTAAATCAATTCATGGGTTTAGATAAGGGGACACCCTATCACCTAGTATTTTTTATCCTAGAACAATATGATCTAAGAATATTCATAAAAACAAACATATGAGTTGGGATAATTTGACATTTTTAGTGTAGATAAAATTTTCAGGTGGTGTCTCACCTGATGTTTAAAGATGAAATGGTTTTATTTATAATTTCAATATCCAACTCCATTAATGGTAACAAATACTTATTAATGTGTATTATAAGTTGAGTGGAAAAATAATAAATCCTGATAAAACTAGTGTTATATTTCAAGGAGATACTTAGAGAGATGAGTGAACAAAATAAAATCCATAACATGAGTCCACAACTGGATCTTCCTCATGGAATACATAGGGCCCCAAATGTAGAGACCCGAAGCCTGACGTAAATGGACATTACATTAAATTTGCGGAATACTTAGTACATAACAAAAACACACACACAAGGATCGTAATAGTTTAGTGTCTTTGCAAACTTGGAACGTAATCTTCTAATCGTGGTGAAAGATCTTCAATATCTCCCATAAAGATCTTCCCTTTTTTTTACCTAAAACCTTTCTTTATATCCTGGGGAAAAGAAAACATAAAATGGTGAGCTCAAATTCTCAGTAAGGGTAGACAAAAGAAAAATCAATCACATCATATTCATAAGAACATAACATTTGGAAATCTTAACCTGCAAAAGAGAGCATAATTTCATAACATGGGATAAATCATAGTAGTGAAATGAAATCCCAATAAGCATAACTTAAAAATGAAACTTTTTGGCATACACACATAATCATAGAGAATCATTTCTTGTTAGTCATGACACATTGCCAAGACTATCTTAGTGGACAAAGTCCCTTTCTGAATCGAGTCACCCTCGTTTCAGTCCTGTTTCACTGAACTGGTAAAACCTACCATTCCAGCCATGTCTATCTCATGAGATATAAAATCTTTACCCAATGCATTGGAGGGAGATATAGGTCCCACCCATCTTATAATGAATCCTTTCTTATGTGTGCCACATAATCATAAATCATACATCATCGCATAATAGATGTAACAAAAATGGGATTCTTGAAACATCATGACATCATAAAAAAAATCATATAAGGTAAATGACTTCATAAAAATAATTCCCTCAAAACATAATAAAATCAATGTAATAATAGGGATAAAAACAGAACCCTTTATTATCTTAGATGGAAAATAATTTTGATAAAACATTTGAACTCCATTCTTGAGGAAAATATCCTTTCTGCTTCAAAAACACTTTTCCTTTCTTAACATGTCGTACAATTATAATCTAAAAGAAGTTGATTAAAAATAAACATGAAAACTTGTAAAGGAAGATTCTTGGAAATAATGTTTTAAAAATCCATTCATGCCATATAAGTTAAAAAAAACATTCTTCGTACTTTTGTCGGAAAAGTCAAAAAGTACCTCGTACGAAAAACGACAAAAGATTCCTTTCACATCTTTTACTAAAAACTCACTGAAGGGTAAAATTGGATTTAAACAATTTTAGGTGGATGGAAATTACATATTGAGGAAACATGGATGTGGATGATAAAATACACCCCAGTAAATTTCAATGTATAAACAATCTCGGATAAAAATGAGATTGTGATATTTCCCTTACCTTAGGTCCGACTTGCTTTGTAAGTGTCCGAACCTCCTCTTTTTGACGCGCCTTTTCTTCGCCTCCACTTAAAGAACTAAGGATGGTATTTATAGAAGACCAGGACCTCTAGGATGATAATAGGGAAGTGGAGAAGGGATTTGGGCAGGGGTTGGCCGAGCTTGAAGGCTCAAAGTTGTGTGAAGAAGAGAGGGAGGAGGTGCCCTTTTATAAGGGAGGAGAGGGGCACCTTAGGAATATCTCAAAATATTATTTTATATTAAAGTCAAAATCGGTTTATAATGGTTCCAAAGGGTCTTATTTAGAAGCTAAAGTGTGGATGGGTCTAAATCCTATCACCCAATAGGATTTAGACAAGTTTAGGGTATTATTTTAACCTTATCAATTAGATTTAACTCTAAGTTAAATAATTTAACTTTTACCATGTCTTTTTGTTTTCTTTCACTATATGGTTAATACACTTACTATAACATGCCAAAAGAACCCAAAATTGTATATTATTAATACATATATCCCTATATAAGTCATTTGGCCTAACCTTAGAATTTTATGAATAAAATAACAATTAATAATATAATATTTGATTATAAACTATTTTGTGTCAATTTTGACACTATTTGATATATGATTTTTGTGAAAGTCATAACAGAATTATATGTTCTAACAAAGTTTCTTAAAGCAGCAATAATATATCATAGTAACCTAGAAAATTAGTGTAATTCATAAAAAGTCTTAAATTACATTTATTTTGGTATTTATAATATCAATTATGTCAATATTTCATTAATAAGATAATTACTGCATCATCTTTGTGTCATAAATAAATTAACTTTTTTGATGTCTAAAAATTACAAATAAAATACCATCATGTAGGAAATAGTTTTATCTTTCTAATGAATATTTACAATCGAATTTATCTTATGTACAACCCTATATTAAAAATGTTTTAGTAAATAAACTTTGATTTTAACTCTTTTAACTCTTCTTTGAATTAAATAATAATAAATGTCCTAATCTAATCCAAGTGGGCCTAAATGGTCATATTTTATTCCTAAGCTTGTTTTTGGTCGAATTACACTTGTACAATGGAATTATTACATGTGTTAGGGTAATAATAATATCATTTTTACCCTTAATTACCCTATTTACTTTTAACCGTGGTAAATAAAAGTAAAAAGTTACTATTCACCAAAAATTATTTTCATCTCATTGAACCACATTTTACTTACTGACATCAACCATGTCTCTCGGATTTTTGAAATTCCATTCACAGAAGCGGTAAAATTAAGATTTATGAAGAAATTAATTTTTTTAACTACCACTTAGTAGTTTCACTATTCATCAAAAAATGATGTTTTTCAGAACAATGCCAAAATTTCATCCTAAGCTATATTTCATATTCCGAATTCAAAAATGAAGTCTATTTTACCAAATTCATATCATAGAAGTTTCATTAATTAATTTTATAATTAAATCCTGCTGTTAAAACAAAGAGCGCGTTTTTAAGAAACAATATCTATCAAAAGATTGACACTTGTTTATGTCTGGTTTAAATGTGAAATTACATCCAATGACCAACATTGTATTAAATTGTAAAAATATATTCTAAATATACTTTAAAACCACTCAAATTAATAATTTATCACTATTAATTATTTCGATTGAAAAAGTTGTTTTTAACTAAAATTTAGTAATTTTCACGATTCATCAAAATATGAAAGTTATCCGAAAATCACCAAAATTTCACCTTAGGCTATATTCGATACTCCGAATCCAAAAATGAAGTCCATTTTGAAAAATAAATTTACAAAATTTCAAAAAGTGGTTATTACTATTCATAACGGCTAGTTTTAATAATATTTTAATAGCATATCGTTGTTTAGTGAAACTCGGTATTGCGTACTACACACGCTATCGAGGAAGGTCACGATTGCATGCAAGGAAAGTCAAGGATGTGTGTTGTGCAAGCTCCTTTTGGTGTAGCGTACAACACAAGAAATTAATAAAATTGAAAAGAATATTTTTCATAAAATCTCGGGCTGTTACATTCTACCCCCCTTAAAATGAATTTCACCCTCGAAATTCGTCGGGGTTATAAATGGTTTACTATCCGAAAGTTTCTTTAATAGAAATCCACATCGTAAAAAAGAATACCAAAACTTGGCTTTAAAAACTAAAGTATGAAATGTAATGATTACCCAAATAAACTAATCACTGGGTTTCCACATAGGTGAAAATATGGATATGGAAGAGAAATATAACAATCATGTTCTGATGGAGAGTGGTAGAGAACATGGCTATGGAAAAGCCAGTAATCACAAATCCATTGATTTGTGATGATATAAGGTACCATCTGATTCATCATGTATAAGATCACTAGGACAACATTTTTGGTTTTCAAGATCAATTCCCTAAAGTTGAAAATTTGCATTAGAATAAATACTTACTTTATTTTGGTACAATCTCACTGTTGTTCGTGCCTTGAACAATTTCCACTTCATCTCTTAAATAAATGAAGTTGAATTTGTTATTCGTGAAGTGTTAGCAGATCATGTGATAGAATGACGGGTCATTCTATCTGTCTCAAACAAAAGGTTATCAAAAATTATATACATAAGTCGATCTATAGTGAGATTAATCATATATGGTTCCTAAAATGGACTTATACATCATATATCATACTGCTTAATATAATAAAACTAGTTTCTACTAAACAGGGACTTCCTGTAGGCCAGTGGTAGGCGATAAAGGCCAGTCGCACTTTGGTTGTGGGTTCGATTCCCACAGCCTTGTCCGACGCGATGGGCTGCCGCCCGTTCTGCAGGTTGTACTTTTTCTAAAACTATATTACTATAACATCCCATCAATAATATCGAAAAAAACTTCTATCCTTAAACAATACTAACTTATATCCAACATAATCCATTCCAATCTTTAGGATTATCCATAATACTGCAGTCCACTCTCATAACATAGTGAAAACGATTACCAGAGATTTAACACCATCGTCGATCCCCATATATCATAAGATATGTTTTTTTGGTCACATTCCAAACATTCAAAGTCCTTAATCATGTATTCTCTTGAATACCTTAGTGAAAACATGAATGAAGTTAAAAGTTAACACTTTCCACATACCAAAATCCTCAAAATTCTATATACTCAAACCATGATATCACTTAGTCCTTATATCAATCATGAGCCCATGAATACTGTCAAAAATTTCATCCACTTTCCAAAAAATATCTGAACAACCCTTCATTGTTACTCATACCATTCATCATAAACATTCAAAACTTAAAGAAAGACAATAGCGTAACAATCCATAGATGTCTTTTTATTCTATAGCACAACATTACACTTGATAAACATGTAATCATTCCACTACCTTCTTAAACCATTGGCCGAGCTTCAACAATTCTTTCATCTCACATATCATTTGTAGTCTCTTCATCATCATCAACAAAAATACTACCCATACGACCATACTTATTCTCTTCATGAGACATTCCCTTAGGGCATTGGTTTGCATAATGCCCGTACATTCCACATTTAAAACATTTAACCATTGTTGATGTCGTAGCAATACCATTAACCTCATCCATGGTGTTAACTGAAACTTTTCCATTGCACTTACTGGCTTTGTGTCCTTCTTTTCCACACCCAAAGCATCTTCCAGTTCCTTTGAAACATTCTTCTTGATGCCTCTTCCCACATGATTTACATAGGGGAAATTGAACTTTCTTTCCTCTATGATCATCATGAAACTCCATCTTTCTCTTTTTATCCGAGTCAAGAAACTTACCAAATTTTACTTTATTGATCATATTATGAGATTGCTGATTCGGCATAATAATGATGTTTGGACTTCCAAATCCCATTTCATTTGATTTCTTATGAATAATATCATTCCATTGTCCATCATATCCTCCATTATCGTGAATCATCTTGTTTCCAGCCATTTTCTAAAACCCAAAAAGAATAGTGTGAGATGCAAAAATCATGCTAGGGAAAACAACATAATAAAGGGGGAGTACCTTCAATATCTAACATCTTAGGTTTAATTCTATAATCGTTAGCATAATTCTAGTACTATAACCTATACGTATACTTAACCTTAGGGACATCCCTAGACATACATTAGAAATATCTCTAGGGATTTCACTAACGTTTTCGCATCCTAGTTTCCAAAGGTTGACTAAACCTTTCATCTGATACCAAATGTAGAGACCCGAAGCCTGACGTACATGGACATTACATTACATTTGCGGAATACTTAGTACATAACAAAAACACACACACAAGGATCGTAATAGTTTAGTGTCTTTGGAAACTCGGAACGTAATCTTCTAATCGTGGTGAAAGATCTTCAATATCTCCCATAAAGATCTTCCCTTTTTTTTACCTAAAACCTTTCTTTATATCCTGGGGAAAAGAAAACATAAAAGGGTGAGCTCAAATGCTCAGTAAGGGTAGACAAAAGAAAAATCAATCACATCATATTCACAAGAACATAACTTTTGGAAATCTTAACCTGCAAAAGAGAGCATAATTTCATAACATGGGATAAATCATAGTAGTGAAATGAAGTCCCAATAAGCATAACTTAAAACATGAAACTTTGTGGCATACACACATAATCATAGAGAATCATTTCTTGTTAGTCATGACTCATTTACAAGACTATCTTAGTGGACAAAGTCCCTTTCTAAATCGAGTCACCCTCGTTTTAGTCCTGTTTCACTGAACCGGTATAACCTACCATTCCAGCCATGTCTATCTCATGAGATATGAAATCTTTACCCAATGCATTGGAGGGAGATATAGGTCCCACCCATCTTATAATGAATCCTTTATTATGTGTGCCACATAATCATAAATCATACATCATCGCATAACACATGTAACAAAAATGGGATTCTTGAAACATCATGACATCATAAAAAAAAATCATATAAGGTAAATGACTTCATAAAAATAATTCCCTCAAAACATAATCAAATCAATGTAATAATAGGTATAAAAACAGAACCCATTATTATCTTAGATGGAAAATAATTTTGATAAAACATTTTAACTCCATTCTTGAGGAAAATATCCTTTCTGCTTCAAAAACACTTTTCCTTTCTTAACATGTCGTACAATTATAATCTAAAAGAAGTTGATTAAAAATAAACATGAAAACTTGTAAAGGAAGCTTCTTGGAAATAATGTTTTAAAAATCCATTCATGACATATAAGTTAAAAAAAACATTCTTCGTACTTTTTTCGGAAAAGTCAAAAAGTACCTCGTACGAAAAACGACAAAAGATTCATTTCACATCTTTTACTAAAAACTCACCGAAGGGTAAAATTGGATTTAAACAATTTTAGGTGGATGAAAATTACATATTGAGGAAACATGGATGTGGATGATAAAATACACCCCAGTAAATTTCGAAGTATAAACAATCTCAGATAAAAATGAGATTGTGATATTTCCCTTACCTTAGGTCCGACTTGCTTTGTAAGTGTCCGAACCTCCTCTTTTTGACGCGCCTTTTCTCAGCCTCCACTTAAAGAACTAAGGATGGTATTTGAAGAAGACCAGGACCCCTAGGATGATACTAGGGAAGTGTATAAGGGATTTGGGCCGGGGTTGGCCGAGCTTGAAGGCTCAAAGTTGTGTGAAGAAGAGAGGGAGGAGGTGCCCTTTTATAAGGGAGGAGAGGGGCACCTTTGGAATATCTCAAAATATTATTTTATATTAAAGTCAAAATCGGTTTATAATGGTTCCAAAGGGTCTTATTTCGAAGCTAAAGTGGGTATGGGTCGAAATACTATCAACCAATAGGATTTAGACATGTTTAGGGTATTATTTTAACCTTATCAATTAGATTTAACTCTAAGTTAAATAATTTAACTTTTACCGTGTCTTTTTGTTTTCTTTCACTATATGGTTAATACACTTACTATAACATGCCAAAAGAACCCCAAATTGTATATTATTAATACATATATCCTTATCTAAGTCATTTGGCAGAACCTTAGATTTTTAGGAATAAAATAACAATTAATAATATAATATTTGATTTAAAAACTATTTTGGGTCAATTTTGACACTATTTGATATCTGATTTTTGTGAAAGTCATAACAGAATTATATGTTCGAACCAAGTTGATTAAATCAACACTAATATATCATAGTAACCTAGAAAATTAGTGGAATTCCTAAAAAGTCTTAAATTACATTTATTTTGGTATTTATAATATCAATTATGTCAATATTTCATTAATAAGATAATTACTGCATCATCTTTGTGTCACAAATAAATTAAATTATTTGATGTCTAAAAATTACAAATAAAATACCATCATGTATTAAATATTTTTAGATTTCTAATGAATATTTACAATCGAATTTATCTTATGTACAACCCTATATTAAAAATGTTTTAGTAAATAAACTTTGATTTTAACTCTTTTAACTCTTCTTTGAATTAAATAATAATAAATGTCTTAATATAATCCAAGTGGGCCTAAATGGTCATATGTTATTCCTAAGCTTGTTTTTGGTCGAATTACACTTGTCCAATAGAATTAGGACATGTGTTAGGGTAATAATAATATCATTTTTACCCTTAATTACCCTATTTACTTTTAACCGTGGTAAATAAAAGTAAAAAGTTACTATTCACCAAAAATTATTTTCATCTCATTGAACCACATTTTACTTACTGACATCAACCGTGTCTCTCGGATTTTTGAAATTCCATTCACAGAAGCGGTAAAATTAAGATTTATGATGAAATTAATTTTTTTAACTACCACTTAGTAGTTTCACTATTCATCAAAAATTGATGTTTTTCAGAACAATGCCAAAATTTCATCCTAAGCTATATTTCATATTCCGAATTCAAAAATGAAGTCTATTTTACCAAATTAATATCATAGAAGTTGCATTAATTAATTTTATAATTAAATCCCGCTGTTAAAACAAAGAGCGTGTTTTTAAGAAACAATATCTATCAAAAGATTGACACTGGTTTATGTCTGGTTTAAATGTGAAATTACATCCAATGACCAACATTGTATTAAATTGTAAAAATATATTCTAAATATACTTTAAAACCACTCAAATTAATAATTTATCACTATTAATTATTTTAATTGAAAAAGTTGTTTTTAACTAAAATTTAGTAATTTTCACTATTCATCAAACTTTGAAAGTTATCCGAAAATCACCAAAATTTCACCTTAGGCTAAATTCGATACTCTGAATCCAAAAATTAAGTCCATTTTGAAAAATAAATTTACAAAATTTCAAAAAGTGGTTATTACTATTCATAACGGTTAGTTTTAATAACATTTTAATAGCATATCGTTGTTTAGTGAAACTCGGTATTGCGTACTACACACGCTACCGAGGAAGGTCGTGATTGCGTGCAAGGCAAGTCAAGGATGTGTGTTGTGAAAGCTCCTTTTGGTGTAGCGTACAACACAAGACATTAATAAAATTAAAAAGAATATTTTTCATAAAATCTCGGGCTGTTTCACCTAATATCCTTTGGAAGGTTTTGAATACAAAATATGGATAAGTTTTTTTAAGGATCTCCTCTCACATAAAAATCTATAAAAACAATTTTTTATTTGGTGTTAAGATAATGATTATCAATAATGTGATTTCCTCTACCCCCATGAATGCCCTCTTAGTGCTTCAAGTTCCCAAGTGTTTCATCATGAACATCAATAAGAAGTCAACCACTTTTATCTGGTACTCCCACTAGGTGGGAATGTACCACTGGGTGTCTTTAGTGAGAATGAATTCACCAACATAATAGGGTGTTATTGGTTTAAGGAGTGTTATAAATACAATGCATTTTATCCATATTAGGTTTTATTGGAGGCTCATTAAGGGTTCACTCTATAGGATAAGTTCATCACAAAGAATTATGGGAAAAATTTGGGTATGATGATGAGGTACACATACAATCGTTAAAAAATTCCCCAAAACCACATTCCTCACCCACAATTCCATGCACGTTGGATAATTGGAAGGGGCGACATCAGTTTTTTGGAATAATAATAGGGCTGGTAGCACAATTATCATTCTAGGATCCCTGGACCCTGATATCCCATTCAAGAATGCATGCGATTATCCCACCCTTACCAAGGTTGTTTTAAAAGATGATCAAAAGTATTTTTTCGACCTCATCAAGTTAACTGATGAACCAGAAATATGTTCTTTCACAGTTCTTGCTTTAAGTGATTTATCAGTAAATTCATATAGATCAATGCTACATGATTCTCAAAATCAAGATATTTGGGGTCATCTCATATGGTGAAAATACCTTCCTCTAATTTTAAAATTCTCATTTTTCACTTATGAAACCATGCCTTACCCATTTATAGGGAGGAAAAATAGAAGGGTATCAATATAGCTTAAAAATACATAAGTTTCCATCTCTCTAATGTCGAGTCTATGGATCACTTATTCTTGAAAGGTGAGTGATATAACATGATGTGGAATTTTATTTGTGAGAGTATTGGTATGTCATCTCCAGTTATTCAAGCTAATAACTTCTTCCATATATGGTTTTATGGGAATGGGAAGAAATATCATAGATAAGAAGGCAAGAGATATTATTTTGATTGTGGGATGTTGGATTAGTGGGGATACAAAAATAATACCTATGTTGAGTGAATATCGGACTCAACACTATCTCTTAAGGGCCGATCCTATTAGATGATTGAGGATATTTTTTCTCTTTTGATATTATTGGAGGATTCTTTGATCTTAGATATTTTTTGAATAATAGAGAGCATTCAATACCAAGTCATAAGGAGATCCCTGGGGCCGGTGGATTCATTGGAAACCAAGAATCATCGGGTTGAATTTTAATAATAATGGATCTTGGTCTATGGGTGATATGAGTGGGGGAGGTATAGTTCGGGATTACAAATGTAATGTGGTTAAAAATTTTTAGGCCTCTTTTGGTTGAGGTTATTCTCTTTTGTCTGTGTCTTGGGCCTTGATTAAATTTATAGATTTCTGTTTGTCAAGTAATATCATGATGGTTGTCATTGAAATTTATTTTTTGACAATATAAAGTTCCCTCAAAGACCTTATTACCGACCCTCAATCCATTTCATACCATATCCAGAGATGAATGACCCTTATTAATAATTTGGTGAGTTCACAATACATTATTTGGGAAGTAAATAAGGTGGCTGATTTTTAGCTTCAAGGTATTTCCACTACGGGACTTTCAAATCTTTTTCCAACTTGGGTTCTCATCCCATGGCATTAATGGAACTCATTAGAGGATATTGTATTGGGATTCACTACCTCAAACCCTCTAACTCTTTGTAATCTGGCCCTGGTCTCCATGGGTTATCTAGTGTTTTTTTCTTTGGGGTTTTATTCCATTGATTTTTGGTTTAGATTAGAGTTTCTTAATTAAATTATAAATATATTCCATATTAGGACAAAATAACTATAAAATTTTTCCATATCTAAATGAAATGAAAATAAAGAAAAGAAACCATATTGTATAATATAAAGAGTCATGTGGAACATTCCATTAATTCATAGGATATAAAATATTTTTAATGCCTATTAAAATGTAATTTGTTTGATGAAATAACTCTTGAAGAATTGAAGATATTAATGATTTGGTTATTTTTATAGATAGATTATCTTGGTAGGAAATTGGTACACTATTTCTTGATTTTTAGCTGATATGTATAATATTTGGTTGTCTCTACCAATTGATGGTTATATTCGGTTTTTTAGATGATTAGGTCACACATAATATAGACACATTCAATTAAGATTTATATCCTTACTCAATTTATATGTATGAAAAAACCATTTACATTCCAATGTATATTCATATATGAACATTCTATTCCTGGTAATGATATATACATGAACATTTATCCTTTAAAAAAGAGTTGAAGAAGCATTGTAATGTTGGTTTTGGTAAATTTTATGCTAATTTTAAAAACTAAAATTAGGTCTTCATTCATTTGAATGATTTTTATATATTTAACTTAATATTACAAAGGAATAATAATAACACATTTCAGATATTGTTATCTATAGATATCATCAATTACCATAAGTGAAGAAATCATGAAAATTGAAATACTGAAAAAAATGTCTTCAATGAATTCAGGTCAAAATTTTAATATATAAATAATAAAACCAGGTTTTGATATAGTAGAATTATTTTTAAATACTTTATTTTGATTTAAAATGAAATATAAATCAATGAATTATTGTTTTATTGACTATAAATGTAATAGAAAAACTGAAGTAAACATATTTGGAAAACTATTATTTTAAAAAAGGTGTTAAGGTATGTTTTGGTAAAAAAATTTATATTAAATGGTTTAGCCTAGTCTGGGTGTAATTCAATGATTTTTAGACATTTTTATTAAATTTAAAATTTGAAAATAAACTCTTTATTCTCATAGATATAAATCTAAATGTTAAAAAATTAGATTGTCACATAAGGTTAAATTTGAAGAAGATAACACAAAAGTGTAAATTTCAATTTTTATTTCAATTTATATGTTGATACTACACAACATCATAAAACATAAGATAATATGAAAGTGGTATAAAATTTAAAATGAATACTAAGACTATAATTTTAGTGGTGATAATAACTACTAAAAAATTAAAATCAAAATAACAATTCCATACTATAAATACCATATATCTTTATTTTTATATATATTTTTTGGTTTGCACATGGTATACAAAATTAATATTAAAAATGTTAAATACCACTTCCAAAATTATATTTATTTCTTAGGCTCTAATACATATTATGAATTTTATAACATTCTTATTATAATTTAATGATTATTTTATACTATCTTATATCCCCTATTGGCCTTTAAAATTAGTATTCCTTTGTTATGTTATATAAGATCTTATTAATTGTTTGACTTACTAATACATATTATATAATTATTTCTTTCCACCTATTATGTTTTATTTGGATTTCCCATTTGATTTGTATTTATAGTAAAATCTAAATTTTATTATCCAATGACGAATATGAAAAGTATTGATTAAGTATGCAGGAAGAGATTGTATTAGAAATATTTATTAATAAGCGACATGAGATGGTGTCCTCTAGTGACATTATTTTGGATAGTGGTTCTGATATATATCAATTAAAAAGCATAAATTTCACTTTAATAATAATTTAATATATCTTTTAGTAAAAACAAAATATAAGAAACAATTCTTCTACAATCAAACCACTAAAAAGGTGTGCCGTATAACAAATTGAGTGATAGTGGTACATGATTTACATAAATCACCTTCCATACCTAATATAACCAAGACCAACCATATGTTATCCTATCCATCACACATTATCATCCCACTATTCTACTATAAGCACTAGGAATGTGAAGACAAGTCATGATTTCTTTATAACATCAGAGAAGCTCTATTTCTTAAATTCCATTTCTATATCCCTAATTGCTTTCCATTACTTTAGTCCTTTTCCATTAACATCAATGATTCCTCAACATTACACATACCCTGTATTTTTTAGGGTTTATTCTTATTATTTTATGACATATGATTTAAAAATATTTGATCATATAGATCATACATTGTATCATACCCAAAAATCATAGTATATATTCCCACTAAACCTTATGGATCCATCATTTTCTATTTGTTATACTAGATCAGGTATATTTATAAATGTGCATCATATTCTATCACAATAATTTTATATTTGAGTCAATTTAATCTTTTTTCCTTTATTTTGATAATAATAATACCTTTTATCTAAATTTCAAGTTAACAAGATATTTTTTTATGTTATGATTATTTATATTTTAACATTCGAATAACTAAGTTTATTTGATATGAGTTTTCCATGAATATTCTAGAACATAGTTAGTTATTATTGAAATTATTTTAATGGAAGATAAAGATATATTAGATCTAGTTTTAACTAAACATGAATATATCATATGTTATATTATTTTTTTATTATTATGTCTATAAATTAAAACTAATCATCAATAAATAGAAGACATAATAATATTTGACTAATATTATTCATGAAGATATGCATCATGTTATTGATTTTGAGAGCTTAAAATTTTATTTTTCATTACAGTGTTATGTAGTTTCTTTAACAACGAGGTGATGATTTTTTAAGATTTATGTGATCTTTATTATAATTTTTCTTCAAATCATTTGGATCAAAAATAATATTGGGAAAAAATCGTCTACCTTAAAACTAGTTTTTCAATAGAGCCTATTATATTGGAATTGCTACCAATCATACTAATAGAATATGATATCAGGGATAGAGCTACCTAAAACACATCTGGATTTTCAATGATTTTTCTTATACACTAAATGAATCTTTTGATAAGGCAGAATTAAGAAGTTACCCACTCAAAATATGCATCCCTTATATATATATACATAACTTCCATCCACGTTTTCATAAAATATTAGTGTTTCCCCAGTATGAAATTTTATACCATTTATATCACATTTAATTTAATTTAGTGACTGTTATACTAATAATTGGTGTACTAATTTTATCCTATTTGTAAAATTGGATTTATATTCTAGAATAAGGTTTTACCTTATAATTTATTTTTATTTTATATTTTATTCATTTATACTTTAATTATTTTCCTCTAAATTTCTAAATGTTTATAAATTCTAAAAAATTTATATTCTAAAGTGAAAATTTTTTGTATTATATTAACAATAAAAATTCACCCCTATAGATGATTAAATATTTATTTCAAAAAAATGGTATTTGAGATTGAATATTAAATTTTTAGAATTTTTTTATCTTTTGGTGTTCAATGGAGTTAATGTTTTCAATAAAATAAATGTTTTGAATATGGAGATACTTTTTCATTATATAATAGATAACAATAATAACATTAAAAACCTCAATAAAAATTGATATTTTAATTTTCATAGTAATATTTTTAATTAATAGATAGATCAAATTAAAAAATTTGGGATTAATTTTGGAGTTGATCATTGAAACCTGATGACTAAAGAGTAAAAAAGTATACTGAAATCCACCTATAATATTACTCAGGATGAAAATTTATAATATCAATAATGTTATAATTTATTTAACACTTTATATTATTCTATATTATGGAATATATAATCTCAAAATTATTTATTTTATATGGTGAATGGAATTTAGAGAAATGTAGAGATTACACACATTAATAAAAATAAGGTTTTAGAGACTTGATGATTAATGTTAAGAGAAAATTATGCATATTTTTGTTTTATTCTGAGAGAATTAGTAGGTTAGATTCATTAAAACATTATAGAAATTTTTTATTGGTTACAATGATATGTTTATTGGGAAATAATAGTTTAATAGTTCTTTTTAAAAAAACATCAATATTCTACAAAATGTGTAAGAATCCAAGATTATAGTAACAGATGATACTAAACATCTTAATAAGATAATCCTAGATGATTTTATTAGATCCTTAATAAATCAAGTAAATAATTTCCATAGAGATATTAAGATATATAATTGAAAAAAAAATTCATATTTATTAAAATCCAAAGTTTTATCATGTAAATAAAATTCTCATAAAATTGGGACTTCTATAAAAAGTATGTCAAGGATTTTTTTGAACCGTTTTTTCTAGATCTTCAAAAAAGTGATTTTTCTAAACCTTTGAGGAATATGAATAGAAATATTTAGAAGAATTTCTTTTAATTTATTATCATACATACATAAAATATAAATATATGGAAAAGTGTTTCTAATAAATTATCAGTCATAAATTAAAGAAGGTTGGTCACATTAATAATAATTGTCTGAATCTGACAGAAAATAATAAGAATTCAAGAATATCATCTAAAAAAGGATATAATTATTTTAGGAATATTAATTTTATGTTCTGTTCTAGTGGTGATTTATATTCATAGAATATAACTGGTCAATAATTTAGTGAATGTAGGAGTACTCCAGAATGATTCATATTTTCATGGGAAATATAATAATTAAATCAATTACGAGTTTTTCTTTATATTCTGGTATCCCTTTTTCATAAGATTATGAAGATGGTACTCTATCACCTAAATAGGTTTTTAATTTAGTGACTTATATTCAGAAGAGTTTTAAAATGGTGATGAAATACTATGATCTATATAAGGAGGGTGTTAATAAAAATAATAATATAATTTCAATACAAAATTTTGAGTTTGATGAAAAATATTTTTACTTATACCTATGATGTTCAGAACATAGTTTTAAAACTAATGTTCAATGATATAATTATCAAGAGGATTCATTTAAAATATATTATTGCTAAGGATAATTTTTTAGATATTATGTCATAGTGTAATCCTACTAAAAAATCTTCAATAAATGATTTTACTTCTTAAAATTCACATATCCAATATTACATCTTCATTCCAAAGAGTGCAAATTTTTATATTAAATGGATTAGGGTATACCACTCAAACACTCAGTGTTTCTTGAAAAAGGATTAATCACTCAAAACATATATGTATTATAAATCTACTGAACTAGTATCTATTTAACATTATGTAATTGATTATATGTGGGTTCAAAATGTTTTATTTGAAAAAATTAGATTGCCTAACAAAATTTGGAATCTAGTTTTTTCTTTAATTTTCCTCCTAAGAAATGGTTGAGTGCTGGATTTAAAAATACCTTGTACATAGATAACAATTGCTCATGGAACATGACTAAGAAAATTTAATCTTTCAGAAAATACAATGAGTAAAGGGTCAACATGTTAATTTTCGAGAAAATGAATAAAGATGGATTATTTATAATAAGGATGTTTCATTTCATGGTGATAATTAACTTTTTATTTTTCTATATGTATTAGGACATAAATAAAACCATGTTATAAAAAAATAGTTACATGATGAGGGTTACTTCATGATATATTGGAATTAAAAATGTTTTATGAAGAGTTTAGGAGTTCACATTATATAAATGGATAAGAAAGATAATGTTGATACTATTAGACTACATTTCCATACTTTCTTGAAGATTATCTATCATAATATATTTTATTATAAATATTCTATTTTTCATTATAATTTAGAAAATAAATTTTTTGTACATTATTTTTAAATTATATGGAAGAACTAGTGAAATATTTATAGAAATATAATTTTAATTAATTATGAGTCTATGCCAATTTAAAATACATTATGTAGTGTAATTATTGTTTTAAACATACTGGTGAAGTATCCAGATATAAACCTTTATAGTTAGTGGGAAGGGAAACTTCTATTACTTCAAAAACTAGTAGTATTAGAGGGGAAAATATGTGTATGTATTAGTTAATTATTATACAATGTTTACGTGAATTAATTTTATTGTTCTTAAATATGATGCACTTTTGTTTTAGGAGTTTATTTTATTTTATTCATTATGTGAAAAATTGTCTTTCTATCACTATATAGTGTGATCAATGAAGAATATTATTAAATTAATCATTTGAAACAATCTATAGTGAAAAAGGTATTACTCATAATTGATTAGTAGTAAGGACTTCATAATTATACTATGTAGTAGAATGAATGAATAAATTTTTTCCAGAATTTTCCTATTCTGTGTTGTGTGAATAATATTTTGATATTTCTTATTGAATCCTTTAGTAAATCAGCATACACTATATATCTAATTCTACATTTCCCAATTTTAGAAAACACACACTACTACAAAGTATTCGTTTAACATCATTAGAGAAGCGTTGATTACCTGAGCAAGATTAAATGCCACAGTCTTTTAACAGTTCTACAAAAGTTCTGATAAATGGGTCCTTTATCAGTGTATTTAGAAGTACTGATAAAGGAACACATTTATTAGTTCTTTTATTTAGCACCTATAAAGTCCCCATTAATCAGTGCTTATATATGCGCTTATAATGGGACATTTATCAATGCTTATAAAAGGGCTGATAAATGGAAATACTGTAATATGCTACAATAACACACTACATCACCAGTGAAATGTGTTGTAATAGAACTCAAAAGCACTAGAAGCACACTAGATATCGACAAAAAAGTACCAATATATAATTTAAATGAAATGAAATTTACAACAAAAATAAAAGAAACAAACTATATTATTGAAATTTCAAACATTGTTTTATAAAATTACATAAATACAAATTATAACATACATTAAAAAACATCAATGTTCCATTGTCTTTTAATCCTGACCCCAACTCATGTTATTTCTAAACAAACCACTCCTACTTGAGAAATAGAATACATATGTATTAGAAAAAAATTATTATATTTTTCATAATATAAAGTAATAAATTATGATAAAGTGTTAATTTTACTAAAATTTATGTCAATTTTAAACAACAGTACACAATTGTAGTCATACCGGTCTCACCATACATCATATTGAGGTAGGGATGATTCTAACATGTCTCAATGGACTGGCGTATTGTTTCTTTAATTATCAGAACAATCTGAAAGTGTTTTCTCAGTTTTGATAACATTAGTTTTGTTTTTTTTTAAAATGTCATTTTAATGTAGAAACACACACTTTGGCCTATTATGATCACATCATGTATCAGTTTGATATAAAAACGATTCCTACACATCACAATTGAATTTTTATTCCTTTTTCAAAAATTATCAAGAAAATATGACTTCATTTGATTGGTTTTCAGTGAGTGACACTTTTTGAACTAAAATATCAATTTTAAACTAATAACAGACACTTTGAGATGTATCAGGAAAATCTTGTATCAAATTTAGGTGTGGCTAATTCATACACATAAAAAATGACTTATAGATGGTTGTTGTAAATTTTGAAAACAATATGAGTGTGTTTTCTTGATTTTGAGTAGGCAAGTTGTCCATTTGGATAAAATTGATACCAATTTTAAATAAAAATAAATACTTTGATTCATACCAGTCACACTATGGGTTGTATTGAGGTGAGGATGATTCCTACAAACTTGAAATAACTTATGGATCATTTTCCTAATGTATCGAAACAATCTGAATGAGTTTTCTCTGTATTGAGTTTTTCAGTTTTCTTTTTTACAAAAATGTCATTTTAAACTAGAAACACATACTTTGACTCATTCTAATCACAAAATGTATCAGTTTTAAATGAGACCAATTCATACATGTCACAAATTATTTATGAATATTATTCGAAAATTATTAAGAAAAATTGAGCATGTTTGATCAATTTTCAATGAGTGATAACTTTTGAAATAAAATTTCAATTTTAAACTCATAAGAGTGACATGAGTCATACCGAGCACATAATGTATCATATTGAGGTTATTATGATCCCTACACATCAAAAAATGAATTATGGTTTGTTTACAAAAAGTATCAAAATAATCCAAATTTGTTTTCTCGGTTTTGATTAATCCATTTGTCTATTTTCCTTTAATACAATAGCTGGAATAATTTCAATAAGTGGGGAAGTCATTTATTGTCCCACACTACATGACCCTCAATATGAATTCTTCAATTCTATGAGAATCATAATATTTAACACCTTTCTACCCCATCAATTTTAGATCTTATATCAATGGATCCAAATAGACATCAATATCATTACCATGTTTATTTGGTCTAGATATAAGTTGAGACAACATAATGTATTTTTCCTTTATGAATAACCATGGAGTGAAGATATAATTTACCAACAATATAAGACATGTACTATAAGTAATACTCTATACACCAAATTAATTTATTCCATCTATAGATAACATAAGACAAATATTTCTGAGATCATTTCCAAAATCAAGATACTCGTAATCAATTTTCTTCCACTAAGGAGAATCTATTTGATGTTATAGGTTACCATTTTTAATTCCCATATCTTCATGCCATGTAAATTTTATCACAGTTTCTTGATATCCATATAGTCTTCTAAATCATGGAATGATAGGAAATTACCATATATATATTTTGAAGGACTTGTTTCATTTTTATTATATCGATTTATGTCACACTTACGTAAATTTATGACTGATTCATGGTCCTTATGAAATAATTTGAAATTATTCTGACAAGCAGGTATTTTTTATAGATCATGACCATTTAATGTCAAATTCATTTTGCACCAGATATTTTGTAGGGTAGTTCATTTTATTCTGGTAGCATATCATATAAGAGACCACATAGTTCTATAAAGTTGGTTTCCCTCTATCCATTGCCAGATTTCAAATTATATAACTTCAATAAAGCTAAAAATGTTGTGTATTTAGTACAAAAAGTATAAAATGGTTTCCTGGCATAACTATTTAACTCATCAATCAACTTTGTACAATGAGGAAGGTCATCTTCAATATCCATTTTCATTTTTTCAAAGTGATGTCTTTAATCTTTTACACTAGTATTCATATCAAATAATTCATAAACCATAGTATCAACCCAATGGGTGTCCAAGTTTAGTTTTTACCTATGTTTAGTCTAACATTTATATCTCTTATCTATTCCATTAAAAATATAATGTTCTTACAACTCATTCAGATTTGGTTTTTTAATAACAACAAAATAAACATAGAAAGATGATTTGAGAAGGATCGTATGCATGGTCTCATGAAAACTTGATGAACTATTTAACTCCATCTTCATACTATTTTTTCAAACAATTAGTATGCATCAATTATCGATGCATATCCATCTGATTGGGTTCATAAAAGATTAATTTTGTATAATAAATTAATAAATACACATAAGATATTCATTATCAAAGGTGAATGTTTTAGGAAAATATAATAAGGGAAAATCAATATTTTATTATTTTAAATAATTTTAGTATGTTGAAGAAAATGGGTAATTTAATTTAAGGAAATAATTACTCCAATTTGGTAGGTGTTATCCTATGAATTAATTCAAAGGTAAAAGTTATAGAAAACTTTCATCCTCATCAACTAATCTCGGAGACATTTATTATTTAATTTTTTTGTTTGACACACATCCTCCATCTCTTTTGGACATGCACCAATGTTCCTTGAAATACTATAAGTAGTATTCATCCATAGGATGAATAATTCCCGAAGTAGTAAAAGTAAGACAAACGTTATGGGGGATGAGTTTTAAAGAAATAAATTACTATAATAACGATTCGAGAGATGAGGTTGATGAGGATGATAGTTGTCTATAAATGGGATGGGGGACTAGTCTCAAGTAACAAAATGTAATAAAAACTATTGTTTGACACACATCATGTCATTCTTAAATCCCCTAAACAAATGAAAATATAATGTAGGAAATTAAGGATTAATAAGAAACCCAAACATGATATACCAGAAAATTAAACTGTCATTCAATCAATTAGAAGAAATAAAAGTGTATTGATGAAAAAATTTATTAAATAAAGAGTTATTTCATATACATGGATAGTAATCAGATATTACTTGGGTTGGAACCAATACATGTATAAATAAAATGATGAATACATAAAAATAATCTCTAATATATAGATTTTGATAACTTCCATTCTATTTTTTGTAACAATATATGTAGAATCCTAATGAATTATTACATTTAAAAATAATGGTATATCAAAAATTTGGAAACATATCAAGACTCTTGGGATGTAATATCACCACACCAACCCATCCCAAGGATTAGATAGAGTTCATCACATCAGATATATCCATATAAAAGATTATAGGGAGGAAATCTAATACACTTTGACTCATATTTGAGATTCTAGGGAGGTCCATAAAGTGGATGGTATAAATCAATAAAACACATAAGTAAGATCTATCATAAACAAAGGAGAAAAAACACCAACCATTGAAACATCTATCCCATACACACTAACCTCTACTAAGATGGAACAACTCTTGTGATGTCACATTTTCAAAGTGGAATACCCTTACTTCACTTTTAAATGTAAGTGGAATCATAATATTAAGATACCTATAAAACATTTATCCCCATATAAAGTCTATAATACACATATAAGAAAATAAATAGTCATTTTAGTATGATAGGATGTAGTCTCATAGGCTTCCCAACCATCATCAAGGAAATTGATACATAAAAAATTATATAGATAATAAAAAACGGAGTGGGACTTCTACTATATAGATACTTACACTATTTATCAAACAAAAATAAAGCATGATTCAACCACACTTTTACAAAAATAAAAGATTATATAAAAAATAACCTATATTAATTCATATATATAATTGAGAAGGATGGATATACTAGTATGGTCTGGGAGTGAAGTTTGGAAGGCTCAAAGTATAGGGGTTTGGACTCTAAAAATTCCAATCATCAAAATGGATAATCTCCACAGCCAAATCTCCAAAATGGATAACTGACCACACTCATAGTTGTAAAGACTCCTCCACCACAGCTAGAACCATTGATATTTTACACCCTGAGTTCCCCAAGAGAAAATAGATAAGTACTTATATTTCATAAAATGTAGTGAAAGACAAAAATTCAATCCTTGTATTCCTTGGACCATTGAATTGTTTGAGCCTTGAAATTAAGGCATGGATT
The DNA here is from genome assembly GCA_963277665.1 of Viscum album. Classification (NCBI taxonomy): domain Eukaryota; kingdom Viridiplantae; phylum Streptophyta; class Magnoliopsida; order Santalales; family Viscaceae; genus Viscum; species Viscum album. The sequence goes on from OY728119.1 coordinate 2,126,390,906, forward strand.
TGTTTGAGCCTTTATTCAAGCTTCGATTCACAAAGGAGGAGCACGAGTTGTGGGTGGCTTCTGCAGAATACTTCTGATATCATGACCTATTCGCAACTCGTCATGATTTTTTAAATAAATCAAGGAACTTTTATCAGTGCTTAAAAAAAGCACTGCTAAAGAAGCTATTTATCAATGCTTAAGTAATAATCTATAATAAAAGAATTATAATTATAATTATAAATATTTTTTTAATATATATATATTTAATAAATACATATAAATATAAATATGGTAAATATATTCTTTATTTAAATATATTTATTAAATTTTTTTAATTATATAAATATTTTTAAAATAATATTTATATCATTATATATATTTATATAATAATATAAATATTAAAATAAATATAGTAAAAATATTCATTATGTAAGCAAATTTATTAAATATTTAACAATTATTTAAATATATATGATTATTTATATATAATTATATAAATACTTTAAGAAAATATTTATTTATTTATGATTATAAATATAGAATTGTATAAATATAGTAAATGTACATTTATAAATATATTTATTTACAAATATTTTATTACAAATAATTTTTAAAAATATTAATTAATATCTAATTTTAAGTTAATGCATGTTAAAAATGAGTGAAATTGAATAAATTAAAAATAAGTACATTTAAAAAATATTGAAAAAATGGATAGGTTTTGTGTGTATGCTGCTGTAAGTCATTTTTTTCATTTTTTAAAAACCTGATTATTGGTTGCCGGTACCCATACAATAGAAACCCGGTACCAAAAAACACAAACATATTGAAATTTAAAAATTCAAAAACACCGCCATCAATGCCTCGAGCCGCGAGCCTGATACCTCGAGCCGCGAGCCTGCACCAGGTCTGACCCGCCATGATCTTCAGACAAAACCACTACCCCGGATCACCGGCGAGCTTCACCGGCATCCGTCGTCATCTTCAACATCAACATCGAAAAGAGACCGTCTTCACCATCGCAAATCCAGAATCTTCAAAAACCATCACCCGCACCACAAACAATAACAAAACCAAAAATTCAAACGCAACAGATGCACATCACAAACCAAATCAATCAAAAAACAAGAAAACTGCAGCGATTCACACCAACTTCCCCGCATCCACAGGAGGATCAAACTGCCTGATCTTCTGACCATTCACCATTCCAACATCACCATGTCAGAAGAGCCCGCCGGAATCCCCCTCGACGTCATCTTCAGAAACAAAACCCAACCGTGCAAGCAACACCCTGTTTCTGAAGATCCCACCACCAACGACCAAATCGACCGCATTAGACACAACAAAACCCCAACGCACTCACCTGAGAAGAGATGGGACCCCACGAACCACCGACGCATGAGTGCAACCTTTAGATGTTGAGAGAAAAACCGCAGGACACCAACGAGCTGTTGAGAACAAAACCAGGAGCGCTCCGAAGAGTATGCTGTCGACGAGGATTGGACTTACACTCGCGGATCTGAACCAGTAACCACAGAAGCCCATACTAATTTTTAATTTGAATTTGTCTAATTTTTATTTATCATATATATATATATATTTAATACATACTATTTATTACTATTTATAATTTATATATATTATAATCAATTTATTCATTTTTAACAATAATTATTTAATTAATAAAATTTGTAATATATTTTTAATAAACTCTTTTTTTAGTTTTTATTTATTTAACTATTTCATTTTATTTATTAAGACCATTATTTACATTAAAAAATCACTGATAAAGGATTCTGTTATGTGGGCTAAAAATATAGCACAGATAAATGGGTCCATTTATTAGTTCTAAAAATAAAGCACTGACAAAGGGTCCCTTTATCAATGCTAAAAAGTACTGATAAAGGGTACATTTCATCAACACTACAAAAATGTGTAGATAAAAGGTAAAATTTATAAGCACTTTCTTTAGTATTGATAAATATCAACTCTATTGAAGGTATATTTTTTAGTAGTGACATCTTATAAGTTATGGTACGGAAGGATTCCAAAACATTATTAATTTATATTCTATATATATAGAATTTTAATTTTCAACAATAAATATAGTTTTCATACTGTTTATTTGAATGATGGTAAAGGTATTTTTCTGGGTTACGCCATCAATCGTAAGGATTATGATTATTTCAAAAAAAATAAAAACATACCGTTGAAAAAAATAATATATATCAATTTTAATGAAGCTATTCCTTATAAAATGTAAAAAATTTGAAAATTATTAATATAATATAGATATTTTTTGTAAAGACCTCTATATTTTACATCTATATATTGAACCATAACTATTAAACATTATAATACTGATGACCAATCTAAGAAAAGGTACACATATGTATATGAGGGAAAACATTCCATTTTACCTAAAAATACATTCATGAGAAAACAACCTACTCATAATATCACTAGTGATGTTGAAGAACAAGTTATAACTAGAATTTCCTTACAAAATGACTGTAGGAATATTCATTTTATCATGATTTTAACATAAAATGGTAAATGGTTCCTTAGGTAACTAAAGTTAGATAATTATTATACTAGAAGAGATTAATTAATTTTAATAGAAAAAGATATGTACAATGTTGGAATAAACTAGTGATCTTTTGGTTATATGAGTCAAATGCGTCTTCAAAAATTAGGGTGATGACAATAGAATAATTTTTAAACATAAGGCTTGAATTTTTGAAAATGGGTTTAATTTAAAATATAATATAGACTACATAGAAAAAGTTTCTTTGATAACTATATTATAATACATTAGTATTCTATTAGAACTCACACAGTATATTGATTTTACTCTATTTCAGAAGAATATAATGATATTCTTTTTTAATGTTTTGGTTTAGGAGGAGGTTTATGTTGAGTAAACATATTTTTTATTACATTAATTTTTTGGAACATGATTATATAGTTAAAGATGTTATTTACACACATATATAATCCCACATATCATGGTAAGATAAATCTTACATATTATTACATAAAAATGAATTTATTAATGTAATGGGAGATACCACTCATTTTTAATGATTTTTTTATCGTACAACATAATTATAAAAATCTATGTCGATGACATCCTTTTTAGTTCAACCATTAAAACAAAAATAATTGATTTTTAGAATACATGAAAAGTAAATTTTATTTGTATATGATGTGTGAATATAAATACTTATTTTATACCAAATTACTTAGAAACAAGAAGGAATGATTTTGACCCAACATATGAATTTTATTGAATTAATTTTGTGATATAGTTTTGTAAAAGCTGGTAGTATGACTACTTTTATTTGTATCACCTATAAACATAATCTTAAAGAATCAAAGAACCTAGTAGATTAGAAATTTTTCACAGGTTTGATAAGAATTTTAAATTATTTTATATCTATTAAAAAGATATTATATATTATGTGTGATCGTTTGATATAATCCAAATTAATATGAAAGAAACATATGTTATTGATGTAAACATATATTCCCTTACATTAATGGAACATCAAAATAAACTCTTATTTATTTATATATATCCCTATATATTCTTAAAAGATAACCAAACATAAGTTTAAGAAGATTTAGAGTGGGTAAAAAGGGAACTTCCAACACTTTCTATTTTCTTTTGGATTATTTTTTTATTGGACTAGAAAGAAGAAACAGTTCATTTCACTTTAAATGGGTAAGGTTGAATATGTGGAAACTGCATATAATTCTTCTCAATATTTGTAGATACAAAAAAATTCCTAGATTTTGATATGTATTTTACTCAAATATATATTATTTTTGATAGAAAAATTATTTAGTTCATTTTATGGGATCCTAACACATAACTCGTTAGAAATAAGTTGATATAAGGAAAAATTTATATCAGAATCACAAAAATAAAATAAAATTAATGGTGGATAACTTCTTGAATATAATATTTATATAATATTATTTTTATTACTAAATTATCTTCTATAGTTTTATTTCATGTCACATGTTCTTCTATAGTTTTAAATGTATGAGGATCATTTTTATTGACATGTTTTATGAATAATATTTTAGTTGGGGAAGAATTTGAATGTACATTTTCCTGGTTATTATTCTTAGGGGCAGATTTACCAAAAATCATAAAGAGTTGATTATGTTATATTTAATTTTTTAAAAAACAATACTTATGTTGAATCTTTTATGATTGTCATAAGAGAGAGAATATTGATTCAAATGACTCATCTATATCATTTTCCTGAAAAAACTAAAAAATATATATTTGAATTTTTTGTTATCTATAGTTTTTCATATTTTGATAAATAGATTTTATTTTCCAATAATTGCAATCTAGTGAATTTATTTAATATATATAATTTATAAAAAATAAATACTTCATGATAAAATACATTGAATAGATTAAAAGGTGTCTTTTGATCTGGTTACAATTGAAATTTTTGATCTATGATGTAATTATTATGTTTTTCTATGAATATATCTATAAATATAGACTTAGATTCATCGAATGGAAGATATAAAGATATTTTAATAATTTATTTTAACAATATGTAAAACATCCACTGAAGTTGGGGGCTTAACAGAGTGGTAATGGTTCCTTGTAATCCTACATCAGACCCGGGTTCAAATCCATGTTGGAGTAAATTTCTACTGATAGGTGGTGATGCATGCATGATGTAGGTAGATAGTGATACAAGAAGATGATGCTGAAGGTATGATGCATGAATGATGTTTCAGTGGGTCTTTGGTCTAGTTTATGGGCCTTTGGGCCATATAATGAGCTTCACTCCCATTGGGAGTTCGAGCCATGTGCTGAGTAAATAAGGATTGATGAGTGGGTATCCCTGGGGGGGGGGGTGGACTTCCTTTCTAGAATGTGTGTGTGTTTTTTGTGTTTAAAGTAATAATACCTCAAAGAACCTAATATATATGTAGAATATCGATTTATTTGGGGATCTTATTATTATATTTTTTCAGTGTGACTTCTTAAAGTGTCTGATTGAATGATGTACAATGTAAGAGATTAATGTTTTATATTTATTATTTATTATTTCTCATTTTTGTGATTGAAAATATTTTGGATGAGAAATATATTTCTTCCAAATTTTTTTAGTGAAGTACAATATATTTGAAATGATACTGACTATAAAAATCTAAGGGTAGCTCGAAGATAGATGTTTGTGTATTCAATGGGTTTATTAAAGATGTTTATAGATTAGAGATCACATTTTCTAAACAGGTATATCAATAATTATCTAGGTTTGAAACATTTTTACCTCAGGATTGGGTACTAACCATCTTGATGCTTTTGGATAAATTTGACGTGTTTCCTCAACATGAAAAATTATATAATCTTTATTATATTTAAAGGAGGTTGAAGATAGTTAATCAGAAATCCATTTCATTGTTTTCTATCATATATTTTTTGTTCAATTAATTATATCGGTTATGTGTTTAACTTCTAACTATATTATTTCCTGCTATGTTTATTATTATATAGATGGATTAATGTTCATACTCTGAAATATATTAGATTTCATAACATTCTAATAAGTTACATTATATTGTGGGAAAATTTTATGTTAGATTTTCAACATGAATTAATATTCTCTTGATGATTTCATATTTTGGTATAATATTTATTTTAGTTGAAATGTGTGTTAACCATACAATTTTCATTTTATTTAGTAAATATACCAATTGGAGGAATGAGAATACTTTAATACATGATTTATGGAGCCTCCATTCATAATTAATTATATAGTACAACAACAACTAATGATTGGTAAATACACTATATTATATTGAAGATTTATGGAAATGAAAGAAAAAATTAGTTATATTATTCCCATAAAAGTGATCTATCAAAGACTTGATTACCCTATCAAGGATATTTCATAAGATATTATATAATAATTTTTTTATTAAATTTAAATATATATTTTATTTTAACAACTTAAAAAATTCCATGTCACTTCACTTTAGCTTTCCCAATCATCACCCAATAAAGGATGCATTGTTAGTGGAATTAGGGGAACATTAGAGAGTATATAAGTAATAATGATATTTTGGTGGGGAAAAATACTTTGAATATATAAATAGGGTATATAAACTGCCAATAATTGTCTAGTCACATGGTACTGATAGATGATTACGTTTTAGAAGAGTAAACATGTTAAGGAATTATTAAAATTTAACAGCTTTTTTATTGAAAATGATCAGGGTTTTATTATTATATTGATTCATATTAATGCTTTTTTGGATTCATCATCCTGAAACAAAAAAATAATGGTTCTATGAAGTATATTCACGCTTTGGGATTTATGAATATGAATAAACATGAGATAAACTAGTTTTTTTCATGGATAAATGAGTGTAAATTAGTTTTTAGGTGTTTGGTTGATAAATAAATAACATATGGTTATAAATGCAGCTATTTGTTTTGTTTTTTTATGAAGTATAATTTTATTAATTTTTTGTCTTACAGAATTTTTTAGAATGGGTGTTGCTGAAAATTGAAGGGAATACACATTGAGAAAAAATGTTTTTATATAGTATAAAAAATAAGGTCAATAGTTTTTTAATACTATGTTTTAAGAAATTTAAGTAAGTATTATTTTAATAATTTTAATATAAAAAACTATTTTATAAAAAATTACACATTTATTTTGTAAACAATGTTTTCTAGAGTACCATGATGATAATGAATCTATTTTTTTGGCCAAATGATCATTTGAGATAGTTAGTAAGTAATGTGAACCATAGGAGGTTTAATTATCAATTAAGAAACATTAAAATACCCACTAGGTATTAGAATACTTTATGTATTTCAAATACCAATTATAGAACTAAGTTTCAAGTGTTCAAAATAGAAGAATATTAAGAAAAAACCTGTAATGAAGACACAAGAATGAACTAAAAAAATTATAAAGAAGTTTATGAATGATATATTGGATTTGAATCCATCCATATAGACAAATAATATAATGATATTCGATACATTCATGACTCTGATTCACTCTTAATATGATTATTTGGGTGATAATGATGATTATCTTATGTGTGCTCAAGGTAACATCCCTCCTAGCGGTGATGGTGATGAATTTATTAAATATTTGAAAGATAATGATTATTTTCTTGAAAGGAATGTTATTAGTGATGACAAACGCAGTAGTTTTGATCATTTATAAAATATTTCATCATATTTCCCTTTTTAAATTATTTTTTTAATACCCTGACTATGGTAACGAGTGTGCTCTGAAATAAACTCATTGTATATTTAGTTATTTCAATACGATTTTATTAATTATTTAAATATAAAATAAATATTATTTATATGTTTCAAAATGTTTTGGGGGAAAAAATTTATTCATTTATGTTGATTTCCATTATTTTTCATTTTCTCGATCAACCTAAGGTAATTATTACAAATATTGAGTTTATGGTATCTGGTGGGATGGGTAAAATCCATTAATCATCACCTTGTACCTATAAAATGTTATCGATTTCAATGACACATTGTTTACATTTTTCACCAATTTTTTAAATTATTTTTTAGGTGAAGCGGTATAAAGGATATAGATGCGTTGGAATGTGACACCCCGGTAAAATTATATTTTTCAAAGATAATTTGTAAATTGTTTCTCAATATTTCCACACATGTTTGTTTGATAATTGTTTGAAGAAATTGGATAGGCTAATCGTCTCTATATTTAGAGAAAAATTATCAATTCAGATGATTAATTTCGTAACATCAATGTATTGAAAATCCTAGAGACATTTAATATATTTCTGAGTTTTTGAAATGGATAAATGTATACAAACATGGGATTACAAGACTTATTAAATTTCTTAGAATAGTTTTCTTGATACCAAGATGGAGTTGTGGCTGAAAAAAGTTCTTAATGACATATTTAGTAAGTTTCTAGATTAAGGTTAATAGAGTAAGTCTATCGAAAAATATTCAATGTAATGATGTTTCAATATTAAAATGTTAGTGATAAAAAGTCTTGAGTGTTGATTTGATTTTTTATGATGTTTTATGTCTAAATTTATAATGATTATATTCTTTATAACTTGATGAAGGAAGGTTAGAGAATATATCGAAATGAGGATTTTGAGAGATCACTAGACAAAACATTAAAGAGAAGATTATATAGAGTAAATATACAAATCCCATTTTATAGAGATATGTATAATGTTATTGAACTAAGGAGAATTCAAATGTCATTGGATTGAGAAATATTTAAAGCTCAGGATATAGAAAGAATATAAAACATTCATGATAATGTTTTTTTGTATGAGATAAAGAGATATGATGATCAAAAAAAGAAGTTCCATCATATATAATTTTAAAATATCCTCAAACATAGAACATTAGACATACTTTTGAAAGATAATTTATAAATAGTAATCCATACCTTATACAGATAGGAACAGACATAGAATTCTTTAAACAAGATAGACTTTTAAAGATCATTAAACAAAATTTTAAAGTCATTAGTTGCGATGATTTTGTTATATTCTATTATAGATTATAAATATATAAAATATTCAAATAAATTTTGATGAAATTATTCAAAATTAGATTTGAGGAAATAGTGATAAAGAAATTCACTTCGATTATTTAAGACTTTTAAAAGGTTGTTAAAATATGTTTACGTTGATATGAAATTTAAATAGAATCATAAAAACATTCCTTAAATTTTTAAATAAATATTCCTATATAAATATGTGAAGGATTATTTAGTGGTATTTGTTTCTTGTTCTTAAAAAGGAGAAGAAGTGATGATGTTTTTGTGAGGGCACATCATGAATTTCCCACTAAGATTATACTTGGTTGAAGAAGAGGAGAATCAGATAAAAGAGCTCTAGATAAAGATCTATCAGACATATTCTTATAAGATAGATAGAGAATTAGATGAAGATTAACAAAAAACATATTTTTTTTAGAAATAGGAGCATCAGACCAATGTTCATAGTATGAATTACATTGGCTAAAGAATATTGAACAAAGGTGAATCAGTACATTTATCAATGGTTTTCTTAGTGTTGATAATATTATTGTATTTAGCAGTGCTAAAATAATTATTTTAAGAGCTTAAAAGGTATATTTTATGAATAAAAGTTATTTATAATCAAAAATTATATATTAATATGTAAATATACTCATATTGATATAAATATAATATATTTTAAAAAATATGACTGATATAATCCTAAATAAACATTTACACTAAATTTATGATATTTAGTGAAAATAGATTATAAAATAATTAAAAATATAATATTAATTAATAATTTGATATTTAATATCGAGAAATATTTATTTTGTTAAAATATAGAGACCAAAAAAATAAAAAATTAATAAATGATCTAAAATAAGTTAAAAATGTGACTCGAACATCAAATATCTATAAAATCTAATCTGAGTGTCTATTTCAGCTCTACAACATAAAATTGATGCACTAAAAAATATCTATCATGTGGTTATTGGGAGGAACCCCAATCATTGTTTTTGGGCCCATAAAAGGCCCAAAATGCCTCCAAAACTGAGTTTTTTTTTTCAGGTACCCCATTTCTAACCTTTCATGGAATTTCATCCTCATTTGATGGATTATTATAATATTTTTTTTGGTGGAGAATCAATTTATTTTCAAGGATTACCCTCATATTGATATTACGACATTAAAAGTTTATCATTTTTCAAATTTTATTGTTATTTATAATCAAATACATTAATATATATATATATATATTTAGTGTATATTCACGTGTCAAAATTTAATTTTATAAATAAATATGTACACGTATTTATATAATTTTTTTCCCTAAATACACAAACTATATATATATAAAATATAATATCCATTTTATTTAAAATGAAAATATATGAATATTTATATATCTATCTAATGTGTATGTAAATATATAAATTTGTGTGTCTATAATGAAAAATTGATATATATTATCTATATATTCTAATATATGTAAATGTATATATTAATATAAAATATATGTAAAAAATATAAATATGTATAATTATATTTATTAATACATTATTATATAATATATATAAGTATATATGTTGTATATATGCATGTATTTTTTCATTTTTTTTATACACACACACACAAAATACATATTTTATAAATGTTTTCCAAAATAATCATATAAAGATGTATTAATATATTAATAAATATATAGATAAAAAAATATAACTATATATATATATTCTAAAATGGAGAAAAATGCAAATTTGAGGAGTGGTAAAGTTGCAGAGATGCGAGGGTGAGGTGTCAGTTTTGAAGCCTAGTGAAGGTAGGAGTGTGTGGGACTATAAAGGGGCCCCAAACTCTATTTGGGGGGGGGACCTACACTATTGAATGGGAGGCACCCAACTCTCCTAAAGGGGGAATCAAGCACTGATAAACAGTTTGGTCTCGACCTCCAAATTTTATTTTTAAATTGTATATTGTTTTCTTTATAAAAAATGATTTTTTGACTTTTATCATAACTTTTATTTTAGTATTGATAAAGGACACTTTCATCAGCACTAAATATTTTTTGGTAAAATTCCCCTTTTATCAGTGTTTTTTTTAAAATTGATATAAGGTTCCATTATCAATGTTTTTTTAGTGATGCTAAAATGGAAACCCCTTTTAACGATGATTAGATTATCAAAACTTTTCAAGATCTAATTAAAGGGAGACTTATTTTAGTGACCAAAAGAAATTTACTAATAAAAAATATTTTATTATAAATATCATCATATAAAATATTTAAATTTTTTGAATCATATTAATTTAAATCCAAGATAAACTCCTCACTTCTTTTGGGAAAAAATTAGTTTTCAAATTGCACTTGTCTAAATGGATCCAATATCACTGATGACGCGTCAATAGGATCGGTATTAGAGAAGATATAAAAGAGAGAATCTTTACATAATAATAATAATAACAACAAGAATAATAGAGATAGGGAAATATGTTGAGAGGGTGAGATAAATGAGAGAGGTGTGAAGTATAGGGATAAATTCTCCTAGTTGGTGCACCACACTGCCAAATCCAAAGATTTATAATGTTTTAGCCATTACGTTTAATTTTATTTTAATTCATTATTTACTCTTCTCCCTCATTATTCCTTAACCATGAACCATTTAAAATCCATCATACTCTCTTTATGTTGTTCCCATGACCTCCTTTTCTCCATCAAATGAAAAATTTCTTACTTTATAATTTTTTGTTTATCTCCTTTGTTTCCTGTAATTTATTTATCTCTCCTATTAAACTCATGCTCCAACCGAAAATCTCTTCACGTGTTTCTTTTTTTAAACATTCTCTAAAACAAATTTCAAATATAGTAAATATATTCTTGAATTCATCATAATATATATATATACCTTATATATATATATAATTACACAAGAACATATATATCTATATCATATATATACACATTATATATATATACATGTCCATATATATATATATATATATATATATATACTCGCACATGTATATATATACAAAAATATTTAATTCGTACACAAATACACACATATTATATTTATATATACAAATTCATATATACATATATACACCTACAGATGTATATATATATATATATATATTCATCTCAATTATATATACACATTATTCACACACACCAATGATATTTTTGTAATTTTGCAATAACAATAAAAATATATTATTATTATTAAATATCCTTTATTATTATCAACATGAATGTTTCAAAAATAACTTTCATTAAATATTTATAATGGTAATTAAATTTTATTAACCATATAAAATTGCATTATTTTTCAAAATTAATTAATATCACAAGTATTACATTGATTAGCACTAAAATATTCATCCAACCAATATTTCCACAATAACCAAATTATTAATTTCACACGTATATTTCTAATATTTTATTCAATTGAAATAATAACAATAATAGATTATTATAATTATTATTATTTTGACTATCCAATGAAAAAGTCAAATACTATATATTGGGAACCTTGTATGTGATTTAACCAAAAGACCAAAATGAACAAATATTATGTCAAACTTATGTTAAAACTATCATTTTGGACATAATGGTGGTCTCAAATATCTTGTATGATAAACTGTTCAGGGGAAATATATTTTTTTCGTTAAAAATATAATAAATTTATTAAATAAATTACACATCATGTGTGATCTTCCCAAACACCTGATCTACACAAATGTTATATTGCAACTAGGTTAAAACTAGAATTATGGACCTAATTGATGTCTCACATTCCTTGACTGATACACCTTTTAAGAGAAATCTAATTTTTTTGGGAATAATTGTAATAAAAATATTTAATAAATTACCTTCAAGTGAGATCTACCCAAACACTCAATGTACAAAAATGATATGTCACATCAAAGATAAAATATATATCTTGGACCAAATAGTGGTTTTATATTTCTCATATGAGAAACCATTTGGGATATATTTCATTATTTTGTAAAAATACTATGCACCTGATATAATACATTTAATGTTTTTATTCTTTTAGTAATGAGGCTTTATGGGACTCAAAATCCCATGATAACCTATCACCTAAATCTAAAAATATTCCATATAATATTTTAAAGTATTGACTAGGAATTTACCCTTATGTAAAGCCTTATAATTATTTTAATGTGATTTTAAATGAAAAATTACATATTCACATAAAATTACCAATAATTTAACTACAATGATAGTTTTTATTATAAATAAAAATTGAGTATATTAAAATTCTCCATTAACGACTTATCATCCCTAAAAAGCATCATCATAGGTCTTACTCGAACAAATCAGGCAACCGAGTGTGAGCATCAGACTCTCAATCCCACATATCTAAGGCCAAATATCTCAAATAGAGAAAAAATTTGGAACATAAACTAATATTAACCAGTTTATGAGATTGCAAAGAGTTCTCTAAGGTTTCTACCCATAAAAAAATGTATACCTCTCCCACCACTAACCCTGTTTTTTCATCCGTGCACATTTTTAACAATTATTATATATATACTAATAAAACAAAATTTTTAGTTAAACCAATTACTACCAATTAAAATAAATATTAACACCATGAATTCTCAAATTTATCATATAAATAATAACTAAATAAAAAAATATAGTACAAATGAAGGCATTTAATTAAATAACTACTATCCAACACAACAAAAATATATGTATATATATGTCATCTGGACCAATGTGTCTAATCATGATGAATATATGCATCCAAAATCTCATAAATAAAATATAAATATCACATTCCTTTAAAAAGGTAAATTTAATAGATGGAAAAAGAATAGTTTCCCCACTTTATGGAATCATATATGTATACTATATGTGCTGATCAGAAATTGAAATGGTTCCCCTTATCAAGTATCTACCATAATAACTTTTATTTATCCTTTCCCAAATCATGTAAATGATAAAAGACATGTTATTGAGTTTCGAGTCTTTAATACTATTTTGTAACATCTTGGCCCAAACCACTGGGTCTAATATAGATGCTACATTACCACAAGAGTGCTTCCTAACACACAAGAGGCTATCTATTAGAAGAGAGGCTCTCAAGTGTAACCATAGGAGACTATACCCTTAATATAATGTTATTAGGAATAATAAAAATAGAAACCAATATAATAAATATAACCAGATTACATACCGAAATTGATAAATGGAATACATATCATATAATAATATCTTCTCCAAATGTGGAAAGCCTCTATAAAGTAGAATAAATAGATAATACAAATAAATAATAGTGTAGTCCTCTAATGCCCATCCTAGCCTACCAGTCGCTAAATACTCCTCTTCACATCCATCCAGCATAGGATTGTTTTAGTTCTTCTTGTATCGTGTCCTGAAGTATACAAACACAAAAAAATCCCAATTAGAGTGTGAGTAAAAGATTCAATAGGACACCACCGACAACCCTTAACACTAATTCATAAAATATAAATTATTATTCCAGGACAATAAATAGGTTAAAGATATAAAAAATATATCACTCAAGTATCAAACAAATTCTTGGTCCCCGGGGACTCACTTTACCTATATCGGCACCATGTCGGGAGAAACACAACCTCCTCATTATAATGTTATATCAAACATCATTAAGCATACTAACACCTCATCGTCGAGTGGATATCCTTAATCATGAGACACATTCCTCAAGATAGGATAGTACAAGTATATACCGACCCAATTTTGGATCTTTCTTTTTGAGGGGATAGCCTTAACATGTGTCAAATGTCACATGTTGACCTATGTATACAACATCCATTCTATTTGGATACCCCCAAGCACGTGCCACATCCCACCATCAAAAATTTTCCAAGTACATACTGACCCAATTTTGGTACATCCCTCTCATATGATTTTCCCAAGAATATGTCACATCTCACATGCTAACCAAATATGCCAAACCTACATGCTGAACTATAGTAGATATAAATTCAACATATATGATACATATAATGAAATGGATGATAATTGTCACTTATTGTCATATAATACCAAACAATAGTCATCACAATCCATATGAAATCAATACAATCACAATCCAAAGATACACACACAACTCATGTGAACAAATATCAAATATAGGACTCACGGAGCACACATGCACACCAAAAAATAGTAATAATATATTCATAAAATTAAATTTATACCTACATTATTTACAAAAACAATTGACGACAAGGGTTCACATCCGATTTTAATTGCAATGCTAAGAGATATTGCTAAAGAATGAACCTTTTATAATAATTAATATCATGTTTGATATTTAAAACATGAAAATCGGATTAAATTAAATTTGAAATAAATTCTACCCTACCTTAAGAAAAAAAATTGATTTTAAATTCTACTATTGACACAACCCATGAGCACTGACTGTGCATCAATACAATTAGTATCATAAATTATATAAAAGAGAGAGGTTTTGAATAATACTAAAAATAATTACAATAATAAAACAAGAAAGGGGTAAATGGAGAAAGGGTGATATGGAGGAATGAGGGGTGTGGGATGGGGATAAATTCTCTTGGTACATTCATCCAAATCCCCATACAATGTTTAATATTTTTTTGAACATTTATTTTAATTTCCTTTTAATTCATCTTTTACTATTATCTCTCCTCATGCCTTACATAAAACCCCTTTAAAATGATCTATATTCTCTCTATGTCACACCTAAGAACTATTTTACTCCATCGAATAAATATTTCATCATTTATTATTTGCTCATGTATCTCATTTATTTCACATTATTTATTTCTATTTCCCATTAAACTCATTCATTAACCAAAAATATATTCTTGAGTTTATTTTTTAAAATCCCCTCTAAAACAATTTTAAAATACATAAATATATTTTAAAAGTCATAATTACACACACACACTTTATATATATATATAGATGCCCACATATATATATATAAACTCACACACACACACACACACATATATATATTCACAGCTTTACACACACACACATATAACCCATATATATACACATTAAACACACACACACACAAACATATATACATATATAAACCCACACATGTATATATACATAAATATTTAACCCATATATGTACACACATATTATATATAAATGTTCACATCCATATATATATATATATATACCAACACATGTATATATATACTTATATTTTTATCTCATACACACACACATTATATATATATACACACACGAATATTATTTTAAGGAATTAACAATAAAAATAAAAATATATTATTAATATTAAATATGCACCACCATTATCATAATAAACTATTGTATAATAACGGTTATTAAATAATGGTATTTGTTTTAAATTTTATTAACCACACTCAATTGTATTTATTTTTCATAATTAATTTTATCACCATTATTTCGATATCAGCCACTAAAATATTATTGAAACCAATATTACCACTCTAAAACTATTATTAATTGGGCATGTATATTTTTTGTTTCTATTCGATTCAAAAAATAATAATAATAAAATTATTATTATTTTTGATATTTTAACTACCCAAAAAATTCCAAAAAAAAATATTATTACACTTATGTGATATCTATCCAAACACCATATGTGATAAAATATTATATCAAACCTAATGTTAAAGACACATTCCATAACTAAAATTTGTCTTATATTTTTCCTAAAATACACTATTTGTGAGATATTTAATTTTTTTCAGAAAAAATTATAATAAAAATATGAAATAAATTACCATCATGTATCATCTGTCAAAATACCCCAATGAAAACTAGTTTTATGTCATTTATAGGGTGAAAATATTATTAAAAACCTAACAGTGGTCTCCATATATTCACACGACACACCATTTAATAGATATTTATTTTTTTTATAAACGATTATAATAAAAATATTAAATAAAATACCCTCATATATGATCTATCCAAATATCTAGCACACAAAAACGTTATGTCATGCCTATCATAAAGTCTGTATCATGGAATTAATGGTGGTTTTATATTTTCTGTACGATAAGTCATTTAGGATATATTCCATTATTTTTTAAAACACACTCACAAGTGATATAATATTTTCTAATTTTTATTCTTTCTTCAATGAGGCCCTACGGACCTCGAAATCCATTCCAAACATTGAAATTAACATTGAAAATGTTCCATAGAAAATTATACGATGTTAATTGGAAATTTACCCATACATAATTCCTTTAAATTATATATTAAGTGATTTTTATGAAAAATTACATTTTCACATTAAAAAAACCATAATTTATTTCCAAATAAATTTTTTTCTTATCATTATAGATTAAGGATATTAAAATTCATGTTGTGAGATGGTTTTTCCAATATTAAAACCCAAGGAGTTGTTTTTTTTTCTATCTGTGGAATATGAAACATTCATGGAATAAAATCCCTTTACACATAATAAATTTATATAGGTCTAGCTAGTTGTAATAAATATTACATGTGTGAATCCCAATTCAGTTATTCTCTTTTCCTCTCAACTTATAGGGATACCTTAGGTAATTTCCTATGATCTTTTATATATAGACTTATATTCCAATGAATCATCAAGCATTGAATTTTCAAAATAAAAGGTTATGATATCATTCTTCCCTATTGTCTTGAATATATTTTGGTTTTATTGAACAATAACATAGATTGGTGTTGTAATACCTAGATCTATGGGTATAGATGTGTTTTGATGAGATCAAATTAAGTTTTAAAGAAGGGATTTTAGTAACAGTTTCTATATATGTAATCATCTTATAATCCATCCTACCAATGAACATGAGATACATGGTCAGTCCATCCTCCCACTTTAATTATACCACAACAGATTTTAGGTTTCTATTATATTTCTCATATGATTTTCAATGGGTTTTCTAGGGCATAAATCTATTTTTGATTCTCTTACAAGTTGGATTGAAATTTTATTGTGGGTGACATATAAAATTGGTTGTTAAATTGATTGAAATAGAATATTTAAATGAATGATGGTTTGGACACATGTTTTTTATAATGGGATTTTTCCTAAATGTTTTTTAAAAGTATGAAGAGGGGAGGTGTGAATTATGTTTAGGAAATTTTCTTAACTTAATAAACCACCTTATCTATGATATTAAAAACATTTTGTTTATTCTATACCATAAGAAATATCAAAAAATAAAATTATATGGGAAAGAAACATACCCAAAAATTTATAGTGGTTTGGGGAATATAAGCACCATAGCCCACTACACCAACACTATTCTCTAAGAGTGTGGTGATTTTTACTAGAAATGTCACTTCTATGAGTATTTATAGTCCTTTCTTTGGGGAATAAATGAATTAGTTCAATAAATATAACTTGTTAAAATATCCTTATATCTTTTATCCGGGCCCTGACAGGGCTTTACAAACAATAACATTCTAATTCTTTTATAATGTACCTTTAAAATAATGGATGAGATAATGAGGTGATTACTAGATCAAAACATAAATGTATGATACAACAGATAGAAGGATTAAATCTCCATTATAGAATATTAGAAAATAATGCAACTCGACGAGAGTCCCCTAGAGTATACTATCAGAACTGTGATATAATATAAGAATAAATCCACTAAGCTTATTCTGTTTTTCCCTAAGATTATATCAAATGAGAAGACGAAGAATCGATGGTTTGATATGGGACATTGATTTTATATTCATTATTATTTTTTATTTCTAAAGAACGATTCTTATGTTGTCATCCTGGATAGATAATTGATGATTGAACATGATCTGGCTGGTATGTTAGGGTTGATGGGAGTTCCTTTTTCTCCAAGTATAAATTTTGTGTGTTACTATAAAGAGAATAGAAATGGTGATGAGTCTTGTGGTGGATTTCAATATAAGGGTTGTTATAAACCTCCTTTAGTACCTATAAGGGGACATTTTACTTGCTTCTAGAGTGGCATGTCTGGTCATCCAAAATAGGTTTGTAATGAGGCACCCAAGATCTACAGTTCCAACAGATGCTCATAGAACTTGCATAAATTTTGTTATATCTATTCTACTCCATTTAGTGGAATAATATAACCATCACCTAAAAGTGTTTTGGTGAAATTAGATTATTTATATCTATGGGGTTCCAGCCACACAAATCCAGAATAAATCTTCCTCACAAAGTAGAAGAGTTTCCAAAGGTACGAGATATAAGTCCATTGATTGTGAGAGGTATTGTCATAATATCTTCACCGTTATTGACTTTTTTTATTTGATATTGGTGGATCTAATTCATTCAATTTGACTTGAATTATGAATATGATAAAAGTTCATTTGTATCTTTTGAATTATGTGATGGATATTACTACACCCGTCAAAATAAAGAGATTGTAGGGTCTTAGTTGTCCTACTTGAATGTTTTATTTAGTAGAGAATGATCTTACTTGGGTTTTTTTGGTTCTCAAAATGAAACCTCTTTATTTCATTTCTAGGATAGATTTTCTCAGTGCTAATAAATCCCAAATTGATTGTTTTATTTGACAGGTCTCATTTACTATGTTTGATGGGGTGTTTTGTGTATTTAAATGAGAATTATACCAAAGTTTGAGTAAATATAGAACTTATAATCTAGTGTCAGGGAAATTAATATAGGTATTTTGTTGTGAATTATAGTGGAAATATCTAAGCTGTGATCTTCCTCTAGTTATTGAAGAGTTTCTTGAAGTTATTCTTTATGATTTATTTGGGTTTCCATGAGTAAGGGATGATGAGTTTTCTATTGATTTAGTGTCTAGTACTCAACCAGTATCTATAACTTCATACCACATTGAACCTGTTAAAATGTATGATTTGAAGAATTAGTAGGATGATCTATTAGAGAAAGGATTTATACACCAAAGTGTGACACCTATGGCGGTGCTAGTTCTTTTTTCAAAGAAAGACGATGGAACACTTTTCCTATGTATTGTTTACTAAAAACTCAATAAAGTTATGAAAATGAACAACTATTCATTACAATATATTGATGACCTGTTTGACCAGTCAAAAGGGGAAAAGTGGTTCTTGATGTTTGATCACCGATCTGGTTATCACCATTTGAGAAAATGAAATAATAATACATTATGAAAACCTATTTTAAGAGAAGGCATGTACATTATGATACCTTGTCATACTTTTTGGTCTTACCAATGGTCCTGTAATATTTATGGATTTGATAAATAGGATATTCCATGAGTATCATGATGCTTTCATGGTAGAAGTTGTGAATGACATCCTGTTTTACTCTAAGTATGAGGAGGATCTTATGCATCATTTGAGAGTAGTTCTTGAATTTTTGAGAAATCAATAATTTCTCATCCCAAATGAATCATAACCTCATCTATGTTAGAACAATCATCGAACAATACATCTTATATAAACCCTTTATAACCCATAGATAATATCTCTATAAAAAAAATAATCTCTAAATATCTAAGACATTATGTGGTTACTCTTATGTCATAACAAATTTCATGGTAGAAGTTGTGAATGATAAGAGGTATGATCTGTGTCTATTCCACCTTAGCTTCAGTACTTATAGACATAGGTGGTAGTCATTATTTTATTGCCACTTCCCTCATTTGGAGCTCGGAGATTTTGATAGATCCATTGGCTCGATCCTTACATCTAGTGACTCCTACGAGAGCAGATTTGACGATTATACACTAGTTCCGGTAGTGTGATCTTACTATAGGAGGGGAGATCTTCGGACGGGATCTCCTTTTAGCGGCATCTAGGACTTATGATGTATTATTGGGTATGGAATGGTTATCTACAGTCTATACTCAGATTGACTGTATTAGCCGCAAAGTGCAGTGTGCCCGTATGGATGGGACCATGTTTACCTTTATTGGTGAGAAGGGAGCCTTTGCAGCACAAGATGGACTTACCCAGAGGAGAGTGTAGCCAATCACTCATTAGTTGGCTAGCCTTACCCTCGGGGCAGTTGATGTGGAGAGTCCGAGTTATCATATAGTGGTGGACCAGTGCACGGATGTCTTCCCTGATGATGTTCTAGGTCTACCTCCTTGTAGATAGGTGGAATTTTACATTGACTTGTACCCCGGGACAACACTGATATGTACACCAGCATATCAGATGGCTCCTACAGAGCTTCGGGAGTTGTGGGTATAGGTAGAGGACTTGCAAGGGAAGGGATTCATTAGGCCCAGTTTAGCTCCTTCGGTAGCCCCAATTTTGTTCGCTATGATGGCAGATGGGAGATTGAGGCTTTGTGTTGTCTATCGGCGCCTGAACCAGGTGACCATGAAGAACAAGTACTCACTTCTGAGGATTGAAATCGTCTTTGATCAGCTGAAGGGAGCACAATGGTTCTCGAAGATAGACCTCAGATCAGGCTATCACTAGCTCAGAGTGCGAGAAAAGGATGTGAAGAAGATGGCTTTCAGATGTCATTATGACCATTACGAGTTCTTCATTATACCATTCGGCATAACCAATGACCCAGTAGTGTTCATGGGACTCATGGACATGATCTTTCAGTCATACCTTGATCACTTTTTAGTAGTCTTCATTGAAGACATTCTGATCCACTCGGCTACTGTGGAGAAACATTCCTATCATTTGCAGGTAGTACTAGACACACTCTAAGAGAACCAGCTTTATGGTAAGCTCTTGAAGTGCCAATATTGGATCCAAGAGGTTCAATTTCAGAGACACATCATCTCAGAGGCTGGAGTTGTAGTGTATCCAACAAATATTGAGCCAGTACTTGCTTGGGAGCCACCCAAGAGTGTGATGAAGATACAGAGTTTCCTAGGTTTGGCCGGATACTACCAGAGATTTGTGACAGATATCTCCAGAGTTCCAGAACCTTTATCAGCATTGATGAAGAAGGGGAAAACCTTCGTGTGGTCGGAAAGAAACCAGCATAGTTTTCAGGTGCAGAGGCAGAGGCTGACTAGTGCCCCCATCTTGAGGCTTCTACAGGAGGGTATATGGTATGTAGTCTACTACGATGCATCAGGGACCAAACTCGAATTTGTCCTGATGCAGGAGCGAGCAGTGATCACATATGGTTATTGACAGCCGAGACCACATGAGAATAACTACGCTACCCATGACTTGGAGTTAGCAACAGTGGTATTCGCCTTGAAGATGTGGTGACATTACATGATGGGAGAGCGTTTTATAGTGTACTATGATCAAAAGAGTCTCAGGTATATCTTCTCTTAGAAGGACCTGAACCCGAGACAATGGTGTTGTCTTGAGTTTCTCCTGGACTATGACATCGATATAGTCTATACTCCTAGTAAGGGGAAAGTTGTTGCAGATTCACTCAACATGAGGTCTGGTATACAGCTATTAGGTGAGGCAATAGAGCAGCTAGCCGCTTTGAAGATATCCTTTGTGGATTGATATGGAGCATCTTTTATTCAGTCTCTTACAGTCACTCTCCCATTTCTTCAGCTAGTTAGGGAGGTGCAACATGGAAACACTGACTACGGGACACTATATGCTTAGATATCCACAAGACATGCACCTGATAGATTTTATGAAGGTGAGGAGCATGTCATCCTCTTGAGAGGACTACCATGGTACCAATATCACTTCAAGAGGAAGTGTTGAGGGAGTTCCACACATCCCCTATAGAGGTACATCCAGGAGTGGTGAATATGTACCAGGATCTCCGACGACAACTTTGGTGGTCGGGAATGAAGAAAGCAGTAGCAGAGTTTGTCTCTTAGTGCCTCACTTGTCTGCAAGTGAAGGAAGAGCATCAGGTACCAGCAGGCTTGGTTCATCTTTTAGAGGTCCCAGAGTGGAGGTGGGATGGGATATACTTGGACTTAGTGACAGGAAATTCATGTACATCTAGTGTTCATGACTTGATTTGGGTGATCTTAGATCGACTAACCAAGTCGGCCCACTTCCTATCGATCAGATAGCAGGGTTCAGTAGAGAGCGTGGGATGCCTCTATGTGCAGGAGATTTTGCAGCTACAAGGAGTACCCTCAAATATTTTCTCCGATCGTGATGAACGTTTTACTTCCCAGCTATGGAAGGGGTTTTAGGAGGCTTTCGGGACGCAGCTTCCTTTGAGCACCGCCTTTCATCCTCAGACGGATGGTCAGACTGATCAGACCATTCAAACCCTCAAGGACATGCTGCATGCTTGCATCCCCTACTTCAGTAATAGCTAGGAGGATCACTTTCCTTTGGTGGAGTTTTAATACAACAACGGATATCACTCCCCCATTTGGATGACACATTTTGAGGGGTTGTACGAGCGACCTTGCAGATCACCTTTGTGTTAGACTGACCCAGTGAAGTCAGCACTAGTGGGACAAAATATGTTACGAGCTACCACAATGAAGGTGAAAATCATCCAAGAGCAGATGAAGACTGCAAAGAGTAAGAAAAAGTCTTATGCCGATAGAGGACCGAGTCTTCTAGAGTTCGAGGATGGGAACCACCTCTTTCTACAGGTCTCACCCAGATGAGGTTTACGGAGATCGAGGCGGCAAGTTATCTCCGATGTTAATCAGCCATTTTCAGGTCCTTAGCTGAGTTGGAAAGGTGTCATACCACCTAGAAATTCCCCCTAAGTTGCACCGGGTGAATGACGTCTTCCACGTATCCCAACTGAGGAGATACGTGCATGACCATTCTCACATCATCGACCATGGGGAGATGGATGTCGATGATATGGCGCCATTTATGGTGGTTCCAGTGGAGATTGAGGATCAACATTACCAGGTCCTTTGTGGGTGGTCAATACCTCTGGTGTGCATTTTTTGGCATCACAGGAACCTCTCGTAGAGCACATGAGAGTGGGAGGATCCGATGCATTCTTAGTACCCCCACTTGTTCCCTTAGTTTGAGTTGTGGCTTACGAGGATGCAAAGACCTCAGGTGGAAAGAATATAATGACCAGGAATTTCAATGATTTTTTTTAAATATATGGGAATTTTACGAGTCAGTGAAAATTGACGGTTCATGATTTAGAGTCCCGGAGTGACCATAATGAATTTCTGAACCTTTTTTAGGTACGTTTAGTAAACGTGCGAGTGGGTTTTTGTATCTTTTGAACAGGTTCTCGGAACTTAAATCCGAGGGCACCGTTGAACTCGTAGCACTGATATTCAGTTAAGGAGACATTCACCTCAACCATAATAGGTCGAGGGTGAAATATAGAATTTGTGTTTTTCGTGAAAGAATGAAATAAATAAAAATGTTAACATGTTTATTTTCTTTGTTGAAACCCCTAAACATGGGTTATGGTGGTGGGGGACACCCTATCCTAAACCTCCCATGTGGATGTTTAGAGGTGGGGACCACTTGAACTAACCCCCATTTTGAATTTAGGGGCAGGGACCACCCAACCCCTCTTAATTGGGGAGAAACCTCTCAACTCCCCATTAATCCTTTCCTCCCATTAATTGGAGCCAATTAATTATGCCAACGTTTTATAATAAATTGTGAAAACAATTAATTGTACCTACCATTTAACATGATAAACTTAAATTAACAATGGGGATATTCTCACATTTTGGTGGAATGGGGAGAGGAGAACCTTTTGGAGGATTATTCTCTCCAACGAAGAACACGCTCTGCAACGAAGAACACTCACGCGACAAGGAACGTCTTCAACGACAACGAACTGACGATCGAGGAAACGACGACGTTACCGACATTTGTCTATCCCCAAAAAATTCGTCTCTTTCCTCGCGAACTCCATCGACAAATATCCGAGGTAGGGGTTTAGTTGTGTATGATTATATATTCCCATGTTCTTCCCTTCTAAAACAAAGAACACAGATCAACTCTCTAACTAGTTGATCCACAGATGATTTCTTTTGCGGGTTTGGGAATAATCATTGCGGGAGGTTGTAGGGTTTGACGTTCTTCTTTCAAGATTTTGTTGAGCTGCTTGCTACCACTCTAATGTGGAGGGTGCGGGACAAACAAACATGGCCCGTCCCCTCCGCTGTTCTTCTTGAATGGTGTGTTGTTCACGATGGAAGAAGGTAGCTTTGTGCCACGGTGATGAACAGATGCGGCGGCCCGCACACGACTGACCATGATGAAGGCAACAGCCTCGCGGCTCCTTGCCACCACACAGCCTCCGCGGTGACCCACGTCCTCTCCACCTTATGGCCCTCCGTGGCACCCCACGACCTCACCGCCCTATGGCCCTCCGTGCCGCTTTGAGGCCTGCTCCACACCGCGGCCTCGCGCCGACCTCGCGACCTCTGACATATCACAACCTCACGCCGACCCCGCGACCTCCACAGCCTCGCACCACCCTAAGGACTCGCCGGCCCCGTGGACCTTCACACCACCCCACGGCCTCACTGCCTCACGACCCTCTGCGCCGCCCCGCGGCCCCCGTGGCACCCACATGTCCCGCGACCTTCGTGGCTTCCGCGTCACCCTGGGCCGCCCAGGTCGGGCCGCCCAG
The DNA here is from genome assembly GCA_963277665.1 of Viscum album. Lineage (NCBI taxonomy): Eukaryota > Viridiplantae > Streptophyta > Magnoliopsida > Santalales > Viscaceae > Viscum > Viscum album. Next base: position 2,126,415,906 of record OY728119.1, read on the forward strand.
TGTGGGGCGAGCTACCCAGCGCGGGCCGGGATAGACCCTTTGGGTCGGTCCGGGTTGACCCAAACCAGTTCAGACCATGCCGGGTTAGGCTGGGTCGGTCTGACCAGGTCTGACCGGACTCGGACCCACTTCGATCCATTTACGCTCTTTTGGACATAACTTTGGCACCAGGCATCCGTTTGAAAAACTGTCAATAGAACTGTAAAACATGGAGCGAGGCAGCCCCTTTGGTATACCTCACTTCAGATTTGGATAAAGATTGGATACAGTCAGGTTAGATCGAGCACGAATCCAACCAGGCCCTCGGGACTAAAAGGCTAATAATTTAGAGACTGGGCGTCTGATTGATGGACCGTCTGTTGAATTGAAACCCCTATGATGTGGCAGTCCTTTGGGATACTTATTCATGGGAAATTGTGACAGTTGGAGTATCGACAAGTGGATTGAGGAGCGGACCCTTCCAGAGATGAAAAATATTAGTGCGGGAACCCAGAAACTGGCTGTGACGTGAAGAATGAATAGCGATCCTGTGTGGGTCAGCCCTAAGCGATCCTTTGTGGGTCAGCACCGAGCAATCCTGTTTGGGTTAGCACTAAGCGATCTGGTGTGGGTCAGCACCGAGTGATCCTTTGTGGGTCAGCACCTAGAGATCTTGTGTGGGTCATCACCGAGCGATCCTGTGTGGGTCAACACTAAGAGATCCTGTGGGGGTCAGCACCGACCGATCCTGTGTGGGTCAGCACCTAGAGATCCTATGTGGGTCAGCATATAGCGATGCTGTGTGGGTCAGTAGAAGAGCCTCTTAACAGAGTAAGATGATTCAATAGTTACATCTAATCATCACTACTACTACACCTAATAAATACCTGGTGTGAGCTGAGTCCGTACCTGTCTGGTACTTTACTTTGTGGTAATACCTTGGTGGTGATCTTTTGTATGGCGTACCAGTGTGGTACTTACCTAAGTGGTATTCCTTCCTTTGTGTAATAGTTGATCATTGATATTTTGATTTGGACTCTGTGTTTTCTTCATGATTGAGATGGGAATACTTGGTAACTTAGGTATTTTTATGAGCATATACCTATGTAGGGTTTTTAGTTAACTTCATAATTTTTCGTTTATCCTTTGTGTATTTTGTGTGACCTTGAGGGTCTCAGGGTCCCTACGGAGTATCGTTATACTCACCCTTGCATGTGTTATGCCCACACCTTGTTGTGTTTGGTGCAGACAACAAACAACGCTGATCGAGGATGAGGGTACCTGGGCTAGACGGGGCCCGGAGGTGGACCATATAGTGTGACAGAATGCAGAGGAGACGGGAAGACGTGGAGTGCTAAGGATGTGATCTGTACGTACCCTTTAGGTAGGAACCTCAGAGGATGACCCCATAGCTACCTTTCTATTTCTTCTGTTGTATTGTATTTTAGATGTAGTTGTACAGTTACTGATGGGTTTGTATTATGGACCCTTTTTACTCTTAGCACTATTTTTTCTATACAGTTGACTCGTGCTCGTATCTTGCTGTGTGATTGGTTTCATTTGTTTGTAGGTTATAAAGGCAATGCGTTCTTGGTTATAGGGATTACGCCTTTTGGTGCTAGTCGCTAGCCCCTGGCCTATGGAAGGTGGGCTTGGGGTAGTCACGACACGACCCCCGGGGGACGGGTTGTGACACATCTAATATAGTATCTAATTTCACTACTGGATATGTAGGCTTTACCAATGGTTCTGATCTGTTGGGAAAGGCTGCAGAAATTTTGGTATATATTATACCAACAATTCTGCAAACCGTAGGGAAGTAAGCCGCTGGGAAAGCTTTTCCCAACGGTTTACACTGAACCGTTCAAATTTGTTAGAAAAAATGAACCTATCCCAATGGTTGTGTCAAACCGTTGGGATAGTTTTTTCCAATGGTTTGGCTTGAACTGTTGGGAAAAACAATCAGATGACTTCTTTCCCAATGGTTTATAAACTGTTGGGAAATATTTTTACCAATGGTTCTATGGACCGTTGGTAAAAAAATACTCAGAATTCTATGCCAACGATTTCAAACCGTTGGCATAGCCTATGCTGTGCAAATTGCACAACAGCCTGCAATTTGCACAGTATCCAGTCCATTCCCTCTCATTTTCAATCATTTCCAATTATTGTACCTGCAATAAACTAACACATACATATACAATTATTGTACCTGTGAGAACCAACTAACACATACATATAGAGAACAAATTCATACACATTTAACATATAATGCATCCTATAACTATAATCATCCAGGATTAAATCAGAATTCATAATGTAATCATAAAAATACATAATTCATTTAGAATTCAATTTAAAATTTAGATGAGAATTATATGTGGAATATGGAATTCAATTCATAATTTGATTGGTTTTTCATATACCATATGTTTTTACTAGAAATGATGTCCATTTTAAGCAAAATACATACAACTGAAGTGATACCGGCCACACCATGCCTCAGATTGAGGCAAGGTTAACTCGTACACATCAAAAATGATCCATGGATCATTTTCCAAAAGTATCAACATATTCCGAAAGTGTTTGGTCAGTTTTCCGTATGTCAGTTGTTGTTTTATCTTAAAATGAAGTGCTTTTTAAATAAAAGAGAGACACTTTGAGTGGTGTCGGCCACACCGCGCCTCTTATTGAGGTGGGGTTGACTCGTACATGTAAAAAATGACCCATTGATCATTGTACTAAAATATCAACACAATCAGAATCCGTTTGGTCAGTTTTCTGTATGTACTTAAAATGTTGTCCATTTTGAACATAAGAGAGACACTTTGGGTGGTTCCAGCCACAACACGACTTGGATTGAGATGTGGTTGAATTTTACACGTAACATATGACCCATGGATCATTGTCCTAAAGTTTCAACAGATTCCGAATGCATTTGGTCGGTTTTTTGTATGCTAGTTGTTGTTTTCACTTATAATTCTGTTCATTTTAAACAAAAGAGACACAGTTAGAGTGGTACCGACCAGACTGCATCTCGGATTTAGACAGGGTTGACTCGTACATGTCTCAAATGACCCATGTATAATTTTCCTAAAGTATCAACACAATCTGAATGCATTTGGTTGGTTTCTGTATGTCAGTTGATGTTTTCACTTAAAATGGTGTCCTTTTGAAACAAAAGAGAGACACTTTGAGTGGTTCCAGACACACCATGCCTCAGATTGAGGCAGGGTTGATTCGTACACATCACATATGTCCCATGGATCATTGTGATAAAGTATAAACACAATCAGAATCTGTTTGGTCAGTTTTTATGTACTTAAAATGTTGTCCATTTTAAACAAAAAAGATACACTTAGAGTGATCCCGGCCACACTGTGCCTCTTATTGAGACAATTTTTACTTGTAAACGTCAAATATGACCCATGGATCATTGTCCTAAAGCATCAACACATTTCTAATGCATTGTTCAGTTTTTCATATGTCAGTTGTTGTTTTCACTTAAAATGATGTCCATTTTAAACAAAAGAGAGACACTATGAATGGGTTCAGATGCACCGCGCCTCATATTGAGGCAGGGATGACTTTTACACATCACATATGACCCATGGATCATTGTGATAAAGTATCAAAACAATCATAATCTGTTTGGTTAGTTTTCAGTATGCTAGTTGTTGTTTTCACTTAAAATAAAGTCCATTTTAAACAAAAGAGAGACACTTTGAGTGGTGTCGGCCACACCACACCTTGGATTTAGGCTAGGTTGACTCTTACACATCACATAGGACCCATCGATCGTTATCCTAATGTTTCAATGGAAACCGAATGCGTTTGGTCGGTTTTCTGTATGTACTTAAAATGTTGTCCATTTTAAAAAAAAGAGACACTTAGAGTGATCCCGGCCAAACCGCTTCTCGGATTGAGCCCGAGTTGGATCTTACATGTCACATATGACCCATGTATCATTGTGATAAATTATCAATAGAATATGAATGCGTTTGGTTGGTTTTCCGTATGCCAGTTGTTCTTTTTACTTATAATCCTGTCCATTTTAAACAAAAGAGACACAGTTAGAGTGGTACTGGCCACGCCGCGCCTCAGATTTAGACAGGATTGACTCATACATGTCTCAAATGACCCATGGATCATTGTTCTAAAGTATCAACACAATTAGAATGCGTTTGGTCAGTTTTCCGTATGCCAGTTGATGTTTTCATTTAAAATGATATCCTTTTGAAACAAAAGAGAGACACTTTGAGTGGTACCGACCACACCACGCCTCAGATTGAGGCAGGGTTTACTTGTACATGTCACATATGACCCATGGATCATTTTACAAAAGCATAAAAACATTTTGAATGCGTTTAGTCAGTTTTTCATATGTCAGTTGTTGTTTTCACTTAAAATGATGTCCATTTTAAACCAAAGAGAGACAGTATGAATGGTGCCAGCCACAACACGCCTCGAATTGAGGTGGGGTTGACTCGTACACTTCACATATGACCCATGGATCATTGTTCTAAAGTAACAACACAATTAGAATCCGTTTGGTCGGTTTTCCGTATGTACTTAAGATGTTTTCCATTTTAAACAAAAGAGAGACACTTAGAGTGATCCCAACGACATTACGACTCGGATTTAGGCACGGTTTACTCACACACATCACATATGACCCATGGATCGTTGTCTTAAATTTTCAACAAAATCCGAATGTGTTTGGTCGGTTTACCGTATGTCATTTGTTACTTTCAATTAAAATAAAGTCCATTTTAAACTATAGAGAGACACTTCGAGTGGTACTGGGAACTCTGTGCCTCAGATTGAGTCTAGGATAACACGTACATGTCACATATGACCCATGGATCATTTTCCTAAATTTTCAATAGAATCCGAATGTGTTTGGTCAGTTTTCTGTATGTCAATTGTTGTTTTCACTTAAAATGTTGTCCATTTCAAATAAATCTGAGAAACTTTGAGTGGTGCCGGCCACACCGGGACTCGGATTGAGGCGGGATTGACTCTTACACGTCCCAAATGACTCATGTAACTTTTTCTTAAAGTTTCAACAGAATATGAATGTTTTTGGTCTGTTTTCCGTATGTCAGTTCTTGTTTTCACTTAAAATGTTGTCCATTTTAAACTATAGAGAGACAGTTCAAGTAGTGTTGGCCACACCACACCTCGTATTGTGGTTGGGTTGACTCGTACACATTTCATATGACTCAAGGATCATTTCCCTAAAGTTTAAATGGAATCCGAATGTGTTTGGTCGGTTTTCTGTATGTCAGTTGTGGTTTTCACTTAAAATGATGTCCTTATGAAACAAAAGAGACACTTTTAGTGGTGCCGACCACAACGGGTCTCATATTGAGGTGGGGTTAACTCGTACACGCCACATATGACACATGGATCATTTTCCTAAGGAAACAACATATTGCGAATTCATTTGGTTGGTTTTCCTTATGTCATTTGTTGTTTGCACTTAAAATTAAGTCCATTTTAAACAAAAGAGAGACACTTTGAGTGGTGCTGGCCACACCGCACCACGAATTGAGGTGGGGTTGACTCGTACACATCAAATGTGACCCATGTATTGTTGTAATAAAGTATCAACACAATCAAAATCTGTTTGATCAGTTTTTTGTATGTACTTAAAATTTTGTCCATTTTAAACATAAGAGACACTTTGGGTGGTGTCGGCCACAATGCGACTAGGATTGAGGTGCAGTTGACTTGTACACGTCACATATGACCCATGGATTGTTTTACTAAAGTTTTAATAGAATCTGAATGCGTTTGGTCAGTTTTCTGTATGTCAGTTGTTGTTTTCTCTTAAAATGAAGTCCATTTTAAACTAAAGAGAGACACTTTGAGTGGTGCCGGACACACCAAAAAATGGATTGATATGGGGTTGACTCATAAACATCAAAAATGACTCATGGAACGTTTTCCTAAATCATAAACACATTCCGAATGCATTTGGTCGGTTTTTCATCTGTCAGTTGTTGTTTTCACTTAAAATGACGACCATTTTAAACAAAAGAAAGACACATTGAGTGGTGTCGGCAACACCGGACCTTGGATTCAGGCAGGGTTGACTCGTACACATCACATAGGACCCATGGACCATTGTGCTAAAGTATCAACACAATCCGATTGCATTTGGTCAGTTTTCCGTATGCTAATTGTTATTTTCACTGAAAATGTTGTCCATTTCAAATAAACCCGAGACACTTTGAGTGGTGCCGGCCACAACGGGCATCAGATTGAGGCAAGGTTGACTCGTACACATCAAAATTGACCCAAAGAACATTTTCCTAAAGTAAAAACACAATCTGAATGCTTTTGGTTAGTTTTCAGTATGTCAGTTGTACTTTTCACTTAAAATGTTATCCATTTCAAACAAAAGTGAGACACTTAGAATGTTTCCAGCCACACCGCACCTCGGATTGAGCCGGGGTTGACTCTTACACGTCACATATGACCCATGGATCATTTTAATAATGTATCAACAAAATCCGTATGCGTTTGTTTGGTTTTCCCTATGTCATTTGTTCTTTTCACTTCAAATCTCATCCATTTTAAACAAAAGAGACACAGTTAGAGTGCTACCAGCCACACCACGACTCAGATATATATGGGGTTGACTCGTACACGTCAAAAATGACCCAAGGATCATTTTCCTAAAGTATCAACACAATTCTAATGCGTTTGGTCAGTTTTCCGTATGTCAGTTGTACTTTTCACTTAAAATGTTATCCACTTCAATCAAAAGTGAGACACTTCAAATGGTGTCGGACATACCACGCTTCGGATTGAGACGGGGTTGACTCATACACGGATCATATGACTCATGGAATTTTTTCCTAAAGCATCAACACATTCCGAATTTGTTGGGTCAGTTTTCCATATGTCAATTGTTGCTTTCACTTAAAATCCAGTCTATTTTAAACAAAATAGAGACACTTTGAATGGTGCCGACCACACCATGCCTCAGATTGAGGCGAGGTTGACTCTTACATGTCACATATGACCCATGGACCATTGTGATAAAGTATCAACACAATCACAATCTGTTTGGTCGGTTTTCCATATTCTAGTTGTTGTTTTCACTTAAAATGTTGTCCATTTCAAATTAACCTGAGGCACTTTGAGTGGTTCCGGCCACACCGGGCCTCGGTTTGAGGTGGGGTTGACTCGTACATGTCACATATGACCCATGGATCGTTGTTCTAAAGTATCAACACAATCATAATCCATTTGGTCAGTTTTCCGTATACTAGTTGTTATTTTTACTTAAAAAGTTGTCCATTTCAAATAAACCTGAGACACTTTGAGTGGTGTCGGCCACACTGGGCCTCGGATTGAGGCAGGGTTGACTCGTACACACCAAAAATGTGTAATAGAAACCATCCTGGTAGCCCTCACCTAGAAACCAAAGCATACATCCTGTAATTTCAAGTCTAAATTCCCTGAGCATGACGAGTCCATCCTTGAGTCCTTAACATGTAACCCATGTCTTATCCTAACAATTGACAAGTAAACCAAATCAAACAAGGCATAATTCACATAACATGGAGAATGTAAAACATGAATTTGTATTAAAATTAAATTATATCATCATATGAATTTGATGATCATGAGCTAATAAGCTTACCAAGACATTCATATGATTCAAGACATACAAAAATGGAATAATCATAAATAACATTGCATGATCATAGAAATAAAAAAAGCATGTGAAATCAAGAAGGGTGGGGGGGCTGTCTGGGGGTCCAGGGAGGAGGGTGGGGGGGGGGATGTCCGAGGGGGAGGTCTGGGGGGCTGTCTGGGGTCCAAGGAGGAGGGTGGGGGGCTGTCCGGGTGGTGTCTGGGGGGATGTGCAGGGACCACGGAGGAGGGTGGGGGGGGGGGGCTGTCTGGGGGGTGTTCAGGGGATATCCAGGGTCCAAGGAGGAGGGTGGGGGTGCTGTCCGGGGGGGGGGGGGTATCTAGGGGTCTATCCGGGTTCTAGGGAGGAGGGTGGGGGGGGGGTGTCCGGGGGGTTGTTTGGGGGGGTGTCCAGGGGGCTATCCGGGGACCAAAGAGGATGGTGGGGGGGGGGACTGTCTGGGGGGCTATCTAGGGGGCAGTCTGGGGGGCTGTTAGTGGTCCAAGGAGGATGGTGGGGGGTTCTCTAGGGTCCAGGAAGGAGGGGGCTATCCAGGGAGTTCCCAAACACACAAAACTCTATAAACATGCTCAGGATACACCGCAAGCACAAAAAGACAACAACATCCATGAAAACAGACAATATATAAAAATAACTCTACTCCAATACTATACTACGAGTCTAGATAAAACCAAAAACTAGAATATATTAAACATAAAATCTCAGTAATATTAGTAAAAAATGTAAAGGAACAATTTTTCCCACATCACCATCACCGTCATCCCCATCATCATCACCCTCGTCCTCATCCCCATCATCGTCCTCGCCCTCCTCAGTGCCCTCCTCCTCGCCCTGACCCTCCTCCTCACCCTCTCCATCCGCCTTGCCCTCCTCCTCTCCCTCTAATTCCACATCAGAATCCTCACCATCATCATCATCAGGATGGAAATCATCTTGACCACCACTAGAACTGTTGCCTGGTGCACCATATATAGAATGTATCGATGAAATATATTCATAAAAAGCTGGGCTGGCCTTTAGTGGAAGTGCGTGGTATAGAACTTCAATAAATTTTATAAATGAATTGTTTTACCTAGAAAACTGTTCTGTCATCTCTGTGGACCTTTTCTCTGCCTGTTCTACATGTGACCGAACTTGCTGCAGCTCGGTGGCACTACAACTCTTACCTGAGGAGGGACAATACCTCGTCAGGGCTATCCTAGGTCGGTAGCGTACTCTGCCAGGATACTGCTCTCCCAACACCTGATGTAAGTGATCAGTTGGCCCAAAATTGTCTGGTTCTTGGGAATCGATGGCCTCTAAAGCAGCTGGTTACAAATATAAATATATTATTAAGTTACAAAATAGATATTAAAATATAAAGTCAACATATTAAAACTTACAATATGCTGCTGAGTCGCTTCGTTGACGACACTTCCATCCTTTTTCTTTCTACTCGAGCAAAACAGTTTTTCTCGAGGCACATGTCCTTCAATATTCTGTATTTTCCTCTACAATGTCATTGAAAACTAATTTTATATGAAAACTTTAGAAAACAATTAAATAATTGAGGGGAAAAAAGAAAGTTTAAGTCATAAAGAAAACTTATAAATAATTGTAATACCTGCTTCCTCTCATGATCTGGCATCGTAGTATGTCCTAGTGTGTGGTGGTATTATTTTGAATCAATGTTTTTTTTTATTTTTTCCAGATGATTCCAAAATAAAATTCGATAATTAGAAGGATAATATTAATGAAAAACATGAAATTTATTATTTTAATACCTCAAATGTAATTAATACCTTAAACTGGGTAGTCGTCCAATGAGTAATCATCTGACGATACTCCTCTATAGGACAATCATCCACAACTGGCACCGCCTCTTACTTAGTGCCAACTCTAGAATGCCAACCAATATACAACTCATGCTTATAGTCTCTCCAAATCTCACCTAAATCTATTAGACGTTCCGGTCGTTCACCCTCACCATCGGGAAAATTAAATCGAAGCTGACATCAAAATATTAATTCATATAAATACAAAAAATAATTCACGGCATTAAATACAACAGATTTTTTTACCCATATCTCTGTCCAAGCTCTATCCTTGACCTCATGTGGCAAATGTATCCACGATAGCGGGCTGACGGGAATGATGTCGGAGTATTTGGAAAGCGTCACAAAAAAACTCTGACATTGCTGCCCTGTTTTCTCAACCATTTGGTTGTCTTCATTGTAATCCACCATAACCTGTGTGTGGTGGTTTTACACCGAACGCATGCATGTACGCCCCCACACCGCCCTCGCCACCTGTTAGTAGATGTATATGTCATGAAAGAAAAACAGATATTTTATCAAAACATGTTATAATGAAGGTAAATATTACTATAAAAATTTGTTAGCGTTCTATAAATATACCTACGCCAGTCTGATCGCTGAGCGCCGCAGGATCCACAAAAATTGATGGAACACCCTGTGGTGGAATAGGAGTCGAAGACGATGGAATATAGAAGCTCGGAGAGACAGATGTAGAAGGAAAAGAAGATGGGATAGCTGTATGACCGTATTCTGACTAGGGAGTGGGAATCATCAAGGGATATGAAAATGATGGGCCAGAAGATGCAAAAGGTGGAGAAAACATGGGAGGCCTAAATATCCCGTGTGTCCCTAATGATATACCGGGATCAAAATGTGGGAAGGATGACATGTCAGTGGGAGGGGCAGGGTCTAGTCTGGTACGCGAAGCTGCTCATCCACCTTTGGTACGAACCCTCCTCGTACCACTGGCTTGAGTACTAGGACCAGTACTAGTCTCCTTATCGAATAACTGTTGACGTATAGGTGGATCCTACAAAAATGTTTACAAAAAAATTAATCACATGACATTACATATTCATTTAATATATATATTTGAAATAAAGTACTCACTATAGGCACTAATGGTGGAATGCCCATCTCCCCCATTCGACGATTGTTCTCCATCATTTTTTTCCTTTGTCTCTCTTCAATTGGCTGCATTTACTACTTTTAAAAACAAATATGTAATTAATTAGAAAAAGGAAACTAATGTGTAACCCAAAAAACTAAATATATGAGGGCATATGGGGATTCATTGGTAATTTTTCTATCAATTGTTTTCTATGAGCTTGAATGGATTTAATAAATCATACAAGTTGTAATGTTCAACAAGTTAGAAATACTGTTTGTCTATGTTTGGATACAGTTCAATTCCAAATTAGAAAATAAAATTAAAATAAAAATTCAACCAATAAACATTGAAAAATCACATAATGGTCAAGTCAACTAAAACATATTTGAGATCAATACTAAATCAATTTGAATATTACCAACCTTAACAACCCAACTTGAGGTAAACCAAAAGAATTGAGAACTTGGATAAATGATTCTATATATTTTCAACCACAACATTAGGTTCACAATCAACTTAGAAAATTGAGATATTGGATTCATCAAAAGAAATAAATGGATTGGTTCCAATGGAATTAGGGACAATGTCAATTCCATCATCACCATCATAAAAAATATGACTTGGAATTACTTCAACTATGACACCAAATTCAGGTCAAAGTTGGTCTTTGACATAAAAAACTTGTTTAGCCATTGATGCCAACACATATGCTTCTTCGGTAGCAAGAGTGCGAGTCATATTAATTACTCGAAATCCACAATCATCAATTAATGTGACTTGTCTCGTCATCGAATCAAACCAATGACATTTCATTATTGTGACTCATCCATGAGAGTAATAATCCAATATTATTATTTTCTCAATGACTCCATAATAACCCACATTTTCAAATCACCGTCTACTATATGATTCACTGGCATAAAAATCTGTTGTGGCAGTAACTATAACACCATCATGTTTTTTCCCAGGTTCTTTTCTCCTTCAGTGACAACAAATTTGTACCCATTGATAACAATTGATTTATAGTCATGAACCATGGTAATAGGACCAAAATCCAAATCTCTTATTTCCTCAGAGACAGAGTCAGGAGACAAACTCAATACCTGCAATATAAATTACTATTAAACTTAATTAAATATTGATATTATTATTTTAAACAGTAATATTTTTACCTTCAATTTTAACCAAGCAGAAAACTCTTTACTATGCAAAGTCTCTCTCCTTCTCAAAGATAAAGAAGGATGCTTCCTATTTATCATTGTTTTATGTTCCTTTTATATAGAAAATATGAATAGTTTAATAGATATATATGTAAGATATACATATTCAATTTATTTACTTGATATAGTCATCGAACAATTCACAGTTGAACAAAATTGTGCGATGTGCCATCTCCCGCTCTTCATGGCTTAATGTATTCAATGTATATGATCCAAGAATTTCTCCTGTTTGAGGAAGTGATGGAAAACAGGGTTCAATTTTCTCAAACTGTTCTTCTTCACTTCTCATTGGTCTGTCCATTCTTGTAGTAAGATCAGACAAATACATTGAGCAGAAATCCATACATTCTTGAGTCAAGTAACCGTCCATGATAGAACCTTCGGGATGATTCCTGTTTCGGACATAATACTTTAATATGTCCATATTTCTTTCAGTTGGATACATCCAAAGAAAATAAATAGGTCATCCAAGAAGTATTTCAGTGGGAATATGGACAGTCGAATGCAACATGCATGTGAAAAATGATGGTGGGAATATTTTCTCCAACTCACACAAAATTAATGGGGCATCTGTCAACATTTTTTACAAGAAAGACTTGGACAACTTCTTAGCACAAAGATCTCTAAGCAAATGGAAAAACCGAATAAAATTCACCATTAAATTATTGGACAAAAGATGACGGATTGCTATTGGAAGCAACTCATGAAGTAGAACGTGATAATCACGAGTCTTCAAAGATTTTAACTTCAACTCACTTCTGTTGACCACTTTAGATATGTTTCTCGAATAGCCATCAGGAACTCTAATAGTCTCTAATACTTCCATAAATTGTTTTTTTCGTAGGTGTTATCACAGAAGAAGCACATTGAAGTTTCCATTTATTTTCACTGATACGAACATGATGCAATTCTGGTCTGATGCCCCAATCCACCAAGTCACACCGAGATTTTAAATCATATTTTGTGTTCCCCTTGACATTTAGAATAAACTAAAGAAACATTTCACATATATTCTTTTCAATATGAATTACATCTAAGAAATGACGTAACAAATTGGATGACCAATAAGGCAAATAAAAAAAGATACTCCTCTTCCTCCAATTGTAATAGCTTTTAGCAGAAACATTCTTTCTATTTCCAGATTTCATTTGACCCTTCCCAAATGAAAACTGAAATCTTTCAATTAATTAAGCACATTAGTTCCAGACATATGATGAGGTGGATCATCAGTCTCTATGGTACTATCAAATCTTTGACGATTCATTCTATATGGATGGTCATTTGGAAAGAATCGTCGATGTCCCATAAAAATGAAACTACAATGATTTTTCAGTCTTCTGGATCGTGTTTATCTTCATAAAAACTGGGCATGCCAGTTTTCCCTTCATGTTCCATCCAGACATCATTGCATAAGCTAGAAAATCATTGATCATCCACATAAGCACAACACGCATCTGAAATATGTATTTCGAACATGCATTATATGTGCGCACACCCACATACCAAAGAAGTTTCAACTCTTTTATTAAAGGTTTCATGTATACGTCAATATCAATATTGGGATCAAAAGGACCAGATATGAGTATACTCATGAAAGTGAAAGGTTTTTTCATACACAACCATGGGGGAATATTATAAATGTGTATAAAAACTGGCCATGTTCTGTGCAAAGTAAGCATCTGCCCAAATGCATTAAAACCGTCGCATGAAATACCTAGCCTCACATTACGCACGTCAGCTGTAAAAAAAAGATGTCGAGCATCAAATCTCTACCATGAAAATCCATCTTCAGGATAAACCATCTTATCATTAGTCTTATTTATCTTGGTATCATTGCATCTAATTTTTATTGATATTTCATCAGACATAAAAAGATTCTAGAGTCTGGGGATCAATGGAAAGTGACACATTACTTTCTCTGGAATGCGGGATGGTGTTGCATCAGATTTTGACTTCCAGCGGGATGTTCCACGTTTTATACAATCATTTCGTTCAGCGGTTTCCTCCTAGAATAAACTACAATCTTTTGGGAAAGTATGAATTTTGTTTCTTGAAAATCCAAGTTCCTGAACTAACTTCCATGCCATATATTGGTTTGAGGGAATATTTGCATCATCTGGAAGTAAATCATTCAAGAGAGTAATAATGTAATCGATTGATGTATTAAAAATCCCATACATAGTTTTCCCATGAAACAATCGGATTAAGAATTCCATCTTTTTCATTTTATCACATTGTCGATATACTAGAGTCGTGGCAACATCATTCAATTTTTTCACCCTATCAATACCATCATTTTCACTAGATGCATCAGTTGTCCTCATATATAAGTATTCTTAAGTCGAAATACTTTCTTTTTCATGATGATGAATAAATAGAAACCGATCAACTAACAAATTCTCCATTCCAGTCCTTTGATTTCGATAATCACCAATTTGAGATTTCATTTTCTCCCCATTATGATACCACACAAATTAATTTACTTGAAAACCATTTTTGGTAATGTGGTAGATGACTTCTTCATGGCTCAACCAAGGTCTACCGACAGAATTGGAACATCGTCATTGTATGCGACCACTATCTGAAGCATTATGAAATGAAAAATCTATAAATCTCTCCAAATTGTTTTGAAAATCACTTGAGATCCGATCGGTTTCATACATCCAACTTCTGTCCATTCTGAAAAAAGAATTTATATAAGTCATTTTTTCATAAACAATTCCATAGGATTAAATTTTAATAGAAAATACATTTAATTAAACGATAAAAGAAGAAGTTTCTAGTCGATGTAGTGAACTATTAAAATAATGTAAAGAACAAGTACTCATAAATTAAATTAAAATTAATTTATATTCATTTTCATTAGGTCTATAAGAGGCACATGCCTCAGGTCCCATTATGTGTTATAGGCATCCCAAATCATTCACTCATGTTCAATAACTCATTATTGGCACCTCTATGGACATACCTTTCATTACCCAATTAATTCCTCAAGTTAAGCGCACCCCACAAGTGAATAAATTTTAGGCTTCTGCAGTAATAGGTTGTTCATGTCTTGTAAAAAGATTTAATTTCATTAAGTATAGAAAAAAAACATTTATTTTTAAATTTGAGATTAATAATAAAGTATGTCAATGATAACAACATTACTATATTAAACTTGTGACTTATCTCAAAATTTTATGGATGTCTACACATGCCAGCATGGGTAGTGAAAAGCACCCCACCCTCATAAAAGTGAGTATTGGCCAAGAAGGACACATAATATACAACGTACAATGAGAACCATATTTAATTGACCCTAAATTTATATTAGTACAATCATCTTGGTGGAAATGGAATATATGATCCTGGTTACCTGATGAATTCAAAATCTCATATTCTATATGTTGGACACTATCTAAGGTAAGAAATCATATGACGATGGGTTTACATCATTCAATTTTTTACATGCTAGTGAGAATGAAGGCTTGAATTAATGACTTGAGTTCACTGATTAAATGAGGGTAGTGGTTGCATATGCTCTGTAAACATAATGATTAAATAAGGGTAGAGGTTTCATTCACTGTGCATGTTGGGGGAGTCTCAGCCAATTTAGAAACTAAAATAAATTCCCATAATATGTATCAATATGAAATATCAGCATCAAATGAAAATCCAAATAAAAAAGGACTAAAAACATCAAACATTTCAAGAATTCACTACTATGCATGGTTTATCCACATGTTTAGCAGTAATTATATGTCTTAATCTTGAACCAACTCTATAGCTCCCAGTTCTCACCAATAAACATAAGATAAATATCTCAAAATATCTTTAAAAAAACTCATTAATATACTCAAAATGTAAATATAATCTTGAAAAAACCATGGAATCTATTTCACAACACATTCTCACACACCAGTTATCTCATGTGTTTCTAAATACCAAATATAGTCATATACTGTACTATAAAAAATTACATTACAAAGACTTATTAAAAAAATTTCATTTTAATAAAACACTTTCCTCAAGAAATTTTAAGGAAAAAATTCATAAAAACTTTTCTAAAAATTAATAAACACATATAAATAAATTTCCAAGTAACAATTAATTACAATTTGAAGAAAAATCATAAAAACACATACTTATAAAATCTAGAATCCAACCGCAATGAATTTGAGATGTTTTTTAATCATTGGAGGGTTAAATATTTAATTAATTAAATGGATTGGAAAGGAGAAAGTTTATATTAAATCAAAACACCAAACAATTAATATACACATCAAAATCAAAACAGAAAACTAAAATATTAGATGAATAAAAAAAGTATAACATAAATAGTTTATGTGTATAAAGAAAAAAATACCTGATTTGAGATGATTCTGATGGAGTTTCAGCAGTTTGGATGGGGGAAGTCACAAGAGGAGCCGAGCCCTTGAGAGATTTAGGGTTCTGTCACGAATGTGGGAGAGGAGTGGCGACCGACTGTATTTGGGGTAAACATTTACCAATGGTTTTAGGAAACCATTGGGAAAGGGTGTCCTGACCCTTCTTTACCAATGGTTTAAGAAAACCATTGTTAAAGAAGCATTGAGAAAGCCTGCATTCCTAGTAGTGTTTAGATACATATTTTACTTATCTCTTTTGGAGAGGCATTCATGAGGCACTGGGATCTAAATTTCATTTTCATATAGAATACCATCAAAATTTGGATATAAAGAAAGAGAGGGATATAAATATTCATAAGGATATACTTTGTTATTTTGTCCTCAATTTTGGTGGTGATTGGGATGACCATATAGGCATGGTTGAGTTTTCTTATAATAGTAGTTACTATTCCTTGATTAGAATGACTACTTTTGAGGTCTTGTATGGTCATCCTCATAAATATCCATTGTGTCGGTGGGATATTTCTCGAACATCCCTGGTTAGACCATGTTGGCCCACGAGATGAAATCTAGGATTTAGTTATTTCATCAAACGATGTTTACAACATAAATTAGGTATAATCCTTATATTGATTATATATGTATACTATTGGAGTTTTCAATTGGTGACCAAGTTCTCTTGAAATTTTTACCTTGTATGGGTCATCGATGGCTTCGACACATGAGAAGATTTAACATCTTATCGAGGGACCTTTTGAAGTTGTTGAGGAGGTGGGGAAGGTGGATTTCTATTTAGAAGTTCCTCCATAGTTATATCAATGCATGCTGTGTTCCTTGTATTTATTATTCTAAAGTATCTTTCTGATCCATATCATGTTTTTGACTAGAGTGATCTTGATGTTGAGCTTAATTTATCCTTAATTGATCATCTAATCAGGATAGTTGATTCTAAGAATAATGTACTTCATTTAGGATGATACCTTTGGTCTGTGTGATATGGAATCATGATTTATATTCTCATGATATGTAGGAATGTGAGGCATCGATGAGAGAGTAATCACCACACCCTCTTGATATGGAAGCTTCTTGATACAGTTTCCGGGGATAAAATTTTTTTATACTGGGTATGTTTTAATTTTCTCTAACACTTTAATTTAGTATTTTAAATACTTTTTTTGGTTTCCCTTTTCATTGGTTGAGTAAGGTCAATAATAAATTTTTAGGACAACATTAATGGTGAATTATATGAATTTTTAGAATTTTCTGCATAAAACCTACAATATTTTTAGTCTGATGGGGATTCAAATGCCTTATAATGGGATTAGAGGATGGTTAGTAATCCCCTAGTAAATACCATGAAATTTGGACGCATCGGGCATGTTAACAGGTTGTGTAAAATTTATATTCCACGAAAATATTAAAAATGACATTTTTAACAAAAAGCGATGGGTTGTTGGAAATATATGGGACTTAAACGTTACACGACATGTAATGGGGTTACATGCCCTATAAAATCTAGAGTGTTGTTCTTAAGAAGGTGGACCAGATGAAATTATTATTTCCCTATAACATAGATTCATTTTATTAACCTAGAGGCTCTTCCTTGGTGATTTTTGAGATCTATGAAAACCTTGGAATGATCCATTCAATGATCAGTCTTCATATAGTTTGAGGAGTATATCTCTAGGTAAGAGGTTATCTTGTTCCTTCCATATCACTCTCTTTCCCACTTTAGAGTTTGATAGATCACCTCAAATTTGATGGATGTAAACTCCTTGATGTTTAATATTGATTCTATGTTGAGTTCAAAGAGATTTTGTGCCATCATTTTCATTTTCAAGTCTAATTTCATGCATTATGTTTCCATGAAAATGGTAGTTTGTTCATTTTAGAATTTTCAATTGATTAAACCTTGAATTTATTATTGTTTAAAATTTTATCTATTGATTTTTTTGGAAAAAACCCAATTTTATTTGAATTGCGATTGAAATTGAAATGGTATGGATTTTGGAAAAAACCCCAATTCCAATTGAATTGGAGATTGGTGCGTGTATTGAAATTGAAAGAAATTGTGAATGGATAGGTGAAATTATTTAGAGAAAATGTGTTAAATTGAATTAAAAAACCTATGATTTTTTTGTTTTAAAATTCATGAAATGATGAGAAACATATATATATTTTTGAATGAAATTGGAATATTGAGACTGGAAATGGGGAAATTCTATTTTAAACTGATTTGAAATGAGTTCCCTATTATTGATTGATCGATTGATAACATGAGATCCTAGGTATTTAGATGGTAATTTTGGACAATATTGCTAGGATAATAATTTCATGGAAGTGTATTGATGATGAAAAATCTTAGAAAAACTTATTTTGGAATATCTTATCCTTGATGGGATACTGATTATTTCTATTTGGTGTGAGCTAGAGGGGTGTCTATACCCATATCTGTTGTGATTAATGATATGATATTTTTGGGGATCTTATAATTAAAAAATATCATACAATATGGCATGTGTCCAAGTTTATTGTTGTGATTATTTTGATTATAAATTTTAATGTTTGTGAAATTAAATTAATAGTGGCTAATAATTTATATAAACTAATTTATATAAAATATTTATTTAATCAATGTTTGAAATGATTTCCATCACTTGAAAAAAATGAATTATTTTTTAAAAAATATGAATTTGTACTTCCACACTTTTTTTGATAAAAATCTAATGAATGATTTGTTTATTATTATGGAATCTTATTATGGAACACATGGTGAGACCCTACTAGGATTTTTATCTCATACCCAATATTTTCCTTTGGGTTTTTATTGATTTTTATTTCTAGGTTAGAGCAAAGGTAAAGTGCATCTCTGAGGAGGTGGATGTTCTCGAACCTCTGTGTTTGGAGTGTTGATACCTTTAGGATGTTTGAGTTATTTTATATAATTTTTAGTTCTTTGATGATGTACTTTTATTGGTTTTTGATATATCTATTTTGTTTTTGGTACTATCACCCATTGGATTGTTGAAAATATTGATATGTATTTATTTTTTTCCTCTAGATTGTGGAAAATTGATTCCCACATTTAATTTTACTGATACCAAGTTCTACTCACGAACCTGTGGGGATCGAGAATGCCATTTGAGTGATATCAGTGTTGGCTCGGCTATCAGGGTACCGGGGAATCTAAGCTGGTTCGTGAAAATTGATGGTCATCATTTATCTCATTAATTTTTTGGTCATTAAATTTCTCTTGAAATAATCACATTATTATGATCAATAGACTTTATAATTCTCTCAAATTTCCAAATTCTTTATATCATAAATATAATTAATTCTTAATCTATATATCATTTCTATACCTATTGTTTTACTTTGAATGTTATTTCCTTGATTGGGGAAATATCTATATTCCATATTTTATATTCAAAAAAATATTTTTTATATATAATATTTTTTGTGAATTAAATTGATCATTCAAAATATATGGAATGAATTTGACATGAAAATATGGGTGGGTCCCGATTATAGATAGCCCCTTGATGCATTGATAGTCTAATGAGATGAATAAGTTGGCCAAAGTGAATGAGGTTTTTATGTATACATACGTATAAATTAAACTATCTTCTTTGAATTTTATTGATGGTATATATATCTTGATGTATGAGATAATTAAATTCAATATTATTATTTTCCATTTTTAAGAATTCATTTATTATAATCCATGAGGTTATATAATTTGATATTATCCATGAATGCATTTTTTTCATGTTTTATTGATTAAATGACTTGTGTTTTTTGTTACTTAACTTGTCATATTGATTATGCCATATTGATTCATGATATCTTATGACATAAAAAACTCTTACTAAGTATCTATGATTAATATTTTTTTACTTCCCCCTGATATGAAGAAGGATATTATGATAATGGTAAGGATTCAATATTTTTTTCTATGTGTTTTATATTTCCAAAGTATTATGGGAATAGTGTATGTATCTAGATTTACAGGACCACTAAACTGAGCGATCCTTCAGGATTAGATCCACTATATATATGAAAATTTAATAATTTAGACACCGACTATGGTTTACTCTAGTTGGGGTTGCTATAGGAAAATTACCCATTTAGTTTTATCTCAACTAACATTTAGTATACAAGTGTTCAATGTTCATAAAAAATGAGTTAGTTTAAAAATTATACTCTTCAGATTATGAATAATAAATATTGGATTAATTATTATATAGTTTAAATTGGTTGAAAATATAGTCATCATTTTCCCTTCCAAAACTGAAATTATATAAAAACATATTTAGTTTCTAAATAATGAATCTGTTTTTTAAACTTTATTTCAATCAATAATTAGTCGTGAAATAGGGAAAAAGTTTACTTCTAGAATGGAAGTAAATTTTGAAATACTATAATACAAATTATCAATTTCATCCTTAGCATGAAAATATTTCATTAAAAACATTTTATTTTTTATCTTCAAGTTGGAATCATATTCTTCCATTTATTTAAATTATAGATATCCATAATCATCATCCAATGAATAAGATAAATCTAAAGTAATAGATATCCTTACTAATAAATAATGATTCAATTTCTATAATAGTAGAACTAAATGTATATATCTTTTTGTTTTAAAAAATATGAGAAAGTTTTGAAATTTGGATCATTACTAAAACTCAAATTATATATAGTTTTAAAATATGAGGGTTTTTAATTTATATAATTTACTTAGGATTCCTAGTTGTTATTTCTTAGTATTATAAAAAAATGTTTAATATGACCAAAACTTTATCATTCATTACAATTAACATAATTATACTCTTTATTATCGTCTCTTATTCAAAAATTATCATATATCTCTCTCTAGTACCACTGATTATTAATCAAAAAATAATTTGTCTTAAACATCCCACCTATTATTTTTACAAGTTAATAAAATTATCTTTCACTAAAATTAATATCAATATAATATGAATATCATTTTTAATATTTATTCATGTAAGAAGTATTTCATATTATACCATCAAATGTATTATTATAAAAATAAACTGTATCCTTATATTTTATTTATGTGCACATCACTTTAACTCATTATCATACTACATTAAGTATCCAATAGGATAACCAAAATTTAAATTTAAATTATTTTTATTATCATAAATAGTATTCCTATTTGAATTACATTCATTATATAGTTTTTTAATAATATTCATTCACTAACTAATTAGTAGTAATTATTTTTTAACAACTTATTTAAAATCATTCTCAAAGTCACATATGAAATTAAATAACAGTTTCCCATATAAGTAAATATAATTATTATTATTTATATTATAATGTATCCCTTATAGTTTCTAAAAACATTAATGTTTTAAAATTTCAAATTTTTTGTTTAATCTAAATTCCTTTAGCCACTTGTCATAATGAAAATTGATTCTCCATGTTCCATTTCATTGAAAATAATAGTGTACTCCAGAAACGATACATTTATTAATGCCCAAATATCTATTCTTAATATTTTTTTTAAATTTCACAATGTGTAATATTTTAATTTCATACCATATTATAATTGTTATCAACTCCATTGGTATAAAAAATCTTCATTATTTTATACCTCTTTTTATTCATAATATACAAAATCTAAAATGGGTGGCTAAATCAGATTCAATTCCTAAAATGTTCTAATTGGATGATTTACCATAATAAAAATATAAATTATCTAATTATATGTTATTATATTGAAAATTGAGGGAAAGTACCTCAGAAAAAATATTTTCATTGTATAAAATCTTCACAAGGGGGAAAATATATGTTTTTTCAAAATTATATAGTTTCACTATTTTTTGAAATGTATTACCATAAGAAAACTCATTTATACTAATTATTTTTACAAAATCAATAAATAAAAATAGAAACTCGAATATTTGAAAGAAAAAATATCCAAATTAATCATGTAAATTGATTAATTGAAATATATGAAACATAATATTTTGCGAAACAATGTCAAGGAAAACTTGATAACAATATATAGACTTATTGATTTTTTTTAAATAAAGGATATATATTATCATTCCCCATAATTCCATTATTTTTAACCAAAATTATTAGGAGAAATTATTCCATAGATATAGGAATGAGGTTTATTAAAGGAGTCTCTTCAATGTGAATGTTATTTAGTATAATTTCATATCCCTAGATATCATTGATAAAAGATTAGAATCATAAGATATTACCTAGATCCTCATAAATAATGAATATTGGATACCCAAAATCCATTTCCAGAAGACTTATTTAATCAAATAAGATTATATTTTGACTTATTATATAATTATTTAGTGTTCATTTTCAATATTTACCCACAAAAAGTTAATAAAATAAATAAATAGAATATATATTTTACAATGGTTGTGATGTAGTCTCCAATGCAATCACATCTGAAATTGGTCCTCAGAGTCGTGGTCCCCTATTTGTAAGAATTCATTATAATTTACTCACCTATATTATCAAGTTAATGACTATCAAACTAATCAATTTAGAATTTTATCAACATTTTCTTCCTTATGTACAATAATCTGAATGATTATTTGAGATGTTATATAACATCAAAGGCTCAGAATGAACTATTTTTGATTATAGGAACTGATAAGATAAAATTCATCAAAAAATTCAACAAAAAAATGGATGACATAATTTATGTAGGTAATAATTTATTTTTAAATTTATCAATGCAAGGACATAAAATATGTTATTTTATGAAATTCACTCCACCTTCAAATCTATCCAAATTATAGATACTTGATAAATATATATATTTTTGGGCCTTATTCCATATATAGGGAATCTTCATTTTTTTAGTTATTGACCCTCAGGAACATTCAACACTAGAATATCTACTTTTTAGGTAGTTTTCTACCCTCAAGGATTTTTTTAAATTATTAATTGTTCACAGTAATGAATTATATCATCATTAATACGATTCGTCATCACTGGATAGTATATTTACACAATATATCACAATTTATTCCAATCTAACATAATTAACATTGTCATCATGAATCTATAATTACCCCTATATACATTTAATTTCTTATCATTCCCAACACACAATAAAATTTCTAAGAGAATACCTCACACCACATAGATATCCCACAACCTCACCTATATCTACCACAACTAAATAAAAAGCATTAAATAACTATTGTCCTTATTCCATACATTAATCTTAGATAAGTGTACTATATCTCAGATACATAGGGGCAATTAATAAAATAACTAAAAATATTCTTATCTGAGGTGGATCATTTATTTAAAAACATCAATATTTAACACACAAAAATTTCCTTGAAAATAATCCCAACCATCAAACAAACCATTCCATATTTCTACCATAATATAACATATAATAGAGGTTTTGATAATAATTTATAGAAGAATCAAGATCTACCACAACTAATAATAGATCCCAAAATCCCCAATAGAAAATAAATTCCATGTGGAAGAAAACATCAGGCTGTAGGACCTATGATATATATATATATATATATATATATATATCAAAAACTCATTCCATGGTAGAATTCCTTATATAAAATTTACACCACCACATGTAACTCTCCAGTAAAGGTTCTCTCCACTCAAGAATGTTTCATGGATCTATGATAAAATTCGATACCCCTTTTGTAACACACTTCAACTTCATCGCCATTCATGAATAAAAGATCCAAAAATTTCCTTTGTGAATAGTACAACCACTTTTATAATTTTTCTTAGCTCAAGATAAATTTACTAAATACTAAAATATTTCTATTTAAATTATTTTCATATTATTTCACCATTTGTAATTAGAAATTTACAATATATACATAAAACTATTTAAAAATTAATCATAAATAAATTTCAATTTCAATTTAAATAATATATAACTCTAAAAATAATTACAACATTAGTTATAAACATTAATCAACACAAATTTCATTAAAATATCCAGTTAATTTATTTTCCCCCTTCACAAATATTTTCACAAAAAAATATATTGATCATAATTACCTTTTTAATCCATGTCTTCTATTGTATAATTAAATTTATCATCACATAAATATATTGATAAATATTTCCATATTTCAATTTTAATATTTAAAATTCCAATCATTATCCTACCAATTCACGAATCATTCCAAATGTTCATATTATTTTTTATTCCTTCCCAAAATTATTCATATACACCATTAATTATTTTCAGTTGTAAATCCGAAATTTCATCTTCTAACATATACATTTTCAATTCACTAGCTTAAAATTTTTCTCATATTGATAAAATTTATTTACCAATAATAAAAAAGTAATGTAAATTCACTATGATAAATAATAGATGATAATTTTAAGTCACCTAACTTGATTACATAATAAATGAAAATAACAATTCCTCTAATGACCCATCTAAGAATTATCCTAATCCCAATGTTTATCCATCATACTTTAATCTGGAATATCACACCAAAACTCTAGGGTATTCACTCTTGAAATAAAAGAGATAATAAATTATAGTCAATAAATTTCCATTATTTTTAAAATTCTATCCATCTTAAATAATATTTTTTTATAAATAGTAAATAAAAGTTATAACCCTTGATATATTTTCACTTTTTAATATTTCATTTTCTTTTTTGTTAAAATAATAAATTAACCACACTGATTGGGAGTTATATATAATAAAAATGTATCCGACCATTTTCATATAAAATTATGCATCATTGATAAATAAATATCACATATTACTATAATTATTTATTTTATATTAATAATATTTTTAGAAATGAATTATATGAATAAATAAATAATAAATTATATTTATATATTCCATGAAATTTATAAAATTTTAATATATATGAAATAATATTTTAAATATATCTTAAAAAATCAAAAAAAATTCCAATGACGTTCTATGTAATGACCAGACCCAGGTTACTCGAGTGGACATGAGAAACATCCCTATAGGCCCGTAGGTGAACCTATTTATCATGACAAGCTAGTATAACCACAAAGGGATAATATGAAATTATAATGACATTTGTTTAAACAATTTACTACATAAGCACCCATAAATTAAAAAAATAATTTCTAAAAGGAAATATGAGAATAAAACATAGGATTGAAAAGACTTAAAGACCCATAAAAAAGTTATAGTAAGGGACCCATGGGTTGAACATATCACATCAAAGGAGGGTGGTAAAATCCACATTAACATTTACACATATCATATCATAGTATAAAACATTAACAAAGTATATAAAATGGTGAATCTATGAAAAAATAAAAACTACTAATATCTAAACCACCCCAATGTTCCCTTATGTGCTCAAAATGAGTATCCCTATGATGATTTCTTCCATGTGAAGATATGTGGACAGTCCCACTACAACCAATCCATCATCCAAATATTTACCTACCACTTGTGGTGACCATATATGCTCTAGTTCACTCAAACCTTATTTACTAGAACATTTTCATGGATTATGTTCCACAAAACATAGTCTTTTGTTATCCCCAAGTGAACATATATTGGGTATGAGTATATAATACCCTGTGGGTTTCACCATCTGACCACATTGAGCCTACTATTATTGTATGTGTCCAATTAAATAATATAATATAAAAAAGTAGCAAGTTTACATTTTTAGTCAACCAATAGAAATTATGTATGAAGAAAGCCATGAAAAAAGAGAAAATATATTAAATTAAAATAATTAATAGAAATAATGATATAATATTTCTTTAATAAGTTTTAGCCACATATGCTAAAACTACTTCAATTTTTGCTTTAAATTGATAGAGTGTACCATTCTTCCATAAGAGACCAGATAACGGGATGTGTCTAAGAAAATCCATCATATATAGGTGGAAGTGTATATATTTATATATATTCTAATACACACATGTGTAGATAGATTTTTAATTATCATCCTATGGAGGATAATATACTCACTCTAACTTGGGAGGCCCAATGTATCTTTTATTTGAGGCACCATGTGTAACAATAATCATCCTTATATATTAGAACACATAATCACTCAAACCTGGTAAGATAGATTACCCTTTTTAGGGAGGAACCATTATTTCATAGTAAGGAATATATATATATACACTATCATATAAAAATATATATCAACTAAAATCTATATGATGAAATGAATAAAAAAATATGGTATTTCCCTATGCATGATAAGTATACATGCCTCATTCCAAATACTAAAAAATAAGGCTCACACCTATATATAACATGCACGGAAACAAGTCCATATACATGTAAAATTTTCAACTATCCCCCAAACATTATGGTTATGCTGAAGTGACAACATAAATAAAAATCATATCATATTCAATTTGATAATATAGTTGGATATAATCATGGAATCACATTTTAGCATATGTTGATCATTTATATTTATTGCCGTCACTAGGACACACAAGAATTATCATCAAACACGGTATACCCTAAAAAAATTATATAAGTATGATAATTCACTTTAAATACTATAAAACATTCAATATTATTCCAAGTTCATTTGGAATCCCCTATTAATAACCTAATAATCATGAACATCCACTAGAAACCCATGATAAATTTCAGTATACATTCTATTTGAAGTGAAAACCCTTTTTCTAGATCATTCATCCTCAATGTATATATATATTAATGACTAAAAGATTAAATTCCATGCAGGTAGTCCTCATGTCCATTTGTTCATGTGGGTGAATCATAAAGAAAACGTCCACAAAAAACCACACCATATGAAAAGTTTAATAAATAAATAAATATTATATGATTTAATCAATCATAAGATTTGTACTATAATTTTCACCATGGTTTACTCATCAATATAAATCATCTGTAGAAGTATGGTTTCATATTCAAAGTAGAATTCTTGGATATCATGGTAAATCACATGATCATATTTTTTACCTTACCATTCACATGAAACAATAATTAACTATGTTTTAAACCCTAAAAAATGTTAATGTAAATTCATGAAATGATTTAACCATCACCAGCAACCACATGCACAATAAAGGTATTATATTCTTGGAATAATTCCTTGTGGGTCAATAAAGGATGACCCAATTATCATTGTTCATCATGAATATATTTTATCAATGTTTTTGAGAAAAAAACTTTTATTTGAGTTTCCATAACTCTTCCCCAATCCATTATAATGTCCACACATGATTGGAAGAGAGAAGGATAATAAGATCAACCAATAATGCTTATACAGATGCAATACCCTTTGTACGAGATTGTATATTTTAAACCAAAAATGGATGTGGAAACATATTTTATACCAAATAAAAGGTATTTGGTCTCTTCCATAATTTTAGGTATAAGGCCCCATCCTTAAACCTTACTTAATCTTGAGTTATTACAAGATTACACATTGAGGATATTTTCAGGTTTAGAGTTTTAGAGAATTAGATCATAAAACTTGCATTACATTCCACATTTAAACAAAGTGGTTACATAAAAGATAGTATTCATTTTTTTCCATCAACGGAAACATATTTAAAAATAAAGAATGGATTCTTTCTTGACAGTTCCTTGACACTATCATCATATCATGTACCTTTCCCTTGACCTGTGAAAAACATTTAAAAAAACTTGGGATGAGCATAAAAAGCTCAGTAAGGGTTATAAAAAATATGGACAGGAAACATGAGTTCATATATACATAAGAATGAAATCATACATTACCCATAAAACATAGGCACTTTAACATACCTCATCAAATCATGAATAAATCATAGGAATCATAAGACATAAAAGGTAACTTGAGGCATTCATAACATTCTTACATAGGGAGTAACCCTCTTGGTTACGTTTGCAATACCCACCACAGTATATTCCCTAAACCTCTTCGGAGAAACCTTAACGTTTCACTCCTTCGCGTTACCCAATCCATTGGAGAGCTATATCGGGCTCACCCGCCCTTATTTTATCACGGAACCACCCGTCTTCATAACAATGCCCAAGAACCATAACACAATCGTATCACATAAAACATGCATAAAGGAAACATAACATTTCTACATTTCAATCACAAGATATCAATAAAACACATTGATATAAAAAACCTTCTGAAAACCATTTTAAATATCAAAATAAAAGACAAGTAAAACATGGTATTTATTTTTATTTTAAAAAGAAGGTATGACTTGTTGAGGAAGCCGAAACTCAAATAATGGTCACGGCGGCGGAGAAGTCATTGTCGCCGCATACGTATGACAAAAACAATCCCTTTTGTCGTTTTGTAAAATGCTTCATATAACAAAGATTCCTTTTGGATAAACGTAAAAGTCAAAGGGGTTTATAAACCGTATAAAATAATTTTGTGTATAAAACAAAACATTCCTCAATGAAAGGAGATTGAGACGAATTCCCTTACAAAGAGGGTATCCTTGGTTTAAGGACAAATCAATTACATAATTATGTGTGACAAACGAATACACCAAATATAAGTGGATATTAAGTGTAAAACAATCAGATGTTATTCACACATATTCGTAGAACAACATATTCATGGAGTACATGTTTATCCCAAAGAATCAAATTTGGGTTAAGAAGTTCCCTTGCAAATATTTGACAGCCTAACGGCGTCACTAAAAAATTCATAAAATGAGTTGATAAGAGATAAAAAGGGTATATAATCACATGGACATAAAATTTAAATCAATAAGGATATAGAAGAACATATCCCAACATAATAGTATGTGAATTAAAAGACATAACAAAAGAAGTCTTTTAAAAAGAGGAGCGTGAAAGGTTCCCTTACCGACATGGGTATCTTTCGAAACATATGCCCCGTGAAAGAAAGACAATACAACATTTATGTAAATAATCATAAATGAAATTATATTACACAATGAGTAAAATAATGGGCAGTACATACACCACTCAAAGGAAATTGTGCAAATGTAGCATAAATCTCACGGGAATAAAAATGAGATGAAAAATCTCTTACGAAAACTCAGCAGCCTAACGGTGCCACTTAAAACTTTCAAAATGGATTGATGAGAGGAAATAGGGTCTCTCATCATATCAACATAAAGTTTACAGAAAGTGGAATATAAAATAACATCCCCCAACATAACAAAGAGGAGCTTAAAAGAAGTGACATAAAGGAGAGTACTTAAAAAGAAAGAGAGATGTTGGATCTCTTACGAAAATTCAGCAGCCTAACGGCGCCACTCAAAACTTCCAAAATGGATTGATGAGAGAGAATATGGTATCTCATCATATGCACATAAAAATTACAGTAATATTAATATAAAATAATATCCCAATAACAAGAAATATGAGCTTTAAAAGGAATGACATAAAAGAGTGTACTTTAAAAGAAAGAGAGGAGTCAGATCCCTTACCTCAAGTCCAACTTGTCTTGTTTGTTTCTTTATATTCCTGAATAATAAACTTTGGTCAATTTATAATTTCCTAAGGACCTCCTTTAAAGATTATTATTCAGTTCATATCACATATTATAATGTTATAATAATTGTTTAATATTGTTAGTTCATATCAGACATTTTTGCCGATGTTTGGTACATGAGTCAAAAATGAACTTGTTTGAAAAATGATTGTCCATGTAGTTATAAGTAAATAATTTCCAGAATAGTATTAATGATTAAAATATCATATATATCAAGTACATATTCATTTTATACTATTCTATATCATTTGGAGATAAAAAACGAAAAGCACCGTTCATGGAGACGGTAGGCCGTACGTACGCATGAACGCTACTTTAATTTTTGCTTTGTCATATTAACGGAATTAAAAATAAATGATATATATATATATTATAATTACAGTATAATAAATATGTTATATAGGTCACATATTTTCATTAATTACATTCTTTATACGTTCCATGTATTGCATGTACAAGTCACATCACTTGAGGGGGCGATAGTCCACACTTCCTCATATGAAATTATCGCATTTACACAACATGAAAAGAATGAAGGTATGGTTTAAATATAAAATACAGAAGCATATAGTAAACATAAATACCATATATATCATATATAAAATACAGTGACATCATAATGGCCACCTTTAAAGGTGTTAAAAGAATATTGAACAATCATCGTTTCGTGAGGCAGAAAATCGCCAACCACAGAAACAGTATGTTCTTTAACCATTAGATGAAGATGTGTGTATGTTTAGCTCAAATAATTATTATAAAAACATAATAGTATATTTAATATACTGGAGTTGTTACAAAATAAATGAATAAAAATAGTTTAGGGGGTTGGAGAAGAAAAATAAAACAAAATGACACAAGTGAAGACATTACCTTAAAATCAGGTAACTCTCTTTGGTTTGAGCTCAAAGGATTCTTTGGGAAGACTTCTGCCCAAAGTGAGGCTTCAAAGAGTTATAGAGGGATGTGGAGAGACAAAATGGTCAGGGTTTGGATGAGCCAAAGGCTTTGTAAGTGTGGGTAAGGAGGTAGAGGTGGGGGCCTTTTATAAGAGGAGAGGAGGGGCACTCTTGGAAAGTAAAGAAATGATACTTTATTTTAGAATGAATTTCGGATTTTAATGGTCCCCAATTGATGCGTTTCGAGGATAAGGTGATAAGGGTTCGAAATACACCCATACAATAGGTTTTGGACATCTTTAGGTCTTAGATTTTACATTATATTTCCATTTTATTTAAATCGTTAAATAATGAGGTCATCGCTGAATCATCATGATGTCATAAATAATTTAATTTATTTAATGTCTAAAAATTATAAAAAAATTAATATGATGTAGTAAAGATTTTTATCTTTCCATTTATTATTTATAGTAAAAAATCTAACTTGTATAACCCCATGTAAGAATTGTTTTAGTAAAACATCTCCTATTTGTGTCATTTTTACTTTAACATTAAATAAAAAGATATTTAGGTCATTTTCCAACAAAAGTGGCTCCAAGGGGTCCCCAAGTTGACCCATGGATTTTCTTGGTCTTCCATGACACATCCAAAGACGGTAGGACATGTTTCTAGGTCATTTAATTTTATTAAAACATTATTCTTACCTTAAACTACACTAATTACCTCTAATCGCGATTAAAAACTTAATAAGTTACTATTCACCAAAAAATTATTTTAATCCCATTGAACCACATTTTACTTCTTAATTACAACCATGTATGTAGGATTTTTGAAATTCAAAAATCAAAGATCGCAAATTTTCATTTAAATGGAAAAATCAGTTTTTATAAGTACCACTTAGTGGTTTCACTATTCATCAAAAATTGAAGTTTTTCAGAAAATTACCAAAAGTTAACCCTAAGCTATATTTGATATTCCAAATTAAAAAATGATGTCTATTTTAAAAAATTAAATAATTATAAGTTGCATTAATTAATTTAATAATTAATTCCCGCTGTCAAAACAAATAGCATGTTTTTATGAAACAAAATGTATCAAAAGATTGACACTAGTTTAAGTCCGATTTCAAAGTGAAATTAATTCCAATGACCACTATTGGATTAAATGGTAAAAATATATTCTAATTTCACTTTAAAACCAATTAAAAAGATAATATAATCATATAAATAAATTATATTAAAATAGGTTTTGAATTAAAATACAACATTTTTCACTATTCATTAAAAATTGAACTTTTTCGGAAAAATACCAAACATTTACACAATGTAAATTTTGATGTCCCGATTCTAAAGAAGAATTTTGTTTTGTCGAATATAACACATAAAATTTTTAAAAAGTGGATTTAAAAGAGGTTTTCCATCAAAAGGCGGTTAATCGACCTTTTAAAGAATATTAGAATGTTTACGCTTAAAATTGGATATATTTGCATTTTTAATCCTCTAACATTTATTGTAAAAAGTAAAAATATTTGACAGACATATATAATCATTTTGTAGTTAGTTCTTTTCATTCCTTCCATTATAGTGGCTAGGCATTAACAACTATTTAAAATAATATTATTTTATTATTAGAGTGCAACGTAAGATTCCCAAGAAACTCGTTGTTACGTGTTGGGTACGCCATCGAGCATAGAATCCCCTTTAAAGTAATATTAATATTTTATTCACAAATATGGATAAATATAAAAATTTCATATTCTTTATTTACTTGAGGTGTTACGTCCTTCCCCCTTTTGGGAATTGCGTCCTCGCAATTTTAAAATTGAGCTTGGAAACATCCTTGAAAGTCCCACATCAGAATAAGGGTCGGTAAAACAATCACTTTAAAATAAAGAAAGATAAGTAGAGAGGTCACCCGAGTTAACCCATACTAGGATTCCATGTTGGAAAACATGGACATGGAGGACAAAACATAGGGTCATGTTCTGATAGAGAGTGATAGAAAACATGTTTAGGAGAAAGTTAACCACAAGAAAATCACAAACTTGTGATGGGTTAAACGGTATTCGATTCCCCAGTAGGAAAAGTTAATAGACAACATTTTTGTTTTAAGTCACTTTTTATTGAGGAATTTATTCATAAGGAAACATAATCACTTATCATGTTGACTTTCAACTTTTATTAGATTCCTTACACAAACTGATATTTTCTCCAAAAGATGAGTATTTAGGAAGACTTGTTCACATTAAGAGTACTATAATAAACTTCTAGAGAATCACCTATACCAAAAAAGAGAACTATATACTTCCCATGTCTTTATACATTAACCAAAACCGAAACCAAAAAGGTTAGTACAAGATCAGATAATCCAGAAAAGGATAACCCTTTATAAAAAGAAAATCTATTCTTAATCTCTAAAATTTGTCCAACAAAACCCAAAGTTCAACGAGGACCATTTGATAAACAATTTGTCCATAATATTCTACAAAGTAAACCAAACTAATATTGAAACCCAAATATTTGAAGGATTTAATCACAAAGTCCTCCAAGGTACAAATTAACTTTTATCTCCAAATAACATCAGTTGCTCTTAAATTCTCATATTGAAAAATAATTAACCTAATCACATATCCTCCATGATATGTTAATCATTTCCATATATATCCCAAAATTAACTTACTCTTGATTCCTAAAATCATCTAACTAAAAAAAATTAGTCAAACTAACCAGGGACTTCATGTAGTCCAGTGGTAGGTGATAAATACCAGTCGCACTTTGGTTGTGGGTTCGATTCCCGCAGCTTTGTCCGACGCGACGGGTTGTCACACGGTCTGTGTGTTGTCCTTTTTCCAAAACTATATAATTGTCAAATCATTCCCCAAAAAAAGATAAAATCAACAAAAATAACCATAACATAATTTAACCTTAATTTTATCTCATGCCTTTCACTTCCATCATAACATATAGTAACCCAAAATTACCTTAAAAGTAAGGATCATATAAACCCAAATAGTTCTTTATAACTATGTCCACAAATGAGCAGATAACTATTCCTTGAATAAAATTTTCATATATTAAACATCTGGGTTACATATACTATAAAAAGTCTTCTAATGTAACCCCATCATCAAAAGAGACATAATACTCTTAAGAATTTCACCATAACTCTTGAAGCCCTTATATGATGACTTCTTACTCACTCAACATTCTTCATGATCCATTAACCATTCCTTTCCAACTTATTCTGAAATATTTCTTTCTTACAAACAAAATCATGAATCATATCCTATGATTCCAAAATAGGAAAACAAAAGTTATAAAATAATCCATACCTTTGATTGGTCATTGTCAGTTTCTTCATCCTCAATCGGAATGGCATTAGGTATTGGTAAACGAATATTTGTACGATCTTGGTGATCCCATTCACGAAACTTCTTCATAGGACATGTGTTTTCATAATAACCATGCACACCACATTTAAAACATTCAATTGATCCCTCAGAAAGTACTTCTTTCCCTTTCCTCGAGTCAACTGGATGCTTCCTTTTTCCATGGCAGGTTCTTGCTTTATGACCTTCATTTCCACATCTATAGAATATTTCTGTCCCTTTGAAACATTTTCCTAGGTGTTTCTTTCCACAACTTTGACACATAGGTTTTTGAACACAGATACCTTTATGATTATTACCTGTAGTTCCGTAGGGATTTGTTTCACGCATATATGATGCCATAGAGAAATCACCACGGTTTAGGTGGTCAATCATGACTCGAGATTGTTGGTTGAGGATAAACACAAGAGTTCTCATTGCATCTCCCATATCATTCAGTTGCTTTCTCAAAAAACTATCAAAGTTTCCTTCACATCCACTGTTACTTTGGTGCCTGCTAGATCCAGCCATTTACTAAAAACAAAAAGGTCAGTGTGAGTATATCAACAAAACCATCATGTAATAATGAGGAAGATAAACACTAAGATATACTTACTCATTCACTTTATCTAAAACTAGGACTCTTTCAGAAATCCTAACCATTATGGTAATTTCACTTATGCTTAAAGAGTACCCTAACCTCTAATGTTATCTAAACCGACATTTGAGACCAAATATAAGGCCCCAGCCTTAATCCTTACTTAATCTTGAGTTATTATAAGATTACACATTGAGGATCTTTTTAGGTTTAGAGTTTTAGAGAATTAGATCATAAAACTTTAATTACATTCCACATTTAAACAAAGTGGTTACATAAAAGATAGTATTCATTTTTTTTCAATCTATAGAAACAAATTTAAAAATAAAGCATGGATTCTTTCTTGACACTTCCTTGACACTATCATCATATCATGTACCTTTCCCTTGACCTGTGAAAAACATTTAAAAAAACTTGGGATGAGCATAAAAAGCTCAGTAAGGGTTATAAAAAATATGGAAAGGAAACATGAGTTCATATATACATAAGAATGAAATCATACTTTACCCATAAAACATAGGCACTTTAACATACCTCATCAAATCAGGAATAATTCATAGGAATCATAAGACATAAAAGGTAACTTGAGGCATTCATAACATTATTACGTAGGGAGTAACCCTCTTGGTTACGTTTGGAATACCCACCACAATATATTCCCTAAATCTCTTCGGAGAAAACTTAACGTTTCACTCCTTCGCGTTACCCAATGCATTGGAGAGCTATATCAGGCTCACCCGCCCTTAGTTTATCATAGAACCACCCATCTTCATAACAATTCCCACAAACCATGACATAATCATATCACATAAAACATGCATAAAGGAAACATAACATTTCCACATTTCAATCACAAGATATCAATAAAACACATTGATATAAAAAACCTTATGAAAACCATTTTCAATACCAAAATAAAATAAAAGTAAAACATGGTATTTATTTTTCTTTTAAAAATAAGGTATGGCTTATAGTGGAAGCCGAAACTCAAATAATGGTCACAGTGGCGGAGAAGTCATTGTCGCCGCATACGTATGACAAAAAAATTCCCTTTTGTCGTTTTGTAAAATGTTTCGTATAAAAAATATTCCTTTTGGATAAACGTAAAATCAAAGGGGTTTATACACCGTATAAAAGAATGTTGTGTATAAAACAAAATATGCCTCAATGAAAGGAGATTGAGACGAAGTCCCTTACAAAGACGGTATCTATGGTTTAAGGAAAAATCAATTACATAATTATGTGTGACAAAAGAATACACCAAATATAAGTGGATATTAATTGTAAAACAATCAAAGGTTATTCACACATATTCATAGAACGACATATTCAGGGAGTACATGTTTATCCCAAAGAATCAAATTTGGGTTAAGAAGTTCCCTTGCAAAAATTTGACAGCCTAACGACATCACTAAAAAATTCAGAAAATGAGTTGATAAGAGATAAAAAGGGTATATCATCACATGGACATAAAATTTAAATCAATAAGGATATATAAGAACATATCTAAACATAATCTTATGTGAATTAAAAGACATAACAAAAGAAGTCTTTTAAAAACAGGATGGTGAAAGGTTCCCTTACCGACATGGGTATCTTTCGAAAAATACACCCTGTGAAAGAAGGACAATACAAAATTGATGTAAATAATAAAAAATGAAAGTATATTACACAATGAGTAAAATAATGGGTAGTACATACACCACTAAAATAAAATTGTGGCAAATGTAGCATAAATCTCACGGGAATAAAAGTGAGATGAAAAATCTATTACGAAAACTCGGCAGCCTAACGGTGCCACTTAAAACTTCAAAAATGGATTGATGAGAGGAAATAGGGTCTCTCATTATATAAACATAAAGTTTACATAAATTTTAATATAAAAGAACATACCCCAACATAACAAAGAGGATCTTAAAATAAGTGACATAAAGGAGAGTACTTAAAAAGAAAGAGACAGGTTGGATCTCTTACGAAAATTCGGCAGCCTAAAGGCGCCACTCAAAACTTCCAAAATGGATTGATGAGAGAGAATAGGGTCCCTCATCATATGAACATAAAAATTAAAGTAAGAGTAATATAAAATAATATCCCAATAACAAGAAATATGAGCTATAAAAGGAATGACATAAAAGAGTGTACTTTAAAAGAAAGAGAGGAGTCAGATCCCTTACCTCAAGTCCAACTTGTCTTGTTCGTTTCTTTATATTCCTGAATAATAAACTTTGGTCAATTTATAATTTCCTAAGGAACTCCTTTAAATATTATTAATCATATCATATCATATATTATAATTTTATAATAATTGTTTAATAATGTTAGTTCATATCATTCGTTTTTGCCGATGTTTGGTACATGAGTCAAAAATGAACTTGTTTGAAAAATGATTGCCCATGTAGTTATAAGTAAATAATTTCCAGAATATTATAAATGATTAAAATATCATATATATCCATTAAATAATCATTTTATACTATTCCATATCATTTGGAGATAAAAAACGAAAAGCACCGTTCATGGAGACGGTAGGCCGTACGTACACATGAACGCTACTTTCATTTTTTTCTTTGTCATACTAACGGAATTAAAAATAAATGATATATATATATATATATATTATAATTCCAGTATAATATATATGTTATATAGGTCACATATTTTCATTAATTTCATTCTTTATACATTCCATGTATTGGATGTACGAGTCACATCACTTGAGGGGGAGGTAGTCCACAATTCCTCATATGAAATTATCGCATTTACACAACATGAAAAGAATAAAGGTATGGTTTAAATATAAAATACAGAAGAATATAGTAAACATAAATACCATATATATCATATATAAAATATAGTGACGTCATAATGGCCACCTTTAAAGGTGTTAAAAGAATATTGAACAATCATCGTTTCGTGAGGCAGAAAATCGCCAACCACAAAAACAGTATGTTCTTTAACCATTAGACGAAAGTGTGTACAAGCATAGCTCTAATCCTTATTATAACAACATACTAGTATATTTAATATACAAGATTTGTTACAAAATAAATGAATAAAAAGAGTTTATGGGGTTGGAGAAGAAAAATAAAACAAAAGGACACAAGTGAGGACATTACCTTAAAATCGGGTAACTCCCTTTGGTTTGAGCTCAAAGGCTTCCTTGGGAAGACTTCTGCCCAAATAAAGGATTCAAGGAGTTATAGAGGGATGTGGAGAGACAAAATGGGCCGGGTTTGGCTGATCCAATGGATTTGGAAGTGTGGGTAAGGAGGTAGAGGTGGGGGCCTTTTATAAGAGGAGAGGAGGGGCACTCTTGTAAAGTATAGAAATGTTACTTTATTTTAGAATGACTTTCGAATTTTAATGGTCCCCCATTGATGTGTTTCGAGGATAAGGTGATAAGGGTTCAATATACACCCATCCAATAGGTTTTGGACATGTGTAGGTCTTAGATTTTACATTATCTTTCCATTTTATTTAAATCGTTAAATAATGAGGTCATCGCTGCATCATCATGATGTCATAAATAATTTAATTTATATAATGTCTAAAAATTATAAAAAATATAGTATGATGTAGGAAATATTTTTATATTTCCATTTATTATTTATAGTCAAAAATATGACTTGTATAACCCCATGTAAAAATTGATTTAGTAAAACATCTCATGTTTGTGTCATTTTTACTTTAACATTAAATAAAAAGATATTTATGTCATTTTCCAACCAAAGTGTCTCCATGGGGTCCCCAAGTTGACCCATGGATTTTCTTGGTCGGCCATTACACATACAATGAGGGTAGGACATGTTTCTAGGTCATTTCATTTTATTAAAACATTATTCTTACCTTAAACTACACTAATTACCTCTAATCGCGATTAAAAACTTAATAACTTACTATTCACCAAAAATTTATTTTAATCCCCTTGAACCACATTTTACTTCTTAATGACAACCATGTATGTCGGATTTTAGAAATTCAAAACACAAAGATGGAAAATTTTCATTTAAACGGAAAAATCAGTTTTTATAAGTACCACTTAGTGGTTTCACTATTCATCAAAAATTGAAGTTTTTCAGAAAATTACCAAAAGTTCACCCTAAGCTATCTTTGATATTCCTAATTAAAAAATGATGTATATTTTAAAAAATTCAAAACATATAAGTTGCATTAATTAATTTAATAATTAATTACCACTGTCAAAACAAATAGCGTGTTTTTATGAAACAAAATGTATCAAAAGATTGACACTAGTTTAAGTCCAATTTCAAAGTGAAATTAATTCCAACGACAACTATTGGATTAAATGGTAAAAATATATTCTAATTTCACTTTAAAACCAATTAGAAATATAATATAATCATATAAATAAATTAGATTAAAAGAGGTTTTGAATTAAAATACAACATTTTTCACTATTCATTAAAAATTGAACTTTTTCGGAAAAATACCAAAAATTTACACAATATAAATTTTGATGTCCCGATTCTAAAGAAGAATTTTATTTTGTCAAATATAACACATAAAATTTTCAAAAAGTTGATTTAAAAGAGGTTTTCCATCAAAAGGCGGTTAATCGACCTTTTAAAGAATATTAGAATGTTTACGCTTAAAATTGGATTCATTTGCATTTTTAATACTCTAACATTTATTGTAAAAAGTAAAAATATTTGACAAAGATATATAATCATTTTGTAGTTAGTTCTGTTCATTCCCACCATTACAGCGGCTAGGCGTTAACTACTATTTAAAATAATATTATTTTATTATTAGAGTGCAACATAAGATTCCCAAGAAACTCGTTGTTGCGTGTTGGGTACGCCATCGAGCATAACATCCCATTTAAAGTAATATTAATATTTTATTCACAAATATGGATAAATATAAAAATTTCATATTCTTTATTTACCTGAGGTGTTACATTAGGAGTACAAATCAAGTAACAATAAATTTTGTATCACTAGAAGAACCCTGTTTATAGACCCTGGATATCACGTATAGGATGTACAATTAGAATAGGAACTAAAATCATAAACCTATAAATATGGAGAGGTCATTGGAAAATTGAACCTTATGAAAATGTAGCTAAAAGATATATATAAGGGTAGAAAAAATCATAGCCTTAAAATAGAGGAATCACACAACCACTCGATGACAAAACTAGTTAATGGTTGAACCAATTATCGAGGGAGAATAAATTAGAATGCAGGAAAATATTCCAAGGTACCTAAAACATTTGTATGTGAATAAATATCTTGAAATTGGGTTTTTTTGTACTAGTTAAGGGTGTGATATGCCCAAAGTACCATTTTTAATGGCATTTCCACTAAACAGACTACTAGGTACCTAGTATAATGGGAATATGTATATGGGGGATCTTGTATAAAAATCATATACCTAATATCCCCACCAGGAACCCAATACTGGAATCATGGGTAGCCAATTTCCCTTATGACCTATGGGTCCTTCCCATTTCCACCCTATTACATCATTTTTTTACCTAACTATATAACATAATATAAATAAAGAAAGAATATAAATACCATATTTATTAAGTAAATAAATCACTCCAAAATGACTGGATCATTAAATACCCCATACTATTGATATATTCACTAAAAAACATTAATTGAATAATTTTTTGAAAATTCATTGACATTTGTACGTCATTCAAATTCACATTAAAAAGTTCTATAAAAAATTTTTCCATGACATTGTCATAAATATACCAATGGGATGGACTTTAAATTTAATCAATTTTCAATTCTGTCAATAATAAAACATAGATTCTCCATAATAGAACCATTCAAATCTAGTTCTATATTTCCAGGATAAATTTGATGAGTTATTTTAGATAAATAATTATTTATCTATGAGATATTAAATGTACTATTAAATTTAAAAAACTAAGTTGGAAAATATAATTTTTAAACTCAATCAGTGATACCTTTAAAAATATTGAATGACCTATTGAAGTGATGATAAATCTTAACATAATTTTCTATCTATCTATGGCCTAAATGTGTAGTAACTTGGAGGAACACATTATCACCAATATTAAATTCCAATTTTCATCTTATCTAATAAAATGTATTTGTAGCATCAATTTATAGTTCATAACGTTTTCTAGATCATTTTCACATATCCAGTTGTCTAAGAGATTATTCATGGAATTTTTAATGAGGGATCCTTATTAACAGTCCAATATAATGGATAATTATATGACCTACTAGAGAGTTTATTAAATTTTTTACATTTGAATTGATGCATAATATTTTTTATTTTCAATTAACTCCACAAATGTTACATGACTATTCCATAAACCTACAATATCTTAGATATGGTCTCATATTCAATATTCTAAAATATAAATGGTTCTTTCAAAATAATGATCTATATGGGGTGATATGGGGTGCTTAAAGTCACCTATGATCTAAGAGTCTTTTACAACCCTTTTTAGAATCGAGGTCTGCATCTTGAGTATTTATCTATTACAATAATTATTGAATCTCCAAGGAGTTTCATGTCAAAAAATATATAGATATTTTCCAACTAATAAATTAATGATAATATCCAAATATTAATGATCCTAGGAGTCTTGGTAAAAGTATCTATAGTTACCTTTGCCACATAATTTCTTATTTGGGAATATGGTTAACTAATTACAAAATACAAATTCATATCAAACCTGTTTGACAATAGTATAGGAATTTTATGAATTTTACATATGGTTCCATGGAGTTATTTTTTAACCTTTTAATGTTTAATACAACTAATATATGAATCATTTATCCTAAAATTTCATTCCATTAAAATAATTTATTCTATGAATGTCAAGATATATCTAGGAAATCATAGAGTACCTCTTAATGTGTGATGTGATACCATACAAAAACTCTTCATGAAAACTAGTTGAAACTAACAATATCCCACATATAGAGAATAGAGTTATGATCTAGATACTATCCTTATAGGATTACCCAACTATCTATTATATCTTGAATGATGAAAAAATATAGTTCAATGTTCTATTAATACCCAACTCATTCCAAGGATGATGATTCAATATCAATAGAGAAAAGGTATTTTTTTTCAAACTCTAAGATGGTATCCAAATGAAGGTAAATTAATTCACACATAATACATAATTAATCTATATACATACTCACCTTTTTAGGATGTGCAATTTCACTTTATATTTCAAGAAAAAATTCCTTTTGTCTAACCATAAATTTGTTCAAATGAAAATAACCATTAGTATTAAAACCATTCATGTTAAACTAAAGAAGAAATTTGGTTACATATAGCCATTTTTACCCCACCGACATAAGTAACCTTACCAAAAAAATCAAAAATTTGGAAACATCCACTATGACTCCCTTAAAAAGTCCCAACGTGACCAAAATCCTCATATACTCACATCTATATGTGTAAATATTGATATAACCAAATCTTGGTGCTTTACATCATCTATTTGAATATCTCACCAATAGTGATCTTCTCTATATAGTATAAACTTTACTTCACATTGTTGATGTTGATCTAGATAATATATATACACTTATAGGAAAAGGATTTTGTGAATCCACTCTTTTAGATCATTTAGGGTAATATTTCCCCAAATCCTCCATGAAATCTCAATTCCAGTGGGTTACCATTGGGTTTACAATAGACATATTATATAAAATATTTTATTGTTATTCCAAAAATATAAAAAATACATAAATTTTGGTAGGCATAACTTGTTCATCAGTTCCCACTTGTAGAATAGGTGAAGGTCAACACGTTGTAATAATATACATTAATTAATGTAGTCCCACAAGATATCTTCTTGATAAATGTTTAAATTTTATTTTACATATATATAGTGCTAATCAATTATGATCCCCATCGAATATGTCAAATTTTAGTATTTTAATCAATGTTTTATCACTTTAATATAGTCATTAATAGTTATTTATATATACCACAATTTAAAAGTAAAAATGAAGAGTTTATATGGTTTAAATAATCTCTTTAATGAAATTATAAGAAAATTAATTTTAACACAAAAGGATCTGAAATATAATAGTAAGAGTATTTTCAAACTAATTGAATCATATTCATAAGTTATACTAACCGACCCATCATTAATAAAATTATTAGAAAAAATCATTTATTTATTAACAGGGTTTCAATTTATATATGATTCAAATGATTCCAATATTTAAGAGAAATCCATTGAAAAACACACAATATTCCATGTCATATGTATTTTCATATTAATATTTATCAGATTATAATTCATGAGACCGAAAATAATGGGCAGATTGAAGGGGAATGTCAAAATGAAACCCGAACCACCCATGATAGCTCAAGATTCTACCATAATTATTATTTAATGGTATGTTGATTTATTAATTCTTAAGCCCTTACATTTCTATCCCCATTCTAATATCAATATCATAGTTATAATCCCATATGTCTCTATGATACAATTTTTTGGTGACCTTACCTGGTTTATTAGAATAGAGACAAGAAATACCTCTATAAGACCTCAAACTCATACCTAGATCACTATATGATCCCAAAAATTGTGATGGATGATAAAAAACTACGGGGAATAGAATATCAAGTTTTATACCTAACTAACCATCAAAAAATAATCAAATGGAAATGATAAAATACTAGAATGAACTGTGGGGTGGATTTTCTAAAAATTTCCAAACCTGAGTTTTTTGGGGACCCTCAAAAAACACTCAACTGGTCAATACTGGTAGATAAAAACAACATAAAAATTCTCACTTATCATACCATAGTCCAAAGAATTTTTATAGCCTATGAAAGTTTAAAATTAATAAAAAATAAAAATTTATAGTGTAAACTACCCAAATACTGCCATAGGAGCATAAAATGAGTGGTCATAAGTAATCCCTTCCTTATAATGATTCTTGAATAGTGCCTCTATAACATCTCCAAATTCTGATTAGAAATATAAAAAGTCCACCCAACCTTAACAAATTACATGTAGTGGACAATAGTTCTATGATTCTCTCATTCCATATATTCATCAACATTTCCTTTACATGGGATATATAAAACATAGCCTCTTTGTATCCTCAAGGTAACACATAAATAGAGAGTGTATGTCATAACCCATTTAAGTCATCACCTCATATCAACTAGTCCATCATAATGTAAAGTGTGTAATTCCATAATATAAAGTAAAAAATATATAGAAATAAATAAATATAGTTTATATAAGAAAATATATATGATAAGATAGAGACATTATATTCAAATAAAATAAAAAATAAATAATGAGATATAATATGGATATATTAGTATTCAGAAGATCATCTAAGAATTATTCGAGCTATATTTGTAATCCATAGTGGGTGACTTGACTACTAGAAGGAGCTTGCTAACCAGAAGGGTATAACTAAATCAATACTCTATAGGATGTAGGGAGAACATGTATCTGTATACATACATACATATATTTATATGAAATCATCCTCTAATAGAGGAAAGTAATCTGACTATATACTGGGATTTTAGATGTGCCTTTTTAGGGGGGGACATTACTTAATTATAATAATCCTTCCAAGGAGGAATATAAAATCACTATAAACTAGGAGGAAATATGTAACACCCGAGACTTTTATGAGAAATATTTTGTTTTTATGGTATATAAATCATCAAATGAATCTTTCACTACACACAACACTAGCTTGTCTTGCTTTACACGCAACCACGACCTTCCTCGATAGCTTGCGTCGTACGCAATAACCGAGTTTCACTAAACAACGATATATTATAATATTAGCCGTTATGAATAGTATTAACTGAATTTTGAATTTTATAAAATTTTAATTCATCTTATACATTTTCTATAATGAGGTATGAAAACAAAATCAGTTTTTTGGATAAAAGAATTATTTTTCAAAAAATGAAGTTTTACCGCCTTTTGATGGCGCACCCACATTAAATCTAGTTTTGGACAAGAT
This sequence comes from Viscum album, assembly GCA_963277665.1. Taxonomy (NCBI): domain Eukaryota; kingdom Viridiplantae; phylum Streptophyta; class Magnoliopsida; order Santalales; family Viscaceae; genus Viscum; species Viscum album. Next base: position 2,126,460,394 of record OY728119.1, read on the forward strand.
TATAAGTTCAATTTGAGAAAATAAAATTATTCTTTAGAATCAATATATAAAAATTTACTTCGTATAAATTTTTCATATTACTCTGATAACTTTTATATTTTAATGAATAGTAAAAATACTCTATATTTTAATTAAAAACAACTTTATTCATCACAATAATTTATATGGTTAAATTATAATATTTAATATTTTTAAAGTATAAATAGAATATATTTTTTCCATTTAATATAATGTATGTCATTAGCATTAATTTTACATTGAATTCTTAGGTAAAAACATTTAAATCTTTGGCAATGTTTTAACTTTTAAAACTAGTTTGTTTAACAATGGGATTAATTTTAAATTAATTACTAAAACTTTTGTGTTTTGAATTATAAAAAATGGATTCCATATTTGGAATCAGTGGGTACAAATTATGTTAATAGGTTACTTTTATTTTTTTGATATTATGAATAGTAACTACGGTAATTTTTATTTACTACGGTTAAAGGTAAATATGGTAATTTAAGATTAAAAGAATATTATAATAATTCAAAATTACCTTTACACTTGTCCTAACCTTATTGGATGAGTAGTGGCCGACCATGGTCATCCTTGGGTCGATTTTGGGACCCCATTGAACCACTTGGTAGTGACAATGACAATTTGGATTAATTAATTTAATGTAAAGACAAAATTGACATTAACAAAAATCTTTTAGTAATTAATTTTTATAAGGTGTTATATATTTTATATTTTAGACTATAAATATTAATTGGAAAGATAAAACAATTTCCTACATAATGATATTTTTTTATATTTTTTAGACACCAAATAAATTAAATTATTTATGACACAATAATGATGAAGTATTTACCTCATCAATAGATGATTTAAATAAAAAAGATTATAATGATTAAAATATTTTCCAAAACATGTCCAATTCTAATTGGATGATTTTATTTCGACTATGAGTCATCTTATCTTCATCTTTAATGATTTTTTGACCTTTTTAAACCGAAGATAAGTTTATAATAAAATAATATTTCCACACTTTCCAAAGGTGCCCCTCTCCTCCCTTATAAAAGGGAACCTCCTCCCTCTCTTACTCACACCAATTTGAGCCTTCAAGCTCGGCGAAACCCTGCCCATTTCACTTCCCCACTTCTTTAGAAACCTACTAGAGGTACTGGTCTTATCAAAAGACCAACTCTAGTGCCTTATGAAAAAGTTTAAAGGAGGCACTTCGAGAAAGAGGTAATACCTTCTACCATTTTCTTCATGTTCCATTCTTCTTCTACTCCCTATTATTTAGTTTTTTCATTATGAGGTAATAACATCAGTATCCCTCATATACGAATATTTTATTATAAATATGAAACAACCCTATTTCACCTCTTATCCATCCTACGGAAAACGAAATCACCGCACATGTGTACGTACGGAATACCGTCTCCACGCCGTGGTGTAATCTGTTTTCCACCACCACCTTACTTGGATGGGTATAATGGTTTAAAGAATAACTATATATGATTATTGTAAATTTATATTGATTCTTAAATAGTATACATACACTTCAATACAATTCCACGATCATGGGAACGATATTATCGCTCGTGCGTACGTACGGCCTACCGTCTCCACGATGTGATGCGACTCGTTCTATATGATCTTCATTGAATAATGATTATATAAATGAATTAAATGAATGAATATGATATATATTACACTAATACCATTTTGTAAATGATGTATCTATATCCTATAAATAGTAATAAGAATTTATTCGACAAAACACGCATAAGAACAAAAATTAATAAACACCTGAATAACAAGTAGTAATGAAATATTACTAATAAGAAGCTAAGAACATGACCATATATGGTATAATAACAATGAATATGTTTCTGTAATAAGTCAATGACATTATTTAAATCATTATACAGGAGGTTCGGACACGTACAAAGCATATCGGACCTAAGGTAAGGGAAAATATCACAATCTCATTTTTATCCGAGATTGTTTATACTTTGGTATTTAATGGGGTGTATTTTATCATCCACATCCATGTTTCCTCAATATGTAATATTATTTCCATCCACCTACAATTGTTTAAATCCAATTTTACCCTTCGGTGAGTTTTTAGTAAAAGATATGAAAGTAATCTTTTGTCGTTTTTCGTACGAGGTACTTTTTGACTTTTCCGAAAAAAGTATGAGAAGATTGGTTTTTTTAACTTATACGACATGAATGGATTTTTAAAACATTATTTCAAAGAATATTCCTTTACAAGTTTTCAAGTTTATTTTTAATCAACTTCTTTTAGTTTAAAATGGTATGGCATGTTAATAAAGGAAAAATGTTTTTGAAGTAGAAAGGATATTTTCCTCAATAATGGAGTTCAAGTGTTTTATCAAAATTATTTTCCATATAAGATAATATAGGGTTCTGTTTCTATCCCTATTATTACATTGATTTGATTATGTTGTGATGGAAATATTTTTATGAATTCCTTTATCTTATATGAATTGTTTTATGATGTCATGATGTTTAAGATTCCCATTTTTATTACATGGGTTATTCTATGATGTATGGTTTATGATTTTGTGGCACACATAAGAATGGTATCATTATAAGATGGGTGAGACCTATATCTCCCTCCAATGAATTGGGTAAAGATTTTATATCTCATGAGATAGACATAGCTGGAACGGCTGGTTAAACCGGTTCAGTGAAACAGGAATGAAACGAGGAGTGAACTCAGTTCAGAAATGGACTTTGTCCACTAAGATAGTCTTGACTACGAGTCTTGACTAATAAGAAATGATTCTCTATGATTATGTGTGTATGCCACAAAGTTTCATGTTTTATATTATGATTATTGGGATTACATTTCACTACCATGATTTATCCCATGTTATGAAATTATGATCTCTTTTACAGGGTAATATTTCCAAAAAGTTATGTTCTTATAAATTTGATGTGATTGATATTTCTTTTGTTTACCCTTACTGAGCATTTGAGCTCACCCTTTTGTATGTTTTATTTCCCCAGGTCAGGAAGAAGGTTATTAAGTAAGATATTCCAAAAAGGGACTATAGATATGATGAAATAAATTGGAGATAGTGTAGATGAATTATGAACCAGTTGTTTATGTTTCCCAGTTTCTAAAGACATTATACCTATACGGTCCTTTCATGGTTCTGTTATATGTTGTAATAAGTATGCTTCAACTTTGAAGTATTAACCATGTGTGTAATGTATGGGTCATTTTAAAATATGTCACTTTTATAAGAGATATTATATTCTCATATGATTGAATATATATATATACATATACATTTCATGCCCCTCTCTATATGAGGAAATATACTTAAATATCTGTGAGTTCATCATGTGAGTAAGAAGTGAATATGTCTCAATCTAGATCCTACAAAACAAGGATCAAACCTAAAGAGAGTACACAAAAAACAAGGCTTTGTTTGTTTATCATTAGCGATATACCCCTATACTTTAAATTAACTATAAATTAAAATTATAAATAATGATAAATGTCATATTTAAATAAATAAAAAAAACAGAAAAAATTCATGAAATCAAATTTAAGCACGCATAGGTCATTAGATATCATTCGCGTCCAATAAAGATATGGAAACTATGATCAATTGTGACATAACCCTACTTCCCTAGGGCATGGAAATAATCATCATCCCCTTGGGTCCCTTATAATACATTTTTTTCATTCCTAGAACAAAACATGTTATTATCCACCGAGTCCACCTATCGAGCTAAAGAAAATACTCATAGTCCAACCAAAGTTATTTTTCAGTGTTATTTTTTCTCACTCAAACACTCTATACGAAAATCCCTTATATTCAACCGTCCAAAAACTACACTCGGAAGAAAATACCTAACTGGGGAGCTATAATCATGTAAGCTCATAAAAATGAAGGTTCATGTTATTAACTTGGGTATTATAATTTAAACTAATAAATTAAGATTTTTTAATGGTGTTATTCTCTCTCACATAAAGAGAAACATCCATATTGTGGGCCCCACAACTTATACCCATGAAATTATTATGCACTTCCAACGGTGTATTAGATTTGATACCATTTTTCATGAACCAGGATCCCCAGTCAATGGAATTGGTTATCTAACCCCATGGGTGTTCTATAATTGCTTGAATGAGTTACAATACACCACATGCTATTATCCACTAACATCACATATCATCCTAATTGCTTTCCCCAAATGACAACACATGTTATTTTGGAATGATTATTCCTCACTCACATGCACTATGGGAAAAATACCAAGAATTAAGTCATCCAGAAACTACATCAGGAAAAATGTGTTTATTTTTGGTGTTATAATTAGAAAGCCACCCAAAAAGAATGTTTTACCATCTTGACAAGGGGAGTACTTGTAATTCTATTATGTATATAATATTCCATCCCATTGTAGAGGTACTTATTTTTTTAAATTTTGGTTTCAATACCTTAAAATAGTTAATGAAATGTTTACCAAGGATATGATGAGTTTCTGCGGTGTCTCATGGGTTTGGAATGTGAATTTGGATTAAAAAAGACCATCCAATGTAGGTTTCATAATTTGCGCACAAGTTTTACTAACCATGCACCAGAATTTTTCACCCTAAAGAGGGGTGGTGAATGGTTGGTAAATCCATTCATGGTGGGGGACCAAACCATGTGGGCTTAGATAGAGCCATCCTTCACATCCACCCCATAGTTATTCAAACCTTGCGGTTATCATAGGATAACTTGTGACCAATTATTCTCTTGGGAAGAGGGAGCATCATGATTTGTGAATGGTTAGTCCAACCATGCTGCCAAACCATACATTACATTAAAAATGGGGTATTTTTACCATTTTTTCACCTTAGGATTTGTGAAACCTCATCCTATTTTAACCCCCTTTGTTTTTATAGAATCTTTGGTGGTGAACCAAACCTTCTCAAATATCAAAAAAATGGATCTTACTCATTTCTATTCTATTTTGAGTGTCGTTGGGTGTGTATCAAACATATGTGTGAAAAAAACACTACACCTTAATATATTTTCTAAAAAGGTCCGATTTAGTTATTATCCTCTTTCTGGAGAACTAAATATATCACTTCTAGTATATTTATATGAGATGGATTTAAAGAAAGTTTGAGTTTTAATTAAGGGGTATTTTTAAGTGATTATTCATCAATGAGGATGTGGTAGGTGGTATATAAGTTATATCCCATAGTGATGATGTTTTTTATGAGTATGAAGTTGTGATTGGGTGTTTATTTTCTATCCATTTTGTTTTCTTGGTAGTAAATGTAAAATGAGTCAAATGAATGATGAATTAAACCCCGCATAATTTATGTAGGATCCTTTGATGTTTATATTTCCAGGATAAAGGACATGCATGGGTGTGCCTCTTCCATGAAATTTAAATTGAGTTGTTAAAGGTTATATTCAGGGGTTTATGATATGGGATGAATAATAATAATGTTTGTCATGTAAATAAGGTATTATTAAATGAAAAAATTATTATTTTTTAGTTTTTTTAATATGAATTAAAGAGGGTGTTGGTCAAGATTGAATTTGTTGAATGGTTATTGCATGTAAATGGTAAATTTGTTTAGTTATTAAAGAAGACTATTCTCATTTATAAGTGGAATGAGTGGGGTTTTGGACTGAGGCTCCAATTGATAGGTTGGGCTAGACTAAGGCTATAGTCCCCACCCTTATATTTCATGGGTTAGGGAGTCATACTGAGACACTATAACCATAACTATGACAAGTGGTATGATTAACAAGATTGAGGATCCAAGGTTAGTTGATATATATATATATATTTGAAAATATTTTTCCTATGTTTTAGTGAAACTTGATCCCCTAATGATATGTTTAGTTTATACACATAGGCTGATGTGAATTTGATGAATATGGTTGACACATGGAACTAATTATTAAATTGGATGACCAAAATAGGCCATAACATATTTAATAAATTGTGATAGAACAAGTAAATAATGATGGATATGGATTATGTAAAACTTTTTGATTATTATAACCTCATTTATATTTCATTTATCTTGTTTTTTACTATAATTTTCCACACACTATTAAAACATGATATTTTATAGACACATTGGTGGTGGCATGTTAAGTTGTACTCACACCATGCTCATGACTCGATTGGGTACCTGAGTAGAGTTCAAGGTTGTAGGTTAGGAAAAGGGAAAATGACCCATGGTAAAGGGTTTCTTTTTTGATTTGGGATGTTCATGGAGGAGGGAACTATACTTCGTTTTAGGACCCATTTTGGGGACTTTTTCAGCTTATATTTATTTTGGGTTCTTCACTGACACTTTTTAATGTCTAACATGACATGAAATATTTAATATTGTTTGTGGGAATGTACCTAGTTTGGGAAATGTTTTGTGATTCATGTTTATTTATTTATTCAGATTTATTTATTTATATTTTTTATTTTTTGTGTATTAGTCTGATAATGAGGGTATATTCTCCTCACATGTCTCATTAGAACCTCACTACAAGTCTAAAAACTATAGCATATGGGGAGGTTCACTTGATTTCTTATAGGTAACTTGCTCAAGGAAACGACTATAGTGGCACCCATGATGAGACCTTTCAAAGTGGAATCAGTTGAGGTTTATTTAATGCCACTTTTTTAATTTCTTGAAGTTATATAATAGATTATGTGGTGTTGGTATGTTGAAATGAGATCATGTGTGGGTGTAGCTAACCCATTTATAGGAGGAAAACTTAGTACCAAAAGTGGGATTGTTGTTCTTGATATTCATTATTATTGTTTAATGTTATTTCACCATATGGTGATTCACTTAATGTGTGTTGTTATTAATTTATGATATTATTATCGTGGGATGAAATAGTATGAGTTCATGAATGAATGCATCAATTTAGGTACTTAGGGATACCTATGACATGCATCATGTGAGGAACAAATGGGAGAAAATGTTGGCATCATGTTTGGGAATTGTAAATTAATTTTGAATCTATTTTAATGTTAAGGAAATAGGGTAATAATAAAGATGGCATACCTATATTATTATTTTAAATACATTGTGGAAGGGTTAAAAATTAAGAATAATGAGAATATGTTGCAAGTTAAATAATTCAAGGATGTTAACTAGAATGGATTAGTATGTTATTTTACATGAATTGAATTTCAAAGTTTGGTTTCCCAATGTTATAAATGAACCATTTCAGGAATGTTTGACGGTAATGAAATATATGTGATCATGTCCATTGGGGAAATGTATGCTGAGTAGGTTGTTTGTGGATAGTATTGTATTTTTCTTCATATATTTTATTCCTATTGATATTTCTTTATAATTTTTTTGATTAAAATGTTTATTAATATGAGTTTGAATAAAGTATGAATTTTCTAAACATTGGGTAATGGAAGGTTTTTGGAATGAGAATTCATGGTTTTCAAAATGGTGGATTTAATTACATAATAATGTGTAATGATTGAATTTTTGGGGACCCTTGTAGTTAGCATCCATTGTGTTGTTTATATGGCCCTTTGTATGGGTGGTTTAGGAAGTGTGAGTGCCCTAGTATGAGATATTAGTTATGGGTTAAGAGGCCTTTATATATTCTTTTCTATAGATAGAGGCATGTTGCTTATTTTTCATTTGTTTGAGTTGTGACGCTGATGTTCTATGGTTTCCTAATAATGTTGACATGTTAACCTTTGTGGGATTTGATGATGTGGGTTGTACATTGGACCTTAATAATGCGAGTCTTGTTTTTCAGTTCAGTTAGTGGTAGTTTTTTTTGTTACTAGTGTGGAACCATACATAAATGGTCTCTTGGCGCATTTTACATGGTGTGTCTCAGAATGGATATAGGGGAACCACCTATAGACAACAAGATATGGAGGTTACATGGCTTTCCTTAATGGATTTAAAATGGATTTATCTTCAAGAGTGACCCATGAGAGAAGTCATCCAAGGTGTGAACTCTTATTAATAAGAAAGTCACAAGTTAATTTTATATTCTTTTAGTAATGAGAAAATAAGGGTGATGCATAGTATGAGGTGTGGCCTATGGGGGAAAATGAGAGAGATCCATCCGTTATAAAAATAGTACTAAAGTGGAGCCCATGATATAATGGTTGTGGATAAGTGAGAGTAACCATGAAGAAGTTCAGCCCAGTACTACAGGTTCCTTGGAATGTGAAACCCTGGTGGATACATAAGAGGTTGAATTTATGTATGGTAGATTCCATCAAATTTTAGTAGAAGTGCATGGTTATTCCTTGTTTCCTTCTCATGGAATCACCCTAGTGCATGTGGTTGGTTACATGGTCGGTCTTGAAAGAGGTTGGATTTTTTGGGTGTTTAACCAATATATATTGATGACGATGAACAGGGGAATTTGTGTTGAATTTTACTAGAAAAGAAAAGTGCGACCAAATTTTTGATAAATGTTTCAATTATGAAGGTGACACCTAGAGTGAGGGGTGTTCATGTGGTTTTTCCCATCGTGGGAAGGAATTGGTAGTTGTATAGAAATATTGAAAATTCCACCAGTCAAATGGGGATGAAAAATCATGAGGCACAATTAGTTTTGTAAGAGGGTGTTTTCTCCTAGATCTAGTAAGGTATGAATTAAGTTATTTAGAGTTATTTTTAGTGAGTGTTTGAAGGAAATTTCATGTTCTTAGGGTTTTGGTGAGGTCCATGTATGGGTAGTGTGGGGTGGAATGATGCCATTTTGGATGGGTGAACAAGTGAATTAGGATAAGCATCTATCATTTTCTGTGTGATCACGGTGGGAGGTACTAGTTATGTGAGGGGATATTTAGTTTTATAATAGTGTGATGGATCCTTATGTTTTCATTATAAATCACTACGATGGTGCTACAAGGATTCGAGTGGGGATATGGATGTTGTGCGAAGGGGAAATGCTGGTTCATGCTTGATTAGAAAGGGTCATGAAGTGTTGGTGGTTTTTGGTTAATAATCACGTTTGACTAGTGGTGGTAGAGTACTAATTAGAGGCTTATGGGTAGGTAATCCCATGAATTTTGACAAGTTAATGTGTCGTCATATTTCGAGATGAAATCAGTGGTGCATTAGTTGTGGTGGTATTTGTTAAAAACTTCTTGGTGTAATTCTAGAATTGATATGTTCATCCCCAACATCTTGACAACATCATGGGTACACTAATAAAGTATTGGATATATGAAATAATACATAATTGTTTTTCTTTTGGTTGGACATAGAACATGTTTTATGGTATGATCATGGAGTATCTTGAGAAAATCCAAAATATGGGAGGTGTACTATTTCTAGTTGTGGATAAGGTCCTAATCATTTACTAGGTGTTGTCTAATTCCAAAAACTTTGTTCATAGAAGATGGGGGAATTCAAGGTATGCCATTCTATTTTCCCTTTTTCATAAGAGAGGGGTGGATGCATTTATTACCAAGGTTGGTGGTTTTAGAGGGTGGACCTTGGTGGATGGAGTTTCATAATTTATGTAGTTATGAAAACACTCCAAAGGTGGAGAGTGATATGTTAGTAGTGGGTTTGTGGAATAGACCATGGGTTGGGTGCGGTGGCACTGTTATTCCAATATGTAACCTATAAGATGCATGTTTTAATTCCACGGGGAAGGATATGACGGCCTTATATGAGTTGTTCAACCAATACAAGAATTGGATTCAGGATTTAGGTGTTTTTGAAGTTTATTTGAGGTGTTCATGCCAGAGGTACTGATGGGGGAAATGAGATAAGAAAAAGTCTTATGGAAAATAGAGGTCAGGTGTAGAACTTAATCAAGAATCACGAAAGGACCCTAGTAGGTGTGTTAAGATGATATTAAAATGTAATCAAGTGTGGAGGAATCTTGGGAAATAAGAGTAGTGATGTGCCAATATTGAATATTGGGTGTCGTAGAATTACTTAGATAGATATAGTTTAACTTTATTGGGTAAAATGAAAGAATGTGGAAAGTTGTAAGAAAATTATTTTTGATGTTTTTGAATGATATGTGTATCTCAATAATGAAAGAAATATTTGTGAATTCTGAAGTTATCCTTAGTTCATATAATGATATGGGATGCATGTAAATTCAGGGTGGTTTTAATTCTATTGATTTATGTTGATGTTTATTGGAGCTCTCATATAGGTATGGGGAGCATAATTTTTGGAAACACATTGGGTATATTGTGAAGTTTGGGTTGGGGTCCTAGTGGTTCTTTTCCTATTATCAAGGTCCCAACCATCAGAGGGTGGTGGTTTTGTGCCAAATAATATAGTGGGTATCACCATATAGATTAAGTTGTTAGTTGAAGATGTGATAGATGTTTCAAATTGGATGGTCTTGGGAAAATACATCTTGTTTTTTGGTTTGAAAATGGCCACTATCATGAGTTTTGTCCAGTTCAGTTCCTTAAGAGGATGTTTGTGCTCAGTTTCTGTTATGGGTGTTTGGGTAAGGAATTAAGTCATTGGTGCATGAATTGTGTACATACATAGGATGGGGAGTGGGTCTGGTTAATCATATGTTTCTTTGGGTAACTCCATGTTGGTTAATCGGTGGGTTTAGAAGGTAGGATGAGTTGGTAACCTAGTATGATGGGTTATTTGGACATGTGGGGAGAATCAGAGTGGATGAGTACTAATTGGAACTCTCTGGGTGGTATGTCTTTTTTCTGACATTTTTAGTGGTTTTTATTTTCCTTACCTAAACTTTTATCTTTTGTACTGACATCATTAATTTTGGGATTTCACCTAATGTATCCTTTTGGAAACATCTGGTTCATATTGTTTTTTGTTGTCCAAATATTTTATGAGGTAAGGTTGTGATATTAGTTTGAGTGTTGTGGTATCATGAAAATTTAAAGAGGATAATTGGGAGTGGGAGATATATATATGTGACACCAATGTACTGATCATTTTACCTTTGGGTCATAGTGATGCTTGGGAATTTAGCTCAAGTATGAGACATTATGATGTGGGGAGGTTGTAAGACCATGAAACATCATGGAGAAATTTCATTGTTTAGATTTCATTTTAAATCCTATTAAAGAGTAAATGAAAATTTTCCCAAGGATATGATGAGACTTAGTGGTGTAATAGGACTTCGAGACTCAAAATAGGAATAAAATAGGCTACCCAATGCAGGTTCCAAAGTTAGTGCGTGGTTAGTGTTAACTGTGCACCAAAAGTGTGTCCCCAGAAGAGGGGTGGTTCCCATTGGGTAAAGATGTTCATGGTGGGTGAAAAAACCATACATTATTAGATAGATCCAACCAATATGTAAACAACCCAATTTTTCAAACAATTTGGTTTTCTGAGGAGATTGTGCAATGATGGTTTCACTTGGGTAGAGGGAGGTGAACAGTTGATGCATAGTTTTTCCAACTGTGTGCCCAAACTATATGGGATATTAAAATGGGGGGTATTTTAACATTTCCACCATTATGATTTATGAAACCTATCCCTAATTTATCCCCCTTTCCATTTACATAATCCTTGGTGATGAACCAAAGACTCCCAAACTTCCCAAGGATTGATCTCTCTCATTTCTAAGACACTAGGAGTTCCATTGTGAGAAGATCAAAGATTTGAGTGATTATAATAATCATCATTCCTCTATTTAATTAAAAATGGAATCTATATATGTTCTCCTCATTACTAAGAAAAAATATATCTTTTACAAACATATTTCAATGTTGGAGATTTAAAGGGTTTATGAGTTTGAATCAAGGGCTATTTTTATATGAGAATTATTCTATGAACACTATGTAGGTGGTCTATCATTTATATCACATAGTATCATATTTTTTGTATCTATTTGTTTGTGATGGGTAATTTTTTTCTGTATATTTGGTCTCATTGGTAGGTTACATTAAAATAGTTAAATGAATTATGAATTGAACCCCTCGTGATTCATGTGGGATCCATTGAGGTTGGTTTGGCTAGGATAATGGAAACTCTAGGGTATACCTCTTCCATGAACATGGAATTGAGTGATTAAAGGATAAATTGATGTTTTAGTGAAATATAAAACAAATATAATTATGGATGGTATGTAAACAAGGGGTTATGAAATGAAACCAATGGTAATTGTTTTTAGTTTGTTAATATGACTTAGGGAGGGTGTTGGTCATGAATAAATATTTTAAATGGTTATGGTATATAAATGGTAAATGTGTTAAATGGTTAAAAAAGTTTGTGATCATGGTTATGGGGAATGAGGGGGGGTTTGGACTACAGCACCACTCTACTGGTTGGGTTATACTGAGTATCAAGGGGCCACCCTAATATTTCATGTGTTCAGGAGTCAAACTCGTTCATTATTCCCCTGATGAATGCAAGTGGTATGATTAACTAAACATAGGATCCAAGGTATGGTTTATGATTACCCGGACTAAGGCTATATGGTAAAGTTTATTATTACCTAGAATGAGGATTCAAGGTATGTTTTATGATTACCTATACTGAGGCTCCAAGGTATTTTCTATGATTATATAGACTGAGGATCCCTGGTAAGTTGATATAGAAATATACATAAATATTTATATTCTTGTTAAAATATTATTCCTAATAGGTAAGGAAATATGGACCTATTATTATTTGTTAGTTTACTGGCATAGGATGAAGTTAATTTTATGAATATTGGTGACACATAGAACTAATGATTAAAGTGGATGACCGACCTAGGCAGAAGTCTGTTTGATAAAAATGGACAACCCAAGGAAATATTTATATAAGTGGATGATGTAAAACTATTTTATTAGTGGAACCTAGTTTATCATCCATTTATCTTTTTTTTACTATATTTTTTATTACACTATTTAGATTGGATATTTTTATACACCGTTGGTGGTGGTCTACTAAGCTTTACTCACACCCTACTCAGGCCACCATTGGAAACCTGAGAAAAATTCATTGTTATAGGCAAGGACTTTGGAAAAGGTCCTCTGTAAGAGGGTTGATTTTAGGACTAGGGATGTTCAGGGAGGATGGGATCAGACATGGTGTCAGGAACAGTTGGATATTTTTTAGCTTATCTTAATTTTTTTTTATTTTTGGACACTTATCACTATATGAAATCGCATGGAATATTTACTTTTTTTCGATCATGTACCTAGTTTTGGGAAATAGTTTGTGATGAACATTTATTTATTTATATAGTTTCCTTTATTTATCTTTTTTATTTTTCCATACTCTGATAAATGTGGTATAGTCTCGTCCCATGTGTCATTATATCCTCACTTCTAGCCTATAACCTTTGGCCTATAGGGTGGTGTGCTTGAGGTCTTGTAGTGAATCTGTTCAAGGAACCAACTATAGTGGAAAACAGGATGGGGAATTACAAATTCAAATCATAGGAGGTTTATTTTATGTTAGTTAGGGTATTTTGAGAAGGTATACATGATACAAGGTGGTCTCAAACATTGGAAATTATCTTGGGGATGAGAGTATCTTACACTTGTATGGGGGAAAACATGAGTACCAAGGGTGGGACTGTTTTTCTTGATATTCATTATTATAGTTGAATGTCATGTCACCATTTAGTGATGCACTTGATGTGTGTTGTTACTGTTTTATGTTTTTTGTCATATGGTCCAAAATTCTATGAAGTTGTGAATGAATTCACCATTTTAGGCAGTGTGTGATACCTTTGACATGCATCATGTTAGGCCCACATGGGATAATATTTAAGGTTGGGTATGTGAATTAAATTTTTTTTGAATTTTTTTTAATGTTAATTAAATATGTTTTAAATAAAGAATTTATAACTATAAATAATTGATATACATTGTTCAATGTTTAAAAATAGTGCCTAGTGGGAATGTGTAGTTGGTTTAAGAATTTAATGATGTCAACTATGATGGATCAATATGGAAATTAACATTAATGGAATTTGAATTATTGGTCACCCTATGTTAGATAAGACCCATTGTAGTGATGGTTGAGGGTAGGGATGGAGATGAAATCATGCCCACTGGGGAAGTTCATTCAGAGTAGGTTTTTTGTGGATGGTAGTGTATTTTTTTCTGTGGTTTATTCCCACTTATCTTTCTTGGAATTTTCTTGACGTTTTTTGGGAATATGAATTCAATTAAATCAGGGAATTTTTAAATGTAATGTAGTGTAATGTTTAAAAAATGTGGATTATTGGGTTATAAAATGGGTGACATTAATTATATAAGAATGTGTAATGATAAAACTTTTGGAGACCCTGGTAGTGAGTATACCTTATGTTGTTTATATGGCTCTATCTATGGGTGGTTTGGGAAGTGAGAGTTCTCTGGTATTAGACATTAATTTTGGGTCATGAGGCCATGATGAATTTTGATGTTTATAGAGAGGTTTGTTCCTTGTTTTTTCATCATTAGGTCTACGAACATGAGGCTATACGGTTTCCTAGTAATGTGAAACTGTTAACCATTGTGGTTTGTGATCAAGAGGGTTCTACATTAGACCTTAATAAATATAGTCTTGGTTTGTGGTTCTGTTAGGTATAATTGTGTTGTTACAGGTGTAAACCTTTGGTAAAGGGTTATTTGGTGCATTAGACGTGATGTGTTTCAGAATGGGGGCATGGTTAAATACCCATTGCAATGAATTTTTGTAGTGATGTGAATCTACTTAAGGGAGATATGTTGATAGATCATCAAGGGTTACCCATGAGAGTGGTCGGTCAAGTTGTGAACTATTTTCAGTGTTCAAGGAATAAGTTAATATTTTATGTTTTTGTTATTGGGAAACATGGGTGATACATTGTATAAGTTATGTCCTAATAGATCAATATTATAGAGATCTTTATGGGAGAGATCCATTAGTTTTAGAGATGAGACTCAGGTTTTGTACATGATATAGTGTTTTTGGATAAGTGAGAGTAACCTTGATGATGGTCATCCCAATGTTGTGGGTGGCTTGGAATGTGATTTCCATGTGGATACATTAGAGGTTGAATCAATCCATAGTCAGTACTATATAAATTTATTTAATGTGTATGTTTATGACATGTTTTCTTCTTAAAGAAACACCTAGTTCTCGTGGTTGGTTATAGTATATGTCTAGGAAGGGGAAGGATTGTAAGGGTGTTTGTCCCATTTTCTTTTAAGATGATTAATGAGGGACTTGGTGTGGAATTTGGGTGCAGAAGAAAAGGGTGAAAAAATAATGGATTGATTATTTTGTTATAGATGTGACACATAGAGTGATGGGTGGTCAGATGGATGGAATACTTGTGATAGGGGATGAGTTGTTGTATTAGAACATAGAAAATTCCACCAGTATGATAGGGTAGAAATACCAAGAGGAATGGTTAGTCATGTAAGATGGTGTTTGGGCCTATCTATAGTGAGTTATGGATCCTGTGATCTAGAACTATATTAAAAAATAACTCATAAGATATTGTACGACCTTGGGGATTTTGGTGTGCCCTAGATATGGGAACGTACTGGGGAGTAAATATTCTTTCTCGGATGAGTGAAAATTGAGATTAGGATAAGCACTTGTCATTCTTTGTGTGATCAAAGTAGGTGGCACTGGGTTTGCGAGAGACTGTTCAGTTCTAGACCAGTGTGCAAGATCTTTGTTTTTTCATTATGAATCACTAAGGTGGTTCTGCAGGGACTCGGTTGGGGTGATGGATGTTGTTCCAAGTGGGAATGATGGGCCAATCCTACTTTGAAAAGGTTTGTGAAGTGTAGGTGAGTTATGGTTGGAAATACTACATTGTCAATGGTTGATTGATAAATAGACTATTTAGGTCAAGTAATCCCATCCCTTTTTATAGGATAAGGTGTCCCTATGTTGGTAGATGACATCAGTGGAAAATTATTTGCCGTGGTATTCATTATCAACATCTTGATTTACTTAAAAACTTGAGACAATCATGCCCAACATCATGAAATCATAGTAGGTACATTGGGAAAGTATTTTCTATACAGAAATATACATAATGGTTTTTCATTTGGTCAGGTAGAGAACATTTGGGTTGGTGCAATCATAGATTATACCATGAAAATAACCAATGTGGGAGGCACACCATCGCCAGTTTTGAAGATAGAACTCATAGTATACCGCGTATTGGGGAATTCCACAAAATTATATTCCTAGAAGATGAGGGCATTTAGGGGTTTAAATTTTGTTTTTTTCACTCAGGTAAGAGTGGGGAGGTTGTGTCTACTACCAAGGTTAGTAGAAACAGTGTGTGGACCTTTATTGTTGGATTCACCTGATTGAGGTAGTGATGATGACACAAATATGGTTGGGTGTGATATGTCATTCATAGAACTATGGAGAAGGCTTTTTGATGTATTTAATGGCATTGAAATTCCAATAAGTGACATCTTGTTGCATTTTTGAATTCCTTGGTGAATGATAAGTGGGACTTGGATGTGTTAGTTGACCAAGAAAAGCATTGGTTTAAGGATA
Organism: Viscum album; assembly: GCA_963277665.1. Lineage (NCBI taxonomy): Eukaryota > Viridiplantae > Streptophyta > Magnoliopsida > Santalales > Viscaceae > Viscum > Viscum album. Next base: position 2,126,476,832 of record OY728119.1, read on the forward strand.
TAGGAGGTTCTAAAGGTTATCCAAGGCATTCATGTCAGAGTATGTGATGGGTGTAATGAGACACAACAAAGGTTCATGGATAATGGAGGTCAGGTGCAAGAACCTCCTCTAGAATCGATCATGTACTCTAGTAGGTGAGTTTAGATGATCATGAAGTTTCATCAAGTTCTAAGGAATATTTTCCAATAAAAGTGGTGTTATAAAAATAGGGAATGTTGGGAATTCTAGAATGAGTTGTCTAGATATGGTTTGACTGGAATGGGTAAAAGGAACATATGTAGGGAGTTGTAATGCACTTCATGTTCAATTTTGGGAATCATAAGTGAATATCAGCAATGAAATCAAACTATTAAGAATTACAAGTTGTACTTAATTCATATAAAAATGGTAGATTCATGTCTATTCATGGTGTTTTTTACGTCATGGATGGATTCTGATGTTTGTCGGAGTTCTCAGGGTGGTTTTGGGCACAAACCTTTAGGAAACATGTTGGTTTTATTGTGAATTTTGAGTTTAGATCAAGTGGTTCCTTTAAAATGATGGATGTTCCTACCATCAGAGGGTGGTGGTTCAGTGGAAATAATATGATGGGGAGAACCAAATGGGGTAACAATTCATTTTATAATGTGATGAGTGTTTCAAATTGGAAGGGCCTGGAGAAATCCATCTTGGTGTTTGGTTTATAAAAGGGTGCTAGCTAGGGTTTTGACAAGTTGAGTGCCTTGAGATGAAGGTTGTTCTTGCTCTGTGTTATGGGTGTTTGGCTAGGGAAGGATGTTGTTGGGAAATGATTTTTTTACTAACTCATGTTGGGGAATGCGGTTTTTAGTTATATGTTTCACTGCATAACTCCATCTTTTGATAGAAGAATGTTCATATTGCAGGACATGTTGGTAGCTTAGTATACTATCTTGTTTGGTAATATGGGGATAATCAAACTGAAGGGGTACCAATTGTATCTCCCAAGTATGTAGTCCTTATTTTGACCCCCCTTTGGAGAAGTCGTTTCAGTGTCATTTACTTAAATTTGATCTTTTGTGTTTACACCAGAAATGTTGGGATTCAATCTCATGCATCCTTCAAGGAGCATCCAGTTCATATTCTAGGTGCCAATGAGAATGTTTTATGAGGTAAGACTGTGATATTAGTTCAAGTGTTGTTATAGCAAGGAAACATTCCAGAGGAGACTTATGAGAGGGAGACAGATATGGGGGCTCAGTAGCCTAGACTTTTTTTTACCTTTGGTACTTAATGAATCTTAGTAGTGGGGCTCAAGGATCATCCTTTATGAGGTGGAGAGGTTGTAAGATCCCGACCCTTCATGCATGTAATTTTTTTAGATTTCGGTTTAAATTACATGAAATATTTAATGAATTGTTTTTGGGGATATAATGGGACCTGGTTGTGTCCCGTGGGTTTAGGATGAAAAAGAGGAGGAAAAGAGGACATACAATATAGGTTTCATGGTTGGAACATGGTTTGTCATAACTGTACACCAGAAACATTCTCTCTTATGTGGGGGTAATGCATGATTGGTAAAACATGAATGGTGGGGGACCAAACCATTCAAGCATGGACATAGACATCCTGTATATCCAATTCATGGTTTTTCAAAATGTGTGTGATTCCTAGGAGACTATGTGAGGCGAGTTTCTCTAGTATATAGGTAACCATACAGTTAGTGCAAGGTTTCTCCAACCTTGCAGCCAAACACTATAGGTCATTAAAACTGTTTTTTACCATTTTTACACCATGTGATTTATGAAACCTCACCCAAATTTATACCCTATCCTTCTACATCTTCCTTCACATTGAACCAAACACCCCCAAACCTTCCAAGGATTGATCTCCCTCATTTTTAAGCCGATTATATTGATGTTAGGAGTAGATCAATGATTCGGGTGAGTCTAACACTCCTCTTCCCTATAATTTTCAGAAAAGGTATTTTCTTATTTTTATCCTTCTTACAAAGCCCTAAATCTCTATTTATAGAAGATTTACATGTTTGGCATTTAGAGGGAGTTGTAGTATGACTACAAGGATATGTTTAAGCCTGCGTCAATCTGCAAACTTATGGTCAGTGGTCTACAAGTTATGTCATATAATCATGATGTTGTTTTATATGTATGTGGTTGTGATTATGCATTTAATTTATGTCAATTTGGATTACATGGAAGGAAATATTAAAATATTTTATTGAATAATGAATTAAACCCCTCATAGTTCTCATGGGATTCGTTGAAGTTTATTTGGCTAGTCTAAAGGACGTTCATGGGTGTTCCTCTTCCATGAACTTGAAATTGAGTGGTTAAAGGATAAATTGAAGGGTTTATGAGATAAGACTAATGATAATTATAGTTGTAATTTTAAAAATTTATTATGAAATGAAACTAATGGTAACTCTGTTTAGTTATTTAATATGTCTTATGGAGGATGTTGGTTATGTCTGAAATTGTTAAATTGTTATGGTATCAATAGTATATGTCTTAAATGATCAAATGATCATTTTCTAATGGATATGTTGTATGAGTGGTGTTTTGGACTGAGGATCCACACCAAGGATTGGGATATATTGATGATTTGAGCCACACCTATATATTTCTTGTGATTGGGAGTTAGACTAAGGCTCTAGGACCCTAATGTCTGCAACTAGTGCGATTACCTAGACTGAGGGTCCAAGGTAAGGTTTATGATTACCTTGGTCAAGACTCCATGGTAAGGATTATGATTACAAAGATTAAGGCTACAAGGATATATTTATTAAAACCTGGACTGAGGTTACAGTGTATGGTTTATGATTACATGTAAGGAGGCTCCTGGTTAAGTTGATATATATATATATATATATTGTTGTGAAAATATTTTCCATGTGATGTAGTGAAACATGAACCCCATATGAGTTGTTTAGCTGACTAGCCTAGGATGAAGTGAATTTGATGAATATGGGAAACTCATGGAACTAATGAATAAAGTGGTTGATTGGATTATTCCTATATGTGTTGGATAAATATTGATAACACAATGAACTAATGATGTAAGTGTTGGATGTAAAAACTATTGGTTAATGGAATATGGTTTATCTTTCATTTATGATTTTGTTTACTATATTTATACAAATAGTATTCATACTGGATACTTTATAGACACAATTTGTGGTGGCCTACTATGTTGTACTCACACCATTATCGGTCTACCATTGGGTAACTGAGTAGACATCATGGTCATTGGTCAGAACAAGGGAAAATGCCTTTTGCAGAGGGTTGATTTTGGTTACATGGATGTACATGGATGAGGGGACCAAATGTGTTGTCAGGACCTATTTAGGGAAATTTTAATCTTTTATTTATTATGGGTTCTTCTTTGACATTTGAAACTATATCGCATGACATGAAATATTTACTTTTTCTGTGGTAATGTACAGAGATTTGGGAAATGGTTTCTCATGCACATTTATTTATTTATATTTATTCCTTTTTTCAATTTTTATCTATTTTGGATTACTATAATAAATCTGATATAGTGTACCCATATGTAAAATTACCCCCACACTACTAGTCTATAAAATCTGTCATACATAGAGGCACACATGAGGTATTGTAGCGAAACAGCTTAGGGCACAGGTTGTAGTGGCACCATGGTCTGGTGTTACAATGTCTCACTTTTACATGGGTGTTAAAATTTTTGGGAATCCCTAAACATATTATAAAATCATTTTAATTCACTATGATGACCATAAATGAAAGAAATATATTATGGGATAGTAGGAAAGCACCTATTCATGACCAAATATACATGAACATCCACTATAAATTAACTAGAATGACCCATTTACATTATGTTTATAGAGAAACCCATTTCTCAAATCATTTCATTATCTATGTGTATATAAATAAGCCATATCATGATTAAATTCCAGTAATTGATGCCAAATATATAGAGACCTAAGCCTAAAAGAAATTGGTATTAAATCCGTTCAAAAAAATATTCAATATATCCCTGAAATAAATAATCTAGGTAACTATAATAGTTTAGGGTAATTAAAAACATGATACATAAAAATATTATTTAATTAAAATATTCATTAAATAAAAATTCATTATTTTAATATGTATTCTTTTATACTTGGCATACTTAGTATGAATCTACCTAGAATTTGGAATAAATAACATCTAAAAAGGGGCGAGATCATATTATTATTAAGGGAAAACTAGATTGATATAAAATAATGATAATGTGTACAAATATCATGAGAATAATGGTATTAAATTATTAGATAATAAGTATAAAATCATAAAAAACAATTAATAAATCAAAATCTAGGGTCATGGGATGAAACAATACTGTATCATAAGATTTAGTAACCATAAAAAACAATAATGATCTACGATTTCATATAATATTTATATCAACATTTTATAAGAGTGTGGAATCATAATAGGCATAGAAAACATTTCATATGTCTAGGATACCTATAGAGAAAATTATATCATATTGGAATAAGAAACACAACCAACATCCCATATCATTTTTTGATCATGAATCCCTACCCAATTCCCATAATTGATCAATAAAATTACATTGTTTCCATAATTATCTCTTGAGGTATATCGATTTACCGTACACATTGGAGGGATATAGAATTATAATCCCACCAATCACATAAAGTGTAACACCCCGACCCTAGTTACCTAGAGTTGGTGCATTATTATATATCATTTGCAGGATCACAATATATAACGTCCTGAAAGACCGATTAGTTTAGTAGCCTTGGATGTAATAGATACATACCTATGTTTTACATTACATAATGAAATAATGAAAAAAACCATTTTCCCCCTTGGAACACACTTATATCCCTTAGCCTATACCTACAGTTTAATCATGATATACTTCTTCACATCATGGAAAAAATAAAACAAATAAAATGGTGAGATCAGATTCTCAGTAAGGATAACAATATAGCAGAAACTTTCATAAATAAGCATAAAAATTTAAGGCAATTTATACGACTAAAACAAAATCCTTTTGAACTTAAATTTCAGCATAATGTGGAAAAAATAAATCAAATAATTTCATTTACTTCTTCACAAGGATATTATACTAGTCGAATAATCTCATGTAATATCAATAACTAATTTCATAATGATGGAATGCACAATCCCGGACACCGTAACCACATAGTTAAGACCTCGTGCAAAGACTAAAAATAAAAAATTTTCAAGGCCGTTTTCCAAGACACTAGTTTGTCTCATGAGACCTACCGATGCATCGAGGAGCTATAGTAGGATCCACATGTCACTTACTAAGTCCAATTCATTCCTCGTATAAAATGGTTGAAACAAAATCTAAACATTTGTATTGAAATTAACATACAAAATGGAAATATTTTAACCATAAACCATGAATGGTATAAAAATATCATATCCATAGTCAAACATAACTCATTCAATACAATATAGAATATTGTATTATATTAAATTAACATCAATTGAGAACAATGAAGGATATTAACATAGATAAAAATAATCATGAAAACTATTTGAGAGAAATATCCCCCTTTTTATTGAAATCATTTAAAAGTCTAACTATTTATCAAGAAGCTGTTTAAAATAGATTTTTGAATAAAAGTGTCCCATACCACTTTGGAAATTTTAAAGGGAATTTTAATTTTAAAACATTCATGTCCATATAAATATTTCCTTAAAACCATTTTTAAAACATGGACATTAATGAGAATGATTTAGAAGAATAAATATTTATAAAATTTAAAATGTTATTTTAGTTATAATTCCATACCAAATTAGAGACACTTGAATACAAATAATTGAGGTAATAAAAACATTATAATTTCACGAGAATAAATGGAATCATGATATACTATGTCAAGGTACAGAATATACACCACATTAATGTGAATTGGCACATAACAATAAAGAAGTCCCAATGGAATGTAAATTGAGATAAAATACCTTATAAAGATTATATCCTTAGGTTATAGATAGATCAATGACATAATTATGTGTGAAAAATATAAATACACTCAATATTATTGGACATTCTATTCCAATCAATCAGAGTACATTCACACATATCATTTAAAAGTAACACCAATAATTTGGATGTTTAACTCAATGAATGGAAATTGAGTTAAAATTACTCTTATCAAGTTCATATAGATGACTTACAAATTTATCAATGGAGTGATTATTTATATAAAAATTATATCCACATAGAGGGGAGTGTAAATTAAAACATAAGTAAATAAATAGTGACTTCTTACATAATCTTTGAGTAAAATAATCAATGAAGTTTGCGTAGAACCCAATGAGTGGAAATAGAAATTGTAAATTCCATTACAGAATTGGTAACTTACAAAACCTACACCCCATAAAAGAAGGATCATAAAATGAAGATGTAAATACCCATAAATTAAATTATATTACACAAATAATACAATCATGGGAAGTACATAGACATCATAAAATGAAATAGTTGCAATATAACATGAATCTCAGGCGAATAAGAAGTGAGATGAAAACTCTTTACCTTGTACTTTTCCTTAGTATAGGGTAGGATAAACTCCTATATAATGGTTAAATCATTGTTATTAAATTATAAAAGAACCAAATACATAAATATGATATAATATATGATCTTCTAATGCTGCTTTGTTAATGATATTTTAGTAGTATCATTGTTTTGGGTGTTTACTGATTTGTTTTCCTTATATGTTTTGTTATGTAAGTCATGGTTTTATGTATAGGATGTATTTTGTTAATATAAATAATGATATTATGTTCTTAAAAATTATTTTTAAATCATCAAGTGAAAATCATTATTGAATGGTTACGAGGGGGAATGAATCATGTCGCGTTTGTGGAGACGGTAATCCGTATGTACACACGAGCAACAATATCATCCAACTGTTGGTAAAATCATATGTAATTGGATTGTAGATAATATATAAAAAATAATTAACATGTTATATTTATTATTTACATCAATTTTACTCATTATTATACCCATCCAAATAATGAATTGTTGAATAAAAAACTACACCACTGCGTGGAGACGGTAAGCCGTACGTACGCACGTATAGTGGCTTTGTCATTCATAGGATGGATAGAATAATGAATATGATTTTACCATATTTATAAAAATTTCAAATTATGTAGAAGGTACTGGATTTATTATTTTGGTATGGAAACAACAAGGAAAAAGGAAGTGGAAGAAGAAATGAACTTTGAAAGAGGTGGTGAAATTACTACCTCTTCTTCAGTTGCTTCAGTTTGATTTGATGAAAAGGGATCCATAGGTTGGTTTTCTAATATCAGAAATGACTATAGGTTTAATTTAGGGTTGTAGGGAGGATATTAGAGTAGGGGTTGGACGAGAAAAATGGATTTGGAGGTGTGAAATTAAGAGAAGGGGAAGTACCCTTTTATAAGAGAGGAGAGGGTCACTTTAGGAAAAGATGGAAATATTATTTTATTATATAATCATTTTTGGTTTATAATTGCTCCAAATGGATTTATTTCTTTTATAAGGTGGGTATGGGTCTAGTTAACTTCAAAAAATAGGTTTTAGACGAGTTTATGTCACCATATTAACCTTATCTTTTTGATTTAACACTTAGTTAAATTGTTTAACTTTTACCGTGTCTTCTTTATATTCTTACACAATGTTGTTAATTAACATACAATAAACTACCAAGAGAACCTAAAGTGGTTCATTAACGATATATGTATCATTATATAAGTCTTTTGACCTAAACTTAGGTTTTTAGGAATATTATATCATTTAATAATACAATATTTGTTTTAAAAGCTCATTTATGTCAATTTTGACACTATTTCATATTTAGTTTTTGTGAAACTCATAAAAGAATGAATACTTAAACAAAATTCATTAGATCAACCTTAACATGTCATATTGATCTAAAAAATTCTTGGAATTAATCAAAAGTATCCATTTATATTTATTTTGATATTTATAATATCATTTATGTTAATCTTTCATTAATAAGGTAATTTCTATATTATCACTGCGTCATAAATAAATTTAATTATTTAATGTCTAAAATTTATAAATAAAATACCATGATTTAGGAAATATTTTTATATTTATAATGAATATTTATAGTCGAATATATCTTATGTATAACACTATATTAAAAATGTTATAGTTACAAAAATTTGAATTTATCACTTTAAACTCTTCTTTAAATAAAATAATAATAAATGTCTTAATCTATACAAGTGGACTAAAGAGGATCATATTTTATTCCTATGGTTTCTTTTGGTTGAAAAAACTTATCCAATAGAATTAGGACATGTTTAAGGATAATTATAATTTCATTTTTTCCATTAATTACTCTACTTACTTTTAACCATGGTAAATAAAAGTCAAAAGTTACTATTCACCAAAAATTATTTTCATCTCATTGAACCAAATTTTACTTACTGATATCAACTATTTCTCTTTTATTTTTGAAATTAAATTCATAGAAGTGGTAAAATTTTGTTTTATGCAAATTTGCTAACGTGCCTAGAAGGTGGGTAAAAGGCGTTAAAAAATTCAATAAACTTTTATGCATCTAATTTTATTATAAAATGAATCCAATGAATTAAATTGAACTAATATATGTATTATTTATCTATTTTTAATTAAAATTAATTTAAATTAAATAAATAATTATCTAAATAAAAAGTCAAATTTTAAACTATAACGTAGTGTTTTTCAACTATGCATCAAAAATTGAATGTTTTTAGAAAAAAAAATTCACCCTAATCTAAATTTGATATTCCGAATCCAAAAATGAAGTAAAATTTACCAAATTCAAAATTTAGGAGTTTCATTGATTAATTTAAAATTAATTCCCATTGTCAAGGCCAGAAATCGGGTTTTTGAGAAGTAAAAATTGTTAAAAGATTGATATGTTTTTGTGTCTAATATAAAAGTGAAATTACTTCCAATGACCAACATTGGATTAAATTTTAAAAATATAATCTAATTATAATTGAAAACCATTCAAAACTATAATTTAAGACTCTAAATTATTTTGATTAAAATAGTTGTTTTCAATTAAAATTTATCATCTTTTATTATTCATCAAAAAAATGAAAGTTATCAGAAAAACACCAAAAATTTATCCTAACTAAATTTTTATGTCATGATTCTAAATAAGAATTTAATATCATCAAATTGAATATATAAAAGTTTCCAATATTTTATTTATAAAGGGTTCTCAATTAAAAGGTGGAAAAAATGCATTTTTTGAAAAATAATTCTTTTGTCTCAAAAATTGAATTTGTCCTTATATTATGACTAAGAAACACAATAGATAAATGTTAAAATTAAATGGGAAATATATAAATTCAAAATGTGGTTATTACTATTCATAACTACTTTTTAAACGGCTAGTTTTATAGGTTGTGGTGCACTTCGACTCTATGTTGCGTACATCACACTCTATTTTATTATTTAAAGAGAAGCGTACCGTGGAATCTTGGGCTGTTAAATTCTTCCCTCATTCAATAAATTGTGTACTCACAATTTGATATTGTTCTTCATATATAAAAGGTTAAAAAAATAGATCATTAATTTGTGGAAAACCCACATCGGAAATAGGGTTAATAAATTTTAGTCTTAATTAGAAGGAAAGGGAAATGAAAAAGTCACCACCAAATTAGGATTTAGAATAGAATAACATTGGTGGAAATTATAATTGAAGGAAAAATGTAAATATTTATAGAGAGTGATTTATGTCATTAATAAAAAACTAGTTAATTGAAATTTAAGGGCCTCAAAGCCATAAATCTATAATTAATAACATAAGGTATTAGGATAAGACATTTTTGGGTTTAATATTCTTTCCATAATGTTTAAGAAATAATTTCTTCATAGAATAAGAAAAAAATACTTGATATGTATAATTCCATCCTTTAACTAATTTCTACCACAATCTCATCTTTCACTCCAAACGATGAGTATTCAAGATGACTTCGACACACTTGAAGTTCCAGAATCAACTTATAGAGAATCACATAATCCACAAAGGATAAAATATATATTTCCCCCATCTTTAGAGATTAACCAAAACCAAAATGGTTAGTACAAGATCAGATGATCCCCCAAAAGGATAATCTTTTATAGAAATAAATACGAATCTTAATTTCTAAAATTAACAAACAATTCTCAAAGTTCAATAAATACCATTAAATAAACAATTTTCCATAAAATCCTTCAATATAATCCAAACTAATATTGAAAACCCAAACCTAGAATAATTTGATTACGTAGTCTTCCACTTTAAATTGTATCTCCAAAAAACATCAACTACTCTCAAAGTCACTTAATTAAAAGTAATTAACCTAATCACATATTCTCTATGATAGGATAATAATTTTCATAAATAACCTAAATCGCTATAAGTACAAAATAAAAACATAGATAAAAATCTGACATTACTCCTCAAATGAAACCCCATAGTATTCTAGTTTCCTTAAGCTTATAGTGTTACCAATAGAGTGAACATCTTCTAAAATAACATTTATTGCATAATCACGAAATAATTTACCTATACTAAGGATACTAATTTGATAAACATAAGATCCAAAATCAACTTATTATTAATCAATAAAACCATTTAACTTAAAAGAATTAGTCACACTAACTAGGGACTTCAAGTAGTCCAGTGGTAGGCAATAAATCCCAGTCATAATTTAGTTGTGGGTTTGATTCCCACAGCTTTGTCTGATGTGATGGGTTGTCACACGGTCTGCATGTTGTTATTTTTCAAAAAATATATTTTATAAAATTTACAAAATGAGATAAATTCCTCAAAATAACCATAACATAATTTAACCACAAATGTAGTCTCATACCATGAATTTTCATCCCAAAATTTAATAACCTGTAATTGCCTCCAAATCAAGGATTATGTAAACACAAATAGTTATTTAAAACTATATCCAAAAGAGAAAAGATAATTCTTCCTCAAATAGAATTTTCACATATTGAACTGCAGGGTTACACATACAAGAGAAAATTATTCCAAAGTAATCCAATCAACAAAGATCACTAATACTTTTAAAAATTTCTCCATCAATTTTTTCCACATAGGTTCTTCCTTGACCAAGAGGTTATCCTATAAAATAGTACATTCACTCGGCTAATGCCTATGTCCACTAAATTTATGGAAAATAACTGTAAATGGATTCTTGGGATCATTTTTATTTTCTTCCATACTACTCTTCATTTTACCTCGACAATTCATAACATTATGTCCTTCTTTCCCACAGAAAAATCATTTCTCTATTCTATTGAGACACTTTCTTGGGTGTATCCTTCCACATTTCCTGCATGATGGAAATTGATCTTTCTTTTCTCCATAGTCTCCACTGCTGGAGCTATTATAATTCACAGTCTTTTGTTTCTTTGTTGATTCCAAGAGATGGTTAATATATATGTTGTTGATATTATTTTTAGAAAACATTCAGCATGAACATGATATATTTTACGCCTATAAACATTCCATTTCGGTGCTCATTTTCACCACCTTTCCCACCTTGTACATTATGCTCAATGTTACTATGACTTCCTTGGAATCCATCTATTGACTAAATCTAGAAATCATTGTGTGAGTAACAATAGTTATAAAATCATTTAGAGAATATCACGACACCTTATTTTCAATCTAAAACACCTTAGTATTAACAAAGTTTATTTATTTTAATCTTATATTAAAATCAATCAAATTAGTTTGTAATGAAAATGTGAATTATCCTAAGCATATCCCTAGGGACTGTCATAACCAAGAGTGCAGTAAGGCCCATTGTCGTTCACCATTTCTCATTCGAGTCTAGATCAAATCGATGTTTTCAGGTTTTACCCCTAGGTACATCTGTGCCAGATCCACCTGTACCTACTAGTATCCAGAATGATATGTATTTAATGGAAAAACCACATAATATTTACATTACCAAAAAATTTGGATGTTATTCTATACTAATCCCCAAAATCTATCTTATGGTAATTTTCTCTGATTAGAGTTTTTATAAATCTAGTTTTCCAAGGTTTATACTAAACTTCCTTTGATACCAACTATAACGCCCTGACCCTAGTTACCCAGAGTTAGTGCATTATTACATATCATTGGAATGATCATAAGAGATCAAGTCCGAAAAGACCGATTAGTTTAGTATACTTGGAAGCACTATATACAAATATAAGTTTTACAATACATGATGAAATAAAGAAAAACAACATTGTGTCCCATTTGAACACATTCATATCCCTTAGCCTATTACTGAATGATAATAATAATATACTTCCTCACATCCTAGGGAAAATAAAATATAGAATTTGGTGAGCTCAGATTCTCAGTAAGGTTAACAATATAGAGGAAAATTTAACAAATAAGCATAAACATTTAAGGTAATGTATAATACTAAAACATAAGCCTTTTAAACTAAAATATCATCATAATATGGAAAATATAAATAAAATAATCCCATTTTATTATTCACATAGATATTATAATAGCTGAATAATCACATGTAATATCAATGGCCAAATTCATAATGATGGAATGCATAATGCCGAACATCATAACCACATAGTCAAGGCCTCGTGCCAAGACTAAAAATATGATTCTGTAAAGGCCTTGTTCGAAGATGCTAGTTTGTCTCGTGAGACCCACAGATGCATCGAGGAGATATAACAGGCTCCACCTATCACTTATGAAGTCCAATGAATTCCACATATGAAAAGGTTGAAACATAATATAAACATTCGTATTAAAATAGCATACAAAATGTAAATATTTTAACAACAAACCATGAATGGTATAAAAATAGCCCATCTATAGTGAAACATTACTCATTAAATACAATATGGAATATTGTATTATAAAAAATTAACATCAATCGAGAATAATGAAGGATATTGACATAGATGAAAATAATCATCAAAACTATTTGTGAGAAATATCTCCCATTTTATTGAAAACATTTAAAAGTATCACTATTTATCAATAAGATGTTTAAAATTGAGTTTTGAATCAAAGTTTCCCATACAACTTTGAAAAATTTAAAATTATTTTTAATTTTAAAACATTAATGTCCATATAAATAAGTCCTTGATACCATTTTAAAACATGGACATTAAGGAGAAATATTTTGAAGAATAAATCATTAAAATATTTAATATGATATTTTAATTAGCATTGCTAACCAAATGATAGATGCTTGAATACAAATAATTGAGTTAATAAAAACATTATAATATAATGAGAATAAATAGATTCATGATATACTATGTTAAACTATAGTATATACACCACATTAAAGTGAATTGGCGCATAAAAACAAAGAAGTCTCAATAGAATGTAAATAGAGATGAAATAACTTATAAAGACCATATCCTTGGGTTATGGATAAATAAATGACATAATTATGTGTGCCAAATATAAATAAACTCAATAAGATTGGATATTCAATGAAAATAAATCAGAGGAAATTCACACATATTCTGGTAAAAACAACACCAATGACTTGGATGTTTAACCCAGTGAATGGAAATTGAGTTAAAATTACTCTTATTATGTTCATATCGATGACTTGAGAATTTATAAATGGAGTGATTATGCATATCAAAAGTTTATCCACACAAAGGGGAGTGGAAATTACTACATAAGTAAATAAATAGTGGCTTCATACATAATCTTGGAATAAAATAATCAATGAAGTTTGCGTAGAACCCAATGAGTGGTAACTGAAATTTGAAATTCCCTTACTGAATTAGTAACTTACAAAAACATACACACCATGATATAAGGATCATACAATGAAGATTTAAATACCCATAAGTTAAATTATAATACACAAAGAATACAATCATGGGTAGTATATAGACCAAAAAAAGGAAATAGTGGAAATATAACATGAATCTCACGCAAATAAAAAGTGGTATGAAAAACCCTTACCTTGTAATTTTCCTCAGTATAGGGTAGGATAACCTCTTGTATAATGGTTAAATAATTGTTATTAAATTATACAATAACCAAATACATAAATATGATATCATATATGATCTTTTAATATTGCTTAGTTAATGATTTTTAAGTAGTATCTTTGTTTTGGGTGTTACCTAATTCGTTTTCCTTATATGTTTTGTTACATAAGTCATTTTTTATGTATAGGATGTATTTTATTAATATACATAATTATATTATGTTCTTATTTGTTTAAATAAACAAATAAAAATTCTTCTTGAATAGTGACGATGGAGAATGGATCTTCTCACGTTTGTGGAGATGCTAATCCGTACGTACACACAAGCGACAATATCATTCAATTAATGGTAAAATCATATTTAAATGGATGGTATATAATATATACAGAAACATTAACATGGTATATTTAATATTTAAATCAATTTTACTCAATATTATACCCATCCAAATAATTATGTTTTGAACAACAAACTATACCACGACGTGGAGATGGTATGCCATACGTACGCACGTATGGTGACTTTGTCATTCATAGGATGGAAAAAATATTGAATATGGTTATAAAATATTTCTAATAAAATTATAGTGTGTATAAGGTACATGATTTATTATTTTTGTATGGAATCAACAAGGAAAAGGAAAGTTGAAGAAGAAAAGAACTTTGAAAGGGGTGGTGAAATTATTACCTCTTCTTCACGTGCATCCTTTTGATTTGATCAAAAGGGTTATGATCAAATTAAGGCCTTTAGTTTTATGTGAGGGTAGTTAGGAGGATATTTTAGAAGGTGTTGGCTGATCCAAATGGACTTTGAGGTTTGAATGTAAGATAAGGGGAAGTACCATTTTATAAGAGAGGTGAGGGTCTCTTTATCAAAAGATTGAAATATTATTTTATTATATAATCATTTTAGGTTTATAATGGCTACAAATGGATTTATTTATAGGATAATGTGGGGATGGATCTAAATCCCTTCAACCAATAGGTTTTAGACATGTTTTTTTAACCATATTAACCTTATATTTTATATTTAACTCTTAGTTAAATAGTTTAACCTTTACCATGTTTTCTTGTATTCTTACACTATATGGTTAATAAACTTACTATAAACTACCAAGATAACCTAAAGTGGTTCATTAATGATATATATGTATATATAATTATATAAGTCCTTTGGCCGGACATTATATTTTTTAGAATATTGTATCATTTAATAATATAATATTTGTTTCAAAAACTCATTTATGTCAATTTTGACTCTATTTAGTATTTCGTTTTTGTGATAGTCATAACATCATGATTAATTTGAAAAAAATCATTGAATCAACCCTAACATGTAATATTAATTTAAAAATTTCAATTAATGCATCAAAAGTATCAATTAACATTTAATTTGATATTTATAATATCAATTATTTTAATTGTTCATTAATCTGGTAATTACTACATCATCATTATGTCATAAATAAATTTAATTATTTAAAGTCTCAAAATAATAATTCAAATACCTTGAAGTAGGAAATATTTTATCTTTCTAATAAATATTTTTAGTCAAATTTATCTTAAGTATAACAAAATATTAAAAATGTTTTACGTATGAACATTTGAATTTAACATTTTTAACTTTTCTTTTAATAAAATAATAATAAATTTCCAAATCTAATCCAAGTGGACCAAAGAGGATCATATGTTATTCCTAGGGTTGATTTAGGTCACAAAATACATATCCAATAGAATTAGGACATGTGTTAGGGTAATTATAAAATCATATTTACCTTTAATTACCCTATTTAGTTTTAACCGAGGTAATTAAAAGTCAACAATTAATATTCACCAAAAATTATTTTCATCTTATTGAACCACATTTTACTAACTAATATCAACCGTGTCTCTCAGATTTTTGAAATTCAATTCACATAAGCGGTAAAATTACGTTTTATGGAAATTTGCTAATGTGCCTAAAAGTTGGGTAAAAGACTTTAAAAAATTAAATAAAATTTTATACATCTTATTTTATTATAAAATGACTCCAATGGATTAAATTAAAATAATATAGGTATTATTTATCTTTTTTTACTTGAACACAATTTAAATATAAATAATAATTATTTAAATAAACAGTCATTTTTTAAACAATAACGCAGTGTTTTTCACTATTCATGAAAAATTGAAAGTTTTCAGAAAAATATCAAAAATTAACACAAAGAAAATATTGATATTTTAAATCCAAAAATGATGTCTATTTTTCCAAATTCAAAACTTAAGAGTTTCATTAATTAATTTAAAATTAAATCTCGTTGTCAAGACCAGAAAGCTTTTTTTTGAGAAGTAAAAACTATCAAAAGATTGATATGTGTTTATGTCCAATTTAAATGTGAAATTACTTCCAATGAACAACATTAGATTAAATGATAAAGATATAATATAATTATATTTCAAAACCATTCAAATGTATAATTTAATACTATAAATTATTATAATTAAAAAAGTTGTTTTCAATTGAAATTTAGTATCTTTCATTATTCATGTAATGACCCGGACCAGAACAACCACCCAAACAGTGCTAACTAGGTTGGGTGTTACTACCTTAGGAACACCTCCCTGGATGCCAAAGGTTTTCCACTAGAAGCAAGGGTATTATAGGTATAGTGTGGCGGCTATACCCTCTTAGAGGATAAAAATGGTACCGGTCTGAGTATAATAATAATGATGCAGCAAAATAAACAATCCAGCAGACTCAAACCAAACCTGTAGACTGAAAGCACATTCAATATCGATAAATAGAAGAAGCAATAAATATAAAAAATAGTAGTAGAAATAAACATGAAATCATGTTGAACCTTGTAACTACAACTGAACAAAAAAAATCCTTCATCCGAAATAGGTCTTACATATCCATATATAAAAAAGGTGCCAATGAATAACCATATGTAGCTAAAACAAGTAAGCATGCTGATATAGAAAAGAAATCAAGGAAAAGTAAAATCCATATTGGAAATACCTCAAGGTCCATACCATCTCCATACAATAGCTAATGCATTCTAGCTCGTGAAGCTGACCTCCTTCCTGCACGTAAATCCATAAAGTCTGCACGCATCCCGATGGGCCTGTACAGGATGTGAGATGAATCTCATTAGGATACCACCCAACGATGGAGACCTAATATAAGTGTTTAAGTGGGCAGAAATTTATATGTAAAACATTAAAAAATATGATGCAAAACAAACACAAACTCCACTGGTGGTTGGCAGCCACCATGAAGTGTCACCTACTTTGGCCAACACCAGAATATCTGTCATGTAACCCATCACCATGTGCCCCCTGACACCATGTGTCTCAAGTACCGACATCTTGAAGGCATTCTAAGAAATAGTATCCCGAAGGAACAATGATGTCTATCCTAAAATAAGTAACTGGAGGGACAACTATGTCTACCCTCAAATAATGTAACCTAAGGGACAATGATGTCTTCCCTCAAATAATGGAAAACCTCTTACCCAAACTCAATAGGTTCAATTCTATCCCTTGAAGGCTCCTCACCTTCCATGTGGCTTCCTACATCATGAAACCCCAACCAATAGTACCTAAAGCGCAACTAACGGGGCTTCTACCCACATGAGTGGTCAAAACCACGTCATCATGGAGTCTCTCTATGTGCACACTACTCAATGTTCCGGGTGAGCGGTAATCAAAAAAAATAGTACTCAATCTACAACACCTCTGACACCTCGTGTCCCTATGACCATGCTGCTCAAGTCCGACGACCTCACCATCCAAGTAAATTGGGACATGCCCAACCTGACAGTCACCATGTCTCAAGCCGACGTCCATGACACCCAATCCTGTGGTCAGCACCAACCAATGTAACCTGGGCCAAGCCCAACCAGTGATGAGAATCACTCAAGAATATATGGTCCATGACCAACACAACCTCAAGGGTTCCAGCATATGCAATTTATATATTATATTTAATAATCAAAGGAATCACTTTTAAACAGGAAAACAAACTAAATAGTTGAAATTCACTAACTAAGTGTTGTCCTATACAAGAAAAGAGGTTTTTAAGGCCTCTAACAATTCATATCGAGGTTTAATAAACTAAACTCAATAGTTTAAAACAATAAAATTTGATTATAACCATTTTGGAATCCCCCTACCAAAACTCCCTGATGAGCAATAACCACTAGCCCGACCCCGCTCAAGAAAAACAGGTAACAAGGCATACCCAAATGCATCCTATATGTCTATTATCAATTAAACAGACAATAATAGATAAAATAGTGTCACACTCGAAATACCCAAAAACGAGTTATAGGTCGCACCACCCAAATGAATGCAAAAAAAGAGGGTTGCACCACCTACTTAAGACTCATATGATGCTACTTATTTGGTAACAACCTCCAATTAAGTATAAAACGTGGTAGATCTACAAAATAATCAAAACCGATCAAAACCCTATAACTCGTACTTGAAATGAAATAAATAATAATAGATCAAGAGGAATCAAGGCCTTACCGAGGGGGTTCCAATGGATGAGATGATGTTTGAATCCGAATTCAGATGGAGAAATGGGAGAGAAAAGATGTTCTGGTGGCTTGGTTCGCGAAACCGGGCAACCCCCTATTCCTTCTGCCTCAAAACGAGGCTACTTCCAGTTTTAAGAAAAATAAAATAAAGAATACGATGTGTACTTTAGGACTACATGCCGTGTTTCATTTTACTATTCATAAGATGGCTGAAATTTCACTGAGGACTTGCAGGATGACTACACAGCGTGTACCTGTGGTACACGACATGTACCTCTCTACCCGACTGACATCCCCAACAAACCTATATATCCCCATACACAACCCCTCTACACAACGTGTACACATAGTACATGACGTGTGCCTGCTAAATACATTCTTCCCCGCCAACAGGAATACACGCCATGTATGGAATCCATACACGAGAATGGGTACACAACGTGTTGAGAAATACTACACGTCGTGTAGTACAAAATTCCTACACTGTCATAACACAGCATGTACTCGGCGAGCACACGACCGATACAGGCATATCCCCTACATGGCATGTACTTTATAGTACACAGCGTGTAGTCTTGAAATTTCCAAAACTCCTAGATTTTTCTTGTATCATTAGAATCGAGTCAAAAATTTAAACAGGGTTGGGATTTTGACCCATTCTAAAAACCCAGGTTCTTACAATCTCCCCACCTTAACATAGCTCATCACCAAGCTATCAAATGAAACTCGGAGATGGCACCAAACATTCCACCCTAATCAAGTAACCCAAACTACCCCAGACTTAGAGGTCCTGGCTAAATTCTTTAAGGGGCTACCCACTTTAGGAATTTCCTAACACGGTCTCAACTTGTCAAACTCAACACAAGAAAAGGTTCACTAACCTGTTTTTCGGACACATGGTCCTCTCTTGACGCATCATCACCCCTACGCCTCATTTGGGCTCCCGTGTCATTTCTGACACCCAACGTATCCCACACCACATCGATGACCACCTCCACGAGGTCCTGCATCCCATTGATGGTCAAAATAAAAACTGATGCCATGTACCTCAAGTAACTCGCATCCTTGATTCCCCAATGCCCAAGGCACCTCAAGTAACCTGCATCCTCGATGCCCCGATGTCCACGACACCTCAAGTATCCTGTATTCTCGATGCCCCGATGCCCAGGGCACCTCAAGTAACCTGCATCCTCAAATCCTTGATGCCCAAGGCACCTAATGTAACCCACATCCTTGATGCCATGATGCCCATGACACCTCATGTAACCCGTATCCTCAATGCCCCAATGCCCATGGCACCTCATACATATATATAAAAATATATAATGCACTCGATATAGTGCCAATCCCAATGACCATCATCTAGTTAGTCCATAAAAATCTTATGCACCTCGTGATCTCAAAACGAGCATGCCTCAGTAGGTCATACAAAAAGAAAATGAGAAATTCCGGACCACACTAGTGGAGTACCTCTAACCTTCATCATCTCACCAGCCTGCTTAGCCTCTGGCAGCTCCATGTCATGCACCTGGCCTGAAGTACAACTTCATGATGCCTGAAATCCCTACAATGCTGCTCTAGTCACCGGCTACTGACCCCTCAGTTGGGTCATGTTGTCTTTGTCACATCCTCTGCGTGTAGCTGATCCTCAAGTACCCTCTCCTGGTACCAAACCTAAACCAACTCCAGATGCCACCGTCTTTCCTGGTCCCTGCATGCCGGCTATTTAAGAAGGCTTCCTGGAGAACCTCTCAAGATTTCTGACCTCTCCACATGCCTGACACTACGTTGGAGGCCTATCTCACTGAGTGCGAACATGTCACGGCTGCCCACACTGAAATCAAACAACTACTAAACTGCTATGAGGTGTTCTAGCTGATTCCTTGGCCTGTCTTCCCTAATGGAACTCATCTCTTCCTCATTTCTTGCTGTCTGAACCATCACATAAATTCATCGCCTGGACAACCTGGGGTCCATCCCTCTAGTTTCACTCCACTATAAGCATATGATTCACTCCCTCTAATAATGAACCCAGCCTGAATATATTCACCGGGATCCGAGTGGCATGTTGTAAGCCATCCTTAAAGCACCTCACCCTTGTCACGTCATCACTTACCATACCAGGTGAAAAGCGAGACATCTCAGTAGAAGAAGTTGCATAGTCCATGACCGACATGTCTCCTTGCTGAAGGTTCAAGAACTGCCGAGCTCTCTCCACCCTTAGTGTCTCTAGGAAAAAGTGCTCTAAGAACCCATCCTCGAAGTCTTTCCATGATAGTCCCTCATGCCTGTGAGCCTAAACCTGCACATCCCACCAACGCTTTGTCGGTCCTCACAGCATGTACTTTTCCATCTTGACCCTCTACCCTGGAGGCATCTCTTGCTGCTCAAAGATCATCTGCATGCTCTCTATCTAGTTCGCAGCCACCTACGAACCACCCTCACTGTGAAAAAAGTGGCGGGTGCTGTGACTGGAACTCTCGCATCAGATATTCCATAGATATATCTGTACCCTACTCACCTTTGTCGATCCCCTGAAAGACACATACCAGGCTATCTCGGAGCTTATCTTCATGCCATGGTCCAAACACTACCAAACCCGGTTGTTGTCCTTCTTGAGTTGGATCCTGAACCTGATCCTATCCCTGAGCATGTACCTGCGGCTCATGCTCTGCCTGCACTGGATCCTAAACATGATCCTACTCCTACTTCACTGTACCATCTTCCGCCTGACGATCCATCTGAGTCGACTAAAGGAACCCGCAAAATACCATAAATGGCCAGAAAACCCATATATATAATAATATATATTCAATGTAGATAAGGAAAGTAGTAAAGAGGCAGCATAAAACCACTACCCTTACTCTCCCCTATCACAACCCATGCCCAAGGAATCTAGACCTAATGGCCTCCTTACCTGCCCTCAACAGAGCCATGTATCAAAAGTACCTTGGGCCATGCCCATCCTGACAACTAACGTTGCCTCAAACCGATGACCGAGTTGCCCAATCCTGATGATTAGAATCACCTCATCCAATAGTATATGCTAGATCATATAAGAGCCAAACCCAAATACCATGCCACATGAAATTCTACAATTATACAAAGCGTGGAATAACACATATCAATTCAACAAGCAATTATATCAGGAATTTCACCTATTCACATTTCAAAGCATACAATGCATGGGAATTGACATTATTCACATGGTATTATCACATCACAAAGCATACATACAGTTATGAAATTGAAATACCCTAAAATGTTCCTATCAAAAGCCAAGAAAACAATCCTTTCTGTACCAGGCCATGGTCCAACTCTCCCTTACCACACCGGGTCAAGGTTCACATATCACAATAAATAACATCACACGCCAAGCGAGCCAACGAGGTGGAAATCATATAAATTGAAATCTAATAAAAAGCACAACATCAATTACCACCCAAGGCAACTTGGTCCATCAATCATACCCGGGGCTACAGGCACCCGAGAACAAGCTAGAAAGCCAGTTCTCATAACAACCTATCTCCCGTCTACCATATCCCAAATAGTAAAACCAATAAAAATAAGAATAGAAGTGTCAATATCATTCGTATCTAGAAAAACACTACTACTAAATCGCTATCAATAACTCCTCTGATACAACTTTTTAACGACCTGGACCTGAAATGCCACCCAAACAGTGCTAAACGGGTTAGGTGTTACTACCTTAGGCGCACCTCCATGAAAGACAAAGGCATCCAACTAGAAGTGAGGGTATTTTAGGTATAGTGGAGAGGATATAACCTATTGGCGGATACTAATGGTATTAGTCCAAGTATAATAATAATGATGTAGTTGAATAAATGACTCAGAAGAATTGAACTAGACCAACAGAGTGGAAGAAAATTCAATATCGATAAACAGTAGAAGAAATAATTATAAACAATAGAAGTAGAAATAAACAAAATAGCATGCCGAACCTTGTAACTACTACTAAAAAACAAAGCATGCATCCAAAATAGGTCATAGATATCCATATATATAAATGGAACCAATTGATAACCATATGTGGCTACCACACGAAAGCCTGATGATACAGAAAAGAAAGCAAGACAAATAAAACTCCATCTAGGCCAGACCTCAAGGTCCATACCATCTCCATGCAATAGCTAATGTAGTCCAAATCCTGAGGCTGACCTCCTTCCTGCACGTAAATCCATAAAATCTTCACACATCCTGAAGGGCCTGTGTAGGGTGGGAGATGAATATCAGTAGGATGCCTCCCAATGGTGTGTACCTAATTTAAGTGTTTAAGTAGGCATGCATTTATAAGTAAAATAGTAAATAGTACGATGCACAGTAAACAAAAACTCCACTGGTGCTCAGGAGCCACCATGAAGTGTCACCTGCTTCGGCCAATGCTGGAATCTCTGTCATGTAACCTGACACCATGTTCCCCTTGACACTGCATATCTCAAGTACCGACGTCCGGAAGGCACACCAAGAAATTGTATCCTAGAGGAACAATGATGTCTGTCCTCAAATATGTAACCAGAGGGACAGTGATGTCTGCCCTCAAATAAGGTAACCAGAGCGACATCGATGTTTGCCCACAAATAATGATGATCCTCTACCCTCAACCTGATAACCTCAATTATATCCCCTTAAGGCTCCTAAACTTCCACATGTCTTCCTACGGTATGCACCCCCAACCAATAATACCTAAACCGCAACTATCGGGGCCTCTACCCACACGAGGGGTCAAAACCACCTCATCATGGAGTCTCTCTATGTGCACACTACTCAATGTTCCAGGTAAACAGTAATCACAAAAAATATTACCCAAGACACACCACCTCTGACACCTTAGGTCCCTGTGACCATGCTGCTCAATTCTAAAGGCCTCACTATCCAAGTAAACCAGGTCATGCCTAACCTGACAGTCACCCTATCTCAAGATGATGTCCATGATGCAAAATCTTGTGGTCAAAACCACCCATTATAACCCAGTCCAAGCCCAACCTATGATCAACATCACTGAATAATATATGGGCCCCACCCAACATAACCGAAAGGGTTCCTGTATATGCAATTCAACAATTAAAAATAGTAATGAAAGGAATCACTTTAAAATAGGCCAAAAAAACTAAACAGTTGAAATGCACTAACCAAGTTTGTCATGTACCATCACAGAGGTCTTTAAGGCATTTAATAATTCATATCAATGTTTAATAAACTAAAATCAACAGTTTAAAACAATACAATTCAATTATAACCATTTTGGCATCCCGTGCCCAAAATTCCCTGATAAGAAAAAACCACTCGCCCGACCCCACTCAAGAAAAATAGGTAACATGGCATACCCAAAGGCATCCCATTGGACAATTATCAATTAAACATGAAATAACAGATAAAACAGGGTCATGCTTGAAATACCCAAAAATGCACCATAGGTTGTGCCACCAAAAAGTCTATGAAAACACAAAAATAGGGTTACAACACCTATGTGAGACTCATATGATGCTACTCCTCCAATAACAGCCTCCAATAAGGTCTAAAACATGGTAGATCTACAAATAAATCAAATACTCTCAAACCCCTGTAACTTTTCCTAGAACAGAAATCAAGAAGAACAACTCTAGAGGAATCAAGGACTTACCAAGGGTGTTCAAATTGATCAGATGATGTTTGAATCTGACTTCAGACAACGAAATGGGAGAGAAAATATGTTTTGGAAGCTTAGTTTGTGAAACCCTGTGACCCCCTATGACCTCAACATTAAAACGGGGATACTTTCTATTTTAATGAAAAAAGAATGTACATGGAAAGTACTTTAGGAATACATGTGGTGTTTTATTTTACTGTTAGTAATATGGATGAAATTTTTTCGAGGACTTGCCGACTAACTACACAGTGTATACCTATGGTACAAGGTGCGTACCTCTCTACCTTCCCGACATCCCCAAAACGCCATATATATCACCATATAGGGCCCCTCTACATGGAATGTAAAAATAGTACACTATGTGTTCTTTTTAAAGGCATTCTACCCCGCTAACAAGCCTACATTCCATGTAAGGCCTCCACACATAGGCAAGCGTACACGACGGTTCAAGCAATACTACATGGCGTGTAGTACGGAATTCCTACACGGCCATCACATGACATGTACTCGGCAAGCACACGGGCGGTATGCGCATAACCCCTACATAGTGTGTACCTTATTGTACATGGAGTGTAGTCTAGAAATTTCCATAACTTCTCATATTTTAACAGTTTCCTCAAAATCGAGTCAAAAATTCAAACAGGGTCGGGATTTTGACATATTCTAAAAACCCTGGTTCTTACAATTCATCAGAAAAATTAAAGTTATAATAAAAACACCAAAAATTAATCCAAACTAAATTTTTATGTATTTATTTTAAAGAAGAATTTAATTTCATAAAATTTAATATATAAATGTGTCAAATATGGGATTTAGACAAGGTTCACCATTAAAAGGAGGAAAACCTACATTTTCTTAAAAATACTTCTTTTTTCTAAAAAACTGAATTTGTCTTTATATTATATCTAAGAAACACAAAAGATAAATGTTAAAATTATATGGGATATATATAAAATTCAAAATGTGGTTATTACTATTCATAACTTCTTTTTTAAACATCTAGTTTGATAAGTCGTGGTGCGTTTGAACTCGGTGTTGCGTACATCGCACACTATTTTATTATTCAAATAGAAGTGTATCGTTGAAGCTTGGGGTGTTACATAATTAAAACCGTTCAAATGTGTTTGAAAATATCCCAAAAATTTAATTATATCATTACAAAATAACCCATGTAAATAAAGGGGCTTCATAACCATGTCATGACTATAGTAATAAACCATATAGAGAAAGAATAAATATGTTAACATCCGATTATATCCCCATGAAATCATATAATCTATAAATTATTAAAACATGTATAAAAATTATTTTATAATATCATTAGAATATTTCTTAAAAAACATTAATTTTTTTTCTTTGATAAAATTTTAACAAGGAATTCCCAAAATATTGGGGAAATAATTTTCAATAAAAAAAACTATTAAAATTATAATGGAATATTTAAATAAAATAATGATCATAATGGTGAGAAAAAAAGATTCTTTTCCAATAAACTAAATGACCACATTAATTTCACACATTTGTAAAAATTCAAACATGAAATTTTTGTAAAATATTAAAACAAATATTATATATATAAAAATTGTAAATAATGTCAAATTCATCGAGATTGAAAATTTTAATATATTTAATATATTGGTAAGAACTTCTTAAAAAAATGTTTTTTGAATATAGATAAGGAAGGAAATATTTGTTGTATAATGATAAAAAGTCACCTTTTTTATAGTAATTTCTCAATAACTTTAATTACGAAAGAGAAGAGGATGTCACTAATGTATAGAAATTATGTGAATAACCATAATAGAAGGAAATAAATGCAGTTTAAATGAAAAGTGCCCTAAATTTTCATTTATAGGTAATTTATCATAGAAAGTCAAAAAAAAATTCAATTGAAACATAAACACATAACTAAAGTGTTATTTAAAATTTTATCACTCCGTAATCCAATATAATAAATTTAAATTTATAATTATTATATATTAGAACTATATAAATATAGATAATATCATTAATAATGTAACACCTTGATATTTTAAAAGATGAACATCATGTTTGATACTATTTATGAATTGAAACACCTAGATTAGATGAGAATATAACACTATGGTACATTATGATAAATTTATTTAAAAAAAATATCATCGATATCTTGCAATGCACACAATAGTGGGTTTGAAGAAAACACAATGCTCTATTAATATATTATTGTTAAACATAACCATTTTATTCAAGACCTTGTGATGAAAGTTATTTAAAGTAAGAAATAAATTATGAAAATTTTACTTTTTTACATATTATTAAAAAAAATTCAATGGTACCTAGTAATTAGAAATAACAAAACGAACCATTTTAAATAGAAAGATAGGTTTTCTAGAGAACTAAATATTTCTAGAAGGAAGAATTACGGTGCAATGTGAAAATAATTTAAAATTAATTTTTACCAGTTGTAGAAATATTTCCCATAAGATAAATGTTTCAATGAATAGGGAAAACGTAGAAATTTAATTGAAAAATTCATACTCATTTTAATTATTTAAAAAGTTAAATTATATTTTTAATGTTTTTAATGTAAATTTTTTAAATTAAATATCAATTCATCCAATTTAGGTCATTTTAATCATTTTTATTTTGAATTGTGATATAACAACTTGGTAACCTTTTGAAAAAATTTCTCTTCGAAAAGATAATTTCACACTGTGTCTGTGAGATTAATTTTAAATTAAAAATCTCAACTTATAAGAATGGAATATTCAAAAAATGGTTACATATTTAGAATCCTAATAATTTATATTATCAAATAAGGTCAGTTTAATTTTTGACAAAGATTAATAATGAAAATAGTAAAAAATTATTTACATTAGTTAAGGTAAAATGGATTTACTAGGGGTTAATCTAAAATTTTAATGGATAAAATGACATAAAAAGATTCCTAAAATATATTTTATTCCAATATTTTGTTCAATAATGTATGAATATCATGAATAATCAATTTTTGGACCTTTTTCCTATGAAATAATTAGTACACTTTTCCCTTTTCAAAAATTACAATTGTACCACTCACCTCACTTATAAAAGGAAACCCCATATCCTCTATTCTTCACATCCTAAAAACATTTTTTTTTAGATATTAACATTCCATATAACTTACCAAAATTCATTCCCAATTCCTAGGAGTCTTTTTTAGTTATATATTCAACAAATAAATGATTTTGATTCAAACATAAGGAGGTTACCTGATGAAGATGTTACATTCTTCAATGATTATTTTTGTTTTATTTAATCCTTAAAATCCTTAAATTATAACTAATAAATGATGATATAATAACCTCAATACCTTCCATATAATTATATGTTTTTATTTAATGTTTATTCCCTTCAACTATCTCTACTTCCATCAAATTGGTTACAAAATCATCATTCGCGTGAACGGTGGACTTCCGCCTTGCTAACTGATGCAATTTTTATTTCCATTACCACCTCTCAGAGTTGGGATTGATGATGGATATATATATATATATATATTATATTTATAAAATATTAATTCCTAATTAGTCACTATATCATATATACCTTTTTAATTTCCATTCTATAGGGGATATTATAACGTTGCTCGTGTGTACAGTGGAGTACCGCCTCACGAAGTGACATGATTTGTTTTTCACTAAAGATTTACATGGAAGGTTATAAGGGTATATATAATGAATATATGTGATATAAATGACATTATAATAATATTAATGATATATTTATCATTCTTAAAACATATTATATATAATTGTTTTTCTTATATTGGAAAATGATAACATCATTTGTGTACGTTAGGACTACCGCCATCCCGAAGCAATCCAAATCCCTTTTAATCACTAAATCACATGAATGATATATATAATAATATTTAAATAATATGATATGATATTTGATATTATTATAATTATTAAAATATAAAATATCACTTAAATTCGTTCCATGATGATCATTGGAAAATGGAAACGTTACTCATATGTACATAAGGCATACCATCTCCATGATCATAATGTACATCATTTATCCTGACCATAATTTATGATTGGTTTTAAAAATAAAATTTATTTAAAATTATGATAATTATTTCATGATTATTATAATAGATATGGTGGAATAATATAATATTCACATGAAGTAGAAACTTTATAGAAAAGTATGGGTGAGAAAGCAAGGCATTTAACTGCCAAATCAATGAAAATAATCAATGATTATTAACAAATGAGTCGAAATATATTTTAGAATTATCATATATGATATTATAAATAATAATATATTTCTAGTTTAAGTTAATAACATGTATAAAACTACTATAAAAAAGGTTTTATCTTGTTCAACCCAAAAAAATGCCAGGTGAGGGACTTCATCTCAATTTCACTTCATTGAGGCATATTGTACTATTTTCACCTAATTTATTTTATATGGTGTAAATAATTGCACCATTATATGTAATATAATGATTTATTAATAATTAATTTTATTCTAAGTTTCAATTTTAATTATTTATTCAAAGGTTAATTACCTTTAAAATTAAAAATCATTAAAAGTTATTGTACAATCTCACTTTCTTTTGTGATTATTAACTATCTCATGAAACAATGACTTTATTAGGATAATTTTTCATTATTAATTAAATTTATTTTTAATATCTAAATTTTTTTATAATGTATATGATTATTTCCAAAGTTTTATACCATATTTAAATATGGTGGTTACTTTAAAATTATATCATTAACAAGGGGAAATATACATAAATATGTATCCTTTACTAAATATTGATATTTGTTAATAAGGAGAATTAGTCACAAATTAAATTTATAATTTTATATATGAAGAATGATTCATAATTGCATATATGGGTGGGTACCTATTATAGATTTCCCCTTGATACATCCATGACTCTCATGAGAATAATTAGTGGACCAAACCCAATGAGTTTGTATGCAGTGGTTTTAAATCAGGTGGCCAAACTAGGTGAGTTTTTACCTAGTATATTTAAAGCCTCTCACGAATTGTATTGATGTTAGAGGTTTGAAGGGATTGATAGATGAATTGTAATAATGGTGAATTTTATTCATTAATAATTTAGTTATTATTATCAATGATATTCTTACAATGATATTATCTCTAGATGCGTTGAACTCTTAGTTTATTGATTAAATGGAATGTGTGTTCAGTTATTTACGTTTCTATGTCTATTATGATTATTGATTCATGTTATATTCATATGTACTTAATCTTTTTTGATAATTAGATTTTTCCATTATTTGTATTACTTTATGTTGGATACGAAGAAATTTTTTTATAACTAATTAAAGGATTGTAACAATTTTCCATTTCTACACTATGTATTTTATATCCCTTTATAAAATGAGTGTCATGTATGTATCTATTTTTTCAAGAACACTAAATTGATCGGTACTTTAGTATTTTCCATTTATATATAAAATTTTGTACCAATTATGACACTGGCTCTAGGATACTTGGGTTAGGGTTGTTATATATGATCCATTTATAACATTTTAATAAATATTTATTCAAATCATCATTTTCAAGTGTTATATATTTCATTTTTCATGTAATTTTTTGTTTGATAGTTTAGGTCCTCGATTATTGATAAAGGTACGATCATCTACACAATTTTAATCATGATATAATTATCATACATTTTAATTATAAACATGTTTTCATTTATCCACAATTGGTATATATATATAATAATATCTTACTCTATTCATATAGACCATAATCCCTACGTACACATAAACACTCTCTTAATCTTATAATAAAAAGAAGTAGAGAATGATAAATAATATTTTATTAATATATTATCTAAATTATTTCAAAAATGAAAAACACACATAGATATAAATATAAATATATATATATATATTAAATACATAATTATAAAAATCCATTTGAGGCAATGATGCAAAATGAATCAGATCATTATGTGAAGGTGTTACACCACACGTACACACGAGAAACGCTTTTATTTCCCATTTGATGGAAATGGGGAGGAAGTGGTTGAAATTTAATCATAACAACATCTTAGTATATTTATGATATTGGTTTCAAAATTTTATGTTTCATATAATTGGGTTAGAGAAGGTGGAAGAAGGAATAAAATTGAAAGATAACATTTAAGATTTAAACCACTCATATGAGAGAGAACCTTTCACTTATAGCTTAATCCTTGAATGAATGTTCTTAGGATAATATCAAGGGATATATGATGAAATTAATAAATATAGTAATTTATTTTGGAAGTTATTTTCCATGATATATTTCTCTTGAGGCATGAATAAGAGAAGAGAGTTGTTGTCCTTTTATAAGTGAGGGAGATGACACACATATAAATTTTCAAAAGATTAAAATATATTAATGTACCAATACATAAAATTGTATTAAAAATGCCTCAATTTATAATATAAGATAATAAATGGATTAAATATAAAAAAATAAATGTTATTTATATTTGTTTTTAGTTAATTTCTTCCCTTATCTTTTTATTTTTTCCATTTTTACTTATTTTACCTATCACCATAGAAACAAAGTTTTTACCAAAGTCGCTATTTATAATGGAAAAAATATGAATTTGGCCCCATTAAAAATATGGATATTATAATTTAAAATATGTATCCTATTTTATCAAATTAAATTTCTATAATTGAAAAAATATCACTTTTTAAAAGCCATCAAAACATGAGGAAAAAATGTTTTCAAGAAAAATGTATTTTAATTTATAAAAATGTTTTTATACCTAGATTAAATATAATTTGAATTATAATTAAAGTATTTTGATTGTATTTAATCAAAAGTAAATTATTAAAATTTTAATTCTATTAAAAAATAGAAATTTGGAAATACTAAAATTGAAAAAATTCTATAAAATCGATATTTTAAAAAATTCACTATCAAATTAATCTTTTCAAAAAAAAATCAAAAAATAAATATTTAACTTATTTTGAAATTATTAATTAAAATATTACGAAATTTTATAAACTAAATTTTATAAAATTGGAATAAAATAACTATATTACTCATGAACAAAATAAAATAGAACCCATTTTTAAAGAAGGTGTATTTTTGAATAATATATTATCATATTCCAATTACTTTCCTCACAAAAAAAATTAAATTAATTTAAAAATATTTAATTGAATATATAATATATATATGTTTAATTAATAAAATTATTCAATAATAATTTATTTTATTTGTTGTGATAAAAATCATTTCACATCTAAAAACAATACCATGAAAAATAACTCTTTTTTACCTTTAAATAATGTTATCTTCATTGCTAACTAAAAGATATATAATATATTTATGATAATTAATTTATTATTATAATGGAAAAATATATTTCTTTGATTTTTTTCTACAGTGATCAATATACATCATTCAAATAAAAACAAATAAAATGTGGAAAAATACATTTCATGAGAAAATAGGTCCTTTAACCATTAAATTATTTCCTTAAAATTGAGTGTTGACCAATAAATTTTATTCCATAATATACTATTATACATATATTTAATAATGTGTTTAATCCTATTAAGAAATTTAAATAGCACAGATAGGACAAAAAGTGTGTAATATATCATAGTTCATTTTGACTCGGTTATGCGTGTAAAGTAGGCTATAAAATACCTCAAGTTTATTTCAATGGAAATACATACAAAATATTGGGTTGATACATTATTAACCACATAAAATTATTTTCTCCCTTAAAATTATGTCACTATAATACAAAAAAAGATATTATATCTAAATTTCACTAGATTCTTGGGTTCCCATGAAGCATCTTCAAATTTTAGATTTCTCTTGTGAACTTTTACCAGGTGAGTAGCCTTGTTCCAGATCAATCATTCTCTAGGATCCGATATTTATACCATATATTCTTCATAGGAAGGAACATTATCCATTGGTATGACCTTTGAGTTTATTACATGTGAAGGATCCTGTATGTAAATCTTCAATATAGATACATGGAACACATCAATATATTGAGAGAGGACAAATGGAAGTTGAAAGTGATTTGAAACTATACTAATACAACCAATAATTTCAAAGGTTTCAATATATATTGGACTTATAATTAATTTATTTACAAATATAATAACCTTATTCAATGAAATTATTCATTAGAATACCTTATCACCATTATCAAACTCAATATCTTACAGATGATTGTCAGAATAATGTTTCAGTTGACTATAGGCTACCATAATGTGTTGTTGGATGGACCTAACCATCTATACCATTTCTATAGAAAAATCAAGCCCACATATAATTATTTCTCCATCTTCATCCCCACATATTTTAGTTCTTAACTTCTTTCTATATAAGGGTTCAAATGTATAAATCTAAAAGCTTAAGTGAAAGATACAATAGTAAAAAACTCAATATTAGGATTGTATTGATCTAAATAGCCTTTGAAATCCATAGAGGTGGCTCCCAAAATATCTTAATAATATTTAAAATACCTATCAAACAAACCATATATCAAAGGATAATATGAAATACTAAATCTAAACTATATATCCAGATCCTATTTGAGACTTCAATAGAATATAAATGTAGAGCATGCATATCAATCAAATACAATAGAATACATTACCCCTTTCAATCATAAAACTTTATTGATGTTTATATTGTCAATATTATTGAGAGAGAAAGTCATATATTATTATAATGAAATGACATGACTTTATTAGGTTGTAAACTATAGCCCAAATATTATTGTGGCATATTTATGTTTTTGGGAGTCCAATGTTGAAATCCATGGTAATATTTACCCATTTACATTATGACATGGATAATGGTTGCTACATTCTGTTAGACTTCTATCTCTCAGGATTAACTTGTTAACATACCAAGCATTGAGATACATACTCTACAATATACCATTTCATGTTATCTGACTTGAAATACTCTTCTACATCCTTATATATCATTATACGTATAGATTGAATATTGAACTAGGATCTATGAGATTTATCCAATAACTCCCTCCTCATGTATGGTATTAATGAGAAACATATTTAATTCCCAAATAATATAATTCCACTAGAATAATTGTTGAACTCTATAACATTTCTCACATAATTATGGAATTATTAAACCTCCTATGCCTCTTTAATTATCACATGGAAGGATGTTTGAATAACCAACTATGAAATATATGATTTTACATCTTCTATCCTGATTAAAAGATCCATATTGTTCAAATCTATAAATATTATATATCCTGGAAACCATGTACTTGATGAATAAGATTTGTATTTCTGACTCAGAGAATTAGGTACATTTTTTTCCTTACCAGTTTGGTAAAGTATTAATTATTCATAATAATTAATAACATCCAACCATACTCAATACTTTATAATCAACTCTTTTTATGGAAAAAAACTTCATCATTTTTTATTAGTGTATATGTCACACAATTCACTATGATGATAATTCTTCAATATATTTAACACAAAAATTACAGTCTCTACCTTCAACTAAAGAGTATGATAAATTTCCACAAGTATTTTTAATTGGATAGTGGAATTTTTTTAACATATCATTATACTGACTGAGAATTATTTTTTTAATTTTAAAGATAGATGCTTTAAGGTTGATCGATAACCAAAAATAACAGGTGGCATTGAAAATTATAAGGATTCCAAATTCAAAAAATGGAAATTAAATAAATAGATAGGAACATTGTACTAGAGAAGTCCTTTATCCATGATTCACCAATGCTATCCAGAGCAGATGATGAGATAAAATAATGCAGAAGACCCCTTCATCCTTGTTGTATCCTTTTCACCATCATTGTCATCATGAGAAAACATCATCATCCTAGAGTAGGAGGGGCATCCTCAATAGTGATCCACAACCATATTTTGAATATTACTTACTTCAGGACCACCACCATACAAAACTATAATCTTTGGTCAATTAAGAAACAAACTAGAGCGACCATCGATAGTCATTGGACTACAACCTATCATGTCGACACTACATCATCATTTCTCAACAAGACATAAAATTTTCTTGATCATTTCTAGAATGAACATCATTGGGATCATTTCCATCAGAAACTAAAATCCATAGAGAATTAATTGGATGCACCTTCTTCTATCACAAATAATATTCAAAATAAGTTTTCACCACACGTAAAATAGAAGAACACTCAAACAACACTTCCAAATGAACCATAGAATAACCGCACCAGGACAACCTATGGAGGAGAGATGGGAAACAAAGCTAAGAAAGAGTTGAAGGGGATTAATTTCTCAATAGAGAGTATAGATCTATGCAAATAAAAAATCAGGTATAACCCCATAGAACAAACTGAACACCTCAAATATGAAAGGAGGCAGAATCGAGAGAAAAACCACCACCATAAATAGCCACAAAAAATATACCTCTAGAGAGAAGAAAAACCACAACCAAGACCTATTCTACCCAACTTTGAAACCAAGGGTAATTTATTGAGTCCTGATAACGTCATTAAAAACTAACTCCATGAGATTAGAAATGAACCGCCACTATCGATGAACAATATCTAATAATATCCCACTGAGTCCCAAGGATGGGAACAAGAAAAGGAATGACAAGGAAACACCTGACTTGCCCTTTGGATTAATGACTAACTCCATGAGAACAAGATCAATACTACCTTGAACAACAATATACTTGGAGAAAATGTTATCTTGTATGGTAGGACATGAAATAATGGAGAGTAGTGGGTGATTAATATATTCTTCTGAGAAACAACCATTAGAACAAACCCCGAACAAAAACGAAAAGCTGAAAGAACAGATCCACCAGATTCTCTCCACAAACACTAACCCGAGCCATGTAGAACTCCATTAAACCATACCAAAAGTGGAGTGAGATAAAATAGAATAGGTAGAAATATATAAGGTGGAGATAATATTATTCATACGATTATGAGAAAAGGGAATAGAAATAGCCACATAGGAAGATGATTAATTTCTTGAATGTAACTAGTGATGAATCATGTATAAGTGACTAAATCACGATTAATATACCACAAAATAGGAATTATGAATAAGAAAATCCATTATACCAACATTGGAAGAAAAAATGAAGAAAACCAAATCAAAACCTATAGGAGATGGAGAGAATTGAAGAAATAATGTCACTAAGAGTAGTCTCATCCCTGAAGAATGTAGTGGAGACACCCTAGTGAAGGTACAAAGTGTTTAAAATGGGTGAGTGAGGAACCATATCACTATATAATTCTACATGAGGAAACTTATCAGTCCATTATTTCTTATATAATTAAATATCGTGAACCCTTTTCTATTATAGGGTAGTGTGAGAAAAAGTGCACTGACCAACCTTCTCTTTAGCTCCCTGAAATTCTCTTCACATTAATTTATACATAAGAAATTATATACATTAAATATCATCATTTCAAGTGAATGAGATAGTCATGAATAATCTCTCAAAAAGAATCAATATTATATATCCAACCCAATAAATATATGAATACCTATTACCATGGTTGGTGAAAGCCATTTCTCTCTAACGTCCCTCTTTTAAAGATAAACTATTATATCCTCACATGAGATTATATTACCTAGGAATGAATCTTTGTGGAAAAAAATTCACACTATTATAATTTAATATTCTAATTTTCTTTCTTAAAAGTCTTTAATACAACTTTTATGTGATCTTAAATCTATTACTTGATCTTTTAATATATAACAATGTGATATATAAAGGATACCAAAAAGTGATCAAGGAAATTCTAAAAATACTAATCATTAAATCTATAAAGATAGTGGGAAAATTGGTTAGTACAAATGGCATCACTATAAATTAATAACAGTGATACCTCAAATAGAAGGCTGCCTTGGGTATATCCTATTTTTTTACCCTCAAGTGAAGATATCCATATTGAAGGTAAATCATTAAAAATAATTTTATATTTTTAGAGTTTATTAAAAAGTTCATCAATACAGGTAATATAAAACTTTTTAATGATAATGATCTGATTATCCTCTAAATAATCAACAAAAATACACATTGAACCATCAATATTCATAACAGAAAAAACATGATCACACCTCGGTGATATAATAGGGGGTAAAACTATCTAATTAATATTATACTATAGTTTCTTATTCAATTATTATGAAAAAATTAGGGAAATTTTATATTTATTCATTTAAATAGGTGTAACACTAGGTATGAGTTCTATTAAAAAGTCAACAACAAGATTCAAAGGAAGGCATGGATTGTCTTATGGAAATACATCATCATAATCTCAAAAAATTGGAATATCATCAATATTGATTTTTCCCTTCAACATTGTTAATAAATTAACCTCACGAATAGGTAGTAAGACCCATATAACGTAAGTAACTTTAATTATATGTTCATATTCATAATTTCACCAAAGTATTATCATATATTGAATCAAAATATCAAACAAGACTCTTTTTCCAGGGAAAATTATATGGGATATAGATAAAGAGTGAAAATTCATGCCCAAAATCCCATGAAATTCAACTTGAGTAAGAATCATAATATTTTCATGAATCACACTCCCAAATACCTATATAAAAAGTATCGATAGAATAAATGAAATTAATGTAACATTAGAAGTTTTTACTAAAAACTCAACATATAATCATTACGTTTATGAATTTACAATATTTTATAAATTTGGTGATATATAAGAATTAAAATAATTACGCTCAAATGGAGAAATAAAATATTTAAGCATACATATAAACCCTGAAATTTATCATTCAATAATCAATACCTTATTAAAACCAAAACAGTTATCTTGACCATCAAGTATTGTTAATCAAAGTGTTCAATTAGGAAAAATAATTCATAGTATGTCTAAATATGTAAAATCTATTTTTTAAATATTTGACACATTAGGTTTAACCTAGGTCAACCATAATCATTAACTATTAAAATCCTTCATAATGATTCATAATGAAAGTTTGACATAACCCTAGAAAATACCACAAGTGTTTATATCTAGCTACATATTCTTAGCCCCACTCTTTATGAACCAATAAAGATCGAGTTAATACCAAATACTCTCATTCTAGAGTTTTTACCACTAGGCTCCTCTATTCCACATTTGTCTTCAATTTCCGGAATCTATATATGGTTGTATTTTCTATTAAAACCCAATAATATCTAATTTATAAAATCATCAAGATGTTACTCTGTACATAGAATTATCCATAGGGTTTCCAATAGAGTTAAATAATCATAATGTATAGATCTAACTAATCCCTCTGATGATATCAATAATAGTGACACAATTATATAATATTTTTATATTACAACTTTTAGATTAATATTCATTATAATTCAGTAATAAACATGTCCAAGAAACAAAAAGTATAAGTGACCTTGGATAAAAGAAATAAAAAACTGATTTAATGACATTATTTGTCATCTCAAAAATATTTCTTTATAAAATTAACCCTTCTAGTGTAATCATACATATTACAAATCATCCTAAACTATTCAAAAAATTAAAACCCAAGAAGGGGTGAGCTCAGAAACTCAGTAATGGTAAACATTAGAGATATAAGTCAATGATAATATATAAAAATATCATTAGAATAAGGGTATATGAACAAGTGATTAATCATATAATATCACACCCAATAATTCATATATCATAATAATGAATATTGGAATAAAACATTAGTATGTGACAACATACGGGAATCATCCAAAAATAAATAATGATCCTCGATTTCAAATAATAAGGATATAAATATTTCATAAGTTTATGTATCCATCATAGGAATATAAACCATATCATACTTTGTGATTAACTATTAAAACCATTATATCCTTGTGAATCAAAAATGACTACCTATTTCATTTATTACAAAGAACAATGAATCCCAATTTATTACCCATAGTTGATGGAGAAAAAACTTTTTTTATTCAATTATATCATGAAATATAATGATTTGCCTAATTTATTTGAGGGATGTATAATTCCAGTTCCACGTGTCACATAATGAAAATCATACATATATAAGCCAAAAGATCAAAAAACATTCATAATATGATCATAATATATCCCAGGGAAAATAAATGACTATCATGAACATATCATCATCTTGATAATAAAACATCCATATAAATAACAAAAGGTATCATTTGATCATATCCCTAGTAAGTAATAAAAATAAATAAAGGATAAATATATTCATAGAATATACCATTAGATGAAAATCCAAGCCTTTCATAGAAAATATGAGAAAATATGATTTTTATTTTATAAAATTTATACTAAAATTTCACTAAATATTGAGAAATTAGTTTTATTTTTAAATAAATAAGAAAAAAATGTATAATTATTATCAATGTAAATAATTATCATGACATTAATAAAATTCTTTCATTTTATATACATTAAATGAAAACATTCATTTCAAAAAAAATTAAAAACAAAAAAAACTTTACAGAAATAATTTAGAATGGTTTGTTTTAAAACCATTGAAAATAAAGTAAAATGTAGTGAATTTAAATTTTTTAAAACTTTTAATAGATATGTAATATCATTGAAGAATGTTTTTTTAAGAGTGTGGAAATGGATAAAACATATTTTTATACCAAAATTAAATGATGTTGGCCTTTAATTAAGAATATTTTATCAATCATTTTAGATAAGAAAGATTTGAAAGTTGTACAAACACGTGGAAATTATAATAATAACAATGGTATAAGAATATTTTTTTAATATATAATTTTTATAAAAATTCATATAATGGAATTTTTTTTGATAATCCTAAAAAGAAAAAAGATTGTAAAATAAACCATTACCTCATGTATAAATTGATTCATATGTGATTTATCCTCTTGTATAAAAAAATTAAAATTTATTATAATTAATAAATAGAAACATACACATAATTATAATATCATATATGGCCAATTATAGTATTTAAAACCCTATATATGAATAATTAATTATTAAAATCAAACATTTTGGTTGTTAACTATTTAATTTTTCATGTATGTTTTGGTAATACATTTCTGGTCCTTGCAAATTGATCCTAGTTAAATCATCTTGAGAATGTTATTCAAGATATAAATGTAGTTTCCATTATTTAATGAAAATAAGGAATGGAAGTTATTTTTTTATAAAATATTATTAATTATAATATAAATATAATATATATTAATTGAATACATTAATATAAAATTCCAACTTATGTGGGGTTGAAAATAAATCATATCTCTATGTGGAGGTGGTAGTTTATACATACCCATAAGTGAAACATTCATTTCCAATTTGATGGAAAGGAAGTTGAAATTGGTTGAGAAATTGTCATAATAAAATCTCATTATATTTTTGATACTATATGAATCATTTTATGATGGATACAATATATTTATATAAGGTGTAAGAAGTAATAAAATTTAAAGTACCCAGTTAAAATATATACCACTTCTTTGAAAGACTTTATTTGGATTACACCATAAGACATGAAATATTATTCTTAAGAGAAGAGAAAGGTGTATAAGATGAAGTATTGAATCATGGATAGGATTTGGGAAGGTACTAGATAATCTTAGAGGCTCTTTTTATGTGGATAACATAGTATTCATGGTGTCATTTTTTAGTTGAGGGAGAGTACACCCTTGTAAAATTTGAAAAGAATAAAAAATATTAATATCGTAATAAAGAAACATTGATCCCAAATGACTCATACTAAAATATATGATGATATAGGGTCAAAATATGATAATAAACTAGTATTTATATATCTTTTTATCACATTTTAACATTTAGAAATTTGGTTTCAACCCTTTTAAAATTCATTAACTCTTACTAAGGTAACTGATGTTCTACATAAGTTAATATTCTTATAACCAACAATGAAAGTGGAATAACTAAAAAATTTGGACTTGAGTATTCCTAATATGAAGTACCTTTTATCACATTAAATTTATTTAAATAACATAAATTATCTTGATAATAATCCTTTAAAATGTTACAACAAACAATTAACTAGGTAATTTCATTTCTAATTATAAAAATTAAGAATGTCGTAAATTATAATGAAAATAATTTAATTTTTTTTAAATATGATATAATAAAATTTTAAAATATCTTTAAAAAACTATTAAATTGTATATAAATGAATGCAAAAAAATTATAAATTAAAGTGGTATTATTTCATTATTTACTCAAAAAATAATATTTTTAGAAAAATCTAAAAATTTCCCCTTAAAATTATTTAGATATTATGTGTAGAATCGCTCCCCAAATGCCACTCAACAATGCCCCAAGATAGTGAGCCACATGACCTCAACCGCATCTCCCCTAACTCCTGATGCTTCCAACTAGAAGTGAGGGACCAGAGATTATCCATGGGTATATTATTCCCTCATAGATCAGAGTATGAATAATGGTAATGATAGATAATAAATATCAAAAGCATAAGAATGAGAAGATTATAGTGGGAATAATGATGTAATCTAAGAAAAATTAATAACTAAAATAAAGTTGAATATAAATAATCTATATAAAAATAATGATCATGATGATGACATAAGTCAATACAAAATGAGTGTACAGGGGAATAGGGGTTCATGTATATACTACATGATATCAAAAACTACCAAAGATCAAAAAACTTCCACAATAGGATCTGGAGCATAGGCTGAGTCCTAATTCCCCAAAATACATCCTATACAGTATGTTAATCAAGCATCAGAAGAAGCTTGATTCCATTTATCCATACCTTTGATCATAAAGTATACTTGGGTACCAAATGACATCAAAGGAGGGTGTGAGATATAAATCCCAATAGGCCATCACCCAAGGCCTCTAGAATGATGCATTTCATGAAATAAATAATATGCATTGTTCTATAATAATGAACGTCAAACAATAAAAGAACAAAAAGTTACTACCTCATTATGGGTTCCTAAAAGGGAAGTTGACCCATATCACATGATTTGGCCTAATCCATAAGTCTAAAAAGAAGTACATGTGTTAGGAATAATATGTATACAAGGTACAAAGTAAATAAGGAAACCCAAGAAGTCATTCCACCGATCTTGTTCTTTCACTTAGGGACTAACTAACATGTCATACAAGTTCTCCTAATAATGATAACTACAAAAGATTGATCACACATGAAATGAGAAAATCAAACAATCCATCAATTCCTATTGTGGAGGATGATCACATCCAAGGTGATCTAAATAGAATCCCAAGTGTCACTATGGAACATCAAATGTAACCAATGTCATTGATTCCTTCCAAGTCAAACCATAAGACATCTCATGTATCAACCAAGAAACCGTGAATCTAGGTTTATACCATGTATCTCATATAGGGGTATGAGTATCACATGATGCATGGAATATCCCTCTTTCCAAATGGGATCGTCCTTGATTTCTCCCTTGGGGAACTGGTCACACTCACAAGTATAAGTTAATCATCCAAGTGAGCCTATACCTAGCATGCCAAATTATCTATCCCAATGCATCAAGAGTATCTAACCAACTATAGTGAGTCCATCCATTGAATCATTAACTCCAAACCCATGTTTACTTCTTACCCATAGGAAGCGATCCATGACAATCAAACACAAATAAAGGCATATCTATATTTATTTTCATGCCACCCACTATACATTTCAATAACACATGCTCACCAATTTATCACATTATCCAATTCAAGGACAAA
Organism: Viscum album; assembly: GCA_963277665.1. Taxonomy (NCBI): domain Eukaryota; kingdom Viridiplantae; phylum Streptophyta; class Magnoliopsida; order Santalales; family Viscaceae; genus Viscum; species Viscum album. The sequence goes on from OY728119.1 coordinate 2,126,518,766, forward strand.
AAATTGGGCACAATTTATATGGATAACATAAGAGAAAGTATATATCTAAACAACATCATCAATTGAAATTTATAATCCCAAGATAATAAGATTGACAACACATAGATTCCAATTCAAGTAACCCAATTATGGTCCAAGAAACAAGAACAATAATCTAAGTAGCATGCTCAAGGTGTAAATCACATAGAGTGGCATGTGTATACAACATATACATGGGGATAAAAGAACCCATACAAGGCATTGCGAAAATTTATGAAATAAGGAAAAAACATGGCATGTGGAATAATCATAATTAATGGTATATGACATTACACAGGATCCAAACAATAATAATTAAGCATTGGAGTTTCAAATATGGTATACCTAATGGTTCTTAAATCATCTTAATTAATTTAATAAAATTAAAACATTTAATCAAGTTACAAAACATACACCCATGGTGAAACAAAACATAAAACCATGGTAAATTCAGTCCATTTAGGATAGAACACCCATAAGGGTGTCTGTGGACAAGGTAAACACAACAAATGGGTTTATCTATATACAATGGTCACTACGGACATGCAGAATCCATAAATTCAATTTATTAAGAAATTAGAAAGAGACACTAGAAGAATCCATCATGTGACACAATGAAAATAAATTTAAAATTCGATGAAATGAGAGGAAAACACATAGACCCCCTACCTCGATGTAGTAGTTCTCAACTCATGCATTATCATGCATTGATTTGACCTAAAATGGAAAAAAGCAAAGGATTTTTCAAAGCCCATAAATATGAAAGCATTTGTCACTCAAAAATAATGTAAGAGATGGAAAAGATTCCTAGAAATAGAATCATATAGGGGAAGAGCATATTGAGAGATTTCTATTGCATCTAATGGTGAAGGAATATGACCACATATGAAATAGGGTTCTTGAAATCTAGAAGAAGGGAAGAAGGAGATCCATACACAAGGTGGGATAAAAATACCACTGGAAGGTAAAGGGAAAAGGAAAGGGGTGTTTTAATTCATTAAAGAGATATGATTTAGAAATATCACCCATTTTTACACAATGAATGGTTTTGGAAAACTACTCTCCAACCATGCCCCATGTTCTTCTACTTAGGGAACATTGCACGATTGAGTTAATGATTTTACTAACCATGTGAAAACTATACAAAAGATCTATACCCCCAAATCTACATCATTTATATAGGTGTGCACCATGGGTCGCATGGCTGCAGATAAATCATGTGGCCAAATATGTTTTCCCTTTTTGATGCTTCAGGCTTCAAGCAAACCTAGGACACACTTGCGAACCCCTTTAACCTCATAGGAATAAAGTTTTTGTCCATTTAATGAAATTAAACAAAAAATTAAATGGCATGTACCATTGGATAAATCTGGGATATTACAACCTCTCCTCTTTAAAACAACTCATCCATGAGTTTCCTTTCTGAGGGTGGTAGAACTCCTTATGGGAAATATTTCGGCCACTACACACATACATCGGCCTCCCACTCCAAGGAATATTCTTGTACACATCTGTGCTACCATAACTCATGTACCAAAGGGAAAACATGTCTCAAATATCCTTCATGCTATGATAAATGATACAAATTGGGTACTCATTGAAGGATTCATCCTCTTATAGATATATATATATACTTAGGATCAAATGAATGAGTCAAGTTTGGATGATACTATTGAATCTGAGATAGGTGGAAGACATCTTGTATGGAACAACACCTATGTGGAAATTGAGGCCAATTGGCCCCTATCCGCACTTTTTCAACTATCTTGAAATTCATGACAAATTGTGGTGATAAATCACCCCATCTCATGATTTATTTTATGACCAACCTAGGTGATACACGTAGAAATACCTGATGCCCATCCTTGAACTCTAGAGTTATACAATGAAGATTGTTATATGACTTCTTCATGGGATGAGATATATCTATATGATTCTAAATTATCTAGACTTTATCTAGAGTCTCATGAATGATATGTGGACCCAGTAGAGCTACATCATCGGCCTTAAGCCAGCACATGGGTGAGTGGCATGGTCTACAATAGAGGGCCTCATACAGTTCCATTTGAATTGTTTCCGGAAAGCTATTATTGTTTGAAAACTCAACCATAGTAATATCCTCCCCTCAAGGTCCCCCAAAATCAAGGAAAAAAGCTCTATGAATATCCTATAACACCTTTATGATCCACTTAGGCTTCCCGTTGTTCTAATAGAGATATGTAGTACTCAAGAGAACCTGGGAACCAAGTTCCTTATAGAACCCTTTCTAAAACTGTGTTGTAGACCAGACATCTTGGTTTGAAATGATAGAATGAGGTATGATAAGAAGTCACACTATCTCTCAAATTTATATCCTTCCTAAGTCATCAATAAAGAAGGTTTCATGAATTGGAAGTTAGTTCCTAAATTTTTTCAACCTGTCGATGATCACCCATACCACATCGCTACCTCGAGGATATCTCAGATAACCTTTCATGAAAACCATGGTGATGTCATTCCATTTCCACTCAAGACTGTATGTGGACTATATAATTTTAGAAGATCGATGGTGCTCTTACTTTACTAACTTACATGTGGAGAATTGAGTGATAAAACCTACTATATGCCTCTTCATACCAAGTCACCAATACTGATGATGTAAATCTCTATACATCTTGGTAAGTCCAAGATGAACATGACAAATAGAGGTATCTGATCATTTCATTATCTCTTCTCATATATCCTAAGTCAACCATACATGCACACGGTTGATTAGGGTCTCACTTCCTTCAATAACCCAACCTAATGGTTGGTTCTCTATAATGATTATCTACTTTGGAACAAGGCCATCATAATCTGATAAATTTCACATTTGAAACCATTATATAAGGGAGGATGTCACTACTAGAGCTGATAATACCAGTTGTTGTGCTATTCTAGAAACACAAAATGAAGCTTAGAAAACATATCTATAATCTTCCACTCACTAATGGACACCTTTATGGCTTTCATCTATATTTTTTCAGCTCAAATGAACAGATGTGGAATTAACCTTTATAGGTGTATAAGAAAGCTCATTGTCGAAGTACTACAAATATTCCACCCATATGCATTGCCTTAGATTCAAGGATTACTTAGTGGACATATATTTTAGTCTCTTATGATATGTGTAAACAAAAAAACCATCCCCCCAATAGACAGTTCCTCCAACATCATAGATCATGAAAAAAAGTGCTAACTCAAGGTAATGTTTAAGATAGTTCTTATCTTGAGGCCTCATTTGGTGAGATCCATATTCTATGAATCTGTCACCATGAATTAGATCTACACTCAGCCCAATCAGTAAAGAATAATAGTAAACTGTATAACCTCTACCCAAATCAGGTAGAATTAGATTTTGTGCTGACGTGAGTCTTCCCTTCAACTCTAGAAAATATATTTCATATTATTTTGACCACAAGAACTACACTCCCTTCTTACTCCAGGATGAAAGAGGAGTTATTAAGTGGGAGAAGTCCTAGATGAACTGCTTATAATAGCCATCCATCCTCAAGAAGCTGTGTATGTTTAAAAAATTATTGGGATACTCCTAAGAAACCATGGTTATCACCTTATATGGGTCAAATGATACTCCTAGATAAGAAACAATGTGACCCAAAAAGTGAACCTTACGGATCAAAAAATGGATTTTTTTGTGCTTCAGATATAGATGGATATATATAATTGTGGTTGGCAAGATCTGAATATGGGTTTCATGGATGTGTCTGGTGCATGAGTACACCAAGATTCTGTATATGAAGACTACCTCAACGGAATCAAGATAGCAGTGAAATACCCTATCCATAAAAGAAATGAAGACTATCGGTGAATTCATTAAACCAAAAAACACAACCAAGTACTTGTATAAGACATGCCTGCTCTAAAACACCATACGTAGTATATTAGATATACTCACATGAACATGATGGCATCCTGACCTCAAATCAATATTGGAGAAAATAGTCTATCCTTGGAGCCAATTGAAGAGGTCTTCAATACGAGGAAGTGGATAATGATTCTTCACCATGAGATAGTTCAACCGTCTATAATCCATTCATAGTCACAGGGTACCGTCCGCCTTCATGGAAAAAAGGACTGATGAACCCCATGGTAATGTGATGGGTTTTATAACACCCTTAGCATCCTGATCTTCATGTTTCTTCTTGTGTTCCAGGAGTTTTGTAGGTTCCATCCTATATGGAGAAATGGACACTAGTGAAACACCTAGCACTAACTCTATGGTGAACTCGAACTCTCTCTTAGGAGGTGATATAGAGAAATCATCATAGAATAAATCCCTGAAATAATCTACAATAGGAGGGAAATACACAAAATACATTCCCTAATCACTCATAAAGAGACACACCAACTATGTTTTCACTCTGCCTAGAATATTTTTATTGGGTCCATATCAACTTTCCTAAATATCCCATTCTACCATGTGTATTTAAGTGTTTCCCATAAGAGATTTAAATGACATACATGGGAGATAAAAATACACTTGGTCATGATAAGGTAGAATAGAGTCCATACTGATAATTAAATCTAATATGGTAATCATAAGTAAAAAACTCTAGAAGAAACGACATCCACCTATATCAAGGGGAACACAGGAAACTAGCATTTTCCCTATGTTATAACCTCTAATGGAGTGTCTAGGGAGATAACACCACAAAATTTCAGTTACAAGACCAATAATTTCCACAACAGAAAAAATATGAAAGGGCATGTTGCACCTATATCAAAAGGGAAGAAACTAAAGTAGAGGTCACCAGAATAGTACCTTTAATCATAGATGGAACTAGACTCTAATCCTCTGGCATTGGTTTCACCATATATATATGTCCTGAACCACATCCTTAAGATACTTCTTGAATAGCTTGTGTAGATCCACTCTATTGATGCTAAAGCTCTTAGGACTGACTACCTCAGCCATGACCCTTACCACCTGCTACTGATCAGCCGGTAGAAGACCAACTCCCAACCTGACAAGGAGTCATAGATCACATACCCAATAATGGTATTGTAATGAATCCATTTACACTAGATGTTATCATAATAGAATGGAAGAATTACTAAAGATGACCCATCCTTCGGCAATCTTGGAATTCGATCAAGTTCCTCAAACACTAAGGTTTATTATGGCATAACATGTTGCACTGGGGACACACTTTGGATTTAGTGCGTGAAACTTGTCTATGACCACCCCCACATTCACCCTTGATTCAACACTTTGGAATGGATGAAGAACCACCCCAATCTTGAAACTGAACTGCATGGGCTCATAGGACCAGCTTTTCTGAGATTCTATTCGATAATTAAGGCATGGATCACTATATTTATAATGGTCATCAATCAAGATATGTTCACTTATGAGAGGGATTTATGTCTAGTCTTGTCCTAAAAATGCCTCATAGTATTCAATTCATCACTGATTAGAGAATGAGGTAAATTCTAGAGCTCTGTGAAATGAGTAGAATAATCTCACACTATCATGGATCTATGCAAAATATGCATGAACTCCCTAACTCGATCTGCTATCATGTTATATGGAAATAAGATTCCATATAAGGTCATATGGAAGTCTTCCCAGGTCATTACTCAATCACATTCTGATTGGGATATTACATGCCACAGTTGATTGGTGGTGACACAAAAAATATAGGTAGTGAGCTTAACCCTCCTCTATAAAGACATCACATGATGGCTGACCATAGAATCTATAGACTATAAACATGAATCTCTAGTATGAGGTCTTCCATCCCCTAGTAAAGTTGGAGGATGCTGCTACAGGAAGTCCTGTGTCAGCTATGCCATAGTAGAGGATGGCCAAAGAGCATGCTGAACAGACTGCATAAACTTGAGAAAGCTCTCTCAAAATTGATCATTAACTCCTAGTGGAAGATTAGTACAAGGTTCCTTTGGTGGAATTATAAGAGGTATAATTAGTGGATCAGGGTCCACCACCTCTAGAGTGTGATCATCACCACTCTATGTAAAACACGAGGACTCAATGGTGGCATGTCTCAAAAATTGTCTAATTCATGCCTTATGAAAGATTCAGAATAGATAAGGTAAGAATATAAGGAAAGAAGTAAACAAAAATCTGATACAAGGCCTCCCTAAAACATCAAAGAAGCCTTAGCCTACTCCTAGATCCATTTCTTGATGATATGAAGGCACAAAATGATCCTAAGAGACACAAACTACATCAAATTTTCAAGGTAAGGTCATGGAAAAGGTCTCACATTTCTCACATAAGGCGGACATTTCATCATAATGGTGGTTTTTCATTTTAATACATTTAAGGATTAATCCCATTTCATTTTTTCAGAATTAGGTGGATTACAATTACAATTCATAAGGCCCCATACACCTCATGAGTTGAAATTAGTGTCCACATAACCCAAACCATAATGTATCCCTACACTGTGAAGTGGAACACTTTTATAAGTAAAGTTAAATAATCAATAAAAGGCTTAAAAGAATAAGGGACAATAACAGTCACATGAAAATAGGAAATCCACACTAAAAAGTAAAACCTACATGAAATAATGAATGATATTTAAATTCAAAGAGTTCCTAGTATGATGAATATAATTTAGCACCGTCATTTAATGAGGCTAATGAAATAGAAATAATCATTACAATATCATCAATATAATAATTCCATTAAATAAGTGTGTCACATAATAATGAAGTCATATCAACATTAAATAACATAATCAATAATGACAATTTCACAATATAGATAATTTGGGTTTACCCTAAACATGGGTTAGCTATGTCAAATCAAAAGGTAAGGTCCAAAATCCAATATCCTAATCACCTATATAATTCCATAATTTTATGAAAAAAATGAAAATTCCCATTGATATCACTTTGTATCATCCCTCCCAATGTACCACTCAACAGTGCCCTGAGATGGTGGGGCACATGACCTCACGTTCATCTCACCAAACATCTGAGTGTTTTGACAAGTAGTGAGGAACTAGGGTGTGTACATGGGGATAATATTTCCTCATAGATAAGAGTATGTATAGTGGTAATAACATATAAAAAATTGTAGAAACATAAGAATGAGAAGATAGTTGAGGGAGCAATGAAGTATGTTAACCAGAATAAAAAAACAGAAGTTGAATAGCAATAATAGTTACAAAAATCAATATCATGATGATGGCACATGTCTATAAAAATTACTGTGAAGGGGGAATGTGGTAAAATAAAATTGTATATGCTATCCAAAATTACAAAATATCCAAAAACTTCTGCAATAGGATCTCGAGCATAGGCTCGGTCCTCTAACCCCAAGAACCATTCAAACCATCATGAAAATCAAGGATCTGAAGTAGAAAACTTCCCTTTATCCACAACTACAATCATAAAGTCTACTCAGGTACCAAATAACACCCAATGAGGTTGTGAGATAAAAATCCCGGTAGTATGACAACCATGGTGTCTAGGCTAATCTGTTTCATGCAATAAATAATAAGTAGTGGTCCATAATAATAAATGATGAGCAATAACTAAATAAAAATCCATCACCTTTATCCGAGTTCCAAAATGGATACCCAACCCATATTTCCTGATTTGACCGAAGCCTAATGTCTGAAATGAATTAACTATGCAAGAAATAATATATATACAGGGGAAAAAGTAAACAAAGAAATCCAAGATGGCACACCGACAAGATTATGCTTCAACTTGGTGTCTAATTTACAAGTCATAATACAAGTACTCATAATAATGATAATTACAAAAGATGCATCACATATGAAATAGGAAAATAAAAAATCCATCAATTATCACTATCGAGTCTGAGCCTATTGAAGGAAATCTAAATAGAATCCCATGTCTCTCTACGGAACATCCAATACAACCAATTCCATTGAGTCCATCCAAGGAAACCCATACAATGTCCCTTGTATCACATAAGACATGGGGACTCTGAGTATGTACCAAGTTTATCAGATAGGGGAACAGGTATCACTAGAGGGATGGAATGCCCATCTTCATAAATGGATCTTTCCCCATTTTCTCCCTAGGGGAACTGACCTCACTCACGAGTATAAGTAAATCTGCTCGGTGAGCCCATACCTAGAAAGCCAAAGAATCACTCCCAGTGCATCAAGAGTATCCAACCAAGCACGATGAGTCCATCCATGGTATCCTTTACTTGAGACCCATGTTCAAACCCATCCTATAGAAAGTGAGCCATGTTAATCAAACAAAAATTAAGGAATCGCTATATTTACTTGCATGTCACCAATGAGAAATTTCAATAACACATTCTCACCAATTTATAACAATATGAAATTCAATTCCAAACAACCATGCAATAATTTATATGGCTAACTCAAGACATATCATATATATAAACAACACCATTAATGGAAAATTGAAATCCGAAGATAATAATATTGACAAAAAATTTCTTAAAATTCTAGTCACCCAATTATAGTCTAAGCAACAAGAACAATAAACCAAGTAGCATGCTCAAGGTGTACAACACATGGCATGACATGTCTATAAATCATAGACAAGAGGGTACAAGAAACCATAGAAGGGTTTAAGAACAATTATGAAATAATTCACAAACTTGGAAAGTGGGATAAGAATAATCAATGGAATATGGATGTACACATGATCCAAAAGATAATAATTAAGATTAGGTGTTTCTAATAGGTTTTACCTCACGGTTATTAAATCATCATAATTAATTTCATAAATTTAAAACTTTTAATAATGATAAAAACCACATAAAAAATGTGAAACACAACTCAAACCCCTAGGAAATTTAGGGAATTTAGGATGGAACACCCAAAGGGATATCCAAGGACAAAGAAAACACCCCATGAGTGGGTTTCACTGTATTCATGTGTTACTACAGACATGTAGAAACCATAAATTCAATTTGTTAAATAATGAATAAGAAACTATAGAATAATTTGGTGCATGACACAACAACAGGATATTTAAAATGTGATTAAATGAGAAGAAAATAGGTATACCCCTTACCTCGATGTGGTGGAGGTCCACTCATCCATTTTTAGGCCTTGATTCAACAAAAAATAGAAGAAATCAACAGTTTTTTAAAAATCCAAAAAATATGAAAAAATATGTCACACAAAAATAGAACAAAGGATGAAAGAGACAATTATAAATAAAACAATGGATGAGGAATAGTATACTAAGGGTTTTCTATTGCTTCTGATGGTGAAAGAATCAGACCTATGATGAAGGAAGGAGGTTGAAACCTATAAGAGGGGAAGACAGGTCTATATGATCACAGAGGTAGCAATAACACTTTAAAATGTAAGGGAGAACGAAGAATGGTATTTTAATTCAGTAAAGAGGGGAATTTTGTATATTTCTAAAAATTTTACACTACGCCCGGTTTGGCCAAATTGTGCAGCAACTATTTTCCACGTTATGCTATTTAGGGCATATCACATGGTTAGGAACACAGTTTGACTGATCATGTGCAAACCAGGAAAATGCTCTCTATATGAAAACCTAAATCATCCACATTGTGATGGACCCTGGATTTCACACTTTCAGAAAAACTATGTGGCCATGTTTGTTTTATCCCTTTTTTGGTGCTCCGAGCTTCAAACGATCCTCAGATGAACTCGAGACATTCTTTAACCTCTTGGACATTAAATCTATGACCATTTAAATGAATTAAACCAGAAATTAAATGGTCCATAGCTTTAGATAAATATGATACATTACATTATGGTTTAAAATGATATGTATTTTATAAAACTGAATTTCATAATTTTTTTAGAAATTATTTTTTTATCCACATAAAAAATGAAATAAAACCATTTTTTTTGAATAAAATTCAATTTCGGAGAATACAATTGTCTTAGGCTCCTTAAATTACAAATAACCATAAAAGATTAATTTTAAATTACATCATTGAATATAAAATCTATATATTTAATTAAAATAATAAATAAATAATTATTTATTTATTTAATTTATTATGAAAAATACACATTATGCATATAAATTTTTTTTATGAAAATTAAATTTTTTTCCTATAAAAATTTTATTATCCCTCATAACATTTAGATAACTAATATATGAATGATTTAAAAATTATTAGTATAAATTATAAATAAATTTTATTGAAAAAAATTCAATAGAGATTGATATAATTTTCTAGATACAAATACATAACTCTTAGAAAAAATCATTTCTTTGAAAAAAGGTTTATTAATTATTAAATGATATTTTTAAAATTGTTTGATTATAATACATTTTTTCATCATAAAATATTATAAATATATATTATAATATTATTAATCCAATTAATATCCTCTAATAATATATCATGAATATAAGAGTATACTATATTACTATTCATTTAAACATGGGGATGTATGTAAGTCATGTAATTGAACTATTCATGTCCATTTAAATGAAAATGCATTTAAAATCATAGTGTTACAAAAATTACCTTGGTTAATGTTGGGGAATGATTATTCGAAATGGAAAAAATCACACCATATGAAAATAATTATGAATTATTGGCTCATATAATGTGAAATCAAATATAAGATATGAAATGTAAAACAAACTTTGGTTTTATCATCAATGGGTAGGAATAGAAACCAAATTTATTTTTAGTAAAATATAAATTATTGGATTTTTAGGTTAATCATGTGAAAGAATTATATCAATTCCAAATACATAGGGAAACCCCAAATGATGTTATAAAACAATGGAATATATATATAAGTTAATAATAAGGATTAACCATCACTAGAATCCAAATGTTCAACAAATGAATCATATATTGGGAATAGAGACCCATGGGTAAATGTATGAGAACCCAATCTGGTTAGTTTCATCATTAAAATCCTCTATTTTTGAATGAATAACCTTTAATAAGTTTTATATCACTCCATTACATGAACTTGTGTTTTCCAAAAATTCATAGAATAAGTAAATATAAGAGTATAACCGATCAAAGATCATGAAGATGTTATTTAATATGACTATAAAAGTATATATACCACCAATAATGGATTTGGGATCCTAAGATCAACTAATAAAAATTGATTATTCTAAGTCCTTAATTTGAGGAATATAAATACACTTATAATATTCTAGATCTCACCATAAAAATAGTGACTATGGACCCTGAATATCACCCAGTAGGTGAATAATTAGAAGGAGACCGCAAATATATATCCTAGAATGAAAGAGAGTCCAAGGAATACCTAAAAAACTAAAATAATGATATAAACTAGGGGATATGTGATGGGGAACTAACATTATTCTTAACATAGATGAATTCCATGTCCATTTGATCGGATTTGTTACTAAATATTAAAAACAAATTCTTGATGTGGAAAATGTGGAATGAAATTAAAGCACTCATGAGAAGTAAATTAATTTACTGAGTGGAAACCATGATCTTAGGATATGCGTGCATTAGTTTTTGTTGTTAAGGGACAAAAATACACTTTTTAGAAGTAAATCTAATAAGGAAAATAAGGGTACATTGTACAATTATACAAATTACCTAGAAGATATAGTAGAATCACCTTATCCTAGGATCCTCACCTACTACCCATTATTGGACCACTGGGTACTTAGTGATCCATAGGCCAAGGTTCCTCCATATTTCCTACCATGTTTCTATTAATTTGTATGCCACCTCCTCAAACATAATGTTTAACAAAAAAATCAAAAACATTAAAGAGGAATAATACTCCATGGGATGTATTGGTATTTATGTTATCAAAATATCCTTCCAAGAAGTTTATAATTACCATTTTACATGTCATTACTGAAAACTCTAAATTTTCAAAAGAAAATAAAAAATATATTTTCAGGAATCTATATTGGAAAAAAATATTTTTGTGCATGCTATTTTTAAATATTACGATGGATCATCTAATTAATGAAGGAAATAACGAAGTTCACCATATGAATAGTTGAATAGAATAATTATAGCATTGAAAAGAAATCATAGGGCTGCTCAGGTTCAATTTTACTAATGAGAAGAACATTCATAAAGAACATTTTAGCGGTTATCTTTCATGAAATTAAGTGTATAAATTTTTAGTGAACCATTAGTCACTTTGAAAATAAATTACTATTTTATTCTAATCAGTTCCAATGTACAACATAACCATCAAATTGATTTTTTAATATAGGCAACACCTATTTTTTGAGTTCAATATTAGAAAAAAATACGTACTATGTCTTTATAGTGAGTGATTAAGAAGATAATTTATCAATTTATAAACTTGATTCCCACATTGAAAAAATTCTATACCATATACAATTAATTAGATATGATTTTTATTATTATTGATGGAATACAATATAGGAAAATTAAGAGTTATTTTCTTTAGCACATACATTAATTAGGGCTCATGATTACATGTTTTAGGATAATATTTTTTACTAGGTATAAATGTTAGTGAATAAAATTATTTAATATATTCAAATTCAAAAATAAATAGATAATAATAAAATATTTTTTATGATCTAATTGTTAAATTCATAAAAGAATATATATTTATATCCAATGTAGTTGAAATGTTTTTTGGATATATGTTGTTAAGGTATGATATTAATGTGGGATTCACTACGATTATTTCTACAAATGAATTTTAAAAACCTTATTTTTAATTGATTAATTGAAAATTATTTCAGTGTTATCAATTATGAACAAAAAAATAATAATATAAAATCATATTATATATTATATAGTAACGTTATATTGGTATAAATTCCAAGTGTTAACTAAAATGACTATGTATTCTAATCCCAACACTATCAACATATTATATCATTATGTATGTTATTTCACTAAAGAGTTTTGTGGTAGGGTTCATTTTTCATCTATATGGTGATATAGATGGTTACTACATAATAATTGAAAAAATGTTATAAGGTGAATTAAAATAAAAAAAACCAACCAAATGTAGAAAAATTTCAATAAAGGGCCCCTTTCAAAAAATGATAAGAAATAATTCTAAGTATTTATTATAAAAAAACCTCATTTACTCATAGAATGTAAAATACCATAAGGAAACTCATGACCTAGTCTGAAATTAGCAAAGAAGTTCTCAAATATATTAAATTCTCTATGTGGGTTTAAAGTGATTAAATTAATATTCTTACATTACCATAAAAAATCCTCCATTGCTATTGAAAATGTATGCGAGGGAAAGACTCAACCCAGCTTGAAAACCTTTATTATGAAAATGTACTGAACTTCATGCTAGATGTTGTTCCATGGGTTGTGACTTGAAAATGGATTTTCAGAAAAACACCATCCATTTCAGCTTCAAAGGAATATTACACTCTCTAGTAATTCTATACGTGAGGTAAAACTCCCCCATTATGCCCTCTAAAGATTCCACCTTATCCAGCTGTACCTTTATTTCCTTTGGCCTCTCCATCTAAGAAATTTTGATATATCTTATTAAGTGGTTTCCAAATGGAATATATATATATATATATATCCATAATACAATTAAAAATTTCCTTGGATTACAAAATTATTATAAGTATATAGATACCTAGTGGTGTTCCCTACCAAACTAGCCTAAAGGGGATTATCATATATTACTATAGAGAGGATACACCCCAACAAATACTGAAGAAATTACTTATGCTCATGATATCAACCCATATTACTCTTCATTCATATGATATTACAAGTATCTATAACTTCAACTCTAAAATAGTTCATAACATATGTTTAACCTAGAAGGATAATGAATTAATCCATAAGTCTACTAATTTTTTTGGACAAGAATTATTCATTTTGAATAGGGAGAAGGTGATTCTATATAGAGTAGTTTCATATTTGCATTTAAAAAAGAATTATTTAGTGATTAGTCACCTTATTTTTAGTTGAAATATCTATATTCTATAGAAAAGAAAATATTCATTATAATATTATAAGTTAGAGGATTGAAATAAATATCTCTCCATATCAGGATATAATGAGAGGTGAAAATCAAGGTATTTTTGACTGATAGGATCTAATTATAAACAAAAGTATGACTCTCCATTAAAAAATTATATAACATCTTACAAGAGACGATTCCATTCCAGCACTACTCCCAAACTAGAACATATATTTTATGTAAAAAGTGGTATCCATCTTCAATATCCCTTAGAATAGAAGGGATTTTGTCAAAGGGGGAACTAAATTCATCTTTGATTTAGATTTTAATATCTATAAGTTCATTTTGAAAACCCTTAGCCAAGAGACATCTATTCTAGTTATCAAACCAGGAATAATGTTCTTAATAGAGACCAGATATCCATTTCAAATCCTTCAAAAAATAGTAAGAATCTATTTAAGAATATGAAAAACAAATGAAAACATACAGTAAACCTTTCTAGATATGATCCTTTCAAGATAACAAGTTATAAGAAACTTATTTGTCCCTAGTGAGCCTGTTTGGATATCTAGTCAGAAGGAGCATGTGGAAAATCATTAAAATTCCTCAAGTTTTTAATATCTAATCCTCCACCATTGTCTGGTTTTTTAAAAATGTCCCATTTTATTGAAATGAGATTCCTCTAAAAATACTTCCATTATAAATTATGTTTCAATTGATCTCATTCGTGTTCTTGAGATGGGATAGAGGAAAAATATAAACCATAATGTACTAAAACAATTTAGTTATTGCAATTACTATTACATGGGAGATTCTATATTAAAATGTGGAGTGTTTCCAAGATCTCAATTTTTTTCATACTATTAATTATTTCAATAAAATAATATTATTTTTACTTCTCTAGAACAATGGAATAAATATTTTTCAATTTTTAAGGATTCCCACAATAACATTCATGTTCCCCAACACTAATATATTTTTCTAAATGTATAAGTTGTTTTAGAACTAAACTAGAGTCTTAGTATAACTTATTATCATGCAAAAGATGGGCACAGAGTGATCCATTTTCTCTTTAATAGCTTTAATATTACCAATTATTTCTTGAAAAAAGAGAATGAGATCATGTTTATATAATAAATGTCTGGGAGATCAGAAAACTCTCTCATCCTGGATGGGTTTCATAACCCCTTTTAGAATAATATAGATGATATACTTGATAATATAATAATTGATAATAATAAAGATAATAAAAGATATGGGGTCACCATGACTTAACCCACATGAGTAATGTAAATATACCTCTAGAGGTACATTTATGATAATTTATTGAGTTACATAGATATGTTATGTCAAATTAGATTATGGAATTATATATAGTTCGATAGTACACTTAGAGGACAAGAATTAAACATGTTATTTCAATCAATTCTCACAAGTATACTAAAAATAAATGAATACATTGTTTAATTTATTATTTGAGGTACATGTTTCATTATAATCTCGATTATATGAGGTTAATAAGGTATCATATTTATAAATAATAAAATCTTGATACTTTTCATACATTATCCCTATGTATAAGCTAATCATGGGGTGGTTTCATATGTTATTGATCATGAGATGAATTATAATTTTCGATGGTCTTTTTTTAGCCAAGATAGTATTTTTCACCATTACAATGGGAATGAATTATATTAAATTAATATAGTAAGAGTAATAATTTTTATTTTTATAAGTTGTTTGGTGACATGTGATGTAATTATTAAAAGTTCTAAATATAATATGATATATTCTTCAATAGTAATTATATATGATATATTTTCTAATCATAGTTAGTCATTAAATATATAAAAATAATGTATACTTAAACCTATATAAGATTTATATGGTCCTTAGCACATGATTATACGTGATGTTATTGATAAATAGAATATATTATTTATCTCGATATATGATATCCATATGATCAACAGTTTTAGAAGAATATATTATTTTTATAGGGATTATTTCAGAAGTATTTATAGGTTAATTAGAATATGTTAATTACTAGATTCTAGTCCATAAATATATTTTTGAATAAAAAAACGTAATACTTATGATGTTTATATTGGTTGAAAATGTTAAACAAAAATGTTTGTAAGAAGGAAGATTTATTTTGATATAATATTTTTATAAAATATTATGTGAGTTAATATGATACAATATCCAAAATAGTTTTAGAGTTATATGAAATATCTTTTTGGGTATAATTGAAAATCATATTACATATGATTTAAAATAGAGTCTTGTTTTTACATTATATAAGAGGATTTAGTAAAAGCGGGAGAATAAAAGATTTTTTTTCAAAAAATAAAATTTTATGAATCATGATATAGTTCATATCTCTATACGATAGATGATTTTTTGTATAAATAATTATGCATATATAATAGATTAATATAAATAATGTGGCCAAAAACTAGGATATTTTTTAAAATTTCAATGATATAACCAAATAGTTTATCCAAATTAATCCATTAAATAATTTGATAGTGTATTAAAAATGTGTTATATTATTTGGAAACATAGTTTTTAATAATAATTCATTACAATATTTTTAATAATTTTTATAAATTTGGTTGTGATGCTTGTTCCAATTTCATTTCATTTTGGGACTTCAAAAAAATATAATTAATATATATTTGTTTACTTATGCCTATGTAAATATTTAATATCTCCTAAAAAACTCAATAATATTTATTCCAACACCACAGGTTTTTCTACAACTATATTTTTTCCTAATAGAGGTGTAACATATATTATTGTACTTTCGGACATGGACCATGTGTTTTTAGGTAACTGAATTAAATACCTTGTTATTCACATCTATGGTGAAATTTTTTTAGTAAACAAGTCATTATAACATTTTTAAGGTTATTGGATGTTATTGTTGGAAGAGTTTCTCTAGAGTTAATATATCGCATCTTTCCAGATCTTCACAATGTCAATAATGCTGAATGTATACAATAACATTATTATTGAACCAATAATAATTCCCTATCAATGAATAACTTCTTTTTTGGTTTTACTTATTATTTTCTTAAATAATATTCCCCCCAAAATCAAAGAAAACTATTAATAATGCATAAATAATATTATTAAATATAATGATAAATTAAATGATTAAATAATAGTAATTGAATATATTATTTTCAAATTTTTATTATCATCCATGTCTTATGAGGAAATTAAAATAAATTTATAAACTATTTTTTTAGATGATTACATTATTCAGGGATTAATTTTATCTAAATTTAATATGATAAATGTTGTTTAGTTCCTTATTTATAGTCTTCCCTATGTGGTTAGCATGAAATTATTTTCTTAAAATAGTTTCATTAGAATCTATTCTTGTTATGAACTTATTATTTTAATTTTTATCTAATAAATTTTATATTATGTTAGGTTTTAAACTGACTGATTTTTTTAATTTCTTTGAATGATTATCTCTGTTTATTTCCCGAAGATATTTTCTTCAATGCATTAAAAACATTTCTCTCTATTTTATTTCACATTAACTGAATATAAATATTAAAAATTTCAAGTTTGAAAAAAAATGCTTCAAACACCATAATTCACCAATCTTCACCCTTGGGCCTATTAGTTACCCATGGATGTTCATAAGAATAGATAATAGTTACTAGAATCTAAAACATCAGGTAAGTGGAACAAATTGTAAACTAGGAAATTGTTGGGTTACAATTTTGATGAATTGTTTTATCAAAGAAATTCCATGAAAAAATGGTAGGAGTGGAATAATTAGAGTTTACTAGTTGAAAGAGGATAATTTTAGGGTAGTATGGATAGAATACCATGTTATGGAAATGTCTAGAGTGTCTCATGCATTGAATTTGAATGTTTAGTTATTTTTTACATATAGGTAATGTGTTTTTCAATGTGTGACAAGTCATGTATCCCATGATAATCAATGAAAGGGTTTTGTGGTTTAATAAAGATCAAATTCTGTGTGATTAAGGGTCACACATAGTGTATCTTGGGACCCTATACCTCATCATGTATCCACATTCATTGAATTTCAAGTTATTGGACCCACAATTTGGTTTCCTAGTATACACATGTTGTGTATATAAAATGGATCAACTGAACATGTACAGTATATGAATGATAAGTAGAAAAGTGGATATAAAATTACTTTATTTTTGAAAGATTCGATGTATATCAAGTGAAATGAATCTGTCTATTTCCAAAGTATATATCATCCTTGAAGACACACATAAAATATATAGTACTCTAATAAACCAAAAAATCATTCACAATAATAGAAGAAAAACTATTCCCTCGAGACCTACACACCATGTAACCTAAACGAATACACCTTGTATATTCATGTTATATAAAATAGAGAATGGTGGAAAATTTATAGTATTGTTAAGAATAACATGTTATGTAAAACATAGTACATGTCACATACTAGATAATTTTAAATATTATTTTGTTTTTCCAATATAGTTGTTAGTTTTTCAAGAACAGCTAGCCTATACTAAGTGGATTTCCCTGAATAATGTGACAATGCATATCTCTTAATCATATTGGGTTTATTTTTTATTCCTTCAGGTAAATTTATTTCCATGTATTTGTGGAGATGATTTTGAGTATAAGAAGACTGTAGAGGAGAAATGGGTTCAGTAATCACTTTTCATTCTATATTTACCAGTTCAAGGGTATTCCTATTATTTGTGTAGGAGGTAACAACCCCAACCCTTATTTTGAATGGAGGATGTTCCTCCACCTATAGAGTGTTTTAACACCCTCAGTCGGTGCACATTACACCAGAAATGTATGATTCCTTCATATCGTTTTGAACTCCCTCGAATGATGGTCACTCTTTAGTGAGGAATAATTATCCCCTTAATGTAACATCTAAGAGTTTATGTGAATATATTATCTATAAGTAAATTAATTTTCAATTGGGTTATACATTACTCTTTATATTTCATGTTCCTTTCATGTTAGACATATCTAGAGCTATTTTATGGTGTTTGATCACCTACATGACCTTTCATACCATTTAACATAAAGAATGTACTGGTTTCATCTGTTGAGATATTTTTAAATATTTTTATACTCCTTTATTTTAAGGGAATACTATTAGGAAAATTTATAAAGAAAAAATTATTAGTTTTGTGCAAACACAAGTTGTATATATTAAAATGACACTAAGATCAGTGTTCTTCTAAGAGTATGTGGAGCTACTAGAGATAATTTATAGAAGATTATAGTGGTATTTAATTCTTATTGTGTCATTTTTTTTGATTTTATATAGAGTTTGTTATTGTTTTTTAATGATTGTACTTATTATGGTTTGTTTAAAATTTCAGATATCATTATTATGGGCATTGGATTTTATTCCATTATTGGGATTCCTATTTTTTCTAAATCATATTCTAATTTAATTGTTTTAACTATACATGGTTTATAATTAATATATATGATATCATGTAGTTTTTTATATTACTAGTTTATAGGATATGGCCTCCTATTTAGTAGATATGACTTCTTATAGCCTTAATTTTTCCTCAGGTCTATTTTTGGTAGTATCGTTGTGGGACCTTTATCTAACAAACAGACCCAGAGGGGTCTTAGTAGGGCATTATTTTAGAATTTTGGAAATGAAATTTCATTATTAGGGATACAATTAGAGTTAGTGGTAGAGTGATGATTGATTTGGGATAATTAGGGTAATGGTGTTAGAGGGTTTTTAGTTCAATTAACAGAACCCTGAACCTAATGATTAATGAGAGCATTTGACATATCCTTTAATGAGGGCCCTAATAACCAATTAGTCACATAAAAATATATATGGAATTAGTTATTACAATTATTTGGAGAATAAAAAAATTATTTGGTGGGACAATTGTGTTTTCATTCATTCCTTCATCCAGTGAGGTCATTTAAATATTCTTTAATAACTATCGGTTTATCTAAAAAAATGTTGCATGTAATCCTACAGATGGTCATCTCAATGTGAATGTTAGTTTCATTTTGATTCTATTTAAAAATCATTTCACTATTTATTAACCAATTGAGGGACGAGGATTTAGTTCAAGGACCTGATATAGAGGTGTTTCCCCCACCAGTGCTATAGTGTACCACCACAAAGACACTATGTAATTCCCCTAGATTGTGGGACACATGACCTCAAGAATGCCTCCCCGTACTCTAGTGGTTATCAACTATAAGTGAGGGCCTAGATTTTATATGTGGGAAGACTATTTACTCTGGATCTGAGTGTGGAATAGTGGAAAATTATAATGGGTAGAAGCAGCGAAATAAATAAATATTAAGTAGTGGAATAAGAATAATAAATCATCTAATAAAAATAAATGGGTGAAGGATGAATCAAAAATAGATACAAAATTATGATTATTATGTCATGTTTCTATATAAAATTGTAGTCGCGAGATATATGGGAAAGAGGAATATACCACATTCTATATAAAAATAATAAAAAGACCAAAATATTCCACTACTAGAATCATGATCATAGGCTCAGTTCTTTACTCTCACACTCCATCCCAATTATCGTAATCTGACATCAATAGCTTGAAACGTCCATTTATGTACACTTTGAATCATGAATTCATTTCAAGTACCTAGGGCGGCCTGAGCATTGTGTGAGATATAATTTGTAGGACACCACGAATGGTTTATAGAAAAATATTAAATGTGTATATAAAATACGTAGTGTGATGATAATAATGGAAGTGGAGTAATAAATAAATAAATAAGTCACTTCGGACCAGGATCCTCAAGGATAACTTACCAACACTATTTTATTCGGCCTTATATGTGTATCTATAAATGGAAGGATCTCGGTAATGATATAATATGGGTATATAAAATTTCTTTATCAAACACACAAGGGAGATAACTTAGCCTGTAACATGGTATGTATCAAGTATGGAACAAACCCAATCATGTTATTTGGATTGGTTGACATGCCCTTTAATTAAATAAATTGGAATTCTTGGAAGCTCATTAAATGAATCTCTAGATTTCAAATAATGTGGCATTATAGACCCATCCAAGGAGAACTATATAAAGGAACCCATGTGTCGTACTATGTGAACTAAAAATACTCAACACCATAAAAGTACATCTAAGGTGATCCATAAAGTAATATCTTGTTTCACTCTTGGTGTCGTGTGAAGAATGAACCTCTGATCCTACCCTAGGTGTACCACATATGGGTCCAAGTATCACCCATGGATGGTCTAAACATATATACCACTAAGAAAATACACGTTTTATCCCCTTAGGGAACCTTTTCTACTCATGGTTATGTAATTAATCCACCCTATGATTCCATCCATGGAATTTTATATAGAATCCTTATATCAATCATGGTGTAAAGGTAATCACTTTATTTTATAATTATGAGGAAATAAGAGCCCATACAAAGGGTCCTTATGTTAGAACCCTATATCTCCCTTTTCTTAAATTTAAGGTTAGGTTATGGATAATAGATACTCATACCATATCCCCAAGAATTACCAATAATTTGTACTATTCATTAAATCCATGAAACACAACCATGACATAAAGCATAGGGGCCCAACTCAAGGCCAAAAAACTTTCCTAATATCATTTCACATTCTAATACCTTTGTAACAAGGAAATATGTAAAACCTAATTAATAATTAATATTAACATTGATATTGCATAATGATTTTAAGCCGTTAAATGAGGGAACACCCAATGCAATGTATCATGTCGGCACAAATTCCTCACAATATTGATTCATGTGTTGTTAGGGCCCCATTGTAAAAAAGAATAAAAATTATCTTAATTAATTAAATAATATGGAGTTGATGATATGATTTCTTCCATGTCACATAATAGAGCATGATAAAAATTCAACAAGACTTTAGGGAAATGGACTAGACCACCTAGTTTAGTCCATTAGTACTCCCCTCATCAAGTATTGACCCTAGAATCTATCTAGAATGGGAGAAATCAAACGAATATGCACAAACCCTAAAAGGGGGACATGAGATCACACAAAAATATCATCTAATATGGAAAGATAAATAATGATAGGAGGGAAGAGGAGTGGAGATATTATCTTTGCAGATCCAACACACTCAAAAAAGAAGAAAATGGAGTCTATATGAGAAGATGGCTTTGAATCCTCATGAGAGGAGGAGGAGGATATTCACACATTTGGATGTTAGCGAGTGAAAATGAGGAATAAGGGGATTATATTTCCAATTATAAAATGAAAAAATGGTAATTTCAACCACTTATTAAAGGGGTGCATAGTTTGGATTCACATTAAGTCAAACCATTCAACAATTGTGTGCTAGCAACTACCCACAGACACCCTCACATAGGATAGGTGAATGGGATGACTAAAAATGCATAGCCCATGGATGATTCCTCTATTAAGATGTATGTAGTAACCACACCAGCATACATCCTTGGTTGCATAGTTAGGGAATACCGTGCAGCCCCTAGTTGTGCACTATAAACCATACAATGTTTAACCATACAATTCCTCCCAAATGTTTTTTAAAATCCAGGACTTCAGGCTTCCAAAAATTCCCAAACACCCTCATAACATTTTCGACATCATTAGGCACTCTTATTCGGTCCATGAAAAGTAATTAAACTAAAAATTAATGGTTTCTTACCTCATGTAAAATTTGGGTCTTTACTACTTATGATCCTTAAAACAAATCATCCTCTATTTTCACTTCTAATGGTGTTACAACATCAACTGAGAAAATATTTGTCCATTGGAAACCTACGTCAGTCTTAAGGTCCCATGTAACGTTCTCCACATGATTGTACTTCCATTGCACCAAAGCTATAGGAATTGACCTACCTCATAGTTCTATTGTTCTCTAATCAAAGATATGTATTGGATTCTCCTTGAAGGAAATATCTTCCTATAGCTTTGTATATTCAAGATCAATGGAATGGTATGGGTCGGAATGATAATGGTTAAGTTGTGATACATGGAGGACATAATTCATGGCCTAATTCCTCTAAGATAAATCATACCAGTAGCCTACCAGCTTGAATCCCTCCATAATCTCAAAATTATTAACATAAAGAAGAGGTATATTGCTTTGTCTTCGAATCCATATATGACCAAATCATGTAGGGACTCACCGAAAGACCTTATGTCACACCTCAAACATTATAGTTCATTGATAATGTTTTGTATAAGTGTTCTTCTTGGACTGGACATTGGCCGTATGTTTCTTGAATTATTTATCCATTAACTGATGTATTTTTAATGATATGAAAACCCCATAGTTCTACCTCACTTGCCTCTAACAAGCATAAGGATGAATCACACAACCTACCATAAAGGTACTCATAAGTAACCATATTAATCATTTCAAGAAAATTATTATTATAGTAGACATTAATGAGAGGATAGTGCTTTCCCCTGAACCTTTGAAATCAAAGATCCATTCATGGACCATATCCTCTAACAATGGTATCATAATATTTGATTGAACTTCAGTCTATGTGTGATATAATATACCCAAGAGCACTTGTGTATCCTGTTATTTTTTACAGCCCCTTCCAAAACTATGACATAAGATTAGTGTCTCGATTCAATATGATATAAAACAGAACACCGTGAATGCATAAAATATCTTGAATATAAAGTCTCTGGAGCTCATCAACTAAGAAGGTATCTCATATAGGTAGGAAGTTCCCAACCATCTTCAAACTCTTGAGAATCACCCATACAACATCATTTCATAGAGGGAATGTTGTCAATCCCATCATAAAATCTATTATTCCATCATTACATTTCCACTTTGGAATAGATAGATGAAATAGAAGTCCATTTGGTCTCTTGTGATTTTTCATTCACCAACTTATGGGTAGAAAACCTCATGATAAATCCTAAAATCTAGGTCTTCATAAATGGAAACCAATATGGACAATGTAAATCTCAGTACATCTTGGTAAGACTAGAGTATAATGCCCAGATAGAGGCACAAGATTCCAGTATCAAGTCAACATGTATATTTTAATACCCCCCAAAACACCCTTGGATGTGTGGGATATCATTACCATAAAAACACAATTAGGTGAATTTTTTCACCCAAGAAACAATCCCTAAAAATTTGGCCCTTAGAATCTAAAACGTATCTTATCTGAACCCATTCATAAGGAAGGATTTCACTACTAAACACGCTAACAATGGGATCCCAATACATTATATAACTACCTGGTGAATCTCAGAAAATAGATTCATCATCATCCCCTCACTATTGGACTCATGTAAGGACTTTTATAGACTCTACTAGCTAAGTGCATCATCTAATTCATTCGCCTTTCTGGGGGTATAAGAAAGCTCAAAATGAAACAAATTTAGGTATTATTCCCACCTACACATCCTAATATTCACATCACACTATGTCAAAATGTACTTGGTATATTTATAGTTTGTTTAAACGATGAACTATTATCACAATAGATAATTCCCCTGACTGTGTAAAGCAGAACCATAGATGCTACCATGAGGTCATGTGTAGGTAGTTCATGTCCCGAGGTCTCAACTGGTGGGACCCATATGCTATAACTGGATCTCCTAGGATTAGAACTATTATTAGCTGGATTGATGAATCATCACAATAAAATGTATAGCACATGCCTGGCATTCGAATAATTAGGATTTGTGCTGTCATCTGTCTCCCATTCAACACTTCAAAGGTTGTATCACAAAAATCAGTACTAAAGAAAATCAAACCCTTGTTATTAAAAATCCTATTTGGTTCTTTTTGGAATCATAAGTCCAAAATAAAATGAATATAATATTTAGACACCCCTGAGAAACTATGTATCTAAAATACTTCCTCGGGATGCTCCAAGGAAACCATGATGCTCATCTTATATGGGTCAAAAAATACTCCGATCTTTGAAATGATATGTCCCAATAAGTGAACCTTATTTTTTCAAAAGTGGAATTTGGTGATATTAGAATAAATCTAACACTCCCTTAGTGTATTCAGTACAATATTATGATTTTTGGAATGGTTGTTTCAAGTATGAGAATACATCAAGGTATCATCCATGAAGACTACAAAATATGAAATCTCACAAGGATGAAAAACCCAATTCTTTAGATCCATTAAAATGGAGGGAATGTTTGTAAGGTAGAAGGACATAAACAGGTACTCGTATAAGCTGTATCTACACAGAAACACTTTACATGGTATATCTAATTACTTAACATGCAACTGATAGTAGACAAACATAAAATCAATGTTTGGGAAGACCTTCACTCCTTGGATCTGGGGAAAGAGGCTTCTTATATGTGTTGGTAGATATCAGTTCTTAACCATAATCTGATTCAACCAATGGTAATATACAACAAACTTAGGGAAATTTCTGCCTTCTTGATAGAAAGGATGGGTGAACCCCCTAGTGATGTACTGGATCACATAAGACCCTTTGTATCTAATTCCTCTAACAGTATATTCAGTTTGTTGAGCTATGTAGGTTCCATACTATTAGGAGGAATGGACATTGTTGTTGTTGATAGTAGTTCTATGGTGAAATCCACCTCTATCACTTGAGGTAATCCTGAGAAGTTTTCATGTACGATTCTCCAAAATCGATGCAGCACTAGAGGGAATTCCATAAATCATGTTCTGTTATCTCTTATAAAGATACTAACCATATGAGATATCACTCTTCCTAGCCCTTGATGATCGGGTCCATATAAACTTCACAAAACATACCATTCACCCCATTGAATGTAAGACCTACCCCAGGTGATTAAAAGAAACCTTCTGACGATAGAAATAAATATATTCATGGTAAGGTACTAACCATACAATTCTGATAATGACATCGAAGCAAGTAATCTCGAGGTAAAAAAATTACACAATAATAGGTACCCACCTATATCAAAGGGGAACTCCTTACACTAGGTCTCACTCTCCAAACAAACCCCGTAATAGTGTTTCAAGAGTCATTACACCATATAATATCATAATCTCTAGGACCAACCATTCTATAATTTCTGTGGATATAATAGAGTGAGATGAAACTAAATTAAATAAGGAAGAAACTAATATAGAGGCTACCATAATAGTACCTCATACTATTGAAGGCCCATGAATCTATTCCTTAGGTGTAGACTACATTGAATTGTTATGGCCTGATTTGTGAACTGGAGATGCAACCTGAGTAACATGGGAATGTCTACACTACTGGTGTTGAACCTCTAAAATCTAATTACCTTATCCATGATCACCTCCTTGGATGTATTATATGGTAATAGAACAAATCCTAGACTAACATTGAGATACTCGTCATGTACTAGAATTCAGTGTCTATATAGGTCCTTTATCTCTAGTAACTAGATGAAAATATCAGCAGAAACATTCAATGTTACCCATACATCCATAAGATTGCCAATCTTTTGGGTTCCTCGAACACTAGGTCTACTTATGTCCATCTATACGACACTAGTGTCACACCACATAACTTTTTGTGCACATTATCTGACTGGTTATTTCCCCATGAACATCCCTGAAACAATGTTTCCTGCTTCTAGACAAACTGTCTACATGCCTTGATACTGAACCACCTGGCTCACACTGGCAGCTTCCCTTAGGTACCTCACAATGATGAGGTCTTGGTTCACTATAATTGAAATGTTGGTTGGCCAGAAAACTTTTACCTTTGATCAGATATCATATGAAATCCCATCCTCAAATCATCTTAAAGTAATCAACTCATCACTAGTGAGTATAAGTGATAAATGATGAAGTTTGGTAAAATTAACTGAATAATCCATAATTAACATAGCACCCAAATTATGGTGTATAAACACTCTAGTTTGGCCCACTATCAAGGTATGTTGAATTAAGTAATAATATCCAATCATGTGGAAGTCGACCAAGATGATTCCTTGATGAAGATTAACCTAATTGATGACATCCCACTATTGTTTTTTGAATCAAGGGGAATATATGTTGAATGATTAACCCTTGACATAGGAGGAATCTCCATATGCTCAAAAATTGATCACATGGAATCTAGACATGAATTAGCAGCCTAAGGGCCTCCATTCCCTGAGAAGGTTGGAGGATGATTTTTTCTGAAACACTCACATCAACTTTTCCACAGTAGGGGTAGGTTCTGGAGAACCTTGTAAACACTATATAAAGAGAAAGAATATATCTCAAAATGAAGCATAAACAACCAGTGTAAGATCAATATGAAGTGCCTTGAGTGCCACTACAAGAAGTAATAGTAGTGGTTCAGGGCCCACCACCTCTAGATCTTGGTCGTTTCCACCCTCCTGGCACATGGATCGAGGAAATCCTAGAAGAATAAATCTACAATTTCCAAAAAAAAACACCATATATATGATTTAATAGTAGATAAAAACAATTATAATAGGAAAATATACATACAATCCGTCCAATAAATGATTCACAACTCCCTGCATGCTCCAATTTCTAGGTATAGGTGATAAAAAAGATCATAGAAGACATAAGAGACACTTCCTACTGCTCACAATTATGGTCTGATCTAGGTCAAGGTCTCACATCACTCAACAAAGGTTATGATATATGGATATTCAATTTCATGGTATAGACACTTTACATTACAATTGGAACCATCATTTAGCTGTAACTAGTAATTTTAAATACATTAATTTAATTAATTTCATACTTATTTATATGTATATAGATATCATAGTCCAGTTAGATTCATCAAAATTCCCAATTTAAGGATTCCCATACTCTTTATAAATTTTAATTGGTATATCATGTAACTTCCACCTAAATATTACATATGGCATCAAGATCTAATGATTTGTGTAAAAATTATTTGACCAAAAGAATCCCCATTACCAATTTCTATAATTACATTCTTTATAAATTGTAATTATCATTCTAGTATTCAAATCAACTAATGTTTAAGACCACAGAACCAATAGTTCATGGTTCATACGTGGCATAATTGGTTAATTATGTTGCCATCATCAATATATATAGGGAAAATCAATTTATATTGGTGTATAAAAATCAATTAATTCAATTATTTTATCCATTTAAGAAACTTTATAACATTTCTATATATAATAATAAAGTCACTAACTATATGAAGTTGGAAATACACACTAAAATAAAACATGGTACAAAAAAAGAAGGAAATATAAGTCCTAAAGTGCCTATAAGGAGGCATGAGATGCTTCTTCCTTTTCATACTAGGCCAAGGAAAAGGTATATATAATAATATAAACAATAATAATGTCACAAACAATAAGTGCCTCGTCCAATGGTGAAATAAGTACAATGATGAGAGGAAAAATACAAAACAATAATAACATATCCCATGTAATTTGGGGTTCCAATGCACTGGGTTATCTACTCCCAAAAAAAGGATCATTACCAAATTCTAATACATCCAAGTCTCCGTTATAATACCAAAATAGTATGGAAAAAGGGAAAACCCCTATGATACAACTTTTTTATCATCCTAAAATTGAATCCACTAAGTGGTTCCCTAAGATGGTTGGAAACATGGCATAAAGAACACCTCCCCATATGCTAGAGGATTTTGAATAGCAGAGAGGGACTAGGGTGTTTCCATGTATAGACTATTCCCTCTAGATCAGAGTGCAACATAGCCGTATTTAATAATGGTAAGTAGAAAAAATAGAATTAAATAAACAGTAGTTGAATAAGAATAATAAATCACCCAATATAAAAAAATGTGGATGTTGAATCATAAATAGATATAAAATAATTATTATCATGTCATGTAGCTATACCAAATAAAAGTTCATAGGATATAGGTGAAACAATAATATACTACATGTTATACAAAAATAAAAAATAAAAAAATACCGCCACTAAATGCATCACAAGAATAGGATCGATACTCTACTCCCCCACTACATCACAATCCTTAGAATTAAACAAAGGAAGTTATATTCTTCCCATTATCTACCACTTTAATAATAAATTCTTCTCAGGTACCCATGGTATCCTAATAATGGTGGAAGAAATACTATATAGGCCTGTACCAATGGTGTCTAAAACAATATGGTCTATGCATATAAAGAATTGCCCTTCCAATAATAATGGAAGTGAAGCAATAAATAAATAAATAAATAAAAATAGACCATGTACCACATGGATACCCATACAAAACTATCTAAATCATCATAAACCAGATATCAATGAATGGATGGAAGCCTATATAGATCTAATGTAGACATATGAATGTTCTTTAGCATACTTTCAAGGAAGACATCTAAGCCTATATATAGATACCCTTCTTTTTTCTTACATTATTATTAAATAATTTTCAAGAAAAATAGTATAAAATCATTACAGAATGAGGATACATAGGTTTTGTTTCTTGGGAAAATTAGGACCATACACAAGGTTTACAAAATATAACACAAAAATTTATTTAATTTCTTCTTCTCTAGGTTCTTATTGGACCTTGAATTATCCTCATTAGAAGTAGTCACCTAAGGATTTACTTCAAAGAATGGGGTGAGATAAAATCCTTTAAAGAGGATATAAAATAACATGAAAAAATATATCATTGTGTGATAATAATAATAATATCATCATTATAATCATGATATGAAGCATTAAGAAGAGTCATGGAATGTGGCAATGCATAAAAATAAAACATCATGGCTTAGTGGTTAACTATCGCACATAGTTGTCAAAAAAGATAGAAACATGTTCTAACATATTTCAATTTTATCATGAGATAAATAACATTACCCAATTAATTATAGAAATATATAATTCATAGTGCACCTATAAGATCATAATATTTACATTGCACTATATAATTTTGGGTGTACCCGTCACATAATAACATTTATATTATCATGCATGCCACATAGAACATATATCAATATTTAACATAAAATAACCCATTTAAAGGAATGGGTTTCATTTAATAATAATAAATTAAAACAACTTGGGTTCCCAAATGAAGGAGGGCATAATATACTTGAATCATCAACCTTTAATGAAGAAGAAATAATCCCGAGAAGTAAAAGTATTGTTTTTTTGAAAGAAGGGATCTTTTGGAAAACATTGTGTTTGTCATAAACTAATGTAGAAAAATTTTATATCGTAGAAAAGGTAATATAATTATAAATGAATTATATTTATGTAATATCCACACTAAAAATGGCTGAAAGGGGGAGAACCCGAAGAAAGGGAGTTGGGTTTGAGAATTCCCCTTACCTTGTGTCTGAACACTTTTCTCACTTTAATATATTGTAATATCACATTATATTAATTAATTAACAATTAAATAACCTCTTATACATGAATATAATTCATTATGGTTTTATTAAGTTCATTTATATGCCTTTTTATGAGTTATAGAGTTTATGTTCATCATTCAGGAGTATACGCTTTCTAGTTTTCACGATCGGTTCACTGGTATTCTTGAATGGAAGTTTGTGTAAAATGTGGATAATTACCCAGATTTGTTATTATATTTTAATAATGATATTACGTAATTTTAAATGATCCTATAAATAATTTTATTATATACCATGAGAATGAAAAAGTTAATGATCATCATTTTAGGTTAATTTTTGTGGTTTTTCGATCACAATGAACACATTTTGTTTTATCATTTAGTATTATGTATAAATGTTAGTTCCTAAACATAAAAAGTATTTCATAGTAGACACTAAAATCTATTTTAAACCATTAAATGGCTTTATTGAAATCCTTGAAGTAATTTAAGGAAAATAAAAGTGCATCACCCATGATGTCGGTAAATTGACACATTACATGCGACAATTTTATTTTTTAATAAAAGAGATATAAGAAGGATTTTAATGATCTAAATTACATTAAAATGATATAATTATAGTATATTTAAGCTAATGGAGTTATCATGTCGTTTTAATTAAGGTAGTTGAGTAGAGAATAAGAAATTAATTGAAATTGAATGAAAATTAAAAGAAAGAGAGAGAGGATTTACCTTTTGAATTATCCCCTTGAGATCCTCATCAAGGCACATAAGCTTGTTCTATTGATGAGAAAAATATATCCAGGAATTGGGGGTGGTGTTAGGGATGGTTTTTGGGTATAATTTAGGTAAGGTTAAAAGCATGGGAGGTGTGAGGAGAAGAGGATGTGAGGTGTGGTATTCATAGTGGAGGAGAGGGGTGTTTTCTCATTATTTAATTCATTATATTGTTATTTTGATAAAGAAAAGAAATAGTGATGATTAATGAGACTAAATAAAGTAATTAGATCATATGATTTCAAACCAAAGGTTCTTACATTAGCGATGACTCAATGAATAGTGTATTTTGCTTATAATGTATGTACACTGTAAATTACTATATTTCACTATTCACAAAATTCAATTAATTAAGAAAATAAAAAAAATTCATCCTTACCATTTTTCAACATGTAGAATATAAACAAACACAATTTTATAAACATAATTTCTTAAATATGAGTAATTTAATTTTTAATTAAAATCATCATTTACTTGGAAAATATAGATTTTAAAATTATATATGATTTTATAACAATGTGAAAATTTCTTAAGGTCTCATAAAATTATATTAAAATCATAATATATCAAATTATTAATTTATGAATACATTTTATGAAAATAATTTTTCTTTTAAATTATTAAATTAATCAAAAAATTATAATTAAATATTATTGACATAAAAATACCTACACATAATTAATAATTTTTAAAACATTTATTTAATTAGAATATGATATAATTATACCATTATTTAACTTATAAGATTCCAAAATTTTATTTATAATTTCTTGGGTGAGTCTGATATTCTTTCATCCAGTTCACTATTCATAAGGTTTATATTACTATTCCAAAGGCTGAGTTACTATTTCACCAGTATTGGATCCTTAACTTCTAGAAATACTTATTATTTCAATAATTCCACATTTATAAAGCTTTTATTATCATATCTATATTATTTTATGATTTTTATACTATATGAAATTTTTATAATAAGGAATAATTTTCTTTGATAAAGGTTTGGGTTATTACATTCTTCCACCCTTTTGAAATTTCTCCCTCAAAATTTCATTTTAAACAAACAAGTGACGGTAATTATCCTTCATCACCTCCTCCAGTTTCTATGTTTCTTATTCACACCTATGGTTCCTCAAAATCACTTTAAAAATGTGGGTTATCTTGTGACACTGAACCTTTTCTCTCTTGTCTAGAATATTTACTGGATGCTCCTCATAAGAGAGACCATCTTCTAACTGTGTCATCTTTGAGTTTAGTACACATGAGGGATCTGGTGTTTACTACCCCAAGAGTGATACGTTGAACAAATCATGGACTTAAGACATATTTGGTGGATGTTAAAGCTGATATTCCATGAATCCTATGTGGTCAATGATCACAAAGGGGTAAAAGTACCTAGGGTTTAACGTCCCATTTCATTCCAAACCCTATGACTCTATTCCTTGGTGATATTCGAAGGAAGACTTTATCTCCAGCTTCGAACCCTATGTGCCTTCAAGAGTTTCCATCGTAGCTCTTTTTACTACTTTGAGAAGCTTTGATATAGTGATGGATGGCTTGAATCTTGTCTGTCATCTCTTGCACAATGTCAGGTCCATGTAGCTTTCTTTCACCAACTTCATCCCAATAGGTTGGAGTTCTACATTTCCTTCTATAAAGAACTTCATATTGATCCATCTAAATACTCTAGTGGAAGCTATTGTTGTATGAGAACTAATCGAATGAAATATGTAGATCCCATCCAACTTTGAATTCTGCTGAGAAGTATCTAAGACTATATTCGAGTGTATGAATAGTCATTTAAGATTGACTATCAGTTTAGGGGTGATAGGCCATGTTGGAATTTAAGTTAGTACTCAAATCATTTTGAATACTCCTTAATAATTTTGATGTGCTTCTATGATCATGATTAGAGACAATTGAGAGTGTAACTCCATGAAGTCCCACCACTTCCTTCACATATACCTTTTCATTTTTTTGAAGTGTGAGATCTTCCTGAATAGAGATAAATTTGGTATTCTTGGTTAGTGAGCCCACCACAACCCATATCAGATTATTTCTTTCAGATGTCTTTCTGAAACCCATGACAATGTATATATAGACATTCTCCCATTTACACAAGGATATAGAAAATTGTTTCATCATACCTTTGTATATATTTCTCTCAACTTTAACTTGTTAACATATGAAGTACCTTGAGATATACTCAGAAATATTCTTCTTTATGTTGTCCCACCAAAAGTCTTCTAAGAGATCACAGTACATCTTGGTACTCTACGGATTGATAGATAAAGGTGAGATATGTGAATTTTCCAATAGGTCCTTCTTTATTCCATGAGATGAAGTCACAAATAGCCTCATGTCAAATTTAATTATACCATCATCATCATTATGGAACTCTTGCAGTTTCATTTCCTTTACCGCATTCACATTATTTCGAAACTCAGGATCATCCATTTGTGCTTCCTTAATCTTATATTGGATTTATGGTTTGGAAATAATTAGGGAAAGGTTGGATGTATTCCCTACCGTTATGATTTCCAAATCCATCCTTTACATATCTATGAAGATAGGGTCCATCTAAATTAGCAACATGGTTAGTGTAGTGGGTTCTTTTCTACTAAAAGATTTAGCTAACTTGTTTGCCTTATCAGGATGACAGTGAATAGAGAAATCATAGTCTTTGATTATCTATAACCATCTCCTTTGACACATGTTTATCTCCATTTGTGTGAATATATACTTTAGGATCTTATGATTGGTATATTTATCACACTTCTCACCATTGAGGTAGTGTTTCCAGATTTTCTAGGCCAAAATCACAAATTCTTGCTATATATCATATAACGAGTAGTTCTTCTCATTGATATTAAACTATTGTGAGGTGTAAGCTATCACATTTTCATTTTTCATGAGCTCATATCCGAATCCATTCTCTTAAGTATCACTTTATATCACAAAACCTTCTCCACTTTTGATTAATGTGAGTACAGGCGTAGTGATTAGCCTATTCTTTATCTCCTTGAAGATTTCCTCACACTCTTCCATCCAGACATAATTTACCCATTTCCTTGTTAACCTAGTTAGATATCTTGACAATCATGAAACATTTCCCACAAAACATTGATAGTACCTAGATAATCCAAGAAATATTTGGATATTTATGACACTAGATGGTCTGGGACATTCCTCAATTGCCTTTGTTTTTGAAGGGTATATATAAATTCCATCCCTTATGATCACATGTCTCTTGAATGTGAGTTGTTGCATATAAAATACACACTTTCGGAACATGGAATAAAACTTCTCCATCCTTAATGTCACCAAAACAATCCATTGATGTTCTTTAGGTTCCTCCTTTCTCTTAGAGTAGATGATAATGTCATTGACAAACACTACAAAAAATTTGTTCAGGTAATGTATAAAGACTCAATTCATCAAATCCATGAATATTACTGGAGCATTATTAAGTCTAAAGGGAATTTATGGAGATAATATTTTAATTATTTTTCATATGTGTTTCAATTATTTAACCCCTTCCAATTAGTCAATTTGAGAATATTTGTATCATTTTAGTGTTTTGGTGAATTATGAGCTTAATTGTGAAAATTCGTTAATTCTAGAAATTTATCAGTTTGGTGGAGCTTCTGTATTCAGAGAATATTGTTTAAATTTTTAATCCACATCGACTGATTATTATTTTTGTACTTATATGCTCAATGGATTCAACTTTTTCTTTTGGTCCAAGGTCCAATTGGACACAAAATGACCCATGAAAATTCATTAAGTTGAAAACATTTTCTAGCCAATAGAATGGAACCCACATTATTTAATAAATAATATCGCATAATAAATATTTCCAAATGATGTGATTATTACTATAAAATAAATAACCCTCCACTAATCACTTTCTAATAAAATTTCATGAAGAAATTCAGTCATTAAGGAATCCATTAGATGCGACCAAAGAGAGGAAGTTGAAGAGTCTCCTCGAGAAGAAATCTATTACTTCAATAATTCGAGTACAAAATTTTCTACATGAGTCCAATATCATTAAAATTTTGATATTAGATAGAAAACTAAATTTGGAACATCTTATAAGAAGATACCTTGGTGATTTTCTGGGGTTTGGTGAGCAGAACAGAAAACAACTTTCAGTGGAAGGATTCTGGAGGAGAAATTTTATGTTCTTCCTTTCCACTTTTTCTTTCTTTTTATTTTTCTAATTTTTTATTCTTCTCCATTATACATGGATTCCATTCAAATGGAGTGGTAATACATTGTTTTACTATGGAAGGAGAGTTTTTCCTTTTTTTAATGTTTGAGTTCATGAACTAAATGTTATGAAATCTTTTCTCTTATTTGCGAAGTTGGTTTCAATTTTTAATAATGGTTTTAACAATCAAGTACAATTATACATGGTTTTAGATTATTTTGTTTATTTTGCTTTTTTCAATGATAATTTTCTAACTCCAATAGGTTATGGTCTATATACGATGGAATAAATCATGACTTAGTGGTGAAGTACTTGGCGATCATCAGTACGTGTTGGAGGGGTATGGGTTATTCCTGGTTATTTGGGATAAACAAGACCTAATCAGGAATTGCCTATGTCAATTAAGGATATTCACTGCAACTCTTTCACACATAGGAAGGAGAGTAGAACATGATGAGATCTTAGGAAGGTTTACTCTCCCCATCACCATTTGACCAAGGGAGTGAGAGGAAGTGATCCTGGAAACTCACTTTAATCAGTTTAGTATAAGAGGATTGGATCAATTAGAACTATGATAACACTGCAATTGGAAAACTGAACCAGACCTAATCACTCAATTCATATTTTTGTTTTGAATATCTTTCTTTGTCAATTTGTTTTAGTATTTTTCTTCATTTATTTGTTTTATTTTTCCATTTTAGCTCATTTTCAAAATCAAATAATTTAAAAAACAATCTACACTTCTATGTCAAATTTAAGGTAACAACTTGAATATTGGTCACTCCTATCTAGAGACAACCTAGGCTAACCACATTACTACATTTTAACTTAGGTATTATTTGTTTTTGTCACACCCCATGACAAGAACATGTCAGGCATCACCAATAACTCATAGTCCTCATAACTTCGATAGAAGGAAGTCTTCTAGTTATCTTCCTAATTCAACTTTAGTTGATGATATCCCAAATTAAGATCCACCTTCTAGAAGTATTGAGCTCCTCACAATTGATAGAACAAGTAATCAATCCTTGGAATGTGATACTTGTTATTTTTTGTTATCTTTTTGAGTTCCCCATAATCGATACACACCAACATTTATCAACAATTTTTCATTACAAATAGCACTGGTGA
The DNA here is from genome assembly GCA_963277665.1 of Viscum album. Lineage (NCBI taxonomy): Eukaryota > Viridiplantae > Streptophyta > Magnoliopsida > Santalales > Viscaceae > Viscum > Viscum album. The sequence continues at coordinate 2,126,555,105 of OY728119.1, forward strand.
ACACATAGGTGATGCACTAGGGAGTATGATACCTTTTTCCATTTTATCTTGTATCTACATATTTAACTCCTCCAATTATATAGGATACTTTCCATAGGGACATAATGAGATAGGAGTAGCTTCCGGTATGAGTTCTGTAGAGAAATCTACCACATGATCTGAGGGATGTCTGGTTAACTCTTCCGGAAATACATCAATCCATTTCCTCATGATGAGAATTTTCCCTAGGTTGATATATTCCTTTGACTAAACCATTTGGGTGAGGTATTATTCTTCATAGGGAATCAACACCGACACCATTGATGGATTTTCAAATAGAGATTCATCATCTTCCTTTCATTGGTAGAAGAGAATGAGAAGTTTTTTAATATGAAAACATATTTCCTTTTCTCAATTATTTATATGTGAGATATATAACGAGATGAAATCCATCCCTTTTAACACCCCAAGATTCCACAGTACACTTCTCTTTGAATAATACAATAGCTTGTGTTGTACGTAACATCGAGTTCTAGCACACCACGACCAATCAAACTAGCCGTTTTGAATATTAATACCTAGTTATTGAAATTTTATAAAATTTATTTTTCAAAATGGACATCATTTTTGGATTCGGGTTATCAAAATTAGATTAGGTGGAATTTTTGGTTTTTTTCTGAAAACTTTCAATTTTCGATAAATAGTGAAAAACACTGCATAATTGTTTAAAACCGACTTTTTATTTAAATAATCATTTATTTTATTTAAATTTATTTTATGTCAAAAAAGGAACATAATACCAATATTAGTTCAATATAAATCATTGGAGTCATTTTATAATAAAATTAGATATATAAAATTTTATTGAACTATTTAACGGCTTTTACCCACCTTCTAGGAAGATTGGAAAATTTGCATAAAACATAATTTTATCTCTTCTATGAATTGAATTTAAAAAATCTGAGAGACACTATTGACATCATTATATAAAATGTGGTTCAATAGGATGAAAGTATTTTTGGTGAATAGTAACTTTTTGAATATTATTTACCACAATTAAAAGTAAATAGGGTAATTAAATGTACAAATGATATTATAATTGTGCTAACACATGTCCTAATTATATTTGATAATTTTATTTCAACCAAAATAAACCTTATGAAAAAATATAATCCTTTTTTATCCACTTGGATTAGATTAGGACATTTATTATATTCTATTTAAATAAGAGTTAAAAGTGTTAAATTCAAAATTTAATAACTAAACCATTTTTAATATAGGGTTAAAGAGAAGATAAATTAAACTATAAATATTCATTATAAATCTCCAAATGATTTACTAGATCATGGTATTTTATTTATAATTTTTAGACATTATATAACTGAATCTATTTTTGACACAATGATGATGTCGTAATTACATTGTTAATGAAGGACTAAAACAATTGATGTCATAAATATTAGGATATTAGTAAATTGAAACTTTTTGTAACCACCCAAATCCAGAGCCCCTCAACTTGTGCCCCATGACCAGTTCGCCACATGACCTCAAGCGCATTTCCCCAAATGCCAGAGGCTGCCGACTAGCAGCGAGGGCCATGGTAAGTTATTGGGAAAACAATGCCCTCATTTGGTAAGGTATACGAGGTACAGGAAATAACAGTCAATAGAGAAAGCAGTAAACAACATAAAACATCTAAAACTAAATAGCAGAAGCAATGTATAATATAATAATGATGTATCATGGTACATGTATCTAAGGAAAGAAGATAACACAACAACGTGCTGAATACAATTGAGAAACAAGGTACTAAAAGTAAACAACAACTCTAGCAGCATCACAAGCCTAAGCTCGGTCCTATGTTCCCAAACTCCAACCAGAAATCATGTACCTAAAGTAGAAGGGCCACAATCCCTACCCACACCTACAACCATTTAACCTTTTGGGCCAAAAAGTCAGACCCAAACATGGTGTGAGACTAATCCCAGTAGGCAATCACCACAAGATCTTTGCCCTACTGTCAGTGAGCAATATAGAAAAAATAAAGGAAATAAATGCAGTAGAGAAAAAAGAGTACTCTAAAGTAAAAAATCCTACCAATATCTATTCACATTTATTTACTAATTTAATTCAATCATTAAATTATCAACCAAGGAATCTAGGAAACCGATCTATATTCTCAGGGCATAGCAAGCAACACAACACGTATCTCAGCAGACTACCTAACAGCAAGTAGTACAAACTCAAGCTTGTTATTTGGGATGGTGGACTCATCAAAACCAACCAAATGATAATCATGGTGACTCTCTGGGTGTCTCACACTGGCAGACCCCACTAGTCTTGTAAACATACAAAGGCGCAGACACTCTGGGAAGCTCTCACCGTCAATTCCCCAGTGGTCTTGCAACGACAACTATAGACTCTCTGAGGAAGGAATTACATCTAATTCCCCCTATAGTCTCGATACGTAACTAAGGAAACACTATGGAAGCACAATGTCCCATACTCTTAGGTCTTACAAATGATTCTAATTTATAACAGACTCTCCAGGGACATCCTTAATCGTCAATTCCCTCTTTAGTCTACCACACTAGGTTCCCACAGCCCCGAGTAGTGTAGTCATGCGTAATCGACTTTTAGCATCCCAAATTAATCTCATCAAACTAATTGAATAATAGCTAAAATGCATCCAAATCATATAAAAATCAGACAATACATGCAATCAATTATATCAAGGTTGGCAAACAATGCAACAAGGTATGCCTCACAGGCATCCTAAGCCAAACGGCGATAAACAACCAAAATAGGGGGAACACCCATGGGATGATCCACAAACACGCTAAAAAGAAATTATCAATTATCAAATAACCTCAAGAATACATGAATTATAAGGCAGATAAAAATACAGGATCAAAACCCTAACCCGAGATACCCGATACATGGTTATCCGTCAATTTTGCACCAAAAACTGAAAGACATTCAATGTAGGGCAACAAACCACCTATCCTGATCCTATGAGATTGATATAGTTGAACATCAGCCTATGAATCAGCCTAGAATGGAGAAGATATGTAGAAATGTCTAAAAAGATCAACCTCAGATAACTCTCACAAGAGAAAGAATCAGGAAACGTGGACAAAGAAGAACCAAGAACTCACCGCTGTGATTCTATTGCAACCGACAATTATCTATTCAGATAACCTATGACAGATCAGTGGATCGGAGAAGATTCAGCCTCCTCAAACAATATGGACATAATTAGGCAGATAAGAAGATGAAAATAGGTTTAAGATGCCACCTTGGTCTGATTAATGAAAAACAAAGAAAAGTACACGGCGTGTAGTTCATGAGTACAGGGCATGTACTCTCCCTTTCCATACACAACATTAAGTGGCCTCCAAATTACTGCTACACACCGTGTGTGTGGCCCGGACATAGCTATCACATGACCTTGTGTGGGAGAGAAGTACATGACATGTAATCATAAAGTACACGACGTGTAATTAGAAAATTTCCAAATTCTCTTATTTTTCTCAAAAATGACCAGAAACGGAAAAACATACCTGAAACAAAGATCCGGGTTCTTAAAAACTGATCCCCTTAAAGAAATTCATCCCTGAATTTCCCGAACTTGCAGTCAAAGAAGAAACCTCGAACGACTCTAGCCACCATGATCACATATCGGCCTCCCTCTCCCATGTCTTGTCCTCTAGACGGCTGTGCTTCCATAGCACTCATTCCTATAGAACAGACCGGCCACGAAGTATCTTTTAACTATGATCAAAAATCTTGATAGGATGCTCCTCGAACGATGAATCCTCCTCCAGCTCACCCTCCTCGGGTTAAAAAACATGAGACGGGTCTGAGAAATAGCGGTGAAGCTGAGAAACATGGAAGACATTGTGCATATCCTGGTACCTCTGAGGCAACTGCAACCTATAAGAAACCAAACCGACTCTCTCTAGAACCTCAAATGGCCTGACGTATCTCAGTGAAAGCTTACCCTGTCTCCTGATCCTCCTATGTCCCAATCTCGGGGTAACACGTAGGAAAACCTGATCCTCGACCTTAAACTCCAAAGGTCGTCTCTGGTGATCAGCATAAGATTTCTGCCGAGACAATGTAGTAGCCATACTTTTTTGAATCAACTCCACCTGCTCTATGGTCTCCAGAACAAGACGAGGTCCCAACATAACTGCCTCTCCTTCCTCCATCCAACACAAGGGTGATTGGCACGATCTACTGTACAAATCCTCGTAAGGTGCCATATGAATAGTTTTTTGAAAACTATTATTATAGGAAAACTCCACTAGAGGTATATGTCTCTTCTAGGAACCTACAAAATCAAGGACACATGCTCGTAGCATGTACTCTAACACCTGAATCGTGTGCTCTAACTGGCCATTTGTCTAGGGATGGTAAGCTGTACTCAGAAGTACCTGTGTACCCAAAGCCCTCTATAGCCCTTTCCAGAAATGCGATGTGAAGCAGGAATCCCTATATGAAATGATAGTACTCGGAACCCCATGCAGGAGTACAATCTCATAGATGTACAACCATCTAAGCACATCAAAACTGAAGGTCTCCTTAATCGGCCAGAAGTTAGCAACCTTAGTGAGAGACATATACCTCTATGCCCGATGACAGATGTATCACAAAAAACTGTATAACTCTTTCCCGAATCCGGAAAAACTAGAATCGGTGCTGAAGTCAGTCTCACTTTCAGCTCCTAGAAGGATGAATCGCAGGCTTCTGACCAAACATACTTCACCCCTTTCTTAGTCAATCCCATTAACGGCGCTGCTAGGCGTGAGAAGTCTAGTATAAACTGCCTTTAGTAATCATCCATCCCTAAGAAACTCCTTACCTCAAAGACATTCTTCGACTGCTCCCAGGTGACTACTACTCTCACCTTCTCTGGGACTACATAAACTCCTGTCTCTGAGATGACATGACCCAGGTAGTGAACCTTTTCCATCCAAAAGTGGAACTTTGAGAGCTTAGTATATAAATGATGCTCCCTCAGTTTACTGAAAATGCTCTCATGATGGGCATCAAGGTCGTGTCGAGTGTGAGAGTACACCAAGATGTCGTCCACAAAAACTACCACAATGGAATCCAAGTAATGATGGAAAACTCTGTTCATCAGCGCCATGAAAACTTCTGGCACTTTCATGAGACCGAACGGCATAACCAAATAATCACACAGACCATACCTGCTCTGGAAGGCTATAAGAGGTATATCAGATGGTTTGACACGCAATTGATGGTAGCCAGATCTCAATTTGATTATCGATAACACTCTGGCTCCATGAAGCTGAACAAATAGATCATCTATCTGTGGCAATGGATATTGGTTCTTGACCATCAACTGGTTCAGCTTCCGATAATCCACACAAAGCCTAAGGGTGTTGTCTTCCTTCTTCACAAATAGGATAGATTAACCCCAAGGATAAGTACTGGGTCGGATGAAACCCCTTGTCTACAACTCCTCCAACTGCTTCTTGAGCTCCTGCAACTCAGGTGTAGCCATCTTATAAGGAGGAATGGACACTGGTGCAGCTCCTAGAATAAGCTTTATAGAGCTGTCTACCTCTTTCTCTAGAGAAAATCCTGAAAAGTCTTTTGGAAACACATCTGGAAAGCGATCAACCACTAGAAGAATATTTACCTGAGAAGTCTCGTGGTCATCCAGATATAAGCTAGCAATCTGGGATGTAACACTGCCCAACCCATGATGCACTGGTCCAGCTCTGCTCACGTAGACATCCCATTCTCCCTTGTGAAGATAAGATCCACCCTCTAGTGATGTGAAACTCACCCTACAATGATAAAAATCGATAAAGGCCTGGAAGGAAACTTACCAGTCCATCCTAAGAAGGACATCATAGCCTGTCATCTCCAAGACATAGAGACTCCATGAAAAATGACCCCCACCAACCTCAAGGGGGAAGTTTAACCACTGACACACTCTAGCAGTTCTAATTCCCAATGGAGTGTCTAGCGTCATCATATCCTCAGAAGTATAAATAGTAAGTCAAAGGCTTTCCACCGTATGTAGAAAAATAAATCAATGAGAAGCTTATGTATCAAAAAGTGCAGAGGATAAAACTGAGGCTACTAAAATTGTACCTCGACCTGTAGAAGGGCCATGATCCTGCTCCTGATGAATATGCTCTACAACAAAAGTCTGGCCTATACCGCGGCCCTGTGTAGTAGCCTGAGATCCCTTTACTAATCCTCCCTAAGTCTGACCACTGCTTCCACATCCTCTACCCTTTCCTAAATGACCTGAATAACTCCAGCCCCTAGTCTTCTGCAGAACTGGTAATCCTGCTCCTGTACGTGGAGTCGAAACTGATCCTCCTTCACTAGCCGCTGGCATAAGAACCTTGAAGAAGCACTTTAGATGAACAATCTTTCCACAAGACCGACACTCCAATGGGTCCCTCGAGAACTGTGGATTCTTATGACCACTTCCTCCACACTGATAACAAACCACTTGGTTGCTAGTGTGAAGATACCATCTACCAGAAGGAATACCTCACTTCCTCGAGTCACCTCGTGTTGACTCTCAGTGGTGCTTCCTGCTGTCTGTCGGGAGAGAATCAGCCCTAGATGTTGAACTGCTCTGGTCCACAGCTATAGCCTCCCTCAGTTTTCTCTCCGTAATAAATTCTTGGTTGAATATCAGCATGATAGAGGTCAATTGAATGATGTTCACCTGTGACCTGATATCAGGTCTGAGCCCTTCCTCTAACTTCCTTTCCAAAAAACAGCATGTCATTCCCCAGAATGGGAGTGAAACAATGTAACTCTATAAAGCGGGAGGAATACTCCATAACTGTGAGAGTACCCTACTATACATTCATGAAATGTCTGGCCCTATCAGCCCTCAGTGTCTCCGGGTAGAAGTAGTCATAGAATGTACGCTGGAACTCATCCCAAGCCATAGCCTGTTGGCGCCCAGTCTGAAAAACCACATCCCACCAACTCTTGGCGAAATCTCACATCATATAAGTCACGAGCATCACTCTACTCTCTGTAGGTGTCTCCAGAAGCTCGAAGATGGACAGCATGGCTTCTAGCCATGACTCCGAAGCCTGTGGTCCTCCATCCCCTGTGAACCTAAAAGGGTGATGCTGCTGAAAAACCCGCGTCAGCTCTACCATAGACGGGGCCAGATGATGAGCTCCCTAGAAGGTCTGAATGAATCTCAGGAAACACTCTCTGAACTAAAAACCGGAACCAATTTCTAGAATCACTACAGGTGCCATGTCTGGAATGATAGGCAGAACTAATGGTAGTCCATGATCTCCCGTATTAGGTGTACGGTCACTGCCTGGTTCCAGATGTGAAACGGGAGGACATCTTGGTGCCATAGCTCTAAAAGTTCAAAAGAACACCTTTATTAATGATGAATTCAGATGAAACATAAGAGATCAAAATGGAATAGGAGAGAAAAACTTTAAAATTTGGGAAAACAAGACCACATGGCATGTTTCATAAAAGTTTACCCTGGGTGTGTACCTTGGCCATACATGGCTGTGTAAACCACCCAGCTACACGGTGTGTTCTTAAACTACACAGCGTGTACTAAACCATTTCCTCCCTTCCCATTCACTCCTACATGGCTGGGAACACGGACTATCCCAGCAGGAAACTACACGGTGTGCTTGTCCACTACACGGCGTGTCCTTAAGATCTCTCCCTTGTCTATGTCGTTAGTCAGACAGACTGGTACACGGACCAATACTACACGGCGTGTCAAAGGATTCAAGGTGTGTACTTGACATGCCTTACCTGGCCCATGTTGTTAGTGACACGACCTGACAAATAGTCGACACTACACGGTGTGTTCCATACGGACACAGCGTGTACACAGAAGGATAAAACTAACCCGTGTTGTTGGATACACGGACGACAACATGGTCAACTATACACAGCATGTTCCCAAGGGACACGACGTGAACTTGAAGGAACACCCCAACCCGTGTTGTTCATGACATAGCCAGATACATATTCCAGACTACACGGCGTGCTAAGCTGGTACACGACGTGTTCCTAAAAGAAACATTACAACCCCGTGTCTCTGCCCAACACAGTCAGGGACATGGCTAAAACTACATGGCGTGTGTTCATAAAGTACATGCAATGTATTCTGGGTTTTCCTAGACAGTAGCCTCAGAAATACACCAAAGCCCATAAAACACAGAAAACAAGTGTTAAGGTGCCAAATTCCAAGCCGTGGGTGCCCATACTCTCCGCGAATCAAATCTTGGCATCATAATAATGGATATAACAAGTAAAAAGTATATCAACTCAAGATCCACCAAATTCGGATCCTCAAGGGCCCATAACACCTCCAAGAACAATGTTTGGAGTCCATGATAAAGAATATCTAAACAAACGATACCCTATCAACATAGTAGGTATTCTATCACAACAGCTATCACAACAGCATGCATCTTCTATCACAAATTCTATCACAACATCATGAATATTCTAATGAAATCTAGAAGGCATGGAAAAATGAATGACACGTGATTTTCTAACAAGTTCCTATAAGATTATTGAGATGGAATACCCTCATCTCAACGGGTTGCAACAAAATAGAACCAAAATCATACAAACAGTAATAGCACAAAACAAGTGCTCCCCCCAACGGTGAAATCAATTAAACTGTAACATTTGAAAAAACTTGAAAATTTCAATATTCGAGGTAATATGGCTTTTTCCATGTACACAGGTTCTAGAATGCCTGTTCATAACTATTTAGCATTTACCTATTCATTCATATCCCTATCTAATGTAGCTAAACAGTAAATCAATAGAAAAGGAAAGAAGCTCCTCTTATACCACTTTGTAACGACCCGAATCCGGAGCCCCTTAACTGGTGCCCCATGCCCGGTTCTCCACATGACCTCAAGCACATTTCTCCAAACGCCAGAGGCTGCTAACTAGCAGTGAGGGCCTTGGTAAGTTATTGGTAAAACTATGCCCTCATTTGGTAAGGTAAACAAGGTACAGAAAATAACAGTCAATAGTAGAATCAGTAAAAAGCATACTACAACTGAAACTAAACAGCGGAAGAAGTTTATAATATAATAATGATGCAACATGGTACACGTATATAAGGAAAGAAGCTAACACAACAACATTCTGAATACAACTGAGAAACATGGTACTAAAATTAAACAACAACTCCAGCAGCATTGCAAGCCTAAGCTCGGTCCTATGCTCCCCATCTCCAACCAGCAATCATGTACCTCAAGTAGAAGGGCCATAATCTCTATCCACACCTGAAACCATATAACCTGTTTGGGCCAAAAATAAAGACCCAAACAAGGTGTGAGACTAATCCTAGTAGGAAATTACCACAAGATCTGTGCCCTACTTTCAGTGATTAATATAGCAAAAGTAAAGGAAATAAATGCAGCAGAGATACATGAGTAATGTAAAGTAAACAATCCTACCAATATCTATTCACATTTATTTATTATTTTAATTCGCTCATTAAATTATCAACCCAGGAATCTATCAAAAACCTCTATATTCTCAAGGCATAGCAAGCACCACAACTGGTAACTCAGCAGACTACCTAATAGTAAGCAGTACAAACTCAAGCTTATTCTTTGGTATGGTTGACTCGTCACAACCAACAAAATGATAATCATGGTGACTCTCTGGGTGGCTCACACTGGAAGAACCCTCTAGTCAAGTAAACATACGAAGGCACAGACACTCTGGGAAGCTCTCACCATCAATTCCCATGCGGTCTTTCAATGATAACTATAGACTCTACGAGGAAGAACTTACATATAATTCCCCCTATAGTCTCGATACGTAACTAAGGAAACTCTAAGGAAGCACAAAGTCCCATTCCCGTAGGTCCTGTGAATGATTCTAATTTATAACAGACTCTCTAGGGAAGCCCTAAATAGTCAATTCCCTCTTTATTCTACCAAAACAGGTTCCCACAGCCCTGAGTAGTGTAGTCGTGTGTAATCGACTTTTAGCAGCACAATGTAAGCTCAACAAACTACTTGGATGATAGCTGTAATGCATCAAAGGCATATAAATAGTAGGAAATACATGCAATCAATTATATCAAGGTAGGAAAACAATGCAACAAGGTATGCCTCACAGGCATCCTAAGCTAAACGATGATAAACAAACAAAACAGGGGAAATACCCATGGGGTGATCCTAAATCATGCTAAAAAGAAATTATAAATCATATAATAACCTCGAGCATACATGAAATCTAAGGTAGATAACAATACAGGATCATAACCCTAACCCGAGATACCTGATACATGGGTATCCGACACTTTTGCACCAAAAACTTAGAGACACTCAACGCAGGGCAACAAACCTCCTACCTCCATCCTAGGAGATCAATATACTTGGACCTCAGCCTATTAATCCTAATATAATGAAGAATATCTACAAAAATGTCTAAAACGTGCAACCTCAGATAACTCTCACAAAAGAAGGAATCATGAAATGTTGCCAAAGAAGAACCAAGAACTCACTGATGTGATTCTATTGTAGCCGACGACGTTCGATTCGGTTAACCGGTGATGGATCGGTGGATCGGAGAAGATTAGGCCTCCTAGGATGCTTTGGATTTAATTAGGAGGAGAAGAATCGGAAAATAGGTTTAAGACACGACCATGGTCCAATTAATGAAAAAAAAGAAAAGTACACGGCGTGTAGTGCATGAGTACACAGCGCGTACTCGCCCTTTCCGTACACCTCATTAACCGGCCTCCACATCACCACTACACACCATGTGTGTGGACCGGACATGGCCAGCACATGGCCTCACGTGGGAGAAAATTACCCAGCTTGTACTAAAAAATTACACGATGTGTACTTAGAAAATTTCCAGATTTTCTTCTTTTTCTAAAAAACGACCAGAATCGGAAAAACATACCTGAAATGAAGATCCGGGTTCTTACAATTTTGATGCATTCCACAAATTTTCTTGGTTAATATGACTTGATAAGGTTGATTCAAGGAATTCTTTTCGAAGTAATCAAATTGTTATGACTTTCACAGAAACCAAATACAAAATAGTGTCAAAATTGACATAAAGGAGTTTTTAAAAAAAAATATACTTCTATTAAATTATATAATAGTACTAAAAATATAAGGATCAATCGAAGGACTTATATAATAATATATATTTCATAGAATAACCACTTTATGTTCGATTTTATTTTTATAGTAAGTTTATTAACCATGTAAAAAAAATACAAGAAGACATGTCGAATGTTAAACTATTTAATTAATAGTTAAATCTAAATGATAAGGTTAATATAGTGACATAAACCTGTCTAAAACCTATTTTTTGAGAGTTTTTTGAGCCTTCCCCACCTTATCATAGAATTAAATCTATTTGGAGATTTTAGAAACCGAAAATTATTTTATAATAAAATAATATTTCAAGATTTTTTGAAAGTGAACCTCACCTATCGTATAAAAGGGTACTTACCCTTATATTAATTTCTGACCTCCAAAGCCTTTTGTATTAGACAAGCCCTGATAAAATATACTCCCAACTACTATCACATAAACCTACAGTTCTTATTTTGATAAAAAAGGAAGCTTAAGGAGCTATTTTGTTCAAATCAAAATGAAGAACCCGAAGAAGAGGTAATTACTTCATCAACTCTTTCAAAGTTGTTTTCTTCTTCCACTTCCTATCTCTTTGTTGTTTCCATACTAAAAAAATAACTCTAGTACCTTCTAAATACTGAGATGTTATTATAAATATGGTACAACCATATTCATTATTATATCCATCCTATAAACAACATAGTCACCATACATGTGTACATATGACTTACCGTCTCCACGTTGTGGTGTAGTTTGTTATTCAACACTTCATTATTTTGATGGGTATAATGATGAGTATAAATGATGTAAATAATAAATATAACATGTTAATGATTCTATATATATGATATTACATCCAATTACATACTATTTCGGCATTAATAGAATGATATTATTACTTGTGAGTACATACGGCTTACCATCTCCACGATGCGATGAGATTTTGTTCCCCATCGTAACCATTCAAGAGTAATTTTAATTTGATGATTAAAAATACTATTTTAGAACGTAATATCATTATGGATATGATTCAAATACATCCCATCCATAACAAACATGACTTATGTAACAAAACATATAAAGGAAAATGAATCAGTTTACACCCAAAACAATGATACTATTGAAATATCATTAACAAAGAAATTTTAGAAGATCATATATGATATCATATTTATGTATGTGGTTATTAAATAATTTAATAATAATTATTTCACCATTATAGAGGAGGTTAACCAACCATCAACTATGGAAAAGTACAAGGTAAGGGTTAATTTCACAATTTCTTTATTATCCGAGTTTGTTTATACGTAAGTATCTACTGGGACTTTTTTATCATTCACATCCATGCTTCTTAAAAATGCATTTCAAAACATTTTTATGATTTACTAGACTATGTGTTAAATTCATTTATACCCTCATTTAAAATTTTCTAAAATTCTTTAAAAGGAATCTTTGCATCGCTTTCCAAACAGGGTACTTTATGACCTCTTCGACAAATTAAGGAAAGAATGTTTTTTTAATTATACACCAACTGCTTCTTTTTTCTACCATTATAAACATTTTAATCCTCCTTTACAAGCTTATAAGAATATTTTTAAAATATAGGTTTTATTTACTTTTAAATGATTTAAAAATATAATGATTTATTTCACTCAAATAGTTTTTGGATTGATTTCATCTATGTCAACATCCTTCTTTGGATTTTATGTTTGTTTGAAGTTGATTTATTATGATACAATATTCCATATTGTATTAAAGGTTTTGTGATATGTTTGACTGTAGATGTACTATTTTTATACCATTCATGGTTTATGGTAAAAGTATTGACATTTCTTATGTTCGTTTTAATATAAATGTTTATATTATGTTTCAACCTTTTCGTATGAGGAATGCATTGGACTTAGTAAGTGGTGAATAAGTCCCGCTATAGCCTCTCGATGAAACTATAGTTCTCACGAGACAAAATAGTGTTTTGGCACAAGGCCTTGACAAAATCTTATTTTTATTCTTGGCACGTGGCCTGGACTATATGGTTATGATGTCCGACATTATGCATTCCATCATTATGGAATTATCTATTGATATTACATCTGATTATTCGAGTAATATAATATCCATGTGAATAATAAATAAAATTATTTTATTTATAATTGACATATTATTCCGAAGTTTAATTTAAAAGTTCAAGTGTTTTAGTCTTATAAATTGACTTAAATGTTTATGTTTTCTTATGATAGTTTTTGCTATATTTTCATCCTTACTGAGAATCTCAGATCACCCCTTTCTTATGTTTTATTTTTTTTAAGATGTGAAGAAGTATATTATGATTGAACTACAGAAATAGGCTAAGTGATATGAGTGTGTTAAAAGGAGACACAATCTCGTTGTTTTTCAATTTGATAATATAATGTAAAACATACGTATGTATCTGGTACCTCAAACGATTCTAAACTAATTTGTATTTTAAGACTTGATCACTAGTGATTATGCCAATGATATGTAATAATGAACAGACTCTGGGTAACTGGGGTCAGGGTGTTTTAGTTGGTATAAGAGGAAGTTTAGTATAATCCATGGAAAATAGATTTAGAAAAACCCTTTTTAGAGAACATTACCCTCAGATTGAATTTGTGAATTAGTATAGAAGAACTTCCTAGAATTTTGGTAATGTAGATATTTTGTGAATTTTCAAATAAATACAACCCTTTTGGGATATGAGAAGTTAGAGGTGACTCTAGAACATATGTATCTAGGGGTAAAACTTGAAAACACCGCTTTGAGCTAGACTCGAATGGGAACTGGTGCACGACAATGGGTCTTGCTTCACTCTTGGTCACGACACTCCCGGGGGATATGCTTAGGATAATTCACATTTTCTTTTCAATACATTATGAAGGATTTTTGTGTAAATAAATTCTAGAAATCATTTTTTTGTGATTAGGGATTATATGCATAAATTTTTCAATTTATGTTAGGTATTTTAAAAGTTTAGAATTATGTATTGTGATTCATAAACTAGTCTAGTGTGTTCCATTATTTATAAATGGAACATTGTGGATGTAATGGAAACTGTATCAATGCATGAAATCCATTTAGGGGTTTACCTCATACTAAAGATAATTATAGCAGAGCTGGTGATGAAACTGGTGTTGAAGAGCTTATAACCATACCGGGACAACACACTCAAGTTATGGATAATAAACTTACCTATATGGAGCAACCTGATCCAAAACATTGAGGATCGATGTTATACCGCTTCAAAAGGAAAAAAACACCTATATTCAAATGGGATACAAATCTATTTGTAGCTGAACAATGGATAAGTTCATTAGAGAAACTATTTAATGCTTCGGGGAGTAGTGAAAGGGAAAAAACTTTCATGGCAGTTTATCTCCTTACAAGAGATGCATATCAATGGTGGTCATTAATTCAAAACACAAAGGAGGATAAAGAAGTATAAAATATTGAATGGAGAGAGTTTAAAGAAATTTTATTAGAAAAATACTATCCTTGTGAATATCAACTGGATATGGAAAGGAAATTTTTGAGTCTGAGGAAAAATGAGGATGATAATGTCTCAAAGTATGAAGATAACATTACAAGGTTATCAAGGCTTGATGAAGATTATATATGTAACCCAAGGAGTAATATTGATCGATTATTTTAGGGGCATAAACCATTTCCCTTTCGAGCATTACTCTTACAATCCTTCACATCATATGAAGATTTTGTATCATGTGTTTTCAAGACAGAAAAGTAATTTTCTAAGTCTTGCAAATTTAATGAAAAGAAAGAGAATAAAATATCCGTTGAACACTATGGAAATGGAAATAAGGGGAATAAGGGAAAAGTTTAATTTCCATCCTGTATTAAATATGGGAAGAAACACCCCATTACTTTCTCGAAGAGAATGAGAGTCTATTACAAGTGTGGAGAAAAAGGCCACCAAGCTTGTGATTGAAAAGGGGAGAAAGAGTCTTTCAATGTTGAATGCTACAGTAGTAAAGAAATGGGGAATTATTCAAATGAATCTTCTAAGATTCAATGAAACATTCCTCATAAAAGGACAAGAGATAAAAGCTAAGCATATGTGATCACAACTACAGAGGTGGATGTTCTGAATGATGTGGTGGTAGGAGCGTTAATCGTTTCCTCAAATTTAGCCAATGCTTTATTTGATTCTGGATCATCGTATTCTTTCATATCTTCCTAGTATTAAAAGAAATTTAAAAGCTTCCAATTTTATTTAACATGGGTGTTGTAAGAAAAACTCCTAAGGGAAGTATCATTGCAACACTGTTTTGTGAATCAGTTACCATTGTGGCATATAAACGTAATTTATCTACAAATCTCATCATCATACCCATGATTGAATATGATATAATCCTTAGAATGGATTGTCTTCCAGAACATGATGAAAAAATTTATTGTAAGAGAAGGAGGTTACAAATTTTAATGATGATGAGTAATACCTTATCTTTAGAGCAGAAACATCACCATCTGATTCTCATCTAGATCCACACCTAGTTGCTCTACTAAATTCAATTATTAGGTAGTAAGAGAGTGAAATATCTATTGGCGGGGAAAAGAATGTTCAAATAGAGGATGTACCTATTTATAAAGAATATATTGATTTTTTTCTAGATTATTTACCTAAACTTCCTCTAGAATGAGAAATTGTGTTTTCCATTGATTTAATTCCTGGTTCAAGGCCCATATCGGAGACCCCTTATAGAATGTCTACTGTAGAATTAGTGTAACTAAAGAAACAACTAGAGGAATAGAGTAATAAAGGATTTATTCTCCCTAGTGTTTTTCCATGGGTATCCCCTATTATTTTTGTTAAGAAGAATGATGGATCAATGAGGTTGTGAATTGACTACAAGGAGAACAATGATATAAAAAGAAAGAACAAATATCCCCTACATCGCATTGATGATTTTTTCAATCAACTTCATGGAGCTCAATATTTTTCAATGATTGACCTTCTATCTGGATATCATCAGTTGCTCATGAAGAAGGAGGACATTCCGATGAAAGTATTTCATACCAGGTATGGGCATTACATGTTTACAGCAATGCCTTTCGAACTGACTAATGCACCCTCTACCTTCATGGATATAACGAATAGAGTTTCATGGAATATATTTATGACGTTGTATTGGTATTTATTGATGATATGTTGGTATACTCCAAAATCTATGAAGATCATGAATATCACTTGCGCACTATTCTAAAAACTCTTAGAAGAAATGAATTATATGGTAAGTTTAGAAAGTTCGAATTCTAGATTCAAGAGATTTATTTTCTTATCCATATTGTCTCTAAATATGGAATCTATGTTGATCCTTTAAGGACAATAGCAATACAAGAATGGCCAGTATCGATGAGTATAATGGAGGTACACAGTTTTTTTGGTTTAGTAGGTTATTATATAAATTTTGTCTATAAATTTTCTCGATTAGCTAACCTATTAACCTTGATAACACGTAAAGGGGATAAATTGTTTTGGAGAAAAGAGTGTGAAGAATGTTTTGAAGAACTATAGAGAAGATTATTCAATGATCCTTCTTGACTCTATCATCGAAGAATGATGTATTTTTTATTTATAGCGACACTTCAATGAAAGGACATGAATGTGTCCTTATGCAAAATGATAGAGTTATTACCTATGCATCACGATAGCTAAAAATCCATGAAGAAAACTATCTCACTCATGATATTGAGTTAGTAGCTATAATATTTTATTTTAAGATTTGGTGACACTATCTCTATGGTAAAAAATGTGAGATATATACTGATCACATGAGTTTGAAGTATATTTTCTGACATAAAGAACTCAACATGAAGCAAATGCAATGGTTTGAACTTCTTAAGGATTATAATTTCACTATACACTACCACCCAAGGAAGGAGAATTAGGTGGAAGATACTTTTAACAGAATGGATCATGGAGTTATGAACAAGATGAGAGTTGATAGGGATCCTATGTTCATAGATCCAGTAAATATCGATATTGGAATACTCATGGAAGGTGAAACATAGATACTTTTTAAAATGGTTTCCAAACCATCTTTACTAGAAGGGATAAAAAGTTCTTAGACTGAGGATGAAGAGTTTCCAAAAAAAATAAAGTTTTTAATGAGTAGAGATTGATTGACTTCATATATGAAGATGTAATTTTAAAATTTGAGAGGAGGCTTTGTGTTCCCAATACACCTGATCTAAAAAAAGAATTGTTGGATGATGCTCATAGCTTCAATTTATCTATTCCCTACAGTAGCACTAAGATGTATAGATATTCAAAGGAAAAGTTTTGGTGGGACAACATGAAGAGGGAGATTTCTAATTATGTGTTAAAATTTATGGTTTTTCTACAGGTAAAGGATGGAATCAAACATCTTGGAGGAGTCATGAACCCTATTCCAATACATGATTGATAATGGGATGATATTACGATGGAATTTTTCATTTGGATAACTAATACTCCTAGAAGGAATGATGAAATATGGTTTATTATGAATTGTCTTACCAAGTCAACACATTTTCTTGCTATAACAGTAGATTTAACACTTGAATGTTTCACATGAATATATATTAATAAAGTTGTAAAACTTTATAGAGTAACCCTTTCAATTGTTTCTGATCATGACCCCGTTTCCCATTAAGATTCTGGAAAAGTTTTCAGAAAGCCCTATATACTGAACTTCATTTAAGAACCTCCTACCACCCTCAAAATGATGGAAAATCAGAACAGTCAATTCAATCCTTTGAAGACAATTTGAGATATTTATCACTTTACTTTGAAGGTATGTGGGATCAAAATTTACCTATGGTAGAATTTTCCTATAACAATAGCTTCCATTCTAGTATTTAGATGGCACCATATGAAGCATTTTATGGAAAGAGATGTCACACACCAACTTTTTGGGATGATGTTGGTGAAATAAAACTTGTAGGCCCAGAACTTGTAGAGGAATCAATGGAAAAGTTGAAGATTATCCAAACCCACATCAAAGCAGTTCAAAGTAGTCAAAAGAGCTTTGCCGATAACCGACATAATGATTTAGAATTTCAATTAGGAGATCATGTTTTCTTGAAGGTATCTCCATGGAAGGGTGCTATACAATTCGGTAAGAAGGTTAAATTGAGTCCCAGTTACATTGGACCTTTCAAAATTCTAGAATGAATTGGAGTTGTAGCTTATCTTTTGGTAATGCCGCCAAGTATCTCCAAAGATCATGATGTGTTCCACGTATCACTGTTGAGAAAATACATACCCAACCCAAAACATGTACTCACCTACGAAGAAATAGAATAGGAACCTGATATATCTTATTGTGAAGAGAAATTCAATATTCTAGATACCAGAGAACATGTGTTGAGAAACTAGAGGACTCATTTGGTAAACGTTCATTGGAGAAACCATAAAATGGAAGAGGAAATGTGGGAACCCGAGGAACTTTTGATAAAGAACCACCCAAATCTTGTAATGTAGTAGTGTTATATAAATTTTGAGGAAGAAATTTTTTTAATGAGGGAAGAATGTAACACCGCAAGCTTCCATGGTATGCTTCTCTTTGATTAATACAATAGCTTGTGTTGTACACAAATTCGAGTTCTAGCACACCACAACCTATCAAACGAGCCATTATGAATAGTAATAACCATTATTTGAAATTTTATAAATTTGATTTTTCAAAATGGGCTTCATTTTTCGATTTGGAATATCAAAATTTTCTTAGGTTGATTTTTTGGTATTTTTCAAAAAACATTCAATTTTTGATGAATAGTGAAAAACACTGTGTTATTGTTTAAAACATATTTATTATTTAAATAATTTTTTATTTTATTTAAATTAATTTTAAGTAAAAATATATACACAATACCTATATATATTCAATGTAATTTATTAGAGTTATTTTATAAAAAGAGTAGATATATAAAATTTTATTGAACTATTTAATGCTTTTTACCCAACTTCTAAGCACATTTTCAAATTTGCATAAAATGTAATTTTACCACTTCTATGAATTGAATTTCAAAAATTCAATAGACACGGTAGAAATCAGTAATTAAAATATAGTTCAATATGATGGAAATAATTTTTTTTAATAGAAACTCTTTGAATTTTATTTACCACAGTTAAAGTAAATAGGTTAATTAAAGGTAAAAATGACCTTATAATTACACTAACACAAGTACTAATTCTATTTTATAAGCTTATTTCGACCAAAATAAACATTATAACAAAAATATGATCCTTTTTTATACACTTGGATTATATTAGGACATTAATTATATTTTATTTAAAGAATAGTTAAAAGTGATGAATTAAAATTTTAATAAATAAACCATTTTTAATATAGGGTTAAATAGAAGATAAATTCGACTATAAATATTAATTATAAATCTCAAAATGATTTAATACATCATGGAATTCTATTTATAATTTTTAGACAATAAATAATTAAATTTATTTATGACACAATGAAGATGCAGTAATTACCTTATTAATGAATAATTAAAATAATTGATGTTTAAAATATTAAAATAAATTTAAATTGAGAATTTTTATATATTACAAAAATTTTATTGGTTAATATGACATGTTATGTTTGATTAAATGGATTTTTCAAAGTAATCATGTTTTTATGAGTTTCCCAAAAACCAAATACTTAATAGTGTCAAAATTGACATAAATGAGTTTTTAAAACAAATACTATTTTATTAAATTATATAATAGTCATAAAAATATAAGGTTATACCAAAGAACTTATATAATTATAGATATTTAATTAAATAACCACTTTAGGTTCTCTTGTAATTTTATAGTATGTTTATTAACCATGTAATATAAAAATTCAAGAAGACATGTTAAATGTTAAACTATTTAACTAAGAGTTAAATCTAAAAGATAAGGATAATATGGTGACCTAAACTTGTATAAAACCTATTGATTGAGAGGTTTTCGACCCAAAACCACCTTATGCAAGAAATACATCCATTTGGATCTACTAGAAACCGAAAATAATTTTATAATAAAATAATATTTCAGGATTTTCCTAAAGTGACCCTCACCTTTCTTATAAAAGGTTACTTTCCCTTCGCTTAATTTCACACCTCCAAATCCTTTTGGCTCAGAAAAACCGTTATCAAATATCCTCCAAAAAATACTTAATTAAACATAAATTACTTAATTTAAAACAAAGCCAACCTAAGGATCCCTTTTGTTCAAGTCAAATGGAAGAACCCGAAGAAGAGGTAATTACTTCATCACCTCTTTAAAAGTTCTTTTCTTCTTACATTTCCGCATTTTTTGTTGTTTCCACACTAAAATAAGGAATATAGTAACTTATACATACTGATATGTTATTATAAATATTTTACAACCATATTCATTATTAAATCCATCTTATGAGTGACAAAGTCACCATACATGCGTATGTATAACTTACCATCTCCACGTCGTGGTGTAGTTTTTTATTCCACACGTCATTATTTGGATGGGTATAATAATGAGTATAACTGATGTAAATAATAAATATAACATGTTAATGATTATGTATATATAATATAACATTTAATTAAACACTATTTCACCACTAATAGAATGACATTTTCGCTCGATCTTACGTACGGCTTACCATCTCCAGGATGTGATGAGCTTTTATTCCCCATCACAACCATTCAAGAATAATTTTCATTTGATGATTAACCATAATTTTATGAACTTAATATCTTTCTGGATTTGAATTTAATATATCCCATCCATAAAAAACAAGATTTACATAACAAAACATATAATGGAAAACAAATTAGTTAACACCCAAAACAATTATACTACTAAAGTATCATTAACAAAACAATATTAAAAGATCATATATGATATCATATTTATCTATGGGGTTCTTTTATAATTTAATTATTTCACCATTATAGAGGAGGATAACAAACCCTCGACTAAGTAAAAGTACATGGTAAGGGTTAATTTAAAAATCTCTTTATTATCTGAGGTTGTTTATATGCAAGTATCTATTGGGACTTTTTATCTACCACTTCCCTGTTTCTTAAAAATGTATTTCAAAACTTTTTTACTATTTACTAGACTACAGGTTAAAGTCATTTATACCCTATTTTTACATTTTATAAAATGGTTTGAAAGGAATCTTTCCATTTCATTCCAAACAAGGTACTTTATGACCTTTTTGAAAAATTAATGAAATAATGTTTTTTGGCTTATATGACGGGTGAAACTATTTTCCGCTATTATAAAACATCGAAGCATCCCTTACAGAACTATAAGAATATTTTTAAAATGGTTTATTTAGTTACTTTTAAATGATTTAAAAATAGAAATAGATATTTCACTCAAATTTGTTTGGATTGATTTCATCTATGTCGACATCCTTCGTTGGATTTTACATTTGTTTGAAGTTGATTTATTGTGATAAAATCTTCCATATTGTATTAACGGTTTTGTGATATGTTAGATTGTGGGTGATATAAAATCCCAATAAGATTATATATAATAAAATGAAAAGATATAACATTTGGTGATAATAATAATAACATCTTCATCATAATAATGAGAGGAATCATTAATAAGAGGCATAGAATGTGCCAATGCAAAAAAATGAAACATCATGTATTAGCGGTCAACTACCACACATAGTTGTGAATAGATCTAGCACCATGTTCATGTATATTTAAATTTTATAAATAGATAAATTATATTACACAATGCATTAGAGTTATATATAATTCAAGGAGCACCCGTCACATCATAACATTCAAATTGTGCAATATAATTTCGGGCTCACCCGTCATATCATAACATTTACATTATCATGATTGCCAAATATAATGTATATCAATATTTGACATAAAGTAACCCATGTAAAGTAATGGGTTTAGTTTAATAGGTATAAATTCATAAATATTTTATCCCAAATAAAATAGGGAATAACAAACTTGAATCATCAACATCGAGTGAAGAAGAAACAATCTCCAGAAGTTAAAGTTGTGTTTTTATAGGAAGAGTTCTATTAGAAAACACTGTGTTTGTCCTAAGATCAAGTAGAAAACCTTTATATCCCATAAAAAGTAATATAATGATAAATAAATGATATTTAATTAATATCTATATTGGAAATGGGGTGAAAGAGTAAAACCCCAAAGAAAGAGCGTTGGTTTCGAGAATTCCCCTTACCTTTTGTCTGAACGATTTCTTCACATTAATGTACTATATAAAATTATATTCTTAATTAACAATTTAATTACAATTTAAATATGAATATGATTCATTATGGCTTTATTAAGTTAATTTATGGGACATCATATGAGTTATAGATTATAATTTCATTATTCTGGAGCATTCATTTTCTTAGTTTTCACGACCAGTTTACTTGTATTCATGAATAAATGTTCGTATAAAATGAGGATAAATATATTGAATTTTTATTATATAATATTAATGATATTAAATAATTTTAAATTATCTTATAAAAAATTTCTTATATACTATGATAACTAATCATTTGATAAAAGTTAATAATGATAGTTTTAGGTTAATTTTGGCGGTTTTTCGATCACAATGAACTTGTTTTGTTTTATCATTTAGTATTATGTATAAGTTTTAGTTATAGAACATAATTAGGGTCATATAATACAAATTAAACTCATTTTTTAAACAAATTAATTATTTTATTAATAGTCATTAAGGTATTTATGGAAAATGAAAGTGCATCGCCCACAACATCTAAAAATTGACTCATCATGGGTGGCGATTTTGTTTTTATAGTAAAATATTGAGAGTGAGGAATTTAAATATGTATATTAAATTAATATGATATAATTACATTATATTTATGGTACTAGTGTTATCATGTAATTTTTAAGAAAGATGGTGAGGATAGAATAAGGAAAGTAATGAAATTGAAAGGAAATTAATAGAAAAATAGAGAGGATTTACCTCTTGGGATCCTCCTCAAATAATATAGTATTAGTTTTTTTATGATACAAATAGATCCTAGACATGGGGGAGGGGCTAGGTAAGAGTTTTTTTCATAATTAGGTCAATTATAAAATCTTGGGAGGTGTGAGGAGAAGAGGGCGCGAGGGTGGTATTTATAGTGGATGAGAGGGGTGTTTTTTTTGTTTAATTCATTTGTTTATTATTTTTCTCAATACTAGAAACAATGTTGATTATTGAGACTAAATATAGTAATTAGATAATTTTATTTTGAACCAATGGTTCATACATCAGTGATTACTCAATGAAAAATTTATTTATCAAATAATGTATATATACCGTAAATTACCATATTTTAGTATTCACAAAAAATTCAAGTAATTCAGGATAATACAAGAAATTATCCCTAAAAATTTATTGATTAGTATATTTAAATAATGAAATCCATTTTATGAAAATAATTTTCTAAATATGTTTAAATTACTATTTAATTAAAATCATTATTTACATGCAAAATACATATTTTAAAATCATAACTGTTTTTATAACACTTTGAAAAATTACTTAAGGTCTCGTAAAATTTTCTTAAAATCATAAGACAGAAAAAATGTTAATCTATGAACACATATATGAAAATATGTTTTCTTTAAATTAATATTTTAATAAAGAAATTTTAATTAAATATTTATGACTTAAAAATACTAACATTCAATTAATAATTTTTAAAACATTTATTTACTTATACTATGATATAATTATAAAATAATTTAATTTATAAGATGCATTAATTTTATTTATAATTTCATGGGTGAGGAAACTATTCATTTTTTCATTTTTCTATTCATTAAGGTCATATTACTATTCCTAAAGCCAAGTTAGTATTTCATCGGTATTGGATCCTTAACTTCTTGAAATACTTTTGATTTATTTAATTACTCATTTAAAAAGATTTTTTTTATATCTAATGAAATTTATGTTATTTATACTATATGATATTACTATAATACAGAATAAATTTCATTGATAAAAGCCTGGTTCATTACACTATAACAAGGACTGTATCAATTATGGACTAAACACAAGAATGTTATTTGTCTTGGTGGACTCATCCTTTAATAAAATAATTTGTAATTTTTAGAATCAAATTGAAGAAATATCTAGAATTTAATTAACGAGGAATCCTAGGACAATCCAAGGTGAACCATATAAAGTATCTTTAGTACGTCACCATGTGCACTATAAATACCCAACACCGTAAGAAACTATTCAAGGTGGTCTATAAATGCATCACAAGTGTCAATCCTGGTGTGGTGTAAAGCTTGACCCTCTGGGACCATCCATGATTTACCACATAGGGGACCATGTATCACCTATGGATAGTGTAACCATTTCTACCATCTAATCCTTACAAGGTATGTCCACTAGGAAACTAGTATCGATCACGGGAAAGTATATAATTCTTCAGGAGAGAATGTCCATGGAATTATATAAAGAATCCAAGTATCACTCCTAGTGTAAATGAAATCATTTCCGTTTTCAATTATGAATCTTGATAAGCCCTTCCAAGGATACCTTAAGTCGGGACCCTTGTATCATCCTTTTCTTAATGTGAAGGGAAGTTTATGGTTTTTACTAACAAACACCATACCCACAAGCACTATTAACAAGTTGTAAAATTAATTTAATTCATGAAAATCAATTATGGAATAAAGCATAGTGAACTAACTCATTGTCAATCATCATTAATTAAATTATTTCATAGTCCAATAAATTTGTTCATGGTGATTCATACACATATATTAGTATTTAATAATATTATTTCAAGGTGATCCTTTAATTTGTTCAAGGTGATCCTTTAATGTGTTCAAGGTGATTCATGTTAGGTCCATGCCAATTAATTAAAATGCAAATTAAAGGATCCAAAACTGAAGGAAAATCTAGGATGTTATAGGTTCTTCAAAGGGTTGATCCCCCCTATTGAGAAGAGAGAAGGACAACTTGATATATATATATATATATATATATTATATTCCCAACATGGGAAGATGATACTACCCATAGGCTGTGTTTGATTAATTAGTTCATAATTGGATACTTTCTAGGTTTCAAGGTGTGCAGGATACTCAATCCACCTAGGAGTTCCTAAATTCATTTCCCCATATTTTCCAATTTGTTCAAACACACTTCAATTTGATGGTGGTAATTTAAATGAGTCATCTACAAGGAATATTGGATTTTTTTGGTCACAACATTCATAAAATCAATAAGTTTATCAAATAACCCATTAGAAGTTTGAGAAATTATTCAAATAGAAGTATTATCTAGTGATTATGAGAAAGGTGAATTTATGAGAAAATAGGACCTCTATTCAGGTAGTATAATGGTCTCTTAGTATTATATGTGGTTAAAGGAACTCCTAAATTATTTATAGGATTCTATTTTTAATGTTTTTCTTTAGGTTTTTAATTTAGATCAAGGTATTCTTTGGGAGATTCAATTTGGAACTATACACGTATTTATTTCTACCTATAATAATGATTTGGAATTTGAATTGTTGATCAAGAGTATTTTTAGAGGAATTACATCCCAGTACAAGAATAGTTTCTTCGATAATAGTTTGCTGAGAATAGTCAATGAGATCCTGCCATATGTGGTGGATTATATCATGATCAATAACAAAGAGATAGTTTGATAAAGGATCTCATATAGGCTCCATCCAACCAAAACATTACGGTTCTTTTAAATATGCTGGCATATGACACTTAGATTGAGTTACATCCACCAGGTATTCTTGAGAAGATAAATGGGTAGACACAATTTATGAAGAAATATGATAGATATAAAATTGATATTAGGGACCTCAACACGGTTGAAATGATATCCCTCCCAAGAAAAATAGAGTGGAGGAGATAGTGGTGCACGTGCAGCAAGAGGTGGATTATGCTTTGACACACTTCCACCACTATCAACTCTAGTTGAAAATGATAAGGAAATAATATATGATGCCTAAGAAGAGGAATGATAATGGATATTAATGTATTTAAAAAGGTGAAGTCAAAAGTGGATTTAGGTATCACTACTAAAAATTTGGGCAATAGAGACCTCCATTGGCGGTCACTAATGGTCTTTAGAGACCGCTCTACGACCGCCAATAGTGGTCTATTTAGGCCTGACGCTGTAAGCCTACATCGACCGCCAATGGAGGTCACTGAAGGGGCTCGAAAATTTGGCCTGCAGCGACTGCCAGGTGGTCACTAACCTCCTGCTTGGCCAAGAAATAGAGACTACTAATGACAGTCGCTGAACTGCTGCTCGGCCGAGCTTGAGTGATCGCCAATTGCGGTCGCTGTCCTACTGCCCGACCGACCTATAGCGACTTCCAATGAAAATCTCTATCCTTCATATTTTTTTTTAAAAAAAATTCACTGATTGTTCCCAAACAGTAGAAATAAGGTAAAAATCATAAGAAAAAAGAAAACCATTCTAAAAATCATAAACATCAAGATCCTCATAAACAGTAAATGACAATCATGCTTCATATTCAACGATCCAAATAGGTCCAATCCATTTCAATCTTCTGCTTTAATAAACCTATAATAAGATACAAAAAAACTAAACAAAACAAACGTAAATTATACATATTTATTCAATTAGTATATATATATAATAAAATTATGACTGACATCAAATCATGGGTGCTATAATAATTTAAAACCCCCAATTTAATAAATGTTATCATTTTAAGAAATGTTATCATTTTAAAGAGCACAAAACTGTTAAAAACAACATATTCAGTCGTACCGTGCACACCACACATCTGATTGACATGTTGTCTCCTCTTATATGTCAAGAATATTATTTCTATAGATTTCATGTGATTTCAAGTCATTCTGAGGAAATTTTCCTTGAATTTGACCGTTACACGTCGTTTTGGTGTTTTATGCCTCTAAAAATGCATTTTTTGTGACCACATTCAAACGACACCTCTGATTGACATACCGTCTGCCAAAATATTTCACAATTTACAGCATGGTTGTGGTCGTATGATTTGATGACATTCTGAGGTCTTACGGTTGGTGTTAACAACCCAACAAACCCTTTTAGAGAGCGCCAAAATGTTAAAAACAACATATTAGGTCGTACCGTGAACACCGCATGTCCGATTGATGTGTCGTCTCATTCAAAATGTCCAAAAAAATATTTCTATTGTTTTAATGTCATTTCAAGCCATTTTTAGGACGTTTTCTGTGAATTTAACAGTTACACATTGTTTTGGTGCTTTATGACTACTGAAATGCACTTCCAGTCACTGCAGTCAAACAACAACTGTGACTGATGTACTATCTACCCAACTATTTTACAATTGACACCACGGTTGTTGTCGTATGATTTCATGGCATTTCAAGGTCGTTTGGTAGGTTTTGACAACCCAACACACCCTTTTTGAGTGCGTAAAACTATTAAAAACAATATATTTGGTCGTACCGTTCCAATCGCACATCCAATTGACGTTTAATATGCTCCTAAAACTAACCAATAATATTTCTACTATTTTACTATGATTTCAAGTCATTCTGAGGTTGTCTTCTGTGAATTTGACCATTATATGTCCTTTTTGTGTTTTAGGACTCATGAAATGCGTTTCCACTCACCACAGTCAAACAATACCCTTGATTGATGTAACATCTACACGACCATTTCACAATTCGCACCACTGTTATTGTTGTATGATTTCATGACATTCCAAGGTCGTTCGATTGGTTTTGACCACCCAAGGAATCCTTTTAGAGCGCGCCAAACTGTTAAAACAATATATTTGGTCATACCACACACACCACACATCCGATTGATGTGACGTCTCCTCCTACATGTCATGAATAATATTTCTATTGCTTGCATGTGATTTCAAGTCATTATGAGGACGTTTGCTCTGAATTTGACCGTTACATGTTGTTTTGGTGTTTTATGACTCCAGAAATGCGTTTTCGGTCACTGTGGTCAAATGAAAGCTATGATTGACATAACATCTGCCCGAACATTTCAAAATTCACACCACGGTTGTTGTCGTATTATTCAATGGCATTCCAAGTTCATTAGGATGGTTTTGACCACCTGACACACCCTTTTAGAGTGCACAAAACCATTAAAAACAATATATTCGGTTGTACAGTGCACACTTCACGTCTGATTGATGTGTCATCTCCTATTATATGTTACAAATAATATTTCTATTTTTTTTGTTATTTCAAGTCATTATGAGAACGTTGTCTCTAAATTTGACCGTTACACGTCGTTTTGGTGTTTTATGACTCTAGAAATGCGTTTCTGGTCACCACGGCCAAACGACACATCTGATTGACGTACCGTCTACCCGACCATTTCGCAATGCACACCATGGTTGTTGTAGTATGATTTCATGACATTCCACAGTCATTCGGCTGGTTTTGACCACCCAATGCACCCTTTTAAAGCGCGCCAAACTGTTAAAAACAATATATTCGGTCGTACCGCACACACCGCATGCCCGATTGATGTGATTTATCCTCCTATGTGTCACGAATAATATTTTTATTGTTTTCAAGTGATATCAAGTCATTTTGGGTATGTTTTCCCTGAATTTGATCGTTAAAAGTCATTTTGGTGTTTTATGACTCCGGAAATGCATTTCCGGTCACCGCGGTCAAACGACACCTCCGATGGATGTACCGTCTCACCGAACATTTCAAAATTCACACCATAGTTGTTTTACTATGATTTCATGGTATTTAGTTTTCTTTTTTCTGGTTTTGACCACCCAACACACCATTTTAGAGCACGCTAAACTGTTAAAAACAACATATTCGGTCGTACCACGCACACCGCACATCCGATTGACATGTCGTCCCCTCCTATATGTCACAAATAACATTTCTATTGTTTTAGTGTGATTTCAAGTCATTTTGAAAACTTTTTCTTTAAATTGGACCGTTATATGTCGTTTTGGTGTTTTTTGACTCCAAAAATGCTTTTTCGGTCACTGCGGTCAAACGACAGCTCCGATTGACATATCGTCTTCCCGAACATTTCACAATTCACACCATGGTTGTTTTCATATGATTTAATTGAATTCGGAGTTCGTTCGACTGGTTTTGACCACCCAAAACACCGTTTTAAAGCGCTCCGAACTATTAAAAACAACATATTCAGTCATACCACGCACACCGCATGTCCGATTGACATTCCGTCTCCTCCTACAGGTCACGAATAATATTTCAATTGTTTTTGCATGATTTCATGTCATTATGAGAACTTTTTCTCTGAATTATTCCATTACACATTTTTTTGATGTTTTGTGACTCCAGAAATGCGTTTCCAGTCACCGCAATCAAATGACACCTCCGATTGACGTACCATCTGCATGACTATTTCAAAATTTACACCACTATTGTTGTTGTATGATTTCCTGATATTCCGAGGTCGTTCGACTGGTTTTGACCCCCCAACGCACTCTTTTAGAGCGCGCCAAACTATTAAAAACAACATATTCGACCGTACCGTGCACACCGCACGTCTGATTGACATGTCGTAACTTCTACATGTCAAAAATTATATTTATATTGTTTTCATGTAATTTCAAGTTATTCTGAGGATGTTTTCTATGAATTGGACCGTTACACATCGTTTTGGTGTTTTGTGACTCTATAAATACATTTCCAATCACCATGGTCAAACAACACCTCTGATTAACATTATGTCTACCCGACCATTTTACAATTGACACCACGATTGTTTTTGTAAGTTTTAATGACATTCAGAGATTGTTTGGTAGGTTTTGACCACCCATGGAATACTTTTAGAGTGCGCCAAACTATTTAAAACAACATATTCGGTCGTACCGTGCCCACCACATGTCTGATTGATGTGTCGTCTCCTCCTACATGTCACGAATAATATTTATATTGTTTTAATGTGATTTCAAGTCATTCTGATAATTTTTACTATGAATTTGATTGTTAGAGGTCGTTTTTGTGTTTTATAAGTCTGAAAATGTGTCTCCGGTCACCGTAGTCAAATGACACCACCGGCTTGCCTGACCATTTCATAATTCACACCATAGTTGTTGTCGTATGATTTCATGACATTCTGAGGTCATTCGACTCATTTTGACCACCCAACACACCCTTTTAGAGTGCGCCAAACTGTTAAAAACAAAATATTCGGTCGTACCGCGCACACCGCATGTCCGATTGACATGAATTCTCATCCTACATGTGATGAATAATATTTCTATTGTTTTGTTGTGATTTCATTCCATTATAAGAATGTTTTGTCTGAATTTGACTATTACACAGTGTTTTGGTGTTTTATGACTCCAGAAATGCTTTTCTGGTCACCGCAGTCAAACGAAACCTCTGATTGACGTACCATATGCTTGACCATTTCTACATTCAAACTACGTTTGTTGTAGTATGATTTCATGACATTCCGAGGTCTCTCAACAGGTTTTGACCACCCAATGAACCCTTTTAGCGTGCACCAAACTATTAAAAACAACATATTCCATCGTACCGTGCACACCGCATGTACGATTGACGTGTATTATCCTCATACATGACACGAATAATATTTCTATTTTTTTCTTGTGATTTCAAGTCATTCTGAGGAGTTTTTCTCTGAATTTGACCGTCACACATCGTTTTAGTGTTTTATGACTCTATAAATGCATTTCCAATCACCGAGGTCAAACGACACCTCCGATCAATGTACCGTCTACCCGAACATTTTATAATTCATACTATGGTTGTTGTCGTATGGTTTCATGGAATTCTGAGTTCATTCGACTGGTTTTGACCACCCAACACACGCTTTTAGAGCACGCCAAACTGTTAAAAACAACATATTCGGTCGTACCGTGCACACCACACGTTTGATTGACATACCATATCCTACTACATGTCACGAATAATATTTCTATTGTTTCTTTTGATTTCAAGTCATTCTGAGGACATTTTCTCGGAATTTTACTGTTACACATCGTTTTGGTGTTTTATGACACTTGAAATGCGTTTCTGGTCACCATGGTCAAACGACACCTCCAATTGATGTACCATATGACCGACCATTTCACAATTCACACCACGATTGTTTTTGTATGATTTCATGACATTTTGAGGTCATTCGATAGGTTTTGACCACCCAACACACCCTTTTATAGCGCGCCAAACTGTTAAAAACAACATATTCGGTTGTACCGTGCACACCGCACGCCCGATTTACATTTCATCTCATCTTACATGTCCCAAATAATATTTCTATTGTTTTCTTGTGATTTCGAGTCATTCTGAGAACGGTTTCTCTGAATTTGACTGTTACACGTTGTTTTGGTGTTTTATGAATCCAGAAATGTGTTTTCCATCACCACGGTCAAATGACACCTCTGATTGACGTACCGTCTGCCCGACCATTTTAAAATATTCAAAAAAAGTTGTTTCAGTATGATTTCATGACATTCCACGGTCGTTCGTCTTTTTTTGACCTCCCAACGCACCCTTTTAGAGTGTGACGAACTTTTAAAAACAACATGTTCGGTCATAATGCCCACACCGCATATGTTGTACAATTGGAATAATGGACTATTGTCTAGTTGTACAATTGGAATAATGAAATAATGGCCTATTTACCATTTTTCTTAACATCCAATTGGAAAATTGGCCAACTGGACCATTTCCCTAATGTCCAAACAGCCTAATGAACAATTTCCCTAATGAACTAATGGTCAATTGTCCAAATGAACTCTGGTAAAAATGGACTAAGGATATAATTTTCAATCAATCTAACAGTCTCTTAAAAAATTTTCCGAATTGATAAATAGCCTAGTGGATAAACAACCAATGACTTAATGGACTAATAAACAATTTTTTTAATGGACCAAATTGCCAATTGGCCTAATGGAATAATGGAATAATGACTATTGGCCAATAGGGATAATGGAATAATTCCTAATGACCTAATGTAAAATTCACCTAATGGCCTAATGGATAATTGTCCCAAAAAACTCCCACCAGACTGTCCCCTCCATAGCCCTCTCTCGCTGGAAAACATGAATCTAGAGTCCCCCAACCCATCCACTCCGTTGATTTAAAATCACTTAAGTGAAGATTCTAAATTTAAATATGATTGGTTGTTTCATGGTACAAATCTCAAAAGATAACTAATTACTTGGACTTTTCTAATTCACTACGAATTAAACTTGAAAACTAAAAATTACCTAAAATTGGATTTTGGATTTTAATGAAAATGTGTCGGGGCTATACATTCGTGTGGGACGTTTAACCTTATTCCCTATTGTGTTGTGTTGTTCATAATAACCCACATTTTTGGGTTTCATTTGTTTCGGAACTCCCTTGGTCCGGTGAGTTCCGATCAAGTCTGTAGGAATCAATCTCTCAGTCTGAAAATTGATTTCTACTGACTCTTAATTTAGGATCCTCCCTCTTAGAAGGAAAAGTATATCCAATGGTCAGGGATATCCTTGTTGTAATTCTCCCAAAGATCCCTGGAAACTCCATTCTTGGTCCGATATGGGGTTTCCAGTGAAATAAGAAACAAAAGTTTGGAGAATTAGGTGAGAGACAATGAACAAACACAACAATAGGGAAATTGGTTCTAACGAACCCACATTTTCCCAAGCCCAAGCATAGGGGGGGGGGGGTTAACTACTCATAATTAAAAGGATAAGAAACATACTAAGATTCATGAGAGAGTTCATTACAACAAAAAATAAAAGAATCCAAAGTACAAAAAAAAATACAAGAACCAATGCCTAAAAACCTTCCTTCACCCCAATAAACATAGTTCCCAGCCTTCTTCTTCTTCTTTCCCCAATACCCCCTTATTCCAGGTCACTCCCTAATGTCTTCTTGGTCAGAAAGGGCCTTTTTCTAGTTGTCCAAATGTAGGTTGAAAAGGGATCCCTCAGTCAAGGAGAGGGTGAAATGTGAAAAGGAAAAAAGGAAGGCTGCAATGGTCCGCATGGTTTTGGTGCATGGTTTGGAAGACCATGCACCAACCGTGCAGGTGATACTATCTCAAATCCTTGAGCCACACAGTTTTCTTGGATGGGCCACACTGTTTGGGCAGGCCATGTGCCAATCGTGCGGAGGGTACTGTCAATGGTATCTTCTCCCGTACGGTTTGCACATGGATTGGATAACCGTGTGGGGACCGTGCAGGTTTCCTATGTCAATGAAATTCCTGAATTTGCCTGTCCTTCATGTCTAGTGCTTGATCTGGATGACTCCATTCTGGCATAGCCCGGGGAAAAGGGTCCATAATCCTCCAATTCCCTTTTGAATCTCTAAAATTCATATATTCCATGCTTTAGCCTTTGGTGACCTAAAAACAAATAACAAGGAACATCAAAATTGTGAAATTCATGAAAACCCATCCACAAAAACCATTTTATAGATATTAAACCAAGGGGAAATTCCTTATGCACATCAGTGCATCACCTATCATCCAATTGGACAATTGGACAACAGACCAATTTCCCTAATGGCCTAACAACCTATTGAACAATTTCCCTAATGAACTAATGGTCAATTGTCCTAATGAACTCCTATATAAATGGCCTAAGAATATAATTTCCAATCGATCTAACACTCTCTTAGGAAATTGTCCTAATTTATAAGTAGCCTAATGAAAAAACACCCAATGACCTACTGGCCTAATGAACAATTTTTCTAATGGCCCGATTAGCGAATTGGCCTAATGGAATAATGGAATAATTACTAATTACCAAATAGGCCTAATGGTATAATGGAAAATGACCTAATGTAAAATTTGCCTAATTGCCTAACTGATAATTGTCCCAATAAACTCCCACTGGACAACCCACTCTGCAGCCCCCTCTCACCAGACAACACCAATCCACAACCCCCCACCCCCACCCCTGCCACTCTCAACCCCCCCTAAACACCCCCTCCAGCCTCCTGGATAGCCCACTCCCAACCCCCCCGAAAATCCCCCACCTTAAACAGCCCCCTCCCAACCCACCCGAAGAGCTCCCAACCCCCACCCACCGAACATCCCACTCTATACCCCCTGAACAACTCCCAACCCCCACCCACTGGAATATCTCACTCCGTACCCCCCAGAAAGCTCCTAACCTCCTCATATAGAATGTCTATGAGTATCCTTTCTTATCCCAGCTCTAAAGTCACATTTAACCACATCAATTAAACTGAAACTCACCAAAAGTGTAGACTTTATAAAAAAAATAAAATTCTACCTAATCATCACCAGTAAAAACAATTTTACCTTTTGAAACATCAATAACAACCCCACCGATAAAAAAAGAAACACACCTCGTGAATATGATGCATCATGCATGGTCATGACTGCTACCTCCATCCGGTGGGCAGGGGGGATACAACAGATAAAAATTATGAAGATTTTAACAAAAAAAAATAGAATGTAGATAAATAAATTCCGTATAAACCTACACCGTATGATTCCTTGAACAATCACCTGGACGCACATATTCCTGCAGTGTTCTAACCTCAGCGATTAATTTCGCATTTACCTCCTTGGAAGCGCACACCCATGCCTCAAAATATGAAAATTACTGTTTCATCTGAGAAACAGTAGGGCCAACAACCACAGCGCGTGATACTATAGAATGAGGAATCCGTATTCCATAGGTTAAACTATATACGTGCCCGTCCCGACCAATAATGTGATGGAAGATCTCATCCCTTTCCATGGGAAGCTTTCACTGGTCCTCTGGAAACTGTTCTAACTCAGCTTCAAATTGATCCTATGAAATATTTAGACATATATACATATAAATTTTAATATACAGATTTATGTAAGTATTGGTAATGAGTACAAGAACTTACTATCAATGGTGCAGCCTCTGGATCATTTCGATCACGAGTCCTCATCCACACCGACATTTTATCAGTCGGTGCAACTTTCTCCAGTAACTGTATACAAATAGAATATAAGCACAAAAACATATTAATTAATATATTAAAAAATGAATAATAAATACCTCATTTCGGATCTGAGTCACCTGATGAGTCCCGAGCCTGTGAGGTGGTCCCTGCAACGATCCAGTCTCAGAAGGGCGTGCTGACACCTCCTACATTCAACTAATTCAAATTTCAAACAAATCACTAATTCTGGAAAATATTTTAAGAACCCGGTTCTTACTTTTGAGGTACGGGTTTCTTATTTTCTCTCTTCCTTAAGTGTTTTTGAGACAAATAAGGAAAATGGGAAAAATCCTAAATTTTGGAAGTACATGCCGTGTATGTTTTCCACACGCAGTGCACTTTTGGCCGTGTGGGATGAGTACACAGGGCGTGTGGCCATGCTGAGGATGAAGGGTGTAGGAACCGGCTACACGCCATGTAGTGGTCCATTACATGCCGTGTATCCAGTCGGCAGGTGAATAGTAAGGCGGTGGCTAGATGTGTGATAGCACACGCCGTGTTCTCGTGAAGACACACCATGTAGTCATGTTGGAAGGTGAACAATGTCGTGCTGGCGGGAAGCCGCCAGAGGAACATTTTAAAAATGGAAAGTACACAACGTGTACTCAGAAGTACACACCGTGTACTTTGTTTTTTTCACTTAAAATGGGCAGTAGCCTCCCCTGTTCAAAGGGAAGTCTTAGAATGGGAAGAGGGAGCTCATGAGCAGAGGCCGAACCTTTGAAGATCCGCCGAGTGTTCGTTTGGAATCCATTTCCTCCTCGGACAATCCCGTTGGAACCGCGCGGGTAAGCCCTACCTTCTCCTTAAGTAGTTCTTGCCAATTCTTCCCCTAACAGGAGTCATTTACGTTTGAACGAGTTTTCTTCTTCGTCATATCTACGTCGTTCTTGGGCATTTCTGGAATCGACGTTCACGTATAACGTTCGTTGGCGTTTAAGGTAGGTGGCTTGGTGTTTATTTTTTCCAACTGCTGTGAGTTTTGTGTATTTTAGTGCCACAAACCCATGTTGGGGTTTCATGTGGCTGAGGCCGTGGATATTTTAAAAACCAATAATTGAATAGGTAATTAATTGTGATATTAAAATTTTGTCTGGGATGGCTGCTTAGATCCAGGAGCACCCCGGGGGTGCATTCCTCTATTTAGCCGTTTTTCCAGGATACCCAAGGGAATGCCTTGTTTATTTTATAACTTTAATGAAATGATTGAATAATTTACTTGAGAGGAATTGATTGTTTTACTACTTGTTTACATGTTGGGCTTGGCCTGGTTACCTGTTTAGCTTGAGGGCGGTGTTGTGATTATCCTGTGGGAAACATCTTCTATGCCCGTGGGCAGCTAATTATATGTCTGTGGGTGATACTTCTTAAGACTATGGGAAATCTCCATATTCATGTGGGAAGATTCTTGTGGTTGGATTCTATTTACCTGAGGGTAGGAGTTGTACGTGTCTGAGGACATTGGCTATTTTACTTAGAATATTCACTGTGGTTATATTTTAAATTAAATGATCAAATGGATATTAAAATGGAAATATAACTGGTTAAGTTAGTTACTTTCAGTACTGCTTACTTTATTGCATTCTACTACTGCACACTTTTTTTTCATTCTTTCACACATTTGGGGACGTGTCTTTAGTGGGTGCCTACTGGGAATTTATTTCTGACACCCTGTTTGGGTCAAGCTTTTCGGCCCAAATAGATTACATTTCTAGAGGTGTAGATAATGGAAAGGGTCCTTATACAGGTACTTGATTGCTACTGAGGTGTAGGAGAGCATGGGACCGAGCTTAGGCTCACGATACCGCAGGCTGTTCTATTTTTCTTTTCTGCACTTTCCCTTCAGTTGTATTGTAATGATCGTGTAACATGTCCTGGCTGTTTTCTTGGAATTGTGACAAGTTGCATCATATCTATATATCTGGTTGGTTTTATCTACTGCAGTTGTGTCTTTGAGTTGTTTATGGTTTACTGCTTCCAGTGTTTCTGTATTTTTACTTTATATTCCGCTGTGTTGTACTTTGACAAATGAGGGCATAGTTTCCCCACTATCAGACCTAGGCCCTTGCTGCTTGTCGGCAGCCTCTGGAGTTTGGGGAAATGCGCTTGACGACACGTGGCGAACCGGGTTCGGGGCACCCGTTGAGTGGCACCCAGAACCGGGACATTAAAAAGTGGTATCAGAGGGTTTCTTTTCTTTGACTTACTATTTGGATATAACGACCCATGCTTTACATACATTGTTAATACTTCAAAATTGAAGCACACTTATTACAACATATGACAAAACCACAAAGGACCGTATAGGTATAGTGTCTTTAGAAACTGGGAAACATAAAC
Organism: Viscum album; assembly: GCA_963277665.1. NCBI lineage: Eukaryota > Viridiplantae > Streptophyta > Magnoliopsida > Santalales > Viscaceae > Viscum > Viscum album. The sequence continues at coordinate 2,126,592,502 of OY728119.1, forward strand.
AACTGGTTCATAAATCTTCTACAATGTCTCCCATTTATTTCATCATATCTAGGGTCCCTTTTAGCATATTCTACTTAATATCCATCTTCCTGACCTGGGGAAAAGAAAACATAAAAGGGTGAGCTCAAATGCTCAGCAAGGGCAAATAAAGGAAATAAAAATCATATCATATCTTTTTGAAAATCAAAACCTGCAAAAGAGATCATAATATCTTAACATGGAATAAATCATAGAAGTGAAAATGAGATCCCCAAAATCATAACATAAAACTTGAAACTTTGTGGCATGCACACATAATCATGGAAAATCATTTCTTGTTAGTCATGACTCATTGCCAAGACTATCTTAGTGGACAAAGTCCCTTTCTGAACCGAGTTCACTCCTCGTTTCAGTCCTGTATCACTGAACCGAAATAACCTTCCGTTCCAGCCATGTCTATCTCATGAGATATAAAATCATTACCCAATGAATTGGAGGGAGATATAGGTCCCACCCATCTTATAATGAATCCTTTCTTATGTGTGCCACATAATCATAAAACATACATCATCGCATAACACATGTAACAAAAATGGGATTCTTGAAACATCATGACATCATAAATCAATTCATATAAGATAAAGGAATTCATAAAAATAATTCCATCACAACATGATCAAATCAATGTAATAATAGGGATAAAAACAGAACCCTTTATTATCTTAGATGGAAAATAATTTTGATAAAACACTTGAACTCCATTCTTGAGGAAAATATCCTTTCTTCTTCAAAAATATTTTTCCTTTCATAACATGTCATACAACTTTAAAATAAAAGAAGTTGATTAAAAATAAACTTGAAAACTTGTAAAGGAAGCTTCTTTGATGTAATGTTTTAAAAATCCATTCATGCCGTATAAGTTAAAAAAAACATTCTTCGTACTTTTGTCGGAAAAGTCAAAAAGTACCTCGTACGGAAAAACGACAAAAGATTCCTTTCATATTCTTTACTAAAAACTCACCTAAGGGTAAAATTGGATTTAAACTATTTCAAGTGGATGGAAACAATATTACATATTGAGGGAACATGGATGTGGATGATAAAATACACCCTAGTAAATACTTACGAATAAACAATCTCGGATAAAAATGAGATTGTGATATTTCCCTTACCTTAGGTCCGATTTGCTTTGTTCGTGTCCGAAGATCCTGTATAATGGTTTAAATAATTTTATTTACTTATTCCAGAATCATACATATTGATATGAGATCATATATGGTCATATTATTAGCTTCTTGTTAGTAATATTTCATTGTTACTTGTTACTCGGGTCTTTATAACTTTTTGTTCTTATGCGTGTTTTGTCAAATAAATTCTTATTCTTATCTTTAGGTTATAGATAATTCATTTCCAGAATGGTATTAGTGTATTATATACCATATTCATTCATTCAATTCATTTATATAATCATTATGAAATGAAGATCATGTAGAACGAGTCGCATCACATCGTGGAGACGGTATTCTGTACGTACGCACGAGTGATGATATCGTTCCTATGATCGTGGAATTGTATTGGAGTATATATATATATTATTTCAGTATCAATATTACTTAATAATAATCATATATAGTTACTGATTACACCATTATACCCATCCTTGTAAGGTGATGGTGGAAAATAGATTACACCACGGCGTGGAGACGGTATTCCGTACGTACGCACGCGCGGTGATTTCATTTTTCCGTAGGATGGATAGAAGGTGAATTAGGGTTGTTTCATATTTATAATAACATATCAGTATGTAAGTAATACTGATGTTATTACTTTATCATGAAACAACTAAAGAAGAAGAAGTTGAAGAAGAAAGAAATTGAAAAGATCGGTAATGGATATTACCTCTTCTTTGGAACGCCTTTTTGAATCCTCCACTTAAGGAACTAAGACTGGTCTTTGGAGAAGACCAGGACCTCTAGGATTATTCTAGGGAAGTGGAGAAGGGAAAATGGCAGGGGTTGGCCGAGCTTGAGTGCTCAAATTGGTGTGAGGAGGAGGGGGAGGAGGTGCCCTTTTATAAGGGAGGAGAGGGGCACCTTAGGAATATCTCAAAATATTATTTTATATTAAAGTCAAAATCGGTTTATAATGGTTCCAAAGGGTCTTATTTCGAAGCCAAAGTGGGGATGGGTCGAAATCCTATCAACCAATAGAATTTAGACAAGTTTAGGGTATTATTTTAACCTTATCAATTAGATTTAACTCTAAGTTAAATAATTTAACTTTTACCATGACTTTTTGTTTTCTTTCACTATATGGTTAATACACTTACTATAAAATGCAAAACGAACCCCAAATTGTTTATTATTAAAATATATATCCTTATCTAAGTCATTTGGCCGAACCTTAGATTTTTAGTAATAAAATAACAATTAATAATATAATATTTTATTTAAAAACTATTTTGTGTCAATTTTGACACTATTTGATATATGATTTTTGTCAAAGTCATAACAGAATTATATGTTCGAACCAAGTTGATTAAATCAATACTAATATATCATAGTAACCTAGAAAATTAGTGGAATTCATAAAAAGTCTCAAATTACATTTATTTTGGTATTTATATTATCAATTTTGTCAATATTTCATTAATAAGATAATTACTGCATCATCTTTGTGTCATAAATAAATTAAATTATTTGATGTCTAAAAATTACAAATAAAATACCATCATGTAGGAAATCTTTTTAGCTTTCTAATGAATATTTAAAATAGAATTTATCTTATGTATAACCCTATATTAAAAATGATTTACTTATTAAACTTTGATTTTAACTATTTTAACCCTTCTTTAAATAAATTAATAATAAATGTCCTAATCTAATCCAAGTGGGCCTAAATGGTCATATTTTATTCCTAAGTTTGTTTTTGGTCGAATTACACTTGTCCAATAGAATTAGTACATGTGTTAGGGTAATATTAATATCATAATTACCCTTAGTTACCCTATTTACTATTAACCGCGGTAAAAATCGTTAAAAGTTACTATTCACCAAAAAATTATTTTCATCTCATTGAACCACATTTTAGTCCTTGATATTAACCGTGTCTCTCGGATTTTCGAAATTCCATTCACAGAAGCGGTAAAATTAAGTTTTATGCAAAATTCAGTTTTTAACCTACCACTTAGTGGTTTCACTATTCATCAAAAATTGAAAGTTTTCAGAAAAATACCAAAATTTCACCCTAGGCTAATTTCGATATTCTGAGTCCAAAAATGAAGTCCATTTTGAAAAATAAAATTTATAAAATTTCAAAAAGTGGTTATTATTATTCATAACGGCTAGTTTTAATAGCATATTGTTGTTTAGTGAAACTCGGTATTGCGTACGACGCAAGCTATCGAGGAAGGTCGCGATTGCGTGTAAAGCAAGAAAAGAAAGTGTTGTGTAGAAAAGGATTCCTTTGATGATTTATATAACATAAAAGTCTCGGGTGTTACATTCTACCCCCCTTAAAAAGAATTTCTCCCTCGAAATTCGTCACTTTGCAACAAACAAATGAGGATACTTCTCCCTCATCATATCCTCAAGCTCCCATGTAGCTTCTTCAAGTTGGTGGTTTCTCCATAAAACTTTCACCAAGCGAGTGGTCTTATTTCGTAGGACTTTTTCGCTACGATCCAGAATCTCTATCGGTTGTTCTTCATAAGAAAGATCTTGCTCCAGCGGTACAACTTCTGAGCTGAGTACATGTGAAGGATCTGGTATGTACTTTCTCAGGAGAGATACATGGAACACATCGTGAACTTGAGAGAGATTCGGTGGAAGCGCCAATCGGTAAGCTACCTTCCCAACACGATCCAGTATTTCAAAAGGACCGATATATCTAGGGCTCAACTTCCCCTTCTTTCCAAATCTCATAACCCTCTTCCAGGGAGATATTCGTAAGAACACTTTATCACCCACTTCAAACTCTAGGTCTTTTCTTCGGTTGTCGGCATAGCTTTTCTGTCGACTCTGAGCTGCTCTTATGTGTTGTTGAATAGATCTGACCTTTTCTGCCATTTCATCAACGAGATCAGGTCCTAATAGCTTTCTTTCCCCAACTTCATCCCAGCAAGTTGGAGTCCTGCATTTCTTTCCATAGAGAGCTTCATAAAGAGCCATCTGAATACTGGAGTGAAAGCTATTATTATAAGAAAATTCCACCAAAGGTAGGTGTTGATCCCAACCTCCTTTGAAATCCATAGAGCAAGCTCTCAACATATCTTCTAGGGTTTGAATTGTTCTCTCAGACTGACCGTCTGTCTGGGGATGATAAGCAGTGCTGAAACTCAACTCTGTATCCAGAGTATGCTGAAGACTTCGCCAGAAGTTCGAGGTAAATCTCGGATCTCGATCAGATATAATAGAAAGTGGTACTCCATGCAATCTTACCACTTCCTTTACATATATCTTGGCAAGCTGATCTAGAGAGAAATCCTCTCTAATAGCAATGAAGTGTGCAGACTTTGTAAGACGATCAACTATGACCCAGATAGCATTATTGCCTTTGGATGTTTTAGGAAGTCCTGTGACAAAGTCCATAGTGATGTTTTCCCATTTCCATTCGGGTATGGGTAATGGTTGTAACATCCCCTTAGACTTCTGTCTCTCAGCTTTAACTTGTTGACAAACCAAGCATCGAGAGACATATTCAGCAACATCTCTTTTCATGCCATCCCACCAGAAGTACTCTTTCAGGTCCCTATACATCTTCGTGCTTCCAGGATGAATAGAGAATGAAGAACTATGAGCCTCATCTAGCAGCTCCTTCTTTAATTCGGGAATGGGAGGAACACAAACCCGATTCCTGAACTTTATTATCCCATCACAATCAAGGTTGAATTCAGGAACATTTCTCACCTTCTTTTGTAACTCGACATCTTCTTTCTGTGCCTCTTTAATCTTCACATGTATAGATGGTTGAACATTCATTTGAGAAAGATAAGATTTTCCCCCTTCCATTATAATTGCAAGATCCATCCTTTGTAAATCCATAAATATTGTATCTTTTGTGATCCTCATCATGGATAAACTAGCATGGTCTTGTCGACTTAATGCATCTGCCACCTTGTTTGCTTTCCCAGGGTGGTAATGGATTGAGCAGTCATAATCTTTAATCAGCTCCAACCATCTTCTTTGACGCATATTCAGCTCCTTTTGTGTGAAAATATACTTTAAACTTTTATGATTAGTATAAATATCACACCTTTCACCATAAAGGTAATGCCTCCAAATCTTTAATGCAAAGATTACCGCAGCCAACTCCAAATCATGTGTTGGGTAATTTTGTTCATGGATTTTCAACTGTCGTGAGGCATAAGCTATCACCATATCATTTTGCATAAGAACACACCCCAATCCCTTCTTGGATGCATCACTGTAGATCACAAACCTTTCTCCACTACAAGGCAGTGTGAGCACAGGTGCACTGGATAACCTTCTTTTCAACTCCTTGAAATTCTCTTCACATTCCTCTGTCCAGACAAACTTAACTCCTTTCCGAGTCAACTTGGTGAGTGGATTAGATAATCGTGAAAAATCTTTTACAAAACGTCGATAATATCCAGCCAAACCAAGAAAACTTCGGATCTCAGTTACTGTTGTTGGTCTTGACCATCTTTCGATAACCTCTGTTTTTGATGGATCCACAGATATCCCCTCTTTTGAGATTATATGACCCAAAAATGCAACTTTTTGAAGCCAAAATTCACACTTGGTAAATTTGGAATAAAGCTTCTCTTTTCTCAGGGTCTTCAATATAATTCTCAAGTGATCTTCATGCTCTTCCTTGCTCTTTGAATAGACAAGAATATCGTCTATAAAGACTACCACAAATTGATCAAGATAGTCTCTAAAGACTCTATTCATTAGATCCATGAAGATAGCAGGGGCATTAGTAAGACCAAATGGCATCACTATAAATTCATAGTGTCCATACCTTGTACGGAAAGCCGTCTTTGGTATATCCTCCCTTTTGACCCTTAATTGATGATACCCTGAACGAAGATCAATCTTGGAAAAGTATTGAGCTCCGCGTAGTTGGTCAAATAAGTCATCAATGCGTGGGAGAGGATATTTGTTCTTGATAGTGATCTTGTTAAGTTCTCGATAATCAATGCAGAGTCTCATTGATCCATCTTTCTTCTTAACAAATAGAACAGGTGCTCCCCAAGGTGACGCACTAGGGCGTATGAATCCCTTATCAAGATTCTCTTGGAGTTGCTTCTTCAATTCCTGCAACTCAATTGGGGCCATTCTATAAGGTGTCTTTGAAATAGGCAAAGCACCCGGTACGAGTTCTATTGAAAACTCAACTTCACGATTTGGTGGAAGACCCGACAATTCCTCCGGAAAGACATCATCAAACTCCCGTACAATGGGCATATTCTTAATCGTGAGTTTCTCACCAACCATTTGAGATAAATAACCTTCATTTAGTGGAATCAATACCCATAAGATGGAAGAAATTTCCACTGGAAGATTATGTTCATCCTTGCATTGATAGACGATCGTAGGTTGATCTGGAATATGAAATGTGACTTCCCTTCTTTGGCAATTGATATGAGCTCCATGTAGAGAAAGCCAATCCATGCCAAGAATCACATCAAATTCCACTAAAGGAAGGATCACAAGATTTGCAGGAAGCACTTTCCCACAAACTTCGATCGGAGAAGAATTATAAACTTTTGATGCGATTGATGTGCCATTAGGTGTTGTCACAGCTAACTCAACATCTAATTGTTGAGGTAGTACGGTGATACCCTTAGAAAAGTCTTCAGAAATAAAAGAGTGGGTGGATCCAGAATCAAATAAAACATTTGCTACTTTAGAGTGGATGGTAAGTGTACCTTTCACCACATCGTTATCGTACTCCACATCGCTGATAGAAATTGCATGTGACTTTCCTTTGTCTTTAGCCTTAAGAGTTTGTTGACGTCGACCATCATCATCAACCCTTGGATTTGGGCATTGATTGGCATAATGCCCCATCTCCTTGCACTTGAAACATTGAAGTGTAGCAGGTTCATTCTGTGTATCCCTTCCTTTGTTTGCATCATTAGACATCTTCTTCCCATTATCACGGCATTCAAATGCCCGATGACCTTCCTTTCCACATTTAAAACATTTACTTGTCCCTTTAAGACAACTCCCTCCATGTTTCTTTCCACACTTTGAGCATAAGGGAAAGTTCATCTTCTTTTCCGTGTGCTCTTTAGATTTTTCTTTGAATTCCATCTTCCTCTTCTTATCGAACCCATGTGACTGATGGGTTACTCCAATCTCCATCTCGACTTTGAGAGCACATCGAACGATTTCTTCGTAGCTATTGAAGTCCCTTATGGCTAACGCCCTTCGAAGACTTGGTTTTAAGCCACTAAAGAATCGATCGATCTTACTCTCAGGTTGGATAATAATACCAAAAGCGTACCTTGCAAGTCTTGTAAAATTTGCTTCATAGGTACTAACAGATTCATCATCCCTTTGCTTCAGTTCAAGGAACTCTTTCTCCATCTTTGTTCGGAGAATACGAGGGAAGTACTTATTGAAAAATAAGTTCTTGAACTCGTCCCATTCCATAGACTCAATTTCATCCCTTTGCCTCGTATTCTTAACAAGATTCCACCATTGATCCGCATCTCCTTCCAAACGATACACTGCTAGGATGACTTTATCATGCTCAGAACATTGAAGAACTGAAAATATCTTTTCAGTAGTACTAATCCATTGTTCAGCAACTAATGGATCAGTAGACCCGCTGAAAGATGGTGGACGCTGCCTCATGAAGGATTCAACAGAATGTTGCTCCCTTCTTTGTTCGTTTGGAAATCCTGCATGATTCATAGCTTGAGAAAGTTGTGTGAGCATGGCTACAAGATTTTGCATTCCAGCTCCCATATCGTTTGGTTGCTCAGGGGGACAATCATTGCATTTCCCATCGCATTCCGCATTAACACGGTTCCTTCGGGTTCCAGCCATTGACTAAAACCAAGAAGAATAGTGTAAGCAACACTAATTATAATAGGAAACCACATAATTCAAGAATAAAATTTTCATGCTTATGGTCTTATCCTAGGTTATTCATGGCCATTTCTAAGATTGTGTTCTATGCTTAGACTTATCCTTAGGGTTCTTACTAAGGCTTTCACATCCTAGTTTCCAAAGGTTGACTATACCTTTCCTCTGATACCAACTATAACGACCCATACTTTACATACATTGTTAATACTTCAAAATTGAAGCACACTTATTACAACATATGACAAAATCACAAAGGACCGTATAGGTATAGTGTCTTTAGAAACTGGGAAACATAAACAACTGGTTCATAAATCTTCTACAATGTCTCCCATTTATTTCATCATATCTAGGGTCCCTTTTAGCATATTCTACTTAATATCCATCTTCCTGACCTGGGGAAAAGAAAACATAAAAGGGTGAGCTCAAATGCTCAGCAAGGGCAAATAAAGGAAATAAAAATCATATCATATCTTTTTGAAAATCAAAACCTGCAAAAGAGATCATAATATCTTAACATGGAATAAATCATAGAAGTGAAAATGAGATCCCCAAAATCATAACATAAAACTTGAAACTTTGTGGCATGCACACATAATCATGGAAAATCATTTCTTGTTAGTCATGACTCATTGCCAAGACTATCTTAGTGGACAAAGTCCCTTTCTGAACCGAGTTCACTCCTCGTTTCAGTCCTGTATCACTGAACCGAAATAACCTTCCGTTCCAGCCATGTCTATCTCATGAGATATAAAATCATTACCCAATGCATTGGAGAGAGATATAGGTCCCACCCATCTTATAATGAATCCTTTCTTATGTGTGCCACATAATCATAAAACATACATCATCGCATAACACATGTAACAAAAATGGGATTCTTGAAACATCATGACATCATAAATCAATTCATATAAGATAAAGGAATTCATAAAAATAATTCCATCACAACATGATCAAATCAATGTAATAATAGGGATAAAAACAGAACCCTTTATTATCTTAGATGGAAAACAATTTTGATAAAACACTTGAACTCCATTCTTGAGGAAAATATCCTTTCTTCTTCAAAAATATTTTTCCTTTCATAACATGTCATACAACTTTAAAATAAAAGAAGTTGATTAAAAATAAACTTGAAAACTTGTAAAGGAAGCTTCTTTGATGTAATGTTTTAAAAATCCATTCATGCCGTATAAGTTAAAAAAAACATTCTTCGTACTTTTGTCGGAAAAGTCAAAAAGTACCTCGTACGGAAAAACGACAAAAGATTCCTTTCATATTCTTTACTAAAAACTCACCTAAGGGTAAAATTGGATTTAAACTATTTCAAGTGGATGGAAACAATATTACATATTGAGGGAACATGGATGTGGATGATAAAATACACCCTAGTAAATACTTACGAATAAACAATCTCGGATAAAAATGAGATTGTGATATTTCCCTTACCTTAGGTCCGATTTGCTTTGTTCGTGTCCGAAGCTCCTGTATAATGGTTTAAATAATGTTATTTACTTATTCCAGAATCATACATATTGATATGAGATCATATATGGTCATATTATTAGCTTCTTGTTAGTAATATTTCATTGTTACTGGTTACTCGGGTCTTTATAACTTTTTGTTCTTATGCGTGTTTTGTCGAATAAATTCTTATTCTTATCTTTAGGTTATAGATAATTCATTTCCAGAATGGTATTAGTGTATTATATACCATATTCATTCATTCAATTCATTTATATAATCATTATGAAATGAAGATCATGTAGAACGAGTCGCATCACATCGTGGAGACGGTATTCCGTACGTACGCACGAGTGATGATATCGTTCCTATGATCGTGGAATTGTATTGGAGTATATATATATATTATTTCAGTATCAATATTACTTAATAATAATCATATATAGTTACTGATTACACCATTATACCCATCCTTGTAAGGTGATGGTGGAAAATAGATTACACCACGGCGTGGAGACGGTATTCCGTACGTACGCACGCGCGGTGATTTCATTTTTCCGTAGGATGGATAGAAGGTTAATTAGGGTTGTTTCATATTTATAATAACATATCAGTATGTAAGTAATACTGATGTTATTACTTTATCATGAAACAACTAAAGAAGAAGAAGTTGAAGAAGAAAGAAATTGAAAAGATCGGTAATGGATATTACCTCTTCTTTGGAACGCCTTTTTGAATCCTCCACTTAAGGAACTAAGATTGGTCTTTGGAGAAGACCAGGACCTCTAGGATTATTCTAGGGAAGTGGAGAAGGGAAAATGGCAGGGGTTGGCCGAGCCTGAGTGCTCAAATTGGTGTGAGGAGGAGGGGGAGGAGGTGCCCTTTTATAAGGGAGGAGAGGGGCACCTTAGGAATATCTCAAAATATTATTTTATATTAAAGTCAAAATCGGTTTATAATGGTTCCAAAGGGTCTTATTTCGAAGCCAAAGTGGGGATGGGTCGAAATCCTATCAACCAATAGAATTTAGACAAGTTTAGGGTTTTATTTTAACCTTATCAATTAGATTTAACTCTAAGTTAAATAATTTAACTTTTACCATGACTTTTTGTTTTCTTTCACTATATGGTTAATACACTTACTATAACATGCCAAAAGAACCCCAAATTGTTTATTATTAAAATATATATCCTTATCTAAGTCATTTGGCCGAACCTTAGATTTTTAGGAATAAAATAACAATTAATAATATAATATTTGATTTAAAAACTATTTTGTGTCAATTTTGACACTATTTGATATATGATTTTTGTCAAAGTCATAACAGAATTATATGTTCGAACCAAGTTGATTAAATCATTACTAATATATCATAGTAACCTAGAAAATTAGTGGAATTCATAAAAAGTCTCAAATTACATTTATTTTGGTATTTATATTATCAATTTTGTCAATATTTCATTAATAAGATAATTACGGCATCATCTTTGTGTCATAAATAAATTAAATTATTTGATGTCTAAAAATTACAAATAAAATACCATCATGTAGGAAATCTTTTTAGCTTTCTAATGAATATTTAAAATCGAATTTATCTTATGTATAACCCTATATTAAAAATGATTTACTTATTAAACTTTGATTTTAACTATTTTAACCCTTCTTTAAATAAATTAATAATAAATGTCCTAATCTAATCCAAGTGGGCCTAAATGGTCATATTTTATTCCTAAGTTTGTTTTTGGTCGAATTACACTTGTCCAATAGAATTAGTACATGTGTTAGGGTAATATTAATATCATAATTACCCTTGGTTACCCTATTTACTATTAACCGCGGTAAAAATCGTTAAAAGTTACTATTCACCAAAAAATTATTTTCATCTCATTGAACCACATTTTAGTCCTTGATATTAACCGTGTCTCTCGGATTTTTGAAATTCCATTCACAGAAGCGGTAAAATTAAGTTTTATGCAAAATTCAGTTTTTAACCTACCACTTAGTGGTTTCACTATTCATCAAAAATTGAAAGTTTTCAGAAAAATACCAAAATTTCACCCTAGGCTAATTTCGATATTCTGAGTCCAAAAATGAAGTCCATTTTGAAAAATAAAATTTATAAAATTTCAAAAAGTGGTTATTATTATTCATAACGGCTAGTTTTAATAGCATATTGTTGTTTGGTGAAGCTCGGTATTGCGTACGGCGCAAGCTATCGAGGAAGGTCGCGATTGCGTGTAAAGCAAGCCAAGAAAGTGTTGTGTAGAAAAAGATTCCTTTGATGATTTATATAACATAAAAGTCTCGGGTGTTACATTGGAGCCTTTTTCGGGGATAGGAAGAGAACGATAGTTGGTAATAATCTTTGCCCGGGCATAGCTAACCCGTGTACAGGGAAAAGATGACTTACCTCATATTGTAACTTTACTGATTTTCAATTTACAGCTGATTTGTTTTCATCGAAGGGTGACTCACTTGTGTTTGTGCTGTTTATAATTTATCCTTAGGTTCTATTTAGTTGCATCCCAATGAGATGAGGTTATTTCATCTCATTCATCATTTAGGCACATGCTAGAAATCACATTCCATGCATAATTCCATGCCATGTAGGCACATTAGAAATTGCATGTTGTTGTGATAGTTGTTGTGCTAGAAAAGCATGTTGTTGTGATAACTGCTTTCATAAATACCTGCTGTTTGATAGGGTATTACTGTGTGATCCTATTTAAAGAATGGACGCCAAACTTTAGTTTTTGGGGAGTATGGGCGCCCATTGACAGGAATTTGGTGGATCATTAGCTGTTTATTTGGTTATAACACAGATAAGATGACAGACTTTGATTCTTGGGGAGTATGGGACCTCATGGATTGGAATTTGGCACTTTGGTGTTGTTTTTCAGTATTTTCTGGGCTCTGGAGTAGTTTCTGAGGCATAATGTCTGGAAAAACAAGTATACACGTTGTGTCGTGCTTTACACACACTGTGTGTGTTCTTCTGTTCGGGAAGAAAAATAAACTTTTTGTGTACACGCCGTGTACCTGGAGTACACGCCGTGTAGTCTCTTCCCGTGTCAAAAACCATGTGGGAGGTCACACGGGAAAGGGGAAATGTAGGGGTGAACATGTCGTGTACCGGATGTACAGGTCGTGTAGTGTTGACCCAAAGACCCGACCGTGTAACTAACAACACGGGCCGGTGTAGTTGTTTCTTGAACACGCCGTGTCAATGAAGAACACGCCGTGTAGTGTGACTTGGGGACTCGGCCATGTAACTAACAAACACGGGTCAAGGAAATCCCTTCGTATACATGTCGTGTGTGTATTGAACATGCCTTGTAGGTTGAGCCGTGTATCCGACCGTGTAACTAACAACACGGGTCGGCGGAGCTCGTCTAGGACACACCGTATACCTGTGGGACACGCCGTGTAGTCTTGTCTGAGGACAGACCGTGTGGAGTTAGTCGTGTGGCTGGGAAACAGGGTAGTGTACACGCCGTGTAGTGTCAAGACGAGTAGTCAGACATGTCACAAATGACAAAGGCAGTTGGAAATAACACCATACACGCCGTGTAGATGATATACATGCCATGTAGTTTTGCACAAACAAGAGCTGTGTGACTCAGCCTTGTAGAAGGACCCGGGCAGGGGAGGAAAAATCAAGTACATTCCGTGTATTCATTATACACACAGTGTAATCTTGTTTTTCAAATCTTGAAATGCCTTCTTCCTCTTGTTTCCCTTTTGGTTTCTTTGTTTTCAGTCTTTTTAATCTTGAATATAAGGCGTGATTTTGACCTTGTAGTGTCATGCTACCTAGACGAACGCGCGTTGTTCGCCAGGAGTGCGACAACAAGTATACTCCAGAGATAGTGGGCCATGGGCTACCAGTGGATCCTCCAGCAGATCCCGATTCAGCGACAACTGTTATACCAGACACAGGTGCAGAGGGGCAGTTCCGTGAAGGCTTTATGCAGTTCATATAGACCTTTCAAGGAGCACCGAAGGCAGCCACATCTATGGCTGAGCTGACTCGTATCTTCCAGCAGCATCATTCACCTATGTTTTCAGGGGATGTCAGACCACAGGCTACAAAATCTTGGCTAGGATCGATGCAGACTATTTTTTCATCTTGAGATTCCTCCAGGGAGAAGGGTCAAGCTCGTGACGTATATGCTGCGTGATTCTGCCAAGAGGTGGTGGGATGTTACCACCCAATCAAAGCATCACAGATACATGGCGTGAGAAGATTTTTAGGCAGTCTTTTATGAATTATTCTTTCCCAAGATGCTAAGGGAAGATAGAGCTCGAGAGTTCATGAATCTGCAGCAGGGCGCTACGTCGGTGATAGACTATTATGCTCGTTTCACTGAGCTTTAGCACTTTTCACCCATGCTGGTGGGCAATGAGACGCTGAGAGCCAGACGCTTTGAGGATGGTCTTCGGTATGACATCTGAGCGCTGGTGAAAGTTTTTAGGTTTCTTATTTTACATTCTATTGTGAACCAGGCTTTGATTACAGAGAGGAGCCTGCGAGAATCTAGTGGTGTGGGCCAGGGTGGTTCATCACCAGTTACTGGTACTATTTCTACTGGCAAGAGGAAGAGACAAATGGAATTATATCAGGGTGGCAGTACCAGTTAGAAGAATGCTTTAGGTGGATAGGTCATGTGAGCTTGTGGCAGGATGGGTCATCTGTAGCGCTTTTCGTAGCATTTCCACCGATGGATAGTGAGAGGGGTTCTGTGCAGACTCCGCGTGCAGGATTACGACCAACACCTTCTTACAAGTCAGAGAACTAGAATACGTCAGGGCGTGCAAGCAGAGATAGTGGTTGTGGCTGTGGTATCCTGACACCAGGATCTCATAGGCAGTAGGGCGGGACGTCTCAGGGTAGTCAGGCTGTGTCGTACGGCCGCAGCACTGGGGAGACATATGCGGTGCAACAGATCCAGTAGGAACAGGATCCCGAACCTTCTACAGTTAGAGGTACTATTCTAGTATCTTCTGTTTTATCTTCAGTTATTTTCGATACGGGTGCTACACATAGTTTTATATCTATGCCCATTGTGGAGAGCCTTGGGATCTGTGTTTCTACTTCTTCTGTTATCATGACGCTAGACACTCCGTTGGGGACTAGAACAGCTGGTGTGCATCAGTGTAAGGAGTTCACCCTCGAGGTTGGTGGGTGTCACTTCCTTTGGTACCTCTATGTCTTAGAGATGACAGCTTATGAATTCATTCTTGAGATGTACTGGTTGGTTCCCTTTCGAGCCATTGTAGACTATTATCATCACAGGGTGCGTTTCATGACACCAGAGGGAAGATAGTTTCTATACAAGGGCGAATGGGATGTTCTGGTGAGTCGAGCTGGACCAGAGCATCGTGGGCGAGGTGGAGTCACAGCCCAGATTGTGAGTTTATATCTGGAAAACCAGGGGACTTGTCAGAGGCATTTCCCTCCAGTTGTTGATCGATTCAGGGACGTCTTCCCAGAAGACTTTTCAAGTCTACCTCCAGAGCATGAGGTGGATTTCTATATTGATATTGTTCCTGGAGAAGCACCAGTGTCCATTCCTCCTTATTGGATGGCTACACTTGAGCTGCAGGAGCTCTAGAGACCGTAAGAAGAGTTATAGGCGAAGGGTTTCATCTGACCCAATACTTCTCTGTGGGGTTCACCGATCCTTTTTGTGAAGAATGCGGACAGTACCCTCAGACTCTGTGTGGATTATCGGAAGCTGAACCAGTTGACGGTTAAGAACCGATATCCCTTGCCAAGGATCGATGCTTTTTTTGATCAACTTCATGGAGAACGAGTGTTCTCGAAGATTGACTTCAGATCAGGATATCATCTGCTACGTGTTAGACTATCTGATATACCTATAATGACTTTCAGGAGCAGTTATGGTCTATACGAGTATATGGTTATGCCGTTCGGACTCATGAACGCGCTAGCAGTTTTAATGGATCTGATGAATTGTGTGTTCCATCCTTATCTGGACTCTTTCATGGTAGTATTTTTGGAAAAAATCTTGGTGTACTCTCACACTCGACACGACCATGGCACCCATCTTGAGATCATATTGAGTACACTGAGAGAGAAGAATTTATATGCTACGCTCTCAAAGTGCCACTTTTCGATGGACCAGATTCACATCTGGGGTCATATCATCTCAGAGGCAGGAGTTTCCGTGGACCTAGAGAAGGTCAGAGTAGTAGTTTCCTGGGAGTAGCCTAAAAACGTGTTTGAGATACGGTGTTTTTTAGGGTGGTCCGGTTACTACAGATGCTTCATACAGGACTTCTCCCGCTTAGCTGCACCATTGACAGGTTTGACTAAGAAGGGTGTGAAGTTCATTTGGATAGAAGCTTGAGAGACATCCTTTCAGGACCTGAAGGGAAGATTGACATCAACACCGATCCTGATACTTCTAGAGTAGGGGAAGATCTATACAGTTTCCTGTGATGCATCAGGTATTGGGCTGGGAGAAGTGTTGATGCAGGGCGATCGAGTTTTTGCGTAGAGCTCTCGACAGTTGAGGCCACATGAGCGGAATTACCCAATGCATGATCTCGAGTTGGCTGTAGTTGTTCATATGTTGCTCTGTTGGAGACATTATTTGTTGGGAGAGAATTTTGTGGTTTTCACCGATCACAAAAGTCTCAAGTATATTTTTCCTCAGCGTGACTTGAATATGAGGCAGTAGAGGTGGGTCGAATACCTAGAGTCCTTCGATTTTGAGCTTGCCTATACACTTGGAAAAGGTTATGCGGGAGCTGATGCACTGAGCAGGAAGACTCAGATACAGGATGTGAAGGAGGCCAGTGGCGAGTGGCAGCATATAGCTTTGTTCACTGAGATGCATTTGGAGGTGCACGACAGTCAGGGGAAAACTTATCTTTCTTCTCTAGCCGTGAATTCTACCCTCCTGGATAGAGTGAGGATGAGACAGATATAGATTCAGAAGGCCTAGTTCTACAGGAGTCGGTGGAAAGTGAGGACCCTCCTCCTGGTTGGACGATAGGCGGCGATGAGGCTATGCATTTCAATGGACGAGTATGGGTTCCAGGGGATATATGCGAGGAGATGATGCGGGAGTTTCATGCTTTAGCTTGAGCAGTTCATCCCGGGGTTACCAAGATGTACTGAGACTTGAGACGTCAGTACTGGTGGTTGGGTATAAAGAGAGATGTGGCTGGTTTTGTTACATGGTGTTCCACCTGTCAGCAAGTGAAGGCGGAGCATCAGAGACCAGCTGGACTGTTACAGCAGTTACCCATCCTGGAGTGGAAATGGGATGATGTTGCGATGGACTTCGTGACTAGTTTGCTGAGGTCACTTCAAGGAAATTATGCCGTGTGGGTTGTTGTGGGCAGACTCACAAAGGTAGCTCACTTTTTTTCGAACAAGGAGACCTTCGATGTTGATGATCTTGTAAGGTTGTATATCCGAGAGATAGTACGTCTTCATGGGGTCCCTCATTCTATCGTTTCAGATAGGGACGCCCGTTTTACGTCTCATTTATGGCAGAGTTTTCATTGGGCATTGGGTACACAGGTGCTCATAGGGCGCTGGTACACAGGTGCTTCTGAGCACATCTTACCACCCTTAGACCGATTTCCAGTAAGATCGTATGATACAGGCGCTTGAGGACATGATGCTTGCATGCATCCTAGACTTTTGGAGGCTCTTGGGAGAAGCACATACCCCTAGTCGAGTTTTCCTATAATAACAGTTTTTAGGCAACTATAGGGATGGTACCATATGAGGCTTTATATAGTAGGTCGTGCCGATCACCCTTGTACTGGTTAGAGGCAGGTGAGGTAGCTTTACTGGGACCACATCTCATGCAAGAGACTTATGAGCAGTTCCAGTTGATTCAGAAGCAGATGACTACTGCGTAGTCTCATCAGAAATCTTATGTTGATCACCGAAGATGAACTTTAGAGTTTGTGGTTGGGGATCAAGTTTTATTGTGTTTTTCATCGAGGCTGGGACACAAGAGGATCAGGAGATAGGGTAAACTTTCACCGAGGTATGTGGGGCTATTTGAGGTTCTGGAGGGAGTCGGGCCGGTTTCTTATCGGCTGCAGTTACCACAGAGGTATTGGGCCATGAACGAAGTCTTCCATGTATCTCAGTTGCACCGGTATCATTCAGACCGGTCTCACGTATTTCATCCCGAGGAGGCTGAGCTTCAGGTAGACGCGTCCATTGAGGAGCATCCGATTCGTATCGTTGATAGGAGCACGAAGGTTATCCAAGGCTGGTCAGTTCCTCTCATACGGGTGCTATGGCAGCATGGCCGAGTGCAGGACGAATCCTGGGAGTGGGAGACCGATGTACGTGCTCAGTGGCCGGAGTTATTCTCAGCTTTATCTTCGCCACCCTTGGAAGGGCAATTGGGGGATGAATTTATTTAAGGGGGGAAGTTTGTGAGAACTTGGTTCTTACTTTTGAGGTACAAGTTTCTTATTTTCTATATTCCTTAAGTGGTTTTGAGAAAAATAAGGAAAATGGGAAAAATCTTAAATTTTGGAAGTACACACAGTGTAATTTTTCCATGCAACATGTACTTTTGGTAGTGTGGGTTGAGTACATAGGGCATGTGTCCATGCCAGGGATGAACGGTGTAGGAACTGGCTACACGCTGTGTAGTGTTCCTTTGCACGTCGTGTGGTCAGTGGGTAGGTGAATAGTAAGGCAATATCTAGCTGTGCGACAACAAAATCCATGTTCTCATGAAGACACGCCGCGTAGTCATGTCGGCAGGTGAACAGTGCCGCGCTGGCAGGAAGCCGCCAGAGGAACAGTTTAAAAATGGGAAGTACGCGTCGTGTACTATGAAGTACACACCATGTACTCTTTTTGTGGCTTAAAATGGACAGTAACCTCCCCTGTTCATAGGGAAGGATTAGAATAGGAAGAGGGAGCTTGGGAGAGGAGTCCAAACCTTTGAAGATCCGCCGAGTGTTCGTATGGAATCTGTTTCCGCCTCGGATGATCTCGTTGGAACCGCGCGGGTAAGCCCTCCCTTCTCCTTAAGCAGTTCTTGCCAATTCTTCCCCTAACGGGAGTTATTTACATTTGAAAGAGTTTTTTTCTTCGTCAGATCTATGTCATTCTTGGGAATTTCTAGAATCGACGTTCACGTATAAGGTTTGTTGGCGTTTAAGGTAGGTGGCTTGGTGTTTATTTTTTCTAACTACTGTGCGTTTTGTGCATTTTAGTGCCATGAACCCATGTTGGGGTGTCTTGTGGCTGAGGCCATGGTAATTTTAAATACCAATAATTGAATAGGTAATTAATTGTGATATTAAAATGCTGTCTGGGATCAATGCTTGGATCCAGGACCACCCCGGGGGTGCGTTCCTCTGTTTAACTGTTTGGCCAGGATACCTGAGGGTATGCCTTGTTTAGTTTATGCTATTAATGAAATGATTGAAGAATTTCCTTGAGATGAATCTCTTTTTTTACTGCTTGTTTACATTTTGGGCTTGGCTCGGTTACCTTTTTAGCCTGAGGGCGGTGTTGTGATTAGCCTGTGGGCATTGTACTACCTAGCCTATGGGAAACTTCTTCCGTGCCTGTGGGTAGCTGATTCTGTTCCAGTGGGCGACACTTCTTATGCCTATGGGAAATCTCTGTATGCCTATGGGCAGATTCTTGTGGCTGGATTCTCTTTACCTGAGGGTAGGAGTTGTACGTGTCTGAGGACATTGGCTGTTTTACTTAGAATATTCACTGTGGTGATATTTTAAATTAAATGATCAAATGGATATTAAAATGGAAATATAACTGGTTAAGTTAGTCACTTTTAGTACTGCTTACTTTATTGCATTTTAATAATGCACACTATTGTTGCATGCTTTCACAAAGTTGGGCACGAGCCTTTGGTGGGTGCATATTGGGAATTTATTTCTCACACCCTGTTTGGGTCACGCTTTTCTGCCCAAACAGATTACGTTTCTACAGGTGTAGATAAGTTCAAAGGTCCTTATACAGGTACTTGATTGCTACTGAGGTGTAGGAGAGCATGGGACCGAGCTTAGACTTGTGATGCTGTGGGCTGTTCTATTTTTCTTTTCTGCACTTGCACTTCAGTTGTATTGTAATGATCGTGTAACATGTTCTGGTTGTTTTCTTAGAATTGTGACATGTTGCATCATATCTATATATCTGGTTGGTTTTATATACTACAGTTGTTTCTTTCAATTGTTTATGATTTACTGCTTCCAGTGTTGTTGTATGTTTAATTTATATCCTGCTGCTCCACACTTTGACAAATGAGGGCATAGTTTCCCCACTATCAGACCTGGGCCCTCACTGCTAGTTGGCAGCCTCTGGCATTTGGGGAAATGCGCTTGTGGTCACGTGGAAAACTGGGTTCGGGGCACCAGTTGAGTGGCACTCAGAACCGGGACATTACAAATATATATACCAAAATAAATATACAAACCGCAACACCCTCAGTAGACCAATATGCAACTAATTCACACCACTAAGCCGGGAGAACACCTCTCAAGACTTTTTCTAGAATGTCTTGGGCACCCACATTTGGTACCCAGTGGTCCCTCTTGGCTTTGCCTTTATAATCTTTCAACATTTTATGATATTTTCTCATACACAAGGACCAAAACTCATCAGGGAATACATTCACATTGTTATATTTAAGAAAAAAATCCCATATGTTAGTATTTTTTATACATAGGTAAGAAATTAAAATGGTCTTCTTACCTGAACCTCCACCCAAAGATGATCTAATGTGTCTTGAGGGATAGAATCCCAGTCATGTTTGGTCAATGGAAATCGATGTGGGTTATGTATGATAAGACCCAGCTGATGAATAAATGCAGGGACATTCGGTCCCACATGATGAAATATCTCATCAAAGGAAACATCAAACGTCATGTCAGAATTCCATGATAAAATTCCATGACTAGGGACTCTCTTGCAAGAGGAGGAAGTGGTCGAGTTTGATCCAGTTGAAAACAGGTTAATATATAATTTGACAGATGTTATTAATACATATATATATATATATATATGTTTATCAATTAAATAAAAAATAAACACAATTACATTCAAACATACATTGACCCTGAGACGTTGATGGCTCATATGGATGATGTGGATCTACTGCCTCTTCCCCTCGACATGCCTACAACCATAGAAAACATTAGTAAGGGGACTATCCAAAGATTCCAAAAGATAAATTGGATTGTTTTTAAGAAAATAAAACTTGTACAGTTGTTAATCAAACAAAAAAGGATTGAATAATTATTTGTAAATGGATTTTTAAAAAATTAGAAAGTTAATAAAAAAGATATAAAATTATGTACAAAAACAATCAATGCATAGCCAAATTTCAGATTGAATTAATAAAAATTCAAGCAAAACATGAACAAAATGAAGAATACCTCAATGGGAAGATACAATGACAATAACATAAAGATACCAAAATAGAAATCACCCTAAATATTTAAAAATGAATAAAATTCCAAAAGTGAGGATTAAAACATACAAGGATTTATAAAATGGTTATATAATTTATGATATCATAGGACATTCAATACTGAATAGCGGGAAAACAATTATATCATTCATTAAACCTGAAAATTGGCCATTTATCCTTCAATGACCACTCTGGACCAATAAATATCTTCTTCACGTTGAACTATGGTATATTGATCAAGCTGTTGGGAAACAAAGGGAACAGTCTCAGGTTTATATTTTTCAAATAAAATCACTCCTCACCAGGACATTTTCACAACAACTTTCCAACTTGGATTCGAAGGAAAAGTAACGAAGAATACTTGTTTTGCTTGTGATGTCAAAATGAATGTTTCATTATCAACTCGTTCGTTTCTTTATAACATATAGTTAAAATTCACCAACGGAAAGTGATATTGATCAACTTTACATCCACGCACTAGATTAACCCAATTACAGTTTATCAATATGTACTTCAACCCTTGTGCATATACAACCTCAATGATTTCTATCAATTGTCCACTTTAATAACCAAAATCGACGAATGGAAAACTGATGCCACTGTTTTTTGTTGCTCGTTTGTCATCAATATATTTAAAGTGAAATCGAAAAACATTAGCATCTATATCTTTATAACGATGAGAAGTTATAGATGGACCCTCAGCCAGTTGGATAAATTCTTCAGTTAGCATGGGGTCGCCTAAATCCCTCAGCTTATGAACCTACATAATTAATAGAATTAAATAATTATTTATGCAGAAAGAAATTAGTATAGTACTTCACTCATAATGAAAATCAATTTCGACGTACAAAATCCTTGAACCAATCATGAAATGATGCATAATGATATTGTTGAATTTGATACTCAGTCCCACAATAAAACTCTTCTTTTACCTCGTTAATGTGTTTCCTGCAAATGATAACGCAGTGTTTAAATGATCAATTTATGAAAACAAAACATGTAAAAGTTAAAAAATTAAAGTGATAAGACACTTACTGCATTAATGGTGTAACTGATTGATTATTGAACAAGATATATCGATGCGCTTGTATCTACTCGATGTTGTGCATATCAAATTGGTTCCTTCTCCAACTAGACCATCACGAATCTGAGAGGTCTTATCTAATTTTTTTCAACATCGAGAAGATATTCTACACAAAAATTAGTACACTCATCCATCAAATAACCAGTGTATATTGATGCCTCTAGATGAGCTCGGTTGCGTACAAATCATTTCAATGTTCTCGAATACCACTCAATTGGATACATCCAACTGAATTGCACTAGACCAACAACCATTACTTCATCACTTAGGTACACTATCAAGTGAACCGTAACATTGAAAAATTAGGGGGGAAATAGTTTCTCAAAGAGAAAAATATTAAGTACAATTCGGTCCTGCAAAATTTTTAAATCACCCATTCGTTGATTTCTTAAAAAAATCTGTCCAAAAAAATTACTCATCTCAATCAATGACTGAACAACATTGGGTGATAAACAATAAAATATTTGAATTGGAATCAACTGATGAAGTAGTATGTGATTGGCATGACTTTTCAACACTTGCAATGTACTGCTCGTCAGAATCACACACTTTGAAATATAAGAAGAGTAACCATCAAACACCTTGATCATCATGAAAATGGAATGACATGTTTCTTTCTCCTTTGTAGTCATCATATACTTTTCAGCATGCATATATTCCTTGCTTCCCTCAACAAACTATAAATGCAACTGTTTCCTTAAACCCATTTCTTCCAAATCACAATGTGCATTAACATGGTCCTTTGATTTTCCATTAAAACCTAAAATCATCCACAATATATTATCACAAACATTTTTTTCGATGTGCATGAAATCCAAATTATGCCTTAACATGTTAGTTTTCCAATACAGAAGACTATAAAAAATGATTTTCTTTTTCCAATTGTTACTGCACTACCTACCCCCAACATGAATATTATGAAATGGATGTGCCACCACATCCCAAATTTCATATACCATGCAGATGTTTTCTTCCTCAATATGTGATAACATTTCGACTCCTTTCATGACCATTAGTATTGGTCTGAACTCTCTAAGACCACAAAATGAAACTTTTTCCTTTCTAAACCTGTGCTGAGGGGGGAGAAAACGTCTGTGACCCACGTATGCCCATTTTTGGAATGTTTAAGAGATATAGATTTTTCACTTTTATTGCAACAAGGTCAATGAAATTCCCCTTTCGTACTCCATCCTGATAAATTTTCATAAGCCAGGAAGTCATTGATTGTCCACAAGAAAGCAGCCCACAGTTTGAACATTTCATTCGTTTCACATTCATAAGTCATCACACCATCACCCCAAAATTTATTCAACTCATCAATCAATGGTTGTTGTTTAACATCAATCTTATCCCCTGGACTTCTAGGCCCATCAATAATAGTGGAAAGTAATATAACTTTTTTCTTCATACAAATCCCCAGAGGAAGATTATACAGAACCAACACCAAGATACATGTGCTATGAGTTTCACCAACCATAGACTTGAATGGATTGAAACCATCTACTGCCAACCCCAATCGGACATTTCAAAACATCTTTATAAAAGTTGGGATGTCTCTTATCAAAATCCATCCATGCATGAGAGTCTGTTGGGTGGGTTAACATATCACTTTCATGAATTCTTTCTGCATGTAATCTCATTAAATTAGAAATATTAGATGACATAAAAAATATTTTCAACCTCAGTTTAAGGGAAAAGTATTACATTTTCTTTATGATAATCGGTTTCCCCCGTATCACAATCTGACTTTGATGAGTCTTATCACAACCCGTCCTCGGGGCCCGTGCTGTGACTACCCCAAGCCCGCCTTCCATAGGCTAGGGGCTGGCGACTAGAACCAAGGCGTAAATCCCGGTAAAAAGGGAAGGCATTACCTTTGTAAAGTAAACAAGCACCACAGAGTAAGCAAGCGGAAAAGAAAACACTAAGTAAAAACAGAGTACAACTGAAAGTGCGGAAAAGTAAATGGGCCAGTATAAAAACCCAAACTGAAAGTAAAGTACAACTCGAAAGGGAAAACAACAACTGAAAAGTAAAAGCTGCTACGCCGAGCTGTCCACTGGAAGTCCCACCTGAAGGATGGGTACAGATAGCTCCACTGCACCTCGGGTCCCGACGTCCGCTCCGAGCACGTCCCACCCAGTGGTCCACCTCCAGGTACCATCCTGCTCTGCGAGCCTCAACCACGATCAACGATGTCCGTCGTCCGCAACCAACACAACGTAGTGCGGGCATAGCCCGTGCAGGGGTGAGTATAAGCTACTCAGTAGGGACCCCGAGACCCCCGAAGGTCTCCCAAAATCCACAAAGGATAAACCAAAAAGGAAGATAAAAACAAGAAGTAACAACTGACACTGCTTAGGTATATGCCCATACATATACCTAAGTCATCAATCCCAATATGCTCCAACCTCCGAGCCCAAGTACAACTCAGTCCACACAGGAAAGTATACGTATTCCACACAGGAAAGCAAAACGAAATCCACACAGGATAGCATAACACAATCCACACAGGAAAGCAACCGGATTCAGCTCACACAGGTATACTTCTTCAAGGACGATAGAGATGATCACTGATCCATCTAAGTCGTCGGACCCACAAAGGATCGATAGGTACTAACCCCCGTAATGACCCACACAGGATCAGACCCACACAGGATCTGTAGGCGCTGGTTCACACAGGACCACTGAGCGCTGACCCACACAGGATCATACCCACACAGGATCGATAGCACTGATCCACACAGGATTGCTGAGTGTTGTAGTCATCATCGTCGAATCCACTGAGGATCTCTGCACAGTCGTCGTTGCAGTCACAGTAGCAGTCGCAGCCAGCTCTAGGGTTCCCGCACACAACAAGCTCGTTCGGGAGGGTCCGCTCCACGAGCCGAGAGGCTGATACATCAACTGTCACATAGTCCAGAGTTGATGTATCCAAAAGTTCCGTATCGTCAACAGGAACTCAACGCAACAGACGGCACGTCAATCGGACACCCGGTCTGAGAGTTATTGGCTTTTTCGTCCCAGGGGCCCGGTTGGTTTTTAAGGAAAAACCAACAAGACTGTACTCCACCTGCCTCCAAACCTCGGGTGGAGTATGCCAAAAGATCCATCTCACTAAGAGGAACTCAACAAAGCTGACGGCACGTCAAACGGACGTCCGTAGCTCAAGATATGAGTGTTTCCGCTCCGAGGGCCCGGTTGGTTTTGTGTACGAACAAACCTGGCCGAACTCAAAGTATTCCAAAACTTTGAGTGCGATATTCCGAAACGACCGTCTTGATCCATGGATCGCATCGCCGCTGACGACCCGTCGTTTGGAGGTCCGTAGCCCGAGTTATGGGCATTTGAATCCAAATCGCTCGGTAACGGGGGTTTCGGGCCCGGGCCGTCCCGGCCCGAGACCCCCCGGTTGGCCCGAACCAGGTCGACCCACCCCGAACAGGGTCTACCCGGCCCGGCCCGGCCCAGCGTGGCCCGGCCCAGCGCGGCCCGTCCCAGCGCGGCCCGGCCCAGCGCGGCGCGGCGCGGCCCAGCGCGGCGCGGCGCGGCCCAGCGCGGCGCGGCGCGGCCCAGCGCGGCGCGGCCCGGCCCAGCGCGGCGCGGCCCGGCTTGGCCTGGCGGACCGACCCTGAGCCGGTCCGGCGCAGCGCGCTGGGCGCGCTGCCTGCTCTGCCGAAGGCCAAGCTGTTGAAAAAACAGGCGGTGCTTGCCCCCCCCTGTGAAGCTGCGGCCCGGCGCGGCCCGGCGGTGCGGCGGCGCGGCGGTGCGGCGGCCCGGCGACCCGCGCGCTGGCGGTCCGGTGCGCCGGCGCCCAGCGCCAGCGGGCTCGGCCATTTGGCCGAGCCGTTGTGGCTCGTAGGGGGGGTGCTGCCCCTCCCGACTCCCGTAACCTCGGCCCCTTAATTGGGGCCGCTTGAAGACCCACCCGGGGGAATTATTTCCCCCGGTTTTCACTGCCCGGCCGGCCCGCACTGGCCGGCGGGTTCCGCCAGCAAGGAACGGTGATAGCCGGTCCTTCCTTCGCCGACACCGGAGGCCCAGTGCCGGCCGCCGGTCATCTTGCTCTGCTGCGGCCCGGAACCGGCCGCGGCCCTTGTCGTTCGGCGCGGCGTGACGGCGTCGCGCCCTTCCGCCGCGACCCCGCTCCGGCCGCGGTGTCTTCGACTTTCTTCGACGCGGCGCGATGGCGTCGCGTCCTTGCATTATTTCACGACGCGGCGCGACGGCGCCGCACGTTTCTTGCCGTATGATCATGCGCGGTGCGACGGCACCGCGCCACACCCGTTTCAATCCACAATAGAATCAACATGAAAAAGGAGGAGGGTCGTCCGTGTTCGTGCGGTCCAGCCCCCTCGCGTTATTCGCTAACAATTGGACAAATATCACGAAGAAATAAAATCACGGGTATAAATCATGAACAAAATAATAATAAAATAAAACCCTACGTGATAAAAGATGTCGCACATCGGGCGTCGTGGAAACGGCGTCGTTCCGTCAACGTTGGTGGAAGAAGCGCTCGGTGAAGTCGAGTCGAGTCGAGTCGACACTCTCAGAATACTTTGTGGGTGGCGGTGCTTCCCTTCCTTGCTCCAGTTGAAGAAGGTAGAAGGTGTTTCTTCACGTTCATCAGAGACGTGGAACGTTCTTCTTCGAGTGGTTGAAGGTCTTCCAAAAGTTCTTCTCCTCTCCTTAGTTCTCCCCACAAAGTTTATGCCAACCCAAAGAGAAGAATAGAATCTCTCATTTTAATGTTGGCAAAATGATTTCAAAAGAAATAAAACACTCAAAATAATTAATTAAGTTGGTTTAATTAAATAAATGCAAAGTGTTGGCAAGAATTTCAAAAGATTGAAATTCAATTAAACCACACTTAACTCACCTCATTAATTAAACAAGTTGTCAACATTAAAGTGGGAGTTGTGGGGGGGGGGGGGGGGTTTAGAGAATATGAAGGGGTGTGGTTCGTGAGGGCCCCAACACCCTCATAACCTCCCAAAGGAGGTTGGGTGGTTACCCAACTTCCATTAATAACTAAACACTTAGAGTAAAAATAATAAAAATTGTAGATTAATTATAAATAAACTTCCACAATTTTTATCATCTACTCTCAAGAAAACGCAACACCGGAACATGTGTTCCTAAGCGATTATCGGCGCTGCGAGTTCATCGGTGCCCTCGGAATTCGATTCCGGGCACTGGTTCAAAAGTTAGGAATTCCCGCTCGTTCGTTCACTGAACGTACCCGAGCCAAACTTCGGAAATTAATTCCGGGCACACCGGGCCTCAGAATCAGGTGCCGTCAGAAAACGCGTTCTTGTAAAATTCCAAAGAAAATTAAGAAACAATTTCCCTTGAATTTTATGGGTCTTTACATTACTCCCACCTCAGGGCTTTACATCCATGTAAAGATACATCAAAACTAGGGAAACAAATGATGGTACTGAGCACGCATCTGAGCCTCCCGCTCCCAAGTGATCTCCTGGAGATTCCCGTGCTGCCATCTAACGCGCACTAGAGGAATCGACCGTCCACGTAGGACCCTCTCCTGTCGATCCTCGATCTCCACCGGGACCTCCGTAAAAGTCGCCCCATCATCAACGTCAAGCTCCCCATTGTCAATGATGTGCATCATGTCGTGCACGTATCTCCTCAGCTGAGACACGTGGAAGACGTCGTGCACCCGGTGCAACTGAGGTGGTAGAGCCATGTGATAAGCCACCTCGCCAATCCTGCTGAGGACCTGGAAGGGTCTGATGAAGCGTGGAGATAACTTGCCGCCTCGGCCAAATCTCCGTATACCACGTCGAGGTGAGACCCGCAAGAAGACGTGGTTGCCATCCTCGAACTCTAGTGGCCTCCGCCTCCTGTCAGCGTATGACTTCTGCCGGCTCTGAGCTGTCCTCATCCGCTCCTGGATGACCTGGACCTTCTCTGTCGTGGCCTGGACCATCTCCGGTCCCACAAGTGCTGACTCCCCAGGGTCTGTCCAGCATAAAGGAGATCTACAAGGTCGGTCGTACAATGCCTCGTACGGTGCCATCCCGATGGTGGAGTGGTAGCTGTTGTTGTACTCAAACTCCACCAAGGGTAGGTGGTCCTCCCATCTACGACCAAAGTCGAGGACACATGCGCAGAGCATGTCCTCGAGAGTCTAAATGGTCCTCTCCGTCTGACCATCCGTCTGAGGGTGAAAGGCTATTCTTAGACGTAGTTGCGTCCCGAACGCCTCCTGAAACCCCTTCCAAATCCGGGAAGTAAAGTGAGCATCTTGGTCGGAGACGATAGTCGATTGCACACCATGAAGCCGCACAATCTCCTGAATGTAGAGACGCCCCAAGCACTCCACTGAGCCCTACTCTCGGATGGGTAAGAAGTGAGCCTACTTGGTGAGTCGGTCGACAATCACCCAGATGGAGTCGTGACCTCTGAAAAGGATGTCGTGCTCTACTCCAAGGGAGAAACCATCAGGTGCCTGTCCCGAGGATATCTCTGCATGTTGTGTCTCACAGTCAGCATCCTCTCATTGTGCCTCTCTGACCCGCTGTAGTAGTGGAGGGGTGACTGTGAGAGACTGAAGGAAGGCTGCTCCATCTCTATCCATGAAGGATATCTGCAAAGAGGCTAGCTGCTCCGTTGCCTCCTCAAGTAGCTGAATTCCCATCCTCCTGCTGAGGGAATCAGCTACTACGTTCCCCTTCCCAGGAGTATAGACTATCTCAAAGTCATAGTCCTGGAGGAACTCGAGCCATCTCCACTATCTCAGGTTCAGGTCCTTCTGCGAGAAGTTATACCTGAGACTCTGATGATCATAAAAGACTGTAAAGTGCTCGCCCATCAGGTAGTGTCGCCATGTCTTCAGAGCGAAGACCACTGCTGCTAACTCCAGGTCATGGGTAGCGTAGTTCTGCTCATGCGGCCTCAAATTTCGTGATCCATAGGCGATCACTGACCGCTCCTGCATCAGGACACATCCAAGTCCGGTCCCTGATGCATCGCAGTAGACTACGTACCCTACTCCCTCCTCAGGCAACCTCAAGATAGGTGCGCTGGTCAATCTCTGTCTCAGCTCCTGGAAGCTCTACTCACATCTGTCTGACCACACGAAGGGTTTCCCCTTCTTCGTCAAAGCTGAGAGTGGTGCCGCAACTCTAGAGAATTCTAGCACAAATCTCCGATAGTATCCAGCTAGACCCAAGAAACTCCGCACCTCTGTCACGCTCCTGGGTGGCTCCCAAGCTAACACTGCCTCGATCTTTGCAGGATCCACTGCAACTCCCGCCTCAGAGATAACGTGTCCCAAGAAGTGGACCTCACGTATCCAGAACATGCATTTCGAGAGCATACCATAAATTTTGTGCTCTCGGAGTGTGTCTAGTACAACCCGCAAGTGGTAGGTGTGCACCTCCTCAGTCGTCAAGTAGATCAAAATGTCGTCGATGAAGACCACGACAAATCGATCGAGGAATGGCTGAAAGATCCTATTTACGAGGGCCATGAACACTGCTGGAGCATTGGTTACACCGAAAGGCATAACCAAGAACTCATAGTGGCCATACTGACATCTGAAGGCCGTCTTCTGCACGTCCTCGTCTCTGACTCTGAGCTGATGATAGCCTGACCTAAGGTCTATCTTCGAGAACCACTGTGCTCCCTTGAGCTGATCAAAGAGGTCATCAATCCTCGATAGCGGATACTTATTCCTCACTGTCACCTGGTTCAGGAGACGATAGTCAACACAAAGTCGCAAGCTCCCGTCCGCCTTCTTGGCGAACAATATCGGGGAAGCCCAGGGTGAAACACTAGGTCGGATGAACCCCTTGCCCTGCAAGTCCTCCAACTGTACCCGTAGCTCTCGAATCTCGGAGGGGGCCATATGATATGATGGAGTCGATATTGGGGTTGTCCCGGGGTACAGGTCAATATAAAAGTCTACCTCTCTACGAGGAGGTAGCCCTGGAACGTCGTCGGGAAAAAAGTCCGCAAACTGATCCACCACTGCAGGAAAACGAGGACTCCGCACGTCCACTTCTCCTAGGATGAGACTAGCCAACTGATGAGTGATGGGCTGTCCTCTCCTCTGCGGAAGTCCATCCTGTGCTGCGAAGGCTCCCTTCTCGCCGGTGAAGGTGAACCTGCTCCCGTCGGTGCGTACACATCGCACCTTGCGCCTAAAACATTCAATCTGTGCATGGACCATAGATAACCAATCCATGCCCAAGATGACGTCGTAAGGCCTCGACGCTGCTACAAGAAGATCCCAGCTGAAGCTCTCGCCTCCTAGAGTAATATCACACTGCCGGCACCAGTGCGTAATCGTCGAGTCTGCTCCCGTAGGAGTCTCTAGCCATAAGGATCGAGCCAACGGCTCTGTCGGAATCTCCGAGCTCCGAACAAGGGCACTGACTATGAAAGAATGACTCGCTCCTATGTCTATAAGTACTGTATCAAGGGTGGAATAGACATAGATAGTACCTCGAATCATCTCGGGCGCGCCGTGGTCGTAGGCCTTCGCTGCCAGGAGCTGTGCCTGTCTCTACCCGCCAGCTCCCTGTGGTCGGGGTGGACCTCCTGGTGGTGGTGGTGGTAGAGCCTCAAAGCGTCGCCCACCACCTACTGCTCGGTCAGATCCTCTGCCTCGTCCGCCTCCTCCCTGCGGACCGCCACGGTCGACCCTCTGCCTCTGCCTCGGTGGTCCCTCAACCGTCTGCTGCTCCTCGGCACGACGGGTCGGGCAGTCACAAGCCATGTGGCCCTGCCCGCCGCACAAGTAGCACTGTCTGCCTCTCGAAAGACTGGCTCCACGCTGTGTGCCCCGCACTGCTGAGCCAGTGTCCTGAGGTCGTCTGCCTGAGGGTCTGGTCTGCCTGGACCCCAGAGTCATCCGTCGACTGCCAGCTGCAGAAGACTCTGCCACATGCCGCCCAGCGGTGGGTCGCGACACTGGGGTAGACTCAGCAAGAAAGCTCTCGATCAAAAGGGCTCACTCCAGTACTCCCGTCTGAGTCGGAATGCTGAGGGAGATTAGCGATGCCCTAATCTCATGTCTCAACCACTGTTCGAAGGTCCAGGCCCGGAAGAATGGGTCCCGTACCATATCAGTCGAGTAGCGCAAGAGATCGGTAAATCTCACCGAGTACTGAGCGACCGTCATGCTGCCCTACCGCTGCTAAAGAAGCTCCTGAATGCGCATCGCACAGAGTGTGGCTGGGACGAAATCTGAGCGGAAGAGGCTCTCAAAGTCTGTCCAAAGTAGAGATGCCTCATCGTGCACCTGGAGCATCAAGCTCCACCATCATCCTGCTGCTGCGTGCAGTAGGCTCTCAGCGAAGATAACCATGAGGTCTGTTGGTGTCCTCACTAGCCTGAAACCTCGTACCACTGCCTCCAGCCAGTCCTCGGCTGCCTGGGGGTCCATCTCCCGATGAAACTTGAGCGGTCGCTGGCGCTGAAACTCATGCAGTGCGCTGAGGCGACATTCATCGTCAGCGGCTGGTACTGGAAGCATCAGTGGCTCGGCGGGTAGAGCTACTACCGGTGCCACTGCTGACAAAGGGCCCTGCACCGAGGCCTCTTTGCTCGGTGGGCTGTCATCACGCTTGACTCTCGGAACCCTAGCTGGCTGCCATCGTGGGGCCATCCTGAAAAGGAAACAGGTGCGCCACGGTCAGAGCAGTATACCTGGTGAGCTGATACAAAGTAATCACAAAGAAAACTTGAAACATGCATGCAATCAATGTTTTCGTGCATTAAGTCGGAAATCAAGAAGTCAGGGTCCTGGTGTACGGATACGTCGTCCGCCGCACCAACACTGGACTCCCTGGACTGATAATCACACTCAATACGCTAAACATTATTGCTTCACATAGAAAAGATCAGAGTTCACGGTAGAACCGAACTCCTTTGATACCAATTTATCACGACCCATCCTTGGGGCCCGTGCCGTGACTACCCCAAGCCCGCCTTCCATAGGCCAGGGGCTGGCGACTAGCACCAAGGCGTAAATCCTGATAAAAAGGGAAGGCATTGCCTTTGTAAAGTAAACAAGCACCACAGAGTAAGCAAGCGGAAAAGTAAACACTAAGTAAAAACAGAGTACAACTGAAAGTGCGGAAAAGTAATTGGGCCAGTATACAAACCCAAACTGAAAGTAAAGTACAACTCGAAAGGGAAATTAACAACTCGAAAGTAAAAGCTGCTACACTGAGCTGTCCACTGGAAGTCCCACCTGAAGGATGGGTACAGATAGCTCCTCTGCACCTCGGGTCCCGCCGTCCGCTCCGAGCACGTCCCACCCAGTGGTCCACCTCCAGGTACCGTCCTGCTCTGCGAGCCTCAACCACGATCAACGTTGTCCGTAGTCTGCAACCAACGCAACGTAGTGCGGGCATAGCCCGTGCAAGGGTGAGTATAAGCTACTCAGTAGGGACCCCGAGACCCCCAAAGGTCTCCCAAAATCCAAAAAGGTTAAACCAAAAAGGAAGATATAAAAACGAAGTAACAACTGACACTGCTTAGGTATATGCCCATACATAAACCTTAGTCATCAATCCCAATACGCTCCTACCTCCGAGCCCAAGTACAACTCAGTCCACACAGGAAAGTATACGTATTCCACACAGGAATGCAAAACGAAATCCACACAGGATAGCACAACACAATCCACACAGGAAAGAAACGGGATTTAGCTCACACAGGTATACTTCTTGGAGGACGATAGAGATGATCACTGATC
Source organism: Viscum album (assembly GCA_963277665.1). Taxonomy (NCBI): domain Eukaryota; kingdom Viridiplantae; phylum Streptophyta; class Magnoliopsida; order Santalales; family Viscaceae; genus Viscum; species Viscum album. The sequence continues at coordinate 2,126,625,286 of OY728119.1, forward strand.
CATCTAAGTCGTCGGACCCACAAAGGATCGATAGGTACTGACCCCCGCAAAGACCCACACAGGATCGGACCCACACAGGATCTGAAGGCGCTGGTTCACATCGGACTGTTGAGCGCTGACCCACACAGGATCGGACCCACACAGGATCGGTAGCACTGATCCACACAAGATCGCTGAGTGCTATAGTCGTCGTCGTCGAATCCACTGAGGATCTCTGCACAGTCGTCGTTGCAGTCCCAGTAGCAGTTGCAGCAAGCTCTAGGGTTCCCGCACACAGCAAGCTCATTCGGGAGGGTCCGCTCCATGAGCCGAAAGGCTGATACATCAACTGTCACATAGTCCAGATTTGATGTATCCAAAAGTTCCGTATCGTCAACAGGAACTCAATGCAACAGACGGCGCGCCAATCGGACGCCCGGTCTGAGAGTTATTGGCTTTTTCGTCCGAGGGGCCCGGTTGGTTTTTAAGGCAAACCCAACCCGACCGTACTCCACCTACGTCCAAACCTCGGGCGGAGTATGCCAAAAGATCCGTCTCACTAAGAGGAACTCAACAAAGCTGATGGCACGTCAAACGGACATCCATAGCTCAAGATATGAGCGTTTCCGCTCCGAGGCCCCGGTTGGTTTCGTGTGCGAACCAACCATGCCGAACTCAAAGTATTCCGAAACTTTGAGTGCGATATAGCGAAACAACCGTCTCGATCCAAGGATCGCATCGCCGCTGACGGCGCATCGTTTAGAGGTCCGTAGCCCGCGTTATGGCATTTGAATCCAAACCGCTCGGTAACGGGGGTTTCGGGCCCAGGCCGTCCCGGCCCGAGACCCCCCGGTCGGCCCGAACCGGGTCGACCCACCCCGGACAGGGTCGACCCGGCCCGGCCTGGCCTGAAAAACCGGCCCGGAGATGGTCCGGCGCAGCGCGTGCTGCCAGCTCGGACGAAGGCCGAGCTGTTGGAAAAATGGGGGGCGCTTGCCCGCACCTTGTGAAGCTGCGGCCCGGCGGCGCGGCGGCACGGCGGTGCGGCGGCCCGGTGACCCGCATGCTGGCGGTCCGGTCCGCCGGCGCCCGACGCCAGCTGGCTCGGCCGTTTGGCCGAGCCGTTGTGGCTCACTGGGGGGGGGGGGGGGGGGGGTGCTGCCCCTCCCGACTCCCGTAACCGCGACCCCTTAATTGGGGCCGCTTGAAGACCCGGCCGGGGGAATTATTTCCCCCGGTCTCCGCTGCCCGGCCGGCCCGCACTGGCCGGCCGGTTCCTCCAGCAAGGACCGACGACGGCTGATCCTTCCTTCACCGACACCGGCGGCCCGGTGCCGACCGTCGGTCATCTTGCTCCACCATGGCCTGGAACCGGCTGCGGCCCTTGTCGTTCGGCGTGACGCGACGGCATCGCGCCCTTCCGTCGCGGCCCCGCTCCGGCCGCGGTGTCTTCGACTTTCTTTGATGCGGCGCGACGGCGTCGCGTCCTTGCATTATTTCACGACGCAGCGCGATGGCTCCGCGCGTTTCTTGCCGTATGATCCTTCGCGGTGCGACGACACCACGCCACACCCATTTCAATCCATAATAGAATCAACATAAAAAAGGAGGAGGGTCGGCTGTGTTCGTGTGGTCCGGCCCCCTCGCGTTATTCGCTAACAATTGGACAGATTTCACGAAGAAATAAAATCATGGGCATAAATCATGAACAAAAGAATAATAAAATAAACCCCTACGTGATAAAAGATGTCGCACGTCGGGCGTCGCGGAAATGGCGTCGTTCCGTCAACGTTGGTGGAAGAAGCGCTCGGTGAAGTCGAGTCGAGTCGAGTCGACACTCTCAGAATACTTTGTGGGCGGCGGTGCATCCCTTCCCTGCTCCGGTTGAAGAAGGTAGAAGGTGTTGCTTCACGTTCTTCAGAGACGTGGAATGTTCTTCTTCGATAGGTTGAAGGTCTTCCAAAAGTTCTTCTCCTCTCCTTAGTTCTCCCCAAAAAGTTTATGGAAACCCAAAGAGAAGAATAGAATCTCTCATTTTAATGTTGGAAAAATGATTTCAAAATAAATCAAACACTCAAGATAATTAATTAAGTTGGTTTAATTAATTAAATGCAAAGTGTTGGCAAGAATTTCAAAAGATTGAAATTCAATTAAACCACACTTAACTCACCTCATTAATTAAACAAGTTGTCAACATTAAAGTGGGAGTTGTGGGGGGGGGGATTTAGAGGATATGAAGGGGTGTGGTTCGTGAGGGCCCCACCACCCTCATAACCTCCCAAAGGAGGTTGGGTGGTTACCCAACATCCATTAAGAACTAAACACTTAGAGTAAAAATAATAAAAATTGTAGATTAATTATAAATAAACTTCCACAATTTTTATCATCAACTATCATGAAAACACAACACCGGAACAGGTGTTCCTAAGCGATTACTGGCGCTGCGAGTTCATCGGTGCCCTCAGAATTCAATTCCGGGCACCGGTTCAAAAGTTAGAAATTCCTGCTTGTTCGTTCACTGAACGTACCCGAGCCAAACTTCGGAAATTAATTCTGGGCACACCGGGCCTCAAAATCAGGTGCTGTAGAGACCGCGTTCTTGTAAAATTTCAAAGAAAATTAAGAAAAAATTTCCCTTGAATTTTACGGGTCTTTACAAGTCTGATTTCCCCTGTTCTCTTTCCACTTGGAAGTGCCACAAACCATAAAAATATCCAAATGGGGAGTTTCCTTTCAAAAAAACATACAGTTGTTTGCACATGCATCTATGGTCTCATATGTAAAACCTAAGTCCTATGTAAACTTACGAGCAAGGTAATACGACTCAGGAATCTTAGCGTCATCATGAAGAACCTTTTTCAATAACACCAACAACATGTCAAATGATGTGTCTAACCACTGATACAAAGTTTTCAAAAGAAACAACTCCATAATAAATGGAAATTTATTGTAAGAAGTACATTCAGTATATAATTCTGTTTTTGCATCATCAAGTGCTTCATAAAACCTCTTCGAATCACAATATACACAAGAGCGCATATTTATCTCACCAGTCTCAAGATTATGGATGTCAATGCCTTCAGGATCTAGCCCACTTACAATTTCAGTAAGTATTTCATGCATTTGATCATTCGTCCATGCATCAACATCCATCTTCACTGTATCCATATTCTGACAATGAACATATTATTCTCCATGATGAGTCCAAATCTTATGATTTTAAGAAATCCATTAATGAATAGGTTCTCCCTCACAGTATCTCATGTGAATTGATATCTGTTAGAACATTTTCTACATAGAAAATTAATATAGTCACTTTCAAACCCTCCAGTGAACTCAATAAACTACATAATTCCATTGAAATATTCTCTAGAAGTTTTATTTGGAATATCAATCCAACTCTTATCCATAATCATATTTTTATAATAAACATTTACACAAGACTTATTACATGGATTTTTCATATCAAATATATTTAAAATAAATACTAACCAATTTCTTGTGGACCATTGATAAAATAATCAAATTATTTCTTTAAATAATAAATAATGGAATGTAAGTGAAATCCCATGTCATCATTGTCATTTGGTATGTTAAATCTAATGATGAATCTATATTCTTGAGTCCCTAATCATATTTTGATCAAATAGTGAATACTTCATGCAAGAATATGTACAGTCTTCTCAAACTCAGAGAAACTGTATCTTTGTACAAATAATGTCTCACTGCCTCTTAGATTCACACTACCTTTGTGCCATCAGAGGTAGTATAGAGTAACCATCAATGATAACAATCAATCTCCAATTTATGGAAAACTAACTAATCTATATCAAGGATGACATAAAATATATACAATTCTAGAACAAAAAAATACCAATCTATCTTGAATTGTGTTATCTGAGTCCAATCTTCATGGAACATACATCATATTATCATGCTCCCCCTTAAGGGGTACTGAGCCGCAATAAGTACACCAGTAACATTGGTACTAGGCAAAGAACAACACAATATAAAATATATACTAAGTACATCACATTGAAACCTGGAATATCATACAGAGGAATAACATATAATATTAATAATAATATATAGTATCAAAACACACATATGTGATCAAACACAAACATGTGTCTCATGGGATATGCAAACACACACATGTGGTCAAACCTCAAATAGTTTCTCATGGGATACACATACATAAAGACATGTGATAAAACTCAGGAATGGTATAAATCAAATAACAACACAACTTAATATTAATTCAATCAACATATACATGGACTGAAAAATTGTATGTAACTTCCAAACCTCAAGTAAAGTGTGACATCTCTCATACACACACTATCAAGACACATTTTTTCATATGCATATAAGCCCATATACACAAGAACATCCATTTCCACACTTTTTATTCACACACAATATTCAAATAATCTTCATGCATGCCAAATTTGTGCTGTAAATTGTCCAAAATTAAAACTATTAAATAGAAATTAGGGAATAACTGATTGAGAACTAAATCTGGAAGGGAGGGGAGAAGAAGGCGGTGCTGCGAGGGAGAGGAGAGGCAGTGGAGGGTCGCCGGATCCGGGGGTGGTGCGGCAAGGGAGGGGACGGGCGGTGACGACAGTAGTTAGCCGGAGGAGGAGGCAGTGAGGTGGAGAAGGTGAAGTGAGGGTGGGACGAAGTGGGAGGTGAATGAGTACAACAGGGAGCCAGAGAATACGAGCGACAACGACGAGGGGATGGGCAGTGGCCATGCAGGGAGGGAGGGGACCGGGCAGCGGTGGTGCAGCAAGGGATGGGATAGTGAGGGAGGGGATGGGAGATGACAATGCGATGAGGGAGGGGGAAAAGAGGGAGGGGATGGGGGATGGTAGGGAGCTAGAGCAGAGGGTGGAGAGGGGACGTGGGGCAGGCGGTGAGGGGGGTGGAGAGGGAATGGGGGATGAAGGACGAGCAGAGGGTGGTGAGGGGACATGGGACGTGGGACGTGCGAGGTGGTGGAGGGAGGAGAAGGGACGGGGGACGCAGGATGGGTGGAGGGTGGCAAGGGGATGGGGAGTGGGGGATGGGTAGCGACGTTGGGATGGGTAGGGGAATCATGGGGGTTAGGGGAATCGTGGGGGGAGGGTGGTGCTGAAGGGGTTTTTTGTAAAGCCTAGTGAACACCTTTGGAAGTCACCCGTGTCAGGGGGCTTTAAAGGCTATCTCTCTAGTAGCGTGTGATTGGATATTTTACCTTGGAACTAATATTGATAGATATTGGTGAAATCCATTCATTTCTTGATGCACCATTTTTTAACTATAGATCCTAGTAAACCTCTTTGACTGCCCATTTCAGAAATACCCACATGCCAGTGGTTATCATCCTCTCTATCACACATTCCATTACTATGATATTTCTCACATCTTGGAGACCATCTCATGGTTCCTATTCATAGTGGTGATGAGAACATATAATTTTAGATTCCTTATGTAATTGTTTTCCATTAGACACCAAGAAACACTGACAGGGGATGTGGGAATTAGGGGGTAAAATTTATAACTAGATTTAAGGATGTTGTCCCAACATTGGTAGGAACATGTTTGAAGTTTTGTATTTTATTTCAAAACCCCCAAACATAGAAAAACAAATAAGTTATGTAAAACACAATGAATTATAATTTGTTCACTGTGAAGGGAAACATCCAAGGAGTATAAATTTAATATGATATTATCATCCATAAATCCACTATTAATAACTAGTATTTATTGTTCATCATTTTTCACTCCATGCTTGACAGACAAGATTTATGAGATTTAGGGATGTCCTACTACCCCCTAGGTGTCACTCCCTTTATCCTCCCCCTTTTCTCATTAATTTACAATTAATTATTTTTTTCCTTAATATCCAATGTTATAATCACTATGTAATTGTTGATACAAAAAATATTTATCATTGAGTTATAATCACTTACTATTCAACAGATGAAAATTACCTATAAAAAAATTCATGAAATAATAATTTTGAGAAAAACTCTTTCACTTTTTCATAACACACTATTCATCGTGAAACTCTTGGACGTCATATAACTTGAAATATTTTGTGAATATCACCTTGTATGAGTAAAAATAAGTTATATTCCTCAGAAAACTGATGTGATCGATGCTACTTTGGGAATGATGTTCATTCACATAAGTAATATCAACTTCAACACATTCACAAAAAATTCCAAGCCAAACTGCCACAATTCCATTCATCATGTAATGTTTTTTATAATTAATTCATGATATAAATACCTTTATGAAAATCATTAATGATTTTAAGTAATTTATATCATAAAAAAGTCAATTAATCGTCAAATATGGGGGCAACCACCTATACATAGACATCATTTTCATTTAATGAAACCACAATTTGTGTCACTAAACTTGAAAACAACTTAACTGGTTCTTAGATTTTCATTGATTTGAAATCGAATTTAGCATGCTACTCACTAGAATCAAAAATATATATTTCATGGGTTTTTACAACTCGGTCAATGTCATGTGACTCAAACTTTCAAAATCCATTACATAATCCATGAAACACCTTTTTTTTTTATTTTTAATGGACAACATCAAATATTCACTATCACACAACATCATGTATCATTAATAACATTTCGTTCAACATTTTCAGTTACATGGAAACCCTTATAAGGGAATATTTATTTGAGATGTCTTTGAAGTGTAATATTCACACAACATATGATTGTTATTAATTTTATTCTTTTTATCAATTTTCCTATATAAACTTACAATAAGCATTCAAACACTTCCATAGACATTCCTCGGGATTCAATCTCTTGATACAACCTATAAATGATTCACAATAAACAAAAAATTCGATAAAACACTAGAGTAGATAAAAATGGTTCCAAAATTCAACCCCCTTCGTTTTAATGGGATTCCAAAGAGAAGTGAACATCTACACTCCCTTATGATGAACATATAATTTCTTTTCAATTACTATAAGTGTACATGATTTGTGATAGGTGTAGAAAATAAGAGTTCATGATAAAAATACATGCACTCAAGACTTTCCTAAAACAACCCCTATCTTCATGCACTAACACCTTCTATATGACTCACCCACCCACCCACACACACACAAACTATCCTCATTGTTTATATCTCCCCTGACTTCAACACTAGAAACCCCCAGAATAGGAGGGTTATTTAAATCAAAAATTCTTTTTGTTGGAAGAACAACAGATAAAACAACATTTAATTTCAAATAATATTTACCTTTGAAAATAAACCCAATGTTAAAGATCTTACCATACATGAACAAATAGTTAATTAATTATATAAACTGGAGAGATATGAACATGTGATCCTCCTCAATATTTTTGTTGTTTTCGAACCCCAATGTTCAATAGATTCCTCTCGAGCACTAGAGTTTATATGGTTTTGTTTATGATATCAACCACCAAACCATTTTTTCCATTATTATTTATAGTAATAATCCCTTTATCCACAATTTCATTAATAAAATTCTTATAAATTTCTATATTTTTGGTATGAATGTGATGAATTAGATTGTTTATGAGAATAATTTCACTCATATTTTCACAGAATATCAGCATAGATTTTTTGACCTCACCATTGATATCTTATAAATATTTATTCATAGATGAAATCTAATTAAAATCCTTGGTTACCTCAATATATTCTCCATATATAATAATCAATGATGTTCTTTCTGGTTTCTTACATATCACTCCAAACATTTATTAACGATATAGATTTCACTAACACTTATAGAATTATGGTCTACACATATATACCTTAATCCAAATAATAAAAATAAGGTAATTCATGATCATTTACAATAAGAATGACTTATCCAAATTTATGGGTTCCTTTGATATATCTCATTACGAGTTTAACTATAATGGGATATTCTTCCGACAAATTACTCTGAAAACATCTCACTAAACATGTTATAAAGAAAATATACTATTTTATTATAGTCAATTATATAAATATTAAAAAAAATTCTTGTAAAATGTTGGATTAAATAATCCCATATCCTCATGATTCTTAAGTTTTCTCCCACCCACAATCATATTTGACATTGATTTGGAGTCATTCAGGTAGAAAGTTTTTCACAACTCACTTGAATACTTTTCGTAGGAGATATAAATATAACTCTATTTCTAAATAACATATAGACTATGAAAATATTTCAACTCACAAATAAAATAAATCTAAATTATTGTGAAAATTAGTCTTGAAATTTCATCCACATAATATTACAAAAATCCATTAAATACAATATCATTAACATAGAGAAGAACCATGAACAATTTTTTTGGATTTTGATACATAATAATTTTTAAATATTCAACTTATTATGAAATATATATTTTTAAAAAAATTACTCATGAATACTATACCATGCTCTTGGTTCCTGTATTAGACTATACAATTCCTTCTTCAATCTATAAACACTGGTTTTATTTTTTTCAATCATGAAAACCACTAGTTGTTCGATATAAACTTCTTCTTATTGTATACCATTTACAAATTCTATTTTGACATACATTAGATACACCGTGAATCTTCAAGGAATTACTATTTCCTCACATCGGTATACTAGATTTACTATTTAAATAATATCAACTCCTTCTATTTGTTTATATAATTTAGGCACATTGCATGTTTATTTGAAATATCCTTTTCATTCCTATCATACTTATTAATAATTATCCATTTCATCATGATCAAATTACAATTATTTGTCTAATTTATATGTTCCCAGACATGTTTTTTCTCAATCTAATTCATTTATCTATTCAATTATTTAATCTATACCTCTAGATTTTGTTATTTTTCAAATTTGGTTGGATCAACTATGTATAGTATACCATCATGTCCAATATTTTTTTGAGATGGAGAAGTTTATTGAACAATAATATTAGATGATTAATCTTTTCTATTCTAATTTTTCTCCATGGTTTTGGATTAATTTCATCAAAAATAGTTTCCTCCACAAATTTGGCCTATGAATATTCATTATTTTAGGATTTAGAAACATTTAGGGATTATTCCAACGCATCAATGATTGAACTCATATCATTTAGATCATCATCTTCTTCTTCACAAAAACATCTGAATTTTCAATCATAGTTTTTTTTCATAGAATTATCTTAAATGATATAAAATTAATTTTTCTATATAATTTTTCCTAATCTATAGGTGTAGCATTTTTAAGACTTTCTTTTCATTGAGTATCCAATAAATACTCCTTTATCTATCGTATCACCATACCTTCCTTGATCTCTTTATTTTTTTGGATATAACATGGTAATACAAAATAATGAGTGTTTATTAGTGAATTCATCCTCAAATGAAACATTTTATGGAGAGTTCTCTCCTATCTTAGAATAAAAAATTCATGGTTTTGAGCATCCAGAGAAACATGAACAATCTATCTCTAGTAGAAACTAGAAACACGACTCTCAGTTGGCATATTTTTGGCCAAATAATAACTTACCTATTTTTACATTCAACAAACCCATATTATTGTGGATTTTTGAATGATTATAACTTATGTTTAATGTCATGATTCGTAAGATAGTTCTCAAACTCAATGGATGTGTACACTATTCAATTGTTGGATCACCTAATTTTAATTTCACACCCATTATAATTTTCAATTATTCTATAGTATCTTTTTATGAATCCCATGACCTCTGACATGCATTTCATTAACATGGAACATAACATTATAATTTATTCATATTTAAAGAGAATGAATTATAATTTACCAAATGTTTGAGACATTTTCATAAAAACACACACCTAAGTATATATCTGATCGAGAAACTTTGATGGCCAATGGATATATAGTAAATATTGTTTTTAACCCACCTTTCCTCATATAAAATAATCACACATTGTTTCAAAATCACATTTTAGATTTTGAATATCCATTGATTATTTTAACATGGAAATGTTCTCTATGATATATTGGTGAATGTGTCCAAACCCCCAATTCCACAAGTTATTTTCCTTTCAACTATAATAAAGATGGTGTTATATATATTTTATACATGGTATAGATTATATTTGATCCACAAACATTTCATTAGATAATTCCTACTTTTAAATTTTATAGTGAATCATTTTTAATTGAATGAGACTTAAATTACTAAGTCAAATTATTTACACACACACAAGATATTTTTTTGAAACATATCCACAAAGAGAAAATTTATTTTCATTAGTTAATATTCATAAAACCATGTATTTCCACAACCATTTATTTTAAGGCACCAACATTCATAAATTAAATTTTTCTATAAATTCTTCCCTTTATATTGTGGATAATATTTCTATTACTAGTAATTGTGGATGATCACTAACTATAAAAAATCTAGTATGTTCTATAATTTCTTTAATTAAGAGTAATATACATAATATTATCCATATGAATCTTCCTCTACTCTTCCATGAATGTTCTAGTTGAGTTGGACCACAAACCGTCTTTTCCTTACATTCATCAGTAGAAGATGTATAATCATAATCATAATAATATACCAACGGTGACTGTCAATTTTTCAAAGAAAAATTATGGGGTCGAATTTCTCTCCTTAGTCACTAATATTTTGTAGTAATTACCTCTTATATTTTCCCTATAATAATTAGCTTTGTTCCTAAATTTAGAAAAATGAAGTCTATATAAATTTAAAGAATTAGTTCTTAGATATAGTGGATATGGTCTCATTCTCCTATATTTTATTCTATGTGTTTCTAAATTAAAATAACTTCATAGTTTATCACAATAGGACATGGAATTAGTGAGGTAGAGATAAAATTGACATTTCATAAAAATAAATGTCTTTACTTGTCCATTCCTCCACACTTCTCCTTTAATTTTAAAAATATATTATTATTATTGAACCATTGTAGATTGAGAGGCGTTTTGAATAATTTAATTTCCTTTACCAGGGGTAAACATTGTAGAAACGTCTATTATTTTAGTGTTGAATGAAATATCCCTAATATTATACTTTCCATTTTCCATTTGTATCATAGTTATAACTTTTGTTTTTTCCCTCATATCTAATTCCCACAATACCTACTAGTCTAGGAATTCTATCATCTAGAAAGATGCGGAAAAATTCTAATCCTCTCATTACTCTTTTCATAAGTTCACCATCATTAAATCTCCATAAATAATGATTCATATGTGGGTAAAATTATTTCATTTCATTATTTATTTATTTTTTGACAAAAAATATATTATTCCAAGATATAAACCTTTTTTGTTTCTTATTATATACTATAATGAAGGTCATCAATTAACATGGTCTGTTATTTTATCTTTATATTTTTGTTAACTGATTGAGTTAATAATTATTTAATAGAAAACTAATAATTCTAACCGACTTTAATATGTATAATATTATCTTAAATATGGTCTACATAATCAAATTAATCCTTTAGTAACCCATAATTTTTTTGTTTTTATTTCCTTGAATATTAATCTCTTTGACATAATCTACTAGTTCCACCTTGAGATCAATTTCACTATCTATATTATTGATATTTTCTAATTTGGGTTCAAAAATTTCAATTATATCCATCAAAAAATTATCAATATTATATTTTAATTCTATTTACACTTCATCTATATACATTTTTTGTAACGACCCAATGTTTCATTAATGGAAAATCCCTCTTGATCTTGTTAAATGTCTCTTTATATAAAATGTTTTTATAATATGTCAACTTCTTTGGTTTTCTGTTAAGATTTTTGACCGTTGTTAATATAGTCGTTGAACAGTGATCACATGATTAGTATAAATATAGGACTTTAACAAATCCAATTTACTCAAACAAAAGAAGCGATGACCTCGTCCAGTAGAATTGCTCCATATGAAGCCCATTTTTCAGAGCTCAGAAATGAGGTGGCATCCTTGGGCTTCGCTCTTGACCAAGCCCAAGCTGGGCTTCATCATGTCAATCTTGAACGTGACCATCTACAGGAAAAGTGGAAGTTGATTGAAATTACCACTCGAGCGATGTTATCCGAGCCACCCCAAGAGTCGGTCACCATCGCACACCTTACCCTTAGGTCTTATGCAGCTGTTTTAAGGGGTTATGTAACAAATAAGTAGTACTATGTTCATGTACATTATTTTTGTATATAATAATGAATATATATTTTAGTCATTTTTGATACATTTTAAATAGTTTTTAAAGTACAAATGGTGTTTTTAGTTATTATTTAATTAAGAAATATATTTTATTAAATTAAGGGATTTCTGAATTAAATAATAGTTTAATAAAATAATAATAATATTATTAAATTAATTTTTATTAAATATAAATGATCTTATAATTTTATGAATGCAATTAATGTTTTATATTAAGGTTTTAATGCCATTTCTGTCAAAACCCGTGAATTTTCAATAAATGTTGGTTTTTACTTTAAAAGTGAAAATTAACATATTTAGAAATTTTTTTAGATAAGATAAATTTCATTTCTGGAATCAGGATGTCGAAATTTTCCAACGGTGAATTTTTCATAATTTTCTGAGACACTCAAATTTTTGGGTAAAAATTAAATACCGTTTAAATATATAATGTGTTTTATGACATCATAATGACCTAATGGTGATGTAATAAAATACCGTAATCCTTATTTTCGGAAAATATATTTTTTATCATTAAAATAATGTGATTTTGGGTTTGTTTGACTTAATTTTCAAAGCATTAATGTACCCCTCAAGACATATTCAACACTTTTCCTTTTTAAATTAATTTCCATGGGAGTGTGACTCACCTCCACATAATCAACCTTATTATTTTAATAAGTTAGGACTTGGGCCTTATAAAATATTGTTTTCCACTTCTCTTTTCCAAAAACCACGGGCAAAAACCATTGGATGGTTTGTGGTTTGGATTAATTTAATGTAAGGGCACCCAAACCTAAATAATAAATAATTCCCTCACCTTTCCATATAAACCCACCCAAGATCCCACTTCCTCCTCACTCAAAGCCCTTGGAGTTCGTCCAACCACCACCCTACTCTCTATATAATCCTCCCAAGGTGCCCCAATCTCCCAAGAAGCCTCTCACAAGCCTCTGTCTAGCCTTTGGAAGCACACTTCCAAGTAACAGTTTTTTCATCCTTTCTCATTTTTGTCAATTTTCTTTAAGTTGTATTTCCCTTTTAATTTCAATTATGAATGGTGGGGTATGGTTTCAAACCTCCCCCATACTGACCTCTTATTGTTTGAATGATGGGATACCCCTTTCTCTCTCATTAAATGCCTCCCATGTACACCCGTTACTATGCAGAAATTCCGAAAGGAACTTCTCTCTCTTCTTTTACATTCAAGAAAATAATTTTGTATCATGAATATAAATTCCATTACAATTGTTGGGACATGTATCTATATGACCTCATTACTTTCCATTACATGTAAATATGACGAGAAACCCCTTTCTCTCTCGTCAACCTTTTTTTTATGAATTCTTATGTCACGCCGTTACGCTGCCGAAATCACACTGATTTTCTAAGCCAATGTCATTGTGTAGTGAATACCATGCCCATTTATCCATCAAGGGTATTCACCTTTATGCATAATTACTTATTGATTATAAAGTTTCATGTATGAATTCCACATTTTTTTATCGTGGAATAAATGATTATGTTCTTTGAATACATGTTTTATGATCCATGTGGCACACTTATGCATGAAATGAAATGTTTAAGAAGGGTGCGCCCTTATAGCGCTTCAATGCATTGGGTAAAGTATAGTATCATGATACGTCATGTGCAATGAGTGTTGACTCATGCTAATTCAAGTGCAACAAGGGTTTACTCGTGCTTCATGTGCAATGAGGGTTTACTCATGCTTTATGTGAAATGAGCCTTGGCTCATGCTAATTCCATGTTAAGTGTTGTTGCCACATTTCCATGTTATGATTATCATACTTTATCATGCCTTTATGTTCATGTTTCTTTTATTCTCTATTGATATGCCTATTGTCTAACATGTATTGTACTCCTCATGTTATTCGATGTGTACTCCCTTACTGGGCTTTATAGCTCACCCTTTTCTTATGCTTGTCCTCAGGTTATCTGATGCAATGCTAAGTACGAGGGAATGTAGTGGTCATGTAAAGGAAGTTTTCAAGAAGATGTTGTATTTCATGTTTTAAGTTTTTATGTAATGATCCTAAGCCCCAAAGACACTAAACCTCTCAATCTTCTTTGTTGTATCAAGTGAAGTTTTATGTAATAAATCATGTTTAAGTTGTAATAAAAAGTAGGGTTGTCATAGTTGGTATCAGAGGATAAGTTTAGTTATTTTTGGGATTAGGAAACCCTAGTAAAGACTTAGATACAAGACTAAGTATAATAAACACATCTCTATGTTTTGGTAAATACTAAGTAAGTGGTTTATCAAACAAATACATCCCTATCTGAATACGAGCAGGTAGAGGTGGCTCTGGCAGAGATGTATCCTAGGGGTAAAACCCAAAAACACCGCTTTGAACTATACTCGAACGGGAAATGGTGCACGACAACGAGCCTTGATGCACTCTTGGTTACGACACTCCCGGGGGATATTTTTTGATAAATTCACAATCTTAGTATGAACCCTTATTAAGGAAAAAATTCCCCTAAGAATATATGTTAGAAAGTAGATCATGAAAAGCCTAGATTGAAGCCTATAGACTCATGAGTTAAGGAAATGAAAGTTTATTTATAAGTCATCAACTTTTGTATTTGGATTACCCTTTATGCGTTACCCCTAACTTTCCTTTTATTCCAGCCAATGGCCGGTAATAGGAGGACTCAGGCTAACAACTGTTGTGAAGATCAGTGTGATTACTATACTAATGAGATGCCAAATCCAATGGGAGCGGGAATCGCGAACTTTGTCACGCTTCTCTCTCAGCTAACTCAAGTTTTGAATAGAAACATGGGTCAAGAGGAACGTTCAACCCCCCCCCCCCCCAAGAAAGAACAAGTCTCTATAGAGAGCTTCATGAGACAAAGGCCTCCTACTTTTAGTGGATCATCTGATCCCACGATCGCTGAACAATGGATCAAATCCATTGAAAAGATATTCTCCATCTTCTAATGTTTTGAACAAGAGAAGGTTCTCATAGCGGCTTATCGTATGGAGGGTGAAGCTGATCAATGGTGGACGTTGATCAAAAATACGAAGCCTGAGGAGGAGATCGAGGCATTAGAATGGAAGGATTTCCGGAAGACGTTTTTTGATAAATATTTTCTGTGCACTGTCCGGCTTAATATGGAAAGGGACGTCCTTTCCCTCAACCAAAAATATGAAGAATATGTTGGAGCGTACGAGGAAAAAATCACGAGGATTGCATGATATGATTCTGGTTTTGTCGTTACCCCTGAATGCATGGTTGACCGCTCCTTTGGTGGGATGAAGCCTAGCTTGCGGAAAGCATTAGCGATCCGTGACTTCGACAACTATGAGGAAATTGTCTGATGTGACCTCAAGGTTGAAATGGAGGTCGGGGAATCACAGGGGTATCATGGGGACGAGAAGCGTAAGGTGGACTTCAATGCTGGTGGTCCGATGGATAAATCCAACAGTGCTAAGAAGATCCAGCACCCCACTTTCCAAAAGTGCAGAAAGAAGCACCCTTGAAATTGCCTTAAGGGGATGAGAAAATGCTTTAGGTGTGGAAGAGAAGGGCACCTAGTTGTTAACTGTCGGCAAGAAGGACCCATGACTGCGACAAAGGAGAGGAACGCTCCGTTCGAACCTCAACGCGTTGTTCAATGCTACAAATTCAATGAACTGGGTCATTTTTCAAATCAGTGCCCTAATCCAAAGGTTATCGGAGGCAACCAACAACCTCCAAGACAGTAAGGAAGTGCTTTTGTCATCACTTCTTCCGATGTGAACCCCGACAATGAAGTGGTGACAGGTACGCTAGTTATTCATTCAATAATAGCGAACACACTTTTTGATTCTGGTTCTACGCATTCTTTTATATCTCGAATGTTTAGTAGAACAATCCAAGCAACACCACAAATCATGGATGTAATGATGTCGATGAGTATGAAAAATGGGTCAATCATTGCATCCCATGAGTATAAGTCATTTCGTGTTATAATCTGTGGATTGAATTTCCCGGAGAACCTCGGTATACTCCCTCTGGTGGAATTTGATGTAATTATTGACATGGATTGGCTTTACTTATATAGATCCAACATAAATTGTCGAGAGAGCGAAATCACACTCCATATAGAGAATCGACCCCAGATTCTTTACAAGTGTCAGGAGGAAGATGAATCTCCTTTAGCTCTATCATCTCATGCATGGATATTACTGCCTTATGAGCATGCATATCTGGCTCAAATGATTGAGTCCAAGGAAGAAACCATCCTTGAAGAAATGCCTATTGTGAGGGAATTCCCTGAAGTGTTTCCCAAGGAACTTCCTGGTCTTCCTCCAAGAAGAGATGTTGAGTTCTAAATTGAACTTATACATGGGGAGCTACCAATATCCAAGACTCCATATAGAATGGCTGTTGTAGAGCTTGAAGAGCTGAAGAAACAACTACAAGAGAATCTGGATAAAGGGTTTATACTCCCAAGTGCTTCACCATGGGGTGCACCAGTCCTCTTCGTCAAGAAGAAGGATGGGTCAATGCGGCTTTGCATCGATTATCGTGAACTTAACAAAATCAAGATAAAGAACAAGTATCCCCTCCCAAGAATCAATGACTTTTTTGATCTGCTGCGTGGAGCACAATACTTATCGAAGGTGGACATGTGGTTGGGATATTATCAAGTAAGGGTGAAGAAGGAAGATGTCCCCAAGACTGCTTTTTGTACAAGATACGGGAACTATAAATTCATAGTAATGCCTTTAGGACTCACCAATGCTCTAGAAATATTCATGGACTTGATGAATATATTATTTAGAGATTACCTTGACCAATTTTTGGTACTCTTTATAGATGATATTCTAATATTCTCCAAAACCAAGGAGGATAATGAGGAGTATTTAAAAACTGTACTAGAGACATTGTGCAAGGAGAAGCTCTATGAAAAGTAAATCAAGTGTGAGTTCTGGTTGAAGGAGGTCTCATTTTTGGGCCATATCATCACAAGCAATGGGATATCTGTGGACCCCTCCAATACAGATGCAATTGAGGGATGGCCGAGGACAACATTGGTAATGGATATCCGTAGCTTCTTGGTGTTAGCTGGATATTATCGATAATTTTTGATAAAATTCTCACGATTGTCCAACCCTCTTACCAAGCAAACTCGAAAGGGAGTAAAGTTTTCTTGGAGTTATGAATGCGAAGAAAGCTTCAAGGAGTTGAAAAAGAGGCTTATCACTTCACTCGTGCTCACTTTACCCACAAGTGGGGAGATGTTTGTGGTATTTAGTGATGCTTCAAAGAAGGGATTAAAATGCGTGCTGATGCAGAATGATAAAGTGATATCCTATGCCTCAAGACAGTTGAAAATCCATGAGCGAAACTATCCAACGCATGATCTGGAGTTGGCGGCTGTGATCTTTGCCTTGAAAATCTGGCCGCATTATCTCTATGGAGAGAAATGTGAGATATATACTGACCACAAGAGTCTTAAATATATATTCACATAGAAAGAGATTAATATGCACTAGAGAAGATGGATAGAGCTCATCAAGGATTATGACTGTTCAATACATTACCACCCTGGGAAAGCGAACAAGGTGGGAGATGCCCTAAGTAGAAAGGATCCATCAATTCTATCAATGATGAGAATTGAGAAGGATCCAATCTTCTTAGACTTGATGAAGATGGACGTGAGAATCATAAAGAAGGGAACATCATCAATCCTTTCACAAATGATTCCTTAACCATCTCTTTTGGAAAGGTTAAAGGATGCTCAAAAGGATGGTGTGAGAATTCAGGAAAAAGTGGAAGCTATCAAAAAAGGGAAATCCTCAGAGTTTAATGTTATTGAAGAAGGAATTGTGCGGTTTGGGAAAAGACTATGTGTTCCATCATGTCCGGAGCTGAAGAAGGAACTTTTGGATGATTCACATAGTTCAAATTTCACTATTCACCCAGGGAGCACAAAGATGTATCGAGATCTCTGAGAAAACTTTTGGTGGGATAACATGAATAAGGAGATCGCTGAATATACATCAAAGTGTCTGGTGTGTTTGCAAGTGAAGGCAGAGAGGCATAAGTCTAAGGGGATGATACAACCATTGCCCATACCAGAATGGAAATGGAAGAACATCACCATGGACTTTGTCACCAGACTTCCAAGGACATCCAAAGGGAACAATGCAATCTGGGTTGTTGTGGATCGTCTAACAAAGACTGCACACTTCATTGCTATTCGAGAGGATTTCTCATTGGATCAACTGGCACAGATATATATTAGGGAAGTGGTAAGGTTTCATGGAGTACCAATATATATTGTGTCTGACCGAGATCCAAGATTCACCTCTATGTTTTGGAAGAGTCTTCAACATGCTCTGAATACTGAAATGAACTTCATTACGGCCTATCATCCTCAAACTGATGGCCAATACGAGTGGACTATCCAAACACTTGAGGATATGTGGAGAGCGTGCTCAATGGACTTTAAAGGAGGATGAGATCAACATATTCCTCTGTTTGAGTTCTCTTATAATAATAGTTTCCACTCAAGCATCCAAATGGCACCATATAAAGCCCCGTATGGGAAAAGGTGCAGAACACCAGCATGTTGGGATGAGGTCGGTGAACGTAAGCTGCTTGGACCAGAAATGGTCGAATAAATGGTGGAGATGGTGAAAACCATTTAGCAGCATATCAAGGCATCCCAGAGTCGACAGAAGAGTTATGCAGATAATCGTCGATGAGACCTTGAGTTTAATGCTGGAGATATGGTGTTTCTACGCATATCTCCGTGGAAAAAGGTCATGAGGTTTGGAAAGAAAGGGAAGTTAAGTCCAAGGTACATTGGCCCCATCGAGATTCTTGATCACGTTGGGGCTGTGGCCTATCAACTAGCACTTCCACCTACCATGGCCAAGGTGTATGATGTCTTTCATGTATCCCTCTTAAGGAAGTACATACCGGACCCTTCACATGTACTCTCATCTGAGGTGGTACAATTGGAAGACGATCTTTCTTATGAGGAGCAACCCATGAAGATCTTAGATCATAGAGAAAAAGTTCTATGAAATAAGACAATACCCCTCATTAAGGTGATGTGGAGAAACCACAAGTTTAAAGAAGCGACTTGGGAATCAGAGGATATGATGAAGCTGAGTTACCCACATTTGTTTTAGTGTGGGAAATGGAAAATTTCGAGGGCGAAATTTCTTAAGGGGGGAATATTGTAACGACCCAAAGTTTCATTAATGGAAAATACCTCTTGATCTTATTAAATGTCTCTTTATATAAAATGTTTTTATAAGATGTCAAATTCTTTGGTTTTATGTTATGATTTTTGACCGTTGTTAATATAGTCATTTAACAGTGATCAAATGATTAGTATAAATATAAGACTTTAACAAATCCAATTTACTCAGACAAAAGAAGCGATGGCCTCATCCAGTAGAATTGATCCATACGAAGCCCATTTGTCAGAGCTTGGAAAAGAGGTGGCATCCTTGGGATTCTCTCTTGACCAATCCCAAGCTGATCTTTATCATGTCAAGTTTGAACGAGACTGTCTACGGGAAAAGTGTAAGTTGATTGAAATTATCACTCGAGCGATGTTATCCGAGCAACCCCAAGAGTCTGTCACCATCGTACACCTTACCCTTAGGTCTTATGCAAATGTTTTAAGTGTTTATGTAACAAATAAGTAGTACTATGTTCATGTACATTATTTTTTTTATATAATAATGAATGTAATTTCTAGTCATTTTTGATACATTGTAAATAGTTTTTAAAGTACAAATGGTGTTTTCAGTTATTATTTAATTAAGAAATATATTTTATTAAATTAAGGGATTTTTGAATTAAATAATATTTTAATTAAATAATAATATTATTATTAAATTAATTTTTATTAAATATAAATGATCTTATAATTTTATGAATGCAATTAAAATTTTATATTAAGGTTTGAAAGCCATTTCTCTCAAAACCCGTGAATTTTTTATAAATGTTGGTTTTTATTTTAAAAGTGAAAATTAACATATTTATAAATTTTTTTAGATAAAATAGATTTCATTTCTGGAATCAGGACGTCGAAGTTATCCAACGGTGAATTTTTCATAATTTCTTGAGACAGTCAAATTTTTGGGTAAAAATTAAATACTGTTTAAATATGTAATGTGTTTTATGACATCATAATGACCCAATGGTGATGTAATAAAATACCATAATCCTTATGTTCTGCCACTATATATTTTATCATTAAAATAATATGATTTTGGGTTTGTTTGACTTACTTTTCAAAGCATTAATGGACCCCTCAAGACATATTCAACACTTTTCCTTTTAAAATTAATTTCTATGGGAGTGTGACTCACCTCCACATAAGAAACCATATTATTTTAAGAATATAGGACTTGGGCCTTATAAAATATTTTTTTCCTATTCCCTTTTACAAAAACCATGGGAAAAAACCATGGGATGGTTTGTGGTTTGGATTAATTTAATGTATGGGGACCCAAACCTAAATAATAAAGAATTCCCTCACCTTTCCTATATAATCCCACCCAAGCTCCCACTTCCTCCTCACTAAAAGCCCTTGGAGTTCGTCAAACCTCTTCCCTACTCTCTATAGAATCCTCCCAAGGTGCCCCATGCCACCAAGATTCCTCTCACAAGCCTTTCTCTAGCCTTTGGAAGCACACTTCCATGAAAGGGTTTTTTCTTCCATTCTCATTTTTGTCAATTTTCTTTAAGTTGTATTGATCTTTTAATTTCAATTATGAATGTTGGGGTACGGTTTAGAACCTCCCCATACTTCCCTCTTATTTTTTGAATGATGGGAGACCCCTTTCCCTCTCTCATTAAATGCCTCCCATGTACACCCGTTACTATGCCGAAATTCTGAAAGGAACTTCTCTCTCTTCTTTTACATTCAGGCAAATAATTTTGTATCATGAATCTAAATTCCATTAAAAATTTTGGGAAATGTATCTATATGACCTCCTTACTGTCCATTACATGTAAATATGATGAGAAACCCCTTTCTCTCTCATCAACTCTTTTTTTATGAATTCTTATGTCACGCCGTTATGCTACCGAAATCGCACTGATTTTCTAATCCAATGTCAGTGTGTAGTGAATACCATACCCATTTCCCCATCAAGGGTATTGACCTTTATGGACATTTACTTATTTATTATAAAGTTTCATGTATGAGTTCCACATTCCTTTATCGTGGAATAAATTATTATGTTTTATGAATCCTTGTTTTATGATCCATGTGGCACACTTATGCATGAAATGAAATGTTTAAGAAGGGTGTGCCCTTATAGCGCTCCAATGCATTGGGTAAAGTATAGTATCATGATACGTCATGTGAAATTAGTGTTGACTCATGATAATTCTAGTGAAATGAGGGTTTACTCATGATTCATGTGCAATGAGGGTTTACTCATGCTTTATGTGCAATGAGCCTTAGCTCGTGCTAATTCCATGTTAAGTGTTGTTGCCACATTTCCATGATATGATTATCATGCTTTATTATGCCTTTATGTTCATGTTTCTTTTATGCTTTGTTGATATTCCTATTGTCTAAAATTTATTTTACTCCTCATGTTATTCCATGTTTACTCCCTTACTAGGCTTGATAGCTCACCCTTTTCGTATGCATGTCCTCAGGTTATCCAATGTTATGCTAAGTACGAGGGAATGTAGTGGTCATGTAAAGGAAGTTTTCAATAAAGATGTTGTATTTCATGTTTTAAGTTTTTATGTAATGATCTTAAGCCCCAAAGACACTAAAACTCTCGATCTTCTTTGTTGTATCAAGTGATGTTTTATGTAATAAATCATGTTTAAGTTGTAATAAAAAGTAGGGTTGTCATATTTTTATTACCACTTTATCCTTTTATCATAAGGATCTTCCACTGGAATTTCATTCTAAATGAACTCTTAGTTTTAGATGGAATATTAATTATTGTATTCTATAAGATATCTATTTCACTTTCTTTATCATAAAATATCCTTGTGAACCATGTATCATGCTTTCCTAGATTTAAATAATACATGTGGTAGATTTCATTCCAATCTTACTTTTCCACTTTTTAATTTTCTATCCATCGTTGATAGAATCTCACCTTCCACGTCTTATCAAATTTCATATTCATCAATTTTCATCTTTTACATGGACTTGAAATTCATTTCATTATTGGTAATAATTTTAGTTGAATATCCTTTAATTCACATATCATATGAAACGTTACTACATATATGTTCATCCATAAATAGTTGGGTTAAACAAATTAATTTATGAGAAAAATATATAGGATTATATCTAGGAGGAAGGGATCATATAATCCATTTAATGATGATAATAACCTTAATTGCTTCTCTAATTCCAAAAAATATCTTTAAAAACATATATATTTTTAATTATTAATATGTATTCATTTATATTCATAAACATTCTATGATTATCTAATATATTTTTCAATATAATGATATTTCCTTCATTCACCTAAATATATCCTTGATATATATTTTCTAAATAATCCCATAATGTATTAGACCAATTTCATGTCAATACATTGATATATATTTTATCTAATAGATTTCTGGTTATTACACATAAGGCATTAACATATACATCAAATTTTTTTTCTATATGTTTTATTTATAAGGAGTCATGTTGAATCGGGGAGCTGAACACTATTTAAGGAAACAAACATAACATCCATACCAAGATATTAGAGCTATGAATTCCTTTTATTTTATCATATCTTATAGTTACTCCCATCTAATACGGGGATTCCTATAACAATTAAAATGTTCATTATTTGTACAGAAAAAAATTCCCAGTCATGACTAAACTGGATTTGATAAAACTTTTCATATATTGGGGCACCTTTAGAGGGGTGGGGTAAATCAGGCTATCATATTTATCTTTTTATTTAAGGATATTTTTTCCAAATTTGTAAGAAATATCTAAAATAGTCCAATTTTATTAAATAAAAACCAAACATTTAAGAACAAAAATGTGATATAGAATATGAAGAATATTACCTTGGTCACTAAAACATCTAATATCCTTGGACCATATTCCATCGATGAATCTTTCATACATGAATCCATAATGATTCACTAGTATTATTTGTTTAAATTTCTTTGTCTAAGGTCACTCCATTCTAGGATCACAACCCTCACAAGATGAAGGGTTTTCTTTACTACCACCCAAGGGTACCTCAGCTTTCTCTCTCCCTTTTTTGACTGTATTAGGAGGGAAATATTATTTTCTAATAAGATAATACATTATTTCACTTTATGATATTTAATTAATATAAGATTCTATTTTTGTTATAATAATAGTTTTATGCTGGTTAAAATTTTTAATACATACTTTTTTGAAAATCCTATATTTTTTGTTGATCTCTTAATCATTTATTTATCCATCGATTTATCAATAAACGCCCAAAATTCACATAACTTGGAGCCTTTGGTAAATCTCATTTGGTCTAAATTGAAACATCTGACTTTCTTTATGAAATATTTGTGATCATTATAGCTTATTGAATTAATTACATTCTAAAATCAAAAGTATTTTTATGTAAATTTTTGAAAAATTCTTGGTAAACTAACACAAGTCCTTTCTTCTTTTAACATATAATTTCATAACTGCTTCATACAAGAAATAGATTCACATAACTCATCAGTGATTTTAGAGCCTTATAATCATCAATAAGTTAATAAATCATGAAATGAGGGTGTAAAATATTATTTACAGTAATCAAGATCACTTAATTAAATTTTCGTTCACACCGATAGACTATTTTGTAACATTTAATGATCATTTGATATTGATTATTTCAAAATTCCTTTCCCATAAAACTCACTAAAATCTTAAAAATGTATTTTTTGGGCTCTGATAACTATGTTTACATAATATAAATCCAAATTTATTAAAAACCAATAACTATTATGAATTAATTTTTTTAGTGAGGCATCTACTAATCATCAAATTCTCACAACATCGAAAAACTATAAATATTTTCATGAAATAATCTCACTTTCATGAAGGAAATTTCTTTTCTATATATCCTTAAGATGACTAAGAATAAGTTTTTTCGTGTAACTTTTAATTTTATGGGACTTATTTTGATTCTTATTTTTCCTATATATTCATTAAACAATAATTAAAAAACTTCAAAACCAATTCCTTATCCTTTGAAATCGTAAAATAAACTATAATGAAATATACATGAACAAAAAATTCCACAAAACTATAGTTTGGATCACCTTGGTTACAACATTAATCATACACCCTGATTGGGTACATTTTTTCTGATGTAAATTTATATTAAAATGGGTATATTAGATGAGGTTCTCCTTAAATACTCATTAGGACACTATATATCATGGGCAGGATCAACCCTCTTGATATTTAAAATGATTTCCAATTAGATGGTGATCCTATGTCTATAACCCACTGATATTGTTGGGGGACTAATTTTCTATATTAGTAGAGGGTAATGTGGAAAATTTTAAATAGTAACTCTCAAGGTTTACCCCTCCTTAAAATATATATATCCTTATTAACCATCATATATAGTTAGGACAAATATTCAAAAAAACATATAAAATATCCCCTAATAAACTCAATGAGTTGAATGAGAAGTTAGAGAAACTTTTAGAGAAACTACTTATCAACCCTTATGTGCATCCCTATGTAGATGTTCTTCTCTTTTACACGGTGTGATAAATAATATTATAGATCTTAATTTAATTACATTAATTTAATCATGTGATAACATGGAGATGATTTCCACTTTATAGAATCAATGATCACCTTAATTAGTTACATGGAGAGAAATTGTTCTTAAATATTTCTCATATGAATAGTTATCACCAGATTTCAATTCATGATGAGGATATCCAAAATAAAGAGTTTTTGTTTTACTTTGGTAAGAATGAAGATTTATATATTGTTTCTAATGTGAAATTCACCATTGTAGGGATCATGTATATCATAAAAAATAATCTTTTAAACTTACCTAAACATGTAAATTATTATTTTCAAAGATGATATTTTTTTATTCTAAGATAAAGGAGGATCATGTTTAGAAATTTAGGATTTTATTTTAATTTATATAGGATAATCAATCGAATGGAATGATATCTAAGTGTATATTTTTTGGATTTAGATGTTTCATCTCTTGTGCAATTTCATTTAGGAGGGTGGTTTTTTAGTCAACCCTACAAAATTTTAGGATGTAATATCTAAAAAAACCATTTGAGATGATCCAACCTTAATGTATATATTTATTTTATCATATTAAAAGTAAATAAAATACAAATCATAATAAATAAAACCCAACAATATTTAGGTTTAGTGACTTTATATATTAGATACAAATCCAACTAAATTTACAAAAAATAATTAAATTATCTTATAAATTTCCTTATAACATGATACCCTTATAGAAATAACAAATATAGTAGTCTTATTCATTTTATATTTTATTTAAAAATAATAAGGGTTGAGTTTCAATTCAAATTATTGGGTGAATAGAAGATATTTCAAAACAATATCATGAGTATAATATGAAAAGGTTTATATGAAAACAAATTTAATTTACATGGAAATTACATTAATAAATAATAATAGATAAAATAGGTATTATATGTCATGAATTATGAGATAAGGGTTTAATAATAACATAGAAAATGAGGCATCAGAATATGGAATCATGAGATAATTATCATTAGTAATGGATACATAATATTGGAATGCAGTTTAAAAATATGTTAAAAATATAAAATGTAAAATCAATTCTTATGTCTATGATCACTGCCAAAAACAATCATTACAAAGTGGAAGAATTACCATTGTGGAATGGGTTCACTCCCAATTATGATAAACATTTTGGATAGAGTCTCATATTGGATTTTTTCACTCTATATTAAATACACATATTAGAAAGAGTCCTATAGTGTGTTGATTTCACTTCCTATTTTATAAACATGGTGCAAAGAGTCTCATTGTTGATTGGGATCACTCCCTAATCTAATAAACATATTGGATAGAGTCCCATAGAGGATTGTTTTTACCACCAATTCTATAATTATAGTGCATATAGTATCATAAATTATTGGGTTGACTAAATATACTATTAACTATTTGAATTATTCCCATATAGTATTGATTTTACTAACCATTCCATA
Organism: Viscum album; assembly: GCA_963277665.1. Lineage (NCBI taxonomy): Eukaryota > Viridiplantae > Streptophyta > Magnoliopsida > Santalales > Viscaceae > Viscum > Viscum album. Next base: position 2,126,651,630 of record OY728119.1, read on the forward strand.
AAAATAGTTGGTCAAGTCCTATAGTCAATTTTTCTCACTATCCATCTCATAAAAATAGTTGAAAAAGTCCCATAGTGGACTGGGATAACTCACCAATCATTTCCATCATGACATATATATATTTAGCCACACATTTTTAGGAAATAATAATTTTAGGTCCACCTAACTCATTATTTAAATGATTACATATTAATTATAAAGGAACAAAAAGATACAACAATTATAACAAAAAATAAATATTTAATTTGAAATTGATGAGTATAATTATTGAATCCATAATATATCACTATAAAAAACCAAATAAAGGAGTTATATGGTATCTTTAGGTCATATACCTAGTGATTAATAAAAAGTTAAATTAAATTTTCATTGAAGGAGGATGCATTATAATATGTGCAAAAAAATTCATTAAAAACATCCATTTACTTTCTATATTTTCTTTTAAAAAATAATTTTTTTTATAAAAAATAGTTTTTATCAAAATAATGGATATGTGAATAAAAATTACCATTATAATCATGGAAAATAGAAATATAATATTTGTAAGGAAACCTGTTGAATGATGTTGGAGAAAGGAACCATACAAAAAAATTAAATAATATTCTATTCAGAATATAATAATGAAATCCAAATCAGTATAAAATGACCGTAATAAATCATAAAAATAGATATAATGTCATACATAAATGAATGTTAAATTCATGGAACTTGAGGAGAATGATTACTGACCCAATATACGAGATATGTTTGGATCATCATGTAACCATCTTATCAATTGAATTGAGTTCCAAAGTGAGGTGAAAATTTAAAATAACTTGTAAAAATAGGAATATTTATATTAGAAAGAAATATATTGGGATTTACATATAATGAATATAAAACCCCCAAATGGACAATTTTTCATGCACTATCCCGATTTCAACATGTGATTAAAAAGAAACCCTTAACTCATACATCTTATTGGTCAGAAATTTTCAAACCCCCTAGTGGATAAAATATTGAAATTAATTGATTTAGAAAAAATAATTATTAATATTATTTTATTACATAGTATATATTTTTAATTCCTTATTACCCACATATTAAAAATTTATTATTAAAACAAATATTTAGGTTATAAATGTTCCATTTTTTCATAGATTCTTCAGTTTGGTGGCTCTGATACTCACTCTATGATCATTATTTATGACCAAAATAATTTTTAGGAAGATTAGTATATGTGTTTGATATATTGTTTTATTTACTTAGGCAATTAATTAAACATATTTTTATATTATCGATGGAATGATTAGTTATTTATTACTCCATTATTATTCAAAAAACTAGTAAATTGTATTTATTTGTGAATTTTTTTACCATATTGACATTATTTAAAAATAAAAATACATTAAATTTATAATTAATATAATATATTACTAGTATTTATATTTTCATAGAGATTCATTTGTAAAAAATTTAATATAGTTCATCTAGGTGTTAAAATTTATGAAAATAAGAAAATTTTATAACAAATGAATGAGAAAGAAAAATTTATTGTATAATAATAATAACACTTTTAAAATGACTATTGTTTTTAAAATTTTTTTATTAATGTGATAAATAAGATTTACTAATATGTGGATGAATAACGTAATGAAAAATATGTAATTAAAGGATAATACGCATTTTAATGAATTAAATATTCTCTAAGAGATCCTCTTCTAAAAGCGGGATTGAGGACTCCTTTCAGTGACCAAAGGTTCCAAAATTTCGGATAGGATTTATGGGTACATGAGTTTCTTATTTATTCAAGATTAAAGTAAATGAAATTTTTTGTTTTAATGGGGGTCACGATGGGTGTTTTTGTAACACCGTGAGATTTTAGGAAATATATTTTTTCAAATGAATTAAATATTTTCGATATTTTGGTTCTAAAAGGACACAATATTTTTCTTGACTCACATGAATCACTGAGTTTGTATTATGTTACATGTGACCCCAAGAATATCGTTCAATATTCAAAACACTGATATTAAATGGTACGTGATATATTATTACAAAATTATTATTTAATATGATAATTGCCACCTAACTGTTTGATTAGTGGTAACAAATAATATCGATTAAAATATGAAAATATGGTTTAAAAAATATTTTTATTTATTTTTAGAGACTAAATTATTAGAAATTAAAATAAATCTTTTTTGAAAATAAAATGAAAACATTCTCTCGAAAACGATTTAATTCACACAAGTGTGATTTGTATCAATAAATAAACCAAATCTGTTTTGGTTAATAATTTTAATGAAAAATATATATTATATATTAAATAAATTTTTTAATTATCATATTACATGTTTTCTAGACAAGATATAAGAATAAATCTAATTTTATGCTTAAAACACATAAGTTTCTAAAAAAGTAGTTTGGAGGCCTTTCTATTGCACACTTATTTTAAAACTATATTTATCTAATTTTATAAAATTAATTTGATAAAATAAAAATAATTTTTTTTATTTTAATTTCAAAACTATATTGGGGTGTATTTTGATATTTCAGAATTTTTTATTTTTTGATGAATAGTGAAAATACAATATTCTAATTGAAAACAACATTTTTTATTCTTTTTTTAATAATGTTAAATTAAATTATTAATAAGATATAAATTATAATAAGTTCAATTATACATATAATAATTCAATTTGGTTTATTGGAATCAATCTCATATTTATATTGGATATAAAAAATTTATAATCTTTTGATCATTTTTGATTTAAAACCCTGCATTCTCATCACATCTATAAGATTAATATTTTATTTAATTTATCAAATTACATGAATTGAATTCATAAAAACTAGTTATATATTTATAGTCATCATGATTTATATTATAAAAAAATTTCAAATTAATATTTTACTAAATTTGTAATTGAAAACAGTAAGAAAAATAAATATTGCGATTAATGTTAAAACTAGTTTTTTTTCATTACATGCATGTGTATTTAAATTAATTTTAAACCCATATAATAATTTTCATTAATTAATTAGAATACTAATTTTAATTAATATTACTAAATTATTTAATAAATATAATTATAATTTTATACATATAGGGTAAATTATCTGGGTAAATGAAAAGCTATAAGTTAGCATGGTAAAAATATTAAAGGGAAAATTTGAGTAAACATAATGTATAAGGAAGAAGAATATAAAAACGTATTTCAATTTTTTTGTTGTAGGTTCTTATTAACCACATCAACCATCCACTCCATTATTGATCTATTTTGTGGGCACATAGGGTAAGGGAGACCTCCCAATAGTGAATAATTTTGTGTATTTATAAGAATTCCATACCAACTCAATTATAAAAGAGAAATACCCCCAAATATTAACAACTCAAAATACATTTAGTTTAATAAAACATTATTAATATTAATTCCAAACTTCCCTTCCCTCATCATAGAAGCATTATTTTGGACTGAAATCTTACCTAGGAAGGATTTACTGGAAACCTTAGGGGAATACCCTAAGAAGAAGTAATGTTATTCCACAAGAATATTTATATTTTTTCATTATCCACCTTTTTGAATTATTAGTATACAATGATTATATAATAACTCAATATCCTATATATACTGAGATGATTTTATGATAAAGATATGACCTAAGATTTCACAAACTTCCATCAAATGGGTTACAGAATCTTTGTTCATATGTACAATGAAATATAGAGGATTTATAGATTATATACGATAATTATTATATTTATGATTTTATTATGATTCCAAAATTATTATATCACACATTCCTCCCTGATTTCCATTTTGTGTGAATACAATAACATCATTCATGTGTGAAGTAGACTACCGCCTCATAAAGCGATGTATTCATTCACTATTTACATGGTATCCATTAAGGATTGTTTTAATAAACATATGTGAAGTGCCCAGATCAGTGTGAATCACTGAGAGGGGGAGGGGGGGAATCAGTGATCCCTTAAAACTTTTTACTAATTGATTCTTATCAATTAAACCACTATGGCTGGTTAAAGCCTCGATCCACTCTTATTGTATCTATCACCTTTCCACGAATGATGCAGTAAATGTAAAGGCACTAAACACAAGGATTTACAAGGTTCGGCACCAAAGGCCTACGTCCTTGCCATGTTGGTTATACGCCCCAACACGGTTTCTTCCATTATAACCTGTTAAAATTACAATGGTCGATACAGCATCCCATTGTATCTCTCCTGAGTCCCACATGAGGGTCTTTATACTGCGTCCCACAGTGTTACCAGAGTCCCACTGGCCTGCTCCAGAATCCCACTGAAGACTTCTTCCGCCATGAGTCTCATAGGGGGCTTCTCCTGGCTCCTTGAGTCACACAAGTATCTCTTCTTCACTTTAAGCTTCTTCAAGTATCTTCAGCAGTCTGGGATAAAGACTGCTGGCCTTGCTCTGTACCTCTACTCACTTATGATGAACAGGTCTTCTCGTCTTGCTCAGGATTTATCTCCTTTCTCTTAGGATGACCTGGCCTCTCTCTTCAAGAATCTTCAACAGCCTCTGAAAAGGTCTGTTGGTCTTGCTCAGAGCTTCTGATCACTTCTGTTGATCAGGGTCTTCTCAATTACTGAAAACTCAGACAACTGATATCTCTAACTTTAGTCTGGCTTCAGTCTGACTTCACATCAACTTCATTCACTGAGTGCATGTCAACTCTTCTTCCTCATGCACGGACTGCATGGATTCTCAATAATCTTCAAGAACTCTTGGTCTTGGACAACTCAAATGCACACAAGCTGGTTTGGCATTGTTCATGTGTGCATGTGCATGCATGCAAGCATGCACTCCCCTTCTTCTCTTCATTGGTGTGATAAACACTCAAAGAGTGTAATTTCTCCTTAAGCACACACACCTTCTTCACTCACACACTTTGTTCAATTTGTTCACACACTTAATGTGTGTTATACTTTAGTGTGGATGTCCTCTTCTTTCTTCTTCTAAATGTGTACACTTTGCACACACCTAGGTTCGGCCTCTTCACTTTGCACACACAACTTCTTCACTTTGCACACACTTGATTTGGCCTCTCTCCTCTTCTTAAGGGTGTTCTTCAAATTTCATACACAAGGTGCAAGCCTTCCTCATTTTGCACACACCCACGGCTACATCCTTCTCCAATTCTTAAACACACAAAATGTGAGGTCTTCACTTTGCACACAAGGAACTAAGGCCTCTGCCTTCCTCTTCACTTGCCACACACAACTTGGTGTAGTTCTCGGCCTCTCCTTCTTGCACACACCCAAGACTATGGACTTCACTTCTTTTACGCACACACACAAGGCTCGGGTCTTCCTCCTCTGCTTGCACACACACTAGGTGTGCCTTGTCTTCACCCGAACCACTGCCGCATGGGAGACGCGCAAGTGGTGTGCCCTTCTTCTCTTCACAGCCGCACAAGGTGCACTGGAAAGGTGTGAGGTGCAAGGGCCTCCTCCTCTTCTCAACCGCCGCGCAAGTGTGCAAGGTGCAACACTGCGGGCTCCTTCCTCCTGCCACGCAAGTGTGCGGGCAGAGAGGGTGGAAAGAGACTCCAGCGCGCAAGTATGCAGCTCGGCTCCTTCCTATCGCGCAAGGGGTGCGCGCATGGGACTTCCCTTCACCTCTTTCACGCAAGGGATGCGCAAAAGGGACTTCACGAAGCCAAAAATGGCTCCGAGCTTCTCTGCTGCGCAGTGGACGCACAACTCAATTCTTCGCGAGGCATAAGGGTGCTCTCACGGGACTCTCGTTTCTCAGAGGATCAACAAGCAAACAGAGAGCCTCGGCCTCTCTTTTTATAGGCAGAGGGATGCCTCAAATCTTCTGCATGGGGTAAATCGAATTCCCGAAGTTTTCAGTTTTTTAAAATCTTTCCAAATCATGAATCATTCCTCTGTTTACACGTGGGTCTCTTCCTTTATTTTTTCCTCTACGTGCATGTGACATAGAACACATGCATGGCCTTCGGTTAAGGATAATCCATGCAAAGAATAAACCTCATAGCCTCGGCAACGTTGTTTGCCTCAGCCGAACTCCAATTTTCTCCATTCAACGTGTGCATGCATATTTTATTGTATGATTGTGTTCATACGGCTCAGACGATCACGAAAGACACTTCGGCTCGATCAACGGTGGCCGGGAACTCAAATTCTGTCGTCGGGAGGCGCCTGGTTCGAAGGTGGAGTCACGGGTGGCCTCGGGCGAGCTCATGGTTGAAGACGGATGGGGAGCCGTTGGATCAGGTGATCAAATAATCTTCAACGGCCTGGATCTGAACGGGCCGCGGTGGATTAGATGTGCGGCCGAGATCTGGCGCGCGATGAGACGGACGGCCAGGATTCGCTCCGCGGAAAAATCCCGCGTCCCACATCGAAACGAAGCGCGGTTTTTCCGTGGCTTATCAAACTCGCGCTTCCATCAGCTCAGTAATTGAATCTCCTCCCCTCTCGGTGTAGCCCCGCGCCGAGTTCTCCTTGCGGGCGCGCTCTGCGCCCACCTCTGCTCCCTGCGGGCGCGCCACTGGCGCCCACTATGCTCCTTCGGGCGCGCGCTCTGGCGCCCATGCTGCACAGGACCTGATCCCCTGCGTGGCCCGGGGCTTATACACGACCCCGACCTCCTCTTGGGCTGGCCCCATGGGATCCCCTTGGGCGTGGTGACCAAGTCCCACATGTGCCTTGGGTTGAACCCTTAAGGCTGGCCCTTGGTGGCTTAATTTTTGCTAGAGTAGAGACTTAGGGACTTTGTATAAAAACAAAGTAACCCAAGTTCAAATGCCAAATGCCACTTCTACCTCTAAGTCATTCCTTCTTCTATATTTCTTCTCTTCTAACACATATTCTCCATCTTCTTCATTAGAATTCACCAATCCTCCTTAACATATAATCTAGACTTAGGAGGTGGAATTCGTGAAGGTTCATTATCAACCGAAGCTCCTGAATCAAATAATTCTTCAATGATCCAATCAGAGATCAAGTTGGATCATCTTCAATTCATCATGCACTAAGAGATAGTGCATGGTCTTCATTAATGCACATCATCCACTCAGTGATTGTGGATGGATCATCTTCATCTCGTCATGAATTGTTATGACAATGCATGGTCTTCAAACATTGTTGTGACATTGTATCCTCTTGATACAAGTTCTTTGAACTTAAAGACCAACTCAACAATCGTCTGATGTGATGATGCTCCATCATCATTCATTCTTCAAGTGTTTTCACTTAGTATCATCTTGATACAAGTATTGAAACATTAAGATCAGTTCTACAATCGTCTGATATACATAGAGAATGATTCAACCACAACATCCTATGTCACTTAGTGAATCTCCTAAGTGACATGCATCTTAGTACCATGGCCATTCTCCTTTCCTCACCAACACCATCACATCCTTTGTCATTCACATCTTGACATTCCTTGACATCCATTCATTTTATGACAACATCATGCCTCATTGACAACAAATGCAACATAGTGTACTTAAATATGTGATATACATTAGATAAAATTGATAATTTAATGATATTATATATATATATATATCATTTTACTTAATTTCTTTCAACATGACAATAAAATGGAAACATCATTCATGTGTACATGCAACCTATTACCTCCATGAATGGTGTATTTCATTTCTTATCACCTCATTTTATGTAATTTGGATATTATGGAACCAGGATTAAAGTAATAAGACCCAACATGTTACAAATGAAAGCATAAATGGAAAACAGATCGCTTACTACCTAAAACATGACATTAATAAGGAATGGTAAATAAACATGTCATAAAAGGTTATAAAAATATCAAATATGGAATGATAAATGTGAATATTTTTCCTGTAATATATGTATACTAATCTTATATTTATTATACAAGAGTTTGGGATGATTATGAAAGAAGTCAGGATTTATGGTAAGAAATCTCCTTCACATATATACTTTTTTGTGAGACACATTCAATGTTCGCTACATGTTTCATTTATGTGGTGTATATAATACCCATTATTATATATTATAATGATTATAATATAATATATTAGGGTTTACATATCCGTCTAAGGATCTCTCTTTTATGGGTTCTATGGTTCAAATGTAAACAAATCAGTAAGGTATTTTGTCTCAATTATCCTTCTTTAAGATATACGTTATGTTATGAACCTATGTTATTTCACGATGTGTATATAAACCCCTTATATATGTAATATAATGAATTTGATTATCCTAATAATATTTTATTTACCATTTTATTTTATTCCTTCCTAGGGATTATGATTTAATATTACAAATGTGTTATATATTTTGTGTTATAATCTCATCAATTATCGATACTAATTAAGATCAATATTCTAAGGTTTAGATATCATGATTGACCCCTCATCAATTTTTATGAATTCTATTCTTCTCTAGTTATTTATTATATATTAAATTTATGGTATCATTTTTCTAATTTTTGTCACAACAGATAATTAAGAAAATGTTTTTAAGAAAATATGACTTTATTTCTCACGTCGGTTGGAAATATGTTTTATTCCAAAACCATGTTTTCACAAAATGAATTCATTGACTTTTTTAAATGATATTTTTTGATAATTTTCAATTAAAAAATAATGAAAATATTTTATGTCAAAAAAATTATTTTAAATGAGTTTTAGATATTCTTTTATAAGTTTTTATGGTTAGATTCAATGAAAAATGTTTTCAAAATGTTTTATGTTTTCTAAATAATATTATAAGGTGGAAATTATATTTTCCTATAGAAAATTTTTAGATTATTTTTAAATTATTCCATTATATTTTTTCCTGTTAATTTTCCATGAAAATTATTTTTATAATGTCTTATGTTTAAAAAAATTCAATAAAATGCTATTTTCTTCTAATAAATGTCCCATTTAGGCTTTCAAAATTATTTTCCATCTAAGATGACATATTTTGATGTTACCTATGATTTATTGGGTATATAATACAAGTATAAGAATCATATTATTTCTCATAATGGTTTATCTCTTGATGTCATTATGTTTATAAAAATTGTTTCTCTTACATGGGTTTTACCATGATAAAATACTTATGAAATCCACTTTTTTCATGGGTTATACTATAATGAAATGATTATAAAAACGATTTCCTTTCAATAGGTTATGATATAATTTTTAAGATAACCATTTTATTTCAAGGGTTTGGATATGATGAATTTTGATGATCTTGTGAAACACATAAATACTTTTTTCATTATGTGACACGTGGGACCTATATCTCCCTCCAATGAATTGGGTAAAGATGGATATGTCATGAGTTGATTTTGTTATGTGTGACCCTGATTTAATGATCACGATGAAATTCATGTTTATTCTTCATTGTCTATAAGGTTATGAGTAGACCTAGATTCATGTCCAAAAGGTTATGCGTGGACCTATATTCATGTCCATAAGATTATGCATGGACCTACTTTTATGCCCATAAGTTTGTGTGTGGACATTATTTCATGCCTATATGGTTATGAGTGAACCTTCTTTCATGTTGATAATGTTATGCCTCGACCTGATTTAATTTCCATAAGGTTATGTGTGGACTTAGTTTAATGTCCATAAGTTTATTGAAGAGCCAAATTTCGATCCCCTAATTTAATGAGTGAACTTGAATATATTTGAGCATGGTCAAAATTTTATTAGATTATATTTATTCAAAGAATTAATTGTCTTTTAAAAATTATATTCTCTCATGAATCAGGTTCTTTTATTATCTTATTATTCACATCTTATGAAAAACCATTATTTTTCCAATGACTCAAGATTATGTTCTTTGATATGAAGGGTATGGTTTTAAAATATTATTCTCATTTACTCATACACTTATGCTCATGTTATGCTTATGTATCTCCCTCTCTTACCATTAATAAGCATCAAATTTCACCATTTATTATGTTTTCTTTCCCAAGGTTATGAATAATGGTTTATGTATGGTTTTTTTGAAGAGTAATAAAGGGGATAATATTTTTGGGAGACATTGAAGATATTTACTGAAATTAAGAAGAATGTACTCATAGTTTCAAATTGAACTAAACTATTAAGGGCATCAGGCATGTACTTTTGTAATTTAGTGAATATTAATATTAAAATATTTTATATCTATTTATGAGAATCCTAGGTCCATATACCTTTAATAGTTGGTCATGAGTGGAATTTTTACAAACACTCCTTCCATATTTTGTGTAGAATGTAATTTGTTATGGAAAGTCAATCCAAATTTGGTTATTACTTTTGATAGAACACGAGGTGTTTGATTATTTCCACATACACACATATTGAGATAATTTAATGTGGGTTTTTGGAATTTTCCCAGTTAATCCATTTTACATTATATTTCATTTACAGTGGTCATACAATATTTCCCCTAGAACGTTATATTTCTACCTAAAATTGAAATTTTCATTATTGCATAATTTTTATGTTTTTATTCAAAAAATAAAATAAATTTTATTTCATTTAAATTATAACATAGATAAAAATTAATTTTAATATTAGAATTTATAATGATTAAATATTATTTATTAAAATTTATTTATACACATAAAATGCATTTATTATTATTCTACAGCACATAATACATATATATGTTTGAAAATTTAGCTGAGAATTTAAATAAAATTTTTTAGCTTTATTAAAATAACACTTTAATATTTTTTTATAGTTTATTAAAATTTCAATACCCAACCTATAGAAAAAATTCATTAAAAATTTGTTATAGTTGAAATTTAATGTCCTTAGTCACATATAAGATGTTTTTTATCTTCTAACAATTAAATTTATAATTATATTTCTAGGAAAATATTTCTTTGAAATAATAAAAAACCAAGTCATTTTTTAATGATAATAATAATATATAATGAATAAAAATTAGTATTTTTTATTAAAATAAATTTTAATTATGTAATATATTTTTATTTCATTTAATATTTTAATATATTTTTTTGAATATTTTTTATTAATTTGTCAAGAATAATTAAGAAATATTAATTTTTCAAATTAGTAGAATAATATATAACAACTATATATTTGATGGTTAATTATCTAACAACTATATATGCAATGACCATATGTCCAAAAATCATATGTCCAATGATTGTATATCCATTATCCATTTCTCCAATGACCATAATTCTAATGATCATATCCCAATTATAATATTAAATTCTTATAAATAATCATAGAAACCTATCTAAAATCATTCATCGAATTCTCCAATTTCATTGTTAATATTTTTACTATATTTATAACTTTAATTATTTTTATAGTTACTATTAGTTTTATGGTCTTCATAGATGACCATGATTACGAAAATTTAAATTTTTTAGTTATTTTATTTACATGTGATTTAATTAATTTAGTAATATTACTTATTTTGTTATAATTAATTATCATGTAATTTATATCATTTTTTATTTTAATATTATACCATAATGAAATAGTGAATTATACTTTTAATTTTAGTTTCAGTTATATCATAAGATATCAAGAAAATATTTATCTATATAGAAATATATACAAATATCATGTGGTGTTACCTTCTTACACATATAAAATATATATTCCTTAAAAATTATGATACTTTAATGAAAAAATTAGGTTAATTACTCTTCAATACATATTCAGCTTTCAAGTTCACATCCTCAAATTTATCTTTTATCTATAGAACTTTAACAAGGTGAGTGGTCTTAATTTATAACACTTCTTCGTTATGATCCTCTATTTCTACTTATTTTTTCTCAATTGATAGATCATATTCTTATTGTACTGCCTCTATAATTAGTTCACATTAATATTTAGGTATATACTACTTCAAATGTGATAGATTGTTCAAATCATCCTCCCGGGAATGGTTTGATAGAAGACAAAGATTATAAACTACAATCACACAACAAATCCAATATTTTAAAAGAGATAATGTATATAGGGATCAACATTTGCTTCGTGATAAATATAATAACCCTCTTATATGGTGTTGTTTAAATCAAAACAATAACTATGACATTAAACTATAGATAACAGTAATTATTATCACCATTAGAATTCTATAAATTTCTTGTTATTTTAATATATTATTGAATGGTTTGGATTTTTACTAACATATTTTTAGAAAGATCTAGTCCAATAATTTTATTCCACATGAATTTATTATAACATGTTTTATTTATTCACCTAATCCGATAGAAAAACTCATATGGCTCAATTAGAATGATATAATTCTAAACGTTGATATTGAAATGCACTATGTGTTGATCAAAATAACATTTCAAAACCACTAAATGGGATATATTAATTTCATTTATAGTTTGAATTCTATTAGATTTTACTTTATTTTAAGGATTATAATTTATACTAGAGATCATCTTTGCATTCATATATTTTTATTGAATTCTCTAGAAAAACATGGTAAACCTTATATGTCAATCAGATAAAATGGAATATGGTACTATATGAAGCATTAAAAATTACTTTATGTATATTGTGTAATTTTAATTAAGGGATAAATATTCAAAAATAGAAATGAAATTTTCTAACATTGTAAGATATTCAAATATAATTAAAATTAAATAATGTCTTTTAGAAGTATGAGGAATTATTATGAAGAAATCCATTGTAATGTTCTCCCTTTTCAATGAAATAAAGTATAATTATTGCATCATTATATTATAATTATAGAATTCATCCTCAAATGGTTGAGAAACCGTGAATCAATATATACATACTATATAATTTCCCTCATTATTTTTTACCACTAGAAGTTCTATATCATATCTCTATACATATTTATACCTCCTTGATAGATAGGTAATGATCTGATATGTACATCACCTAAATTATACATGTTCAATTATTTTATTTAAGTCACACATATTCATTTCCAAAATCCTAAAAATCTTTCAATTTTAATTTTTAACCTTATAATTTTCATTTAATTTTTATATGTATTCAAATTTCTATTTTATACCTCTTTGATATTGTCTTTGATGGATAATTAAGCCATTATTGAACAAAGAAAATCTTTCTCCCCTTCCATTATGATTTAAATGTCAATACTTTGTACAACTAATTGTATTTTTTCTCTTTAAATATTCATCATGTATAAGGTATCGTGTTCATTTTTACCAAAAGAATTAATTACCTTATTTACCATTTACAAGGTGTTAATGTACCGATCTATCATAATACTTTATCTAATCTGACAATATCCATTGGAACATACTGAACTTATTTTTTTTAATATAGATATTTTTTCACTTATAGAAATTATTTAGGCCACATTATTCACCATTGAGATAATTACACTATTTATTTAATTAAAATATAACTATTTCTATCTCTAGACAATGAATTTGGTAAGTTTCTATGGGATATTTAATTGTAGTGAGGCATATGATGCCACCATGTCACTTCTCATGAGGAAATATCGTAAGGTATTCTTTGATGAATCATTATATATCAAAAACACTTATCTACTAAAGGGTTGTGTGTGTATAAATCTAGTTACTTACCATATATTTAGCTTCTAGAAATTTTCTTCTTTTAAATTCATCTAGAGGAACATGACTCTATTTCAAGGTAACCTGGTTAATGGGGTCAAAATAAACAAGACATTTCCAATAAAAAGTTAATAAATTATATCCCATTAAAGAAAACTATAGATCTTTGTTAAGTTGTTTTCTATGGGAAATTAGTTTTATTAATTATTTCTCTGATTGGTCCATAGATATACCACCAAAAATTATTAATAAACTAAGAATTATACCTTTATATCGATTATTCACATTTTATGAAATTACTATTCTGAATATCGTTTATCACGGTCTTCAATATAATCCTAAAATGATCATCATGATTTTATTTTCTCATAAAATATATATGCATATAATCTTTAAAATATATAAAATATTGATCACGTATCTATCCTAATAATCTTCCCATAAAATATTCGAAGATGGAAGGAGAAATAGTAAGTTCAAAAGGAATCACATTGAATTGATAGTGCCCAAATATTGTATGAAAGTTTATCACAAGTTTATCCTCTAGTATCACACTTAATCAATGATATCAAGATTGATTTTTCACTCTGAGAAGTTTCAATCCCCATAAAGTTGATTAAAAAAGTCAACATTATGGGGTAGAGGTTACAAGTTCATGATCTTGTTTTTATTATGTTCATGATTTTCAATACAAAGAAGCATCCACTATTATTTCTTCTTAGAAATGACAATTATTTAACAACATAGTGAAGAATTATTGAATGTAATACCGTTATCTAGATAATCTAGAGTTTTTCATCAATTATTAAAATAAAATCTGGGTTCTTATCTTTGTATTATTTGATATTAGCATATCACTAAGTATGATTTCCATTGAAAACTCATCCTCAATATCTAAGAGAAGACCACTAATCAACTTAAAAATATATTTTTTCACTCAAAAATGGAAAATCCTTAATATTGAGTTCAACATAATAATTTAAGATAAAAATCCATCATGGGTTGATATTAAGACACATATGATGGATTTAATTATCATAGGGAGTTGAATTTCAAATTTCAAATGACAAAATATCATTGGTGGACTTATATTATGATATACGAATTACCTAGCCCAAAAATAAAAAAATTTATACATTCCAAGAGATCCAATCCTTGTCATAAATTATCTCAAATTCAACAAAATAAAAAATAACAGAATTTTTTTGGAATCCCTTTCCCGCAATATTATATTACTGATTAGTTCTACTATTATGATGTGATCATTATATCACATGTATTTTTCAATAATAATTCAATAACTATACATTGATGATAAAAAATAACTATTGTACTGACTTTTCAATATATTTTGGAATTAGTGAACTAGGATCAAATATATTGTTGTGCACATTGATAATATTTATCACCACCCAAATATCATGATTCATTATTTTGTATGTTAAAAAAAATTGGCTACTTTTACTATCATGAATTATAACCATAGTAAGAAGTAATATGACAAGAAAAATCAATACTAGTATTTAATAAATTAATAAACATTTATTTTATCTTATTCCATTTTAGGTTTAGTATTTATCAATTCAAGTTCAGTATAGTTTATTTCATGTTCTTTCATATTATTCTTCATAACATAATGACTAAAAATAAATAAACTCTACTTTGATTCCATATAAGATGATAAAAAATAAAAAATATATATATATATTGTATCAATTTACACGAATATTCAATAGATATCATAATAATGTAGACCATGTATAATATTGTTTTAGTGTCTTTGGAGATTATATTCACAACCAACATATTTTACAACCATTATTCTGCATAACCAATAAAACATTTTCACACATGACACCCATTTAGACACATCATAAATAATAATATTCTAGACTACCTTTGGAATTAAAACATAATAAGGAGAGAGATTGGAAACACAATAATTATTTAATATAATAGATATCAATTGAAGATCATATTTGAGAATAAGATTATCATGTTTATAGGTGATGGTTATCAATGAATAACAACATAATATAGGGATATAATTCCAAATAAAACCTGAATCATAATTCATGAATCACGACATATGGATTTTAGTATAATATGGAAAACAAGGTACAATAATGTGTAATAATGTGAAAATTAATATAAGACCTAGAAACATAACATATAAATATAGGAATCATTTTTATTTGGAATAAAAATTTTGAATATAAAAAATAATAGAAAATATTTTATTATGCTAAGGATCATTTCTACGAATAGAAACACATAGTAGAGAAAGTCCAATAATAGATTTATTTCACTCCATATTCCCATTATTATAATGTAAAACATTCCATAATTCAATTGGTTTACTAAAATTCAATAAATAAAAAAGGTATTATCATATAGTGGAATAGATTTAATCCTCATTCCATAAACATAGTTTATATATTCACATACTGAAATGGGTTAAATCCCCATTGTATAAAAATATATTATAGAGTCCCATTGTATTTTTGGTTCACATGCTATTTAAAAAACCTAGTAGATGTAGTCCAATATAGAATTTGGTTCATTCCGTAGAAATTTTTTTCTAATGAATTTTGAAGTATTAACTAATTAATTAGAGGGATATATAATTCTAGGCTGACCCATAACTTAATAATTTACCATAAAAACATGTGTTATGTGAACATGATATCATTCATAACTCCATCACCACATAATTAACCCATGTGAACAAAATGTGTTTCATTAAAACATCCACATTAAATTATCATAAACATTATAGAGGGAAATTTTTGATTTTATATTTATATAATATCAAAAGTATAGCATAAAAACTTTAAAAAGATATTAATATTCATGAAATAAACATTATAAAAGAAATTGATATTTTTTTTAAAAAATATGATAAAATGTACTTTAGCTTTTATAAAAAATTTATTTCCTGTGGAAATAATTTTGAACCAATTATTTATAAAAATAGATATAAATTAGATTATAATTAATAGATGATATAAGTAAACTTTATATGGAATTGTTATTATGAAAATAGAAGAATACAGTTTGTAGAATGTTAGAGTGTGGGAAATGGTTAAAACTATATGTTTCAAATTTCTTAATGAAATCAAGAATGAATAGAAATTGACATTAACTAAACTGGGTATAAGTAAAATGAAAAAATAATGTGGAAGTCATTAACATGTATTCAACAAATTATCAAGAGAAAATGAATATTTTCAAATCAATACAAAAGTTATCTTTTAGTAGTATTGAACACCAATGTTCGGTGAATTTTTAAGAATAAATATCAACCCACTAAATAACTATAGAAGAATAAAATATGTTAATTTATTGATAATAATGATAAATATTTCCACAAATGGAAATTTAGTTATAAAAAATCTATATTCCAATGTGAGATCATAAAGAATCCATTACCTCGATCTTATGCTTATATGAATGAGCTCTAACTACCATTATAATAATTTTTGTTTTATTATTCTTGTGTTTAGTAACCATTTAAATATTTTTTATATAATTACATTAATTTTTAATTTCTTATTAACCACATATTAATTTATTACATTTAAAATTAATATTCTAATGTTATCTGTTTTGTTTCCACACAAACATCAGTTTGGATGTTCTGATCCTTAGTCCATGATCATGGGGTCATCTACTACAAATTATTAATGAATCTTTAATATGTTTGTTTCATATATTTATGGTGTTCTATTTATATTTCAAGGAACTTACCATGACTATTCATAAGGAATGAATAAGAATATTTTATAAGGAGAAGAGTTTTGGAATTTTATTATTTTACATGGGTAAAAAAAATAAATGTTTATATTGGGTTCACAAATTAACAAGATTCATAAAATAAGAAAGTAATTATTCAAAATATTTGAAAATAGAGACCCCAATATAACAAATAATATCACGTGGTTAATGATTTGGTGAAATAGAAAGACTGGTTCCTTGGTTCAATTATAAAAAGACTATATCAGGGTGATCGTTGAAAGGTTTCTGATGACCAGATGTGATGGTATTTAAAATACTAATGCCAACTTATTTAAAATATAAATGGAAATAAAACCATATACAGAGGAGGAATCAAAGTACATGGACATAAATTTGTATAAACCAGAGGTAAAAAGTCTCATATGTGGAATAGTTTCCACTAAAATTGATATTTCCCAAGAAGTTGAAGTTTCTAGTCTGTTAATGTGGAATATAGGGAAATTAAATTGGAATACCAAGAATATAATCGATAATTATTTTAATGTAATGTAAGAAATTTTCTTTTTTATGATTAAATGATCTATAGTTTGTTTATGATGACACAGTCTTTGTGGGAGACTCTTATTCACAAAAGAAGATAACCTTTTTCATCATTACCTTCAAATGATCTTTGTTAATTTAGAAGTCAAGGATTTTACATGTGAATGAATTGTCTAAAATTATTGTATAGTATGTCAAAATAATTAATGAAAAAATGGAAATGGTATTGTTGATATTTCTATTGGATGATATCTAATATAGTTAGAAATTTGAATTACACTACTAGGATAGTCCGAATGTGATACAGTTAGATAAAAATATGACATTATATGAATAGAATAATCACATTGACCTTAAACACCATTATATAGAGAAGTTTTATTATGATAATTTAATGGGGATAAAAAATATATTTATATGACATAACCATATAGATATTTAAACCCATTGGTTAGTCATGAAAATTTTAAGGAAACATTATGGAATAGTTGGACTTGGGTGAATGATAATGAAATATATAGGTGTTTTATGTATTAGAAGTTTATAGTATGATTTTTTCAAAAGAGTTATAATATTTCATGATAATTCTATTATAAATATATAAATGAGAGTTTTTTTTGTTTTGAATACTTTTCAAGAGATAGTGTTGGTTTATATGAAGGAGAATATTTATGGAACCCTTCAGTCTTGTTAGAGCTTCCACATCAAGATTCTATGGTAGACAATAAATTTTCTATAATGTAAAATTTACAAGGGATAAAAATCATAGAATTAAAATTTGAAGAAATTTATATGATCTTGAAAACATTGGAGTGATGGTAGTGTCTATGTTTTAGTAACTCCAAACAAGGAGTTTTCATGAATGGACTGACGTGTAGGAGCATAGTTATTCTACAATGAAGGATTGTATGGATAATGAATCTACAGGAAATCACTTATAACTATTTTAATCACATAAATCCCTTTAAATGTAGGAGTTCAGTGCAAACATTTGATTGGTTGGTCCCCTCTATAAATAGAGGGGGACAACATGTTTAGGTGTTGAGTCATTACATGTTCTTGTGATATATATCGAATCTATTTCATTGTGATTTTAAATTTTTACAACCATTGAAATCAATGTGTGAAATTATTATTATATCAATATCTGATGAAATTATAAATTAAATAAAACTGCTTTTTCATTTTCTAACTTTCATTTCCATTCCTTTTTTCATGTGAATATTTTTTGTGACATTTGAATGAACATGTTTTCTTTAGTGAGTCTTAGTGAAATGATTTCAATAATGTGATTATTCTATTTTATAGTGTATAATAATTTGTAGAGTTCCTTCTGGTGTCCTTTCTTATTCATTTCATGTATTTAGCGGAAATATATCTTGGTGTTTTTTGTTTTTACGTGACTTAAAACAGGTTCATGTAGATGGTAAAACCAACAAAAATAATAATTCCATATAACAACAGATTGTGTAAAAACATGTTATTATTTTGTAATAAAATACTGTGTATAAATATTAATATATTAAAAAATATCTTATTAATCTAAAAAATAATATTTAATAATAAATGGATGAATACGATAAAAAATAATAACTAATTAGAGGATAAAAGTTACCATGCAGACTTGAATCATCTTTTGGAGAGCCTCTTTGAAATGTGGGGTTTGGAACACATTATCTTGTATATTAGATTTTAATTGTTTCATAAGATATTGAAGGATAAAATTTAGCCAATAATTTAAGTGAAAACTAAAGGAAATGTGTGGAAAGATGTGGGGGATGGGTGATTTTGAAGGTGATATTGAGTCCCACTGTCATAAATACCCATTCATTAATGATTACTGAATGTAATGTCACAAAAATATTATATCTAAATTGGAAAAAATATACATTGGATATGGGGACATCCTTTATGCCTTCATACTCACATAAGTTGATAATTTTTATGATTTCTCATATTGTTATCCTTTAGTTAAACGCTTATTTTATACTAACCAAGGTAACCAAATTTTTACCTACGTTACATAATATTGTCTATAAAAATAAAATTTACAATATTACCTAGTTTAATAATGTTGATAAGAAATTTCTATTCTATTTTTATTGTTTTTAAAGGTTATTAACATTATTTTTAATATAAAAAAACATAATTATTAAAAAATAATTTTTTAGAAAAATATATTTTTATAGATTAAATGAAATTATTCTTAATCCTATCCATTTAATAATTAAATGAATCATAAATTTATGAATATATAAAAAATAATAAATTTCATTAAAATCACTCTACAATATAGAACATCACAATATATTAAAATAAAAACACATATATTATGAAAACAATTAATTAAAAAACATTTTTCAAACATTAAATGATTTTAATCACACCCCCTTAATTATTTATGATCTAAGAATTAAATTTTATGAATCTATATATATTATAATCAATAATTTCGTTTTATATAGTCCTTAAATTTTCCTTCCATCATAATGATGTTAATACTATAATAATTAATAAAAATACATTTTATAATTAAAAGGGAATTTAATTTTCTATTATCTTTTTATCTCATTCCAAAACTAAATAATTCATTTCAATTATTTTATTCTTAATTATTAAATAATATTACCCAAATTTAATGTACTTATTAGATATAAGTATATAAAATGACCACATATCAAATATCAATATTCCCAATAACCATATGTTCAAAGAATATATTCCTAACTAAAACATGTCTTATTTACAAATGTCCCTTGACTAAATTTCTATGAGTCGTATGTATAATGTCTTTATTATATTCATATATATATATATATATCTCCATTTGTAAATCATTAAAATTATTCTTTCTATTCTATAATTTATTTATTAGTACTTTTATAATATTTATAACATTTCATATTCTTTATATAGTTATCATTTGAGGTACCACATTCATGTAATATTATGATTATAGAAATTCCAAAATTAGACTAGTTTTATTTTATTTTTAATTTTTTCAGTTGTTTTAAAAATTACATTTCATTTATGTATCTCATTTCATATTTCATTTTATAATGTGGCATTCTACCAAGTGAAATAAACCATGATTCAATTTAATTGGGTTTTGATATGGAATTATATTGAACATAATATATATTAAAAATAAAATTCATTCTAAAAGCATGATGTGTAACATTGTAATCTATCAATATAATTTTAACCTTAAAATCATAATACTATAATGAAAATAAAATAGGATCACTTCCATAATCACATATTTAGTTTTCTTTATCATTATATAAGAAATATGATTCATATAGAGAATATTAACTAGGTGAGTAACCCTGTATAATCGCACATTATATCTATGGATGAACTATTCTACTTGTTGTTCATTATAAAAGATAATATGTTTAACTGGTAAAAACTCTATGTTGTGTACACGTAAATGGTAAGGTCTGTACATCATCAAAATAGATACAAGGAACATGTCTTATACATGGGATATTATTAGTTGAAGCGTTAGATGAAAAGATACCACACCAACATGATTGATGATTTCAAATGGGCCAATGTATCTATGGATTAAATTTAACTTCTTCTAAAATATCATAAACCTATTCTAGGTTTATATTTGAAGGAATACCTTGAATTTGAATTGAAACTCTAAATATTAGGTAGTTTAATTTGTGTTTTAGTTTTATTAGATTTTTATAGTTTTGATATTACATTGAATGGATTTAGAATTCTCTAAAATTTTATGAGAAAGATATAGTCGTAGAATATTATTCTCTTTGAAATCATCATATAATGTGGGAGTTCATCACATCACCCATAATGTTCCTCATAAAGTGTTGTTTTAAGGATATAATTGAAACTATTTTTATATAATAACATTACCATAGGATGGTGCATATACCAACTTACATTAAAATCCATTGAATATGGTCTCATTATTTCATAAAATGTTTAAATGGTTATTTCATATAGATCATTAGTTATAGAGGTTATGAAGCGGTAATTATTATCAATTTATATAATTATTTTAGTTTATTTATCTAGAACATCAAGGTAAACCTCATATACCAATATAATATAATTTAAAATCATACTTCATGTAGCCTTATGATTTATTATGTATGTCCTATAAAATCGATCAAATGATAAATCTCTATGAAAAGAAGTGAAATATGATAACTTCATTAGGAATTAAACATCAATACCAATGAAGTTATTAAATTTTGAAGTCTTGGGAAACAAAATAATTAAATACATCGGGATGTTATCACATTTCAATACTTTTATAACTAATGATTATATCACCCTCTTATATATTTTATATTAAAAGATTACTTTCATGAAATCGATAAATCATTATATATAATTTTAAATATTCCTTCTCATGGTATCACACAAGTTATGATATTTAAGATCTCTATACATCCATTTTAATTCATTATTGATAGAGAATAACAAGATATGATAATTTTCCAAGACTGACTGAAAATTACCATAATTTATATTCAAAAAAATTGATGAAAATGTGAGAAACATCATAAGGAAAAAAAATTCATCATCCACCATAAGATGTAATTGAACCATTAAAATTAAGTATGATCATATTACAAGAACTATCTATATAAAATTTCCAATAAAAACCAGTAACCATTATATCCAGGTCATCCTTGATATGACTTCAAACTGATAGTTCATCTTATCCCATGTATAAATTAACTACTTCACATGTATCTTCCATTTATTGGATCCTGTTATCAATTTGAGTTCATTCCTTTGAACCAATCAAATTTCTCTTTGTTTTTGTCCACTAAAATCAATCTCCCACTCATCATCCATACATTCTCTATGGAGGCCCTAATCTAGAAGGTCTTCTCCAAGATTTATTCCTCATAATGGTTAATAAGTTCCATGTAGTCCCCCAATTGTAAAACTTCTTAAATGAAACCCATTTCTGATTAGACAACAAAAATTTCATGTTATCATTTAGAAAAGTGGTGGACTCAATATTTTAATAATCCACCACTATATATCCTCCCTGCACCGGGTTAATTTCTTACATAACAGAATTTTTTTTCACTTTTTCTTACCATCTATGCCTTTAGATCACTACTTATTATAAGTGAATATTCAATCCATATCCCTGGGTCTCAACTTCATGACATATAATGTTTCCATAGGTTTGGGTAGATAAGTGTAATCCTTACTCCCTTTTGATTTCATTTCCTTTACTAGAATGAAAATCCTTGAATCCTAAATTCACTTCCATAATTTTTTTCTCCTTGGGCCATGAATCCTTATACCATGGAACTCCTCTGCACTATCCTTAGAAAACAGGCTTGTCACCTCATCATGTGATTTGGTCCTAGAAAATCCTTTTCCTGATTTATACATCACATCCCACTCATGAACTCTATGATCTCGTACCAGCTCTTTCACTCCCATGCTTTCAAATTGGTTTCCATGTTTTGAAGTTGAGATGATTCTTCTGGGACATGACTCTTACACTACATACACCCTATAATCTAATCCATTCAATGAACTATCCTAATTCTTGATTCCCATTGAAATTCCCTCATAAGTTTCCAAAATCACTTTTAAAAAATTAAGATCCTTTTAGGCATGTACAAATCATGCATAAGTGGTATAATTCAGATTTAGTGGTTAAGAACCAATGGAACAACAAAACCCACCCCTAGGTTCCCACTAACCCCAAATTAGATTTAATGTTGTGTGCAACAAGATCATTTAACAATTAGTTTAAAATAACCAAATTCTTCAGGTTTTCATTCTTGAAACATGTCTCTTTAATAACAGGATTGGCCAGTTCTGAACAACTGTTACTCACCATGTTTTCTATTAGTGAAATTCGAATTGACTGTTGAATCATCAAATAAAATTTCCCTTATCCCACTTCATAGATTTAACAACATGTTGATGGTAGGTATCCCAAAAATAGACAAGGCACAGAGAAATCCTTCTAGGATTCAAAAATCACAAAAACTTTGCAATGAAACTCTTCTCAAATGGACATCCCAACCCAATTAACTTGATGATTGGAGAAATCAACATCAACACATATATGAGGGGAGATAGGACAAAAATAAAATTAATTATATTATCTTAATAGAGATAACATCCTATCATATTTCCAAGAAAATCTATAATATATGTATTTTTAAAAGGCATCAAATGTTCAGATAAACTTACCCAATGATTTATCATAGGATAATTACGCTTCATGTGAATGTCATAAGACCACCAAAATAAATATAAATGATTCCCATTTGAGATGTGTAGATATTTTTACAAATCATGAATTGTTTCCTCTATTAATGAAAACGGTATCATGATATTCCATTTATCAAGAGGACTGAAAATCTTCCTATCCTTTAATGCCTAAGATCCAAAGATGAACCTATTAAAGGTAAAATCTAAAGGATTATGAGATCATAATTGAGCTAGAAAATTGAAATCTATAAGTCCTAGGATTCTTTGAAATCTATGGTTGAGAGAGGAATATGAAGTTCTTCGTCCTATAGTTATATGTCCTTTGGATAGGTCAAAATAGATGGATAGCATGGTAGAAATCTGTGATGAGGGAACAATGTAAAGGGGGGTAACCAAGACTCAGTAGAATACACAAGACGATCTCCTCCTTCTAATGGGGAGGAGGGACCAAGACCACCATCATAATTCTAGAGAATCACCAATATGAAATAAGAGATATTTTTCATTAACCCTTAATTTATTTCCCCTTCCATTATCCAAGACATTGTTTTTCAATTCAATTATTTATGGTACACATATTCATTACAATGATCATATAATTCCACCAATGATAGAATAAAAACTTGGAATACCATATAACATATTTATATCTGAAAATTAAACTTTTATTCCCTTTTGATATTAAAATGTATGGGTGGTTGGATGATCATTTGAGAAATACTGAATTTCATCCCTTACCTTATGATTTCATTGCATATCCTTTGAAAATATGTATCTATTGGTTCTCTTTAAATCATCATCTTGTATAAGTTACTATAATCTTTCTTACTCAATGCATTACCCACCATTTTATATTATATGGTGGTAAGGCATTGAGATGTCAATGTTCTTGATCAACTCTAACCATATGCTTGAAAATATGTTCAATTACTTACATGTGAATATAAAATTTATGCTCTTATTATTAGTATATACGCCACTTAATTATTTATAGAGATAATTATTTCATTTAATTAATAAAAATATTTATGTTTTATGTTATAGATCTTGTGTCATTTAATGTTTCTTTTGGAACGTCAATAAACATGATTCATAAGCTACCACCACATCATTTTTCAAGGAATAACGCAATAATTTTGGTAAGTGTCATTGTATGTCTCCAAACCATTCATATTTAAGGGTAGTGTGAGTATATGTTTATTAACAAAACTTCTCCAAATATCCTTGAAAATTTTCCAAAATTCATCTATGTATATGAATTTGAAAACTCTCCATGGTAACATTGTTAGTGAATTTGACATTCCAGAGAAATTTCTCACATGTCATCAATAGTATCTAATCATTTTAAGAAAAATAAAAATCATTATTACAGTGGTAGATTTTGTCTAATCAGTAAATACATGTTTCATTGAATGATATATAGATTTATGATCTCTTGGGATTAAATGAATCAATAATGTTATTTTATATATCTTGAAATAAAATTTTCAAAATATGGAATAATTTTTTGGGACCTTATCATAACATAAAAATATAGAACATAAATTTAGAGAAATATTTAAAAAAATCAAAATTTTACATGCCTTAGAACCATAATGGGTTAGTGTCTATGCATATTAGATATTTTATCAACTTATTTCATGTATGATCTTCTACATACACCATAAATTTTATATCTGATTATATACTTCTTACACTAATCTTACTTTCAACATTAATTCATTATAGTTGAAAATATAATCATAAAAATGGAATGATCAGATTATTAGCAGGGATAAACATAGGATACATCATTCGATGATCCTATGAAAGAGTTTGATCAGAGAAATGGTTTGAGTTCTTGAAAAAAAAATGTAAAACATTCATATAAAATCAATCACTGAACATAAATCTTGATTTATTTTATAATTCTTTAGCATTTAAAAAGACATGAATAATAAAAAAGAGTAATAATAATTAATCAATACTAATAAATCAGGGAATATCACAAACATAAGAAAATATAAAGGGAATGGTGGAATAATAATAAGATTAAAAAAAAATTTAGTCAAGGATCACCTACAATTCTATCATCACATAGTGTAAAATTTCTCAAAATCGATTGGGTTCACTCGCAAACATCTTTCATCCTAGGAATATGTTTATTCCCCTTCCTATTTTATATTTCCTCATCATATTTAAATCATCAAACAATATATATGATGTATTTAATGTATGCAACCATCATAAAAGAAAAAACATATATATTTTTTCAGCATTAGCATAAAAAATAATTATTGATTCATTGGGTAAAATTTCGAAAAAATAGGTTTTATAATGTTTTTCTAATCACACAGTCATACTCCATCTAGATAAATAACATTGGTGGAATGATAAGATCAATTCCCAATGATTAATAATAAATATAAAACTATGTTAACATAGATAAAAAATATATTAGATGGAGAATTTGAGAATTTATTTGAAAACAAGGTAAAAATAATTTTCATTCATTAACTATAAAAAATAAAATTTCAAGAATATATAGGAAATGATTTTATTTGAAAGTTACCAAATAAAAATGGAATAAAGTAATTAAATAAAATAACCGTCATGATGGTGGGAAAATAAAGTCAAATATGGTTAAAACTAAAATTAAGTAATCTTATAGTTATAGAATATAAAATTCTTAAAGGCATTTTATTGAATATAGACATGGAAGAAAAGGTTCATCAGCAAAAATGAAATATGGGTTTTTATTAAAAATATTTTATTGATCATTTGATATAAAAATTAGTAGAGATTGAAATGAAATCCTTAAACCATCTAGAATAACTAGAGAAAAACAAACTATGATTTTTATAAAGGATTAAGGTTAATTAATTCTCTAAAATCTTAATCAACCATAAACAATCAAAATTAAAAATGAGATTGAGAAATAAACCCTTACCTGAAGTCCGGAAATTCTACATATGAACTATTATAAACCTTAATAATAAATTTTTAATTATTACACACCTATACTAGGACCATTTTCATACTTATATTACAATATAACATTGCTATAAAATTTCAAATTACCCATTTATTAACAATTCTTCATTAAGATCACTATTTGGGTGAAAACATATCTATTTTCCATGGATGTTTTAGTATGAAGATTCTAGTATACCCAAATTTTTAATGTATTCATTTTCAAAATAATAATAATGTTATAATTATCACCTATTTTCATTATATAATCCTTTATAACCATTCATATAATTTTGTGATGAAAAATTAATTACATCACTTCATAGAAATGCTAATATGAATGTACACTTGAGTAGTGTTTTCATTTTCATAAAACTGGAACGAATGAATGGTAAATTATAATATATCATTATATAATAATAATAATAATATCCTAAATATCATTTTTATTTATTAAATCCATCCATATTTCTATCCATGTATGGATGGAATGAAAATTCAATCATATCGGATCATGTTGGTGTTAGTCCACACATATGAATGAGCAACATTATCATTTCTCTTATGAGATAAAGGTGTTAAAAAATGGATTTATCATTAATATGAAAACATTTTTTTATATTAGTGATACTTATTTTATCATTTTATGGTGGTAACAAAATAATTTTAAGAGGATAGAAAAAATATGTATAAAACAATTCATTAATGATGATTGCCTCTTATTTGAGAAAACACCTTTGGATTTATTCATAAAGAATATTTGGATTTTATTTTACTAAGAATAGAAAAGACATAACATGGATAGAGAGTTTTATAAAATATTTAGTCAGGTTGTGGTCATCCAGTATTTCTCAAGAAGGTGTGAAGAAGAAATGTAGGGATGTACCATTGTTTAAGTGAGGTAGTGGGTAAACAGGTAAACATATAATATTTCCATATAGACGTACTTGTGGAAAAAGGTGGAAAAATATTCAAATATATGATAATGTAAGGTATGAATATTTTTATGAAATCAAATATATATAATTTTAGGTTTTGTATCAAACCTTATATTTTATTTCAGATCCATCATTAATCCTTTCTAACATTAATATAGGTAGTAAATATTTACCATAGTAACTAATCATTCTGATGAAAAATAAAAGTGGAATAATTACCAAATTTGGAAATGTTGATTAAAAATATTGGATGAATGTTATAAAATTAAATTTTTATAAGTTTAACATGTTTAATTTAAAATAAGTGTGTAAAATACAATGGATACTATTTTTAGCAAAATTGCTTTTTAATCATAAAATTAATTTTATTATTATTCCATTCCTCATAACAACCATTAAATGTATTTTAAAACACTAAATTGAATATAGTATCTATACAATCCATAAAAATACATCATCTATACTAATTAATTGTATTTATTAAGATAAAAAATAATTTTAAGAATAAAAGATATTTTTCCAAATGTAAACTTTTTTACCTTTAAATGTTTATGTTTTTAGTTATTACCAGTTTATGGATAATTAATTTATATTCTACATGAGTAAACGATACTTTTATCGATTTAATACTTTTAATAATTTTTAAATGATATATATACATAAAAAATAAAACTCATAAAAATATTATTCAAACGAGTTCTTTATAATCAATAGTATTAATACAAAAATTACATTACATTTATCAATTATATTTCATTTAAATACCAGATAATGTGGTTAATTTTATAATTTGTAAGTATTATTGACATAATATTAGGGTTTTAGGGTTTATAATTAGTTTAAAAAGTTTATTTATTGAATATAAATATATTCTAAAATATCAATGTTTTACAATAAATCCTCTTATTAGTATTTTGCCTTCAAAATTTGGACACTCTAATAATAAAAACTATGGTTTCCCTACCAAAACACGTAATAATGTTCCCAAATTTCTTCTATAAATTAATTATTCTTACAAATAACTCTTACTATGGGTCTTTTCATGTTCCCTAGCACATTATCGACATATCTATGATTTCTATCAGTTCTTCTTCAAAAGATAGATCAATATCTTGTGATACAACCTATGAGTCGAATATATATGATGGATATAGTATGTATATTCTCAAAAGGGATTCATGTAACACATCATGATCTTTGGAGGGTGTTGGAGTAAGCACTATATGTAAAATCTATATCTAGATTTGATCTATAATTTCATAGGGAATGATATATATGTGGCCCAACATCCCTTTCTATCCAAATCTCAAAACCTACTTGCAAGAAGATTTTCCAAGGAAGGCAGTACAACCAACATTTAATATCAAATCCTAATTAATGTTTTTAGAATATATATTCTCTAAAATTTGAGATAATATGATATGTTTTCGAATGGATTTATCTTTATCTACCACTTTCTCTGTCTGCTCTGGTCCAAATAGATTTATTTCGCTATCTCCAACCCATTATATTAGAGTTTTTAACATCTATCCATAGAGGTAATCAGAAGGATCCATATAAATGTTTGACTGAAAGCTATTTTTGTTTAAAAATTAAAACATAGGAAGGTATTGATCCCGAACTCCTTTTAAGTATATATAAAACTCTCTATATATGTCTTCTACGGATTTAATGGCCCTCCTAGACTAATGATCTATTTAAGGATGACATGAATAACTAGATCTCAACTATACATTCAAATAATATTAAATAAATCTCTAGAACATTGAGGTAAAACTAGGATATTAGAAAGTTATTAATTATAGTTGTACTCAATTCAGCATTACCACATCCTTATCAAATTAACTAATAAATTAATCAATATAGAAAGTATTCTCCAATAGTAATGAAATGCCTTGATTTTATGATGTGAATGACTAAAAAAATAACATTGTTCCCTATATATGTATTATGATGTATGGTGATGAAAATAATTCTAATGTTTTCATATTTCAAATTAGGTATGGGAAATGGTTGTAACAACCTCATACACTTCTATCACACAAATGAAACATTGTATTATACCAAACATCAAAAAACATACTCTGTGTTATCTCTCTTCATGTTCTTTCACCAAAAATGATATTTATGTTCCCTATACATCTTCATTGTTCTATGATGAATAGATAATGATGAAAGATGACCTTCATTAAATATACAATTATTCAATTATTGAATTAAAACTTTAAAAAATCAATTAATGATCCATATCATTCATTCACTATCGTAAATCAACTTAGGAATATTACTTACATACTTTTAAAGAACCATGTCTTCATTTTTTATGCATCTTTAATCTTCAAATGAATGAGAGATTGAAAAATCATCAGATAATGATATGATTTATCCATTTTTATCATAAATTCATTATTTTTTTAGCTATAAATACATATGTACTATATCTCTTTTAATTATCACCATGGATATGATTTCATGGTCCTTCTGGCTTAGTCCAATAACCCCCTTTTCACCTTCACAGTGTGGTAATTTATTTTTTTTCTTAATCCTTTAATGGTTCCAAAAATCTCCTATAACGCATATTATTCGCATTCTATGTGAATATATACATCATTGGTTTATTATCATCATTTTTTTCACAACTTTATCCATAAATATAATAGATCATAACCATTAAAGAAAAAAATACTTATACTGGTTCCCAATCATGATTTGGATAATATTTCTTATTAAACATCAATGAGATAGAGGGATTCCACCCCCATCATGTAATTATATATGCGAATATATCCCATGACCCTATCTAATTCGTCAATATAGATAAAACATATTTTTTAACGAAAGGCAGTGTGAGAATGTATGAGTAGATCATACTTCTTTTTAGTTCCATTATTTTTTTTTTCAAATTCATCTTTCCAATAGAACTCATCTCCACCCCATGGATACATGGTTAGTGGATTTTATATATTGGATAAATTTATTACAATGTGTTAGCAGTGTATGTACAACCTATGAAAAATATAGATTATGGTAATTGTGGTTTTACTACGTTATTTTTCAAAGAAATTTACTATTTGATAGAGCCATCAATATTGCATTTCATATAATTACATAACCCCTGAATAATAAATTCTATATCCAAAATTATCATTTACTAAAATTAAAATATAGCTTCTACTTTCTCAATCTCTTAATCACAATCCTAAAGTGATATTCATGGTCTTTGTTTCCCTTGAATTTTATAAAAATATCACATAAAAAGTCCTTCATAGACTAATCAAGGAAATATATAAAAAATATATTCATTACATAATTGATGGTATATAGTGAATTTTTATATCTACGGGGAATCACTATAATTTCATAACTAATATCCCTCTTATGGAAGGGTTTCTTGGACATAACCTCCATTTTGATCCTCAATTTATGATATCTGGATTATTTGTCAACATTTAAATAGTAATGAGGTCTTATTAATTGATAAAATGAATCATCAATATAGGGTAGATGATAAATGTTCTTTAGTAATCCTTTTACATTCCAAAAAAATCAATTAAAATACACACTTCCACCTCTTTCTTATTAAAAAAGGAATAGGAGCATCAGATGGGGATGCACTTAGATGAATGAATCCTTTCTCAACATTATACTATATTTTCTTCTTCCTTTCATTAAACTCAATCATGGAGATTCTATATATAGTCTTTGAAATAGGTCTGACACTATATACGAGTTCAAATGAAAACTACACATCCTGATTCAGGGGAAGAGAAGTTAACTATTTAGTAAAGACATCAGTATAATATATCAATATGAAATATCCTCAATATGGAGTTTATACCCAATCAATAGAGTTTTATACACCTCATTAATAAGTAATAAGAACCATTCAATGGATTTAGTTTCCATTGGATGTTCATTTAGATCCTCAGATCAATAGAAAATCATTGGTCCATTTAGAATATGTAACGTTACTTCCCTAACTCAATGATTGATATGATATCTATATAAATAAATCCAATTCATGAACAAAATCACATTAAAAAAACTAGAGGATGAATCATAATACTTACATGATTCATATTCTAAATAATATATCTGAGAGGAGATATAGACATGATATGGAATTATCATACCACTAGGAGTTGTCTCTAATAATTCGACATCTACTCATTGAGATGGTGATAAAATACACTTTGGAAATTCTGTAGATAAATATGGTTCTATATATTAAAAATGAAATAACATATTTTTCATTCTAAAGATGATAAAATTTATGAATTTAATGAATTCATTCTAATTAACCACATTTATAGTTGTGATCAGATATTATTTCCCCTTATCTCTTAGTTTATGAAGTTATTGATGAAAATTAAAATAAATAACACTTGGATTCATGAAATGGTTGGAATAATACCTATTTATATTGAATTTGTATTCTTGGAGTGCCAATGGTGTAATTAACTAATTATTCTTTGTATTTATTTAATTTTCTTACCCTTTTATTTATCATCAACATTTACTCTATCAATGTCCTTCCTTTCAACATAAGAAATATTTTCCATTTTTTAGAAGATAATTTATATCATGATAAATTTAATACTCTAAGAATAGAATTCAACACATTATCTTCTATTAATTATAAATTATACACCACTAGGATAACATTTATAATCTCTTAGAACTATAGAATAAAAAATAAATTTTTAGTTATACTGATCTATTACTCAAAAACATGTATATTAGAGGACCCAGTGAAATAATGTTGGTTTGGACTCAAAAAAGACTTGATATTTTTATTTTCCACCCTTTTATAATTTGGATTATTAGTATGATTCATGAATTGATATGGTTATGCGAGTATAACCATAATATTTTTCATTCCTTCTCCCATGGCATTCCTTTTCTCACGAGGATAATTACCTTTTTGTAACTTATTTTCATTTTTAAAATGATTCTTCATGGTTACCTCCATTGACTAAATCCAAAATTAATAGTATAATAATAAATCTAAAATAATCAGAGTTAGAAATCATATAATCAAAAAAATGGTTCATAATATACACTACATTATGAAACCTCTTTATCAACCTATGACACATTTTGGTTCAACATATATCAATTTCATTTATTCATAGGGTTTCTTATTTTTATCCTAATTTTCCTTATAGAAAAATCTCTAAGAAAAACTTAACCCTACTTGAATACCAACATTGGTGACATAATAATAACATATAGAAATATTCCTTCATTATGTATGAATATTGAATACATTTCATAATAATATATTCCCTATAATCGTAACAGTTGAGTGAATATTTATATTAGATATATAATTAGAATTTAAAAAGTAAGGATATAAAAATATTCCAAAAAATTATTATCTCATTTTAAATTTCATAGAAATATCATTTATATAACCATTTTTTATAACATATGGAAATTGAAACTTTGGAAAGGGTGATCTTAGATTTTAACAGAGGGTAAATATAAGAGATAACATTTTATGATAATATGGAACAATAATTTAATAATAATCATAAAATAGAATAAAAATATCTTATAGTTTTCATATCCAATCTGGGATAGATCATAATTCAAGAGTGATGGATTAAATACTTTGCATTTCAAAAGGAATGTAGAAAAATATTGAGGAATCCAAATTAATGAATAATTTTACATTATTGAATTTCATAAGAATTAGAACATGTCATAGAAATTATGGAAAAATACTATGAATATAAAATCATTTTGTCAGTCAAGGTTCACTTTAAGACTATCATCAAAATGTGCATAAAGTCCCAAAATAGAATTGGTTCACTCCCCTAACACTTTTATCAATTTAATGGGTTCAATACCTATCCTAGTTTATATTATCTAATGGGATATCTATCATTTAGAATTAGTTGGATTATTTTAATTCTCCCACCCATAGAATAATTAAAACCAAACTTATGTTTTCTAAAATATCATAGAAACATTCATCATTACATTAAAAAACAACCAATAAAAAATTAAATGATTTCAAAATGTTTTTTCATTATATAATCATATTCATCAAGAGAAATAACATGGATGGAATGATTATTTCACATACCCAGTGATTTATAATAAACCTCAAGGGCTATTGATATATAAGAAGAATACCGTTAAAAGTAATTCTTTACATTTCTCAAAAAATTTTAAAAAGTTGCATTTTTTTGGTATTTCAAAAACTAGAATATCGAAAATGTTAAAAAAATTTAATTCTTTAAATATATCCTTGGAACCATGTAAGGTAACATTAATATGAAATATTTAATATGATTTTTAGAAAAGTTTTATATTTTATAAATTTTAAAATAAACATTTATTTTATGAATTTGGTAAATAGTAAAAATGTACCTCGTTCAAAAAATGAAGAGACGAAACCTTTTATTTTTTAAAAAATCAAATAAAAAATTAAATAAAAAATTTATTTAACTATAGAAAATAATATTAATGGTTATATTTTAATGTATATAGACATTGAAAAAACATTTATCTGACTAATAAAACAAATAAGGTCACTTATTCTTAAAAAAAATTCATTCAACTTATCCACCAAATAGAGGAGAATTGATGGAAAAATGAAAACATAAAGAATAACCTGAGGAGGATGAAATAAAAGGATGTAAAATATATTTATCATATAATACTCTCAATGAAAATTAATTCTTAAATAATCTTGATTAAAAATGATATTTCATCATAAACCCTTACCTAGGTCCTTAAATTAGACTTATACACTCTTATATTCCTCGATAATAAATTTATATTAAATATAAATTAATTGAATGACCATATTCATACATATATTACTATATAATTGTCCAATATAAATTAAAATCTCACATTGATGAATTATCCTTCATTAAAAACAATTCTGGTGAAAACTCATTGGTTATCCATGAATGTTTTGGTACGATGGTTCTGGAACATGAACCATGGTCATGTTTTAATCATCCCAACAATTTAATCTTTTTATAATTATCAGTAACATTATTTATATACACTTTTATATCCCATAACATATTGTTTTGTTAAAAAACGAGTTACATCACATCATTGAGATAATAGTTCGTATGTACACATTAGTATTATTTTAATTTTTTAATGAATGAAATAAATAAACATAAATAATAGTATTTAATTATTATATCATAATAATATAATAAATATCATACATATTCATTAATTAAATCTATATACCAATCCATATATATAGGTCATGAAAATAAAATCATATCGCTTCATGGAAGTGGAGGCCCACACATACACATGAACAATGTAATCATTTCATATAGGATTGAAAGTAGATGAAAACGGTTTTAACTGTAACACCTTATGTTTTTTGAATTATTTTTTCGATTAATGTAATATTTTTGATATTTTTTATTTCACGAAACACTAAATTTAGAAAGATTTATATGAAGGTACCATGTTATTATTGCTTTGTACAAAACATCATGTCAATATTGTGCTACAAAAAACAGAAAGGATAGATTTTGGTATGTGAAATAATATTCATGTATTGTGTTACACTATATACTAAGTCCCTTAGAAATATTGTGTTACACTCAAGTATGAGTTTTACCGAACTACTATATACTGATAATATTATTATTAAAATATTATTATAATTATCACAAAGTGGATAGAATGGAAGATATGAATGAGATTGACTAAATTGTGAAACTATATTTTACACATGAATATAAAATTTATCATATGGTCATGGATTAGTTATAAATGAAAATAAGAACTGTTTGAGAATAAAGAAACTTTTTTTCTAAGAAAACTGTTTTCAACATTCAAACACCACTTTTTCTCGATAAAATAAAAAACAATTTTTGTTGAATTTTTTCAAAAAAAATTATAAATTATATATTAAATAAATATTTTTTAATCTCACCCATGTGATTTTATTGGTATATTATAATAATAAATAAACATTTAGTAATAAAAAGATGTATTTTTCTAAAAGGCAATTTTGCATCCATTTAATGGAGACCACAATTTAAATAAACATCTTTATACTTTTATAATTTTTATTTGAAAAAATAAAATTCATTTATTATACTTAAATATCAAAGTTTACTTTGGGTTATTTTTTGGTATATTTATGAGAAGTTTCAATTTTGATGAATATTGAAAAACACTAAATTTTAATTCAAAACTACTTTTTCATCAAATTTATCTATATAGTTAAATTATTTTATAATTTTTTTAAAGTATAATTAGATCATTAAAACATAAATTAATCCAATTTAGGTCATTAGAGCTAATTTCACATTGAAATTGGATATACAAACTTTTTAAATGTTTGGACCTTTTCTCTTTTAAAACCAAATTTCCCATCCCATCTATGGGATTAATATTAAATTATTTTATTCCACTTATGTGTTTATAATATTGAAATATGAATTATAAATTTTTAATCATAATAATATTTAATTTATAATAAGTTAAAATTATTTTTTAACCAAAATTATTAGTGAATGCAATTAAAATTAATTAAAACGATTAAGGTTAAAATGAGTTTACTTAGTGGATAAACATTAAATAAAGTTCAAAAATACCCTAAAAACATGTTCAAAATTGTATTTATGGACATATTTTGACCATATTTTATCTTTTGTCTAAAATTTTAAATTATTTGAGGCAATTGATGTAAAGAAGACCTCTGAATAGTGTTTAACTTTTTAAATTTACAAGAATACCACTACCCCTTCATTCTAAAAGGGAAATCACCTATGTCACTTACTCACACAACTAAATATTATTTTTCTCATATAAAACAAGAAAAAATAATATCCCAAAATAAAAAATCTCAAATTAGAATCCTCACTTTGAGAATAAATCCAACCAAGGAATCACATTGGTTGAAACAATAAAGAGTTACTTAAAGAAGTTACAACAACCTTTCACAAGCTCTTTGGTTTTGTTTTCATTATACATCACCACAATTATTATTTTTTTAATAATTATATAATAACCTAAATATTATAAATATAATTATATGTTGTTATTATAATGTTTCTACTTACACTTATACACACTTCCATCATATGGGTGACGAATATTTAGTTCTTGTGTACAATGAACTACCGCCTCACGAAACGATGTTGTTCATTTTTCCTTTTCCAGCTATCATAGTTAGGAATTATTATAAACATTATGTATTTATATTATATATATGATTTTTATGATTTTTAATTCCTATTTAATTATCATATACAAATAAATTCATGATTTCCATTTTTGGTAAAAACGATAACTATGTTTGTGGATGTGTGGACTACAGCCTCCCAAAGAGATGTGATTTGTTCATAGTTTTCATGGAATGTATTAAGGATGGGTTTAGTAAATTTATATTATATATATGAAATAATAATGATACTATCATGATAATATATATTTATATACATATATTTAACTTACATTATTTCTCTCAATATGATAAAAGTTGTAAACAACATTCATGCGTACGTATAACCTACCATCAATATGAATGGTGTATTCCATTTCATATTTATATTTTTCATATATTACTATAAATATTTATATAATGAATATATATGATATATTCATCATGTTTTACATTTTGAAACTTAATATATCACGATCTATATAAGAGGATCAAGAATAATAAGTCAAAACACGTATGATAAACAATGTCGTTATTATTAGAAATGTTACTTTAATAAGGAATTTTTAATATACAGTTAATATAAATTCCTATGTTAATCTTATATGGTATTATATGTAATAATATTTTACTTTGTTATATTTATAATAAACTAATATATATTATACAAGTGGTTTTAATGTGCCTGAGAAAATTTCAAAACTTAAGGTGAGGGTAATCTCATATCACATTTTATATCTATGATGTACATGCTATGTTCACCACTTGTTTATTTTGTGTGGTGTATATAATTACCTTGAATGTATTATATGATAATTATAATTAAATTTATGGGTATTTACATATCAATTTTTTTATCTTCCATTCATGGGCTTTATGGTTAAAAAGTTACCAAATCAATAAATTAGTTTTGTCTCAATTTTCTTTCATTGGGAGAAAATCCATGTTTTGAACCTATATTATTTTAAGAGGTGTATATAATACCCTTTGAAACATCATGTCATGAATATAATCCATTAAATTATATTTTATTCTTTATGAAATGTCATTATTTCAAGGGTATTATGATTCAATGTTACAAAAGTGGTAGTAATGTATTGCTACAATCTCATCATTTATCGGAGGGTGCTTATAATTATTCTTCCATTGGGGAAATATTATGATCCATAACTCAACAACTCTCATTAAATATTTTATACTATGGTTATTCATGATATTATCCTGAATTGGTACCATTTTTTCCACTCATTGTGCAATGAACCCGCACTCTATCAATGAAATTTACCTTCTTATGTTTTTATAGTATAAATCACATAAAATAGATTATAGAACATAATAAAAACATCATAATTGAGGAATTAATAAAATAATATGTATTTAATGAAATTATCAAATCTATACCAATGAAAATGTAAGTTGACCTTAGGACAATTAATATGACCCTTATAAATAGTAAACCAGACTACGGAATAGTAACATCACCCATGAATGTATAAATAAAATTTAAGAACCTTATAAATGAAATTATCATGTAATTATAGAATTGTATATGTAACTGAATATTTTAAAGAATTGTTAAACTAAATGTTGGTATTTTTGTAAGTCATAAATTTTTTATTAAAATTTTATAATTAATAAAATGATTTATAAGAATATATATATTTATATATATATAATATTCCTAAATTAACATTCAATTTTCTTATGATTTTAGGATAAATTTATGAGACCATAGTTAATTTTTGAATGTTTTATTAAATCAGTTATAGATTTAATATCTGTATTTTTTGAGTAAATTATTATTTTAATAAAAAATTAAATTTCTCAAATTTAGAAAATTATTTTCATAAAATGTAGTTCTTTTTTTTAATTCTACACTTTGCAAAATTGTTATGGTTAATTTTTGGGATATTTATAAAATACTTGAATATTTTGTGAATTGTAAAATATGATAATTTACGACAAATGATAAATGGACAATTTATTGAGTCATAGGTGATGTCTAGATAATGTAATAACCCTAGGATAGAAATAAAATTTAATTATTACTTTATTTAGTCACAATAATCACCAAAATTTCTTGTCTAGAGAAAAATAATAAAATAATGAACAAAATAATGAGAAATAACCACTCTCCTCTACTATAAATACCACCCCTCACCACCAATTCTACTCACAGCTCCAAGACTAAAGATTGTAAAATTTATTCCC
The DNA here is from genome assembly GCA_963277665.1 of Viscum album. Classification (NCBI taxonomy): domain Eukaryota; kingdom Viridiplantae; phylum Streptophyta; class Magnoliopsida; order Santalales; family Viscaceae; genus Viscum; species Viscum album. The sequence goes on from OY728119.1 coordinate 2,126,690,953, forward strand.
AATAATCACCTCAAGATTCTCCCCTACATCCAGGAGATAATTTTCTTAACAAAATAAAAAAACCAATCCCTTTAAGGAGGTTCTCAAGGATGAGTATTCAAGAGGTAAAATTCTATTACATTTCCTTATAATTTCATTTCATGTTCTTTTATTTTATTATTCTCTCATAGTCCCATCTATTAAAATGAGTATGGTAACTCCATAATCATTATATATAATGGAATTATATAATGTTAATTGAATATAATTCCTCAAATTCCTCTATCTCTCTCTCTCTTTTATTTTAAATTTAAAATCATCGTCCCTGAGGTGCCGATTTACAATCTTCGAGGACGAAAAATTTTCGTTCTTCAATTTCTCAATAAAGGATGATAGTTAAAACATTGTTATAGTTAAAATATACAATAATATAATTATGAAACCTATTTAATGTTCTGTAAATAGTTTATATACATAATATTAATTTATATGAAAAAACTAGTTTGTAATGATTGAAAAAACAGCCAAAATAATCTAAATAATTACCACTAATGTTTTATCTAATAACCTATCCTCATACCATATAATCAAATGAATTATATAACAATTTATAATAATGTATGTTAATTAAAAATATATAAATTAAATTCTATATTATTATACACATTCCACATGATCTCCTACACTCCTATACAAGTATACTGATCATGAAAACCAAGGAAACAAACGCTCCTGAGAAATAAATTTATATCTTACAACTAATAAAAAGGCCATAAATGAACATAATATATTTATAATAAATGAATTAAATGTAGATAAGGTTATAACTTATTTAATTAAAGGATTTATTTTATTATCTAGGATTTTAAGGTGATGTACAGAACAAATTTAGACATAAGGTAGGATTTTTCTTCTCGAACCTCATTTTCATTCGTGTTATAATTTCTTCCCCTATACACCAATAATATTATTCGCTATTTTATATAATTATTTTAAATTATGTATATCAATTCCTAAATCATTTATCCAGATCATTTTTTCTTTTATTTATGAGAATTATATGTTTTACAAAGGTTCCCTTCTCAATCCTTCCTAATAAGAAATCCAGATTAAAGGGAACATTTCATTTTTTTACAAAATTTCGAGTACCATATATAATATATTTTAAGAAACCATATTTTTATATAATGAAAAAAAACATAAAAAAAACTTATTTCATTTGATTTTTTATAAAAATATGTTTCCAAAAGAACTCTTCATTGCAAAGTAAAAAAAGTATTTTTTTAACTATTCCTCGATGCTTTTATAAAATTATTTTCATATATTTCAACGTAATTATTGATTCTGATGTATAATTTTGATTAGTGTTCTATGATATAATCTAGCATATTTTATATTCTATTTTATTATTAGTGTTACAATAGATGTGATATATTGATACCATTCACCGTATTACTCTGAATGGTTAGTGATTATGTTTTCTAATTAGGAAAAGTTAATTAAATCTCATATGGTAGTTTCAATATGAATGTATATGTATATTATATTTCACCCCTTTCATATGAGGAATTCATTAGACTTATGAAGTGATCGGTGGGGACCTCTATAGACCCTTAGTTCATCGGTAGGTATTATGAGACAAACTAGTTTGGGTATTGGCTAATGTCATACCCAATTATTTATGGAATCTTATAAGAAACCCTAATGGTCTGTTTATGATATCCTTTATTATTAATTACCTCAATTTGAGATTAGTATTTTATTTTCTAGTTTATTATTCCGAGAGAAGAATATATATGGGTTATTATCATTTCCATGTTATTATTTATATGACATTATTTATTTAGTTTTTATTCATTCCATATTATTCTCATGTTTTTGTTTTAATAGAAACTGATTTTAGTTAATTTCCTTGCCTTATGAATTATTTTTATCTTCCACTAAATTTTTACACTTACTGAGAATTATGGCTCACCCATTTCATAGGTTTATTTTCCCTTGGATTATATATAAAATTTAATGAATGTATTTCAATGATTATCTAGAAGAAAAAAAGTGTTTCCAAATGATTTGTCTATAATTTATTTCATTTCATGTTTTAATGTTGAACTTATGTATGTATCTAGATTTATAAATCTAATAAAATATTTGGCCCTTCAGGATATGTCTTCCCTTTTTATATGAAAGCTTAATAAAGTAAGGCACCTCTTCTAGGATACTGGGTTTGGGGTCTTTATATTTGGGATCAGAGGAAGTTTAGTAGAATCCTTGGAAATTGGATTTACAAAACATAGATTGGGGAACATAACCATAAGATATATTTTTAGGAAAATCATAGAAGAACATCCAAAAAATTTTAAGGTTGAGATTATGTTGGTATTCCAAGAAATAAAACCCTATATGGATAATATAAGTGAATGTGGTTTTGAAACAGATATACCTCTGGGTAAAAACTCCAGCAAGGTGTCCATGGGTTGACTCGGGGTAACTTGGTACACGATAATGGGTCTTAATGCACACCTAGTTTTACACTCCTGGGGGACATGCTTAGGATAAGTCACATTTTCATACCAAACCATTATTAAAGATTTAAAATTAAATATGTCCCTAAAGAAACCATATTTATGTTTATGATATTATCTATGAATAAAACATAAATTTATGGTAAGTGTTTTTCTAGTTTCAGATTATAAAGTACTATTCATATTCTTATATAGTGTATTCCATTATTTACAAATGGAACCCAGTGTAAGGAATGGAAACAATATCAACACATGTATCCCATGTGGGATTTCCCTCCTATAAAATATAAAGATGTTGGTATTGGAGTTGCGATTAGTGCTGAGCAAGTTGTAACTATACTGAAACAACTGACCCAAGATATAAATAATAACCTTACCCATATGGAAAATCTTGATCCGCAACATGAGGGAGAAATGTTAAACAACATAATGTGACAACAAAATACACTATTCTATGGGAATAAAAAACCCATTTGTGGTTGAGCAGTGGAAAATTTTCTTAGAGACGATATTTCTCACATTGGGAAGTAATGAAAGGGAAAAGGTTGTCATGGTAGTTTATCATCTCTCCACAGATGTAGATTAATAGTGGTCACTAATTCAAAACCCATAGTAGGTGGAAGAAATTACATATATTGAATATGAGTATTTTATGGAAATTTTCCTAGAAAATAATTTTCCTCATGAATAATGAGAAAATATGGAATGGAAATTCATGAATCTGAGGAAAAAATAGTATGAGAATTTTTCCAAGTTCGAATCCAACTTTAAAAGTTTATCAATTCCTCCTCCAATGGCCGAAAGGCCTTAATTTTTAATTGATTCTTGATAATCCACCTTTCAAGGGGTGAGGTGGAACCCTTACAAGGCCCATAGGCATAAGTATTACATAACCCATAGGCCTTAGAGGAATTCATTGCCCGTAGGCTTCAAACATTACATACAACCTAGACTAACTACTTGGAACTTCTCCTTCCCAGTATCTTCATCGTGAAATCAGCTCTCCATATTCACATGACTGTTCAGCTAGGCATTCCCGTGCATGCACAAGCTTTTCCCGATGCCAGGTGTCATACCCTCTCATTCTTGCAACACATTTAGCTTCTGCTATGGTGAAATATCCTTCCTCATCCTCCATGTAGAGAATGTTCCTTGTAGGTTCTATGGTTTTAATCTACACTTAAAGGTGGCCCGAAGACCTTGAGGTGGCCCTAAGGCCTTACTATCCCGAAGGCCTGGGTGGCCCGAAGGCCTTAAAGGACTCAAGGACCAAATTGGTGGCTCGAAGGCCCAAACGGGGGAATATTCCTAGCTGCTACAGTGCCAAACAGCGACTACTGCAGTTCCCCCTACATTAACTGGTATAGTACTGCAAAGTTCCCGCTACATTAACTGCTATAGTACTGCTACAGTACCTGCTACAGTAACCTGGAAAATTCTTCCTCTGCCTGAATTTGATCCCTGGTCGCTTGGATGCACTTACAGAGTCCTTACCAACCGGGCTAAGGATCATGTGAAAAGTTTATCAAGTCATCCTAAAGACAACATACGTAATATATGGTGCAATATAGATCAATTATTTTATGGTTTAAAACCATTCATATAAAGGGCATTGGTCTCTCAAAACTTCTCATTATATGAATAACTATTCTCATGTACTATCAAGACAGAAAAATAATTCTTGAATTCATATGAATTTAATGTTAATAAATCGAATAATAGGGATTCTGAACACTCCATAAAAGGACATAAAGAAATGGGGAATAAGAGAAGAGTTAACATTCCACTCTACAGTAATTTTTGGAAGAAACACCCTGATACATTCCTAAAGGGAATGTGAGTGTGTTACAAGTCTATAGAAAAAGGCCACCAAGCTTGTGATTGCAAGGGAAAGAAATAATACACCAATGTTCAATATTATAATTGTAAATATATGGTACATCATGTGCATTAATTTCATAGACATAAAGTAATGCTTCACTAAAGAAGGGCAAGAGATAAAGGATAAGCTTAGTCAGTCACAACTACTGAGGTTAAATTTACTAACAATGTGGTGGAAGTTTCTTTAATCATTTACTCAGATTTAGCAAATGATTTATTTGATTATGGATAATTTCACTCCTTTATATCTTTCTTGTTTTATAAGAAAATTATACATTTCCAATTTGATTTTATAAGGTATTTTTTAGTCGAAACACATAAGGGAAGTATCATTGCAACAAAGATGTGTCAATCCTTTCCCTTTATGAAACATAAATTTTATTTAGTTACTGATCTTCTCATAATACATTTGATTGACCTTTATATAATACTTGTTATGTATTGGATTTAAAATGATGTTGTGAAAATATATTGTTAAAATAAAAAATTTATCATTTTTGAGAATGATGTAGAGACCCTTATATTTAGAGCGGAAACCTTTCCATCTAATTCTTATCTAGACCCACCCCCATTAACTCTCTTGAATTAAATTGTTGGGAGAGGAATTGAATGTAATATCAATGGGTGAAGAAATACATCTTTAAATTATGGATGTACCTATTTTGAAAGAATACACCAATGTATTTACATAGGATTTACCAAGACATCCTCCAGAGTGGGAATTTAAGTTCTCTATTGATTTAATTCCTAGTTCAAGACCTATATCAAAGAATCCTTACAGAATTTCCCTTAGGGGATTAATATAATTTAAGAATAAAACTAGATAAATTTATTGGTAAAGGATTTATTCTCCCTTGTGTCTCTCCATGGGGATCCCATGTTATATTTTTCAAGAAAAAACATAGATCCATGAGGTTGTTCATTGATTATAGAGAAATCAATGTTATTACAATAATTACCATGTATCCCCACCCTCATATTGATTATTTATTTGATCAAATTCTTGGAGATCAATAATTTTCAAATATTGAACTTCAATCTAGATATGATCATTTCTTTGTGAGGAAGGAATATATTCCAAAGAAAACATTTCAAACTAGGTATGTGCATTGCGAGTTTATAGTAAATCCATTTAAAATGACTAATGCACCAATTGTTTTTAGGGATATTATGAATGAATTTTTCAAGGAATATCTTGATAACATTTTTTGTGGTATTTATTTATGATATCATGGTATACTCCAAAAGCTGAAAACACCATGAGAATCATGTGGAAATAATTTTCAAGACTCCTAGACAAAATGAATTACATGGGAAGTTTATAAAGTGTGAAGTTTGGATTAAATCAGTTTCTTTTCATGTCTATATTTCCTCCAAGGATGGAATATCAATTTATCATTTGAAGAAAAAGGAGGTTTAACAGTGGTCTACACTAACGAACATAACCTAGGTACATAGTTTTATTGGTTTAAGAGGTTATTATCGGCATATCATTCAGAACTTCACCCAATCATCTAACCTGTTAACCAAGCTTACACATAAAGGGTTTAAGTTCATATGGGAAATATAACCTGAAAAATGTTTTGAATAATTTAAGGGGAGATTAGTGAATTCTCTGATCCTGAATCTACCATCGAGAATTGGTGGATTTGTGATTCATAGTGATGAATCAAAGAATGGAAATGGTTGTTTACTTCTGCAGAGTGATAGAGTTATTTCCTATGCTTAAAGGTAGTTAAATACACATTAAAAGAACTATCCAACTCATTATATTGAGTTAGTAGTTATAATATTTTCTCTAAATATATGTACACATAAACTCTCTGGTAAAATATGTGAGATATATATAGATCCCAAGAGTTTGAAATATATATTCTAATAGAAATAAATCAATGTGAGGTAAATTAGATGGGTCAAGATACATAAGGATTATTATTGTTAAATACACTATCTCCTAGGAAAGGAAAATAAGGTACTAGTTACATTGATGAGGAAGGATTAAGGAGTTTTGAACAAGATGAGGATAGATAAGGATCACGTGTACATGGATCTAGAAATAATGGATACGGAAATTACCAGGGAAGGTGAAAAATCATTAAATTTTCTATTGGTTTCCCAACCATCATTATTGGAATCAATTAAAAGGTTTCAATAAAATGATGAAAATCTTAAAAATAAAATTAAAACTGTAAATGATTGGATGTTGGAAGACTTTTTGAATGAGGATGAAATTCTGAAATATGGGGAGAGTATTTTTGTTCCCTCTATTCCCTAGCTAAAAAGAGAGTTATTGGATGATGTTCATAATTCCAATTTCTCTATACACCCTCATGGAACTAATATGTATAGATATTTTAAGGAAGGATACTAGTGGGATAACATGAAGTTGGATATTGCTGATTATGTTTTAAGATATTTAGTTTATCAACAAGTAAATGTTGAATGAAAACATCCTAGAGGAGTCATGAAATTCCTACCTATTCCTACATGTAAATGGGATGATATCACCATGGACTTATTGATGGGATTACCAAAAACTAAAATAAATAATGATGCAATATGGGTGATTGTTGATCGACTTACCAAATAACCACATTAGCTTACTAGAAGGTAGAATGTTTCACTAGAGAACCTTTCACCGATCTATATTAATTATGTTTTAAGACATCATGGAGAAATTATCTTAATTGTATATGATGGTGATCCATGATTTACATCCAAATTATATAAAATTCTTAAAAAATATTTGGATATAGAGGTTCATTGGAGTACTTCTTATCACCCTTAGAATAAATGGAATTTTGAAAGAACAATCCAAAATTTAGAAGACATGTTGAGATCATGTTCACATGATTTTCATAGTATATGGGGTCAATATTTACATCTGTTAGAGTTTTCCAATAATAATAGTTTCCATTTATGTATTCTAATGGCACCATATGAAGCATTGTTTAGAAATATATGTCGTACACTAACATGTTGGGATGAAGTTGGTGAATGGAAGCTTATTGTCCCAATGTTTATGGAGGAATTGACAGTTAATGTAATGACTATTCAAACCCATATCAAAGTAGCTCAAAGATTAAGAAAATAGGAATGCCCATAATCAAAGGAATATTTTTAAACTTCTAGTGGGAGATCATAATTTAGTAAAAGTATATCCATGGAATGGAGTTATAATATTTGGTAATACAGAGAAATTAAGCCTCAGGTACATTTGTCCTTTTGAAATTTTGGAGATAATTGGAGCTATGGATTATCGTTTGGAAATGCTACCTAGCCTTTCTAAAGTATACAATGTGTTTCACATATCTTTTTTATGGAAGTAGATTCCCTAACCAACACATGTAATAACTTTTGGATGAATAGAATTGGAACATGATATATCTTATTATAAAGAGCCTATATGGATTCTAGACACTAAAGAAAAGGTGTTGAAGAATCGAATAACTCAGGTGGTAGGTGTACATTGAAGAAATCATAAAATTGAAGAGTTGATGTAGGATCTTGACGAGATTATTATGAATAACTACCCAAATCATTTTGTGTGTTGATAATATGAAAATTTCAAGGATGAAAAATTTTTTTAGGAGGGGAAAATGTAAAGACCTAGAACTCTATTAATGAAATTTATCATTGTATGTTTTTATAACATAAATCTCATAAAATCACTTATATAACACAATGAAAACATCATAAAAGAATAATTAATGAAATAAGAGGTACTTATAAAAGTTAAGAAACTTATACTGATGAAATATGAAATTATCCTTTGATATAGTAATATAATCCTTATAAATAGTAAATCTGACGAATGAATAGTAACATCAAAAATGAAAGTATAAATAAAACTTAGCCACCTTTAAAATTAATGTAACAAATAATTATATCATTTTATATGTAAATGAATATTTTAAAAACTATTAAACTATGTGTTGGTATTTTTGTAATTCATAAATATTTAATTAAAATTTTATAATTAATAAAATGATTTAAAATATAATTTATATATATATATAATTATTCATAAATTGTCATTTTTTTTCTTGTTATTTTAGGATAATTTTATGAGACCATAGTTAGTTTTTTAATGTGTTATAAAATCAGTTATAGATTTAATATCTGTATTTTTTGAGTAAATGATGGTTTTAATTAAAAATTAAACTTATCATATTTAGAAATTTAATTTTATAAATTGGTGTTAATTTTTTAATTCTACACATAAAAAAATGGTTTGGGTTAATTTTTTGTTTTTTATAAAACACTTGATTTTTTTGTGAATACAAAATACGATAATTTACCATAAATGAAAAATGCAAGATTAATTGAGTTGTTGGTGATGTTTGGATAATGTCAGAACCCTTGGTTAGAACTCACTGAAACTTGTAACTATATTTATTGCTAATAATCAACACTATTTCTTTTCTTTAGAAAAATAATATAATTATGGATAAAATAATGAGAAATAACCCCTCTCCTCCACTACAAATACCACCCATCACCACCACTTATCCTGACACATCTAAGACTTAAATCTTGTAAAATTTATATCCAATACTCTCCCCACGATTCTCCTCCATGTCTAGGATCTCTTGTCCATATCAAAATTCAAAAAACCATCCCCTTAATGTGGTTCTCATGGCAGAGTATTCAAATGTTAAAATCCTCTTCCTTTTCCTTTTAAATTCTTTTCAAGTTCATTTCATTTATTATTCTCTTTTCTTGTCCCCCATCCAAATTAGAATGAAAACTATAGTATCATCTATAAAATATAATTATATAATGTTTATTTAATATCATTATTAAAAATTATCTCTATCTCTCTCTGTTATTTTAAAAATGAAATCATCGTCTGTGAGGTGTCGATTTAAAACCTTCATGGATGATGAATTTTTGTTATTCAATTTATCCTTCAAGACTTGTAATGAAACTATTTATAAAGTGAAAATAGAATATTATATATATATAAAAAACTATTTAATGTTATATAATCATTATATATATATAATATTACATCATTCGACAAAGCAAGTTCATAATGATCGAAAAACAACAAAAATAATCTAAATAATTATCACTAATGTTTTATCTAATTACTCAAACACATACCATATAAACAAATGAATATATAACCATTTAATCATATGGATTCTAAATAATACATATAAATTAAATTATGAATAATTATACCCATTCCAAATTAACTTCCATACTCTTATACAAGTATACAGATCATGAAAACCAAGGAAATGAACAATCGAGAGCAATAAAATAATATCTAATAAATCATCAGAAATTCCAAAAATGAAATTAATAAATTTATGATAAATAAAATACAAGTATAAAAGGATTTTAATTAATTAATTAAGGGATTTAATTTGATTATCTGGGATGTTAAGGTCATGTTTAGAACACATTCAAACCTAAGGTAAGGGTTTTCTTCGCAAACCAAAATTTTCTTTCAGGTTATGATTTGTTACACTATAAAACAATGTGATTATTCATTGTTTTTATATAATTCATCTAAATTATGTTTTTATATTCCAAACTCATGTATCTAGATCATTTTGTTTTTCATTTATGATAATTACATGTTTTATAAAGGTTCCCTTCTCAATCCTTCCCCATACGCAATCCAGATTAAAGTGAATGTATCAATTTCATAACCATTTTCAATTTCCATCTATAATTTGTTTTAAGAAACCATTATATTTCTAAAATCACTAATTTTTTCATGAAAACTATATATTTTCATTTCAGATTTTATACAATTATTTTTACAAAATAACTCTTCTTTTCATAGTAAAAAGATTACTTCTCACAAGGATTCCTCAAGGATTTTATAAAAGTATTTTCATCTATTTCAAAATAATTGTTTATTCTAATGTTTAACTAGGATTAATGTTCAATCATATAATATAAGATATTTTATTTAAGGTAATATGATTATTTTTACTGTGGATGTGCTATCTTGATACCATTAACCATATTACTCTAGATGGTCATTGATTATGTTTACTAATTGGGGAAAGCTATTTAAATTTCAAATGTTAGTTTCAATATGAATGTATATGTTTATTATGTTTCTCCACTTTAAAATGAGGAATTAATTAGACTTAATAAGTTGTGGGTGGGTCCATCTATATCCCCTTGGTTCATTGATAGGTCTCATGAGACAAACTGTTTTGGGTATTGGCTAACATCATACCCGATTATGTATCGTGTATTGGGAAAAGCCTTGACTATATGTTTATTATGTACCGCATTATGAATTACCTCATAATGAGATTAGTATTTTATATTTTATGTGATTAATGGACTAGTAGAATATCCATGGGTAAGTAAAATTTTATTTTTATTGTTTATATGGCATTACTTATTCAGTTTTTATTCCTTCCATATTATGCTCATGTTTTTGTTTTAATGGAATTTTTTTAGTTATTCACCTTGCCTTATGAATTATTGATGCACCTAATTTATGAATATATTTTTACATACTTTATTGAAAATAATAACATTTTTTCAGCAAATACCTACTAATTAGTGGATAAATACTTCGATTTTTGTGATCTTGTTCATCATCAAGTGGTTTCTGGCCAAACACAAGAACCAGGGGTAAAGTGAGAAAAAGTTCCCAACTACACAGCATGTACATATCTACACGCCGATTACATTCAGACTCAGACATGGATTGGCTAGGCCAAGTATATTCCCAAGTTTATATAATTCAACACATGACGTGTACTTAATATTCACGCCGTGTATCCTCTACTAGAAGCAGTTGGTGGCTGAGAAGAATTCTATATGCCCATGTGGATGACAGACCTTTATACGCCGTGTACATGACATACAAGTTGTGTACTCTATTATATAAGTGGTTGGTGACCGATGAATTAGATTACACACCATATATGGTAGCACTACATGCTGCGTACGTCCACTTATCAGGCAGCGTCGTGTTCTATGTCAAAGACGGTGTGTTTGGCCACCCACCGATGGAGAAAAAGATGAGAAAAGTGTATTAAAAAGACGACACTATGTGTACTTTTGATACATGTTGTGTATTTATGTTCTCTATAAATAGAGGCCTTGGCCTCCGGTTTGAGGAGTTATTAGTTAATATATGAAGGAAGGACGTTCTACTGCCCTGCTGTCATGCTATCGTCATTCCCCTACTCTTCCATTCCACCATTCTACCATAGAACTCATCTCTCCTCAAAGTTTTTGCAATGACTACTTCAGGTATCTAGGGTCCTATTTTCTTCTTTTCTACTATGTGTAACTAGGCACCCAGTGTGATGGGGTTGTGGGTGATGAAAGAGTTGTAATTAAATTAGTTTTTATGAATGTGTTTTGTCTGTTTAACCTTTCTTATTCTTCTTTAATCACATAATTTTATTACTGAAAATTCTTAGTCTAACCAAGGTAAGAAATTTTAAGGACTCAAAAGAATAATAACAATGAATTCCTTCATGATCATTGAAAGTATTCACTGACTAAAAAATAGACTTATCCAAATAAAGAACTGTGAAAAATTGACTACCAGACCAAGGAGTCAGTTTCATCAATTCTAGACATAAGTTTACCATACCAATGTAACCTTGTAACAATTGAAACCAAGAGTGTTGGGTTATCATGAACAACAAAACCTTATAAGAAATTTTATTTAATAAACAACCTCTTAAAAATCCACAACACCGATGCATTTCCCTCTATATTTTCATCAAAACCAAAATTCATGTGTTTTACTTTATCTTTTATGTAATTTACTAAAGAAATTAAAATCCCATCACCTTTTTATCCAAAACATAAAAAACAAATCTCAATTCAGTATACTTCAATGATCTAGTACAAAATAGATAATCAAGATGAAAATAAATCATTTTCCCTGTTGATCGACCCCTTACTGGAACTATACTCATCAAGGTAATACAATTTGGGACACCGATAACATTCCTTTGGTGAAATTACTACCAAATTTTGGAACTGTTGCTGGGTATTTGAAAGTCACATTTGTTTTTCTTTCAATTATGTTTTTATCAAGTTTTAGTGAATAATAAAAATAAAAAATTCCCAAAAATATCTTTTCTACTCTCATTTATATTTATCTTTCTTCTTCATCATTTACTCTTGGTGTGTTTAGTATTGTGCAAGTCCATAGGTGTATGATCAACTACCTCACTCGTTCCAATAATGTAGTGTAATTAGAGTTTCTCCCAATTGACCCAGATATTGAACATATGCTTTTGAGGCAACGACGAACATTAATGGACTAGCACAACCAAAACAATCCCATGGCACAGAGCGAAGATGTAGATCCAGCAGTTGTCTAAGGAGCTGGATAGCCATTTTGTATGGATGAAAACTGGAACCAGCAAGCTCCTCTTTCTCCATGATATGGCCCATAGTAAATCCAATAGTTCCAACCGGGGTAGATTCCATTCTTACAGTGAGGTCAGGGGTCGTACCTCTCCCATAAAGAATATCAATACTTGACACCTCCACTTCTTATGTGGCCACCTCTAGACCATACTCCTACGGAGTATGACCTTCCATCTACTCACGGAACTAACACAGGCATCATCCGTACACTTGTTCAAACCCAACACTTTGAGATCAAGCTTGCTATCATGCATTTGACCCAAAACATTGTTCATTTTGGTAACCATCCAAACGAGGACCCCATTTCCCATATCTCAAATTTTCAGGTGGTTTGCAACACATTTCGTTACCATAGAGTGTCAACGTATGCCAAATGTAGTCGAATTTTCTCCTTATATCTAAGGGATAAGGCAAAAGACTGGGTAAAAGGATTATCTTTGTGATCTATCCTCATATAGGACTAGCTAGCCCAGCCGTTCCTATCCATGTATTTCCCAAAGATGAGGACCTTGCAAAACAAAATAAAAAAATTCTAGAAACATGGCTCTGAATCATTTTATGAATCATGGGAGTGTTTCAAGGAGATTTTATGAAAAGGCCCACACCACGGACTCCCAGTCAGTATATAGGTCTAGACCTTCTACAGAGGACTGACAAAGAATAAAAAGTATATGGAGGATGCTGCAACTGGATGTACAGTTATTAGGAAGACCCCTAAAGATCTTTTCAAACTACTGGAAGACATGTCTGCCAATAGCTTCCTGTGGAATTCTAAGAGCTGGTGAACCAAATTGGACAGCTATAAAACCAACTCTCAGGAAGGAAGTCAGTTTCACTACCGAGTAACATGGAGAAGAACCCAAGGGAGGAGGTCCATTCCATGACACTATAGAGTGGAAAAGATCTACAACCGAAGGAACCAACAAATCTTGGTGCACAAACATCCCCTACTGACGAGGAAGGTACATTTACAGACCCCTCCTCATCCAAAGGCCCACCGAAAGAGGATTTATAGAGTAAAGTAATGGAGGTTGTCAAACCCTTCGAGCCTGCCTTACCCTTCCCGAAGAGGATGAAGTAGAGAAATATGGACCAACAGTTTGGAAAATTCATGGAAGTGTTTAGGAAGCTACACATCAACAATCCATTTCCGGAGGCACTGATGTAGATTCCCACATATGTGAAATTCATGAAGGAGATACTCTCCAATAAAAGAAAGATGGAGGTTATGAGAACTGTTTCCCTGACCAGGGAGTGCTCAGAAGTTGTACAACATTTGATTCCTCTCATTCTCTAGGATCCAGCTAGGTTCACTATCCCATTCACTATTGGACAATGTCAGTTTGGGAAGGCCCTCGGTGACTTAGGGCCCAATGTCAACCTCATTCCCTTCGGAGTATTTAAGAAGTTAGGTCTCAATGATCTGAAGACTACCTGAGTAGACCTTCATCTTGCTAACCGATCCATCAGATATCCAAGAGGGATAATAGAGGATGTTCTGGTCAAGGTGGGAGGGCTAATCCTCCCCGTAGATTTCATCATCCTCGACATAGACGAAGACTAGGAGGCGCCTATCATTATGGGAAGGCCTTTACTAGATATTGGGAAGGTACTGATCGATGTACACTAGGGGGATATGATTTTCAAGGAAGGTGATGAAAGAGTCTCCTACAATGTCCTCAATTTCGTAAAGAAAGCATCATTTTTAGAGCATGAGGGGTGGTATGCAGTGACCATTTTGGATGATCACTTGAGCAGAAAATGGGATGATCTGGTATGATCTTTAACCATAGAAGACCTTGTTTTTCTAGACATTTTAGTGGATGAAGCACTAGAGGACCTGAAACTCTTAGAAGGTGAGGGTGGCCACTACTGGAAATGCATTCTTATACCTTATATTATTGAGCAGGAAGTGGTGTAACCACTTATACCTTTGATTCTGAAGGTTCCTAAACTAGAACTAAATGCCCTTCCATATTCTCTAAAGTACGTGTATCTAGGATACCATCAGACATTTCTTTTTATACATAGTATAGCACTATCACAGGAGTAGGAGGATACACTTCTGTAGGTTTTGAAGAGGAAGAAGCATGTTATTGGGTGGATAGTTGCAGATTTAAAGGGAATGATCCCTACCATTTTAACCCATAATGTGCTACTCCAGGAAGGAGAGAATCCATCTCGGAAACCATAATGACAAAGAAACCCCCCCGGAAGGAAGTTTTAATAAAAGAGGAAACTATGTTATTGGATGCAGGCATCAAATCCCCCATTTCAGATAGTCTGTGGGTGAGTCCCCTGCAATTCGTACCCAGAAAAGGGGGTATCACTATGATATCGAATGATAAGAATGAGCTCATCCCCACACACACTATCATGGGAAGGAGAGTCTGTGTGGATTATAGAATGTTGAATGAAGCCATGAGGAAGGATCATTTCCCTCTGCCATTCATGGATCAGATGCTCGAAATTCTAGTGGGGCACAACTTTTATTACTTCCCCGACAGCTATTCCAGCTACAATTAGATTTCCATTGCTCCTGAGTATCTAGAAAAGGGCACATTTATTTGATTATATGGTATATTTTCTTACAGAAGGATGTTTTTTGGAATGTACAATGATCTCACCACCTTACATCGATGCATGTTGGCTATCTTCCATGACACGGGGGAGCAGATCCTGGAGGTATTCACGGATGATTTTTCCATTTACAGAAAAACATTCACCACTTGTTTGCGGCACCTGAAGCCAGTTTTGGAAAAATGTGAGAACACTAACCTAGTTTTGAATTGGGAAAATGGTCATTTCATTATTCAGAGTTTCATTTTCCTTGGCCATATAATCTCAATGAAGGGGATAGAGGTGGACCCAACAAAGATAGAAGTCATTTCACAACTTCCTTTTCTCACTTCTGTCAGATCCATCCTCAGCTTCCTGGGGAAGGAAGGTTTTTATAGGTGGTTTGTCCATGACTTCTCAAAGATAGGTCAACCACTCACCAACCTTCTGATGAATGATGTTGTTTTTGACTTCGATGATCAATGCACCTATATTTTGAGCACTTGAAGAAGTTTTTGGTGGAAGATCCATTGATTATTACTCCCAAGTGGGAGGAAAAATTTGAAGTAATGTGAGATGACAGTGACTATGCAGTGGGAGTAGTCTGGGGAAAGTGACATGAAATTTTTTTCTAACCCATCTATTATTCCAGCAGGATGCTCAACGAGGCACAGATGGACTACACCACCACAAAAAAGGAGATGCAAGGAGTGGTGTTCACTTTTGGTCAGTTCCATTATTACATAGAGCTATCTAAAGGTATTGTTTATACTAACCATGTAAAACTAAAGTAACAATTGAACAAAAAATATGTGAATCCACGACTAATCTGTTGGGTACTCCACTAACATCAATCTGATCTAGAGATCCAATACAAGATGGGGAGCGAGAACGTTGTTGCTAATCATCTCTACTTATTGAGGATACCTCATTTGGAGGAGGAAGATCGAGAGATCAAGGAGGATTTTATTTTTTATCAACAATTTTTAGTTAAAGAATCACTTAGACCCCAGTATGCTGATATTGAGAATTTTTTGGTTACATGTACCATCCACTCTGAACACTCCTTCCAAAATAGGAAGAGGTTTCTCTTTGATGTAAAGAAGTACGTCTGGGAAGATCCTCTACTATTCTGATCCTCTGGGGATGGGGTGATCCATTGTTTCCACCCAGAAACAGATGTTCATGGAGTCCTAGAAGTCTATCATGCATCTCTAGTTGGGTAACAACATGGGCCAAACCATACTATAGTAGAGATCTTATAGTCTTGGTTTTTCTATTCCATAATACGTAGAGATGCTCGATCCTTTGCTTCACATTGCGATAGATGCCAAAGAACTGGTAATGTGAGGCATAGAGCTGAGATGCCCCAGCAACCCATCTTGGAGGTTCAGATCTTCGAGGTCTAGGGAATAGATTTAATGAGCCCATTTTCCCCATCTTTTCAGAATACTTATATCCCAGTCTGGGTCGACTATTTCTCCAATTGGGTAGAAGCCGCTACTATAGCACATGACACAGATAACGTAGTCTTGGTGTTTTTAATAAAACCCATTTTTAGCAGGTTTGGTGTTCCCTATGTACAGATCAATGATAGTGGGACCCACATCCACAACACATTAACGAAAGGAGTACTGTCGAAATACTACATGAAGCATCATATGGGGACTCCATATCATCCACAATCCATTGGACAGGTGGAGCTCTCCAACCGTGAGCTCAAGAAGATTCTAGAGAAAATGATAAACACTTCGAGGAATGACTGGTCCAAGAATCTGGATGATGCTTTTTCAGCATATCAGACCATTTTCAAGACACTGTTAGGGATGTGCCAATTCCACCTCATCTATGGAAAGCCACGAGATCTGCCAGTAGAGTTGGAACACAATGCTTATTGGGCTATTAAGGCCCTGAATTTTGATCTGAAGGCAGCTGAAGAGAAGTGTAAGTTTCAACTATCAGAACATGATGAAATCTGATTGGAGGCTTATGAGAATTCCAAGATGTACAAGGATAATATAAGAGCCTTCCAAAATCGGAAGAATTCATGAATATCTTTCCAACCCGGTGATCAGGTACTCCTTTTTAATTCTCGTGTTCGATTATTTCCAGGCAAGCTAAAATAAATGTGGTCGGGACCATTCTGAGTCATACGAGTATCCCATCATGGAATGGTGAAAATTTATGGAGAGGATGTTCAAATGTTTAAGGTGAACAAAAAGAGGGTGAAGACATACCATCACATAGAAGACACCGTGGGAACATTCTCCACCATATATCTCAGGCAAGAAAAGGTAATTCGGTCGAGCCAACGACCTAAAACAAAGGTACTTTGTGGGAGGAAACGTAGTGGATACACGCCTTGTACCACCTATATACATGGCATAGTTTATATTATTAATATTATATAGATTATCTATATAATAAACATGGATGATGTCAGTGACAACGGTAAGGTCACTGGAATTTATCCGAGCCGTCACTAGTTTGAATCCCTCCCAACCTACATTCGTCATTGGGTTCATCCTTTTTACTACTCATGTTCACTTACATGGTGTGTGTGGTATTTTTCATAATAAATATAAATTTGTTTAAATATAAGAAAACCCATGATGAGGATGGATTGGTTGTCTAGGATCGTATCCCGGTTCCAAAAGACCCATTTTTGAATCCTGATAACGGTCATGATTCCATCATTTATCCATTTAATAAAACCACAGGTCGTGTCTTTCAATATACATCCTGTGCACCATGTTTTCATTAATAACTAAAAATATTTTCAAAATAGAGGAATACATGTGGGTGAAGTTCGCAGATTGGCAGTGTCTCGACCTTAGATCCAAAAGACATGGGTTCGAACCCGACTAACCTCCCTAGTTCATCACTTTTTGTCTAATTAAAAACAACTTTTCGTGCATTTTATATCTCCCATGTAGTATATGCCTTGTACATTAAATATATATAATTATTGAATAAGATCAGTAATACAACCTTTGCTCGAGTGGTTGAGGGCCTCTATTTGGAACAACCAATCGCCAGTTAAAACCTCACCCCAAGCACCAGACCAAAGGATGTACTTCTCTTTTTCCAATTTTAGAACACACGATGTGTATTTCAAGATAAATTATGTGTGTAGTTTTATTTTTGATAAATTATGTATATATATATATATTCTTATTTTTATTATTAATATTAATTGTTATATAGTTTAAAATAATAATTATATATATATATATATATGTAAAAAATAGTGATACACGACATGTAGGACACTGATACATGCCGTGTACCATGGATATAAAGCTCATACCCCACCCGAAATGATCCCGTGTCACGCGAACCCTCCCTCTCCCCGCTTCTTCTCCCGCACACAGTTTCGCCTCCCCACTTCCAAATCTGCGAGTTTCTTGAATTTTAGCTTCTGATTTCTAATGAATTGTGATCATCTGTCCAAGTACGACCTTCTACACCCTTTATATCATGATCTCATAGGCATTTAGGTCGATTTATGGATTGGCCAACCATTCGGCTTCTTGCAGTACACAGGTACGATATGCAGAACACACATTGTGTACTTCTGTAAATGGCCACACACTGAATAATTTGGAATTTGAAACTACATGGTGTGTTTGTTTAGTACACACCATATACCATTACACATTTTTCCTGGGTACCTTATCCACTCAGCAAGGAAAAACAAGTTTACATACATGGCGTGTATGTTAGGTACACACTGTGTACCCAATTTCAACGGGCCAACACGTGTCTAGCAGAACCACATGACCAGACAACCATTTTCCCATACATGGCGTGTCTCTTGTCTACACGTCGTGTATCCTTCCCTAGCCAGTTACATGCCCACTCGACATGTCTACCTAGAGAAAACATGCATCTCATATTCTTACACTACACGCTGTGTACCTTGGGTTTACACGCTGTATAATTTTTACTTATATGTTTTCTCAGTTTTTCTTCTTTTTCTTTTTCTTTTTCTTTTTCTTTTGTTCTGTTTTTCGTTCTTTTATCAGGATATGGCAGATAGAGACCATTTGTGTGGGAAGCGGCCTGACTCCACTATTGAGGACGAGAGGCCCACTTTTCACCAAATATGACTCCGACCCAGGATGACACCAGGTCCCGACATCCCAGAGTACCATCCTCCTCCTCCAGCCATCATGCCACCACTCACTGACTCGGAAGTGGCTAGTACAATTACCATAACTCTGGCGCCCACCTCAGTAGCAGCTGATCCCTCATCGTCTTCCACGTCTAGCAGGACTTCATCTTCTTAGTTTGGCCCACCACTAGAGCCATACCCTACTACTGCACGACCTGGGCCAGCCCCTACGGGTATTCCCATTCCTTGCACCGTGTTCCCAGTTATAGACCTAAAACACGCTAGAGTCTGGCCCATCTCTCACCACCCGATCCTGTTGAGAAACCGCTATCTTGAAAACAGCGCACCTCAGTAGCTGGGTATTTGGGGGGGGGGGAATTGGAGGATCTAGTTAGTCACACACCATTTCTCACAATCTTCTAGTTTTGTATTTCTATTTTCGGATATTTATTTTTGGAGTTCACTTTATATTTCGAGTTCGATGGGCCTGGGTACCAGGAGACACCTAGCGATACAGCCTGACGGTCCAATTTTTTCTAGGTTGTTTCTTTTCTCACATACTGTGAAGGAGTTTGGTCGAGGGTGCAGTTTCAATATTCATCCTATCACCCACCCCTTGTCTCTACCCAAACCTACCCCGAGCATTCTAAGATCATTGCCATGTAGTGGGATATTACTGGGTCTGAACACCGCTATACCCCCACTTCCCAAAAGAGTACCCTCATAATAGACCCTATCCTCTATTTCACCCACTGATGCTTTAACGCCGTCCTTTTTCCCAGCCACGAGGATATAGGGTTGTTACCAGCCGTGACATAGTGCTCATCACCTATGTCATCTGGCAGGACTACATTGACCTCCTCTACCTTATAGCCTCTAACATCCATGATATGTTCACTAGCTGTAAAGGAAACCTGAACGGTGGGTTCTATACCACATGCATTTCCCACCACCTTGGTATTTGTGATCCATAACTTCCCCATGACCAGTTAGGTTCTCCCCCATCATATGGAATTTCTTATTCTTATTTTCATGGGATTGGTTCGGAATCAGGGGTTCTTACATCCCTACCTAGGCACCACCCCCACCCCCTTCTAACCCTCTTGCCCCCACTGATGGCCTTACCCCTCCTTCACCCCCTTTTCCGCTTCCTCACCCTTCCCATATTTCTTTTCCATTCCCCCTCATGTACCTCCCATACCCCTTCCACTTCTTCACCCTCGGTTGACCTCCCCATCCCCATCCGCAAAACTGAGATTGATCACCACTTGGATCATCTATAGCATCAGCAGGCTGCTCTCCTTCAGTAGCAGACTACCTCTGCTCAGCACCTGGCCTGCATTGATAGGATGGTGGAGCTCCTATTATAGAATCAGGGGATTCCAATTCAACTTGAGGCTTCTTCTTATTCTTCACCACCAACTTCCCTCATACCCCCTTCTGGAACTGTCGTTGCCATGGAATCTGTCCTCATCTTTACTACAGGTCAGAACCCAACTCCTCTTGTAGTTCATGCCATCACAAACACCCCTTCAGTGGCATACCTACCATAGAATGAGGGCTCTCTACCTCCGACTACTACAGTTTCTTTTCCAAATATAGTTTCTGAGCCTCTTGATTCCATAACTTATGATTTTTATTTATCTACTACTTCTGTACAGGATGTTGCCTCTTCTGAGGCGACCCCCTGACTGGTTTTTGGACACAAGTTTTCCTTTATCTATATATATATTTTGTTATATCTTGTGCTTTTGCTTTATTCTGTATGCTTTTAGTTTTGTTTTCTTTTTGTTTTTTTCTCTCTCTCCATGATTGTCACAGGTAATCTGTCATGCTTTGGGTTGTACTTCTCCACCATATCCCATCTTCCTTCACCTTGACATGTGGGGAGTATTATTTTTTCGTATGTTTTTGTTTTACTTTTATTTCTTGTTTTACTTCTTCCCTTACTTCCCCTCATTCTGGTCCACTTTTTTTTCCCCAAATTGCCTTCTTCACCTTTTTGTGGCACTTGGTGGACCATGTTCCGTATTCAGTATGGGAGAGACTCTCTTGGCCACCTTAGACCTTTCTCTTACCGTCATCAAGGAGACATCATTATTCGAATACATATTTGAAAACATGATGATATTTTTGTTAGTCATATTTATAAATAATAATGTTAAAAGTAGAAAATATTTAATTGTTTCATGCTTATTTTGGTTCTTAAGTGTTAAAATTATTGCTGATATAGTTTAAATTACAACTCGTAATCCTTTGATAATTAAATTGACTAGGCTAATCATTTATATGCAAGTCACGACCTGATTTTCTGTTTATTTGTTTTTTCTACTCCTAAGAGGTACTCTAAACCCTTCGTCACATTCTTTCTAATTCCCTCTTTCTAGAGATATTTTTAGGATATAAATGTCTACCAGAATTTGTATGTTTTCTCTTTAAAATATGATTAATTTTTGAATCACATTAAAATGATTGAGGAATTAGATTGTTTCAATCCCTTTTATCTTGAGACCAAAACTACATTTGATCTTCGTAAAGCACCGAGAAACCATGAACAACCTTGATAAGAAGGAATATTACATTACTATTTCTCTTCCTACCCTAATATTTTTTAACTTTTCATGATTATTCACATGAGCATAAAAATGGAATTGGAAGTACATGGAACATTTTGTGAATTGTTATGAAATTAGCTATGGGGGATATCCTCTTCTTAATCTGGGGCAGAAAGGGTTCCAAACCCCAATTTGGTGAATTTCTAAGTGGTCCCCTATGTTTAAAAAAATGATACAGACAAGGGGACCTTATAATCACTTATTGGTTTGTGAACTCGACTTGACTATGGGAAATGGTGCTGATGTGAGCATTTTATATAACTTGTTGAGAATGATTTTACATTGAGATTTATTTTTAATATCATGTAGTGTTATTTAAAGGATTTAGCCTCCCTTTCCAAGCCTCAGAGTTTATTTTTCACATCTTTACATACTATCCCTTAGCCATAGAGACATTTGAACCTTATTTAAAATCCCTCGTGATTTTTATAAATTAATTTTATGAAGTAGAAAACAAGATTTATTAAAAACCTATCAATAGAGTGTATATTCCTTTTATTGATCATAACATTGATTTAAAATATCTTGAGTATTGAGTTTTTTATATACTGGTGAGATAGATCATCAAGTGTCTTGCTTATTTTTGAATGTTTGAAAAGTGTGCTTAAATGAGGATGTAAGTAGTTATTTAAATTGTATATGAGTCATGGTTAGAATATCTTATGAATTGAAACTTTTTTGAAACTTTTTAGAATTTTCTCCTATGGATGTATCATTTACACTTATGATTAATTTAATTCCTTCCTTTTGAAATATATACTCTTTTAATCAGATGTTGAGATTTTCTTAATGGAAAGAAAATGAAATAGTGTGGGGGAGTTTAATGAACCTGATTTTTGTATACATTTCCACATACTTTATTGAAAATAAGAATATGTTTTCAGAAAATACCTACAACTTAGTGGATAAATACTTAGATTTTGGTGATCTTTTTCATCATCAGCTGGTTTCTGGCCAAACACATGAACCGAGGGAAAACTGAGAAAAAAATCACAAATACACGGCGTGTACATATATACAAGGCATGTACATTCGGACTGAGACACATATTGGATCATCCAAGTACATGACCAAGTTTCCATAAGCATGAACATGTCATGTGCATAATATAAACACTATGTATCCTCTTCCAAAAGTAGTTGGTGGCTGACAAGAAGTCTACATACCCATGTTCCCGACTGACCTTTTCACACTGTGAACATTATATAAATGCCATGTACTCCCTTCACGATGTGGTTGGTGGATGATGAATGAGAGTACTGGTTGTGTATAGTGGTGCTACATGTCGTGTACCTCCACATACCAGGCGGCACTGTGTTCCAAGTCAATGTAGTCGTGTTAGGCCACCCACTGGAGGAGAAAAAGAATAGGAAAGTGCATTGACAAGACTACATGGTGTGTACTATTGATACACGATGTGGACTTATGTTTTCTATAAATAGAGGCCTTTGCCTCCAGTTTGAGAAGTCATTAGTGAAGATCCGAAGGAAGGAGGTTCTGCTGCCTTGATATCATGATAACGTCATTCCACTACTCCCCCATTCCACCATTCTACCATAGAACTCATCTCTCCTTGATGTTTCTGAGATGACCACATCGGGTATCGAGGGTCATATTTTCATCTTTTCTACCATGTGTATCTAAAAACATAGTGTTTTGGGGTTGTGGGTGATGAAAGAGTTGTAATTTGAATTATTTGTTATAAATGTGTTTATTATCTTTAACTTTTCTAATTCTTCTTTAATCACTGAAAATTCTTAGTCGGACCAAGGGAAGAATTTTCAGGGACTAAAAAGAAGAATAACGATGAATACTTTCATGATAATTGGAAGTATTCACTGACTCAAAAATGGACTAATATAAAAAAAGAACTGTGAGACACTGACTACCAGACCAAGGAGTCATTTTCCTCATTTATAGACACATGTTTACCAGATAAAGGGAACCTTGTAACAATTTAATCCTAGAGTGTTGGGTTATCATGAACAACAAAACCTCATAAGCAATTTTATTTAATAAAAAACCTCTTAAAAATCCACAGCTATAATTAATTTCCCTCCATATTTTATCAAAACCAAAATTCCAGTGTTTTCCTTTATCCTTTAAGTTATTTACTAATGAAATTAGAATCCCATCACCTTTTTATCCAAGATATTAAAAATAGACTCTAAATTCAGTATACTTCATAGATTAAGTACAAGCTAGATAATCAAGATGAAGATAACTCATTTTCCCTATCTATCAACCCATTACTGGTATTATATTCATCGGGGTAATATAATTTGGGACACTGATAATATACCTTCGTGGAAATGACTACCAATTATTTTTTGTTTCCCCTAAATTCTTTCCCTTATAGATCATTAATTTTCACCAATTTGTTATGTTTATTTTACCCAGGATGATAAGATGAATTTTATGAATGACATGAAATGATAATCAAGAATAACAAGAGTGTTTCCAAAGGAGGCTATGATGTATTTAATTTCAAGATAAAATGTTGAACTTATGTAAGTATCTTGTTTTCCAAATCTACTAAAATATTCAGTCCATCAGGATAGTTCTTCATTTTTTATATTCCATTATAATAAATTAAGGCACTGAACTTGGGATACTAGTGTTAGGGCCTTTACACTTAGATAATTTATATAATTAATAAATTTTTTTATGAAAATATGACTTTATCACAATTTTTAGTTAGAAGTCAATGTTCTTACAAAACCACGTTTTCTATAAATGTTTTCAAAAATATTTCTTGTATTAAATGTTCTCCAAATGTTTTCAAACTTTATGTGTAAGTTTTTATGGAAAAATATTATCAATTTTTTTCAATAATACTTTATAATTTTTCAAGGGAAAAGGTCTTAAAAATGTTTTAATTATTCTGTTATAAATTTTCAAGGTTATTTTTAAAGAAAATTGTTTTAAAAATGTTTTCTGTTTAAAAAAAAATTTAAATGTTATTTTCCATAATACACGTTTTAAATTATTTTTAAAGATTATTCGTTTCCAATGTGGGTTTTAATGAAAAGGATGTTTAATATGATTTACAAATTATAAAGTTATATTCAAAGAAAGGTTATTTCCATTAATAAATTCTCTATGTTATCTTTCAAAATCCTTAACTAGCTAAGATGATATCCATTGATATAGTTTATGATTTACTGGGGATATGATCCAAATAAAATATTATCATTATTTCTCTAAATTTTTAATGTTTATGAATTTACATTGTTTATGAAACTCATTTCCCTTCCACAGGTTATGGCATGAAAAAAAATTTATGATTCCAATTTCATTTCATAGGTTAGTATATAATGTTTAGGAAACCCTTCCCTTTTTATGATTCATGATATATTTAATTATTATGATCTTGTGGAAAATGTATATATGATTTAATTATGTGATGTAAAGCCTTTGCAGGTTGTAGGGAAGTATGGAAAGACCCCCTTGGATGAAGTCACACCATGTGATTCCCTTGAGGTGGAAGCTTTGGGAACCAACAAGGAAGTATGCTATCGGGAGGCCCATAAATCTTCTAGTGAGGTTAAGTTCATTTAGTTATCAATTCCACCTATGGAGAATTAGTTGGGTTCAGGAATGGGGATTTCTTCAGGTGCGATGACAGGCACAAAACCTAAGGTTCTATAGATGAGGGCTACATATGTTTTTTCTCATTTAAAGAGTGATTTGGGTGTAAGCCCATTTTCAAGCAGTGCAGGGGAGACTACGCAGGCCTATGAGTTCAAGAAGCTGACCTCCCATTCAAATTCAGTTGCGGGACATATAGTGAGGATCCCTCCCGTGGATACTGATTTGGCTATGCATCCGGCCTCATCCAGTCCACCAATGGATGATGTGGTGTGCATGGAAGTCTGAATTACACTATGCTCTTATGCAATTCTAGAAAGTTTGGTTTGGGATGAAACTAACAAGCAGCCCCTATTTATGGGATGTGGATTTTTGCATTCCTGAGGTTCAGATCTATTTGATTTGGACCTACCAGCAAGACCATCCTATACTGACATAGTGAAGTCTGGGGGAATGTTTATTTAGTCTGAAAATCGATTTGCAGTATTGGGAGAGGTTTATTTTTCTCCCAAACAAGGGGATGATATGGAGGCTTCTCAGGAGTATAAGGATTCTGATTTGGACACCCTTTTCGAGTCCAAGGAAGTGGAAATGGTGGTGGACTATATTAGATCCCCTTTAAAGAAGAGAAATAACACTCTCATTGATTTATATGGGTCTCTAAATCACTCTCGGAAGCCATGAATGAAAAAAATACTATTCTTCCTTATCAATCCCAATCATTACTAGATCCTCAAGAAAAGGCACTCTTCCTCCATAGGTTCCCATGTAGGTGGA
Organism: Viscum album; assembly: GCA_963277665.1. Classification (NCBI taxonomy): domain Eukaryota; kingdom Viridiplantae; phylum Streptophyta; class Magnoliopsida; order Santalales; family Viscaceae; genus Viscum; species Viscum album. The sequence continues at coordinate 2,126,717,376 of OY728119.1, forward strand.
GGAAAATTATTCTATGGATCTTGACCCGCCTACAAGGGAATCTTCTATTAATGACTTGATGTATGCTGGAAAGGAGCCAATTGAATCTGATATCCACCAAGAAAGGTGGGAAAAGATAGAGTGTGATGAGTGTGAAACCATCATCGATGGAAAAGAATAATTCTATGGTAAAATCTTATAGGTTATCACTATGAAAGAGTAGTTTGACAGGTTGTTTGGGAGGCGTCTTCAGGTTAACCTTTCCAAGGAGTAGCAAGATTGGTCCCAAAGACAACTTAGAATACTGGCTCATGGATTCAACACACATGAGATATCTATGGAAGAGTTCATTCATACATGAGATAGGATGGAATACAATTTGGAAAACCTACTCAAAGAGGATCTAGATAAGAAGGATACCTTTCTTCAATGGAGTCTTCACAAATGTACAATCTCTAACATGCTTAAATTGAAAATCGTAGACTCGACTATGACGTATCATATTGATTGATTTTCTTTGCGTACTTGATGGGTTTATCACTTTTACTTAAAAGTGTGTTCATAATAAAAACAGATATTTTGAAGATGGGTGGGACCTATATCAACCTACACAACATTGGGTAAAGATTTATATCTCATGTGATATAAATGGATGGAATGAGGAGTGAAATCAGTTTAATAAAGGACTTTGTCCCCTAAGAAGGTGTTGGGAGTGAACCTTGACTACTAATATGGTCATAGGAGTGAACTAGGACTACCAAGATAGTATGGGGAGTGAACCCATCCTAACAATATGGTCAAGTTAGTGATTCATTGACAACTATGGAAATTGATTTATATGATTGTGTGTCTTCTACGAATTTAATGTCTTATTATTATTTTATAATTTCATGGAGTGTGTTCATGATTCCCTTATGATTAATGTCTTAATAATAGTTGATATATATGACATGACTCTTATGAATGATATTTGATATGAAATGCATGATCTTATGTTGTTATTCCAATGATCTCATACCCTATTTTTCATTATTATGCTTATATACCTCATTTTTTACCCTTATGGAGCATATGATATCACTCCATTATTATGTTTCTGTTCCCCATGTTATGAAGAATTGTTTTATGTAGAAGTACTAATAGGGAAGGTATATTTGGGAAACATTGATGATATATCACCACGTTAGAATATTTTGTTACATGTTCTCAAAGGCCATAAACTATTATGGTTCTCATGCATGTATTTTCATAATGTGATGAATATTTATCTAAAATGATGAAATATCCATGTTTTCTAATCTTGGGTTGCTATAGTTGGTATCAATGGAACGATTTAGTCATCCTTTGGAAACTTGGATGAGAAAAATTTTATAAGATCTATAGGAATATTTATAAGGAAATGGATAGGAATGTCTCTAAGGATAAGTGTATGGATCAATTAAAGTATAAGAAAATTTCATTGAATTTTGGTAAAGGATTGAGTGAGTGGTTTGTGAGAAATATATACTTTCCTAGATACTATAAGTTTATGTGGACCTGGAACCAATTTAAATAGGAATAAAAACCCTAAAACAATGTATTGAGCTAGAATCGATTAGGAATTGGTGCTCCACATTGGGCCTTGAAGCACACCTAGTTTGACACTCCTGAGGGATATGCTTTAGGAATTCAAAAACTCTTTATGAACAATAAAAAAAGATTTAAATAGAATATTACTAAATATAACATAGGAAAAATTTAGGGTTTCATAGAATAATTAATTTTGTATCTTTATTTAGTCATCCAATAAGAAATTTTTTTCATGATCATGTGGTTTCTTACTATGATAAGTGTTATTCACACTATGCTCTCTAGTGTTACTCAATGGAATGAACTAGAAAGAACATGGTTAACATTGAATGCTTTAGATGTAGAATGTATGGTAATTATACAAATAAAATTTCTATGTGGATATCCCATGAATAGAATAAAGAAGGTGTTATGAGTGTTGGTTATACTTATTAGGACAAAGAGAACAAAAACGACATGTGAAAGGTATGAGATGTTCTAACAAAATTGTTTAAATTAAATTTAAGAATCATTATTATATTTAGGTAGAGGAACCTTAAGAAATGGATCATATTTAATATTCTAAGATAAGGGGTATTATATAATAAGATAATAAAGCCTGAGTAATGGTTTAAGAATAAATATATTTTATTGAGGTGTATATGTTTTGTAATTCAAAGATTGAGTTATATGAATCCTGAAATATATAAATATTTTTAGTATAATTTTTCCTTTAAGTATAGAAAATGATATGTTAAATGGAGATAAAGACTTATAAAATTAATTTAATGGAATGTTGATATTATTTAATTAAGGGAAGGTCACACATAATGTATTAAATATGTTGAGAAAATTTGTTTTATCTTCGATAATGAGATGTTTTATTTGGATAATTTAATTTTATAAAATAAATGTCCCTAGAACTAATAAAGTATTTATTGGAAAAGTGGGTTGTTCTATCATGAATGGAAATTAATTAGTTTATGGAATATATCCAATGAAATTTAGAATAATAAATCAATCATGTTTACAATAAGGATGTATTGTAATTCTGGTTATTACCATATTTCAATTGAATACATGATAATGGTATTAACGTGTTTAGAATATGACAATTAAGAGTTAATTTGCGATATTAGGTGGATAAATGGTATGATGTTTTTTGAGATATTTAGTAACCTTATTTCTAATGTTTTTAATTTTATCTTTCAAAAGGATTAAAAGTTACACCATTTATGGAATGGTTTAAATTAAACATCGGATGAGGTTTTAGATATTAATGTATTATTTCTCAATTGGAGGATTTGTGCATGTTGTATTACCTGTAATAAAAAAATTTCTCTAATGATAAAAACATTCAAATGGAATAACTAAAGAAAAATATATCTTATGAACTGTTAGTGCTTTAGAGATAAAACATTCACCTATATTTTTTTAGAGTAAGATATGATGTGGAAGTTGGTCAAAACACAACAAAGGGGAATGATACTGCATATGAAATGGAATGAAATCATGTAAGTATATTTCATTATGTTAATATATATTAAACTAATTACTCAAATGTAGTAAAATGATATTAAAAAAATGTATCCATCACCTTCAATTATATTTATGTGATGGTATTATAAATCATCATAGATTTATGGTTTTGAGGCCCTTAACATTCCATTGATCATTAACATACTGGTGATCAATGATCTTTTTTAGTATCTATAATTATTTACACATTTCATACATTTTCAATAATCACTACCAACCAATGTTCTCTTACATGTAAACCTAGTTATGAGTTACACTGTGTAATCATTATGATTCCAACTTTCTAGTTTTAAAGTATGTTTTAGTATTCATTTTTTACGATGTAGATTCCGAAAAAATAAAAATTGATATATTAATCCATTGTCAACCAAGATGAATTTTTGGGAGAATTTCATTGGGGGGGTATAATGGAACACCTTGTGGTTTTTTGAAATATATATTTTCAAATCAATTTAATCTTTTTGATATTTTTTATTTCACACAACACTAAATTTGTATTGAGTTATATGAAAGTACCAAGTTATTATTTCATTGTATGAAAAAAAGTCATCCTTGCACCTCAATAAACACATATATGAGCTTTTGGTACACACCAAACTATTCTTGGATTTTGATTTAAACAACTCTATGTCCATTGGATAGCGTTCAATACACATAAGGCTGAGTTTTACCGAACAACAATATACTAGTAATAATATTATTAAAATATTATTATAATTATCACAAAGATATTATAATGGAATATATAAATGAGATTGAATAAATTATAAAAATATGTTTTACACATGTATGTAAAAATAATCCACTGGTTATAAATTAGTTAAAAATTAACGTAAAAACTCTTTGAGAATAAAGAAACTCTTTTTCTATGAAAAATAGTTTTCTACGTACAAACTGTTGGAACCATGGTTGTTCTTTGCATGAATTGGAGTATGGTTTGTGTTTGTCGTAAATAATCTCCGTAAGTCTAGAATGTGTGATAGTAAAATGATTATACAGTTCAACCAGACAACAGTATTGAAGGTGGCGATGTTATCCAGTGTTTTCCAAATTTTTGGACCCGAAAATCAGAAAATGAAGACATAGGCTGTTGGGAAAAGGAGGTGCGCGCAAAGAGGAAGTGGTGTGCGAAATAAGTGGGGTGTGCACGAAAAAAAACATGGTGCGTGAAAAATAGTGTGGTGCACGAAATAGTAGAGAGATATTTTTTCATGGAAGAGGTGTTTTAGAATCATAACATTAGAAAATGGAAAAGGGATGGGTTGAATGAAAAATATGGAGATGTGCACAGAAAACGGTTCCTGCATGAAGTGTATTGTGTTCCGAATGATAGGTTTTTCGTGCCATGATGGGTTTTGCACGTGGGGGAAAATAACGCCTATAAATAAGAGGAGACCACCCTCATTCAATACAGCTAAAGACTTAGAGAAGATCTAAGTGATGATTCATGTAAAAGGATCGTGTAAAGGGAGTTGCACAAAAAATTCTAGGTTGCGCAAAATATTCAGGCTTGTGCGAAAAATTTGGAGGTGAGCGAAATATTCCGGCTTGCGCGAAAAATTCTGAGTTGCGCGAAAAATTCCAGCTTGTGCGAAAAATTCTAGGCTGCACGAAAAAGGCAGAGCTATGCATAAAAGTTGAGGCTCCGTGTAAAAGTTCTAGTGGCGCGAAAAGGGTGTTGTTGCATGAAATATTTTTCCCCATGAAAAGAAAATATTGTGCGGAAAAGTGAGGTCTTACACGCAAAGGGTAGGTGTTGTGCGTAATTTTTAGTGAAACCTATTCGCACGTTCTGATTATCTGGTTCAGTGGTTCAGTGCGTTCAGGTTAATCAATTCTAGACTTCGATGCAAGCAGAGTCTCGTGCTAAGAAGAGGCAAAGACTTCAATGCAAATCTATTGAATATGCCTTCACGTCTATAAACTAATTGGGACTTCACCAAAGGCAGTGAGCCAGGGGGAGTCAATGGGAGTGACCCAAGGGACACAGTGAGCTATCCTGGAACTTTTGTAAAGGTAGTGAGCTTGGTACAGAGTGATTGTGACCAAAACATGTAATCCAGAAACTAGAGAAGATTAGTGGATTTTGGTACGACCAACACACTGTTGGCGTATTCTCCTTGGACCTAGCCCTTTGTGGTGAACCAAGTAAAAGTGTTGTGTTAACTTCCTTCTTTCATTTTATTGATAGATCTAACAATTTCCTATCAATGTGGGAACAAGATCCACAACTTTAAAAAGAAAAGGTTGACACCCTGATTCACCCCTCCCATCTCAGGGTGTTCCAGGGTCCTTCATCAACACCATTTTATCTCGATAAATTAAAAAACCATTTTTTACAAATTTTTCAATAAAATTTATATATTATATATTCAATAAATATATTTTATACTCATACTAAACATTTTATAACTATAATATAAGAGTAAATCCAATTTTATGAATAATTATATATTTAATTTCTTTAAAAGGTAATTTTACCAATATTTAATAGAAACCTATATTTAAATATAAATTTTGACCCTGTTATATTTTTTATTTGACTAAATAATTTTTTTTTGAAATATGAATATAAAAAATTAAATTGGGTTAATTTTAAAAAAAAATCAAAGAAGTTTAATTTTTTGATGAATAATGAAAAGAAAAGAATTTTAATTCAAAACATCTTTTTCTTCTAATTTATTTATGTAATTAAATAATATATTAATTTGGTTTGAATGTATACATAGATAAATAATAAATAATTTAATCCAATTTAGGTTATTGGAAACAATTTCACATTGAACTTGGATATAAAAACATCACAAACTTTTGGACCTTTTCGCTTTAAAAACCATATTTCTCATCCCGTCTATAGGATTACTATTAAATAAATTTCATCCAATTTTATTTTCTTAAATTAACAAAATGGATTATATATTTTGAATAATAATAGTTTCTAATTTATAATAAGTTCACATTAGTTTTTTACCATACATATTAGTGAATGAAATTAAAATTAATTATAATAATTATGGTAAAAATGAGTTTACACAGTGGAAAACATTCACTTAAGTTACCAAATACCCTAGAATCATGTTAAAATTACATTTTATGGATATATATAGGTTATATAATCCCCTTTTTTGAACATTCTAAATTATTTGAGTCATATAATTTAAGGGATACCCCTCAATAGTGTTTACCTATTTATATTTTCAATAATGTCATTCCCCCTCCACTATAAAAGAGAACTCACCCCCTCACTTCATCACACCTCTCATTACACTTTGGATTGAAAAAAACCTGACCAAAAAATCTCCAAAAATCCCTCATATAAACATATAAGACAAAATTTAGTATTAAATCCATCTAACGAATCCATTTGGTGCAAACAAAAAGGAGTTACTCAAAGAAGAGGAAATATCCTTCTATAAGAGATTTTGTTTTATTTTCATTCTCCACCACCTCAATTATTCATATTAAATTCTTAAATAATAACCTATGTATCATAAATATACTGAGTTTTTTTAATATAAGGGTTATACCTAAACCTACACACACTTCCATAAAATTGGTAATGAGCTTACCATTCCTGTGTAAGTTGAACTATTGCCTCACTGAACGATGTTGATCATCTTTTCCTTTGCCACCCATCATGGTTGGGAAATATGATTGAAACTATGGTTTTATATGATATATATGATATATATGATATTATTATTTATTTATTATCATTTATTTAATATATTAAACATTTCTTCATTATTTCCATTTTGTGTAAATACTATAACTATTTTTGTGGACATGTGGACTACTGCCTCCTCAAAGCAATGTGATTCGTTCACACTCTACATGGAATGTATTAAGGATAGTTTTAGTGAAATTATATAATATATAAGAAATAATAATTAGAATCAATGATAATATATATATATATATATATATATCTCATTTACTTTTTTTCTTTCAGTATTACAAGAAAATAGATACAACATTCATGTGTTCATAGGGACTACCATCTCCACAAATGATGTATTCCATTTATTATTTATATATTTTATTGATTACTATAAATATTTATATATAGAATATATTTTAAATACATCCGGTTTTACATTATAGAAATAATTAAATAATGATCTAATTAATCGGATCATGAATAAAAATTCAAAACACGTACGATAAACAATGTCGTTGTTACCCAAAATGTTACTTTAATGTCGAATTGCTAATAACCGGGTAATATAAAGGAATAAGTGAATCATATATGGTATTATATATATTAATATTTCACCATTTTATATTTATAATAATTAATTAATTATTATATAGGTTGTCAACGTGTCTGGGGAAAAGTAAAGAATTAATACTGGGATTTTTTCATTGCACATTTTATATCTGTGATATACATGCCATGTTCAACAATAATTTATTTTTTGTGGTTTATATACTACCCATGAATTTATTATCCAATATATAAAAACTTAAATTTATGTGTATTTACATATACATTTTATGATCATTTATTCATGGGGTTTATGGTTCAAAGGTTACCAAATCCGGAAACTAGTTTTGTCTTAATTTTCCATCATTGAGTCATAAGCCATGTTATGAACCTATATTCTTGTAAGAGGTGTATATAATGAACTTTTTAATTTTTTATGATGAATATCCTTCATTTAATTATATTTTAATATCCATTAATATTATTATTTCATGGGTATTAGGATTCAAAGTAACCAATGTGGTAACAGTGCATTGCTACAACCTCATCATTCATCTTGATTTATTATTACTGTGCTTCCAATGATAAATATTTTAATCCATATCTCAAGACCACTAATGAATTATATTATCATATGGTTATTTATGATATCTTCTTGTATTGTTATGAATTTTCCACTCTTTGGTAATTAAGGTAACTAAGAATGTTTTTTATTAAAATCCAACTATACCACCCTCTTCGTTCATATATCTGCATTCTTCCAAAACCATGATTCCTAAAAAGGTTTTCAAAAATATTTTATTTTTTGAAAAGTTTTTCAAATGTTTTCAGTATTATTTTTAAAAAAAATTATGATTTTTTTTTTCAAATTTCTTCAATTTCTCTTTATAAATTTTCAAGGAAAATGGATTTCAAAACAGATGTTTTCAAGATTCTCTTATAATTTTTAAAAGATATTTTTAATGAAAATGGTTTTGAAAATATGTTTAGTTTCAAAAATAATTTTTTTCAAATAAGAAATTTTATTTTCCTGAATAAATGTTTTAAATTATTTTTTATGAATATTATGTTCTAAAGTGATTTTCACTGAAAAGGATTTTGAAAATATTTTATGCCTTAAAAGAGATATTTTCAAAGAATGGTTATTTTCCTTAATAAATTCCTCCAGTTATCTTATAAAGTACATATCAATCAAAGATGAAATCCTTTGATATATTTTAATATTTAATTGGGATATGGTCTATGGAAACCATTCTCATTCTTTATCTAAATAATAAATTTTTATGATGTCACGTTGTTTATGAAAGTCATTTCCCTCTCTTTGGTTATGCCATGATAAAATATTTATGTTACCAATTTCATTTCATGGGTTAATATTTCTTGATTATGAAACCTATATCTTTTTATGGATCTTGATATGTTTAGTTTTTTTGATCTTGTGGAACACATATGTATGATTTTTTATGTGATGGTTCGGACCTATATTTCCCTAAAATGCATTAGGTAAATATTTATATCTCATTAGATAAACATGGATTGAATGAGGACTTTACTCCATTCAGTAAAGGTATTTTACACTAATATTTTCTTGTGAGTGGGCGTTGACCACTAAGATGGTCATTAGATTGAACTATGAATACCAATATTTTATGGGGAGTGAACCCATACTTCTATGATGACCTTGGTAGTGATTCCTTGACTACTTTGGAAATAATTTTATATGATTATTGTCTACTATAAATTCTATTTAATGTTCCTATGTAATGCTTTCATTGATTATTCCCCTGATTCCCTTATGATTGATTTCTTATGGACAAAAAATATTTTTTCCATGACTCATTTTTATGGTCATTTATATTCACGGAATGATCTTATAATGTTATTATTATATTCTTATACCCATATGTTAATGATTATTCTTATGTATCTCCTTTTTTTCCCTTACTGGCCATCTAAGCTAACCCCTTTATTATATTTCGTTTCGCTTGGAAATGAAGAAGGTTTCATGTAGAAGTAAAAATGAGGAATATCTTTGAGGGAAATATTTAATATCGATAACCATATTAGAAGACAAATTTCAATGTTTCCAAATACAATAAACTATTACAGTTCTCAGGCATGTATTTTTGTAATGTGATGTATATTCCTCTTAAGTGATGTAATATCCTTGTATTTTAATCCTTGGTCACAATAGTAAAACTAATATAATAACATTTTAGCTTTTTAATGACCATTATTCCAACATGTTAAGATGATTATATAAGATTTTGAGGAGTTATATTAAGAAAAAAACAAAAAAGGTTTCCGTGAAGATGATTACCTATTTTCCAGAAACATCTAATAGATCACTTATTAAAAGACCTTGTGTTGGTCTTTTATTATTACCGGTACCTATAGAATGTGGATGATTAATTTTAGAATATATTTCTTTAGGTTTTGGTTTTATTATTTTTATCAATATAGTGTGATGAGGAATGGAGAAAATGATTCCTTTAATAGGTGAGGTGGGGGTGCAATTATAAGTATATAATAAGATCATATTCAAGTGGAAGTGGAAACATATAGACAATGGTTCGATCAAATGATAATTTGAGTTTTAAATATCTTCATCCAATTAAATTTAAGAAATATTAAATCATGTTTTATGCTTGATATTTTATTTTCATCCCTTCATTATCCTTTTTTATCTTTAATCGAGCTGAAAAATTCTTACCACATAACTATTCATTATGACTAAAACATAAATCAGTCTTATAAAAAATCCAAAGGATAATTAATAATATTGAAATAATTTTATAAAAATAATAGTGTATAATTGGTATATTTTTTATCTTAAAATAATGAAGAAAAATTTATTGTAATAAGTTTTTTGAAAAATCCAATTCTATTTATAAAATTAAAATTATTCGGATTAACTAACTAGTAAAAATATTTGAATGAATTATAAAAAATTTCATTGAATAGAGTAACAAAAAAATATTTAAAAAACTATTCACTATAAATTACTTTAATTAATTATGATAGAAACAGATTACCATCATAAAATTGTTTTCAGAGAAAAACATCCATTTTTACCCTAGAATGATTTCAATTTCAATTCATCCCAATTGATAAAAGATGAATTCATTTTGTTCATGGGAAAAATATTTTTTTCATAAATTTAATAATATGTTTTTTTAATTAATTTTATATAGAAAAATAAATTGTAGAAAATAAAATACTTTCAATGATTTTTTATGATCAATAGTCTTTCTAAAATGAATTAGAAATTATTTTCAATAGGTATATTTCATTTAAATATCATATAATATTCTTCATTTATAATTTATAATTATAATTTAAATAATTTTAGGGGTTTTTCATCTCATTCTTTTCAAAAACAATATTTATTAATGTGAAATACATTCTAAATTATCAAATTTTTAAAAATAGTTTCTCCATTTTCAATGTCATTATTATAGTCTATAATTGATCTTCACTTTATTCCTTGTCCTAAAAAATATCTGATAATTTCAACTATTATTTTAAAATCTTTCCTCTTTATGTTATTTTTAAACACCATACATATATTTGAAATAATTCTATGTGATTGGGAATTATACTGGCTTTTATCATTTATCATTCTTCTCCCATGATGTATAGGTATACCATGGTATATCCTATAAAAAACATGTCAGTTATCAGAATATTCATGACCATGGTAGTGTATTTAATTACAAAATCGGTAATGTTATTGTTTTGTCATTGATAAATGGTGGTATTAAAAGAATTATGTGGTGATAAGAACTATATAGGCATCACCAAACATCATTTTTCGTGGGAGGTTTATTAGAGGCTGTGACAGATAGTGCATCATGAAACATTGGTAGATGGAAAATGTTATGAATTGAATTAATAAATTTATTGATATTCCAAAATAATAATAGTATATCCATCCATGGAATAATTTTTTCATTTAATAGACATTAGGTTTAGTGTTTTGTATTTATATAAATATAACACATCCTATAATTATGGTTCACACACCATTTATCTTATGACTATGTAACTTATCTTGTATCCATGTAAATTCCATGTCAATGTGTCTGCCCCAGGAATCATGTGATCCCATCATGAAAAATATGTGTATTAGAATAAGAATATTGATTTTTTATAAGTTTTATAGTTAGATACATTTATTAATTTTTTTCTAGAGGACACATCATCCTAAAAAATTGGTACCACATTTCATGTACCATGATTTACAATAAATTCAGTATTCTATAAGAAATAGACATCAAATATAGTACACATAAAACCATTAACAGGTATTATACATGATATTTTTATACTAACATAGGACATGAATATTGTTTCTACAAAAATATAATATTGAATCTTAGGAATATGAACATTCAAGGCCTATATGCCTCATAATATATATTAAATGAAAAGTATTCAATAGTATTTAATATTATGCATGTCATGCTACCCAGTGTCAGTACTAGATGTAAAAATAGTCAATTCAATGTATTTTTCCATTTAGAACATGATGTTTTATTTCTCATAAATAGATTTGGTTTTTTCTTATTATTTTGGGTGGTTGGAGTTCAGAGGATTCATAAAATAAATGAAGAGTGTGGGAAAATGATAGAGTAGACATATAGCTTATTATCAATGTTACTAGTTATGGTATGAAAGGAAAAGCTCCCTCATGAGCATAGTATATTAAGTATCCCCACCATTGTGGTTTGTTTTTTTTCCTCTACTTTTGGAGTCGGAAACCTTCTAAATCGATATATACTATAGATAATAATGGACAATTCCTCCATAGGAATTGTAATTATTTTGAAAAAAATACTATCTTAAAATATTAAATAGTCTCTTATTACATCTTCTACTATAGGATATAATAAAAAAGTCACATTCTACGTAGTTTGGGAATGTTTGGTTCTTAAATGATTTGGGAACTTTTTTCCTGTCATGTTAATCATAAATAATGATGATCAATGGTAGTTGATGAAATAAATGAACATGGATGTATTTTATGTTGAATCATATATATTTTTATTCAATTGAATCAATATTATCTCTAGTTTTCCCTAAATTTATTCATATATTACTATGTATATTTATACATATCACTATATAGGCTTCATTCACACATGTGTTCAATATTGGGAGATGACACATAGTTTAATGGTGGTCTCAAAGGATATTGAGTTGTTTGAGATATTTCTTACATGATAATGGAATTATATCTTACTAGCGACATCATTCTGGTTTTGATATTATGTTTATTTCAATTTTTTATGTTTTTCATGGTTGTTTTTATTGGATGTTTGGACTTTCATCTTTCCTTGTTACTAGATTTAGGTAACATTTAATTTTTGAGATTTTTATCAGCATCAAACATAAATTATATAATTTATTTACTTATATATATGGGTTTTCATTACAATATATATTACCATTCGGTAATGTGGGTGTTTATAGTTTTAGATTATAATTACTACTATATTGTTGAAATTATATCTTATTAATTATTTCTAGCCCCCTTTATATTAAAGGTGGGAATGAGGTGGACCACTCGGCTTACTAATATTCAAGGAGGGGAATCAGTGGTTAATGTTGTGTCATTAAGTTTCTCAATGAATATTTATTGTAAATTTTTTATTAGTATGGATCATTTATAGCCCAAAAAATTACATGTGATGTAACATTCTCATAATAATGAATGTTTGCAAGATATAGTTTTTGACAAAAGCATTGGAGAACATTTAGTTATTTATAAAAATATGTCTAAAACAAACTATATTTTTATCCACTACATTTTAAATGGATTGGAATGTTTAGTTAAGGCCTTACCTCTCCTCTAATAATAAATTAATTTAGTAATATAACATTACATGGGGAATCAAGATACCATTAGAAAAGTGTTTTCGTAGAATAATATATAACATAGACAAAATTAGAGATAATGTCATAGATAGTTTCTAAAGGTTATTTATTAAGAGACTATTAATTTAAATCATTGATTACCAATAGTATATTCTTAATTTATTGTTTCTTAATTTTCCCGGAAAGCTCATCTAGAGACAATGTCTCTGACCATTTATTAAAATAAAATAATAGTACAAAAACAAGTATCACAAGATAGAAAAGGCAACTACATATCATAAAAACCATACCCATCACCATAACCATGATCCATTGCTTTATCTGCAGTAACTGATTCCCACTATGAGATTTTATAATGCTTCAAAGTATTGACATACTTCCTTCTGAGTATTAATTTTTTTCAAATATAGAAACTCCTCAAAAGACTATGTACCTTTTACCTTGCTGACAGAGGACCTGGTAGGCATCAACTTCGACATATAAGAGTATTCATTTCAATTCCTTCTTCTTGGTGGAGCAGTAATAACTTCCTCATTCCCTGGAACATTTTTATTTCAACCCTGAACAATGTCTATATAAGTGGTTTGAATCCTGCCACCAGTATTCTTCTTTTCAATATCAGAGAAGTCCCCCCCATTTTCCTCCCATTACATTATTTCATGCATTTCATGTGGGGTATTTTATTTCTAAATATTAACTGGCTCCTCTAGTATTGTAATACTTGATTACCCCCTCCCTTTATAGAGTTTCTACACTAGTTTGATGGTAATATAAATTAGTACTACAACATAAGATCCATTTGATGGGATCTATATTTTCTTCCCATAATGTTTTCACTAAAAAATATGAATTGAATACATCAATTACTGGAAGATTATTCTTAGATGGAATAAAAAATATAAATTCCATTTAATAAAAATTGTATTTCTCATCTAAGACATTAAAAAATAGGAAAAAGGATAAAAGTTAAATTACTAAGGAATAATTCAATGGCAAATGAGGAAAAACCATAAGATAAAGTTATTCAAAATGGTATTTTTTAAATAGTTATATCTAATTATTATTATTCCTATGATAAATAATGTTCATTCTATGTTAAATATAATGTACATGTTTTTGATAAATCACTAAGTTATTTTTATTCTAAAGTTTTGGATTATCTTGGAATTGAAACCATTGAAGTTGTCAAATGCATAATTTCCCATATAAAAGGATTAATAGATAAAAAATAATGGCAAAAAATAGGGTTATGCTATGAATTTTTCATTATCTAAAAAGGTTTGTTTTTGTAATAATCTAACAAAACCATTTATAGAAAAGGAATACTCTATCACACATATAAGTTAACTCATATATTTTATTTGTGAATAAGATAAAAGAGTGTTCTATGAGGAATAATTTCTCAAAAATGTGATTTCGAAAGTACCCCTTGAATTAGATAAGCTACCTAACATTTATATGTATCAGGAATATGGTTTTATAGTCCCCTCGTGGTTTAAGATAGGGTATTAAATTACATGATACTTCTAGCTTCCACTATGTGACTTCCTAAATAAGACCATGATATGGAGCTACACATCGTGATTTTGATATTCTATGAGTAGAAGTTCCACATGAATAATATATTCCATAAAAGAACTCCCCCATTAGGTATAAATTTATATATTTTGAATACATAAAAATTTTAATCAAATTTGGTGTCTCAATATTCATATGATTTCCTATGAATTTTTCAAAAACCTCTGATACATGCGTCTCCCACATGATCTCAAATACTATCATTACATAAAAATATTGTCTCTTATATAATGAAAGGTCTAACAATTCATGCTATATATCATTTCTCATAGCTGAATATGTATTTGAGGTAATCCCACCACATTATTTTGTTCTATAACATTTTTTATCATTTACCAAGAATATATATTAGTATTATTCTTCAACACTATATGAAAATCTTAATGATTCAATATATTTTTTGATAGAAATATCTTATGGTGATAATGATAATTTTTACCCCCATAATAACCACTATCTCGACAATAACAAATATTTATGTCATACTATACTATAATATGTTGGGATATTTTAATCACTGAATGACATCTAAATAATTGTTATTTTTTTCTATTTTGGTCACAAATAATGAATTTCAAATATTTTAATTTGGAATTCCAAGATATAGTATTTTTATCTTATTTATATTAATATCTTTCCTATCCATTAATGATTAATGTCCTCTCATTGAAACACTATGTTTCAATAATGTAATATCAAATTTAAAATAATATCAATTTTATTTCCACATTAGAATATATATTCTTGGATTCTCGGTTTTTTAGTATGTAAAACTATTGATTCATAATAAAGGAATGTTTCATATGAGATTGATTTCATTCATGGATTTATAATCCTAGAAATTTCAATATCATACGTGCTTCATGTTTCATACATATCTCATGCACAATTCATGATGGATAAGTCCCCTACATGTTCCATGTTGCTTACAAAGTATCAATATATTATATAGACATGATATCATATGAAAAATCTGGATTGTTTGAGGACCTTCAACAGTAGATATCACATATTTTTTAATGTATAATACAAGTTATACATTCTTATGAGATCATTGAGTCATACAAAAACCAATCATATGTATGCTTACAATCTCATGTGAGTTTTCTATCATTCAATGTCACCCATTTCATCTAGAAATTCTCAATCGTATAAAGATGAGCTCTTATATAAAATATTTTGGTCATATGAGATCGTTATTTCCAAATATAAAAATATATATTTCTAGTGTTTCCTATGATACTATACTTATCCAATTTTCTATATAAACCCAAATATATATATATATTGTTTCAAAATAAATCAGTGCATCTTGAAATTAACTCTATTCCATCTCAACTTATTAAAATAACCATAGAATAGTTCCAATAATTTTGTTAATTATTATATAAATCCAAACTCCTTTAGTTTCATTATTATAAAAATTTATTTTTTTAAGAGTTGTTTTCAGGTGACCACCATTTGGCGGTTGTTGTTGACTGTAATAGCGATTTATAATCATGGTTGCTAAGATTCTCCATTCCCACCCCCATTTCCATTATTCCCTCATCAAGCCATCTGCCACCAACCATTCCCACTCTCTTCCCCCAACTTTGTGTACCTCCTCATTGCGCAACTCGTTGCATTGAGCCACCGTCGATTGAGCCCTCATCCTACTACTATCGAGCTGCTTTCCCCACCCCTCCCCCACTATTGAGTCATCATCCCCACTATAACTCACCTCCATACTGTGCCATCGATGTCCCACCACTTTGGAGACCCCACCCCACCGCTATACTTTTCCTAGAATTGAGCCCCCACCCCCAACATAATCGAGCCCACTCCCACCCCCCTCCTCCAACACTGCCATTGCTCCCCTATACCCCCTGGAATGAAAAAACTACCCAAAATATTATAGCATGTTCCCCCTAATTATCTATGCTTGATTAATGAGTCTGTGTAGCAACCCCATTCCCTTTATTGGTATTATTTTTTTACTTTGGAATTTTTTAACTTTGTAGTTGAGAAGCCCTAATATCTATGAGTCCCCTCTCTTAATTCCATTATTTTCCCAAGCCACGAATCCCTTATTCTTAGTATTCTAGCTACATTCCTCTCACCATGTTGTTTTCAATTAGACAATTTGTATATTTTATATTCTTTGATTACAATTTACTATATAATCCCTAAAATGTGACTTTCTTAGGTATGGTTTCATTCAATCACTATCCTTATGTATTTTGAAACATAAAAATTACGAAACATGCTCTTTCATAGTTGTGTTGTATTTAATAAAGTATATTTATTAATTTATTTATCATTTCAGATTTTTAGTATTCAAATTGGACCTTCACTTGTGGTATTTTATTCAATACACTACATTAATTTATTTTCAAGTTAAATTTATTTTAATATCCCTATCATGAGATATGTAGTTTGGATAGATTTTATTGGATATGTTCACAAAAAGTAAAATAATATACAATGATTTTCTTATTGTACAAATAACTGACTAATAATTATTTGGATTTTTATTGAACGTGTATCCAATAATTTTTATACAGTGCATTCTAATGAATTTAGAGGTTTATATTTTATAATTATTTTCACCACACTAATCTCTAAAAATGGATTTGAAACTAAATCTCAAAATTTTTAAATTCTACTCTACTATCACAATCTTATTAAAGTTGAAATATGTTTGTTTCTCTTAATTATATATCTTCTTATATATTGAAAAATATCATGTTATAGAGGTGTTGTTTAATGTAAATTAATACGAACTATATTTCTAGTATTTATATTCAATATAATGTAGATATGTTTATTATTTATTTTCCACTTAAAACAATATAATTTTTATAATATGAAATACACTATTTTGACTTATGTTACTAGAAATCATAGATTCATTATAACTTTTAGTGCAGTGATTTTATTACATTGGTGATGGTAGAAGCATCCTAGATTGGAAATATTTAATGTCAAATTCCTATCACTCCAAACATTCCATGGTACAAGAAATTAGAAATTGCAAAGGTGTACATCATTATCATGTTCCTTTGGAAGGAATCAAACACTGATAACCATAATTCATGGTCATTTTTCTTCTTTAATATCGAATTCATATTCACTATTTTAATTTTTCTAATTTAATTAAATAATATTCCAAATCCTTTTGGTGATGTATCATGGGTTATTTTTTGAAAAACAATTTCTATATTCAATGACAAATTAAAATATTAGGATTTAGGTTATAGTTAATTTCTTAATTTCTAATTACATGAAATATTACATTTTTACAATGTTATATGTCAAAACTAAACTTCGCGCCTTATTAAATTTTTCAAAATAGGTAATAACAGAATTATAATTCTGATAAAACTTCAATGGATGAGAGATAAAGTCAACATCTATTAGAGATAATATGTTTTTCACTCAATAACATTCATGTATCTTTAATTATATCTTAAGACAACTATTTTTCACTAAAATTAATTCTGTATAATGAGATTTAATTATTATTGATGATGTAATATTTTCCTATTTTTCAACTTATGCTTTGTAACGGAGTTAAACAAATTAGTTTTCACCTTATTATTATTTCAATACATACTCTTGTATGTCCAATTTAATCTGTGAATGACCTTATACTTAATTGTTAGATGGAGTTTCAACCTAAAAAGTAACAGTTAAAAGTCTATTCAATTAATATTTTATACTTCAAATCACCTAGAATTGTTATGCTGAAATATCATTCATCTTTTATTGTATTAATTTATTTATTCACACTCAATTAATCATTTTCATAGATGTTATTACTAATATACAATACCAATTTCTCATATAAGAAGAATATCAACTTCATGTTGCATCTCTCTCCCCTTTACCATTCACATATTTCTCTCCATCACCAAAGAATGATGTTGTTGAAAATACAAAAGAATTAGACGGCGATAAAAGACTTAATAAAGACCCACTTATTTAATTATCCAAGAATTATATGATTCAGGGATCTGATTAAGAAATTAATGAATCAAACATTGTCAGAATAACTCCCATAAAACCTCTCAAACTTATGAAAATCATATGCTGCTAGGCCTGTGGTTATATTACACTACCCTAACTGTGATAACTTTTCTATGATTATTTATCAAAAACTCAAAACACCACTCATCCTCAAACAAAATTCATAAGAGAGTAAATTCATGGAAGATACTAAAACCAAATTTTTTTCATTTTAATGAACTAAAATTGATACCAAATGAAATACTATAGGATTCCTATGTTTTTTAGTAGAACATTTGCATCACATTTTGTGTTACATTACTTTTTTTCTTTATGAATATCTCTTTTCAAAGGAAATCCATCTTTTCAAACCAGCCCAATATAAATTTGACTATTGATTAATTTATTTATAATTTTTATTATGAAATTAGAGGTGATTTATATTTATTTCCAACATGTTTTGGAATGATTTATCTTGTCTTTTCCAACCACTTAAACTACCATAAAATGAATCCATATACTATCAACTTTTAATATATCCAATTATTGGGGTCTTTGTAAATTTTTTTCATTTCATGTTCTTATTATTACTTCAAACTGGGTTCTTTCCCTTTATTTATTAAAAATCATTATCTTGATGTTTAAATTATGACATATGCTTCCTCTTTGAAAAAATTATTCCCTCAGAGTGTCTTCTCCTCCAGTCATAATTCATCAGTTCTTCTACCCTTTCTTAGTATTGAATTTTTTGTTTTCATTCATTTTATATAAAAATTAAATAAATTTTGTTTTCATGTTATGGAGAATCTTAAGGTGATGTAGTATTCAGTTTATTTTTTATCTCATCTTCAGTTTTTCATGATTTTAATCCCCATTTCTGTTTCATTTTTTTCATTTTATCTATAGAGATCTAATAATTAAGAATATTCTATCCATCTATTGACAGAATTTCACATATTAAATTGTATCAATCGTCCCAGGTCATAGGAAACTAATATTATTTACATCATGGTCCCATAAATTTTGTTTTTACATTGTATCAAATTTTATATATTAATTTGTGATCTAGTGTTTTTAAATTTGATGTTCACTTGTAGTAAGCACTTTTTACATTGTACTCATATGATCTTTTTTATTAATTTGACAAACAAGTTTAAAAAAATTCAATTTTAAACTATGTATAAACAATTTCATCTATTTAAATGATATAATGATGCTTTCTTTTATCATTTATTCGATGATATAATAATTTATATTTCATAGAACATGGTTGTTAAATTGTCTCATAAGATTATTGAACATTGTCTCCTCGTAAATTCTATTTTGGATGCGGGTTTGGACAGATTTAACTATTGATATTTTAGGGGCTATAGAGTATCATGATATGAATACTATGAGATATGGTTTATAGATATTTCATTTTTAACTTAACCAAAGTGAATGATGATGTGAAAATGGTAATATTACACACAAAAGTTCATTAAAATTAGTTACACTGACATTAATATTCCATATTTAGTTTATATTCATTTTTTTCACTCTTATTTTATTGACCATAAATATTTTGGTTTAATTTGTCTGCTAATCATTTTATTTATCCAATTAATGTCACAATGTTATATTGTATGTTAGTTGTGGTGGCACAAAGCATATCAGAGCCTTATCTTGAAGTTTTGAGATATTATAATTTTATACAATATTTATTAATAATGTTAATAAATATATTTCCAATTACATGAAAGTTTAGATTCATGGGATAACATAGATGTTTTACATATGGTGGTTCATTAAACCCGAGCTATATAAAATCATGTGTTATATTATCTAATTGAGAGTTTAGTTGACTATAGGTTATTGAACTAGAAAATATAAGATATGTTGAATTGATTTTCCACTTGATATAAATATATAATTATTTTATAATTTAGATTAGAGTTAACTGTAGGTTATTCCATGTGCATTTCAGATGCCAAACCTTCCGTCTCCATGTATATTTCAGACACCAAACCCTTCATCTCCTACGTAAAAATATTGATCTTCACCTTACTTCATTATTTGTAAGTTCATTGTAGTTAGTATATCCTTTAACAATGAAATTTTTTTTATCCACTAGTCTAGGCTTATTTGAAGAGAAATTCATGTATTAATATACCTCAAAGAAAGTCTTCATACCATCCATTAGGTTTTTGGTAATTAAACTTAAATTACTCCCAATGATTTTTATGCCTTTCTCAAAAAGCCTCTTTTCAATAGTTTTTTATGATTTATAACCATACAAATCTTTTTTGAAAATTCTATCACCTTCATGATCCTCATTTAATAGGTCATTAGCTATAGAAACAGGTAGGACATTGGCCATCTCATTAGGTAGACCATATAAAACATCACCTGGCACCATATCCTTTCCATTATGATTTTCAATTCCCTTGTTCATGTGCCTTCCAACTATTGGAGACTTGGATCTCTTCTGGGAATAACTAGAATCTCTATTTTCCATTCCTGAATCTGACATCAATTTCCCATCCCTAGGGCCAATACCATCAATACAATTTCAATCACAATCAAATGTTTCAATTATCTTCTACCTTCTCAGCATGTGTTTGAGGATATACTCAAAAACACTTTTACTGTTCCTTTTTGGTACCAAATATTTCTAGATAATCGTAGTTTCCAGTGATGATGAAGACTGATGGATGGAAATGGAGTCTTCCCTAGGTCTAATTTCCATGTCACTGCTTTGAGATATGTTCTTTATATTTGAAAATGTACATTCAATATGAGATAAAGTTGACCTTCACCAAATAGAGTGGCGACCATCATTTTTCTTAGATGATATTTTCACCCTACCACCATTAGATAAAGAGGAAAGAGAGTACATGAGAACTATATATTTGGACTTCAGGGATAGTTTAAAACAACATGGACCACAAATAGTAGTTTTCAATTCTACAATGTTCCATTGAAGTTGTTTCTCAACAGGAAAGGAAAGATCCTATAAACATCCATGTAATTTACAATCAAAGACCATACAACTTCGATAATTTTTTTTCAATAGAATCCAAGGCTACATAAAAATAATTATCCAAAAAATAATTCACAGAATGTGGCACGTCTTCATCTCCCCTATCTCCCTTTGTATGGATTTCAAATGTTGCATTTAATTCACATGTTTTTTTAGAAAAAACATAGGGATAATAACTCCCTGATAATGTTAGAGAGGCCTAATTAATTAATAGTAATTTGAAGAATATAATCTTTCGACTTTGAAAACTCTTTCTAATATTATTTATCCTAAATTATTTCATCTTCACGATCAGTAAAAATTAGAGATTTATCACCATTTTAGTCATAATTAATTCAACTTTGACCAAATACTGATAGGTCCTCAGTAATTATTTGGTTTCAATGAAAAACATCCATGTTGTATAAGGATGAATCTATTTCACTTCTGTGAGCTTGATATGGTGAGAAACATTCTGAACTACAATATTATATCCTAGAAGAACTATAGAAGAGGCATTACTATTGTCCTGGAAACGAAAATACTCTTATCCCCACTCATTATGTAAATTCCATTTTTCATATTAGGTTAATCTGTATATGCCTAAGTTTAGTAAGTGCACTTAACTTTTTTGATTAGATCTTATGAAACCATTTTAACATTAGGTTTTTTTGTTGAATGAAAAATTATCACTACTTTAACTTTTTTGGATGAAAAATTGTTTAATTTGTCTATATCAGACCCTTAATACTATAATTTTTTCTCATATGATGCCTCATTATTTCTTTGATAACTTTTAATAAAAAACATTAGAACAAGTCCAATATAATCCCAACCAAACTGGATACAGGTTGAGAATTAAGGCCCAGAAGATTTAGCAATAAAAAATGACTTAGTATTTCCAGAAACCAACCATGGTGGAAATAACTTCTCAACATCCTTTCACATAACTGAGATTTGTGATCATTTCAGGACAAAAAATCAATCAGTTTCATTGAAAATAAATGAGACAACAACAAAAAAACATAAAAAGTGTGTAAAAAGATAAAATGAAAACAATAAATGGTAAATTCATCAATACATGAATGCTATTAAATATCACCTCATCTATTTTATTATTATTCGTGACATGTACGAATTTAAAACACGTCAATTAGATGAGTGGTCTACCCCAAAATGACCGAATATGTTGTTTTTAAGGGTTTGACTCCCTTTAAAATGTGTATCCAGGTTTCAAAACCAACCGAACAACATCCAAATGACATAAAATCAAATTACAACAACCATAGAGTGAACTGTGAAATGTTAAAGCTGACATAATGTTAATCTGAGCCAGTTTTTTCCCTAAAGGATCGAAAAATGAACATTTAGTGTCATAAAACATCAAAATGAACATTTAATGGTTAGATCAATAGAAAATTACCATATAATGATTTAAAATAACAAGTATATCATATAATAATTTTTTATTACTTTTATGAGGAGACAACACATAAATTGAATGTGTGGTCTATCCAAAATGACCAAACAATGAGGGTTTTAAAGGATTAACGCCCTATAAAAACTTTTAAGAGGTTATAACCAGACGCACAATATTTTATTAACCTGAAATCATACTAAAGAAACCATAGAGTGAATTATGAAATCGTCAACCATATGGTTTTTCAATCAAAAGCGTCATTTTTTCAAGATGAAGTAAAAGATACTTTCGTGCCAAACAACACCAAAACACACATTTAACAGTAAAATATATAGAAAGAGACTGTATAATGACTTTAAATAACAAGGATTCCATATTATTTTTATTCATGACATGTACCAGTGGATGACATGTCAATAGGTTGAACCTTATTAATATTATTAGTGTTAGAAAACACCAAAACGTGTGTTTAACAGTTAATTAAATATCCAAAAACCATGAAAAGACCTAGAATCATAAGAATACCATCTTATTAGTATTCATGTTGTGTATAAGTATTCAGAACATCAATCAGACATGCTGTCTACCCAAAACTACCAAATATGTGGTTTTAAAATGGTTTAAAACCATTTAAAATCACATGGGGGGTTAAAACTAACCAAACAACCACCAAATGCAATGAAATCAAAAAACAAATCTATAGAGAGAATTTTGAAATTGTTAGGTAGACGGTACATAAATCAGATGTGTCATTTGTCTAAGATGATAGAAAATGGACTTTTAGTTTCATAAAACAACAAAACATTCATTTACCGGTCATATATATAAAAAATTACCTCAATATGACTTGAAATCAAAAGGAAACCATTTTATTATTATTCACGATGTTTATGAGCATAGGACACATCAATAAGATGTGTGGTATGCCTAGAACGACTAAATGTTTTGTATTTAAAGGATTGAAAACCTTCAAAAAGGTGTGTATGAGGGTCAAAACCAACCAAAAAAGGACCAAATGTGGTGAACTGAGACTACAAGAACCATAGAGGGAATTTTGAAATGGTTGAGTAGACAAAAATGTCAATCGGAGATGTCGTCTTCCCGAGATGATCGAAAATGCACTTTTAGTGTCACAAAACTCTAAAAAGTGCATTTAACGATCAATTCAATACAAAAGACATCTTAATTACATGAAAAAAAGGAATAGAATCTTACTATTATTCATGAAATGCAGACAGAAAATCAATCGGACTTTCGGTCTGCCCGAAACTATCGAATATGCATCTTTTAATGGGCTGACACCCTATGACAACATTATGGGGGTCAAAACCAACTGAAGGACCAACGAATGTAGTGAAATCATATGAAAAAATATAATGTGTATTTTGAAATGGTCAACTATATGGTACATTAATCAAATATTCTATTTGAAAATAATGATGGAAAACACAAGTTTCGTGTCGTAAAACACGAGAACACACTTTTAATGGTTTGATATATATAAAAGAACATCAGGTTGGCGTGAAATCATAGTAAAATAATCTTATTATTATTCATGATGTGCATGAGTAGATGAGATGTTAATCGAATGTGCGGTCTACCTAAAACAACCAAATAAGCTATTTTAAAGGTTTAACACCCTTTAAAAGGCTGATTTCGTGAGTCAAAACCATCCAAACAACCTCCTAATGCAGTGAAATGAGACTAAAAAAACCATACATTGAATTGTGAAATGGTTGAGCATACATGAAATCAATTAGTGATGTTGTCTTCCTGAGATGACTAAAAATGAACTTTTACTTTTTTAATAAACCAAAACATGCATTTAACAGTCAATTAAATATCAAATGACCTTAGAATGACAAGATATCATAGTCCTACTGTCCTATTATTATTCATGTAGTGTATGATTAGACAAAATGATCATCAGATGTGTGGTAAAACTGGAACTGTTGAAGATGTAGTTTTTAAAGGTTTAATGCCCTTTAAAAGAATGCGGGAGTCAAAACCAACCGAACAACCAACGAATTTGGTGAAATTTTATGATAACAACCATATAGTGAATTATTAAATGTTCTAGTATATGGTATTTCAATCTAAAGTTTCATTTGTCTAGGAAGATGGAAAACACACTTTTAGTGTCCTAACACACCAAAACATGCATTTAGCATTCAGATATATAGAAAAAAACCTTATAATGACTTGAAATCACAGGAAAACTATATAATTGTTATTGTTGTTTTGTATGAGTAGATTAAATGTCAATCATATTTGTGGTTTTCCCAAAACTACAAAATTTGTGATTTTTAAAGGATCGGCACCCTTTAAAAAGGTGCATTCGTGGGGTCAAAAAATAACCAAAAAACCACCGAATGTGGTGCAATCTGATGAAAATAACTACAGAGTGAATTTTAAAATTGTTGAGATATAGAACTTTGTTCAAAGATTTCATATTAATGAGATGACCAAAAACACACGTTCAGTTTCATAAAACTATAAAATGTGTTCTTAAAGATCAAATCCATAGTAAAAGACCTAAAAATGACTAGAAATCATAGAAAAACCAACCTATTATTATTCATCATGTGTACAAGTAGGTGAAACATCAATAAGACATGTGGTTTTCACAGTATTACTAAATATCTATTTTTTAATGATTTGATTCCTTTTAAAAAGGTGTGTTTGGTGGGGAAACCCAGGTGAACGTCCTTGGAATGCCCTGAAATCAGACTAAAAAATGCTCGATTATATTTTAAAATGGTCAAGCATACTATATGTAAATCAAAGGTGTTATTTGACCATGATGATGGAAAATGAACTTTTGGTGTCATAAAACACCAAAATGAGTGTTCAATGGTAAAATCATTAGAAAAAGACTTCATAATGACATGAAATCATAGGATAAATATATTATTATTATTCTTGAATTGTATGAGGAGAGGGAATTCCAATCGAATATGTAGTTTTCTTGGAACGACTGAATGTGTGATTTTGAAAGACTGAACACCCTTTAAAAAGGTGCATTCGGGTGTCAAAACCAACTGAATGACATTTTAATTCTATGAAATCAAATGAAAAAAACCATTGAATGAATAAAAACAATTTCAAGTAGTCTAAATGTTATTATAAGCTGGATTTTCTCCTGCCGGACCCAAAATACACTTTTAGTGTCATAAAACATCAAAACACATGGTTAATGGTCAAATCCACATAAAACGACAACATATTGACATGAAATCACAGGAAAATTGTCTTATTATTATTATTGGTATTTAAGAGCAAAAAAACATAAATTTAACATGTAGTCTCTGAGGAATGACTTAATATATAGTTTTTAATGACATGACTCCATTTAAAAAGGTGTGTCTTTGGGGTCAAAATAAGGCGAACGACCTTTAAATGTCATAAAATAGGACGGAATATGTGATGGAGTGAACTGAGAAATGGTCAATCTGATGAAATATCAATCCTAGCTGATTGTTTCTTTGGTGGAATGAAAACACACTTTTAGTATCATAAAACATCAAAATGTGCATTTAACGGTAAAATTCATTGAAAAATACCTAATAATGAATTGAAATCATAGGAAAAAATCGTATTATTAATTTTTTATATAAAAGAGTATAAATAACATCAATCATACATGTGGTATACTCAAAATAACTGAATATGTGGTTTTTAGAGATTAGACACCATTTAAAAAGGTGTGTTCGGGGGTCAAAACCATTCGAACAGCCTCCAAATGTTGAGAAATTAGAGGAAACAAATACTATAGGGTGTTTATTGAAATGTTCAATCAAATGATACATCCATAGAAGGTTTCATTTTACCATATAATGAAAAAATCTTTTAGTATCAAAAAACACCAAAACCTACGTTTAACGGTCAAATTCATATAAAACTACCTTAGACTAACATGAAATCCTAGGAAAACTGACTAATTATTATTAAGGACATGTGAGAGTAGACAACACATCAATAAAACATGCAGTCTACTCAGAATGATATAATAAGTTGTTTTAATTTTTATTAAAAACTATAAAAAATTATTAATATATATTTAAAATCAAATAACATTGATCTGCTTTACTAAGATTTAATTGAAAGATTTTAATGCATTTCAAATATTAGTTGATATATTTTTTTCTGTACTAATTATTCATTAAAAAAATTAATGCAGTTTTATTCTATTATGAGTGTAGAGATTTGAAAATTATGAGACAAATATATTTATCGAATTTTGGTTTTAGGTATTTTGGTAATATTTTTTGTAATTTTAAAATATAGTGGTTTTTTATGTTGTTGCAATTTTTTTTAAAAAAAATAAGAAAAACTATAGTAGCCGCCATATGTATTTCTTAGATGGAGTATAGTGGCCACCGTATGGTTTCCTTGATATACTATAATTAGTTTAGATATAGAGAACATGAAATGGTGGATACTATAGGAAAAAATGGTGCACCGAATGAATCTTTCGTTTGGTGAATGCTAGGAAACTTCTATAGGCCTTTAGAGAAAACACTAGGGTGTCTCTAAAGGAATTTTTTCTACTAGTAGTTGTTTCTAATTTCATTTTCATTATATAAATTATCAATAATTGTATTTCATGTCACATCACTATCCATATATTTATAGAATGAAAAAAACACCATCATAAAGCTTCATCCAAGTTCATATCCTCAATAAAGTCAGTAGTTTACAACATCATTAAACTAGGATGTATTCATTCAAATTTAATAAATCTCAAAACACTCTTTAACATTTTCACGTCAATATCCCTAATCATCTAGAATGAAAAACTTTTTTAAATTTTTTTAGATATAACTAGATGCATTCCATTAACACTTCTCATTGTAAACGGTGATGTTAAACAAATTAATTGACTAATATTATGTCATGCTAAATAGAAACATTTCCTATATTTTCATTAACCAAATGCATGTGACCCATATATATCCTTTTTCTAGTATATTGTTGCACCATAATCAATTACCTAAATAATACATTGACTTCCAAATATATCATTTAAAATGAATAAAAAATAAACTCATAAAATCTAATTGGATACCAAAATCTACCCATTTTTATTTCATTGAATGAAATTTTTATTCTTATTTCAATGTATCTCCACTCAAAAATTTTGAAAATAAATAAAATGGATAAAAAAATTATCTCCCTAATTGAAACTATATTGACTAGTGAGATTTCTTTTATTATAATTTTGAAAAAATATTATCCAATTGTTATATTCTGATATTAATTTTCTACCACTTTATTTAGTTATTTTTACAATTTCTTGAGTGGAAGTTGATATCATTTCATTCATAGTATTAAGACAAGATCAATTTAATTCTATGTCTAAATGGGATATCTTTATGTAGAAGAATGTGTTATTTAATGAATGAATAAATTTTTTCCATGTACATAATGTAATGTGATAACAACTCTAAAATTTCATTCGTAGAGAATTTAAAATCATATTTTTTCATGAAATAAAACAAACTTCACTAAAATAAACTAACATATTAAAATATTATAATGAAATTTAATTTTTTATATATTTTTTTTCTAAAATTCACTTCACTCTTTTACAAGATTTATTAAAATAATATAAAACATAAGAAAGTGATAATTATAACTCATGTTTCATTTTCCTTCAATGATGTCCAAAAATATGGATTAAATTATAAATGAATAAATATATGATATATTTATCTTTTTATATATCCCTCAAAAGGGAGTCACACCACTACTCTTCAACATGGATGTTTACCATTACAAATAATCTCTATGATTTATTGATAAAAGTTATAATATACTGGACTTCGTTCACTCATAAGTAACCAAATTTAGATATCCACATGTCCCTTATAATTCCTCCACATTTGATAGTGTTTTACAACTAACAATGAGGATATATGATCCGATTGTTGGGAGACTATACCATCATGATCTGGCTGTTGAAGAGTGGTATACAATCATAGTAAGTAGTGGAAACAATATAATAAATGATCTACCGAAGGTTAATTCATCAAGATTTATGAAATATGTAGAACCATTAAACAATTCCATATAAAAAATTATATCATTTTAGTTTGCTATAAAAATGTAAATACAAGGAACGTGTGAAGAAGACCTATAAAAAATTTCATACAAAAATGAAAAAAAGATCAAAAGATATATCTAATGGAATTATTATCATAATCTCATCCCTTTTCTCCAATACTCTATCCAAGTATACAAACTTATGCATCAAAATCTTGACCCCTGCCTTTTTTCCTACATGTATCCACAAAGTCTATCTGGGTAAAAATAAACAGACCAAAAAGGGTGTGAGTAAAACTCAATAGGCCACTAACAACATTTTTTTAACACTATCAATTACGTGAATTTATAATTAACACTATATCGGTAATAATAATTATATATAGTAAATGAAATAAATCGCATGGGTTAGGGATCCTCTGGGGATAATTGACTAACACTACCTTCCTTGGCCAAGGAAAGAGCCTTGGAGCACATAACATTTGAATTTTATATTGATAAGGTTGAGACCTAAAGGGTACGACTAGGTAGTCCATGAAATAAACAATTTCATATGTGGTTCCATATTTCTCATGAAATTAAATATTATGATGTAATTAAATCTTGGTAATCAATTATGAAAATCATAGACCATATCCATGCATTCTCATTGACATGGAAGATAGGAAAATTAATTTAATTTATTGGTATCCTGAGCCCAGCAAAGGACTCTCATATAGGGAACACATGTATCTCCCAATATGTTCTATGAAAACCCATCATATGACAAGCCTATCCATGTCATTGCTTGAAGGATATATGGTATTGGTCTAGGTATGGTGAAAAGTAATTTTCCTATCAGCATTTCCTTAGAATTACTTGTTGGGAAGGAAAGATCCACTCATAGAATAGAATAACTATATTTTCGTCAAAACTCGTTCAATGTATTCCACTTATGTAACCAAGTATCACTTAGGAAAAAATATAAATGCATGCACTCGGTGAGCCCATCCAACATATTTATTTAAGAACATTTTTATCACTCCCAAGGTGTTATGATTAATTTATATGTCTTTTAATTACTATTCTTTACATGCATTTAAATTATGTTATGATTCTGAACCCTTGCATCACCCTCATCATGGCATGTTGTATGGTCATAGGCTATAGTAACACATACCATTTAATATTTCACATAATCAACTTTTTGATTTAATATATAATGACAGATCACTAAAAATATGAAGAATCATTAGCCTTGGAATATTGGATTATTATTTAAAATTTTTTATTTCAATGCACATTAATTTATATGGTTAAATTCATCACACATTAGGTGTTGGTATGATTTAAAAGATAAATTATAAGGATTAAATGACTTTAAGAATAGAACACCCAATGGAGTGTCTTGAATTGAGGTGGACATCCTATTATGTTGAACTTATGTTTCTAGGACATTCATATTAATGAGAATATACATACATTAAATTAATTTGACATTTTGCTGGATTCTCATGGAACGTACGAAGCATGTCAAGATAAGAAAAAAATATAAACATAGAGACTTTAATAGAAAAATAACATGACCTTATACCCTGTTTTGGTAGATGAATCCTTATCCAATTTCAGCTTCATATTCAAGATAGAATGGGATAAATTGATAAAATAGAAAAATACACTAAAAATATGTAATATTTGATCATATTGACTTTGTATTCTGTATGGAATGATAATATAAGAATGGAAGGAAGGTGATTGAAGAGAATATTGATAGTCATCCAACATGATGAACAATGACTTATTATGCCATTATATTAGTGAGGGGGAACAAATTTTAGATTGTAGAGATTGGGGTATCCAACATGTGGTGGCTATTGGAAATGATTAAGGGAGAAGATGAAATTATTATTTTAAAGGAACGATGGTAAAAAAGAAAAATTCACCATCTTTTAAGGGTTAAAGGGTTTGGATGCATTGTTGTCCCAACCTTTCCCCAACCAAGAACCCACAATTTTTCGTTGAACAAAAACCTTTCAGAGATTAAGAATTGTTATAAAAACCCTAGGCAGTCTATGTGAATCACCTTGAAAACCCATTTCCACCAATTCACAGGACCATATGTGTAACACCCGAGACTTTTATGTTATATAAATCATCAAAGGAATCTTTTTCTACACAACACTTTTTTGGCTTGCTTTACACGCAATCACGACCTTCCTCGATAGCTTGCGTCGTACGCAATACCGAGTTTCACTAAACAACAATATGCTATTAAAACTAGCCGTTATGAATAATAATAACCACTTTTTGAAATTTTATAAATTTTATTTTTCAAAATGGACTTCATTTTTGGACTCAGAATATCGAAATTAGCCTAGGGTGAAATTTTGGTATTTTTCTGAAAACTTTCAATTT
This sequence comes from Viscum album, assembly GCA_963277665.1. Taxonomy (NCBI): domain Eukaryota; kingdom Viridiplantae; phylum Streptophyta; class Magnoliopsida; order Santalales; family Viscaceae; genus Viscum; species Viscum album. The sequence goes on from OY728119.1 coordinate 2,126,748,954, forward strand.
TTGATGAATAGTGAAACCACTAAGTGGTAGGTTAAAAACTGAATTTTGCATAAAACTTAATTTTACCGCTTCTGTGAATGGAATTTCGAAAATCCGAGAGACACGGTTAATATCAAGGACTAAAATGTGGTTCAATGAGATGAAAATAATTTTTTGGTGAATAGTAACTTTTAACGATTTTTACCGCGGTTAATAGTAAATAGGGTAACTAAGGGTAATTATGATATTAATATTACCCTAACACATGTACTAATTCTATTGGACAAGTGTAATTCGACCAAAAACAAACTTAGGAATAAAATATGACCATTTAGGCCCACTTGGATTAGATTAGGACATTTATTATTAATTTATTTAAAGAAGGGTTAAAATAGTTAAAATCAAAGTTTAATAAGTAAATCATTTTTAATATAGGGTTATACATAAGATAAATTCGATTTTAAATATTCATTAGAAAGCTACAAAGATTTCCTACATGATGGTATTTTATTTGTAATTTTTAGACATCAAATAATTTAATTTATTTATGACACAAAGATGATGCAGTAATTATCTTATTAATGAAATATTGACAAAATTGATAATATAAATACCAAAATAAATGTAATTTGAGACTTTTTATGAATTCCACTAATTTTCTAGGTTACTATGATATATTATTATTTATTTAATCAACTTGGTTCGAACATATAATTCTGTTATGACTTTGACAAAAATCATATATCAAATAGTGTCAAAATTGACACAAAATAGTTTTTAAATCAAATATTATATTATTAATTGTTATTTTATTCCTAAAAATCTACGGTTCGGCCAAATGACTTAGATACGGATATATATTTGAATAATAAACAATTTGGGGTTCGTTTGGCATGTTATAGTAAGTGTATTAACCATATAGTGAAAGAAAACAAAAAGTCATGGTAAAAGTTAAATTATTTAACTTAGAGTTAAATCTAATTGATAAGGTTAAAATAATACCCTAAACTTGTCTAAATTCTATTGGTTGATAGGATTTAGACCCATCCCCACTTTGTCTTCGAAATAAGACCCTTTGGAACCATTATAAACCGATTTTGACTTTAATATAAAATAATATTTTGAGATATTCCTAAGGTGCCCCTCTCCTCCCTTATAAAAGGGCACCTCCTCCCCCTCCTCCTCACACCAATTTGAGCACTCAAGCTCGGCCAACCCCTGCCATTTTCCCTTATCCACTTCCCTAGAATAATCCTAGAGGTCCTGGTCTTCTCCAAAGACCAATCTTAGTTCCTTAAGTGGAGGATTCAAAAAGGCGTTCCAAAGAAGAGGTAATATCCATTACCGATCTTTTCAATTTCTTTCTTCTTCAACTTCTTCTTCTTTAGTTGTTTCATGATAAAGTAATAACATCAGTATTACTTACATACTGATATGTTATTATAAATATGAAACAACCCTAATTCACCTTCTATCCATCCTACGGAAAAATGAAATCACCGCGCGTGCGTACGTACGGAATACCGTCTCCACGCCGTGGTGTAATCTATTTTCCACCATCACCTTACAAGGATGGGTATAATGGTGTAATCAGTAACTATATATGATTATTATTAAGTAATATTGATACTGAAATAATATATATATATACTCCAATACAATTCCATGATCATAGGAACGATATCATCACTCGTGCGTACGTACGGAATACCGTCTCCACGATGTGATGCGACTCGTTCTACATGATCTTCATTTCATAATGATTATATAAATGAATTGAATGAATGAATATGGTATATAATACACTAATACCATTCTGGAAATGAATTATCTATAACCTAAAGATAAGAATAAGAATTTATTCGACAAAACACGCATAAGAACAAAAAGTTATAAAGACCCGAGTAACAAGTAACAATGAAATATTACTAACAAGAAGCTAATAATATGACCATATATGATCTCATATCAATATGTATGATTCTGGAATAAGTAAATAACATTATTTAAACCATTATACAGGAGCTTCGGACACAAACAAAGCAAATCGGACCTAAGGTAAGGGAAATATCACAATCTCATTTTTATCCGAGATTATTTATTCGTAAGTATTTACTAGGGTGTATTTTATCATCCACATCCATGTTCCCTCAATATGTAATATTGTTTCCATCCACTTGAAATAGTTTAAATCCAATTTTACCCTTAGGTGAGTTTTTAGTAAAGAATATGAAAGGAATCTTTTGTCGTTTTTCCGTACGAGGTACTTTTTGACTTTTCCGACAAAAGTACGAAGAATGTTTTTTTTAACTTATACGGCATGAATGGATTTTTAAAACATTACATCAAAGAAGCTTCCTTTACAAGTTTTCAAGTTTATTTTTAATCAACTTCTTTTATTTTAAAGTTGTATGACATGTTATGAAAGGAAAAATTATTTTTGAAGAAGAAAGGATATTTTCCTCAAGAATGGAGTTCAAGTGTTTTATCAAAATTATTTTCCATCTAAGATAATAAAGGGTTCTGTTTTTATCCCTATTATTACATTGATTTGATCATGTTGTGATGGAATTATTTTTATGAATTCCTTTATCTTATATGAATTGATTTATGATGTCATGATGTTTCAAGAATCCCATTTTTGTTACATGTGTTATGCGATGATGTATGTTTTATGATTATGTGGCACACATAAGAAAGGATTCATTATAAGATGGGTGGGACCTATATCTCCCTCCAATGCATTGGGTAATGATTTTATATCTCATGAGATAGACATGGCTGGAACGGAAGGTTATTTCGGTTCAGTGATACAGGACTGAAACGAGGAGTGAACTCGGTTCAGAAAGGGACTTTGTCCACTAAGATAGTCTTGGCAATGAGTCATGACTAACAAGAAATGATTTTCCATGATTATGTGTGCATGCCACAAAGTTTCAAGTTTTATGTTATGATTTTGGGGATCTCATTTTCACTTCTATGATTTATTCCATGTTAAGATATTATGATCTCTTTTGCAGGTTTTGATTTTCAAAAAGATATGATATGATTTTTATTTCCTTTATTTGCCCTTGCTGAGCATTTGAGCTCACCCTTTTATGTTTTCTTTTCCCCAGGTCATGAAGATGGATATTAAGTAGAATATGCTAAAAGGGACCCTAGATATGATGAAATAAATGGGAGACATTGTAGAAGATTTATGAACCAGTTGTTTATGTTTCCCAGTTTCTAAAGACACTATACCTATACGGTCCTTTGTGGTTTTGTCATATGTTGTAATAAGTGTGCTTCAATTTTGAAGTATTAACAATGTATGTAAAGTATGGGTCGTTATAGTTGGTATCAGAGGAAAGGTATAGTCAACCTTTGGAAACTAGGATGTGAAAGCCTTAGTAAGAACCCTAAGGATAAGTCTAAGCATAGAACACAATCTTAGAAATGGCCATGAATAACCTAGGATAAGACCATAAGCATGAAAATTTTATTCTTGAATTATGTGGTTTCCTATTATAATTAGTGTTGCTCACACTATTCTTCTTGGTTTTAGTCAATGGCTGGAACCCGAAGGAACCGTGTTAATGCGAAATGCGATGGGCAATGCAATGATTGTCCCCCTGAGCAACCAAACGATATGGGAGCTGGAATGCAAAATCTTGTAGCCATGCTCACACAACTTTCTCAAGCTATGAATCATGCAGGATTTCCAAACAAACAAAGAAGGGAGCAACATTCTGTTGAATCCTTCATGAGGCAGCGTCCACCATCTTTCAGCGGGTCTACTGATCCATTAGTTGCTGAACAATGGATTAGTACTACTGAAAAGATATTTTCAGTTCTTCAATGTTCTGAGCATGATAAAGTCATCCTAGCAGTGTATCGTTTGGAAGGAGATGCGGATCAATGGTGGAATCTTGTTAAGAATACGAGGCAAAGGGATGAAATTGAGTCTATGGAATGGGACGAGTTCAAGAACTTATTTTTCAATAAGTACTTCCCTCGTATTCTCCGAACAAAGATGGAGAAAGAGTTCCTTGAACTGAAGCAAAGGGATGATGAATCTGTTAGTACCTATGAAGCAAATTTTACAAGACTTGCAAGGTACGCTTCTGGTATTATTATCCAACCTGAGAGTAAGATCGATCGATTCTTTAGTGGCTTAAAACCAAGTCTTCGAAGGGCGTTAGCCATAAGGGACTTCAATAGCTACGAAGAAATCGTTCGATGTGCTCTCAAAGTCGAGATGGAGATTGGAGTAACCCATCAGTCACATGGGTTCGATAAGAAGAGGAAGATGGAATTCAAAGAAAAATCTAAAGAGCACACGGAAAAGAAGATGAACTTTCCCTTATGCTCAAAGTGTGGAAAGAAACATGGAGGGAGTTGTCTTAAAGGGACAAGTAAATGTTTTAAATGTGGAAAGGAAGGTCATCGGGCATTTGAATGCCGTGATAATGGGAAGAAGATGTCTAATGATGCAACCAAAGGAAGGGATACACAGAATGAACCTGCTACACTTCAATGTTTCAAGTGCAAGGAGATGGGGCATTATGCCAATCAATGCCCAAATCCAAGGGTTGATGATGATGGTCGACGTCAACAAACTCTTAAGGCTAAAGACAAAGGAAAGTCACATGCAATTTCTATCAGCGATGTGGAGTACGATAACGATGTGGTGAAAGGTACACTTACCATCCACTCTAAAGTAGCAAATGTTTTATTTGATTCTGGATCCACCCACTCTTTTATTTCTGAAGACTTTTCTAAGGGTATCATCGTACTACCTCAACAATTAGATGTTGAGTTAGCTGTGACAACACCTAATGGCACATCAATCGCATCAAAAGTTTATAATTCTTCTCCGATCGAAGTTTGTGGGAAAGTGCTTCCTGCAAATCTTGTGATCCTTCCTTTAGTGGAATTTGATGTGATTCTTGGCATGGATTGGCTTTCTCTACATGGAGCTCATATCAATTGCCAAAGAAGGGAAGTCACATTTCATATTCCAGATCAACCTACGATCGTCTATCAATGCAAGGATGAACATAACCTTCCAGTGGAAATTTCTTCCATCTTATGGGTATTGATTCCACTAAATGATGGTTATTTATCTCAAATGGTTGGTGAGAAACTCACGATTAAGAATATGCCCATTGTACGGGAGTTTGATGATGTCTTTCCGGAGGAATTGCCGGGTCTTCCACCAAATCGTGAAGTTGAGTTTTCAATAGAACTCGTACCGGGTGCTTTGCCTATTTCAAAGACACCTTATAGAATGGCCCCAATTGAGTTGCAGGAATTGAAGAAGCAACTCCAAGAGAATCTTGATAAGGGATTCATACGCCCTAGTGCGTCACCTTGGGGAGCACCTGTTCTATTTGTTAAGATGAAAGATGGATCAATGAGACTCTGCATTGATTATCGAGAACTTAACAAGATCACTATCAAGAACAAATATCCTCTCCCACGCATTGATGACTTATTTGACCAACTACGCGGAGCTCAATACTTTTCCAAGATTGATCTTCGTTCAGGGTATCATCAATTAAGGGTCAAAAGGGAGGATATACCAAAGACGGCTTTCCGTACAAGGTATGGACACTATGAATTTATAGTGATGCCATTTGGTCTTACTAATGCCCCTGCTATCTTCATGGATCTAATGAATAGAGTCTTTAGAGACTATCTTGATCAATTTGTGGTAGTCTTTATAGACGATATTCTTGTCTATTCAAAGTGCAAGGAAGAGCATGAAGATCACTTGAGAATTATATTGAAGACCCTGAGAAAAGAGAAGCTTTATGCCAAATTTACCAAGTGTGAATTTTGGCTTCAAAAAGTTGCATTTTTGGGTCATATAATCTCAAAAGAGGGGATATCTGTGGATCCAGCAAAAACAGAGGTTATCGAAAGATGGTCAAGACCAACAACAGTAACTGAGATCCGAAGTTTTCTTGGTTTGGCTGGATATTATCGACGTTTTGTAAAAGATTTTTCACGATTATCTAATCCACTCACCAAGTTGACTCGGAAAGGAGTTAAGTTTGTCTGGACAGAGGAATGTGAAGAGAATTTCAAGGAGTTGAAAAGAAGGTTATCCAGTGCACCTGTGCTCACACTGCCTTGTAGTGGAGAAAGGTTTGTGATCTACAGTGATGCATCCAAGAAGGGATTGGGGTGTGTTCTTATGCAAAATGATATGGTGATAGCTTATGCCTCACGACAGTTGAAAATCCATGAACAAAATTACCCAACACATGATTTGGAGTTGGCTGCGGTAATCTTTGCATTAAAGATTTGGAGGCATTACCTTTATGGTGAAAGGTGTGATATTTATACTGATCATAAAAGTTTAAAGTATATTTTCACACAAAAGGAGCTGAATATGCGTCAAAGAAGATGGTTGGAGCTGATTAAAGATTATGACTGCTCAATCCATTACCACCCTGGGAAAGCAAACAAGGTGGCAGATGCATTAAGTCGACAAGACCATGCTAGTTTATCCATGATGAGGATCACAAAAGATACAATATTTATGGATTTACAAAGGATGGATCTTGCAATTATAATGGAAGGGGGAAAATCTTATCTTTCTCAAATGAATGTTCAACCATCTATACATGTGAAGATTAAAGAGGCATAGAAAGAAGATGTCGAGTTACAAAAGAAGGTGAGAAATGTTCCTGAATTCAACCTTGATTGTGATGGGATAATAAAGTTCAGGAATCGGGTTTGTGTTCCTCCCATTCCCGAATTAAAGAAGGAGCTGCTAGATGAGGCTCATAGTTCTTCATTCTCTATTCATCCTGGAAGCACGAAGATGTATAGGGACCTGAAAGAGTACTTCTGGTGGGATGGCATGAAAAGAGATGTTGCTGAATATGTCTCTCGATGCTTGGTTTGTCAACAAGTTAAAGCTGAGAGACAGAAGTCTAAGGGGATGTTACAACCATTACCCATACCCGAATGGAAATGGGAAAACATCACTATGGACTTTGTCACAGGACTTCCTAAAACATCCAAAGGCAATAATGCTATCTGGGTCATAGTTGATCGTCTTACAAAGTCTGCACACTTCATTGCTATTAGAGAGGATTTCTCTCTAGATCAGCTTGCCAAGATATATGTAAAGGAAGTGGTAAGATTGCATGGAGTACCACTTTCTATTATATCTGATCGAGATCCGAGATTTACCTCGAAGTTCTGGCGAAGTCTTCAGCATACTCTGGATACAGAGTTGAGTTTCAGCACTGCTTATCATCCCCAGACAGACGGTCAGTCTGAGAGAACAATTCAAACCCTAGAAGATATGTTGAGAGCTTGCTCTATGGATTTCAAAGGAGGTTGGGATCAACACCTACCTTTGGTGGAATTTTCTTATAATAATAGCTTTCACTCCAGTATTCAGATGGCTCCTTATGAAGCTCTCTATGGAAAGAAATGCAGGACTCCAACTTGCTGGGATGAAGTTGGGGAAAGAAAGCTATTAGGACCTGATCTCGTTGATGAAATGGCAGAAAAGGTCAGATCTATTCAACAACACATAAGAGCAGCTCAGAGTCGACAGAAAAGCTATGCCGACAACCGAAGAAAAGACCTAGAGTTTGAAGTGGGTGATAAAGTGTTCTTACGAATATCTCCCTGGAAGAGGGTTATGAGATTTGGAAAGAAGGGGAAGTTGAGCCCTAGATATATCGGTCCTTTTGAAATACTGGATCGTGTTGGGAAGGTAGCTTACCGATTGGCGCTTCCACCGAATCTCTCTCAAGTTCACGATGTGTTCCATGTATCTCTCCTGAGAAAGTACATACCAGATCCTTCACATGTACTCAGCTCAGAAGTTGTACCGCTGGAGCAAGATCTTTCTTATGAAGAACAACCGATAGAGATTCTGGATCGTAGCGAAAAAGTCCTACGAAACAAGACCACTCGCTTGGTGAAAGTTTTATGGAGAAACCACCAACTTGAAGAAGCTACATGGGAGCTTGAGGATATGATGAGGGAGAAGTATCCTCATTTGTTTGTTGCAAAGTGACGAATTTCGAGGGCGAAATCCTTTTTAAGGGGGGTAGAATGTAACACCCGAGACTTTTATGTTATATAAATCATCAAAGGAATCTTTTTCTACACAACACTTTTTTGGCTTGCTTTACACGCAATCGCGACCTTCCTCGATAGCTTGCGTCGTACGCAATACCGAGTTTCACTAAACAACAATATGCTATTAAAACTAGCCGTTATGAATAATAATAACCACTTTTTGAAATTTTATAAATTTTATTTTTCAAAATGGACTTCATTTTTGGACTCAGAATATCGAAATTAGCCTAGGGTGAAATTTTGGTATTTTTCTGAAAACTTTCAATTTTTGATGAATAGTGAAACCACTAAGTGGTAGGTTAAAAACTGAATTTTGCATAAAACTTAATTTTACCGCTTCTGTGAATGGAATTTCAAAAATCCGAGAGACACGGTTAATATCAAGGACTAAAATGTGGTTCAATGAGATGAAAATAATTTTTTGGTGAATAGTAACTTTTAACGATTTTTACCGCGGTTAATAGTAAATAGGGTAACTAAGGGTAATTATGATATTAATATTACCCTAACACATGTACTAATTCTATTGGACAAGTGTAATTCGACCAAAAACAAACTTAGGAATAAAATATGACCATTTAGGCCCACTTGGATTAGATTAGGACATTTATTATTAATTTATTTAAAGAAGGGTTAAAATAGTTAAAATCAAAGTTTAATAAGTAAATCATTTTTAATATAGGGTTATACATAAGATAAATTCGATTTTAAATATTCATTAGAAATCTAAAAAGATTTCCTACATGATGGTATTTTATTTGTAATTTTTAGACATCAAATAATTTAATTTATTTATGACACAAAGATGATGCAGTAATTATCTTATTAATGAAATATTGACAAAATTGATAATATAAATACCAAAATAAATGTAATTTGAGACTTTTTATGAATTCCACTAATTTTCTAGGTTACTATGATATATTAGTATTGATTTAATCAACTTGGTTCGAACATATAATTCTGTTATGACTTTGACAAAAATCATATATCAAATAGTGTCAAAATTGACACAAAATAGTTTTTAAATCAAATATTATATTATTAATTGTTATTTTATTCCTAAAAATCTAAGGTTCGGCCAAATGACTTAGATAAGGATATATATTTTAATAATAAACAATTTGGGGTTCGTTTGGCATGTTATAGTAAGTGTATTAACCATATAGTGAAAGAAAACAAAAAGTCATGGTAAAAGTTAAATTATTTAACTTAGAGTTAAATCTAATTGATAAGGTTAAAATAATACCCTAAACTTGTCTAAATTCTATTGGTTGATAGGATTTCGACCCATCCCCACTTTGGCTTCGAAATAAGACCCTTTGGAACCATTATAAACCGATTTTGACTTTAATATAAAATAATATTTTGAGATATTCCTAAGGTGCCCCTCTCCTCCCTTATAAAAGGGCACCTCCTCCCCCTCCTCCTCACACCAATTTGAGCACTCAAGCTCGGCCAACCCCTGCCATTTTCCCTTCTCCACTTCCCTAGAATAATCCTAGAGGTCCTGGTCTTATCCAAAGACCAATCTTAGTTCCTTAAGTGGAGGATTCAAAAAGGCGTTCCAAAGAAGAGGTAATATCCATTACCGATCTTTTCAATTTCTTTCTTCTTCAACTTCTTCTTCTTTAGTTGTTTCATGATAAAGTAATAACATCAGTATTACTTACATACTGATATGTTATTATAAATATGAAACAACCCTAATTCACCTTCTATCCATCCTACGGAAAAATGAAATCACCGCGCGTGCGTACGTACGGAATACCGTCTCCACGCCGTGGTGTAATCTATTTTCCACCATCACCTTACAAGGATGGGTATAATGGTGTAATCAGTAACTATATATGATTATTATTAAGTAATATTGATACTGAAATAATATATATATATACTCCAATACAATTCCACGATCATAGGAACGATATCATCACTCGTGCGTACGTACGGAATACCGTCTCCACGATGTGATGCGACTCGTTCTACATGATCTTCATTTCATAATGATTTTATAAATGAATTGAATGAATGAATATGGTATATAATACACTAATACCATTCTGGAAATGAATTATCTATAACCTAAAGATAAGAATAAGAATTTATTCGACAAAACACGCATAAGAACAAAAAGTTACAAAGACCCGAGTAACAAGTAACAATGAAATATTACTAACAAGAAGCTAATAATATGACCATATATGATCTCATATCAATATGTATGATTCTGGAATAAGTAAATAACATTATTTAAACCATTATACAGGAGCTTCGGACACGAACAAAGCAAATCGGACCTAAGGTAAGGGAAATATCACAATCTCATTTTTATCCGAGATTGTTTATTCGTAAGTATTTACTAGGGTGTATTTTATCATCCACATCCATGTTCCCTCAATATGTAATATTGTTTCCATCCACTTGAAATAGTTTAAATCCAATTTTACCCTTAGGTGAGTTTTTAGTAAAGAATATGAAAGGAATCTTTTGCCGTTTTTCCGTACGAGGTACTTTTTGACTTTTCCGACAAAAGTACGAAGAATGTTTTTTTTAACTTATACGGCATGAATGGATTTTTAAAACATTACATCAAAGAAGCTTCCTTTACAAGTTTTCAAGTTTATTTTTAATCAACTTCTTTTATTTTAAAGTTGTATGACATGTTATGAAAGGAAAAATATTTTTGAAGAAGAAAGGATATTTTCCTCAAGAATGGAGTTCAAGTGTTTTATCAAAATTATTTTCCGTCTAAGATAATAAAGGGTTCTGTTTTTATCCCTATTATTACATTGATTTGATCATGTTGTGATGGAATTATTTTTATGAATTCCTTTATCTTATATGAATTGATTTATGATGTCATGATGTTTCAAGAATCCCATTTTTGTTACATGTGTTATGCGATGATGTATGTTTTATGATTATGTGGAACACATAAGAAAGGATTCATTATAAGATGGGTGGGACCTATATCTCCCTCCAATGCATTGGGTAATGATTTTATATCTCATGAGATAGACATGGCTGGAACGGAAGGTTATTTCGGTTCAGTGATACAGGACTGAAACGAGGAGTGAACTCAGTTCAGAAAGGGACTTTGTCCACTAAGATAGTCTTGGCAATGAGTCATGACTAACAAGAAATGATTTTCCATGATTATGTGTGCATGCCACAAAGTTTCAAGTTTTATGTTATGATTTTGGGGATCTCATTTTCACTTCTATGATTTATTCCATGTTAAGATATTATGATCTCTTTTGCAGGTTTTGATTTTCAAAAAGATATGATATGATTTTTATTTCCTTTATTTGCCCTTGCTGAGCATTTGAGCTCACCCTTTTATGTTTTCTTTTCCCCAGGTCAGGAAGATGGATATTAAGTAGAATATGCTAAAAGGGACCCTAGATATGATGAAATAAATGGGAGACATTGTAGAAGATTTATGAACCAGTTGTTTATGTTTCCCAGTTTCTAAAGACACTATACCTATACGGTCCTTTGTGGTTTTGTCATATGTTGTAATAAGTGTGCTTCAATTTTGAAGTATTAACAATGTATGTAAAGTATGGGTCGTTATAATATGACATAGTTCTTATGTTTTGAAAAATGGTGTGCCTTGCCTGTTTCTCTAAAAAACAAGATCTATGGGCTCCATGAAAAGGTCCATATTCCAATGATATCTTCATTATTTTCTTGGGATAATTTATTAGAGGAATATAAGTGATTATAAATGTAATTGAATTGATTTTTACCTAATCAAAAGCTAGTTTGTTACAACCTATCCTACATAAAACATCTCATCCTTTAGTATCCCTATGAGTTTTTTTATCATCATATGAGAATAGTTCCAACCACTGGTCATGTAATTTAGCCTCTCTCTCATATGGATCATCCTGTACATGGTTGTACTACAATATCACCTATAAAAGATGAATGAAACTTCCTTGTAGTCCCTTCATGCTTGGATCAACTAAATGATCTGAATAATCCTAAAAAGGATCATAAACATCCAACTCAACCACATTAGGATGAAGAATACAATATGGGACTAAATTATAATATTGAATATGTGAAACGTGGATAATTTCATGAATATCATAGTATATTTGAGGTAACTTAAACTAGTAGTATACTGACAACACTCCCTCTATGATAAAAAAGGGTCCAACAAACCTAGGTTGTAGCTTCCCTTATTTTAAAATTTATCGATTCCCAAATCTATGAGGATCATGCATGAATACCCCATCTCTCATCTCAAATATAAAAGGTCATTAACAAAAATAGATATGATAAATATTCCTAGAATAAGATATTTCCATAAGAAATTTGATAGGTTGTACCTTCTCAAAAGTAATCTGAACAAGGAAAGCTCCAAGTAGCACATCATCTCCTACCACTAGACAACATATGGGAAAATAGAATAGCCTTTCATATAGGGACTCATAAGGATCCATCTGTACATTCACATTGCATATGTTATCATAAGAAAATTCATCATGTGATAATTTTTTTCCACATAAATATTCCAAAATTGAGGACACATGTTCAGATCATGTCCTCTAACACCTGTATTGTATGCTTAGATAAACTATTGGACTGAACGTTATAGGTTGTACTTATATGTACCTATGATCCTAGTGATTTTTGCAACAAACTCTAAATGTAAGATGTGAATACATATCCAAGATTATGATAAATAGAACACCATGAAGGTGTATGATCTCCCTGAAAAATTACCTTACTATATTTTATACTAAAATGCTTCCCCTAATTGACATTATGTGGGATACTTTCATCATCCGGTCAATGATAACTCATACAATTTCACTTCCTCATGGTGACCTAGGTAAAACCATCCGGATTTCCATAGATATTTCCTCTATTTTCCACTAATGAATGGAAAAAATATATAAAATCCTCTCTAGTCACTAGTGTTCCTCCTTCAACTACTAACAGGTGAAACATCGATTAATAATACTAGCTATATTTCTTTTCATACCTAGACACCAATATTGGTGGAATAGTTCATTGTACAACTTGGTGATACCAAGATGTAATTCCATAAAAGATCAATAAAACTCTCATATCAACTCCTCCCATATGTTTGTGGTTATACAAATGAATCCAGGAATACACAATATTTAATCCCTATAAATAACCCCACTAGGAGGTGGGTCCTCTCCTGAAGCATATTTACCTAGGACTGAGGCCTTGGGATTAAAATGATTCCTCATCTACACTCTGTCTTTAAGTGAAGAGATTAATAATATTGATGCAAATAAAAGTATCATGAGATGGTCATACACTTATAAACACATCTCACAAAATAAGGCCATCACCTTCCACACAAAACTAGACTCGTGAACATCTTGTGTATAATTATTTTTATCTAGAGAAGAATCCTCTATATTTCCATTTATAGGCATATAATAATGATTAAAATCAAGAAATTGGAGGTATTTAACCCATATTTGAATTATGATATTCAAATAACATAGTTTGAATATGTATATAAGATTTTTTTTGTCTTTTTATACCCAAAACTACTATCCTAGAGTGTAATTCCTTCATCATTTCATATAATATACCACATATTCCAACTCTAGATCATGCATTAGGTAATATCACTCATGAGGTCTCAAATGAAAATACCTTTACTCAACAACCAGATCTCCCTACATTATAATGGTTCATAATATGATGCATGAAGCATCATAATAAACTATATAAATTTTATATAGACCAAGAAGAATCAGGATTGACACTAAAGTCAACCATCCATTAAACTCCAATATTACCTTCTCACATTCTCCTAACTATATAAATTATACAACCTCCATGTTTAAGCCTTTGAGATGTGTTAGAGGGTGTGTGAAATATTATATAAAATTCCTATAATATCCAGCTATCCCCACAAAACAATGTATGAAAAATAAATTCTTAGGATTCATCCAGGAAACTATGGATATCACCTTATCTATGTCTATGAATACTCCATTATCTAAGATAATGTGACCCAGGATGTGAAAAATATATTTTTAGAACTCAAATTGTGTGATCATAGCCTACAACATATTCCCTCTCATTGCACTCAAAAAAATATCAAGATTTTTGGAATGATCATGTTGATTCTATGAGAACATGAATAATTCATCCATTAATACTACCATAAATAAATCTTGATATGAGTGGAAACCCCTATTTATTAGGGCCATAAAGCCTATCTGCACATCGATGAGACCAAATGGAAATACCAAATAATCATATGATCTGTATCTACTATGGAATGTTGTATATGATATATATGATGACCTGACATGAACCAGATGGATGCCTAACCATAAATCAATATTGTAGAAATCCTTATCTCCTCTGAGTTGATATACAATGTCATCAACATGAGGTAGTATACACATGTTCATGAATATAATCTAGTTCAACCAATAGTAATCCATGCATCTTGTGAGGTTCCCTTCCTCATTGTAGAAATCCATCGATAAACCCCATGGTGAAGTATTGTACTATATTTACCCCTTAGCTTAAAAATCTACTAACTTCCTCTTGAACTATTGAGACACAGTTCAATAAATATTGTAAGGAGTAATTGACACTGGTGCTTCTCTTGAAATTATCTCAATAGAAAACTCTACTACTCTCCCAGGGTGTATTCTAGATAATTCATTTGGGAAGAAATCCATGAAACATTCCACTAATGGAGGTAAATGTTCTTTCACATATAATAATCATCCAGATAATGGATGAAAATCTAGGATTTTACTCTGAGCAGGCCATAATGCTCTGATCCAACATGCCACTACTTGACATACCAATCACCTTATAAATAAAATTACCACCCATGGGATATATGACATATACCCATATGTGAAAATAGTAAATACGATCATGATAGGGTATTATCCAAAATACCCCCAGAGTTAAATCAAAGTCCTTATATTGAGAACAAAAACGATCCATATGAGATGATACGACCAATCACATTGGGTAATTCAATAAATCAACAAACACCCTCTGATTGAAACCCAATTGGAGTGTAAAGTTCCATAAACCCACATAAATATTGGATTTAAAGACAGAATATCTCCTCAATTTCCACATATATAAAGAATGTGACACTCCATTCTAAAATAAATAATACAATGGCGTACATGAAACTATGATCATCCCTCGTACTTTATAAGGTCCAACACTCTTCTCCTATGATACATTATATACTACGTATAACTATACATATCCATATCCCTGAGCTATACCCCAACTAAACTGAGAAGACCATTTCTTCTTGTAATGAATCACATAAGATTTGATTCCTTTCCCATGTACATCTGATCATCCTAATAAAATTGTAGTATTATAACTACATTCATCACATTGATAGACTATTACTTCTTTTGAATATGGATTTAGTGAAGCTCATTTATCACTAGGCACTAGAGGAATAGTTCAAAAAATGAAATTAATATGTCCCATATTTCCTGAATCTAAACAATAAATTGGATCCTTAGTACACTCGATCTTCTTATGGCTGATTTACCACACTAATGACATACAACTTAACTGCCATTGCATGTCGACTAACACCCTCTACCCCATGATCAAAACCAAGGATACATTTTTTCATCTAGAAACATTGCTTACCTGTATTAGTGTTGAAATTCAAAGGCCCACAATTTCCAATTATCCCATGTTATACTTAATTATAAGGTATTGTATTACAATTTTAGTGATGATAGTCCACCTGAAAATATTCACTTCGTATGGAATGGAATACCCAAGTGCATCCTCATGTAGTCCTATAGTCTTCATCTGGTCAATAAAAAGAGTCAGTATGAAGCACTGAAGATCGATGAAGAAATATGAATAGTCCATAATAGATATTGAACACTATAGTGGGTCAAAAACACCCTATAATGATCATCTTTATGTGTCTATAAAAATAATTAAACATAAAATAAAGTCCATAAGTCCCTCCGAACTATATCCAAATGATGATATACCTAAGTAATAAGTTCCCAACAACACAAGAAAGAATAAAAAAAAATATAGGTTCTGATCTGGATCCTCCTATCTAGATATTCCTCCAAATACTTGAAGATAGATAACATGGCCTCTAGACCAGACTATGTATCTAGGGGAGGACCATCCCCTAAAAAGGTATGAGGATGCCGGTTTGGGAATTCTCATTTCAACTCATCAATAGTAGGGTCCAACCTTGAGGCTCACTGTATAGACTGTACTAGTCATAATAAACCCCCTCCAAACTTGGAATCATCAACTAGATCTAGAATTGTAGGGTATTACTTAGGAGGAACTGCATGATTTAATATTGGTGAATTATGGCTTAACACTGCGAGTACATGGTCATCCCCACATTTTTTGCATATGACATAAGTCCTTGAAGGTGGCATATTTCAACAATTCCAAATACTATATTCATAATAGAATTGATGATAGATAATACCATTTGATAAAATAAAATGGGATGTAAATAACCCTCCAATATGAGAGTCAATTCCATCTACCTACTCCAAAATTAAGATATGGGTGACATATAAGAATATGAATGATCGCAATATATTTTCCATACTAATGACTAATTATGTTAGTTCATTGTGAAGGCCTCGCATAACATAATAGTGGTTCTAGTAAATGAGTTCAAATTTTAATGTATAGAGGTAAAAACCCTTAACATTGAAATTTGAACCCTAATTAATGGCTACCATTTTATTTAAAATATAAATTTATTGAACTTCATAATCATTTATATATACAAATGTTATGGTCTAGTTAGACAAGTAACCATTCCCAATTTTTAATGGAATAAGATTTATAACAATCAGTTAGAATGTAATTATTTCTAATGCTTTCATTTGGGCCGCAAGTCTCATGAATTTATTTCCCCGCATTCCAAATTCCTAAATGTGGGAAACTTTCATAACTTTAATCAGTGATGTCTTCTCCTTGATTGAAAAGCGATGATGAGATATCAGTTCATCTTTCCATGGATTCATCCTTGGATCCTGTTTCATAGTTCTTGAATCCTTCATTGATTTAGTCATCTTTGCGGAACTCATTCCCAGTGTCATCTCTATGTGGACGCTGGTTAATTACCCTACTTCTATTTTGAGAGGTCATCAACATTCATTCTGTTAGTAGTCATGTTGGGCATCTATAGACATGTCTGAACATTGAGAAGACTAATAACATGTAAATTTTCCTCTTGGGAAGGTATATCATATGAAGCATGTTAGGTATGAAAGTTGAGGCATCTTGTGTTGATCATGAGGTAATCAATTCCAGGGGAGTATTTCTTGCATGGTTTTTTACCTTCGGAATCCCATGTGTATTGAATGGTGTATGTATTTTGGGTTAGGTCACAAGATCAACATTCTATGGATATGGCTCAGAATGTCTAGTGTAGATGGATTAGAAATCCCTATAGAGTTGGATCATGGAGGTGATCCCCTAGGAGGGGAGATGTCACACCTATGTTTAGCATCAGATCAGAATTACTCCTTGAGGTAGATCTTGGATGTGTTTCCCAAATAGGGAACACCAATATTGTTTACCTATGTCGGGATTTAACCTAAAGGAGGCATCTTATGTACCATTTTTAGAAGACATAGATAAAAACCAGCAATGTTTGATGCATCCTTTTAAGGTCATGTGACATGACCAATCTATATAGTATAACATTTTGTGGTAAGGATGGTTATGTCATGAAAGGAGTTTCTACAAGGGATAGTGTGGAACTTAGAAAAAAGATTCCCTCTATGGGTTTACCATCCAATGGTGGGGGATAACATGAAATACAATGATGATCTTACATGGGGCATCATTTTCTCATAACATAGGTTATGGAAATAGTTTTACATCTTGTGTTTAGGAAAATGCCATTAATTTTTACATCATATGACTAGGACATGGAGTTATGCAGTTTTACATCATCCATGTCAGATGTGGGAGGAATCACTCATCACCTGTAGGGATTCCATGACAACCACTCATGCATCTTTGGGTGGGGCATCGAATTGGCACTATTATGGGGTAGTTCTTAACCAGAAGGCTGACATTAGGGTAGTTATTCTTATTATAAATGAGAATTAGGGTACCTATTATTATAAGAAATAGGTAGGGTAATGTCTATACTAGAGAAATAATGGACCTTAGATTGGAGATTGAGAAGTTGTTGCGTTCAATAGGGTTCGGGTTCATGAAAACATTTCACAAGTAGGCGGCACAATAGTAAGGGAAACTGATGGAGTCAAGAGGGAGAATTGTGTGAAACATGTGGAGTTACGCATAGATCATGGTTATGCACATGCATTTTCTCTTTGAGCACACTTTCCTAGACATAGTGGTAGTTGTGATAGAAAAACTCTACCACAAGCCAAGTCATGTTTGGTTCCACATGAGGTCTGTTACGAAATCACACTTTTTTTGAGTGTCTATGATCACTGGTCCTGCAGGATTTCATGGAGGAACATGATTTGTGTGTAGAGAGGGTCACTTTAACCTTTGGAGATCCTCCATAGAGGGATGGGTGAAAATATATTTATAGATAACATCCTCTCATATTTTCTCACAACTACATGGTAATGGAACATGAGTTGTGCACTTCCATTCCTTTTTCACTAGAGTTTGGACACACAAAACATCTGGATGGGTGATTCCTTTGGCTAGAAATGTGGACAGTTACATGATACGGTCATCCAAAAATATTATTTATTTTATTCATCATGTATTTATTTTAAATAGGGGTATTAGGAATGATTTCATCCAATGGAGAATCTTTGGAACTATACGTCACCTTGGGCGTACACGTATCTTTCACGGTGAATTACAACATTGTGAACACCCATTGAATGTTGAGTCCACCTCTCCATCAGCCCTAAGTTTTTCCTTCATGGTGGGTCACATGTTTAGTTTAAAAAAATATGCTTTTGAGTAGAAAAATGGGATTTTTCACCCCCCCCATGGAAGCTGAGCCGATAGGGGATAAGAAGGTCAAGTTACAATTGAAATTCCAAAGAGAGTGTATCATTTCCATTTATTAATGAAACATTCTATTCTTGGGGTGAATCTATAACTGTTAACTTTGAGAAACATAGTGCTCAGAACCTATAAATAGGCTAAGGGCCCCCTTGTATAGTGTTGACTTCTTATGCAATATGTCTGATCTCTTGTGCATGAAACCCACCTTCGTGTGAAAGAACTGAGCATTCATCCATTTATTTCATGAAAAGCGCCCATTTACACACCTTTATCTACAACCATGGGAAAATTTCACATTAACACTTCCAAATTTGTGCACAGAATATATTTTTCTCACATATAACCTACATTTTCATGAACCATACGTTGAACCTCAGGGATCTTATGAAATGGCCAACCAATAGAAACAAGCCGAGTTTGAAATTGTTGTCACCACTTGAGGGGTGAATGGTAGGAAACCATGACATAACTAGGGAATAGAGGATAATTTTTAGTAACCATATTCTTATGAAGATGTTTAATATATCCCAAGGATGTTACAATTTGAGGAACCACCTGTCGTTTTACAATTTTAGGTTGATGGATGAAGTGGCATCTGGAGCATCAAAACCAACATGACACTCTCCAAGTAAATTCATGGGGATGAGCTCAACTAATAAAAAATCACTATCCATGGACACCCTAACTTTGAGAATGGAGAAATCCCCATATACACCTTGAGTGAACAAATGAGGATTGTTATAGGGAAGAATCCAATGGATGAAGAATTCCAGTCCTCACATTCCTACAACTTCCATAACAGTATGTGAGGAAACTGTAAGGGATGACATAAAGAATGGGACTCATGTGTAGAATGAAACATCACATATAACTAGTTCCAGTAATTTGGGGTTTGATACACTAGTTTGGTTTATGGGGAAGAGATACACAACATCAGATTGATTAAGGCAGTGTGGATATCCCAATTCTATACCTACCATCACCAAGAGATACTTCCAGAGCTCCTCATCCACTGGTCTCCAGAAACAAACACATTACATCTTTCCCATGGGGAGTTGGAATCACCTTGAAGGATGTGATCAACATCAATGACATCCTACTAAATGGGTCCCAATACAATGAGTTTAACCCAATTCCAATCTTCGTGTTGGATAGGCAGTATAATCCTCTACTAGTGTAACATCTTATGGAGGATATAAAGGAAAATGTGGACCATGATATCCCTTCAATAAGGATATTTCATTCAAGACAGTGATGTTAATTTTATTAAATAAAAGCCAAGATTTGATATTGTAAAAATGGCCAACGCATTATCCGATGACACTGTAATGGTGGAGGCTAGGATCATATTGGTGGATTTTGGAGAAGGGAGGGTGTGAATTGTGGGGATTAAGTCTGGTGGAAGATAGGAATCATCTTATTCACTACAACAAATTCCTCAAAATATTCCTCAGAGGATGGAAATATCTAGTTTGAGAAACCAATATGGGCCTCCTCGCGGGGATGATGGTGATGGATGCCATCATGGTGGTCAAAAATAGGGAGAACATGGATGTACATGTGAATGCATGGATCTATACAAATCAAGGAAATGTGGTGAGGGGAGAAAAAAATAGTAGTACAAATGGTCCATTATAGTTTTTATGGTCGTATTGCTACACACATTGGAGGCTATGTGTTTCTAAATGACATCATCCCTCCAAATGTCATCATGAGGCCCTCCCTTCTAAATATCTTCTGGATCGGGCTAGTGATTCTTAGTGAGATCGGGGTTGCGTTTGGTATATAGAATTATGAGAATTTAAAATTTCACACATTTTCATTATTTGGTCATTATTATGGTGGAAAATCTATTGGGGACATTGGAATAGAGTGAGTACCTTCAGTCATTCAAGGGAGGACGGTTAGTGGCCAAGATCAATGAAAAATACCAATTTCAATCCATACACACCATCATGATTCTCTAGACAGTTTGGGTTTTTATAGTAGATAATTAGGATATTCAACTTGTGTTTATATTAATAGAAACATCATTGTATCATTCTTTATTTGTCGTGGATGAGGACAAGTGAGGTAAAAAGAGATATGATCATTCTACCACTAACCAATGGGAACACCGACCTGTCTCCAGATTATGCCAACAACTAGGTGGCAGTGAACCCAAGAACGATCTTGAGAAAACACATAATGGTGATCATGCCAATGAGTTAGGTGATAGAGAAACAAGGATTCAGGCGGGATGCTCTCCAAGGTGAAATATGATGATTTAGATTTGGTTAATCAGGAGCTACGATGGGGGATGGACATGGTGTTTTTCACCCCCATATTCTGGAGGGGAGGGCCTTCCAGAGAAATTTCTATTGGGGAAATAAGGAGGAACTTAGGATTGGATTAGATTATCTAAGGAGGCTCTCAAAAAGAATCCGAAATATCAGATGTATCCTTTTACAAATGCTACCTTCCCCAGACTTTAGATGAATTGGAGGATGCTACAAATGACTGTGATGGAGGAAGACCTATGAAAAGATGATACAATATAGATTCATGATTATTACGGTTGGGTTATCCTACATCACGAATAATGTGTGATTTTATGAGAGGCATGTGCACCTGGAATCCATGGATACATTCTCATGCTAATGGGGGAGACCAGATATCCCTTTTGGGATAGTTCGTGTAATGTTCGATGCGGATTTATAGCATGAGGATACACCACCTATCAATGATTAAAATGATGATAAATCATATGTTTATATAATTCAAGGACCTAGTGATGGGGAATCATGAGGTTCAATGACTAATCAGAAGATTCCCTGAGAGATCAGTGAGATCGCTTAGTTGGATGACTTCAACATGGTAACTTTCCTTGAAGCAATCTCCCAAACTAACATGTCTCTTTAATTCCATATCATTTGTTTTGAATATGATCAAACTAAAAATTTTCTTATCTAAGAGATATTTGAAAAAGGGAATGGGGTGCCTATTGGAGGAGATGAAGGTGCACCACCGGGTGCAATAGAGAATCCACCAAAATCTATTCATGTGGTCACCACAACTAGTGCCCCAATCAAGGAGGTTAAAGTGGTGTATTAGGATCCCTAGATCATACCTAACATTTATGGGGGACCACTACCTAGAGTTAAAATGGCATAATCCACTACAACTGAGGTTAAATTCCATGAGTGGCTCATCATCAAGATCCATCATCTTCAAGGTGTGGTTGAATCTCAATCCACTAGGTCTTTTTTTAGACACTCCACAGATCTTTTTCATAAGTTCTTTTGTTTTTTATCAGGCATCTACTTCCAAACCCATGTTGGTAGATCGAGTTCCAGCTGTTGAGGTACTGACTGGAGTTGAGAGGTCTCCTCTGGTGGAACTCCCAGTTAAGATTCAGGGACCCTTTACTATAAATTCTAATCCATTTTATGTATTTCACTACCACATGATGAATGTCTTCCAAAATTTTTATTATTGACCTAATTGAATGACATGAAATTATTTCAATAAATTCTTGAATGAATTCTCACCAAAAAATTGGTTGTGGCTAGAGAATCTTGGGCCCTTCCCTAATAAAGTTGTTGGTTCTTGAGGATTCATTCCTTCAAGATAATCTAACCTTGGTATTGGATGAATAGTCTAATACAGTCACATGTAATGCTAATGTTGGGGCAGAGATTGAGGCCTTCATAGGGGATTTGGCTGAGGATGGGTCCAATGAAGACATCCTACCTCTTGACATTGATCACGACCCGACAGAGAGGATCATGGAGGAGGACGATACTACTTATTCCCTAGCAACTTTTCATAAATATGAACCTCATCCAATCCAAGGGATAGAAGACATGTCTTATGACGTTACCTTTGAGAACCACATAACTGTGTGTAGGGTGTTGAGAAGCATATAACATATCAACACCAAGACCCCAGAACTGCACCTAGGGAGCTAGATGTCCCCCTTCCATTTTCTATGTAACATGGGATCTAGGGGGTTGAATAATCGGTCTGTTTATGCACAGTTCACTGACATCCCTGTTGAGAGTGTGTGCATGGAAATACACCATTTTGATATCTCATGGAACACGATGAAATATGATAGAATCTAGAATTTATAGGAGGCCAACCTGTAAATTGAACTTCTTAAGGAATAGGAAGACATGGATCTATCATCCACAATTACCAATTAGAGGTTATCATCCAATTTAGGACATAGGTGGAAGTAATAGAAGATCACATTAGGAAGGTGATATATTAGATAACTGAGGTCCACGATTATCAGGATCAGGATTATATGAGGTCCAATGGATGTCATCCTATAACTAAGGATGAGAAAGTAGATTTTAAAATGTGGTAAGAGGTCCTAGAATACACACGAAAATTCTGTAATGGACTAGAAACTCAATTATTGGGGAGGACCTATAAGGGAAGTTTTTATAGGACATAAGATAGG
Organism: Viscum album; assembly: GCA_963277665.1. NCBI lineage: Eukaryota > Viridiplantae > Streptophyta > Magnoliopsida > Santalales > Viscaceae > Viscum > Viscum album. The sequence continues at coordinate 2,126,772,496 of OY728119.1, forward strand.
ATTAAATGTTTGGGTGACCCTCACCAATTTCTGTAGTTTTGTTATTTCGAACCTCTTATATGAATGTAAATTTGTCTTTCATTGGATTTTATTATTTCACATCAATCATATTCATGAAAAAGACAATGAATATTCACTAAGATAACATGAGTCAGGATTGGTGTGAGAATGAATGGAAGACCATGTGATTTCCCATTCATATAAGACTGTCAGGGTATCATCACTAAGTGTATGCATTAACTAATTGAAAAACAGGAGTGTTTGGGATGAGAGAGGTTGTAGCTAGAGATTAAGGGATCATGGAGAAGTCAACATTATTCCCCAACATGAACTAGTTCAAAAATGGGTTATAACTAAGGGAATTGAATTATACCCTAACAATGTGGAGTAAATATCATTAATCAAGTTCCCCAAAATGTAGAACAAAAGGGGAGTTGAATGACGATAGAGTTTAACTGGTAACCTTGATCAAAACATATAGTTAATACTGCTTAGCTAAAAATAGGGGAATACAAATGATGATTTGTTGCTGACCATGTGAAAATCAGGGGATATGTCTCAAAATTTCATCCAAATTAATATATGGAATTGGCCCAAGATAGTTGGTGAGCCATTTCAGCTATGTACTAATGCGGTTATGGGACCCGTTGGGATAGGGAAGAGGATGAGGATCCAAATAAGGGGAACCAGAACCATGGAGATGATGTGATGTAATTTCTGAATGGATTTCAATACACTCTGAATTATTCCACTATGAATTGGATCACATTGGTTAGGCGTATCTGTGTAAAAAAAATCCAAAACCATCTTCAAGGGAGAATATCATCTCGGGTTTTGATCAATGATCGAGGGTTATACACGATCTGGTAGGTGGCCATCACTTGAAGAATGGTCTTCTTGGTAATGGTCTTAAGACTCCACATGGTTTTATAACATGCAATTTAGGATAGACATGCAATTTGAAATCATATGGTGAGGATGTTGGAGAGGCAGTTTAATGTCATATGATGAGGATGATGTATCACATAGCTTAATGTTCTGTGATTAGTACGCGGAGATGTTTGGTTTTATATAATTCATATAAGAGGTGTGAAATACCATGAATGGTATCCATCTAAGGAGGATGATGGTGTAGGAGCGTAATATGAATGTGGAGCTCCCCAGGACGTTCCATAAGGAAATGGAAGGTCAGAAGACTCTGTACTAAGAAACATAATCTAGGGGGAGTCAGATATAATGTAAGCTCATGATCCATAGAGAAAGGGAAGATTATTTACGTTCATAATTCTTAGAATATGGGATAGTGTGTCTCGATGAAATGTGTGTGAAATAAAATCAAATAAAATCAAATTGAATTGAGAGGTCTACGAGACCCCCCGATGCCATACAAAAAAACACTTTAGAAAACCGATACACGATTTATGATCTTGATTCCGGGACCACAACTCTTAATTTAAGGATGTAGAGTTGAGACTATAGAATCCCTAAAGTTTTTGGCATGGAACTAATGAGTTGTAATAAAATGTGAATCTAGGGGGCCAAATAGAGGCCCTATTCCATATGGAACATGAGGTAACGTTTTACGCAGATTATGGTCCTATGGTATAGACCATAGCTCTAAGTTTAAGGTTATAAATCTTTGAATGTATAATCCTAGTTTATGGTAGTAGATTTTTTACCATGTGTGGAATATCAGACCAATATATATAGGGAATAAAGTGAATAACCCTCATGTAAATTAGGGAAGAAGGGGTCCCAACAACTCACAGAACATTCCCAATGAGACCTTACATAGTTTACATTAATTGGTCTTGGACTTAGCCTCCTATTTTAATGTTGTAGAGATTATACCCTGTTGGTGATAGTGTTTCATATGCTACATTGAGACACCCTCCTAACTCCTATGCCTAGATGATCCATGCTCAGTGTAAGAAACAAGGATTTGAAAGTAGTTTTAATTTCGTGTAGGGGAGAACAAAATGAGGGACCAAAGTGGAAGAAAAATCCCATAGGTGAAATTTCAAAATTCAAGACCTATATAGTGAAAGAGGAATAACCGAATGATATGGAAAAACTATCAACCATTTTATAAAGATAGGTTATATACCCATGTATGTTAAAGGTGGAGCTAGAAAATGTACGATAGATTATTGACCATGTTCGATACGCAATATATGTTACTTTCTACAAATGATACTTTAAGTAATTATCCCTAGATAATAGGTATGACAATGTTCCATGGTACCATTCCTTTTGTGAGCTTATCTAGACTAGGAGAATGATATTTTTCTATATTGAGGATATCATTAATCACTGAAGTAAATGTGGGATATGTACTAGAATTTATTCGGAGGTGAGGATATAAACAAGATGGAACATCCAAGAATCACTAAATAAACCTTAATTTTCATATTCAATCCTTATGTAGTCCTGAAACATGGAATATGAAGTGGATGATATTGGTAGGGTGACCCAATTGTGTGAGGATATTAGTTACTCTCAGATTGGGAGGCATCTTAGTTTTACAAGGGTTAATTTGTGGATCATCTCATACTAGTTTAATGAGGAATACTTATTTTTTATAGGGTAAACATTATCAATATCCAACACTTATCATATATGGAATCCTGATTTATGATGGCGTAAATCTATAGTTTAACATTGTGCACTGAGGATTTTGGGCCTCATAATTTAAATTCATACACATCAGAATAGGTTTCCTACTATTTTAAAGTCTAAGAGCATAGATAATAGGGGATATTACTGGTTTAAGATCATGTAGCTTTGACCATGTGGGTACAAGTGTCCCAAGGGGGTTGTATGACGTGAATGGGGAAGGGGAAAACGGGACCCTTTTGCACACAAAAATCAATTAATTGTATCCTTAATGAATATCACGACACTAGGGAAGGAATGAACCCACAATGAAAGGGGGATGAGCCCATGATGATAAATTTTGGAATTATAATGTATCTCATAATGGTGGGAATCAAGTCACATATAGTTCAAGAACATGATGTAGTATGAGACTGTTGCTGAAAGGATGGATACCCAATCAAACGAGGATATTGAATATTATCATACTTGGATATGGGGTATCCAAATTCCATAAAGGGTAATGAAAAATATTAATGTTATTCCCTGAGGACACTAGGGTTTGTTCACTCTATATTTTTGATTTAGGGAATTCAGGTTCGATACCAGGTAAAATTATCTCCCATTTTGAGGAATCGAAAATTTATCTAGGGTAAGATAATATATCATTAAGAAGAATCCAAATTTTATATGGGGTAAGATAATCACACATTATGTTTCATCCCTATTTTATATAGGGAAAGATTATATCTCATTAAGGGGCACCCTGATTTTATATTGGGTAAGAATTAAGATTAACATCATTTGCTGTGGATGTTGACAGGCTTACACATTGTGATGACTATTCATTTCTTCCTCATATTGGTACATGTGGTAGTGTTGTCCCACTAATGGGTAAAGGTAAATTAATGTGTATTATACCTAAAAGGAGGCCCACTAAACATTTTGTGGTGATAGAATTGTAGGTAATAAATGGTTTCATAGTGAATCAGCATTTTGTCCCAATGATTGAAAGTGTATGTCTCACTACATATCCCATGAGGATGGAAATAAAGCCACATATAGTTTAGGAACTTAGCTGGATGCATAGTATTTCTGAAACACATTGGATGAAGAAAAACCCCACCCATGAGATGTGAATGTGAGGTGTTTAGGATCATAGTGCTTGGACCAGGGAAATAGTTTAATGTCATGATGCTTTGGTCAAAGTTAGTATGAAGACATTATGCTTGGACTGTGGGGGATTTTTTTAATTTAGTCAGATATAATGAAATTGTTATAACCCATTATGTATGAATGGAACACATGCTAGAATTTCATATAGGAACAGAGAAACAGGTGATATATAGTTATGATTGAAATGATTGGACCAGGGGAAAGGTAGGAAACATTTTTATGACATGATTCTTGGAATGGAGAAAGGGTTTTCTCAATTGTATTTTTGTTTCCTAGAAGAGGTAAAAACCAATTTTAAAGTAATATAAGATGGGTTTTCACCAAAGTATCACCTTGAGTATAACTACACATAGTTTAAGTTCATAATTATTGGACCATAAGGCGAAGCTAAGGGGATGAGGGATTGATGAACTTTATGTTGGTCCTGATGAAAACAATTCAGGCATCTCTACATATCCAATGAGGATGTGAATCAATCCATATGTATTTTTGGAACATTTCATGGTCGAAGACCCACAACGGAAGGGAAAATACTCTCCATATAGGGAATTGAGGCATCCCACATTTTTCATGGGACATCCCATGTTCAATGAATAGGGTAAGGATATAGTTTAACATCATGGGATGAAGTTGTTGATTTTTCCATCGAATATCTCATTAGGCATCATGATTTAGAATGGGGTTGGACTTCCTTGATCATACCATACTTATAATCTAATGATTCTAGATATGAAGGAGTAAAATAATCTCTCATTAAGAGGCATCCCGGTATTACATGGGGTAAAATCATAGTTTACCATAATTCACTAAATATATTCATATTTTTTGTTTATGGTAATATAATTCATATGAGGGATAGAGAAAATTTTATGGTTGTTATTTATAAACCAATTTCAAGCAGATTAAGGTCATGTTTCAAGGACCTAGACTCTTAGTTTAAATTCATAATTTTTTGACCAGGAGCTCTTAGTTTATGGTCATAGAGTTTAGACCTATGGGAAGTCAGTTTAATGTCATAGAGTTTAAACCATGTGATCTTATTTTGAGGTCATAGAGTTTGGGAGATGAGATCTTATTTTAAGTTTATAGATTTTTTACTAATTTTTGGGTATGCAAAATGGATGAGTAGTTTGAGGGATTGAAAAACCAAACATGAATTGAGGGAAAAGGGGGGCCAACACACATAGCGTGTTCTTGGGGGAAATCACATATAATTTAAAGTCATCATGCCCAGAATTGGGCTCCTCATATGTTGTAATGATTAAGAAAATTGGTGTTAGTGGGAGGTGTGATACACTTTCCATCAATGGTAATCAAAGATTATTATCCATTAGAATAGAAATTATAAATTATGTAAGGACCTTCCCATATGGGCTTCAACATTGGTATATTTTTTCCAAACAATTTTTTATCCTATTTTGGTTCTTATCGAGATTGTGCCTGTCCAATATCTTATTCTATTCAAGGTATTATATATTATAATGATTGAATTTTGCCATTTTTTAATGTCTACTATTCATAGAAAATTGTTTTGAAAATAGAAAAATAGTCCTCAATGGGAAGGAATACCTTTGATCCATATATTAGGGAATATGTGGACACCAACGTACAATTCCAATTCATCATCCATTTTACCCAAAGGGAATTGGGAATCTTGTCTGGCCAAAAATCTTTATTTTAGACCACCAAAGTCAATAGAATGTTGGAGAGGGTTTTTTTTGAAATCCCAAATCTACCCGTTTTATTGTGATTGATAGTGTGAAGTATGGTTGTACCATATTTTATTCTTGGTGTACTAAATTTTCATCTCAGTAACCTGGAATTTGGTGTCATTGTTTGTGAGAATTGTGTGAGGAACTCCAAATAGGTAAATTATATGGGAGATCATGAATTTGATCATGAATCATACCATATCATACTTAAGGGGAATAACTTATTCTCACTTGGAGAATGATCCATTCATGGTGACAATGAACCTAACTAGGATTATTTTCACTAGTGGGTATGGACCTATAATATCGAGTCTCCATAATGGAAATGGTCAAGAATACTTGATGGTGTGGAGAATATCTAGCGGTCATTGCACTAATTTGGAATAAATATTACATGTGTGAAAACTATCATTGAATTCAATGCATTCATGGACCACGATGGGCCATAAGTAGATCAAACTTCAAATCCTTTGGGAGATATTCAATCTCTTTTGATGGGAACTAAAAGACCTGACATTATTCTTTTCGATAACCTAGGGGATCTTATCTCCTGATATAAATAGCTAGATAATTCTATCAATCCCCTTCTGGTATAGAGTCTTCTCAAGGTTAGGCATACTATGAGGGTGAATTATGCTAAACACCGATGGATTCCCTCTCACTCAGCTCGATCGGTAGGAAAATTCCATGCTTGACATACACAAAAAAGGGAGTTTTCAAATTATTAATTTCTTATTCAATGGGGAAAATTGTGGGGTCCTGGAAAATATATTTTTATAGATACATGGTTTGTTTGTTTCTTATCATCATAATCTAAAATTGTGGGTGAAAATACCCTCACATGCTCTATATGGATGATTAGATTTTCCTAGATAAGTTTTGTAAGAGACAAAATTAGTAATTCCAAGGCCTCGTCCTGGATATTATGAGATTCAGGGGAAAGGGTAACTTTTGGATGAGTAGGAAACCGATCCATCTGCTAATAATGGTTCCCCAACAGGGGAAATAGTTCTAGATTTCTGATGATGAATTTACTATTGATCTGTTTAATGACTAGCTTAGAGTATCCCTTCTCATGTTAGTAGGGAAAATCAATATCAAGGGACATCTAAAGACACCATTAATGTGATCATGATACCTTAACTCAGTTTTTAGTAGTATTTTGACAATAGGAATGAGTATTCCTTGATAACCTATATTGGAGTGATGAAAATAATTGCCATGAACACTATGTTGAGCATTAGATCATTAAGCCTCACACTAGTTAGGATCTAAGATGCGACATCAAAATGGATTTCCCAGTATGGACAAGATTGATCCACTTAAAGGATAACAATGTACATGAAATCTTTTTCTAGGGGAAACTCTTCAGGGGTCGGTAGATAAGAAATTCTTAAATGTATGACCCCTGACAGCCTTTTGTAGGGAAAATCAATTGTCGAAATGGCAGATGATCACATCCCATCATGCCAATCATCCCATAAACATGGGGGTTGATAATATACTTAAGTGGGTCTACTTGAGACACTATATATATGTCATGATTCTACATATAATTTCATAACTTCTACACTAAAAAAACTAGTACCATGATTCTATTGTTGATAGGGGACTATTTGGTCAACATGTCAAGGAACATGAAACATGTAGAAACTCAACCCATATTCCTAGATCCAGTGTCTTCTATCAATTAAATTAGAATGATTACAAGGAATCAGGACCTATATGAATAATAAATTTAGTAGACTTTGTAAACCAGATACATAAATGAGTCTTTTATTATAAATCACGACAGTAAATACAAAATATTATTTATTATTTCAAAAATCTAATCAAATAACTTCAAGGGTAACTCAAGTCCATTTAGTAAATACATGAATATACTCATTGTACTATTCTTGGATACCTGGTGAAGGAATCATAATAAGGGTGAGATCAAATTCTTAATAAGGTTATGTAAAGTGGAAGAAATAATGAATCAATGAGAACAAATAATATAAAAAGGTAAATAACTGAACACACATTCCATATAATCAATAAACTAAATGGAAGTGCATAAAAAATATGGAAAGGTAATAACTAGAAACTCATGCCATTCAAATAACTAGATAAGGAAAAATAAATACGGAAAGGTAATAAAATGAAACATATGACATCTAAATAACTTAAAATGAAATGTGTCCATAGATATGTCAACAAAAAATATCATGGATGGATTATAACTGAAGCCTCATAATGGAATAAATCCATAGATATATCAATAAAAAATCTCATTGATGAATAATAACTGAATATAAATAAGTGAAATATATGATTTTAGGATTCCATGTTTCCTAGGTACATGGTACCTTTACCATCAAGACCCTTCCCAAGAATGTTTACAAAATGCTGGGTATAAACCCACTGAAGGCACCTAGCCAAATGAATCATCCCAAGAGACTACAGATTCATTGAGGGGATATCTATAACCAAGCCCCACCAATGTTTTACCATTACAAAACATTCCTCGCATTTTGAATAATCAAATTAACAATGTGCCTTATCAAATATCTGTATGGAGTTAGAGATACAGATTTATCAATATTTTCGCAAAAAAATAAAAACAAATTCAATGTATAAAATTTATGTAAAATTTTATACATTTTAGGTAATAGTAATAACCATGAAAAATGAAATGAATAATTACAGGGAAATTAAATGTTCAATTATCAAAGGATATTGAATATTTCAGGGGAAAAAAAATAAATGAAGAGAATGTGAATACAATCCTTGGCCAAAATAGTCATAAACCATCCTTAGGAATATTAAGGATGGTATCAATAAAACATAACATAGGTGGAGTAAAATAAAGGGTTGTAGTCGTTGATGAATGAATATATAATAAAAAATATATTTTAATAACATTCTTGAGTAAAATATATTTTTGTTTTGAAAAAAAATTTGAAATTAATAATCATTTAATTCCAATTTCAAAAACATTTTATTTAAAAAATTAACCATTAAAAAATTAAAATTATGCTTCGAAGGAATAATGGAGGGTAAATCCATACATGTCGTACAAGGTTAAAATAACATTCCTTTTTCACAGTAAAGAGGTAATAAAAATACCTTGTTCAAAACAAGACAAGAAAATTCCTTTTAAATCATTGGTAAAAGAAAAAATGGATAAAAATTTGTTTATCCGAACATTTTAATACATTTTAATAAAACATGGTTTTTAGAATAAAATAGGTTCTCTAACTACAAAGAGAAATGATGTCTGGTTTTCCTAAAAATATTTTTAAAAAATTTTGAGTATAGAAGAGTGGAAAAATGGTACTAATACTTTATAATGGTCACGAATAACCATGGGAGATAAAATTAAAGTTTTTATTTGAAAATGGTCGTAAAATTTCCTCGAATGTACATACCATTAAAGGATTATTAATGTTATTGTTGAGGAAAATAATATTTAAACATTCCAAAGTGTCCCACAACACTTTTAAAAAATTTAAATCCTAAAATTGATAAAGTAATAATATTAAATGAATGTATAAGATACCATGGAGACAAAATAATTAATGATATAAAAGAACAAAATTTCTAGTAGATACACCACACAAAATATGTAAGTGGTGAACATGAAATTTATCTCACAGATGTAATATAGTGGGATGAAAATATTTTAACTTGTGTTGGTTTTTGGTTGAACATCCTTTAAAATCATTTATAATAAAATTATGTTAAATTTATACTTGATTGAGAAAATTTTTCATGTTTTAAATTACTTTTGTTTCTCTCATTACTATGTTGTATACTACTACTTATACAACAATGTTTAGATTGGGTGTTTTGAACAAATTAAGTTTATGTCTCAAAAAAACATTAGTATGTCAACTATGGTCAAAGGGGTAAACATATAAAATATATAGAATAATAATAATGAAATAATAATCATATTTATAAATCTATTATACATTTAAAATAAATCATTAAAAATGGTTATTAAAAATGATCCAATGTTAGAATCATGGAGATGGTAGGCCATATGTACGCATGAGTAACGTTCTCATTTCTCAATGATCGTTATGGAAAGAATGTAAGTAGATATATATATTTCACGAATTAGAATAATATCATAAATGAAATATTATTTAGTAATATATAATTATATATAAAATTGTTTTGATGTAAATGGAATCACATTGTGTCGAGGAGGTGGTAGTCTGCACGCCCACGACCAATATTATAACTTTTCAGTCTCTGAAAGGATAATAAATTAAATGATATTTGTGTGTGTATATATATATATATCTTGAAATGTAATTATCTCATAAATATCATATATTTCTTGTGTATGTCTCATATTTTCAATTATAATCATCTTTTATATGTTCCATGGATCGTGTGAACAAATCACACTTCTTTTAGGTGGTGGTAATCCACAATTCCTCAAATGATGTTATTGCATTAAAACATGATGGAATGTATAAGGATATGTGTTGTAAAAGAATTAAATAATATTTATGCCATGATAAATATAATATATAATATATATAATTAGTTTTTCTATCATAATGGACACCCATTAATAATTGAAATGGAAAAAAATGAACAATCATCATTTCATGTAGTGGTAGTTATGCATACATAGAAACAGAATGTTCATTACCCATTATATGGTGGGTTTTGTATGTTTAAGTTGAAATATTAACATAAAAACATAAAATTATATTGATAATTCTTGTGTTTTAATTTAATATTATATTAATAAGAGTATATTGGATGAATAATGGAAATGAATCTAAAAATCTTGAGAGAAGACGTTACCTCTTAATTGGGTATCTCCTTTTGGGTTTAACCAAAATATTCCATGGATTTATTTCAGCCCAAGAGTAGGATTCTAGGATTGGGGGGGAATACAGGAAGAATACTTGGGAATAGGATGGATTCTTAAATGTGTCTTGAGAGGTGTGAGGGGTAGAGGTTGTGGCCATTTATAGGGAGGGAAACATATTCACGTGGAATTTTTGGAAATAAGTTAGGTGTATACAAGTTCTTACCTAAAAAATTCCATAAAAAACAAAAAATAATAATGTAAGGTTAATTGAATAATTATAGACATCCAATGGGTGTTGGAAAATTTTATAGGTCATTTGGTCCCTTAAATATAATTTTTAGTCCATTTTTTATCCAAATTACACCTATCTCAGTATAATAAATTTTAATCAGTTTAAATAATCAATTTGGTCAAAATTGAAGTTGATATTATTATAATCAGAATATAATACTGATTAAAATATTTTATGTCTATTTTTTAACATTCAAGTCAAATAAGTGTAAAAATTAAGATTAATGTTAATACTGCATACAGACGGTTTAACTGTTTTTAATAAAATAATTTTCAAAAGACTGATGAGTTTTTATATTCAATTTCAATGTCGAATTTATTCTAGTAAAATAAATTTCATTAATATATGTGTTATTTAACTAATTTTACTTTATAAAAAACATAAAATATAATTTAACATTTACAATTATTTAAACAAAAATTCAGTTTTTAACTAAACAACAGTATTTTTCATTATTCATCAAAAAATAAAGTCTCTCAGAAAAATATCAAAAATTCCCCCTAGGCTAATTTTCAAATTATTAATTCAATAATGAAGTTTATTTTAACAAATAAAATATATAATAGTTTCAAAAATATTATTCAAAATAGTTTTTCCATTAAAAGGCGGTAAAATTAACTTCATGAAAATATATGTTTTTATGTGTGAAATAGGGTTTGTTCTTATTTTATACATATCAATACTAATGTATAAATATCAAAATAATATTGATTATATAACATATATGTTTCATTAAATTAATTCACTAATTATAATTAGTTTATTTATTAAGGAAAAACTCCTTTTGGATGTATATAAGTAAGTATATATAATTCTATATCCATGTGGTTCTTATTTTCATTTCTCATTAATTATTAACCAATTAATTATTTTTAAGTTAGTATATATGATATTTTTTTATAATTCTATTAATACTACTCATAAAAACTAATTTAACGGCTAGTTAATATCATATTATATTAAATAATAATATTTTAATAATACATTGTTATTTTGTGAAACTCCGTCTTGAATATAAAGTAATCTGTTAGGGAATGATGTTATTTCATGTAACAAAAGTTATCGGGGAAAGTATCTCTTTTGTGTAACATATGAAATCAAGTAAGGTTGCTCTTGCCTATAACACATTCTAAATCGGTGTTTCATGCATTATAAGAAATATCATGTGATGAATTTTTTTAAAATATTAAATATATTGTAGAGATTTGGGATATTATACTCCCTAATGAATTTGGTGTTCCATGTCATACATGATGTTGAATACAAAAATTTACTTTATAATTTTTGGGTGTTATATGACTAAGCTAGTATAAACTTTTATCTATACCCTGGTCATTTTTCTACGTGAGATGGGAATGAATGGACCATTCCACGAAGTTCATTTAGTGGACCAGTGGCTTCCCTAAGATAGGTTTCATCAAAACTGAAAACTATATTAGATATTTATTTATGTCCCCTTATGTGTTCTAACACTCCTCACCCTACTGGTAGACAATACCTTTCATTATTATACTTGAGAAGGGATTCTGAATGCTGGAAAAATTTGTGATGAACTAGTGTATATAGGATAAGTGGCCTTGGAGGTGTCATGGATCTTGAAGTTTTCTCAGGAGAGGTATTTGGATGATGGAATTGATTTTAGATAGGTAATATTAATTCATCAATATATTATGATGAATTTGAAAAACATCATTGAAGTAACCCTGAATGTACACTTATAGGAGTTTGATTTAAAAGGTTGGGATCAAAGGAAGAAGAGAACTTTCACAAGGTATTTGAGATGGTCCTGACCTCAATGATATTTGCTCTCGATGTTGTCCACATCGCATTACACCAATGTCACAGGGATTAGTTTGAATATGTGATGCATGAAACACTAATAGGTGGATCTAGAATTATTTATGATGAAAATAATCAACTAATAATAAAAGGTTCATTACAGTACCCTGAATGAAGTGGAATCCTCATCCTTAGGGGATATCTAAATATGGTTATAACTAGAGTATGCCTCCATTAATGAGAGTCCATGGGTAAATATCATTTGCATCGATCAATATCTATTTCACTGGAAGGGGAAATCATCCTTTAAACAATGGTGTTTGAAGTCCTAGAATACTATACAGACTCTTATATTCCATTTTCTCCTCCTTACTAGGATGAAGTTGGCTATCCATTAGTGATACTACAGTTCCCTAACGAAGTTGGATTTGATAAGCCTATCAACCTCAACCACGACCATATCACCCTGAGAGGGGTGGATATTTTTTGGAGGCTTGTTGAACCCAATATGACTTACTAAGAGACAAAGATGTTGGATGGTGACCAAAGGGTTTACTCCTAGAATCACACCACATATCCATGAAAACATACCAAAGTGATATTTTTGGAAACACACATACTACTCCTTCTCATTTAGGAACATCACTTCACTAATCTGCATTGGGATTAGTTCTTCCATGGAACCATGGTTCAATTGGAGTAATTGTCGTGGAAAAATATTCTTCAAAGAAAGGAGGGCAATCCTAAAAATCCAATTCACTTCTTGAGATAGGGTAACTAGTGGAAAGATGCTTTTTTTCATCCCATCCAAATCTAGGGACAATATATTTTCTACTTGGTTGAACTAAGAATCCTTGGTGAGGGGTTCTTGTTCTGTTGAAACCATTTCAATATAAACTACTTATCCAACTCAATCAAAACTCTAACCATATGGTCCATGATTTATGTCAATGAAATGGTGGAGATTAATCTTATCTCAATTTATAACTACCTTATCGAACTTATGGGAATTCGATGAAAAGGTTTCAACAGGGATAACTTCTTGATACATCATAGAGCTTGGGGATTCTAACATATCTCGATCCAATCCAGTTTAAGAGTATGAGGTAATATATCGATGATAATTATTCTTAGGGAATCCAAAAGTCATTTTCTTGGAGACAAAAAATAAATCTTCAAGGTCAAGAATTGTGGGATATAGCTCATGAATCTGGAGAATAAGTCATCATCTAGGTATGCCAATGGATTGGCTACATTGGACATTAGATCATCGGGATCACTGATTCACTAAATCCCAACAGTCTTAACCAGATTACCCTATTTCCTATTAATTTATAAATCTTGTTAATAGGATTCATAGGAGTGTAAGGGAGATAAATCACATAAGAGTAACCATACTTGAAAATTGAGGGAGTATTTGAGTAACTATTAACATGAGAAGGGGACTGTTTTGTGAAAATGAAACTAGGGACTAACCAGTATCATGTTGTAGGCTATATCCTAAGTGACTACCATGAATTTAGTACATGCTATCAAGAAACCAAACTGGTCATTCATCTATTCCTTTACTTCCAATTTCTCTATTATCTTATAGTAACCCTAAATTCTTAGGTTGTACGGAGTCAGATCATCATCGGTCAATAGAATCTTATGGAGAATCCGAGTCGAGATGAGGTTAACCCCATAACTAGTGTCTACCATGAAGCAGTAGATCTTGACACCATTAAACTATCATTTGATATATATTAATAACTTTTTCACTCGAATAAATATGCCTTTATCCTCCACCGAGATCAAAATTAAGGCTTTTAAATCCTTTCACATAGCTTCTTGTACATGGTAGGATTTCTTGCTAGCTACCTATACGTTGAATTGGAGGGGGATTTTCAACAATACTATGATGGTGTCATGAATTTACTTTTAAAAATAGAGGGAATATAAGATATAAATCCTAAAAATTATTCTAGATAGGTGGTTCAAGACATCATTTTCTGTTAGAAATGAATATTTTGACTTATAGAGGGTCACTACATGGTAGGGGAAATCATAGGTGGTACTGGTTAACGTACTAGGTTCTGACTAGTCATGGGAATTTTGTTTTTCTAACTATTTAACATTAAGCCACTAATTTTTGACAATCTATTGTATATGGATTGGATCTAGCTAGAAACTGTTGATGATTGTGTTCTCTCAGTTGATATGCTCTATTAAATAACATGGTTGGTAGCACGATCGGATGTAGAGGAATACCTAATAAGGAAGACTGGGAGGAAAAGGACTACTATGCTTTGTGAAAACCCTTCCATCTAGTCTCAATGGAATGAATATCTTGGTTCCAGGAATTGGAATGAATATTCATTCGGTTTTCATGACCTATGACACCTCTTTGATGGAGTAATCCAAAGGAACCTGAGGGGTTTGCATGGAATTCTTCATCATCGGGTGTCAAGATGTTTTCTAAAAACTCAACAACATCTGCAATATAATAATCATACACCTCATAATTGATAAGTCTATATAGTGTCATGTTGACCCAATGTGTAATTACTATCTCATGGGGCACAAATTTACAGTGAGTGATAGACATATTTGGCAACAATTGGGGACTCTAGTTTCCCTTTCCTCATCGGCACCAATTATTTTGGGACATTGATGGTTGTGATGTGGACACAAGAGTAGTGGATAGAGGGGAGTGGAAACTAAAATAGGTTCTTTCCTACCTAATCATGATTTATTGAATCCATGAGGATGACAAATTTCTCTTCAAGCCAACCTGTCATGATATTTCATCATCCTGTGGTCCGAAGCCTTCTTCCTTTCACTACTGCCTCCATTATCACTTCTAGGATCAGCGAAGACATGTTTCATCTATGATAGAACATAACCTAGCATGGACAAACCATGATCCACTTGTTCCTTGATCCAATATTTGAACATTTATCATTTCTTGATGAGGTTTCCATCGATCATCCAGTATGGGAAATGATCCGGGTGGCTAGTATGACTGACCACCTAATGAGTTTTCACTTTGGATGTTTCTGGATTCCATTCTCCAAGGAATGGATGAATTAGAACATGAAATTTTAATCCTTGAATGATTACTTTTGGTTCCATATTTTTGAAAATGGAACTCCAGGGGACTATCCATGTCGAGTGGATAGAGCCACATTCTCTCATTTAGGTGGCTACACCTAGTGAGGTAGTTATTGATGGGGATATGCTAGGTGAGGATGCACTGGCTAAGAATACACATGGTGAGGATCCTCTATAAAATGATCTGATAAGTCTATATCTAAGGGGCATCTACATTCACGGTGAGAGATGTATCTAATTTGGCATGTCCTCTTACTGTACCTCAAAGAGGAATCATGTGTGACTATTGTATTGCCTTCTATAAGGATTCTTTTAGGCATTGGTACTTATCAAAGAACACACGGAGCGCACCTAGGTAGTTATGGGTGATGAGGTTGGGGACAAGATCTGTCTTTACATTCACCATGCACATCGTTATCTACCGATCATGGGTATGGGATACGTCTAGTGACTATACGAGGCCCTTCCACCAAGTGACAAAGTATACGAATCACTCATCAGGCATATTCTTTAACTTTAAGAGGCCACCAATAATTTGATTGTGTGTGGTGTAGTTAAACTGTTAGAGGAATTGTCTTTAAATGTCTTCCCAACCAACAGTGGAACTTCTAGGTAGCAAGTTGTACTAATAGAATATGGGCCATTCTAGATTCTAAACAAATCACAAGATCATGGAAACCCTTTCTTCTCTAGGGTCCCCTTCATGGGTCCATGTCTTGTAATGAAGTGGTCTAGGAGTTGTAGTGGGTCTCTAATCCCATTGAATGAAATGAAACTAGGGTTTCCAAACTATAGGGACACACATATGTTGTCCACCCATTATGGATATGCCCTTTCATCAGGTTACATCTCCACCTATCACGTATCTAGGGAACCAAGGTGAGAAGTGAGAGTTTTTATCAACTCATATCGGGGAGTGTATATAATCAATAATGCATTGATATTATCCTCAACTCGGTGGAGGGGGTCTCATTGACTCTGAGATCAATATGACCTAGATCCCTAGGAGGATAATGCCACTGCTTGGTTGGGGATGGTGACTCATACCTCAGTCACTTTCTGCATCCCCTAGATTCTTCCCTGACTAGATGGGAAAGTATACCAAGATCAACTAGTGGCATCTTACCAAGGTCAAATATTACCCAAATTATGGAGTGTTATACTCTAATGGGGTGGTTCCATAATATGAGTGCCTATCAGTTATGATATCATTGATTCTCTTTTTATTCTTCTCAAGCTATTGGATAAAGGTAGCTATCGGGGGATCCATCTATTCTTTTGGTACATCTTCAAATTGATCGAAGGGCCCTACATGCTCTATTCCCTTTTCTAGATACTTGTGAGTGGATAGAAATGCTTAATTGGAGGGGTAATTGAGTCCTTGTTCCAAACTTTGATGATGTGTAAGGAAAACTATCATAGGTTATTACTAGTACCACACTTTCCCTTGGATAGGTTCATCCCTAACAACACCTCTATTGATTACCTTATCCATCTTGTCCTCTAGATGATTGTGGATGGCCATATTAACCATATCTGCAGATATCGGGGAACCCTTCCCATTGAAATATAGGATTAGATGTCATAAGATAGGGATGATGTGTGGAGCATCATTCTATATACATCCTATGATCTATACATATAGATATCCTAACTCCATACCATGGTGGATAAATGTGATGGTCTTGATGCAACTCTGTTGAAGATTATAGAAGTATCCTAATGAAGCTGGGCACTGAGATGCCGGGATCACCATAATCTCAATTATTATTTACTACTATATGATGGATTTGAGCTGAGCCTAACTGCCTGGGTTGGTCAATTGTTGATCATGGAGGTGTTTAAATGTCTTCTAGGTGATTTGGAGGAAACACATGGCTTGGACATTAGTGAGGAACTCCAGGATGTTAATGTTCAGTGTTTCAGGCATCCTAAAGACTACTAACAACTAATTAGTGGTAAAAACATACCACAAGATCTCATTCTAATAGGGGTAATCATGTTCTTAGACATATGAGGTTCTGATCGGTGTTGTATGAGATATGGGTGGAAACATTGATGTAGAAACATTATATGGCTTATTGACAGGAAGAGGAGTCAATACATTATTAAAATGTTCACTTCATTCTAGGATATCCATCGGTGGAGGTTCCAAACACATCGTCATATCCCTATAGGATAGCCTATTAATCATTGCCTCATGCGAAAGGGAAGTCATGTTCAACTATGGACCAACTGAGTTCTCAAAAAATTAAAGCATCTGATCAGACCCAAACATATTCCCAAGTCTTTGGTATTGATAGAGGGTAGGGAAGCCTATGGTGATGTAGAGAGCTGCACTGTGAGCCCTATAAATGGATCTGAAACTTATTATATGTGTAGGTACCTACTTAGGAATCTGGGGATATTTTTGATCTCATCATTTCAAATGGATAACCTCATCTTCGAGACCCCTTCCCTGAAATATGGAAGTCTGAGTGATGATTAAATTATCGAGTCATTTTTACCCTTCTAATGAGAGAGATCATTGAGGTCAACAATGACTTGGGGTTTCTGAAGATTCCACTATCGATGGTGAGTATTTCCACTTCTTCCCCGAGACAATTATTTGGGGAATTATATGTCTTCATAACTACGAGGACCTCAATGATGGTTGGTTGTAATGAGTATAGGAAATATTCATTGAATTTTTGGAACCAAGGATGGCATCCATGATGACAATCATTGGAGCGGGGGGGGGGGGGGGGGGGTTCTCTACTCCGATTATACGCAACATGTGGAGGAAATTTAGATTGAATAGTGATGGATTGGGGATGACTACCAATCTATTTGGAAGGAAAATTCGGAGGAACACTATGTTGGTTTGTATAAAAATGGGTTGGAACATTATGTTTTCAATTGGGAGTATTGGGTGGAACTCAAAACTGGTTTTTGAAGGAGAGAGTAGGACCTCCTCTTTAGCTGGTAGGATCATGAGGACGGTCTTTAAAATGATTTATGATGAAGTGGAGAGAACCTACGCTTAGATTGGAATTGTATTGGAGATTACCTTTTTTTGGTTGGAAATATAATGGTGATGAACTACATTGTGGTTTTTGAAAGAGTGTAGAGGATAAACACTCTAGTTGGTGATGGTAAATGGATGACCTCTACACTAGTCATGGATGTTATTATCCTGACCTTCATACTGATTACTTATGGTGAGGAGAGTACCTGCACACTGATTCTATTTGTTATGGGGTGGCCCATAATGGATTTTGGTGGTTTCATTTATTTTAAGAGTCAATCCAGACTACATGTGGGGCAGTTGGGGTCTCGGTCCCAATCGAGAAATGACAGATCTATGTTATCCAATCATATGGATCTATATGAATACAATAGCTATGGTAGGGACCACTAGAGCTATAAAAGATTCTATTTGCAAGGAATTATGCTAAAACTACCACAAATGTTGGAATTTGGTGCTTCTAACAGAGGCTAGAGGAGCATGGGTGGAGTCCACTAGTTCCTCATCTTGTGGGATTGGTTGGTGATGGCGCTAAGATGAACTAGTGGATCTCTCCTTCACAGATCATGGGTTATTGTCAGGGTTATTATGACTCAAATGTTCCCACCTTATGGGATTAGTGGAGTGATTCATTAGAGTTGTTTGGATAGAGACTCCCAAATCGTTTTCTGAATGAAAACTGGGGATTTACCCCCATACAAACCTCAAGGGAGGTGGTGTGGATGAGGCATCGATGCCTACAGGTCCTGATGGGCCTTGTAATGGGTGAGAATGAACCCTTCCTACATATTCAAAATCATTATGGAATCAATCACCCTGATATGGATTATCTCAAAGGGTGATATGGTGTGTAGATTCTTGATAGTAAGAGTAATAGTTGAAGTCTTTCCAGATGTGGATTTATACAGGATTTCAACATTAATATTTATCCTACCCTCATGGATATGGGTGATGATCTTTTTGTCTCCTTTATCACGGGTGATGTAACGCATGTAGACCTTGTCATTATTACAGGTAAAAGAAATGATATTCCCCATTCCATAATGTTTTGTAATATTCTAAACCAAAGAAGGATATGTGCTTATGATATCATAGACCGGGGATGCCCAATGCTAACTGGCCCAATATATTGGTGAGTTCTATGCTGGGTTCACAACATTCATAGTGGGACTAGGAACTGAATGATTGAATAAAGTGACATTTCAATCTTCTGATGCCCTAGAATCCACTGGTCCATATTTTGATATGATGTTTTCACATTAGTTTTACCATTTCAGTTTCCAATTATTATATCAATGTCGTGAATCTTGTAAATTTTTCCCCCACATTATCACATTATAAAGTGGGAGACATTGATCACTTTCATTAGTGAAGTTCTCTCCTTGATCAAAACTAGATAATGGGATATTGATTCATCAATCCATTGATTCATCCTTGGAGATCATTTCCTAGTATGTGCCTCCCTAAAATAATAATTCATGTTTGTGGAACTTTCCCTATTCCATCTGTATCTGGATTTCGGTTAATTACACTACTTCTGTATTGATAGGATGAAAACCTTCAGTCAGGGGAGTAATCATGTTGGGAATCTATGTAAATGTATGAATATTTGGAACACTAGTAAACTATAAATCTCCATCCTGGGAGGGAATATAATATGAGGCATCTTAGGTGTGGAACTGAAGGCATCCCATTTCAACATGAGGTAATTAACACCATGAGAGTAAGTATTCCAAGGAAATTTTTACATTAGGTATCCCATGTGTGTTGTATGGGGTATGTATTATTGGTCAAGTCATAAGTTCTATATAATGGGGATATATACTATAGAATTTGATTGAGATAGATTAGGGAATGAGTTTATGTATTCTGGAGGTGGGATAGTTAACCAGAACACCCCATAGAGGCATATCAAGGAGGTATACACCTATGAGGGAATATATAACACCTGAGTTTACCATTATATTAGAACACCCCATGGAAGAAGATCCAGGAGGTGTGTCCCTATGAGGAAATTACTATATAGTTTAACAATGTTAGGATTTAATCTTAGGGAGGAATCCTATTTAACCTTCTTAGATGACAATGATCAAATACCATGTAGTTTGATGTTAGAGTTAAAGGACATGTGACCAGACTGATCCAGGCAGTTTGGTGTCACGTGGCAAGGATACTCATATTGTAAAAGTTGTGTATATGAGTGATGGTGTTATTATTATACATAAAATCTACCCTCTATTGGTTTCCCATACAATTTTGGGGGATAAGGTGGAATCCCATGATGACCATACATGGGTCATCCTTTTATAATCTCATAGAGTAAGGCTATAGTTTTATGTCATGTTATGAGGATGTTGTCATGCAGTTGAATATCATATGAATATGACGTGATGCCAGGTTGTTTTATATCTTTTAGATAAGATTTGTTAGAAATACCTCCACAAAATTAGGGCTTATGTAACTGCCACTCATGGGCACTAGTTTAAAAACATTTTTTACGTCAGTTTTTTTTTCTTTTTAACGTCAGTTTTTAGGGGATGTTATTGTGAATGACATTTAAAATCTGATTTTTTTAGGTAGGTTATTTAATAAACAAAGTTAACAATGGGGATCTAGGATTTTTAACATCGTTTATTAAAAAACCTGCGGGAAATAACTTCTGGAAATGGCATTAAAAACCATTTATTATGTGAGTTTTTAAAAAAATGACTTTAAAAGTCATTTTTTCATCAGTTATTTAAAAACCGACGTTAAAATTCATTTTTAACGTTTCTTTTAAATAACCAATGTACAAAACATTTTCCATCTTGTAGATAATTTCCTAATCTTTTATTTGATAGGTCGTAGAGCTCAAATAGAGTTACAGATCCAAAGTTATGACTATCAGAGGTTTGATATTTTTCTTCGAGGAAAGAATGAATGAGCCAACTATAGCTTCATCTATGAAGAAATTTTTTAATTCGTAGGAGGATTTGTAATTTTACCATGATATAAATAATAATCCATCATTATGATAAAATAATTATCATTAAATGGTATATCAATTAGGAAAACTACTAATTGAAAATATAAATCATTGGAAAATAATTACAAATACCTTGATGATATCGCAGAAAAAAGAAATATTGGATTCATGTGGAAGATCAAACAAGTTGACTCAGTGGAATGATGTTGGTGGAATGAAATTATCATTAAATGGAATATCAATTAAGAAATAAAATCATAAAAACCATAAATCCTTGATAAATGATTAAATATACCGTGACGAGATCACTGAAAGAAGAAATAATTGATTCATGTTGAAGATAAAATGAGCCGACTTAGGGGAACGATAATGATTGAAATAAATGACCATTCAACTAGGATATGAGTATAATTAAAACATATAATTGATATTATAATAGACAACATGGTATTAAAAATTTTAGGGGGAAATTTGAAATTTCGATGCCCCGATGTAAAAAAAATTGAAATTTCTTGTTCGTGAGATTTAAAATTATCTTTCACATCGGTTTTATGATATCCCTCGTGAAAATATATTAACATTTTCACTTATTTTTCATGTCATTTACTAAAAAACCAACCTATAAAATCGATCTTCATCACTTTTTCATGTCAGTTATTAAATAACTAATCTGAATAATCGATTTTGAAGATGTTTTCACCACTTTTATTTAATAACCGATGTTAAAAAAGTTTACAAACATGTAGTTCATTTCCTAAACATTAATTTTACTGGTCATGGATCTCAAATGGAGTTACGGATTAAAAGTTATTGCCTTTAGAAGTTTGTCTTCCCTAAGACTTCATTTAGAGATGATCAACTTTTGGAGGCCATAACTTTTAATCCCTAACTCCGTTTGAGCTCCAGGACCTCTCAAATCAATCTTGTGAAAATAATCTATATGTTTGTAAAAAAATTTCACGTCGATTAATTAATAATAGATGATAAAAAAGTTTACAAACATATAGATTATTTTCCAAGCATCGATTTGAGAGGTCACGAAGCTCAAAAAAAGTTACTGATTACAAGTTATGGCGTGAAGAAGTTGATCATCTCTAAACAAATTCTTTGGGAAGCCAAACTTCTAAAGGACATAACATTTAATCTGTATCTCTGTTTGAGCTCAGTGACCAGTCAAACTAAATATTGGGAAATGAACTAAATTTTTGTAAACTTTTTTCATGTTGTTTATTAAATAACTGACATAAAAAATACCATTTAATGTCGGTTATTAAATAACTGATGCTAAAATGTCTTGAATATCGATTTTTCACATCGGTAATTTAATAACCGATTTGAAAAAGTGAAGAAGATGTATTTCTCACATCGGTTTATTAATAATTTATGTCAAAAGTGGTGAACAGTGATTTTTCACATTAGTTATATAATAACTGAAGTGAAAATTCAGATAAAATGAATTTTCACCTCGTTTCTTATATAACCAATGTGAAAAATCATTTTTCAAAGATTTTCACGTCGATTCTAAAAAACCAATGTGAAAAAAGGTGACGTTAAAAATAGTTTTTCTATTAATGGGGCCTTGGTATGGGCATAAGATTATAACTTTCATGGAGGAGTAATCAACTAGGAGGCCGATGTTAGGGTCCCAGTGCCTAGAAGAAATGAGCATTAGGGTGTCCATTAATAGAATAATAAGGGAGGTTAATTGATGAATTAGAGACATAGGGGACATGAGATATGGAAATATT
Organism: Viscum album; assembly: GCA_963277665.1. NCBI lineage: Eukaryota > Viridiplantae > Streptophyta > Magnoliopsida > Santalales > Viscaceae > Viscum > Viscum album. The sequence goes on from OY728119.1 coordinate 2,126,795,682, forward strand.
ATGTTGTTTCAAGAAGAAGTTGTGTGAGAAAGGGGATCTTTCACAGGTTCAACTAATGGAGTCAAGAAGCATAGTTGTGTAAAACATGTTGAGTTGCGCATAGATTAGGGTTGTTTTCTTGTAGCTTTTGTTTTCTCACACCCTCCTAGCCTTAGGTGTAGTTTCCCAAGGATGAATCTACTATAGTCCAATTCATATATAGTCTAACAAGAGTTCTATCATACATATGCACTACCTTTTATTTTTCATTATCACTGTTCTAGCATGTTGTCATGGAATAATAGGAGTTGGGAATAATAGAACAAAACATCATATACTAGAGAGACATCCTAGAGGGAGGGGTGAACTTATATTTGTAGCTTAAATCCATATATGGTAGTGCATAGATCCTTGGGTGATCGACTCCTGTTGCACACATCCTTTACTTTTCCATGAGAGTTTTGACACACAATACATCCATATTTGAAACTACTATGGAAGACAATGAGGATAGTTGAGTGAAGTGGTTTCACACAAGGATTCTTTCCTACATGTAGAAAGTATTTTTTTGTATAGGGTCTTTTATAATTACTTCATAATTTTCATCTTATTTGAACTATATACTTCCATTATCAATCAATTATCCTGAACATAGAATTACTACTTTGTGCACATTCACTGAAAGTTGGGTAAAACTATTCATTATCCCCAGAATTGTCCTTTTAAGTGGGTTATATGATTGATTTATGAAAAGTTGGTCTCTTAGAACCATTATCATGATGTAACAATCCATATAAAATTACTTGATTAGACTAATCACTATTTCCAATTTATAGAAGTACATCATTTATCAATATATATTAGAATTAATGTAATCAAAATAAACATAGGATTCATGCAATGCGACCATAATTCCATGGCTCAAACATGTAATAATTGGTTAATTAAGGTTAATCCATCATGATATAAAGGAAAAAACCTTTTTGGTTGAAGTAAACACTTTATTTAATCCTATTATTCAATACCTACAATAAATGATAGCTCGTTAATGAATATAATAGTTTGACCACCAATAATTTACATCAGTAAATGAACATAGTAATATAAATGTTTCATGGTATTTTCATGACATGTTAATTATTAGGTTTATATATTGTTTCATGATCAATACCACCTTCATAAAAATAGAAAATAAAAAAAAATCCAAATATTAATAAATTCACCAAATCAAGTGTGTCAACCAATTTTGAAAACACTAAAACTATAATTGGAATAAAAGAACATAGTATTACCATACTATGAAATCAGGATTTTCCAAAAAATGGTTTATCTACTCCTATGTATATGATCATTACTAAATTCAGACACAACAATAGTATGCTATCTAATAACCCAAATAATAATACAAAATGGAAAATAACCATGAAATGACATTTTATTTTCCTATACCCAGTTCACTCATAAGTAACTAAACCTAGTTTCTATGAGTCCTCAAGTGTAAATCCATATATCTCAATGGATCCCACTCTTATTATAGGGATCAGATGGTATTGTGGGGAGACAATACCACCATGATTATAGTGGACCACATTTTTATACAATCATAGTGAGTATCAGAATGAGTTTAATAATTGAAATGAAGTTGTATAAGTCATAAGGATATAATAAACATATAGAAGAAGCAACCAAATTCCATATAAAAATGAATTCATTTTTTTATTCTATAAAAAATGGTAATACAAGGAAGCAGAGAGACAATCATATATAATATCCTATTAAAAAATTGAAAAATATCAAAATAAATCTCAAATATAATCATAAGAATTTGCTCATTTATCTACTCCCATACCATATCATTGTTTCGAAACACAAGAATATAAATTTTGATCATTTAATTTATTCCTACTAGTATTTATAAAGTCTTTATAGGTACCAATAAGTCACCCAAATAGGTTTTGAGTATGAAAAGGAAGACCAACAACAACAATTTATTGTATTGTCTAGACCGTGAATATAAAATGATAAATGTTCATGGAATAATTAATATAATTATTAAATGAAATCAATCACATTGATCTGGGTTCCTCATGGGACACCCATATGAAAATACCTACTTCATCCTAAGATAGAGCATATTTAAGCATATATCAGGTTTATATCAATTTGGATGACACATATAGTGTAAAACCCAGGCATCAGTGTCATACTAATTTCCATATAAAGTTCTATAATTTTCACTGAAACCAGTTTTATGAGTGAAATTAAAATGTGACATCAATGATATAATTAATTGACTACATACAAGTAAACTATTTGACTTGGAAGACTCGTCAATTGGTTTAATAGATTAGTACATGATCCCTCCAATGGTGTTCCGTATAGGGAACTCAAGTATTGGCCAATATGTTCTATTACAACTGATAACCCTACAAGTCCATCAATGTAATTACATGAAGGAACCTAGAAATCACTCCTAGTATGCTAAAACAAAATTTCCCTTTGATTTCTTCCATTGAATTATATGCAAGGAACCCATGTGTTACTCATGGAATAACGTAACGACATTTCCCTCTAAGCACATCTAAGGTATTCCACTTACGAACCAAGTATTACCTATGGAATAATTTAAATGAATCTAGATGGTGATCCCATCTGTGGTATTCTATTGAAGAACCCATGTATCAAACCTAGTGTTGTATTATTCATTTCAAAATATATTAATTATTATTCTTGATGTTACTATCTAAAGTGATTTTATTTAGAACCATTATATCTCCCACAACATGACATGCTATATTTCCATTTTCTAGCAGCAACCCATACTATTTAATATTTCATAGTGGTTATTTAATAAATAAGGATATCATAACTATAAAAAAGATGAAAAAAGGAAAATGAACAAGATATTATCATTTCCCATTTGATTAATTCAATTTACATTTCGTTTATAAGGGACGCCTCAACACACCTCATGTGGTGGTTAGATTTAAATGTTAAATCATAAGACTTAATGGCCTTTAATAATGGAAAACCCTAATGGGTGGATCACGTCATCATAGACATCCTCTTATGTTGATCTTAGTTTTCTATGACTTTCCTATCAAATGAAATATTCATATATTGAATTAAATTGTAATGTAGGATGCATATCATGGAATGTATGGAATGCAGTATGACAACGCATACTATAAACATCTTGTAATTGAAGAAAAAATAAATATACCATTTACCTTACCTAGGTAGACAACTCCTTATATGAAATCAGAATCAAACTCAATATAAGAAATCATATATAAAATAAATAGTCAAATACCATGAAAACATGTAAAATTATCTTACATGGATTTAGTATTCCATGTAGTGATATAATATTAGAAAGGACATAATTTGATTGAATATATTACCAATTCTAATCTAACATGATCCACTATTAGTGATTCTAATTTTTTTAAGGGAGTGGGAATGAAGCCTAGAATATTCAGAAGGGGGGATCTGACATATAGTGGAAGATGGAAATGAATAAGGGAGAAGTTGAAATTTTAATTTTGGAAGAAGGGAGGAAAAAATTTTAATTCACTGTCTTTTTAAGGATCATATGCTTTGGACACATATTTAGAACAATATGGTTCTATGCATGGACTATCATAATAACATGGAACACACCGCTTGTATGGTTTACACATGGTTGGAAGAACCATTCAAATCTAGAGTGAATCAATTCTACAACACCTCTATACCAATTTTAATTAATGTATATCCTATAGAAAATGATTTGAGAAGAAATGTGACACCCTACATGGACCACATGGTAAAGGTTCACAATTAGTTCTAATTGTGTTCTAATCACATGCGTCACATGTTTCTCAAAAAATTCAAATCTATAGGATCCAAAAAACCCAAAAATGATCATGACCTATTCCTTAAGAAATAGTATCTTCTTTTTGAGGGAAAAATATTAAAACTAAATTGAATGGATTCAAACATCATCATGAATGTGGGGGAATTATAGGAGTAGGTGTATGATACCACTTTAAATATATCAACTATTGCTTAGAAAAGATAAATCTATATTCCAATTGATTTATTCTCCATTATGGATGAGAGTCCTAAATCCATCAATTTTACATATTTAAAAAAACATTTTTTCATGTATCACTCTGAATATTATTTTTCAAGATACAAAAGCACAAATTGTTTAAAATAGGTGGAATTGAAAAAATACTTTAATTATAGTAGATGGGTAGATACTTATTTATCAACACATATACAAATTTATTTAATGATATATTATGTCTAGAACTATTTATGGTTAATTTTACATTTGGATTCTAGATTAGAGAAATATTATGAATCACAAATTCCTTTCTTCATTCAAATTTAGTCTTAGATGGAAATGGCTTATTGACCTGAGCAATAATTGAAAACCGATTTCCCCTTAATTTTCTTTCATTTTATCCACTTCGTTTTAATATGACCATACATTTACACATAATTTTGATGCATGCTAGTCCTTTTTTAAGTGTGACATATTTATTTATATAATATATCTCAATACATGGTGATATTGTTTCTTCCCCTTGGTCTCTTATCAGTTCCTTTCAATAAGGCATCCATGTCCTTCACATCGTACCTATGTGTCCATCCATTTATCACCTTGAAAACACACACTCCTAATCACTACTATTATAATTATCCACCCTTAAGGAAACTCCTTAGGGTCAACATTGGACAATATAATGACCCATAAAGAATATATCTAATAGGATATGGGTTAGTGAATATTCCTAACAGTAATTATCATATATATGAGAGGCATTACACACTTAATTACCTGGAAATAAAATAAGAAATAAACAAGTTAACAACATAAATGTATAAATTTAAGAGTTAAAATTTACTAATTCATATTATGACTACATGTAACATATTATAATACAATCAAATAAAATTCAATATTGAGATCCAAAAAATCTACACTACTACCTGAATAGTAGTGTTCCCATTATCCCATGAACAATCCTGAATAAAAAAAAAGAAAAAACATTCTAGATGGGAGAACACCTAACTGTACTCCTTAAGATCATAATCCAAATTAATATAATATCCTTATGAAATCAATTTTTTGAGTCATATATGGGTGATAATAATTACGTAAGACAAATATGGAAACCAAATAAGTTCAGTAAAAAAATACAATTAATTGATTTGAATCATTTCATGACAACAACAAACCACCAATATAATATACCTAGTCACTTTTGATTTGGGTTGTTCCTCCAGCCATATTACCCTCATCTCATGTAATTCCAAATATTCATTATTTTCATCAGTTAAAAAATATACCATATCAAGCCAAAAAAGACGTCATATATATCACATTTCAATAACCGCCACAATTTTCTACATTTCAAAAAATCATCTACTATAACAAAACATAACACATGACATCAATAATTGAGGGGAATATAAATAAAAATATCAGGAGAAAAATGGGCAAGGAAAATCCCCACCTCTCTTCTATTACAACCAAAGGCCCTTCATACTAAAACTAATATAAATCTAGTAAAATAACCTCCTAAATAATGACAAGAATGCATGCAAGAATGAAAATTATAAGAACATCATCCCACCATTTAAAAAATTCATCATGTAATCATAACCATGTCCTATTCTATATCCACAACTATGATAATAACTTTGTATCATCTATCCAAATTAATCATGAATTAGTCCTATCATAATGGATTTCCAAATATCACCAAATCATCTGATGTAATATGTATATCATATCTAATTAAAATCCATACAAATTTAAATAATTATAACTATGAGTTAGAAGTAATTCATAATGTTAAATTAATTATATAAACTAATAAACATCTAAGTATTAATTGATATCACAAAAAAGAAACATTATCTACAACATGTAATTCCTCTTCATGCCTATTAATTAAGCACTAATCTATTCAATTTACTCATATCATAATATATTAATCTATTTTAATTGAAAACAATAACCCATGAAAGGGATTATATTTCAATGTCATATTACTCTCAAAACATTAATGATTAGTTATTAATAAAGTTAATTAGTTTTACACCATCGAGATATTCATTTTCAGTATATTACTATTCCCCCAATCCAAATTTTGTTTACCTATCCATTTCATTATTTACGCATGAAATATTATTATAATGTTAATACATTTAATATTCCCTATTATGTTCATTCATTTAACCGTAAAATTAAATCACTTCTTTGGACAATTGTGACATACTTAGAATAATAAATATTCTTGCAGAATTAAAACCTCATGTCTAAACCATGATATAAAAAACTCACTAGGTCAACATAACCCATCATGTAAATTTAAATATTCTCCACTCATGTTCTTCCAATAACCCAAAAAACAATGTAAACATATTCCCACTCAATATGAGAACAAAACCCCCTTTCTTATTATTTAATATCATAGGAATTACCTAACAAGAAGCACCATTTGGTAAGGATACACAATACCACTTACCTCTATAACTCATGACCCTTACAAAATAACAAAATGTTTAGGAATCATTCTATGAAATGTAAATCATATATGTAAACGACATACCAAAAAAGGTTGTTCAATCATTAATATGACGACTACAGTTAATAATCAACCCATGTAGACCTAATGAAATAGAAAATAAAATCTTATGTTAGAAAAAAGGCCAGGACAAGCCCTTATCACAAAGTAAAATCTAATAAAGGGTAGGAACCCAAAAAACAATAGTATAACCTAAATAATTAAAATATTGAATAAGTAAACTATATTCTTATCATGTACATGTTCAGTTTTATTCCATTAATAATTTAGATTTATAATTCTAATTATTTTATGTTATCATTAAATATCGGTTACCTTCCATTCATTTTACTTTTCTCAAGATACCTTCCATATCATTAATTTGATTGTAGATTTATTTTCTCATCCTCTTCTACATCTCTTTTTCATATTCCATTCCATGATATCCAAATCTATACTATAATATACTCAATATAAATTATAATTTCAGTATGTCAATATGGGTATAAATAGTAGAAATCCTTCCAAGGTCACTATACCACGTCCACCTTATCATCCAATTCGTGTCTCTAGTAAACCAACATCCATAGTTGAAGTTCATAACAAAATGGAAATAAAATTGTAGTGTAGAAATTTCAGAAATAAAGTGTATAAAAATGAAAGGCACAAATAATTTTAGGAATCACACATAAAGGAAACATACACCATCCTTATCCATGATAATAAACAAATATCATCAAACAAAATAGAATTTATCCATAATGGAATAAAGTAAAGACAAAAAAAATCCGTTCATGTTAAAAAAGGTATTACAAAAATTCTCTAATTTCAAAATAATATATCAAATAGAAACCCCTCCCCCCAAGACCAAACTATTCACACCATTATCAAGATGATAGTGATATAAAACTATATTTGATATCTTTTATAATATTGGTTTATTATAAAATTTAGATGTTTTATAGTATCTAATGAATTATATTTTTCATTAGGTGGGTTTCAATCAAGGTAATAATGGATGATCCATGAATTTCTATGAATTTTATAGCATCAAAGAGTAAATATTCTAATTATTGTTTTTTAATAAAGGGGATAAAAATTAAACTATTCTAGGTTCAATAAGGGAAACATGAGGGTTCCATAACATATCAAGCACAAATAATTTCACAATATGGAAGAATTATAAAAATACACTACCTCAAAGAAGATATATAAATCCACATCCAAAGATCCAAATATGAGCACTATGGAATCCTTTAGACCTTAATTAAATATATAATACCACATTAATTGTTCAAACAAGAACTATAACCCAGGAAAAGAAAGAGCCAATTTATATTCCACTATCTAGGAATAAGGAAAAACGAGAATATAGAAAATATGATTAGCATGACAATCATGCTTTTTATTAAACATTAATTAATGGTTTGTTATATAATATTACACATAATAAAACAAGAAAATGAATATTTATAGTGTCTTTTTAATTTGTTACCATAAATAACAACATAAAAATGGAAATACATCACTTTTATTGAAAACTTACTTAACATGTTAGTACTTAAAAATACAAGGGATAACCTGGGGATATACATAAGAACGATGTGAGCTGTAAATCCAAGAAAGTGACTAAACCTAGAATTAAATTAAGAATGAAATTCATGTTAGGAAACTATAATATAATTTATTGATAAAATTTTGACAATCATAAACATGAAAAATGAGAGATGATATAGCATAACAATATAAAGGGGACATGGTAAATGTTGAAACAATATAAAACACTACTTTATAAACATATTTCAAGGATAAATTCCAGGAAATAATGATTTAAAAATTCCCATGATGGATTAGTTTCATTCATTAATTCCTTTAATTATGTATTTCAAGACATAAACAATACCTAGTTAATTAGATCAATATGTAATTCTGGGTGCACCCGTCACTTTCATTTCATTATCATGTTCATGTGTGCCACATAGATCATACAACATGGATTAATTCATTATAATATTTTATTATATGATTAGGTAGTGTGGAATAAATAAATTTTCACACCAAATAAATAGTTATACGTGCATAAATGTGAACATCCTTAAAAATAAATGGGTACCGGTATTCACTACACAATTATTTTTCATTGAAAATCACGTGGAAATTTAGGCTGTATAATGGGGGCGTCTAAATTATCATGGGCGGAAAATATGAAAGTGAAAGGGGTTTCTAATCATTTTTAAATAAAATTTACATTATGTGGGGATATGTAAGAATATATCCCAATTTTCAATAATGAAGATAAAAGACATAAGATAAAGAAGATACATGACTAAATAGGAGATGGAGAAGATCCATTACCTAGAGAGTGTGATTCCAAAAGCTGTGGAGGAAATTTATGAGAGAATGGGAGAACATTGGGAGAAATATAATGATGGGTGAAAAAAATAATGAATTTATAAACGTATTTTTAGTGAAGTGAAATTGGATCATGGGTGGGTTTATATAGGTAATGAATGGGGAATTCATTATCACTTCTCAAACATATGTTTAGATTCAATATAATAAAATAATAAATACCACAAAAATTACCAAGGGGTTTACCCATGGTGTCTACAATTTGTTAGTGGATTTAATTATTTCATAAGTAAATGGGATTAACAATATAAAATAATACACTTTCTGATTTGGATGCGAGTCATACTCTTAATGAAATTGTTAAGAAACATTAAAATATATAATAGGATTTGGAGGATTCATAAAGGCTTTATAAAATTTTTAAATAAATATAAAATCACATTATTTTAAATTAAAAACAAGTATTTTGTCATGTATAACCTTTATAGTATTTATTACACCACTTTTGGGTCATTAAGATGTCATAATACACACAATATATTTACATTGTATTTAATTTTTACCCAAATATTCAACTATCTCAAAAATTTATGGAAAAAGTTACCTTTGGAAAATTTCAATGTTATGATTCAAAAAAATATTATTTATATAAAATAAATTTTATAAACATGTGAATATCTACTTTTAAAATAATAATCATCATTTATTGAGAAATGTTGGGTTTTTTATAGTAACAGTTTTTGATCCCCTATAAAAATTATATATGACTTCATATTAATTATTTGTTAATTTATATTTAATAAACATGATTTAATAATAATATTTTTAAAAATATTATTTATTTCAATAATCCATTACATCATGAAAATGAATGCCCTATTTGAATTTAAATATTACCTGAAATAAGTTTTTTTTAGAATAAGAATCAAAATAAATTATAAAGTAACAATAAGAGAATAAAAATATATTCATCATTCTAAAAAATATACATATTAATATTATTAGATTATTTATAAAAATGCTCTTAATAAAATCCCAAATTCCCCATGAGTAAGGCACGCGATGGTGAGACTTTCATGGGGGGTTTGGCATACATGGTCTGGGCTGTGATATCGATGATCTTTAACTTCTCCTGTAAACAATTTATATCACACTTTTTCTATTATATAATATTTTGGGTTTGGTTAAGGTAGAATCCCAAATATGTTATATCCCTTGTAAGCCCAAATAAATGGTCTTCATGTTGTATGATCGTACTAGTTGAGGTCATTAATTTTTCTCGGTCAATTGGATTTGTAAAAAACCTATATTTATAATAATAATCTGATCAATGTTTAATGGATATGTTATCAAAAGTTACAATTAATAGTGTAATTTTTAAACCATTACAGTATAATAAAGACAAATATGTGAATGTGTTTTCTATACCCATAATACAATGTAAGACATTTATTTAAATCATAAGTGTAATTTTATTTGTAAAAGTTCTTTTCATTAGAATCTTCCCCAATTTAGAAATTTCTCCACAAAAATTTTCATTTCCCCTAAAATCAAAATGATGGATACTCTGTTTCATCACCTCCTTTGGTTCCCATATTGCATCATTAGCCTTCTAGTTTCTCCATAACACCATGAATAAGTACATTCTATTATTTCATTGAACATTGTCTGTACGATCTATGATCTTCATTGGCTGCTTATCATAAGAGAGATCCTTATCCAATGGTACCACCGTTAGATTGAGTACTTGTGAGGGGTATGGTATACACTTTATCAAGAGGGATACGTGGAATTCATCATGTACATGAGATATGTTATGTGGGAGTTATACTTGATATCTCACCACTCTAATGTGATCAAGGATCTCAACGGGACCTATTTAATTTGGACTAAGATTTCATTTCTTCCAAAATTTCATTAATTTATTCTGTAGAGATATGTGGAGGAATACCAGGTCTCTAACATCAAACTCTTGGCCTCATTGATAATTTTAAACATAGATCTTCTATCATCACTGGGCAGCCGTGATGTACTATAGAATATTCTAATCCTTTTCCACCATTTCCTCGACTATTTTAGGACCCTGTAGTTTTCATTCAGAATCTTCATCCCAACATTTAGTTGTTCTACAGCTCTTCCCATAATGGGATTTATATAGATCCATTTAGATTCTTTATTGTAAACTGTTATTTTATGAGAACTTGACTAGAGGATGATTTTTGTCTCATACACCTTTTAAGTCAATTGAGATTGCTCTCAACATTTCCTCATGTTTATGTATAGTATGATCATATTGGAAATTAGTTTGCGGTGGATAAAATGTGATGAAGTTCAACTCAGTATTTAAATAATGTTGGAGACTCTTCTAGAACATGGGGGTAAATATTAGATCTCGATCATATACAATTGTTATTGGCGTTCCCTATTTCCCCACCACTTATCTAATATATATACTTTCATGTTTATTGAGTGAGAAGTCCTTCCAAATTTCAATGAAGTGATAATTTTTTGTAAGATGATACAACACAAACTAGATAACAATATTTCCTCTTAATTTATTCATAAGACAAGTGACAAATTACATGGTTATGTTTTCACATTTCCATGTAGGTATAAGTAATGGTTTAATCATACCATTGGATAACTTTTTTATACCTTAACCTACTGAAATACAAGACATATTAATGTATACTCCCTAAAACACTTCTTCATATTGTCCCACTAGTAGTTCTATCAGAGATCATGATACATATTTTTGATTCCAAGATGATTGAAGTAGGATGAACTATGTGCATAATCCAATAGCTAAATCTTCAACATAGGATTAAATGGTAAACATATTCACGACTCAAATACAATAACTCCTTCTTCAATAAACTTGAATAATGAGGATTTCCATTTTCTTGTAGATTACACTATCTTTTTAATTCCAACATCATCATATTGAAAATCATTTATATTTTCTAAAATATATGGTTGATAATAATTATTGAAATGATTGATGATGTTACTTATTTTATGATTCCCATGTCTATCCTATTTTATTATAAGAAGATATGATCCTTCTCAATTCTCATAAATGATGAAATTTATTAATCCTTTCGACATAAATCATCTGACACTTTATTTCCTTTCCTTGTATGGTACTGGAATGAGAAGTCACAGTCCTTTATTTTCTCTAACTTGCTTCATTGGTTCATTTTCATCTATTTCTATGTGAATATATACATTAGTCTTTTGTAATCCATTTATATTTCACACTTCTAATAAAGATATAATTAAACTAGATTTTCAATGTTAAGATCACCAAAGATAAATCTATATCATGCGTTGGGTAGTGCTTTTCGTGAACATTCAACTACCTTGAAGGATAGGATATCACTTTTCAGTTCTAAATTTACACACATCCCATGCCATTCTTCAAAAGCATCACTGAATACCATAAATTGTTATCCACTTACGGTTAGTGTGAGTATAAGTGCAGTGATACAAATATTTCTCAACTCCTTGAATCTCTCTTCACATTAATTATTACATGAAATATTGATTAACTTCTGATTTATACAGGTTAGAAAGCTTGACATTCATGATAAATTTCAAAAAAATAAACTATAGTAACCATCTAATTTTAGGAAACTATGGATATATGTCACATATGCTAGCCTCAAACATCATTAAATTGATTATATCATTGAAGGGTCTATATATATTCCATTTATTATGGTAATATATCCCAATAATGAGAATTCATTCAACTAGAAAACACATTTGTTGCACTTGGAAAAAATATTTTCTTTTAATATAGTCTTTATCATAGTGATCAGATGCTCCTCATAGTCCTCATTACTTTTGGAGTATATTAGAATATTTTCTATAATGACTATTACAATTTATTCTATGTAATACCTACATTATCTCTTGTTCAGGTCCTTGAAGATTACTGGAGAATTAATGAGTCCGAATGGAATTAATATGAACCCATAGTGCATGTAACTTTTATGAAAATTCATATTGGGGATATTATCCTTCTTTACCATAACATAGTAATTTCCAAACCACTGATCCAGCATGGAGTAGTTTTTTTCTTCACATAGCTGATCAAAAAAATCATCAATCCATGGGAGAGGATAATTTTTCTTTATTTTGATCATGTTGGTCTCATGATAATCGATGCAAAGTCTCATTGACCCATACTTATTCTTGAATAAGATAACTAATGCACCCCATGGAGAATCACTTGGGCATATGAATCCTTTATCCATATTCTCCTATACTTTTTTTAGATCCTCATGTTCCACAACATCAACTATATATATATTATTGGATAATGGTAATGCCTCTGTTATAATATTGATTGAAATTAAACCTCTCATCTTAGTGGAAGACTAAGAAATTATTTAGGAAACAGTTCATCGTATTCCATAAAAATGACACTATCTCAAAGGATGATCCTTTCATTAGAATAAATCATTTGAGCTATATACACTTACTAATAGGGAAATAATATCTTTTCTTAAGATTTTGGTGCTAAATAATATTCATCCTCCTTATTATTGTATAGAATAAGGGGATTATTTGCAATATAGAGAGTGAAATCCTTATCACAACAATTTATATTGGCTCTATGTGGGGAAATCTAATCCATATCAAAAATTGTATCATATTCCACCAAAGGAAGTATGAAAAGGTTCCCTGGGATGTCCAGAACAAAACATTTGATAGTGGAGGAGTTATATAATTGGGATGAAAAAATTTCCCCATTACCCATTTTCACTGATAGATCTACTTCCAGGATTTATGGTTGTGTGTGAATATATATACTAAAAATTCATGATATGAAAAACTCATAGAACCAGAATAAAAAATTAAATTTTATATCGATGAATGAATAATGATATTACCTATCACTAAGTAATTATCAGGATCCACCTTAGTGATTGTGATAGAAAAATATCACCCCTTACAGATTGTAGTTAGTTGGTTGTCTCTGAACATCAGTTTCTTAGTGCATTAGATTGAAAAGTGCCCTTGTTCCTTGAATTTGAAGAAATGAAAAATTCCCTGAGGGTTGAATGTGGAATTACTTTTCTCCATCACATTAGTGGGTTTCTACCATTATAAATATCTAGCAAGGTGTCCTTCATTCACACAATTAAATAAATTCTTCGCTCCCATTAAAAAATTTCTATGGTGATTCTTTGTACACTTTTGATAAATGGGATGTTGAAAATTAATAACACCATCATATTTCTTCATAGAACAACCAGAATTAAACTCCACCATCTGATTATCACCCCCATGATTTTCTTGAGATTCCCTAATCTCCATTTTCGCATTGAGGTTACATCAGCCAATTTACACACAACTATACATGTTTTCGATCCCAAGGGCTTTCTTAAACTAGGTTTTATCCAACCAAATATGTGGTCAACCAAAAATCTAGGGGTAAAAACCAAGTCAGAAGTGTATATTAAAAGACTTCTAATGTTTATATCATATTCTCTAATATATTCGTTTTCTTTTTTTCTTAAGGGAATAGAAATACCTTTCCATTTTATGTTGAAGAGTGAGAGAAAATATTTATTGAAAAATATTTTCCATAATTCCATCCACCCTATCACATAGATATATTCATAATTTTTTTTATTGATCAATGTCCACCACTAATAATCTTATCCCTCAATATTATAAACATTTAATAGAACATTCTCTTGTATAGACCATTGAATTACATGGATGATCTTCACTATGGATTTTATCCATTATTGCATGATTAGGGGATCATATGATCTTTTGAATGCTAGATGCCTTTGTTGTATAAAGCTACCAATTATAGCTTGTAAATTATTAGAGTGATATGGTCACTCCTCTTGATCCATGTTTCTATTAAAAAATAGATTCATATGTGAGGGAATCATCATAATGTTTATGATTCCCACTCCCATCGGGTTGGGCGTCTTGTTGGGGCAGTCATCACAATGCCATTCACGTAGGTTTTTTACCTAATTCCTCTTATTTAGGCCATTGTCTAGAATAAAAGGAAAATTAGGGATGTGTATTTTTAAACTAGAATATACATAAATGGTAATACAATGACATTAATTGGATAAATTATAAATTAAATATATTTACTTAGCATATTAATTTCAAGGCATCAATCAATGTTATCCATGATCTATTTCGAAGCATATTATCTTATGGGTATTTTTGGTTCCCTTATTAGTGGTTCCTAATGATATTATAAATTTACCAAAGAATATACCCCAATAGTTTCCTTCCAGGTGTGTAGTAAGGCCTGTTATACTGCACTAGTTCCAGATCGAGTCTAGCTCAATACAGTGTTTTCTGGATTTACACCTATGTACATATGTGTTAGAACAACATTCACTTGTCATATTGATACATATATTTATTTTATTGATAAACCAATTACTTTATAAATAACACAATTTAGGGATGTTTTCTTATAAATATTATTATTCCAATGTCTTTCACAATCCCAAAAATAACAAAACATTTTTGTTGATACCAACAATGATAACCAGGCTCTTCATTAAAAATTAATTCTTGATTTATTTCATAATATTACACATAATAAACCCCAGAAGATCTATAATTATACTTTCTTTGGTAATTAATTACAAATAATAATAATATAAAATATGAAACATGTAACACCCTGATTTTTTTATGAAATATTTTCTTAAAATAATTTTTATTCTTTAGTAGATTTATTTGCACACAATCATGAGTTTAAATAAACCACAAGATGGCCTTATTATAAAATTATGATTATATCCTTGCCATTCGGTTAGTAGGGATAATTATAACCATCTTATGAAAATGAATTCTGAATTCATTAGCTATCAATTATTTATGAAAAATATAAATCAAATAGATAATTTTATTTTTGAGTGAATTACTTTTGGTAATGAAATTAATGAGATATATGTGTGTCATATATTTTTTATATTTATAGAATGGATATATTAGTCATAGGGTATGAATAAAACCCTATTTGATGTATAAAAACCTATTTTTTAGAGGGTTAATTTTACACCTTTGAATGGAGAACCCGTATTAAATTAATATTTTGAAAAATTAATAATTTCTATATGACAATATAAACATTTTATTTTGAAGCGGATAGAAAAATTGGGTATCTAATGCTAAAAATAATATTATAAAATTATCCTAACACTTTTATTAATATAATTAGATGATTATAATTTTCATTAAAACATAATTGGGTCAAAAAGGTATCTATTAGAACTCACATGTATGAGATTAGGACATTTAATTTATTATATTTATAGAAAAGTGAAATATGTCTCGCTCAAACTTTAATAATTAACTTATTTTTAATATAAGGCTATAAGAAAGATAAATTATATTATAAATATTGAATTGAAAGATAAAATGTTTTTCTTTATCATGATTTTTATTAATTTTTAGGAAATAAATAATTACCTTAAAGACATATACATGGATGGGAAAACATTAATTAATTGATGAGAAATTAATAAAACAAATTTTATTAAAATATTAATAACAATAAAAAGGCCCAAACACTTGACCAAATGTTATTGGTATAATATATCTCAATCATAATCACCCAATTGTCTATCAATTAACCATTTTTAGTCTTATAGAAGAGATTATAACACTTATATTATTTTAACTAATGTGGAGATAAATTTGTCACATGAATGATTTAAAAGAGTATTGCATTTTTAATGTTGTTTATTTCAGAATATAAATTTTTATAAAGGTATTATTATAAAATATAATGGATTTATATTCATCATATTATTTTATTTTTAATTTTTATTTAACAAATAATTATATTAAGAAATTATACAAAATCGAGTTATTAATTATTTTATTAATGAAGAGATCAAATAAATCTTATTAAAAATAATATATTAAAAATAATTTGGTATAATTATTAAGTCAAATGAATTTTATATATTTCCTTGACTCCTTAGGGATATAATAAAATTCTTTGGATTGGGGTTTAAATCATATTTTTATATTATTAAAAATCTATTAAAAAAATTTTGTCGAAATTGACACTATTGATATTTTTTCAAAATATGGGTTTCATAAATTATTTTAAAATCATAAAACATTATTAAAAATTAATAATAATTATTATATGGTCAAAAATGTTATAATTTGTTCATTAATGTACAAATTTACTTAAAATAACAAAATGTTTTTCCATTTTAATATTGAAATATTTGTTACCCTCGTTAAAAATAAAATAGAATAACAAAGTTTTAATTAAAATGATAATGCTTAAATTGACATAAAAACATGTCTAAAATTTATTGGTCGATGAAATTAGAACCATATATCATCTCATATTCTAAATTGGTATGTTTTTGAGGTTTTTATGATGGGTTTGATTTTATTATAAATTAATATTTTTGAGGTTTCCAAAAGTTCCCTCTCCTCAATTATAAAATGGAACTTCCTCCCTTAACTATTAACTTTATTTTGATCCTTGAAGATCGATCATAACCTCCTCATTTAACATATAAACATGCCTAGAAATATTATATAGGTCTTGGACTTCTTCAAAGACCATCTATAGTGCTCTAAGAGTAGATTTAGTGGAGGCACGTCGAAGAAGAGGAAATATAATTTACCGAACCTTTCAAAATTATTTATTCTTATACTTAAAACCCATTAGTTGTTTTATTATAAATTAATAACTCAATTTTTAATTATATACTGAGAGGTTATTATTATTCTGAAACAACCATAGCTCATCTTCTACCTTTCCAATGAAAAATGAAATCACCACGCAAGCGTACATACAACTTACCATCTCCATGCCATGGTGTAATGTGTTTTTCTCGACCACCTTACTTTGATGGGTATAATGATGGAATTAATAAATATTTAAATGATTATTATAAAATGATATCGATTCAGAGAAACTATAAACCATTCAATTCAAAACCATTCAATAATTATGGGAACGATATCATTTCTCGTGCATACATATGGCTTACCATCTCCACCGTACAATGAGATTCATTCTACATAATCTTAAATAAAGAATGATTGTATAAATTAATTGAATTATTAAATATGATATATTTTATATTAATACCATTTTTTAATTGATATACTAATAACCTAAAAATATGAATAAGTACTTATCCGACAAAATATTCATAAGAACGTAAATCAATTAATACTTGAATAACGAGTTACAATGAATTGTTACTAACAAACAAATGAAATATGTTCAAAATGTTATCATAAAGATGATTATGATAATGGAATAAACCAGTAACATTATTTAAATCATTATATATAATTTTTAGATACCTACAAATTATATCAAACCTGAGGAAAGGGATAACTTTGAAAATCTCATTTTTATGTGAGATTTTTTATTTGTAAGTATTCACTGGAGTATATTTGTCATCCCTATCCATGTGTTATAAATATGTATATAAAAATATTTAGTATAGCCTTCTATAATTGTTTAAATTCAATTGTTCTTATTGGAAATGTTTTACTAAAATTTATGAAGGGAATATTTTGTCTTTTTTGGTATGAGGTATTTTTTGACATTTCCGGAAAAAGTATGAGAATAATGTATTTTAACATATACGAAATGAATATATTTTTATGCTTTCATGATGCCTTATTTCCTTGAATATTACCCTACAAACATAAAAAAATTCACATAAAATGATTTCTTATAATTTTTTTTTTCATTTTGGGGAAGGAAAATATTTTTGAATAAGAAATGATATTTTCCTCATGAATTAATTTGAAGTGTTTTCTCAAAATTATTTTCCATATAAGATGAAACTCTTTAAATCGGGTAATATTTGTAACCCTATTATTAATATTATTTTATTGGCTTTATGAGGTAATGTTATTTTGGAAATCCAATTGTTTTATATCAATTATTATGGAATTATGTTTAAGAAAACCATTTTACTTCATGGGTTATGCTATAGTGAATGATTTTATATTTTTATAGAAAACTTAAGAATGGTTAAATTATGAGATGGGTGGGACCATTATCTCCCTTCTATGCATCGGGTAAAGATTTTTATCTCTTGGGATAAACATTAATGTAATGAAAAGTAAATCTAGTTCAGTAATATAGATCTAGAATGAGGAGTGTACTCGGTTCAGTAACGGACTTTCTCTGCTATGATGGTCTTGGAAATGAGCCTTGAATAGTATGAAATTATTTTCTCTTCTTATATGTGTATGACACGATATATCATGTATTATGTTATGACTATTGAGATTACATTTCACTTTTATGATTTGTCCCATAACATGAAACTATGATCTTCAATATGTAGGAAGATATTTTCATATGTTATTTTCTTATGAATATGATATGACTGATATTTACCTTATTTACCCTTACTGAGAATTTGAGCTCACCCTTTCACATGTTTCTTTTCCCCAAGTCATAAACAAGGGTATTAGGTAAGATATGTCCAAAAAGAGTTTAGTTATGATGAAATACGTGGGAGACAATGTGGATTTTTTATGAACGAGTGGTTTATGTTTCCAAGTTTCTAAATACATTAAATCTATATGGTCATGGTGTGGTTTTTTTATGTTATGTAACAAATATTCTTCAATGTTGAAATAATATATATATATATATATATATATATAAAGTATGAGCCATTATAGTCAGTATTAGAGCAAACATATAGTTATCCTTTTGAAACTACGATGAGAGATCCTTAGTAAGAACCCCAAGGATATGTCTAAAAAGTGGTTAAAATCCTATCATAGTATTTTAGAGATGTTCTTGAATAACCTATGATAAAATCTAAAGTGTCCTAAATTAAAATTTTATTCTTGAATTATTTGGTTTTCCTATTATGATTAGTGTTTCTCACACTATGCTTCTTTGTGTTATTCTATGGATGGCACCCGAATGAACTATGATAATTATAAATAAGGCAGACAATGTAATAATTTTCCTCTAAGCAAAATTTTTTTATTAGAGCTGGAATTAAAAATCTTATATACATGCTCACACAATGTTCTCATGATATGAACCATGATGGACTTCCAAACGAGCAATGGAGGTAGGAAAATTATGTTTAATCCTTCATGAGGCAGCGTTCACCATCATTCACCAGGTCTTTTTATTCATTAGTGGCTGAACAGTGGATACATATAACTAAAAAGATATTTTAAGTTCAAAAATGTTATGAAAATGATAAATTTATCTTGGCAGTATATCATTTGGAAGGTGAAGTTGATCAATGGTGTAATCTTATCAAGAATATGATGCACAAAGATGAAATTTATTCTATGAAAGTAGATGAGTTCAAGAAAATATTTTTAAATAAGGACATTCCTCGTATACATAATACAATGATATATAAAGAGATCATTGAATGTAAGTAAAATGATTATGAATTTGTTGGTACATCCAATGAAAATTTAACTTTAATTTCATGGTACGCTTCTGGAATTATTTTCTAACCCTAGAGTAAAATTGATCGATTTTTAGTGGTTTGAAACCAAGTATCTGAAGGGTATTATCCAAAAGGGACTTCAATAGCTATGAGTAAATTTTTTGATGTGCTCTCAGGGTTGATATAGAGATAAGATTAACCCATCAATCATATGGGTTTGATATGAGGTGAAAATGGAATTCAAATGATAATCTAAAGGCCATACTAAAAAGAAGATGAGTTTTCTCTTATTCTCAAATTGAAGAAAGAAAAATGTAGGGAATTGTCATAAGGTGACTCGTAAATGTTTTATATTTGTAAAATAAGGTCATCTGGTAGTTGAATACCAAAGTGATGCGAAAAAGATGACTAATGAAGCAAACAATGAAAAGGATATACAGAATGCACCTACAACACTTTAATACTACATGTTCAATGAAATGTGGCATTATGATAATAAATTCCCTAATCAAAGGGTTATTGATGATAATTGAAAATAAAAAACTCATAAGGCCATAGAAATAGGAAACTCACATAAAATCACTATTTTCATTGTGGAGTATGATATTGAAGTGGTGAATGGAACACTTACCATTCACTATAATGTAGACAATGTTTTATTATATTCTAGATCCTCCCAGTCATTTATTTATAAAGAATTTTATAAGGATATTTTCGTATTACCTCAAAAATTAAATGTTGAGTTAGCTGTGACAACTCCTAATGGCACAACAGTCACATCAAAACATTATAATTCTTCTCCGGTTGAAGTTTAGGGAAATCTTCTTCCTGCAAATCTTGGGAACCTTCCTATAGTGGAATTTGATGTGACTCTTGGCATGGATTGGATTTATCTACATGGATCTCATATCAATTTCCATAGAAGGGATGTCACATTTCATATTCCTGATTAGTCTATGATCATATATCGATGAAAGGATGAATATAACCCTCAATTAGAAATTTATACCATATAATAGGTCTTGATTCATATAAATGAAGGTTATTTATCATAAATGGTTGGGGAGTAACTCATGATTAATAATACACCCATGTTATGGGAGTTTTATTGAGTCTTTAATGAGGAATTTCCAGGTCTTCTACAAAAATATAAAGTTTAGTTTTCAATAGAACTCATACCCATTTCTATACCTATTTCAAATACACCTTATAAAATGGACCCAATTAAGATGTAGGAATTGAAGTAGAAACATTAATAGAATATTGATAATGGATTCATATTCCCTAGTGTGTCACCTTATGGAGAACCTATTCTATATGTTATGAAAAAAGATGGAACAATGATACTCTGAATTGATTATTGAGAACTTAACAAGATCACTATCAAGAAAATATATCCTCTTCCTAAAATTGAGGAATTATTTTACCATCTATGTAGAGCTCTATACTTTTCCTAGAACTTCTTTGTTCAATATATCATCAATTATGGGTCAAAATGGAGGATAAACCAAAGATAAAATTCCATATAAGGTATGGAAAATATGTGTTTATAGTGATGACTTTTGGTCTTACTAATTCCCCCACTATCTTCATGGATATAATGAATATTTTCTTTAGTTACTATCTTGATTACATTAAGGTAGTTTTTATAGATGGTATTATTTTATATTCAAAGAGCAAGGAAAAAAATGATGGTCACTTGAGAAATGTATTGAAGAACCTGAGAAATGAGAAGATTTTTTCAAAATTTAACAAGAGAGAATTTTGGCTTCATAATGCTTATTTTTGGGCCACATAATCTCAATAGAGGGGATATATGTGGATCCAGAAAAACAGAGGTTATTGAATGATGGTCGAGGCCGACAATGGTAACTGAGATACAAAGTTTTCTTGGTTTGGATAAATATCATCAATGTTTTGTGGAATACTTTTCATGATTATCTAATCCACTCACCAATTTGACTCGGAAAAGAGTTATGTTCATTTGGACAGGGGAATGTGAAACAAATTTAAAATAGATAAAAAGAAGGTTAGACAGTGCACTTATTCGCACACTCCTTGAAGTGGAGAATGGTTTGTGATCTACAGTGATGCATCTATGAAGGGGTTGGGATGTGTTCTCATTAGAAATTATATAGTTATAGCTTATTCCCCTTGGTGGTGGAAAATTCATAAGAAAAATCAAGCAACTCATGATATCGAGTTAGTTTTGGTGTTATTTGAATCAAAGTTATGGAGGAATTATATTTATGGTGAAAGGTGTGACATTTATACTAATCATAAAAAATTATAGTATATTTTCACAAAATTAGCTAAAGATGTTCAATAGAAGATGGTTGGATTTGATTAAATATTACAATTTCTTAATACATTACCACCTTGGGAAAGGGAACAAGGTGGAAGATACTTTGAGTTGAAAAGACCAAGCTATCTTATCCATGATGTGGATCACAAAATATACAATATTTATTGATTTTCAAAGGCTAGATCCTGAAATTTTCATGGAAGGGGAAAAATATTACCTTTTCTCAAATTAATGTTTAACCATATATACAAGTGAATATTAAGAAGGATTATAATAAATATATATAGCTCCATAAGAAGGTGAGAAATTTTCTTGAATTTGACTTTGATTATGATGAAATAATAAGGTTTAGGTACTTGGGTTGTATTCCTCCCATACCAGAATCAAATAAGGACCTGTTGGATGAGCCTAAAAGTTCGTCATTATCTATTCACTATAGAATCACCAAGATGTACATCGTCCAAAAAGAGTATTTCTGGTGGGATGGAATGAAAAGATATGTTGCTGAATATATCACTTTGTGCTTGGTTTTTTAGAAAAATAAGTATAAGAGACATAAGTATAAGGGGATGTTAAAATCATTACCCATACCAGAATGGAAATGGGAAAACATCACTGTGGACTTCGTTATCGGACTTCCCAAAAAATCTAATCGCCATAATTCTATATGGGTTATATTTGATAGGCTTACAACATTTTAACACTTAATTTTTATTAGAGAGGATTTATCTCTTGATCATATTACAATTATATATGTAAATGAAGTGGTAAAATTGAATAGAGTACCACTTTCCATTATATGTGATCGGGATTTGAGGTTTACCTCGAAGTTATGGTGAAGTCATCAGCATGTTCTGGATAGAGAGTTATTTTTCAGCACTTCTTATCATCCTTAGATAGATAGTCAGTATAAGAGGACAATTTCAAATCTGGAAGACATGCTGAGATCTTGCGATTTGGATTTAAAAGGAAGTTGGGATTAGAACCTACCTTTGTGGGAATTTTCTTACAACAATAGCTTTCACTCCGGTATTTGGATTTCTCCTTATGAAGCCCTCTATGTAAAGAAGTGCAAAACATAAAATTGTGGGGATTAATTTGGGGAAAGAATGTTATTGGGACCTGATCCTATTGATGAAATGGAATAAAAGGTCAGATATATTCAACAACACATAAGAGTATCTCAATGTTGACAAAAATGTTATGCTGGAATTTGATGAAAAGACTTTGAGTTTGATGTGGGTGATAAGGTGTTCCTATGAATATATCCTTGGTAGAGATTAATGAGATTTTTAAAGAAGGGTGATCTCATCCCTAGGTATATCAATCCTTTTGAAATTACGGATTGTGTTGGGATGGTAGATTACCAATTGGTGCTTCTACGAAATCTATCTCAAGTTCATGATGTCTTCCACATATCTCTCCTAATAAAGTATATTCCCGATCCTTCACATGTACTAAGATTACAGGTCATACCACTGGGGAAATATCGTTATGATGAACAACCAAAATAGATTATTCTTTATAGAAAAAATGTTCTATGAATCAAGACAACTAGATTGGTTAATGTTTTATGTACGAACCACCAATTTGAAGAAGCTACATGGGAACTTGAGGATGCGATGAGGGAGAGGTGTCCTCATCTATTTCTCTGCAATTGAAAAATTTTGAGGGAGAAATTATTTTTATGGGGGTGGGGGGTAGAATGTAACACCCAAATGTTTAATGAAATATTTTCATTAAAAAAATGTAATTCTTATGTAGCTTTCCTTGTACACAATCGTGAGTTTAAATGAACCGTGGGACGCCTTTATTATAAAATTACAATTATGACTTATCTGTTAGGTTAGTGTGAATAATTGTAAATAACAATATGAAAATTCATTGAGAATTCATTGGCTGTCTATTATTTATGAAAATTATAAATCAATTAGTTACTTTTTTTTATTGAATTTCTTTTGGTAATGAAATTACTGAGATATATTGGTGTTATATATATTTTTATATTCATCCAATGGATATTTTAGTGATAGGGTATAAATAAAACCCTATTTCATGTATAAAAATATATTTTTTTAAAATTTAATTTTATACATTTAATTTGTGATTCCCTTTTAAATTAGGTTTTTGACACATAAATAATTTTTATATGACAACATAAACATGTTATTTTAATGCGGGATATAAAAACCGGGTAACCAAGGGTAAAAATAATATTATAAAATTACCCTAACACTAATCATAATATAATTGATGATTATTATTTTTCATAAAACATAATTGGGTTGAAATGGTATCCATTGGAACCCACTTGAATGAGATTAGGAAATTTATTTTATTTTTTTATAGAAACGTGAAATATGTCCCACATAAAATTTAATAATTAAATTATTTTTTATATAAGGGTATACAAAATAAAAAATATATTATAAATACTCATTTGAAATCTAAAATGTTTTTATTTACCATCACTATTTATTTGTTATTTTTGGGAAATAAATAATTACCTTAAATACTTATACTTGGATGGTGAAAAAAATAATTAATTGATGATAAATCAATAAATTTTTTTTTATTAAAATATTAATAGCAATAAAAAGGCCAAAAAACATGACCAAATCTTATTGGTAGAATATATATCGACCATACACACCCAAGGGTCGACTTATTGACCATTTTGAGGCATATAGAATAGATTATGACATGTATATTATTTTATTTAATGTAAAGATAAATTTGTCGCATTCATATTTTAAAAGAGTATTGAATTTTTTATGTTGGTTATTTCAGAAGATAAATTCGACTAAATATATTATTCTGAAATATAATGGATTTATCTTCATCATATTATTATATTTTTAATTTTTATTCAAAAAATGTGTTTATTAAATAATTATACAAAATATAAGTAGTAATTATTTTAGCAATTATGAGATCAAATAAATGTTATTAAACATATTATAATAAATATAATTTGGGATAATTATTATGTCAAAAAAATTTATAGCTTACCTTGACCCCAATAGTGATATAAAAAATATATTTATCAAGATTGGCTTCTTATTTTTATATTTTAAAAAATACATTAAATAAATAGTATCTAAACTGACAGTATCTATATTTTGTCAAAATAAGGTTTTCAAAAATTATTTAGAAATCATAAAACATTTTAAAAAATATATAATAATTATTATATGGTCTAAAATATTCATAAGTGTTCATTAATGGTATAATTTACTTCAAGTAAATAAATATTTTACACTTTTAATATTGAATAAATTTTTACCCTGGTTAATTATTTAATATAATAACTATGTATTAATTAAACATTTAATTCATAAATTGAAATAAAAAAATGTCTAAATATACTGGTGGATTATATTACAAGCCTATATCATCTCATCTTTGAAATTGGGACATTTTTATGGGTTTTAAGTGGGATTTTATTTTATTATAAATAAATATTTTTGAGGTTTCCAAAAGAGACCCCCTCCTCAATTATAAAAGGGAAATTTCTCCCTCAACTCTTCTATTCATTTTAGCCTTAAATCTCAACCATAACCTAACCATTTCTTTTATAAACATGCCTAGAAACATTATTGAGGTCTTTTTTTATTTAAAGACCAACTCTAGTGCTCTAAGAGGATATTTAGAGGAGGCATGTCGAAGAAGAGGTAATACCATTTACCAATTCTTCCAAACTTATTTCTTCTAATACTTCCACCTCATGATTTTTTTCACTTTAAAGGAATAAATACAATAGTAATTAAATACTTATAAATTATTATGATTTTGAAACAACCATATCCCACCTTCTTTTTATCCTATGAGAAATGAAATCACCACACGTGCATACATACGACTTATCGTCTCCATGTCGTGGTGTAATCCCTTTTTCACCACCACCATACATGGATATGTATAACGAAGGAATATGTATATATATAAATAATTAATATAATATTAAATTTATTTTTAAATACTATACACAATCAACTTCAATACCATTCAACAATTATGGTAACGGTATCGTTTCTCATGCGTGCATACGTCTTACGGTCTCCATTGTGCGATATGATTCATTCTACAGAATATTTATTAAATCCTGATTATATAAATGAATTTAATGAATTGAATGAATAAATATGATATATATTATAATAATACCATTCTGTAGATGTTATAACTATAGCATAAAAGGACTAATAAGAAAATATCTAACAAAACGCGCATAACAACATAAAGCAGATAATACTCAAATAATGAGTAACAATGAAATATTACTAACAAAAAGATGAAAATATGATCATAAATGTTATTATAAAAATTATTATGATTCTATAATAAATCAGTGACATTATTTAAATCATTATACAGTATTTTAGAATACTAACATATCATATCATACCTAAGGTAAGGGATAAATTTGCAAAGCTCATTTTTATCCGAGCTTTTTTTTCATAAGTATTTACTAGGTTATATTTATCAGCCACATACATGTATACTAAATATGTATATCAAAATATTCATCATATCCTTCTATAATTTTCTAAATTCAATTTTACCCATTGGTGATTTTTTTTCTAAATGATATGAAGGGAATATTTTGTCTTTTTCTCTACGAGGTGCTTTTTTACTTCTTCGGAAAAAGTACGAGAAAATTGATTTTTTAACTTGTATAAAATGAACATGTTTTTATATTTTCATAATGCCTTTTTTCCTTGAAGATTACCCTGAAAATATATAAGGTTATTTTCACATAACATTATTTCTTCTAATTTTTTTTGTAATTTTAAGGATGGAATAATATTTTTAAGAAGAAATGATATTTTCCTCAGGAATTAATTTCAAGTGTTTTCTCAAAAATATTTTCCATATAAGATGAAACTCTTAAAATAGGGTTATATTTATAAACATGCTATTACTATGATCTTATTTTATTTATGATGTAATGTTATTTTTGTAATCCATTTGTTTTATATCAATTATGATGGAATTGTATTTAAGAAACCCATTTTATTTCATGGGTTATGCTTTGGTGAATTTCTTTATGTTTTTGTGGAACATGTAAGAATGGTTTAATTTTGACTTGGGTGGGTCCTATATATATCTCTAATGAATTGGGTAATGATTTATCTCTCATGATATAGACAATAATGGATTGGAATGTTAATCTGGTTCAGTAATACAGAGCTAGAACAATGAGTGAACTCGTTTCAGTAATGGACTTTGTCTGCTATGATGGTCTTGGAAATGAGCCTTGAATAATATGAAATTACTTTTTACACTTATGTGTGTGTGCCACAAAATTTAATGTCTTATGTTGTGTCTATTGGAATTACAGTTCACTTTTATGATTTATCCCATAACATGATATTATGATCTTTTATATGTTGGATAATATTTTCAAATGTTATATTCTTATGATTATGATATGATTTATATTTCACTTGTTTAACCTTATTGAGCATTTGAGCTCATTATATCATATCTTTGTTTTCCTCAGGTCATAAAGAAGGGTATTATTAATGATATTTCAAAGACGAGTCTGGTTATGAAGAAATAATTGGGAGACAATGTGGATGTTTTATAAACCAGTTGTTTATGTTTCGTAGTTTGTAAACACAATATACCTATACAGTCTTGGCATGGTTTTTGTTATGTTATATAATTCATATTTTTAAATGGCGTTGTAAAGATAATATTTACTGTATGGGACATTATAGAATTTATCATCTTTATTGAAATCTTTTTTAACATGCTCGTACATAGAACTACATGGGATAACATAGGGACATAAATAAGAAATGGGTAAGGTATAAAGACCATTAAGGGAGTTAAAATGGAATAACATGCATAAAGTAATACATGTTATAAAAAGTAATATTAATTGTGGAAAAAATATATTATAATCACAAACAAGGATAGTAAGACTGGATATAGTTTGATAACATAAAAAAAATAGGAAATGTGGTGAAAACATAAAACACTGTATCATATACAAGGGTCAAGGATAACATCCAATTAATCATGATGGAAAATGTCCCATTATGAATTATCTTAACTACTTAATACCTTTTATAATTTCTCATAAGATATACACATTACCCATTTCATTGGAGTGGTATATAATTCTAGGTGCACATGTCACTTTCATTTCATTCCCATGCTTAAGTGAGCCACATAGTCTAGATAACATGAATTCATTCATAATAATATTTTATTCCAAGATCAGGGAATGTGTAATAATTACATGGATGTACCCAATAAAAAATTATATGAACATAATGGTTAAAACCCTTTATTGGGAATTGGAATGGTTATTCACTACATAATTGTTTTTCAGGAATAAATTGTAGTGATATTTCATCAACATAATGGGGTGTATAAATGTTATTGGGATTGGTTAAGGATAGTGAAAGGGGTATGTCATCATTTATAAATAAAATTTATAGTACTTTTTATATATAATAACATATCCCAACATTAGGAAATGAATGTAAAATACATAAGAAAAATAAGATTCCTGAATAAAGAGGAGAAGGATAGGATCATTTACCTTGAAAGTGTGATTCCAAAAGCTTTAGAGGAAATTTTTGAAATCATAAGGAACCTTGGGAGGACTCTATTGAGGGGAGGAAATAGTAAGGGAGTTATTTAATGATTTTTAGTGATGATAAATGGTCTATTGAGTGGGAATATATAGAAAATGAGTGGGGAATTATTTATCATTTCTGAAACATAGGTTTTGGACTCTATATAGTAAAACAACCAAAAACAAAATCATTTCCATGGTTTCGACCAAAGGGGATTTATTTTGATTATCAAGTAATTACATGTTATGAAATTAATAAATTAAATATCATTGATGATGTAGAAGTTATCCATACTATTTAAGAAATAATTTTAAAAACATAAAACATATTATAGATTTTATAGAATTCATAATGGATTTAAACAATTAATAAAATATGTATAAAATTACATAATTTTAAATTTAAATCATACAATTTGTCACATATACCATTAATTGTATTTATAACGTCACTTTTAATCTATTATGATGACATAATACACACCGTATATATATATGGTATTTAAAATTTTAACAAACATTTAGCTATTTAAGAAAATTATGAAAAATTTACTATTGGATAATTCTGACATTTAGATTCTAAAAATAATATTAATTTTAGGAAAATAATTTTTTAAATATTTTTATCTTCACATGTCAAATAATAATCAAAATTTTACAGATAAATTCTCAGGTTTTTGACAATAACAACTTTAAAAACGATAGAAAAATTATTTTTGAATTCATAAAAATTATATAATCATTTATTTTTCATAAAAATTATATAGTAATAATATTTTTTTAATATTTTTTTCCATAATCCATTAAAACATGAAACTAAATTCCTGAATTGAATTTCAATATTAACTAAAAATAAAAATTCTTATTTTATTGAGTAAGAATCAATATCAGTTATAATGGAATAATAATAAAATGAAAAATTTATTCATTATTATATAAATTATACCTATTCATATTATTATATTATCAAAACATATCCCTATAATACACAAGAAAATTCCCTATGAGTAAGGTGCGTGCTGTTGAGACTTTCATTGGGTGTTTCAATGTACAAGGTTTGGGTTGTGATCTCGATGAGATTGAACTTCTCTTATAGATTGTTTCTCTCATGCTAAAGTTGTTGGATCTCGTCTAGGGATTTGTCATGTGAAAATACTCGAAATTCTATCTCCCTTAGAAGCTCTGATAAATGGGATTCTTAGGGTATGATCCTACTAGTTGAGGCCATCTCTTTGACTGTGTGAATTGGATGTGTCAAAACTTTATATTTATACTAATCATACAATCACTATTTAAAGTCTATATGATAAAATATTATTATTATTAATGGTCCTTTTAATCTAATAGGACATAATGAAGACAAACTAGTTCATGTTTTTTCTATAACCATTATATATAGTATGACATTTAATTAAATAATAATTGGAATTATATAAATAAAAGTTCAGGTCATTTCAATTAGAAAGACATATTAGATTAAAGTGGGATAAAAGCTATTATTAATGAATTGATGTATTAAAAGGCCTTGAAAAACACTTATAATTGATTCCATGGAATCTTACAGTGTTCAAGATAAAATAAAAAATTCATTCCAAGATGAATGGTCAAGCTCTATTTGTATAGATACTCATCTGATCACAAACACATCATAGATTATCTTAAAAAAACTATAGTGGACTTAGTTTGAGTGATATAAATTTTCTCTATTTTTTAGATAATTAAATATCCCCCTCCAAGTTGGTTGTTTCCCCCATTTATCATATATTCCTCCACCCCTATGGGAACCACCAAAACAACGGAATGATTCCCTCACCGTTTATTTTTATAATTCCCAGGAACATGGTGTGGTGTGACCACCCTCATATTTTCCAACACATATCAAAAAGCTCCAACACACATTATCATAGTGTAACCATGCTCACAGACATGGTGTGTTACACTTTCTTGTTACCCATAAGGTAGTATTCCAAATTAATAAAGACATTGTTCCCCCAAAATGACCAACTCTATGGTGTGGTGATTTCATCTAACAACACAATGAAAACACTATATCCACGATGCAACCACACCTTCCACTATGACAATATTTCTTTTCCATCTCTCTAATAAGTACAATCTCCATGGAATGAAATATCCACCCTGAGATATTGATAACCTAACTTCACCATGTACTAAGATACCTCACTGAAATGACTAGGGCACCAAAACACATCTAACCATGCCATACACCACCCCTACTACCAGAGTGTGGTTAACATTTAGATGGAAAAACTATACTATCTCCATTAGAACACCACCAGACTCTCTCTCAACACCTCAAGACCTCAAGATATGTATTGGGAAGGATATAGAATAATTAATATATTACATCAGATACATTCCACAAAAATCTTATCCTAATGAATTTAATACAATAGTTAGATAAGAAAGAATTTATGAATAAGGAATTTTGGAAACCCAATACATCATATTTAATTAACATCAAATGATTCACAATAATAAAATATAATAAAAGCTCAAAAAATCAGAACAGTAAAAGAGACATTATCCTTGGGAAGATAACTCTTAATAAAGAGATACATTCAATAAAAAAACCATATAACATGATTAAACACCCAAACAATAACTAAATAACAATTATAAAAAAGAAAGATTCAGAATAGAAGGAAAATCATTCAGATGATTCAGCAAAACATTACAAAATATATAGATCAACTCACATGATGTAAGGAACATTGAGCTACATATCCATAGGAATTAACAAACATCTATACTCTAGAATATTTCCTAATTATTTTCTTCCATGTAGTTTGAGAAACACAACATAGAAGATTTATCTCATCGTCTCTGAAAACCCAAGAATGTTCCATATTGAAAACATCTTTCATGGAAAGGATTCTCTTCCTAATATATTCGTGATACATAACTTATTATAATTACTATATATATAATCCCATGATTTATCAATGAAATATCCTACCTTATGGGTGAATTTTAATGTTACTTGTGATTTTCTATATAGGTTATGATATTTTGTAACCAAAAAATAGGTATATAAAATTATTCACAGATCCAAGAACAATATCGCCCCTAATATATATATTTATGATATTTTAGGTAATGATCAATCGATATATGATTGAGAAAACCATTCTCTAAATTTCAAGAAACAATGCCCATGAAATCCAAAATTAGTAATGATATATCATAATCTACCATTTTTGATCCACCATTATAAACAACCCGACAAATTGAGAGACTTGAGATCAATATGGAGCCTCAAACTTCACAAAAGAGAAATCATTCTCCTCTAACCACACCTTATCCTCTTGGAAGGATACTCTATCAGGGATATTATGATATTCATACCACTAAACATTATGCAAACATTCATTCCATTATTCCATTTTCTTCATCACTCCCATGAAATATCATTAACATTCCAATGGAATATTTCAAGTTCAACAAAAAACAATTATGTTATCAAATATCATATGAGTCGAAAAAATATAAAACATAACATCAAATTAGGTATGAAATAAAATTAATCACCCCAATGTTTTATATAACCTCAACCATGAAACACAAGTGATCTTGTATCACATATTATATAGATCATCCTAGTCCCCAAAACCTATTTTCACACTATCCATTATATCGCATTATCACTACAAATATTTTGATCAAATCATATCTAGGACAAAAATAAAAATATCTCAAAAATTATTTTTTGGAAACTCCATCAAGGAATAATCAATTAATTAATGGGTTATCCAAGCATAATTCCTTAAAAAACACAAAATCACTACATAACTAACAATGAAAATGAATAGAAATCAACATATACTTTTCAAATAGCATATCATGTAGTATTTCATGGTTGTGTTACTCATGGAATATTCAAATAAATTTTATTTGTATTTATAATGATGGATAAATCATGCATAATTTTAATAAAATCTTGTACTACATAAATAAACTACTATATAACTATTATGTTATTTACTTTCATGCATCTGAATTCAACTCAACATTATTTTTTACCAAAAGTTAGAGTAGATCATTATCAACATGTAATTGAATGTAATCAAAAGTTAATATATCATATAATTTTTACATAAAAAATTAATTAATTAATTTTTAAACGTTATACCTGTTTGAAATAACAATAACATATAACACATTACTTATTATTTTTTATAATTCAATGTTAATTCCATATAATCACACAATTCAATGAACATTGGTCATAACATTTTACAATATTACTTAAGTTAAATAGAACTGTTCAAAATTGTATCATGTTTTACGATACAATAAACACACTTGTACAAAATAAATATGACTACAATATACTTACAGATTAATATGTTTAACAAAACACAACTAATATCATTTCTCATTAAAAGTGTTAAAACAAGAAACATGATTCCAAAACATTTATTTGAATTTTTTTTATTATCAACTCATTAAAGGATTAGATAATAGGAATGTCATAGAAATGTTACCTCATGGATAATAAATCTATTAATCATCCTACATCATTAATAGAAATATATTAGCATGATGCTTTTATTAATGTAAAAAATTCGAGTAATTTATATCCTTCTATTGTAGGTTCATTAAGGTTAAAATGTAATGTTTGAATGAAACATGGAATATTAAGGTAATAAATTATAATATCATAAGTTTATAAGAATGAATTATTAAAACAAGAAAGTATTAAACTCACAAATGGTTATAAAGAATAAATCTATAGGCTATATCATATCCTCAAGGGATAGTATAAATAAAAACATTGGGAATTATCAAATATAAAATCATAACAAATAATACAACATATTAGAATATACATGCACAATTCCATGATTTTTTTCAGCTCTTACATCAGTACACATCCACTTGAAAATGATTTATATACTAATAATGACATTACATTTTATAACAGGGGGCATTAAATATATGTGACCTAGTGAGTTTCTTATACCTTTTTCACATTATAGGTATATATGACACAATTTCATTACTAGATCCCTAAAATCCTCACCTATGAATCACATGAATCACCATCTAAACTATTAACCAAACTTTTTGTGTAATATCTCACATCTAGTTAGATCAATAAATTAAAACAAAATTTGAATTTGAATTACTAAATGTGTTGAACATTGAATCAAGGAACATAATGTTTTTATTATATTTTTAATGTCATAAAAGGCTATTTGGAGATGATGAATTATTATTAATTGGTTTTTGAGGGGTTTATATTTTCATTGTAGGATCTAGGTAATGTTTTTGTAGTATTGTTGTTTTTCTTGAAAGGGTGCATGGTTTATGAGAATTAGTGGGGCACCATGATGCTGAAGAGGTTTTTAGTTCATTTGGAACTAAGAGTTGTTGATTTTCATGTATAAATAATTTTTAGGGGTAAATGGCGAGGAAAAAATATGAGAATCCATGTGATAATAGATAGCGTTTTATGCATGGAACACATGTTGCTCATAGTTTTCAAAAAACCGTGTGTTTTTTTGTAGAAGGGATGTAGTTCTATAAGAAGAGTTGAAACATGGTTTTCCAATATATGTGACCCTAAATTGAAAGGTGTGGGTGTTGGATAGTAGGGGTGTTCATGGTTTATCCAACGGTATGTCCAAACATTCTAATGGGGTTTGGCCTTGGATAAAGCCAACCACAGAGTTGGAACACTTTGGTAAACTATACGGCTACATATGAATCATTAATAATGTGTAAATGACCAAAATACACCCTCATGTTTTTATCCAATCCACCCCCTTTCCCCCACTGTTTTATTTTTAGGTGCCAGGGGTTCCCCAACCCCTTCTTCTTCTCTCACATAATTTTGGTGTGTATTCATGGTGATTTATTGGAATTTTAGGTGTGTTATACTCCTATGGTGGCATATATTCTTCCATGTCTCATTCTATCTAATTTTAGAGATCTATTGTTTATATTTTTTCAATGATTCCACCAGAGCATGGTAAAATCATCTATTTATGAAGGGGGTTTTGGTCAGATTGTGTAGAGGAGATCCATAGAGGGGTTTTTTCACATTATTATGTGGAGTTTCATCAAGGTATGTGTTCGCAATGGATATTTTTTTTCACATTCAATATAATTTGATGAATAGTTGAATTAGTATCTCTTATTAGGGATTAGGACTATAATGTGGTTAGGTTTATTCCAACAGACATTGGTGAGTGGTTGTATTTAGTTTCAGTCTGGCACAATGATCCGGTGTGTTTTCAGTATTATTACAAGATGGGTTTTGTATAATTAATTAATTAATTAATTAATGATACAATTAATTATCTGTTGAATTGTGTAAGATTAGATCTTGGTCATGTTTATGAGATCAATTGGGTGTTTATGCATTTGCATAATGCGTGGACAGGTCTCGAGAAGGATTTCATGCTTTGAAAAATGTGTTGGAAAGATTCATTGTTGAGGTCAGTGCTCTAAGAGAATTACCCATAGTCTTGTTAATATATTTTCAAGCGTACGTGGTGTGTTCCTTATATTCCATGAGTGTAATTATTATTTTAGCTTAGTAATTTTTTTGAGACTATGATTAATACCTTAGACCATCCATAGAACCCATTGAATACATTGGTGTTCATAAGAACAGACTTATGGGAACCCATGGGGTGAAATTTTTCATGAAAAGGGTAATGTGGACTTGTAAAAGAGTTGTTTTGGAATGATTTATGTGTAATAATTGACAAAAACTCTTTCAATGATATTGAATCATTTTTAAATATTATATTTGGTCATTGAGCTAGTTTTTGGTGCCAAAGGGTAAATAATATGATTTTGAATGACATTTGTTTTGAAATTAAGCATTGACCACCAAGTGTTTATAAAAGGAAATTTAAATGTGTTTCAAATGTGTATTTAAAATGTGTTCATGGTTTCCTCTTTGGTAAAAATTATTTGATGGATCTTGTGATCGTTCTAACTTAAATGCAGGCCTTAGGCCTTTGTATTATTTTTGAAAGAGAATGACACTATTTTAAACAGAAGATTTTGAAAATTTTAACACGGTTTTTGGTTTAGTATTTAGGTCATATGAAGAATGTTTTGTATTTGTTGAGTCATGTTATGGTTTTGAAGGCTTGTATTGTCCTTAGTATGTATTCATGTATTAAAGAAGGATGATATTTTTTATTAAATATTTTTTGTGGTCATGATGTTGAAATTTAATATTTATGAAATGATGGAGTGGATTAGGTTCTAGAATAATTCTCTAGGAATAGGTAATATACTATAGATATGGTGTCCTAATGAGTCTCTAGACACTGATAGTAAACTTCCTGGTTTTACTGCCACACAAACGCTTTGGGAAATTATGGTATACCGTATGGAATATGATGTTGGACTGATGCTGCTCCTCCTTGGGATATTCCAAACAGATTTCCTAGGAACAACCAACATTATTTATGGATATATTCTAGATTGAGGATTCAGGCACTACTATTTTGTTTTGTAATGGTTATGATAAACTAGATATTATGTATCGAAACTGATATTTTGGTATATGGATATATTCTGGATTAAGGATCCGACCACATTTGATATTGAGGATGATATTCATCATAGATTATAGATATTAATTCTATGTAATTTAGGCTCTGATACATTATATAGGTACTGTGGATATAGGTTTTTCTCTTCGCTATGTTGGATGAAAAGTGAGCACCCCCACCCTATATTTTTCTTTAGAGGACTGGTCATGGTAATTGTATGTTTAGTTAGCCTAGTTATCACCTTAAAATGAATTTTCTAGTGGATATAGGATGATATATCATGCTTCATGTATTTTATATCTTTCTTATACTATTTATTTATTCAATTGTTTATCTGTATACATTGTTACTCAAAATGGTATCTAATTTATACACTGTTAGTGGTGACCTACTAAATTTGACCCAAACCCGTCTTGAAATTCCATTGAAATAGGTAATTGAGAAACTATCATATGTTTATTACATGAATAGCTATAGTTTGAGGCTCATGTTGAATATGTCTTGGTTAATAACAATTTCTCGAGTTGTATCAGGTGACTGGATGGGTTTGTATGAGTTATGATACAATGATTTTTTATAGTGTCTTTTAATTTGTTATGTTATAAAACTAGCCCAGTGGGATATTTTCTTATGTATGACATGGCCATTCAGTCCCAAATTTTATTTAATATTATTATAGAATATTTGATTTTCAATTTATTTATACTTTCAGTGTTCTTTAATGTGTACGATGTTTAGTCATTTTCTTCTATTTTGTACTCTGATATGGGGATATAGTCTCCTCATAGTTCTACGTTGGACCCCCCGGCTAGTCTCAAGCCTATGGGGGTACTACAAGGCATAATTGAGGTCTTATAGAGAACCATCTCGAGGAACCATTTTAGTGGTATCCTAGCTAGTATGCTAGAAAATGGTATCAGAGCTGTTTACTTTCCTATTATTTTACTTTTTAAAACTTGGTAGATATATGATATTGAAATGTATATGATATTTAGAGGGATATTGGAATATTTCATCATGAAAACCTATTCTAGAATGAATTCCATGTTACTAGGGGATGGGTTTTATGCCTTGTATTTGTGATGTTACAATTGTATGAGATTTTTTCCATTACCAATGAACATGTATATTTGGATTTGATGAAAAATAATGGATTTTTCTTATCTTTTTTTTCAAGATGCATATGATTTGGTTTTAACCCTCGGACTGAAAAGGAAAGAGGTGTCTAATATATCATGTTAAGTTAATAGGATCCGCTTATTAATGCACTACTAGTGTGTGATTTTATAGATTTACTTCTATAAGTATATTATGTGTATCTTGGTTGAGGGGATCAATGAGGATGCTGGAGTGGTCCTCCAGTATGGTTGGTGTAGTTACCCTATTGGCCCATTTTGGTATATGTATTTGATTTTTGGAGCTCATGTTTTTTTTGGGATTGGTTTCATTTTTGGGTCCTCTAGTGTGTGGTCTAATGTGAAGATTCTCAGAGAGAAAGGATTCCCTAGTAGTGGGTAATTGGATGGTATATGACTCCTTTATTATGTGAGACCCTAGATGATGGAGTTTTGACATACTGATGTTGTGTGATAATGATATGAGTTATGTTTGATGCCCCCTGAGTTGTTTCCATATATTATATGGTGTATTACTTTGGTGGTTGGAACTAGTGACATTTTAATACTATGCCAGTTTTGGGTATCTTTCTATGCTGATTTGGAAGGTGACTCATGTGAGCGGTCTGCCAGGTTATGTGCGATTCTAGGCATGTGTGGTAAATATTGGTGTCTTGTAATTTTGATAATTTTTCCTGAATGTTAAATCTTTGAGTGACAATATTATTCATTGTATTCTTTTTTGGTTTCTAGAAATAAAACTTGGGTGATAGTGTTTTAGCCATGTAGTTGGTTTCGAGAGGAAAAAACATGTCTGTGTGCCTTGCTCAGATGACGTTTTTTTGGGAAGGATGTGATTGGTGGATTGATCAAGACCCAAAGCATATTTTTTCTCTGGGTGATGACCATACAAGTGAGATATACCTAGAATGTTCACAGTGTGAGACACAAGAAGGTGTCTACCTCCCCCCGTGTTGGGTAGAACTTAGATTTTTTTTTGTTAGAGAATGTATTTTTTGGGGATGGGAACAGTATGTCGCATGACATGGTTAGCTCTAGATGTGTCTCCAAGAATTCGGTGGAAGTGTACATGACCTTGGTGGATCATTTTAATGATTCTAAAGTCTTGAGTGGTAGTGTAAGTGGGTTTGGATCATGAGTCACTTTTGGTTTTTGAAAGAACCAAGGATGGTCATTGATGGGTGAGATAGGAATGTGCGGTA
Source organism: Viscum album (assembly GCA_963277665.1). NCBI lineage: Eukaryota > Viridiplantae > Streptophyta > Magnoliopsida > Santalales > Viscaceae > Viscum > Viscum album. The sequence continues at coordinate 2,126,834,790 of OY728119.1, forward strand.
GGTATGGCCAATGGATAGGATTTTGAAGCCAAGAGTTCATAAAGACTGACTCATTAGAGTTAGAATTAGGTTCTTTGGAGGGATTATAAAAGAGTGTGTGTGATGTTTAAGGCTTAATGGGATATTTAAGGAACGAGTTGGTGGTAATACATCATGTCTTTTGGTTTTTGGATTGGAATTTACAAGAGTATACACATAATGTGCTTTAGTAGACAATTAAGTCATGATTAGGATGAGGAAAATGTTTATGTGATGAGATGCTTATGGGTAGGGAGGCCAAAGGATTTTAAATGAGTTGACATGTCCTTGGAGTTAGTGGTGACATAAAAAATCGATGGGTAATAGTGGTGTTCATCAATGAAATAATAGTGTAATATTAGATAGTAATGATCATTCCCAATACCTTGACATCATCATATGTAAATTTGGATTGGAATATCAATACACCTGGCTACCACAATGAATTTTGGTTGGATTTAAAGCCTCATGGATTTTAAGCTCATGGAGTGGTCTATGTGGAGCCATATGCTAGGAAGTGTACTATTGATTATTTACAAGTGAGGTAATTCTGATGGACTAGATGTTAATGAATACCATTGATTCGATTATCGAATTCCAGTAATATGAGATTGTTGATTTTATATTTTTTCTCTTATGTGAGGGTGAGATATCCACTTCCAATTCATGTGTTAGTAGTGGTTGGAGTGTGGGAATGAGTGACTGAGGTTGTTTAGATGAGTCATCAATGTCGAAACCCCTATGGTAGGGAGTGATGTATCAATTTTGATTGGTGTGAACCATGTTTTGGAAGGGTCATATGTATGTGGGATAGGTGGTGGATCGGTCCTGGTGGCACCATGATTCCAGGAATGAATATTTGAGTTGTGTTCTTAGATTCTACAAGAAATTTTTACAGGAAATCAGTTGTGGTGGATGATATAGAGAAAAATAGGTGGAGAAGTCAAGGTGGTTGTGGAATGTAGTTTTGGTATGGACACCAAGTGATAGATTTTGGTGTTTGGGTAATTCCTCTACATGTGAGGTTATGGTGATCATATGAGATGGTGATAGTCCAAAATATAGAGTCATGTGATTTTCAAACGAGTGGGATGATCATAGTGTGACTGCTATAAGTACAAAATATCAATGGGGAGGTTTAAATTCATGTCAAGTGTGTTTTTTAGAATGGATGGTTTAATTTTAGTATTAAGTTGGGCTTTCATGGAAAATCAGGTATGTTCTTAGTCCCTGCATGGACAATGAGTATGCATCCTCATAAGATAATTTTTGGTGATGACGATAGGTGTTGATGATGATTGGAATTCTCATTGGTATTGAATAATGCTAGGTTGGGATACTTGGAAGTTATATTGTGGGAGTGAATGTTTATGTTGGGTTGGCCCTTCCTCATAGAAAGGGTGTACTTATCAGAAGTTGGTGGTTAAAAGCTGAAGCATATGTTGGGGAGCACCATATATACATAAATTCTCGGGTGATATTCAAATAAAAGGTTCAAATAATAGGATTGGGTTTGTTCCATCATGGTTTTTTGGATTATTAATGGGTTTTATCTTAGAGTTTTGGCTAGTTGGGGGCCTTGAGTTGGTGGTTGTTCCTTAGTAGTGTTTCTGAATATCAAAAGATGAATGGGGAAATTGGATAAAATTTAGTGAACAATGTAGATTGGGTAGGGTTTATGGATGAAACTAGAGGGTTATTTTGTATGAGAACTGATATCGTGTGGAGGTTATAAGATCCCATCTCTAGTTGGATCAAAATATTTCTGAAGGAACTAGAATTTTCTTTACTACATGGATCAAATGTTGAATTATGACTCAGAATGGAGTTACTGGAATTAGATCATATCAAAAGGGTGTTTTTGAGATAAAAAAAGTACACTCGAGATATATATTAGTTTTTTGATGATATTTGGAGGCTTCATGTGAGGATTCATTAGTTTTGGAGTTTTATGGAAAGGGTGTATGGTTTGGGATAAACTATGCGACACAATGTTGTTGAGGTGGTTTTTAGTTTATTTTTATCTAATTATTTATGCGTTTCATGGTTAAATCAGGTTTTGGGGGTATACTATAAATTTAAAAAGAAGAAACCATGAATGGATAAAGAGGTTTTGAGGAAGATCACACTTCTTATGCATGGTTTTAGACAAACCATGTGCTTTTCTACACATGATAGGTAGTGATAAAAGGACAGTTGGTGCATGGTTTATCAAACCATGCAAGCTAACTATATGGAGTTTGGGTTTTGGATAGTAGGGGTAGACATGGTTTAGACACTCCAACTCATTTTCCCCACCATTAGATGTATTCAGACCCTGGGGTTCCCCCTAACCCTTTTCCCTCTTATCTGTCTTGATTTTGGGGGGTGTTTTTTATTATTATTCCATCGTGTTTCAGGTGAGTTCTCCCCCTATGTTAGTTTTCATTTTTACTCTTCTAATTTTCTATAATTTTAGAGGTCCTTGGTTTAGGTTTTTATTAATATTCCATGAAGCATGGTGAAATTTTTTATTAATCATGGGGATTTTTATTAAATTTCATAGATGAGATCAAAAGATGGATTTTTCACATTGTGGCATATAGTTTTTTCAAGGAATGTGTTCATGGTGATTTTTCAGATAACTTTATAGTTAAATTAATTTTATTGGATGATTTATTGGTATCAACTCTTTGGTATTTGTCTCATATTATGGTTAGGGTTATATTGTGGGTTATTGGTGAGTGGTTGTCTTCAATTTTGGAGTGGCATGATGACCTGGTGAGTATTCTAAAATTATGCCAATTTTGGTTTTGGTTAATTAATTATTTGTAATTGTTAAAATAAAATAGTTGTTTTTTTTGGTGTAATACTAGATCTTGGGTGATTTTGATGAGTTCTGTTTGGTACCGAGGGGTTTGGGTGATGCACGAAAGGGTCTCGATATGGCCATCGTGCTTTGGGAAATGTGTTGGAAATCTTCATTGATGAGGTAGATGGACTAAGATCATTACTGATAGTCTTGTTTATTTATTTTCATGTGTATGTGGTGTGGTCATTATAACCCATGCGTGGAATTATTTATTTATTAGCTTATGTAATGTGGTTATTGTACTAAGATTAACACCTTAGTCCTTTTTGAGGTCCCATTGAATCCATGGGTGTTCATAATGTTGGACATATGGTCACCCATGGGATGATATTTTTATAAAAATTATTTAGTGGAGTTGTAAAAGGGTTCTTTTGGAATGATTTTATGTGTAATATTTGATAAAAACCATTATGAGGCTCTTGAGAAGTTGTTTAATGAGTGAATTGGGCTTTGACCCGGTTTTGGTGTCAAGTAGGGAAAACTATGTTTTGTAATTATATTTTTTTGAAATGAGGTGTTTACCACCAAGTGGTTTATAAAAGGGGTTTTTAATGTTGTTCCAATTTGTATTTTTAAATGGTGTGTGGTTTCCTCTTTGGTGAAAATGATTTTATGGACCGTGTTAAGGTTCTAATAGAAATGCAGGCATTGGGACATTGTTTTTTAATATAATTAACCATGTTTTAAAATGGAAATTTTGATATGTTTTACAAGTGTTTTGGTTTAGTTTTATTGGAATACGAAGAAGTCTTTTTCTTTTTTAGGAATGTTTTGGTTTTAAATGTTCATTGGGTCCTTATTAATTAATAATGGTTTTAATAGCATTTTTATATTGTTATTGATCATTTTTATGATAATTATGAGGTGTTTTAGTATTTAAGAAAAGATTCAATGGGTTAGGTGTGGTAATGATTCTCCATTTACTGGTAGTATACTAAATATATGGAGTTAGACCGAGGCTATGGACACTGATAGTATACATATGGTTATTATGCCAGACTGAGGCTCTATGCGATGATGGTGTACCTTGTCGAATATGATATTTGACTGATTATCATATTCCTTTGGTTGGGTGAGACTAATGCATTATTCACCACTGATGTTATGTATAAATGGATGTTGGATAGAGGTTCAGAGCAGTATTGTAATGTATTGTGAGGGTTTGGATAGAACTATTGATCTGTATTGAAACTGAAAGTTTGGAAAACGGTTAGGTGGTGTACGGAGGTTCCAACCATGTCTCATATTGAGGTTGAAATATAAATTTGAAGTCATACAAACATTCTAGGCACTAATGGGTCAGGTAAATTAGATAGGTATCATGCATGTTGGTATTGTGATTCCCAAAGTTTAATGAAAAGTGAACACCCCAGTGTTTTGAGGGGAATTATCTAGGTCAATATATGTTTGGTTGGCCTGGGTGTAGCCTTAAAACAATTTTCCAATGTTTACTAGAAGATATATCATGTTTCTTGGCATGAATCTCCTTTCTATACTATTAATTTATTCTAGTTCTTATCTTCATACATTGTTTCTCTGACTTTCATTTACTTTAGACAACATTTTTGGTGGACTACTAAGTTTTACTCACACCATGACTGGGCCACCATTGCACTTGGTTACCCAAGAATGTCTCACAAGATAATTGTAAGCATCAGTTTGGGTTGCATCCTGTGATGAGTATGGATTGATCAAGAAGGATTTCTCAGTTGGTATCAGGTGATTGGATGTGTTTGGATCAATGATGATGTGCATATTTTTTTATAGTTTCTTTATTTATGATATAAAATCGGCCCAATGGGTTGTTTATTGTATGTGTGACATTTCTATTCATTCCCTGGAACCTTTTCCAATTATTACAACTTATTTCAATTTCTATTTATTTATAATTATAGTATACTAATATGTATCCAATTATTGGTTAATTTATTTTGGGTTTTCACTCTAATATGGGGGCATAGTCTCCTCACAACTCCTCTTTAGACCCCAAATTCTAGTCAGAAGCCTCTGGCATACAAGGAAGAGTGGAATAGATCATGAAGATAACTAAATTATGGTATTATTTAAGTTTCATTCAGGTTGGGATGTTACACTTTCATATATCTATTTTATGGACCATACCCATTAAAACCCTTCTCATGTCCGCTGTGGAGATGGGAGTGACCCATGAATCCCATCACGAACATGTCATAGGATGGGGATTACCACTAATGGTATATATCACAATTCTTGGTGGACTTACAATCTTAATTACCAGGAATAAATAATAAATCATTTATTCAACTATATAAAAATATAAATTTAAGTGTTAATATTATCCAATATACGTTACAACTATGAATCATAATATTATATAACAAAAATTGAAATTCTGAGCTATAAAATATCCACCCATCTAGTTAAACAATATGTTCCAAATTACCCCTTATATATCATGAAAAAAAACTCATGAACAATTTTATTAAGGTAAGAAACTAGGATTACTCAGTAGGATCATATTACCAATAAAAAAAGATCTATGTGAAATCAATTAGTAGATGAGATCCCAAGACAGATTCATTACGTTTTTTCATATATTTTCTTCGAGGAATGTGTTCATGGTAAATTTTATGAGGTTTTATTATTTAATTTTTTTTATTATCTAAGGAATTTGTATCACCCATTAGGGATTTATCCCAGAATGTGGTTTTTATTATTCCATGATTCTTTGATGATTTGTTGGATTTAGTTTCTGTTTGGCATGATGACCTGATGAGTTTTTAGGAATCATGAAAAGTTTTTTTATGTTAAATTAATTAATTATAATTGTTATAATTAATTAGATACAGAATGATGAATTTTTAGACATTGGGTGACCCTGATTAAATCAAATTATTTCTGAGTAATTTGGATGATGTGTGGATGGGTCTCGGCAATGCTTTAATTCTTTGGGGGATGTGCTAGAAATAATCATTGTTTATGTAGGTGCTTTATGAAAATTACCAATAGACTTTTTAATTTATATTCATGCTTATGTGGTGGGTACCTTATAGTACATTATTGGAATTATTTATGTCTTTTCTTATGTTTTATTTTTCCTAATATTAATACTATAGAACATACAGGGATCACCTTGAATCCATGGGTGTTCATTATACCAAACATATGGTCACCCATGAGGTGAGACATTTCATGAAAAGTGTAAAGTGGAGTTATAAATGTTTTGGTTTAGAAAGATTTTTTGTGTATGCTTTGATAGGAATTCAAGAAAATATTTTGAAATGTTTTTAAATTTTTTCATTGGAAAATGATATAGTTTTGGTTGTAAAAGGGGTGAATCGATGTTTTCAAATGATATTATTTTCGAAACTAGGTTTTTACCTCTATGTGGTTTGTAAATGGTGTTATAAATATATTTTAAATGTGGATTTGAAATGTGAGCATGGGTTCCAATTTTGTAAAAATGGCTTGATGGATCTTATGATGGCTGAAACTAAAATGTATTCATTGTGAATTTATACTATTTTTTAAAGTTAATGAACCATATTTTAAAATGTTGATTTTTGAAATTTTTAATAATGGGGTTGGTTTAGTTTTTTTGGCATCTAAATAAGTGTTGGTCTTTATTGCGGCGTATTATGGTTTTGAAGGCTCATAGTGTCCTCAGTAAGTACTAATGGATTAAAGATGGAGATTGTGTTTTTCATTAATGTTTTGTTAGGTCATGATGTTGAGATTTGATATTTTAGAATATATTGAAAAGGTTAAGTGATGGAGTGATGCTCTAGGAATATGTAATATACTGCAAATATAATGTCATACTGAGGCGATGGAAACTGATATAAAACTTCATGGTTATAGATCTAGACTAATGTTGTAGGAAACGATGATATACCAGGTGGAAAAGGATGTTGGACTGATGTTCCTCATCCTTGGATAGGGTCAGACTAATTTTCTAGTCACCACCAATGTCATGTATGGATGGATCCTAGACTGAGGTTCTTGGAACTACTATTATGTTTTGTGATTGGTTTGACAGACCTGAGGTTCGGAATCGAAACATATTTTTTTTATATGTTTAGGTGCTATATAGAGTTTCCAGAAAAATTTGTATCTGGGTTGATATTTTAAATAGATTCCAAATTTACATTCTTCTTATTGATGGTTCAGTTCCATTAGATTGGTACTGTGGTATAGGTTTTTTTCCTTGAGTTGAATGAAAATTGAACACCACCATATTTTCATTTGAGGACTAGTCTTGGTCGATGCATGTTTGGTTAGACTAGGAGTCACCCTAGAACCCTTTGTCTAGTGGATAATGGATGATTTTTCATGTTTATGGGATTTTATCTCTTTCCTATACTATTTATGTATTCCGCTATTTATAATCATACTCTATTTATCTAACTGGTATCTAATTTATACATTGTTTTTGGGGGCCTAATGAGTTCTACTCAACTACTTAGACTTCCATTTAACTTAGGTACCTGAGCTCACATTATTATTACATAAAATTTTCTATGATATGGATTGTGTTGAGTATTTCTTGATCAACCATGAGTTCTCGAGTGGTATAAGCTGAATAAATGGGTTTGTAATGATGATTCTACGGGTATTTTTGTAGTTTCATTTGTTTTGGTATGTTATGCAACTGGACCAGTGGGTGGTTCATTTTATGTTTGACATGGTCCTTAGGGACCTTATTTTATTTCATATTATTATAGAATATTTCACTTTATTTGATTATTTATACATTCATCATACTCTTATGTGTATGATTCTTGGTCTTTTTCTTCTAGGTTTTCACTCTAATATAGGGATATATTATCCTCACAGTTCTACTTTAGACCCACATTGCTAGTCAGTAGCCTAAGGGGTACAATGAGGAACACTTGAGGTAATGCAGTGAATCAGATGGGGGCACCAGTTTTGTGGCATCCTGGCTGGGATGTTACAAAGTGGTATCAGAGCTATTTACTTTCCTATTATTTTACTATTTGGGACTTGTTAGATAAGATATATAGGAATTTATATGATCTTGAGATGGATTCGGGGATGGTTCTTTAAGAAAACAAATTTCATTATATATTAAATAATACTAGGGTCTAATTTTAATATACTATAATGGATATGTTATGGTTTTATATGATTTTTTCCTTGAGCGATGCACATATATGTTTGGATTTGATGACTCATGGTTGATTTTGGTTATTTTCCTCTTGGAAAGTGGACTTTTTTTGTTTTGACTCTTGTCCTATAAAGGAAATAGTTTTCTCATGCATAGTGTTTGGTACGTAAGGTCTTCTAGTGCGTGATTTTAGGTATTTAATTATAATGGTCAGTTTTTTGGATCTATGGTGAGGAACTTGATGAGATTGTTGGAGTGGTACTCTTGTATGGTTGGTTTCAGGAGCCTATTGGGTTCGTCTGCTATAAGTATTGGACTATTATACCCCATGTGGGTAGTTTCTTTTGGGATTAGTTGAATTATTGGTTCCTATAGAGAGCAGTCTGATGTAAAGATGGTCGGAGAGGATGGGCACCCTGGTTGTGGGAATTTGGTTGGTATATGACACCTTTATGGCGTGAGACCCTAGAGTAGGGTGTTCTGACTTTTTTTATATCATTTGAGGATGATACATGGAATATTTGATACCCTATGAGTTTGGCCATATGTGATATGGAATAGACCTTGGGTGTTTGGACATACATACTTTTTGACATGACTCTTGTTTTAGGAATTTCATTATCTGGATTTGGAAGGTGACCCATGAAAGAGGTTGGCTAGTTTATGTGTGCTTCTAGGCATGTGAAGTAAATATTGCTATTTTGGAATTTTGATAATAGTGCGTGAAGGGTGTAGCCTAGTATGACATTTAGATATTTTGGATTCCTTGGTTTTTTAGAAAGATCACTTAGGTCCTAGGGTTTTATCCTTATGGTTGGTTTCTATAGGGTAATGCATGTTTGTGTTCCTTCTTCAATGATGATTGTTTTATAAGGATGTTCATGGTGGAATGAGATATAATTAAAGAACATGTTTTATTCGGGTGATGAACATTCTTGCATGATAGACCTAGAATGTTCATAGTGCGAGAAACATGAAGGTTTCTAGTTATCCCTAGGATTGGAACCACTTGGGGTGTTCATTTTTTTTAGATAATTTTATTTTTATGGGAAAGAAAAGTTAGGTGAATGAACCATTTATCTCTAAATGTGCCTATAGTAATTCATTAGTAGTATACATAAACTCAATGTAACTTTTTAATGATGATCATGTCTTGATTGGTCATGTATATGATTTTGGATCGTGATTGTATTTTTGTTTTTTAATGAACTACGTGTGGTCTATGAATGGTGATAAAGGAATGTGGGGTAGTTATGGTGAGGGGATAGGGTTTGTGAGCTAAGATTTCATAAATATTTACTCATTTGATTTAGAATCACGTTCTTGTGTGGGTTCATACAATAGTGATTGTGATGGTTAAGGGGTAATCTGATATTTCTGGCCTGAAAAGATGGTAACGTGTTGTGTCATTTGGTTTATGGATCATACTTTTTGAGAGTTTATATAAGAGGTACATTAGTAGGAGAAGAATACATTATTTGGGTTAGGAATAATGTTTATGGGATTAGATGATTTTGGGAAAGGAGTACTGAGGATTTTAAATGAGCTTACATGTCCCTTTGTGTTGTGGTTACATTTTTAATGGACGAGTTATAGTGGTGTACATCAATGATTTGTTACCATACTCATAGTTATTGATGATCGCACCTAATAAATTGACATCTTCCCAAGTAAATTAGGATGGAAATATCTATAATTATAGTTACCCAAATAAATTTTGGTTGGATATAGTACCTCTTTGAGGTAACGTTGATGGAGCGGTGTATGTGGAGACATATTGGGGGTAGTATACCATTGAGTGTTTATAGTTGAGGTCCTCCAAAAGGAATTGATGTCAGAAAATACCATGTCTTCTAATCTTGGATGTGGGGAACTGATGATAGTTGGTTTTATTGGATTATCAGGTGAGGGTAGGATATCCATATAAAATTCTTGGGTTAGTAGTGGTTGGAGTGTGGTCTAGAGTGATTGTGGATGTCTAGGTGATTCAATGTTTATGACACTGCAATAGTGGGGGGTAATGTATATGTAGTGAATGTGGGGACATCATTATGGAAGGGTTGTATGTGTGTGGGAATGGCAATGGATCAGTTGTGGGGGAACCATTATAAGAGGGAGGAATATTTGAGGTTTCCTATCAGATTCAGTTGAAAATGCTGATAAGAAATAATTTTTGGTGGGTGATCAAGATAAACATTGGTGTCAGACTCAAGATAGTTCTAAAGATTATTTTTTTGTGTAAAAAAATTGATATTTTTGGGTGGTTGAGTATTGAATATGAGTGTGAGTTCATAGTGATCATATGAGGTGGAGATGGACCGAAATATGGAGCTCATCAATTTGGAAATGAGTCTTCCAATGATAGTCCTACTGGGGTTAGTACAAAATGTGGGTGTGGAAGGTTGCAAGATACATCAGGTGTGTTTTTTTGGAAACCACGAGTTTGTATCAGATTTGCATTTGTATTTCGAAAAAAATCATGAATGTTCATAGTTCATGCAAGTATGATGAGTATGCATCCTCTTTCATAGGATTCCAATGATAAGGATAGGTGATGATGATGATTATATTTCTCATGTGAAATGAAGGATGGTAGGTTGGGATCCATTCTAGTTATTTTTTGGGATCACATTTCATTTTTCATTGGGATATCTTGATGGAAAGTGTGTTATGTATTTGAATTCAGTTGTTATAATCTAAATATTATAGTAGGGAGAACCATATCTCAATGAATTATCAGGTGAAATTGTATTCAATGTCTCCATTTTATGTCTTGGGTATGTTCAATCACTATGTTATGGTTTAGTAATGGTTGTTAGCACATAGTTTCGTCTTATTGAGGGCCTTGAGTTCGAGGTTGTGCCTTGTTTTTGTTTCAGGTTTTGAAAATCTAAATGAGGTAGTTGGGAAAATTTTTGTGACCGAAATAGGTTGGGTGGTGTATATGTATGATCACTGAGGCTTCACTAGGATGATAAGTATTATGGTGGGGAGGTCATAAGATCCCATATCTAGTTGGATTGAAAAATTTATAAAAGAATTTGAATTTTCATTATTCCTTGTGAAAAAAGTTGAATCAAGACTTGGAATGGTGTTTCAAATGTTAGAACATCTCATAAGGATGTTTTGAGGGGATAACTGATTCTGGGGATGTATCTCAAGGGTTTAGATGAGATTTTTATGCTTTGGGTTATGTTTTATGGTGTCAAACCACGACTATGGCCACTGATAGTATACTCCATAGTTATAACCGCAAACTAAGGCTCTGGGTGACGATGGTATACAATATAGAATAGGATATTGCAATGATGCCCCTCCTCCTTGTGCTAGGACAGAATTATGCATTAGGCACCACTGATATTATGTATGTATGGGTCTAGGACTGAACTTATAGAAACTACTGCTATATTTTGTGTTGGTTTTTATAGAACTGATGACAAGTATTGAAAATGATAATTTGATATATGGTTAGGTAGCGTGCATATTTTCTATCCAAATTTGATATTGAGGTTGATATTCAACATAGATTATAGAAATAAATTCTGGTCATAGATGGATCACAGAAATTAGATAGGTATCATGCATGTAGGTTTTATGATTCGCTAATTTGAAAAAAGTGAACACCCCATACCTTTTTATTTAGAGGACAGTTCTTGGTAATTATATCATTGATTTTATAGGGCATAACCATAGACCCATTTGACTAGTGGATACTAAATGAGTTGTCATGTTTCTTGGAAAGCATCTCTTTATTTTACTAATTATTTATTCCACTATTTATCTACACAAAGTGTTTTTCTCACTGGTTTCTTCTTTATACACCATTGGTGGTGGTATACTAAATTTTAATCATACTATTATTTTGAAACCATTTCACTTGGGTGACCAAGAAGCTTCCACATTATTATGAGAGGAACATGTTTGGGATGAGGCTCGTATTGAGTATGGATTGGTTGAGTAAGCTTTCTCTATTGGTTTTAGGTGATATGATGGGTTTGGTCTATGATGATATGGGAATTTTTATTGTTTATTTTCTTTTGGTATGATATGAAACCATTCCAATGGGTAGTTTGTTGTATGAATTACATGTTCATTCATTCCCTGACTTCATTTCATTATATTAGAACATATTTCACTTTCCATGTATTTATAATTATAGTGTAATCAGATCTGTATGATGTTTGGTTATTTTCATTTTGTTTCTCACTCTGATATGTGGGTATAGTCACCTCACAACTATTTTTTAAGCTTCTGCTGATTTCTAGAATCATTTTGTGTAAGAGGAAGTGAAAATGGGGTAATGTAGAAAATTAGATCAGTGCACTAGTTTAGTGTCATTTGGGTCAGGATGTTAAAATTATATATATCGATTTCATGAACCATACCCATTGAGACACCTATTATGTCAAAAGTAGAGATAATAGTGACCCACTAATCCCAAATCCACTAATTCATCATATGGGGATTACAACTAAGGGTATCTATCAAAATATTTATAGACCATAGAGTCATAATTATCATGAATAAATAAATAATAATTTATTCAAAATCATAAAAATAGAAATGGAAGATTCAATATCATATAATCTATATTATGACTATTAAACATATTATAGAACAAATAATTAAACTTTACAACTTCTACCCATCAAGTTAACCAATTTGGTCCACATTCTCCCACAAAAAATCTTGAAAAACAACTCATGAAACATTGTATTTGGGTAAAAACGTAGGAATACATAGTGGGATCATATTATTAGGAGAAAATGATATAAGTGGAATCAAAGTGTAGTTGATATTTGAAGATTTATTCTACACATTTTTTCTGAGATTTTCATTGAAGTATGTGTTCACGGTGAATTTTATATGTTTTTCATAGTGATATTAAATTGATTATATAATTAATTGGTATATTCTATTAGGTATTTATCCCAAAATGCGGTTGGGGTTATGCTAGAGGTCTTCAGTTAGTGGCTGGATTTAGTTTCGGTGTGGCAAGATGAATCAGTGTGTTTTTTTGGCATTATGGAAAACTGGTTTTGGTCTAATTAATTCATTGAAATTGTTACAATTAATTATCAGTCAAATGGGTTAAGACTGGATCATGGGTGATCATGAAAATCTCGATTGGGTGATGAGGTATTTGGATGATGCAATGACATGTCTTTAAGAGGTTGTCATGCTTTGGGGAATGTGTTAGAATTCTTCATTTTTGATGTAGGTTCTCTTGTAGAATTAATTGTAGTCTTGTTAATTTACTTTAATTTTTATGTGGTGTGTGCTTTAAATACCATGACTGACATTCTCTATTTCCTAGATTAACTATTTTTTCAGCCTAGGATTAAAACCTTATACTTTCCATAGATCCTGTTGAATCCATGGTTGTTCATAATACAGAACATACAGAAACCCATCAGGTGAGATGTTTCATAAAAAGGGTAAAGTGGGTTGTTAAAGGGTTGGTTTGGAATGATTTTAGGTCTAATATGTGAAAAAAATATAGTGACTCTTTTAAAATGGTTTTCAATACCTCTATTGGTTATTGATATATGTTTGGGTGGCAAAGGGGTAAAAGCTATGTTTTTGAATGATCATTATTTTTGAAATTAGGTGTTGACCTACATGTGGGTTATAAAAGGTGTTTATAAGGATTTAAATTGTGGATTTGAAATGGGTGTGTTATTTCCAATTTGGTATAAATTATTTTATGGATATTGTGATAGTGCTAACTGGAATGCCGACCTTGGGGATTTGTATTGTTTTTTAAAGAGAATGAACCATATTTTAAAAGGGTTATTTTGAAATGTTTACCAAGGGTGCTGGTTTATTTTTCATAGAATATAAAGAAGGGTTGGTATTTTTTGAGGCGTGTTATGGTTTTAAAGGCTGGTAGGGTCCTTAGTAAGTATTAATGTAATTAAGAGGGATGATGTGTTTTTATTGAATGTTTTGTTTAGTAATGATGTTGAGATAAAGTATTTATGAAATTATAGAATGGGTTATGTGTTTTACAGATGCTATTGGAAAAGGTAATATACTACGAATATGGTTTTAGACTTAGGCTATGGAAATTGATAGTAAAATTCACAGTTATAGAACTAGAATAATTCACTAGTTGATGATTATATGCCATGTAGAATATGATGTTGGACTGATGACCCCCCTCCATTGGCTGGTCCAGACTGATAATCTAGGCACCACTGATGTTATTTATGGATAGATATTGGGTTGCGGTTCCATGAACTATTGTTATGCTTTGTGATGGATTTCATAGAACCGATTTTCAGTATTGAAACAGATAGTTTGGTATATGGTTAGGTGATAGATAGAAGTTAGATACAAATTTGTTATTAAGGTTGATATTCGACATATATGCTAGATATACATTCTAGGTACTTATGGATCATGTATGTTAGATAAATATTGTGTATATAGGTTTTCTGCTTCCCTGGGTAGAATAAGAACTGAATACCACCATATGTTTTTTTAGAAGGCTGGTCAAGGCCGTTGTTTTTTATTTGTTGGAATCAGTGCCACCTTTGAACCCTTTTCATGTGTATATAGGATGATTTTTCATGTTTCTTATCATGTATCACTTTCCTATACTAGTGATTTATTCCACAATTTATCGGTATACAATGTTTCCCTATCTGGTATACACTTTAGGGAACGTTGGTGGTAGTCTACTGAGTTTTACACAAACCCTACATGGGTTTACATTGCACAAGGGTACATGATAAATTCTCACGTATTTAGTGTAGGAACTGGTCTAGGATGAGTTTCATGTTGAGTATGTCTTGGTCAAGCGTGATTTCTCAAGTGGTATTAAGAGACTAGATGGGGTTTTCTCAGTGATTCTATTGAGAATTTTTTGTAGTTTCTCTTATTTTGGTATGTTATGAAATTGGCGTTGTGGTAGGTTCACTGTATGTATAAAATGGACATTTCAACCATAATTTCATTTCATATTATCATAGCATATTACATTTTTTTGTTTATTTATAATTTTAAAATACTCTTATGTGTATCATGTTTAGTCATTTTCACTAGGATTTACACTTTGATATGGGGGTATAGTGTCCTCACATATATACTTTATACCCCACATATAGTCATTATCCTATGGGTTACTATGAGACACTCCTGAGGTCATGTGCTGAACTGGATCATGGCATTAATTTAGTGGAATCCTTGATGAGATGTTACAAAGTGGTATTAGAGAAATTTACATTTATACTATTTTACTATTTGGACCATGGTAGATAGGATATTTAGAAATTTATATGAGCTTGAAATGGATATTGGATGGATCGTCCTGAAGACCTATTCTAGTTTGAATTCCAAGTTACCAGGAGATGTATTTGATGTCTTATATTTGTGATGTTACGGTTATATATGTTTTTTTCTTGAGAGATGAAAATATATGTTTTTTTCTTGAGAGATGCACATATATTTTTAGATTTGATGACTTATGATGTAATTTGTTTCCTTTTCATGTTGAAATGATAACATTGATTAGGTTTTGAATCATGGCCTTCAAATCCAAGAGGTGTCTCATGTATCATGTTTATAACATCATATCAACATATTATAGGCTTTCTTGTGTGTGATTTCTTGGATTTCCTTCCAATGGATGGTTACGTGGATCTATGGTGACATGCTTGATAAGGAAACTAGAGTGGTCCTTATATATGGATTGTAAAGTGACCATGTTCGGTAACTATTTTATAATTATTTGACTATTAGACCCCAAGTGGGTATTTTTTTTAGAATCAGTTGCATTTTTTGGTTCTCTTGGGACCGATCTAATATAAAGATGATCTGAGAGGACAAACGCCTTAGTTGTGGGTAGTTGGTTGGTATATGAAAACTTTATCATGTGATACCCTATATTAGGTCATATTTAATTTCTAATGATGTGTGATGATGAAACATGGAATGTTTGATGCCCAGTGAGTTGTGTAGTTCTATGATATGAAGTTGTGCTTGGGTGGTTAGACCTAGTGACTTTTCAACACAACCCTAATTTTGGGAATGGTGTCAAGTGTATTTGGAAGGTGACCAAAGATTGATGTGGGCTTAGTTATGTGTGATTCTAGACATGTGTGGTAATTATAGGGGTTTTGGAATTTTGATAATAGAGAATTAAGGGTTCAAACTAGTATGATGTTTAGATTCTTTGGATGCCTTTGGTTTTGATAAAGATCACTTGGGTGCCAATATTTTCTCCTTGTGGATGGTTTCTTGAGGGGCATGCATAATTGGGTGCCTAACCCGAGTGATGATTATTCATGAAGGATGTTTTTGGTGGATTTAGATTGACCTAAAACCCATGTTTTATTTCAGTGATGACTATATAGGTGAGAGAGACCTATAATGTTCACCGTACGAGACACATGAAGGTGTGTAATTCTACCGACATGGGAAGCACATGGCATATTAGTTTTTTGGTAAATCATTTGATTTGTTGGGGGAAGAACCAATTAGTTTCCAAAACACATTATCTCATGATGTGTCTCTTGGAATTTAGTTGGAGAATACATGAAATAATTGTAACTTTTGAATAATGCTCAAGACTTGAGAGGTCATGTAAGTGGTTTTGGAATGTGAGTCACTTTCAGTTTTGGAAAGAACCAAGGGTGGTATATGAAGGTTGATATTGGCATGTGGGGAAGGAATGGCCTGTGACTAGGGTTTTTGAGATAGGATTTCATAATTATTGAATGGTTATACTTGGAGTCAGGTTCTTTGGTGGTGTCATAAATTAGTGTGTGTGATGGTTAAGGGTTAATGGGATCATCGAGGAACAATAGGATGGTAACACACTGTGCTGTTTGGTTTGTGTATCATACATGATTAGTTTTTACACACATGGTTCTTTTTTTAGACATGAATACATGAGTAGGGTGAAGAATAATGTGGATTTTATGTGATGTTTGATGGAAGGGAGGCTCAAGTATTTTTAATGATTTGACATGTCTTTGTTGTCATTGGTGACATCCAAAATGGATGTGTTATTGTAGTGTTTGTCGACGACATATTAGTTTACTATTTGTTAGTTACGATAAAAAATAACCTCTTAACATAATCCTATGTATGTTGGTATGGAAATATCATTACAACTAGCCCCCCTAAATAATTTTGGTTCGATATGGGCCTCTTAGTGTTTATTCCCACGAAGCAGTGTATATGGATCCATATTGTGGGAAGTGCAACAGTGACTGTTTATGGGGGAGGTCCTTTGGATAGGATGGATATTATAGAATACAATAGGTTCAATTCTAATATGTTAAGAATATATGATAGTTTATGTTTTTCTTGGTAACTCAGGTGAGGGAGAGATGTCCACTTCCAATTCTTGGGTTAGTAGTGGTTAGAGTGTGGGCCAGAGTGATTGATGTTGTCCGAGTGAGTCGTCAATGATGCAACTACTATGTTGGGGAGTGATATATCAGTTGTGAAGGTAGAAAACGCACTCTAGAAGGGTTATAGGTGTGTGTAATTGGTTATTTATTGGTTGTGGTGAAACAATTATTCTAGGGAGGAGACATTGAGTTTTGTTCTTGGATTCTATAGGATATGCTGGAAGGATATTGGGGTGGCGGATGATAAAGACAACCACTATAATAAAAATTGAGGTGGTTCTAGAAAATAGTTTGGGTATGAAAACCCATTAATATTTTTGTGTGTTTATGTAATTCCTATGTGTGTGTGGTCATAGTGATCATATTAGGCTGTGATGGACCAAAAGATAGAGATAGGAAATTTGGAAATGGATTCGTTAATGATTTTCCGACCGGGGTTAGTAGAAAATGTGCTTGCGAAATGTACCAAGCTAACTCATGAGAGTTGTTTTGAAAATTATGGGTACATTTTATGTTTGAGTTGTTCTTTAATGAAAAATCTGGCATGTTCTTAGTTCATGCATGGACGATGGGTATGAGTCAGCTTCATTTGATTTTTTGTGATGAAGACTAGTGGTGATGATGATTAGCATTATCATGGATGTTCAAGTGTAGTAGGTTGGGGTCCAAAGAAGGTATATTGTGGGAGTAAAATTTTACGGTTTTTTTGATTTCCCGATGGAAAGAGTGTAATGTATCATAATTTGGGGGTTATAAGTTCAATCTTATGATAGGGAGCACCATAGATTGAAGAATTCTTGGGTGATGTCATAATAAATTTTTCAGTTGAATTGGATTGTTTAAGTTCCATCATGGTGTTTCAATTTAGAAATGGGTGTTATCACATTGTTTTTCCTATTTAGGAAATTGAGTTGTGAATTGTGTCTTGGTAGTGTTTTAGGAAATCAGAAGCTGAATGAGTCCATTGGTTAAAATTTGGTGAATAAAATAGGTTGGGTGGTGTATATGGATGAAAACTGATGCTTCTTTTGGATGATAAGTATTATGGTGTGATTTTATAAGTTCTAAGGTATGGTTTGATAAAAAAAATTGAAGGAATTTGGATTTTAATTATTTCTTGTGTCAAATGTTTCATCACGACTTGGGATGGAGTAATGAGTGTTGGAACATCTAAAAAGGATTTTTTTGGGAATAGAAATGATGCTTGGGATGTATAATGAGTGTTTAGATTACCTTTGGAAGAATTGGGTTTCGTTTGATGAGATTTAGAGTTTTTTGTAAGGGTAAACAATTTATGAAAAATTATGAGACTCCTTGATACTCAAGAAGGTTCTATTTCATTTTGAACTGAGAATGGTTGAGTTTCATGGTTAAATCATGGTTTGGGATAAACTGTGAGAGGAAAAAGGAGAAATTGTATGAAGATGAAGAGGTTATCAGGCATGGATCATGGGTTGTGTGTGATTTCAGAAAAATCATGTTCATTAAAATATATGGGTGGTAATGCTGATAGCATGATTGGCACATGATTTGAAAAACCATGAGTCATAACCATGTGGGGTGTGGGTTTTGGACAGTAGGTGTAATAACTCGAGATTTTATGAGAATTATTCTTTTTAATTTCATTGATGTCTGGTGTTGTACGCTACATCAAAATTATCTTTCACTATATGCAACACTGTATTAGATTTTAGTATATGCAACACTATTCTTGGCTCTTGTTACACACAATTTCAAGTTCGTTTTATGGAAATTATTTTATGCAACATTAAGTATAGATTTTTTTTAATGTATAAATAAAATATGTTTTGATTATTTTATACATAACACCAAACAGATCGTTCACTACATGCATCTCTGACTTGACTTTCATTACACGCAATCAAGACCTTCATCGACAGCGTGTGTAATACGCAATACCAAGTTTCACTAAACGATATATTATTATAATATTATTATGAACTAGCCGTTATGAATAGTAATACCCACTTTTTGAAATATTTGAAATTCTATTTTTCAAAATGGACTTAATTTTTGGATTCGGAATATCAAAATTAGCCTAGGGTGAATTTTTGGTATTTTTCTGAAAACATTCAATTTTTGATGAATAGTGAAAACACTGGGTTACTATTTAAAAATTGCCTTTTTATTTAAATAAATAATTATTTTATTTAAATTTATTTTAGGTAAAAATTGATACATGATACCTATATAAGTTCAATTTAATTCATTGGATTCATTTTATAATAATTTTAGATATATAAAAAATTTATTGAACTTTTTGCCGTCTTTTACCTACCTCCTAGGTGCTTTTTGTAAACATACATAAAACTTAATTTTACCGCTTCTATGAGTGGAATTTTTAAATTCCGAGAGACACGGTTAATATCAAGGAGTAAAATGTGGTTCAATAAGATAAAAATAATTTTGGGTGAATATTAACTTTTTACTTTTTTTACGACGGTTAAAAGTAAATAGGGTAATTAAGGGTAAAAATGATATTATTATTACCCTAAAACATGTCCTAATTATATTGGATAAGTTTAATTCGACCAAAAACAACCTTAGGAATAAAATATAACCATTTAGGTCCACTTATATTAGATTAGGACATTTATTATTATTTTATTTAAAGAAGAGTTAAAATAGTTAAAATCAATGTTTAATAACTAAAACATTTTTAATATAGGGTTATACATAAGATAAATTCTACTATAAATATTCATTAGAAACATAAAAATATTTCCTAAATTATGGAATTTTATTTATAATTTTTAGACATTAAATAATATAATTTAGTTATGACACAATGATGATGCAGTAATTAGCTTATTAATGAAATATTAACACAATTGATGTTATAAATGCCCAAATAAATTTAATTTTTGACTTTTTATAAATTAAAATACTTTTATAGGTTAATATGACATGTTATTATTGATTTAAGTTCCTTTGTTAGAAGTAATCATGCTGTTATGATTTTCACAAAAATAAAGTACCAAATAGTGTCAAAATTGACTTAAAATAGTTTTTAAAACAAATATTATATTATTAATTGTTATATCATTCAAAAAAATCTAAGGTTCGTCCAAATGACTTAGATAAAGATATATATATTATTAATGGACCACTTGGGGTTCTTTTGTCTTGTTATTGTAAGTTTATTAACCATATAATGTAAGAAAGCAAAAAGACACAGTAAAAGTTAAATTATTTAACATAGAGTTAAATCTAAATGATAAGGATAACATAGTAACCTAAACTTTTCTAAAACCTATTTTTTGAAAGGATTTCGACCCACACCCACTTTATCTTCGAAATAAATCAACTTGGATCTATTAACAACCGAATATGACTTTATTATAAAATAATATTTTATGTTTTTCCAAAGGTGCCCCTCTCCTCACTTATAAAAAGGGCACTCCTTCCATCTTCTATTCACACCCTTTTGAGCCTTGAGTCTCGGAAAAACCCTTAAAATTACTCTTCTCAAACTCTCTAGTTATATCATAGAGGTTCTGGTCTTCTCAAAAGACCAACTCTAGTGCCCTACAATGAAGTTTAAAGGAGGTGCGTCGAGGAAGAGGTAATCTCTTCTACCGACTCTTTCTAGTTTCTTTCTTCCTCTACTTCCTCTTCATTAGTTGTTTCAATATAAAGTAATAACATAAGTATGAATTATATACTTAAATGTTATTATAAATATTAAAAAACCCCATTTCACCTTCTATCCATACTACGGAAAACGAAATCACCGGGCGTGCGTACGTATGGAATACCATGTCCACGCTGTGGTGTAATCTATTTTTCCACCACCACCATACATGGATGGGTATAATGGTGAAAAGAATAAATATATATGATTAATATATCATAATAATGATTCTATGATATTTTATCATCCACTCCAATTCCATTCAATAAAAATGGGAACGATATCATTGCTCGTGCGTACATACGGATTGCCGTCTCCACGACGCGATGAGATTCATTTTCCATGTTAACAATTAAAGAATGATAATAAAGTATATATTATAAGTAATTATGAAATATATGAAATAATAATGATACTGGATTTATGTATATATATATGTATGACATCTACTTAATTCCATTCAAGTCAATAATGAAAGGAAAACAACGTTCATGCGTACGTACGGCCTACCGTCTCCAGGAACGGTGTATTTCATTTCATTTATTTATCTATTATATATATATATATAATGAATATATATGATATAAAAATCATGATTTGAATTATGGAGGTAATTAAATCTTGATATAAGTAATAATAATAACAAGAACAACAAGTCCAAACAAGTACGATATATAAAACAATTTTACCCAAAACACTGCTTTAACATGGAATTTACAAAAGAACGGGTAATATAAAGTCATAAGTGAACCATATATTATATAATAATAATGAATATGATTCTGTAATAAGTAAATGACATTATTTAAATCATTATACAGGATTTTCGGATACGTACGAAGCATATCGGACCTAAGGTAAGGGATAATTTTTCAATTTCATTTTTATTTGAGATTACTTTTACGTCAGTATTTACTGGGGCAATATTTTTCATCAATGTCTATAAAAATATTTTTCATAACGTTTTTAATATTATTAAATGTATTTTTAAAGTCATTTTTACCCCTCTTTGACGTTTACTTTGTGTTATGGATGGAATCTTTCTTTTGTTTACCATAGGTGGTACTTTTTGACTTTTCCGACAAAAGTACAAGGGGTTTTTTTTTAACTTATACGGCATGAATGGATTTTTATGGTTTCATAACGCTTAATTTTCATAAAGATTACTCTAAAATATTTCATTATTATTTTCAACAAAATCCATTTATTTAAAAATTACATGGCATTTTGTGAAAAGAAAATGATTTTGAAAAGAAAGGATATTTTCCTCAAGGATTCATTTCAAGTGTTTTATCAAAACCAACTTCCATCTAAGATGACATTATTTCATATGTGTATGTTTCAAGTATAATTTCTCTATGAATTACATGGTTTCACTTTTCTTATGATGAAATGATATCCATTTCGTTTCTATGGATTATGTGATGATGGGATGATGTCTGTGAAACCCATTTTATTCTTTGTGTTATGAAGAATGATTTATGTTCATGTTGTGGCACAAGTAAGAATGATTTAATTATGAGATTGGTGGGACCTATATCTCCCTCCAATGCATTGGGTAAAGATTTATGTCTCATGAGATAGACCTGGCTGGAACAATAAGTTAATCCGGTTCAGTGATACAAGACTAGAACGAGAAGTGAACTCGATTAAGAAAGGGACTTTGTCCACTAAGATGGTCTTGGCAGCAGTGCCTTGGAAATATAGAAATCATATCATGTGCTTAATGTTTTTCCACAATTACAAGTTTTATTTGAAATCTATTTTATCATGACTGATGTTCCATTATGGTCTATTCGTTACGTACTTCCATGTTTTATGTCATTGCTCTTGATTTTGATGTTTAAACATTATGTTAATGTTTTTATGTTCAAATGTATATGATTTGTTTTATTTCCTCCATTCTTACCCTTACTGAGCATTTGTGCTCACCCATTATATGTTTTCTTTTCCCCAGGATATAAATAAAGGTTTTAGGTAAGAAAACAAAAGGGGAAGATCTTTATGGGACATGTTGAAGATCTTTCACCATGATTAGAAGATTATGTTCCAAGTTTCCAAAGACACTAAACTATTACGGTCATTCGGTGTTTGTTTTTCTTATTTATTAAGTATTCTGAAATAGTAATGTAATTCCCATGTACGTCATGATTTGGGTCTCTATAGTTGGTATCAGTGGAAAGGTTTAGTTAACCTTTGGAAACTAGGATGTGAAAACTTTACTGAGATCCCTAGAGATATGTCTAAGGTATGTCTAGGGATGTCCCTAAGGCTATGTATACGTGTAGGTTAGAGTCCAATAATTATTTTGACGATCATGAATAACCAATGGTGAACTTAAGGTGTCATGGATTAAAGAATTTTTGATAAGTTAGACATCCCATAAGTGACTTTTTATGATTATGTGGTTTCTTTTTATTTTAACTGTTTCTTACACCATGGTTTTTGGATTTAGTCAATGGAGGGAACCAGAAGGAATTGGGTCAACATTGAATCCAATGGAAAAATTGGTGACTATGAAACGAAATTGCGTAATTCCTAGAAAGAAAGATTTTGTGATTATGCTGAATCAGTCATCGCGATATATGATTAACAAGGTGAACTTTAGTGGTATTCCCAATTTATCAAACAAGAGTAAGATGGACTTTTATGCATATTCGCATGATGAGGAGTATGGAGAAAGGAAGATTGAAATTTCTAAAGAAGGGAAGAAGAACCTTGATGAATACATCAAATGGAGGGGAAGATGTTATCTATGTGGAGAGAAGGGTCATTGAGTGACAGACTGTTATGGAGTCCAATGTCTTATATGTGGAGAACATGGGCATTACCCAACTCAATTCACTGACCTAAGAGGTTAATTCTAAACCAAGGAAGGACTTATTTCATGGAAATCATTGAAGAGGATGGATTAAAGTGTTTATGTATTGGTATTCAAGAATTATTTTGTTGAGGTACTTTTATGGTATATTGGAATATCTATGTATTGTTCCATTGTGGTATTCCATAAGAATATGGCATCGGTAACCATGAAAAACATTTCAAATATTTTTGGAAAGTAGATGATATGCGCATAATGAATGTATAAGGGGAAAATAATATGTTTGATAGTATTCATGAGCTCATGATTGATATAAGGACTAAGTGATATCATGGTTTGAGTATATAGAATTTTTGGGATTTTGGTATGTGGAAAGAGTTAACTTTTAACATCATTCATGTTTTCACTAATGTTCTATGGTAATTCATGTTTCAAAAGAATAAATGATTATGTTATTCAGATGTTTGTAATGTGACCAACAAGATATATCGTATGATATATGGGGGATAAATGATGGTATTCACATGCTTGGCATATGACATTTCTAGTAATTGTTTTCTTTATACTATGAGCTTGAACAGAAGTATTTTGGATAAGACTAAAGATTGGAATGGATTATGTTGGACATATGTTAGTATTGTTTAAGGATAGAACTTTTTCGATATTATTGATGGAATGTTATAATAATGTAGTTTTAGAGAAAGGACAACCTGCTGGACGGGCGAAAACCCGTCGAGTCGGACAATTCTGTGGGAATCGAATCCACAACCAAAGTATGATAGGAATTTATTTCCAACCACTAGCCTACAGGAAGTCCCTGGTTAGTAGAAACTAGTTTTATTAAGCAGTACGATATATGAGGTATAAGTCCATTTTGGAATCATATACGATTAACCTCACCATAGATTGACTTATGTATATTTGATAAATTTTTCTATCCTTTTGATTGAGACATATGGAATGACCCATCATTCTATCACATGATCTACTAACACTTCACGAATGACAAATTCAACTTCATTTATTTAATATATGAAGTGGAAATTGTTCAAGGCATTAACAATAGTGATATTATACTGAAATAAAGTAATTATTTCTTCTATTTCAAAATTTTCAACTTTATGAAAATGATCTTGAAAACAAAAAAAGTTGTCCTAGTGCCCTTATATCCAATGAATCAGATGGTACCTTAGATCATCACAAATTTATGGCTTTGTGATTGTTAGCTTTTTTTTTTTTGCCATTTTCTCTACCACTATCCATCAGAACATGATGGTTTGATTTTTCTTCCATATTAATATTTCCACATATGTTCTCCTATGTGGAAACCCAGTGATTAGATAATTTGGGTAACCGTTACATTTCATAATTTAGTTTTTAGAGTTCAGTTTTTGTATTCCTTTTTACTATGTGGGTTTCTATGAAAGAAACTTTCAAGTAGTAAACCATTTCTAACCCGGATGAATTTCGAGGGCGAAATTCATTTTAAGGGGGGTAGAATGTAACAACCCTAGATTTTATGAGAATTATTCTGTTTAATTTCATTGATGTCTTGTGTTGTACGCTACACAAAAATTATCTTGTACTATACGCAACACCGTATTAGATTGGAGTATACGCAACACTATTCTTGGCTCTTGTTACACACAATTTCAAGTTCGTTTTATGGAAATTATTTTATGCAACATTAAGTATAGATTTTGTTTAATGTATAAATAAAATATGATTTGATTATGTTATATGAAACACCAAACAGAGCTTTCATTATAGGCATCCCTGACATGGCTTGCATTACCCGCAATCAAGACCTTCCTCGATAGCGTGTGAAGTACACAATACCAAGTTTCACTAAATGATGTATTATTATAATATTATTGTGAACTAGCAGTTATGAATAGTAATACCCACTTTTTGAAATTTTTGAAATTTTATTTTTCAAAATGGACTTCATTTTTGGATTCGGAATATCTAAATTAGCATGGGGTGAATTTTTGATATTTTTCTGAAAACTTTCAATTTTTGATGAATTGTGAAAATACTGGGTTACTATTTAAAAATCGACTTTTTATTTAAATAAATATTTATTTTATTTAAATTTATTTTAGGTAAAAATTGATACATAAGACCTATATAAGTTCAATTTAATTCATTTGTGTCATTTTATAATAATTTTCGATATATTAACATTTTATTGAACTTTTCACCGTCTTTTACCTACCTCATAGGAGCTTTTTGCAAACTTACATAGATCATAATTTTACCTCTTCTGTGAATGGAATTTCGAAAATCCGAGAGACACAGTTAATATCAAGGAGTAAAATGTGGTTCAATAAGATAAAAATAATTTTTGGTGAATAGTAACTTTTTACTTTTTTTACCACGATTAAAAGTAAATAGGGTAATTAATGGTAAAAATGATATTATTATTACCCTAACACATGTCCTAATTATATTGGAAAAGTTTAATTCTACCAAAAACAACCTTAGGAATAAAATATTACCATTTAGGTCCACTTGTATTCGATTAGGACATTTATTATTATTTTATTTAGAGAAGAATTAAAATAGTTAAAATCAAAGTTTAATAACCAGAACATTTTTAATATAGGGTTATACATAAGATAAATTCTACTATAAATATTCATTAGAAAGATAAAAGTATTTCTTACATAAGGTTGTTTATTTATAATTTTTAGACATTATATAATATAATTTATTTATGACACAATGATGATGCAGTAATTACCTTATTAATTAAATATTTACATAATGGATGATATAAACACCCAAATAAATGTAATTTTAGATTTTTTATGAATTACACTAAATTTATAGGTTAATATGAAATTTTATTACGTATTTAATTATCTTTTTCAAACTAATCATGCTGTTATGATTTTCAAAAAAATCATGTACCAAATAGTGTTAAAATTGACATAAAATAGTTTTTAAAATAAATATTATATTATTAATCGTTATTTTATTCCTAAAAATATAAGGTTTGGCCAAATGACTTAGATAAGGATATATATTGTAATAATGAACCACTTGGGCTTCGTTTTTCTTGTTATAGTAAGTTTATTAACCATATTGTGTATGAAAACAAACAGACACGGTAAAAGTTAAATTATTTAACATAGAGTTAAATCTAAATGATAAGGACAAAATAGTAACCTAAACTTGGATAAAACCTATTTTTTGAAATTATTTTGACTCATACCCACCTTATCTTCGAAATAAATCAATTTGGAGCTATAAAAAACGGAAAATAACTTTATTATAAAATAATATTTTATGTTTTTCCAAAGGTCCCCCTCTCCTCCCTTATAAAAAGGGTACCCATTCCCTCTTCTCTTCACACCCTTTTGATCCTTGAAGCTCAGACAAAACCTAAAAATTCTTCTTCTTAAACTATCTAGATATATCATAGAGGTTATGGTCTTCTCAAAAGGCAAACTCTTGTGCCCTACGTAGAAGTTTAAAGGAGTTGCGTCGAGGAAGAGGTAATCTCTTCTACCGACTCTTTCAAGTTTATTTCTTATTCTACTTCTTCTAATTTAGTTTTATCATTATAAAGTAATAACATCAGTATTAATTATATACTGATATGTAATTATAAATATGATACAACCTCATTTAACCTTCTATCCATCCTACGGAAAATGAAATCACCGCGCGTGGGTACATACGGAATACCGTCTCCACGCTGTAGTGTAATCTGTTTTTCCACCACCACCCTACTTGGATGGGTATAATGGAGGAAATAATAACTATATATGATTATTATAACATTATACTGATTATATGATATTATATAATCCACTCCAATTCCATTCAATAAAAATTGGAATGATATCGTCGCTCGGGCGTACATACGGATTACTGTCTCCACGATGCGATGAGATTCATTTTCCATGTTAACAATTCAAGAATGATTATAATGTATATATAATAAGTAATAATGAAATATATAACATAATAATGCTATTGTATTTATGTATATATATATGTATGTCATCTACTTTCTTCCATTCATGTCAATAATGAATAGAAAACAACGTTCATGCGTACGTACGGCCTACCGTCTCCATGAATGGTGAATTTCATTTCATTTATCTATCTATTATATATATATATACTGAATATATATGATATATAAATCATGATTTACATTCGGTAAGTAATTAAATCTTGATATAATTAATAATAATAGAAGAACAACAAGTCCAAAAAAGTACGATAAATAAAACGATTTTACCCAAAACGTTGCTTTAACATGGAATTTACAAAACAACGGGTAATATAATGTCATACGTGTACCATATATGATATAATAACAATGAATATGATTTTTTAATAAGTTAATGACATTATTTAAATCATTATACAAGAGTTTCAGATACATACGAAGCATATCAGATCTAAGGTAAGGGATAATTTTTCAATCTCATTTTTATTCGAGATTGCTTATACGTAAGTATTTACTAAGGTTATATTTTTCATCCATGTCTATAAAAAAAATTTTCATAAAGTTTTTATTATTATTCCATGTATTTTTAAAGTCATTTTTACCCCACTTTGACTTTTACTTTGAGTTATGGATGAAATATTTCTTTTTTTACCATACGTGGTACTTTTTGACTTTTCCAACAAAAGTACGAGAATAATGTTTTTTTAACTTATACGACATGAATGGATTTTTACGGTTTCATAACTCCTAATTTTCATAAATATAACTCTAAAATATTTCATTATTATTTTCAAAAAAAATCCTTTTCTTATAAAATTACATGGCATTTTGTGAAAAGAAAATGATTTTAAAAATAATGGTCATTTTCCTCAAGGATTCATTTCAAGTGTTTTATCAAAACCAATTTCCATCTAAGATGACATTATTTCATATGTGTGTGTTTCAAGTTTAATGTCTCTATGATTTAAATGGTTTCAATTTTCTTATGAAGAAATGATATCCAATTGTTTTATATGTATTATGTTATGATGGGATGATGTTTATGAAACCCATTTTATTCTTTGGGTTGTGATGAATGATTTATGTTCATGTTGTGGCACAAGTAAGAATGATTTAATTATTAGTTGGGTGGGACCTATATCTCCATCCAATGCATTGGGTAAATATTTATATCTCATGAGATAGACATGGCTGGAACGGTAAGTTAATTTGGTTCAGTGATACAGGACTGGAACGAGGATTGAACTCGATTCAGAAAGGGACTTTGTCCACTAAGATGGTCTTGGAAGCAATACCTTAGATACTATGGAAATCATATCATGTGATTAATGTTTTTCCACAATTAAAAGTTTTATTTCAAAGCTATTTTATCATGATTGATGTTCCATTATGATCTATTCCTTATGTACTGCCATGTTTTATGTCATTGCTCAGGATTTTCATGTTTAAACATTATGTTCATGTTTTTATGTTCAAATGTATATGGTTTGTTTTATTTTCTCCATGCTTACCCTTAATTATAATTTGATCTCACCCTTTATATGTTTTCTTTTCCCCAGGATATAAAAAAAGGTCAGGTAAGAAAACAAAAGGGGAAGAGCTTTATGGGAAATGTTGAAGATCTTTCACCACGATTAGAAGATTATGTTCTGAGTTTCCAATGACATAATACTATTACAGTCCTTCGGTGTTTTTTTTTGGTATGTATTAAGTATTCCTAAAAATTAATGTAATGTCCATGTACGTCAAGCTTTGGGTCTCTACAGTTGGTATCAGAGGAATGTTTTAGTTAACCTTTGGAAACTAGGATGTGAAAACTTTAGTGAGATCCCCAGAGATATGTCTAAGGTATGTTTAGGGATGTCTCTATGGTTAAGTATACATATAGGTTAGAGTCATATAATTATGTTGACGATCATGAATAACATACGGTGAACTTAAGGTGTCATGGATTAAAGAACTTTTTATAAGATAGACATACCATAAGTGACTTTTTATGATTATTTGGTTACTTGTTATTTTAATGGTTTCTTACACCATGGTTTTTGGATTTAGTCAATAGAGGGAACTAGAATGAATTGGGTCAACATTGAATCCAATGGAAAAATTGGTGACTATGAGCAACGAAATTACTTAATTTCTAGAAAGAAATATTTTGTGATTATGCCGAATCAGACATCACGATATATGATTAACAAGGTGAAATTTATTCATATTCCTAATTCATCAAATAAGAGGAAGATGGATTTTTATGCATATTCACATGATGATGAGCATAGAGAATGGAAGATTGATATTTCTAAAGAAGGGAAGAAGAACCTTGATGAATACATCAAATGGAGTGGAAGATTTTATCTATGTGGAGAAAAGGGTTATAGGGTGATAGACTGTTATGGATTCCAATGTCTTATATGTAGAGAACATGTGCATTACCCAACTCAATTCCCTAACCTAAGAGGATAATTCTAAACCAAGGAATCACTTATTTCATGGAAATCATTGAAGAGGATGGATTAAAGTGTTTATGTAATTGTATTCAAGAATAATGTTGTTGAGGTACTTTTATGGTATATTGGAATATCTATGTATTGTTCCATTGTGGTATTCCATAAGAATATGGAATTGCTAACCATGAAAAATGTTTCAAATATTTTTGGAAAGATGATGATATGCACATAATGAATGTATAAGGGGAAAATAATATGTTTGATAGTATTCATGAGCTCATGATTGATATAAGGACAAAGTGATATCATGGTTTGAGTATATAGAATTTTTGGGATTTTGGTATGTGGAAAGAGTTAACTTTTAACATCATTCATGTTCTCAGTAATGTTCTATGGTAATTAATGCTTCAAAAGAATAAATGATTATGTTATTCATATGTTTGTAATGTGACCAACAAGATATATCCTATGATATATGGGGGATAAATGATGGTATTCAAATGCTCGGCATATGACATTTCTAGTAATTGTTTTCTTTATACTATGAGATTGGACAGAAGTATTTTGTATAAGCCTAAAGATTGGAATGGATTATGTTGGACAGAGTTATTATTGTTTAAGGATAGATCTTTTTCTAAATTATTTATGGAATGTTATAATAATGTAGTTTTAGAAAAAGTACAACCTGTAAGATGGGCGACAACCCGTCGCGTCAGACAAGGCTGTGGGAATCGAATCCACAACCGAAGTGCGACAAGACATTATTTCCTACCACTGGCCTACAGGAAGTCCCTGGTTTGTAGAAACTTGTTTTATTAAGCAATACGATAGATGGTGTATAAGTCCATTTTGGAATAATATATAATTAACCTCACCATAGATGGACTTATGTATATTTGATAACTTTTGCTAACCTTTTTTTTGAGACATATGGAATGACCCATCATTCTATTACGTGATCTGCTAACACTTCATGAATGACAAATTCAACTTCATTTCATTATGATATGAAGTGGAAATTGTTCAAGGCACGAACAACGGTGAGATTATACCGAAATAAAGTAAGTATTTCTTCTGTTTGAAAATTTTCAACTTTAGTAAAATGATCTTGAAAACCAAAAATGTTGTCCTAGTGCACTTATATCCGATGAACCAGATGGTACCTTAGATCATCACAAATTTATGGCTTTGTGATTTCTGGCTTTTTCATAGCCATGTTCTCTACCACTCTCCATCAGAACATGATGGTTACATTTTTCTTCCATATCCATATTTTCACCTATGTTCTCTTATGTGGAAACCCAGTGATTAGTTAATTTGGGTAAACATTCCATTTCATAATTTAGTTTTTAAAGATCAGTTTTTGTATTCCTTTTTACAATGTGAGTTTCTATTAAAGAAACTTTCAAGTAGTAAACCATTTATAACCTGGACAAATTTCGAGGGCGAAATTCATTTTAAGGGGGTAGAATGTAACAACCCGAGATTTTATGAGAATTATTCTTTTTAATTTCATTGATGTCTTATGTTGTACGCTAAACCAAAATTATATTTCACTATACGCAACACCGTATTAGATTTTAATATATGCAACACTATTCTTGGCTCTTGTTACACACAATTTCAAGTTCGTTTTGTGGAAATTATTTTACGCAACATTAAGAATAGATTTTGTTTAATGTATAAATAAAATATGTTTTGATTATGTTATACACAACACCAAACAGAGCTTTCACTACATGCATCCCTTACTTGGCTTGCATTACACGCAATCAAGACCTTCCTCGATAGCATGTGTAGTACGCAATACCAAGTTTCACTAAACGATATATTTTTATAATATTATTATGAACTAGCCATTATGAATAGTAATACACAATTTTTGAAATTTTTGAAATTTTATTTTAAAAAATGTACTTCATTTTTTGATTTGGAATATCGAAATTAGCCTAGGGTTAATTTTTGGTATTTTTTTGAAAACTTTCAATTTTTGATGAATACTGAAAACATTGGGTTACTATTTAAAAACGACTTTTTTTTAAATAATTATTTGTTTTATTTAAATTTATTTTAGGTAAAAATTGATAAATAATACATATATATGTTCAATGTAATTCATTGGAGTCATTTTGTAATAATTTTAGATATATAAAAATTTTATTGAACTTTTCACCGTCTTTTACCTACCTCCTAGGAGCTTTTTGAAAACTTACATAAAACATAATTTTACCACTTCTGTAAGTGGAATTTCGAAAATCCTAGAGACACGGTAAATATCAAGGAGTAAAATGTGGTTCAATAAGATAAAAATAATTTTTGGTGAATAGTAACTTTTTACTTTTTTTACCACGGTTAAAAGTAAATAGGGTAATTAAGGGTAAAAATGATATTATTATTACCCTAAAAAATTTCCTAATTCTATTGGATAAGTTTAATTTGAAAAAAAACAACCTTAGAAACAAAATATTACCATTTAATTCCACTTTTATTAGATTAGGACATTTATTATTATTCTATTTAAAGAAGAGTTAAAATAGTTAAAATCAATGTTTAATAACTAAAACATTTTTAATATAGGGTTATATATAAGATAAATTCGACTATAAATATTAATTAGAAATACAAAAAAAATTCATAAATAATGGTATTTTATTTATAATTTTTAGACATTAAATAATATAATTTATTTATGACACAATGATGATGCAGTAATTACTTTATTAATGAAATATTAACATAATTGATGTTATAAATACCCAAATAAATGTAATTTTAGAATTTTTATGAATTCCACTAATTTTATAGGTTAATATGACATGTTATTATTGATTTAATTATGTTTTTTTGAACTAATAATTCTGTTATGATTTTCACAAAAAACAAGTACCAAATATTGTCAAAATTGACATAAATAATTTTTCAAACAAATATTATATTATTAATTTTTATTTTATTCCTAAAAATCTAAGGTTCGGCCAAATGAATTATATAAGGATATATATATATATTAATAATTCCTCACATGGGGTTCTTTTGGCTTGTTATAGTAAGTTTATTAACCATATAGTGTAAGAAAACAAAAAGACACGATAAAAGTTAAATTATTTAAGATAGAGTTAAATCTAAATGATAAGGATACAATAGTATCATAAACATGTCTAAAACCTATTTTTTGAAAGGATTTAGACCCATTCCCACCTTAGCTTATAAATATATCAATTTGGAGCTATTAAAAACCGAATATGACTTTATTATAAAATAATATTTCATGTTTTCCCAAAGGTGCCCCTCTCCTCCCTTATAAAAAGGGCACCCCTTCCATATTCTCTTCACACCCTTTTGAGCCATGAAGCTCGGAAAAACCCCATAAATTACTCTTCTAAAACTCTATAGTTATATCATAGAGGTTCTGGTATTCTCAAAAGACCAACTCTAGTGCCCTACGAAGAAGTTTAAAGGAGGTGCGTCGAGGAAGAGGTAATCTCTTCTACCGACTCTTTCAAGTTTCATTCTTTTTCTACATCCTCTTATTTAGTTGTTTATTTATAAAGTAATAACATAAGTATTACTTATATACTTATATGTTATTATAAATATGAAACAGCCCCATTTCATCTTCTATCCATCCTACTGAAAATGAAATCATCGCGTGTGCATACGTACGGAATACTGTCTCCACGCCGTGGTGTAATATGTTTTTCCACCACCACCCTACTTGGATGGGTATAATGGTGTAAAGAATAACTATATATGATTATTATAACATCATAATTATTATATTATATTATATCATCCACTCCAATTCCATTCAATAAAAATGGGAACGATGTCATTGCTCGTGCCTACATACCGATTACCGTCTCCACGACACGATGAGATTCATTTTCCATGTCAATAATTCAAGAATGATTATAAAGTATATATAATAAGTAATCATGAAATATATTACATAATAAAACTACTGGATTTATGTATATATATATATGTATGTCATCTACTTAATTCCATTCAAGTCAATAAGGAAAGGAAAACAACGTTCATGCGTACATACGGCCTACCGTCTCCATGAACGGTGTATTTCATTTAGTTTATCTATCTATTATATATATATATATATATACTGAATATATATGATATATAAATCATTATTTACATTATGGAAGTAATTAAATATTGATATAAGTAATAATAATATCAATAACAACAAGTCTAAACAAGTACGATAAATAAAACGATTTTACCCAAAATGTTGCTTTAACATGGAATTTACAAAAGAACGGGTAATATAAAGTCATAAGTTAACCATATATGATATAATAACAATGAATATGATTCTGTAATAAGTAAATGACATTATTTAAATCATTATACAGGAGGTTCGGATACGTACGAATCATATCGGACCTAAGGTAAGGGATAATTTTTCAATCTCATTTTTATTCGAGATTTCTTATACGTAAGTATTTACTGGGGTTATATTTTTCATCCATGTCTATATAAATGTTTTTAATAAAGTTTTTAATATTATTCCAGGTATGTTTAAAGTCATTTTTACCCCTATTTGACTTTTACTTTGTGTTATGGATGGAATCTTTCTTTTTTTACCACACGTGGTACTTTTTGACATTTCCGACAAAAGTACAAGGTGAATGTTTTTTCACTTATACGGCATGAATGGATTTTTACGGTTTCATAACTCCTAATTTTCATAAATATTCTTCTAAAAGATTTCAGTATTATTTTCAACAAAATCCCTTTCTTTTAAAATTACATGGCATTTTGTGAAAAGAAAATGATTTTGAAAACAAAGGATATTTTCCTCAAGGATTCATTTCAAGTGTTTTATGAAAACCAATTTGAATCTAAGATTATATTATTTCATATGTGTGTGTTTCAAGTATAATGTCTCTATGATTTACATGTTTTCACTTTTCTTATGATGAAATGATATCCATTTGTTTTATAAGGATTATGTGACGATGAGATAATGTTATGAAACCCATTTTATTCTTTGGGTTATGATGAATGATTTATGTTCATGTTGTGGCACAAGTAAGAATGGTATCATTATGAGATGGGTGGGACCTATATCTTCCTCCAATGAATTAGATATATATTTATATCTCATGATATAGAAATGGCTTGAATGGTAAGTTAATCCAGTTTAGTGATACATGACTTGAACGAGGAGTGAAATCGATTCAGAAAGGGACTTTGTCCACTATGATGGTCTTGGAAACAATGCCTTGGCTACTATGGAAATCATATCATGTGCTTAATGTTTTTCCACAATTACATGTTTTATTTCCAATATATTTTATCATGATTGATGTTCCATTATGATCTATGCCTTATGTACTGCCATGTTTTATGACATTGCTCAAGATTTTGATGTTTAAACATTATGTTCATGTTTTTATGTTCAAATGTATATGGTTTGTTTTATTTTCTCCATGCTTACCCTTACTGAGCATTTGAGCTCACCCTTTATATGTTTTATTTTCCCCAGGATATAATGAAAGGTTTTAGGTAAGAAAACCAAAGGGGAAGATCATTATGAGACATGTTGAAGAGAATTCACCACGATTAGAAGATTATGTTCCGAGTTTCCACAGACACTAAACTATTAAAATCCTTCGGTGTTTGTTTTTGTTTTGTATTACGTATTCCAAAAAATTAATGTAATGTCCATGTATGTCAAGATTTGGGTCTCTAAAGTAGGGGTGTGCATGTTTTGGGTAACAATGTTCCAAACCATGTGAGGGGGTTGTACATGGACTGATTGAACCACGCAGTTCATGCACGATTTGGGAAACCATGCAACTGCATAGATTTAATTAAAATTTGAAATATAACCATAATTCCCCAAATTTTTTTAGAAACTCCAACCTATTTTCCATCCATTATATGTGTTCAAGATAGTGGATTCCCCAACCCCTTCCTCTTATTCCATCCCTTGTTTTTGGGGTGCATTCATTGTGATTTCATGGCATTAGAGGTGATTTCTCCTCCTCATAAGGATTGTGTTCTTCCTCATCTCATTCTCTATAAGATTGGCATAGTTTGGTTTATGTTTTTTCAATGATTCCACCAAAGGATGGTGAAATCATCTATTTCTCACAAAGACTTTGGCCATCTTGCACAAATGAGATCACATGATTGATTTTTCACATTTTTGTGCAGTGTTTTATCTAGGTATGTGTTCACAGTGAATTTTCCAAGGTTTTGACTTTTAAATTAATTTTAATAGCTAACAAATTGGAATCCCCTATTAGATATTTCGCCCATAATGTGTCTCGGGTTATTCCATGGGTCTTTAGTGAGTGGTTTTGTTCAGTTTTAGTGGGGAATTATAGCCTATAGAGTAATCAACAGTTATGCGATGTTAGATTTTTGTTAATTAGTTAATTATATTTTTTTATAAGTAAGCATTTTTTTGTGTATGAATATATATTAGATCATTGTGATGAGATTGGTTTCATTCTGAGGGGTTTGAAAGATACATGGACATATCTCGATAATTCCATAGTGGTATGGGAAATGTGATGGAAATCATCATTGATGAGGTATATAGTCTAAGAGAATTACCATAGTCTTGTTAATTAAATTTCATCTGTATTTGGTGCATTAAATAATACCCATGAGTGTAATTCTTTCTTTCTTCACTTATGAATATTGATTTTCAGTCTATGATTAACACCTTAAATATTTCATGGGTCCCGTTAAATCCATGGGTTTTTATAAGAAAAGACTTATGGTCACCCATGGGGCGATATGTTTCATGAAAATATTTAAGTGGTGTTTTAAAAGGGTTGGCTTCTAATGATTTTATGTTTAATATTGGAAAATAATTATTTTGAGGCTCTAGAAATGGTTTTAAATATGTGAATTTGTATTTGACTTTGGTTTTGGTGTTAAATGGGGGAAACAATGCTTTATAAGATTAAATGTTTTGAAATGAGGTGTTGACCACCAGGTGGTTTGTAAAAGTGGTTTTAAATATATTTCAGAAGATGATTTCAAATGGTTTTTGTATTTACTATTTGGTGAAAATGGTTTTGTGGATCATGTTAAATGAAATATAGGTATTGAGAAAAGGGTGATTTTAAAATATTTAATATTGTTTCTGGTTTAGTTTTTTTGGAATGTGAAGAAGGGTTGGGATTTTTTGAGGCATGTTTTGGTTTTTATGGTTGTTGGGTCCACTATGGTAGAAATTGTGATTTTTAAATATTAAATTAGGTTTATGGTTTAGTTTTTTTTGTAATGTGAAGTAGGGTGGGGCTTTGTTGAAGAATGTTTTGGTTTTTAAGGGTACTTGGGTCCATAGTATGTGCTAATGATTTAAAGAGGGTTGTTTTGTTTTTCATGAATATTTCATATGGTAACGATGATGAGATTTAGTATTTATGAAAATATAGAATGGATTAGGTATGAGACTGATGCTTCAGGAAAAGGTAGTATAATGTAAAATATTGTGTCGAACTATAGATCTAGACATTGATAGTATACTTCCTAATTATAACTCTAGATTGAGGCTCTATGGGATGATGGTACACCATGTGGAATAGGGTATTGGACAGATGCTCCTCCTCCTTGGGCTGGGATAGAATGATGCATTAGGTACCACCAATGTCATGTATGGATGGATGCTGGACTGAGGTTCTTGGCACTATTGTTATGTTTTGGGATGGTTTTAATAGAATCGTTGTTTTGTATTCAAACTAATAGTCTATTATACTGTTAGAATGGGTATAATGGTTCCATACACATTTTATATTGAGGTTTATATTCAACCTATATTACATTTATAAATACTATGAAAAAATGGATCATGTAAATTAGTGAGGTACATGCATGTTGGTTTTATGATACCCTAAGTTGGATGATAAGTTAACACCCACAATATTTTTCTAAAGATTTCTAGATTATGTTATTATATGTTTTTTTCTAGGTGTGATGATTGAATAATTATCCGAATGGATACTTGAAGAGATTTCATGTTTCTTGGAATGCATCTATTTCCTATAAATTTTTTATACCACTGTTTATCCACAAACATTGTTTCTCTGATTGTTATCTACATTAGATGTGATTGGTGGTGTCCTACTGAGTTTTACTCGCACAATGCTCAGTCCACTAATTCACTTGGCTAACCAAGAAGCTATCACATGTTAATTAGAGTCAATGGTATGGGTAGAGGCCTATTTTATGTATAGATTGGTTGACTATGATTTCTCAACTAGAATCAGGTGACTGGATGGGTTTGGCTCAGTGATGACATGAGAATTTTTTATACTTTCTTATATTTATGTTTAATATGAATGAAAACTAGTGGTTAGTTTTTATATGTATAATATGTCCATTTGGCCGAAGAATCTATTTCATATTATTATTGAATATTTTAATTTTTTTTAATTTATAAATTTAGTGTAATCAGAAGTGTATGATGTTTGGTTATTGGATTTTTTTTTGTGAACATTAATTTGGGGATATAAACTCCTTATAGCTCTTATTTAGACCCAACTGTTAGTCATAATACTATGGTGTATAAGGAGGAATTCATGTGGAAATGTAGTGAAACATCTTGGGGCACCAATTTAGTGGCATCCATGTTAGGATGTTACACATTGATATACTTTTTCATGAACTGTACCCATTGAAACCCATCTCGAAGTCACCAGTAGAGATGCGAGTTACCCATGAAGCCCACCTCCAATAGGTCACATGATTTTTATTACCACTAATGGTAGATCTCACATTTATATAAGGCCTTATAATCATAATTACTGGAAATAAATATAAAATCCATTAGTCAAATCCATACAAATAAAGTTGAATAGTTATCATTTAGCAATCTATATTTTTACTATGATACATAATATAGTACAATATGGAAAAAGAGAGAAATGTTTAGCTATAAAATATCCACCCATCTAGATAAATAAATGGGTCCACATTCTCCCCCAAACTATCTTAAGAAAACTCATGAAAAATTTTATTGGGATAGGAAATTATTAGTATTAATTATGATAATATTCCTACAGAAAAATGATATATGTGAAATGACTTTTTCAGGATAGATATGTATGAGAAAAAATACATAAAAAAAGTTGAAAACTAAATATGTTTTTTTAACTAATCATTATCAAGAGAGATAGATAATATCCAAATTATGATTAAATGGAAAACCATTACAACAAGTCACATATGAGGTGGGTTGACACCCAATACTGTCTACCCAAGTCCCACACCAGGCCCATCATCTCATGTTGGTGTCATTCAATCAATCTAGTATATGAATCCATATGAGATTCTTCAAATAAGGAGTTTACATAACCTTGACCACCCACTAACTTTATATTATTAATCTCATTTATTTAAAAAATAAAATATAACATCAATAATTGATGGAAATTTCAATAATAACTTTATTAGTAAGAAGGTCATGGAAATGATTCTCTACTCATACAAGTCATCTATTAGCCTTTTCAATATAAACTAGTATCATGATGCTATACGATCCACTCCCATGATGATGAGGATGCATGAATTAGAATTAAGTATAAAAAATACAACCTTTCAAACAATTAATTTAGTCAACATATCAAATTCCAATCATTTTCATTCATGGTTTTTCATTGGTGCAAACAATGTGTATTTCTTTTCTTTTAAATTCACACTAGGGTTGATCAGGGGGTTTTTAGAAAATTTATCCCACATCGGTAATTTCTTTAGTGTTTATAGGTGAATCATTTCCCAATTCTTATGATTTTTTTTGGAGAAAAAAATAAGGTGGAAGAGGTATGTTTCATGATGTTCTGGAGAATACTGACAAAGCTTTCTAAATGGTGTGTTTTCAAGATTAACACTTATTGAATATTGTAAAGTCATGAGTTTCATTAATGATGGATTTCATTAAGTTTGAGCTTCATGAATATATAGATCATCATGAATGAGAATCATGAATTCATTTTGTAATGATGAAAAATCTTCACAACTACGAGAATCTTTGTGAATGGGTTGAATTTCAGTGAATGTTCATAAGGAAAAGGAGCATCAAAAACATGAATATAGTGGTTTTTGAAATTGGAGCTCTGACATTTGACATTCATGAAGGGATGATCCTATAAATAGATACCAACCCACTTCAGTTGATAAGAAAGAGATTAGAGAAAAGGATGAATCATTATTTTTTCATGAAGAATGTGAGCTTCATGAATTTGTAATTTTTTGTTATTTTAAGCATCATGAAATTATTGTTCTAGTCTTGGTTGATGGTTAGGTATCTTGGAAAATGGATTTTAATGATGATTGGTCATTCCAGGATTGATTATTCCTTCATAAACATAATTTTCTTCATGATGGTTGTTATATTAGAGAAGGAGCTTCATAAAAGTGATTTTCAAATAGTAGTGTTGACCATATGTCTTCATAGAATAGTGTATTTAAGTGCATCAACTCAGGTCTATGGTGCATATAGAGTATCCTCCTATTCAGGGACAAAGACATAAATTCCAAATTTAATAATGTGACCTTTATGTTATTAAGATAAGTATGACTTCACCAGAGGTAGTGATCTTGTGGGATTCTACATAAGTGTTATAAGGGAGGATAGTGTGTTTTCCCTAAAACATTTTATGGTAAGTGTTCCTGTAACAGAGTGACTAGGTTTAAAAATATGTATTCCACAATAACTATGTAATATTAGTGTATTTAGGTGTGACCGGAACATTATCGGTGTATTCTCGTTAGACTATCCCTTAGTGTTTAACTAATTAAAATTTTTCTATTATCTCTATGTATATGAATGCTAAATAATTGTATGATTCCATCAGTTGGGTTTTATAGGTTCCCACCAACAAGGAATCAATATCTACTACATTAAAATAAAAATCTGACACCATGATTCACCCCTCCCCTATTAGGGTGTTCTGGGTCCTATGTGTTGTATCATAGGAAAGTGGTTGCTGGTGTTAAATTTTAAATCTATTATGGACAATTTTGTTAATACTCATGGAGTTCCCCTTTTTGATGGAAGCAACATTTAGATTTGGATTAATAAAATGAGGTATCACATGTGAACCCATGGTAAGGAT
Source organism: Viscum album (assembly GCA_963277665.1). NCBI lineage: Eukaryota > Viridiplantae > Streptophyta > Magnoliopsida > Santalales > Viscaceae > Viscum > Viscum album. The sequence continues at coordinate 2,126,876,123 of OY728119.1, forward strand.
GTTATTTTTTCCGAAGATCAGGGGATTTATGTCACTGATTTGATAAGTCATTATATGAATTAAATAGAAAATAAAAATCTTGATATAGACACCAAATTAAAAAAAATCACTTAATGAAACTCTATTAGAGAAAATATATTTTATGGTAATGAGTTTCACTTCATCAAAGTCCATATATGATAATAGGAAAATATCTATAATGGAGATTACAATGTGATGGAATCCAAACTCCATGTTTTTTCACCATATGTTCAATGATTGGAAAATGCATCTATAATCAAATAAAAATATAATTTTAATGAAATTACTAATTTTATTGGATAAATTTAAGTACATGATGAAAAAATTATAGATATTGACATTTTAAAGAAAATATTGAGAAGGAATCTACCTAAGATACAAAAGTATCAACCCTTTAGGAAATGGATTTTCCTATTATTTTTCTTGAAGAGACACTAATAAGTTTATATATTTATCTAATGATAGTAAAACCATAAGATAGAACCACTCGAGTAAGAAAATTAATGAAATTCAAAGCCAAGGAAAAATTTATATTTCTATAGTTAGTGATAATGAGTATGATTATATTTTTTTATTTTCCATGAAATCCATGAGAGGAAACGAGAGATTTGAAGGCATTTTTCTATTGTATTATTTTCAGTGTCGTAAATTTGGAAGCATTTCCCCTCGATGACAAATGAAATTAGATTATGTATAATGTGAAGAAGAAATCAAGAAGAAACTTCAATAGTGGTTCTCTAACAATGTTGAAGAAAAATCAGGAACGAAAATACATATAAATATATTTGTACATAAAGAATACAAATATGAAAATTCATTTTTTGAGGATAGTGAAAAGGATATTAAATATGAATCTAAATCATTCATGATCAATAAAACATAATTATCTTCTAGCTGTGGGTTTTTAGATGTGGTTTATTAAACCACCGCCAATTTTTTTTAAAATTATTTAGCAGCTATTTATTAAAAATGTCGCTAAAAATCATTTTTTTGACACACCCAACACTTCTCCCCAGGATCCTCATGACCCACTAATCCCTATGAGTCCTAGAGCTCACCTCCATACTATTGTTCTATCCCCTCACCACCCCTCGACGCATCTCTCCACCCCTCACTGTGCCTTGTCTCCAATCGTCATCGGACAGTACCTTCATCGCCCCATGGCACCAGTCTCTATTCCATTATGGTGGGGTTGTTGTATGATCTTGGGATGGTTTATCTAAATTTTGTTTAATATTATTTCATTATTTTCAATCTTGATGGTTTTTTTAGGATCTTTCATTTATATGTTACCATTGTGGTAGGGTTATGGTTTTACACAGGATTCTGGAAGTTTCCATGCTTTTTGCAGGTGATTACATAATTTAACATTATTAAATGAATTTAGTATGCTTGATGTGCTTCTAAATTGTGTCTTCTGAATTATTGGAATGGGAAAAAAATTCAAATGGTTATGATATGCGTATGGGTTGAAAGATGATTTGGAAAATGAAATTGGTTAGGTTTCATGTGTGACCATTTTGTATGCATTCAAAATGTGTTCCATGAATTGTGTAAATATTAGAAATTATAGTTGGATTCTTGAGTACTAAATTTATGATATTGGGTTATATCATGATATTAGGTAATGAAGTCTTATCCACTTTTTATGGGAATAATGTGTTAATGCATAATCCATTATATTATGGGAAACACATATTGTTATCAAATCTGCAATGTTATGATTTACTATGATTATTTCTATGTAACAATTTTATTCCACACTCATAAATGGCTATGTTATGATCAATGGATCTTCTTTATTATATTATTTTTTCTGTAATCATACACTGTGGTATATGTTTGGTCATTTGAGATTATATGTCCTTCTATCATGACATGTTGTCAACTCTCATGAATCCATGAAATTTTTAATAAGTTATTTATTCCATGATCATGTTTATCATATACTTATGATCTAAAAAGAAATGGAATATTGATAAGTTTTTATCTTAACAATTATTTGATCTTATCCAATTCTTAGGTTTCCCATTAAAATATCTTGGGGTTCTAAAACCTTTCAATTCTAATTTACCAAGGCTTTGATGTATTAGGGGAGATTTCAAGGATATTACCACATGAAATTTATATATTTTCATATATAGTCTCTTGACCAATAGTGTTATAAATTTACCCTATGTGTGGTCAGTTGGTTCCATGGTACGGTCGATCAGTTCCTTAGTATGGTTTGTTGGTTCCTTCATGTGGTCTGTCAGTTCCGTCACATGATTGGTTGGTTTCTTCTTGGAGTTTGTTGGTTATTTTATTTGGTCAATTTGTTCCTTATTATGTATGGTTTATTTATTTTATTAATCACTCGATCCTTTATGTGGTTATTTGGTTTCTTCCTATAGTAACATATTCCTTTATTCATTTAGTCTGTCCCATCTTGCAGTTGATTTGTACGTTCATGCAGATAGTTTATTTATTCTTGAATCCACTTTATCCTTAATACATTTGGATGGTTATTTCTTATGGTTGGTTATTATCTTTATTTGATTAATTTATTGACTTTAAGTGGTTGATCAATTCTCATTGTCAGTTAAAAAGTTTGTAAACATTTTGAGTTCTTCAAAATAACAATATTTTTTTACAAAATTATGTGAAAAATGATATTAATGTAAAATGTACAATTAAAGTCATAAATAAATATTTTAATATTTATTTTTGGGGATTTAATATTTTATTTTAATTCCATAAGACTATGGATTTAATAACTGATCGAACATTATATAATTGAAACAATGTTTAATGGAAATTGAAATATTATATTGAAAACAATAATTATTACTCTTATTCTTGGATCTATTCTGGGAAATTTAATATAAATGATTTCATTTATCTGAGTAATTTCATGTTTCCTTTGATTATGGAAAAAAATAACTTACTAATAACCCTTGGATTCATCTATCCTAATGGTGAATCCTTTTACCTGATGAATCATAGAATGTTCTACATCTTGGTTACCCATGTATTTTCTAAATTAGTGAGTCATGTTTAAGGTAGGATTTTGTTTCCATTTAATATTCCGAACTTTTATTCAATTATTATACGATTTATCAAGCCCTTACCTTAGTGATATCAAAGTTATGGAATCAGTTGTTTGTCCATTTGTTTTGGTGTAGTACGACATAAAAAAATCTATAGGGATGGGATCCTTGTTATCCAATTCTTTTATAGATCCTTTTAATTGGAATGCTTTGGTATTATAGTTGGTGGTTTTTATGGAATAAATAATGATTTTAATTAACTATATTAAAATTAATTGGAATGAAATGGGTGTAGTCACATTGGTGTATCAATTTCCTCATTATTTATAACAATTTTCTTTGAAATACTTTAACATGTTTTGATATTCATGCTATGGATTCTATGAATTGAAAACTATTATTGTGGTTTTATAACCAATTCATTTAATTGTTGTTTAATCCAATAGTTCATAAAATGATTAATATAAATATTTTTCATTGAATTTGATTCCCATGTTAATATAGAAATTGTGTAAAAATACCCATGCATAAGCAATTATGTTGAATTTTATAATGGGGGTCTAGTTTTTTTTCCGGGGGTGCATCATTATAGTGCCTTTCACCTTAGAACCTCTTAAGATAGTGTGCCTCAATGAGGTCGCCTTGCCTTACCTCTGACTCGACACTCCATATACACCTTGTTGTGCCTCTCTCTAAGGTTCCCTAAGGCACATGTCTTTAACAACACTAGATTTAACGAAGAGATTTTTTATAATGTGGGTTATGCCTTATGATATAATATATAATGTATATACATGTTATAACTTCATTAATTTAATATAAAACAATGGAATATTCTAATAAGTCTCTTCATAAAGGAATATCAACTAGTTGTTCAAAATCAAAATGTAATAAAGTATATCCAAGAACACATCTACTTAAATGAATTCAATTGCAACTGAATTTTTTTAGCACAACTGTAACTAAAACAATTTTAATAGGATTTATTACAAACAATGATATTCCACATATAACATCAATAGTGAATAAATGAATTGTTATACCCAAAAACACAATCTAAATAGGATCCACTAAGGAATACATCCCCTCTATCCAACTTGGATAATATATACTTTATCATCATTAATCCACCCATTCACTCAAAGAAAAAAATGTTACAAAATTTTTCCATTAAATAAGAAAGAGTATCATGATAGTAGCTTAACAGTTTTGAGAACCATGCTGGTCCTATAATCAATTATTACAATGGATTGTGATTATTTTTTAAATGATTCCTTAAAATAATAATTTTATTAAAAATGGATTAAAACATGTATTTTTTTCAATTTGGGTTCGTAATAGTTTTTAAACAAAAAATTTAACTCATTTACACATCATTTTTCTAACAACTAGACTTTATGGATTTCATTTATCCCTTTTAAAAGCTTAATTGTTCACCATATGTATTTATATCAGAAAACATTGTTTAAAATATTCATATTTTTTTAAACTAGTATATATGAATCTCCTTACATATTTAGTAATAGTTACATGTTTTACTTTTTTTAATACTGTATAGGAACATTGTGATATACATGGATAAAAGATGGATCAAATTACTAAGGAACACACCTCAGTATGCTAAGGGTTTGGAGAAGTTTTTAGATTTTGAAATTTTCATTCAATTGTTTGTTTGGAGAATAATATGTCAATTTCCTAAATGGAAATTTAAAAAAATGGTTTAAGAGAGATAAACATTATAAGCAATTGATATTGAAGTAATTCTCTAATAAATATTTGTGTCAGATTTGGCATGGAGAATCCAACGTTATAGAAAGGTTGAGCACTAATTCCAATCAATAGAATGAGATCGTAACTTAGTCAATAATGGAGAATGAAATGAAAAACCATATAAATGATGTATTCAGTATTGCAAGAATCCAACACCAACATCCAAACATATCAGAACAACAAGTTGAGGGTGTTATAAAGAGCAATGTGACATGTGATGTTTTTGAGATTTTAGGATAACCAGATCAAGATTGTAACATATCACTGGACCCTCCTCGTGATTCTATAGAGACTAATTTAAAATAAAACATCACTGTTTAGACTGATGCATTTCTTGGATTAGTTGACGATGGAAATCAAGAGTTGTATAGTGGATGTTTGAAAAATTCAAAGCATACTTTTCTGTTGAAGTTGTACCATATCAAATTCCTAGGTGTAATTTAAAATAAGGCAATGTCCATGATATTGGAATTTTTTCATGACGCATTTCCTGAAGCAAACATCCCCATTTCTTTTTTATTATATAAAAAATGTTGTTAACATGCATGGGTCATAATTATACAAAAATAAATGTGTGTGTACCAATGATTGTATGCTTTATTGGTGAGAGGATTCAAGTAAAAATTATTGCAATAAAAATAGTTTTCTAGATTGTATTCAATGAGTGACGTTGGATGTCTGAATCAACATACTACCATGAAGAAGAAGAAAAGGAACACACCTAAAATGTTTTTTGTGTAAATTTCCTTTAAATAATCGATTTCAAAGATTATTCATGTCAACAAAAACATCTAAACACATGAAGTGGAATTCTGTATAAAATAACAATGATGGGTTAATAAAACATACATAAGATTTAAAATCATGGTAGACATGTGATTCATTACATCCATATTTCTCATCTTATCCTAGGAATGTTCGATTGGGATTGGATGATGATGGATTCAACCCATTTGGGACTTTGAGTACTGGTTATTGTATTTGGATAGTTGTTTTGATCCCTTATAATTTTCCTCCATGGATGTGTATACAACAAACAAATTTTATTATTTCGATGATTATTGCTGAAGAAAATTCCTAGAAATTATATTGATGTATATGGGAAGCCTGTAATCTAATAATTACATGAGTTATGGTGAAACGATGTTGAGACATATAACAATTCTTCTAAAATAGTGTTCAAATTGCATGCTACTCTAGTGTGGAACATTGGTGACATCCCTGGAATTAGGAATTTAGATGGTTTGAACACATACATGGGTTTGGATTTTCCTATTTTTAACATTTATGTTGGGAATAAATGGATACCCCATAGTTGAAAATGGTGCTTCTTGTTCCATCGATGATTTCTCGATGCATCTCATAGATTTCAACATAACATTTCAAATTCTATGGTTTCATTGATCAAATACCACCTCCAAAGTCATTAACATGTTCTAAAATATTGTCACAACTTGGAAATGTTGAAATAGAATTTAGGAATGTGCATCATTTGAATAGTAGTGTGAAATGAGTTTGAAGTGCATCTTCATGTGAAATATAAATGCAATAATGGAAGAAAAAAGTATATTCTGCAATCTTCCATATTGGTAATTTTATTTTTTGTGGTATAATATTGATGTGATGGATATTCAAAAGTTTTTTTATGACAATTTGATCTTCACATAACTTAATGAGCATGGAATGTCGAATGATCATCTCATTGCTCAGAAATAATTACAAGCAATGAACATAAAACACAATCTCTGGGCAGATGAGAATGAAAAGTATGCTCAAAAACTTTTTGGAATGAAAAATAGGGATAAAGATACATTCCGTTGAATTTTAGATATTGTAAAGGAATTTAATGGTTATTAAATTAACATATGAAGGTTTTTTATTTTAATGCATCGTAGGTTACATGGATTGAAAAGCCACGATTCACATATTTTCTTACAGAAGTTACTACCATTAGCATTGTATACATTATTACCTTAAAAGGATACTTCTATTGTACTTTAATTGTGCACATTTTTAGAGAACTATTTTAGAAATATCAACATCCATTTTTTCTTGAAAACCATTAGGAGAGATTTTTATTGACTCTTTGTGTAATGGATATGATCATTCCTCCATCAATTTTTACTATTACGATGCGTTTAATAGTGCATTTGATTGAGGAATCTAAATCAGGATGCCATGTACATTATCGATGGTCATATCCAATTGAATGTTAATTTATTTATATATTTTTTAGTCAAGTTAACAATTATTTTCACTTAATTAAATACAAAATTATGTTTTTCTATTTCATAGATATCTTGGAAATTTGAAATCATATGTGAGAAATAAAGCTCAACCATAAGGCTCTATTTCTATAGTTTATTTGGTAGGGGGATGTCTTACCTTATTTTATGGATACTTAGATGATATTGAAATATGATTTAATAAATTTGGATGTGTTAATGACACATTTAATCAATCTCAAATACCTTTTAAATCAACAATATTTCTTGTTGTTGGCTGATTAGTTTGGAGGAACTAAAATGTTACATTGACATAAATGGAATTTTTACAGGCACATAGATAAGTGATGCTGAATAGAGAAATTTTAGATCCATTTATTGAAGAGTTGAGGATGAAAACAAAGAGACGAATGAGAGGAAAAATATGAAATGAGAAAGATATAACAAAAGTTGTTAACAAAGAGCTCGTAGAATGGTTTGCACGATGTGTAAGTTTATAAATCTTTCAATAAACATGAATATTAGTTTGATATATATATATTTTAAATCTTATAATTTATATTTATTTTTTAGATCATGAATATTGATACTCAAGTAGAGTTGTCAGAAATTTGATGTTTCTTGCTTGAGTTCCTCTAAAAAAAGTTAGCAAGTTCAACGTTTACAACCTGAATGGATTTACATTCTGTACAGTCGATCGAGTAGAGGGTTTGATAAAACTGAATAGTGGTATCTATAATTTTTTTTAAAGTGAGATCCTATGGAATGTTGATTGATATTATTGAATTAAACTACCACAAGCATTTTTCAGTTGTTTTATTCAAATGAAATTCGGTCGATATTATCAGAGGTGTTGAGATAGATTCCTTTCAATTTACTTCTGTGAACTTCTCTCTCTTGATGGATGTCGTTGATCATGAATATCATGATCCATACATCTTATCATTGTAATAAAAAATGGAATATTTTGTGAATGATGTTGTGGATGAATGGTGGAGTGTAGTTTCTCACATAAAAAAAGAGATTTGTTTGATATTGGTGTTGAATTGGAATATTTGACCTATGAAATTGAATCTCATCAACAGGAAGAAGAGAACTTATTTGTCCACAATGATATTGAAAACATTATTCTAGAAAGGTTGGATAATGTGTATGAATTAATGGAGAAGGAAACCAATATTATTTAAGGGGAAAATGATTGTATGCATAGTTATGCATTCATTTAGTTACCACTTATTTTATTTGTGCATCCATTCATTATCATTACTATGTATATTTTGTTTGTGAGTAATGTGAATCTATTATATTTTTTAATTTTTTTCTGCATAAAATTATTAAAATATATTGTATGAAAATAATTTTATTTGATTAAATGATAGGGATGCCATGGAGGAAGCACATAACCACTTCTAGTTCTTCACGGGGATACTGGAGGGTGACTATTATAACTACAAATTTTAACATGAATTAATTTATTGCACCTTTTTATACTAATTGTTTGTTCATAAAAGATGGAAAAAAATGAAAGAATGTAGAAAAATATGAAAAGTTCAGATATATGAAATCTGACCGGAGAGAAGGTAGTTGTCCCATTTTATTCATGTGGGGTCCCTATGGATGGCATTGTAGGATTACATGTCCATATTTTAGGCCAGCAAGCCACGGAGCTGGTTTCTCTTCTGATTTTGTATGATCATTGGAGATTTTGGAGAAATGTCAACTTGAAAAGAAAGGTGGATGTAAATTGTGGCTCTTGGATTGTTTTTATGGTGTTATAAATTTAGAGGTGATTGTAAGAGTAGTGCAGGTTGTGAAGTTTCGTGGTGATGTTTTGAGTTGCTTGGTGCTCTTGTTGTCAACCCATAGGATGGGAATATGTGTGGATATATATATATATATATATATGTGTGTGTGTGTGTGTGTGCATTTTATGTTTCTTTTGATTTCTATATGTACCTCACCCATCCCAGGTGTTATACGAACTTTGGTGGTGATGTTCTGATTTTGTTGGAACTCTTGTTGTGAACCCATTGGCTGGGCATGTATGTTGATATATATATTTGTGCATTGTATGTATTCTTTGATTTCTATATGTACCCCTCCCAACCCATGTGTTATATGAAACATTAACATGGATTTTTTTTCAGGGTACTTGTACTAGGCTGGTAGAATCAGTAGCATATTTTTATTTGTAAATATACCTTTAGCAGTAGTTTAAACTTCCACAAGGTAAATGGACTATATATAGAGGTGGCTTTCACAGCTACAATAATTTGGAATTTTATTATTTTTGGTAGTTATAATTGATACTAAATTCATACATGGTATAATTAAGCATTTTTTTTAACCGACACTAAACACTACTCTATTTCTGCTATCATTAAGCGGTGGTGGGTGTGGTTTTCACGGTGTTTTCACTGGGATAACTGTCAGGAAAACCACACTAACTACCGCAAAATGTGTATAATATGACGGTTTCCAAAAACCATTTCTATATTGAGGACTCTTATTTGTATTGAACACTGACACCCAATTTAGCGGCAGTTTTAAGAAACCATCATCATAACAATAAAACTGATTCTATGTAGTGTATGTCTTGTAGTGGATGGCTACAATCCAAAAGGTATAAAATTCAAAATATAAAGATATTCAATTTATTAGTGTTGTGGATCTCAAGTTGAAACATGAATATGATCTTGATAAGGATTAAACTCAATGAAATTGAAATATAAATATGAGAGTTTTTTCAAAGGATCATCATAGTATGTTGATCGACTTGAGGTAGAAATGGATCGACTGGAAGGAGAGGTATAAGAACATTTAATAACTCCTAAAAGATATATAGAGGTTATGGAATTAAATATCCATATTGAATATCATGTAAAAGTAATCAATGATCTTACCACAAGACTCGAGTAAAAGGATATGATAGTTTAAGGACATGAAGAAGAAGTTTTCACTTTAATCTGTAAAATGTAAGTTAAATCAAAATCAATGGAAAGGAAGATGAAATTATAGTTTGAAAAATTTTCAGATGAAGATCTATAAAAAAGAGATAAATGTTGTTATAGAGGAGTAGGGAAGGCCTTGAGTGATCAAAGATTCACATTTATGTGATAAAGTGGAATTAACTGTATTGTAAAAACATAGAAGGATGGAAATATTATGATAAAAAATAATGGGAATGAAAAGGTTGGTCGTATCACAAAGGAACCTGTTGTTATGACAAATAAATCGTTCAACCAGTCAGAAAATAGATGTGAATGTAATCCTCAAGTATCCAGGGATAATATCCCATCATATACCTTTACAAAATAATGGTACATGTTGAGTAATGGAAGTGAAAATATATTTACACATATAAAATTCCAATTATATGATTTTCAGGTCCATACCTCATATTTCTATGAAGAAAAAAGGATCTTTCTAAATAGGGAAGTTACTAGAAATCATAAAAGGAGAATGAAATAATATACATCATTATATAAAAGAAATAATTTTTATTAATATTGTTTTAAGTATTGTATCGATGTCTATAAATCTATTAAATTCTGGATGGGAAATGGTAGGCATAATACCGACCGAAATCGGAGACATTTCAATACTTATCCAGCAAGCAGAGCTACTCTTGAAAATATGTATTATCCTATGAAAAAAATATGAGTACGAAGAACCCATTCACACTAAAAATATATTTTAAAGTATATATTTATAATTCTTAAAATCATGTAACTCATGGAAGGAAATAAGGAGATCAAGAAAAAAAATATCATAGAAATTTCATTCAAAGCTATAATAAAATAGTAGGAAGTAGATTCTTGATATTAGTTACTCATATCTGATAAAATGGAATTAATAAGTATTGAATACTGTTAGGAATATGTTTGATGGAATAGTGATATATAGAAACTATTGTGATTTAAAGATCAGATGATGTGGAAATACATAATAATAAAATGATGAGGTACGGAAAAATGAAGTTCTCCATGTATACGGTTTGCGTCAAAATATTTTTAATGTGATTCAAAACTATGAATTAGGAGTGGTGGTGATATTTAATCAAAAGGGGTTAACTATCAAAGGAAATATAGGTAATTATATCATGAATGGATGAAGAATATGTGGTAATTTATAATAGGATAACAATAAAGAGAGCACTTGTTACTTAATAGTTGAAGAAGAAAATGACTTGTGGCACAGGAGGATGAGTCGCATTAATCAAAAGAGCATGGAATTGATATATAAGAATAAGATTGTTTTCAACCTTCCTAATATGAGTCATGATAGATAAAATACATGTGATACATGAATGTGAGGAAATATGGTCGGGAATTCACATAAGGAAAAGAACAAAAGGGCATCAAATCTTTTCAAACTTATTCACATTGATATATGTGTTCTAATGAATTTGGATGGAAAATAAGTATATAGAAAATTATTTTTTTATTAGTGATTATATTAAAATGGATTTTGATATGTTAATGTAGAAGAAATAGAATGTTCTTGATTTCATAAAAAGTTATCATTGAATAAATGAGAATGAATCAGGCCCCACAATATGGATTATGTGATCTGAAAAAGGATAATAATATACATTGATTGAATTTAAAAACTACATTAGTAAACATCAGATAAAGAATGAGGTGTTTGAAGTGAAAACCCCTCTAAATTATGGGGTTGTTGATCACATAAATCAATAGGATAATAATATTCCTAGGACTATGCTTATTGAGAGTCGTGTTTCTAATCATTACTAGAAAAATGTTCTTCATAGAGTAGTGTATACTAAAAATTGAATATGGGTATTTATAGGAGAAACTAGGAAACCATATGGGATATGGTATGGAAGGAATCCCTATCTAAATTATTTTTCTGTTTTTGGAAGTAAATATTACATTCAAAATAATGTGGGAAATCAAGGAATATATGGTGATTCTACTAATGAAGTAATATTTATTGGAAATTTAATGGACTATAATGTCTAAAAGTATTACAATTATCATCTTAAAAATAGTTAGGATAGAATAGATTTCAAAATCATTGATTATTAAACCATAAATACCTCGAGGATATTATATGATGAAATTATTGAAGATAAAGAAGAAGTGGATAAGGGATAGATTCAAATGTAAAAATAGTGGAAGGCTTGAAAATTACTTATGAATCACAAAATATGATTATTTGAAAAAGTAATCAGAAAAATAAACCATTATTAAAGAAACTTCATCAGAACATCAAAGGAGTTATAGAAGAGAATAAATTCATCAATTTAAAATCATTGGGGTTTAGACCTCACCTGCACAGACAATGTGAAAGCACAGTGGAGTACATTTTTCATTTCTATCAATTGTAAACCTGACCTCATTTAAAGACATAGTATAAGATGAATTAAGGTTAGGCCCATAAATAAATAACTATATAAGAATGAAAAGAACTGAATATGGGATCTTGATAAGAGACCTGAAACATACAATTAGATTGTAACAAAATGGATTTTTATGAAAATATCGATGAGTGAGGAAATGTGATCCGAAACAAGGGATGCTGGGTTTGTAATGTCTATACAAATATTAAAGGCATTTTTATCAAATAAACATTTTTTAATATTTCTAGATTTTAGTAGGATGACTTTCTCATTTTAAGTAAATTCAAAAAAGGTAAAAATTTTAACAAATAGATTTCAAAACAAAATTATTAAATGGAGTTCTTGATTTTGAGGCCTATATTGAACAACTAGAGGGATTTATAATTATAAATGATGAGATTATGTTTTTTAGATTATAGAAGGTTCTCTATAGACTAAAGATGGAACCACAATCATGGTATTATAACGGGATTCATATACGAAGAAGCTTGAATTTAATAGAAGATGTGTCAACCGTAATCTATATGTGAGGAACACTAAAAAAGAGATATTTATGGTTCTTATATATGTGGAAGATATTATTTTTGGCAGAGGTAGTATGGGATTAGGGGAAAAATTTTATTATCACATGAAATATGAATTTCAAAAGACTATGATTCATGCATTCACAAACTTTTTGGGTATATAGGTGTTTCAAAAGAATGATCTTACCTTGAGTTCTGAGAAAAAATATGAAATAGATCTACCAAATGAATTCACCATTCCTGGAACCAAACCAATATCGACTCCAATTGTAGTATGGAAAAATATTATAAATCATGAGGATAAGAAAGCTATGAATCCCACCATGTATAGGAAAATCATTGAATTTCATTATACATGACTATAATAAGTCAAGATCTCATGTTCACAACATGTCTAAATTCCCTCTTATAAAGTAAACTAAATGAAGAGAATGTGGATGTAGTTAATAGAATCATGAGGTATATTCAAGGTAATCTCAATTTTGGATTATACATTATAGCCATAAGAGATAATGAATTATCATCATTTTATGATGCAGACCGGAATGGAGATGAATTGTGTAGAAATTCCACAAGTCGTGGACTATTCTACATTGGAAATAAATTTGTATATTGGTTGAAAAGAAACATGAAAGAAATTCTCTGTATATGTATAAAGAAGAGTATATATCTTCTTCAAAGGAATACAATCAGCTATTATGGATGAAGAAACAATAGACTGATTATGGTAATGAGGTGAAATAGCCAATGGTCATTCATTAATATAATAATATAATTGTCTATCTTAAAAAGAATATGATTCAGCACTATCATACCAAACATATTGTGATCATATATCACTTCATTAAAAATAAATTTGGAAAAATATTGATTTAAATGAAGAGGTTAGAACTAATGAACAAGTGGACTAAATTATGAATAATACATTGGCAGTATATATATTCAAGAAACATTAGTTGAACCTTGGTGTTCTTCCCCCTCTATGTGCTTGGAGAGGTTTCATATGGTCCCCTCTCCCCATTTTCATTAACTAATTCAATCTGTTTGAATATATAATGCTGGTATATATGGGTGATATGATATTGGGGGAGTTTTTTTAGAACTATAAGAACAAATACTAGTTATATGGGTTTATTTAAAATGGGGGAGATAAGTGAAATTCAATGAGAATTGGTTTCTAGGTTTGGTCAGTGGCCTATGATTGAATCAAATTCATATTTTCTAATATTTTTTATGCATAGAGTATTATTATATAGATATAATGTGATTGATCAGTTATTTCATTCCTATTATATTTTGATAGAGGAAGATTCATTATTGAATTTATCTACAAATTTCTAACAAACCCAAAGGGGGAGGTTTTGGAACCACAATTATTCATTTCAGAAACAAAGTTTATCTTGTTTTTGTTGTCACTCTACACTAAGGTTGATCATGTATTTTCCAAGACTATAGATCATAAGATTCTAATGTATTGAGTGTTGAAGGTTTCATAATTTCCTAGTGTTTTCCAATTTTTTGGATATCAGAATTTGGATAAAGGAGAAAGTATGAAGAAGGTATGAAACATCACATGAAAGCATTGTGAAAGGAGGATTTTAGGATTAACTCTACTCAAATATAGTAAATAAACGATTTTTTTGAACATTTTATTTCACAAAGGTTAATATTCAGGAAGATATAGAGCATCATGATTGGTAACTGAAAACGTATTATGGAATGACCAAAAATCCTCATTATTACAAAAATATTTATAATCAGGTTAAATTTAATTGGAGCTACAAGAAGACAAGGAGCTTCATGGACATGAATATGGTGGTTAAAAGAAAAGGGGAATTTGGTCTAATAACTTCATGAAGATATGATCTTATAAATAGGATTCCACACCTACTTCATTTTACATGAAAAGTATTATTTAAAAGGATGAATCATTCTAAACAAATGAAGGTTGAGAGCTTCATGAATGGAGAATTAGTTTTGAACTTGAGCATCGTGTAAAGACTATTATATTCATGACTAATTCATAGGTGTCTAGGAAAAACGTGATTCGTGATGATTGGGTGTTCCATAGGACATAGTTCTCCATAAAGGTAGATTTCTTGATGATAGTTGTGAGATTCACGAATAGTAGTGTCGAACATTTTTTAAGAGAAAGTTATTTCATGTTCATCAACTCTTCTCTACAATAAAACCATATCATCATTCTTTTCAATGATAAGGACTTAAATTCCCAATATACTGATGTGATCTTTAAGACATTAAACTCAGTAAGACTTCATCCAAGGTAGTGAGATATGGGTAAAGAATTGTTCTCAGTGAGGCTTTGTGATTTCCCTAAAATTCTTGAAAAGGCATTATTCCAGAAACAGATTTACTATGAATGTTATTATGTATTTCTTAATAAATATTTTATCATAGTTTATTTAGGTATAATCGACACACTTTTATAGTATTCTTCTTGGACTAGCCCATAATGGTGAACCATGTAAAAATATTGTTTTTTCTCCCTTCTTGTGAATTATAAATGATTTTAAGATTGCATCAAATAGATTTTATAGGTTCCAACCATTTTGGGAATAAGATCATGTACATTAAAAGTAAAATTTGACACCTTGATTCACCCCACATCCCGGGTATTTCTGGTGGCCTACACAATCATCATATCCAAAACTATGCCTATGACTTTGTATCATGTATCCATAATAAACACATATTAAACCCATCATGTCAGATTTCTAGATATCAAAATATAATATAATCTAATTCCCACATCATAACCTATATAAATCCTTAAAAATCATAATAATTATTACTATTAGTAACCAATAATTAGAAAACAATTATCAATGTAATAAAAAAACATCATTATATTAATTATTGTCATAAATAAGGAAACATCATCACCAATAGGGAAGTTGTTTTCTTACCCGTCTATTCATCACAAATATATTCCATTTTATTATTTCTTAATATTCTTGTGATTCATATTTCATAATAATAACCCATTCCATCAATAATTTTCATTTATCATCATACTCTCACAAATTCAGCCTTAGATCATTATTCTGGAAAATTATTCCAAAACCTTTCATCAAATCATTCTCAATATAATACAATGTCCCTAATTTGACGGTGGATTACATCTCTATTTATTTATTTTGTGATAAGATATTACAACAGAGTGAAAACATTAAACCCTACACACATTTGTTTCTTTAGTTTATATATTAATTAACAACCATCCGTGATGAAATACGACTAAAATTAAAATCTAACAATACCAGGCCAATTAAAACCTCATCCATAAACAACAATATAATAAACTCACTATGTCAATAAAACCTATCATGTATATAGAAATAGTCCCCACTCAGGTTGTCCCTCTAATCTAATGAACTCCCATCGCTTATTCCCACTCAATATGACACCCACCCACCTCCTTTTTCATTGCTAAAATGACACTCAACATGCCTTCCATTTAGCACCATTAAGGATGGAAATAGTAAACAACCACCTAAATAGACCTATATATCTCTATTCAACCCATGGTTCAAGAATAATTATAAAAAAATAAAACATATAATGTAGTAACCTATATTAAAAGATTTTTAAAACTCCTTATATAATATAAATGTAATCAACAACCCATGATAATATACAGAAGCCAAAAGTAATGGTCTAGGATACAAATAAAGAAACCCCAAGAACCTACCCCAAGGAAGCATCTACCAAGGTACCAGAACATGGATGAACTATGTAATACCTCAATGCTATATATATTGAATAAAAAAATAAATTCTTATTCAGTATAAATTATAGGTTAACCCCTTTGATAATCCCCACTTCCAAGGATCATTTGTTATGTTATGATTCTTTCTAGGTTACCATACATTCATATTTACATTACCAACATACAATACTCAATTAATAAGATATTTGATTTACATGATCATCATTATGTTTAGTAATTATCCGAATTCAAACCCATGATATCCATATCTATGTTGAAATATAATCAATAGTAATTATTATATCAACATATCAATATAGTAATAAATAAAAATCAACCCATACTTTTCACCATAACATGTACATTTAATAATACAGTTTGTGGAGCCTTTATAATATATTCTATAAGAGTAGGTTAAAAAAATTCCAATAAAATTATAGGGGAATATTTAAGTAATAAAGGAATAGATTAAACATGTAGTGGATAAATAGTCTATAAGAACATGGTTTGTATAGTTAAGTTTGGATCCTTTTAAAATTTGACCTAATTTTTTTATTTTTGACCCAATATAGATTCCTCATGAGTTAGAAAAGGTCTCAAGGGTATTTGGGGCTTGTTTAGAGCCCGAAACCTATATTGTGTTTTTGAGAACTAGGCATGGTGTATGGTTCGTAGTAAACTGTGTGGGGAGACTACATGGTAAAAGGAAACTATGTGAATTACAAGCTTTTTGGGATAAATCATTACTATATAGTTGGTGAACAGTTTCTCTAACTGTGTACCCTAACTAGGTGGCTTCCCCCTTTTCTCTAGGTACCCATGCAGGGTTTGTACATGGTTTGGAAAAATATATGTCCAAACTGTGAACACGCTAAAGTTATAGTAAATTTACATTTTTACCCTTAATGATCTAATTAAGGCCCTCCATATTCTCTTATCCAATTTATAGAGGGATTAACCTCCATTTATACCATTCTAGTGATTTTTTAAGGCCTAACCTAATGATCAAGATATCTTTCTCATACAAGATCCATTTGGGCTTCTATTCATAACATTTGATGTGCATCAGTAATTACTCAAGTTTGTTTGAGCTGTTCTTCATCTCTCTTACTCTAAACCTAGTCGTTGAGGTGTAAGTGTTTTTACTCTTTTCTCAGATCTACTCCATTATATCAAAAATCAGAGACAAATAATATATTTTTAGGGTCATAAAATACTATGTTGGGTGGTCTATAACTCATCCCTAATGTTTTTTGATTTTGGAATTGTTGTGTGGGGCCCGCTGATTTCATCGGGAGTTGTTTATTAAATTTATATGCCATTATTATAATCATTATTCCCATATGTTTATGCTCTTTCCAAATATTTTTTTATTTGTTAGTGGTTGTTCCCACAACTCTATCCATCACATGTAGCATGTTTTCCCATAATATTCATTTTAGTGTTTTCACACGTTTGAGACATTGTTCAGGTGTTCCTTGTTTGACCTTTCTAAGGCTAACCTTTCTAAATTAAATGTATTGATTTAAATTATAAATTTCATAATGGAAAGTTCCATTTATTCTCACCACTAGACCCACCTAAGGTAAGTGATTCAATTTGATAATTATATGTGAAAATGGAAATTTGGAAAGTATATTATATATATGAATTGACCTTTTAAATGTAATTGAATAATAGGATTCCTGTCTGTAGAACCCATTACCATGTTAATGGAATGTGGAGGAGTGAGGATTGTTTTTTGACAATTCCTAAAATGGATTAAATTAATGTTTTCATGCTACAAGGCTTTGTTACACTAATGAAAGTAATGGATTTAAAAAAATGGAATACTATATGACATCATTATAAAATAGTAATGGCATGAATAAATATCTCCTTGGATTCCTTACGGAATGAAGTGAACACTCAGGAACCCCATTTTGATTCAAGGATGCAACTAGCTTTGGTTCGAACCCACCTGAAACCTGATCCTTGTCTGTTCTTGGATGTTTGGTATGACACAGTAGGATCCCTTCAATAATATTACTCGATTCCTTGGATAAAATCCTTGGTCCACCATTGAAATGTTGTTACCATGGTTAAAGTCTATCGGGGCCAGTCATTGATTATCCCCACTTTACCTAGGATGAACTCCTTGGACTCAGTATTCATCTTATTGTTGAATGACAAGGACTATGAACCTTGGATTATAATATTATCCTTAGCCACATAATAATCATTACAGAGTTAGAGACCCTTAAGGTATATGTCTCATTGGTTATTACAATGGATCATTATTATTAGATATAATTATAGTTTTCCTTGTTTCATCTCGGAACCTCTATAATTGATAACATGTAAATTATTTATAAACCGGTAATAATGATATAATGAACTGATTAAATGTTCAAACACTATCTAAGGGATGGAATAGGTACATGGGTATTTAGTTATATTGTAATAATTTACTTTATATATGCATGTTTTCACACTATTAAATTTCCATTACATAGGCTAGATGTTATAGAAACCATTGGTGGTGGCACACTGAGATTTATCTCACACCCTCTCTGGGTGCCATTTGGTACCTGAGGCTAATTACATGTATGAAGATGTTGATAAATGGAAACATAATTCTTCAGACACTTCATTTCATTATATGCGAGGATGAAGCTCTTAGTAGATGACTGAGTTATAGCCTGAGATTCTAAGGAAAGTTTATATGTTTCTATTTTTTACAATGGGTTTTTTCATGTATTATTGCTACGTTGTATCCATGTTTTATATCTTACTAGATACATGACATATCATCATCATTTATTGTATATTATTCTAGTTATTTCAATAATTGTTTTCATTTTCTATTTCTATTAGGCCCTCTGTTTACTTATATTTCATCCTCTATTTAGCTTTGTTTATATTTATTCACTATGCTACTATTTGGTAATGAGGTGATAGTCTCCATATGGACACACCCTATGAACTCACTTCTTGTCGGTAGTGTCTAACATTTGGGGGGATACGCTTGAGGCCATGTGGCCTACTAGACTCAACGCTCCTATTAAGTGGAATATGGGTCTGAGATGTCACAATGTGGTTTTAGTGTGAGGTTATTTTCATTATTTACTATTTTGAGATAATATATTAGAGATTTTTAATGCTTGCGACTTGGTTATAATCCATTTTTTGGCATCGCAAACCCATGTTTAGGGTAAAGTATGATTTTCACTTATTATAATTTTGTTCTACTTTTTCCTATTATTGTTGATATCAGTTAAACATTGTGTGGCACACATTATGTGTGGTATTGTTGATTATTCTTCTAATTTTTATTTTATTTTATCCTTGGACCAATGATATGAGGGAAATGGGAATCCTTACCTACATCATATAGTCACCTAGATTTTGCATGTCATGCATATTTCTATTCCATATAGTGAATATCACTGGTTTCATTACTTAATATACATGTTCTTATTTAGTAATCCCTTCTAGTATATGTGCTTGTGTTGATATGATCTATGATTGAGTGGTTGGATGTTTCAATTCATGAGGTGTTATGGGCCCTCATGTTTTGGAATGAGTAATTTTATGAAACAGTCATTTAATTATAAATTCAAATGGGTTTCATTTTCAGGGATAAGGAGTACATGTCTAGATTCATTAGGAATTAAAGACCATTTAAAAGTAATATTAATACCAGTTAAAAGAATATACAATCATAAAAGTGGAATGGTTGTAGTTCTTATCCCAGCTTGTCATGTGTATGAAAGGTAATGGAGTAAACCTGGTAGTAAAATATAAAATTAAATGAAATAGTTTCTAATAAATTATGAGGCAAGTTACTATTAACCATTCATCAATAGGGACCCTAACATTAAAATCTAACCACTTACCGATAAATGTCCATATAAGATGGTAGTAGCGGTATTATACCTTGGTTAGTGAGTTTTCGTACATTCATATTCTGCTAGTGATGCTATCCTTAGGCTTATAAGTTTTATAAGGTATGTTCCTGGAATGTTTAGACTAATACCTCCATGATGTGATCATGTCCCATGCTAGGAAGGTGGATATGACCACGCTCTAGATGTCGTAAACCCTAAGCCCCCGGTCTCACCACCAGGAGTGAAACATGAGGCACCACGTGATGTACCAGATCTGAGAAATGATTCTTTTTTTCGTGAAATCTCAATACATCTAATGCAGTCCATGAATGGTGCTCCACAAGCTTCAACTAAAATGGATGACATGGCTCATGAATTTTAGCTACAACATCCACCCACCTTCTCGGGGGATAGTTGTTTGCAGGATGTTGAGTCTTGGATAGAGGCTAAACTGTGTATCTTTGAGCATCTAAAAATGTCTCCAGAGAAGAGGTTCATACATTCTACTTACATGACACTTGATTTGTCCAAGAACTTTTGGGATGTAATCAACTTCGCTGGTCATTATCAGGGCACATTATTTTTTTATTTCCATACTGCCTTTTATAATTATTATTTTCCTTAGACATTATGAGTTGACATATCAAAATAGTTCATACATCTTGAGAAGCTTTCTATGATAACTATAAAGTATTCAGTGTGTTTCATTGAGTTATAACGCTTTTCACTACATATATCCAAAGAGGAGATTTCATGTGATAGACGCTTCAAGGATGGGACCATGTTTATCATCCATACAGTAGTGAAGGTCTTTATTCTACCAAATTTTTTTCTTGAAATAGCCAATTGGTATATTTTCACTGAGTACTACCTAAGGGAAACAAAACAACACCAGGAATAGAGGATCATTTTGCGGTAGGTCGGTAGTTCTCTCAGTGGTAGGAAACATTCCCTCCAGGTTTCTCGACATAGCGGTGAAAACCAAAGTACATATTTTGATAACTCAATAGTGTGTTATCAATATGGATGGCGGGTGAACCTAAAGACTCATTGTGATAGAGACCCAATCGAGTGTTGATCCTACAACCCTTCGGGGAATCATCAGAGATTCTTTAGGACCATCCACCATATTTGATTAGAAAAGGATCAGCGTCAGTTCCACCTTCAAGAGTAGGTTATTTTGGTCTACATTATGCATGGAGTTAGAATAGCACTAGAAAGACTAGTAGAGGAGGATTTCATGGTTGTGGAATCTATACCCCTAATCAAAATCAATTCCAAAAAATAATTTTTTATCATGGTAGTCCAGATGTTACACAAGGCCATGTATAAGGACTTTTTCATACACTACAACTAATACCATATGATCAAGTTGTGGGACTATCAAGTTGTGGGCCTTTTTGGAATAGTATGTTGTACTATTATAATGGAATATACTATTGTATATTCTCTAATTGATATAGTTTATTTGATCTATTTTATATGCATATCATTTTTGGATTGTCTTATACTAGAGATACAATATTACGGTGGTGTAATAACACTAGATACCCTATCAGGAGTGTGGTCAGAGGGAATACTCCAATGTATGGACAATCCCCATGATGTAGGTAGTTACTCATTCTTATGGAACATCTTTTTTCTCAGTATGAAAATATTTGATTTCATTATTAGGATGTATTGGTTGGTTCAGTATCATGATTCTGGAAACATCTATCACTGAAGGGTATCATTTACATCACCAGAGGGAAGTAGTTATCTAGATAAGGGTGAGTGTGATTTACAAGCTGGTATATCATGACCAGAGCATCATGGGCTAGGTGGAGTGATTTCCCAAATTGATAATATCTTCATGGAGGATCAAGTATTATTCTAGGATAAATTTCATATAGTATTATATTGTTTCAATGATGTTTTCCATGATAACATTTTTTGATTACCACCTCAGAGGGAGGTAGAGTTTACAATCAAGCTTGTTCATGGAGAAGCCCCAGTGTCCATTCCGCCATTCTTGAGGGAACCTACAGAGCTTTAGGATCTCAATATATAGTGAGATAATTTAGAGGGAAATTCAATTACATTTTAATGTTCATCCTATTGGGTTTTCACCATTCTTTTTTATAAGAATGTAGTTGGAACCTTATTTCCATGTGTTGATTAAAATTTTTTGAAGCAACTTGCAGTGAAAAACTGGTATCTACTACCTTGAATAGATAATCTATTTGACTAGATCTGGGGAGATAAGGTCTTCTCTAAGATTCACCTAAGGTCAGGATATCACCAAGGGTGAGTAAGGCCATCCGACATACCTCGAACATCCATCCATAACGGGTATGATATGAATGAGTATCTTGTTATTACATTAGGTCATATAAACATGATGCACCTAAAAGGAATCATTTATATATGAATAACCATGAGTTGAATTTGAAATTTATATTATCCCAAACCACACTAACACAAAGACGTAGTATTGAAGATGTGTGAGGTCAAATCCACAGAGAGCGGGGAATTTAGTGAAGAAAAATCTAGATTAATGTTTAGTTCACACCAATTTTAGTCTGATATTTTTCAGCTAATTATGAAAATTAATTCGAATAGAGAAATAGAAGAGAGGGGAACCAGTTCCCAGGGGCAGTTTTTTAAAATAAACTAATTCAACATTACTTTAAAAATAATTATATTAAATAGTTAGACAACCAAACACTTATATTGACAAATGAATTGTTCAATCCCTATAAAACTAATCTTGAATTCCAATTCATCATGGTCAGAAGAATCCAAATAACTAATGTTCATTTAGTTTAGATTTCCATATGTATAAGTGTAATTCAATTCAATGATCTTGAACAAATTATCTTAATCATACTGGGGTTCCTTCATTATTTAAAACATATGGTCAACGATTCTATGATGAATAAATTATAATCTAATTTAAAACATGATACTATCACATAAAATCATCATTATAATTAATGATAAATATAACTATGATGGTACACACACCGTTTTGACAGATTCCTCTCCCCCTATGGGGTTTATCCAACCTTCACTAGGTGATCAGTATCAACAATTTAACCAAAATCCATATGAGAGAAATTAGGAATTAAATAATGAGACGAGAATAAAGAAAATAAAAATATTTTAATTAAGCTAAATAACATTTGACATTACATGGAAGAATAAATGAAAAAAATTAGATACCTATCTATGAAGAATTTGGTTCGGAACACTACGATAGTCTCCTGGAAGTTTATCATCCATACATTTTATCGAATGTCATTATCTTGGTTGGAATACACCTTTTATAAGGCTCATAGTCATTAGTAGGGTTATTTCTATTCAAAAATTACATTTATTATCCATTCTGAACTGTCAAAGAGAGGAAATCCCATCATAAGATACATTGGAAATCAATGTTTTCTACTGTATCAGGGCATTGCATGACATGTAATGGGTATTCATGTCATGTAATTCTAATCCAATATTTTCTCTGTTAAATTTCAATAAGTACATATCTCACATGAATCACATATGGGATATAAAATTTTGACCCTTCTCACAGCATGAAACTGGATGTCATGTCACGTAATGATGATTCACAGTTTTCTTCACATGGTGAAATGAAACTACATGTCATGTATTAATTTTACACTATGTGTATATATATCTTACAACATTAGAACCTCCCTTGATAGGATTATTTAGTTTCGTGTCATGTCATTTCTCCATTATCATCTTAAAAATTGGTTATTATAGACATAGTTGAGGTTTACCAACTAATAAATATTTCCTAAATGATATCTAGACTTCATAAGGTATCTATGCATTATCCGAAGCATTAAATGTGTAAGAGACCTATCCATAATGTATGTTACATAATTTGTAAACAAAATATAAAAAAATGATGATATATAAATTCATAAAATAGTTAATCCATTTATACTATCAAGATCCCATATAAAATGTTCCAGTGTAAAAAATCAGGAATTTTATAGAAAGAAAAAATAGAATTGAAGAATATATATTAATAAGAGAAAATTGGTTTTTGATAATCATAAATATATTAATATATAATTTAACAATCGTGATGTACTAATAGGAAATTATTAAATCATGTTTGTGAATTATATTATAAGAAATATGATATTTCTTCTATATCTATTAATTTTAATTGATAATATTTGGAATTTAATATTTTCGATTAAAATAGAGAAAGAAATATAATGATGTTGGAAATGTTCATTAATTTTTTATAAATAATAAACTAAATGTATATAATATTTTATTGATTTTATGATTCCATGATAATAATCTAAAAATACACATGTTATCATTTTAAAAGGAGAAAATTCAAATATAGAATCTACTTTTACTGTTTGATTTTCATATAGTTTAAAAGAATGATTTTAATGTGGATTCAACTTAAATGATTAATAATAGATGATTCTTTAGGGAATATATAGATGTATATATAATATATATTCAATTGAGAGATATATGAATGAAAATAGAAGGGTACTCCTATCATTTTATAGGATACAATAGCTTGATAAAAAGGTAATATGAAAGATCATTGTAGACACTAAAATATAGAGAGATGTGAAAAATTAACTAGAATATAATATGGGGAATGAGGACCATAATTTTATTTTTATATTTTCTATATTAATAATATTTATAATATATTTTACATCAATTCAATTTAAATGATAAAAAAATGGAGAGTGAATTATTAATGTTAGATTTAATTTTAGGGGATGAGGGTTGAAAAAATTAATAAACTCTCAAGGAAGACGGTGATGTAGATCCTATATTGAAGATGATTCACAATTTGGGGATTTAAAACATAGGAAGAAGAATTCTATAAGACATGTAATATTTTATATACTTTGGAAAAAGGATAATGAATAAGATGTGGAAATACATACCCTTGTCTGGTTTTTTATGACCTAGGTATAGATATTTTCATATATTTAAGAGACTATACATTAGTAAAAATCACAAGTTCTTATGATTGAGTTGGAAAATAAATGCAAGAATATTCTTAAGAAGATATATGATGTCAAGCTACATCAAAAGGATGAGAAAAATGAGGTTAATTATATCATCATAAGGTAGTTGAGTAACCTATAAATAAGAAATATCATAAATCATATTGATGTTTTGAAATCGTGAGATTATTAGAGATCTTCATAAAATGGATGGAATAAAAACATGTATATATACCTAGTGGGAGGCTATTGAACTAGTGTGATAATAGGCATTCAAGGAGAACACGTTATGTTTCTATAAAACTTGTGGGAAGTTTGATGTCCTGTAACTACAATGAGAATCTTTGTTAGTGTTTGAGTAATTATGTGATAATGAAAAATCATTATATTCAATTGGATATATATTGGATAGAATAATACCATGATGCAGTGAATTTATAATCATGGAATGGAGTCATATTTTATATCACATCCCAAAAATGTAAAAATCTTGTGTGTCATACTTTAGTTTCATTCTTACATTTCACGTGGTTTATGTCACTAGTAAATACTAAGCAGATACACTACTATCCTAATTGACCAGAAAAGTAAAAATTTCAAAAAGATCATTAATTAAAAGTTAAATTGAAATATGGTATAAAAATAAACAACCCATAATTCACTCCACATAACAAGTGAATATATTGGTTCCAAGGGGAGTTAATTTCCAAAGGGAATATCATTGCAATTTACCTTCACATCTCCTCATCAAATTAAACATCACTCTATACTCCCTCTCTTATTAATTTCATGTACTATTTATGGTATTTTTTTCCAGTGACATGATATTTATCTAATCACAAAAATTATATCTTGTTTTTAACTTTGAGAAGTTAATTCATTATGCCGGCATATTTATACTATATTCTAATGTTTTTATAGAATATATTGAAACCATTATAAGGCCCTAGCCGTAAAAATAACATAATATTATGTTTTAGTAAAAAAAATTACTTTCCACAAATTTGGTGATATTTTTAGGTTTATAGGTTTATAGAATTCATCCATAAATCATACATAACTACTCAAATATTAAAATGTAGAAAATTCTACTCAATATCAATTTTATATAAAAATAATAATTTCTAAAAACGAACATGGTTTCCTTTTGTGATCAATCTTCATAATTTTTTCATTAATATCCTCCTTTTATATATTATTTCATAAATCATGGGAATTTTTTTAAAACCTTCTATTAACACAAAATATCACTATGGGGTATAAAAAGAAAGTAAACTAGTAGTTCAGTAAAAACCTAAAAACCCATAAAAATACTTTTATTGGAAACATCATATTTTAACCATTAATGGAATTTCCATTCCATTAAAAAGATAATTTTTTGTACTGATTTGAAATAAATTATTTCCATGAAACACATTATAAAACATATAAAATTCATTTTGGTACATTGGGACATCATTTCATAAAACCCATGCAGAACCCTTATAGATTGGAATAACCCTACTACCAACATAAAATATAATTATCCAGAAAATATTATCATTACCCAATGCATTGGATAACTATTTGGGTTCACCCATCATTTAAAATGTCCAAGAAGAAAAACTGGTATAAAAAAATTTCAAATATCATTTTGAAATCATGGATATGGAAATGAAAATGAGTTTGAAGGAATACCGTAAATATAATTTTATTTTTCAAATTAAATCCCCTTGTCACTTCAGAAACACCTGAATCATAAACCCCATTATAGAATTAAAATATTAAAAATACCGAATATATAGATAATATATAAATTATTGATATATAATTTTGAATGGTATTTATATACACCTTATAAAATAATAAAGGTTCATAACATCAAGAATTACATCAATGGAGGGTAATTGAGAAAAAATCCTTTACCATAAGTCTGATTCGTCGCATATTTACATTTAATTACTGAATAATATAAATATACTAATTATTTACTTTATTGAATTTTTTTCTTGTTTATTTTTCGTTTTATATCACTAACTACCATGTCAAAAAATTACTTAATTATTTTTGTTTATGTCATACATTTTGTCAATATTCGGTACATGAGTCCAGAATGAATTCAACATGTTGTCTATATTCAAAATGGTCATTATTCCATCATCTAAATAATAATAATCATGATATAATTATCCAATTTATAAAAAAATTATATTTTCAAAACATCCATTAATTATGGATCTGAAAAATGAACTCTGTTATAATCATTGATTCGAAAATCCATACATATGCATGATTAACATTTCCATTTTTCAATGATCATTATTGAAATTAGGTTAGTATAATTTTACACTTAAAGATTAATAATAATATAATCAATTTAAGGTTATTAAATTAAATTCACATATATATATATAATCCATGTGATGTTGCGAGGAAAAACGAATCACATCGAATGACGGAGGTGATAATTGACACATCTGCATGAAAAATGAAGCAAATTTTATGTGCATATAATTTAATAAATAAAATGATATTTTATCTTTTAATGAAAATAAAATTTTCATTAAAATCAAATATAAAATTTAATTCCATCATTATAACCTGTATTGAGAGACGGTGATGGCAAATGAATTACATCTGTTCACTAGGCTGTTAGTCACCGTACACACAGTCGATGAATTATTATCTCATTTGATGAAATTATAGATGGAAATGGGTCATGAAAAAATAAAAAACATATTAGTATATTTATGATATTGAAGTTAATATTTTATCATTTTGAATAATATTATCTTGAGTATAAATAAAAAATAACCCAAAAATGTTTGGTTAAAAACAATACCCCTTCTTTAGATAATATTCTTTTCTTAACACCTTAATACCACTAAAGGTGGTGTTATTACTCTAGTAATAGATTAATAATGTGGTTGGGGATTCAAGTAAGTGATTTGGGTGGATATTTTATGAACCAAATAGGTTTTTCAATGGGAATAAAAGAGAAGTAGATGAGTCCTTTTATAGGAGAGGTGAGGGGAACCCTTGGAATTGCTTGAAATATTAAATTAATATTAATTAATATAAATTTAAAAATGGATCCAAAGTGATTTATTTATAATATATGATGATTATGGTTATAAATATTCATATAAAATAATTTTTCAAAATTTTTGGGTCATATTATTTCCATTATCATTTAGTTTTAACCCTTATTTAAACCCTTTAATTCTTACTGTGACAATAATAATTTTTACTCCATGAAGATTAATATATTTACTATAAAATGAAAAAAAACCGTAAATGGAACATAAATGCAATTTTAAACCTTATCCAAATCATTATGATAAATTTTATATTTATAGAAATCTCATATAATTTAATAATGTATTATATATTATAAAATACCACTAATGTCAATTTTTACACTTTTCATTTTTTTACTTTTAAAAATATGAATAAAACACTAATAAGTCATTAAAACTATTTCATTATATTATAAAAATTTCAATTACATCAAGAAAATTATTTTTTGACATTAATAATCTCAATATATATTTATTTTATTATTTTTAATATCATTGATTTGGTTTTTTCATTAATTAAATATTTACTACATAATCGTTGTGAAAGAATTTAAGGTAATTATTTATTAAATAAAAATTAAAAATAACCATCCAAGATAAATATAAATATTTTAGGCCTGAAAACACTATTTATGGTCTAATATATATTTTTCTTCACCATGTATTAAAAATGATAATCTTATTCAAAATATTAGTGGTATGAGTTTGAATTGTCTTAATATAAATTAATATATAGTGATTAAATTTATCAAAGTTCCTCCAATAGGTCATAAATTCTTCCCATGGAGGATTTTTGTCAATAAAAACTCATAAAATAAAATTATGAGGCGTTTGAGGATAATTTTATCATATTTATAGTATTATTTTCACCCTTAGTTACCTAATTTACCATTAATCACGATATCAAAAATTACTAAATTTTCTCTTCATAATATCCAAAGGGGAAAAATTTACATAATTTAACCCAATAATTCCAAATATGGAATCCATTTTTAAAAATTATAAACACAAGTTGGTGAAATTAATTTTAAATTAATCCTGTAGAAGGGGCAAGAAAGAATGTTCTAAAGTGAAAATGTTTAAACATTTGAAATGTTTTTATATCCAAATTTAATACAAAAATGACTATAGTGACCTAAATTGGATAAAAATATTTATAATTTATATATTTTTATGATTATAAAAATTAAAAATATAATTAAACATTATATATTATTTAGATGAAAATTCATTTTTTAATTAAAATATAATATTTTTAAATATTCATCAAAAAATGAAACTTATTATAAAAATACCTAAATTTAAACCAAAGTAAAATTTGATATTCAGATTTAACATTTGAATTTTATTTTTCCAAATAATACTTATAAAGTGTCAAAAATTAGTTTTAGAACATGTCCACTATAAAAATATGGTAACATTTCCTTTAAAATAAAAATACAATTTCTAAATTTAATGCGATATTTAATCTTATCATATGCATATAAAATATATTGAATAAAAGTCAAAAAAATAAAAAATGATTATAAAATTATTATATAATTACATGGGTTGTTACATTCTTCCCCCATTTTGTAAATTTCATCCTCTCAATTTTATTAACTATTTAAATAAGTAGGGATATATTTCCCTCATATCTTTTTTAGATTATCATATAGTCCCATTAAACATATAGGTTTTCCATTAAACCATACCTTAATGAATAAATTTATTATGCAACACTTTCAATAAGATATTAAGAACCGTAATTAGATATTCCTCATGAGAAATATTGTATTCCCACTGAACTACTTAAGGGATGAAAACATGAGATTAATCAAGAGAATATTTCATTAAAATTTAATCATAAAATATATTGTGTAACTGGGATAAACTGGTAGAAAAATTCCACTCAGTAGGAAACTGATCCTATATTCTCTAGTATTTCATAGGGTCTAATTAATCATAGAATAATATTCCCATTCTAACCAAAACACATCACACTTTTCTATAGGGAAACATTGAGAAAGGCATGATCACATACTTAAAAAAAGATCATCCCTATGGTTATCCTCATAACTTTGCATCCTTCTCTAATCTATACTCATGTGTTGTTGTTTCAACTGAACTTTCTATGTCATTTACTATAAAAAATATGGTCCCATCTACTTCCATTCTCCAAAAACCTCCCAAAAATCTGGTGTCTGACACCACTTTACATATACTACTCAACATAGAGCCGTCTGTATACAAGAATTAAAACTGTTATTTCTAGAAAACTAAACCAATGAAAGAATCTGATTTTACTTTCATAGTAATCTATTGAAAAATACTGAAGTGTATCTTACATGGTTTGAATTTTCCACTCAAACTGTTCATCAGATTGGGGATTAAAATTCATAAATATGTTTAATTCATTATGTAATGACTTCTAATGACCTTTCCCGAAATGGGATGTGACCATAGGATCATGGTATGACATAATGGAGAGATGCCCTAAATTTATCATAACCATATACTTTATATATAGTTGATATAGTTGATTTAAAGGAATTTTATTTTAAATGGTAAGGACATTTTAGGATTTAGTTAGTATATCAAAAATAATCCAAATCTCATTATTACATTGATATTTAATTGGAAATCATATAATTAAATACATTGGTATATTATCCCATTTCCATACTTGTACTAAAAAAGTATGGAGAATCCTCTTCAGTAAGAATCATTTTTCTTTAACCTTATAACATGTCAAATACTCCACTATAAATTTACCAATGCCTCACTTCATTCCACCCCACCAATAATACTCCCAAAGGTATCTGTACATCTTAGTGTAACCCAAATGAATGGAAAATAGTGAACTATAAGATTTAGTCAACAAAATTATCTTTAATTGGGAATCAAATGGCACGCAGAATCATTTTACAAATCATAAAACACCTTCCTCATCAATATTAAAATCAAGAAACTTTCCCTTATTAATGGATTATACATTCCCTTGCAATGATTTGTCATCCTCATGAGCTCTCTTAATTATTTTTGAAAAAATCGACTTCAATAAAACCTAAAAAAACAATGGATAACCCTACATCCAAAATATCTAGGACAAAATTTATCAAATAATTAACCATAGGGTCACATTCAAAACTTACCTTGGTCAAGGTAGAACTACATTTTTGACTCAAATAATTATCTACATTGTTTTCTTTTCTATAATGGAAATGAATCAATGAATCTTAATACTTTATTAGTTCCTGGAATCTTATCCACCAAATGTTAAATCCATTCTGGGGAATATATTTTTCAACATTTTGTGATTAGTATAAATTTCTCTCTTTACTCCACAAAAATGATATGTCCAAATTTTTAATTTAAAAATAATTGTAGCTAATTCCTAATCATGTGAAGTGTAATTTAACATATGAGGCTTCAACTGACATAAAGCAATTGTAATTATAGAGTCATTATATATTAGGAAACAATAGATTCTTTTCAATGAATCATCACTGTTAATGTGAAATTCACCCTTTTAGAAGGAATTTCCAAAACATTAGAATTAACCAATCTTTTTTTTCAATTCCTAGAAATAAGAATCACATTTTATTTCTATATGATCTTAATGTATTTTAATGTTAAATTAGTGAGTGGGATAGAAAACCGAATAATATTTTCAGTAAAAAATTGATATTAATGAGCAAATATATGAAAAATATAAATCTTAGTGATATTTGTGGGTCTTGGACATTCACTAATTATATTAATTTTAGTTATATAAATAGTTATAAAAACATTATAAATAATTTG
Source organism: Viscum album (assembly GCA_963277665.1). Taxonomy (NCBI): domain Eukaryota; kingdom Viridiplantae; phylum Streptophyta; class Magnoliopsida; order Santalales; family Viscaceae; genus Viscum; species Viscum album. The sequence continues at coordinate 2,126,908,495 of OY728119.1, forward strand.
ATAAAAAAATGAAGTTTTTTTCAACCAATATTCACACTTTCTAAATATCCAATATAGTTTTTTTCATTTACGGTATTTAGAACAACACTTATATGTCTTTTATGCTGCTCTTGAATTTTAGAATATTCCAAAATTTCATCAATAAAAACAACTACAATCTTATATTTTAAAACATTAAAAATTATATTCATAAGATCTAGGAATATAGTAGTTTCATTATATTACCTAAATGGTATTACTAAATATTCATAATGCTAATATTTAGTCAAAAACTGTTGCTTTTGACTCTATACTTATTTTACAATCTACTAATGGTACCTGGACTATAGTTCAAATATCAAAAAATAATGTTCCCTCTAGAGATGATCAAACAAATCAACAACATTATGAAAAGGATACATGTTTTTAATAGTGATGTTATTCGAAGATCTATAGTCAATGAAACTTATTATTAAAATATCTTTATTTTTTAAAAACCAAACTAGAGAACCCCTTGGTGAAGTGATAGTTGGTTGAAATATTTATCTAATAACTCATGTATTTTTTTCCATTATAAAATTTTTCTATGATACATTTGATAATGGGGTTTTTTAATAGGCTTCACATCAGGTACTAATTCAATAGAAAAATCAACCTCTTGATTCAGAATAACACCATGAAAAACATCCCAAAAAAGAATCAATCTATTCATTTAAAAGTAGCATAAAACTAATTTAAATAGTCTCTCCATTTTCAACAATATGATCTAGGTAAATTTAAATTACATCTCTTACCAATTTCTTAGCTTCTTGGCATGTCATCAAGGGCATGATATTAATAACCAGAAAACTCTTAGCACAAAATCTATTTTATAATGATAAAATGAAACCAAATACATACTAATACTGATATAAAACTCTATTATGGCCAAATCAACATGATTTTCTATAAATAATATCCCATTGAAAATAATAGGATGATTCCTATAAATCATAGTTTCTTTATTACTTCCTCCCAAGGTTTTCAAAAAAAAGTAGTATCTTATATTGATTTGGATATATTCCCAATTTAATTTAAAATATATCAGAACTGAATGAATGTAATGATCCATATTGGAAAATAGAATTGGAATAATTTTAATACATAAGTACAATACCGTCACAACTTCATTGGATGGACCAACATCAATAATAATAGTTCCAAATGACCTCAATACACCTTTATATTTCTAATCATGATTATTTCTATATTGAGAAAATAACTTTGGAGATGCGTTTTAATAATGAACCAAATCATTACAACTATAAAATATCACTATTGGATGGATATAAACTACCCCATTCATTGATTCCTTAGGATTCATTTCATCACATTCATAGTCCATGTGACCAAACTTTTCACATCAACAACACTTCCCTGACTTCATAATTGATTCTCCTAGGTGTTTTTTTACAAAACATACCACAAGATTTGGATGTTCATTTTCATACCTCTAGATTTCATTTTTGTATGTTTCCCTATCACCTCCCTTATTGAATACTTATTACATTTATAATTATGAGGCACTAAATAGTTAGAAAACTACATCTCAACCTTTTAACCCTAATAAAATTAATTCTCAAAGATTATATATTATCATGTGGAAAATGCTCCCTATAGAATTGGTTTCAATCCCGATTAAAACTGATTAATTTTTCTATTAGTGTCAAAAATTAAATATAAAAAATTCATGGACAATATTGAGATATTTTCCTCATATTCAGATATGAATTCTTTATAATTTTTCTTCAATAATATATTTTTTTCATTCAGAGTATGAAGAACATAGGGAAATATTTCCCATGGAAATTATACTTGATTGTTTCCCATTATATGGAATGAAATACAATATTTCACTCTTCTATTATTAACTAAATACCGCCATCAATCAGAATCTCATAAAAAAATTAATAAATAATGGGTTAACATTTGACATTATAAACATCACATGACATCAAATATATTTTCCATATAATTGGTCTATTCTTTACCTACCACTAGGTTTGATGATCCGTTGAATGATGGGGGATGTTGTCTCATAAAATTATCCCCAATTAACATGTTTATTTGTATTGTATTGGGTTACTCTCTAGAATGGATACCACGACCATTTATCACATGAGTTAAATAATCCATCACTATCACCAACTATTATGTTCAGATTCTAAACATCTCATGATGATAATTTAAAATCATATCTCCCTCTTAATTATTTTACACAATATGTTCCATGTTTCCTCTAGGGAAACCCATTATGAAAAAACACATTTTCGATAAATCAATACGGTTATCTTCAAATACTATAACAATATAAATTTACCATAAGGTAAACATATTGCATGAGAATGTTATTAATATTACACTGACCTCTAATGTTATCTAAACCAACTATTGATACCAATTATATGATCCGACCTTAATCATTGCATAATCTTAATTTTTCGTCAAGAAACTACTTTGTTTCTAAATCATGATCTTTTCAAGATTAGTATTTTATAGAATTATCCATCACTCAAACATACCAACTCTTATATTTCAATGTAGACACTTCCACTAAATATCAATTTTTTTCACCAAAAAAATATATTTTAAAATAAACATGACTTCTTTTCATGTTTAATCTTAACAATTTTATCATTAATGTCATCCTTGCCTCCATTCTCCCTTAAATCCTATGGAAACCATTTTAAAATAAGGTATGGGCTCAAAATATCACCAAGGTATATAAAAGTAATGGAATTCATTTGTTTAGAAACATCATGAAAACCCATAAAATTTATTAACTTGAAAACATATGATTTTACCCATAAAGTTAAATATTATTCCATTAAAATTGTAATTTATTTTACAATTTGGAAAAAAATTATTTCTATAAAAACTCATTAGAAAGTATATACAATTAATGTATTTAACATGGGAAATAATTATATAGAAACCCTATATAAGAAGTATAGAACCCTTATAGATTATAATAACCTTACGACCAACTTCCATTTTAAATCTCATGAGAATATATTCACTAACCAATGCAATTGTGTGATATCATTGTTAAACCGTCATTTATAGTGTACAATAAACAAAAAATAAATGAAACACTTCAAATATCATTTTAAAATCATGAACATGGAACAAAAAAAATGAGTTTGGAGGATTACTATAAAAAAATATTTTTTTCAATGGAAATCCCCTTGTAATGATAAATATTTCATGATTATAATATATAGACATTAATTTCCTAATTATAACCAGTATTGAGAGGAAGTGATGTAAAAAAAATTACACCGGTTCATGAAGCGGTTGCCTGCGTACACACATACGATGAATTCATTTACCCTTGGATGGAAGAAGTGATAGATAAGGGTCATTCCACAAATATAATAAAATATTAGTATATTTAGGATAAATAAGTTTTTATTTTAATTTATATTAATAAAATTTTAATGAAGTTGAACAAAAAGAAAAAACAAAAACACTTGATTGAAAAAAAACCTATACTTCAGACAATCCCCTTTTCTTAACACCTTAAGACCACTAAGGGTGGTTTTCATTCTAAAATAAGAGTTCTGGAATGTGGAGAGGGATTATATAAAGGTATTTGGTTAGATATTGTATGATACAAATAGTTTTTTAAGTGTGAATAAAAGATAATTAGAGGAGTCTTTTAATATGGGAGGGGAGGGACACTCTTGGAATATCTCAAATTATTAAATTAATATAAATTAATATTCAATTTGGAATGGATCAAAAGTGAGTTATTTATAATATAGGGTGCATATGGTTCTAAATCTTCATATTAAATAATTTATGTACAATTTTAGGTCAAATTATTACCGTTACTATTTATTTTAAACCCTTATGTTACTCGTTTAATTATTATAGTGGCATCATAGATTTTTACTCTTTGAGGGTTAATATAGTTACAATAAAATGAAAAATAACAATAAACGAAACATGGATGATATTATATTTTTTATCCCAATAGTTTGGATTTATTTATTTATTTTTAATAATTTTATATCATTTAATAAAATAATATATATTAAAAAACATCATTAATGACAATTTTGACACAATTCATTTCATAGACTCATAGGAATATCACTATAAAACTTATAATAAGAACTAACTATTATATTAAATTCCAATAAACTCTGTGTCACCTATAATATTCTTGGATGAAAATAATTACATAAAAATATATTTATTTAAATATTTATAATATCATTTATTTGAATTTTCAATTAATTAAACAATTAATGTATCATTATTGTGTAAGCATTGAAGGTAATTATATATTCCATAAAATTTATAAATAAATTTCCTTAATATTGATAAATATTATTAAATTTTTACAAGTTTTGAGGTGATCATTGAGCTCAAAATTACATTAATTACCTACATTGTTATGGTAGTGAAGGGTCGCACGCAAAGGAAGGCAGCTGAGTAATTATAAGGGTTTATTGAAAATAATCTCCACTGTTGTCAGTAGTAGAAGGGGTATATGTTTTTTTAAACTATTAAACATTTTATTTTTTTTAAAATTTTTGAATGAAGCCAGAAGGAGATGAAATAAATTATGAAAATTTACTTTTAACCAAATTGGATATGAAACAGTGAAAAGAAAAAGCAAAATAAATAGTAAAAAGAAAAGAAAAACTCATGTTAACAGAAGATGAAAACCAGAAGTTTTGAGGGATGATCAGAATAATTGCACATGATATTTTAATTATACTATCTTAAATGCATGTTATTAATTTTATTTAATTCAAACCTCAAATTGATTTGTTAATTCTTCCTCGCTAGAATATTTAACACGCTTTTCTGAAAGTCTGTAAGTTCTCCACTTCAAGAACCATCAGCCAGCAAATTGATTAAATAATACCAACAGAAATCTATATTTTCAAATGTTTTTGAAGATTTTTAATTGAATGTTTGATGAATTTCATCAATGATCGATCTCAACAAAATATCATTGATTTATAAATTAAGTGCATGTAGGTTACAATTTAATTTGATGTTTGAGAACTAGAATCAATCTTTTTGATAGAATCTGATTGTTGTAAAAAGAATTTTAAATGAATTATAAGAAAATATGAACAAATAGATATTCAAAACACTAAAATAGAAGAAATTATCCCAAGACCATATTCAATTATATATCAGTGAATACAATGTAAATCAATAAAACAGAGGAAGAAACATCCTCCCCTTAAAGATGATTGTCATGTACTGATGTTGGCTCTTGCAACTCCAAGTCTCTTATACCGCTCTTGTTGTCTCCGAAGAGTAAATACTTTCGAAAGGTATGGTGTGGAATGTTCAAATTAGAGTCTTCCCAAATTCCCGTTGCTGCTATGTTTTTATATTATTTTTTCATCTTCTGCATTGTCGCCAAAAACCTCCCCCCATCATAGGTAGGATTTTACTTTTGTGCCGTACACATGCATTTTTTAGTGCAAAACACATCACTTTTTCTATTCTAATGCAAACACTCCCTCTGAGTCAGTTTCGTTGCACCTGGACACCTTCTAGGTTCCTATATTAATATTCTGAGAAAAAAGAGGATTAATAATTAATTCTACGTTAATTAGAATATTTAAAATTTTAAAATAAATAATTATTAGTTTAATTAATGTAAGATTATGAGTTATTTAGTTTATATTAATATTTATTTATTATATATTTCATTATTATTATTTTAATTTATAATAATTATTATTTACTATAATATTATTAATAATAAATATTTATTCAAAATTAATTGAGTTAATATTTGAATAACTTAATTAAATGATAACTATTATTTATTAAAAGTTATTAATTTATAAAAAATTACTAAATTCAAAAATTATTTTAATTAAGGTTATTTAATTTAGTGATTAATTTTTATTAGATTAATTTATAAAGATTTAATATTTATTTATTTGATTTCTAATATTATTATATCTTTATTATATTTTTTAATTAGATTATTATTAATTTAATTAATTATTGTTTTATTTAAAAATATAAATTATAACTACATTATTTATTATATTATTCATTTAAATTTATTAATTTTAATTTTTATTTACACGTTATAAATATCTAAGTTTATTTAATTTTTATGATATTTTTTTAATTAAGTTTAGTTTTGATAATATTTTGTCCCTCCCCCTATTCTCCAACGCGCCACATGGGGAGGGTTTCGCTGCGACTTCCCCTGTGCATGTCCGATCCGGTGACTGGTATCTTTTTCTCTGCTCAGTGACAACCTTGCTCCATGACTCACTGGTCCAGATCCACATCGAAAATATCCTCATTACAAATGCCCTTGGCGGTGGTCTCCTGATTCCGCCGATCAGGGTGACTTCAATCTCCAATGGCGTAGATCTGATACAGCACGACTCCTACTCAACTTGCATCTTATGTTCATACAATGGTGGAAGAGGTTCATCTTCATCCCTCTCTATTGACTTCATTCCACTCGACACTGTCTCACAACAACTATCCAGATCTATGGTGGACAACAAGTTTGATTGAATTAGTTGGAGGTGGTTCACATTTGATCCATAGTAGAGTCCCAACATGGATCTGGTTAAATCTGTATTAAATATGTGTTCATATATTTTTCTATTGGATGTTCATGGTTCAACATTGAAATGGTAGTGGACATAGATGGATGCAAATTGTGGTGCGAAGCAGGGTGACTGATGGCGTCTATGGGCAAAGTATGAAATGACTCATCGACACCTAATTGTGACTAAACAATTTTAATGAATACATAAAATTAAAAAATTATTGTTAACTAAATATTTAACATACTAAATTAGTTAATAAATTAACTAAATGAACACTTAAAATTAAAAACAAATTATTTTATTAAATTAAAACTTAACTTCTTAACTTATATTTAAAACTAACAAAATAATTAAACAAAATAATTAATAAAGTTAATTTATTTAAATCGATCTAAAGATAAATTTTAAAATTAAACAATAAGTCAATTAAATGCAAATGAAATGTTTTTTTGATTAATTAATATAAACGGAAATTACTAAAAAAATTCAAGTACATTTAAAACATTCTACTAATAATGGAGATTATTATACTAGAAAAATTAGTAAGACTAATTTAACTGTTTTAAATGTTATAATTAAATAATTTTTTATATAAGTTGATTAATTAATAGATTTTATTATAAAAATGAAAAAGTGTGAATAATTAGTTAAAAGTGTTAAATTAATAAAATCAAATAATTAAAAATCTAATAAAATGACGTGGAAAACTATATCAAATTTCGACCACATCAAATTCCTCCACACTTAGATATTGTTTTTACTCAAACAATCTCATGTTATATTATCTTTGAAAAACAGAAATGTGTTTTTAATCAAATCAAAAATGTAATATGTTGAACAATTTCAAAACAGTGGACTGAATACTGTCAAAAGAATTTTTTTAATGTAATGCTCTAATGAAATCATTCCCTATTAAATTTTTTTTTGGGTAATCTAGAAAGCAAAGAATCTTCAAAATATGAGGATGTCTTTCCTCATGTAAGATTCTACTTAGTATGTCATTAACAGTCAAAACCATGTTCTATTTTCAAGAGTGATAAAAGGTTTAAAATTAGTGGAATTTATAATTTAACTCGAGAAACATTGTACTTTGACTCTCACCTAACTTCCAAAAATAAAGATTTTTTTGAATCACCATATTAATACAACCAAAATGGTTTCATACATATTAAAATTTCCTCATATTCATCTGGTGTTCATCATTCCCCTCACCTTAATGAAAACATTTTTGACCCTAGAAACATTTTTTATTTTTTCCATGGCGTGTAACATGTGCTAAGAACTGTGAATATGCACATATTCAAACATAAACTCATTGACATGAAGAAAGAATGGGTTTTTAAAGAATTTTTTTCATAACTACATAATGTTTAATTATGTAAATTAAATATGAGGTTCATTCAAATGGAAACTATTGGAATAATAAATATATAAATAAACTAATTTTAATTTTATAATAATATCAAAATAAAATTGATTAGTGAAATTATTTAAAGAAGAATGTACTTGTTTAATAAAAATATGTTTATTTTTACTATTCTACGTTAAATTAATTACAACATGAAATTATCAAGAATTCACTCCACGTTTATTTTTAAATATATAAGTAAATTAATAATTTGATTTTATCAATTAAATTTCCAAAATGTTTTAAAATTAACTTTTATTATCTGTTAAAGAAATCAATAAAAACAGTTTTTAGAAAATATAATTTCAGAAGCATATAAAGACATACTACAAATTAATTACTTACTTGTAAATACATTCTATTTATATAAAACCATTATACTTAATTTTTAAAATGTTTAAATTAAATTAATACAATAAAATTTAAGGTCTATGTTATAATGGTCCTTTTAAAATAAAAAGATTTATAGTATACTGCAGTTTTCTTGAAATTATTTTTGGACCTCACACAAGATATATAAAAAATTAAATTTATTTTAAAAAATATTTCCTAAAATATTATTATGTTACATTATACATCCATTTAAATAAAATTATACCTCAAAATTCCATATATTTGAAAAATAAACTATTGATACATTAGCCTTATTACATCCTCAAGTTCCCACATAGCATCCTCAAGCAGGAAGTTTCGTCACAAAATATTAAATATGAAAGTAATATTATTTCATAAAACTTTACTTGTATGATATATAATCTCCAATGGATGTTTCTCAAAATAAATTTGATGCTCTAGTAGTAGTACCTCTGTCTTTTAAAAATGTCTTGTATTAGAAATTTACATTACTCAGAGAGTCGCATGGAACACATCATGAACCCGAGAGATGTATATTGGATGATCCAAGTGATAAGAAATAATCCAAATACTATGAATAATTTCAAAGGTAATGACATATCTAAGAATTATTTTTCCCTAATTTCTAATTCTCATTACCTTATTCAATGAATTTAATCTTATAAACAGCTTTTCACAAACATTAAATTTCATATCGCATAGGTGATTTTCAGCATAACATTTTTTGAAACATTGTGTTTCCCTTATGTGTTAATGGATAAATCTATCCTTCTCTACCATTTTATCCACAAAATCAGTTCTTAATAACTTTATTTATCAATATTCTTCCTAATATTTGGTATTTATACTATTATCTCCACAAAGGTATTTATGAGGATCTTTTTGAATGCTCCAATGAACACTAATATTGTATGAAAAATCAACTAGAAGAAGGTATTGATCCAAAACAACATTTAAATTCATAGAACATGATCTCATCATATCTTATAGGGTTTTATTTTTACTCTAAAACTAGCCATCAATCTTTGGATTATACATAATTATGAAACATGGCTCTATATCTAGGGAAAACTGATGACTTTTCTATAACTTTAAGGTAAACAATGTAACACGATCTGATATAATTTAATATTGTACTCTATGAAACCTTACTAATTCCTTGTTATATATTCTAAAAGGATGATTTAGATAGAAATATTCTTTATTAGTTATGAATTGTGCTAACTTTATAAGGAGAAAAACTACTACCCATAAATCATTATACCCTTTAGATGTTTTGGGGAGTCCATTAACCAAATCATTAATGATGTTTTCCTATTTTCTTTCTATAATGGGAAAAAGTTATAACATCCCTTATAAATTTGTCTTTAATCCTTAAACTTCAGATATAAAAATCACTAAGGGACAAACCATACAATATATACCGTGACGAAATCCCACAATAAATAAACTTTTATATCTCTATACATATTTCGAGTCAATTAATTAATTGATAATGAGGAACTATGAAATTTAATTAATATATCGTTCTTCAATATTATTGTGGATTATAAAAATATGGGGTTATCAACCATATCATTCAATAATGATCATGGTTAAAATAAGGATCATTTTATAGATACTTTTTAGCTCCATATAATCCTGATGTGACCCTTTAATCATCAATTTTATAGATGGATAAACAATCATTTAGGAAATATATTATATCTACTCTTACATCAGTATTTCTAGATACATCCTTTATAAATCAATAAATATTACATTTTTTATCCTCATCGGTGAAATGCTGGCATTATCCTTTCAACCAAAATCACCTATAAAATTGTTTACTTTCCTCAAGGGGTAATGTGTTGAGCATTTATAATCAATTATAAACTTCAACCATATTATTTGGAACATATCATACTCATTAAGTGTTAATATATACATCAATTGTTTTCAGTATATATATTACAGTTTTCTATTTAAATATAATTCCTTCATTTCTATAATGAAAACATCACTTCTGTTAACTAGAAATCATTATTTGGGTAATTTTTAATTTTAAAATAAATTTTCATGAGGCATAGGATATAACCATGTCATTTTTATTTGTAATTAATCTTAATACATTCTTGGAAGTATTAGTATATAATAAAAACCCTTTTATACATTTGGTAATGTATTCATAGATGTGATGACTAATATTCTCTTCAATTCCATGAAATTTTTATTGCAATCATCTATATAGAGGAACATAGATCCCTTATGAGTTAACATGGAATGTGGATTATATCTTCATGAGATATTATTCAAAATATCTTGATAATATCCAACCATTTCATGAAAACATCAGATCCCAGTTTCCATGGTAGGTCTAGGACAATGTTCAATAACCTTCATCTTTGATTTATCCACTAATATATAATAATTTCAAAATATCTAACCCAAAAAAAACCATTTATATCCAAAATTCACACTTAGTTAATTTTATATAGATTCTACTTCCATAGGGTCTACAATAAAATTATCTAGTGATATTTTTGATTTTATATTCTATTTGAATATAATAGAATATAAACTATAAAGACTACTAAAAACTAATCTGGATAATCTTAAAATACTTTTTTCATTAAATCCTTAAATGTATCAGTGGAATTAGTAAGCCCAAATGTTATAAATTTATAATCATAGTGTCTATACATTATATTGAATGATATTTTGTTTATCTGATCATTTTTTACGCTAAGTTGATGATATTCAGAACTATGATCAATATTTGAAAGTATTGAGCTCTATGTAGATTATAAAAAGTCATCAATATGGAGTTGGGGATTATTTTTATTGATTGGGATATTTTTATGTTCATAGTAATATATATGGAGTCACATAAATAAAATCTTCTTTATAATAAATAGAACTGGTTCACCGTAAGATGATACACTTGACTGAATGGGTCTCTTGTTAGGATTCATCATGATTTTATTCTTCAATTTTTATAACTCAATTAGGGCCATTTTATATGGATAATTTTAAATAGGTGTGGCATATGATATGAGTTCGATTGATAAATAAACTTCACATTTTTTGGGAGAATAGGAAACTCTTTTGGAAATACATCAAATAAGGGTTAGACAATATGCATATAATTGATGTTCCATCCATCCAACATTAACTTTTTATTAAACTTTTAAACTGGGCAGTTCCCCATACAAAAAAAAGTTTAAGGAGGCCTAAAATAATGAACTCCCAAAGCATCATCCCTAACAAAATTACTACATTCCTGTGGAAGAGATCCCAATATAAAAAACAATAGACATTGATCGCCAGTGGTAATCTCGGAGCCCAAAAAATCTGCCACCTTATTCCCCTCGCGCCTAGTGTGACTAAGGATCACTTGAGAGTCCAGAAGGTGCTTACATCTGCGAACAATGTTGGTAATAGTCCATAGAATGAGGATCACCCCTTGCAGTGACCCATGGAGGATAGCCGAATCAGTCTCCACCGACTCAAGCACAAGATTATGAGAATAACACTTTTCAATGGTAATCATCACCCATATAATGGATTTGATATCTATCCGCATTTATATATATTTTTTGTAGTAATTGTTTATCATATTTCTCTTTAGAATATCAAATGTTACTTCTACTACTTGACAATTGTTTTTGTAATTTTTATAGAATAATCAAATCTAAGTCTAAGATTACCCCAAATTCGACCAAAGGGTGAATAAAAACGTTTGCAAGAAGTAACATTTTATTTATATATACTGGGGGAAATCATATAATTGAGAAGAAATTATCACAGTAGAAAGGGTTTTTAATAATAATTTAATATCTAGTCATTGGTGAGGAATAAAAATAGTCATAGATTTTTTTAGTTATTAAAGAGTGGTTAGAAATATATAAAAATAAGACACTAATTTTTCTATAGTGGATGGTAAGATTAAATTTAAAAAAATCATTATCACACTCCACATATGATATTGTGATCACATGAGATCTCCCTTTGTATCCTAGCTTAAGATGTTACTGATAGTGAAAATAGTCATTAAAAATCTAATTTGGGAACTGGTAAGTATAATTCCCATAATCCCTGCTTTGATTCACTTGAGTGTGTGTGGTGATGTATATGTAACCTTCTCTTTATTCACATCATTATCTAACTTATTCACATCACTTTAGAAACCAATTTCTCAATGACCATCCTTAATATACTTAAAATATTTATGAGTCCTCTTGAGATAATTTTATCCATGTTTCTTTCTACACATTGAGCATGATGAAAATATCATTTTCTTTTCTCCATGGTTTTCAAAGTTTCTTTCGAATCCTATAATTCTTTTATTATCAATATAATTTTATTTATGGGTAAATAAAATAAACTTTTATACCATGATTGAATTGGGATACATTTCTTCATAACTACTATATACCACTAGGTAAAATTCCCTTTAAAGACATTGTTTTAAACAACCTAAGAATAAATAAACCCTAACTTTAGGTTGGATAATAATACTAGAAACATACCTAAGATGTCTTGTAAAATTATCATCATATGTACCAATAGATTCATTAGGCTTCTTCCATAAACCAATGTATTTCTTATCGATTTTCATGAGAATAATATGAGTGATGTACTTATTAAAAAATAATTTCTTAAAATCAACCCATTCCATGGATTCAATTTGATCTTATTGACTCATATTCTTGAAAGGATTCCACAAATAATCTACTTTTCCTCCCAAACTATAGATAGAGGAAATAAAATTTTCATTCTCCAAAAATTAGATAATAGAAAATATATTTTCCGTGGTATTGATCTATTTCTCAATAACTGGTGGATCAGTAGAACCACTAAATAGCAGGGGACGTTTCCTCATGAAGAAATAAATAGAAAAAAGTTTCCTCATTATCCAAGTTATAATTTCACATGTTTCATAACTTGATAAATAGAAATTAGATTTCATTTTCTAGCTCCCAAAACATTTGATTTCTCAAGGGAAAAATCATTGAAACATCTATATCATTCATCTTTTACCTGATTTTTTTGGGTTCCATCCATTGACCAATAAAAAAATATTAGCATAAATAACTAATTATTTTTTGAAACAAAATAATCGTGAAAAATAATTTATATTATCTCTATATCTTGATAAATTATTTAAAATATATGATAGATTAGGCATATTCAAACTAATTATTGGAGATCATATATTCAATTCCTTCATGATATATTGTATATAGTTTGTTAATTTATAAATAATATCCCCTAGGAGTATAAAATATGCTGTTTAGAAATGCCCATTGCATAACACCAGGTGTAGATCAAGTATATCTTAATCAACACCTTTCAAAATTATTACCATTATTCGAAACAATGCTAGAGCCATATAATAATTAATTATACATGAAGGGATGTAATTTTCTATAAATGTATTTCTATATCATTCTCTAAAATATTATGGTATATTTTTTTTAATATTTCATATCCTTATGGTTCCGACCTGAATATTTTCATCCTAATTTATGAAGTTTTAACTACACTTTACTATGATAAAGACTATAAATGTCCGCACTTCTCATAAATATATATTACATCTTAATATATGAGTATGCACTACATAAAATAATTATCTAGGACCAAATCATATTGGTCTAGTGCCTTTGGAAAAATATATTCACAAACCACTAGTTCATAGGTGAACTATATTATCTCTAAATAAGTTATTCATAAAGAGAACCTTTCCTTGACATATAAATTTCTTCATAACATTGGGAAAAAATTATAAAGGGTAAGCTCAAATTCTATGTAAGGATTATCATTATAGAATCAATATAATGTGAGCATAAGTTTAAGAAAATATTCCATAACATTTCAATTCCATACAATATATATCATAGATAAAAAAATATGATTCCTGGAATAAATCTTAGATGTTCTTAAGACATGAGTAATAATTGAATCAAATAACACTATCCTTGAGATCAATATATTATCCTAAGACTTGTATTTTGTATCATACACAAAAGAATATATACTAAATTACTTAGTGGTCAATTATAACTACCAATGATATCATTTTGGAATGAGTTCAATCCCAAAACAATTTTAATTGTCAAGGATTACTCTTAATTATACCATAGTGGAAAATATATCTTACTGAACTTAGTTAAAATTGCATTGTATTCATATTTATCTCATCAGTTTTCAATCATTACCCAATGAATTAGAGGGTGATTTATGTCCTAGTTAACACATAATGAAAATCATTTATATGTATACAACAAAACCTTAATGCATTGATCATGTTAGAACCCATGGAAAGAAATGGGTTTCATAATCGTTTCATTATAGAATAACCTGTGGAAGAGAAACATGTTTCATAATTATTTCATGAATTTATCATCGTATACCTTTTGAAAATGAATGAGTTCCATAAAAATGTTTTCATTGTAATCCTACATCATCTAGATAATTATTTAGGATGTTGTCATTGGATCCTATCCCGCCTAAAGATTCAGTAAATTTTAATGATTTCATCTTAGATGGTAAATAATTTTGAAAAATCACTTGTAACATTTCATGAGGTATATAACAATTAAACCTTGAAATCATTTTTAAAATCAGAAATTATACGAATTAATAAATGGAAAAAATTAATTCAAAATATAATTGGAATATTGTAATGTATGTTTTAAATAATTGATCATTCATGATAGTTAGAAATACGTTTTAGGACACACACATTAAAATGACGATTCATTTGAAATTTTTTGAAAAAAAATTCAAAAGATCCTATTTAGAAAATCAAAAAAATATTCCATTTTAAATGATATTTTAAAAAATAAAACTGGGAAAAATTTCTTCAAATTGTAATTTAATAATATTAAAAACATTCATTAAATAATTTTTATATATCATGGACATGGATGAAAAATAATTTTCTTTCGAAGGGAGAAATAATGTTGTTTTTATTAAAAATAGAATTTCGAAATATTTAATACAGAAATGGAGGAAAATGAAAGGAAAAAAATGCACCTTCATGACTAACTAAAGGAGAATAAAATTTCACCAGTTTTCTGGCTCACATTATAAATGATTTCATCATAAGAAGAATCATCATAAACAATCCCTATGAACAACAAGACTGTAACATAATACCCTCACCACATTAATACATTTTGAATCATATTTCCCATGAAATAATAAATACAAATAAAATTTTAAATATCATAATAATAAATAAATTCATGACATGCCATGTTAATGGGTATAAATATACATCTTATAAAATATGATAGAAGCATAACATTACATGTGTATAAAAATAATCCAATTTGTGATGAAATCCCTTACCTAAAGTCTCAACATCCATTGTACACATTCTAAACTTTTATATAATAAGTATTCGATTATTAAACATATATTTCATATACATAATCATATATTTCATTTCATATAATATTTAGTTATAACCATTTATTACTCGTTAATTTACAGTTCTATGTTAAAATCATATTTCGGGTAATTAATCCATTATTTTTTATATATGTTTTGAATTTTAATTTTATGTCATTTTACATTGGTCATGGATAAATAATCTCAATAATTTGAACCATTATATCAAAAATATCTATTAAATATATTTAGATCAATCAAAAAATGATATAGATAGAAAAGTAAATAAATTGTTCATAGAGACAGTGGGATATACTTATTAATGAATTACGTTTCCATTTTACCGATGGAAATAATGGAATGAAGAAGAACAATATATCACCAATATAGATTCATTTTTATTTAATACAATATATATATATTTATTTCATTTTTTATTACTTTTCATATATATCATGAGTGAAAAATGAATCACATTTCATCGTGAGGTTGTAGTCTTCTACATAGATGAGTGATGTTGCGGTTTTCCCCTGGAAGAGAAAGTAAAAAAAGTTAAATTTGAAATTATAATTCAAAAATTATTTTAATGTTATTAATATCAAAAATAAAGTTTAATTACCTCATTATATACACAGATGAGAGGTGGCGTTGGAAACTATTTACATTGGTTCATAGGGCTATAGTCCATTATATATATGATCACCTATTTAATTTCCAATTTGATTGAAGAGAAGATATATGTATGTTAGGACATTAAAACAATAAAATATCATTATATTGAAGACATAGATTTTATAATATCATCATAGTATAAGAGTATTTAAAGGTGGTCTAAGAATAAATAAAATAAAAATGTTCAGTTAACAGTATCACCTCTTCCTTGTAAAACCTCATTAGGATTACACTGAGAGCCTTAATAGAAGGGTATCATAATCAAAATAATCCCTTGAGGATGTAGGTATGGAATAAAGAAATAAATTTTTTTCATTTATTGGCCAAACCAAATGGTTTTGGAAGTGTAAATATGGGAGTTGATGGGTTTCCAATTTATTAGTGGGGGGGAGACAGATTGAATTTTTTAGAAGAAACCATTGTACACATATTTTAAATGTAAAAAAGTATAAAAATGTATTAGTATTGAAAACGTATGACATAATGTCCAAATATGGTCAAAATTAGTAATTTTACATATTTTTAAGTCATTTTAACACATATCATTTTTTTATCCCCACAGTAAACTCTTTTTAACCATAACCTTGGTAATTAATTTTTACTATTTTTACTATAAATTTTGACCAGAAATTAAATATAACCTATTAAATAATTTTAATTATGGTGATTCAAAATATTGATTCAAATTTTTAAATTAAATTTATAGATGTGTGAAATTAAAATTTAAACAGAATCCCACAAATGCGACGAAAAAGAGATTTTCCAAAGGGATTTTTTTATAATTATATCATGTATTAATATCAAAAGTCCATAAGGAATTGATTCAAATGACATAAATTGGATTGTTAAATATATAATTGAACTAATATTACTTTTAAAATAGTATTCAATTAAAATATAGAATGTAAATTCATTAAATGAAATAGAAGTTTTTAAATAAAAATTCATATTTTTCACTATTAATGAAAAAAATATTCATTCTAAAAAAAATATAAAAAACTAACACTAAAATTATTTTGATATGTAAATTTAAAAAATGAATTTTAATATTCCAAAGAAATATTCTAAAATTTCAAAAAATTAATTTTATATTATGCTCACAAAAAAAATATAAATCATTTGTTTGATAAAATAGAATTTTAAAGGCATAATAAGAATTTACTAAAAATTAAGTAAATAATTATTTATATAATTTTTGTATCTAAAAAATTTATATTTTATTTTAAAAATATTATTATTTCTTTTCATACTAGCAAATTTAGATATAAGTTTATAACAACATGACTAAATTGTAATATTAATTTTATATTATAATCATTAAAACTTAATATTATGTGTAACATATGCTATCTATGAAATTAAATTCATTTGAAAAAATATAATTCATAAAATGTCTAGCTATTAATTATTTTGTTCTAGATTAATATATCATATAGATTCCACAACCTAAATTTTTAAATTAATAATAAAATCCCCTTTATCTCTAAAAACTCACTTGACCTCCCATTCCACTTCAATAAACACCCATTTAGAATGATGTTACCCTATCCTTCCCTCTCTAGATCCCTCTCAAGGTGTTCTCGATCCCTTAAAAATCTTCCACCCATGATTTTAGAAGCATCGTCTCATGGTAAGGGATCATTCACCACTCCATTTTATTAATGAACATTCGTTATATTATGCCTTTTGATTTCCAATTATTCATGTTGGTATTTATTTTTAAACATCCCTAAAACCATCCATTTGATGTCCATGTGATGAGAGACCCCTTTAAATATCATTAATCACTTCCATGGATCTTTTTATACCCTTTTTATGCAACTAAAATTATCACAAATTGTTTCCATTCCAAATATTTTTGTAGTGTATACCCATACACATTTTCAATCATGATTATTCACCTTGATATACATATACATCACTAATTGGGGAATTTCATTTATGTAACCCACATAAACCATAATAATGGTTTTAAATTTAATTAAATACATATTATTTTTATGATATATGTTGCATAAATATGCATGTACATGCAATTAATGTGATGAGTTGGCCCAAAATAATATAACCTACAATGCATTTGGTAATGGTTTTATGTCATGATATACCATGTAGGGGGAATGAGAGGTTATTCTATGAACACTATGATAGGATTTCATGGTGTTTATCCTTGATTAATGTTTTTGATGTCACATTTTATGTCATTTCCACATTCTTATATTTCCTTGATGATCTCATATTATATCATGATTTTATGTATTTGTTTATCATTCTCACCTTTTTTAGGTTACCATGATATGATTTTGACTAACATGTATTAATTTCATTATGTTATTTACGAATCATCACATTAATATAATTTACTTCTCAACACTTTCTTATATACATCCCTGTATTATCTTATACATATGTGAATGATAAATTGATTTTTATGATCATGTTAAAGGAGTTTAAAATAATTTAATTTTTCCATTTTCATGTTACAATTTTATGTGATAAATTTACCAAAGACACTAGGCCTCATGATATTGTGATGTTCTATATGTGTAAATATATGTAATAAATAAAAAAATATATTTTACTAAAATATGGTCTTTTATATTTGATAATATAGTAAATTATAATTTTTTGGGGGGATTAAGATTATAATACACTATCGAAATCCATATGGATAAGTCTGAACATAAGAATATATCCTTGAATTTTGGAAATGTATAGAGTATGCGGTTTAAATGAAAATACATCGACATCCAGGTACTACAAGTAAATGTGTCTTTAGGATAGTTATATGTAAGATGTAAAAATGATGAAAATATAACATTTAGCTTTAGTTGATCAGGACATGGTGAATACCAAAAAGTCCACACTGCGCAACTAGTTTGACACTCCTGGGGGACATTATTTTAAAAATTTAAAAGATCACTATAAAACAATATTAATTAAAAAATTAACAAAAACAATTAAAATCAGAAAATATATCATGGATAACATATATTGAAAATTTTAAATTTATAGGTTATGGAATATAAAACATCTATCAGTTATCCCCTCAATGTTTATAGTTTCCATTTTATTCGTTTAGTAGTTTCAAAATTCTAATCTTGAATTTTTTGTTAATTTTATTTAATGGCCAGGAATCAGAGGGAATGACTCAATAACCATTGTGATTATAAATTGAATCAATACCCCATTGAGATGACCAACCTGAAGGGAGAAGCGATCAAAATCTTTGTGATAATACTTTCTCAGTTAACACATGTTTTGTATAGAAACTTATGTTTGGGGGAAAAACCATATCCCACTCTGATAGAGAATATTTTGATAGAGAACTTTATTTGACACATGCCTCTATATTTTAGTGGATATTATTATCCCATAATTATGAATCAATTGATGAATTCCACTGAAAATATATTATCCATATTTCTATGAACTATGAAATAGAATTTTTGCGTGATATGATTAACATGTAGATGGATAATATGATCAATGTTTCATATTGATCATAAATACAAATCATGATATAGAGATACATTTTATGGAGCTAAAAAAATTCGTGAAAATGTATTTTGAAATATATTTCCCGACTATCTATGAACAAAATGGAGAGGATATTATGTAACCTCAATCACAAGGTCAAATAATTCATTGGGGAGTGTGAGGAAAGAATCACAAGGCATTCATGACACAACAATATCTTTTTGTTTTCCACTAAAATTATTTTCGGTTTATTTTTAGTGGGATGAGGCTATTTCTATAAAAATCATTTATGATTCAAGACTTTGACATGTAATAGGAAATATTCTAAGGTTCGATCAATGTTTAAATTTAGTTTGGAGAGTCTCCCAACTATGAGGGGAAATGATATTTGAACCATAGAATGGATTTAATCCTTCTAGGTAAGATAGAGATGTAACAAACCAATGCGAGTTACCCTCAAACCTAGCACCCCACCTGATCCGCTGCACACCTGATGTGAATTCGTTATCCCCACGTTCTGAAAACAAGAACCTGATCATCGAATAACACATCAAGGGAATAATTTCTCTCAACCAAAATGGAGAACATAAAAATATATACACAAACTCAAAGTATAATAAAATAATGGAATACTAATATGTATAGGTGTCAGTACTGTAAAAAGATAGAGGAAGAAAAAAAACCACTGAAGTAGCTATAAAATCTAAGAGAGAAGTCAAAAAAACAAAGGAAAATGAAAAAAAGAAACTACTCCATGGGATAGTGTGGAAAACCTCCCAAAATCTCACCATCGACTACCTAACTCAGTTGAAATGAATATCAGATGCTTCACTATGGCGCCTTTCCAATCGTAACATCGAACGACATAAAAAGGTCTATGCACCACCACAAGGGTGCATAGGGTGGGAGAAAAGAGGACTAATAGGATTCCACCTAGGTGTTACATAATAAATCTATGCATAAAAATTTATATATGATCATTTCATATAAAACATGGAATGGTGTGTATAAAAAAGGTTTTAAGAAAAAAAGGGTAAACAATTCCCTTTTTTCAATAGCTATAATAAAAAAAATATTCATAAATATCAATGAACTTGTTTCCATGTCATATTTATATATAATAATCAAGCATATCATGGATAAAATAGTAAGAAGATAATTAGTAAAAAAACAACAATAGCAGCACAGGTTTCACAACACCAAGGAATACAACAGGTCAGGAATCAGACTACTCGTTTAAAAAAACTATGAACAATGAATTATAGTACCTGAATCCAATGACATGTACTTCAGTACATGAGATAATTCCCAATTAATGAAACTAAAACATTATATACATACCAAGAGCCAATAATCTACAATCTTGGACAAGATTAAGGACCCAAAAATGAACCCCCATAATAGAATATGTACTGATGCTAAACCTTACACCAAGTACCAAAGGTAACCCATGTGGAAATTTTCACAATCCTATTAATTATTTGAAAAAAATTTCAAAAACATATATTCTATTTAAAATTTTCTAGGGTAAACATGCCATATTTTTTTTTCAAAAATCACTTAATGATTTGAAAATACCCCTTTTTATTTCATTTATCAGAAACCAAGGAAAACACACTTCTCATCAAATTAATTTTCAAAAAACATAAATAATCAAAAAAACATCATACCAATTTATTTATAAATAAATTTATAATGATAGATCAGTATATTTTGTCAAAAAACGTCTAGATATTGAACCACCAACCTCAAAACTTGGGCTTCACACACCCACAACGGTATCCACCAACAACTAAACACAACAAAGTCAAAGGAAACCCTAGAATCCAATACACATCTCAAGATATAATAAATTTAGAAAAAAGGGGTTGGATAAAAGGATGAGGTCCGCATAACTCGATAACGTACACCTTCCACAGCAATACCAATGAAGAACAACCTTAATGGAGATCAAAGAATCACACCTAGAATCATGATTTGACAACATGGAGTTTAGATCCATAAATCCCACGATTCTCTATAAAACTCTAAGGATGAATAGAGTTAGAAATAGAGAAACCAATTACCTGGTATATCACATAATGAAAAGAAAAAAGATCAATTAATGAAAAAAAATACCCAAAGGGGTTCAAGGGCTCCCAAAATGGAATAGTGATGGCTCTAGGATGAGAGAAAGGTAGTTTTGAGGAAGAAAAAAAATGATAATTCGGTCATGATACATGTTTATAAAGATTCATCAAGACATTACATGACGTGAAACCAAATTACATATCCTGTAATTATCAATTCTCAAAATCACTGAGAAATTCTTCACCTTTAGATAAAAAGATAATTCAATTTAATTTATGAGATACACATCATGTAACCCTATTATACATATCATAGTTATTTATATGACTGTAGAACCAATAGGTTTCATGTTGGAAATTTCCCATAAATCTATAACATCACCATTATAGGTATCCTCCCAAAACCTTCTCGACCATACCCAGATAAAGAAAAATAAAACCACAACTTTTTTTAGAATGTACCTATCAGAGAGGTATTGGGATGTCATAAAATCGCCCCCATAAAAACATTATATCCCCAAAAATACTAAGAATAAGCCTCTATGACCAAAATATGAGGCAACTAATCTCTTATCAGTGTGTCACATTCCCACATATAATGATAATTTTAACCATGTGGACATAACACTATACCCAAAGGTATTGTCCTCCCATAAGGATCCTTTGTTTTAAAATTGACTATCTTGATTGGCCACTCAGTCATATATAAGTTTGGATCAACATCAAGATCATGCCAGCTTAGAACATTTGATGGATCCGATAGATAATTTTGGAGATGAGATACATGAAATATTTTATGTATTCCCATTAGCTGTGGTGGATGTTCTAACCACTAATCTAAATTCCCACCCTTATCAACAAACACAAAAAGGTACCAAAAAATAAAGAGAATGTTTCCCCAACCTCCCAACCCATCTATGACCCAACCAAGCTGAAACACTCAAGAGCCTCTGGTCACTAACTGATAATTTCAATGGTATATGAAAATTATCCACAAAAGACTTATATTGGATCTGTGTCATTAACATTATATGATGAATCAAATGCATCTTTTTTCATCTCTTGAATTAATATTAGTATAATCAAGGAATGTTCACCAATATCTAACCAACACAAAGGATATTTACATAGAAGACCATATAATGCCTCAAAAAGTGCTATTCTGGTCATGGAATTTTAAATATTGTTATAAAAAACTAAACCATCCCCAAGTGATCATCTGAATCCCCAAAAATGATAAAAAAACCAGAATAATGAATATTCTCAAGAATCATTATTACTCTTTATTTCTATCCATATGACTATGGATGGAATTCTATATTAAAACAAACTTGAGATTATAATTCCTATTATGGGTATACCCAGAAGCGAGATGTGAACTAGGGATCTCTATAAGAATCTATAGTATATGAAACTTTTTGAAACAAAAAGAATCTATTTTACATAGATATTTCTCAACTATTCAACTTTGGTTGTAACATGAATGGTTATAAAGTGTTCAGATTCTATTAGTCTATCAATCAAAACTCATATCACATTATTATTTCTTAGGTATACCGAAACCCAAAATCAAATGATTTAAAGAAATCATCCCACTTTCAAGTTGGAACTGGAAGTGTTTGAAGAAAAAATGACAGTTTAAAATGCTCAGATTTCACCTATTGGCATGTATAGAAAAGAGATAAAAAATATGCATTGTCCCATATTATAAAAAGGAACCATAATTTCCACCACATGTCATTGGTCATCTTAGAGGTTTCTGGGTGCACTACCCACTGGGAACTATGACAATCCCAACATCACTTACTGAAACCCTAGATCCTGAACGTGATACACACAACCTTGAAATTCTTAAGAGTCGCCAAAAAGTTGAATATTTGATAGATCATATAGAACCAAACCTCTTTCTATTGAGGTTCATTAATTATTTTAAAGTATAGTGGATTCTCACACAAGAATTCCCGCCATCGATCTATCTATCCTCCAACTTCTAGCTATATTTCAAAAAAGGAATTTTGAAATTCTGTTATGTTTTCATCAACAAAAAACACTATCCAGAATATAGCCTCGATGAGATTTTTACCTATAGG
This sequence comes from Viscum album, assembly GCA_963277665.1. Classification (NCBI taxonomy): domain Eukaryota; kingdom Viridiplantae; phylum Streptophyta; class Magnoliopsida; order Santalales; family Viscaceae; genus Viscum; species Viscum album. Next base: position 2,126,932,529 of record OY728119.1, read on the forward strand.
AGGATTAACTTTAGGAGGACCAGTTGCACCCTCCTAATAAAATTGTGGATGATTTCTTAGTGGAATAAAGTTTTACACTGAAATAGAAGGAATGATCAGAAAAAATGTAAATATCTGTTCAAAATAGAAAACCCATATGTAAAAAATGATATTTTATAATAAACCCAACCCTAGAGACACATATCCCAATGTCTAATGTCAACATGATTATCATAACACAAAGAGATGGCTAGAAAATTATCGCAACATACCTCTCATGTACCAAAAATCTTATATGAAGTTTAACAGATGTCCCAAGACAATGACTCTTGACAAAAGACAACCCCCGATAGAACTTTTTAACAATCCAACCCAGATTACCCCTAAAACCCAATATCCAATACAATCCATTATATAAACTATGGGTTTCCCCAATCCCCATGGGAAGGAGAAAATTAGCAGGGAATCAAAAAACAATCCCATGTAACGATTTCAACCATCCTAAATGAATAAAATAGAAATATATATACACAAACTCAAAGTAGAAATAAATTATAGAAGACTGATATGTATTGGAGCCAAAATTATAAGAAGATAGACGAAACCAAAAACCACTAATTTAGTTAGAAAATAAAAGAGAAAAGTATAATTTAATATTATAATTAAAACAATCGACTAATCCATGTGATGGATTGGTAAACCTCCCACTTTCTCATCACCAGCTACCCATCTCAGGTAACATGACAACCAGTCACCTCACTACAATGCCTTACCTTTCCCTACATCAAAAGACATACAAAGGTCTACACACAACTAAATGGGTGCGAAGGGTTCGAGATAATAATATTAATAAGATCCCACCTTGGTGTTCTATAAAAATTAAATGAATAAAAATTCTCATATTCTCATTTCAAACTAAACATGGAATGATAAGTAGTAAAATAGTTTTATAAAAAACATGGAAATCATTTATATTTTTTCACAGTTATAAAACAAAATAAGGTATATCAAGTTTAAATAATATTTTTCCATGTTATATTTCACAATAATTAACATGAATATATAGGCTAAAACTGAACATCACTAAGCAGTAAAAAACAACAGCAGCAACAAAGATATCCCAACATGATGGAATACAACATGTAATGTATCAGAATAGTCATAGAAAAAAAATCTATTAACAGTGCATTGGTACTTGAAGTTAGTGACATACACTATAGGACTAGGAAGATAACCAAATGTGTGAATCACCAACATCTTATAAATACATAGATCCAATTACCACCACTCTAGTACAATAGAAACACCCTAGAAGTGAACCACTTTAATGGATGATGGCCTAATGGAAAACCTTCCAATTAGTACCTAAGGTAACCCATGTGATCAATTTCACAATACTCTCAATGTTTTGAAAACCATTTCGAAACCATTTATGAAATTCAACATCTTATAGGGTAAACATACCCTCTTTTTCCACAAATCATTCAATTCTATGAAAATAGCCATTTTATTTTCATTTATAAAAAACAAATGAAAAAATAACTTTTAAACACATAGAAACAATCATTCTAATTCATAATTTTTTTTATAAATCAATTTATTATTGTGGAAAAATATAATTTATCATAAATATGCTACATACAGAACCATCATACTCAAAAATCTGGTCACAGAAGCCTACAACATTATCCACAAATAAGAATCCAGCCAACATCAACATAAACCCTAGAATCCAATGAAAATATCAAGATGTATTCAATTTAGAAAAAATGTATTAACAGAAAGGGGGATATCTACATACCTCAAGAACATGCATTATCCACACCAAAACCAATTAAGAATGACCATTATAGAGATCCAAGAATCACACATGGATTCATGATTTGATAAAATGGAGTCTATATCCATCAATAAAAATATGATCTATCAAAATAAAATGAAAATAGGGTAATAAATGGAGAAAACACTTACCTGGTTTGTCAAAAAATGAACAAAATGAGGACCGGTCACCCAAAAAAAAGACCCAGAGGGGCTAGAGGGCTCCCAAAATAGCATATGGATGGCTCTAGGTTGAGAGAAAGGAGGTTTGGAGGAAAAAGAGAGAATTTATCCATGGTTCCTATTTAAAAATAGTCATCAGTATAATACATGACATGTAACCCAATTAAACATTGTGTAATTCTCAATCCCATAATCACTGAGAAATATGTCACCTTTTGAGAAAAAATGAATTTAATTTCATTTATGAGATACAAATTGTGTAACCCTATTACACAATATGTAATTCTTCATTAGGACTCAGAACTAGTAGGTTTCATGATGAAAATTCCCAAAAAATCTCGGACTGTACCATTATAGGTATTTTTCGAATACCCTATTAGCCATATCAAGTCAATGAAAAAAAACAAAACCACAACATGGAATAGAGTGTACCTATAATAAAAATAACGGGATTATACCAGATATTCCTCACAATGTCAAGTAAGTGAAATATCCATCTTTTCAAAAGTGCGGGAAGAAGCATCACACAAATTTTATGAACGAGATAAGTAAATTCACTTGGTGTGGGATGGTTAGACACATAGTAGAATAATGTCATAGGAAAAAACCTACAATGTGATAAAAAAATAATTCTACTATAAAACCTCATCTTATTTTATTATGGTTAAAATAAAAAAGATAAGGACGTTATTTGAACTAATTCACAAAGACAAGTGTTATAAAAAATACACACTAAAAAAAACCTCCAAGGCCTTGAGGGAAGGGTCGGTTTATTTGATCACAACTGATTAGGTTGATTCTAACTACGATGTGGTGACCTATAAAGTACTTATTCAATCATGTATAGAGAATATATAATTGGATTCACGTTCTATGTATTCTTCTATATTAATAAATTTTAGTAAAATTATTCAAATTCCATAAAACAATGTATGTAGAGATAAATGTGAAAATAAACAATGGGATAATTATATTATCCTAAGTATATAAATAACACCATACCAATAATTGGGGTTAAAAAATTACACTAAACCTTGTTATACTCCCTTTAGAATAATTTTATAGAATTATGGGTATGGACTGACTATCCTTGTATAGTGTAAGTATAAATTTATTAGAGAAGCAAATCACCCTCTATATGGAAAATTGCTCTCAAATTCTCTTAAAATCAAAGGAGGAGGATTAATTTTCTTGAGTATAATCATTTAAAACAATTATATTATTTTATTATAAGAAATCATATCCATATCAAATTATTGAGACTACAGAAAATATCATTATTGATGATAGAAACAATATAATGGAATATACTGATGTGTTTTCTGATTGATTGTATAATCTTCCAAAAAGACATGAGGATATGTTCTTAATTGAGATTATAGATTGAGATTTTAAATATATTTTAATCCATATAGAATTTCAATTATTTACCTGGAGGATACAAACAAGCAGCTACAAGAGAATTTGAATAATGGGATTATACACCATAGTGAATCACAATGAGGTGCAAAATTCCTCTTCATCATGAATAATAATGGGTCAATGTAGTTTTGAATTTGTTACCATGAGATCAAAAATATCACGATAAATAAAAAATATTCCATACCATTAATTTAATACTTCTCATATCTTTTTATAGGATCCCAATAGTTCTCTAAGGTGGATCTCTAGTTAGCATATTATTATATAAAGATGATGAAGGAGGATATCCCAGAGACTCATTTTCATAAATGGGTTGGGAACTATGAGTCCATAATGATCCCATTTGGATTAAAAAATACTCCATAAATCATTATTCACATTATTAATATAGTCATTAGGAATTACCTTGATAACATTTTGGGAAACATTATAGATGATAATCTTATATAGTCCAAAAACAAGGAGGAACATTAAGAGCATTTTAATTTTGTACTAAATTCATTGTAAAAGGGATTGGTCTTTGGGTACTAAAGTAAATTTTAGTTTCAGATAGAGAAATTACCATCATAGGGTAAGTTATCTGTAGAAATGGAATATATGTGGATCCATAAAAATTAGGGCAATTAAAGGATAATAACAACTTTTTTGATGGAAATCTATAGTTTTCTATATTACCTAGGTACTATCATTAATTTATGAGAAAATAATAATTAATAAAAAGACAAGTAAATAAAATATATCAAAATGGAGTTATGTTTTTATAGACTTATTAATGTGATCATATATTTATTGAGTTGAAGAAGTGGTTAATTACTGCACATGATCTCAGAATACCCTTCAATGGGGATAGATATGTGACAAAGAATGATGAATCAAAAAATATATTTGTTTGTGTACTCATGAAACATGAAAAAGTGGTTGACAATGATTAATATCAATTAAATATCTATTATAATAATGACAAAACTCATTATATAGAATTAAATATAGTATTTTATCATTGATGATTTTATTATAATTATTTTTATGTAGTGAATGCTGATATGTATATAGATTTTAAAATAACCATACATGTATTAATAAAAAAAAGGGACTCAATATGAACAAATTTTGGTTGTTAAATCTATTCAAGGATAATGATTTTTTAATGTATTACAATACTAGGAAGGGAAAGAATGTGTCAAATGCTCTATCTTAAATGGATCCTGTAACCCAATCCATGATAAGGATTGTCTGGGATCCAATAATATTGGGAATAAAAACAGATAGAAATGGGAATAATTAAAGTAACTTCACATTAGATTTCTCAAATAACTACTCAAACATTTATTATTGATATGACAAAGGCGGCCCAAAAGTATGATGGGTCACTACAAGAAAAATGTAGTGAATATTCCGGAGTTCAACTTTGCAAATGATAGATTTATATAGTTGGGAACCTAGATATGTGTCCCATTAATACTAAAAATAATTTCATAAATTATTGATTATGTGCATAGATCATCCTTCTTTTTTTTATCTATGAAACAATATGATGTATGGAGAATTGAATAATTACTTTTGGTAGGATAAGGAGAGGGGGATTTATGAATTTTTATCTTGACTTATGGTAATATAATAAGTTAAGGATAAATTATAGAAGTTTAAGGTTTTAGTGAAACCATTTCCCATACCATTATTGAAATGGGAAATAATAAATTTGGATTTCTTTATATGAATCACCAGAACATCTAAATAAAATAACTCCATCTATGTGGTAGTTTATTTCCTTCTAAAGTACAAAAATTTCATTCCCATCAAAAAATATTTCTCTATTGAATAAATTTCTAATATATATATTGGAAGTGGTAGGACTTCATAGAGTTCCAATCTCCATTTTATATAATCGATATCTATGTTTTGACTCATGTTTCTAGATAATCATTCATCATGCATTGGATATATAAATGAGTTTACGTACTGCTTATCACCCTCAGACTAATGGGTAGTCTAAAAGGACCATTAAAAATATGAAGGATATACTGACATCATGTTAAATATATTTCATATAATTTTGGGATCAACACCATCACCTAGTAGAGTTCTCATATAATAATAGATTTTTATTATAACACGTGTTTGATTATAATACACCATAGGAGAGGTGGTGTAAGACTCTAAAAACCTACGATGGATTTGGAGAGAGGAATATGATGGGACTTGATTTTGTCCAATATTTGAAAGATACGTCTCAAACAATTCAACATCATATTAAATAACCCCATGGTTGGTAGAAAATATATACACATAATCATCGATGTTATATATGTTTTTATACTAGAGTTAAGGTGTTCCATCATAAATCACCATAGGAGAAATTCACGATGTTTCGGTAGAAGGTAAACCATATTCCATGATACGTCACCTCCTTTGTGATCCTAGATCACATCAGAATCATGTATTATTAAATAGTTATCCCACCTAACCTATCTAAAGTACATTATGTGTTTCATGTATCCCTATAGAAAAACTTCATACCATAAACCTCAAATTTACTTAATCTAGAACTTGTATAATTTTAGAATGATCTTTCAAATGTGTAGAAGCTGGCGAGGATCGTAGGTCATAGAGACAAAGTTATATGAAATTAGAAAAAACATATGGTAAATGGGTTATTGGAGAACTAGAAGCTAGAGGAATCATTTTAGGAACCAGAAGAGGTGATGAAATAGAAGAACCCTCATATATTTTTGGTTATGAAATAAAACAATGATGGTGAAATTTTAGAAGGGGAAATAATGTAAAGTCCAAAAGTTTTAAAAATATAATTCCATTTTTGAATGAATAAGTGTCTTATAAATTAATGGATTTCTAGAAAACACTTATATTACTTTTGATATATTTTATTTTCAGATACAAATAAATTTATAAGATCATTAAAAATAATAAAAATTCATAATATAGTCAGTTTACTGTAACCATTATGGTTTTCAATATATTATAGGTTATGACTAAGTCCAATTGACATAGAATCGAAAATTGATGGCCATGACAAGCATAATATTACACTAATTGGCCCCTTAATAAAAGGTTTTGATGGAGATTTCATCCCTTGTATATTCCATCAACTAATCCCAATATTATATTCAATAACTAAAGCTTGAGAGAAACTATTTAGGTGACATTTTCAACCCTATAAAGATCAAGACCCAACTAATGTTCACCAAAGAACCCAAGAAGGTGTCGTCTCACACCTCACTCATAGGGAATACATTGGTGTAATAAGTGGGAATATATCTAGACCCTAAAAGTATTAATTTGATTATTTTTATTATATAAATAAAAAATTATTATATTTGAATTATTTTTTGATTATTTGATAAATAACTTAATCATGTGTTTGTTAAAAAATTAATTTTGGCATGATGAAAGACAAATTTTATTTTTGGGAAATATATTCTTTCACCCCAGTCACTGTATTTGATGAATTAAAAAAAATCATTTTAATTAAATATTCTTATTAAATAATATTTTTATATATATAAAAGATAACATACTTTTATGATGTCAATTATAATTTTTATAGGCTCACGAATAGAATAATTATCATAAAAATAATTATATTTTAATATTCGATATTTTTAATTAAAAAATATAAATTATTAAATTTAAAAAATTAATTTGGAAAAAATATTATTTTTGATATAAACAAATGAAAATTTTTCAGTCGTGTATTTTTCCCAATTTTCTGAAAAAATATTTTTTTGGTAAAAATTATTATGGTATAAATATGTGGTATGTATTATGACATCATAAAAGCCTATAAGAAAAGTAAAAAATACTATAAATATTACCCCAGACCAAATTTATGTATCCCCTTAAAAATAATTTGTTTTTTATATAATATGATTAATTTTATAAACCCATAATGAATCCTACAAAACATATATTACATATTAAGGTTTTAAAATAAATTCTTTATAAACATGACCAACTTACACATCACCAAGGGTATTATTTTAATGTGTTTGATTATTAAATGTTACAATAAATTAAAAACTCTAATTTGGAAAAAAATGATGGGAATAATCTTGGTATGGTTTGATATTTTGATTAATGTATCATATAGAGAAAAAACATATGTTAAGAAATTAATAATAAATTCCTCATAAATTTTTCTAGAAAAACCCACACAAACTCCATTTCCTATTAATTCATAACCCTATTATATTGATTTAGTATTTACCATACCTATATAAATCCGTCACAAGGTTTCCACAATCTATTAATAAGTTCCTCAAAATCTATTTGAAGTACCCTATCAAGGTATGGGATCATCTAATTCTCTACATCATTAAATAACATTATTTATATAATGCCTTTTTTATTTCCAATTATTCAATCTGGGATTTGTTTTAACACATCTTTCATAGATACCTTATAATTTTAAAGTTATTGGAGACTCATGTAACTCTAATTAAACCCTTCTATTGATATTTTGGAATCCTTATTATGCATAAAAAACAATCATGCATTTTTTAATTCCAAATATTTGTATAGTGAAAACCTAAATCCAATCCCACAATAGCATATTCACTGAGATGTAAAAATACATCATTTATTGGGGAAAGTAATTTTTGTAACACCCAGTATTTATTCCTAGTATTAAATGTTATGATATACATCCTTCTGTTGTACGATCATTGAGGAACACTTTTCCATGTACATGATAGAAATGTGACATGTATCCCCAGAATTATATATCCCTTTAGTACAATAGGTATTCTTTTTATCTGATGATATAAACTTTTTGGTTCATGGGATGTAATCCTATGATCCCATTTTTTTATTTTTCTAGTGTTATCCTAAAATTATGTTTATGGTATAATGTTTTATGTTTTTTACATTCTTATGTTTCCTTTATGTTATCACATTATATAAGACATTAATGATAATATTTTTATTCTAACCACTTTTATGTCACCATTATTTTCCTCTTGAATACAGTTTATTACTATAATCAAGTTATTATTTGATTATTAAAATACAGATATTTATACCTCAATCCTTTCTTATGTATGTACCGTGTTTATCTGATGCAGTTTCACAAGAAAATTATATTTTTAAGGGCATGTTAATAGAGTTTCAAATAATGTAATTTTAACCTTGTACAAGTTGTTATGTTTTGTTACTAATTTCCCAAATACAATAGTCTTGATGATCTTTTGGGGATTTATTTTCTGTATCCTTATATACAGAATCATGAAATAAAGTGTTTTAAAATATGGGTCCCCATAAAAATATATCGTAAACAATTAATAATGTGTGAGAATCATAATATTTAACTATTGTTACTAAGAGTTTGAATGTTAGATATTTTCATAATTTAAAGATAAAAATTTATATATAGTGAAAAGTAAATAACAATATTTAATTTATAATTTATTGAGTTTTTTTATCTAAGGTATTTCCGGAAGATATTTATCAATGTATATGAGGGAATGATGATTTTTTTGCTGTGATTAACTTCAATATGTTTAATGAGTTGTAATAGAATCAATGTTTTATTTTTTTAAGATATTTAAATGTGTATAAATTAGGGATATTTTTTCATAGGGCTAAAATAAAGAGTAGGAATGAAATCACTAGAGTTATATGGGTCAATATGGAGTTTTTGAAGACATATATTTTTAAGTAATTCAAAAATTAATTCTTATGTTATAGAATTTATAAGATATAAATTCATTAATAATTATGGATAGAGTTTGTATTTTAAGATTAAATAAAGAGGTAACAATTTATATTTGGTGTAATTATTTCATTGTATAGAATAAGAGTATCCTTGATGAAATTTTGAGAATGCTATATTTTTTCTAGTGATGAAAGAGACCAATATGTAAATTCAGTAGATAGTCCTTGTTATATTGCATGATAAAATGATGTCTTCGTTGTTGAATCTATCTTAGTGTTCTGGTTTCGAGGATTAAATTAGTGAAATAACTACTGGATATATGATGTTGACTCAAAAAATGGTGGAATTTTTTGTTGATGGAGAAATGGTGTTAAGTTTTTAATTTCAAGATAATTCAAGTTGTAGTTAATTATTGTAAGATGAAATATGTTATACATGTCTATAAATTCTATATTGATAGTCATGGATATATAAATCATCTTATTCAAAAGAATAAATGATCCGGATCCTAAATTAGTTGAAGAAATGATCCTGGTGAATTTGTATAATAAAAAAATTCAATGTTGATGTTCACCATGAAAAATGTATAGTCATAGTGCAGTAATACAAAAATATTTTAAGTGAAATGGAATGTTTATATAGCATCCCACCCTATAATATATTTAATAGCACCCTAATATGGTGGTCCATGAGACTTCAAGCATGCCTATCCAACTTCCACAGGCTTCCGAATAGAAGCAAGGTCCAAGCATGTGTCTGTGGGGAGACAATGCCCCCATAGGCCAGAGTTACCTATAGTAGTATAATATATGATAAATAGAGGATTAAGAAACAATATATGTACATGATAGGAACTATATGTTGTAAAGAAAGTAAGATTGATAAATAACTAGTGGAAACTACATAATGGAAAGATACAACATGATGCTCACAGTCATATATCTATAAAAAAATGACAATGCAAGGGACATGGGATATAGGTATATAACACATGTTAATAGCATATGAAAAGAGACAAAAAAATAATATGTCTAGCATATTGAGACGAGGAATGACCCTCTTCCCCTGAACTCCATCCTAAGTATACAGGAAATAAAATATCATAAGTTATTTGTTTCCCTTTTTCCACACCTAAAACTATAATGTATGCTTGGGTTCCAAGGGAGGCCCAAGTAGGGTGAGAGATACTATCTCAGTATGCCACCACCAATAGTTTCTTGGATGATAAAATTCATGAAATATATAATCGAATAGTCTTCCATTATAATAAATGAGAAATATAAATATGTAAATAAATACCCTAGAATAAATTTCTCTTGTAAACTCATCTAATATTCCTTCTCCATCTTGAGCCGGTTAGTATAAAACAATGAATCATGAAATTGTAATGTGATATGTATAATATAAAAATGTGGAATATCCCTAAGCTTATGATTGGCCTTTGAGGAAACATCCCAGCATTTCCAAAACCAAGATATAATTTTTCATTTGAAAATATAAATTGATTTTTTTAATTCAATTATTCCCTTTTTATAAAAATATAATGAGTCACCGTAGGCCCATGCAAGACTATACTAAAGGATTTCTATTTATTACTCTATCGGTTTAGTATGAGTCCAATGCTCATGAGTCTGTCAAAGGTGGCCTAAAAATTAAGTATCAATTGTAACTCTAGGAATGGTGTAATAAATGTCCAGATATAACCTCTAAGTCCATACTTAGTATCGCGGATAGGGTTTTCTCCCCCTCTCATGGTATGATAAAACCATCATACCATTGAGTCCATCTATGCGGTCTTCCTAAGTAGTTCATCTCACTCATCTTGAGGTCAAAGGAATTAATATTTGGTGATCCTATCCAAATAATATCTAGTGTCACCCCCATTGTGTATATAAGGCATTTTAAATTATAACAGAAAGGAACTAGAGTATGTCAAAGGGGTTCATAAAACATGACTCCTTGTTTTACCCTCAACCCTAATGTGAAATCATTAAACAATGAATGCATTTACAAAACGTATAGAAAGATGAAACATTTCATTTAATTCAAGAACTTATATCATAATTGACATATTGGTCAAGGCACTCAATAAGAAACCATTGATGGAACAATGGTAAAATTCCCAAGCACTTGAACAACTCACTTAGATCATTCATTTTCTATATGGGAAGAGGTGTGGGTTCTAAGTCATTGTTAAACCTTGAATTCAACTAAAAATATTTCTTTGGTAATTAATTATGAGAAGAAAAATCTAGAGGGGTGTTAGGACATTTTAGAACAGAAGGGAAAATAGGCCTCCAAGGTGAATCTCGTCCATTGGGGTGGAAGAAGAAAAGGTGGTCATCCCAAGTTATTGATTCAATGCTCGCTTGGGTCGCCAATGGTGTGGAAAGGAATTAAATTTATATTTATTTGAAAATTAGTTGTGACAGTAAAACAGTTCGGCTCATGAAACAATGAACCATTTTCATTAATATAAAGAAAATAATGTAAAGGACATTGTCCACCTAACATATCCTCATAGAGCTTCCATATTCAATTGTGAACCATTGATTCGAGATAGGTTGGAAGAAATCAAAGAAATCATTAAAACCCCTGAGAATTTTGAAAATAAGCTTATAATAAGATAGCATAATGGATGGGAAGAAGAACATTAAAAAGAATGGATATGATTAAAATCTCACCAATAGATTTATTATGGATCAAACTGTGAGAGAAACAAATGAATAATAGTGGATCTTCCTTTATCCCAAACATTTGAAGTATGAAAGATCATATGTTTGGGAGGAGAATAAAACAATCGAGGAATACGTATTGGATAAAAAGAAAGGGTTTAAATCATATAACAGGGGTGAAATCATAAAATGAACCTAAAAAAGGGTGTGTATATGGGATACATGGTTGGCCAAGGATCCCTAGTAACACCAAAGACCCCCTTGATGGGTTGTAGGGTCTCCACTAATTTTTTGGCAATGTATTCTTCTTCCCATCTTAGGTGTCTAGGATCCGAATGATCCCCAGTCACACCAAAGACCTCCTTGATACTTTTAGGAATTATTATTATGGAAAAAAAGAAATTTAACCAAAAAATGGCCCACACATTGTAAAAATAAGGGACATTACAACCTACCCTCCCACAGAAAACTCATCACTTAGTTTCTGTTTTGAGGGAGGTAGAATTTCTTTTGAGAAAAGATTCTAGTACTTCATATGTACGTCGAACTAACTTTACCAGGTCTCATCACACACACATTTGTGCTACCATAGCACCCATACTAGAGTAACTAAATTGACTTATAGATTCTCCATGCACTAATAAATTATATATATCAAATGTACCTCAAAGGATGCATCAACCTATAGCTCTATATCCAAAGAGTCAAATGAATGAAACGGGTTATCATTATACTAAAAAATATCACATACATGGAAGACATCATTTATGGAATGGTGCCTCTAACATAATATCAACTGAAAGGATACCAGCTCGAATGTGTCTAATATATCAAATGGGCAAACATATATAGGTGATAACTTTTCTTTTCTTTTAATTTATCGGTCACCCAATCATGGTGATACATGTAGAAAGGCCTACTTTCCCACCTAAAACTGTTGAGGATTGTATTGTCAATCTGTATAAGATTTCTTTCTAGATTGAGTTATATTCCTATGCTTTTGAATCATCTAGACATGATCTGATGTCTTATGAATGAGATGAGGACCCAATAAAGCTACCTTATCCACATATAGGTATAACATAGGTTATTGGAATTAACTACCATATTGATCTTCATATAGATCCATCTATCCCATTTATTGATTATTTTAGGAAAACTCAACCAGAGGTACATGCATTTCACAAGAACTATCAAAATCAAGTATACAAGTCGGTAGTATATCCTCTAACACTAATATTATCCACTCAAACTACCCATCAGTCTGAGGTTGATTTAATATACTCAAGTGTATCTGTGAACGCAGTTCCATTTTAAACCCTTTTTTGAATCATGGGGTAAATGGATCATCTTGATTCGAAATGGAAAAAATGAGGAATGTTGTGCAATCACAATATCTCATATATATTATGAGTTATTATCTCATCCAAAGAGAAATATTATAAAATCAGTAGGAATTGAGATTCCTTGCTGAGCCTATCAACGATCACCCTTACCATATCACTTCATTGAGGAGATATCAGTAAAAATATCCTCATATATCTAATGGAATCATTCCATTTCCACTCAATAATGGAGATGGGCTATAGAATTTCATTATATCATCAGTTCTCTGCATTCACCAACTGAAAGGTGGATCACCGAGTGATAAATTTTGAAATCTATCTCTTCATACCTAACCATAAAAAACGATGATTCATATCTTTGTACATCATTGTAAGACCAACATGAAATCCCCAAACAGAGCCATGATATTCCCTCATCAACTCTTTCCATATATCAGAAGTCACCCAAACACACCCAATGAAAGGAAATATATCACTTCCATCAACAACCCATCCTGGAGGTGGGTTCTCTTCTATGCTTCTCCCCCTCAAAATGAGGTCATCAGAATCAGATAGTTGTCTCATTTGGACCCACTCAATAAGGGATTATTTCACTTCTCGAGCTACAATAATTGTCTTCATGTATTGTTCATGAACATCTAGATTAATCTTAGAGATCATATCCATCAACTTACACTCACTCTGGATTCCTTGATGGATTACATCTTAGTCTTCTGACTCAATGTTTCAGATATAACATTACCCTTACCAGGTGTGAAAGAAAGAGAAATTTGAATGATAACAAGAATTAAACCCACATGTACTTCCTCAAATTCAAGTCTTTCTGATTGTATATGTATTTGGGAATTTTATGATACAAATAGAAAACTAACCAATCACCCAGAGAATAGTTCCTCAAATAACATAGGGCATAAACCATAGTTTCTAGTTCAAGGTTTTGTGTAGTGTAATTCTGATAATGGGGCCTCAAATGATGGGACTTGTATACTACAACCTAATCGATTTTCATTATGACTACACCAACCTAATTCATTATGTATCACAATAGAATGTATATCTTTTTACAGGCTCTCGAAGATGAAATTTCATCAGTAAAGTGAGTCTTCACTTAAAATATTGAATATTTACCTCACAATCTTCAGTCCAATTTAATTTTACACCCTTATTGTTGAAGCCTATGAGAAGAGATTCTAGGATTGTTAAATCTTGGATGAATCACCTGTGATGGACATCCATCCCTAAGAATATACATATATCGGATATATTCTTGGCCTTCTCCAAGTAAACCATGACACTCTCCTTCTCTAGTCTAATTGATATTACTACTTTAGATATGATGTTACCCAAGAGGCTAACCTTGTTGATATATAAGTGTAATTTACTAATCCTCATATATAGCTGGTTCTCTCTCAGTGTCCTCAACATGAAATCACGATGATTCGTATAGTATTGTCTCCTGTGCGTGTATACTAAGATGTCTTATATGTTGAATACCAAAATTGAAACATGAAATAGGTTCCAAAACTAATTCATAAGATCTATGAAGACATTCATAATGTCTATTTGACCGAGCGATATAACTAGATACTTTTACTAGAAATTATTACTCTGGAATGTTATACGCACTATATATGATGGACTCACATGAACCTGATGGTATCCCAACCTCAAATCAATCTTAGATAAAGTAGTGACTCATACGAGCTAGTAAAAGTGGTCATATATAGGAGGAAGTGGATACCTATTCTTCTTCGAAAGATGGTTCAGGTAGCAGTAATATGCACACAATCTAGGAGTACCATCTTCCTTCTTGGAAAAAAGGATGGGTGGACCCCATGGAGATCTTTTGGGTCAGATAAAAAACTTAGCCTATAAGTGTTCATGTTTCTTCTTAATTTCATGGAGCTCTATAGGTTACCCCTTATACGGAGGAATGAAAACCAGCTTCATGCCTGGCATAATATCGATGGTGAAATTGATCTCCCACTCAGGTGGTATTATAGATAAATCATGTTGGAATGAATCCCTGTAATGATCCACTATAGGAGTAAATTTGGAAATCTTCTTCCCCTGATCACTCATAATGTGACTAGCCAGCTAGGATCTCACTCCCCCTAGCCTAGTATGCTTGAGTCCATCTAGACTAGCCTAAATATCCCATTCACCATTATGGATATATGTTCCTCCCTCAGGTGATGTGAAAGATACCCAATGGGGATAGAAATCTACCAGGGATTGATAATTCACAATCTAGTCCATAACAAGAATGTTGTTGAATCCAATCATCATGAGGACAAAGAAAATAAACAGAAATTGGTAACCACCTATTACATGGGGGACTTGTTAAAATGGAATATACCCTATGCTTCAACTCCTATTGATGTGTCAAAAGTCATAACACCACTAGAGTTCTCAATCACTAGGTCTATACATCACATAGTTTCATCAAATAAAAAGATGTCTGATGCACCTATATCAAACAAGGAAGATACTAGAGTTTTGGATACCAGAATAGCACCTTTAAACAAATATGGCCCTAGAATCTTCTCATTAGGCATTGGCTACCTAGAAAATGTATTTCCAGAACCATGACCCTGAGATGATTCTAGAGTATCTTGAGAAGGTCCACATTGTTTTCATTGGAACTCTACGGCCTGACCACCTCAACCCCAACCACTTACTTGTCCCAATGGCATGTAAAAGACTATATTCTATGATGATGTAGTTTTTATGATCATATAGCTTAAGGTAGTTCTATAATAGAAACATATTCACTTGGAATTGGAGGAAAATATTAGCTGAAACTCGGGAGGTTACCCATCCTTTAACAATACCAACATTCAATCAAATTTCTCTTACATTGGGACTATTTTTTGGGTTGGACTACCACACTACTGACACACCACATTGTTGTCAGTGTGTACCACTTATCTAGTAATATCCTTCATGTCCACCCTTGAAATGTCACTTTATTCTGCTGGATAGACCACTATTCTTCCTAGAAGCCGAATTACCATTCCTCACATTACCTAATTACCTCAGGCTTCACTCAGGGATGAGGGAATGGTTCACTATTTTTTAAATAGTTTTCATCCTAAAGATGTTCACCTATGAGTGAATAGTGTATACATGACCATACTCAATTCACCTCAATGTAGTTTGCTCATCACCAAAAAAGGTTATAGTGAAACACTACAATTTAGTTAAGTGAGTTGAGTATTCCATAATAGACATGTCACCTTGATGACGGTGTATAAAATCCCGAGGAGGATATGTTATCAAGGTCTAAAGGAAGAAGTATTCAAAGAATATTGTTTAGGGTCCACTCATACCATACCATAATGTCCCCAATAATGAGTTAGAATGTGTCACCAATTCTTGGCAATGTCACAAAACATATAGTTCATGAGATTGAATCTCCACACTTGAGGTGTCTTAATGTGATCAGTGATTAAAAATATATCCTATAACCAAGAATCAATATCTTGAGGCCTGATATCCCTAGAGAAGGTTGGAGAATGTTGCTTGTGGAACTAATTGTCCATCTCTTCCATAGAAGGGGTAGGTAGGGGGGAACCCTGTACTGACAACATGAATCAAGAGAAGCTATCTCGAAACTAGGCATTAGAACATAGTTGTTTCTCTAGAAGAGGTACCTTAGGCAGCACTACATGAGGTATCATAGGTGGCTCAGGTATGACCTCCTTTGGAGTATGCTCATACCCACTTTCATGTCATTCAACATGAGGTTCCAATATCAACATAGCTCCAAAAATGTGAATTGCGTATCTCATATTGGATTTATAACAAACAGGTAAAGGAGTTAAGAAAGAACAGACACAAGGCTATATGACTAAAGAAACACCCTCCCCTACCAACTCCCAGGGTAAGGTATGGGTAAGAAACAAATTCATAGAAGGACCACTTAAAACACAACCTACTTCCAACTACTAAGGATGAGTTAGGTTAAAGTCTCAAGTTACATTCATAAATGATGTCCATTATATTTTAAGGATCATTATCATTTTAGTTCATTGATGTATTACAATTTCCATTATGTTTTTGAATTATATGATTCACCATATCCAATTTATAGGGTCCCTATACAGCTTATAAATTGGATGGTGGTTTCAATTTAATCCTATCCACTACACATTCCATCCTTTGCGACTGATAGTCCATGGATCAATATTCCAAAATTAACTACTTATGGAATATGATTTTACCTATACAGGAAAACCATTTTATGTTACCATATATGCTTCATGTTTGAATTCTGTTTTACCATTACATTAAGGACATTTTTAACATTTTTATTCTTTTCAATCAAGGCACAGAAATACTCAATAAAAAATTTGAGAGAAACAATAACAAACAATATAGGAAATGTATGCATATTGTAAATATAGAATAGCCTGATACATGTTATTTTAAATACTATAGTTCCTATGATGATGAATGATTCTAATATTCCCTCATTTCATCTAGCCATGAAAATAAATATCCCACAAAAATAATAGAAATCAATTGAAATCATGTCACCCTATGGTGAAATCCATGAAACTATAATAGTACAAACAATAATGAAATTTACCCATCTAAGGTAATTTGGGTTTCCCTTATATGTGGGTTAGTTACTCCCAAGCATTTCATCATTACCAAATTATTATATCCTAGTATCCTGTGTAATCCTATACAATAAGAAAATTATAAAAAGAACCCTATGATTCCACATTGTAGTGTCCTTCCCCGGATGCCACTTAACGATGCCCCGAGACGGTAGTCCATGATACCTTATTTGTGCCTCCTCTAATTCTAGTGGTTTATGACGAGTAGTGAAGGAATATAGTGTGTTTGTGGTGATACTATTCCCTTATAGGTCACAAGTTAGTGTATAATTATAATAGATTATATATTGGAATCTGAAATAGTAGATATACAATAGCTAATGTAATGATGTAAACTAGGAAACATAACTAAATAACTAGAAGAAACCACATCATGAAATGATAAAACATGATTTTCAAGGAAATTAAGATATAAATAAATTACTATTAAAAGGAAATATGATACAAAAATATACAACATTCAGACAAAATTTACATAAAGATGAGAAAATGTAATTTCTAGCGTCTTGAGAATAGGCTTAATCCTTTTCCTTAAACTCTATCTTTGTAATTTTTAAAATCAAATAGAAGAACCAGTTTGCTTCCCCTTGTCAGTACCCACAACCATAAACTCTTCTTGGGTTCCAAGGGTGGCCCAAGTAGGGTGTGAGATACAATCTCAATAGGCCACCACCCACGATTACTAAGAAAATCCATTTTATAATGTAAATAAAAGAAAATTGTGGCATTATAATAAATTAAAAATATAAATATGTAATTAAATACATTGTACTAGGTTCTTCAAGGAATCCCATCCAATTTACCTTCTTTGTCTTGAGCTTGTGAGTCTGAACCAAGGGATCCTGATATGGTAAAGTGATAATTATAATATAAAAGGTGTTCTATCCCAAATCTTTTTATTGGGCTTGGAGGATACATAAATACATTTAAAATGTCAAGGAATCAATTCTCATATGAAATGAAAACATTACATTTTAATTCAATTATACTATTCTTATTAAAATATATAGATACACCCTGAGCCCATCCATGGATATCCTAAAGGAATTCCATGTATCACTCTTGGAGATCAGTGTGAGTCTAATTCCAAGGAGTCCATCCTTGGTGACCTATGAATGAAGTATCAGGTGTCACTCCACACATGGTTTGGTTAATTTCATGGTCTAACCTCTATGTTGATAAATATGACAACACATAGGGGCCTAATTACCTATCATGGCATAGTAAAAACATAGTGACATATAGATCTTCCAAGGGGAATACCTTAGGGAGTTAGTGTCATGATTTAGAGGTAAAAAGAAATAATGCTTGGTTAGCCGATCCTAGACATAAATTGTGTTGGACCTAATGTGTTTATATGTAATTAACAATTTTAATAGAATTAAATGAGATCCCATCAAAGAGGGATCAACACAAGACCCATTATTTCACCCTCGACACTAGGGTGAAATAACTAAACAAGCATGGAATTTATAACAAGTCTATCAAGAGGGACCATTTTAGTTAATTCAAGAATTTATATCCTAATTAGAAATTTTTTAAATATAATAAATTAAGAAACCATTTATGAAAAAGGGTAAAAATCATAATCACTTGACCAACACTCATCATTCACCCATTTCATTTATAGAATGAATAGTCGGGTCTAACAAATGGTTTGACATTAAACAAAACTAAAACAATACAAACAAGGAACTAATTATGTGATGACATAATTTAAGGGGTGTTAGTCCAATTTAGTAGAAAGTGAAAAATATGAATTTAAGGTGCAATTCTCCGTTTGGGGTGAAACAATACATGGTGATCAACCCAGGGGGTTGATTTGCTGCTCTTTTGGGTCACTAATAGAAAGGAAATACATTTAATTTAAATTAATTTGAAAATTTTCATATGGTACCAGAAATTCCATGATTATAGCACAATGAAAAATTTTATATTACACAATAAAATGAATGTAAAGGGTATAGAACACTTACATTGGATTCATAGAGCATCCCTCATCCAGCGTCGAACCTTGATTCGAGCTAGGTTGGAATAAATCAAATTAATTGTGAAATTCCTTAAAAATGGGGAAAATGAGATTTCCACAAGATAGGGAAATATATTGGAATACGAACATGAAAATTAAGGTAGCGGATTAAATATATCACCACTAGATTTACATTGGACTTAAGGTGTTAAAAATGGATGAAGAATAGAGGAGGTACCTTGATCCTTGGCTCTTGAAGGGGGAGAAATCGTACATGGGGGAGGAGAAGAAGCCACTAGAGAAATAAGGAAGGAAGAAGAAGAATGGGATTAAATAATTTAATAGGTTTTAATTAATAAATTTACCCTAAAACAATGGGCCATGGTTTGGACACATGGTTAGCCAAACATTTCACAAACCGGGCACAACGATATTCTTTAAAGGGCACCACGCAAGATTAGGTGCACTGTTTATCTATCCGTGTGGAAACCATGAAAAACTACACTATCCGATATTTCAATATCACCAAATGAACATGTGACTTGGGTAACGTGGTTGTAGATAAATTGTGCTTCCCACAAGTTTCTACTATCTACCGCCACGTGGTTTAGGTAAACCATGCAGGATGGTGGTGCAGTTTCTACTAACATTGTGGCCTACTCTGCCTCTTCCGATTTTGGGGCACCAGGATCTAAATGAACTCCAATCATATCCAGGACCTCTTTTACCTTTTAGGAATTATTATTCAGGACAAAAAAGAATAAATTGAACAAAAAATAAGCAGTAATTAAATTTTTGAATAGTTTAGATGTTACAAATTATCACCAAGATGGATAAGAAATACACTATTTTATTCATGTATGGAATAAAAAATGTTACTGGTGACTATATTGTAATACACATAATGTATTGATGTATATTTTTTGTTTAAAAAAACTGGCATTCCATGAGGATTCCCTTAAATGGTTATAAATGTTTCCTTGGATTTCATAGCTAAATCTATAAATATAGAGCTAGTTGGGAAATGATGGTATGAATAATGTAAATGTTCGTATTTTCTTAGATATGTAGGTTTTAATTTCATATTTCATATAGTTGATATAATGAGATGGAGTTATAAACACCATGGTGAGATGATAAATATTTTGTGTTAGAAGAATATATTGGATAATTAATAACCTAGTTTGAACTCAGATTTAAAAATATATAGATTATATGTTTTTATTTTGAATCAATAAATGTGAATTAATTTTACCACATAATTTTTTATATGACACAAGTCTTGATCTCAAATCTTAGAGTGATCAGGAATTCATCTAAATAGTTGATTAAGGATATTATAGATGGGAATTTGTTTGAAAATTTACTATAAAAGTTCTAAAAATAAATATAATTGAATAATATATATATTGTTTTGATAGAAATGAGTCGATAATATTAGATTATAATTATTGATAAATCTATTAAAATTAATAAAATCTTTGATATTTATGATTTTTTGTTGATTATTTCTAACTTATAGGAAGAATACATAACGAATGAAAAGGTAATTTTATCCTTAGAAGTATTATAATGTAATAGTATTTTTTATTGCCATAATAATGGGTTGAGTGAAATGGTTTACCTATCACATTGGTAGGTTTATAATATCCTGGTTTGGATAAAAATAATGAAATGCAGAGAGCAATATGATATCAAATATTGGGATTCATGTTGAATAATGCCTCAGTTCTGTATGATAATCATAGAGAGTTGTATAAGTCAGTAAACTATATTCAATATTTTATTAAAGTTATATAGTATAATGAAATTAGTGTAACCCTTGGATAATTATTGAGAAATCCATAGCCATTCTTTATTTTAAGTGAGTCTATCTATATAGTTATCATAGGGTAAAAAATTTATCCACCAAAATAGTATATATTTATATGTATTTTGTACACCAATAAATCACTATGTTTGTGAAAATTGGATGAAAATAATTGTAGGTGAAGTAGGTACTTATGTTATATAATTCCTCACATTCTGCATATATGTATGATATTTTTTTGTGAGAAATGTTTTGTGATAGATAGATTAAACACTTAAAATAATTACATGTTAACAAAATCTAATAGTTATTGATGTTTTAATATAATGAGATAAAATAGATTAAATTATCCATTACACTTATTCACCCCCCCCCCCCACACCTAATAATGGTGCCTTAGGTCTCACATAATAACATGATGTCCCTAGTATGTGTAATCCGAGAATATAAGTGTTAACATAGTTGTAAAAACCTGAGGTTTCACTTTATATATTTCCTAAGTAAATAATATACCTCTTACCATGTTAATCCTCCAACACATAACTAAAATGAACTACACAATATTAAATTTAAATTAATTATATATTCATTTGTAGAGAAAATATCATTATCATTTAAAATAATTGTATATTATTATTATCATTGATTAATATTTTTAAAAGGATTCTTTTTCGTAAACCATTTAAAAAAAATATGTGTAGTGAATTACATCCAGAAATTAAATTGATCTCAAATAATTTTTTTAATTAAAATAGTTAGTATTTATATTTATAATCTATTATTTAAATATTAAATTATTTATTTATTTATATAAAATAGTATAAAAGACACACAATGTTTATGTTTTACAGAAAAGTAGTTCTATCGTTATATTTTTTATTTTTATTAAAATTCTAAAATTTATAAATTTATAAATAAAAATTTAAAAATTAACTTTATTTATTTAGTTATAATATCAAAATTATTTTAGTTTTAATTAAGTAAATTTTTTCTAAAAAATTTATTTCTAGGTGAATAGTGAAAAATATCATTTCTATGAAAATGTGACTTTTATAAAATTATTAGTATGAATTGAAAATTCATAAGACCATTAATTATGATGAAAACTATATTTTATTTTAGAAATTATAATTATATATATTTTATAATTTACAATCCAATATTTGAAATATTAGAAATATGATATATTTTTCCAAAATATATTTTAATAAATTATACCTTTATTATTATAAAATTTATTTTTATAACTTTATGAAATTTTATATAGTTAAATTTATTTAAAATTTTGAATATGATGGTGATGATTATGTAAAAATAGGACTTATTTTATGGGGATAAATGAAAAATTACCTTGGTAAAAACTACCATCCTTAGTGAAAACTAGAACGGTTAAAATCATTAACCTAAGAGGAAATGAGCCCAATATTTTTAAAATATATTTTAAAATGAGTGGTTTAGGTGAGGTTCTACCTTATTTTATCCTTAAAACATTATTTCCCAATTTTCGATCCACATTACTTGAGAGTGAATTACTATTATTTAATTTTTTTCCATTTAATAAAATGTTACGCCTTGTCAATAATAAGATGGGATATCTGGTCTTAAATTAATATCATATAAACATCTTATACCAGACCCGAATCATAAAAACCATTTCCTCAATAATACTATAGACCCCAAAGAGGTTTTAGTCTTCTCAAAAACCATCCTTGATGGTTTATCCCCCATTTCAAATAAGATAATAAAAGAAGAAGGGTATAAGTTCCTAACTATTATTTCTATTTGATTTTTTCATTACGTGAATTTATAATTCCACCATTTTTACACCATTAAAACATGACAACATTTGTATCCTTATTATAGTAGTTTTTCTGATAATGATAGTAAAATATTTAACCACATTCCCTTTTCCCTAAGAAATGTGAAAAGCAAAATTGTTTGTGCACAGACTACCACCTCCAAATAATATCATGTTTTCTTTTGTTTTTTTGATGAAATTTCTGGGATTTATAATGGGTTTAATAGATATATATTTTTATGTATGAAAAAATATGTTTTGGTTTGAAAATATAGAATAACTATTAACAAAATTATCAACAAATTATTATCATTAATTCATTTGTTTTAAATAATAATAATAATTAGAATAACATTAATTCAAATCACGTAATATTTTTATATGAATTAATTATTATTATAAATCATTTATAATAATGATATATAACACTAAAATATATTTAAATATATCAATATACTTCATATATAATGATATTTTCAATAACCACCTAACAATTATCTATTAAGAATGGTATGATAATATTTGGGTCAATTTGAGTGCCTACTTGAACAACAATATGAAATTATATCATGTAAGACTATAGAAAACTGATTTCTCATATAATTTAATATAAATATTTAAATATTTATTCTATTTTTAATTTGAAAATATATATCAATAATTAACTTATCAATTAATAAGACACCCTTCATGGGTTTAAAATCATTGATAAATGTTTATAGTCGATTTCATATTATAATAAAATACATAACATACTTGTGAAAAGGAAATTTAAACTAAGTAAAAAATTATATGTAATTTATTAAGGTACAATCAAATAACATGTAAATAAGAACTTGTGGGGAGTAAAAAATAACAACACCACTATTTTGATCCTAATTCAAACTGATCAATATTTTCCACACATGAAATTAATAATAAGTAATAATGAACTAATATAAATGTAGATAATATTTATAAATAAAATTTATAAATTATTATTTTTATTAAATGTCAATTAAATAGGTTATTAAGATATTTTATTCTAATATACGTTAGTTTAGAGAGAATTATACTATGTTGCTAAACATGTTATGAGGCTCCTAATATCAAATTTAGTTTTCTGAGGATAATTTGTTAATGTGAACCATAATACCTTAAATATGGATTTATTAGTAGCTGATGAATTAAGTTTACCATATTAATGGGGTTTGAAGATCCATATTCTATAATTCCATTAAATTTACATCAATTTAAATGATATCAATGTTTAATGTTTTTTTAGTCCAAATGTTACTCAAACTATGAGGGTTTTGTTGATAATATTATTATCAAATAAATATTTTTTTCATAAAAATAAATATTTTTAATTATTAATCCTTATAAAAAAACTCATATTTTTCTTTTTATATTCCATGGATTTTATATGTTTCCTAAATATTTCATTTTTCTTTAAGTAATATTTTACCTGAAGTGTTTCTTTTAAGTAGAACCAACCACACAACTTCTTCTCAGTATTGAGGATTCCATTACTTGTCTTAATTCATTTGATACATTTTAAAATTTATTATATATACCTCAAATTTTCTATTGGGGTCGTTTTCATAACAAATAAAAATAATATATTTTAATTGTATACCTTATAAACACCAAAAAAAATTTCCGTATTTTTCATTTTCCGTGATAAATTATTTCAATGATTTACTTTTTTTAATAAAATAAATTTTTATTTACCATTAATTATTAATTTTATCTTTTTTGTATAATTTTAAAATATCATCAATGTTTTTATGACCAATATGAATTTTCCAAATACTACTAAAAATGATTTTTATCTAACATCACCAAAATTAAAATAAATTATAAATGATAAATGATTTTATTCTAATGTAACATCCATCTTTTTTATCAAGATGTATTAGATAATTTTCTTATTTTTAGAGAAATGATCGATAACATCCTTTCAATTTCATAATTGTTTCTTATGTATAATTGTAAATTTTATTCAATGTTTTCCCCCTATGATTACACTATTTTTTGGTCATTTTATTGATTGGTGTTCACCTAGATTTTGTAAATAAATTTATTTATGTAAATTATTAACTTAAATGTATACATGTTATATGTATGGTGTAAAAATAAAAGATTTATTATCTTTATTAAATGATAATTAACTTTAATGTTTCTTGATTTCATTGGATACCCATTGATTTCCCATGGGTTTATAATGTTATTATTACTGATGGATTTATTAATGATTTCCTTATGTGAATATAAATAAAACACTTATTCTATTAATAGTTCCCTTAATATGTGTTGAATGAATCTAATTTTCAATCCATTGGTTGTCTATAATTTAAATTTAATGATTTTAATTTTTAAATTTTAATGTTTTCTATTTTATTTATATGGGTTATTTGTTATGTGATAAGTTATTTACTTCATATATAACTCATAAGTATGTATGCTGGTGGGTGGAGTCCTAAATCTCTAAATGAAACCCATGCTGATGGGTGCGACCCTATACAACTAGTATGTGTGGGAAATAGTGCTATGGATCATGAATATAATATTCCTTACATTAATAATTTTTTGATATATAAAATATGTTTCACAATTTTATTATTATTTTCATGAGTGTGTTTAGATCCCCTGAATCATGTTTATTGAATCGAATTTGTCAAAAATTTTGATTCATGTATTATGTTACTCAAATTCATATACAATGATTTATGATTTATAGTTTTCTAGATATGACTTTTTATATATATTATAACCACATGCTCATTTTATTCTCTGTAATGATATTTAATTATTTTCTATTAAGTTTACCCTAATTAGGGAATCATTGCTCACCAATTTCGTCTGTTTCCATTTACACTATTTATGAACAATAGTAATATATATTATATTTCTATAATGGTATCACATGTGAAGAATGTTGTTGGTGGTATTGAATAATTTTCATCGATCAATCTATTTCTCTCATTTACGAAAGTAAAATATCAATTAATTCAAAAAATTTGGGGTTTTTAAGTACATTTTTTTCTATAATTCCATAAAATTATAAACCTATATGGTTTTGAGAATTGCTTAAATATTAAATTTTATTTTAAGTCATTCAATTAGTTGAATATTAGTTATGGTATATCATAGTGGGTATTAATTTAGGTTTTATAAAACATTTGAGATTAGGATGTTAGTGGTTGAGGTACAATTAGTAATTTTAAAATATCATCCATGTTTTATATGTTATTTTTCATCCTAACATGAATGGTGTAAATTAAAATTTATGTAATTTGATGAAATATCCAAAATTTTGGTGATTAGGATAAAAGAGAATTAGTGAAAACCATGTTGAAAACACTTGGAGATATGTTTATATATATAATAACATCCTTATGTTTTATTAAATTATATATTATGTGGTTTTCTGTGAAAATAAAAACCTTTTGGAAATGGGAACGTTTATTCATGATCTTTTATTGTTTTACATAGGTTTAATATCTTAAAAGTGGTTGTGATGGGTAATAACTCCACTATTACCACGTGTATGAGAAAGAGGCCAAACTGCACAACTCGATAGACACTCTTTGGTGATTTTAATTGGCCAATAACATTCAATTTATGAACCATTATAATGTTTTTATTTCATAATTACTTAAATATATTAGGTTAATAAGTATGAAAGAAGAAAAAATATTGTTAACTTAGTAGATCCAAGAGATTTAAAAGATTAATTACGTGAAACACAACAGAAGTAAAAGTACCATAGTTTGAAATGAATGTTTCCTTAGATTATTAATCTTGTGATTAAACATTCATTTTTATATTATAATTTACTATAATTTTATTATTTATTATCATAATCATTTTGGATTCATTATTTTGTTGAAACAAGTTCAAAAAAATGAATATGGTAATGGTATTTATCTAGAAATCAAAATGTATTATAACTAAATAAGGGAGACCACATAAATGGTTGTGATTAATAGTATATTTTTATGATGGAATATTTGATTTAACCAGTCAAAACTCTACCAAGGATGTTTACATAAAAATAATAATTACTTCTTGATAACCTTTTTAATCTTCACTAGTGAGTGATATTTGTCCATGGAATTCTATTGTATTCCTAAAGTAGGGAGTATTATGTGAAAAATATAAATATGTTTTATTCATTAGTTCATAATTAATGGGTGTGAAGGTCATATTAATTGGAATGACCAATTATAGAAAGTTATTTTATGAAAATTCAAACAAATTGGGAATAATAATTAATGAACACTGTAACGTCCTCGACCTAGAAGCCACTAAATTGGTACTCCGATCCGGGTGGTTACATGACCTTAAGCGCGCCTCTCCATACCGAAAAAGATGCCGACCAGCAGCGGGTGTCTACGGAGTCAAGTGTGGAGACTATAAACCATTTTTATACAAGTAAGCCAAAACAGAATTAAACCAAATAGCAGAAACAATAACCAAAAAGCACAGAACATGTATAACATCCATTTCCAATAATAAATATTCCATGTCATACTACAAGTGAAAAGGTAGACAAAACCCCAAAATAAAGACAATGGCCAAAATCCCCAAAATGGTCCCGACTCCAAGTCTGGATCCTCCACCAAGTTCTACCCATGTCCACTCAACTATCTAGCAAGGACCCTTGTCATTCTCCTGACCTGCAAACTTGAAGTCTTCTCGGGTACCCAATGGCAGCCCCAACAGGGTGTGAGTAAAACTCAGTAGGCCACCACCAACAGTTCTAGAAAATATCCAGTCTAAATAGACAGTGCATGAAAAGGAATATGAATGATAATATCCAAGTAATTATTTAGGTTTCCATTAACATGTTCAGAGCCAAATCCAAATCCATTTCCATTACCATTGATTTGTTACCAATTATCATCACCCACCATTTCATCATATCTCCATGGGTTAATCACATACATTATGTTACATGGGTCTAAGGCCAAAAACCACACACTAGAGGGTAAACACATTGTTATCCTATCTCACTAGGACTAACCCCCTCATAGAAACAATAACCTCACCTTGAAGCCTCAGTTCGGGTGGATGCAACGGTTAGGAGAATAGACCCTCAGTCCCCTTTCCTAACCCGTGAATTTAGGGTGGAGTTTAGAACCTCAGTCTTCACTCGACCCGTGGGTGTAGATCCTCATGTCATACCATACTCTACGAAGCCATGTGCACATGCTTATATATAAGTAAACATCAACCATCCAAACTATTTCCCTTCGGAAAACACTATTGACCACAACCCACATGGGAAACCACATCATGCCTTAACCCATTAACACATTACTATTTCACATCATTTTAACCATTCACCCAATTACCATGTGTTATTCCTATCCCACTAAGCATTCAACGTTAAACCCATAATCTATCCCATTATGGTCTTTAATCAGTTTACACATTAACCCATTTAACCCATTCATCATTCCCAAGAATCAATCATTTAACCCATTCTACTGTAACCCTTAGCTTATTTCCAAGTCTAGGTGCATAACCTAACATCTATTTCAAGTTCAACCGATCATGCCAACATATTTATCAAGGGATCTACAATTTATTACAACAAGTTCATTAGTTTAATATCAATCCCTAAATCCGGGAAAAGACAGCACATCCCATTGATGGCCCCAATTAGGTTAAGTCTATCCCAACACATCCCGTGAGGATTTTGAGGGTTCCCATTTGCCATTAAAAACACTATTATTACCGAACATGCCATGGTTACCCAACACATAACCAAAAGAAAGTAAGAACACGACTAAACATGGAAAAATACCCAAATAAATATCGAATATCACTTGTAGACCACCAACCTCGAAATTGCGGTTGAACACACTTTCAATCGAGTCCTTAGACCTCGATCCATCCAAACTTTGGAGCTTCAACCTAAAACTCACAAATAAGTTAGGGTTTTAGAGATTCGTAACGAGAGTGGGAGAAGAAACAAACCCTAAACCAAAAAGTGAAGCAAGAATGGGAGTATCCTTACCCGGAGCTTCGATCCGTAACCAACAACACTAAAAACGCCTTAGAATCGAAGGAGATGGGTCTCTTGGAGCCTTTGGTCATTTTCCTTCGTGCCTAGGGTGGAGAGGGAGGAAATGAGATGAAATATTGAGTGGGGTTTTAAAGCCCGTAGTGGCAAACTCGTAATGTTTCCCATCTTTAAGTGGCAGCACGATTTGTCCACACGGTTTAGGAAACCGTGCGCAAACCATGCACATGACATTGTCCGGATGAGGAGGGGTCACATAATTTAGCCGCACGGTTTGAAAAACAGTGTGTAAACCGTGCACATGCTTCTATCTAGAGGAGGTATGGTCACACGGTTTATCCTGGGTAGGCCGCACGATTTGCCTGGCCGTGCACAGGCCATGCGCCCTGGCCTATCTTGCTCGGATTTCCTTTCTTCCGTGCCCTGAGCCCCCAGAACACCCCCAATTCCTCGCACACTTTCAGGAAACATCCCTTGAAGCCGTAAACATGGGATTTAATGAAAACATAATGAAAACTTACATTTCCAAATGCCGGGATCTTAAAACCTCCCCACCTTATTACGGCTCATCCTTGAGCCAAGTTTCCAAGCCTCGTTGATCCACCGAAGAGAAGAGTTCGGGCCACTGAGCCCACATATCCTATTCCCGCTCCCAAGTTTCTCCCTAAACATTCCCATGATACCATATTACTCGCACTAATGGAACAAACTTGCCTCTCAAGAACTTTTCACAATGATCCACCACATGAATCATATGCTCATCAAAGGATGCATCAGCCTCATGCTCCACATCTTCAATATCAACCACGTGAGATGGGTCAGGGTGATACCGTCAAAGATACGACACATGAAACACATCATGCATCTGACCATACCACTGTGGAAGATCCAATCAGTATGCCACTGGTCCGATCCACTCCACAATCTCAAAAGGTCCCACATACCTGGGCACCAACTTACCCTGCTTTTGAATCCGTCGGTGACCCAACCTTGGCGACACCTGAATGAACACTTTATCACCCACACCAAACTAAAGAGGTCTACGCCTCCGATCTGCATACGACTTCTGCCTACTCTGAGCCGTAGCCATCTGCTTCCGGATCAACTTAACTCTCTCTAATGTCTCCTTCATGAGACATGGCCCCAAAAACTCAGATTCACCAGTTTCTAGCCAACACAACAGAGATCTACATGGCCTCCCGTAGAGTACCTCAAACGGTGCCATCTAAATCGTAGCCTGAAAACTGTTGTTCTAGGAAAACTAAACTAATGATAAGTGTCTCTCCCAAGAACCACCAATGTCCATGACAGAAGCTCTTAACATGTCTTCCAATACTTGGATCGTACGTTTTGACTGCCCGTCCGTCTGTGGGTGGAAAGCCGTACTCAGAAACACCTACATACCAAGGGACATCTGCAACCCTATCTAGAAACACGATGTGAATCACGGATCTCGGTCCAAAACGACGGTTCACAGAACACCATGCAACCACAATATTTCCCAAATATACATCTCACCCAACTGGTCGACTGTGTGGGTCTCCTGAATCGGTAAAAAATGAGCCCCTTTCATTAACAGATCCACAACCACCCATATTGCATCATTATTCTGTGGTGTCCTTGAAAGACCCATGACAAAATCCATTATCACATCATCCCACTTGCATTATGGGATGGGAAATGGATGCAACAAACCACCTGGGTGTTGATTCTCAACCTTCACCTACTGACAGGTAAGACACTATGCCACAAAGCCCGCAACTTCTTTCATCATTCCATGCCACCAAAACTGCCTTCGGAGATCACAATACATCTTGGTCAAAACAAGATGCACTTCCCACATTGATGCATGGAACTCTCACATCAAATCTTCTCTCCCACCCTTTGGCACAACCACACGATCATGAACACGAACAACACCGTCCATGCCGATGGCCCCACCAAAAGGTAGCTCCCCACCTTTACGCTTTTCCTTCATGATAAAACACTCAGGATCATCAAGCTGAACTTCCTTAACTCGAATCACAAGTTTCGACTCCATCGTTAAGGAAGCAAGAGTGACCCGACCATTCTCCTCCTGCACCTCCATCTGCATCTCTAAAAACCAAGCCATCACCTTCCACTCGGTACTGGATTCCGGAACCACCTGATTCTGAACCTTCCAGCTCAGAGCATCAACAAAATTGTTTCCCTTTCCCGATGTGTACACCAAATCAAAGTCAAAGGAATGGAGATATTCAACCAATCTTCACTGCCGAATATTCATATCCCACTATGAGAAGATTTACTTTAAACTCTTATGGTCGGTAAACATAGTGAAATGTTCTCACAATAGATAGTGCCTCCAACACTTCAAGGCGTACACTAATGCAGTCAACTCCAGGTCATTAGTGGGATAATTACTCTTATGGGGTCTCACCTTCCTTGACCCGTAAGCCACCACCCACTCATCTTGCATCAACACAACCCCAAGTCCGATTCTGGACGCATCAAAAAACATGATGTACTTCTTACCTGGCTCAGGTAAGATCAAGATAGGTGTGGTTTTCAGCCGCTTATTTAACTCTTGGAAGGCATTCTCACAAGACTCAGACCATTGGAACCTGATTCCATTCTTGGTCAAGTGAGAGAGTGGTGCTACCTAGTGAGAGAAATCCTGAATGAAACTTTGGTAATACCCAGCCAAACCCAGAAAACTCTGAACATCAGAAACACTCATGGGCTACTCCCAAGATACAACTGCCTGCACTTTATCTGGATCCACTACCACACCTGCTTCCGAGAATATGTGACTCTAAAAATGCACCTCACCTACCCAGAATTGACACTTTGATAGCTTGGCATATAGCCGGTTCTCTCTTAGCATACCCAAGATGATGTCAAGATGTTGGGCATGATCATTGTGAGTTTTCGAGTACACTAATATATATTCTAAAAATACAACAACAAACCGATCTAGATAGGGATACCAGATCCGGTTCATCAAATCAATAAACACCGCCGGTGCATTGGTCAAGATGAAAGGCATTACCATAAACTCAAACAACCCGTACAGACTACGGAAAGCTATCCATGGTATGTCGGAAGAGCTCACCGTCAACTGGTGATAACCCGACCTAAGATCAATCTTAGAAAACAATGATTCACCCCTCACCTGTTCAAACAGGTCATCAATTCTAGGAATAGGGTATCGATTTTTCACTGTCATCTGATTCAACTTTCGATAGTCAACACACAACGTTAACGACCCATCAACCTTCTTTGTAAAAAAAACCGGAGATTCGCAAGGAGACATACTAGGACAGATAAACCCCTTACACTCCAAATCCTCAAGATGAACCTTAAGTTCCTGGAGATCTTCCAGTGCCATTTTTTATGGCGGAATAGAAACTGGCTCCACTCCCGAAAGCAACTCGATTGTGAACTCAACATCCCTTTCATGGGGTAACCCCAAGAAATACTCAGGAAACACGTCTTGAAACCGATCCACTATATAAGGGAAAATAGACTGCTCCCCTATTGCATTGTCATCAAGAATGAGACATGCCACTCGAACCGTGAGTCCTCTCATCTGTTGAAAATGCGGACCCGCACGCCCTGCTCGAACATCCCATTCGCCTCGGTGGACATAAGAGTCACCCTCAAGAGACCTGAACGATACTCTGTGACGGTAACAGTCTATGTGTGCCCGATACAACACCAACCAATCCATTCCCTAGAGTAGGTCAAACCTGGACATATTAAGAATTAAAAAGTCCCACGAAAAATGATACCCGCCAACTTCAAGGCACACCCCTTTCATTGCTTGATATCCTCAACCTACACCACCAGTGGAGTGTCAATTGACATAACTCCACACACCCTCTCCACAGGTAAAACCAGTGCTACCACAAGTTGAGCAGAGACAAAAGAGTGTGTGGCACCTATGTCAAACAACGCAATAACAAGAGTATAAGATACACAGATCATACCGTGAACTGTCAACGGTCCAGCCGCACCACCACTAGGTGCAAACTGAACTGCCTGAAGCTGACCTGCCCCTCTACCTTGGGCCCCAGCCTGAACGCCCTATGCTACACTGCCCTGCTGGCATGAGTGATCCTGCCCTGGAGTTCCACATCCATCGCCCTTGCCAGTACGGACCGTGGAGCTCCAACTGCCTGCCTGATACGGGGCAACTAATCCCCTTCTCGTACCCGACACCTTCTTTTCACCATTATGCTCACCCTCCTGCTGAGGTTTCCTGTAGAATCTTTTCACATGCCCCATACTTCCCCACAAACAGCACTCAACTGGAGGTCGAGGACACTGACCACACATATTCCACGACCTTTTGCACTGATAAAAAACAGTTGGTTCCCACTTTGAGAGGCTGAACCTCTCTTCCAGCAACATTGAATACTTCTTCCATGCTATGAGCTCTCATGGGGTCACTTTCAAACTTCGGTAGCTGCACCGCTCGTCTGTCCCACATACACCACAAGCCCACTACCCGAAGCTCGCTTCAGGTTTCCTTCCGAGATCAGTGACTGATCTACTACCTCTGCGAACCTCTTCAAGTGGATGATGTTTACTTGAGACCTGATCTCATGTATCAACCCATCCTGGAAATGCATTGCCACTGCTGCCTCATCTCCTGTTAACACTGGGACAAAGAGTCTCAAATCAGTGAAGTAACAAGCATAGTCCATCACAGATAGTGATCCCTGAGTCAGGCTCATAAAATCTGTAGCCCGCTCCTGTCTCAAGGTCTCTAGGTAGAAATGATGTAGAAACTTTTCCTAAAACACCTTCCACGACATTCCCTAAGCCTACTCAATTTGTGCCTGAATGACCCACCAATGACTAGCCTGGCCTCGTAACATATAAGTGGCCAGATTCAGTCACTTTTCAACAGGGGTCTCCAGATGGTCCAGTATCATCTGGATAGACTCTAACCAGAACTCCGCTGCTTCTGGCCCACCCTTTCTGGTGAAGGTCGGAGGGTGCTGCAACTGGAACTCCCAGGTTATCTCAAACATACTCGGTGCAACCCGCCCTAGGTCCTGATCCATCATCTATATAAGGCGAGTCAAGTTCTCTTAGAATTGGTCTTTTCTTCCTTCATTTATCACCACTTTTTCCTTCTCATCTATTGGAGGAGTGTTTTCAGCGACACCCTCCTGTTTCCCAACTGGTAACCGATGTTTTGGTGGCATTTCTCTACAATTCCAAGCACAATATTTAGCACACATACCACATAACTTTCATGACTCCATCAAAAGATCTTTACTAGATACAACATCCCAATTCATATACTAACCGAACGACATTTTCCACCTTCTTTAAAATCCTATTACTCCATTAAACATCATTTAACCACTTGTTTTATTTCATTCTTCTCATTATTTCTTGGTTTTATGAAATGTATGATGCACCCTACTTTCCTGCCTCACACACCCAGCCAGTGTGTGTGTCTAATACAATGCATGTCACCTATCTCCCTAGGTGCCTATAATGATTCATAAATTCCAATCCTCATGCCGTTAAGTCCACGAGCCAAATATCATAAAATAGTCACATCAAACCACATGTGCATCACCCAATGGTGAAATATCATCAACTGTAACAACACACCACCAAGAACAACATTTCCCACCCAGGGTGACTTGGGTTTTACCTCATACATGTGTTAGATACTCCCAAGCACGATCTCATTACCAAGGCCCGACACGTCTTAACCCTTGGCCACCAATCCCAAATAACAAGACCTTAGAGAAGGAGAAGAAAAAACTCCTCTGATACCACTCTGTAACATCCATGACCCAGAAGCCACTAAACCGATGCTCAGAGCCGGTTGGTTTCATGACCTTAAGCACTCCTCCCCGTACGCCAAAGGTTGCCGACCAACATCGGGGGTCTACAGAGTCAAGTGGGGAGACTATACCGCCTTTTTATCAGATTAAGCCACATCTGAATTCAAACAAATAGTGGAAACAATAACCAATAAGCACATAACATATATAACATCCATTTCCAATAATAAATATGCCATGTCATACTACAAGTGCAAAGGTGGACAAAACCTCAAAATAAAGAAAACGACCAAATCCCCAAAATGGTACCGACTCCGAGTTGAGATCCTCCACCAAGTGATACCCATGTCCACTCAACTATCTAGCAAGGACCCTTGCCCTTCTCCTGACCTGCAAACATGACGTCTTCTCGGGTACCCAATGGCAGCCCGAGCAGGGTGTGAGTAAAACTCAGCAGGACCCCACCAACTGTGTCTAAAAAATATCCAGTCTAAATAGATAGTGCACGCAAAAGAATATGAAAGATAATTTCCAAGTAATTATTTAAGGTGTCATTAACAAGTTCAGATCCAAATCCATTTCCATTTCCATTACAATTCATTTGTTACCAATTATCACCACTCACCATTTCATCACATCTCCATGTGTTAATCACATACATTATGTTACATGGGTCTAAGGCCAAAAACCACATGCAAGAGGGTAAACACATCATTATCCTATCTCACTAGGACTAACCCCCTTATAGTAACCATAACCTCACCTCGAAGCCTCAGTCTAGGTGGATGAAACTGTTAGAAGAATAGAACCTCAGTCCCCTTTCCTGACCTGTGCATTTAGGGTGGAGTTTAGAACCTCAGTCTTCACTCAACCCGTGGGCGTAGATCCTCATGTCATACCCCACTTTATGAATCCATGTACACATGGTTATATATAAGTAACCATCAACCATCTAAACCATTGCCCTTCGACAAACACTATTCACCACAACCCACATGGGAAACCACATCATGCCTTAACCCATTAACACATTACCATTTCACATAATTTTAACCATTCACCCAATTCCCATGTGTTATTCCTATCTCACTAAGAATTAAATATTAAACCAATAATCTATCCCATTATGGTCTTTAATCAATTTACACATTAACCCATTTAACCCATTCATCATTCCCATGAATCAATCGTTTAACCCATTCCACTCTAACACTTAGGTTATTGGCAAGTCTAGGTTCATCACCTAACTTCTATTCCAAGATAAAATGATCATGCAAATTTATTTTTCAAGGGCTCTACAATTTATTACAACAAGGTCACTTGTTTAATATCAATCCCTAAATCCAGGAAAAGCTGGCACATCCCATGGCTGGCCCCAATTAGGTGAAGTGTATCCCAACACATCCCACATGGATCGTGAGGGTTCCAATGTGCCATTTTAAACACCATTATTACCAAACATGACAAGGTTATCCAAAACATAACCAAAGGAAAGCAAGAACACAACTAAAAATGCACAAATACCCAAATAACTATGGGATATCACTTGTATACCACATACCTCAAAAACACAGTTGAACGCAGTCTCAATTGAGTCCTTAGACCTCGATCCAACCAAAATTTGGAGCTTCAAACTAAAAATCACCCAAAAGTTAGGGTTTTAGAGTTTCAGAATGAGAGGGAGTGATGATACAGACCCTAAACAAAAAAGAGAAGCAAAAAATGGGATTAGCCTGACCAGGAGCTTCGATCCACAACCAATGACACCAAAAACGCCTTTGAATCAAAGGAGATTAGTCTCTTGGAGAATTTGGGCGTTTTGGTTCATGCGTAGGGTGGATAGGGAGGAAATGAGAGGAAATCCCGAGCGGGGTTTTAAATCCCAATGTGGAAAACTTGTAATTTTTCTCAACTTTAAGTGGTTGCAGGTTTTGTTCGCACGGTTTAGACAACTATGCACAAACCGTGCGCATGACACTGTCTGGAGGAGGATGGTTCGTACAATTTAGCTACAGGTTTTGGAAAACCGTGTTCATGCTTGTGTCCCGAGGAGGAAGGGTCGCACGGTTTATCCTGGGCAGGCCGCACGGTTTTCCTGGATGTGCGCAGGTTGTGCGCCCTGGCCTGTCTTGCCCGGATTTCCTTTCTTCCATGCCCCGAGCCCCCAAAACACCCCCAAGGCCTCTCACACTTTCAGGAAACATCCCTTGAAGCCCGAAACAAGGGATTCAACCAAAACATAATGAAAAATTACCTTTCCAAAAACCAGGATCTTACAAACACTTTATTAGAGTATAAATAAGACTTGGGTCTAACAAATGATAGTGATTGATGTAATAAAGTGGTGAATGATTTGATGAAAAGTGAGTTAAATAATATTGATAGCCATATAATTTATTAATAATTTATGTACTGTGACACCATAATGTCTCAATTTTTAAGTAGTAATCTTGGGATATTTTCTCCCTTTCTTCTATGGGTTCCCTATTAGAAATTTTGAATTTTTAGAGGTTTTTTCCCAGGGTTCCTGGTTAGGTGCACAAATTAGATATCATCTAACCGATAAAAAGTTCAGTTATAGTGGTGAATTTAGGTGAGTGAATGGTCTATTCATGGTTTTGGAATCTATGTGAGAAAACTATGCAACTTTTGGGGTTCTACGTTCGTGGTAAACACACAATTAGCATAGTATTTGGAATACCATGTATGAAAAACTTTAGGCCTATATAGTTTGGGTTATTTTTATATTTTACCTTTATTTATAATTAGATATATACCCCAGGACCCCCTCATAAAAATACCAGGAAGAAAATACCATCAAATGGGGTTTCCCCCCTACAAGTTCTCCACATATATTTGGAGTGGTTCATGGGAGGTTCTTCATCCAGAAAATGATGTATAAAACTCTCTTATCTATTTATTTTGGTTTCTATTTTTTATATAACCTCTTCTAACCCCATTGGTCATCATTTTTTTCATTTTATTGGTTACAATAGTTTGAAATTGTTGATTTTGTTTTTTATTAGTTTGGAGACATCCTAATAGTTCATTTCTAGTGGATTTCATCAAAGTTGAAAAGAATACACCATTTTATGTAGGTGATTCAAATTAATTTACTTTTATATGAATGTTACTTGAGATATTGAATTTATAAATTCATTATCACACAAGATAATTATGATTCAATTTCTCATGTTTTGATTTATATTTTTTTATAACATCTATCGGTTTTCAGGTGGTTTTTAGTTAGAGGTTAATGTTTAAATGAGACATTAATGTAAAATGGTATTTTATACATTCTATAGGTTTGATAAAATTCAAAATATTATTTTCTATAATAAAAACTATTTTTCATTTTTTTAATACAAATGGTTTTTTATAGCGGGTCTCCATTTTGTGTTTAAATGCGTTTCCATGGGCAATGGGTGTGTTTTTATAACATCATGCGATTTCCCCTAGTTTTTTAATTGTGATAGTTGATGTAAATAAGTTATTTAAAAAATTTTTGGATTACAAATTTTTTTGAATTTAATTTTCATATATATATAATAATTGTGGTAATATTAAAGCTTTGATGGAAGTTTGTAAGGGGATGTTGATTCTGGCCTTGTCAAGCCCCCATTATCTTTTGATAATGTTGTGTTAATCCATGAGATGGATGTTTTTGATGTTTTTCATTATAGGCTTATGGTTTAGGGTTCAAAATATGGGTATAAATTTAGGTTGGAATGAAATGATTGTGGTGTTAGCCATTATAGATTTTTTATTATCATGTAAAAAAAATATTTTATCATGTTCCACCTCATTAATTATTCTATTGGGAGGTCGAGGATAGAAACTGGGAAGTATTAGGATGGTGTTAGTACAATTATGATCTATACACTGACTATTTATGCCTAGTTGTACGTAATACCAATATAGCAGGATTTTCACTAAGGAGACCGGTGTATGAGTGATTTGGTTTACTAATGATTGACAGTTAACTAGTGGGTAATATGTTAACCATTACACATCATGTTCTATCTCATTAGTCCATATATTTCTTCTTCATGATATATATTATATTTTATGCCTTAATTATATATATAGGAATGTGTGTTGTTAATTTCTTAGGTTTACTTTCTTGATGTGTTTATCTTCCTATGGTTTAGTCTTGGTGTTGATTAGATTGATTACATCCATTTATTAGCAATAATTTTGACCTTATATGGATGATTATAGATATACTTATCATTGATTCCATACCTATCTTTTATTTGGGTGTGTAAAAACAATTAAAGGAAAATGTGGATAATATATTTGAAATGACATTCTTTGTTGGCATAATTTTTAAATGTTTTAAACCATGTGTGGGATTATTTTCAAAAGATTGGATTTTCAAAAGAAAAAGATGAATTTATAATTGTAAATGTTTTGGTAAAATCTCTTTTTTGAATGTTTTAAAAATTCTATTCTTTGAAAAAGTTCATGATCTGTGTTTTATTTACCCCTATATCATGTACAGAAAATGAAAAAAACTATTCGTTTACATTTAATTAAAATTTCATGTTTTTGTTTGTCATATAAATGGAACGAAATGGAATCCTGGCGGTATCTTACTAGCATCAGCATAACACATAAATTTTTACATTGGATGGTATTCAATCTTTATGTATTATACAAGTGCCATTATGAATGTTCTTTCAGATTCCTCAATTTTCATCATCCTGGAGAAGTAGTTCATTATTTTGATCATGGTGGTGAATTTTATGTCACATGATGATGGTGATCAAACCATCAATATCATGGAACTGTGTGGCTAAAGTATTGTTTTGGACCCATTGGTATTTATTTTTATTTTATTTAATCCTCTAATGTAGGTTTTAACTATATTTTAAATCCATAAATATTATAAGTATTTATTGTAATTTATCTTTGTATATTTAATTTTATACAATGTTTTGATGTCTATTTTCATATTCGTAATAATGAATCTATCCTCAATGGTTATATTAGATAATATTTATGCATGTTGTCAGCCTATGGGATAAGGGATGCTCCTCATATATGTGGTGTGATGGTTCTGTCACTAGTTTGGATTGAATCCAAGTATACTTCATTAAAAAAGTTTATCATATAAATATTTTTTTTGAAATGTGGCATAGTTTCTTGAAGTTCACCATATTTTTTATTTTGGGGTCAATGATAGAAAGGATATATGCCTATTCATACTTGCATGCTTGGTCCGGGGAATTGGTTCTCCCACTCCTCCTCTTGTAGGATATGAAGTTAACTACGGTGTTCTAAATAATTATCTTAACATTTCAAGTTATTGTTTATTTTTTAGTAAGATAATTTGATTTGGTTTTTAATAAATATGGGTTTTTGGAATATTTTTGGAGACATTATAGGTTATTACTTGATTCAAAGTGAAATTAATTAGGTCTAAAGGGGTGAATGGGCTGTCAATCCATGAACGGGCTAGGTAAACCATTCCATATAACATTTAGTGGAACTCATGTTGTTGGTAAATGATTTGAAAAACCATGAATCAAAACCATTTACAGTGGATAATGTTTGTATTTTTTTATTTTCAGTCCCTTTTGGTTTGAACATATATTTTGTTTGATGGGGCTTGCTTATGATTTTTTATGTAATTTTTTTGGTTTGTGAATTATTTTAAAAAGAAATGTTTTATGTTTTTCTAAAATATGTTTTTCTTTATTTAGAATAAAATTTAATGTTTTTAGCATTATAAAATATTTATGTTTTTTTGTTTTTTATAGAAATAATTTTGAGAAATTTTAGGTGGTGGGCTTCTTGAACTATTTTAGATGAGTTTATATTCTATGTGTAAAAATTTTGAACCTTGTTAAATGAAATTTTATTCAAATGAAATAATTTATGGTTTTCAGTAGTTTTAAAATTCATCGATGGGTGGAATAACATGATTTCTATGATTTTGGGAAACTTTTCAAAAAGAGGGCTTTGGTTTTCATCAGTGGAATTTAAAGTTGTTTTTTTTATTTTTTGGAATTTTTTGTATTAATTATATTTATTTTTAAATTTAAATTTTTTTAATAGATAATATTATTTTTTGATGATTATAAAAAAATCCAGCCAGTAAAGAATTAGAATGTTGTGATGAGAATTACATGGATAGTTGTCCAAGTGAACTAGGAGTTTTCCTTCAAGTCTCTAACTCTACCCAAATTCATAATTGAGAAGAAATGACTTTATTTATTGATATAAATCCCAATTATTTTATGGTATATTCAAATAATAAATTCAATTTATTTTATTTCTTAATTTTAACACAACACTAAGCATAAATTACCCGTGATAGACTATTAAATATTAGTATTTTAACATGACCATTGGAATTGTAATGCATCTGTTAGGAATAATATTATTTACATTAGAATAATAATCTCTACTATGAAAGTATAAATAAATAGTAGGGATATCATAAATGAAAATATGATATATTTATATCACGGAAAAAGTAAATAAATGCATAAAAAATGACAAATTAGTTGTTTGTATTTTTTAATCGTAAATTTTTATTTACAAATTTATAAGTAATTTAATATTTAAAAGAAAATATATCGGCATAAAATATATTCATGAATTATTATTTTTAATTATAATGATAATATAATTATGTGAGACAATAATTAATTTTTCAATGTGTTATAAAATCAGTTATAATATTAAAATCAGTATTTTTTGAATTAATGATGCTTTTAATTATCAATAATGTTTCTAATATTTAGAAAATTATTTTCCTAAAATTGAGTCTATTTTTTAAATCTATAGATTATAAAATGGAAGGGGTTAATTTATTTGGTATTTTTATAAAATAGTTGATTTTTTGGTGAATAATGAAATACTATAAATTACTGTATTTTATATTATCAGTAAATAAATTAATTATAGAGCCAGGGATGGTGTATAGATGAGGTAATCACCCTTTAGTGTGAAATTAAATATTTTATTTACTTTATTTTGTTATGGAAATCAAAACTATTGATAGTCTTGAGCCAAAATAAAAAACAAATGAATAAAATAATAAAAAAGACCCCTTTACTCACCCTATAAATACCAACCATTCTCACACCTTATAAGCCTTATATCTTTTATAAATTTAGACCAATTACCTAACCAAGCCCCTTCCCCACGTCTGGTGCCTATAAGACTTACTAGAAGAACAAATCCCAGTGTCTTCAGGAGGTTCCCAAGGATACTATATTCAAGAGGTAAAATTCTCCTTTCTCTTTTAATTTCATTCCTTTACTTATCATATCCTCACATAATATATTCATATAGGAATGGTAAATATAATATCATATATATAACTAATTGTAATTATTATAATGTAATATCCATCATTATGTCTCTTCTCTTATCCTTTTATTCAAAAAATGAAAACATCGCTAGTGAGGTCTTGATTCATCACCCTCATGGATGATGAGTTTTCATTTTTCATTACCACCTTCAATGCTAATAAATTTTGTTGTTGTTGTTAAGATAGATTATAATATTTTTATTAAAACATATTTAATTTTATGGAATTAGTATATAAATATAATATTAAATAAAATAATACTAGTTCATGATTGTTGTAAAAACTACCAAAATAAATTAAAACATTTCATTAATGTTTTATCAAACAATCCATCTCCATACCAGAAAAAAATGATATATGATACCATTTTTTTATTTTAATTGATAATATATAATTTAACTTATGGAGAAGTTAATTCCATTTGAATATAACTCCAATAATTTTATACAAGAGAACCGACCATAAAACCATGAAACAAATGTTACTAGAATAATAAAATTATGCACTACAACTCATCATATTGGCCATAAATGAACTTAATAAAATTATAATAAATAAAATATATTTTTAATAGGTTATTAATTAGATAATTAATGAATATTATTTTATTATCATGTAAATTATGTACAAGTGATGAATGATTTTAGATATAAGGCAATGGGTTTCTCACGTAACATTTATTTCTATGTGATATGTCTTATTACCCTCTAATATCTTGGGTGTAGTGTATGTATACTTCATGTTTTATTTATTATCATAAATAATTGAATATTTCATTCAATATACATATTCAATGTATCATGGATATGATTATTATCAATGTCATACAACATTTTGACAAATGATGTTTTCCTTGACTGTTATTATAACTGGGAAAATATTGATAAATCTGTAACCTCTACCCAATACAGATATTTTGAAAAGGAATATTATTCATGAATTAATTCAATTTATTTATAATTATTTGGACTTGTAGTGAAGGGAGGGT
Source organism: Viscum album (assembly GCA_963277665.1). Taxonomy (NCBI): domain Eukaryota; kingdom Viridiplantae; phylum Streptophyta; class Magnoliopsida; order Santalales; family Viscaceae; genus Viscum; species Viscum album. The sequence continues at coordinate 2,126,975,954 of OY728119.1, forward strand.
CCTGGAATTATATAACCCCTCATTGTATCGATAGGTCTCATTAGATAAAATTGATGGAGACAAACCCTTCATGTTAATTTCTAAGAAGAACCATCTAGGTTTCTACCCATAGTCTTAAACCATATTGATAAAGGTTTTGACAGAAGTGGTTTTTGTTCTTGATACATGACATCCAATAAATTGTCATTTCATTTAGTTATTATTTATTTATTACCGTCCATGATATTATCACTATGAAAAAAATCTATGGAATAACTTCCATCCAATGTATATTGATTAAATGGAATGTGTTTTGCAGTTATTCACCATTCTAATTTTTTTAGGGCTTATTGATTATGATTTTGTTATTATCAATTCTAATTTATGATGTATTTAAACCTCTCTATGCATTAGAGATCACCCTTTTACGTTTTTCCTTTCCCATGTTATGAAGACGAACTAATTGAATACATGTTAAGGAAGATGTTTATTTTACTTTATTTTGTTCTATGTTTATTTAACTATTTAATAAGGGAACCATTTATGTATCTAGTTATTCAAGACTAAAAAACTATTCTATCCATTGGGATGTTAATATTTTATCAATGATAATATAATAAAGTAAGACAATAGATTTGGGATAATGGGGTTAGGGTCTTCACAGTTTCTTTCAGAACAGGATTAGTATAAAACCTGATAACTAGATGTTAAATAAACTTGAGAATTATAAAAATTCATTATAAGGAATTTATGGATAAATTCAAATGTTGATTATGATCTAAAATTTTGTATACCATTATTCGGTGATTATGACTAATAAAATAAAGGGAATCAATACCCATAGACAATGTAAGGATTTCCCCACTGAGCAAGTTAACACAGTTAGTGTTAGAGATGAGAAAATCATGACCATATTACGATAGATTACTCAGGTTATGAAGAGTAAACATACTAATCCTATGTTGGATCATTTGAGGGGGAATAATCCACCATAATTTTTTGGGATACTAATCTAGTGGTAGCTGAACATTGGATCAAGTCCCTTGAAAAGATATTTCTGGCATTGGGATGCGATGAAAGGAAAAGGTAGTACTACTAAAATATTTCATAAATAAAATTCTAATCCAGTGAGATCTTTGATAAAAAATTATAAATATTATTATAAAATAGAATACACGGAATTGAATTATTTTAATGATACATTCATCAAAAAATATTTCCCTCATGAAAAAAACTGAAATACATAAAAAATTATATAACTCAAACAAAAGTAAGAAGAGATTATTTTAGAGTATGATGATGCCTTCACAAGACTATCCATGTGTGCTGAAAATTACATATTTGATTCTGAAAAAAAAATATTGGTCATTTCATTGGGGGACTTAATCGATGTCTCTAAAGGACACTAGGTTTTCAAGCATTTTCATCATATGCTGAAATAGTATTATGTTCCATCAAAAGAAAGAATGAATTTTATAGATCTTATATTTCAATGTGAATCAAGAGAATAATAAGACTTCTAATTACTTTGAAAAAGGTGAATCAACATAGAAGAAGAGAGTAATGAATTAATTACCATTATATGATGATTGGGGAAACAGTCATCCCAGGAAATGCCTGAAAAGCATGAGGGTTATTTATATGTTCTGATAAAAGGTTCCTCGAGCTTATGAATGAAAGGGAAATAAACAAATCAATGATATTCAATACATCAACTATAATCAAATGGATAATTATTCAAATAAATGTCACAAGCCTTACATGAATCTTCTAAATAAGAGGCCAAGGGGGTATTTTTATGATTATGTGTTCACCACATCTAATGTTGAAGCACCCAATGATGTGTAGGAATGTACACTAATCCAATATTGAAATTTATCCAATTATTTTTTGTTTTGATTCTAGATCATCGTACACTTTTATACCTAACCAGTTTTATAATAAAATTATATATTTCCCTTTTTATTTAATTAGGGATAGATTAGTTAAAAAGTATATAGGATGTATCATTACAACAAAATTTTATCAGGATGTCCCTATAATGACACATAAACTTACTTTATTTATATCCTTATAACCCTACCTATTTTTTACTTTAATATAATCCTTAGTGTATACAATGTTTCCAAATATTATGTAAAATTCTATTTTAGGAAGAAGTAAATTATAATTTTTAACGAATATGTAGAATTATTTAACTTTATAGATGAAACTTTATCATCAAATTCCTATTTATATCCACCCTTAGTATCTCTACTGAATGAAATTATTGGGGATGAATAGAAAAAAACATCTACTGTTGAGTAAAATAATATTCAAATTGAGGATGTACGAATTTTATGGGAAAAATTTAATGTATTTTCCAAGGAATTACCTAGACATGTCCCAGTGCATGAAGTTATATTTACCATATATTTAATAAATAATGAAAGCATAATATTAATGAATCATTATAGAATTGACACTGTAGAATTAGTGGTGCTAAAGAAAGAAAAAGAGGAGATATGTAATAATGTATTTATTTACGCTAGTTTTTCTCTATGAGGATCCCATATTCACTTTGTTAAAAATAAAATGGATCCATGAGGTTTTAGATTTACTATATATGGACCAATGCTATTATAATAAATAATAATTATATTTATCCATGTATTTTAATTTATTTGATAAAATTAAAATAGCTAAATATTTTGAGAATATTAATAATCATTATGGGTATCATAAATAGTGAGTAGAGAAGGATGATTTTCTAAAGATATATTTCCATTTGTGGTATGGCCATTACAATTTGACATTAATTCCTTTTGTATTGAAGGATGAACCCTAAAGTTTCATGGATCAAATGGATTGATTATTCATGGAATATCATGGTGATTTTTTAAAGTATTCATCGATGATATTTTGGTGTACTCTAAAAGAAATTAAGACAATTATAATCACTGGAAGATCAATCTAGAGACTCTCAGGTGGATTGATTTATATGGTAAATATTTTAGGTCTGAATTCTAGTTAATGGAGATTCCTTTTCATGGTCGTATTATCTCTATGTATGGAATGTCAGTTGACCCTATAAAGAAAATGTAGAACAAGGATGGACTACGCCAATATACATAACTAAGTACATTGTTTTATTTTTTTACCAGGTTACTATTAGAATTTAATTTAGATTTTTCCCGATTGGATAATCTGTTAATCAAGTTTAGAAACAATTAATTATGTTCATATGGATAAAATAATGTCTAGAATGTTTTAAACAATTGAATATAAGATTAGTTAATGCTCTGATTTTGGTATCTACCATCATGAAATGATGGGTTTTTGATATATAGTGATGCATTGAAAAAAGGATATGGTTGTTTAATTATGAAAAATGATAAAATTATTAAATATGAATCAGATAGGTGAATAAGAATGAACAGAATTATCCAAACTCATGATCTTGAGTTTGTTTCCATAATACGTGTTTCAAAGATATTTTCACACTGTTTATATGGTGAATTATGTGAGATATAAAAAGATCAAAAGGGTTTGGAGTACATCAAATCATAAAAAGAACACAACATGAGAAAACAACTATAGCATGAGTTACCCAATGATTATTATTTTTCAATACTATACCACCTAGAAATGAAAATAAGGTAGCAGATTCATTTAGAACTGAAGATAAAGGAATTATAACCCAAATGTGGATTGAGAAAGTTCATATGTTCATTGATTTAATAAGGATGGAAATGGGAATTTTAAACGATGAAGAAAAATCACTCACTTTTTAAACTATTATGAAACAATATTTATTAGAAAAGGTAAAAAGATCCCAATTTGATGATGAGAATTTTCAAATCAAAATTAAATCCATTAAGGATGGATTATTGGATGAATCCATGTATGAAGTTGAAATAATTAAATTTGGAAAGAGGTTATGTGTTTTATCAATATCTACGCTAAAAAATAAACTTTTAGATGATTCTCATAGATCAAATTTCTCTATACACCCTTGTATTACCTAGATGTATAGTGATTTGAAGGATCATTTTTAGTGGGATAATATAAAGTGGTAAATTGCTGACTATGTATCAAGATGTATAGTTTCTCAATAAGTGAATCATAAGATAGAACATCCTAGAGGAGTCATGAAACCTCTAGTTATTCATTTGTGAAAGTGGTATAAAATTACTATGGAATTATTCATTGTATTGCCAAAGAACCACCATAAAGAAAGATATGATATAAGTTATTACTGATCACCATAAACAATAGGAACATTTTATTATTATAAGGGAATATTTAACTCTTGATATCCTATCAATATTCTATATAAATGACGTTTCAAGACATAATGGTAAAGCTCTATCGGCTGTTTCTGATCAAGATCCCTTTTTTACCTCAAAATTTAGAAAGTGTCTTCAGATGGATTTGGATACTATGTTTCCTTTTGGTGCTCCTTATCACCCTAAAAAAAGGAATATTCAAAGATTAGAATACATGTTGAGATCATTATCAATTGACTCTCAAGGTATGTGGGATCATTATTTACCTTTGGTAGAGTTTGACTACAAAAATAGTTTCTATTCTAGTATTGAAATGGAACCATATAATGCATTATAAGGATAAAGATTTCATAATAAAAATTGTGGAGATGATGTTGGTGAAAGGAAACTTTTTTGACCCGAAGTTATCAAAGAGAAAATATAAATGTCAAATATTATTTAGGAACATATTAAATAATATAAATGTTTGAAAAAGAGTTACACTAACAACCAATTAATGGATCTAAAATTTCACATGGAAAATCATGTCATTCTTAAAGTATATTCATAGATGGGTTTCATATGGTTTGGTATGAAAGGGAAACTCAGCCTTAGGTATGTATGAAAATTCAAAATTTTAGAAATAATTGGACTTGCAGGTTACCAATTTTCAATTTCACCAAATCTATGAAAATTTCATGATGTGTTACACATATCATTATTAAAGAAGTGAATTCCTAACAAAACAAATGTAAACACATACAAAGAAATAGAACTGGAACATGATTTGTCTTACTATGAAGATAGTTTGAATATTATTTATAATTAAGAGAAAGTATTGAGAAATATAATGTATCGATTGGTAAAAGTTCTTTGGAGAAACTGTAAAATGGATGAAGCAATGTGGGAGCGTGAGGGTTTAATGAAGAGAACCACCCTCATCTGTTTAGAATTTAATAGTCATGTTAATTTTGAGGATGATTTTTTTAATCAGGGAATAATATAACACCCAAGGATTTTATAATATTTACATTCTTAAAAAATTCAATTTATTTAATAGTCTATGTTCACAAAACCATGCACATAATCAAATTGTGATAAACTATTAATTAATATTATTTTAACATGACCATTGGAAGAGTAATATGACCATTAGAAATAGTAATCTGACCATTAGTATAATAACCTATCCTATGAAAGTATAAATAAAAATATATGTATATCATAAATGAAAATATGATATATTTATATTACTGAATAAGTAAATAAATGTTTTAAAATGATAAATTAAGTGTTTGTATTTTTGTGAAACATTAATTTTTATTCATTAATTTTTAATTAATTTAATGATTTAAAATAATATTTAATTTCATAAAATTTATTCATAAATTAGATTTTTTATTATAATTATAGTATAATTTTATGAGACCGTAATTAATTTTTCAATGTGTCATAAAATTAGTTATAATATTAATATCAGTATTTCTTTAATGAATGACAACTTTAATTAAAAAATAAAAAATTATCTTTTAGAAAAGTACATTCATAAAATGGAGTTTATTTATAAAATCTATACCTTGAAAATTGTTATTGGTGAATTTTTGGGATTTTTCTAAAATAGTTGAATTTTGGGTGAATAGTGAAATATTGTAATTTATGGTATTTAACATTATAAGTTAATAAATGAATTATTGAGTCATGGATGATGTATGGATGAGGTGAGAACTCGTTACATAGAACCGGCATTCTATAGTTAGTATATTTAGTCATGGTAATCAACACTATTTATAGTCTTGATCCAAAATAATAAACAAATGAATAAAATATTCAAAACACCCACTCTCCTTATAAATACAACTCCTCACCATCCCTTCTTATAAAAACATATAATCAATGAAACCCATCTAAATTATTTCAAATTACCACCCCTCTCATAGTCCCCATTTTCAAGACGTCTTATTCTTACAAAAATTCCAAATCCAAGAGTCTTATGGAGGCTCGCAAGGAGGCGATATTCAAGAGGTAAAATCATTCTTCATTCCCTTTTAATTTATTTACATTTCATATCATCTCATGAAATCCCCAATACAAACTGGAATGGTAAATCTAGTAACATATATATGATTTAATTTTATTATTCAAATGGGATATCCATCATTGAATCTCTTCACTTATCATCTTATTCTAAAAATGAAAACATCATCTGTGAGGTGTGGATTCACTTCCTTCATGGATGATTGGTTGTTTTTTCATTACATCCTACAAGTCGATCCATAGAAGTATTTTTATTTTTCTCCAAGATTATACTATGTGTATTTAAATTTATTTATTTTTTTGGAAATAATATAAAATTATAATATTAAATAAAACTATACTAGTTCATGATGGTCATAAAATCAGAAAAAATAAATTAAAACATTTTCCTAAATTTTGAATCAAATGAATCTTCCTCATAACAAAAAAATGATATATGAGACCATTTAAAATTATATAATTTCATTAATACTGAATAATTTCAATTTTTTACAATTTATTAACATTTGAAAAAAAATCACATAATTATAGGCAGGGGAACCAACTATAAAACCATAAAACGAATGATTCCAAAACAATGAAATTAAACATTATAACACATCATAATGTCCTTAAATGTTGTTAATAATAATATAATACAACAAATATATGTTTCTGTGTTTTTTGATGAATTAATTAATCAATATAATTTTATTATCCATGACATTAAGTACAAGTGCAAAATGATTTTTTACATTATTTATTGGGTTTCTCATCTCACTTTTATTTTTGTGAGATGATTATTCGCCACTTATTTCTCTTGTGTGGTGTATGTATAATGCCACTTATATTTATGATCATCAATAATTTAAAATTTCACTAAAGATACATATTTATAGTATTGTAGATATGATTATTGTCTAATCTATATAACATTTTTCATACAGTGTTTATATTGATTGTTATTATGACTAGGGATATATTGAAAAATTTGTATTTTATACTCAATATGAATATTTTGATGATATATATTCTCCATGAATTAGATCTATTTATGAATAATTATTTGGACATGTAATTATGGGTGGTCGCTACTATTTATATCCTCTTGACTCATTGAAAGGTCTCATGAGACAAAACTATTGGTGAAAAACACTTCATGATTTTTTCCATGAAGAATTTAATGTGTTTTTACCCATAGAGTAAATATGACTTGCTAATGTTCTTGAAATTAGTGGTTAATGTCCCATATACATGAATTCTAACAACTAACCATTTAATTTATTCTATATTTAGTTATTTCCATCCATGTGATTTTTCCTACTGAAAATCCATGGATTTTAATTAATTCTTAGTTTATTGATTAAATGGAATGTGTTTTCTTGTTATTTTCCATTCCTTATTGATTATGCCAAATTTTTTAAGATTAAATTATTTTTTATTCATGTTTTTGTGGAATGTAACCCTTACTGAGCATTATAGCTCACCCTTTTTCTTCTTTTTCCTTCCCTAGGTTATGAATATGAAATCTATGAATAATTGTAAATGAATCAGATTATTTTTTTTTTGGTTTTTTATCTATGAATGTAATAATGAATCCATGTACTTATCATGTTCATATAGGCTAATAAACTGATCGATCATATGGGATTTTAATCCTTTATCTATGCTAACATAATAAAGTAAGGAACAAAATCTGAGCTTCTGAGGTGTCAGTCTTCATATTTAAGCTCATGGATCTTTCATGACCATTCTTCAACTGATATCCTATAATCTTATTTATATATCAAGAATCCTATGATGATATTGAGTGGTTAGATAAGGTTTAAGTGATTTTAAATTTCTAATAACTCCCTATTCTTTTTAGGTGAGGTGAACCATTCCATTATTTCTAGGTTTGGTTTTGGAGTCAGGGGAATCATGGTTTTCATTACTAGTAATTTGAGGGTCTATATTAGGTATATTTCCATGATGAATTCATTAAGAGGTATTATCCTAGTGAAGTGAGAGTTTAGAAGGAAATGATGATTTCTGGTATTCTACAGGTTGATCAATCCATGAATGAATATATTTTGTGTTTAATTGTCATAGTGACCATCTCCACAAATTTCTCTATCGATGATTAGAATGATGTGTTAATATATATTAGGAGACTTCATCTCAAGTAGTGTCTTTTTATGCTTCTGTATGTCTTGGCTAACTATTTTCAAGTATTTTATATGGTTATCATTATTACATAAATATTAGTAAAAAATGGTAAATGATTCAATTTATATTTGATCATGTAATGATTATATGAATGGGGATAATGGGTATAAGAAATATGAAAATTATGGGAAAATGTCTCCAAAACATGTTTTTTGGTTTAGGTGAAGAAAAATCCAATGGTGTGTTATCAGTGTGGTAAGTATTGTAAATTCAACATTTTTGTCCACTGACTCCAAAGACCATACATCATTGTGGTTTTACAGGTCAAATTCAGAGTTTCTTTTTGAGATGGTCAGGATTCAAAATAAAAAATCTCAAACCTAGCCTATATCTTTTCAAGAGATCAATATTACAACTTACATTGGTGATTTTGGAATTATTATTGGACCATACCGTTTTGTTATTATTAATTTTTTTGGAATATTTCTAATATTTTATGTATCCAATGCATGTATATAATGGGTGAAGTAATTATGACACTATTTTCATATTTTTTAGATGTTTTCACCTCTTTAATCCAGGATTCCTTTTATCTTATAAGCATTGTGTTGACCATATTATGATGTTTGTTTTATAGATGAAATGAAGATGTATTAGGTGTGGGATATTGAAACAAAGATACTTTTTTTGGATTCCAGGTAGACCATGGGAGATATCATGTAGAAAATTTCTTCAGAATCCTCGTGAGTGGTTATTCCTTGAGTTTGAATATTTTTACCTTGTGTATATTTTCTTCACCCATGAATTAAACCCTATAATTCCATGTTGAGGAATGTTATTTTTTGGATGTCCCTCTAGATTCTTGGTGTTACTTTACTTGTTGATTGGGTATTGTGATCATTTAGTTATTCTTGAGTTTGTGGGATCTTGTGGTGTTTTGAGATGGTCTTTTTAGTCATGGTATAATGTCTCTTTAGTTTAAATTGTACTTTAGGGTTTACCTATCTGAAGTTTCACCATGGTTTAGATCCTATTTGAGTTCCATATTTGGTTTTTAAATTATTAGGGAGGGACCCTTTGGGAATCCATTGGTTGGGATGTGTTGTCATTTGGCTATAGTGGTCACAGTCCTTCTAGTGGTTGTATTTTTATTTTTACAATAATCTGGTTTATGACATAGAAGGATCTTTGGAGTAGTAGTGGATATGTTTTCATTCATTATTTTCAAAATGATCATAGGATTGGATACCCCAATGTAATAATTTTCTACATCATTTATAACGTTCTATAAGGATTTTACCTCATAGGACTCCATTTTTTTCTCATGCTGGTGAATTATAAATCATTTAGCTATGGTTATTCAAAGGAAATGGTTATTAATTTATTATGTTCTTGGTAAATGTTTTTTATGTTGGTTAGTAATCAATTAATAATTATAGGGGTATTATTCTTGGCATTCCCACTTGTAATATGTCTATGAAGAGTTTTTCAAGGATGAAAGGGGCATGATGGGGAGTTTTTGACATGCTAATATTTAGATTTATTGGTTGAAATTGTGATTTTTTTCTCCCATGGGTTAGTGGTGCACCAAGTTCAATTATTTTTATATTTGGAGTTTTTTCATGTGCTCATTTTTATGTGCATGTTTTGAAAACAATGAAGTAAAATTTATACACATTGTGAAGATTTTGATAGAGGTGATTGTATGGTATATGCATGGTTAGGGAAATCTTGTGAGACAAACATGCATCCCTTGAGTGTTTGAGGCTATTGAAGACACATTTTATATACACGGTTTGGAGAATATTATGGGAGAACTGTGTGGCATACATCATTTTGGGTTATTATTTCATTTCCTCTAATTTTTAAATGGGACATCTACCCCAAGCTTCATTAATTTGAATCCCATGTTTCAGAAACCTTCCAAGAGGTTCTCTGTCCTTCATCAAGATCTCCAAGTGGATTTGGTGTGGTTGTTTGATGGTTCTTCATCTAGATCAAGTGGAATGGTGCTCTATTCTCTCTTTCATTTTGTTTATATATTTATCTTCAAAATACTCTAACCATAGTGGAAATGTGTGACTAATTTTGATGGTTATGTTGGTTAAGAATTATGGAGTATAATTTGTAGAGGTTTTAATCCATCATATGAGTTCCTTTCATGTGGATATCATCAATTTTGGAATTATTCCACCACTTGAGGGAGGTGTTTTCAATTAACTTCATTTTTTTAATATTTCCATGATTTTTTGGATTTTAAAATTCCTTTTAAAATTAGATAATTATGATATAGTATATCTAGTTATTATTTATGAATGACTACTATAACATAACTTGGTATTCCTGTGTCTTATTTGTTATAATTTCGTGTTTAATTGAGAATTTGATGTAATATTTTATTTCATAGATTCTAAATGTTTGATAAAATTCAAGATATGGGTTTACTTGTGAAAATTTTTTTATGTTTTAATCCAAATGGAATTTTAAGGTGGGTATTCCATTTTTGGTTTTAAGGGGTTTCCATGGATCAATTGGTGGTGTTATTTAATAAAGTGAAATAAATATTCCTTTGTTTTTTGGGATGGTGATATATAAAAATCCTGATTTTTTAGAATTATTTATACCTTACAAATTATTTTAAAAAGATAATTTGATAAGTAGATGGTATATATGACAAAATAAATTACTAGTTGGAATATTGTAAAGTGATTTTGAAAATGAGCTTATTGTGCACCCATTGATAGTTGATAATGATGTGTTAATCCATTTGAAAGATGTTGTAGATGTGTTTAATTTTTTATAATGGATTGGGTATATTCATAAGGGTAGTACATGAAGTGGGAGGGATTTGATTTTGTAGTTATCCCTTGGGATTTTTTATTTTCAATGGATAACATTGTTTTTTGGGGTCTTTAATTATTCCATAGAGATACTGAGGTTAATAAGTGGGAAATATTGGGATCCTGTCTGTTTAGTAGGAATTTATTCAGTAGCTAGTATCCCCTAATTGTATATATCACATGGCTAGAATGATTATCACTGATGATACAAGGGTTAGAGTGATGTTCTTGAAATATGTGTAATCATTAATCTGATGTCATTAGGATCAACTATACATTACATGTGTTGTCCTAGTTTACCATATGGTAGATCCACATTCTATGTATATTATGTTAAGTCTTTTTATATAAAATGGTATGTGTGTTGTTTGTATATTTTATGTAATTTCTCGTTGTTTTGATCGTCTTATGGTTTAGTCTTAGTGTTGGCAAGTTTTGTTCATACATTTTTTGGTATTATTTTTGGCCTTCTATGGTTTTGCCTATATATAATTACCCTTATTTATTTAGTTACCATTAGGTTGGGTGTGTAATATTTTTTAATTAATATTCTGTTACATGGATTTGAAAATGAAATTCCTTATCGTTGTTTTTTTGAAAAGTTTTAAAATATGATTGTATGAATTTTCAATGTTTGGTTTTTAAAATAAAATTGTGGACTTTAGAATTGGAATGATTTTGGTAAATCCTTTTTATGACATTTTTTCCAAGTGGAGTGGTTTTATAAAGTCTATAATATGTGCTTTTTTCATCCTTATATCATATAAAGGAAAATGAAGACCAATTTGTATACATTACTTTTGAACTGTAAATTTCAGATTCTTTTACAAAATGAATGAATTAGTTTCATGGTGGTATTATAATGGATTTGGATAACACACCATATACTAATATTGGTGGGTCGGTAGTATTCTTGTCATGTATTGGTCCCTTTATGTCTGTCACTCTGATTTGATCCAGTGTTTTCTTCCTCTAGAAACTATTTATAGTTGTGATAATGGTGGTGGATTATGATTGACTTGGTGATGGTGATAAGACCTTTGGTTACATGGAACTAGTAAGATCAATATTTTTTAACCCTATTTTTTTTTCATTTTTTTAGCTTTGTAAACCTATATTAAATGCTCTTTGTTAAAAGTGTTTTTTTGGATTTTATCTTTGTCTCTATATCATTATTACATGATTGATTGAAAATATTTTGATATATAAGGTTAATGGTGAATCCAATAGTTATGTTAGATACCCCTGATGCTTTTCATCTGCACATGGGTATTTAGGATGATCCTCGGGTGTCTGGTGGGCTAGCTCGGGCACTAGTTTGGATGATATCTTGGCGGTTTTTTTATTAAAAGGATAAGGTGATCCAACGTATTTTTAACAAATTGTAACTTATTTTTTCAATAATTATATACAATGATTAGTGTTCCACTTTATGAAATAGTAGTTAATATATATTAGTGTTAAAAATAGAGTAAATATTTGGGAGAATATAGGACTTACCTATAGTCAATTGTATTCGACATGAAAATTGTTTTGTGAAAGGTTTATTATTAACAATATATGATTATGGTATAAACATATAAAGGTACATCATTATGTGAATTATTAACATTTTTTTAGGAACTATAAATAAATTTATATATCATAAAATATATATATATATGAAATAATAGTGGTTATACCCAGAAAGATGAATTATTTTATAATACCCTAACATAATTTTTTAAAAATGTAATATTTTTAATTGAAAGGATACAATTTATTTATGGGGGGGGTGGAATATACTGGCCTAATATTTCCCTATAAATTTTTATTAAATAAAAAATTTGTTTTATACATTTCTATACACATAAAACTTCATAAAAAAATATGGAATGATATAGAAATTACATAAATAATATAATTTTTACTTAATAAACTGATAATAATCAACTAATACAATTATACAGTATTATTCTATTGAATTGATATTTTAAAAATAATTCCTTTCATGAAACATTATAAAATAGGTATAATATAATAAATTTAAAAATAAAATTTATGTTATTTAAAATTTCATTATAATTAGTAATTTTTCTATTTTTAGATTATTATTTCAAAAGTAAATTAGTGATAAATTTATATGATATAAGATTAGAGTCACTCAATGTTTAAGAAGTCATTCATATAATAAAAAACGTTTTTCTTTTCATTATATACTTTCTGAATAATTAATTATATAAATTTTATAATATGAATTTGATAAAAATAAGTTTATTTTTTATTTATAATTTTAAAATTATAATGGGGTTGTTTTGGGATTTTTTAAAAAAATATTTATTTTTAAATAATTAGTAAAAATAATGTTTTTACAAATGGCATGTTATTATGAAATTTATATTTTGAATAAAAATTAATGAAACCTTATTCTATGTCAAAATATTTATTTTAAATGCAACCTTAAAATTTTAAAATGTTTGGTTTTAATTTATAATCATACATATGAAATTTTAAAAATTAAGTTATTTTATTAGAAAAAAATGTTTTTAATTAATTACGCATTAATTATTTTAAAATTGATATTATTCACATTGATATATCTTAAAATATTAAATTAATATGAAATTTTGAATCCTTAGGTTCAAATTATTTTATATTTTTAATTTTATTTCTTACAAAAATGATAATTTACTTATATAAAAACCTATTACTGAGGTGAAAACCTGAATGATAAAAATGAGTACATTATATGTAAAGGTCCTAACATGATTAAAATAAGTTTTTAATTTATTTGAGGATGTTCATATGAAACTTGATTCTTATTCACTTAATTCTTTCTCAACTAGGAAAATATCTCATTATAATTGACATCCCATAACTAATTTTTTTTGGGTATTTACAAAAATAATAATCCTTATCATATATAATATGGTCCCTCCTCTCCTCACTCCCTCAAAATAAAAAACCCTTCCATATGGACTGAAATTTACCAAAAAATATTTCAAAAAACCACACATCCATAGGGTTTCTTTCTTAAAAGACAATCCATCCAAGATTTAATAGCGTTGGAAAAGAAGATAATATAAGAAGTCGTGTACAAATGCTTAATATCTCTTTTTTATTTTCTTTTTCAATATGTATATTTCATATTCTACAAATTTATTGAAAATATAAAAATTTTAACATAATTAATCATATTATACTAGTATGATATTATATTGATGGTATAAGATTTAACCATCATTCCCTTTTTCACTATAAAAAGAGAAAATGATATTTCTATGAGCTTAGAAAACCACCTCCACAAAACCCCATGTTTCGTATTTATTAACCACCTTAAATTGATGGTTATGAGAATAAGAACAATTTTTAAATATTTTTTATGATATGATTAATGTTATTTTTTGTAATGTTTGATACCCTATTAATGAATGATCAAAAAATGATTATGTTAATTAAGACATTTAAAATAATCACACAAAGAGGAATATCACTAAAGAAATTATAATATTTTAAAATACATTATTTATTTATTTATTAAATTATAATTATGATATATGACACTAATAAACACTATATGATATCATTATTCTACTAGTGTAATTTTATGGTAAATAAATATCCTCATAATTATCTATTATTCATGGTTTATTTCATATTTTCGTTGGTTTGACTTATTTATTAAATAATGCTTTGAAATTATTTCATGGAAGATTATGAAAACACAAATACTAGTATAATAAAAAATAAATATTTTAGAAATTATATTTTTCATTCTATAAAATATACAATAATATTAAACTCATTAATTAATAAAAGACCATTCATTGGTTAAAATCACCAAAATAATATATGTTTTTGATTTCATCTTCTTTAAAAATAATGTAATCTTGAATTGAAATTTAATAATATTAATTAATTATAATTAATCCATTATAGATAATTTATTTATTTTTTAATTAAATAATTTGGAAAATATTTAATATCAATAGTTCTATTACAAATCATGTTCAAAACGATCATTATTACTAACACTCAACATCAAAAAAACAATTAAAAAATATAAATATAGATAATAATTGTAAATAAATTTTAGAAACTATTTTCTATATGAAATATTTTTTTAAAAATGTGATTACTATTTTTAGAAAAGGTGATTAATTTATTATGCCATATTATTGTGGTTTTAACTTCTATATCATAAACATTCATTAAATGGTAATTTGATTAAAAAGTTACATACCTTGAAGAATGATTTGATTAAAAAGATACTCAAACCGTAATGGTCTTGTTTCAAGTATTTTTCTCAGAACAATATTTTTGTTCTAATGGTAATTAATATAGGTATTTATAATTATTTATTAAACCTCTCATCATTTAGATTGTATATTCATGATGTTTTTATATTACATTGATATTTTATACCCCTTGAATCTTATTTTAACCAAAGTGTTTATTCAATGTTGAACCAATCCCATATATACTTTTGGTCTGGAACATTCTTTTTTCCAATGTCAACATTCATCATATTATTTAAAAAAATATTTTAATATAACATACTAAATTATGGTGTTCTTTTTTTAAAATTATATTATTAAAAATGTTTTAATCATATTTTTATGTATTATGTATGAGTTTTTTTAATCAAATTGAATTAATAATCTCTTCAGAATGTTTTGATCATAAATGCGTTTTATTACCAAATTATTCATTTTCTATGATAATTCCATCATATGATTTAATTATTTTCTAAAATTAATTATTATTATCCCAATGTTCCTAAAATCGATTTTATCTAAACCCATATCATTTTACATATATTATGATTGATCAAGAATAATATTATATTGTATCCATCCACCTTATTTGTTTGGATGAATTATCGAAAGTCTTTTTCATTTGTAGAATTGATCTTTAACAACCTTAACCGTGATTAATAATTTTGAGTGAATAAAATAAATATTCTTACAATGAATTTCTTCTATAAGGTTACTATTTTTCCTTGATTTGATTGAAAGGTATTTATTTAAATTTCTTACATTGATAGATTTTGGGAAATTATTGAGTTAATGATACACTAAATATCTAAATATTTTAATTAACATATGCATTATTATCTTTATTGAATGGTATTTTCTTAGAGTCTTACATTATGTCATTGGGTTCCTAATTTTTCCCATATATTCACTATATTTATATTATTTATAGATTTATTAATTATTTTTTATGGTATTCCTTATAAAACCCATCTTTATTCAATGGCGTTTTTTATGATGTGATAAATGAAATCCGTTTTCTCTCCGTGGGTTAATTATGAAATAAAAGAGAAATATTGTGATGTTAAATGTTTTATGAATGATATTTTATTTCTATGAGTTCATTATGATCTGATAAGTCATTAATTTCATGGGGAACACTTATATATGTATGAATATTGGTATCTCCATCAAATGTATTATTTTAATGTTTGTATTTCTTGTGATAAGTATTTATGAGTAATTTTTAGTTTATTATTATTATCTGAAGTGATGTTTCATGTCATGAATGTTATGTAACTTATAAAAATGTTTGGGCCAATTTTGAATAATATTTCAATGTTTTATTCTAATTCAACTGTCTCTATTATGCTCCCTTGAATCTTATTTATTAACTCATGTTTCTATACTCTTATGATTCATGTATTATATTATTCCAAGTCGTATTCAATTATTTTTATATATGATTTGTTGGGTATGAATTTTCTTTTGTATCATAATGATAGATATATGTTCATCTTATGATCACATAAGATATTTTATTTTAATCATTTTTGTTTACACCTTGTAGGGAATATAAGCTCACTTATTTTATATTTCAATTTCTATTGGTTATGAAGAACATTATTATGTATGATCTCTATAAAATGTTGTATTACGAGAATATTTTTCTTGATATGTTGAAGGGTTTATATCGATTTCCTAGGTCCTCATGTAGTGTAATGAAAATTGAATATTATTTTAAAATATGTGATTATTTTTATTAAATGTTTTGAATTATATATCTAAAACACTATACATAAAAGGCAATGAAAATGTTTAATAATGAAATATTTTTATTATGTAATGTAATTACCATAACATTAAGTTTGGTATTTCGTAAAATTGGCCTATATATATCAAAAAAGTATTTAATTATTATTACTTGAATAATTTTTGTTGAAACTTATTATTTTTATTGTTTTAAAAATTTTTTTGTGAGAAAATAAGAAATTATATATATATGGTTACAGTGACTATTACATTGAAAATATATAGTTTCTTACTGATTAAAATAATCATAGCCAACGATTTAATTGTGAGAATAAATAAATAATTATTGTTAGTGTTATAAGTAATTTTTTTTCATTAAAACAATTCATTATCCTTTTGAATTAGTGTTATGACAAATCTTTGGTGAAATATACTAATCACCCTTAAAATGTGAGTATTTTGACACCCTATATAATATTTTATTATAAATATTTGAAATTTTTTCTTTTGATGAAAAAATATATTAGTTTCATACAGATTTGAATGATGAAGGAAATTGAGGAGGAATAGAAATAAGAAGAATGATATACTCAAGGTAGTAAATATAGCTAGTTATGATTGTTAATCTATTTATAACATTGTCATATATATTACTTGAAAATTTATAAAAAAATATTTATCCATGTAGATGGAATTTATAATTATTGTGTGTATGTGGTAAAAATTTATTGTTTTAAAACATGGTAATGTTATTAAAGTATTCAAAGAGAGTAAAAATACATATTTAAAATGTTTGATTAGTGAGTGGTTAATCCTGCAGTGGATTAAAAATTATTTATAAAATTTGTTTATAAGAATAAAACATTAAATCATGGGGAGTTTTACTTGAAAAATATAATGATATTATGTGTGGAAAAATAATGAATAAATTTATTTACATGAATGACATTGACATTGTGTTAATGTAAGATTTTTCAAACTGGAAGAATAAAAATATAACTTTATGCCTCTTAAAACACAACTAGGAGAGTGGAATAAGTATTTATAATAATAAGGTTATATAATAGACATATGGATTCCTAAATGTAAAATGATGAAATAAAAATAATGAAGCATAAAATATGGTTCTAATTCACTTGATAAATTATAGAGATCATTACCATGGTATCCTAAAAAATGTAGAAAACAAAGTTAGTTATATTATTATTAGAGTAAGATATAATTATTCACCAAAACATAATTTAAATAATTCACAATTCTATGTGTCAATAATGTATTAAAATTTTGAAACTATTACAAAATCGATGGATGGGTCTTTAGAAGTCGTAGTTTTCTATAATTCAAGGAAACATGTTGTTATATTTTAATTGAGGAAAAAAATCATGATTTATGATTTCGTCAAGTTATGTTTCATATGAGATATTCATGGTCATTTAATATGATACTAAAACATAAAAGGATATATATATATAAATATGATGAAAAAGGTCATTCCCTTGTCATGAGAAATCCAATTATAGATGAAAAAATAGTTCAACTACAAAAATGGTTGTGAACATTGATTGATTATAACTATTAAATTAAATATTGTATAAATCCAGAAAAAATGTTTCCTTATTAATAACAGATATTTTGGAAGGGAATGTTAAAATATATAGTTTAAAATAGATGGTTTCTATGATAGGAAAATTTTGATGAATGAATATTTAAGAAGTAATTACCATGTATAAACAAATATGTGCTATTTATAATGGATATGGAATAACATGAGTAGGAATAAATATTATGTGGTTTAAAAAATACCACTAAATGTATGTAGATTCAAAATAGAGAAGTGGATCTAAAATGGGTAAGGATTCATGAAAAATATAAAAATGATGCATAAACGAAGGTTGTGGGATGTATGATCCAATAATTTTTTTAAAGAAAACTATCACTGGTATATTTATTTATGAATTTCTTGTTTTTTGTTATATTTTATTTATAATTCCTTGAGTAGATATTTGTAGCGTAAATTATGTATTAATATTATATTGGTTATGATATAGATTCTTATAACTTAAAATCATATTATACTACACCTAATATATCATCTATAAGAGGATAACATTATAATTTTGTGTTACTGTAAGAAGAATCACAATCACATAACTAAATATTTTAGTTCATTTTTTTACTTTTAAGAACATATATAGATTTAATTATTGTATAATTATTCATATAGATTTTCTATTTTCAGTTTCATTTATAGTCACGTTGAAACATTTCTACGAATTTATTGAACTATAGAATGAATGTGCATAAATAATTTTCACATTGTAAATGATAGATTAAATTTAATTTATTTTCATGTAAAATAACAGAATATGATGTGATAACACATGAATTTATAGAGGTAATGGAATGAAAAAATACTATGTTATAATAATAATGTAGAATCACATATTATATCAAGAGCACGCGATTGTAAATTGAATCCTTATTAGTTGATTCATGGTTTTGATCAAAAATGTAATATCTATGAGTTATTCAAGAATGTGATACAGAAAAAATGTAATTCATAGTTCTTAAATGGGAATTTTTTTCATGATGAAAAAATATCACGAACATCAGCATATTTCAATTTCAAGCATGTATAATTTTTCAAATCATACCACGAGACTATATTAAGTAGAGAATGTGATATCAAATGCTGACGAAGGTTATATTACTGTGAAAATTTATTATCAGCTACTGATACATTCTAAAGTAATTAGTAATGTACATTTTAGTTATTCCATAGGAATAGGTTTAAGTAAAAAACATATTGTGAATAAATAAAGTGAAACCATAATGCTCGAATATCCACATTAAATTTTATAAACAAAAATAAAGTATCCATTGAATTAAGAATATATAAACTATCCTTAGAGATAAAAATATTTGACATTTTAAAATAAAAGGGTATTTAAGAGGACTAGATGAATAAATTTTGAACTTGAAGTATGATCACTAGTGTCAATATTTTTCCACTCATGGAAAATAAATTAGGAAACCTCACTCAATCATTCAATTCATCAAGCTACAAAAACATTTTCACAATAATTTTTAATATCTAAATTTACATGTATTGTGAGGAAATTTATTCAATCATGCCATGGTAAATTAAAAATTATTGGATCATTATTTTCTTTTTTAGTGTGATTTTTTTAATATTTTTACCTCTATTAAAGGAATGCTTCTATAATAGTTCCATCAACATAATCCGAATGAATATTGGGTGTTAGTTTTCCCTCTATTAGAAATTGTAAATCATAATTGGGTTATTGAGGAGAATTTTTTTAGGTTTATAGTGATATGTATAACTCTTTATATGTATAGGGATTTGATGGTTACACAAAATATAATTTATCTAAATAGTAATAAAAAATAATGTGATATTTTTATCCTTTTATGTTTTAATTATGGTTAAACACCCTTTTAACTTTAAGAGATATATATATATATTGGAAAGCAATTATTTTATGTGTATTTCCTCTTTTGTCTGTTATTATACTAAAAATCATATCCTAGACTACCAAATTTCTATGGAAAATACCATCTTGATTGTATATCAATGAACAAATGATTGATGTATTCCATAGAAACCACCTTATTTGTTAGAAATAACTATGATTACTTGTAAAAAAAAATCAATATTTTTATAAAGAAACAATATAATGAGAACTATAAAAATGGTAAAAAATAATTTTTTGATGAGGTATATAATTTAATTATTGGTAATGATATAGTCAATGTTGAATTGAAATTTATAATTTTTTCTTTTCCTCTAATAAATTTTGCAAAGAAGAAATTTTTTAACACTTTCATGAAAATCTATTTTACTAACTTTATATATCCCAAGTGTTTAATAATGTATTTTTAGAAAAACAATATTTTTCTACTAAACATTGAAATATTTTCTAAGTAAAATAATATAAACATTTATTCTTCAATTCAATAAACGGGTCTGTCTAAGTGTCTGATCCATCAGATTGAATAAAGTTCTGTCTAGTGGATTGATTAGTGTGCTATCTATGGGACTAATGAAATCTATATAAATCATATTGAAAATAGTTCCAATCCATCAGACTTACAATTTTTCATTTCATCATATTAGGAAATGACCAACATAGTGCATCAAACAGTCTGTTGTTTATAATTGAAGTAATTTGATTTATTTCTATCATATATAATTATTTATAAAATTTTAATTGTGTTAATAAAAAAAATATCAAATGGATACTATTAAATTAGTAGTCAATTGAAAAGCAACCAATATAATTGATACAATAACAGCCCGTGATTTTATAGTATGTATATTCTTAAACAAATTAAATTTAATAGATATGTTTTGATTGATGCAACACTGAGCATAAATGAACTGTGATTTACTATTAAATATTACTATTTTAATATGACTATTGGAATAGTATTGTGACTGTTTAGAATAGTAATCTGGCCATTTGAATAATAAATTGTCCTATAAAAGTATAAAAAAATTTCAGTATCTAATAAATGAAAATATGATATATCTTTATACTAGGGAATAAGTAAATAAATGATTTAGAAATAATAAATTAAGATTAGGTATTTTTGTGAAATGTAAATTCTTATTTTAAATTTAATAAAAAATATAATTATTTAAAATAAAATTTGATTTCATAAAATTTATCTTAAAATTAATTTATTTTTATTATAATTATACTATAATTTTATGAGAGCACAATTAATTTTTCATGTGTTGTAAAATCGCTTATAATATTAAAATTGATATTTTTCTAATAAATGATTATTTTAATTAAAAATTAAATTTATAAAATATTGAAAATTATTTTCCTCAAATTGAGACCATTTTTGATATTTATATATTTAGAAATGGAAAGGATGAATTTTTAGGATTTTTCAAAAATATTTTGTTTTTAGTGAATAGATAAATACAATAATTTATAGTATTTAACATTATAAGTAAATAAATGATTTTTTGAGTCATTGATGATGTATAAATGTGGTAATAACTCATTAGTTATAATGAAAATGAATAATTTATTGTACATAGTCACAGAAATCATTACTACTGATAGTCTTGATCCAAAATAAAAAATAAATGATTAAAAAAATAAAAAACACCCCTCTTCTCCCCTATAAACACCACCCCTCACCACCAATTCGCTTCTCACATATAAATACTTGTAGATTGTATAAATTCTTCCCAACTCCCCTACTAATACACTTACACATTTCCATGACCTACTAGTCTTACTAACAACGAAATACATGTTCCATATAGAGGTTCTCAACGAGGCTATATTCAATATGTAAAATCATCCTTCTTTGTCTTCAAATTTATTTTCATTTCATATCCACTCATCACCTCCCCTTATCCAAAGAGGCACATAACTAAAGTATCATTACTATACTAGAATTTTATTTAGATAATTGAATATTCATAATCAAATATCCTTAATTCCCCTTTTATGTTAAAAATTAAATGAGCATCCCTAATGTGTTGATTAACCGCCTTCCTGGATGACAATTTTTTGATTTTGTTTTTCCCCTTCTAGGATGGTCATAATACCATTTTTGTTGATAAAACAGATTGTAATATGTACATTATAATTTTTTTTTATATTTTTGAACTAATTTATATACATAATTTAAAATATTAAAACAAAAAAATTTCATGACGATAAAAAAACTACCAAAACAAACTAAATGTTTGTCATTAATATTTTATCAAATGAATCATCCCTGATAAAATAAAAAAAGATAAATTAGACAATTTAAAATCATGGATGTATATTAATTCCATATTATTAAACTTCTGGAGTTTTTATTTCATTGTACATGAACTCCCATAACTATACACAATGGAACTGATAATAAAACCATGAAACAAAGGCTCTTAGAACAATGAAATTAGACATTATAACTCATTGAAATGAACATAAATTTTTATAACAAAAATATAATAAATAAAATATATGATGAAGAAGTTATGACTTATCAAATTACTAAATCCATTTTTATCCATTATATTAATTATAATTGAATAATTGTTTCAGACATAAGGTATGGATTTTCTCATATTAGTTCTACTTCAATGAGATATATACCATATTCAACCCTAATTTCTTGTTTTTGGTTTATATATAGTTCTTTTATAAATTATATCATTCATATATTTTTCCTCATGGTATTAAATGATTGATTTTATTATTATTATTTTTATGGGTCATACAGTTCAGCTAATTACAATATGGTAAGGGACTTCATCTCAATTTTTTATTCATTTAGGTATACTTTTCATGTTATACACCTATTTCCTTTTCTATGGTATATAAGCACCCCCTTTTATTTTTTTATCATTACTCATTTAATATTTCATTAAATATCAATATTTCAGGTTTCATGGATATGATTATTTCCTAATTCATATTCCAAATTTTCATATGGTGATTACTTTGAATGTTATTTGGTTAACGAGGGTAATAACGTTAAATAAATATCTTTTAATCAATATAGATATGTGTTGAAAAGGTATTTTGATTCATGAATTAAAATTGAGCTTTTTTATATTTGATGAATTATTTTAAAATACTAACATGGGTGGGTACGACTTATATATAACCCCTCGATACATCTAGAGTCTCATGAGATGAGAAAGTTATCCAAATTAATTAGGGGTTTACCCATAATGATTAAACCATCCAATATAAGATCTTGAATGACAATGGATTAATATTCATGAGATCATGGAATGAAATTTATTATTCATTTTTTCATAAATATTTCAATCATTATTATTCATGCAATTTTCACTGTGACAATTATTTGGATTCAAATTGTGATCATGTTATTGAATAAATTGAATTTTATTCTATTCATTTACATTTTCATAATGATTACACATGATCCTCGAGGGATAGAATTTTTTTTGATTAAATTGAATGTATTTCAGTTATATATTCCATTCCATATTGATTTTGTTTCATTAATTATTGATTTATGAAATATTACAATCTATTTAACCCTTACTGAGAACTTGAGATCACATTTTATTTGTTATATTTTAACTAGGATATGAAGTTGAAATGATTGAATGAGTTCAAGGATTCAATTATTTTCTTTAATTTGGTTTTATATTTGATTTCCAATGTAATAAGTGTAACATAGATATATCTAGTTCTTCAAGGCTACGAAACTATTCGGTCATTTGGGATTTGAATCTTGTATCTATTTCCCACATAATAAAGTAAGGCACCAGATCTGGGATACCGATCTCAGGGTGTGTATAGTTGTTATTAGAGGATGTTTAATAAAGACCATAGGAACTATATTTTTAAATAAACCTAACCAACATGAGAACTATAGTAATTCATTATTGTATTTAAAAAAATTATCGTTAGTTGAATTTTTATTCTTTGGATAAACTCTCAGGATGATTATGGGATAACTCAATGTGTTCCATTATTTAGTGATGGTTCCTAATGGAATGAAGGAAATGAGTACCCATGGAAAATATATGGGTTTACCCATTGAGAAAATCAACATAGTTGGTGTTGGAGTTGAGCATATCATGAAAATATTTGGACAGATTACTCATGTTATGAATAATAACTTTACTTTAATGGAGAAACATGATTATTCATGACCTAATACACCTATATTGGATCAATTCATGCTAAAAAATCCCCCATATTTTAGTGGGACTACTAATCTGTTGGTAGATGATTAATGTATTAAGTCCCTGTAAAGGATATTTCTATAATTGAGATGAAATGAAAATAAAAATTTAATACTGGATGTATATTAGATTAGGGGAGGGGTTGATCAATGGTGGTTATTGATCTAGAATACTATAGAGGGATAGAAAATAGAACACATGGAACAGAGATATTTTAAACAAAAATTCTTATGAAAATATTTCCCTCATGATCAACGAATTTAAATGAATAGAAAATTCCTTAACTTAATGAAAATGGAAGAAGATTGTTTTGTAGAGTATGAAGATACCATTACATGAATAATCAGGTATGCTATATATTTCGCCCCAAATTTAGAGAGAAGGCTTGATAATTTATATGAAGGCCATAAATCAAACCTCCAATGGGCACTAGTTTCGCATAGTCTTTCTTCATATGATGAAATAATATTATGTTCCATTGAAATATAAAATAAATTATCTAGATATTATATATTAAAATGAAATCAAAAGAATCAGAGGTCAGTTGAGAACCATGAGAAATGAAAAGAACCACAAATAACAAGTGAATTAATTGTTCTCCATATTGCGAAAATTGTTTGAAGAAACATTTGGGAAAATGTCTGAAAGTTATATGAGTGTATTATAAGTGCAGAGCCAATGATCATATATATCATGAGATAAAGTGTTGAAACAAATGATATATAATTCTTCAACTAAAAAAATGTGGATTTAATCAAACCAATGTCCCCTGTGTCATGCGAATCTACCACAGAAGAAGAAAAGGGGAGATGACCAAGCTTATGTGATCACTACATATAAGGTATTACAACCCATTTGATATGATGGAAGGTAAATTAATCCTATCAAAACTTTTATACAATGCATTATTTGATTCTGGTTCATCTCACTCTTTTGTATCTACCCAGTATTCCAATAAAATTAGACATTTCCCTTTTGATTTAACAATTGAGTTGTTTATTAGAACTCCTCAAGGATGTATCATTGCATCAAATTTGTGTTGGTTAGTCCCTATTATGACACAGAAATGGGATTTATTTTTCTACCCTTATCATCATATCTCTAGTTGATTTTTAGTCCTTTATTCACAACCTTTATCAATTAATATTTATAAAATACCCACTATGAAATTAGTGAATCTAATAAAAAAATTATAGGAATTGAGTAATAATGTATTTATTTTCCCTAGTGTTTCTCTCTTAGGATACATTGAATTATTTTTTTAATAATAATTATGGATCCATGAGGATTTCTATTGATTATATATTAATCAATAAAATTATTAAAATTAATAATTATTTGATGCCTCACATTCATGATTTATTTGACTAGCTATCCATATCAAAATATATTTCAAAGACTGATCTTTTTTCCAAATATCATCAATTGTGATTAATAAAGGAATTCATCCTGAAAACAACTTTTTAGATTAGGTATGAACATTATGATCTAACAGTAATATTATTTCGATTGTCTAATGCACCATCATTTTTTACTAATATGAAGAATAGAATATTCAAGGAATATCATGAATATTGTTTTGTGATATTCATTGAAGATATTATGTAATATTATAAATTAAATTAATACCATGAGAATCCATTGTGAATCATTATTAAAACTCTCAAGAGGATGGAGTTATATGGAAAATTTATAAAGTGTGAATTCTGGCTTCTGGAAAGTTGGTTATGCGGCCATATTATCTCTATGGATGGAATCTCAGTTAATCCTATGATGATAAATGCATTTTAATAATGTCCTACACCAACAAACATGAAAAATGGGAAATGAATCAATCATTTATCTAGTTACTATTGGTGTTTTATTCAAAAATTTTCCCTATTGGAAAACCCATTAATGAATATCACATGTAAATGGGTTATATTTGTATGGAAAAGTAATGTGAAGAATGTTTTGAGGAATTAAAGAGAAGATTGGTCAATACTCCAATTTTGACTTTACAATTAGGAAATGAAGCCTTTTTTTGATATAAAGTGATTTATCAAAGAAATTTCAAGGTTGTTTCCTTATGAAAAATGATAATGTTAATCCATAAGAATAAATTTAGTTGAAAAAAATTTAAAATATTATTGAACCCCTAAAATTTAGTTACCAACTATTATCTTTTTTCTGAAGATATAGAGATACTGTCTCTATGGTGAAAAATTTGAGATATGTTAGGTTCCTAAGTGTTACACCCTCGAATGATAAAGGGTAAAATGACTAAATGATATGACTCATGTTAAGAAAGAGGTCCTTCCCTTTCAAGACCAACCTGATTAGAACTCCACGGTTAAGCGTACTTGGACTGGAGTAGGGATCAAGATGGGTGGATTTCTGGGACGTTTCCTAGGTTGTGTGTGAGTGAAGACTTAGCACACTATAAATGAAATATTTTGGAATTTGGGGACTATCATTAGTCAGATGACGATTTGGGAACGTGGGTGGGCCCCATGGTGGGGAGAACGTGTCTTTGGGGAAACTGGTGGTGTAGGACCCGACGACCATGTCAATGCTGTGTGTATGTGGTGTCACTAGGGCCTAGTTGTTACATTTGGTATCAGAGGTGGTAACTATACTTAAATGTGGTCCAGTGCCTCAGTAAATATGTAGGTCCCATAATGAGGATGTTGTGACCTAAGGGGGGGGGTGAATGTAACACCCATGAATGATAAAGGGTTGAATGATTAAATGATATGACCCATGTCAACAAGGTGCACGTTCTTTTTTGGGAGCCAAAAAAATTAGAACTCCAGTATTAAGCATGATTGGCCTAGAGTAATGATCAACATGGGTGACCTTCTGGAATATTGTTTCACAGGGTGTGTGTGATTGAGGAAACAACACATTGGAAAGGACATGTGTTGTCCCGTGGGGACTATCATCAGTCAGATGACCCATTCGAGAATGTAGGTGGGCCCGAAGGTGGGGACCACATGTCTTCCTGGGAACCGGTGGTACATGGTGGGGTAAGACACAAAGACCATGTAAGGGTGAGGTGTATGTGCTTTCACTGGGGCCCAGTTGTCACATTTGGTATCGGAGGTGGTCCCCAACCCTAAGTGTGATGCACTGTCTAGGTTGAGATATAGGTCTCACAATGAGAATGTTGAGCCCTATGGGGTGATATGTAACACCCCTAAATGATAAAGGGTTAAATAACTAAATGATATGACTCATGTCAACAAACTTCACCTTTATTTTAAGAATCCTACATAATTAGATATCCACAATTAGGCGTGCTTGGATTAGATTAGTGATCAGGATGGGTGATCTTCTAGGATGTTTCCCAGGGTCTGTGTGAGTGAGGAAAAACTACAATGGAAATGACATGTGTTGGAATTTGGGGACTTTAATTAGTTAGATTACCAATTTGGGCACATGGGTGGGCCTATAGCGGGGACCACGTGTTTCTAGTGCAACTGGTGGTACCTGGTGGCAAGAATCCAAAAACCATATTAAGGTTAGTTGTCTATGCTTTCACCGAGGCCCAATTTTTAAACTAAGAGTTTGAAATAAATTCATATATATTAATAACTCTATCTAAGTCAAGGATTATGGATCGAGTTACTCCAATATTATGATTTCTCAATACACCACCAGAGAGGAAATAAAAATAAGGTAGCAGATTCATTAACTTGGAAAGAACATGGAGTTTTGAGCTAAATAAGGAATGAGAGAGATAACGTGTTCAACGATTTAGTAAAAGTGGATATGGGATTTTTTAATGAAATGTATACAACCCTCATTTTCAAATTATTTAGAATACGTATTTATTGTAAAAGATAAATCAACTCAATCCACTAATGATAATTCTCAAAATAAAAATAAAAATGCTATGGATGGAAAATTGGAAGACTTCATGTATGTTGATGGAACTATAAAATTTGGAAATAGGATATGTATTCCATCAATACAGAAGGTAAAATGGAACTATTGAATGATGGTAAAATCCTAAACTTATCTATATACCCTAGTAGTGACAAGATGCATGGATATAAGAAGAAACATTTTTGGTGGGATAATATGATGTGGGAAATTGTGGATTCTCTATCAAGAAGCCTAGTTTTTTCAATAAGTGATATATGATAGATGGTATCCTAGAAGAGTCAGGAAAACATTAACTATTCATATTTGTAAGTTAGATGACATTATAGTGGAATATTCCACTAGAATACCAAGGACCCCTATAATGAATGATCTAATAATGGTTATTACTAATCACCTTAAAAAAACAATACATTTTCTAGATATAATTGAAGATTTACCACTTGATCAACTATAAGGATGTTATATTAATGATTTTTTATGTCTTTATAGAGAACCTCTATCAGATGTGTATAATCAAGATCCATGTTTTATAATATAGTTTTGTAAGAGTCATTAGAAGGATCTTGATACTGATCTTCACTAGATCCCCACCTACCATCCCCAAAACGACTGATATTATGAACAGACTATTCAAATATTTTAACACATGTTACTATCATTCTCACATAACATTCATGGTTTGTGCAATCACTATTAAAAACTGGAACAATTTTCCTAAAATAATAGTCGTCATTCAAGTATTCAAATTGTTCCATATGAAGCATTATATTGAAAGATATTTCTTACTATACTTGTTAGGATGATGTTTTGGAAAATAAACATATATTTTCATAACTTATGTAATAGGAAATGAAAATGATAAATACTATTCAGTATCATATTAACGCATCTAAATGTGAGAAAATGAGTTTTTCTGATAGTTATAGTAATGATAAGAAATTTCAAGTTGCGTATCTTGTCATTTTGAAAGTATCTTCATGGAAGTGTGTTATGTGGTTCAATAAGAAAGGGAAAATGATCCCTAGGTACATCAAACCATTCAAAACATTGGAAAGAATTTTATTTGTTGCTTACCGATAAGAAATTCCACCACATCTCTCCAAAGATCATGATGTGTTCCACATATCATTATTAATGAAGTACATGCTAGACCCAAATCATGTAAACACCTATTAATTTATAGAACTAGAACATGGTTTTTATTTCATTAATGATCCTATCGAGATTCTTGACACTAAAGGGTATTTATTGATAAATTATATTACTCGAATGCTAAAGGATCTTAGGAGAAACCACAAAATGGAAGAATCAACATGAGAACATGATGATGTTAAGAATAAGAAACACCATCACCTATTAAGAAGGTAATATTCATTTAAAATTTAAGGGATGATATTTTGATATAGGGAAAATATAACCAACACATTATTTTATAGTATGTATGTTCTTAAATAAATTAAAATTTTTAGAATGCTTAAGTTGCACGTAACACTAAGATTAAACAAAACGTGATATATTATTAAATATTATGATGTTAATAGGGCCATTAAAAAAGTAATGTAACCATTATTATTTTTAATATCATCATTAGAATAATAAACTCAAAAATTAAAGTATAATTAAAATTTAGTTGTCTTATAAATGAGAATAGGAAACATGTTTATATTATTGAATAAGTAAATAAATGTTTTAAAAATGATATATTCTCTCTTGGTATTTTGGTGAATGATACATGTTTATTTATAATATTACAATTAATTTAATGATTTAAAATGAAGTTAATTTACATAAAATCAATTCATAAATTATTATTTTATTGTAATAATATTTTATGATAATATTGGTTTATGATAATTTAATTTTCATGTGTTGTAAAATCGATTATAATATTAAAATTAGTATTTTTAAAATAAATGATGATATTAATTAAAAAAGTAAATTTACCATATTTTGATTTTTTTTTCTGAAATGGAGTCCATTTCTGAAATTTAAAAATCAAAAAATGGATAAGGTTAATTTTTGTGATTTTTGATTATAGTTGAATTTTGGGTGAATAATGAAATACAATAATTTATGGTATTTAACATTATTGGTAACTATATGAATTTTTTAGACCGTGATATTTTTGGATGTGGTAATAACACATTATTTCAAACAAACATGATGTAGTTGCTATAATTATTCACAATAATCAATAGAATTATTTGTCTTGTGCCAAAATAAAAAAAAGGAATAAAATAATCAAATACTCCCCTCTTCTTCCCCTATAAACACCACCCCTTCTCATTAGACCTATAATCATTGTAGATTGTATAAATTATACCCAAAAACCATCTTGTTCCACTTCCTGATGTCCAAAACATATATGTTTTACCAATAGGCCAAAGCTAAGTGCCTAAAGGAGGTACTCAAGAGACAATATTGAAGAGGTAAAATCCTCCTTTCTCTTTTAATTTCTTTTATTTTATTATCCTCTCCCCACATAAACTTATCCAAAGAGGGATTATAACTCTAGTATCATATATATAATGTAATTTTGTTAATTTATTATAATATCCATATTAAAATACCTCCTCTTAAACTTTTATATTTCAAATGGGAACAACATTCATGATATGTTAGTTCAATGCCTTCATGGATGGAGATTTTTTTTACACATTTACCACCTTCAAGGATGGTCATAAAACCATAATTATTCATAATATAGATCTTAATATGTATATTATAAATTTTATTATATTCTATAACTCATATATATACATAATATTAAATAATAATAAAAATCTAGTTTATGATGATCGGAAAACCACCCAAATAAACTAAACATTTATCGTTAACATTTTATAAAACAAGTAATCCTGACACAAAAAATGATATATGGGAATATTGAAATTATTTAAATTATATTAATACTATTTTATTCCACTTTTGGGGTTTTCATTCAATTTGAAAAGAACTCCCATAAATATACATAAGGGAACTGGCCATAAAGCCATGAATCAAATGCTCCTAGAATAATGAAATTAAACATTATAAATCATTAAAAGGATGATAAGTGATCATAATAGAATTATATTGATTAAAATAAATGATAAATATGTTTTAACTTTTGAGAGTATTGAATCTAATTTGATTATCCAAAACATTAATTATGTGTGTATATTACTTTCATGCATAAGGTAACGATTTTCCCAACTCACTTCAACTTCTGGGAGATATATTCCATATTCAAACCTTATTTTAATTTTTTGGTGTAAATATTTCCATTTGATATATCATATCATGAATATATTTATCTTCATGGTATTAAATGTTTCATTTTATTATTATTAATTTAATGGGGGAATACTGTTCAACTGATTACAATGTGGTAGGGGGATTCGTCTTGATTTTCCTCATTAGGGCATATTTTTTATATTATAAAACTATTTATTTTTTATGGTTAATATGCTACCTCTTTTATTTATTGTCTTTTTTTCATATAATATTTAATTAAATATCCATATATTTTGTTTCATGGATATGAATATTTCCTATGTAGTATACCAAATTTCCATACAATTTTTACATGGAATGTTAATTTATTAACAACAAAAATAATATTAATTCTATTTCTTTTCTTCAGTGTGGATATGTTTTGATAAATAATTTTGATTCATGAATTTAATCAATCATTTCAGTATTTTTATTATTATTTAGAAATTTATACATAGGTGGGGATATGATATAGATATCCCCTCGATGCATTGGTAGTCTCATGTGTTGAAAAAGTTGGCTAAATTAAATGAGGTTTTCCCCAAAAGGATTAAACCCTCTTATGAAAGGTCATGATGATAGAGGTACCATAATGCCAGAGAACATGAAATCCAAATTATTGACAATTAATTCATTACGATTTAAATAATCATAATCCATGATATTTTTAGTATGATATTATCTATGGACTAAGATTGTTCTCAAGTTATTGATTAAATGCCATTTGTTTCCAATAATTTAAATTTCCATAATGATTACACCTTATCCTCTCATGATTGATTTTTTTGATTAAATAGATTGTATATATATTAAATATACCATTCCTTTTTGTTATTTTTATTATTATTGATTCATTAAAGCTTCAACGGTATTTAACCTGTACTGGGCATTTGATCTCAACCTTTTCTTTGCTATATTTTCCCAGTGTTATAAAGATGAAATTACTGAATGAGATCAATGATGAAATGGAAATAATTTTTTATGTTTTATATTTTATTACCAATTTAATAAGGGTTCCATGTATGTATCTACATCTTTATGGATAATTAATTATTCAGTACTTTGGGATTGGAATCTTCTATCTAGTGGAAAGGTAACAATTTAAGGAACTAGCTTTGGGTCCCTGAAGTTGGGGTCTTTACAACAACCAAATAAATGATCCATTTAAAATATATCTATTCGAGGGATTCCTATAAATAAGAGTTTGGTCAAGAAGATAGTATTTGATGCATTTTGAAAATCAACAAGTTTGATATTTTTCTCTAGTTTAACATCTCGTTCTTATTTCTTTTTATTTTTTATAGAGTATTAGATAAAAGTAATTTGAGTGACGACTGCAAATTAAATTGAGCTTCTTGAAAGTGTATTCACTTTTTTTACTATAGTTCATATTGAGGGATTCCAAGGATAAGAGTACAAGTGAATATTCTCCATAAAATCTTGGGATTCCAATATTTGGGAAGAAAAATCTATTATAATATTCCTATCAAGGACCTTCCTGGTGTGAAAAAACATACCATTGTAGTTATTTTTATAACTATGGATATCGTATGTTAGGATTTATGACTTCCTCAAATCTTAATGTTATAGAGTAGAATTAATTTTATAAATATTTTAATTTATTATTAATTTTTTAAACATTTTAATTCATTATTAATTTTTTTTAATCCATTGTATTACATGTTTCAATAGATTTTTAAACTCAACCATTAATTACATTAGAATATTATTTTAAAAAATAATTCTTATAACAATTTTATCAGATTGTTTTTGTGTCCGATTATAAAATATGATTTATCAAATGAATTATTATTCCCATACATACACTCAAAACATCAGGAAATTTCTGGGTGTTATCATTTTAATAAATATGTCCTTTTGTATTATTTTAAATTTTTTAACAAAAATTTACCCCTACATATAACCATCGTAAACTCTTATGATCCAAAAATTGGTATCAGGCTTGTTTCTTCTACATTACATAATGTGTTTTTACTTTTTTTATCTTTTATAAGTGATTTAGTCATTATAAATATCTTGTTTCTGAATCTTGTTTAGTCTATCGTGTATTATAGAAGGTGTTTCAATTTTTTATATGGTTTTAGGGTTAAATATTTGAACCCTTGAGATATTTAATCCATGTTGATCACTTATCATTAATATTAATGACTATGAATAATATAGATACAATAAGAAGTCTTTTTTTAAACACTCGAGTAGAAATTTTTTTGATCGTAACTAGAAACTACCCGATTCTAGATAAATAAGATACCACTTTTAATGACCAAGAAAAAATAGAAAATCTATTGAACTTCAAATTAAGGAATAATATACTTTATTTTTTTCACAATAAATTTTCATATACTAATATCATCATTTAAGATAATAATAACATATAGAGAAAATTAGATATGGCTCATTTTTGGAACATCAATTATCATTGAGACTATAAGAGATACACATTTAGATGGTTATCTATCATTTGATTTTATATCTTGAGAAATTTTTGCTAAAATAAACAAATAGTTTATGACTACTTTTAATAGTTTTTACTCTCTTGGTTACAATTATAATAAATATAGACTATTTTTAGAAAATATTATATATATTATGGGTTGTTAATGTGAAAAAAAAGAGCATATTTCGATGATACAATAATAATTACTAATATTACTCTGGATGACCATATTAAAATTGTTTGGTAGTATGAGGGGATACTAAAAAGGTATGTAAAGAAAATGAAATAGAATATTGAGGAATCTTCATTTACAACTAAATCTGATGTTCATATCAAAGAAAAATTTGTTACCAATGTTCTAATATCCTCTAAAAATATTTATGTTCTTATTCAATTAGATTAAGACCATCCGAACACTCAAGAAATGAGTTTGGATAATCTAGGAAAAAATATGAACTAAATTATTTGTAATAGTAAATTTAGAATAATATAATGAAATTGATAATGATAAAGGTGATATGAAATATTATATTGATGTGTTATGTTATAAGTTTAAGAAAAAGAAAACACTAGAAAAGATTCTCCTAAGATAAAGAGAAAGGATATTAAAGACAGAAATTATGATAATAATAGTAAAAAGTATAATAAGAATAAGAGACAAAAAATCTATGAATACTTAATACACCTGGAGTGAAGATGGAGAAGATATTTCTTCTTATAAATTAGTATACAGTGAAATTTTATGAATGAATAACCCTACATTAAATGAATATATATCAAAGGTTAACAATTTGTTTATGGTTAAGGTAATCATAAAATCTCGTATAACCATTGAATTAAAAGATAACTACATAGATAGTAATGATGGAAACGATTCGACATATTCTGATGAATAATTTTCTATATATAATGTGAAAAAATATATTACAATGTTTTTAAGATGTTTTGAAATTTTGAAAATTAATAGAAAATGAAAATTTTAATATTTATAAAATATATAAAAAATCTCAAGAACACTTGTGAAATAAAATCCAAGTATATACACTTCAACTATTATGATATCAAATAATACATGAGAACATTATAAATATAATTTTGATAAATATAATATTTCAAAATATATTTAAAAGTATTATTTTGAGAAAACTATTATTCAAAATTATATTGTAAAACATATTTTTAATATAGTTACTCATGGGGATAAAAATTATGTGGTAATTGTAAATTCTAAAATTTCTGGGATGCAGAATAATTTCTCTAAAATTTCATATATAAAGGAAAAATTTGATAAAATATATAATAAAATTAGACCTCTTAAGGATATTTATATAAAGTGTTTTACTAATAGAAAACATGTTTTTTTAATTATAACATTGTTATGAAATGTTCTCTATTTTATACTAAGTGAGAAAGTTCAAGACATTATAAAAACAATATTTCATTAAATAAAATTCATTATTTCGGATTTCACAATACCTATTTCTAAAAAAATTAACATTTATTCAAAATACAATGTTTGAAAAATGTAGATTCCGAAAATCTTACATTTTTATAATACCGAACCCAAGGATGTTTGGGTTCTTAAGTGATAATATTTCTAATTCCAATAAAATAAATAATGTCCCAATAACCAAAATATTTGGTACATTGATTGTGGTTTCTCCAAACATATTACTAGCAAAGAATACTTCTTTAAGAATATTATAATGATGAATAGTTTAAAGGTCACTTTAATAGATTATACTCAAGGATAAGTTGTTAATATACATAACACTATTCTTCATGAGAAATATTTAATTGCAAATGTTTTATGTATTTTATAACTTAAAACAACCTGATTATCATAATACAATTATGTGATGTGTTATATATTGTTATCTTCAAGAATGATAATTGTAATGTTAATAGTTCAAATGATGATTTTATTATTTCTTCCAATCAGTATGATAATGTTTACTCATTAAAATTTGAATATCTTAAGAGCCATGATATACCTTTCTTTAGTGAAATAGAAGATCAATCATAGTTATTTCATAGAATATTATGACTCTATAGTCTTATAAATTTATCTATGTTATCTAATAATGGACTATTAAATTATCTTATATATGATAAGAGTGACACTAAAAAGTATATGATCATTGAAAATTTAGAATGCCACATAAGTCAATATTTTATTCTATTAGTGAACTATAAACATCTTATGATATATAGATAGTGAACATGGACTTTCTTAGTCCAAAAAAATATTGATGTATAAGTTTCAAAGACTTTTTATATGTTTTATTTAATGATTACAATAGTTATACATGGGTATATTATTCACAAAGAAGAATGAATACATTTGTTGTTTTAAATCATTCGTAGCCAGAGTTAGAGATGAGAAAAACCTCAGCTTGATAAATATTCGTATTGATCAAGGTGTATAATTTTATTATGAATATAATTTTTTTTAGTAAAATTTTATTATACATAACGTTTGGTCCCTATAACACCACAAAAAAATTGTGTATTCGAAATAAGAAAACGAATTCGTCAAGAGATTACTAGAACCATGTCGAGTGAATAATAAGTTCCTAAACCATTTTGTTATAAAGTAGTTTTTAATGCCTTTTATACTATAATTAATTTTATAATAAGGCCTTTTATTAATAATTTTCCTTATGAGTTGTGAACTAGGAGGAAAAAACATTCTTACTTCATAATTTTTAGATTAAAAATATTCAATCTAAATACTAAAGATAAATTATGTAAATTAACCCCAAAATATTATGATGGAATATTTTGAGATTATTCAATAAATAGAAAGTCATATAATGTTTTTAATAAAAATATATATACTTTTGAGGAAACATTACATGTAAAATTTGAAAATAAATATCCTTTTTTTAAAAAAACCTCAACCTATGTCTTCAGATGTTTCTTCAAAAATTAATTTTCAATCTATATTAGAGATTTATTCTCATGAGATAACAACCAAAGAATATATTCTTGATTTTATGCCTAAAGATAATTTTAAACCTATTAATGATGAATAATTGTTTTTTAAATCTATGAAATCCTTAGTTTCTTAAGAATCATCATAGTGTTAATATAATTGGTGATGCAGATCAACCAGTAAGAACTAGAAGTTATTTGAGAAATGAAGATGAAATATTATTATTTTTATCTCAATTAGAACCAAATACATTTAATGAGGCTTCATGTTATGATGATTGTATAAAATTATTGCAATATGAACTCAATGAATATGAATGAAATCAAGATTATTTTATTATTTAATGACCTAAGGATAATTATTTCAAGGGAGTAAAATAGATCTTTCAGTAAATATGTAATGAAAATATAATAATTTATAGAAATAAATATAGACAATTTTAATGGATATAATTAAAAATAGGGAATATATTATGAAGAAACTTATGCTCTGGTATCTATACTTGAGTATTCTCATATACTTATATCTGAGACAGTCTTCCAAAATTTCAAACTATTTCAAAATGATGTGAATTGTGTATTCCATAATAGTTATTTTTAGGAGGTTTATTATGTTGAATAACCCTAGGTTTGGAAATAAAAAAACATCCAAATCATGTTATTAGACATACTAAGGATCTTTATAGACTTAACAACCACCTAGAGCCTACTATGATCGGTTAGATGAAGTTTTTAAAAAACAATTATTAAGTGAGATATGGATACAATTTTTTTATAAAATAAGTAAATAACAATATTTTTTTTTGAAAATGTATGATGGTGAAATTATATCCTATTTAGATAAAATTTCTTTAGTAGATTAATTTTCATATCTTATATGGTTTGAGTTGGAAATGAGTATTATGGGAGAGTGAACATATTTTATAGTTTTTCACATTTCAAAAAAACTAAGTGGAAATTTTATATGTCAACATATGTATAACAAATATATATTTTATTTAAATTTATATATTATAATACTAAATATATTGTTACTCCAAATTGATCCTCAAATACATTAGATATTGATGATGTTAGGAAACCAGTTGATCAAAATATATTTAGATGACTGATTAGAAGATTAAATTACATAAAAAATAGTCATGTAGATTTAATTATTTCTGTATTGTTATGTTCTAGATACCATGAAAAATTGAATGAGTACCATCATAAGGCTATAAAATGATTTTTTTTTTCATTTTATGGGAACTATAAAATGAGTTTATTTTACTATTATGGGAATGATTTTGTGTTAAAACATACTTTACATGCTTTCTTTTTTGGTTATAGAATGTCTAGGAAAAGTACATCCATGAAATATAATTTATCTAGAGAGGATTTAGTTTCTTTTCATTATAACAAACAACACTCAGCATCATGTTCACCAACTGAAGATGAATACGTTGTAGTTGGATGTTGTGGTGATTAAGTGTTGGGGATGAAACAGAATATCAATAAATATGTAATTAATTTTAATTAAAATATAATATTTTGTGATAAAAAAAGTAAAATTACCGTAATTAAAAACCCAATACATTACTCATGAACTAAAAAAAATATATAAGTCACAATTTTCATTAGAATCACAAGCACATAAGAGATATATTTTTACAATTCATTAAAAAGTTATAACAACCTGTACATATTTTTTTACTATGTCTGTTACTACTTATATATTTCATTATATTAAATAGAATCTATGAATGATATATATCATGTCATTATTCATATGTACTTTATTTTTACCAATCTCCATGTATTAGTGAAATCCCTTTGAAATGGGGTGTGCATAAATTTTTTTTTCTAAAAAAATTTTGATTTATATTTTTTTACAATCAAAATATTTTACCAAAAATTAGAAATAGATTTTTGACTAATGTATCTAAAATAAATATTTTGACAAAATGTTTCTACAAAATATGGTTTTATATTGTTTTTTGGGAATTTTTTTTTTACAAAAACAAATATGAACATGTCACTCATATCGATTGTATATTTATAGTCTAAGAGGTATTCAAATAATCTTTTAGATTATGTTATTATCCATTAATTTTTTATTTATATTTATTTATATATTAATTATGTTTTAAAAAATTTAAATGTTAATTTTTTTAAATAATTACATGAAATAAGAAAAAACTCAAGTTTGATGAGTAGTTTACCTAAATACAATTTATTATTCAGAATAGTTTTAAATTCATTCATCGATATAATCTCAACAATCAGACCAATTTTTTGATTTCAATATATGCTATTAAATTTATGTATTATTAAGTGTTCCCCCTATTTCAATATTTAATGGTTTGATCAACTGGGTCCCACATCTATCTTTAGGATTTTCTCTTAACCCTCATCACATCTTACATTGCTCAGTCTGAATCTTTGACATTCATCCAATGAACCTATTCTTTTCATTTCCAATATCAAATACAATCATATGTAAACTATATATGATTAACAAAGAGAAAATTTATTAGATAATGACTGATCGAAATTACCAAGTATGAAAAGTTTGATTCTATTATTAAAAAAAGTTATTTCTTTTCAAGCTTCGGAGAATATTTTTGTTGAAAAATTTGATTTTGACATGCATTATCATGAAATATTAATAGTGGTTTATTCTTCAGTGTAATTTAATCGAAAATAGAGTTGAAATGTGTTTTTTTACAAATTTTATTGAAGGTTTTATGTTAATGTATCAACCAAGTTACTGAGTTAGTTTTATTCTTCTTAGAGGGTAAATAATATAAACTATCCCATTAGCATACATTGAATCATGGTAGTTTTAATTAAAAAGTAGAATATTTTTTGCCTAATTCTTATAAAAATATATGTATGTTTTTTTATCTATCTCCAAATATTATAGTAGTAAAAAATTTGAAGAATCGTAACCTAAAATAGATTTTGAGTGATTGAGATACTCTAAAAGTGCTCCATATCTCAAATTTTCATTTTCTTGTCAACATGAGGAAAATCAATTTGGTTAAGTTTAAATATTCTTATATTATATCTATTATAAAGGAATAGATGAATTCTAGAATAATAAATTTCCGCTATTTTATAAAAAAATGTTGGTAAACAATATAATTTTTTTCAAATCAAGATTTAAATAATTTTCGTTAGGCAATATATTTATCTCATTAGTGATGAAATAATGGAACAAATGAAATTGATTTCTATTGAAGAGATGAAGAAATTCCTGCATAAATCATATAAGGCTGTTTCGGATAATGAACCCATTAATGAGAAATAAGTAGTGAAATAGAAAATCAATTTTGACTTCTCCCCTCTAAATGTTCAAAAGAAACAAAACAAAATGTCTGAGGGGAAAATCAAAAAGTTGAAGGATAATAATGTCTAGAAGAAACCAGGGGATCCTTATTTTATTCTTTATAAGGATAAAGATTTATCTCAAAATATATAAATGGAAATTAATTTAAAAGAGGATCAGAATAATAAGAATAAATTAAAGAAAATATTAGTTGAGAAAATGATGATGGAATGTTTATTGAATGAAGTTTAAATAACCTTAAATGACCTACTAATTTAAGTATCTCCATTATATATTGTTTAACCAATTATAGGAATTTGATGATGGTCTTATACCTATAAAACTATCCAATATCCATCATTACATGATGTTTTAGAATTCATTAAAACCTATATCATTCCAATATTTGTTGACAAGGAAAAAAGAAAATAATTTTTTTAAAGAAGTTCAAATTGAAAAATTAATTCAATAAATAGTGCCAAAAATAGTTAGAAGTCTGTGATGAAGAAGATCAAACAAAAGCTGAAATGGTGGGAAAAAGAGTTTTAAGAACCACAAGGCAATTAGAGAATGAATTAGGAGAAGAAGAAGAAGTATTAGAGATAGACTAAGCAGTTGAAGGAGATGAATTCTCATCAGAGTCATCCTTATATTCTATGTAAATTTCAACTCAGTCTAGTAAGAAACATGTTCCTGATATATATGAGGATTTTCATTCATCATAATAATAAAGAGATGTCAAAGATCATCATTCAAATATAAAATATTTTAATAAAACTAAGAGAGATAAAGAATTTGATATATAAAACTTTTCTGAAGTTATAAGAGTTCTAGTAAAAGAGATGTTTGATGTTAGACTATCTCAACAAAACATTTCAAAGGAATCATTAGATTCATTGGACTCACTGACCATTGAAGCTCAGAATATTATTCAATAAAGAAGTATTTCAATGAAAAAATAATAACTGAATCAATTCCATATCTTTCTACTATTGAATAATGATTAAGACAAATTCATAATAGTTTGAGAGAAAATATAAAATCATTGATGTTATTGAGAGAATCAAGTATTCATAATGGATCCATGATCAATACATTCAATGAAAAGTACAAGGATCATAAATTAAGATTCAATCGGAGTGTTTAGTGTATAAGTAATATTGATAGGGACTTAAAGGAACATGATAATGAAGTAATAGAATTAAATAAAGTGTCCTTTGATATTGTATATATTTTTTTAAAAGTTATCATATGATGTATTAGATACATATATGTTAGTCAACCAATTCAAAGATATGAAAAATTCTCATAATTAAGAGCACATATAATTGAATTATTAAATTTATAAGTTGAAAGAGGAAAATATGGATTCACAAGATTTTGAAGATGGGTTTCTGAGGTTGAAGGCGGAATCCAAGAATATCAGTGTTCATGTTTGAAGGTATAGAATCATTTGATTTTAGTAAGGAAATAGATTATTTTCTATGCTTTAAACTTCAACAGCTGATGTAATGAAGGGACATGATGGTTTGATGAAGTATAAAGATATTTTTCAAGAAATTTTATAAGAAGGAATGAATCTTATTTAGTGAAATATTAATTTATTTCAGTCATTTCTATGTAAATTATTTTTGAATCAATTATTCTTAAAATAATTTTTTTGAATGTTTTCCAATTCCATTTGTATGAAAGTTCTTTCTTATTTTATTGTATGATGAGTTATTTAAACACAATTTTTTTATTTTATTATCATAATAGTTTAAGAGATTATATTAATTTCCTGTTCCTTTTTTTAATCCACAAAGGTTGATAATTTAGTTAAGAGGAAATTTTATTGAATTCGAGAGAAATAAAAAATCATTCTGAGGGAGATAATTATTTTAGTTGGAGAATATAAAGTTATAATATTTAAATCAGATATATAATGTTGAAAAAATTAATCCATAAACTCAAGGTGTTTAAATATGATATGGGAATATATTTATTATAACGTTTATCTATGAATTTCCAAATGGAACAAAGAATTTTAGGAATTAAAAAATTCATAGTTTTTC
The DNA here is from genome assembly GCA_963277665.1 of Viscum album. Classification (NCBI taxonomy): domain Eukaryota; kingdom Viridiplantae; phylum Streptophyta; class Magnoliopsida; order Santalales; family Viscaceae; genus Viscum; species Viscum album. Next base: position 2,127,018,757 of record OY728119.1, read on the forward strand.
ATTTTAAGTGTTGAGTTTTGTACTTTCAAAAATAAGGGAGATTTTTGAGTAAGATTTTATACTTTATAATTTTCTATTTTACTTTTTTCAAAATAGCAAACACGTTTAAAATTTATTAAAAAATTATTTTAAAAACATTATATACCCATGTGTTTTAGAAATTTTTGAAGAAAACATATTTTATTAGGAAAAAATAGGAAAAGATTCTATTTAATTGAATATAATGTTTTTCATTCAATAAGATCAATAATATTAACATCATATCTGGACAATAAAACCGACTAATGTTCTGTATAGTGGATTGACTAGTGTTATTATTATTGGAAAAACCAATGTAATATCTATTAGATTCAATATAATTTTAATCAATCAGATTGACTATAGCTAAGTTCATCATATTAATAAAAAATAATATATTCCACCAAAAGGTCTAATGTTTATAATCAAAGTAATTTTATTTTTTATCTCCTACAAAATTAATTATATGATTGCAATGGTTCTAATAAAAAACTTTAGATAGAATTGTTTTTGGAGCTATCAATTTAAGAACATATGAGGTCGTTGCAACCAACTCTGAGATTCGCAAATATATATCAATTGGGGGTATGCATATAAATAGGATAGAATTTGAGGAACTGGGAGATGATGTATTTTTCAACTCAAAATTTATAATATTTTATGCTTCTTTAACATATCATTATTACAACTTTGTAACTTTTTTAGAGAGTTATAGATCTAATGAATATGAGTGAGGATTGTAAATTTCTTATAAATATTTTATTTTTTATTCACTTTTTCAAATCATTATTTAGTTCAAGGGATTATAAGGATAATAAGATGTGTGAATATAATTAATCGGATTGAGGGAATCCACGGTTTTGGAGGAAATATCTTTTTTGATATTTGTTTTGAGGTCTTTCCATGTTTGGAAAGACCGTCCTTTACAGTTGTGTTTAAAAGTATGGATATCATAATTCATCATTAATGGATTCTTTAACTCTTAATTTTAAAGAGTGGAATACCATTTATAAATCTTTTAAGTCACTCTTATATTGTTATAATATTTTTTATTACTTGTTTCAACTGGTTTTACATTATACTATCCATTTACGTTTGAAAATTGTTTTTACTAATCATTCTAATAATTGTTTTATTAGACTGTTTGTGAGGCCGATTAAAAACTCAGATTTATTAGACATCTTCTCAGTCAAATACATACATTCTAATCATCAGATGTGTTTTGAGACCAAAATTTTGTAGCTAAAGATATTTTCAGTTTTTGTTAGTATTATTTTTTTAACTACAATTCACCCTCCTCTTCTAGCCATCGTAAACTCTTACAATCCAAATGTTATGTATATTTTTAAAAATAAAATCACGAGTGTTATTAATTATTTTATAAATCAAAATGTATTTAATAATGATTATACATGAATGAATTCCTAGGATATTTAGATAATTTTCTATGTTACTCATTACATTACTGATATGTTTCTGAAAAATACACAAGGAATTGAATTGGCTAATTAAATACACTTCCAAATATAATAAAATGAGTATATTAGTAAAATTTTCAATATTTTCTCTAGAATGATGAATTGTATGAGTTCAATTCAATAACAAGTCGATTATATTGTCTTGGATGAGTGAGTTCTGAAAACAATACCATAAAAATAACAATCCAAGAAGGTATTTATTATCAAAATAAAAAACTTAATGGAGTATAATCATGTTGAGTGGATCTTTTTTATACTACAATAAAAATTGATGATTAATAATATAACTATAGAAAAGAAAACCATTAAGAATAGTGTATCTTAAATAAATATATATATGTGTGTGTGTGATATTTATGTCCCAATTTAATCTAAGATAGATGGAAGTTAAATATATGAGGGTTCTCACCTTATGGGATGAGTTTATAAATATATGTGGAAAATGAGAGGCTATATAATTCCATTCAGATGATATAATTAAATTTATTATAACCAAGGTAATAAGAAATAATTTTTATATGATATTTTGAGTAAAATAAGACTTATATTGTATAAATGTTAAAGGAATTTTCAAATAAAAAATCAACATTCCAGAATAATTAATTAATGTATGGATAAATTATTTATGTGAAAAGGATAATAGAAGAAATAATATAACATATAGATGAACTAATGATTTATACATAAGATAAGAATATAAATCTAAGATATAATCCATAAATATGTGTCTAATAGAAAAATTTTGGTTATTTTTATATTGATACTTTTCTCAATTTTAATATTGATTTTGATTATTAAAATCAATGCATTTATGAGGTATGTAAAAAGGATTAAAAAATATAAAACTATTTCATTAAAATATAAAAATTCTATAGGAAAAAATTGAAACATAATTTGAACCATTTTGGGGGAAATGGTGTTTTTACTCAAGAGAATAATATGATTCATCATACTACTTCTGGTATCAATGAAAATGTATAAGATACCATGGATGAAATTTTGATGGAAAATGTGAGGATTAATGTGGTGATTTTATTTTTCAAAGACCCTTTAAAATAGAAAATTCTTAGAAGCTAATGTTATGATAAGATAATTTCTATAAATAGGATTTCATGGAAATTTTTTTTGTTTGTTATAATAGTCAAATTATTATGATATATAATTAATTATTTTTGGAAATATTGAAATGTAGTGTCTCTAATATTATATATTTTTATGAATATTATTGGTATATCATATTAAATAATGTTCTTTTAGAAAACCTATGTAATAGGTTTATAAAAATGTATATAAATCTATAAATCACATTTTTTATGATCCATATTAAAACATTATGAAAATATCCATTGACTACTAGGAATAATATTCCTAACCATATTAGACCAAAAATAGAATGTGTAACAAAATAGTTTATTTCTAAAAAATTCCTTAGTTTTTTCAATAAAATTATCTGGTACATGGATAGTGGTTGTTTTGGTAATATAATTAGAGAACTATCAAACATAATTTATTACAAAAAATTTGATGGGACCACTTATTATTTGTGTATTATTCCAAATTCATGGTAAAATTAATTTTTTAGTTTTTTATATAAATTTATTTTATTATAAATAATGTTTAATATATTAAAGGATTATAATATATATTGATTTTTATTTTATAATTATATAATGACGGAATGAATGTTGTGATCAAAGATAAAAAATATTTCATTATTAAATATAATTCTATTTTTTATTCATATTGTAATGAAAATGACTATATACCCAATCTTACTAAACTAATTTTAAAACAATTAACATTATTGAATTCTATGAAAATTCATTGTGTTTTATGTCATATGAATCTTAAGAATTTCCATTTTAGAACACTTTATAATTTATCAAATAATCAATGGACATTCCCACAAAATGAACCAATACTAGAAACTACCATTTTTGGGGTACATGTATGAATGGAAAGCTACATAATGAGTAATTTAGGAAAATAAAACAATTACACACATGGAAAAAACGTTATTTTATTCTCTATGATTTTTTTTAATTGTACATAATTTCCATGAGGGAATAAATATAATTTCAGTTTTATAATTATAATGTCCTATTAACATAATTATATTTTCAGGGTCACCATTTTGAAAAATTATCATTTTTTTCACATCATCATTATTATTTATAATGAATTAAATTAAAAGAATATATTAATCAATATTGATCATTAGGATCAATTTTCTAATGGTTTTTTATAAGATCTTTCAAATTAATGCACATTCTAAAATTTATTACCACTAAAGATTCTATAAAATGATTTAATGGAGAGGAAGAATAAGAAAATTCACAATATTAGAAGTTCCCTGCTAAATTTCTATGGATTACCATGATATTTTTGGGGAAAGGTTTTTTCACACAACATATTATGTTTTGAGTCTTATATTAACTAATACCATACTAAGGAAGATCTAAAATGAGTTTTGGAATGGTATTTCTCTCCCATGATTTAAAATTTGATTATTTAGTTATATAGATATTGGTTTTGGATTTTTTTGAGCTTTGAATAATAAATTTGTTTTTTGTGATTTTTTGTATCCTTCATTGATCGGATTCATATTTAGGGATGATATGATGTAGTTAAACAATGAAAATAGTGTCCTAAATTTGAAGGAATTATGTTCCATCAGAAATATACACAGGCATGTAACTCAGTCACCTTTCCCATTTAAATATTGATAATGTTTTCTCGTTTTTGAAAAACTATTTGAATATTAAACTACTTATTTTTTTCTGGGTGAAAGGGGGATTGAATTGAAAACCCCCAAGGAAGTTTTCCACTACCTACCTCTCCTCACAGTGTGGATTCATGGGGAATATTTTGATAGTATTCAACTGAATTAATTGTTAGTGTATCATCTCTTTAAATCTATTCTTACACATGACTTCTTCACTCTCCTTCCTCCATTTCCATTTATCCCAATGGGCCTAATGCCTTATGATTTTGGTTTCAAAGATATATATTTGTTATTTTTGAGGTCACATTATCTTTTTCTCTTATATGGTAATGATACCTTTTCTTCAAGTGAAAAAATGATTATTGGTGGTGGAATCATCATTTTTCTATAGTTTTTTATGTTTTATCATTTTATATAGAATATAATTTAATTATTGTCATTTTGAACCCCTTTTCATCAAGATTAAATATATATGTGATAGGTTTGAATTAATATTAAATTTTTTAACCCATATTTATGACTTGAATTTTTAATTGATGGGGGATTGTATTGTTAACAATAATTATAATTCCAAGATCTATTTTCATGAAACCAATGTGGTTTTAAAACTATTTAAGATAAACTTTTAGATAAAATTTTATTTTTTGGGGATGATGTAGTTTATAATGATTAATATAAAAATGTTTATTCATATTTTAAATATGATTCTAATTATTTAGTGATGTGATCCTTAGGATCTAATTTGTTATGTTTCATTTGTTACTTTCAAATTTTTATGATATTTTTGTATTGGTTGAGTTTGATATTATCTAAAATATGTTCCTAATTATTTTATTAATATTAATATGTTTTTAAGGAATTATTTTTTAGAAATGTTTTAAAATTTGTTATCTAAAACGTAAATTTACTATTTTTATTCATTTTCCTTTTAGGAAAACCCATTAATGGATTACAAGGTATAATTGAATCCATTTTTATTAAATCCCCACTATATAATGGTTTATATAGAACATGTTATTATATTATGTGAATTATTATTATTGGATTATAATTTAAATGGTTTATCACATAGATGAGTGTTTAGGTTGGGTTATGAGTTTAATAGGATTTTTCTTATTGATATTAGAATTTTTATGTGATATGATTCTTCACCTACATTATATAAACTCACGGGAACCATATTTTTCTCATTTGAAAAACAAGAGACAAATCTTATGATAATTATGTTTATACAATATATTTTATCCCATAATACATGATGCGCCTCTACACATTGAGAATTCCTCATAATAAGAACATTGAAGTAATATTGAAGTATAGTAAAAGGGAATTCATTAATAGGATACAATATGGTTTCACCCATATACACTTATTATTTTTACACTAGAAGTTTGCGAGATTCAAATAACAAGTACTATTTAACTAATATTTTTTAATCAATACTTATTTATTGTGTTCACCATTTTAAATTTTTCATAATTGATTATTGAAATGTTATAACTATGTTTTATTAACCATTATTATTTATATTATTATTTACACTATCTCCCAAATATATTTTTTTATTTTCCTGGTTAACATGTTTTTGGGAATTATTAATTTATCAAGTATCTGTTAATTTTTCATCATAATCCATGTTATTATTATAATCATTTAACATTAAGTTTATTATAACATTTCTTAAACAGATTTACCTGTTTTCTTTAACCAAAGATACAAAAAAATGTAACAAAACAACTGTATTTTGGTTTTTTTGTTATTATATTTGATTAATCTCACTCTTTTCTCCTATAAGTCTATATTATCAAAACAAAATTGAAGACACATTAATTTTTATTTAATATAAAATGTAATTTTTTTAAAAAAATATTGGGGGGTAAAAGATGTTATTTTCCATCCTTAAATTATGAATGAAATATTTTCCAATAATTCATTTCAAACTAAGATAAATGATTTTTATTATTAATGGAATTTCATACACTCTTTAGAGTAGTTATAATTGACTATTATAGATCACAAAAAATATCATGTTTATGTATCCATAATATTTTATGTTAGAAATACATAGGATTTTTATCACACAAATATTTAACTTTAGGATCCTTTTGATGAATATTGTTCCTGATAGTGTGTACCGTAAACAACCCCAATCAAAAATAAAACATAATATTATTATTTAAATTAAAAAATTATAATATTTTCATTGGATTTGTAGTTAGAAATATGAGTGATCGAATTTTGATATATGTGTAGATGGATTTTCCTAAAACTAATTTTTTGATTATTCCCATGGAAATATTTATAATATTTTTAATAATGGAATTAATTAATATATGGAATAGAATAGTTAATTTTTAAAACTAATTTTTTTCATATAAAATACTGTTTTATTTATATATTAAACGTTTCATTTAAAAGATAATTTCATACATTATTGGTGTTAAATTTATTAAAAATTTATTTTTTATACTTGAAAAATGATGAACAATCATTAATATATTAATTATCCATTTCATAGATAAGGAGATGAAAAAATTTAATGGTAAAAGGGATGTTTTTTTAAATTTTTTGTAACTATGAAATATATTATTATAATAAAAACTTAATCACAACGTACAATAAAATTACATTATTTTTCAAAAAACACAATACACTAAAAAAAAGACACCATAAGACAATATTAGTCTAGTGCCTTTGGAAATATTGAAACATAAAAATTGTTAAATAAGTGAGCTACCTAATATATGACTAGGTTCATCCTGAGTATCACCCTTCTTAGAAATGTTACAATAAAAAAATATATTTATATCCATGGGATGGAAATAGAAAAACGGGTGAGGTAAAATAATCAGTATTGGTAAACAAGGAAGATAATTAAGAATTAACATGATCATAAGGGTAGGATAATGTAATTATAACATTATATGATCGTACCCTATATATCAAAGTTCATCAAAGTAAATCATTGAATAAATATTATCAATTCATATGACATGAATCATAAGTTAATCAAGAGAATGGTCTATGAAATAACAATGTATGAATATGAAATGGAATTGTGTTATACACATAAACATGTAATATAATTCCCTTTTTTTCAAAACACAGTCATAAACTTATCAGGGAACTTCATTATTATTGGGAGGGAGACACCACCATCCCCAGTCACAGTATAGTCCATGTAAGGGATTTGGTTCTCCCATATCTCTATAGTGGATCAGGTTTCCCCATTTCCCATCTTCAAGGTGACTAATCATACTGGGAAGACACACCACTATCCCCAGACACAGTCCTTTCTCTATAAGTGATCAGGTTTCCCTATATTCCCCAAGTAGATCAACCTAATAAACTAGATTCCAATCATTGTATAATAATATATAATCATGACCCAATTCACTAGAAGGATATATAGGGCCCACTGATCACATAATAAAACCATTCATACATGTTCCATAAGATAATAAATCTTCATCATATCATGTCCCATAAAAAGATATCGGTTTCATAAATATCATAACATTCCCCATAAAATGAAATGGGAATGGTAAAAATATCATCATATGAAAACCTATAGAAAGTAGATAGGTTTAATAATAATTTAATCAAATCATAACCAATAATAAGAAGTGGTTTTTATAATCATATAATCCCTGGAAGAGAAATGAGTGTCATAAAAATCATACTATTAAGACATAAACCATTCAAGAAAAAATATTGATGGTATTCCTAGATAATTTCCCCAGAAATTCATGAGTAAAAAATGGATTCCCTATTAGATGGGAAATTACTTTTCAATTTCATTGAAAATAATTTCTTGATGAAAATACAATTTCTCCTTTTAAAAATTTCTTTTTAAAACCTAAATCCATTTCAAATCCATTTTTATTGAAAATAAACCTTAAAACATATAATGAAAATTGGAAATAGTTTGAAATAAATTTCACTAAAAACACATTTAAAACATAAAATTAAATCTTTAAAATGTTTTAAAAATCTTTTCTTGGAAAAAACTTTTAAATAATTTAAATAAATCTTGAAAACATTTCGAAAACCATTAATTTAAAAGAATCATGAAAAAATATAAATAATTCTTCAGAAAATTTTGAAAAATAATTCTTTTAAAACACATTGAAACATAATAATGGAAGATTAAAAACCATAAAATCATTTTAAAATCATTTTCCATGAAAATTAACTTAAAATATCAGATTTAAAGCCATTTTTGAAAATGTTGTTCTTGTCGTTTATGGCATGTTTCTCAAAGAGGGAAAATTGAGACAAAACAACTTTACCGATTTGGTGAATATTGAAACATAATCCCCATGTAAGAGAGATAATAAAATCGATATGTAAATACCCATAAAAATAAGGATAAAAATATTATAATATATTCATGGGAGTTAAAACTAGACTCCCAAAAGTGATAAGTGGTGAATTAGGTGTAAATATCACTAAATGAAACTGAGAATAGAAATCCCATTTATGTCTTGAATATATTAATAATCATAATAAACACTTTTATAAGAAATATAATTATAATAATAATTTTTTATAGAATTATATTCTTTTATATAATACTATATATATATTGACTATGACTTTTTATTACCAGCTTATTAACAATTCCATGTTAAGGTTTCGCTTCGAGTAATACTCACATTGTTTTTCCTATGTGTCTCAAATTTTTATGTTTTTGGTACACATACATATATCATGAATTCTATAATTTCAACCATAATGAAAATTTCATTTATATTCATTATATAAAAATTTATAATATTCTATGAGTTATATAAATAAGAAATGGAAGAAACCGTTCATGGAGATAGGTTGTCATTCGTATGCATAAACTCTGTTTCCATTAAATTATCTTCTTGAAAGAAAGTAAGTAAATGATATATATGTATATATATATAATATATATAATTATTATTATTTCATATATATCATTTACATTTAATTAACATAAACTTAATATATTCAATAGAGAGTGTGAATATAATGACCTAGCCTTAAACATTACATAATATTCAATTAAATGAATAATTCACATTGAGGATATTTTCAGGTTTAGAGTTTTAGGGAATTAGGACATAACTATTGCATCTCAAAATATTACAAAGTAGGCACTTCTACCCAGAATCCACTTTTTTTATAAAATAAAAACTCTTGAAAAAAAGTCATGTCTAATTCCCTCTTAAAGAGAGCATGGCTTTTCCGTGATCCCATCCTTGACCCTATTCATCTTTAAGTCATGTGAAAAACATTTCAAAACATGGGATAAGCATAAAAGGCTTAGTAAGGGTTATAAAACAGTGAATGAAAACATTTTTTCATAAATACGTACATAACATGAACTCTTTTACTTACCTCATGAAATCATAAGATTTATGAAAGACACATAGAAATCAAAAATCATAAAGGTAACTTGCGGCATCCATACCATACTTACATTGTAGCTATCACAACTACATAGGGAGTTACATTGGAATACCCATCACAGTATATTCCCTAAATATATTAGGAGAAACATTCACATTTACCTCCGTCACGTTACCCAATGTATTGGAGAGCTATCTCGGGCTCACCCACCCTAGGTTTATCACGGAACCACCCGTATACGTAAATAATTTCCAAGAACCATAACATGATCTTAACACATAACATAAGCATAAAGGACATATAACATTTCCACATTTCAATAATAAAATATCATTTCAAGTTATTGAAATAATAAATCCATTATCAAAATAATTTTCAATACCAAAATACGTAAAAAGAATATTTGGTATTTATTTTTTCTTTTAAAAACATTTCGGCTTGTTAAAGAAGCCAAAGATCAAATAATACTCGCAGCAGTGGAAAGGTTATTGTCACCACATACATTAAAGAAAAATTCCTTTTTGTCATTTATTAAAATTCTTTATAGATAAAAGATTCCTATTGAATAGAAGTAAAATTCAAAGGGTTTTATACATCGTATAAAAGAAAGTCATGTATAAAACTAAAAATGCCTCAATGAAAGGAGACTGAGATGAAGTCCCTTACCTCGTGTCCGACTTGACCCGTTCATTCTTTAATCCCTTTAATTATAAACTAATGTTAATTTCTACTTTCTTAAGAACATTTTTCAAGTTTATTATTCCTTTTATATCCCTTATTACCATGTTATAATCATTATGTAATCATTTAAGTTAATAACGTTCATTTTGTCGATATTTGGTAATTGAGTCAAAAATGGAATTCTTACAATTACATGTTGTTCATGGGGTAAAAGTTTCATTATATCCAGAATTATATTCATGATTTGGGTATCATATATATCATATATATCCAGCATGTACATGTATTTATAATAGTACATAACATTTGGTGGTACGAAATGAAATGCACCGTTCATGGTGACGGTAAGCCGTACGTACGCATGAACGCTACTTTCATTTATATTTCTTATTTTAATGGAATTAAAACGTAATGATACATAGGTATATTATAATTCCAGTATAATATCATATATAATATCATTAACTCTATCCTTTATACATCCCACATAGGGTATTAACGAGTCACATCAGTTTGAGGGGGCGGTAGACCGCACTTCCTCAAATGAGATTATCATATTTACCCACCATGGAAACCATAAAGGTTTGATATAATTGGGAATTACAGAAGCATGAAGAAATCATAAAAATAATATATATCATATATAAGTATAGTTCCATCATAATGGCCACCGTGGGAGGCAGTAAGATGTAATTGAACAATCATCGTTTCGTGAGGCGTTAGTTTTCCATCCACAGAAACATTATGTTTTTCATCCATTATATGGAGGTGTGTGTAAGTGTAGTTCAAATAATTATCATAAAAAATCCTAATATATTTAGGATACTGGTTTTGTTACAATAGAAAAGAAATAAAATGATTTTAGGGGTTGGAGAATCAAAATAAAAGAAAACAATTTAAGGGAAACTTTTACCTTTAATTTGGGTAACTCACTTTGGTTTGAACCAAAGGACATATTGAAGTGCCTTATTCCTAAGGTAAGGCTTTTAGGAGGAGTAGAGGGATGTAGGGAGCTTAATTGGGTAGAGTTTTTACGATCCAAATTACTTGATATGTGTGAGGAATTTAATAGAAGTGGTCTCTTTTTATAAGGGAACGGAGGGGCTCTTTAGGAAAGAGTGAAAATATTATTTTATAATATAATGATATTCAGATTCTAATTGTCCAAAAAGCATTAAAGTATACTATAATATGACTCATAATCGAAATAAAATCATCCAATCAGAATTGGACATGTTTTGGATAATATTATAATCATTATAATCTTATTTAATTAAATCATTTATTAATGAGGTAAATACTTCATCATTATTGTGTCATAAATAATTTAATTTATTTGAGGTCTAAGAATTATAAAAAAATACCATGATGTAGGACATATTTTTATATTTCCAATGAATATTTATAGTCGAAAATATGACTTATATAACATCATACAATAATTAATTACTAAACGATTTTTGTTAATGTCACTTTTGTCGTCACAATAAATTAGTTAATCTAAATTGTCATTATCACTCCCAAGTGGTTCAATGGGGTCCCAAAATCGACCCAAAGATGCCCATGGTTGGAAATGACTCATACAATAGGATTAGGAAATGTTTAAGGGTAATTTTATATTATTATAATATTATTTCTTTACCCTTATTTACCTGATTTACCCTTTAACCACGATAAATAAAATATTTACTGAAGTAAATATTTAACATGTCTAAAAATTAAAGTTACCTATTTACACAATTTCAACATCCTGATTAAAAATATTGAATCCATTTCTCAAAATTCTAAATACAGAAGTGGCAGAAATTAATTTAAAATTAATTCCCGCTGTCAAAACAAAAGGCGTCTTTTTAAGAAATATTAACTATCAAAAGATTGACAGTTGATAATATACAATTTAAATGTGAAATTGCTTCTAATGACAAACATTAGAATAAATGGTAAAAATATAATCTATTTACACTTTTAAACAAAATAAAAGGATAGTATAACCATATAAATAAATTATATTAAAACATAGTTTTGAATTAAAATACAATATTTTCACTATTCTTTAAAAAAATGAACATTATCAGAAAAATACCAAAAATTCACCATAGGCTATATTTGATATTCCAAATTCAAAAATGACGTCTATTTTAAAAAATTAAAAACATATATGTTACATTAATTAATTTAATAAATAATTCCTGCTATCAGATCAAATAGTGTGTTTTTAGGAAACAATATATATCAAATGATTGACACTAGTTTAAGTCTAATTTCAAAGTGAAATTAATTCCAATGACCACTATTGGATGAAATGGTAAAAATATTTTAAAATTTCATTTTAAAACCAATTCAACTGATAATCTAATCATATAAATAATTTATATTAAGAAGAGGTTTTGAATTAAAATACAACATTTTTACCTATTCATTAAAAAATGAACTTTGTTGGAAAAATAACAAAAATTTACACAAAGTAAATTTTGATGTTCCGATTCTAAAGAATAATTTTATTTTGTATAATATAACACATAAAATTATCAAAAAGTGGATTTAAAAGAGGTTCACCATCAAAGAGGTTAATCGACTTTTTAATGAATATTAGAATGTTTATGCTTAAAATTGTAATCATTCTCATTTTTAATCCTCTAACATTTATTGTAAAAAGTTAAAATATTTGAAAAACATATATAATAATTTTGTAGTTAGTTCTATTCATTCCCGCCATTACAACGGCTAGGTGTTAACTACAATTTAAAATAAAATTATTTTATTATTAGAGTGAAACTTAATATTTCAAAGGAACTCATTGTTGCATATTGGGTAAGCCATCGAGCATAGAGTTCCCTCTAAATTAATATTAACATTTTATTCACAAATAGGTATAAATATAAAAATTTCATATTCTTTATTTACCTGGGGCGTTACATCCTTCCTCCCTTTTGGAAATAGCGTCCTCGCAATTTTAAAATTGGGCTCGGAAACATCATTGAAAGGTCCACATCAGAACAAGATTCGGTAAACCTATAACATTAAAATAATGAAAGAAAAGTACAGAGGTCACCTGAGTTAACCCATACTAGGATTCCATGTAAGAAAACATGCATATGGAAGAAAAAGAAAAGTGTCATGTTCTAAAGGAGAGTGATAGAAAACATGTTTACGATAAAGTTAGCCACAAGAAAATCACAAACTTGTGGTGGGTTAAATGGTATTCGATTCCCCAGTAGGAAAAGTTAATAGAAAACATTTTTGTTTTATGTTACATTTCAGTGAGGAATTTTTTTTTGATTATATGGAAACATAATTACTTGTCATGTTTACTTTCAACTTTTACTAGATTTCTTACACAAACTCATACTTTCCCCAAATGATGAGTATTTAGGAAGACTTGTTCATATTAAGAGTACTATAATAAACTTCTAGAGAATCACCTAATCCAAAAAAGATAACTACATATTTCCCATGTCTTTAGACCCTTACCAAAACCAAAATTGTTATAACATGATCAGATAATCCAGAAAAGGATAACCCTTTATAAAAAGAAAATCTATTCTTAGTCTCCAATATTTGTCCAACAAAACCCAAAGATCAACAAGACCATTAGATAAAAAAAAATTTCATAAAATTATCCAAACTAATATTGAAACCCAAATATTTAAAGGATTTAGTCACATAGTCTTCCAAGGTACAAATTAACACTTATCGCCAAATAACACCAGTTGCTCTAAAAGTCTCATATTGAAAAGTAATTAATCTAATCACATATCCTCCCTGATAGGTTAATAATTTCCATAGATAACCCAAAATAAACTTAATATAAATTCATAAAATCTTCTAAATAAAAAGAATAACTCCTACTAACCAGGGACTTCACGTAATCCAGTGGTAGGTGATAAATACCAGTCGCACTTTGGTTGTGGGTTCGATTCCTGCAGCTTTTTCCGACGCGACAGGTTGTCACACGGTCTGCATATTGTCCTTTTTTATAAAACTTCAAAAATAACCCTAACATGTTTTAACCTCAATAGTTTCCTTATACCTCTCATTTTCATCCAAATTCATTACGATCTCAACATCTTAATTCTTGAAGTCTTATTTCACCACCATAAATAAAACGATCCCCCAAATGAATAATAGCATACCTTGATCATGGCGTCCACTCAGTTTTATCGTCATCTTGTTCACAAAGGTAGAAGTCCCATGAATTACAACAATGATTTATATATCCTTCAAAATCATTTGCTTCCTCCATCCAAATACACCTTGTACAACATGGGTCATATGGGTGTTCACAGAAAAACAGTTTTGGAAAATAATCATGTATGACATATAATTCCAAAACATCTGATAAAAAATGATTTCTATAAAATATTCGGATCGAATTTGAGTTGAAACTTTCTGTTATTGGTCCTTTTAAAATACCATAAGTATGTTCTGAGAGACTATATTTTAAAGATAATATATATAGGTTGCGCAAGGGTCTCCTTCCTCAGAACCATTTTTAAAATCATAATATGCTTCAAATTCTTGTGATAAGGTAAAATATTTGAAAATACCTTGATAATATTTAGTTTTCTTGAAAATATTAGAATATTGTGAAAATAGGTTTTGACTAAATACAACCCATGATCCACGATGATAACGAGGTATAGTGGAGGTTTTTGATATCTCAAACAACTGCTTGCAAGTGATTTGTATGCTAGAAAACATCTCACAATCATTCGAACATGACTTTGAAATAATTATTGCAAGCTTGTAATCATGAATAGATAGGAATGTCATTTGAGATCCTCCTCCTTCCATTTTTAACTGACTTTCATTGATCTGAAATGCTATAAAACAAGGATTTAACTGAAATAATAGATTGGGACTAACCATAGGTCTAACGAAAATTCCTAATCCCTAAAGTTGTCTAAACTGACCTTTGATACCAACTATAAGGAACCGACCTTAAACATTACATAATATTGAATTAAATGAATAATTCACATTGAGGATCTTTTCAGGTATAGAGCTTTAGGGAATTAGGACAAAACTATTACATCTCAAAATATTACAAAGTAGGCACTTCTACCCAGAATCAACTTTTTTTATAAAATAAAAACTCTTTAAAAAAAGGTATGTCTAATTCCACGTTAAAAAGAGCATGGTTTTTCCTTGATCCCATCCTTGACCCTATTCATCTTTATGTCCTGTGAAAAACATTTCAAAACTTGGGATGAGAATAAAAGGATCAGTAAGGGTTATAAAATAGTGAATGAAAACATTTGTTCATAAATACATACAAAACATTAACTCTTTTACTTACCTCATGAAATCATAAGATTTATGAAAGAAACATAGAAATCAAAAATCATAAAGGGATCTTGCAGCATCCATACCATACTTACATTGTAGCTATCACAGCAACATAGGGAGTTACTTCGGAATACCCATCATAGAATATTCCTTAAATCTCTTAGGAGAAACATTCACGTTTACATCCGTCATGTTACCCAATGCATTAGAGAGATATCTCGGGCTCACCCACCCTAGGTTTATCACGGAACCACCCGTATACATAAATAATGACCAAGAACCATAACATGATCTTAACACATAACATAAGCATAAAAGAAAGATAACATTTCCACATTGCAACAAAAAAATATCATTTCAATATATTGAAATAATAAATCCATTCTCAAAATAATTTTTAATACCGAAATACGTAAAAAGAGTATTCGGTATTTATTTTTCCTTTTAAAAACATTCTGTCTTGTTAAGGAAGCCAAAGATCAAATAATACTCACGACGGTGGAAAGGTCGTTGTCACTGCTTACATTAAAGAAACATTCCTTTTTTTCATTTAGTAAAATGCTTCGTTGAGAAAATATTCATTTTGAATAGAATTAAAATTCAAAAGGTTTTATACATCGTATAAAAGAATGTCATGTATAAAACTAAAAATGCCTCAATGAAAGGAGATTGAGACAAAGTCCCATACCTCGTGTCCGACTTGACCTGTTCGTTATTTAATCTATTGAAAAATAAACTAAAGTTAATTTCTACTTTCTTAAGAAACTTTTTCAAGTTTTTTATTCCTTTTATATCACTTATTACCATGTTATTATCATTATGTAATCATTTATGTTAATAACGTTCATTTTGTCGATATTTGGTACTTGAGTCAAAAATGGACTTCTTATAATTACATGTTGTTCACGTGGTAAAAGGTTCATTATATCCAGAATGATATTCATGATTTGGGTATCATATATATCATATATATCCAGCATGTACATGTATTTATAATAGTACATAACATTTGGAGGTATGAAATGAAATGCACCGTTCATGGAGACGGTAAGTCGAACGTATGCATGAACGCTACATTCATTTATATTTCTTATTTTAATGTAATTAAAACATAATGATACATAGTTATATTATAATTACAGTATAATATCATATATAATATCATTAACTTTATCCTTTATACATACCACATAGGGTATTAACGAGTCACATCACTTTGAGGGGGCGGTAGTCCGCACTTCCTCAAATAAGATTATCGTATTTACCCACCATGGAAACCATAATGGTTTGATATAATTGAGAATTATAGAAGCATAAAGAAATCATAAACATAATATATATCATATATAAATATAGTTCCATCATAATTTCCGCCATGAGAGGTGGTAAGATGTAATTAAACAATCATCGTTTCGTGAGGCGTTAGTTTGTCATCCACAAAAACATTATTTTCTTCATCCATTAGATGGAGGTGTGTGTAAGTGTAGTTTGAATCCTTATCATAACAACATCCTAGTATATTAAGGATACTGTTTTTGTTACAAAATAAAAGAAATAAAAAGTGTTTAGGGGTTGGAGAAGCAAAATAAAAGAAAACAATTTAAGAGAAACCTTTTCCTTTAATTTGGGTAACTCAATTTGGTTTGAACTAAAGGACATGTTAAAGTGCCTTATTCATAAGGTAAGGCTTCTAGGAGGAGGATAGGGATGTAGTGAACTTAATTGGGCAGAGTTTGGATGAGCCAAATGGCTTTAGAGGTGTGAGTAATTGTATAGAAGTGGTCTCTTTTTATAAGGGTGGGGAGGGGGTCTTTAGGGAAGAGTGAAAATATTATTTTATAATATAATGATATTCGGTTTCTAATGGTCCAAAAATCATTATGGTCGAAGATACGATGACTCATAATCGAAATAAAATCATCCAATCATAATTTGAAATCTTTGGGATAATATTGTAATCATTATAATCTTATTTAATTAAATCATTTATTAATGAGGTAAATATTACATCATGATTGTGTCATAAATAATTTAATTTATTTGAGATATAAAAATTCTAAAACAAAATACAATAATTTAGGAAATCTTTTTATCTTTACAATGAATATTTATTGTCGAAAATAGGACTTATATAACATCATATAAAAATTAATTACTAAACGATTTTTGTTAATGTCACTTTTGTCTTCACATTAAATTAATTAATCTAAATTGTCATTATCACTCCCATGTGGTTCAATGGGGTCCCAAAATCGACCCAAAGATTCCCATGGTCGGAAATGACTCATAAAATAGGATTAGGACACGTTTAAGGGTAATTTTATATTATTATAATATTATTTCTTTACCCTTATTTACCTGATTACCCTTTAACCACGGTAAATAAAATATTTACTGAAGTAAATATTTAAAATGTATAAAAATAAAAGTTACCTATTTACACAATTTAAACCTCGTGATTCTAAATATGGAATCCATTTCTCCAAATTCAAAACACAGAAGTGGTACAAATTAATTTAAAATTAATCCCCGCTGTCAAAACAAAAGGCGTGTTTTTATGAAATATTACCTATCAAAAGATTGAAAGTTGATTATATACAATTTAAGTGTGAAATTGCTTCTAATGACCAAAATTAGATTAAATGGTAAAAATATAATCTATTTACTCTTTAAAAACAATTAAAATTATAATCTAACCATATAAATAAATTATATTAAAACATTGTTTTGAATTAAAATACAATATTTTCACTATTCCTTAAAAAATGAACTTTATCAGAAAAATACCAAAAACTCACCCTAAGATATATTTGATATTCCGAATTCAAAAATGATGTCTATTTTAAAAAATTAAAATCATATAAGTTACATTAATTAATTCAATAATTAATTCCCGGTATCAAAACAAATAGTGTGTTTTTATGAAACAATATATATCAAAAGATTGACAGTAGTTTAAGTCCAATTTCAAAGTGAAATTAATTCCAATGACCACTATTAGATTAAATGGTAAAAATTTATTCTAATTTTACTTTAAAATTAATTCAAAAGATAATCTAATCATATTAATAAATTAGATTAAAAAGACGTTTTGAATTAAAATACAACATATTTCACTATTCATTAAAAATGAACATTATTGAAAAAATACCAAAAATTTACAAAAAGTAAATTTTGATGTCCTTATTCTAAAGAAGAATTTTATTTTGTCAAATATAACACATAAAATTATCAAAAATTGGATTTAAAAGAGGTTCCCCATCAAAGGCGGTTAATCGACCTTTTAAAGAATATTAAAATGTTTACGCTTAAAATTTTATTCATTCGCATTTTTAATCCTCTAACATTTGTTGTAAAAAGTAAAAATATTTTACAAACATATATAATCATTTTGTAGTTAGTTCTGTTCATTACCTCCATTAAAACGGCTAAGTGTTAACTACCATTTAAAATAATGTTATCTTATTATTAGAGTGCAAGACAAGATTTCAAAGGAACTCGTTGTTGCGTATTGGGTAAGCTATCGAGCATTGTGTTCCCTTTAAATTAATATTAACATTTTATTCATAAATAGTGACAAATATAAAAATGTCATATTTTTTATTTACCTGGGGTGTTATAGTGAACAAATCACATCACTTTGAGGAGTTGGTAGTCCACACTTCCCCAAAATAAATAAATGTAGTTACACAAAAAAGAACGAGTGAAGGTATATTTTATATAAAAAATAGCATATATAAAGAGTGTTTCCATCATAATTTCTAATGATGGAGGTTGATTATGAAAATATTAACAATATCATTTTCTGATGTGGTAGTTCATCGTACACAGGAATGAGAAGTTCATTACCCATTAGATAGAAGTGTTTTGTCAGTATATGTATAACACATATAATAAAAAAATATAAGTATATTTAGGATTATAAGGCTATTATGTATTAATTAAAATATAATAATTGAGGTAGTTGTAAAATTAAATAAAATAAATGAGTTTGAGGAATGATGTTACCTCTTCTTAGGTTAGCCCTTTTTGGTTTACACGAAAGGGATTACATGGATGGATTTATTCCCCAAGAGATGATTCTTGGAGTAAGGGAGGGATACTCAGAAGTGGATTTTTTAGATCAAAGATGATATTATGTGTATTGAGAGGAGTTTATTAGGGGTAGAGATGGTGGCCTTCTTTAGGAGTGGAAGGGGACACACATGGAATTTTTGAAAACACGATCAGTGAATACATGTTTTTACCTAAAAGAAAGTCATAAAAATATAAAAAAATAATGGAATTATTATGGATGAAATATGTCCATAAAATATTTATTGGACCATTGGATTCGTCATTATGGCCCTTATGTTTAATTATTATTCCCTTATTAAGCTTAATTTTACCTTAATAATTGCCGTGAATTTTAATCACTTTCACTATTCTTTTTCATCAAAAATTTTGTTTATATTATTAGAATATAAATATCATACTAATTATAACCATGTATATCCGTTTTTTGAAATTTTATTCATAGAATCAGAAATATTAATTATAATTCTAATCCAACAGATGTGGAGAGAAAGTGGGTTTTTAATGTGGGAATGTTCAAATGTTCATTACGTTTTCATATCTAAATTAATTATAAAAATAATTTCAATGAACCAAATTGGATTAATAGATAAATAATTTATCTATATTTTCTTTAAAATTAACATAAAATATAATTTAACTATATGAATAAAATATAAAAAAATTGTTATTAATTAAAAATCAGTATTTCTCACCATTCATCAAAAAAATGATGTTTATCAAAAATAAAAATAAAAAAAAATCACGCTATGATAATTTTTAAATTATTAATTCAAAAATAAATTCTATTCTATCAAATTAAATCTCTAAATGTGTCTGAAATTAATTTTATTATTTTTCACAGAAGGATATAAAAAACAATTATTTTAAAAAAATAGTATTTTCAAACACATAAAGACTTACTAAAAATGTATGTCTTATTATTAATATGTTTTATTCATATAAATCAATTATAAACAATTTTAAAAAAATATTCATAACTAATTATATTATTACGTTTATCAGCTATGTTATAACTGCCTAGTGTAAATAATTATAATAATAAAATTTTGTTTTGTAGAAACTCAGTGTTGTGTTTAACATGATACGAGTAATTTTTTCTTATGATGAGCGATTAATATAGTGTAGAGTATAAATAATCTTTTATATAGCGTAGTGTGCAAAAACTAAAATCTAATAAAAACAATTTATTCGAAAAAATGTTCACAAAAACTCAGGGTGTTACATTCAACTCCCCTTGAAATGAATATTTCTGTCGAAATTCGTCATTCAAATAACAAAATATATATAAATCTACCTCATCATATCCAAATGTTCTTAAATAGATTATTATAACTGGTTATTTCTCCACTAAAAATTGACAAGTTGAGTGGTCTTGTTTTGGATTACATTCTGTACACAATCTAGAATTTCAATTGGTTGTGCCTTATAAGAATGATCGGGATCCAACAGTATGGCCTTTGAGTTCAGTAAATGTGAAGGGATCGGTATTTAATTATTCATTAGAGATACATGGAACACATTTTTTGATAGGATAGATACTTATAGGATGCAAGAAGGAATACGATACCATTTCAATAGGATCAAGAATCTTAAAGGGGATGATATAAATAGGGCATAGTATCCATTTCTTCTAGACCCTTATAGTTTTTTTCCATGGATAAATTTGTAGAAAAAATCCCAACAACATCAAATTATAGGTCATTCTAATGGTTATCTATATCACTTTTCAAATTACATCGAGCTTCCTTGATATTTTTTTCGAATGGCTCTAACCTTCTAAGTCATTTCCTCAGCTATCTCAGGTCCCAGTATATTTCTTTCTCCATATCCATCCCAAAAAACGGAGATCTACCTTTCTTCCAATATAAGGATTCTTTAGGATCCATCTAAATTCTCCAGCAAAAGCTATTGTTGAAAGAAAACTCAGCTATATTAAGGTGTTTACCCCAAAAACCATTAAACACCAATGAAAAAGATATCAACCCATCATCTAGGATTTAAACTATTCATTAAGACTGACTATCTATTTAATGATGATAAAATGTGCTAAAACTAAATTATGTATCAAGTGTTTGTTGAAGGCTTCACAAGAACTTTGAGTTAATCCTTGAATACCGATCAGATATAGTAGAATGTGGTACTCCATGCAACCGTACCACTTCCTAAATGTATATCCTGGAAACCCAATGTAGAGATAAGTCTTCTTAAATAGTGATGAAGTGTGATATCCTTGTAAGGATATTTATTACCACACATATATAATTATACACTTTATAGGTTTTGGTGATTCCAATGATAAAATCCATAGTGATGTTCCCCAATTTCTATTCTAGTATGGGTAATGGATACAACACCCCAATTATATTTTTTTATTTATAACATTACTTGCTGGAAAACCAAGAACTGAGATACAAACATAGTGATATCCCTCTTCAGTCCATCCCTCAAGAGGTATAATTTAATTAATATATACACATTTTTACTTCCAAGATGAATAGAGAGTGAATAACTATAGTCTTTATCCAACATATATTTCTTGAAATCTAGAATGGAAGAAACACATACATTGTTCCTAAACCCTATGATTTCATCCTAATCAAGGAAAACAACAAGAACATATCTATCCATATTTTGTAGCTCTAAATCTTCCATCTGTACCCATTTAATCTTGACTTCAATAGAGGGTAGAACATTCAATTGAGAAAGATACTATTTTTCCCATTCAATCAATTTTTTCAGATCCATCCTTTTAAAATACAGAAATATCATATATTTTTCAATCCTCATCATTGATAAGATATCACTATATTTTCTAACAAAGGAATCACCCATCTTGTCTAATTTCACAGGGTGGTAATGTATTGAGAAATAATGAAACTTTATCATATCTAACCATCTTCTCTAGATTATGTTCAACTCTAATGATGTGAATATATTTTTTAGAAGTTTATGATTATTTTATTTATCACACTTTTAAACTTAAAGATAATTCATCTATATCATTAATGGAAGAAGTACTATTTCTAAATTCAAGTCATGGGTTGGGTAATTATGTTAAAAAATGTTCAAAATTCATGATTCATAAGTGATAACAATGTTATTTTTCATAATAAAAAATCCCAATCCCGTTTTAGATGAATCACTATATATTACAAAAACATTCTCCACTAAAGGGTAATATATATATTGGTGCATAGAAATACATTCTCCTTAGTTCATTGAAATTGTCCTCACATTAATATTTCTAGAGATACTTATCACTCTTCAGAGTTAACATGTTCATATTATTACATACTCATGAAAATTCTCCGCAAACTATTGATAGGTTCCAGCCAATCAAAGAAAACAATGGATCTCAGTTACCATGGTTAGTTTAGGCCAATGTTAAATAACTTTAGTCTTTTATGGATCTATTACTGTACCATCTCTTAAGATTATATGATCAAAAAAAGAATAATTTCAATGATAGAATCAATAATTTGTAAATTTATCATACAAATTATCCTTCATTGAGTTCATCGGCACAATTATCAACTGGTATTCATTCTCTCACTTGATCATTGAATAAATAAGTATATATTATATAATTACCACCACAAACTAATCAAGGTTATCTCTAAAGACTCTATTAATAAAATCTAGGAAGATATCAGGGGGATTAGAAAGACGAAAATGGCTCACTATATATTAATTATGACCATACATTGTACGAAATATCATCTTATGTATATCATCTTTCTTTGAAATAAATTGATGATATCCAGAACAAAGTCCAATCATGAAAATATATTGAGATCTACAAAGTTTAACAAACAATAATCATTAAATTGATGAGTATACTTGTTATTGATATGATATTTTTAAACTCTCTATAAATAATACAGAGTATCATTGAAACATATTTCATTTTCATGAAGAGAATATGTTCACACTTAGGTGACACACTTGGCTGAATGAATCCCTTATCAAGGTTTTAGTTGACTTTATTCTTAAATTCATAAAAATAAATTGGCTCAATTATATATGGAGTCATTGATATTGGTCCTGAATCTAGTATGTGCTATATTTATAACATAAATTCGTGTTTTGGTGGAAGGCTAAGAAACTCTTCTGAAACAACATCTAGAAATTATCGAACAATAGCCATATCATCAATGTCTATCACAAACCGAGCAAGAGTTCCTTCCAACCTGACAGTTGACCCAGTATGTGGCCTGGCCTGAAGGGAATTATTGATCCCCACGGGATGGAAACTAGTTCCTCGGTATCAAAAATATAGTTTCAGAATTATTTCAGACATGATTAAAACCAAAACAACCAATTGAAATAAACAACTCAATAATAAACAAGCAAATAAAAATAAGGTACAATGATTGTCATTTTTATGTTTTAACAAAATTAAACAAAACTAAAAAATACTACAATTAGTGGAAACCATAAAAAATCATAAAAACCTCTGAAGTACTTGAGGGAATCTCCTTGAAGCTGCCACCACCATCACAAACATCTGATTGAACACTAGAAAACATGATCCCCTTTCTCAATGACACATACTTCCTTTACCAGGTTCATACATAATAAAGTCTACATACACACAAATGTGTTTATAGGGTGTGATCAAAATCCTATGAGGATTCCAACCAAAAGAATGGATTCCATGATACTACATTATTATACAATTTATCAAGCATATTTATATTGATGTATTTAATTTATTTTAAAAAATATTTTTATAAAAAATCATTATCAAGGAAAAAATTTTCAAAGAAAGAAATTTCACAACAATTTGATTCAAATTTAAATATACTTGAATAAAGATAATGTCCACCATATACTGATGGATGTAACCGCACCATATAAGCATCAAGTGGCAGTGAAGCATCATAGGAAAATCCCTAAGGGTTGCTAGTACAAGTGGAACTCTAGAAACCTTGTACCTCAGTGAGACAATGCTATATCAACCATAACCCACAGTTTTATTAGGAACTATCCAATATGATGTAACATCCCATGGTCTTAGTGGTGTCCTATCAAAAAATATTTTTAGTTAGTGTTGTAAATGTCAATTCTGATATGTGAATATGGTATTTTTCACTTTCTATTCTACTCTAGTAAATCCATATGAAAAATCAGGGCATTCCACTTTGGAGTCACTAGCATACTAGTTCGTGTTTTACCACATAGGTACCCAAGATAACCTTTGTACTAAATTTCTCTTTTCACTCGACGCACAAATCATCACTTTAGCATACAAATACTAATCATTTTAAACACAAAAGTTAATCCATACTTTCACAAACCATCATATAGAGACCAATATTTTCCATAATAAAAAAATAATCCATTTTACACACACTAAAACTATTAAAAACAACATTTTTACTACCTTCAAATTCCATGAAACCCATTTTACAACATTACAAGAAAATCATATAATTAATTTAAAAATTTCCATGGTCCAAGCCCCTTTTAAATCCACTCATAAGCCAACTTCTCCTCAAAACATACATACTAACTTTTAAATAATTCACAGGTCAAATTAAAAGTGAAAAACCAAAATTAAATAATTCCATAAAAATTAATTTATTTTGAAAGAATCATTTTCGAATACGTTCCCAACTAATGTTTCTTTGAAAAAATATTTCACTCCATTCAAAAAAACCCATAAAAATCATCCATAAAGCACCACTATAGAGAACACACATAAAGAATTTCAATTTTTCCATATAAAATGAATTTTTATCACATAATCATGTCAAACCTTTTAAAAAAATTTTCTCACCATAGAAATAATTCATAGAGAACCAATAATTTACCATGAAATCAAAATCAAAGCATCTAAAAATTATAGAGTATTGTACCACCTACCTCACACTCAGTGAATTTGAGAAAAAGATATGAAACCGCACAAACAATATCACAAGACTCTATAATGTTATGATTGAACCCAGATAATCGTGATTGAACCCAAATAATAAATATTGAACCCAAAATTGGTCACCCAACCTACTAGAGAACAAAACCTCAATGAAGGAGAATGAGAAACCCAAGAAAAGAGGAGAAAACATGGGAAAAAAATACAGTTAAAAAATGTTTCCTTGATGAATCCAAACCAAGAACACCAAAAGGAGGGACCCCAAGGGAGTTACGACAGAGGGAGGTAGGCTCCTATGGGTTGAGAGGTCTAATGGGGTGATAAATGGGTGATTTGGGGTAATATGTTGAGAGGAAACAAAAGTAACTTTAATATTGTTAATAACATATACAAGGGGCATTTTTTTACAATAATGTTTACCAAACCATGCAGAAATTGTATCCCCCAAACTATCCATGAAGAAAATTACATAAAGTTATCCCACACTGTCCTCAAACCATGCACAAACTATGTGATTTACCTTTTCCCAAAATTACACTTAGTCACATGGTTTCCGGGGCATGGTGAATGGGTTCTCTTAACCATGTGATGCCTTATATAAAGGCATATATTTAATGTATCCATAAAAATCACTTGGGGAAATTGGGAATTAACAAAGGGAATAAAATTAAAAAAACAATACTTCAAGAAAAATTCACAGATGTAGAAATTCTCCCAACTTTGAAAAAATTTGGTTCCCTAAAATTCATTCCAAGGATTTAACTGAAAACTATAACTGATAATTCATAACACAATTAAAATCATTAAAAATAATAAAATGAGGAGAAGGAAAGAATTCCATAAACAGTAACAATGATTCACAAGATTTCACCCAGGATTCCATAATGGACTCCCCACCATATTCTTAATCCCCAAGAAGTCGAATCACCTGTATTTGATTGTTTAAAATATAAATAATTATCACAACCACATAATACAACCTATTAAGTCATTAAAACCTCAGAAATTAAAAATTGATACTCATACCCACAACCTAAAACAGTCAGACAATCCCAAACCACTTCTTTAAGATCATAATAAAACATGAAGAACAACTTATGAAATTATTGATTCAAATAAAATTGTTGGGTGAACTCTAGAAGAACAATGTTTACTGAGAAGGGAAACTGAATGAAAATTTCTTTAAATGAAACATCTCAATATCAATCTACATCATGGACTGGACCAGATAATCGAAATAGGAGGCTCGATTGGACTCCCCATGAATAAAATCCAACTAACACTGGCTGATATTAGAGGTAACCACAACATGATCTAGGGTGGATCATTCAACCATATAAAATAACAATATTCATAGGACAACTAGAATGAACTAAGATGGGGAAACCCAGAACAGACCCAACCCTCACCATAAGGAGCCTGATGAATGAAAATACAAACCAAGAAGAATGATCTTCAAAATTTACCATCCACATGGGATGAGATTGTCACTAGATTAGTTCAAACCAAAACTGATACTTTCTCACAACGACAACCACACATATACAACCAAATAGAGATTCAAATACAAAAAGACAAAACAATATGAATTTAAATGATTTGATACCAACCCACATCCTCACAACCAATTATGGCTTTCAAACCACATGGTCCACAGTGAGGAAACAATGCCTATATGTCTCTTTCCACAAAAAGGGTCATCAAAGAAAAAATATATATATAAGAATCATAAACTATTTCAATTTCCCACAATAAATACAAAACCCAGTTTAAGGACCCCACACTGCTCATATTTCTAATTGCACATGAGATTCAATCTGGGCCTACAGTTGGAACCCTGATGTTTGAAGTAACACAAACCTCACAGACAGAAGCTGGAAATCCCTGATTGGAATATTATCTTTTGTTTCAAGAGATACCACACAACATTTCAACTAGAACCAAAAGAACACAAACAACCAAAAAATTCACTTTGAATCATCAAGGATCTTCTACATGATAGCAATTCAGGGTATGGACACGCATATTCCTCATTAATCCTAATGAGAAACACCTAGAACAAAGAACACACAGAATATACCTTCATTTTGAATCGAGAAATTCGGTATTTCTAAAAGAAAAACACACACCTATTAAAATATATTTTCTGAAAAGATTTTACAACATAAATGTTTTCATTTTAATGAAACAAATACACCAAAAAATCACCAAACATGACCATTACAACTAAATAATCATTAAAAAGAAAGATACTTTAAACCAATCCCCAAGGAGAACACTACTCTAGAAAACATAAATGTTCATCTCTTTTGAAGGGATATAATAAACTCCTCGACGCATCCTAGAAACATCCCAACAAAACCGTTTCATGTGACATGGGAATCTATAGGCATGAAAGGCCTTTGAAGCATTCATACATGAATGCTTCCTATGATCAGACATTCCACACTAATGGCACAACATGATCCTATTCCTAAAATAAGCTGAGGATAGATCCATAGGCCTTTTAATACCACGGCTAGCACCAATAGCTTTAGGTCAGTTTTAATTATTGGAATTTCTTTCAACACTACTAGAACTGACATTCCAGTATAAAGGTTGAAAGCTTCATTATTGATGACATAGGAAACACAATAAAACAATAGTTTTTTAATATTTTCTACATCCACTAATCCACCTTGATATGATATCATTATCCAAAAAATAGAGATATAGTTAATTTCCGAAACTCAAGTAGAAGGTCCTTACATTGATAAAATTATGCGTCTTCCATTGATGAGATATCAATGGATTCACCTTCAATATGCATCAAATCTTATGGTGGTTTACACATAGCAAACAAGGAAATAGAGAGCCTGATAAAACCAATCCCTCAACCAAAAACAAACTCTGAACACACAAATGGATCCAACTAAAAGGATTCCCAAAATATTTTTCAAAAGAAACAACTAACCATTATCTCAAATCCATCTCATCAATAGTATCTCAAACATGAAAAACCATTCAAAGAAGAAGACATATCAAAATCAAAATACATTGAATGAAACATTCCCAAATCACATGGAGACAGAACACACCAGTATTGGTTATAAAAACAACATTTTCTCTTATAAGAAAATTTTAAAATAAAATAGGTTTTGTGGGTTGCACACTCACCAATGGTATTTGATGGATCCTCAATCATGAATATTCTCATTCCAAATATAGAACACATCCCCATTTCAACACATATCCATGTAGAGGGTCACTAATGTAATTACCAATGGTCAAAACAAAACATTTCCACATTCCAAAAAAAATTCAACCCATTTTAGTAATATATAAATCGACTACCAATTATAAAACTCATAAATTTTTCAAAAAACACACTAAACAACAAATAAAATCCCATTTTCAATCTCCAAAAATCAGTTTGTTTCATTTTTCTCAAAATTAAATCACATGGATTCCAAATAAATATTCCAATTCATAAAATTCAAATAAATTTTACAACTCAAAAAATACCATTAAAAATATATTTCTAAATACTCATTTAAATAATTTATGTTTTATATATAATAGTTTTCAATAAAACCCATGTATTGATTAAAAAAACATAATTTCTGATATATTCACTCCCAATTTCAAAAAACCTCAATTATGAAAAAATAAACATTTCCAAAGGTCCCTTAAAATGACTCTAAAAGTCCATATTCCACCTTCCCAAAAACAAAACATTACCATATTAAATCTATTTTTCACAATTCCTAAATAATATTTTTCAAGGAAATTCTCAGAATCAAGAATGATCCAAAACAACTCACAAGGGGATTTTAGTTTTGATGGGTGACTTGGTCATATTATTTGTGCCCACATTAGAGTCACACCACAATCATAGAGAGTCTTCATATACCATGTCCCCGAATCAGCATGGATTTCCATGCCATGTGATCTCACTAATACCATTGAAACTACTCTCATTCCATTTCCCATACACCAAACAATTCCATGAAGAAAGTAACTAAAATTAAACCTAAATCCTCATGGAAACACGAGTTCTTTCATGAGGTGTGGTGGCCCGAAATCCTACTTGCAACCAGGTCCTCACACCACAAAAATAATGGAACTAATATATCCATAATTTTTCCCAAATAACAAGACATAAAAACAACATGACATCCTTTAGTACCATTTTCTCACGAACCAATTTGAAGTGCCATATGACATGACAGACGACCTAGTCCGTGGCATGGCTTGAAGGGAATTACTGATCCCATAGGCTGGAAACTAGAGCCTAGGAATCAAAAATATACATCGGGAAGAATTACACCCATGATTAAAAACATAAAAATCAATAGAAATAAACATATGAATAATTAAAAACAAAAGGAAAATAAGGCACAATGGTGGTCATATACAAGTTTCTACAACATTAAACATAACTCCAAAATTATACAAAATAAGGATACCACAAAACATCCCAAAAACCACCATGGAACAAGGAGGATCACCATCAAGAAACCACCACCAACACTTGGAATAGGTGGAACACTACCAACCTTTAAATATCATTACCATGACACATCTTGCCTTTACGTGGGTCATGTATAACAAAGTCTACATACACCCAAAGGTGTATCTAGGGTGTGATAACAAGCCTGGGTGGATTTCCACAAAAATAAAGGATTCCATGGTACAATATTAGAAAAAAAATTTACATTAATATTTATAGAAATTTTATCCAAGAATTTTAAAAAACATTTTTTAAGAAAAACAATTCTCAAGGAATATAATTTCAAAAAAACATTTCAAAAAAAATTGATTCAAAATGAAATACCCATGAATACACATGGGGTCCACCATATACCTATGGATGGAACCACGCCATATAATCATCATGCCATAATAGAGCACCATAGGAAATACCTATCGGTATATATTACAAGTGGATGTCTAGAAACATCGTACCTCATTGAAAAAATGGTTTAGAAACCATAACCCCTATATTTCTCATGTATGCGCCACTAGGAGGGAACATATTATGTACTTAGTAGGATTCAGTCCTTAAAAATGCTTATTTAGTGTTTTAAACATCAATAATTCTTAGTGAATATAGGATTTTCCAATTTTTAATCAGATAACATCATTCAATAGAAGAATCTAGGATTTCCACTTCTGAGTCAGCAGTGAACTAGTTCAATTTTTTCACATAGGTACCCAGAATTCCCTTTTTTCTCAATTTCACATTTCACATAACACACAAATCATCACTTTCATATAAACATACCATGATTTATAAAGACACCGGGAGATCACCTCTTTAATAAACCATCACGTGGAACTACCATTTTCTATAAACAAAGAACATTCCATTTTACACATGAACACTATTAGAAAACCCATTTCTCACTACTTCCATAATCAATTAATCCCATTTGAAAAAGTAAAAATATGCACATAATTAATTAAACCATTTATATTGGCCAAGACCCATTAAAATCTATACAAAATCCAATACAACTTCAAAACATACATCCCAACTATTACATAATTCACAAGGAAATTAAATGTTCACAACCAAGAATCCATCATCCAATAAAAATCGATTTTTTTTGAGAAAATCACTTTCAAAGACCATATCACCTAATTTTCATTTGAAACCACTTTTTACTCATTTCAAACAACCCATGAAACACTTACATGAAGGAACACAATAGATCACAAATAAGAAGTATTACCATCTTCCATTATAAAATAAATTTACATCACATAAAAATTTCAAAACAGTCAACAATATTTTTGGAACCACATAAATAAATCATAGACAACCTATAATTATCAAAGAATGCATATAATGAATCTAAAAATGTTAGTCCATGGAACCACCTATGTCACACATGGAATTTTTCAGAAAAAGATGTGAAATCGAAACTACATCACCAAAAGACACTATAAAAGAAATATTTAACACTAATAATTAATATTGAACCATAAAAATAACGATTCAAACCATAAAGTTAAAAAGCTCACTGGAGAAAAAAACCTAAAGAAGGAGGAAGAGAAACCATAGAAAATAGGAGAAACTATGGATGAAACTCACTTAATTTATTTTTCGTTGAAGAATCCACACCAAAACCACCAGAAGTAGGGAGGAAAAGGGTGACAAGAGGGAGAGAGGAAGGTGCTCAGGGATAGAGAGGTTTAATGGAGCAAGCTAGAGTTGATTTGGGGTTAAATCCGAAAAGACCACATAAGGAATTTTCATATTTTTAATGTCCTATACAAGTCAGATGGTTTTCATGCATAGATTACCAAACCGTTTGTCTATCACTATCCAAGAATTAAATGACCCATTTTTGGATCATATAAACCCCAAACCATTTGCAAAGTATGTGGTTCGCCAATTTCTAAAAATGAATCTTATCCACATTTTTTCCTGGGTAAGGTGTATAGTTTCCTCTAATAGTGTTCTAACCATACACAACTTACAATCAAGCCAAATTTTTCCATTTTTACTCAATATCACTTAGGGAAAATAATTATTGAGAAAGGTATAGAAATTAATTAAAGGAATACCACAAAAAAAGTCTAGGATGTGAAAATTTCGATATTCTCCCCTATAATATGAGATAAACTGCCATTCTGAATACGAATAAAGACACATACAATTGATGTAATCTCTAAAAGAAGTTCATACTTATCATCACATTGATAGATGATCATAGGTGACAATTAATGTGTTATTATATAGAGAATGACAATCCATGTCAAAGATGACATCAAATTCAACCATAACTAGAATGAAATGATTTTAAAGAATTAAAATCCCACAAACATTAATCAGAGAGGAATCATTTAATTGATATCTAATCATTGTTCTATTAAGTTTTTCTACTAATAATTACACATATAATAATTTGGGTGGATTCTTAGCACCATTACCAAATTCATTTTATATGAATGATTAGGTAGATCCATAATTAAATAGGACATTATAATTTATGGATTTCATGGTATGTGTACCTTTCACCTCATCGTTATCACACCCCTCATCCAAATTAGTGATCACATGAGATTTCCCCTTGTACCTTAGTTTACAAGGTTACTGATGCAGATCATCATCACCAACCCCTGGGTTTGGGAACTAGTTAGCATAATTTCCCTAATCATTTCAAATTAATCACCAAAGTGTGGGAGGTGAATTCCATGAAACTTTTCCCTTATTTACATTATTGGATAACTTCTTCACATCAATACAGCAATCAATTTCCCGATGGTATTACCTTTCACAATAAAGGAAATTAGACCCAATAAGATAATTCCATCCCTGATTATTTCCACACATAGATCATAATGGAAGTCCATTCTTCTTCAATTCATGATTTCTAGGTTTTCATTTAAACTCCACCATCCATTTATTCTTAAAACCATTAGACTAATATATAACTCCAACATCTATTCAAACTTTTGTTGCACAATGTAAAGGATAATTATAGCTAATAAAGACTCTTATCTATAGTTCCCTTATTAGACTTAGCTTTAAGCCATTGATGAACCAATCAACTTTATGTTCAATTTAGATGATAATTCTTGAAGCATACCTCACAAGTGTTTTTAAATTTGCCTCATTATTACATAAAGATTAATAATAATTTTTATTAAACTAAATGAACTCATTTTCCATCTTCATACAAAGAACAAGAGGAAAGTACATATTAATAAATAATTTCTGGAACCTGTCCCAATTCATGGATTCAATTTCTTCTTTATCCCGCATATTCTGGATTACAGTCAACGACTGGTCTAATTCACTTTCTAACCAATTAACATCTAGAATTACTTTCTCATGATTCAAAAAATGGATAACATAGAACATAATTTTAGTGGAATTGATCAAATGTTCTGAAAAAAGTGTATTAGAAGATCCACAAAATGGATATGGATGTTTCCTCATGAAGAACTCTATAGAATGTTGCTCCCTATTTTTCATGTTTGGATTCTCAGCATTATTCTTAGATTTAGAAATTTGCCTAATCATAGAAATTATTGTTTTCATTCTAGACCCCATAGTATTCAAATGATCGTGATAGAAATTATTTCATTTTCCACCAAAGTCACTATTAATACAGTTCCTTCAGGTTCCATCCATTGACTAATAAAAAAAATCATAGAGTACAAACATTTTTTGTAGTGAGGAACCACATTATCATGAAAAACCACATAGATAATATCTAAATTAGGAAAACTTAATTAATCTATGACACCTTATAATTTTCTAGGTTATTCATAGAAAACATATTTTCAAATCCTTCATGATTTTTCATGAATAGTTTGTTAATTACATAAACGCATCCCCCAGGAGTATCAAACCACGTGCACTTTATGTACAATTATTATGTACCATGTTATGCTTGAGTTAGGCCCAACACACCTTGTTGGATTTGTCACACCTTAGTATATCTATTCAAGAACCACATCCAATTGTAGTATCCATATAGGCATGTATTTTTATGAAACAACACTCTCTATCCATTACCTAAATTCCAAGACATTTTCATATACTTTTCCTCATAATTAGACTTATCATTAGTTATGTCCTTAGGGCTCTCAAAACTGTTATCTCGTCCTAGTCTCCAAAGGAAAAATATTCCTTTTCTATGATAAAAATGTTAAACAACCCAATATTAACAGTCATAGAACATACATCAATTTTTCAGAAAACATAATTCATTACACAAATAGATATCAATAGACCATAATAATATCGTTCATTTGGAAACATGGAATCATAAAAACTCATATATAAGTGTGCTAAATTATGTCCAACTAGGTTCTTCATGACTAGAACCCTTATTAGAAACATAATAAATAATACATACCATCATATATTATGAAAAGAAACATAAAAAGGGGTGAGATTAAATGATCAATAATGACAAAGAAGGGAGATAAATAAGCATAAACAAGAGCATAATGTTTTGAGATCCTGATCATAACATTAGAAGATCATACCCTGTATATCAACGATCGAAAACATAAATCATGGCATAAAAAATAAAAATTCATAAGACAAAAATCATAAGGGAATCAAGAGAATGATCCATGAAATCATAACATTGGAATAAGACAATGATTTATTGAATACACAAAAACATATAATATCATTCCCTATAGTCATGACACATTTTTAGAACTTATCAGGGAACCTCATTAGTACTACACCTATAAAGTGAGACACACCACCATCCCCAATCTCGATGTTTTCAATATAAAGGATTTGGTTTCCCCATATTTTCGTGAGGGATTAGATTTCCTTATCTTCCATCTTCATGATGACAACAACTACTGGGAATGTTACATGACCATCCACAATCACAGTCATTTCATTATATGTAATCCAGTTTTCCTATCTTCTCCAAGTGGATCATGCCCATAAAATTGGTTCCCGCAATTATATCATAATATATAAATCATTAAAAATTCATTGGAGGGAGATATAGGACATTCTAATAACAGAATAAAATAATATACAGATATTACCAAAGATAATAAGAAATCATCATATCATGATCCAGGAGAAAACATGGGTTATATCAAAATCATATCAGAAACTATGAAATGAAATGGGTATCGTAAACATATCATCATGTCAAAACCAATTGAAAAGTGATAGCTTTCTTAATTATTTCATCAAAGAATTCTCCTTGAGATAAAGTGGGTTTAAAATCATAAAACCCATGGAATAGAAAGAGGTGTAAAAAAATGTTATTAATGACAAAAATCATTCAAGAAATAATATTAATGATATTCTGGGATCATTTCTACTAAATAGAATATGAAAATTAAAATTATATCATATTTCATGGAAAAATAATTTTAAATTCCTACTTAAAAAAATTCTTGAGGAAAATATAATTTCTTATTTGAAAATCCATTTTTTTAAATATTCTTTTGAAACCCCACTTTTTTTATAAAAAGATACATGAAAACAAATAAAGAAATGTTGTAATCATTTTGAAAAAAATTTCTTTGAATATAATTTGAATAGTTATAAATAAACCTTGAAAATGTTTTTAAAACCATTTCACTAAAAACATTTTGAAAACATATAACGTAATTTTGAAAACATTTTGAAAACCATTTCATTTAATTCATTTTTAAAAGTTATAAAGAAATATTAAAAATGTTTTGAAAAATATTTCTTTGAAAACGCTTTCAAAACATATAGTGGAAGCTTGAGAAGAACAAAAAAAACATAAAATCCTTTTTATTTTGAATTGATAATATAAAATCATCTTTGATGAAATTTTTTAAATCATGGTTCTTAAAGTTTAGGGCATGTGTCAAAAATTAGGAAAATTGAGACAAAAACACTTTTCTTATTTGGTAAATATTGAAACATAAACCCCATGAAAGAGATATAATTAAATGGATATATAAATAGATAAAAAAATAAGGATTAATATAATATAATATATTCATGGGTAGTATAATTACACAGACAACGGTGATGAGTGGTTAATAAGGTGTAAATCTCCTAGAAATTAAAGTGAGAATAGAAATCCCTTTACCATATGTTTTGAAGCTATTCGTACTTGTAGAAAAAATTCTGTATAAAAAATATAAGTTTATTATAGATATTTTAATGAACCATATTGTTATATCTAATTTGATATATGGTTTTATTATGACTTTATTTTACCCTCTTATTTTAAATTCCATGTTAAGGTTTCGCTTCGAGTAATATTCTCTCTGTTTTTCTCATGTGTCTTAATTTGTTATATTTTTGACCTCATACTTATGTATTGATTTATAGAATGTAAACCACTATATAAATGACTTATATAGTGAGTATATATGTATTTATAACAATCCATTAATGATATAAATATGAATAAGAAGACACCATTCGTAGAGACGGTTAATCGTATGCATGCATGAATGCTCTTTCCATTAAGATATCATATTGAAAGAACAAAAGTAAATAGAATATATATATATATATATAATAACTCTATTAGAATTATTATTTCATAGATTTCATAGCCTTTTAGTGAAATTAAAATTAACACATTCCATGTAGAGTGTGAATGAATCACATAACTTTAAAGAGGCAGTAGTCCACACTTACCCAAATAAAATTAGCGTAGTTACAAAAAATATTAAGAATAACGGTACATTATATATAAAAATTACTGAATCAAAAATAAATTATAAATATAACATATATCACATGTAAACGGAATTTCAACCACAATTCATAACCATGGAAGTTGGTAAGGGAAAAACAGTATCGTTTCATGAGGCGACAATTCACCATACACAGTAAGAGTAAGTTCATTACCCATCAGATTGAAGTGTGTGTAAGTGTAGGTTGAAACCTTATCCAAAAAATATATTAGGTTATATAGTATACTAAGGCTTTTATTTATTGATGAAATAATAATAATTGAGGTAGTGGTTAATGAAAATGATGAATGGATCTTGAGGAAGGATGTTACCTCTTCTTTGGGTAACTATTTTGGGTTTCCACCAAAGGGATTCATGGGATATATTATTTCCTAAGGAGAGTATTCAAGGAATAATGGGGTGGTTTTGGGAAGTTACTTGGGAATATATTCACAAAACATGAGTGGCATGAGAGGTGTGAATAAGTGGGATATGTGGTTTCCTTTTATAGGGGTGGGTGGGGACACCGTTGGCATTTTTTAAAAAAAGATAGTTGTACACATGTTTTACCAAAAAAAAGTTATAAAAAACAATAAAACTAATGATTTAAAGTTTTATGACGGAAATATGGAAATAAAATTGGACTTTGACAAGTTTATAGGTCATTTTGGCCCTAGAGAGTAAGGGTAAGTCCCTTCTTAATATTAATTTTACCTTAATCGCTTTAATTAATTTTAATTAATTTCCCTAATATTTTGTGTAAAAAATTATGTTAATATTATTAGAATATAAATATTTTAATAATTACAGCCTTTTATTTTCATTTTTGTAAATTCAATTCATAGATGAAGAAAAATTAATTTGAATTTCAATCTCACAATCATGTTGAGAAAACGGGTTTTTAAAGTGAGAATGTTCAAATGATCAATAATATTATATA
Organism: Viscum album; assembly: GCA_963277665.1. Lineage (NCBI taxonomy): Eukaryota > Viridiplantae > Streptophyta > Magnoliopsida > Santalales > Viscaceae > Viscum > Viscum album. Next base: position 2,127,056,370 of record OY728119.1, read on the forward strand.
TATAAATTCAAAATAAAAATGGAAAAAATGAAATAAATTGGATTAATAGTAATATAATTGACCTATTATTAATTTTAATCCCATATAAAATATAATTTTACTGTATAAATAATGTTTTTTAAAAATAATTTTGGAATTAAAATTCAGTATTTTTCACTCTTTATCAAATAATGATGTTTCTATGAAAAATCCAAAAACATTACCATAATATAATTTTTAATTATGAATTAAAATATGAATTTTATTATAACAAAATAATTTTATAAATATTTCTAATATTAATTTTTTTTATGTTTCATAGAAGGTCATAAAAACACGTTATTTTTTGAAAATAGTATTTTATAATGAAGATAGACTTTACTAAAAATGTATATCTAATTATCAATATGGTTTATTTATATAAAACCATTATATATAATATTTAAAAATTAGTTATTACTATTTATATTACTATGTTTAATGTCTATTTTATACCTATCTTATCTATATATTTATAATAATAAAATGTTATTTCATATAAAATTAGTGTTGCGTATAGTGAAAGTGAAGTAGATGTTTTTTATTACACTATATTATCATGGTATAGATTATAAATAATGTTTGAATTAGTGTACCATGAAAAACATGAAACCAAAGAATATTAATTTATTAAAAAAAAGGTTTACAAAAACTCGTGGTGTTAAAATTATCATCATAAATTAAATAAATTATGATTGATTAATTAGTAACATGAAATGTTTTGACAACACATTTAATAAAATTATTTTTCATTCACACAATGGTCATTGATATTGAAGGAATGAGAATAAATTCATTTTAGGATTCAAAAATACTTGTCAAAAAAATATTGTCTTTATAGGTTTTGTTTTGAGATAATAGAATTATTTTCTACCACTTTATGAAATTATATAACATAAAATTATATTCATTTTTGGATTTATTGTATCAATTTTTAGCTAGCAATGAATTTTATGTCTAAAAATTTGAAAATAATCATCAAACAAATTTTTTTACTTTAATAAAATCATTATGAACTAATATTGATAAAAAAAACTAATAATACCTTTGGATTGACCAAATTTCAGTATAAGGAGTCATGTAAATAGTTTTTGACATTATTTTAAATTTTAAAACCCATTAGTGAACATTTTAATTTATTTTAATTTTTATTATAATACAAATTTATTTTTGGGTTATTTTATGTGAAAGTTTCATTGGAAGGTTTTTCATTGGGTTTTCTTAATCTAAATGTCATTTAATATTACATTGTTTAATTATATTCCATTTAATGTCATGAAAAAAATATTATGAATAAGTTTAGTGTAAAATAAATTTTATGCTTAAATTGTGTATTTTCGTAAAATGAGTTTTAATTGCATTTTTTGGAATTATTTATAATATAAGTAATACAAATTATGGAAATTTAGTCACAAAAATTAAATTAAATATTTTGAAACAACATATTCAAATTATGAAACATCTAACACTACATATTTAGTCATAATGAATTGTAATCATGTTAAATGTTTATCACCACAGTAAGGGGTGAAATGGGATAGGCAGGGTAAAAAAATTAGTTTTAAGATCTAAAAAATCTCCTAAAAACTATAAGATAATATATTATATAAGTGTATTTCAACCATTATCATAATATATTATAATTTATTCAAATTTAATTCCACATTAATTTGATTACACCGTTATATTTTTGTTAATAATAATTAGAAAAAGAAACTCCCTCTCACATATTAAATTGTCATGATAAGGATACAAATGAAAATATTACATAAATAAATATGGATGTGAAATGTTAAGGTGAATAAATTATAATTATGATAGTAATTATTTTTGTTTTATAGAGGTCCAATTTCCTATAACTCTTACATATCGCTAGTGTAGCACTTATGCAAGTAGGCAAAAAATAGAAGTAAATATTATTGAAAATATTAAAAGTGATATTTTTGGGGATAATTATATTATTTATTGATTTTATGGATAAAAATTCATGGTTATTAATGTTTCAAATATTCAAATTAGAACACGTTTTTTAATGTTATTTTTGTATTCAAATTATATATATAGTCCCCAAAATGTAATTAATAATTATCAATATTACATAATATTTTATAATTTTATTTAAAAAACACAATAAATTTACAATATAAAAAATTAGATGAAATGTGGTAAAAAATGGAATCCATGGGAACTTTATGAAAAACATTTAAATTTTAAAACTTCTTTTATGACCCTTTAAAACATAGTATTTTTGAAAACACTATTTTTTACCTTATAAAGGAACATAATTCATATGTTCAAAAGAAAAATAAATGCTCGATTTCTGTTAAATCATATTAAAAATCATTATTAACACATTATATAAAATATTATCTGGCCCTTCAAGTGACTATATATTTTTCCCCAAAATAGCATAAGTTTAATTAATGGGAGGATACCTGAAGAAGATATAATTTTTTTCAGACTGGTTTCAATATTATTTATTTCTAAACTATAATTAACCATGAATCATTCTTCTGGTTTTGGTTTTGGTATAAATTAATATCACATTGTATCTAAATTTATAAATTAATCTAGAAATATAGATTCCCTTTTACATCTATGGATCTTTTTGGTCTATGATTTTTAATAAAGGGGATCATATTATAGATTATTTGAGTTGAAGTAACAATTAAAAAGTAATATATTTTACTTTTTTCATTCTACCTCCTTCTCGAAGATAATATCCTTGGAAATTTAAAATAAACATGATTTTTTAAGGACACAATGGGTCGGAATAATTTCCCATTAAAGGGTTTTATAAAAACTTGTGATAAAATTTAATGAAAATACCTTTTGGAAAAATCATTCAATAAAATTTTACTTATATAAAAATAAATATTATATATTTATTTATTTATTTATTTCAATAAAAATAATTTATGTAGTTTTAAAATATATGTCTTTAGAATTTTGTTTCAAAATCATCCAAAAATACGTAAAATTTTGAAAACATCATTCAGAATACACTTTTGTAAAATATAATATCTTTTAAAAGATAAACACTTTGGAAATTCTATAATACCTTTGAAAATAATTATTTATTTAAAATGAAAAAATATCTTGGAAAATACATATGATTTGAAAATCCAATAATAACATTGAAAATTCACATTCATTGAAAACATTATAATACCTTTGAAAATACTTACTCTTTGATAATTCACTAATACCTTTGAAAATTATTTCACTTAAAAAATATTATTATACCTTTTAAAATAATTATTCTTTGAAAAGTCTTCTATTAATAAAATAATCGAGTGAATTTTCAGAAAATATTACAAAATATTTAGAGGCAAAAACCATGGGACAACATGAAACATTGAATGCTTTTTGGGCCAACACACTTATTGACGAATGGTATAACTCACTAATTCCCTAGCATGATTACAAATTTCAAGTGGTGATTTTTTATAATACATTTTTATCTCTTGTTACATATATAAATATATTCAATGGAGGTTTTTTGATAAAAAACCATGACCATTTACTATAATATATAGACACTTTTATTTATATATTTGAACATTTATAGGAAACAATATGATATATATTTGGAAAAAAATATCTTGAAAATTATAATTTTTATAAATTCTTGGAATGTTAATGAAGTAATAATTAAAATTAATGTATTCCAAATCTAATTCATAGTCTCCTAAAAAAAATTAATTTGAATCAGATATAAAATGTTAAACTTTGTCATTTAAAATTCATCCTTTAATAAAGATACAATAAAATCATTTAGTTAATTAGAATATTTATGTTTGAAAATATCATTTTATATAGAAAATAATGTTGTGAAGGTATTAATCCTTCACATATTATAATAGTAAATGAAAATTTACAATTCACATTGAATAATAATTTACCAATATATATATTTTTATTTCATAAATGTTTAAAAAAATGAAATTATACCCTTAACATATAATTATGAAAAAAAATTATATTACACACATAAATTCACTATATGTAACAGTTTTAAAAAGACATTTTGTGATCACATAATCATAATTTTGAACGTATCCATTTGAGTATGATCATAACATGGATTTATGTTAAATTTTCATGTATATGCAATATTAATCATTTAAAATTATGCAATGATAGTTAATTATATATATACATATGTATATATATCATCAAACATATCATAAGTGTAAAACTATGAAACATTGTAAGTAATTTCTTTATCACATAAAATATAATAGATTTTTAATGAAATAATATACGTTGTAAAATTTGAGTAAATGAGATTATAACAACTTATAATTGTTTTGAAAATAAATAAAATTACATTAAAATATTTAAACTTATATATTTTGAAAATAATGTATACAATCATAAAAATTTAAATGAATAAATATTGTTAAAATTGAAGAAAATTCCCTCAAAAATATGGGAAATCGAGTAAAACTCCTCCAACTTGATTCTGGTGAACGATATACAGGGAGATAAAAGGGGATAAAACGTTGAATATTGGAAGAGGGAATGATCATGGCTTATACTTCATGGGGTATTCCTTTTTTAGTCGATATATATATTTATATATATGTACATGTATGTATGTGTGGGTTATAACAAGAGGTTTGAGATTCCTTAACAAACAATATCATTTGAAGATGAAGATTGAAGACCCTAACACAGTGATCCTATTATCCTATGGGTCACAACTCGGGTGTTTCAAAGCCCTGTGTTTGTGTATACATAACCCAAATTTTTTTATATAAAACACCAGGTTTTACATTTTCAAAAAAATATAAAAGTGTATGCATTTATGAATATTATTTTCAATGATTCGTTGAAAGGAAAGAGTCATCACTGGAGAATCAGGGTTTCTTTGTGTCCAGATCTAGAAAAAAGTTCGGGGTGTGCTATGAATTCATGGGAAAATCATCCTTATTTTAAAAAATATATGTTGGTAAATTTAAATATCATTTTATTTCATTGAAAGGAAGAGTAGAAGATAACATGATTCGGGAACCATTGAAGATGGTGAATTTGGTTACTTCGGATGGCTTATAGGTGAAAAAGTGATGAATAGTGAGGGAGGGTGGTCGGAGGAAGAACACCACATGGTTGGAAAATAAGATGGATGAAACAATTTGATCCAACAGTTATGATACAATAATTGTTTTTAAAAAGTGGGTAACAAAAGTGTTAAAAGAATCCACATTGAAAGAAAATATGATTCACCAATTCAATATAAGTTATGCGGTGAATGCTAATAGCTTGAACCTTGTATCGAGGTCAGCTCTTAAAGAACCTTATAGAGGGGCCCATATAATAATATCGCCTAACTGATACACATGCTCCATGACAGACCTAACATATGTATAAGAATACTCAAGGCCATGTGGGCCACTACCCATGCTATGCCTCATGTGATGTGACGTGATCCTCTATCGCTACTCGGGCAGGGTTGAGGTTCATCTCTCCATGTGGCTGGCCTACATGGGCCCCAAAAATGTTTTATGGTCCCTTATATATCATATAGGGTTGAATGCATATTTTTTAGAGGTATTACTTGATATATAACTATTCTTTCAGTAATTATTTTTATCCTTAAACTTTTAAATGAATTTAGATTCTATTTTTCATTTTACATTTTCTAATAACTGTGGATTACTATTGTTTATTTATAAACTACATTTTATTTATACCCTTATAATTTCAAAGTAATTACTTTTTAAAACATTGTTCCAAATAATCATTTCCTTACAATGTTTTACAATAAGGGTTTTAATAAAAATAAATATTTTTGGATATTATTACTCAAATAATATTATTATATCTAAAAAAATCTAATAAATATTTTAAATTTAAAATAACAGGTAATTAAAAATTATTTATTTTATAAACATACTTTTTTACATATTAAAAAATGAATTATTTAAATAATAACCATTAAGAATTTAAAATTATATACATTATATATGATTTTAAAAAATTTCATTACTACATATATGTAATTTAATTTTTGTTAACGTGTAGTAATGTAATCATAAAATATAAAATTAAAATAGGGAGTTTTAAAAAATGTGTTTTTAATTAAATAATCGTATCTTTAAGACTATTTTAATGAAATGTAAAATTAAATAAAGAATATATATTCTAATATACTTATATATCCCTTTATATAATAAAGGTAAAATCTACATTTATAAATGAACACAAATTTGATTAAAGAAAAACATTTAAGTTTATGATAAATTATACTTTAGTTTTTTTAATTATAAAACTAATTTATTTAATAAAATTTTCTTAAAATGAATAAATTTCATAGATGTTTTATTTTTACCCAAATAAATATAATTTATCCCTCAAGATTAATTTTTTATATATATGGAGAATTTTGGAATTCCATTTTTAGAATTTCGAAAAATAGAGTCACTATAATTCTATATTCTTAAAAACCGTATATATGCATCAGAAATAAAAAGTATATTTCTTCCACTATTTTGTTTCCTCAATCATCAATTTATTTAAAAGAGGTTGTAATAAAATAATATACATAGAAACTTAACATATTTTAACTAAATGTTAAAATCTACAATGTTATCTAAACCATTCCTCTAATACCAGCTATTGAGACCCCAATGATAGTATCACTGAGATAGAACCTTCTAAAATTACAATGGTTGAATATAAAAGGAACGCATGTCCAAAAGGAAATTTTTTTTAGTTGTCTTGATAAACTGCGTATATACATGATTATTGTATTACAAATGAATGTACAAATTAGAACATATTTTTTTCTTTCTTGAGAATAACATAATTCCATCTTTTATATACCTACGTATCAGTCATATTTAAAATAATGTAATATTGGGGAAATTAAACAAAATAACTGTGTTTTAAAAATCATAATAAGGGGTTTTTAAAAACCAGTTAACAATATTTTTAAAAATACATTTATGAAAACTCCTTTGAAAATAGTATTCATTATATAAAAATAAATATATGAAAAATATTTTTTTATAAAAATATTTTTTTATGTCTCTTAACACATATAATTGTAAAAAACCATTAAAAATTATTTAAAAATTATAATATTTTGAAAACATCATTTTGAAAACATATTTTGAAAATATAATGCCTTTGAAAAAACTAACACAATGAAAATGATATAATAACTTTGAAATTTTATGATTTAAAATTTCTTTAATAGAATTGTAAATACTAATTCATTAAAAATACTATAATACCTTTGAGAATAATAACACTTTAAAAATATTATAATAAATTTGAAAATAATTTCAATTTGAAAATTCTATAGTACCTTTTCTAAATAAATTCTCTTTCAAAATATTACAATAACTTTTATCATACATACTCTTTTAAATGATTTTTCATAATAAAAAATCTCATGATGTTTCATAAAATAATATGAATTATTTATAAAAAAACATGGGGCCACATGAAACATGTAAGGTCGTTTGACCCTACCCACTTCATGATGGGCAAGTTCACTATTGAATTCCCTACCATGTTTATAAGGTTCAAGTGCCAATTTTTCATAAATTATATTGATCTTTCCTTACACAAACACACACATAGAGAAACACACACACAAACATACACCAACACCCCCCCACATATATATTTATCAATAGATTTTCCCTCTTTTAAAAAACATGTTTGTGAATTATTACACATATATAATTTTATTTATATATATGAATTTTAATAGGAAAACATATTATTGATTTTGGTTAACCAATTATCCTGATAGTTAGACATTTTATAAATTCATTTAATGTTAATAAAATAATAATTAACTTCTATGTATATAAACTTCCATTAATAAAAACATGGAATAAATTTAATTGGAATTAGACATAAAATTTTAAACTTTACCATTTAAGATTAATTCTCTAAAAATGATATTGGATACTCATTTATCATATTATAAAATTATTGTTTTAAAATATCATTATATATATAAAATAATGATGGGAAGGTATAAATCCTTCACACAATATAATAGTAATTATAAAATTACTACTCTCATAAAAAATTAATTTTAAAAAATATATATTTTTTTGTCTCATAAAACATTCAAAAAGAAAAAATTAATTATACTCGTAACATATTATTTTAAAAACAAAATTAAATTAAACACATAAAATAAGAATAAGTAATATTTTTAATAGTATATTTTTTATCACTAAAGATATTTTTGAAACTATCCACATGATTAAGATCATAACATGGATTTAAGGAAAAATTTTGAACTTATAAAATATTACTCATTTCAAATTATGAAATGATAGTTAATATTGTGTGTGTGTGTGTGTGTACATATATGTATATATAAACACACATATCATAAGTATCAAAATCATAAAATTCTAAGAATAAATTCATTTTCACAAAACAAATATGGGGTTATAATGAAATCCAACATGTTTTATAATTTCCTAAAATTATATTATAAATACTTATAATAGTTTTAAAAAAATAAATAAAATCACTTTAAAATAATTAAACTATTATATTAGGAAAATAATTAATATAATAATAATAGTTAAAAAGAATAAATATGTATTTAAAAGAAAACTCCATTACACAAACTGAAAAATGAGGGTGGATCCTCCTAATTGAGTTGAGTTCTTGATCCAGCGGGAGAAGATAAAGAATTAGAAGGGTAATGGGGGAAGACACCTTGAGTATGTATTCTCCTTCAAGGAGAATTACATTTTTTATCTGATATAAATATAAATATATATATATATAGGTTCAGACAAGATCTTTAAGCTTCCAAGAGAAGTTGGATCTTTTGAAAACAATGATTTATGACCCTAACACAGTTCTCCTATCATACAATGGGTCTTAAAAGGCATGTTTAAAACACATAAAATTGGGTATAAGTAACCAAAAGAACTTGTTTTTATTTTATATAAAACAATGGATCAATTTTTTTACAAATATATACACCTGTATGAATTTATGAGTACCATTTCAAATATGTTTTGAGAATAAAGAATCACTACTGGTGCCTCATGGTTTTTATGGGTCGTGATCTGGAAAAAAGATTAAGTCAACCTTTGCCATAAAGGGAAAATTTTCGTTGTTATCACACACTATATAGGTCAATTGTACTATCATTTTCTTACACTGGAAGGAGGAGTATAAGACAAATTGGTTTGGGAATCACAGTCAATTGAAACTCTAGATACATAAGTTGGATAACAATAGAATAATCAATGAATTGTGAGGGAGTGAGGAGGAAGAATTAATACACTTGGGAGGAGGATAAAATGATTGAGATATTTTGATCCAATTATCTTGATATAAGTGATTTTTTTAATAGGGAATGGTAACCATATAAAGAAATACCACATCAAAGGAAAACATGGTTCTCTAATCCTATATAGGCTAAGTGGTGATATCTAATGGGTAAAATCTTGTAATGGGGTCATCTCCCAATGGGACTAATATGTGGACCCACGTTGGCGTCTCTCCTAACATATTAACATTGGACACAACCCAACAAACCTATGCACATGCCTATATATTTCACCATGGGACATTTCCCAAGCTATGCCACACGTGAGGCGACCTGATCCTTTCTCTCCACTAGAGAAAGGATATGGTTTATCTCCCCACATAGTTGACCTACATGGGTCCCACAAATATATTGAGGGTTCCCTAGTTGTCTTAGAGGTTTGGAAAAGTTTTTTTGTTCATGGTTTCCTTAAAATATAATTGTTTTACTGTTAAACAGTTTTTTCTTAAAACACCTAAATATATTATTTTCCTATTTAATAGTTTACATTTACAAATTTATAATAATTATTGTTATTATTATTTTTTGAATTTCATAAAATGTAGATATTTATATTTTCAAATTGATTACATTTTATAAAAAGTAAAAAATAATCACAGTCTTATAATATTTTACAATAAGGGTTATTGTAAAAATAATTAAAATTTACTATTGTTACTCGAATAAAAATATTATATATACAATAAAGATAATAAATATTTTAATATGAAATTAACATGTATTTAAAAAGTTAATATTTTAAAAAAATAATTCTTTACATATCAAACAATAAAGAATCATTAATATAATAACCATTATGATTTATAAATTATATACATTATATATTCTTTTCAAATAGGGAATAACGAAATATATAAATTAATTTCCATTAAATTTTTTTATTTAATTGAAAATATATAATATTAAAAAATGTGTTTTTAATAATGTATTTTTATGTAATGAATCATATATTAAAAACATGTTTTTAGAAAAATAAAATTATTTAAAGAATAAATATATTAAAATACAAATATATTCCATAAAAGAGTAAAGGTAGACCCATAATTAAAAACAAAACCAAATTTTTTTATAAAAAAATTATGTTTATTTTAATTAATACTTAGTATGTTTTAATTATAAAAAACAATATTTTATTAATATTTATTACAATGCTTAAATTTCTGGGGTGTTATATAATATTTCTCTAAATCATATATATCCATAATAATAAAATGTCATGAATATTTTTGAAAATCATAAATGTTTTTATGTTAGTGTTACAACTATTTTCAATCCCATAATCATTTAATGAAAATGAAAACATCACTTATGCATACATACAAACTACTATGTCTATGGAGAGAAGTTTTATATTTTTCATTACCACATATCATGGATTGTTATATTGATTTAATTATTAGATATATATGATATTTATTGATTAATTATTATTTTAAAATAGATTTTATAATCTAAAATCTTACCATATCATCCATTGGAAAAATATAACGTTTCTTGTGCGTACTTGTGTACTAAAACCTCCACAAAGAGATGTGATTCATTTTCAAATTCTTCTTGACATAGATGGAAATAATGAATTTCTTAACTAAAAAATATTATATTTAGAATAAAATTATGATTTTAGATATGTAAATTTTTATTTACCTTTACTTTTATACCTTCATGAAAAATGGAAGCATCAACAATCTGCATATACGGTCTATTGTCTCCATGAAGTGATGTAATTAATTATTCTTCATTATATTATATAGATGGTTCTAAAAGGATATATAATTAATAAATATTATATTTATAATACTTTTGGGATTTTTTATTTGATTAAATCATTACCATAGTCAAATTAACGAATCACCTAATCGAAATAAGCATGGTAAATAAAATGGTAAATACTTGAATATTGATTTTAATGAATATTTCATAAAAAGTAATTAATTTTTTTATTAAAAATTATTTAGTAATATGAGTATAAATATGGTCCTAGTTTTAATTATAATTAATATATATTTATTATAGATTATGGATAAACCTAATGAAGATTACTAGGGCATTATGTAATAGTTTCTCATTACATTTTTCTTTCTTTGAGAAGTACTCAATATTAAACAATGGTTTTATATTTTTGGGTGAGTACAATACCAATGAATTATTTTATATTTATATTATGAAAACATATTATGATGTTTAGACCCATATAAGGGCCACACGTTCTTGAGTTTTAAATTAAAAGTTTTCTAAGGAAGTATATTTATATAATGTAAACAAATGTTTTCTGAAGATTTTTAATTGTTTAGTTTACGTTACCTGAAATTATAAGATCTCCCTCTCCTAAAAAGTAATTTATTTCATTAACACTAGTTATTATTTTATTTTTTATGTTTTAGTATAATTTTTAATATACTTTATACAAAAAACTAATAGTATGTTTTTTTAAGAAAAGGAGTTGTTTTTCCTTCCTTTATAACACCTCTTTTTTCTTCCTTTATAACACGATTCTTTTTAATCTAAATCAATGGTAAAAAATTTTTCCATGAATAATTTTACCTTAAAAAAAATATTCTATTAATTAATTTTATACTACCATTTATTTTCTTTAAAAATAAATATTTTCAAATATTTTCCATATGAATGAATTTTGACTTTCTAGAAAATTTTGATTTTTTTTAAATATCATTAATAAATTATACCTACATCATGTATATTATTTATCATTAATACTCATTTAGAGGATTCAATATTTTTATAATGAATATAAAATTCACACAATTCATTGATTTTTTGTTTTCTAAAAATATTTCACAAATAAGATATATTTTTTGTTTATTTTGAATCCATGTTTTATAGGATTTTATTAATGGTATGTCTAAAAATTCCAACAATATTAATTATTGTTATACTTAACTATGTATATTCTCTTATACTATATAATTTCATTCTCTGGTTTCCTTATTTATATTTGGTTTTTATTTTGGTTTCATGAATATTGTTTCCTTCAATGGAGTAGTTGAACTACGATGAAATAAGGAAGTTTTTTATCAAATAGTTACCTTATGTATTGATTACAATATGCGATTGGTGGGTATGGAATTATATATCCATATAATAAATTTGGTAATGATTTATATCTTAAGAGAAAATATGATAAAAATAGTGTGGGAACTCATTATTGTAACGAGATCAATATTATATGATTGTCTTGTAAATAATATTTAACCAAGGAAATGATTGAAATGACAAGTTAAACCAATAAAATATGATAATATATCCACTATTGTAGTCTTGGTAGTGTGTCTTGACTATGAAAATTATTTTATACTCTTATGTGAATTCAAAAAACAAAAGTATTGTGATTTTTTATGTTTCCATGGATCATAGTGGATTATTGATTATTATGTACTCTTATAACACATGTCTTTGTTATAGAAAATATTTCATTTATTCCCTCCCTATGAAGGAGCCACTCATGAAAATACAACACAAAATGAGATATAATGTGGCCTAAATACCACCTCCAATAGGACAAATGATACTGAGTAGTGTCGAGGAAATATAATCACAATCATGCATGGAATAACCATAGTAAGGATTTGTTAAATAATAAATAAGATGAGAACAAAAAAAATCTAATCCTTGTAATTATAAACAAAGAGACAATTCCAACACATGAAGTGATGTCTTACATAACCTTATACAATGAAAATCACTAAAAATTAGAAAACTAAATGGATAAATCATCAACAGTGACTATAAATCCAAAATATATCTTGAAAAAATCCTTAAACTAGAAATTTCCATCTCTATCATGAACTAACACTTTCATCTATGAAAATAGTTCATATATATGCAGGGTGTTCATAACATATATACTCAGTGACAAAATCCCAAAAAACTACTTATAAAAATTTTTAATGATGCATTCAAAATCATAGTGAAAAATAAAGAAAATAAAAAATTATAAACTAAATTGGAATAATATTCTTTTCATATATTCACTATAACACCCTAACCTAATCCATTGGGTCCAAGATTGTGGGTTACATGACCTCATGTGTGCCTCCCTATGCTAAAAGGCCACCTAATCATAGCGATGGTATAAATCTATTAGTAGAGGGACTCTAGATGCTATCCCATGAATTTTACACATACAATTACATTATTCTATTCATAAATATCTATTAATTAAACACAAGGATCATATTGTCCTTGTGTATTTGGAAAACTAGGTTTAGATTACATCAAAACAAACTTAAAACATGGAATCTATATTTTATTCTCCATAGTGAGCTCATTAAATACATTTTTCCTAAAGAAATATACATTGGATAACCGTGGATGTATATAAAGTAATGGGTTTCCTAAAAATCCATTATGGGAATAATTATGATAAAAAATCATAACATGTGAATCCATGGTTTAAAATTATATCATAAATGAAAAGGTACATGATGAATCATGTAAAAGTATACCATAAACATAATGGTGTCATAATAACATCCAAAAATTAGAAATGTGGAAACAATATATAACAATAAATAAATACGAGTGAAGGCTAAATTCATAGACAATAAAACATGGTTGATTTTTTCCGGTAATAGTATATGCTTACTGATTAACTCCATACATGATTCCTCAAGATATTAATGTTTTATCCAATTCATTTTTAACAACCCATGTACTTATTACATAATTTTTTTCATTCTGGAATTAAATAGCTAAATTTATTATAAATGTATAATGAAATAAGTGGTATTTATAGAAATCAAGGAATATATACTAATTGAATAGTAATGTGACCATTATGAATAGTAATTTTGATAATATAATATTAAACTCACCTATTAATGTATAAATAAAATTAATATATCTTATAAGTAAAAGTATGATATATTTATATCATAGAAATGTAAATAAATGTTTTGAAATGATAAATTAACTACTTATATTTCTATAAAACATATTAGTTTATTAATAATTTTATAATTAATAAAATTATTTAAAAAAATTATTTTGGTAATATATATTCATTAATTAATATTTTATTTTATTATGATTAAAATATAATTTTATGTGATCATAATTAATTTTTCAAAGGGTTATGAAATCTGATATAGTTTTAAAATTGGTATTTTTAGAATAAATGTTGATTTTAATTAAAGATTTATTTTCTCAGATATTTCAAAATATTTTTATAAACTGTAGTTCATTTTTTTATTATACATAATGAAAAATTGGAAGGTTTAATTTTTGGAATTTTTATAAAATTAATAAAATTTTGGTGAATAGTAATATATGGTAATTTATAGTTTATGCTAAATGTATGAATTATTATGTCATGGATGATGTAAAGATGATGTAATAACAAAATCTATATATATCCATAATTATTTTAAGATATTTAGTGATAATTTTCAAACTATTCATTACCTTAAGACAAAATAATAAACTAAGGGAAAAAAATAATCAAACACTCCTCTCCAACATTATAAATACCACCCGTCCCAAACTCTAATCCACACAACTCAAATCCTTGTAGCTTTTCTAATTTCTACCCAAATCAATTACTAAGACTTTTCCCTATTTCTAGGACCCATTTTCTTTACCAAAATAGAAAAACTAAGATCGATAAGAATATTTTAAAGGAGAATAATTCAAGAGGTAAGATTATCTTTCATTTTCTTTTATTTTATTTTCAATTAATTTTCTTTTCCTATTCTCTCCTAAACTCCACATATCGAGTGAAATTAAAAATATTATATCTAATATATAATTTTATTTTATCTAGTTTATGTAAAAATTCATCATCGAACTTCTTCTCCTCTCTCTTTTATCTACAAATGAGAACATCGACCGTGATGTGTCGATTTACCGACATCATGGACGATATAATTTCATTTTCCATTAACACCTTCAGGAATGGTAATAAATCCATTATTATGATTAAATAATATTTTATTATACATATTATATGTTATATAATGTCTTCAAACAAATATATACACATGAGGTTAAATAAAATGATATAGGTTCATGATGGTTAGAAAAGCCACCAAAATAATCTAAATAATTTTCATTAATGTTTTATATAATGATTCATCCTCATATCAGAAAAAATGATATATGGTATCATTTAAAATAAGTGAAAAATATGTATATACAATTTCTTTCCATTCCTGGAGTTTTTCTTCCATTCTAAAATAAAATCTATAATGAATCGACCAGGGAAACCTTGCCAAGAACAGACTCGAGGTAATGAAAATAACTTAAATATTATTAATAAATGGGTGTAAATTTCTTATAATACAGTCATATACATTAGTATAAAGAATGGTAACATTTTTAATAAATTAATAACACTATTTAAACTATTATATAGTAGTTTGGGACACGGTTGAGGTAAAAAAACATTAGGTAAGATACTTTTCTTAAAAAAATCCTCTTTTAAATTTCTATTTTTACCAAATTCAAAAGGAATGTTTTTATGAAAGTATTATTTTTTTGTGATTATTTTATGATTCTTGGACATTTTTTATGATTAAGTGTTGGACCTATATCTCACTCCAATTCATATGATATGTTTATTTTGGAGTTCGACCATAATGGTTACTTTAAGTTTAACTGCAATGGTTACACGAAAGGGTATCCCTGAGGGTTACATCACAAGGTAGCTGTGATGTTTACATTGTATGGTATCTAGGAGGGTTAAAATTCATATGGTATCCTTGAGGCTTACAATCATAAGTAATTAATTACCCATGTTACCTATTAGGTTTTATTTCTGTTATTTATGTTTTATGGAAATAACATGTTTTCAAAAATTAAATGACACCTTAAGGGTGAGAAGTATATCTTATGAAAATTATTTCATATATTTATAATCATTCATGGACTACAAGTTCCTTTCTATTTTATGTACCTTACAGAGCTTTTTTATTCTGATCCCAAGTTTTTAAATTTTTTTCATAGGGTTAAGTATTGAAAAGAGAAAAGAATAATCCAAGTTGAACATCATGAAAAAATTACATGAAAATAATCCTTATTTTATTAAAATATTATGTTTTATAGAACAAATTGAAACTTTTCTATTATATAGTTTTTATTCTTGTGGATTGATATTTATTATATCATAATTATATTAAAATATAAAATGAAATGATCTTTGGGAAAATGATAAGTGTATTCCAGGGGAATTAACTAGATTATGTAATTTTTATTATTGAGTCCTTCTAGTTAGTATTAAAACACATATTAGATAAATTTAAGGGTTCAGATGATGTTAATAGAATATAAAAAAATGAGTTTTACTCTATGTTTATTTAGAAATTATATATAATTTAAATATTTACATTATTCTTTATCTAAGATATATATGTTGAGAATGGTTTTTTCAGAAGAAACAGGAAATATAAAGTAGGAATTCACTGAGAGGATGATATATTTTTGAATCCACAACCCAAAATATTGGGAAGTGGAATTAGGCAGTTTTTGTCAGTGAAGGATCGGTTGACGCACACTATAAATGTTGGTTTCATCCATCAAAGAATATATCTAGAGTTACCAGATAAAAACAATAGTATTATTGAACATTTTACAAGGCAACACCCCCTACTTCTAGAGGATCGTCTGTATCATTTGTGGTTGAAGTGTGTATTAGAGGTATTAAAAATATATTTGACGCCATTGCACTATAAGAAAATCACAATTATTCAGTGGTCTAAACCACTACCAAACTTTTTTGCGACATCTTCAAAAAACATCCTCTAATTATGGTGTCTCTATTTAACATGTGGTTGTTCCTTCCATGTAGTGGATGTTTATAGTAAGTGTTTTAGAATATATATTTATTGGTGTTTTTTTGACAGAAAGAATGACGAGGATTTATTAGTTGTTAAAACAACTGCTAAATATTAACAAAAAACTACCACAAAACCACCACTAGACATTGAAAATTACCACTATATAATATTATGACATATTTAGAAACATTTATTTCTAACACCCAAAAAAATAACCATATAGATGTGGTATAAACCACTATGAAAAAAATCCATATTTAATGGATGTTTAAAAAATCTCTATAAGATGATTTTCACAAAAAAACCAACTATAGAATCTACTACCCCAAAACAAACCTGAAAAAACAATTCACAAAACATTTCATACATTGATAGAAATAATATTTACCTCATAGCATTTTCCAAAAAACCAGAACATTCCACCATACAGTTATACCAAAATGTACATATTTTATAATCATAGAACACACAAATCAATAACATAATTCCATACCAATTGAAACCCAACATACACTCACATGGTTATAAAAAACATACATAGGTAACCTATTTTTCTAATCCCATCTAAAATTAAATAAAAATAACAATACACACATTGGTCCTGTTGAAATCCGTAGGCCACATCACCATGCATCCAACTATTTTTCAAGATTCTATATTCAAATTCTCTACACATCCTATGATATGAAAATTAAAAATTAAAAAAAGGTATGTATACACACCAGGGTGACTATAAATGGTGTGAGGGAATAACTAAGATGGGTATTAGAACGTTTTCCCAGTACACACCATCATATACTTGTATGCATAAGTAAAAAACAAACATAACACAAAAGATCCTAAATGGAATTTTTTGAATTGAAAAACATGTATATATTTTTATTTGGTCATTATGTGTTGAATGAGTTACTATTATAACTTATCATAACTACATTTATTTCAGGTAAAAATATCATCATAGCTTGTTCCTCTGTCATCACACTCATAACCCGATGCATACCTAAAGAATCAGTGTGGGAATCATCTATGTCTTTGAATCACTACCTAAAAATTTTGCTAAAATATTACATTTGAATCCCAAACCACTACCTCATCCATCAAGGTAGTGTC
Organism: Viscum album; assembly: GCA_963277665.1. Classification (NCBI taxonomy): domain Eukaryota; kingdom Viridiplantae; phylum Streptophyta; class Magnoliopsida; order Santalales; family Viscaceae; genus Viscum; species Viscum album. The sequence continues at coordinate 2,127,074,616 of OY728119.1, forward strand.
CATCATCCATGAATCTCTTTTTACGATGAACCAACCCTCCCACTCGATATGGTTCACTTTCACAACCCAATGTTACTCAAAGAGAGTTCCAATATCCCAATGCAAGAATACATCGGGAAATGTAATATATTAAGCACTTAAGGAGCCCATCTAACCCCTGGTAGTTTAGGATGATCCATGTCAATCATAACGAGAAAAACCTCAGGATACTCTCCCATACCATATCTGTCACCTATTATAAGAACACAAAATCAAACATATCAAATTAAAAATATGGAATAAATCCTATCACATAACTCACAAAAAAATGGCATAGTTCTCAAACATCCATATTGAGAATTTAATTTTTTGTAGTATAATATTGATGTTATGAATATTTAGAATAATTTTTTCATAATTTGATCTTCAAGTTGTTAAATGATCATGAAAAATATAAATAAATTTTCATTGCTCAACAATTATTATGAACATTGAACATAAAGCATGATATCTGGATTGATGAGAATGGAAAGTATTCTTCGATAATTATTATAATGAAAATAGGGATAAATACCCATTAATTTGAATTTTAAAACATACGAAGGGATCAGATGGGTATTCATGTAACATGTCAGGGTTTATTGACATAAAAACTCAAAGGGAACATGGATTGAATAGTCTTTATTCAATAGAGGAATATTGTAAGGAATCAAAACAACTGGCCAAATTATCTAACTGGTGCTCAACATCCCAAATCGGTTGAATCCAATATCATGCAATCCCAATCAAACATTCCTAGGATCAGATAAGAATTCTAGATTTAATGAGTGAAATATCTTACATGATTTCTAATATATTGGATGTAGAAATTACTAGTCTTTTTTATTATCTATAGAATTCCACTTCATGTGCTTGTTGGTTTTTGATGACAAGAAAAATATTTTCAATTGAAGCTTTAAAGGAAAGTGATGAAAACTTTTGAAGGTGTGTTCATTTTCATCTTCTTTATGGTAGTATATTGATTTGGACTTCCAACATCACCCATTGTTTTCTATCTAGAAGGAGAACATTTTTTTCAATCCTGTCTTCTTAAATCATCTCCCCAATATAGCATACAACCATTGGGACACGCATTGTTTTTTTAAATTCACACTATGCTTGTTACCAAGATTTTTCATATCATAAAAATATTCAGAGATCTTTTTTTCAATAAATTCATTATTAAACCATTATAATATAATGAAAATAAAATTATTTTCTATTCCACATAGGTATTTCATATGGTACAACTTCAGTTGAAAAAAATGTTTTGAATATTTCAAACATAAACTAAACAACTCTTTATTTTCATCATCAACTAAACCCTAAAATGAATTTTTATACTCAGTGTTGTTTTATTTTACAGTAGTCTCTACAAAATCAGGTGGAGCATCCAATGATATGTTACAATCTTGTCCTAGTCGTCCTATAGTCTAAAAAACAACACATGAAAAGTTTCTATTTGTAGTATCCTCAACTAGTTGTTTTGAAATGTATTGATGTTGATATTTGATTCAGGAAATTTGGAATGCATTTTTTATAAGTATTTTTATTTCATTTTCCATTTTTGATGATGTTAGGATTCCATTCTATCAATTCCAATCAGTGCTCTTGATTTCTGTAACATTTTATTTTTCTTTCCAATTCCAATAAAAACATTTAGAAAAGAATTTCTTCAATATAAAGTATTTATAAACTTCATATCTATTCAATCATCTTCAAAATTTACATTTATGACATGAACATATTATTATTTAATCAATAGGTTGATTAAAAATTGAAAAATCTAATTACTCTTCAAAAACCATAGCATACTGAGGTGTCCTCCATGGTAATGTGATCTAGCTTATATATATATATATATATATATATCACAATGTTCATAAACATTATTTTAAAAAATTAAAACACTTAATTATTATTCATATGTTATATAGTGACCGAGTGTTTCCAATATTTTATGAATTTATAAAAATTAACAAAGTGGACTTATGTAGAAAATGTGATGATTGTGTAACCTATTCAACCCTATTTATGAAAAAATGTGCCCTTTTAGTAGTAGTTTAATTATATAAATATAATAATCACAATGAGTATTAGTTTGAGTGTGTGATGAACATTAGGTTGATGAAGGCACATTTTATTAAATTGATTTTATAATTTATAAGAGAATCCATGATTGGGTATAATAAAAAATAATGGTAAGGAGTAGGTTTTACACATCTAGGATAATCCTTGTAAAAATATATTATTTCATTATTTACCTTCCTTCTAGAATTTCATGAGCTAATTGTGATCTTTAAGTACTATGAATATCCCCAATATTATAACAGATATATGTGTTACTAATTTTATGGGGTAAAATATAATTAATTTTTCATTAGTTGTTTTTTTAAAAAGAAAATTGTTTATTAAACCCCATATCTGGTTTCACCATTAATCCAAATTAGTATTTCGGTTGGAATTATATCCTAGTTTTCCTCCGAATAAATCTAATTTTTAAAAACCTTTTATTTCTACACTTAAAATATAAAGTATATTTTAAATGTTTTCATTGAAAAAAATTAGATACAAACTTTTATAAAGAATTTAGTATTTCTATAATTCTTATGAATGATAATGTTTTCTCAAGGGAACAGAAATAAATATTGTAGAGGATTCCAAGAAGTTGAGTAAATATTGAGAGAAGTAAAAGGATCAAATAGTTGTTTGATTTTATCAATGTAAGATTTTCACTTCTATAGAAGATATGAGAAATAAAAATTTTGATTATTTTATAATGTGATATGTAAATTTAAAAGAGAATAATTAAAAAGAATTAAATAATTAGTATCTCAATTAGAATATTTTTTTGAAAAAGAATAATTTTAAATTAGTAATTTATATTATTGAATTTACCAAGGAAATATTTTATTAAAAATGATATTTAGAAGAAGAATATGACTCCATATAGTATTTATTGGATAAAAAATAAGTTTAATTCACCAATATATCTAGAATAGGGAAAAATGAAAAAAAAAAATTAAATTAAATACATTTATTTGCTGATAAATAATTGTATTGGTCTTTTATGAAAAGGATATTGTTGATGATGTGATTAGAGCATTTAAAATAGTTCATAATGTCTATATGAAGTTTCAACATTATTAGTTTAAAGATAGTGAAAATGGGGAAAATAATTATTATAATGAAATATTACTATGAAGAATTCATCCTCAATTACTAAATCAATGGATAAATAAGGATTAAGAATATAGATTTATTTCAGTGGATGATAGAAATATAAAACATAACCTGTCATGAGATGATAATAATTCAAACTAACTAATCATGAAGTAAATTTAGATGGAACTTATTAATATATTAAGTGAATGAAATAGCATTCCAATAATGTTTTTGATATTAATATTCTATATAAAAGTAGTCAAATAAATGTACGATGGGAAGTAAATCATTTGGAAAAGCATTCAACTAAATATCATCATAACTGTAATCCCATTATCCAAAAAATTATCATTCTACATATTAGTTTTTAAAATCTAATACATGATTAAAATCCAAATATTGACACAATTTTAGGTTATAAAATATAGAATAACCATAAGATATATTAGGTCTAGAGACAAGATTGTGTGATATAGGAATCTACCAAAATAGATCCTAGAAGGATGGGGATTCTACCCAAAACTAGTAATCTAAAAACTATTGATAGAATTTATAATAAAAAGGAGGTTTATGATACACTACTAGTGTAATTAAAGGTTTCATAATGTCTTCATTCATTTTTGAGAAAATATAAGAACCTAGGAAATTTAGAGAAGTGCTAATTCTAGTTGGAGAAATTATTAAGTAGGAACATAACTTTCTGTAAAGAATCCAACTGCATAAAAAATTAATAATCTATCTTGTAAAGATAAATTTGAAACAATTCATAACTTTTTTGAGTATAAACACATTTAGAGACACTAATAGGATTAATTTTTTGTATGTATCATCCCAATATGACTTTTTAATGACAATAAGTGGATAAAACTAGAAAGAATAAATAAATAATGATTTAAGGGTAAGATTTTATTGGTTGTAAAATTAGTAAAGAATATTGTTAAAAATATCTCACTAAATAAGTCACTAAAGAAAAATTAAAATGGGGAAGGGGTGGGATCAGGAGTGCAGATAAGGGGATGGAAATATATTTTTGGGTTTTGGGGGATAGAGGGATCATGAGCTTCGGTGAGGGGAGTGGTACCATGGATTGCGGTCGAGGGCATGCGACGAACATCTCAGAAGCACCAGTTAGGGCGTGGTGTAGGGGTTCATTTTCTAGGGGGAAGAGGAGCTTGGGGGAGAAGGTGGGGCTCGATAGAGGGCTTAGAAGTGCTGAAAATCTAGGGTTGGGGGTTGAGGGAACGATAGATCAGGGAGAGAAGAGAGAGTAGTAGGTTCATGGGAGAAAATTATTATTTTAAATAAAATCACAAAATATAGTAGTTGTTTATAAAAAACTACTACAAAATAAGTTAAATATTTTCGTGGTGGTTTAGTAAAATGTTGGACTCCTCATGTATTAATCATGTTTTAATGATCTAAAATCTAACTACTGTCAATTAATCTCAATAATAAATTTCACATCATGTTTTAATCATGTTTTAATGATAGAAAATCTTATTGATGTTAATTAATCTCACTATTATTTACAAATCTTATGCATGATCACAAATCTCACTTATCTTATCAAACCTTTGTATTTATGTTTCCAGTCTCTTACTTTCTAATGGTTAAGATTAATTCATATTCTGCAAATTATTGTTTAAGTCTAAATACAGATATTTTCCTAAGTATCAAGACACAGTGATGTTTGACACAGTAAGACAGACTGTGTGCAAGACACATCCATAGTCAAACAGACACCGTGAAGGACACACCGTGACCCAGACACCGTGAAAGACACACTATGACCTAGACACTGTGAAGGACACACTGTGACCCAGACATCGTGAAGGACACACCGTTACTAAGACAGAGTTAGCAACACGCCGTGAAGGTTACACCATGAAGGAAATTCCTTGAGCCACATACCATGAAGCACATACTATGAAGGACATACCATGAAGAAGACATCATTTACATAGTCACTGTGACACCGTTCCTTAACCTTTTCGTTGATATTATTTAAATAATGATAATGGTATTATTTGATGTTTTTAATGCAATTAATGATATTTAATGGAAGTTTTGGACATGTCGGGAAACTGTATCTCGTACCTATGAAGAGGAAATCATTCCTACTTCCAGAGCTTGTGAAATATAAGGAATATTGAGCTGTAGTACATGAGCGCAAAGTAAAAAAAGAATAACTTACATACGCACGACAACAGAAGAAGAACAAGTGCACTATACTGAACTAGAAGAAAAATCCAGAGCACGAAGAAGAGATTCAAAGAAATTTCATGGGTGCAATCCCACTCCACTGAAGTGTACACAAAGAATCAAGAGAACATTCTCCCTCATGAAGAACACAATCTGAACCACGACACATTGTTTTTTCACACAAAATTATACAAAGGAATCAAAATAATTTCTGCTGAGTCCAAAGAGTCCAGAGCTGCATTTCCAATCACTAGAGCCTTCTAAACTTTCTTATAAATTCTCTAAGTGATTTATTATTTACTTTCGAGCAGTGTGTGTATCCTATTTATTTTACACACACACTATCTCATGTGCTGAACTGGAGGACATCACAATCCTCATACCAAAAATCCTTACTATTGTTTACCCATGACAATTGTGGAAGAGTTCCTTGTGTGGCTTGGTCTTTATTTTCATTTCCCATGAAGAACAGTGGTAGAGGTCCCAGCGTGGCCTAAACAGTCATGAACTGTTGCTAACCCCGATCTAGGGTTTGGATCACTTTTATATATAAATTTGAGAGGACTAAGTCTCAGCTACTGAACCTCTTGGTTATATCTGCTGAGTAGTTTTAGTTTTAGTTCAAACTATACAGTATCTAATTTATATTCCGTTACTTATTACTTTGAAATATAAAACCGTTTTAAGGTTACATTGATAGTTATTCAAGCAAGTGTTTGTATGTTTTGTAAATTATTAGGTTATCTTCAAAAGTTAATTAATATTCAGATTAAATTAACTGAGAACTAATCAATCTTTGAGAACCTAACTGACCCTTTGATTTAATACAAATTCACTACAGTTTAACTTGTTTTATAATTTGGGGGATTTTAATAGAAAATATTTTAACAGAAATTTTAATTGGAACTCAATTCACCCCCCTCTTGAGTGTCCACTAGAACCAACATTTGGTATCAGAGGTTGTTTTTATTAATACAAGTTTTCAAAACACTCTGTTTTCAACTTTGATTTTAGTTTCATCTGTAATGATCTTAAATTTCTGTTAGTTCTAAATTTTATCTCTTTAAATTTACTTTCTAAAATCTAGTTATGGACAATAGAATAGAAGGCACTGCTAATAACCGACCACCTTTCTTTAATGGTACAAACTCTGCCCAGTGGAAACATAAAATGAAAATTCATTTTGAATGTATGGGTTTTGATATCTGGACTGCTATAGAGTCTCAATATAAAATTCCAGAAACTGAAAGAACAACTTGGGATGAACCTAAAAAACTTCTTACAATACTAACTGTAAATCTATGAATGCTTTGTATTGTGCTTTATGAGATGAGGAATTTAATAGAATATCTTCTCTCAAATCTGCTTATGAAATTTGGGATACTTTGGGTGTTTCTCATGAAGGAACAAACAATGTAAAATAAATGATATTAAATACTTATACTATTTAATATGATAATTTTAAAATGAAGACTAATGAACCTATTTCTGATATGTATCTCAGGTTTAATGAGATAGTCAATACAATGAGTTCACTTGGAAAATTTATTCCAACAAAGGAACAAATTATGAGGATACTGAGATGTCAGCCAGATAGATGGAGAGGCACATCTGTTTCAATAATAGAATCATGTGACATTGGAGATCTACCTGTAAAAGAGCTTACTGGTAAGCTTATGATGTACGAGGAAGAACTCAATGTGAATAAGGAGGATGATGATGAACCGAAAACAAAGTATGTAGCTTTTAAATCTACTACTTCTAAGATAAAGGACAAAGACAAAGTTCAAATACAAACTGAAAGCTCAACCAGTGAAGATTCGGATTCATACAGTGATGCTGAGATGGCTCAAATATCCAGAAGATTCAAGATGTTTTATATGAAGAAGAAATTCGTCAGAAAATAAAATTACAAAGCAAAGTACGGTAGTAAAGGTCATTGGAAAAAGGACTGGAAGAAAGCTGATAAAAATGATGAAGTTGTCTGCAATAAATGAAAAAGAAAAGGTCACATAAAAGCAGACAGTCAAAAACTGATGTTCAAAAAGAAACATGACTATAAGGATAATAAGTACAAGAAATCAATGAAAGCAACCTGGAGTGCTTCAGAAGACAACACAAGTGAATATGACGTTTCTGATTCTGAAAAGAATCATGCCAACATGTGTTTCATGAATAATACATTGGAGGTAACCTTAGATACTCCTGTTTTAAATTCTTATTATTCTAGATATGATGCAGAATGTAATTCTCACTCTGAAGATATCTCTAAATCTGAACTATCTGAATATTGATATATTCTAGAAGAAACATGAAATGAACATAAGGACAAATATAAGTCATTAAAGAAACAACATGCACTCACTACAAATGTTAAATCCACCCTTGATATAGAAAAAGAAAAGAATTATTAAAGGAAAATACAGAACTGAAAATTTCTAATAAACAACATAGAAAGGACTTAGAAAAGTTCACAAATGGAATGGATACACTTGATCAAATTCTAAGAAATAAAGTGGCACCGAAATACACTATTGGAATAGGCTACCAACCTGGACAGAGACAGATTACCAAGAATAGATTTATTCCTAAATCTGGACAGAATACTATTAGTTCTAGTTCGGAAAATTCACATCCTTCAACTAGTTATTCACATAGTTATTGATAAAATAGAGTTTATCTATAAACATCTTTTGACTCTGTAAAATGTATGAGACCCATAAGAAAAATTTGGGTACCAAAATCATTGATTTCTAACCTGTCTGGACCCAAGATGATCTGGGTACCAAAGTCATTTCCCATCTAAATCTATTTTGTAGGAAACCTGTTTGAAGAGTTCCCACAAGAAGAAATGGTATTTGGACAGTGGATTTTCAAGACATATGTTTGGGGATTACTCATGCTTCAAGAGCCTAATCAAGGTTTATGGAGGCCATATCACCTTTGGTGATAATTATAAGGGAAAAATCATCGGCGTATGCCAAATTGGAAACACTAACTCCGTTTTAATTTCTAATGTTTTATTTGTTGATGGATTGAAATATAAATTGTTAAGTATATCTCAATTATGTGATGATGGCTTTAATGTTAAATTTCAAAATAATTCTTTTAATGTTTTTAATTCTATGAATTTTTTAGTATTTTCTTCTTTAAGAAATAAAAATGTTTATGTAGTTGATTTAAATTCATTATCCAAACAAAATGTTACTTGCCTAAATGATTTTCATAAAGAATCTTGGTTATGGAATATAATATTAGGACACTAAAACATCAACTCACTTAGGAAAACAACTATCAAGAACTTAGTTAGAGACTTAACCAAATGTGAGTTTCCAAATGAAAACGATTGTAATCCCTATCAAAAGAGAAAGAAACACAAAATCTCTTTCAAATCAAAGAAACAATTGGCATCTTCTCAACCTCTCGATTTGGTTCACATGGACTTGTTTGGACCTTCTAGAGTTTCTAGATTAAATGGGAATCATTATGTCTATGTCTTAGTAGATGACTTTTCTAGATATACTTGGGTATACATATTTACTCACAAAAGTGAAGCTTGTTCTTACTTTATTAAATACTCCAATTCTGTAGAAAACCTTAGTGGACTTAAGATTAAGACCTTGAGAAGTGATCATGGCCGTGAGATTGAAAATCAAGAGTTTGAATCTTATTACTCACACAATGGATATAGTCCCAACTTTTCTGCCCCTAGGACACCTCAACAGAATGGTGTAGTAGAAAGAATAAATAGAACACTTCAAGAAATTTCTAGAACCTTTCTTAATGAGTATGACCTGCCTATTTATTTTTGTGGTAAAGCTATAAATACAGCTTGTTATATCATCAATAGAGTCTTAGTCAGACCTGTTCTCAACAAGACCCCATATGAACTATGGAATAATATAAATCCAGAATTCGGATACTTTAGAGTCTTAGGATGTAATTTATTTATTTTTAATACAAAGGATTATCTAGACAAGTTTTCTTCTAAGTGTGATGAAGGAATATTTTTAGGATATTCTTTAACTTGAAAAGCCAATAGAGTTTTCAATAAGAGAACCAAGTGTGTGGAAGAATATATCCACATAAAATTTTATGAAACTGATCCACATGACCCTAAGTCATCTCTTGAAAATATAGAAGAAAATTTATCTATTCTGAACCTTAATGATAAAATCAGTGAACCTATTGTAAAGACAACCAGTTCATGAAATATTTCAGAATCTGCTCCTAATGAACCCGAACCTTGAAAAGAACCTGAAATTTCCAGTCTTACCTTTACTAGATCAACTATAATTCCAAAGAATCATCTTTTAGATCCTTTTGTTGGTAATCTTGATAGAGGGACACAGACTAGAGATTCTCTTAGAAATCAGGTTGAACATCAAGCCTTCTTTTCACTGCATGAACCTAAAAACATTGATGATGCTATTAATGATGAATTTTGGGTAATTTCTATGCAAGAATAACTCAATCAATTTGAATGAAAATTTTTTTGGAAACTAGTAGAAAGGCCTAAGGAAACATTCACCATAGGCACAAAATGGGTGGTTAGAAAAAAAAGTTGATGAATCTGGAAATATAGTTATAAACAAGGATGGATTAGTTGCACAAGGCTATAGTCAAAAAGAAGGAATTGACTATGAGGAGACTTTTGCTCCAGTAGCCAGATTAGAAGCCATTAGGATCTTACCTACTTATGTTGCACATCTAAATTTCAAACTATATCAAATGGATTTCAAGAGTGCATTCTTAAATAGGTATATAGCTGAGGATGATTTTGTTGAACAACCACCTGGATTTACAAACCCTCATTTTCTAAATCATATTTTCAAATTATCAAAAGCTTTATATGGTTTAAAGTAATCTCCAAGAGCTTGGTATGATAGATACAGTACTTTTCTAATTTCTAAAGGTTTTAAAAAAGGAATAGTTGATCCTACTCTTTTTGTAAAACTAATTTCTAATGATTTTTTAGTTGTAAAAATTTATATAGATGACATTATTTTTGGATCTTTAAGAAATTCCCTGTGTACTGATTTTTCTAAAATGATGCAAAACGAATTTGAAATGAGTCTAGTGGGTGAAATTAAATTCATTTTTGGATTTCAAATCTTTCAAAATGATGATGGAATTATTTTAACTTAGAGTAAATATACTAGAGATATTTTAAAACATTTTGGATTGGATAACACAAAATGTTGTGACACTCCCATGAGTACCACCTGTAAGTTGGATCTTGATGAAGATGGAAAATCTGTTGATCAAACCACTTATAGAGGAATGATTGGAAGTCTACTCTACTTGACTGCTAGTTGTACTGATATTATGTTTACTGTATGTATGTGTGCTCGTTTTCAAGTAAACCCTAAAGAGTCACATTTAAATGCTATAAAGAAAATTTTCAAATACCTCAAGAATACACCCAATTTAGGACTGTTCTATCCAAAAGGACAATCATTTGAACTAGTTATCTAATTTGATGCTGATTTTTCTGGATGTATGTTTGATAGAAAAAGAACCTATGAAACATGTCACTTTTTAGGCAAGTCACTAGTATAATGGTGTAGTAAGAAACAAAATTTTGTTGCATTATCTACTGCAGAAGATGAATACATAGGTGCTAGAAGTTGTTGTGCATAAATTTTGTGGATGAAACACACTTTACTAGACTATGGATATCAATTAATACATGTACCAATAAATTGTGACAACACAAGTGCTATTAATATTTCAAAGAATCTGGTTTCTCGTTCTAGGACAAAGCATATTGATGTAAGACATCACTTTTTGAGGGATCATTCCCAAAAAGGTGATATCTCTTTGGAATTCATTGGTACTGAATATCAACTTTCTGATATATTCACCAAAACATTAAATTCTGAGAGATTAGACTACATCATACATGATCTTGGTATGACTAATAATAATTAGACATCCTACATATCTTACTATTTAATATTTTTCTATATTTTACTTTATGGTTTCATATTCACTATTTCTCAGTTACTGTTTTATGCTTACGGTCTCACAGTAACACCTTGTGTTCATGGTCTATCACTTAACTATCTCACAGTGACATAACAGTTCACTAACTGTCTCACCGAGACTGCACAGAATGGTTACTGTCTCACCGTGATGACCACCAACTGTCTCACTGTGATGACTGTTTTTCATCACACCATAACACCTACTCATGGTCACACCGTGAAGATTATTTGTACTTTTACTTTAACCCGTATCAAGGTAATTTTTATTTCACCGCTATTTTATTCCTGCGTTTTAGTTTTTATGACGTTTGAAATTACCAAATGATAAAACATAAGGGTTTTCACTTGATTCCTTACCCGAGCTCTCTCCTCCTCACTCTCTTGAACCCTCTTTACCTTGAAAGGCTTCTCTTCTCCCTCGCCTAAACCGTCGTTGAATCACAAGGATGAAGCGTCCATCTTCACCCTCGTCTGAGAAGCACCGCTCTAAGAAACAGAAGAGGATACCGAGGATAGCACCTGAAGGACCCCTGAATCTGAACATTGTAAGCCGTACTATAGTTCATGAGAAAGATATTTTCCGTGAGTGGCTGCTGTCTAGAAAGTCATTAGTCTTGAAAGTCTTAAAAGAACAAGGATGGCTCGATTGGTTCTCTAGACAAGATAGACCAATTTATCTGAGGTTGGTATCCCATTTTTAATAGTATGTAAATTTTTCATTTAATACTGGAGAAAGATATATGGTAACAAGCTGGATCAATGGACAAAAGTGTTCATTCTCTTCAAGGTTGTGGGATGCATGCCTGAGGATTCCTCATGAAGGAATTTGTGATGATTACCAAAGAGACCCTCCTCCAACAACTTACATCTTTGATCTGGAGAATGCTTTGGAAATCCTGACAGGAAATTGCACCAAGATAAGGGCCATAGTAGCTGAATTTGATGGGGAGACAAAACTACTATTCAAATTTGTTCAAAATTTGATTAGTCCAAGAAAAGGAAATTTTTCTGTATTGAAGTATCAGGATGTGTTCCTGATTCATCTGTTGAAGAATTTCTATAAGATAAATTTGTTCAAATATTTAATTAACCATATATGTGAGCTGATTAAAGGCACTTCCAAGTCCACCTCCTTGTTTTACTAATGTATGATTAAGGCCATGTTAGTTTCCAAGGGAGTGGTTGGACCGAATGAAGAATGGTTAGAGGATTTTGATTTCTATTTAACCAAGCCTATCATCAGAAGGATGAAGATTAATTGGAACCCCTGGAAGAAGCTGTGGGTTGAGGATAATGATCAACCTTATAAGAAGTAAAATCCTTTTGATTATCCAAAAAGGCCAAAGAATATAATTGATCCTGGTTTGGAACCAGATAAAGTGGTTGAGTGCCCAGATGAAGAAGAAGAAGAGGATGAAATACCTCAAGAGGAAGTAGATCCTGTTGAGAAAGAAAGGATTGTTGTCCCTGCTGATGTTCCTGCTAAAATACCACTTAGAGAGGAAGTTGTTGATTTTTTTAGAGAATAAGAAGATCCTGCTTCTAGAGATGATATTGGTCAAGAAGTTCAGTATGAGGCTGCACAAGATTTGATTATCCATGATTTAGAGTAGCACGTAGTGGAAGAAGATGATCTAGGAGAAATCCCTGATAAGGAAAATTTTAATCAAGAAGATCTCCCTGCTAAAAAAGAAGCATGTCTGGAAGAACAACCAGTGGAAAAATCAGTTCTTGAGTACATTCCTTTTTCTGAAGAGAGGATGGAAATTTCCTTTTAGTTAGCAAGACAAGTATTTGCTGAAGGGATTAGAGAGGATCCTGTGGATCTTGATCATGCAGTTGTGCCTCAAGAACCTGAAATGGAAGTGCATTTTGAGGGGGAGGAACCTCAAAACCTTGATATTGAAGAAGATGGATCTTCTAGAACATATCAACCAATTGTCACACATTCTTTGTACACTCAGTATGAATTTCCATGTTTTTATGATGTGAGTGAATCACATCAAGTGACTGCAACTGGTATAGATCTCTCTTCTTTGTTTCAACTAAAGTCAGTAGCTCACCCAGAACCAGAACCAGAGCCTCAACCTTAACCTTCATCTAAATCTAAAACTGAAAATAATTCTAAGTCGCGTCCAGAATCTGAATCAGAACCTGTACCACTACCTTCACCTACTATCTTAACCGAGCAACAATCCTTTGTAACTAAGGACGATTTGAAAGTCTTTGGAGAGACTATCTTGGTTTCTGTTGAGAATATTTTATCCACTCAACCTCGTCCAGTGACTCAATTAAGTCAAGAAGATGCATCAATTATTTTGGAAGATAATATTATGAATATTCATCTGAGGATGATCCATGAAATTCTTGAATTCAGAGTTAAAAATATGTTTCTTAGTGCTAATGTTGCTAATTTGAAAGCTTTGGTTGAAAACCTCCATCATGAATTATCTTCAAGATCAGAGCCTATTCCTGCTCTTTTTTCTTCTCCTACACCTGTTGATGCTTCTCATGCACTAGATGTTTCCAACCTTTCTCAAGATATTGTGTCTCGAGTGTATCCTTATCTGCTATCTTTTGATGAGAAGATTGGAACATTACACACAAAGATGCTACAATGCATAAGAGAGCTTGTAGAAAATCTGAATAAGCTCACAGATGAGTACACTGGATGTATGAAAAATGTTTTGAAATAGCTCAATGTTCTAACCGAAGCTGTCGAGGCTTCTCCTCCCTCTGGTCAGACCTCCACACCTTCTTTGGATGATTCCTTTCTTAGGACCATAATCAAGGAAGAACTTCAGAATGACCTTAGTGGTTTTGATCTATCTCCTCTGTCTGAAGTTATAAAGGATAGTGACAGAGAACTTGATCTTGTTCAGATTCATTCTAAGATTGCAAATGATGCTCAACAGGAGATCACCAAGAAGATAGAATTTTATCTCACACGGATTTTCTCTAAAAGTGACATGACAAATCACATTATCTATCTTGTGGAGAACCTGAAAATACCTCCAGTGACTCAAGATTTTAAATATCATGTTTAGAATCTTACAGAGTTCACCAGATTGTTGGACAAGTTCATGGAGAATAAAGACGATTTTGAAAAGGATATGAAATATAGTGGATAAATCATTACTAATTTCATCAATATTTTGAAGCTGTATCGTCATGTGTAGAGTATTGTTATCGTTTCTCTAGCTGTTGCACCCCTCAGACCTGGTCTACCTGCCTTAGCCTCAACTGCCATGTCAGTCAGTCAAGCACTTTCTCAGATCCAACCAGTCATTCTTGACCAACCACAGACTAGATCTTCTACTACTCCTACTTTGACTCCCTCTATTTTTGAAGGTCTACCATTACCATATTTTTCTACTATATCTATGCCTTCTTCTACATCAGTATCAGCTCCTACTACTGATAAAGGCAAGGAAAATGCCGATCCCTGAAGAGTCAAGTGACTGCTTTCTTTTTGATGGGGATGTATTTATTTTTTTTATTTATACTGTATCATGTATTTTGGACGTTTTTAATGAAAAATCCATTATGTAACGACCCAAAATTTCATTAATGAAAAAACCCTATTGATCCAATTAAATTTCTCTTAATGAAAAATGTTTTTATAAGATGTAAAATTCTTTTGTTTTATGTTAATATTTGTGACCGTTGTTAATATAGCTGTTGAATAATGATCACTTGATTAGTATAAATATAAGGCTTTAATGGACCCAATTTTACTCATACAAAGGAAGCGATGGCCTCATCCAGTAGAATTTCCCCATATGAAGCCCATTTGTCGGAGCTCGGAAAAGAGGTGGCATCCTTGGGCTTCGCCCTTGACCAATCCCAAGCTGAGCTTCACCATATCATGCTCAAACGGGACCGTCTACGGGAAAATTGGAAGTTGATTGAAATTACCACTCGAGCGATGTTATCTGAGCCACCCCAAGAGTTTGTCACCATCGCACACCTTACCCTTAGGTCTTATGCGGCTGTTTGAAGGGGTTATTTAACAAATAAGTATTACTATGTTCATGTACATTATTTGTTTTGTATATAAATATAATTTCTAGTCATTTTTGATACATTGTAAATAGTTTTTAATGTACAAATGGTGTTTTTAGTTATTATTTAATTAAGAAATCTATTTTATTAAATTAAGGGATATTTGAATTACATAATATTTTAATAATATAATAATATTATTATCAAATTAATTTTTATTAAATATAGACTATCTTATAATTTTATGAATGCAATTAAAATTTTATATTAAGGTTTGAAAGCCATTTCTGTCAAAACCCGTGAATTTTTAGTAAAATGTTGGTTTTTATTTTAAAAATGAAAATTAATATATTTAGAATTTTTTTAGATAAAATAAATTTCATTTCTGGAATCAGGACATCGAAAATATCCAACGGTGAATTTTTCAATTTTTTTTGAGATAGTCAAATTTTTGGGTAAAAATTAAATACCGTTTAAATATATAATGAGTTTTATGACATCATAATGACCCAATGGTGATGTAATAAAATACCATAATCCTTATGTTCGGACAATATATGTTTTATTATTAAAATAATCTGATTTTAGGTTTGTTTGACTTACTTTTCAAAGCATTAATGAACCCTTCAAGACATATTCCACAGTTTGCCTTTTTAAAGTAATTTCCATGGGAGTGTGACTCACATCCACATAAGCAACCTTATTATTTTAAGAAGTTAGGAATTGGGCCTTATAAAATATTTTTTTCCTCTTTCCTTTTCCAGAAACCATGGGCAAATAACATGGGATGGTTTTTGGTTTGGATTAGTTTAATATAAGGGGTCCCAAACCTAAATAATAATGAATTCTCTCACCTTTCCTACATAAACCCACCCTAGCTCCCACTTCCTCCTCACTAAAATCCTTTGGAGTTCGTCCAACCTATGCCCTATTCTCTCTAGAATCCTCCCAAGGTGCCCCAATCTCCCAAGAAGCCTCCCACAAGCCTCTCTCTAGCCTTTGGAAACACACTTCCAAGTAAGGGTTTTTTCTTCCTTCCTCATTTTTTTCAATTTTCTTTAAGTTGTTTTTCCCTTTTAATTTCAATTATTAATGTTGGGGTATGGTTTAGAACCTCCCCCATACTTCCCTCTTTCTGTTTGAATGATGAGAGACCCCTTTCTCTCTCATCAAATGCCTCTCATTTACACCCGTTACTATGCCGAAATTCTGAAAGGAACTTCTCTCTCTTCTTTTACATTCAAGAAATACATTTGTATCATAAATCTAAATTCCATTACAATTGTTGGGACATGTATCTATATGACCTCCTTACTGTCCATTACATGTAAATATGATTATGAACTCCTTTCTCTCTCATCAACCATTTTTTATGAATTCTTATGTCATGCCGTTATCCTGCCGAAATTGCAACGATTTTCTAATCCAATGCCATTGTGTTGTGAATACCATGCCCATTTCTCCATCAAGGGTATTCAACTTTATGCACATTTACATATTGATTTTAAAGTTTCATGTATGAATTCCACATTCCTTTATCGTGGAATAAATGTTTATTTTTTATGAATCCATGATTTATGATCCATGTGGCACACTTATGCTTGAAATGAAATGTTTAATAAGGGTGTGCCCTTATAGCGCTCCAATGCATTGGGTAAAGTATAGTATCAGGATACGTCATGTGCAATGAGTGTTGACTCGTGCTACTTCAAGTGCAATGTGGGTTTACTCGTGCTTCATGTGCAATGAGGGTTTACTCATGCTTTATGTGCAATGAGCCTTGACTCATGCTAATTCCATGTTAAGTGTTGTTGCCACATTTCCTTGTTATGATTATCATGATTTATCATACCTTTATGTTCATGTTTCGTTTATGTTCTATTGATATGACTATTGTCTAAAATGTTTTTTACTCCTCATGTTATTCCATATGTACTCCCTTACTGGGCTTTATAGTTGGCCCTTTTCTTATGCATGTCCTCAGGTTATCCCATGAAATGCTAAGAACGAGGGAATGTAGTGGTCTTGTAAAGGAAGTTTTCAATAAAGATGTTGTATTTCATGTTTCAAGTTTTTATGTAATGATACTAATCCCCAAATATACTGAACCTCTTGATCTTCATTGTTGTATCAAGTGATCTTTTATGTAATAAATCAGTTTTATGTTGTAATAAAAAGCAGGGTTGTCATAGTTGGTATCAGAGGATAGGTTTAGTTATTTTTGGGATTAGGAAACCCTAGTAAAGCCTTTGATGCAAGAAAAAGTATAATAAAAACATCCCTATGTTTTGGTAAATACTATTTAAGTGGTTTATCAAACAAATACATCCATTTCTGGATACGAGCAGGTAGAGGCGGCTCTGGCACAGATGTATCCTAGGGGTAAAACCCGAAAACACTGCTTCGAGCTGGACTCGAACGAGAACTGGTGCACGACAACGGGCCTTGCTGCACTCTTGGTTACGACACTCCTTGGGGATATGTTTTGATAAATTCTCAATCTTATTATGAACCCTTATTAAGGGAAAAATGACCCTATGAATATATGTTAGAAAGTAGATCATGAAAAGAATAGATTAAATCCTATAGACTCATGAGTTAAGGAAATAAAAGTTTATTTTTGAGTCATCAACTTTTTTCTTTGGATTACCCTTTATGTGTTACCCCTAAATTTCCTTTTATTCCACCTAATGGCTGGTAATAGGATGACTCGGGCAAACAACTGTTGTGAAGATCAGTGTGATGAGTGTTCTAATGAGATGCCCAATCCAATGGGAGTGGAAATCACGAACTTTGCCGCGCTTCTCTCTCAGCTAACTCATGTTTTGAATAGAAACACGGTTCAAGAGGAACGTTCAACCCCCCAAAGAAAGAACAAGTCACTATGAAGAGCTACATGAGACAAAGGCCTCCAACTTTTAGTGGATCATCTAATCCCATGATCGTTAAACAATGGATCAACTCCATTGAAAAGATCTTCTCCATCCTTCAATGTTTTGAACAAGAGAAGGTTCTCCTGGCTGCTTATCGTATGGAAGGGGAAGATGATCAATGGTGGACGTTGATAAAAAATACGAAGCCTGAGGAGGAGATCGAGGATTTGGAATGGATGGAATTCCAGAAGATGTTTTTCGATAAATATTTTCTGCGCACCCTCTGGCTTAAGATGTAAAGGGACTTCCTTTCCCTAAAGCAAAACGTTGAAGAATCTATTTGTGTTTATGAGGAAAACTTCACAAGGCTTGCACGATACACTTCCGGCTTTGTCGTTACCCTCGAATGCAAGGTTGACTGCTTCTTTGGTGGGCTGAAGCCTAACTTGCAGAAAGAATTAGAGATCTGTGACTTCGACATCTATAAGGAAATTGTCTGATGTACCCTCAAGGTATAAATGGAGATCAGGGAATCACAGGGGTATCATGGGGACAAGAAGCGCATGGTGGACTTTAATGCTGGTGGTCCTATGGATAAATCCAAAAGCGCTAAGAAGTTCCAGCACTCCACTTTCCAAAAGTGTGGAAAGAAGCACCCTGGAAATTGCCTTAAGGGGACGAGAAAATGCTTCAGGTGTCATGGAGAATGGAACCTAGCTGTTAACTGTCGGCAAGAAGGACCCGCGGCTGCGACAATGGAGAGGAACGCTCCCTTAGAACCTCAACGCATTGTTAAATGCTATAAATGCAAAGAACCGGGACATTTTTCAAATCAGTTCCCTAATCCAAGGGTTTTCGGACGCAACCAACATCCTCCAAGACAGCAAGGAAGAGCTTTTTCCATCACTTCTGCCAACGTGAACCACGACAACGAAGTGGTGATAGGTACTCTAGTTATTCATTCAAGAATAGAAAATGTACTTTTTGATTCAACTTATACGCATTATTTTATATCTCGAAAGTTTAGTATAACAATCCCAGAACCACCACAAGTCATGGAAGTAAAGATGTCGGTGAGTACGACAAATGGGTCAATCATTGCATCCCATGAATATAAGTCCTCCCCTGTTATAATCTGTGGATTGAATTTCTCATAGAACCTCTTCATACTCCCTCTGGTGGAATTTGATGCAATTTTTGGAATGGATTGGATTTCCTTATATAGAGCCAATATAAATTGTCGGGAGAGGGAAATCACACTCCATATGGAGAATCGACCCCGGATTCTTTACATGTATCAGGAGGAAGATGAATCTCCTTTAGCTCCATCATCTCAAGCATTGATTTTACTGCCCTATGTGCATGCGTATCTAGCTCAGATGATTGAGTCCAAAGAAGAAACCATCCTTGAAGAAATGCCTATTGTGAGGGAATTCGTGGAAGTGTTTCCCGAGGAACTGCATGGTCATCCTCCTAGAAGAGATGTTGAGTCCTCAATTGAACTTATACCTGGGGCATTACCAATATCCAAGACTCCATATAGAATGGATGTTGTTGAGCTTGAAGAGCTGAAGAAACAACTATAGGAGAATCTGGATAAAGGGTTTATACGCCCAAGTGCTTCACCATGGGGTGCACCAGTCCTCTTCGTCAAGAAGAAGGATGGATCAATGCGGATTTGCATCGATTATCGTGAACTTAAAAAAATCACGATAAAGAACAAGTATCCTCTCCCAATAATCGATGACTTGTTTGATCAGCTACGTGGAGCACAATACTTCTCCATGGTGGACTTGCGGTCGGGATATTATCAAGTAAGGGTGAAGAAGGATGATTTCCCCAAGACTGCTTTTCGTACAAGATACGGGCACTATGAATTCATAGTAATGCCTTTCGGACTCACCAATGCTCTATCAATATTCATGGACATGATTAATAGAGTCTTTAGAGATTACCTTGAAAAATTTGTGGTAGTATTTATAGATGATATTCTAATATACTCCAAAACCAAGGAGGACCATGAGGAACGTTTAAAAACTGTACTAGAGACTCTGTGCAAGTACAAGCTCTATGAAAAGTACAAAAAATGTGATTTCTGTTTGAAGGAGGTCTCATTCTTGGGCCATATCAACACAAGAAATGGGATATCTGTGGACCCCTCCAAAACAGATGCAATTGAGGGATTGTCGAGACCAACATCTGTAACGGATATCCGTAGCTTCTTGGGGTTAGCTGGATATTATCGACGATTTGTAAGGAATTTCTCACGATTCTCCAACCCTCTTACCAACCTAACTCGAAAGGGAGTAAAGATTTCTTGGAGTTATGAATGCGAAGAAATCTTCAAGGAGTTGAAAAGGAGGCTTATCACTGCACCCGTGCTCACTTTACCCACAAGTGGGGAACTTTTTGTGGTATTCAGTGATGCCTCAAAGAAGGGCTTAGGCTGTGTGCTGATGTAGAATGATAAAGTGATATCCTATTCCTCAATTCAGTTGACAATCCACGAGTAAAACTATCCAACACATGATCTGGAGTTGGCGGCGGTGATATTTTCCTTGAAAATGTGGCGGCATTATCTCTATGGAGAGAAATGTGAGATATATACTGACCACAAGAGTCTTAAATATATATTCACACAAAAAGAGCTTAATATGCGCCAAAGAATATGGATAGAGCTCATCAAGGATTATGAATGTTCAATACATTACCACCCTGGGAAAGCGAACAAGGTGGTAGATGCCCTAAGTAGAAAGGATCCAGTGATTCTATCAATGATGAGAATTGAGAAGGATCCAATCTTCTTATACTTGATAAAGATGGACGTTGGAATCATAAAGAAGGGAATATCATCAATCCTTTCACAATTGTTTGCTCAACCATCTCTTTTGGAAAGGTTAAAGGATGCTCAAAAGGATGATGTGGGAATTCAAGAAAAAGTGGAAGCTATCAAAAAAGGGAAATCCTCGGAGTTTAATGTTAATGAATAAGGAACTGCGCGGTTGGGAAAAGACTATGTGTTCCATCAATTCCGGAGCTGAAGAAGGAACTCTTGGATGATTCACATAGTTCAAATTTCTCTATTCACCCAGGGAGCACAAAGATGTATCGAGATCTCTGAGAAAACTTTTGGTGGGATAATATGAAGATGGATATCGCCAAATATACATCAAAGTGCCTGGTGTGTCAACAAGTGAAGGCAGAGAGGAAGAAGTTTAAGGGGATGATGCAACCATTGCCCATACCAGAATGGAAATGGGAAAACAACACCATGGACTTTGTCACCGGACTTCCAAGGACATCCAAAGGAAACAATGCAATCTGGGTTGTTGTGGATCATTTTACAAAGACTACACACTTCATTTCTATTCGGGAGGATTTTTCATTGGATCAAATGGAGCGGATATATATTAGGGAAGTGGTAAAGTTGGATGGAGTACCACTATCTATCGTTTCCGACCGAGATCCAAGATTCACCTCTACGTTTTGGAAGAGTCTTCAACATGCTCTGAATACTAAACTGAACTTCAGTACGGCCTATCATCCTCAAACTGATGGAAAATCTGAGAAGACTATACAAACACTTGAGGATATGTTGAGAGCGTGATCAATGGACCTTAAAAGAGAATGGTATCAACATCTTCCTATGGTTGAGTTCTTAGATAATAAACGTTTCCAATCGAGCATCCAAATATCACCATATGAAGCCTTATATGGGAAAAGGTGCAGAACACCGACATGTTTGGATGAGGTCGGTGAACGTAAGCTGCTTGGACCATAAATGGTTGATGAAATGTTGGAGAAGATGAAAACCATTCAGCAGCATATCAAGGCAGCCCAAAGTCGACAGAAGAGTTATGCAGATAATCGTCAACAAGACCTTGAGTTTAAAGTTGGAGACATGGTGTTTGTACACATATCTTCGTGGAAGAAGGTCATGAGGTTTGGAAGGAAATGGATGTTAATTCCAAGGTACATCGGCCCCTTCGAGATTCTTGATCATGTTGGGGCTGTGGCCTATCGACTAGCACTTCCACCTACTATGGCCAAGGTGAATGATGTCTTTCATATATCCCTCTTAAGGATGTACATACCGGACCCTTCACATGTACTCTCTTCCGAGGTGGTACAATTGGAAGATGATATTTATTATGAGGAGAAACCAGTGAAGATCATAGATCGTAGAGAAAACGTTCTACGAAATAAGACAATGCCCCTCTTCAAGGTATTGTGGAGAAGCCAAAAGTTTAAAGAAGCGACTTGGGAATCTGAGGATTTGATGAAGCTGAGTTGCGCACATTTGTTTTAGTGTGGGAAGAGAAATATTTCGAGGGTGAAATTTCTGAAGGGGGGAATATTGTAACGACCCAAAGTTTTATTAATAGAAAATCCCTCTTGATCCATTTAAATGTATATTAATGAAAAATGTTTTTATAAGATGTCAACTTCTTTGGTTTTATGTTAAGAATTGTGACCATTTTTAATATAGCTATTGAACAATGATCACTTTATTAGTATAAATATAAGGCTTTAACGAACCCAATTTTACTCAGACAAAGTAAGTAATGGCCTCATCCAGTAGAATTGCCCCATAAGAATCCCATATGTCGGAGCTCGGAAGAGAGGTGGCATCCTTGGGCTTCAACCTTGACCAAGCCCAAGCTGATCTTCACGATGTCAAGCTCGAATGGGACCGTCTACGAGAAAAGTGGAAGTTGATTTAAATTACCCCTCGAGTGCTGTTATCCGAGCCACCCCAAGAGTCTGTCACCATCGCACACCTTACCCTTAGGTCTTATGCAGCTGTTTTAAGGGGTTATGTAACAAATAAGGAGTACTATGTTCATGTACATTATTTTATTGTATATAAATATAATTTCTAGTCATTTTTGATACAGTGTAAATAGTATTTAAAGTACAAATGGTGTTTTTAGTTATTATTTAATTAAGAAATCTATTTTATTAAATTAAGGGATTTTTGAATTAAATAATATTTTAATAAAATAATAATATTATTATTAAATTAATTTTTATTAAATATAAACGATCTTATAATTTTATGAATGCAATTAATATTTTATATTAAGGTTTGAAAGCCATTTCTGTCAAAACCTGTGAATTTTCGATAAATGTTGGTTTTTATTTTAAAAGTAAAAATTAACATATTTAGAAAAAATTTTTAGATAAAATAAATGTCATTTCTAGAATCAGGATGTCAAAATTATCCAACGGTGAATTTTTCATATTTTTTTGAGACAGTCAAATTTTTGGGTACAAATTAAATACCGTTTAAATATATAATGTGTTTTCTGACATCGTAATGACCCAATGGTTATGTAATAAAATACCATAATCCTTATGTTCTGCCAATATATGTTTTATCTTTAAAATAATGTGATTTTGGGTTTTTTTACTTTTCAAAGCATTAATGAACCCCTCAAGGCATATTCAACACTTTGCCTTTTTAAATTAATTTCCATGGGAGTGTGACTCACCTCCACATAAGCAACCTTATTATTTTAAGAAGTTCGGACTTGGTTCTTATAAAATATTTTTTCCCTATTTCCTTTTCTAGAAACCATGGTCAAAAACCATGGGATGGTTTGTGGTTTGTATTAGTTTAATATAAGGGGTCCCAAACCTAAATAATCAACAATTCTCTTACCTTTTCTATATAAACCCACCCAAGCTCCCACTTCCTCCTCACTAAAATAATTTGGAGTTCGTCCAAATGCTACCCTACTCTCTCTAGAATCATCACAAGGTGCCCCAAGCTCCCAAGAAGCCTCTCACAATCCTCTCTCTAGCCTTTGGAAGCACACTTCCAAGTAAGGGTTTTTTCTTCCTTCTTCATTTTTGTCATTTTTCTTTAAGTTGTTTTGCCCTTTTAATTTAAATTATGAATGTTGGGGTATGGTTTCTCACCTACCCCATAATAACCTATTATTGTTTTAATAATGGGAGACCCCTTTCTCTCTCATTAAATTCCTCCCATGTACACCTGTTACTATGCCGAAATTCCGAATGGAACTTCTCTCTTCTTTTACATTCAAGCAATACTTTTGTATCATGAATCTAAATTCCATTAAAATTATTGGGACATGTATCTATATGACCTCCTTACTGTAAATTGCATGTATATATGACTAGGAACCCATTTATCTCTCATCAAACATTTTTTATGAATTCTTATGTCACGCCGTTACGCTGCCGAAATCGCACTGATTTTCTAAGCCAATGTCATTGTGTTGTGAATACCATGCCCATTTCTCCATCAAGGGTATTCACCTTTATGCACATTTACTTCTTCATTTTAAAGTTTCATGTATGAATTCCACATTCCTTTATCATGGAATAAATGGTTATGTTTTATGAATCCATGATTTATGATCCATGTGGCACACTTATGCATGAAATGAAATGTTTAATAAGGGTGCACCCTTATAGCGATCCAATGCATTGGGTAAAGTATAGTATCATGATACGTCATGTGAAATGATTGTTGAATCATGCTAATTCATGTGCAATGAGGATTTACTCGTGCTTCATGTGCAATGAGGGTTTACTCATGCTTTATGTCCAATGAGCCTTGGCTCATGCTAATTCCATGTTAAGTGTTGTTGCCACATTTCCATGTTATGATTATCATGCTTTATCATGCCTTTATGTTCATGTTTCTTTTATGATCTATTGATATTCATATTGACTAACATTTATTTTACTCCTCATGTTATTCCATGTGTACTCCCTTACTGGGCTTTATATCTCACCCTTTTCTTATGCATGTCTTCATGTTATCCCAAGCAATGCTATGTATGAGGGAATGTAGTGGTCTTGTAAAGGAATTTTTCAATAAAGATGTTATATTTCATGTTTCAAGTTTTTATGTAATGATCCTAATCCCCAAAGACACTAAACCTCTCGATCTTCTTTGTTGTATCAAGTGAAGTTTTATGTAATAAATCAGGTTTAAGTTGTAATAAAAAGCTGGGTTGTCATACATTATTTCACTCCATTCCTTATGTTTCACTTTTTGATAATCCCAAAAGGGGGAAAAGAGTTCATGTATTAGTATTACAAGTATTATTATTCTAAATAGATATGTTACTTTAGAATCTATTATTCTCTAAATCTGTTATTCTATGGGTTATTTTCTCAAACGTTGAATTTCATTTATATTTTACCTATACATGATTTGTGATCATCAAAACGGGGGATATTGTTTGACTCCTCATGTATTAATCATGTTTTAATGATCACAAATCTTACTACTATCAATTAATCTCAATAATAAATTGCACATCATGTTTTAATCATGTTTTAATGATAGAAAATCATATTGATGTTAATTAAACTCACTATTATTTACAAATCTTATGCATGATCACAATTCCCACAAATCTTATCAAACCATTGTACTTATGTTTCAAGTTCTCTTACGTTCTAATGGTTAATATTAATTCATATTCTGCATATTACTGTTTAAGTCTAATTACAGATATTTGCCTATGTATCAGGACACCGTGATGTTTGACACAGTAAGATAGACTGTGTGCAAGACACAGTCACAGTCAAACAGACACCGTGAAGGACACACCGTGACCCAAACACCATGAATGAAACACTGAGACCCAAACACCGTGAAGGACACACCGTGACCTAGACACCGTGAAGGACACACCGTGACTAAGACACCGTGAGAAAAACACCGTGAAGGTTACACTGTGAAGGACATACCATGAGCAACATACCGTGAAGCACATACCATGAAGGACATACCGTGAAGAATACACCATGACACTGTTTCTTAACATTTTCATTGATATTATTTAAAAAATTCTAATGGTCATATTTGATGTTTTTAATGAAATTAATGATATTTAATGATAGTTGTTGACATTTTAGGAAACTGTATCTCATAACTATGAAGAGGAAATCATTCCTACTGCCAGAGATCGTGAAATATAAAGAAGATTGAGCTGCAGTACAGGAGCGCGTCAGTAAAATAGAAGAACGTACATACGTGCGATAACTGAAGAAGCACGAGTGCACTATACTGAACTAGAAGAACAATCCTGAGCATGAAGAATAGATTCAAAGAACATTAATGATTGCAATCCAACTCCACTGAAGAGCACACGAAGAATCAAGAAAACATTCTCCCTTGTGAAGAACACAATATGAACCACAACACTATTTTTTCCATACAAAACCAGAGAAAGGACTCAGAAGATTTTCTACTGAATCCAATGAGTACAGAGCTGCATTAAAAATAACTAGAGCCTTATAAACTTTCATATAATTTATCTATGTTACTTATTGTTTACTTTAGAGCAATGTGCATATCCTGATTATTTTATACATACACTGTCTCCTGTGCTGAACTGGAGGACATCACAATCCTCAAACCAAAACTCCTTACACTTGTTTACCCACAAAAACTATGGAATAGGTCCTTGTGTGGCCTGGTATTTTTTTTATTTCCCATGAAGAACAGTGGTAGAGGTCCATGCGTGGCCTGAACATTCTTGTATGGTTGTTAACCCCAATCCAGGGTGTGGATCACTTTTATACATAAATTTGAGATGACTAAGTCTCGGCTTGAGACTGAACCTCTTGGTTATATCTGGTGAGTATTTTTAGTTTATGTTCAAACTATACAATATCTAATTTATATTCCACTTCTTATTACTTTGAAATATAAAACCTTTTTAAGGTTACTTTGATAGTTATTCTAGAAAGTGTTTGTATGTTTTGTAAATTATTAGGTTAGCTTTAAATGTTAATTGATCTTTAGATTAAATTAACTGAGAACTAATAAATCTTTG
Organism: Viscum album; assembly: GCA_963277665.1. Lineage (NCBI taxonomy): Eukaryota > Viridiplantae > Streptophyta > Magnoliopsida > Santalales > Viscaceae > Viscum > Viscum album. The sequence continues at coordinate 2,127,101,697 of OY728119.1, forward strand.
AGAACATAACCGACCCTTTTATTTAATACTAATTCACTACAGTTTAACTGGTTTTATAATTTGGGGGATTTTAGTAGAAAATATTTAAAAAAAATTATTTGGCACTCAATTCACCCCTCTCTTGAGTGTCCACTCCGACCAACATAAAACACCAATAAAACCCCACATAAAAAAATATTATAGTGTGGGGTGTTCAGATAATAAAACGTTTCTTCTTTCTATTTATGGTTTTGAAGGTATAACTAACCAATGGTGTTCAATGGTCTTGCATATCATACATATTAAGGAAATTTATTCTATGGAATGAGATGAATTTAAGAATATTTTCCATGAATAATATTTTCCTAAGGTAGTTATACATATGATATAAAATAAATTCCTCAAATTGAAACAAAAGGAGGGAGATTTACTTGGTGTGTATGGAGAAAAATTAAACTAATTGGCAAAGTATTCTAAAAATTTTATTCTACATCACGATAGTAAAATCAATCATTTTTTCTTAGGATTGAACCAGAGATACCGATGGGATTTGGACTCCCATGAATTCAAATGTTATGAGAAACTTTTTCTATGTGTTGAGGGGGTTGAAATAAAGTATTTCAATGATCACATTTACTATGAAAACACGTAGAAAAATATGTCTAGATGGAAAGTTATGGGTAATAGTCTATGAAAGAAATGTAAAGGTAAGACAATTTAGTTTTCAAATTGTGGGAAGTATGTTAAAACTAATCCTAGGTAATTCCTTAACAAATCCAGGAAGTGTTTCTAATGTGGTAGGTTTGGATATATGCCTGATATTTCAAGGAAAAAATATCATAGTGATGGTATGTTTAATTTTATATGAAAACTATAAAGTTTTTTACATTTTATGAGATTGGTCATTATTAAAATACCTTCCCTATGAAATATTTGGATGATGGAAGTAACAAGATTAAAAGTAGAAAGGTGTAGTGGAGTCCTTTTGGACTACTTCGGTAGATGTTGGGTCATCCTATGAAGTGGTATCAAGTTCCATGATTGTTTACTATGATTTTTATAGACTCTTATTTGATACGGGGTGAACACATTCATTCAATTATGAATAATTTTCTAGAAAATTATAAATTTCACCTCAAGAGATGAAGAATGAGCTTATAGTTAAAATAGTAGAGGGTTTTAATGTAAAAAATAAATTATAAGAGTCTTAATGTTTTTTTTGTGTAAATATAATACCTAAAAACACTATTGTCTTACCCTCAGTAGATATTGATGTTATTTTGGATATGGAATGGTTTTCTTTTTATCAAACTATGATTGATTGTAGATTCAATGAAGTTGTTTTTATGAAATATTTTTAGTTTTTAATATATAATGAACCTATACTATTGATAATATATTTTGAAGATGAGAAACTATTAAATGATTGAAATCAACATTATATAACTGAAATTGTTCAAAAATGGAACTGATCACATTAATGATTTTCTAGTGGTAAATGAATACCTAAAAGTTTTTACTAATGAGTTTCCCAGTGTAATACATGATTGAGAAGTTGAATTAACAATTTTCATAGTTCATAATGATAATTCAATTTCAAAACCCCCTTATCGAATGTCTCATGTTGAATTTATATAATTGAAAAACTTTTTATAGTTTTTTCTTTATAAATCATTCATTTGACCTAGCACTTCACCATGGGGTGAATCTGTTTTTTAAAGAAATATGGTTCCATGAGTCATTTAATTGATTAATGATCTTTTAATATCATTATATTTAAGAATAAGTGTTCAATACCTCATATCGACGAATTATTTGATCAGATATAGGCTAGCATAGTAGTTTTCCATGACTGACAAAATATACAGGGATCATCAGTTGAAGTTGAAGGAGGATGACATTGCAAAAACAACATTTTGAACTAGATATGTGCATTATGAGTATCTTGTGATGCCTTTTTTTTGTAAAAATTCCCATGTTGAAATTTATGGATCTTATTAATATAATATTCAATGAATATCTAAATAATATTTTTTTTGTTTTTCTTGATGATATTCTGGAGTTTTCAAAAAGTTATAAGGATCCTGAAAAATATCTAAGGATTTTCCTTCAAACACTCAAAGAAAATAAGTTATATGGGAAATTTAAAAATTGTTATTTTTGTCTCAATGGTTTTATTTTCTTGGTAAAATTATAAATTGGGATTACATAATGGTTGATCCCACAAAATAGAAGTGGTTGATGAATGGACAATAGCTAAATATTTTACTGTTATTCATTGTTTTCTTTGGTTAGTAGGATATTATCGGGGGTTTGTTAATAACTTTTCATTATTATCTAGCCTGTTACACTACTATAATTATACATATTTGTGACGAACTATTTGCGAATGAATCCCATTGTAAATAGGCTTTACCAACGGGGGCCTGTTGCAAACAGCCTGTTGCAGAAAACAGCATCGCAAATACATTAATTTGTGACGGGCCCCTCGCAAAACATGGTATTTGCGATGGGAATTTTTTTCATCACAAATAAGCCACCAATTATATACATTAAATATTAGTCAACCATTTGCGATGGGCCCGTCGCACATACTATTTGCGACGTGAAATTTTCCAATTGTAAATAACCGTCCAATTATATATATTATATATATAACAATATTTGTGATGGACTCGGCGCCATGTCGCAAATACTCTTTATAAAAAATAATATTTATATTATTTGGGATGGGATCCCATCGCAAAAGGTCCCATCACAAATACTAATAATAAAAAAATTAATAAAATAATGATTAATGAAAAAATTATATTATTATTATTAAAATAATAAATAAATAAATATTAGTATTATTAGTAAAATAAAAAAAATTAATAAATATAATACTAAAAAAATATTTTACAAAATTATGATTAATAAGAAATTAATATTAATATTATTAAATTAATAAAAAAATAAAAAATTATTAAAATTATCAATATTTTAAAAAAAATATAAAAAATCATAAAATATTATTATTAGTAGTAAAATAAAAAAATATTAAAAAAATAAAACTAATAATAAATAATATAATTTTAAAAATAAAAAAATTAAATTATGCAATATTTTCACCAATATAAAAGGCGAAAACTGTAAATAATTCATATTACTACAAATCATGAATTCAAATATTTTTAACATAAAAAACAAATCACTGGGGGTCATCTGCTGGAGGAGGTGGAGTAGGTGGAGGAGATGGTGGAGGAAACTCAATCCCCAAAATACGAGTCAGACAACGCATGTACTCCATCTGCACGTGATGCTGCTGCTGCCGTTACTGCTCTCATCGACGCATCTCCTCCTCGTGCTACTGCTGTTGCTGCCGCCGACACATCTCTTCATGCTGCTTCTACAAACTCTATATAAGATCAGCCGGAGTTCACAACTGCTCCTGATACTGTCTGGTAGAAGATGATGCCTCTCTACGAGCTCCCCTCAAGCTGGATGCTGATATCACAGCAGTACCATAATAAGTACCCGGAGTTAAATGGGAGCTGATACCAACTACTTTTCCCTTCTCTATTCCATACCGAGTCTCCTGCATCCATGCCAACTCATCGAAATAGTGGGCACTGGTCTGCTCAGTCGTCTCATCCTGACTCTCAGCCTTTATCTAAGAGGTCACATCCTCCTATGACTCCTTCAATTCCAATATGAAATTAAAATGGTGAAAATATTATTTGTAGTTAATAGAAAATAGAAAACAATAATATTAACCACAATCTAACGCAGAAAATCACCTCAAATCTCTCCAGTGGCTGGATCACTATACATTTTCCGATAAACGTCGAACTCCGTAATATCGAGATGCTCTACATCATATAGAAATATAAAATAAACTGTTTATATTTAATTTCATATAAAATATTTAAAAAATATACTTACCAGATGCTCTTTATGAGTACTAAATGTATGTCAACCAGCTCGATGTGTCCCCTCCTGTCTCCCCTGATTCTGTCGTCCCACTGAAGATCTCCTCTGAAATCCACCACCCATCTAGTGTAAACATAATTCATCCCAAACATGATATTAAATGTACTCTGGTCGGTGGGCTCTACAGGAATCATCAAATTTTGTCACTCCTGCTTTCTTAATGGTTCTTCTTCATAAATTGTGCAAAAACTGACGAAACTGGTCATGCATAGACACCTGTCATGCCTCGTGGATAGCGTCACACATGATACCATCGATGTGATACCATAAACCCTACAAATTATTTATAATACAATGTTATTAATAAAATAAATTTCAAAATAAATATTCTTTTTTTACATACCATCCAATGATAAAAACATGTCGATCCGCACATCAATGGGAATCTCTTCCCATGTGATCCTTGGCTGAGAAAAATAAGTTTGCAAGATAGTGCTCCCCTATCTAATCGTTATATGCACAAAATTGTGAAAAAGGAATAAATGATCATACAATTACTATATATAAAAAAAAATTAATGAAAGATAACTAAAATATATAGGTTACCATACCTTTGTGTGTGTTGATCGAAGCCAAGACATGGATGCCGCACATGGATAGGGTCTGGAATCATCAGTCACGCAAGACCGTGCCCCCTCTATGTACCCCATGAACTGCGAGTAGGCTAAGGGTCAGATGATCCAAAATCCCCCTCATCGAAAGGTAGATCAGCCTCATGCAACTCACGAAATATATCAGGATCCATCTGAAACACAAAATTATTGTTGATAGTAGATAGTTGAAAATAAATATTATATATAGATATATATTAGTAATGATTATAACTAACATTTAAATGTGTCAATATCCATATTCATCATCATCTTCGTAGCTGTCCATGGAAATGTCTTCATCTTCATCCTCAGCATCATCAATATCCAAATGAGTTTCAGTTTCTCTATCTCATTTACTTTCAAATTCATTTATAACATCATTTACATCTTCATCATCATCGATCCATAATTGTGGGGTGTTATCATCGATATTCATGCCTCTTTGTGAAAAAGATGGATTATGAGCATTCTCTTAAAAATTTCAATTCCTTCCACTTTAGCGGAACCACATTCACTTTTAGTAAACTGATTTTCCGGATAATTCATTTTTATTATGCTACACCAATCACTCAAGTCACTTGAAGTAGAACAATAAATTGTATAATAAATATGGTGTGCCTTTTCAGCCAGTAAAAGTGGTTCATTTACTGCAAGAAGACTTTTATGTTTAATATCGACGATTCCATGAGTCGGATGAACATGGAATCCTCTCTCAGTATCCAGCCACTGACATTTAAACATCGTTATGTAATTCGGTCCTTGATAACACAACTCGATAATTTCATCCAGAATTCCATAAATGTGATCTTCAGTTTCTCTACGATGCGATCATCTCAAGAAAACTCCACTTTTCATTGTTTTTTTGATTCCCCATATGCACGTGTATGAAATTGAAAACCACTCACCACATATAAATTATAAGATTTAACAATTTTGGATAGTGGGTTACTCAATATACACAGTCTCTTATCAATTTTATTAGCATGTTGAGACACTTGATAATTTATAAAAAAAAATTATCAATATGATTAATAATAAACAGAATTGATATTAAACCATTTATAAATTATGTCACTAGTTTTTGAAACCATTGATAAATTTTCTTTGTCTACGTTATTCAAGAGAAGCTTCTGTAATATGTGGAAGTTATTTCTTGATATGATTATCATATAACATAAAAATAAAATAAGTTAACATACTGCAAAAAAAATATAGAATAAGTGATTGAGGCACTCACAGCGCAATTGATGTCATTTCTTCACAGTTGAGAAGATCATATGTATGAGCTCTATGATGTTCATCATCGGAAATCCACTATTCATAAACTCCACTGAAACCATGATTTGGCTGATTAAAAACTAATAATTGATTTTTCATTTCTTCATTAACATTACAATCATTTCATCTCATGCGATTGTGTTTTGAGGGATATTGAAAATCAAAATAATGAGAGTAGAAAAAAGAAATTTCCTCTTGAAAATAAGCTTCAGCTATTGAGCCTTCAACTTATTATTTTTTATGTACCTTTTTCTTCAATTTCTGCATGCATCTCTCAAATGGGTACATCCATCAAAACTTTATGGGACCTCCAAATTTAGCTTCTTGTGGAAAATATAATATCATATGTTCCATTGAGTCAAAGAAAGCTAGGATAATGATTTTTTATACAGTTTACATATAATTAAAGAAACATAATCTTACATTTTCCATTGGGCATTGTAGACTGTTGTCGCTGCACAAATTCATCAAAAAAATATGATATGTGTGTTATCAATTCCCAAATCATAGAATTCAACAAACCTCTGAATCCAATCGGCATAATCCGTTCCATTATAAGAAGACAATCATGACTTGTTAATCCACTAATATAACCATTCTTAACACATCTTCCCTAATTGGAAGCACAACCACTTGAAAGTATCAAATCTGAAATCTACTGACAAAATAATAAGTGACTCTTTTTTTGGAAAGTGTATAAGATACTTTTGGATTTATTAACCTCTGTGATCTGACATTTTCAAATAGTTCAAGCTCTAGTCGCCTGCAAATTTGGTCAATATCTAATCGTGCATGTACAGTCTCTTTGGTCTTATCTAGTGTATTGAAAACTATATGAATAAAATTATCAAAATAGTTTTTCTCAATATTCATGACATCCAACATGTGGAGGACCAATAATTAAGACCAATATGAAAGATCCCAAAACATGATTCATTTTATCCAATTATCTTCTTTCCCAAATCCTTCAATTTTTTGTTGGTTTACTATTGGACAAAATGTGATGGAAGGTAATTAAAATAAAACTGATTTTAACTCTTTACTTGAGATCATCTTTGGAGGTTCATCCATTTCAATTGAACCATTTCTGAAATGATATTCATTCCTTCAAAAAGGATGATCGGTTAGAAGAAATCTGCAGTTACAGTCAAAATTACAAGGTATTTTTCCATTGAAAAGCATTAAGGCTTTATTGTCTTTCATTCAATAAGGACATGATTTCAGACCATGTGTACTCCAGCCAGATAACATGCCATATGTCGGAAAGTCACTAATCTTCCACATCATGCAGCTTTTAATATAAAATATTGTTTCACAGTAACATCATATGTACTAACACCATTACTCCCCAATGCATTTAACTCATCAATCAATGGATTCAAATAAACATGAATATTTTTTTTGGATGTCCTAGGATTAATACAGTCCAAAAGATATAGTTCTCCTTCATCAAAATCCAATGAGGTAAATTGTACGGAGTTATAAAGTCAAGCTAACATGAATACTGACTACCATAATAACCAAATAGATAGAAATTGTTAGTGGAAAGACATAATCACACATTTCAGCCTTTTAATGAAAACGATAGATGCATACGGTCAAACTGGCTCCATGAATCACCATCAGATGGATGGTTCAATCTTTTATCAGTTGAAATCATGGTTTTGTGCCATGATATCATTGATGTTGTGTTCTGAGACATAAATAAATGTTTCAACCTGGGGGTAATGGGGAAATATCTCAACTGTTTTGCTGGAATCGATCTAGACTTCCTTGGTTGAGCTTCTTTATACCTTGATTGTCCACATGTGGGATAATTATTCGATGACTCATTTTCACCAGAATATAGGATAAAATAATTTAGACATGCCTGAATATTCCTATAACTAAGGCCCAGATTATGAATCAACCTCTTGCACTCATAGTAATTTGTAGGTAACATATTTCCTTTAGGTAATAGTGTTTTAACCACAGAAAATATCTGATGAAAACTGTTATTTTCATTGAATTATTTGATTTAATAGCCATAAATTTTGCAACCGCTTCTAATTTTCATATCTTGTTACCTTGATATAATGCATCCTCAGTAGACCTCAACAACTCATAAAATTCGGATGGTGACAACTTAGTAGTTAAATAACTATCATCCTGAGTTTTAGTTTGATGAAAAGATATACATGTAACATCATGTACTAAATTTTGAAGCCGTGATGGATCCAGAATCAAGTTTTTAGTATCTTATCTAGAACCATGTTCACCATGTTAATACAAAAAATATAATCTTGTTGAAAACCAAACTGCAAGAGATATCCCATATCGTTGTCAAATGTGTCAAACATTCTCAGAGAACATTTTTTACAAGTACACTTAATTGTGATGTCTGAAACATATTCTGGTTTTGATGATGAAAATAATAAGAAAGATTGAACACCCTCAATATATACAGGATTTAAACCAGAACCATTTGGATTTCTGCGCTAATTTATCCATGCGCGATCATCTAATAATGACTGATGTCGATTTCCTTGTTCCATATTTTTCTACAAAATATAAATCATCACTGTTTTTGAATAATTTGAAATTATAAAAACACTATTTTAATAAAGAAGATAAATAATTACAACTACTTCTTAATAATTACCCTTAAATTTAGGTGACACAATTTCTAGTGGATTGACGACTACTCTTTTGTCCGAAAGCTAATTTCATTGCATCTTTCTCACACTAAAATCACAATGAAGAATCTGCCCGAAGGCACACTTATTCATTCTTGTGCATACGAGAATGTATAAGCGTACCTTCACGCAGTTTCTTGATTGTGATTTCAGTGAGAGAAAGATGAAAGTAAATGAGACGTCAGACAAAAGAGACCCTTTTTCATCGATGAATCATCTTCTTGAAAATGTCACCGCCTAAACACATTAAGAAAAATGTGGTCTTACGTATGCATATTCCAACTCGTGCACACGAGATTGGATATGCATACATATAAGCATACTTTTCATAATGTTTTGAGTTAGTGGAAGTTGAAAGTAGAAGAGTCATCAACCAAAAGGAGTGTCGTCAATCCATTGGAAATTATGCCAAGTAATTACAAGTTATTAAAATTTATTTCTATTTATTCTTATTTATTCTTATTTATTCCAATTTATTCCAATTTATTACTATTTCTTTCTAATTTTTTTTATTTATCCGTAATTATTCCAAGTTATTAGTAATTATTCCTATTTATCACTAATTATTACAATTTATTAATGATTATTACTATTTATTCTTCATTATACATATTTATTTCTATATATGGTTATTTATTACTAATTATTACTAATTATTCCTCATTATTAATAATTATTACTAATTATTACTTATTATTAATATTTATTTCTAATTATTTCTAATTATTCTCATTTATTTGTAATTATTCTTATTTATTACTAATTATTCCTAGTTATTCTTATTTATTAGTATTTGTTATTATTTATTCTTATTTATTAATAATTATTTCTATTTATTTCTAAATATTACTATTTATTGCTAATTATAATTATTTGTCTCTAATTATAATTATTTATTCCTATTTATTCTTAATTATTCCTAATTATTTTTAATTATTCCTAATTATTCATAGCTTTTCCCAATTATAAATAATTATTCATAATTATTTCTATTTATTACTATTTATTCCTATTTATTCATAATTAATCTTATTTATTACTATTTATTTCTAATTATTCCCATTTATTGCTAATTATTCCTTTTTATTGCTTATTATTCCTATTTATTAATAATTATACCTATTTATTTGTAATTATTCATATTTATTAGTATTTATGATTATTTATTCCAATTTATTATTAATTATTCCTATTTATTATTAACTATTCCTATTTACTAATAATTATTCTTATTTACTACTAATTATTCCTATTTATTACTAATTATTCCCATCTTTTACTAATTATTCCTATTTTTTTACTAATTATTCCTATTTCTTACTAATTATTCTTATTTATTACAAATTATTCCTATTTATTCCTATTTATTAGTAATTATTCTTATTTATTACTAATTATTCTTATTTATTACTAATTATTCCTATATTTTACTAATTATTCCTATTTATTACGAATTATACCTATTTATAACTAATTATTCTTATTTATTACTATTTATTTCTAATTATTCTTAATTATTACCAATTATTCCTAATTATTCCTAATTAATACTAATTATTCCTAATTATTCGAATTTATTAGTATTTCTTATTATTTATTCCTATTTGTTATTATTTATTCTTACTTATTACTAATTATTTCTAATTGTTACTATTTATTACTAATTATAAATATTTATTCCTATTTATTCCTAATTATTCCTAATTATTCATAATTATTTCTAATTATTTCTAATTATTCCTAATTATATGTAATTATCCCTAGTTATTCCTAATTATTCCAAATTATTCTAAATTATTATTACTTATTACTAATTATAAATAAATATTTATTTTTATTACTAATTATTAATAATTATTATTAATTATTTCTATTTATTACTATTTATTTCTATTTATGACTATTTCTTGCTAATTATTCCTATTTATTGCTAATTATTCCTATTTATTGTTATTTATTCCTATTTAGTAGTATTTATTCCTATTTATTACTAATTATTTCTACTTATTATTACTTATTTCTATTTTTTAGTATTTATTCATATTGAATACTAATTATTCATATTTATTAGTATTTATTACTATTTATTCTAATTTATTAGTAATTACTACTATTTATTAGTAATTATTCCAATTTATAAGTAATTATTCCTATTTATTAGTATTTATTCCTGTTTACTAGTATTTATTCCTATTTATTAATAACTATTACTATTTTTTATTAATTATTCCTATTTATTACTAATTCTTCTTATTTATTACTAATTATTCCTATTTATAACTAATTATCCAATTTATTCCAATTTATTACTATTTATTACTAATTATTTCTGTTCATTACTAATTATTCATATTTATTACTAATTATTCCTAATTATTACTAATTATTCCTAAATATTCCTAAATATTCCAATTTATTACAATTTATTCCTTTTTATTACTAATTATTCCTATTTGTTACTAATTATTCCTATTTATTAATATTTATTCCTATTTGTTACTATTTATTCCAAATTATTACTATTTATTTCTAATTATTACAAATTATTCTATTTAATGCTAATTATACCTATTGATTTATAATTATTCATAATTGTTACTAATTATAAATATTAGTTCCTAATTATTTCTAATTATTTCTAATAATTACTAATTATTCATATTTATTGCTAATTATAAATATTGATTCCTTATTTTTTCAAATTATTTCTAACTATTCCTAATAATTATTAACTATTCCTATTAATTACTAATTATTCATATTAATTATTAATTATTCATATTTATTTAAAACTAGTACTCATACTTTCAATTTATTATTTCAAATAACTACTATTAACAAAACAATTTAAATCTATTTAAATTAAAACCAATAAAAAATAATTAATATTAATATTAAAAAATAAAATAAAAATTAAATAAAATAAAATATAAATACCTTCAAACTTGATCTTATATTGATGTAGACGGCTTCAAAACATTTTCGTAAAAAAAAACAAAATCAAACAAATTCTCACAATGAAAATAGGGTTGAGAGAGAGAGAGAGAAAGTGAGAATTGAGAGGGGGATTTGAAAATACAGATAGAGGGTATATATAGGTTAGATTAGTTATGACGATACATTTTGTGACGGGACTACCGTCGCAATAGATACCTTTTGCGATGGCGCCCTTCACGAATACCTCTATCGGCAGTAATTGCTATCTATGGTTAGAAGGGAATTTGCGACTGGCCTCATCGTGAAAGGTATCTACCGACACACGTTTTGCGACGGGGCATCATCTCGTCGCAAAAACCCATTTACCTCCGCCAGGTATTTTTGACGGGACCCGTCACAAATTACTTCCAGGAGACGAACCATTTGCGACAGGGAAATTCACTCATCACAAATAACCTTCCCATCCCAAAAAACCATTTACCGCCGCCAGGTATTTGCGACAGGACCTGTCGAAAATACCTCCGAATGACGAACTATTTGCAGCGGGAATATTCCTCTCGTCCCAAATATGCTTCCCGCGGTTTGGCACGCAATCCGCACCAAACCATGCATTACTTTTTGCAACAGGCCACCAAAACCCTTCGCAAATAACAAGGTATTTGTGACCGGATGACTCACGTGTCGCAAATAATCTCTTGACTGGACTATTTGTGACGAGATAATTTCCTATCGCAAATAACCCATCACAAAAGGTTGTTTTTCTCGTAGTGTTAACTATGTTAACATGAAAAGGTGTCAAATTTATTTAGATATATGAATGTGGTGTCTATTTTAGGAACTAAAGAATAGATTGGTGAATTCTCCAGTTTTGGCCGTTCTTTCTAGAAATGGTTTTTTTACCTACATTGATTCTTCATTGAAGGGACATGGTCGGGTTTTGATGCAAATTGATTAGGTAATTTCATATGCTTCAAGAAAACTAAAACCTCTTGAGTTAAATTATCCTACCCATCTATTGGAATAAGATGCTGTTGTTTTTTCTTTTTAAATTTGGTGGCATCATTTTATAGAGAAAAATGTGAAACATATACTGACTATAAAACTTTGAAGTATATATTTACACAAAAATTAATTGAAAATGAGTAAGAGAATATGGTTTGAACTAATAATGGATTCTGATTTCACAATCAATTACTATCCTGGAAAAGAAAAAAGTGGATAAGGTCATTGGTCGTAGACATCATGAAAAAATAACCATTTTATGTCTAGAACATTACCCCTTGATTAATTATTTGACGTATTTTTTTTTGAATGTTATTGATATAAGAAATCCCTCTCAATTTTTATAGGATTCATTTTAGTCAACTATCTTAGATAGAATTTAGAATGCACATAATGAACACCATGAGTAACAAAAAAATGTAAAATTTTAGAAAACGTATGGTTCTATAATTTAACATTGATAATTATTGTGTTTTATGAATGGGAAAAATATTAGGTGTTCCTTGTGAATCCTATTTGAAGAATGAATTGTTATGTGTAACTAATAAATCTATGTGTTTAGTTCATTCTGGAAGTAATAAGTTGTACATGGACCTTTTGGAGTATTAGTGGTGAGATGGAATAAAATGAGATATTTCTATTTTTACAATGATGTGTGTGACATGAAAAATGGTTTAATAATAGAGACAACTACCAAATGGGGTTCACCATCATTTTCTAGTGTTAGTGTGGATATGGGACATTGTATCCTTGGACGTCATGGTGGGAATACCCAGAAAAATTGATATAATAATGCAATTTGGGTTACTTTGATTGACTAAAAAATCTACAGGTTTTCTCCATATTCAAGATACTACATACATGGATTAGATTTCTAAACTATACTACAGAGGGATAGTTAGGTAACATAGTGTTTCTCTCTCTATTATATATGACCATGATCATTGATTTACTTATGAATTTTGGAAAGTACTTCAGAAGTCACTGGGAACTAAATTAAATATCCACACAACCATTCATCATTAATTTGATGGACAGTCCGAGAAAACTATTTAGACATTGGAGGATATGATCTGAACTTGTTTGATAGATTTTTAGGGAAATGTGGATCATCATATTTCTTTATTTGAGGGTTCTTATAATAAAATAGTTCATTATACTACACAGATGGAATCTTTTGAGGAATTTTATGGTAATATTTTTCCAAGTTCATCATTTTGTGAAGAAGTCAGGGAAAGGACGTTGATGGAACTATAACTAGTTGAGTAAGTTGATGAGAAAGAAAACTGGTCGATCAATATATGAGGATTTCCCATAGTAAAAAGAAATTTTATGTAGATAACTAGAAGAAGGATCTTTCATTAAACATAGGTGATCATGTTTTCTCAATGTTTATCCCTGGAAATTTGTGATGCATTTTGGAAAGAAGGGAATGATAAGTCCACAGTTCATTAGAAGCTATGAAATACTAGAGAATAATGGACTAGTTTCATATCATGTAGATTCTCCTATGATTTTATCATAGGTATATAATTTTTTTATCATATTTCAATGTTGAGAAAGTATGTTATATATTCATCTCATATTTTGTGCCTAGAAGTAGTGTAGTTGGAAGAGAAACATTCTTATGAATAAAATCCAATTCATATTCTTTATCACAGAGACAACATGTTGTGGACTATGGTAATTCACTAGTTTAATGTTCTTTAGAGAAATCACATGGTTGAAGAAGAAACATGGGAATCTAAAAATTCTATAAGGGAAAGGTATCATAATTAATTTAATAAGTGCATACAAAAATTAAGAGGGTGTAATATCTAGAGGGGGAGAATTTTACAACTGAGGTACATATAAAATAATTTTTTTCCACTCAGTAATTAAATAGATAAATTAATTATATATGTATAATGAAAGAAGTGTTGTTTATAGAAATTAAGGAATTTATACTAATTGTATATTTACATGATCATTTGGAATAATAATCTAGGAAATATAATAATAACCTCACCAATGAGAGTATAAATAAAATTTATGAATCTTATAATTGGATATATGATATATTTGTTTCATGGAATATGTAAATAATTTTTTTGTAATTGATAAATTAAATGTTGGTATGTTTTGTAAAAAATAATATTTTATTTATAATTTTATAGCTAATTTATTCGCCTAAAAGAAAATTTATTTTAAATTTTTTTTTCATAAATTAGTATTTTATTTTTTATGAATATAATATTATTTTACGAGACTAATTTTTTGAAGTGTTATAAAATTAGTAATAGTTTTAAAAATTGTGTTTTTCAAATAAATTGTGATTTTAAATAAAAATTAAATTTCAGATAGATATAAAATTATTTTTATAAAATTTGGTCCATTTTTTATTTCTAAATGTCAAAAAATGAATAGGACGATTTTTTGGGATTTTTCTCAAAACACTTGAATTTTTTGTGAATTTTGAAATACAATAGTTTACACTATAAGATGAATACTTTAATTATCAAGCCAGGGATGATGTATGATAGATTACATCCAAAAACATTGAAATATAATTAATTATATTAATATATTAAGTGATGATTATAAAAACTATTAATTTTCATGAGCCAAAATAACAAAGTAATGAATAAAATAAAAAAAAACAATCTTCTCCTCCACCTTAAATACCACAACTCCCCACTTATTCTCCTCACACATCAAATCCATTTAGATTGTTTAATTTATATCTAAAGCCATTCATTGGCCTTTTAGATAAGTATAATAAATTATGGTATAGAAAAAATTCAAAAAACCATGTGCCTTAAAGATGTTCTCAAAGAGAAGAACTCAGGTGGTAAAATCCTCTTTCATTTTCTTTTATTTTATTTTCAATTTCTTTTCATTTCTAATTATCTAATCCCTTCACCTTTTCCAATTGGAATGAAAACTAAAATATCTAATATATAATTTAATTTTATCATGATTATGATAAAATTTATCTTCTAACTCTTTCTCCTCGCTCTTTTATAGTAAAAATGATAACATTATCCATGATGTGTTTATTCACCAACATCATGGATGATACACTTTTATTTTCCACTACCACCTTGAAGGATGGTCATAAAAACATTTTTATGGTTAAATTAGATTTTATTATACATATAATAAGTTATATAATGTTGTAGAACCAATATATAAACCTCATATTAAATAAAATTATATAA
This sequence comes from Viscum album, assembly GCA_963277665.1. Taxonomy (NCBI): domain Eukaryota; kingdom Viridiplantae; phylum Streptophyta; class Magnoliopsida; order Santalales; family Viscaceae; genus Viscum; species Viscum album. The sequence goes on from OY728119.1 coordinate 2,127,117,333, forward strand.
GTTCATGATGATAGTAAAAACCACCAAAATAAACTAAATCTTTTTCATTAATGTTTTATCTAATGATTCATCCCCATATCAGAGAAATAATTATATATGGTATCATTTAAAACTATGGAAACATATTGATACCATTTATTTATTTATTTTAGTTTTTATTCCATTCTTTATGAAAATATTTAATGAACCAACCCTGTAAACCATGAAAATAATTCCCTATAAACAATGGAAATAATATGAATTTTACTAATAAATTGGTGGAATTTTTTAATATGTTAATATCAAGTAGTATATACTTCTGTATATTTATTTAATAAATTTATAAGAATCTATAAGTTATTATACTAGAGGTTTTAACTTGTTTCAATTAAGAAAAATCCGAGGTAATGTAAATTTTTATAAAAAAATCTTTTAAATTTGTATTCCTACAAAATTAGAAAGAAATGTTTTTATGAAAGCATTATTATTTTTTGATTATGTTATAGTTTATGGGAATTATTTTTGATGAATGTTGGGACATATATATATCCCTATTATTTAGTAGTTATTTTTATTTTGGAGGTCAACAGTAATGGTTTTTCCAAGTGTAACTACGATGGTTACATCATAAGGTAGTCGTGAGGGTTACATCATAAGGTAGCGGTGAGGGTTATATTTTAAGGCATCAGTGAGAGTTAAAATTCATATGTTATCCTTATGGGATAAAATTTTAATAATGTAATTCCCCAAGTTACCTATATGGTTTTTTATTTTTCTATTTTAATGGAAATATCATGTTTTCCTTATGTATTTGATATCTTAAGGGTGAGATGCATATCTTTTGGAAATTAAATCATATGTTTATAAAAATTAATGAACTAATGGTTTGTTTATCTTTTATGTACCTTGATGATATTTTTTGTGTTCATCCCATATTTTTAGAAATTCTTCACACGGTCTAAGAACTGGTAAGAGATAATAACAATCCCAGACGAACATTGTGAAAAACATTCATGAAAAGAACTCGTGATTTATTAAAATATTTTGTATTATGGAAGAATTGGATACTTGTTTTGTAGTATCCACATTGTATTATTATTTATTGATATTTATTATGTCCTAATTGTCTTAATCTCTAATATTTAAATATATTTGTGGTTTTAATAAGTTCATTCTAGTTGAATTAAATAGATTGTGTAATGTTTAAGGTCGGGTCCCTCTAGTATTCTAGTTATATCAATGTGAATTCATAATAACAAGTTTCATATCCATATGTTCCCCATAAATTAAATAAATCATAATTCATATCATAATAGTTATCCTCGGAATGAAAATGGGTCTCATAATCCTTCTTTATACCATAATAAAAGTAACTTTCATAACAAAGGCATTTGAGAGATGAACATAAAGAATGTGTTACCCCATAAAAGTAAGGGATAATAATCTAGGTATATATTAGAGTTAATTATATATAAAATTTATAATAATTCAATATGATTAATTTGAGAGATAATGTGTCGAAGGGAGAGAAATTTCATGACATAAATGAAAGTTTTCTTTAGACACACCCCTTTCCTCAACCCCGATTTCACACATACATTCTTTAACTATCATAATAATAAACTTATGTTAATTAATTACTCTCTTTAAATCATTTTCCAAGATAATTATTTCTTAAATTTAATTTTTACCAGGTCATATTCAATTACATATCCAATTAATTCCATTGTTGACGTTTTAATGATAAGAAACTCATACCACCAAAATAGCATTGGTAAGATCACCAAAGCCAATAATATGATTAATTAATAATATCTTGAATGGTATATATTAAAAAATATTAATTTTTATAAAAAATTATAATTTTTAAAATAATAATTAAATTTGATTATTAAAAATGAAATATGTTTCAATCATTGAAATGGTAGGTTTTACATTTTCATGCCTAACATTTACATTCATTAAATATCACAATGGAAGGATGTTAATTATTAATTTGTCTTTCAAGGATTATAAATATGACATAAATATAATATTTTATATTTCAATTACTATTCATGTATGATTAATGTGATGCTATTACAAAAACTAATCTTATCACTTCATGAGGAAGTAGTCCACCATACACATGAATGGAATTATCATTATACTTAACCCTGATAAGTGATGAAGGAAAACAAATTAAGTCAGCTCTTGATGTGGTTATCTTTTTCACACAAGATCAATAATATCATTTACTATATGAGAGGGGACGAAATTTTATGCCATTAAATTTAAGAAAATATATATGTATATATATGACACTGAAGTTATTTTATAGTCATTTTTAACAATAATTTTAGACTGTGCAATAAGAAATAAAATAAAATTCTTGGTTATGGATATGATCTCTTCTTTGAAAAAATCTTTTTTTGGGTTTTAAGAAATATTTAATAAGTAATGGTTTTGAAAAAATTAATGATTTTAAGATGAGGGTATGGATTTAAGGATGTAATTTCATAAGTATTTATCAAAACAAATTGTTTTTGGATGTCTTTAAAAGAGACGATATGGGGTGTTCTTTTATAAGTGGGGGAGAGGACACAAAGGGAGTTTTGGAAAAGGAAGAATTACAATCATCTTTTTCTCATTCCAAAAATCTCTTAAATGGACCATTGTATAAATTTTTTTGTTATAAAGTCTAAATAGGAACAAAAAATATTAATTATTCATGTTTTTTTTCATTATTAACCCTAATATATTTTGTTTAACCCCTAGAAAATTCATTTACACCTTGAAAAAAATAAATATTTTTTATTTTTTTATTATTCATTATGGGCAGGAATTATGTTGAAATTATTAGTTAAGTTAAATTATTCTAATTTTAAATATTGAGTCCATTGTTTCAAATTCTACTAAAAAAGTGGTACATTTTAATTTAAAATAAACATATAGGCATGTAGAAAAATGGGTTTCCAAACGAAAAACATTCATAAGTTAGAAATGTTTTTATATCAACATTCATCATGAAATTGAGTAAATTAACATATTTTTAATTAATTAATATATAATTAAAATAATTTCACTTTTAAAAAAAAATTATAATAAAAATGGTCTAGTAAATTTTTAAATAATCAATTTCTAATAAAAAGGTTTTTGTAACTATTCCTCAGAAAATGAAAATTTTAAAAAATTAATAAAAAATTACCCTTATATAATTATTAAATGATGATTTCAAAAATGAAGATCATTTTAAAAAAATTATAAATGTGTAAAAAATTAATTTTAACTTATGTTCAAAAAGTAAGACTAATATGCCTTTTAGAAAAAAAAAACAGTTTTTCAAAAAACATTTCTCTCCCTTTCAAGGAGGTATTATTTTATTTATAATAACTATATAACCACTAAATTAAATTTATATAAATATAGAAAATTTGTTTTAGAAATTTTTTAAAATTCAGATCCAACATTTTAATAAATATGTTATAATGGTCTTGTATAAATAATAACATTTTAATAGTGTATCATGTTTCATTTAATCCTGGTGTTGCATGAATCACATACTATTAATGAGATTTAATTTGTTTAAAAATAAATATATCATAAATTATTGGGGTGTTTCATTCTTCCCCATTTCAAAAATTTCTCCTTCCAAATATCATATTATATAATAAGATGAACTCATGTTAGGTCACATCAACTTCATTACATCTTATGGATCCCATGTTGTTTATTCAAACTTGTGGTTTCACTACAACACCTTTTCCTAATGAGTTGTCTTGTTTCACTAAATGTTGTGTCAACAATCCAACATATTCCCTATATTCTCCTCATATGAAAGGTAGTTTCCAATAATACCATAAATGGATTCACTACATATGAGGGCTATTCTTTGTACCCCCTTAAGAGGGGTATGTGGAACAGATCATTTACATGAGATATGTTATGTGAGATTGATAGTTTTTAGAATACCACTCTGATATTTTCTTGGATATCAAAAGGGACAATGTATCTAGGACTATGATTTCCTTTCTTCCCAAACCCCATAAATGTATTCCATAGTGGAAAATAGAGGAACACCTTATATCTGAATTAAAACTATAGGCATCTTTGATAATAATCTGCATAACTATTTTTTCAAATTTTCATAAATTTCATGTGTCATGGATTGGCTTTGAACTTTTATAAAATATATTGGTCAATATAATGTCCCATCATCTTCCACTCTCCAAAATCATCCCATCATGTTAGAATCTGAAACCACCTCATATATATGACCTCATAATGTTACATTTGAATGCTTGAATTGAATATGTTTTTATATGAGAACTCTACTTGTGGAAGGTGTTGACATAATCATCGTTAGATATAAATTAATAATCAACAATTATATCCTCTATATTTTTGATGTTACTCTCACACTAATCATCAATATTAGGAGTATATATAGTGATAAAACTAATTTTTTATATCTAATGATTTCTAAAGGCTTTTGTAGAGCATTTTTGTAAACCATGAATATTGGTTATATGTAATTGAAAGTGTATCTCTATAAAATATTACCACCTACCTTATTTATATCATAGGTATTTTTTCAGGTGATATGTCTTCTATGATTGAAATGATATGTACCAACATAGAATGTCTATCAAATACCACCCAAATAGAATTATTTCATTTTGGTTTTATAGGGATTATTAAAAAGAAATACATGGTTATGTTTTTCTATTTCCATGTCGGTATAGGAATTCATTTCATCTTGAACATATAATTTTTTAATTTATCATTGACTAATTGGTATAACAAGCATCGGAATTCAAATTCCAAAATATCCCCCTTCATGTTATCCCATTAAATGTATTTTCATTAGATCTCTATTCATGTTAGTAATTTAGAGATCAGTTGAGAAGGACAAGATGTTCACATCATCTAGAAGATCCCTCTTCGTCTATGGTTTTTACATGACACTTATTTAGGTTCCAAACCATATAATTCCATCTCTAGTAAAGTTGAACTCCTATATATTCACTACCTTTTTCAGTGGAACATTATAATCATTCTATGTTTCGTTAAACCTATCAAAAATGGATGGTCGAGATATTATTCAAGAATTATATGATGAAGATCCTTTTACTATTATTATATACATATTTTGAAAATTTAATATGATTTAATCCTTCTCAATTTTATTCATTTATAATATTTCCAAATCATTTCTTATTATATAATTAACTACATTGTTTTCCAAGAATGGTAATGTATTATGATGGTATAGTCCCTGATTATATCTAATTTTTTTATTGGAACATATTAATATCATTATATTTTAATATACCTTTAAGGATCCTATAATACATATATATTTCACATATATAACTATAGTGATAATTTCACTATATCTTCACTGAAATAAATAATGTAGCCAAATTATGGTCATGCATGTGGTAGCTCATATAAGGGCTTGAATCTATGTAGTTCCACACAATGTTTTTTTTTTCAAAGATCAAAGTTCTCATAGGTGTCTCTAAAGATGTATGGAGGAGTTCTATTAAGTAAAAGATGGAATGTGGGGGATTAAGCATCATTTAACTATATTACACGATGTAAAATCCAGTTTAACATGTTTTCCAAGAAATCATCATGACGTGTAGACTTCTACACAATGTGAAAGAAGGATTCATGAAGTCAAATACTTTATGGATAGAAAAATATTGAGATGCCACATGTTTTTCTATAGAACTCAACCTCAAGGTATTACATGACATGAAAGGGGATTACTTGTCGTGTAACACCCCGATGTAGTATGTTTTATGGTTTTCTAGCCACTTAGTTTTTGTTAAAACTTATGGCTACAGTGGATGTCCCTCGACCCCAGGAAACAGGATGACCCTCTCTATATCATTGTGAGGATTCTTTCATCAAGGTATGATCCCTAGCTCCCCCCTTAGATCCGTAGAAATCTGTATTCAATATAAGGTATGATCTACCTTTATTCTAGTGGTTTCATTGATATGTTTCCTTCCATTTATCATTTATATTTGATGGATCATGATCTCCATGGTTATGATGGAGTTTTTCTTGATGGTTTTTGGTACGTTTGTGGCACAACCTCCTTAGGCTGATGTAGTTGTTGCGGAAAAGATGATTACGATCCATTGAATTGATCAACTATCATGATAAACAATGTCAATGTGGTTTTTAGGCAGCGGATTAATGGATTTTCAATACTTTCATGAAATCGTAGAGATATCAAGATTTAAACCTTGGATTACAATGTAATTGAAAAAATTAAATACTTGAAATAGATTAAAGAATTGTTATCGATCACATAATGTTGTTTTCTCTTTATACTATGATAATGGGTTGCCTCATTATTTGATCGATATTGTGACATATATTCCTTGATTGATTTATCATTTCGTTCTATATGTAAAATGGAAATGAAAGTAAATCCCGAATTAAATGATAATTAATTAGTTAAAAGATAGAGGCATTTTAATGAAGCTGGTTGTTTTTGTTTAAATTTGATGTTGATCATGATGATATGGATATTCATGTATAATGTAATTGGTTAATGAACCTAAATATTGTTGGTGATTATTGATTAATGATTAATGTCAGGATAAATTAATTTCAGATAGCTTGCTATTGCTTGTTGCTTTTGTTTCCCATAGTTGGAACCTGTGAAAAAATAAATGATTAATTAAATGTGGAATACAGAACTAGTTGTGTGATAAATGTAATTCCTTATTGGTTCTAGATTATCACATTCTTGTAATGGACATGTACCTTATTTTTTTGAAGTCGTATATCTCGTTGTCTGTGAAGGTTGAATTCCTTGTTTAGGGAAAAGACGACAGTTTCTATATTTGTTTTTTTCCTATAGTTTGAGACATGACATGAGCCCGGGATAGATAACCATAGAGGGTTTTTGTGGTATGTGGGGGCATATAATCCGAGTGTTTTTTTTATAATTTTATGCATGTAGTTGCGAGATGCATCATTTTATGCATGTGGATTCAAGAGGACACCAGAGATGATGGAACATGTTGAAGTTTGACAGACCTATTGATATAAAAGTTTGATTCATTATGAATATGTTTTTTTGATTATCTACATTACTTTACCCAATTCATTAAGAAAATGTATTTCATTACAATCCTTCCACGAGAGGTGAAGATGTGCAGGGTATTCCATGTGGATTTTGTTTTTAGGTTCACATGGTTGATGGGTCTACCCTCCCGCTATCGGTGGAAAGACTCCAAGGGAAGATAATCTTTTCTCCATGTTGAGCCCCTTTTTTGGTACCATAGAATTTTATCCCATAATATATGTTTATATGTAAATGTTAATAAAATTAAATAAGTTAATTAATGATGTTTATCCCACTAGTTTGGAGCTTTTTGGAATGTAATACTGAGGATGTACTTCTGAGAAGCCTTGGACTCGGTTTTCTTATGTCTGAAGGGAATATATCTTATTAGAATGCTAATGGAATATGACATGGAATAGATAATGGTTAATTAATGATAAAATAATTAATTAATGTAAATTTAAATTGATGAAAAGTGATCATGTAACTTAATGAATCTATTAAAAATAGACGTGTGCTTATAAGATATCTAGTCGTAGTAGTGGTCGTTGGGAGTCTGAGAGACATGATCTGTAGTTGATTCTATGAATATGTTATGAATATAGTGTGGTTGTTATCTATATTTTATCATATAATTTTTGTGTTTCTATTCGCTACTCCACCCTATTTGTTTGGGAATATGACACCCCAGGGATTCTAAGGCCTGGGGTTTTTTCCCCAACATCTCAGTGGGAAGATGAATGGCTGACAACCCCCTTTGACCCCGAACTACTCTATTAGTTGTTACTTGAGCTGGTATGCACGACATTTAGTTTTTCTAATATATGTTTATAGAGGGATGTAATGGTTTGTGGATATTGATTACACATATATTTTTTATATAGTTTCCTATGGACTACTATAGGAGTGACTTGTATATGTTGTGATGGATTGAAGATCCTTACTCAGTATGAGATGTAATGGCTTGAGGTATTATACCTAATATATGATACATGTTCTGTGAGATATGGTGGATCTAGGAAACAACCTGGTAACATTTAGTTTTGTAGATGTGTGGGTGTGTTGCATGAGGTGTATGTTCTGGTGCTTTTCCTAGGTGTCTTCGGGATAGCCTTTTTGGAGAGAGGTGATTTGGATGTGCAACATTGGGGAAAAGTGGAAAACTTGTGGGGAAGTAGTAGAAGGGACCCTTGATATTAGTTATTATATTTTATACTCTTGGAATATGATACTTGGGGATAGTATCCATAGTGAGGCTAGGAACATTGTAGACCTATTTAGGTGATGTGTTAGTTTCACTTGTGGTTCACTGTGATTTTCATGCTTTTTTTACTTTTCAGTGTGGGGCTTCGAGGATGATCAAAATGAATATACTGTTATACTCACCCATCATCTATATAAACTATTTTCAATTCAATTACAATGGTTTGGAAATTATTCTTGTTACTATGAGCATGGGGTTTGAGGAAACTATTTGGGCTTTGTGGTTGCTATTGCTTTACTTCCTTTTAGTAGATGCAGTTTTCCTTTTTTGTTATAGTAGGCATTGAATAAAATTACATATATGTACTTGGGGTTTTTATATTTTATTCTGCATAGGTGTTGTTTGGTGTATATCCTATCTCTCTCATTCACATGTGTTCTCTTTAAGGGTAATGCCTCTCAGGCGTGTTTACAGTACCATCAATTATTATCACCATCCTGGGGCCTACTAGAGGAGTGACTGGGTACTCATTATCTCCGTTATACCTTTCATGAACTAGGATACATACACTTTGTGGGGAGGTGGTCATTATTGAGTGGTATTAGAGTTCCAGTTGATGTATAGGATGGAGATTGGAGTTAGGAACATGTGATTTTTCATGGGTTGGTAGGGAAACACTGTCAGCTATGTTTAGAAGGCACTGTAAACAAGGTAGACTGGTTGAGACATAGGTATTTAGGGCCCCCTATGGTCTATTTAATAGAACATTAAGCATACCATGGATACAAAGATAAGTGCCACTTGTTGTAGGGTAGATACTTAGGAAAGGATCACTCATCATTCTTCTGTGTACCTATTTTTGAATGGGTAGACCATGGGATAGGTTAGCCTAAAAAGAATAAAATAAATCAATTAATTACGATTGAAGTACTACATATTCAATGTTTATGTAATCTAATTGTCTAATATTTTGTAGTTATGGCACTAGATCGACCTCTCATCAGGTTCATGTAGAATATGTTCAGTAGGATTCACCTACAGATTGATACAGTGTAGAGGTTGGTGATGATGAAAACTGTATGAGAAGACTCTGAGAGATTCAGCGCCAGAGAATGAAAAGGTATGAGGGCTCAATTTCAGATGTATTCATAGAATAAGGGTTGGATTAGGTTGGGATAACCATCAGTTTTATCTATTCTCAGAAGAGGCATTTGGTGTCATTAGTAGTGATGATGCTACGTGGGGAAACGAGGCAGTGGTGGTTCTTGTTTATAGGCGATCACGAGGAGTCTGTAGTCTCATGGGATAAGTTCTGAGAGCATTTTAGAGATGAGTTTCTATATTTGACCATGAAGGTATCTAGTCTATAGGATCTTCTTACCCATTTATTTGTGAGAACCAGTGTATGAATGTTTGTGATCAGTTTTAGGATCCTACTATGATATGCTTTGGACCCGTTTCCAGATGAGGAATCCAAGGTAAGGTATTTATAGGAGGCATTGCATCCAGAGATCCAGTTCTAGGTCACTCCATTTATTCTTAAGAAATATCTCAAGGTGTTTTCTAGGGAAGAGGTCATTGAGAGGAAATTAGCTAAAACCATATCAAAACAATAACCGAGTCATTAGGATTCCTCATGATGTAGAGTTGTGGTAAAAGGTTCCTAGTTTTTAGTAAACAAGAGTTTTCATTCATTTGGGGGTTGGTCCCAACACTCATTGTCTCATTTAGCTAGGTTATCACCAATTATGACTATGCGAAGGGATGATGTGCTTACTTTTCTTTTGGAGTCCAAGGTCATCAATGTCATGAGTGCTATAATTTTTTGATTAGTTAGTAAGTGCTAGCTGTTCCTCCTTAGGTTCCTCTATTGAGGCAGTTCCTATCAAGGTAGAAGCAATAGGATGCACTAGAATTGGATTAGTAGTGAACTGATGGGGTAGGCATTGGACAACCTCGGGATTATCCCCATTCTTAGAGTGCATATTGTGGTCATTTTGGTGGTCGTCAGTAGGGTCAGAGAGTCCATGGAAGAGGTCATGGACAGCTTCATGTGTTAGCATTACTGACACTAAACAAGCCAAACATCGTTTGAGATACCCTTTACTTATTTTACAAATGGGTGCATGGATTATTAGATTCAAGAGTGACACAATCCTTCATATCACTTGACCTTTTCCATGCATTGGGACTTGAGGTAGAGATAATTCCAATGCCTTTGGTGTTGAGTTTGGTAGTTGGAGTGGTGTTGACTTGTTTGAAGTATGTAGAGACTGTGAGCTAGTGCTAGGGTAGTACCGCTCTTTTTGAGATTTTATATTATTATGAATACAACCACATGATTTCATCCTCAACAAGGATTGGTTATATTTAGTGTAAAGTATTTTGGATTTCTTCTACATGATTGTGAGGTTATTCGATGCTGATGGAGAGTCAACAGTGTTTGTCGGTAATCAAGACCCTCATATGGGTCATATGTGCGTTCCATTGTTTTCATCCTTTATGGCTCAGCTGATGTAGAGTTTTTCGGAAGTCCATTAGTTTGTCTTTTCAATATTCATGGAAGATTTCCCTGAATTCTCTCTAGAATAGGTTGTAACATTACCTTACCAATGGGAGATTATGTTCGGGAATGAGCTACAAGAAGGTTTATGTCCTACCACAATGTATCTATATATGATGGTTCCTTCTAAGTTTCAAGAGAAATGTGTACATCTCAATGGTATTTTTCAATGTGGTTTTTTTCATCCAAGTGTGTCACCGTAGGGTACACCAATTTTTTTCATGGAGAAGCTAGGTGATTGTTTGTGGTTATGTGTCGATTATCATCGGTTGAATCATGTGACAGTGAAAATATAGTATCCTCTTCTATGGATTGATGATTTATTCAATAAACAAAAGGGATAATGTTTTTTTCTCAAATATCAATTTTCATTTAGGATACAATAAGATGCATTTAGAGGAAGGGGTTATTCTGAATACTAATTTTTGTTGTCGTCATGGGAATTATGATTTCATTGTGATTACATTCGGTGTGAAAAATGATCTAGCAGTGTTCATTGGGTTGATTAATATTGTCGTCCATGAGTTTTTAGATATGTTCATGGTGGTTTTCATCGATGACATCCTTGTGTACTCCACATCTGATAAGGAGCATACAAAGTAATTGTGTGCTGTTTTGGGAGTACATAATCATCCAAATCTATTTGGGAAGTTTAAAAAGTGTGAGTTTGGGCTCAAGAAGTCTATTTCATAGGTCATGATATATCCTAGTAGAGAGTAGTTGTGGATTCATGAAATTCAGAAGTAATTGTGTCTTGGTAATCCCCCAAGGTAGTGGCATACGTGAAATATTTCCTTGGTCTTCCAGACTATTTCAGGAGGTTTGTTTTTTATTTCTCTTAGGTTGACACTCCTCTGATAGAATTGACCATGAAGGACTAGAAATTCTTATGGACTGATTAGTGGTAGGCATCTTCTAAGAATCTTAGGGAAAAGTTATTCAGTTCTCTGATTATTTTTCTTTCAATAGATGGAGTTTAGTTCAAGAATTTCTATGATGTTTTGTGTCTTGGGTTGGGTTATGTTCTTATGTAGCAAAGATCTGTTATTTCTTATGGGTATCAGTAATTGGGTCCCCAAAAATGTAACTATTCCACCCATGATCTAGAGTTTGTAGCATTAGTGCATTCCTTAAATTTGTGGATGGATTACCTCAATGGAAAGTGATTTGTGGTCTTCACCAACCACAAGAGCCCAATGTATGTTTTCTCCTAGCATGAATTGAACCTGTGACAAAATTGGTGGATGGAGTTCTTACAGGATTAAAATACATATGTTTTGTATACACATGGTAAGGGAAATGTTGTGGCTGATTCATTGAGTAGGAAGTCACACAGTGATGTAGTTCATGAATCAGATGATTCATGGAGAGTGATGGAAGATATTTTAGTATTACATCTAGATATGGGAAATGTTGGGAGTAGAGGTGTCCTTTTTTAGTTGAAGGTGCAGTCATATCCAGTGCAATAGGTTGAAGAGTTCCAGTTGGGGGATCTTGTGGTGTTGGTCTGAAGATACCAAGTTCTTTCTGGAAAGGACCCTTATTGTTGTTCTGAAGATGAAAAACACCAAGTGTTGTTTTTGGGAATACTTTTCATTCCTTTGGTGTTGTGTGACATGGTTCTCAGAGAGATCCATAATTTATCATTGACAGTACATCCTAGCATGAAAAATATGTACCAAGCGTTGAGAGGTCAGTTTGAGTGGATTTTATTGAAGCATGTAGTTTCATAGTTTGTGTCTCGGTGTTTGTTATTCCTGAAGGTGAAGCTCGAGCACCATGTTCCTAATGGTTTTCTCCGTCTAGTATATGTTCCACAGTGGAAGTGGGAAGACATCTCAATGGAATTTGTTGCCAATTTTCCTTGATATCAGGAAGGATATGATTCTATATGGGTAGAAGTGGATCATTCGAAAAACTAATCCCATTTTATAGCGATCAAGGAGTCTTACTCAAGGGTGGTTTTGTTGAGGTAATATCTGGAGGTGGTGGTGAGGATCCATAGAGTCCCAAGGATGATAATTTCTGATCAATATCCTCATTTTACCTCCAGGGTGGGGATATGTACCCAATATAATTTTTCATCCTAACTATGTCTTAGAACCAATTCTAATCCATAGTTGGATGATCAAACAGAGTGGTCCATCCAAGCTCTTGAAGACATTTTTCACTCTTATGTCCTGGCTTTTGGAGGTTCATGGATTTGGCAAATGACCTTGGTAGAGTTCTATTACATAAATTTTTTTCACTCCACCACTGGTATGGCCCCATTTGAACCCTTTTATGGATGACCTTTATGTTCTTCCTTGTGCTGGACTAGGGTGAATGAGTCGGTTATTATCAGGCTGGAACTGATACAAAATATGATTGAGATGGTTTATGTGATTTGTGAGTAGATGATGACAACACAATATCATTATAAGTCCTATAAAGATCATAGCAGGTGAATTCTAAAGTTTGGTTTTGGGGATCTTGTGTTCCTAAAGGTGACTCCCCATTAATTGAAATTACGTTTTGGTCATGGGAGTAAGCTTTCTCCCCATTTTTTTGGTCCTTTCAAGTTGTGGGATCATATTGGATCCATGGAATATCAGGTGGAACATCCCCCATCGATGATCTAGATACATGATGTTTTCCATGTGTCATAGCTCCATCAGTATCTTCATGATGACTCTCACATCATCTATTGGGTTGAGATCGATGTTGGTTAGGATGATACATTCAAGGAGAGGCCTTTAGAGATCCCAAACCTCTAAGAGAAGGTGTTACATAGGATTTCTATCCCCTTGGATTGTATCTTGTAGTGGCATAGTGGCACATATGGTCGTATATGGGAATGTGAGTTGCAAATACGCACTCAGTACCTTGAGCTATTTTGGGTTAACCTATTCTCTTGTAATGTCATTTGTTTGATTATTTTAGAACCTTTCTATTTATGATATGTATTTCTCTTGTTTCTAGTTTTGGATTTCCCTTTTTTCAATGGTATCTCCCATGGGGGAGTTTTTAGGATCTATTGTTGTAACACCGCGACCCCAGTTACCTCGAGTCGGTGCATTGTTTCATAACATTGGCTTGATCAAAAGAGATAAAGTCTTGAAATATCAATTATATTAGTATACATGGAAGTACTAGATACATACATTAGTTTTACATTGCATCATAATAAAAACAACAATATTTTGTCCAATTTTAACACACTCATATCCCTTAACCTATCCCTATAGGTTAAGCATAATATAGTTCTTTACATCCTTAGAAAAAAAAAACATAAGAATGGTGTGAGCTCAGATGCTCAGTTAGGATATCAATATAGCAGACTCTATCATAAATAAGAATAAACAATTAAGGCAATGTATAAGACTAAAAAATAGGCCTTTTAAACATATACTTCAGCATAATATGGAAAAGATAAATCTAATAGTTCCATTTACTTATTCACATGGGTATTCTACTAGTCAAATAATCAAATGTAATATCAATAGCTAGTTTCAAGATGATTGAATGCATAATGCCGGACATCATAACAACATAGTCAAGGCCTTGTTCCAAGACTACAAATAAGATTTTGTCAAGGCCGTATGCCAAGACACTAGTTTGTCTTATTAGTCCAACCGATGCATCGAGGAGCTATACAGAGCTCCACCCATCACCTACTAAGTCCAGTTCATTCCCTATATGATATTATTGAAACATAATCTAAATATTGGTATTAAAACTGGCATACGAAATGTCAATATTTTAACCAAAAACCAAGAATGGTATAAAAATAGAACATCTACAGTCAACCAAAACTCATTAAATACAATATGGAAGATTTTTTATAATAAATCAACCTCAATCAGGAATAATGAAGGATATTTACTTAAATGAAAATAATTAGTAAAACTATTTGAGATAAATATCCCCTTTTTCATGAAAACATTTAAAAGTATCACTATTTATCAAGAAGCTGTTAAAAATTTGATTTTTGGATCAAAGTGTCCAATACTAATTTTAATGTTTGAATGGAATTTTAATTTTAAAACATTCATGTCCATATAAATAAATCCATAACACCATATTTAAAACATTTACATTAATGAGAAAGATTTAGAATAATAATTATTTAAAAACATTTAAAATGGTATTTTAGTTAGAGTTCATAAACAAATGTGAGAAACTAGAATAAAAATAATTGAGATAATAAACACATTATAATATCATGAGAATAAATGGTTTCATTAGATATTATGTCAAAGAACATTATGTACACCATATAAATCGAATTGGTGCATAACAGCAATGTAAATTGAGAAAAATCCATTATAAAGAAAATATACTTAGGTTAAGGATAAAACATTGAAATAACTATGTGTGAAAAATATAAATACACTCATTGTGATTAGATATTCAGTGTAAATCAATCAGAGTACATTCACACATATTCTTGTAAAAACAACACCAATGACGTGGATGTTTAACTCAAGGAATTAAAATTGAGTTAATATTACTCTTATAAAGTTTATATCAATGAATTGAGAATTTATCAATGGATTGATTATGTGTATAAAAAAGTATATCCACACAAAGGGGAGTGGAAATTACTACATAGGTAAATAAATAGTGATTTCACACATAATCTTGGAGTAAAAAAATCAATGAAGTTTGCGTAGAACCCTATGACTATAAATTGAAATTAGAAAATCTCTTATTGATTTGGAATCTTATGAAACATACACCCCATAAATGATGGATAAAAAAATGAAGATTTAAATAAACACAAATTAATGTATATTACACAAGAAATACAATCATGGGTAGCACATACACCAAAAAAATGAAAATATTGGCAATATAGCAAGAATCTCACGTTAATAAGAAGTGAGATGAAAACCCCTTACCACGTACTTCTACATAGTCGAGGGTACGTCAACCTCCTATGTAATATTTAAATTATTGTTATTAAATTATATAATAACCACATACCTAAATATGATTTCATATATGGTCTTCTAATATTTCTTTGGTAATAGTATTTCAGTAGTATCATTGTTTTGGTAGTTAACTGATTCATTTTACTTTATATGTTTTGTTACATAAGTAATGTTTTTTATGGATAAGAAGTATTTGATTCATATCTAGAATTATATTATGTTTTTAAACAATATATTTAATCTTAAAATGAATATTATTCTGGAATGGTTATGATGGGGAATGAATCGCATCGCGTTCGTGGAGACGGTAATCTGTACGCATGCGTGAGGGATAATATCATTCCATTGTTGGTGAAATCATATGTAATTGGATGGTATATCATATATACAAAATCATTAACAAGCTATATTTATTATTTACATAAATTATACTCATTTTTATACCCATCAAAATAGTAAAGTGTTGAATAGAAAACTACACCACGACGTGGAGACGGTAAGCCGTACGTACACATGTATGATGACTTTGTCATTCATTTGATAATTAACATAATGAATATGGATGTACCATATTTATAATAAAATCATATTAAGTATAAGGTACCAGAGTTATTATATTGTTATGGAAACAAAAAATAAAGATAAAGTGGAAGAAGAAAAGAACTTTGAAAGAGGTGATGAAATCATTACCTCTTCTTCGGGTGCTTCCTTTAGATTTGATCAAAAGGGATCCATAGGATGGATTTATGATCAAATTAAGGACTCTAGGATGTAGTGAGGTTAGTTAGTAGGATATTTGAGTTGGGTTTTGCTGATCCAAATGTCTTTGGGGGTGTGATTTTGAGAGAAGGGGAAGTATCCTTTTATAAGAGATGTGAGGGTCACTTTAGGAAAAGAAAGAAATAATAATTAATTATACAATCATATTTGGTATATAATGGATCAAAAAAGAATTTATTTCTAGGATAAGGTGGGTAGAGGACTAAAACCTCTCCTAAAATAGGTTTTAGACAGGTTTAGGACACCATATTAACCATATCTTTTAGATTTAACTCTTAGTTTAATAGTAAACTTTTAGCATGCATTATTTTATTATTATAATAAATGGTTAATAAAAAAACTATAAAAATCCAAGAGAACCACAAGTGGTTCATTATTGATATATATAACCTTAACTAAGTCATTTGGATAATCCTTATATTTTTAGGAATATTATATCAATTAATAATATAGTATTTGTTTTAAAAACTCATTTATGTCAATTTTGACACTACTTTGTATTTAGTTTCTGTGAAAGTCATAAAAACTTTATCACTTTGAAAAAAATATATTAAATAAACCCTAACATATCATATTAACCTATAAAATTCTTGAAACAAATAAAAAGTCTCAATTTAAAATTATATTAATATTTAAAATATCAATTATTTTAATCATTCAAATAATAAGGTAATTACTACATCATCATTGTGTCATAAATAAATTTAATTATATAATGTATAAAAATTATAAATAAAATACCATTATGTAGGAAATATTTTCATATTTCTAATTAATATTAATAGTTAAATTTATCTTATTTATAACCCTATATTAAATATAATTAAATTATTAAACATGGAATCTAACACTTTAACTCTTCTTTAAAAAAAATAAATGTCCTAATCTAATCCAAGTGGACCAAAAGGATCATATTTTATTCCTAATGTTGATTTTTTTGAAATACACTTATACAATGGAATTAAGACATGTGTTAGGATAATTATAATATCATTTTTTTCTTTTAATTACCCTATTTACTTTGAACCGTGGTAAATAAAATTTAAATGTTACTATTCACAAAATATTATCTCCATCATATTGAACCAAATTTTACTTATGTAAACCTTGTCTCTCATATTTTTTAAATTCAATTCACAGAAGTGGTAAAATGATATTTTATGCAAATTTGAAAGTGTGCCAAGAAGGTAGGTAAAAGACGTTAAAAGTAAAATAAAATTTTATATATCTAATTTTATTATAAAATGAATCCAATGAATTAAATTGTAATAATATTGGTATTATGCATCTATTTTGGATAGTAAATAAATTTAAATAAAAAATAATTATTAAAATAAAATGTTGGTTTTTAAGTACTATGTAGTATTTTTCACTATTCATGAAAAATTTAATGTTTTCTGAAAAATAGAAAAAATAAGCTTAAAATAATTTTGATATTCAAAATTCATGAATGATTTATATTTTAGAAAATTCAAAACATAGAATTTTCATTAATTAATTTAAAATTAATTTCTGTTGTCAAAACCAGAAAGCGTTTGTTTGAGAAGTAAAAAGTATCAAAAGATTGATATGTGATTATGTAAAATTTAAATGTAAAATTATTTCCAATAACCAAAATTGGTTTAAATGATAAAAATATAATCTAATTATATTTCAAAACCATTCAAATTTATAGTTTTACAGAAAAAATTATTGTTATTAAAAAAGTTGTTTTTAATTAAAATTTAGTATGTTTTTACTATTCATCAAAATATTACTGTTATTAGAAAAACAAAAAAAAAATATCCAAACTAAATTTTTTGTCCTGCTTATAATGAATAATTTAATTTCATCAAATTTAATATATAAAGGTGTAAAATATTTTATTTTGAAAGGGTTCCTCATTAAAAGGCAAAAAAACTACATTTTTTGAAAAATACTTCTTCTATCTGAAAAATAGAATTTTCCTTTATATTATGTCTATGACACAGAAAATATGAATCTTAAAATTATATGGGATATATATATAAAAATATTTGGTTATTAATATTCCAAACCTCTTTTTAAACGGCTAGTTTGATAGGTCGTGGTGCCCTTCAACTCGGTGTTGCGTACTTCACACACTATCATATTATTTAATGAGAAATGTACCATGGACTATTTGAGTGTTACATTCTTAACTCCTTCAGTAAATTGCATCCTTGAAATTTCAAATTATTATTCATAAATAAAAGGTTAAAAAATATATGATACCATTGTGGAAAACCCAAATCAAAAATAGGGTTAATAAAATTTAGTCATAATAAGAGGGAAAGAGAAATGAAAAAGTCACCACCAAATTAGGATTTTGAATGGAGAACATTGGTGGAAATTATAATTGGAAGAAAACATAAATATTTGTAGGGAGTGACTGAGGAAATCAATCACAAACAAGTGAATGGAAAAATATGGGTCTTGAAGCCATAAATATATGATGATATAAAATAACACCAGTTCAACAAAACATTAGGTATTAGGATAACACATTTTTTGTTTTAATATTATTTTCATAATGTTTAAGAATTATTTTATTCACAGAATAATAAAGTTAATACTTGACAAGTATACTTCCATTTTTTAACTATTTTCTACCACAAACTCATCTTTCACTCCAAAAGATAAGTATTCAAGATGACTTGGTCACACCTGAAGTGCTACAATAAACTCATATAGAATCATATAATCCACAAAATATGAACTATATATTTCTCTTGTCTTTAGAAACTAACCAAAAAAATGGTTATTACATGATCATATGATCCCCAAAAATGACAATCCTTAAGAGAAATAAATACAACTCTTAATCTCCAAAATTAAACGAACAATAACAAAAGTACAACAAAGACCATTAAAAAAAATTGTCCATAAAATACATCAAAATAATCAAAGCTATATTTAGAACCTAAAATTTAGAAGGATTTGATCACATATTATTCAATGATACATTTAAAATTTATCTCCAAATAATATCGACTAATCTTAAAGTCACATACATAAAAAGTAATTAACCAAATCACATATTCTTTATGATAGCTTAATAAATTTTTATAAATAACCCAAATCTATATATGTCTCAAAAAAATCCATTCTTCCAGTATAAAAATCAACCATTAATCATCAAATGAAATCCCATAGTATTCTATTTTCCTTAGGTATATAGTGCTCTCAAAAGAGAGAATGTCTTCCAAAATAACATTTATCACTTAATCACCAAATCATTTTACTATACTAAGGATAAATAATATGTTCCCAAAATCACCATATTCATGATCCATAAAATCATTTAACAAAAAACAATTAGTCATACTAACCAGGGACTTCACAAAGTCCAGTGGGAGGTGATAAATTCTAGTCACACTTTGGTTGTGGGTTCGATTCCTGCAGCTTTGTCTGACTTGATGGGTTGTCACACGGTCTGCATGTTGTTATTTTTCAAAAACTATATAATTTTTTAACATTCATCAAAATGAGATAAATTCCTCAAAAATAACCATAACATATATTATCCACAAATGTTATCACATAAATTGCATTTTCTTCCCAAAATGTAATAACCTATATTTGACTCAAATTCAAGGATCATATAAACCCAAATGGTTCTTTATAATTATATTCAAAAAAGAAAAGATAATTTTTACTCAAATATTATTTTCACATAACAAACTTCAGGGTTACACATACAGGAGAAAATTCTTCCAAAGTAATCCCATCAACAAAGAGCATTTATACTATTAAACATTTCTCCATCCATTTATTTCCACATAGGTTTTTCCTTGTATTAGAGGTTATCCAATATAATATGACATTGACTTGGGTAATGCCCATGTCCCCTACATTTAAGGAAAATTATTGTAAATGGATTATTAGGATCATTTTTATTTTATTACATAGAACTCTTTATTTTACCTCGAAAATTCTTTACTTTATGTCCTTTCCCACACATAAATCATTTCATTATTCCATTGAGACACTTTTCTGGGTGTCTCCTTCAACATTTCCTACATGATGGAAAATGTTCTTTCTTTTCTCCATGGTCTCCAATGCTGGAGATCTTTTCACTCTCTACCTTTCTCTTATTTGTTGATTTTGAGAGTTGGTTAATGTATATTTTGTTGATCAAACATTTGGAAAATTAATTCGGCATGAACACGATATCTTTTACTCCTATCAACATTCCATTTCATTTCTCATTTCCACCACTATTCCAACCTTGTATATCATCTTCAATTTTAATATGACTTCCTTGGAATCCATCCATTGACTAAAACCATAATGTAGAGTGTGAGTAAAAATATTCATAATTTCATTTACATAATATCATGACACCTTATTTTAAATCTAAAAACCCTTAGGATTAATTAAGGTTATTTATTGTGATCTTATATTAAAATCCTTCAAATAGGTTTTCAATGAAAACATGAATTATCCTTTGCATATCCCCCGAGAGTGTCGTAACCAAGAGTGCTGCAATGCCCATTATCACGTACCAGGATACCCCAGGTCAATCCCGAAACTCCTTATCAGAGTTTTTACTCCATGGTAATATGTGACAGAGCTGGATCTACCTACTCATATCTAGACAAGGATGCATTTCATGGAAAATACACAAAGTCAATACATTACCAAAATTATAGGATGTTTTTCTATACTAATCCTTAAATTCTATCTTAGTGTAATGTTCTCTTGTTAGAGTTTTTTCAAATCTGGTTTCCATGGTTTATACAAAACTTCCTCTGATAATAATTTTAATGCCCCAACCCTAGTTACCAAGAGTCTATGCATTATTACATGACATTGGCATGATCACAAGAGATCATGTCTCAAAAGACCGATTAGTTTAGTATCCTTGTATGTACTAGATACATACATATGTTTAACATTATATCATAAAAAAACATACACAATGTGTCCCCTTTGAACACAATAATATCCCTTTACCTATCCCTATAGTTCAAGCATAATACACTTCTTCACATCCCAGGAAAATGAAAGCATAATAAAGGGGTGAGATCACATGCTCAGTAAGGGAAAAAATATACCAGAAACAATCATAAATAAGAATAAACATTTATGGCAATGTATAAGACTAAAAAAAGCCTTTTAAAATCAAACATTAGGATAATATGGAAAATATAAATCAAATAGATCCATTTACTTATTCACATGGATATTCCACTATTCTAATAATGACATGTAATATCAATAGCTAATTTCATAATGATGGAATGCATAATGTCGAACATCATAACCAGAAATTCAAGGCCTATTGTCTAGACTACAAATAATATTTTCACAAGTCCTCGTGCTGAGACACTAGTTTGTCTCGTAAGACCTACCGATGCATCGAGGAGTTATAGAAGGCTCCACCCATCACATACTATGTCCAATGCATTCCTCATATGGAAATGTTGAAACATAATCTAAACATTCATATTAAAACTAGCATACGAAATGTCAATATTTTAACCAAAAACCATGAATGGTATAAAAATAGAACATCCACAGTCAATCATAACTCAATCAATACAATATGGAAGATTATATTATAATAAATAAACCTCAATCAATAATAATGAAAGATATTGACATAAATGAAAATAATTAATAAATCTATTTGAGAAAAATATCCAATTTTTCTTAAAAACATTTAAAAGTCTCAATATTTATCAAGGTGATGTTAAATATTCGATTTTTGAATCAAAGTGTCCCATAACACTTTGAAACATTGAATGAATTTTAATTATAAAACATTCATGTCCATATAAATAAATCCTTAACACTAATTTGAAAACATGGATATTAATGAGAAAGATTTAGAATAATAAGCCATTAAAAACATTTAAAATGATATTTTAGTTAGGGTTACTAACCAAACGAGAGATGCATGAAGATAAATAATTGAGATAATAAAAACATTATAATATAATGAGAATAAAGGGATTCATGATATAATATGTCAAAGTACAATATTTACACCATATAAAAGTGAATTGGGGCATTACAACAAAGAGGTCTCAATAAAATGTAAATTGGGATAAAATCCCCTAAAAATACCATATCCTTTAGTTAAGGATAAATCATTGACATAATAATGTGTAAAAAATATAAATACACTCAATATTATTGGATATTCAGTGTAAATCAATCAGAGTACATTCACACATATTCTTGTTAAAACAACACAGTGACTTGGATGTTTAACTCAATGAATGAAAATTGAGTTAAGATTACTCTTACCAAGTTCATATCGCTGACTTAAGAATTTATAAATGGAGTTATTATGTGTATCAAAGGTATATCCACAAAAAGTGGAGTAAAAATTACTTTATATGTAAATAAATAGTGATTTCACAAATAATTTTGGAGTAAAATAATCAATGAAGTTTGCGTAGAACCCAATAAGTAGAAATTGAAATTTGAAATTCCCTTACAAGTTTGGTAACATACGAAACATACACCCCATGAAAGAAGGATCATACAATGAAGATGTATAAACCCAAAAATTAATGTATACTACACAAATAATACAATCATTGGTAGTATATACACCACGCAAAAGGAAATAGTGGTAATATAACATGAATCTCACGCGAATAAGAAGTGAGATAAAAACCTCTTACGTTATACTTTTCCTTATTCGAGGTTACGTTAACCTCATGTATAATAGTTAAATCATTGTTATTAAATTATAAAATAACCACATACCTAAATATGATATCATAAATGATATTATAATAATTTTTTTATAATAATATTTCAATAGTATCATTGTTTCAGGTGTTAAATGATTTGTTTTACATTATATGCTTTCTTACAAAAGTCATGTTTGTTATGGATTGTATGTTTTTGATTCATTTCCATAATGATATCATGTTCTTAAAAATTATATTTAATAATAAAATTAAATCTATTTTTTAACAGTTACGATAGGGAATGAATCTTATCGCGTTTGTGGAGACGGTAATCCGTATGTACGAATGAGCGAAAATATAATTCCATTGATGGTGAAACCATTTGTAATTTGATGGTATATAAAATATAAAGAATAATTAACATGTTATATTTATTATCTAAATCAATTATACTCATTATTATACCCATCCAAATAATCAAGTGTTGAATAACAAACTACACCATGACGTGGAGACGGTAAGTCATGTGTACGTAGGTATGCTGACATAGTCATTCATAGGATGGATAAAATAATGAATATGGTGGTAACATATTTATATAACATCATAGTAAGTATAATGTACCGAAGTTATTATTTTGGTATGGAAACAACAAAGAAAGAGGAAGTGAAAGAAGAAATTAACTTTGAAAGAGGTGATGAAATCAATACCACTTCTTCGTGAGCTTCCTTTTTATTTGATCAAAAGGGATCCATAGGATACATTTATGATAAATGTAAGTTATATAGGTAGAATTTACTATATTTTGGGAATATTATATTATGTTTTGGCTAAGAAAAATGGCTTTGGAGGTGATATTTTGAGAGAAGGGGAAGTACGATTTTATTTGAGAGGTGAGGGTCACTTTAGGAATAGTTTGAAATATTAATTTATTAAAAAATCATATTCGGTTTATAATTGATCCAAGAGGAATTATTTCTAGGAAAAGGTGAGTTTTGGTAGAAAAAATCTGAACCAATAGATTTTAGATAGGTTTAGGTCCCCATATTAACCTTATAATTTAGATTTAACTCTTAGTTAAATAGTTTAACTTTTACCATGTATTCTTATTTTATTATAATAAATGGTTAATAAAAATTGTATAAAAAGCCAAGAGAACCAAAGTGGTCCATTATTGATATATCTATCCTTATATAAGTCATTTGGATGAACCATATATTTTTAATAATATTATATAAATAATTAATATCCTATTTGTTTTAAAAACTCATTTATGCCAATTTTGACACTATTTTGAAATTCGTTTTTGTGAAAGTCATAAAAAATTTATCACTTCGAAAAAAAATTATTTAATCAAAACTAACATATAAAATTCTTGGAATACATCAAATGTATCAATTTATAATTATATTAATGTTTAAAATATCAATTATTTTAATCTTTCCATAATAAGGTAATTACTGCATCATCGTTGTGTCATAAATAAATTTAATTATTTAATTTCTAAATATTATAAATAAAATACCATTATGGAGGAAATCATTTTATATATCTAATTAATATTTATAGTCTAATTTATCTTATATATAACCCTATATTAAAAATGGTTTATTTATTAAACATTGAATTTAACACTTTTAACTCTTCTTTAAATAAAATAATAATAAATGTCCTAATCTAATGGAAGTGGACCAAAAGGATCATATTTTATTCTTAAGGTAAATTTTAGTTGAATTAAACTTATCCAATAGAATTAAGACATGTGTTAAGGTAATTAAAATATCGTTTTTCATTTAATTTCACAGTTTACTTTTAACTGTGGTAAATAAAAATCAAAAGTTACTATTCAAAAAAAAATTATTTTCATCTTATTTAGCCATATTCTACTTACTAATGTAAACTGTGTCTCTAAAATATTTGAAATTAAAATCACAAAAATCGGTAAAATTACATTTTATGCAAATTTAAAAATGTGCCTAGAAGGTGGGTAGAAGATGTTAAATGTCTAATAAAATTATATATATATATATAATATAATTATAAAATGACTAAAATGTATTACATTAGACTAATAGAGGTATTATGTATCTATTTTTATTTTAAAATAATTTTAGATAAAAAATAATTATTTAAATAAAAAAGTCGGTATTTATGTACTGTGCAATATTTTTCACTATTCATCACTAAATTGAATGTTTTCAGAAAAATACCAAAAATTTAGCCAAAGATAATTTAGATATTCTAAATTCAAAATTTCTGTTTATTTTACCAAATTCAAAAAATATAAGTTTCATTAATTAATTTTATATTAATTTCGGTTTTCAAAACCAGAAAGCGGGTTTTCGAGAAGTAAAAAGTATCTTATGATTGATATGTGTTTATGTAAAATTTAAATGTAATATTATTTGAAATGACCAAAATTCAATTAAATGATAAAAATATAATCTAATTATATTTCAAAACAATTCAAATTTATAGTTTTACATTATAAATTATTTTGATTAAAAAAATAGTTTTTGATTAAGATTTAGTATTTTTTCACTATTCATAAAAATATGAAAGTTATCAAAAAACCCCAAAAAATTATCTAAAATAAAATTTTCTGTTCTGATTATAAATTATAATTTAATTTCATTAAATTTAATATATAATAGTGTCAAATATTGGCTTTTAAAAAGGTTCCTCGTTAAAAGGTGGAGAAACTGCATTTTTTGAAAAAATATTTCTTTTATAAGAAAAATTGAATTTGTCCTTATATTATGTCTATGAAACACATAATATGAATGTTAAAATTACATGGGATATATATAAAATTAAAAATTTGGTTATTACTATTTATAATAGGTTTTTAAACAGTTAGTTTGATAGGTCGTGGTGCGCTTGAACTAAGTATTGCATACTTCGCACACTATCATATTATTCAAAAAGAAACATACTGTGGAAGCTTAGGGTGTTACAGTTGAGGTTTTTGATTGTTTTTTCACTTGTTTCTATAGTGAGATGGTGAGATCTTGTAGTGGAAAAATCATTAAGAGGTATCTCATGGTGTGGTTATTCAAATAACCTCTTTTTGTTTCCTCTCTGGGTTAGTTTTGGATTATTCAGAATAAGAATGTATTGAGAGGTATCTGATGCAAGGGATCAAATCTGGATGGATAAAAATTTTGTGTGTTTTCGAAGTTCAAAGTTCTCAGATTTGGCTCCTTATATTTTTGGAGTATTTCGGTTAACCAAAATATGGAAATTGGGGGGGGGGGTTGACACTTTGAATAACTATATTACATGATGTGAAATCCTATTTCATTGGTTATCTTAGAAAGATTTTTGTCGTGTAGAATTTTACAGGGCATGAAATAGGGATTGATAGTCTGAAATACATCAAGGATTGAAATATAAAGTAAAATTGAGAGGGAATATGTTTTTCTCAGGAACTCGACATCAAGGCATTGCATGATGTGAACATATATTACCAGTTGTGTAATACCCCAATGTTGTATGTTTTAAGTGTTTTCCAACCAATTGGTTTTTGTCATAACCTAGGGATTCAACTATTCTCCCTCGACCCAAGGTGACACAATGACCCTCTCTAACGGTTTTTGGGGTTTCCTTCCTCAAAGAATGATACCTAAATCCCTCCTTTGATACTTAGTGATTGATCATTGATATAAGGTATGATCTACCTAAGTTATTTTGGATTCATTATTATCTCCAACCCATTTCACTTTTTGGCCGATTTCATGTCATATCCATGTTTTCTAATGGAGTTTTCTTAGTGGTCGGTTGGTGTGGCTGTGTCACGGGGTCCTCGGGTGGATGCAGTTGTTGTGGGAGAGGTGATCATGATCTATTTATTTGATCCATTTTCATGTGGAGAAAGTCAAAACCCTTTTAAGGAAGAGGATTCTGAGATTATCAATATTTAAGTGCAATCATAGAGTAAGCCCGATTTATACCTTGTATCGCAAAGAAATTGAACTAATTAAATAGTTGAACTACTTTAAATAATTTGCATCGATCACATAGCGATGTTGTTTCTTTATTTTTTGATAATGGTATGCCACTTATTTTTCTAGATAAATTGATTTCTATTCCTTTCTTGATTTATAATTTTGTCCTTCATGGAAGTTGGTAAAGAACGAAAAGATGAAAATAATTGATATTTAATTGGAAAAAAGATAAAGAGTCCTGTTTAATTAATCGAATTGTTGTTTTTTCAATTTGATGACGATCAAATTGATGCAAATAATCAAGTATAATTGAATTTTTTAATGAAGTTAACGAATGTTTATTCTTGTTGATAAATTATTAAAGACATGATAAAATAATTGTTTAATTAATTTTTGATAACTGATTTCTAAAGTTTTCCACAGTTGGAATGTATGAATAATGAATCGATTAATTAAACATGGAATAAATAACCTACTGTGTGATAAATGTAATTCTTTATTGTGTTTTATTTAACTTACTACTTTTAAAGGCCAAGTTATATATTCTTTTCATATGTGAGGGATCATTGTTTGTGAAGGATTAATGCCTTCTTTAAGGCTAAGTGCCTAGTTCCTAAGTTTTTGGTTTCATGCTACCTATGACGTGACGTGAGCCTAGGATGGATGATCCTGGAGGGATATTGTGGTATATGGGGGTAGGTCGGCCCAATGGTTGTGGAATATGTTGAAACTTAGAGTGTCGAGATGCATCAATTTATGTATGTGGTGTCGGGGAGGACACTAGAGATGATGGAATGGGTTGAATTTGGGATTACCCATTTATATGAAAGATGGACTCTTGTTGGATATATTATTTTTTTATCTTCTTTACATTCATCACTACTTATGGTAGATGGTTTTCGTAACTATCCATCTAAGAGAGGTGAATATGAGTGGGGTATTCCACATTATTTCCATATTAAGATTTTTGTGGTTGGATATGTATACCCTCCTACTATTGGTGGAAAAGCCTCAATGGGTAGTTCATCTATTCACCATGATGAGCCCCATGTATTTGGTTACATAGAATGTTTTCCTAGAACACCAAGAAATATGGAAATGGTAATTCTATTAAATAAATTAATTAATGATGTTAAACTCATGGGCTTGGCGCTTTCTATGATGTAATGTTGAGGTATTACTTTAGAGATGTCGTGGACTCCGTTTACTTATTCCTTGAGGGTACAAATATTGATGGAATGCTAATAGAATGCGATGAGGAATTGATAATGGTTAATTAATGATCAATGAATCAATTTACCAGAATTGAAATTTATGGAAATGGATAAAGGAATTGGATGAAGCTATTTAAAATATTTGTGTACTTATAAGATATATATACTTAGCACTGGTAGCCAGGTGTTTGATAGACATGACCTGCAGTTGAGTTTAGGACAATATGGGGTCCATAGTGTGGTTGTGAGATATATTATTTCCTATACATTTTTTTGTTTATATACGCTACTCTATCATATTAGTTAGTGAAACTTACACCCAAGGGATTTTGATCCAAGGGGGGTTTTCCACAATATCAAAGTGGGAGGATGGATATATGAACTACCCACTTTGAACCTGAACTATTATCATGGTAGATAGTTGTGCTAGTATGAATGATGATTAATTTCCCTCATATATGTGTGTAGAGGATGCAAACTCATTTATATATTTCTCACACCTATATTCTGGATACAATTTCCTATGGACTATTATATGTGTGATGTGTATAGGCTCTGAAGTCTAGAGGATCTTTACTCTTTGTATGGGATGTGATGGAATAAGGTATAATATCTGGTGTATGATACATATTATTCTTGTTGTGGTGGCTCCTAGAAACTACCCGGTCACTTTGGGTTATGTGTACATTGTGGTGTGCTGCATGAGGTGCATGTTGTGGGGCTTCTCCCTTGTTTCTTCAGGCTATCCTTTTTGGAGGGAGATGCTCAAGATGTGTGGAATTGGGGAAAAGAGGAAAACCAGTGGGGATATGGAAACGGGGTACCCTTGATATTCTTTATTATATTATATTATATTTTATGAAATATTTAGTGAGAGTATCCATGGTAAGGCCGACAACATTATATAACTGTTTAGGTGATCAGTTAGTTTCAATTGTTGGTAACTCTACTTTATCATGATTTATGTACTTATGCATGAGAGGTGCCAAAGAGGATCCTAATGAGTATATTATTATACTCACCATAAAATTATATAATCTATTTCAAATCAGTTGGAGCAGGTTAGGGATCAAGATGGATACTAGTATAATGGGGTTTGTAGTAGTTGTTTGTTATTCATGGTCTTGTTCGTTTTACTTCCTTTTTGTACTCACCACATTATTTTTTAGGTGAAGTAGACTTTTTTCTCACATTACATTTGTTTACATGGGTTTTAATTTATCCTCTAGTCTGAGAAGGATTTTTTTGGTGTCCATCTTATCTATCACTTTTTCATGTGTTATCTTATAGGGTAATACCTCCTATAGGTGTTTACTATACCCTCAGTGCTATCTGCCGACCCAAGGCCTATGGGGGGTGGGACTCAGGTGTCATTATCCCTCTTCTCCCATTCCTCACCTAGAAGGGGTACACATTGTGGGGATGTGGATGTGATAGTTCATATCATAAATGATCAACATAATTAGGGAATAATTTTTCAATTTATCATTAGGCATTAGTACATATCCCAAAACCATCTTTGATTGATCAATGAAAGCACTTTAATGTTCCCCACATGATGTAACCTTATGTATTTGTGCAATGATTAGCCTCTTTTTAAACCCATTAAAGTTCTATTCACATCCATTATTTACATTTCTTTATACCCTTCCATGTTATCTTTGTTAGTGAGTTTACCAATCGCACAAATTTTTAACAAATCATCAGTAATACCTAGAAAATCCAAGTAAACTATAGATATCTATTATGGATATTGGTCTAGGCGAGTCATCGATTAGAGTTTTCTTAGTATGGTCAATATATATCCCACTAATGGGGATAATATTCGTTAATAATGATAATTTTGTCATCCATAACTCACATTTACAATATTTCCCATATAGATTATCCTTTCTCAAACCCCTTATAACATTTTTGAAATTCTCCCAATAATCCTCTATAATTTTATAATAAATCAGAATATCATCTCTACAGACTACCACAAATTTGTGGAGGTAATCTCTAAAGACACTATTAATCGAGTCTATAAATATCTTAGGAGCATTGGTGAGTCTTAATGGGGTTACTATGAACTCATAGCTTCCACACATTGTCTGAAAGGTAGTTTGGGGAATATCATCATTCTTCAACCTTAGTTTGAGATATCCTTAACAAAGGTCTACATTTGTAAAAAAATGAGATCCACATAGTAGATTGAAAAATTTATCTATACATGGAAGGAGAAACATGTTCTTTATCATGATTCTTTTAGTTAAAGATGATAATAAAAAATGTGCATTGACCAATCCTTCTTATTGATGATGAAGAACGGTGTACCCTAATGTGAATACCTAAGGTTTAATAACCTTTTCTAGATTCCCATATAACTGATTCTTCATTTCTCCCATATAAATATTTCACACTCCATATAGAGTCTCATAACTTGATATATACCACGGTTTAAATTTTAGTGATAAAAAAATATCAATTAAGAGGAAGACTATAAAAATATTTCAGGAATACATCAGTATGATCCCTCATAGTGGGAATGTATTAAAGAAATATTATTTACCTTTTCTCAATAAATTTGGATAGAAATGATTTATCATAAAGAAATAATAACCATTCTTGAACAAAAGATTCAAAGGGGGATTTTTCCTTCTCTTTACACTTATATATAATCAAAGGACGGATTGGGATGTTAAGTGTCACTACCTCTCCCAAAGTTGATGCTGGTTTTATTTTTGTATAACAAATCCATGCCAAAAATAGTATCAAACTCCACTGAAGGAAGTGGGATGAGATTTTATAGAATATGATGTAGAAAATAATTGATTATGGAGGAATTATATTTTAATGACATAGATTTTCCTCGTATTATTTTTTATATTATATAGATTATTTTTTAGACTAGGGACTAGGACAACATTCGATTCTGAGGCCTGATGATCTTAGAATAAATGATTAAAATTTAATAAATATATAACATTTCATGCACATGAATTTTCTTAAAAATGTGTAATAACTCTCAAATGGGGTCCCATATCAGATATTCATCGGTACTTTAGAGTAAAAAATATGGGGTTTTCCATATTTTTTATAAATCAATTATCATTACGGGCTATTTGTGAGAATGTATTCACGTGTGAAAATAATAAAAAACTTAAAAAAAAAATTTATTTTATTATTTTTTACACATGAAAAATTTTCTCCTTTAATTATATGGTTATGATATTTTCTAAGGGTTAGATGTTTAAACCCCAGAGGTCTAGACAAATGTTGGATAGGTTTCTTGGGGAATGATGACATATCGAGGCAGAGTCGTGGATCTTTACTCCGATGTTGTTCATGGATCTCATCAATGATGAAAATGAAACCATTGATTATCAATGATCAATGAAAATTCTAGGTATGATTTTTCATTTTGAGACTTACATCCCATTACATAACCTCGTATGAACACTGAATAATTCAAAAAACAAAATAGGTAATTTTATTATCGGTTGAATAAAATTAATGGAATTTTTTATATCTTTATTTTTATTTATCCCTTTTAATTGGTTTTCTGTAATGATAATGAATTGAGTCCAAATGAACAATGGATAATGTTAATTCCTCACATTTTATGAAATGTGGTTTTCACCCCCCCCTGTTCTTCGTATATTCATCATGGGTGTTCTTTAGGCCCATGGTTCGACAAATACCCAATAGTTGATCATTTCATAACATTTCATCAGTGAAAATGAACAATACGTATGGTGATGTTTATGATCAATGGGGTGATCGTGGTGTGATGATTGTAGTAGATGATCTACGGTGGATCAGAATAGATTTGTGGGTTTCGTTATTCCTGAATTTTGAAACATGATGAAAAAGTCCAAACAATGCAATCTCTAAGAGGTTTCTAGTCTGGATCCCCAATAATTGATGTTTTCATTTGCTGTCAAAACACCAATATATAGGTTCCATAAATGGAAATGACATTAGTGAAGGAAATTATGGTATAGAAGACCTCCCAAATGATTTTGAAAATCCCATTAAACCAGACATGTATTTCAGGATCACGCACTGTGTGGCCCCTGGATACAGTTCTATGGATTTTAATGGAGTTACATATCACATGCCATCTGACCTATATGTGAGGCTTGGTGTGTACCTCATTGGGTACACAGACATATGTAGGAGTTCACATCCAGTGTCATTCTTAGACACAGACACACACACATACACATGCACACCTGTACAAGGGGTGGTACAATGGATGTCCAAGGACACATAAAACACCATGTGACACAGAAAGTGTGTCTTATATCTCTACATTATATGTAATTCTTCTATTTTTTTATTATGTGGATACTTACATGCCATGTGAGGCTTTAGTACATGAGCGTACATGGGGGTAAACGAACATGTTGGGTACCCCTGGTAAATGTTGTGTCACCCCTTCCAGAGTCCTTGTAGAATTTTATTTCCATAGTGTTGACTATTATTGGATGAATCTATTCCCCTGTTCCTTTCCCTTAATGTTACAATGTAACATTACATTCACATCATAGAATTGTGATCCTATCTAGAGGCCATGTCTCAGATAGAGTTGGAGTGTCCCTTCAGGTTACTAGAGTGCGATTCTATATCATCTTTGTCCATTATGTGGTGTTTTTGGAATTAGCGTGGCCTCTTTAAGGTGAGAATTTATCCTCTATATAGTAGAACATATTGATAGGGTTTTCAGTATAGTTGGAATATAATTCCCAATATAGGGGGATAATCCAGATTAGGTTGGTTTCCCCCCATGGGTTTTGGGTGTGACTCCTATCTATGAATCAGGGTCTTCTTATAGGAGTGTTCTTTCTTGTGTGGGGCCCAATGATCTATACTTTTTATCAATTGTATCTATTGATAACTTTGCTTGTGGAGTGGGATATCCCACAAAAAGAATTGGATCGAGAAGAACCCTGTAATTGGTAGTTGGTTATGACCTTCCGGTGGTGTGGTGTCTTTCCTGAGTTTATATGGGTGTTTATATTATGAATATATATTTTTATCTTGTATTGATATGAATATACATTGTTATTTATGTTTAGTGTTTTTGGGTTCTCCTAATGGGTGTTGTTGTACACACCCATTCACTAGATTTTCCAACGTGTGTCGCGCCTTATGCAGATAATATCCCATTTGATGATATCTTGGGAGCATAAGGAGTGGTTGGATCATAGATTGAGTGAGTAACACCATGGTTTTTATGAGGATATTTCATTTGACTTTAGTTCTCCCCCATCAAGTAGTTTGGAATATATATAGTTTTTCATGGTCATGTATTTTTCCCATTTTCCCACTTTTAGTACATTATTGTCGTACTCTATTATGGAATCATAGATGTATTCTGGCGTTGTTTTTTTTGTTTTAAATTTAATTATTATTTTTTGATTGGGTATATGTGTATGCATAGATAATTTAGTATAGTGCATTCTATTTATTAGATATGCATACTCAATTCCACTCACTAGCACATGGCCTACTAGAGTTTGGCTTAGGGTAGTCATGGGTGGGAACTAAAGTAGTCAGGTCATGACCCAGTGGTATCATATGGGGTTTCTTCATCCTTAGCATTGAAGTCAATGAGATTAGTTTGGGGAAATAAAATTTAGTGTTTCGAGTTTGTCTTTAAATCCAGGGACTCCAGTGTTAGTACATATTCAGATATGTCCATAAACTAGGACTCTGATCACCTATTATTCGACTCAGTACAAGTAAACATTAGTATCAAGTATATGTATTTGGTTTATAAATCATATAGTATTGGGTTCTATTTTACATGTCCTTCTTGAGTTTTCTCCCTAGATATAATGTTTTGACTATGGTACATCTTTTATTGTTTTAGGATGCCTCCACATATATATCTAGCCAAGATTCCACACATCCATCATGAGGATTATCCTCCTGGTGATGAGGCATCGACCAAATGAAATATATTATAGGTAGAACCTCTTAGTGGTTTACCAACAATACTACCAACCATTGAGTAGCAAATAGAATTGATAGTACTAACTGAGGATGTACTCTAGTTGAGGGATTTTTATATTGTTTATAGGAATAAAACTTCTAGGTTTATAGGTGATACAATCCCCTATGTGGATGAGGACTATATATGGGTAGTTACTTGCATTTTCTTCCATGCTAAGTCACCTGAAGATCAGATGGTGGTCCTCATGGTGATTCTTCTTCAGAGCTCTATTGTGTAATAGTTGAACATAGTGACTCAGTCACACTATGAGACAAAGATCTCCAGGTCATAATTTGAAAATTTCATTAATGATGAGTTATATATGGGTACACTATGATCAGTACACATACTAGTGGTTCTGAATCTAGAGTGGGGCAGTTTGACCACAGTAGAGTACTCTACAAGGTTTACTGATATCTTACATTACTCCTTAGATAGAGTGTTGGATCAGTTCGTCAGAGCTCTAACAATTGATTTGGGGTTTAACCAAGACATAATGGATTCATTGTTATCCGTTTTCCTTCCCTCCTATGTTGGGGTTCTTGGTCAAGCTTTTGTAGTAGAGCTGACACCAACAATGGGAGCTAGTGGTAGGAACCGAAAAGGGGATTCCATCAAAGCATGATGCCGATGAATTTTATAGGGACCCAAGAATTCTAGAAAATTATGGATGTGATCCCAAGACATAGGTTCAGTGGTGCAGGAATCTCAGTGTGGCTTGAATTAGATAAGGGATCGGATGGGTTTCTCCTACGACAGTTGGGAACATCTACCTTGGGATTGTCTAACACTTCATATAGCTAAACATGAGATGGATTAGAGACCACCAAGGTATATAAATGGGTAGTATAAGGGTTTTACAAAAGGAATTAGACATGTAATAGGTAAAAAATTTATAACATGAGGTGGTCAGAGGTTTGACCTATTAACACCACCACCACTAGGTGGCCCCACTAGGCTTAGGGAACTGGTTGATAGAGAAAAGAAAAGCTTCATTTTATTGTGCCTATGACCATGATTGAAAAATTATCATATGTGGCATGATCTATGTCTTTTATAAATTATATGTAGCTTTGATAGACATAGGTATGATTCATTCCTTCCATTCCACTTCCTTGGTTTGAGTCTTAGAGATTCTACTAGATCCTTTGGCTCGACCCTTGCCATCAGAGACTCCAACGGGTGGTGACTTGGAAATTGAACATATATTCCGACAATGCGATATGACACTTCTATGTGAGAGTTTTTTGTGGGATATATTTGTATCATCAACATATCTCTATGAAGTAACCTTAGTAATTTACTGAATATCCACAATTCATACCCAAATTGACTGTTTAAGGAAGATGATGTGGTGTGACTACATTGACATAATGAGGTTTTCCTTTGTGGGTGGAAGGAAATCTTGTTAGATCATGATGATATCAAGAATAGAAAAGTGAAGAATATTACTCTCTTGTTTCATATCATGAATTATTGAGTGATGAAGCTTTGGGAAATTAGTTTCGAATGGTGATGGTAGAGTTTGATGATGCATTTCCCAAGGGCGTTCCATGTTTACATCCCTACTAAGAGCTATTATTCTGCATCAACATGCATCCTAACTCAATAATGTTATCTACACCAGAATATTTGATGTCTCCCACTAAGCATCGATAGATAAGGGAGTAGTTGGAGGACTCACATGAGAAGGGATTTGTGAGATACTGTGTTTCCCACTAGGTAGCCCAATGGTTGTTTTCCCATTAGGTGTATGAGTGAAAATGGTTATTCTGGATTATCGATGCTTGAATCAGGTGATCATGAAGAATAAGTATGAATTTCCAAATATTGATGAACTATTTGATGGGCTAATAAGGGAGTGAGGTTTCTCGAATATTGTGCTCAAATAAGGTTATCACCAGTGATTCTTACAAGATGAGGATATACCAAATGTGACATTCATATTAAGCTTTGTTCACTATGAGTACATGGTGATGCCTTTAGGAGCGAGAAACACCCATGTAGTGCTCATGGGAAAAATAATCATGATATTTCATCATTTAATGGATCTATTCATAGTGGTTTTCATCAATGAAATTCTAGTGTACTTGGTTTCCAAGGAAGAGCAGACATGATTATTGAGGATGGTTTTACATTAACTCTAGTAGAACTAGATGTATTGGGCGCTCTTGAAATGTTAGTTTCAGATTTGGGATTCGACATTGTTGGAAAAATCTTCCCAGAGGCAACAGTAGAAGTTGTCCTAGTAAAGGATTAGGAATTTATATCGTGGGAGACACCCAATAGTGTTAATGAGGTATAGAGGTTCCATCGGTAGGCCGAGTACTATCAAAGGTTCGTACCCAATTTCTCAAGAATGACCTCACCATTGACTGCATTAACCCAAAATGGTATTCCTTTCTTGTGGATGGAAAGGTGCTATAAGTGCATTCATAAGATGAGGAAGAGGTTGACAAGCACTCCCATCTTGTGATTTTTAGAGGATGGTGCCAATTATATAGTGTTCTTTGATGTGTCAGTGAGAGAACATTGGTTGTGTTATTATTCATAGGTATGTGGTTATTTCCAATAGTTAATGTCATTTTAGACCACATGATCATAACTATGTGGTCCCCGATCACGAGTTAGTAGCATTAGTCTTCAAATTAAAGATGTGGTGACCCAACATGATAGGTGAGCATTTTATGATTTACTCTGACCACAAGAGTAACAAGTATATCTTATCATTGAAGGATCTTAACCCGTGACATATGTGATGGCTAGAGTTCCTTTAGGAAAATGAATCTATGATTTTATATATTCATGGGAAGGGGAACATGGTGGAATATTCCTTCAGTAAGAGATATTTTTCTTAGTTGTTGGTAAAGGCTTTGTAGTAGTTAACCTACATTAAATTTTCATTGTTGGACAATGATGGTGATTCATTTCTTTAGTTATGGTCATTAACCTAACACTTTTTTTGTGAGTCAATAATGATCTGCATAAAGATACTAATTGTGATAAATTAAATACTCATATATCCATTATAAATTCTCATTAAGAAAATTATGAAGGTGGGGATCATGTTATCATTTTTATAGGATTGATAATGGGGCATATGAAATTTCATGATGAGGTGATGTAGTAGAGTCATACATCCCATTTTAGGTACATCCATGTGTGAAGAAGATGTTCTCGTACTTAGGAATTTAGTTTTGTGTCCTTGCATGATGACATGAGTTTCAATGTTTGTCTCTATATGCTTCACTTGTCAGTAGTATAATACTATACACCAGGTTCCAATAGGTTTAGCTCCACCCCTTGAAGATCATGAGTGGAAGTGGGATGGAATATCCATAAACTATGTGATATGATTACCTTGTTTTTATAGGGGACATGATTCCATATGTGAGATCATAGACCAACTCACAATATTGTCCCACTTCCAAGCTAGTCAAGATTATATATCAATAGATATATTGGGATGTCTGTAAGGGCATAAGATAGTTTAACTCCATTGAGTCCCATTGAAGATTATCTCTGAATTTTAAGTGTATTTCACATCTCAGTCTTACAGGGGTATACATGAGTATTTTGAGACTCATTTACACTTGAGGATAGTGTTATACAACCATGTTGATGGCCAGGTTGAGCATACCATTCATCAAATGGAGGAAATGATGTGGGATTTCAAGTTGAATGTTGTCTATAGTTGAGAGGATTAACTACCCTGAGTGCGTTTTGCATAAAATAATAAATACCATTCCATAATTGTTTTGGAACAATTCAATGATTTTTATGGGAAACCAGGAAGTTGAACTCTTTTTTGAACTTATGTGAGAGATTCATCAATAATGAACATAACGTTGGTGTGATCAAATACAAAGAAGGTTTAGATCAATAAGGAATGGTTTAGGGTTTCACAAAGGCATTATAATTCTTATGTGGAATGAAGATAGATACCCATGGAGTTATAAGAGGGAGGAAAAGGGTTCTGAAGGGTCTCCCCTTGATAAGGATTGAGGAGATTTGGATTATGTAGTGTTTTATCTTTGAGTTTCATTGGTTATTTATAGATACTTCGCAGATTTGTCATGGTGTCTTACTGGTTTGCTAAACTTTCACAATTGGACTAGGTACATGATTCCTTCCCCATGAAGCATCGGAGAAATTATGTGCATATCTCATTGCAGACTATCGATTGGAGATATGAGGACATCTAGGATAGAGCTACCATTGTAGAGTACCTAGTGGAGATCGATGAATGGAAGATGAGGATCCTTTGTGGTCATTCTATTCCCCTTGTGTGTGTTCGAGGGAAGTATATGAATCATATAGAGAGCACCAGGGAGTGTGATAACTAGATGTGAGTCTAATATCTTCATCATTTTGATTAGGGTTTTCCATTCTCTGGATGAAATTATATAAAGTGGGGAGAACTTAATGAATCAGATATTTAATGCATTATTTTTTGATTTTATACGGATTATTTTTTAGATCATTCCATGGGACGAAATGTTATTATGAGGCCTAGTGTTCTAAGACTAAATGTTTGAAATTTATTAAATATAATAAATAGAACACTATTGATGATTTCATGTAAAAGTTAATAAATATTGAATGATTTTCCCATATCATTAATATGAGAACACTGTTGAGTTCATAATGTTAGTTTTACCCAATAACCTTTTTTGGTGCGTGACATTTGTAAAAAATTCATCACATTCATAAATAAATAAAATAACGTAAATAAATAATTTTTTATTATTCTTGACATAAATTCATTTTTCTATTTCATGTATATGTTTATGATATTTGTTCATGGTTATCCAGTCAATCCCTAGAGGTATATCCAACATTTGGAGATCTTTCTTGGAGTAGGATGATGGATTGCGATTATATAATGGATAGTTTCACCAATGAAGTTCATTGATAGCATCAAAAATGAAAAACATATTCATCAATGATTGATCCAAAATCATGGTAGGATTTTTTTCACTGTTATTACTAACTAAATTCATAATATTAGATGAACATTGATCAATTCCACAAACATAATTGTTACACGCATTGTTAGTAGAATTAAATTCATGTAAATTTTTATGTTCATATTGATTTATCCCTATTTATTATTATTATTCTATAATAGTAATTTGGGACCAATGAATTAATGGTCATGGTTCGTTCCTCATATTTTATTCCATGTGGATTTATCTGCCATTATTCTCACTTTTAACAGGGGTGTTCTGTTCGCCCATGTTTTTAGAAATACTCATGTTCGATCATTTTGTGATTGTTATTTGGTGTAACGGATCAATACTATGGGTGAAGTTCAAGATAAATTGTCTTATTGAGGTGAGAAAATAGAGATGGATGATAAATGGTATGTCATAATGGTTTTACAGGTTCAACTCTTTCGGATTTTTTATCGATGGTGAAAATGGATCAACAGGACAATTACTGAGTGGTTTCATTTTTGGATGACTGTCAATCGAATTTGGAAATGATATAACAAACCTATATTTAAAAATTTTCGAATGGAATGTGAAACCGGTGAATCACATAATGAGAAATAAGAGATCCTAGTGGATCTAGAAAATATCACACAAAAAGTAATGTATTTAGGGATTACACATCGTGTGGCCCCTTAGATGAGGCGCTAGTGTTCTGGATAGATTTAAGTATAAAAATCCTTATGACTCATATGCACACTATTTAATCCCTCCACAAGGCTTATCATGTACCTAAAAGGGTAAAAATTCTCAAGGAATAGTACATGACCATTGTCACACTGTGTACTTGGACACAAACAAGGACGCCTGTATATGAGTTAGTACATCGTAAGGCCAAGGAAAAGATCATGGTAAGGAGACATAAGAAGGGTGATGTATATATATACAAGTCTTATAATTATTCTACATGTCATGAATATAGATACTTACATGACCGATGAGACATTACCCCATGGGAATACTTGGAAATAGTTATACACACCATGTACCCCCTTCAAGAGTGTTTTTTATATCATTTATTATTTTTTCACCAATCTTGTTTAAGTGTGATCCCTTGGTCCTTTCCTTTGAGTATATAGTGTATAACTATGTTGTCTTTACTAATTATATATGGGTGTTTTTGTTAAACATAGATTTTTATATCTTTTATTGACATGACTATACTTGGTGCTTCATGTTTTGTGTTTTAGGAGTGTCCTATTGGGTATTTTTATACTAACCCTGCATGGGATTGTCCAACATGTGTTATGTTTTATGCTAATGACAGAAAATTTTAGGATGTATTGGGAGGAAACATAGAAGGTGGACCACAGCTGGAGCTAGATATACTGAGGTGTTTTCCAGAATCATGCATTTGGCTTTAGTCCTCACCCTTAGATTAGGTTGGAGTATTTATAGTTTCTATAGGTCTTGTATTTGGCCCCTTTTCCATTTTTAGTAGTTTTCTTTCATACACTATAGTGGTATCTTGGATGCATGAAAGCATTTTTTCTATTGTTTTACATTTCACTATATTGTGGAATTAGAGGTGTGCATGTGTACTTCTAAATGAGGCGAATGGCTCCCATTTATTGGATATGCATACTCGGAGTTGGAATACATCCCCTAACCTATGGGAGTTGGGTTGGTTAGTCACTGTTCAAACATCGTAAGGTCAGGTCGGGGAAAATATACCTAGGATGCATCCATCGATCTGTTTGTTTTTTCTCACAAATAGATCAAACCATGTGTTTTGAGGTGGTGATTGAACAGTTCTACTAAACATTCATCTTATGAATGAATTAATAGAAATATATTAAAAAAATTATATTCTTAAAAGATCAAATATAATACCTCAAAATATATCATTTCTGACATCCACCTCATTTATAGTGATATCATACTCCCTTCATTGCAGCGTTGGAGGTTGGTGTCATTTATTTTCTCCAAAAAACATGTTTTAGGGAATTGTATTTAAAAATTCCATTTCCCATTATGTTTGAATTAATTTATTTTATTAAAATATTTATCTGAAACATATTTTATTCATCCCCATCAGTGGTACTCCTCATTACCCTAGAAATTTATAAACATAACTCCCTTATTTTTCAAACATGAAAAATATTGTAGTCCCCCATAAGAAGTTTGAAGGATTCTTCTTCAGAAACTTTTCCAAGTGGGAAGTTGGGATTTATTTCCTCAATGAAATTTATCTAATGGTGGTCCTGAAGGAAACCCTATTTTTTTTGTTTTGATACCCTAGTCACTTGAGACCACTGAGAGTCGTTGATCTTCGCCTTAAAATCAATGTCACAACGGATAATCTCTTCATAACTATCAATGTCTTGAATCAATAAATTTTTTAATAAAATCAATTATAACCCAAAAAAAAGGTTTACATTATATTTAGTGCTAATAATAAACATGGAGACAAACATTGGATACATTTTGAATCCTTCCTCATACACCAAGATAGACTCCTATTCATTTATCATTAGTATGGGGAAATAAATATCTATTTTATGACTTAAATTTCTGGGAAAATATTTATTTAAAATATTTTCTTGAATTATTTTCATTCCATGTAATTATTATCCAATTTTGAAATAGTGTTCTTCATCCATTTACACCATGGATTAACATCTCATTCAATTTGATAAAGGACCAACACAACATTATTTTCCTGTATGCATTAATGGATAGAGATCATATTCTCAATGTAGTAAATCAAATTATCAATTTTGAGGTGATAATATGTCCCTCCAATGTTAGGGGTCCCTTTTCTCATTAAATAATTAACTATTTTTTTCCCAGATAATAGGTGTATAAAAACTCACGAGTGGGGTGAATTAAGTACATAAATATTTTCTTTGTGGAAAATTTCACTCTTTAAGAAATATTTTTAAAATCATTTCCCTTATATAACATACAAACTATAATTATAAAATATTAATATAAAATTATGGAAGACATGAGGTTTTTTATTTATTAGGGAATAGGAATCCCTGAGAGCACTCCACTAACACTCTATTCCACAAGTTTGATGATTTCACTATAACAACCCATTCTCTAGGGGATCTCAGCTGAGTACAAGAATATATCACATTATAAAAATGTATAAGAGAATTTAACTTGTATTTCACATTGTATGAAGTATAAATCATATTAACACGAAATGTTATAATTATTGTTTAAACAAGGATATGGATTGAAATTTAGAATAACTGTTACAAAACACAGTTACATGCATCAACTAATAGTAGTTAATCATATATCATAAGAAGAAGATAGTATTCATGTTGAAAATATAGATGATATTAATTATAACTTATAAATATGTAGGAACAACACATGAGTATAGGTTTGATCATGTCTATGTACAATTGTTCATTTTTATCATTATCAGAGCATTTTTAAGTGGTTGTGCATCATTGTAGGTCACTCTTTTCTTTTAATCTTAATTCCTTTTATATATCTTCTTTGATTTTAAAACTATGTGGTGAGATAATAATAATGGTTGAGTTGATAATCCAATATAAATTTGTATACAATATGGTATTAATAGAATGTGTACATTACTTCTATGTGTGGATGATGCTTCTGTAGCAACACTTTTAGAGATCTTCTTCTTCATATCTTTATACTCTTGGTAACAAGACACTTTGAACAAATTGATCTTTAATAAAACAGAAAATATGTTTTCTAATACAATATAAAATTATGAAATTACTTTTCAATAGTTTAGGAAAGTAATCAATATATTACACCTAATAGCTAATTATTTATAAAATATACATCTTTTAGTACTATTCTGGAAAGATAAACATCTAAGTGTCTTTATAAGGTAAAGTAGATATTTTTCTTTATAAAAGTGAAAGAAAACATGAATTCTACAATGTGTAGTGGAATTTACTTCCTAAGATAAATATATAAAAATGTTGAGATATATATATATTTAAAAATTTATTTTTACATTCGTAAGATAATCAAACCACCTTTTCATTAGATAAATTCTCATCATTACATTGTTCTATGAAAAGTTTCTAACTTTGAGAATACAAAGAACTCAATGATTCTCAACATAAGATAATATCATATGTAGTATAATTAACAAAGAACATGTATTTTTATGATTCTAAATAAATTTAATATATTCTTAAGAAAATTGATTATGGTAATATGAAATTCTATTTCATAGAATGAACACTTAATTGGTTGTAAGATAATCACTTATAAATTCAACGTTAGACGAATCTATTTAACAAAAATATAATCTGAAACACATAAGATAATATTTTTATAATTATAATAGGAATTTATTGTATCATTAGAACCCATAAAAATATGAGGTATGTTGGGAAAAAATAATGATTCCCAACAATTTCACCCTTTTTTACGACTACAAGACCCTTTCGATAGAAAACAAAAATTTTAAAAAATACTTATTAAACTAAAATTTATATATTTAAATTCTTCTCCCCAAATGATAAAACATTCAATTTTTGTATTATACATTTTTTCAACTTTAAAATAACTTTAGATATTATATTTTCATGTTATCCTTCTTCTTCTCCACCAAAATAAATTTTCTAGTTTTTAAGAATTTTGAATTCTCCTTTTTCATTTTTCCCTTTTTGTGATGAAAAAAATATATAGAATAATAGAATAAAATTAATAACACATATAATCAATTGTAAATTGTTAATAATACTAAATTTTAATGGAATTTTCCATGTTGTTTTGTTATAAACAATAAGTAATAGAGATCATTTAGGAAAAAAAGACACTCATACTTAAACAAAAATAGATAATAAACACTAAGAATAGTGTAGAAACATGTAGACAATATAGATATGTAAATTCAACAAATTGGTATAAAGCAATGTGATAACGAAATCATAACAAAATAACTATGAATAAATACTAAAAATAGATATAATTATATTAGAATAAATAAATGAAAATTTCAAATAAAATAGAAATACATTAAAAACAATAAAACAGATCCAGAAAGAATTCAAATGTTTGTATAAATTTCATTCAACCACACATGAATCAAATTTATATAAATTATACATCCACTAAGAATACCTTCATGAAAAATGGGAATATATAGGGGTATCATATTTGGAAAGTGAAAT
This sequence comes from Viscum album, assembly GCA_963277665.1. NCBI lineage: Eukaryota > Viridiplantae > Streptophyta > Magnoliopsida > Santalales > Viscaceae > Viscum > Viscum album. The sequence continues at coordinate 2,127,161,755 of OY728119.1, forward strand.
GATTAATTGGGGGTGATTATGTGGAAGTTAAAGGATTAACCGTTGGTAAAGAGGATAAAAGAATAGGATCATTATCTTTCTCTCCAACAACATCACCCAATATTAGTAAATATTCTCAAAATCCACATTGATTAGTGTGATCAATTATCATATATGTGGATTTGAAATTGAGAGTACGTCTCTGATCTCTTACCATGTCAAACTTATCTACAGATATAAAGGAATGATTTTATGAAGATTTCTATATAGGTAAATACACTTCTTCATTAATCCTTAGATATTCCATTTGATAAATTTTGTTGGGACTGAAGATTTCCATATAACATTGTAAAGGAGAAACATGGTGATCGATGATGGGAGGTCCAAGAAAAATTCTACAACAAATACAGAGTAAATAATCATAACAAGAATGAATTTTTTACTATGTGATTCATAGAATAGTATTAATGTTTTGAAAATCCATACCATAAACTTTGAGATAAATTCCCAATGAGGATTTCTGAATCTTTATTTTTGGAGAAAATGACTATAAACTTCCCCAAAGAGTAGTAATTCTTATCTGACATAATTATCAGATGACCAATAAAAACAAATTCCATCCTCCTACAAACACATTAATTTAATGCAGCTCAAAAAATGCATCAAACTCTTCTTATTCTTATTCTCCTTTTTATTATTCTTCTTCTGCTTCTTCATCTACTTATTATTTAGAGGAAAAATTTGACTAACAAATTTAATAGATGTATGTCTGATTCATGCATTTATCTCACTCGATAGAGATATTTCCACCAATTTAATTTCACTCGACACAGTAGATATGGTTCTATAATGACCAATAATTAATAATGTTGTGATTCCGAAGACCAACTTTCATATATCATAATAAAATGGGGTAGCATTAGGTATAAAAGATGTAGGTGTAGGGGTTGAACGATGTTCAGGATACTTATCTCCCCTCGACTATACATAAACTCTTACATATATTCTATTTTCAATAAGACTCCTCCTTTTGAGAATATATTTGGTATCAATAGACTAGAATTTCTTCTCTTATAAAATGAAACAAATGAGAAACATAAACAGATCTGAAAAAAACATATAAAATGACTCCCCATGAGTAAATGTACGGTCTATGACAATGTCCTTTTTAAAACATACTAGCTGCAACTTATGAAAATATAATTACTAAAATGTAAACTTCTACTCAAAATACATGTGCAAATGTTTCTATTCTAGGATAATGGGTCATTGTGTTGTCATCAAAAAAATTCCACCCTTTAAAAAAACTATCATCAACATTCTTCTAAGTAGATAGAAATTCCTAGACATATTCTGTACATGCCACATGTATCTCATAATATATTGTGGAAGATTTACCAAATTCTCATTCCTAAAAAATATAATAAAATAAAAAATCAAATATAATTTTTTCAATGTCACCATTAAATTGTGATATGTTTTATTGGATGAAATTTATATAGAATTTTCTTTCTAGTTCTAGGTCCTTGACTGGACTCTTCTCCACATTAGAAAATATGAACTATGACTTCATGAACCAAGGATGACTAACTATATATTCAGAGTGAAATGTAGTAATAAAATATGTATATAATTCACGAGGGAACATGAATTCTTCAGCCATTACCAATCAAGTTGATGAGAAACTTTTATGGATATTGATTGTAGTGAAAAAACATTATTTTCAGCAAAGTGAAAAACTCCAATCTCATATAACACCCCAACATAGTTTTCAAAAAAATATGATATTCATCTTTGATCAAAGAAATATTCCCATCCATGATGGTTGATAACATTCTTTATCATCATATCCATTTCATCTAGCTAGGATAAATTTAATCCTTACTGACTCAATACTTAATTTGATGTTATTTGATAATTCATTCTACTGGTAGTACCTCCATTGATGCTCTTAGTTTTTTATATTACTAGAAGGATTTGAAAGATTATAGGATTTGGGAAATAATTATTGGATATCATTCATAGTGATGGTATTATTGGTTATAGAATTATTTTTTTATATATAGGACACACTTACTTTCACAATATGATACCTAAGGGGTCACATAGGGATTTGCAGAGAAATCATTATAAAATCTATATGCTTTTTCCTATATTTTGTGACTAATACTCAAAACAGTGATTCCAAAAACATAAATAAAATAATATACCTAAAATGTTTAGTTAATTATAAAATTATGAAATTAAGAAAATAAAATAAAATCATATAAAATTAAAGAACACTAATTTTGATTTAATATGAAAATATCTATCTGTATACAAGGGTATAGTAAAAATTTTAGCTAGTTGATTTTTTTGGTAAATGAATTTTAATGAGAAATCACTTTTTTGTGCTTTATATTTTTTTATAAATTATCTATAAAATAATATTTTTTGTTAAATGAATAATTGTATTTGTTGATATTTTGATAGCCCTAATGTTATAAAATTGGATTGAACACTGTTGAAATTAAATACAACAATCCATTATGACGTTTTCCATCCACAATATGTGTGAAAAACAACATTCCACTACATTTTATTATTCTTTTGTAGTTCATAATTCTATACATTGTTGTTTCTTATGTGACCATGATGAAACATATTTGGCAAGAAAATTGTGTTATACTAATGTTATCTTATTATTTAATCTACACCTAATAATTTATGTATATAAATATGATATTGAATTTTAGTTATATGTTTTTGGAAAAAAGAATATAGACAAATACAATTCATTTTAAATACCATAATTTATTCATCATTTAAATTAAATTCTTTTGGATTATATTCAAATATTTCATAAAGACATATTGAAGACCTAATTTCTGGTATGCTTGTATTAAGATAGTGTAAACATATAATTATTCATCTATACATGTTGTTATCATATGTTATTCCATGTTTATCCATGTCTAGTATATTGTTCGATATCATAGATTACAAATGATTTGTATTATTTTCATGTAAAAAGTTATTATATAATCAAAATATATATTGTATCTTATTTATAACATTTATAAAACATTTATTTATATTTTAAATCCTATTAAATAGTATTACTCACCCTTTAAATTTAATTAAAATTATTTTTATAGATGTTTTGAAAAATAATTACTTGATTTTTGATTTTTTGAACCATAGATTACATCAATAAAATATTTTTTAACTAAAAAATATATGAGGATGGAGTTTTATGAAATAATGTAATGTCTTCCATTCATACAATAAAACAATTTGGGAAGATAAAAAACATAATATTTTTGAATGTTTTCTTTGTTATTATTATGTTAATATAGAGATTTGGTAAATTTAAAAACAAAATTTTTGGAGTGAGGGTCTTAAAAACCATGATGTTGTTCAATATTGACTTCCTCCACAAAAATATACATTCAATTTAACTTCAAATGTAAGTAATGAATAATATATATTTTTATCTATGTCTATTTATGAATTAGATGGTGTTTTAGAGGCTTAAAATGAGAATAAATCCAATCTTAAGCATGGAATACGGTAATATTTTTTAAAAGATTGTTTTACTGCCTTTTGAGGGAAAATAATTTTTAAATCAAAATTTTGAAAATATTCTAATCTATATTTTTCAAAATAAACATATTCTTTTTAATTGGGACATTGAAATTGACATTGGATAAATATTTTGTATTTTTCTGACAATGTTTATTTTTTAATGAATAGTGAAAAATACTGCATTTTACATCAAAACTACTTTTCATCTAATTTAATTATATGGATAGATTATCTTTTGAATTGGTCATAAAGTGTAATATGAATATATTTTTACTATTTAATCCAATGGTGGACATTGGGATTAATTTCACATTGAAATTGGGCATAAACAAATGCCAAACTTTTCATAGATATTGTTTCAAAAAAACCCGCTATTTGTTTTGACAACGGGAATTATTTGTAAATAAATTATTGCACTTTCTGTGTTTGGAATTTGGTAAAATGGATTACATATTTTTAATCATAAGGTCCAAATTATGTAATCAAGACCCTTTTGTTTTTTGGACATTATGAATAGTAACGACGATAATTATCTTTAATTATCTTGATTAATGAGTAATCGTGTAGTTAAGGATTATAAAATAATATCATAATAATAAAAAATGACACCAAAATGTGTCCTAATGCTACTTTTTGTCTCATGGCCGACCATGGGATGCCTTGTTCCAAACTTGGGGACCCCATGGAATCAATGTTGTGTTAAAGTGACTTTTTTATCTTTTTATTGTTAATGAAAGTAAAATATAACAAAGAATGTATCACCTGATTAAAACATTTTTAATTTTGTCTCCATAAATGATATTTTGGACTATAAATATTCATTGGAAATATAAAAAGATTTCCTACATCATAGTATTTTTTTCATAATTTTTAGACATTAAATAAATTAAATTATTTATGACATCATGATGATGCAGCGATTACCTTATTATTTAATGATTTAAATAAAATAAAATGATAATGTAAACTCTAAGACCTACACTTGTCAAGGACCTATTGGATGAGTATATTTCGAACCCTTATCACCTTATCCTCTAAATAAATCAATTTGGGACTTTTAAAATCAGAAACGCATTTGAAAATAAAGTAACATTTTGTGACTTTCCAAGAGTGCCCCTCCTCTCCTCTTAAAAAAGGCCCCCACCACTACCTCATTACCCACACCTCTCAAGCATTTGGATCGGCCAACCCCGAATAATTTTGCCTCTCCACATCCCTCTCTTACTCATAGAAGCCTAACTTTGGGTAGAAGTCTTCCCAAGGAAGCCTCTGAGCTCAAATAAAAAAGAGTTACCCGATTTAAAGGTAGTGTCTTCTCTTGTGTTCTTATGTATAATTTTTCTTCTCCACCCCCTAAACTCTTTTTATTAATTTCTTTTGTATCAACTACAATATCTTTAATATACTATGATGTTGTTATAAGAATTATTCGAGCTACACTTAGACACACCTACATCTAATGCTTAAAGAACATATTGTTTCTGTGGATGGCAAATTTCTGCCTCACGAAACGATGATTGTTCAATATTCTTCTTACACCTTAAAAGGTGGCCATTAAGATGTCACTATATTTATATATTATTTATAATATGTTTATGTTTTCCTTAAGCTTATGTATTTTTAATTTATGGCATACCTTTATGGCTTCCATTATGGGTATACGCGATATCTTCATTTTAGGAAGTGCGGACTACCGCCCCCTCAAAGTGATTTGATTCCTTAATACCATATGTGGTATGTATAAAGGATAGATTTAATGATATTATATATGATAACATAATGTAATTATAATACTATTATGTATCATTATGTTTTAATGCCATTAAATTATGAGATCGAAATGAAAGTATCATTCATGCGTACGTACGGCTTACCGTCTCCATGAACGGTGCATTTCATTTCTTATCCCCAAATGTAATGTACTATTATAAGTACATATATATAATGGATATATATGATTTATGTTACATCTAAATGATGAATATAATTCTGGAATTAAAATATACATATCTCACATTTAGTTTAAATTCCATTAATATGACATAGAAATGAAAGTAGCGTTCATGCGTACGTACGGCTTACCATCTCCATGAACGGTGAATTTCATTTCTTACCTCTAAATGATTATTTAATATTATAAATGCATGTATATACTGGATATACATTATATATATGGAATCTACATCATGAATATCATTCTTGAGATAATGGATATTTGACTACGTGAACAACTTGTAAATATAAGAAGTTCATTTTTGACTCAAGTTCCAATGATCGTTAAAACGACCGTTATAAACTTAAATAATAACATAGTGTTCATGACATGGTAATTAATTATATAAAAGAAATATTGACTTTGAAAAATGTTCTTAAGCAATTAGAAATTAACTCATGTTTATTATTCAGGAGATTAAAGAACGATCAAGTCAAGTCGGATACGAGGTAAGGGACTTCGTCTCAATATCCATTCATTGAGGCATATTTTGTTTTATACACAACTTTCTTTTAGATGGTGTATAAACCCGTTTGAATTTTATGCTTATTCAAAAGGAATATTATTTTATATGAAGCGTTTTACTAAACGACAAAAGGAATGTTTTTTTTTGTTTTTTTGTTGTACGTATTCGGTGACAACGACTTCTCCGCCGCCGTGACCATTATTTGAGTTTCGTCTTCCTCTACAAGCCATACCTTTTTTTTAAATGAAAAATAAATACCATGTTTTACTTTTCTTTTGTTATGGTATTGAAAATGGTTTTCAAAATTTTTTTTATATCAATGTTTTGTATTGATATCTTGTGATTGAAATGTGGAAATGTTATGTTTCCATTATGCATGTATTATGTGGAACAATTATGTTATTGTTCTTGGGAATTGTTACGAAGACGGGTGGTTCCATAATATACTAAGGGTGGGTGAGCCTGATATATCTTTCTAATGCATTGGGTAACATGAAGGAGTTAAACGTTAATGTTTCTCCGAAGATATTTAGGGAATATACTATGATGGGAAATTCTAAACGTAACCAAGAGGGTTACTCCCTACGTAAGAATGTTATGAATGCCTAAAGTTTCCTTTATGTCTTATTATATCTATGATTTACTCATGATTTGATGAGGTATGTTAAAGTGATTATGTTTTATGTGTAAAGTATTATTTCATTCTTATGTATATATGAAATCATGTTTCCTTTCCATATTTTTATAACCCTTAATGATATTTTTATGCTCATACCAGGTTTTTGAAATGATTTTCACAGGTCAAGGGAATGGTACATGATGTTATTGTAGTGTCAAGTAAGTTTCAAGAAAGAATCCATGTATTATTTTTAATATTTTTCCATTTATGGGGAAAATGAATACTATCTTTTCTGTAACCACATTGTTTAAATGTGGAATGTAATGCAAGTTTTATGATCTAATTCTCTAAAAATCTAAACCTTAAAATATCCTCAATGTTTAATCCTGTAATAACTCAAGATTAAGTAAGTTTTAAGGCTGGGGCCTTATAGTTGGTATCAGAGGTCGGTTTAGATAACTTTAGGAGTTAGAATGTCATTAAATGATTATTCAAAAATATTTTTTTATGGCCAAATTGAAATTATATAGAATTTACAGATTACCATGTTGCTTCACCTATGGTACTATAGTGTTATGTATTATTTTTAGTAGAGGAAACAGAGAATCTTTTTTGGGAAGGCATACTGATGGAAATGACCATCCAAATCATCATACTGAGATGGTCAGAATCAGAATTGAGTAGTTTACTACAGTGATGGCTCTGTTGAATCAGGTGAAAAATGTTGGTTGTTTTCATTGATAATATTTTTGTGTTTTCTAAAAGTAAAGAGGAGCATGAAAGACATTTAAGGGTTATTTTTCAAACCTTAATAGAAAAGAAATTGTATGGGAAATTCAGCAAGTGTGAGTTTTGGTTGCAACAAATTTCTTTCATTGGTCGCATTGTTTCTAAAGATGAGATATCTGTTGATCCTACAAAAACAAAGGTTGTTGAAGAATGTCAAAGACCCACAAATGTATCTGAGATTCATAGTTTCGTTGGTTTGGAAGGCTATTACTGAAGGTTTGTTAGAAATTTTTCATGGTTATCTAGTCCAATGAATAAGATAACTCGAAAGGGTGTTAAGTTTATCTGGATAAAAGAATGTGATGATTATTTTTAGGAACTGAAAATAAGATTGGTGAATGATCCATTTTTGGAACTACCTTCTAGTAATGGGGAGTTTTTTATCTACAGAGATTCTTTATTTAAAGGACTTGGTTGCGTCCTAATGCAGAATGATCAGGTTATTGATTATGCTTCACGACAGTCGAAAACTCATGAGGTAAATTACCCTACACATGATTTGGAATTAGCTGCTGTAGTTTTTGCATTAAAAATTTGGAGACATCATTTTTTATGGAGTAAAGTGTGAAATATATACTGATCACAAAAGTTTAAAGTATATATTCACTTAAAAATAATTGAACATGAGATAGAGGAGATGGCTAGAATTAATCAAGGGTTATGGTTGTACAATTCATTACCATCCGGGAAAAGCAAATTAAGTGGCTGATGCTTTGAGTCGAAAAAGTAATGCTTCATTAACAATGTTGCATTTGGAACATGATCCTTTGGTTAAGGATTTGACAAAATTTGGCATAGAAGTTTTTGGTGCAGGATGTTCTTCTGTTTTGTTTCAGGTATCAGGGAAATCTTCTCTATTAGACAGAATGAAGAAAGCACAGAAGCAAGACAGTGAGTTGCAGAAAAAGGTAGAGCTGGTTCAGAGGGGTATGTTTCTTGAATTCAACATTGATAATGATTGTGTTTTTAGATTTCATAAGAGATTGTGTGTGCCTTGTGATTCACATTTGAAGAGAGAGTTGTTATGTGAAGCTCATAGTTCTCCGTTTTCAGTTCATCCTGGCAGTACTAAGATGTAAAGAGATCTTCAGAAGTATTACTGGAGGGACGGAATGAAAAGGGATATTGCTGATTTTACTGTGAAGTGTTTGACATGTCAACAGGTTAAAGCAGAGTGGCAGTTAGCAAAAGGGATGCCTCGGCCTTTACCAGTACCAGAATGGAAATGGGAGAATATATCCATGGACTTCGTTGTGGGATTGCTGAAGACACCTCGAGGTAATAATGCAATCTGGGTTATTGTTGATCGCTTGACTAAATCTGCTCATTTCCATGCTATACGAGATATTTTTTCCCGAGATCAAATTTCCCGTTAGTTTCTTAAAGAGATAGTCAGGTTACATGGATTTACTCTATCCATTGTTTCTGATCGTGATCCCAGGTTTACTTCCATCTTTTGGAAGGGCTTTCAGAAGACGTTGGGTACTGAATTAAATTTTAGTATAGCTTTTCATCCTCAATAAGATGGGCATTTAGAACGAACAATTCATATTTTGGAAGATATGCTACATTATTTTTCGATGGATTATCAGGGAAGTTGGGACCAACATCTTTATTTGGTTGAGTTTTCTTATAATAACAGTTTTCATTCCAGTATACAGATGGAACCATTTGAGGCGTTATATTGGAAGCGGTGTCGAACTCTAGCTTTCTGGGATGAAGTGTGTGAAAGGAAGTTGATTTGACCAGAATTGGTAGAAGAGTTGGTAGAAAATTTTCAGCTGATACAGAAACACATGAGAACATCTCAGAGTAGGCAGAAGAGTTATGCGGACAACAGGAGGAAGGATCTATCTTTTGAGGTAGGTGATCATGTTTTTCTCAAAGTATCACAATGGAAGAGTGTGATGCGATTTGGTAAGAAAGGAAAGATGAGTCCAAGGTTCATTGGACCCTATGAAATTTTGGAGAGAGTTGGATCAATTGCATACATAGTGTCTTTACCTATAAGTTTATCTCTGGTACACAATGTTTTTCATATTTCGATGTTGAGAAAGTATATGCGAGATCCATCTCATGTTTTGAGTCCAGAGGTAGTTCAGCTGGAAGAGAATCTATCTTATGAGGAACAACCAATCCAAATTCTTGACCACAGGGAGAAAGTGTTGCATAATAAGGTGAATCATGAGATAAAGTTTTTGGGGAAAAACCATATGGTTTAAGAGGCAACGTGGGAATCTGAAAATGCTATGAGGGATAAATACCCCCACTTATTTGATAAGTAAATAAATTGTGGGGACACAATTTTCTAAAGGGGGGAAGTATGTAACATCCCAAGTAAGTAATGAATAATAGATATTTTTATCTATGTCTATTTATGAATTATATAGTGTTTTAGAGGCTTAAAATGAGAATAAATCCAATCTTAAGCATGGAATACACTAATATTTTTTAAATGATTGTTTTACTACCTTTTGATGGAAAATCATTGTTAGATAAAAATTTTGACAATTTTATAAGATCTATTAGTCAAAATTAAAATATTATTTTTGATTGGGACATTGAAATTTACATTGGATAATGTTTTTGTATTTTTCGGACAATGTTCATTTTTTAATGAATAGTGAAAAATACTGCATTTTACATCAAAACTGCTTTTTCATCTAATTTAATTATATGGTTAGATTATATTTTTAATTGGACTTAAAGTGTAATATGAATATATTTTTACCATTGAATCCAATGGTGGTCATTAGGATTAATTTCACTTTGGAATTGGGCATAAACTAATGCCAAACTTTTCATAGATATTGTTTCAAAAAAACCCGCTATTTGTTTTGACAACGGGAATTATTTTTAAATAAATTATTTCACTTTCTGTGTTTATAATTTGGTAAAATGGATTACATATTTGGAATCAGACGGTCCAAATTATGTAATCAATACTCTTTTTTTGGACATTATGAATAGTAACGACGGTAATTATCTTTAATTATCTTGATTAATGAGTAATCGGGAAGTTAAGGATAATAAAATAATATCATAATAATAAAAAATGACACCAAAATGTGTCCTAATGCTACTGGTTGTCTCATGGCCGACCATGGGATTCCTTTTACTGAACTTGGGGACCCCATGGAATCACTTTTGCATGAAAGTGACTTTTTATCTTTTTATTGTTAAAGAATGTTAAATATAACAATGAATATATCACCTGCGTAAAACAATTTTTATTTTGTCTACATAAATGATATTTTGGACTATAAAAATTCATTGGAAAGATAAAATATTTCCTACATCATAGTATTTTTTTCATAATTTTTAGACATTAAATAACTTAAATTATTTATGACATCATGATGATGCAACGATTACCTCATTATATAAATATTTAAATAAAATAAAAAGATAATGTAAAATCTAAGACCTACACTTGTAAAAGACCTATTCGATGAGTATATTTCTAACCCTTATCACCTTATCCTAGAAATACATTAATTTGGGACCTTTAAAATCAGAAACGCATTTGAAAATAAAGTAACATTTTGTAACTTTCCAAGAGTGCCCCTCCTCTCCTCTTATAAAAGGCCCCCACCTTTACCTCTTTACCCACACCTCTCCAGCCTTTGGCTCGGCCAAAACCTGCTCATTTTGTCTCTCCACATCCCTATCTTACTCCTAGAAGCCTCACTTTGGGAATAAGTCTTCTTGAGGAAGCCTTTGAGCTCAAATCGAAAAGAGTTACTCGATTTAAAGGTTGTGTCTTCTCTTGTGTTCTTATGTTTTATTTTTCCACTCCAACAACCTAAACACTTTTTATTCATTTATTTTGTAACAAATCCAGTATCTTCAATATACTATGATTTTTTTATAATAATCATTCAAGATACACTTACAAACACCTATATATAATGGTTAAAGAACTTACTATTTATGTGGATGGTGAATTTCTGCCTCACGAAACAATGATTGTTCAATATTCTTATAACACCTTTAAAGGTGTCCATTAAGATGTCACTATATTTATATATGTTATATAATATGTTTATGTTTTCCTTAAGCTTCTGTATTTTTCATATATGGCATACCTTTATGGCTTCCATTATGGGTATACGCGATATCTTCATTTTAGGAAGTGCGGACTACCGCCCCCTTAATGTGATTTGATTCGTTAATACCATATGTGGTACATATAAAGGATAGATTTAATTATATTATATATGATGACATACTGGAATTATAATACTATTATGTATCATTATGTTTTAATTCCATTAATGTATGAGATCAAAATGAAAGTAGCGGTCATGCGTACGTACGACTTACCATCTCCATGAATGGTGCATTTCATTTCTTATCCCCAAATGTAATGTACTATTATAAGTAAATATATATAATGGATATATATGATTTAAGTTACATCTAAATGATGAATATAATTCTGGAATTAAAATATACATATCTCTCATTTAGTTTTAATTCCATTTATATGACATAGAAATGAAAGTAGCATTCAGGCGTACGTACAGCTTACCGTCCCCATGAACGATGCATTTCATTTCTTACCTCTAAATGATTATGTAATATTATGAATGCATGTATATACTGGATATATATGATATATATGGCATCTAAATCATGAATATCATTCTTGAGATAATGGATATTTGACTACGTGAACAACTTGTATATATAAGAAGTTCATTTTTGACTCAAGTACCAATGATCGTTAAAACGACCATTATAAACATAAATAATAACATAGTGTTCATGACATGGTAATAAATGATATAAAAGTAATAATGAACATGAAAAATTTTCTTAAGCAAGTAGAAATTAACTCAAGTTTATTATTCAAGAGTTTAAAGAACGATCAAGTCAAGTCAGATACGAGGTAAGGGACTTCGTCTCAATATCCATTCATTGAGGCATATTTTGTTTTATATACAACTTTATTTTATACGGGGTATAAACCCCTTTGACTTTTATGATTATTCAAAAGGAAACTTTTTTTATACGAAGCGTTTTACTAAATTACAAAAGGAATGTATTTTTTAATTTTTTTTCGTACGTATGCGGCGACAACGACTTGTCCGCCGCCATGACCATTATTTGAGTTTCAGCTTCCTCTACAAGCCATACCTTTTTAAAAAAATGAAAAATAAATACCATGTTTTAATTTTCTTTTATTTTTGTATTAAAAATGGTTTTTATAATGTTTTTTATATCAATGTGTTGTATTGATATCTTGTGATTGAAATATGGAAATGTTATGTTTCCTTTAAGCATGTATAATGTGGTACTATTATGTTATGGTTCTTTGGCATTGTTATGAAGACGGGTGGTTCCGTAATATACTAAGGGAGGGTGAGCCCGATATAGCTCTCCAATGAATTGGGTAACGCGACAGAGTTAAACATTAAGGCTTATCTGAAGGGATTTAGGGAATATACTGTGATGGGTATTCCAAACGTAACCAAGAGGGCTACTCCCTATGTAAGAATGTTATGAATGCCTCAAGTTTCCATTATGTTTTATGATTTCTATGATTTATTCAAGATTTGATGAGTTATTTTAAAGAGATTATGTTTTATGGGTAAAGTATGATTTCATTCTTATGTATATATGAACTCATGTTTTTTTTCATATTTTTATAACCCTTACTGATATTTTTTAGGCTCATCCAAAGTTTTTGAAATGATTTTCACAAGTCAAGGGAAAGGTACATGATGTGATGATAGTGTCAAGGAAGTTTCAAGAAATAATCCATGTTTTATTTTAAATATGTTTCCATTTATGGGAAAATTGAATACTATCTTTTCTGTAACCACTTTGTTAAAATGTGGAATGTAATGCAAGTTTTATGATCTAATTCTCTAGAACTATAATGCTGAAAAGATCCTCAATGTGTAAGCTTGTAATAACTCAAGATTAAGTAAGGATTAAGGATGGGGCCTTATATTTAACAAAAAAATATTTAAAATAGAAATGATATAATTTAAAATTATTATATGATTTAAATTTTTGAATGATTTTAATTACCTCATTTCTACCTATAGATGAGAATGTTTCAATATAGTTTATTACTTCTTTCTAATTGTAACCTTTTACAAGTATTGTATCGTTATTTCTAGTTTTTGCACCATGGTCAACTTGTTTGTTTCAAAATAACCATTTTGTTTCAATTATATGATAATCATAAGGTTTGACAACTAATTCCTATATTTTTTCCTTTTTATATGATTTATCTCCTCTTTCATGTAAAAACATTCTTTCTTCATATAATGATTCTTCAGCAGATTTTGTTTCTTGATGTGATAAAAAGAATATAATTATACTAATTTCCATATATTTAAACTGGTTCTAACTCCTTATTATAATATTCTTATAATTTTTTCTAACTAAAGTTAACTAATATTTCTAAGTAATCTAGCAAGGTCACTATTTAGTTCACTATTATTAACCCTCATTAGGCTTGGCCGAAAATAATCATGTTCAAAGTCACCATCCTTGTTGTTGTTAAAGTGAGATCCAATTATCATGTCTTCAATGGAATAATTAAACACATATTCTTGAGTCATATATTGATCAAAAGAATAAATTTCAAGAAACATCACATGATTAGATTATTAAATAATAATTGACCTTTTCTTGAACTCTCTATAATCCATGGAATCATTAGAAAAACCTTGGAAAATATCTTCATCATTTTTTGGATTTAACATACCAAGATTATTCTTGGAAGACATGTTTTAATCCATTAATAGAAATACTTTTATGTGTCTTATAATTGGTTCTCTATTATTAAATAAATCATATGAAATTTTCATTAATATATTACTTATTATAACTTTGTTAATAACATAACATGTTGTGTTAATAACTTCAGACCAAAATTGGGTGGGCATGTTTTATTCACATAATATGGATCTATAAATTTCATGCAATGTCCAATTCCTCCTTTCAATAACACCATTATTTTGAGATTTCATATAGGAAGTGAATGTATTTTTAATTCTTTTAATTGATAAATAAGTCTTAAATTCATGATTCTCAAATTTACCTCTATTATAACTTCTCAAAGTCACAATATTAACATATTTCAAATATTTCACCAGATTATTGTATTTGATAATAATTAGACAAGATTCAATTTTCTATCTTAAAATGTAAACCTATGTAAATATTAAAAAATGATCACCCAAAACATAAAAAAACAACTAACTAGTAAGAATTATAGTTCTAGTAGGTCTGAGAAGATCCATATGGGTAATCCCAATAGTTCTAAATGTTTGAACCAATTTTTTTAAATGGATTTTGTTTCTTGTCCATTTTAAATGCATCACAAAACTTTTTTGTATAGTTAGATGATAAGAAATTCCGAAATGCAATGATTTTTAGAAAACAATTTAGGGAATGAATATTATCATATTCCATATTTTTATGCCAAATCCTTGATTAATCAATTTTAGTATTCATAAAATTTAAAATTTTTGAACACAAATAGGTTAGATCTAATGTATATACATTATCAATTCTTGGAACATTGATCCTGAGAGATTTATCTTGGAAAAAAAATAATTTATTGTAAGAAAAATCAAATGAATAACTATCATCACATAGTGTATAAACACATATCAGTTTCTGCTTCCAACCGTCAACATGTGATTCAAGCCATAAATATAATAAACGTTTTTAATGATAACTAATTGAAGATTTAAACCACAGAAAATGCTGATTTTTTCAATTTTTTATCACCAAATATGATATATCCTCTATCATTCATAGATATTGTGTGATAGTTTGAGAAATATTCACTTGGATTTCCTGAACAACCACTATCCATAAAACATTTTTCATTAATATCCATGTGGTATATTAACTATAATGTCAAATCAGTCAATATAATTCATTGGTACCCAAAATCTTTTGGGTCTATAAATTTTACATATAAGAGATATAGATATCTAAATTTGGATTTACATTCTTGAAAACATAGAAATATGTTTTGATAAATCGTTTTAATAAAATGAATTTTTGATTCCACCAAATTGGGGATTTTTTATATTTTAGATATTATCTTAATTTCTCAATTCTCTATATTTTTACCATTTAAATTTAGAATTATTTTCTTATAACTATTTACAATGTAGTTCTTATAAAATTTAGGTCCTTCACATTGACATCGTATTCTAAATTTTTCATTATTATATAGATTATAACAAATAACTTTGATCAAATAATATTCCCATTTATTGAAAACATGTATATGATATTTATTGCTTTAAACCATAATATATAAGTTTTTTTTTCATAACTTGTTCATTATAAGAGTCATTAAGCTATTGGAATTGATTTTTCACACCTATATATTTTTCAAGACCTCATCATAATTGAAAATTTTATTATTGGATTATATAATGACATCGTTTTACTTCTTTAATATTACAAATTTGGATTCTATCATGGTACACTATTCATTTAATTATTCATATGACCAATTTTCATTTTCAGATTCATCCCATTTCTCAATTGAGTAGTAAGAATTCACCTCATCTAAATTTTATATAAATCATGTGTTATACTTCTGATTAAGAGTTTCAACTTAT
The DNA here is from genome assembly GCA_963277665.1 of Viscum album. Taxonomy (NCBI): domain Eukaryota; kingdom Viridiplantae; phylum Streptophyta; class Magnoliopsida; order Santalales; family Viscaceae; genus Viscum; species Viscum album. The sequence continues at coordinate 2,127,177,777 of OY728119.1, forward strand.
GATTTTGGGAATGTTTACATTAATTAATCAATATAGGGACTCTAGTTTTCTTTGATATATTTCTTATATTTCTTCTTATAACCAAACTTTATATGGTATTTCAATTTTTTTTTCACCTTTAAACTATTGAAAATTAATATTGGTGTTTTCTAGATTATTTCCTTCATAAATTCATAACTATTTTTTGTTTCCACAATTCTTCTTTTAATTGTTTATGGGCATTGTAAAACTTCTTCTCTAGTTAAATAAGTTTGTGAATTTTTTTGAAATCAATGAATGTTCATCATTTATTTATATTGAAACATTTTACCACTAAAGATTTTATAATGTTATCACAGATTACACTATACTTGGGTGGTAAATCTATGAGAACATTAAATTCTTATTTAAGCTCAGTGATAAGTACTTCTAGTCAGAAAATATTATTCAAATTATTAGTGAGAATTCTATAATATTGAGTAATAAATTCATCTTCATCCCTTTTGAATGTATGAAACTTGAGTTTGGAAGTATCATATCTATGAACATTCACATTGTATTTACCATTTTATGAAATTAATATAATGGTCCAAATTTCATGGGCTGCATGACATTGAAAAACATTTTTTACTCATCTGGTTAGAATCTATATATAATAACATTAATAGATTTGGATTTAAGATCATTGTTTATATGGGCTCTAGTGTCACATGTTTCAGGTTCTATTTTTTGAATTTCTTAAGGCTTTACTGCATTGTGGTAATATTTCATGTCATGATTATTCATGTAAATAATCTTGTGAGCCTTCCAGTAACCATTATTTTCACCATTTAAATAAAAATATGTTAACCATGACATACCTTCTTGGATAACATCTATATCAGCCATTTTAAAATAGATATTTGCAATTATTCAATTTAAAACAATGATCTCAAGATTAATTATCACTAGTACCAATAATTTTCATAGATAATGACTTACTATAAACTCAATTATGCTGATAATTAATATATTTTCACTTATAGAAAATATGAAGAAGAATTTAAAAATATTAATTGAAAGTGATTGAACATAGTATACTAATAGTGGTCTGAGGAACAGAAATCCCCTATTTCTCTCCACCAACACTCCACTTCATGTGTTTAGTGATTTTCCCTATAAAAACCTTTTTTATGAGAGATCCTAGCTAAGTATAATCAGTTATCACTAAATACAGTGGTCCTAGAGATTTCAACTAGGATATATCATTACAAGTAATATCCATGGCCATAATGCACACTCTTTAAATTAGTGTAATCAAAAATATTTGAATGAACATTTAGAGAAACAATTTTAGCACATAATTTCTTATAGTAATTAAGAGTATATGAAGATACATCATGAGATGATGATAGTATTAAATTCACAGATCAGGATAATATTTACCACAAATAATGAACTTGTTGGCATATCATGAGTAGTATTGTTTGATCTTTTCAATGTAAAAGATATCACTTTTATCATTATTTGAGTATTTTCTATTGTATGTGCATCAACGTAGGTAACTCTTTTCTTTTCCAATTCATTTAGAATCTAACTCTTCCTTTTATATCTCTTCATTTATTTTGTAATTAATATACAAGATAATAAAAAATGTAATTCTAATATTCCATTAAAAACTTTATATGATAGTATACAAATTGAAAGCTTCCATTCCATCGAAATATGGAATCAACTTCTGTGGCAGAAGATTTCGAGATATTCTTCATTGAAACATTCCAATCTTTGAAACAAGGAACTTTTTAAAAAACAATCTTTACATAAATGCACAACCCATTTTCTAATATTCTCTAAATTAATTAAATGACTTATCAATAAATTTGGAAAAAATCCAAACATTCCACATAATAGGTACTTATTTGTAAGATATATCTAGAAGTACTATTTGTATATGAGAAATCATATGGGAGACTTTATAAGATAAAAAAATCTTTTTAATAATCCAAGTGAAACATTAACTAAATTAGAAATTAAAAAGGATAATTCACATCATAAGGGATATATGTTACTATGGTGTGATACTTATCTTTCATAACTTTTTATGACACTCTTAAGATAATATTTTATGAATATCATTTTCATCAGATAAATACTTCTCTTAACATCATTAATTTTAAAGTATATGACTTTTTGAATACATCATCTCAATCCTTATCTTCAATGGAATATATATTTAGTAGTAAGATATAATTCCATCGTAGAGTGTTTTGATGTTGTGTAGATGTTAAGTAATCTTTAAAACCTTCATTTTGTGTAATATAAAATTATTTTTTATAAATTTAATAATGCACATATCCTAAGATAATAACTTATAGATTCAGTATAAGATGAATTCCATTGATAAAAATATAATATGAAACACTTAAGATAAACTAATTAGAACAAATTGTTTGATTTTGTGAATCATAAAAACACAATTTTTTTTGAGATATATTGGAATAAAATAATTCCCTCAAGTAACCAAGACTTCATCCTTCTAAACAAGATAAGGCCACTCAACATTATTCTCATTATTATTCATAACATGAGAAAATTGAGCTAGTATTTATATAAATTTATCAAATCCCACTCACTTATAGTTGGGCATATAATTGGTTAAATCATCGAAATTCCTATACTGTTTCTTATTTTCATAGTTTCCCAAATTATATTTCATCAACAAAAATAGATAAGAACACAATATGATCATATTCAAATACACTAAAGGGAAATATATAAAAATTAAAGGAGTAAATCTTGAATTATAAGTATATCCGGAATTATTATCTTTTAGGACTCAATATACATTTCCCATGGAAATGTATCCTATTTTTTCTAACATTACTATTTCTTAATTTATTTCATAATGGTTTGAAAAGTGTTTTTTAATTTACAAAGCATTTCACATAGGATTTTCAAACCAGGTGTGTACCAAGGTCTATTGTTGTACACCATGGGATAAAAAGACCATCCCAATTCCCCCATTTGTAGGTTATCAACCCTATATACCACTATTATTTAACCACATATACATGTATTATCCAGATAGGTATATTTGTTTTTTGATATCCACTCTCTCTATACTTCACCAATATTCAATGGTATTTTCATATACATTGAATTATCCCTGGAGTTATCATTATACACATACCTACAGTTCTCAATAATTCATTACCATACGAGTTCCAAATGATAACCAATCTTAGATATAATACCAAATATAGAAATACAATACTTTTGAATATATTATTACAATATTATTAAACATAAATATCAATTAATACAACATAGAGATGGTAAATACCAAATGTAGTTGGAAAAATATGTTCACAATAAATCAAAAGGAATATAAAATTTGGTATATTTATTTTATACTCCATAGTTTGTGACTAAAATACCTTTGAGATCCTAAAATGTTTTGGGATAAACTGGGGAATACAAAAAGAAATGGTTGAGGTAAAATTCCTAGTAAGAGAATAAAGATGATAATGAAGAATAACCTGTGATTCAATGGTACACCATGATGTCATAAATAAGAAGATACATGAGTAATCAAGTGGATTCATAAAAATAATGATCATTTCATAATAAGATCATGGAAATATACGATATTTGGAAACAATATATAACATGTAATAAAAAACAATAGATGATAACTACCTATATAATATCACATGGTGGATAACGTCACATAAAAAATTATTCCCCCATAATCTCATACATGAAACCTCATGAGACTAAATATTTACCTAATTCATTAGATATATATCTAGTAACACCCATCATAACCATTCCATATAAAATAAATCAATAAAAATGCATAATATATGAATTACCAATGTAAATAAAATGGGTTGCATATTCTTCTTTGATATCACAATCAAAGGAAATTTCAAAATAAAAAAATTTGAGAAATGTTCACAATGAATGTATTACATCATTAAAAAAATATATAATAATATTGGTATATATGTAAGGTAAATTCATATACAATTTATAATAATTCCATTTTACTAAATATAGATATAACAAGAGTAAAAGAGAGAAGGTGTGAAACCTGAAGGAAAGTGTGGTTTACAGAGATCCCTAACCTCGAGCCTAATTTGTAAAGTGTGTTCTTGAACTTCCCAAATAATAAAATTATGTTAATTATTTACTTTAATAAGAACAATTTTTATTTCTATTATAATTATAGTTTTTCTTTTTTCAATGTGATATTCAATTACTTCACCAAATAATTTCACATCGGGAGTTTTATCAATAAAAAACTCATTGTCAAAAATCACATTAGTAAGTTAACTAATGTTAATGAGATTGTTAATTAATCATATAAATATTGGTATCCTATAAATAGTTATCATTTTTGTACTGGAATTATACTTATTATACATACATTGAAATATGGTTATCAAAAATTAAATATGTTACAATCATGGAGATTGTTGGTCATACATATGCATGCGTAATGTTTCCATTTCTAGAAGATAATGATATAAATATGTTAAGAAATATTTTATCTCTATAGGATTATTATTATATAATAGATATAAAATTATTTATATTAAATAACCTCACACCTACAATTGATGTGATACAGTAATGCAAATTTTTCCCATCGCTTAATGAGATGGTAGTCCTCTGTATGGATGAATGATGCTATCATTTATTCAATGAATTATTTGGTAAGAAATTATATGATATATTTAACTTCATCTATTTTATATATGATAATAATTTCATAAATCAAAATCAAATTAATCCTTAATATCTTCTATGTAAATATTAAGTGAAAAAATGAATCACAACGCTTCGTGATGTGGTACTGTACTGTACACACGAGCAATGATATCATATTGTCTATTGAACAGAAAGTAAAAAATTTCTATATGATATTATATTTACCAAAGTATAACTATATGAATAATATAATATATAAAAATTTTATAATTATTTATATCTATTTGTGATAAGCGTTCAAGGAAAACAAATTTAATAGGTTCGTGAGGCGATAGTCCGTCACACACACAACCGACTATTTCATTTACAATATCTTGAAAGAGGATATAGTTTTTAGTCATGAATATTAAATTTAAAAATTAAAATATATATAATATATATATCTTATTATATCACTATGATTTAATAATAATTTAAGGATATGGAAGAAGAAATTAACAAAAATTCTTGGTTATGGAAATTATCTCTTCTTTATAAATCTTTTTTGGTCTAAACGAAAAGCCTTATAAGGATGGATTTGTGAAGGGAAAATTATTCTTAGATTATGGGAGGTATGTATAGAATTTATTTGGGTAGATAATTTATAAAAAATGGGGTTTTGGTGAGGTAAAGAGAGAATATGGGTGTCCTTTCATGTGTGGGGCAGAAGACACATGTGGTTTTTTGGAAAATGAAGAATTTAAAACACATTATCATCTTGAAAAGGGTTCAAAAATAGGAATATTTTGGTACTTTGAAGATATAGGGTATATATATTATATTATACTAGTAATTAGAAATGTGTTTCTTAATTTTTAACCATTATAGTTTTATTCTAACTTCTGTTAAACCCGTTTGTACCTAAACCATGATCAATCATATTTTACTATTTTAATAATTATTTATGGAAAAAAATTAAGCTAAACATATTATAAAATATAAATTAGGATGATTACAAAACTTAAAAACATTTTACAAAATTCATCACTAATAACTGGTCAATTGTAATTTAAAATTAAACAATAGACGTTTTGAAAAAATTATTTTCAAAATGAAATACAATCAACAAGGGAAAATTTTATATATTGAAATTCCAAATGGAATTTCATGAAAATTAACATATTTTGTAATAATTAATAAATAAATGAAATAATTTATATTTTTAAAACAAGATTAATATAAAATGGATCTTCTAAATTTTTTAAATGAAAATATAGTTTCAACTAAAAATAAAAAAATTCCACAATTCATCGAAAACTGAAACATTTCAGATACATATAAAAACATTCCCTAACCTAATTTTGTTATGATGATTTCAAAATTTATGTTCATTTATTAAAATAAATTTTTTAATAATTGTAAAAATAAATTTGAAATTATATGGTCAAAGCTCAAGTAATATGCATTTCTGAAAAAATATTGTTTTTTAAACAGTTCTTTCATATTAAAAATGTTCTTATTTTATTTCTAATCAATTGATAATGATTTAATTTATTTTATACATGTGTGAAATATAATTTTAGTTTTTTTGTTTCTATTAATAACCACCAATTTATTATCTAAATTATATTGGTCATGTTTAAATAATAATTTTTAAAATACAGTATCTCATTTCCATTAAACCCGGTGTTGCGTTCACCACATACTATCAAAGAGATATAATTTTTTTGAAATGAAATATATCATAAATTATTGTGTAGTAAAATTATACCCTCAGTATCATGGTGTAACCAAAATAATAAAAAACAATATAAAACTTAATTAGAATGTCAGGTCAAATCTGAAAGATGATATTCATTTATATATGTAATAAACGACCTCCCAAAGAAACAAATACTTACTAGAGTAAAAAGGGTTTTAAATAAATAATTAATTAAATTAACAAATAACCAGGTTACTATGGATTACAGTTCATATTTCTAATATAGCTATACTTGTTGACCCAACTATCATCGACACGACACTTTACTTTACTCAGATCCATATGAATGATGTCTACAAGTGCATTGAAAATTCCTATCCATGTTATGAGTAAAAAAACTACTAGGTAACAAAAAAATAAGTTTACAAAATGTACACATTAATAAAATCACTATTACATGATGATAATAAATTCATATAAAAGCATAAAAATAAAGTATCAAATACTATTAGGCCATGCACTACACAACATGATATAGACCCTTCATGATAACTACTTCATCTCCTTGATATAAGAATAATAAATAGATTTCAGAAGTTACCAAAACAGCCATAGGGAAATTAAACCAATAGCTGGTAATCCTCATGGAATCACGTATACATGCTATGCATCCTAAAATAGTCAATTATTATGTCATTATACTCAGCATCCTCTAGTTCATTAGTAATGTGTTAGTTAGCCTTTAGTAGGAATCCTTATACAACATGGTATATAAAATTTAATAAAAACCCATGAGGTAGTACTCCTAAAGGAATTCCATGGTGTCATTATATCTCCACCCTATTCATATTCACATAATTTCCATTATTAGAATCCATGAACACTCCCCCTCTTTGGGAAAATCATTTAACTATGGTCCAATTATTCTGAGTACTAATAAAGACACCACTAATGTAAATTTAACAAATATGTCATGGTAGATCATTCAAGTAATCCATAACACTATGTGAAAAATTTAGTGAAATAAATTCAAGTGACTGTCACCCAACATGGAAAAATATTCAGTAATAATACTCTTTCCATCAAGAATCATAAATAGTCCCCACATGCTACACACACCCATATAAAATCACAACAATGAATTTTCTTCAATTATGCTACTACAATACCTATATCAAGGTAAAAATGTTTATATGAGTAGCCCCATAAGGTATTTGAATTCAAAACCAACTTCATTGATGAATAAATTCATGTTTAGTCAAGGAAATTTTTCGTGATGCATGTCCACATACTCATCAAATCAATATAGCTTCCAAAGATTCCTTAAATCAAATCAAACTATTCAATATATGAAATAAATAAAATGTCTCCTGAAATAATGGTTTATCGTCCTTATATAATTTCTAAATGATAAAATTATTCCATTCTCCAGGATAACAATGTATTCCTCAAATATTAATAAAAAATCTATATATGATCTTACACCAACTATCCATGATAATATTCTTATGATAATCCAATATTATTATTCACTCATAAATATGGTATGTTATCATTTTGAGAAATATTTATCAAATTCAAAAAAATAAGGAGAAATAAATTTGAAAATGAAGATATGAATATTTCTTTTGAGTTCCCCCTAAATCAAAGAACGAAACAACAGAAGATGTAGAAAGATAGAAATAGATGCATCAAGAAATAATGAGAGAGGATCATATAGTTTTAAGAACTTTTCAACAGACTAGAAAATGCCAATCTTTGAGATTTTATGACTCAAATGGTAAACTAAATATAAAGTATGAAAGAGATCAACTATTTTGAAAATGAAACCACATATTGGTTTAAAATATTAAAAATGCATTATTAAACATCATTAAATATATATCATTTTACTTGAATCATGAATGTGAATTGTTTAATTAGATTTCTAATGTTTTGTTTATGGTACAATGAATCTATTTTATTTAATTGTTTGATTTATTTCATTTATAATTGTTATAAAGTTTAATAGGATCATTTTGGGGAAGAATATGTAGATATTGGGAAAACACCCTTTTCATCATAAACAAATGTATAATGACAACTTAGTTTTACCCTTATGTGGGTTCATGTCATTGTAGGAGGGTCAGGATTTTACCCCAACATAGTGGTTGAACATGATCCTACACTTAATCATTCTTTTTTACCGATGTTCATACTAAAGGAATTTGAATTTACCCTTATGCAGTAAGGGATAACCCATATGTATCCCAAAATGTACCCCTATATAAAATTTTGAAACATGGGGTTACCCTTGATTTTTTTAATAAAATTAATATTACACATAAAAAACACTCGGGTTAATCTTATAAAACACAATAGAAACCTTATGTAGTGAATTGATAACCCTTACAGATCATAACATATCCTTATAAAGGCCTAGAAAATTCACGTTTTCCCTTAAACAACACATATAATCAGATAATTACCCTTGTATAGTGCTATATGACCGATACACATAGAATAGTTACCCTAATGTATATCATTTTTACCCTATGTAATGATTTTTTACAGTTATGCATGTCACAAAAAAGGATTTTTCCCCTAAGTAGCCTATGAAAATAATTTTTAACCCTTATGGAAGCTCATTAGAACCAATTTTAAATTAATGAAACACCAAAGAATGTACATAAGCATTAATTTTTTTTTTGTAGAATTATACATTCTCAAAACAATACTTATAATTTCAATCCAACCAAGGGTTTTAATGAACAATTAAAAAATAAAAAATATTGCAATTCTCAATCTCTAATGACTTTTCGTCCCTATGAAGTATCTCTAATGGTCTTTCTAGAAAATCTGATACCACTATGATAAAAAATTAGGCTACCACTCCAAAGCCTCATCCTAGATCTGTCTATACTGCAATATGATCGAGACAAGTGAAATAATATTCCCCATAATACCTTCATTCCCAAGTCTATAATCCACACCAAACTATAATTATATGGTATATTTATCTCCAAATCTACATCCTCCAAATCTATGACTTGTGTATGATTTGACAAGAACCTCCAGTGATGTGACACATAAAACATGGAAAGCATACCTCTATACCAAGAATAAAATTACACTGTATACACAATTGTAACAAATTAAATAGTGATCTTAATGGGGATAAAAAACAATGGATCCATCTTCCCATACATCCCGAAATGATGATTCTCCAATAGAGGTGACACTTGTATGAAAACCTGATTTCCCATAGAGAAATATAATGTTCATATCGTCTAGTATTCATATGATCTCTATATTCTATAATCTATGATCATCCACTTTTTAACCAGTTTTACTCTATCAAAGGAAACATAAAACAAATTACTTCCCATAATTGTAGCCTCACCTGCCTCAATCCAACAAAGTGAAAAAGGAGATGAAATCCAATTAAGATCCTCATAATGTTTCAGATGGGATTAATATGGGAATCTAATATTTTATGTGATCCTAAATAAGGATATTTTATCATTCCAATATCCACTAATTTCTAGGACATGTTATCAGAGCATATCCTCTATTAAGTGTTTTATTTTCCTTGACTATCCAACTGTTTATAGGTGTTACATTTTTCATAATTTTAGATGATTCCCTATGGATTTTAATATGAAATTCAAAAATTAAAACATGGAATTTGTGTCCCTATCAGATATAGTTCTCAATGTAACTCAATGAAAAAAAACAATCTCACTAATATATAGCTTTCCAAGCTTATTTACTGAGTGATTATCATTGACCTGTGTGATGTAAATATCCTTTAATAGTCTATTAATAATCATCCGAACTATTTCAGGACTGCTCAGGGTCTTATGTAACCCCATAAAACTATCCATTTTGATGTCATATTCTCTCCACATGGTCACTAGAAGTGTGTGGAGTAAACCAGAAGGAAGCTTGCACATAACCATCTCTGTTTGGAAGGTATGACATCGAGAATCAAAAGGAGTGATGCCCCTTTTCATCCCAGGACACCAAAACTATCATCTATATTCGTGGTACATTATTTTAGTACTATTAAATACAACCAATATATGGGTATATAAAACCCTCATCATCCAATCTATCATTTAAGAAAGGAATACTACCCCCTATGGACAATGACCACATCAATGCCACCCAATGACCACCTATGTACTGATTCACCTGTAACTCATTTTCCCCTATGCCAGAACATTGTATGATAGTTTTTTACTATCCATTACCAAGTATACCATATAATATATGTCCAACCTGGGTTTATAGTTCCTAAATCCTTTATCCTTGGAATAATCTATCCTCTAGTCATCCAATGGGAACATTTAGCTCCACTTATCTAGCAATGAGAAATTATCGCGATCATATTCATCCTACATCTTATAGATAAGATCATTTTCTGTGATATTTATATTCCTAGGTATACATGCGATCTCAATTTCATGTCCCTATAGATATTCAACCCAGTGCATCTACCTTAGGATGAGTTTCTACTATATTAATATGTAACATATGATATTTGGATCATTGTAGATTGAAAACATGTTAAAAAAGAGATAGTGTCACTAAAACATCATAGCATGAAACTTTTATTTTGGTTACAAGTTATTATTGGGGAAGTACCAATCATGGGGTCATAGCTATCATGAATCGACATTAGTATTTCCACCAAACCAATGATTGATTAATCACAGTATACTCCTTATATAATCCGAGTATTTGGAAGTATTACCAATGTAGTTATAGTCAACCTCCTCTTCATCTCAGGGATCAATTCTTATCACTTGTTTAACCAATGGAGCATTACCTTTTTTTCATTGTCATAGTCAAGGGTGTTGAAAATATAGATAAGTCCTGTATAAAACATTCTAATATCATTATAAGACCATAAATCTCATCATCACAAACTTGTTATAGTGATGTGTTGAAGACATCACTGACTCCTATTTCTCTACAACCATAGATATACCATCATCAAAAACCGCATTCCCCATTAATATTACATCCTGAATCTAGAAGTTACACATTGAAATCTTTGTTTAATGTTGATTTTCTCAAAACATACTCTAGAATACCATCATATATCTGTCATTATTCTATTGTTTTTTAAAGTATATAATCATTTCATCATGGAAAAGATTGATGAACGGGTCTATGTAAAGGTTTATGATTTAGTTGATGATTTCAGTGAACATTAATATTGTGTTATTTATTATGAAAAACATAACCATGTAGTCTTACAAGACATAACTACTCTAATATTCCATCATCATTATGTCCTCCTATCAAAACATCATCTCGGGATAACCTGATCATATATATATATATATATTTATATATGTTTTAGAACCACTTGTCTCCCCATATCTAATTGAAAATATATTCTATCATGTAAAAATGATATAAATCCTACATTTTCATCTTTTTTAACGTATGGTAATAATCACAGATTTGAAGATAACCATCCTCATTCTTATCAAACAATATTGGTACATCACATGGTGAATTTCTCGGCCAGATAAAAATCGTCTTCTCCAGGTCCTCAAGAGGTACCATTATTTAATTTATCCTAGATATAACTATATGATATTGGGGTATCAAAATGGGATTAACACCATTAATGATCCCAATATCAAAGTAAACACCCCTATCTAGATTAAGGCCTTTGAACTTATCCATAAAGGCCTCTTGAAATAGATACATGACCAGAGAAAATGTTGAGTGGGATTTCTCAAATATTTTTAGAAGTGAAAATTCCACTATATTTGCCATGATTCTCCTAATATAATCCTTGTCTAGAACAAAAACACATACTATCAGTTCCAATTCATTGGCCATCAACTACCACTCCCCCTTCAGTAAAGTAAACAACATCCATCTCTGATAGCTATCAGTGTGATCACAGAAGCTGGTCAACCAGTTTACAATGTGAGTCACATCGATGTTCATTATCTCCAAAATCATGAATCCCCCAAAATTTATATAACTATTGATGACTATAGGACACTTTTCTAAGTAGTATTGATGGTCCACTTTCAAACCCATTGTTGTATAAATGCAGACTAACCCAAATTAATACATAATATTTATGTAAATTCCACCAACAACATGTTATAATATTAATGAATTTCAAGAAACAATATATAACAAGTATGTATATAAATTAAATATGATCAATATCATAGCTCATACAGCATATAGTTCCTCACCACTATCTGAGAGAGGTTGATGTATTATGTAGACATTACAAGCACTATCTCTCTAGTCATATCCATGACTCACCTAATTCCTTATAATCTTGGATTGATAATGAGGATGCATGATGGATCATTAAATCCTAGACCATGTTTACCATGATATCCAAACCAAAAATATAGCACAAAATCACTGATAAAGCCATATATTTCCTCATTGTTTTCACATGAAAATACGTGTCATACAGAACCTACAAAAATTATTAATCATCTAAAAATTTAATAATTATAGGTATCTTCTTGATGGATCTAGAGAAGCTGATCTATAATCCACCTATATACAGATACTCTTCCACACATATATTGTATTCATCTTCTAGTTTTCATAAATGGGACTGACTATATTTGAAGGAGTTCCACCCACTTGATAACATGATTGTATGATAAATAAAACTATATTATTCACCTCTTGGATCTTCATTATGCTTATGTAAATTTATAGAACATTTATGTATGATTCTTGGTCAAAACTAGAAACAGTATTTTTGATTTCATAACTAATTTAGTTCTCAAACATCCTAGAATTCTGAGTAAGATTCCCAGCTAGAATAGATGAAAAGATAATATGTTTAGAAAAAAGAGTGATGTGGGAGGAAATTATCATGTAACCCTAATTCAGATACATGAAACCCTATTCTTAGATGTTATTTATCCAATCAAGAAAGGGATTATTGAATGAAATGTCCTCATAAGCCTCCCAAGTGAGTCCCTCATATTAGACTTCATGTCAAGTCAATCCCCACCAACACTTGGTACGTTCTTATAGCTTGAACGCTTCTAGATTAACATTATATTCTTCCAATGTCTTAATTATATTATAGATAACGTCAATTATATTCATATAGTCCTTAAAATCATCAGGTCCACCAATTACTTGAATGGATAGAGGATGATAGAGATGAAACTATCCTTCATAGTCAACCATGGATATTTATGAAAGGGATCCTGACTGCACTAGGGATACTTCCATCACAACAAGAAAATGTGTAGGAATGTTCTATATAGTACCATCATTTTTTAATAGAGGTTAAACAAAAAATCTATGTGTTGGAACATTCTGTAACATGAATAAAAATTAAGAACATAAATAGATCCAAACTTGGCCATGGGACCAGACAATGGATTACCTATGGGTTTGACCATATCACATTGTATAACCCTCATATCACTAAACTATGTCCCCTCCTTTAATGTTATACATAGTAATCATATAAATACTAAATAAATACAACATAATCAGTTAATATAATGAATTATAATAAAGATATCCTATAATAGTAAGGAAGAATAGATCTATCACACAATAGAAAAGACATCCAGAATATATATCACAAACAAAGGAACATAATTAAATAACAAATACACAACATAATAATATGTATATATATTTAATGTGAACCAATGTTCCAATTAATGATATATGAACACACCAAAAATCGCAATAAAATAGTTAAAAAATTATGTCTATAGTAACCTTGAGGTCCATTACCTATGCACTAAGAATGAACATGGAAACTCCCTACCAGATTCCCATATAACTATCTATATTATACCATTTCCTTGAATAATCCAAAAGGAAAAGAATAAAATGGGTTCTCACATACTATTTTTAAACACCCCAACCCAAACCATTGGGCCCGATCTGAAGGGTTGCAAGACCACATGAACACCTCCCTAGAGGAAATAGGATACCAACTATTTGAGGATATCTAGGTCCATATCTAGAGAGAAAAAATCCTTGATATCATTTTTTAGGACAAAAAATAATAAAAAACAAAAAATATAAGCAGTGTAACATGTGGAAAATAATATATGGAATTAAATCAAACATTTAATAAATGATATCCAAAGGTGAAATACCAAACTATATCAATAAAAGTCACAGATAAATAAATTAATAAAATAGGGGGGTCCTCCAGATTCTATCACAACATTTTACCAACTTTATATTCTACTTATCATCCATCATCCACATTCCCCTTACCTTTACTCAAATATCTATTCAGGAAGTTTATATTCCCATAAAAAATTAATACATAATGAGTGAGTAATAAAAATCATCGGAGAACAACAATGTTTCCTTAAAAATTATTCACATGTATAATAGGTGTATTAAATTAAAATAATTAATGAAAATATAGACCCAAAACACCCAATTACATAACAAGTGGTCATGCACTAACAATGCTATCATAGACCCCCAGATGTACTTACTTTACATCCATGTCGAATAAATAAAAAAGAGATGTAAGGTGTAACAAAAATAGAAGTGTGGATAGAAAACTAGTAGATTTTCATCATCATGTATTCAAGTATACATTCTACTTAGTGTCCTATAGACATCATGTATGAAACACTATTCCCAATCCTCTATTTATTTAGTTACTATTCCACATGGTATCAACTAGGCATCATCATGTAGCATGAAACATGATATTTACTAGGTGACCATGACTGAATCCTCAATAATAAATTACATGGAATAATCATATCTTCATCATGTTCTCAGGTCCTTCTTCGATATCATCTCATGTCATGTGCACTACCGATATAAGGGACAATCACATCCTTATAGTAAACCTATTTCAAGTATAAAAATTAATACCTCTAAAGTAATGGTATCCTATATAAAAGGGTATATCGTAAATAGTAATAATATAACCATGATAATAATTTTATTACATAAATACATGTGACCGTCATCAAACATGGCCAAACAAGATGTTGTAATGATCATTGCCTAATCAATCATAAACTGGTTCCATATACTACACACACACACACACCCATATTTGACCATAATGAAGAATGGTATTCATGTATGCCTATAGATGAACTATATCATGGGAAATAACTATAAATGAGAGTCTCAAAATGAAAGGGACTTCTTACCTCAAGTCATTTGTAAAGACCCGCAAATTTCAAGGAAATTTTTTTCTTAATTTTCTTTGGAATTTTACAAGAACGCAGCTTCAGACGGCACCTGATTCCGAGGCCCGGTGTGCCCGGAATCAATTTCCGAAGTTTGGCTCGGGTACGTTCAGTGAACGGACGAGCGGGTTTTTCTATCTTTTGAACCGGTGCCCGGAATCGAATTCTGAGGGCACCGATGAAATCGCAGCGCCGGTATTTGCTTAGAAACGCCTCTTCCGGAGTTGCGTTTGCTCAGACGTGGTTTTTAAATTTTACGGCTTTAAGTCAGAAATAAAATAAAGTTTGTGCGACAACTTTATTTTATTTCACTTAAGCTGCTTGGAAGCCACTTGAAGTCACTTAAAGACGGCTTGAACTGAGTTGAACTGGATAGGATGCTAACCAGAAATATCCTACCCCTTGGTAGGATATTTGTGCGGTGGGACCCGCACGAGCCCCGCCGTTTCTTTCGCTAAGTAACGCACCCGCGAAAACCCGTCAAAGTAACTGAAAAGTCAACCGACGCGTTTTCTTTAATTCTTAACAGACCATTTAATTGGGCGGTTTATTTCATGAATTAAATGGACTGTTTCTTCGTGAATTAAATGGGTCGTTTCTTTCGTTGAATTAATTCAACGAATTGATGGATCGTTTCTTAACCGGTTTCGTGTTGGCATGTTTATAAAATAAGACCAACCCAAAAATCCTTGGAAAGGATTTGAGAGAATCTTCGTTCCTCCACCCTCTCCGCGAAGAACGCGAAGAACGCGAAGAACGCGAAGAACGCGAAGAACGCGAAGAACGCGAAGAACGCCGGCGACCGGAATTCGACGACGCACACCAAGATCTGCGACGTCGACGAGATCTACCCGCGACGTTCTTCGGCGACGTCTTTCTTCCGCGGCCGATCCTCGTTCGGCAACAAAGGTGAGAATCGGATCTTTTCTTCTCCCTTTTTAATTTCAATATCAACGGATTTAAACTAATTAAATCCGTTGATCTTGATCCGGAGATTGGCGACGCGACGAGCGATTCCGCGACGACGCGGCGATCTCCATCTTCCGCGACGAGCAAATCCCGCGACGATCCCCCGTTCGGCAACGACAAGGTAAGGGATGTTGGAATTCTTTTTAAAATCCCGTGTTTATTCTTTTGAAATATAGAACCCGATCACGAAACAATTTTAATTTATTTAAAATTGTTGATTGGTTTCTTTCCTGTTTCTCCCGTTGATTATGACTAACGCGGAGGGTGCGGGTCTAACGAACAAGACCCGGCAACCCTCCGTCGATCTTCCTTTGTGTGCGGATTTGGCGAGCGACGGCAAAAGCGCGACGCAAGGGCCATATGTTGATTCCGCAGTGGAGGACGCATCCCGGGAGGAACAACGGCGCAGACGGGAGGCAAATCGGGCCACCGGAGCATCTCCGGCGGCCCGCGGAAGGAGGCGGCGGCGCGGGTCGCCGGCGCGGCGGCGCCGGCGACCGGGGGCGGCGGCGCCCGGCGCGCCGCCGGAGGAGTCCGCCGCGGCCGAGCCGCGGCGGCGGCGAGCCGCCGGACCGCGTCCGCGGTCCGGCCTTCCAGCACGCGGCCCGCGCGGGCCGCGTTTTCTCCAAAGCCGCGGGTTTGACCCGCGGCGGCAGCGCTTCGGCCGCTCGGCCGAAGCCGAGCCGGTCCGGTCGGCCGGGCCGCGCCCAGGCCGGACCGGACCCGGCCGAGCCGGTTCGGGCCGGGTCGGGCCGACCCGGTTCGGGCCGACCCGGTTCGGCCGACCCCGGGGGGGGTTCGGGCCGGGTCGCCCCGGGCCCAGTACCCCCGTTTCGGGCCCTCTACGGTCTTTCGCCCATATCTTGGGCCTGGGACCTCCGATTGACGAACCGTCAGCGGCTACGCGATCCTTGGATCGAGACGGTCGTTTCGGTATATTATACTCAAGGTTTCGGAAGACTTTGGGTTCGGCCGGGTTGGTTCGTACACGAAGCCAACCGGGCCCTCGGAGCGGAAACGCTCATAACTTGAGCTACGGACGTCCGAACGACGTACCGTCAGCTGTGGTAGTTTCCTCTAAGTGAGACGGAACTTTTGGCATACTCCGCCCGAGGATCGGATACAGGCGGAGTACGGTCGGGTTGGTTTTGCCCTAAAAACCAACCGGGCCCCTGGGACGAAAATGCCAATAACTCTCAGACCGGGCGTCCGATTGACGCGCCGTCTGTCGCGTTGAGATCCGGTTGTCGATACGGAACTTTTGGATACATCAACTTCGGACTACGTGTCAGTTGATGTATCAGCCCCTCGGCTCGTGGAGCGGACCCTCCTAAACGAGCTCGCTACGTGCGGGAACCCTAGCGCTGGCTGTGACCTCGACGACAGAGCAGAGATCCTCCGTGGACTGCGACGACGGCAGAGCAGAGATCCTTCGTGGACTGCGACGACGGCAGAGCAGAGATCCTTCGTGGACTGCGGCGACGACTGTGCAGAGATCCTCAGTGGACTGCGTCGACTACTGCACTCAGCGATCCCATGTGGATCAGTGCCTACAGGTTCTGTGTGAGCCCGATCCTCCGTGGGTCCTTACTACCGGTTCTGTGTGAGCCACTGCCTACAGGTTCTGTGTGAGCCCGATCCTACGTGGGTCTTTTTGCGGGGGTTAGTACCTATCGATCCTTCGTGGGTCCGACGACTGAGACGGATCAGTGATCGTCTTTGACGTCATCTGAAAAAGTATACCTGGTTGAGCTGAATCTTATGTTACTCTCCTTTGTGGATTGTGTTGAACTATCCTTTGTGGATTTACTGTTTACTCTCCTTGTGGATTTGAGTCTTGCTTTCCTTTGTGGATTGAGTTGTTCTTGAGCTCGTGAGCAGAGCTAGAATTGGGGACTTAGGTATATGTATGGGCATATACCTAAGTCGAGTCAGATGTTACTTCGTGATTGCATCTTTCTTTTGTGCTATATCCTTTGTGGATTTCGGGAGACCTTCGGGGGTCTCGGGGTCCTTACTGAGTAGTTGTACTCACCCCTGCACGGGCTATGCCCGCACTTCGTGGTGTTGGTTGCAGACGACGGACAGCGCTGATCGCGGTTGGGGCGTGGAGCAGGACGGTACCTGGAGGTGGACCACTGGACGGGACGTGCTCAGAGCGGACGTGGGGCCCGAGGAGCTTGGAGGCTATCTGTACCCACCCTTCAGGTGGGATTGCCAGTGGACGACACGAGGCCGCCGTCTTTTCTTCAGTTGCTGTACTTTACTTTTCAGTTGTACTTTACAGTTGGGCTTGTATTTCCGGCCCCTTTACCTTTCTGCACTTTACTTTCCGCTTGCTGACTCTGTGTGGTTGTTACTTATAAAGGCAATGCCTTCCCTGTTTACTGGGATTTTACGCCTTGGTGCTAGTCGCCAGCCCCTGGCCTATGGAAGGCGGGCTTGGGGTAGTCACGGCACGGGCCCCGAGGACGGGTCGTGACAAATTGGTATCAAAGGGAGGTTCTACCGCAGACTCTGATCGTCCTTTCTTTCTATGTGAAGCAATAGTGTTTAGTGTATTGAGTGTGGTTATCAGTTCAGGGAGCCCAGTGTTGGTGCGGCGGCCGACGTATCCGTACACCAGGACCCTGACTCCTGATTTCCGACTTAATGCATGAAAACATTGATTGCGTGTGTGTTTCAAGTTTTCTTTGTGATTACTTATGTCAGCTCACCGGGTATACTGATCTGCTTTATGAAAGTCTCAAGTTTTCCTTGTGATTACTTGTGCCAGCTCGCCAGGTATACTGTTCTGACTGTGGTGCTCTTGTTCTCCTTTTCAGGATGGCCCCGCGACGACTGCCAGCTAGGGTTCCGAGTGTTGGGCGCGATGGCAGCCCACCGAGCGACGAGGCCTCGGTGCAGGGCCCTTTGCCAGCGGTGGCACCGGCGGTAGCCTTACCCGCCGAGCCACCGATGCTTCCAGTACCAGACGCCGACGATGCACGTCGCCTCAGGGCACTGCACGAGTTTCAGGGCCAGCGACCGCCCAGGTTTCGCGGTGAGGCGGACCCCCAGGCCGCCGAGGACTGGCTAGAGGCGGTGGTACGGATCTTCAGGCTAGTGAGGACACCAGCGGATCTCATGGTGATCCTCGCAGCGAGCCTCCTGCAGGCGGCGGCAGGACGATGGTGGAGCCTGATGCTCCAGGTTCACGATGAGGCGTCCTTGCTCTGGACGGACTTCGAGAGCCTCTTCCGCTCTGAGTTCGTCCCGGCCACCCTCCGAGCGGTGCGCATCCAGGAGCTTCTCCAGCTGCGCCAGGGCAGCATGACGGTCGCTCAGTACGCGGCGAGGTTCACGGACCTATCTCGCTACTCGACCGACATGGTACGGGACCCCTTCTTCCGGGCCCGGACCTTCGAGCAGGGCTTGCGACAGGAGATTCGGGCGTCGCTGATCTCCCTCAGCATTCCGACCCAGGCAGGAGTGCTGGAGCGAGCCCTCCTGATCGAGAGCTTCCTGGCAGAGCCTTCTTCAGCGGCGAGACCTAGCGCAGGGCGGCAGGTAGCTGAGTCTTCGGCAGCAGGTAGCCGACGGATGACTCACGGGTCCAGGCAGACCAGACCCCCACGCAGACGGCCTCAGGACACCGGCTCAGCAGTACGAGGCACACAGCGGAGTGCCAGCCTTTCGAGAGGCAGGCTGTGCTACTCTTGCGGCGGGCAGGGTCACATGGCTCGTGACTGCCCGACTCGCCGATCAGAGGAGCAGCAGACGGTGGAGGGGCCACCCAGGCAGAGGCAGAGGGTCGACCGTGGCGGTCCGCAGGGAGGAGGCGGACGAGGCCGAGGAGCTGGCCGAGCAGCGGGTGGTGGGCGACGCTTTCAGGCTCTACCCCCACCACCACCAGGAGGGCCACCTCGACCACAGGGAGCCGGCGGGCAGGGACAGGCCCAGCTCCAGGCAGTGGAGGCCTACGACCCCGACATGCCAGAGATGATTCGAGGTACGATCTGTGTCTATTCCACCCTTGCTGCAGTACTTATAGACACAGGAGCGAGTCACTCTTTCATAGCCTCTGCCCTTGTTCGGAGCTCGGAGATTCCGACTGAGCCGTTGGCTCGATCCTTACGGCTAGAGACTCCTACGGGAGCAGACTCGACGATTACGCACTGGTGCCGGCAGTGTGAGCTTACTCTAGGAGGCGAGAGCTTCGGCTGGGATCTCCTTGTAGCGGCGTCGAGGCCTTACGACGTCATCTTGGGCATGGATTGGCTATCCACGGTTCATGCCCAGATCGACTGTTTTAGGCGCAAGGTACGATGTGTTCGTACCGACGGGAGCAGGTTTACCTTCACCGGCGAGAAGGGAACCTTTGCAGCACAGGATGGACTTCCGCGGAGGAGAGTGCAGCCCATCTCACATCAGTTGGCTAGCCTCATCCTAGGAGCAGTGGACGTGCGGAGTCCGGCTTTTCCTGCAGTGGTGGACCAGTACGTGGACGTCTTTCCCGACGACGTTCCAGGGCTACCTCCTCGTAGAGAGGTAGACTTTTACATCGACTTGTACCCCGGGACAGCCCCGATATCTACTCCAGCATATCGGATGGCCCCCGCCGAGCTTCGAGAGCTGCGGGTACAGTTGGAGGACTTGCAGAGCAAGGGGTTTATCCGACCCAGTGTTTCACCCTGGGCTTCCCCGATTTTGTTCGCCAAGAAGGCGGACGGGAGCTTACGACTATGTGTCGACTATCGTCGCCTGAACCAGGTGACAGTGAGGAACAAGTATCCGCTGCCACGGATTGATGACCTCTTCGATCAGCTCAAGGGAGCGCGGTGGTTCTCGAAGATAGACCTCCGGTCAGGCTATCATCAGCTCAGAGTTCGAGACGAGGACGTGCAGAAGACGGCCTTCAGGTGTCGGTATGGCCATTATGAGTTCTTGGTTATGCCGTTCGGCGTAACCAATGCTCCAGCAGTGTTCATGAGCCTCATGAACAGGATCTTCCAGCCATACCTCGACCGATTTGTCGTTGTCTTCATTGACGACATTTTGGTATACTCGACGACTGAGGAGGATCATGCCTACCACCTGCGAGTTGTGCTAGACACACTCCGAGAGCACCAGCTTTATGGCAAGCTCTCAAAATGCCAGTTCTGGTTACGTGAGGTCCATTTCTTGGGGCACGTCATTTCTGAGGCGGGAGTTGCAGTGGATCCCGCGAAGATCGAGGCAGTGCTAGCTTGGGAGCCACCCAAGAGCGTGACAGAGGTGCGGAGCTTCTTGGGCCTAGCGGGATACTATCGGAGATTTGTGCCGAACTTCTCCAGAGTTGCGGCACCACTCTCAGCCTTGACGAAGAAGGGGAAACCCTTCGTGTGGTCAGACAGATGTCAGCAGAGCTTCCAGGAGCTGAGACAGAGATTGACCAGCGCACCTATCTTGAGGTTGCCTGAGGAGGGAGTTGGGTACGTAGTTTACTGCGATGCATCAGGGACTGGACTCGGGTGCGTCCTGATGCAGGAGCGGGCCGTGATCGCCTACGGATCACGTCAGTTGAGGCCGCATGAGCAGAACTACGCCACTCATGACCTGGAGTTAGCAGCAGTGGTCTTCGCTCTGAAGACTTGGCGGCACTATCTGATGGGCGAGCGCTTCACAGTCTTTTCTGACCACCAGAGTCTCAGGTATATCTTCTCTCAGAAGGACCTGAACCTGAGACAGCGGAGATGGCTTGAGTTCCTCCAGGACTATGACTTTGAGATAGTCTATACTCCTGGGAAGGGGAACGTGGTAGCCGATGCCCTCAGCAGGAGGACGGGCATTCAGCTACTTGAGGAGGCGACGGAGCAGCTAGCCTCCTTGCAGATATCCTTCGTGGATAGAGACGGAGCAGCCTTTCTTCAGTCTCTCACAGTCTCTCCTCCACTTCTACAGCGGGTCAGAGAGGCTCAGCGTGGGGACGCTGACTGTGAGACCCGGCGTGCACTGATATCCTCAGGTCAGGCGCCTGATGGTTTCTCCCTTGGAGCAGAGCACGACATCCTTTTCAGAGGACGTACCTTCGTACCAGTCGCTCTACGAGAGGAGGTGCTGAGAGAGTTTCACACTTCTCCCTTGGCGGTACATCCCGGAGTGGCGAAGATGTACCAGGATCTCAGGCGACAGCACTGGTGGCCGGGTATGAAGAAAGCTGTGGCAGAGTTCGTTTCACGATGCCTCACCTGCCAGCAGGTGAAGGCAGAGCACCAGGTACCAGCAGGTTTGGTACAGCCCTTGGAGGTCCCGGAGTGGAAGTGGGACGGCATATCTATGGACTTCGTGACTGGACTTCCACGCACTTCCAGAGGTCACGACTCCATTTGGGTGATTGTCGACCGACTCACCAAGTCGGCACACTTCTTACCCATCAGAGAGCAGGGCTCAGTAGAGAGCTTGGGACGTCTTTACGTCCAGGAGATCGTACGGCTTCACGGTGTGCCATCGTCTATCGTCTCCGATCGAGATGCTCGTTTCACTTCCAGGCTTTGGAAGGGGTTGCAGGAGGCGTTCGGGACGCGGCTCCATCTGAGCACAGCCTTCCACCCTCAGACGGATGGACAGACGGAGAGGACCATACAGACACTCGAGGACATGCTCCGTGCATGTGTTCTCGACTTTGGTCGCAGCTGGGAGGACCACCTACCCTTGGTGGAGTTTGCGTACAACAACAGCTACCACTCCACCATCGGGATGGCACCATACGAGGCGTTGTACGGCAGACCCTGCAGATCACCGTTGTGCTGGACAGACCCTGGGGAGTCAGCACTCGTGGGACCAGAGATGGTCCGAGCCACGACAGAGAAGGTCCAAATCATCCAGGAGAGGATGAGGACAGCTCAGAGCCGGCAGAAGTCATATGCTGACAGGAGGCGGAGGCCACTAGAGTTCGAGGATGGCGACCACGTCTTTTTGCGTGTCTCACCTCGACGTGGTTTACGGAGATTTGGCCGAGGCGGCAAGTTGTCTCCACGCTTCATCGGGCCTTTCCAGGTCCTCAGCAGGATAGGAGAGGTGGCTTATCGCCTGGCTCTACCACCTCAGTTGCACCGGGTGCACGACGTCTTCCACGTGTCTCAGCTGAGGAGATACGTGCACGACCCGACGCACATCATCGACTTTGGGGAGCTGGACGTGGACGATGGGGCGACTTTTGCGGAGGTTCCAGTGGAGATCGAGGATCGACAGGAGCGGGTCCTACGTGGGCGGTCGATTCCTCTTGTGCGCGTCAGATGGCAGCACGGGAACCTCCAGGAGAGCACTTGGGAGCGGGAGGCTCAGATGCGTGCTCAGTACCCCCATTTGTTCCCCTAGTTTTGATGTATCTTTACGGGGACGTAAAGCCCTGAGGTGGGAGTAATGTAAAGACCCGCAAATTTCAAGGAAATTTTTTTCTTAATTTTCTTTGGAATTTTACAAGAACGCAGCTTCAGACGGCACCTGATTCCGAGGCCCGGTGTGCCCGGAATCAATTTCCGAAGTTTGGCTCGGGTACGTTCAGTGAACGGACGAGCGGGTTTTTCTATCTTTTGAACCGGTGCCCGGAATCGAATTCTGAGGGCACCGATGAAATCGCAGCGCCGGTATTTGCTTAGAAACGCCTCTTCCGGAGTTGCGTTTGCTCAGACGTGGTTTTTAAATTTTACGGCTTTAAGTCAGAAATAAAATAAAGTTTGTGCGACAACTTTATTTTATTTCACTTAAGCTGCTTGGAAGCCACTTGAAGTCACTTAAAGACGGCTTGAACTGAGTTGAACTGGATAGGATGCTAACCAGAAATATCCTACCCCTTGGTAGGATATTTGTGCGGTGGGACCCGCACGAGCCCCGCCGTTTCTTTCGCTAAGTAACGCACCCGCGAAAACCCGTCAAAGTAACTGAAAAGTCAACCGACGCGTTTTCTTTAATTCTTAACAGACCATTTAATTGGGCGGTTTATTTCGTGAATTAAATGGACTGTTTCTTCGTGAATTAAATGGGTCGTTTCTTTCGTTGAATTAATTCAACGAATTGATGGATCGTTTCTTAACCGGTTTCGTGTTGGCATGTTTATAAAATAAGACCAACCCAAAAATCCTTGGAAAGGATTTGAGAGAATCTTCGTTCCTCCACCCTCTCCGCGAAGAACGCGAAGAACGCGAAGAACGCGAAGAACGCGAAGAACGCGAAGAACGCGAAGAACGCCGGCGACCGGAATTCGACGACGCACACCAAGATCTGCGACGTCGACGAGATCTACCCGCGACGTTCTTCGGCGACGTCTTTCTTCCGCGGCCGATCCTCGTTCGGCAACAAAGGTGAGAATCGGATCTTTTCTTCTCCCTTTTTAATTTCAATATCAACGGATTTAAACTAATTAAATCCGTTGATCTTGATCCGGAGATTGGCGACGCGACGAGCGATTCCGCGACGACGCGGCGATCTCCATCTTCCGCGACGAGCAAATCCCGCGACGATCCCCCGTTCGGCAACGACAAGGTAAGGGATGTTGGAATTCTTTTTAAAATCCCGTGTTTATTCTTTTGAAATATAGAACCCGATCACGAAACAATTTTAATTTATTTAAAATTGTTGATTGGTTTCTTTCCTGTTTCTCCCGTTGATTATGACTAACGCGGAGGGTGCGGGTCTAACGAACAAGACCCGGCAACCCTCCGTCGATCTTCCTTTGTGTGCGGATTTGGCGAGCGACGGCAAAAGCGCGACGCAAGGGCCATATGTTGATTCCGCAGTGGAGGACGCATCCCGGGAGGAACAACGGCGCAGACGGGAGGCAAATCGGGCCACCGGAGCATCTCCGGCGGCCCGCGGAAGGAGGCGGCGGCGCGGGTCGCCGGCGCGGCGGCGCCGGCGACCGGGGGCGGCGGCGCCCGGCGCGCCGCCGGAGGAGTCCGCCGCGGCCGAGCCGCGGCGGCGGCGAGCCGCCGGACCGCGTCCGCGGTCCGGCCTTCCAGCACGCGGCCCGCGCGGGCCGCGTTTTCTCCAAAGCCGCGGGTTTGACCCGCGGCGGCAGCGCTTCGGCCGCTCGGCCGAAGCCGAGCCGGTCCGGTCGGCCGGGCCGCGCCCAGGCCGGACCGGACCCGGCCGAGCCGGTTCGGGCCGGGTCGGGCCGACCCGGTTCGGGCCGACCCGGTTCGGCCGACCCCGGGGGGGGTTCGGGCCGGGTCGCCTCGGGCCCAGTACCCCCGTTTCGGGCCCTCTACGGTCTTTCGCCCATATCTTGGGCCTGGGACCTCCGATTGACGAACCGTCAGCGGCTACGCGATCCTTGGATCGAGACGGTCGTTTCGGTATATTATACTCAAGGTTTCGGAAGACTTTGGGTTCGGCCGGGTTGGTTCGTACACGAAGCCAACCGGGCCCTCGGAGCGGAAACGCTCATAACTTGAGCTACGGACGTCCGAACGACGTACCGTCAGCTGTGGTAGTTTCCTCTAAGTGAGACGGAACTTTTGGCATACTCCGCCCGAGGATCGGATACAGGCGGAGTACGGTCGGGTTGGTTTTGCCCTAAAAACCAACCGGGCCCCTGGGACGAAAATGCCAATAACTCTCAGACCGGGCGTCCGATTGACGCGCCGTCTGTCGCGTTGAGATCCGGTTGTCGATACGGAACTTTTGGATACATCAACTTCGGACTACGTGTCAGTTGATGTATCAGCCCCTCGGCTCGTGGAGCGGACCCTCCTAAACGAGCTCGCTACGTGCGGGAACCCTAGCGCTGGCTGTGACCTCGACGACAGAGCAGAGATCCTCCGTGGACTGCGACGACGGCAGAGCAGAGATCCTTCGTGGACTGCGACGACGGCAGAGCAGAGATCCTTCGTGGACTGCGGCGACGACTGTGCAGAGATCCTCAGTGGACTGCGTCGACTACTGCACTCAGCGATCCCATGTGGATCAGTGCCTACAGGTTCTGTGTGAGCCCGATCCTCCGTGGGTCCTTACTACCGGTTCTGTGTGAGCCACTGCCTACAGGTTCTGTGTGAGCCCGATCCTACGTGGGTCTTTTTGCGGGGGTTAGTACCTATCGATCCTTCGTGGGTCCGACGACTGAGACGGATCAGTGATCGTCTTTGACGTCATCTGAAAAAGTATACCTGGTTGAGCTGAATCTTATGTTACTCTCCTTTGTGGATTGTGTTGAACTATCCTTTGTGGATTTACTGTTTACTCTCCTTGTGGATTTGAGTCTTGCTTTCCTTTGTGGATTGAGTTGTTCTTGAGCTCGTGAGCAGAGCTAGAATTGGGGACTTAGGTATATGTATGGGCATATACCTAAGTCGAGTCAGATGTTACTTCGTGATTGCATCTTTCTTTTGTGCTATATCCTTTGTGGATTTCGGGAGACCTTCGGGGGTCTCGGGGTCCTTACTGAGTAGTTGTACTCACCCCTGCACGGGCTATGCCCGCACTTCGTGGTGTTGGTTGCAGACGACGGACAGCGCTGATCGCGGTTGGGGCGTGGAGCAGGACGGTACCTGGAGGTGGACCACTGGACGGGACGTGCTCAGAGCGGACGTGGGGCCCGAGGAGCTTGGAGGCTATCTGTACCCACCCTTCAGGTGGGATTGCCAGTGGACGACACGAGGCCGCCGTCTTTTCTTCAGTTGCTGTACTTTACTTTTCAGTTGTACTTTACAGTTGGGCTTGTATTTCCGGCCCCTTTACCTTTCTGCACTTTACTTTCCGCTTGCTGACTCTGTGTGGTTGTTACTTATAAAGGCAATGCCTTCCCTGTTTACTGGGATTTTACGCCTTGGTGCTAGTCGCCAGCCCCTGGCCTATGGAAGGCGGGCTTGGGGTAGTCACGGCACGGGCCCCGAGGACGGGTCGTGACATCATTGATGAAAAACATCAAGGATTATAAACCAAATGCATCTCGACTCACGTCCACATACTTCCCAGATAAAAATGTTCTCCAATCAATTATAAAACATAATCAAACTATTTATTTTAAAAAATATATAAAATATCATGTGAGATATATTTTTCTCTCCCAAGAATAATTTTATAAATATAAATGTATTCTAATGAACATTCTATCATTGTCTTCAAAAAAATCATAACAAAACCATAGATGATAATAAACAATCTATCTGGATTAATATACAGGTTATAATCCTTTTTATATTCATTGATAATTCTATATTATAATCATCTTAAGTTATATTTGTAATATTTTAGAATGTTGTGAACATTCAGTTTGTAAAAGAATAAAAAATAAAATAACAAGGAAATTCCACCGTATATAATAACACCGAATTATTGCAGAGTGATAAAGAGAGAAACTTATATGAATGGGAACTATAAAAAGGAATTTATTATTCATATAGGGATTCCAAAATATGTAGTAAGAGAATCTCTGGGATACTCAGACATAATGGGTAGACAAAAAAAGTAGTATTCTTGGGTATAATATTTTAAAAAAAATGTAATTTCTATCAATATTAAAAAACATAAATAAAATATCATTATTTTTTTAGTGATTTAAATTAATATTGAATTTATAGTCATTAGTTTCATAAAAAATATTTTATTTAATGGAAAATGGATCAAAATTATTTAAAACATTGAATTTTGTAATTTGAAATCATTAAAATTTGTTACAGAATCATTTTGGGGAATATGAATTTGGAATAATGAAAAAAACAATCCCTCATAAAAAACCGTGTAAGGGTAATTTTTTACAATGAAATAGATCATAAGTGTTGTGTAAGGGTTAAGAGTTTACCATACATAGGGGATGGACTTCTTCATACCATTACAAAATCTCTTTTTTATCCTTATATGTCATTTAGTAATTTTATGTCACATGTACACAATAAGGGTATACCCTTACACATTGCCTAATTTATCCTTATTTACCCATTAGATTATTGTGTTATGATTATGTAGTAGAAGGTTATCATTATTCAACCATTGAAATAAAAATTTCCTTAACAACAGAGTGGATACCATTACACAATGTAATGCTACCATTACATAGTGACTTAAGTACTATGACACAATATACCTTATCCTTTCATAGGTATAGGGAATCCATTGATACCATTACACAATGAATATAATCTAATACATACCCATATTCAGTGTTTGATGACACTTACACATTTTTTGGTTACCCTTATGCATGGTTTTTCACTTATAGAGCATCAATTTACCACTGGACAAGTCATATTAAAGGGTTTCAACCCATTTAAATCCCATGTAGAAGAGGCTTAACCCTTATAAAAGGTCTTTAAACACTATATTACCTATATGGAACACCATAAAACATATATAAAGGTTATTTTTTATTAAATAATTTTATTTTCAAAAAAAAAATCAGAAGAAAATGTAAAAGGTTTAATTTAGGTAAAATTAAAAATTTAGATTATTACACTCACTAAACAATACTTAAGAGAATAACCGCAATATTAAGAATATATATGTATATATATATTCTCCCGCAACCTCATCCTCAATGGTTACCCACCCTCACACCCAAATGTGACATGTCTAAATCCATCAGTACATCCATAAAATATTATACCTTAAAAACATGGGAAACCATATTATTCTATATATCCTGTAAAACACATCATCAAATTCATATCATCCATATATTGATATGGTTTATTTTTTTTAATATCCCATAAATGATGTATTATATATTATACATCAATCTATCACAACCAAAATATATCACACCTATAATAATACTTTAGATTATATATCTAGAATACATATCATAACCCAAATCACAAAGGTTTTGGAAATTACATTCGTTCAAACCCTCACACAATAATACATCCTAAAAGAGTGTGGTGAAGAAGGGTAAGTCAACAATTGATATCCTCTCCAACCATGATGTTATGGAAAACACACCAAACTATTGGTTATCAGTTTCCCTTCACATCTTGGTGGGGTGGTTATGAAATATAAAAATATATTGAATAAGTATAGATGAAGACCACAATATAGGAAACTAAAACTCCTTAAACTCCACTATGATTATCATATTTATGAAAACCTAGTTACCACAAAAAGGAATAGATATCCTAAAATCACATAATCATCAATTTAATTGTTAATTATTTAAAATTCCATGATTAATTCATTAATATTCCATGTGTAGTGATGTTAACACCATAATATCTACGTAATAAATTACAATTCAATGATGTCATCATCATTTTATAAAATTTATAAACCAATAAAATTAATTGATTAATACATTTTTCATTTTATAATAATATATGTTCTATAGAAATCATTCTATAATCATAATTAAATCATTTACTTTTTGAGAATAACAAAAAAATTATTCCAACAGTTGGAAACTGTTCATATTGAAAAAATTATCTATTGTCCATAAAATATAAATAAATGTTGAATTAATCATTGAAGTGACATTTATACTCTGAACATGTCTTAAGTTCCTTGGATTCTCATTCCATTGTTTATAAAATCATATGATGGATCAAAATATAATATCCTCAAATATGACACCATGTTCCACTACCATCATCATAACTGGAACCCCATTCCACCAACATCATCACCATTGGCAAGTCATTCCTTTACAATCGTCAACCCCATCATCATATCATGATTTAATTCCCATTATTCATCATCACACCAATCATATTATGTAATCAAATATTAACATCAAGGATCTATATAATTGATAATACAAACATATCGAATTTAATTTTCCACACATAAATTTAAAGTCCAATACAACTATAACATCAATCCATTCATGCCTCCAATAATCAAGACTATGCTTGCTCATCCCTAATCTATTCATGTTTAACAAATAATAATTTTAATGTATCCTCAATTTACTAGTTTAATATTCAATTATTTTTTCACATTAATAATTCTATATCAGTTTCTATAAGTAGATACCATCAACATAACATGATTTAAGAATTGATTCTCAATTTAAAAAATCACAATATGAGATGTATTTATTATTATCATGACCCATTAATTTAGTTAATAACATTATCTAGATTTCTGTTCTTTATCTTTTTTGAATCATTTATCCATTCTAAAAAACAATATAAAAACAACCTTGTATATAATGCACAATATAGTAAATATCATATGGAAAAATAAAGCACATTTAGTTACAACTTCCCTACCAATAATTTAATTACCATCATGAAATACTAATTATCATGAACATGCAATAATCATCATTTCCATTTTCTAATATTTAGAATAATCTAAATAATTCTTAACATTCTACAGTCTACAATTATTTTATCATTATAAAATAATATTACACTATGACTTGCAATTATTTATTTCCCACTTAGAGAAAATATGAATATTTTCTATAGATTAACACTTTTAGCTATATATTTTGAAATAATCCCATTATGTATAAATTATACAATAGGACATGATACACAATTTATCTCTCATAGATTATTATATGGAAACAAATAAATTTTCACCCATCCTAAACCTCAAGCAAAATCAAAATTTTATAATTCATGAAATATTAACACATTATTATATTTAATATATATAACACTAGATTCAAAATTATTATAAACTCTTCAAAATTACATTCAATTAAAACATTTGATTAAAATTATTGGTCATGTAAACAATAATTTAGAATGAAATAATTCTTTTTTACTTCCATGATAATAAAATTTATTCTGTAATAGAAATAATTGCCCAATGATACAAAATATTCATTCATACTTTAATTTCAAAAAAAAATATTTTTACAATCATTAACCCACAATACGAAATTAATTGAATTATATTAACTTCTTACAATATGGTATTAAGTATTAATTTTTTAAAAAATAATTCTTTCAATACATTCATTTCATCTTATTATTTTACAATTAACAAACTACTAATCAATTTTTAAAAATTTGATTATTTTATAGATTAGTATCTGATTATGTTTACTCACATCCATAAATAAAGTGGATCATAAAGAATGGTTAAATAACACATTAATAACAGAATAGAGAGGTTAATTGATCCAATATATGTAAATGAGAAATATTTCATGCTTTAACCAATTTATTTGAGGGGTTATGTGCATTTCTAGAAACATGATAAGGGATTGAGTTGATTTTCAAAACACACTGTTGACTTTAATAGTGAATCTTGGATTCTCAAACATGATGATGAATATTGGAAACTCAATTGAGGTATACTCTATATTTTTTTAGGATAACCTAAAGGTGGAACTTGATATTTCTAAAAATCTCATTAATGATTCAAATTTAATTATCATTTAATATAAATATATTTTAATTCCAATAAATGACTCATTTAAGTCATAAAAACTGTAAATATTTTCTAAATCCAAAATTGAAATTTAAACCTTAATTTTCAGTAATAAAATAATTTTTAATCATCAAAATGGGTTTGTACATAGAAACTGAAGGTGAAAATGTTATATGTGTAGGTAAAATTCTACATATATAATAGAGAAACATGTTGAATACGAGTTACTTAATTTTACATTTATGTGACCAGTTATCCATATAAAGCATTAAGAAAATATAATATACCATTATTCAATAAAAACGAAACATTATGCATGCTTGATGTTTTTATCAAAACCCTTATGGAATAATGAAATTTGTAGGTACCGTAACATTATTAATCTATTAGCAACACAGGTGAACCCAGAAAAAATTATTAGGGTTCACATAATACCCTTATATGATAATTTGAAATCATAGAGCACACTTAAATAATGATGCACATAACCTTTCATAGACAATAGGTTGACTGAGTAACATTTATGAAATGAAATAATCAGTCGTTAATCCTAACACATGATTAATAAGATATAACCAAACTTTACACAATGAAACTCACACAATTACCTATGAAGAATAAACTTCCGTTTAAATTTACACAGAATTTTAAAAAATAGAAATAACCCTTACATAAATATATGTCCATGTGGATGGGTAAAACGAAAATTAATATAGTTTCATCTCCAAGGGTGATGTGGGTTCACGTGTGCGAAAAAAGTGCAAAGAGTGGTTTGACAGGTGACAAGAATTTGTTTGTTATTATAGAAACTTCCACATCTCCATAATTGTTTCAACCTGATTCGCATTTTCAGCATTTAAAGTAGGATTTCATTAACCCCTACGGGACTAGTTAGATTATCCCTACTATACTATGAATGTGGTTCCATAGTCAAATGGTCCTAATGGGAAATTGCATAGGGTCATGTACTTGTAAAATCGGTCCTCTTTGGATATAACTTCCTCAGATGGTCTCCAATGGGTTTATATGTGGAGCCAAAAACACCCAACGACCCTGGTATCCATGAATCAAGGACCCGCTTTCCAAATGCTGGTGCTCTTTGGATGATGATTTGTCCAATGACACTTATATAATCTACTAGTCGAGAGGATGGGAAGTCAGTCTCACCGAACTCTTTGGGGGAGGTATTATTTCCTATTATGGGACTCTTTTATAGATTTAATTCATGTTCATATGTTTGTGAATCCTTGTTTTATTCCTATGGAGGGTGCCCATGGGATACCCCTTGTTTGTAGGATCATCATAGGTATATAGGGATTTAATTCAATAGAGGAAATGCTATCTTAAGCCATGAAATAAGGCGATCAAGATTTTATCATCATCTAGGGGTTGAAGGTAAGTTGATGTTGGTATTGGATCCATAATATGGGATTTCTACATATCCTCGAGAGTGGAATCTGTTCCCGCATAGTTCAGGAAGCTTGGGGCTTACTCATGGGAGATCCCATTTGAGGGGACATGGTCTGGTGGACCCTTTTCGAAGGAAACCCCTTTTGAACATGCGCCTTCAAGAATGCATCCTAAATATCTTGGATTGACTAGGAATCAATGTTCTCGTAGTTCAAGATTGGGTTTGGTTGTGTGGATGTTGTAATGAACACAAATATCTAAGCCCAAATGCTCCATGCTTTTTGTGAGAAACAAAAGGATGTGAGATATCCAACCAACCACACACCTCATCCCCTATTGGCGGGAGAGGGTGGGCCTATGGAGAAATAGGCCAAGTTACCATGTAGGAGGGTGTAGAGTAATAAACCCTTCAATGTGGGATGAAATTGGGGGTCTTGTGACTCATCCCTCAGAAGACTAAAGACATACCTCAGTGGGAGTGACCCAATAACATGTTCTGTGAACGTTGAGGAATGTCTCCTCTCGTCAAAAGGAGGAGTGAACATGATTACTTTGACTGGCCACAATTACTCATTGAATGGAAAAGAAAGTTATCACTATTAATCCCTAAAACGGAGAGGTTCAGGTTAGAATTCAATGGATGGACTCTGGGTTACCATTGAATATAAAAATACAAACATCCCTGGAGTTTGAACCATTGTGGGTAGAGCCTATGTGATTCCTCTTACCATTGGTATGTGGACTCAAAGGGGCACACTGATGTGCTCGATGATCTGATCATAAATGTCTGGTGGCGTTTGAGGAGGCATTGTCCTGATTCCAAGGGAATGGTTCATGGAGGGGATATTAAGGACAAGAAGTTAGTGGAGGGGTGAAATTTTATCTGGAGGTAATAATACCCAAAGACTCCCCATTCCACGTACTATTTTGTTATGCAGGATGGGGGGAGCTCCGCATACCATAGTGGTATGAGGGTAGATGGCTCTTCCATGTACTAAAGGAGTACGTGGGCCTGGGCATGGGCCATCCTGCACCACAGTGGTACATAGTCCTAAATGTGGTCTGCCATGCTACATCGGGTTTCATCCATGTACTGAAGTAGTATGCAACGTCTGATTAAATTTTCTTAATGATACACTATGCAGAACACCATACTAAAGGGGGGTCCTGGGGACTATCGTTCATAGCGAGTGTATCCGTGAAGAATATGTGATCCACGATTTAACAAATTAGGTTTTAGGACTTTGAATTATTATTAAGTTCCTTAATTTTATGGTGTGAGGCTCGTTATAACTTTAGAAATGTGGTTTTCAGTTTGGGATTCACTGATGATTCAAGACTAAATCTGGAATCCTCTCAAAATTCTTACATTCAACCTCTGGGTTCCCCTCCGTGCTTTCTTCTTCAGTCATTTTTCAATTAATTCTATGCTTCTTTTATAGATCCTCAGGGAAATCGTATCTATTAGAAAACAACCCCATTTTAAAATGCCCATGAACAGATATCTTGATCCATGGAAGACTCGGTCAATTGGAATTTGCAGAGGATGAGGTTTGTGAGTCATGGTTTGTGGAACCTTTCCAATTTTCTTCGTCCGTGAACCACTATGTTCATTAGACGGAATGAATATAGCCTTCAGATTATTAATTCATCCAGTTATATGGTACTTGGGAACCCAAGTTCAGTGGCCATCGCTCTATGGGATAGCGCCTCATGCGTCATTCTTTGTACGGGTAGTTCGTTTTCCATGTGGTCAGCAAACCCTTCTTGGTGATGGTACGCATGTCACTTAAAACTCTATGAGAAATTAAATTCCATCAAGTTTCTTTATATTTTTCCAAATAAATTTTAGTCCATTCACTTTAATAAACTAGTAATATTGATTTCCTCATTTTTAAAAGTTATTGTGGGAGTATTTTGTTCCAATGGCGATATTTTCAGAAGCATATAAATGCCCCCATAGGAATAGGGTTCATTTAGAACAAAGAGAAGACAATTCCGATGTAAATTAGGTCATGAACTGATGTGGTTTGTGGTAGATCAGATTGGTCCAGTAGGAGTGTACCACACCTATATATAAGTTTCCATGTCATGTTTCTTTTACAGTTTCTCGTGGAGAAATGTGATATCGACTCTCCCTTGGCATTATCTTCCTTCACGTACTGTCCCTCTTATGAATCTTGTATTTTGGGAACCTCTTCGTATCTGCTGCAAAACAAAATTTTCACCATTAATGCTTCCAGCAAACCACATTTTGTGTTTCAAAAACTACATTGTGGAATTTTAAAACTAAAATACAGACCTTTTCATAGTATAATGCTATGCGGTTTGCATGTCCCACACCCTGATATTGAACTAGTGGACAAAACATTTTGCCTTAAGAATCCAAACATACTGTTTTATATAGAAACATTGATTATGGAAAATGAGAGGCCTTGGTTCATGGCATCAAACTTCAGCAGAACATATTGTTTGTTTTCCAATTCTCTGCGGTCTAGCGTCTAGCGAAACTTTCTTATACCATGACTATCTACTGTATAATGTTTCCACATACCATAGCAATATGTGCCGATTATCCATGTGTATCATGTAGCACGTAGGGATTTCTTATGTATATAATTCATCATATATGAAATGACTACCACATACCATTTATGGGAATAGTACATAGAGCCCCATGAAGACACCTTTTGAAGGCCTTTCTCTATTTGTGGCCTTTATTCAACAATTTTTTATTAGACTGACTTTTTGTCAGATTTTGGATTTTCCTATACAGGATGCACTGGATCTTTAATTGGCTTTGATGAAATCGATGTATATGAGGGAAACCATTGTGGGAGAAAGTGAGTACCATCTTCCATCCTACATTGTTCCTCATGATAGCTTCTTAAAATATCTCTTCATGCTAGAGCACCTAGCTAAACCTTGGACCATGTAGTTTCCACTTTATAAATTTTGTCGTCCTAGTGATATTCCTATGCCACTAGATGACCCAAACACTCCTTTAATTCTCCTTGAAGCACCAAAAGGTCATGATAGAGCAAATATTTCCCCAGCAAAAGAAGTTACAGCTACTCTGATACAGAAAAATGTAATTATATTAGAAATCTTGATGTAGACTTAGGACGATCATAGGAGTCACAACACTACCTCGATACAAGTCACCCAAGTGTACCTGGCTATTATCAACATTTCTCGAGAGATCCCTAATAGTGGGTGGAGCACCAAATGGGACATGCGTTCCAGTATATGATTCAATGATGAATGGGCCTTGTCATTTTTGGTACATAAAACATATTTAGAGTCTCCTTACTAATTGGAGGTGGTGAAAATTTATCAGGCATCCTAGGTTTCATAGTTCCTAGACTTATCCCTAGGTGAAATCCTTCCTATGATGCTGAGCTACCGGTGTTCATTTAACAAGACCTTCCATTTGTCGCATGGGGAGGTGGTGATCCAATTATAAGACATCCAACTACTTGGAGGACTCCCCATCATTGGAGATATGTATGACTAGTTTCTCCTTGAAACCACTATTGGGGATAATACTGACCATGTATCCCCATTGACAAGAAACCTATTGGTTATAGCAGAGGGATTACTTGATCATCCCCTCTAGACAAGCTCTATTATCCCAATAAAGGCATAGATATGGTCATTTCAATAGGGTAATGGGCCAAGACTAAGAGCTCACCGTAGTCGAACTCATCCATCCTATTAGTCCCGACAGATTCCAGGGTCATATTGTGCTACCCTCGAAGTAGGACGATATTCCACCAGAGGAGATGAGCTTTAATAATACATGATACCTATGATTAGATTATCAGGTTTTTTTGCCATAATTTTGAGTTCATGGATCATCCCATTATGTGATGCTAATACTGAGGTTCGGGCACGCCCTTTGATGATGGATACTATGTTGGAAGAGGGTCGACCTATTAATCTGGCCACTCATACTCTCACCTAACATTATGAGATATTGGGACAGATATAAGAAGGTAGGGCTCCACATCATCTCATTGGTCTGTTTCAATTTCTTATATGTGTGGAATTAAGATAAATTCCCTTGCTATGAATATCAACACACTGTGAGGGTTCCCTGCTCTGACTTTCAACCTTCCATTGTCGACATTTCTATTGTTCATCCTTGGACTTCAAGCATTACTGATATAGTCGAGATACTGAATGATTCTTCTTGTTTCTTATTTTCACCAAGTCATACACCTCATGGTTCATTAAGAGGTGATATGGGTGTTTCTTTAGAGTAACTCTCACACATTATCGCACTTCAAGATGAGATACTCACTGCTCGCATAGATCGAGTGGCCAGTTGTGGACCATACCTCCCTTAACGGTTCTCTAGTAAATTTGGGTGACTTCAAAAAACTATGTTTTTACTACTATTGAGTTATGGGGATAATATAATCCTATATTATTCTCCAGTTATGTCTTATGATGATGCGAGAAGGCACCACTATGGATGTTTTCATCCCCAATACGACGAGATCAACTTTTCTGTCACTGGAATATGCCCAACGGTGGGTGGGATGTTACCTTGAAGGGGTGGTGAGAAGACCAGATCGACGAGTCCAGAAGCCCCTAAACATTTTTCTCCCTATCGTAACCCCAGAAAAAATGAAATATATTCATTAATATTTTATGAGTGTGATGGCTACGTATTCTATTCCTATCCCTACTTCAGCCACGATGGTTACACTATCTGTTCTCACCCCTATGTTGAGGAGACACTTGATTCATTGTAAGATGTGTCAGGAAAGGGTTCATTGGTGCAACCTATCTCAGTGGGGAGTGATCCAGACTACTCTTCTCTTGTGGTTACTACTGATGACCGTAATGAGGTTGGCCCCAATAGAGTTTCACTAGATACCCTGGAATTTGTGGCTTTTCATTCACATCTAGATCCAGTGGTCGAGCCATCTGTGGGTATGGAGAGCCCACCATCTTGGTTAACCTATCTTAGGTCCCTTATCACTCCCGAAATGACTCTTTCAAATTGTAGACATGTTTTGACATGGTAGGCTCATGGTACTGGTGCCTTGGGGAGGCACCAAGTAGTGTGAAAACATGCATGTCATCAGTTATGTGCCCTTTCCAAATAAACACATCTTTGTAGCATTATTGACGAAACTAAAAAAAATTGTGTTGATTCATTGAGATGGGTTTTAGTGGATTTTTTTATCGAAATATACCTCTACTTATCTATTAGATTGTCATAACTTGGGAATACATCGATTCTTATGAGGGAAAACATGCCATGTTAAATTCTTCTTATCATCTGTTAAGTAGAATCAGAGATGTTTCAGATGAAATAAATCAACAAATGGCCAAATAGGAAAAGGCTCTGGATTTGGTGATCACCCAAAAGGAAGATTTGTGGTAGTGTGAGACCAACATAGAAAATTTTAAGGATCAACGGATCTCTTTTAGTTCCAATTTTGAAGTAATCTAAAAAAAGGGTCGGACCTTAAAGTTGTTAAGGAACACGTGCACCCAATGGTCAAGGCTTAAGAGGATGAGAGATATTGTTTTGAAAAACCTCTCAAAGGCCCACGAATGTCTCATGAAATTTGTCTGGAAAGGGAGTGGTGGAACTTATTATAACTTTTCTAAAATCATGATGTGTACTCATTTTCCATTTGGTACTATGGAGAGACTATAAACTGGTGATGATCCTCTATATTTTTTGGTGAACTCAATGAAACTAATTATCCTTCAAGTTATTTTTATTTCACTTTTTCTTGTCATGTCATTTGTTCACAATCAATCATATAAAAAACACTTCGATTAGGTATTAATTTTGAACAGTGATTCAAAACCAGTGAAATGATGTAATCGAATCGAGCACTATTTTTTTCTTGAGCCATGGGACTCAATGTGCATAGTGACAATATTGATGACGTTTTATGGAAAACCTTGTAAAATTTGGGGTCTTTTTCATTATCACCAAATTTTTAGTCTAATATGTTTCGACACTGTCTTAGTGGGTATAACTCAACTTTTTCTTAGGCTGTCGTTTCTAGGTTTTTTACCAAACAAGATTTAGGTCTCTTTTGATATCTTGGAATTTTTTATTCTTTCTAAACCCTACGTAGTATAGGTTGAAATCAAATGATACTCTACTTTTATCAATAGGTTCCCTTTTCATATTTTCACTCTGGCGTGTATGGTGTCTCTTTTTTTAGAAATTCATTGTCCTACCTATTAAACTTATTACAGATGTTTTAGGTAGAACATATTTGACCAAACATGATGGTACAGGGGCCCAAATTTTGGATTCATCATCTGAGAATGTCTAATTTTTTTTTGACATTAATGAGGTATTTTTTATGACACTAAATTTGTGAGTTTTGGATATTTATAATGCTCAGGATCCATTTTATGCATACAGAGGTAGGAGAGGACTCTCCTGAGGATAAATTTTCCTGTGATTGATGGTTGTTTTGTAGGAACAATATGAAGATCCATCAGGACATGATGTGCATAGTCAAATAAGGGTGTCTGTGGGACACTGGCCTTCCATCCCTGATGTGATTGGAGGATTTACAACACATTAATTTTTTTTGATGATGGGAGCCAAATTGGGTGGCATGTTTGAGTGATGATGTCTGAATCTATTTGGTACATCGAATCATCCTTGAGTAGGGAACCTCCCCCACACAATTCTTACTCACATAACGGAGAGATGGAGAATGGTCGTTTCAATTAGAAATATTTTTCATGTTTGGTAATTCGAAAATGGGAGGATATGTATGTAGTAATCTAAAAGAATTTTCCAAATACATGGGTGATATGGGACATGAATTCCATATGACCATACAAAAACTAGAAGGGACTATCCCAAGGATGAATTTTTCTTTGATTTATAGCCATATTGTATGCATCATATGTCAAGTGACCAGGGCATGAAGTGCATAGTAAAAAAAGGTGTTCGCAAGACATTGTAATTCCTTCTACGATGGTTATAAATGATTTTGGATATTGAGACCATTATAAACACGATATATAAACTTTGACAAGGGGTGCGCCTGATCATGGAAAGGGACATTTCTTTTATCTTAACTTCTCCAGGTAAATCTAAAAATAAGAAGGGGGGGGGTTCCCTCTTATATGCAGATCATCATTAAACATTTAGATAGTGTATTTTTATTTTACAGAATCCTCTAGAGAGACCAAAGGTGAATTAGACCAGTAAGTTCTGATATATCCGGGGCATTTGTAGAAAGAAGAATGCAAACCCCGACTTTGAGGAACCGTGAATTAGGAGATATTAAAGTGGCTTGGAATCCATTGGGCATACTAATATAGGACAAGACTCTCGTGGGGAAGAATTTTCCTTTGAATGATGACCAATTTGTAGGTGACATATGCAGAGCTACTAGGGCATGCTGTAAATAGTCAAAAAAAGTTTTTCATTAGACACCATCATTCTATATCTAATTTCCATGGAAGATTATGGGGATTTTGGATTACTCAATACACGAAGTTTGATTTATGGATAGAGAGTATCTAGATACATTAGAGACATCCAGGATATGATTCAATCATGGAATCAGGTATTCTATATATAGATTTGACTCATACGTAAGGTGAGGCATTCATCCCATCTTTGGGGTACCCTATATTTTAACATCATATGGATTGGATGTGGCGTTCTTTATGTGGAAGGGAACTTTGGCATGCCTTTTATGGTTGTGCTGCTAGGGCCAAATTTCAAGACTGATTTTCCATGATGCCATGGAAGATCTCTCGCTGAGATAACTAAGGTCACATAAGCTATGTTCATTGTGAGAAACAATAGATTAAGAGGATTTCAGATCACCAATTAATAAAAGAAAAATCAACAATTGGGAGTACTTTTGGATTAAACTAATGCTATGTAGTTTAACATCATTCGACAAGGACGATTCTGGCCATGCAGTTTAACGTAATGCGGTGAGGACATTATGATGTCACAAAGACTATTAATAGATTTGATTTAATCCTGGTTGGGATATTCTGTCATTCCATAGAGATGAGTGATGATATAAGGTGTAAACAGTAGTTCTAGGGGGAAACATGGATAAGGAGGAATGGCATGGGGCTTGAAATCAATTGGGCATACTGAGGTAGGAGTGGACTCTCCTAATGACGAATTTTCCATTTATTGATGATAGTCTTGTTAGAATCATATGTATAGCCACTGATTCCAGATGTGAATAGCCAAATAATGTCGTAAATAGGACACTATCCTTCCATCTTCGATGGCCATGAATTTTTTTGGGGATCCATTCTTTCCCAGTGTATGATGTTTGGAAAATTGGAAACATGTGTCTGAGAATGTACTAAATACACAATCTATTATTAGTCGTGAACTACTGGAGCTTCCACATTGATTTGAATCATATTTATGGGGGGATGCATGATCTTTGGACTTCTTATGAGTGGGGGGGAGTGCGAGATCTTGTATTATAGAGAATCATGCCACTTGTGACTCCTGAAGAATATATCTATTTATTGTCATGCGGTTTGGACATTTCATGGACTCCTCATACAAGTATGAAATTTTTCATGCACAAAGTTGATTTTTTGTGGCCGGGTCAACATTTGAAATCTGAGAATCACTACATATCC
Organism: Viscum album; assembly: GCA_963277665.1. Lineage (NCBI taxonomy): Eukaryota > Viridiplantae > Streptophyta > Magnoliopsida > Santalales > Viscaceae > Viscum > Viscum album. The sequence continues at coordinate 2,127,219,609 of OY728119.1, forward strand.
TCTAAGGGTAGGAATGAAGCCGCACGTAGTTCTGAATTTTCTCTACAAAGGATCGGTCCATGCGTAGGGACATGAGTGGGAATTTTTGTTGTTGGTGGTAGGTATAGGAATCCAAATATGGGTGTCACTACGTATCCTACAAGGGAAATAATCAAGTCGTACACAATTCTGATTGTTCCCTACAATGTTTTAGTCCATGCATATGGACATGAGAGGGTATTTGTTTTGGTGGTGGCTGGCTCGAGATGCCATATCTGGGCTTCACAACGTATCCTAGAAAGGTAGGAACCAAGCCGTATGTAGTCCAAAACATTCCCAAAAATGATTTGGTCTATTCCTAGGGACATGAGAGGGTATTGGTTTGTTGGTGGCTTGGCCATAATTCCAAATCCAGGCATCACTACGTATCCTCCATGGGTAGGAATCACGGTATACGTATTTCTGAATGATCCTTGTACTGATTTAGATTAGACATAGGAGTTGGGAAATTCAGGATTCATTCTAAATATATTTTGGGTGTACGATATTTCACTATATTTTGTTTACATAAGGGAATACTTACCATTGATCATAATCTCACATGTGTTATACTCATTGTGATAAACAATGAGTGAATAGGGTTTCCCTTGTAAATATGGGGAGATATATGATATGATATAGGAATTGTTTTTAGTTTGGGATGGGATAAAATCTAGGGTTGAAGAGTCACTAAATTTCCAACTTATTCAATGGGAATCAAGATGTACATAGTTCTTCGGGGATCTGTACCGTTTATCATCATGCAATTAGGATGATTTATGCTATGTGGTGTAATGTCTTGCAGAAGGGACGCCATGCTGTGTGGTTTTTATTCATGATGCAAGGACATTAGAAACCTATATTAATGTCTTGTGTCAGGGACTAATAATGTATAGTATAACATCATGTGGTACGGATGATAACTCATAGTTTTGGGAGATAGAGTTTGGACCGTAAATGGGATTTTCCATTATGCGAAATACTTTTTCAGAAACCATTCATTTGTGGGATCTGTGATGAGCTGTCCATCCATTGATATCAAGGCATATACTCCATTGGAAGACCCTATAAATGAAATTTGGTCCCTCCCACTTTAGTCCAATCATTGGGGGATTCATCTAGAGTATCATTAGTTTTTTGGGGACCAACTCCATATCTCTTTCCAGGAATGGTCGAATGATGATATTTTTGTTGAAGGCTCATGTGATATGATTTTTGTAGACTTACAAATGGTGAAAAGTGTGCAGCCTTTTCTTATCAACATACTCCAACTCATCAAACAGTCTCTGGGATTTCTCATCTATGGTAAATTGATCACAAATGGCGACACATAGTAGTGGTACGTGAATTTATATAGGTAAAACAACCTTTGTCCCGTATACTAGTGATTATAGGGTTTCTGGGGAGTGGTGATGGTCATTGTTTGTAAAGCCCATAAAGCATGATGGATCTTGCCTAGCCACGATATATCATCCTTATTTACAATGGAATATGTTAGAGAGAGTCTTGTGGAAAGCATCTATGTGCCAATTGGCTGTTGCGTGGTAGCAGGATGCATAGTTGGCTCAGATTACATACTACTGGTATAACTTGTCCAACTCAATAGAGAAAACGTTGGTGCCCTTTTATGTTAGTATTGTGTGATGGATACCAAATATGGTAATTATGTTGGCCATTATAAATCTAATGATGTTTTTCCCCCAAATTTGTTAAGGGGTATGGCTTCGGCCCATTTGGAAAAGAAGTCTATTGCTATGAGTATGAACATGAATTTTCTAGCTGTGGTCGGGGGATATGGTCTCACAACATCCATCACTAAGGTAGAAAATGTCTAGGAGTATTAAGCTGTATGAAGTAACTCCAAGGGTCGGTGAATAAAATTGGCATGAACATGGTAGGAATTCCACTTCTTGGTGAATATGGCACATTCTTTTATCATGGTGGGACAATAGTTTGCAAGACATTGAATTTGATAAGAGATATTGGTTGCTGATTGGGGTGCTCCCCAAGCTCTGACATACACTTCTTTCATGACGGCATCAGTCTCTTCTCCATAAATTCACCTGAGAAGGACTTCATCCAGGGCTCAAGTAAAGAGAACTTTTTCTTGGTTTAACCCATTGTACCAGAAAAATATGACTACCTGTCTCTGAATTTTTTCTCTTCTAGCCCAATCTAGTGGGAGTTCCCCCATCTTGAGGTAATTTTAAATGGGAGTCATCCAGGCAGTGATTTGACCATAAGGATTAGAATGGGGACTAATCTCATCGATCTCATCTGTCTTGTTCTCAATTAATGTCATAACCATTTGAAATTGGGGAATGCTAATAACCATTTCATCCCATTCTGGACTAGCCATGGTTGTGTCTGAATTTTCCAATGCTTCGGCTTGATCATTTTGCAATAGGGGGACATAGGCCAGTGTTGGTTCTAATGGGAATTCATCTATCAGTTCTCAATCATGGTTCATAAGGGGGTGAATAATTATTTATTAACGGCATAGTCTCCATTGACTGGCTTGATGACCAACTATGAATCACATTTTGTATTCACATGTTCGTCTTGTACATGAAGTATCAGCTCTCGGCCCACAATGAGGTCATAATATTCTGCCTCATTATTTGTACATCCCTCTGATAATAGGAAAGCATAAGGGAAAAAAACCTTTTTGGTGGACATGAGTATAACTCTTAGACCCAAATTGTTGAGCTTGGGATCCTCCATCCTTTTCCCTGTAGGGCATCTAGAAGCACCATTGAAATACATTTCCCATGCCTGTGGACCTTTATAGATGTAGAACACTGCTTCATCTAGACGTTCAGCATCAAACAATGTTTTTTCATTAGAGGGGTTCTCTTCCAAGAAGCTTTCTAATGTATGGAATTTAATGCACTTCTAGGTTATGTAACGTATGTAAAACTATTATAGGATGAATACCAATCGTGATAGGCATTCAGTTAGCATGAGACTATTGATGATATATTTGAGTAGGTTTCAATAGGAGATCAGGTGCACCTCATGGTGATGTAGGTAATTACTGAATTTCTGATCCATGAAGATTAGGACTAGGACGTTATTTTTGATACATGAATAATGAGTCTCAGCATAAATCATTGTTCAGATGAAATAATAGTGGTTTTTCTCAAAGCGGACATCATTATTCTGCATGAGGAAGGCACCTGATGATCATTCCAAGGTAGTCATGTAAAAAATCAGTGGTCTCCCCTCAACTAGTTGCATCATCACTAGTGGGCTTAAGAGATATCATTTGATATTGTTCAATGATTCTTGAAAATCATTATCCCACTCACACATAAACCCTTTATTCATTAACTTGGTAGAAGGTAAACATTTAACCACATTGTTGGCTATGAAGTGTTGGATGTAGGCCAGGCTCCCATGGAGACCTCTATACATAGCGATGTTGCGAGGTGGGGACATGCCAAAGATGGATTTTGTCTTATCAAGGATGAATTTGATACAAAAATGGAATATGATGAAGCCAAGGATATTCCCATAGGTAATGAATATGGAACACATTAGGGGATTTATCTTAAAATTTTTTCGTCGCAGTTTGTCAAAGACAATTTCATGATCGGTCAGGTGGTTTTAGCGTTGTCGTGATTTAACCAGCATATTGTCGATGTATCACTTGAAATTTTTTCCTAGGATGGTCTTGAAGATGTGGCGCATGGTGCAATGATATGTATCACCAAATGTTTTTAGACCAAATGGCATCACCTTATAATAGAACATTCCATGAGGGGCCCTGAATGTAGTGTCTTCTTCATTACGTTGGTCTATTTTGATCTAGTGTTATCCAGAATAGATGTCTATGAAAGAGAGGGCCTCATATATGGTAGTCACATTGATTAACAATTCTGTAATCGGGACCATAAAATCATCATTTGTGTTGTGCCGATTAAAGTCCCTAAAGTCGAGGTAGATTATAATCTATCCATTCTTCTTTTTGGTAGGGTCTATGTTTCCCATCTAGAATGGATATTGGAATTCTCATATGATGTTGGATTTGATCATCCTGTCAACATCAGCTTCTATTTTGGCTTCATGTATTAGTTGGGTCCTTTTAGTTGCTTCTTTATAGTCCCGATGATCTTTTGGATGATCCAGTTGATGAGTGGCGACCACAGGATAAAGGCCTCCCAGTTCTATGTAGATCCAATAAAAAATGACTCAATTATTTTTTAGGAAGGAGTCATATGCCTCTTTATCCTTGAAATTAATAGGAACACTAATCAGAGTGGGTTGTGGTTCATCTTCGGTGCCCAGTTTAATCTCCCTATGTTAATCAATTGTGGTGGAGACTCCTTCTTTGAATGTGGTAGGGGCATATTTGAGGTCATCTTTTTATTCTTCTTTATCAACCTTTTCATCATCTTCATCCTCATTTTATGGAGAGAGGATTTTTGAGATGAATTATTAAATGCAAGGAGAGAAGTCATTTTCTACCTTAGTGAGTAATGAAGGGACAGTTTGGGGTCACAAGGAAGGATTGGGAACACCTTCATTAGGGATTTTACTGACATCATAGGAGTCAGCCTCTCTTCCGTGTCTTTGGACTTGGAGGTCGTAATGTAAATCATGCATACAATTGGGTCTGTATCTAGGATTTAACTTATTCATTAAATATGGTTGATGAGTAATACATATTATTCCCTAGTATATTAGATTGAGTCGATAAGAGACATTTCCAATCCATTCGGGTCATTGATCCAGTCAACGTTGTTGGATAAAGAGTACTTCTCTTTCAGTTCATAGATCCCTACATCGATGTAATGTGACTCAAAGGATCTGAATGGGGATTTATTGGCATGTAATGTCACATTTATCCATTATTGAAATATTTGACACACTGATGGTATAATGATGGAATTTTAGAATTTTGATTCAGCTAAGGCCTCCCAAACATGATGTTTAAGGCCGGACTTTGCTACACGACTAGGAACATGTAATCTGACAAAAGGTCTCAAAGACAAGTTTTAAACAGGATTTATACAAATGGATTCTTCTCACTTTTCTCATACCCCAGAAGAGTTTTGGTGCATGGTCATAAACTGTCCTAATCAAAGACTAACCGATGAAGTGTTCACAGTGGGAGTAGGATGACACCAGAGCCCTTGTCGATGAAAATCCTCCGGACATCGAATCCATTTATATTCCAAGACACATATAAGGGTTGTATGTTCCCTTTTCATGAAGGAATCATAATCATTGTCTATGAAGTAAATGGGGGAGTGACATTATTTAGGGTTGTTCTCCATCTGATAGAATTCAGTTGCTACTACTTTGGACTCGAATTCCAGAGGACATAGTAAGGCTTCAATGATCTCCAACCTATGGTCTACAGACATACTCAAAGCATCTAGGATTTAAAGCTTTTCTAGTAACGATTCTAACCTTTTTAGAATATAATATTTATTCTCTAAATTTAAATTCTTCTTGGCTCATGGATTCCCTTTAATATAAAGGTTAGGGTCTTGATATTTGGATGTAGATGGTCCAAACTCTGTGACAAGAGCTGGTGGTGTTGTGGTCCTTTCCGGGTTTGGCTGAACTGGTATGCCCATATTACTTTGGGTGATTTTATATTTTTTTCTTCCTTTAATGGATACTCCAAGATATCTGGGCTCAAATTTCTTCTATTTGAGGTAGAGGAACATTCTAGTTCTTGTTTTTTCTACCGAAGGGTCCTTCCGCAAGATTCGACAATGTTATCGATTTGAGTAAAGGTGTTTCCCAAAATTTGACTCATGCCATGGTTATGCCTTCCAGGACATGCTTGGCTTATGCGGCCTCTTCCTCTAACTCTCCAATTGGTTGTAGGAAATTTTGGTTTGTGACCATAGTCTGCCTCAGAGGAGTGGTCCATCATGTGAATGAAATTAATAGAGTTGAAGATCAGTTCTCGATCTGAAAATGTTTCTATCTAAATGTCTCTTTTGATGGTGCCATTTGGTGGGGTAGTTCCCATTGTACTATTTGGTTGGGGCGGTGCCTGTTGGACCATTTGGAGAGGTGGTGCCCATTTTCCCATGTCTTTATGCATAAATACCGAAACCATCATGACTATGTTCAGATTTGGTGTTATCACATCTTTAGGCTTCTTATTTCTTCCATTTTGTCCCTTGAAATACTATAGGATTGAGGATGATTATTGTGTTGCCTCAAGAGCTTTTGGTCGCACAATCGGTTTTTTTTTTCACTATGCTTGGAGGATTCGATGAAATTAGTTGATTTTTTTACTAGTCATCTAATTGTCAAAAAAATTCTCCTTTTTACTGGATATTGTTTTCCATTCCTCTTCCCTCCTTATTATATGGTGGAAACATATGTCACTTGTGTCATCAGAGGAAACAACTTGTTTTTCCAAGAATCTATCATCTTTTGGAGGAGGTCTTAGAAGAAGAATCATTTTGGTATGGTGCCTTTTTTTTATATGGTAGTCGGAGAAAGTTTCTATTCATGGAGACTTTGAAGCAGACACAGACCTGGTTATCTCGGAACTAGTTGACATTATTTCATCAGTTCTCAAACTTATTTATTTTATCACCCCTTAACTCATCTTACTGAGGTGGGGGTAACTACTAGAGTCTAGGTGATCCCAGACAGTTCAGTGGGGGCTTCGCAACTAGAGCTAGTGTTGGGAGTGGCTTAAGCATGATAGAAACTGGTTCATCTTTTCCTGCTCATATTCCTTTGGCTAATGGGGACACTCAGGGCTTAAGATTGGTCAACATCAAGGATTCATCCATCCATTGAGAAATGATAGAGAAATATTAGAATCCAGTTGTGTACTTCACCCAGATGAGTGGTGTTCCCAATTCATCACGTTGTTTATTGATGCACATAGTGAGCATTTCATCCGGTGGGAGAAACAAGTTTAGGGAACAAGTCAGGCCTTTCCACTAGGCAATAATTTATAAAACTCCTTTATTCTCTCGTTGCTTGCAGTTCATGAGATCATTGACCATTATCTTAGTTATTTTCAACGTTAAATAGAAGAGAAAATGTCACCGAAGTTCATCCAAGCCTGTGATTTAGTTAGCTGGCGTGCTAGTATACCATACGACGGGAAATCCCTACAGGGTTTTCATAAAGCCTCTATGTTTTATTGCTTCTTACTACTCTGGAGTTCCCATCACAGGGTCACAATAAGATTTAAAGTGCAATAGACGACGTTTCGGGTCTCTTAAGTCATTGAACACTAGAAATACATGGCTTCCAAATTTCAGCAGTGGTGGAACATTCCTCACCCAATGAGTGTAGTGTTTGTGTTCTAGTTGTATCAGAGCACACCACCCCTATATGGATTCTAGTCGAGCCATTAATTTCATGACGGTATTCAAGATCCCTTGCTTCATATCCTTCCAGGTTTGAGCTTTGGTGGGTGAAACTGTGTCCAAATATGGACATGCCTATGGTAATGGAACTTGGGCTGGATACCCAGTCGGGGGTATCCTTTGTGGGTTAACATGAATATACCTCGGCTGCTTTCACAGCAGGAGGAAGTCTTGATGTCATTCCTGGGTTAGATTTCAGTAAGTGGACTATCTCAGTGATGGGTTTGATGGGCCTCCGATCTTGACTTCATTCAGCAGGATGAGGTCATGTGTAAAGGGAAACCCTTCTGGAAATAACTATTGATGTTCTACAGGGGGAACACATCCTTTAAGATAGCTCCCTTGACGCTGCTAGACATTAATTCTTCTAAGCACTTTCATTTGTTCCACTTTTGTGGATAATCATTCCTCGAGAGTGAGGGGATTATTCTCAAGTAGAGGAAGAGGTGGATCATAGATTACTAGGGTCTTATTTTTTCCCTTATTATGGTTTTAAAAGGGATGTAATTATGGATTAACTAATTGGGAGACTAAATTCAAGAACACTCTCAGGTTTCGGGTATGCACACCATCAGGCTCGATGTGGGATGCCTATAAGATAAAACCATCCCCTCTTGCGTCACATACCTTTTTATCATTTCTTGTGAGATCCATGGGGTTGACGTTTACCATGTTCACTGATGCATACTACGTTGGGGGTGGTGTACCCTCTGTGGAATGGTAGGAAGGATTTCTGCATCCTTGGTTGTACTTTTATCTTCCATTCTACGATATTATTCAAGTTTCTTGGTGATGATTGACCCAAAGGGTGCCCTGATCTGACCCTGTAATGAACCTTCGTCTCAGAGGATAGGTACCATAAGATAGGGTGGAATGGGTGACTTTTCTGCTGATCATTCATCCCTGACGGGAGAAGATAGATGTCCGTTGTGCGGGAACATAAGGTAAAATTGATCCCAGCCCTGTGTGCTAGTGTCTCTCTTATTCTCTCACTGATTCATTATGGCCTAGATTTTTTGTTCTTACATGGGTATTTTGTGTTAAAAATATCCACAGTCCTACGAGGTGGGGTTGTTCACATATTGCGGTTGTAGCTGCCGCTATTAACACATTTTGGATTTCACGTACTCCCACACGAGTGCGAGCAGAGTATGTCATTGGATATTCATGGGATTTATGGAATTTTGAAAACACGAGAACTACTTTATAGTTGAATTTACATAGGCATGAATCCTATTATATTATCACAGTTTCCTGGCTCAGAAGATTTTTGATGGCTTGATCTCTTCGGTACTAATGATTTTATGACTTACTCCAGGGCAATTGTTTTTGAGTATTCCATCATTCCAGAGTAGGGATTTCCTTTGATTGATTCCTTTGGGTAAGGAAATTTCAATACTTCATTTTCAATGTGGTATTCTAGAAAGTATGTGGGGTGATATGTAGAGCTCCATGTTTTCCCCATCCTCAAATATGAACTCATGTCGGAGCATCGCCAATAAGGCAATGGAACTTCTGCAGTGAATGGTGGAAAGCCAGTTCAAGATCTTTATTTTGTGTTTCTGATCATGGATATTGTGTAGAAGGGAGGTCATCTAGGTTGATTATATGGTGAATCTCCCCGAATCTGTTAACATGGTCTATATACCCATCATAGGGAATGAATTTTACTTTTAGCTGGTGATGGTTCATCTTTATATTAAGGATAATTTAATACATACATTCCTTAGAATACTCCCTTGGAATGTCAAAGTGATAATTGTTCATAGGAAAAAACATCACTGGTATATTATCGTTGGCTAGTTTTCATCTCTTGAGAAACAAATCCTACTGTTTTTCTTTTAGGGTCTCCTATACCTAATATACCCAGCTTGAATGCTTCTTAATAATTTCATTCCAAGCCGCTGAGTTGGTGGGAGCCTCATTAGAATACAAATGGTGCAGGGGTGGCTCTGAAGATGAGTGTGGGCCCAAACCATCCTATGGTTGAGAAAGGATATCACATGTCATAAATGGAGTTCCTGATATATTTCACTCCATATTTCCGAGCACCTTAGTGTAGGAGGGATTTCTCACATTTGTTCGGGAAAGGGGATGGCCATCTCTCCATTATAAATTCTGATTGTTGAGGAACTTCACAATAGGTGTCGGAATGGTGGGGGAAACCATTCGAACTTGATGATCTACTGTGGGATGTTTTCTTATTGTATATACCTTGAGGAGGAACATCAGAGCGGACTACAACGGGGGGAGGATCTTCTTGCTGCTTGATGACACTGAAAGGAGGACCTTCTCGATGACTTCTATGATGGAGAGGACTACTATCACAACATGATACCTGACTACAAGGATAATTTCAACAGTGTACATCATAGAGAGGGCCTTCAAGATGTACTATAATAAGGAGATGACCTTCTCATTGCTGGATGTTACTATGGGGAGGGCCTTCACAGAAACCACAATTTGAAGGTGGTCCTTTGCAATGACTTTCATCATGGAAAGAACTACCATCATGACTCGATGTCCGACTACAGGGAGAAGCATATTTGCAGCGTATACCCTAGGGATTACTATCAAAAATGATATCCTCAAGTGGATGACCTTATTGATGTCAATTCATTAGGTCAAGGAGACGAATACCATGACATGTATCAGGACATAGGATCTTGTGATCGATCATTCATAGCCCACAGAGTAGTCCCATGTGGGTTCTCTGGGGAGGACCTCCAGAGCTGCTGGTTGCGACCTTATAGGGAGGGCCTTTGAAACTACTACATCCACTTACACAATTTGGTAATTGACTAACATGACCTTGATCCTTTATTTATATATGTTAAAAGGAATCAATAACCCAAGATTCCCGCAGAGCAGGATCAGGTATGTGCTCATCATTTTCTGGTTTCCTTTACCACATTTCTTTTTTGGGTTCCCTCACGTGGGTAACCAGGGCTGCCTAATGTGGGTAACAACCATAATATATGGGTCCCTATATTTTTGAGTCCTCTGATGCCATTGGGATATGCCAATGGGCATCTTGAGTTTTGGCAGGGATGTATTCCTACCCTAGATCAACCACCACATTGGAACAACGTCCCCCATTTGTAATGGGCACTTTTTCCCAGTATAGATTTCCTTATTTTGCATGATATTTACATAAACCCACTAGGACTAATGTAGGTATGAACAAATACCCTAGAGTGACTGACCCAGTTTGCAAGCAAATCATTTTGTTTGAGGAAACTGGGTCGTGGGCCTAGTTTGTGGCCTCTTCTGCCGATTCCATGATATCTTGGCATATTTGGAGGATATGGTCTAGACTAGACATATGTTCATCCATCATTGGTAGGATTTGATGAGATAAATCTTTGTCTGGAATGGGTTTAAAGGACCATTGCTATATCGGTGCAGGAGTTTGTACCTACTCTGGTCCCTCATAGTTTACCAGTAGATATTGTCATTTCTCCTATGCTGGGATAGAGGAATGTGTCTTCCACCAGTGTCTTTCTTCGATTTCCACAATATTAGAATGGTGGGATTCAAATTCATGATTAGGGACTTATATCTGTTCATTTCCACTACATTTTTCTCACAGAATTTGTATGCATCCACATGAATTTGACTCTGGTCATATTTGCTTTCCACCCTATTTGGATGATGGGCTTTATATGCATTAGTAGGTATTTGTGACTTCATGTAGCTTATTTACTTCTTTTTTGGATGATGGGATTATTTTTTATCAACCAATATCTATATATTCCTGTTATTTTCCCCTCTGTCTGCATGGCAGGACCAGCGAGCACTAGCAGGAACATGAACGTGCTCTTATTCTGCCACCCTATTTCTGTTGTGGGATTTAGTAGAGGGGGAAGATTTGTATGTCTATTCATAAAATTTCATTGTGTTTTTATGGAGGAGTTACTCCTAAAAATATAGTTTGATGGAATCTTCTTGATTATATATTTTCCACCCTCAGTGGGCAGCCCGAGGGGCCCAGTTCTTCTGGACATCAGCAGTTGACCTCAGTATAAAGTCCTCTTCTGGATGAGGAGACTTGGTCACTAGGTGTCGGTGGTGATGATCTATGGTAGAAGCTTGTGAGTAGGACTCCTCTGATGTTGAGATGAATTTTCCAGCATCAACATCATCTTCGACTCTAAGATAAAGGAAGTACTCATTGTATATTTTTGTGTAAAGGCTCCCGAAATGGTTTTAGATGACCATTAGGGCCACCTTATTCTAGGGTGGTAACCGCTGTTGAAGAGGTGGCTGGAGAGACTTCATATATAGGAGGTCTTGTCTTGCGACCTCCACTATGGGAAGAGTACCATTTTGGTGGTACACTTTGATCAGCATGGTGGATACCTAGTGTAGGGGATACTGGGTAGGCGAGGGATTCCAACCCTTCCTTGGGGCCCTGGCCGCCTACGGGATCTCTGAGGTGTGTGTCCGCATTGGTCGTCAGGATGACATTTGGATTGACGGTTTCTCTGCAAGAACATTCAAATCATATATATGAAACTTATATGAATAAAAACCTCGTCAAGGTATCATTATCATGAACATATTCATATTCGACAATTATTCTTGTCCTCCTTCCCCCCTTTTTTTTGTAAGGCAAATGGGCTTTAGTGGGGTCCAAAGGAAACCTTGGCTAAGGATTCATGTCGGGTTCACCATTTTTATTTTTCCTCTGAGGGAAACACGAGTGCACATGTTTGGAAAAATAAAATGAATGGTCTGATGCATGACAATAATTTTTCCGTTATTATAGAAATTTTCATGTCACCATATTTGTTCCAACCGAATTCGCATCGTCATACTTTAAAGAATGATTGGATTGAACTAATGGGGAATGAGTCATTTATCCATTCTGTATTGCGAGGGTGGTTCCACAATAAAATGGTCTCAATTTGTGATTCCCTAGGGTCATGTACTTATGCAATCATTCCTATTATGATATAACTTCCTCAAATGGTCTACAATGGGTTTATTCGTGGAGCCAGAAACACGCAACGGCCCTGGTATCCACAATTCAGGGGCCTGCTTTTCAAAGTCAGGCACTTGTTGGATGATTATTTGGCCAACGACACTTAAGGACTCCATTGGATGAGAGTATGGGAATTTGGGATCACCGCACCCTTGGGGGATTATTTCCTATCTCGGGAGTCTCTTATATATTTAAGTTGTGTTCATATGTTCATGAATCGGTTGTTCATTCCGGTGTAGTGTGTCCATGGGCTACCCCTGGTTTGCAGGATTGTTATCAGCATACATGTATTTGATGATATAGAGGAAATTCTAAGATAAGACATGCAATACAACACTTTAAAGTTAATCCTCATCCAGGGGTGACAGAAGGTTACATAATGTTGGGATCATACCCATAAGATTGGATTCTTATATATCATTGAGATTGGAATCTAAGTTCAAATAGTTTATGAAACTCAGGGCCTATGCCTGGGAAATTCCCATTTGAGGATACATGGTAGCATGGACCCTTTTAGAATGGAACCCCTTGTGAGCTCGGGCCTTCAAGAAGTCATCCTACATATCCTGGTTTGATTAGGAATCAATTTTTCCGTAGTTCAATATTGGGTTTAGTTCTCTGGATGTTTTATTCATCACAAATATCTATGCCCACGCGAGCCTTGCTCGCTATGAGAAACAAGAGGATGTGAGAGATCCAACCAACCACACTGCTCCTACCCTACTGATGGGAATGGGTGGGCCTATGGAAGAAGAGGTCGAGGAAACCATTGAATAGGGCACAGAGCAATGAACCCTTTAATGTGGGATGACAATAGAGGTAATTCAGCTCAAGACTCAGAATATTTGGGACTTACCCTAGTGGGAGTGCTCAAATAATGTGTTCTAGGAAAGGGGAGGAATGTCACCTCTCTTCAAAAAGAGAAGCGTAAATTATTCCTTCAAAAAATCACCATTCCTCATTGAATAGAAAATAATGTGATCTCCCATAATCCCTAAAATATGGAGGTTCATCGCAGCATCCCACGGTTGGACCCCAGGATACAATGAGAATATAGACATTCAAACATACCTGGAGTCCAAACATTTTTGGGGAGAACCTTTGTGACTTCACTCTCTATGGGTATTTATACTCAGAGGGGTACACAGATGTGCCCCATGACATGATCATATAGGATTAGTTTCTATAAAGTAGGATTTGGCCTAATGTCGGGGGACTGGTTCACGGAGGTGATATGGAATACTGGATAGTAATAGAGCGGTGATATTAGAGACATAGGGAAGAATACCAGAAGAAACCCCAGTTTGTGTACTATTTTCATGTACGGGATGGAGGGAGCTCTTCATACCATAGTGGTATGTAGGTAGAAGGGTCATCTATGTACCAATGTAGTATGTGAGCCTTGAAATGGACCACCACACACCAAATTGGTATGATGTCATGAATGAGGTGCACCACACTTCTTCGGTTTCCATCTGTGTAATAATGTAGTACAAAGCAGTAGATTAAACCCACATAGCAATACACTAAGTGGAACATAATACTGAAAGATGGTGTTGGGGACTATCATCCAAGGGGAGTTCAACTTCCCAGAATATGTGGTTTGTGATTTCACCAATTACGCTCTCATTTTCTCCATTCTTATTAACTTCCTTATTTTTATGGTTTGCGGATCTTTATACCTGTGGAAACATGTTTTGAAATTTGGAATTAGCCTATGACTCGAGACTAAAGCTAGAATCCTCTCTGAATTCTTAATTCCAAGATTTTTTGTCTCTTATGTTCTTTCATCACCCGTCATTTATAAATTCCTTATGTACTCCTTTTATAGAGCATTGGGGAAATTTTATTCATGGTAATTCAGTACCATTTGTGAAAGCCCATGAAGAGATATCTTTATTTGGAGGAGACTCAATCAACCGAGGTTTGCGGAGGATATGGTTCATGAATCATGGTTCATAGAACCATGCCAATTTGTTTCTTCCAAAAACTGGTGGATTCATGAGACGATATGCTAATAGAATTCACTTTTGTATTTCAGCCAATGATGTGGTTTGCAGGCACCTAGGTTCAATAGAAATCACTCTATAGGCTTGCGCCGCATGGGTGGTTATGCATTCTGGAATTTTTTGGTTCATGTGGTCTGAAAACCCTTCTCAGTTATGGTAGGCTGTTAACATAAAAGTATTTGAGAAATTCCATTTTTTTATATTTATTTTGATGTTTTCAACTCAATTTGACTCCATTCGCTTTAATAATTATCTTGGAATTCTTTCTTCCTTATTGAAAATGATTGTGGGAGTATTTTCTTCCCCTGGATAAGTTTTTAGGACTTGAAAAATTACCATTAATTCCCACTTATAAAACATTTTTATAAAATATGATGTGAGTCTATTAATATTTTTTGAATTTCAATCCACTTCAAAAAAATGATATAATAATCTTAGAATAATTAAAATTCAATTTCTAGTATAATATTATTAAAATTAAAAATAAAATCATATTTTTTAAATCCATTTCATAACAACTTCATAAATATGATAAACTCTTTTGAACAACTAGAGTCCCCAAAATAATAATGGTTTGAGATTATTGGTCAATTACTATATATATCATACACATAATTATCAACCTCAGGAACTAAAAAAATTGAGAAGTAGGGGGATGAGTATGTAATAAATCAATCCCCCTATGTGATACCTATAATAGATCTTACAATATTTGGAACACTTACAACACACAGGAGGAACTATGTGAGAAACCCAAAAATAACATTATAACAATCTCTAAAAATTATCCCAGGGTGGATATCTCTTAAAATTGAACAAGTACATTAATAAAATGTTACGTAAATAAAGAATAATAAAATAATATATCAACATATAACTAGGTACATCATCCCAATAAAATAATTCATTAGAAACCTAGGATATTTAAAATACATTCGTGACTATTGTTCCCAATTATGTTTACATAATCCCCAAGATGGACACAAATATATCTATATAACCCCAATAAAAAATTGATATCAATAAAATAAATAATATAATTAAATAAAACTGAATATGGAAACATATTTAGGTAAAATAACATCACAATTATTTTTAATAAATCATATAATTTCATAAAGGATATAAAATATTACATCAATTACTTCAACATTTTCTCTTAAGTATGTAATAGAATGAAAATATCTAATTAATATATCAGCATTTATCATTCAAAAAATTCATTCAACACGATAATTTCATAATATTACTTCTTTATAAATTAATTAGCACGCATTTACTTTATTGAATAATTTCTATATTTTACCTTTTCATTATTTACACATACAAAACAAAAAATAATCACCATTGACCAAATTTATTTCAAAATATTTCAAAAAAGTCACGATTCATATATCATGACAGATATAGATTAACATGCATTCATAATAATTGATTATCATTCTTAGATATACTTATTATAAGAATTCATTATGTACTACTAATATTTATGTAGTTCAAAACATAATAATGATTTTGAAAAGATTCATTACATTCATGACATGTAACAGAATATTTTCTAAAAAAATGTGTTAAATTTTAAATGCATAATGATATAGAATTAACACTATATATGTTTCCTTGAAAATTATTTTTGTTATAAATACTTTCAAATGAAAAATTGAGTCCTTATTAATAACTTGTTATTTTTCAAAATCGTCTTTTTGAGAAACACATCCAATACATTTTTAAAAATATATTTCCATTAAATTTTTTTTCATAAAATAGAGTAATTTTTTTATTTAAAAGAAATGTTACTAAAAGGACAATTTTTTCAAATTTTTCTCAATAAATAATTTTTATCATATTATAACACAGTTTGAAGAATATCTATGGATAACATATTCAATGTTAATTTTTTTAAAAAACATTTATTACTAATAAATCAACTAATTTGGCCAATAATTTATCCAATTTTATTCATAATTTATTAGAAAAAATTAATAATCCACCCATCTCATTAATGAAAACCGAAAATTTCATCATATTAAATTATCTTATAATTGTGATAAATTTAAAACACAGCCCAACTGATATATAAAATTCATTATTTAATATTATTTCTATGATAACTAATATATAATAAAAAGTAACATTATTTTTTAATATTATATTTATTCACCTAACATATCTCAACAATTCAATTTCAATGTTAATATAAATAAAATTAAAATTAAAATTATATAACCCAATTTTAAATATGAAATAAATTGTAAAAAATGAAATTATAATAATCCACATTGTCCATGTTTTAGAAAAATATAATAAATTATAGGAAAACATTATTTACATGGAACACACTCATGAAAAAAATGATATTTGATTTTATATCCCTTTTACCATTTACTATATGTCCATATATTTACATTAAGGGGATTTAGATTAACACCAATAAATATTATTCAAAGAGAAAAAGTACTAAGAAAAATATAAATATATCTTCCCAAGGAAACAAATCAATGGAAACTATGCACGATACCCTAATATTGTCCTCTTTGTGTGTCACTGAACCACCCATTATATTTTAAAACAGATAATAAAAAATAGTACATCATGATGGGTGACGTATCCACTCCCTTAACATGCTAAATTACATTACACATGTTACTAGTACACGATAAATCTCTTCACAGAATATAAGTCTACAAGATGGAAACCAAATCATAAAAAAAGTCAAAAGAGAAATAAAAAAATATTAGAAAATAATTCTCAATATCTAGGAAAACTGATCTAACTTTAGGAAGAAATAAAAATAATATAAAATATAAAATATTCCCTTTCCCTGAATTAGTACCTGTATCGACTAGACTTAGTGAAGATTATGTTGATTAAATCAATGAAATACATACAAGAACCCATTTTACCCCAAAAAATCTTCACCATATTATTACTTATTGAGGAATATTGAATTCATATAATGATAAAAACCCATGTCCGCAGGTCATATCATCATATCATTTTATCCCCTCTAGAGAGTGTTATAGAATATTTTGAATAGTGTTACAGGATCCGTTTACGTAGACTCTATCTATATATTAACACCACAATCGAGGAATTTTTTATACATACTTTCAATAATGTCTAATAATAATGGTTCCAAAACCAAAGGTTTATATGGTAAAAAAAAAGATTAAAATATTTAATAAGTGTAATTCAATCAGGTGAATGTGGAGGTTTCTCATTACTCATTTATGTGGAATATTTATCATATGATAAATATGATCCTACAAATAACTTAATGGGGATAATGTTTGGAGGATTTTTGGATCTATAGGTAAATTCAAAGGTGTTACCCCACATGAATAGAATAATTCTGAAATTCTGAAGCGATGAGAAATCATTATCAACCAAGAAGCCTCCCCTTACCATCCAAAAAATAAAGTAATCTAAAAAATTATTACTAGAACTTAAAAAAGCAGTCATGTATTCATATTCATTGAGAAAAAAACACCACTATTGAGAAGACCCATACACAATAATCATTATCAATGAAACTAAAACAATGCATGAGAATGATTAAAATGTAATACGATTTACACCTCCTCCCATAAAACCTCTATCATATGATCATAAATAGGGTTGTCAAACTTTTTTATACTCTTCTGTCTAAACTCTCCGAGTTTAATCCTCCCATATTTTTCTACGTTTAACTATAATCTAAAGTTATTTTCTAGAACATATTTCTTGTAGATATATCAGTCCAAATCCATTCATAAAAAATAACACATTTTAAGGAATATTAACTTGGGACATTGTTTATTTTAAAGTCAAAATAATTAATTCAATTTTAACATATTTCCAATTTTTCCCTAGTTCAAAAATAATATCGTACAGGAATGATTCATCACACTTTATTATATCTCTATACTATATGAAAAAGAACATATCTTATCATTTAAATTAAAATATTGTCCTATGAATTATATCATTGGATAATCAAAAATCATATTTCCTTTCAAAACTACCTTATTTAGAGCACATAGTATGAAAATATGATATTATTTCACTACTAGCCCATAAAACATCATAATTTCATACATTCAAACACCATCTGTCCTCAAAACCCTATCATTTGAAAAAACACTATCACCACCCCATCCCTCCAAAGGTACCCCTCCTAGTATAAAAATAGATAAATAGATATAATTATGACTCCAACCTACCTCAAATAGGCCATAGATTTATAACCAGTACTAAGCATATATAATCACAGATGGGTGGTACTGCACTCAAAATTATTGGAGAAGTGTGTGATTAGATGACTGCAAACACCAAACAACTCTTACTCATAATAAATAGTGATGAAATAATAATATATTAAGTAATTCCGTATATAGATAGATATAAATAAAAATAATGAAAATAATAATATAAAAGAAATAATTCCTAGATTATGAACATGAATGTCCAATAAATCCTCAACAACCCTACTAAATAGAAAATTTTAGCTCAATCACCAAAAAACCATTTCTAACCAAAAAAAATTATATATATATATATAGGGTATACATAAAATATATACTAAATAGGATTTTCTAACGACCTAAACTTTTTAATTATATGTGTTTCTTAAATTTGTGTGTTATTTTATTTTATACTCAAAAAACCTCTTTACATTAATTAATGAAGTGCGTATAATTAAAATGAGACTGTTGGGTTTTGACTGTTATATGACTGTTGGGAAATATGACTGTTGGAAACTATAATATTAACGATGTGTTTTAATAAATATAGTTATCTTGGTTAATTAACTCAGAAAAAAGACTAAAAGGCATCATCCAGTAGACTTGCCCCATATGAAACCCATCTGTTAGATCTTGGGAAGGAGGTAACGTCACTAGGCTATGCTCTGGACCAAGCCCAAGCCGAACTTCAAGATATGAATCTTGAACAGAATTGCCAAAGGGAGATGTTCATGCTGATAGAAATCACCACTTGGGTAATGTTGTCTGAGCCACCCCTAGATTTTATCACCATAGCACACCTTACACTTAAGTTCTATGCTGGTGTTATAAGGGGACATGTAACGAGACCTTAGCTGCTTTGTGTAATACTTTTATATAAATATAATTGTTATTTCTTATTATGGAAATGTTTGTGAATTTAAAATATTTGGATAAATATAAGATGTGTATTATAGATGAATTTAGGAAAAGGGGGTATTTTAAAATATTTTTCTATTCTTTAAATAATTAATAATGTTAAATGATTTTAAAAACTGGTCTTTAACTATTGTGATCAGTGAGAAATTTAGAGTCTAATAAGATCAAATTTATTTTTAATGAATAGTAATATATGAATAATAACATAACCATATGAATAGTAATTA
The DNA here is from genome assembly GCA_963277665.1 of Viscum album. NCBI lineage: Eukaryota > Viridiplantae > Streptophyta > Magnoliopsida > Santalales > Viscaceae > Viscum > Viscum album. The sequence continues at coordinate 2,127,239,352 of OY728119.1, forward strand.
ACAGTACTAAATTATAAATTGGAAAAAAAATGAAACTTCACCCATGAAAGTATAAGTACAATTTAAACATATTAAAAGTGAAAAACGATCATAGTATAAGTTTTGGTATTTTTGTATATCATAAATATTTTATTTAAAATTTTATAAGTAGTTTAATAATTTAAAAAGTAAATCTATTTTCATAAAATTTAATCATAAATTGTTACTTTATTGTATTATGGTTATACGTTAATTTTATTGGACGTTGATTACTTTTTTATGGTGTTAGAAATGAGTTATAGTTTTAAAGTTGTAGTTTTGGAATAAATATTGATTTTATATAAAAATTAAATTAAAAATATTTAGAAAAATATTTTCATAAAATGGAGTTTATTTATGAATTCAGAGCATCAATATTAGTTTAGGGTGAATTTTGAGATTTTTTTGAAACAATTGAATTTTCGGTGAAGAGTAAAATTACAGTTTTGAGTTTCAGGTGTTTAATGACATAATTAATGATGTTATAATGATGTAAGATTTCTTGTAGACTTATGAATAGTGATATATTCTATGATGAGTCCCAAGTGGCCAATTCCATGGACCAATACCATGGTCAAGCCCATGGTTTTTCAAATACCACCGATGAGGTGCCCCTTGGAAATTAATAATGTATTCCCTCACTTTTCCTATAAATACCAAGCCATTTCCCTCATTCATTTCACTCAAAAATCCTCCTAAATGATTTTTTCCCTCTTTATCTCCCATGGAGTCCTCCCAAGGTCCCTTAAAGCCTCCCAAGGTATCTACTATCATGATTTTGAATTTACTCTTCAAGGTAAGGGAACCTTTCACCCTCTTCTTTTATGTCATGACTTCCATTATGTTATGTCTTATTGTTCCATTTTATTATGAGGGTGATTGTTCTTATATATCTTTACAACTTTCCATTTAATTTCCAAATGATTAGAGACCCATTCCACTCTCATCAATTGATTTTATGAACTTTTATGTGACGCCATTAGACTACCGAATTTTCGTAAAAGAAACTGTGCTTTCTCTTTCGTAGCAAGTTTCCTTTTCATGTGGTGTGTCATTCAATTTTCCACACCATGGTATTATTTTTTTTATTCAATACCTATACAGTAAAAAGATTCATTTATTAATGGGAGACCCTTTCCCCCTATATTTATATTATTTTCTAAAACCATGTTATATAGTCGTTATGCTGCAGAAATTTCGTCTCAAAATTTCTCTCTTTTTCTCAAGGAATTCTCTTGTTTTATTTATGTGAATACCCAGAACTACTTCGTTTATATGGGTGTTCATAGATAAAAAAAATGATATATTTTATTCTCTAATTGACATACATGTAACCCTCACTCACATTCCATGGGTTATAATTGACATAACGATCTTATTTCTAAGCACTTTTAAAACGTCACGATTTGGAAGTGACACCCATTTATCATAATCTCTTTAGGTTATTTATGAAATGTTTGATTATGATCTATGTGGGTCACATAAAAATAAAAAAATATTAAGGGTTATACCTGATAGCACTCCAATGAATTGGGTATAGAAATTTATCTCTAGAGATGACAAGTTTCACGATACCTTGTTGAATAACATTGATAATTTTTATGACACCTCGGGGATAAACCTTGGTGATATGTTCATGAATGTCTAAATGAAATGTTGTAGCCACATATTCATGTTATGATTCGTGTTTTTATTATGATATTCTTATTCTTCCATTTCTCATTCTTGTATGACTTTTATAATGTTCTTATTAATATTTCTTAAGATCACATGTCAACTGTTTCACTTGTTTTCCTTACCGAGCCTTATGCTCACCCTTTTCTTTGATGTATGTCTCAAAGATATGAGATTCCATAGATGTACCAAGTATGAACCTATGATGATGCCTTATGAGTGGTTTAGAATAATTTTTTTTTGTTTTCATGTGTTATGTTCCTGATTTCCAAGACACTAGACTTTAAAGATCCTATATTTGTAAAATATAATGAAAAGCTATGTAATTAAAATGTGGGATGAAATAGTTGGTATCAAAGGATAGTTTAGTTATTTATGGAAATTAGGCTTTGAAAACTTTTGGAAGATTAAAATATAAAAGTTTAAATATAGGAAAACTTCCTAGTATTTTGTTGAGTACTAAGTAAGTGGTTTATCAAGAAAATAAATCCCTGTCTGGATACGAGTAGGTAGTGACGGATATGGCACATAGGTACCTAGGAGTGAAAAATCAGACAAGGAGTTTTGGGCTTGACTCAGGGTATCCTTGTACATGAAAATGGGCCCTGCTACACTCTTGGTTACGACACTCTCGGGGGACATGTTTGGTTAATCATAAGCTATTTAAGAATCATTATGAAGGATTTATAGAGAAATGTAATTGTTTAAAGAAGTTTTAAGACATAAAATCCTTTATTTTTAAATGATTCTAAAATAAAATAATTTTCTCACTAAGGTTTTATTCCTTTAGAAAATGGAGGGAAATATAAGGAACCATACAAATGGTGACCGCAATGGACCATGCACTGACGGCCCTCCGATGGAAGCTGGAATTGAAACATTCATGCGAATGATGAACCAACCGACTCAAGTTATGGGAAATAACTAGAATCAAGTTGAGAGACTGATCTCACCATGAAGGGAACAATATTTCGTTGAGTCCTTTATGTGTCAACGACCACCAACCTTCAGTGTATCGACCGAACCATTGATTTATGAATAGTGGATCAACTCTATAGAGTAGAGCTTTTCTATGCTCCCCTATTTAGAGTAAGAGAAGGTCATACTAGCTGTCTATCGCTTAAATATAGAAGATGATAAGTGGTGGGAACTGGTTAAAAACACAAGGAAAAGAGTGGAGGTTGAAGCTATGGAGTGGGAAGAGTTTATAGAAATATTCTTCAGTAAGTATTTCCCCCATTCTATAAGAACAAGAATGGAGAATGATTTTCTTGAGCTGAAGCAGAAGTTGAATGAATATACTGGAAGCTAGAAGATGAACTTTATGAGACATTTCCATTATACCTCAAGATTTTTCATGGATCCTAATGCTAAGGTTGATAGATTATTCAGTGGAGTAAGACCATATCTACAGAAGAATCTAGCCAACCGAGACTATGACAACTATGAGGATATTGTACAGAGTGCAATGAAAGTTGAACTATTGTTTAGTGAGACATAGTTGTATCATAGATAAAATGAAAAACGAGATCGATGGAGGCCAGCTTAGGGAGGACCTTTGATTAGGGAAGAGTGTCCAAGAAAGTTCAACGTCCCACGTGTAATAAATGTGGGAAGAAGCATTCGAGGAACTTCCTGCTCGGGAGCGGGAAATGTTAAAAGTGTGGAAGAGATGACCATATTGCGAGGAATTATTGTATTGATGAGAAAACATGACATCCAAACACTAACAATAAGGGGAATATGGTGCATACCATATTTTCTATCCAGTGCTTTAAGTGTAGAAAACTTGGGCACTTTGCCAATCACTATCCAAATCTAAGGGAAGTGGAGGGGAACCACCATCAGCCTCAGCAAAGGCCTAGGTAGAAAGGTCATGTGTTTTCTATCATGACAATTGAAGTTAAATCTATAAATGATGTGGTAGTAGGTACTCTTTTTGTTCACTCAAAGCTACAAAGTACTTTGTTTGATTCATGGTTCTACACTTTCCTTTATTTACTCCATGTTTGAAAATAATTTAGAATCAACCCCTGACATTCTAAAAGTAGACTTATCAGTCAAGGATCCTTGTGGGATTATCCAAGCATCGTCAGTGTTTAGAAACTATATTATTTAATTTTGTGAGCACAATATTATCGCAAATCTTGTAGTAATTCCTATACTGGAATTCGACATTATACTAGGGATGGACTGGATCTCAAAGTATAATTCTAATATCAAATAAATAAGTAAAGAAATCCCATTAGTCTTGAATGGAAAACCTATAGTACTCTTCCAAGGAAATATATCTCAACATGATATTTATCTAAAAGAACCCCCAAAATCATTCTTTATGGAACTGATCGGTGATAAAGAAGAAGGAGATGAGAGTTTGAAGATAGAAAATGTCTCCATAGTCCAGGAATACGTTGACTTATTTCCTAAGGAGTTTCCTGAACCTCCCCCAGAAAAAGAGGTAGAGTTTTCTATTCAACTCATACCTGGATCTCATCCTATATCATAGACCCCATATAGGATGGAAAATGTGTAGTTGGAAGAATTAAAGAAACAACTCGAAGAACTTTTGGAGAAGGGATTTTTTCTGACCGAGTGTGTCTCCTTAGGGACCACATATTCACTTTGTGAAGAAGAAGGTTAGATAAATGCATCTATGAATTGATTATAGAGAACTGAATGGGATCAAAGTAATGAATAAATACCCTCTTCCAAGAATTGATGAATTTTTTGACCAACTTCGTGGGGCTCAATTATTTTCTATGATTGATCTTTAATATGGTTATCATCAATTGAGGTTAAAAATAGAAGATATTCTAAAAACTGCCTTCCGATCAAGATATAGGCTTTATGGGTTTGTTGTTATGCCTTTTGGACTAACTAATGCACCTGCCATTTTTATGGACTTGAATAATTGAGTCATTATGAACTACCTTGATAAATTTGTGGTAGTTTTTAATGATGATATTCTAATATATTCCAAAAGTCGTGAGGAGCATGAGGTTCATCTAAGGGTTATATTGAAAACTCTACTGAAGGAGAGGATTTTTGGAAAGCTTAGTAAATGTGCATTTTGGTTACAAAAAGTTGCTTTCTTGGGGAACATTGTTACCAATGAAGGTATCATAATTGACTATGCAAAGACAAAATTGGTAGAGGAGTGGCCTCAGCCTAAAAAAATAACATAGATTTGTAGTTTCCTTGGATTGGCAGGATATTATAGGATGTTTTTGAAAAACTTTTCACAACATTCTAATCCATTAACAAAGTTAACTCAAAAAGGGGTCATGTTCATCTAGACAAAAGATTGTGAGGAATGTTTCCAAGAGCAGAAGATGGGATTGGTTACAACACCCATGTTAACTCTGCCCTAAGGTGGATAAGCATTAGTTATTTTTAGTGATTCATCTCTCAAAAGGCTTGGGTGAATCCTCATGAAAAATGACAAGTTCATTGCTTATGCACATAGATAGTTGAAGACTGAGGAGAAGAACTATCCTACGCATGATCTGGAGTTGGCTATAGTCATTTTTTCTCTAAAGATTTGGAGGCACTATCTTTATGGGGAGAAATGTGATATATAAACAGACCATCAAAGTTTGATGTATACATTCCCTCCAAAGGATTTTAACATGAGACAAAGGAGATGATTGGAACTTCTTAAAGAATATGATTGTTCAATTCATTATCATCCCGGAAGAGAAAACAAAGTCGCTAATTCATTAAGAAGGAAATACCCAGTTGTTCAATTCATTATGAGGATTCAAAGAGATCCTTTGATCAATGTCCTGGTAAAACTCGATATGGGAATTATAATGGAAGGGACATTATCAACCCTAACCCAAATCATTTCTCAACCGTCAATACTAGAGAAGATCAAGAAAGTTCAAAAAGAAGATCCTTTGTTACAGAATAAGCTTGAGGCTGTGAAGGATGTGAATTTTCCTGAGTTAAATACTATTTAAGATTGTATACAAAAATTTTGTACAAGACTATGGGTTCAATATGTTCCGAAAATAAAGGAGCTGATGGATGATGCTCATAGATCTAATATCTCTATATATCCTAGTAGCAAAAAAATGTATAGGGACCTTCGTGATCATTATTATTGTGATAATATGAAAAGGAAGACTGCTAACTACACGTCAAGGTGCCTGGTATGTCATAAAGTGAAGGTGGAGTGACAACTTCCTAAAGGGGTATTGAAACTACTACCCATACTAGCATGGAAGTGGGAAAATATCATTATTGACTTTGTCACTGGTCTTCTGAGAACATCCAAAGGAAATGATGCGATATGGGTTATTATGGATTTTCTCACAAAGACTGCCCATTTTATCTCCATTTGGGAAGATTTATCTCTTGATCAACTTGCCAGGATTTACGTGAAGGAAGTGGTAAGGCTGCATGGAGTTCCACTTTCTATCGTATAGGATTGTGATCCAAGGTTCACATCAAAATTCTGGAAAATACTTCAACATGCTCTGAGCACAGAATTGAATTTCAGTACAGCCTATCACCCCCAAACTATTGTTTAATTTCAAAGGAATATTTAATCACTCGAGGACATGCTGAAAACATGCTCAATGGAATTTAAAAGTGCATGGGATCAAAATATCATTTTAGTTGAGTTCTCTTACATAAACAGCTTCTAATAGCGAAATCAAATGGCACCCTATGAAGCTCTATATGGGAAGCGATGTAGAACTCCTACTTGTTTGGATGAAGCTGGTGGGAGAATGCTTCTTGGGCCTGATCTTGTGAAATAGATGACAGAAAATGTCCATGACATCCAGAAAAACATTAAGGCTGCATAGAGTCTGAAAAAGAGCTATGCCGAAAACCATCTAAGGGACATGGATTTTGATGTTGGTGAAAAATTATTTCTTCAGATTTCACCTTGGAAGAGAGTCATGGGGTTTGGGGAAAAAGGGAAGCTCCACCCTAGGTACATTGGCTCATATGAAATCCATGATCACGTGGGAGCAGTGGACTATCGGATTGAACTTTCTCCAAATCTAGAACAAGTTCATGATGTCTTCTATGAATCCATCTTGATGAAGTACATATATGACCCTTCACATGTACTAAAACTAGAGGTGGTACAACTGGAACATGACCTCTCTTATGAGGAGCAGCCATTGGAGATCTTGGATCGTAGAGACAAGGTTCTACGCAACAGGACTACTCACATTTTTTAGGTGTGGTGGAGGAACTACTAATGTGAGGAAGCCACCTGGGAACCAGACGAGTCTATGAGGAAGAAGTACCTACACAATTTCTCTTCATAGGGTATGAGTTAAAATTTCAGGGACATAATTTCTTAAGGGGGAAGAATGTAACGAACTGAACTTTTAAAATATATTTGTTTGTTAAATTTGTGTGTTATTTTATTTTATACTCAACAAAACTATATCCTTTAATTAATGAAGTGAGTATAATTATAATGAGACCATTGGGTTTCGACTGTTATATGACCATTGGGTAATATGACTGTTGTAAATTATAATCTCAATGTTTTGTTTTTATAAATACAGTTATCTTGGTTGATTAATACAGAAAAAAGATTGAATGGCCTCATCCAGAAGACTTAGCCCACATGAAACCCATCTTTCGGAGCTTGGGAAGGAGGTTGCTTCACTGGGCATTTCTCTGGAACTAGTCCACGCCAAACTTCAACACAGGATGCTTGAACGGAATCCCCAAAAGGCGAAGTTCATGCTGATAGAAATCACCACATAGGAAATGTTGTTCGATCAAACCCAAGATTATATCACCATAGCACACCTAAAACTTAGGTCTTATGCTGGAGTTATTTGGGGCTATGTAATGAGACCTTAGTTGCTTTTTGTAATCCTTTTATATAAATAAATTTTTTATTTCTTATTATGGAAACATTTGTGAATTTCAAATATCCAGAAAAATATAAGATGTGTATTATTGATGAATTTAGTAAAAAATGGGTATTTTAATTTTTTTGTATTCATTAAATAATTAATAATGTTAAATGTTTTTAAAAAAAATGGACTTCTAATGTTGTGATCGGTGAAAAATTTAGAGACTAATAAGATCAACTTGATTTTTTGTAAATAGTAATTTATGAATAGTAACATACCCATATGAATTGTAATGAATATAAATGAATTGTAAATTGGCCAAAAAAATATAAACTTCACCCATAAATGTATAAATACAATTTAATCTTTTTAAAAGTGAAAAAAAACGATCATAGTATAAGTTTTTGTATTTTTGTGTGCATTAAATATTTTATTTATAATTTATTAATTAATTTAATAATTTAAAATGGAAATATATTTTCATAAAAATTAATCATAAAATTTGACTTTATTGTATTATGGTTATATGATAATTTTACAGGACCTTGATTACTTTTTTATAGTGTAACAAAATGATTTATAGTTTTGAAGTTGAATTTTTGGAATAAATAATGATTTTATTTCAAAATTAAATTTAAAATATTTATAAAATTAATTTCATAAAATGGAGTTAATTTTATAATTTAGATCATAGGTCTTGGTTTAGGGTCAATTTTATGTATTTTTTTTGAAATAGTTTAATTTTCGATGAATAATTAAAATATAGTTTTGAGTTTCTGGTGTTTAATGACATCATTAATGATGTAATAATGATGTAGGATTTCTAGTCGACTTATGAATAGTGAGATATGAAATTATTTATACCAAGTTCCCAATACAAAGGGAAAATACCATTGGAAAGCCCATGGTTTGGAAAATACCACCGATTAGGTGTCCCTTGGAATTTAATAATTTATTCCCTCACTTTTCTTATAAATAAAAATCAATTTCTCTCATTCATTTCATTAGAAAATCCTCCTCAACTATGTTCTGGTATCCTTACTTACGACAGAGTCCTAACAAGGTGCCCTCAAGCCTCCCAAGGTCCCGACCTTTATGCTTTCAAAATTACTTTTCAAGGTAAGGGAACATTTCACCCTCCTCTTTTAAGTCATGACTTCCTTTATGTCATGTCTTATAGTTCCATTTTATTATGAGGGGGATTGTAATTATATATATTTACTATTGTCTATTTCATTTCCAAATTATGATAGAACCTTTCCACTATAATCAATTTATTTTCTGAGTTTTTATGTGACATCATTAGGATGCTGAAGTTTCGTAGAACAAATCGTGCTTTCTCTTTCCTTACAAGTTTTCTTTTCATGTGTTGTGTCATTAAATTGTCCACACCATGATCTTTTTTATTTTTATTATATACCTATAATTTAAAATAATTCATATATTTATTAGATACCCTTGTCCCCTCTCTTTATATTATTTTCTAAAACCATGTTATATTTCTATTATGCTGTAGAAATTTTGTCTCAAAATTTCTCTCTCCTTTTCTCAAGGAATTCACTAATTTTATTTCTGTGAGTACCCATACCTATTTCGTTTCTATGGGTGTTCATAGATACAAAAACATTTATATTTGATTCTTCAATTGACCCACATGTAACCCTCACTCCCTTTCCATGGGTTATAAATGACATAATGATCTTATTTTTAAGAACTTTTAAAATGTCACGATTTTGAAGTGAAACCCATTTATTTTACTCTATATGGGTTATTTATGTAATTTTTGATTATGATATATGTGGCTTAAATGAAAATAATTACATATTAAGGGTGTTCCTTGATAGCGCTCCAATACATTGGGTAAAGAAACTAATATATAGAGATTACATGTTTCACAATACCTTGGTAAATAACCTTGGTATTTTTTATGACACCTCGGGGATAAACCTTGGTGATATGTTCATGAATGTCTAAATGAAATGTTGTAGACACATATTCAAGTTATGATTCATGTTTTTTATTATGATATTCCTATTATTCCATTGCTCAAGCCTTTATGACCTTAATCATGTTCTTATTAATATTGCTTAGCATCACATGTCAATTGATTCACTTGTTTTCCTTACTGAGTATTTTGCTCAAACTTTTAATTGATGTATATCTCCAGGATATGAGATGTAGTAATTCTACATAGGATGAACCTATGATGAATCCGTAAGAGTGGTTTAGAAGAAATTTATATGTTTTTTTCATGTATTGTGTTCTTGATTTCCAAGACACTAGAATTTAAAGATCCACTGTTTGTAAAATATAATGCAAAGTTAAGTAATAAAAAGGTGGGATGTCATATATCCTCCCTGAAACAACACATGTAAAATGTGAATGAAGTACACAAAATCCTAATAAATAAAGAAGTTATGATAACTCATCACATAATTAGGTTTTATATTATTTTTCTTTCCTAACTATGGAATACCCCACAATAAATGAAAAAAGTATAACCAATATTCTGATAGGATACATGTATGTAGAAATGGGTTCCTCACATCCACTTCACCTCTATTTTTATACTCACATTCCATAATGGAATACTTCAAGTTCTATAATATCTCCCAAAATAATTCCTAACCTAAAAAAGTGGAAACCATATCATACCATGCATCTAGTAAAGAACTTCATTATATACACTCCCTCTATATAGTAACAACAATTATTTCAATAACCCACTATATTTTTTATATTATATACCCTAAGCCATAATTTCCCATTAATGAAACCCATGTAACATTCATTGAGATACTATATCCAAAATTAAATCATATATTATAACCTCAAGCCAAAAATTCCCACAATAATAAAATATAGGAAATCACCCCATGCATTATCACATGTAACTATACATATTAAGGGAGATCATAAGAGAATGGGTATTCATCCATTCAAATCCTTTCCAACCATTATGTTATGGGAAATTATTTTAGAATCTTTGGTTATTAGTTTCCCGTATGACGAGGGTGGGGTGTGTTTGAAATAAACATATATATATAATATGTATAGATAAAAACAATTCTAAAAGAAAATACCTATCCACAGAATCAATATTAGTTATCATATATCCGAGAATGTTATTTCCATCACTCATAACAAGATATCTTATAATCAAATATTCATTAGTTTCATAATTAATTATTAAAATTTCCATGATCAATTAAATAATAATCACAGTATAGTGATTTAGATATCAAAATATTTGTTAACATTAATTATTATTCAATCAATTCATCATCTTTTAAGAATCTCAATGAACAAAACTTGTTCATTAATTAATTTATTTATCATTTCATAAATATCTTATTACTCTTGGAGGTTGATAATGTTACTACTTAAAAGATAAAAATTGTATTGCATAACCTTAATCTATATCTCGTAGTTATAAAATGGTTATATAAATAAGAATCATATATTGTACAAAATGTGATAATAAAGCTTGATGGAATCATTGGTGAGGAATCCACACTCTAAATAGGTATTGACTTTCACTAATTCCCTTGAAATTGTACATAAAATCAAATCTATCGTCTCATTACAATATCCTTAGAATCATAATCCTATTCTACAATTATCATCATAAAAAGAATACCATATAACAACCCTTAACATTACTTTCACATCATCCCATCACAATCATGAACACCCCTTTAACATTAGGCATCATCTCCCATTTCTCATCATTACACCAATTATATTAGGTTATTAATTGTTCACACCAATGATCATTATTTTTGATCATACATGCGTACAAAATAGCTTTTTTATACATAAAATTAAGTAAAATACTCCCATAGGAATGATACATTCCAACTTTCTATAATCAATAATGGACGTTCTTGGCCAATATCATAGAATTTCTAGTAGACAATAATTTTAATTCCATTATGAATTAACTTGGTTATACTGTATTCATTTTCCATGTTAAGAAAGTAATATTAGTAGATAGAAGTAGATATACTAAATCTAAGATTCTTTAAGAACTAAATACACATTATTAATATTTAAACATGAGTATTAATTATTATGGTAATTCCCCTTTAAATTAAATTAAAATATCATTGTGATTTATGTATTTATCCTCTTTATCAATTTAATTATTCAAAAAAACATCTTCAAAAAAAAATAATATATATAAAAATATGTCACGACCCTCCCTCCAAATACACCACTCTTGGGATGGAAATAAATAAAGGGAGATAATCACTCTCGAGTCCAGCCATCACCAGGCCCTGGGTTGTGGACTAGGACCAAGGGTGTAAAAATCTCACAATATAATAGGCTTTACCATTTATAAGAAACAAGATCTGGAGATAAAATTAATCATCCACAACAAATCCAACACATACTATAAAAGAAATAAAAAACCATCCCACATGAATTTATAAAATAAAAATGATACAAATACAAAAGTCTAGAACTCAAAAACCCAAAATAATTCTAAAACAGTGACCAAACTAATGTCCAATGTCTGAGCTAGTAACACCCAACACAGTCCTCTAAATCATCCTCGAAACCTGAAAACAATTTTTTAACATAGGGTGAGCATACTAGTATAATAATTAAGAAACCCATGGTCTCCCATGGATATGTGAATGAAGAATACTAATGCCCCCATGGGGAAATAATAGAACCAAACAGCACCTAAACAGGTATAATTACAAAACCCAGCCTCACCAGAACATGCTATCTAAGTAATGAAAATCCTGAAATATAATATAAATAACATACATGATAAGGATCCCCATAGAAATTTACCACGGGTATACTACTCTATCCCAATTTTTTACGCCCTGGACCTCCCATCCCTTCTGTATAGATCATCATATCCTAACTGCAAACACCTGGTCCTAACAACAAAAATCTCTTGAAAACAACTAGGCATCATAACACATCCCACCTGCACAAGCTTAGGCCTCACAACACACACCTCCCTCACAAACTTCTTCCTAAAAACACATCATATATCATCCTAGGGAAAACGTGGAATGCACATCACATCTCAACTCGAGGACACCAGGTAAAGCCCAAACCACATCCCCCACAAACATGTGGTAAAGAACAAACAACCATGGCCATAAACACCCATGGTGTCACATCTCGCTCGAAGATACATGGGCCATCACATCCACTATATAAAATACTAAATTTCCTATGAATATCATAGCTTGTCCCATACCTACCTCACCTGGAAGAGAGAGAGGAATAGGAGTGTGTACACATCCACCCAAACTCCACACTAGATGTTGGGAAAGACACCCTACCCAATGACTTTGTGGTGTTAGGCACATAGTTATCAAATGTTTTTGGGAATGAATAGAAATAACAACAAAAATATAGGTATATTTTTATGTTATACCAAACACTAAATACAAACCAATGTGTTTTTAGACAAAAGAGTAACTCAAAAAACTGTCGCCTTTGATACTACCTATAAATGCAAAACACCACACATCATGCTTCAAACCCCATTTCATATCATCAAACAATTCATTTAACAATTTACATTTCATTATCCAAACCAGACCAGGGAATTCGAAACCTCATTAAACAATTATTTATTCATTCCCTCACTATATGGGAAACTATGCAGCACAATAACAATCCTAGCAAATTAACGAACTTCACATTAAAGACACATCACCATGACCTATTGTTAATTGGAGAATCATTCTTCATTCTATAAATGGAGAAAAACCCTTTTCAATCACTAATATCATTATTCAAAGTCAGTTTTCTATCTCATCATATTAATATAACCAACCCCAAATTCCTAACCACATCCAACAATAAACTAAATCACACTAAAAAACCACAAACCTAATACATAATCACACCACACCATCACAGTTCCACTCTAAAACCACATGCCATCAACATGACCATATAAAAACTAACCACATCAATTCCACACATCAAATCACCTCACATAATAAGGAAACCAAATTTTCATATTTAATAATGAACCCTTATTTAATTCCACATTTTAATTTTGGGGTTATCACAAACAAAATGGAAGATCCCGGGGCATCCATTTTATAGCCCAATAAACATGGTTAAATAAATTTTATATATAATCAATAAAAAAAATAAAAACAATATACATTCAAAAATCCATCCATTGTGCAATAATGGACCCCCATAACGGCCACGATTTGCAGTTGATAGTTAGTCCATACAAAGTATAACTTCGTCAAAACCAATAACAAAACAAGATCATTTGCCACTTTTCCAGGACCTTGTATATTGATCTCAAACCAGTTGAATTAACATCATTAATACTTATTCATCAATATTTACAAAGGAAAACATTTGTATACCCACCCTATAAGATGAAAAATTAGAAAAGATGAGGGAAAACATACCTGGAATGAAAAGCGATCTACTCTTACTGAAACCACCCAGATAATTATAAAATAATACTTCTTCATATTTAATAATATTTATGGATTTAGATATTAATTTTAAATTATATGGGATGTTATGTACAATATGTTACTAAATAAAAAATAACGGGTTTCTCTGAAATCTTACATTGCACACAATACAGTGTTATACTAAAAAATAATGTACTATTAATATTATTATTTTAAATGGTAGTTATTTCCTATCCGTTTTATTATAGGGAATGAAAGTAACTAACCATATTTTGTTTACACATGTTTATTAAATATATATTTTTTACATTCATCCAATAAATTTTAGAGGCAAAAGGAGAGAATAAATTGAATATTAAGCATAAAATACTCTAATATTTTTAAAAGGATGTTTTACCATATTTTGTTGTAGAGCCCTTTTTAAAAAATAATTTTTTCACTTTTATAAGATATTTTTCCAAAAGATAACTTTTTATTTGTAACCAGGACATCAAAATTTAATTTGGTTTATTTTTTGATATTTTTCTGATAATATTATTTTTTTATGAAAAGTGAAAAATATTGCATTTTAATTCAAAACCGAATTTTGTTCTAATTTATTTATATTATTAGATTATCCATTTAGATGGTTTTATGGAATAATTAGATGATTTTCTTATCAGTTAATCTAATTTAGTTCATTGGATGCAATTTATAATATAAATTAAATATTAAAACAATATTAACATTTAAATGTTTTACTTATGAAACAAGTTTTCTCGGTTTGTCAATGGGATTAGTGCTAAAACTAATTTGACCACATCGAGGAATTAAATTATCAAAAACTAGTATAAATAGTTTTAATTAGTATTAAAAATTTTGTCTAATTGGATCAAAATAATTTTTGGGGAACAATAACTATAGTATTTTATTTTCCAAGCTTACAGGTAAATTAGGTAATTAAATGTAACATGAATAATATAATTACCCTTACAGTTGTCCTAATATTATTGGAAGTGTTATTATCAACCATGACCATAAATTATTAGAAATTATGTTATTTGGAGGCCACTTATGTGTGATTATTACAATTATAACATTTAATTTAAAATAAAGGAAAAGATTTCCTAAATATGTTTATTTTTACTAAAACAATTTTAATAAATGGTTTTATAAGTAACATCTTCGATTATGAATAGTAATTACAAATATAAAAATATTATCTACATCATGGTAATTTATTTATATATTTTATAAAATAAATAATTAAATTTAATTATGCCCAATGATGTTGTAGTAATAAAATTATTAAGGAAAGTACCAAATAAATGATAATAATAATACATAAATAAATATAATTTTAATTTTTTTATGCAATACATGAATTTTCTCTATGAATTGGACATGTTGTAGATGAGTTAATGTTTTTTTCTAATGAATCAAGTTATTATCATTATTTTAAAAAATTCATGTAATCAATAATGTCAAAATTAAGATAATTCATAACCTAAAATATAAAATATCTAATTAAATGATATGAAATTTATAAAAACACATGAATTGATTAAAAATTTTATATGAGTAATAAAAAATCATTAATGAATAATTAATTACTCATCTAGAATGATTTGGTGATTATTTTAACTATCAAATTGTAAATTTTGTGATAAGACTGTAATATTTAAAAAGGCTAAAACATAATGATAAGGATTAAAAATCATTAAAAACATGTAAAATTATAATTGGATGATTATATTTTTCCCAAAATCAAACCATATTATAGATAAATTAGTTCGGACTCATTTGGAAACTAAATTAAATTTTTATTAAATTAATATGTTTAATAATTCCAAGGGTTCCCCACGGATCTCTTATAAAAGGCACTTATTCCTCTCTATTAATCACTTGTCCAAAGACTTTTGGTTCAGTCATGATCTTTCAAAACACCTTACTATATTCCCTTTCAACATTCTTGAGGCCTTACATTTCTATTGAACACCCTCATTATAGGTTTATAGGTGTGTAGGTGTTCTTCAATGATGACCAACCGAAGAAGAGGTATCATTTTATTTATTTATTTATTTTTTATTTCTTCTCCAATACCCTTAAAATATTATTCATCTTATGTAAAATAATAAATAATAAACAAAAAATTTTCTTATATTTTAACATGATAACATCATCACCTAAATCCATCTCCACTTCCATAAAATGGGGATGAATTTAATTGTTAGTGTGTACATGTAAACTATCATCTCCACGAACCGACCTAACTTTTTTTTCATAACTGTATCTCATAAATGTCTATAATAATGGAATAAATGGTAATATGATATATTCATGACATATTAATCATTATAATATAATAATATATCAATTACATTCTTAATTTCCATGCACATATAAATAACAACGTCATTCATACGTATATGTGAACTATCATCTCCACGAAGGGAAGTGACTCGTTTTTTTTATTATCTCACTTTTATGACATATATAAGTATAATTATTTGATTAATATTATATTTAGTATCTTATTATAATTATTTAAATATAAAATAATACTTAACTTAAGTCCAAAATGGCTAATGAAAAATGGAAAATGTTACTCATGCGTACGTATGGCTTACTATTTCCATGATTATAAGATGAATAATTTTTCATAACCATGCATAATGGTTTTATTTAAACATATAATTTAAATATATAAATTATAAAAATTTCATTAATATTATTTTATATATTAAGTACTTAAGACCACATGGACTATTAACACCATACCAAGTTCATTTTGAACATATGCATCAAATATCGGCAAAATGTTCAACGTAATCTCAAATCAATATTCAATTATTATTACATGGTAATAAGTGATATACAAGGAATAATGAACCGAAAAATGTTTATAAATAAATTATATATTAACCAAAGTTTATCATTCAAGAAGATAATGAGTGTACGAGACAATTTAGAATCGAGGTAAGGGACATCATCTCTATCTCCTTCCAATGATGGATATTTCAATATTATACAGAACCTTGTTTTATATGGTGTAAAATTAAACCCTTTGAATTTTAATTCATTCCATGGGTTTCAAAAAGAATATATATATATTAATCAATTTTCATTATTTACAAAATAAGTAAAGGAATGTATTTTAAGGTATATGGTGACAATGAATTTTTCCTCACCATAACTGTTATTTAATAATTGGATTCTTCTAAAACCCTTAATGTTTCTAAAATTAAAAAAATACCTTTTTTTTTTGGTGTTTTGTAATTGAATGTAATTTTGAAAATTGGATTGACTCTTTAAATATCTTGAAATGATTTCATTGGGTTAAAACTGAAGTTTTGTGAGTGAAATGTTGATAATTGAAATCTTTTATGTGTTGTAATTATATAATTATACATTGAAATTTGATGGGTGGTTACATGATAAACCAAATATGGGTGGTTATGTGATAAACAAATATGGATGGTTATGTTAAAAACCAAATATGGGTGTTTCTATGATAAAACAAGGATGGATGGTTATGTTATAACCTCCAAAACATTGGGTATGGAATTTGACTATATGGATATTCCATTTAGTGATATGTGTGGAATTGAACTGTATAGTTATTCCATTTAAGTATGAAAATGTGACAAGGTACCATTATATGTTATATTTTTTATATGTGTTTTAATGTATTATTATGATTAAAAAATGGTATTAAATGTGCTTATAATCAATGATATATATTTACTACATCATAGTGATGAAAAGTACTATTGTATGATAAAGTATTCATGGTTTATATGTTTTCACAAGACTAATATTTTTCCTTCATTATGTACCCCTTACTGATAATTTTATTCTCATCCCATGTTTTCAAATGATTTTCAAAGGAATTAATTATGAATATAATCAATGATTGGGTCAAGGAAAATTTATGAAGTTTAAACGTGAAACAAAACAATGTTTCTTTTCGAACATTTTTTGTTTAATGAAAAAATAAATATTTAGTAGAAGTGTATAATTTTTAATATTTATGTTGTTATGTATGAGTTATGGAATAACTCTCTAAATCTATAAAATTTAAGAGATCCTAAATGTGAAATAAAGTCAAATTATTGACTTAACTCAAGATTAAGTAATGTTTAAGGAAGGGGTCCTATAGTCAGTATTGGAGGCTGAGATAGATAATTTTAGGAGTTAGAATATTGTTAATAAATTATATATAAATTATTTTTACATTATGGTAAAATTTTTATGATATAAAATTTAAATATTACCATGTTGCTTCATCTAAGATATGTTTGTTCAGAATGGTTTTTTATAGAGGAAAGAGGGAAGCTGAGCTGGGAAGGCATATAGAGGAAAACACCCTTCCCAATCAGCATCCTGAGATAGTTGGAATTGAGATTGAACAATTTTTTGTAGGGATGTCTTATTTATCATAGGTGATAAACGGTGGTGGTTTCCATGAATGATATTAACTAGATGAACCATAGAGGAATATATCTGTAGTGGAGAACTTCATGAGGAAACACCCCCATCATTCAATGGATAATCTAACCATGTGGTAGTTGATGGGTGGATTAAATCACTAGAAAATATTTCTGATATAAAGTCGTCTTGATACTTTAAAAATTCTAGTCTTTTTTGTTATCATTTTGAAGGTGAATCCAATCAATGGTGGTCAATGATTAAAAAAATACCAGAAGTGAAGGGATTTATTTAATGGAATGGGATGGATTTCAGAATATCTTCATTGTTAAATATTTTCTGAATGATGTCTGAATTAGGATAGAAAATAAAATCTTGGAACTGAGACAAAAGGAGGAATATTATGTGGCTTCATATGATGAAAATTTCACCTGTTTTTAAATGAACATCCAAAATTTTATCTAGGGTTTAGATAGTAATATAAATAAATTTTACATAGGATTGAAGCTGAAATATTGAAGGTAATTATATTATTTTGAGTTCAAAGGATATGTGAAACATTTCAAATGTGTTGAGAAGGTGGAAATGTAGTTTTTTATTATGATCATGTATTTCATGAGAGCTTGAAAAATAAGTAATCTAGTTTTTAGGAAATGAGAAATAATTCATCAAATAAGTTTGGAGGTATGAAAATTAAATTTACATCTTGTGAGATGTGTGGTAAAAATCATCCTGGAGAATGTCTTTCAATGTTTGGGAAGTACTCAAAATGTGGCAATACTGGTCATATTTATCGTGACTAAAAAGGAGATGATTCAAGAAAGAAATTTAAATTCATTTCTGATATGTTTTAGTTGCAATGCATTAGTGAATTATGCCAATGTGTATCTAACAAGGATTACCTAGTGTGTAAAACCCAAATATCAAAAGAATAAGTTCATGGAAAAATCATTTCTTACTACTACAGTTGATGTAAGACCATCAAATAAAGTGGATAATGGTATGTTGTGAGTTTTTCCAAAATACTCCAAACTCTATTCGACTCTGGATCCCCAAAATCATTCATTTATGAGAGCATTTCCTGTAAATTAGAAACATCACCTCATTAATGTGATATAGAAATATTGTTAAGAATATGAGTTGTAATTATCAAAGATACCAAGTGTAATGGGAATATTCTAATTGTCATTAGGGGTATAGCTTTTCCTTAAAATATTATTTAACTTCCTGTAGTATAATTTGATATCATTTTGGTTATGGATTGGATTTCAATTTATCATGGTAAAATTTGATTGAAAATCCAAAAAAATTGTTTTTCTAAATTATTTCACAGCTTTTATAACATATGAAGAAGCTGAGATATTGATTAAAGTTGGCAGTTCATGTTATATTTCTAATGTTGTTGAAAATAAAGAAAAAGTTTTACTTGGTGATATTCCAATAGTAAATGAATTTAACGATATTACTGCAATTTAATTGGCGGGTATTATTTCGGATTGGGAGGTTGAATTAACTTTTGATTCTGTTCCTAATGTTATGCCTATTAAATAACACCCTTATCAAATGGATTATGTATCATTCATGGAATTGAGAAAAGGGGTTCAATAATTTCTCGATAAAGATATCATTTGACCTAGAACTTAACCATGGGGTGGTCATATTTTATTTGAGAAAAATAAAGATGGTTCTATGAGAATTTGAATTAATTATAGAGCCTTTAATAACATGACTAATAATAACAAGTATCAGTTTACTCATATTGATGATTTGTTTGATCAGCTCCACGGAGATCTATGATTTTTGAATAATGATTTGAGGTTTGGGTACCATCAACTGAAGGTGAAGGAGGATGACATTATTAAGATGACATTCTAAATGACATATTAGCATCATGAGTTTTTAGTTATTCCATTTGGGTTATCTAATTCCCATTTTGTATTTATAAGTCTCATTATTGGAGTCTTTCAACAGTTTTGGATCAGTTTTTGGTTGTATTTATAGATGATATTTTAGTATATTCTAAAATTAAAGATGAAAATGAAAGTACATTAATTATCATTTTCTAATCCTTCAATGATAATAAACTATATGGAAATTTTATTAAGAGTGAATTGTGGTATCAATAAATTTCATTCATTAGTCATATTGTTTATAAGTATGGAATAATTGTTGTTTAATCTAAAACAAATATTGTTGAAGAGTGGCCAAGAACTACTAGTATCACTGAGATTTGTAGTTTTATTTGATTAGTGGGTTATCAGTGATTATTTTTTGAAATAAATTCTTGGTTATCTAGCCCACTAACAAATGTAACTTTTAAGGGATTTTTGTTTATCTCATTAAAATAATGTGATGATTGTTTTCAAGAAATTAAAAAAATATGCGTAAATACTTTAGTTTTGGCCCTTCCTTCCTGGAATGGTGAATTTTTTATCTATAGTGATAACTAATTGAAAGGACTTGGTTGTGTCCTAATGTATAATGATCAGGTAACTTCTTATCATTCACGCTAGTTGAAACCTCATGGGTTAAATTAACCTATAAATTATTTGGAATTACCTACTGTTGTTTTTGCATTAAAAAATTTGATGCATCATTTTTATGGTGTAATGTGTGAAATATATACTAGTCACAAAAGCATGAAGTATATATTCAATCAGAAATAATGATCATGAGTTAGTGGAGATAGATATAATTAATCAAGGATTATGATATCATGATTCATTACCATTCAAAAATTTATTGATGCTTTGAGTAAAAAAATAATGCTACATTAACAAAGCTAGGTTTAGGAAAATATGCTTTTGTTAATGATTTTATGAATTTTGGATTATAAGATGTTGGTGAATAAAATTCCACCATTTTGTTTCAGGTGTCAAGTAAATCATATCTATCAGACAGAATTAAGGAAGCACATATGAAATATAGTGTGTTTCTGAAAAGGCATATTCGGTTCTAAAGGGTAAGTTACATGAATTTAACATAGATAAAGATTGTGTTCTGAGATTTGGAAGGATGTTATTTGTGCCTTGTGATTCAAATTTTAAGATTTTTTATGTGAATATCATAGTTCTATATTTTCAGTTCAAGTAGATAATAATATGATGTATAGAGACCTTCAAGAGTATTCCTAGTAGGATGTAATGAAAAAAGTTATTTCTATGTTTACCCTGAGATGTTTGATTTTTCAATTGGTTAAAGAAGAGTGGATGTTACTGAAAGGGATTCTTTATCATTTTGGAGTGCATGAGTAGAAAAGGGAAACTATATTCATAGACTTCATTTAGTGATTACCAAATAATTCTTGCGTTAACAATTCAATCTGGGTTATTGTTAATTGATTGGAAAAATCTTCTCATTTTCAGCCTATTCGAGATACTCTATCAATAGATAAACATTCTCAGTTTTATATTAAATAGATAGTCCAGTTATATGGAATTACCCTCACCATTGTATCTGATCGCAATCCTAGGTTCACTTTTATCTTTTGGAAAGTCCTCCAAGAGTCATTGTGTACTAAATTAAATTCCAGTACAGGTTTTCATGCTCAATCAGATTGGCAGATAGAATGAACAGTTCAAACATTGGGGGATATGGTACATGAATGTTCAGTGGATTAATAGAGAATTTGGGATCAATATATATCTTTGGATGAGTTTTCCTATAATAATAGTTTTCATCCTAGTATATAGATTTCACCATTTGAGGAGTTATATGGAAAGTGGTGTTGAACTATTGATTCTTGGGATGAGGTGGGGGAAAGGAAGTTGATGGGACTATAATTGGTAGAGTAAATTTCAAAGAAAGTTCTATTAATTCAGATACACATGAGGGAAGCACAGAGTATGAAGAGAAGATATGTAGATTACCAATGGAAGGATCTTTCATTTGAGGTAGGTGATCATGTCTTTATCAAATTTTATAAATGGAAATGTCAGATGTTTTTTTTCTGTGAATGTGAATCTCGGTCCAAGGTTCATTTAACCCAGTGAATTAAATGATAATATTTGATTGTTTTCCAAAATAGTAACATTATCTTTGAGTTTATCCTACATAAATTTTTTTCATGTTTAAATATTATAAATTTATATGCCAGATCGATAACAAGTTTTTAGTCTAGAAGTATTTTAGTTGGAAGAGAATATTTGTTATGAGGAACAGTGGATCCAGATTCATGAGCACATAGACAAGTGTTTCGGAATAAGGTGATTCATTAGGATAAGGTTCTATGGAAAAACATATGGTCAAAGAAAAAAATGGGAATCTAGAAATTCTTTGAAAGAGAAATACCCCCACTTATTTGATAAGTGATTAAAATTTATAAGGAACAAATTTCTAAAAAGGGGGAAGGATGTGATATCCCAGTTAATTATTGAATAATAATTTTTCATATTTATTAATATCTTTTAATGAGATATTATTTTTACATTAAATGGGATTCTATGTCCAATAGTGTACTCAACATTCAACAGTTGGTTTTTCTGAAATCATATGTTGCACACAATATAGAGTTATAACAAACGGTAATATAAAAATAATATTATTATATTAAATGGTATTTATTGAAAAGAAATTGTATTGGTGGGAATGAACACAACTAACTATATTATGTTTACATGAGTTAAATAATTATTTTAATTTCTTTCTATAATTTTTAGAGGCTTGAAATGAGAATAAATCCAATTTTAAGAATAATAAACTCTAATAATTTTAAAAGGTAGTTTTACCTCATTTTAATGGTGAAATATTTTTGAATATATTGTTCTTAATATTTATATGTTCTCTTTGAAAAAATGAACTTCTTCTTTAGAAGAAAGTGTTGGATCGGGTTATACTAGATACACACAAGAGGGGGGTGAACCGTGCCTTCATCAATTTCCTCGAATGATCATGATTTGTCCTTTTATATTTATATCAACGATTTAGGAGTGGAAAATAAATAGAAAAGGATCCATGTTGTATAGTGGTTCAGTGAACAGAAAGCCCCTTGTCCACTCCACTAACACTGTACTCCATGAGCTTGGTGATTTTCATTATCCGATACTCTTATCAATATACCATTCCACAACTGAGAACATGCAATTGACAGTTTTACAATCATAAGGATAAAAAGTGCCTTCTGGTTCATACACATAACTAAAAACACAACATAGAACGAGAAGCTGATCACTCACAAAAAAAGTGCAATTTGTTCGTTGAAAATTTTCTCCCTGTTGTTCATAAAAATTGCAACAACACACAATTGACAATAGATGGATCTTCTTCTACAAAAATGATGATATTCAGGTAAAAGTAGTTCTGAGCTAATCCAGTTATAGTAGATCATGAAATTTCGTTCGTAACTTTAACAGTAGTTGATTCAGAAAAAGATATTCGATGTAGATCAGTAAATCTTTAGTTTAGTTTCTTATTCTTCCTCAGAAAAATAGAGCCTTTTTCTCTTCATAACAGCAGTTCTTCTTTTCAATAATTCATCACCTTATGTAACAAAATAATACAAGTATCTGTATAATAAATATGCGAGTTCTCCTTTTAAATTTATATCCACAAAATTCCCCTTTATAATCGCGAAATTCAAAAGTTTGAATAGTAGAGCAGTCATAACTCCCTTGAAAATCAGCATGAGAAGCACCTCTTAATTTGATCCTTCTAATAATAAATAAATGGATTTGAATCAGTCAAATACTCACTTTAAATTTGAGCATTTAATTTTTCTTAAAATCAGCCTGAAAATCCACATAAATACTGTTGCTTTGATAAAGGCATAATTTATACATCCAACGTCAAACGTAGGGTTGAACTGCATTTCATACAATCTCTAAACATAAGGTTCACAACGTATGGTTGATATTAAATGTAAGGTTGATATAAAACTTATTGTTGATCTCAAATGTTTCAATTAAACTCTCATACATATTTTATATAATCCATACTTTTCAATCAAACTTGTCGTAGTTCCTAAATGTAAGGTTGATGAACCATAATTTTATCTTTATCTTTCAAATGTATGGTTGTCACAAAAGTATGGTTGATGAAAAATACTTTTAAGAAACAAACATATCATTCAATACTTACGTAATGATATTATTCCATACTTTTCTGATTTCCCAAATGTAAGGTTAATTCCAAAACGTAGGGTTCCATCCAAATGTAATGTTCCTTCCAAATTTCAGGTTCCTTCCAAATGTTAGGTTACTTCCAAACGTAGGGTTCCTTCGAAATGTAAGGTTCCTTCCAAATGTAAGTTTCCTTTCCAACGTAAGTTTCCATCCAAACATAATGTTCCTTCCTTCATACTTTTCCGATAACGTATCGTTGTTTAACCATACTTTTCTGATATCTCATAGAGGAAACTCCACATTCCATCCTTACGATATGCTTATCAACGTAGCGTATGAACAATGTTTCCAGAATACACAAATTTATTTGAATACATTAACAATTAATTCTCATTGTTTAAATACTAAAATATTTCTTTGAGAAATAAGAATATAATGAATATTAAATTCCAAAAATACACTTAAAGTAAAATAATTAGAATAACAAATGAGGTTATTTGGTAACATCATAATCGTCTTAAATGAAATACTATTGTTCTCAAAAATCACCCCCTTTTTATATTAAATTTAGTATTGTTGAAAATAAAACTTGTTCCACAATCTACCCCATTTTGAGGATAAAAAAACCCATAAAATTACAAATGAAATTAACATAGAAAATTAATTACATATAGTTCTGAATTTTGAAAAGATAAATACAATATTTAATTTGAAAAAATTTATTTTAACTAAAATAAACATTATATTATCCAAAGTCATAAAAAGAAAAAAAATTTAGATAATTCCCTTTTTGAATAATTATTAATGTAAAAGTTTAAATAAATTAAAATATATAAAAATAAAATGTTGTGTTTATTCTAATTTATCCCTGTTTTTGTGATATCAAAAAGAATAATAGAAGAAGGAATATGACACATTTTAATGTAGCACTGAACATAAGTAAATCCTAATATAAACTATTTATCAATATGTGAATCTGGATTATTGTATTTTTGATCATAGACAGTACAGGAGAAAAAATGTTAACACATGAAAATGAGATGTAAAGATATTTCATAAAATTAAAATACAGTTAATGAAAAACAACATGAATCAAAGTTTCATAAGAGTGTGAGATAGGGTTCATCTACTCTGAACTATTGCCTTGATCTCTATAATTTTATCCCTCAATCGTCTCATCAATCCATCTCCCAACTAGATAATTAGATATCTGCTTTCCTGAGAAAAACGTATATATTAAATCAAATTTACTCGAAAAAACTCATGAAGTATTTCTTAATTCTTCATAAATAGCGTAAATTTTTCTGTGAACTAATTCAGCACAATTCTAATTCCTAGTTAACTGGAAGTCAACTGGTTGACTAGAAACTTATGATTATCTAACAGTACTGAAAAAGGAGCATTGTGGCACTGTATGTCCTGTAGTTTGGAATTTATATTCTCCATGACCACTGTAATAGCCTGGTATCTTATTATTAAATCAGGTGAAGTACCTGATGTACTAGCCTCACAGGTTCTAACAGATGCAAATTATTTCTCTATGAAAGATCTAAAATTCATTAAATCTGTCTTCATAACCATCTCTGATTTCAACTTTGCAACTTCATTTAACATTTCCATCTTAAAAAATTCAACTTCTTTTTTAGAAACCGTACTTTCTTTCTGCCTTTCAAAATTTAAATGTTCTTTTTCTAATGCTCTATGTAGAGCACCACTCTCTTTTTTAGGTTCATTCAACATTATTTTTAGTTCCTCCATATCATTATTTACTGAATCAGAGGTACCTTGTGTTTGATTCTCATTCTCCACTTCAAATTAATGCAACAACCATAATGTAAAGGAATCATCATCTGATATTTCATCATCCCCTCCCTGTACTAGTTTCTCAGCAGATTTTTCCTCTGAGCCTTTCCCAGACTCATCCACAGAAAAATTCTCATTCAATACCTCAGTCTTAATCTCAGAAGCATTCTCTTCTTGGTTTTCAAGTGTTGGAGGTTTCCCCTCCTGATAATCATCATCATCATCTTCCTCTATCACTATAGTCTCCAAAATATTTTCTTCTTGATCGACCTCTACTTGATCAATTTGAGTTTGGGCCACTACTTCTCCTTCACCAGACACTGTCGCAACTTCTTCTTCTATTACTAGTTCTGCTTAAACTGCATCTTCTCATACAAAATTATATCTTAAGAGATCGCCAATATTAAAAAATTATAAGTTATAGTTGGCTCTACAACATGATTAGTATCCCTGGTCCTTTTGAATTGAAGTCCTTCCTAACTTCATTCTTCAGATACATACATATCCTCAATCCTAAGTCTTCCTGATACAACACTGACTCTTGATTCAGCGTGTCCTTCCATTGATGTTACTGGTTGGGCCTAACCACATTCTGCATCCTCTTCTGATCTAATAGGTTACATCATGCCTTTGATTGTGCTCCATAAATATCCAATTTTTCTCAATGTACTAGCATTGAAGATGTTAATATGGTGGCATATTACCTGAGCATCCACCAGTGTTATCATATCTTTCTTAAACAGAATCTTTCAGATGAATCTTCCAAAAGGATAAAAATTCATTCTTTCCACTAGCTGGAAATAGTAAATGAGACACCTCACAGTGTTTCATGGAATGTTCAATTTGATATCAATTATCAGCAAAAACATTAAATACATATATGGATACATAATATTTTCCATTTCAGACATTCTAGGTGGAATAACAGTTCGCACAAAATTAACCAATATATTCTGGTCCGGTTTCAAATCCTTTACAAACATCTTCTTGATATTAATTGATCCAAAAATAAATGACATAATATATTCATATTTATGTACACTGTCTCCAATACATTTCAAAAAAAAATGATTAACTCTTTCATGTGGGAAGTTTAAAATTTTTTCGATTTCCACGGATGAGATTAAAAAATCTATATCCTCAATATTAGTGATTATCGAATCCTCATCATTTCCAAGACTAAACAATACCGACTTAATGAAATTACAATTCTTTACCTCATAAAGAAACTATGTGTAATCTCAATTAAATGTCTATTATAATCTCTGAAGAGATAGAGCTTTCTTTAGAATCAGGTTTGTCTGAGAGATCCAATATATCTCTATGACTTTTCCTTGTAAAATATTTCTCCCTGCCGAGCATTGCCTCTTCGTTGTGCTGGTCTCTGCCTCATCAAGTCTCTTGGTCTTGGCCATTTCTGTCAAAAATTTCTGAAGGTTCTAAAAGGACCAGGGTTTTGAAGGTTAAGTTTGGGAGAAAAGAGTGGTAAAAGTTTTCGAGTTTTTGGAAGAGTTTGGAGAAAAAAAGAACAGGTTTAGAATTTTAAATGGTTTCTAACATCCTTGATTCCTATGTAATTTACGTGTAGAATAATCAATGCATAAATTTTAAAACAAATTAAAATCACACATGGAAAATAAAAAATATAAAAACATAAATAAATAGATTTTTACTATTTTCAAAAACATGTAACTAAACTATATTAAAAAAATCAAATGTAAAAAAAAATTACTTGAAATTAAATAAACCCAACTCCCCTTAATAAAATCAAACCTTGTAGTGGGAAGTGGTTTAGTAAAAATATCAGCTAATTGAATTTTTGTATTCCAAAATTATTAAAATATATCTTTTTTAAGTACATGGTCTCTGAAAAAGTGATTTCTAAATAAATATGCTAGTTCTAGAATGAGTAAAAGGATTTTCTGAAATATTTATAGCACTTGTATTATCACATAAAATAGGAGTATTATTAAAATTTTGTCCAAAATCTATAAGAGGGTTTTTTATCCACAAAACATGTTCCCATCAACTGCTAGTAGATATATATTCTTCCTCAGCTGTTGACATGGCAACTTAGTGTTGTTTATTACTAGACCATGATACTAAAGATTTTCCTAAAAAATAAAAAGTTCCTAATGTGATTTTTCTATCTAATATACAACTCTCAAAGTCTGCATCTGAATAAGAAATTAAATTAAAATCAGACGTTTTGGGAGAAATTAGCGATTGAAAAATAGTTCCTTCTCAATATATAATAATTATCTTAACAATAGTTAAATTTGATTATTTAGAATTTGATTGAAATATTGAAGAGAGACATACTGAATACATTATATCAGGTCAACTAGCAGTAAGATATAATAAACTACCAATCATACCTCTATATAAATTGTTGACAACTGATTTTATATTTCATCCAAATCATGTTTTATATTGGAACATATAAGAGTTGTATATGTGTTTCTATTTTCAAGTCCAAATTTCTTTAGTAAATTAGAAATGTATTTTCTTTGATTCAAAACATTTCCAGAATATTTTTTGAATAATATCAATTCCTAAAAAGAAGATTAATTCTCTCATCATACTCATTTCAAATTGTTTTGGAATTAAGTTTGAAAACTCATGAAAAAGAGTTTTATTTGATGAACAAAAAATTACATCATCAACATAAATTTGAACTAATAAAATATTACTATTCACATATTTCTTAAATAGTGTTGGATCTTCCATACCAATAGTAAACCCATTTTTTCCAAATAAATGAGATTAATCTTTCATACCAAGATCTAGTTGCTTTTTTAAGACCATAAAGAGATATAGTATGTTTAAAAATAGAATCTTGTTTTTGTGAATTTTCAAAAACAGGAGGTTACTCAACATAAACATCTTCCAATAAATAACCATTTAAAAAGGTATACTTAAGATCCATCTGAAATAATTTAAATTTCATATGAGTTGTATAGGCTAAAAGGATTCTATTAGATTCTAATTTAGATACATGTGTAAAGGTCTCATCATTATCTATACCTTCTTCCTGATTATATCCCTTAGCTAGTAGTCTTTCTTTATATCTAGTTATTATTCCATGATTATCTTGTTTATTTTTATAGAGACGTTTCATTTCTATAAATGGGTAGTTCTGAGGTCTTTCAACTAAATTACAGACATCATTTATTTTGATCTGGTTTAGTCTTCTTGAATTAGTATCATCCATATTTAATCAACTAAGGCTTCTTCAATAGTTTTGGTTTCTAATTGGGATATAAAGGCAGAAAACTCAACAATAATTCCTATGTTCCTTCTAGTTTTAATTCTAGTGTCTAAGTCTCCTATTATAGTTTTTAAAGGATGATTGTTTAGGGTTCTTGAATATCTAGGTAGTACACTTATAGCTTCATTAGTTCCATGTTTTTTAGTCTGGGATAAATTTAATTTATATCTTTTTAAAAATCATTTTTGAAGTTCTCATGTCTTATGTTATCATTAGATTCAGATTCATCAATTTTTTCTTTCCTTTTATCAAAGGGATCATATTTATCAAAATTCACATGAACTGATTCTTAAATAATCCTTTACTTTTTATTAAAAACTCTATAAACTTTGGAAATAACAGAATATCCTAAGAAAATGGCTTTATCATATTTTGGATCAAACATACCAAGATTCTCCATGGTGTTTACGGAATAAACCTTGCATCCAAAAACATTTAAGTAATTTACTTTAGGTTTTCTGTTATTCCATAGTTCATAGGGTGTCTTTTAGAAAATTGGTATAATTAAAACTCTATTCATTATATATTAGGATGTACATACTGCTTCAGCCCATAAATTGGTACGTAAACTATATTTGTTTAACATAGTTCTAGCCATTTCTTGAAATGTTCTATTTCTCCTTTCAACAATTCTATTTTGTTGAGGTGTTCTTGGTGCATAGAAGGTGTGTTTAATACCCATATTTGAGCAAAAATAATTGAATTCTGGATTCTCAAATTCTCCACCATGATCACTTCATAATGAAACTATTTTATAAACCTTTTCATTTCTTACATCTTTGCAAAAACATTCAAATATTGTAAAATATTCATTTTTATATTTATAAATAAAATACAAGTAAATCTAGAATAGCAATCTACTGAAAAATATACATATAATTTACCATCCAGGCTTGCTACCCTTGAAGGTCCAAAAAAATCCATATGGATGAGTTATAGAGGTTTTGATGTAGAAATTTTTTTAACTGATTTGAAGGATGATTTGTGCTACTGGAAAAGTTGACATGAATCACAAAATCAATCACTTTTATACATGAAACTAGGAAAATTCGAAACTAATTTTTTCTTAGATAACTTATGTAATGTATATACACTGCAATGTCCAAGTCTCCTCTGCCACATCATGGATTCATTTATCGTAGCAGTTAAGCAATTTACTTGTTGTTTACCCACGGAATTTAAATCCATGGTATACATATTAACAGTTTTAGGTGATGTAAATTTAAGCAATTTATATTTTAAAATAGAATGGCGGTTGTTCGAAAAATTAACAATATGACCATCATCACAGAGTTGAGAGATACTTATCAGATTGTGTTTCAAACATTTTACATATAGTGCTTTGTTGATTGAGACAGTTTCTGGATATCCAACAATTCCAATTCCAATAATCTTGCCTTTTTCATTGTCACCAAATGTGACGAGACCACCATCCTTTTGTGTTAGTGTTTTGAAATTAGACGAATTTCCACTCATATTCCTGGAGTATCCACTGTCCACAAACCATATGGTCTTTTTTCTCCTATGACCTGCTTCCTACAAAGGCATTTAAATAGATTGTTTTGGTACCCAAATTCTATTGGGTATAATTGTGTTAGCCAGTAAAGATCTGGGAATATGGTCATGCATTGTTTTTCTAAAATCAACATAATCATATAAATTCATTAGAAAAAGGCTTGATTTATTCCAATTATCTGGGGTTTCCTTAAATAACAATTCTTAGATAGATGTCCTTTTTCACCACAATAGTTACAGATTACATTTCTTGTACACAGAACAAAGTAATTCTTGTATAGTTTAGGTTTTTCACCATTACTGCGAATTCCATATCTTTCCTTTTTTAATCACATTCATTTCAAGAATTTCATTTAGTGTATTTTCGCCTTTTTTAAAAATATGAGCCGCACTTTTATTTGTTTATACTTCAGTTTGTAGTGTTTTTATTTTAGATTCATGATCTGTATTGTTTGTATTTAATGAGTTTTATTTTTCTAGTAATTTCTGATGTTCTTTTAGTAGAGTAGCTCACTCTCCTAAAAAAACATTAATAATATTGTTTAAATATTTGTATTTCTTAAAAAAAGAATAATATTTTTCTTCAAAAATTTTACAGTAAGCTGAAAGTTTTTCATTTGTATAGCTTGAATCCTAATTAGAGTCAGAAGAATAATAGGATTTTACCTCCTCAGTTTCTACTATAAAGCACATATTGGCCTTTAGATTTGATTCATCCTTTTCTGAATCAGACTCTAAAGTGCTTCTAGAGTCTTCAGATACACTCCAAGTAGCCTTCATTGCTTTCTTATCTTTTTTCTCATAACCATTTTTCTTAAATAATTTCTTGTTCTTATATTCCTTTAATTGTGGACAGTAAGGTCTGATATGACCCATCTTATTGAACTCATAGAATCTGACATCCTTTTCATCGTTTTTGAATGAATTTTTAAAAACATTCTTCTTTCTATAAAACTTATTGAATTTTCTAGACATTTGAGCTAGCTCCACATTTGAATTGGATGAATCAGAACTTCCGATTTTGACATTATTTCTTTTTTCTTTATCTTTCTGCTTTTTCATTAAGATGACACCTTTAAGGCAATGTCTTCTCTCTTGATCCAAACATTAAGCTCATTTTCTTCATCCTGCATCTCAGCTTCATACATCATGAGAGTTCCAATAAACTCTCTCATTTTTAAATCTTTGACAGGTGTTGATTGTCTAATAGTAGCTGAAATTACATTCCATCGAGTTGGTAGTACTCTCAGAACTTTCAAATCTTGACTAGTTTATTTGATTGGGTCTCCCAAAGTAGTTATATTGTTGACAATCTCTGTAAATATTCCATTCATTTGGGTGATGCTTTCTCCTTCAAAAATCCTGAATTTATCAAATTTCATTTTGGCAGTAGCATACCTCATCTGTCTGACATTGTGAGTTCCATCATAAGCAACCACAACTGCCTACCACATTTCATACATTGTTGGGAAGTGAAATACTCTGTTAAACTAATCTTGTCCTATACCACATATGATTGCATTCATAGCCTTTAAATTTATATCATACTTAGATTCTACAGCTACACTCCATGTTTCAGGTTTCTCTGTTATTTCATTAGAAGTCAGTATTTTTTAGTAGACTCTGTATCTGAGGTTTTTCTAATAGATTATCATTCTTGATTTTCAGCATCCATAATTATCACCATTGAAGTATGGTTCTCTGACCAGAGACATTACTTCTCTTGTATCATCCATTTTTATCTGAGTATAATCCTTTAAAACTTTTACCTTGTTATAGATTTAACCAAATATCCACATCTGATACCAATTTTTGGAATAGGTTATACTAGATACGCACAAGAGGGGGATGAATTGTGCCTTTTTCAACTTCATTTAATGTTCTTGATTTTTCCATTTATCTGTATATCAATGATTTATTAGTGGAAAATAAATAGCACAGGATGCACGATGTATAGTTTTTCGGGGAACAGAAAGCCCCTAGTCCACTCCACCAACGTTCTACTCCACAAGCTTGGTGATTTTCACTATCTGGTCCTCTTATCAACTGACCGTTCCAAAAATGATGACAGAAAGATGACACCTTTACAATCTTAAGGATAAATAGATACTTCTAGTTAATACACCGAACCTAATACATAGATTATAATGAGAAGCTGATCACTAAGGATAAAAGAGTATTTAGTTCATTGAAAATTCTTTCCCAGTTGTTCTTCACAATTCCAACAGCACACAATTGATAGTAGATAGATCATCATATTTAGAAATTATGATCATGGGATAAATTTAGTTCATAGATGATCTAGTTGTAGTAGATCATGAAATGTCATTCAAAACTTTAACAATAATTGATTTAGAAAAATATATTCGATGTAAATCAGAAAATCTTCATTCGAGTTTCTTCTTCTTCAGAAAACAGATCTTTTTCTCTCTACGTAACAATAGATATTCATTTCAATAATTCATCACCTTTTGAAAAAAATACAGATATATATACAATAAATACAAGCTTATAATTTTAAATTTATATCCACAAAATTCTCCTTTAGAATTGAGATATTAAGAATTTTGAATGGAAGAGCAGTTGTAACTCCCCAAAAAAATCGCCATGAAAAGATCCTCTTAAGTTGATCCATTGAATCATAAATAAATGACTTTGAATCAGTCAATGACTCTATTTAAATTTAGTCTTTTAATCTAGCTTGAAATCAGCCTGAACTTCCACATAAATACTATTGCTTTAATAAAGTCGTAATTTAAACATCCAACATCAAACGTAGGGTTGAACTGCATAAAATACATTCTCTGATCGTAAGGTTCACAACGTAAGGATGATCTTAAATGTAAGGTTGATCTCAAAAGTAAGTTTGATCTCCAAAGTTTCTATTAAACTCTCAAACACACGGTATATAATCCATACTTTTCAATCAAACATACAGTTGTGCATAAATGTAATGTTGATGTACCATACTTTTATGTTTTTCATTCAAACTTATGGTTATTCACCAATATAAGGTTAATGAACCATACTTTTAAGAAACAAACATATCATTCCATATTCACATAATGATCTTCTTCCATAATTTTCTTATTTCCCAAATGTAAGGTTCTTTCCAAACGTTGGGTTCCTTCTAAATTTAATGTTCCTTCCAAATGCAAGGTTCATTCTAAATGTAAGGTTCCTTCCAAATGTAGGTTTCCTTCCAAACATAAGGTTCCTTCTAAATGTAGGGTTCCTTCCAAACATAAGGTTCCTTCGAAATATATGTTTCTTTCCTTCGTACTTTGCTGATAATGTATGGTTTTTTACCATACTTTTCTTATATCTCATAGAGTAAACTCTACATTCCATCCTTACTCTACACTTCTCAACATGGGGTATGAATAGTGTTTCCAGAACATGCAAAAAATGATTTTAGAATAATTAAGTAATTAATTCTCTCTATTAACCTTAATTTAACCACTTACGTGAATTGATGTTTCAAAAATGGACACACATGGTTTGAATAAGTATGAAAAATGCTATCTAATAGGATCAAAATATTTTTTTCTGAATAGTAATATTAATATTTTTTCCATGATTAAATGTAAATAGGTTAATTGAAGGTAAAATTAATATTATAATTACAATAACACATTTCTTAATCTTATTGAATGAGTTATTATCTACAATGATTATTTATTGGCTGACATAGTTACCTTTGGAAGCCACTTGGTGTGATTTTGGAATTTATAACATTTAATTTATATTAAAAGAAAAGATATCATAAGTATGTTTCTTATCAACTTTTTTTAAAATGGGGATATATAAGTGATATATCTGACTATGAATAGTATTTATAAAGTTAAATAGTTTACCTAAATCATGAAAATTTATTTATAAATTCTTGGAATTGAATAAGTAAATTTAATTATGATTCCAAAATGATACAGTAATAGAATTTTTTAAAAAGAATCAAATAAATGATATTAATAGTTTTAAAATAAAATTAATTTAAAATATTTTTTCCCATATATGAATTTTATGACTGAATTTTACATGTTATTGTTGATTAATTTTTTTGAAGGAATCAACTTGTCAAGATTTTGTAAAAACGTCATTTAATTTACTATGTCAAAATTGAAAAAATTCATAACTTAAAATGAAATAAAAATAATTAAATGATATAAAATTTATAAAAATAAAATATTTATCCAAAAATTTTATATAATTCCAAAATTTTTATTAAAGACTCATTAATTGGTAGTTTTTCCTAATTTGATAATTACATTAACTATAAAAGTGTAAATTACTTGATAAAATATTAAAAGTTAAAAAAGGTTGAAACAATAAAGATTAAAAATTATTAAAAACAAGTCTAATTCTCAATGAATGATTATATTTCGACCCATACTCATAATATATTCTATAAAAATTAGTTTTATCAAATTTTTAATCTAAATTGAATTTATATTAACGTAATTTCTTTTGATAATTCCAAGAGTGCCCTCCCCTCTCCTATAAATGGAACTCATTCCCAAATTTTACACACACTTCCAAAACCATTTTTTTGCCAATATATTCCCCCAAAAACTTTAAATAATTCCTAAACACATTCTTGAGGACTTATTTTATGCATAAGACCCTCTAAAGAGGTTTTAAGGTTTTCTCTAAAGGCAATCAACAGATGAAGATGTATCATTTTCTTTATGTATTTATATTTATTTATTCTCCCACATACTTAAAATCATCTTATTTTGTGATGAAATAATAAATCAGGTATATAAAATATATTAAGATATTATCATTATAATATCATTAACTAAATCAATCATCACTTCTATTAAATGGGAAGAGAATTAATTGTCTGTGCGTACATGTGAACTATCACCTCCTAGAACCGATCAAACTTGGTTTTCATAACTACCTCTCCTAAAATTTTATAATATTTGAATTAATTATATTATATTAAATTTATGGAATATTAACCTTACTAATATAATAGAGTATCAATTACGATCATACTTTCTATGTGCATAAAAATGATAATGTTGTTCATGCATACGTGTGAAGTATCACCTGCACAAAGCCATGTCACTCATTTATATTCATTATATAAGCTGTGTGATATATATAAGTATATTTAAATTATTAATATGATATTAATTTTGTTATTATAATTCTGGAAAGATAAAATAATACTTAACTTCTTTCCAAAACGATCAATGAAAAATGGAAAACGTTACTCATGACTACATATGACTTACCATCTCTATGATTGTAATGTAGATAATTTTTCATAACAACACATCATGGTTTTATTTAAAGGTATAATTTATGTATAAATATTATAATAATTTCATGAATATTTTTTTTGAGATGAAGGAAATATGACCACATGGACTATTGACCTCATACAAAGATCATTTTTCAATCATGTATAGGATATCAACCAAATATCCAACGTGAACTTAAATCATTATGTAATTTTTATAGCATACTAATAAGGGATTATAAAATGATTAATTAACATGGGAAATTTTCTCTAGCATGTATATATTAACCTATTTTTATTATTTAGGATGATAAAGAACCTGTGAGATAATTAATTCTCAGGGTAAGGGACTACATCTCAATCTACTTTAATTGAGGCATATTTTGATAATATATACCACCTTATTTTATACAGGGTATAATTAACCCATTTTACTTTTAATTCATTCCTTGGTTTTCAAAATGAATATTTTTATAAGAATCATTTTACTATATTTATAATATGATAGAAGGTTCTTTTTCTTAAGATATCATGTGACAATGACTTCTATGTCAGAATAACTGTTATTTAATTTTTGGTTTATTCTATAAGAAATAATGTTTTTAAATGGAAAATAAATTTCTTATTCCATTTTTTTGTTTTAGTATAGAAAATGATTTTGAAAAGTGGATTGAATATTTCAATATCATGAAATGATTTATTGTGACTAAAACTATAATTTTAGGAGTGAAATGTTGATAATTGCAATCTTTTATGTGTTATGATTATATAATCTTACTTGGACA
The DNA here is from genome assembly GCA_963277665.1 of Viscum album. Lineage (NCBI taxonomy): Eukaryota > Viridiplantae > Streptophyta > Magnoliopsida > Santalales > Viscaceae > Viscum > Viscum album. The sequence continues at coordinate 2,127,276,400 of OY728119.1, forward strand.
TCTAAAATGTGGTTATGGGATAAAAAGGATGGGTGGTTATGTTATATAGAAAAGATGGGTGGTTACATGATAAAAAAAATATGGATGGTTCCATGATAAACCAAGGAAAAATGGTTATGTTATAACCACCAACACATTAGGTATGGAAGTCGGTCATATAGAAATTCTATTTATTTTTATGCTTGGAAGTTGACTGTATGGTTATTACTTTTATGTATGACTATGTCCCATGTTACCTTTATATGTTATATATTTCGATTAATGGGTATTAAGTTAATATTTTGATTTAAAAAAATTTAAGCAATGAGATTATATTCGGTGAAGTGTATTTAGTACTTCTTAAATTTGAAATGTTTTACATTATACTAATGTATTAATGGTTTAAATGTTTTCACAAGACTAATATTTTTCCTTAATTGTGTATCCCTTACTAAAATTTTGTTTCTCATCCCATGTTTTAAAATATTTTTCACAGGATTTAAAGAATATTAGAGTTAAGGATGGGTTCATGTAAAAGATAAAAAGTTTAAACAAGAAACAAAATCATATTTATTTTTAAACATTTTTAGTTTTATGATAAAAATTTATTTTAAGAAGAAGTGTAAGATGTTTAATATTTAAGTTTTTATTTATGAGTTATGGCCTAATTATCTAAATCAATAAATAGGCAAATATCCTCAATGTGAAATTAATTCAAATTATTGAATTAAATCATGATTAAGTAATGATTATGGTTGGGGCCCTCTACTTCTTGGTTTCACCAAAACAAGGGCACACATGAAACATGAAGAACTACTTGGAAAAACTATCCAAAAGCTGCATCCTAACAAAAAAAATCATATAGAAAGAAGAGTTAGGGGAATTTCGTAATAAGAGAATGTAAGAAGGAAGAACAGGGGGTATCTTAGCTTTAAGAAGATCTAAAAATATTCACGAGCATTGATACACATTTTTATTTTCCATAAAAGGAGTATCTGATCAACATCACCCATTTTTACCTATTAAATCCCTCAAACAATTAAGAAATTAAAGACAGTGTTTATGGGGGATGAATCAGTATCAAATCCCATCCAAATAAGGAATTAAAAATGTATTATTTCAAAAAAATACATCAAAAAGGAAAAACAAGAAAAACAAGTAACATTGTTCATGAGGAACCATTGGATGAGACACCACTCAATGAGGCACCAATCGCGATCCACCGCTAGGCGAGGCAACACATGATGAGGCACCACCAAAACAGTAACAACTAAAATAAAACCACCCTCAAGCAACTGGTATCAAGAGACCCCAATGATCCACCACCAGTGAGCCACTGCCATCAAGCCACTACCAGAGAGCCACTACCAGAGAGCCACCACCATCAAGCGACTTCCAAGATGAGGCACTGTTGGAAAACATGGGAAAATGTGTAATTTTGAAAAATGTTGAAATGAGCCACCATGGACTCCCATAACACCTCAAACACAAGACTCCCAAAATCTAATGGACCAGAGAGGTATATCTCATTACATCAGATACCACTCAAACTATTCTCACCCTCAACAATTAAAAAAACAATGAAGGGAAATATATAAAGGGTATGAAAAACAATCCCTCAGGATACCTATCAATGATATTTGTACACTTGAAACACATCTATCATCTAACCATATCTACATATCAATGATAAAACAACCTATGCTGGAACCTCTATACCCAATAACAGATCCTCCTTCATTGGTTCACAAGGAATTATCATCATATTTTCTGAAACATCAACCCAAACAACCACCAACTCATTTGCAGAACCACAACAAACCACACTATCCTAAAACATAAATCAGGGAATTATATCCACCTTGTAAAGATTTTAACCACTCTTAGTGATACTGACTCTCCTGCATGGGTTTAATCGCATCATATTTAACTCATACAAATTTTTAATATGTTCCTCCCCTTTTTATATGTATGGAAATTATTACACATCTCACCACAAACGTCACAAACCATGGGAAGAAAATATCATATTTAAATCAAAAAGGTTAAAATATCACATCAAAATGTAAGAGAGGACAAGGAAAAACTAAAAAACTCTTGGTACTGGGAAAACATTTTTGATTCTCACTCCCAAATTAATCTTCTTCCGGCCACCATGCCTCCACAGCACATGAAGAAAAATAATGGTCCATCCAGGATGAACCATCTCATGATGATCTTGAATATGTGCAGTCCACTCCAAAAATGTCACATCATCCCCAATATATAACACACCCAAGTAGGTTACATGGGATTATTCATCATCATATCGATGAAGCTGAGATATGTTGATGACAACATGGATCATTTCAAACAAAAGAGGAAATTCAAACTAATATGCCACCTTTCCAACTAACCCCATACCCTCAAAGGGTCCAACAAACCAAGGATAAATCTTACTCCCTCTTCAAAGAATTCTATATCCATTTATAGAATAACCCTTTAAAAACATGTGTTCCCAAAACATAAACTACAAGGTCCTCCTTTTATTATTTGCTACTTTTGTCATCTCATGAACAAGCTAAACTTTATCTATTTAGCTCTATAACACATCATGATGAAAAATAGTTATCCCCCCATCCTCCTGCCATCACAAAAGTTAATGAAACAGTCACCCATATAATTTTTTAAATGGGTACATGTTAATGGAAGAGTGATGGATATTATTATAAGAAAAATCTAGAAGGGGTAGTAGTCCTAATGATGATTTTCCTAAGTATAAGACATAATCCCATAATATATCCACCAACGTATAGATAATACAATTTTTTCCAATGTATCTATGTGTGGAAAGTAGTGTTGAGGCGCAACTGGTTTCCAAAATCTTATTTTAATCCCCTATAGACAAACATGGTAAAGCATATGTCCTGATCCTAGACAATGGACTATGAGACTTCTTGAAACCACACCACCTCATCCACATTCATCTTAACCAAAGCACCCACTACACCTGACTCCTTGATTTCTAATAATTGTGTCACGACCTGCCCTCGGGGTCCGTGCCGTGACTACCCCAAGCCTGCCTTCCATAGGCCAGGGGCTGGCGACTAGCACCAAGGCGTAAATCCCGGTAAAAAGGGAAGGCATTGCCTTTGTAAAGTAAACAAACACCACAGAGTAAGCAAGCGGAAAGTAAACACTAAGCAAAATCAGAGTACAACTGAAAGTGCGGAAAAGTAAATGGGCCAGTATACAAACCCAAACTGAAAGTAAAGTACAACTCGAAAGGGAAAACAGCAACAGAAAAGTAAATGCCGCTACACCGAGCTGTCCACTGGAAATCCCACCTGAAGGGTGGGTACAGATAGCTCCTCTACTCCACAGGTCCCGCCGTCCGCTCTGTGCACGTCCTGCCCAGTAGTCCACCTCTGGGTACCGTCCCGCTCTGCAAGACTCCGCTAAGGTCAACGCTGTCCGTCGTCTGCAACCAACATAACATAGTGCGGGCAAAGCCCGTGCAGGGGTGAGTATAAGTTACTCAGTAGGGACCCCGAGACCCCTAAAGGTCTCTCAAATCCACAAAGGATATACCACGAAGAAGGGAACAATCACAAAGTAATAACCGACACTGCTTAGGTATATGCCCATACATTTACCTAAGTCATCAATTTCAAATACGCTCCAACCTCCGAGCCCAAGTACAACTCAGTCCACACAGGAAAGTAAACGTATTCCACACAGGAAAGCAAAACGTAATCCACACAGGATTGCACAACACAATCCACACAGGAAAGCAATAGGATTCAGCTCACACAGGTATACTTCTTCAAAGGACGATAAAGATGATCACTGATCCATCTAAGTCGTCAGACCCACGAAGGATCAAAAGGTTACTAACCTCCGCAAAGACCCACACAGGATCGGGCCCACACAGGACCTGTAGGCGCTGGATCACACAGGACCGCTGAGCGCAAGGACCCACACAGGATCGGACCCACACAGGATCGGGCCCACACAGGACCTGTAGCACTGACCCACGTAGGATCGTTGAGTGCTGTAGTCGTTGTCGTCGAATCCACACATGATCTCTGTACTGTCGTCGTCGCAGTCACAGTAGCAGTAGTAGCAGTCGCAGCCAGCACTAGGGTTCCCGCACACAGCAAACTCGTATAGGAGGGTCCGCTCCACGAGCCGAGAGGCTGATACATCAACTGTCACAAAGTCCAGAGTTGATGTATCCAAAAGTTCCGTATCGTCAACAGGAACTCAACGCAACAGACGGCGCGTCGATCGGACGCCCGGTCTGAGAGTTATTGACATTTTCGTCCCCGGGGCCCGGTTGGTTTCTAAAGAAAAACCAACCCGACCGTACTCCACCTGCGTCCAAACCTCGGGCGGAGTATTCCAAAAGATCCGTCTCACTAATAGGAACACAACACGGCTGACGGCACGTCAATCGGACGTCCGTAGCTCAAGATATGAGCGTTTCCGCTCCGAAGGCCCGGTTGGTTTCGTGAACGAACCAACCCGGCCGAACTCAAAGTAATCCGAAACCTTTAGTGCAATATACCGAAACGACCGTCTCGATCCAAGGATCGCGTTGCCGCAGACGGTTCGTCAATCGGAGGTCCGAGGCTCATGTTATGGCCAAAAGACCGAATCTGATCCGAAACGGGGGGGTCCGGGTCCGGGTCGACCCGGCCCGACCCCCCCTGGGTCGGCCCGAACCGTCTCGGCCTGAACCGGGTCGACCCGAACCCGGTCCGACCCGGCCCGGCTGACCGGCCGGCCGGCGGCGCGGCGGCGCTGCGGCGCGGCGGGAGCGCGGCGGCCCGGCGGAAGCGCGGCGGCCCGGCGGCAGCGCGGCGGCCCGGCGGCAGGCGGGGCGGCCTGGCGGCAGGCGGGGGGACAAAGCCCCCGCTGATTGAGCGGCGGCGCGGCATATAGCCGCGCCCTTTTTGCAAACCGCCCCCCCCCCCAACGTGGGGGGCTTGATTGGTAGGAAACGGGGGGCCTCCTGCCCCCCTCAAGGAAACTGCCCCCCTCATTAAGAGGGGGGTTTTGATGAGCCGGCCGGGGGATTAATTCCCCCGGTTTACTGCCATCCGGCCGGCCGGTTTTCTCCAACGGGACCGGAAAATCCGGTCCCCTCTTCAGCTTCCGACGCCGGCGGCCCGGCCGCCGGTCTCCTTGTCCCGCCGCGGCCCGGAACCGGCCGCAGTCTCCTCGTCCCGCCGCGGCCCGGAACCGGCCGCGGTGTTCGTCGTCCGGCGCGGTGCGACGGCACCACGCCCCTTCGCCGCGCATTTGATTCCCTTCGACGCGGCGCGACGGCGTCGCGTTCCTTATGATTCTTCCATGGCACGGCGCGACAGTGCCGCGAAATTTAATCATATTACTATCCGCGTGGTGCGACGGCACCACGCCACTTTGCTTCCACCCTCAAGATAGAACAATAAGAACGATGGAGGGGGTTCGGCCGTGTTCATGCGGTCCGGCCCCCTCACGTTAAAATAATAACTCAACTTAAACATTCAAAGCCTCATGTTAGACATGCGAGATCCACGATCAAGAAATAAATAATTAAACAATAAAATAAAAACCCCTACCTTGGGTATACGTTCGAGGATTTGCCAACGTCCGCGGAAGACAACGTCGCGGAGATCGGGCATCGCGATCATCGTTCGTCAAATCCGTTGATGAAGAGATGCGTCCGATGAGATACATCGTTGGAGAAACTTCTTATGTCGACGAAGGGAATCCGAGGAGGAAGCGGCATTCCCTCTCGTTGACACGGAAGACGAAGAAGAGCGGAGCGGCGTTCTTCGTCGGAACTTGAGCGTTCTTCGTCAAGTTGAGCATTCTTCTTGTTCTTCGTCAGAACTTGAAGAAGAAGAAAAAGATCTCAACCTCTCAAGAAGACAAAACTATTAACCAAAATAAAATAAGACACTATCTTATTTTATTAACACAACAACACACTAGAATTTCAAAAGTTTGAAATTCCAAAGGATTAACTCCAAAATTAAATAACTCATGTCATTTAATGAGGGGTTAAGGAAGTTGGGAGAAGATGAAAGGTTTTAGGGGTTCGTGTGGGCCCCACCACACTTAATCCTCCCAAGGGAGGTTAAGTGGGTGTGGGTCCCACCCCTAACTTCCTTTGGGAGAAGTTAACCCACAAGCTTAAATAAATTTTGTATTTCACAAAATTTATTTAACTTAAACTAAAAACCCAAAAACTAACTTTCAACTCGCAACAAACGCAACTTCTGAAAAGGTCTCTTTAAGCGAATATCGGCGCTGCGAGTTCATCAGTGCCCTCGGATTTCAATTCCGAGCACCGGATCAAAAGTTAGGAAATCCCGCTCGTTCGTTCACTGAACGTACCCGAGCCAAACTTTGGAAAATGATTCCGGGCACTCCGGGCCTCAGAATCAGGTGTCGTCAGAAACCGCGCTCTTGTAAAATTCTAAAGAAAATTAAAAAAAATTCCCTTGAATTTTACGGGTCTTTACATTACTCCCACCTCAGGGTTTTACGTCCCCGTAAAGATACATCAAAAACTAGGGAAACAAATGAGGGTACTGAGCACGCATCTGAGCCTCCCGCTCCCATGTGCTCTCCTGGAGATTTCCGTGCTGCCATCTGATGCGTACAAGAGGAATCGATCGCCCACGCCGGACCCGCTCTTGTCGATCCTCTATCTCAACCGGGACCTCCGTAAAAGTCTCCCCATCATCAACGTCAAGCTCCCCATGGTCAATGATGTGTGACGGGTCGTGCACGTATCTCCTCAGCTGAGATACGTGGAAGACGTCGTGCACCCGGTGCAACTGAGGTGGTAGAGCCAGGCGATAAGCCACCTCACCAATCCTACTGAGAATCTGGAAGGGTCCGATGAAGCGCAGAGATAACTTGTCGCCTCGTCCAAATCTCCGAATACCACGTCGAGGTGAGACCCGCAAGAAGACGTGGTCGCCATCCTCGAACTCTAGTGGTCTCCGCCTCCTGTCAGCATATGACTTCTACCGGCTCTGAGCTATCCTCATCCACTCCTGGATGACCTGGACCTTCTCTGTCGTGGCCTAGACCATCTCCGGTCCCACCAGTGCTGACTCTCCAGGGTCTGTCCAGCACAAAGGAGATCTACAAGGTCGGCCGTACAACGCCTCGTACGGTGCCATCCCGATAGTGGAGTGGTAGCTGTTGTTGTACGCAAACTCCACCAAGGGTAGGTGGTCCTCCCAGCTACGACCAAAGTCGAGGAAACATGCGCGGAGCATGTCCTCGAGAGTCTGAATGGTCCTCTCCGTCTGACCATCCGTCTGAGGGTGAAAGGCTGTGCTCAGACGTAGTTGCATCCCGAACGCCTCTTGTAACCCCTTCCAAAGCCGGGAAGTAAAGCGGGCATCTCGATCGGAGACGATAGATGATGGCACGCCATGGAGCCGCACAATCTCCTGAATGTAGAGACGTCCCAAGCTCTCCACTGAGCCCTGCTCTCTGATGGGTAAGAAGTGTGCCGACATGGTGATTCGGTCAACAATCACCCAGATGGAGTCGTGACCTCTGGAAGTGCGTGGAAGTCCAGTCACGAAGTCCATAGATATGCCGTCCCACTTCCACTCCGGAACCTCCAAGGGCTGTACCAAGCCTGCTGGTACCTGATGCTCTGCTTTTACCTACTGGCAGGTAAGGCATCGAGAAATGAACTCTTCTACAGCCTTCTTCATGCCCGGCCACCAGTGCTGTCGTCTGAGGTCCTGGTACATCTTCGCCACTCCAGGATGTACCGCCAAAAGAGAAGTGTGAAACTCTCTCATCACTTCCTCTTGCAAAGAGACTGGTAGCATGGTACGTCCTCTGAAAAGAATGTAGTGCTCTGCCCCAAGGGAGAAACCATCAGGTGCCTGTCCCGAGGATATCTGTGCACGCCGTGTCTCACAGTCAGCGTCCCCACGCTGTGGCTCCCTGACCCGCTGCAGTACTGGTGGGGTGACTGTGAGAGACTGAAGGAAGGCTGCTCCATCTCTATCCATCAAGGATATCTGCAAAGAGGCTAGCTGCTCCGTCGCCTCCTCAAGTAGATGAATGCCCGTCCTCCTGCTAAGGGCATCGGCTACTACGTTCCCCTTCCCAGGAGTATAGACTATCTCAAAGTCATAGTCCTGGAGGAACTCGAGACATCGCCGCTGTCTCAGGTTCAGGTCATTCTGAGAGAAGATATACCTGAGACTCTGATGATCAGAAAAGACTTTAAAGCGCTCGCCCATCAAATAGTGTCGCCATGTCTTCAGAGCGAAGACCACTGCTGCTAACTCCAGGTCATGGGTAGCGTAGTTCTGCTCATGTGGCCTCAACTGACGTGATCCATAGGCGATCACTATCCGCTCCTGCATCAGAACACATCCGAGTCCGGTCCCTGATGCATCGCAGTAGACTACGTACCCTACTCCCTCCTCAGGCAACCTCAAGATAGGTGCGCAGGTCAATCTCTGTCTCAGCTCCTGGAAGCTCTGCTGACATCTGTCAGACCACACGAAGGGTTTCCCCTTCTTCGTCAAAGCTGTGAGTGATGTCACAACTCTAGAGAAATCTGGCACGAATCTCCTATAGTATCCAGCTAGTCCCAAGAAACTCCGAACCTCAGTCACGCTCCTGGGTGGCTCCCATGCTAACACAGCCTCAATATTCGCGGGATCCACTGCAACTCCCGCCTCAGAGATAACGTGTCCCAAGAAGTGGAACTCACGTATCCAGAACTGGCACTTCGATAGCTTACCATAAATCTTTTGCTCTCGGAGTGTGTCTAGTACAACTCCCAAGTGATAGGCGTGCTCCTCCTCTGTCGTAGAGTAAATCAGAATGTCGTCGATGAAGACCACGGCAAACCGATCGAGGTATGGCTGAAAGATCCTGTTCATGAGAGCCATGAACACTGCTGGAGCATTGGTTACACCGAAAGGCATAACCAAGAACTCATAGTGGCCATACCGACATCTGAAGGTCGTCTTCTGCACATCCCCGTCTCTGACTCTGAGCTGATGATAGCCTGACCTGAGGTCTATCTTCGAGAACCACCGTGCTCCCTTGAGCTGATCAAAGAGGTCATCAATCCTCGGTATCAGATACTTGTTCCTCACTGTCACCTGGTTCAGGCGATGATAGTGAACACAAAGTCGCAAGCTCCCGTCCGCCTTCTTGGCGAACAATATCGGGGAAGCCCAGGGTGAAACACTGGGTCGGATGAACCCCTTGCCCTGCAAGTCCTCCAACTGTACCCGTAGCTCTCGAAACTCGGCGGGGGCCATCCGATATGCTGGAGTGGATATCGGGGCTGTCCCGGGGTACAAGTCAATATAAAAGTCTACCTCTCTGCGAGGAGGTAGCCCTGGAACGTCGTCGGGAAAAACGTCCGCAAACTGATCCACCACTGCAGGAAAACCAGGACTCCGCACGTCAACTGCTCCAAGGATAAGGCTAGCCAACTGATGAGTGATGGGCTGTCCTCTCCTCCGCGGAAGTCCATCCAGTGCTGCTAAGGCTCCCTTCTCACCGGTGAAGGTGAACCTGCTCCCGTCGGTGCGTACATATCGCACCTTGCGCCTAAAACAGTCAATTTGTGCATGGACCGTAGATAGCCAATCCATGCCCAAGATGACGTCGTAAGGCCTCGACGCTGCTACAAGAAGATCCCAGCTGAAGCTATCGCCTCCTAGAGTAAGCTCACACTGCCGGCACCAGTGGGTAATCGTCGAGTCTTCTCCCGTAGGAGTCTCTAGCCGTAAGGATCGAGCCAACGGCTCTGTCGGAATCTCCGAGCTCCGAACAAGGGCAGCGGCTATGAAAGAGTGACTCGCTCCTGTGTCTATAAGAACTGCAGAAAGGGTGGAGTAGACACAGATAGTACCTCGAATCATCTCGGGTGCGCCGTGGTCGTAGGCCTCTGCTGCCTGGAGCTGAGCCTGTCGCTGCCCGCCAGCTCCCTGTGGTCGGGGTGGACCACCTGGTGGTGGTGGTGGTAGAGCCTCAAAGCATCGGCCACCACCGACTGCTCGTCCAGCTCCTCTGCCTCGTCCGCCTCCTCCCTGCGGACCGCCACGGTCGACCCTCTGCCTCTGCCTCGGTGGTCCATCAACTGTCTGCTACTCCTCGGCACGGCGGGTCGGGCAGTCACGAGCCATGTGGCCCTTCCCGCCGCACGAGTAGCATTGTCTGCCTCTCGTAAGACTGGCTCCACGCTGTGTGCCCCACACTGCTGAGCCAGTGCCCTGAGATCGTCTATGGATCACGTCAGTTGAGGCCGCATGAGCAGAACTACGCTACCCATGACCTGGAGTTAGCAGTAGTGGTCTTCGCTCTGAAGACATGGCGACACTATTTGATGGGCGAGCGCTTTACAGTCTTTTCTGATCATCAGAGTCTCAGGTATATCTTCTCTCAGAAGGACCTGAACCTGAGACAATGGCGATGGCTCGAGTTCCTCCAGGACTATGACTTTGAGATAGTCTATACTCCTGGCAAGGGTAACGTAGTAGCCGATGCCCTTAGCAGGAGGACGGGCATTCAGCTACTTGAGGAGGCGACGGAGCAGCTAGCCTCTTTGCAGATATCTATCGTGGATAGAGATGGAGCAGCCTTCCTTCAGTCTCTCACAGTCACCCCACCACTACTGCAGCGGGTCAGGGAGGCACAGCGTGGGGACACTGACTGTGAGACACGGCGTGCACAGATATCCTCGGGACAGGCACCTGATGGTTTCTCCCTTGGGGCAGAGCACGACATCCTTTTCAGAGGACGTACCATGGTACCAGTCGCTTTGCAAGAGGAAGTGCTGAGAGAGTTTCACACTTCTCTTTTGGCGGTACATCCTGGAGTGGCGAAGATGTACCAGGACCTCTGACGACAGCACTGGTGGCCGGGCATGAAGAAGGCTGTAGCAGAGTTCGTTTCTCGATGCCTTACCTGCCAGTAGGTAAAAGAAGAGCATCAGGTACCAGCAGGCTTGGTACAGCCCTTGGAGGTTCCGGAGTGGAAGTGGGACGGCATATCTATGGACTTCGTGACTGGACTTCCACACACTTCCAGAGGTCACGACTCCATCTGGGTGATTGTTGACCAACTCACCAAGTCAGCACACTTCTTACCCATCAGAGAGCAGGGCTCAGTGGAGAGCTTGGGACGTCTCTACGTTCAGGAGATTGTGCGGCTCCACGGCGTGCCATCATCTATCGTCTCCGATCGAGATGCCCGCTTTACTTCCCGGCTTTGGAAGGGGTTACACGAGGCGTTCGGGACGCAACTACGTCTGAGCACAGAGTAAGCAAGCGGAAAGTAAACACTAAGAAAAAGCAGAGTACAACTGAAAGTGCGGAAAAGTAAATGGGCCAGTATACAAACCCAAGCTGAAAGTAAAGTACAACTCGAAAGGGAAAACAGCAACTGAAAAGTAAATGCCGCTACACCGAGCTATCCACTGGAAATCCCACCTGAAGGGTGGGTACAGATAGCTCCTCTGCTCCACAGGTCCCGCCGTCCGCTCCGTGCACGTCCTGCCCAAAGGTTTGGTCTGTCTGGACCCCTGAGTCATCCGTCGACTGCCTGCTGCAGATGACTCTGCCACGTGCCGCCCTGCGATGGGTCTCTGTGCTGGTGTAGACTCAGCAAGGAAGCTCTCTATCAGAAGGGCCCGCTCCAGTACTCCTGTCTGAGTCGGTATGATGAGGGAAATCAGCGATGCCCTGATCTCGTGTCTCAAACCCTGCTCGAAGGTCCGGGCCCGGAAGAATGGGTCCCGTACCATGTCGGTCGAGTAGCGCGAGAGATCGGTAAATCTCGCCGAGTACTGAGCGACCGTCATGCTGCCCTGCCGCAGCTGTAGAAGCTCCTGGATACGCACCGCACGAAGGGTGGCTGGGACGAACTCCGAGCGGAAAAGGCTCTCAAAGTCCGTCCAAAGTAGAGATGCCTCATCATGAACCTGGAGTATCAAGCTCCACCATCGTCCGGCTGCTGCGTGTTGTAGGCTCGCAGCGAGGATCACCATGAGGTCTGCTGGTGTCCTCACTATCCTAAACACTCGTACTACCGCCTCCAGCCAGTCCTCTGCTGCCTGGGGATCCATCTCCCCGCAAAACCTGGGCGGTCTCTGGCGCTGAAACTCATGCAGTGCGCTGAGGCGACGTGCATCGTCAGCGGCTACTACTGGAAGCATCGGGGGCTCGGCGGGTAGAGCTACCGCCGGTGCCACTGCTGAAAAAGGGACCTGCACTGAGGCCTCGTCGCTCAGTGGGCTGTCGTCATGCTCGACTCTCGGAACCCTAGCTAGCTGCCGTCGTGGGGCCATCCTGAAAAGGAAACAGGTGCGCCACGGTCAGAACAGTATACCTGGTGAGCTGATATAAGTAATCACAAAGAAAACTTTGAAACACACACGCAATCAATGTTTTCATGCATTAAGTCGGAAATCAGGAGTCAGGGTCCTGGTGTACGGATACGTCGGCCGCCGCACCAACACTGGACTCCCTGGACTGATAGTCCACACTCAATACGCTAAACATTATTGCTTCACATAGAAAAGATCAGAGTTCACGGTAGAACCGAACTCCTTTGATACCAATTTGTCACGACCCGCCCTCGGGGTCCGTGCCGTGACTACCCCAAGCCCGCCTTCCATAGGCCAGGGGCTGGCGACTAGCACCAAGGCGTAAATCCCGGTAAAAAAGGAAGGAATTGCCTTTGTAAAGTAAACAAACACCACAGAGTAAGCAAGCGGAAAGTAAACACTAAGCAAAATCAGAGTACAACTGAAAGTGCGGAAAAGTAAATGGGCCAGTATTCAAACCCAAACTGAAAGTAAAGTACAACTCGAAAGGGAAAACAGCAACTGAAAAGTAAATGCCCCTACACCGAGCTGTCCACTGGAAATCCCACATGAAGGGTGGGTACAGATAGCTCCTCTGCTCCACAGGTCCCGCCGTCCGCTCCGTGCACGTCCTGCCCAGTAGTTTACCTCCGGGTACCGTCCCGCCCTGCAAGCCTCAGCTAAGGTCAACGCTGTCTGTCGTCTGCAACCAACACAACATAGTGCGGGCAAAGCCCGTGCAGGGGTGAGTATAAGTTACTCAGTAGGGACCCCGAGACCCCTGAAGGTCTCTCAAATCCACAAAGGATATACCATGAAGAAAGGAACAATCACAAAGTAATAACCGACACTGCTTAGGTATATGCCCATACATTTACCTAAGTCATCAATTTCAAATACGCTCCAACCTCCGAGCCCAAGTACAACTCAGTCCACACAGGAAAGTAAATGTATTCCACACAGGAAAGAAAAACGTAATCCACACAGGATTGCACAACACAATCCACACAGGAAAGCAATAGGATTCATCTCACACAGGTATACTTCTTCAAAGGATGATAAAGATGATCACTGATCCATCTAAGTCGTCAGACCCACGAAGGATCAAAAGGTAACTAACCCCCGCAAAGACCCACACAGGATCGGGCCCACACAGGACCTGTAGGCGCTGGTTCACACAGGACCGCTGAGCGCAAGGACCCACACAGGATCGAACCCACACAGGATCGGGCCCACACAGGACATGTAGCACTGACCCACGTAGGATCGCTGAGTGCTGCAGTCGTCGTCGTCGAATCCACACAGGATCACTGTACTGTCGTCGTCGCAGTCAAAGTAGCAGTAGTAGCAGTAGTAGCAGTCGCAGCCAGCACTAGGGTTCCCGCACACAGCAAACTCGTACAGGAGGGTCCGCTCCACGAGCCGAGAGGCTGATACATCAACTGTCACAAAGTCCAGAGTTGATGTATCCAAAAGTTCCGTATCGTCAACAGGAACTCAACGCAACAGACGGCGCGTCGATCGGACGCCCGGTCTGAGAGTTATTGGCATTTTTGTCCCCGGGGCCCGGTTGGTTTTTAAAGCAAAACCAACCCGACCGTACTCCACCTGCGTCCAAACCTCGGGCGGAGTATGCCAAAAGATCCGTCTCACTAAGAGGAACACAACACGGCTGACGACACGTCAATCAGACATCTGTAGCTCAAGATATGAGCGTTTCCGCTCCGAAGGCCCGGTTGGTTTCGTGAACGATCCAACCCAGCCGAACTCAAAGTAAACCGAAACCTTAAGTGCGATATACCAAAACGACCGTCTCGATCCAAGGATCGCGTTTCCGCAGACGGTTCGTCAATCGGAGGTCCGAGGCTCAAGGTATGGCCAAAATACCGAATCTGATCCGAAACGGGGGGTCCGGGTCCGGGTCGACCCGACCCGGGTCCGACCCGGCCCGGGTCCGACCCGGCCCGGGTCCGACCCGGCGCGGCAGCGCGGCGGCCCGGCGGTAGCGCGGTGGCCCGGCGGTAGCGCGGCGGCCCGGCGGTAGCGCGGCGGCCCGGCGGTAGCGCGGCGGCCCGGCGGCAGGCGGGGCGGCCTGGCGGCAGGCGGGGGGACAAAGCCCCCGCTGATTGAGGGGCGGCGCGGCATATAGCCGCGCCCTTTTTGCAAACCCCCCCCCCCCACGTGGGGGGCTTGATTGGTAGGAAACGGGGGGCCTCCTGCCCCCCTCAAGGAAACCGCCCCCCCTCATTAAGAGGGGGGTTTTGATGAGCCGGCCGGGGGATTAATTCCCCCGGTTTACTGCCATCCGGCTGGCCAGCTGGCCGACCAGTTTTCTCCAACGGGACCGGAAAATCTGGTCCCATCTTCGGCTTCCGACGCCGGCGGCCCGGCCGCCGGTCTCCTCGTCCCGCCGCGGCCTGGAACCGGCCGCAGTCTCCTCGTCCCGCCGCGGCCCGGAACCGGCCGCGGTGTTCGTCGTCCGGCGCGGTGCGACGGAACCATGCCCCTTCGCCGCGCATTTGATTCCCTTCGACGCGGCGCGACGGCGTCGCGTTCCTTATGATTCTTCCATGGCACGGCGCGACGGTGCCGCGAAATTTAATCATATTACTATCCGCGTAGTGTGACGGCACCACGCCACTTTGCTTCCACCTTCAAGATAGAACAATAAGAACGATGGAGGGGGTTCGGCCGTGTTCATGCGGTCCGGCCCCCTCACGTTAAAATAATAACTCAACTTAAACATTCAAAGCCTCATGTTAGACATGCGAGATCCACGATCAAGAAATAAATAATTAAACAATAAAATAACAACCCCTACCTTGGGTATACGTTCGAGGATTTGCCAACGTCCGCGGAAGACAACGTCGCGGAGATCGGGCGTCGCGGTCGTCGTTCGTCAAATCCGTTGACAAAGAGATGCGTCCGATGCGATACGTCGTTGGAGAAACTTCTTATGTCGACGAAGGGAATCCAAGGAGGAAGCGGCGTTCCCTCTCGTTGACACGGAAGACGAAGAAGAGCGGAGCGGCGTTCTTCGTCGGAACTTGAGCGTTCTTCGTCAAGTTGAGCGTTCTTCGTGTTCTTCGTCAGAACTTGAAGAAGAAGAAAATGCTCTCAACCTCTCAAGAAGACAAAACTATTAACCAAAATAAAATAAGACACTATCTTATTTTATTAACACAACAACACACTAGAATTTCAAAAGTATGAAATTCAAAAGGATTAACTCCAAAATTAAATAACTCATGTCATTTAATGAGGGGTTAAGGAAGTTGGGAGAAGATGAAAGGTTTTAGGGGTTCGTGTGGGACCCACCACACTTAATCCTCCCAAGGGAGGTTAAGTGGGTGTGGGTCCCACCCCTAACTTCCTTTGGGAGAAGTTAACCCACAAGCTTAAATAAATTTTTTATTTCACAAAATTAATTTAACTTAAACTAAAAACCCAAAAACTAACTTTCAACTCGCAACAAACGCAACTTCCTAAAAGGTCTCTTTAAGAGAATATCGGCGCTGCGAGTTCATCGGTGCCCTCGGATTTCAATTCCGAGCATCGGATCAAAAGTTAGGAAATCCCGCTCGTTCGTTCACTGAACGTACCCGAGCCAAACATCGGAAAATGATTCCGGGCACTCCGGGCCTCAGAATCAGGTGTCGTCAGAAACCGCGCTCTTGTAAAATTCTAAAGAAAATTAAAAAAAATTCCCTTGAATTTTACGGGTCTTTACAAATTGGGCCAATTTCATCAACATATCAACTATTAAGATGATAGAAATAGTACCTCATTGAGCCTTGGGTAACCCTGTTACAAAATCCATTGAGATGTCACCCCATTTCCACTCGGGAAAATCCATGGAATACAAAATACCACCAGAAACACTGTGCTCTGCCTTCACCTATTGGCTTTCCAAGCACATCGCCACAAACTCTCCCACTTCCTATTTCATCCCGGGTCTCCAAAACTATATCCTCAACCCTAGATTCATATTGGAAACTATGGGATGTACTTACAAGGTTGGTATCTGAAAATCACAAAAGACTACAATACAAATTGGTACCAGAACATAAAACATGATACAAAATAACATTCATTTCTGACCATCCTCCAGCCATCCCCCAGAGCATCACTATGAGAAACACAATTTTGCATCCCCTCTTCCTATAAGCCTCCCCACTGATACTCCTCAACCTCTTGTATAGAGAATATTTCACCATCATCTGAAACAAAGATCATTTTCCACCATTTTCTCTTACATCTAATTTCTTGGTTTCCTACTACTTCATCCCTCTACAAGCATTTGAAAATTCCAAGGAAATATCCTTCTTTGACATCCTTCATAATGAATCATCCATGAAATTCAATTTCTAGATGTGTAAGAGATCTCAAAATCATAGTTGTAAAAAATTATATCCAACTCCATTGTAGAAAATTTTGATTACACTAGGGAAAGATATTCCTCAATCTCTTAAGTCCATAAAGACCACAAATCCCCCCCCCCAATGAGGTAAATACACCACAAAATTAGTGAAAACACATCGACTTTTAACTCCAAATCATTGGTGCATCGTTAGGTTCATGGGTACATAACATCATAGATCCAAAAGAGATCCCTACCTGCTAATTCATAAGAAAACATCCCAAACATATATGGGAAGAATCAGAAAAAACCAAAAAAATTACCCCTTCCTCATGAAACTAAAGCACTTGGGCACTAACCAACATATCCTTCTGAACACCTAATGCTAACTAGATGTAATCACTCCACATAAAATCTTGGTCCGTCATAGTCAAGGGTATCAATGGGGTTTCTCCTTAGGATAATTTGAGTACAAACATCTTGTAATAGCCTATGAGACAAAGGAAACTATGAACACCTAAAATGTTCCAGGATGGTTCCCAAGAAAAAACTTCTTTATCCATCATTGTTTATATTGACACACCCTGTTAAGACTCCACATGCCCAAGGAAATTCCCCTCTCATGACTAGAACATTAACATAAAAACATTCTATAGATATGATGTCATCAATGAACCTAAAAGATAGTTCTGAGATGCACAACATGATGCTCCTCTGAAAATGTGTAGAAAAAATATGTCATTGATGAACACAATATAAAAACGGTCCATAAATTCAGAAAATTTAGTTCATGAGTCCCATGGACATGGATGGTGAGTTTGTAACACAGAAAGGAATGACTACACACTCAAAGTGACCATACCTGTATAAGAAGGTAGTATTCAAGATATCTCTCTCATTCACCATTAACTAGTGATATCTAGACCATAGAATGATCTTTAAAAACCAGCTCACCCCATTTAGCTGGTCAAAATGATCACCATTCCTTAGCAGAGGGTAATGGTGTTTAACTTTCACCTGACACAACCTCAGATAATCTATATGAAACATCAGAACAACGCCCACCTTCATGGAAAATATAACTAAAGCACCCCATGGTAATACAATGGGATAGATAAAACCCTTCTTCATTAGATCATATATCTAAATACTAATCTCCTATAACTCAGAAGGTTTCATCCAATAAGGATGCATGAAAATTGGGAAGATAGGGGCTGCAAATCTATCTGAAACTCTATATCACATTGACGGATACTATCACAAACTCTTTAGGGAAAACATCCTGTAACACTCCAATGACCTTGATAACATCCATTTTCACAATAACTGCTGATTCCATAGAATTTTCAGCCAACCTGGATAAAAGAGGCTCAACACACCAAATTTTTACCTGATATCCCCACTCACCAACAAAAACCACATGTTTTCCATCCACATCTGAAATCATGGCTCTCATCCATAAGAGTCCTATAACAACTTTTATGGAATAAAAATAGTCAATGTTGAGGATGAAATCCTATGGGTACATCAATAATAAGAAGTTGTCCACAAAGGTTTGATATGGTCCCATCCTCACCCTACACCCCATACACAAATCAAACAAGATGGTATGACCTACTAATAGAGTTCTCAACACTAGGGTAATGAGAATCCTCTATAGGACTTGTACAAGATGATGGAATAGTGATGGTGTAACAAAGGAGTTCAGTGGTATTGAATCAAACAAGGAACAAAAAGGGTTTTAATCAAATTGATCATACCTCTGACGATCTATAGCCTTTCTAGAACTACTTTCTCCACTGTCTGCAACTGACCAAGCCTAGCTCTTCTACATCTCTAAAGAAATACACCTCTATAGTCACACTCAGGTCACAGTCCCTTAAAAGAGGAATATATAGAGGTTGGCCTCTACTCACGCCATATCCCCTGGGTGGTGGAAAAACTGGCTTCCCCTACTACAGAAATGATCTTACCAGTAACTAATCCTTCTCACCTCCAAAAAACTAGGCTTGGGGTAGTACAGGGCACTAGCTTTGATGATGACCTTGAACCCCACAACTAGAACAAACTGGTGCAAATACCCCCAAGAAAAGCATAGAAACCACCACCATGAGAAGGACTGAATGGAATATGAAGATGTCAAATACCTACCACTCAAAACCTCAATGGTCCGGGTGCTTGAGATCTACCATAGAATACTCTGCCTCTTGAAGAACATTTATGGATCCCAACTCATGATATAACTCATCGCGAGTGCATCTGCTCGATCACCTATATATTATTCTGAAGCTCCAAATAGGTCAAAAACGCCAAAGGAGTAACAACATACTAGATATAAGGATATATTTCATTCTTAAAACGTCTGACACATAACTACTCCTCTGGAAAATGGTGAATGGAAAAATATAGAAGTTCCTTCAACTTGATTCCAATCTCCCACACTAGCATACTCCCCTTCTGAGGAGAGAGTATCTTCTACTTATTATCAACCTTCATGGTCAACAAAAGGAACTCTGATCAGCACTTTTTCTTGAATTAAAAACCCAAAACATCTGCCTCCATCTACTCTACCAGATACTGTGCCCCCCACTAACATGGAGATCCCCATATCTGGCCGAATACCAAAGAGTCCCAATACTCCATATAATATTGTATCAAAATAAAATTAATCTCATAATCCTCCAACCAGCTCTCTGTATCAATGTATGAAATACTTCCCTCATACTTTCCCAAAGTCTAAAATTAGAAATCACAAAACTTATTCTTCCACTGATAATTTTCCTTAACTATATCAACATTATGAAGATCAACCAGATCAGCCTGCTGAACCTATATAGCCGGATAAACACACAGATAATGACTAAGAACCATAACTGAAAGGTAAATAATGATTTCATAATCCTGAGTAGTATGGAATTTAATTAATATTTATTTTAATCAATTTCATTCATTTAGCCCCTTTTAACCATCCCAAAAAAATTAGACTCAAACAAGAACATATTTCATTATGATACATGTACTTATCTTAGGTCAATACCCTACAACCAAGTCTTTCTCACATGTCTAATCAAAGGATCATAGTCTATGCAATGAATCACAGGGAGGCCTAAAATCCCATGTCCTAGATAGTCTCCCTGGACCTTGTCATAGACCAAGGTCAAGTATCTCAATTTCCGTACCACCCCATTAAATCCACACCTTTTCTAACTCCAATCATCATCATATCTCTCTAACATCATGTCTCATACCACTCTTTCATGACCCCCTCACTCCGAAGATACCCATCCAAGGACGGAAATGAATAATGAGAGATAATGACCCTTGAGTCCCACCTCTAATAGGCATCGGGTTAGAGAATAATACCAAGGGTGTAAAAATATCACAATATCGAAGGCATTACACAATAACGACCTAAAATTTTGAATAAATCTTGTTTCAAAATTTTGTGTGTTATTTTATTTTACACCCAAAAAACTGTTTCATTTGATAAAATGAGTATAATTAAAATGAGACCGCTAGGTTTTGACCGTTATATGATCATTGGTCAATATAACCATTGGAAACTAAATATTGTGATTGTTGTCTCTAAATACAAGTGATCTTGGTTAATTAATATAGAAAGTAGATTTGATGGCCTCAACAAGTAGTCTCGGGCCAATCGAAGCAAATCTAACATAACTTGGGAAGGGGGTAGCACCATTGGGCTTTTCTCTAGGCCAAACCCATGCCGAACTTCATCATGTGAAGTTGGAACGGAATGGCCTTCGCGAGAAGTTCAAGCTAATAGAAATAACTACTCGTGCGATGTTGGCCGACAAGCCCTCAGATTCTATTACCCTAGCACACCTTACTCTTAGGTCCTATGTTGGTGTTATAAGGGGCTATGTAACTAGACCGTAACTGCCTTGTGTAATCCTTTGTTTTAAATAAAAACTGTGATTTCTTCTTATGATAAAGTTTGTGAATTTTTCAAATGTCCGGATAAATATGGTTTGCATATTTTTCTTGAATTGTAGAAAAATAATATTTGAAAATATTTATGTAAACCTTAGATAATTAATTATGTGTAATGATTTTCAAAAAAATGGTCTTCTACAATTATGTTCAGAATGAAATTTAGAGTCTAATAAGATCAACATAATTTTTGATTAATAGTAAATTATGAATAGTGATTTTACGCTTAGAATTAGTAATGTGACTAAATGGATTATTAACCTCACTTAAAGAAAGTATTAATATAATTTAGGAACCTTGATTAAGTAACGTGATTTAATAAAATGGTTATATAATGGTTTCATAAATTATTAGTCAAGTATTTGTTTTTTTCGGGTGAAAGTTCTTTTTAATTAAAAATTAAATTAAAAATATTCAGGAAATTATTTTTATAAAATGGACTTTATTTTTGAACTTAGAGCATCGATATAATGTTGAGGTAATTTTTGGGGATTTTTCTGAATAAATGAATTTTAGGTAAATAGTTTTTTATTTAAAATTTTAATTAAAAATATTTAGAAAATTATTTTTTTAAAATGGAGTTCATTTTTGAAATTAGAACATCGATATTTGGTTAAGGTGAAATTTTGGGATTTTTCTGAGAAAGTTGAATTTTCGATGAATAGTGAAAATACGGGTTTTAAGTTGCGGGTGTTTAATGACAGAATAACTACATCATGATGATGTGATGAGATATTTTAATGGATGGCCGACTAAAGGGGATGAAATATTTTATGAGGGGTCCCATGTGGATAAAACCATGGGCAAATACCATGGGCAAGCCCATGGTTTTTCTAAAACCACCAATGAGGTGTCCCTTAGCCATTAATGCCTTGTCCTCTCACTTTCCCTATAAATAACCACCCTTTACTCCTTTATTTTTAACTCTCAACTCTCCCCCAAATATGCTCTTGTCTCATTACCTCCCAAATATTCCTCCCAAGGTGCCCCCAAGCCCTCAAAGTCCCAACCATTGAGTTTTAAGAATTACGTTTTAAGGTAAAGGATCCTACCTCTCCCTTTCATTCCAAGTACTATCTTTTATGTCATATATTTTATGATACATGTCCTTATGTTGTAAGATGTTCTTTTATATTTATCCTACCATACTTTTCATTTTCATATGATGAGATACCCCCTCTTTCTCTCATAAAATCATTTTGAGAATGTTTAAGTGGCGTCGTTAGGCTGCCAAATTTTTAAGGGATTCTTTCACCCTTCTCGTTTTCAAGATCTATTTTAATGTCAAGTATTTCAAGTTACTTTTTATAATGTTGGGGAATGATCTATATATCTATAATACTAGTATTTTATGTTTATATGATGAGATACCCTATTTTATCTCATCAATTCTTTTTTTTTTGAAGTCTTAAGTGACGCCGTTAGGCTGCCGAATTTTCAAAAGAGAAATCATATTTTTTTCTTCCTTCCATGGTTATCATTTCATATGGTATGTATTTTAAATTTCATTACCATGTTCTTATATCCTTTATATCCTTTCCCTCTACTATTTTATAAATCATTTAGGAGTAGGTTAACCATTTCCCCTCTCTTTTCCATGTTTTCTAAAACCCCGAAACATAGCTGTTATGCTGTAGAATTTTCGTCTCAAAATGTCTTTCTATTTTTCTAAAATTATTTTATTTTATTAAGTGAATACTCAAAGATCATTCTTCTATATTGGTATTCACATATATATCAAAATTTTCTATTTTAATTTTGGTGCTTACATACATGAAACTAGATTTCCTTTTTCCGTGGGATTAAAATGACATAAAGACAATGTCTTAAAAGCAGTTTTTAAAACGTTATGATTATGAAATGAATCCCATTTATTTTATGAAATATGAGTTATTTATGAAATTTTTGATGATGATATATGTGGCTCACATTACGATAATGACAAATTTAAGGATGCACCCTGATAGCGCTCCAATGCATTGGGTAATGATATAACCACTAGAGATTATAATTTTAACGATACCTTGGTGAATAACCTTGGTAATTTTTAAATGAAACCGTGGGGATGGACCTTGGTGATATGTTCATGATTTTATAAGTTAAATGTTGTATCCACATCTTCAAGTTATGAAATACGTTTTTATTATGATATGCCTCATGATTTCTTTCTCATGCCTTAAAGTTCTTTTTCATGACTTTATTGATGTATCTCAAGTTCACATGTTAAATGTTTCCCATTGTTTCCCTTACTGGGACTTCTGTTCACCCTTTCTTTTGATGTATGTCCCTAGGTTATGAGATTTATTAATGAACCTAGGATTAATATAACTAGAATCCTTTCAAGTGTTTAAGAATAATGGTTTATGTTTTCATGTTTTAAGTTCATGGTTTCCAAGACACTAAACCTTAATGATCCTCAGTTTTGTAAAATGTAATGAAAAGTTATGTTATAAAATGGTGGGATTTTATAGTTGGTATCAAAGGATGGTTTAGTTATTTTTGGTAATTAGGATATTAAAACTCTAGGAATAACCCTATAGAAAAGTTTAAATATAGTAAATCAACCTGGTATTTTTGTGTGTATTGAGTAAGGGGTTGCCAAACAAATACATCCATTTCTGGATACGAGCAGGTAGAGGTGGCTCTGGCACAGATGTACAAAGGGGTAAAACCCGAAAACACCATTTTGAGAAAGACTTGAATGAGAACTGGTACACAACCATGGGCCTTACTGCACTCTTGTTTATGACACTCATAGGGTATATTCATTTGTTAATTCATAAGCTTAGTATGAACCATTATTAAAGGAACAAAGACAAAATAAAATAAGGATTCACATAAGAATATATGATCATGGATAACCTAGTTTGGATCCAAGGGGATCACAAGTTAGGATTTAATTTTCTTCTACATGTTTATCCTTCTATGCTTAAAGGTTCTTGTTCATGATTATTGGCTAAGTATTTAAGCCCCTAATTATACTTTCTTTTCTTAGTTAATGGCGGGAAATAGTAGAACATGACTTAACAACCAATTTGATAGGAAATGTGATGATTTCTATATTAATATGAAAGAGATGACGAGATATCAAGTTGAACATATTGTGATTATGCCAAACCAGATATCAAAAATCACAATTAATAATTGGTACCTAGTTGAATTCCCAAATTCATCAAGGAAGAAGAAGACGAAGTCTCGAGGATGTTCATCTGATAAAGTTGGTAAGGGAAAGAAGACCCAATTTCCTTTATGAAAAAAGTGTTGAATGTGTCACCTAGGAGAATTTCACAAAGGAACTGGGAGATGTTTTATGTTTGGGGTGATAGGGTATAAAGTATCCAATTTCTTCAAAAAATGGATAATGTGATGAATAGAGATAAGGATCGATCTAATGTACCTTATAATTTTCAATGTTGTAAATGTGGAGAAGTTGGAAATTATTCAAGGAAATGCTCTCTTGGAAGGTATGAGAAGATTGATGAGCATCAAAAATCTTTAAGGAGAAGCGAACAATGCAATACCTATGATGAGATAGATCATGATGACTAAGGTACATGAAACTTCTTCCCAATAATTGTCTATATCATGGTGTATTCTTGTTCGTTCCCTATGATCATATATTTAATGTTTTCTAAGAACATCGATTCACTACCTAAGATGGTTTTATATCATTAAGGAAAACATCTATTGTTATGTAACACATGTTGATGTAGGGAAGTTGTTCTTCAAGTGTGATTAGGGGATTAAAAGATGATTATTATTTTGGAATACATTCACTGTTATGGGAACCATATATGATCGAGGTTTGTAGATTACTATGGTATTTTATTTGAGGAGTAAAGGTTGACTTATATTTTGAAGAATAGATGAATTTAAGGTGAACTTATATTAATTTAGGTTACTTATGGAAATGATTAACCTATATTGGGGAAAATCTATTTAGGTTAGTTACTTATGTTATCAGATGTTAGGAGTGGTTGATGTAGTTTGGAGATGAACGATAAAGTTTATCTTGGAAGATAATGTTATCAAATCCTTCTTATATTTGGGTTTCAATCTTAGTTTGGTTTATTTTGAGGAATTTTAATGATAGTTATTTATGGAATGGTCTATGATGAACTCTAGGTAGTACCCTGGAATCTTGAAGATTTAATACAGTTTCCCTACCTAGGGGATCTTTATTTTTGAAGAGTATTTTTATCTTACCCTTTCTGTTTTTGGGATGAAATTTAAAGATCGAAAAAATAGATAGTTAATATTTTGTGGATTATGTGATTCTATAGAATATGATTCTTATGCTTTGATTAGACCAAGTAGTTTTTAATGCTCATCGTTTGGAGAAAAGATTAGTCTTGGTAGAAACTTATTAAAGGATGAAACTCTAATTTAAGGTAAGTAATTTTCCTTGTGTTCTTATTCTATGTAGTAAATGAATTCCTCAAAATTATTGAATGGACCGTAAAACAAAAACGTTGTTGGTTTATGTTTCCTACTGGGTAATCAAAGACCGTTTACACACATCATAAGTTTGTGATTTTCTGGTGGTTAACTTTCTCCTAATTATGTTTTCTATCACTCTTCCTCAGAACATGACCCTTTATTTTCTCTTCTATATCCATGTTTTCTACATGGGATCCTAGTGTGGGTTAACTCGGGTGACCTTTGTACTTCCCTTTCTTTCTTTTAAAGTAATAGTATTAATGACTCATTTTCCAATGTGGGAGGTTAAATGAAATTTCCAAGCCCAATTTTATAAAATGCGAGGGTGCAATTTCTTAAGGGGGGAATAATGTAACGACCCGAAATTTTGAATAAATATTGTTTCCTAATTTTGTGTGTTATTTTATTTTACACTCAACATAA
Organism: Viscum album; assembly: GCA_963277665.1. Lineage (NCBI taxonomy): Eukaryota > Viridiplantae > Streptophyta > Magnoliopsida > Santalales > Viscaceae > Viscum > Viscum album. Next base: position 2,127,301,902 of record OY728119.1, read on the forward strand.
CTATTTCATTTGATAACATGAGTATAATTAAAATGAGACAGTTGGGTTTTGACTGTTATATGACCATTGGTCAATATAAACGTTGGAAACTAAATATTGTAATTGTTGTCTCTAAATACAAGTGATCTTGGTTAATTAATATAGGAGGAAGATTCGATGGCCTCATCCAGTAGCCTTGGGCCAATCGAAGCCCATCTAACAGAACTTGGGAAGTAGATAGCAACATTGGGCTTTGCATTGGGCCAAACCCAAGCCAAACTTCATCGTGTGAAGCTGGAATGGAATCGCCCTTGCGGGAAGTTCAAGCGAATAGAAATAACTACTCATGCGATTTTGTCTAAGCCACCCTCAGATTCTATCACCCTAGAGAACCTTACGCTTAGGTCCTATGCTGGTGTTATAAGGGGCTATGTAACTAGACCGTAACTGCCTTGTGTAATTATTTGTTTTAAATAAAAACGTTCATTTCTTCTTATGATGAAGTTTGTGAATTTTTCAAATGTTTGGATAAATATGGTATGCATATTTTTGATTAATTATAGATAATTGATCTTTGAAACTATTTGTGTAAACAATAGATAATTAATTATGTGTAATTATTTTCAAAAATTGGTCTTCTACAATTATGTTCAGTATGAAATTTAGAGTCTAATAAGATCAACTTAATTTTTGACCAATTGTAAAATATGAATAGTGAATTTACGATTAGGATTATTAATGTGACCAAACGGATTAGTAATCTCACTTAAAGAGAGTGTTAATATAATTTAGGCATCTTGATTAAGTAATGTGATTCAATAAAATGGTTTAATACCGGTTTCATAAATTATTAGTCAAGTATTAGTTTTTTTCACGTGAATAGTTTTTTTAATTAAAAATTAAATTAAAAATATTTAGAAATTTATTTTTATAAAATTTTATTTATTTTTAAACACCGGGCATCGATATTATGTTTAGGTAATTTTTGGGGATTTTTCTAAAAAAATGAATTTTCAGTGAATAGTGTTTTTATTTAAAAATTAAATTAAAAATATTTAGAAAATTATTTTTATAAAATGTAGTTTATTTTTGAAATCAGATCATCAATATTTTGTTATGGTGAAATTTTGGGATTTTTCTGAGTAGAATTTATGATGAATATTGAAAATACGGTTTTTATGTTACGGGTGTTTAATGACATCATAACTGCATCATGATGATGTGATGAGATATTTTAAGGGATGGCCGACTAAAGGGGATAAATTAATGTATTAGGGGTCCCATGTGGCTAAAACCATGGGAAAGCCCATGGTTTTTCCAAATCCACCAATGAGGTGTCCCTTGGCCATTAATTCCTTGTCCCCTCGCATTCCCTATAAATACCCACCCTTTACTCTTTTAGTTTTCACTCCAAACTCTCCCCCAACGATGATATAGTCCCATTACCTCCCAAATAATCTTCCCAAGGTGCCCTAAATCCCTCAAGGTCCCAACCTTTTAGTTTTAATAGTTACGTTTTAAGGTAAGGGATCCTACCTCTCTCTTTTTTTCCAAGTACTCTTTTTTATGTCATATCTTTTATGCTAAATGTGCTTATGTTGGAGGATGTTCTTTTATATTCATACTAATTTCCTTTTCATGTTCATATGATGAGAGACCCCCTATTTCACTCATCAACTCATTTTGAGAATGTTTAAGTGGCACTGTTAGGGTGCCGAATTTTTAAGGGATTCTTTCACCCTTCTCGTTTTCAAGATCTATTTTCATGTCAAGTATTTCATGTTCCTTTTTGTTATGTTGGGGTATGATCTCTATATCTACCGTACTGATCATTTATGTTCATATTATTAGATACCCTATTTGATCTCGTCAATTCTTTTTTTTATGTTTTAAGTGACCCCGTTATGCTGCCAAATTTTAACAAGAGAAATCTTATTTTTGTATTCCTTCCATGTTTTTCATTTCATATGGTTTGTCTTTTAAATTTCCTTACCATGTTCTTATATACTTTATATCCTGCCCGTATACAGTTTTATGGATCATTTATTTGTAGTTTAACCATGTACCTCTCTTTTCAATGTTTTCTAAAACCCTGAAACATAGCCGTTATGCTGCAGAATTTTCGTGTCAAAATGTCTTTCTCTTTTTCTCAAATTATTTGATTTTATTAAGTGAATACTCAAAGATATTTCTTCTATATTGGTATTCACATTTATATAAAAATGTTCTATTTTAATTCTGGGACTTACATTCATGAAACCCTCTTTCATTTTTTCGTGGGTTTAAAATGACATAAAGACCATGTCTTAAAAGAAAATTTTAAAACGATATGATTATGTAATGAAACCCATTTCTTTTATACTATATGGGTTATTTATGAAATTATTGATGATGATATATGTGGATCACATGATTATAAAGAAAAATATAAGGGTGTGACCTAATAGCGCTCCAATCCATTGGGTTAGGATGTTACCACTAGAGATTACAATTTTAACGATACCTTGGTGAATAACCTTGGTAATTTTCAAATGACATCTTAGAGATGGTCCTTGGTGATATGTTCATGATGTTCTAAGTTAAATTTTGTAGCCATATCTTCAAGTTATAAAATACGTTATTTTTATTACGATATGCCTCATGATTTCTTTCTCATGCCTTAATGATTTTTTTTCATGACTTTATTGATGTATCTAAAGTTCACATGTTAAATGTTTCCCCTTGTTCCCCTTACTGTGACTTCTACTCAGAATTTCATTTTATGTATGTCCCAAGGTTATGAGATTCAGTAATGAACCTAGGATGAACATAAGGAGAATCCTTTCATGTTTTTAAGAAGAATGTTTTATGTTGTCATGTTTTAAGTTCCTGGTTTCGAAGACACTAATCATTAAAGATCCTCAGTTTTGTAAAATATAATGAAAAGTTATGTTATAAAAAGGTAGGATGTTATAGTCGGTATCAAAGGACAGTTTAGTTATTTGTGGAAATTAGGATATGAAAACTCTTGGAATAACCCTATAGAAAATATTAAATATAGGAAATCTTCCTCATATTTTGGTGTGTATTGAGTAAGAGGTTGCCAAGAAAATACATCCCTGTCTGGATACGAGCAGGTAGAGGTGGCGCTGGAACAAATGTACATAGGGGTAAAACTCGAAAACACCGCTTTGAGATAAAATCGAATGGGAATTGGTACACGACAACGGGCTTTGCTGCAATCTTGGTTACGACACTCTCGGGAGATATGCTTTTGGAAATTCATAAGCTTAGTATGAACCATTATTAAAGGAACAAAGATAAAATAAAATAAGGATTCACATGAGAATATATGATCATGGATAACCTAGTTTGGAACCTAGGGGATCACAAGTTAGGATATACTTTTCTTCTACACGTTTATCCTTTTATGCTTAATGTTTCCTTTTCATGATTATTGGCTAAGTATTTAAACCCCTAATTATACTTTATTTTCATAGTTAATGGTGGGAAATAGAAGAACATGTCCCAACAACCAATGTGATAGGAAAATGAAGATTTCCCTATTAATATGACAGAGATGACAAGAGTTCAAGTTGAAAATATTGTGATTATTCCAAACCAGCTATCAAAAATCACAATTAATAATTGGTACCTAGTTGAATTCCCAAATTCATCAAGGAAGAAGAAGACAAAGTCTCATGGATGTTCATCTGATAATGTTTTTTAAAGGTTGGGGATGAAGCCTCATTTTTATTATTAAATCAAAGAAAAGTCCTCTTTTAACTAGGTAGAGGGAAACCCATTACATTGCACGAAGGCCCAGTGGGCTTGTAGCCCATTACATAGCCCATAGGCCCAAATTCTAAGGCCAATTCCCATTCTGTGAATAGTTCATCTGATAAAGTTGCTAAGGGAAAGAAGACACAATTTCATTTATGCAAAATGTATGGAACGTGGCACCCAGGCGAATGTCACAAAGGAACTAGGAGATGTTTTAAGTGTGGGGTGATAGGGCATAAAGTATCTAATTGCTTCAAAAAATGGATAATGTGATGAATAGAGATAAAGTTCGATCCAATGTACCTTATAATTTTCAATGTCATAAATGTGGAGAAGTTAGAAATTATTCAAGGAAATGCTTTCTTTGAAGGGATGATAATCATGATTATCATCAACAATAATCAAGGACAAGGGAACAATGAAAGTCCTATGATTTGATGGATCATGATGACTAAGGTACATGCAACTTGTTCACAATAATTGTCTATATCATTTTTTATTCTAGTTCGTGACCTATGAGCATATCTTTAACGTTTTCTAATAACATCGAGTCACTACCTAAGATGGTTTTTTATCATTAAGGAAAAAATCTATTGTTATGTACCGCATATTGATGCAGGGAAGCTGTTCTTCAAGGGTGATTAGGGGATTAAAATATGATTATTATTTTGGAAGACGTTCACGATTTTGGGAACACTATATGATCAAGGTAAATAGATTGCTACTGTATTTTCTATTAGGAGTAAAGGTGGAATTATATTTTTAAGAATCGATGAATTTAAGGTGAACTTATAGTAATTTAGGTTACTTATGGAAATGATTAACCTATCTTGGGGAAAATGTGATTATGTTAGTTACTTTTTTTATCAGATGTTAGGAGTGGTTGATGTTGCTTGGAGATAAACGATAAAGTTTATCTTGGAAGACTATGTTATCAAATCCTTATTGTATTTGTGTTTCAATCTTAGTTTGGTTTATTTTGAGGAATTTTAAGGACAGTTATTTATGGAATGGTCTATGATGAACTCTAGGTAGTACAGTGGAATTTTAATGATTTAATACAGTTTCCCTACCAATGGGGTTCTTTTTTTTGAAGAGTTGTTTTATCTTACCCTTTCTGTTTTTGGGATAACATTTAAAGAAAGAAGAAATAGATAGTTGATATTTTGTTGATTATGTGATTCTATAGAAGATGATTCTAGTGCTTTGATGAGACCATGTAGTTTGGAATGCTTATAGTTTGGAGAAAATATTAGTCTTGGTAGAAACTTATTAAAGGATGAAACTCTACTTTAAGGTAAGTAATTTTCCTTGTGTTCTTATTCTATTTAGTAAATGAATTCCTCAAAATTATTAAACGGACCATACAAAACAAATATTGTTTGTTTATATTTCCTACTGGGTAATAAAATACCATTTACACAAATCATAGGTTTGTGATTTTCTTGTGGTTAACTTTCTCCTAATCATGTTTTCTATCACTCTCCCTCAGAATTTGACCCTTTGTTTTCTCTTCCATGTCTATGTTTTCCTACATCGAATCCTAGTGTGGGTTAACTCAGGTGACCTTTGTACTTCCCTTTCATTCTTTTGAAGTAAAAGTTTTACTAACTCCTTTTTCGATGTGGGACTTTAAATGAAATTTCCAAGCCCAATTTTAAAAATTGCGATGGCGTAATTTCTTAAGGGGGGAAGAATGTAACGACTCGAAATTTTGAAAAAAAATTTGTTTCCTAATTTTGTGTGATATTTTATTTTAAACTCAACAAAACTGTTTCATTTGATAACATGATTATAATTAAAATGAGACCGTTGGGTTTCGTCCATTATATGACCATTGGTCAATATAACCATTGGAAACTAAATATTGCGATTTTTGTCTCTAAATACAAGTGATATTGGTCAATTAATATATAAAGAAGATTTGATGGCTTCATCCAGTAGTCTCGGGCCAATAGATGCTCATCTAACAGAACATGGGAAGGAGGTAGCACCATTGGGCTTTCCTCTGGACCAAACCCAAGCTGAACTTCATCGTGTGAAGCTGGAATGGAATCGACTTCGTCATAAGTTCAAGCTAATAGAAATAACTGCTCATGCGATGTTGGATAAGCCTCCATCTGATTCTATCACCCTAGCACACCTTGCTCTTAGGTCCTATGCTAGTTTTATAAGGGGATAAGTAACTAGACCATAACTGACTTGTGTAATCCTTTGTTTAAAATAAAAACTGTGATTTCTTCTTATGATGAAGTTTGTGAATTTTTCAAATGTCCGGATAAATATGGTATGCATATTTTTGATTAATTCTAGACAAATGATATTTGAAAATATTTATATAAACCTTATATAATTAATTATGTGTAATGATTTTTAAAAAATAGTCTTCTACAATTATGTTCAGTAAGAAATTTAGAGTCTAATAAGATCAACTTAATTTTTTATGAATAGTAAATTATGAATAGTGATTTTACGCTTAGGATTAGTAATGTGATCAAATGGATTAGTAATCTCACTTAATGAAAGTATTAATATAATTTAGGCACCTTGATTAAGTAATGGGATACAATAAAATGGTTAAATAACGGTTTCATAAATTATTTGTCAAGTAGTATTTTTTTCGGGTGAATAGTGATTTTTAATTAAAAATTAAATTAAAAAATTTTAGAAAATTATTTTTATAAAATGGACTTTTTTTTGTACTCAGAGCATCGATATTATGTTAAGGTAATTTTTGGAGATTTTTCTGAAAAAATGAATTTTCTGTGAATAGTGTATTTAATTAAAAATAAATTAAAAATATTTAGAAAAATATTTTTATAATATGGAGTTTATTTTTGAAATCATAACATCAACATTTGGTTAAGGTGAAATTTTTGGATTTTTCTGAGAAAGTTGAATTTATGATGAATAGTGAAAATACGGTTTTTATGTTACGGGTGTTTAATGACATCATAACTGCATAATGATGATGTGATGAGATATTTTAAGGGATGGACAACTAAAGGGGATGAATTATTGTATGAGGGGTCCCATGTGGCTAAAACCATTGGAAAATACCATGGGAAAGCCCATGGTTTTTCCAAAACCACCAATAAGGTGTCCCTTGGCCATTAATGCTTTGTCTCTCACTTTCCCTATAAATTCCCAACATTTTCTCCTTTATTTTTCTCTCACAACTCTCCACCAACAAATCTCTGGTCTCATTAACTCCCAAAGAATCCTCCTAAGGTTCCACCAAGCCCTCAAGAACCCAACTATTGAGTATTAAGTGTTACATTTTAAGGTAAGGGATCCTACCTCTCTCTTTCTTTCCATGTACTCTCTTTTATGTCATATCTTTTATGCTACATGTCCTTATGTTAGAGGATGCTATTTTATATTCATCATAATATCCTTTTCATGTTCATATGATGAGATACCCCCTCTTTCTCTAATAAACTCATTTTGAGAATTTTTAAGTTGCGCTGTTAGGCTGTAGATTTTTTAAGGGATTCTTTCACCCTTCTCTTTTTCAAGATCTATTTTCATGTCAAGTCTTTCAAGTTCCTTTTTATTATGTTTGGTTATGATCTCTATATCTATCATACTTATATTTTATGTTCATATTATGAGAGACCCTCTTTGATCTCGTCAATTCTTTTTTTTATGTTTTAAGTGATGTCGTTAGGCTGCTGAATTTTCACAAGAGAAATCTTATTTTTGTCTTCCTTCCATGTTTTTCATTTCATATGATATTTATTTTAAATTTCATTACCATGTTATTATATACTTTATATCATGTCCCAATACTATTTTATAGATCATTTATGAGTAGGTTAACCATGTCCCATCTCTTTTCCTTGTTTTGTAAAACCCCGAAACATAGCCGTTATGCTGTAGAATTTTCATCTCAAAATGTCTTTCTCTTTTTATTAAATTCGTTTATTTTATTAAGTGAATAATCAAATATCATTCTTCGATATGGGTATTCACATATATATCAAAATGTTCCATTATAATTCTAGGACTTACATACATGAAACCTGCTTTCCTTTTTCCGTGGGTGTAAAATGTCATAAAGACCATGTCTTAAAAGCAGTTTTTAAAACATTATGATTATGAAATGAAACCCATTTATTTTATGATATTTTGGTTATTTATGAAATGTTTGATGATGATATATGTGGATCACATGATGATGAAGAAAAATTTAAGGGTGCACCCTGATAGCGCTCCAATGCATTGGGTAATTATATAACCACTAGAGATTACAATTTTAACGATACCTTGGTGAATTACCTTTGTAATTTTCAAATGAAACCTTGGCGATGGACCTTGGTGAAATGTTAATGATTTTCTAAGTTAAACGCTGTAGCCACATATTCATGTTATGAAATATGTTATTTTTATTATAATATGCCACATTATTTCTTTCTCATGCCTTAATGTTCTTTTTCATGACTTTATTGATGTATCTCATGTTCACATGTTAAATGTGTCCCCTTGTTTCCCTTACGGGGCCTTCTGATCACCCTTTTATTTTGATGTATGTCCACTGGTTATGAGATGCAGTAATGAACCTAGGAAGAACATAAGGATAAACCTTTCAAGTGTTTAAGAATAATGTTTTATGTTTTCATGTTTTATGTTCCTGGCTTCGAAGACACTAAACCTTAATGATCCTCGGTTTTGTAAAATGTAATGAAAAGTTATGTTATAAAAAGGCGGGATATTATATTACACATTATAAGAAACATGATCAGGAGTTAAGATGAATAATCCCCAATAACTATAACACATAATAAAAAATAAATCAAAAACCATCCCATATTCATTTATAAAAATGATCTAATACAATTAAAAAAGTCCCTAAAGTAAATAAGAAAATGTAATGTAATTAAATGAATCATCAACTGTCTAATGTCTGAGCTAGTAACACCCAACACATTCTATAAAATCTTCTTGGAAACTTTGAAATAGTTTTATATAGGTAGTGTGAGTATACATGTATACTCAGTAAGAAATTTATGGTCTCTCATGTACATGTGAAATAAGCATACTAATCCACCCGTGAGAAAACAAATGAACCAAGGAATATGTAAATAGGTATAGAAATCAAATACAACCTCTCCAAGGAACACAACCCAATTAATGCATGTCATGTAATATAGTATAATGAATATCCATGATAGGGAACCCCACCCCACTTTCCCATTGTTATTCCAGTCTAACCCAACATTGTATGTCACCCCACTCCCACCCCTTCTATATACAATATCATATCCTGCACATACACACCTAGTCCTCAGAACACATCCCACCCACATACAGATAGTCCTCATTTAAAACCTCACCCTCAAAAACCTGGGCCTCCGATCACATCCCGCACGTACACACATGGGCCTCACAACATATCCTACCTACACATACCTAGGCCTCACAAAACATCCTTCCCACACACAACTAGGTCTCACGAAACATCACATATCATCCCACAGACACATGGGAAAGAATATCACATCTCATACTAAAAAATCTTGGGAAATCACAAACAACCTCACTCTCAAACACCTTAGAAAGAACAAACCTTGTAGCCCATAATCACCTGGGCCATCACATCTTTTCTATAAACACCTGGGCAAATGCTACCACAATATAAGAAACTAATAGACCTCCATCCATCATAGATTGTTCTAAATCTACCTCACCTAAAATACTAAGAGTTAAAAGAGTGGGTACCCATCCACATGTACTCCTCACCAGATTTCGGGAAAGACACCCTCGACTTTGTCAATGGGGGTGTTCGGGACATAGTTCTCAACTAGGGTGGAATGTAAATAGAAATAAAAAGGGAAAAATAGTTTTATATGTATATATTACCAAACAATCAATCCCTACTTATGTATTTTCAGACAAATGAAAAACTCAAAAAACAATCACCTTTGATATTACCTTTGAATGAAAAACACTGCACATGAAGCCCTATACCCCATTTCACATTTCCAACCGATTCATTTAAACATTTCTATTTCATTAACAAAACCAACCCAAGATGTTTAAAACTCCATTAATCAATTATCTATTCATTTCATCACTATTTGGGAACAATATTACACAGTTACAGTCATGGTAAATTAACAAAAATTGTTTTAAAGACAAGTCACCATAACCTATAGGTATGGTTTGATGATTTATTCATTTTATCAATTGAGAGAAACCCATACCAATCACTATTTTCCTTCTTTAAACTCACACTCCCAACTCATAATATCATCATAACCAACTCCCAACTCACAACCACATCCAATAACTCACTAATGCACATCCAAAAATAGATTCCATATTACATAATCACACCATACCCATCACAACACCACTATACTGGAACATGTCATTCCCTTACCCATTACAGAAAAAACATAGCAATTCCACACATCACATCACCTCACATACCAAGGAAAACACATTTTTTTATTTAATAAGAAACCCATTATTTAATTCCACTAGATAATTTAGTGGTTATCATTTAAATTATATGATCATGGGGCATAAATTTATATATAAAATACGCATGGCTAACGAACATTAATATATTGGTGTTTAATTTAAACAAAACAACATGCAATAAAAAATACCTCTAGTGTGAAAACATGGACCTCCAATGGCCACAATTTTCAGTAGGTAGTAAGACCATTGAAATCCTAATATCATCAAAAACAATAAGACAACACGATCATGTGTTACATTTCCTTGTTCCTTTATATTGATATCATACCAGTTCAATTAAAATTATTAACCCTTATTAAATTATTTTAAAAAATGAAAAAATTCATATACCCCACTCGAATGATGCCCAATTTGGAAAATGAGGGAAAACCAACCTGGAAGGAAAAACAATTAGCACTTCCGTGTTACACCAAAATAGGGGTGTGCATGCAGTAGATATTTTTTTAAAGAAACATGAAAAAATTTGTAGCCTGAACACAGGACTAATATGGGAAGAAGAGTTTGGGGTGTCCCGTACCAATAGATAGAAAGAAGGAAGAACATGAGGGATGGTACCTCTAAATTAGGAAGATATATATAGATTCTTGGGTTTAGATATGTTTTCAATTTTCCATTAATGGTGGATCTGTTCTAGATCAAGTGTCTGGACCAACTAAAATCCCCCAGACTCTGAGGAAATTAATAATAGGGTTTACTAGTCTGAATCAGCCTTGAATCAATTGAAAATAAGTCCTTAAAACATTTTATGTCAATGAAAGATCCCAAAGGGGAAAAACTGGAAGAAGTTGTAAACACTGTATATAAGGATCCATTAGATGAGGCACCACTCAACGAGGCACAACTCATGAGCCACTGTTAGGAGAGGCACTGCTCGATTAGGCACCACTAGAAAAGGAATCATCAGATGAAACTCCTACCATCATCACTGAGTCCCTGCTCATGAGACACCACTGGATAAGAAATCTTTGGATGAGTGACCAAAAGTGATCCACTGTTGTTAAGTAGCTTCCAACGAGCCACCTCTAGCATGCGACTGCCCAAGAGAGACACCATTGGAAAACATAGAAAAATAGGAATTTTTCAATATGTGTAAATGAGCTACCTTGGAATCCTAGAACACCTCAAACACCATATTCCCATAATGTAATAGAATGGCGAGGTCTAGGACATTACAGAGTATCTATTAAATATCAAGAGGCAATATAAAACACATTAAGTCAAAATTTCCCAATAAAAAACAAAGTTACTAACATGTAATATTAATTATCATTGACATGTGATAATTCTCATTTCAATTTCATAATTTCCATAATTTACTAAACACTTATAGACAATATTCAACTTGAACTTATTTTAATATTATTAAATTGTACTTACATCATTGAATATGATTATTTATTTCTCATTACAAGATAATTTATAGATATATAAGAGGAAGAAATGATATACAATATATTTCTAATTAATCCATGGAAATAAAAATCTAACAACAATAATAGAAAACCCATTTCTCTCTCGTATATAATTATAGGGACAACAATAAATTACCCCTAAGTATGTACAAGATGTGATATCACTATAGTTCAATTTTTGAAATAATAACACATCAATATATTCTCTATATTTAACTCTATATTCATAAAATTGAACTTTTATATCTATATAATTCCATTAACATGTTCTATTAAATCATTTTGTCATGGAAAAAATATTTTCTGATACGATAATTCTATTTCTTTCTAGGATATTACCTTTTATTACCATATAAATATTATTTTAATTTAATAATAAAATATCTACCTTATAATAAATTAAAGATAATGAAAATTAATAATATATAAATTGTTACAACATAGTGAGATATTCCATAAAACCTATTATCTTTCTAAATCATGTGACTATGTCTTAATAATTAAAAAATGAATTCATTCGATATATTTATTTCAACTTATTCATTTATAATTTCTTGATTGTTATATAATATTTAATTTTCTAATTATATTATAGATTATAATATAATTATTTTTAATCAAATATATTAAAATATATGACTCTAATGATTTAAAAAACCCACATGTATGATTTAATACAGAGGTTATCATATCCTCTGCCCTGAGAAGAAGAATTGTTTGCAACACACTGTGAATTTTGGAGAGAGTGAGTGAGAGAGGTTATTTGATATTTTTGAAACATGAAAAGGGATCAAGTCGATTCAAAAAAGATTATCCAGACTTAAATGGAGACGGTTAGATTATATGGACATGATAGGGAACTTAGGAAACACAAATGAGGATGAATGGATAATATTATAGTATAATCGAAAGGATTAATTATATATTACACAAAAAACTCATCAATGATTAAAATTTAATTTTCATTTTATCTGATTTGATTTTAAATCCCGTAAGAGAATAATTTTGGTCTAATAAAATTTAGGAATGATTTTATATAGACAAATTATATATTAGGATCACGATTTTCAGATATAAAATGCTTTAAAACCATGAAAACAAGTTTTAGAAGTTAAATCAGTGGTGAAAATGTAATTTCAATAATTAAAATGCTATGGACACATATTAGATACACAATATATAATGGTAACATAGTTTTATTCGTACATGACTAGATACATTTATGTGTAATTGATAATATCATGGATATCATTTCATAAAAACATCTTTCCATCATCTGGGATAATGGATTTCAGACATACCCTTAGGGAATTAGGATATTAATATGTACCGTACCTTTTTTCATATATTATAAATGTTGGTATACACTTAGAAAACTTTAAGGATTCATAATTTAAACATATATAAGCTTAAAATGTTTAAAGTTCCCACACATAGATATGAACCATCTATTGTTCATGAAATAAGTAAACTAAGTTACCATTATACGAAAATTGAATAAGCAGGTGGCCCTTACACAAGATTATGAAAAACTAGATAATATTTAAATTGGGTAAGAGTTACCATTATATTGGAATAATTCCCTACCATTTACCTTTACAACACCTTTAAAAACAATAATTTCTCATACACAAAAGTAATAAATTTTACACGTATTAAATGAACATTATAAGTCTATATTTTTTCCTTCAAAGTAACATTTAAAGAACTAAGAAAACATTCTATTATTAATTTTAAAAACTATAAAACACATATAAAATTTTAAAAACTACTTGGAATAAATCATAATTATATTTCCAATAAACATATGAAACATATAATTTACATTCAAAATGTTTAAAACTATTTCAAAAAATATTACAACACGTTTGAATAGCCAAACACCCCAGAATGAAAAAGGATGGCCTTCAATTATTGTAGACCGTAATATTATTCTACGACTCATGATTTATGGTTTATGCATTAATAGGTATTCTAATATCTTATGAACATGTTATCATCCTCTTATTCATACTTTATCCTCAGTTATGTTCATCGATTTATATCTTCTATGATTTCCATTTTAGTCATACAAGTTAAACATTTCTTATTTAATATTTCCCTATGTTATAATGAATGATATTATATATGATATGTCATGAAACATGTCAAGTTCACATAATTTTTTAGAGATGTTAATGTCTTATTATTGAATGATAAAATATTAGTATAATGGGAAAATTCTCATTTGATTTGAGAGTTGTTGGTATTGTTTTATATATTTTTTTTCAAATTATTTAAAAATATAATCAAAAAAGGATTTGGGAATGTAAGTGAATCAATGTTGGATATTGATATTGTAATTATATATGTTTAAAATGATGTAAATTTAGTTTCCATAAAATAATATATGTTAATAATATTGTTTTAGAATCTCATCGTGGTGTATGGGTCTTGGGCTATCTATTTTGATATCAGAGTTGGGTTTAGATAACAATTGGGGTTAGGATATTATCATATGAGGATAATTTAGGGGATAATTATACCATTATGGGTAAATATGTTTCATGATTATAATAATATTAAAGGAAGATATATTCATTTTAGGTTTAATTTATTGGTATTTAAAGGTGAATGATACCATTTTTGGAAAAGTTTTCTGGGAATTAATATATCTTGAGATATAAATAACCCTTAGTGTCAAAATGTGATTTATTAGGAATTTATTATGTAATAATAATGTTAAGGACAAAATTTAAATGAATAATATAACCTTTATTGTTGATATATTATTTGACAATGAGGTTATTATAGTTGATGGAAATATTGTGTATCATATATTTGGAATTTCTGTTTGGATAAATATTAGGTTAAAAATTGATTTAGTGACTAATTGTTTATTATTTTTTCCATAAGTTGAATATATTTGGGGATAAATTTTGTCAGGTGGAATATAATATTATTTTATCGGATGTGAGTTCATTTGAGTAATAAATATTGATTTAACTGATAGAAGAATGGGTTTTTTGGTAATATTTTTATTGTGAATCAGGTTGTTTTGGGAAATGACTAGTATATTATAGAAAGTATATTATTTAGGTTTTTAAATATTTTCTAGGTCACATTATGATTAATTAATGTTATTTGGGGATAATTTTAGTGTTTATTTTGGAATAATATGTGATCAAGTATGTTTAAATTTGGGTATCGAATTTATTCAATCATATTTTGAAAATAATTAATTGACTAATTTACACCGTGATTTAAGGTGATATTTGTTTTTTATTACCATGTTTTTTGTGATTAACGTATTATTTATTCAAATGAATGATTATTCATATAGTGTATTATCTTACATGGACCAACAATTTTGGTTTTAGTAATTGTCTATGATATTAGGATGGATTTATCATTCCCTTTTTCGATCACACGATCCATTTAAAGTTAATTTTAGTTATTAATACATGAAAAGTACATCATGGTTATTTTTCATATGAAATGAACAAGATATTAAAAAATAATCAAATAAAATTGAAGGATAAAATTGTTAGAAAATTCAATTTTGAAAATTCTATCACATTCAATTTATCAATTGTAAAATAATTCCCTAAACTCTAGTTAGATAAATATAAATCTATAGTGCCCTCTGTGAAAAATATCACTAAACTATGAAGCTATGATTTTGGAATCAAATATTATATTATGAGTTATATAAAATTGAAATGGTTTACAAATGTTTTGGGAATCAACTTTTTTTAGCTTCAATATAAATATTATATTCCTTTACAAATTGAAGTGTAATTTATGTGTATTAAAATGTATTTCACCCAAATTGAATTTGTTTTATTCTCCATATAATTGATTCTGGATAGGTTTTAAACTATTGACCACAAGACATGGGATAAAATTTAGTGTATTTCATTTCATATAAGTTTGTATAATCTGAAACCTCATGATTTTATTTATTCATTTCAGATAATAATATGTTTGATAGTGTACACCATACAAAAAAACATAAAAAAACTGTAACATTATTATTTAAAAATTTATCGTATAACCTAGTTGTTGGATTTTTAATTATGAATTGGAAAAGATAAATTTTGAAATATATATATATATATATATACTTTTTCATAATACAAAAATATGATTTATTTTATATTAAATAAGTACTCAATTTTGAATTATAATAATTAAATCATATAATTTTATGAATTTTCAATGTTTAAAAGGGTTACCTTTCTATAAAAGTGTGTATCAATTATATTTTATATGTTTCATTAAAATGATTAAAAAATATTATTTACTGTATTTAATGTGTAAAAATATAATATTAATACATTAAAAATAATCAATAAGAAATCATAACTTTCTCTTCAATTTTTTATAAATGATGATTAAATCATTTTATTATAAAGCGTTATTTTTCAAAAAACTATTCTTAAACTGAAAAAGTATTTTTATATTAAAAAAATTAATTTATAAATATTGAATAGTGATTTGAGGAAATAAATTTATAATATATTCCCTTACATAAATTTCCTTCATATAATGGTTTTCACTATGTATGAAATTAGTGTGAATTGATTTTATTCTTTGATTTTTTTCTCGAAATGGTTTTATGTATTCTCTATGTGAATATTACAATTTATCAAGAAAAATATATAAATTTATTTATCATAAAATGAATTAAAATTTTCAATTCATTAAATAATAATTATATTAATGTGAATTCATCAATTTTTTATGAAGAATATTATTTTTTTGGGTGAATAGTGAAAAAAACCATTATTAAATATACCTTACCATTTATGACATCATCATGAAATTTTATTATTTTAATAATTCGTAAAACATTTATCATGAACAAATATATTTTTATGTAGTAAAATATATCATTTAAAAACATTTTTTCCAACCAGATTCCAATTACAAACATTTAAGAAAAAACTATACTTTGATCCTTCCATTTAATAATGTGGTTAGAGGTGTCATGATAAAAATATTATATACATTAATTTTTTTTAATATAATAAAAATAATTTCATGGGAATAAATATGGATAATTATATTGTAAATCATATTTATGATTAAATCAATTATTTTTCAATAATTGGTTATTTTTTGTCATGATGTGATATAATATTAAGAATTAATTTCTAATAATTATTGAAATTGAATCTTTCTAAAGTGATTCCTTTTTTAGAATCAGAATATATAATTTATGTAGTATGATAATTTATATTTTTTCTTGATGAATATTGGTCTTGGTAAAATTTTATCACTGTTGTAAATGGTAAAATGGCATAAATAGGGTTAAAAAATTGGGATAAGGTCTAAAAGTATTCCAAAATGTTTCCCATATTATATTCAATGAATTTAGTTCAACAAGAAAAAGTTAATTATTAGAATATATTAAATTTTATTTCCAAATGACATTTATTGTGACAATTATTTTGTATTATGTTAAGAAGATCTACAGAATTTCACTCTATATAGAAACATGTTACATTATTTTAGGTAAATGTAGCCCATGTTTTGAACACCTTATAAATAGGTCCTAACATGGGATGTTTTCAATGAAAAATAGAAAACAAATTGGATGTTTTGGGGAAATAAATGGTTGGAACATGGTAAGGGAAAATCATGTCGTTTGGCCCATTAAGCCACATGCCCTATGTTGATTCAATTGAAGGGGGTGAACAACTTTTTCTGACCATGAGACACCACATAAATCCATAAACATTTGGATAGTATCAGTTTGAATAGTTGGTTTATTATAAAACTATCCCTGTGAAAAAATAATTCACCCCATCTAGAAGACCAAAAATTGTTCACAGTTAGTGTGCATAGTTAGTATTAACCGTACGATAAAACCAAAAAAATATGTGTATGGTTTTTTTATCTATCAAATATTCATAAAAACATTAATACCTAAATTTAACCCCTAATTTCACCCATTTGGCCATAATATGATTCCTTGGACATTAGAGGCTCTCAAGGGGTGAATCTGTGTATGTGCATAGCCTTAAACCTTACATATTATAGTATTTTTTATATTGAATTCACAATCAAGTAACTCTTTAGTTTTTAGTTTAAGATAATTTTGAAAAAATCCTAAAAAGTAAATCTATAAATTAAATTTGGACACATATACCTAGTATCCATTATTGAAACCACATAAAACTCAAAAAATCGTATTTCTTATTTGAATAGTATTCACTACTCTAAACCTAAATTCATTCTTTCCCTTAAAAATCTTGTGAAAAACATTTAAAAACATGGGATGATCACAAAAAGAAATATAAGAGATAAAAAAATTTGGGAAAACATTAGTCCACTGAAAATACATGAAAACATTTTCTTAATAAAATAATTTTTTATTTGGAAAAAGGAATAATTTTTTCAAAAAGATCAATATCTAACCATTTAATAAATAATCTATTTTCATTAAAACAAATTAGCAATAATAAAAAATATAAATATGGATCATGGAAATTAATTATGCAAAAATGAAATAAACATGTAGTCAACTTCCAATAATGTCACTCTTACTAATAGAATAACTAAATTGTTGACTTCCATAACCAATGCATTAGATCTTATAACCTAACCACCAATCCTTGGTTTTTCACAGAACCACCTATCATTGGTATATCATGTAACCACACATCATTAGTTTAGAATATAACCTCCCATCAAATGTCCTTGTAACATTATATAATCATTGTGAATAATATTTTTCCATTTTCAACATGTTACTCAAAAAATTTCTTTTTCACTCCTAAGAAAACATTTTATGTTATTGAAATAATCAGTCCATTTTTAATACCCATTTTAAAAATTAAAAAATATATTTATAAATCAAGTTATCCCATAACACATTCAAATATTTGGATGAAGTTCAAAATTTCAAATGTTTCCACATTCATGACCATATCAATAAAATCATATATTTTTTTAAGATATTTATATGCAATTAATTGATTTATAACATAAATATTTAAAAGATTTGAAGCACGATTTTTAGTCAATAAGTCCCTTACATTGAGTCTGACTCATCACACACATTATTTATCATCATGAATAATAAAAATAGGTTAATTATTTAAATTATTGAGAATTTTTTTATGTTTATTATTCCATTTATGTCACTTATTGTTATGATAAATCAATTAGATAATTACTTATGTTAATGTTGGTTGTATTGTTGATACATGAATCTAGAATTAATTTGGATTGATATATATAGTCAATGGGGTAATTAAAAAATAATATCTTTAATAACATTCATGACATAATCATATCTTTTATACATAAATTATACTTTTAAATCCATCCATAACATACGTATTTAAAAAATGAACAATGTTATAATCATGGAGGTTGCAAGGCGTGCGTACACATAAGTAACGTATCCATTTTTTAACGATCATTATAGAAATATGGAAATTATAATATTAGATTAAAATAATTGTAATAATATCATTCATACCATATTAATCATTTAAATATACTTATATATATCATCCATGTGATTTGGGGATGAAAAACGAATCCCATCGCTTCGTGGAGGTGATAATTCTGACGTATTCACAAACGATGTTATCATTTTTATGTGCATGGAAATTTATGAAAATAATTATATATTATATTTTAATAATTTTAAATATTTAATGAATTTAATATATAACACTTAATTCCATCATTATATCCATTATTGAGTATCTATGATGGAAACTGAAGTTTATTAGTTTGTGAGGTGGTAGTCCCCCGTACACATGAACGATTACTTCTTTTCCCATTTGATTCAATTGGGGATGTATTTATTTTATTATATTAAAAAAACATAAAAAAATATTTTTTATACTGGAGTTATTGTTTCATCATTGTTGAATGTGATTTGAACGATGTGGAAGATGAAATAAAATAAAAATACTTTATTAACAACGACACATCTTCCTCAGACCACCTCCTTTTCTTAAAACCATTAGACCACTGATGTTGGTGTTATACCAAAACTAAGTGAAATTGAATGTGGTTATGGATTATATAATGGTATTGTATTAGATATTGGAAAAAACAAATAGTTGTCTAAGTGTTCATAAATTGTAATAATAGGTTCCCATTTATAAGAGAGGGAATGGGCACTCTTGGAATTTCTGAAACTATTAAAAAATAAATTGACTACTATAGATCCATGGATGTAAAAATTTACCATAAATTAATAAGCTTAGGATTTTTTAGACCTTATATTATCCACTTTTCCTTATTTAATATTTTTAAATATTTAATTATTTTAATAAAATATTATATTCACCAAATATTATTATTTTAAAATATAATACTATTCCTTACTATGACTTTGAATACATTAATAAATAGTGTGAATTAAAATATAATTCATTTAAAAATCTCTAATATGTCATATAGATATATAATATTATTTATATTTATTATCAAATCTTAAATATAACCAAAATAGTAATTTTAAAATATATTATTTATTTTTGTCATAATTAACTATATTATATTTTAGCATTGTACATGAAATTATGGTAATTATATAATTTATAAAATTAAAAAAAATTATATATTAAAATAATTTAATTAAGATCAAAATATAAAATTATTTTCATTCACATCCTGTATTATTCCATACCTTTACAAATAAAAGGTATTAATACAAACATATTGTTATTTTCTAACAATATTTGATTTAAATAATATATAAGTATATTTCTTAAAAAATTGACCATTAAATAAATACAATTTGATATAACGGTAATACATGTTGAATACTATTTTTTTTAAAAAATTGAATAAGTTTACATCATGTTTATGCCTTTATCTTTTAGTATTTACCCTTATTTAACCTCTTTAACTCTTACTATGGCAACATGTATTTTTAAAATTTGACGATAAATATAGTTACTACAGGTTTCCAAACAACCCATAAATGAATAATTTATTAAATTTTCAACCTTATCCCCATCCTCTTTTGATGTCCCAGTCTTGTAGAAATTTTAAATCATTTAATAAAATATTATGTTTTCTAAAATATCATTAATGTCAATTTTGACAATATTCATTATTTTGTATTTTAAAAATACAAATAAATAAGATAAATTTAAACAATAAATCTAAAACATCACTGTCATGTCAAAGTTATATATTAAATTCTTGTATAACCTTAATTATTCCAAATTTTATTTCATTCAAAAATGCTAAAATCGTTTTTATTGTTATTTCCATTAAATAAATAATTAATGCATCATCATTGTGTAACCCTTTAAGTTATTTATTTATTTCCATAAAATTAAAAATAAATTGTCATGATGAATATATAAACATTTTTTCTTTCAAATTAATATTTAAAATCTAATATATCTTCTGGATGAACATATATTATAAGTTTTATAGTTATTAAAAACAAATGTATGGAATTTTTAAATTTTCATTAAAATAAAATACTATAAAATGATTAAAGTCACCCAAGTGGCTTAAAGAGATCCCAAAATCGATCAATATATGATTTAGGTCTTCAATAAATCTTAAAATAAAATTGGGAAATTTTTTAGGGTAATTGTTCTAATATTTATTATATTATTTTTACCTTTAATTACAAGATTTACCATTAACTATCATAAATAAATTACTAATGTTACTATTTATATTGGAAAAAAATAAATGAGAAATATTTTCTAAATATAGAACCTATTATTATAAATATGGAATATATTTTTCAGAATTTTGAACACTTAATTTATAAAACTAATTTAAAATTATTCTCGTTGATTGGGTGAGGAAACATGTTATTGGAGTGAGGACATTCAAAAGACTGAAATATTTTTATAACCAAATTCAAGGTGAAATTATTTCCAATGAACTACATGGGATTAAAGTATATAAAATTTACCAATTTATACTTTTATACCAATTAAAAATAGAATATGACAGTATAATATATTTAAAAAAAGATGTTTTCTATTAAAATGCTGCATTTTTTCACTATTATGAAAAACACGAAATTTGTCTGAAAAATACCAAAAATTAAACCATAGATAATTTTGAATGTAATATATAAAATAATAATTTATCTTTTAGAAATTTAAATATAGGATTTTAAAAATTTAGTTTTAAAACAAGGTGGTTGTTAAAATACACCAAAAACATATTTTTTAAAAAATACATTTTTATGATAAAATTGGATTTGATATTATATCATGTATAAAAAACACTTCTTAGGAATTTTAAACGTTATATTGAATATATTTTATATAAATTTATTCATTATAATTGACACTTATTTATTTTCCTATTTATTAGTATAAGACCCACTATTTCACATTTACATAGTTTTTCAAAAAAAAAATCCTTCTACTTAAAAAAGGGTTTTATTTTTATTTATAATTAATTTTTCACTAAGAAATTAATTATATATTCATTTCTAAACCATATTGACATAATTTAGTAATTTTTGTTCATTCATAACATTATAACATCTATGTTATAATGTAACATTTAAATAATAATATTTTTTTATTCGTTTAAGCCTGAAATGGAGTATCATGTACGCTATTGAATATAGTGGTTCCTTTTTTTAACTCAAGATAAAAAATTCTCCAACAATTTAATAAATTGTATACTATGAATTTTAATTCAATCTTGGTGACCAGGGTTTTATAATTAAACATACCATTTTTGAAATCCCACTTCAAAAAAGAATTAATAAAATTTCTTCATTGAAAGAGAGAAAGGGAAGTATGAAGTTCACCTAAGATAAAAAAATACTCCAATTCCATTAAAGAAAACATATAAATGGAAAAAACCAACTATTAGGATGTAATGGATACTGATAGAGAACATGTTCATGTGAAAGTGAGAAATCAAAGAAACATAAATCATTGATAGGTTTATAGGTCATTGATTTTTAGTAAGAAAAGTAAAAAGATAATTTTTTTAATGATAATGTTTATAGAGTAAAAGAATTATTTCACTAGCTTGATGGTGAATATAAGGATGTATACATTCTTTAAAAGTGTATTTTCATCCTTAAATCAATTTAAACTATAAAATCATCATTTTCTCTAAATAATTAGTATTGGAAATTATTTTTTCACACACAATGCACCAGAATCAACTTATAAAAAGTAACATGATCCAAAATTGATTAACTATATACTTTCCCTAAATTGAACTAGTGTACAAAATAAAAAAATTTATGATACAATAATTTAATTCTCCAAAATTTAAAATACCTTTATTTGATGAAAAATAAATTTATTCTCCAAAAATCAATAATGATACACATTGTTCTATATAGAACATTTGAAAAATATTTTTCTTTATAATTACTCAAAATAATCCAAAATAATATTGAAATCCAAAATCCATAAGGATTTTATCACATAGATTTCCCAAATAAATGTTATGTATTATCTCTAAATAAAATCCATTACTCATGAAGTCTCATTCTAAAAAAGTAATTTCCAAAATAATGTTCAAGATACACTAACCATTTCCAAAATAAACCTATATCCCAATAAATCCAAAATAAAATCAAATATGCTTCCAATATAAAATTCAACCATTATTCCTCAAATAAATTCCCATTTTATTCTATTTAGCTTAGTCATAGAGGTTTACCAAAATATTAAACCTTTTTTGAAATAAATTTAATCACGTAATCTTCAATTAAATTTTCTAATCCCATGGAAATCCATTTGAAAAAAAAGATGTTCGAAAAATCAGTCTATTCTTCTTCTAGATAAAAATTTCAATAAAAAGAAAAATTTAGACTCTCTAGGACATTAGGAAGGACAATGGTAGGTGATTTAACCTTTCCTCCCTTACTTTCTGTGTTCAAAACTCACGTCCTTTCTGGATGCGCAGGGTTCTCACCAATCCATCCTTTTGTCATTTTTTTAAAATTATCATATTAGAATATTTAAAAAATCTGATAAATGCTAATAAAATTGTAAAATGTAACCTTAATATGTTTTATCCCCAATGATTTTCTCATAATTTTCATTTTTTCAACCCAAAATGTAATAAACCATAATTACCCCATGACTAAATGTCCCCAAAAATACTATTAGTGTCCATAAATTTTCACATTTTGAAGCCTCAAAAGGGGTTTCTAAGACAACAAAAAAATGATAAACATAAACATTATGAACCTTTTATAACATAAAAATCCTTAAATAATACCTCAAATAAATACATCATAATATCTAATGTTTTCTAAACCATTCTATAATACAAACTATAATGACCTAGTGATGGACATTATATATTCTAATGTTTTTGAACTAGAATTCAAATTTGAGTATATTTTTAGTTTAATTTTTTAAATATTTAGGAAAAAATACTACAAAAAAAACTCTTACATTAAAAGAGGATACTTATACTCATATCAATTTTTTACACTATACATAATTGTTTAAAACAAATGATTATTTATTTCATGAAAACTCTTTAGGACTCCCAACATGAATTTATAAATTCCCTTACACATCCAGTGAAAAGAATTTAAAATGTAAGATGAGAAAACAATATCAGTAAGGGATATAAAATAATGGAAAACATTAGTCTATTTAAAATAAATAAAAACGTTTTAATAAAATTATAAAATTTTATTTAGCAGAAATAATCATCTTTTAATGATATCAATATCTTACCTTTTGAAAATCAATATATTTTCATGAAAACTCAATAGTAAGAATCTAAAATATAAAATAGGTAACATGGGACATAATTATAATCAAATAGAATAACCATGTGATTAACATACACACATATCACTCTTAAAATTGGAATAAGCATATGACCATATTCCATACCCAATGCATTAGATATTATAACATAACATAGGTCTTTGGTTTAACACAAACCCACTGATCAATTGTTTATCAGGTAAGAACACTTCATTAGTTTATCACGTAACCATCCATAAAATGTACAAGTACCATTATATAATCATAACACCTAATAATTTTCATTTTTCAACATATCACTCAAAAAAATTCATATTAACTCATAAGAAAACATCTATATTTATTTAAATAATCAATCCATTTTCAAAACCAATTTTAAACATTTAAAAATATATTTATAAATCATAATTCCCAATGGAAATTTAATAAATTTTAATGAAATTAGAAAACTGTTATTTTAATACATTTATTTCCATATAAATAAATTCATAAAAAATAATTTTTTAAAATAGGGACTTGAAATTTAAATATTTAGAAAATAAAGCATTTAAACATTTAAAATGTGGTATTTAGTCCAAATGTATCATATCATGAGTCTAAATCTTCACATACATTATTTATCTTCTTAAATAATAAACTGAGGTTAATTATTTACATTCTTGATAACCTTCATGATTTTTTTATTCCTTTTATTTCACTTATTAGAATGTTATAACAATTACATAATTCCTTGTGTTCATGTCAGACGTTTTGAGGATATTTGGTACATGAGACCAACATGACATTGATATGATTTATATAGTCAATGTGGTCATTATTACAACATCTACCAAGAAATAATCATGGAATAATAATCACATTTATAAATCAATTATAATTTTAAATCCATCCATTATATATGGTTTTCAAAAATGAACTATGTTAAAATCATGGAGACATTAAGCCATACATATACATGAGTAACATTTCCATTTTTCAATGATAATTATATAAATAAGGTAAGTATAATTTTACATTAATTTAATTATAATAATATAATTAAAATCTTAATATTCATTTAAATATACTTATATATATCATCTATATTATGTGGTGATGAAAAACGAACCACATTACTTCATGGAGGATAAAATTCACACGTATGCACGTGCAATGTTATCATTTTTTGTTCATTGAAAGGTAAAAAATGATATATTATCATAAAATAATGATAATTATGTAATGAATATAATATATACACATTAATTTCATCATTATAACCATTCTTTAAGGATGGTGATAGAAAACTAATTTCATTTGTTTGTGAGGTTGCAGTTTGACGTACACATGAATGATAACTTCTTTTCCCATATGATGGAAGTGGAAATAGATTTAGAAGAATATATTACCATAATAAAAAATTATTATATTTATTATACAGTATTTATTATTTTATCATGGTTGAATTATATTTTAAGGAAGTGTTAGAAGAAATTGAATAGAAATACAAGATTAAAAATGATTTCTCTTCCTCAAATCACATCTATTTGTTTACACCATAATGCCACCGAGGATGGTGTTATGAATAAAATAAGTTCTCTAAAATGTGGGGAATGATTCTAGGACTTTATTTAGGTTTATGTTTTCTAAAAAAATAGGTTTTCTAGTGTGGAAAATGGTAAGAAGATGTGCCCTTTTGTATGAAATGGGAGGGGAACTCTTGAAATTTCACAAAATATTAAAATATTAATATTATATTAAATGTACAAGGAATTCAAAAATTCCCATAAATTCATAGGGGGAGAAATTTTATACTATATATTATCCCCTCCTCCAAATAGTTATTTTTGTAAAAATTTAATAAAATATTATATTCATGTACTATCAATTTTTTCAAAATTTTTGTAATTTATTACAATGACATTAAATACATCAAGAAAGTGGAAATTTTAATCTAATAATTACCAAAATCTATAACATATCATATAGATCTGTAAATAATTTTATTCATATTATTCAATCCAAAATATATCAAAATTATTATTTTTAAGATCAAATATTTTATTTTTCGCTTAATTAAATAACAATGCTTTAGCATTGCAGAAGCAATTTAGGTAATTGTATAATTTATAAAAAATAAATATAAATTTATATAAATGAAATAATTTAATTAAGATAAAAATAGACATTTTGGTTTATTCATATCTTTATTTCCCTCTTTGGATAAATAATATATATTAAATGTAATGAGATTGAAAATTTGTGACTATCATTGATTTAAATGAATTTTAAGTTATTTTCATGGATAAGTGTCCATTAAATTTATAAAATTAGACCATAAGGTGATATGGGTCAAATATTCCTCATACTATAAATTTTCAACATGTTTAGATCATGGTTATACTATTACCGTTCTGTATTAATGGCCATTTAACCCATAGAACTCATACCATAACAACATGTACATTTACACTTTGAAGGTTAATATTGTTAATGTAAGATTCCAAACGACCATTAAATGAACAATTGATCATATTTTCAAACATAACCCATTATTTTTTGTGAATAATTGATTTTTATGAATTTAATATCATTTAATAAATTATTATTTGATTTAAAATATTATTAATGTCAATTTTAAAACTATTCACTAGTTTGACTATAACAAAAATATGAAAAAACAAGATAATTTGTAAAAAAGACATATAAAGAATCAATAACATGGTAATGTTATCATTAATTTTTAAGAGTATAGTAATAACCTAAAATTATATATATTTTAATATTTTTAAAATTATATTTTTTATATTTCCATTAATTAAACAACTACTCCATCATCATTGTGTAAGCCATTTTGTTAATGGTTTATTTAATAAAAAATAAAATAATCTAAAATTATGAATATATAAAATATATCTTTCCAAATAAAATTTATAGTTTAATATATGATCTAAATTACAATATATTAGAAATGTTATAGTTATTAAAATCATAACTATTACATCTTTGACTTTTCATTCAAATATAATATTTTAAATGAATTAATGTCATACAAGTTGGTCGAAGAGGCACTAAAATCATACCAAAGAAAATTTTCGTCCAAAAGAACTCATCTACTAGAATTATGAATTTTTAGGGTAATTTTATAATATTTATGATATTATTTTTAACCTCAATTACCCGATTTATCTTTAAATTAGGTAACTTAAATTAATAAAGTTACAATTCAAATTGTAAAAATATTAGGGGTAAATACTTAATGAATTTGGATATTATGATTAAAATATGGAGTCAATTTTTTATAATTTAAAACATTAATCTCGTTGACTGCGTGAGAAAACAAGTTTTTAAAACTAAAACATTCAAAAGTTTGATATGTTTTTGTATCAATATTCCATGTTAAATTAATTGAAATGATATAAATTGTGTTAAATAATTTAAAAAAGATCAAATTATATTTTAAAATAAAATTAAAATACTTAATTCTATAAATTATTTAGAAGAAATGGTTTTTTCAATTAAAATTCAGTATTTGTTCAATATTCATCAAAACATGAAACTTATCATAAAAATAATAAAAATAAACCAATTTAAATTTCCATATTTATATTTAAAATACAAATTTCATTTTTTAAAATTGAATTAATAAATTTTCAATGCTTATTTTTAAAACATGTATGACATTAAAAGGCAACCAAACAGTTTTCTTAGAAAAATACAACTTCTATGATTGTAATTGGAATTGTTCTTGTATCATGTCAACATAATACATAGTGTGAATGATAATCATTAGATTGAATATATTATATAAAAATTTCATTAATATAATACGAAAAGAATGATTTCATTAATTATTGTTATAAAAACACTTGCACACATTTGAATAGTTTTCAGAAAAATATTTCTTTTTATATTAAAAAGGGTTTTATTTTCATTTATTACTCATTGTTCACCAATTAAATATTTATATATTAATGTGAAAACCATATTTCTATAACTCATTCCACTCTATTCATTCTATCATTTCTAACGACTACGTTCTAACTATAGCTATTAAATTATAATAGTTAGTTATTCATTTATGCTCATTGTGACGTATCATGTATGTTATCAAACATAGTCTTCCCTTTTATAAAAATTCAGAATGTTGCAATTTGACTCGTCAGACCTCTTCTCTTTGGGGATCTAAGCAACGATGGTTGAGTTCGAGCTCCTTCTAGTATGTGGATCTCTTTTAACTTGGTTTATCATGAAATTACCTTCTATCAAATTTAGATACTGAAAAATCATAATGATATTAATAGATCCAATCTGTTTCATTGAATTTTATTGATTAATGGGTTTGATTAAATGACCTCTTTCTCCTTCATTCTTCATTATCATTTCATATTATAGGTGTGGATATGATCACCTGGTTAAAAGCATGTGGTTCCATAATTATTTATCCAATAATTGGAACACTGAATTTATTGATTAATTTGAAATGGTTTTTAAATTTATTTAAATATAATATTTCAGATGATTTGATGTATGATAATTAAAGGGAATGAAAGATATGAAAATCCTTAATTTTAACAAAATTGAATGTTTTGAGAGGATTTGGAGAAAAATGATGTGTTAAATTGAATGTTGAATTGATGAAATTCTTTTATGTTGATTATTGAAAAAATTCCCTTAAATGAACAATTATTTGAAAATGAATCAATTTGATTAAGAAATACGATTTTGTATTGAAATTTAAAGGGTAATGATGATCTTGTAATTGGAAAATTGGATTACAATTGATGAATTGATTTAAAATGAATGATTTTCACATGAATTATTATTTTATGGATTGAATAAGTGATTGATAAACATGTTATAAAATGTAGTTAGTGGTAAATTTGGACAATAATTATAGGTATTTCACTCCCTATAAATTTATTGATCATTACAACAACAAATAATCAAATTTCAACATGATTTCCACTGATGAGTCCTCTAATGGGGTGTTTATCTCAATGTGTGCATCTATAGAGAGTGTTCACCCATACATGAGTCATGATAATGATTTAGAGGTGTGAGGATCATATAGCTAGAAAATTTTAGACCTTAGGGATTTGACCATTGTGCTATGTTTTAATTTTCATTATTATAACTAAAATGTTTTATAGAGATTTTTTATTCATGAATTATATTATCAATAAATTATTCATATAAATGTTTCATTATAACCATATTTTGATAAAGAAGTTATATTTTGATTAAATATAATGTTATTGTTTAAAAATATATAATTTAATTTTGATTCCATGTTTTATTTAAATAGAAATCATTAATGCCCTATCTTTTCTAGAATTGATTTGTGAACACATGGTGGGACCCAACTAGAATTTTTTTTATCACACCCTAAATTTATCTTTTAGCATTTTTATATGCTATTATTATATGTAAATGGAATTTAAGCACTTCAATTAGAGGTTAAAGTTCTTCTTGATCTGCAAGGCTGTGGAATGATGATGGTGATTTGTGAATCTATAGCCCACTTATTACATAGGTTTTGATTGAATGTTACTTGGTGGATGTTGTGGTCCCTTTTGGATTATGTTTACATTTTATTGTTTATCTCAATACTACTGGGACTTTTCTCTAAGATAAGTTTTCACCAAACCAATAATGTGTTGATTTATTTTCCATTTTTTATCATTATTTATGGAAATAATTTACCTTTTGGTATTTTATTGTAAATCATGATATATTAATCTACATTTGGAAATTACAAACACACTTTGAGGGGCTCATATGTGTATCAATGTAGTAGTGTATTCAGGATGGTTCATGGAAAAATTCTATCAATGGAAAATTGGCAATGTATCCTTTATGTCAACACATAGTCTGGAAAGCCTTTGTATATATGGGGTACTATTTTTGGGAAATGGGAAGTAGTTCTGAGTGATTTATTATCCATATCTCATTATAGATATGCTTAATTCACTATGTGTGTTTGGGAAACATATCCTTGATAAATTTTTTGATTTGATTATATCTATTTCCATACATTTTATATGAGTATATTGAAATCCCATAAAATTGAACTACTTATGAATGAATTTATATTCATGTATATTTTATTTTAGTTTATGATATGTTTATAATTATTTAAGTTTTCATGTTGCCTATTCATATTATGTAGACCTTGCCAATTTATAGAAATTTTAATTGACTATGGGTGGAATATGTTGGTGAACCATGGAAAGTGAATGCTTTAGTTGATTAGAATCATGTTGTGATTGTAGTTTGTTTTTTAATGATATGTAATAGGCATCTATACCTATACCATTTGAATATCACATTGAGGATCCTCAAAGGGATGAATATATATATCATGATTAAGAGTTTCTTCCCTAAATAACATATGCAACATAATGCTCAGATGATCCTCAAAAGGATAAGAAGCGATTGAAAAATATTGTGATGTATTTTGAGTTATTAGAAACAGATTTCTCTTTTATAGTGAAATATGAGGCCTTTATGTATAAGGTTATTAGCAGGATTTGGTGGGATTTTATTGTTTTGATGATTAAAAATGGGTTATTAGGGTGGAATGACTTTATTTCTCTTTTAACAATGTAGTTTTTGTAAAGAATGAATAGTATAGGAAAAGTACATGGAGTTAGTATCCCCTATAAAGGACATTGAACCATGAATTACAATGTGAAATATATTTTTTTAAACATATTAAATTTATTCATGATTTATAGAATATGTAAAATTGAGTTACAAATATTTAAAATTGATCATTTATAAGATAATTGATCTCATGTATTAATAATGAAACAATCTTCTTATATGGAGGTGTTAGAAATAGAATTGATGGTTAATATTTACATGTATTTTAATTCTAGGATGACAAGATTTCCTCAACTAATCGTGGAAATTATATTAGTTCCACTATGTGAAAGAGGAATCATGGTGAGTCTTAATGTATTTTCTTGAAAAAAATGAATCTTACAAACCTCTTCAAATGTATAGAGGATACCCGTTAACATTCTACCATTATGGAAATGATGGAAATTATATATTGGTTTTCACTATAGAACCTATGTTATTTGGTTTGTGTATTCATTCATGAAACTTATAGAATTTTTATCAAATATATTATTCCATTTATAGTGTAACTAAATCATTAGTTCCCAATAATACTGTAGTTAAATGAGTCACTCCATAAACTAATGAGTTCCTACAATTGGAATCTAAAACAAATCATCTTCACCTAGTGGAAGATTATCTATTGGAAGGTGATGTGATTCCATAAAATTTTTAAGGTTACATCAGAATAAAATCATTATTATTAGTGTATTTATTTCATAAAGGTTCATCTCACTCTTTCAAATCAAATCATTTTTTGAATTTCTTAAACCTTCATATTGATATTTTTATATATGAGATGGATATTACTATGACCAATGGAATGAAAATTGATCATGGTCTTTGATTCCCTAATCACATGTTCTCTATATCAAAGATTGAAATATTTTGGTTTATTTTAGTTCATTACCTAAAACCTATTGATGTTATTCTCGAGTTGGATTAGAAGAAATCTCATAAGGATTGGGTCAACTATTATCATTGCAATATCTCCTTTATAATTCTCAAAAGAGTGTGTAATGTTTTTATAGAGAATAAGATATGAGGTTATATAGGTATATAATTTCATTTAGTGAGTTAGGTAACATAATATTAGTGTTTTCATTTCTTCTAGATGATGATTTTTTTAGTTAAAACACCCATCATATTTTTATTGAGTTTCTAGATGTTTTTCCATCATAATATTCTAGATTTTGATGGGTAAGGGATGTAGATTTATCTATTGATTTAGTAATAGTTACCCAAACTGTCTCTATTACTTCTTACCATATGATAGTAGATGAATTAAAAGAGTTAACAACCTTTCAGGATGAATTGTTATATAAAGTATTCATATTCCCATGTTTTTTGTATTGGATGGATCCTCAACTCATTTAATGAAAATTTGAGGGATATATTCTCCATTTTATTGATTATCAAAACATCAATCAAGTTATGGAAAATAACATGAATCATTTACCATGAAAATATTATTTATTTATACATTTGAAAGGAGATAAGTGGTTTTCAAATACAAATCTTTCACATGGTTACCACTAGTAGATAATTAAAGTATTTGACATCCTAATGACCTCCTAATGTAATAATTACATCCATTTATAATACTTTGTTATGCCTTGGGAGCTGACTAATGATCCTATTGTTTTTATGGTACTGTTGAAAAATATACTTCATGAGTTCATAAACTCATTCATTATAGTCATTACTAATGAAATTTTGGTTTAATTTAGAATTTGGGTGGATCTTATGTGTAATAAAATAGTTGTTCAATAATCCTTGAGAGACCACTGAATTTATGTGATGCTCTCAAAATAATGTTCATGGATTTGGGAAGACATATTATTTTGAAACTTATTCTTCTAACATGATCTTTAAGTAGATAATTAGAAGGTGAATGTCCTTATGACATGGGATAAGATACATAATTTTTTTAAATATTTGGATCTTCATAGGTTTAGAGGAGTATTGCCACTATTTTGTTTAAATTTAACGAAGATGGATTCTCCAATGACCCCTCCGACTTAAAATGGAGTAAAATTCATTTGGGATTCGATATTTTAAAATTATTTTGATGGGTTGAAGCATAATTTAACATATTTTATATTTTGACACTTGTTGAGGATATGAAGTGTCGTGTAGCATATTATGACACTTTAGGTTTGGGTATGGGTTATGTTCTCATATAGAGTGATCACATTATGTCATATGGTTACCAATATCAAAAGACACATGAGAATAATTAACAAACCCAATATCTCTTATATACTTCTATGAAACATTATTTTTATTGATCGTGACATTAAATTTTTAGATAAAGGATTAATTTCTTTTAGGATGAAATTATAATGAGTTAAATATTCTCCCAAAAAGTTCTAAACATTCAATAGTGGTATTTGTTGGAGTGAAAGTAGCCTTTTAATTTCAACATTTCCACTCCCTTGGTAAGGTAATATTTTCCCTGATGCTTTGAGGGGTAATAATTCAACCCATTCCAGTAATGGATCCTAAAACATGTGAAATATAAGATCTCTCATTTCCCAATTTCATTTGTTAGTCTAGTAGGATGTTATATAGATTATTCTTACAAATGTTCGGTTTACCTCTTCTATTCTTGATATGATTCTTATAGATGATCACCTTAATGATTAATATCATGTAATTAGGGACTCTCATTATAGTGGGGAGACAATTGTTGAGTGTTTTTTCTCCTATAAGGGTGTTATTTGTTTATTTAATAAGATTTTTAATACATTTCTAGTAAGGAAGTTCGTGATGGGGGATTTCCAAAATTACAATGTGAAATTATCCCGTGAAACAAAAAAAATATTCTATGTTATGCGGAAATGATTTTGAATGCCATGTATGAAACATGACATCACTAAAATTGATTCTCAATGTTATGCATTTACTCATGTTATGAATGAGCACCAAAAACCATCATGTTTACTTCATCATTTTCCTAAGTTTAGTTGTAAATTGGATTACATTTCTATAGATTTTGCGATTGGGCATCCACATACAATTTTTAAGAGTAATTATATATTGTTAGTGATCAATCTACTAAAAAAATCCTCTCACATCATTAAAATTCATGACATAACTAATGTTGAGGATTTGGTATGTCTCTATATGAAATAAAATATTAAATTTCATGGATTAACACATTTAATGTTTTTGATAGGGATCCCTAGTACATTAATTTTTTTAGGGGACTCAAGAAGTAATTAGGATTCTAGGTTAGGATGAGAATGGTGTATGATCTATTGATGGATGGCCAGATATAATATGGTATAAAAATACTTGGAAGGCATGATTCATGCTTGAATACTCGACATTGGAGATCTTGTGATAAACATTTTCAAGTTTTTTAGTTTCTAAATAACAAAAACTACTAGACATCCATAAGTACGTGTCCTTTTTAGGATTATGTAGTCGTCCATGTAGATCATATTTTTTTGGATGTATATAGGTGAAGTATCAATGGTTTGAAAACATTTAGTAAATTACATGATATAAAAGACTCAGTTGACTCATTAAATATTTAATATGGAATACATATAAAATAAATCATATACTAATCATCATAGACTCCCTTTTATGTTTTCGTTGGTGACCAAATTTTTTTGATAGATTCACCTCAATTGGTTCACCAGTGACTTGGGATGCAGTGAATATTTGCATTGATATTTGTGGTCTAATATGAGATTATTTAGTGGGTTGGTAATGGTTAATCCCTTCTATATTTACCATCATAGTTAATGTCAATCCACAACATTTTTAATGTATTATATATCAGTATAAAACTTTATGGACCTTCTCTTCTATTGAGCTAGTAAGATCTTAATGATTAACCCAATGTTTTGTTGACTAATAATTATATTTGGGATATTTATTCTAAGACAAAGGTTCATAATTTGAATATAATACCTTTGTTAAATATTAAATTATAGTTTGTATATAATTTTAATGGGACATGGGAGTAATAAGAATTTATTTTCAGAATAGTGGCCTCGTATCTTTGATATGAAATCTGCATCACCAACTTTCTAGGTAGAGAATCTGTTAATGGTGGAAAGCTTGTAATATCTCATTACCTTATCCCATGAAATTCATTCCACTTTGTGGTCTCTATATGTTTTAGCATTATGTCAAGTTGTTTTGGTAAAAATTGCGACAATAAAAATTAGAGGTTTTTTGGGTTATTAAAGTTTAGCATAGGGTTATGGAAAATATTATAGTTGGGCCCAGAATACTATGAACCATATATTGAGACATTAGAAGGAGGAACATGGTTTTTTAAAGTAGTATTACCACCCATAAAAACCATCCACCATTGTACAGTGTGGGTGTTTACGTTTGGAGAATTTTTATACTAACTATGTTCCCAAAATACACACCACATTTTGAAGCCTTGTAAGGGAGCATGTTTTGTGTTCTTGGTTAATAATTGTATTTGTGCCCCAAATAGAAAACCTTATAGGGGATTTTTTAATGCTTTGAAAATATTTCTAAAAATTATAAGATACCATATTTTAATCATTATCAAACCTATTTGAACCTAAAAAAGATTAATTTGTCTTTGGAGGCTCTCAAGAGATGATTTTGGATCCTCTGACCTCTTCTATTTCCAGAAGGAAGAACCAATGCTCACATTCGATCTCCATTGGTAAGTAGACTTCCTCTAACATGGGTTCTATTGACATTCACATATCTACATTTTATATAGTGATAGGTTATCATCTTAATAATGGATATAATCATTAATTTTATAGATGTTGAATCTA
Organism: Viscum album; assembly: GCA_963277665.1. NCBI lineage: Eukaryota > Viridiplantae > Streptophyta > Magnoliopsida > Santalales > Viscaceae > Viscum > Viscum album. The sequence goes on from OY728119.1 coordinate 2,127,337,632, forward strand.
GTTTTGATTCCTTGATCTCCTTCACCTTCATTATTCATTAGTGCATCTCATTTTGGGTTTTGATTCAATCAGATGGTTAAAGGAAGATGGTTCCGTAAAAAATTTTCCAAAAATTGTAATTCAAAATTTAATAATTAATTGGAAATTATTTCTTCATTTATTAGAGGGACTTTTTTCATATTTTTTGATGTGTTATTTTAAATTGTAATGGAAATCATTAAAATACCAAATTTCAATGGAATTGTAATTGTTCAGTGGATTTTGAGTAAAATTATTATTTTAATTGAATATTGAATTGATGAAATGGTTTGATTTATATTATTGATAATTTTGGATTAAAATAGAATATGATTGGAAAAATGAACTAATTTGAGGAATACATATGGTATGTATTTTAAATTTTAAATGGAAAACTGAACTCAAAAGAAGGAAATTGGATAGTGAATGATGAATTTATTTGAAAAAAAACATACCCAATAATTAATAAACGAAGGAAGGAATTAATGTTTAATTGATTAATTGATTGAAACATATGTGGACTTGAGTAGTTAGTAGGTGATTAGGACATCAATTCTAAGACTCTGACTCCCACGTAATAGATTGACGAATAAAAAAATAACTAAAACATGTTTGGAATGATTTCCCATGATGATTACCATATTTTTATGTTGATTTATTTTCCCATTGTATTGAGACATAGGAATTTTTAACACAAACATAATATATGTAGACGAATGAGAATTTTAATGATTATATAGGAAAAACTAATGTTCCTTAGAGATTATTGCTGTAGTGATTTTAATTATTCAACATGATTTAACATTTTATTATTCACAGAACTATATAATTCATGCTATATATTTTATTTAATTTTCTATATACAATTTTCATTTTATCCATACTTTTTATATATTCCATATATTGATTTCAAATAAAATTTTGGTATAAAAAATGATAATGACATTCCATTTAATATTTTATTCAAATTTAATACATAAATGGTTCAATTTTTTTTGAATTGATTATGAAACTCTAGGTGATACCCAACTAGGTTTCCTATATGACACACATTATTTTCCATTGGTTGTTTTAAGATCTTGTTATTCTGTGTCTAAGGAAACAGAAAGAGCCCCACAGTGGTTCTATTTGTTCTTAAACTGTGGGGATCTTGTGTGATTATAGAAATGGGAGGATCTATGGTCCAATTATTTCAAATGTTTCTAGTGACTATGTTTTATTTTATGATTCAATGATTTTTCATGAAGTTTTCATTAGGTTTACATGAATACATATTATACATTTATTTATGATGATTATTTGGAATACTGACAATGTATTGATTTATCATTCTATTTTTTTCATTATTTTTTTCAAAACCATTCCATTGGATCATGGATATGACGTCAGGACCTATTTTCAAACCAAAGGGGATTGGGAACACCATTCAAGCCTTATCAGGTCTGATTTAGGTATTTCAGTACAAGGGTTTTCGAGTGGGTTCATGACACTCTTCGTTACTTGTGGTATATTTTAGATTATGATATTGATAAAAAGAATATATGAAAAAATCTAGATGACAATGTTATGAAGAATAAATTATATTTATGACAGTAATTTTTTGGTAATGGTATAATTACATAGAACTATTACACATCACTAATGTAGTTTCTATGAATCCATGTGAAAATCAATTGAAATATTTTTAGAAACACTAAAAGTTATTTTCTGGAAAACATGTGATACTATTTAATTTTTATAGATAAAAATGATAGGTAATTATTATTTTTAATTATTAAAATTGTATAACCTTTCTTACACTGATCTTTATTATGATAAATAATTTGAGTAATCTCAAAACCAATCTATGGATAATCAATGTCAAATAATATTTTATAAATTGGTATTATAATTTCAAAAAATATTTGAGGATAAATGGGATTTTAAGTTGTCTAAATTTGAATCCAAGGTTAATTTATTAACTATTTGAAAATTTAAACATACATTCAAGGCCATTAATGACTATAAATTTGGAAAATACTATTTATTTTTTCTTATAAAAAGGCTCTTTAATATAACATCTTAAAAGAAACATGTGATTACGAATTTATCATATAACTCTGAATCAATTATTCTACAATATCTAATAACACATCACCACGATCCTAGGGTGGCCTGTAACCTCTCATCCAAAAGAATTAATTTTAATCTAAAGGAGGATACCGGAAAAAGTGGTAATTGTATTTTTCGATCTATTTCATCATTCATTTTTCATAAATATTATCCAAATATTATATAAATATATTATTACAATGAAATAAATATTGTTAATTTAAATATATTTTTAGTTTATCGGTACAACCGTTTTTATCTCGGTTCAATCTATTAAGAAATTAAAACATCACCCATGTGTATGTATGGACTACCATCTCAATGAAGTGATGTATTTTATTATTCAATGTATCCTATATTCGATGGTTATTATGGTGGATTATACATATATGTGTGATTTCTATAACATATTTATTATTTTTCAAATATAGGATACAATCTTCTTTCTAAGCCTCCAATCCATTGGAAAATGATAACATCGCTCGTATGTACGTGTGGACTACCATATTTGTAATGTGATGGGATAATTGTTTCATTAATTCATTTCATGGATGGTAATAGTAATTTATTCAATAAATATATATGATATTAATTATATAATATTTAGTCTATAAATTTTAATTATAATTTAGTATTCTTTCTTTTCGTTCATCAAAATATTTAAGCATCACTCATGAGTACAAACTCACTACGATCTCCATGAAGTGATATAAATAATTTATCATTGTTGTGTTTTATGTTCAGTTGTAAATGTTTTTATAATGATTAAATATGATATTTTTTACATTATTATGATCCTATATAGGGTGAAATATGGGCTATGGTGGATGTACCATAATAGTTTAAACAAAATAATCACAGAAAATAGAACGATTAACAGATGATGGATTTTTTTGTGATAATTTTCATTGAAAATAGTAAATTATAATATTTATGGGATTGATATATACTAAGATGATTATGAATAATTATTTTATTTAGATAGATAACAAATATTAATTTATTTTATAGGATGTTAAAACTTTTATGAATAAACTTTGGACAAGTGGTATGGGTTTCTTGTCTAACTATTATTTATTTGAGGAAAATTCCATTTCACTACTAATATTACATTTTTTAGTATATATAATTGAAATGAATGTAATTTATGATAATATTCATTAAATTTATATGTATTTATAAATCCATACATTTTATCTATTTCTTTATGTTTTAATGAAATATCTAATAAAGATCTAATTGTTTGGTTACAATCTCATGTTTTATTGGGATTCATTATTTTTTCATTTATATTTTGTGGAATTATATGATTTTCTTAACTATAACCCATATAAATTCTCTTTATATGGTAATTTATTGTTTCTTTCAAGTATTTGTTCCTTTTACCTCTTTTTGGTACTCAACAAGAAAGAACAATTTTTTTTATTAAACTCTACCCTATTTCTACCTTTATGTTGAGAATCCTTTTCCCCCAAATCCGTGTTCTCTAGAAATATTTTATAAATGTGTTTATATTCACTAAAATATTTGATATTTTTATTTTAAAACAAATTATAAATTTCATTTCATATAATTTAATGGAATATTTTCAAAATTTATATTCCCAATTAACTTTTTAAACTTTTAAAATATGTGAAAATAATTGATTCATTTTAATATATACAAAAAGAAAAAATTTCGAAGTATCATGAAAATTATTTATCAAAAATATTATTTTATATGTTTAAAATTCTTTAGGAATGATATCTAATTTCCACATTTTATGGAATTTTAGTTTTTTTAAAATGAATTACCAAATTAAAATTAAGACTTATTCGTTATTGTAATATCGTATTTTATGTTCTTTTATCAATGTTATTTTCATATATATAAATATTAATTGAGGATTTTAATGATAAATTTGTGATATTCACGTATGATTTTATTCACATTTATTCTTAACATCAGTTGTGGTGATGATGTTTTAATTATGATTTCATAAATCCCATTTTCCACATATATTAATTATTCTATAATGAAATAATGATTGTTATTATGATCTTATGGAACACATTTGTATGAATTTAATTATGTGAATGTTTGAATTGAAATATATATCCATCCAATGAAATTTGATAATTATTTATATATAATGATATATTCCAACTCAATTAGTTTATTTTATAATGTACTGGTTTAAGTGGATATTTTACAATTATACATTTATAATACACTTCCAACATTTATCAATATTTAAATCAATGTAATACAAACAACACATGTTGTATTAGAATAAAATAAATCAATGAATTTAAAAATATCAAGAGGTAATTTTTTCCCATATAGACCAATTACCATCATAAGAAATTATATTATAAGAAATAATGGATTTGATAAAGGTATGAGTTATTTATAGAAAATAATTAAACCTATGTTTAATTCTCAGTGAAATAAATTGAACAGTATTAGATCATTTGGAATGAAAAACTACATGACATTGAAAATTTTGAATTGGTTTTTATGGACTAATTATTTATGGAACCTAAATTGTGGTGTATAGTTCCTATAATGATGATAGAATTTCTAATCCTTAAATTTCGATATATGTACTTAAAATTTAATAGTAAAATTATATAATTCATTATATCTGAAAAAAGGATGAATTAAATTTTATTAAAAACAATAATCTATCCCACCATATGCGATGTTTACGTATGGGAAAATCAATAACCAATACATAATGTTGTCTACTAACATTGGATCCACAGATACTTAATTTAAAATGATTAGAAATAATGAAAGTGGGAAGCATTAAATATTCATAATTACATATATTTTTTTGAATTCCCCATTCCGATCTTCCATGATAAGAAGTCCACTAATGATACTTAGAGTGAGTCTACGAGTTAGTGTAAATATGGTATGAAAACTTGGGTGTGAGGAAACTAGAATTCATATATATATATTAGGATTATAAAGATATTTTTACTGAAGGGAAATTTAATAATAAGAGATATATAATGGTTAAGAAGATCTCTATTGGATTCTATTGGATACGGGACATGATATGGATCAAATCCAACTAAAAATATTCATATTCATTACCATTCAATGTATATATGAAATTATATTCACTTTTAGAGTGATATACATTACATGTATTGATATGTAGGATATTTAAATTTGATCACTTTTAATATTTATAGTCATGGAATTTATTATGATAAAATTTATGTTAGAAATCATAATTATTATATATATATATATATTGATAGATGGATATAATATCATATAGAAGTGTATAAAAATGATTATACAAAATTGGGTTTATATAACTGATAGAAAAACATATAACATATCAGATAAAAAATTTAGTTTTTACTATCAATATAAGACATATTATTATATATATTTAACTTATATATATATATATATATTTAAAATTATGGATTAAGAATAAAATTGAATCTATTATTATAAGTAATATTAAATTTATATAAAAGAAATATAGTGTTTAGACTCTATAAGAGTAATAACCTTTCATCTTCTTCCTCTGGAAATATTATTTGTGGAATATCATCTAGATATATCTATACATTTCATATCAAGGAAACTAAATTTTCATTGAAACTTTATAAAAAATAATTCTTTACTCATTCAATAGATTATTTTTCATCTTCTTCTACAATTGACTTCTTCAGGTGTAATCAATGTTCCCTATTCATTTATAGATGGAATAAAATATAAATTATTATATAAAAAACAATTTTTAGTTGGTTTAGAATAAATATATTATTAATATTTTTTCCATGATAAAATACATTCATTGGATTCAGAATTCGGTTTTCATGGATTAGTTAGACACAAAAAGTACATATTTTCATTGTTATAAAAAATATGAATCCATAGAGGAGGGGGATTTATCTTCCAAATCATCTTTTGATCATGAAAAGAATGAAAATTTTTTTATGTGGATCCTTATAGTTGATACAATATTTAATTAAGAAACTTCCTAATTTGTTATACTATGTACCACAGTGTAGTAACCCATCATTTAGTTTTTATCATCATGTCTATGATATGTGGAATTATATTTGTATTGATATAATAAACAATTAATGATTCACATATTTAAAATATATATAAATTAATCGGAAAAGAATAATTTTTTCATCTTCTATAGCTATGTTTTTTTAATATTGGATGAAATGAGTATATAATATTTAACATAGAATCAATAATATTTCCGATTTATTTTGTAAAATATATTATAAAATAAATAAGGGGGAAGTATTGATGATATATAATATACCTTTATAAGCTATATCCATATCATTTAAAGAATAAATCTCGAGCAACATTCTTTTATGATAATTGAAAACCACAATCAATACTGTTTATCACTCTTAAATAAATATCATATATTTGATAGATGTATAACTATTTTATTTATGAGAGTTTTTAATATAGAATCTTAATGAATTCACAGTAATAATAATGAGAGGTAAACCACAAATACATTCATTATTTTGGAACCATTTCACTTGTCAAAAAAATTCCTCACAACCAAAACCTAGTGGGAGGATTTTGATCTGTATATTTTTCAGTGATGATAAGGGAGGCCCCTTCTCATAGATATTTTTTATGTATATGAATAATTATCACCCAAGTCACAAGATGATCTCTCGAGCTATATAGATTCATTAAAACACAAGAAATATCTATTTGAATATTAATGAAGATGATTATTTCTTCATGGGTGATATGGGGGAGAGAAGTATAGCTCGAGATACGAAAGGTAATGTGGTTTCTACCTCCACTAATTATTTTGGAAGAGGTGATTTTGTTCTAGAAGAGGCTTGGGAATTTCTAAAAGGTATGGAGATTTTATCACTAAGAATATAATGCAATTTTTGGTTGAAATAGATTAGTTGAAAGTCGAATGTTTACTCAAATACCTTATTACTACACATTTTTCCATTTTGATAACATTTTTGGAGATGTAAAACCCTAATCAACAATTGGGTGAGATTTTATCACACTCAGAAAGGGGGAAATAAGGTCACTGATTTTCTTTTTTATGGTTTTCCCACGAATGGAACTTTGTATCATTCTGTAGTTTTAGTCATCTTCCCCTAACCTGCGCAGAACTTGTTAGAGAATATTCTCCTAGAATTCACTACTTTAGACTCCCGGATTCATGGGGCTTTTTTCCTACCCACATGTGGCTTCATTAATTTTTTTTCTTTTGGAAGAGATATATATATATATATTAGTTTTTTTAATATAACATAACAATACAAGGGTAATGAAAAACATTTATAAATTATTTCCTATATATGATCTTCTAAATTTCAATATCCCAAAACACATTATATTTATTTATTGAGCAGAGTAGATTTAATTACATGGATATACCAAAAACATAGAAGAATTTCTAGAAAAGGGACTATTTTTTACATGGTTTAAGGTAAGGTAGTTGTTTTAAAATAAATATTTTATAGACATAATGTATTTTTATACTTCCTTTAAAATGAATTTTAGAAGAAAAAGTCAATTTGTTATGAATTTTTTAAATTTTAAGTCATTTTATTATAAAAATTAATGATTCTTATTCATTTCAAAAATTATAGTTTATTCATGCATTTATATGTCCCAAAATCTATATTATCTTTAGTAGAACTCACATTAGGGTTTAATTTTAAATGTGTTTATTGAAAGGTAATGTAATATTATCCCTCATTGGTTTATCATTATAGAGATCTTATAATGATTACATCTTTTACATAGTACTATTATTTATGTTTTATCATAATCGAAAATTACATAATATGAAATATTATATGATGAATAGGTTTTCTGGTTGTGTTCATTGATTTTAAATATGAAATATTCTAAGGTTTTGTTTAATTAATCATCTTCAAAAATATATTTTAACATTCACATCTTATGCATGATTTTATAAAATTTTCTATGAAACACGCATGTGATTTAATGATTTTATAAAAGATAAAAATTTAAATATAATAAATTCCATTAAATTTTAATACATGTTTTCTTTTTTTGAATTATTAATAAATGTGGGAATACGGAATAAACCAAATCCTTTGTGGTGCTTCAGCCACTATAGAAAGGGAGAGTCTATTAAAATACTGCAACCCTTTAGGTAATCAGTTGGAGTTAACTGAACGAATGTTACTCCATGAAGATGATGAATTGTCTTCAATAAATGTTATGATATGACAATGTTTAATTTACTCCAGGTATAATTTTGGAATTTTATGTTTAGGTGATTCTGTGATGATATATATATATTATTCATGTTATTATTATAATTTTTACTACACTTTAAATATGTTTTTTTAAATATATTTTCATTTAATTATAATATGATAAATTTGAGAGAAACTCAAGGTAATAATAATTACATAGATAAAAGTTTTTTGTTTTCATATAATATATGTTCATAAAATCTAATTATTTATTTAAAAAAAGAATAAGATATTTCCTGATTTATATATTTTTATTAAATAACATTCAAACTATTTTCTTCCATTAAAATGGCTATTGAAACAAATTAAGAAACATTTTCATGATATATTTATGGATGTTAATGTGATTTCATTATTTAATGAACTATTTTATAATAGTTCAATGTTTTTTGAATTATTTTTTCATAATAATTATTTTAATGAGTTTCATGAATTTTTTAAAAAATGGTATTAGATAATTAAATTTGTAAACCCCATAGTAATATTTATATAATCACCCACTTTTTTAAAAGAATTTACATGGGCTAGAGAAGAGTAATATCAATTTACTGTAGGGTGAGAATTATCTCTGAGTACTGTATATGTAGTATTGAGAAGTTTGTTTCATGATAAAAATTATTTTGAATGAAATATTTTGTTTTGTTATGTAGGTGTTTGAAAAATTATTTAAATCAATATACCTAGATGATATTTGGGATGTTGATCACTCATCCTTTGAATCAAGTTTATAATTATAAGGTTATATTAATGGGCCACATCTTGTTTTAAGGAAAGTATGAGATTTTTAGCACCAAACTTGGGATTGTGGTATTAAATATTATGTAAATGGAGGGGTTTAGGAAACCATGTGGAATATTATGTTATTATATATGGATATGTTATATTTATGTGGATATTAGATATAATATTATTAGATATTGAGTATATTTTTTTGTTAATGAGAGATTATGAAATCCAATATTTCCAAATATAATTAGATTTTTATAAAAATACTTGGATTTTGTTGTCATAAGTTTTGTATATAATAAGATTCACTTTTATGATGAATAAAATTCATGAGTAATTCAGATAATATTTTTATATAAGGAATATCTTTTTTAAATTATAACTAATAAAAAAGTAAATTATTTATCATTTAAATTAAGATGTTAAAATCTATCTTGTTGTAACATTTAGATGTTATTATATGATTAAAGACTGGTTTAAAGATTATATAGAGGGAATCAAACTTGAAGGTGTCATCCCTTATAGATTATTTTATTGTAAATATTATTAGTAACCCAATTTCAAATGATTTTGAAATGTTTTTCAATATCATTTTCTTGCATGTAACTATATGAAATATCTAATATATATTCTATACGAAGATATTTTTAAGGATCAAATTTTATCTATGATCAAATAATAGACCCCCATCTATCATACCTTGCTCGATTTGGGACATATAAACAATGGAATTCTAAAATTTCCCCATTAATAAAATCAAAGGAAGCACTCAATGATTATAAAAAAGAATTATAATAGGGAGAAATATGAAAATATTTTATTATTCCACTTTTAAAAAATCCAAATATTGATAATGTTTTTAAAAATAAAAATATTTTAACCCATCAAAATTGATACCAAAATATTATTTGATAATGATTAGGTTCATACAATTTTTTTGAAAGTATAAATTAATAGTAATTTTATAATGATTTTCTGATGTTTTCACAGATTTATCCAAATTTCTAAATTTGTTTTTGGATAAAATAAATAGTAGATTTCAAAAATATCTTTAATTCATTGACCCTTTTCATTTGAGAGTTACTATATATAGGTAATTTGGAAATTTTTTAAGGAATGAGTTTTCTGATGAAAATTACTGAATATAAGTTTCATTCTAAGTGAAAGTAATAGAACAATGTAATATTTTTATGATTGAAAAAATATAGGGATTGGAATCTAGATAAGTGAAATTTTGGGTTCCTTTTTGTTTAGTGATATAGATTGGATGTAATAATTCATGTAAGGATGGAATAATGTAATTGTGACAACTAGGCTCCGGTGACAGCACATACACCCCACCTTAACATGGTCGTCGGGTCCTTGCCCACCAGGTACCCCCAGTTGCCCCCGTAGACATGTGGGGCCCGCCCCAGGGTCCACCCACGTGCCTGAACGGGTCATCTGACTAATGATTGTCCCCACAGGCCAACACATGTCCTTTCCAGTGCGCCTTGTCCTCACTCACACACACCCTGGGAAAATTTTCCAGAAGGTCACCCATCCTGATCACTACTCCAGGCCAAGCACGCTTAACTATGGAGTTCTAATCAGACAGGCTCCCGAAAAGGAAGGTGCACCTTGTTGGAAGTTTCCCAGGGTGTCTGTGAGTGAGGACAAAGCACACTGGAAAGGACATATGTTGGCCTGTGGGGACAATCATTAGTCAGATGACCCGTTCAGGCACGTGGGTGGACCCTGGGGTGGGCCCCTCATGTCTGCGGGGGCAACTGGGGTACCTGGTGGGCAAGGACCCGACGACCATGTTAAGGCGGGGTGTATGTGCTGTCACCGGGGCCTAGTTGTCACATTTGGTATCAGAGTCCCGAGTTATGTGGTAGAACTGAACTCCTATGATACCAATTTGTCACGACCCGTCCTCAGGGCCCATGTCGTGACTACCCCAAGCCCGCCTTCCATAGGCCAGGGGTTGGCGACTAGCACCAAGGCCTAAAATACCAGTAAAAGGGAAGGCATTGCCTTTGTAAAGTAAACCACAAACACCACAGAGTAAGCAGGCGGAAGTAAAACACTAATTAAAAGCTGGTACAACAGTAAGTGCGGAAAAGTAAGTGGGCTAGTATACAAACCCCAAATGAAAGTAAAGTACAACTGGAAGGGGAAAACAGCTACGGAAAGTAAAGCCGCAATGTCGATCCACCCACTGGATGTCCCACCTGAAGGGTGAGTACAGATAGCCTCTGTAGCTCCTCGGGTCCAGCCGTCCGCTCCGAGTACGTCTCGCCCAATGGTCCACCTCCAGGTACCGTCCTGCTCCGCAAGCCTCAACCACGATCAGCACTTGCCGTTGTCTGCAACCAACACAATGTAGTGCGGGCATAGCCCGTGCAGGGGTGAGTATAAGCTACTCAGTAGGGACCCTGAGACCCCCGAAGGTCTCCCAGAATCCACAATGGATAAAATCCACAAAGGAAAGATACAATCACAAAGTAACATCCGACACTCCTTTGGTATATGCCCATACATATACCAAAGTCATCAATTCTTGTTCTGCTCCAACATCTGAGCCCAAGTACAACCCAGTCCACACAGGAAAGAAAAACGTAAATCCACACAGGATAGCTCAACACAATCCACATAGGAAAGCAAAACAGGATTAAGCTCACACAGGTATACTTCTTCCTATGACGATAGAGATGATCAGATATATCCACTGATTCATCTAAGCCGTCGAACCCACAAAGGATCAATAGGTACTAACCCCCGCAATGACCCACAAGGGATCTGACCCACACAGAATCGATAGGTAACTAACCCCCGCAATGACCCACAAGGGATCTGACCCACACAGGATCGATAGCTAACTAACCCCGCAATGACCCACAATGGATCTGACCCACAAAGGATCGATAGGTAACTAACCCCCGCAAACACCCACACAGGATCGGACCCACACAGGATCTGTAGGCTCTGGCTCACACAGAACCGCTGAGCGCTGACCCACACAGGATCGGTCCCATATAGGATCGGTAGCACTGATCCACGTAGGATCGCTGAGTGTTGTAGTCGTCGCCGTCGAATCCACTGAGGATCTCCATACAGTCATCGTCGTCATCACAGTCGCAAACACAGCCAGCACTAGGGTTCCCACTCACAGCAATCTCGTTCGGGAGGGTCCGCTCCATGATCCGACAGGCTGATACAACAACTGACACATAGTCCAGAGTTGATGTATCTAAAAGTTCCGTATCGACAACAGGAACTCAACGTCGCAGACGGCGCGTCAATCGGACGCCCGGTCTGAGAGTTATTGGATTTTTCATCCCAGGGGCCCGGTTGGGTTTTAAGGCAAAACCAACCCGACCGTACTCCACCAGCGTCCAAACCACGGGCGGAGTATGCCAAAAGATTTGTCTCACTAAGTGGAATCTTACAAAGTCGACGGCACGTCAATCGGACATCCTGAGCTTAAGATATGAGTGTTTCCGCTCTGAGGGCCCGGTTGGTTTCGTGTACGAACCAACCCGGCCGAACCCAAAGTATTTCGAATCCTTGAGTGCGATATAACAAAATGGTCGTCTCGATCCAAGGATTGCATCCCAATGACGGTGTGTCGATCGGAGGCCCGTAGCACAAGTTATGGGCGTCTGACCGGAAAAGATTCAGTATTAAGGGGTTCGGGCCCGGTCCGACCCGGCCCGATACCCCCAGGGTAGGCCCGAACCGGGTCAACCCGAACAAGGCCCGGGTCTAGCATGCTTGGGCGCAGCCCGGCCTGTCCGGTGAGGCTCGGCATGGCCCGACCCGTCCTGGGCGCGGCCCGGCCTGGGCGTAGCGCGCCCAGTGTGCTGGCCAGGCACTCGGCCAAACGACCGACCCGTTTGGAGTGGGGGGCGCTTGCCCCCCTGGTTGTAACCGCAGACCCCCCTTAATGGGGGGCCGCACAGCTGGCCGGCCGGGGGTTTGAACCCTCGACCTCTCTCCTGTCCGGCCGGGCCACCCCGGCCGGCCAGTTTCTGCCTCCACGGGACCAGCGATGGCCTGTCCCCCCTACTCCGACGCCGGCGGCCCGGAATCGGCCGCCGGTCTCCTTGCTCCGCCGTAGCCCAGAACCAGCCGTGACCTTGATTCGTCCGGTGCGGCGCGACGGCGCCGCGACTTGGTTCAAATTTCACGGCGTCGCGTGACGGCGCCGCACAATACTTGTCGCACGATCCCACACGGTGTGACGACACTACGCCATTCCATTCCAATACGCAATTAAAACAAAATCAATATTGGAGGAGGGTCGGTCGTGTTTGTGTGGTCCGGCCCCCTCTCGTTAGTCGATATCAATTGGTCGTAATTTCACGAAGAACGACAAGGTATTATTCACGAACAAAAATAAATAAATAAATCCCCTACCTCGTGCGAGCATGAACGGTGGTTCGTCGAACGAGGATTCGTCGCTGGAAGAGACGTTGCGGAAGGAGATATTGCAGAAGGAGACATCGCGGAAGAAGATGTCATGGAAGAACCGTCGCGGTATACGACGTCGCGTAGTCGGTCTCCGAGGACTCGGCGTTCTTCGACGGAGTTCGATGTGTTCTTCGCGTTCTTCGTGTTCTTCGACGAAGAAGGTGAAGAACTTCTGGCTTCCCTTATATTTTCTCCCCAAACCTCTCAAGAAACAAATCCCCCATATAAAATAAGAACCTCCCTTATTTTATTAACTCAACAAAGCTTTTGAAATTCAAACATCCACACTTAACTCACTTAATTAATAACATAAGCTGTCAAGAATTAATGGTGAGTTGAGGGGGTTGAAGAATATGAAGGGGTGGGGTTCGTGTAGGCCCCACCACCCTCATAACCTCCCTTGGGAAGTTGGGTAGTTACCCAACTTCCACCCAAAGCCTTAAACCACTAAAAGAGAAATAAAAATTGTAGTTTAATTATAAATTAAACTTCCACAATTTTTATCATCTTCTCTCATGCAAACACAACTCTGGAAATGGCATTCATAAGCAATTACCGGCGCTACAGTTCCATTGGTGAACTCGGAATTCGATTCCGAGCACCGTTTCAAAAGTTAGAAATTCTCTCTCGTTCAATCACTGAACGTACCCGAGCTAATCTTCGGATAGAAATTCCGGGAACACCAGGCCTCGGAATCAAGTGCCATCAGAAACTGCGTTCATTTAAAATCCCAAAGAAAATTAAGAAAAAAATTTACTTGAATTTTATGGCTCTTTACATTAGCAGCAGACGGTTGAGGGGCCACCCAGGCAGAGGCAGAGAGTCGACCGTGGTAGTCCATTGGGAGATGGCGGACGAGGCAGAGGAGCTGGCCGAGCAGCAGGTGGTGGGTGACGCTTTGAGGCCCTACCACCACCACCACAAGGAGTTCCACCCCGACCACAGGGAGCTGGCAGGCAGAGACAGGCACAGCTCCAGGCAGCAGAGGCCTCCGACCACGGCATGCCCACGATGATTCGAGTTACTATTTTTGTCTATTCCACCCATTCTGCAGTTCTTATAGACACAGGAGAGAGTCACTCTTTCATAGCCGCTTCCCTTGTTCAGAGCTCGGAGATTCTGACAGAGCTGTTCGCTCGATTCTTACAGCTAGAGACTCCTACAAGAGTAGACTCGACGATTACACACTGGTTCCGGTAGTGTGAGCTTACTCTAGGAGGCGAGAGCTTCGGCTGAGATCTTCTTATAGCGGTGTCGAGGCCTTACGACGTCATCTTGGGCATGGATTGGATGTCTACAGTCCATGCACAAATTGACTGTATTAGGCGCAAGGTGTGATGTGTATGCACCGACCGGAGTCGGTTCACCATCACCGGCGAGAAGGGAGCCTTTGCAGCATAGGATGGACTCTCGTAGAGGAGAGGACATCCCATCACTCATCAGTTGGCTAGCCTCATCCTAGGAGCAGTTGACATGCGGAGTCCTAGTTTTCCTGCAGTGGTGGATCAGTATGTGGACGTCTTTCCCGACGATGTCCTAGGGATACCTCCTCGCAGAGAGGTAGAATTTTATATTGACATGTACCCCGGGATAGCCCCGATATCGACTCCAGAATATCAGATGGCCCCTACCGAGCATTGAGAGATAAGGGTACAGTTGGAGGAGTTGCAGGGCAAGGGGTTCATCCGACCCAATGTTTCACCCTGGGCTTCCCCGTTTTTGTTCGCCAAGAAGGCGGACGGGAGCTTGCGACTTTGTGTCGAATATCATCACCTAAACCAGGTGACAGTGAGGAACAAGTATCTGCAACCAAGTATTGATGACCTCTTCAATCAGATCATGGGAGCACGGTGGTTCACAAAGATAGACCTCAGGTCAGGATATCATCAGCTCAGAGTTCTGAACAAGGATGTCCAGAAGACGGCCTTCAGGTGTCGGTAACGCCACTATGAGTTCTTAGTTATGCCATTCGGTGTAACCAATGCTACAGTAGTTTTCATGGCCCTCATGAATAGGATCTTTCAGCCATACCTTGATCAATTTGTCGTGGTCTTTATCGACGACATTTTGATCTACTAGACGATTGAGGAGGAGCACACCTACCACTTGCGAGTTGTACTAGACACACTCCGAGAGAACCAGATTTATGGTAAGCTATCGAAGTGTCAGTTCTGGATACGTGAGGTCTACTTCTTGGGACACGTCATCTTTTAGGTGGGAGTTGCGGTGGATCCTGTGAAGATCGAGGATGTGCTAGCTTGGGAGCCACCCAGGAGCGTGACGGAGGTGCGGAGTTTCTTAGGAGTAGCTGGATACTACCAGAGATTCGTGCCAGACTTCTCCAGAGTTGCGGCACCACTCTCAGCTTTGACGAAGAAGGGGAAACCCTTTGTGTGGTCAGAGAGATGGTAACACATAGAGGACCATTCAGAATCTCGAGGACATGCTCCGCTCATGATTCCTCGACTTTGGTCGCTGCTGGGAGGACCACCAACCCTTGGTGGAGTTTGCGTACAACAACATCTACCACTCCACCAACAGGATGGCACCATACGAGGCGTTGTACGACCGACCTTTCAGATCTCCTTTGTGCTGGATAGACCCTGGGGATTCAGCACATGTGGGATCGGAGGTGGTCCAGGCCACAACAGAGAAGGTCCAGGTCATCCAGGAGCGGATGAGGACAGCTCAGAGCCGACAGAAGTCTTATGCTGACAGGAGGTGGAGGCCACTAGAATTCGAGGATGGTGACCACGTCTTCTTGCATGTCTCACCTCGATGTGGACTATGGAGATTTCGCCGGGGCGGAAATTTCTCTCCACGCTTCATCGAACCATTTCAGGTCCTCAGCATGATTGGCGAGGTGGTTTATCTCTTGGCTCTACCACCTTAGTTGCACCGGGTGCACGACATCTTCCACATATCTCAGCTGAAGAGATACGTGCACGACCTGACGTATATCATTTACCATGGGAAGCTAGACGTTGATGATGGGGTGACTTTTACGGAGGTCCCAGTGGAGATCGAGGATCGACAGGAGCGGTTCCTACGTGGACGGTCGATTCCTCTAGTGCATATCCGATGGCAGCATGAGAATCTCCAGGAAAGCACTTGGGATCGGGAGGCTGAGATGCATGCTCCGTACCCAGATTTTTTTTCCTTGATTGTGATGTATCTTTACGGTGATGTAAAGCCCTAAGGTGGGAGTAATGTAAAGACCCATAAAATTCAAGGAAAATTTTTTCTTAATTTTCTTTTGGATTTTACATGAACGCAATTTCTGACGGCATTCGATTATGAGGCCTGGTGTGCCCAGAATTTCTATCTGAAGTTTAGCTCAGGTACGTTCAGTGAACGAACAAGCGGGAATTTATAACTTTTGAACCGGTGCTCGGAATCAAATTCCGAGGGCACCCATGGAACTGTAGCACCGGTAATTACTTATGAATGCCATTTCCGGAGTTGCGTTTGCACGAGAGAAGATGATAAAATTTTTGGAAGTTTAATATATAATTAAACTACAATTTTTATTTTTCTTTTAGTGGTTTAAGGCTTTGGGTGGAAGTTGGGTAACTACCCAACTTCCCAAGGGAGGTTATGAGGGTGGTGGGGCATACACGAACCCCACCCCTTCATATTCTTCAACCCCCCTCAAGTCACCATTAATTCTTGACAACTTATGTTATTAATTAAGTGAGTTAAGTGTGGATGTTTGAATTTCAAAATCTTTGTTGAGTTAATAAAATAAGGGAGGTGATTATTTTATTTGGGGGATTTGTTGCTTGAGAGGCTTGGGGAGAAATGCTAAGGGAAGCTAGAAGTTCTTCATCTTCTTCGTGAGAGAACACGAAGAATGCGAAGAACACATCGAACTCCGTCGAAGAACATCGAGTCCTCGGAGACCGACAACGTGACGCCGCATACCGCGATGTTTCTTCCGCGAAGTCTTCTTCCGCAACATCTCCTTCCGCAACATCTCCTTCCGCGACGTCTCTTCCCACGACAAATACTCATTTGACCTCCGTTCAAGCTCTCCCGAGGCGGGGGATTTATTTATTTATTTTTGTTCGTGAATACTACCTTTTCGTTCTTTGTGAAATTACGACCAATTGATATCGACTAACGATAGGGGGCCGGACCACACAAACACGGTCGACCCTCCTCCAATATTGATGTTGTTTTTATTGCGGATTGGAACGAAATGGTGTGGTTCCATCACACCGCGCGAGATCGTGATGGAAGTAATGTGCGGCGCTGTCGCGCGGCACCGTGAAATTTGAACCAAGTCGCGGCACCATTGTGCCGTGCCGGAGAACCGAAAAAAACCCGCGGCCAGAACGAGGCCGCGATGGAGGGGTGCGACGCCGTCGTGCCGCACCAGACGAATCAAGGCCGGAGATGATTCCGGGCCGCGGCGTAGCAAGGAGACCAGCGGCCGGTTCCGGGGTGCCGGCGTCGGAGTAGGGGGGACCGGCCGTCGCTAGTCCCGTGGAGGCAGAAACCGGCCTGCCGGGGCAGGTCAGCCGGACAGCAGAGCATCCGGGGGTTCAAAACCCCAGCTGGCCAGCTGAGCGGCCCCCATTAAGGGGGGTCGCGGTTACAACTATGGGGGTAGGTGCCCCCCACTCCAAACGGCTCGGCAGTTTGGCCGAGCGCCTGGCCAGCGCGTTGGGGGTGCTGCGACCAGGTCGGGCCACACCCGGCCGCACCGGCCGGGCCGGGCCATACCCAAGCAGGCCGGACCTGGGCCATATTCGGGTCGACCCGGTTCGGGCGGACCCTGGGGGTATCGGGCCGGGTCGGACCAGGCCCGAACCCCTTAATACCAAATCTTTTCTGGTCGAATGCCCATAACTTGTGCTACTGGACTCCGATCGACGTACCATCAGTTTCGATGCGATCCTTGGATCGAGGTAGTCGTTTCAGTATATCGCACTCAAGGTTTCGGAATACTTTGTGTTTGGTCGGGTTGGTTCGTACACGAAACCAGTCGGGCCCTCGGAGCAGAAACACTCATATCTTAAGCTCCGGACATCCGATTGACGTGCCATCGACTTTTTTGGATTCCTCTTAGTGAGACGGATATTTTGGATTACTCTGCCTGAGGTTTGGAAAGAGGTGGAGTACAGTCGAGTTGGTTTTTCCTTAATAACCAACCCGGCCCCTGGGACGAAAAAGCCAATAACTCTCAGACTGGGCGTCCGATTGACGCGCCGTCTGCGACGTTGAGTTCCTGTTGTCGATACGAAACTTTTGGATACATCAAATCTGGACTATGTGTCAGTTGATGTATCAGCCTCTCGGCTCGTGGAGCAGACCCTCCCGAATGAGCTTGCTTTGTGCGGGAACCCTAGTGCTGGGTGCGTTTGCGACTGTGACGACGACGACGACTGTACAGAGATCCTCACTGGATTCGACGGCGATGACTACAACACTCAGCGATCCTACGTGGATCAGTGCAACCGATCCTGTGTGGGTTAGCGCTCAGCAGTTCTATGTGAGCCAGCGCCTACAGATCCTCTGTGGGTCCGATCCTATGTGGGTCTTTGTGGGGGTTAGTTACCTATCGATCATGTGTGGGTCAGATCCCTTGTGGGTCATTGAAGTGGTTAGTTACCTAGTCATCCTGTGTGGGTCAGATCCCTTGTGGGTCATTGCGGGAGTTAGTTACCTATCGATCTTGTGTGGGTCAGATCCCTTGTGGCTCATTGCGGGGGTTAGTACCTATTGATCCTTTGTGGGTCCGACAGCTTAGATGAATCAATGGATATATCTGATCATCTCTATCGTCATACGAAGAAGTATACCTGTGTGAGCTGAATCCAGTTTTTCTTTCCTATGTGGATTGTGTTGAGCTATCCTGTGTGGATTTACGTTTTGCTTTCCTGTGTGGACTGGGTTGTACTTGGGCTCGGATGTTAGAGCAGAATGATAATTGATGACTTAGGTATATGTATGGGCATATACATATGCAGTGTCAGATGTTACTTTGTGATTGTATCTTTACTTTGTGGATTTTATCCTTTGTGGATTCTGGGAGACCTTTGGGGGTCTCGGGGTCCCTACGGAGTAGCTTATACTCACCCCTGCACGGGCTATGCCTGCACTACGTTGTGTTGGTTGCAGACGACGGATAGTGCTGATCGTGGTTGAGGCTTGCGGAGCAGGATGGTACCGGGAGGTGGACCATTGGAAGAGACGTACTCGGAGCGGACGGTTGGACCCGAGGAGCTGCAGAGGCTATCTGTACTCACCCTTCAGGTGGGACTTACAGTGGGCGGCTCGACGTTGCATCTTTACTTTTAGTTGCTGTTTTCCCTTTCCAGTTGTACTTTACTTTCAGTTGGTGTTTGTATACTGGCCCACTTACTATTCCGCACTTACTGTTGTACCAGCTTATACTTAGTGTTTTACTTGTTCTTGCTTTCTCTATGGTGTTTGTGGTTTACTTTACAAAGGAAATTCCTTCCCTTTTACCGGGATTTACGCCTTGGTGCTAGTCACCAGCCCCTGCCCTATGGAAGGCAGGCTTGGGGTAATCACGGCACGGGCCTTGAGGACGGGTCGTGATAGTAATATCATCAAATTTATATATATGTATTTTCTAA
Organism: Viscum album; assembly: GCA_963277665.1. Lineage (NCBI taxonomy): Eukaryota > Viridiplantae > Streptophyta > Magnoliopsida > Santalales > Viscaceae > Viscum > Viscum album. The sequence goes on from OY728119.1 coordinate 2,127,357,784, forward strand.
ATGAATTTTATTATCAAACAACTCAACAAAAAATATAACATGATTAATCTCATTTTATTGAATCCATTGAATGAATTAATATTTTGGTATGATAAAAAAACATCAAAAAAATAATGTTGGATGATAACTATGGATCCTGGAATAATAAATATAATAGAATCAACAATAATAACATTAAAAATCATTTAATAAATCAAAATAGGAAAAATTTGGAGCCATATTAATTCTTATCGACCATGAGGAATACTCCCCAAAATATAATGATAGTGAAAATGAATAGTAGAAAAAATATCAGAACCATCCTTGTGAGTGGGGAAAATTAAATGAATAGATATTTGGATTATGAAGATACGTCTATTAAAGAGGTATTTGAAGATAAAAGACATATTATGGTTATGAATATAATTAAATGATTCGTTTGGATAATTGATAATAAATAAATCATATTGGCCATAAATTATTCATATTGTTTATCACTATAATTATATATGAAGTTATATTCACTTTTTGTATCCTATACATTCATTGTATTTATATAATGATTATTTAAATATAATCACATTTCATATTTATACATTTGGTATTTTGATGATAAATTGTTCATTAGAAATCCGAATTACTTAATATATATATATATAGTGATTTATGAAAATAGTATCATATTGATCTATATAAAATAATTTATATTAAGAAATGTGCTTCATAGGAAGTGTAAAAATATAAGTCATTAACAAAAATATTTCATCAAGGTATTGGTAATGCATATTATCATATATATTTAATATATTATATATGCCTAATATGATATTTATGAAATAAGAAAAAAATGGAATATGTTGAAATATATAATAAACCCATTAAATAAATGAAAAGGACTATTTGAACAGTAAAAGAGGAAGACCACATCATCATCTTTCTATGGTATTATGATTCATATGATATAACCTTAAAGTATAGGTATTCATATACAAAACTATATATTTTTATCAAACAATATAGATATTTTCATAAAAAGTATCTTGAAGATAATTCTAGACTAGTTTGATAGACCCTTTTTCATCGTCTTTTACAAGAATCATCTTTGAGCATCATCAATGGTTCCTTATTCATTTCCAGAAGTAATAATATATATATGTGTGTGTGTGTTTCAAATACATATGGAATTTGATATATATATATATATATTCCATATATTTTAATGTTACATACATTATCTGTCTTCACAACTAGGTTTTCATAGAATTGTATGATAGATAAAATAAAGGATATTGTGTAGGGATTCTACAAACATGATTGGAAGAGGGGTGTATCTTCACAATAATTTGTAGATGATGAAAACAAATACATTGTTTTATATATATGAAATTACATGATAAATGATATTTTAGACATGAACATTGAGATATGGTCTGAAGAAGACCTATATACAGTGACCCATCATAATGTTTGAGAAAACATGTGCATAAAATGATGAACCTCATCCATAATGTATTTACACCTAATTAAATACTCATATATTTAATATATAGATAATTTAAGGTATTAGACATTACCATAGTGATCCTTAGTAGTTATGGTTTATTATTATAGGAAAAAATGGGTATATAAGATATAACATTTAAATTAAACACCTTGTGATAGATTTAGTTAAATATATATTAATATAAAATCATGTTATAGTGTGTAAGATATATCATATAATTTAATAAGTTGTTTACATCACACTTAAAAAAATACTAGAGTCAGATTCTTTTATTCTTATATGAAACCAATATCATTATTGTTTCTCCCTCATATATGTATACATATATATGATATTTTTTAAATAATTAATCATCTTTAGGTGGAATGAATCCTATGTGAATCTCAATGAAATCCCCATCTTACCTATAAAAGTCTTAAAATGTTTTTTTTATAATTCCATCTTGTAAATTATCAAATTTACATGTAATATTTATAAAAATAAATAAATATTATCGTTTATTATAAAATAGATCACTTCCATGATTTACCACCAATCTAAAATCTCATATAGTTATATAGTTTGAAAAGACAATATATTTCTTTAGTGATAGAAGACAGAAAATTCTACTTATTTTTTACCAAGGATGAAGTGTGACGTCCTGGATCTGGGTGCCACTAAATGGGTGGCCAAAAACCAATTGGTCACATGACTTCAAGCGCCTTTCCGAAAATGCCAAAGGCTGACGACTAGTAGTGATGTCCTAGGTTTAATAGTGGGGAAACTGTTCCCTCATTTGTAAAATTGTAGCGCAGTAGGAAAAATAAAAACATACTAAAAATGGAAGTAGTAAACAACACCAAGCTGAAAAAGACAAACGTAAAGAAGTAAAACATGACAACTATCATATATATAAAGGATGATGTAATATGTCCCTAATTCTAAGAAATCAGTCAAAACAGGATACACTATAATCTAAAATAAAACATTACAATGTGCAAGTACAGCAAAGCAAAACAAAACAGCGCAGCAGGAACTCATCAACATCGCAAGACTAAGCGTGATCCCATGCTCTCCTACTCTTCTAAAACAATCAAGTACCTGTATAGGGACTCTTTCCTTTATCAACACCTACCACAATATAATTTTTTTGGGCCCAAGACATGACCCAAACAGGGTGTGAGAAATAAAACCCATTAGGAAACCACCAAAGGCCCATGCCCAACTGTCAGTAAAAATGTGCAACAGCAGTGTTCAAATATAAGGACTTGGCCTTAAAACATTACACAATATTGAATTTAACGAATAATTTACATTTAAAATCTTTTCAGGTTTAGCGTTTTATAGAATTAGTCCAAAACTATATCATTTCATTTCAAATAAAAAGTAGACACTTCCACTCAGTTTCTATTTTTTCACAAAACAATAACTCTTGAAAAAACGATTCATGTCTCGTTCATTGTTTAAGACAACATGAATTTTCCTTGATCCCATCCTTGACCATATTCCACATTATTTCCGATGAAAAACATTTCAAAACATGCGATGAGTATAAAAATCTAAGTAAGGGATACACAAATAACGAAAACTGTTAGTTTTTAAAAATAAATATTAAACCATGAATACTTTAACATAAGTAATAATTTTCACCTTTATGAAGTAGTAAATAATCTATACTGAATAAAATATCACTACTTACCCTTATTTAACCAAAATATTACCCTTATAATGAACACATAACATATAAATGTAATTTGGGACATAAACATACTTAAATGGAAAAACTGTACGGTCAACTTCCACACATATCACTAAATAAAATAGTCATATGGCCGACTTCCATACCCAATGCATTGGAGTTTATAATGTAACCACCCATTATGGTTTATCACATAACCACCCTTCATTTGGTTTATCACATAACAACCCCTAAAATGTCCATGTACCATTATAAAATCATAACACAAAAAATATTGCAAATATAAACATTTCACTAATAACATTTAATTTGTAATCACAAAAAATAATTTTAAGATATTGAAATAATAAATCCATTTCCAAAACCATTTTCAATACCAAAACACCCAAAAACAAAATAATGGATTTCCTTTTCATTTAAGAAAACATTAAGGCTTATAGAGGAAGCCAAATAACGATTACGGTGGCGGGGAGGTCATTGTCACCAAAAATGTTAAAAACATTCCATTTTTCATTTAGTAAAACACTTCGTAGAAAAATATTACCTTTTAAAATTCAAGGGTTTTTATAAAACATATAAAAGAAATTCATGTATTAAAACAAAATATGGATCAATTAATGGAGATTGAAACAAAGTCCCTTACCTCGTGTCAGGCTTGACTCGATCGTTCTTTAATCTCCAGAATAATAAACTAAAATTAGTTTTTACTTTATTAAGAACATTTTTCAAGTTTATTTTTCCTTTAATATCACTTATTACCATGTTATAAACATTATGTAATATTTCAAGTTAATAATGGTCCTTTTGTCGATATTTGGTACTTGAGTAAAAAATGAACACCTTATATTTACAAGTTGTACATGTGGTCAATAGTCCATTATATCCTGAATGATATTCATGTTTTATATATCATATATATCATATATATTTATTATATACATGTATTTATAATAGTTCATAACATTTGGAGGTAAGAAATGAAATGCACCGTTCATGGAGACGGTAAGCCGTACGAATGCAAGAACACTACTTTCATTTCTATTTCTTATTTTAATGGAATTAAAACATTATAATAAATAGGTATATTATAATTTCATTATAATATCATATATAATATTATTAACTCCATCATTTATACGTCCTAATATGGCATTAATGAGTCATATCACTTTGAGGGGGCGGTAGTCCGCACTTCCTCAAATGAAATTATCGCGTTTACCCATAATTGAAACCATAAAGGTATTAAATAAATGGAAAATATAGAAGAATAAAGAAAAAATAAACAGAATATTTATCATATATAAATACAGTTCCATCATAATGGTCTCCATGAGAGGTAGTATAAGGTAATTGAACAATCATCGTTTCGTGTGGCGTTAGATTGCCATCCATAGAAACATTATGTTCTTCACCAATTTGATGGAGGCGAGTGTAAGTGTAGTTCTATTAATTCTCATAACAACATACTAGTATATAGAGGATACTGGTTTTGTTATAAAATAAAGGAATAAAAAGATTTTAGGGGTTGGAGATGCAAAATAAAAATAATATAAGTTATGAGAAACCATTAACTTTAATTTGGGTAACTTCCTTTGGTTTGAACCAAAAATTGTTTATTGAAGTGCCTTATGCCTAAGGTAAGGCTTCTATGTGGAAGAGAGGGATGTAGGGAGCTTAATTTGGCAGAGGTTGGACTAGACTAAATGATTGAGGGGTGTGAGGAATTTCTTAGAAGTGGTCTCCTTTTATAAAGGAGAGGAGGGGCTCTTTAGGAATGTTTGAAAATATTATTTTATTATATTATGATATTTGGTTTCAAAAGGTCAAAAATAATTAGAGTCTATGATAAGATGAATAATGGTCAAAATAAAACCATCCAATAGGAATTGGACTGGTCTTGGATAATATTTTAATCATTATAATCTTATTTATTTAAATCATTTATTAATTAGGTAAATATTGCATCATTATTGTGTCATAAATTATTTATTTTATTCGATGTCTAAAAAATATAAAAAATATACTATCATGTAGGAAATATTTTTAGATTTAAAAATAATATTTATAGTCAAAATTGTGACTTATATAACACCATATAAAAATTATGGTACTAAAAGATATTTGTTTATGTCATTTTTGCCTTTACTTTAAATTAATTAATCTAAAGTGTCACTACCATTCATTAGTGGCTCCATGGGGTCGCAAAATTGACCCAGGGATGACCATGGTCTTCCATTACTCATCCAATAAGTTTAGAAAAGGTGTTAAGGTAATTTAGAATTATTATAATATTCTTTTTTCCTTGAATTAACCTATTTATATTTAACCGCGGAAAATAAAAATCAAAAGTTACTATTCACCAAAAATTATTTTCATCTTATTGAACCAGAATTTACTTAATAATAATAAACATGTATGTAGGATTTTCAAAATTCAATTCCCATGTAGTGGTAAAATTTCATTTAAATGATAAATTCTGTTTTTTAACTACTACTAAGTGGTTTCACTATTGATAAAAAATGGATGTTTTCAGAAAAATACCAAAAATTCAGCCTAAGATATATTTGATATTCCAAATTCCAAAATGATTTCTATTTTACCAAATTCTATACATATAATTTTCATTAATTAATTTAAAATTAATTCGCATTGTTAAAACAAATAGCGTGTTTTTAGAAAACAATAGCTATCAAAATATTGACACTTGTTTATGTTCAATTTCAAAGTGAAATTAATTCCAATGACCAACATTGGATTAAATTGGAAAAATATATTCTAATTATACTTGAAAACCAATTAAAAAAATAATCTAACCATATAAATATATTACATTAAAATGTTGTTTTGAATTAAAATACAATATTTTTCACTATTCAGAAAAAATTGAACTTTATCGAAAAAATTCCAACAACATACACAACGTAACATTTTGAAATCCCCATTCTAAAGAAGGATTTTATTTGGTAATATAGAATGTAATAAAGTTACCAAAACTATATTTAAAGAGGGTTCTCCATTAAATGGTGGTAAATTGACCTTTTGATGTAAATTATGCTCAAATTTAGATTCTTTCACATTTTAAGCCTCTAAATTTTAATGGATAAATGTAAATACATTTAAAAAACATGTATAATAATATTGTAGTTAGTTTCATTCCTTCCTGCAAATAAAACGACTAAGATTTAACTACCATTTAAAATAATAATATTATCTTATTAGTGTGCAACGTAAGATTTTAATGAAATCTGTTGTTGCACATCAGGTACGCTATCAAACATAGAAACCCCTTTAATGTAAAATTAATAATTAATTCACAAATATTAATAAATATTAAATATGTCTTATTCTTTATTTACCTGGGATGTTACATCCTTCCCCCCTTTTAGGAATTGTTTCCTCACAATTTACTTATCAAAATAAGTGGGGGTATTTATCCCTCATAGAATTTTCAGATTCCCACATTCCCTCTTCAAACATTTGGTATTTTCACAAAACTGTTACCTGGTAAATTACCTTATTCCGCAACAATATCTCTCTATGGTCAAGAATCTGAATTGTTTGTTCTTTATAAGAGAGATTCTCTTCCAAATGAACTACCTCTGGGCTCAAAACATGAGATAGATCTGGCATATACATTCTCAACAACGAAACATGAAAAACATTGTGTACCTGGGATAAACATGGAGCTAAAAAACACTGTACGCAATTGAACTAACTTTATCCAGAATTTCATAAGTTCCAATGAACATCGAACTCATCTTACCTTTCTTACCGAAATTCATCACACTTTTCCATGGAAAAACATTGAGAAAGACATGATCACCTACCTAAAATGAAATATCCTTCCTTCAGTAATCTGAATAAATTTTTTGTCTGTTCTGAGCTGTTTTCATGTGCTTCCGAATCAACTGAACTTTCTCTCCCATCTTTTCTTCCAATTCTGGTCCCATCACATTCCTCTCACCTACTTCATCCCAAAAAGCTATAGTCCGACAACGCTTTCCATATAATGCCTCAAATAGAGCCATCTGTATACTAGAATGAAAGCTATTATTTAAAGAAAACTTAACCAAAAAAATATGTTGGTCCCAACATCCATGGTAATCTAGTGAACAGGCACGTACCATATCCTCCAAGGTCTAAATTGTTCATTATGACTGTGCATCTAATTAAGGATGAAAAATTGTACTAAAATTTAATTCAGTACCCAATGACTTTTTAAGGCCTTTCGAAAAGTTAGAAGTAAACCTGGGATCACGATCAGATACAATTGAGAGGGGAACACCATGCAACCTGACTACATCATTAACATACAACCGAGAAAGTTGATCTAGAGACAAAGTATCTGGAATAGGAAGGAAATGAGTAGATTTAGTCAATTGATCAACTATAACCCATATTACATTATTACCTAGAGATGTCTTCGGTAATCCCATAACAAATTCGATGGATATATTTTCCCATTTCCACTCTGGCACCGGTAAAGACTGAAGAATACCTTTCGATAACTGCCGCTCTGTTTAACCTGCTGAAAAGTCAAATACTTCATAGTAAAATTAGCAATATCACTTTTCATTACATCCCACCATTAATAATCCCGATGATCTATATACAGCTTAGTACTACCAGGATGAACTGGAAACAGAGAACTATAAGCTTCACATATTCTTCAACTATGAATCAAAAGGCACACATAATCTTTTCCCCAACATCAAAACTCAATCATTATCAATGTTAAAATCAGGCAACCTACCCTTCTGAACCAACTCCACCTTTTTCTGCAACTCACTATCTTCATTCTGCACTTTCTTAATCTGACTGATAGAGATGATTTATCTGACACCTGAAACAAAACAGAAGAATTTCCTGCACGAACAACTTCTATGCCAAAGTTCATCAAATAAAAAACCAAAGGATCTCATTCCAAATGTAGCATGGTTAATAAGAAATTACTTTTTCAACTCAATGCATTATCCACTTTATTTGCTTTTCCCGGATGGTAATGGATCGTGAAATAATAATCCTTGATTAATTCCAACCATCACCTCTGTCTCATGTTTAATTATTTTTGAGTTAAAATATACTTTAAAATTTTGTGGTTAGTATATATTTCACCTTTTTCTCCATAAAAATGATGCCTCCAAATTTTTAAATCAAAATCAACCACATCTAATTCTAAATCATGTGTAGAGTAATTTAACTCATGTGTTTCCAACTGACATGAAGCATAAACAATTACCTGATCATTATGCATCAGGACACAACCAAGTCCTTTCAACGAAGCATCACTATATATAACAAACTCACCATTTCTGGATGGCAGTGCCAAAAATGGAGCATTCACGAATCTTCTTTTAAATTCCACAAAACAATCATCACATTATTTTTTCCAAATGAACTTAACACCTTTTCGAGTTAACTAAATCATTGTACTAGATATCAGTGAAAAAAGTTCAACAAACCTATAGTAATAACCTTCCAAACCAAGAAAACTACGAATCTTAGTTTTATTTGTGAATCCTGGCCATTCTTCAATAACTGTTGTTTTAGAAGGATATATAGTTATGCCATTTTTTTAACAATGTGACCAAGGAATGAAATTTGTTGCAATGAAAAGTCACACTTGTTGAATTTCCTAGAGAGTTTCTTTTCTTTTAACATTTGCATGAAAACCCTTAAATGACATTCATGTTCCTCCGTACTTTTGGAATAAACTAAATTATCATCAATGAACACAACCAAAAACATATACCAGAACTCATGGAAAATTCTATTCATAAGATCCTTGAATAGAATAGGTGCATTGGTTAAACCAAAATGCATAACTAAAAATTCATTATGGCCATATCTAGTATGAAAAAGCGGTCTTCGGAATGTCTGTTTCCTTTACTTTCAATTGAAGGAACCCTGATCTCATGTCAATTTTCGAAAAATACTAAGCTCTTTGGAGCTAATCAAACAAATCATCGTTATGATGAAAATGCTACTTATTCTTATCAGTGATATTATTCAATGCTCTATAATAAATGCAAAGTCTCAATGAACCATTGTTATTTTTAGCAGAAAATACAAGAGCACCCCATGGTGATGTGCTAGGTCGAATGAATCCTTTATCTAATAACTCCTGTAATTACTTCTTTAACTCTAAAAGTTTAGCTTGAGCCATTCGATAAGGGGGTTTTGAAATTGTCTAAGCATCTGGAACAAAATCAACCATAAATTCAACTTCCCAATCAGGTATAATACCATGAAACTCATCAGGAAAAACATCAAGGTACTCATTTAACACTTGAACATTATTAATCTCAAAACTTTATTTATTTTCAACAATATGAGCAAGATAACATTCATTTCCATCTTTTACTAGTTTCTCAGCTTCCTGATATGTTATTAAAAGAAAGGGTTCATTCTTGTACACTAACTGTAAGTCTTTCTAAAATGAAACATATTTATCTCTGCAGTCAATCTTAGCATGATAAAAAGACACCATATCCAGGCCCAAAATAACATCAAACTATACTAGAGGAAAAACAATAAGGTTTGCAGGTAGATTCTTCCAGCACGCAACAACAAGAAGGTTCTTATGTTTTATTTTTGTCTCAAAATTTCCTCCATGTGTTTTTACCATATGTTCTGTATTCATATGTTGAGATGGACTACCCAATTTAATAGAAAACTTCACATAAATGAAAGAGTGTGTAGATCCTGAATACAACTACACATTGGCATATTCTGAACAAACAAATAATGTACCTGATACTACTTCGTTTGATGGCCCAACATCTAATCAAGTAGTTGTGAAGGATTTCACCACCCCTTTCTTCGTGTAGTCTGGCTGTTTTCCCTTAGTTGAGTTATTTAATGGACACTCATTTGCATAAAGACCCATTTCATTACACTTAAAACATCTTACCAATGTCATTGCATTTCATGATTGATCATCTTCTTTACAGTTAAGAGCAATATGACCAGACTTACCACACTAAAAGCACTTTCCAGAATTTGATAAACATTCTCCAGGATGCTTTTTACCATACTTCTCACAAGTTGGATATTTAATTTTCTTACATCCGGGCTTCCTTGATGCATTATTTCCCTTTGACTTCCAACTAGATCTCTTATTATGTTGTTTGTTTAAGAACACCTAATCATCTGCAATCTCCATTTCCACCTTCTCTATACATTAAACTACTTTTTCATAACTTTTGAACTCACGAGTGGCTAATGATCTTATATATCATGGCTTCAGTCCTGAGTAAAATCGATTTATCTTACTATCAAGATCTCGGATAAAATTTGGTGTGTACCTTCCCAGTCAAGTGAACTTTTCTTCATAAGCAGCCACTGACTCATCCTCCTACCTCAATTCTAGGAATTATTTTTCCATACTAAGAGGAACCACCTTAGGAAAGTATTTCTCAAGAAACGTATCATTGAATTCATCCCAATTAAGAGAATCAATCTCCTCACTATCCCTGATATTTTTCACCATCGACCACCACTGATTAGCTTCACCATCAAAACGATAAACAGCAAGACTAACCTTTTGATGTTCTGAACACCCCATAACATCAAAAATCCTTTCCAGTGCATTATTCCACCCTTCAGTTAGCACAGGGTCATATGATCCTCTAAATGATTGGGGATGTTGCCTCTTGAAATGCTCCACTACTGACATGTTCCTCTGTGGTTGATCTGGCAGATCTCATGAATTGATACAACCACCATTTATAGCCTGAGTCGGTTATTCCATCACTGCAACAAACTGTTCAGTTCCGATTCCGACCATCTCAGGTTACAGATTTGAATGTTGTCTTCCTCCTGATGTCGTCCCAACATAGCTTCCTGTTTCTTCTACGGAAAACTATTTTGAACATATAAATATCATAGGCTAAGCAACATGGTAATCTATAAATGATTTATCTTTTCAATATTACCATAAACTAATTTATGGACATTTATTTAACAATACCCTAACTCCTAAAGTTATCTAAACCGACCTCTGATACCAAATATAAGGATAGGGACTTAAAAAATTACATAATATTTAATTAAATGAATAATTCACATTGAGTATCTTTTTAAGTTTAAAGTTTTTGGGAATTAGGCCATAGATATTACATTTTATTTCAAATACAAAGTAGAAACTTCAACTCAGTTTCCATTTTTTTCAAAAAGAAAAAACTTTTGAAAAAAAGGGTCATGTCTAGTTCCATGTTTAAGACAACATGACTTTTCCTTGATCCCATCCTTGACCCTATTCCAAATTATGTCTTGTGAAAAGCATTTCAAAAACATGGGATGAGCATCAGAAGCTTAATAAGGGATACCCAAAGAAGGAAAACTGATAGTTTTATAAAACAACAAGTAAACCTTGAATACATTAACATAAGTAATACTTTTCACCTTTATAAAGTAGTAAATACTCGTCACAGAATAAAAGATCACTACTTACCCTTTTGTAACCAAAAGATTACCTATATAAGGAACACATAACATATAAAGGTATCTTGGGACATAAACATACTTAAACTGAATAACTATATGGCCAACTTCCACACATATTACTAAATGGAATAGCCATACAGCCTACTTCCATACCCAATGCTTTGGAGGTTATAAAGTAACCACCCATCCTGGTTTATCACGGCACCACTTTCCATTTGGTTTATCACGTAACCACCCGTCAAATGTCCATGTACCATTATAAAAGCATAGCACCTAAAATATTGAAAATATAAACATTTCACTAATAACATTTAATTTGCAATAACAATAAATAATTTCAAGATATTGAAATAATAAATCCAGTTCAAAAACCATTTTCAATACCAAAACACCCAAAAAAAGAATAAGGGATTTCCATTTCATTTTATAAAACATTAAGTCTTATAGATGAATCCAATTAATGATTACGGTGGTGGAGAGGTCATTGTCGCCGCAAACGTTAAAAACATTCCGTTTTTTGTTTTTTAAATCAATTAGTATAAAATTTTTCCCTTTGAAAATTAAAGGGTGTATATACAGAGTATAAAATAAAGTCATGTATTAAAACAAAATATGCCACAGTGAAAGGTGATTGAGACGAAGTCCCTTACATCATGTCTGACTTGACTTGATCGTTCTTTAATCTCCTAAATAATAAACTAAAATTTATTTCTACTTTATTAAGAACCTTTTAAAAGTTTATTATTCCTTTTATATCACTTATTACCAGTTATAAACATTATGTAACCATTCAAGTTAATACTGGTCGTTTTGGTGATATTTGGTACTTGAGTCAAAAATGAACACCTTATATTACAAGATGTCCATGTGGTCAATAGTACACTATATCCAGAATGATATTCATGATTTACATATCATATATATCATATGTATCTATTATATAAATGTATTTATAATAGTACATAACATTCGGAGGTAATAAATGAAATGCACCGTTCAAGGAGACGGTAAGTTGTACGTACGCTTGAACGCTACTTTCATTCCTATTTCTTATTTTAATGGAATTAAAACATAATGACACATAGGTATATTATAATTCCAGTATAATATCATATATAATATCATTAAATCCATCCATTATACATACCATATATGGAATTAACGAGTCATATCACTTTGAGGGGGTGGTAGTCCGCACTTCCTCAAATGAAATTATAGCGTTTACCAATAATGGAAACTATAAAGGTAAGATATAAATGGAAAATACAGATGTATAAAGAAAACCTAAACATACTATATAACATATATAAATATAGTTCTATAATAATGGCCACCATGAGAGGTGGTAGGAGGTAATTGAACAATCATCTTTTCATGAGGCCTTATTTTTCCATCCATAGAAACGTTATGTTCTTCACCCATTAGATGGACGTGTGTGTAAGTGTAGTTCGAATAATTATCATAAAAACATCCTAGTATATTTAGGATACTACTGTTGTTATAAAATAAAGAAATAAAAATATTTTAGGTGTTGGAGAAGTAAAATAAATGAAAATAAGTTAAGAGAATCCATTATCTTTAATTTTGGTAACTTCCTTTGGTTTGAACCACAATTGTTTGTTGAAGTGACTTCTTCCTAAGGTAAGGCTTCTAAGTGGAAGAGAGAGATGTAGGGAGCTTAATTCGGTTTTTAAAGTTCCAAAAATCATTAGAGTTGAACATAATATGACTCATTGTCTAAATAAAATCATCCAATAAGAATTGGACCGGTTTTGGATAATATTTTAATCATTATAATCTTATTTATTTGAATCATTTATTAATGAGGTAAATACTGCATCATTATTGTGTCATAAATAATTTAATTTATTCCATGTCTAAAAATTATAAAAAACTACTATCATGTAGGAAATGTTTTTATATTTCCTAAGAATACTTATAGTCGAAAATATGACTTATATAACACCATATAAAAATTAATTTACTAAAAGATTTGTGTTTAAGTCATTTTTCCATTACTTTAAATTATTTAATCTAAAGTGTCATTTTCATTACTAAGTGGCTCCTTGGGGTCCCAAAATCAACCCAAGGATTCCCATGGCCGGCCATTACTCATCCAATAAGGTTAGGACAAGTGTTAAGGTAATTTTGAATTATTATAATATTTTTTTACCTTAAATTACCCTATTTACCTTTAACCGCGGTAAATAAAAGTCAAATGTTACTATTCACCAATAATTATTTTCATCTTGTTGAACCAAATTTTACTTAATAATAACAACCATTTATGTCTAATTTTCGACATCCAATTCACAGAAATGGTAAAATTTCATTTAAATGAAAAATCATGTTTTTTTAACTACTACTATGTGGTTTCACTATTCATCAAAAATTGAAGTTTTCAGAAAAATACCAAAAATTCAGCCTAAGAAATATTTGATATTACAAATTAAAAATTTTTGTCTATTTTACTAAATTCTAAACATATATGTTTCATTACATAATTTAAAATTAATTCCTGTTGTTAAAACAAATAGCGTGTTTTTAAGAAACAATAACCATCAAAAGATTGACACTTGTTTATGTCCAATTTCAAAGTGAAATTAATTAAAATGACCAACATTGGATTAAATGGTAAAAATATATTCTAAATTAAATTTAAAAACAATTAAAAATATAATCTATCCACATAAATAAATTACAAAAAAATGTAGTTTTGAATTAAAATACAATATTTTTCACTATTCATAAAAAAATGAACTTTATCGGAAAAATTCAAAAAATTTACACAAAGATAATTTTGATGTCCCCAATTTAAAGAAGGATTTTATTAGTTCATATAGAATGCATTAAAGTGACCAAAACTATATTTAAAGAGGTTTCTCCATTAAAAGGTGGTAAATAGGCCTTTTAATTTAAATTGTGCTTTAAATTAGATTCATTCATGTTTTAAGCCTCTAACTTTTATTCAATAAATGTAAATACATTTAACAAACATATATAATCATATTTTATTTAGTTTCATTCATTCCTGCCAATTCAAGGGATATGAGTTAACTACCATTCAAAATAATAATATTATATTATTAGTGTGCAACGTAAGATTTTAAATAAATCTGTTGTTGCATATCATGTACGCTATCGAACATAGAAACCCATTTAAAGAAAAATTAATATTTAATTCACAAATATTAATAAATATAAAATATGTCTTATTCTTTATTTACCTGGGATGTTACAGCAATAACGAAATGCAGTATGCTAGGATGTACTCAAAATAAACTACTCCTACCAGTTCCATTTCCATATAATTATTATTTAACAATTCATTATGATTGAATTATAAGTTTTTGAGACTCATCCTCAGTAGAAGTCTCTTATACAGCGCTGCAGTAATACCACATTAGTCTATATAAGAAAGAGAAGGTATAAAAATTCCAGGAATGTGCCTTAGCTTGGCAGATATAACATAAGAAAACACCACAATGAATAATCAAGTGAACATTTCCCTCAGGATAAAAAGTACATTGCCCTCAAGCTTAACAGAACCTTTAGCTCAGGCCTTGCCCTCAGCCTATACAGAAAAGGAACCCTTAGGTGATTTACCTCAGGAATAACGAGTAATTCCCTCAGGCGTATGATATATTGCCCTCAGGCACAAAAACTACTGCCCTCAAGAAATTGAAATGTTTCCCTCAGGCTAAACAAACTTTTCCCTCAGGCTTAACAAACCTTTCCCTCAGGATAAAAAAACCTTTCCCTCTAGCTAAACAAGTAACCGGGATAATCCCATCACATATGCAAGTATTTAATATACATTTTCTCTCAAGAAAACTCAATGCATTCTATAATCACAACATACCAACAAGTATCCTGGAAAAACAGTTAAACAAGGGAAATGTACCCACAAGGTAGACCTGGATCAATGCAGTGATCCCAAACAGCAGTTTATACATATTCATTAAACTACCTATGCAATTCTAGAAAATTTATCAGTTAAGGCCTCAACTATACAAAACCCCAAACATGGGCGTGTAGCACAAGGATTCACAAAAACAACTTGATAGTTGGAAATAAATACCAGAACACCTACCTCGATATCCACTGATCGATATACATGGATGAAACCTCTTGAATTTTCTACGACTGATTTCAATCTAGGATAAACATTCATCCATTAAAACCCAAATAACTTCCCCTCGGGAAGGAATTGAAAAGAAACACACAAGGAGAGGGAAGGGCTTACCCACGAGGTTCAAACGTGATCATCAGCGAAGGAATCGGAGTCCCGATGGTCAGTCGGGAAATCTTCCAAGGTTCGATCATCTCTCCCATGGTTTCTTGGTTTTATAAGCTTCCTCTATTGAAAGAGGAGGCTAATACCGGTTTATAACAAAAAACACAACTACACGTTGTGTACTCTCAAGTACACCGTTTGTACTTTTCATTTTTAACTATTCCCTCTAGTGGCCACTTTCCACTACCTCATTGTTCATCCGTCGACATGACTACATGAGGTGTATTTATGAATTCATGGCGTGTACTATCGCTCCACAGGTGGCTACTACCACCGCTTTACAGTTCACCTGCTGACTGATTATATGGCCTGTGTATACTAAGTACATGGTGTGTAGTCAGTTTTTACACCTTTCATCGCCGACAGGCCTACTCACCCCGTGTACTCATTCCACATGGCCAAAGTACAAGGCATGTGGAAAAGTACATGGCGTGTACCCAAATATTTTGGGATTTTTCTACATTTTCCTAATTTTCTCAGTAACACTTAATGAAAAAAGAAAATAACAAACCCATACCTCTAGAATAAGAACCATGTTATTAGAAACGTCCCCCTTAAATCAATTCCTCCCCAAATGTCCCTTACAAGGGTGGTGGAGATTAAAATGAGAACAACTCTTTCCACTGAGCACGTACGTCGGTCTCCCACTCCCATGTTTTGTCTTGCACTCGATCATGCTGCCATAACAACTGTACAAGAGGAACTGACCGGCCTCATAGAACCTTTGTGATCCTATGAAAAATACTAATTGGATGGTCCACAAAGGATGCATCTACCTGAAGTTCAACCTCCTCAGGGTGAAAAACGTGAGATGAGTCTGAGTGATAATGGAACAACTAAGATATGTGGAAGACGTCGTCCATGGACTGGTACCTATGTGGTAACTACAATCGATAGGAAACCGGACCGACTCTATCCAGAATCTAAAATGGCCCCACATACCTTGGTGAATGTTTACCCTATATCCTGAACTGCCTATGTCCCAACCTCGGTGAAACACATAAGAAATCCTGACCCCCGACCACTAACTCCAAGGGTCGTTTGCGGAAATCATCATAAGATTTCTAACGAGACTGTGTAGTAGCCATCCACTTCTGTATCCGCTGGACCTAATCAGAAGTCTCCTACACAAGACGTGGTCCCAATAAAGCTTCCTCACCAATCTCTAACCAGAAAAAAAGGTGATCGGCATGGCCTACCATATAAATCCTCATAAAGTTCCATCTCAATAGTTTCCTGAAAACTATTATTATAGGAAACTGGACCAGGGGTATGTACCTCTCCCGAGATCCCCCAATGTCCAAGATGCGTGCACGCAGCATGTCCTCAAGCACCTGTATCGTAAACTATAACTGGCCATCAGTCTGAGGGTGGTAAGTTGTGCTCCGAAGCACCTGTGTACCCAGTTCCCTCTGAAAACTCATCCACAAATGATATATAAAATGGGCATCCCTATCTGAAACAATAGAATGAGGGACCCCATGAAGATGCCATATCTCTCGAATATACAACATTCCATTCTTGTCAACACCGAAGGTCTCCTTGATCTGAAAAATGTGATCTAACTTCATAAGTTTTTCCACAACAACCCATACAGCATCATTGCCTCGAGGTTACCGCAGCAACCCGGTCACGAAGTCCATCATGACATTATCCCATTTCCACTCTAGAATGGGTAACTATTGTAACAGTCCAGCCGGCCTCTGATGCTCCTCCATCACCTGCTGAAAGGTGGAACATCTCATGAAAAAACCAGCTACCTCTCATTTCATACCCGAGCACCAATACTAACGTCTCATGTCAAAGTACATTTTGGTAACTTTGGGATTCACTTCCCAAGATGAAGCATGAAACTCCCACATCAACTCCTCGCGTATATCCCCTGGATCCCAAACTCATCCATGGTTACGTAGTATCTCAACATCACCTATCGTCTAACTAGAAGGAGGGTCCTCACTTGCCACCAACTCCCGTAGAACTAGGCCTTCCGAATCTGATAGTTGTCTCATATTCACTCTATCCAGGAGGGTAGAAGTCACAACAAAGGGATAAATATAGGCTCTCTTCTGACTATTGTGCACCTCCATATGCATCTCATAGAACAAATACATGAGCTTCCACTCACCACTGGCCTCTGGCATTGTGTGTATCTGAGTCGTCCTACTCAGTGCATCAGCTACTGCATTACCCTTACTAGGTGTGTAGGAATGGTCGAAGTCAAAGGATTGAGGGTATTCAACAAACTTTCACTATCTCAAGTTTAGGTCACACTAGGTATAGATGTATTTAAGACTTTTTTGGTCTATAAACCCCAAAAAATGTTCTCCCAAGAGATAATGACTCCAACATCGTAACACATGAACAACTGCAGCCAACTCGAGATCATGTGTTGGGTAATTCCTCTCATGTGGCCTCAACTACTGAGACTCGTATGCAACTACTTGATCACCTTGAATCAACACTGATCCCAACCCAATATTGGATGCATCACAGAAAACTTTATAGCTCTTACCTTTCTCAGGAAGTATCAGGACAGGTGTTGATGTCAACCTTCCCTTCAGCTCTTGAAAGGATGTCTCACAAACTTCTGACCAAATAAACTTCACACCCTTCTTCGCCAAACCCTTCGATGGTGCTGTTAAGTGGGAGAAGTCTTTCATAAAGTTTCTGTAGTAACCAGCCATCCCCAAGAAACTCTGTATCTCAAACACATTCTTAGGATACTCCCAGGAAACTACTGCTCTCACTTTCTCCGGGTCCACCACAACTCCTGCCTATGAGATAAAATGACCCAGGAAGTGAATATGGTCCATCCAAAATTGGCACTTTGAGAGCTTAGCATATAGATGATTCTCTCTCAGTGTACTCCAATGATCTCAATATGGGTAGCATGGTCATGTCAAGTGTAAGAGTACACCAAGATATCTTCCATGAAGACTACCACAACAGAATCCAGATATGGGTGGAACACATGATTTGTAAGAGCCATGAAAACTGTTGGCACGTTCGTGAGTCCAAACGGCATGACCAAGTACTCGTATAGACCAAATATGCTCCGAAATGATGTAAGTGGTATGTCTGATGGTCTAACACATAACTGATGATATCCATATCTCATGTCAAGATTCGAGAACACTCGTGCCCATCGAAGTTGATCAAAAAGATAGTCAATCCTTGGCAAGGGATATCGGTTCTTGACCATCAACTGGTTCAACTTCCGATAATCCACACTGAGTATAAGGGTACCATTTTCCTTCTTTGAAAACAGGACAGGAGAACCCCAAGGAGATGTACTGGGTCAGAGGACACCCTTTGACTACAACTCATCCAACATTCTCATGAGCTCCTGTAACTCTGGTGTAGCCATCCTGTAAGGAGGAATGGACAATGGTGCCTCTCCTGGAACAACATCAATATAGAAATCCACCTCTCGCTTTGAAGGTAGACCTGAAAAGTCATCCGGGAAGACATCCTTGAAATGATCAACCACTGGAGGGAAATCTTTATGACAAGTTCCCTGGTCATCGAGATATAAACTCACAATTTGGGCTGTCACTCCACCACTCCCATGAATCTCGGGTCTAGCTTGGCTCATCTGGATATCCCATTCACCATTGTATAGAAACTCTCCACCCTCTGTTGATGTGAAACTCACCCTGTGACGATAGAAATACACAGAGGCTCGAAAGGATACCAACCATTCCATCCAAAGAATGACGACATAGATTGTCATCTCTAAGACATAGTGGTCCCACAAAAAGTGACACCCACCAACCTCTAGGGGGAACTCCCTGCACTGACAAAAACCAGCTATTCTAGTCCTCAACAGAGTGTTTAGAGTCCTAATACAATCAGAAGAAAAAACACAGAGCCCACGACTCTCCACAATGGGCACATATATAAAGCTATGTGTAGAACCCATATCGAAAATTACTGAAGATAAAACAGAATCAACTAGAATATTACCTCAGACAGTGGAAGGTCTAGGATCCTTCTCTTGTTGGGTCTATTGCACTACATATACATGCCCAGTGTCACGGCCCTACGATATGGCCTGACTACCCTGAGATGAACCGTCTTGTTGTCTCTGAGATATTGGTGTCAGGCTACCACGGCCATGACCACCACCACGGCCTGAATGTCCTACCGTCTTCCAATTCAACGGCCCTACTCCTGCACGCAAAGTTTGCACAGAACCCCTCTCAATAGACATCGGTGGAAACGCCCTAAAAAAGCAATGGCGATGACCCATATTTCTGAAAACTCGGCACTCCATTGGGTCACGTGGACACTGAGGTCTCTTGTGCCCCTCCTTACCACACTAGTAACACATCATCGGGCCACCTGAAGAACTCTTCAGGTTAGTACTTCCATTGTGATAGAAATTCATTCGTCTCTTCCTCTTATATGTAGTAATAGTACCAAAAACTAGTGTCGAAGCACCCTGGCCTGCACTACTAGCTTCTCACTTGTTTCTCTCAGTAATCAGTGCTGAATCAAAATAGAATGCATAGTAGGAAACATGAAATCATTCACTAGTTCTAGGATTTCTTATTGAAGACCATCCCCAAAGAATCTATCCCTCAACATCTCGTCAATGACTAGAATAGATGTAAAACAATGTAGCTCGGTGAAGCGGGTAGAATAGTCCGTCACTGACAAGGCGCCCTGCTGAAAATTCATGATCTCTCGAGCTATATCTTCCCTCAACATCTTTGGAAAGAAAAAGTCATAGAATACTGCTTTAAAATCATCCCATGACATGTCTCGGTGATGCTTAGCTTGGGTGGTAACATCCCACCATCTCCTGGCGGAATCACGCCGCATGTTTCTTGCGAGCTTGACCCTCCTCCCTAGAGGCATCTAAAGATTCTCGAAGATAGTCTGCATGTAACCTAGCCATGATTCCATAGAATTTGGTCCGCCATCCCATGACAAATTAGGCGGATGCTACGGCTAGAATATACGTGTCATCTCTACCAAAGATGTGGCAATCAGTGGTGCTCCTTCAAAGGTCTGCATAATCCACATAAATCCTTCATGGAAGTTCTCCTTTGCGCCTGCATCTGGTAGAACGGTTGGTGCCACATCTGGCACTACTGGAGGATCCATCGGTATCCCATGGCATACTGTCTCTGGAGTATAATCATTAACGCTCTCTTGGCGAACAACTCGAGGTCATCTTGGCAGCATGACTCTATAAAGTCAATCACATGCCTTAGATTGAGATCATCAAGGGCTAAAAACAAGGAGTGTAAGAAGGGAACAAGAGAAATAAAACATTCAAGTTTTACAAAACCAGACTACACGAGGTGTATAATAACAACACAGCTTGTTCTCTCAATTCATTCACATGTGAATGTAATTATGACAAAACTGGTCGTGTAACACCCCAAACACACAGCGTGTAGTCCCCACACACGGTGTGTAGTTTAATATTCTTCCCCTGCCAGAGTCCTTCTACACGACATAGTCACACATATCCCTTTTGAATGAGACTACATGGTGTATAATGTATACACGGCGTGTACTGGATGAGCTTCACTGACCGATGTTGTCTGTTACACAATCGGTTACATGGTTCACTCTACAAGGCGTGTTCCAGATATACACGGGGTGTATGTCTTAGATTCCAACTGCCTGTGTTGTTAGTGATATGACCAGCTACCTGGCTGACACTGCACGGCGTGTTACACATGCACACGGCATGTAAACCATTCTATTTCCCTGTCCGCACGACCATGTCCACACGGTCTCTCATCCGTCAAGACTACAAGGTGTGTCCCAAATGTACACAACATGTACTAAATGATCTTCACCGACCTGTATTGTTTGAGACCCAACCGGTTATATGGCTCAAAATACATAGTGTATTCCAAATGGACAGGGCATGCACTACAAAGGATAACACTGACTTGTGTTGTTAGTTATATGGTCGTATTCACAGATTACCCTACATGGCATGTGTAAGGACTATACGACCTGTTTAAGTGTAGATTTCTCTGTCCATGTTGGTAATCACATGGGAGAACACAGGGTCAAAAAGATATAGAATTTACAAATGGTACATGACTTTTTCACTCTAGAGTTTTCCCATCTCGTGTTTCTGCATAAAAATCCTATGACACAGTTAGAATATACACGGTGTGTACATAGGGTACATGGAGTGTACTTGAAAATTTTGCATTTCTTCTCGAACATAAGAGTGTGTGGCATGTGTTCATAAAACCACATGCTGTGTTGTATGGGTTTCTGGACAGTAGTCCTCAGAAACTACTCTGGAGCCCCTTTCTCTTAAATTTTAAGTGTCGGTATGCTAAATTTCAATCCATGGGGGCCCATAGTCCCAACGAATCAATGTTTAGAACCCAAAATTGACAACAACAGGCTTGTCACGACCCGTCCTCAGGGCCCGTGCCGTGACTACCCCAAGCCCGCCTTCTATAGGCCAGGGGCTGGAGACTAGCACCAAAGGTGTAAATCCCCATAACTGGCAAGGCATTGCCATTATAAAAGTAAACTAAACACCACAGAGTACAAGGGGAAGCAAAACACTAAGTACAAAAGAAAGTGCTGAAAAGTAAATGGGCCAGAATACACACCCAACTGAAAGTACAACTACAACTGAACGAAAGTACAATAGAAAAGACAACAGCTAGAAGAAAGGAAGTAGCGCCTCGGTCTTCCTCCTCAGATCCTACCTGAAGGGTAGGTATAGATATCATAGCTCTCGGATCGTCCACTACGGATCCTACCTGAAGGGTAGGTACAGATAGCCTACACAATTCTCGTGCCCGTCAAACTCCTCTGAGTGTCGTCTCGCCGTGAAGTCCACCTCTGGATAAGGACTCTTCGTGTGGTACACCTTCGGGTACCGTCCATTCCTCGAACACTCGGCCTCCGTCTGCACTTCCAGTCGTCTGCAACCAACACAACGAGGTGCGGGCATAGCCCGTGCAGGGGTGAGTATAACGATACTCAGTAGGGACCCCGAGACCCTCAAGATCTCTCTAAAACCAAAATGGATAACCACAAAGAAGATCTCAATAGATAACCTCTACTTAGTTATTTCCCATACATATACCTAAATTATCAAGTAACCCATCTCAATCATGAGGTAAACACAAAGGTTATAGACTCATCTCAAACCAGGATTTTCATTAACGAAATCGTAACTGCGGATGAGCCCGTCTCTGGAGTGTACAGTGATCCTGTCATAACTCCGAGGTACTTCTCACTAACCTAAGACTGCTAAGGTACTCCTCATGTCGAGTACCGTGGGTCTTCCACCTCACATGGTAGTGCTCCTCCGCCATGGGTCTGCCACCTCACACAGTAGTGCTCCCCCTCATAGCCTATAGAGGTACTCCTCCTGTTGAGTACCGTGGGTCTGCCACCTCACACATAGTGCTCCTCCGCCATGGGTCTACTACCTCACAAATTAGTGCTCCCCACTGGGCTATGCTAGTCACTCCGAATTGAATCGGACAAGCAGTCATCAGGTCTCAGCCGGCTACACGCTCTCCGTACTCCGTACACTCTTCTCCGGGAGGGTCCTCTCCACGAGCTACAGGTCGATACTCCAAGTATAACAAGTACCACGAATAAGTATCTCAAAGGAAATCCTCGTCATAGGGGTCTCAACGCAACAGACGGTGCATCAATCGGACGCTCAGCCTGTGATTCATTATCTTTTTCGTCCTAGGGGCCCGATTGGTTTCGTAAGCGAACCAACCCGCATGTATCTCAACTGTACCCCGAACTCTCATAGGGTATACTCATAGAGACCATTTCTCAACGTGATCAACAACGCCACTGACGGTTCGTCAAACAGACGTTCAGTCTGAAAGATATCAGCTTTTCCGTTCCAGGGGCCCGGTTGGATTTCGGGCACAATCCAACTCGGCCATACTCCAAATACGTCCAAACCTTGGGATAATTATTCCAAAAGTTCCATATCCTCAAGAGAAATCCAAAAAAGTCGACAACACGTCAATCGGACATCCGGAGCTCAAGATATAAGCGTTTCCACTCCGAGGGCCCGGTTGGTTTTGTACCCGAACCAACCCGCTCGTACTCAAAGTTCTATGAAACCTTGAGTGTAATATACCGAAACAACCGTCTCAATCCAAGGATCGCATTATAGTTGTCGGTGCGTCTATCAGAGGTCTGTGTCCCAATATATGGGTGAAAGAACGAAAAACGTCCGGAAGTGGGGGTTTCGGGCCCGGACCGATCCGGCCCGAACCGGCTCGACCCGACACGGGTCCGGGTTGGCCCGCTTGGGCACAGCCTTGCCTGGGCGCGACCCGGCTTGGCGGCCTGGCGCGCCAGCGGTCCAGCACGCTGGCCAGGTGACTCAGCCGAATGGCCGATCCGTTCGGATGCGGGGGGGGGGGGTGCTCTGCCCCCGCTTGTATTAACCGCTGCCCCTTAATGGGGCCGCTCACGTCTGGCCAGCCGGGGGTTTTGAACCCATGGTTCTTCCTTGTCCGGCCGGCCCGCTTTGGCCGGCCGGCTTCTGCCGCCACGGGACCGGCAAGGCCTGTCCCCCCTGCTCCGACGCCGGCGGCCCGATTCCAGCCGCCGGTTCCCTTACTCCGCTGCGGCTTAAGCCGTGACCTTGGTCCGTCCGGCATGGCGCAACGGCGCCACGCCCGTCTGCTGAGGCCGCTATGTCTTCGGGTTTTTCCGGCGCGGTGAGACGGCGCCGCGACTTGGTTAAATATTCAAATGCGCGTCGCAACCGCACCACGCATCCTTGCTGCTCGTTCCCGCGTGGTGCGACGACACCGCATCACTTTCCTTCAAACCGCAACAACAAAAAAAAAAATAATGGAGGAGGGTCGGCTGTGTTTGTGTGGTCCAGCCCCCTCCTGTTAAACGATATCAAATGGTCCAAATGAATGAGGATAGATGACGGAAGAATTCCCAAATAAGAACACATAAACCCCTACCACGAGCGTAGCTTCAACGGAGGTTCATCGCGGAAATAACCATTGCGGAAGGAGGCATCGCGAAAGGAGAATCATCGTGGAAGAAGGTGTCATTGGTGTCGCGGTACACGGTGTCGCGTAGTCGATCTCTGAGGATTCTGCGTTCTTCGTCATAGATCGGTGCGTTCTTCGTGTTCTTCACGTTCTTCGTGTTCTTTGACGAAGAAGACGAAGATCATAATGCCTCCCTAATCTTTTCTTCCAAACGTCTCAAGAAACAGGACTTCCAACCAAAAATAAAATAAGTTCAACAATTATTTTATTAACATAACTTAAGCATTTTAATTTCAAACATTCAAATTAAAATCACCAATTAATTAACTTAAGTTATCAAAATTAATGGCGAGTTGAAGGAGTTAGAGAATATTAATGGGTGGGGTTCGTGTGGGCCCCACCTCCCTCATAACCACCCATGAGATGTTGGGTGGTTTCCCCCAACTTCCACCCAAAGGTTTTAACCACTTAGAAAATAAAAATTATAGTTAAATTTTTATTTTAACTTCCACAATTTTTATCAACTTCTCTCATGAAAACGTAACTCTGGGAAAGGTGTTCGTAAGAAAAAACCGGCACTGCAAATCCATCGGTGTCCTCAGAATTGGATTCCGAGCACAGGTTCAAAATTTAGAAAAACCCGCTCGTTCGTTCATAGAACGTACCCGAGCTAAAATTCAGAAATTGATTCCGGGCACACCGGGCATCGGAATCAGGCGCCGTCAGAAACTGCATTCTTGTAAAATCCCAATGAAAATATAGAAAACATTTCCCTTGAATTTTACAGGTCTTTAAATTACTCCCACATCAGGGCTTTACGTCCTCGTAATGGTTAAACACATACTAGGGATTCAAAAGCGGTATTGAGCACGCATCTGAGCCTTCCGCTCCCATGTGATTACCTGGGGATTCCCGTACTTCCAAAGAAAGTGCACCCGAGGAATCGACCGTCCTCGTAGGATCCACTCCTGTCGATCCTCGGTCCCCATTAGAACCACCGAGAAAGTCACCCCATCACCCAAGTCCAGCTCCTCATGGTTGATGATATGAGAATGGTCGAGCACATATCTCCTCAGTTGAGATACATGGAAGTCGTCGTGCACCTGGTGTAACTGAGGTGGATGGGTCAAGCGGTAAACCACCTCACCTACCCTTCTGAGGACCTAGAAAGGTCCGTTGAACCTCGGAGATAACTTGTTACCTCGGCCACGTCTCCATAATTCAACGTTGAGGTGATACCCATAAGAAAACGTGGTCGCCATCCTCGAACTTTAGTGGTCTCTCCCTCCTGTCAGCATAAGGCTTCTGTCGGCTCTGAGCTGTCCTCATCCACTCTTGGATGACCTGGACCTTCTCTGGTCCCACAAGAGCTTCTAGGATTTCTTCTTTGTCGATAAGAGAAATCCAGTCTCATCCCCTAGATGAACCACATTCTTTGCCTAATATGGTCAATCCAGGCATGAATGATGTATTCATGCCATGGAAGACGTCGTAATGCCTTGACATTACTACCAAGAGATCCAACCGTCACACTCGCCTCTAAGGGTCGAGTCACACTGTCGGCATCAGCGTGAGGTCACTGGGTCTCTTCTAGTAGGAATCTCGAAAGTGAGGGTCAAGTCAATAGTTTAAACTGGAACCTCTTAGTACTCAAAAAGAAAAGAATCAAATGTCACAAAGGTAAGTGTCTTTATATTATTATAGATCATGGTACACAGACCCAAATGTAACAACAACAAAATGGAACTAGATATACAAAGAATAAAAGGAAACAACTAGTTCTGCTCCTGTCCACTCGCTTCCGGAGCTCAGTATTCATATGCTTCTGCTGCCTGAAGCTGAACTCACCCATGTCCACCTGTTCCCTGTGGTCGGGGTGCACCTCCTGGTGGTGGTGGTGGAAACACATTGAAGCATCGTCCACCTCCAGCTGCACGGCCAGCTCCCCTCCCTCTCCCTTCAGCTCCTAGCGGTCTGCCTTGATCGAACCTCTGCCTCTACCTAGGAGGTTCTTCATTTAACTGCAGGTCATCTGCATGGTGGGTCAGACAGTCACATGACATGTGACCAATCCTGCCGCAGGAGTAACATTGCATGGCTGGTCTAGCTCTATCATTCCCCATGGTGCCTTGCACTCCGACCCGAAGTCATGCGGTCGACCACCTGTAGGTCTGGTCCTCTTGGACCTCTGCATCATCTGTCTACTGCCTGCTATAGAAGACTCTGCAGCATGCCGACTAGTGGTGGGTCCTACTGCTGGAGACTTCTCAGCAAGGAAACTCTCCACTAAGAGGGCTTGCTCCAACACCCCTATCTGCGTCGGAATTCTTTGAGAAACAACATAATCTCTAATCTCTCACCTAATCCCCTGCTCGATGGTTCGGGCCCTGAAGAAAGGGTCCCGTACAATATCTGTGGAGTAGCCCGAGAGGTCTGTGAACTTCGCTGAATACTACGTCGTTGTCATGCTGCTCTGCCGCAGCTGAAGTAGCAACTGTATACGCACCGTTCGAATGGTGGCTGTTACAAACTCTGCCCGAAACAGGCTCTCGAAGTCATCCCACAGAAATGTTGCCTCGTCATGCATCTGGAGCATCAGGCTTCACCATCTTCCTACTGGTGCCTGAAGAAGGCCGGGAGAAAGGATCACCATGAAGTCCGCTGGCCTCCCCACTAGCCTGAAGACTCTCACCACAACCTCCAGCCAATCCTCAGCTGCCTTCGGGTCCGTCTCTCCCCTGAACCTGGGTGGCCTCTAGAAATGGAACTCCTGCAGTGTGCTCAAGCGACGTGCACCCTCTACTACTGGTGCTGGTGGCATCGGTGGCCCAACGGGTATTAGTACTGTTGGTGCCTCCGCTGGTGACTCAACTGGGATAGGGCCATGTACTGAGGCCACGTCGCTCGATGGGCTGTCAGTATGAACAACTCTCAGGGCTCTAGCTGGTCATCCGCGGGGAGGAATCCTAAAAGAAACAAACGTGACATGGTCAAACAATTTATACCTAGTGAGATGACCTGGTTTGAGCTGTTTTAAGGGAAAAACATTGAAAAGACACAAGCAATCAGTTTTTTCATGCACAACGTTGGAAATCAGT
Source organism: Viscum album (assembly GCA_963277665.1). Taxonomy (NCBI): domain Eukaryota; kingdom Viridiplantae; phylum Streptophyta; class Magnoliopsida; order Santalales; family Viscaceae; genus Viscum; species Viscum album. The sequence goes on from OY728119.1 coordinate 2,127,385,778, forward strand.
TGTCAGGGTCCTGGTGTATGGATACGTCGGCCGCCCACACCAACACTGGACTCCCTAAATTGAAAACCACACTCGGTACCCTAAACACTATTGCTTCACAGAAAGAAAATATCAGAGTTATAAGTTCTGTGGTAGAACCGACTCCTCTGATACCAATTTGTCACGACCCGTCCTCAGGGCCCGTGCCGTGACTACCCCAAGACCGCCTTCCATAGGCCAGGGGCTGGCGACTAGCACCAAAGGCGTATATCCCAATAACTGGGAAGGCATTGCCTTTATAAAAGTAAACTAAACACCACAGAGTACAAGAGTAAGCAAAACACTAAGTACAAAAGAATGTGATGAAAAGTAAATGGGCTAGAATACAAACGCAACTGAAATTACAACTACAACTGAACGAAAGTACAACAGAAAAGAAAAAAGCTGGATGAAAGGAAGCATCTCCTCCGTCGTCCTCCTCGGATCCTACCTGAAGGGTAGGTACAGATAGCGCAGCTCCTGGATCGTCCAATACAGATCCTACCTAAAGGGTAGGTACAGATAGCCTCCACAATTCTCTTGCCCGTCATCCTCTTCTGAGTGTCGTCCCTCCGTGACGTCCACCTCCGGATACTGACTCATCATGTGGTTCACCTCCGGGTACCTTCCAGTCCTCAAACACTCGGCCTCCGTCTGCACTGCCCGTCGTCTGAAACCAACACAACGAGGAGCGGGCATAGCCCATGTAGGGGTGTGTATAACAATACTCAGTAGGGACCCCGAGACCCTCAAGGTCTCTCTAAAATCAACAAGGATAACCACAAAGAATATCTTAACAGATAACCTCTACTTAGGTATATTCACATACATGTACCTAAGTTATCAAGTAACCCATCTCAATCATGAGGTAAACACAAAGGTCATAGTCTCAGCTCAAACCGGGATTTTCATTTACGAAACTGTAACTGTTGATGAGCCCATCTCTGGAGTGTACAGTGATCCTGTCATAACTCTGAGATACTTCTCACTAACCAAAGACTGCTAAGATACTCCTCCTGTCGAGTACCGTGGGTCTGCCACCTCACATAGTAGTGCTCCTCCGCCATGGGTCTGCGACCTCAGACAGTAGTGCTCCCCCTCATAGCCTACAGAGGTACTCCTCTTGTCGAGTACCACGGGCCTGCCACCTCACACAGTAGTGCTCCTCTGCCATGGGTCTGCCACCTCACAATGTAGTGCTCGCCACTGGGCTATGCTAGTCACTCCGAATCGAATCGGACAAGCAGTCATTAGGTCTCATCCAGCTACATGGTCTCCGTACTCCGTACGCTCGTCTTCAGGAGGGTCCTCTCCATGAGCTACAGGTCGACACTCCAAGTATCACAAGTCCCACTAATAAGTATCTCAAATGACTGCCTCGTCATAGGGGTCTCAACGCAACAGACGGCGCATCAATCGGACGCCCGGTCTGTGAGTTATTATCCTTTTCGTCCCAGGGGCCCGGTTGGTTTCGTGAGCGAACCAACCCGTCCATATCTCAACTGTACCCCGAAATCTTGGAGGGTATACTCATAGGGATCGTTTCTCAACGTGATCACCAACTCCACTGATGGTTTGTCAAACGGACGTCCGGTCTGAAAGATATCAGCTTTTCCGTTCCAGGGGCCTGGTTGGATTTCGGGTACAATCCAACACGATCATACTCCAACTACGTCCAACCCTCAGGAGAACTATGCCAAAAGTTCCATCTCCTCAAGAGGAATCCAACAAAGGGGAAAAACATCAATCGGATGTCCGAAGCTCAAGATATAAGTGTTTCCGCTCCGAGGGCCGGTTGGTTTTGTACCCGAACGAACCCGCATGTACACAAAGTTCTCTGAAACCTTGAGTGTAATATTCCGAAACGACCGTCTCGATCCAAGGATTGCATCATAGCTGATGGTGCGTCGATCGGAGGTCTGTAGCCCAAGATATGGGTGAAAGACCAAAAAAGGTCCGAAAGTTTGGGTTTCGGGTCCGGACCGATCCGGACCGAGAGACCCTGGGTCAGCCCAAACCGGGGCAACCCGACCCGGGTCCAGGTCGGCCCGCTTGGGCGCGGCCCGGCCCGGCCTGGGCTTGACCCGGCTCGGCGGCCCGGCGCGTTGGCCAGGTGACTCGGCCGAACAGCCGAGCAATTCGGATGCAGGGGGGGTGCCCCCCGCCTGTAGTAACCGCAACCCCTTAATGGGGCTGCTCACGTCCGGGCAGCCGGGGGTTTTGAATCCATGGTTCTTCCCTGTGCGGTCGGCCCACTCCGGCCGTCCGGCTTCTGCCGCCATGGGACCGGCAAGGCCGGTCCCCCCCTGCTCCGACGCCGGCGGCCCGATTCCGGCCGCTGGTTCCCCTGCTCCACCGTGGCCTTGGTCCGTCCGGCGCAGCGCGACGGCGCCGCGCCCCTCCGCCGCGACCCCGCTCCGGCCACGGTGTCTTCGGGTTTTTCCGGCGCGGCGTGACGACGCCACAACTTGGGTTCAATTTTTAAATGCGCGTCCCGAAGGCGCCGCGCATCCTTGCCACTCGTTCCCACACGGTGCGACGACACCGCGTCACCTTCCTTTGAACCGCAACTACAAAAATAATAAGGGAGGAGGGTCGGCCATGTTTGTGCGGTCCGGCCCCCTCCCGTGAAATGATATCAATCGATCCAAATGAATGAGGATAGATGACAGAAGAATTGCCAAATAAAAACACATAAAGCCCTACCTTAAGCGTAGCTTGAACGGAGGTTCGTCACGGAAATAACCGTCGCAGAAGGAGGCGTCGCGAAAGGAGAATATCCGCAGAAGAAGGGGTCATTGGCGTCGCGGTACACGACGTCACATAGTTGATCTCCGAGTATTCGACGTTCTTCATCGTAGATCGGTGCGTTCTTCGCATTATTCACGTTCTTCATGTTCTTTGACGAAGAAGACGAAGATCTTCAAGCCTCCCTTAGATTTTCTTCCAAACCTCTCAAGAAATAAGACTTCCAACCAAAAATAAAATATGTTCAACACTTATTTTATTAACATAACATAAGCATTTGAATTTTAAACATTCAAATTAGACTCACCAATTAATTAACATAAGTTATCAAAATTAATGGTGAGTTGAAGGAGTTAGAGAATATGAAGGGGTGAGGTTCATGTGGGCCCCACCACCCTCATAACCTCTCATGGGAAGTTGGGTGGTTTCCCCCAACTTCCACCCAATGGTTTTACCCACTTAGAAAATAAAAATTGTAGTTAAATTTTTATTTTAACTTCCACAATTTTTATCAACTTCTTTCTTGAAAACGCAACTCCGGGATCGGTGTTCCTAATCAAAAACCGGCACTGTGAATCCATCAGTGCCCTCCGAATTCGATTCCAAGCACCGGTTCAAAATTTAAAAAACCCTCTCATTCGTTCACTAAACGGACCCGAGCTAAACTTCGGAAATTGATTCCGGGCACACCGGGCCTCAGAATCAGGCACCGTTAGAAACTACATTCTTGTAAAATCCCAAAGAAAATTTAGAAAAAAATTCCCTTGAATTTTATGGGTCTTTACAAGTCTGGATCATGATCCGCTAAATTCTGGTCCAAGAGATCCCATGTATCTTAGGAACCAAAGTTTAGCGTCCATAAACCCAACCATAACATGTAACAATACTCTATCAATAGTGGGCATATCTATCAATGTACCTATCATAACAGCATTCGTTTTCTTGCACAACATCTATCACAACAACATGAAATTTGTAATGCACATACATGGCATGGAAACCATAAATGGAATGTGATTTTAACATGTTCCTAAATGATGCATGAGAAAGAATACCCTCATCTCATTAGGTTTCAACTAAATAGAACCTAGTCTAAGAATATAAATAGAACACCACAAGTTTATCAGCAAATGGTGAAAATCAAATCGACTATAAAATTGCAGAACCGGATAAATTGTAATTAAAAGAGGAAGATTGGCATTTCCTTGTACACGGGTTAGTTACTCCTGGGCACAGCTTATTTAAAAATACTAATTCCAACATATCCCTGACTATAGGCTCCAAATAGTAATTCAGAGAATAGAAATCCTTTGATACCACTTTGTAATGTCCAGGATCCGAGTGCCACTCAACGGGTGCCCCGAACCCAGTTGGTCACATGACGTCAATCACATTTCCCCAAACACCAGAGGCTGCTGACTAGCAGTGAGGGCCTAGGATTGATAGTGGGGAAACTATGCCCTCAATTTTCAAACTGTAGAATAGTGTAGAAAATACAAACATACTAAAAATGGAAGCAGTAAACAATACAAAGCTGAAATAGACAACAATGCAAAAGTAAAAGATGAAAAAAGTCATATATATACACGATGATGAAAAATGTATCTAAGTATAAGAAATTAGTTAAAAACCGTATACAATACAATCTAAAATAAAACGGTATAAGGTACAAGTACAGAAAATCAAAACAAAATAGTACAGCAGGTACTCTGCAACATCGCAAGACTAAACTTGGTCCCATGCTCTCCTACTCCTCTACAAAAATCAAGTACCTGTATATGGAATATTGAAATTATCAACACCTACAACAATATAATCTGTTTGGGACCAAGATATTAACCAAATAGGGTGTGAGAAATAAATCCTAGAAGGTAAGCACCAAAGGCCTGTGCCCAAATTTCAGTAAAAACGTCCAACAACATTGTGCAATAATGAAATGCAGTAAGCTAGGAAGTACTAAAAAGAAGCTACTCTTACCTATTCCATTTCCATTTAATTATTATTTAACAATTCATTATGATTGAATTATAAGTTTTCGAGACTCATCCTCAGCCGACAATTTCTTATACAGTGCCACAGAAAAACTACAATAATCTATTTTAAAAATAGAATGTATAAAAATTCCAAGCCTATGGTTTAGATTGGAAGATATACACAAGAAAACACCACAGTGAATAATCAAGTGAACATTTCCCCAATGATAAAAAATACCTTTCCCTAAGGCCATTCATAACATTTCCCTCATGCCTTGGCCTCATACTAAGCAGACATGAAACCCTCAGGTGATGGACCTCAGGCATAATGAATAATGCCCTTAGGCGTACGAGATATTTCCCTCGGGAACAGAATCAATTTCCCTCAGGAATATGAAATTTATCCCTCATGCTAAAAAACCATTCCCTAAGAAAAAAAAACCATTCCCTTAGGATAAAAAACCATTCCCTCAAGCTAAACATGTAACGGGGCCGAGCCCAACACATAAGAATGCTTTTTATATACATTTTCTCTCAAAAAAACTAAAATCATTCTATAATCATGACATACCCATGGGTTTCCTGTCCAAAAGGATAAAAACGGGAAACACGCCCACAGGGTGGCCCTGTATCAATGTAGTGATCCCAAAAATCAGTTTATACGAATTCATTAAATTACCTATGCGATTATATTTATTTTATCAGTCAAGGCCTCATCCATACGACACCCCAAACATGAGCATATAGCACAATGGTACCGAAAAAAAAACTTAACAGTTGGAAATAAACAGTAGACCACCTACCTTGATCTCCACTGATTAATATACATGAAAGACGTCGCCCTAATAGTCCATGAATGATGTAGATCTGGGATAATAGTTCACCCATTCAAACGAAAATAACTTCCCCTGGGGAATGAATTGGAAATAAACAGAAAAATAGGGGGAAGGGATTACCCGCGCAGTCCAAATGTGATCATCAGCGAAGGAATCAGAGTCTCGGATGTTCAGTTGGGTCCTCTTCCAAGGTTCGTCCATATCTCTCATAGCTTCCCGATGTTTTAATCTTCCTCTGTTGAAAGAGAAGGCTACTGCCAGTTTATAACAAAAAAACACAACTACACGTCGTGTACTCTCAAGTACATGGCGTGTACTTTTCATTTTTTTATCTGTTCCTCGGGAGGCAACTTTCGACTGCCTCACTATTCATCCATCGACATGATTACACGGCGTGTATTTCCAAATACAGGGTGTGCACTGTCGATCCTGTGGCGGCTACTCCCACCACCTTACAGTTCACCTACAGACTGATTACAGGGCGTGTATATACTATGTACATGGCGTGTAGTCAGTTTTTACGCCTTTCATCACTGACAGGCCTACATGCCCTATGTACTCATTCCACACAGACAAAGTAAACGACATGTGGAAAAGTACACGGTGTATACCCACAAATTTTGGGATTTTCCCCATTTTCCTTATTTTCTCAAAAACACTTCAATAAAAAGGAAAAGAACAAACCTGTACCTCAAAAATAAGAATCGAGTTCTTACATGATGAATATACTGGTAAAGATCATGTTTCATCACAAGTTTAAATGTATAGTGATAATTTTAATATCTTTCTTTTATAAATTCATATTATTTTAAATATGTCATATTAAATGTATTTAATAAGAAAAACAAATTTTCATATTAAATGGTTTTCAATATATATCATCCTCACTTATTTTGAAAATAATAACATATATAATTAGTTTAAAATTTATATTTTTTTACGGATTATATTTCCTTGAATCAATTTTTTTATTGAAGTAACCCATCATGTGATTAAATTTTAAAATAATGTTTCAAATAAAATTATAATACTACCAATCAGTAGATTATCTTTAATAAACTAATATTATATTTTGAATTTTCTCTAAAATTTATTCTGTAGGTTTTGTCACAATCTAGCTACTAGTATAACAATTACTCACTAATGTTATGATTTATTATGACATTGATTATGAATTTAGAATAATGTTTCATGGTGTATCCATGATCATGATAAATACTTGTTTAAATAACTCCAGTCGTTAATCTATTTTATGTAAAAGATAATATTGGTTATTTAATGAAATGTATTACGAAATGGGAAAGATATATAATAATTTAATACACGATGATTATTTCATGACGTAAACTGTATTCAAAATTATGACTTTATTTTTTGTAAATTTTTATGAATGTGGGAATGGAATGTGAACACAAACATATAAGGTGTCTTTAAAACTATGTGATGAGTGGGTCAATTAAAAACCATCCCTGAATTAGGGAATGAGTCAATGTAAACAAAATGAAATTTTCACTTATAGATGAATAATTTTTCATAATAACACATATGAGATAACATATTTTTGGTTACCCTATTGATAATGTAAGAATAATCCATTTATGTTATCCCATGATAATAAATGTATCCCATTATATGTAATTATGAATTTTATTATACATAAAATAATTATAATTTAAAAACATGTGGATATATATAAAATAAAATAATATTGTGAACAATGGAATGTATTGATCCTTTCATGGATAAAAGTTTTGTGTTTGAACAAATTTTTTTATCTTTGATAAATTAAAAGAATTATGATTTCAAAAATATAATGATATATTTAATTACTTTTATGTATTCATCAAGGAGGTATAAAAATATTTTATTTTATTAAATGGTATATAAAATTATTCTATGAAATAGTTTTATGAGATATTGGGAAATGATAATTTTAATTCATGATTTAAATAAGTGTTTTATGAGAGTTCAATGATTTTAAATTTATTTAATGGATGCACTTATTATAATGGTTTTAATTATAAATTTAAAATGGATATCAAATACATTGTTTTTAAAATTACTTAATGAGATTTTTTCACTCTCTTAATTTTTTTAAAATGTTTCTAATTGTGCTATAGATGATCGATATCAATAAATATAGGTTAAGAGGTCTAGTAGTGAGACATGAGATGTGGTACATCTGGTTTTTTAATGAGTAAAAGCATCTTTCAAAGGAAATATGAGTTTTTGATATGTAGTAGTAGTCCGAATTAGCTAAATCGTTGGAACTAAAATATCATATAGATTAAGATAAATCATATTTTGAAGCAAGGTTTTAATTATATAAATCTGTAATAAGTGATATGTTTTTTATGAAATAATATGATATATTTATCTTGAGTCTTAAGAGTGTGGATTAGGGTGATTCAAAGGAACTTTCAGTAATTTGTGATTTTGTTTTATATCTCCCCTCCAATGGCCATTAATTTCTCCACATTGTTTTCGTATATATTATGATTAAAATTAATGTTCACTAGTCAATTTTAATTTAATTTGATGGTATAGTGAAACTAATTTATCATATTGGGTTTTTATGAACATATTATATAATTTTTAAAAGTATATTTTAATATATTTTTTATGTTATTTGTTTATACATAAATTTTATTTACAATTTTTTAAATTATTAATATTTAAAATTACTTAAAATTTTTATTACCGATAATGATTGTTTTTTAATTTCACAAGATAATTAATAATGAAAGATTTTTATAATTTTGATAATAGTGGTAATTCAATATGTACGGTGTAATGCATGATTGAGTATAATTTTTTATTTTCCTTAAGTTATGTCATACCTTAATTGAGTATAAAAATTTCTTCATAATTTATGATATTGGAAAAGTGATTTAAATTAATAAATATTGTGTAATGTAAAATATAAGCTTTTTAAGAATAGATATTACATTACTTGTGTTTATTTATTGTAAATAATCTTTATCCTTTTAATTATATTAATATAAAAATAAACTTTCTTAATATATTTCTAGATGTTTTAATTTTATGTTGATAAATATTCATTCAGTTGTATATAATCAAATTTGAAGAGATTCCTTTAATTTTTATCAAGATAGTGGATGATTGTTTGATTTTATTTTCCAATATTGGTTTTTCTACCATATTTATAAATTATTAACATTTTTTACTATATTTTTTCAATTGGATGATAAAATATATTTTTATTATAATTAAACTTTCATGTAATTCTAGATTGATCCTCCAATGAAATTTTTCGATGATATGAGGAATGATTTTTTATGGATGTCATATATAATATTCATTATGATATACTAGATATGTTCCACTATGTTAGTGATTCATTATAAACCTAGAATAGGGTGGTAGTGTCAAATTAAACTTAATTTATGTGTAATGTTACAAAGCTTCTCATGAAAATACCCATTATAATCCAATGTGATCAAAGTCAACATGAGGAGATAAAGTGGAATGATATGTTTGAAGGAATATTCATTTCTTTATATACTTCAATAAAATATAATGTAGATGTTGGTAAAATAAAATTATAATGACCTAGTAGAGAGTGGTGGTAGATCAAAACTAAATCTAATTCAATTATTTATATTTCATAATAAAACTCAATCAAACATTTTATTTATTGAAATTCTCTAAATAAATTAAATTGGGGATTGTAATGGAATTTTTATGTCTTTGATAAGGGAATAATATGTTAACTAATTATATAAATCATTTCAATAAGATAGTGCATTTAGCTCATGATATTTTCTTCGATAAAGCCTTGAAAGTTCATTTAACTAAAAGGGTCCATAATATATATAATATTTCAGAAGTGTATTTATTTTTATTCACATCATATATAAAACAAATACAGAATATGATGTTGTTTTATATAAATATTTCATGATACCCAACTTCAGGGAATGATTAATTTCTAAAGAGTTATTATAAATAGTGTTTGACTATAAGTAAGAGGATTCAATAATTACTCAGGATAATGGTGTAGATAGTGATGTACAACTATATTATTTTATCCTTACTTATTAAAAGAAAAATATATATCTTATATGATACCTTTATGGGATTTCTTTCATTCTAATCCATCATATTTTAAATCTTAACAAAAATATCATTGACGAATTCAATTAGTTTCTCTAAAGGATTGATTTTATACGGTTTATGGATAAATTAATAGATATTAGGAACAGACCAATATATTTTTTGATCATATGTATGATCACATAGATATGGAACTAGAAATTGATCAGGGGAAATGTTTAGTGTATAATTTTAAGTGTTTGTTTTCTTAATAAATGTACAATTAGTTTTTCGGTGTTTTAAAGAAATCAATTGATTTAGATAAATTATATATGTTTCTTAATGATTTTTGTTACATGTATCATTTGATAATATCACTCATATTGAAGGATCTGGTTGTAGTGTATTTCCCATTTCGTTATATATCTCTGTTTATGAGTTGATTTAGAAAAAATAATTTTTTAGTACTTATCTTTTTCTATTTCACCCTCTTTAAGATAATTACATATATATCAGTGACGTAAATTATGTCCCAATATTTAATTAAAATTTGTCTGTAAATAATTTGAATTGTATCAATCAATTTAATTTTGGTTAAATATTCTCTTATTATATATTTTTTGAGTATGTGTAACAAACCCATGTCAATTTTTTATTATATATTATATTTTCTTATATATAAATTTTAGGTGTTTTTTCTAAATAATTTTTTTGAAATGTATTATGTTTCTTAGATATTTAAAGATTATTGTATGATTATTAAAAATAATGAATCATATTATTTCAAAATATGAATTTTATATCAATGATGAAACAATAAAAACTAATTTTTAAGAGTAAATGTAAAACCATAACTCATTTGGTGTTATATCTTAGTTTCTACCGTATAAGTAGAACATGATTTTTATTCCATTTATTAAAACCATAGTGATTTATCTTTTGTATGGGTATTATATTTATGATATAGAAAAAGTAATTTTGTAACCGTATGGAATATTATTCTAGGAAATTTCACCACTAAATACTACGTGATTTATGAATGCTAAATAGAATTGAGTGAGAAAACCATGTCTGTGATGTATCACGATTCTAGTGATTTGTCATTGTTAGTACATGAATTATTTTACATCCAACACATGAATGATATATATAAATTATAATTTTGAAATAAATTTTTTTATCATTTTATATATTTTTTAAAATATTCATCCATCCATCCAAATTTTAATTGAATTGACCAAATGAGTTCCCAAATATATTCTCCTTATTTTCTTAATAAGATTCTATAAACTTTTCTATGCTTTTTGATGTGGGTTTATATTTTTACCTCCACATTTCTCTTCATTTTTTATCTCCAAAAATATTTTTGTCCTTTTATTCTTAATTTCTTCTTATCACATGAGCTATAATGGTTGTAATTGACAAAAATAATGTTTTAAATGGTCTAATCATGGTATTTTTGGATTTTTGGGGTTTTAAGGGAATATTTTTATGTGGATTCAATTCTATAGATGTATAAAAAACACTACGACCACAATCAGCACTAAAAATTATCTTCTACTAAGCCTAATGTGCATTCACAATCCACACTGGCTGGAAACAAAATACATTTGAATCCTTAAACACATTTTGTGAACAAATTTTCCCTAAATAATAGTTAAGGATAGACTATAATTTGTAACACCAAAAGCAAATAATCCTAGTGTCACTACATTATTTTAATACATTTCTATGATTACATGAAATAAATTCACAAACGACTAATCAGTTTAGTTTTTTTTGAATAACTAGATACATAAATGATTCGATTTTTACATTAGTAAACTATAAAACAAAAAAAATTGAATATAATTTCCATCCATGAACTCTTTACAAAATTTCACCTATATAGCCTTGGAAAAATAGAAAAAATAAATGGGTGAGATGAAATGCTGATTAAGGGTATGTAAATTGGAAGAAATAACAAATTAATTATAATAAATCAACATGGAAATATAAACAACTAATAACACATTTCATTCAAAAAAATTTATAAGGCGCAATGAATATGGAATAGTAGATAAGTGAAACTCATTTAATTTAGTCAATAAAATGTGAAAGAAATGAATCCATAAATATTTAAATGAAAAAAATCAGGGATAATAATAATAAATGAATTCTCCATAATGGAAATTCAAATTAATTGTACATCATGTGTCAGGTACATGATCCACTACCATCAAGAACAATCACAATATAGATTAAGTGTGTTGTTAGAAACTCAAATACTATGATTGTAAATAAACTCAAAGTGTTTTTATACAACTGATATCATCTCATCAGACTACTAATTCATTGAGGATCGTGCATTAAATGTTCCCCAACCCATATAGTTCATATCTAAAGAATTGTTCATATATCATATAATCGATTTAAAAAGGGATTTTTAAATCAAATTATCCACTAAAACCTTAAAAAAATTTAATACCATGAATATAAAAAGATTTATGATATAATATCTCAAAATGGTTTTTATATAAAACACATAAAATAATTATGTGGTAAATATGAGATTTATCTCAAAGGTGTAAAATTGTATATAAAAATCCCTTAAAACTTTGTAATCATCTATTTATAATGGTACGCATTTATAAATAAAAACATATTCATTAAAAAGAAAATTATAAACATGTAATGAATGAATCAAAAAATTAGTGCATTATTAAGGTAGGAATTTATGTTCATTACATATAAGGTAAAAAAAGTCCTATTACGTTTTTATGAAAAGTCATACAATACGTTGTTTTGGAAAAGGATATGATGATTCCTTTTAAATCATTTTCTAAAATGTAAAAAATGGGAAAATTGAATTTAAAAATTTACTGGAGAATGGTAAAAAAAATTGAAAATATTTTTAGAAAACAACATCATGGAAGTTAAATATACCCTAGTGGAGACTTAATGAAAAACAATCTCAAATAATGATGAGATTGTGAAATAAGCCCTTACCATTTTATAATCTGTAAAACTGTATTCCCATAAGAGAATGAAAATTATTTGGATATAAAAATTAAATTATATTCAGAATAATAATCCTAAAATAAATCAATGGGTTTTACATACGCCACACAAAAGAAACATATAGTGTATATGGAATGTGTCCCATATAAATGAATGTGATACAATGATCCCTTACCCCACACTTCCTTTTTTAGTTTTACATGCTTTGAAATCCTATAAAATGATTTAAAATATGTTATTAAGTTATATAATAACTTTATTTATATTTATGATATAATATATGACCTTATTATATTATTTTATCACCATATTGATAATAATATTTCATAATTTTCACTATTTTAGGTGATAATTGCCCAGTTTCTCATGTATATTTTGAGATATTATTTGTTGTTCCTATTAATTTGATAATGATTTAAAAATATATAGAATTAAAAACATTATGTAAATATCATATATATTTTAATCATGGATATATTTATTATAATCTATAATATTTGGATATAGGATATGAAAATCACCATTCACGGATATGGTAGGCCATACGTACCCATGAACACTACTTTCATTTATTTTTTATATTAAAATAATTGAAAGAAAATGATTTATGTGTATATTATTTTTAAAATATAATTTATATTTAATATAATTTATATATTTTTATTAAAATTATCCTTTATACATTCCATGAATAATGTGAACCAATCACATCGTTTTGAGGAGGCAGTAGTCCACACAACCACAAACGATGTTATTATATTTAAAAAAATTGAAAGCATGATGGTATATGTTATATAAAAATTAATGAATTATTAAGACAACATAAATATAATATATAACATTTAAAAACATATTTTACATCATAATGACCAACCATATGTGGTGGAAAAATAAAAACGAATGACATCATTTTATGAGGTGGTAGTTCATCGTATACGAGCGGTAAATTAATTACCCATTTGATAGAGGTGTGTCTAGGTGTAGGTATAAACCATAACATAAAGAAAATTAGTATATTTATTATAATGGTATTATTATAAAATACTTTAATAATAGTAATTGAATGTATTGAAAATGAAATAAATTGAAAGTGATCATTGAAGAATGTTTCCAAGTTTTCAGGTAACTCATTTTGGTTTATCTGAAAACACAGTCTTGGATTGATATCTACGCAAAGGGTGGATCCCAGAATAAAGGTAAGGAATTTGGGAGAATAATTTGCTAGTGGTGAGATGATTTTTAAATCTCAATGTGGTTTTAGTGAGTGAGGGAGGCGTATCCATTTAATAATTGAGGTGAATGATACTTTTTGAATCTCTCAAAATATAAAATTAATATTCATTAATTATAAATTGAGAACAGATAATAATATTTTTATTTATAAGATAAGAGGTGTATGGGTATAAATAATCTTAACCAATAATTTTTAGACATTTTAAGTTAACATTATTTCCCTTATCTATTTACATTAACCATTAGTAAACTGATTTAAATCTTACAGTGACAACATGGTTTTTTTACTATTTTAGAGTTAATTTATCTAATATAATATACCAAAAGAACCATAAATGAGTCGTGGATGAAATTATAAACATTATTCCCATAATTGTTCCTATTTTATAATTTTTATTAATTTTATATCATTTAATATAATATTATTTATTTTCAATTATCACTAATGTAAATTTTGAAACTATTCATTTCATTAATTTTTAAACAAGTCAATAAAAAATATAACATAAAATAAAAACCATAAATAAATCCTTAATTTATCTATATATTATTTAAAATTAATTTATTATAATAATTCTATAATATTATATATATGTTTAATTTTTTAATAAAATTTATTTGGTATCTATATTAATTAAACAATTACTACATTATCATTGTCCTAGATTTTAATGTAATTATGAATTCCCAAAACATTTTACAAAAATTATCATGATGAATATATAAATTTTATATTTCTAATTAATATTTATAGACAAACATAACTTATTAATAATCAAATATAGAAAATGTAATACTTGTTAAAAACAAGAGTGTGACATATTGAACTTTCCTTAGAATAAAATACTATAAAATATTTAAATTCATAAAAATGGATCTAAGAGGCCTTAAAATTGGTCTAAGTATTAATTTTTTAGATATTAAACCATAAATTAAAATTATTATAATTTTTTGGATATTTTTATAATATTTATAAAATTATTTTTACCATTAATTATCTGATTTAGCATTAACCATGGTAATTAAAAAAATAATTTTATTATTCACATTGACCAAAATAAAAGGAATCTATTTACCTAATTTTGACCCATTTCATATGAATATGTAATTCATTTATCTAATTTCAAATTTCTATGTTTTATTAATTAATTTAAAAATAACCCCGTTGAAGGAATTAGAAAATAAATTTTCAAAAGTGAAAATGTTGAAGAGATTGAAATGTTTTTATATCTAAATTAATTGTGTAATTGATTACAATTAATTAAAGTATATTAAATTATAAATTAATAATCTAATTATAATTTTAAACCAATTATAAATAAAATTTATCACCTTAAATTATTGAAACAAAAAAGCAGTTTTCAATTAAAATTAAATATTGTATCACTATTCATCAAAAATGAAAATTTTGAGAAAAAACCAAAAATTCAACCAAATTAATATTTCATATAATGATTTAAAATTATAGATTCATTTTTTCAATTATAAAATAACAATGTGTTGAATATTTTATTTAAAATAGGTTCTTTATTAAATGCTGGTAAAACTACCATTAGTGAAATTTGGGTTTTTATGCGTAACATTGTGTTTTTTCTTATCAAATGTATATTAAATGTATTGGATTAATATAGAAAAATATTTTATTAAATATATCTTATTTTTCATTGAATACGTTTATTTATTTTAAAGTATTAGAATAAAATGACTTTGTGGGCATACAAAAGTTCTCTTTAAAATTAATTTTTCTATATTCTAATCATTACGATATTCATTATTAATTAATTTTTAAACAATGAATTCAACCAACAATTTTCATAATTTAGTTTTTACTATTAACTACAAATAACTTAATGGGTAAAATATATCTTATTATATTAAATTATAATATTTTAATAATATATAAATTTTTAGTAAAACATGGCATTGCATGTAATGTAAGAAAACTCATTATTGTGTGTGGTATAAGATTATAATAGAGTTGTGTATAATGAAAGAATGAAACAAAAATTAATTTATTATATAATTTAAATATTATAAATTATGGGGGTGTTACATTCTACCCACCTTAATTAAATTCCATCCCAACAATTTAATATTAATCTCAGTAGTCTATGTTATGATTTTTCAATATAAAAAACAACTGGAAACCCCACATTGTATATAGGGATAATAATACATCACCTTAAAAAGTGAGAAAATGAAATATAAATGTCAACAAAAAAGAAGGATTTCAAATAGGGGAACATTAGTGAAAATAAATTAATTGAAGGTAAATCTAACTATCATGTTCTAATAAGTAATGATAGAGAACATGTTAATGAGAAAGTATACAATTAAATGATTATAAATCTGTTATGGTTTAAAGAGGCCACTAATTCCATACTAAGATACTTAAACAAAAAAAAAATAGTCTAAAATAAATTTCTTATATTTAAGTAATTTATTTACATCCTATACTAAGAACATAAGTAATCATACTTACTTGACAGGTAATGTTTCATCCATTAATCAATTTACACCTAAAAATTATCTTTTTATCAAAATTATGTGTATTTATGATGATTTTTTTTTCAAGCAAGAATAATTCAAATAAATTTACATGGATCAAAAATATAAAAAGTATCAATATCTTCTCCTCTTAACATTATACAATAACCAAAACCCAAAGGGTTAGAATATGTTTTGATAATTCCCAAAAAAGAATAAACTTTTATATGATGATATTCAACTTTAATATCCTAGAATAAATTGTAATTACCAAATTTCAACATTGGTCATTTAGAAACATTATCTTTCATCAAAAATATTCTAGAGTACTATTAAAACACAAAAAATTCATAAGTGTTTGATTATATAGTCTTCTAAATAACATTATTCCGTCTTTATGTCTTATACTGAAAATTTAATTGCCTAAATCACATAATCATCATGATATGATAACCATTTCCATAAATAAGATAATTCTCTAAAAGTCCACAATAAAATATATTTATTATTCCAAAATATAATTCAACTTTAACTTTAACAAAAAATCAAATAGTATTCTTTTTACCTTGATATTATAGGGTTCCAAAAATAGTGATAATCTTCTAAAATAACGTTAATCAATGAATCTGAAAATAATTTTCCAATCATATGGTAATATATTTGATAAAACAAGATTCTCACAAATCAAAATAACCCCTATCCATTAGATATTTTAACTAAAGAAATTCCATGATAACCAGCACTTCACCCTGGATATTGGTAAGAAATGAACCCTTATCGCCCTTTAGTATTCAGTTAAAACCCCACGCCCTTTCCAGATGTGAGGAGTTGTCACCCAACTTGAGGGTTATCCTTTTTATAAAACCATGTTAATATTATCAAAAAATATAATACATATCATAAAATAATAAACTAAATATATTTAACATTAATAAAATTTTAAATCACAATAATTATCTTTTATGATTCATTTTATATTCATAATAATCTAAATACACATAATTTCAATAAATTAAAGGATTATATAAACCATAGTGGTTGTCCATACCATTAAACATATTTACATAAAATGAAAAAAAAATTATTACTTAATTTTTTAACATATACTAAACAAATGAGTTGTGTTTTTTAATATATGTTTTCTTGAATCAACTTCTCAATGATCATACTAATCTTTATATTTTATGAACTCTAATTCCATACCCCAAAATGCTAGATTTAGTGCAATATTTTATTATATTGGAATTATTACAAGGAATAAAATACCAGAGGTCTGATCAATTTTGTATTCTTAATGAAATATATACATAAATTGTTCCCTTATTACAATGGAAAGCATAAAACCGAATAAAGGAAAATAATTTTTATCCTTGAAATTATTCAGAAACTTCGTCTTCATAACCTAGGGAAAATATAAAAAATAAAATGGTGAGCTCAAATTCTCATTAAGGTTAGTTTAAGAGTAATAAAAACTGAATTAAGGAGAATAAATCAGTATGGAAAGGTGAATATCTTAAACCACTTTCCATTTAAATAACAGTATGAGGAATTACCAATATAAATCAATAGACAATTGAAACTCATTAAATTTAATAAATAAACTATGAATGAAATGCATCTATTGATATTTAAAAGATGACATATCATGGATAATAATGATAATTTAATTCTAAATAATGTAAATTCTTAATTATTAGATGTCATGTATCTGACACATGAACCACTGCCATCAATACCTCTCATAAGTTGGTTTTAGTATATGGGTAAAAACCTCTCTATTCTAATGGGAAAATAACTTGAAGGGGGTTTTTGGAACATTTATTTTGACACTAACATATAAAATAAAATGACTAAAAGTGTTATGAATGGTTTATAATACATATAATATTATTTTAAACCTTAATTACCACATTTACCCATAACTATGGTAATTAATAAAATATAATGTTAATATTCACATTTACTAAAAGTTAAAGGAACCTATTTACGTAATATGGAGCCAGTAATTTTAAACATTGGATAAATTTTAATTATTCAAAACATGTAATTTGATGATTTTAATTTAAAATTAATCCCATTGATGGAAAATTTAAATGAATTTTTTATGTGAAAGTGTTCAATAGATTGAAATGTTTTTTATATCAAAATTAAAATTTTAATTTATTCCAATGTTATAAATTATATTAATTTAAAAAATTATTGAAATACAATTGAATACTAATGAAAAATATAATTTAAAACTCTAAATTATTTAGATAAAAAATTGTTTTCAATTAAAATGAAATATTTAATCTATATTCCTCAAAACATGAAACTTATGAGTAAAATAACCAAAATTAAAACAACATAAATTAATATATTCCTCTTTAAGAGAATAATTTATTTTCAAAAATTAAAATATATAAAGTATTCACTAATTGTATTTAAAATAGGTTCCCTTTTAAAAGGCAATAAATCTGCCTTTATTGAAATATAAGTTTTTATGCATTAATTCTTTTTTGTATCTTATGAAAGTTAAAAATATTGGATGAATGTAAAATATATTTCATTGAATATATATTACATATACTTACTTAATTTCAGTTAATTTAATTTATTAGGATAAGATAAATTTGTGATCATACAAATAGTTCTTTATAAGAACATTTCATACCTATTTAGTTGTTTCGTATATACATCTATAAATAATTTGTAACTAATGTACTTAACCATATATTTTCAATAGATATTATATAATATCCCTAAAATTATACTAAATAACTAAGATATATCTTTATATATTAAATAATGTTGTTTTAATAATACATTGTTTTTCAGTAAAACTCTGTCTTGTATGTAATGCAAGACAGCTCATTTTTGTGTGTAGGATAAGTTTGTCATGGAGTTTCATGTAGAGAAAGCTATAAAAAAATATATTTATTCAAAAATGAATATATTGTTAATATTTGGGGTTTATCATTAATAAAAAATTACTTGGAATCCATATCCATACTTTATACATCCATGAAACATCAATATGAGAAAAATAATTAAAGGAAAATTCGTAATGAGTAATAACCAGTAATAATGATATAATGTAATTTTATAAATATAAAACTATATCCATAAAAAATATAGCATTGTATTTTTCAAGATAATAAATGAAACTAAATACACCTAGGAGAATGTTTATCTTTCTGAATACATTAACAATAAAAACAAAAACAATCTAAACCCAATTCCAAAACACCTCTATATAACCCATGATTTCCCTATAAATCCCCTATTTTTTCCATTATCAAAAAGTCAACATAAACCTGATAAGACAATAAAGATAGCGAATTCATGAAAACAATAGATGTTCATACAACCAATAGTGTACACTTTGTGTTATATAATCACATTACATAGGATTTCATGATATAATCTATATAGAATCAGTAAAATTACTATCCAAAAATTATATTTTCAATAAAAATATAAAATAGGATTTCAAATAGGAAAACATAAAAGGAAAAATTATTAATTTGTTCCATTTACACTCTAAAAATCAAGAAACCCCAGGAATTAATAAACCCATTGGATTAGTCCTTAAATCATTCATAAAAATCTAAACATATGTTTAATAATTTTCCATCAATTTTTTTTAAAATACTAGTAAGACTCTAAAATTTCCAACAAATCAATTTTTTACTCCCTTTTTAAAACATTGTCAACTCCCCTCTAAAGACACAATTTAAAATATAAAGAATATAAAAATCAATCCATTTATAATTTTTTTTGAAATTATATTATAATGGTTCCTCATTCAATGATTAAAAAAGTTATCAAAATCTAATTTTCAAAACATTTTATGAACAATCCACTATATGAGGGAAAAATAATTTACACTAAGAGGAACTACAATATCAATGTCACATTAAAACTAGAAATATACAATCATTGAAATGGTACAGTGAAATCACACAAGGTCCTACGGATACAAACAATGAAAAGAATTTTATTTTATAAATGATTCTAAATTGGATCATATTTTAATGTGAAACACATAATACACCATTAATTTCATCTTGAAGTGGGAATAAGGATGCTAGACCACACTAATGAACCGCCTTGTATCCTTGGTAGTCCTATCAATGTATCTGAACATAAAATAGCATTAGTGAACACTATTGGCATGTGCTATAATAGATCATACTGTCCCTCATGGTCTAAACAACCCAATTTTTCTAGGAATCCTTCCATGGTCGTCACATAAACTATGTATTGTATAACAATCATCTAGGTTATCTAATAATTCATGTGATTCCTATAGCTTCAATCAAGTTGGTTAGAAAATATATAAAATTATATAAATAATCAATAAAAATTAAATAATATTTAAACAATACCTCTTATCATAGAAAACATCCTCAAATGAAACAACTCATAGTTTTTTTAAAAGATGATACCCTGGTCAAAGACCGAGACACAAAATAAAATAATAAAGATGATGGGGGATAAAAAAGTCTAAACTATGGAAACATTTTACAATCATTATCAATAAAAGTGAGAAGATCATCCGGAATGTCAAACATCCATGTATTTTCATGGATGACACCCCTATTAGAAATGTTGTTCACCACCTTGTTTTCTTCATAGAAGGCATGAGTGACTATATAATTGATCTCCATGATCACTTTAAGAAAACTCATCCAAGGGGTTGTGAGAGGCCAAGAAAGATGTAGCAATTTATTCCAAAGGGCATGGAAAATCGTGCTGAAATCACATTAAATCCAAATATTATTCCATCCATGTTGTTTGGCGAATGAAATAGAATGAATCACACTCATCATTTCTGCTTCCAGGGATGATGTGATTCCACAACTGCTATATAAGAAACCAAGGCATTTTCGAAGGTGATCTCTAAAAATAGAACCATAGCCTGAGGGACTCGGATTTCCCTTCGAGGCTCCGTCCAGGTTCACTTTATTCCATCTAAGGAGTGGGGATAGCCGAAAAACATCAAAATTATACTTAGTTTGACTACAAATATCGTCAACCCTAATATGACAAGAATCTAAAAGTCTTTGACAGAGTTGTCACATCAAGCCTTTTAGATCGAGGCAGCTTCACGAATAATAATGAGGATAAGTATCCGAAATCCCTTTAAGTTGAATTAGTAATTTCTATGAATTATATCATTTCAACCATACTAGATCACATGGAGGAGCTCTGCCACAACAGCAGGGAAATGATTATTGATTTGTAGGGAGGCTTCAATATACACACAATGCTTTACATGTAAGGTGAGAGAGTCAATAAAAAGCCATCTGCAATCAAATATGTCAAAAATATATTTACAAAGGGCAGAAGCTGTCACAAAAGATATAAAAAGATGGTTAATATCATCTCTATGTTGCTATCAAAATTTTGAAAATTATGATTGTAAAGAGTCTTGGAGTTAATAATACCCTTATGAGCAGGTTCCCAAAGACCAAAATCATTATATTTGGAAAGGGGATAATTATCAATGATATTCATTACGTTGTGAGGAAGGTTAGAGATATGAGAATTTAACACCTCCCTAATAGTATGATTAGTGTTCTCAAGTAAATATTTAGAAGGGATCATGGATATTAAAGGGGTAATAGTCCAATTGTCTAACCAAAAATTCATTGAATATTCAATTCTATATATGAATCTCAAATTATCAATGGTATTAATTACGTTATCGTGTTCACATATATGATGATCCAAACATTTCTGAAGGAAAGAAAAGAATAAGGGACATATGGTGGGTCTAACAAGCTACATAACAAATATTTATTAAAATCTATCAAAATAGATTTTTCAAAGTAGTCAGAGGATTCCATGAAACAAACCCCATTTGAAATAAAATTGTAAAACCCATTAAAACAATAAATTTATGTCCATTTCTTGAAATTTATTCGAAAATGAAAGCAGTCCTTAAATTTTTTTTTAAAAAATTCAATGGTAATAAAAAAATTCAAAATATAACTCACATGGGTCAACACATGCAATATTAATTAAACGGACCATCTTGAAAACCATAAATAAAATAATTAGAAACCACATTGTATTGAATACCCATTCAAACCCTTGAGAACATGTAAACCACTTCATTAAAACATTTTAATAGCTATGATGTGCTTCTTTTTCATTTACATATACATGTGACATGGTATTTTATTCCATGAAAAGGGATGAAACCATAAAAAATTAACATTACTCCATGATGGTATATAAATAGTGGTATAAGTTTTGATATAAAACATTATACTACACTCACTCATCAGATGGAATGGAAAATATAAAAATGATATAAAACAACCTACCTAATTTAACCAAATGTATGGAACTAATCTTAAACATTGCAATTATAGTAACTTTAAACTATAATTCCATTTCCTATATTCCCAAATATATTGAAAGATTATATTTTCAGAGATATTGGTTATAAATCATACATAAAAACCTTTATATTACAATATGTAAACTTCTAATTTGTATTAATTATTACCATATTATAAAAAAATTTAAACGAAGCTTGTTTAATTTCCATGAAAAGTTTTCCTGACATTCAACTCCACTTTTTATTATCACATATAAATTCCTAAACATTATGGCTAATATTTTAATTTTTTGTATTACCTCAAAAAAGTCAATAAGGAATATAAAAAACTTAAATGAACAATTATTTTATGAATACCCAAAAATATTATTCATTTAAAAAAAATATTGATCAAAATAAATATTTTTTTACGGAATAAATCAACTTATTCACCAAAAAAATAATAAAAAATTTCATAAGAAATCATAATGGTTAAATAATACTCATAATTATTTCTTTTAAATAATGAATGCCCCGAATAAATGTTTCCACAATGTTATAATTTTCATCCTTATAAAGTAAAATATACTATCATTTACCTTGTGAAGTCATAATATTATTTAAAAAACCCATAGAAAGAATAGATAAATCACGTAGGTAATGTTATAAATTATTTTTCACATAAATATTAAATACCCATGGAATAATTATCATGTTTATACTTAGATTAACAATAATAGTTACACTTGAAATAACAATCACAATTACACATTGAATAACTATCATAATATATTCCCATAATTTCTAAGATAAAACCAAATCTGTTAATTAAATTTCTTTTCTGGAGGAAATATAGTCATATTGTAGCCTTACATGCCCTTGTTTTATAACATAACCACTCATACTACTAAAAATTTATGAAGAACTACAATAGATTACATAAATAAATTATTGAAAAAATGATATTTACACTAATAAGAATATATATTAAAGTAGTTACCAATCCAATCCATCCTAAAAACTATTTTGAAAATTATTATAACAATGTGATGGTGGGTTTCAACTTGAATATAAAATTAAATTTTTCAATTGATTAAAAAAATAAATTAATTTTTATATGAATGAGAATGTTTTTGGTCACCAAATATGTTAAAATAGAACATTAATTTTTTTACTTTTGTAAAAAAATGTTCAGAAATTATGTAAAAAGATTCCCTTTGAAGACAATATAATAAATGTAAAAAATAAAACCTAAATTTTACTTTATAATTCACTTATATCAATATAAATACACTAATAAAATAATTTCAAAAATATGTCAATATGGAAGAAGAAAATTGTGTTATGTGAATAATTAATGGGGGATTTTTAAAATGAAAGTCTCCTATCATAAGTCATACTCATCATGTGTGTTTTTCAACATCCTAAATAAAATAATTATTTTAATTATTTAATTGTTTTTGACACTATATCATGTTTATCATTCATTTTATATATCTTATTACCATGTTATAATATCTACCTATCAATTTATGTTCATGCGATATGTTTTAATGATATTTTGTTTATAAGTACAAATTGACTTCAATAGGTTGAAAATGGTCAAAAAGGTCTTTATTTCATCATCTATGTAATATTAATCCTGAAATAATTATCAATTATAGACATCAATTTATATTTTAAATCCATCAAATAAATATGGTTATAAAAAAACTATGTTCCAATCTTGGAGATGGTAGTTTGTACTTCCCATGACTAATTATCATTGTGGAAAGAAGCTAAGTTTTAGTTTTTTTTAAATAATGTTAATAATATCATAAATATAAAATATATTCTTTAAATATATTTAAAATTTTTATCAATTTTATATGGTGATGAAATATGAATCACATCGCTCTGTAGAGGTGGTAGTCCACACATATGCACGAACGACGTTATCATATTCCAGTGAATAGAAAGGTAAAAATATAAATAATATCTTAAATTTTTTTACTAATAAATATTTCATGAATATAATATATCAATAATAATTCCAACTTTATAATACAACCATGTGATATGGTTATGGAAAAATAATTATAGCAGTTCACGAGGCGGTAGTTCTCCACACACCAAAATGATAGTTTCATTACCCAATTGATGGATGAGGATATGTATATTGTTTATTCTAGATATATATTATTATATAATTACATATATTATAATGGTATTTTAATATTTTCATTTTTGAATAATATTCTACGGTAGTGGAATAAGAAAAAAAACTAAAATATGCAGTTAAAAATATACATATTATTTAGAAAATATCTATTTATTAATACATTAAGACCTCTAATTTTGGTAATATTTATAAACAAAATCCTTTCTAAAATGGTTTGGTATTTTATTTAGGTATTTGGGTAGATTTTGAAGAACCCAAATTGGGTTTTATTTGTGAATAAATTAGATAATGTGTAACTTTTTATAACAATGGGGGTGACACTATTAGAATTTCATAAAATATTAATTTAATATAACATTGCTTTCCAAAAAATGGCCCCAATTGATAATATCTGAAGCCTAAATCAGTTTTAGTCAAAATAATCTCTTTAAATAATTTTTGGGAATTTATTTTTCAAATATTTACCCTTATCATTTTTAAACACCCATTAACCTTTTATAATCATACCATGATAATAATATTTTTTACTAATTGAGTGTTGATATAGTTAATATAGAAAGAAAAATAGTTGATAAATAGAGAATAGATGATATATTTTACCATATCTTAATCCATTTTCAAAAGATTTGATTTTATTAGTTTACAATCATTTATTACTTTATTATTTTCATAAAATATCAATAATGAAATTTTTTGGACTATTCAATTACATTAACTTTTATAACTTTAAGAAAAACAACTAAATAGAATATAAAAAATTAAAATATATATAACAAGTTATATTTTTCTAAAAAATAAAAAGATCTCATTAATTAATTTAAATTATATTTTTTAGTTTTTTTAATATAATATAGTTTATTTTTCAATTATTTTATTATTTTTGGCTTCAGCATTGTGTAAGCATTAAAGGTAATTATTTATTGAATAATAATTAAAAATATATTACCATGATTAATATAAATAATTTTAATTTCTAAATACTATTTATAACTAAATATATCCTCTATTTTTCTCAATGTTAAAAATATTATTGTTATTAAAAATAAGAGTGACATTTTTTATATTTATTGACATAAAATATTAAAAAATTTAGACTAACATGAAAATTAAACCAAAATGAAATATATTTGAAATTTTAATGGATATAGATTAAATATTCTAATAAAAAAATTAATTTAATTATTAGTGTCATTTTATTTGTAAAGACCTAGAATTACTGTGGAATTTTTTTTATATACATGAGAATTTTACAAGTCCGCAGTTTCTGAAGACGCCTGATTGCAAGGCCCGATGTGCCAGGAATCAATTTATAAAGTTTTGTTAAGAATGAATTAACGCGCGTAAGAAGTTTTCCTGGAAAAAGTGGAATAAATCTTAAACGATTACTCAGATCAAAAATCTAAGGGCACCGTTGCGCTAAGGATGGCGTGTTTACCTTAGGCGCAAATAAAGTTTTGTCAGTGCGGACCTCTTGTGAAAAATCCCAAAAATGGCATAACTATAAATAAAATAACTAAAAAAATTATTTTATTTTTCAAATTCTTATAACACAAAAACGGTAGCTTGGATTAAAAATTAGATACCACCACTGAACATGTGATGGAATTCTTTGTTTATGTAGATACTAACATTGGCCAGCGCGAGACAACAGAAAAAGTTAGTTTTGGCTGCAAATAAAATAATTAAGTGACAATTATTTTATTGTAAAATTCTTATCATCTAAAAGGTGAGTCAGATTAAAAATATGAGAGTACCATTGGGTTCGTTGGGGCGTGTTTCACCTAGTAAGAGCCATTCCTCGACTGGCGCAAGTGGAGGGTGACTGATATTAATTTTCCAAACTTTTTTTCGGGTACGTTCAGTAAACGTACGTTCGGGATTTTATATCTTTTGGACCGGTGCTCGGAATTGAAATCTGAGGACACTGTTGAACTCACATTGTCGGTAATTGCTTTCTGAGACCTTCACCGCAGTTTCATTCTGAAAAGTTTGGAAGTTAGTTTTTGGCATTTTATTGAAAATAATAATAATAAAATAAAGTACAACACTTTATTTTATTTTTTATGTTGCCAGGTGTTGTAAGTTGGAACCTCCCTTTGGGGGTTGGTGGTGGGACTGCCACACCCTAACCTCCCATGGGAGGATGATTGGGGTGGGGACCACCCGAGCAGCATAACCTCCCGCGAGAGGTTATGGCATGGGGTCCACATGGGGCTTAACTCCCCATTTAATGGGGAGGGAGAGTAAAACTCAAAACCATCTCAATTAATGATGTGTGTCAACATAAAAATTAATTGTTGTCAATTAATTTTATGTGTCCACGTGAAATTAAATTCTATGTGTCATCATAAAATTAAAGCTACCAATTAATTTTATGTGCCAAAGCTTTTTTAATTAGCTTAACCCCCTTTTTTAATTTAAGTAACAACATCGTTGGAATATAGGAAGGTTCCTAATAAATGAACTGTCATAAATTCCACGATGGTCACATACCTCTCCCCATTTCCTATATATAGGGAGCTTTAGAGGAGGATTTGGGATGGCTTCACCAAGCGACGAAACGCTGGTAAAGTGACATGACACCTAACACTTGGAGGATTACTCTACCTCCAACGAAGAATGTGATGATGCCGGTGACGAATAATTATTCCTCAGAACTCCCCCTTTTGACATTAGATCTATTCGATGACCCTTCGTCCTTCCTCTTCATCGTCAATGGAATGACACACAAAATCGGAAGTGGAAGCGTACGGCGAACGACGTCAACAACATCTTCCCCCATGATGAACGAATTCCCATCAATTAAAAAGGTTGGGGTGTGTTTTAATTTGTTTAACGCTTAATCTTATCTTGTTAAATCAACTTAATTTTCCACTTGCTATCATCATAACATGGAGGGTTCAGGCAGAATGAACACGACCCGACCCCTTCGTAACCTTTACGGTTTTGGAACCATGGATTGAAGGCGAAGTAGCATCAGGATGGCAATGTGGCGACAGTGACGAAGACGGTGAATAGAGGTTGCGCTACCAGTGGACTCCGCAAATCACGCCACCGGCCGTGCAGCGCCCGACCTGCCTACCCACGCGCTGCCCAGCGCGCACCCCAGCCGAAACTGCGGCCAACCTGGCCGCAAACACCCTACTCGCGCACTTCCTGCGCGCCCCGTGCCTGCCCGGCCCCTACTCGGCGAATAGGCCGCCCTCCCGGCGCCTGTCTAGCACCCCTGAAACCCAGGCCGCTAGCCCGGCTCCCTCCCGGCACCCCCCGGCCCCCCCCGGTGCCCCAGCCGCCTGCACGACACCCAGGCCGGCTGCCCAGCGCGCGCCGCACCCTTTCCAGCCCACCCGCGCCCCACGCGGCTTCCGTTGCCCTCTTGGGCCGAGCCACCCGAGCCGAGCCCCTCACGACGCCAACCGAACCTTCCACTAACCTTCGGGGCGAGACGCCCACGTGGTGACTTCGGCCCGAATTGTCCACGCAATCCGCTGGGATGGGCCTAGTGGACTGGGCCAAACTTAGTGGGCTGACCCGCCCAACGGGCTAAATCATACCCAACATGTATGACTGGATTGAACAAGACTGGGTCGACCCCGACTGGGTTGGGCCGAGTCGGTCCGACCCGGTCGGACCGGACCCGAGCCCACTAATGACCCATTGCTTATTTTGGCCATATCTTTGGCACTAGACGTCCGTTTGACGAACTGTCAGTGGCGCTGGTAATATCATTGAGAAACGTTCCCTTTTCATATAACTCATGGGAGTTCAGGGGTATATTTGAGATATGGTCGGGTTGGTTCGTACATGAAACCAACCGGGCCCCTGGGACTAAAAGGCTAATAACTCACAGACCGGGCGTCCGATTGACACGCCGTCTATTGCGTTGAGACCCCTATGACGTGGCGTACCTTTGAGATACTTCTTAGTGGGACTTCGTGACACTACGAGTTTCAGCCTATAGCTCATGGAGAAAACCCTCCCGGAGATGAGCGAGTAGACTACGGAGACATAGTAGTTGGCTGAGACCTGATGACTGCTTGTCCGATTCATTTCAGAGTGACTTGACTAGCCCAGTGGGGAGCACTATTGTGTGAGGCGGCATACCCATTGCGGAGGATCACTAATATGTGAGGTGGAAAACCCACGGTACTCAATAGGAGGTGTACCTCCGTAGGATATTAGGGGGATCTCTATTGTGTGAGGCAGCAGACCCATGGCAGGGAGCCCTACTGTATGAGGTAGTCGACCCGTAGTACATGACAGGAGGAGTACCTCAGCTATCTAAGGATAGTGAGTAGCACCTCAGAGTCACGACAGGAAAACTGTAATCGACAGAGGATGAGTTCTCTGGCACCCGTGGTTTCGTTAATGAAAATCCAGGTTTGAGCTCAGTCAATGACCTTGTGTTTTTCCTTATGATTGAGATGGGTTACTTGATTACTTAGGTATATGTGTGGGCATATACCTAAGTATTGGTTATCTATTGAATCTTATATTTTGTGGTTCATCATTGTAAGATTTTTGTGAGACCTTAACGGTCTTGGGGTCACTAGTGAGTATCGTTATACTCACCCCTGCACGGGCTATGCCCGCACTATGTTGTGTTGGATTCAGACGATGGACATCGTTGACAGAGGTCGAGATCAAGTCAAGACTGGATGGGACCTGGAGGTGGACTGCTCAGAGAGACAGTATATAGAGCGGACCATTAGACGTGGAGTGCTGAGGTATCCATCTGTACCTACCCTTCATGTAGGAGTCCCGGACGATGATCCTGGAGCTGCTTCTATGTTTTAGTTTTTTCCCTTTCAATCATTTGTACTTTTTTTTAGTTGTACTTTCTTGTTGGTCTTGTATTCTAGCCCCCTTTACTTTTCGTACACTGGTTATATAGTTTTTACTTAGTGTTTTCTTCCTCTTTTACACTATTTGTGTGAGTTTACATTTTATAAATGCAATTACTTCTCAGTTTTAGGGGATTACGCCTTTGGTGCTAGTCGCCAGCCCCTGGCCTATGGAAGGTGGGCTTGGGGTAGTCACGATGCGGGCCCCGGGGGATGGGTCGTGACAAATTGGTATCAGAGGAGTCGGTTCTACCGCAGAACTTAGAACTTTGATATTTTTTTCTGTGAAGAAATAGTGTTAAAAGTACCGAGTGTGGTTTTCAGTTTATAGAGTCTAGTGTTGGTGTGGAAGCCGACATATCCGTACACCAGGACCCTGACTACTGATTTACAACTCAGTACAAGAAAACACTGATTGTGTGTTTGTTTTCAAATGTTTTTCTTTACATTAGCTAAAACCAGGTCAACTCCCCAGGTATAATTTTTGACCGTGTCACATCTGTTCCGGATGCCTCCACGCCGACAGCCAGTTATAGTTTTGAGAAAGTACCCTATGACGGTCCACCGAGCGAAGAGGCTCTCGTGCAGGGCCCTCTTACTATGTTGGAACCTTTGGGTGGTGTACCAGCAACACCACCACCCATTGGGCAACAGATTCCACCAGCCACATTGGAGGACCGTGCACACCGACTGAGCGCATTGCATGAGTTCCAGCGATAGAGGCCTCCAAGGTTTTGAGGCGAGATAGTTTCCTAGGCAGTAGATATTTATCATAGCTACTAGTATTTTTCATTGAGTTACCATGAGGATGGTCTGATTAGTGATGAGGTTTCGGTTCTTGGACTGTTTTCTGAGATTGTACCTTCAGGTAGTGTGACATATATAACACTGCCTGTTGGTCAGGAGTTTCAACCGGCGATACCGGTTGATGACACATGTAGGCTTAGTGCCTTAAATGTGTTTCAGCAACAGATACCCATTAGGTTTTGAGGTGGGCCCGACAAACAGGCAGCTGAGTACTGGCCTGAGGAGGTAGATAAGAGTTCTCTAGAACATCTACAGCTTTGGCAGGATGACATGTTGGTAGCTGAGTATTCATCGAGGCATACTGATCGTTCCGGTACTCGATGAATATGATATGATCAGTGCTTCATAACTTGGACCTCTAAGTGAGATGTGTTTAGTTAAATATGATACATCACTTTCTTTTTATTCTGTGCATTCCTACCTATGTTAGGATGCTGGAGAAAACCTATTCGGTTGAATGTTCTTTGGATGAACAGATACAGTCAAAGAATGTTAATAGTGGGAAAGCAGAAAATTGGCGCCAGTCTCAATGACTTGGTCATGCATGATATTTCAGGAAGAGGATGTGACATGGACAGTTGAATCTGCAGGGCATCAGATGTGGAATCAGAGCTAGGAGATCAGCATGTGGTGGTGTACATTTTGACATGTTACAACCACCAACCTTTGTAGTCCCCTCCAGGCTCTGGAGCTGGAGGGAAGGGGAATAGAGTAGTTGCATGCGGTCAAGGAGTGTGACCCAAGGTCTATAGGAATGATTTAAGGTACAATATGTTTCTACTACTAGATATCGTAACAATAGACATAGTTTCCAATCATTCCATCCTTCCAAAAATCTTGTCCCAGACCTAGAGTTTCTGGTTAAACCATTGACTTGACCCTCACGTCTGGAGATACCTTTGGGAGGAGACTCAATAATCAATCTTACGCCGATGGTGTGATATGACCCTAGAGGTGAGAGTTTCAGTTGGAACCTCTTGATGACAGCGTCGAGGCCTTAAAACGTTAGTTTGGGTTTGGACTTAACATCCACAGTTCACACTCAGATTGACTGTATTAGGAAAAGAGGTTATGGTTTATCTACAACGTTGAGATGAGGTTTTCCTTAGTTAGCGAAAAAGGAAACCCTAGAATCACAGGTTAAATTCATGCTTAGGAGGGTGTAGCCGATCAATCTTGAGTCGCCCAGCCTTACCCTCATGGCCGTAGGAGTTTTGAGTTTTTGGATCCTGCAACACTATGACTTCGAGAAAGTCTATACTCATTGGAAGGGGAAACATTTCTGTGGATGCTCTCAACAGAAGATCTAGTATTCAGCTGCTAGGAGAGGCGACAGAGAAACTATCTTCCTTACAGATACCCTTTGTAGATAGAGATGGAGTAGCCTATCTACAGTCTATTATAGTCACTCCCCCTATTCTTTAGTGAGTCAAGGAAGCCCAACATGGGGATGCTGACTGCGAGACACGACATGCTCAGATATCCATAGGGTGGGCACCTGATAGATTTTCTGAAGGTGGGGAGAACGTCATCCTCTTCAGAGGATGTACCATGGTACCAACTGCACTTCAGGAGGAGGTGTTGACGGAGTTCCAAAGATCTCCTCTAGCAGTACATCCAGGCGTGGAAAATATGTATCCGGACCTCAGACGACAACACTGGTGGCCTGGTATGAAGAAGTTTGTACCGGAGTTTGACTCTCGATGCCTCACTTGTCAACAAGTGAAGGCAGAACACCAGGTACCAGTAGGCTTACTTCAACCTTTAGGGGTCCTAAAGTGGAATAGGGATGCGATATCCATGGACTTCGTGACGGGTCTTCCATGTAAGTCCATTGGACATGACTTTATTTGGGTGATCGTCGACCGACTCACCAAGTCGGCCCACTTTTTTCCGACCAGAGATGGTACGAGCTACCACGGAGAAGGTGAAGATCATCCAGGAGCTGATAAAGACTGCACAAAGTAGACAGAAGTCATATGATGATAGGAGACAGAGACCACTAGAGTTCGAGGATGGCGACCAAGTCTTCCTACGGGTCTCACCTCGATGAGGTCTGCCAAGATTTGGCCGAGGTGGAAAGTTATCTCCACGTTTCATCGGACCTTTCCATGTCCCCAGCAGAGTAGGTGAGGTGGCTTACCGCTTTGATCTTCCACCTCTGTTGCATCGGGTGCATGACGTCTTCCACATATCTCAGCTGAGGAGATATGTGCACGACCCTACACATATCATCGACCATGGAGAGCTAGACATTGATGACGGGGTGACTTTCAAGGAGGTTCAAGTGGAGATTGAGGATCGATAGGAGCATGTCCTGTGTGGACAGTCAATTCTTCTGGTGCGTGTTCACTGGCATCACAAGAACCTCTAGGAGAGCACATGGGAGCCGGAGGCTCAGATGTGTGCTCAGTACCCCATTTGGTTCCCTTAGTGTGAGTTGTAGCTTACGGGGATGTAAATCCCTAAGGTGGGGAGAATGTAAAGACCCAGAAATCCTGTGGAAATTTTTTTATATTCATGGGAATTTTACAAGTCTGCTGTTTCTGAAGGCGCCTGATTCTGAGGCCCGGTGTGCCTGGAATCAATTTCTAACGTTTTTTAAGCTTAAATTAATGTGCTTAATCAGTTTTCTGAAAAAAGTGGAATAACTCTTAAACAGTTACTCGGATATGATAAATGAGGGAACTGTTGTGCTCAAGATGGTGGGTTTACCCTTGGCGCGACTTAAGATTAGTCGGTGCGGCCCTCCTGTGAAAAATCCCAAAAAAGGCATAACCGTAAATAAAATAATTAAACAAATTATTTTATTTTTCAAATGCTTATAAATCAAAAACGGTAGCTCGGATTAAAAATCTGAGACCACCGCTGAACTCTTGAGGGCATTCATTGTTTATGAAGATATGAACTTTGGCCGGCGCGGGCCAGCAGAAAAAGTTAGATTTTGGCCGCAAATAAAATAATTAAGTGACAATTATTTTATTGTAAAATTCATAACTTCTAAACAATGAGTCAGATTAAAAATATGAGAGTACCGTTGGGTTCGTTGGGGTGTTTTTCACATAGGCAGATCATATCCTCGACCGGCACGAGTGGAGGTTGAAGGATAATAATTTTCCAAAATTTCTTTTTGGTACATTTAGTAAATGTGCGTTCGGGATTTTATATCTTTTGGACGGGTGCTCGGAATTGAAATATGAGGGCACCGTTGAACTCGCAGCGTCGATAATTGCTTAGTGAAACCTTCACCGTAGTTGCATTCTGATGTGTTTAGAAGTTATTTTTTGGATTTTTATTAAAGAAAATAAAAATAAAATAAATTATAACACTTTATTTTATTTTTAAGTTGCCATGTCTTGTAAGTTGGAACCTCCCTTTGAGGGTTAGTGGTGGGACTTACACACCCTAACCTCCCATGGGAGGATGATTGGGGTGGGGACCACCCGAGCAGCATAACCTCCCGCGACAGGTTATGACGTGGAGTCCACATGGGTCTTAACCCCCCATTTAATGGGGAGGGAGAGGAAACCTCACAACCCTCTCAATTAATGATA
Source organism: Viscum album (assembly GCA_963277665.1). Lineage (NCBI taxonomy): Eukaryota > Viridiplantae > Streptophyta > Magnoliopsida > Santalales > Viscaceae > Viscum > Viscum album. The sequence continues at coordinate 2,127,419,808 of OY728119.1, forward strand.
TGTGTCAACATAAAAATTAATTGACGTCAATTAATTTTATGAGTCCATGTGAAATTAAATGTTGTGTGTAAACATAAAATTAATGCTATCAATTAATTTTCTGTGTCAACATCAAAATAATTACTGTCAATTAATTTTATGCGCCAATTCCTTTTAATTCACTTGACCCCCTAATTTTTTTTAATTTAAGTAACTGCATCGTTGGAATTTAGGAAGGTTACTAATAAATGAACCTTCATAAATTCCATGATGGTTACATACCTCTCCCCCTCTCCTATATATAGGAAGACTGGGAGCAGGACTCGTGATGGATTTACCAAGCGACAAAGCACTGGTAAAGTGATGAAACACCAAAAACATGGAGGATTATGCTTTCTCCAACGAAGAATGCGAAGACGCCGGTGATGAAAAATTATTCCTTGGATTCTTCATCAGAACCCCCCCCCATCCGACATGGGATCTCTTCGACAACCTTTCATCCTTCCTCTTCGTCGTCAAAGGACCGACACACGAACTCGGAAGTGAAATTGTACGACGAACGACGTCAACATAATCTTACCCCACGAGGACTTAATTCCCATTGATTAAAAGAGTAGGGGTGTGTTTTATGTTGCTTAACACTAAATCTTCTCTAGTTAAATCATCTTTCTTGAGCTGCTTGATATCATCCTAACATGGAGGGTTTGGGCCGAACGATCACTGCCTGAACCCTCCGCAACCTTTACAATTTTGGAACCATAGATCGACGACGAAGTATCAACAGAATGGAAATATAGTGACGACGACGAAGATGGAGAATAGAGTTCGTGCTACCTGTGACCTCCGTGAACCACACCGCCGGTCGTACGGCGCCCAACCAGCATACCCACGCGCTGCTCGGTGCACGCCCCCGCCGAAACCACATCCTGCCCAGCCACCGGTACCCTGCCCGCGAGCCCCACGCACTATTGGCGCACCCCGCCCCAGCCCGACACCCAGGTCGCCCTCCCGGTGCCTGCCCGGCCGCCTGCCCGGCCGCCTGCCCGACTCCCTCCCGGCACCTACCCGCACACCCTCTTAGTGTCGGCCCGGCGCCCCCCGGCGCCCAGGCCGCCTTCCTGGCGCCCCCTCAGTGCCCAGGCGGCCTACTCGGAACCCAATCTAGCTTTCCAGCATGCCCCATGCCCTTTCCGGCACACGCGCACCCCATACGGCCTCCGTTGTCCTCTCGAGCTGAGCCGCCGAAGCCGCGCCCCTCAAGGCGCCGACCGAACCTACCACTGACCTTCGGGCCGAGACACCCACGTGGCGACTTCGGCCCGAATTGTCCAAGCAGTCCGCTGGGCCGGGCCCAGTGGACTAGGGCAAACATAGAAGGCTGACCCACCCAATGGGCCGAGTCAAACCCAGCATGTCTGACCATGTCGACCCATACTGGGTTGGGCCAAGTCAGTCCAACAGGTCAGATCAGACCCGGGCCCACTAATGACCCACTGTTTATTTTGGCCATATCTTTGGCACTGGAAGTCTGTTTGACAAACTATTAGTGGCGCTGGTAATCTCATTGAAAAATGGTCACATTTCAAAGAAACCATGAGAGTTCGGGGTTTAGTTGAGATATGGTTGGGTTGGTTCGTACACGAAACCAACCAGGCCCCTGGGACTAAATGGAATATAACTCAGAGATCGGGCATCCGATCGACACGCCGTTTGTTGAGTTGAGACCCCAATGACATGGAGGACATTTGAGATACTTCTTCATGGGAATTCGTGACACATGGAGTATCATCTTGTAGCTCATGGAGCGGACCATTCTAGAGATGAGCAATTAGACTATGGAGAACTAGTAGCTGGATGAGACCTAATAACTGCTTGTCCGATTCATTTCAGAGTGACTTGACTAGTCTAGTGGAGAGAGATAATGTGTGAGGCGGAAAACCCATGGAGGAGGAGCGCTACTTTGTGAGGTGGCAGACCCGCGATACTCGATAGGAGGAGTACCTTTGTAGGCTATTACGGGGGAGCTACCGTGTGAGGCGGCAGACCCATGGTGGGGAGCACTACTATGTGAGGCACCATACCCGCAGTACTTGACAGGAGGAGTACCTTAGTAGTATAAGGTAAGTGATTAGAACCTCAGAGTCACGACAAGGCCACTGTACTCGATAGAGGAGGAGTTCTCTAGCATTCATGGTTTCGTTAATGAAAATCCTTGTTTGAGCTGAGTCAATAACCTTGTGTTTTTCCTCATGATTGAGATGGGTTATTTGATAACTTAGGTATATGTGTGGGCATATACCTAAGTATTGGTTATCTGTTGAATCTTATTCTTTTTGGTTCATCCATGTAAGATTTTTGTGAGCCCTTAAGGGTCTCGGTGTCCCTACTGAGTATCGTTATACTCATCCCTGTATGGGCTATGCCTGCACTACGTTGTGTTGGATGGAGACGAAAAAAATCATTGACAGAGGCCAAGAGCGAGCCAGGACTGGACGGTACCCGAAGTTGGACTAATCTGTGAGACGGTACATAGAACGGACCATTAGAAGTGGAGTACTGAGGTGGGCATATGTACCTACCCATCATGTAGGATTCCCGAACGATGATCCTGGAGTTGCTTCTACATTTTAGCTATTGTCCCTTTCTTTCTATTGTACTTTCTTTCAGTTGTACTTTCCTGTTGGGCTTGTATTCTAGCCCCCTTTACTTTCAATACACTTGTTATACAGTTTTTACTTAGTGTTTTCTTCCGCTTGTACTTTGTTTGTGTGAGTCTACGTTTAATAAAGGCAATTCCTTCGTAGTTTTTGGGGATTACGCCTTGGGTGTGAGTTTCCAGCCCATGGCCTATGGAAGGCGGGCTTGGGGTAGTCACAATGTGGGTCCCATAGGACGGGTCGTGACATTATTGTCCTTATCATTATATTTTTAAATTTAATTAGTAGATTTACCCTTTGCTATGATAAAAAAATTACTAATGTTACTATTCATATTGACTAAAATTAAGAGTGTAATATTTAATAAATTTTGGGACATTTATTTTTAATATGGAATTTTTTTTCATTATTCAAAAAATATAAGTTAAAAAAATTAATTTAAAATTTAAATGAAAAAATGCAATGAAAATGGTTTTTAAAAAAAATACCCTATTCAAGTATAAATTATTATTATTCTAAATTAATATAATCATTTCATCTAAAATTTTATAATTATAAATTTTAAAATAAAATAACTTATTAAATTTATAATATAATCCAAAATATAATTTTATATTATAAATAGTTTGAGAAGAAACTACAATTTTTAATAAAAATATACATTTCTCAATTTTCATTGAAAATTAATATTTTTACCAAAAATATAAGAAAATTATCCTTATATAATTTTGACATGATGAATTAAAAAATTAAATTCATTTTTTCAAATTGAAATTAGGTAATTTGAAAATTAAACATATATGTAAAACCATAAAATAAAAAGTTTAGTAATAATATTTCCTTTTTGATTTTAAAATTTATCATGAATATAAATTTCTATCACATGAATAATAATGAATATAAAAATTATTTATCATATCATTACTATGGTAGTTACATTTTTTCTCCCATTTATATAATTCAACCTCATGATTTTTTTCACTAGTCAAATAATTGAGGATATCTTTCCCTAATAGCATTTTCTGAATCTTGTGTTGGTTATTAAACAATATGGTTTTTACAAAAAACTATAACATGGTGAGTTGCCTTATTTCTCCTTAATTTCTCTCAATGGTCAAAAATATAAATAGGATATTGTTGATAGTATATATTATCTTCCAACTGACCTACCTCAATCTTCAAACATGTGATGAATATGGAACGTATATTCGTAACATCGAAACATGAACAAAATTGGGTACCTAGGATAATCTTGGAGGACAAGATAATCAATAATAAAATGACCCAAAATTATCCAAGATTTTATATGGTCCAAATATAAATGGGAACATGTTATCCATTTTATGAAAACCAGAAATATTAATATAAGTATATATTTTAGAAAAAACATGATCACCCTCCTCGAAAGAGGATCATTCCCTCATTTATCTGTATAAAATTCATTCTATCCATGTGTTCTATTCATATATTGTTTATTACCAGCCCCTCGTGATTATCCACTAATTAAGGATAATATTCATTATTAATATATATAATATTCATGTTCTTTAATATTCATAAACACCATTTTAGTGCATTTTACACTTTGAACATCATTTCACATTATGATTGTAATTCCTTCTTAAAATCCACTATTATGGGGTACTTTTTTGAACATCATTTAAACTACCCAATGATATTGATTTTCCTTTCATATTTAATTTTCAGGTTTCTAATTATATTGGGAACAATTCATATTTGTGGAGTGTTGGAAGATCCACATTGTAAGACCACCAAAATGAGATTTCATGCAAACAATTCTGGAGAAGTCAGATTAGACACCATCCCACTGATGAGAATGTGGGGACCAAAATACAGGCCCCATAAATCCCATATTTAGAGGGATGATATAATACATGTTGATGAACAAATAATTCTGTAGGATCCAGTGCTAATTCAGCCTCCATGGTGGTTAGTAAGGCGGCCCAATGTGGAGATAAAATTATGGTCCAGATTCTGCGGCCCAGAAAACCTCCTACCAATCTAATCATATCTCATGAAAAAAAACTCCAAAGGGGACCTAATTTTATATGAGGTTAGGATACATCCGGGGATCCGTTTTATTCATCTATGGACCACTCTAATTCGGCCATCTAGAAGGTCTTACAAGCGCATATGTTCGTTGGTGGCAAGCTGGCTGCCACCTCGGGTCAAGAGTGGAAAAGTCCAAGTTCCACAAGCTGTCCACCACCCTAGGCCTACTATAATCAAGTGGGATTCTTTGTACTGTGGGAGGCCCGACCCAAGGCTCCCAAAATTCTTATTTAAATCAGTTGTTATGAAGGAGTCTTTCGTCTTTGGTGCTTTGTTCAATTGTAATGTTATGATGTGATTTTGTTGTCTTGAGTTTGTCTTTCACATGTAAGTTGTTCAATTCACATTAGTTTCTTAATAAAAGTTCTTTTTTTCCTCTTATTTTTTTGTTATTTATATCAATTTGATACCGTTGATTCAAGATGTAAATTTATTCACACAAAACCTTGTGATATTATTCACACAACAGTGGAGTTATCATTTTCTTTTTATTGTTTTCTTTACTTCTTCAATTCCTACCTCATGAGTCTACTTCCTGCTTCCATTGAAACCATAGAATCAATAGATGGATAACCCACTTGTGGGTTGATCCAAGGGATTATCAAGGGTCTGTATTAGATGTTATTTATCACCCCATTAATGTCTAATCTCTTCTTTAATTTATATTTTTATTGGATGATTTTTAAACTCCATCATCCATGTTGAATTTATGGCCACACACTTCAAGTGATAATACGAACCTTCACCTTGAAGTGATCAAAACATTGATCCTTCAATTGTATAGGTGATTTGTATTAAATGGTGTAGGTATGAAACCCGTAATTGATGATGTTGTTTGATCTTCTTAAATGAACTCATCTCAAATATAAGAAATTGAAATCATTGAAAAGGAAATATGTCCAATCCAACCAAGGTGATAACCAAGGATCAACTCTCCCTTTTAAATTGAATTCACTTAAATCTCTTAAAGGTCATTTAAAACCATCTTAATTCAACCTAATTTGGAAACTTCATAGCCAAAAAATCCATAGAATGTACGTGTCTGTAGGTTACTTCTTAGGTCCCTAAGGATTCGATAACCCAAACTAAACTATAAGGACTGTTCTACCATCATCTCTTGGGTAAATTTTAGCGTGAATCACCACCTAAAAAATTTATTCTTCCAATTATATTTCAATAAAATTCTATTCATCTAATCATAATAAAACTAGATTCTTACACCACATTCTAAATAATGAAAAAAATGTGTCATCTATCAATTCGATTGATAACTATTTTTTTAATAAAAATCAAATAATAATTGGTATAGATCCCAAATTACCATTTAATGTATTGATTATATATAAATAATTTCGTCCCAAACCTAAATCATTCACATGATCTATCCATCATATTTATATTGAAAAATATGTAGAAAAATTTAATTCACAGCCAAATGATTTCTGAATGCCATTCCAAAAATTAGTGGTAAACCTACGATCATGGTCAGATGTAATTGAGAAAGTTATTCCATGAAACTTAAATATATACATCAGATTTAGTCAATAAATATGATCAAAATATAGAGTTTTAAAATTGTAATGGGGTGTATAGATTTAGTTAATCAGTAAAAAATGACCCAAATCACATTATCGTCTTGAGGAGTCTTTGGGAATCCCACTACAAAATTCAGGGTTATATTTTCCCATTTCATCATTATTACTAGAAAATGATGAAGCATCCCCTATAATAATTTTCATTTCCACTTATCCTATTGAAAAGTAAAACAATTCTTGGAAAATTTTGGAACAACTTTTTTAATTCAATCTCAGTAGTAATACTATCAGAGGTCTCTGTAGATATTAGTTCTTCAAGGATGAATCAAAACAAATGACCAATGGGATTCACTCTATAATTCTCTCATTAATGGGGGCCTGAAAACAAAAAAAACATCTTTCCAAATATCAAAAAACATTATTTATTGAAAATAAATTTATCCAAATTATCCATCATAATAAGTTCAACCTTTTCCTTTAACTCATGGTCCTCCCTCGGACTATGCCTATTTTTTTAGTTGACACGATTATATGAAAAACTAAAACCAAAAAGTATTAGTTTATTAATTAAACACTTATAATCCAAAATCCATAAAATCATTATCTAAAAAGTCATGTTTTAAACATAAAATCATTAATGAATAATTATTTTTCCAACTTAACTCATAAACTACATTGTTTTAATTTCAAAAATAGTAATGAATTTTGTAGTCCTAATCATTTATCAATTCCGATCATCTTCTCTATCTCATTTTTTTTAAAATATTGGGGATGAAGCCTCATATATTATTTAATTAAATAAAAGACCTGTTTAAACTGGGTAGAGGGAGACCCATTACATAACCTGAATTCCCAGGGGTCTTTTATCCCATTACATGGTCCATAGGCCCAAAGTTTTCACCCAAGGACCATTCTGTGAATAATACTACTATAGTACCAGCCTACTACAGTACCATACAGTACCCGCCACTGCTATAGTGACATGTCGCCACTACAGTGCCTGCATTTGTTATAGTGTCGCTGTTTCTACAGTGACATGTCTCATGTTAAACTCTTAAAAGTGAATAAACGCGTCTAACATTTCTGATTTGTATGTAATTATCTCATGGATCCATATAAATGATTTCTCAAAAATTTTATATCAACATTTAAATATTAATTTTCTAGATCATGTGTTTGATAATTTAACTTACGATGATTAAGTTAATATAAATCATATGAAATTACCTAGTTATTCTACTCCAAAACCCAACCATGTCACTTCAAATAATAATTACTATAGATAACAAATTCTTCATTTCTATAGAGAGCATCTAAAAATTATAGAATTTACTAACCTTCTATTTAGTTCCTAAAAAAATCATCACATTCTTTGGTACTGATGAATTAAACTCTTTTTTGAGTTAAAATGGTCTCTGGGATTGATAACTATGAAATGTTTTCAGAATATTCTAGTAATATCCTATTAATCCAAGAAAACTACAAATCATAGTATAATTTTTAGGTATTTACTATTCATCAACAACTTTAGTTTTGATGGGATCAAAAGCTGTTTAATATTTATTTATGACGTGTCCTTAGAATAAAATCTTTTGTAATAAAAAATCTCATGTTATAAATTGTATATATAACTCATTTTAATTTTGGGTTATTTGAAAAATACATAAATGTTTTTATTTTCCCCATAATTTTTTTAATAAATTAAAATATAATCAATAAATATAAACACAAAAATATCCAAAAGTTCATGGAATACACTATACATAGGATCCGTAAATATAGCATGATAATTTTTAAACTGAAAGGTAATAAAAAAAATTCTTAGTGATTATATCTCATTCAAAGAACATTTTTTTGGAATTTCACATTCCATTACTATCATATTATACTTCACAGACATTATCTAAAACATCAAAAAATACATAACTCCTTCGAGATGTTCAAAAAAATCATCAATATCATGAAAATGTTGCCTTTTTAAAAAAATGATGTTATTTAAAAATCTAGAATCAATTAAAATCCAAAAGGATCAGTTTTAGTTTATAAAAAATAATATACTAACACCCCATGGTGATGTTGTTGGAAAAATGAATCCATTATCAGGAAACTCATGTAATGTATTTTTCAACTCGAAAAGTTATATGTGACTTATTCTTGAAGGGTGTTTTGAAATTAGATTAGACATAGGAACCAATTCAATAGTAAATTAATCTCTATTTTTATGTATAACACTAAAAAGTTCATTTGGGAAACCTCTTATTCCTGATTTTTTTAATACACATTTAATTTATATATTTTAATAGTTTCTAATCTTCTGTATATGTCATCGAATGTATAGGTGCATTTTTTATTCAAATAAAAAGTCTTTCTAAAAATGACATTAAATATATAATTCATCTTATAATGGTAAATGAAAATTCAATACATACCTAGAATAGCAATATAATGGGGGTATGATAATATGGTTTTTAAATAGATAAGTTTGACCAAAAATGATATAAAAATTCTAAAAAATTAGTTTTCCCATAATACTTTATCCATGTGTATTTAATATATGTTCTTGATTCATTTCTTGACTTGGAATTTCATGTTTACAAAAAAAAACAGAAATTAATGAATGTATATACCTCCAATCAAACATTAAACTTTAATAATATGAAATAAAAATAAATGTACCTTATACCACTTCATTTTACAGAACAACATCCTCTTATGTAGTTATAATGGATTTGAACACAACGTTTTTCATATATTAATGCTTGTACCCATTATTCAGTGTCCTTTTCCAACATATATTTTCATAATGACTGATATTGATGCATTTTAAAACAGTTTACTTCTTTTTCATTATAATTGGTCTTACCAATAAAAATTATTTTTCATTTCAATTATGATCCATGTTCCAAAACATACCACATATGAAGAACATACCCGAATTCTTAAGGCATTCCCCAGTGTTATTTTAACCATGACTCTCATAAATTGAAACTTAATTTTATAACCATTTGATTTCATTTATCCATTTTCCTCTTTTTCCTTCACCATATACCTATTTTTATACTCTTTTTCGAAGTAAACATGATCACCCAGGAACTCCATTAATACCTTCTGCCAACATTACACAGTTTTCTCAAAACATTTTAATTCATATGATGCTAGGTTCATTCAATATTTTGGATTTCATCCAATATAAAACTGTCTTTTCTTTCAATCAATATCATTAATAAAAATTAGTGTATACCATGCCAATAGGGTGAAGTTTGATTTGTATGCGACCACTAAATCATCTTCCTTATTCTTAATTACTATGAATTTCATTATAACTCTATGTATAACATCTTATAGAAAATATTTCTAAAGGAATATTTTTCTTAAATTCATCCCCATATAAGGAATCATTATTTTATCTTCCCATGATATTCTTAACCATGACCCACTACTAGTCAGATTAAAATTCTACATGGTAAAAAAATACTTACATTTTGATGATCTGAACATCCCATTAAATTGATTATCTTTTCTAGGGATTTAATCCATATTTTACCTACCACTTGGATTGAATATTCCCTAAAGGTTAGAGGGTTATGTTCATAATATGTTTCATAATTGAAATGTTCCCCTTTGGTATGTATGATTATTCACTAGCAAGGATAACTCCACCATTTATCTCCTATGTCAAATTACCCATTATAGTGAATAACATCTCCATTCTAATTCCAACATTTTCTGGTTGCAGATTTTGAAAGATATCATCCTGTTATCACCTTCATGTTTAGCTTCTCTATTACCTCAATGTAAAACAATATTGAATGATCAAATTTTAGATTTAGAAACATATTATTCTTCAAATAAAATGTAATCTCAACATAAATATATAATAAAATATTTTAATTGTATTATATTATCATTATTCTAACCTCTAAAGTTATCTAAAACATTCTCCAGTACAGAGTGTAATGACCTTCCCAAACACATTACATATTCTATATACTTAAATCTAGAACACTTTCATACATTCCCAATTATTTTTTTGGATGAATTTTTTAGAGAGTTAAGTCATTAATCATATTTAACAAACCCATATATATTAAAATATGGACACTTCTAATCATTATCCATTTTCCAGTCATACAAAAAATTTAAAAATATCGACTTTCAGGAAAAATATTTTTGAATTGATTATTACATTCATATTTTATATTCACCTTCCATAAATCCATTTATTTTTTAAATAGTGGGATTAACATAAAATGATCATTGAGGGATATAAAAAATAAATAATTAAATCATTATTTCATGAATTTTTTTAATTTTTTATGTTTTCAAGATAATCATTTGGCTCAAAATAAGTATTTTATTTCCTAATAAATCACATTATATTCCAAATTAACTTTTTAAAACACATAAACAAAAATATTAATGGAAAAATAAAATTCATAAAGGATTATATGAAATCACGATATTCTTATAAAAAATTTTTGACAAATTTATACTTTTAAACCCTATGAAGTAGAACATATATACCTTTACCTTGAGAAATCATAATATTCCCCCAGAACCAACAAGAATAATAGATAAATCATGTCTTTAATTTGTGGTATAATTTTCATATCTCTCTAATATAAAAATGGAATAACCATCAGGGTTATACATAGACTAACCATCATAGTTACACTAGAAAAAACCATCATTGTTATACTTGGAATAATAATTATAGTATATTCCAAGAATATCTTAGTAGAAACCAATTTGATTAACTTCATTCTGTTACCCATTGATTTGGATATATATAATGAGATCACCCACCATCATATTATAATGGAACCACCCTTCCCCATAAAAAATTTCCATTAACCATTACAGTATACCTAAGGCATGCATTTTTAAAATGATCATTGCAAACATATGAAAACATTTTCTGATATTGACACCTAAATTCCATTACAGTATACCTAATGGTTTTGATGGAATATTTGGTATAGGTACTTTGTAGGTACCCTATACCAATGGATTCCTCAAAACCATTGGTATATGTCACTAATTGGGACCTATACAAATGGTTTTGGCAAAAACTATTGGTATTGGTCACATATATGGACCAATACCAATGGTTTTGGCCAAAACTGTTTGTATACGTCCACTCTATGCCAACAGTTTCATCAAAACCAATGGTATTGATCAAAAAAACTCAATGAACCTAAAAGAATGGTTTTGAGAATGATTTGTATAGGTACCCATTTTTTAAGGAATTATATGACAAATAATATTAAATAAATACAATGTTAAAATACTTATGAATATACCAATATATATTAATGAAATTATGTACACAAAAATAAAGTTAGTGTCACGAACCGTCCCCCAGGGCCAGTATCGTGACTACCCCAAGCCCGCCTTCCAAAGTCCAGGGGCTGGCGACTATCACCAAAGGAGTAATTTCCTAAAACTGGGAAGGAATTCCCTTTATAAAACATAAACACACACAACAAGAGTACAAGAAGAAGAAAACACTATGTAAAGCTGTATAACAAGTGTGTTGGAAGTACAAAAGGGGATGGAAATACAAGCCAACAAAAAGGTACAGCTACAACTTAATGAAAGTACAACTGAAATAGACAAACTTATGAATGGAGAAAACAGCTCCTGGATCGTCCTTCGGGTTCCCACCTGAAGGGTAGGTACATATTTCCTCCTCTGCACTCCTTATATATCGGTCTGCTCCGTGAGTCGTCACGCCGAGTGGTCCAACCCCGGGTACCGTCCAGTCATGGCTCTCTCGGCCTCCATCAGTGATGTCTGTTGTCTGCATCCAATACAACGAGGTGCGTGCATAACCCATGTAGGGGTGAGTATAATGATACTTAGTAGGGAATCCAAGACCCTCAAGGTCTCACAAAATCCAACAAGGATAAACCACTATGTAAGAAATCAACGGATAAACATTACTTAGGTATATGCCCTTACATATACCAAGGTTATCAAATAAACCATCTCAATCATGAGGAAAACACAAAGGTCATTGACTCAGCTTAAACTAGTATTTTCATTAATGAAACCATGACTACTGGAGAACTCCTCCTCTGTCGAGTACAGTGGCCCTGTCGCGACTCTAAGGCCCTACTCACTAACCATAGACTGTTGAGGTACTCCTCCTATCGAGTACCGCGGTTCTGCTGCCAAACCAGGCGCTCCTCTGCTGTGGGTCTTCCGCCGAACTGGGCGCTCCCCCTAATGGCCATCAGAGGTACTCCTCCTGTCGAGTACCGCGGGTCTGTTTCCAAACTAGTTGCTCCGTCCACTGTGGGTCTACCGCCAAACCGGGCACTCCATCCATTGGGCTAGTTGAATCACTCTGAGTTGAATTGGTCAAACAGATGTAAGGTCTACAGTTACTAGGTCTCTGCACTCCGTATGCTCGTCTCCGGGAGGATCCATTCCATGAGCTAATGGGTGACACTCCAAGTGTAACGAAGTCTCAAGTGGAAGTATCTCAAAGGACCTTCACGTCAGAGGGGTCTCAACACAACAGACGACGCATCAATCGAACGCCCGGTCTTTGTGTTATTAGAATTTTAGTCTCGGGGCCCTGGTTGGATTCGTGTATGAACCAACCTGACCATGAATCAACTATACCCCGAACCCAGAGGGGTAAAATCAAAGGGACGTCTAGGCACCATGAATACCGGCACCGCTGGCAGTTCGTCAAACGGACGTCTGGTGCAAAAGATATGGCTCAAGAAAGTAAAGGAAGCGGTATGGGCCTGGGTATGGTCTGACCCAGTCAGACGGACTCGGCCCAACCTAGTCTGGGTCAACCTAGTCTGGGTCAACCCAGACTGACTTCATGGGTCTCTCTCGATCTGTAGTGCAGGTCGGTCTCCTCAGTTCGGCCCAGTCCACTGGGCCCGGCCCAGTGGACTGCGAGGACAATTCGAGTCGAATGTCGCCACGTGGGCGTCTCGGCCCGAAGTCCAGTGGTAGGTTCGTTCGGTGCCATGAGGGGCACGGCTTGGGCGACATGGCCCGAGAAGCCAGCGGTAGGCTGCACAGGGCACGGGTAGGCTGAGGGTAGGCCGTGGGGGCGCGAGAAACACGTCAGGATGGGACTGGTAGGGCGGCCTGGGCGCGGGGGCACTGGGCAAGCAGCCAAGGTTCCAGGTAGGCAGCCTGGGCACTGGGGGGCTCCAGATAGGCGGCCTGGGCATTGGGGGGCATCGGGCACCACGAGAAGGCGACCTGGCCAATGAGAAGGGAATTGGGTAGGCGACCGGAGTTCCTGGGGGCACCAGGCCGGCGGCATGGGCGCCAGGCAAGGCGCTGGGTAGGCGCGGGCACGCCGGTATTGCACGGGGCACGCGGGCAGGGTTCCGGTGGACCGAGCAGGCTACAGTTTCGGCCGGGGCGCGTGCCAGGCAGTGCGTGGGTAGTCCGGTCAAGCGTCGTGCGGCCGGCAACGCGGTTCGTGGAGGTTGCGGTTAGTGCGACCTCTATTCACCGTCTTCATCACCATCACCTCATTGCCATGCTATCGTTACATCACCGTTGACTCATGGTTCTGAAACCACCAAGGTTTCGGAGGGGTCAGGTCGTGTTTGTTCGGCCCGAACCCTCCATGTTATAATGATAGCAAGCATTTCATGAAGTTGATTCAACATGAGAGGATAAAGCATTAAACAACAAAAAACACACCCCTACCTTTTTAATTGTCAAGCGTTTGTTCGTCTCGGAGGAAGCAGATGATTCCGCCGTTCACCGTACGCTTCCACTTCCGAGCTCGTACATCGGTCGGTTGATGACGAAGAGGATGGAAGAAGGGTCGTCAAAGAGATCCCACATCGGAAGGGGGGGGGGGGTTCGAGGAAGAAGTCAAAGAACAAAGGACGTCGCCAACATTCTTCACGTTCTTCGTTGGAAGGAAGAGGCGTTCTTCGTGTTCCTTCTCCAAAACCCAATTCTCTCCAAAGAGAATCACCAACCACAATAAAATAATAGCTTCTCTATTATTTAATTGTTACCATGAATTCCCAATGTAATTCAATAGATTTCAAAAGAAATTTATCCACTTTACTACATTAATGAGTGAAGTTGTCTTAATTAATTAGGGGAAGGAAGGTGAAAATTTTAACTAACACATTAAGTGAAAAGGCACCTTAATGAGAGGGAGGTGGAAAGTTGACATCCTCCTTAATTGGGAGTTCATGGAGTTAAAGGGGAGTTTAAGGGGTTTGATGTTCGTGTGCACCCCACCACACAATATCCTCCAATGGGAGGTTATGTGGGGGGTGGGCCCGACCTCCAACTTCCCTTTGGAGATAAAAACCACCACTTTGAATAAAAATGTGTCACACACATATTTTTATTTGATATTTAAATTTTAATTAGCAACCCCAATTTACAACTTCCATCCATGATGAAACGCAACTGTGGTAAAGGTGTCCTTAAGAAATTACTGGCGTTGTGATTTCAACGGTGTACTCAGATTTCAATTCTGAGAATCGGTTGAAAAGATAGAAAAACCCACACATACGTTCATTGAACGTACCTGAAAAAAACTTCAGATGTTTATTCCGGGCAAACCGGGCCTCTAAATCAGTCGCCGTTAAAAATCGTGGACTCGTAAAATTCCAATGAGTTTAAAAAAAATCCTTGAAATTTCCGGGTGTTTACATTACCCCCACCTCAGGTCTTTACGTCCCCGTAAAGCTACAAAAAACTCTAGGGTAACTAAAGGGGGGTATGGAGCACGTAAATGAGCATCCCGCTCCCATGTGCTCTCTTGGAGGTTCCTATGCTGCCAGTGAATGCGCACCAGAGGAATCGACCGTCCATGCAGGACCCTTTCTGGTCAATCCTCAACATCCACTAGAACCTCTATGAAAGTCACTCCATCATCGATGTCCATCTCCCCGTGGTCGATGATGTGGGATGGGCCGTGCAGACATCTCCTCATCTAAGATACGTGGAAGACGTTGTGCACCCGTGCAACTGAGGTGGAAGGGCAAGGAAGTAAGCCACCTCGCCTACTCTGCTGAATAAGTGGAGGAGTGACTATAAGAGATTGTAGATAGGCTGCACCATCTCTATCCACAAAGGATATATAAAAGGCAGACAACTTCTTCGTCGCCTCTCCTAGTAGCTAAAAACCTATCCTCCTACTGAGCGCATCCGCAACAACGTTCCCCCTTCCCATGAGTATAGACTATCTCGTAGTCAAAGTCCTGGAGGAACTCAAGCCATCACCGCTGTCTCTAGTTTAGATCCTTCTGAAACAAGACACACTTGAGACTATTGAGATTTTAGTAAACTGTTAATTGTTTGCTCAATGAACAATGGATGAGACTATCCAATTGTAAGAACTCGACTTCACCTTTCTTCACCTACATTCTACAAGAGCTGCTACAATTTCTCATTTGGCGAAAAGGGAAATCGAGTCTCATCTCTCGGATGAACCACATCAATTTTCCTAATAAATTCAATCCGGACATGAACAGTACTAATTCATTCCATGGACGACGTCGTAAGGTCTCGACACTACTAGCAATATATCCAACCATTACTCTCACCTCCAAGGGTTGAGTCACACTTTCTTCATCAGTGTGTTGTTACTTGGTCTCCTCCAGTAGAAATCTCAAAAGTGAGGGTCAAGTAAACCGTTTTAACCAAAACCTCTTAGTATTAACCACACAAAATGGAAGGAAAGAAAACGTCACAAGTACATGTGTATTTTATTACTGAATCTCAAAGTACGAAGACAAAAAGAAACCACAAAAACGACATCAACGAAGCTAGAAGCATAATGAACAAAGGCCTCTAAGCCTGGAACTAGTCCCGCTCTTGTCTACTAACTTTCGGATCTCCACGGTCATAGGCTTCAACTGCGTGAAGCTGTGATCTCCCCTGTCCACCCGTTCCCTGCACTCAGTGTGGACCTCCTGGTGGTGGTGGTGGCAACAGCTCCAAGCGTCGTCCACCACCAGCATCCTGGCCAGCTCCCCAGCCACGTCCGACCTCACCCTACAGACCGTCTCGATCAAACCTCTGCCTCTTCCTGGGAGGTCCTTCATCTATCTGCTAATCCTCTGTATAGTGGGTCGTACAGTCATGTGCCATGTGACCATGTCTGCCACAAGAGTAACACTATCCGTTCCTGGTATTTTTGGCTTTGCCTACACTCTGGGTGCCCCACACAACTGATGCTGAGTCGTGTAGTCGATCACCTATAGGTCTGATCCTCTTGGACCTCTACGTAATCTGTCTACTTCCAGCTACAAAATACTCAACTGCATGTCAGCTAATGGTGGGTCTCACTACTGGAGACTGGTCAGCAAGGAAACTCTCCACTAAGAAGGCTCTCTCTGACACCCCCGTCTACGTCAGGATGCTGTGGGAGACAGATAAAGCTTTAATCTCTTTCCTGATCCCCTTCTCAAAGTTATGGGCCCTGAAGAATGGCTCTCATACCATATCAGTGGAGTAGCACGATAGGTCGGTGAACCATGTTGAGTACTGCGCCACCATCATGCAACCATGCTGTAGATGTAGTAGCTTCTGAATATGCACCGCTTAAAGTGTGGCTGGTAAAAACTCCACCCGGAAAAGCTCTCAAAGTCAGCCCATAGAAATGACACCTCGTCATGCATCTGGAGCATCAGGATCCACCATCTGTCTGCTGATACTTGAAGGAGTATGGCAGAAAGGATCAATATGAAGTTGGCTAGTGTCCCTACCAGTCTGAAGACTCTCAACACATCCTCCAGGAAATCCTCAGCCGCCTGCGGGTCCGTTTCTCCGCTGAACCTGGGTGGCCTATGGAGCTGGAAGTATTGTAGTGTTCTCAAGCAGCATGCACTTTCTGCTAGGGCTAGTGGCTTGGGTGGGCCAATGGGAAGTGGTACCGCTGGTGCCTCCGCTGGTGCCTCAATTGGAAGAGGGCCCTATACTGATGCCTCATCACTCAGCAGGCTTTTAGTTTGTACAAATCTCAGGGAACTAGCTGGTCGTCTGCGGGGAAGCATCTAGATAGAAATAGATGGGAAAAGGTCAAAAGACTATACCTAGTGAGAGGAATAGGTTTGAGCTGACTTAAGGAAAACTTTTGAAAAACATAGATGCAATCAGTGTTTTCGTGCACTGAGTCAGAAATCAGAAGTTAGGGTCCTGGTGTATGGATACGTCGGCCGCCTGCACCAACACTGAACTCCATGAACTGAAAACCACACTTAGTACCCTTAACACTAATGATTAACAGAAAAGAAATATTATAGTCTTAAGTTCCCCAGTAGAACCTCCCTTTGATACCAATTTGTAATGACCTGTCCCCTGGGGCCCGTATCATGACTACCCTTCGCCTGGCTTCCAAAGGCCAGGGGATGGAGACTAGCACCAAATTCGTAATTCCATAAAACTGGGAAAGAATTACCTCTATAAAACATAAACACACACAACTAGAGTACAAGAGGAAGAAAACACTAAGTAAAGCTATATAACAAGTGTGCTGAAAAGTACAAAAGGGACTGGAAATACAACACAACAAAAATGTACAGCTACAACTGAAAGAAAGTACAACTGAAATAGGAAAACTATTGAATAATGAAATCAACTCTTGGATCGTCCTCCGGGTTCCTACTTGAAAGGTAGTTATAGATGTCCTCCTATGCTCTCCGCATCTATCGGTCTGCTCTGTGTGTCGTCACGCCGAGTGGTCCACCCCCGGGTACCGTCCAGTCCTGGCACTCTCGGCCTCCAACAGCGTTGTCTGTCGTCTGCATCCAACACAATGAGGGGTGGGCATAGCCCATGCAGGGGTGAGTATAACGATACTAAGTAGGGACCCCAAGAACCTCAAGGTATCAAAAAATATAATAAGGATAAACCACTAAGTAATAAATCAACAGATAACCATTACATAGGTATATGCCTATACTTATACCTAAGTTATCAAGTAACTCATCTCAATCATGAGGAAAATACAGAGGTCATTGAATCAGCTCAAACCAGAATTTTCATTAACGATACCATGGTTGCTGGAGAACTCCTCCTCTGTTGAGTTTAGTAGCCTTGTCATGACTCCGAGGTGCTACTCAATAACCTTAGACTGCTGAGGTACTCTTCCTGTCGAGTACCGCGAGTCTGCTTCCAAACCGGGTGCTCCTCTACTATGGGTCTGCCGCAAAACTGGGAACTCCCCCTAATAGTTGTCAAAGGTACTCCTCCTGTCAAGTACCACGGGTCTTCTGCCAAACCAGGTGATCAATCTATCGTGGGTATCCCGACAAACTGGGCGCTCCTTCCACAGGGATAGTCGAATAACTCAGAGTCGAATCGGTCAAGCCGTCGTCAGGTCTACAAATACTAGGTCGATGCACTCTGTATGCTCATCTAGGGGAGGATTCGTTCCATGAGCTACTGGTCAACATTCCAAGTGTCACAAAGTCTCAAGTGGAAGTATCTCAAAGGACCTCCACGACATAAGGGCCTCAACACAATGGACGACGCATCAATCGGATGCCCGGTCTGCGAGTTATTAGCATTTTAGTCCTGGGGGTCCAGCTGGATTCGTGTACAAACCAACCTGAATGTGACTCAACAATACCCTAAACCCAGTGGGGTATACTGAAAGGGATGGCTATGCTCCAAGAATACCGGCACTACAGACGGTTCATCAAACGGATGTCTTCGGTGCCAAAGATATGGCCCAAGAAAGTAAAGGAAGCGGTATGGGCTCGGGTCCGGTCTGACCCAGTTAGACCGACTATACCCAACCCAGTCTGGGAAAACCTGGTCTGGGTCGACCCGGACTGAATTTCTAGGTCTATCCTGGCCCGTTGGGTGGGTCAGTCTGCTCAGTTCGGCCCAGTCTGTTGGACCCGACCCAGCGGACTGCGTGGACAATTCAGGATGAAAGTCGCCACATGGGCGTCTCGGCCCGAAGTCCAATGGTAGGTTAGGCTGGCGCCATGAGGGGCGTGACTCGACCTGAGAAGCCAGTGGTAGGCCGCGCGGGGTGTGGGCACGCCGCAGGTAGACTGCGGGGCGCCGGGCAGGCGGCCTATGTGCCGGGCTGGCGGCCTGTGTAACACCTCGAGATTTTATGAAAAATATTCTTTTAATTTCATTAATGTCTTTTGTTTTATGCTACATCAAGATTACCTTGCGCTATATGCAACACCGTATTAGCTTGCAGTATACGCAACACTATTCTTGGATCGTGTTACACACAATTTTGATAATAGTTATTCTACACAACATTGAGTATATATATATATATATATATATTCAATGTATAAATGAAATATGGTTGGATTATGCTATACGAAACAACGATGTATTCTTGCACAGCATGCAACCCTGACTTGGCTTGCATTACACGCAATCGCAACCTTTCTCGATATCGTGTGTTGTACGCAATATCAGGTTTTACTAAACAACAATATATTATTATAATATTATTATGAACTAGCCGTTATGAATAGTATTAAATAAATTTTGAATCTTATAACATTATTATTCGTCTTACTAATTTTCCAAAAAATGTTATAAGAACGAAATAAATTTTTCGGGTAAACTATGTATTTTTAAAAAAATGCAGTTTTCCCCCCTTTTGATGGAGCACCCACATTAAATCTAGTTTTTGACATGTTTATAAGTTCAATTTGAAAAAATAAAATTCTTATTTGGAATCATGAAATAAAAATTTACTTTGGATAAATTTTTCATATTATTCTGGTAACTTTCATATTTTGATGAATAGTAAAAACACGCTATATTTTAATTAAAAACAACTTTTTTCATCGTAATACTTTATATGTTTAAACTAAACTATTTAATGGTTTTAAAGTATAAATAGAATATATTTTTACCATTTAATATAATTTATGTCATTAGCATTGATTCTACCTTGAATTCGTAGGATAAATCAATTCAATCTTTTGCAATGTTTTAAAGAAAAACCCTTTTTCTTTCGACAACGGGATTAATTTTAATTTAATTTCTGCAACTTTTTTTGTATTGAATTTGGAAAAATGGATTCCATATTTCGAATCAGTGGATCCAAATTATGTTAATAAGCTACTTTTTATTTTTGGGAATTATGAATAGTAACTATGGTAAATTTTATTTAACATAGTTAAAGCTAAATCATGTAATTAAGGGTAAATATAATATTATAAAATTACCCTAACACATGTAAAAATCCTATTGGATGAATAAAAGTCTACCCATATCCCTTAAGGGTCGGATTAGATTCATTTAATAGACTTTTTTCCAGGAAAATAATTTAATTATTATTAAAACCAAAGAATTTGACAACATGTCACTTTCTTAAATCTTATAAGTATAATAATTTTAATTTAGTGATAAACATCATGAAACTTCGAACATTAATAGTCTCCGGAAATATAATACAATTATCTACATCATAGGAATTTATTTAGAATTTTTAGGGATTAAATAATTATCATTTATTATGACACAAAGATGATGCAGTAATTGTCTTATTAATGAAATATTTAAATAATTGATGTTATAAATACCTAAATAAATGTAATTTAAGCCTTTTTATGAATTAAACTAATTTTATAGGTTAATATATCATGTTATTATTGATTTAATTAACTTTTTTAGAACTAATTCTTCTATTATTATTTTCACAAAAATCAATTACTAAAAAGTTTCAAATTTGACATAAAATAGTTTTTAAAACAAATATTATATTATTAACTGTTATTTTATTCCTAAAAATTTAATGTTCAGCCAAATGACTTAGATAAGGTTATATATATTAATAATAAACAACTTGGTGTTCGTTTTTCTTCTTATAGTAAGTTTATTAACCTTATAGTATAAGAACACAAGAAGATACGGTAAAAGTAAAATTATTTAAATTAATGTTAAATCTAAATGATAAGGTTAAAATAGGAACCTGAACTTGTCTAAATTCTATTGTATGAGAGGTTTTCGACCCATCCCCACCTTAGCTTCGAGAAAAATAAATTTTGAGATATTTAAAACCGAACTTGACTTTATAATAAAATAATAGTTTTAGTTTTTCCAAAGGATCCCCTCTCCTCCCTTATAAAAGGGCACCTCCTCCCTCTCCTCCTCACACCAATTTGAGCCATCAAGCTCGGAAAAACCCTGACCATTTCACTTCCCCACTTCCCTAGAATCATCCTAGAGGTTCTTGTCTTCTTCAAAGACCAACCCTAGTGCCCTAAGAGGAGGTTAAGAAGAGGCGCCTAAAAGAAGAGGTAATGTCCGTTACCGATTCTTTCATCTTTATTTCTTCTTACACTTCTTCTTATTTAGTTGTTTCATTATGAATTAATAACATCAGTATCACTCATATACTGATATTTTATTATAAGTATGAAACAACCCTATTTCACCATCTATCCATCCTACGGAAAAAGAAATCACCGCGCGTGCGTACGTACGGAATACCGTCTCCACGCCGTGGTGTAATCTATTCTCCACCACCACCTTACTTGGATGGGTATAATGGTGTAAATAATGACTATATATGACTATTATAAATTTATATTGATTCTTAAATAGTATAAATACACTCTAATAAAATTCCACAATCATAGGAACGATATCATCACTCGTGCGTACGTACCGAATACCGTCTCCATGATGTGATGCGACTCGTTCTACATGATCTTAATTGCATAATGATTATATAACTGAATTGAATGAATTAATATGATATATATTACACTAATATCATTCTGGAAATGAGGTATCTATAACCTAAAGAGAATAATGAGAATTTATTCGACAAAACACGCATAAGAACAAAAAGTAATAAACACCCGAAAAAAAAGTAGTAATGAAATATTACTAATAAGAAGCTAAGAATATGACCATATATGATATCATAACAATATATATGATTCTGGAATAAGTCAATAATATTATTTAAATCATTATACAGGAGGTTCGGACACTTACAAAGCAAATCGGACCTAAGGTAAGGGAAATATCACAATCTCATTTTTATCCGAGATTGTTTATACTTTGGTATTTACTGGGGTGTATTTTATCATCCACATCCATGTTACCTCAATATGTAATATTTTTTCCATCCACTTACAATTTTTTTAAATCCAATTTTACCCTTAGGTGAGTTTTTAGTAAAGGATATGAAAGGAATCTTTTGTTGTTTTTCGTACGAGGTACTTTTTGACTTTTCCGACAAAAGTACGAGAAGAATGTTTTATTAACATATACAACATGAATGGATTTTTAAAAAATTATTTCCAAGAAGCTTACTTTACAAGTTTTCATGATTATTTTTAATCAACTTCTTTTAGTTTAAAAATGTATGACATGTTAAGAAAGGAAAAATGTTTTTGAATTAGAAATGATATTTTCCTCAAGAATGGAGTTCAAGTGTTTTATCAAAATTATTTTCCATCTAAGATAATAAAGGGCTCTGTTTTTATCCCTATTATTACATTGATTTGATTATGTTGTGGTGGAATTATTTTTATGAATTCCTCTATCTTATATGAATTGTTTTATGATGTCATGTTGTTTAAGAATCCCATTTTTATTACATGGATTATGCTATGATGTATGGTTTATGATTTTGTGGCACACATAATAGTGGTATCATTATAAGATGGGTGGGACCTATATCTCCCTCCAATGCATTGGGTAAAGATTTTATATCTCATGAGATAGACATGGATGGAACGGCAGGTTAAACCGGTTCAGTGAAACAGTACAAAAACGAGGAGTGAACTCAGTTCAGAAATGGACTTTGTCCACAAAGATAGTCTTGCCAATAAGTCTTGACTAACAAGAAATGATTCTCTATGATTATGTGTATATTCCACAAAGTTTCATGTTTTTTGTTATGATTATTGGGATTACATTTCACTACTGTGATTTATCCCGTGTTATGATATTATGATCACTTTTGCAGGTTAATATTTCCAAAATGTTATGTTCTTATAAATATGATGTGATTGATTTTTCTTTTGTTTACCCTTACTGATCATTTGAGCTCACCCTTTTATGTTTTCTTTTCCCCAGGATATAAAGAAATGTTTTAGGTAAGAAAAAAAAGGGAAGATATTTATGGGAGATGTTGAAGATCTTTCACCATGATTATAAGATTACGTTCTAAGTTTCCAAAGACACTAAACTATTATGGTCCTTGGGTGTGTGTTTTTGTTATGTAATAAGTATTCCACAAAAGTAATTTAATGCCCTTATACGTTAAGCTTCAGGTCTCTATAGTTGGTATCAGAGGAAAGGTTTAGTCAACCTTTGGAAACTAGGATGCGAGAACTTTAGTGAGATCCCTAGAGATATTTCAAAGGTATGTCTAGGGATGTACCTAAGGTTAAGTATAAGTATAAGTTATAGTCCTAGAATCGTGCTAACGATCTTAGAATTAAACCTAAGATGTTAGATATTGAAGGTACTCCCCATTTATTATGTTTTTTTCCCTAGCATGATTTTTTCCTCTCACACTATTCTTTTTGGGTTTTAGACGATGGATGGAACCAGAAGGAACCGTGTTGATCAATGCAATGGACAATGCAATGATTGTCCTCCTGAACAAACAAATGTTATGGGAGATGGAGTGAAAAATCTTATTGCTATACTTACACAAGCTATGAATCATTCTGGACTTCCAAATGAGCAGAGAAGGGAACAATATTCTATTGAGTCCATCATGAGGCAACGCCCACCATCATTCAGTGGGTCTTCTGATCCACTTGTTGCTGAACAATGGATCAGTATCACTGAAAAGATATTCTCAGTTCTTCAATGTTCTGAACATGATAAAGTCATCTTAGCAGTATATCTTTTGGAAGGTGAAACTGATCAATGGTGGAATCTTATCAAGAATACGAGGCAAAGAGATGAAATTGAGTCCATGGAATGGGACAAGTTCAAGAAATTATTTTTCAATAAGTACATCCCTCATATTCTTCGAATAAAGATGGAGAAGGAGTTTCTTGGACTAAATCAAAAGGATGATGAATCTATTGGTATATACGAAGAGAAATTTACAAGGCTTGCAAGGTACGCATCTGGATTAATCATCCAACCTGAAAGTAAAGTTGATCGATTCTTCAGTGGCTTAAAACCAAATCTTTGAAGGTAATTATCTATAAGAGACTTCAGCAGCTATGAAGAAATTGTGAGTTTTGCTATCAAGGTAGAAATGGAAGTTGGTATTACTTATCCATCTCATAGTTTTGACAAGAAAAGAAAGATGGAGTTCAAGGAGAAATCTCCGAATAATGTTGAAAATTAGATGAATGTTTCCTTATTCTCAAAGTGTGGAAAGAAGCATGGTGGAGATTGTCTTAAAGGGACAAGTAAATGTTTCAAATGTGGAAAGGAAGGTCATCGGGCATTTGAATGCCGAAATGATGGGAAGAAGATGTCTAATGATGCAAACAAAGGAAGGGATACACAGAATGAACCTACTACACATCAATGCTTCAAGTGCAAGGAAATGGGGCATTATGCTGATAAATGCCCTAATCCAAGGGTTAGTGATGATCGACATGAGAAACCACTTAAGGCAAAGGACAAAGGGAAGTCACATGCGATCACCATTGGCGATGTTGAATATGATAATGATGTGGTGGAATGATTAAGTAATGGGATTCCAAAAAAATGTTGTATATAGTATCGTGGAAGATTGGAATATTTATGTATTGGTCTATTGTGGTTTTCAATAATTTTATGGTACCGGTAACCATGAAAAGTGATTGAGATATTTTTGGAAAAAAGATGATATGCGCATAATGATGGGAAAATGAGAAAATGAAATATTTGACAGTATTCATGAGCTCATGATTGATATAAGGACTAAGTGATATCATGGTTTGAGTATATAGAATTTTGAGGATTTTGGTATGTGGAAAGTGTTAACTTTTAACTGAATTCATGTTTTCACTAAGGTTCAATGGGTATTCAAGAGAATACATGATCAAGGCCTTTGAATGTTTGGAATGTGACCAATAAGACATATCTTATGATATATGGGGATCAACGATGGTATTAAATCTCTGGTAATCATTTTCACTATATTATGAGAGTGGACTGCAGTATTATGGATAAGCCTAAATATTGGAATGGATTATGTTGGACATAAGTTAGTATTGTTTAAGGATAGAAGTTTTTTGATATTATTGATGGGATGTTATAGTATTATAGTTTTAGAAAAAGGACAACCTGCAGGATGGGCGACATCCCATCGCGTCGGACAAGACCGTGGGAATCGAACCCACAACCGAAGTGCGACTGGCCTTTATCGCCTTCCACTGGCCTACAGGAAGTCCCTGTTTAGTAGAAACTATTTTTATTATAATAAGCAGTATGATATATGAAGTATAAGTCCATTTTAGGAACCATATATCATTAATCTCACTATAGATGGACTTAGGTATTTTTTGATAACTTTTCTAACCTTTTGTTTGAGACAGATGGAATGACCCATCATTCTATCACATGGTCTGCTAACACATCACGAATGACAAATTCAACTTCATTTCTTTAAGATATGAAGTGGAAATTTTCCAATTAACGACCAATGGTGAGACTGTACCGAAATCACGAAAGTATTTATTCTAATTCCTATTTCATCAACTTTAGAGAAACGATCTTGAAAACCAAAAATTTGTCCTAGTGCTCTTATATCTGATTAAAAAAAATGGTACCTTAGATCGTCACAAATTTATGGCTTTGTGATTGCTGGATTTTCCATAGCCATGTTCTCTACCACTCTCCATCAGAACATGATGGTTACATTTCTCTTCCATATCTTTATTTTCACCTATGTGGAAACCCAGTGATTAGTTTATTTGGGTAACAATTACATTTCATACTTTTTTTAATGATTGGTTTTGGTATTCCTTTTTAAGATGTGGGTTTCTATCAAAGAAACTTTCGAACAGTAAACCATTTATAACCCCGACGAATTTCGAGGGTGAAATTAATTTTAAGGGGGGTAGAATGTAACACCCCGAGATTTTATGAAAAATATTCTTTTAATTTCATTAATGTCTTGTGTTGTATGCTACACCAAGATTACCTTGCGCTATACTCAACACCGTAATAGCTTGCAGAATACACAACACTATTTTTGGATCGTGTTACACACAATTTTGATAATAGCTATTCTACGCAACATTGATTATATATATATATATTCAATGTATAAATGAAATATGTTGGATTATGTTATACAAAACAACGAAGGATTCTTCCACAGCACGGAACACTGACTTGGCTTGCATTACACGCAATCGCGACCTTCCTCGATAGCGTGTGTTGTACACAATACCGGGTTTTACTAAACAACGATATATTATTATAATATTTTTATGAACTAGACATTATGAATAGTATTACCTAAATTTTGAATCTTATAACATTATTATTAGTCTTACACATTTTCTAAAACTTGGTATAAGAACAAAATAAATTTTTCGGGTAAAATAAGTATTTTTCAAAAAATGCAGTTTTGCCGCCTTTTGATGGCACACCCACTTTCAATCTAGTTTCTGACATGTTTATAAGTTCAATTTGACAAAATAAAATTCTTATTTGGAATCATGAAATAAAAATTTACTTTGGATAATTTTTTCATATTATTTTGCTAACTTTCATATTTTGATGAATAGTAAAAACACGCTATATTTTAATTAAAAAAAACTTTTTTCATCGCAATAATTTATTAGGTTAAATTATAATATTGAATGGTTTTAAAGTATAAATAGAATATA
The DNA here is from genome assembly GCA_963277665.1 of Viscum album. Classification (NCBI taxonomy): domain Eukaryota; kingdom Viridiplantae; phylum Streptophyta; class Magnoliopsida; order Santalales; family Viscaceae; genus Viscum; species Viscum album. The sequence continues at coordinate 2,127,446,814 of OY728119.1, forward strand.
TTTTTTCCATTTAATATAATGTATGTCATTAGCATTGATTCTACCTTGAATTTTTCGGATAAATCAATTCAATCTTTTGCAATGTTTTAAAGAAAAACCCGTTTTCTTTCGACAACGGGATTAATTTTAATTTAATTTATGCAACTTTTGTGTATTGAATTTGGAAAAATGGATTCCATATTTGGAATCAGTGGATCTAAATTATGTTAATAAGCTACTTTTTATTTTTTGGAATTATGAATAGTGACTACGGTAAATTTTATTTACCATAGTTAAAGGTAAATTGGGTAATTAAGTGTAAATATAATATTATAAAATTACCATAACACATGTCAAAATCCTATTGGATGACTAAAAGTAGACCCATGTCCCTTAAGGGTCGTATTAGATTAATTTAATGGACTTTTTTCCATGAAAATAATTTAATTATTATTAAAACCAAAGAATGTGACAACATGTCACTTTCTTAAATCTTATAAGTATAATAATTTTAATTTAGTGATAAACTTCATGAAACATAAAAAATGAATAGTCTCCAGAAATATAATAAAATTATCTACATCATAGAAATTATTTAGAATTTTTAGGGATTAAATAATTATCAATTATTATGACACAAAGATGATTGAGTAATTGTCTTATTTATGAAATATTGACATAATTGATCTTATAAATACCCAAATAAATGTAATTTAAGACTTTTTATGAATTAAAATTATTTTATAGGTTAATATGACATGTTAGTATTGATTTAATTACCTTTTTTAGAACTAATCCTTCTGTTATAAGTTTCACAAAAATCAATTACTAAATAGTCTCAAAATTGACATAAAATAGTTTTTAAAACAAATATTATATTATTAATTGTTATTTTATTCATAAAAATCTAAGGTTCTTCCAAATTACTTATATAAGGTTATATATATTAATAATAAACAACTTGGGGTTCGTTTGGCTTCTTATAGTAAGTTTAGTAACGTTATAGTCTAAGAACACAAGAAGACACGGTAAAAGTAAAATTATTTAACTTAATGTTAAATCTAAATGATAAGGTTAAAATAGGAACCTAAACTTGTATAAATTCTGTTGGATGAAATTATTAAGACCCATACCCACCTTAGCTTAGAAATAAATCAATTTGGATCTATTTATAACCGAACCTGACTTTATAATAAAATAATATTTTTAGTTTTTCCAAAGGAGCCCCTCTCCTCCCTTATAAAAGGGCACCTCCTCCCTCTCCTCCTCACACCAATTTGAGCCATCAAGATCATCCAAAACCTACCCACTTCACTTACCCTCTTCCCTAGAATCATCCTAGAGGTTCGGGTCTTCTTCAAAGACCAACCCTAGTGCCCTAAGAGGTGGTTAAGAAGAGGCGCTTCAAAGAAGAGGTAATGTCTGTTACTGATTTTTTCATCTTTATTTCTTGTTACACTTATTCTTCTTTAGTTGTTTCATTATGAAGTAATAACATCAGTATCACTCATATACTGATATGTTATTATAAGTATGAAACAACCCTATTTCACCATCTATCCATCCTACGAAAAAAGAAATCACCGCGCGTGCGTACGTACGGAATACCGTCTCCACGCCATGGTGAAATCTATTTTCCACCACCACCATACTTGGATGGGTATAATGGTGTAAATAATGACTATATATGACTATTATAAAGTGATATTGATTCTTAAATAGTATACATACACTCCAATACAATTCCACGATCATAGGAACGATATCATCACTCGTGCGTACGTACGGAATACCGTCTCCATGATGTGATGCGACTCGTTATACAGGATCTTCATTGCATAATAATTATATAAATGAATTAAATGAATGAATATGATATATATTACACTAATACCATTCTGGAAATGAGGTATCTATAACCTAAAGAGAAGAATAAGAATTTATTCGACAAAACACGCATAAGAACAAAAAGTAATAAACACCTGAATAACAAGTAGTAATGAAATATTATAATAAGAAGATAAGAATATGACCATATATGATATCATAACAATAAGTATGATTCTGGAATAAGTCAATAACATTATTTAAATCATTATACAAGAGGTTCAGACACTTACAAAGCAAATCGGACCTAAGGTAAGGGAAATAGCACAATCTCATTTTTATCCAAGATTGTTTATACTTTGGTATTTACTGGGATGTATTTTATCATCCACATACATGTTCCCTCAATATGTAATATTGTTTCCATCCACCTACAATTTTTTTAAATCCAATTTTACCCTTCGGTGAGTTTTTAGTAAAGGATATGAAAGGAATCTTTTGTCGTTTTTCGTACGAGGTACTTTTTGACTTTTCCGACAAAAGTAAGAGAAAAATGTTTTTTTTAATTTATACGGCATGAATGGATTTTTAAAACATTATTTCCAAGAAGCATCCTTTAAAAGTTTTCAAGTTTATTTTTAATCAACATCTTTTAGTTTAAAACTGTATGACATGTTAAGAAAGGAAAAATGTTTTCGAAGTAGAAAGGATATTTTCCTCAAGAATGGAGTTCAAGTGTTTTATCAAAATTATTTTCCATCTAATATAATAAAGGGTTCTGTTTTTATCCCAATTATTACATTGATTTTATTATGTTGTGATGGAATTATTTTTATTAATTCCTTTATCTTATATGAATTGTTTTATGATGTCATGTTGTTTAAGAATCCCATTTTTATTACATGGATTATGCTATGATGTATGGTTTAGGATTTTGTGGCACAAATAAGAATGGTATCATTACAAGATGGGTGGGACCTATATCGACCTCCAATTCATTGGGTAAAGATTTTATATCTCATGAGATAGACATGGATAGAATGGCAGGTTAAACCAGTTTAGTGAAACATGACTAAAACGAGGAGTGAACTCGGTTCAGAAATGGACTTTTTCCACTAAGATATTCTTGGAAATGAGTCTTGACTAACAAGAAATGATTATCTATGATTATCTATGATTTTGTGCGTATGCCACAAAGTTTCATGTTTTATGTTATGATTATTTGGATTACATTTAACTACTTTGATTTATCCCATGTTATGATATTATGATCTCTTTTTCAGGTTAAGATTTCCAAAATGTTATGTTTTTATGAATATGATGTGATTGATTTTTCTTTTGTTTACCTTTACTGAGCATTTGAGATCACCCTTTTATGTTTTCTATTCCCCAGGATATAACAAAAGGTTTTAGGTAAGAAAAAAAAGGGAAGATCTTTATGGGAGATGTTGAAGATATTTCACCCTGATTAGAAGATTAAGTTCCGAGTTTCCAAAGAAACTAAACTATTACGGTCCTTGTGTGTGTGTTTTTGTTATGTAATAAGTATTCCACAAAACTAATGTAATGTCCTTGTACGTTATGATTCGGGTCTCTATAGCCTGGGTACCGGGGGGCACCGGGCGGGCGGCCTAGGCACCAGGAAGGGTGTCGGGCAGGTGGCCAGGGTGTAGGGGGGCGCCGGGCATGGCGCTAGGCAGGCGGCATGCCCGCCGAGTAGGCGTGACGTGCGCTGGCAGTGCGCGGGGTGCGCAGGCAAGGTTCTGACGGACCGGGCAGGCCGTGGTTTCGGCCGGGGCGCGAGCTGGGCAGCGAGCAGTTAGGCTGGTCAGGCGCCGCTCAGCCGGCGGCACGGTGCGCGGAGGCCGCAAGTAGCACGACCTCTATGCACTGTCTTCGTCTCCATCGCCTCATTGCCTTGCTGTCGTTACATCTCCATTGACTCAAGGTTATAAAGACACCATGGTTGCAGAGGGGTTGGGCCGTGTTCGTTTGGCCCGAACCCTCCACGTTAGAATGATAACAAGCGGTTCATGAATTTGATTCAACGTGAGAGGATAAAGCGTTAAACAACATAAAACACACCCCTAACTTTTTAATTTTTGGGCGTTCGTTCGTCGCGGAGGAAGACAATGTTGTCATCGTTTTCCATACGCTTCCACTTTTGAGCTCGTGCATCGGTCGGTTGATGACGAAGAAGAAGGATGATGGGTCGTCGATGAGATCCCATGTCGGAAGGGGGAGTTCTGAGGAAGAATTCGAATAACAGAGGACATCACCGGCGTTCTTCACATTCTTCGTTAGAAGGAAGAGGCGTTCTTCAGGTTTCTTCTCTAGAACCCAAAGCTCCCAATAGAGAATCTCCAACCACAATAATATAATAGCTTCTCTATTATTTTATTGTTTCCATGCATTCCCAATGGAATTAAAAAAATTTAAAAAAAATTAAGCCACTTCACTACATTAATGAGTAAATTTGTCTTAATTAGTTAGGGGAAGGAATGTGAAGAATTTAAATATTCCATTAAGTGAAAAGGCACATTAATGAGAGAGAGGTGGAAAGTTATCATTCCCTTTAATTGGGTGTTCATGGAGTTAAAGTGGAGTTTAAGGGGTTTGGTGTTCTTGTGGGCCCCACCACACAATACCCTCCAATGAGAGGTTATCGTGGGTGGGACCCACCACCAAATTTCCTTTGAAGATAAAAACCACCACTTTGAATAAAAATGTATTACACACACCTTTTTATTTAATCATTAAATTCTAATTAGAAACCCCAATTTATAACTTCCATCCACAATAAAATGCAACTGCGGTAAAAGTCTGCTTAAGCGATTACCGGTATTGCGAGTTCAATGGTGCCCTCAGATTTCAATTCTACACACTGGTTCAAAAGATTGAAAAACCCTCACGTACGTTCACTGAACATACCAGAACAAAACTTCAGAAGTTGATTCCGGGCACATCGGGCCTCAGAATCAGTCGCCGTCAAAAACTGCGAACTCGTAAAATTCCAATTAATTTAAAAAATATCTTTTAAATTTCCGAGTAAAGATTAAACACACACTAGGGAAACTAATGGGGGGTACTGAGCATGCATATGAGACTCCTGCTCCCATGTGCTCTCCTGGAGGTTCCCGTGCTGCCAGAAAATGCACACCAAAGGAATCAACCATCCACGTAGGACCTGTTCCTGTCGATCCTCAACTTCCACTAGAACCACCGTGAAAGTCACCCCATCATCGATGTTTATCTCCCTATGGTCGATGATGTGGGATGGACCATACATGCATCTCCTCATCTAATATACATGGAAGAGGTCGTGAACCCTGTGCAACTCAGGTGGAAGGGCCAAACGGTAAGCCACCTCGCCTACTCTGCTGAAGAAGTGGAGGAGTGACTGTAAGAGACTGTAGATAGGCTGCACCTTATCTATCCACAAAGGATATATGAAAGGCAGCTAGCTGATCCATCACCTCTCCTTGTAGATGAAAACCAATCCTCCAGGTGAGCGCATCTGCAACAACGTTCCCCCTTCCCAGGAGTATAGACTACGGCGTAGTCATAGTCCCGGAGGAAGTCAAGCCAGCACCGCTGTCTCAAGTTCAGATCCTTCTGAAAGAAGACACACCTGAGACTATTGATATTGGAGTAAACCGTAAACCGTTCTCTCAACAAACAATGGGTGAGACTAGCCAACTGTAAGAACTTGACTTCACCCTTCTTCGCCTATGTTCTACAAGAGCTAATAAGATTTATCCTTTGCCGAAAAGAGAAATCCAGTCTTATCCCCGGGATGAACCACATCCTTTGCCTAATACAATCAATCCTGACATGAATGATACTAATTCATGCCATGGACGACGTCGTAAGGCCTCGACAATACTATCAAGAGATCCAACCGTTACTCTCACCTCAAAAGGTTGAGTCACACTATCGGAATCAATGTGTGGTTACTGGGTCTCATCTATTAGAAATCTCAAAAGTGTGGTTCATGTCCACAGTTTTAACCAGAACCTCTTAGTATTAACCACGCAAATAGGCAGGAAAGAAAACATCACAAGGGAAGGTGTCTTTTATTACTGAAGCTCAATGTACAAAGACACAAAGCAACAACAAACAACGACATCAATGAAGCTAGAAAAGGAACATGAACAATGGCCTCTAAGCCTGGAACTAGTCCCGCTCCTATCTACCAGCTTCCGGAGCTCCATGGCCATAGGCTTTAGCTGCATGAAGCTGTGCTCTCCCCTGTCCACCCATTCCATGCGGTCGGGGTGGACCTCCTGGTGGTGGTGGTGGAAACACCTCGAAGCGTTGTCCACCACCAGCTGCACGACCAGCTCCCCGGCCACGTCTGCCTTCGCCCTGCGGTCCGTCTCGATCGAACCTCTGCCTCTGCCTGGGAGGTCCTTCATATATCTGTTGATCCTCTGCACGGCGGGTCGGACAGTCACATGCCATGTGACTAAGCCTGCCGCAGGAATAACACTGTCCATTCCTGGTATGCCTGGCTTGTTTTTCACTCTGGGTGCCCTGCACAACCGATCCTGAGTCGTGCGGTCGATCACCTATAGGTCTAGTCCTCTTGGACCTCTTCATGATCTGTCTACTTCCAGCTGCAGAAGACTCCGCTGCATGTCGGCTAGTGGTGGGTCTCACTGCTGTAGACTACTCAGCAAGGAAACTCTCCACTAAGAGGTCTCGCTCCAACACTCCCGTCTACGTCGAGATGCTGTTGGAGGCAACTGAAGCTCTAATCTCTCGCCTGAGTCCCTGTTCGATGGTTCGATCCCTGAAGAATGAGTCTCGTACCATATCAAGGGAGTGACGCGAGAGGTCGGTGAACCTCGCTGAGTACTGTGCCACCTTCATGCAACCCTGCTGTAGATGCAGTAGCTCCTGAATACGCACTGCTCGAAGGGTGGCTGGTAAAAACTCCGCTCGGAACAGGCCCTCGAAATCTACCCATAGAAGTGACGCCTCGTCATGCATCTAGAGCATCAGGATCCACCATCTACCTGCTTCTGCTTGAAGGAGGCTGGCTGCATGGATGACCATGATGTTGGCTTGTGTCCCTACCAGTCAGAAGACTCTCACAACAACCTCCAGCCAATCCTCCTCCGCCTGCGGGTCTGTCTCTCCCCCGAACCTGGGTGGCCTCTGGCATTGGAACTTTTGTAGCGCGCTGAAGCAGTGTGCACTCTCTGCTAGGGCTGGTGGCATCGGTGGGCCAACGGGAAGTGGTACCGCTGGTGCCTCTGTTGGTGCCTCAACGAGGAAATTTCCCCGTCGCAAATAACCAAGTATTTGCAATGGGGTTTCGTCTCCCATCGCAAATAGTTTGGCGTGACTTGCACGCCAAACCACACAAATATTATTTGCGACGAGGAGATGTCTCCCGTCGCAAATAGTATGGCTCGACTTACGCACCAAACTGTGCTGCTTGCGCGCCAAACCGCGCAACAGTATTTGCGACGGTACCCGTCGCAAATACCCGGTGGCGGTTAATAGCTTTTTGCGACGGGATGTCGTCCCGTTGCAAAAAGAGTGTCGGCAGGAACTATTTGTGACGAGACCCATCGCAAATACCCTTTTAACCGTCGACTGTAATTAATGCGGGCGAGGGTATTTGCGACGGGTCCCGTCGCAAATACCACTATCTTCGACTGGAAACCCGTCGCACATAACCCCGTCGCAACTAATCAAACCTATATATACCCTCATCCATTTTTCTCCAAATCACTCATATCTTCCTCTCTCTCTCTTTTCATTCTTCAGTTTTAAGGAAAAAAATTCCTTTTGGTTAAAATTTTTTATACGAGAGCAATTGGAAGGCGTCAATACCTTTAGAAATCAAAGTTTAAGGTATTTGTATTTTATTTTTTTATATTTATTTTATTTTGTTATGTTAATTTAAATTGTTGTTTATTAGTTCTAATTAAATTATATTTCTATTGATTTTTATTTATATTTATTTTAAGTAAGAAATTGATATTTTTAGTGATAATTATAAATAATTAGTGTTAATTTACAATAATTAGATATAATTAGATATAATTTGTAATAATTAGATATAATTAGTAATAAATATATATAATTAGTAATAAATAGATATAATTAGTAATAATTAGATATAATTAGTAATAATTAGTAATAATTAGTAATAATTAGAAATAATTAGTAATAATTAGTAATAATTAGATATAATTAGTAATAATTAGTAATAATTAGATATAATTAGTAATAATTAGATACAATTATTAATAATTACTAATAAATAGTAATAATTAGATATAATTAGTAATAATTAGATATAATTAGTAATAATTGGTCATAATTAGTAATAATTAGATATAATTAGTAATAATTAGTAATAATTAGATATAATTAGTAATAATTAGTAATAATTAGTAATAATTAGTAATAATTAGTAAAAATTAGATATAATTAGTAATAATTAGATGTGATTAATAATAATTAGATATAATTAGTAATAATTAGTAATAATTAGATATAATTAGATATAATTAGTAATAATTAGATATAATTAGTAATAATTAGGTATAATTAGTAATAATTAGATATAATTAGTAATAAATAGTTATAATTAGTAATAAATAGATATAATTAGTAATAAATAGATATAATTAGTAAAAATTGGATATAATTAGTAATAATTAGATATAATTAGTAATAATTATATATAATTAGTAATAATTAGATATAATTAGTAATAATTAGATATAATTAGTAATAATTAGATATAATTAGTAATAATTAATATAATTAGTATTAATTAGATATAATTAATAATAATTATATAAAATTAGTAATAATTAGATATAATTTGTAATAATTTGTAATAATCACATATTATTAGATATAATTAGATATAATTAGATATAATTAGATATAATTAGTAATAATTAGATATAATTAGTAATAATTAATAATAATTAGTAATAATTAGAAATAATTAGTAATAATTAGTTATAATTAGTTATAATTAGTTATAATTAGTTATAATTATTGAAAATCAGTAATAATTAGTAATAATTCATAATAATTAATAATAATTAGAAACAATTAGATACAATTAGATATAATTAGTAATAATTAGATATAATTAGTAATAATTAGATATAATTAGTAATAATTAGTAATAATTAGATATAATTAGTAAAAATTATATATAATTAGTAAAAATTAGATATAATTAGATATAATTAGATATAATTAGATATAATTAGTAATAATTAGATATAATTAGTAATAATTAGTAAAAATCTATAATAAATTAATAATAGTTTATAGTAATTAGTAGTAATTTGTAGTAATTAGTTGTAATCAGCAGTATTTAGTAGTAATAAGTAGAAATTAGTAGTAATTAGATAAAATTATATATAATCAGATATAATTAGTTATAATTAGTAATTATTAGATATAATTAGTAATAATTAGATATAATTTGTAATAATTAGATATAATTAGATATTATAAGGCCCCATCCTTAAACATTACTTAATCTTGAGATATTTCAAGAATACACCTTGAGGATGTTTTCAGGTTTAGTGTTTTAGAGAATTAGATCATAAAAATGCATTACATCCCACATTTAAACAAAGTGGTTACAATAAATGATATTATTCATTTTTTCCCATCAACAGAAACATATTTAACATAAAACATGGATTTTTTCTTGACACTTCCTTGACACTATCATCATATCATGTACCCTTCCCTTGACCTATAAAAAACATTTCAAGAACTTGGGATAATCATAAAAAGCTGAGTAAGTGATATAAAAATATGGAAAGGAAACATGAGTACATGTATACATAAGAATCAATGAAATCATACTCTACTCATAAAACATAAGAACTTTAACATACCTCATCAAATCATGAATAAATCATAGAATTAATAAGACATAAAGGTAACTTGAGGAATTCATAACATTCTTACGTATGGAGTAACCCTCTTGGTTATGTTTGGAATACCCATCACAGTATATTCCCTAAATCTCTTCGGAGAAACCTTAACGTTTAACTCCTCCGTGTTACCCAATGCATTGGAGAGCTATATCGGGCTCACCCGCCCTTATTTTATCGTGGAACCTCCCATCTTCATAACAATTCCCATGAACCATAACATAATCATACCACATAATACATGCATAATAAAAACATAAAATTTCCACATTTCAATCACAAGATATCAATACAACATATTGATATAAAAACCATGATGAAAACCATTTTCAATACCAAAATAAAATAAAAGTAAAACATGGTATTTATTTTTCATTTCAAAAAAAGGTATGTCTTGTAGAGGAAGCTGAAACTCAAATAATGGTCACGGTAGTGGAGTAGTCATTGTCGCCGCATACAAACGACAAAAAAACATTCCTTTTGTCATTTAGTAAACACTTCGTATAAAAAAATATTCCTTTTGAATAAGTGTAAAATTCAAAGTGGTTTATACACAGTATAAAATAAATTTGTGTATAAAACAAAATATCCCTCAATGAATGGATATTGAGACGAAGTCCCTTACTTTGTATCCGACTTGACTTGATCATTCTTTAATCTCCTGAATAATAAACTCGAGTTAATTTCTACTTTCTTAAGAACCTCATTCAAGTTTATTATTCCTTTTATATCATTTATTACCATGTCATGAAAACTATGTTATTATTTATGTTTATAACGGTCATTTTAACGATCATTGGAACTTGAGTCAAAAATGAACATTTTATATTTACATGTTGTTCACGTAGTCAAATATCCATTATCTCAAGAATGATATTCATGATGTAGATGCCACATATATATTATATATCTAGTATATACATGCATTTATAATATTTCATAATCATTTAGAGGTAAGAAATGAAATGCACCGTTCATAGAGACGGTAAGCCATACGTACGCATGAACGCTACTTTCATTTATATGTCAAATTAATGGAATTAAAACTAAATGAGAGATATGTATATTTTAATTAAAGAATTATATTCATCATTTATATGTAACATAAATCATACATATCCATTATATATATGTACTTATAATAGTACATTACATTTGGGGATAAGAAATGAAATGCACCGTTCATGGAGACGGTAAGCCGTACGTACGCAAGAACGCTACTTTCATTTCTATATAATAATTTAATGGAATTAAAACATAATGATACATAATAGTATTATAATTCCAGTATGGTATCATATATAATATCATTAAATCTATCCCTTATACGTACCATATTTGGTATTAACGAATCAAATCACTTTGAGGGGGAGGTAGTCCGCACTTCCTAAATTGAAGATATCGTGTATACCCATAATGGAAGCCATAAAGGTATTCCATAAATGTAAAATAAAGAAGCTTAAGGAAAATAGAGACATATTATATATCATATATAAATATAGTGACATCTTAATGTCCACCTAAAAATATTGAACAATCATCGTTTCGTGAGGCATAAATTCGCCATCCACAGAAATTGTTTGTTCTTTAACCATTAGATGTAGGTGTGTGTAAGTGTAGCTCGAATTATTTTAATAAAAACATCCTAGTATATTGAATATACTGGAGTTGTTACAAAATAAATGAATAAAAAGAGTTTAGGGGGTTGGAGAATCAAAATAAAACATAAGAACATAAGAGAAGACACTACCTTTAAATTGGGTAACTCTTTTTGTTTTGAGCTCAAAGGATTCCTTGGGAAGAAATATGCCCAAAGTGAGGCTTCTAGGAGTAATAGAGGGATGTGGAGAGACAAAATTAGCAGGGGTTGGCCGATCCAAAGGCTTGAGAGGTGTGGGTAAGGAGGTAGAGGTGGGGGCCTTTTATAAGAGGAGAGGAGGGGCACTCTTGGAAAGTTACAAAATGTTACTTTATTTTCAAATGAGATTAGGATTTTAAAGGTCCCAAATTGATGTATTTCAAGGATAAGGTGATAAGGGTTCTAAATATACTCATCCAATAGGTCTTTGACAAGTGTAGGTATTAGATTTTACATTATCTTTTTATTTTATTTAAGTCTTTAAATAATGAGGTAATCGCTGCATCATCATGATTTCATAAATAATTTAATTTATTTAATGTCTAAAAACTATGAAAAAAATAATATGATGTAGGAAATCATTTTAGGTTTCCAATGAATATTTATATTCCAAAATATCATTTATGTAGAAAAAAATTAATTAATTTTTACCCAGGTGATACATTCTTTGTTATATTTGACTTTCTTTAACAATAAAAAGATAAAAAGTCACTTTCACACAAAAGTGATTCCATGGGGTCCCCAAGATTGGAACAAAGAATTCCATGGTAGGACATGAGACAAACAGTAGAATTAGGACACATTTTGGTCTCATTTTTTATTATTATGATATTATTTTATTATCCTTAACTACCCGATTACTCATTAATCAATATAATTAAAGCTAATTACCGTAGTTACTATTCCTAATGTCCAAAAACAAAAGAGCCTTGATTAAATAATTTTGAACTTTTGATTACAAATATGTAATATATTTTACCAAATTCCAAACACAGAAATTGCAATAATTTATTTAAAAATAATTCCCGTTGTCAAAACAAATAGCGGGATTTTTTTTTGAAAAAATACGTATGAAAAGTTTGGCATTATTTTATGCCAAATTCCAAAGTGAAATTAATCATAATGACCACCATTGTATTAAATGGTAAAAATATATTAATATTATACTTTAATACAAATTAAGAAGATAATATAACCATATAATTAAATTAGATGAAAAAGTAGTTTTGATATAAAATGCAGTATTTTTCACTATTCATTAAAAATAGAACATTGTCAGAAAAATAACAAAAATTTATTCAATGTAAATTTCAATGTCCCAATCATAAAGAATAAGTTTATTTTGACAAATAGATATTATAAAATTGTCAGAAGTTTGATTTAAAAATGTTTTTCCATCAAAAGGCAGTAAAACAATCTTTTAAAAATATTAGTGTATTCCATGCTTAAGATTGGATTTATTCTCATTTTAAGCATCTAAAAAACTATCTAATTCATAAATAGACATAGAAAAATATATATATTATTCATTTCTTACTTTTTATGTTACATCCTTACCCCCCTTTAGAAAATTGCATCCCCGCAATTTATTTACTTATCGAATAAGTGGGGGTATTTATCCCTCATTGCATTTTTAGATTCCCATGTTGCCTCTTCAATAATGTGGTTTTTCCACAAAACCTTTACCTGAAGAATCACCTTATTTCATAACACTTGCTCCCTGTGGTCAAGAATCTGGACCGATTGTTCCTCATAATATAGATTCTCTTCCAACTGAACTACCACTGGACTCAAAACATGAGATGGATCTGGCATATACTTTCTCAACATCGAAATATGAAAAACTTTGTGTACCTGAGATAAACTCGGTGGTAAAGCCACTCTGTATGAAACTGATCCAACTCTCTCCATAATTTCATATGGTCCAATGAACCTTGGACTCAGCTTTCCTTTCTTACAAAATCGCATCACACTTTTCCATGGTGATACTTTGAGAAAAACATGATCACCTACCACAAAAGAGAGATCCTTCCTCCCGTTGTCCACATAACTCTTCTTCCTGCTTTGAGCTGTTCTCATCTGTTTCTGTATCAGCTGAACTTTTTCTGCCAACTCTTCTACCACTTTCAGTCCCATCAACTTCCTTTCACCCACTTCATCCCAGAAAGTAGGAGTTCGACACCGCTTCCCATATAACGCCTCAAATGGTGCCATCTATATACTAGAATTAAAACTGTTAATATATGAAAACACAACAAAAAAAATATGTTGGTCCCGACTTCCTTGATAATCCATCGAACAAGCACGTAGCAAATCTTCCAAAGTCTGAAATGTTCATTCTGATTTCCCATCTGATTGAGGATGAAAAGCTATACTAAAATTTAATTCAGTACCCAACGACTTCTGAAGGCCTTTCCAAAAGTTAGATGTGAACCTGGGATCATGGTCAGATACAATGAAGAGAGGAACTCCATGTAACCTGACTATCTCTTTAAGATACAAACGGGAAAGTTGATATAGGGAAAAAGTAACTCGTATAGAAAGGAAATGATCAGATTTAGTCAAGCGATCAACAATAACCCAGATTTCATTATTACCTCGAGATGTCTTCGGTAATCCCACAAAAAAGTCCATGGATATATAATCTCCCATTTTCACTCTGGCACTGGTAAAGGCTGAAGCATCCCTTTCGGTAACTGCTGCTCTGCTTTAACCTGCTGACATGTCAAACACTTCACAGTAAAATCAACAATATCTCTTTTAATTCCGTCCCAGTAGTAATACTCTCGAAGATCTCTATAAATCGTAGTACTGCCAGGATGAACCGAAAACAGAGAACTATGAGCTTCACATAATAACTCTCTCTTCAACTGTAAATCAGAAGGCACACACAATCTCTTCCAAAATCCCAAAACACAATCATTATCAATGTTTATTTCAGGCAACATACCATTCTGAACCATCTCTACCTTTTTCTGCAACTCACTGTCTTGCTTCTGTGCTTTCTTGATTCTGTCTGATAGAGAAGATTTCACTGATACCTGAAACAAAACAGAAGGACATCCAGCACCAACAACTTCTATGCCAATGTTCATCAAATTTTTAACCAAGGGATCACATTCCAAACGCAACATTGTTAATGAAGCATTACTCTTTCGACTCAAAGCATCAGCCACTTTATTTTCTTTTCTCGGATGGTAATGAAATGTACATTCATAATCCTTGATTAATTCAATCCATCTCCTATGTCTCATATTCTATTATTTCTGAGTGAATATATACTTTAAACTTTTGTTATCGGTATATATTTCACACTTTACTCCATATAAATGATGCCTCTAAATTTTTAAAGCGAAAACAACATCAGCTAAATCCAAATCATGTGTAGGATAATTTACCACATTAGTTTTCAATTGACATGAAGCATAAGAAATTACCTGATCATTCTGCATTAGGAAGCAACCAATTCCTTTCAATGAAGCATCACTGTAGATAACAAACTCCCCATTCTTGGAAGGTAGTGCCAAAACTGGATCATTCACCAATCTTCTTTTCAGTTCTAGAAAACAATCATCACATTCTTTTGTCAAAATAAAATTAACACCCTTCGGATTTATCATAGTCATTGGACTAGATAACCGTGAAAAATTTCTAACAAACCTTCGGTAATAGCCTTCCAAACCAAGGAAGGTACGAATCTCAGTTACATTTGTGGGTCTTTTCCATTCTTTAAAAACCATTGTTTTTGCAGGATCAACAGTTATCCCATCTTTAGAAACAATATGACCAAGGAAAGAAATTTTTTGCAACCAAAACTCACACTTGCTGAATTTCCCATACAATTTATTTTCTTTCATGGTTTTCAAAATAACCCTCAAATGTCTTTCATGCTCCTCTTTACTTTTAAAAAACACCAAAATATCATCAATGAAAACAACCACAAACTTATACAAGAACTCATGGAAAATTCTATTCATTAAGTCCATGAATAAAATAGGGGCATTGGTTAGCCCAAAAGGCATTTTAAAAAATTCATAATGGCCATATCTTGTACGGAACGTGATCTTCAGAATATCTGATTCCTTTAACTTCAACTGATGGTACCCTGGTCTCATGTCAATATTTGAAAAATACTAAGCTCCCTGGAGCTGATAAAACAAATCATCGATATGAGGAAAAGGATATTTGTTCTTAACAGTGATGTTATTCAAGGCTCTATAATCAATGAAAAATCTCATTGAACCATATTTCTTTTTAACAAATAAAACAAGAGCACCCCATGGTGATGTGATAGGTCGAGTGAAACCTTTCTCTAATAAATCTTTAAATTTATCCTTCAACTCTAAAAGTTCAGTTTGATCCATTCGATAAGGGGGTTTTGAAATTGGCTTAACATCAGGAACTAAGTCAACAGTAAATTCAACTTCCCAATCTATTATTATTCCAAGTAACTCATCAGGAAAAACATCAGGATAATCATTTACCAATGGCACATCATTAATCTGAACAATTATTTTATTTTCAATGATGTGTGCAAGGTATAATTCATTTCCATCTTTAACAAGTTTCGCAGCCTCTTGATATGTTATCAATAGTAAGGGTTCATTCTTGTAAAAAAACTGAAATTATTTCTGAAAAGAAACCTCTTTAGATCTACAATCAATCTTATCACGGTAAATAGAGAGCCAATCCATACCCAGGATAACATCAAACTCTACAAGAGGTAAAATAATAAGGTTTGCAAGTAGGTTTTTTCCACGGATAAAGATAGGAAGATTCTTATAAATTATTTTTACCTAAACATTTCCCCTCAGAGTTTTTACCACAAGTTCAGGAGTCATTTCTTGAGATGGTATTCCCATTTTACTAGAAAAGGTTTCAGAGATTAAAGAATGTGTAGACCCCGAATCAAACAACACACTGGCATAATCTGAAAAAAATAAACAAAGTACCTGATATAACTTTATTTGATGGCCCGACATCTGCTGAATTAGTTGCAATGGATTTCTCCACCCCTTTCAGCTTGTAGTCTAACTACTTCCCATCACTCAAGCTCTTTGTTGGACACTTGTTTGCATAGTGACCCGTCTCATTGCACTCAAAACATTTCACTAATTGTAAATTGAATTTGGACTTACCATCACCTTGACCTTTTTCAGTGCAATCACGAGCCTTATGTCCCATCTTACCACATCGGTAGCCCTTTCCAGAATTCAGAAGACATTCCCCAGCATGACATTTACCACATTTATCACAAAATGGAAACTTAGTTTTCTTACCGTCAGACCTTTTTGAGGAATTCTTTCCTTTCTCCTGCCACCTCGGTCTCTTCTTTTGTTGGTTGTTATAGAACACTTGATCATCGACAAACTCCATTTCCACCTTCTCAGCACATCGAAAAAGCTTTTCAAAACTTTTGAACTCATGAGAAGATAATGCCCTTCGATATTTTGGCTTTAATCCCGAGTAAAAACGATTGATTTTACTATGAAGGTATCGGATAAAATTTGGAGTATACCTTGCCAATTGAGTGAACCTTTCTTCATAGGCAGCCACTGAGTCCTCCTCTTGCCTCAATTCCAGGAATTTTTTTTCCATCCTATGTTGAACAGCCTTAGGAAATTACTTCTCAAGAAACATACCTTTGAATTCATCCCAGTCAAGAGAATCAATCTCATCAACGTCCCTAATATTTTTAACCATCGACCACCACTGATCTGCTTCACCCTCCAAACGGTAAATAGAATGACTAACCTTTTGATTGTCTGAACACCCCATGACATCTAAAATCTTCTCCAGTGCATTAATCCACCCTTCAGCTAGCACAGGGTCATATGATCCTCTGAATGATGGGGGATGTTGCCTCATGAAATGTTCCACCACTGACATGTTCCTCTATGGTTGATCTGGCTGATCTTGTGCATGGATACCACCACCATTTATCACTTGAGTCAACTGCGCCATTACTACAACAAACAGTTCAGTTCCAATTCCGACCATCTCAATATGCTGTTTTGGAAGGTTATTTCCTTCTGTATGCCTTCCTAGAACTGCTTCTCTTTTTCCTCTATGGAAAACCTTTCTGAACAAACATGTCTCAGATGAAGTAACATGGTAATCTTCAAATGCAATATCATTTCAATTTGACCATGAAAACAATATTTTTGGATAATCTTTTAATATAATTCTAACTCCTAAAGTTATCTAAACCGACCTCTGATACCAACTATAAGGCCCTAGCCTTAAACATTACATAATCTTGAGATATTTCAAGAATACACCTTGAGGATTTTTTCAGGTTTAGAGTTTCAGAGAATTAGATTATAAAACATGCATTACATCCCACATTTAAACAAACTGGTTACAATAAAAGATAATATTAATTTTTTTCCCATCAATAGAAACATATTTAAAATAAAACATGAATTTTTTCTTGACACTTCCTTGACACTATCATCATATCATGTACCCTTCCCTTCACCTGTGAAAAACATTTCATGAACTTGGGTTGAGCATAAAAACATTACTAAGGGATATACAAATATGGAAAGGAAACATGAGTACATGTATACATAAGCATCAATGAAATCATACTCTACCCATAAAACATAAGCACCTTAACATAACTCATCAAATAATGAATAAATCATAGAAATAATAAGACATAAAGGTAACTTGAGTCATTCATAACATTCTTATGTAGGGAGTAACACTCTTGGTTATGTTTGGAATACCCATAAAAGTATATCCCCTAAATCTCAACGGAGAAACCTTAACGTTTAACTCCTTCGCGTTACCCAATGCATTGGAGAGCTAGATCGGGCTCACCCGCCCTTAGTTTATCATGGAACCACCCATCTTCATATCAATTCCCAAGAACCATAAAATAATTGTACCACATAATACATGCATAAAGGAAACATAACATTTCCACATTTCAACAACAAGATATCAATACAACACATTGATATAAAAAACATTATGAAAACCATTTTCAATACCAAAATAAAAGAAACGTAAAACATGGTATTTATTTTTCATTTAAAAAAAAGGTATGGCCTGTAGAGGAAGCCAAAACTCAAATAATGGTCACGGCGGCGGAGAAGTCATTGTCGCCACATACATACGACAAAAAAACATTCAATTTGTCTTTTAGTAAAGTCTTCGTATAAAAAAAATATTCCTTTTGAATAAGTTTATAATTAAAAGGGGTTTATTCACCGTTTAATATAAAGTTTTCTATAAAACAAAATATGGCTCAATGAATGGAGATTGAGACGAAGTCCCTTACGTCGTATCCGACTTGACTTGATCGTTATTTAATCTCCTGAATAATAAACTTGAGTTAATTTCTACTTGATTAAGAACATTTTTCAAGTTAATTATTCCTTTTATATCATTTATTACCATGTCATGAACACTGCGTTATTATTTAAGTTTATAACGGTCGTTTTAACGATCATTGGTACTTGAGTCAAAAATGAACTTCTTATATTTACAAGTTGTTCACGTAGTCAAATAACCATTATCTCAAGAATTATATTCATGATTTAGATGCCATATATATCATAAATATCTAGTATATACATGAATTAATAATATTACATAATCATTTAGAGGTAAGAAATGAGATGCACCATTCATGGAGATGGTAAGCCGTACGTACGCATGAATGCTACTTTCATTTCTATGTCATATTAATGGAATTAAAACATAATGAGAGATATGTATATTTTAATTCCATAAATATATTCATAATTTATATGTAACATAAATCATATATATCCATTATATATATGTACTTATAATAGTACATTACATTTGGGGATAAGAAATGAAATGCACCATTCATGGAGACGGTAAACCGTACGTACGCATGAATGCTACTTTCATTTCCATCTCATACATTAAAGGAATTAAAACATAATGATACATAATATTATTATAATTACATTATGGTGTCATATATAATATCATTAAATCTATGCTTTATACATACCACATATGCTATTAACGAATCAAATCACTTTGAGGGGGCGGTAGTCCGCACTTATAAATATGAAGATATCGCGTATACCCATAATGGAAGCCATAAAGGTATGGAATAAATGTAAAATACAGAAGAATAAGGAAAACATAAACATATTATATATCATATATAAATATAGTGACGTCTTAATGGCCACCTCTGAAGGTGTTAGAAGAATATTGAACAATCATCGTTTCGTGAGGTAGAAATTCGCCATCCACAGAAACAGTATGTTCTTTAACCGTTTGATGTAGGTGTGTGTAAGTGTAGCTCGAATGATTCTTATAAAAAATCCAAGTATATTGAATTTAATGGAGTTTTTACAAAAG
The DNA here is from genome assembly GCA_963277665.1 of Viscum album. Taxonomy (NCBI): domain Eukaryota; kingdom Viridiplantae; phylum Streptophyta; class Magnoliopsida; order Santalales; family Viscaceae; genus Viscum; species Viscum album. The sequence goes on from OY728119.1 coordinate 2,127,466,551, forward strand.
AAATGAATAAAAAGAGTTTAGGGTGTTGGAGAAGCAAAATAAATCATAAGAACAAAAGGAAAGTCACTACCTTTAAATTGGAAAACTCTTTTTGATTTGAGCTCAAAGGCTTCCTTGGGAAGACTTCTGCCCAAAGTGAGGCTTCTAAGAGTAATATAGGGATGTGGAGGGACAACATTAGTAGGGTTTGGACGAGCCAAAGGCTTAAGAGGTGTGGGTAAGGAGGTAGAGGTGGGGGCCTTTTATAAGAGGAGGGGAGGGGCACTCTTGGAAAGTTACAAAATGTTACTTTATTTTCAAATGAGTTTCGGATTTTAAATGTCCCAAATTGATGTATTTCGATTATAAGGTGATAAGGGTTAGAAATATAATCACAAAATAGGTCTTTCACAAGTTTAGGTCTTAGATTTTACATTATCTTTTTATTTTATTTAAATCATTAAATAATGAGGTAATCGCTGCATCATCATGATGTCATAAATAATTAAATTTATTTAATCTATAAAAACATTGAAAAAATACTATGATGTAGGAAATATTTTTATCTTTCCAATGAATATTTATAGTCCAAAATATCATTTATGTAGACAAAAATTAAAAATGTTTTACTCAGGTGATACATTCTTTGTTATATTTAACTTTCTTTAACAATAAAAAGATAAAAAGTCACTTTCACCTAAAAGTGATTCCATGGGGTCCCCAAGTTTGGCACAAGGCATCCCATGGTCGGATATGAGACAACCAGTAGCATTAGAACACATGTCGGTGTCATTATTTATTATTATGATATTATTTTATTATCCTTAACTACCTGATTACTCATTAATCAAGATAATTAAAGATAATTACCGTCATTACTATTCATAATGTCCAAAAACAAAAGAGTCTTCATTACATAATTTGGACCTTCTGATTCAAAATATGTAATCCATTTTACCAAATTCCAAACACAGAAATTGCAATAATTTATTTAAAAATAATTCCCGTTGTCAAAACAAATAGCGGGTTTTTTTGAAACAATATCTATGAAAAGTTTGGCATTAGTTTATGCCCAATTACAAAGTGAAATTAATCCTAATGACCACCATTAGATTAAATGGTAAAAATATATTCATATTACACTTTAATACCAATTAAAAAGATAATATTACCATAAAAGTAATTTAGATGAAAAAGCATTTTTGATGTAAAATGCAGTATTTTTCACTATTCATTAAAAAAATGAACATTATCAGAAAAATACCAAAAATTTATCCAATTTAAATTTCAATGTCCCAATAATAAATAATATATTTATTCTGATAAATAGAGATAATAAAATTGTCAAAATTTTGATTTAAAAATGGTTTTCCATCAAAAGCCAGTAAAACAATCTTTTAAAAATATTTGTGTATTCCATGCTTAAGATTGGATTTATTCTCATTTTAATTCTATAAAACACTATCTAATTCAAAAATAGACATAGATAAAAATATCTATTATCCATTACTTACTTGGGATGTTACAGATATAATTAGTAATAATTAGTAATAATTAGTAATAATTTGATATAATTAGTAATAATTAGATAAAATTAGATAAAATTAGATATAATTAGTAATAATTTTATATAATTAGTAATAAATAGTAATAATTATTAATAATTAGTAATAATTAGTAATAATTAGTATTAATTAGTAATAATTAGTGATAATTAGTAACAATTAGTAACAATTAGTAATAATTAGCTATAATTAGTAATAATTAGTAATAATTAGTAATAATTAGTAATAATTAGTAATAATTAGATATAATTATACATAATTAGATATAATTAGATATAATTAGATATAATTAGATATAATTATATATAATTAGTAATAATTATATATAATTAGTAATAATTAGTAATAAGTAGTAATAATTATTAATAATTAGTAATTATTAGAATAATTAGTAATAATTAGTAATAATTAGTAATAATTAGAAATAATTAGTAATAATTAGAAATAATTAGTATAATTACATATAATTAGATATAATTAGATATAATTAGATATAATTAGATATAATTAGATATAAATAGATATAAATAGATATAAATAGATATAATTTGATATAATTAGATATAAATAGATATAAATAGATATAAATAGATATAAATAGATTTAATTAGTAATAAATAGATATAATTAGTAATAATTACTAATAAAATAAATTATGTTATCAATATTTATGAAAAAACAATATTAATATTATTAAAATAATAAATTTTTTATAAAATATTAAAATTATAAATATTCTCAACAGGATTTGCTCTATTCTTAACATGTTCAAATCTCAATGGGTCTCCAATTATCAGGTCATGCGCAATAAATAGTTTGTGTCAGCCATGTGCAATGTAAACATTATAATTGTCCTTGCATGGTTGATCACCTCGCAATTACTATTGCAATAGGACAACCCAAGTCATGCCATTCTCATCTATAAGCATTATCTCACATGACCCTTTACATAGACCACTGTTCCTCGAAAATTAAAGGGAAAGATACTGATATCCCCTCAAATATTTAAGGAAGAATGATATAAGTAAAGGGAGTGAGATGATTCTTAGAGATAAGAAAGTCATTAATTTTTTTGTCATATTACAACACTACTTGAGAGGTGATCAACCATGTAAGTACAATTATAGAGTTTACATTAGATATGATTGTCACAAACGTTTTATTGCGCATGACCTGACAATTGACGACGCATTGAGATTTGATCATGTTAAGAATAGAGAAAAGACTGTTGCGAATATTGCTAATTTTAATATTTTATAAATTTATTATTATTTTATTAATATTAATATTATTTTTTCATAAATATTGATAATATATTTTTCATTAGTAATAATTAGTAAACGAAAACTGCTTGGATAATGAAAGAAAAATTTGTAATGATCTCCACAACGATGATTAACAAATTTCCTTTCATTATTCAAGCACTTTTCATTTTGCTAAGTATTGCTAAGTATTGATAAATTAGTAATAAATTGTAATAATTAGTAATAATTAGTAATAAATTGTAATAACTAGTAATAATTAGTAATAATTAGTAATAATTAGTAATAATTAGTAATAATTAGTAATAATTAGTAATAATTAGTAATAATTAGTAATAATTTTTAATAATTTGTAATAATTACTAATAATTTGTAATAATTTGTAATAATTAGAAATAATTAGGAATAATTACCAAGGAAGTCGACATAAGTCATAATTCTAAATTATTGGTAATTATTAAGTAGTGATAATTATTTATCTTCTTTTTTCCGATAGTGTTTTTATAATTTAAAATTATTCAAAAATGTGATGATTATATATTTTATGTAGAAAAATATGATACAAAGAAGTCGACATCAGTCATTATTAGATGATCATGCCTGGATAAATCAGTGCAGAAATCCAAATGGTTCTGGTTTAAATCCTATATATATTTATGGTGTTGAAGCGTTCTTAGCATTTGCATCATCAAAACCAGAATATGTTTCAGAAGGCACAATTAAGTGTCCATGTACAAAATGTGCTATGAGAATGTTTTTCACACATTTGACAAGGTTGGGGAACAACTCTTGCGGTTTGGTTTTCAACCAGATTATGTTTTTTGTATCATCACGGTGAACATAGTTCTAGAAAAGATCCTAATAACTTGATTCCGGATCCATCGGGGTTTCAAAATTTAGTACATGATGTTGTAGGTCCATCTGTGAAACAAACTGAAACTCACAATGATATTGATTTAACTCCTTAGTTAGCACCATCAAAATTTTATGGGTTGTTGAGGTCTGTTGAGGATGCATTATATCCTGGTTGCAAGATAAGAAAATTAGAATCAGTTGCAATATTTATGGCTATTAATTCAGATAATGCAATGTCAAAAAACTGTTTTGATCATATATTTTCTTTGGTTAAAACACTATTACCTAAAGGAAATGTGTTGCCTAAAAATTACTATGAGATCAAGAGGTTGATTCATAATCTGGGCATTAGTAATCAGAAGATTCATGCATGACCAAATGATTTCATCTTATATTTTTTCAAAAATGAGTCATTGGATAGTTGTCTCCCATGTGGAAAATTGACATATAAAGAAGCTCAACTAGTGAATTCTATATCGATTATAGTAAAATAGTTGAGTTATTTCTCCCTTACACCCAGGTTACAGTGTTTATTTATGTCTCAGAACAAAATGTTAATGATGTCATGGCACAAAACCAAGATTTCAACTGATAAAAGCTTGAATCATCCATATGATTGTGATTAATGGAAATTTTTTGACCGTTTGCATTCATCATTTAATATAGAAGCCCGAAATGTGCGATTGGGTCTTTCTAATGACAGTTTTTGTCCATTTAGTTCTTATGGTAGTCAATATTCATATTGGTCTCTTTTTATAACTCCGTACAATATGCATCCATGGATGTTGATGAAGGAGCCTTATATCTTTGTGACTTTATTAATCCCAGGACACCTGAAAAATAATGTTTATGTTTATTTGAATCCATTGATTGATGATTTAAATGCATTGTAAAGTGATGGTGTTAATACATATGATGTTGCTGAAAAACATAATTTATATTAAAAGCTGCATTGATGTGGACGATTAGTGACTTTAGGGCATATGGCATGTTATCTGGTTGGAGTACACATGGTCCAAAATCATGTCCTTACTATATGAAAGAAAACAAATCCTTTATGCTCATCAATGAAAAAAAACCTTACTATTTTGATTGTCACTATAGATTTCTTCCAACTGATCATCCTTTTAGGAGGAACAAATCTCATTTTAGAAAAGTTTCAATTGAAAGGAATGAACCTCCAAAGAGGATCTCAGGTACAGAGTTAAACTCAGTTGTATTTTCATTACACCACATCACATTTGGACCAGCTGTAAACCAACAGAAAATTAATGGCTTTGGGAAAGAACATAATGGGATAAAACGAGGCATTTTTTGGGATCTTCTGTATTGGTCTAATTTGTTGGTCCGCCACATGTTGGATGTTATGAATATTGAGAATAACTGTTTAGATAATTTATGTCATACAGTTTTGGATACACCAGGTAAGACCAAAGATACTGTAAAGGCATGATTAGATCTTTCCCAAATTTGCAGGCGACCAGAAATTGAACTTTTTGAAAATGTCAGATCACAGAGGTTAATGAATCCAAAAGCAGCTTATACACTATCCAAACTGTGTCGCTTATTTTTTTTCCTGTGATTGTAGATTTGAGACTTCCAGATGGCTATGCTTCCAATTTGGGCAGATGTGTTATGAATTGTTATATTACTTGATTAAAAAGTCATGATTGTCAGGTTATAATGGAAAGACTTATGCTGATTGTATTTAGAGGTTTGTTGAAATATATGATTTTGGATTCGATAATAGACATATCATATTTTTTTCGAGACATTTTTGCAGCGACAACAAACTATGATGCGCTAAGAAAACTAGATGAAGATGTTGCTATAATTATATGTAAACTGGAAAAAATCATTCTTCCAGCATTCTTTGACTCAATTGAACATCTGATATTACATTTTCCATATAATGGTAAATGTGGTGGTCCATTCAGTTTATATCTATGTACCCATTCGAGATATACATGCAGAAATTGATGAAAAACGTACGTAACAAAGCATCAATTGAAGGCTCAATTGGTGAAGCTTATTTTCAAGAGGAAATTGATTTTTTATGCTCTAATTATTTTGAATCTCAACATCCCTCAAAAGAAAATAGCATGAGATGAAATGAGGGGAATGTTAATGACTAAATGAAAAATTAATTAACAGTTTTTAATTAGCCAAATCTTGGTTCTGGTGGAGTTCATGAACGATGGCTTTCAGATGATGAAAATCACTGAGCTCATATATACATTCTACTCAACTGTGATGAAATGAAATCATATGCCCTGTGAGTGCTTCTATTACTTATTCTATAATTTATGTTATAGTATTTATACTTATTTTGTTTGTAGGATATATGATAATCGTATCAAGAAACAACTTCCACAAATTACAGTAGCTGCTCTTGAAGAACGCAAACACAATTTTTTTTCTCAATGGTTTCAAAAACTGGTATCATAAATTATTGATTGTTTAATATCAATTGTGTTTAATAATTATTATATTGTTAATTGTTTTAATAATTTTCAGGGGTCTCAATATGATGAAAAAATTGATAAGCGACTGTGTATATTGAGTAAATCTCTATCCAAAATGGTTAAATCTTATAATGCATATGTGGTGAATGGTTTTCGATTTCATACACATGCATACGGGGAATAAAAAAAACAATGAACAGTGAAATTTTCTTGAGAGGATCACATCATAGAAAAACTAAAGTTGAATTTTAGTGCATTTTGGATGAAATTATTGAGCAGTGTTATCTAGGACATAATTACATAAAAATGTTTAAATGTCGATGGTTGGATACTGAGAGAGGGTTGCATGTTCATCCGACTCATGGAATCGTCGATATTAAATATAAAAGTCTTCTTGTAGTAAATGAACCATTTTTACTGGATCAATAGGCACATAAAATTTATTATGAAAAGTACTGTGCTATTTCAAGAGACTTGAGGGATTGGTGGAGCATAATAAAAATGAAATCTCAAGAAAATCAGTTTACTCAAACTGAATGTGGTTTCGCTGAAGTGGAAGGAAATGAAATATTTCAAGCGGCTGGTCAAAATCCATCTAATTCACAAAGATATGTGAATATCGATGATGAAACCCCACAATTAAGGATCGATGGTGATGAAGAAGTTAATGATGTTATAAATAAATTTGAAATGACGGGAGATACTGAAACTGAAACTCATATGGATATTGCTGATGCTGAGGAGGAAGATGAAGACATTGACATTGACAGCTATGGAGAAGAGGATGAATATGATCATTAACACGGTTAAATTCTGGTTATAATGATAACTATTATATATCTATATATAATAGTTATTTTCAACTATCTGCTAACAACAATCATTTTCTGTTTCAGATGAACCCCGAGCTATATCTTGAGTTGCAGGAGGCTGATCTACCGTTGGATGAGGGGGATTTTGGATCATCTGACCCTTAGCCTACTGGCGGTTTAGGGGGTACACGGAGGGGGTGCGGTCTTGCATGATTGATGATTCTTGACCCTATCCCCGAGTGACGTCCACATCTTGGTTTCTATCCATGCACAACGAGGTGTGTTAACCTGTATATTTTAGTTAGATTTTATTAATTTATTTATATATATTAACTGTTTGATTATTTAATACTTTTTCACCGTTTTGAGCATGTAGCTATTAGATAGGGGAGCTCTATCTTTTGCAATTATTTTTCTTAGCCATGGATCACAAGGGAATAGATTCCCGTTGATGTGTAACGCGACATGTTCCATCATTGGCTGGTACGTAAATAAATAATATTTATTTTGAAATTTATTTTATTAACAACTTGAGATTATAAATTATTTGTAGGGTTTATAGTATTCTATTGATGATATCATGCATGACGCTATCCACGGGGCATGGCAGGTTTCTATGCGTGACCGTTTCCGTCAGTGTTTGCACAATTTGAGAAGGACAACCATTAAGAATGTAGGAGTGACAGAATTTGATGAGTCGTGTAGAGCCCACCGACCAGAGTACATTTCATCTCACATTTGGGATATATTATGTTTACCCTAGTTGGGTAGTGGATTTCCGAGGAGATCTTCTGTGGGACGACAGAACCGGGGGAGATAGGAGGTGACACATCGAGCTGGTAACCATACATTCAGTTCGTATAGAGAGCATCTGGTAAGTATATTTTTTAAATATTTTAAATATCTTTAAATATAAACGTTTTATTTTATATTTATGTAGGCATTCTAGCATTCCGACATTACGGAGTACGTCATTTATCTGATGATGTACAATGATCGATCCATTGGAGAGATTAAAGGTGATCACCAACGTCAGATTATGGTTATTATTATTTTTTTAGTTTAAAAATTAACTGCATATAATATTTTCAAAATTTTAATTTTAAATTGTAATTAAAGGAGTCATATGAGGCTGTGATATCTTAGACACAGGCTGAGGGTCAGGATGAGACGACTGAGCAGATCACTACTCACCATTTTGTTGAGGCAGCATAGATGCAGGCAACTCAGTATGACTTTGAGAAGGGCAGAGTAGTTGGTATCAACTCTCATTTGACTCCTAGTACTTATTATGGTATGGATGTGATGTCGACGTCCATCTTGAGAGGAGATCGTGGAGAGGCATCATTTTATGGCTCACTGTATCACGAGCAGTTGCGAGCTCCGGCTGAGCTTATACAGACTTTGCAGAAGCCGCAAGAAGAGATGTGTCAGCGGTAGCAGCAGCAAGAGCAACATCACGAGGAGCAGATGTGTCAATGGCAGCAGCAGCAGCAGCAGTAGCATGAGGAGGATATGCATCGATGGTAGCAGGAGCATCACAAGCAGATGGAGTACATGCATCGTCTGACTCATAGTTTGGGTATGGAGTTTCCTCCACCATCTCCATCAGCTCCTCCACCTCATCCTGAAGACGACCCCCTAATGATTTTTTTGTATGTTAAAAACATTTGAATTTAACATTATAATATGAAATATATACATTTTCAATCTTTTATATCAGTAAAATTATTACATAATTTAATTTTTAATATTTTAATATTTTTTTATATATTTTTTTGAATATTGAAAATTTTAATATATTTTATTTTTTTATTATTTTAATAATATTAAAATTATTTTATTAAATATATTTTTTAGTATAATACTTTTTAATGTTTGTTTATGTACTAATAATAATAAAAATATTATTATTATTATATTATGGTTATTATTCTTTTTGAATATTGAGAATTTTAATAAATTTTAATTTTTTAATAATAGTAATATTATTTTTTCATTAATAGTAATTTAATTGTATTTAGTTTTTTAAATTAATTTATTAATTGCAATGAGACCTTTTGCGACGAGACACCATCGTAAATAATCTAAAATAATATTTTTTTAAAGCATATTTGCGATGAGACTACTTAACAATCACAAATTCTTTATTGCGACAGACCCATCGCAGAACGTTATATATATATATATATATATATACATATATAGATATGAGACGGGATCGTCACGAAAAAGTTTATGTATATATAATGCATATAATCAGAGACTTATTTGTGACTGTGATGTTTCTCGTCGCAAATAATGGTATTTTTGACAACGTTTTCTGCAATGGGCTATTTGCCATGGGGCCCCGTTGCAAATAAGCTGTCACAAATACCAAGAATTCATGTAGTGAACATCCTTCCGTGGGAGGTTATGTGGGGGTGGCCCCACCTCCAACATCCCTTTGGAGATAAAAACCACCACTTTGAATAAAAATGTGTTACAGAGACATTTTTATTTAATCTTTAAATTTTAATTAGCAACCCCAATTTATAACTTCCATCCATGATGAAACACAACTGCGGTAAAGGTCTCTTTTAGCGATTATCGGCACTGCGAGTTCAATGGTGCCCTCAGATTTCAATTCCGAGCACCAGTTCAAAAAATAGAAAAAACCACACGTACGTTCACTGAACGTACCCGAAAAAAACTTCCGAAGTTGATTTCAGCCACACTGGGCCTCGGAATCAGTCGCTGTCAGAAACCACAGACTCGTAAAATTCCAAAGAATTTTTTAAAAAAAATCCTTGAGGTTTCTGGGTCTTTACAGTTAGGTTAGTGGTTAGGATGCTAGAATATTAATGGGAGGTTTTGGGATCAAAACCAAACTAGGTTTTATTTTTTGAATTACCTATACCAAAGGTTTTATGAAAACATTGGTATAGGTTTTTCATATGACCATTAAAATCAATTTTCCCAAAAACGTTGTTGTAGAACTTTCCTTACACCAAACTAGCCAATAAACCTCCAAACCATTGGTATAATCCATACCAATGATTTAGTGTCTTATAAAAATAGTTGCAAACCATTTATATATGGTATTTTTTATTTGTGATGGAAATAGTAGAATATGGTTTTTATGAAGAAAGTCCCTTACCTTCTGTCTGACTTATCACACACATTCATTATTTTCATACATAATATATATGATATAATTATTTACATGTTCAAGAACCATTTCAATGTTTATCACACCATTTTTCTCTCTTATAACCATATTAAAATAGTTATGTAATCATTTAATTTCACATATGATGTTTTGATGAAATTCGGTTCATATGTCCAAAATAACCTTGGTAGGTTGACTATGGTCAAAGAATTCATTATTAAATAATATCTAGAATAATAATAATGGAATAATTATCAATTATTACATGTTTTATACTTATAAATATGACCACTAAATATTTTTTTGAAAAATTAATTATGTTACAGTCATATAGATGGTTCATCGTACTTAAGGATGAGTAAAATTTCTGTTTAAAATGATGAATATACAAAGAAGGTAAGTATTATTTAATATTAAAATAATAAACATCATATCATAAATATAATGTTACATATCTATATATATATATATATATATCATGCATGTGATGTGGTGATGAAAAATGAATCAAATCGTTTTGTGGATATGGCAGTCCACATGTACAGAAGAATGACAGTGTCCTTTTTAGTGAATGGAATATTAAAAAGGTAAATGATATATTTTCATTAAACAATCATAAATTGGTCATGGATATAAAATATAAAAATTAATCATATCATTATAATAAATCCATGAGAGACTATAATGGAAAATGAATTACATTGGTTTGAGAGGCGGTAGTACACCATACATATGATCGATAGTTTTTATCCATTTAATGGAATAAGAAATAGATATATATTATTAAATTAACATAGTAACATATATTTATAATTATTATACTGGTTTTATTTTTTTATCATGGATGAAAAATATTTTAATGTGGTGGAAAATGAATGAAAAATAAAATATTCAGTTAAAAATACACCTCCTATTTTGAAAATCACTTTTTCTTAACAATTTATGACCATTATGATTGGTATTATACTCAAATTAAGGAATCTAAAATATTTTGAGGGACTTGAGGAATGTATTTTCATTTATATTGGTTTAAAAATGATTTTTACTTTTAAATAAATTATATTAATGGGTTCCCCTTTATTATAGGGGAGGGGAAATCATTGAATTTATTTGAATATTATTCTAATATAAAACAATTTTTATTTTTAAATGTTTAAAAATTAATAATATTTGAATAAAGTATAATTATGAGTATAAATAATCACATAATAAAAATTATTTATATGTTCATTTGAAATATATAAACTTAACTTTGGGTTTTAACACCACATTAACCCATTTCACTCTTACTGTGATCATAAGGATTTTTACATATTGAAGACCACTATAGTTAGTATTAATGAAGTAATAACCCATAAATTTACAATGGTAAATATTTTTTATAATAACCTAATTATATTGGAAAAGATATGTTTTTTAATAATTTTATATCATTTAATAATATATTATTTTCACAAAATATCAAACTTATAAATTTTAGAAATATTCAATTACATTTATCTTTTATAAATCAAGAAAACCAAGAAATTACAATATAAAAGAATTAAATACACATAAAATTTTATAATTATACCTAAAATTTATTTATCCCATTAATTATTTATAATTATTTAACTTTTAGTATTTTTAAAATAATTTAGTATATTTTTCTATTAATTGAATAATTTTTTCATTTTCATTATGTAAGAATAGATGATAATTACTTGTTCCCTAATAATTTTTAGAATAATTACATTGATACATATAAATCATTTTTGTTTCCAAATAAAATTTATTTCATATCATATACTTTGGTTATTCCCATGGTAAAAATATTATAGTTATTAAATCTGAGCATGTGAGATTTTTTACTATTCATTATATAAAATATTATAAGGGTTTTAATCACATCCAAAAAGAAAATAAGTCTGTATATTAGAAATTTAAATGAACATGGAAGAAATATAATATTAATATAGATTTGAGTTTAGTTTTATGGTCATTTTAAAGTATTTAAAATTTTGGTTTTATCATTGTTTCTCTAATTTACCCTCAACCATTGTTACAAAATTACTATGTTTACTCATCAAATTCAATAAAATGTAAGATAAATATTTATAAAATTGGGAACCCCTTATTTAAAATATGTAATATAATTTCAATGAATAAACAATTATGATTTGATGAACTTAATTTATTGTTAGGTTTGAAAAATGAAAAAAACACTCTTTTTAGAAAAAATGAGTCTTTTATAAATAAAATATATTTATTCTATATTAATGATTAAATTTAAATTAAAAATAATAATTGGATTATATTAAATAAAAAATAAACTGATAAAATTTTAAAAAATAAAAAAAATATATAATTTTACAATGTAAATAATCTAAAATAATATACACTTTTCCATAAAAATTAGTATTTTCCATTATTCATTGAAAAAATAAAAACAAATCCTTAAAAATAACCCTATGATAATTTTAAAATGATTAATTCAAAATTGGTATTATTTTTTCCTATTAAAATGATATAATTTTATGATTAAACTTTAAAATAAATATTTATAATAAAATATTTTAATAAAACTATTTACTTTTTGATTTTATATTTTATAATGAATGTAAATATATACCTCATGAATACAAATAAATATAAAAATGATTTATTCTACCATTACCTATGTATTTATAAAAAATATATACTAAAAAACATACCCTTTAATGGATAACACTCAAAAAATCCATGAAATTTTCACTATAACCCCTGTAAGAGAAAACACATTGATAATATTCTACCCCTAGACGATAATCGACCACTATGATCTATATGGTTTGTCGGAGGGAATAAATAAAGGTAAATGTGGAATATAATAGATAAAGGGGTGTATAGGGGCATACCATATATGAATTTGGATGAATCTGATGGGAAGGAAATGGAAAATATAAGGGAAGGGATAATGAAAGATCCCTTACAGAAATTGTGTTCTAAACTAAAGAGAATAAGGGAAGAGGTTGGCCAAAATTGAAAAAAATGAGTTGGGTGCGGGGTGGGTAAACATGTGAATTAAAAAAAATTATACACCTTGGTTGAATTCATAGTTTTTATGCAATGATTTCCAAATCATACACAGAATATGTATGTTCTACTTCATTAGAAAATATGCACTGCATTGTTAAATACCCATCATTTATCCTTATTTTGAGCGAATAATGTGAGTCACTCGCACAATAAAACTATGATCCATGTTTTTTTGGGAGACTCTACACATTTATAATAACCTATTTTAAACATTATAAAAATAATTACTACGAATTTAGAAATTTATCAAGGGAACAACATGATTGACATAACTGTGTGGACTAATCATGAAACCCTAAACCTCATTTTACGTAAAAAATTAATTGAACAGATGATGAAAGGTTTAAAAAAATAAATATTATATTATATAATATAAAATATTCCATAATATTGACATGGGGTCCCAGAATTATCCCCTCCTTAAACTCTCTACAACCGAAATGTATCATATCTATGTAGACAACAAAAAAGAATGAATTCCAAAAAAAATACATATGAAAATGTAGAATGAAATCCCAAATATAATATGTCTACCAAAATAACATAAACCCACAAAGTAAATGATAAATAATAAAATAGTATGAGAAGTCCTTAAAATTAATCATGAATCCTCATTTATTATCTAATACACAAATAATCAATCATTGTTGATTAAAGACAATGACCAATAATTGTGCTCATCATCATTTTGAGTTGATCTATAATGGAGGAATAACACACAACATATTTCATATCAAAATATCTAATCCAAAAGTTATCTACATCCAAAAAACCATTAAAAGAAGAGAAGAATTTTCACCAGCCACAAATGACAACATAATTACCGACTCAAACCCCTTAAGGAAGCACTATTCCAATGAACAATCACAAAGAGCATGAGATCAGATGTCCAAAATCATGATATATTATAAGATCATGGAGAAAAAAAAAATCAAAACATACATCATTAAGATATAAAAGAGTTATAACCAATGGATTCTTTTCAATATATGATGAAAAAATAGTTTTATGCTCCTAGAATGATATCCAGTAGTAATATTTATAGAAATCGCAACATATAGTCACTAGATTTAAAATTGGAAACAAAACATCTCATTTTTTCATTCATATACCCTGTGCTTAAACATATTTAAATAAAAAGAAAATTAATAATATTGGAATACACCATTCACATGAAATAATTTACACCACCAAGAAACCATGTACACACATTCCACAAATAGACCACGATACACAATGAGAAACCAAAACATTTACCGAGGAATAAAATTGTTAAGGATCATTTTTAGATAAAAGATATCCAAACTCAATATGAATAAATACATAAAAATGTTTCCAACCAAATAATTTCCACCTCCAAAAGGGAAACAACAATTCCCCCAAAGGATTCATCAAATGATTTCCACCTCATCAACCTCGATAATGTCCAAGATCATTTATAATGTCATATCAAAGTTATTAATTACATAAAATATGGCTCATAATAATGTTTGAAGGAAATCTAACACTCACAAATTACAAAAAAAACTCAAAAGATTAAACCATTAGAACTATACATGCCGAATTATTTTAACTAGAAAAACTTTACCATGATAAATTCCAAGGCAAGCCAAAAAGTGGAGAAGAAAATAGTTCCAGTCCAATTACTGTATGGGTAGCATGAAACCTAGAAAAAAGATAAATTCTAAGGGTAAAAATTTGACATAATTTCGAGACTTTTAATAGTGGATTATCCTAATATATAATATACATTAACTCAAATAATTCATTCCTCCTAAACCACCTCAAATAATCCCAATAAATATGTTATATATCAAATTCACAAGGCCATTATAATAAATCACCTCCCAAACATTTTTCAAAAGAATAGCCTTCTTTAATTTCAAAATATTCATTTTCAGGAATAGTCACCAAGTGCAAGGACCTGAAAATCCCCAAAATTATTTAATTTAAAAATAATAAAATTCCCATTAAATAATTATATGGAAATTATAACTCCCTAATTTCTTTTGAAAAAAAGAAAACCCATTTCACTACAAGTTTATATGAACTGATTTTGATTCCACCAAATTATTTCACAATTAGAGAAAACAGTTTGGATTCCCCATTATTTTTAAAACATGTTACCCATTTAATCTATTAAAACTTGTTTGGGCCCATTATTATATAAGTCAATTACTTTAAAACACCATTTATAAAATCAATTTACCTTTTCAAATAACATCAAGTAGTTTAAAATGAATAGAACCTCTAAATTATATTATTTCAATCCAAACAATGATGAAACAAAAAATTGGGATTTTAAATTCATTAAAAAAAGTAATTTTAACTTGTAAACAAAAATCCCATTGAAATATTATTATAAAATAGACACCTACCCATGTTCTTAATTATTTAAATTGCTGTAAACATTTTATAAAACGAAATCAAATTTTACAAGAAATTCTAAAATACTTTTTTAAAAGTGTAAAATATTTTCCCATGAAATCCTCTATTTACATACACATTAATTTAGTTCCTAAAATATTAAATAGAAAATGGTATATCATATCATTAAATAAACAAATATTAATACCTTAACAAAATAATACAATATAATATTGTTTACATTACAATTTGCTACATAAGGTAGTATGAGATGTAGAATATCTGTATAAGAAAAGAAGTATTAGAAGTAATACCATGATCATATTATTCTCAAAGTGAATGATGAAATCCCAATCATAAATTATACTCTAAAAAAATATTCAATACCATGAAAATTTATTTTAAATCCCTTAATGAAGAAAACATTCCATGATTACCATTTCTATATTCATAAAAAACAAATTAGACCCATAAGGAAACTCATTCTATAAAAATGGGGATCAAATAAATACCAATAAAAATATAAAATCATAATATAAAAACATTTATAATGGAGAATAAGAATCAAAACATTAATATTCTACACATATTGAAGCTCAAGTATCAAAATAGAAAAGTGATCACAACACTCTTTCAGAACCTACATCCTGATTCCTAAAAATATCATCTCAAAAATATAAAATCCTCAACAAATAATAAATTCCTTCTATTTCCAAGAAGATACAGAAATCCTAATCTATAACATCATTTATAAGAAACTTTCCTAGACTTCTACCTAAAATTTCACATGAACCAGTACACACATAATCCTAAAAGGTGTTTATATTATCCATTGGTTGGAAAATAGTTATTAGTTATAAAAAACATTGAGAATGAATTATCTCCTTAATCTAAGTTATAGTTAGTTTGTTTTTTTTAAAAACATTCAACCATGGAATATCTATAATTTGAACATTCTTGAATCAAGAATAAGAAGAAAAAACGGCCAACTCCATTTATTTATAAACCAAAATAATTATTATAACCATTTTTATAAACATAAAACCACTTCTATCTATAATATAGAATCCAAAAATAATGTATAATAAAATATAATTAATATACCTAATAAGAAGTTTTTAATTGATAATACAAAAAAAAAACATAAATAAAAAGAAAATAAACCAAACTTTCTAAACACCTACATGAAAACCACAAAATCTATCTAAATAAAAAATCTTTAGTAATCATATAATATTGAATATAAATCCAATAGGTCAAAATATCCAAAGAACATAAAAAACATGATAGCTACATACACATAACAATGTATGTAAGATGTGATCTAAACATCCATATTATTATTTCAACAAATAATCTATAAATCCACCAATTTATAACTATTCCAAAATTCTAGTTCGAATGAAGTTATAAATTTTTTTATACTATCCTGACATTTTCTGGGGATGTCTCATAAAGGTTATAGGTACAATTTTCCTTTTTTAGTAAATTTTGTTTGGGTAGTACGTTGGAGTGTGTTTTGGTGATAATTTGAAACAAATGGAAGAAATGGGACAATTTACCTTTGCTTCACAGTTTTTCATAACCATGAACCCTCTCCCAATAAACTATGAATACCTAGAAAAAGAGGGTTTTCATGTTTGGTGCATATTTCATTGAACTATGATCCAAAAATATATAAATCATTCACCACAACCCTTAGAAGAGGAACATGGTTAAAGCACACGATTTGGAAAACTATACACCTCTACTAGCAACCCATGGGTGAGTTTTAATTAACCCAGAATATTTTTTAAAAATTTATCATACACCCATTTTAACCCCCTATTAGGCCCTAAATCGACTCTTAATGTTATTTCATGATTTTGTAGCCTCCTAGATACATTTAAATACATTATTTCTAGTGTTATTCATGCTTAAAATCCCGACACTAGGATCTACATCTCTCCCTATAAGAGGATATAAATTATTATGGTATCCTTTTTATTTTCTTTCTTCATACATATGTTGAAGGATTTATTCTTCCCTATTTATTGGTTGAAAATATATCTTGGATTGTGGATATAAATCTATAACTCTGGTATCCTGATTGTTAAATCTAGATTTTTGCTTTATGATCTAGATCACATTCAACATCATGCTTCTATTCAAATTGGTGATTTACATTTGGTGACTTGTTAGAAAATTGAGGTAGGTGGTATATAATTTATATACCATGGTCTTGTTTTAAATTAAATGTATGTAACTTTAAGGTTTCTATTAAATGGTTAAAAATTGAGTTCCCTAGACTGAATTAAATAATTTGTTAAATTAATTAATTGATGGATTGTTAATTGGGGACATTGGGATTGTGAAATGAATAATTAATTATTGAATTCGTTATCAGATATTATGATTGAGAACAAAATAATTAAATTTTGAATTAATTATGGAGTTATTGAAATTTTTGAACATTATTAGTTAATTGTTTAATTAATTAATGGGAATTTTGGGATTATAACATTGATTGATTTGAAATAATTAATTATTGAATTGATTATGGAAAGAATGAAATTACTAAATTGAATAATTAATTATTGAATTAATTATTTATAAATTTATATTTCAGAATTAGAAGAGAAAATTATTGAAATAATTAATGGAAATTTTTTTATGATGACATTTGTAAAACCCATAGATTTTGTGATTTTTTCAGATTAGATTAAAATTTTATTATTTTTCATTTCATGCCACACTAAAAATATTTTTTATATTAAATCACTTAGAAAAAAATTCATTTAACATGGAAGAAAATTCTCATACATTACAAGGAACATCAACATGGCGTACATTACAAACAACATTAGGTTTCAATGAAAGATCATTTTATTGTTATAATTATTTAAATGGAATAATTATAACCTATCCCTTAAAATAATTTATAGTAATATTAATAAACACTTTTAAAATATTTTTAATAATGGTTTTATATAAATAAAACATATTGATAGTGAATAATTTAATTTTTTGGTAAAGTCATCAGATTTCTTAAAATATTATTTTCTCAAATGAACTACAATTAATATCCTTCTCTGAAAATTAATAAAAATTTACATTAAACATATTTAGAAATTTAATTTGATAAAATAATATTCATTTTTTAATTTTTAACGTAGAAATTATCTTATGTTTAATTTTTTGTATTTTTATAAGAAACATCATTTTGGGGTTAATAATGAAATTAAAATATTTTAATTAAAAATTGAATTTTTAATATAATTTATTTTAAAAGGATTTATATGTTTTGATTAGGTTTAAAAGTTTAATTAGATACTATTTTTATCAATTAATACAATTGATGTTATTGGAATAAATTTCACATTGAAATTGGGTTTTAAAACATAGCATACTTTTGGTTGTTTTTACTTTAAAAACCCACATTGTTGTCTTCACACTGGGTATAATTTTAAAATAATTTCTTCAACTTATATGATAATAATTTTTATAAATAGATTAAATATTTTGAATAATAATATTTTATAATTTCTAATATATTCAAATAAAATTTGAAAAATAATATTAGTTAATGTGATCAAAATTAATTACAATGGTTAAGAGAAAAATTTGGTTAATGAAACAGTAAACCATAAATTTAAGTTACCAAATGACTAACAAACATGTAAAAACCCATTTTTATTAAAGTATAATCACATTAACCTAAATTATTTGATTATTTTTGATTTTTTATGTTAAAAATTGGGTACACATATATTTTTTCAAAAATTACAATTGTGTCATTTCCCTTCCATATAAATGGCTGCCACCTCTACCTCTTATTTACACCTATCAAAAAACATAGGCTTGGAAAATATCAACCCAATACTCTTCCAACGATAACTAACTACCTCTTTGAATCCTCCATTTGGGAAGAAAATCTTCCAAGGAAGCCTTTTGGGACAAATAAAAATGAGTTACCCAATTAAGAGGTTACACCTTCTCTCAAGATCATTTCTTTTATTATTTTTCTTCATCCCTACACTCTCTTTATTTCATGTCTGTATAAAAATTATAGTATGTTAAATATACGAGGATGTTGTATACTATTTTTTATACCTAAAATTTCACACATATCCATATAATGGGTAACGAACATACTGTTTATGAGTATGACGAACTACCGCCTCACTAAACGGTGATGGTTCATTTTTCCATTATGACCATTAATGATGGGAATTATGATGAAAAATAAATTTATATATTTCACATATTATATTTATTATGTATTTAGACTTATTTATTCCTTTTAAAACAAATACATTTTACTTTCTATTTTTTTAAATATGATAATTGCATTTGAGGAAGTGGTGACTGCCACACCTCAAAGCAATGTGATTCATTTTCACAGTAAATGAGGGTTTAATAAAATTACATAATATATATGATATAATAATCCTACATTAATAATGATATATTTACTTATATATATACTTAGATTTAATTTTCATTCTTTCTTTCAATATGTCCATAAAAACAGAAATAACCTTCATCCATAAAAACATCTTACTGTCTCCATGAATGTGCATTCCGTTTCATACTTATATGTTATATATATTATTATAATAAAATTATAATTTATATACATGATATTTATTTAATTATTTATATTCTTTAAATAATTATATATGTATAAGGACCAAAGATAGAATAAATTAAGACAAATGTAAAGAATATAGCGAATATTACTTGAACTGAAACCTTAACACATGATTCTTAAAAAGAGAGTAGTATAAGGTATTAATAAAATCATATATGTAAATAGAAATAATAATTTTATATTTTAAAATATTTATAATAATCATACACTTATTATACTATAATCTTGTTCTATTATAAATAGATTCAAGGTACAAGGTAGTTGAATTCTATCTCACTTTTATTTTTGTGCGATACATGCTTTATTCACCACCCATTCCTTTTGTGCGGTGTATATACATATCATGGATTTATTTGATGACTATTATAATTCAATTTATAGGTATTTAAATATCCATTATATTATCTTTTTTTCATGTGGTTTATGTTTGAAATGTTACAAAATCAGAAAAATAAATTTGTCACAATTTTCCTTCTTTGAGACAAATGTTTGGTAATGATCCTAAATTATTTTTTGAGTTGGATGTAATTCCATTTTACATGTTATATCATGAATTTAATTATATTAAATAATTTTATATCTTCATGTAATTTCTTTTTCATAAATGGATAGTATGATGCTATTTTACGAAGTGATACAATTTTATTGAAAAAATCTCATCTCTTTTAAAGATTGTTAATGATTATGCTTCCTTAGGGAAATATTATGACTAATATATCATGAAAAACATCAGATTCGTTAACCTGTACTTATTTTATATAAAATCATGTATTAGTACCATTTTTCCAATATTTGGAACATAAGATAATTATAAAATCATTTTTATGACAATTTGACCATATTTTTCTCTTCTATAGAAAATCTATTTTATTTTAAAAACCAAGTTTTAATTTTTTTTTTAAAATGATCATTGAAAACAAATCAAGGAAAAACTATTTTAAAAACTATTTTTTAAAATATTACTCTAAAATATTTCACATCTATTTTCAATGAATAATAAATTAATGAATATTTTGTGTTTAATAAATTTTTTAATCATTTTCCAATGTTCTTTATATTTCATCAAAGAAAATGATTTCCAAAATGATTTAGAATATTTATTTTTATGTTTTTATGTTTATTTTAAAGGAAATTGATTTGAAACAGATTTATTTTTCAAAATATTTTTTCTAGAATAAAGGATATTTTACCCTAGATATGTTTTCAAAAGATCTTTCAACATTATTTCCCTTCTAAGATGACATCCGTTGATGTTACTCATGCCTTTCTATGAAATGATCTCAAGGTTCAATACATATTCTTTTTATGAATGTTTTATGATTTAATGTCCTAATGTTTATGAAACCAGTTTCTATTCGATGAGTTATATGCTTTTGACGCCCACATGTTTTCGTGGGTTATTATTTCAGGAAGTGATTACAAAACCAATATATTTTGATAGTATATTATTTTATGTTTAGAAAACCTATGTCATTTTGGTTCATGTTATGATGAATGATATATATTTTTTCCCTTGTATGAATTATGCAATTATGAGATGGGTGGGAATTATATCTCTCTTCAATGCATTATGTAATGATGAAGGAATCAAGCATATATATTTTATTTCTTAACCTGATGTTGTGTTTCAAGTGTAATTTTTGAACCCGATTACATGTACCCAATGTTATGAATGGAACTGGTAGCATGTACATAAGTTTATGTGTAAACCAGATTAAATTTTTACATTGTTATGAGTGAGACTTACTATGTATTCACAATATTATGTATGGACATAGTTTTGGGTCCTTATTTTTTTGCATCTACCTGCTTACATGTTCGCAATGTCATGCATGAACTTGATTATATGTCCCCAATATTATGCATGGACCTGGTTTCATATCTATAATGTTAATTGGGAACTATATTACACATTCACAATGATATTCATGGACCTGGTTGCGTGTCATAAGTTGATTTGGGGGACTGATTTGATGTCTTTAACATATTGAGTGTACCTGTTTCAACATATACATGTTCACAATGTTATAAAACAATATTCATTCCAAAAATTCCATGTATTATTACAATGTTATTATTACATGACTTATTCTATTAATTATGTTATGATACATTTCTTATGAACTTTAAATCATTGTTATAATCTCTAATATGTAGGGTATGATCTTTAGATGTTATGCACAAATTACATAACATTTGTTCATTTTATTCTTACACATTTACATTATTTACCATTATTGAGAATATGATCTCACCATTTTCTTATCTTTCATTTCCCCAGGTAATAAAGAATGGTTTTAGGTGGAAGTAATAAAGGTGGAGATCTTTATGGAAGATTTTGATGATCTTTCATCATGATAATTTTTTTCCATTTTCCAAATACGCTAAACTATTACAATCATTGGACATGCTCTTATTATAATGTAATGCATACTCATAAAAAATAACGTAATATCTGTGTATGTTAATCCTAGGTCACTGTAGTTGGTATTAAAGGAACGGTTTATTTAACCTATTAAAACTATTATGATAAAACATGAGTGATATCCATAGGTGTATTTATAAGGATATGTCTAGGGATGTCTCTTAAAATAACTACAAGGATTTGTTAATGTTTAGGAAAATTTCCTCTAATTTTTTTAAAGTATTGAGTGGGTGGTTTCATAGAATTGAATCTGTATCTAGATACTACAAGTGGATGTGGTTGTGGTACAGATGTACCTGTGGGTAACAACTCTGAAAAGATGTTCCATACTTGGTTTTGGTAACATGGTACATGAAAATAGTTTTTTTACACTCCAGGTATGATACTCTTGAGGGGATATGCGTTGAGGATTCACAAACACTTTACAAACCATCATGAAGTATTTAAATAGAGGATTCCAATTAATAACCTATGAGAAACAAATGTATTCATAGATTAAAGAAGTAGGATACATGATTTAGGCACCCAAAAAGTAATTTTTCATGATTATATAGTATCTCAATCTGATATATCTATCTCAACTATGCCTTTTGGTTATAGACAGTGCAGAGAACTGGATCGAACATTTTTAACATTTATTTCTTCAGATGTGTAAAGTATTGGAATTATTCAAATCTATTTCTTATGTGGAAGCATCATAAAGAAAATTAGGAAGTCAACAAAAGTATTGGTTATACTTCTAAAGATAATGAGACCTCAAATGACATATGAAAGGTATATGATGTTCTTTAAGTATTGTTTACATTAAACAAAAGAAGAATGACTAGATTAAGGTTAAATAAACATTAGATTGATTCATGTCTTATATTATATAGAAGAGATATTAAGGAATAAGTTCACGAATAATGAGTAATGGTTTATCAATAAGCTGGGATTAATGAATTATTTATGTTTTTGAATTGAAAGAGTATGTTATATAAATCATGAAATTTATATAAGTATTTTTCGTATATTTTTTCATTAAGGATTGAAAAGGACATGTTTAATGGAAAGTAATACATAGAAATTTTATTTCATAGAAGGGTGTTATTTTTATTTGGGGAAGGTAACCCTTAATGCAATATTTTGAGATAATTATGTTTGGATAATGATATATAGGATATAAATAAGTTAACAGTATGGAACGATTTCACCTCAAACCGATTATTGAAAAAGTGTTCCATATCATCATGAATGAAGTTTACATCTTCTAGGAAATAAAGAATATATCTAGTAATCATTGGAATAAGGAAGAATGCATGTTTTCTCAAATAATTTATTGTAATTAAGTTTGTTAAAATGTTTCAATGGAATATACGATGAATGTATTCCCATGTATAGAATGTGACAACCAAGTGGTACATTGTGATATGTAGGGGATCAATGTTAAGATGATTTCATGATGTTGTTTCTAAATTTTTGGATTTTCATCTTTAGGTAGTGTTATAAGGTTAAATATTTAAGTAAGTTTTAAGTTAAACTTCATATGTATTCAATAATATTAAAGTTTTATATCTCCATATGAGGATTTATTCATATTGGATATCATGTTCACACTACTTTGTGTTCATGAAAACTATTTTCAAATGGGTTGGAATATCATGGATCGTGGAATCTATTAGTTCATTAGAAATGAAAAATTCACAATGATTCCTTAGAGTAATAGATGAAATGGGAAATAGTTAAAGAAAAACCAAAGGGTTAAATTGTGCACTTGAAAAGGAATAATATCAATTAAGTTTATTTCATGATTTTCTCAAATAGTAAAATAAATCCTCAAATCTTGGAAAATTATAATGAAAAATATTTATCCTTGAAACAATATTTATAATGAATCAGAGGGTCACTCAGAACATCACAGAATTATGGTATTGTGATCACCCACTTATACTGATCAATGTTTTCTATCAATCTCCACCATAACTTGATAGTTTTATTTCTCCTCTATGTTAATGTTTTCACTTCTAAACAATGTTTTCCAATGAGGTAACATAGTTATATGATACTTTGGGTAACTATTAAGTTTATAACAATCCATTTTCCATGATGTTTTATTATTAATTTTTATCATGTGGGTTTCTATGAATTAAACATTCAAGTATTAATCCTTTGATAACCGAGATGGATTTTGAGGGTGAACATCATTTTAAGGTGGGTAGAATATAACACCCAGAGACATTGTGAATTTTTTAATTAAATTAAC
The DNA here is from genome assembly GCA_963277665.1 of Viscum album. Lineage (NCBI taxonomy): Eukaryota > Viridiplantae > Streptophyta > Magnoliopsida > Santalales > Viscaceae > Viscum > Viscum album. The sequence goes on from OY728119.1 coordinate 2,127,491,364, forward strand.
TTATTTTTTTTTTCATTTCACGCCGCAATGAAAGATTTATTAATTTTAAGTCACTAATTTATATACTCCTTTCACATTGTACTGATATGGGGTGTGTTACATGGTACGTCGACTAGGTGTATGTTTCACACAATATTGTGTTTCTATGAAACATCACTTTATTGTTATAAATATTTAAATTAGATAATTATAACATAGCTATTAATAATATTACTAATAATAGTACTAACTAATTTTAAAATATTTTTTAAAATGTTTTTATATAAATAAAACATACTGATTACAAAGTATATAATTTCTGGAAAATTCCTTATATGTTTAAAAATTATTTTCTTAAATGAACTATTTTTAATATTCTTTTGTGAAAAATAATTAAATTAATTTTAGAAACATTTATGAATTTAATTTGGTAAAATAATTTTATCTTTTTAATTTAAAATTTAGAAATTATCTTAGGGGTAAATCTTGGGAATTTTCAGAGAAACATCACTTTTTAGTTAAAAAGTGAAAAAATGATTTTACTTCAAAACATGATTCTCTCATAATTTATTTATATTGTTAAATTATATTTTAATTCAGTTTAAAATAATAAATAGATAAAATTTTTGTCGATTAATCTATTTTATTCCATTAGAATCAATTTCACATTGAAATTTGGAAAATATTTGTAGCAAACGTTTGAATGTTTATAATTTAATACCCCATAGTGTATTCCCCTCCGTGGGTTTAATTTTGAATTAATTTCTAAAAATTCTATGGTTTTAATTTTTAAAAATGGATTCGAAATTTTCAATAAGAATAATTTTTAATTTCAAATAATTTCAATGTAGTTTTTGACAAACAACATTAGTGGAATTGATTAAAATTAATTACAATGGTTTAGTGAAAAAATAGATTAATAAAGTACTAAACCATTAATTTGAGAACTAAAATGACATTGAATCTATTAAAACACCAATTTTATGGACATTATTCTTCCATTTACCTTAAATTCATGTGTTATGATGGTTTTTCATGAATTGTTTTAGGTAAAAACATATGTACACCTAACTTGTTTTCCAAAATTCCAATAGTGTCCTAGCCCTTTTCTATTAAAGACTGCAACCTATCCCTCTTATTTACTAATCTCAAACAACATAGGTTAATAAAATATCTAACCAATTAACTTTCCAAAATACACATTTTCATCATTTAATCCTCCCTTTGGACAAAAATAAATCCATGTTATCATTTTGGCCCAAACCAAAATGAGTTACCCGATTAAGAGGTAACACCTTCTCTCAAGCTCGTTTATTTTATTTCCTTCCTCCACCCCCTATAATATTCGAATTCCATGCTTTTATAGAAAATATCACCTTTATTATAATTTTATTTTTTTATTCTATGGGTTTGAACTACACTTACAAACACATCCATCTAATAGGGAATGAACAAATTATTTAAGTATACGACTATATACCACCTCACGAAACTATGATTGTTCAATTTTCCATTACCACTTATCATTGTGGAAATTTTGATGTAAAATATAATTTTACATTTCATATATTATATTTATTATTTCTTTAATCTTCTTTATTTCATTAACAACACATATATTTTATACTTTTCATTTTTGTAAAGATTATAATTTCATTTGAGGAATTGTGGACTGCTGCCCACTCAAAGGGATATGACTCATTCACAAACTACATAGACTATACTAATGATGAGATTAGTGAACTTATAAGAATAATAATTTAACAAGAATTATTATATTTATAAATATATATATATATATATATATATATTTCATTCTTTCTTTCAATACAACCATAAAAGGGAAATACCGTTCATGCGTATATACGACTTACCATCTCCATGAACAGTGTGTTATATTTTTACATATATATTATATAGACTGTTATAATATAGATATTAATTATATAAATGATATTTACATATTGTATTACCTTATGGAGATCATTATATAATAATACGGACTAAATATATTACAAATTTAGACAAATAAACAACAAAAATGAATATTACACCATGTGAAACCGTAACATAGGATTATTAAAAAGATGGCATTAATAGGTATTAATAAAAACATATATGGTATTATATATAATAATAATATTCAGTAAAATATGAATATTAAAATTAAATTTATTATATAGGAATCATTTAGTAGTACTAAGAGAGTCAAGACACACGGTAAGAGAATTTAATATCATAATTATTTATGTGAGACACATGCTTTATTCAGCACCCATTCCTTTTTTGTGGTGTCATTATATCCCATGGAAGTATTATAACTTTATTAAAATTAAATATATGGGTATTTAATTTTCTATTATAGGATATTTATTTAATAGGTTGGATCTTTGAAATGTTACCAAATTGGTAAAATTATTTTCTCTCAATTTTACTTCATTCCGACTCATGTTTGGTTATGCCCCGAAATCCTTCATTAGGGTGTACATACATAAAATTTACATGTTATATCATTAATATTCTTATTTTAATGATTTTTTATGCTTTATTTATTTTCATTTTCTTACATGCAGTTAATGATCTCATTTTACCAAGTGATAAGTGTTTATTGAGGCAATATCATCGTTTTTGGATATTGTTAATGAATATGATTAATATAATAAATCTTATGATAAACCTTTGATGAAAAATCCTGATGAAGAACAATGTTTTATTAATGTTTTACAACATTTCTCTATGCGGTCAGAAATGTATTTTATTTCAAAAAACATGTTTTCAAAAATGTTTTAAGAAATTTTTTCAAATGACCCATTAATACGATTTTAAGAAATTAATACTCTAGAAATTATATATTGTTTTCAAAGGATCCAATAAAATATATCATATCTAGTTTCAAAGAATTTTTTTTCAAGAATGTCTTATGTTTATGAAATTTTTTAAATGTTTTCAATCATTCGTTATAAGTTTTCAATGAAAAAGTTTTCCAAAATGATTTTTGAGATTTCTTTATAATTTTTCAAGTTTACTTTTAAGGAAATGGTTTTTAGAAGGTTATATTTCTCAAAAAGGATTTTTCAAAAATAAATTATATTTTTCAAAATAAATGTCATTAAAAGAACTTTCAAATTTTTTTACCATCTAAGATGAAATCCATTTATGTTACTGATTCCTTTTTAAGAAATTATATAAATTTTCAATCCATATTATATCTATAAATAGTTAATTTGATGATTTCATGATTATTATCAAACCTGTTTCTATTCCATGAGATATATTCTTTTAAAACATTATTATTTTTATCAGTTATTATTTTATGAAGTGATTATGAAACATGTCCCTTTTCATTGTTTATAATTTAATGTTTATAAAATCTATTTGTTTTTATGGGCTGTGATATGATGAAAGATATATTTTGTTTCATATGTATGGATGATGTTATTATAAGATTGGTGGGACTTATATCTCTTTCTAATTCATTGAGTAATGATGGATGAAACATGTGTATTTATGTTATGTGTGAAACTAATTTTATGTACCTAATTTTATGTATGAACCAAATTACATGTTTATAATGTTATTCGTGGACCTAGTTGAAAGTATAAAAGTTTTTGCATTAACTTGATTACATGATCAACATGTTATGATTGAGCCTTATTACCTATTCACAATATTATGAATGGACCCGATTGCATTTCCATAAGTTTCTGTGTGGACCTGCTTACATGTTCACAATGTTATCTGTGAATCTCATTACATGTTCACAATGTTATGCATAGACATAGTTTCATGTCCGGAGGGTTATGCATGAACTTGATTATAGATGACCCCAGAAGACCCTGAGAGGGGCGAATTAGTGTAGCAAAATTTTCTTTCAAACTGATTGATCTTGTTCCCTCATTGGTAGCAACCTGTTAAACCTGTTAGAAAAAACATATGAAAAGAGATGATACTGCAATTTAACATGGTTGACCATAAAGGGATATGTCCATGGAGAATACACCAAAATTGTGTCATTCACACCAAAATCCACTAATCTTCAGTGGGTGTAGAATAATAAAGTTCGGTCACAGTCACTCAGTGAGTGGATCACTCCCTTTACAAAGGTTCAAGGATACCACATTGTATCCATCAGAGAACATCCATCAACTCCCCCAAGATCACTAATTTGAGAGATTTATAATATATCTTATCAACTAAAATGTTTCTTCATTGATTTAAAATTAAATTATTTGTGTATGTTCATAATTATATTATTCTTACATCTATGTCCTAAGTTGCTGCACACTGAAAACTCAATCCACCTAAAAATGATATTTAAAAACTGCCTATCACAAATCTCATTCACAAATATCCTTCACAAAGACCATTCATCGCAAATATCACTCCATAAAAATGCTCAATCCTTTTCAATGATCACTAATTTTCAAATAACATATCCTTTCAAAGCATCATAACCTTCAATGAAAAACATATTGTTATAAAGCACACTGCCTTCCCATAACTACCTTCCTTCATGATGATCACTGAGCCAACATGAAATATCCAATATTCATGAGGTACTGAATACATAGAATAATTAACTTCATTCGATAATAAAATAGTATTTCCATGATAGTCAACCTCACATAGACATCCGGTTATATGGATCAACCCATTATTTGTTAAATCAGAGTGATTTTGTATTTTCTCAAAAATGATCTAAAAAATGAATGTGGTAACCTCTTATTTATAGGAATGTCTAATCATAAAGCTCCACTACCTCAATCTAGTTTTATTGATCAGTCAAAATTTTATTATCGGTGATCCACCCAATGAAAGTAACCAGTAAAATTAGACATTGTCATGATTCTATCCATTAAACAATTTACGGTTCCGCAATGCCCCACTTGCAATTCTCATCATCTTCACTATTTGCAAAGCCTGTCATACTCATAGAGATCATCATCAGAATTATTTATTTATTAGATAAAAACACTTCCCAAAGCCCATATCTATGAAACTCATTCCTTTTTCATATTTTCATAAGGCCTTTAAAAAAACCCGTTTTCCATAATTCATTCCATTATCCAAATTTTAGACCCCAAAATTTGGTAAACACTTGGAAATGTCACCACCTTCAATAATTCTTATGGATTGAACAATATGATCCCTTTCCTTGTAATATACATGATCATCCCTGAGATAATTGACAAAAACACAAACCACACTCCATTTCCAACAATGAAAAACCTTAGTTCCAATAAATTACACATTAATAATGTTATTCATAAACCCAGTTGCATGTACATAAGTTTATGTAGGGGCCTGATTTCATTCACTTAACTTATTTAGTGATCCTATTTATACATATAAAGGATAAAAATGCTAGAAACTAATATTCATGCCACAAATTCCATAACATATTCCCATTTTATGCTTTACAGACCTGTGATCATAATTCTATTATGATCCATGTATTATTATTTCCTAATATTAATTATGATTTATAATATACATGGTATGATCCTAAAATATTATGCTCAATTACCACACCCTTTGTTCATGTTATGCATACATATTTCCTTTAATTACACTTACTGGGCATCTGAGCTCACCCATTTCATATGTTTTTGTTCCCTAGGTTATAATGAATTATTTTTGGTGAAAAAAATAATGGTGGAGATATTTATAGAAGGTGTTGAAGATCCTTCACTAGTATAGAAGATTTTTTTTCCATGTTTCAAATGACAATAAAATATTAAGGCCCTTGGGCATGTATTTTTGTAATGTACTGAATATTGAGCTAAAATGATGTAATATAATTGTATATTAAGACTGGGTCTCTATATAATTTATAGAGATAATTAATTATTAACTGAATCAATTAATGGAATGATGTGATTAACTAATTTTTGAATCAATTAACGTGATAATATTGTGTGGTACATGACCTCTTTTAGCAGAATCCCATTGTGTGATAAGAAATGATGAATCGTGATAATGGAACTCAAATGTGATATTTTTTTGTGGGAAATCATCTATGCAATCAAAATACAATAATGTGACATTGTCTACTGCATCAAAGGCCCATAGTGTAAACAAAATTGATGAATGTCAAAGTAGAATTCATATGTGACCTTAAATGATGAATGGTAACCATGGAATACATACTTGAATTCTGATAATGAATGGTAATAATTAAATTAGTATATATGATATTCCTTGGGGATAGTTCAGACTCTATAACGGGCTGAAGAAGGTATTGAGTGTTCGGGTGTCCTCGAAAACTAGGGTTTTATGTGGTTAAATAAAGAGTAATTGAATCAGTTTAAACTATTTACATTACTCATTTTATTTATTCTTTATAAAAAATTATACACATGAATTCACTAGATATTGTTTTAACCATTATTTGTGGAATCCTAGAATATTTTAATAACTTCAAATTGGGAGTCTTAATCGATACCGAAATAGAATTCATGTATGCATGAAAAGATATGTGAGAATTCTCTATGTTAGATGGATGATTTGGGTTGGAGCATGGATAAGGGAACTACATGTGGTTCAGGACACACTGGGGAGTTTTCTATGTCATTTCTTATGGGTTTTCATTTTGTCATTTCACATATACATTATCATTCAATATCTAATTTTTATTCATGATATTGTATTTTATGTTTTGGTCATCGTATGATACATGTATTGTCCTGGTTGTGCGTGTATGTAATTTGGTTATTTATTTTTTATTTTCATTAAGATATTTCTATGATAATGTTTTTATACCCTCCACATGATCAACATTAGAACCTCGAGGATATTCAGAAGCCTCTCTTGTATGAGGAGGCGCGCTTGAGGTCATTTGAATGACCGTCTAATGTAATGGGTTTTTGGGACCCAAGTCAGGATATTAAATAGTGGTATCCGAGGTATTTTATTTTGAATTATTTTGTATTAATATTTTATAAAGGTAGAGAGGAGACTGAGAAGAGTTGATGCATCAACATGAGCTCGTGCATGGGAGTTTCAAACCCATGTTTGGGGGAAAATCTATGTACACATGATGTGATTTCTCTTATTGATGTGTGTTGTTATAGTTTATCATATTGCAACATGGTTTATGGACTTTTTGTGTGATGTGATTATTGTTTCAGAGATTTTTTTTGATTTTACTCATTGACCATTAAGTTATGATAGTTGAGTATACAAGAACCATTCTATTCACCCACTGATTTTGGTGATATGAATCATTTTAGACACACATAAGAAAGTAGGTTTTGGGAATGTTGTTGAATATGAAATGTTTTCCATTATTGTGAAATTTAATTGAAAAGAGCGCCTAATGTGAACATAAAATTTATAAAATAATTCAATGTGTGAATAATGGGTATCTACTGAGAAAATTTATATTAGGAGGGATTATTCCCTTTATTAACTATGACTTGGACATAAGATGGTTAATGGTAGTGATACCACCTTGGTTTTGACTATGTGGTAGGTTTTGGGAAAAAATACTTATTGTTTGTTGTTGTGATTCCATTTACATAAATGTGATAAAGTGGTATTTTGGGTACTGAGAAATCTATTTTTAATTTTATAGAAATGTATCCATGAAATTATTTCTAAGAATAGGGAAGAAGGATATGGATGGAGATGATCTACTGGTTGTGGAATTGAAGTAACAAATAGTTCTAGTTGAGGAAGAAGGGGATATATTATAAATTTTGTTTTTCACACTTCATGTAGTTTATGGATAGAGTCATAGAGAAGGTTGTGAAGATTATTTTTGACATCATGAAGGATCTCTACTTGGATAAACCTTTATATTTTTCTAGAGAGGGTGTACCTGGGGATACTGAGATCATGATTGAGTCCATCCAGACATTAATTTACCATTTTGAGACTCCTTCTAAAAAGAGGGTCAAATTGGATGCCAATATTCCTCAAGTATTAGAGAAGTGTTCGTGGGATGTTTAGGCTTGGACTAGATATACTAATAAAATGTTATAAAAATACCTCTTAGATAAGTTCCTAGAACACTTACATCAAGATATGCTGATGCAAAAAAGTGCTACTGAGTTCTTGATGTTGACACATGAGAGTATGTCCATGATGGAATGTGAGTTATCCTTTACAAACATTCAGCACTTTAATCCAGAATTGGTTGGGAATAATAGTTCTACGAAGAGACTATTCCAGGACAAAATAAAAATTGATATTAAGTCCAATGTTATACTATTTTGTTTAAATAAGATTGATGACACTGTGTATCAGGCTATCATAGATGAGGGGAACCTGAGGGTTTCTTCCATTGCAGGATAGCTCAATAGGTTGGAGGTAAGACTCTAGAGAGTAGGAATCATTGCTAAAAAATTATTAGTCTAGTTAGTGGGAAGTATATTACCCAAACATAGGGATTTGTTACATAGGACCCTACTCGAGTGATCTATTTCCAGTGTGGTAGGTGAGGACACTTTCAAAGATAGTTCACCAGCCACCAGAAGAGTGCCAATATTGCAGAAATATGGATCATTTACATAATTTCATTAGGAACCATCGATAGATGGGAAGTTATATAAGAGGTAGAAAGAACTAGATTGGTGTAATGTGATCTAGTACTACATATTAGTTTGGAAGCTTTTGTTCTACTGTCTATGTAAGTAGAGTTGGTTTTTTTGGTTCTTATAAGAAAGTGTTCCCATATCATTAGAGTGGTGCAGTATAGGAGAATCAGGTTGCATCACAAAGAATAGGGTTAGGACATTTACATGTCGTTCATCCTACATTTGTTGATAGCAATGTAAGGCCATCGATAGTTAGATATACAATTCTTATATCTTATACATTATCTAGTTCCATGTGTGATACTAGTTCCTCTCATTCATTTACATATGCACAACATGGGAATGGTTTTATCATGTTATTGGAGTTCGTGAACATTGTTTTAATGATAGAAAGACCTCTGAGAGTACGTTCTAAGTATATACACTTATGTAAGGGATGTCATCTCGAGGTTTGTGAGTTTCATTTTCTATGGGATATTTACCTCTATGACATATTATCCTTTGTCCTAATTATGGGTATAGACATGTTATTATCATACTGACCTCACATTCATTGATACCACATGAGTATTGCTTTTATATCTCCTAATGTTGAAAAGTATATTGATTGTGGATAGTGGGATATTAAGGAAGGATTTCTAGGGCAGTTCACCAGAAGCTAAGGGATCATACCACCGAGGTTCCTAGTTTTCTCAAGATGATGGATGTAAAAAGTAGGATTTATTTCCACTTTTATTGGTCAGGTTTCAGGATTCCTTCAATAAAAACATCTTAGTGTTTACACCTAAGAGTGGTGATGCATTTAATACTAAAATAATACTTGGGGATGAGCCAATTTCTATTCCACCATACATACTATCACTGATAAAGCTTCAAGTGCTCAGGATTCAGTGGGAGGAGTTTGAGTATATGGGATTTATCATTCCAAGTATGTCTCTATGGGCTTATTTACTATTGTTTAAAAAGATGGTTCATGATATTTTACTCTTTTGTATCAATTAATGGATGTTGAATCAGCTAATTGTGAGTAAATGGTATTCTCTTCCACATATCAATAATCAATTTGACAATATGATAATTTTTTTTATCTAAGATCAACTTGAGACCATGGTATCATAAGTGGAGATTTACAACTTCTAATACTCCTCAAACTGATTTTAAGAATGTTTTACCTATATGAGTTTGACATAGTGACATTTTTGTTGATGAATAATCCAAAATTGTTTATGTCCTTGATGAAAAGAATCTTTCATTTGTTCATTGATTAGTTTGTATTATTATTTTTGGATAATATCTTGGTGTACTCTAACACTCATGATAATCATTCCCAACGTCCTTACATCATTCTGAGTACACGGAGAGAGCATCCACTATATGTAAAGTTATATGAACTTCACTTTGGATTGATTAGGTACACTTTTTGGGTCATATAATCATAGAATAAGGGGTGTTATTAGACCCAGATAAGGTTAAGTAAGTTGTTTATTTTTAGAAACCAAAGTATGTTTTCTTTATCCATATCATTATGGGGGTAGCTCAATATTATTAGCGATTCATTCAAGGATATTCCTATATAGTGTGACCACATACATGATTGAACAAATGGGGATAATGTATGACTGGTATAGAGAATGGGAGAATGATATATATGTTTTGAAGAAGAACTTGACATCGACACCCATCATGACCATACTTGATACAGGTGAGGAGTATATAGTGTTTTGTGATGCTTATGGGATTGTTCTTAGAGTTGTGATATGTAGGGAGATCGATTTTTGGTGTATGGGTCTTGATAGTTAAGGCCCCATGTCTGGATCTAACCTATGGAAGACCATGAGTTAGCAATAGTAGTTTATGGTTTAAGGTGTTTATGACTATATTTATTGTGAGATAAATTTCATATGTTTATATATAACAAGATATTAAGGTATATATTCTTGCATTATGATTTAAATCTTTGATAATGGGGATGGGGAAGTGTATATTATAATTAAAGGGAACATCATGACTGATGCTTTAGGTAAGAAATCTCAAACATAGTCTATTTAATAGATGATTAAAAAGTATAAGATGAAGACCTTGATTTCTTAGATGCATGTAATGGTCATATAGGGTCCAGAGCAGATGACACTAGTATCCATTTCGGTCAAGTCTGAACATTTGACATATATCAGGAACAAAAAATATGAGTATCCATAAATATTAACAATGAGAGAAATCCTTCAAGGCTGGGAGACACCATAAGATTGGATAATAGATGAGGATAAGATCATCTTTGTTAGGAATAATCTAGTTGGGCCTAAAATTATGTGGGAGTAGTCGACGTGTGAATTTCATGCCTGAAAGTGGGAGGTGCATTCAAGTGTAAAAAAATGTACCATGACTTACATTGATAGTTTTGGTGGTCAGGCAATAAAAAAGTGATAGTGGGGTTAATGACATGATGATATACCATTTAGTAGGTGAAGTTCAAGAATCAATGACATGGGGGTTTACTACAGAAATTTCCAATTCAATAATAGAAGTGGGAATGCATGACTATGGACATTTTTGTGGGTATCCTTGGGATTCCTCATAAGAATGACACTATTCTAGTTATTATGATCCATTTGAACAAGCTAGCACATTTCTTTCTAGTGTTGGAAACATTCTCAGTGGATTTTCTGGGAGACTATGTGTTCAGAAAATAGTCCTCCTGTAAAGGGTTTGACATGATATTATTTCATACCACAAGTCATGTTTCACTTGGTGCTTCTAGAAGGGATTTTGAAGGTTCCTGATATACATTTTTTTATGATTATATATTTCCACCCACAAAATGATGGTAATTTTTAGCACAATATATAAATGCTCTAGGATATGGTGAGAGCATATGTTCTAGACATTAGTCTGCCTTAGGAGTAGCACTAATATTTAGTAGAGTTTTCTAATATGAAAAATTGTTAGGAAACTATACAGATAGAATTATGAGAGGATTTTTGCGTAGGCCATGAAGATCATCGGTATACTAGATGGATACATGTGAGTAAAAGTTGCTAGGTCTGAGTCTCAAGCGAGAAACATCAAGGCAGGTTATGTTAATCCGGAAACATATATAAATGAATCTGATCACAATGATGTCATATGCAGATAGATGTCAATGATCCCAATAGTTTATTGTGGGTGATCATGTATTAATTTGTGTGTCACCTAGGTTGGGACACTATAGGATATAGAGAGAGGGAATTCTAGATCCTAGTTTTGTTGGACATTTTAAATTGTGAGGAGAATTAGGTTGGTGTTATAATTATTTGATCTTCCACCGAGATATAATAATATGAATTATTTTTTAAATGTGTCACAAATTTATTTGTATCACCTATACCTATCTCTTGTAATCTATTTGGATGATGTTGAGCTTGAGAATGATGCATCCTTTAAGGAACATCTGATAAATATGTTAGATCACAGTTAGAAAGTGTTTCAAGGGATGTTTGTGGTGTTAGTTTCGATACTGTCGAGGCATGGTCTTGTTTAGGAGGAGAACTGGGCTAGAGAAGTAGATATGGGTACTTAGTGGTCTAATCTTTTTTGATCAAATCTTAGATATCTTTGGTAGTACATGTATAGGATGAGCTATTATAAGGTGGGGATATTATAAGATCCTTTCATTTTCTAGTGATATATCGAGCTTGTTATAGGTAATCCTTAACCTATTGTAGAGTAATTTTCATTTACGTTTTACCTTGTGGCGATTTTGGGTAAAGATGGAAGAAAAATAGAATAAAGAACTCAGTTCATAGTTGGCGCATTTTTATCCACAACCATGCACCATCGCTCAGCAAACCATGAAACCCTAGATAGAGAGATTTCCAGTGGTTGGTAGATTTTTTTTTAAAATTGTGTACCCTAATAGAAAAAATAGTACACCATATCCCCATATATATGAGGCACAAGTATAATTTGTATGGTTTTGAAAACAGTTTTCCACTACGTAGCAAACAATGAATGAAATTTTAATTAAACTCATATTTTATTTTAAAATTTCCGGAGACCCCATTTTTATTCTAATATTAGCCAAACAAAACACCTCTTGTTCTTTCGTGATTTTGGAAACTCCTAGATAGATTACAATCCATTAAAACCTACTTTCATCATGATTTTATTCTTGTATTAATAATATTTTCCAATCATAGTAAGGGGATATCATTTGGTGTGGTTTCCATTCTCTTTATGCTCATCCCTCAGTGGAAGGATTTTTTCCTTCCTTATTTTTTATTTGGATCTAGATCTAGGATTTTGGATAGAGATTTATAATTTTAGGACCTTGATTTTCCTATATTTATTTTGGGATTAAGGCCTAGATCTCATTCTACATCTTTATTTGATTTAATTTTGGGATTTCGGTTTAAGGACTGCTCGTCAGCGAATTTAGGTAGGTGGAAAATAATTCAAACCCCAAAAGTCATTATTTAAATAATGTTTATGTAGTTGTAAAATTTATATTAGTTAAAAAAACTTTAGTTTCTTAGATTTAATTAACCTATTTGGTGAATCAAATAATTGAGGGGTAGTGAATTAGAGAAAGCGGTATTGTGAATTAGAGAAAGTGGGATTGTGAATTGAATAATTAATTTTTTGAATTTATTATCAGATGTTGTGATTGAGAATAGAATAATTAAATCTTCAATTACATATGGGGTTAATGAAATTTTTGAACTTTATTAATTAATTTTTTAAATAATTAATGGGAATGTTATGATTATGAAATTTATTGTTTGGAAATAATTAATTGATTATATAATTTTGTAATGATTGAGATTATTGAATTTAATAATTAATTGTTTCATTACTTATTTTTATATTGATATTGTTGAATTACAATAATTAATTTTTCATTTTATTATTTGAAATTTGTCAGGACCCATCCCCGAGGGCCTATGTCGTGACTACCCCAAGCATGTCTTCCATAGGCCAAGGGCTGGTGACAAGCACCAGAAAGGCTTATCCCTAAAACCGGGAAGAAATTTCCTTTTAACATGCAACTCACCAAATACAAGAACACATAAAGATACAATCACATGTAAACTATATAGTAAATAGAGTGATTATAATAAGTAAAGTTGTCTGGAATACAATCCCAACTAGGAAAAACAAGTAAAACTGAAAACATCTCTTGTAAACACCCGCCATGAATCCTACCTGATGGGTTGGTACATCCCTTGAACGGTCATCTCTATAGTATGTCTCGTAAAATGGTCCACCTCCGAGAATCCTCCAGTCCTGGCACCCTCAGCCGCAATCAATGCAATTTTTCTACTACACAAGACACAATAAGGTGTGGGTGTAGCCCGTGCAGGGTTTAGTATAACAATACTCAATAGGGACCATGAGACACCCGAAGGTCTCTCTGAATCCATAAAGGATAAACCACAAAGAAATACCTCAATCTCAAAGCATGAAGCAATATTCATCAACACTAATTAAGTATTTGCCCATATATATACCAAAATTTTCAATATATACTCATCTCCCATGTGAGGGAAATATACCATAATGGTAACACCATGAAGGTAGAAGTACATCACAGGTAACACCACGATGATAGAAGTACCACACAGGTACCACCACAAAGTATAGTACCACAAATCTAATGCCGCATAGAAGAATATCCCGAAGGTATCACCACACAATAGTGTACCAAAAAGGTAAAGACTCAGCTCACACTAGGTGTATCTTAAGTACAGAATTATAGATGATTAGCTGTATTGATAGATAATCTTACATCATCGAGATGCTCTGCTGTTGACCCACACAGGATCCAAGATGACCCACATAGGATATGAAGATGACCCACACAGAATCTGAAGATGACACACACAAGTTCTGTAGATGACCCTCATAGGATCGGGAGATGCCAATCCACACAGGATCCAAGAATGAACCACACAAGATCTGAAGACTCCTCAAGTAAATTCTTCTACAGGGTTCCTTCACTAAGTGCGCTTGATTCTAGGATGTTCCTCTCATTATGAAATCAATCAATAAATCAACTTCCACGACTTCCCATGAATAAGTATAACGAAGGTTCATCGTGTCATATGTGATCCAACGCGATAGACGACACGTCAATCAGACTCTCGGTATGTGAGTTACTAGCGTTTCTGTTCTGAGGGCCCGGTTGAATTTAGGTTCGATGCAACTTGGCTATACTCCAAAATTATCTAAAAATCAATTGAAGTATACCAAAAGTATTGTCTCGATCGATGGATTCCAACACCGCAGATGGTTCGTCAAACAGACATCCGGTTCTGAATATATGGCCAAAAGGTGTATCTCGGTCCAGATAGGCATGAGTCTGGTCCGACACAGTTTCGGTCGACCTAGACCGGACCGCAAAGGGGGCGTCCCAGCCCACTGGGTGTGGCCCTGTCAGAGCGACCTGCTCGGTGTGGCCCACTCAGATGGGTGCGGTCTGCCCGACTGGGTGTGGCCCGCCAGGCTGGGTGTGCTCCGTTGTGGTGGGGCCCACCCTAGCCGCACTAGGGGTAGGTGCCCCTGGTACTCCAAATTGTCTGATGGACTATTCGGCTTGGCCAACCTGGCAGTGTTAAGTGGTGCTGCAAGATAGCACGCGAGACCCGTCAGAGAGGTCTCTTATGGCATGATGCGGCTGGCTGGCGATTCCGGCTGACTCTCCTCCCATCAGTGCGACAATGACACTATCCTCCCATGGTTTTCCATGTGTCGAACACCCTCTGGGTGCATGGTTGTAGATCAGCAGCTATGGCCTCCTCCAATACCGGTGGTGTGGACATGTGCCACCCTGCCTTTACGCAACCGATCAATGTGCTGGCCGCCGCCCTCCTCCACCGAGGCCAACAGGCCGCTGCCTCCTCCAGCAGCGCAGTTGAACTGTCGCCTCCATCACAGCCTGCTAGAGTGCCATCCATTTCCTTGTACCCTGTAGGCATCGTTTTCCAGCGATGTGATCAGGTTCTGCTCAACCCATCATTCCGCCCACGAAGAATATGTCAACAATGAAGTTGTGGAGTGTTCGGGTCATGTTTGTTTGGCCCCCACCCTCTGTGTTAGATCGAAACCATGATCCACAAGAAGAAAACTTCAACATAAAACCACAAAGAACAAATGTAAAAAAACCTTACCTCATTGTTTCATTGGAGGTGGCATGAGGTATAATGTGAAATCGATGAAGGGGGCGCCAGTATTCATCACTCCTGCAATACGCTTCTGATATGAACTCGAGCGACGGTTCTTCATTCTTCATTGGGGGTGGTTCTTCATTGGAGGATTATCACCCAAAGTCTCTCCCCAATTTATCCCTTTGAAAACGATTCATCCCAACATCAAGAGATGAGGATCCAACATAATTAAGGTTATGTTAAATAATGGTACCACATCAATTGGGGGAATTCCAAATGTTACTTAACAATAAAGAACATGTTTCGATGTTGGGTGGTCCCCACCACCGTGATTCAAAAAGGAGGATTCAAGAAAGAAAAATAAAAAGTTATTTATTTTATTTTTGAAATATCCAAGTAAAATCTGAAAAACTAACTTCCACCCTCGACCTACTACGGTCGAGGTGAATGTCTCTTAAAAAGTGAATATTGGTTCTGCGAGTTCAACAGTGTCCTCAAATTTCAATTCTGAGTTCCGGTTTAGTAGTTACAAAACTCCACTTGTGTGTTTACCGAACATACCTAAAAAAGGTTCAAAATTTCATTCCAGGCACTCCGGGCCTCAAAAGCATGCATCTTCATTTTTTTGTGGACTCCTAATATTTCCATATAATTAAAAAATTACATAAAAAAAATACGAGTCTTTACATTCTCCCCACCTCAGGGATTTACATCCCTGAAATCCACATCATAAATATAGGGAAACAAGTGGGGGTATTGTACATGAATATGAGCATCCCGTTCCATGTGATCTACTGGAGTTTCCCTTGATACCAATGAACACACACTAGAGTCATTGATTTCCCATGCAGGACTCTCTCCTGTCGATCCTCAATCCATTCTGGAACCTCCAAAAAGTCTCCCATTGTCGATATCCTGCTCTCCATGGTTGAGGACATGTGAAGGATCTTGTACATATCTACACAGCTGGGATACATGGAAAACATCGTGCACCTGGTGAAAATGAGGTTGAAGAGCTAAGTGGTAGTCAAACTTTCCAACTATAGTGAGGACCTGAAAGGGTTCGATGAACCTCAGAGATAACTTGCCTCCCTGGCCAAATCTCCTCAAACCTCATCGAGGTGAGACCCATAGAAAGACATGGTCACCATCTTCGAACTCCATAGGTCTCCCTCTTCAATCATAATAAGACTTATGTCTACTTTGTGTAGTCTTAATCCTCTCCTGGATTATGTACCCCTTCTCTGTGGTAGCCTATACCTACTCTGGACCCGTAAGTACTGACTCCCCTAGGTCATTCCAGCACAAAGGTGATCTGTAAGGTCAACCGTACAATGTCTCAAAAGGTTTCATATCGAGGGTGGAGTGATAAATGTTGTTGTAAGTGAAGTCCACTAAAGAAAAGTGATCCTCTCTGCTACAACCGAAATCAAGGACACAATCACACAACATGTCCTCGAGGGTCAGAATGGTCCTCTCTGTCTGACAATCCGTCTGAGGATGGAATGCGGTGATCAATCAAAGCTGAGTCCCTAATGCCTCCTTCTACCCCTTCCATATCCAGGAATGAAAACATGCATCACAATCTAATATAATCGTATACGTCATACCATGAAGTTGCACAATATCTTGTATATAAAGGAATCCAAGGACCTCTATTGGTCCCTGCGCTTTCGTAGGTAGGAAGTGGTTCTAATTGGTGAGTCGGTCAATGATCTCCCAGATAAAGTCATAACCCATGGACGTGTGTGGATGTCATGTCATGAGATCCAATGAAATTTCATCCCACATCCTCTCTAGCATCTCTACTGGTTGAACTATGCATGTTGGAACCTGATGCTCTACCTTCACTTACTGATAAGTGAGGCACTGTGAGGCAAAATCTGCCACTACTTTCTTCTTTCTCGGCCAACAGTGCTGACACTGAAGGTCCTGGTATATCTTTGCCACTTCTGGATGTACCACTATATGATATGTATGGAACTCCCTCAAAACATCCTTCGGTATTTCTATCAGAACCATACTACGTCATCTAAAAAGGATGACATGCTCCCCACCTTCAGAAAATCCACTATGTTCCTGTCATATGGATATCTGAGCACGTTGAGCCTCGCAGTCAGTGTCCCCAAGCTACGCTGCCCTGACTTGCTGAAGGAGTGGGGGAGTGACTGTCAGAGTCTAAAGAAAATATGCTCCTTCTCAATCCACATAGGATATCAACAAAGAGGCTAGCTTCTCAGTCGCCTCACTCATCTATTATGTACAACATCTATAGTTGAGAGCATCTTCTACTACGTTTCCCATCATAGAAGTATAGACTATCTCAAAGTCATAGTCTTAGAGGAACTCAATCCAACACCACTGCCGTAGGTTTAGGTCCTTTTGAGAGAAGATATAACTGAGATTCTTGTGATCAGAGTAGACTGTAAAATGATCACCCATCAAGTAATGTCGCCACATCTTCAAGGAAAAAACCACTACTACTAACTCGTGGTTAGGGGTAGCATAGTTCTACTCATACTGTATCAGCTGTCAAGAACCATACACGATCAGTGCCTGGTCCTGCATCAGGACACATCTGACCCCGGCCCCTGATGCCTTGTAATAGACTACATAACCAAAACCCTCCTTTGGTAGCCTCAAGATGGGGGTACTCATCAGTCTCTGCCTCATATCTTGGAAATTCCACTGGCCTTTCTCCGACCACAGGAAGGGAAGCCCTTTCTTTATCAACACTAAAAAGGGTGTCATAACATTAAAAAAAGTCAATCAAAAACCTCTGTAAGTAACCGATCAGACCCAAGAAACTCTGCCCCTCCAACACACTCTTGGGTGGTACCCAAGCAAGCATATCCTCAATATTCAATGGATCCACCACTATAGGATAGCTCAGAATTTCAACATCAACTACTCTGAGGGTAATTCTATCCAACTAATGTGTAGTCGGATGCACCCTCTTATAGGTAAGTACATACTGTCCTGTAAAGGTTCCCTTCTTGCCAGTGATTGAAAACATGGTCCCATCCTAGTAGACACAACACACTTTGCACCTAATACAGTTGATTTGAGCATGGACTATAGATAACCATTCCATACCCATTATGACATCATAATTCCTCGACACTGCTACAAGAAGACCATATCCAAAGCTCTCACCTCATAGATTAAGCTCACACATCCGGAAACAGTGTGTAATCGTCGAACCCTCTACCATAAGAGTCTCTAGCCGTAAGGATCGAGCCAATGTCTCCACTAGAATCTCCAAGCACTGAACGAGGGCCACAGTAATAAGAGAGTGACTAGAACCTATGTCTATAAGTACTTCAGCTAAGGTGGAGTAGACACAGATCGTACCTCGTACCATCTCTAGAGTGATGTGGTCATAGAACTCTGCTACTTGAAGCTGAGTTTGTCCTAGTCCACCTGCTCCATGTGGTCGGGTTGGACCGCCTGGAGGTGGCAGTAGTAGAACCGTGAATCGTCTCCCATCTCCTGCTACACATCCTGCTCCATTACCACGTCTGACTCCTTCCTATGGACCTCCTCAATGGAATCTTCGACTCTAACCAGGCAGTCCCTCAACCATCTGCTGGTCGTCCATAGGATGAGTCAGGCAGACACGAGCAATGTGACACTGCCCTCTGCATGAGTAACAGTGCCTGCTCCTCACCTGTCATGCTCTGTCTCTAGATCCCCACACAACTGAACCAGTATCCTATGGTCATCCAGCTATTGGTCTGGTCCTCTGGGACCTATGCTTCATCTTTCTGCTACCAGCTACAGATGACTCTACTATATGATGTCTAGTGGGGGGTATCACTATTGGTGACTACTCCGCAAGGAAGATCTATACTAAGACTGCTCACTCTAACACCCACTCTTATGTCGGGATGCTGAGGGAAATCTTCAAAGCACTAATCTACCATCTGAGCCACTACTTGAAGGTATTGAACCTGATGAAAGGGTCCCACACCATGTTAGTGGAGTAGCGTGAGATATTATTGAACCTCGCTGAATTATGAGCCACAGTCATGCTTCCCTACTTCAAGTGGAGAATTCCATGTATAAACATAGAGTGTAAAGATACAGGGATGAACACTGTCATAAATAGGCCATCAAAGTTCACCTAGATGAGAGTGACCTCATTGTGAACCTGGGGCATCAAGCTCCACCATCTACCCACTATGGCCGAAAAAAGACTGGCATCAAGGATCACCATGAGATAAGATGGTATCCCTAATAGTCGAAAAACTCTAACCACAACATCCAACTAGTCCTCAGCTACCTATGGATCCGTCTCTCCCTAGAACATTGGTGGCCTCTTGCGCTGAAACTCGTGCAACATGCTAAATCGGTGTGCACCCTCTACTACTGGAGTTTGTGGCATCAGCTACCCAATAGGTAGTACTGATGCTGGTACACCACCCAATAATACAACTGCTGAATTGGGGCCATGTACCAAAGCCATTCCGCTCGGTGGGCTATCATCACGAACTCTACTTGGATCCCTGGCTGGCTGTCTATGTGGAGGCATCCTGAATGAAACAGGTGTGCCACGGTCAATAATTTATACCTAGTGAGTTGGATCAAATAGACCGAAAGGATAAATTTTTAGAAACACACACACAATCAGTGATTTCATGAAATGAGTCATAAATAAGAAGTTAGGGTCCTGGTGTATGGATATGTCGGGCGTCGTACCAACACTAGATTCCCAAAACTGAAAACCACACTCATAACACCTAATATTGTTGCCGATTAAAAAGATCATAGTCTATGTTCATCAGTAGAATCGAATCCCCTGATACCAATTTGTCATGACCCATCATCTGGGCCCCATGTCGTGACTACCCCAAGCCTGCCTTCCATAGTATAGGGGCTAGCGACTACACCAGAAAGCCATATCCCTAAAATCGGGAAGGCATAGCCTTTTGACCAACAACTCACACAATAAAAGCACACAATAAGATACACACACAAGTAAAGTATATAGTAAATAGAGTTAGTATAGTAAGAAAACGGGGCCGGAATACATTCCCAACTGTCAAGTACAATTAAAACTAAAAACAAATCCTGTGAACACCCACCAAGGATCCTACCTGATTTGTAGGTACAACTCTCGAACGGTCGTCTCTACAGTACATCAAATCTAATATTCCACCTCTGAGTAGGCTCTAGTACTGGAACCCTCAACATATATCAATTTTTTTCATCATCTTCACAAGAAACAACAAGGTGCGGGTGTAACCCATGTAGGGGTGAGTATAACAATACTTAGTAGGGACCCCAAGACCCCTGAAGGTCCCTACGATTCCACAATAGATAAACCAAAAAGGAAGACCTCAATATCAAATCATGATAAAATAGTCATCAAAACTACTTATGTATATTCCCATACATATACCTTAGTTATCAATGTATACTCATCTCACATGTGAGGGAAAAATAACACAATGGTTACCCCATGAAGGTAGAAATACCACATAGATAACACCACGAAGATAGTAGTACCACACAGGTAACACCATGATGGTTAGTACCACAAAGGTAACGCCACATAGAAGAATACCACGAAGGTATCACCACACAATAGTGTAACACAAAGGTAAAGACTCATCTCATAATAGGTATAACTTAAGTACATCAGTATAGATGATTAGCTATATTGTTAGATCATCTTACTTCGTCGAGAAGCTCTAATGTTGACCAACACAGGTTCGAAGATGACCCACACAGGATCTGAAGATGACCCACAAAGGATCTGAAGATGACCCACACATGATCTTAAGATGACCCACACCATATCTGGAGATGCTGACCCCCACAGGACTTGAGAATGACCCACATAGGAATTGAAGACTCCCCAAGTATAGCCAGCCACATGGTTCCCGCGTTAAGCACGCTTGATTCAGGGATGTTCTGCTCCTCAAACCATAAGTCAATACTTCAACTTCGACAAAGTCCCATGAAGAAGTATCAATACAGTCCGTAATTTCATATGGGTCCTAAGGCGACAGATGACATGTCAATCGGACTCCCGGTCTGTGAGTTAATGGCATTTCCGTTATGAGGGCCTGGTTGGATTCGAGTATGATCCAACCCAGCCATACAAAAACATTATCCAAAACTCAAGTGGGGTATTCCAAAAGGACAATATTGATACAAGGATTATGGCTCCATAGACGGTTCATCAAACGGATTCCAGATTGGCATGATACGACTAAAAAGGTGTATCTTGGTCCAGATAGGCCCGGGTCCGGTCCGAACTGGGTCCGACCCACCCGCAAAGGGGGAAAACCTTCCCTCTGGGTGCACCCTGGTTGTTGAAGCCGATAGGGAGCGAACCACTGGGCCTGACTAGCTCGGAGCGGCCCACTGCATGTGGCCCACTGGGTGCCGCCCGCATGGCACGACCCGCACGGCTGGCTGCATTCTGCCTTGGCGGGGCCTGCCCTAGCTACACTTGGGGGAGGTGCCCCCAAGTATTCCAAATGGTCCAACATACCGTTTGTCTTGTCATACTCGGTAGAACGAAGTGGGGCTGCATACTGGAATGCGAGACCTACCTGAGCAGTCCCATTCAGCATGACGCGTCTTGCCGGTGATTCCAGCCCTCTATCCTATAAGTGGCATGATGGTGCTGCTGTCCTCCCGCAACTGGATGGGTGGACCACTGTGGATCAGAATCCACGGTCTCCTCGTCTACCAGTGGTGCAAATTTGTTCCTCCTTGCCTCCACACGGATGGCCAACATGCCGACCACCATCCTCCTCCACTGCGGCTAACGGGCCACGACCTCCTCTGGCGGCGTGGTTGTGCTATGGCCACCATCGCGGCGAGATGAAGTGATGACCATCACCTTGTGCCCTAACGACGTTAGTCATTGATGACATTGTTGGGTTTCGCTCAACCCTTCACTCTTCCTGCAATGAATATATCAACAATGAATTTGTAGAGGGATCGAGTCGTGATTGTTTGGTGTGCACCCTCCACGTTAGATTGAAACCATGTGGCACAAGAAGAATGATTCAACATAAAACCATGAAGAACAATTATGAACAAACCCTAACTCATTTGTTTTTTGGACATGGTGTGAGGTTGATGATGAAATTGATGAAGGGGGCACCGATGTTCGTTGCTCCCACAACATGCTTCCGATCTGGGCTCAAGCGTCGGTTCCCCGTTCTTTATTGGGGTAGGTTCTTAATTGGAGGATGATCTTTCAAAGGATCTCCCCAAGTTCTCCCTTTAGAAAAGATTAACCCCAACCTCAAGATATGAGGTTAAAACTTAATTAAGGTTAAGTTAATTAATTTTGGCACATCAATTGGGGTAATTACAAGAGTGACCTCACAATAAAGAATAGGATTCCATGTCTGGTGGTCCCCACCACCAAGATTCAAAATGGAGGTTATGAGAAAGAAAAATAAAAAGTTATTTATTTTATTTTTCAATTCTCCCATGAAAATAAGAAAAACCAACTTCCACCGTTGACCATATCTAGTCAAGGAGAAGGTATCCAGAAGCGAATATCAGCACTACGAGTTCAAAGGTGTCCTCAGATTTCAATTCCGAGATCCAGTTCAAAAGTAACAAAATATCACTCACTCGTTTAGTGAACGTACATAAAAAAAAGTTCAGAAATTCATTCTCAGAACTCCAGGCCTTGGAATCACGTGCCGTCAATTTTTGCAGACTTGTAATATATCCAAATAATTAAAAATAAATTTCCATGAAAAAATCCCGGTCTTTACAAAATTATACCGATTATGAATTTTATAGAGATGATTAATTAATTATTGAATCAATTAATTTAATTGATGTGATTAATTAATTAATGAATAAATTAATGTTATAATCTTGTGTGGGACATGGTCTTCTCCATCACAATCCCAAACTGTGATAAGAAATGAAGAATGGTTTCAATGGCATTCAGATGTGATAACTTTTTTTGAACTGGTATTCTTCATGAAAATACCATAGTGTGATAAGAAATGATGAATGGTAACAATGGAATCCACATTTTATAATCTTGTGTGGGACATGAATGACTATATCAATATCCCATACTGTAAACATAAATAAAAAATTGTTACAATGGAATTCATATGTGATTTGAAATGATGAATAGTAAAAATGGAATTCAAATGTGAATTGTGATAGTGAATTGTAATGATGGAATTTAGATATATGATATCCCTTAGGTAATTTTCAAACTCCAACATGTTCTGAAGTAGGTATTGACAATTAAGCTATCCTTGGGATCCATAGTGTTTTGTTGTTAAATAAAGTGTAATTAAATAAGTGTAAAAATTTTAAACTTATTTTCTTATATATTCCTTATATAAGTGAAAACACTTGTATTTACTGGATATGGTCTCAGAGAACGTTTTCAATGGTACACACACACTACATGGGTTTCCTTGTAGGTACTTGAATATACATCATATATATAGGACATGATATGGGAAAAGGACTTGTGATAGATTGCTGGTTTGGAATGGAACATGGATGAGGGAACTAGTCGTGGTTTGGGACCCACAAGGGATTTTTCAGTGTATTTACGTTTTTTTTTCATTTTTAATTATGGAATGTTCATTGGCATGGAACATATACTGTTCAGTTTTGATATTTAATTTCCATTTTTTGAAATATTTTGATACTAGTATTATCTTGTTTATGGTTATATGAAATCAGGTTATTGCTTATTTATTTCTGTTATTGTATTACTCTTATAAAGAGGTTATTTTCACCCCTTGTCGACTCTAGACCCACACTGCTAGTTGATAACCTATATCATATATGGAGGAACCCTTATAGTCATGTGAATAACCAGATTAGGGCATTAGTGTGTATCTCATACATCAGTAAATTTCATTTTCACATGGAAAACAATGTCCAGAAAATTAACAATTGTTTCCAATTAAATTATAAAAACAAATGAAAACCATTTTTGAATAATCCACTTACATCATTCCCAAAATCATATATAAAAACACACTCACACGAATAAATAATTTCCTTTAAAATTTTCATGAAATTAATGTAATACACAAGATTTTTAAAAAATTAAACAATTATTTCCCTTCTAAAATCATTTCAATCACCCATTGGAATTAATAATTTCACAATTAAAGGACAAAAAATTCAAACACGTTTACGAAATAGTTTGAAAGAGGATCAAAATTGTTCCTCATTACTTCTATTTTTTTCCATTCACAAAACACATTTTAAAAAAAATTAAACCAAAAAAACAAAACACAAATATAAAATATTATATATAAACAATAACTCTAATATTAATGTAACATTCTAGGGAGAAATAAAAATTTAATTAAGAGGTTCCAAGAAATAACACATGGTTCCTGGTATACAAAAAAAATAATTGAATATACTAAAAGACCTAACCTTTGATCTTTGTATCCTAGGAAAATCCATAAAACTCTCTTCATATAGACTTGAATTAATTATAATTAGACATTTATTGAACTATTGAACCTATGTATATCCCCAGTTGTATCGTCGAACAATATATGAATGAAAACTCTTATGAGGACACCTATACGAATGGAAACTATACTACCTTATATCCCTTTTGGTCTAAAGCAATTGGATTAGTTGGGAAATATTTACTATTCAGTGCACAATCTATATTAGGTCTATAATAAATATAGGGTTTCTATTGATTCTTAGGCTTATGATGACATCAATCAAAAAGGTGATAGAATAAGAAAATAAATGATATAAATTCAATAAAATTGAAATAATTTACCAACTATTCATCCTCTCACATCCAAAAACTTCGCATGGAATAGTAAATTTGATCCATCACCTTGTAACTACATACTTGAAGAACAATCTTTGATAAATGTAATGATAATCATAAGGTTCAAAAAGAGGGTATCATAAAATTGATAAAATACCATTATCATAACTTGTCAAATAGGATTATTCAAAATAACAATGGTATTCTAATAAGACTCACAACACTTAAAATATAATATCAAAATAAATTTATAATCATAATTAAATAAAATCACGAAATATAATCGGATTCAACCAAATTCATTAAAAACAAATTATGTAATTTTCCAAAATATCAGCATGTTTAAAAATATTACAATCATGGGGAAAATTACCATTATTAAAAAAACTACATCTTTGAACCATTAAATACATTAATAAGAAACACTTTTTTCCATGAAACCAATTTAAACCTTCATAATTTTTCAACCCAATTTTTGGAAAAATAGAATAACTTTGATGATACACATGGGAATTTCCATAAAAACAAGGAATGGAATCCCATTCCACTCAAAGGGTTTAATTCCACTCTACAAACCTATGGGAAAATCATATAAGAATAACTTAAAATAGAAACCATTTAAGAAAACTCCAGGACCATTACATGGTATATAATGTGATGGAATACAAATACCAACCTTATCGTATAGGATACAAAGTATAATTACCCACGTTCAATATAAAAACACTCAATCTATCCAGAAATGATCTATAGACACCATAAATGAAAGAAACACCATATTTGGATTAAACCATATAATAAAATATAATGCAATTTACTCTATTATTATAGTGAAGGAAATTGATAAATGGAAATTTTGTAAGTGAATATAGGAAGTGGTTTTCGAGGGATCTCTCATTGTGTAATCGTATTGAATCTGAGGGTAAAAGGATTGAGATTATAAGTAAATAGTGATAGAGAGTTCCCTTGGGAAACCTATGTTATGAGTGTATTAATTGTGGTACAAGGGAGGATAAATGGGTTAACAAATGTGTGGTCAAACTTGTAAAATACATAAAATAAACCCTTTGTAAGGCCACATTGTTTGGAAAAATTATTCAACACAATGTGTGACAACTTATAGGATTAGTTGAATGGGAAAAAAATTCAAAGGGTTCATACCATATTGATTATCCTAATCATGTACCAATCAAATGACTTTCTCCCACACACTGACCAAGAAACATAGATTTCGTGGAAAATCTATAACTTTTGACTGACTGAGCACTAAAATTGAAAAGATTTTTTTTAGGAATTATATCATTATCCCATGATCACTCTATGGTTTTGCATAACCATGTAGGTTAATAACATGTTCCCATAAACATTAAAAATTTAAAAATTACTTCCCTAATCTCTAAAAAGTTCAATAACCCTATAAATACAATTAAATATTTTAAAATATACAATAATATGACATGTTGGTGTAACATCTTCCTAAAATGAGGGAAATGTGATTTTGGAAATTTGTTGTAGTTTTTCTATAAAATCCATTTTATTAGACATGACATGTGATTTTTGGAATTTATGATATAATTACAATAATATGTACTAATATTTGATAGCTGTAAAGAATATTTATGATGTTTTCAGTATTTTATATTATAATAATTAAGTGTTTTACATAGGGTTGTTGATATAGGTTTCTAAAAAAATTGATACCCAGGTCATGGGTAAATATAGTCTCTTTAATAGAAATATTCAATTAAAATTAAAATACAATTAATTTTTTTTGAATATATTTTTTTTTTCATAGTGGATAATTAAGCATTTATAAAATATATTCACTATTGAAATGAATGGTTTTTTTGAAATTATTAATGAGATATATTATTTTATTGAGGTGTTTTTATACTATTTACAAGTTATTCGGATATTATTATTTTTTGAATTATTTTATCCCAAAATAGATTTCTTTTATTTTTTACATCTTATATTTCGTAGTGGGTTTCATTTATATTTTTGGAAGTTAATAAGAGGTTTACTATATATGTGTAACACCCTCAGTAAATAGGCCCTTCATTTTATTATTTATAATATCATTAAATTTTATAGATAATAATTGAATTATTATTTTATGGATGGATTAATATAAAAGTTTTTATTTATATTTATTTTTTAGGGAAGAAGGGATATTGCATATTATGTTTAATTATTGATAAATAAATTGATCAAATGACATTCTAATTTCATCACATCAACATGGGATTAATCATTAAAATCCTAGGAACCTAAATAGGTGATCAAAAATCATGATACTCTATATTAGGATACATTATTCTCCAGTGTCATATTTTATAGTCTATTCCATTTTATGGGTCTTCCACTAATGAGACTATTTGAGTGTAAGTCGATATTTATCATTTTTTTAGGATTCCATCATAGAATGATAGATATTATTTCTATTTTATGTCAAATAATAGATCATAGTAGTGCCTAGTGAGATTCCTGTGATGATATTACATTAACCAATGTATTTATTACGATGAAAGTTGCTTTTATAATTTATTATGTTAATATTTTTTTGTCCTAATTCTTGGTAACACATTTATCTCTCCTGGAGTACCCAAAAAAAATTTATATTAATTAATTTTTTTTGGTTTATATTAATTATTTATCGTTTTATGTTTTAGATTTCATTCCAATCGGAATTTCTAATGTAGGGGGATAAAAGTATTTAAAATATGAAATAATAATTGTTTTTTTTATAATATGAAGTCCACATTCAATTATTTCAATGAAATTTTATTCAATGTAGTCGATCCACTTTTGGTTTATGTAAAATGCAGTGGAGATTTATTCAAATATTAAAATATGTTAATTTTTCTATTTATACATTATCACATTGAAGAACGTTTCATTTTTAATAAAACTTCAAAAATAATTTGGTTAAATCCTATAGTGGGTCACTCTTTTTTATACAGGTGCTCCAATTATATGTCACTGTTAGTATATAATTGTCATTTTTGTATTTCTAGGTGACCTTCTGTCATATAGAGATGGAAATACATTGGTACAAGTTTATTTTTTTTGGTGCTCTCATAAAATCAATTTTGGATATTTTCATTTTTATTTTGGTTTCTCTTTTTGGATAGTACTTGTTATTTATCCTTAATGAGGTTGTACATATCTAAGTGACACTATATATTTAGTTTTATTATTCCATGTTGGTATTTTCATATTATTTTAAACTATTTATTTATTTCTAATTGAACTATAATTTATATATTCATCATATCAGATTATTGGATGGTTTCCACAACCATTTTATAGTAATATGAGTAGGAAATGATTCCCATTTCCTTATGCATGATTACCTAGTGCCTGTTGTAAAACTATAGTAATCAAGAATGAACATTGAGCATCAAGATTGAAGGCTTTGGGTGATGTGGTAGATTTATCATTGAAATTTAATTATCGGATGTATCATTTTGGTATCATTATGTATTTTTTATAAGTAATTTATATCTTAATTGGTTGTTTCATTTATGAGTCAACAGAAACATATACCTAATAGGTAGATAAACTTATGGTATAGAAATTTTATTATTGATGTGATGAATTTTCATCTCCTTTGACATAATGGATAGATTATTGCTTTCATGGGATATAATATGTTATGGCATGAGATACATTATCTCCTACAATGTCTCATTGGAAAATAAAATTAAAAAATAACTGATTATTTATTTATTTATTTTGGTATTACCAATAAAAAATTTGGGTTTTTAGAGGGGGTTTCCAACATGCATGGGTAGGGTGCATGTCCACACAAGAGATCATAGATATGAACATCAAAAATAGTTTCACACCCCAAGAGAAATCATGTTTCATTGTAAATAAGAATGAGTGCACAAGAAACATGAAAATACACAACATACGATTTTTGGTTTAAAACCCCATTATTATATTTTTCATCTTTATTATTTGAGGGGTCAGGGGGATGATCATATAATAACAAATATGAATCATCCAATCTCTCCATATTATACTTATGTGGATATTTTTTAAATCATTTATGGATCATCTTTTGGATAAAAGGATAATGGAACATTTCTCTTCTTCAAATCCTCATATTTCCTTTAACAGTCTTCTTATTCCATTTCATTTCACCCTAATTTCCATATTTTAATATGGTTTTTATTTATTGAAAATTAATTGTCTCTTGTTAATTTTAAATAATCCATTTCTCTCATAAGGTCCCAATCACTCTTCCTTAGGTTGAATAAATTCGATTATTGGGGCATTTAACATTTTCCTATAATGTTTTTTGTTAAAATCCTTTTACATTTCTTATCACGTTACACTTAAATTTTATTATCCCCATTTTCAATAATATAAAATAAATATATAGAATTATTTAATAAATTTTTGTATTTATTTTTGGATAATTAGGTCTAATTTTGATAAAAACATGTGTATTTCAAGGTTTCAAATGGTTATACTTCCAAAAACTTCTTCCAACAAGCATGTGAGGTCAATAAAGATTCAAAAAGACTATATTCAATAAAAAATTAAATTTTCTGGGATTCATGGATTTAAAAAAAATATCTTATTGAAATTTTAATTTTTGTTTTCATGATTATTATTATGATTTAATCATATTTTTTTCATGATAATTTTTTGGGTAAATGGTATTTTTTATTTACATGGTTGCAAGGATTTTATATGATAGTTGAGTTATATATTATTTATTTTTTTCTCTAATTTTATACATTGGTCCTTGATTCATATTTATGGTATGTTTATATAAATTTAATATATGCTTTGCATTTGAAATGTTTTATGAAAGAGGTTTTTGAGGATGAATTTCACATTTATAATTCCTAGGGGTTTTTTTAAGAATGTATTAATCAATTTGATGAAATACTACACACCCTTGTCATTGTAGCCTTATAATATGAAGGTTTATGATGAATATGATATTATGTGATAATATTTTTATATTATGTAATAAATTTGAAGGTTTCATATAATTAAATAGTGAACGAAGGTTAGGTTAAGTGAATACATGAATTTGTGTTATCGACATTTTGATTTATGATTATCTTGTTTCCTCACATCAGATTGATAAACTCATACAAGCCACTGATATTTTACAAGGAATTCAAGATATGGAACCCATTATACTTAGGAATATTAACTGGATAGTATTCTATAGTTATTGGTTTTTGTAACTTAGTGTGGATATTAATATTTCTACAAAGATAATTTATTTAGTAATACATCAATTAAAAGATAGATGGAAACAGTTGAACACATCTAGGATTTTTGTGTTAAAACCTAGTGACATCCCATTACTAGTACTATTGGAATT
The DNA here is from genome assembly GCA_963277665.1 of Viscum album. Lineage (NCBI taxonomy): Eukaryota > Viridiplantae > Streptophyta > Magnoliopsida > Santalales > Viscaceae > Viscum > Viscum album. The sequence continues at coordinate 2,127,522,147 of OY728119.1, forward strand.
ATATTTTAAATATTGACAAATATTAATTCTATCTGTTAATTTAATTCATTTATGAATGAGTACTGAAATATTTTGTCCTTCTGTTATTCATATCTCGTTTTATTATTAATATTTATTACACTACATCCTCAATATTAGTTTTATTTTTTTTATATAAATTTATTTTTTACCATGATGGTCAATTTTTGAATATTATTATGTCCCGACGAAACCCAATGGGTATCGACTGACAACTACCCCAAGACCTACTCCATTAGCTAGGGGTGATTAAATGCACTAAAAAGATTAACTACTATGGGAGACCATTTCCTGATTTACCTATACATACACACCTGACCATATCAATGAAAAAGTAAAATATAATAATAAGAAAAATATGGAAAATCTAGAGAATAACCATGCATATAGAAACTACTGTGGTTTAATAGAGTATAATATTGTAAATTGGAAAGTAAATGGGAATAATACCATTTAAATCAGAAATATATCCCTACCTAAAACAAATAGAAAAGTAAAATGATGAGAGATCCAAACTATAGATCTATAATCTTTGTCTATAGAAATTGTTCAAATGAGCTAGGTATCACCGAAATCCCCTATAACCATCGATGACTTTTCCTTTATCTAATTAAGACATGACACGTGTTGGAAATGTCCATAAAGGGGACAGTCTATACAAACCCAGTATGATGACTAGAAATATAAAGGGTGTTAGTAAGAGGAAAAATATGAAATAGGAAGACATCTCAACCAAAAACAAGGGTAAAAAAATACAACAACATGGATACATATATATACAATTTAATCAAATGAATCCCATCAGATAGAGAAAGGGGATCTCTATCTCAAATCCTAGACCATGAATGAGTGAGATCTATTCCAAAGGTCTATCATGGATGTACACCATCATGCACGTCTATCCAAAGAGAAATCCAAGTCAAGAAACAACAATACATTGTGTTACAAGTCAAAGGGAACAATGTCTAGTTTGAGGACCCTTTCCCAAGTAAAATATGAATGTTCCACTAAATATTCAATAGAGGACCCATTCCTTTCTTAGAAGAAGGGTTCCAGTTAGTAGATTACAACCACAACCACACCCTATCCCAATAATGGGGTTCCACTCTAATGGATGATGCCCATTCCATAACTATATTTAAGGGTTTCACTAAAGTAATAGTTGGAGGATTCATGCCCTGACTAGCTAGAGGGTCCCACTTTAGAAGTCAATGAACAATGCCCAGATACCAAATGTGTAACACCTAGAAATTTTATAAGAAATATTCTTTTTAATTTCTTTGATGTCTTGTGTTTTATGCTACTCCAAGATTATCTTGCACTATATGAAACACCGTATTATCTTGTAGTATACACAACACTATTATTGGCTTGTGTTGCACGCGAGAGCGACTTTCCTCGATAGCGTGTGTTGCATGCAATACTGAGTTTCACTAAACAACGATTTATTATTATAAAATAGCCGTTATGAATATTATTAACTACATTTTTAATTTTATTACATAATAATTCATCTTACACAAATTTTAGAACATGTTATGAGCACAAAATAATTTTTTCGGGTAAAATAAGTCTTTTTTAAAAAAATATAGTTTTGTCGCCTTTTGAAGGCGAAACCATTTTTAAACTAACTTTTAACCACCTTATAAGTTAAATTTTAAAAAATAAACATCTTATTGTGAATAAGGATATTAAAATTTACTTTGCATAAGGTTTTGATATTTTCTTGATAACGTTCATATTTTGATGAATAGTCAAAACACGCAAAATTTTATTTAAAAACAACATTTCTCATCATGATAATTTATATGGATAAATTATAATATTTAATGGTTTTATAGTATAAATAGAATATAATTTTACCATTAAATATAGTTTATTTCATTATCATTAAGTTTACATCGAATTTATAGGTAAAAACATTTCAATCTTTTGCAATGTTTTAAAGAAAAACCTATTTTTTCGACAACGAGTGTAATTGTAAATTAATTAGTGAATCTTATATGTCATGAATTTGGAAAAATATATTCCATATTTGGAATCACTAGTTCCAAATTATGTTAATAGGCTACTTCTTTATTTTTGGGCATTATGAATAGTAACTACGGTTAATTTTTTTATAGCAGTTAAAGGTAAATCAGGTAATTAAGGGTAAAAATAATATAATATAATTTTTCTAACACATGAAAAAATTCTATTGGATGAATAAAAGTCAAAATATTTCACCTAAAGGATATAATATATTCATTTCATGGGATTTTGACCATGAAAATGATGTAATTATTATTCAAACCAAAGAAAGTGACAAAATGTCACTCTCTTATATCTTACAAGTGTAAAAATTTTAATTTAGTGATAAAATTATTAAAACATAGAACATAAATAGTCACCAGAAATATAATAAAATTATATACATCATGTGAATTTATTTATAATTTTTAGAGATTAAATAATTATCATTAATGGTGAGACAATAGTGATGCTGAAGTTGTTTATTTAGTGAAAAATCAATAATACAGTTTTTATTAAACTATTAAAGACCCTAAAAGCCACAAAATCCTGAACAAAACTTATTGGTAGTATACATGTAGACCATAATCATCCAATTTTAGAATAGTTTACCATTTGGATCCTTATAAAAGCGATCATGACACTTATATTATTTTCTTTTAGATGATGTCAAAGTTGTCACCTTCACGATTTAATAAATATAACAATTTAAATGTTGTCATTTTAAGATGATAAATTCGATTAAAAGTATTATTAAGGAATATAATTGATATATATGCATCATAGTATTTTATTTTTAATTTTTATGCAACAAATAAGTATATTTAATAATTATACAAAAATGTTGTAGTAATTATTTATTAAGAGAAATATCAAATAAATAGTTTTAAAAATATTAAAATAAATGTTATATGAACAAATTAATTTCCTCCATGAATTTTTTAGTTGAATATGACATTTTGGGAAGCTATTAAATATTTTTTTCGAATATATCCTCTGTGTGTATTTTATTTAAATTCAAATAAATGAATAGTTTTAAATTTGACACTATTGTTATTTTATAAAAATAACATATTATTAAATTGTTTAAAAATCACAATAATATTTAAAAATAATTAATTTAAATTTATATGGTCTAAAATGTCATAAAGTATCCAATTATACACAATTCACAACACCTAATTAATTATTTATAACAATTTAAAATTTAGAATATTATGACAACAAATAAAATTAAATAGATTAAATAAGGATAAATCAAGTTGATATGGTTTAAAATAAATTCCAAACATGTCTAAATTTTATTGGGTGATGATATTACAACCCTATATCATCTCATATTTTGATTGGAGTCATTTTTGGATGTTTTCATGTGGGATTTGAGTTTATTATAAATTAATATTTTAGAGGATTCCAAAAAGTGCCCCTCTCCTCCCTTATAAAAGGGAACCTCATCCCTCTCCTCTTCACAGCCTTTTTGGGCCTTGAAGCTCGTCCAAACCCTGTAAATTTCGCTTCCCCACTTCTCTATAAACCTAATATAGGTCTTATTTTTCTTCAAATACCAACTTTAGTGCCATTAGAGGAGGTTTAGAAGAGGCCCGTCAAAGAAGTGGTAATATCCTTTACCGATTCTTTCAAATTCATTTCTTCATATACTTTCTCTTCTTTATTTGTTTCATTATAATGTAATAACATAAGTATCATTAATATAAATATATGTTATTATAAATATTAAACTACCCTATTTCACCTTCTATCCATCCTACTGAAAACGAAATCACCACGCGTGCGTACGTACGACTTACCATCTCCACGCCGTGGTGTAATCTGTTTTCCCAACACCACATTACTTGGATGGGTAAAATTGTGGAAATAATAACTATATAGGATTATTATAACATGATACTAATTAGGAGATATTATATCATCCACTCCAATTCCATTCAATAATTATGGCAACGCTATCATCGCTCGTGCGTACATATGGATTACCGTCTCCACGACGCGATGAGATTCATTCTCCATGTTAACCATTAATGAATGATAATAAAGTATATATAATGAATATTAATGAAATAAATGAAATAATAATTCTACTGGATTTATGAATATATATATTTATGTCATCTACTTACTTACATTCAATTTTGTAATGAAATGAAAACAACATTCATGAGTACGTACGACCTACCATCTCCATGAACGATGTATTGCATTTAATTTATCTATCTATTATACATAAATATACTGAATATATATGACATATAAATCATGTTTTACATTCTGAAATTAAGTGAATCATGATATAATTAATAATAATATCAAGAACAACATGTCCAATCACGTTCGATAAATGACACGATTATTACCCAAAACGCTGCTTTCACATGGAATTGACAAAAGAACGGGTAATATGGAGTCGTATGTGAATCATATATGACATAATAAATATTATTATGTTTCTGTTACATGTTAATAATATGTTTAAAGTCACTATACAAAAGTTTCAAGCACGTATGGAAGAAATTGGACATAAGGTAAGGGATAATTTTGCAATCTCAATTTTATCCGGGGTTGCTTATACGTAAGTATTTACAGGGGTTATATTATTCATCCATGTCTATAAAAATGTTTTCATAATGTGTTTAATATTATTCCAAGTATCTTTAAAGTAATTTTTATCTCTTTTTGACTTTATCTTCGTGTTATGGAAGGAATATTTCTTTTGTTTAACTTACGTGGTACTTTTTGACATTTCCATTAAAAGTACGAGGAGAATGTTTTTTAACATATACGGTGTGAATAGATTTTTACGATTTCATAATTCCTTATTTACATAAATCTTACTCTACAACATTTAATGATTAATTTCAACAAAATTATTTTCTTTTAAATTGCATGTCATTTTGAGAAAAGAAAATGATTTGTAAGAAGAATGGATATTTTCCTCGAAAATTCATTTCAAGTGTTTTATTAAAACTATTTTCCTTCAATGATGACATTATTTAATATGGTTATGTTTCAAGAATATTTTCTCCTATTTACACGGTTTTATTTATCTTCTGATGAAATGATATCCATTAGTTTTATATAGATTATGTTATGATGGGATGATGTTTATGAAACCCATTTTATTCCTTGGGTTATGATGGATGATTTATGAATATTTTTTGGCACACGTATGAATGTTTTCATTATGAGATGGGTGGGACCTATATCTCCCTCAAATGAATTGGGTAAAGATTTATATCTTATGAGATAGACATGGCTGGAACGACAAGTAAAATCTGGTTCAGTAATAAAGGGCTGAAATGGAAAGTAAACCTGGTTCAGTAATGGACTTTGTCTACTATGATGGTCTTGGCAGAAATACCTTGGCTACTATAGAAATCATGTCCTGTGCTTAATGGTTTTCCATAATTACATGTTTTATTTTATTATTATTAATGTTCCTTTATTATCTATGCCTTATGTACTTCCAATATTTATGTCATTGCTCAAGATTTTGATGTTTTATGTTCATGTTTTTACGTTCAAATGTTAATGGATTGTTTTTAAGTTCTCCATGTTTACCCTTAATGAGAATTTGAGCTCACCATTTTTATTTTTTATTTTCCCCAAGATATATAGAATGGTTTTAGGTAAGAAAACAAAAGGGAAAGATATTTATGGTAGATGTGGAAAATCATTCACCATGATTAGAATATTATGTTTTGAGTTTCCAAAGAAACGAAACTATTACGGTCTTTAGACGTCTGTTTTTGTCATGTATTAAGTTTTCCTCAAAAGTAATTTAATGTCCATGTACGTAAATCTTGGGGCGTTATAGTTTGTATCAGAGTAAATGTTTAGTTACTCTTTGGAAAATAGGATGGAAAACTTTAGTGAGATCCCTAGAGATATTTCCGAGCTCTGCCTAGGGATGTCCTTAAGGTTTAGTATAACTATAGGTTATAGTCCTAGAATTATGTTGACTATCATGAATAAAATAGGGTGAATGAATGTGTGATAAGTTATACTTTTTATGATTATGATGTCCCCTATTATTTTAGCTATTTCTTACACCATGGTTTTTGGTTTTTGTCAATGGAGGGAAGCAGAAGGAATTGGGTCCACATTAAATCCAATGTAGAAATTGGTGACTATGAGAAACAAAACTATGTAATTCCTAGAAGGAATGATATAGTGGTTATTTTGAATCAGTCATCATGATATACGACTAACAAGGTGAAAATTAGTGGTATTTCTAATTCATCAAATAAGAGGAAGATGTACTTTTTTGAATGTTCGTATGGTGAGGAGCATAGAGAAAGGAAGATTGAGATTTCTAAAGAAGGGAAGAAGATCCTTGATGAATAAATCAAATGGATGGGAAGATATTATCTTTGTAGGGAGAAGGGTTATAGAGTGACATACTATTATAGACTTCAATGTCTTATCTGTGGAGAACATGGTCATTACCAAACTCAATTCCCTGACATAAGAGGTTACTTCTAAATCAATGAAGGAATTATTCCATGGAAATCATTAAAGAGGATGGATTGAAGTGTGTATGTATTGGTATTAAAAAATAATTTTGTTGAGGTAATTTTATGGTATATTGGAATATCTATGTATTGGTCCATTGGGTTTTCCATAAGAATATGGTACCGGTAAGCATGAAAAGTGATTGAAATATTTTTGGAAAGCTGATGAAATGTGAAAAATTAAGGGATAATAAGAAAATAATATGTTTGATAGTATTAATGAGCTCATAACTGATATAAGGACAAAGTGACATCATGGTTTGAGTATATAGAAATTTTGGGATTTTGGTATGTGGAAAGAGTTAACTTATGATAACATTAATGTTTTTGCTAAGGTTCTATGGTAATTCATGTTTCAAGAGAATACATGAATAAGGTATTCACATGTTAGGAATGTGACCAACAAGATATATCGTATGATATATGGGGGATAAATGATGGTATTCACATGCTTGGTAGATGGCATTTCTAGTAATCATTTTCATTATACTATGAGATTGGACATAAGTATTTTCGATAATCCTAACGGTTGGAATGGATTATGATGGACATCAGATAGTATTGTTTAAGGAATTTTTTTCCTAAAATGTTATAATAGTATAGTTTTAGAAAAAGGAAAACCTACAGGATGGACGACAACCCGTCGCATCAGACAAAGTTGTGGGAATCAAACCCACAACCAAAGTGTGACATGACTTTATCACTTACCACTGGCCTACAGAAAGTCCCCAACTAGTATAGATTAATTTTATTTTATTAACCGTTATTATAGATGAAGTATAAGTCAATTTTTGGAACCACATATGATTAATCTCAGCATAGATAGACCTATGTATATTTAATAACTTTGGATAACCTTATGTTTGAGACAGATAAAATGACTTATCATTCTATTGCATGATCTGCTAATACTTCAAGAATGAAAAATTCAACTTCATTTCTTTAAATAAGAGATGAAGTGGAAATTGTCCGTGGAATGACCAATGATGACATTACACTGAAATCATGTAAGTATTTTTCTTTATGTAAAAATTCATCAACTTTAGGGAAATGATCTTGAAAACCAAAAATATTGTCCTATTACTCTCATATCCAATGAATCAAATGGTACCTTAGATCATCACAAATTTATGGCTTTGTGATTGTTGACTTTTCCATAGGCATGTTCCCTACCACTCTCTATTAGAACATGATGCTTAGATTTCTCATCCATATCCATGTTTTTAGCTATTTTATCCTATGTGGAAACCCAGTGATGAGTTAATTTGGGTAACAATTACGTTTTATACATTTCTTTTTAAAATTAAGTTATTTTAATCATTTTTACACTGTAGTTTTCGATGAAAGAAAATTTCAAGTATTAAGTGATTTATAACCCCAATGAATTTCGAGGGAGAAATTCATTATAAGGGGGGTCGAATGTAACACCCCAAAATTTTATGAGAAATATTATTTTTAATTTCATTATTTTTTGTGTTTTATGCTAAACCAAGATTTTCCTTCACTATATACAACACCGTATTAGCTTGTAGTATACGCTACACTATTCTTGTCTTGTGTTGCATGCAAGAGCGACCTTCCTCGATATCGTGTGTTGTACACAATAATGAGTTTCACTAAACAACGATATATTATTATAAACTACCCATTATGAATATTATTCACTAAAGTTTTTATTTAATTACATAATAATTCACCTTACACATTTTCTAGAACATTGTATGAGAACTAAATAAATTTTTCAGGTAAAATAAGTATTTTTCCAAAAATGCAGTTTTGCCGCCTTTTGAAGTCACACCCATTTTAAATCTAATTTTTAACAATTTTATAATTTCAATTTTAAAAAATAGTCATCTTGTGAATTAGGATAAAAAAATTTACGCTGGATAAAGTTTTGATATTTTTCTGATAACGTACATATTTTGATAGATAATAAAAACACGGTAAATTTTATTAAAAAACAACTTTTTTTCATCAAGATAATTTATGTAGTTAAATTATAAAAATGAATGGTTTTAATGTATAAATATAATATATTTTTACCATTTAATATAATTTATGTCATTATCATTAATTTTACATTGAATTCATAGGTTAAAACATTTCAAACTTTTCAATGATTTAAATAAAAACCCATTTTTTGACAGCGGGATTCATTTTTAATTAATCACTGCATATTCTGTGTCTTGAATTTGAAAAAATGGATTCCATATTTGGAATAAGTAGATCCAAATCATGTTAATAGGATACTTTTTATTTTTGGGCATTATGAATAGTAACCACGGTAAGTTTTATTTACTGCAGTTAAAGGTAAATCGGGTAATTGATGGTAAAAATATTATTATAAAATTATCCTAACACATGCCAAAATTCTATTGGATGAATAAAATACGACCCATATCATCTAATTTTTGGAATAGATTCCTTTCATGAACTTATGACCATGAAGAGTATGTAATTATTATTAATACCAAAGAAAGTGACAACATGTAACTCTCTTATATCTTATAAGTGTGATAATTTTAATTTAGTAATAAACCTATTAAAACTTAAAAAATAATTTGTCAAAAGAAAAATAATAAAATTATCTACATCATTTGAATTTATTTATAATTTTTAGGGATTAAATAATTATCATTAATGGTGACACAATAGGGATGTAGAAATTGTTTATTTAGTGAAAAATCGATAATACTATTTTTATTAAACTAACAGTGACCTTAAAAGGCACAAAAACATGACTAAAAATTATTGGTAATGTACATTTAAACCATAATCATCCAATGGTAGAATATTTGACCATTTTATGCCTTATAAAAGCGATTATGAAAATTATATTATGTTATTTTGATTGATTTCAATGTTTTCACCTTCATGATTTAATAAATATAACCATTTAAATGTTGTGATTTTAAGAAGATAAATTCTAGTAAGAGTTTTATTTTTAAATATATTAGATTTATCTTCATCATAGTATTTTATTTTTAATTTTATGCAAAAAATAAGTATATTAAATAATTATTCAAAAATGTTGTAGTAATTATTTTCTTAAGAGAAATATCGAATAAATGGTTTTAAAAATATTAAAAAAATGTTATATGAAACAATTAATGTTCTACATTAATTTTTTAGATTCATATTATATATTAGGAATCTATTAAATATTTGTTTTTGAATATATCCTCTATGTTGATTTTATTTAAATTCAAATAAATGAATAATGTCTAAATTGACACTATTGCTATTTTTTGAAAATAACATATTATTAAATTGTTTATAAATCACAAAAATATTTAAAAATTATAAATTTAAATTTATATAGTCAAAAGTTTAATAACTTATCCATTTATGGACAATTAATAACACATAAGTAATTATTTATAACAATTTAATATTTATAATATAATTACCACAAATAAAATTAAACAGATTAAATACGGATAAATCAAGTTGACAAGGTTTAAAATAAATTCCCAACATGTATAAATTTAATTGGATTATGATATTAAAACCCTATCTCATCTAATATTTGGATTTGATTTATTTTTTGTGGTTTTAAGTGGGGTTTGAGTTTATTATAAATTAATATTTTAGAAGTTTCCAAAAGTGCCCCTCTCCCCCCTTATAAAAGGGAACCTCATCCCTCCCCAGTTAAAAACATTTTTGAGATTTAAAGATCAGTATAACCCTATCCATTTATCTTCTACACTTCCCTATAAACCTAATAGTGGTCCTTGTCTTCTTCAAAGTCTATCTTTAGTGCCCTAAGATGATGTTTAGAAGAGGCACATTGAAGAAGAGGTAATATCCTTTACCGATTCTTTCAAATTCATTTCTTCTTCTAATTCCTCTTCTTCTTTTTTAATTATAATGTAATAAAATACGTATCAATAATATACTGATATGTTATTATAAATATTAAACAAACCTATTTGACCTTCTATCAATCCTATGGAAAACGAAATCACCGCGCGTTCGTACATACGACTTACCGTCTCCACACTGTGGTGTAATCTATTTTTCTGACACCACTTTACTTGGATGGGTAAAATTGTAGAAATAATAACTATATATGATTATTATAACATGATAATAATTATGATATATTATATCATCCAATCCAATTCCATTAAATAAATATGGGAAGGATATTATCGCTCGTGCGTACGTACAGATTACCGTCTCCACAACGTGATGAGATTCATTATCCATGTTAACCATTAAAGAAAGATAATAAAGTATATATAATGAATAGTAATGAAATATATGAAAAAATAATGCTACTATGTTTATGTATATATATTTTTATTTCATCCACTTACTTCCATTCAATTCAATAAGGAAATGAAAACAACATTCATGCGTATATACGGCCGACCATCTCCTTGAAAGGTGTATTTAATTTCATTTATCTATCTATTATACATATATATACTAAATATATATGATGTATAAATCAGGTTTTAAATTCTGTAAGCAATTAAATAATGATATAATTACTAATAATATCAATAACAACAAGTCCAAACACGTATGATAAGTTATACGATTATTACCCAAAACGATGCTTTAACATGGAATTGACAAAAGAACAGGTAATATAGATTCATAAGTGAATCATATATGATATCATGAGTATTATTATGGTTTTTTACAAGTTAATAATATTTTTAAACCTAATATAAAAGAGTTTTGGACACATACACAAGAAATTGGACATAAGGTAAGGGGTAATTTTGAAATCTCAATTTTATCTGGGATTTTTTATACGTAAATATTTACTGGGGTTATATTGTTCATCCATGTACATAAAAATGTTTACATAAAGTGTTTAATATTATTACATGAATGATTAAAGTCATGTTTACCCCTTTTTTACTTTTACTTTGTGTTATGGAAGGAATCTTTCTTTTGTTTACCTGACGTGGTACTTTTTGACTTTTCCGTTAAAAGTACAAGGAGAATGTTTTTTTAATATATACAGTTTGAACGGATTTTTACAATTTCATAATGCCTTATTTATATAAATCATACTCTAAAATCTTTCATGATTATTTTGAACAATTTTTATTTTCTTTTAAATTTCTTGTCATTGTGAGAAAAGAAATTGATTTAGAAGAAGAAAGGACATTTTCCTCAAGAATTCATTTAAAGTGTTTTATTAAAACAATTTTCCATTTATGATGACATTATTTAATATGGTTATGTTTCAAGAATAATGTATCTATAATTTATATGGTTTTATTTTTATTATGATGAAATTATATCCATTTGTTTTATATATATTATGTTATGATGGGATGATGTTTATGAAACCCATTTTATTCTTTGGGTTAAGATGAATTAATTATGTTTATTTTGTGGCAAACGTAAGAATGATTTAATTATGAGATTGGTGGGACCAATATCTACCTCCAATGAATTGGGTAATGATTTATATCTCATGATATAGACTTGGATGGAATGACAAGTTAAATCTGGTTCAGTAATACAGGGTTGGAACGTCAACTAAACCCGGTTCAGAAATGCAATTTGTCTACAAAGATGGTCTTGGAATAAATGCCTTGGCTACTATATTAATAATATAACGTTCTTAATGGTTTTACACAATTACATGTTTTATTTTATAATTATTAATTTTCCATTATGATCAATGCCTTTTTTACTTCTAGGATTTATGTCATTGCTCAAGATTTTGATGTTTTATGTTCATGTTTTTACGTTCAAATGTTTATGGATTGTTTTTAAGTTCTCAATGTTTACCCTTACTGAGCATTTTATCTCTCCCTTTTTTTTCATTTCCCCAGGATATAAAGAATGGTTTTAGGTAAGAAAAAATGGGAAAATCTTATGGGAGATGATGAAGATCTTTCACCACGATTAGAATATTATGTTCTGAGTTTCCGAAGACACTAAACTAATACGGTCTGTGGGCGTATGTTTTTTGTCATGTATTATGTTTTCCGCAAAGGTAATGTAATTTCATTGTATGTCAATCATGATTCATAATAATTGGATGGTTCCACCAATATTGATGATAAAATACCCATGCCTTGACCAGTAGAAGTGTGCTACTCTAGTGGTCAATGACTCTTTCCTCGACTTAGAAGGAGGGTTACACTCAGGGGATAAGTAGAGGATGAATTCTATATCCATGTATGAGGGTGAAACTATATATTTTAATATGGGTATCATTCCTAGACCAAATGGGGTGTTCAACTCTAAAATAGTTAGATGTCCCATTTCCTATCACAGTAGGAGGGTGGAACTCTATAAGCCTATGATGATCCAGTATAAACACTATTATCGTCATGTATCTCCTAAATAAATATAATAATTGGAAAACCTGGAATTGTATCATAAAATCCACTAAGGAGGAAACCATCATGTAATACAAAGAAAAACACTAAGGAATGGATAATTCTGGTCTAAGATCCATGTCCAAACAAAGGATTTATTAGAGGTTATGTCTTCCTTAAAAAGAATGTCATGGTACATGGAATATAAGGGACCCACACAATGTGTGGTCCTACTCCACTACCCGGTCATGTCGCCAATGGTACATAGATAATTGATTGTGTAGAACTATAGGGATTATAGGTGCCATACATTTCATACCTCATCCTCATGGGGTTGTTCCCGTGCTCCTAGAAATTTCCATGTAATGTTGCTCATGTACATGTACTATAGTACACAAAGTGTTATCCTAAATGGGGTCTTTACCATGTGATCCTTCCATATGTCATGTCTACCTGAGGTGTCTCACATGGAATGTTGCCTAGACACTTGGAATTCCAACCTAAACCTTTCCAAAATCATAGTGTCTTTTGTAATCAGGCACTGAAAAACATGTGTTCAGCAATTACATGCATTGTAGTAAGGATTTCCCATGAAAGTTAGATATGTTACAGACATCTCAAATATAAATTTTACACCATGTAATCTATCATAATGATTCCCATTTCAGATTTTCTTTCAACATAAAAAATAAAATACAACCCTTAGGTTTCCCTAAATTTGTGTTTTTATGATCCCCCACAGAACTCATTCACTTACGGTCATGCGTGGTGTCTTTCAAATGCTTTCTCGATATATATCAAGGCCTTAAAAGGGTAAAATGGTCTCTATATCAATATATTATTCAATTTTTTGTCAATGAAATGAAAAAACTAACGAAAATAACTGGGATACTAAGACCACATCTGGATCTCCCACTCCCAAGAGAACTTCTACATGCTCCCATGTTACCAAAACAAAATGAACATGGGAATGGTCAACCCACATAGGGCCTAATAATGTAGATCCTTGATCTCAAATAAGTGATATGTAAAAGTGGATACATCCCTGATGTCATGCTCACCCCATTCAGTGACATGTGTATGTTCCTGTACAAATCTCCTTAACTGAATCAAATTAAATATTTCGTACACCCGCTCCAACTAGTGGGGTAAGGCCAGAAGATAAAAAACCTCAATAACCCTCTACAAGATATTGAATGGAATGAATAACCTTGGGGATAGTTTTCCTTCCAAACAGAATATCTACAATCCTTATAGTGGGGAGACTTTCATGAAAACATGGTCTCTTAATTTGAACACCGAGGGCCTACATTGTGGATCTGCATAAGATTTCAGCCTGCTCTGTGATGTCCACATCTACTCACAGAAGAAATGGACCTTCACAATCTTCACCTAAAAAATCACTTGATGTAAAGTCCTATAATTTCCATGTAATTTTTTTATTTAAATAGGAATTTTACAAGTCCGTGAAACTTAACAGTGTGTGATTCTGAGGCCTGGTGTTCCTAGAATTAATTTCTAAAGTTTTGTTTGGGTACACTCAGTAAACCTACGAGTGTGTTTTTATAACATTGTAACCGATGCTCGAAATTGAAATTTGAGGGCACCGTTGAACTCGTAGATCTAGTATTAACTTAAGGATACTTTCACCTCGGCGGTAGTGGGTCGAGAATAAAAGATATTTTTTGCTTTTTTCATGGAAAATAATAAAATAAAATGAACTACACTTCATTTTATTTTTTTGAGCCACCATGTGGAAGTTGGAGGTGGGGTCCAATCGAACTAAACCCCCATGTGGGAGTTAAAGTGTGGGGACCACCCGACCATAACCTCCCATGGGAGGTTATGGTGTTGGGGCCAACCTGAACCTAACCTCCCATGAGATGATACAGTGGTGGGGACCACTCGAGACTAAACCCCCATTTTAACTGTGGAAAATCTCTCAACTCCCCTCATTAATAAGAGAGAGTCTCTCCACACCCCACCTTTAGTGGTGTCAACCCTTCCTCTCTTTTAATTGTTCCAACCTCAAGAATTAATTAAGTTGATAAAACGTAATTAAGTCACCCAATTTCTAACTATTATGCCTACGAATTAATAGGTTTTTATAAACTAGTATTCTTACCTACATATTCTTTTTTTTGGCAAAGGATGAAGGAGGTTTTTAGATAAAAGCTCTCGCAAACAAAGAAAGAAGAACATGTCCTTCCAATGAAGAATGATGAAAAGAAGCGTCTTAGAATTCTTCCTCAGAATCACCTTGTACAAGAAACCGACAAGGGATGTCTTCGATGACTGAACCTACCACCTCATCGTCGTCAATGAATCGACGCATGAGCTTGGGATTGGATGTGCACGGAGGACTCGATGGACGATGATATCTCTTTCTTTTTCCCCGTGACTTTTTCAATGAACAACAAACAAAGGTAGGGGTTTAATTTTATTTAAGTATGATATTATTCCATTATTACATTTCTTCCAAGATAAAGAATGCATACCAACTTATTATCATGTTGATCTGCAGATGTTTTTCCTTGTAGGTTGGGAATATTTTCTTAATGAGGGATTGTGGGAATTGATGTTTTTAAGATATCTTCCATGCTCATTTTTATGCTTCATTCTTATGATCCAATTTCTATCACCTTAAACATGGAGGTTGCAGACCAAAAAAACTTGGTTTGACCCCTCATCTAATCTTCTTTGTAGTGTTCTTGAAAACGAAGCAAACTGACGTCAATGGCGACAGAGGCGACGAAGGCCATGGTCGCGCTACACGCAGACTCCATGACCCGCACTACCCTCACCAGGCACGCCCCCACACCGACAGCGCCACCCTAGCTGACCGCGCCACCTCGCCAGACATGCCCCTCACAAGCCTTGGCCAAGCCAGCCTCCACGCAGCCCACGTGCCCCGCAGCTCCGCCATCCGTGCACCCCATGCGCCCCGTGCTACCGCATGCCGAACCAGCCCGTCGGCCTCCGTGCACCCCATGGCTCTGCCGTTCGTGCGCCCCGTCCCTGCCGGCCTCTTGGCCCTGGCCACGCCACCCCAGCCCTGGGCTGAGCTGCCCCGAGCTAGCCCCTCGTGGCGCCAACCAGGCTAAGTCGTCCCCTCGCGGTACCCTCCGGGCCAAACAGTCCATACGACGCCCTCCGAGTCGAACTTCCCTCACGCTGACCTGTGCCCGGCCAGCACCCTCACGACCAACCTACGCTCTTGTGCCCTGCTAGGTTGGGCCCAGTAGGCTGGGCCAAACCTAACGGTTTGGGCCAAACACAATGTGTCAAGCTGGGTCGACCCAAACTAGGATGACCAATGCTAGGTCGGGCTGAGTCGGACCGGACTGAGGCCCATTATGACTCGTTCACTTTCTTTTGGACATATCATTGGCACTATACGTCCGTTTTATGAACCGTTAATGGAGCTCATAATCTTGGAGAATGGTAGTACTTTTGAGTATATTCCAATAGATTTTGGGGTATAGGTGAGATACAGTCAGTTTGAATCGTGCATGAATCCAACCTGACCCTCGGGACTAAAAGGATAATAACTCACTAACCAGGGGTCCGATTGACGCGCCGTCATTTGCGTTGAGACCCCTATGATGTTGATAAACTTTTTGATACTTCTTCATTGATAATCATGAAAATTGGAGTATTGACCAGTAGCTCACGGTGCAGATCCATCCAGAGATGTGTAGACAAAGTGCATAGACCTAGTAGCTAGATGAGACTTGATGACTGCTGACCGATTGACCCGAAGTGACTTGATTTACCCAGTGGGGAGTGCCTGGTTGTGGGGGAATACCCATGGTGGAGGAGTGCCTATTTGTGGTGGCAAACCCGTGGTACTCAACAAGAGGAGTACCTCTACAGGATATTAGGTGGAGCACCTGGTTGTGGCGGCAGAACCACAGTGGGGAGCGCCTTGGTGATGCAGCAGACCCACGGTACTCGATAAGAGGAGTACCTCATCAATCGACTGTTAGTGGGAAGAGACTTGGTGTAGTGGAATTCCCACTGTGCTCAAAATATGAGGAGTTCTCTAGCAACAGTGTTTTCGATAATGCGAATAAAAAACCTTGGTTGAGCTGAGATAGTGTCTTTTGTGTTTTCCTTATGATTGAGATGGATTACATGATAACTAAGGTATATGTATGGGCATATACGTAAGTGGGGTTATCTGTTGGTTTCATAATTTGTGATATATCTTTGTTAGATTTTTTGAGACCATTAGGGTCTCTGGATCCCTACTGAGTATCATTATACTCATTCCTGCATGGGATATGCCCGCACCTTGTTATGATGGATGTAGACAACGGACAATGCTTACCAAGGCTGAGAGTACCTGGAATGGTCGGTACCTGAGGTGGAGCATACACTGTTATGCTCCATGGAGGAGACGAATGAACCTAGAGTGATGAAGAGGTGATTTGTACCTACCCTTCAGGTAGGAACCCCAAAGGATGACCCAGTGGTTGTTTTTCTTTTCATCAGTTTTACTTTCAGTTTCTTGTACTTTATTGTTGGGCCTGTATTTCTGACCCCTTTTATTTAGACACACTTTTGTTATACAATTTTGAGTTGTGTTTTGTTTCTAGCTTGTGCTCTGTTGTGTGTGTTTACAGGTTATAAAGGCAATGCCTTCCCAGTTTTAGGGAATTACACCTTTGGTGCTAGTCGCCAGCCCCTGGCCTATGAAAGGCGTGCTTGGGGTAGTCACAGCATGGGCCCCGAGGGATGGGTCATGACAAATTGGTATCAAAGGAGTCAGTTATACCACAGAACTTAGGACTCTGATCATTTCTATGAAGCAATAGTGTTAAGTTTACTATGGGTGTTTTTTAGTTCAGGGTGTCCAGTGTTGGTGTGGTGACCGACGTATCCATACAACAGGACCCTGACATCTGATTGCTGACTCAGTACACAAAAATACTAATTATGTGTGTATTTTCAAATGTTTTCTTCAAGTCAGCTCAACCGGGACAGCACACCATGTATAATCTTTTAACCGTGTCACATATGTTTCTTTCAGGATGCCTCCTTGTGGAAGACCAGCTAGAGTCCTGAGATTTTTACGTAGAGATACCCTACCAAGCGATGTGGCCTTGGTGGAGGGCCCTTTTCCAGAGGAGGCACCAGTGGTACCACTTCCCATTGGGACACTGATGCCACCAACCCCAGAAGCACACAATGCATGCTGCTTAAGCACATTGCACGAGTTCCAGCACCAGAGGCCACCCAGGTTCTAGGGATATATGGACCCACAGGTGACTGAGGATTGGATGGAGGCTATGGTGATAGTTTTACGACTTGTAGGGACACTAGCCGAACTCACGGTGATTCTTGCTGCCAGACATCTACAAGAATCAGTGGGTAGATGGTGGAGTTTGATGCTCCATGTTCACGACAAGATGACGCTTATTTTCATAGAATTCGAGAGCTTGTTCTGAGTAGAGTTTGTCCTAGAGTCTCTTCGCACAGTGCGCATACAGGAGCTACTTCGTCTGCAGTAGGTAAAAATGAATATAGCTCAGTACTCAGCGAGGTTCACAAACCTCTCACGCTACTCCACTGATATGGTACGAGACCCATTCTTCAGGGCCATGGCCATCGATTAGGGACTCCGGTAGGAGATCAGAGTTTCAATGATCTCACTCAACATGCCGATGTAGGCAGGGGTGTTAGAGAGATCCCTCATAGTAGAGAGTTTCCTTGTTGAGAAGTCTCAAGGAGCGAGATCCACCACTAGTAGGCACGTAGAAGAGTCTTCTACAGCTGGTAGCAGATAGATGTCACAGAGGTCCAAGTGGACTAGACCTACAGTTGGACGACCACATGACTTAGGATTAGTTGTGCAGGGCACCTAGAGAAGAGAAATACATGCCAGAAGTGGGCAATGTTTCACATGCGGCGGGAAAGGTTACATGGCTCGTGACTTTCCATCCTTCTATTCGGATGATAAGAATAAGGTCGAAGAATATCCATGGAATAGACAAAGATTTGATCGAGGCAGTTTGCAGGGAGAAGACGAACGTGGTAGAGGATCTGGTCGTGCAGATAGTGGTGGATGACGATTTGAGGTGCTACCGCCACTACCACCAGGAGGTCCACTCGGAACATAGGGAGCAGGTGGACATGGGAGAGCTCAGCTTCAGGCAGCTGAGGCCTACGATCATAGAGCTCTTGTGATTATACGAGGTGCCATTTGTGTCTTTTCCACCTTAGTTATAGTTATTATAGACACATGTTCCAGTCACTCTTTCATTTCCACTTCCCTCATTCGAAGATCGAAGATTCCGACAGAGACGTTGGATCGATCCTTACAGCTAGATACTCTTACGGGAGTAGACTCAACGATTACACACTAGTTCCGGTAGAGTGATATTACTCTAGGAGGCGAGAACTTCGGCTGGGAACTCCTAGTAGCGTCCCTGAGGCTTTACGACGTCATCTTGGGTTTGGAATGGTTATCTACATTCCATGCTCAGATTTACTATATTAGGCACAAAGTGCAGTGTGTCCGCACAGATGCGACCAAGTTTACCTTCACCGGTGAGAATGGAGCCTTTGCAGCATATGATGGACTTTCCCGGAGGAGAGTCTAGCCAATCACTAATCAGTTGGCTTTCCATACTCTTGTAACAGTTGATGTGGAAAGTTTGAGTTATCCTGTAGTGGTGGACTAGTACACATATGTTTTCCCTGATGATGTTCTAGGTCTACCCCCTTGTAGGGAGGTATACTTTTACAATGACTTCTACCACGGGATGACACTGATATCTACTCCATCATATCAGATGGCTCCCGCCGAGGTTCGCGAGCTGTGGGTACAACTTGAGTACATGCAATGGAAGGGATTCATCTGACCCAGTGTTTCTCCCTGGGCAGCCCCAATTCTATTCGCCAAGAAGGCGGATGGGAGCTTGAGGATTTGTGTTGACTATCGACACCGGATCCAGGAAACTATGAAGAACAAGTACCCACTCTCGAGGATTGATGACCTGTTTGATCAGCTGAAGGTAGCATAATGGTTCTTGAAGATAGACCTCAAATCAGGCTATCACCAGCTCAGAGTTCGAGATGAGGATGTACATAAAACAACCTTCAGATGTCGGTACGACCACACTGAGTTCTTAGTTATACCATTCAGCATAACCAATTCTCTATTAGTGTTCATGGGACTCATTAATAGGATCTTTCATCCATTCCTTGATCTCTTTTTCGTAGTCTTCATAGATGACATTCTGATCTACTCAACAACTGAGGAGGAGCATGCCTATCATTTGCGGGTAGTACTGGACACACTCCAAGAGCACCATCTTTATGGTAAGCTCTTGAAGTGCCAGTTCTTGATCCGAGAGGTTAACTTTCTAGGATATTTCATATCAAATGATGGAGTTGTAGTGGATCCAGTGATGATTGAGGTGATACTTTCTTGGGAACCACCCAAGAGTGCGATGGAGGTGACGAGTTTCCTGGGTTTGGCTGGTTATTACCAGAGATTTGTGCCAGAGTTCTCCAGAGCTACAAGACCACTATCATCCTTGATAAAGATGGGGCAACCCTGTTTGTGATTGGGGATATGCCAGTAGAGCTTTTAGGAGCTGAAGAAGAGGCTAGAAATTTCCCCCATCTTGAGGCTTCCAGAGGAAGGCATAAGGTACGTAGTCTACTGCGATACATCAGAGACCAGACTCAGATTTTTCCAGATGTAGGAGTGAGTAGTGATCGCATATTTCTCTCTTCATCAAAGACAACATGAGCATGTCTACGCTACCCATGACTTGGAGTTAGCAGCAGTGGTCATTTAATTGAAGATGAAGCTACACTGTCTGATGGGAAAACATTTTATAATGTACTATGATCACAAGAGTTCTAGGTATATCTTCTCTCAGAAGGACCTGAACCTCAGATAGGGATTTTGGCTTGAGTTCCTCTAGGACTATGAATTTGAGATGGTCTATACTCCTAGGAAGGGGAACGTTGTTGCAGATTCACTCAATAGGAGATATGGTATACATATTCTTGGTGAGGTGACAGAGCAGTTAGTTGGTTTACTGACATCCTTTATGGATAGAGATGGAGAAACCTTACTTCAGTCCCTTACAGTCACTCCCCCGCTTCTTCAGCAAGTCTGGGAGGCATTGCGTAGGGACACTGACTGCGAGACATGACGTGCTCAGATATCCATAGGGCAGACACCTGATGGATTTTCTGAAGGTGGGGAGAACGCCATCCTCTTCAGAGGATGTACTATGGTACCAGTGTCACTTCATGAGGAAATGTTGAGGTAGTTCCACACATCCCCTATATAAGTACATCGAGGAGTGGAAAAGATGTACTAGGACCTCCGACAACAACATTGGTGGTTGGGAATGAAGAATGCAGTTGCGGAGTTTGTCAATCAATGCCTCACTTGTCAGCAAGTGAAGGGGAAACACCAGTTACCAGCATGCTTTGTTCAGCATTTTGAGGTCCCAGAGTGGAAGTTGGATGGGATATCCATGGATTTCATTACAGGACTTCCACATATATCTAGTGTTTAGTACTCGATCTGTGCGATCGTCGACCGACTCACCAAGTCAACCCACTTACTAGAGATTAGAGAGCAAGGTTTAGTAGAGAGCTCAGTACACCTCTATGTGCAAGAGATTGTGCGGTTACATGGAGTACCTTAGATGATTTCCTTCGATCATGACTCACATTTTACTTCCTGGATATGTAAGGGGTTGCAGGAAGCTTTCAGGATGTAGTTTCATTTGAGCACCGCCTTCCATCCTCAGACGGATTTCCGGACTGAGCGAACCATTCTGACCCTCCAGGATATGTTGAGTTCTTTTTTAATCGACTTCGGTCATAGATGGGAGGATCACATGTTTTTTTTTGGAGTTTTCATACAAAAATAGCTATCACTCCACCATTGGGATGTCACCTTTCGTGGAATTTTATAGGCGACCTTAGAGATCACCTTTGTGCTGGACTGACCCAGGGGAGTCAGCACTAGTGGGACCAGAGATGGTATAGGCTACCACAGAGAAGGTGATGATCATCCAGGAGTGGATGAAGACTGCATAGAGTAGGTAGAAGTCGTATGATGATAAGAGATGAAGACCTCTAGAGTTATAGGATTGAGACCACGTCTTTCTGCATGCCTCACCACAACAAGGCTTAAGGAGATTTGGCCGAGGTGGCAAGTTATCTCTGAGATTCATCAGACCTTTTCATGTCCTCCGCAGAGTTGACAAGGTGGATTACCGCTTAGCTCTTCCAAATCAGTTTCATTGGGTGCACGACATCTTCCACGTATCCCAGGTGAGAAGATACGTGCATGACCCTTCCCACATCGTCGTCCATGGCGTGCTGGATGTCAATGATGGGGATAAATTTACAGAGGTTCATGTTGAGATTGAGGATTGATAGGAGAGGGTCCTTTGTGGACAGTCGATACCTCTGGTGTGGGTTCTATGGATGCACATGAACCTCCAAGAGAGCACATGGGAGCGAGAGGCTTAGATTCATGCTCAGTACCCCCACTTTTTCCCTTAGTTATGAGTTGTCGCTTACGAGGACATAAAGCCCTAAGGTGGGGAGAATGTAAAGACCCAGAATTTCCATGTAATTGTTTTTAATTAAATGGACATTTTATGAGTCTATGAAACTTGAATGCGCGTGATTCCGAGGCCCAGAGTGACCGAAATTAATTTCTGAAATTTTTTTGGGTACATTCATTAAACATAAGAGCGGGTTTTTATGACTTTTGAACTGGTGCATGAAATTGAAATCTGAGGGCACCGTTGAACTCGCAGCGACGATATTCGCTTAAGGAGACATTCACCTCGACGAACGTGGGTTGAGAATAAAACATAGATTCTGGTTTTTTTGTAAAAAATAATAAAATAAAATGAACTCCACATTAATTTATTTTTTTGAGCCGCCATGTGGAAATTGGAGGTGGCATCCACCAGAACTAAACCTCCCTATGGGAGTTGAAGTGTGGGGACCACCTGACCATATCCTCCAATGAGAGGTTATGGTGGCGGGGCCCACCTAAACCTACCCTCCTGTGAGAGGTTATGGTGGTGGGGACCGCCTGGGACTAAACCCCCATTTTAATTGTGGAAAACCACTCAACTCCCCTCATTAATGAGGGAGAGTCTCTCCACCCCCTCCATTAATGGTGTCAACCATTCTCTCTTTTAATTGTGCCAAGCTCATGAATTAATTAAGAGGATCCAACTTAACTAATTCACCCAATTTTGAATTATTATGACAATGACTTAATATATTTTTATAAACTATTATTCTTAGATACCTATTCTTTTGTTGGAAAAGGAGGAAGGATCTTTTGAGAGAAAATATCTCGCTAACGAAGAATGTAGAAGGCGTTCTTCCAACATAGAACGCGTTCTTCCAACGAAGAACGCCAGCAAGAAGCGTCTTCGATGTCTTCCTCAGAAGCACCTTGTAGACGCAACTGGCGTGGGATGTCTTCGATGACCGACCCTCCCTCCTCACTGTCTTCAACGAACTGACGCACGAGCTCGGGGTTGGAAGTGCCCGATAGATGCGACGAACGAAGAAAACTCTGTCTTCTACCCCGGGACTCCATCAACAAACAACGAACAAAGGTAGGGGTTTAATTTTATTTAAGTATGATATTATTCCCTTGTTACTTTTCTTCCAAAACAATGAATGCGTACCAACTAATAATCAAGTTTATTCGTAGATGTTTTTCCTTACGGGTTGGGAATATTTTTTTAATGAGGGATTATAGGAAATGATGTTTTTAAGATATCATCCATGCTAGTAATTGTACATTATTCTTGTGAGCCAATTGATATCACCATAAACACGGAGGGTGAGGACCAAACCAACGTGGTCTGGCCCCTCTACCAATCTCCTTTGTGTTGTTCTTTGAAATGGAGGAAAGTGACGTCAAAGGCGATGATGTCTATGGCTACGCTACCTGTGGCCTCGGTGACCCCCGCCGCCCTCACCGTCCATGCCACCCACACCGGCTGTGCCACCCTCTTTGGCCACGCTACCTCAACGGCTATGCCCCTCCCATGCCTTGGCCGAGCCGTACTCCGCATGCCCCGCTGCTCTGCCGTCTGCGCACCCTGCGTGCCCCTCGCCGCCGCTGGCCGAACCAGCCTGTTTGCCTCCACGCACTACGCATGCCCCACAGCTCCGCTGTTAGTGCGCCATACGGATCCCAGGCTGAGATGGACTTCCGACCCTGGCCACACCACCCCATCCCTGGGTCGAGCCACCCCGAGCCGGCCCCTCGCGGTGCCCTCCGAGCCAAGTCGTGCCCTCTCGGTGCCCTCTGGGCCAAGCCACCAAAGTGGCTCCCTCCAGGATGAACCACCATCACGCCGACCCATGGCCGGTCTACACCCTCATGACCGGTCTACGCTCTCACGGCCCTCTGCGACCCCTCACAGCCAACTGGGTTAGGCCCAGTGGGCTGGGCCGAACCTAACAGGCTGGCCTGCCTAATGGTATGGGCCAGACCTAACGGGTCAGGCTGGGTCACCCCGGACCAGGTCGGCCCCTCCTGGGTCAGGCTGGGTTGGACCGGACCTGGGCCCATTACGACCTATTCACTTTCTTTTGGCCATATCTTTGGAACCACATATTCGTTTGACCAACCATTAGAGACACTGGTAATCATTGAGCGGGGAAGTACCTTTGAGTATATTCCACTAGAGCTTGGGGTATAGTTGAGATACTGTCTGGTTGGATCATGCACGAATCCAACCAGGCCCCCAGGACTAAAATGCTAATAACTCACTGACTGGGCGTCCGATTAACGCGCCGTCAGTTGTGTTGAGACCCCTATGACATGGAGGAACTTTGAGATAATTCTTTGTGGAACATCGTGATAGTTGGAGTATCGACCAGTATCTCTTGGAGAAGATCCTTCCAAAGACGAGCAGATAGAGTGCAGAGACCTAGTAGCTGGCTTTGACTTGATGACTATTGACCAATTGACTTGGAGTGACTTGACGACTGCTGGTTGATTGACTCGCGGTGACTTGACTAGCCCATTGGGGAGCCTTTGGTTGTGTTGGCAGACCGACGGCCAAATAGAACCTGGTTGTGGAGGCAGGCCCATGATACTCGATATGAGGAGTGACTCTATATGCTATTATGGGGAGGGATGAGTTGTGGCGGAAGACCCACAGTGGGGAGTGCCTTGTTGACGCAGCAAACCAACAATACTCTACATGAGGAGTACCTTAGTATTCAAAGGTTAGTGGGAAGCACCATGGTGTCGCAGCAAGCCCAATATAATATACAGAGGAGGAGTTCTCTCTAAGCCGTGGATTCTATAATGTGAATAAAAATCCTGGTTGAGGTGAGTCAGTATCTTTTGTGTTTTCCTCATGATTGAGATGGATTACTTGATAACTGAGGTATATGTATGGGAATATACCTATGTGGGGTTTTCTATTGATTTCATAATTTTTTGTTTATCCTTGTTGGATTTTGTGAGACCTTGAGGGTCTCAGGGTCCCTACTAAGTATTGTTATACTCACCCCTACACGTTCTATGACCACCCCTCCTTGTGTTGGATGTAGATGACAGACAATGCTGACCATGGTTGAGAGTATCAGGACTAGACGGTACCCAGGGTGGACCTTACGGCGTGACGGTACACAGAGGAGATGAATGGCCCTAGAGTGCTGAGGAGGCGGTATGTAACTACCCTTCAGGTAGGAACCTCAGAGGACGACCTAGTATCAATTTTTCTTTTCTTCAGTTGTACTTTTAGTTTCTTGTACTTTACTAGTGGTCTTGTATTTCCAGTCCCTTTTTACATTCATCAAAATTTTGTTATATAGTTTTACTTAGTGTTTTGTTTCCATATTGTGCTATATTTTGTGTGTTTACAGGTTATAAAGGCAATTCCTTCCCATTTTTAGGGAATTACGCCTTTGGTGCTAGTCACCTGTCCCTGGCCTATGGAAGGTGGGCTTGTGGTAGTCACAACACGGGCCCTGGGGGACGGGTCATGACACTTGACCCATAAGAGATGCCTCACTGATCTCCTTCCAGAACAAGAGTGACCTACATGGTCTCCCATACAAGGAATCAAGAGGTTCCTTATTGAGAGTATAGTGGTAGTTATTATTGTTTGAAAACTATACTGAGGGGATGTGATTATCCTAGATCCGCCCAAAGTCTAACATGAAAGAACTCTACATATCCTATAACACCTTGATAGTGCACTTAGTAATCCCATATATCTTGGTTTGAAAGGCTATACCCATCCACATATGGGTCTTGAATTCCTCTTACATAACCCTCCACAACAATTTCTTCAACCACATATTGTAGGTTTCAGGCATAGAGAAAGAATATGAGGGACGATACCCACATTTTCTTTTTTACAATAAGCAATGATTAATCCATGATCTATACAATGATGAATGTTGTGATATATACAGTTGAATTAATGAAAAAACAAGGTATAGAAACCCAAAAAAGGGAGAGGAGATCAACACATGTTTTTTTAATTAAGTTAATTAAATAAAAATTACCTACAATGTTTTTATTTCTTCATTGATGTGGCTGGCGATATATTTGTGTTCTACCATCATTTATTTACAGAAATCAAGTTTAGATTTCCTCTAGATGTGATCCACATATGTTCTAGGAATCTCTAAATGTAACCAAAGGATTATCTTGGTTGTAGCATAGATATTCCTTGTGCTTTCATCGTCTTCCAAGACCGCCTCTAGAATCGCTTTCAATGCAATCTCCTTGATCAAGTGGAGGAGGAATGCTCACCATTTTTCAGAGTGATGTTGAGCAATGGGGATATATGGGAAAGAAAGGATTATCCTTGAATCATTGTTCACAACTGAAAATTATTTTTATAAAATAATATAATTTAGTATATATATTTATAGTGTTAAAATAAAATAATTTCAAAATATCCCTTTTTATTATTTAATCCTAGAAAAACCCCATGTCAAATAATAAATTGAATATTATCATATCATGACATGTTCTTAACATTTTGATAAAAATTAAATATTATTTAATTATATAATATTCAATATTATCATTTCCCACCGGACCATTAAGCTCGATCCTCTGTTCCTCCATAATATTTATTGGTCCCAGAAGAATGTCTATTTATTTATAAATTAAATATCACTGCATTATTTTCAAATAGGTAAATAAAAATTATATTTACTAAACAATAAATAAATATTTCTATACGATCAAGAATATATGAAAAGTTATTAAACAATTTATGGGAATAATATTAATTCAACCTCGTAAATAATACATAGTAATATAATATTTAAATGAGATTATGGATAAACTTAACATGTGACCCTCTATGAAACTTTCATAGTGGAATTAGGCGAAGAATCCTAAAGTCTTAGGTTAGTATATATTAAAATTCCAAGGGACCCATAGAGAATTAATTTAATTCCACAATGACATTTCTCCTCATACAAATTCTTACCATGTAATATAATCCATTTATCTAGAAATCTCTAATCAAAAGGTTTGCAATACAGTTACATCAACCAATGTGCTTGATTTCTCTTTCATTGAATTCTTAGAAATTGAACTAGCATATTTATCACCATGGATAAGAATTTATTTAAACTATATCATTACCAATAAAAGGCCTGAGATATTAAGTTCTGTTAAATAACCCAAGTGATAAATCCTTTATCAAATTATTCATTAATGAAATATTACTCATGATGCACCCAATATATCATACCTCACCATGAACATTTCTGGTCCCAAAATTCATAAATACATCTAAGTTTGTGACTCATAACACTCACTAGTAATAATCTTAATGACTAAAGACCAATACACACATCCGTATGTAGGAACATCCAATGACACTTGTGAATACAGATTTCCATCTTGTGTGTCTCGTTATCATAATATCCTACTAGATACTACCTAGGGAATATAACATGACAAGGTTCCTCAAAGTCCATTGAGTATCCACCCCTAATAAAATGTAATTTTTTTCCATTAAATGATATCATCAGAATGTAGAACAGATATACCATTCTGGTGTCATATCACTTTTAGGTTCTCATTATTGTAGGGATTCACTATGACCATTTATTGAGATAGTTACTCTAATAAAATTATCACATACAATGTCATGAAGATGAAAAATCATGATGTGATAAGGAATATATTAACATTCAATACTGTAAATAAAAGTTATCATAATGTAGACAAGAAGTTGGTTGAAGGGAACCATCTCCAATAGACTCCAACTTTCACTAGAGCCTACTGCTATCAACCTTCAATCCACTAACTCCCACATAATATGTAATCTTCTGATGATATATGCCTTTAGTCAAGGAGTCCAAAACGTTCAATTTCATGGGTACTATGTTCGATGTAACTTCACCCCTCTGTTATTAATCTCTCAAGAGGTGATACTTATAGAGTATGTTCTTTGTCTGTGGATGTGACATTGTCTCTTTTACAATTTCCACCAACACTATATTATCATAATATAATGTGAGAGGGTATTTACTTCTAGGCACCACATTACGATCCTGTAAAAAGTTCAGAATCTAAATAGATTTCTTTTCTGCATCATAAGATGATATATATTTGGAATCTACTATAGAATCACATACAACTAGATACTTTGAACACCTCTAGGTCATTGCTCCTCTATTGACACAAAAAATATCCTTATTACAACTTCATATCATTATGATCTTTTTGAAAACCATCGTCATCATTCCCTCTGATAAAAAGATCCTCATCTCCTCCATACACCGATAAAATAATCATAGTTCGTCTCAGATACTAAAGGAAACTCTTAAAAATAATCCAATATTGTTCTCCTAGATCATCGTGATATCTACCTACCCTACTCAATCCGTAGGTAACATCATGTCTAGAATATCATATAAAATACATGATTGATCCTGTCACTGGACTATATGGGATATTAGTCATTCTATATTTCTACTACTGTGTCTTGGGAAACATTTTCTTATAAATATGTAATCAATGTGACACTAGAACCATTCCCCTCTTGGATTATATCACACTGATTATCTTTAGTTTCTAGTCAGTATATTCTTGTTTGCTAAGTCCAAAACCACTCATGAATCAATCATGAACGATCTTGATCCCTATAATTTGGGATCCTTCACCTATGTTCTTCACGGAGAAGAACTTGTTCAACCATTCCTTCACTAACTATAAGACAAGTACTTATTTTACAATATGCAATATGACTTCATAATACAGTAGTCAGATAGAAACAACATTCCCATTACTCCTTTTATAAATACACATCTCACACTCATTATTAATCAAACAAAATTATATTATTGATTCATCATATCGAATGTTCCATAACCTATATTCTTACTTCAATCCATTAATGGATCTCTAAAACATGGAAATATTTTTGGCATCACCTGTAGTCCCAAACACTTTTGGTTGTGTCATATAGACCACTTCTAGAAGGTTCCTTTTAAGGATTTCATTTTTTACATCAATATTCCAAATCTCATTGTCATAGTAAGCTAATATGGAAATTATGATTTGTATTTATTTAAAAATGGAAAATGGTGAAAAGGATTCATCACTGTTAATACCATGATGTTGTTTGAAACCTTTATCCACTAGCCTTTCATTATAGGTAGTTACATTAACATCCATGTCCAGTTTTCTCTTGAATACACATTTACATCCAAAATGATTTACATCAACTAGCACATCAACTAGAACCCAAAAATGGTTCTGATATATCTAATCCATCTCATAAATCATAGATCCCAACCATATTACACCCTTTGAGCACTATACTGCCACTTTCTAGGAGATAGGTTCATCATTTTCCAACAATAATGAGTCACCATATTTTCTAACTCTAAAACCACTTCCATATGGTTTTCTTACCTCTCTTATAGTCCTACACAATACTTATGTTTTAGGAACAACATATTCTATTGGGTCATGTGGAACTTATTCCTATAAAAACTCCTATATAACGTGAGCATAGAATTTATCAATGTCAATCACACTCCCACTATCCATTTTGAGGATATGATCCCTCTCAAGAAAACATCTTTTCTGGAGACAAACAATTTATCGTATATGGGGATGTATTGGTAGTATCCCTTTATTTCCTTGGGATACTCTATAATGATACACCTCATGCCTTGGGGTTCTAGGTTTTTGTATGAGAAATATTTAACAAAAGTATCTCAACCCCATACATGTGTATACAAAAAAAATGTTTCATTCCACTCCAAAGATCAATGATAATTTCGTTTTTTGATTTAGTTGGTACTCGGTTTAATGTGAATGCTATAGTTTGAAATGAATATCACCAAAAGAATAATGGAAGATCTGCATGACTCATCATCGACCTTACAATGTCTGAAAAGCTATGATTCCTTCTTTAACTAACACTATTCCACTATGTTTTATATGGTGGATTTAGTTGATATAAAATCCAAAACTCCCATATAATTTCGATGAACTCTTGGTTAATATTTTTTTTTACCTTGATCCAATCTAAGATTATTTATCTTTTTTCCATGTTGATTCTATAATTAATTAATTAATTCCTTGAATTTCTCATTGTACTCAGACTTATTCCTCATTACTTATATATATATATATCCATTTATACTCAAATTATTAGTAAATGTTATGAAGTAGTAATATCATTCTCGACATTCTACTGAAAATGTCTGACACACATCAGTATGTACCAATCCTAGAAACTCTATGGACCTTTCACAATATCCACCAAATGGTGGTTTGGTCATTTTTACTTGTAAACAAGCATGATATCTATCATGTGGTTTTAGCTCAAATGAGTATAAATAACCATCTGGATTGACCCTTGTCAAATTCTTCATGTTTACATGACTAAGATGGTGATGCAAAAGTAGGGTTTTGTATGAGTCATGTGAACTTGATTCTTTATCAATTACAAAAAATTGGTTTTCAAAATTTAATATATATGAACTGTTATTTATATGTACCATACCATAAAATATTTTTTCCATTTAAAATAAAGAAATTTTATTTCCAAACATGAAAATAAACCCATATTTAAAAAAAAGAATCAAAAATAATGTTTTGGGTAACTATAGTCACCTGATAACAATCACATAAAACCAAAATCATTCCCATTTATAATGAATGGTGGTAGTCCCCAATGGAATGAACAACCATCCTTACACCATTATAATCTTGTAGACCCAACTCTCCTTGGTAATTTTGAAGAATCTACATGGTTATTACATTTGGATACATAAATGTCCACCAGAAGCTATATCTAATACTCAATGTGTAGATATGTAAATATTGAACTTCATAATGAACACGCCTTTAGCTTCCCCTTTCTTTTGGGTGAAGTTCCCCTTCTAGTGGCCTAGTTTTACACAAAAAAATTATACTACAACCCTTTCCTCTCCCTGCCTCTAAGATATCTTCTTCTTAGTAAGACGATGCTCAGGATATTTAGAATGTTTATAAGTCTTGGTCCCCTTTTCCTATTACTTACTCTTCTTATTCATCTAAAGAACTATGGGTTTTAACTCTCCATATCCTTATTCACTTGGGAGGATCATGGTTATATGTTCTGGTTGGCTCTACTAATTATTTCTCGTAGTATAATTCAAAATAAATCTGTAGAAGGTCATGAAAAATGATGAAAGTATGATATCTATAGACAACTCATATAGGAATAAATTCTATAAGATGTACATGTCCTCAATTTAGTCGATATATTTGACTAAATGAGGCCCAAATGGCATAGATTGTCCAAGATTATTGGGAAGAAAAGCATTGGAGATCTCATACCTCTTTTATCTGACCTTCTCTTGATATAGATCATGAAGGTGAGACTTCATTCTATATGCATCCATTTTATCATATTTCATTAATATCTCATTAGAAATGGATTATGGCATGAGGAACTAAAAATATATTGAATTATTCCAATGCTTCTCAAATAGAGGTAGTTATTCATCACTTGCCTCATTTCTAGGTGTAACTGGTAATGGTTCTTCCAGTACATATAATCTCTATCCATTGTGAAGGTTGATGTGTAGACGCATCTTCCGTTCATAGAAATTCATGCCAGTGAGAAGGTTTTTCTGCTCTAGAATGGATCAAAATGATATTTTTTATATCATGTTAATTCTTTTTCTACAAATAAGAGAAGAATTTATTTATTACATTATCTGATAAATTTAGAAAAATTAATAAAAATTATATTTATTAGTCTCCCAAACTTTTATAAAAATTAAATAGCCCTCACTATTGGGTTCATAAAATCATTTTTCTTGTACATTAATGTGTCAATGATCCATATTACCACTCTCATTACCCCAACATTGGTTGTTCAAGAAACTTCAATTGTTTTAGATATACGTTTCAAATGCCAACTACATTAACTCACAGTTCCTTAATCTAGTGAGTGGACTCCCCTATCCTAAAATCCTTTAATTGGATTTCCTCAACAATTGCCTCTCAGTGAATCCAAGTCCTTCTTTGGGAATAAACCCTTGATGTGAAACAATTCTAGTCAACCAAATACCTCATGTTATAATTCCTCGATAATTGAATGCAACCCAAATTTTGTGGGTCATGAACTTTGAATAGTGTTCCGATTATAACTGATATTATGGAATTCTATACAGACCTAATATTTTATTGGGTTATATACTCCTTTATACATTAATTTCCAATTATTATACATAAGATAGTTTATTTCATTTCCATATTGCATGATTTTTAATTCATTGACTATGTGATCATGAAAAAACATACATAATGAATAACCATGAAAATGAGAAAAATAAAATTAAGGGTTTGATCCTAAGCTTATACAAATGGTTAGTTTATCTAAAGGATTATAAAATAATCATTGACATTGAGGATAAATACATTAAACCAATTTAGGTACATGTTTACAGCTTTCCAGTAGTCCACCTTTATATCTTATGTGGATTGGTTTCACCTCAACTCCTAACATGAAGAGCCTCCACCAGCTTGGGAGTTCCATCCATTACATATTCATTAAATCAGATTAAAGTGAGGGGTAAAAGGGGATTTACATAAAAGAAACCATGGGCATTATGGCCCTATATAGTAATAATGAGAGAAGGCATGTAATCAAATAATATAATTTAATAATAAATTAAAATGAAAACTATCACAAAAAAGGACTGTTCTAGCTCATGATCATCCACATGCATACAACATATTATTCTTATAATAAAACTAGCCTTAAATTCGTAATCGTTCTTATTTAAGATGAATCATGCTTAAATCGATTAATTATTAACTTTAATTAGTCAATACTTTTTTCTTAATCCATATCTGAATTTCATTGTGATTCTCATCGATTATAATTTTGTAAAAATTAAAAAAAATCATTTAAAATTAACCATGTACATAAATGTACCTTGGATCCAACACATTGAATACCCATTTAAATCAACCCAACATGTATTATACTCACATACTATTTTACTATTGTGATATATGAAAAACATGACTTATCATGTACTTCCACAACTTGTACTTCATGGATGATTACACAAATTACATGATTTTTCGGACACATGTTATGCTTCAATGTTTGTAGAGTGAAAACTTGTAATATGACTCATTCATGATATAAAGATCTTGAAAAATACAAAAATATTAATTATTCATTTAAATATTAATGTGAATTAAAACATATCACATGGAATGTCCTATCTTTATGAAGACACACAAGTAAATATATCATGGTTTTCATATTAAAATAAATAAATTATAAATATACATAACTTGGTATACATAAAAGGAGTGTAAATTTGATCTACATGGTGTGTACACATCTCACCATCATTCTAGGACACACACCATGGGACTCAACATGTATTATGTGCATCAAAAAATATCAAGTACATGGCATGTCCAGTGGTACATATGATGTGTTGAATTTGTGTTACAGGATCACATGTTTGGTAGGCCATGTACGGAATACATGGGCTATATTTGATGAAAAGGGATAACACACCATGTCTAATGGGACACATGGCATGTAGTCTTGCAGACCATCAGGCAGTTTATCCCATCCTAGATGTAGTTTAATAAATTACTACAACATGTGTTATTAATGAAATTTGGATAATTAATTGATAAATTAACTCATAGTGCATTGTACACAACTACATAGTGTGTTTTTCTATGATATCCCGAAAGGTTCTTTGGCTCCACCAGACGATTTCCTCAAAAAAAATTTAAATCATAAAATGAATTTTTTTCTATTAGATCTATGAGGACTGATGAAGGATGAAAAATATCTCATAATATAGGTTAAAATATTGATTAAACTTGACTTGATGAATAAAATTATGAGTTTAGAAATCAATAACAAATATAAATAATTATAAAAAACTATATGACCATCTGATACAACTTGTAGCTTCTGGGTGTAGTAGAAGCACGTAAGGGATGTAGAAAAACTTTTATTTTATCCAAAATCAATGATTAATCCTAGATATATATGATGATGAACGTCGTGATTCATAGAATTGAATAAATGAACAAGGAGGTGATAGAAACACTGAACTTAGGGAGAGGAGATCAATTTTTTTATTATTAATTTAATCAAATATGGATTTCATCCAGGTTATTCCTTTTTCATTGATGTGTTTATAAATAGATCTTTGATTCATAGTCAATTCATTATAGAAAACATGTTTACATTTCTTAAGTGGTGATCCAAACATGGTATAAGAGTCTCTATACACCACTAAATTAGTTTTTGGGTGCTAGCATAGAAGAACATTGGGCTTGTGTCATTCTCTTAGATCGCTTCAATAATCGCTTCCAATGTGTTCTCCATGATCTGGGGGAGGATTATTCCTCAATATTATTGGGATAATTCTTGTAGAATGGATCTCTCAAGGCTTGAGAGGAATATCCTTGAAGAATTGTGCACATTCGATTAGGCTGATTAAATGATAATATAATTGGGTATTTATATTTATAGAGTTAAAATAAAATAATTATAGATGTGCCAATATTATTATTTAATCCCAGAAAAACCCCATGTAAAATAATTATAGTAATATTATCATTTCTTGACACTTTCTTAACATGATAATTTTAATTAAATAGTATTTAATTAAAGAATATTCAATATCATAATTTCTCTCTAGACCATTAAACTCATTCCACCATTCTTCCATAATATTTTTTCGGCCCTAGAATAATGTCTATTTATTTAATTATTAAATATCACTACATTATTCACCAAAAAATATTTAAATATTATTTTTAATAAATAGTAAGTAAATATTTATATGAGACAAATTATTAATGAATAATTATTAAACCTTGTATGGGAATAATATTTATTCAATATGTTAAATAATAAATAATAATATATTATTTAACTGAGATTCTTGATACACTTAGTGTGTGATCCCCTAGGCATCATTCTTAGTGGCATTGGAGAAAGTGGCTTAAAGTACAAGGTTAGCATCTAAAAACATACCCAGTCACCCATAGAGACAGAAGTTAATTTGGTAATGAAATGTCAACTCATTCGAATGCTTTCCATGTAATGTAATCCCTTTACCTTAAAATCATAAATGAAGTGGCTTTGATGCAAGTTCCATCAACCCATTCACTCAATTTCAATTTCATTGACTTACTAGAAATGAAAAATTCATTTTGATCATCAGGGCCATGGATTTATTTAGGATATATCATTTCCATCATAGGGCCTGAGATATTAACATATGTTAAATAATATAAGGGATAAATCCTTTCTCACAATATTAATTAATGAAAAACTGGTCCCTAATAGTAAGGATTTGAACAGACTTCATGGTATATTAAAATATCACCTAGATGGAATCAAATGCACTAACTATCTACAGAATCCCAGTCAAAAACAACATGGATATATTGACCCATTTCCACTAAGGCATCTCAAGGGGCTGTAACTAACGACCACAACCTTATGCCCAGCCATCACCTATTTATAGGTGAGGTACTGATAGGAAATCTCTACCACTCTCTATCCCATTTCTTACCTCAAAATCTACCTTTAAATGTCTACATACATATTTCCCATTACAAGATGTTTTTTAAAAGATAATTCTAGAACTCTCTCATCACATTCTCTTGCATCATGTCTAGGTCCACCGTCCTTCATTGGAAAATGATGAAGTGATTTCCACCTTCAGAAAATATATCATGTGAATATATTGAGGATATCCAGTCCTACATGAACTCATAGTTTTTGTCTCAAAATAACGACTCTCTCACAATCTGATATAGTATAGGATTCAACACCATCAATTGAAGAAAAATTTCACCCACCTATTATACAAGGTTCACCTGCAAGGAATACAACTTATATAAAGCCTCCTACAACAAATGGACTGTGATTTCTTCTTACTGGTAATCTACCACCACGTTGATCTTCTATGGATTATATACTATAACATATTCATAGTCTTGTAGGGACTATAACCAATGTATTTATCATAGGATCAATCGACTATATTTGAAGACATACTGGAGATTCTGATGGTCTATGTAAACCACAAAGGGATCTCCTAGAAGATAGTGCACCCACATCCTTAGATATAATACTACCACTACTAGATCTAGGTTTTTATTTGTCTACATATGCTCGTGGGGTCCCATCATACCCAACACATATGTAGTAACGACCTGTCTATGCATAATCAAACACCTGAGCCTAGCTCATAAGGAATTGAAATACACTATGTACATCACTCCCTCTTCCATCAATTTCCCAATATGAGCACACATAAGCCTCAACATCAACTCCTCAATGTCAATTTATATCTACTCAATCTTGGAAAAAATATTCCCTTTACAAGTTACGGTGGTCAAAAGTCCATAATCCAAGAGAATCTTCCCAAAAACCTATTATAGAACCCTTCCAATGTATGAAAAAATTGTATCTTTGAAATGTATTTTGGTGGATCCCAAGAAAGAACAACATCATTCTTCATTGATTACATAGATAATACCTAATCAAAAATTAAATTCCCCACCAAGGGAACATCATGAATCCAAAACATGAACATCTTGTTTTTACCATAAAGAGGGTTCCACCGAAGAAATTTTCAGACTATCCAAAAGTGTTCTTCAGGATCCTCCACTAACATAGATTATATGATTATATCACTGATAATGAAATCCACTAAATAGATCATGTATGTATGGAAGATCTAGTTCCTCAAGTCCATAAACATTGTTGGTGAATTCATCATAGTAAAGGGAACCAACATGAACTCATAGTGTTCATAGAGACTTTGGAATGATAGATTTAGAATATCATCCTTAAGAACCCTTAAGTAGTAGTATTTGGACAAAGGAATGATCTTTGAGAACAATATCAAAACTCAAAATAGATAAAACAGGGTTTAAATCCTCTACAATAATTACTTTTTCTTTATCATGCTCGAGTTTATGAGACGAAAATCCATGAAGAGCCTCATTCTCTCATCCTCAGTTTTCATGAACAACAATGGAGCTTCCTCGAGTGACACATTGAGTCTGAAAAAACACTTCTCTAGAAGGTTATCACACTATAATCAAAGTTCTCAAATCATATTAGGGGTCATATGATATGATGTATATGATATTAGAGAAGACCTGGGGAGCATGTTGATGAAAAAATTCATCTCTCACATCATAAGTATTCCCAAAATGAATTATATGAAATAAATCCATAAAATAATCCATGAGTAGAGGAATTAAATTTAATTAAGAGTTTCCTACACCAAGGGATACACTCAAAAAAATATGGATAATGGGATGCAGCCTTCAGCTCAGAAAACCTGCTCACCTTACCCTGAAATTTGTATCACCCATAAAGAAGAATTTTATCCCATCAGTGAAATGGAATATGTCTCCTCTTAAGTGACAGTCAATATAGTATTGGAACATGGAAAACCAATCCATACCCAACAAGACATTACATGATTCATTTTTTGATGACCAAAAGTCCCCACAAGAACCTAGTTCCAACAAGCTATAGCTCACACTACTGGTAGATAAAATCTATAGAAGAAATGATCTTCATAATCACCTTAAGGCAGAGAAGTTATGGTAAAGACTCAACTAAGAGATCCATATTTCACACCCTAAGTAAATATAAGAAAGAATTAAATACAGCTATGTCCCCTAATACAGAGGAAATAATAGATTAATCAATTATCATAACTATAATTATCTTGTGTGTTTCAGGTTCATATGCATCCATAGCCTATAACTATCTGTGGCCCCAGATGCCAAATCAATCAGCCTAATGTGGGGTTCATAATGGTGGTGGTGTATGGTCTCATAGCATCATCCACCACCCATCGATCCTACTCCTAGAGATCCACCTTGTCATATACCAGCTCCACCTTCCTCGGGACCTCCTTGTACTCTTCTGTAACATCCTTGATCATGAAGCTGCCTCTACCATGGTGTTCCATACATTATCATCCTTCAATAATCATCACGTATGGTAGGGATATCATTAAAAATATAAAAATGACCATCTCATGAATATTACCACCCCTCTTTGAGGTTACCTTTTCTTCTATGATTACCCTGACCACATGCCTGAGTGTGATACTGGGAATATCTCCCACACAAATATCTTGTGGAATTATACCTTTGTGTTGATACAGATGGAACATCCCAATAAAAACCACTGGTAGCTCTAACTGCCTATTATCACTCTGAAAATAATCCCTCAATCACCAGAAACCATTCCAACCCCCATAATAGGTGGGAATTTCGTAGGGGTACTACACTACCAAAAATAACTCATCGGAGACACTACTCAAACATCCATGCTCAGAAGTATCCATCCCAAATACTATCAAGGGAGTACCATGTTTGTTTTTTGAACCTTGAAGAAGAATCATCAGTAGTGTTCCCTCCTTACTATATCTCTAGAAGCACCTAACTCTTAACTGAGTGTAATATGTATGGGTAGTACTCCACTTAGAATAGCTATTGGAATTCGGCCGATGAAAGTGTCGATTCTTCATTCTTATTTGTAATTAGACATAAAAAATACCATAATTATCCACATAAAATGATACCTACTAGAATATATACCTTATTAGCCAGTTTATGGATAATTATAAAGACACGAATCACTGACTGTATCCAATCCTTTACTATCTATGGATCTAGCACATGATTGAACCTCAACGACCCCTCGCACTGGAACTTGTGGAGTTCACTAAGCCTGTGCACATCCTCAGTTGTATCTAATGGTATTATATGATGCATAATAGGTAGGGGTTCGTCTACCTATCCACATGGGGAAATGATATCATGGGATGAACCCTGAAATAAGTCCTCATCACACATCAATGTGTTTTTAAGATTTGAAACTAGTAATATGGATGGTTGTAGTCACATAGGCATCCTAAAAATTTAATCAAGATGTACTATGGTTATATGAGCATATATATATATATATTATGGGGATATAACTCAATAATGAAAATCAAAAGACTCAACCCAATATGATGCATGTACCATTGATCCATGTAACCAATGTCTCATTATGGTGAGTAAACAAGCATGTAACGAATGGCTCAGTGAATGGTTACATCGACCACCACACCAACAATGGATTTATTAGCATGAAAGTCACACTCAAAAGACTTTGACACCTTTTCCGAAAATCCACATCATGTAAAAATATTGTTACTAAAACAAAAATTGTTCCATGGAATGAACTACTCTGATACCAATATGTCATGACCTGACCCAACAGGTCTCGAGCTGCAAATACCATCGGCCTGCCTATATAGGCAAGGGGTAGTGAAATATTATAACAAGCAGAACTATATTTAAAGGCCTTTACATAGTGTACCTTTACCCAGACACCTAACCTTATCAAATGATGAGTGTAGGGGAATAATCACAGAAAAGTGAAAATAGAGAGAATAACTGTGCATGTAAAAACCACTTGGGTGTACAAGAGTATCATATTGTAAAATAGAAGGACAATGGTAAAAATGCAATCCTAACAAGATAGATGTACCATCCTAAAAAAATAAATGTAAAAAGTTTAGAGAGCCCATATCCAGATCTCTAATCTTCAACCATCATATATAGTCAAATACAACAGGTATACCTCTTCTCCTCAATAATCGTGGATGACCTTTTCATAATATACATAAGACAAAATACATGATGGAAATGCCCATGTAGGGGTGAGTATATACAATCCTAGTAAGATTGCCAAAAATATTAAGTGTATAATTAAGGGAGATGATAGGAAATAGACAGATATCTGAACCCTAATAAATAGAATAAAAATATCCAAAAACATGGATACATATATATTTATATTTATATGATCAAACCAAATAATCCAAAATTAGAGATAAATGGGATCTCTAAATCACATCTTACCCTAAGAAATATTTCCATCAGCTCCAAAGGTCCACCAATGATTCCCAGTATAATGCATCTTTTTCAAAAGAGACATTCATGTTATGCCACACCACAC
The DNA here is from genome assembly GCA_963277665.1 of Viscum album. Classification (NCBI taxonomy): domain Eukaryota; kingdom Viridiplantae; phylum Streptophyta; class Magnoliopsida; order Santalales; family Viscaceae; genus Viscum; species Viscum album. Next base: position 2,127,562,572 of record OY728119.1, read on the forward strand.
GACTCTAATGCACGGTCAAGGGGCACAACCAATAGTTAGAGGACACATGAATTGGTATACAATTAGTGTTCCGATCAGTATTCAATATATAAACCGTCCCATTCCCATCAACAGGGTACCACCCAATAGATAGTTAGAAGATGTATACCAATTCCCAGTAGAAGGGTGCCACACTGATGGATAAGGACCCATGAAATAACTCCAAAGGAGGGTTCCAATAAATTAAGTGGTAATGAACCCTTTACTAGACCAATTTTACGGTGTCACTCTCTTAGTCATGTACACATTACAAGATACCATAAAAGGGTGCCATGAAGATTGTAGATAGAGGACCAATGCCATGTCTAGCAGGAGGGTTCCACTCTAGTGGCTGAGGACCCCATCCCTCACTCCGTAAGAGGGTTCCAATCGATGGATTCCTAGAAGGACTATTATTGAACATAGAAGAATGTTGAAACTGTAATGGTTGACAGATGACCCATTTCTATCCCAGCTAGAGGGTTCCACTCAAAAATTTATAGAGGACACATTCTCTATCCTAGTTGGAGGGTTCCACTCTAAAAGCCTCATATGATCATTCCCGATCACTATTTTTAACATGAATCACCTAAATAAGTGTCATTATTGAACATGAGAAATCATATCAAAAAATATAACATGGAGAGAACCCACAAATTATTTGTGGAAGATACACTATGGAAAGGCTACACAGTAGCCATGGTCTATGTCCTAACAAAGGAGATACGAGAGGTTCTAGTTTCCTTAAAATGAATGTGGGGGAACATGACATGTAAGCAACCCACATGATATGTGGTCCCATTCCTCTTCATTCTTGTGTCCCAGATGGTACATGGATCATATATCCTATATAACTTCATGGCATCTAGGTGGACTAAATGACCTACCTCAACCACCTGGTGTCCTGCTCAGGCTCTTTGTCATGTCCATGTATAGTTTCTCATGTCCCATGTACTTTGGTACATGTCATGATCTCTCTTATAGGTTCAATCCAAACTGATCCCTCCATAAGGAATGTCTATCTATGGTGTTCCACTCGGCATGTGGTCCAACCACATTGTGTGTCATCCTAATGTTTCCCGTAACCCTATCACCACAACCAAATTGGAATTACACAACTTATGTTCATCACAGTACAAGTCAAGTAGTCAGATTATTCAATAAAATTATAGGTTTGTCGCATGTCTCTAATCCATATCACCTGAGACGAAATCCATCCCACAAAGACCCATTTTAGAAGGTTTTCACCTCTATTAAGCGATTTCGATCTTCTAGTGGAAAGAAATTGGTTTTTCAAACACACAACAAGGAACATGTTCATTTTCGATCATCTGTGGTGCCTCATGTATGATTTAATAACAGTAACCAATACCATATACATGAGGACATTATCCCATATCCAAAAAATCCTTAGAATCCATCATTTATTTTTCTATATGTTCACCATTTGGGAAACCATCACGAATCTGGGGGGTCTGATCCAGCTCTATCCATCACGAAAATATATAATGAAGACCATGCCAGAAAATAAGTGAATAAAGTGAAGGTGGATTGGGATAATTTCCCAAAAAAGAAGTAGAAACAATCATTTTCAAGTGATCTCGGCCAATGAACCCAAATTTGGGCCCCCGAATGGGTGAGAAAACAAATTAAGAAATATAAAATCGGTACATGGGTAAATGCAAGGGCTTGATTTAATGAAGATCATGAAATAGATTCAATCAATCTCAAATAGTGTAATAAGTTAGGGGAGGATCCACATATTTATTAGTTCTACCTTTGTTTGGATCTTTTATCGATGAAGAACACACTCTCAAATGAAGAACTGGAGTTGTTTCTTTCATTATGCATCGATTTCCCTAGATCTGGAGTTCTATCATCATCAAATCATGATTCTCCAACATAAGGCGGAAGGATAATCCTCTCAATGGACACTATGTTATGTGGAAAACCCTAGATATCCATCATTAAGAAGGAATTATATTGGAAATTATTTCATTTTATTCAAATAATTAATTTATTTTTTTTATTTTTTTAACTAATAACATCCAAAAAATATTGCTTTTATTTGAGTGGCCCACACCTACCCATTTTAGGTAATTCCTAGGGTAAACCTCACATTCTATACAAAATAATGGATTTTGATTTTTAATCAGATATTTTATTTAATAGATATAAAGATTTCATTACTAAATCATGGGTGTTTGATGTAGAATAAATATAATATAAAAACCATGATCTTTATTACATAATTAAGCATGATTTATTACATAAACATGCACTTAATTGAACTCTAAGGATGTAGAGGTATAGTGTCATGGGAAATTAGCAATATAAAATTATAATTAAAGACATAAAAAACAAAATTTTAATTGAAAACTTCTTTTACATTACCACGACACTCCTTCGTACTTAGAATTTCATGGGATAACCTGAGGACTTTCATAAAAAGGGGGTTCTATAAAAACTAGTAAGGGAGTAAAAAATGCATAACATGATAAAGAAAGTGCATGATAGGAAATTGGAATTTCAACGTATCACAAGAGAAACATAAAAAGAATGGTATGATATAACATTAGTATCATAACTTGGAAATGTGGAAACAACATACAAAATGGTGTTAGCATGAGCGAGGGCTCATTTCACATGTATTAAAATGAGTAAACCTTTATTGTATATGAATTAGCATGAGTAAAACCACATTTCCCATGAATTAGAATGAGTAAACCCTAATTTAAAATGAATTATAATGATTAATCTTTCATTGCACAGGGCGTATCATGAAACTATACATTACCCAAAGAATTGGATCACTATCAGGGTACTCCCTTTATAAACCTTTCATTTCATGAATAACTTTTCTACAAGGATCATATAACAAAGAATCATTCTACATCATTAGTAATTCCACAATTAAGAAATGTGGAATACATATATTTATGTACCATTAAATATGTATATGTTCATATATTTTAATATCCTTGATAAAGAAATTAGCATGGTATTCACTACACGATTATGTTGGCTTAGAAAATAGCAGTGCAATTTCGGTAGCATAACTACATCATATAAAAATTCATAAGTTGGGTACATGATAGAGAAAGGGGTATTTCAACATTTATAAATGAAATAGAAAATGAAGGTATCATTTAACATAATATCCCATCATATGAAATCAATATTTGATGCATAATATGGGAGAAATATTTCAATATAAATAAGAAGAGATAAATTCCTTACAGAATATCCTCATGGTAACAGGTGTACACAAAAGGAATTAATGAGAGATAAAGTGGAATATATTCATTTAAAAATAAGGAGGGATGTATGGGAGAGGTGTTAAATTATACCCCAAAATTTTTAACATAATGTAAAAGGGTATTACATCATAATTAAACTTTTATAAAAATCAGAATGAAAGGAATCCCTTACGGAAATTCAGCATGGTAACGGGTGAACCTAAGGGTTCATAAGAGGAATAAATAAGAGTGAAATGGGATCTAATAATTTATAAATCAAATGGGAAGTAAATCAGATATTTAATAACATATCACATTTTCAGAATAAAAAAATTTAAAGGACATAACATTAAGGTAATGCTAGATAAAAGAGGAGAGTGGAAGACCACTTACGAAACTTCTTCATAGTAACAACTTAGGTAAGGGTCCAAATGAGTGAATATAAATAATAACTCGTTAAAATAAAATCAAATGGAAATTAATATAATTATTATAAAAAAATAACATTATAACCATTCTTAAATAAGTTAATTACTTTCAAATAAGATGCTTGAATTTTAAAGGAGGAGAGGAAAGCGAGGATCCCTTACCTCGAAGTGTGATACCTAAAGCTAGGGAGGGGATTCATGGGTGCTTCAGAGGCTTAAGAGGGATATAGAGTGTATGGGTAAGAGTATTTTCATGATCCAAATGGTTTTAGTGATGAGGAATGGGATATTCGGTGGGTTTATATAGGAAATGAGAGGGAATTATTTATTATTTAGAGTTTGGACACAATACAATAAAATATTCACAACCACAAACCATCCCATGGTTTTTGCCCATAATTTAAGGAAAGGGGGAGTACTATGAAATATTTTATAATTTCAAGGGCCGAACATCTAATAATATTAGAATTTCTTATGTGGAGTTGAGTCATACTGTCAAGGAAATCATTTTAAATGATAAAAAATTTTGTATGTTTTAGAGAGTCCACTATGGCATTATAAAAATAATCAAAAAAAATCTAAAATAAAATTATTTTAAAGATGAAACATATGTTGGACTAATATCACTCTTAAAATATTTTATTACATCCCTATTAGGTCATTATGATGTCATATAATACATTATATATTTATACGGTATTTAATTTTAACCAAAATTTTTGATTGTCCAAGAAAATTATCAAAATTTCACCATTAAATAGTTTCTAAATCATGGTTACAAAAATAATATTAATTTTATCTAAATAATTTTTTGAATACGTGAATTTTCAAATTTAAAATAAAAATCACCATTTATTTAAAATTGATGGGTTTTGATAAAACATTTTCCCAACATTAATAAAAGTACATTTGAATTCCTAAAAATTATCTAATCATTTATATTTTTATAAAAATAACATAATAATAATATTTTATTAAAATATAATTTATTCCATTAATTCATTAAATCATCAAAATAATTAATATAATTAAAAAATTAATTTTAGTTTTATCATATAAAATTGAAATTCTTATCAAACTTAATAAATAATCATTTATAGAGTAAAAACAATAAGGCATAAATATATTAATCACTTATAATTAAAAGGAGTGTTCTTATAACACTATTATAAGAACATTATTAATTAATCCTGAGTTAAATATAATAATTTATATATTTCCAAAAAAGTACCATTTTACTCGGAAAAACAATTTATTGATTTAATTATTTTTTAAGGAAAAACTATTCTAATAAATGAATTGATGGAATAATAATTTTATTTATAAAAGGAATTAGATAACATATAACTGAAACCTTTTTAAATAACCCCTTATAAAACCCGCATAATGTTTTGTCCACATTGTATTTAAGGTTATATGTATTGTTAACATTTGTCAGTGAATATCAAAATAAATAAGGAGATGAATGGATTCATGATCTAAAGGGATCATGATACATACCATTGTTCAAAAGGACCATGAAGGAGCTTATATGAAGAGACATGAATTATTGCATGAGGGATAATGTTGAGATTTGAAGATTTATAAATGATCATAAAAAAGCTGTGACGATTATTCCAGTCATATTTAGTGTTGACTGGAATGACTGATGTTACTAGAAAACAGTGAAGTTGGTAAGTTGCAGTACTTTCCCTAAAGAATCTGACGATGCATGAACTGATCATTAAAAGAGTACATATCAAAGTGGATGGAGTTTGGGATGAAATCCTCTAACTGTTGACGAAGTAAGATGACATTGAATAAGAATGGGTTTTCTTACTGAAGAATATATTTAAGGACTTATGCATAGGAGTGAATGAGATGAAAAATGGAAAAGGAAATCAGTAATGGGAGAAAACTGCGTACCTCAAAACATGGACTGCATACCATGATTTGAAAACGGTTCGCGGCCACATAACTGGAATCAGAAATGGTATGAAGAGCACTGTGTAGAACCAAAAATGGTTTACAGCAGCGGCACACATTTAAGGCATCCAGTAAGAGGGAAAGGAATGCTGAACAATTCATGGAACGTGTCGCAGTATAGAAAATGGTTCATAGTAGAAGGAGTTGCAGTATGCTAAATGGATCATCATTAGTGAAAGTGATGGAGTACGGGGACTGGAAGGAACACGATATGGAGTGAGGGTTCTCAGTTCATTGGAGGGTCTCAGAATGTGGTGGAGGCTCACTATACATGAATAGAGTTCAGCATAAGTTTAAGTTTTTCCCACATTGAAAATTTGGGAAAAAGTACTAGATAAATTTGATGAGTTATTTTCCTATATAAGGAGTGCTAATCCCATCATTAATAATAGAGAGAAAATTCTATAAGGTAATATCATCGCTGTGGAAGAACATGACTAAGTCCAAAAGTTTTACACATGAGAGATTCTATGTATGATGAGTGGTACGTGATAGAAAAAATGATTCGTGAAATTTGAAGGAGTAGTCCACAGATGAGATTTTCTATATGAATAAGGCAGTACACAGAGGCAGTATGCAAAGGAACTACACGAAGGTGGTATATGAAGGCAGTACACAAAGGCGGTATGCAAAGGCAGTACGTGTAAGCGGTATGTGAAGGCGGTGCGTAGATCAGGCGTAGTACGCAGACCAGTCGTGGTACGCAGAGCAGTCGGGGTACGCATAATAGCCTCGGCATGTAGAGAAGCATGTGGTATACTGAGGAGGGGAGGTATGTGGATCAAGTGCAGTATACATATCATGCACAATACGTGGAGAAATTATGGTACATGGAGAAATTCCCAATATTCCTATAAGGGGAGGTATGTAGATTAGGTGTGGTATGTGGATCATGTACAGTACACGGGTCAGCCACGGTATGAAGAGTAGGTGCAGTACACGAATCATGGGTAGTAAGAAGAGCATGCATGGTACATAGATCAGAGACAGTCTATAGAATCAGGGATTGTTTGTAAAATTAGAAACATCATAAAAGAGGTATGTGATTCTAGCAGAAAGAAGAAGAAGATTGAGTGCATTCAGTTATTTCACTGACAAAGAAGATTGAACATAAAAGAGCATTAACTCTAGAATATGATGTAAGAAACATCTCATGCTAAACCGAAGACAAGGATGTGTCATTCTAATCCATTTAAGCGACCTTCAAGTCGATAAATAGAGTGAGACCTCTCCCAAGGATGTGAGCCCGAGGGAGTCAACAAAAGTAATCTAAGAGAAGTAGTGGGATATCCCTATAATTTTATAATGGCGATGTGCCTGGGAAAGAGTGACTATTCCCAAACATTTTTAATCAATTTATAGTTAATATTAATGGAATTTGGTGTTACTAAAAACCTGTCGGTGCATGATCCATGGATGTAGCCCTTAGTGGCGAACCAAGTAAAATTGAATAACTATCCTTCTGCATGTCTGTGTTTTATATTCTTCTCAAATCCATCATACAAGTTTAAATAGGTTCCCACCAATTTGGGAATAAGATCCAGTAAAGAATTGAAAAATTTGACACACTGATTCACGCCCCTCTTAGGGTGGTTTAGGGTTCTTAAATTGGTATAAGAGGGAAAAGGTTAATGTAAGTTGGATCTTCTACATTAATTCTATTCAGAAAAGTATTTTTGTTTATTTACTAATGTCAATAGTGAAGTTTAGTCTTGATGAATATTCATTCATATCTGAGTATAAGAATACATCCAGCAATACTTCGAAAAACAGGAAAAAGAAAGAGAATAAAAAGTTGATGTAGTCCCTCATGTCCAAATAAGATGAATTTCCTGGTTCTCCATGCCCATAAAATAATGACGAAATATCATGCTTGTAAAGTAAATAGAAGGAGGCTCAGGTTTCTACTAGAGGAAGGGAAGAAACTTCAATATCATTTTCAAGTGATTAGGAAAAATTAAGAACATACCTGCATGATATTCTGGAAGAAAGAGTTTCACCTATTTATAGAATATTTCATTGTTTGTAAGTTGAAATAACCCTTCCGGGAAGAGAAGCTAATAATATGGAGGAAGGCTTGGTATAGAATGTTTTAGAATGTTATAATATATCTATATAGATTGAATACTTCGAACAAATAAGAAAAAAAGATTAAATAATCAAATCAAGATGGTTCAAATAAGGTTATGAGGAAGAGAGAGTTGGAAATGACCTTGATGTAAAGATCCATGTGCTTGAACGAAAATTAAAAAAATTACACTAATTTCAAGGTTATATAATTGTAAGGGATATCAAAGAAGATCAAGGAACATGACTCTTTGATTCATAATAAATTGATGTTACATGAGGAAGATGTTTTTAGAATGAAGAAGGCTTATAAAGATAAGATGACTCTAATTGGAGATCAGAAGTTCATCCTTAGTATGAAATGTCTATAATAGGATTCTCAGTTGATCAATCTAGAGAAGACACATATTTATACTTGAAAAAATAATGAAATAGTTATAGTTGGTACTCAATTATCACCGAAGGAGTCTAAATCTGAAATACCTCGAACATCTGATATGAAGATCATGGATTAACTCATTGATATATCATAAGTAGCTGAGACGAATAAGGTACCATGCAAACCATCTTTTAATCGTGCCTCTAAATATGTTTCCATAAGTAGTGTTGGATCGAAGTGAAATTAAAAACAAGTTTGGATAAAGGAAGGTGAAGAGTTACTTATCAACATGTCTCGGGTGAATAAGAAAAAAATGAGAAAGTTGATTCTCCACAATGAGAAAAAAAAATTCATAAAGAAGGCCCAACAACATAATATGAAGAAATCAAGATTTTTGGGTCATTGTTGGTGCTATAATATATTTCGGCACTGTGTATTAAACTATTGGTAAAATCCTTATAATCTAGAAGCATAATGAAAGCCTACCACCTAGGGGAGAAAGTTAGAGATGAAGAAGAAACGTCTGCAGATCTAGACGGATTTGTTTACCGCAAATAGATTTGGAATGCTTGATAAAATTTGTGATGTGTGCAATGGAAGTTGTCACAAGTTAGGTACATGCCCATATCTACAAGAATTCATTATTGATAAGAAGAGAATACCTATGACATTGAAAAAGTATAAAATAACTACATTGGGATGAAATTAGAAAAATATAATGAACACAAATTTTCCCAAGAAGATCTCAAGAAGGTAAGCTAAGAAGAACCTGGATTTTAGATCCAGGAAATTGAAGGGAAAATATCCAAAATAGCAACTTAGAGGGATGACACTCAGATGAACTCAAGTTGAAGATCAAAACGACCTTCAATAGTTCTGGATGACATGTTGGTCATCTGGACAGCAGACTTCAGAAGAACGAGGAAACACAAATATGAAAAGACCAAGGATTGTGATAAAGTAAAAGGAAATCGTCCACATGAAGAAGATAAAGTACATGAGAGAGTTCAATCAAAAAGAAAAATATGATTTAAATAAATCCTTTTTGAGAGATGTATGAAATATGGTCAGATTTCAAAAGGTTTTCTAACCATAATTCTAGAGCTAGAGGTAGTCCTTAAAACGAGTTAGAATGTATCATTCATGATAGATTTTAATAAGAACCACTATCCACACAAAGAATAAGTTAATGTGAAGAGTCCCAATACACATCATCATAGATTAGAAAAGATGTTCTGATGTGTGGGAATAAATACTGGAGCAAATGGATCATATTAATTAAGAAAACCATCTCATCCTTCCCACTCACATTGATGAAGCATGTATGAACCACCATATATCCTTAATAATTTGTGTATTATGTTTTTTAGATAATACTAGGAATTGAAGGTGAATCAAGCTCTCAGGGGGAGAACCTGAGAAGTAGTGAATGTTGTCAACTCTTGATAGCTAAGATGAAGTAGTTCAATCCTTGTACGATTATTCAATTGTTATTAAAAGATTAAAATGAAGAAGTATCACCCTGGTTGAAGATAATGATGAGTGTTTCCCTTAAGGGGGAGACAAATGAAGAAACGACCATAATTATTATATCAATCAGAGTCATATTTAGTTGGTATTATGTTAAATAAATCTAGGAATTTCATGAAGAACATTATAATTGGAAAAGGTATGTCATTTCTCAATCAATTTTCTTTGGTTACTTAGAATTAATATCATTTAACAAAGGGAGAGTAACTAAATTAATTAGTGATATAAGAAGAATGGAAGTCCCCCAAGGCCACTTATCCTACCAATTTCACTTGAATGTTTTTTATTTTATTTTTGATGTGAGTGTAGGAGTTTTAGGTTGATTATACCCTATCACATTCAATTTATTCAGCTAGCAAGGAATGTGGAAAACCATTGATGACAACGTACATGAGTTCTCATCTCTTGTGGTATCACAATACGTGAATAATTGACATCATTTTTGTCTAAATAAAATCCTCTTGTTTTCTACACCGAGCATTTCCCAAGTAGACATAGAGAGAAATGATTGATGATGCATTTTATAATTATGGATTGAAACCATTCTTCCATTAACTTTTTATTTCTTGTTAATAAGGGAGAGTGAATGTTAAATGAATGTTTGAAATGTGAGAGATAAAGAAAAATAAAAAGGGGAGAGAGAATATTCTCATTATGATATTGGAACATTCATTAGAGGAATTAACGGTATTGACAACAAAATGAAAAGGGGGATATTGTTGGGAGAAAATTGTGTATAAGGTTGTATTTTGTTTTCCATAGTTGTAAATCGAGATCAAAATGAAGAAGGAGATGGAGGGATTCATGTTATAGAGTGATCATGCCACATATCACTGTTCAAAAAGACCATGAAATGTATTATTTGAAGAGACTTGAATTATTTCATGAGGGTTTAGTTGAGATTTGAAGATTTAATAACGATCATATAAAGATGAGAAGATGATGCTAGTCATATTTAGTGTTAACTGGAAAGAATGATGTTTCTAAAAGACTGGGAATTTGGTAAGTTGTTGTACTTTCCCTGAAGAATCTGGCGATGCTAGAACTGAATGTTAATAGAGAATATATCATAGTCGAATGAGTTTTTGATGAAATCCGCTGACTATTGAAGAAGAATGATGATAGCGAATTAGTATGGATGTTCTTACTGAAGCAGATATTTAAGGATTTTTGCATAGGAGTGAATGAGATGTTGAACGGTGAAGGAAATCAAAAAAGGAATCCAACCGCATAACTCAGAACACGGACCACATAACATGTTCTAGGAATGGTTCGTGGTTGCGTACATGGCAGAAAAACAGTACATGGAGTGGTGCATAGAACCGAAAATAGTTTACGGCGGTGGTATACTGTGAAGGCATGCGCTAAGTGGGAAAGGTACACTAAACGATTCGTTGAACGGTTCGCATTATTGAATATGGTTCTCCATGGATGGAGTTGTGGTATGTGGAATGGTTCATCATTGGTAGAAGAGATGCAGTATGCAGACCTACATACACATGGTACGTGGTGAATTTTCTTAGATTATCTGAGGGTTGTAGAACGCAGTGGAGGCTCACTATATGCGGATGGAGTTCCGCATGTGGTGAAGTTTGTCCCACATTAATAATTTGGGTAAATGGATTTGAGAAATCTGAGGAGTTATTTTCTTATAAAAGGATTCATAATCCCATCATTATGTAGATAGAGAAAATTAGATAAAGAAATATCATTATTGTGCAAGAACTCGGCTAAGTCCGACAATGGTACACAAGAGAGATTCTGCGTTGGATGAGTGGTACGCGAAAAAAAAACGGTTTGCGAAATTTGAAGGATTAGTCTACATAAGAGATTTTGTGTAACAAGAAGTTTGAACACAAAGGATGTATGTGAAGGTCATATGCAAAGGTGGTATGTGAAGGTAGTATGCAAAGGCGGTACACCGAGGTGGTATGTTAAAGTGGTACGTACAACCCATACGAGGAGGCAGTATGCGGAGGAAGTATGTGAATTGGTCGCAGTACACAGAGTAGTTGCGGTACATGGAGTAGTAATGGTACATAGAGTAGCACAAGGTATGCCAAGCAGGGGAGGTATACAGATCATGCACAGTATTATCATCAAGCGTAGTACGTGGGGAAGTTGAGGTACCCAGAGCAGCGCCCGGTACACTAAGCAGGGGCGGTATGTAGATCAGGCACGGTACACGGATCATGCGCAGGACGCGGAGCAACTACAGTATGCAGATCAGGTGAAATATGTGATCAGGGGATGTATGCAGAGCATGCATGGTACGAAGATCAGATATAGTCTACAGAATTGAGGATAGTTTGCGATATAGGAAACATCATAAAAGAAGAATGTGATTCTAGAAGAAAGAAGAAGAAGACTGAGTGCATTCAGTTATTTCATTAATAAAAAATCTTGAATATAAAAAATCATCAACTCTAGACCATGATGAAATCAAAGTCCCATGCTGAACATGATACAAGGATGTGTCATTCCAATCAATTGAAGCAACATTCAAGTCAATAAACTGACTAAGACCACTTCTAAGGTAGTGATCCAGGGGGAGTCAACAGAAGTGATCTGAGGGTAGTAGCGGTCTATGCCTAAAATCTTGTAAAGGCAGTGTGGTCGGGACAGAGTGAAAATTCCCAAAGCTTTGTAGTCCATAACTTGTGATGATTAGTGTAATTTGGTATGACCGACATCCTATCAGCGTATGCTACTTGGATGTAGCCCTTAATGGCGAACAAAGTAAAATTGTAGTGTTTTCCTTCTATAAGTTAGTGTTTTAAATACTTCACATATCAATCATACATCGTTAATTAGGATCTTACCAATGTTGGAATAAGATCTAGTGAATAAGAGAAAATGTTGAGACCCTGATTCACCCCCCTCTCAGGGAGGTCTAGAGTCCTTCACATAATAACTAAGGGTATGGTGTGCAATGGTGACATACTCTTGGGGAGTCTTAGATAACATCACTTGAAGTGAAATATTTTTTACCTTAGACATATCCCATGGTAGTTTTTGTTCATGATTAACTTGTTGAATCTCAATTTGGTATTTTTTATGAGTGTTTCCCATTGATTATAACTCCTTTAGAAGCTCTACAAAATGAGATTTGTATAGCTCAAGTCTACCAGATGAGGCAATCCTCTCCTTTGGCTGTGTCAAAAGGATATTTTTTTAAAAACATTCTATATTCATATCAGTTGTGCGATCAATGTTCAATGCCAATGTTATTAATGGTAATGATAATTAATGGTCATTTAAAACCAAAAATAATAAAAAAATAGTACATGGGTTTCCTATATATATATAATACATTTACTGAAATAAAATAAAGGGAATTTTTTTCATAGAAGTTCGGGTCGTTAAAACATTACCCACTTCAGAAATTTCACCCTTGAAATTTCCTTTTTCCTTACTAAAACAAAAGAAGGTAACTCTGCCACATCACATGATGTGGTTCCCACATTTCATCTTCAAAAATGTGGTTTCTCCACAACACTTTGATAAGGGAAATTGTCTTATTTCATAGAATGTTTTTCTCTAGAATGTAAGATCTTCACCAGCATCTCTTCATAAGAGAGTTCATTATCTAATGGTACCACCTATATATTGAGTACATGGGATGGGTTAGGTATTTATTTCCTCAAGAGTGATACATGGGATACATCATGTACTTGAGGCGTGTTCGGTGGGAGTTATAGTCGAAATCCCACTGCTCTAATGTGATAAAGGATATCAAAAGGGCTGATGTACCTTGAACTAAGGATTCCATTCTTCCCAAATCTTATAACACTCTTCCATGGTGATATGCAGAGGAATACCATGTCTCTAAAATCCTGCTCTAGATCTTGTTAACAATTGTCAAAAAATCCATTTTTTCAACTCTGAGTAGCTTTAATGTGGTATTGGATGGTTTTAACATTAACCACCATTTCTTCAACTATTTATGGACCTAAGAGTTTTTTCTCTCCAACACCATCACAACATGTTGGTGTTCTGTATCTCTTCCCATAATGGGCTTTATAAAGAAACATTTACATTATTGGGTGGTAAATGTTGTTGAAATATAACAAAACCAGAGGAAGATATTGATCCCATCCTCTATTGAAGTCCATTGAGCATGCTATTAACATGTCTTCAAGAGTTTGGATAGTACACTCAGGTTGTCCATCAGTTTGAGGGCAATAGGCTGTACTAAAGTTCATATTAGTATTGAGAGCATGTTAGAGACTCCTCCCAAACATTTAGGTGAAAATTGGATCTTGATCGGATATAATCGATAGGGGTACTCCATACCACCCAACCACTTCTCTGATGTATATCAATGATAGTTGATCCAATGGAAAATCCACTTGAATTGTGATGAAGTGTGCAGTCTTTTAAGATGATCCACAATATCCCAGATAACATTTGTTTCTTTTGGATGTCTTCAATATTCTGTTGACAAAGTCTGTGGTGATGTTCTCAAATTTTCATGTTGGAATAGGTAATGGTTACATCATCTCCTTAGGCTTTTTCCTCTTAGCCTTAACTTTCTAGAATTCCAAGCACTGTGATGTGTACTCAGTGATCTCCTTCATCATTTAATCCCACCAATAATGATCTCATAGATCTTGATACATCATTGTTTTTTAAAATTGAATAGGGAAATTTGAAATATGTGAATCATCCAAAAGTTATTTCTTTAACTACAAATTTTATGGAACACATAGTATAACCAAAATATCACAATTCCCTTTTTTTATAGATTCCACTTTCTTCTGAATTCTAACATTATCTTTTTGAATATCATTTATCTTTTCCAAAATAGACTGTTGATAAAACATTTGTGAAAGTATTGATGATGTTCCATTCTTTATGATTCTCATGTCCATCTTTATCATATCTAGTAAGAATGTATCTTTTTAAATTCTTATTAAGGTTTGAATTGTTGTGTCCTTTCTAATTAATGAATTATTCACCATGTTTTCTTTCCGAGGGTGGTAATGGATTGAGATGTCATTGTCTTTGATCAGCTATAACCATCTTCATTGGAACATATTCAACTTATTCTAGGTGAATATATATTTGATACTTTTTTGATCTATATATATTTCACACTTCTCCCCAAAGATATAATGCCACCTGATTGTCATAGCGAAGATTACTACAGCCAACTCCAAATCACGTGTTTGATGGTTTTTCTCCTTAATTTTCACATTCCATGAAGCATAGGTAATGAAATTTTCATTTTTCATCAAATTAAATCAAATGGAGACATTTAAAATTTTCCAGAATAACATTCTCACAAACATCATCATATGATAAAACACTTATATAATTTTTTCCACAATTATTTAATATCATTTCTGTTGTGGACTCAATGTTCTTAGAAAACATAAAATATATACTAATATGACATGAATTGAAATACATTACGACATATACTACTTTTTCATAGTGGTTACACGTAATTAATTCATGATTATCCATATTAGCACATGACTTATTGTCATCCATTGATCATGGAGATTGTAAATGCTCATCATACTTCTCGACACTTGTAATAGAGCACCATCTTGGATAATTCCCAACTTCTCCACATTTAATGTATTGAGCTGTAAAAGATTCCTTATATGGAACTTTGTTTACACACATATCATTATCCATTATTTCAGGAAAATTGGATACTTTGTGCCCTTATTTTCCACAAATAAAACATATTCTAGTCCCTTTGTGACATTTAAATTGGTTCTTCCTTCCACATTTGTTGCATGAAGTAAAATGGGTCTTCTTTACATTGTCATCTTGATCAGATAGACTTCCATGAGATATCATCTTCCTCTTCCTTATTGTCCCTTGAATTAAATAAAATACCAATTACTAATCATTATTTTTGATTGTTGGTTTGGAATTATCATGATATGTCCTTCTTGATCTCCGATTTGATTGGGAATCTCGTTGAGATATTCATTACATTTCCCTTCACATCAATTGAGTTCTCAATTCCTCATATTACTAGAAATTTGTTAGAATAAATGGAAAATTTGGAATGACTGTCTTAAATAGTTTAACACATAGAGGGGAATCTAATATCATTAAACAAATAACTTATAAATTACATTTATTTCATTAACATAAGAATTTATAGGCTTCAATCTATGTTATCCATGATCTAATTCCCAAAATATATTCCTAGGGACAGTTTTTATTTGTTTAATAATGGTTCATACTATCCTTATGAATTTACCAAAGAATATCCCATGGGATTTTAAAACCAAGAGTGCAACATGGCCCATTGTGGTGCACCAATTCCCATTTCAGTCTAGCTCAAAGCGGTGTTTTCAGGTTTTACTGCTAGATAAATCTGTTCCAGAGCCACCTCTACTTGTTCTTATCCAAATAGGGATGTAATTTATTTATAAATCACATACTCTATACTCACAGAAATTTAGGGATGTTTTTCTTATACTTAGTTGTTGACTCTCCTTTCATAACAGAGTCTAAAGATTTGAAAAAGGAAATATCTTAGCTCAAAGTAATTCAACCTTTGGAAAAATACCAAAATTGACAAAGGAAATAATAAGAAGAATAGTGAACAAGGGTCGCGCAAGTTCTACGATGGTCGCGCAAGTACCATTGCGTGCCTCAATGGTCGTGCAAGTACACTTGCGCGCCTCAATGGTCGCACAAGTACACTTGTGCGCCCTAAGTGATAACTGCCCGGGGTCTTCTCTAGCATATAAATACCCCCGGTGGGCCCCCCATTTAGAGATGGTTTTTTCCAGAATCCAGATTTAGAGCTCTGAACGCCCAAGTCTCATCATTAGGTCATCCGAACACTTCTAAGGTAATTCTTTACCTAGAATGGAAGGTCTAAACAAGAGGAGTAAGGTCTATGTGTTAGAATTCACTAACACTTGCGCGCCTAAGGTGTTTTACCCTTAAGGGAAATGAACAAACTTGTGTGCCGCCCAACGACCCCACCAAAACTTGTGCGCCTCTCTTCTGGAAGTACTTCAAGATAATTCTAAAGGCATTGGTCAAGGATCTCCCTAGTATTACCATGCTGGTTTACAAACGTGCAAGTACCCATGTGTCGCACAGGTATACCTGCGTGACCAGGACTTGCATGCCCATGCAGTTCCTACGCGCCTGCCAGGACTTGCACGGCCCTGCCTTTTGGGGTGCCCTTCTTGCCCATTTCACCACTCTTATGACATTCCACCTCTCCTATTCAAGATTCGGTCTTCAAGACACTCTTCAAATCCATTTATGGCATGATTTCTTGATTTGACTTCCTTATCTGAAAGGAATTATTTGGAATATCTCTCAAATACTAGTAATTTACACATCTTTATGTCACTCAATATTGATATTTCATTCATTCAAACTCATCCTTTAAGATGAGAGAATTCTATTAATCTGGGCCTCCTTTTCAGGAATAATCCCCAGACATAATTCTTAACCTGGGTCTCCTTTTCAGGAATAAGCCCCAGTCATAATTCTCTAAACCTGGGCCTCCTATTCAGCTGTAAGCCCTAGTCATATATCTAAACCTGGGTCTCCTTTTCAATAATAATCCCCAGTCATAATTCTCTTAACCTGGGTCTCCTTTTCAGGATTAAGCCCCAGTCATAATTCTTTACCTGGGCCTCCTTTTTAGGAGTAAGTCCCAAGTCCTCATTAATTTGGGCCTCCTTTTCAGGAATATGCCGCAGTAATAATTCTTAACATGGGCCTCCTTTTTAGGAGTAAGTCCCATGTCCTCATTAACCTGGGCCTCCTTTTCAGGAGTAAGCCCCAGCCATAATTCTCTTAACCTGGGCCTCCTTTTCAGGAGTAAGCCCCAGCCATAATTCTCTTATCCTGGGCCCCCTTTTCAGGAGTAATCCCCAGTCTCAAATATGCGAATCCATTCAGGAGTAAGCCTCAAGTCCCTTAATTTTTCAAGTCCCTTAACCAAGGCATCCTTCTTAGGAGTAAGCCCCAGTCTTAATTTCTCTTAACCAGTCCTAATTTACCTTTGATCTGGGATTCCTTCTCAGGAATAAAACCCAATCATAAGTCCTCTCTTAATTTGGGCCTCCTTTACTGGAGTAAGCCCCAAGTTAGTGTATTCTAATCTCCATGAAGCACATATACCTTTATGGACATTGTTCCTGTATTTATTCCCTAAAGTAAATCCTAATATTCATTTATCTGGGCAGTCATACATACATAACTCCCACATTATTTCTTATGATTGCATTATTCATGGAACAATTTTCTGATTTATACCAATACCTCTTGTTTTTCACACTGATCATGACTCATGTGAGCATAGAGTGTAAAAGTAATTATGACATCCTTCTTTGAGCCATCAATCATAAACATCATACTCCCTTACTCGAACTATGTGGGTTCTGATTCCTTTTATAAACAAATGATATGTAGGTAGCCCATCTGTGGGTTCTATCCCAACTCTGAAATAATCCATGTCCTTATGAATGAATATAAACTTCAAGTGCCCCACTGAGTGGCTTTAAAACCAGCATGGCCATCATAATGACTGAGAGACTTCTATATAAGTGTGTCGAAGGATACCATTGACCAATAATCTCTAATAAATACAGATGATTCTCTATCGATGAAGAACCTCGAATACATATAAAAGATTCTCTAAATTTCTTACATATTTAATCATTGATTGTCAGATCTGAAGGAAAGCTCATTTTATACTTGGTAATGTAATAAGGATTCATGAACATAACTTAAATCTATAAAGAGAGTCCCGGACTAGACAATAATTCCCCTCAAAAAGGTGTGATGAGTCTGACCTACCATCCTCTCAACCAAGGAAAATTCCTAAGCCTCATCAGTCCACAAACTAATGAGCGCCTGCCTTTGGAAAGTAGGTCCAAATGGATGTGGAATCATTGGATGTTTCCGGTTCTACGAACAAACCCGTTAGAAACTGATTGGAATGTTTTAACCATCAATCAATGAAGTCTTCCCCGAATTCCGAGAGAAACAAAAAATGGTGAACTTGATGTGAATCCTAAACCAAGTTAAAATGATGTTTTACCTATTTGTTAGGCCCCTATTTAAAACTCAATGAGAGGAACAACAAAAACAATCATTGACATATGTTCTCATACAAAAGATGTAGTGGATGAATTTATCTTGATTACGTCTGTTATATCAAAAAATCACTCTTTTCCAAGATCATCTGCATTTACAGAATGGCTACTCTCAAGTTCACACCTGTGAATACTGCTGCTACAAATGCCACTGCTGCTACTCCTACTGGATCATCATCCTCTCTAAGGATGAAATCACCTACTCAGCGTCTTCAAGACTGGGTATCAAATACTCTGGTTAAGGAGTACCATCAACACGGTACCATCCCAACTCTGGAGGCTGCCTGACAAGCCCTACAAGTGAACAACTCACACCAGTCGTCTGAACAACGATGACCAGTGATCAAGAAGCAAGCGGTGGTAACCACCGTCTCTAACCATTTCGAGTTGTTATCCCCAGAATTTAATCACCATTCAATCCCATATTCTGGGGAGGTGAATGAGAAGGTCCCTCAGGGCCTTAATTCATGGAAGCATGAGTCCTTCCCGAGGGCTCCCATCAACAATCACCGCCAGACTCATGCGACAGTGCACCCTCAACATGATGACGGTTTCGACTCTAGGTGTTTGGCTTAGGTTCCTCGAACCCTAGTAGGAAAGACAAATCACCAGAGGCAAAATCCGGTTAACAGTGAGAAGGTTCTCGTCTCTGCCATCTCCGGAGAAGTCCACCAACCTAACTTGGTGGAAAGCAATGAGCGAGCACACACACCTACCAGTTTTAATTACGCTGTCCAGCAGACTTGTCTGGCAACATCACGCCAATCCCATGAGGCAATTCCGGCAGAGTACTATAGGAAGGAACATACAACTATTTAAACATCATCAGCTGGTCAGCAGGCTCATCTGACTACATATGATGGAGCTCATCAACCACATTCGGCGAAGTGCAATCAGTAGGAACATACACCTACTAGTATTAATCAACCCTACCAATAGTCTCACTTTGTAGCATTTGGAGAAGTTAGTTGGAAATCCCCGGAAAAAAAGGAGGCAGACTCAACTTTAAACCCCCACACTTGAGTACTCTTACGATTCACTGACAGGAAAAGGAGGACAGGAGCAGGCAAATACACCTACTCCAATCAATGAATGGACATATATCCCCGTTCCGGCAGCTGAAGTCACCAAGCATATTCTATCAATGGTGAAAGATAAAAAGAAAATATCTGCTCAAATTCTGGATGTCTGCCAGGATATTAAAACAACATCAGCAGCATCTCATGGAAAGAAAAATAAATCTATCCCTACTAGTGGAGTAACACATCAACAGTTCACTCCAGAACAAACACACACATCTGTTCCAGTCCAAGAGGATTGTGGGGCATACTCCCCCATATCAAACGGAGAACCAAGTCAGGCACATACACCTGATTTGAGTAGAGATCATCTGCCTAACCTGGCCATCTCTCCTGATCAGGCACATACACTTTCTCAGAGCAGCCACTTTCATCAAAAAGTGTTTTCCAAGGTGAGTGAGAAGGCTTTTAAGAAGAAGACCTGCCCAGCACAATCAAAAGATCAAGAGCCAATTTGTAACAAGGCCTTGCTCGATGCTGGAGTTCTTGAATCACTCAGAAAATTATCTATTAGAATCCAAGATTCTACTCCCTTATTTCCCAATAGTGGGAACAGTAATTCATAAGGTCTTCAATAGACACTTCATAATGAAGGCTTTCTTCATGAAAATTCGGTCGATCTCCAAGTTTCATCTTTAGATGAGAGCTACAATAATCCTCTGTGTGGCCAGAAGACCAAGGAGCAAGAGATCTCATATTTTGTTTTAACCCACCATGGTGGTCCTCCCCATGATGACGAATTTCTCTATGAAATCCCTCTCCGCAGTAGTGATGAACATTGCCCATAAAATGCTCCAGGGGACAATGTAGTGCCAAGAAATCCGTCTTATCTTGAGGCACTTGCAAATGCGAAACCAGTCATGTCTAATGCTTCATATATAGAAGGTGAAATACTTTCTCAATCAGAAGATATCCCAGGGTATAGTTCATTCTCCAAACCACCCCTAAGTCTTGCATCTTCTAGTTTAATTAGTGATATCTCTTCCAATCTTGTTGAATTCGATGATGTAACAAGGAAGAACCAACTCTGGTGAAATCAGGTAGAAGAATATTCATTTAATGATAAAGAGGAAAAACATAACATGAGAAAAAAACTGGCATAAGGGGAAGTACCAGCCATGTTTTGGCCTCTGGATGACTCTCAGTATGATATTCCAAATATGTTGACGGAAGATAGAATTCATGATATTCGTCCCAACATATGGAAAACTCTTTGTCAGTTGAAAAGAAAGTATTATCTTATGATGTATATGAAAACCATCTTAAATAATATAAGGGTTACAACGTCCGATTGATTTGGCATCTCCATCAATCTCTCGATATCTGAAGGCTGAAAAGCAGTAGAGAGCCCTTCAACGTTAATGCCTTGGCACACTAAGAATATTGCGTCAGTTAATTGCCAATGCCCAATCTAGTATTCATGTCAGAGGATGGGGTGTTCATGGAGAACTATATTTCACTGTGCTCTCCAGTCATCAAAGTCCTCCGGAAATGGTCTCATGCAATGTTATTGCCAATGGCCGGCCAAAGTCAATGGGCTTTATTTGTAATCAAAAGCTTTCCCAAGAATAGGCTTCACTTAGTTCATCTCAAAATCAAGCATAAAGAGAAAATGTTGTTGAATTAATCCTGAATAAAGAAAATGGGAATATTGAACAGGCCTCTCGTATAGAGAAAGCACATCATCAAGTGACAGAAGTGTCGGAAATCATCCAACGGTCTTTTGAACGAAGTGATAAAAGTGGATACATGTTAATGAATCTAGCTTATTTCTATATTATGGTTCGCAAGATCAGGAGTGCTTTTAAGAAAGTATCAGACATATCATATCAAGAGCCACCCCAGCTTGTCAGACTAGGGACTATTTTAAACCAACCCTCAGAATCAACAAATAGGATTTGAGGAGTTGACTGGGAAAAAAAGGAACAGCCCCAGTCCACTGGACTAGGGACTTTTTCAAATAATCAATCCCCTCCTCAGAGAAAGTCGGTCTTTTCTCAATTTGGTAAGATGCCCCAAGAGGAACTAAGAGCCAAATTATCTGGAGATTCTCTCCAAATTACGGTTCATCAAAAATTTCCTGAGGGATTGAGTCAACAAAAGGAAATGTCTCATCAAAGACATGGAAGAAGACAATATCACAGAAATGAAGAAGGTGTGCGTAAACAAAATCAAATGATTACTCAGAACCTAGGTAATCTTTCAAGTAACCCACTTTCCCCTCTCTGAAAAGGATCCAACAAAGGGAGGGGAAAGAATCAGGTTACATATCCTTCCTATATAGATAGATAATCGCTCTCACTAGAGCAAAGGTTTGCACAACAGGAGGAAGAAATGAAGTAATTAAGGAGGTTGAATGCATAACTACATCAGGGTAGTCTTCTTCTTAAGCATGCTGGAGTAATTCATCCAAGGGATTTTGTTGCAGATACTGAGATGGATCAAGAATATCCTCCACTATTAGTACACCCTCACAAGTCTAATCCTATGGGTCAAGTGCAACAATAGTTAGCAGTGCTACCATCAGTTGCAGCACCAACCACCACATCTGTCCATGCTCCAGTCATTTCACCTACCCATGTCCAAGTTCAACTGGATGTTTCTCAAAAGTTAATAACTACCATTGAGTCATTAACAACTCGGTTAGAAACTATGGAAGGGAAACGTGCACAGGTTCAACCAGAAAATTTTTTTTTACCCTCAATTGGTAGATTTAATCTCTCCTCCATCCAGTTTTAGAAACCTGGTATTCCCTATTTTCAATGGATCATGCGATCCTGAACATCATTTTACGCATTATGTGTCTTGTTGCGATCCTATGATGGGAACTCTGGAACAAAATGAAGTAGTGAAACTCAGATGCTTCGTTCGGATCTTGCAAGGACCAGCCTTTGTCTGGTATACAAGCTTGCAATCCCGGTCAATTACCAGATGGGAGGATCTTCGCTAAAAAAATCCTTCTTCAGTTCAGCTCAACGTTTCCAAAGACAACAGTTTTCGATATTACAAACTATAAGAAAAGGGGGAATGAAAGGGTATCAGATTTCATTTCTCTCTAGAAGGCATTAACATATTCCCTAATATTAGCACTCCCTCAAGAGGAATTGTTTCTAATCTGTGTGGAAACTCTGTTTGACGAATTACACACGCCATTGATCCCTGTGAAATACACAGGAGGGTTTCCAGACCTTACTTCAATCACTCATAAGATTGAAGATTCCCTTATATAGGCTAATGCTAAATATCATGTAATTCCATAAGCTCCAGGAAGGAGAATGGGTCAAGAATAAACTACTACAATTATTCTTAAACAAGTACATGTACCTGTTTCTACTTCAAAACCTTCATCTTCTCAAAGGGATCCACCTCCTGAACGCCAACAACAACGGTCATTTCGTCCAGATGACCAAAGAGATCAAAGATGAAAACAATTTGAGAATCTGAAGAGTAAAACATACTCATTCCGAAATGAACAAGTTCCTGGTTACTTTATTTCAGCTCTGGAAGATAATATGGTTCAATTGACAAGGCCTAAGAGGCCAAACAATGAAAGAGATGAAGACCGTCCCAATTATTTACCTTTTCATAAAATGTTGGGGCATCCCATCCAAAAGTGTTTTGTCTTCAAAGACCTCCTGGAAAAGATGGTCGACTCGGGACAAGTCAAACTGAAAGGTTCTTCAGCTCAGGTAGCATGTGTTACTGCTACCGTTCCAGAGGAGGAAGGCGAATGGCAAGAATTCAAAAGCAAAAATGCACAAAAGTATAATGATTGGATGGTCATAAAGACAATTAACAAAACTCATGCTATTTTGCGAACAAAATTAAAGAAACCGATTGTGTCTCATGCCATGAATGTTGCGGAAAAACCATCTTCATCATAGGGAAAGTACTCAAAGAAACAGTATGATTCAAAGAAAGAAAAAGAATCAGAAGATGATGTGTATGTGTCAATGCCTAAGATGTCTTTGACTCTGGAAGACATCATGCCATATACATCGAAGCCATGGGCACCGCCCCACCAAAGGGCACAACCTAAACATGCTAATCAGGTAGAGTCTTCATCAGAGGAAGAGTTAATTTTCGGTTCTGTTAATATGATTCAATTAACAGATCCATATGCGAGTCGCAGTTTCAATTTAGATGAGCCTGGATTCCTTGTATCAAACAGGGGAATTAGAAGAAGTTCCAGAGGCTCAGGATACAGGGGAAGATGTGGATCTTTCAGAATCCACTATTCCAATTCTACCCTTGCTAGAACTGTGTACGCAGCAGAAACTCATGGTAGTTCCCTTCAGCGAGCTTAGAATGAATAAGCAAGTTCTTCTACCAATAGCAAATTCAGTCCTCGCACAGTTATTTTGGAAGACCAGCTGGAGGTTCCATCTTCTTACTCTCATCAATTAAATGGATCTAATTGGTCTAATCTTCCAAAACCATGAATATTTGCAACTCATATCCCAATAAAAGATGCATAAACTTCCAAAGCATATGCTTCCAAGGTACCTACTAAACCACATATTCTTGCTGGGAAATGCAGACCTCTAGATCAAAAGTATGATGAATTGAAACACATGGCCCAAGTACCATCCATGTTTTCAATTCTGGATGCTTTGAATCTGTCAAAAGATCTTCGAGAAGCACTCATCGAGGCTTTTTCAAGTCCTCAGGAGTTTGATACTGAAATTGATGCAGGTGAAGTCTATCACATAGAGAATAATCCTGCAGAATGCCATGAAATAATATCTTTTACTAATGAAGATGAAGATGATTTTGTGCATGGACATATTAGACCTTAGTAATTATCTGGAAAGGTCAATGGAATAGACGTCCGAAGAGCTTTCATTGACAATGGTTCAGGAGTCACCCTCATACCCATTCGTACACTTCATCGATTAGGCCTCACGGAATCTGATTTATCTCCTTCTACCATGAGGGTACAAGGATATGATAAAAATGAACAAGAACCACTAGGAGAAGTTACACTCAGAACTCAGTTTGGAGATCTTGTATCCAATTTGGATTTCATGGTTGTTGATCAAGACTCAGCTTTCAAAATCTTGCTTGGAAGACCCTGGCTACATCAAAATGCAGCTATCCCTTCATCATACCATCAATGTCTCAAATATTGTTTCTATGGTCATGTTGGGACATTGTATGGTGATAAGACACCATTAAAGACATGTGAGTCTCAATACATTGAGGTAGAATTCCATCACATGAAGGGAAGGGAGAAATCCACAACAAAGGAGATTACCAAAGTTAATGCTCCATATGGTTTGGAGAAGATTCCAGTAAATCCATTTACACATGTGAGTACAAATTATGTGTTTCCTATCAGTAAAATTGACAAGATAGACCCATATCAAAATACTATTATGGAAAGATCCAAATTGTCAATTATGGAAATCGAGCCAGACAACATGGGAGAAATTGGTAACCCACCAAGCAGTGATGAAAGCACAAATGGTGACGTCTTCATTTCATATGATGAAATCCAACAAGTCTATACTTTTCCAATTAGGCCAGAAGAAGTTATAGAAACATCGTAGGTGAATAATGATTTCGATTCTCAATCCATAATCTCCTATTTATTACCCAAAGAACACCATTCATCATCAATCGGGTCGGAAATGGAAGCTTCTTCTTCAAGATGTGCAAATTTTTACATCTCTTCTGATCATGAAAATTCTGCTTTATCATCTAGTATGCAAGTAAAAATGGAGGAAATAACACATGAAGAAGAAGAAGAAGAAGATCTAAGATATGCTCCTCCAGCATTTGAAGAGGGTATCTCTACCAATGTGGATGAACTCAGAGAAATAAATCTGGGTACAAAAGAAGATCCACGCCGCACTTTAATCAATGAGGCCATGACTCTTGAAGAGCAAGAGATGTATATTTCTTTTCTAAAATTAAATAGAGATATATTTGCTTGGAACTATAGAGAAATTCCCAGGATTGATCCTGATGTTTCTACTCATCATTTGGGTTTACCAGAAGAGCATCGAGGATTTAAGCAAGCCGAGAGAAGAACACACCCAACTTATGCTTCCAAAATTGAATCTGATGTAGATAAACTTATCAAAGCAAACATCGTCAGAGAAGTTCAGTATCCCAAGTGGTTGGATAATATTGTCCATGTAACGAAGAATAATGGGAAAATTATAGTTTTCATCGATTTCAGAGATCTTAATCGGCATTGTCCTAAGGATGATTACCCAGTTTCAATTACAGAATTTTTAATTGATACAACAGCTGGCTATGAAGCACTTTCCTTCATGGATGGATATTCTGGATATAATCATATCCAAATGGCCCCAGAAGAAGATGAATCCACATCCTTCAGAGCCCCTCAGGGTTTGTTTTGCTACCGGGTAATGCCCTTTGGCTTAATGAATGTAGGTGCACCATATCAGCGTGCCATGCATCGTATCTTCAAACCCTTCTTAGGGAAGTTTGTTGAATGCTATGTAGACGATTTGGTGGTTACATCAAAAAAACATTCTAATCACATGGATGATTTGGAAGTCATATTTCACAAGCTTCGACAATATAATTTGAAGATGAACCCCTTAAAATGTGCTTTTGGGGTAACCTCAAGAAAATTTCTCAGCTTTGTTATATGCCATCGTGGTATTAAAGTTGATCATGAGAAGACCAAGTCAATCTTTGGTATGTAACCTCCTCGAAATTTGATAGAATTAAGAAGACTTCAAGGGCACTTAGCCGATATTTGGCGTTTCATCGGCAATTTGGCAGGCAAAAGTTTACCCTTCACCAAATTGATGAAGAGGGGAGTCACATACCAGTGGACTGAAGAATGTCAAGAAGCATTCGATATTCTCAAGAAATACCTCTTGATTTCACCGG
Organism: Viscum album; assembly: GCA_963277665.1. Taxonomy (NCBI): domain Eukaryota; kingdom Viridiplantae; phylum Streptophyta; class Magnoliopsida; order Santalales; family Viscaceae; genus Viscum; species Viscum album. The sequence continues at coordinate 2,127,589,251 of OY728119.1, forward strand.
TACTCATGCAACCTATTGAAGGAAGACCACTTATCCTCTACGTGACTGATCTAGAGCGATCATTGGGTGCCTTTCTTGATCAAAAGAATGATGCTGGGAATGAAAATAGCCTCTACTATCTCAGTCGAACTATGATTGATGTAGAAACCTGGTATTCAAGTATTGAGAAGTACTTCCTGACATTAATAATTGCAGTTCAGAAGTTGATACACTACCTGCAACATCACTAGGTCTAACTTGTATCTCGCAATAACCCACTCAAATTCATCCTTAGTCGTCCAATGCTTACAGGACGTCTGGAAAGGTGGGAAGTTATTTTGTAGCAATTCGACATTCAGTATGTCTCTCAAAAGGCAATAAAGGGCCAAGCTCTGGGTGATTTCCTGGAAGAACACCCTTTAGTGGATGACACATCGTCAGATATTGAACTCCCTAATGAGGAAGTATTCTCTATTCAAGAAAGTACTCAGGCATCTGAAATGTATTTTGATGGTGCTTCCATAATTCCAACAGGGAGGAAAATGGAAAATCCTAAATTCAACAAAGTTAGCTTAGAAATTGTGCTCATTTCTCCATAAAAGGAAGTGTTACCTTATTCTTTCTTATCGTTGAAAGGTGGTACCAATAATGAAGCAGGATAACATGCTCTCATCACAGGATTGGAATTAGCGCTTAAAGCACAATTGAATAACATAAAGGTGAAAGGTGATTCAGACCTGGTAATCAAAAAAGTCAATGGGGATTATTCCATTGGAAAAGAATAACTAATCCCTTTGTATGAATACTTCAAGGAGTTAATGGAAGAATTCCATTCGAAAATGACATTTTCTTACGTCCCAAGATCACAAAATGCTCAAGCTGATGCACTGGCTAATATAGCCACAGCTCTGGCAGATCCAAATCAGGACGAGACAACCGTCAGTATTTCCCACCATCGTGCGATTTCACCTTATGGTAGAATCAGAAAAGTGGAAATTAATGAAATTAGTCCCATTCCAAAACCGTATGGTCATACTACAGGATGTATGTAACCTATCAGGGAATACCTTCAAACTGGAACACCTCCACCTGATAGAGCCAAGAAAGAACAAATCTGGCGATGTGTGGTCAATTTTACTCTTTATGATAGCCCAGATCACCTAGAGAAAATTCTCTACAAACGTGATATTGATGGATTTCTCTTCAGATGCATTGATGGTGAAGAGACAATGGCTATCATAAAAGAAGTGCATGAAGGAGTCTGTGGTTCCCACCAGTCTGGACATAGATTGTCTGATCAGATCCGAAGGCTTGGATACTTTTGGCGTTCAATGATACAAGATTGTGCTGATTTCACAAAGAAGTGTCATTCATGCCAAGTACATGCCAAATTCATTCATCAACCTCGAGAGTTGCTTCATATAGCTAAATACTTATGGACATTTTCCACATGGGGAATGGATGTGGTGGGACCTTACCCTTCAGCTACGGCCAAGCAGTTTAAGTACATTCTTACTGCTACTGACTTCTTTTCCAAATGGGTAGAGGCAATACCTTTCAAGGAAGTCAGTTCTAAAGGCTTTTTAGCTTCATCAAGTCTAACATCATTACCAGATTTGGTGTCCCTCATACCATATTGATGGACAATGGAACCAACTTCAATTCATTAGAGGTGAAGAATATGTATCAAGAATAAAACATCAAATCCAACCATTCATCTCTGTATCATGAAACAGCCAGTGTCCAGATAGAAGCCTTCAACAAGACTCTTTCAAATATACTGCAAAAGATGGTGGATAAAGATAAGAAGTCGTGGCCTGATAAACTCTTTCATGCTTTATGGGCTTATCAGACTACCTCCTACATTGCAACTCGGTCAACTCCATATTCCCTGGTATATAGAATGGAAGCCGTCTTTCCCATTGAAGTTCAATTGCCTTCGCTCAGAGTAGCCATTTGTGATCTTTCATCTACAGATGAACAATCTCAAAAGCGATTGAATGAATTGGAACGGTTAGATGAGAAAAGATTGTGCACTTTGCACCACTTGGAAGTCTATCAGAATCGAATAACACGAGCTTTTAACAAAAAAGTTCTTCTTTGTTCATTCACTCAGGGAGAATTGGTATTAGTTCTCATAACTCCAATGATACTAGGAAAGAAACCTCCCAAGCTTGAGCCATAATTGGAAGGACCTTACTCAATACATAGGGTCTACTCTAATGGAGGTTATTCATTAATCTAGATGGATGGAGAACTCATCACTACTCCAACCAATGCCATATTTTTGAAGAATTATTTCGTATAAACACAAAATATATCATCCGAAAGGTCCTGTATGACCTTAAACTGCACCACCGTCCAGCAAGACGTTAAACTGCATAACCAATGGTCCATGCATATGACCCTAAACTATTTTCACATACATTCAACATGACGTTAAAGGTCTTGTATAATTTTTATGATACTTACATGTAATGACACAATTGAACCTCCCTATAAGGTCTTGTATCCTATAAACCATTCCTTTATGTTTTTTTGGATCTCAAAGGAATACTGTGTAGGATGAGGGAGAAAATGGGGTTTTATAAGGGTTTAACTATCATTTTGAAATGGTTCTGGTGTGCATCCTCTAGATATTCCAAAAGAATAGTTACTAAATAATAGAGGGGTTAGCTATGGTGTATAATATTAGATGAGAGAGATTCAGATCCATTAACATTTTTCGTGTGGTTACACATTAGAGTTGGATTATGGTGTATATTGTTCGAGTCCTATTAGATAATGTAAAATGTTTTAAAAAAGTTATTCGAGGGGTTTTAATAGATTTCTGAGTAGTTCTCCTATAGGGGATCAGTTGTGGCATCACCTTCCTTTTAGATTTTGAGTTCTCTAGAATGATGGCAAGTTAATAAGATATTCCTCTTCTAAATAATGGGGGTTTCAGAGTGGTTCTTTGACCCTCTATGATTATTATAGTTGTTCTATGGTCTCTTACTGAGTTCCATATAATTCCCAACATTTGGACTTTCTACAACATAGTTAAGGGGTTGGGATAAGATATTTTAATTTTCTATTTTCTCGTAAATAACTAATGCCACTTCAAATCCTCTTTTCTCCAAAATTTTTCTCTCGAAGATAAGAAATACAAGATAAAATTCTAAAGGCCATTAAAGCCCCTTTAAATTGGATTCAATCATTACATACCAATGATTGATCTTTTGTGATATGTGGTGTGTTATTCCTTTTTTTAGTTATTTTTATCTATTTAATCTTTTTTCCCCAAGTGATATCTTTCAATGTTATGGATTTTTATAACCATATTACTAATGGGGTTTCTTTTTATGACTGTTTGTTCATTTTTCCAATAAATTCGTCTAGGGAAATTGCTTTCATCATGGGAAATTAAATTATAGATCCATGTTTTAGTTATGTTTATTCATTAAGAATGTAGATTCCTCAGATAAGGGGAGTCATTAAATCTATTTTTATTTATTATGAGTCATAAATTGAGCATGTTTTAAATTTTTTGGTATGTGGTGGAATTATAACTAAAAAAGAAAAATAAGATAAATGAAATAATGGTTTATGGTTAGTGATCATCTTGAATGTACCAATGGACATATTCTTCTATTTATTTTTGGATAATCCACTTTTTAAGTAGGTTGAGAGGGAATCCTTACATGACCCGTAGGCCTTGTTGAATTAGTCCCATACACGACTCTAAGGACTAGAGGAATAATGATAATTAAAAGACCCTAAGGCCCAACCAAACTACAAAGGAACTACACCTCCCTAGCATTGGCGTCATTGAGGTCCCCTAGCTCCACACCTCAAATTGTAGATCAGCAAGCATTGGCCCATAAAAATATTCCTATTTCCTAGTACTGATAGATATTTCCATACCCTCTCATTCTTCTAATTTGGTTAGCTCCTCTTGGGTTGATAATACTTATGATGAATCATCATCTAGGACATGTTCAGTTTGGTCTTCCTAGGATCGTTCAAGGTCTTCCATGAATATAACAGTTCCATCTTTTATTCTCGATAGTGTGACATCTATGAAATATTTTTTTATCGTGTTTTATTATATGATTAGTGTGGTAAAATGATGATGTTTAAAGAACTCAACATCGATAATTATTGGATGGATAAATAATATAAAGACTCATGTATAGTGAAAATGTTAAATATTTTTAATTTTATGGTAATCAAATTGATTATTGAGGAATGTTTATTTGATGTTTTTTCACATTTTATTAGAATGTGATAATGAACATGAATTTGTTAATTCGTGTTGTGGAATAAAAAAGAAATAATAATGAGATGTTCATCCTTAAAGTTGGATGAAACTAGATGTTATACTTTAAAACATTATTTAATTAATTATTACATGGTGATAATAATTTCAGCAGGTCAGTTGTAGTTTTATCCTACAATAAATGTATTAATTAAATAAATATTTAATAAATATGATTGATTGATAATGATTTTTTTGTAAAATAGTGATATCGTTGACATATGATGGAAAAATACCTTGTGTTTGGGGCTGAGTGATCCCATATTCATGTGAAAGCTAAATGAATTGTATATAGGTCGTATTTTTAATATTTGACAGGTCAGTTGTTTGTTACCATCAATTTTTCCCTAGATGTGTTCTTTATATCTGATGTGATGTGGGAAAAGGATTATTGTTTTTTTGATGAGATACAGGTGGGAGGTTGGGTTTGTGACAAGAGATTAATCTTATGATATCGAGATACATGTTGATATGCATGATAGTGAAATGGATGGGACTAGATTTTGTGGAAATGGAGGAAGTTGGGTTTATGAATCGTTTTTCATAAATAAGAAATGGTTGTTAATAATAAATATCAGGATATTGTTAATTCCTAGGATACTTTTTTATATGGTTTCCTTTCCCCATTAAATGTTGAATCTGGATGTGATTCATTTTTCCAAACTTTTATTAGTTTATGAGACTTCTTTGAATACATGGTGGTATGGATTGTTAAAGAGATAATTAATGTTTTAACCTACATGGTAAATTAATGGTATAGTAAATTTTTTGATAATCATGAGAAACCAGAGACTCCGTCATTTTATTCCTAGAGGGAATTGAATTAACTGTAATTTTTAATGAAATATATTTTAGAGTAATTCAATAAAGGCATAATGAATTAATTTATTGATGGTTAATTTATAAATATAAATAATTTAATTAAATTTATCTTAATTTATAATGTGATTATATGATACATAGTTTATAGTAGTTTTATTCAAGTGTTCAAAATATGATTTCGATATTTGATCTTATAACTAGGATAATTCTCATTGTGTGGTTGTGACATTTATAACTTGATTATTTTTTGATATCATACATTACCCATACCATATCAGTTGGGTGACTGAAAAAATGTGGACTCCAGGATGGGGTTTTTCAAAATATTATGGTCAGTGAGGGATAGATGGATGACTAACCCACTTTAGCCATAATCTATTACCCTAGTTGTATTATGTGATTGTATGATCTATGGGTTGTTTTCCCCATATATGTGGGTAATGGTTTGTAATTGCCTTTGGTTATTTCAAACACATGTATCTCCAGATATATTATCCTATGTATTATTATAGATATTAAATGTATGATCTTTGATGGATCAAGTTACATACTCAATGACTGTATTGTGATGGATTTAAAAATAATATATTATTTATAATACATGAAATATGGGTTATGATGGAACATATAAACTACTTATTTAAAATTTGTAAATTATTATAAGATAATGAGATGATGTTATTCATTAGATTAATGATATGTTACTTATATATGTTTTCCTCTGGATGTCTTCATTGGAGATAGATCGCTAAGGATGTGTGACACTGGGATAGAGCAGAAAACTAGTGGTGATGTGTTTGTGGGGTAACCTTGTTTTATTACTTATATTACATGTTCTCTAGAATGAGATACTTGGTGATATATATCCATGGTGAAAATAAAGACATATTATAATATATTTGGATTTGAGATATTTTCAATTTTCATTTATAGGGCATTAGTAATATTTTATCAACTTTTTTTATAAGAGTCTCCAGGGAGTATCCTACATAATATAACTATTATTCTCACCATATATATATATAAGCTGTTACTCAGGTGAGAAAGAAAAAATTGGTTGATGTGATATATTTTAATGTATCATTATTGTTTATGATCTATTTTGGATTCATGGCCATTGATTATTTTATCTTTTAGTATATGTAGTCTCCTTTCTAGGTGTTTTAGACATGTTTGTAATTACTTGTCTTTACCTGAGATCTGTAATTTACCTATATAGAGGGAAGATTTTATTGGTGAACTTTTCATATCTATTATTCCTTGGGTTATCATAGAGGGTGACTTCTCCTATTTGAATGATCATTATTCCCTCTGTGCTTGTCACTATCTTATGGCCCATCTAAGGTAGGATTCAAGGGTTCAATATCTCCCATCACACATTATTGACCATAATGGGGTACCTTTGGGGGGAGGGAGACATGACATAGTGGTATTAGGGTTTTAGGTTAGTGAATATATTGTAGTTTGGGATTAGGAATCGTTTATACTATATCTATTAGTTGGGAAACAATGTCAACTATGTTTAGTAAGTGTCGTAAAAAATATAGACTAACAGAGAAATGGGTATTTAGGGTTCCCAGTGATCTTATTCAAAGAACATTATGATCATCATTCCTTATAAGGGATACAATATTGGATGAGAACTAGAGAACTACAAATGTGTCATGAAACATCCATATTTACATTTTTTTTTCAAATGGTTAGACTTTAGGATAATTAAAACAATAAATAAAGATAATATTATAATTAATCCATATAAATTACTTCATATTCCACATTTACTAGCACCAAACAATTTCTATTTTATTGGTAGTGGATTCAGGTCAACATCCTCTTCATTTTTAATGATAATATTTTTAGTGGGATGCACTAATAGATCACCATAGAATAGAGTTAAATGATGAAGACACTTGGACAATGAAACATTGATTATTTTAGGGCTAGATATTTCTGAATTATGAAGTATCGGTTTCAATATCATTAACCTAAGACTAGTTTTGAGGAGGTTGAGATTTTTTTAGTTCATTTGGTACCAAAAGGAGAATTGAGATTTATTGGATTTGGTAATTCTATATAAAGAAGATATTTAGTAATGAAATTTTTTACTTAGGGATCATGAGGATACAAAGGTATCATACAAGAATTTACTAGACCGATTTTCTGTATAGATTAATTATTAGATAGTAATGTAAATATGTTCCCATGTGATTATAAACCATAAAATAGGGAGTTCCAATGTGTAGGATTTTTGGGGTAATTTTCCAGACCCTTATTCTATATGAGTTGAACATATTTACAGATGATGGGGCCATGTATTGGAATTTCAAAGAGGATTTATATCCATAATTCTAACACAATGTCATACTATTTATATTTAAGATATATCTCAGGGTGACATAGATACTATAGGTTGTTGAGTTATCATTGGATAGATTTAGGTCATCATAATAAAGGAGTCATTTTGATTCCTCATGAAGTTGATCAATGGTATGGGTTTCCCAGTTTCTTGGACAGAAGAGCTTTTAGATAGCTAGGGGAAAGTCTCTTTCCTCATCATCTCATTTCCCAAGGGGAAGTAGCTCTATTATCTCTTCTATGGGATTAGAGGAAACATTTTATTTTGTATATTAAGGATATTAGTGGTGAAATTTCTTGACCATTCAATGGAAGCATCATGTTCTAGGAGTTCTACTAAAGGTTCCTCTGTTGAGGCAGTTTTATCCGAGGTATTAGTAGTAGTATTCTCTAAAATGGGATCAATAGTGGGGTTATTTTGTATGTGGAGGATAGAACTGATTTGTTCCACATCCTATGATTAACGAGTTCTTTTAGTTAGATGGTCTCTATTAGAGTCATAGTGGTTACAGTGATGTCATGGATTCCTTCATTCCTTATCAATACAAGAATTAGGTGAGCCATATAATGTTTGATGTACAATATAATTTTTTTCTACATGGTTACATTCATTATCCCTAATAAGTTTTTAGAGATTGTGATATTATTTGGAAGTAAAAAAACCCTTGGTTTGACATCATATATTTAGGGATTTAACCATACATTAGTACCCCTTGCATGGAGTAGATGTATTTTATTTAGGCTATTGTCGACTACTTAAGGATACATGATTCATAATATGATGCTAATAGATATTTGGTTGCATTAATTATTGAATGAGACCCATATAAAGGTTATCGGTGCGTTTCATATTAGTTTTTAATTATAGTTGAGTCGATGAAAATTTAATCAATGTTTTAGTCGATTATTCTTCCCAGGGTTGTGGAATAGTACCCTAATGTTTTTCTAGAGGTGGTTTTAGAGGTACCTCTTTAAATAGAGGTTGAGTTTTGGATTGACAGGAAATTTATAATATCCCTAATATCTATGTACACACATAGTAAGGATCCCAATGAGTTATTATATTTGTTATTATAGATTTATGATATCTTTCAGTGAGGTTTTTTTCAATTTAGTATTTCACATTGGGGTACACATGATTTTTCTTAAAGAAAGTTGATTATAATTTTCACCTTTATATTTATTATCATCACTTAAACTTAGTGATTGTGATGTAACACTATTCTATTCCTTGTATTTTTAATTTATTAAATAATATAAAATGAAAATTTTGGATTTATAAGACTGTTCTACGTGTTGGATATCATCAGATACAGGTGAAATATGAAGATACACTGAAGGCCGCTTTCAAACGTCAATATAGGCATTATGCGTCTAATGTGATTTCATACGATATAATGAACACTCAATCCATGTTCATGGCTTTGATGAATGTAGTATTTTGATATTTACTAGATCTTTTTTGTATTGGTTTTCATTAACAAAATCCTTCTGTACTACAAATTAAAGGGAGATCATACAATGAATTGATATTACATCTTGGGACATCTTGATCATCGATAAATTTTTAAGAAGATCTCTCTGTAATTCCATAGATTGTGAGATTTTTATTGTGGGAGATATCATATACCAGTGAGGATAATATGTGGATCCTTTGAATATTTAAGAAATTAATTCATTTGGAATCCCCCAATATAGTGGTAGAGGTTCATATCTTCCTTTGACTTTCTGGATATTATAGAAGATGTCTAGCCAATTTCTCTCCATTTTTGAATCCTATAATAATATATACAATAAAGGAATAAAATTTATATTAAAATAATCAATTATATGTAGTTTTTATTTCCTAAAAATGAAGTTGGTCAGTTCACTAGTTGATCATTTTTAAGAAGTGGGAGTTCATTTTTATTTTTTTGACACTTCCAATTTTTGATTGGGCTTTGTTCACATGCATTAAATATTAGCTATTTCTTATAAGACTACATAGTTATCCCACAATGAATGTAACTATACAACCCATTAAATTTAGTTGAATGATTTTATTTCACAATGTTCTGGTGACATCCCCTCATCGGTGATTATTTTATATTTTTTACTAATTATATGATCAGGAGTTTGTCTTCTACGAAATAGGCTTGTAAATGTAGTAATAATGGTGGATTGAATTCATACAGGATTATGGAATCTCAATTTAATATTCAAAAGGAAATGGAAACATTGTCGCTGATGTTCTATGAAATAAGTCACATAGGGATGTAGAATCATCCCAATGCTTTACCACATTTTCCTTTTAGAATAAATTTTATTTTTTTGATAGCATACAATGCATGCAAAACTGAGTAAAAAATAGTATTTAGTCACATGTTTCAAAATCACATAAATTATTAAAAATATTGAGAATTTATATTTTAATTATATATATTAAAAATACAAGAAAATAATTTGACACTATTAGACGACGAAAAAGTCAGTAACTCCCAGTGGAAGTTTCGAAATGACAAAGCAAAGTCATATTCAGAATCAGAGGCCCGGTCCGGAGGCCCGGGAAGTGGTGCATGAAATAAAGGAGGCCTTGCACGAAATAATGCTGGGTGCGCAAGGCATCCCTGGGATTTGCGTAATCGAGACGATGAGGAGAACAATTTTGTGCGCCTCGGTTCCTCATGGTGAAGCTTTGCGCGCTGACAGTTCCTGGGGCAGAAAATTTTGTGCCCTGCCTAGATTTCCACCGGCCGATTCCTATAAATTAAAGGCGATCCCAAACTGTTTGGGGTTTCGAAATTCATAATGGCTCCTGTGTGTGCAATTCGAACTCCCCGGCGTGCAAGATGGCTTCCAGATAATTCCTATTTTCGTGAAACCTTGCCCCGGGGTTCGCCTTTGCGAACAACTCCACTGGCTTAAGTGAATTTTCCTACTCCTCCGGGTTCTTCCCATGTTCACAATCCTTGCTCTTTGCGCGCAATCCCCTTCTGTGCATGAAATCCCAATACTTTGATCACAATCACCTATCCGCGCAATCCTCTGGTCCAATTCCACCCCATCCCAGTGTTTTGCGCACAAACCTTCTCTTTGCGTGCAACACCCAGGACCCTCTACCTTGACGCCCCTTGGCCGCCTCTCCGTGCCAGCACCTGATGTCTTCACTGCCGGGCATGCGTGCCATGCATTGTTTTCTCGTACGGCCTTCTAGGCTCGTAAGAAGTAACCTCAAGGTCCCTTGGGTGGTGTTTCCGATTGCGTTGCTTTTCCTTATGCTTCTCCGCATAGTCATGCTAACGGCTATTGATTCTTCGCATAGCCACGCTAATGTGGACCCCTCGATGCTTCGCTCTACGACCCCCCTTGACCATGGCCTTGCCGATGCCTTCCCTCCTACAGGGGGTAGAGGGCATTGGGCATGTATGCCCGGGGGGTTTGGAGTGAACCCACCTTATCCAAGCTGTAAGATGTTAAACTACTATGTACCTCGTCCTTAAAACATGATGTTAAATTGTGGTCCGACCCCATGCTTCGCACATAGGGTCCCCCCGGCTCGGTAATTCTTTACGCCCACTCGTCTCCACAGGAATGGACTCTTCCTCTCATGGAATGAGATCCACCTTGTTGGATTGGCGTTTGTCCATGGGGGAATGGCTGCCTCAGAGCGTAAGCCCCTAGATTCACTTGCGGATGGTTACACACATGCACCTCCATACTCCCCCCTGCCAAGGCCAGTGGAGTCCCATTCCCACTGCTCTTTGTCACACCACAGGCCTCCATCCTAGAGTAAGCCACCGGCACCCAGGGCCACTAACCACGCGTAAGCCCCAGTTTCCTCTTTGGGCCGCTCAACAAGTAATCCCCGTCGTGCTTCTCACATATGCACCCTTTGCGACATGATCGTCTGGTCCCTGCTGCCTCTTGTTACTCACACCGAGCATGCCTCACCTGGGCTTAGAGTGCGCATCGACCATGGAATCCTCTTATAGGCCTCCTCAGAGCGTAACCCCATCCTAGAAAACTACGTGGACTTTGATCCGTGCTAACTCATGGTACGTAGGAAGCCTCCATGAGGTTCAACCCCACCACCCGGTCGTTCCGACTTCTTCACGTCAGTTCGCCAACATTTTGGGCCACCTTAGAGCGTAAACCCCAAATTCCTCGTCCCACATGAAGTTAAACTATATTCCCTTCTCCCACATGACGTTAAACTATACGGCCTAAACTATGTGGACTTTGATATGTGCTAACGCATGGTGCATAGGTAGCCTCCACGAGGTTCAAGCCCATCGATCAATTGTTCCGACCCCTTCGCGTCGGTTTACCAACACCATTATGGGCCGCCTCAGAGCATAAGCCCCGTATTCCCCCTATTTGGCCGTCTCAGAGCGTAATCCCCATGCCTCACACCCACATCTCATCCTGACCTCCCTCTCGAGCCCACAGGCCTTGGGGAGATCATTCCCTAGCCTGGAGATCTTACTTCCTCCAGGCTCCAATCCATGCGTTCATTCTCACGAGTTGCCTCTTAAGGTGTCCCAACGTATCACCGAACTACGCGGACTTTGATTCCCTACCATGGGGATACATAGGAAGCCACCACGATGTTCAAGCCCGTCACCCCATCACCCATCCTGATCCTTACCCGGGCCGCCACATCCCGGTGAGATCATGCCACCCCATCCCACTCCATGGTATCTGGGAAGCCGCCCACGTGATGGCCCCAACATTGGTGTTCCCCCTATGGGGTCCTTCAATATGATCCACTCTCAGTGTTTTGATGAGTCCGATCAGTCTCTGCAAGACGTTGAACTCGCGGCATACCCCGTGTTAAACATGGGAAGTTGAGGAAAACCTCAGATGGTACACAATTCCCCGCGTTCGATGTGGGATGCCTCAGGCTTCCGCGCCCTCGAGAAGCCCTCCAATAAGGGATAGAAGACAGACCTTCCAATCCCCAACGTCAATACATTCCAACGACACCCCAACATGACCATTATCCGCACTGAAGGTTGCTTCCCTGACAAGACCCCTTGGAGCGTCTCGACAGAAGCAGCGTAATTAAATGGCATCCATGCAGATATGGAACAAGGAACGAGCTCCACGAACCCGTCTTAAATCTATGATGGAGACCCAGACTAGGTGAAGAGCTTCAAGGAGGAATCCACAGAAGGAAGAACCGATATCCAATCAGCCCGGTTTCGATTAAGGAGTAGACGTATCTGAACAAGCAACAAATGTTGCCCGCCTTTAGAAAGCGGGAAGGTGGGGAAACAAGTTGCACTTCCTCCAATGCGTGACAGACATGCGCGTGCGCCCCAGCGTAAAAGCATCAGAAACAGAAAATGTTGAACCCAACATGAAGCTCTTCTCCTCAATACGGAGACGGGTAACGTTCAGGGTGTCAGAATATTATCATGTCACCAGGCCCAGGTACCTATCACTGGGACGTGAAACCCACCAGGGGTTGAGGCAGTCAGGATGTTGATCACTCCGTTCTGTGATGTCGTCAATGTGGATCCCTCTCACTGACCACGGAAGACGGAATGATGCTGGGATTTTGGCTGTCAATTTCTTTTCCTGTTAGTACTAATGGGTTCATCTCTCTGCTTCTAGGATTTAGATCACTGCACCTGGAGCTCGATTTCCTCCTGCCCACCGGCGTAAGGGTAGGGGAAATACCGACGTGGCTACCCCGTATGGTCACTCCTTTTCCACAGTCACTCCGGCTCTGATTTCCACAACTGTCGGGCGATCACGCCCCCTCTCCCCGTTAGAAATCATATAGTGAAGTGTGATCAATGACCTAGTCCGTAGGTACGATGAGGAAGGGATCATCCCCACCAGGGGCATGGCCCATTTGGTTCTAGAGTAGGCTGCGCCTCACCATCATCGCCGCCCCCGAGGTCCGCGTAGGGAGCCGCCGCTCCCCACTTCGACATTCAACTGCTTCTGGAGCCTATCCCCGGAACACCTTGACACACCCCTCCCCTACGCAAATGAGGTGGGGGTTGTCCGGGTCCACCCGATCGGATACCCGTCCCGGGTGTTAACAGCAACAACCCCCGCCAGGCTGCGTCGACGTCGCCGCCTGACTCCCCGGGCCGAAGAGCTGGCAATATTCATGCCCACACCACCGGCTCCAACCCATCTGACCCGACGCCAGCGTCGGGTGTGAGAAGAAGAGAATGCACATCCTAGGGATCCAACGTCCGCAACCACTATGGCCCGAGCCACTACTGACTCCTATTAACAAACCCCCACACATGTTGAGCAGGGGAAGTCACATGCCTGACTGGGATCGAGGCCCCGACCTCCCTGCAGGCAGGTTGGGTCGACTCTCCCGGTCGCGGGCACATGCAATGGCCACCACTGACCAATCCGCGGTAGTGCCACCCACCATGAAGGATCATTCCATGCCACTGATCTGGAAATCTGAAGGCTTCTTCGCGGCAACTACGCTCCGGTTATGACCCTTTCCAGCGCCCATTGCACTAGGTATGTGGTCACTCCCCCTACCGCTAGCCGCGAGTTTGGAGCCATTGCGTATCTGGTCGCTCACTCACATGGAGGTCCTCCCCTTGTCCATTTCGACATCTATCGCAGTTCTTCTCACACCCCAGCCTTCAGTCCCCTCTGCCCCAGTGCTATTATAGCCAGGGTACTCCTTGAAGGAAATCGTCCTTACCCTGAGGATCCACCCAGGGGCCGGAAGGCGGGGCGTCATCGCCATAAGAGGAATTCAGGGGAGTCCAGACAGAAATCAGACCAGTCCGTTTCTCAGGCTCTGAGGTGGAATACGACTCGATGATTGAACCTTCCCCCCAAACCATTGAGTCGAGGGAAGGGATTGGGACGCGACTCATTAGTATCGTACTCCCCGGATGCGAGATCCATATGATTCCCTCCTCCCTCCGAAGGTATATACAGGAGGACGAGGACTTGGCGTACCCCCAGGGGTCAAACCCGTAGTTTCTACTGGCCTCCCCGGAAGCACCTTCCACCTCAGTCAGGGAGGGTGGGAAACTTTTCTACAGACTGATAGAAGAGTCATGACGTGACACACCCTCGGAAAGCACCGACGCTGTGACAGGAGTCCCATTCATTGGCCCATCCTATCATGACGTGGTAGCCAGGGTATTGAAACCCTTGGAAGACGACTCAGGGATCGGCGGCCAATCGGCATGTTCGCCGTATTCCCCGCCAGCCAGCCCACCGGCCCGGCGGCCAGCCTCGGCGCCGTTTCCATCTCCCCATCCATTCTCGTTTGATGAGCAAGGGCAAAAAGGGCCAGACCCCAAACAAGAGTCATGGAGCTTTTGGACCGTCCTCGTAGCGGGCCACTTCCCCGAGAAGTTTTGGCTGGTCGCCGGATCGGATTTTGATATGCCAGAGTCGCTCAACCCATGAGAGTTTGAATGTTTCCGCTAGACTCTTCGGGTGACTCACTCCCGTCTTCGCCATCAGCTATCGCCTTATCCCGAGAGTCATGAACATCTCGAGGATATCGGTGAGGAGTGTCTTCTGGTCGACCTGGCTGCGCTCCCCGCGGTTTGGCACCCCGAGTCACTAGGCCACCACAGGGCCCTCCAACAACAATGCATCCAGATTTTTCAAGTACTCTGCAAGGTTATCGAGGAAGCCACCCCCCACGCACATGTCCGCGGATTGGGGCAGTACGCTGCCCTTCTTTTCTGTGAGATCCACCGACAACCCGATTCACCGGGTGGCCCGGAGGGAATGTATCCAAAGGAAGTGGCAGTCAACATGGTTGACCATTCAGATGAGGGAAACATTGTGGAGCTCCTCGATGGAGACTCACCCCGTGAGGACAAGCCGCTACTGGACCCATCTGGGAGGACTACTCGCCACTAAAGGAGCCTCCTAGGTCTCCCCACACCCACTGAGGCATTAACACTAAGCCGAAACATTGGAAAGGGTAAAGAACATGTTGGGGCTATCAAGCTCGCTAACCCATCTGCCTCGGTGCAGAAGGTAGAGGAAGACTCTGAGAAGGCCACGCTACACCAGCATCTTGCTGAGCAAAAGAGGCTGGTTTATGAGCTCTTGGCCGAACGCATTGCAGAGCGGCGGCCTGACTACGGTAACCCTCGACCAGGACATCAGGGGTAGGATCACCTACCCCTTTCTGAGATTTCCCCGGGCAACCACGACCATATTGCATTCGCCGACAGGGGAGAGGACGGAGCCCATGGATAGATGGCACGATATGTTTTTTTGAACCCTCATGAGTGGTGTAATCACCTGGGGAACCCTGCTCGGTTTTCTCCTGTTGCCCCAAGAGTCGCTCTGCCAGCCGCCCTGCGAGCTATTGAGCTTGACTACCAGATTGAAGAGCCCAGCAATTCCCTTGTAGTTAGAGATCCCCGACAGGATACGAACCTGCATCTGGACGATCTAATGGAAGTACCCATCACCCTCTTAGAGGCCCTGGAAACTCAGCAGGTGGAAATCCCACCAGACGGCAAGTCGTACCCAGCGTGGTTGGATGATATTACGGCCCCTCCGGGATTTGTGAACCACACTTTCACACCCTTTAATAGGACCGGAGACCCCCCACAACACCTACCAACTTCAACTCGAGGTGCGGGCCTATGTTAGGGACTCCAGCACAGCAGGAGGTGACCATGCTCTGTTGCTTCGTTCAGACACTGGAAGGACCAGCATTCTTCTGGTACAACCCTCTTCCTGTTGGATCTGTGACTAGCTGGGAGGACCTTAGCCGGAAATTCCTCTACCAGTTCAGTTCCATAACCCGGAAGATGAACATTGCAGACCTCTTCAGGTGCAAAAAAGGCCGGATGAGTGGGTCGCGGACTTCGTTGCCCTGTGGAAGGGGCTCACGTACTTCCTTGACATGCCACTAAATCAGTATAAATTACTGACAATGTGTGTAGGGAACATCATGGCAGAGCTGGTTCCTTCTATGATCACTCAGAATTACCCCGGAGGGTTCTGGGACTTCTCAGACAAGGCTCAGCGCCTCGAAGAATCCCTGCAACAGGCCAGTTAGGCACGCCCGCTGCCTCCTATAATCCCTGAAGGGAGAGCCGCCAGAGCCGAGCCCACTGCTGTGGCCCAAATAGAGGCCCCCAGGCATCTAGAGTTGCTACCAGTAAGGCCAGCTCAGCAGCCCCATAGGGGTCCACCCCCATGGGAACAGCCTCCGGCCTAGCAGTGACTGCCTCAAAATCGGCAGGCGCCTCCGCGTAACGCACAGCCACCCCCAGGTGAGATAATCAGGCTATGCCTCCTCGGCATGATCCTCTGGCCCCTGGTCATGGTCAGCCTCCAAGATCCCCCTTTCTAGACAGAAGGAATCAGACTTACTTGTTATACGAGGCCCATGTACCTGGTTATTTCCGTAATGCCTTGGAGTAGAAGATCGTGCGGTTTCCTGAGTGCTGGAAGCTAGAAGAGGTGCGTCTCACTGATCACCCTAACTACTGACCTTATCACCGGATCCTAGGGCACACCATCTAGTGACGCTATCTGTTCAAGGACTGGATACAAGACCAGATTGACAACAACATAGTCAGGTTGGGCCCGGCCCCGGCGCATGTGGCAGGTGTCTTAATGAGATCAGATGGCAGCAATGGCAACGAGGATGAGTGGGAACATGTTTTCAACCATGGGTCCTAGAATTATAACGATTGGATGACCCGCAGGACGGTTTCTCGTTCCCATGGCAAGATCCATGCCCGCCTGAGTTAGCCAGAGCCCTCATAATCTGCGAGCGCCACTTTGGCATCATCGTCCCAGCCTACCTCTTCCAGAGGAGCAACCGACGGTGCAAGAAGAAAGAACGCGCCCTGCCAATGCCGTCATCTTCCCGCATGCTTGGCGAATTTATGCCCCCAAAGATGGGGATCCCTCCGAGACTCTGTCCGGTAGTGGATGACTCCTCGAGTGAAAGCCCGAGGTACGCTTCGGTTAACACCGTAGAGTTGGTAAATCCATTTTTGACTCCCGACGATGAGGAACGCCAGGTGGACCTCCCCAATGTCCCCAGCCTTTGCCAACAACGGCAGTGCCGTTGCTACGTGAATCACCAGGGCACGAAAATCATCACCTCCATTCAGGATGTGCACGCTACTGAGACTAGGCAGTAATCTCGATGTAGAGATCAGCACATACGAACCCCTCACCCGGTGTCAACAGGTTCGCCTCCACCACCATTTGTGTTGCTGGATCAGGCGGGACCACCTCGGTCGTTCCAAAACCAGCACTGCCCTACCACTGGCCGACTACAGCCTTCCGGTCCTAACACGGAAACCACCTCCTGAGCTTCGACTAGTGAACAGCGAGACGTGATTAGTACCAGTCAGTCACCGGTCCCGCCGGCAGGGCCTGTCATGCCTCCAATCGCAGAGCGGCCTCCTGTAAGTAGAAGCTCGCGTTTGGCTTGAAAGTATGATGTTCTGAAGCACCTGGTCGACATTCCGGAAAGGCTTTCTATCCTTGAGGCCCTTCTCCTGTCGTCTGAAATACATGAGGCGCTCGCCGTGGCTCTAAGGAACCCCTCCAGTTTGAGACGGATGTGGAGGCCATAGAAGACTTCCACACCGAGGCGATTGAGGATGCATAATGTCAAGAGGTTATCTCATTTTCCGGTGAAGATGAAGACCTTCCCATACAGGGGCACATTCTCCCACTGTATATCATCGGCCAGTTCAATGGCATGGAAGTCTACCGCTACTTGTTGACACGGGTTCTGGGATTAACCTAATCTCAACTCGAACGCTACGGAAGATGGGCCTGTCTGAGGATGATCTAACTCCCTCTGACATCAGGATCCAGGGGTATGACAGGACCGATCAAACACCACTCGGCATGATTCGTTTGAAGATCCAGTTCGGTGACCTAATTGCCAATACTGAATTTATGGTTGTCTCTCATGACACCGCCTACAACGTGTTGATGGTAAGGCCGTGGATCCACCTTCACACAGCGGTCCCCTCATCGTATCACCAGTTCCTCAAATACTCCCTTAAGGGTCGAGTGGTCGTGCTCCATGGAGATGCATCTCCTTTTGCCTCTTGTGATGCCCGTTATCTGGACGCTGACTAATACAAGAGCAAGGAAAACCAGATCCTGGTAGGTGAGATTGATCCCACCACTATCACGAGTGATCCTTGGGTAGGTTTGGATGACGCATATGTCTTCCCAATCCATCGGTTGGAGGCCACAACCCCCGACACGGGGCAGTGCTTTGTTGTTTCGGGTACTAGAGGAAGGCATATTTTCGGGTCCAAGCGACGGCGGGAAATCACCTCGTACTCTTACACCAACTAGGCTTAGGTGATCCCCGAGCCCCCTACCCCTGTACGATATCAGGACATTAGGCTCATGGAAATGGCAGTACGTCATACGTGTTTGTTTCGCTGAGCCGGAATCGACCGGCTCAATACAATGCACCACTACTTCTTTGATGTCATAAAGCATGGCCACTTGGGCCGAAGGCCAGATGGGATTGGATCAACCGCCTTTGTTGCCATGGTCTCTGCAGTGCATGAGTCTCCTGACGTAACGACCTATGCCACCCAAGCCAGTAGCAGCCTCCCATCAGGGTCTGGAAGCCCCAAAACGGCTCCCCCCAAGGATGAACCCCCCACAAGCGGAGAGAAGGACATGGAAGATGCTACTCCTGCCTTTGAGGAGGGCGTCCCCACCACGGTCGACGAGTTAGTGCAGGTGAACCTTGGTAGAAAGGCTGACCCGAGACCCACATTGGTCAGCGCCGCTATGCCCCCCGAGGAACGGCAGCAGTACGAGGACTACCTCAGACACCACCATGATGTGTTCACCTAGAGTTATGAAGAGATGCCAGGACTAGATCCCCAGGTAGCCGTCCATTGCATTTTCCTTCCAGCAAACCATCGCGGGTTCAAGTAGCCTCCTAAAAAGATGCACCTATCTCAAGGTTCCATGGTTGAGGCCGAAGTTGATAAGCTCATCAAAGCCAACATCATCAAGGAAGTCCAGTACCCCAGGTGGCTAGACAACATTGTGCTAGTCAGGAAGAAGAACGGGTAGATCATGGTCTGTATCGACTTCCACGATCTCAATCGCCACTGTCCGAAGGATGATTTTCCCCTTCCCATGATAGAGTTATTGATCGATGCCATGACCAGGTTCCATTCCCTCTCCTTCATGGATGGGTACTCCGGGTACAACCAGATCCGGATGGCCCTCGAGGATAAAGAGTTCACTGCCATCATAGTCCCCAGGGTACTTTCTGCTACCAGGTTATGCCCTTCGTCCTAAAGAATGCGGGTGCCACCTATCAATGTGCTATACATCACATATTCAAGCCGATCCTCAGGACACTGGTGGAGTGCTACGTGGACGACCCGGTGGTTAAATATCGTCAGTGCCAGGACCATCTCAAAGACCTTGAGAAAGTGTTCGGCTTCCTCAATTCTCGCCAATTGAAGATGAACCCATTGAAGTGTGCCTTCTGGGTCACCTCTTGAAAGATTCTTGGCTTCATTGTTAGGTATCGAGGCATCGACATTTGCCCAGAGAAGATCAAGTCCATCAGTCAGATTCCTCCCTCGAATAATATTTGAGAGATTCGAGGCCTCCAAGGCCACATAGCCTATATACGCCGATTCATTGCAAATATGGCCGGAAAGTGTAAGCCCTTTTCTTGGCTCATGAAGAAAGGCGCCACCTATGGATGGGACGAAGAGTGTCAGATCGCTTTTGAGGAAATCAAGCAGTATCTGCTTCAACCTCTGGTCTTGATGCCACCCATTTCCGGAAAGCCACTAGTCCTTTATGTGACCGCCCTTGAGTGATCCCTCGGCGTACTTCTCACCCAGAAGAACAATGAGGGAACAGAGAATAGCCTCTACTACCTCAGCCACATTCTCCTCAACGCGGAAATTAGATATTCTCCCATCGAGAAGAGCTGTCTGGTGCTTGTATTTTTGGTGCAGAAACTGCGGCACTACTTGCAGCACCATGAGGTACAACTGGTCTCTCGGGTAGACCCGTTGAAATACATCCTGAACCGACCTATGTTGACCGGCCGATTGGCGCGCTGGGCGGTAATCCTCCAGCAGTTCGACATCAGGTTCGTACCTCAAAAGGCCGTCGAAGGACAGGAGTTGGAAGATTTCTTAGCTGCCCTCCCAACCTCCGTGGGCCATCCACATGATCTAGGATTTCCAGATGAGGAAATATTCTCAGTCGATCACGCCATCCCATGATAGTAGATCACATTGACGGTACCTCTCGGAGCCCCACTAGTAGAACGCTCAACGGTCCTAGGGTCAACAAAGTGGTCCTGGGTATCGTCTACATCACCCCGGAGCAAGCCGTTCTGCCGTATTCATTCCTGTTGTCAGAAGGCTACACCCACAATGAGGAAGAGTATCATGCCCTCATCACTGGCCTCGAGTTGGATCTTGAGATTAACGTACCCCATATGTATGTAAAAGGGGACTCCGAGATAGTCATCAGGCAGGTCAATGGTGACTATGCTGTCCAAATACCAAAACTCGTGCCATTTCTGGACTCCACCCTCCATCTAATGGATAAGTTACCCTCCCGGCCAGAGGTCGTTCACATTCCCCAGTCACAGAATAGTCGACCAGATGCTTTGGCCAGCCTGGCCGAATCACTTTTGGAGCCCGAACAGGATGGCCTAATTATCCATGTGGCGCACCGGAGAGTCATTTCTCCTGTTATTCCAGAGGGCGATCATGGCCCATGAGTGAACCATCTCACCACTGGTGCCCCTACGTCCGGATCCCCGGGGGCTTCAGGTGTGGTAATCGAGACAGTTCCTACTGGAGGACGCCCTTAGTTGAATATCTCCAGCACGAAAATCTTCCACTAGACAGAGCCGAGTGAGAGCGAATCCGATGCCGCACAACGTAGTTCATCCTTCAAAGTGGTCCCATCCCTGAGAAGCTCCTTTATAGGGGTGGATTTTATGGTGTTCTCCTCCGTTGCCTTCATGGAGTCAAGATCCCACAGGTCATGCAAGAAGTGCACGTTGGTTCCTGTGGCACCCACCAGGCTGGGTCGATGTTGTCCCACCAGATTCGGAGGCTGGGATACTTCTGGCCCTCCATGATCCACGACTGCATCGAGTATTCCAAGAGGTGTCATGCATGCCAAGTTCATGCTATCTTTGTGAATTAGCCACCAGAGCCTCTCCATACTACCATGTATTCTTGGCCCTTTTCCGTTTGGGGGTTGGATGTCATAGGGCCTTACCCGCCGGCGACGGCCCACCAGTGTCAGTTCATTTTGACCGCTACAGACTTCTTCTCGATGTGGGCAGAGGCAATCCCTCTCAGGGAAGTCAAGGCTTGTTCTATCGTTGACTTCATGAGCTCTAATATCATCTATCGGTTTGGAGTACCTCACGCTATTCTCACGGATAATGGAACCAACTTCCGAGCTTCCGAGCTGAAGAATTTGTACGCTAAGTACAAAATTCGCTCTAACCACACCTCCCGCTATCATGCACAGGAGAATGGACAGATCGAGGCATTTAACAAAACCCTCTCTAACATTCTGCGAAATATGGTTGGTCATAACAAGAAAAGTTGGCCGGAAAAGCTCCCCAATGTCCTCTGGGATTATTGGACGATGAATCATAACTCCACCCAGGTGAATCCGTATTCCATGGTATACGGAGCTGAGGCCATCCTGCCCATCGAGATCCAGTTGCCCTCATTGCGCATGGTGGTCTATGACCAGCAAGTGCCAGATAGATTTTCCAAAATCCACCTATCCTAATTGGAAGCGCTGGACGAAAGTAGGATTCGTGCTTTACATAACTTGGAAAGGCATCGGAGCAGGATGGCATGACCTTTCAACAAAAATGTTCGCCACCGCTTCTTCCTACATGGTGACCTAGTGCTGGCTCTTAGAGCGCCAATGATTCCCGGCAGGAAACCACCCAAGTTGGAGCCCAAATGGGTGGAGCCTTTCATTGTCCATAAGGTCTATCCCAATGGCGCATATTCCCTAGTGACAATGGATGGTGAGCGCGTAACTCCACCCACCAATGCCAGGATCCTCAAAAGTACTTTTCCTAAGGGATCCCTGGTCCTGCATGACCTTAAACTGTACAGTTCCGCACGACCCTAAACTGCACCTTTGTCCGAGTTCTAAGACCTAAAACTACGATCCTTGCACGGTCCCGCATGACCCTAAACTGCACCTTGGTCCGAGTTCTAGGACCTAAAACTAAGATCCTTTCACGGTCCCGTATGACCCTAAACTGCACCTTGGTCTGAGTTCTAAGACCTAAAACTAAGATCCTTATTTCGTCCTACATGACGTTAATCTGTGCTTCTAGTACTACATGCAGCTTGATTCCCATTCTTATGGGATACGTCGGATGGCCTGAACACCTAGATGTCTGGTCCAACCCCATCTTTTATGAGATCCCATGATCTCTCGGTCACCTCGGCCTCTTGGCCTGTCCCTCCCCATGGATTGGATATATTGTTGTGGTACAGGGTTTTTGGCATTACACCCCCTTCTCCCGGGGATCCGCCATCTTTTGGCTGCTCTCATACTGAGCCCTTCGAGCCTCTCCAGTGGTCTGCTAATGTGTTCAGAGTACTCTGGTCTAGGACCTGGAGTGTCAGATTTGACTTAGGAAAGTTTTCATTTACTTGTAAAGCTTCGTGTTCCCCTTCATTCTGGCCCCACCATCTTTCACACCCGGAGGGACCCCCAAGAACGGCCTGGATACAACACCTAAGGGCTCTCCTACCGTCACGGGCGAACTCCCCTGAGGGTTTCTGGCAACAAATTGATACCAATCCCGTGTTGCGAATTTGTTCAGCGGTTGATGCTCATTTGTTTTCCACTACCTCTAGGCTAACGCGACAGGATGATGTGTTGCGAACATGGTCAGCAGTAATCCGTAGTCATCACGCTGGCTTCCTCGGGCCCTGGATGTTGGTTACATGATTCACATTATGTTCCTCCCCACTGTGTCACGGTGGAATCTCAACACTCATTGTACTAACCCTCATTACACCCCACACGTCAAACAGACGAATCTGCATAACTGTATCACTTGGGGCTCCCGCGATCTGAGCGATAGAGTATGTGCTTGGGTTTCTTCATTAGAGGTTGCATGGAGCTTGACCCTCATCCCCATGGGGAATGAGTAGTTTCCCGGACATTGCGTTTTGGGCCCAGCGTAGCTGGGAGCTAGAATCTCCTTCCCCCTCCTGATTGTTGAACCCTCGTAGGCCCCTTCGGTTTGAGTCTCCTCTCTCGGAATCGCGCACGGTGATGGTATGAGATTACTCCCTCACCCACATCAGTTATTCTTTATGACATCGTGCGTGTTCCACTAGGTTCAAACCATATGAATTTAAACTGTGCTATTGGTCCAAACCATACGACCTTAAACTATGCTGTTGGTCCCACCACATGACCATAAACTGTGATGACATCATCCTGGCCACACGATGAAAAATGGAACCGCATTGCGATGACCTCCCCATGGAGGACATCATGCCAGGTATTGGTCGATTTCCATACCACTTGTCAATTCCTTTTATGGCTTGATTATTGTGGAGACTCTAGAAATTTATACCCTAGGCCAGTCGCCCCACAAAAGAAAAACCATTTACCTTCAAGAACAAACAAGATATTTCAAATGCCGCTTCTTTTGGTGCGCGGGCTAGACTCGTACGACTCTTTCGTCCTTTGCGCAAGTGCCATATTGTTCCATGCTACGTTTGAATAACTATGTATGGCTTGATTCTCATTCTTATCAGATATGTAGGAGCGCCTGGGAATTTCCCCACAGGCCCAGCCTAATTTTTCGTGTTCGGTCTCTCGGCCTAAATGCGTCCCTGGGAGCACATAGTGAGCAGGGCTTTGCCCCATTCACATTGGGTTTTACAACCTCTTTACCACGTGTCTCCCATTCCCCTTCTCCTTTGGTCCATCTTCTAAGACCTAAAACTAAGATCCTTTCCTTGGCTTTCCACGACTCGGTCGCTCCTGTGGGATTGTATGGTGTGGTGTGGGATTATGTCCTCATTCACGTCCGGTTACTCCCCATGTCGTGCCTATCCCCAGATGAGATGTGTACCCCATCCCACATGACGTTAAACTGTATTTCGTCCTACATGACATTAAACTGTGCTTCTAGAACTATGTGTGTTTTGATTCTCATCCTAATGAGATACATAGGAACGCCCGGACATTTCATCTTGGGTCCAGCCTCAGGGATTACAAAATCCCATCCCTTCCCTATTGTCAAACCGTCGGCCTGAATTCTTGGGAAGTGGTGTAATCATGACATCTACCCCAAATAAGTTCTAAATGCCCCATAGTAATAATGGGAAGTGGCAGTTCCCTCGCCAGAGAGGTCCTGCCTGAAAATTGGGACGATCCGTGATCAGGTTGGTACGTCCGCCTAGTCCGCCTCCGCCATGGTGGCAAAATTTCAGGAGTGTTGGACTCTGTTCAAACAAACCACTGCTCCACTTTCCATGATTTCCGTGCCCCTATATTCAGATCCTCATTCTCTTTCATGTTCGATGGGATCCCCTAACAGTATGGATGATAGAACTATGGTCCGCCTACTGTCCTGGGCCAACGTTCCAGAGGACTGGCCATGTTTGACGGGACCCCCTAACAGTATGGATGGTAGACTTTGGTCTGCCTGCTGCCACAATATGGATGATAGTCCTTTGGTCCGCCTATTGTAGCAATATGGATGATAGAACTATAGTCCGTCTGCTGCCCTGGGCCAACGTTCTGGAAAACTAATCGGTGATATTTGAGTTAGGCCCCATGTTGCGAACATGGTCCGCGGTCAGCTCTCATTTATTGTCCCCATTCCAGGCCAACACGATATGGATGATGTGTTTCCGTCATGGTTAATATTTATCCTCCATCATCTCACCCCAGAGTGTTCTGAATTCGGGTAGCGGGATTCACCTTTCCATTCCATCTCCCTATGTTCGGATGGATTTCAATGCCCCCGGCATTTCCCCACTCGTGTGTCAGAGAACATTGGGAAGGTGATATATCAATCGTTCTGAGGTATTCTCCTCAGAAATCCAGGCCCAATTTCGGTTTCCTGAAGCTTGGTCAGTGCCCCACAGTTGGACGAAATGATAGCACGAGTATCCTTTCCTACTCGCGTTGGGTGCGACCCACAAGAGCATAGGGGTGATTTGTTATTCATTTCAGAATTATGGTTGAGAATATTAAACCAAATCTACAAATGAATGGATTTGTCCATGTATTGGATTGAGATGATGAGTAGTACAAGCATAAAGATTATGAGATGGACAAAACAAAGCCCTTAAGGATCAGCGTGCTGAATCAATCTTTCCAGTGCTTCAACCCTTTGGCTAGTTGCCTCCAGGACCGCTTCTCGCTCATTGTTGACTCTCTCTTCATCAGCTGCTGCAGAGCACAGCTCGCCTTTCCTAGATTGTGCCTGCGCCCGCTCGGTTCAAAGTATGGTCATCTAGTGACTCGCCTCCATCAGTTGTTCCTGCGCATCAGCCAACTGGGTCGTCAGTTCCTCCACAAGCTCAGAGCATGTTGCAATGAAGACCTCCTTATCTGCCGCCTACCCTTCGAGGTGCCTGACCTCTCGCTCCGCCATCAGCAACGCTCGGGCACTCGACAATATTTCCTAACACTGGGCAACGTCGGTGTGTCGGATGCTCTAGCGTATCTTTTCAGCCATGTAACCATGGACCGTCAGATGAAGGCGCTGAGCGTCAGCCCCTCCGGCGCACATGAAGCACAACCAAGTCTGGAGTGATCCCATCCGCCTCAGCCAATTAGACTGGGGCTGTCTGAGAAAACGCTGGATTCACTTCCACCCTTTCCACCGTGTCATACGGCTCTCCTCGGCTGCCTATGAGTCTTAGTCTTCTATCTCCTCAGGTTCAGCGGGTTGGTATATATGGAAGGCAGCCAGCAGATCGACAGCAGGATCTAACCCAGGGATGTCTTCATGAGGAATAGGATCCTCGATGTCCGGGTGACCTTCCTCTCTCGCCCAAGCAGTGACGGTGCCTCCGTCAGCCTCCGGCCTCACCTCATGAACATCGCCGATGATGTCCACTACCCCTTCCTCACCAATTTCCGGGGCCGACTCAGTGTAGGGAGCACATTCTGAATGAGGTGGTATGTCTTCCACTGGTCCACTCACGGACGGCCTGAGCTCCACAGCATCATCAGCCTCCAATGTTGATATCACCATTCAATGCGTACACTGATTATTTGGGATCTTTTGATAACAAGAACCAGTAGTGAAGCGTGAGACTTACAGGAGTCCAGAGCGTCGGTCTCTAGTGTTCCAGCTGCTGTAGGAGCCGCCATGATGGTAGACCCCTCTGCGCTTTTCAATTCAATGATGGGCGTCGGATCCCCATCCTGTCCCACCGGTTTCTATCCTCCCTTCTCTAGTGGGGATGCTCATCCAACACTCAGACGCTCCTGAGTGAGGTAGAGATATGGTTTGAAAAAGGAAAAGGAGAATGGATGAAGAAGGAAAATGAATGAAGATAGAGATAGATCTCAAGTATCTCGGTTATGACATGATCAGATCCGACAATCTCGCCACTCTCTCGGATACTCCCTTGGTAGGTCACCGCCTGCGATCCCTCACCTTCAGTTTCTCCTTCTTCTTCATCTTCTCCTTCACCTTCATCTTCTTCGGTCTCCTCCTCCCCCTCCGACTCCTCGTCACTGTCGCCTTCTCCCGGCGACATCACTTCCGGATCATGCACCTGGCCGAGCATCACTTTCACTAGGAAAGGTGGCTCCGCACACCGACCCCTTTGGCGCACATATGTGTTAATGGCAGTCAGATAAGCATGCCACTGATGGATGTTTACCCGGTCGGTAACTCGAACGAGCCCGACCTCTGGAAGCTGAATCCTATTTTGCATTATCTTCTGCCAGATGGCTTCAACGATCAGCGATTTCCGCAGGGTCATCCAGGCCGAAAACTGTGCTAGGAGAATTGCATCATGGGAAGGTTCGAGTAGGTATCTTATCTGCTTCCTGGGCAGCTCCCTGTCCCCCTCATGTGACCCCCTACGGGCAACGAGGTCGCAGCGAAGCTATGTGAAGTTCCCACTGCGGAAGTCCTGGCCTGTGCGGGCCTCGCTGCCTAACGCACCCCTAGTTTCCCCCTTCCAGTAGAACCTTGCCTTATCCCCCGTCGCCCGGTTTCTACAGGAGTAGCCTCGAGTTTCCGGAATCTCTTGCATAAAATCCCCTCCGGGTATGCGATGGTCCAGTGCTTGGCATACTCGGTTGCTAGGCCAACATCAACCCCGGTGGGAGGAAGAGTAATGATGTCGCCAGAGACGAAAATGTTAAACATTGACCACATCTGGCGCAGAACGCATGGATTCTTCTCTTTCCAGACAGCCGTGAATACCTTCTTCGGCATTCTTTGGAAGCACCCAAATTTCCTGGTGAATTGGGATGGCACGTAAGGCTCACAGATCACCTTCCCGTCGATCCGAGCCACGAGCACCCCGCCCCGAATGCTTTGGAAATACTCCTGCTGTTCCAGAGTGCCTCATCCATTGTCCACCATCTGGCCGACTGGGGTGGGAAATGGGCTGATGTGTAAGTTTTTGTTGTTTCCAATGCGAATTCTCACGCCCTCTTCATTGAGCGTCATCGGCGCCACCCCGGTGATGTTCAACAGTGACAGTCGCAGGCCATTTCCCAGAGGACGGATGTCGTTTGGGAAAGTGTACCCGCCGAGATGAGCCGCCACCCAGCCGTGGATGATCTGAAAGGGGACACATACTCTCCGAGGCGACCCCCTCGTGAGATGTGTACCAGGATGGCATACATCTTGGCCAGAATAAGGACACCCATGTTGAACTGTTTGCTGGCAGCCATGGTGCCCGCCATCAACAGGTTTGCTGGACGGACGCCCATCCTCGTGTCCCGCATCGGAAGGAGCCACCTGCTCCGGAAGGAGGCAAGGAACCCAACGTACCGAAAGTTCGGGTCCTGAGTCTCAATGATACGGTATCCCCATTATTGGTATTGCCCTGCCTCCAGGGTCCTCCAGTATGACCCATCCCTGCTCCTCTGAGCCGCGGTTGGGCACCGTTTACCCCGGCCCGGCATCTTGATGGTCGTATCCTTCTCAAGGAACTGGCTGAACCATCCCTTGTAGGCAATGTCCTTCAGGAAGTCCTTGATCCCCAGCCTATCTTTGGCAAGCTAAACAGGTTCCACATCATCATGGGAATCCATGACCTGTCTTCCTAGGTTTTCTTTGGAGGAACGAACTCATCGTATTGCTAGCCCTCTAGTGGGATACCTCCGATGCAGTGAAAATCCTAGAGACTGATGCTAACTCCCCCATGGTGAAGGTGGAATGTTTTGGTATCAGGATACCACCGGGTGAATAGCTCTGGCCCGAGCTCTGGTTGACGGTGTAAGTGGAACCACGGCGTCCACACCGCCTCGAACAAGCCAATATGCCACAGTTCATCCCCGAATTGGTCACAAGTATGGAGAACCCAGAATTCCTAGGCCCACTCTCTGGTGAATTTTCCCCCGGGCCATAGGTCCCAATCCTTCATCTAGCCCTTCGTGTCATCCATGACGCTCTGACGGAACATGCTCGTGTAGAGGGCCAGAGAATTCCCTGCGATAGGCTCGTCCCTAGTAATGGTCCTGGTCCTCGGGTTCAGGACATATACGTCTATATTTATGGTTTCCCTAGCAGGACGGCGATTTTTGGTGATGTTATAGCGAGGAAGCTCATCCTCTCGGGTCACCCATGACCGCAGTGTGTCCACCTCGAAGCCCAGCAGGGGCACCTCCTCCAGGATCCCAAAATTACAGAGCGGGAGGTTGTCAGACAGTGGATACATCTTCTGGGCTGGAGTCAGCAGGTTGAACAAGGTCAGGTTGTTGGAAATGATCACCTTGGAACCATAAACCCCCTCATTAGCGACCATTTTGGTCCTACGAGTTGATACACCCCCCTCATCAACTCAGTTTGCGGCCATCTCGAATATCTCGGGAGTTGCACAGAACTAGGATGTAGTGTGCGGAATCGGAGAGTGCGGCACAAAATCTGAAGTGGCGACATGAAATCCAGGAGATGGGCGTGCAATCGGAATACTAGGCACAGAATATCCCGAGTAGGCACGCAGGGATGGGCAAAATTCGGAAGGAATTACGCACTGCCAGAGCCTTTTTACGCGTAGCCGCGGGAGCAATTTCGCGCACGAGAGCAGTAAGCTTATCGCGCGGAAAAGCTTGAGTACAGATTCGGGGCCAGAACCCCTTTTTATATGCGAGGACAGGGTTCTGCTCTATTAAGAAAGATAATTTCCCGCGGATCCGTCTTTTTGCGCTCCGCGTTGGTTTTTTGCACTCTTAGTGTCTAGGAGAGGCCCTGCTTCGGCGTTTCCCTCAGAATCCGACTGTTGCGACCTCTCACCAATCCAATTATGTGGGGGGAGGGTGGAATTTATTGACGCCAAAAAAGTCTGTAGCTCCCAGAGAAAGTTTAGAAATCACAAAGCGAAGTCATATTCGTAATCAGAGGCCCGGTCCGGAGGCCCGGGAAGTGGTTCCTGAAATAAAGGAGGCCTTGCGCGAAATAATGTTGTGCGAACGAAGCATCCCCAGGATTCGCGTAATCGACCAGATGAGGCGTGAAATTTTGTGTGCCTCGGTTCCTCGCGGTGAAGCTTTGCGCGCCGACGGTTCCCTACACGGAAAATTTCCAGCGCCTCCTGGATTCCGCGCCAGCCGATGACTATAAATAGAAGGTGACCCCAAACGGGTTGGGTTGCGGAATTCGGAATGACTCCCGTGCGCACAATTCGCACTCCCCTACATACAAGATGAATTTCAGGTAATTCCTCTTTTCACGCAAACTTGCCCCGGGGTTCGCCTTTACGCGCAACTCTACTAGCTTAAGTGAATTTGCCCACTCCTCCGGGTTCTTCCCTTGCGCGCAATCCGTGCTCTGTCCAGGAAATCCCCTTCTATACGCCCAATCCCAATAATTTTCACGCAATCCTATGGTCCTATTGCGCGCCATCATGTTGTTTTTCACGCAAACCTTCTCTTTGTGTGCAACACCCAGAACCCTTTACCTTGACACCCCTTGGCTGCCTCTCTACGGCGGCACCTGATGTCTTCCCTGCCGGGCGTGCGCGCCATGCGTTGTTTTCCCGTACGACCTTCTAGGCTCATACGAAGTAACCTCAAGGTCCCTTGGGCGTTGTTTCCTGTTGCGTTGCTCTGCCTTATGCTTCTCCACATAGGCACGCTAACAGCTATTGCTTCTTCGCATAGCCACGCTAACGTGGACCCCTCAATGGTTCGCTCTTCGACCCACCTTGACCACGACCTTGCCGATGCCTTCCCTCCCACAGGGGGTAGATTTCATTGGGAATGTAAGCCCTAGGGGTGTGGAGCGAACCCACCTCATCCAAGATGCAGGACGTTAAACTGCTAAGAACCTCGTCTTGAACACATGACGTTAAACTGTGGTCCGACCCCATGCTTCGCACGCAGGGTCCCCCCGGCTCGGGCAGTCTTTATGCCCACTCGTCTCCACGGGAATGGACAATTCCTCGCAAGGAATGAGATCCTCCTTGTCAGAGTGGAGTTTGTCCATGGGGTAAGGGATTACCTAGAGCGCAAGCCCCTAGCCTCTCTTATTGAAGGTTGCACCCATTCACCTCCGTACTTCCCCCCTGTGAAGGCCAGTGGAGTCCCTCTCCCACTGCGCTTTGTCGCACCACGAGCCTCCATCCTAGAGTATGCCCCCGACACCCAAGGCCGCTAACCACGCGTAAGCCCCTGTTTCCTCTTTGGGCCGCTCAATGCGTAAGCCCCTTTCCGCTTCTCATGGACACACCCTTTGCGACGAGATCGTCTGGTCCCTACTGCCTTTTGTTTCTCACACCGAGCATGACTCACGCGGGATTAGAGCGCGCATCGACCATGACATCCTCTTATGGGCCGCCTCATAGTGTAATCCCCATCCCAGCGAACTACGTGGACTTTGATCCGTTCAAACGCATGGTACGTAGGAAGCCTCCACGAGGTTCAAGCCCACCACCCGGTAGTTCCGACTTCTTCACGTCGATTCGCCAACATTTTGGGCCACCTCATAGCGTAAGCCCCAAATTACTCGTCCCGCATGACATTAAAATATATGACCTCGTCCCGCATGATGTTAAACTATATGCCCTGAACTATGTGGACATTGATCCGTGCTAACGCATGATACGTAGGAAGCCTCCACGAGGTTCAAGCCCATCGCTCAATTGTTCCGACCCCTTCGCGTCGGTTCACCAGCACCATTATGGGCCTCCTCAAAACGTAAGCCCCATATTCCCCCTCTAGGTCCATCTCAGAGCGTAAGCCCCATGCCTCACACCCACGTCTCATCCTGACCTCCCCCTCGAGCCCACGTGCCTTGGGGAGCTCATGACCTAGCCCGAAGATCATACTTCCTCCAGGCTCCAATCCATACGTTCATTCTCATGGGTTGCCTCTTCAGGTGTCCCGCCATATCACCAAACTATGCGGACTTTGATTCCCTGCCATGGGGATATGTAGGAAGCCTCTACGAGGTTCAAGCCCGTTACCCCATCACCCATCCTGATCCTTACTCGGGCCGCCACATCCTAGTGAGATCATGCCACCCCATCCCACTCCATGGTATCCGAGAAGCTGCCCACATGCTGGCCCCATCATCGGTGTTCCCCATAGGGGGACCTTTCATCTGATCCACTCTCAGTGTTTTGATCAGTCTGATCTGTCTCTGCAAGACGTTAAACTCACGAAATACCCCGTGTTAAACATGGGAAGCTGAGGAAGACATCAGATGGTACACAATTCCCCGCGTTTTATGTGGGATGCCTCGGGCTTCCACGCCCTCGAGAAGCCATATAATAAGGGAAAGAAGACAGACATTCCAATCCCTATCATCAAGATATGCCAACGACACCCTGACATGACCATTCTCCTCACCGAAGGTTGCTACCTCGACAAGACCCCTTGGAGCGTCTCAACGGAAGCAGCATAATTAACTAGTGTCCATGCAGATATGGCGCAGGGAACGAGCTTCACGATCCCATCTTAAATCTTTGAGGGAGACCTGGACTAGGTGACTAGCTCTGAGGAGGAATCCACTGAAGGAAGAACCGACATCCCATCATCCCGGTTTCGATCAAGGAGCAGACGTCCCTGAACAAGGAATGGATGCCACCCGCCTTTGGAAAGCGGGAATGCGGGGCAACAAGCCGCGTGTCCTTCCATGCGTGATGGACACGCACGCACGCCCCGGCGTAAAAGTGTCGGAAACAACATTCATCCAATATATTTTATAGGCATAAGATAAGAACAAACCCAATATGACACATAAAATCATATATATTTATAAAAGAGGTTTTACAACCTTTTAATTGAGAACCAATTTTAAATATAAGTTTTGAAAATGTTATATATTTTATGTGACAAGATAAAATTAATTATTGAAATAGAATCATCAAAATTATCTTAGGGCAATTTTTTATATTTTTCAGAGAAGCTTCATGTTTTGATAAATAATAATTAAATATTTCATTTTAATTGACAAAACGCTTTTTATCTAAATAATGTACAGTCATAAAATATAATTTTAATTGGTTTTAAATTATAAATAGAAATATTGTTTTTATCATTTTATCTAATTTTTTTCCATTGTATTAAATTTCACATATAATTTCGATACAAAAAATTCCATTCTTTTGAACGTTTTGACATTAATTTTTTTTGTTTTGTGAATGGGATTAATTTTAAATTAATTATAAAACATATATTTTTTAATATTAAAATACTTATTTTTAATATTTTTAATCATTGGTTCCCAATTATTTAAATATGTTCCTTTTATTTTTAAACATTATGAATAGTAACATTAGTAATTCTTATTAACACAGTTAAAGGTAAATCATGTAATTAACGTTAAAATAATATTAAAAAATTAGAAAATTTTGCTAAAACATATACAAATTTTATTTAATGTGTGTTATTTAAAAATTGTACTCGGACCTATTTTATGTCCTCTTGTTTCCACATGGCTGACTTTAATCATTTTTAGTATTATATTCTATTGAATGTATGATATATCATATTCACGTATTTAATAAGTATTACATATGAATATATAATTATTCACAATATATTTTTGACTATAAATATTCCATTGAAATATATAAGGTTTTTCTTCAATTGGCTAATTTATTTTTAATTTTTAGGAAATAAATAATTGCCTTAATGGATTACAAAATGATGATGTATTAATTGATTTATTAATGGAAATATCAAATAAATGACACTAAAAATATTAAAATAAATATAAATACAGATTTTTTTTCATAAATTAATTTTATTGATTCTATATACATATTACAGATGTTTTAATGGGTATTTAAGATATCTTGATTTTGTGGTTTTTTTAAATTTTCATGTAATGAATAATATATAAATGGGCATTAATTAAATATCAAAATAAATAGTATTTTATTAAATGATATAATATTCATAAAAATATGAAATTATTCCAAATTTTTGGTATAAAGATAAATATATCATCAATGATTCATTTAAGATTATTTTTTCATTTTTAATTAACTATATTAGCAATTAAGTAATAAAAACACATGTTGTCACTATAAGACTTAAAGGGATTATATAAGGGTTAATGAAAAAATATAAGGGTAATAGTATGAAAAACACTTTTCTCAAAATTATTGTATGAGATGATTTAGAAAAATTATAACATAATATTTTTAGTAAATCACTTTGGGTCTATTTTTATTAGAAAATTAATTTAAATTAATATATTGTTTTGATGGTTTCCAAAAGTGCCCTGTAAATCAATTATAAGAGAGCACCTCCTCCCTCACTTCATCACACAACTATGAGCCTTATAGATGTTACAATAAATGACTAAATAAGATCCAATAATACCTCCACTCATACTACGATCCTATTTTTTTTCACAAATCCAACCAATTAAGTCTTTTGTATAAATCAAAATGATTTACCAGAAAACAAGGTAACATTATTAAACGATCACTTTCATTTGTTTTATTTCTCAAACAATTTGATTATTATTATTACATGATTATATAACAACCTTAGTATCAGAAATATTCTAATAAACATTTAGGATAACTTTTTGACATAAAATTTCACACAAATCCATAAAATAGGATACAAAATCCTCGTTTGTTTGTATGAAAGGCTACCACCTTGTGAGAAGATACCACTTATTATTCCATTTACGACCATTAAAGGTTGTACATAATTATTGATTTATATTTTATATATGTTATTTATTGTTTATTTATTCTTATATAATTCATATATAACTCATAAATTTATTATTTCAATTTTTTAGGAAATCAATAACTTCATTTGTGGGCATGTGGACTTCCACCTCGTCAAAGCAATGTGATTCGTTCACACTATAAAGGGAATATGTTAAGAAACTTTTTAATAATAATATATTAAATACATAACATAAATATGATACTTGTTTTATAATATAAATTATTTACTTCTCATTATTTTATTATAGAAAATAAATTGATGTAGCATTCAAGTATATGTATGGCCTATCATTTCCATGAACAACGCATTTCATTTCTGGTCTAAAATAATTATGTATTATTAAAAATTCATATATAGTAAACATATATATGATTTTTAAATCATGGAATACTATTTGGATATGGTGATATCATGATCTAATTAATGAAAAAAACAATTAAAAAGTCAAACATACTCAAAAAATAAGGACTTTAACACCCAAATAGTGAAAATAATGGAAGATTACCAAAAAATGGGTAATGAGATATTATAAAAAATAAAAATATGATATTTTAAATATTATTATGGTTGTTTTATAAGTTAATACCATTATTAATACTATTATACATGATTTTATATTATGTTCATCCAAAAGTAAATGCAAAATAAGGTATTCTGTTGCAACTCACATTCCATTGACACTTATTAATTGTTATGAACCAATTCAAATTAATGGGGTGTATATACTTCTAATTTTTCATTTAATATAATGATTCACTCATAAATAATTACAATTTTTTATATAAGGTTTTTACTTTGACATTTATTTGATTGTTTGGGGAAATATTAATAAATATATATGCTCCAATCAATACCAATATTTGATAAGGCACATTGTTTTCTAATAATATAGAGAACTGCATACGAGGAATGATATTCACTGAAAATGAAGGGCGGGGCCAATAATTCATTATCCATTTTAAGTATTTAATGGTTCTTATGAGATAAATGATTTGTCCAAAATAAATGGGATTCTACCATTTTTTAAAACCATCTTGTGAAAGGTTTTGCTGGTTTATGTTTTTGGGTTTCTTTGATTTTATGTCCAATAATTCAGAATTTTCTTCATAGAAATTATAGTCATCATTGTTATTATCCATGAATTTATCATATGATAAAATGTATGGAACAATTTTATACTCTATTTATTCAATAAATGGATTATTTTATCAGTAATTTACCTTTCAATGTTGATTTATTCTCATTAATGCATTATTTAGTCAACATTAAAAAACTTAATTGAGGATTTGAGCTCACTGTTATTAGGTTTCCTTTACCCATGTTCCAATATGAATAACTTTAATGAGATACAAGGATGTCAAGATTTTACTTATGATATGATTTGTTTTATTTTTGAAATATATTAAGGGAATCAAGTATTAAATCTAGTTTTCCAAAACTTCTAAACTCTTCAGTCCTTTGGTAATTGAATCCTTGTAATCATGCCGATGTAATAATATAATGCACCGGCTATATGATTCTGTGGTTGGGGCATTTCATTTTGTCTCAATGGTGATTCTGATCAATGGTGGCCCATGATCTTGAATAATACATGGGAAAATGTAATATAACTCACAAAATAAATACCATTTAGGAAGAAATAATTTGATAAACACTTCCCCTGTGTTCAAAAAACATAGATGAAGAGGAATTTAAAATGATAAAGTAAAACCAAATAAGTTCATGTTTTATATTATGAATATACCTTTATAATGTTTTATTGGTATTCAATAGATTATATACGCAACATGGAGTACTTTATTGGTCACTTCTTTTAAGGAATTAATCCAAATCACAAAAGGGTGCTAGTTTCTATGAATTTTTCATTAAATGATGAAAACATTTTCTATGATTTCTTGACATTGAAGGAATTTTATTGAATCAGTTTTTTGAAGGGAAACCAAGACATGATATAATCCATTTGAGATCCATAAAAATGGTAATGCATAAATTTATAAGAATATGTTTGAGTGATTTCCATCTTGTGAAAAATTGGAAAAAAGAACCTTGTAAAATGATCGAAGGGAATAGGAGTTTATTATAAATGAAATGATTATGTTCTCCAGGATCATGAATTCATGGGGACGAAAAAACTAAATGATATATATTTATGAAATTGTAAATAAATGGGACAACGTGAAAATTAATTCCCATTCATTAAGAAAATCATCTACAAAAGAGGTCGAGGGGAGATAGCCAAGCTTGTGAAATCACAACTGCTGACATACAAGTACCCAAGGAAATGGTGGCAGGTACCTCAATCATATCCCCAAATTTTTCTAATGAATTATTTGATTCTATATCATCATAATATTTTATATATACCCAATTTTCTATGAAAATTATACATTTCCCATTTTTTTTAATATGAGTTTTTTCATTCAAAACTCTCAAGGGATGTATTATTGAAAAAAATATGTTTTGGATAGTCCCCATTATAAAACATTAACAATATTTCCTTTTTAAAATCTTTATAATACCTATGTTTGACTATAATAAAATCTGTTGTATGGACTGGTTCTCAAAATAGGATGCAAAAAATTATTATAAGGGTAAGGAAGGTATGATTTCCGAAGAAGATGTTAAATTAATTATCTTTATAGTATACGGTTCCTTACAAAATTCTTATCTAGATCCACCCCCAATATAATTATTAAATGTAAATATTAAGGAAGAATTGAAAAAAAACAACAAGTTATAGAGAAGGTAATCTTCAAATTGAGGATGTACCAATTGTGTTGGTATACATAGATGTATTTCGTTAATAATTCCCAGGACATCCTAATGAGCATGTGGATGAATTTTCTATTCATTTAATCCCTGATTCAAGGACAATATCATAGAACCCAAATAGAATGTATACTATGGAATTAGTAGAGTTGAAGAAACAAAAAGAGGATTTGGATAATACGACATTTATTCTCCCTAGTGTATCACCATGGTGACCCCATGTTATCCTTGCTAATACGAAATATGGACCCTTGATGTTATGAATTTATTATATGGAAATCAAAGATTTTATAATAATGAAAATGTATCCTCAGCTTCACATTTATTATTTATTTGATCAATTTTATAGATCTTAGTATTTTTAAAATATTGATCTTCATTTTGGGTATCTCCAATTATGAGTAAATAATGAATACATTACAATTAATTTTTTTGGATGAGTTATAGAAATTTGGAGTATATAACCATTCCATTTGGATTGAATAATGAAACCTATGTTATTATTTACCTAATGATCATAGTTTTCAATGAATATCTTGATGATTTTTTTGGCTTACATTGATAATATTGTGGTGTATTCTAAAAAAAATTAGGATCATTGGAATCAATTTAAGATCATTTTATAGACACCTAGAAGGGAAGAGTTATATGAGAAAAATAGTAATTTCAATTTCTAGCGTCAATAAGTTTCTTTTCAAGGACCCATTGTCTCCAATGATGGAATATCAATTGAAAATTTAAAAAGGCAGTCAGAAAATATCACACACCAACAAACATAACCTTGGTACATAGTTTCATTAATTTGGTAGGATAATATCAGGGATTTATTCCGAATTTTTCCAAATTTTATATCCTATTATCCAACCTTACACATAAATGGGTTATGTTGCTTTTGAAAATGGAATGTGAAGAATGGTTTTATGAAATAAATAGAATATTTGACAATGGTTTGATTTTGGTTATTGAATCTGGATGTGGGGGGTTTATCATAAATAGTAGTGCATCGAATAAGGGACATGGTTTCATCCTGATGAAAAATTATAAAGTTATCATATATAAATAAAGGAAATTAAAGACTCAAGAAAAAAAACTATTCATCACATGATCTTTATCTAGCAACTATAATATTTACTTTGAAAACATAGAGACATTATCGCTATGGTGAATGATGTGAGATACACATAGATAATAAAAGTATGAAATAAATCTTCTCACAGAAGAAGCTCAATATGAGACAATGATGATGTCTCAAGCTACCGAACTATTAGGATTGATAAATATTCAACCACCCATAGACAGAAAATAAGGTATCATATGAATTCAGTAGGAAGGATCATGAAGTTCTAACTGAAATGATGATTTAGAAGGATCCTATGTTCATGAATCTAGTAAAGATATATATGGTAATTTATATGGAAAGGGAGACATCAATTTTTTTTTCAAATGATTAAAAAACCTTCTTCATTAGAGAAGATAATGAATTCTCAATCAGACGATGGGAACTTTCAAAAAAAGATTAAAGGTGTGAATGATAGAAAATTGGAATACCTTGTTTGTTAATATGGCGTTCTAAAATATGGAAAGAAGATATTTGTTCCATATATACATGAAATAAAAATGGAATTTTGTGATGATGATCATAGTTAATATTTCCCTATACACCATGGTAGTACAATGATGTATATAGACATCATGGAACATTTTTGGTTGGATAACATAATGAAGGAAAATGTTGATTATAGGTACATATGATTTCTTTGTCAATAAGTGAATGTATTTATGGATTTTCCTAATGGATTCATATAAATTAATAAAATTACTATGTGAAATGGGATGAAATTAACATGATATTTGTAATGGGACAACCAAATACTTCTACAAAGAATGATCTAATGTATGTTTTTGTTGATTTCTTAACCACATATCCACATTTACTTTCCCTAATAAAATTCATTCCTCCTCTTAAGTTCCTCACATGGAATGATATTAATAAATCAATAAGTATTCATGCCTCACCCTGAACAATTTTTTATGACTGAGATCCATAGTTTAATTGTAAACTCTGGAAGAGCCATTAGAAGGTTCCTGATAATAAGATTCATTTGAGCACTTTCAGTCATCATCAAACTAATGGACAATATAAAAGAACAAATCAAATAATTGAAAAAATGTTGAGGTCATGGTAACTATAATTTTAAGGTACATGTGATCAATACCTACCTTTTGTATAGTATTCCTATAATAATATTTTCTATTCAAGAATTCAAATGGTGTTTATGAAGAATTGTACAGAAAGAGGTGTCCAACTCCAACTT
Organism: Viscum album; assembly: GCA_963277665.1. Classification (NCBI taxonomy): domain Eukaryota; kingdom Viridiplantae; phylum Streptophyta; class Magnoliopsida; order Santalales; family Viscaceae; genus Viscum; species Viscum album. The sequence goes on from OY728119.1 coordinate 2,127,629,154, forward strand.
GTTAGGTTGATGTTTGTGGAGTGAATTTCACGGGCCAAGAACATGTTGATGAGACTAAAAAATACTAAAGGCTATTCAGGTTCATATTAATGAATCTCAATGTAGGAAAATTACTTATGCCAATAATATGAGGAATAATTTAGAGTTCCATGAGGAAGAAATTGTTTTCTTGAAAGTATCTCCACAGAATCGAGTTATATGGTTTAGTGAAAAATGGAAACTAAGTCTCCATTACATAAAAATCATTGATATTAGTTTAAGGGTTGCAGTTTTTTCTTATCATTTTGCAATGCCACTAAATTTCTCAAAAGTAAATGATATATTTCATATAACTATATTCAGGACATTACTGACTGAAACAACATGTGTGATCACCTATGATGAACCATATTTGGAACTTGAAATTTAATACTATGAATAACCCATCATGATTCAACATACCATATAGAATGTACTGAGGAATTTGATGACCTGTATCCAAATTTTACTCTGGGGAAATATGAATATGGAATAGGTGACATGGGAACCAAAGGATTCTATGAAGGAGAACTAACCATATATTTTTATAAGGAAACACCACTAAAATTCAGAGAATGAATTTTTTTATCACGGAATAATGCAGCACCGCAATACTTTACCATAGTTTCCTTCTATAATAAAATTATTTATTTCTAATATCTTACAATGCATAGAACATCTGGTTTAAAGAAAACATTATTTACTCACGTTTTGACTAGTCAATTAAGTTTGTAATATTTTAGATAATTTATGTATTAGATTTATATTTTATATATCCAATAAAATATGTTTACCTTCATCCAATTTATTTTATAGGCATAATAAAATATAAACCCCACTATTACAAAAAAATATTTATTTTTATAAAAGCAGTTTTACCACCTTTTAATGAATCACCTATTATAATTTTGAATTTATAAACTATTATATATATGAGATGATATATAAACATTATTTTTTAAATCAAAATATCAATATTTGGTGAGGTTTAGGTTTTTGTATTTTTTTGAGAAGTTTCATGTTATGAAGAATTGTTAAAAAATACTGCATTTTTATTGAAAACAAATTTTCCTTATAAATAATTTCTAATGTTAAATTAATTTTAAAATTAATTTAAAAGTATAATTAGTAAAAATTTTATCATTTAATCATATTTTGGTAATTTGAATCAATTTCCCATTGAATATGGATATATACCATTTTATCCTTTTTAAAGTCTCCACTTTAAAAAACATGCATTCTCATTCCATCAATGAGATTAATTTAAAATTAACAACTAAAACTGCTATGCTTTCAATTTTTAAAATTTATTCCAAATTCGGAATGAGGAGTTTCTGATTGAGTAAATAGGTTCTGTTTATTTTGGGACATTAATAATAGTTACTTTATAAATTATTACTAATATGGTTAAAGATAAATAAAGTTATTAAGGGAAATAATTATATTATAAATAATTAAAAATTACCATAATAATTGTTATAATATGATTTTATTAGTTATTTTCAACCAAAATAATCCTTGATCCAATTTCATAGCCTATTTGTGCTAATTTTATGAATTTAATACTTCTATGGTTTTTATTCAATGTAAATTCCAATATTTCATACTCATATTTTTAATAAGTAATACATTTTTAGGTCATTAATAAGAAGATATCTTGGAATAAAAAGAATCATTTGAAAGATAATATGTTTATTATCTTTATAGTAATATTTATTTAGTTTTTATAAGATATATAATTACCGTAATGGCTGACACAGTTATTATGCAGTAATTTTTTAATTAATTGAAATATAAAATAAATGAACGTAAAAGAATTAAAATAAACATAATTTCAGATAATTAATTTCCTATGAGAATTTTATATATGACCAATTAATATTAGGGATTTATTAACTAGTTTTTAGAATATATCATAGTCTTATGATTTTTTAAAAAATTCTGGTAATTAATATTATCATAATTGACGTTAATGATATTTTATAATAAATAATATTTTATTAAATGATATAAAAATCATAAAAATATAAAATTCATTCAAATTATTTTAATAAGTAAAAAATTTTATATTTTTTTCATTTATGGTTCTTTTTTAGTTTATTGTAACTATATTAACCATTGAGCTTTTAAATCACATGTTGTCACGATATGATTTAAGGAGATTAAATAATGGTTAATTCCAAAAGATAAGGGTAATAATAAGACCTAAATTTTTTCAAAAATTATTGAATTATATTTTTTAGTCCAATTATTATATTATCATATCATTAACTAATTTTTTATCCCTTTTAATATAAAATTAATTTATATTAATTTAATATTTTTAGATTTTACAAAAGTTTTTCTTACCACAATTATAAAAAGTCACCTCCTCCCTCACTTCCTCACTTCCCAACACAACATTATGCATCCTAGATCATCCCATGTATTTAAAAATACGATACCGATTTTTATACGTTCATCTTAGAAATTTCCATTTGTAAAAAATTCCATCCAATGATTTCTTTTGGTATTAACCAAAAGGAGTTACCCGAATTTGAGGTATCATTCTTCAACGATAACTTTCATTTAATTTCATTATAAAAAAAATTCAATTATTCATATTAAATTCATATATATTAAACTCATTATATTAAATATTATAATTTGTTTTTATTATAATAGTTATACCTACACTTTAATACACATCCTTCAAATGGGATGCACAATCATCATTCGTGTGTATAGAGGACTACCACCCCGTGAACCGATGTCATTTATTATTCCATTTAACACCTTTAATGGTTGGAAATAATATTTTATTTATAGTTTATATTATATATATATATATATGATATTTTATATGTTTTTATGCTTATTTAATTCTTATATAACTCTTACCTACATGGTTTCTATTTTTTGGGAATACTATGACTTCTTTTGTTGACATGTGGACTACCACCTGCTCAAAGAGATGCAATTCATTCCCACTATACTTGAAATGTATTACAAATGATTTTAATAAAAATAGGATTCATATATGGAATAAATATTATACTCTAACTATAATATACAACATTCACTTTTCATTCATTTATTATAGAAAAAATGGAACTAGCGTTCAAGAATATGTATAGCATACAATCTCAAGGAAGGATGCATTTCATTTCTTATCTCCAAATTATATGTATTATTAAATGTATATATATATATACTGAATATATATGATATTTAAATTATTTTATACATTCTGGATATAATTAAATCATGGTGTAATTAATAGAAACAATATGTAACAAGTAAAAACATACTTGAAAAACTAGCCAATCAACACCTGAAATAGTGAAAATAATTGAAATTTGTTAACAAAAAGGTAATGTGATATTATACGAATAAAATATATATTATTATTAATATTTTTATCATTATTTATAAGTTAATAACATGATAAAAATAATTATATATAAGGTTAATGGATGTTCTCCCAAAAAGAATTGAAATGTAATATATTTTTTTTCAATTTATATTCCATTGAGACATATTATTATGCACCAATTCACATTAATGTGTGGTATATACATACAAATTATATTTTATTATCACGATTAATCTATAAACCATATTCCATTTATATATATATTTTTTACTTAGATAATTATTTGATTATTTGGGGAAATATTAACAATTATTTATTCTTCATTCAATACAGATATTTGATAAGACACATTGTTTATTAATTAAATCAATTACTCAAAATGAGGAAGTCGTTGAACTGGTAATGAAGGTTGGGGTCCCAACATTATATAGACACTCTATGAATTAATAGGTTCTCATTATAGAAATAAGTTGGAAAAATTAAATAGGATTCCATATATGGTTTTAAACCGTATTCTAAAAGGACTTATTGTATAGGTTTTCATGTGCCTCAGACATGATGTCCAATTATTAAGAATTTATATCATATATATATATATTTTATTGTTGTTATTATCCATGAGGTTTTAAATGATAAAATCAATGGATGCATTTTTCTCAATTTATTGATGAAATGGTATGTATTATTAATTATTTACATTTCCAGGTTGTTTTATTCATAATAATTCATTATTTCATCCACTTTACATACCAAAACTGAGCATTTGAGATCATTTTTATTATGTTTAATTTCATATCTTATAAAGATAAATCATTTAAATGAGATTAAATGATGATGAGATATTACTTATGTTATGATTTATTTTGTTTTCCTGATGTATTATGGGTATCATATATGTTATCTAATTTTCCAAAACTCCTAAACTATTTGGTCCTTTAGAATTTGATTCCTTGTAATAATGAAAAGTATAAAAAATAAAACAATGACTCTATGAATTAGGGTTTGGGTAATTATCTATGATGTACCTGAATATGGGATTTCATAGAGATTAATAGATTACCTCTCAACCATTTATATTGATAAGGGAGTTATTGGATAGAGAGGTTATTATTTCTAGATAATAGTGCAGTAATTTTTTTGAAGATGGCAGAAAAAAATAGTGTTTGGATCGTTATGTAGAGGTATTGAGAGTCTATGTTGTCTGTATAAATATTCATGACGTTAGGTATGATGATGAACAACATAGCTTGTTGTTTTTGGAAAGGTATTTCCCCCCTTTATAGGTGTGTGAGATGGTTCCATATAGGATCCATTGTTCAAAAATGGTAGTGCATCCTACAATAATAATATGTTCTATGATATGAGAGATAAGTTTAAATGGGATTTTTTTGAAGCATTTAGTTAATGATTTTGGGCCTCAGTGCTATGTATTCCAAACGGTGAAGGGTGAGAATTGTGCTTCTTGCGGGTTTTCACTATTCATTAAATGATCCCCGGTTGAAGTCCGAGGGGGTCTTGATGGACTTCATTGTTTTTTTACCTCATTCATAGAGATACTTAAATTTTATATGGGTAATAGTGGATTGTTTGATTAAATAAACCAATTTCATGGTGGTTAAAGAGTAAAACTCAGTAATGGTTTTGTTGAGGAAATATTTTCAGGTGGGGGTAAATCTCCACATAGTCCTGAAGATGATAATATCTCATCTTGATCTGTGTTTTACCTCTTGGGAATTTAGAGGCCTCTATTATGATTTTTTCTCATAGTTATGCCATAAAACTACTTTTTATCCACACGTATATTGGAAAATAGAGATTATTATCCAAACATATGAGTACTTGTTTCGATATTCTATCCACTAATTTGGAGGTTCACGTATGATGCTCCTTATCTTGTTCAACATTTGTTACAATATTAGTGTTTACTCCACTATTAGAAAGAAAATATTTAAACAATTATATATCTAAAATTTCAGTTCTCTGCTATGCTAGACTAGGGTGGGGGAATCGTTAATCCTCAAGATGGAACTAGCGTATAATACAACATAGATAGTGTATGTGATTCTTGGGATGATAAAAGTAATATATGATATTCAAAATTCCAATATCTATTATATGAGGATACCTATGGATTTTATTGTCAACTATGATTTCCATAAATCAATATTGCATATTTTTTATGAATATTCAAGACACTATCGAAACACATTTTTTAATGCTATAATAGTTTAGTGAATTTAGAAATATGGGATCATAAACAATAATCCATAACTGAGACATGTCATCTACCACTATGATCTTCACAATGCGAACCCTTCTTTTATACATCATAAAAAATTAATTTCTTCATAACTTGAGGAAAAGAATACTAAGAAAGGGAAATCTCATTTTCATTCTATAGGTAAAAAGGGAGATATATAATACAAACATGAAAATAAGGTTGTGGGAAAATGATAATAACATATGAAAACCATACCCATAAAATCAAAAATAATAATCCAAAGTCATTGAATAACTTTTCGTAGTTCATAAGACATGAATCATAAGGAAATAAGTGATCATGATCTATGAGAGAATAACATTAGAATAAGATGTGACATTATTGGCATACACATAAGCATAGAAAATCATTTCCATATTATTCAAGGATCACATCCAGGGCTATCAAAGAAAACAATTCCTTTACGGAAGAGAGTTCACACCCCAATATAGCACTATCTTAATAAACATGTTTTATTCCCCATTCTAGCATTATTTTACATAATTATGTTCACTTCCTACTCCAGTACACTCTTACTGAAATGGGTTAATTTCCAATTCTAGACATGTCTATATCATGAGATATAAATCATTAAACAATGTATTAAAAGTAGATATAGGTTCCTGCAATATTTTTATATAACACAAATGTTAGGAAAAAATATCTGAAGGTATCCTTGAAGTAATTTTGAGGTGATTCTATTTATTGAAAATGTGGGGCTCTGTGTTGTGTTTGTTGAAAAAGAAGACCACGATGTTCAAATTTGTTGACCAAGGGGGATTACAGGGTGAGTTGTCAAGTTCAAGGGATGTTTTCAACAATCTGGAATTAATTGATGAACCTCAACAAAGGAATGAAAGATCTAAAGGTGGTACAAAAAGAGAAGATACAAGGTGGTGCCCTATGTTTTCCATGATCAGAATATCAAAATATGGCAATGAAAAGAGAGGCACCCATGTTTTGGTTTGGGAATAAAAGTGACTACGGTGACAGAGACTAGGGCTGCTAGACATGCACGCTAAGAGGAGACTTGCACGCTGGTGCTCAGGGTAGCCAAAACGCTTATAAATAGAGGGGTATCCCTCCATATTTATGAAGGATTTCAACGCTTAGTGAAAATTAAATCTCCAGTTGCGCAGGTGTTTCATTCACACAAGTCGTGGTTTGGTCGTGCATGTATAAAGGTACTCAAAAGTTTCACGCTAGTTGATAGTTTCACACCAATTGATAGTTACATTACAATATTATTTTTAGAGTAAACGGGTGTGAGACACCCAAGATCAGATACAAATAAGGGGGTGTTGCGAAAGTGGATTGGTGACACTTGGGAGCCATGTTTGGATAAGTGAGCCAAAGCAGAGGGAAGTGCGGCAAGCATAGAGAAGAACACCAGTTATTCTAAGGCTACACGAAAGTCAGAAGATTGGGTAATACAACAATGGTAAAGTTGTATTCATATGTGGATGAATGTGGAACTTCAATAGAGCATCTACATATAAAGGAAGATGCATTTATTTGTGATAATGGAGGGACCTATAGGTCTTTAAACTGTCAGTGGATCTTCTGAAGAAGCAGTGAGCAAAATTCAGTTCAGAGAGCAGTGAGCATTCATATTTTTAGTTGTTGTATGCCAGGAGGGATACCGAGTCCACTCCGAATGTTGTAAAAAACAATGCACATTTAGTTGATTTGGTACATCAGCACATCTCTAGTGTATGATCCTTGAACGTATCCTAGTGTGGGTGAACCAAGTAAAAATTGCTGGGTCATGTGAATGATTTGATTTCTATTTATACTTTTCTACGGGAAGGAGAGAGAATAGAGTTTTTCTTAATAGTGAAACAAGATCAATAGGGGAACTTGTTTTATTATGTCATAACCCGATTCACCCCCCTCTCAGTGTATCCAACATAGTGGACCTAACAAAAAACACCTACATATAATTAAAATATTACATTGTTGTTCCACAACATCATAAAACATTAATCATATCACAAAACATAATCTAAAAAGGATTTCATAAACATTTTAACATATCATTACATGTGGAGAAGAGACTTGTCTTATAATAATTCCATCAATTTATTATTTTATATAGAAAAGAAATGAGTTTCAAAAGAATTTTATCATGGTATAACCCATGGATGAGTGATGGGTCACATAAACACTGTTAAGATAAAATATTATGTTAAATTATAATAATGGTATCCTTTGTTCATATCCCCATCAATGAAAATTTTACATTATAGGATATCATCATGAATGGATTAGGATTTTTGACATCTAACATGAAATATTTCATATGAAAATAAAAATTCATTAAAAATCCATTTTTAAACAATAAAATATATTCAATATCCCTTGTATTGAAAATAACATTGAAAAATTTTAAATGGTGTTTTAAAAATCAGGTAAAACATTTCCAAAGAAAAATATCATTTACACTTCAAAAAGCATTTTAAAAAACATAAATAATTTCAAAAATCATTTTATTTTAAATTATTTATTAAAAATAGAAAAAAATAGAAAATATATTGGAAATATTTTTATTTTAAAATAACATTGAAAAAAATATTATGTATTTTTTAAATTATTAAATGGTGATGAAAATGGGAAGTATTTTTCCTTTTATGCATGTTATAAATAATTATTTTTTTTGAAATTTTCTATAAATCCAAAAGAGCTTCGTTTTTAAAAACATCATGAATATTAATTTTAATTTTTTTTAAAATTATAAATCATGGTGAAAAATTAATTTCAAAAATAATTGGATTATAAAAAACTATTTTTGAAAATATTTTTATAAAACAAGGTTTTGAGAAAAAAACAGATTTCAAAATGTGTAGTGAAATGATGTAAGATATTAACAAAAATATTTTATCAACTATATAATGTAAAAATATTCAAACATTCATACTATTACATGATAAAATCATGAATAACTATATTATAAATAAACTCAGGATAATTATTGAGAGTTGTATAATGAAATTTCAATAATGGAGACATTCTCATAAAAAATCCTGATAAATGATGAGACTGTATCATAATATCATTACCACATTGGTAACATTGATTAATAAGAATAATGAGTGAATAACATATAATTATATATAAAAATATAGTAATTATGAATGAATTAATGATTCTATATATCAATTGGGTTGTATATACACCTCATGAAATAATGTAAGTGCATAACATAACATACATCTAAAATAAGGAATATTGAGGAAACAATCCGTTACTGCTTTAATAAATTTCGCACCATAATTCCATGAGCAAGATTTCCTAAAAAGGACATGTAAATTATAGTAATTTTTTTTATAATCATCATAAACAACATTTTTTAGAAGTATATATACCTCATAAATGAAATTCATGGTTAATATGTCTTGTGTCTCATAGAATTATAAAAGTGATACTGAAATTCATTTCCTTAAGTCATGATTTCCATATTAATAATTAAAAAATCCTTTATAATAAATATATGTTTATTATGAATCTATTATAGAAATATATTAATATATATAATACCATATATATTTATGATTATGACCTCTTATTACCTGTTTATTAAAAATTTGATGTTAAAGTTGTGTTCTGGGTAATAACTTTTTTATTTCAAATATGTTTTGATATGTCTTATTTTTTGGTCCTCCTAGATTGACCATTCTTCAAACAAAATCACAATAAATACCATAATATAAATATATTATAATTTCATTATATTTTTTATATTTATTTATTAAATTTAATGATAGAAAATGAAATACAATATTAATGGAGACGATATGCTATATGTACACATGAACATTGATTCTCATTTTATTGTTGGTTTGAATGAAATAAAAGTAACAAATATATATTATAATTCCAGAATATTTTTTATTTAATATATATCAAAAATTTATAATAAACCAATTATTAATACAGTTTCATCCCTTTGCGAAGTGGTATTCCTACGTACACATGAACGATGTTGTTGTATTCTATAAAAAATAAGAGAGTGAATGTATATGAGATATAATAATTAAACAATCATATTAACATAATAAATATAATAAATATTACATATTAACAATTAATACATCATTATTATCAACCATGAAGTGATTATGGGAAAACTGACAACATCAGTTCGTGAGGTGTTAGTCCACCATACACAAAAACGATGATTTCGTAACCCATTTAATGGAATTGGATATGTTCATAAGACAATCCATTAAAATATTAAAATCTAAGTATTGATAGGATAATAAAATTTATAGAATAAGAGAATGAAAAAATTTAAGGGGGTGGAAATTTAACTAATATAAATATCCACATAGATTAATGTTACATCTTCTTCCGGTATCTTCTTTATGTTTGCACTTAATGAGTTACTCGGATTGATTTAGTCCGAATATAATGACTCTATGATGAGGTTAGGGAAGCCAGGATTTGATTTGGGATATTATTGTCTGAAAAAGGGGGTTTAAGGTGTGAATAAGATAGAAGATGAGGATACCTTTTATACACATGGGAGAGGACATGCATAGTTTTTTAAAAGAATAATGCACTCCCATGTTTTTAATATGTCCTTCCACAATCCATTTTTTATTTTTATAATAATAATATTTTGGTTATGTGAAAAGCATACAAAAACCTCAACAAACTGTATAGAAAAACCCAATTATAAAATCAATATATAATATAATCAATACAAAATTCAAAATCCAACATCACTGTAGAAAAACCATGAACTGAGTACTACCACTAACACCTTCCAAAAAAGCACAAAATTCTAATTTAAAATATAATGTCATCATCACCCATGATTCACGCATCTTCCTTAAGAAACACCAATATTTACTACCTCATATTAATTGTGAGATGAAACTTCATCACATCATTGACCAACCATCGTCATATTCACATCAACAATTCACTCATCACCACTGGTCTCCAACGTCCACCGCCTGCACAAACAACCAATATCACATGAACCGAACCAACACCGATGAACCGCACCTAAATGAAAAAAAATTACTAACTCCAATACACTATCACCACTATCATTTCTGCTAAAAAAAATCCCAACATAAGGACAAAACCCATCAACAGAATCCACAATCTTGACTTCTCAGCACAAAAAACAAACAATAGAAAATGATTCGACTGATGAAAATAAAAACCACTATCAAGAAAGTGGGAGAAAAATATAAACAAAAAAATAGGGAAGAATTTGGAGAAGTATTAAAATGAATCCTTGAATAAGGCCATAGATAAGAACCTAAATGAAACCTCAATAACGACAAATTTTATTGCCCAAATCCGAATGCACCCATCACTCCAACACTGTCCTTATAAGGAGTGATAGAACCCTAGTTCATAGCATGTTTGGGTGGCCGAGGAAGAAATATTGATTCCAATTGTAGGTAGAAACCCAACATACATTGAACCATAATCCTAAAGTCCCTAGGATAACTCCACAACATCCTCAACCTAGAGAGTCACGAAGGGACTTGAGGCTATATTAGGTTAAGGTGATAGAGGGATTCCTAATCACATAAATTCAACAGAAGAAACAAGAGAACTATTGTTGAAGCCTATAGTGGAAAGAACCAAAGGAGAGGAGAGACCTAGAGAATAGGGGATAAGTCAAGAGTGGAGGGTTGAAGCCAATAAAAAATGGAGTAACTGAGGACAAACTCTGAATAATTTGAGGAAAGGAGAAGATGAGTGCAGAGAGTGCTATGCATGGAGAGCGTAGAGAGCAGTCTCCCTATCCATGTTTTTAATAGGTCAAATGGGAAAATGGACCAATCATAAAAAAATATAGGATTAATTGTTGAGATATGAAATGATAATTGTTTTTATAAATTATTATAGGTTATTACTATGTGTATCTATTTAGTTTAAACCCCTTTAAACCTATTTTAATCTTACCTACAGTAATTAATTTTTTATTACATTAACTATACATTTTGGTAAAAACATAATTTGAATATATTATAAATTATTTTTACTTGAAATATGGTATCAAATATTACAAATTAAATTCACATAAGTGTAAAAAAATAATTTAAAATTAATCATGTAGACGTGAAGGGAAAGCGAGTTTTTTGAGCGAAAATGAACAAATGTTTACTATGTTTTTATATCCAATTTCAATATGAAATTGATCAAAATGGCCTAAATTTGATGATAATATGTGTAATTGAAATAATTTAAGACTAAAAACAATTTAAAATATAAATTTACATTCTAATAAAATTAAATGAGAATGTATCTTTTAATTAATATTTAGTATTTCTCAGTATTCATCAAAACATGACACTTTTTAAAAAAGAATCCAAAATTCACAAAAAGAAAATTATGAGATTTTTAATTCAAGAAGATTTTTATTTTATCAATTTAATTTTATAAAATTTCTAAAATTAATATTATTGGTTTTTACAAAAAGATATAAATTTTTTTGAGAATGAATTATTTTTTAAACATATATTATTTTTTACGAAAATTATATATTTTATTAACAATATATTCTATTTATATAAATACTTTAACAATAATATTTTATAATTGGTTGTTATTATTTATGTAAAAGGTTTAATTAATAGTATATAAAAATTGTGTATAAATAATTGTACATCATTTTTTTGTTAAAACTCAGTGTTGTGTTTAACACAACCAATTCTAGTGTTGTGTATAGAACACATATAACTTTGGGTTATGTATACAACCAAATTTAAATTCAATTTCATTTAACTAAATCTATAAAATTCATTTAAATTAATCATAAAAAATCAAAAAAAATTCGTTTGTAACATTCTATCGCCTAGAAATAAATTTCTCTCTAGAAATTATTCTCTTTTATAAAAACAAATAAATATTCTTTTTCATCTGAATATACTTAAGTTATAATGTTTATTCATCTGAATAGTGGTTTCACAAACAAAACAATTGTCCTAATGAGTGGTCTTGTTTCATATAATATTCTAGGTTCAATCGAAAATCTCCGCCAGTTATTACTCAAAATAAATATTATGCTCCAATGGTATGAATTTAGAGTTTTGTATATGTTTTAGGGGAGGTATTTACTTACTCATGAGAGATACATGAAACACATCATGGGATTGGGGTAGGTTTTGAGGAATCCCAAATGGAAAGTTTACCATACCAATAAGGTCAACAATTTCAAAGGGATTGATATATATATATATATAAGATTTTACCCTTTATTCCCAAACCTCATAATCTTCTTCCGTGGAGAAATTAATATACACAATGAATCACTAACTTCAAATTTTAGAACATTCTATTGATTTTCAGTATAATGTTTCTACCAACTATATGTTTCCCAAATGTATTGATGAATGGATCTAACTTAATCTACCATTTCAGTAGAAAAATCATGTTTGAATATATTTCATTCCCAAACTTCATTCCACCATGTTAGAGCGAAACATTTATTTCCTTATATAGATTAATAAGGAGATATATACTGACCTGAGAGAACTTTATTATTTCATGAAAACTCAGTTAAAGGTGATCTTGATCGAAAAAACCTGTAAAATCCAAATACAATGATCTCAACATATCTTCAAGGGTTTGAATTGTTATTTTAGACAAGAAATATTTGTGATAATGATAAATAGAGTTGAAACATAGCTTCATTCCATATCATGTAGATTAATTCACTAAAACATTGATGTAAACCATAGATCCTGATCATAAACAATGTAATGTGGTACCCCATGCAACCTTAACATTTAAATAATGTATATCCTAGAAAGGTGATATATGAACAACGGTATCTGTGATATTTTATGAATACTAAACCTCATGGTATTATTGAATACTAGTTAATTAATCCATAAATACCTCATTATACTCTCATAAAATCAGTACTTCATCAATTTTTTACATCATCCTTATTCATTTGAGCAAAACGTCCCTCATTACTAGGTACCAATATCCGTATTATATAATTTCCCTCCATAAGGATATCATAATCATAACTAGAAGTATATGTGATCACATTATAGTGGGGGATTAAATTATAATCTCATTATACAAAATTAAGTTCCCTATGCCTGGATAGTTGATACATACCCATAATTTCATTAAATTCAATCAAGGGTAGAATAAGTTATTTTTAACGAAATAACTTCTTAAAAATATTGATCAAAGATGATTTATATATCAAATATTCCATCATTTTCCTTCAAGGAGATTTAATATTTAGTTCATTATCATTATATTATGTTGGAGGATTAATATTAATAGGTTACATTCAAAATATTAACGAATGTGGAAAACTATAATCAAACAATTAATTTTTAGGTTTTTAGGGAGAATTAATATACCTTGAATCACTTCATAATAATAATCCACTTCAATAGTAGTGATAGAGTACTCGCTTCCATTTTCCCTTACTGTATGAGGGTTCTAGGGCCTATTATCTTCAATAGGTCTAGGGTTGGTGCGACTATTTTTATAGTAAAAAAACTCTTGCACTATTACAAATGAACCAGATGTGATATAATGGTAAGATATATATTCTCATTTGTAGTGTCATATAGAATCATAGAATTTATTAAAAAACTTTTTATAATAAGAGAAACCCTACCATTATTAAAACACTTTCTTTACCATTTAAAGTTATTATTTTGGAGATTTGTCTCATATTTTTGACATGTATGTAGTTAGACTTTCATTTCCCAGTATGGATTATTATGATTTCTTTATGATAATCCACCATTACTATATTATCCCTGAGATAATTCATTTCTCCAATTTTAATATACACCTTAAACATACATCAACAAATATCTTCATAGATTTCATATTTTCATTTTCTGAAATCCATTTAATGAAAAAATTTTAGGCCATAAAAGAAAATTTTTATTTTACTTTAGGGGGATAGAGATATTACTATAGGCATACCACATGATATTTTTTATATTCTTTTCATATGTTTTAATATAATTACACTACCTTAGTTTTATATCGAATAATTCATACTCCATCGACATGAGAAGAGATTGAGTAATATTCCTAATGGATACTTCATTATTTAACTCCTCACACTTCCTAAAGTATAATCCATCATTTTCAAAAATATTATAAGTGAGAGTCCACCATTGGAAAAACACTCTTTCATAGTGATAGACACCCAAATTGAACTTCACATTCCATGGGAGCTGGTGAATGGAAAAAATATTTTCTATCACTCTGATCTATTACTCTGAAAGATGTGGATTGAAATTTTTAATTGTTTAGGGTGGGAACTGTAGAATGAATAAATTGATTGCAGTTTGGTCCTTTGTTTTTTTGGAGATCAAAATGATTCATGTAATTATTCACCACAAGTTACAACTAAGTTATTATTGGTCTATGTTTTTTCTAATTAGATCCCTTCCCAACATATAGTTTATTTGAAATTACTATGTTTTCCTTCACACTCATTATTATATTTTTTACTCTAAGTTCTAAAAAATTATATAAAATGGGATTTTTTGGGATATATTTTAGTAAAATTAGAATTTTAAAATATGATCATAGAATAAGTAACACATAAATTATTCTGAAACCCATTCTTATGAATCTACATTCTTTAATATGAGTTATCTAATGTATTTTTATTATTTGGTTCTATTACATAACTAGTTATCATATTGATCAATTACTCCATAATGATTTGTAATGATAATGTGATTAACCCATGAAAATACTATGGGAGTATCAAAATAATAGTGAGGTATAGTCCCACTCACTGTGTAATATGATGGTGGATGGAATAAACCCAACCAACTCTATTCAGGGTTATTACTCCTAGATGATTTTTCCCAAAAAAAAATCCCCATGTAGTATCCAAATAGGGATGCATTTATAGGAAAACAAAATAATCGCTACCATTTTGAAACCTCCATATTTTATCTTATTATTATTTTTATCCATAAATTTTTTTACTAATGAGCTCTATTACTAATATTTAATAATAACTAATCTAATATCACTAAATAATTATTCATTTCATTTGATAAAAACAATGGCGACTTATGATAAAAATACACAAATATTACAAGGCCTATATAATTTAATTATTATATCTCACAAATATTTTCACAACATAAATACTTATAGATTTACTATCATTAATAAGAGATAAATAAACATCTTATTTTAAATAAATTTTTATCATTTCCCCACAATCATGTTCCTATACATTATAAAACCATTGGATTTTAAAATAGGGAAATTTTGTATGGTAATGAAAGTAAAATGAAACCCTTAACATAAAAAACTATTTAAATACACAAAAATTTATGATATTCAAAATTTTAAGTAAATATAATCCCTTTTATGGCTTGCGGTACAAGCAAAACTGGGTTTTTATTTTCCATATCATATTTAACAGGCAACACCGAGCTTAATGAACAACAATATATATAAGTATTATAACAATGTCATAAATTGGTGTGTATGGATAGTATTAAATAATTTATCATATATATATATATGTTTATATTTCATACTCAATATAAATCATTGATAAATATTTATTTAAATAATCAATCAATTTTTTGTAAATTTATTTTATTCTTCAAAAATAATTTTTCCTTAAAATGATTTTTTTTCAAAACAAAATATTATAAAAAAATTACTGAACATTTATTAAATTTATTATATATGATTAATTTAATTTTTAGAAATATAATTTTACGATTTACGTTCTATTAATTTTTTTTAATTTTTCTGAATATATAGATTTTCATTGAATATTGGAAGACAACAAAACAAATTATAAGTCTTTTATTTTTAGTGAATCATGTAATAAAACTATCCCATTATGTTTTTATGTAACATAATTATTACAAATTTGAATTTATCACACTATATTTATTTTTAATCAACTTTATACTAGAATTTAGTATATATTTTTGGTTTTAAAAATTGAATTTTTTTCCAAAACTATTTTTATGTACATAATGTGTCCCAATTTTAATTAATTAAAATAACCCCTATAGAAGAATGATTTAAATTAAATTTTTATATTATATATTAATAAATATTAATTTATTTTCTTATAATCATTATTTTTAGACACAATGTTAATGTAAAATCATATTGGGCTTGAAAAGATACACTTCCAGAAAGCATGATTGTTTTCACATTAATGGGTTTTGGTTTAAATTTAATATACTAAAAATTCATAAAATATATTTGTAAACATGAAATTAATTTTTTAAATCATAATTTAAAAATTATAATTCTTTTATTTTTTGATATTTTGAAGAAAAAATTAGACTTTTTTTATGAATAGTTAAAATATTGAATTTCAATTCAAAACCACATTTTATAAAAATTATTTATATAGTAAAATTACATAATATACAGGTTTAAAGAAAATTTAGTTCACTTGTATATCAATTAATAATATTAATATCATTTTAATAATTTTCATTTGGAAAATGGATATAAAGAAGATTTTAAAATTTTGATACATTTCTCTTTAAAACCTCGCTTTCTCATCACCTATCTGGGATTAATATTAAATTAAATTTTGACTCAAATTTTGCTTTAATTTAGAAAAATGGATTCCATATTTTGAATATTAATAATATATATCATTTAATAAGTTCATATTAATTTTTTAACGAAAATAATTGTGAATTGACTAAAATGTAATTAATGTGGTTAAGGTAATAATAGGTTTACTAGGGTGTTAAACTAAAACGTTAAGGGTTAAAATGACATTTAAAATTTTATAAAGACAATTTAATTCACATATTTAGACCATAAAACATCTATGTTTTAATAATATCCAATTTTTTACCACTAGGAGTTATGAAAAAATTTGGAGAATTTATTTTATTTCAAAGATACCACGTGTGTCCTCTCCGCCACTTCTAATAGAACCCCCTATCCTCAGTTATTCACACTTTCAAAAAACTTTTTTAGTATTATTACATACCTATATAACTTAAAGTATTCACATATCTCATAATTTATACCTTACATTTGGCATAAATCAATCCTAGGAAGGGATTAACTGGAAACCTAATGAGGATACTTGAAGATGATATAGAAATTTTCAACAAGCATTTTAAAATTAATTCTCATTCCAACTCCATAACTATTTTCTTAAACATGATTATATAATATCCTAGATACCATAAATATCATGATATGTTATTATTTTAATGGAATAATGTAAATCGTTTCCCTATTCCATCAAATGGGTTACAAAATTTTCATTTGTGTGTACGGAAGAATAACACCTCATGAACCATTATCATTCATTTTTCCATTATTAACACTAAAGGATGGGTATGATGATGCATATAAAGTATATATATTATATTTATAATATAATTACTCATAATGAGTCATTATATCATATATATATATTTTTCATAGGGGATACAACAACATCACTCCTGGGTACGACACACTAACACCTCACAAATAGATTGGATTCATTTTTCACTAACATGTTGCATGGATGTTAATAAGTATAAAGATAATAAATATATGTTATATAAATTAAATAATAATTATTTTAATGCTACATTTATTGTTATGTAAAAATAATATATCATTTTTTTAACAATAAAATTTTTAAAACATTGTTTTCATACGTGTGGAATACCACCTTCATGAAGTGATGTGACTGTATTTTCGTAACCAGGCCACAAGGATGATTTATATAATTATATTAAATAAAATAATATTATATATATGATATTATTATAACTTAATATTTATAAAATATTACATACATGATTTCCACAATGTAAATGGAAAAAGGGAAATGTAACTCATGCATACGTATGACCTAGAGTCTCTATGATTGTAACATATCCAATTTTTTCATAGAAATATTTCAGGATTGGTTGTAAAATTATAATGTGTTTTTAAATATTATAATTATTTAACTAATAAAATTATTATGTTGGTTTCTATATGATTAATACTTTTACCATAGTAAACCTGTCAATTTTATTTTTGACACATAATTTAAATATAGTCAACACATCCAACATAAACCTAATAGATTGTGTAATAATATATAAAATGGTAAAACGTGTAATAAAATAAATATAAAACATTAAAATAGTTATTAATCATATAAATAATTTACATTTGTTTTTTTCATGATGATAATGAATAAGCATAATAAATTAAAATTGAGGTAAGGGTTTTGTCGTCTCACTTTTATTTGAATGAGATATATTCAATATTCACCACTTATTATATTTTATATAGAAAAAATTAATTTATTTTATGATTCTTATAATTAATTTTATTGGGATTTACATATAAATTTTTTATCAATATTTCATGGGGTTTGTGTTTTCAATATTTACAAAGTGATAATGTATATTTCAATGAATTTTGAATCTTTGCGACCTAGGTTATGTAATTAACCAATATTATTTAATTTTGTGTATATAAAACCCCATAGACATGTTACATAATGAATATTTTCATATTATTGAATTTAAATGTTTTGATTAATTTTTTAATTTCAGGGCGATTACAATTCAATGTTACCAATATGGTTAGAATCTTATGTTATAATCTCATAATTTCTGGAATTATTTATGATTTTCCTTAAAATGATGATATATTATGATATATTCTCAATAAAATAATTAATTTTCACATCCAATGGTTATTCATGATATTTTTATGTAATAGTAAATTTTTAAAAAACATTGTTATTTGAAATAATTTTGAATCAATTATTAATAAAATCCGAGTTTATTTCTCCTTTCGGTTAGAAATCAGTTTTCTTCCAAAAAACTTTTTTCTAAAAAGGATTCTAAAAAACATTGTACTTTTAAAAATGTTTTGTTAATGAACTTTTAACCATTTTTTTATTATTACAAAATGTTTTCAATGTAATTATATTTATTATTCAAAATAATGGAAATTTATATTTTTTTGAAAAAATGAAAGGAATATTTGGGTTAGAATATACTAACTGAATGGAAATATATAGTCATCATAGCCACTAAAATTTATCTTAACATATTTGTTTCTTATATTTTTTTCAAATAAATTTATTTTCAAAATCATTTGTGAAATTTTATTTTAAAAAATAATATTTTTCAAAATGAAAAAGTTATTTTCAGCAAGAAATTTTTTAATGAATTTTTAATGGTGTTTTAATTAATTAATGAGAATAACCCATTAAATTTAATCCAATGGGAAGAAATTTAATTGATAACATTAATAATCATTATCTGTATGGATTAATATTTTTCCAAATATATTATTACAGAACCCAATTTTTATGGGTTAATCTTGTTTCAAAGAGATTGTTATGGAACAAGTTTAATTTCCATGGGTCAATCATATTTTAAAGCGATTTATATTAACCCCATTTATTTTCAATAGTTTTATCAATTTAAAGAATAATAATTATTGTTTTGATGAGTTGTATTATGAATGATCTATTTATAGTATTCATTTTGTGGTTCTTGGACATTATTCATGATGTCTGTACCCATCTAGAGGTAGATGCCATTTTTATAGATTATATGATGGGTTCACAGAGATAGAACCCAAATTCATTAGAAAATGATTATTTTATCTAAATAATTATAATAGATTTTTTCTATATGAATATTACAATTTTAAGTGTTATATAAGGGTTTTGTAATTATTCAGTGGTGATACTATTACATGATACAAAAATTCTTGATACATGATTTTCATGAGTTTTTAAGGTTACATTTGGTCAAGATTGAAACAAAATTCCTTTTAATTATTTATTTTTAGGACTCCTTATTTTTAAATCATGATACAATTTTTCATTATTTATTATTTAGGTTTTTATTGGAATTATTTTGTTTAAGGCGCACTCATGAACTCTGATTTTGTTGATATACCCTAATTCCCTTGTTATGTTCATTTATGAAATTCAATTTTTAACGCCTATGATTACCTTTACTATTAATTTAATCTCACACTTCTTATTTTTCCTTTTCCCCATGTTATAAATAATTGGTTTTAATGAATTATGGCTATAAGGGATTTCATATTGATGATGACGATGTTATAATGTGAAATGGGAAAAGATGGGTTAAGTTGAAAATATTATAATTTAATAATAAGAATATTTTTAATGTACGTGTTTTAATAAATACTCTAAAACTATAAACTGATTAGGTCGCTGAAATTTTTAGTGATCCATTTTTTCCTTTTGATATTTCATTGTTTGTATATAAAATGTTAGGTCACAATTATTGGTATAAAAACTAGAAATTTAATGTTTATTATTTCAATACCTGGTCTGGGAGTGCATCTTTGGGGATGTTATAGTTGGTATTAGAGGAATGGTATAGAAAATATTGGAAATTAGGATTTTTTTTCAGGAGAGTTATTGATAACATTACAGGTCTGTATGATTATGATTGATCATAAGTTAAAATTAATAGGCACCCAATTAGAAAGATTTATGTAGTAAAACATTTGAGGTTATTAATGAAATTTTGGGAGACATTTTATTGTGTTTGGGTACTTGTAACCCCTAAGATCAACATGAATATTTTTAGGGAGAATTATGTTCCATGTTTAATGAAAAAATGGACAACCTGAAGTCCAGGTGACCACCCATTGTATTCGGAAAGGATGTAGGGATTGAACCCATAACTAATGGTTAATAACGGTATAATACCTAACACAAGACTAAATTATATCTTGGATAGTATGAACTTTTTGTAGGTAAATATTATATTAAATTCAAAAACATATGGTATTTTATTTGATGAATGACTATATATTTATCTTAGAAGAATAAATGATCAATTCATTCTAATATTTATGTGCCAATCTTATTCAGGGAATGTTTAAAGAATTATAAGGATAGTTCTTTATAGAATAATTTGGTTTTAACTTTGGGAATTACTATTGAAATTTGTTGATTAATGTATGACGGTTTATTCATTTTGATAATTATCTTACTATATTCTATCCATATTGGTTTTGGTTAATATCTAAGCACATGAGGAAAATCTTTTCATCTATTTTATGGTTATGTGGTCTTTAAAAAATTATTTTTGTTACCCATAAATGATATTATCATCCTAAATACACATCATTTGGAGAAAAATATAATATTTCATTAAATATTTATTAAAGTATTAAATGATACATTGATATTTTTAATATTTGAATATTCTCTTTGTTTAGATAGTAAGATAATTCCTCAAATCAAGAAATGTGATCTTAAAACCAAAAAGGTTATCTTAGGACTTTCATTTATAATGAAATAATGGTCTTTATGATAATCCAAGATTTATTGTTTTATGGTCTTTAATATAACATTTATCATTAAATTTCTTGTCATAAATTACCTATACCAATTTATATAATTAATTAAACTTTTATTGATTTTCCGTATCATCCATTTCAACCAATTCCCTCTAACATAGAATCCCAGTTACGTGATATAATAGATTTCCACCATGATTAACTTTAAAATTTATCAATAATATTATTATTCACATTTTTTATAAAGTATTTTTTTAAATACAATCTTCAAATATCCAACAATATTTTATCGAGATAAAGTTAAAATTTAAAGAATGTAATTTATTAGCAGAGGTTATATGTAACCCCATGAGAAGTTTATAGGGAAAAAAATTTTAGAAAGAAAAAAAGATACAAAACACGAAAAGTTGATTAAAATGTAACTCAATGTGAAATTAAAATATATATATATATATATATTGAAAAAAATATAATCTACTCAATGTCTTTCGGTACCCACATCCCTAATATACTTATGTTCAATAGTGTAATCAACACACAACACCGAGAATGAATAACCCAAGATATATATAACCATTATAACCTCTCCATTAATTTTTTCGGTATGAATAAAATTAAATAAGCTATGATATATATATATTTTACTTAATAAAAATTATATATAAATTTTTTGTAAATAATAAAGTAGTTTTTAGTACAGTTATTTTATTATTTTATAATTTGATATCTTCAAAATTATTTTTATTTATTTTCATGGAAAAAATATTTTAATAAATACATGAAAATTTCATAAATTTATAATAATATTAAAAACATTTTTATAATCAGTGTATATAATTTTATGTTTCGTGAAATATATGATTTTTATTGAAAATATTAATTTTTCAAAGAATAGTTAAAAAATAACCATTTTTAAAAATATGATTCCTCTTCGATAGATTAATTTCTTTATCTTTAATATTTTGTTTTAATACAATATAATTATTATTTATTTATATCTAACCCACTTAATTGTTTTTGAAAAAAAATTATATTGGATTTAAAATTATGTTTCTCTTGTTTTAAAATGAAATTTTTTTTCTTGAAAACTAATTTTAATTACATAATGCCC
The DNA here is from genome assembly GCA_963277665.1 of Viscum album. Lineage (NCBI taxonomy): Eukaryota > Viridiplantae > Streptophyta > Magnoliopsida > Santalales > Viscaceae > Viscum > Viscum album. The sequence continues at coordinate 2,127,652,173 of OY728119.1, forward strand.
CTCTATTATAAATAATTTACATTTCACATAATGGGAAGTTATTTAAATTAAATTTATAAATTATATATAATTAATTATTAATATATATTCTTAAAATTGTTATAATTAAAAATAATGTTAATAGAAAATCATATTGTGCTAAAAAATACACTTCTTGAAAACTCGCTTTGTCATCATGTTTGCAGTTTTTGTTTAAAATATAATTTTTTAAAATTTAAGAAAATATATTTGAAAACATAAAAATTATTTAATAAATCCAAATTTTATTATTATATTAGTATTATTGTTTTATAAATTTGTAAAAATAATAATATGTTATATTAATAATAAAAAATTGAATTTAAATTGAAAACTGCCTTTTTAGTTATATTATCTATAATGATAAAATATATTTAAAATTGGATTTAAAGAAAATTTAGTTTTATTATATATAATTTAATAAAAATTATTTTATTATAATAATTTTAAATTTTAAATTTCATAAAAAAAACTTTTTAAACTAGTGAACATTTTCTCTATAAAATGCCAATTTCTCATTGCATCCACGAGCATAAGTTTAATTTTTTTTTCTTTTGTTATTTAAAATTGAAAAAATGGATTTAATATTTTAAAAAATAATAAATTATTTTAAATAATTTGTTAAAATTAATTTTCGACCAAATTGATTTATGAATCTACTAAAATTTAATTAGTGCCGTTAATGTTAATATGGGTTTACTATGGGGTTAAACTGAAAAGATAATGTTAAAATTGATAAATTCACTTAAATAAAAATTATTTCCAGAAAATATTTTAACCATAACATAACTATGGTTCCATAATTTACAATTTGGGACCAATTTTACAAATAATAAAAAGTGGGATTACTCATTTCTTTTGAAAAATAACATGTCGGTTCTCTCCCTCACTTATCATTTTACACAACATATTCTTTTTTTACACAATAAAAACTCAAGGGTTTTCCAATTTCTATATCAGATAATTTTAAAAAATAACTCCACTTATCCTATAATCACTATTTTATTATTATATACAACCTGGGAAGCCCTTTTTCAGAATCCTAAAGAGAATACCTAAAGAAGTGGAAACGTTTTTCAACAAGCATTTTTATTTTATTTCTTTCCCAACGTCCTTAAATTATTCTTAAACCATGATTATTCAAAAATATAATTATTTTAAATATAATTATGTTTTATTATTATTTTGAAAAAAAATAATTTTTTTTTCAGACATCAATTTTTTTACAAAAACCGTCAATCTAATATACGGTGGACTACCGCCTCATGAACTGATGTCATTCAGTTTTCCATTACCACCTCTCACAGTTGGGTAAGATGATGGATATAAACGACATGACATATATAAAATAATTAACCCTCTGGATTAATTATATCATATATAACAATTTTTTATTCTATGTTATAGGGGATACAGTAACGTCACAACTTTGTATGGAATACAACAAACTCAGAAATAAACATGATTCATTTTTCACTAATTCATTTCATGGAATATAATAATGGTAATGATGATGAATATATGTTATATAAATTGAAAACTAATTATATTTAGGAAATATTTATCAATATTTAATTATAATATATCATATTCTTTTTATAATCTAAAAAGGTGACAAAATCGTTCGTGTACGTGTGGACTTCGGCCTTTAGAAAGCGATGCAACTACCTTGCCATTACCACACCAAAAGTACGATATATATAGGAATATGTTTTTAAAAAAGTTGGTTTATATGATATTATGATCACTTTGGAAATATAAAATATTATATATATATTTTCCATAATGAACATTGAATAATTGAATTTTTACTCATGCATACATAAAGAATACCGTTTCCAATATTGTAACGTAGAAATTTTTTATAATAATCACACATGATTGGTTTTAAAAGTTTTATTTATTAATATATAAGAACATTATTTCATTATTAGTATTTTTTATTTGTTTATATCATGTCCTATTTGACCATAGTCGACCTACCACTATCATTTTTGACACATAAATAAAATATTTTCAAGACCTCTCACATCAGCCAAATTAATTAAATAATAGTATATATTATGGTAATAATAAAAAATCAGAGTAATTTTAACATTTACCAATATTATTATAAAAATAAATAAATAAAATATTATTATTTTTAATGATGATAATGAAATATCCTGATGAATAAAACTTTAGGTAAGGGTTTTCTTATATTACTATTATTTATATGAGATATATACCACATTAACCACTTGTTTTTTTGTGTGGTGTATACAATACAAATGAATGTATTTTGTGATTATTATACTTAAATATATGGGAATTTATATATCCATTTATTATATCTACTTCATGGGGTTTATAGTTTCAATGTTACCAAAGTGTAAAGGGATTTTTTGTCTCAATTTTCCTTCTTTGAAACGTATGTCAGGTTATACAACTCCCTTTTTTTTAGGTGTATATACCGACCCATTTGAATTTTAAATAATTAATATACATATTTTTACGATATTATATGTTTCATTTAATGTTATGGTTTCATGGGGATTATAAATTAGTGTTACCAAGGTGTTAAGAGTCTTATGTTAAAATCTCCTCATTTATCTGGATTTTTTTCTTCAAATGATGAGATATTAAGATGCATATTTCATTAAACTCATTCATTTTCTCCCTGTATTTTTTTATGAAATTTTAATTTTATAAAATCATTATACCCTCTTTGGTTCTTAAAATAATTAAGAAAAATTTATTTAGGAAATCTTATGGTATTTCTCTCTTCTATTAGAAATCTATTTTCTTTCAAAACCATTTTTTATAAAAATGATTTCCAAAAATACCTATGAAATGTTCCAAAAGATTTATTAAAGAAATTTTTCAAATTTTTCCATTTTAAAAAAATGTTATCAAAGGAATTCTATATCATTTTCAAAACAATACACAGTTTGATTTTATTGAAAAATAGAATGAAATATATATATTTTTTATATAAAAATGGAGAAGAATTTCCAACTATCATGACCACTAAAATGTTTCCAAAAATACTTCACAAGATTAAAATATTATTTTTATGGAAAATTATTTTTAAAATTATATATGAGAATTTATTTTTAAAATTTTATTTTCCAAATGACAGTTATATTTCCCTTAAGAAGGGTTTTAATGATCTCGTTATGGTATTTCTATTCATCAGTAACAACAACCCTTAATATTACTCAGATGGGTATATGTTTTATTTGTACCATAATTATATATTTCTCAAGATAGATTATGATGGTCTGAAAGTAATATTTAAGGATCCCATTTCTTTTTCATTGTTAATAATGTTCAAATATATAAATATGGAACTCACTTATTTTCCATGTTTTAATCATGTTTCATAGAGATTTATGTGAAACACATTTGTTTCCAGTGGGTTAATCTAGTTAGTGATCATTGATTATTATTTATTTTAGTTATTTGATGAAATATCTATTTACATTGTTCATGATTTAGTTCTAAGACATTATATTTCATGGGTTCTCACAAATTTTATTGAGTGATTCTTTTAATGCTTATACGATGGGGGCACCCAGATAGCACCCCAATGAATTGGGTAAAGATTATGTTATCCATTTAATTAAATTGGATATTTTTCAAATTAATAATATAATTATAATGTTTCTATAAAGGGTTTTTAAGTCTTCATTGATGATTATTTTTTAAGATACCATTACATTTTATTTATGATTTCCATTAGTAATAATATTCCCTCCGATCATGAATGATATCCTATAGGTAATGATTATTGATTTTTATGACTCTTTTTTTATAAATCCTTCCAAAAAATTTCTATCACAACCCAAACCTTTTTTTAATTATTTCATTTTATTATTTATTGGTTTTGGTTATCCTTTCCAAGGTTAAATGTGAGAACGTGTCATGTATTTTTAACGTTTAATGTTTTTGTTGGGTTTTGGACTGGTGCACAGGAACCGCATGGTTGGCGGTAGCAGAACAGTTGGCCCATACAATTGTGCAGTTATCTAATGTTTAGAATAAATAATGTTTTATAAAAAAATTTGTTAAATTTTTGGGCCATAATAGTTAAAATATAATTATTATATAGATAATAAAGTTATTATTATTTTTGAAAATATTGTTATTGTCATTATTTTTTTAAATTAAATGGTAATTAAAAGAGGTTTTAATATTTTTATGATTAAATTAACATTAATAAAATTATTAATGTCATATTATTATTATTAATATTTTTAATATTTATATGAAAAAAGAGAAATTAAATGAACACGATTTTAATTTTATTCTTCTTACGTTTATTATTTTTATAATTAGGTTATTAAGATTATGATGAGGAGGATTATTATTATTATTATTATTATGAAAAAAATAATAATTGAAACCCAAATGGGTGTGGCGTAGCCCCCCCTAATTTTTCTTCCTATGTGAGGCACTGCAAGAACAACCCTCCTCCTCGCACAAAGCCCACCACTGGCCTATTATGCCTCCTTACACCGTCCGGCTGCTGCGACTCCACCTCTAAAACATCATGCTCACACGACCCTCTCCAGCTGCCAATCTTTTTTCACTGGTATGTGATGACCCTGTCCGGCCTACCTCCAGTGCGCGGGTCCCTATTCAAGCCTAATCCAGTGGCAACAATCCTCCTACTATGGTCGCCGCACCACATTACACTGTGCATGTGTGAACTTCGGTTGAACCCCACCTCTTCGATAGTCTCCCTACCTTCAACCTTTGGTATGATTTTGTTTTTCCCAAACCCTATTTTTTTGGTTTTCTTAAGGTTGATCATAAAATTGATTGTTCAATATGGTTTTTAGGTTCAATTTAATCTCCCTTGGGTGCGATTGAGGTGCAAATAGTATTTTCAACAATTTCTGCAATTTCATCGTCAATTGAGGTAGGAACCCATTGCACTAATTCTTTAAAGTTATAATTCTTTGATTTCATGATGTTTTACCCTTTCCTAATTATTTATTAGATACTCAATATGTTTTGAATAATTTTATCTTTTCAAATAAGGAGTGTTTTGAAAGAAATAAATTATATACTTTTTGATAGCTTTATTAAATTGTGCAATTTGTGATTTCAATCATGAAAATGGTGCATGTTCTGCCTTGATATGCCATGTGTGTGTTTTTTTCTATAAAAGGTGTTTTTGAATGAGTTTTTTGTGTGTAAATATATGAGTTATTCCTTAAAAATTGTTTTTATATTTTTTAAAATGGGTTTTAAATAATAATAATAATGGAAAACATGTTTCTGGAAATTATATTGAGCAGTGTTGATTTTAAAATTTGACCATGATACATGTTGTGTTTGTCCATGTTTCTCATACCATGTTTTAGTAAAAATTTTCGGGTTGTCTTTTGAAATGACTCGTGATTTAAAATGGCATGGTTTGGTTTTTTGTAAACATGTATTGATGTTAAAATAATGAATTGGGGATTCAAATGGGGTTTGGGTTATAAAAAGGAGTTGTGTAATGTGTTTTTGGTTTCTTAATAATTTTTTAAGCATGTGTTGATCCATGCCGCTTGGTTTTATGGTCCTCGTAATTTTTTAGTGTGTTTTGGCCAACTTTGAAGGTGTGCGCACACATATACCAAGGTGTGAATGTATATAATATATATAAATATCTCCCAAGTACGTATTCCATCATGGAATATAGAATACATGTATTGAATTAATATATATATATATATATATATTTATTTATATGAAGGTATGTGCGTGTGTGTAGACCATTTCCATGTGGTCGCTGAAAAATCGGTCTACTACAAAATGTTAATTTGGTCATACTCATGGGGTAGGATTTTCCATCCCTTCCATCTTTCTAAAGTTTTACATAGTAACATTCATGGTTTTATTTAATTTATAAATATCATTTTCACCCTTATAATCCTGATAGTTTATTCATTTAATTGTTTCTTTGATGGTTATAAGTGTTAAAAAATAGATTTGAAATAGTTCCTTGGTTATGTGTAGGTGTTTCCATGCCTTTCTCCCAATTTTATTCTATTTAATGCTTGTGTATTCTTAATTAAATAATATATTATGTTTCGTACCTCCATTATCTTTATAGGTAACTTATGGTAGTGTTTTCCTATTTAAATATATGATTAAAAAAATATTTTTGGATGCTCCTATATTTATACACATGTTTATGCCTTGCCAACATGGTTGGAAGTAAATGACTTTATATGCAATGGTATTGCTCAATGACTTGAGTTATGTTTTCTTGTAGAAACATTTTTTTGGAACTTGTTTTTCCTACGTTGGTTAGTTTTATAGAACATAGTGTTTTTGTATAAATGATTTCGTGTGTCTCTTTGAATTGCATTTTTTCTCGAATCCTTGGTTTTATAATTGGTTCTTGTTTTTATAAATGTTGTGGGACTCTTCATGCATTTCATTAAATTGGGTTCAAAAGAAATCAATGAGTATATTCCTGTTTGGTTTTTTAAATACAAAACTGGTGTATAGAGTTGTTTTATAATAGATTGTGCAATGTTTTCATAAGGGAATTTGATTATGTAAAACTGGAGGCCCGATTTACAACTCCAATTATTTAATAAACTGGTTTTCATAACCGAATGATGTGACAGCCCAGTTGGCACTTTGTTCGACATGTATTCATATATATAAGTATATTGGGTGCTCATATCTTGGGTATCCCTTTATGGGTGAACGCATAGGAAGCGTCCGTGTTTGGGGTAGGCAAGTGTGGTGGGATGAGTCACAAATGCGAGGTAATTCCTACTTACACAGTATTATTAAAACCACCATGGGTTCTTGGGTGTCTTTTAGATGATCTAGTGACGGTTGCTGACCAAACCTGATTCGACAGGTTGGTACCCCTGGATTTGTTGTTAGGCTAGGCGAGCTTTGCCAATGCATTGGTCTGTTAGGTCGGCGAGTTGGTTATAGACTTAGGAGATTCACCATACACTGGTAGGTGGTTCAGAAACCAAGTATGTCGTAGGGACTTCTAGGGATGTTTATGATCACCCATGGTTACTGGATTATTTACATTTCTTGTGTACTTTCCACTGTACTAGTTTATTTGCAGTTTGAAATTTTTACTTGTGTTACTCAAGTAAACATTGGTATTTTCTTGTTTTGGATCTCATTTATAAATTGAAAAATGAATTTGGGAAATTTTTATAGCGTGTGTTGGGTTTATAAATGGGGACAACATGTTTCTTATTTTTAAAATATCAAAACCCTGCTTTTATATCTGTATTTAAAACTTATATCAGAGAACTATTTTTGAAAAAAGAACTGTTGGATTCTGTGGTTTATTTTTGGCATCCCTACGGTGCATCTTGGCTCTCACACCTATTATATAATTCTAGCTGTCGGTTCATTTTATCGTACTAGTATCTGGTTCAGCTGATCAATGTTGGACTAGGCTTGGTTTTGAGTTGGGTGGTGACCTAGGAGGTCACGAGGAGGTCTATACAGTTTATGTTCATTTCTCTTCTAGGTGTATTAGTTTTTTTTTAGTTTTTTTATCTTTTTTTCATGGGAAAAATCATTCCCAATGGGGAAGTGATGATGCCCGACAATAGTTCACAACCTATGGGGATCGGGAACGCACCTTGGGCCATGCCACTGGCTGACTCAGGTGACTGGTTCTCGGTCAAACCAGGTTGGTTCCTGAAAAAATGGTATCAAAGAGGGGACCTTGTTATTTTGGGTGTTTGGTATATGGAGATTTTGAAGATCGGGGCTCAGGAGGTAGGTTACGGTTTGGTGCATGATCACCACCGCTAGCAATGAGACATGAGTTACCAAGGGTAGTTCGGGATTTGAATCATTTTTCATTGGACGTTTTTGATTGGGGAATGAAAATGGGGACAAACTGGTTCATGTTGCGGCCTCACATGGGGTGGGGACCCATGTAGACTCCAAGTGCCCAGTTCAAGGTCCTCTTAGTGTAATGACTAAACTAGGGCATGGATCAACACCATGTCACTTGGTTAGGCAGAGACACAAGTTCCCCATTCCCATGGTTTATAGTTGGCTGTTTTTCATTTCAAACTCAGTTGGTTTGAGTGTCTTTTAAAAATTAAAGTTATTTCGAAATGAAAAAAGGGATTCTTCAAAATTGTTTTTGAAATTCGTAAAGTGTGTTTTCAATGAGAAAGTGCATCGGTTTGGAAAAACATTGTATGTGTTTGGATTTGGTAAGTAAAAGAAGTGTTTGAACCTTGTAACTCATTATGGAGGGTCACACATGCGTGGGAATGTAAGGAGGATGTGTGAGGGAACATGTTCATAGATAACGTGAGTGAGATTGAATGAATGCACATGTGACAGATCATAAGGATCTAAAGGTGAGTTATAAAATTTTAAAGAAATAAAGGTTTCAAAAAACTGATTTATTCTTGTATTTTTATATGTTTTGCTTATGGAACCATTTCCCTTATCCTATGTTGTTGCTTTGATTGAGTTTTGACTTGATGTCGATTATGAAGTTGTTTTTTATGTTGTTATGTGTGTGCCGCCCAGAAAGCCTCAAAATGTTGTTAATGAGTTATTCCCAGTTCCTAGTCCCTTTGGTGTGATTCCTACTTATCAAGGTAATCGAAGTCTGCTAGAGGCAATTGTATAGTTCGGAAAGATAATGTGTCTTCAGGTTCTTGTGAACTCCCAAGTTAGTTAAGGTTGGTAACATCCCAATGTTATTAGAGGTTTTACTTCTAGACTAGTAATGGTGGGATCTCTCATCGTCATTAGAATCTGGGGTGCAGTTGGTGGGGGTCAACTCTGGTGATGGATCCCTATCTAGCAAGGATCTTCGTATGCACCAACTCCTAGTTTGTAGGACCATTATCTTGCATGCCACAAGTGTGGCCGTTTCAGGAATTAAATGGTGTGGTTTCACATCCCTCTTAAGTCTTATTATCGTGAGATTGTTCTGGTCACATGAGAGTTATGAAAGAAGCTTCGTTTGGGAGGAAAGAGTTTGGGACTGGAGGATAAAAATGATAGACTGTGAGGTAGGAGACACTTCAGCCATCAGGGCCCCAACCATAGGTCTCGGGGTGAAGCTCGCTCATAGTTAGGAGTTGCCGATGGTGTGTGGAACCTTGGTCCAGATAATTTTTTCAGCTTTGGGATGGAAATATCAAAAATTTCTTTGTTCTATTATTGTCACTCTTGTAAGATCATCCTTGTTGTTGTGGTATGATGAGCTCGTCCCCCCACAATCTAAGTGGTCTTATCAGTTCTTTTTGTTGTTTTTAAATTGGTTGGTCTATTTGAATGGTGTGGGCCTTTGAATAGATGTACACATTTTGATTTTTAGTTGATCTTATTTCTGTTCATTTGGGGGAAGTTCATTTTGTGAAATTTATTGGAGGTATTGAGTTAATTTCTCATCCTCATGTTTTTGGGTTATTCTATAGTGAGCATCCCATCAAAGTCTTTGGTGTGTTGTTCGGTCCATGTGGGGGAAATGAATGAGTTTGATTTGGGAGTCCCCCCCCCAGGGTTGTGTGTTCGGGTATCAAGGTTTCTGTGTTTGTAAATTCTTCTGGTGGGGAAAACCCTCCTGTGTTCTCCCCTCAAATTCTTGTAGTGATTTTTCTTGAGTTGGTGAGGTGTGACTTGTGTTGGTAGTGGTCACTACAAGACTCTCAGTCTCTTCTTGTTAGGTATTGTCATGGACTCTAGTTATGTCGATTGTTGGCTTGGTGACTTTCTGGGGGTATAATGTGTCTGTAGTGGGGTGAATTGTCAAACCCGAAATTTTTTTAATTATTTCATTTTATTATTTATTGGTTTCAGTTATCCTAGACAAGGTTTCGGGCGAGCGTGTGTCTAGTATTTTTAATGTTTAATGTTATTATTGGGTTTCAGAATGGTGCGCAGGAACCACACGGTCGGCGGTAGATGCACTGTCAGCCCACACACTTGTGATGTTATCTAATTTTTAAAATCAATAAAGTTTTATAAAAATGAAATGGGATATATTTTTAAGCCATAATAATAAAAATATAATTATTCTATACATAATAATTAAAATATTATTATTGGAAATGTTGTTATGGTAATTAATTTTTTTTTATATTAATTGGTTGTTAAAAGTGGAATAAATATTTTTATGATTAAATTAACATTAATAATATTATTAATGTTATATTATTATTTTTAATGTAGTTAATATTTTTATGAAAAAATGGAAATCAAATGAACAAGATTTATTTGTATCCTTCTTACATGTATTATTATCATAATTATGTTTTTAAGTTTGTGACGATGATGATGATGCTGATGATGATTATTATTATTATTAAAAATTATTTAAACCCGAATGGGGGAGGAATAGCCCCCCCCCCCAATTTTCCCTCCTGCGTGTGGAACTGCAGGCACAACCCTCCTCCCTGCACGAAGCCCACCGCCGACCTTCTCTGCCTCATTAAGTTGTTCGGCTACCACGACACCTCCTCTAAATCATTTGCTCACGCGGCCCTCTCCAACAACCAATATTCTTACACTGACACGCGATGACCATATTCAGCCTGCCTCTGGCGCGCAGGTCCCTATTCTATCCTATTCCAGAGTTAATTACCCCCATACATTTTTTTTCACACCACCTTACCTTGTGCGCACGTGGCCTTTGGCCGAACCCCACCTCTTCAGTTGTCTCCCCCCTTCATCCTTTGGTAGGGTTTTGTTTTACCAAAACCCTAGTTGTTAGGGTTTATTTTTTTAGGGTCGATCTAAAAAATGATTTTCCAATATGTTTTTTAGGTTCGATTAAATCTCCCCTGGGTGAGATTGAGGTGAAAATAGCTTTTTTCACTAATTTCTGCAATTTCGTCATCAATTGAGGTAGGAACCCATTGCACTTATTCTTTAATGTTAGACTTATTTGATTGCATTATGTTTTCACCTTAATTTATTGTTAATTAGATACTAGATATTATTCGAATAATTTTATCTTTTGATATAAGGTATGTTTTTATGGAAATAAATTATATAATGTGTAGTAGCTTTATTAAAATTATCAATTTGTGATTTTAATCATGAAAATGGTGCGTGATTTTCATTGAAATTCCACAGGTTTGTGTTTTCCCATAAATGGTGTTTTGAACGAGTTTTTTGTGTGTAAATCTATGAGTTATTCATTTAAAATATTTTTTATTTTTTTAAATGGTTTATTAATTAATATTAATAATGTAAAACATGTTTTGGAAATTAATTTGAGGAGCACTGGATTTTAAAATTTGAACATGATGCATGTTGTGTTTTTCCATGTTGCGCACACCATGTTCTAGTAAAAGTTTTCTGGTTGGCTCTTGAAATGACTAGTGATTTAAAATGGCATGGTTTGGTTTTTTGTAGACATGCTTTGATGTGAAAATGGTGAATTGGAGTTTCAAATGGGGTCTGGGTTATAAAAAGGAGTTGTGTAATGTGTTTTTGGTTTATTAATAATTTTTTAGTTGTGCGTTGATCCATACAGCTATGTTTTATAGTCCTTGTAATCATTTTAGTGAGTTTTGGCCAACTATGAAGGTGTGTGCACGCATATTCCAAGTTATGAATATATATAATATATATATCTCCCATGTACGTATTACGTCATGGAGTTGGTAATATGTGCATTAAATTAAGAGATATATATATTTTTATATGAATGTATGATTGTGAGTGTAGAGAATTTCCAAGTGGTCGCTGATAAATCGGTCAACTACTGAATGTTAATTTGTTTATGCTCTTGAAGTATGCATTTATTTCCCTTCTCTGTTTCTAATGTTTTCTATATGCACTTTAATGGGTTTTTTAATTTATAAATGTTATTATCATGATTATAATCCTAATAGTTTATTCATTACAGTGTTTCTTTGATGGTTAATAGTGTTAAAAAACAGCTTTGAAATAGTTTCTTGGTTATGTGTAGGTGTTTCCATTAATTTTCTCTCAATATTAATTCATTTAATGCTTCGGTTTTTTAGTTAAATCATAGATTATGTATCGAACCTATATTATGTTTATAGTTAACATATGGTAGTGTTTTATTGTTGAAATATTTTATAAAAATGGATTGTTAGATGATCCTCTATTTACACAAATGTTTAGGCCTTGGAAACTTGGTTGCAACAAAATGACTTTATCTACAATGGTATTGTTCAATGACTTGAGTGGTGTTTTCTTGTAGAATTTTTTTGTTTTTAAACTTGTTTATCCTTCATAGGTTAGTTTTATCGAACTTAGTGTTTTTGTATAAATAATTTTATGTGTCTCTTTGAATTGGTAGTTTTCTTGAATACTTGGTTTTATAAGAGGTTCTTGTTTTCTAAATGTTGTGGGTCTCTTCACGTGGTTCTTTAAATTTGTTTGAAAACAAATCCATGATTATATTCTTGTTTGGATTTTTATATACAAAAGTGGTGTTTAGAGTTATTTTAGAATATATTGGGAAATATATTTATAAAGGAATTTGATTATGTAAAACTAGTGGCCCAATTTACACCTCAATGTGCTTAAAAAGTGCTTTTGATAATAGTATTATGTGACGGCATGGTTGGCACCTTGTATGTTTGACATGTGTGCATATATATAAATATGTTGGGAACTCCTATCTAGGGTGACCCTTTTCGAGTGAACGCATAGGAAGCGTCCATGTTAGGGGTAGGCAAGTGTTGTGATATGAGACACACATGCTGGGGCCTTCTTGCATACATAGTATTATTATTACCACCATGGGTTCCTGGGCTCCTTTTAGATGATCAGGTAATGGTTTCTTACCAACCCCGATTAGACGGGTTGGTACCCCCTAGATTTGTTGTTAGGCCATGCGGGATTTCCACGAGATTGGTCAGTTACGGCGGCCAGTTGCTGGTTCCAAAACTGAGTATTTCTAGGGGACTTCTAGGGATGTTTAAGATCACCCATGGTTACTTGATTATTTACATTGCATGTTTAATTTCCGTTTCTCTAGTTTATTTTCATTTTTCAAATTTTACTTATGTTACTCTGGCCAACATTGGTATTTTTTGTTTTGGATTTCATTTATAGAATGAAATATGATTTTTGAAATGGTGTGTAGCATCTGTTAGGTTTCTAAATTGGATTAACATGTTTCTTATTTTTAAAATATGAAAAAACTACTTTTATATATCTATTTAAAACTTGTGTCAGATGACTATTTTGGAAAAGCGAACCATTGGATTTAGTTGTTTATTTTTGGAAACCCAACTGAGTATCTCGGTGCTCACACCTATTATATGTTTCTAGTTGTAAGTTTAGTTTCTCATACAGGTTCCTGGTTTAGCTGCTCAATGTTGGAGAAGGCCTTGTTCTGAGTTGGGTGGTGACCTAGGAGGTCACGAGGAGGTATGTACAGTTTATGCTTATTTCACTACTGGATTTATTTTGTTATCGTTAGTTTTGTTTGTCTATTTAATGGCATTCATATGCATGATGGTTATAATAACTTAATGTGAAATGAGAAATTTTGGTTTAAGTGGGATAAATAACCATTTACCAATATCGATATTTTTTTGGTAGAGGTTTATTCCAAATTCTATAATAATATAAAATTAAATATTCATGATAATATTAGTGATCCAGTTTTTCCTTTTGTTATAGTATGGTTTGGATGGAAATAATTGGGTCACAATTAATAGAATCAAAGATGGAAATGTAATGTTTAAGATTTCAGCACCAGGTCATGGAGTTTAGGATTGGGGTAATTATATACACTATATTATAGACATATCATATGATATAATCATCTTGGTAATCTTGAGAATTAAAACATATGAAAGGGATGAGATCAAATTCATAGTAAGGGAAATTTATAAACAACTTTTAACATAATGATCAGAATCACGAGGGAAAACCCCTGGAGGAAATTACATATGAAAAGAATAAAGAATCATAAGTGATAATCATTCAAACCTGATTTAGAATCTTGGATTTGAGAATAAGAACATAAAACCAAATAAGGGTCTTTAGGAGAATGTCTTGGAGGCATATGATGAAAAAAAACCATTAAATCTTTATAAAAATAAATTATAATGTCATTATTACATATAATATCATAACAATTTGGAATATAATTGAAATAAATCATCAACCATGAAAAAAATATAGTGTGGATCAAACAAAATAATTGAAAATGATTTCATTATAGAGTATGAATCATAACTTGGATCCCGTAGAGGTGAAATTATTCCATACCTTATTCCCATATTGGAGTGTGAACTCTTGACTAAATTCCCATGGTATCTCAAGAGATATTAAAATAAAACCAATGAATTTGACAGTGATATTGGACCCCACTAATTATCATACACACATATGAGTTTCATATACACTTATATAATTTATCGTATCATAAATAACCCATTTAATGAAGTTAATTTCTATAACATTACCAATAATTATGATAAAAATTTGAACATTTTATTAAAAAAAAGTTTCCCCCAAAATAAATATTTTAAATTTTCATATATACAGTGACATATAAATTATTACAATAATCCATTAAATTATATAATGGAAATAAATAATTTTATTTTTCTTCAAAAGTGTTTCTCGTAGTCAACTTAAAAAAATGTGATTTTCAAACCACATAATATTAATATGTTTTTAAAATAAAATTAATGCATCTAAAAATTTTTAACATTTTTTTTCAAAGTAATAAAAATTTAAAAGAAGTAAATCACAATCCAAAATGAGATGTAGAAGGTAATAATTTCAATCAAAAGTTAAGCCATTGATATATTTTAAAAAAAGAATTGTCAAAAAATCGACATCACTAAAAGGATAGTGAAACCATTAATTTAAGATGATTCAAGGCTAATAAGGGGACAAAAGAATATAAAAGAAATAGATTTTCCACAAGGTAAATAAGAACATCAGACAAATATAAAAAAATGCATATGGATCAAGAATCTAGTAAAAAATTTGTGAACTATTCTTAATATAAATTCATTTTAAGAAAACAATAGAAATATGAAGTATGAAGAATACAGTGTGAAAAATTCGTGGATAATAAAATAAGTTAGAAATAAAAAAATATACTTAAAAAATGTTAGAATAGATCTTTTATGAAGGGTTTCAGATAAATTAAGGTGAGTATGACCAAATAAATTATCTCAGTCATGAAAAAAACATACAACTTGAGGAGTGTCATAATCATGTCCTAGTGAAGTTGGGATATTAATATTGAGCATAATTTATAATTAATAAATTTTAATTCATGATATATTAAAACAAATAGGTTACATATTCCACACATAAATAGAACTTGATGAATAAAACACAATTTGTCTAAAAGAAGAAATATTTGAGAAGAAACCCTTACACTATTCGTGATTAGTTAAGTGAACTTGATTAACTATATGAATAATGAAAATAAGTTTATTAGATGAAAACATATGAACCTTATACATATATATTTAATTAAAAAATATCTAATGATCAATATATGTTTTATTTATTTTTTATATGGATTTTCCTAGTGCTTATGTGAAAATCGAATCAATATAGGTTTGCTTTGGTAATATTAATTAGTTATTATGGTAATCTCAAAATAAGATAAAATTATAGTTAAAAAATTACATAAAAAATCAATTTATTATTTACTTATATTAATATTTGTATTCAAATTAACATATTGTTCCATGATATCTTATTATAGCATCATTAATGTAGACTCTAACCAAGAAAAACATGAACTATATTAAACATGATGGATGAGTATGGTTATATATATTTTTATTTTGACATAATATAACTGTAATAAATGAATTATTATATTTTTTTTTAATTTTTTTATGATTTTTAAATTTATTTAATGGTGTGTGGTGAAATAATTAAAAAAAATAAAAATCGATTAACCATAGAAGTTAACGATCATACAAAAACATGACTAATGTAAATTTTACTTCATAAGTGGATGAAAATTAAAATATATTGGTTTTAAAATTAATTTAAAAATATAACTGTAAAATAATTATTTGTATTTAATAACATTGTTATGGTGATAACATACTTGGAAGTGTAAGATTATGGAGAAAACATGAGAAGGAGATAATACTATCCTTTGAAACCAAAACATTTTTTAGATGTCTCTATGATGTTGATGGGATTAGGATAAATATGCATAACCAGAGTATTATAATCTTTTGATATGGTTCTAGGGAGAATAAAATTGAATATTTTTAAGTAGTAATTAAAAAAACCAGTGATTCTTATTTTTATGAACATGTTACGCATTTATAACCAAAGATAATGGGGTTTTGGAAATATGCATTGAATTTCAACAATTTTATTTAATAATTAAGGTTTCAAGAGATTAAAAAGGTGAAAATGATTAAAAGTGAAATTTTAGAAAGCTCGTATCCATATCTATCCTTTTGGATAATTGTTTTTTTATATGTTTTACCATTCCACCATAGTAACAAGTTTTTATCATTTCTACTATCTTTTAGGTAAATAATTTTTAATAAAGGTAATTAATTTTTTTGATGATAATGAAAATTTAAATGATTACGTAAATTGAAGCTTGTACTTTCAAAATTTTCATATAATTTAGGAAATTCAATTTTTATATATATAGAAATTTAAATTGAAAATATAAGGTCTTAAGCATGTAAAATTAATTTTTGAAATGTTATGCAACTAATATTTTAGATTTATATACAATAAAGTTAACAGGGTTATTATTTTAGATATATTAATTGATTTATGATTAATTAATTAAAATTTAAAAGGATTATAAGTATATTCAAAATTGAAACTTAAATTGAATGTAATTTTTATAAACAGAATACCAAAACATTTATAATATTAAAATAACATTTTATATTACTTAATATTATATTTGGCATGGTTATTCTAGTTATAAATAATTTTTTAAATTGATTTATATTATTCCATATTTTAATATTGTATTACATTAATGGATTTAAAATATACTTTTCTATTATCACATTATGATAAAATCATGCAAAATATAAATTTTCTAATCCAAAATTATTTGACCAAAAAACTATTTCCGAAACTTCTCTAAAAAATTAGTATATTTTGAAACATGAATTAAAAAATGATCATTTTGTTCTCAATAAAATTATAATATATTTATATTTATCTTTTAGTGAAAAAATAGAAAAATTTAAAGGAAACTTATTTTGATGAAAATACAATTCTCAACATTAACTAATATAAAACATATATATTCTAAAGATAGTTATTTCCAATTTATTAAATTTTTGAGTTAATTACTAATGTTATTATAATGTTTTTGTAGATATATATCTAATGTGTTGTGTGAAAGAAAAATTATCCAATATAACCTCAGTTTTACTAGGACTATAATTTTGAGTGGTTATTGAGGAGATGGTTAAAGAAGTGAATGATAGAGGATAATTAATAAACCGATTTTTTTTTCATTTTCTGAAAAAACCACTTTAGGGTAGTGGGATCTTCAGAATCATGGATACCAAATTTCAAGAACCATAAATATTAACATCTTAAAGTCATCTAAAATTTACACCAAATCATAAAAAATTCAAATTTAAAATTCAATAAATATGACACATCATCATCACCGTGGGCCATGATCTGCCTTGAGCCACTCACCCCGATTCTCAAACACGCATCATCATCATCACATAACTAGAAATTAATACCTTCTGGATTATAAATTCTTTACCATTTTTGATATATTAAGACCATAAAAATAGAAAGGGGACTCAAACATAAAACCAGACCTTGAACCCCCAGTAATCATCTTATAAGATCATCAGATGATTCATGAACTCGGGCTGACCCACCATCACTACACGAATCAAATAACCGAAAACTAGCACTGGATAAACCATAATCATCGATTAAAATACTAAACAAATCAAACATATCTATACAAAATATCACAGTTGATGAAGAATGTGCCTCATAGAACACCACATACCAAATAAACAACTCTCCCCAAAGCCTCTTGAGACCTCCACAACAGATTGACTGGGAGAGCGACGAAGGAATCAAGAACCTGAGAAAAGTATGAAGCAGTGTGGTCTCTAAGAAAAATTACACCCTCACCTAGAATGACCAACCTCGATCACTGAAACACTGCCAGGAAGATAGAAAACCAAAATACATTGAAAAATTACCAACCTCCATGGATGAGTAATCCATAATAGAACGAGACTGAACACTAGGTGAGAACCTGGGACACCAAAAGGGTTCAACCTAAACATCCCAATCAACCCTAAGAAAAACAACGCATCAACCCTGTGTGGGGTTGGAAATGCAATGGATGAAATATATGAGTATAGGAATAATTAATGGACATCAATAGGGTTCCATTACTGAAAAAAAGAAGAAAGAGAGAAAAATTGAGGGAGTAAAGGAAGAAAAAATGATCAAGCGAGAGAAAAGGGGAAAGAGAAAATGGGGAAGGGTGGGGAGAAAGGGAAAATGATGGGAGGGGGAGATGGCACCAGAGAAGAAATGTGTAGGACTCCCCCTCCTAAATGCCCATGAAAGAAACCTTGATCAAGAGAGAACCGAGAGTAATGCTGTATTTAGCAAGTATACCTGGTCCTTTCAAAGCATACATTTGAGAATTAATAAACATCTTGGATGAGATAGAGAAGATAAATAATTAATAAAAATAAAAGGGAATCTTTATAAGGATAAATGAATTTCAACTATAGTAGATACTGGTACGATTAATATATCTTCATAAAAATTAATATCTAGGAAGTAAGGGATTTGTGTAGTTGTAATTGCTAAAATTTACAATAAAGCAGTAGTTACTACATCTTAAGAGGTGCCTACATCTAGTGTATAGTTTACTCTACTAGTCATATAGGTATTTAGAGTTCTAAAAAATCATTAATATGTGTTTCAACTATTTTTAAACATAAATTAGTCACTATATTGTAAATTTTTATACAAAAACCATCATATGTTGCTCGTTATAGATAATCCATTCAAGGACTGATAAAATTTCCATTATCCATTTGTCTACAATTTTTTGATTTACATGTGCATAACAATTTAACATCAATAACTATTATTTGAAATAAATATATATTATATGTTAATGTTCAAGATAAATAATTTTAAAAACCTTATGATGATCAAATTTTATTAGATGAGAAAGAAGATCATTTACTAAAATAGAAGAAACCATTTTTCTGATTGTTGATTTTTTTGGCAATTTATCTTATTTTTCCTTAAACCCCATCTCTTAGATCTGGTTCCATAAGAACATAATTTAGATTCTCACTTTGATAGTAGCTTAAAATGACTATATATAAACATTATTAATAAAAAATAAAAAATATTGGTTCATCTCATATATTCTTTAGATATTTTTCGTGTATAAATTGAAATAATTTTGAAAATACATTTAGTCGCAAAACCAATATTTTTTTAACAAGATCGTTTTTTCAGCATATAATAAACGACATAATCCATATTATATCATCAAAATATCAACTTAATTCTTTAACATCAGTTATTCTTATTCAAATTTCATAAGTACTACTTTTCTTTATAAAATTTGTAAATGGATTCATAGTACGTGTTACCTTAAATTATAACTATGGAAAACATACAACTATGGAAATCATGAAATAATGATGAAATATATTTTTATAGTGGAACAATAAAAAAATAAGAATCCATTATAAACATTTAAAATAGAAAATTTAATATCCATGGTAATAAAAGAAAATATATATTTCAAAATATTTATATCATACTAATGAAATACATAATGTTGGAAAATGGTATTTTTTTAAATCTGATGTTCAATGAAATTTACATTTCATTGAGACCATTGTTATAGAACTTTTATGAATTGGGTTGGAAAACACCCAATACCTAGATTTGTTTTTCACATGAGACCTATCAATTCATCAATGGGCTAAATAATTGAATTAACACCTTTAAATTTATTATTTATAATTATTTCAACAAAATATTGAATAATAATTTTCATAAAATTCCTTGAGGGGAAACATTCTAAATAAAACATGGCTATCCATATAATGAATGCTACAAAATTTCAACACATAAACAACCAATGGTAGAATTAAATATTCACTAAAAATATCAGTTATATTATCTATGTCAATAATGGGATAACATTAACATAAAACTCATTAGAAAAATAGTTGATGGTCAAAAAACACATATTCAACTTTCCAATAATCTTCTACTATATATAAAATAGTATTTGGAACACCAATACATTTCCCAATGTCAATTAAAGGTATTATATGATCATAAACCATTTTGGGTGAAGTATGATAGTTAAATTGTATATAATTAACATGAAAATACACATTCATACTGAAATAATAATAGATATTGGGAAAGTATTATTCCCCATGTCAATATAAAAACATAATTTTTTTTGAATGTCATCCAATCTAAATTATTTAAAATATGATGTTCATAGTGTAGAGATAAATGATTATATTCCTATGAAAATACTAGAATAATAATTATCATAATATATACATACAAGGATGGTGTATGGTTTCAATTGAACATAACACTATTGTAACAAGGAATCATATAACAATATTAAAATAAAATTAAAAAAACCCCCTAAGAAAATTGTTTCATAAGGTATCAAAAAAGAGGGGATCAAGAATAAATTTTATAGATACTATGAGTGAAATTATAAAAATGAAAACATATATATGTTAAATAAAATGTTAGGAACCATAAAAGCAATTAAGTTAAATCTTTTTGAAAATGAAAATGGAAATTGAATAAATAATATGAGATACTTTAGAAAAAAACATAACAATTAAATAATGTATAATGTTACTTGTCCCATTCAAATTTAACAATTAATATGGTGACATGAAAATTTTTTAAATATTTTACAATAAAAAAATACCCTAATTAATCCTTCAATATAGATAATTTCTATGTTTAAAAATTAATATAGGAAGAAAACATATGAAAATGAATGGAAAGTCCAATTTTATTATCTTAAAAAATACCCTATTTTATATTGTACATTATAAATGAGTTAACAAAATATTATTTTGAATCAAAACATAGAGGTAGAAAAATTTCTATAAATTAAAATATAATGGTGGTAGTACCCAATAATGGAAAAAAAGTTAATGATGAAATATCTTAACTAAATGAAATATGATTTGTGATTTCAAAATTTATTATAGGAAACAAACATCATTAAGAATTAAATAAATGAAAACGCCCATATTTGGTAAAATTTGAAAAATTATTTACAACCACATAGTAAAATTAACAGGTATAATATACCCAAATTATATTAAATTGGATCTAGTGAATGGCCATAACCCATTGAATGAAAATTCGGTTACCCAAAACACTTAAAATTTGTTTAACAAATGGGTCAGAAGTCATTTTAAAAAAAAGGATTAATTTTTATTAGTTTATCCCATAAATTACAAGTAAATTATGTATAAAAAATAATTATATATTAAATCTAGAGAAAAATATATAATATTAAATGTTTAATAATATGTAACATGTCTCAACCAATTATAATTGAGACCACAAAACCTTGTGGCTTGAGTAACATTTGTACTCAAATCCCATTAAAGATTGGTATTTTAATTGAACATAAAATTTATTGATAAAAAGAACATTCTTGATATAATATCTCAAATAAGTTTTATATAGATAGAATATATGAATTTAAGTGAATAATAAATGTTTTTTTTTCGAAGAGAGGAATTTTATATGCAATACATACATTGGTCTGCATCAACTCTCCACATACATTAAATTTACTTAATAATTAAATTATTTTAATTAATTACATATCAATTAAATTTATTGATAACTATAAACATTTATACTTATTTTTTACTTTGGATGGTTAGTAAATAACCTTGTAATACAACAATGTTGTTGAGGGGTAAGAACCCATGTGTTGTAGGTACTATTGGAGGATTGTAGTGGTGGTGGGACTATAGTACAAGGAGTCACTCTAGGTGTGGTGGGAACTGTAGTATGAAATGTAGTCGAAATAGAACTTTAGAAGATACTATAACAAAATAGATACTGTAGAACCACTATTCAACATAGAGATTTTGGGTAAAATATTACAGTCGTCAGGGCTATGTAATTGTTTTTCATGCCAGCTGGGCCTATGAGCCATGTAATCGGTTTCATGCCCACTGGGCCTACGAGACATATACTTAATAAATAATGATTGATATGTGGGATATCCACTTGAGGGGGGATATGGATTGGCGTTCTAGATATTGTGTGTGTTTTCTGTGTGTTTGAAACCAATTTTACCCATAGTCACCTAATATAGATATATAATCATTTATACTCTTCATTTATTATAATATATATAAATATTCGATAGATTTTAACTATTTTCATCACCATGAATTTGTATTCTTTTATCAAATTGAACATGTTTCATAAAACACTTGTTGGAATATATATATTTTCCAAGGCCTATGCCTATTAGATCATATATGTTAATTGGATAGATTATCCATCATTTTTTTAAATATATAAATTAATTTAATATCATGTTTTGTTTAAAACCATGAAGATGAAATGGATGATGACAATGTTTCCCTGATTCTTAAAGATAGAAAGGTGTTATCACAATCAATGAGTTCAATATTTATATAACCAAAATAGAAACAAAAAAACCATTATTTAAATATTTTTATAATATATTAATAATTATTATGTTCCAATATATTTTATGAAATAAATTCATTTTATTTTGTAAGTCGGTGGATAAACCAACCCAATAAAAATATACCATGATTTAATAAAGGATTTTGTGGTTGTTTTGTTGTAATATTATTGTTCCAAAGGAATAATGATTTTTCTTTGTTTTTTGTATTGTGATATATCATAATAAACAACTAATCTGAATAATAAGTAATGGGTATTGAAATAATATATAATATAAATAAATTATTTTCTTCTTACGGAGCACATTTTTAATGAGTGAATTAACAATGATCATTTATAGATCGTATCAAAAATAGGTTATCCTATTTTTCATAATAAGACATTAATTATTTTAGAAGAAAACAATTCCATCATCAAATCTAGACTATCGACCATTAATTTTCCTGGGTAATGAAAAAATAATTCTGATACCCATGGTTGTTGTACTCCGTACGTAAACACGAATGAAGAATTTTTTAATCTTAATAGATGAAATATTTGAATATTAAATAATAATATCCTTAATGTTGGAAAATATCTTAATAAAAATTATAGTAATATTATAATATCATTTTTCTAGAATAAATTTAAATTAAGAATAATAAGGAGAAAAACTAAGTAGTTTATAACACTGATGTCAGGGACTTGAATTTTTCATAGAAGTATCCTTTGAAATGATGGCCTTATACATACTAATAGTGAAAAAAATATTTTAAAAATATGGTAGAATTATATTAGGATAATAGTTGATGTGTTTCAAGAATTTATTCAATGTATTGGTGAGCCTTTAGGTGGCGGAGATGTTATCCTTTTATAAGTGAGGGGAATAATAGTTTTTAGAGTAACCCTTACATTTTTAATGATGTATTGTTACTATTATAGGGTCAATGGATAAAAAAATTAAAAATAGGATGTTTTTATCAATTGGGTCAATAAAAAATCACAATGACATTTTTATTTAATTTTTTTTGTGTTTTAGGTATTTTCTTATCTTTTATCATTTATAGAAATTTACGACTACCATGGATTTTAATATCTAAACATTGTAATTAATTTTTATGAAAATTATTACGATTTAACCTTTTGCCTAATTTTATAATAATAATTTGAAATATAAAAAAATATTTATAAATAAAATTATAGAAGGCATGAAAACTGAATTTTATAATAAACACACTTAACTACGTAAAAACAGTTTTTAGGAAAATACCGTTTTTGAGATTTAAAATTACCTATAATATAAAATTATCTTGGTTACAAATTTTAATGAATTAAATTGATTTTTAGAAACCAAAAAATGGTTTTATGATTTAATAGAAAAATAAAACGCAATATCTTTTGAAAATACTTCATTCAATGACAAATCCGAAATAGTTTTTATATTAATGTATCATTTTAATTTTATCTGAAAATGACTGAAATATGGTTTATAAGATTAATGAATTTTATAAAAATATTAAATTTTTTTAATAGATTAATATTTGAATATAGATTTTTTTCATCTTATAGATTATTCTAATATAATGATAAAGCCAACAAAAATTCATGATTCACGAAAACTATGAATTTTTAATGCAAACCAACTTTTTAAATAATATATCATAAAAAATAAAGGATATTTTGATACAAAGAATTCACAAATTAATTTATATTTTTTATATATAATTAAATATTTTTAAATTCAGTTTATTAATAAAATAATGAATTATAATAAAAAAAGGTTTCAATTGGAGAATGCCCAATTATAATATTAAGTTTTATTATTCATATATAATTACATTTACCAACCACAACAGTGGTAACCAAATATTAATATAAAAAATAATATATTATTTATCGAAGTATTCATTAAATGGGGATAAATATTGCATAATGGTTTAGTATTTTAATAAAAATAAATTTATAAACATTGAATGATATTATTAGTAATTTTATATAAACTATTTTAATTTAATTCCTATTCGAAGAAACCATTATTTTTTAAAATGGAATTTATAAATAGTTTACTCATAATAATTTATTTAAATTGAATGACTATGTTTTTAATGAAAATACATAAATATTTATAATTTATCTAATTATATTGATGGTTCATTTATGTATGATGATCCGTGTGTTACTCAAAATCAAAAGAATTTACATATTTAAATGTAATATTATTTTAAGATGTCTAGTTTTTTATCACATTCCAAAAAAAAAAATTCATCCCCTCAATTTTGATTATTACTTGTTGAAAAGTTTATGTGAGTATATTCTTGTCATAATCATCATTCAGTTCATAAAGTCTCTATTATCTACCATACTCTCTTAGGTTATATCATGTTTCATATATTTATTCAAACAATATTATTCATCTATAAATTCATATACCCAAGTATGTATAAACCCTAATAATATAATATCAATAAAATTCCTTTCCCAAAACCTAATTAATTATCCAAATCATTAAAAAATAATGAGGATATATATTTCTCTAATAATTAACATGATATCTATCTCACAAATGGAATTAGACACTATAGATAAGTCCACACAATAGTTACTTTTAATCGTAAAACCCTAAAAGAGATAAAATACTCTAAAAATATCTTGAAGAAATTATCAATCCTAATTTTGAAAATTATAATCTATATTAATTCTTCAAAATATAAAAACCCTTAATTATATCATAATCATCTGTAAATTGAACATAAGAGTTATCCATAACAAAATCATATGTTCCCAAATACTTATAAATAGAATAAAACAATTTAATAAAATAAAATTTCAAAATTAATAATATAATTTAATATATGATTCCTTACCATTAATTTAAAACAACTAAAAATAATTGTTATATATTTCAGATATTCCTCATAATATATAGAATATTCAGAAATTAAATCAATAAATATCACTAGACTAAAATAAATTTCTTTTATTTTCATGATTTAATTACCATTAAAATACCAATCATATGACCTTATGAATGACTATGAAACTCACCTCTTCAAAATAATTGATATATACTAAAAGTATCAACAAATAGTTTTTTTATCATTTTCATGGTTATAAGTATTAATGGTTTCTAGATATATACATTTATCATCTTCATCATCATGATATTATGTCACCCAGATACAAAAACAAAAATTATAATGATATATTCCAAAATATGAATTTGAAAACATTAATATATATATTATTTCCCTTATGAAAGCTTTATTTAAATATAAGATTCATTAATATCTACCTATGACTCTCTTTCGTAAATACTTTATTATCCATTGTCATTTTTTTGTATGTTTATCTTAAGATAACATGTTAGCATAATTATTAATTCCTTTATAATGGTTCATAAAGTGTATGTGGTTACCTTATAAAATCTCCAATGGGATTTTATAGATAGGTGTAAAGTCGTAGTCACACGCATCATACATTAGAGTGATTATTGAGTCAATGGTCAACCGACCAATTACAAAGTGATTACCACTAGGTATATTTTTTTCACAACTAAATCCAATTTATTATATATAAAAAGGAATTAATTTTTTTGGAAGAAATATTTAATATATACTTTATCAAAAATTTATCATATTATCTAAAACTTATATTTATAATTATAAAGTTAACTAAAGATACCTCTTCATAAACCTCGTATAAAATGTGAATATTCCTTTATAATTAAATCTTACACCCTTACAAATGGTTTTATATTATGAACAACATTATCTTACTTACCTGAAAAATAATCTTCAATTAACATCATAATCACAATACTTTATCGGAAGCTTTCAATTGATTTCAACTTTGATTCCCCAGATCCATACTCACATATACAGTTACATAAAAAGATACTTCATATATTAACTTTGTTACCTGCTACGAAATCATAGATATAATGATAATTAATTAAAAAAATTTACCTGTAAACTTCTATGATATTTTCTCATTTATAGATTTATAAAATTTTGAGAAAAAATAAACTGATAAAACCATGAATTTTTTCTATCATGCGATTTTTTTTAAATATATAAAAGGATATAATTCATGATCAACATTCAATATATCTCATAAATTATTTCACTTTTACTATCCTTCTAAACCAGTCACATGTACCACTTTTTGTTATCTCATGGGGAAAAATGAAACATTATTAGGGGTGGGATCAAAAATATCAATATGGGAAACATATATCTTGAGTAATCATGAAAAAATGGCCCAAATTATTATTATAGGAATAATAAAATAGAATAAATCTATAATAATTATGAATATGAGTGAATGAAATATCCATGAAATTAAATGGAAACATGGATATCAGTAATTATGATCTCATATTTATAGAATAAATAATTTTGGACTTCAAAAACCAACTATTAATGCCATGTTATAAGACATTTACATATCACCAGGATAATAGTCAAAATATATTTCATAATTGGGTAGGAATACGGTGAATAAAAAAACATGTTTTCTATAATGATACATTTCAATATATTGAGGGTAAATATAATTATAGGATCTAACCATCACTTGACTATATTTATTTCATTCTCCATAAGAGAAAACAACAATTTTATTACCATTCATTAAGGTACCTCATATTGAATAAGACATGTATATCAATATAATGAAAGATATGGATAGTTAGTATATAATAATCCTTTTTATAAAATTATATAACCATCAATAATATAAATAAATTTATCTATGTAAATAATTGGATAAAATTATCATAATCCATACTGATAAGTAAATTAGATAATTAGGAAATAAATAGTCAAATTTATAAAAATCTTATATATTATAATAACAATATATGTAATTTCAATAATTTTCCCCATGTTATTAAAAGTTATGAAATGATCAAATCCTATCTAGTGGAAAAAGGTGTGTTTTCAAAAAATAAAAAATCATCATTATAACAATCACCCATAATGGATTTAAAACATATAAAATTCCTACACATTTTCGCTTGTCAATAAAATTAAATCCATTCTAGGTGAACATCATGAAATATAAATTATGTAAACATGGTGTCCAAAAAATATTGGGAAATAAATATACATCTATGTAAAATAAATAATTGTGTTCATAATCGACATAGAGATATATGTTTGATGGTTTAAAATGATAATAACACTAATACACCCATGAAAATTTAAAATGATGTTGACATTAACGAAAAACACACATAGAAAAATTATTTAAATGATATCATAAAATAATGGATCAAGAATAAAATCATTTAACATCACATGTTCATTGCCCCAAATGATGGAAAATTTATATATATATATATTATAATAAATCTGTAATAATAAACCCCATTGTGACAAATCTTTTAAAATTTTTATGGGAAATGAAAATAGTAACATAAAATTACTTGTAGAAAATTTTTTTAGAATTAAACTAAAAAAATATTTAAAATAGTATTTCGAATGTAAGATTTCAAAATATGAAATCAATTATTAAACAATTTAACTTAAAATTAATCTATAATAATGAATATTTGAAAATAATTTAATTTCATTTTTTAGAAAATGAGGATAGAAAGACAAAAAAATTATAACGAAAGAAGAATAATTTTTTTTATTTTCTAAATTGAATTTTTTAAAACTGTCATTTTAAAATGATTAACAAAACCATATTTTGTATCATAATATCTATTTCTGGATAGATAAAGATAAATTATGAAATTTTGAAGTATTATAGAGGGGATTCCAATCATGTAAAAGAATATTTTATGATAAAATAGTATAACTCAATAAAAATAGATTTGAGTTATCAATATCCAATATGGGTAACAAACTCCATGAATGATGAACCAATTAAAATATGTATTTATTTTTAAAAAATATAAAATATGAAATAATATCACATAATATAATCAAATGAAAAAATACACCAAAGATATATGATATAGGATCATGTGAATGATTATAACTTAATAAATGAAAATTGAGTTACTAGAAAATGTTAAAATAGAGGAAACACTTGTGTTAAATAGAATTGGAAGAAAAGAACAAGATTTTTATTAATTTATAACATCCATTAAATTTAAATGAAGTATTATAAATTCATTTAATATTAAATTAATATAATAACAAACAATGGAATGATTTTTGATATAATGTAATATGTCTTAATAAATCATAATTGAGGAAACCAACCTTACAACATGATAAACATTTTATTGAAAACCTCTAGAAATATTGGCATTCTAATTTAACATCAAATAACATGACTAAAATAAAATTAATTATATTATACCCAAAATTGGTAATATATACCCCACATGAATGAAATTAGATGCCTAGAAATAGATATGTATCATAAAGATGTTATTTAGACGAAAACACTTACCTCTATCAAGATATGTTATAAACTAGAAGAAATTTCATAAATAATTAAATTATGTTCAATAAATACATACCAAAGGAATTTATTAATAATTATAAATATATCAAACACCTTATTTATAGTGACAGTATATATATTACCAAGATTTAATTATTTTCAACACCTTGTGTTTGTAATATTTTATCATCTTGGAGTAGTTTCCTAAAAGAAATATTGGTATCAATTATTTTTTAGGATTAAAATACAATTAGGTTATTTAATTTATTATAATATATAACCTATAATAGTTTATAAATATAAAATTTCATTTAATTTAAATTATGGTTCAGAACCATGAAATTGAAATCTACGATTATCATGTTTCTATGATTATTAATGAACGAAATGTGTTTTGGTAGTTAATTATATAAAAGATGATATAACATTAAATCAACCATAAAAAATATTTAAATAATTATATTTTATTTTTATAGAACTTACTTTCCCATGTTATGTTAAGATATAAATGCATATTTTTATTCATGTAGGTTGTAAAGCCCACCCAAATAGGAATTTACCCTTACTTGTTGACTGAATATGAGGGGGATTTGTTGTAATATATTTAGGACATAAGAATAATGATATTATTCTTTATTTATTATTTTTATTTTTGAAAATTAAATATTATTTAGAATATGTAGTATTGCGTATGAAAATATTACATAATATGAATAAAAGATTTTCCTCTTAAAATGATTATATTAATTGAGGGAATTAATCAGGATTATTTATTGATAATATAATTAATATGTTATTAAAATTTTCATAAATTAAATATTATGATATCATATAAATAATTTCCCTCTTAAATTTCCTTTTAGGTAACCTTAATTATGCATAGTTTAGAAAATGATTTTTTTCTTGTAGTGGAGATAATATGAACGCACGCAAGATATATCATTTTAATTTTCATATTGAATGATATTATTGATTAATTAATGATGATACCATTAATATTTCAAAATAATGAACATAAATGAATGTATTATAATTAATCTTGTCTTACTATTAAAATATTCATGAAGATAATCAAATATAATAACTATGTAGCTGATAATACACAAGTCGGGGACCTGAATTTTCATTGGATATTTCCACATAAATGATGGTCATATACGAACTGATGGTGACTTGAAGCTAGTAAATGCAGGTTAGGGTTATAGAAGTATAAAATTAGAATATTTAAAATGTAATATTATAAGGATTGCTGATTGTTGATGTGGTAGATATGTTACGCTTTTATAAATAGGGAGAAGTGTTTTTTTTGTAGTAACCCTTAAATTTTCACTAATGAAAGGTTAAAATTCATGGTTAAATAGAAAAAAACTACAAAAAGGGTGGGGATAGTGAATATGTTATTAAATCACCTGAACCACTAATTTGATAAAAATAATGAGTGTTTTAGATCTTTTTGTTATATCTATTATCTTCAATACCAATTTAAGTTTATCTTGGTACATAATTTCTACCATTAATAATTAATTTTAATGATAAATATTAAGACTAATAATTTTAACTAATTTATTAAATAATATTTCTAAATCAAGGAGAATAAAATTTTATAATTATAAAACTTATTAATTTAAAAACCATTTTAGATGAAAAAAGTTTCCTCTAATTTAAATTCTAAAAAAATATAATATTTTCAATGGAAATAATCATAATGAAATATGATGATTTATTATAAAATTATAAAGGGTGTGATCATTATATGTAAATAAAATATCAAATTCTCCTAGAAATTACATGATTCATGGAAAATAATGAAAATACTTTCTTTCATAAATTTACTTTTTAATTAGCTCTAAAAATGTAATATATAGGATTTATAAGCCTAATGAATATTTCAAAAGGAATTATATTGTTCCATATAGTCATATAGGCTTTCATAAATGGGTTTTTAGTCACATTTTTCAATATTATATAATGATAATGTCATATGAATTATAGGTTTCCTAATAACTATATTTTTCTAAAAGAATAATGATCTTATTTGAAATTGTTAGTAATCTGATTGAAAATTATTCACTTTAAAAGTAACCTAAATTTTATATATTCATAGAATTATTAAATTAATAACTATTAATCATTTATGATAATTCAATTTCGATGTTTTTATGGGCCATGCAGAAGTTTTTTTACCTTATCTAAATATATCCGAGTTTCATTTATGTTTGGTTTATTGTATAGAGAAAATATTGAAAAAATTGAATAATATGAAGGA
Organism: Viscum album; assembly: GCA_963277665.1. Classification (NCBI taxonomy): domain Eukaryota; kingdom Viridiplantae; phylum Streptophyta; class Magnoliopsida; order Santalales; family Viscaceae; genus Viscum; species Viscum album. Next base: position 2,127,683,500 of record OY728119.1, read on the forward strand.
AATAATATATTATATTCTCTTGTAGTTACCATTATTTTGGATAATGATTTCTAAAATTAAATGGTTAATATAGTTAGTGAAACTATTATAGTAGGAGATAAACTAGATAATGTTTTTTCATATAAGGATCATGAAGTTGGGGGAAATTAGATTGATCCATTTGGATAATGTTTAGTTTTTCATTGTATTATATATATATATATATTATACCAACATTCAATTTTTTAATTCGTATTAAAAATAGTAAAATCTCTTACACGTATTTGGATTCATTTGTTTTGATTAATGTGAAGATGATGAAGAGTATGAATAAATTGAAAGTATGATTTTTTTATTTAATTTCATTTTATATTATTTATTTTAAAGATTATCTTACTCTATATTGTTATTTGTTATTTTTTATTACCATATAAATGTTATACTAGTAATTAGATTCTTGAATCAATAAAATATTTGTTAAATGAAAAATTATGTATAATTTATATGTTCATGATCATAATTTTTTTTATGATATTTTTATTTTTAGATTTAAGGATATGTTTTCATTAAATTGGATTTTCCACCTGTTGGGTGTTGAAAAATATGTTCATGCATGTGATGTACATATATATGTTTTTGAAACATGGAGAATATATATAAAATACGAGATAATATATATATATATTCTATGTATTTAAAAATTAAAATTATGCTTGCATTTTTATGTGTGTGGTTCATGTATATGATATATAATATTTATTTTTCAATTTTTTTATTCATAAACTACACTCCATTATAAATAGATAAAATTATTTTCATTTATATATTCAAATGAATTCAATAAATAAGTTTCCAATAGACAATAATTCATAAAATTCCTTTTAAATATGTAATGTCTCGATTTGTAGTTATATAATATATTGTGATCCATTCCTGTTGGGTGTGATTTGTGTGTATGAAACTTCTGAAACTATCTTATTCATAATCACTATAATTCTCACCCATGAAAGCACTAGAACCCCTTCATTTTATCAAGAATCCTTATGACATAATTGTGGATCCATTTTATAGTGTATCTATTTGGAGGCATGGTGATTCCGTTCACTACTCCTCATGATCATCTTCAAATATTCTCTACACAAGGATGATGGAAACTATTTTTGTTTATGAATTCTAGGTACTCTATTAAATAGTATTATTTAGAGTTTGAATATTGAATATGTATCTCCTTGTGTTTTTTGTTGCCTTCCACTAAAAATGTCCAGTTTATGCTTATACAAAACCCATCTGCTGTATTAGAGGTAGGTTCAAAATGTGTTTTACATGATTTAACATACGTTATGAAGCTAAAATTAAAGTGGAAATGAGGAATTTTTTTAAAAAAATATATTACATGTGTAAATTTAAATATTATTTACCATTACATGATACCCTTATACATATAGTATATGTAAGGGTAACCTATTTTTAAATGATACCCAAATTAGTCATGTACATGGGTATATGTATGGTTCATTGGAACATTATCATTACATTTAATGGAATTAGGGAAACTACATTATGGGATACAATGTTTAGCATTATTAAATGAATGAAACATTGGGATTACCCTTTTGAACTGGAGTTATCTAAAAGTAATACCTTTCTTAAATGGAGAAAAATAAAGGTAATCAATATATAACATTTATGCATTAGTTTTTAAAATTGAATTTCTTAAAGGTATAATTTGTGTTACCTTTTATAGGTTCTTGAAAACAACATTTAACCTTATGATATGTTTCTGTATAATGAATAAAAGACGATTCTCATAAAGATAATACATATTATGCATAATGGTAAGCATAAAATATACATAAAAATGTGTTTAAATAATAAATGAATTTTATTGTTTAAAAAATGTCTATAAATCCAAATAAAATGTATTTAGGTGTATGTTAATTAATCATGGTTTTATAATTTACTTATATTAATATAAATAGTTTATAACTGAATAAATAATGGTTTTTGAAACATTATTCTCAAATATTTATGGTTTATATTTTAATGAAAATTTTAAAAAATTAAATAGAATGTCTTATATTCAAGGAATAAAATTTATTATTTAGAAATCAGAATAGTAAATTTATAATGTTTTTATAAATTACATAATATTATATATATAAATAATATCAAATATTTCTATAATAGTTATTAAATTATAAAATACTTATAAATCATAAAATTTCCTGAAAATTTAATTTAGCATAAAATATGATATAATTTATATTGAAATTAATATAAAATGTATATATTACGGGCATGTTATAAATTTTTTAGAAATAGTATTTTATTTCTAATAGAATATAAATTTATCATGTTTTGGAAAATAAATAAAAAAATTATTTGTTGTCTAAATTTAATTTAATGTTCATGATTAATAAATTGATTATAAAATATGAATATTTTATTTTATTATGTATAAGTGGAATTTCTTCTGGATATAGCCTTCATTTCATGTTTGGTTTTCAATGGAAAGATTCATTTCCCATATACAATGTCCTTTTTTGTATATTAGTTATGAGGATAAGAATATTTAATTAATATTATGTTTTAGAGTTTTAATGAATGGAATTCTCTCTTGATTAAAGTATCCCTGGGAAGGTAGACATGGAATTCGACCACCTAATTTTATGGAGGACTTCATTAGATTGGAAATGTAATTAGGTTTATGTCATGAACCCTCCTCGAAGGCCCATTCCATAACTAGCCCAAACCCACCTTCAATAGGCCAGGGGCTAGCAACCAACACCGACTAGGCATATCCTAAAATGGGAGGCATTTTCATAAGTACTTGCACACACACACAACCCTTTCAAATCCCAATGTGCTGAGCTGAAAACACAACTTATACAAGAATTCATACCTCTAGGACACAAAAAATAGAGTACATTAACACAAAATGAAAAATTAAATGAGGCTAGAATACAAGACAAACCAAAAGCTAAAGTAAAAGCTCCAAAAAATATTCTATAGAGAACCCTACATGATGTGTGGGTATATAAATAGATATCTAACATCGTTAAATAGCACCTCATATGGTAGGCCTATTTATGAGTATCACATGGGCCCAATCCATCAAGGAATCCATCAAATAATTAGTCATCTTCACAAGACATGACACATGTAAAAATATCCATTTCAGGGTTGAGTAAAATGATACTCAGCAGGGACCTCGAAACAAAAAAGGTACACCATTAAGAATTACATGAAGTACACCACAATAAAATGACACAAAGTACACCACAAAGGAAATACACAATATTAACCATAAATAAATCACATGATGCATAGTCAATATTATGACCTCACACAGGAACAAGTCTAAATCATGATTATATGGATTTCCAATTGTAGTACACATATCTCCCAGTATCAATGAAACATGATGTGTCGAAGGAATACAATTCATCGATGGTTTATGGTGAATAGATGAAACATGTACCACCGATGGTGCAAGTAGAATCAATGGAGCACAAAGAATCTATGGCCCATGGAGCGTCAGTGGGCCACGAAGTGTCCGTGGAACCTGGAGAGATGATAGTGTCTGGGATGTTGATGGATCACTGTGCATCGATGGCCCACATAACGTCTATGGTTCACAAATCATCAATGGACCACTGAGCAGCGATGGGGAAACGATCATTGATGGTTCATAAAGTTTTGATTGGTCCTGTATCCCCCAAGTCATATTGTTACCATGCTCACATAGTCACAACCAACCGTAGGATTCTGCTCGTAGCGCGTTTGGTCTGATAGATCCTACTCCTCAAGACAATAGGTTATAAACCAAATTCAACCAAAATGAATTTATATTATCTCAAATGTAACTTCTCATGTCAGGTGTCACAACACAACAAAAAACTTATCAAATGGAACTCCAGTTTGAAGTATATGGTCAATTTTGTAAAAAAGGTCTGGTTTTGGTATGGACTGACCCAATCTAGGACACCTAACGTGGGCCAATTTTCCCAAAGTGACCCATCCAAGTCGGTCTGGGAATATCCAAAAAGGTCTGGCCTAATGTGGAATTGGAGTGGCCCAGTTCACCCAGCCAGGCTTGCCGCATACGTGCCATCTCCATCAATGCACATCTCAATTGTGTTCTCCTAGACAACGCGGTGACCACGTTCTACATTAAAAACATCACATACTACCCCTAATCCTATAAACCAACTATCTTGGGGACCTCCTCTGACATCGTCTCCAAGCTTCATCACATTGCCTCCACCACTGAAGCCTCTTACTACATGCTCCTGTCTGCTGCCCGTATCATGCGACACCACGGGCTCCTCCTCTGGCGCGGACCCACTAGACCACATCATTACGCCCTGCCGAAACTCTACCTCTTGTTTTGTTTCATTCTTCCCTCATAATCATACACCCTACTAGAAGCCCTCTATTCTTCGTGACCTCCTACATAAGACACCACTTTCCATTGGTTCTCTCATCAAACCTCTGGAAATCCATCGTGTATCACAAACTTTGGTATTGGATCGTGGTGACATGAAGCATGGGCGTAAACATCGATCGTTCGAGTAGGGTTTGAAAGGATGACGAACGCATGATGAACATGGTTGATTTATAGGGTAGATACTAAACACATGAACACCAAATGAATATATATGCCCTTTTTTGGTCCTTGATCTGTTCATGTTAGCAGGATCATGAAAAACCAACAACATAATAATCACCAAGATATATTCCCTTTAAATTGATAATAATTCTCCCTCCCACAAGAAAAATTGAACCACAAATAAAACTATTTGTGGGTTGGTCCTCATTCTTTATTTGATTCTCATAAGGGAAAAATAAATCAAAAATAGATTCATAACCTACATTGTGGTTGGATCAGCCATTGATGAAGAGAAGGGTTTTGTTTCGTCATCGATCCTCGATCTGCAGGCAATCTTCATTGGGAGATAGATTCTTCCTCCTTTCCTAAGAAGAATTATAGGGTTGTGGTGATAACCATGATTTACTCTAGCATGCCTTATTAAAAATTGAAACCACCACTGTGTCCACACATAACATTGAATAAAATATTTTTATTAGATATTTTAATGACATCTATATCCAAAATGTAACATCCATCCTTGACCCGCTCCAGTCCAGGTTATGCACTACCTAATAAAAAAACCCCTTACAAACTCAATGGTGGTATGATATTTCAAATCAATGTTACTATTTATGAATTATTATGGTATGAAAATAGAATAAATTTAATTTAATTTTTTTATTTATGGTTACACCCTTACTGATTTTTTCTACTAATTAACCACACCAACCAATGATAGGTCACACCTAGGGTTAATATACTTCCCTTATTTCAATGATGACCTCAGATTTATGATTTAGGCACTCATTTAATTGTTATTTTATTTTTTTAGAGAAGTCACAAACACATGTTATTAAAAACATATCATGTTTTCCAACAATCATTTTGAGAACCCTGAGACTCTAAATCAAATGTCGTCTCAGTGTATCATCTCAAGATTTTCCTAAATAATTTCCAAAAATAAAATTTAGAAAATCAGAGTCATTAAATTCCCCCACCTTAGAGATTTATTTTTCTGATATCTAAAAAAGGGGTACTAAACAAAAATGTGAGGGTACTAAGTAAGAATCTAAGTCTCCTTCACCCATGTTCACTCTTGGAGATTCCCAGACTACCATCAAATGATCACCATAAGAATCAAACACCTATGAAGGATCTTCTAATGGTGATCCTCTATCACCACTGGGTACACCACAAAAGTCTCCTAATGGTCAATCTCTGGCTCTCCCAAGATGACAACGTTTGATGAATCATGCATGTACCATCTCACCTATGACCCTTGTAAGGGATCATGTATCTGGTGTAATTACGTGATTAGATCTTAGTCATACTTCATCTCACCAACTCTACTTATAATCCAAAAAGAGCTGATGTATCTCCGAGATAACATTTTTAAGCCTTCAAAATATCTATAATCCTCAACAAGGAGTCACCCGAAAGAACACATGGTCTCCCTCCTTTAACTCCACATGCCTCTTCCACCTATCATAATATGTATTATGTCGGCTCTGTGTATTCCTCATCCACTCAAGGATGATATTCACCTTCTTGGTGGAAGCCCGTACCAACTCTGGACCCCATGAGTGATGACACTACTAGGCTTCTCCATCACAGTGGTGACCTGCATGGTCATCCATACAATGCCTTGAATAGTGTGACACCAATGGTGGAGTTGTATCTATTTATATTTTCCAACTCAAATAAATGTAGGTGGTACTTAAAATTGAAAAAAGCCAAGGATTCAAGAATGTATTATATCCTCTTGATCCTAGATGGTCCTCTATATCATTCCAGCAGTCTCTGGATGAAACGCCTTCCTCAAGGAAAAATGAGTCTTGAATGCCTTCTAAAATACCTACCACAGCTAGGATGTAAAGAGAGTATGATAATATGAGATGATCATTGACTGAACTCCATGAAACCAAACTATCTCCAATTCATGAAGTAATACCAAGATCTCTACTAAGCCCTTCTCATGGATCAAGAGGATGTGGGAAAACTTAGCGAGTATATCAATGACCACCCCAATGGTATCGTGTCCCCTAATAGTGTGTGTTAAACCTATCAAAAATTCCATTGATATCTCATCCCACATCCACTATGGAACCACAAGAGGTTGATTAAATCCCACTAGAACCCGGTGCATAGACTTCACATACTGATATAGGAGGCATCTCGAAACATACTATACATCTTCCTTATTCATCAACACCAACAATGAACTAACATAAATGTTTCAGATACATCTTTTCCGCTCCTGGATGTACTACCAAATGGGATGTATGGAAATACCTCAAGACCTCCTCTTGAAACATCACATGAAATATAGTGTGCCCTTTGAAGAGAATGACATGCTCCATAACTTTTGATTATCAATTAGGTGCATCTCCTACAGACATCTGAGCACATGTAGTCTTGCAGTTGGTATCTACAAGATGTTGATCCATAAATCCTTGTAAGATTGTAGGGGTAACCACCATCTATAGAATATAAAGTGATTCATCTCAATAAAAAATGATATATGAAATGATTATAGCTGCTCTGATGCCTCATTCAATAGCTTTGAACTAGATCTCTGGCTAAGGACATCTTCCTCCGTGTTCCCCTTATGATGAGTATAGACTATCTCAATGTCATAGTCCTTGAATAACTCTATTAAACTCCTCTTTCTCAAGTTAAAACCCATTTGGTAGAAGATATGCATGAGAATCTTCTGGTCAGACGCGTTGGTAAGCTAATATCCAATTAGGTAGTGTCTCCACATCATCAATACGATGAATACCGCTTCAAACTCCAGATCATGGGTTGCATAGTTCTTCTCGTATTTCTTCAATGGGAATGAATCATTGGAAATAATCAAATTCACTTGCATTTGGACACAACCAAGCCCAGTCCATAATGCATCCTAGAACACCACATACACAACACCATCCTCGAGTTATCTCATGATGGGAGTGATCACCAACCATTGCCTCAACTCTTGAAAGTACTGTTGGCACATATTTGTCCACACCAATGGTTTCTTCTTCTTTGTTATGGCCATCAAGGGTAATGCTAACCTAGAAAGGATAGGTTCAAACCTCTGATTATATCAAGAAAACCCTCAAAAACTCCACACCACAGTAACACTCTGGGCGGAACCCATGCAAGCACTGCATCCATCATCTCTAAATCTACTGCAACTCCATCCTCTCAGATGACATTTCCCAGAAAGTGGACCTATCGTGTCCAAAAATGATGCTTCAAGAACTTCCCATAAAACTAGAACTCTCATAATGTATCTTCGAATATCCGCATGTATATCGTGTGCTCCAAATATGATACTAATTACACAAGTATGTCATATTTGAATACCAAAAAGAACCGGTCTATGTAATTATGGAAGATCTTGTTCTTGTGTCCCATGAACATTGTTGGGAAATTTAAAACACAAAATAACTACACTACGTACTCATAGTTCCCTTACTGACATCTAAAAGCATTTTTCGGAATGTACTCATCCTGTACATGAAGCTGGTGATAGCCAGATCTATGGTCAATATTTGAGAACCACCTCACTCCCTTAAGCTAATAAAATATGTATTCAATCCTCAATTGTGGAGAACTATTCTTCACAGTCACCTTATTTAGGAACCTTAAGTACAAACATAACCTCATTCTCCCATCTTCCTTCTTGGAAAAAAAATTGGTGATGCCCTGGGTGAAACACTGAGTCTCATGAATCCCTTTATCTGCAAGTACAATAGCTATACGCTTAACTCACGAGGCTCAATAAGAGCCATCCCATTTAAATTTGTAGATATATGTGTTGTCCCGATGTGCATATCAATGCTGAAATCTACCTCACTGTGAGGAGGTCATTCTAGAACCTCTTCTAAAAAGATATACTTATACTCTCCCATCATAAAAACAAACTGAGGACTCATCTCATCAACTGCACCAAGGGTCATTTTAGCCAATAGATGTGTGATCGAATGCACCCTCTTATGTTTGAGTTAATCCTATACTTCCTAGGTTTCCTTTTCACCGAAGAAGGATAACCTGGTCCCACAACTACAACAAATTTAATTTATAGTGGCAGACTATATCCATGATTTTACAGGTCTCTAGATATAGCCTGATACATAACCCCGATTCAATTAAAATTGTGGCTATATCATGATTTATAAGAACATTTTAAAACCAACAATGGGAATGTTTGTTATATTACATCGGGTTCCTCCTCCTCCCTTGATCCACAAGAATCCTCCCTAACCTAGACATATATCTCCACACCCACCTCCATAGCACTTCCAATAAACTTAATCACTCTAATTCCTAGCTGATAGTGTCTCACAGTGGCCTCCCCACCTCCTCCTCCATCATGCCTCCAACTTGGGTGTCCATTAGCCACATGGGGTATCATATTTGTAACCATCCACTTCTAACACTACCACCCAACGTGGCTACCCCACCAACTATGCTCCAAGATAACTTCCCCACCTCCTCATCTGGTGCACCTCTGACACGACCACTCCATCTCCTAGGGATCATCCTCCTCCTCATCTGGTCACACCTCCTGATTAACAAATGAAGGTATTTAGGGGTTTAACTGAAATGTTATTGTATAAACTAATTGGGTTATCTATTGAATAATATTTGATGATTTTGTAATAAACTAAAAACAAGTTTTATGGAAAATAATGAGTTAATGATGGTGAAAAGAGGTAAAAATGGGTAACTACTATACCACTTAATGTCAATTAAGATAACATCTTTTCTTCTACTGTGTTTGGAGAAGCTTTGTTATGGTGATTCTTTGACTTCCGTTCTATTAAGCACATAAAAAATAAGTGACCTTTTTGTGATTTCATTACTTATTTATAATGATCAGTGTTGTTGGTGATCACTTATATTTGATCTAGTTTTATCATACTAATCTTGATTTTTTATTTTGTCTTAACCAAAATAGTCATTTTAGTTTCTATTCAGCATGTCAAGCTACTATAATTTTTACATGAATCAATTCAATGTAATTAATTTTTCTTGTGAGTATGTTTTTTGAATAGATATGTATATATTTGATTTTATTATAATAATTTTCATGATTTTTATGATTCAATTATTCATGATTATATCTTCTATCTATAGAATTATGAATGTGTTGAACTATTTTACTGAAAATTTTAGAAGAAAAAATAAATCCACACCAATCCATTAGTTATTGAATACATACTTCCCCTAAAAACATCCCACAATAGCTATCAATACAAAAATAGATTACATATGTAATATGAATGATGATATTTTATTTTATCATACATATCACAAATAATAAAAAAAACTTTTATAAATTGGTCTATTATTCAGTTATAGATTTTTTACGGATGGGGAGGTTAATGATAAATTATTGTTATATGTAAGTGAACTTGAGGAGAAAAATTATTTGAGAAAAAAGGAATTGGGTGATTTTTTTTATTTTCGTTTAAATGAGTTGAAAATTTTGAAAAATGTCTTAAAAAAGAATGATAATGTTAAATGTGAATCATTCCAATTGTAAAATAAGATGGTTTTCAATAGAAAATTTAAATATACACCTAATATATCCAATGTTATATATGTTATATTTAATAGTGCATGTGAAAAACATAAGGCATATATTGTTATGATTAAAATGATTTATGAGAGACACCCATCCCTATAAAATTAAGAACTTAGGCGAATAATCCCCCATTGAATTTTTTTTAAAACTATAGGAATAACACCAAAAAAATCAAGATAAAAACTATCAAATATGAAGATCCAGTTTATGAGTTTATTACTAGTACTTTGGGAGGTACAATCACAAATACTACTTTTGTTGGAATGATATGACTTTACTAGGGATAAAAATTAATCATGGGATGAGTAAATAGAAAAAAATATTTATACAAAAAAAGATACAACAAAACATTGACTAAAACTATCTAACCAATTTTTTTAGAGTTTTAAAAATGTATATTTCAGATTTTTGAAAAAGGTAATAAGATTTAATAGTTCCTAACTAAACCTATTGGATAGATTCTAAATTATTAAAAATGAAAAAACAAATCAAAAAATTATATACAGCAAGAGTTATGAAATATTACGTCTTTCAAGAATATATGTTAGAAGTACAAATAAACTCAACAGGTTAGGAAATAATGCATACTAATTTTGCTAGATAAGATGGATATTACTAAAATAATGGTGAAATAATGGATTTGTTTTTAAATATTAAAGGATAAAATAGTGGTTACTCATAGTGTAGTGGCATTATTGAAATATTTTCCAAAAAATATTGATTTTAATAAAAAATTAAAATCATAAAAAAGTTTATCTTAGCCTAGGAAGGGTTCAAAATATTAATTTGAAATTTTGTTGACCCAATAATAGTTTTATAAGTTATAGATACAATCACAAGGGAAATTTTTTTCTTTTATTCAAATGGAGGAAAAGTATTTTTAATATAAGTAATCAAAATAAGGAAAATAGTTTAATAATAAATCATTTTAGGCCTTCCCTGGGATAATAGGTGTTGATAATAGAAATAAAAAGAAAAAAATTATTAGAAAAAATAATCAACATGAATGTCTCTATTAAAAATAAAAAATCGACTCTTTAATACCGAATATTATTCATTATATGTTCTATCATTAATCAATTTTATGGTGAGTTGTAACATTGTATTTGTTGGAGAAAAAATAATGTTGGATTTATTGTGTTTCTAATTAAATTAAATATTTTAGTGAATGAATCCATTATAAGAAGAAAAAATGAAGATGGTTATGTTAATAGGTCAAAATTTGTGGGAATATTGAAAATGTTAGAATCTAGAAAACCCATGAAATATAGAGTATGATGTATTTTAATCACACATGGATCCCCTTTTCATGATTATAACAATCATGTCATAAATAAAGAGTTTTTTATTTATATAAGTGACAAATGGGGAGCTCTATAATTTTTACATGTAATTTTTAATGTGTTTATTTATGATTTCTGTAGGATACAATCAATTTTTTATATACCTATTTATGTATCCCATGAATTGAGATATGGAGCATGGTATCAAATGTTTTGTTTTTTGGGTAGAACAATGAAATTAATAGATAAATCCCTATTGTATTTTATGATGAATTAGCCTATATAGTCTTAGATTTTACTAACAACATGATCATTTTAATTAAAATCATCTAGTGTCATCCCAGTATTTCAAGAATATTGTGGAAATATTTCAAAAAGAATAATATGATTAGAGTCTTTGTCAAAAGGATGTGATTGATGTGGTAATTTAAACCCCATTTTCCTTTGTATTTGTTTGTCAACAAGTGGGAGAATGAAATAAGCATAATAATTGAATTTAGAAATTTCTTATTGTTCATATATAATATAATACGATGAGATTTTAATTCACTCTAAAAGTAAAAGCATCCAATTAGGGTTTATTTTCCTTTGAACTGCATTATAAGTCATTATAGATTGTGTGTCTTTGATATGCATCGTATGTATTTTCAGATGGAATATATGTCATCATGAGAGTAAAATAGTATTAGTATACATTTTTATATTTTTTTCAAAGTAATAAAATAATACATAAACAACATTGAGTAGGGATCCATTCTAAAAGTGGGATTTCCATGTGTAATGAAAGAATGAAGCCATGCTCATGACGATTTTTAAGGATATTAAAGAGGTGGATTTTCTAGAGAATTTAAATAAGGAAATTAATCAAGTCCTCAAGAAATTTAAAGGTTGTACTTAACTATGAATTGTTAATTAGTTTTTTAAATTTCAATATTGTATGAATGGGAGAAATATGGAAATGTTTTTTGGGGTATGCATAAAAATGAAATCCAGAATCAATTTTACATGTTTGGAATGTGATTTAAAGAATATAATAATGAACATATCAATTATAGAGGGATTTTCAAATTCAAATGGAAACAAAATATTCATCTGATTTAGTGGTACTATATGATATATATATATATATATATTTCTATATAAGAATGTGGTATTATTCAGTTTATAATGAGAGGTCATGAATACTATATGATCCTTGGGAATTTTTGAGAGATAAATATTATATTATTAAAGAGTTATATGGTTTTAATGATGATATATATTGATGAAAAATGGATATGATATGCACTTGGAAATATTCATGAATGGTGATGAAGATGATAATAACATAAGATCAGAAGGATGTCTTGTGACCAGTATTACTACTAATGTTATTCTTGTAGATTATGTGTTGAATTAGTGATATATCTATATGTGGAGGACGATCAACATTTAGTGTCATATAGAACACAAATATTATGACGAGGTATGCCAATATATTAGGTTATAATTTTATTATGAAGACAAAAAAATTAATATATGGAAATTGTTGTTGAAAATTTTGAATAAAGATCTTTATTGGGGTATTTTCCGAATGGAATAGACTAAAAATTATTGAATAAAATATGATACGAGATGGTTGACTATTTTTATGTAAAAATCATTAAAAACAAACCCATTTTCTGTGAGGTAAGTGATTTAGATTTTGAAATTTCATATTAAGACAAGATACAATATTTTAAAAAAGTGGGTGAATGGAGATCTAAAAATGAAACATTTCACTACTATAAAAATTGGGGAAAAAGAGATAAATTTTATATATCTTTTTAATTAGAATAGATAAATGAATACATTTATTAGTGATATAGATGATGAATAAAAAAGTTTACATTTATCAATGTTATTATGTAAATTTATAAAACAATACCTTTATCAATCCTTATTTTATTGATGAAAAAAGTAAATACTTATCAATGATAAATCTATATCGAATAAAATATTTACCGTATAATATTTTCAATTAATGTATTGTTATGAACTACTCCCATTGGGACTCTAACTACGTTGGCTGGAAGACAGCTGTAACCCATGAATCCCACCTAAAATGGGGTAGGGGTGAGAAAATATCACCAAGGGTATACAACATGCATATATAAAAGGCCTTAATCTTATAATTCATATGCATATAAAATAACCTCCAATCAGGAACATAATTTAATGGGGAAACCATCCCAACACACATTCAATTACATACATAACTAAAAATCCATATTGTAAAATTCCCAAATGAAAACTCCTATGAAAACAACTAAAAAATCAATGAAAAACTCCATTAACATCTATTGTTTATCAAAGTGTAGCACATCCACTTACTCCCTCCTGTTGAGCTGGATATAAACTCATATACACCCCCAAACATAAATACTTATATTTATATATATGAGTGAGCATACAATTTTAATTAGTAGCATCTTCCCTAAAACATCTAATGTAAATATATAAAACCCACATTAAATCATTAATGAACAAAAAATGAAACCAACATGGTAACAAAAATATGTCAATTAAGATTATATCTTCACAAAATATTTGTCATCAAATATCTGATAGAAATACTAGTATCATTATATTGGAACAATATAAATGAGTGAGCATAAAATTTTATTTTGTAGTATCCTACCCAAAACATCTCATGTAAATATAGAAGAAGCACGTTAAAGAATAAATGAACAAAAAATAAAACCAACATGGAATCAAAACATGGTAAAATAAGTTTCTATCACCACTAAATATTTCTCACCCAATATATCATAGAAACACAAGTAACATAGTATTGAAATGATATATATTTAGAATATAACCTCACATAAAATTTTCCACTTAACAAGTCATTATAAACCCCAGTGTAAAAAATCATGGATCTCTCATCCCCCTGATAGACCATATCAACACATTCCACATTAGAATAATCACATCCACATTTTCTTAATCTTTTACACATCACCATAACATCCACATTATCATGGAACACAACCTAGAAGAATTAAATCCATCTCACACACACATTAAAAACTTAATCCGTTAGGCATGAATATATATAAACATGTAAAAATATAATAAATTTCACCCTATACAAAAATATGCAACCTAACATTATTTAATTACATCCCAACTTAATCATGTGTCATAAACTTAAGAATTTACAACATTAATGTAAACAAAAACCATAACCCTAAGACCTTATTACCCAAACATATAAATATATCAAACCATGCAATCATGGAAGGTATGTTTTATTTTAATTTTCATTGTGTTCTAATGTTTTTGGGATGACCTCGTGATTTCCATTTTACTCACATTTTGGGTCATATTAAAAAAATGTTGGAATTTTGAAATATTGATTACATGTTTCCATGTTTATAGATTTGAATTCTTTTAAATGTTTTGGTTTTATGTTTTCTGGTTTTTAGGTATACTTGTTTCCATGTTTTATGGTTTTTATATATGCTGGTTTCGAGGATTTTTGGTTTTTTGGTCAGAAGTTATGTAGATTTATTGGCTGATGGTATGTAGGATTATTCGGTATCAATGATTTTTTATAGATGATTGATTCAATGGTTTTAAGGTATTACGGTTTTCTTGGTATGCAGGTTTACAGATTGAATATATCTGGGTGTTTATGTATACATGGTTACAACATTAATATTTATGTATATAGGTTTATAGATTAAATATTTTTTAGGTTTATATGTTTTCCTATTTTTAGATATACATGTTTCCATTTTTTGGTTTTTTGGATGGAAGGTATGCATATTGATTGATTACATGTATGCAGGTATTTTTAGATATGTATTATATAGGTTTCCATGTATTCTGGTTTTTTATGTATTCAAAGTTTCCATGATTTCAATTTTTTAGGTATGCATTTTGAATGATTTTATAAGTATGAAAGATTGATTACTGGTATTCTGGATTTATAGTTTTTTTTGTTCACCATGCCATATTTTTGCATGACTAGATTCATTGGTGGTTTTATAGATGATTGAAGACTATAGCTTTGATTTAAGAAGTTTTTATATCACATTTCTTTTACCAATATTTCTATAAGGGTGATTTCATATGATGAGGCCAGTTCTATCCACCACCATCATAGACAGTGAGTTCAACATCTTTTTTGGGTATGGATTATTCCATTTTTATTATTTGGCCTAATTTTTATTTGGTCTTTTGCGATTTTTTGGTTTCTTTTATTTTTTAAGTGGATTTTGGATCTCAATGAGTTGGATTCAAGTCGTCGATGATGACAGATGAAATGTGTATGCACAGGATGGTATATACATATATAGGTTCCCCCTTTATATATAATCACTCATGGATGTATGAATATATATATATATATTGGGACAATGTGTTCTTATTTATAGATTTGAAAAATGCATACATGTTTAAGTGTAAATGTGTATATGCAAGTATAAACATACCCCCTTTGTGCATATTTTTCTAGGAAAATATGTAAATAGGGGCTTGGTATCATTATATATATGTGATGTATCATATGTGTGAAATTGGAAAAAATGGAAGACTTGTGTTGTGGTCCTCAAAAGTAGTGCACCTTGAAGTTGAGGAAGGTTCCCTCTACCCAATCCTTTAATTTAAATTCTATAATTGCTTGATTGTTTTAAAAAATTGTTTCCATAATTGATTAATTGTTTTCAAAACTGGTTTTCAAATAATGAATAGATTTTTGAAGGAAGCATTTAATAAGAATATAAATCTTATATGTTTATTGGCTACTAAAATGAAACTATTAAGAAATTTTATTAGATGATATGAATCTATATATTCCTTTAAAAATAGTAGTATTAACACTTGACCATAAAAATATAAATTTATTTTTACTGATTTATTTGAGAAATGATACATATATCTCAAATTATATCATGTCCATATCACATTATATTCTTTTATTATAAATCAATGAAAATACATTTCAAGATAAAAGAATTTTTAAATATCCCATATCCTTTAATAAATCCCTTTTAAAATAATCATATCAAGGTCCTTATATTCTAGTTCTAGGTTCGTTAAACATTATACATGATTGTATGGGATTCAAATGGACAGAATATATCACTTAATTGAATAAACAACTCATCATTCTCTACATTAAGAATAAACATGAATCATACATTATGTAGTTAGTATAAAATTTTATCTACCTAGATAGTAGGAAATGAAGATTCCTTCACTTTATAGATGACAATAAACTCATTTATAGAAAACATAAAGTGAGAATTATTATAAAAATATAAAAATGACATCATTCAAGATAATCATCTTAGTGAACTAGATAACAATGTTTGGGATATACTCCTTGGAAACTGAAAATTCATAGAGTAATGATACTACACTTGGTAGCCTAAATTTCATTAGGTGAAAGTATACTTATTTGGAAGAAAAAAATCATTAATCATGGATATTCCTCATGGAAACCTAAATTCAATAATCTAAGATACATCATTTTGAAACCGTAAAACATTGTCCTGAGAATGTCCACAAGGAATATTTTTGTTTGTTCTTTCGTACTTATTTCTTAGTAATATCTTCCAATTCAATTGAATATTCTACGAGGACATATATTATATAAAGTGGACTATTATATGAGACTTAATTAATCTACAAAAAATAACTATCTATTCATGACTTCCATGATTAGGGGATTGGATGTTTATTTAATGTCTTCTATTATAGTATTAAACTAGGAAAAACCATTATATTTTCTCCTATAAAGAAAATAGTGTAGAGAGGACACTAATATAAGGAAAACAAACAGCTTTATTCGTGTTCTCATATGATAAATAATAATTTCTAGATCCACATTCTCAAATCATACTTTTAATTCAACATGTATTATATTCCCAATACCACCTCAGAAGTTTGGCCTAACAAATAATGATGGGTGCTCACCTATTATACAAGTGCTATGATGTCAAAAGAAATTAGTCAACAATTATTCTTGAAAAAAAACACCATATGTCATCTATTCCTCTTTGTGATACAGGTACAAGGAGTAATGGTTCATTTTTTGGTGATAAAAAACATCAAGTTTATTATTACTCTTTGCAATATAAACCCGTTGTGATTATATTATCATCTAGGAATCCATAATACATGAAGTGAGATCCAACTATCTACGAAACATCATTTTGATGACACAACCCCAATAATCTACATGAATAATCAATGAATAAAAAAACGATGTATATTATGTTAACATCATATTTCATTCTTTCTAAATGAATCTAATTTTATGATTGTTTCCTTTATTGGATGTTATAAATTGTAATCCATCAAATTTTATAAGATTATCAAAATATAATTCACACATAGATGACCGAAAATTAGTTTAATTTTAAAGTTATTCACACTCAATGAATAAGAAAAAATTGAGATCTCTATGGGATATAATATTTATCCTTAATGAAGGGGTGGAGGCCCCTCAATTTTTTTCCATATATAGTGATGTGTGGTTAAGAACCTCCCACTATGACTAGACAATGAATTTTATCCATTTATGGTGAAAATGTTTCTCTAGTAATGACATCAGTATAGAAACCTAAAAAACAGACAATTGGAAATTTAAATTCATAATATATAATTCCTGAAGATATATATTAAAAACTAACATATATGAATTAATTTATTCTCATTTTATATTGGAATGATTTTTTACTAAATCCCCATTAGATCATTCCTTGAAGTGTTCTTGTGCACCCATTTTAAGATCATAATATCACATTACCCAACTCTCATTCCCATAATTTGAATACCTAGTCTCTCACACCATACTATGTATCCCTTGACATATAGAAAGATAAAACCCTACATAGCTTACTACCACTCCCTTAGATGAACCTATAAATTTCCTCCACATATCCCTAAAATGACTAAACCCATACTGGGGTGTTAGTAGTTTTCCAGAGTGGTTTCTAGTAATGTATGCATTCCCATGATGAGTTTTTCCTGTCAAAATACCATGTCTAACCATTTTCAAGATTATTGAGATAGAGAGTTGGTACAAGATATCAATATTACATAGTGATCCAACTTATATTCCATAATCTTCTACTTATTTATATTTGTTTTATCATAAAAAACCAAGGGGAATGTTTTATAGAAATGACTATCCTAGAACTACATATATTTTGGAATGAAACCGTTATTGGAACAATTCCAATCTCTAATGGGATGATATAGTTGACAAATTATGAACCCAACATCAATTAATTTAGATTCATTCCCAGGAACTCCTTTATAAAAATATTTATATTCCTATTTAGGAACACTTTATTTGGAGGAAATACTTGGATGTTGATCCCCACAAAACCTCATCACATGGGTTCCTAACCAACTATGATTTATCAAATTTGGTACTAACAATCAAACTGAATATTGTCACAGTTCTCATTCATGGGTTCCAATTCAAACATAAGAGCCACATGAGAAATCAATCAGTTAGGTATCAATCATCAGGGTGGAAACCACATGAGCACCAGTTCACCGCTCTCACATACCTGGGTTCTCATTCACCACAGTCACCTATTTGTGTTGCATTTTGAAAATGTGGTGAAATTGAATGTGTAAATGTCTATATACAGATGAATTTGGTTGTCCAGGGCTAACCTAGAGAGCTTATGTAATATAACAGTATTTTGGGAAAACGTTTCAAGGAACATGGATGTTTTAATTTTTATACAGCTACAATGGGAGGACATATAGTAGTAGTTCATAGTTTTTTAAGGAATATAGATCCTATTGACATATTTGGAAACCTTGGAAATAGTTATGGAGAAATAGTTGGAAACCATGGCTATAGGCCTTCATACTGGAATATATCTCCACAGTTCCAAACAATGGCTATAGGGATATAGCCACGGTTTGGAACCATGGCTATATCACATTTTTCACCTTTGGAACCATGGCTACAATAATTTTCCTATAGCCACACCAAACATAGACATGAACCTTTATAATTGTGGTTGATATTTATAACCACAGTTTTGGGGTCTATATAAACGATTACGAACTGTAGTTATAACCTTGTTATCTAGTAGTGAATCTCTCCAGACACACCACACTATGCACCTAAAACTGTCAACTAGGGCATGGACTGTGAATAAAGATCCCATTCCAAGGATGAAGTCATAAGGCCTTGACACTTCCACCAGGATAACCCAACTAAAACTCTCCCACAAGAGTAAAGGCACACTATCGGCACCAATTTGTGATCATAAAATCTTCCCCCATATGAGTCTCTAAGTTTGTGGATCTAGTCAACCTTTCCATTGCAATCTTCATGTATCAAACAAGGGTTATGGTTAGAAAATATAAAATGAGTACAATTTCTATCAAAACAATAGATGGTGTGTAAAGGAATGATATCTCACCTCTAATAATATCTTGAGCAACGAGGTCATAATACTCCATCACTTGATGATGGACTTGTCCCTCTCTACCAGCTCCGTAAACCCATGGTGGACCACCAAGGGGTAGTGGTGGAAGTACCTTGAACCCTATCCCACCTCCTGCTATCCATGTAGCTCCTCCTCCAAATCCTCCACCTAGAATACCACCCTATTCATGCATTTTCCTCTGCCTCAGTGGTCCCTCGACAATCCACTGATCATCTGTATGACGAGTCATGAAATATAAATCCATGTTACCCTGACCACCACACGATTAGAATATTTTATCCTTCTATTGAATTTATTTACCATGGGAGCCTCACACCTCTAAACCCATGTCCTATTTCATCACCTAATCTGTCTCATTCTCTTGGGTCCATGCATCGGCTATTGGCTACCTTCTACCAAAGACCTAGTTACCTAAAAAATGATGGTAGCTCCCAATGTTGACATTTGCTCCGCAAGAAATATCTATACTAACAGAGCTTACTCTAGTACCACAAAAAATGTTAGAATACAAAGGTTTATCATTGATTCCCTGATCACCATATGTAGCCCCTTATTGATTGTTTGGGCCTTTAATAATGGGACCAACACTATATTTGTGTAGTAGTGAGAAAGATCTATAAATATCATTGATTACTCCACAACAATATAGATTCCCTCCTGTAGATTTATTAGCTCCTATATTCACATGGATCATAATGTCGATGAGAATAAATCCCCCCTATAGAGATGTTCTAAGACTGTCCATCATTGGGTCTTATCCACGAGCATCTTGATCAAAAATCTCCACAATAATCCCGCTGATCCATATAGAAGACTGGCATCTAGGAATTCTATTTTTTTAAGAGGTGTCCTCACTAGGCGGAAGACACACGTAACTAGCTCCATCCAATCTTCACCTTCTTGGGGGACTGGCTCACCCATGAACATGGGAGGTCAATTCCTCTGGAATGCAGGCAACACACACAACCTATGTTCATGTTCTTCTAGTAACGCTAGTAGTAAATTCTTCTCTATGGGTGGTGGTATCAATAATACAATGACCACAGGTTCTATCTCTAGTACCGTTCCTTGTACGAATTCTCTATAACATGGCATATCATCTTTGAGATAAAGCATCAGAATCCAGGCACGAAATATACATGTTGTTATCCTAAAATAGATTAACATGTACCCCAATCAATAGAGTATACCTAGTTATAGGACACTTACTCGGGAAGGACATGAGAACACACCTAATATTATATGATTCATGTACCATTATTTTCCATACAACATGTTTTTTTATACCAATTCAGAAGGCATAATTTTGAGTCATTGTGTATGGATACATCAACCACCACACCAACACTAGATTTCCTAGCCTAAATTCCATACTCAGAACACTCGACACTATTTACCCAAACCAATATCATAAACTCTGTGTTTGTTAGATATAACTAAAATTTTCTGATACCTCTCTATCATGACAAGTACCATTGGTCCCATGTCATGAAAACCCCAAGACTACCTCTAATAGTCTAGGGGATGTCCACTAGCACTGAGTAGGCATATCTCACAAATGGGAGGAATTTTACTAAATACATGTACACACACCCCCCTTTCCAATACCAAAGTGAAAAACTAAAAATAATAAGTAAACAAGAATACATACTTCTAAGATACCAAAATCAGAGTAATAAAGTACCAAACTGAAAAGTAAACAGGGATAGGATACAATCCCATCCAAAAGTAAAAGCTCCAAAAAAATTCCGTAGAAACACCTACATTATGGGTATTTATAGAAACAACTGTATAAAGTCACTAAATCACTCCTCGCCTATTAAGACTCTCTCTATGAACCACCTGGCCCTGGTCCTCTAAGGACTACATCAAATTGTTGGTCGTCTGCAAAAGACATGACTCCTGTGGGTATAGCCCATGTAGGGGTGAGTAAAACAATAATTAGTATGGGCCCCAAAACTAAAAAGGTACACCACTATGAATTACATTAATTACACCATAACATAATCACAAGGAGTAAAACATAAATTAAACTCACAAAGTACCCGAAAAAGAATCACACGAAGTACAGTCAACACAATCATCTCACATAGGTACAAGTATAAAGCACAAATAGAATGATTTCCAGTTTTAGTCCACGAATATCACAGTATCTATGTCCATAGATGTGTCAGAGGAACACAGAGCATCGATGGTGGATTGAGAATCAACGGTGAAAATATTTTTAATGGTGTATGGAGTGTCAGAGGCACATGGAGTATTAGTGATCCCTAAATCTATGTTGGTGTCCGAGACATAGATGGCGCACCAATCATCGATGGCGCACAAGGCTTCGATGGTTCACGTAGAGTCGATGGAGAAAAAAGTGTTGATGGAGCATGAATCATCGATGGTTCATGCATCCCCCAAGTCATACAGTCACTAATATCACATAGTCACAACAAACAATAGGATTCCACTTGTATCATTCTTGTTTCGGGAGAATCTACTCCAAAAGACCATAGATCCTAAACCAAATTCTAAAAAAACTAACATAGTGTATCTCAAAAGGATCATCTTGTAACAAAGGTACCAACATAGAAAAAGTCTTGTCAATAGACCTTCAATTTGAAATAAATGGTCAATTTTTTAAAAATGTGCCGGTCCGGTCCGGGTCTGAACCGACCCAGTTCGGCCGACCTGACCTGGCCCGGATCGCCCAAACCTACCTAAACTGGCCCTGCCAATGAGCCACTAGTCTATGCAGTATAGCCCACTGGACTAATAGAGCGGGCCGGTTCACCCATCCCCACCATCCACATGGGGTATAGCTCCTTCATCACACATATCGGTCACGTTCCCCCAATCAATGCAGCCTCCATGTTCAATGTAGATGGAACGACATCTGATCCCCTAGTCAGGTATCCCCATTACTGCAGGTTCCTCTGATAACATTTCCTATGATCCATGTCCCTCCCCAACCACTGTCTTATCCTCTTATCGTGTCCCTTTTATTCTTCCTACATCTTGTGCCACTATGGGATCTTCCAATGGTGAGGTCCCACTAGACTATGTCTACTCACCTAGCCAGAACCCAACCTCTCGATGGGCTGTACGCTACACTCAACACTGACCAACCTTCTAGTGTCCCTTCATTCATCGTTCCCTCCACCATAAGAAGCCTCCTTCATAGTTCTCTCTCCTCGCACCTCCAAAATTCCATCACAAATCACAACCATTGGTCTTAGATCATTGTGCCCTAGATCATGAGCACAATGATTGATATTTTATGTAGGGTTTGAAATTGGGAATAATAAACGAAAAACACAATCGATTTAGGGGGAGTCCTTATGTACAAGAACACATAAATAACAGATAATGGCTTTGTTCATTAAAACATGATCTTTTCATATTAGCAGGATCGCAATGAACCCAAGAACAACATAATCCCCATAATGTATTCCCTTTTATGTTGTAATAATTTTCCCTCCCACAAGAAAAATGGAACGTTGTATCAACCTATACTAGGTTTTCCTAGAATTCATCATTTGATTATAATAATGTGAAAGGAAATACCAATGATATCAAAAACCTACCTCAAGGTTGGGTAAGTCTTGGATGAAGAATGGGGTTATGTGTCTTCATCGATCCTCGATCTGCCAACATTTTCTGTCATGAGATAAATTCCATCTCTTTAACTAAGGATAATTCCATGGTTATAGTGATTACAATAAATTCCTTTGACATGGATTATTAAAAAGGGAAACCACTGATATGTCAACACGTAATGTTAGAAAAATATATTTATTAAATATTTTTATGATGTCTACCTTCAAAATAAAACATTCACCCTCATCTCACATTAGTTGAGGATATGACCCACCTAAGGAAAACACCCCTATAAGAACACAACGGTGGAATAAAATTTATAATCTGAGTTACTGTTTATGAGTTATCAGGATTCCAAAATAAATTAAATTTTATATAAATATTTTATTTATGGTTTCTACCTTGTTGAAATTATCAACAAATGAACTGTGCCGACCAATGTTAGGGCGTTCCATGGGTAAAGCCACTTCTTCGAGATCCCCAGTTCCCTCAAATTTCATATCTTGGAACTCATTTATGAGTTTTCTATTTATCATAAATGATGAAAATTTGTGCTATTTAAACAAAACTATTTTTCAAAATATCATTCTGGGAAGCTCGGGCCATGAACTCACACTCAGTCTCAACGTCTGGTCTCTGGATTTTCCCAAATAATATCTTAAAATAAAATTCACAAAATTAGAGTCATTATAAATTTCTGTTTATCAGTTTTGGATTACTTATATTAAATTTTCCAATCTCATTTAACTCTATCCTTTTACATTATGTGTTCAATTACATTTTTTATATGATGTATTTTTATATGTATGAATATAATTAGAATCTATTTTTTGGATATTACTTTGTACATGTGGATTGAGTAAAGAGTTACTCTTTAATGCATTGTGAACACAATAATTTCATTGTTAAAATAGGATTTCTATAAAAAAATCCTCAAAATCAAGCTTATTCATAAGATAGATAAAATATGAGAAGATAATTTTTAGATAGGATTTAATAGTAGGGTTCCCTTGAATTTTATTTTATTATTTTGTTCTAAGTTCTTGTTTTCTTTAAACTTAGATGTTAATCCCTTAGGAAGAATACCTGAGGAATATAGTTGAGTTTATCGAATATATGTATTCTGATAAATATATATATTATGAACTATTCATGTTTCATGAATATTTTTATTGTGAAAGTTACACACCAAAATAAATAAATTTTAAGAGGAAATACCTAGCAGAATCATTGATTAATGAAATAGGATCTTGCCTCAGAAAATTGATATGATTTATAAATTCATAAATTTTAGTGGGAGAAAATTTTTCAAAATTACATGATAGAATGTTATAAGACATTATATTTATCAGATGTACATTTTAAATGTAGTTTAATGCATCATTATAATCAAACAAAACATTGAAATTAATTATTGAAATGTGATGATCAAACTAATTAAATTATAAGACTGGAATCATCATAATAGTTCTCAATAAATAAAAATATTATATGTGGTAGAATACATAATTTCAAAGATTCCAACTATTGAATTCATTCAATTGGTGATTTTTAATTTCTATAGAACATATAAATATTGACTAGATGTTTCAAATAAATTTTATAAAAAATGAACCCAAAAAAATTAGACACTTATCGTATACTCAATATGTCTGGATTATGTGTTTTGATAGAATTTTGATGATCTTAAAGCACATTATAGGGTTTTCCAAATGTTTCTCGTGTGGTGATGGTTCTTGGATGGTTTCATATTTCCCATATAGTTTGTTGTGAGATATAAAATATTCCCAGATGTATGGGATCATTGTTCTCACACTTTTTACATGTTAAGAGTGTTGATTTCATGATTTTTCTTATCTTTTGTTGGATAGTAAGGGTTTTCATAATAAAATAATTAATAATAATGTCTAAAAATGATGTGTGTGAGGAGTTACCACATGTTTTTCTCTCTTTTATATGTTTTTTTATGTTTCCATACAAACTTATTTCTAATTATGAAAATAGATGCTTTCATAAGTATTTCTTATGTTGAAGTTGTTATATGTGATTTTCGTCCATTTTTATGCGATCAAACCCGGCATTATATATTAAATACATTATATTTGGATATTAATTAGTTTCTCTATATATCTAGTTTGTGAGATAATATCCATGATAATATATTGAAATAATGGGATAAATCCCATGGATAAAGGGGAATCTTGTATGTCTTTCGGTTGTGCTCATTGTGGTGATTTTTCTGTCTTTTGGTTATTGGGTTGTTATGTTAGTGATCAGATGGGTTTTGTAGAACATGGGGAAGCTACACAGTGATTGAATAGAATAGAGGTGTTTTAGGATGTTGTGCAATGTGGTGAAGAGGTTGAGGCACATTGGTTGTGGGGTAGTGGTTTTGGTATAAGGTTGTGTCGTAGAGGTTTTGGTGTAGATTTTGTGATGTAGTGGTTGTGGTGTTGTGGTTGAGGCAAAATCACATTCTATGTTGAGATGGCTTGGGTAATGTGATATAATGATGATTGTAGATGTTTGGTTCTAGGATTGGGGTTATGTGACTTGGGAAATATGTTTCTTGGTAGGGTTTTGATAGTTTCATGGGAATCCCGGGAATAAATAATTACAAAATAATATGGGTTTATAAATGACTAATAATGGGATGCAAACATGGTTGTGAGAAATTTATTAAATTTAATTGATTTAATGAACGATTTGTATAATTTTAAATGGATTTTTTTTAATAAAAGTTGCATAACATGTAAGTGGAAAGTGGAAAATATTTTGTGGCTTGTATGGAGGTTGTGTGCTATGTCTCATATAGTGGTGGAAGTAGTTGTGATGTTTAATTTGGGGTATGTTTTTTTAATGTGGTGTGCAGTGTTGTATTTTATGATATCCCACCGGTTGGGTATTGTGTGATATCTATATTCCATCTTCGTTTATGTTATTCTATATGTTTCCCACATACGATGGATAACCTTACCAACACTCATATGTGCAGAGTTGTAGGTGTTTTCCATAACATATAAGATGATACTGATATATATGGATAACTAACGCCTCTCCCTCACTCATCATTTATGAGTAATATATGGCCCATGTTTCTTCGAGCAAGATGTGATATGTGGACCACTTGTTTTGGGTGAGATGTGAAAAGTTGCCCTGGTGTTTTCGGGATAGGAGTGATGTGTGGTCCTATGTATCTTCAGGATGAGAAATGATATGTGGTCCTAGGTGTCTTCCGGATGAGATGTGTTGTGATGTGATATGTAGTGGAGGTAATTTGTGGTATGAGTAAGTAACTAGTTTTATGTCATTCATATTCATGATACACTACTACTCTGTTTCTGTCATAGATGTGATGTGTGTCCTAGGTCTGTGCGGTCATGATGTGATGTGATGTGATCTCTCGACCATGTGTGTTTGGGATGTATGTGATGTGATATGTCTGGAAGGGATGAGAGAATTGGACATTCAACATTGGGTCATGAGAGTGGAAAATCAGTGAAGAAGAGATACTGGGGCACCTTAATTAGTTCTATTCTCTATGATGTATTATTATATTTGATACATGATTTCATGAGTGAGACATGTTCGGGCATGTAATGGTTATATAACCTGTATTTGTTCTTTTTGGATATTTTGTTTGTTCATTGGAATATAACATGCAATTTTCACATGTAAACTAGAGGACTTTTCATTGTCCCTATAGATTATATGGATTATTTTTTTTTTACTTTTCTATGGTTTTTGGTTTACCATTATATAGTCTATTGATGTTTTTTTCATGATTTTTTATCTTATCGTATACTCCTATTTTTTGGGGTAATGCCTCCCAAGCTATGGGTTTTTTATACTCTCAGTGCTAGTCGCCAACCTAAGGCATATCGGAGGATGGACTCGAGGTTGATCATCTATCACCATTTATTATATAATATTTTGTTAGGGAGGTCACGATAGAGTTGTATAATATGATGATATTTGAGTGAAAATATGGATTTTGGGCATAGACATTGTAAGGATTCCATGGGTTCGTATGCGAGTAGTGATAGTTGACCATGGTGGGTGACATATGCCTAGGAGACTTTCTAGAAAAAGGTATTTTAGGGGGTCCCATGATTTAGTGCATGGACTAAGAGCTTATTTAATGACAAAGTTAGGCTGAATTATTTTTTTGGTAGATACCGATGAGATGTATATGCATTAATATAACATGTGTTCAGGTTTGAATTGGGTTTTTTGTCATAAAATTGAATAAATTATATTATATTTGATAAAATTTCCTAGTAATTGGCATGGGATGTTCTACTTATTATCATGAATGACTCTTGTTCATTATTTTCTAGTTCCTCGGGCATTCATGGTTCATTATGATGAAACAGCTGATCGTTAAGAAGGTTGACCTGACAGAGGAGGATGAGGCATGTAAGTAATATTTTAATTCCATTAAGAGGATTATTTTGGTTAAGTATAATGAGAGAGATTCATATCATCATTTAGAGCACTTCATAGGGGAGATTGAGAACACATTTGGTCTGGTCTGAGTATGATCTATGTTTTGGGTACTAGAGGTAGTTTTTCAAATACAGGGAGTTATTCATCAGTGATGGAAATTTTTTCATTGTCACTACATGGAGGCTGATTTTTTGTGCATTGAATTTTAAAGGGACTTCCAGGAAGATTTCCTCTCGTTGATGATGAGGGAATCCCATGGAGAGGGGATAATATCCAATTTGATGTTGATCCTGAACATGTAGGATATCGGGGGTCAGGTTCAAGGACATCATGCACATTTCTTCTGATGTTTTAAAAAATGAGGAATCCAGAGTGCAACATCTAGTGGAGGTTATTCATCTAGTTATCAGCTATGAAGTCACACCATTTACTCCCCCGATATATCTAAAGGAGTTTAATAATGATGACTTTTTAGAGAGGATCCATCCATTGGGAGTTGAGAATCATCATTGGGTCTAATAGGTCATTCTTAGGATTAGGGATTTTGGAAGTGGGACTTGGTTGTTTAGACAATCAAGGCAACAATGATTAGGGAACACTCATCGACTATTTAATTCCAAAAAATAGGGAAAAACTAGTTTCTAAGAAAAATTCATAGTTTTTCCATTTTTATGTCATATCATTAAGATATAAGGGCACAAATAGGTTCAATTTCCAACCACTCAGGAGGCTATTTTCAAATATTTGGTCAGGATCCTTTTAAAATAAAATAGTTTCCTCTAGGATAGTTCTAGAATAATTGACCATAGGTTGTTTTTCTGATGCTTATATTAGGTGGAGTTGGTATAAGGGCCCATACTTACACATTACATAATATTGATTTATGTCAATAATTTACATTCAATCACATTAAGGATAATTTCAGGTTTGGAGTTTTAGATAATTAGTCCATAACAAGTACATAACAACTCAATTATTATAATGCAGAAATGTCAAGTCACTATATATTTTTTCATAATCTAAAACATTTAAAATGAAACATGAATTCTATTTTGAAATAAAAATATTAATTTAATTCATATTTTCTTATTCCTTTATCATACCCATCTTTATACCCTCTATATAAAAATTTAAAAACATGGGAGGAGTACAAAAAGATCAGTAAGGTATATAAAATAAGGAATGAAACTGTTAGTCCAAGAATATTTTGATCTTATGAATTTGATTCACAAATTCTTACTTTTCACCCTCAAAAAATAAACCATCTAGAATACCTCATGAAATCATATGATACCTATAAAAAACTATAGAATTCATAAATCATAATGGTAACATGTGAATTCCATATCATTCTTACATTGTAGCTTTCATGGCTATATAGGGAGTGACCTTCATGGTAACATTTGGATGTCCCATCATAACATATTCCTCAAATATATCCGGAGAAATATTATTGTTTAACTCTGTCTCGCTACCCAATACACTAGAGTGGAATCACGGTCTCCCCTGCTCTCATTTTATCACAAAACCACCTATATACATAAACAATTCCGAATAACAAAAACATAATCCTAACACACTAGACAAGCATAAAAGAAAAATAACATTTCCACTTTAAAATCACATTTCATCTTCACATGTCGCACACACATTAATGAAAAAAATTTAAAATAAAACGTCAAACTTGTAATGTAGACATCCAAATGTAATATATATATATATATAATTGAGAAATTCAGTTCATGAGGTACTTGATAAATAATTCCATTTTATTGAAATAATCAATAAATTTTTAAAAGGTAATTAAAACATATAAAAAGAAGATTTTTGAATCATAATGTCTCATACCAATTTATAACTTTTGAATGTAATTGAAATTTTTAAACATTCATTTTCATATTAATAAATCCTTCATACATATTGAAATCATGGATATTAATGAGAACTATTTAAAAGAATAAATCATTAAAACATTAAAAATGTTGTTTTAGTTAGAGTCCATTACCACATGAAAAACACCTGAATAAAAATCATTAATGAATAAACAATAAACAAAAAATTAAATATCATGAGAATATATAAATTCATGACATGATGTGTCAAATGGTTTTATATACACATCATTGAAAAATAATGGTTCATAACACCCTGATATTCTCAATGAAAGGAGATTGCGATAAAATCTCTTCCCTTCGGTCTGAATCGTCAAATACAGTCATTATCATCCTGAATAAAAAACTAAGGATAAATATTTACTTGATTTAGAACCTTTTTAAAGTTTATTATCCTTTTAATATCACTTATTATCATATTATAACAATTACGTAATTATATAAGTTCATATCAGATGTTTTTTCGATATTCGGTACTTGAGTCGAAATTGAACATGGTATGATGTTAATAGACCATGTGGTCATATATCACGACCCGTCCCCTTGGGCCCGTAATGTGACTACCCCAAGCCCGCTTTCTATAGGCAATGGGTTGGGGACTAGAATTGGAATGGATGATCTCTAAAATGAGAAGTAATTTCCTTTAAAACTATACAAACACACAATTCATGAACACTAAAAGATGCAGCCACAAAGTAAAAATAAATTTGTAACGGTGTGTACTGAAAGTAATGGGCTTGAAATACAAGTCCAACTAAAATGTACAACTATAAATGAAAAATATAAAGAAGCCCCTAGGATCGTCCACTAAGTATCCTACCTGAAGTGTTGGTACTGCTCCTCTCCACTGCTCTCCACATCAGACAATCTCCTCCGTGTACCACCTAGTACTGGCTCCCTCAAGTCTCATCAAAGCTGATAATTGTATGCAGAAGACACAACATGGTGTTGGTGAATCCCGTTCATGGGTGAGTATAACAATACCCAGTAGGGACCTAGAGACCCCCGATGGCCTCTCAGAATACTACAATGGAAAACCCACAAAGCATAATCTAAATCACAATGCAAAAAGAAATAGACACAGCTCAAACCAGGTATATGTAAAGAAAAAAAGTATAGATGATTATCCAAAAATCTAGATCATCTTATTCTATCGAGAGGAAATTCTAATGACCATACGAAGTATGAACCACACCAGATCGGTTGGTACTAAACCCCACAAGGCCCACATAGGATCCAACCCACATAGAGTCAATATGTACTAACCCCAACAAGACCAAAACAGGATTTGGCCCGCATGGAGTCTATAGGTGCTAACCCACACAATACCCACATAGGATCTAACCCACATAAGATCATTATACACTAACCCACATAGGATCCATGAGTTCAGACCCACATAGGATTTGACCCACATAGGATAGGTATGTCGCTGGTCCATGATAGGATCACTAGGTGTTGATCAAAACAAGTTCACTAGGTGCACACCCACATAGGATCGTTCGATACATATCCTTCCCGAATTCAATATAAATGATTGAAGGAGGAGATCCATAACCCTTATCCATTCCCAACACTGATGGGGGAGACTCCTAACCCTTGTCCGTCCTGAATGCAATATGAACACACAACTCATCTTCCCATCAATCATTCCAAAACACCCTTTCAATAAAAACACCTTTTTATTGAAAACCATTTCCATCAAAACCATTTCCATGCCAAACCATTTCAATTCCAAACCATTTCAATAAAACTCCATTTTTATTGGAAACCAATTCCATCAAAGTCATTTCAATCTCAACCCATTTTAATAAAACAAACTTTTAATTGAAAACCCATTTTTCATCAATGCATTTACAATTTTAGAAATCATAATTTAAAATCAACATTTTAAATTCAAAAATCCAAATCACTTTGCACAACCATTCACCAAGATTTCACAATTTCATCAAAACCATAAATCTTCACTGAAGAATATTTATAACATGATTTTCACAATCAAAACCATTCAAATAAACCAATTTGAAACTAAGACAATCAATTATAACAAGAGGAGTCGAGAGTGAAGCCTCCTACCTAAAAGGTGTTGATGAAAACCACAACAGTCAAAGAACGCTCAAGAAACCTAGGTTTATTCTCCAAAAACCAGCCTTAGATCACTTCTTCTTGCAAGATCAAGACATAATCTCATCATATTTAACATCCAGACACTTAGATCTATCCATAATTGGCATAGATCTAAGAAACTGATAGGAGAGGACAATTAGATCTATGTAGATCTAATTAACCAATAAAGAACGGTAAAGAACGGTCACATAGCTCAATAATCCAGCTTCGATTCTCTAATATAGGCCTTCATATCGCCTCTGGAATGACGAGAGAACCCTATTAAACCATAGGGGAATAAAAATCCTGATTTAAAGCTACATAAGAGCTTAAACGATGAATGTAGATGCAAAAACGAGTGAGATCCACTTTTATAGGATCTCATTTAAGTGGCCGCACGGTTTTCCCGCACGGTTAGACAAACTATGCACTAACTGTGCCTTAGCCAATTCCTCGGAAGACACTCTAAGAATGGATTGGCCACATGGTTAGACAAATTGTGCTCCACCCATGAGGATGCTACTGCCTCAAGGGCCAACTACACACGGTTTGGCCGCATAGTTTAGATAACCCGTGCGCCGCCCATGTGACTTCCCCTTTGCCTAAAAACATCATTTAAAGTTCTCCCGGCTCTCCCATTCATGACCTTTAACATTAAAACAATTAAAAGCATCAAGAAATGGTTACATACCAGAAACCGGGGGTACAAAATTCTCCCCACCATTGGACTTTCCATCCTCGGAAATTAGAAAACCTTCACCCAACTGAATGAGTTCCGGCCACTACTATTTCATTTCCTTCTCACGTTCCCATGTATCTTCCTGAATCGGACCATGCTTCCATAAGACATGAAGTAGAACGATGATTTTTCCATTCAAGTCTTTCTCTTGACTATCCACAATCTGTACCGGGATATATATCAACAAAGCATCCAGCTCTAGGTCAATGTGATCCCATCTGATCACATGGCCAGGATCTGGCCGATACTTTTTCAACTGAGATACATGGAAGAAATTATGCACCAAACTGAACTATGATGGTAATGAAAACCGATATGCCACCTCTCCAATATGTTCCAGTAACTCAAAAGGACCAATGAATCTAGGAGATAACTCACCATGCTTCCCTAAATGACGATGTCCATGCCTTGGAGAGATCTTCAAGAAGACATGATCACTCACAACAAACGACAATAGTCTTCGACGGTGATCTGCATAATATTTCTGATGACTCTGAGCTGTCTCCAACCTATTTCTAATAAATAGGATCTTCTCTATTGTCCATTGGACAAGGCTTGGCCCGACTAGTGATGTTTCACCCATTTCCTCCCAACATATTGGAGAACGACAAGGATGCCCATACAATGCTTTAAACGGATCCATACATATCGAGGCTTGATATCTATTATTGTATGAGAACCCCACCAAGGGTATATGATCCTCCCATGGTCCACCAAAATCCATTACAGAAACCTACAACATTTCTTCCAATGTTTGTATCATCTGCTCAGATTGACCATCCATCTGGGGATGATGTGCCGTGCTCATAGTCAACTGAGTTCCAAGGGCTGGCTATAATGATTTGCAGAAACGAGATGTAAAACTTGGATATATATCTAAGACTATAGAAATAGGTACACCATTCCTCTTCAATGCCTCTCGGATATATATTTTTCAATGATCTTCCACCAAATGAGTTTCCCGAATAGGGATGAAATGAGTTGACATGGTTAGACGATCCACTATCACCAAAATGGCATCATGTTTCTAAACTGTTCTTAGAAGACCTATAATAAAATCTATGTCTATTTGATCCCATTTCCACACTGGTATAGTTAAAGTTTGTATCATATCATCTAGTATCTGATGATCTTCTTTAACCTGTTGAAAAATTAAGCACCGTGAGACGAACATGGCCACCGTCCTTTTCATGACGCTCCACCAAAACTGCACCTTCAATGCCTTATACATATTCTATGTACCTAGGTGTACCGCCCATATTGAACTGTGGTATGCATGCAGGAGTTGTTCCCGAAAGACCATAGGTACAACCATCCTATCTCTAAAACAAAAAAATGAACCCCCATAAAGTTTCCAGCCATCAATGGTCTCCGCACCATTGAGTTTTGAACTTATAAACAGATATTATGCATTAGATGATTGTTCTTTTTTGATCATCATTACTAAATTAGGAACAAGTGTAGCTGAAAAAAAAATAGAAACATCACCTCGTTCTTCACATTCCACATGCATGTCGGCTAAGAAATACATCAACTTCCATTCATGTAAAGCTTCTTTTTCCAATTTAGCATATGACTTTCTACTCAATGCATCTTCCACCGAATTCCCATTCACTTGTGTGTACTTAAAGAAAAAGTCAACCATCTGGAGATATTCTATCATTCTCCTTTTCCTCAGATTCAAATATCACTATAAGAAAATGTGTTTCGAGCTTTTGTGATCTATAAACACAGTAAATTTCTCACCAAAGAGATAATGTATACATGTCTTCAAATTGTGGATGACTGTAGCTTACTCCAAATCATGTGTTGGGAAATTCTTCTAAAGCACCCTTAACTACCTTGAGCCATAAGCAAGCACATGATCTCTTTGCATGAGAACACAACCCATCCCTGATCTCGATGCATCACAATACACCACATACCCCTATCCTGATTCTGGCAAGATCAAGATAGGCATCGATGTAAGCCGAACTTTCAGTTCCTGGAATGACTTATGAATTTCTTCTATCCATAGGAATGGAGCATTATTCTTTGTCAGAGCTGTCATTGGTGAAGCTAGTCATGAGAAATCATGCAAAAAGCCTCGGTAGTAACCAGCGAGACCAAGAAAAATGCGTTTCTCGAACACATTCTTCGGTGGTTTCCAAGAGATAATAGCTTATATCTTTTCAGGATCAACATAAACGCCTTTCCCAGAAATTACATGGCCAAGGAAACATACTTCCTGTATCCAAAAATCACACATTGATAATTTTTCATACAAATAATGACCTCTACAGATTTGTAACACTGTTTCTAGGATCACCTCATTATCATCCCTTGTCTTTGAATACCCTAAAATTCCAACTACAGAAACCACAACAAAAGAATCCAAATATTGTTAAAATATCTGATTCATCAAAGCCATGAAGACCCCTGGTGAATTCGTTAGACTGAAAGGCAAGAATAGATATTCATAGTGGCCATATCTACTTTTGAAAGTTGTCTTTGGAATATCCTTCTTCTAAACCCGCAATTGGTGATATCCTGATCGCATGTCAATATTGGAGAACCACTAAGCTCCCATTAATTTATCGAATAGATCATCAATGATTTGAAGTGGATATCTATTCCTTATTGTAACTTGGTTAATCTTATGATAATCAACACAAATCCAAAGAGTTTGATTTGCCTTCTTCACAAACAACAACAGTGCTGTCCAGAGAGAAGTACTTGGTCGAATGAACCCCTTGCTCTCTAGCTCATCTAACTGCACTTCCAATTCTCGTAACTCTGTTGGTGCCATTTTATAAGATGGAAGGGAAATAGGACTAGTCCACGGAAGGAGATCAATCATAAACTCCACTTCCCTTAGAGGTGGTAACGCTGAGAAGTTGTTGGGAAATACATCTGGAATTTGATCCACAACAGATGGAAAACTATTTTCCTCAATCACTTCCATTGATACCTAAGTAAACATTGCAAATTGGGTAGATATTGTTCCAACCATTGGTGCCAACAATTTCTTTGAACCTTTCTTTACCATCCTATCTCCTCCGAAGAGATGGTTGATGTCGTCCTCAGTCATTAAACTAACTTTTCTCCTATAACAATCGATGTGAGGTTGAACCATTTTCCACCAATCCATGCCCAGGATTACATCATATACATCCATATCCAAGATCGAGAAGTCCCATTTTAACTCAGCTCGATAAACAGTTATAACACATACTCTACACACAAAGTCTTGAAATCCTCTTTCACCAAGAGGAGTTTTCAGTTTCAAAAAAGAAGGCATCATTTCTAGTTTTAATCATAGAAAGTAAACAGAACAAGAAGCAATGAAGGAATGTGATGCACTAGTTTCAAAGATCACTTGAAAAAGGGTAGAATTCATATAAATCATACCTCTCACCATAGATGGTACAACCTGATCATCGACCATCATCTACTCAGCACCATACAATTGATTCATCGCTGCATTGTTCTCCTTGTAGCCTTGCTGAGAATTCCCCAGATGAGGAGTCATGGTATTTTTAGAATCAACATGGCTAGCTCTGTTATGATGATGAGACTGATTCTACTGTTCTTGTCATGTCAAAGCATACGATGCTTGCGATGCCTAAGAAGTTTCATGTGCACCCAACCTCAGAGAATTCCTATAATAGCGCTATAGATGACCTATTTTCTTGTAATTGTGACATGATCTAGGTTGTCTAGTACCCTCTCTCTTTATGTGTTGAATAAAACCACTTTGAAAGAAACCTGATTTTCTCTGGGGTCGTGCAGGAAGACTCACTGATCCCGTCGTCTGGTTCTGATTTTCACTCACACTGTGGAAATAGGTATCCCATTTCCTCTTGTTCCCAGTGGATGAGTTCCGACCATTTCCCATAGGTATTATCATTCCTCATCTTATCAATACTGAGATATCATGTTTAGAAATAGGTGCTCTATTCACCATATCTGTATAATATGTAATACAGAGCACCACAATCTTCGATCAAATCCCTTTCCTTAGCCCCAATTCTAAGATTCAGGCCTTCAACGACACAGTTTTTGCAACCTATGGTGCATAACAAACTAAATTCATGAATTTAGCCACATAATTTGTGACATAGAGACTCTCTTTTTTCAAGAGGAAGAATTCCGTCATTTTCTAGATCTTGAACATGTGAGGATAGAATTTTTTATTGAACAATTCTTCAAAATCCACCCAGGAAAGGCCTTCATCCGATTTAGACAGCACCACTAATTCCCACCACTGACGTGCAAGATCCTCGAGAATATATTCTCCCACTTTACTTTTATCACTAATGGGGTGTCGATGAAGTTGATGATATGAGTCATCTTACTTAGCCACACCTCCACCTTCTCGGGATCAGCATCACCCCGAAAGTCTGGGGGATTCTACTTCATGAACTAAATGGTATGATCTACATGCCTTGGTTTATTCCTCCGATTCCCCGTATGCACGGCTTGAAAATCATGGAAAATACTTTGAACTAGCTCTTGGTTCACCAATGGTTTAGGTGCAACCTCATTCTCCACAGCTTCTTCGGGTTGGTTTTGACGACGCCGACCGGGTGCCCTTTTCTAAACCAACAACAAAATCCATCAAAATCTACCTCTAGCAACTGGTGGCTGAGCATTTAAAATTCTATCACATCATATGTCACTACATTGTTTTCAAAACAACCTTTTTCCCATGTTCAATTTTTTTTTAAACATTCCTCATGCCTTTTGAAAATCAACCCATTTTCAAAATACACCAAATATTTGGTTTTCAAAATCTTTCATTGAAAACAATTTCTTTATTTTTTCTGAAAATTTTCACCTTGCACAAAATCACAAATCATTCCCCATAGTGATTAATGAAATCTTAGTGGGAATTAATTCCGCTACAATGCATGTCTTTCTTGTCTCATTGGCTAAACCCATGACAATGACATTTCCAACATTCTAGAATCGTATAATAAAAACTTATGCACCCAACCCCTGGTAACTTGATGTTCAACATAAGCGGGTTAGCTACGTCCTTTTTGGCTTTACATTTCAAGTTCCGACAATCCTACTCCTATATATGATTTCAACCCAAGGAATTGACAAGAATGAATTTCAACTCCAAGACCAAGAACATCGATGACTACTTGTTTGGAAAGGACCGAACAAGCTGGTACCATTTGTAATGACCCACCACTTCTCATTGGATTGAGAGTACCGAGAGTCATTACTAGGCCTTAAGAGATATCCACAAGGTGCCAAAGGCTGGTAATAAACACAGAAGGACTTCAAGTACAAATGGGGGACGATTTACCCTTTAAGAAATAACCCATAAACAACCATAACCAAATATTCACTAAATGATGCATGAACAAATGAAAGACCAATAAAAACTTTATTTATACCAATTACATCAAAGTGCACAACTGCAGAAGACCAAACTAAGCAGCAAAGTACACAACATATGAACAAATGAAGTCTCTCAAAAGACACTACAACTCCATGATCCAAAAGTTCCAAGATCCACAACATCTCCCAAGCATCATCACAAGCCACTAGCAATAAGATGCTTTACCTTTATATGTGTCCTGGAATACGACATCTACAAAAGAACCATCATGCCAAAGAAAGGGGTCAGTATAAAATGTATAAGGTTTTCCCAATGACTTACGTACTCAGGCCACTAGGATAGAAAGGTTACCAAAATTTATATAAATAATAGTTCAAATAAAACAATTTCTCAAAAGAAGTTTATAACTAAATATAAACAAGTATCCAAAACCATTCATAACCAATGACATTCCCAAATTAATTGAAACAAATTTTCCAGAAAACTATTTTTCCAGAAAAATTAGCAAACAATATATAGAACCACTTCACAATATCCCTTTTTGTCATAACCAACCATTCCACAAACCCATGCAACCAACCATGCATGCTACCTGGAAGAAGGGGAAACCCTAACCATTATCCATACCAACAATGATGGGGGAGACTACTTACCCTTATCCAACCCAAATGCACATGAATGTTTGATGGGGAGAGACCTAACCCTTATCCATCCCAACACTGATGGGGGAGACCCCAAACCCTTATCCATCCCGAATGCAATATGAATGTATGATGGGGGAGAGACCAAACCCTTATCCATCCGATAATTGATGGGGGAGACTCCTAACCATTGTCTGTCCCGAATGTAATATTAACACACACCACATCTGCCCATCAATCATGCGAAAACACCATTTCAATAAAAACACCTATTAATTGAAAACCATTTCCATTAAAACAATTTAAATGGAAAACCATTTCAATTCCAAACCATTTCAATAAAACTCCCTTTTTATGGAAAACCAATTACATCAAAGTCATTTAAATCTCAAAACATTCCAATAAAACACCCTTTTTATTGAAAACTCATCTACATCAAACCATTTACAATTTCAGAAATCATAATTTAAAATCAACATTTTAATTTCAAGAAGCCAAATCCCTTTGCACAACAATTCACAAAGATTTCACAATTTCATCAAAACCATAAATCATCACTATAGAAGATTTATTCCATTATTTTCACAATAAAATCGATTCAAATAAACCAATTTGAAACTAAGACAATCAATTCCAACAGAGGAGTCGAGAGTGAAGCCTCCTACCTCAATGGTTTTGACGAAAACCAAAACGGTCGATGAATTCTCATGAAACCCGAGGCAATTCTCTCAAAACCCTCCTTAGATCACTTATCCTTGGAAGAAAAATAAAAATTCTCATCATATTTGTAATCCACACACTTATATCTACCCATAAATGGCATAGATCTATAAAACCAAGACAAGAGGAGAATTAGATCAATTAGATCTAAGAAACCGATCAAGAATGAAGAAGAACGATCACATACCTCAAGAATCCGGCTTCGATTCACCAAGAGAAGCCATTGGATCTCCTTAAAAATGATGGGAGAACCTTCTTTAACCTTATGAGAAGCAAAATCCCGAGTTAGGGCCACTCAATAGCTTAAAAGAGGAACATAAAGGAAAAAATGAGTGAGGTCCACTTTTATAGAATCTCATTTAAGTGGCCACACGGTTTTCCCACATGGTTAGACAAACCGTGCGCTAACTGTGCATTAGCCACTACCTGGTGAGACACTCTACAAATGATTTGGAAGCAAGGTTAGAAATACTATGCACAACCCGTGCGAAAGCTACTGCCTCTAGGGCCATCTACGCATGGTTTGGCCGCACAGTTTAGACAACTCGTGCACTGCCCGTGCGACTTCCCCTTTTCCTCAAAACATCATTTAATGTTCTCCAGACTCTCTCATTCAACACCATTAACTTTAAAACCATTAAAAGCATCATGAAAGGGATATATAAAAGAAAATTTGGGGGGTACTACAATCGCTAAGTACTAACCCCCGTAAGACCCACACATGATCTGACCTGCCCATATTCAATAGGTACTAACCCCCACAAGACCCACAAGGGATCTAATCCACATAGGATCGGTATGCACTGACCCAAATAGGATTGCTGAGCGCTGGCCCACAAAGGATCTGACCCACACAAGATTGGTATGTCGTTGATCCACGAAGGGCCACTCTAAGGCTAGTCCTCATCGGGACACGTACTACTGATCCACATAGGATCCCTAGGTGCTAATCAACACAGGATTTATAAGTGTTGACCCATACATTATCGCTTTGTACTAACCTCTATATGATTAGTATACAACTTCTACCTCACTACAATCCACTGGATTCCCACTCATAGTACTCTTGATTCTGGGAGAACCGCTCCTCAATCCATCAGCCATATTTCATCTAACATGAAGTCTCATGAAACAATTTCTCGATGATCTGTCACTTCACAAGGGTCTCAACACAACAGCTGGTGCGTCAACCAGATGTCCAGTCTATATGTTATTGGAATTTCAGTGCCGATGGCCTGATTAGAATCAAAGTTGATCCAACCAACCAATACTCCATATTTCCCCAAAACACTCAGGTAGTATATCAAAAGGACCATCTCCCTAAAATGATGCCATCTCCATAGAAGGTTCATCAAACGGATGTCTGGTTCGCAAGATAGGATAACTTAAGCGTAACTGGGCCTGAGAGGGGTACGGATCCAATCCGACCCGATCTAGGCAGACCCGACCCACCCTTGCCTAAACGATATTGGGTGAGCACAAGTGGGATAGGTCGCGGAGAGCTCTTCCCATTGGCTAGCATGACCCACATGAGGTCATGTGGTCTATTTCTCTCGAACGACTCAAAATATCCATTCAACTCCATTAATTGGTAGCACCACATGGAGCTACCTCATTACCTGTAGGACCCGTAGGATGCGGGTCCCTTTTTCACCTCCACCGCAACTTCCTTCAAAGTGGTGCGTGACTTCCCACCACCTCCCCCTCTATGACCAGCCACAACCTATGGCCCGTCTGACTCCAGCAACGCCGAGTTGAGCTGCTCTTCCACTAAAGTCAGTGGTTGCGGGCTACTTCTCTCGTCTGTCGGCGCCGCCGCGCCAGTGCCGCATCGGCACTCCATCCATGGGGCTCTGGCGACGCTCCGGAGCTCCATTTTCACTTTTTCTCTTGTCTACAAACTCCCCAAGATTTCTCCATTGCTGTGAGGCTCCCAAATTCCAGATTCTGATGAGGTTAAAAATTTTCACCCGAAGAACACAACAAGAACGAAGTGGTAGCAGTCATGGACGTTTTTATTTGGCAAGCGCCCTCCGCGTTAACATATATCAAGCAGTAGGAATTTTATTTCATCAAATATAATTTCAAAAATAAACCCCCTACCACATAAACAATCATAGGTATTGGAGTTTTTGGCGGAAGGAGATTCCACATCGGAGTGAGGTTGTCAGCGTTCATCGAACCTAGATCATCGCTGCCCAAGCTTGCATCCTCTGTCTGGGGAAGATGTCGCATCAGTTAACCATAGGTTCCTTTCATGGTGAGGCTCTGTAAAATCTCTGCCCTGATCCACATTTAAATAGGGGTGTAAAATGTGAGTAAAGCACCGATGAATTCATGAGTTTCATTAAATAAATGAACCTCTCAATTCCACAATGGTGCATTTACAAATAAAGGATATGAAAGCCATTAATTACCTTGACAAGTCACTGGTCCCCACCGCCATTGGTCATCTCCTGGAGAGAAAGAAATAAAATAAAATTTTATGTTATTTTATTATTTTTTTGTAATTTCCAAAATATTAACTTTTTCTTCAGACCTACTATGGTTGAAGTGAAGATTCCCTTAAGTGAATTCCAGTGTTGTGGATTCAACGGTGCCCTCTTATTTTTAATTTGAGCATCAGTTCCAAAGATTGAAAATTATGCCCGTGCATTTACTAAATGTACCATAAAAAGTTCTGAAATTCACTCTGGGTACACCGGGCCTCATAATCAGGCACCGTCAGATTTCATAGACCCATAATAATCACAAATAATTTAAAAAAAAAATTAGATGAATTTTTTTTGTTTTGACATCATAAGTCCATGATCTCTAGAATAACATTCATTAAATAATAGTCACATACAATATATATATATATATATATATCATTCATACCTTGAAATCAATTCATTTAATATGTATACGAAAAATGAACAACATAACAATCATAGAGATGGTATGTTGTATATACGCATGAGTAACATTTCCATTTTTCAATAATCATTCTGGAAAGAAGTTATATGTAATTTTATCCTTCCATAATTACGATGACATATTTTATATCATAATAATCACTTTTATATATTTATATCTTTAATATGTGGGATGAGGTGATTAAAAACGAATCACATCACTCCTTAGAGGTGATAGTTCACTTGTATACACAAACGATTAATTCTTTACCCATCTAATGGAAGTGGAGATTTATTTAGGTGATGATATTAACATAATTAAATCTGACTATATTGAGGATACTATATTTGTTATTTAATCTTGGATGAATAATATTGGAAGGAAATGGATGAAGAAATAAAATCAAAACAC
Source organism: Viscum album (assembly GCA_963277665.1). Lineage (NCBI taxonomy): Eukaryota > Viridiplantae > Streptophyta > Magnoliopsida > Santalales > Viscaceae > Viscum > Viscum album. The sequence goes on from OY728119.1 coordinate 2,127,726,169, forward strand.
TTAAAAACATTACCTTTCTTTCAGATGATCACCATTCATAACACCATAACACCACTAAGGAGGGTGTTCTTCCAAAATTGAGGATTAAATAATTTGGGTAGGTATTACCTGAATGGTTTTGGGAGGATATTTTCTTATCTGAATGTTTTTTGACGTGTGATTAACATATATGAATGGGTTCTCTTTTATTATAGAGGAGAGGGGAACTCTTGGAAACTCTTAAAATATTAAATTAATATAATTTTTTTAACTAAAAACGACTAATTTTTTTTCAGTTGATGATAAGTTGATAATGGTTTTAATAATATCAACCAAAATTTTTTAGACAAGTGTTGATTTTGTTTTAAACCTTGTTTTTTTGACCCCTACCAACTCTTACTTTTTTATCAAGTAATTTAAAGTTGAGGGATAACATAATTACCATAACATGCTGAAAGACTAATTAATTATCCATTATCGATAGTTTTAAACTTATCTAAACATCATGTAAGAATTATAGATATTTATAAATTTAATATCATTTAAATAAATAAAATATATTTTATGATATGAATTATTTCAATTTGGACATGATTATTTACACGAGTCTTTTAAAAACATCATAACATTTTCATTCATTCAAAAAAAACAATTTTTACTCTTTATTTAAATGAAAAATAATTCAAAAAAAGCATTTATGTCATTAAATATTTCAAATTATATCTATTTTATTTTTATTAATATCATTTATTTCATTCTTCCTTTAATAAATTAATTATGAAACCGTCACTGTGTCATAATTAAATATAATTATTTAATGTCTAACAATTGAAAATAAAATTTCATGATGTAGATAAACATTATATATTTAAAATTAATTTTCATATTATAATTTTTCATCTATATAACGATATATTAAAAATTATTTGGTAATTAGAATTATGAGTATGACATTTTTAAATTATCTTTAAACACAATATAATAAATGTCATATTCTTACCCAAGTAGTTTAAAAAGTTTATCATATTGGCCTAAGGTTTAATACGGTAGAAACCCACTAATAAAATGTAATTATCACAAGTGTTAGGCTTATATTAAATTGTTATAATAGTATTGTAACCTTTAGTTACCTGATTTACCTTTAACCGTGTTAAATAATATACTAAAGTTACTATTTCCAAAAAATTAATTTGACCATATTAGATCACAATGTTAATATTTATTACAACCATGTCAAGCCATTTTTCATAATTCGAATAACAGAAGTGGATAAATTATGTTTATAACTAATTATGCAAATGTGTCAAGAAGGTCGTTAAATGAGATGTTCCCAATTTAAAAGAGTTTATATAACTATTTTAAATATAAAAAATTATTCAAATGAAATAACTTGGATTAAATGAAAAAAAATAATTATACATTAAAATAAATTAAAATGATAATCTAAAAATATAAAATAATATGTCAAAGCAGATTTAAATTAAAATAAATTATTTTCACTATTCATTAAAATATGAAATTTATCATAAATTATTAATGTGCAACCAATGTAGATTTTGATGTCCTGCTTCAAAATAAGAAGTATATTTTGTAAAATAAAACAAATAAAATTATCAAAAACTAATTTTAAAACAAGTGCTTATTCAAAATGTGGAAACATTGCATTTAAAAAAATACGTATTTTATATGTAAAATGAATTTGTTCATATATACTGTCTAGAAAATAGAAAAGATGAATTTTAACCATTACATAGAATTTATAAATCATTAATTTAATTCAATATGATTTATTTGATAGTTTTATGAATAGAATTATTCACAATTTAATATATTTTCCTAAAAAAACATCATTTATATTAAATTTGATTTTAGTTTAATTTTTGGTTAATTTTCTATCCAAGGAATCATAATATAAACATGGGTAAACAATATTTTAATAATTCAGTAATCATTTTTCATTCCTTCCATTGTATTGACTACGCATTAACTACCACTTGAAATAATAATATTACAATATATTATTTTTTTCGGTATAATTTAGTCTTGTCGCAATGTATGATTTCAGAGAAAATCATTGTTGTGTGTCAGGTACACTATTAGGCATAGTGTCCCTTTAAGGTAGAATTAGAATCTAGTTCATAAATATTAAAATACATTGAAATGTATTATTCTATAATTTCATGGAATGTTACATCCTTCCCCCTTTTGTAAATTAATTCATGGAAATTTTAAATTTGGTCATGGTAACTAAGTATTTACATTTCAAAATAACTTTATTGAAATTAAAAATAAAAAATATACTTAATAAAAAATACAATTTTAAAGAAATAATGTGAAGTACAGAGGTGAACTGAGAAAAAAAATATTAGGGTTCCATGTTGGAAAAAATTTATATTTAAGAGAAAAAATCCATCATGTTTTTATGGAGAGTGATAGAAATCATTCTCAGGAGAATTTAAATAATAACACAACCATAAATTTGTGATTGATTAAACGGAATTTAATTTCATAGTAGGAAATATCAACAGAAAACTTTCCAATTTTAATATCATTTTCAAATTGTTGAGTATTTCATTTAATTAATTTAATTCATAGAATATGAACATAAGAAATATACATACAATACATGTAGAGTTCAATTTGCTAATCAAATTAAACACAAATTCAACTTTTTTCTCAAAATGATGAGTATTCAATATGAAATATTCCTGCATTATAAATTCGAATAGACAAATAGATAATCAAATATTCAAAAAAATTAAAAATATATTTCTCCAATCTTGAAGCACTAACCCAAACCAATATGGTTATGACAAGATAAAATAATTCTCCAAAAAGAATTAACCACTGAATGTTGAAAAACTACTTTTAATCTCCAAAATTAAATTTTAATACCAAATTTTAAATGTAGATCATTTAAAAAATAACAATCCTTATATCCCTTAAAATAATAAAAACTAATTTTGAAACCCAAAAAATATAGTAATTTAAAACAATAGTCCTAAAAGATAGAGTTAAATATTTTTTAGCAAATGAATTCAATTACTCTTGAAGTGTCATACAAAACTAGTTATCCTAATATTCCCCAAGATACTCTAACTACATCCATAAATAACTCTAATCACTAAAATTCCATCATTGATTATTTCAAAATACAATTAACCCATTATTATTCAAACAAAATACTATATTATTATATTTACCTTGATCATTTAGGATTACCAAAATAGAAAACATTTTGTAAAACAAAATTAATCACATAATCTCCATTTCATTTTCCAATCCCATGTAAATATTTATTATAAAACAAATATTCTAAAAATATACTTATTTTTAATACCTCAACTATTTCAACTAATAATAAAAAGTCTTACTAACCTGGGTCTTCACGTAGGCTAGTTGAAGGCGATTCACCCTTGGAACCCATTGGTTGTGGGTTTGATTCTCGGAACATTTCTAGATACAACGGGTTGTCACCCATCCCTTAGGCTCACCTTTTTATAATACTATATCATTATTATTAAATTCTAAAAATCTTATAATGTCCTAAAAATAACAATAAATTTTTTTATGTCAAATTTTTTCTCATACCTTTCATTTCTCATCCAAAATGTAATAACCGTTAACTTCCTGAAAATCAAAATATCATATAAAGGTTATCCATTACTTAGAAATTATGTCCACGAAAGAAAATTATTTTGTAAATAACATTTTCACATAAAAACATGAGGTTTACATATTACACAACTAATAAATTTCTTCAAACGTACCTTAATTATTAGTATATTATTAGTATTTGGAAAAATTTCAACATTCTTTAGTATTCCATAACTATTAAATCCTTTATATATAGAAATCATATTATTTCAGTGTTATTCATAATCCATTAAGTATAAATTGACACCTTATATATTAATTACTCATTCCAAAAAATCAAATATATTGATTATATCTATTTGATTCAGAAATATCAATTAGTTCATGTTTCATACTTTATGTATAAGAAGATAATTAATAACATGAATCAAAATTTATATATGTACTTGAACTTCCTTTTCCATTTTAGCATGTTCTACTAAATCCAAAAATTAAACATTCACAAGAATTGTGGTATTTCACCTTTCTATGAGTTGTATTAGTAGATATTTTGAAACAATTTGAAAAATATACCATGACCCATATATATTTTTTGAAATGAGTAGGTGTTGGAAAACTAAGACCATTTCATATGGATGTTTTGAACACTCATGAAGCTATAAAAATCATTTGAAAAATATATTGTGATAATAGTGATGATCAAATTTTAGGGGATTGATAAGAAGGTTGTCAATGATATCTTTCCATTCATCTAAAAAATGAACCTTAATATTCTGAAAATAATCATCACATCAACATGAAATGAATTATTGAATGAAAAATACACTATTGATTAAAGATAATATAAATGTTTTATAATACTATAATCCATCACCCTCCTTAAATCATTGTTCTTCATATTTTTATATGATTCCCATAATTTACCATAATACTCCAAAACTATTTATATGATAATAACAATCTTGTTTATATGGGATCATTAACCTACACACCGATGACATCTTAACCTCTAGAGTTATCTTAACATTTCTTTTGATACCAACAATAAGTACCCATCCTTAAACGTTACATAATTAGGAGTTTTGTAAATAATTGATATACATTATCATTAAAAATATTTTTAGCTTGAGTGTTTTAATGAATTTGGCCATCAAAATTACATAATAACTCAACTATTTCAATTTAGACACTTCTACTTATTATCAATTTTTTTATAATTTAAAACATTTAAATTAAAACATGAATAAATTGTATTTTTTAAAATATTAATTTAGTTAATAATATCTTCATAAATTCAGTTTCCCATTATTATTTAAAATGGAAAAAAATTTAAAAAACATTGGATGATCACAAATATATTAGTAAGGGATATAAAATAAGTAATGAAACTGTTAGTCCATAAATATTTTAAACTTATGAAAACATTTTCAAAAAATCAAACTCTCCACCCATAAAAAATAAAACCATTATCTTGACTCATGAAATAATAAGAATACTATAATATTAAACATATATATGAAAAGATAAAGGAATAATTTTTAATCCATATCATTATTAGATTGTATATTTTATGGCTCTATTAGGAGTAACCTTCAAAATTACATTTGGAAAACCCATCATAGTATATTTCCAAAATTTATTAGGAGGAACCTTATCAGTTAACTCTTTGTTCTTACCTAATGCAATAGATATCTATCATGGTCTCACCCACCGTTATTTTATCATGAAAACACCCATTTACATAAACAATTCCTGATAACTATAACATAATCATAACACATAAAACAATCATAAAGAAAAAAATAACATTTCCTCTTTGAATTCACAATTCATATTTACAAGATGCACACTCATAAATGGAAGGAAAATATTTTAAAATAAAATGGTAAATATTTTTAGTTAAAATCACAAAATTAAAGATACGTTAAAGTGATAAATTTGGTTCTTGATTTATATGATAAAAATAATTTCATGTCATTGAAATAATCTATCAATTTTTAATAGCCAATTAAATCATTTTAAAAGAGGATTTCTGAATCAATGTATCCCATAAAGCATTGAATCATTTTAATGGAATTATCAAGTTAAAACATTCACATACATATTAATAAATACATAAAATAATTTTTAAAACTGGGAAATTAATGAGAATGAGTTAAAAACATAAATCCTTAAAACATTTAAAATCATGTTTTAATTAAAGATTCCCTTACAACTTGAGAAACACATTAATAAAATTCATTAATGAATAAAAATTAAAAAACATTAAATATCATTGGAATATAGAAATTTATGATATGAAGTGTCAAAAGGGTAGTATATACAAAATGTAGGATAATAATGGTTCAAAACATCATGAAATGCCACAATAAAAAGAGATTGAGACGAAATGCCTTACCTTCTGTTTGAATCATCACGTACAATCTTTATCATTGTAAATAATAAACTTTGGTAAATTATTTAATTTATTTATAACATTTATAATTTATATTATTCATTTAAAATTACTTTTTATCTTGTTACAATACGTAATTAATAATGTTTATATTGGATGTTTTGTTGATATTCAGTACTTGAGTTGAAAATAAACATGGTATTTTATCAATAGTCTTTGTTTTCATGACTAAAAAACAATAAAATAACATTAATTAAATTATAATCAACTATATATATATATTATATCTTTAAATACATTCATTAAAAATGGATATGAAAAATGAAAAACGTTATAATCATGGAGATGGTAAGTCGAAAGTACGCATGAGTAACTTTTTCATTATTCAATGATCATAATAGAAAGTAGGTAAATATAATATCATCATTCCATAATGAGAATAATATAATTTATATCCTTCAAATCATTTAAATATCATTATATATTTTATCCATGTGATTTGGTGATTAAAAACAAATCACATTGCATTATAGTAGTGATAGTTCACTAATACGAATGAATGATGTTATCCTCTCTATGTGCATGAAAAGTAAAAACATAATTGATATTTTTTATTATATTGATATATATTCAATTAAAATCCCATATTAATTGTAATCACATCTTTATAACTAGTCATGAGATATGGTTATGGAAGACGAAATATATCGGTTCGGGGATGTGATAATTCACACATACACAAAGGCAATTAATTATTTTCCCATTTAATGGAAGTGTAAATGGATTTAGGTTATGATATTATGATAATAACATATCACTAAAATGAGGATAACATAGATATTATTTCTTCATAGATGAATAAAATATTATGGATGTGGAAGAAGAAATAAAATAGAAACACTTATATAAAAACATTACCTTTCATTCAGAAAGTCACCTTTCATAACACCTTAACACCTATAAGAAGGGTGTTGGGCCTAAAATAAGGCTTCCTAAATGTGAGGAGGTATTCTAGGAATGATTTTGGGAAATCGATGGCCTAAATAATTTTTTAAGAGCAACTAATATATAACAATGGGTTACCTTTTATAGGAGAGGGAGGGACATGCTTGGAAACAGAAAAATATTAAATTCATGTAAATTAATTTCTATATAAAAATGGATCTATATTATATTATTTAGAAGATAATATGAGGATGGCCTGATATCATCACAGTAAATAGGTTTTATACATTTTTTTAAACCTTATCTTTCGGTTTTAACCCCTTTTAACCACTACAATTTTATCAAGTAACGTACACTTGAGGGTGAACATAATTATCATTACATACCAAAAGAAAAATTAATGAGTAATTAATGGAAACATTAGTCATATATAAATTTTTTTGCAGAATCATTGATTTTTGGAAATTTTGTATAATTTTTTTAATATTTTATATTTTATGATATAAATTTTGTCAAATTTGACACTTTTATTTAATTTAATTTTTTAAAAAACATAAATAAATGATTTCTTAAAAAAAACTATGTTAACTATTATATTATATGTAAATACGATCAATAAAATTATTGTGTTGCATCAATTATTTTAAAATATATTTATTTTAATATTGTTATTATCTTTTATTTGATTATTTCTTTAATAAATATATTATTGCCACATCATTGTGTCTTAATTTAATTTAACTATTTAATATCAAACAATATAAATAAATTATCATGATTTATAAAAAACATTAGATTTTAAATTATTATTTATAGTTAAATTTATCTTCTATATAACCCAATATAAATTTTTATATGCTTTTTTAAAATATGAGTATGAAATTTTATACTAATCTTTAAATAAAATATAATAAATTTCGTACGCTTACCCAAGTGGATGAAAAAGTTTAAAATTTCTTCACAAGTTTGATTTTGGTCAAATCCCACTTATCTAATTAAATTAGAACATGGATTATGGTAATTTTTTATTATTATAATATTATTTTTACAAATAATTACTCAATTTACACTTAACCTTGGTAAATATAATAATAATGTTACTATTTAAGAAAAATTAGGTATGTACTATTTGATCACAATTTTATTATTGATTACAACCATGTATGTTAATTTTTTAAAATTAAATTCACAAATGTGCCACAATTATGATTAATACAAATCCCACAAGTGAGGCGGGAATGAGGGTAAAAGAGATATTATAATTTTTAATTAATTTTTTATATCTAATATCAATATAAAAAATTATTCCAATGACATAAATTGGATTAAATGATAAAAAATAATCTAAATATACTTTAAAACCAACTGAATCGATAATCTAAAAATATAAAAAAAGATTAAAATGTGGTTTTGAATTAAAATGCAGTATTTTCCATTTTCATTAAAATATGAAATTTATCATAACAATACCAAAAATTTAACCATTGTAAGTTTTTATGTCCCTATTATAATGAATATGTTTATTTTGTAAAATAGAAATAATAAGAGGTTCAAAACTATATTTAAAATTTTTGATCCATTAAAACGTGGAAAACAATTTTTTTGAAAAATACTTCTTTTATTTGTAAAATTGAATTTGTTCTTATATAATGTCTAGAAAACACATAAGATGAAATTTTAATATTAAATTGAATTTATTTATCCAAAATTTTATCTAGAAAGGGAAATTTGATTTTTTTATAAATTTAATTTTTCACAATTAAATAGTTTTTCTGAGAAATACATCATTTATATTCAATTGGTTTTTTGTTTAATGTCTAGTTAGTTTTCTAACCCGAAAATCATTATATAAAAATTTGTAAACATTATATTAGTAATTCTATTAACATTGTTCATTCCTGCCATTCTAATATCTATGACATAACTACCACGTAAAAAAATAATATGACACTATATTATTGTTTTTGGTATAACTCAGTCTTTCGTGCAACATAATATTTTAGAGAAACTTATTTCAAGTCAGCTATATTGTCACTCCTTGAATCCCATTAAGGTAAAATTTTTATCTAATTCATAATTTCTTTTAAATATGAAAATGTATTGTTCTACAGTTACATGGGACGTTACCATTGGCATAGGTTAGACACAAGATGGTCCCTATCCCAAAAGGACCCAGACAAGAGCACAATTCTAGAGGCCAAAAAAAGATATGTAGAATATATGAGTTTGGTTATATGCAGACAAGATGGTCGCCATCCCAGTGTCCCTATTTTTATCTAGTTCAATTGGGGGCTTAGTATAAATGTTTGATGTTATATGGGAATGTGGACTCATGATAGGGTAATACCAGGCGTTGAGGGACTTCTTCTTATTTTAGGAACATCTATAAAACATTATCATTGCTATGAAATGGTTATAGTACATGTGTATATTCATTGATATAATTTTTGGGAGATTTTTGTTTAATGATGTAGAGGGCCATCTAATGATGTTTGTTGGTGGGAAACATTACCTTTTGGGTGGTAGTAAATTGGAACTTTTTTTTGATGAATACAGAAGATCTATATGAAAAATATTTAGGTAGGAGTGTTTCCATTATTAAAGGGGAATTCATGATTATTTTCCCAAATGAGTTTATAGAACTACCGCCTCGACATGTTTTTTTGGGATAGAGTTTTAACTAGGTGAATATCTGATTTTGAGGGATCCCTATAGGATTTCACCCATATATTTTCTTGAGTTGAGGATGTTGGTGGATGATATCATGATGAGTGGTTTCATCCAACCTAATGTGTCACCGTGGGGTGCTCCAGTGCTATTCACCAAGAAGGAAAACAATATTTGAAGGATTTATATAGACTAGAGGAGTTATAAGTAGGTGGTAGCCATGAATCGTTACCCTGTATTGAGGATCAATGATATGTTTATCTAGTTGAGATTATCTAGTTGGGTCTTCATGATCAATCTATAATCTGGATATTTCCAGTGGACTGTGGATGATTAGAATATTAATAACACTACCATCAGATGTAAGAATGTGAACTTCATGTATGTGTTTATTTCATTAAACATTAAAAAAAATTCATGGGAGAATATAAAATCTTTGTTCCATGTTCCCCTAAACCCGTTAATCATTGTATTCATCATTGATATCATTCCCTACTCGAAGACATAGGAGGAGAATACTGAGTGTCTCTGAGTTGTTTTTTAGGTCCATTATCACCATAAGATTGACGGGATGTTTTATAAATGTGTTCTATAGGGTGTGATAGGTGTTCTTCCTTATACATTTGGTGTTTTGGAGGGGTGAGGATGTGGACCCCTTGATGTTCAAATAAGTTATTTCCTGAGCAGCATCGAAGAATACAGTATAGGTACACAATTTCCTTGGTCTTATGGGCTGTTATCTGATGATTGTACCTAATTTTTCATGATTTACATCCCTATTAATAGTGATTAATAGAAAGGACTAGGATTATTCGATGATATATCATTTTTTGGAAGGGTTATTTTAACTGATAGAGAATATCGTTAGTGTTCCAGTGCATCAGTTTCTTAAGGAGGTTTTGTGTTTGATGTATTTTTCTATGCTTCTCAACAAGGTTTGTGATGCATGATGATGTGGAAGAGGGTTGTGATCTCTTATGGATGATGGTAGGGAAATCCCAATTATAATACATATTCCACCCCTGATATGTAGTTGGTAGTAGTTGTGTTTGTGCTTATATTTTATAGAAATTACCTCATAGGAGAACGTTTTTTGATTTTCAAAGACCCCAAAAGATTGAGATTTTATTACTCTAGATTTTATCTAAATCAACACCATCTATGGTGAATTGAAATTTTTTAGGATTATAGTCTTCATATATCTAACAACCTATGGAAGGTTAATTAAGTAGTCAATTCATTGAGTTCGAAGCCCAAAGAGGATGTGGCTTAGAAGTCTACATATGTTTGCAAAGGAATGAAGGAGCTTGTAGCAATGTATCTTGACGTTTTGTAGAGTAGTGGAAGTGGTATTATTAATCATTTTGGATGAGGTTTTCATTAATAGGTGACAATAGATTCATCTATGATGTTATAGGTTGAGTATCATTTGTTGGAAGATTTGGAAGAAGAGGTGATATGTGATCCTGTTTTTCATGATAACAATCATAAGGGATAGTTAGAGGATGGTCGAATATAGATGTCATTCCTAGGGAGGTTGTTTATCCTATAGGTTTTGAGTGAGGGATATATCCATGATTTTTATAGCGCACCATTAGTATAAAATCATATTTTGATAAATATGTATCACTGATTAGTGATATATCTTTTGTGTATATGGATGAAACCGTCAGTTGAAGAGTTTGTGGAATGATTTATAGTTTTTCTAGAGGTCAATGAAGAACACCTTATTTTAGGATGATTATTTTAATCCTTTGAGGTTACATAGAGTGATGAGGATGAAATATATTTGCATTTCATCATAGGGTTACTCATTGCTTAGGGAGGTTTTAATGCAGTTTCAGTGATAGTGAACAGGGTGATGAAATCTTCTCACATTCTTCAATCCGTAAGTCGAGTGTGGTGGATGTTTTGGTGAGATTTTATGTGGATGATGTGTTAAGTCTTAATGATTTACCTAGGACCATAATATATGATCTGGATATTAATTTTACCTTATGATTTTGGATGGTATTTCAGAATGATTTTGTCTCCCAATTGAACAATAGCACCACATACCACTGTAAAAAAGATGGGAAGACAGATCAGAACATCTTGAAGCTGGATGATATATCATTGGAATGCATCATGGACTTGGATGTTGGGTATAAAAACATCCATTGGAATAATTTTCATAAACTAATATAAACCACTCATTCATCGTTATTTCTCCCTTTAATGAATTTTAGGGGTGGTTATGTAGTTCTAAAGTACTCTGGAAGTAGGTTGTAGATTCTACCATTCATGGTTTTGATGTAGCATAGAGCATGTCTAGGAAGATACAATTGGTTCAGGAGAAGAAGATGATAGTGTATGAATATTAGAAATCCTATATTTACAACAGGATAAAGCCCCTATAAATTGAGGTTGGAGACAATGTGTTCTTGATAATCACCCCTCTACTTAAGCAATGGAGGTTACGTTGGAGGATTAAGATTTTCCCATTTGTTTTGTCCCATAGAGGTGTTGGGGCTTATTTGAGAGGGGTAATATTGGTTGTAATTTCCAAATTTTTTGGATAATATCCATGATGTCTTCCAAAAATCACAAATTTTTTAGTATGATTATGATGACTCCCATGTCATTCACTGAGAGGATTTGGATATCAATGATGATGAAATATTCTATGAGCAGCCAAAAGAGATCCAGGATAATTGAGAGTAGGTATTTTGTGGATGAACCATTCCCTTGGTTTATTTTTTATGTAGTAATGGTGTGATAGAGGAGAGTACATGTGGTTAGAAAATTAGATGTGATCTCAATACTCGAATATATTTTGAGTTTTTCTTTTCTTTGTTTTAATTTTGAGGTGATGTTTGGATATTTATATGTCAGGATAAATGATAATTTACTTGATGTTGTGATGCATGATAATTTTATATCATATGGTAATGTGAGGACATAAATCCAAATAAATATGCATTACCTATAATGTTATTAATCATATGCATGAGTTTCAATGTCACCGAAAGTGGATATTATTTTGACATGGAGGGTGAGATTCTCTGATTCATATGTTTTGGGAAACATGGTATTTTGGTTTAGGTTTTGTAAAGGTTTTATGTTTATATAGTAGTTATGATGATAATTGACGTCATTGGATTGTACCAAATGATGAATTGATGTGCCCAGTGAGGGGCAGTGGTTTGGCTAGTATGTTTTTATGTCCATTTGGTTGTTCATGTTTGTCTGGTGGTATCCTTTCTTGTATAATAAGATCCTTATAATGTATCTCATGGGGTTTTTGTTCAGACTCATTTTCTAGGTGTCATTTTAGATTCTTTAGGGATATAATCATTTTATAGGTATTCAATATAATGTTACATGCCTTCTTGGTCTATTACATTGACATTTTTGGGTGTTGGAGGTTCATCAAGGAGGCCATGATTGGTTTTGGATGATTTTGGCTTCTAAAATCTATAAGCTATAAAAATAAATGACGTGTAACATGTACATGATGTGTAAGGGAGATTCACATATTTTACAGGGAAAATTTACGGCATGAAATAATTTATGTGTAAAAATACTTCGAGGTGACAAGTTATTCAACAACACATATATCCCGACATTTACTCATCTTTTATGGACTTCACATAATGTAAATGTGATGTTCAACAAATCATTAATGGTTGGAGGACATATGTTTATTTCTAAAACCCAACCAATAGTGGGGCTCCCTCTCCTTCTATGGGATCCAATGATTCCACTCATATTTGGAGTACGTTGCGGTGGTGCGGTTTGGTTTGAGTTATGTTTTCAGGATGTATTGTTATGATCTTCATGTGTTCTATTGGTTGACCCACATATTTCTTCATTGATGATAGTTATTGGGTAGTCTCGTCTTCTCCCAATGATGCACAAATATATCATAAATATTCTATAAGGTATTGTATCCAAGTTTTCTAAATTTTTTACATGTTATGCCTAGGGATTGCATTATTTTTCAAACATTTTGGTGGATAGTAAGGGTTTGCATAATCATATAATTAATTGGAAATTCTAAAAATTTTGGGTGTGGGGATTTATCCATTTTTCGACCATATTTTTAAATGTTGTTTTTTTGTACATTCATATTTACAATTCAATAAATTGTGGTTGTTATAATCCTTTATTACACAATAGTTGACATATGTGATGGACCTTACAATGTTGTTGTGTGATCACACCCTGAATGAAAGGTTAATGAAATTATATTTTTCTAATAGTTTGTTTCACTTGGATATCTGGATTGTGCGATAATACACATGCTAATATAAAATAATAATGTTATAAATCTCCTAAATAAATGTAAATAAAAGATGTGTTTCTTTTGTGTGTGGTACTTCTTGTTATGGTTCACTATGTGGGATGTGGTGGTTGTGCAATGATATTAGTGATTGGTTGGGCTGTTTAGTATGTGGGGAATTGATGTAGTGTGTGGAAAGTGTGTATTTTTTGCGGGAAGTTTTGAAATATGGAGAAGTGGTAGGGGTATAGAGGTTGTGGTACAAATGTTGTTTTCTTGTTGTTATGACACAAAGGTTGTAGTGCTAAGGATGTGGTGTAGGGGTTGTCGCATTGTGGTTGCAGTGCAGTGTCTTGTTGTAGTGAGATGGATTGGGTGATATAATGCAACAATGATAGTAGATGTTTGGTGTCATTATGGTATTCATGTGAGTTGAGCCAGCTATTGTGTGTTGTGGTTCTGATTATTTCTTAGTTAACCATGGAATAAATACAAATGGAATTTTATGTGAAGATAAATGAATAAGAATTTGTTGGATACAAGGTTTTGATAAATGGAATAAATTTAATTAATTGAATTAATTATTTTTAAAATGTTAAATGATAAAGCTAATAAATAAATGTTGAGAAACTTGTAAGTTAGAAGTGGAAAATTTTGTGTGGCTTGTGTGTAAGTTGTGTGGTGTATTGCATATAGTGGAGAATGATGTTCTGATAACTCATGTGTGTTTCATGGTGGAAATGTGCTATGTCCTAATATATTTAAATTTCACCAATAGATTGGTAATTTTCTGATATATATTTATATACTTTTAAGTATTTTTATGTTATTTTATCTGTTCCCCGCCTAGATTGATAACCTTAACAATAAAATGAGGTGATGAGTTTCATGTTTTTTCCCAAAATCCAGGATGGTAATGATATGGTAAGATAACCCCCCCATATCCACTGATCTTCTATCTATAGTGATATATGGAATGGTGTCACCATATGGGATGTGATATGTGGGAGAGGTGTTTTCAATTAAGATTTTATATGTGGACAATGGGTTTACGAGCAAGGTACCAGGGGTTGTCCCAATTTATTTTTGGGATGATTATTGATTTATGGTCTCAGGTGTCTTTGGGATGATATGTAGTTGGGTTCATATGTTTCAGGAGGAGGGAATGATGTTTTTTTCCTTCACGTTCAGGGTACCTTACTACTCTGATTCTATTTGTGATGTAATGAGTGACCAAAGTGCATGCGGGTGAGATGTGATGTGATATGATTTGTGGTCGAGGCATGTGTAGACGTGAAAAGTGTGGAAGGGTTTGTAGTATAGTATTTTTGATGTTGGGGAGTGAGAGTCGAAAATAAATGGGGAAGAGGTTTTAGGGTTCCTTAATTTGTTATGATCTTGAAGATATATTGTTTTATTGGACAAATGATTTAGTGATAGGGCCATGGTGAGGCAAGGTTTGACTATATGACATGTATAAGTAATTGTTGGTTATACTGTTTTCTCACTAGTGAATTAGTATTTTATTTTCACATGTTCACTTTAGTACTTTTTTATGTCCAAACTGAGTATACCTATTATTCCGACTCTACCTATAAAAAATTTACAGGTTTTGAGGAGGTATTTGGTGACTGAGATAGACATTACTAGCTATAATTGTGTTTTTGTTGAGTTTCTATCATTGAATATTATTTACTTATTATCATTTGATACTTTTAAATCTATCGTATTTATTTATACATGCATTTTGGGATGAAATTTTGTTTACCTTTATTTAATATGTTCAATTTTTTTGTGATAGTGAATCCTATCACCTGATCTTTTTTTATTTATAGTTGGCAATTCCTTTCATACAGTGATATTTTTATACACTTGATGATAATCGCCGACACAAGGGCTTCTGGAGGTGGGAGATGGGGGTTCATTATCTCTCTCTCTTAATTACAAAATATTTTGTGGTAGGGGTTCATGACATAAATTATTTTATTTATCTATCTTGATTAATTTTTGTAATCATTAACATTCTCTAGAATTTTTCACATTCTTGTTATCATGGTATATTATATTGTTCCAAAAAATATAAATATTATTTATCTTTAATGTACATAAATTATATAACATTTATACATATGATATTTTAAATATAATTTTATATGATAGACTAGGGAAATTATTTTTAAAATGTATTCCTCACTCAATATGGAAATTTTTTGACATAGAATATTGATTCCATAATTATGTCGATTATTCAATATAAGGTGAGTTATTTGGAAATGTAGGTATAAGTGGGGGATTTTTATTGATATCCTCTTGAATAATTGATAGTATCATAAGATTAATTAGTTGGATAGATATATTTAAAATGATTTCATTTTTATACGTACACATTAGTTTTAAATTATCTTCTAAATGGTTTTGACAGTAGAGTTATCATGATGCATTAATTCGTGATATCCAATAATAATGCATTTCCATCATTAATAATTAAGTTATTATTATCAGTGATATTTTTACATTGGTATTATATCTTGATACATTTACTTACAATTTATTTATTTAATAAAATGGGTGTTCATAGTTTTACCTTTCCATCTTGATTATGCATTATCTTATCATGACAGTCAATTTTTTTTGATTAAGTGGCATGTGTAATAAGATATATATCATTCCATTCTTATAATTTCATATCTAATAATTATTGTGAAACTACATAAATATAATGCATGATTACTTATTATTATGTACTAATTCATTATGATTATTGATTCATGATTTCTTCCATTCAAGATAACCCATATTGTGAATTTTAACCTTCCATTATTTTGATTCTATTTCCTTGAATCTAGGTTGTGTATTATGAAAGATATGAAAGAAAATACTAGAGGAATAATTATATTCTCAAAAAAAATGTTTATTTTGTGTATTCAAATTTAATATAAGAGTCATGTATGTATCTAGTTTACTAGGATTAATAAAATGTTTGCTTATTTGAAATGTGATCAGTTGTATCCTCTACCAATGTAATAATTTAGTGACTAACTCATGGCTACTGGGGTTGGGGTCACCATAGTTTTTTATTAGATCAATGTTAGTATAAAAAATAAACTATAATTGTTAACAAAATATATTTGGTAACGTAACCCTGTTATATTAATTAAGGATAAATATATAGTAACATCCTATTTTTTGGTAAGGTATTGATTATGGGACTTTAACTAAGAATTCATCATTTTTTGGATACTAAAAAGGGATGTGGTTCTAGAACATATACACCTTGTGAAATTAACTCTAGAAAGGCCTTTTCAGGATTGACTCTAGTGGTACATAGTATATGAGAACAAGCCTTACGACACACCTTTAATGACACTCATAGAAGATATTCATTGGACAATTCATGTTTTCTTTGTAAATTATATAGAAATATATTATTATATGATTAAAATGAATAAATTATATTAAACAAAACATTTCATGCATTTAACATAAAGTGTCATGATTTATACATCCTATAAATGACAATATTGTTTTCCCACAACAATTTTAGTTTCTCACACATTGTTATTAGTTTTAGTGAAATGTGGGATTTCGAATTAATCAAGTTAACAATGAATATAGTGGAAAATGTGGTTAATATGTGAAACCAAATGGGGAGATGATAGGATTGAATGATATAATGGTTATTCCTAGTTAGTAATATTTAAATATGATTAACAACATGTACCTTAGCCAACTTTAATACTCACAGAAATAGAGAAGGATTGATTTCTCTAAGATCTCGAGTCTCGAGACCACGATAGAAAGAAGGATTTACTTTTTTTGTGTTATACATTTGGATAGAGAGTCCTAGGAATATTCCACAGAGAAATGATAACATATTTTATGTGTAGAAAAGTATGTAATAAATAATTTTGTTTCTGAGAAAAAATAAAGAGTATGATATAAGTAAATAAACATCATCTTATGTATCAAATCATATTACATTGCTTAAATGTGGTTAAAATATGAATTATCTATGTAAATTATCTCTTCTAAAGGATAACCCATATACCAAGGAATGACCATTGTATAAATAAAAAGGTTGATGTATTTATTTATTATGACATAAAAATTAAATTTTATATGTACTTTTACCAATGTTCTTTTGGAAATATGAGTCATAAAACAATAAAGGATTATGTTAAATATTAGAATTATATTTTTCTTTATTAACTTGAAATTTTTGGATACCATCGAAGGATTTTGAGTTTATGTTCGATCATAATTTTAATTTCATAGGAAATCCTTTTGAAAAATTTATTTGTAGTAATGTATCATGAATAATGATAATTATGGAAAAGATTTATTGAAATTAAAAAATTGGGTTTAGTATATATAATAGTTATTTCAGGATAAATTTAGTTAATTTTTTGGACTTTAGATTAATGGTATTGGTAACCCTTAAGGATTAACATATAGTTGATTTTTTATTAATTATGGGTGATCATAATTTTGGGAGGATTTTTGGAATTATAATAATATTGTTTTGGAAAAGGATAAGTCGTATGACTGGTGACAACCCATTATAATTGGCAACATTTTTTGGGAATGAACCCAGAATAAAGGATGTTTTGAGTTCAGTACCTCCTACTACCCTATATGATGTTCTTGATAATATTTAATTATTTTTAAATAAATTATATGATTAATAAATATTAACTATGAACTTGTGGTTTTATTGTTGAGGTTTAGTGATTATATTATTATATTTGATAACATATGATAGCCATATTGTTTATGGAAAATATTTAGAAATATGAATAATGACACTTCCCAATATTATGGATCTTACTATAAGTAAAAATTTAAATTTAGTATTTCAGGCATAAAACTAATTTTAGATATTCATCTCTTGGAGTAAGATATGGCGTTGAAATTGATCATAGCCAAACCAAAGGTTAAAATTTTTCTTACGAAATATAATTATATGAATTAAATATATTTCATTATATTCATAGACCAAAAAATAAATCCATAACATTACGAAACCTGATCATGAAAAAAAATTATCCAATTATATTCAAATCCGATGAAATAAATGGTTTTTTAATTCATTATAGATTTATGGTTTTCAAGTCCTTTTCATTCCAATTATCATTTACTTAATCACAATAAATGATCTCTATAACTCTATATACATATTTAGGAATATCATCCATGTCAATATGATTAATTCACACCTATGTTATCTTACATGGAAACCTAGTTATTTTTTAATCCAAATAACATTTAAAATTTCACATTACCTATTTTATGAGAATGTTTTATTATCCCTTTTATGATGATGGTTTTCCAAGAATGTATTTCCAAATGTGTAACACATAATTATTGAGATAAAGTTTAAATTGAGAGAAAAAATTTTGATGGTTGGAAGAATGTAACACCCCATCATTTAAGATGAAGTATTTTGGTTCTAAAAGTATATAAGGAATAAAAAAATATTAGATGAAAAAATTACAAATTAGTAATTTTTGACATTTTTATTTTTAATGAAATTTTATCCCACCAATTGCTTATAAAAAAGCAACCGCAAACCAAAATGAAACATTATATAGTATATAGTTATAACCTAACAGTTAAATTGGTGGGTGTGAACAATAATATCATTAATATTAAAATTATAAATAAATTTTTTTATTTGAAATTATATTCATTATAATGAAAATGAAATGTTTTATGAATAAATATATCTTTTTGAAGAAAAATGTTTCATTGAATTGTTTGAATGTTTGCTAAAAATAAATTTTACCAATTATTTAAAATTTATTTTAAAAAATGAACCTAATTTTTGAAATCATAAAATAAAAAATATCTAAGATTTATATTTTGGGAAATCGTAGAAATATTTCATTTTCTAATGAACAGTTCAAAATATTGAATTTTATGGATAATTTCAATTTTGATTTAATATTTTACATGGTTTAATTATATTTTATGCTAGTGTAAAATTTAATTGAGCTAAATAATAGAACAACATAGATAATATTTTTCATTCTATTCAGTTTCATATTGAATTATGATATATATCCTTTTTAAAATTTATAAATATTTCACTGAAATAACAGTTTATTCAAATTGTTTGTGGTATTAATTTTAAATTGAATTCTTACAATTATATAAATTCAATTATAAAAAAATGTATTCCATAATTGGAATCATAATAATTTATATAATCTAATAATTTCAACATAATTTTTAACCATAACTAATATTGAAAAAATTAAAGATTATTTAAAAAGATTGTGGTAAAAATTAGTTTATCAATGGTAAACTAGTAAGAAAAGTGTTAAAATTGACATAAAACATATCCAAAACCTGTTTTATGGAAATATATAGACCTTATAACCTCTCTTTGTTGATATTAACACATTTTTGAGTCTAATTACATGATAAAAATGTTGTTGTACTTGATTCTTTTCCAATATTCCATTTTTCTCCTCTACCACTAATAAAAGGATACCCAATGTCATCAACTGTTCAAAAATCCCAAGAAATATACTTCATTAAATGCCTAATTAATTAAAATCATTAATATAATAAAAAAATATAAATTTTTATCATAAATCTATCTTTGGAAGGCTTTTGGTGTTATCCTAATGTGGCTATCCAAGGAGGAGGTAACATTCGTAAACAATCCTTTTTATTTAATTTCTTATTCCACCTACTTAAAATTTTATCCAATTATAATCGTATAAATAAAAATTATATTGAATATATTTTTATGTTATTTTTTTAATTTAATAATGTATATACAACACCTCTTCCATCAAATGGAAACAAAATCGTCGATGCTGGGTATGGCAAACAACCACCTCAGAAATTGATGTAACTCATTACCCATAAAAAATCACAAAATTCTATAAATTTATGTATTAAGTATATATATATATATATACTATTTATGATATAATTTCATGACCCGACTCAGTGGGTCCCACGCCGTGAATCCCCAATCCCGCCTCCAATAGTCCAAGGGCTGGTGACTGGCACCGAGTAGGAATACCACTAACATGGGAGTCATTTACTAAGTAACTATACAAACACACATATCACTAATCCCACAAATGATGAAAGGTAAAAACCACTATAGAACTAAATGCATGCATACAACTAAAGCAAACTGATTGAGTACTATGATAGTAAAGTGCATAAAGTAAACTGGGCCAAAATAGATGACCACTAAAAACAAAAGTCTGAAAACATCAAAGTACTACCTATAAACACAAGGAGGTATTGGGAAGACTACACATAGTCATTCAAACACCATGACCTATAGGGACATCAGAAATCTTGGTCCAGTCCTGGTCCACCCTGGAATCCGTCAAAAGGCTACTCGTCTGGACAAGGCATGACACGTGTGGGATAAACATGTGTCAGGGTGAGTATAACAATACTCAGTAGTGGACCCTAAAAAACACAAAATAATTCAAAAAATAATGATAAAATCATTACTACATGATATATATATCCTCAACATAAAGAAACAGATACATGATCCACATATACTCAAAACCCAGACCCCGTAGTCTATAGACAAGTCATATGACTTCATAACCATGATTTGGATTTATTTCAAAGATTCCACAATGCACTAATCCGGGGTAACTCACTCCATGAGTCTGATAGCTCTGATGATGTTCGTCCGAAAAATACCATTTATTGGGAAAATCCATGAGAGATAGATATACTCATTCCAGTATAACACTCTCCTGAGTGGGGAAGATCATTATACACATATGATGATCACTACAGGGTCCCAAGAGGATACCACTACTCATCCATATTCACCTTTTATATAAATGTTCGGCACCCTGTGGGAATAGTCATGTCCATAACTGCCTCTACCTAGGGTCGAGAATGGATAGAGGATCTCACTCTAGGCCTCTCGGATAGATACTTGAATCTATCAAAGATTGTCCTACGGAAGGGATCATACTCCCTTGGATGTAAAAAATACATGAACTTGAGGGGACCAAGAAAAAATTGACACTAACCCATTGAAACTTGTCCAATAAACAGTTGGAAAAGAGCTTCAAGCCATGTTTAAGGATATGTACAACCTTTATAAGAGTCACACCCCTTGTCTCTCGACTCTGGGTAATACCCGTGTGAAATGGCCCAAGATAGAAGGAACCTGTTCTGTCAAAAGATAAGTACATGACATGTATTATGGACGACATATAGTGTCTAGGTAACTGGGCCCCCTTTGTGTACATGGCTGTGTTCCCGTACAGGGTTTCATCCTGTGTGTCATCCCGTGAAACAAGTACATGGGTTAGCCCGTGCAACTGGCCTGGTCTAGTCATGTGGTGGAGTACATGAATGTGTACCCACCCCCTATCTATGGGTCTTCTGGGTTACACACCGAGTCAGTGTTAGGATGTACACACTATTTGACAATGATCAAAAACTGTGCTAGTGCTTCATGTCGCCCATAACTCCAGCTGCCACTAGGTGGGGCCTACATGCCAGGTCTCTTCAAGGGAATGCTGTGTTACTCATCATGTTTCGTACACAAAACCAAGCCACTATAGGCCATACTACACAACATGTTCTTATGGATACATGTCGTGTGTTCTGAAAAAAAATCCTGATACCCGAACCTGCTCCTCCGCACCTCAGTGTCATTTCGATCATCGATCTGACGATCTGTTTTCCACGGAACACGAAATTTATGGTCTCTCTTAAGTCTATATGTCATCTCATTTATTTTTGGATATCAAATCATCCCCAAAAATGTGTATCGATCCACCTGCGTGAAGAATGCTAAAAAACGGTCTCTCCTGATCCGAGCTGATTCTTCATCCGCCATCATCTTCGCACCACCTCTTGGTCTTCATGATGTCTAATATCTATTTTGGGAGAATTCCATTTTGAAACAGATGTGAAATGATCTATTGTTCATAACCCAACAAAGAATGCAAAGAATGCAGGGTTAAAAAGGGAGGAAAAAAATAATTAACAAAGGAGGAACTCACCTCCATCTTCATTCGACACAACATCGATCTTCTCTAGTTAATATATTTAATTGGAGAATCAAAATAAAAATTCAAAAAATATCATAAAATCTATCCTTGAATAAAAAACCCCAAAATGAAAAGAAAATTGACATCTTCCTGTAAGAAAGCAAGATCCATGGATCACACTGTTTTTGGGTTGATCTGCGTTCATCGTTTAGTTCAAGAACAGGAGTAGAAGAATCTAAATAACAACCCTTGCCTCTATTCTATTAAAGAATGATCTCTATATCGTGTTCATTGGTGAGGTTCATCGAATCCAAGATGTGTTGATCGATCGCGTAATTGTCTTCCACTAATGGGTTATCCTCCAAAGCTCTAATGGTAATCCTCAATTAGTAGGGTTATGCAACTAACCCTTCAAACATTACATAATTAGGTATTTAAAGGGGAGGAATTAGGTCATTTCATAAAAAGGTAACATTTTCAATAAATTAATGGTTAATTTCTATTATTTAATTAAAAAAGTCCAAAAACTAATTTCTGCATCCGACCCACACCTGTCGATGATAGGTCCTGCCTAAGGTAACGATGATACTCTGAATACAACGGTGCCCTTAGATTTATGATATGAGGAACCATTTAAATGTTAATCCACCTTTTCAGGAATATTGATATTCTTTGCTTTTAATAAGATTAATTTATTTCAAACATTTATCCCAGGCACTCCGAGCTTTATAATCGCACGCTGTTGGAAAACCTGGTATCATATTGATTCAATTTAATTTTTAAAAATAACACACGTAAAATATGAGACATTACATTCTCTTCACCCTGGTGGTTTGCATCCCCAAAAATCCAAAACAAAGTCTACTAAGAAAGATGTGGGTATTGGGAACAAATTTGAGCCTCCCGCTCCTGCATGCTCTCTTGGAGATTCCTATACTGCCATCGGACGCACACCAAAGGAATCGATCACCCCAAAAGGATCCTCTCTTATTGATCCTTGATATTTACTGGGTACTCACCAAAGGTCCCTCTATCCTCGATGACCAGATTGCCTCAGTCGATGAGGATTGGTGGGTCATGCACATGATGTATCATCTACGACATGTGGAATACATCATGTATTTGGTGGAGTTGTGGCTGTAGAGCTAGGAGGTACACACCCTCACCAACCCTGTGTAGTATCTGGAATGGTCCGATGAACCTTAGAGATAACTTTCTGCTCCAACCAAATCTATGTAATCCTCACTGAGGTGAGACCTGAAGGAAGACAAGGTCTACCTCCTCGAACTCCATGGGTATACCTCTCCAATAATTATAAGACATTAACCATATTTGTGTAGTCTTCATTCACTCATGGATGATATACACCTTCTATGTGGTATCTCGCGCCAACTCTGGACCTAGAAGAGCTGACTCCTCTGGGTCGGTCCAGCAATGTGATGACCAGTAGGGTCACACATATAAGGCCTCAAATGGTGCCTTGACACTGGTGGATTGGTAGATGCTATTTTATGAAAACCCACCATTGGTAAGTGGTCCTCCCCACAGCGACCAAAGTCCATGATACAGGTCCACAATATATCCTCCAAAACATGAATGATCCTCTCCATCTGACCATCAGTCTGAGGATAGAACGTCGTGTTCAAGCACAGATGAGTCCCAAACACCCCCATCAGTCCATTCTACAAATAGGATTTGAAAAAAGCATTGCGATATAAAACTATCATCGAAGGGAATCAATGAATCTGAACTATATCTTACACATTATGTGGTCCCAAGGACTCTAGGGAACTCTGCTCCCTCATACCTTGGAAGTGGGTCAACTTGCAGAGTCAGTCAATGATCACCCAAAAGTAATCATGACCGTTGGACTTCTGTGGCAAGGATATCATGAAATCCATTGAACTTCCATCCCATTACCACTCTGGAACTTCTAGGGGGTGAGATAACCCCACAGAAACTTGGTGCTCACCCTTCACGTGCTGGCATTTAAGCATCGAGAAATGAACTTTGCTACTACATTCTTCATACTTGACCCCTAGAAATGACATCGGAGATCCTAGTACATCTGAAAAATTCCATAGTATACCACCAATGGGGATGTATGTAACCCCATCAGGACCTCCTCCTTTAATGCCACTGGTACCACTATGCATCCTCTGAAAAGAACAATGTTGTCCCCACCTTGAGCATATCCATTAGGGGCATGTCCTGTGGATGACTGAGCATGTAATGACTCACAGTAGACATCCCCAAACTGTGCCTCCAAAATGGGTTGTAAGAGTGGATGGTTTACAACCATCAACTGAAGGTAATATGCATCCTCTCGGTCCATGGAGAATAACTGTAATGAGGCCAACTGTTCTGTTACCTCACTCAAAATGATGCGATCTCAATCTCTTGAGAAGAAAATCTGTCACCTTGTTCCACATCCCAGTAGTATAGATGATCTAAAAATCATAGTCTTGGACGAAAATTAGACAAAACCTCTTTCTCATATTCAGATCCTTCGGTGAGAAGATGTATTTTAGGCTCCCAAGGTCAGAGTAGAAGACAAACCGCTCACCCATAAGGCAGTGTCTCCACATTTTCAATGAGAAGAATACTGCTTCAAACTCGAGATCATGGGCCGTGTAGATTTTCTTGTGTGGTCACAACTAGTTCAAACAATAAAAAAACATCGCATGTCCTTGAATGAGTACAAAACAATGCACGATGTTGATGCGTTGTAGAAAAATTTGTACTCGACATCCTCCTCTAAAAATATAATGACCGGGGCACTCTTCAAACTCTTCCTCAACTGATCAAAATCCTAATGAATCTTCCCCATCCACATGAAGGTTTTCCCCTTCATGGTTCAGGATATCATCGATGCAAATATCCGAGAGAAATTAGATATCAATCACCAGTAATATCCTAACTACCTAATGAAGCTTTGCACCTCCATTACGCTCTGAGGTGGCTCCCATGATAACAATACACGTACCTTAGATGGTTCCACAACTACTCTATATTCTGAGATGATATGTACAGTAAAATGGACCTCCTTAATCTGGAACTGGCATTTCAAGAACATCCCATAAAGATGGTCCTCTTAGAGTTCGTGTAGAACTATCTGCAGGTGTATCACATGCTCCTCTTTTGGTAACGAGTACACAAGGATGATATCAATGTAGACCTCTATGAACTGGTCCATGTATGATGGATAACATTGTATTATAATCCCCATGAACACTGTTGGGGCATTCGTTAGGCTAAAAGGCATCACCAATTACTCACGGTGGCCATAGAAGAATTTGAATGTCGTCTTCGATATATCCTCGTCCCGTAATCGTAACTGGTGGTAACCGGACCGACGAACAAACATTGAGAACGATTATGCCCCACTTAGCTGATCGATGAGGTTGTCAATCCATGGAAGTGGATACTTTTTCTTCACCATCACCATGTTTAGGAACTGGTAATCCATGAACAACCTCAAACTCCCATCTTCCTTCTTATGAAACAAAAATGGGTCCACCCAGGGTGAAATGATATCTCTCATGAACCCCTTCCTCAGTAAATGATATAGTTGAACCCTCATCTCTTGTAGTTCTGCGGGAGCCATACGATATACTAGTGAGTATATCAGTGTCGTACCGAGATTCACGTCGATGAATAAGTCGATCTCCTAGTGGGGAGGTAGTCCTGGATCATCTTCGAGAAATAGGTACTCGTACTCCGCCACAACTACAGGGAACTGGAATCTCACAAAATCTACAACTCCAAGGGTACGTCTAGCCAACTCCTTATTGATTGTATGCACCCTCATATTCATGATCCCATTCAGGGCATAATCATTCTCATTTTCACTGACAAAGGAAACCATCGTCCCATCACTATGGACAAACCACACTCATCGCTTAAATCAGTCAATTTGGGCATGGAATGAAGATAGACAATCCATACTAAGAATGGAATCATAAGGTCATGACACTGCCACTAAGAAGATATAACTAAAACTCTCACCTCCAAGTGTAAGATCACACTATCTACAAAGATGTGTGATCATTAAGTATCCTCTCAT
Organism: Viscum album; assembly: GCA_963277665.1. Classification (NCBI taxonomy): domain Eukaryota; kingdom Viridiplantae; phylum Streptophyta; class Magnoliopsida; order Santalales; family Viscaceae; genus Viscum; species Viscum album. Next base: position 2,127,753,084 of record OY728119.1, read on the forward strand.
ACGGGTATCCTAGCATAAGGGTTGAGTCAAAAGGTCTACCAGAATCTCAAGGTTTCTCACAAGACAAGTGGATAGAAAGGAATGAAAGGAACCTGTGTCCATAAGAATGTTATCTCATGTAGAAAAGACACATATCCTACCTTGATGCATCCCCAGAGTCCCTGGGTCATATGCCTCAACCACATGCTACAATCCACTCCCCTATCCCCCAGATCCCCGATCCTAGTGCAGACCTCCTGGGGTGGCAGAGGAAGTAGATTAAAGTGTCTTCCACCACCTCAAGCTCTCCCTGCTCCTCCACCACATCCTCCACTAGGAGGGTCTGTCTGGTCCACTCTACCACTACCTCTGCCTCAATGGTCTATCCACTGCTTCTCTATCACAGCTCAAAGGGTCAGATAGTCTCTAGTGAGATGTCCCCTATAGTCGCATGATTAGAGTCAACTCTCTTTAGGATGACTGGATCCATAATGAGAGCTATGGACTATCACTCTCCGATCTCGGGTCCTCCTGTAACGTATCCCATGTCCTGATCCCTATGCATGACATTGAATCCCTCCTGCTGAGGTCTCCACACCTGTTGGACTGGTACTAACTGTCATTGGATGCCTATGCTCCATGAAGAAGCGCTCGATCACCATGGCCTGCTCGAGCACTCCATCATAATTTGAAATTAATATAGGAATGAAAATATATTTGATGTACCATCGCAGACCTTTATCAAAGGTCCGAGTTCAAAAGTATTTTCCCCTGACCTTATCCATCAAGTACCTGAAGAGGTTGGTGAACCTTTAGGAATACTCATCCATCATCAAACTGCCATACTGGAGCTGAATAAGCTCCTAGATATGAACCCCTCTCCGCATAATTAGAGAGAAATCCTCCCTAAAGAGTATCTCAATCTTTATAAATGAATGAGTCTCCTCAACATGAGTCTTTGTTGTCAAACTACACCATCATCCCGCTATACCCTGAAGTAGGATCTCTCATAGGATCACCATCTTGTGTGTTGGTGTCCACACTAGATAGAAAAACTCCGGTCACCACCTCAATCCATTCCTCAGCTGCCTTAACATTGGGATTTACTTGGATCCTGAGGGGTCTCTGTCTCGGGAAGTCATGGGGTGCACTCAGCCTGCACCCTTCATCTGTCGGTACTACGAGTACCACAAGATTCTCTACTGGTGGTGGTTTAGAAAGTGCACCACCTAGAGGTAACACATGGGGAACTGGTCCCTGTATCAAAGCATCGTCACTAAGGGGGTAATCCTCATGATCGCACTACTGAATCCTAGCGGGTATGCATTGTAGATGAATCTTATAAGGAAACAGGTTGTACCATGGCTAACAATTTTATCTAGATAGATAACACAAAGGACATGGAAAACAAAACCCATTCTTATATGATGCATGTATCATTATGTAACATCCCCAAAACTAGTGTTTTCATGTACCAAGTTGAGAATCATATTATCAGATTCATGGTTTTTTGATACATCGACCACCCACACAAACACCAGAGTCTCTATCCAGAAATCTGAACTAGAAACACTTAACATTGTTTCCCCAAACCAAAATCACAGTCTCTTGGTCATAAATTATAAACAACCACCATTTATACCACTCTATCGTGACCCATTCTAGTGGGGCATGTATAGTGACTCCCCTTGCCCACCACCATTAGGCCAGGGGCTATGGAATAGCACCGATTAGATATATCATTAAGATGGGAGGCATTTCCTATGTACTAATACACATGCACACATATCCATGCCCTAAAATTATAAAATTTAAAAACTACTAAGGAACTAAATGCATGCACACAACTATACCCAAACAACAGAGTACATTGAAAGTAAAGTGCAGAAAGTAAACTGGTCCAAAATACAATCCCCCAAAAAAAAGAGTCTGCAAACTACAATGTCTGACCTATAAACAAAAGGATGTACTGGGACTACTTTTTGTTGCCATAGGAACTCCACGACCTATAGGGAAATTAGAAATCTCAATCTAGTCCTGGTCCACCCTAGACTCCGTCAAAGGTGTCTAATCAGCACTAGACACAACACATGCGGGAAAAACCTAGGTAGGGGTGAGTATAACAATACTCGGTAGATGACCCCAAAATACACAGATAATACACAAAGTAATGATACAGTCATCACTACACAATATATATCTATTGAACATATTGCAAGAGATAAACAATCCAGATATACTTGAAACCCAGAGCTGTACACTAGAGACAATTCATATGACCGTATAACCATGCAATGGATTCAGTTTGAATTGTCCATGAAGCACTCGTCTGGGAGAACCCATTAAACTAGCCTGATAGCTCTGATAACATTTGTCCAAGAAGTACCATTCTTCAAGAAAATCTATGAGAGATAGATACACTCATTCTGAGAGAACACACTCTTGAGTGGGAAAAAATCACGATACATAGATGGGGATCACTTCTAGGGCCTTGGTGAATATCACGAACCATACAGATTCACCTAATAAGTAGATGATCAGTGCCCTGTGGGAATATTCATGTCGATACATGACTCTATATAGAGTTAAAAATGGTTAGTGGATCTCGATCTAGGCCTCTATGAGGGATACCTAATAGTATCTCAGATTGTCCTGCTAAAGGGATCATTGTACAATGGATGGTAAAGATACCTAAACATCAGGGGAAAAAGGAAAAAGTGTACTAATATAAGGAAATGTGTCCAAGGAACGGTGGACGAGAGTTTTAAGCCATTTTCAACGATATAAACACATGTATAAGGGTCACTCGATGTGTCTCTCGACTCTAGGTACTACCCATGTGAAATGGCCCGATCCATAAAGAAAATTTTGTGTCAAATGTTAAGTACACGGTGGGTATTACGTAATACATGTAGTGTCTAGGTATCTAGATTCCCCTCATGTATGCAGTATTGTTCCAGTACCCAGTTTCAAACATTGTGTTCCATCCTATGTAACATATACACAGGTTTCCCATGGAACTGTCCTATTATGGTCGTGTGGTGGTGTACACGACCGTGTACTCACCCTATGTTTGTGTGTCTTCTCAAGGTACACACATAGTCTATTTAAGGACTCATGTGCCATGTGACAATGGTCACACGCCGTGTTGGTGCATCCCATCGCCCAGAACTTCAGGTACCTCTCGGTGGGTCCCAAACGCCATGTCTCTCTAGAGGCATGCCATTTTAATCGTCTTGTGCAACACACAAACCCTAGCCGATGCCCATACCACACGGTGTGTTCTTTAGGATACAAAATTTGAATTCTTGAAATATCCCAAAATGCGAATAAGCTCTATCGCCCCTCGGTGTCACTCTATTAGTCGATATGACTATCTATTTTCCACAAAACACATAAGTTAAGGTCACCCTGACATCCCAAAGTCATATTCTTTGTTTTGGGCCTCCAATCGGCCCTGAAAACTCGTATCAATCCACTTTTGTGAAGAACACTTGATGAAAGGTATCTCCCTATCCAAGCCTATACATTGTTTTCCATCATCGTCACAACTCTACAAGGTCTATGTGATGCTGAATCTCCAATTTGGGATTTTTTTGTTGCAAAACAGATGTGCAACGATCAAGTTTCCATAACCCGATTAAAAACGCGAAGAACACATTGTTAAAAAGTTAAGAAGAAATCAATAAATAGTGGAAGAACACACATTTGATGTCGTTCGTCGTGACTTCGGTCCGCTTCTATTAATAGGATTAATAGAAGAATAAAAATGACAATTATAAAATTATCCTAAAATCTATCCCAAAATTAAAAACCCTAAAAATAATGGATATTGAATCAATCCCACAAGAACACACGATCCGTGGATCACCCTATTTGTGGTTTGATCCACGTTCATTGTTTAGTCCCTAAACGGGGAAGCGATGAAATGAAGTAATAAACCCTACATCGATTCTGTTGAATAATGATTGTCACATCGCGTTCATTGGCGAGATTTGTCGAATCCGAGATGCATCGATCGATCACATTATCATTGTCCACCAACAAGTTTTCCTCCAAATATCCAATGGTAATCCTCAATTCGTAAGGTTATGCGTCTACCCCTTTGAACATTTTATAAGAATGTATTTAAAGGTGACTAATTAGGACATTTCATAAAAAGGAAAAATTTATAGAAATTAATTTTCAATTTATTTTATTTCCTTTAGAAAGTCCAAAAACTAATGTTTTTAGCCAATTCGCGCCGATCAATGTTAGGTCCTACCTAAGGTAAATTCACTCCTTTGAGCACAACAGTTCAATAGGATTTCAGATCCCGGTACCCATTTAAAATTTATTCCACATTTTTTTGAAAACCACTCGTGTGCGCGGTTTAAATGTTTATTTTATTTCAATCATCTATTTCGTGCACTCCGGGCCTCATAATTGCACACCGTTGAAAAGATTGGTCTCGTAATAATTCAATATAATATCTAAAAATAATACAATGAAAATAAGTTACATTACATATAATTATACTTATGTATTTATAATATCAGTTATATACTATTACTTTCCATCCTTCTTAAAATACGATAATGTTTATTGTGTGTTTGGCGGACAACCACCTCACAAAGTAATTTTTTTTTCACATGCTCATTAAATGGATGGTAATAAGATTAAATTTAATGATTCTATGTGATATATATGTCATTATATGAATTATTTTATATTTATATAATATATAATTCCATACCCTTCCACTCATTAATGGGATGATATCATCACTTGTGCATACGTAAGACATGCCATCTCCACAAAGTGATCCAATTTATTTTCCATGTCAGTCATTAAATAATGATTATAAAAATATATATAATTATTAAATATTATATTTAAAATATTAATATTAATATTGATGTTATTTATCTATATATGATTCACACTAATAGGAACTTTCATGAAAAAACACGAATGGGAGAACAAGGAAATTAACACCCGATGTAATGAAAATAATGAAATATTATTAAAAAAGGATTGTACAATATAATAATAGGATTATATATGATATTATAAACATTAATATGGTTGTATAATAAGATAATAACATTATTAAAACTATTATATAATAGGTTAAGGAATGTTTAACAAGAAATAATCTTGATTTGATGGACTTTATCTCAATATCCCCTTATTGTGGAATATTTTAATGTTATGAATTTAATTTAATGTATATAGTTTATAGATTGATCATACCAAATTTAATATCATTAATAATTCAATATTAATTATGTATTTTTTTATTTTAAATTATTTAATATTTATGGATTTGATTTAAATATTAAAATGTTTAATGAATAACCTAACTGAATTTCATTATATTGGGTTATATTACTTCTTCACTAACATTGGAATTCTAACAATATTTATGTAATTAAATTTATCTAATTTTTATTTTATTTTTTACTTAGTTTATATGGATTTATATATGAAATACATAATCGATTCATTGAAAAATTCCCATTTTAATGTTATGTGGTTTGTAAGATATTTCTGTTTCAATATCATTTTAATCATGATTATATATTCATGAATTTACATAAAAGGAAAAAACTTGATAATTTTTAAAAAAATCACATTTTTTAATTTCTCTCAAGTTAGTCATGATATTTTCATGTAATATTACTATATTATTCTTTATACCATTTAAAATGATTGAGAAAATGTTTTTTATAACACATGAATTCATATCACTCTTCAGTAAAAAAATATTTTTCCTTATATAACCATGTTTTTATAAAATGTTTTCATTTATTTTGTTCGAAAAATGTTATTTAGAATATATTTTTAAATATTTTTAATATTTTATAAAAGAAATTAAAAGCAATCTTCAAATATTTTTCCAAAGAAGGTCCATTTTTTTGTTTTACCAATAACATGAATGGAATATTTGTTTTAACTTATACAGAATATAAATATTTTTCTCCATCAAGACCACTTGATGTTTTAGTTCTTGATTTATTAGTTTAAATGGTTATTTTCAAAAAAAATTGAATGCTTTTGTTAAAAAAAATCAATTTGTAATGTTTATTATCCTCCTGAATGTTTTGAATGACATTTTTATGGTATTTCTATTCATCAAAGAATGAAAAACAATATTATAAATATGATACACTAGGGATATGTTGTTTTTATACCATAAATGTTATTTCAATTTATGGTTAATTGTCACTTTAACCGGAAAATGTATTAACATTAGCTTTATTGGCAACATTTCATAATCATTAACCTTATCTTAAAACATCCAGTTTCTTATTATCATTAGATTTTAAATTTGGCCAAAATATCCATAAAATTAATTATGGATATACATAAAATTTATATCATTTTGATATATTATATTTTACATTGAATGTTTTATGATTTACTAAGGGAATTTTACATAATATGTATTCTTTTCCTGAAAATGAATTTTGTTGATACAATATATTGATTCATGAATTAAATCTATTATTCAATATAAGTGGATTTATATAGACTTGTGGTTATGGGTGTTGACTAGATATATATATATATATATATATCCCCCCACTTCATTTGTACTCTCTTGAGAAAAGTCAATCAGCTGGCCTTAGTTAAACGGGTTTCTAGTGTATACCTACCAGTCAGTTTTAAAAAGTCTTATAAAAGGGTTTTACAGTAGAGTTATCAGGATTCCAAAGTTCATGACATCCAATAATTTATAATTTACATCATTATGAATTATTTTATTATTATCCATGATATTTTTTCAATGATATTATATATAGATTCTTTTCTATTCTAAATTATTAATGAAATAGAATGCTTTTCATATATTTACTCCGCCAAATTAATTATTCCTTATCTTCTCATGATTTTAAACGTATAGATTAAATGTAATTTCAATCCATATATTAACCATTTAATATTTATTATTAATTATATAATCAAGATTTTCATGTTATTTAAATGGAATATGTGTTTAGTTTTTGAACTTTCCATTTTTAATATGAATATAAATTTGAGAAAGCTTCTATTTTACTTAAACATTACAAAGAATTTGAGATCCCCTAATTTTTTTCCATTAATTGGAATTAGGGAAGTTTTATATGAATGATATAAAATGATATACTAAAGGAATAATAATATTCATGAAAAACATTATGTTGCAATTTCTATCTTCAAATGTAATATGAGAATCATATTTTTATCTATTTGACCAAGACTCATAAAAAGTTTAGTCCATTGGTATCTAATCATGGGTATATTATGACAATGTAATAATGTAGACACCAAATCTTAGATACGAGGGTCTAGGTTGTTACATAGTGATTTTTTTAATTATCCAAGTGATCTTCCTCCGACACTCTCCATAGTAAAGAGATAGAAACTACCACTATTCATTAATTCCATGTTCTATGTTATATAGTATTATATACATTTTTATTCCTAGAGACATATCCAACTTTGTTTTTGGTCATTTTCTACTGAAAATGGCCATAATATGATCATATAAAACTCATCACAACCTAATTTAGGTATGGAAAATATATAACCATTTGAAGACCATAATTCATTAAACCAAATCAATGTTTTTTAGAGGTTATAATTATGATAGTAATCCATTATTGTTGGAATCACGAAATAATATACATTTTAGTTAATTGTGATTTTATTTATTATCATTTCTAGATATCATTATATGATTTTTTTATATATAATTGGTTATTCATTTTTCATTTACAAGATAATTGAAATGACAATAATAATAGTTAAAAAAAATATAGTGTGAAGAATTTATTATGTCTCAAGATAAATGATATGTTGAGACATAACAAATAATTTTGTATTAATTTAAGACTATGTTTATCCAACAATTATATTATTGTTTATGTGATAATAATATTACGAGTATAATAGAAGTAAACTGGAGCCAGATGATTTTTTAGGAGATTAAATGATAAATAATGTAATATCAAGGGGTTGTGAAAGAATACACTGCCCAATAAATGGAAAAACAATTGTATGTATGTGATTCTATTTTCAATACAAAAAAATACTTCAATAATATTAAAATTTTATTCTCTGAATCATAAATTATTTTTACATACAATCCATGAGACTACATGAAGTAGATAATGTAATATCAAACACTTATGCAAGATATATTACCAAAATATAATATTATCAAGTACCAATGTATTGTTTTGTTATTACAAATGAATTTATTTACTATTTTATAGGGGTTTAATGAAATAATAAAATATAATGAATAAATTTAGGTGAAATTTAAATCCCCATTAAAATAATAATTTTTTTAAAATATGATCAATGAATAGTTAAATTCTAATTATGGAAACCATCATTCATTGGATGAACATTAGAAATTAATCTATAAAATTATACCAAATAAAACATGATTAATAACTTTTGATGTTGAATTGTAATCACTAGTACAATTTTACTTCCACTATTTTGAAAATTGTTTGGTATACAATCTCATTACATTGGGTGATAGAGAAACAAAAACTATGAAAATTTCATTTATTCCCTCTAGTTTTACAAGATTTTTTTCATAATTTCACAAATTTTTCAATTTTAATTAATTAATTAATTTTATTACTTTTAATTTCAAATGAATTATTTGTACTTATTATACAACCAGAAAAATATTTGTGTCTATATTTTATTTTGGCAACTAATTATAAGGAATATATTATATAATATTCAACTATTCAAAAAGGATGGTGGAATATGGGTTTTCAATTTCCTTGATAAATAATTTGTATAGTGTTGTTCAAACGTATTAAGTGGTATATGGGTGTAATGTGTAGAAAAAATCTCAGTATATTTGATCTATAATAGATATATTATTCCATTATTTTGAATTTATTATTTTTTTTCATTTTATTTTTATTATCAATTACCCATTATTATAATATAATTACAACTATATATCTAAGAAAATGTTTGAATCATGAACTAATGGGATTAATTTCATAGTGAATAAGGATTTTAAGATAAATAAGATGGTGAAAACGTACCTGAATATCCAGAAATTCGTTTTTTTGGGTTGTGTTTCCCTAATGAAAACCAAAATAATATATTGGAATGAAGTCTATAGAAAATTATTTTTTAACATTGAAAACCCATATTCATCTATTTTTTAATGATTTGGATATATATCTGTCCTTAGGTAATTGATAAGCCCAAAAATTGTTTTATAAATTGTTTTTCAGAGGTATATATAAACATAGGTTTGAAAGAAATGCATAATATATAAGATTATCAAGAAATTAAAAGGGATTATCTATGTGTATTTATACTACCAATGTATTCTAAGAATATATTCAAATATATTAAATAAATAATTACTCTCTTGATGAAAATCATATCTATAATTTGTACTGATTGTAAAACATTAGAGTTATTGTTTTGTTGAATTTAAAATGGATGATTATCCTTATATGAGAAATGGAATACCCATCAGAAAAATGATAACGTTCCTTAATAATTGATATCATTCATGTTATACGACTCACATGAACTAAATTTATTATTATTATTTATTGATGATCATATTAAATTATTATTAATATCAATGGTATTTCGATTGAAAAGGATATTTCTGTCTGAAATACACACATTTATGGATATAATTGAATAAAATAAAAAACACTGATGGTATTTACATAAAATATAGTTTCCTATACTTAATATTTATTCATGTATGATTTAAATATTTGTTTAAGACACATTGTAATGTTTTTACATCACTCATAGAAAATATTATAAATATATTAAATTATTGGTAACAATGAGTCAAAATAAATCATTATCTTATAATGATATGTTTCTGTGTATATATTGGAGAATTAGAGAATGTTTAATACACTATCCTGTAAACTTTTACAAGTATTAGATGACCTAGGGAATGGAAAAATGTGGCGGAAAATGATTTATATGACAATGAAGGAGGTCAAACTCTTTAAATATAATATAAATATTTTATAAAATAGTGTGTAGAATGAATATAAAATCCAATGAATGAAACCTTTTTATTTAATTAACAATTTGAGGGATAAATCCATATAACTATATTTGGTTATTAATGGGGAAATATGCATCCTTAAATCCAATAGAGATAAGTTCTTAAATCCATAAGTCTGATTGGGGTAAAATATAATGTGACTATTTGAAATAAGCGTCTCTACGTCCTGATGATTCATATATTCATGGTAATTTTCATGTAATATATTATGATATTAAAAATAAGGAATACTATAGGAGGTGAATATTTGAACTAAGAGGGAAAATATTTGATTAGTAGAAAATTAATTTTTTAATTATTTGAAATGGAGACAATAATCTAAGTGCATATATATATTGATTTTTTGTTTTCAATAAATATGATTTTATGGTACCCAATATGTTTTTAGATGGAGAAGTGGAATTAAATTGGTTTTCTGTGTACATGATAGTATTATGTGTTTGAATCTAATGGAATAGAATTAAAGGTTGTGTGTTGGAGGCAAATGATGTGGGTAGAAACTAGGAAGATGTTGGCATGTTTTGACATGAATGTATTAGAGTGGAACATGTATATTTATAACAAATATATCGAGTGTTTGTAAAAGGAAATATATAAGTACTTTAGAGATTCATGGAAAATGAGTACAATTGAGAATTGATAATGAGTATAAGAATGATGTGTTTATATTATTTTAAGGTATGATATGCAGAAATAAAAATTTATATTCAATATTGGTCTTTAATTAATGTATTATGGGGACTATTTATAGTATTTTGAGATAGGTAATTTTTTATATTAATATCTAATGACGTCATGTCATATGATAGGTGATTTTATATTTCATGAAAATCAATGATATTGTCATAGAAGATTTCATTTTGGTAAACTTAGATTGAAGGTGGAATTGGAAAAATCATTTTTTAGAAATTATAAATTATATTATTATATTTTTGAAGTCATATATGATTGAAAATAGTAAGGATATCATATTTTTTTGGGAAATATAGTTGTATTTCATTCATGTATGTTTAAATGGTGTGATCAACAGTTTCCACGGCAATGTGATTGTCATGGATCAAGTGGTCAATAATTTAAAGGAAAATGGTACTTTTATCATGGTTCTTTGAATATGTGATCATGGTATGTTAAAATGGATAAGAACAATAGATTTTAATGTTACTATAGCATAGTTTATGTGGAACGGTAGTTACGAAAGAAAATGAGTATCTGAAATAGTTATTTGATAATAGATTGGAATGGAGTATAGATTGTATTATTTAAATTATATATGAAATTTAGAATTTAATAGATTATAAATTATAAGTAACATCTAATTATTTGAAAATAAATTAAAAATTAATATATCCAATTATGAGTCCAAAAATTGTCATAATAGATGTCATGGATATCATAGAAAAACAAAAAACCATGGATATAGATTTCATCTATCCTTTTGTGGTTTCTATAAACAAGTAATAGTTTAATGGGAGGTTTATATAAATGGGAGACTTGTTATAGGGATCTCCATGGAGTAATTCTTTTTTATTTAGACTTTGTGAGACATATATTATGATATATTCAGAAGACAAAATATGTCAAGTTCATTGAAATATTGAGTTATGTATTAATGATATTAACACATTTATCAGAATTTCAATGATTGAATATCATTTTCCATATTGTAATGGGGATGGGATGCACACAAATATAACACAATGAGTCCTTTCACACACCATATTTTTTTAATAATTTAAAAAGATTAAATATATTTTTGTAATATAAATTCTAAATTATATAATATATGTAATTAGAGAATAAATCAATCTATGTGGATAAATTTGGTCATACTGATTCATGCTACAAGTATTAAATAATCTCATATGATAGTGTGAAAAAGAATTAGTATATTCAATTTATTTATGAAAAATGTATTTGTATATATTAAAAATATTCATAAGTTGATTTTAAATAAATAAGAAAATGGTAACATTTATAAATTTGGTTTTTTGTGAATTGGGTAATGAAAATTGAAAGGGTACTCTTAACACATATTTTATTATCGAAGGAAGGGTTTTTAATTATGAATTTTTATTTAGTATATCCATAATATTTTAAAAATAAGTAATTGAATACATTTTAATTAATTATTTGTAATTAGAAAAATCCCAAGTAATTGTTTTATGCTATGTATATTTATTGGAGTTAAAATGATTCAAAAACATATTGATAGTGAAATCATAATTGGAATTGTGCAAGATATTAAATAGGTGGATATCATTATATTATTAAATCTATACATTCAAGAGTTATTGAGTATTAGTTTAATATATAAATCATAGTGTTAACTATAATTTGTTAAAATGATTTTTTTTAATTTTTTTATAAAAGGTGGAATAAAAAGACGGGACATGTGTGTAAATTTTGAAATATCCTGAACCATTTTTTATAATAAAGGTTCCCAGTTTTATAGTAATCACAAACTAAATGTTTATTTCACTAAAAAAGGATTCATTCGTAAAATTTTTTCACTAAAACATCAGTATTGTTTTAGATATTGTAAAAACCCAACTATGTGGGTAACATGTACAATTATTGTGTTGTTTTTCCATCACATATTAAAATAACATTGATATTCTATAAAACTATTATTTTGATTCTAAATGAATGAATGTAATTATATTTAAATGAAGAAAATTTATGAAATATTTTGATAGGTTTGTGTTTATAAAATAATTTTTCTAATTTATTCACTTCCATGTTTGACCACACTATGGTTCCATGGATCTCACAAATTATCCCTGTGTTTTTAAATTTTATTATCCACACCCAAATATTTTTACTTTTCACTAAATATATCAAATTAATTTCCAAATTATTTTAAAAACCATGATGAAGCCCCATATTTTTAATGGTGCTTAAATTTTTGATGAAAGAGTGATAATTATTTTAACCTAGGGCCATTTCATAATAATTTTTTGGATAATATACACAACGATTATTTTTAGTTGAAGAATAATGAATTATTTCATTATGGGGTGACAAAATGAATATTATTTTTTATAATTAAAAGAAATGTAATAAATATTATATTAATTATGTTAAAAATGTTCATTTCTTGATAAAAATCTACATAACTTCTTCCTTTATCTTACTCATCCATATATCCTATAAAAATATTTTAAAAAAATGGGATGAGAATAAAAATATTAGTAAGGGATACACAAATTAGGAAAACACTTACCCTTTCTAAAACATAAAAACCGTGAATACATATTTATAAAGTAATACTTTTCACCTTTATAAAGTAGTAAGATACACTACACTGAATATAAGTTCAGTTCTGACAATTTTTTTAAATCAATTGATTACTATAAAACCCATTGAACATAACATATAACATATAATGGTATCTTCAGACATAATCATACTTAAATGGAATTACAATATGGTCGACTTGCACACATATCACTAAATGAAATAGATATACAGTTCAATTCCATACCAAATGCATTGAAGAAATAATGTAACCACACATCGTTAGATTATCATGGAACCACTTGTATTTGTTTTATCACATTACCATCCATCTATGGTTTACAACATAACCACTTATCAAATGTACAAGTACCATTATATAATCATTACACATATTGATAGAAATTATCTACATTTGACTCTTAATATTTAATTTTCAATCATAAGGAATTATTTCATGATATTGAAATAATAAATCCACTTTAGAAACCATTTTCAATACCGAAACACCAAAAATTGGAATAATGGATTTCTTTTCCTTAATAAAATAGTTAAATCTTAAAGAAGAATCTAAATATCAAATAACAGTTTCCGTGTTGGAGAAGTTGTTTTCTCTATTTATGTTTAAATAATTCTTTTTTTTCATTTAGTAAAATTATTCATAGAAACAATATTCCCTTTAGTTAAATGTCAAATGGGTTTATTATACACCATGTTAAATAAGGTGGTATATACTATGAAAATATTCCTTAATGGGAGGATATTGACATATAGTCCATTATAAAGATCGTATCATTATATTAAGTATTAATCAATGGAATAATTATGTGTGAATAGTATAAATACACCAAATAAATTTATATTCCTTTTAAAATAATCAGAGGCCATTAACACATATTATTGGAAAAGAACCAATGATAGGGATATTTTACTCAATGAATGGAGATTGAGTTCAGATTTCCCTCACTTTGAGTCTAACTTGTCTTGTACGTTCATTATTTTCCAGAATAATAAAGATAGGTTAATTTAATAATTTATTGAGGAAAATATCAGGTTTATTATTCTTTTTAAATCACTTATTACCACGTTATAAAAATTACATATTTACTTAAGTTCATATCTGACATTTGGTTGATATTTGGTACTTGAGTAGAAAATGAACCTGTTTGGATGTAAATTGTCCATGTGGTCAAACGTCATTCATCTCCAGAATGTTATTAATAATGTAAATATAATATATATCAAGTATAAATTTATTAATAACATCCATAATATTTTTATATATTAAATAAAATTAATCATTTTTGGAGATTGTAGGTCGTACGTACACGTGAAGGCTACATTCATTTGTTTGTCATAAAATAAGAATAATAATCAAATGATATAAATGTATATTATATTTCCAATAATATATAATTGTCATATATGTCTCATATATTTATTTATTGCATCCTTTATAAATTATATGTATATAGGGAACAAGTCATATCTCTTTGACTGGGTGGTAGTCCACACTTTCCCGAACAAATTATCTTATTTACAAAACATGGAAAGCATAAAGGTAGGTTCTAAATAAATTTTTTTGAAGCACAGAGAAAATATAAATATAATATATATAATATTTAAAATATTTTTTATTCTCATTTCCACCATGAAAGGTTGTTGGGGAAAATTGAACAATCATCCTTATGTGAGGCAGTAGTTCCTTGTTCACAGAAACAGTACATTCGTTAGACATTAAATGGATCTGTGTGTATGTGTAGACCAAAAAAAGATCATAAAAATACTATTATATTAATTATAATGTTCATTTGTAATCATATAAGAAGAAGAGTTTAGTGAGTGGATAATGTAAATGAAACTAAAAATCACGAGAGAAGGTGTTACCATTTAATTGGGTAACTTTATTTGGTTTATAACAAAAGGCCTCCTTGTGAGGCTTTCTGCACCATGTGAGGCATATAGGATGAGGGTTTTGTTTCTAGAAATAATTTTTCATAGGTTGTGGATGAAATAAAGTGTTTATTATGTTTTAGTATTAGAGAAGAGAGGTTACTTTATTATAGGAGATGGATGTGGAACACATGGAACCTCTTATATTATTAAATTAATATAAAATAGTTTTTTAATTCATAAAGCTTCAACTTGAGATATGTCGACGATTAGTTGTGTATAGGTCAGAATCATCTCATACACTAATGTTTAGACATGTATTGATTTTATTTTAAACATTTTCTATTCGATTTATCCATAAATAATCTCGTTAAATTTTAATAGTGTTAAAAAAATTAATTGTTAAGAGGCTATAAATTTTACTTATATGGGGAAAAACTTCCCATAATTGGACAATTAATGAACATTACAACCTTATCATAGTAACTTTGTGATTATGGAATATTTTTATGGTTTTCAAATAAGTAATAAATAATTATTTCTATAAAACATTAATTATGTCACGTTTTTAGACTATTCATTTTATTAAATTTAAATAAAATCCAAACAGAGACGTGACTATAAAATATAATTGAATACACTTATAAAATTTACTATTAATCTCAAAAAAGAATGGATGAAATAAATTATTTCAAATTAAATTTACATTAGTATTTATAATATCATTTATTTGATTCCTTCATAAATAAAGCAATCATTGCAACATCATTGTTTCATAATTAAATTAAATTCCCAAGTGTTTGAAAATTATAAATTAAATACCATGATGAATGAAATATTATTTTATTTATAATTAATATTTATTTTATAAGTGATAACTTATAAAAACACATATTAAAATAGTTTTAGTATAAAGAATCAGGTTTATAATAAAATTTCCTTTACTTGAAATTAAAAGTTATTATTGTCACAATCACACAAAAGTGGATTCCAAATTCAAAATTTCCATCCCATTGGTATTATTGTTCATCCAATAGGATTATAACATGTGTTAGTGTTGTTTTATATTATTATAATATTAATTTTACCCTTATTTACATGATTTTCCCTTTTACCGAAGTAAATAAAAATAATTATTAAATTTACTATTAATAATGTACAATAAATAAAAGGGGTAAATTTTCCTAATTTGGGCCTTATGATTCCAAATATTGAATTAATTTTTCCAAATTCAAAACACTGAAGTGCAGAAATTAATTTAAAATTAACTACCATTTTAAAATTAAAAACCATCAAAAGATTAACATGTTTTTATGTGATTATTAATGTGAAATTACATCCAATAACCAAAATTTGAATAAATTTTTAAAACATAATCCAATTAAACTTAAAAAAATTAAATTTAAAATCCTACTATATATAAATGTTAGACTAAAAGGTAGTTTTGAATTTATTACAATATTTTTTCACAATTGAGTAAAATATTAATTTTTTCAGAGAAAACCAAAATTCCATTCAAATTATTTTTCATTTTCAATATTCCAAAGAATATGTTTATTTTTTTCAAATAGAACATATAAATGTGTAAAATAATTATATTTAAAATTGGATTTCTATCAAAAGGCGGTAAACCTATTTATTTAGAAAAATAATCCTTGTATTCGTAAAATTTTATTTCTTCTTATATAATATCTATAAAATATATAAGATGAATTTTAAACATTATATTGAATATATTACATATATATTTCACTAATAAAATCCAATAAGAAAGATTTTATTATTTTATAAGCTCACTTTTTTTCTTTTAATTAGTTTTTTTAGAAAAAACACATCATTTATATTATAAAGTCTATTATTCTCATTTATAAATAACTGTTCACAAAGGAATTAATTTTATAAATTTGTAAAAAATTATTTTCATAAATTAACCAATACAATTCATCCTGGAAATTTTTACATTTAGGTTATAAGGTGTCTTAATAATATTCATTTGTTTCCATATGTTCAATTTGGTGTATCTTGTATGCTATTGAACATAATGTTTCTTTATTAAAACTCAGGATGTTGCATCCTACCCCCTTTAATATATTGTTTCCTCAAAATTTTAATAATGGTTCAGCAACTAGGGTATGATTTTTTTAAAAACCATTTTTATTAACCCACATCAGAAAAAGTGTTAATAAAACTATAACCTTAAAACAAAGAAATAGATTTACAATGGTCACCTAAGTTAACACATACTAGTATTTCATGTTGGAAAGAATGCATATAGAAGAAACCCTAACTCTCATAGACTAATATATTGTGTTAGATACCATGATCATTAAAATTTAACCACCACATTACCATAAAATATGTGATGAGTAAACATACTTAGTTTACAAGTAGTCTTTTATCCATTAATGAATTTCCACCACAAACTGATCTTTTTTAAAAATGATGAGTATTCAAGAAGACTTTGCCACAACGGATGCACTACATTCATCATATTGATAATCATATATTCCACAAAATATTAACTATATATTTCTCATATACATAGAAATTAACCAAAACCAAAATGGTTTGTACAAGATATTTTTATTCCCAAAAAATAATAAACCCTTTTATGAAGAAAAAGAACATTAATATAATAAATTGAATAGAAATATCCAAAGTTCATAAAATATAATTTGATAAATAGAATTCCTTAAAACTCTTTAAAATAATCAAAACTATGATTGAAACATAAAAATTAGAAGGATTTCATAACATATTCATCCAGGATAAATTTTAAAATTTATCTCCCAATAACTTCAAACACTCTTAATGTATCATACCAAAATGTAATTATCCTAATAACATTTTCTCCAAGATAGTTTAATCATTTACATATATAACAAAATCACTATATGTCCATAATTAAATCCATGATTTCTACAAAAATAATTCAACATTTATTCAAAAAGTAAAATCATGTTATATTTTATTTTACTTTTCCATATTGGGTACCCAAAATAGAGAATTTATTTTAAAATAACATTTATCATGTAATCCCCAAATCATGTTCCAATAAAAAAATATCTATTTTATTAAATATATGTATCCAACATAAACTTATTCATAATAAATAAATTCATTTAACTATAAATAATATATATAAATAGCCATGGAATTCACGTATGCCAGTGTTAGGTGATACACCTTTGTTGACATTCAGTTGTGGGTTTGATTCCCACAACCTATTCGGATGTGATGGGTTGTCACCCATCCCGCGGGATACCTTTTTTCAAAAACAATATATTTCTTATAACATTAACAAAATGAAATAATTTACTTAAAATTTACCATAACATGTTTTAACCCAAAATGTATTTCATACATCCCATTTTCAACCCAAAAACTAATAACCCAAAATTTACTCAAAGGTGAATGTCTGCATAAATACCATATTTACCTTAATATTTTTTTATTATAGATCCACAAATGGGTTTCTATGACATTGAACATATGATCAACAATAAAATTATAAACCCATATTTATATCCCTAGATCTTAAGGAAACATCAAAATCTCTAAATATATATAAACCATCCTCTAATACAAACTATAAGGCCCCAGCTTAAAAACATTACATATCCATGTGATAAGTCAATAGTTTGAGTTTAATTCACATCAATGATATTTTAGGTCTATAGATTTTTATAATCATCCCATTATTAAAACATATCATCCCATTAAAATAAAATATAATACTATTGAAATAATATTCCTTTTTTCCACCAAAGGAAACCCTTTTAAAAGTAAAACATGATTTATCTTCTCGATAAAAATTGCCTTGACTTATTTCTTTCTCTTACTCATCCTTATACCATATGAAAACATTTTAGAAACATGGGATGTGAAAATAATTCTCTGTAAGGGAAACCCAAAGATGTAAAAATATTAGCCTTGATAAAACATGACTACCATGAATACATTTTCATAAAGTAATACTTTTCACCTTTAAGAAGTAGTAAAATACACTTCACTGAATATAAGATCATTTCATACTATTTTTTTTGTAATAAAACTATTACCATAAAAACAATGGAATGTAACATATTCAATATAAAGGTATGTATGGACATAATGATAATTAAATGTAATAACCTTACAGTTTACTTCCACACATATCACTAAATGGAATATATATACGGCCTACTTCTGTACCCAATGCATTGGAGGTTATAAAATAACAAACCATACTTTGTCTGCCATCATACCACTCATATTTGGCTTTTCACATAAGAACCCATATTTTATTTATCACAAAACCACTCATCCATTGTCCAGGTACCATTATATAATCATAACAGAAAAAGATTTCAATTATCAACATTTCACTCTAAAAATGTCATTTTCCATCACAACAAATTATTTCGTGATATTGAAATAGTAAATCAACTTTCAAACTCCTTTTCAATACCAAAAAACCCAAAATGGAATAAATTATATCTTTTCCTTTGAAAATATTATGACTTATAGGGGAAGCCAAATCA
Source organism: Viscum album (assembly GCA_963277665.1). Classification (NCBI taxonomy): domain Eukaryota; kingdom Viridiplantae; phylum Streptophyta; class Magnoliopsida; order Santalales; family Viscaceae; genus Viscum; species Viscum album. The sequence goes on from OY728119.1 coordinate 2,127,772,767, forward strand.
TAAATAATGGTTTTAGTGGTGGAGAATGTTTTGTCACTACCTACTTTAAAAAAATTCTTTTTTTGGTTTAATAAAATGATTCGTAGAAAAATGGTTGCCGTTTAATTAAAACTCATGAAGTTTTATTATAAACTGTATAAAAAATTTGGGGTATATAATAAGTATATTCCAAAATTAAAGGAGATTGAGACGAAATACATTACAAAGATCGGATCATTATATTAAGGACAAATAAATGACATAATTATATAAAAAATATAAATTCCCCCAATACAAGAGGAAATTTAGTGTTCATTCACAAATATTCATCGAAAATAAAACCAATTCAAAGGATATTTAACTCAATAAATAGAGAATGAGTTAATATTACACATACCATGAGTCTGACATGTCTCGTACATTATTTATTTGCCTTAATAAAAAATAGTTTATTTTAATACTTGTTTGAAAATATTTTTCAAATTTATTTTTCCTTTTATATCTCTTTATACCAGGTTATATAAATTTCATAATTATTTAAGTTCATAGAATAAATTTTGTCCATATTTGGTACTTGAGTCGAAAATGAACTTGTTTGGATGTAAATTGTTCATGTGGTCAAAAGTACAACATCACCAGAATATTATTATTGATTTAACTATATTATATATCCATAATATATGTATTTATAATTACCATAATATTTGGATATAGAAATTGAGATACACTGTTAATGGATATGGTAGGCCATACATATGCATGATAGAGTTTTTTTTGTCTGGTATAAAAGTTTACAATCTCGATTAATTATTGGATGGGAAGATCTCAATCATAAATTTCTTCTTCAATTTAGCTCAATGATACTAAAGACGACAGTTTTTTATCTCACCAATTGTAAAAAATGGGTTTATGAAAGATTTTTAGATTTCATTACTTGATGGAAACTATTAACATATTCCTTAAGTCTATTATTCCCTCAAGAAGAGTTTCTTCCAATTTCTGTGGAAAATATACTTAATGATTTACACACACCATTGATCCCCGTGAAATACACAGGAGCATTTCAAGACCTTAATTCAATTGTTCAATAGATAGAAGACTCTATTATAGAAAATAAGGATAAAAATCATGTAATTCCATCACCTTTGGGGAGGAGGATATGAAAGGAAAAGCACATAAAGGAACACTCAAGTAGGCACCAGAACATGCTTATACATCAAGACCTTCATCATACTGAAGGGCTCCGCCTCCTGAGCATCAGCAGCAACGAATGTTGCGTCAAGGTGATCAAATTGATCAAAGATAGAAACATATTGAGGAATTAATAAACAATGTTTATTCTTTATGGAATGTAAAAGTTCCTGGTTACTTCATCTCAGCTCTGTAAATAAATTTGGTTTAGTTTCCGAGGCTGATTAAACCAACTAAAGAAGTATATGAAGATCTTCTGAATTATTGTCCCTTTCACAAGATATTAGGGCATCCCATCCAGGAGTGTTTTGTTTTCAAGGACCTCCTACAAAAGATGTTAGACTTTGTGTAAGTAAAACTAAAAAGTTAATCTTCTCAATTACCATGTGTCACTCCAACATATCTAGAAGAAGAAGGAATATGGAAAGGGGTAAAAAGTAAAAATGTGTAGAAATATGAAAATTGGATGATCATGAAAACAAACAACCAGACTCATGCCATTTTACAGATATGGTTGAAACAACCGATTGTATCTTCTACCACTCCTACCACAATAAAACCATCTTCATCAAAATGTCCTTTCTCAAAAGAAGTGAATTGATTATAAGGACAAAGAGAATTCAGAAGAAGACGAGGTCATGTCAAGTACAATGTTTTCTTTTACTCATGCCGATTTTATGCCATCTGATTCAAAAGCACAGGCACTACCACGCTAAACAGAACATCCAAAATTAACCTGTGAAGAAGAATATTCATTAGATGAAGAATTATTTTATGGATATGTTAATGTTATCCATTTAACAGATCTTTATTCTAATAGTGATTCTGATAATAATGAGTTATAATTCCTTAATCCTAATAGAAGAACTAGAGTAAGAGGCCAAAGTCAAGGATTCATGGGAAGATGTGGGAATTCTAGAATCCACCATTTTAACTCTACCCATGCACAAACCATATATGCGGCAGAAACAAATGGAAGATCCCTTCAATGGGCTAAACACGAATAAGGATTTTCTTCTATAAAATTTTTGTTCAGTTTTGACATAATTATTTTAGAGGACCAATTAGAAGTCACTCCATTTTCTTCTCAGCAAATGAATTCACATATTCAGAATAATTTACCAAATCCAAGTGTATTTCCAGTTTCTACTTCGACACAGAATACGACTACATTGGTAGAATCAACTTACAATGCACCTAGAAAACTGAATCTCCATGTGGGGAAACATAGATATTTGGACCAAAATTATGATGTATTGAAATAATTGGCATATTTACCGGCCATGTTGTCAATTCTGGATGAATTGAATCTATCAAAAGATCTTCGATAAGAACACATTGAGTATTTGTCATGTCCATAAGAGTTGGAAACCGAAGTTGCTGCTGATGAGGTTTACCCTATAGATAATGATCTTATAGAATGTTATGCAGTCAAATATTTTATAGACGAAGATGAAGATGATGTGGTTTATGGGTATATCAGACCTTTGTATTTGTCTGTAAATTTCAATGATATAGACATACGATGAGATGTCATTGATAATGGATCTGGAGTCAACCTCATTCCCATTCTTACACTTTGTCGATTAGTCCTGAAGAAATCTAACTTACCTCCTTCCACATTAATGTTTCAATCTTATAACAAGAATGAGCAAGAACCTCTCATCGAGATTACACTTAGAACTCAGTTTGGAGTTCTTGTGTCTAATTCAGATATCTTGGTTGTTTGTCAGGACACAACCTTCATTGTTCTACTTCGAAGGACCAGGCTTCATCAACATGCATCCATATCATAGCAATACCACCATTGTCTTATGTAATTTTTCAATAGTCAAATTGGGAAATTTTATGGTGACAAGGCTCCATTCAAAACATGTGAATCTCAATATATTGAGGCAGAGTTTTATCACACAAAAGGAACTAAGTCCATGGCAAAGAAAATAACTACAGTTAATTCTCCGAATGGATTGGAAAATATTCTAGAAAATCCATTCATAAATTTGAGTATAGGTTACGTGTAACCTATTAATAAAATTGAAAATGTAAACCCAAATTTGGGAACTCATCCAGTAATGTCCATAATGTCTGTTATGGAAATTGAGCCAAACTATATGGGAGAAACTGTTGATCTAATAAGCACTGAGATAAGTTTAAATAGAGATGACTTCTTTTCATCAACTAAACATCAACAAGCCACTACTTCATCAACTAGAGTAGAGTGATTGTAGCAATGCTATATAAAGACAAATATGCTGATTCTCAATCCATCATTTCTTCTTTATTACCATAGAAAAACCATTCATCATCAGTAGGGTCAGATATGGTGGCCTCTAATATAGGATGATCAAATACTAACTCCACCCCTAACATTGGATGTTTTTCCTCTTCATCTACTATGCAAGTGGAAGTAGAAGAGGTAACATGGAATGATGAAGAAGAGGAAGATATAAAAGATGCTCCTACAACATTTTAGGAAGGGGTCACTACCAATGTGGATATGCTCAGAGAAATAAATTTGGGTATAGAAGAAGATCCACGACACACTCTAATTATTGCTACCATGACCTCAAAAGAGAAAGAGGTGTATATACTTCATTTCTTTAGCAACATGAAGATATATTTTTAGGGAATTTTTCATAAATTCTAGGTCTTAATCCTGATGTACCCCCAATCATTTGGGTTTTCCTGAAAAACATCCTGGATTCAAGCAGGCAGTAAGAAGAACACAACCAACACATGCCTCTAAAATTGAAGATGATGTTGATAAACTTATAAAGGATACATTTTTCATGGAAGATCAGTATCTAAAATGTCTAGACAACATTGTCCCAGTGAAAAAGAATAATGGACAAATTATTGTTTTCATTGATTTCATAGATTTTAACCAGCATTGTCCTAAAGATGAATTTACAGTTCCGATTACAGAACTTTTAATTGATTTAACAACTGGCTATAAAGCTATTTCCTTCATGGATGACTAATATGGGTATAACAAAATCTATATATCCCTAGAGGATGTAGAATATATAGCCTTTAGATCCCCACAAGGAAAGTCTTTCTATCAGGTAATTCCCTTTGGCTTATAGAATGCAGGTGCAACATACCAAGGTACCATGAAACATATATTCAAACCCTTCTTAGGTAAAGTTTTAGAATGTTATGTGGTTGATTTGGTGGTCAAATCCAGACAATGTTTCAACCAAATGGTTGATTTGGAGACTATATTCAATAAACATTGTCCATACAGTTATAAGATGAACCCATCAAAATGTGCTTTCAGGGTAACCTTGTGAATGTTTCTAGGCATCGTTGTACGCCATCGTGGTATCAAAGTTGATCCTGAGAAAACAAAATCATTCCTTGTTATTTATCCTCCATAAAATTTGAAAGAATTAAGAGGACTCTAAGTACACTTGGCCTATATTCGATGATTTATCACCTATTTAGCAGGAATTTGTTTACCCTTCACCAGATTAATGAAGAATGGAATCACCTACCAATAGACTGAGGACTTCCAAGAAGAATTAGATACCCTCAAAAAATTTCTCTTGAGTCCACCAGTATTAATTCCACTTATTGAAGGAAGACCACTTATTCTCTATGTGAAATCATTAGAGTGATCACTAGGTGGTTTCATTGCCCAATGGAATGATGCTTGGAATGAAAACATCCTTTACTATTTCAGTCAAACTATGCTTGATGCAGAAACATGATATTAAAATATTGAAAAATGCTGCCTAGAATTAATTTTTGTAGTTTATAAATTAAGGCACTACCTGAAACATCATGAAGTCTAATTGGTGTATCACAATAATCCGCTCAAATTTATCCTCAATTGTCCAATTCTTATAGGGAATCTGGCATAGTGGGAAGCTATTTTGCAAAAGTTTGATTTCCAGTTTGTGCCTCAATAAGAATAGAAGGCCAATATCTGGCTGAATTCCTTGTTGAGCATCCATCTATGGATGATACATCATTTAATACTGAACTTCCTGATGAAGAGTTCTTCTCTATTCAAGATAATTCCCTAAAATGGGAAATTTATTATGATAGTTCTTCCATAAGTCCAATGATGAATGGTATGGAAAACCCTAAACTCAACAAAGTCAGGTTAGGAATTGTCCGTATTTCCCCAAAAAAAGGTAGTATTTCATTATTCAATACTATTGTCAGAAGGTGGTACCATCAATGAGGAAGAATATCAATCTCTCATCATAGGTTTGTAATTGGCCCTTCAGGTTAAAATGGACCATTTAAAGATGAATGGTGATTTAGAATTAGTAATCAAGCAAATAAATGGGGAATATTCTATCAGAAAAGAAGAGTTAACCCCTTTGAGAGATTATGTAAGAGGGTATGATGAATTTCACTTAGAGGTGGCATTGTCTTATGTCCCATGATCACAAAATACACAAGCATATACACTGGCTAATGCAGCTACAACCTTGGCAGATCCAAATCAGGATGAAACAGTCATCATCTTATCCCATCATCGTGTGATATCACATTTGGTTCAAACCAGAATGGATAAATTAATGATATTTTTCCTATTTCAGAACCATATTGTCATACCATGGGATGGAGAATATCCATCATGATATATCATCAAAATGGGATACTTGCACCAGATAGGGCTGGAAAAAAAAAATCTGAAGATAGTAGCCAATTTCACTCTTTCTGATAGAACAGTCCACCAAAAGATCCTCTATAAGTGAGGCTTTGAGGGAGTCATCATAATATGTATTGATTGAGAAGAGACTAAAGCTGTCATGAATGAAGTACATTCAAGAGTTTGTGGTGCGCACTAGTTTGGACACAAACTCTCTGATCAGATCTGAAGGATTGGATAATTTTGGCCTTCAATAATGCATGATTGTATGAATTTCACTAAAAAAATTCATCCCTCCCATGTCCATGGAAACATCATTAATCAAGCCCTAGAGTTTCTATATACAACTAAATCCTATTGGCCATTAGCTACATGGGGAATGGATGTAGTAGGGCCTTATCCTTCGGCCACGGCTAAGCTGTTCAATTATATTCTCAATGCTACTGAATTCTTCTCTAAATGGTATGAGGAAATACCTATCAGATGGGACCAATAGTGGCCTATATACACTGAGATGGGGGGGGGGGTGAGTCAGGGTATGTTTGTTATTTTTCAAAATTCTTCCTTCCCCACTAGATCATAACCCCTTTATTATAGTGGTTACTTTGTTTGCACTTCTGTTTTTATTATGACCACTTCTTTTCTTCTATATCTGATGATGATGCTTTGAATGCAATTCAAGGAAGTAATTAGGAAGACACATAGATTTTTACTTGGTTCACCCTCACTGGGCTATGTCCAAGGAGGATACAACGACGATGTGACGCTGCACCAGATCCACTAAATCACACTGATTTTTACAAGGTTCGGGCTAGATCACTTATATCCCAAGGCGCACTACCTTTACAAGGTTTAGGGTTAGCTCACTGCTTTCCCAAGTTTCACTCCCTATTTATCTCTCTCTCTAGATCACTATCGGTGGAGAGGATCACCTTCTTCCTCTTTTTTTACTCACTGCTCTGGAAAGGATCCAATCACAGTTTATAGACATGTAGGTATCTTCATTATCACTAATGAATACATCCTCTGTTGTATGAAGATGCTCTTTTGAAGTTCAACTTTCACCCGTAGATGAATTTCACTTTGCACCGAAGGTATCTAGCAATCTTCCAGCTTCCACGCAGTCCAGGACCACTACCATGAAACAACATTATTTGGCTCCCTTCTCTAAGGTGGTGTGCAAGTATCGGCCTGAATGTTATAAATTGCGTGAATCTCAACCTCAACCAATTGCACGACACAAGCTTTTACAACTAAAACTTGTGAGACTCACTTCCCTTTACGCCCAAACCGATATTGGCGCGCAACTAAAAACAATCGCACTTCTTCAAAACTGGCATGAAATTCCACCCAAAAAAACTTACACGACACATCCTTCCTTAACTCAAAACTTGAGCAACACACCCAAACCACCTGAGGAGCGCAACAAACAACTGGCGTGAAGCTTCTAATTGCGTGACCCACCACCACTTGCGTGACCACCACACCTGTTCGACGGAAGCACTGATTTTATCTAAGTCTTGAACTCACACAGAAATGAAGAGGGGTCGAAATGTATTTATAGGAGTTCATACACCCTGTGCGATGGCGCACACATCTCCCCTTGGCGCGAAAAGTTCGGCACACAAGTCTCGGCACACAAGTCTCGGTGCGCAAGCCACTTGCGCGACCTACCCAATACTTGAGTTCCCATTCTACATTTTCCATATTTTGATCTTTTGATGATGAAAAACATTGGGTGTGCAAGTTTCCTCTCATTCAAGAACACGACGTGCAAGTCCCTTTTCCAAAAACACTTTTTTTCATTTTTCGATTTTCAGGCCCAAAAATTTGGCAAACCCTGGAATATGGCGCCACCTTGTATCTTCTCTTTTTGTATCGCCTCCAGATCATCCATTCCTTTGTCGACGTTCTTGAATCAAACACAAATCATTAACCACAACCCATGAACTCAACATGACACCATGAAATCCCCTTTGTCAGTAAATTTCTATGTCATGGTTTGCTTTGCCAACAATCACAACACAAATTTCCACTTTTTCAACAAACACAATCACCTCAAAAATGCTTCAATGATGCCTTGAGGGGTTTTCCCAACAATATCTCCCTTTGGGTTTTTTGACAACTCTTCCATAAAAAGATAAATATTTAATTCTTCAGCCACCATTCTCCTTTTGTGATTCTGATAGCGATCAAGGATTTACTCAACACATACTCTAAGCCCACATGAGTAATGATCAGTGTGATAATCAAGAGTAAATGAAATGTTCATCAATGAATAACTTCATCTCTAACACCCACTGTTGATACCAAAATTATACCAATTTTTATCAAACTGATACCAATTTTTGGAAATATTATTACCACATTCCAACACCACTCTTCTGCTTTTATCACGATCCTTAGATGTCGTGATATCTATTAATTGATCGATCACTTCTAGCATCGTCGGATTTAATATGCTTCCCCTTTCTCATTGCTCCCTCTATCTCGCTGCTCCACCTATCCGCTTCTTCCCGTATCATTCATGATTTTTCAAATAGCCATACTGTCTCCCCTTGAACAATCACTATTTTCCATCCCTTTGTCAACGAACCCAAAGGAAACTCCTTTTTAGCCTATAACAGAGTAGAGAACACATATCAGTAAATTAGGGAAAACATATGACACATCGGGGAGAGGGGGGAGGTCCACATCCACACTCTTTCATGTGTGGGGAGTTGACTGAACATGCAGAGCTAGTCGATGTCTCTCAAAAGATTCCTTGGGTAAGGCCTTTGTTAGAATATCTGCAACATGTAGCTCTATAGGCAGAAACTCCAACTTCACGATTCCATGATCAACCTTCTCCTTGATAAAATGATACTTTATCTCAATGTGTTTTGTCCTTGAATGATGGATGATATTTTTGGTATGATTGATAGCACTTGAGTTATCACACTGGATTCCGATCAGAGACTTCACTTCAAATCCCATATCTTCAAGATGTTGCTTCATCCATAATAATTGTGTGTAAGCTTGAGTGGCCGCAATATACTCATATTCTATGGTCCTTAATGAAATGCAATCCTGCTTCTTGCTTAACCAAGCAATACATAGTCCATCAAGATAGAATGCACACCCAGATGTTGATTTCCTGTCATCCGCTGAACTAGCCCAATCAACATCAGTATATCCCAATAACTCTGTCTGAGATTTGTCATTATATGTCAAGACAAAGTACACCGTGCCCTTGATATAACTAAGTATTCTTTTTTACTCCATGCATGTTGCTTTCATTGTTATTTCTCTGATATCTCGCTACTTGGCATGTGGAGAAACAAATATCAGGCCTTGTTGTGGTCAAGTACAATAAAATTCCAAATAATTTTCCTGTAGTCTGTGACATTAACTGGCTTTCCATTATCATCTTTTGATAATTTAATCTGGGTCGCAACCCGAGTTTTAATCTCTTTGTCATTTTCCATTCCAAATACTCTTAGAACCTCCATGGAATATTTTGATTGAGAAATGAATGTTCCATGCTCTCAATACCTGTTTCAAACCATATAATGCCTTCTTCAGCTGACAATCCATGTTCTCATCCTTATGAATGAGAAAACCATCTGGTTTCTCAATGTACATCTCTTCTTCCAGAAACCCATTCAGAAATGCTGATTTGACATCCATGTGGAAAAATTTGAACCTTCTTTGTACTGGAATGGCTAAAAATAATCTGATTGTTTCTATCCTTGCAATAGGTGCACATGTCTCATCAACATCAATGCCCTCTATCTGGGAGTATCCTTTTCACACTAGTCATGATTTGTTCTGAATCAATGTGCCTTATTCATTCATCTTGTTGCGATAGACCCATTTAGTCCCGATGAAATTTTTTATCTGCTGGCCTCGAAACAATCTCCCATGTCTAATTATCTTCAGAATCAGTATCAACTACTTTTACTCCCCCTGAGTCTCTTACCACTTCATCACTTTCAACAGAAAACATGTCACTATTCCATTGTTAAATGACGTCATTTATTTCATTTAATTTTCTGATCTTCTTGTTGAAACATTGTCGATTCTCTCTTATAGCTTCTTGGTATCCCGAATACAGTTAGCTGATACCACATTGTTAGAAAAAAATAGATAATCATGAGATGCATAATTATTGCTGTTTCTTTGGAAATATGTCTTCTCTCGATAGACAACACCTGATCTAGGTCATCCAATTATTTCTTTTATGGATCTTTCATCTGATTATGATATTGAATTCTCCCCCTGTGTTATGCAACTCTTCCATTTGTTTGTCCCACAACTTAGGCCCTTAATCATTCTTCTCCTGATGCACCTATTATTATGTGGAACTCAGCAATGATCCATTAACAAATCTCTTAGCCCGCTGAGTTGGAAATCGGTGTAGGAAACAAGATATAATGTTAATAACACAATCACTTCCTATTGCGCTTTGTTGCTCCATTTCTTCTTCAAATCTGCTACCTAATTTGAGTCAATTCAAATTCTGAAGAAAATCACTTCTCCACTTTGCATATTTATATGCCACATCCTCTTGGACTGTATCCCCCTAAAACCTAAAACACATGAATCATCGGCTAATAGACATTAAATTCATAGGGATGGGGGAGTTTATAGAATCCTCAGGATGAGGATTGTGGTTGATCCTGATGGGTCAACCCTTTGATTCTTTCTTGTAGAGCATCACAGTCCTTCCTGGATTCTTCTTGCATCCTAGAAAACTTTAACCGCTCTTTCCGTATGACTAAGAATTCATTACCTGCATGCTGAGTCTTTCCTGATGCGATGATTCTGCAGGCTTGACCTTTCTCACCATTTGAGGATTAAACCCACAAGTACACATTTTCTTCTTTTATGTTCCACAAAAATTACATTTCCCTTGATTTATTATCTGAGCTGGAATATCTTTTCTTGTCATCATCCCTACTCCATCCTCCATTGTAGGGATCTTCTTCATTCCACCACTTCTTGTTGTGGCACATGACTTTCAAATTTTTCAATGCATTCTTTGTGAATCATTCTTTTGTCAGATATCTATGTCACCACACTCTTTTTCACTAGTGGTGAGTCCTCCACTGATCCTACATTCTTCTTACTCACAGCTGAAGCATTTCCTCCATTTTTCTTCCATATTTGTTCATGTTCATTCTTAAAGGGCGGTTGTGAGTGTGACTGATACAACATTCATTCAGCTTCATGTAATTCCCTTGAGGCTCTAAGCCTATTCTCTAACGTACCACTTTGTCTCCCAACGTAATATTTCTCTTTATACATCACTGGATTCAAGTATCTCTTTCGAGGCTCCTTTTCCTTTCTCACACTCTTCTTGCTACAATGTCTTTCCAAATTCACATGATTAGAACATATGAAAAATCTTCCATTAAAGGCATACCTTATTTTTTCATCTCTCAGCCGAGATGTTGATGAAACTTGAGTTCTTCTTCTGACATTGATATCCTAAGCATCCTGACACATATTCATGGTGTGTCCCATTCTTCCACAGTAATATCATCTAATGAATGCTTTTCTTTGAGAGACTTTTCTCTCTGATTTCTCGTGAAGCTTCGTCTTATTCTCATATTTGTTGAAGTTTCTATTTTCACATCATGAAATGTATTCCAGTGCCTTTGAACAGAATATTGATGTATGACCATAAATCCCACAAAAATATAACATGCTATCATTTCTTCTGGTAAAAACCTTTTTAGGTATATCTCCAGCACCTACAAGGTTTTTCTTATCTCTGGATATTTTCCCCGCACTATTCCTATCACGCATATGAGTGACATCATCATATCTAATTCCAAATTTTCCCAATATGTATGGACTTTTGGATGATACAATCCTTTCATACTTCTCCTCTGATGTAGCATATTTGGATTTAATTTCTTTATCGCCTACCGAAGGATAATCAAATAATAAGTGACATGCATCCTTCAACTAGGGATTATCTTTGGATTTAGATTTCCCCATTTCTTTCATGACTGATTCTAGATCTTCTTCCAAATTTTAAATCATTATATTCCTTGATTCATGTATTTCAATGAGTTCTCTTCTGAGATTATTTCCATAGCTCATCTCATGTTCTAGTTGTCGTGTGAGCTTTTCTACCATATCAAATTGCTCCTTTACGTGGAATTTTTTCTGAAAAACAGATCCAGGGATAGATACATTCTCTTGTTATAGCCTTTGATTATTCTGAACTTTTTCAGGCAACTTTGTAGCAAGAACAAAATTTTTGGCTTTTAGATTCTGAACTTCATCTGACTCTTGATTCTCTTCAAAATCATCAGCCTTTTGTTTTCCTTTCATTTTAGTCATCTTTTGTAGTTCTTCACATTGAGAATCATTCTTCTCCTTTAGGTCATTAGCCACATAAATAAGCCTTTTATTTATGCTTATTATATTGTTGAAATCAATTTCCAATACTTGGGTCTGGATATCTTTAGATTTAACTTTTTCATCCAATTTCTGATCCAATTTCTTTGTCTTGTTAACAACATTTACTGGTGGCATGTTTCTTAAAACTTCATTATCATCAGTTGTCTCGGTATCACATTGAAGATCAAGTACTTCATTAATTCCTACGTCATGATTGAGTGAATCAATATTCTCTCTATCAGATCCATCCAGGCCTTCTTTTTCTAAGTTGTTTTACTCTTTTAATTGAATCAAACTTTTTCCATACACACTTCCACACTAAAGAATATCACCTGACTTCTAATTATTCTTTGATGTTTTCCCCTATGCCATGGGACACCGAGATAAGAGAATACTAAATTAACCACACAAATCTACTACGCCTAGTCGAAGAAAACAAATATGATAAAAGAAACATTCCCTCGGATACCAATTGTTAGGACCAATAGTGGCCTATATAACCTGAGAGGGGGGGGGGGAGGGGGTGAATAAGTGTATGGATATTATTTTTCAAAAATTTTCCTGACCCACTGGATCATGACCTCTTTATTATAAGGGTCACTTTGATTGCACTTATATGTATATTATGACCACTTCTTTTCTTCTTTATCTGATGATGATGCTTAAAATGCAATGCAGGGAAGTAAGAAACCAGACACATAGATTTTTACTTGGTTCACCCACACTGGGCAACGTCCATGGAGCATACAACGGTGATGTTCTACTGTACCAAATCCACTAAAGCACACTAATTTTTACAAGGTTTAGGCTATATCATTTCTATGCCCAAAAAACTCTGCCTTTACAAGGTTTAGGGTCAGCTCACTGTTTTCCCAAGGGTCACTCCTTGTTTCTCTCTCTCTAGCTCACTACTGGTGGAGAGGATCACCTTCTCCCTCTTCCTTTGCTCACTACTCTGGAAAGGATCCACTCACAGTTTATAGACCTGTATGTCTCTTAATTATCACTAATGAATACACCCTCTGTTGTATGTAGATGCTCTATTGAAGTCCAACCTTCTCCCGTAGATGAATTTCACTTTGCACTGAAGGTATCGGGTAATCTTCCAGCTTCCACGTAGCCCTTGACCACTGCTGTGAAACAAACATACTTGGATCCCTTCTCTAAGTAAGTGTGCAAGTATCGGCGCACATTTTAAAACTGGCGCACAAGTCTACCTCAACCACTTGCACGACACAAGCTTCTGCACCTCAAAATGTGCGCGACTCAATTCCCTTTATGCTCAAATAGATATTGGCCCGCAACTAAAAACAATCGCGCTTCTTCAAAACTGGCACGCAAGTCCACCCCAACAACTTTCACGACACATCCTTACTTAACTCAAAGCTTGAGTGAGACACTTCCTTTCTCACCCAAACCACCTGGGTCGTGCAACAAACAACTAGCGCGCAACTTCTACTTGCGTGACCCACCACCACTTGCGCCACCACCACACCTACGCCATGGGTGATCTGATTTTCCCTAAGTCTTGAAATCACACCGAAATGAGGAGGGGTAGACCTGTATTTATAGTCATTCGGACACCCTGTGTGATGGCGCAAAAGTCTCCCCTCGACGCGTAACTTTCAACGGGCAAGTCTTGGCGCGCAAGCCACTTGTGCAACCTACCCAATACATGAGAACCCCTTCTCCCTTTTCCTTATTATTATCTTTTGATCTTGAAAAACATTTGGTGCACATGTTTCCTCTCCTTTAAGAACACGGTTTGCAAGTCCCTTTTCCAAAAACCACTTTTCTTCATTTGTCTATTTTTAGGCCCAAAAATTTGGCAAACCCTAGAAAACATCGCCACCTTGTATCTGCTCTTTTTGTACCGCCTCCAGATCATCCGTTCCTTTGTCGACGTTCTTGAATAAAACATGAATCATTAAACATAGTACAAGAAATCGACATGACACCATCAAATCCCCTTTGTCGACAAATTTTTATGTCATGTTTTTCTTTGTCAATAATCACAATGCTGATGTCCACTTTTTCAACAAACACAATCACCTCAAAAATGCTTCAATGATGCCCTGAGGGATTTTTTCCCAACACTCTCAAGGAAGATGGACTCGAAGGAATTTTTATTTTTGAAAAAGCTAATATAATCACCATATTTTGTTTCCCTCATACTATTTTGATAAACAATGGCACCAATGTTTTCCATGTTGTGGTAAAAAAGTTTTATCAGTAACATAATATCAAAACCAGCCATTCAACTCGCTATCATGTAGCAGACAATGGACAAATGGAGGCCTTCAATAAGACCCAATCAAAGATAATCCAGAAGATGGATGATAATGATATGAAATCATGACCTGATATACTATATAATGCTTTATGGGCTTATCTGACAACTACTTGTACTGCTACCAAAGAAACACCTTATTCATTGGTATATGGAACAAAGCTATTTTGCCAATTGAAATTCAATTTCCTTTTATTAAAGTTGAAAACATTGATCAGTTATCTACCGATGAGAGTTCTCAAAAATGGTTCATTGAGTTGGGATGATTCGATGAAAAAATATTGCAAACGTTGCATCATCTATAACTCTATTAGAGTAATATAACATGAACATTTAACAAGAAAGTTCACATCCATTCATTTATTCATGGACAATTGGTATTGGTCCTTAGGAATCCAATGATACCAGGAATGAAACCTACAAAACATGTTCCAAAGTGGTATGGACCTTATTGCATACATAAGGTCAATTGAAAGGGATATTATGCCTTAATCTCAATGGATAGAGAGCTTATTAAAACTGCAACCAATGTGATATTCTTGAAGAAATACTTTGTGTAGTTTTGAACATTCTGCCTCACTGCAAGACATTAAACATCACTGTACAACGTCCTCATAGAAAGACATGAAACTGCATAATAAAACATTCTCACTACACGACTTTAAACTATAAAGTACAATGTCCTTACTGCAAAACATAAAACTGCATAGCCCCTATTCATAGTTGAAAGACATTAAACTGCATAATAAACATAAGCATCCATACTGTAGGATGTTAAAATGAGTTGCATCTTCATCATTGTTGCATGATGTTAAACTGCATGACAGCATTTTTAAAACAAACATTTTACCTATTTGAAATTAGAACCTTCCATAACCAAACTTCATTGACATTATCACAACTCTTTAGTATTACATGAGTACCTCTCATTCCAATGTCTATGTCAAATCTTCATAGAGACCATATTTTAATAACAATGTATGGATTGATTCTCATTTACCAATGAGATACGTAGAGAATCCAAAATCATCAATTTGGTCCTAGACACAATCACAAAAATCATCATATTTTCTTCGCTCCTCCTATCTATGAATCAGATCTATACAGAGTGTTTCTTTAAGATATATGATTTGGTCCTTATACCATTTTATGGCTTAATATTTATCATTCTCTCAGAATGTGTCAATAGGCCCCATTATTCCTGTCAAACTCGATTAGCATGATGAAGGATTGTTTAAAGAACTATTTACAACTTTATTATCATCTATTTGAGATATGTAGAGACTCCTAGATATCCAATATTGGGCCCATCCACGATAAAAAAAACACATTATTTCTAGTATTAGAATCAAATCTGCATAGTGAATGTTTTAAGAACTATGTATGACTTGATTCTTTCCCCAAAAAGTAACATAGGGACATTTCAGTTTATCCATTATTTGAGCTACAATATATATTTCCTTTCACATCAATTCATCTTTGTCCTTACCGTATGACGTTAAACTATGTAGAAATATAACCCCCCCAATTATTTACATGAGTTACCTTTGCACTATAAAAGAAACCCTTACTACTCACAGTTTCTATCACTGAGCATAGCTCAAGTTGAATTAGGAATTGTGTAAAAGGTTTTTTTTCATATAAATAAGGTGTATCAATTTATTATGTGGTTATTAATGTCTTCAATGCATGTCTTAAAACGGCATAGTATAATTTCCTCATTGCATGAATTTAAACTAGACATCATGATATTAATTCAGAGGAAACAAAGAAAGTATCTTTTTTAAATATGAGTCAGATCTATGTACAGGATGTCAAAATCATGGACAATATTGGTTCAAAAATTTATCATATACATTGTACATAAAACCCTTCTATATTTCAACCTCTTAAGATTGAATATTTTCAGATCTTCATAATATTTCTTATGGTTTCTGGTGACGTGGTTTCTAATATCTAAGATCTATTTTATCGTACTATGCAGCACATGCCCATAGGTGGCCTTTCATAAGTTTCCTCTATAACAAGAATGTTAGGAAAAATATGACACTATTTGTCTATGCAGCATATGCCCTAGTTGGCCATGCATTATACAACCCCCATAAATGATTTTTCAAAAAATGGTAACTTCGTTCTTGGTTAGAGTGTCTTTTCCCCCTTTAATATTTATGCCAATATACAAGAACTTGTATTTTAAAAGAGCCATTTATGTATACTTTTCCCATTAGCTTTCTCATAATCTGAAATTCTTCAAGACCATGTTTACACATTTCCCTCACCATGTGTTCAACACAATATGAAATAACCTTGAAATAACTTGGCCACATGTCATATACCGTTTCCATTTATTTTCCTTTTTATATGACCTAAAATTACAGACCTCATAACTTTTATGTTTGGGTCAGACATTTGTAAAAGTATTATTCCTTTGATTCTATTGTATTTTTTGTTAAAAAAAATCTTTCCATATTCAAGTACCTTTCTCCATAAATCGAACTTTGTGCTTCTGGAAATCTAAATCTCTGTAAAATTTCTTCGACTTTTAGCAATAAAACATCAAACATCTAAGAGGTCTTTTGTTTGACTATAATAAACGTTTCCGTAGGCTGCCTTTCAAAAGTTTCCTACACAACAGGCATGTCGGTCAAAAGATTCCACTATTTGTCTATGCAGTATATGCCCTAGTTTTCCCTGCATAATAAATCCACCATAACAGGTTTTTCAAGTAATGGTCACTCCGTTCTTGGAAAAGACTTCCTATAATGCTTTTATCCCTTTTCCCATATCCTTCCACGGATCCAGATATTACCAAATTATACTTTACAATTTTCAATTATATACCTGAATATGATAGTATGTTTCTAAAAAAATTATCATGAAATTGGGAGAATCTCATGAATTCGTTCAGAGATAAAGAAATTAAATTAAAGCCATCTAATGTCCTCAATGCATTACTTAAAACTGTATAGTACAATTTACTCAATGCATGACTTAAACTGCATAGTAAAATGTCCTCACTACATGACATAAATCTTCCCTGTATAATATCCCCATTGCATGACTTAAAACTACACAGAACCAATGTACCAACTGCTTGACTTAAAATAGCACAATTCTCAAACACCAAATTTTTATAGAAATGGTTTTCCTATCGATGACATACGTCAGTGTAAAATATCATCTTCATTCATAAAATTCATTTCCTTCAAAAAACAATCTACTTTGGTCTTGAGTCACACAAATCGTATTTTCCCCAATCTATCAACAACAAAATGCTAAACTTCCTAGAGATCTTTTGTTTCACTATGGTGCATGTTCCCTTAGGTGGCCTTGCATAAGTTTTCTACATAAGAGGCATGTTAATCAAAATATGTCACTATTTGGATATGCAGCATATGCCCTAGTTGGCCCAGCATAACACTGCCTCTATAATAAATATTTCATATAATGGAAACTTCGTTCTTTGAAAAGACACCCCATATGTTGTTACAGGTTTTAAATTTGGTGACCATAAAAAGCATGTCTCAAGATTCCCCTTGGAAATAATTATAGAATATTAAATCAGTTCGTAGCCACATAGTATTGTTTGAGATCTAATTTAATGTTTGTGGTCAAAGATATTCAACCCTAAATATTATCCCATTGTAGTCCAACACCCTGAATCTAAACTGCCAAACAACATTAGATATGGTACTCACTAGATTGAGAACCCGTAAAGGGAACTCTGAACCATTGTTGAGTCCCAGCTCACTAAACATACATTTTTTCATGTTTTAGGTAATATTGAGAAATTAAAAGTAAAAATATACAAATCTCATGGTGTTTTCTATATTATACTAGAAAAAATAAAACTATGCTCCTTAGGCCCCATGGATTTTATAAAAATAGTCCATCCATGTAACTTGTTGTAGCTCCAAATCTAACCAAATGATGTTCGAATGAATCAAAGTGCCCCATTTTTTACTTTAGAACATGATTATTTTCATTCCAAACAAATAAAATTCTAAGGGGGGCATCTGTAGAAACCATGAAATGTTTTTCATGCACTTTTCCCTAATTGAAGATGTGTTTCCTTGTGTCGCGACTCAAAATGACCTCAAACAGGCTCGAAAAGTTCACGGTGTGACTCTGCATTTTTCATGAGGGTCATTGACGGTAGCGAAGGCACCGGGCTGAAGGGTCCAGACCGCATCCCAATAGTGATCCCATGAAGGGGGCGGGGGCGCAACCCCATTGGTATGAAGAAATTATTTGGATATTTCCCTAAATTGGTGCCCAACGTACCTGGACACAAACATGTTCACACCTCCATGCTGGAGAAGTTTGTAGTAATAATTTTGGCTAATTCTTGAAGGTGTCTCTCTAGTCTAGCCAAAACACCATCAGCACAGAAGGTACTCGCATGACTAAATTTGGTGCGCAAGGTACTGGCGTGCCCCAATATGTCACACATCCCACTTGTATGCCCCCATATGTTTCACAACCTACTTTCACACCCAAATCATTTTTCCAATGGTCATTTATTTTCCTATAAATATACCCTTGGGGCCCTCAATTTTACGAATGAATTTCCCTGAAGCCCAATTGCTGCTCAGTTCACCCTAGAACTTAACCCCAGTCTTTCAAAGTTTTCAAGGTAGTTCTTCAACACCAGGAACAGAGGATATAAGGGAGGATCATTGTAATTAAGTCCTTATAGTGTTTGGAAACTATAACAGTTGTGCCCCTAAAGCACCCAACCTCCCCAAGTCATTAATACAATCCTACCACCCATTCCTCTCATAAGAACATGAGGGCCCACTTATTGGATCACCTGTGAATAATCTTGAAGGCTTGAGAAAGGTCTCCCCCAAGTATTACTATACATGTTTTTCGTCACCTAAGTGAACATCAGGTCACCCTAACCTACTTGGGAACCCTTACTTATGTACCCTTACCTACTTGCGCTCCCATACATTCACACCCTTATCTACTTGGGTACCCCTTCTGTATTCAATTATTTTCTTCACTCATATCAATCTACAAGCCATCAAGCCTTCATCAAATCTATTAATGGATAGGATTATTCTTCTTTGGATCCGTTGTCTGAAAGGGATTCTTTTGAGAGCTCCACCAAAACCTCCAAAATTTTCAATCCTTCGAGAAAGGAACATTAGTGTGTCTTCAATTTGGGATTGTATTTCCACAGTCATAGGTTTCCCACATTTTTTTCCAAATGGGGTTAGGATTCATAGAGTTTCTTTGGGTTTTTATATCCATAGTCAGATGGACCTTTCTCCCAGAAATAGTGTTGGGAAGTTCCCGGTAAGGAGGAGGGCTGGGTCCTAGAATCTCTCTTATGGAAGAGATGACCAGGAACATCATGTCTCTTGTAGAAGAAGATAAATTTCATACCTAGTTTTCCCTTTAAAGATAAATTAAATGTCTCACTCCCATACCAGGATCAATTTTAGGGCAACCATCTTAGCGTAAACCCCTATATTTTCTTGTAGGAGGTGGCATCAATGCTCCTCCTCCCTTATTTAGTGCCAAAGACCAGATGAGAGATGTGCACATGAACTTTTGTTACCTTGTCCCTCTCCCATTGGGCTTTGTCCCCATGAGTAGCCATCCTGGTGTAAGCCCCTAACCATCATCCCTTCCTCCTTAAATTGGACCATTGTCCAATGTAAATAGAACAAAGGGAAGGATTGTCACCTCGCTCCCTTCTATGGTCTCCCCATCCTCGTTCACATTGGGAACCATAGGTGAACCATCTTCCACCAGTAGAGGAGGAAAAATATGAATGTGTGATTTCATTTTTTGAAACTTTTACATCCTCTTATTTCTAAAAGCGATCCTGACTCACACGGTCTTAGAGAATTGTCCTGGTCACAACATTTGAACAATCGATGGAACTACAAGAAAACTGATTACGGTTCAAACTAGGATATGTAAGAAGCCTATTTAGGGCTAGAGATCAGTAGATATCCTCCTCAGGAATCCAACCCCAATTCCCTTAAACTGGTCATCCTCCTTAGGAATAAATCCCAAATTAAACTCCAAATCATCAAGGCATCCTTTTCAGGAACTATGCACAAACTCATATTTCTCAAAGGACCATACACTCATATGAGACTTATAAAACTACATGGGATTTGATTCCCATCTATATGGTATATGTAGGAATCCTCCTTGAGGTTCAAACCCAGCACTTCAAATCAACCCTGTACTCCTTGGGCCATATTCCCAACATGGTTTGATCTTACTTGGAAACCCATATCCTTTACAAGTTCCTTAGGCTACATCAACAAAATCCCACACTATGTTATGTCCATGCACCTTCCTCGTAGAGGTCCTTATCACATGACCATAATTAGTATGATGTCGCCCATTAAGTGGCACTGAACTATAGGGGTTATGATTCCTTTTATAAGGATACATAACTTTCTAATTTTATAGGGACAATCTAAAAATAAAATCCCTCCATCATCTCCCTAGATGAAAATAAATTCTAGAGTGCCCCAGTGAGTTGCTTAAAAACCATTATCATCATAAGGATGATTAAAAGAATCTCTAGGAAGTATATTAAATGATACCATTGATAGAAAACCTCTAATTCATACAAATATTTCTATGAATGAATAACATTGAAAGAATATCGATGATTTTAAATTTTAAAAATGATAATAAGTGATTATAAATTCGAAGGGATCCTTATGATAAACTTGGTGAATTAATAATAATTAATGAAAATGTCTTTAATTTACAAAGAGTGTCCTAGAGAAGACTATATTTTCCCCTAAAAGGGAGTGATGAGTCCCACCTCCCATCCTCTCAACCAATGCAGATTCTTAAGTATCAAAAAGTTCAAACATAACGAATGATTGCCTTTATAAAGTATGTCCCATTTGGATAATGAACTGTCAGAAGATTCCAATTCCATAAATAAATCCAATGGAAACCACCTATAAATAGTGATTCTTAAAACTAGAACACATGTTTCAAGGAACTACATAACAAACACTTTCTATGTTGATCATTGATAATCATTAAAATATATATTGGTTCATATATTATTAATGAATTTATTATAATAGTGTAAAAAATTAAAATATATATAATATTCATCCTAAATTATGTTCATATTATAATTAAAATGTGGATTAATCAATATATTATTTGTTGGGTCATTTATATAATTTTCATGATGATTATTTAACATTTGTGTTGAAAAAGGGTTTAGGAAAAATATTTTCTAATAATGGGGAGATGGACATTTAATGAGTATTTTTATTTTGGGATAAAATATGATGAATAGATGTGATTTATCAATGAAATTTCATGTTAATTTTATGTTCGGATTATTAGCGACAATAAACAAAAATTTAATTTTATCCCTAAAAAAATATGTTTTTTTTGAAATATAAATGGAAATCACATTATTAAATATTTTAAATTGAATCTCTAATGAAATTAAAATATTTTATGATCAAAGATCATTAATTGAGGATGGTATTTTTAAAATTAATTGATTGAGATCACTTTTAAAGAGGAAGCTAAGAAATTAATTTTGTAAAGGTTGATGTATAGAATTAGCGAGTTAGAGGATGTTTCTTACTATAGCAGCAGAAGAATTTTCTATGTAATATTGAATTGATGTGAGAATTTTTCAAATATATTGGATACCCCATGGAATTGTGTTTGGAATCCATAGAGAAAAAAATGGATTACGAACAACTGATACATCTCAATTGAGGATATTATATACGAGGTATGCTTTTATCATTAAAAGTTTTTATGGGATAATCTAGATTACATGGTGGTGTGATATAATGAATAATATGGTATATATTCATAAAAAATAAAAATTTTATTTCCATGGGGATGAAATTTATGAATGGAAAAATATAAAATTTAAAAAAAAAATAGATTAATGAAATTGGATGTTTACCAATATGGAATATAATATAGTATACACAAATAATCTATGGTGGATTATTTATGGTACATTAACAAGGAATAAGATTATAAAAATATAGATGAATAAGTAATTTTTTTTGTCTAACCATAATGATGATGTGCTATTATTGAAAGACATAACAATATTAACAAATTTGATAACGTCTCTATGGTAATTAAAGTGGAAATGAATGAAGTTCACCTAAGTACTTCCATCAATCCTATGATAAGAATGAGTGGAAAACCATACAATTTAATCTCACTTATATAATGAAAAATTATTAATGTGGAGATGATGTAATCATAGAATAGAAATGAACTATATGTATAACTATCATAATGGATATAGTTTTCTAGCCAATGAAGATTCTGTATTCAATGAAAGAAAATTACAACGACGGTTGTGATAGCAGTGTTTGTAAATGGATAACAAAGAGAATGGATTGAAAATATATTTGTAATAAATTTTTTGGTTTACTAAGAGCACACATATTTATCAACTTGATGATGATCAATATGTAACCAAATAAAAATGAATTTAATTTCAATAAATATTATTGAATTAATTTGAGTTCAACAGATCTATATGATAGCCCATCAGGAATTTTCAATTCCCGTCGGGTCACTGAATTTTGAAATTTAAAACATGAAACCATTAAAAAATAAACTATAGAGTAGTATACGATATTAATTTCCAAGGTCGAACCCACAGAGATAGGATTAAAGAAAATATTAATTAAATAACATAATCCAATATTTTTTTCGAATGGTTTAACATAAATAAAAAATAATTTTCATTGGATTTGGTAAAAAAGTTTTGAGATGAAAAGAAAAAATGGGTGACATGTAGTGAGGTCACAATGTATAAAATAATAAATTAACAATCATGATATCATCAAAATCAGGTCCTAGGAAATTCAATGGTTATGATATACACACTCATTCCAAAACTCACATTTCACATGGCTAGGTACATTGTATTGTAAGAAAATGGGAAACGAAAAACCAAATTTATACATTGGGAAGATACAAACCCCATGGTCATGGTCGAAGTCTCTACCCTTGAACACATATTATGATAATTTATTCCATCAGTATAGGAAATGGTCATGTAGAGATAAATAATGAAATTGTAATCAATCCCTAATCCCTCTCACAGTGTTCAAGAATGATGAAATGGGAATTAGATAAAATTGAAGAGCAGATATGAAATCCAATCATTGGTTTCAATTAAATATCAAATTCCAAATACAATCAATCCCCATTCATTAATCAGTCCTCGACATAGATAAATAACCTCATATTCTATACATGATAATGGGTAAACAATAATTAAAAAAATATTAAAGAGGATGGTGAAGTAGTAGGTGCACCTTCATCTAATGGCGGTCCACCATTTTCGATCCAATTTTTTTTAAATTTGGTGGTCCCTTGGACACATATTTATAGGCTCCAAATGGTATCAGCATGAACATGTTCCCAAAATGTATTATGATTATATGTAATGTAATACAGATCTGAGTTTCCATACGTGATTTCTGAATTTGTGTGTATCTCGTATACAACACAAAATCTTTGACTAATTTCATGATGTGCTTGTAGGACTCACAACATGTAATCTTATTTCATAGTGTGTATTGTGGTGATGACCTTCCAGTCCTCGATATAGATAAATCACCTCCTAATGCTATACATGATAATGGGTAAACAATAATTTAAAAAATATTAAAGAGAATGGTGAAGTAGTAGGTGCACCTTCATGTAATGGAGGTCCACCATTTTCGATCCAATTTTTTTTTAAATTTGGTGGTTCCTTGGAAAAATATTTATAGACTCCAAATGGCATCAGCATGAACATGTTCCAAAAATGTAATATGATTATATGTAATGTAATATAGATATGAGTTTCCATTCATGATTTCTGAATTTTTGTGAATCTCGTATACAACACAAAATCCTTGACTAATTTCATGACGTGTTTCTAGGACTCACAACATGTAATATTATTTCACAGTGTGTATTGTGGTGATGACTTTCCTAACATGGAAAATTACTTTGAACTATTTCATAATGTGTAATTTTTTTCTGCAATTTTCCGCTCCGCTTCATCTTCAAATATTTAGTGTCGTGCTGCATCATTTAACTCAAAATGCGATGTGTTCTTTTTATTTTATTTTTCCATGTTTCATTCCTTTTCACAAATTCATCATTTTCTACCAAAAATCATAAAACAAATCATATGACTACCCAATTGGAAGGATTTTTAAATTTTATTAAAAAATCAGTATAATAAATTACTCTAAGATATATACATTATATACACTTATCAATATACGATATCTACATTTAATAATCATCCAAAAATAGACACATTTCATATAAAATTAATTATTTAATTGAGGTTTTGTGTGATATAAAGGAATTTAATATATATAATAATTAATTTGGAAGAATAATCACTACCATGATGAAAATTAATTCTATTATTGGTGTTGAATATGTTATTTATGAGGTTTTTCTGATTTAATGAATTATCTTCCCTATATTGAAAAAAGAATGCACCTTTTTATGGAGTATTTTATTTATCAATAATTTTTATAATAAAATATCTATAATGAACTCACATTACAATTTATTTATTATTTACTGAAGGTCATGTTATGGTATGATTCATACCATAATATTTTAGTGGATAAGGATGTAGATTATCATGGTGAATGTACTTATTGAATTGAGTGATTGAATGTGAAAACAATGAAATTATTGAATTATATTCTTGTTTCCTACAATAATAATACAGTGAAGTATTCGTCGATGATTTTACAATGACCCCATTAAAATCTATATCTTAACATACATAAAATTATTAATTGTTAAACTATAATTTGAATTTTCTTTAAAAAAAATTATGAATTACTCAAAAAATGTTTATGTATAGACCTAGTGGTAAAATATTATTTTCAAAACATGGATATAAAGACACATAAGAGAATTATAACTGATTGATAAAATTTTTAGTGTATCATTAAGAGAACATCAATGATGGAAAAATGGATAAAAGGATAATTTTAAAATTATAGATGTGGAAAATGATGGAAAAAAGATGTGATAGAGGAGTTATTTGACAAAAGAGGAGTTCAGAATATATAAATCTAACAAGAAATGTTTGTTGAAAAAAAGTAGAGAATTATGAGAAAATATCATGAAAATATCATATTTATTTTATTGATAATGGGTCTGGAATAAATCTAAAAATCCATTAAAGATTACAATTGGAGAAATAACAACACATATGCAATGATACAAACTATAAAAACCCAACACTATTGTCTTATTTATTACATTGGAATAGATTATTGTGAATCAAATGCTGAATGACCGTAGTGTTTTGTAATCCTTCTGAACATGATAAATACATTTGTCTTGTTTTATATTTGAATATAACATTTAAAACACATTTTTTTAGTATAATATTCTTCAATAAAGAAAATAATTACATATAAAATATTTCCTACATCATTGATTCCTGAGATATGAAAAAATAACGGTGAGATAAAATTATCAATAATGTTTATGTACAATGGAATCTACCATGAATAATAGAAATCAAATCAATAAGGAGAAAACTGAATTACCACGTTAATATATGCACTCACATCCCATTTATATAATTGAATTGAATAATCAATTGTAGATAACTGAAAATTATTTATTTCAATAAATAAATTTACTATCATAACTGGATAAAGATTAATCAATGTGGTAATGTAAATAATTGGAAACATATTCCATTAATCAATATTATGGAATGAAATACATCCACAGATTGCATCATTGTGAATATAGAAATGATAATAAATAATTAACTCTGAATGAAGGAAATTCCTAACTATAAAATGTCTGGTTTCCCAGGAACATGATACATTTACCATCAAGGCATTTTACAAGATGATTTAGAACATATTCTATTAAAATAAACTTATACAAGGCTAGCTAATTTATTCACCACAAGAGACTACTAATGTATCTAGGGGTCTTCTATAAAAGGTCCCCCAACCCATGTCATGAATGTCCAAATCATTCCTCATATATTCAATTATATATTTAAATCATGAAAAATGTGTCTTATCATTAGATATTGATAATGATTGAAGAATACATATTTATCAATTTTTCCAAAGATGAAAAAATTATAAAAAATTTAAAAACCATATGTTAAAATTGTATATATATAAAGAAATAAAAATATACATTGAAAATATTATTTGTATTTATGTAAAATTTAATGTATAATAAGAACAACAATGTGAATATTTCAAGGTAGAGTCAATTATTAAAAAACAAAACAAGTAAATGTCAATACTATCAATGGTCAAAATAATCATAAACTATTCAGAGGATTAATAAGGTTCAAATTAACATATAACCATTGGGTGAATAACCAAATTTTCATTCCTTGATTAATAAAAATACAAAAAATGTATATTTCAAATACATTATTTAATATAATATCCTTTCCATTATGGAAAACATTTTAAAAATATTTTTCTTTGAAAATAACATTTGAAATATAGGTAAACGGATCCTCATAACCATGAAAATTATGATTTTAATAAATAATGGATGGGATATAAGTTAATTAAATTAATTAAATATAAATTTAAAATGGAAAATTCATTTTCACTATAAAAAAGGATATTAATGGGAGTTGTTCAAAAAATGATAAGAAGATTCCTTTCACGTTTTCTGTAAAATAAAAATGGGATTTGTTTTGAAAAGGATATAACATTCCACTATATTTTTTTAAAATATTAATAAAACGTTAAAAATTCCTTTAATAAATGATTTTGAATAGGTTAGAAATAGTTTTAAAAAACATGGTTATTGATGAAAATATATTTCCAATGAAAGAGAGAAATAATGCTCGATTTTAATAAAAACTTTGTATAAATTATTTTAAGTACCAAATAGTGATATAATGGTACTATTACATGAAAAATAACATTAATAAACAGGGGATACAAATAATATGGTTTTATTATTCAATGATAAAATATTGTTTTTCAACTGAAATTTATGAATATTCAATCATGATTAGAATGAGATTGTGAAATAAACCCTTTCGATGAACATAACATTGAAGTGAGAATTAATATACAAATATATTCTATGTATCAACTATAAATACATATACAATTATTTTAAATAAAACATAATATAATAATAATTCATCATACTCATAATCTTATAATATCAAGGACAATGAAGAATTAATATAAGCAAATGAAAAGATATTGAGTATTGAAATTCTTTACCTCTTGGTAACCATTAATTCAAATAAGCTATGTGAAATAATTAAAATTTAAAATTAAAATACAGTGATGAGTGAATAATTCAATATAATATATGCCAATGGAGAATTATATACACCGTATATAAAATATTATGTTCATAAAAGTATGATATGACTTAATGAAATGATTTTGAAACAAAAACCTTAAGCTTAGGCTTCCTTTTTCATAAACATTATTTTAAATACTATAAATTCATTTTAAATATTCTATTCAATTATAAAAAACCATAATAATATTTATAATATCATATATGTTACTTTGTTAAAGACTTATTCCCTTTTAATTAATAATCATTCATTATTTTTATCATTTTGCATATAATTGCCTTCTTTTCTCATGTGTGATTCATCATGAAGTATCTGGGTATTTGACTTATTATATTGTTGTATCATCTTTAGAAAAATAATAATTAAATAATAGTAACATTTTGCACCAATTATAATTTTAAAGATAATCATGGATTATTTTTATAAAAAATGAAGTATGTTACAATCATGGAGATTGTAGATCATATGTTGATATGAGTAACATTTTAATTTTGTAATAATCACTATGAAAAGGATTTAAGTCATATTTTACCATTAAATATTTATAATTATGTCATATATACCATATTATATACTTTTATATATCATCCACGTGTTTTGGTTATGAAAAGAGAGTCACATCGCATCATGAAGGTGGTAGTCCACACATAAACGAATGATGTTATAATCATTATTATAGAAAAATAGACCAAAAGAAAATAATATGTATTATGTTTCTATAATTTTAAATAATTTATTAAGATATTAATTATTTCATTTATATCACATAAAATATTTAACTTTATATTTATCATCTTTCATGTGAAGATCTATTGAAAGGAAAATCATATTTCTCCAAGAGGCAGTAGTTCAATGTACACAAGAGTGAATTTATAATATCTCCTATGGAGTGGAATATAAAAATATTTATATTATATAGTGACTTAAAATGTTTAAATATATTTTTAATGTAATATATATATAAATTAGATACATCATCATACCCAACCCTGAGATGTGTAAATAGAAAACCAAATGACATCAGATCATGAGGTTGTAGTCAATCATACACCCGAATGATGATTTCAAAAACCACTTGATATTAGTAAAGATGTTTTTTATCAAGACCTTGTTATAATGACATATCATTTTTGTAACATACCACTCCAACTCATTGGCTTGAGAGGGAATAGGAATTTTTCTTAGCCTTCTACGATGTTCCTATGACGCCAAAGGCTAGAAATAAATGTGGAGGGCTTCGAGATTAAATTGGGGAAGGATTTCCCCTTGATATTCTACCAACCCACCAATCAGTACACTATCATCAAAGTATATGATTCATGTCAACAAAACAATAAAAACCCATACAATAAAAAAATAAAACCAACACATCCACAATAATTACCAAGAACCAATACATCCAAACTTACTAAAACAATATCAGAGTACCAAGAAGAATAATAAAAAAGACCTAAAGTAAACTTAGATACACTCCACATCTATACACCATGAACCATGTTATATTCACCAAAACATCTCCCAAGCATCCCTACAAACCACTATAAATGAAAAGCTTTATCATTACATGTGTCACAGAACAAAACATTTGCAAAAGAAAAATAGTGCTAAAGCAGGGTGGACTAAAAATACTTAGTTCAATTTCCACAAATGAAATCCTTATACGCACCAATAGGATAAAACGGTTAGCTCATTTATAATAAGCCATTTATAATAAACATTAAATAGAAAAATCATTTCTCCAAGCCAAACATACCCTTACAAACCATGTCACACTAGGGAAAGCCACAAGCATGCCACAATCCATGTCTATATCACAAAGAATCACAACCAATTACCACTTAATAAATCCACAAAAAAAATAACACATGATGTTTCACTAACCCAAACTGGTGTAACAAAAACGGCGGCACTTCCATCCAACACATTCCTTCCATCCCAATTAAGTGGAACTTCCCATCCACATATCCTTGATGATGTCCTTTCTGTGCACTATGAATCCTCCTTTATATAGTGGTACATCACGTTCACTTTACACATGATTCACACTAGCCTTAACTAAGCACGACTCACCAAGGACACAACAATATACACATAACCATT
The DNA here is from genome assembly GCA_963277665.1 of Viscum album. Classification (NCBI taxonomy): domain Eukaryota; kingdom Viridiplantae; phylum Streptophyta; class Magnoliopsida; order Santalales; family Viscaceae; genus Viscum; species Viscum album. The sequence goes on from OY728119.1 coordinate 2,127,802,674, forward strand.
TCCATCACCTTCCAAATCACTTTAGAAAATCTCACCTTTATTGAAATCACCCTTTAATTATTTTCCCATGAAAACCCACATTTTAATAAGACACGATATTTATTGAAAACCATTTTCAAAAATCATTTCAAGAAACCCTTTTTAAAATATCCATTTTAAAATCCGTAATAAGAACATTTTACCCCAAAATCCACTCTTTCCCAAAAATCCACAAAACGTTACCAAAGGTAATTCAAAGAAATTTGACATATAAAAACACAATTAATTTCAAGAAAAAAAAATTAAATTTAAACAAAAACACTACTTATAACCTTGTTGGGTTAATAGAGAAGCTACCCATCATTAGGGTTCTATTGAAATCGACCCACATGCAACGACACCCCAATCTGGAAAACACACCACCAAAACAGCTCTGGATCTTATTATCATCAAAAATCCCTAAAATCATTACTTTGGGATACAAAATCCCTAGATCTACATGAAACTAATGTAGATCTAGAAAACGAAGAAAGTAAGAATAGTATATATAGAGAGAAAAACCAAAAAGAAACCAACAAGAGAGACTTTACTAGGAGAAACAACCTTCAAATGACCCTGAAACCCCTTCGAATCACATCCACAATGTGTGGGATATCCCCTTAAACCCTTGAAAACAAAATATTCCAAGTGAGGATCAAGTGGAAGAAGGTTTAGGGTGAAATAGTTATTGACCGAGTGAACTCGGATTTATAAATCCCTTCTTTAAGTGGTTGCATGTTTAGCCCATATGGTTTGGAAAACCGTGCAATAACTATGTTTAAGACATTTCCTCAAGGTGAGGGGTCCTGCATGGTTGTCTCACATGGTTTGGAATACTGTACTTAGACTGTGTGGAGCCCACTACCTCCCCCTACACAGTTACTTGGAGAACATGCACAGTTTTCCTAACCGTGCTCTAACCGTGCACCCTTAGAAAAGCATCCAAACTCATTCAAAACCCTTCCAAACTCTTCTATCCTCTTCCCAACTAATCCAAAGAACAATAAATACATAAAAAGTCAAGAAACAATGTTACAAACCTCAAACTGGGGGTGTTATATTCTCCCCACTATTAGACTCTCTATCCTCGGAATGTAGAGAATCATTTCTTAATCGAATGTGCTCAAGCCAAGGCTCGACCATCCCTTTCTCCCTCTCTGAAGCGTCCTACTGAATGTGACCATACTATCATAAAACGATAACTATGTTGATGATTTTACCCTAATATAATCTCCCCTATATATCAACAATCTAGACTAGAACATGCTCCAAGGAAGCTTCCAGTTCTAGCTTATCATAATCCCAACGAATCACATGGCCACGATCTGGCTGATAGTTTTTCAACTGTGACGCATGAAACACATTGTGCACCTCACTAAAATGTGGTGGAAAACCTAAATGATAACCCACCTCTCTAATCCACTAGAGTATCTCAAAAGGAAAAATATACCTTATTGATAAGTTACCATGCTTCCTAAACTAACGATTTTCCAATATAGGAGAGATTCTCAAAAAAATGATCACCCACGTCGAACGACAATAGTCATTGACGGTGATTTGAATATTAATCCTGACAACTTTGAGCTTTCTACATCCACTTACTGATAAACTTGATATTCTATGTATTCTCTTGGATGAGTCTTGATCTGATCATTGTTGTCTCACCCAATTCCTCCCAACATTGTGAAGAATGACACTGATTACTATATCATGCCTAAAACATAGAAATATATATTGAATCCTGACTGATTTTATTATAATATAAATCCCCAAAATTAATTTCTTCTCCCATGAACCACCAAAATCCAACACACAATCCCTTAACATATCCTCCAAGGATTTTATCGCTATCTTATATTGCCCATCCATCTGAGGGTGATTCACCTTGCTCATCGTCAACTGTGTCCTAAGGGCTTGCTGTAAGGATTTCCAGAAACGAGTTGAGAACCTCAGATCTCTATCTAATAAAATAGAAACATGAACACCATTCCACTTTGCCAATTCCTGAATATATATTTTGGATTGATCTTCAACCATATGAGATTCATGAATCAATATGAAATGCGATGACTTGGTGAGACTTTACAAAATCACCCACAAGGCATCATGTTTCTAGACCTTTCTCAGAAAACCAGTCACAAAATCCATGGCTATATTCTCCCACTTCCACATTGGGATAGGTAAAGACAGCAAAATTCCTAACTTCCGCTGATGCTCTACCTTGATTTGCTGATAAATAAACCATCTCGAGACATACCCGGCCACATCTCTTTTCATACCAGCCCTCCAAAAGTGCACATTCAATTCCTTGTAAATTTTATGAATTCTAGGATGGAAAACCCACCTAGAATGATGATAATCCCTAAGAACATCCACCTGAAAAGCCACTGGTACAACCATATGATTATGAAAACACAAGACTGAATTCCCATTCAGTTCCCAGTTCTCAATGGTCTCCCCACTATTGAGTTTTGACCTCTTCTACATACCCTCATAATCAGAATATTTTTTATCTTTATCCAATGAAGTCTAGTCAAGAACCAAAAAAACAAAAAATAATAATTCTCTATCACCACGATCCTCACATTCCAACAACATGTTGGGTATGACTGACATCAACTAAAATTGATCTAATGCCTGTTTCAACACATGAGAATATGATTTTCTACCTAATGCATCCACGACTAGATTTTCTTTACCTGGTGTGGATGTTATGTAAAAATAAAACATCTATAGATATTCCATATATCTCATTTTCCTCAAGTTCTAATATCTATGTGAGAAAATATGCTTTTTCTTTTATGGATGGTAGACATTGTAAATTTCTCACCAAAGGGATAAAAATGCAACTTTTTTAAAGCATGAACCACTACTGCCAACTACAAATCATGTGTTTTGTAATACTTCTCAAGAAACCTCAACTCCTATGAGCCATATGCAACCACACGACCCCCCTGTTTGAGAACACACCCCAACCCTAATCCTGATACGTCACAATACACCATGTATTCTTTCCCTAGATAATGAAAATCCAAGATTGGTACTGACATATGAAAACCCATTACATCTTCAATGCATTTATGAAACATTTCATCCCATTTAAATGTTATATTCTTTCTTTTCAATGCTATCATCTGTGATTCCAATGGTGAGAAATATGATCAAAATTTCGATCATACCTAGCTAGACCCAGGAAGCTCCGTATCTCAAAAATGTTCATCAGTGGTTTCCAGGAGGTAAAGACCTCTATCTTTTTCAGATCTATTGAAATGCCCCTCTTAGAAATAAAATGGCCATAGAAATGAACCTCCAATATCCAAAATTCACACTTTTACAATTTGGAATACAACTGATGATCACTCAAGATCCCCAACACTATCCCCAATTACTTCTCACGCTCTAACCTTGTCCTTGAATACCGTGATATATCATCCCAAAATACCACCACAAAAGAATCCATATATCTCTGAAATAAATGATTCATCAATTCTATGAACATGACTTGTTCATTTATTAGTCCAAGGGGAATAACCACATTCTCGTAATGGTCATATCTACTTCTGAATGTTGATTTCGGGAAATCCCCGTTTCCTGCCCGCAATTAATGATATCTTAACCTAAAGTCATTCATAGAGAACCGCTGATATCCCCTAAACTGGTCAAACAAATCGTCAAAGAATATAATTAGATATTGGTTCTTTACCGTAAAGTGATTATGTATACAATAATCAACATAAAAATGTAAGGTTCCATCCACCTTTATAACAAACAAAACCGGCACTACCCACAGATACGTGCTAGGATAGATGAAACCTTTTTTTTAACTCTTCTAACTACACCATTAATTTCAGAATTTTTTCAGGTTCCATTTGGTAATATATAAGTGAGATAGGACTGGTCCTTAGAAGGATATCAATTGTAAACTTCACTTATCTCATGGGTAGAAACCCTGCAAATTCTTCGGGAAATACATCCATTAAATCATCCAAAACTATCGGGAGGACACTCTTCTAAACACCTTCCATCGATGCCAATGAATAAGCCCCTAGCTGATATGAGATCATGCCAACAGTTGGCGTGAAAAAATATATTACACAAGTTATTTCATTCTTCTCCCCTCTAAATAGATATTCAACTATATAATATATTGTAAAACTAGACATTCGCACATATAAATCTATGTGGGTTTTAAAATCATCAACCAATCCCTTCACAAGATTATATCAAAACAATCCGTCTCAAGCGCTACGAAATCCACCATCAATTCAATTCCAGCTGCTGCTAATCAACACACTCTACATAGGAAGGCTCGACAATCTCTTTGACCCATTAAAGTTTGTTATTTCAAAATAGAAGACATAATTTCCATATGTAAACCCTCAAAAACAACGATGTGTGAAGCAAGAAATGAATTTGAAGAACTTGTATAAAAAAGATTGCATTAACGTGGAATTTAAAATAACCATACCTCGCATAGTGTATGGTCCCAATTGAACATCCACCACCACCTACTCAGCTCCAAACAACTGCTTACTTGCCACACTCTTCTCTTTATTACCCATCTAAGGAGACTTTGCGTTCCTCGAATCACCATTACTATATTTAGTCTAATGCCGAGGGGTATGCTGATGACTCCATCTCGTCTAGGCATAAGACCCCCCCAACCCTAATGAGTGTCATAGATACCTAACCTCAGAGCATTATGATAATAACATTATTTATGTATCCTCGTCTTGCAATTAGGACATGCTTGATGTTGTGTCGTACAATCCAGCACGATGTAGCTCATAGAACCACACTGAAAACATCCCATATTACACCGAGCATTCAGAGAAAGATTCATTGATCTGGCCATTAGATTCAACCCTGTACTCACACCCTAGAAATAAGTGTCCCTTTTCTTCTTGAACCTATCATTTGAGTTCACACTATTTCCCATGGGTACCAACATCCTTCCCCTGCCTGTAGACCCCACATGCTCACAGTCAACCATTGTAGCACTATTCAACATTTCTGTGTAATCATTTATACACAGCCCTACTATCTTGGATAAAATTTACTGTCTCAATCCATCATCAAAATTTTGTTCTTCCAACGATGTTCTACCCACCACCGTAGGTGTAAACCGCTCTATTTTCATAAACATATCTACATATTCTGTCACCACCTTGTTTGCTTGATTAAAAAAGAAGGAATCAATTGTACCATGAATTATAAACATATGAGGGTAGAATTGTTTATTAAAAAATTCCTCAATACCCACCCATTCCACACCTTGGTCCATCCCAGATTGGACTAACACCTCCCACCCTTTAAGGGAAGGAACTTCCAACATGTATGTGGATAACTCCACTTTCAGCTCTGATGATGTTCCCAGGAATTGAAATCATGTATTCATTCTTTTCATCCACACCTCAACTATTTATAACTCCCAATAACCCCTAAATATGTGTGGATTATGCCTTTGAATATGAACTACATGATCAACATGTTTTGGTTCATACACTTTATTCCCACTTCCATAACATAGAAATCTTGCACTATACTCTGCACTAGCTGATGGTTAACCTGAGGCTCTGGTGCAACAACATTTTCAGTAGCATCCTCCGGTTGGGCTCTATGATGCCTACCAAGATCCATTTCTATCAACACAAAAATAATCATAAGTCTCACTCCTTTAATAAGAACATGTATAAAATTTTCAAATTAAATTATATAACAACTATCACAACCATGTTTTCACCAAGTTCACATTTCTCATGTTTCACTATTGTAAAAAGTCCATCATGTTTTGAATATCAACCAATTTTCAAAATACCACATGTTTCCATGTTTAAAATCATACCTTTTTGAAACACAATACAGATTTTCAAAATCAACACATTCATATCACACCATAGATAGTTATACCCCAATGAATTATGCATCATTTTGCAAAGTCATTTCTACCATGCAAGTCATGCTCATCTCATTGGCTACACCCATGATAATGAGATATCCAAGGCCTATAAGTGTCTCAAAAACATATGTTCCCAACTCCCTAGTAACATGAAGTACCATATAAAAGGGTCATCTATGTTGTTTTATTCTATATATTCCATTTTATGACAATCCTACACCTTACAACCATCCCAACTAAAGGAATAAGCCAAGAACGAATGTCAACACAAAGAGAAATGATCAACACCAAAGATCTAACAACTGCTCCCACTTGAAATCCAAGGACTGAGAAAAATTATACAACTTGTAACAACCCACCACAACCCATTGGCATACGAGGGAGGATGAATGTTACTTGGCCTTAAGTGATGTTCCCAAAGTGTTAAAGGTTGAAAATAAAAGCTGAGGGATTTGAAAATAAATTGCGGAATGATTTTCCCATGAGATTCCACCAACCCCAAAAACAATCCACTATCAGCAAACAATATGATTCATGTTGGAAAAACAACAAAAACCCATACATTACCAAAATAGGACATACTAATCCACATTAATTCGCAAGAACAAACACAAACAATCATTCTAAAACCATATCATAGTACAAATAAAAATAATAAAAAGACCCAATGTTAACTCAGAAACACTCCGAAACTCCTCACCATTCTCCTTGCTCCTTACACAACTAAATCTCCCAAGAATCCCGAAGAACTGCTAAGAATGAGAAGATTTACCTTTACATTTGTCCCGTAACACAACATCTGCAAAACCACCAACGTGCCAAGTAGGGGGTTAGTACAAATACATAGTAGGTTTTCCACAAATGACTTCCCAACAAACACCAATAGGATTAAACTTTTAGAACATTTATAATAAGTAGGTTATAATAAACCCTAAATAGTGCAATCATTATATCAAGACAAACATACCATTACCAAGCCATGTCACACTAGGGAAAACCAAAAAAATTCTATAATACATGTCACTTTCACAAAAAAGAACAACCAATTACCACTTATCATAGCCAAAACACAAACAAACCACACAAAATGTTTCAGAAGCCCAAACTAGTATAGAAAGCACAACGGTGCATCCGTCTAACCAGTACCTTCCTTCCAAATCGAGTGGTAGTTCATGTATACATATCCTTAATGTTGGAACTTTCTTCCACTTTCCATCCTCATTTTATTATGGTACATCCCACCCACTTTACATAAACTTCACCCAATCCATAACGAAGCATGACTCACCAAGGCCACAAAAATATACAGATAACTATTTCCATCACATTCCAAACCACTTCAATAAATCACCGATTTATTGAAATCAAACTTTAATTATTTTCCAATGACAAATCACATTTTAATAAGAAAAAATCTGTATTGAAAACCATTAATCAGCCATTTTCACAAATAATTTCAAGAAACACATTTTAAAATCCCAATTTTAAAATCTGCAATAAGTACATTTCACCCCAAAATCCCCTATTTCCAAAAAATCCAAAACAAATTTCCAAAATGAATTACGAATAAATTTTCACATAAAAAAAAATATCAAGCATAATAAATTATTCTTAACCAAAACAATAAGTTTTTTCCAAGTCGGGATGAGATTGTAGCCACATACATTTTGGGTTTGGGTGAAATTGAGCCATACATCATCGCACCCCAATCCAGCAAACACACCACTGAAACCACTTTATATCCTCTTCCCTATCACTATAAATCCCTAAAAAAACACCTTGGGCTAAAAAAACCCATGATCTACATGGAACTGATGTAGATCTAGAAAACCCGGAAAGGGAGAAGAGTAAATCTAGAGGAAACCAAAAATGAAACAAAGAGGAGTGAAATACTTGGGAGGAACCACCTTCTAACCACATTGAAACCCCTTATAATCACTTCCAAAATTAGTGGGAGAGCCCCTTAAAACTTTGAGAACCATAAATAATGAGTTATTATCGAGTGGCAGTTAGTTTGGAGTGAAATTGTTTAAGCCCGAGTGAACCCAGATTCAAAAATACCTTGTGTTAGAAGCCGCACAGTTAGCCTGTACGGTCTGGAAAACCATGCGCTAGCCGTGTGCTATCCACTTCCTCAAGAGGAGGGGTCCCACATGGTTATCTTGCACAACATGGAAAAATGTTCATAGACCTTGTGAAGACCACTGTCTCCCCCAACACAATTAACTGGAGAACCTTCAATGTTTTCCCTAACCGTGATCAAACCGTGGGCCCTTCTAAAATCTTTTTAAAATATTCAAGACCATTCTAAACTCTCATAACCTCTTCCCAAATAATCCTAAGCACATTAATCACATGTACTGTTATAAAAAAATGTTACTTCCTAAAACTGGGGGTGCTAAAAATATATAAAATTTTAAATGGATATTATATCATAATGTTTTGAAAAAAAATTATGCAGAAGTATAAAGAAGATAAATAAAGACACTCATTGTAAAACATTGCCTCATTCTGGTATCATCATTATGATTGAAGTAAATCCTTATCAACTAGGATTTTTACCCAAAATAAGGATTTTATAATGATTTGAAGTAATCTTGGAAGTTATTTAATCTAGTATTTCCTAATCATAATTGTTTTGAGGGTTTTAAAAAAGAGAGGAGTGGGGTGGACTTTTATAAGTGGCAGAGAGGAAACACTTGTTATTTTTTAAAATAATTAAGTACCCTTAGGTTTTCCATATGACACAATGGTCCAAAATGGAACATTATAGAACCTTGGGGGATTAATGGTCAATATATTCCTAGAGAATAGATTTAATGAAATTTTATAGGTCATTTTAATACCTATCATTTTAGTTTCAGCCCTAGTAATCCCATTTTTACCTTAACCACACAAATTAATTTTTTCTACTTTAACTATTAATTCTGGTCAAAAATTTGGTTGAACACAATAGAAATAATATATATTTTTTTAAATATTGATTCAATTTTTCAAAATTCAATTCACATAAGTGAAAAAATGAAATTAATCATATATATGGGATATGAAATCGTGTTGTAAAACAAAAAATTTCCAAAATATTACAATGATTTAATATAAAAATAAAATACAAAAAATATTTAAATGACCTGAATTTGATTAAGGGAAATAATTCTGAACTAATTCTACTTTAAATAAATTCAAAATATCTCTTATTATTATAAATAATTTTATCAAAATTTTAGTTTTTAATTTAAATTCAGTGTTTTACTATTGATCAAAATATAAAACTTCTCATAAAAATTTGGAATATCACCCTATTATAATTTTGATATTTAGATTTAAAAATGAATTTAATTATTAAAAATATAAATTATAAATGTTCAAAAAATGAATTTTAAATTATTTTTGTGAAGTGAGAATCATCCAACTTTTAGAGAAATATAGTTATTCATAAAATATTACTTTTTATTTAAATGATTTTTATTTTATTACTAATCAACAGTTAATTAAAAAATATAAATAATATATTTTCATAGGTTATTTATTATTATTAATACCATAAAATTTAACATACATCTTATAATTATTATATTATATAATAATAATATAATTCAGTTTGGAATCCATTGATCTTTCTTGTAACAAAAGATATCAAAGAAACTCATTGTTTAGTGTAACACAATATAGACTTTGTGTTTTGTGAAATTAATGATATATAAGAGATATTAATTATTTAAAAATTACTATAATGTATCTTGATGTTATATTTCCTCCTCCACTATGTGTTGTGGGTTGTACACTCTAATGAAAAATTTTATTCTTTTATATTTTTGGGGCATCACATTCTACCCTCCTAAAATAAATTACATTCTCACCATTAAATCATGATATATATAATTTTTGTTTTTATAGTGTCAAATTAATTAATTTCGAAAATAAAAAATGTAAATGTTTTAATAGAACACCCTCTTAATAAAAAAAATACCAAGGTCATCCAAAATAACACATAATTGGGATTCCAAGTATGAGAAGATCAGTTTGTAATGAAGATTTGGGAATGGAAAACAGCTATGAATATTTATAGAGTGTTGTTGTGGTCATTTTTCACAATAATTTGGATGATCAATGGAAAATACATTTCCTAAAATAACTAAATTTGTGATAATCTAAAAGATTATATGATCCATCAGGTATCAAGGTAATAGGATATAATGTTTATTTCAATATAATTTTCAAAATTTTTAGGATTTATTTTACTCTCTAATAATATAATTAAATATAATTAATTAAGACATGTATAAAAGATATATAATTCATTAATCTCTAGACCTCATATGAAATAATAAGTCCCATTATTTGTATTTTTTTCAATTCATTTAGCTTAATATAATTTCATATTAATGAGGACTTCAATAAGGCCAGTGGTAAGACACTAAACACTAATTGTCCTTTGGTAAAGGATTAAATCCCTATATACATTCCATATGAGATGAGTTTTCAACTACCTTATGGGTTTCTCTTTTTCTAAGCTATATTAATATAATTCTTATAATGTTCCCAAAACAATATGTTTGAAATATATGAAATAAATTTAATCACTAAATTACCCGTACATTGTGGGTTTCAATACAACCTATTTTTTTTTAACAATTTATATTAATTTTATTTTGTAATTTTTAAAATTTCCTTAATAGTCATATTAACCACAATTTAAAAAATTCCTTCACACTTTTGTATCAAGAATTTAAAGGAATTAATCTTAAATATTAATTCCAATAAAAATTTTAATTTCTATAAATTTTCCAAAATTTTCTTAGTCTTGGTAGGCTCCCATCACATAAAAACCCCAAAAATATTTTAAGCCTTTGAACATATGATATATCAGAAACTAATTAACCCATTATGGTATCTATAATGATTAATTTAATGAACACATATATTATTTTAACACAATCCAAATAGTATTCATTATTATTAGAACGAAAAAAAATTGTAAAAATACATCATATTTTTTTAATCCAAATAAAATAATAATTCATCCATTTTATATCCAAATAGGAGATTTAATGGTATATGGATTAACCTAGGTCATTCACTGTCATTATATATTCATATCCTTAATAATGGTTTTTAATGAAAATGTGATTTTTTCTAAGGATATTCCCAGGGAGTGTCAATCCATGTAAACAGTAAGGCCCATTTTAATGCACCAGGTGGTTCCCAGATCACGACCAATCCACCCTTTTTAGAGTTATTACCTCTATGTACATATGTTATAGACCAACACTCATTTTTTTGATTCAAAATATGGATTGATTTCCTTAGAAAACCACAAAATCTCTACCATACCAACATATTAGGATTTTCATTTATAATTATATTCAATTTCTATTATAATGATATGTTCTATAGTCCACGTTACCCTAATCTATTTCTAATGGTTTCCACTAAAGTTAATATCATACTAACCATGTGGACCTAGACTATAGTAACTCAGAGTTGAGGTCATCTCTATTACATTAGCATACTATACAAAGAATTCCATCACAAAGGACTGAATAATATATTATTCATGGTATCCTAGATACATATATGAGTTTGGTAATACATTTTCATATACAATTCACAAAACATTATTATTATAGAATAACATTTTTATTTCTAGAATATCATTACATATGAAATGTGTTACACTTCATGGATTCTAGATAATGAGGAAAAAGTGTCAGATCAAATGCTCACTAAGGGTTAATTATAGAGGATTCTTTATGGAATTATTGAATTTAAATAAATAAGGATTGAACAATATGGAATTGTAAATATTTTAATAGACATTCTAATTATAATAATTGACTTTAATAATAAAAGGAATGGTTAATAATTTAAACACATTCCATTTAATCAATAACATGACAATCATAAATGGACAAGGAAAAATAAATATGGAATGGTAAATAAATAAAAACACATTCCATTATTCAATAACTGAAAATGAAATAAATATAAAGAAAATATCATTGTAAAAATATCATTGATAGTAATAAATAAACTATGAATGAAGGTTATATTTAAATATCATATTTCAGGATTTCCATGAACATTAATCCTTTACTATCAAGTGCATTCATAATAAATTTTATATCATTATGAGAAAAAAGTCATATAACAAAGGCTAGCCAGGTGATTCATCACATGTGACTACTGATGCATCGAGGGGATTACCATAAATTGTCCCCAACTTATTTTATTTAATTCAAAATATTTACTCGTATATTTATTAATAAATTTTATTCCTGAAAAATGTGTCTTGACATTAAATATCAATTTTGATTAAAGAATATGGATTTATTTTTATTTTTCCAAATGAAAAAATAACATTCAATGTAAAAACCATATTATAATGTTTTAAACAGTTTATGAAATAATAATATCCATGATAAATATTATAGATATTTAGTGAAAATTTAATGTATAATTATCATTGGAGAGTGAATATTTCTAGATGATGTTATTGAATACCTAACAGAACAACCTAGTGAATGTATATACTATCCTTGGTCAAAATATCAATAATACATCTAGAAGAAGAATAAGGATGGTCTTAAAATTTAAAAATATGAGTAATAATAAATTTTTATCATTAATGAATATAAATACCATATATATATATTAAAAACATTCTTAAGGAAAATATCAATTTTTCTTTGATTTTTTATGAGAACTATTTTCATCGAAAATAAAATTTAAAAAAAATTATATAAAAATGTCCTTATAAAATTACAAAGGAAGAATCAATGAAATAATGGAAATTTTGGTTGTTAATTCCATAAAATCTATAAAATTCAAAATTTACAGTCATTTTTCACAATAAATGTTTTTAAGAATGTTCTTTTTTTAGAAAACGATAAAGAGATTCCTATAACTTTTTTGGAAAAAAACCACATGGAAAATGTTTTGAAAAATACGTTACATTTCTTTGGAAAAATTATTTGAAGAAAAAATGCTTATTATTTTTTTAATAAAAGTTTTTTAATAGGTTAGAAATATTTTTGAAAAATGTTTCTTTAAACATGATTTTAGATGAAAACAAGTATTCTACTGAAGAGGAAAATGATTTCAGAATTTATTTAAATTATTTTATCAATAATTTTATGTACAATGAGTGTAAAATTATAAATATTACATGAAAACATCATGAATAAATAGTGTATAATAAAATGGGAATGGATTTTTATACAATTATATAATAATTTCCTTTAGCTATAATATATAAATAAACAACGTCGTTTAGAAGAAGACTATGAAATACAACCATAGAATGATCATAAAAACATGATGATAATTAATCAAAAAATTAATTATTTTTATCAATTTTAAATAAATAAAATATTTTTTTTAAAAGATAATTTAATCATAATAAATCGTAAACATAATCGTATAAGATTAAAGACATTGAAGAAGTGATATGACACAATTAAAAGAAATTGAGTTATGAAATTATTTACCACTTTGTAACTTTTAATTAAAATAAATTTATATTGAATAATTAAAATTTATACATAAAATGGAATGACTAATGGAGTATTATAATATATTACATTTCATAGGGTAATTATATACACCATATAAACTAAATAATGTGTAAAACATTATAATGTGACATAATGAAATGAAATTGAGATGAAATATTTAACTTATGCTTCCTTTTGGTTAAACATTCATTAAAGTAATGTATAATAGTTTTAATAATGTTAATAACTCATTCCATAACCATATTTTTATTTATAATATCATATTTTATCATTTTTAACTTATTTTTACTCATTCATTAATTATATTTCAATTTTTTATTGTTTTGGTTGTTAATTGCCTTGTTTTCTCATGCGTTTTTGTCCTGAAAGAACCAGTTATTGGGAATATTATGTTTTTATAAAATATTTTAAATAATAATAATGGTATAATTTTCATATTTCTATTCAATTTTTTAATTTTAATACCAATCATGAATAATGACTATGAAAAACGCAGTATATTATGATCATGGTGATGGATAGTCTTATAAACGCATGAGTGATATTAACATTTCTCAAAGACCATTATAGAAAGGCGGTAGTTAATATTTTTCCCATTAAGAATGATAATAAAATAATATATAATATATTATCTACTTTTATATATCATCAATGTGATGTAGTGATGAAAATAGAGTCATATCACTTCGGGATTGCGGTAGTCCACATGCGCATGAATGATGTTATCATATTTATGTTACTGAAAAGGAATGAAATCAAATGATATATATTATCATTAAATAATGATAAATATAAAATTAATATAATTATTTATTCATGCATATCATATAAAATCATTTATGTTATCATTTTCACCATCTATGTGAAGTGTTATTGAAATATGAATTACAATGCTTTGTATGGCGGTAGTCTTTCATTCACACGAGCGACCTTATCACATTTTCTATTGAATAGAGTATAAAAATATATATATTAAGTAGGTACTAAATAGGTGTAAATAGGTTATATATATCATATATATTCTTCATAACTGCCATCATACTAAACCATGAGAGGTGGAAATAGAAGAAAAGATTGATATTAGTTCACGAGGCTGTAATCTATTGTACATATCAATGATTATTGCATTAATCTTTTGATGGAAGTGAAGATATTTGTAGATAATTACCTAATTATAAAAAAATACAGGAATGTTGAAGGTTAATAAGATATTATATCATAAATGTCCAATTAAAATTTAAATAGGTGGAGAAATAAGTAAAATGAAGACGTATATTGACGAACAGTGCCTCTTCATTCAATATTATCATTAGCTTCAAACTACATCCTTCCTATATAGGATTTATATCCCAAAAAACACAAGGATGAGTGGTGGGTCATTGGTAATTAATTTTGGAAGGTATCGAAAAGGGAAAAGTGGGTTTAAGGAAAAAAGAATAGATGAGAAGGGGTGTTCTTTTATAAGTGGGGGAGAAGACATAGTTGTTATTTTTAAAATAATTGAGTGATCCCCTATTTTTAAAATCCCATAGGATTAAAAAATGAAAAATTCACCAACCATATAGGTGGAATGGTGTTAGTATGTCAAGAAAAAAGTTTTTAGACAAATTTTTAGGTCATTTTCACCATTATCATTTTAGTTTAACCCAATGGTAAATAGATTTTTTCCTTTACCTCAATATTTAATTTTTAATACATTTACAATTACATTTTGATGAATATAATTTTAACTAATTATAAATTTAAAATTATTCGAATTAAAAATATGGAATTAATTTTTCCAAATTAAATTATTATAACATGAATATTTTTATTTAAAAATAATCCCACAGACGTGACCAGAAGGCTTGTTTTTAAAGAGAAAGTGTCTCAAAGGTTATAAAGTCATTATAGAAAAATTAAATATTAAAATTATTCTACTGTCCAATATTGGACTAATTGATATAAAATTTTACTAATTACACTTTAAAACCAATTTAAAATATATTTAAACATAATAAATAATTTCTAAGAAGGTATTTTAAATTTAAACTCTATGATTCTAATTATTTTTAAAAAATGAATCTTTTATGAAAAAAAAAACATCACCCTAAGATATTTTATATATTTTAATTTCTTAATTTAATATTAATTCATCATATTAATTTTCATAAAGTGGAACAAATTTATTTTAAATTATCTACATTGAGTGCTACTAGTATATCTTTTTCAAAAAGTATTTTTTTTCTAGAAAATATTTCTTTTTATTTTAAATGATACTAATTTGTTAAATAAAAAATGTATAATTAATAAAAAATTCTAACAGTTTTTTTTTAATTTAGTTAATCATACTAATTAACTCAAATTCAATAAATATGTTATAACTATTATATTAAATAATAAAATTATATTTTTGTTTTGTAAATCCCAGTCTTGCATGAAAGACAAGATATCGAAGAAACCCTCTATTATCTTTAATATACGATTAAATTAGATTTGATGACAATTCAATATATTTTATTAATTGAAGATATTTAAATATAAATATATCCAAAAGTATCGGGGTGTAATATTTTTAAATATTCTTTGTGTACCTGTCATACATTCTATTAAATAAAATTTTAATCGTTTAGAATATGAGGGCGTTAAAACATGAATCCAATTTAGAGAATTATATAATTTGAAATATATATTGGACTAAAATGTGAAATTGAATTTGGTTAAGAAATTCCTATACATCAGTTTGTCAAATGGATTTCATGAGTCATGGGTTTGAAATAACAACTTAAAATTTTTACAAAGAACCCAAAAGGGTGAAATGTTTTAATGAAGAGGATTATTATTATAGTTGTTTAATGTCCATTTTCATTATATTTTGCAGGGTTACAACAAATCCAAAGAAATTATGTATGATTTTTTAAACTTGTTGGATGATTTTATTATAACTAAGAATATTCTTGATAAGTATGTTGATATCAAGGAATTTTTTGATGAATTTATTGACATATGTGTCTTAATGAGTAGGAAATTAATGGAAAATTGTTTGTTGGTTGATATTAAAGAGTGGATCATGGATATTTTTTTGGACATAAGGATATATAAAATATAAAGGTATGACCTGAGTTATTGTGACACCCTAGGTTTCCTAATGTTTTATTTGTATTATTTTATATAGTATTGAGTGGTATTGATTTTTTATTTATTTAGGGGACAATAATTCATGTTTTTTGATACTTTTTGGGTGGTTAAATGTAATATCAATTGGTTTGTACTAATCATACAATCCCATAGTGGGTGGGACTGTTGCTTTTCAAACAATGTTGTTCTCTGCAAAGGCCACTCAAGTTTTGGTGTTTTCATGTGGCACGGATCATGGTATGTCAAAACCATATGACACCCAGGATGAACCATGTGATGGGGTCCATATCCCCAATAGTGGATGACACATGGTTTGGACATGGTTTGGAAAATATTATGGTCAAACCATGTTTCCTACCTAGGTGTTTATTTTTTTTAATATTTTCAGAATACAACCTCTTCATTTTAAGGGGGTTTCACCCTCATTTCTTCCCTTTTTATCGATATGAACCTTATGGCTCCTTGATGAACTCCATATTCATCCCCCTCTTAATATTTTCCCTCTCCTTATAGTTTTCATGTGGATACATGGTATTTCATAAACATTTTCCCTCATATTCCCTTCTCACTCGCTTACATCCAGGTTTTGGATTCCCCAATGATCTTTGGATCTCATGTTGTTGATTTTAGGGTTTTGGATGGATCAAATGTTGTGGTTTTCTTGTCTAGGGTTATTTGATGCCATTTCAATCCCCATGGGTATGGTCTTTATCGATGTCAACAAATTTAAAAGCCTATAATCTTGGATTGCATATCATCTAAGTATTTGACTCTCTGAAATTGGTTAATTTTTCAATTCATAATGTTCTTGTTCATTCTAGATTCTTTTCTCATAAATGTATCATTTTATGTGACATATATGTGGTGATTTGGGACAATTTCATTATTTTATGAGATTGAAATAAAATGTTTTCATGTGAATTCAATATTTTCATATATAGAATGGAATATATTATGTTTTTGTGATTTTTTATAAAATCCCATAAGGATTTTTGAAATGGTTTTCATGTTTTTCAATGTGTATGACATTCATTGGGGATTTTAAAGAGAAATTCATTTCTTTTAATGTGTGGTTTCAATTTTTTTAATGTGTGGGTGATTTATGTCGATTCAAAAAAGATGCGTGGAAAGGTGTTCTATAAAATGTTAAAGGCGGTTGGTATAGAGATCCTTATTTTAGTTTTAAAGACCAAATTAGATAATTTGTTTTAAATTTGATTTTCTAATACAAACTATTTAATTCTCATAATGTTTTTAATACGTTTTTGCATTACTATTCTATGGTATATTCTTGTTTCCCCCTTATGTGGTATAGAAAATGTTATCTCATGGGTGTATCTTATTATATGGAAATACATAATTGTATGTTATGGTTGAGGGTAGATATGTTTATTACTTATGTGTTAGGATTTTATTGATTGTTTTGAAGCCTTACTTCTATTATCGATCATGGTAAACTAGGTACTAAGTGGAAAATATAGATTTTTTATCTAAATTTTTTACTAGCCACCAGTTTCCCACCCATCTTCTTTGGCATAATGTTCTAGGAGGAGGGTTTTTATTATAATAATGATTTTTTGGGATAATTAGATGATGTTTAGTTTATATTTTACTATCTTTGGTTGATGGTTTTTTTGAATTAAATATCCTTATATTTATATATACTTAAACTGATAGAAATACCAGGGAAGATGTAATAAAACATTTGATTTCTCTTTGAGATAATCATTTATGGGATTTTGACCTTACACTTATTTGTAACATTTCCCATCCTCTCATTATTATGGAATTATTTTGTGATTATATTTTATATATTCCTTGTGATATATGGTTCCTTCTTTTTATGAACAATACTTGTATAAATTGGGTAATTTCATTTAGAAAATGATTTTTCAAATATTTTTTGACAATATTTATTGAATTTTAATATATTTTTTGAGTTTGGAATGTCAATTTAAAAAATTCGTTTTTTAATATGGATTTTATTAGGAAGGTTTTTTAGGTGACTAATTTTATTTTAATAAAAAACGATTTATCTTTTTGAAATATAAATGAGAGTTTTCTTTATTAATTGATTAGGAAAGTGGATTTAATTTTTCTGGATTTTGTTTTCATTTTATTTAGAAAAGATAATTTTTTAATAGTTAATATGGATATGCTTAGTTTTTCATGTGATATTTGGGAAAATCTTACTTTCTAGAATTATTTTAAAACAATCATTAATGAATTCCGTTACGAAAATTATTTTAATAATTTTCTATCTTTTGGTGACCTTCTAGATTTTTTAGATCATGTCTATATAGTTCAGTTTATATGTTGTTAGAATAATCCATCCATTGATAATTATGGTTGATGTGGGTTGAGTTTGGTGTTCGTGGGAAACTAGAGGTTTCATGGAGATGGTTCAGGATTGGATCAAGTTGGTTGGTAGTTTTTGATTTGTTTCATTGTCTGTCTTTTATTATTTTTTATATATCCTTGATTATATATATATATATATATATATATATTGTATATTCATAAGGGTTCAATCATTTTTGTTGGTTATGACCTCTTTAAACGATTATTAATACTTTCAATTGAATTTACTAATTCCTGTATATTTATCTCTATTTTGGGAGAAATAATTCTTTAAGGGATTTATGTTATTCCTAGGAACTATTTACCAACTAATGGGGGTTCGGGAATGCCTTTTGGACTTGTGACAAATTAGGTCGGATGCTAATTTTAATAGTTGTGTGGTCCAGTTCATTCCATAGGAGTTTCAAATAATTATGTTTCCTTTAAAAGTAGCCTATTATTCTTGTGTAGAAATTTTTTTTAGTTGTCTTGTTAAAGAGTCAATTATGGTTATTGGCTCTTGAGATGTTATGGTGTATAGAGTCAAGTCTGATATTTTTCATCCTAAACCTTAAACTCTCATGAGATTTTGGGTTTTCAATTTTTAATTTCATTTTTTTTATATTATTCTATTGGATGTTGATGATATATAGTACTTTTGACCCCTTTTGTGAAATAATGTTATACTAGGGGATAAAATATGGTTTCAGGGTGAAAAGGATGATGAATCCAGATTCACAGTAGGCTCATATTACATAGGAAACTATGCATTGACTATGTGGTTAAGTCATGCTCTTTTATAGAGTGTGTTTCTTGATGGGAATGCAATTTCCCAACCATTGTATCCAAAGCATGAATAAAATATTTTAATATGGTTAGATTATTGAAATTATTATGATTCTAGAAATCTCAAAAATGTGATTTCCACTTGTATTAGATGGATTGGGAAGTGTGTTAATGCCCTTTTTGAATGTTTTTGAAGTGAAACATCTTTGGGTGATTGTATGTATTTTTTTTTGAGAGGTTGTTTTTTAATTCAATTATTTATAAAATAAATTGGTTTCATATAATTTTTTATATTCGAAATTTTTCTATAGAATTTCTTATCAAATAGATATTTCATTTATTTTATTTTAAAATTAGGATGTTTCTAAATTGATTCCTTTGGATTTCATTAAATCAATTTGTCTCATAAGATCAATTTAAAGGGGTTTAATATTAAAATGGTTATTTCATTTTGAAATAATTTTTAATTGTGTTTTGAAAAGTAAAATGTTTTTATGAGAATTATTCAAAAGTTAGGTGTTCAATATAAATTTATATTTTCAAAGATGTCTCATAGAATTACTTATTAAGGAATTTTATGTGTTCTCCACCAAGGTAGATTTATTTTTAATTTTACGTGGGATGGTTTTTTGGAAACACAATGGCGATGGGTGATTTAAAATTTCCATCACAAAAACGATGATTTTAAATTAAATTTTATTTAGGTGATAATTTTCTCTTCCGTATTTGAGGGTTTGTTATTATTTCATGACTCCTAGTTGTGAAGGAATTGTTTGGTTTATGTTTTGAGGTGTTATTTTATTTCATTCATTTATTTGTTTTTCATTTCACAAGGAATGGTCATTAATGATTCTTTAGTTCTAATTTTGACCCATACTCCATGTGGAGTGGAGGAATGGATCATTCCTTGAGTTTTAACACTATATATGACTTATTGGGTCTGTATATTCCTTCCTTCGATTGCGATGATGGTTTGGTGGAAGAAAAAATTAGGTTGGAAGAGATCAATTTGAACCTCGATTCTATTAGGACACTGGATGATTTATGGGTGAGAGTTGTCGGGAGTTTGGTTTTTGGTATTAGACATGCCTGGTGGAATTCAATGGTTCTTTTTTAAAATCAATAAGGTATGTCTAAGGGTATCTTAATTATGCCATTGTTTTAATGGTTTATCCAAAGGTTGTGAATGTTGAGAAAGAACTAGATATTGTAATAATTTTTTTGTGTTACTAATAAATAAGGGAGTACATCGATCACTTTTTAAAAATGGTCACCATTTATTTGAAGTCTTAAGTAAGGGATTCTAATAAATCCCATTTCCTAAAAGGCTTTCATCAACCAAATTTTGGTTTGGTTATTTTTTTTATGTTCTGATATCATTTTAGGAGGTTTTTAATGTGTCCATTTTAGTAGAATATGACAAAACTAGGAATCCTATAATGGTTGATTACATTGTTCTATATAATATTTATTGTATGATTGGTCAATATAAGGGTATACTGAAAACTATGTAGATGAAGTAAGATGATCCAGAAATTGGGGTAAGTAGTCTTTCTTCGGGAATGAAATGATTTCATATATTCTTATAGTGTGGGGATATTGGGAATTATAAGTCTTACAATCACAACTCTACTAGTGTTATATTCTTTTGTGGTAGTTTGTTTCATCATTAAATGTATTGTAATATTGGAATATAGAATAGGTACAAGGTTTGATCCATTTATATATTTGTTTTTTTCATTCCTATCCTTTAACATTCATAATTGAGTGTTGGTATATTCAGCTATTATTGTTATTATTTTTTGGATAGTCCCCTTTCTATGATATTATATATATGGATTGAGTGTTGTTATTACAATCCATATTTTTATGGAATTAAAACCCCAACAAAAAAACTCTTGGGTGTGTTTTATTATAGGCATTGTGTGATTTTTTATGAAACTCTCTTTGGAAGAACCATTAAGGATACTTTTGTTTGGAACAATTATTTTTTTGGATCTTTTGTGGTGGCCATTGCATCGACATGAGATTGTCCTCATGTGTATGATTGGGTAAGTGGTGTGTGTGATCAAATTTTTGAGTTTTGTAAACTAAATGGTGTTTTATTATTTATTTTTAGTATTAACTATGTAAGGGATATAAATTTTTTAATCCTATGTAATTCACATGTTTTGCGGCCTATGGTGATAGCTCTGTACATTCCCTTGAGACTGCAAGTGGTTTTAGTCCATTCCTAGGTTATGGATTCCCTTATGGTTATTGTGAGATTTTATATCATGGTATGTAAGATGTTCATGGATTCATAACTTGGTAGGTTTTCTTTTGTGCCACCATTTTAATAAATTTTAAACGGTGGGTACACCACGTTAAATATTAGATACCACATACGAGTTATTTTTAGTGGGTCTATTCTTGTTTTTCATAGAAAATATTTTAAAACATTGTGGTAGATTATTTTGATCATATTTAAGGATATAACATGATGGTTTCATGGTTATATTATCGTGGGTAGTTCATTTAGGTTACGTTCTCTTTGGATCTTCAATTTTACCATCTATCTTATTTTTGACCATAGACTTTTGGGGGGAAGAAAGTGTCTTGGTGGGGAATTTGTGACACCGTATGTGTCACAATGATATTGGTTTTGTATTGTTTTTTCTTGCATTTAGTGGATTTTTTTCTATACTTACATGATGAAATTTACTATCTCTGAATTTATTTTGGGCGGAGCATTGTTAGCCCATATTGATTTTACTAAACTTGTAGTTCCTATGAAGTTGAGACATCCTTTTTGTTGTGACATTTTTTATAGAATCATCGTGGTTTAACAATCAATTTTTAGATCCCTAGAAGGTTTTCATGGCATGAGGTGTTTCTAGGGTGACACTCATGGGTTTTCTAAACTATGAATCACCATGATTAAACTATTTTAGGGGTATCAAACCTTGTAGGTTTCCAATGCATGTCCAATGCATGGTTTGGAAAGTCATGTGGTCATAATTTTTATCCTAATCTATTGATTAATTTATTTGGGTTTCCCAAAATACACCCTCTTTGATTTTGAGGTATTTTTACCCCCATTTCTCTCATATTTATTCATCAGACCTTTGGTGGCCTTAGAGGAGCTTCATCCTTTACCCCCCTTTATCAATGACATCTCCTTTGTGTTTTCATGTGGAACTAATATATTTATTCCTCACGTTATCGTTTTTCCTTCCCCAAATCTTCTCTCTTGTTTTTGACTTTAGTAATGTACCCTAGATCATACGAGGGTTATTTTTAGGGTTATAGGTTCATACAATGATTGATTTTTTGTATCTAGGGTTATTAGAAACCATTTCAATCCTTGTGGGTGTAGTCTCCATTGTAGGAAATACATTCAAAAGTGTCTAATCTTGTATTCCACCTTATCTAATTAATTATTTATATGAAACAATTTCATTTTGGAATTTAATTCATTCTTATATTTTTTAAATTATTTTTCCATGAATGTATAATTATTGGTGATCAATGTGTGGCGATTCATGAAAATTTCATTATTGTTTGATTGTGGAATAATTGATTTTTATAGTGACTTTAGTGATTTGAATTTTATAATGGAAATCTTAAATGATCTAAGATCTTGTGAAATACCCATATGGATTTTGAAACTGTTTTCATGTTTTAAAATTTGTTAAACCCTATTTTTGGATTCTAAAGAGAAAGTAATCTATTTTAAATGGTGACTTTTAAATGTTTTTAATTTTTGGGTGTGTTAAATCGTTTTTAATTTTTTTTTGGAATGCTATATTAGAAAACTGAAGTGGGTTCAAATCCAAATACATGTTGTGGTGTTAATGGACTACATGAAACGTTTTTTTAAATGGGTTTTTAACAAAAACTATTGATTTAAAATTGTTTGTTTAAAACTTATGTTTTTTACTCATCTCAATGAGATTATAATTTCTTACCATATATTGAAATGTAATTTTTATTACATGGCCCTATATTATTTCTTGTATATTTTTAATTTTTTGGTTTGATGGTAGTTATGGTTTTGCATTAAATATTTTTATTTTCAGGTTTGTTCCTATGAATTTCATTGATAACTGATTATGGGAAATTGGGGAAAAAAGTGAAAGATCTCTATTTTTCTTCTAGTAGGATCACACGATGCTAGTTTCTTACCATCCATTCTAGGAAAAAATGATTTTGTGGGTATTTTTCATCAAAATGATGCTTTTGTAGGATAATTAGATGACTTATTATTGGATCATCATCACATTATGATATCTGATTCATGAGTGTTATACAATTATATGGTTATATGCATTATATATTTTGAATCCCATTGTTGATCCAATTATAAATTTTATATATCGTTGATTTATTTTTTGAGTATAGTTTGATCTAAGGTTTTCTAGTATCATTTCACCTACTATAATTATAATCGAACTATTTTTTTTATATTCAATATCTCCCTCATGATATGCAGTTCCTTCTTTGTTATTCTTGACCAATGTGTGATTTATTTCCTTTCATCAAGAAAATAAAATTTCATATTAGTGTGAAAAAACTATATATAATTTAAAGGCCCTTTCTTTAGTTTTTATATTTTATTTCAATGTGTGTTTCATTAATATCTCTTTAACTAGTGAAATTTCTTAAAGTGAACATTTTAATTTAAGAAAATTAAATGAGTTGTTTGTTAGAAGTGTAAGTGTGTCTGTGGTTTTTAAATGTCTTTGGCCAGGGTCTTTATTATTCAAAGAATATGTTTTTGACATAGGAACATAAGAAAAATATTTAAAAAATTGAATATGGATAAGTTTTTATTTTCAAGTGATATATATTTGACCACAATATTCATACATCGATACTACATCTTGATATATGAATATTCATTAAAACCATAACATAACAATGGAATAAAATTATGGTTTTAGAGTCTATGGATACATGGAAACATAATAAAATAGGATCATAAAACATCTACATCATCCCTAATTATACATTCATAAGTAGAAGCCTTCAGGACATATCATTCCAAATAAATATATTCACATCTTCAAGAAAGAATCATAAGAAATGGAGAGATCTGATTTGTAGAAAGGATAAACATAAGGGATATATCAACTATATTATATTCATAATAAAAATAAAAAAGAATTTTACATTTGAAAATTACACCCTGCATATAAAATATCATAATATTGAGTAATGGAATAAACAAAATATTTTAAAAATACATTAATCCTAAGATAATTACACTTGAATAAGACATGAAATTGTTTCATACACAAAAAATTATATTTGTGAACATGCATGAAAATAAATTGGTTCACTCATAATGTTATGTAAATTAAATAAACTATTTTCATAAACAATTGGACATGAAATCAGGTCCATAGAAAACCATATGGACATGAAAGGCAGGCCCACAAATAAAATTATTGTTATTAAAACCATGTCCATGCATATATTTGTGTACATGAAATCAAGTTCACATATAACATATTTACATCATGATTTATCCATTTTTACCCAAGGCATTTGAGAGATATATAAAGGTCATAACCATCACCTAATGAAAACCATACATATATGTGTCACAAGAATCCTGGTTTAGAAGACGACTAAAATAATCTCTTCAAACCATTGTGAAGAAAAATCACACATGATTAAAAATTACTTTTACCTATCATTATATAATAGTAAAACAATTCAAAATGATTTTTGAAAACATTGTAAGGGAATAAAATTTTATTTTTAAGGTATACATTAAAATGTTAATTTTTAATAGAAAATCCCTTATAAATATCATATCATTAAAGTGAGGATTATAAAATAATTCATTTATGTGTAACAACAATAAATCCACATAAAAAATGTGAAATACAGTATAAAATATTCTAAATTTTTCTGGAACATAATATTAAAATGGCATAATGATTTATGAATAATTTAATCCCAATGAGTTGAAATTGAGTTAAGAAATCCCCTACAACTTTGTAATCAAACGAATCATTTATCACAATAATGTAATAATTATTAAAATGATACATTCAATGTTATGTATATAATAATAATCTAGATAAAATATATAATATTTTAGTATACACACCACATATAAGAAATAAGTGATGAATATGGATTATATCTCCCAGAAGTAATAGTGAGATAAGAAACCCTTACACCACACTTCCCATTAGTTATTTATACATTAATATCCTGTGTACTGATATAAATAATGTTATTAATTAATTATAGAGACACAATAATATTTATAATACCTTATATGGTAATTTTATAACATATTACCACTAGTTAATTAATAATATTTCATTATTTTTAATATTTTCGGAGTGTTCGTTTCATGGTTTAATGATTAGCTAATTTTGAGTATAATTATGGATTTTCTACTCGAATTGAAGTAAAGATACATAAGTGTAATGAAATGGTAGTTATAAAATTATTATTTTTTATTTTTCCTTATATCATTTTCCATTCTAACAATAGAATGATTCATTTGATAAAATGTTAATTATAAATAATTAGCTTAATTTGGTGGGTTTTCCCAACATTATGAACTAGTTTAATTTAATTTTATATTATATCTATATATTAGTTCCATAACATTATATAGATAATAATACACCTTTTACAATCTATTTTTACTTGAATAACACTTCTATGTACATCCATGAAGGCAATAATAGAAAATGAAAAATCATTATCCATTGAGACTGTTAACCACCATAAAGTGGATAATGGTTTCATTTCATTAAATAAGAGTATATTTGAAAAATAATTAATATAAGATAATCCATTATAAATATAATATTCTATAAGATAAATTATAGCAGTGTTATTATTATTTTACGAATGAATTAGGTGAAGAGAAGGTAGGAAAAATGAAATTAAGAGATTATGTTTGAGAAAATTGCCTCTTGAATGTCATTTTCATATAGGAACCATTAAGAAACATTAAAAATGGAATTTGGGTGAGATGAGAATAACCTAAATTTGCGTATATTGGGTAGGAGATAGATTCAAATAATCATTAAATCATTTATTCCTTCTGATGAGAAGGTGGGTGGTAAGGGTGATATTTTTACTCGATGATGGGTGGTTTTATGTTATTAAATATTAAATATTTTATATTTAATGAAAAATACATTCGGGTAGAATTAATTATAAATACATTGGTTGATAATTAATGTCTAAAAGGATATTTAATCTTTATAAACATTAATCCACCCATTTAATTATTTATTTATATATTTATTTTAATCTTTTATATTTTAATGTTAATCTAATACCATTTTTTTACAGTTTTGGTATGTTTCATATTTTTATTATTAAAGCTAAGAATATTCCACTTTCTGGTTGGGTATAGGGAGACCCATTATATATCCAGAATGCCTAGGGGAATGAAAGCCCATTTTTAGGCCCAAAGAGAATTTTGTTAAATATTATGGACACAATACTCAAGCTGGTACAGTACCTACTACAGAACCACCACCTCAATATCGTAGTAAATCTTTATTTTAACACAATTACATTTCATATGCCTAATAGTTAATATGAACATATAAACTTATTTGGAACTCCTTATTCTATTTATAAAATCTATTTTAAAAAAATTATAACATAATTATTGTAAAATTAAATATAAAATTAAATCAGAACAATGCAATGAAAAATAAATTTTTGGGGAAATTTGTTTTTTAACACCAAAAACGTTTTTATACCAAAACAATGTATAAAGATTGTTTAAATTTAATTAATTAGTTTATATCTTACTAAAAATTAATAATGTTACATTTGGAAAAACTGAAAATAATTAAAGGAAATTTGAATTTAAATAAAATGACATCTTTATAACAATTGGTAATTATCTATATTCACGAGAAAAAAATTATTTTCAAAAAATTATAAAATATTCACCATGAGATTATTTTGATATTAAAATTTTAAAAATAAAGTTCATTTAATTGAATAAACTTTCTAAATGTGTAAAAAAATAATTATATTAACAATAAAATATAAATAAAGTGAATCCATTATTTGATTAACACATATACTTGATGAATAAAATTGATTTACAAACAATTTTGTGTTTATTTGCAAAACCGGAATAAATAAATTTAGTGTATATAACTTTCATATATATTTAATAATATAGTCAATCATATATACAACTTCTAAATTAATATCTTTTTTATAATGGTCTTATTAAAATAAAAATATTTTATTGTATGTCGTTGTTAATTTAATATTAGTGTCATGTGCAACATAAATTGTTAATGAAATTAAATTTAATATAGAAAAAAATACAAACAATTCTTAGGGTTTTATATTCTACCACCATTTAAATAAATTTATCCCCTTAAATTCATCACCAAGATAAAAATATATGAGGATACTAATACCTCATCACAACCTCATGTTCCCATGTATCATTCTAGATTTATTGGTTTTTTACCAATCATTAACCATGTTAGTGGCCTTTTTTTAGTAATATTATCTCTATGATCCATAATCTGTATTTTTTGAAGTTTATAAAAAAATTCATTATCTATATGTACAACATTTTAGTTTATTACATTTGATGAATTATGTATGTATTTCATCTAGAGAAATACCCTGATCACATCATGAACATGTGATAGATTTTGTGAAAGAGCTGATCCATAAGCTAACTTCCTAATATAATCAATAATTTCAAAATAAAATGTATTCCTCACAATTTCAAATCCCTCATAAAAAATAAAAGGTTGATGATTGAATAATCCTTTGTGAGAAAGACACATCATTAAGAGGGTCTATAAAACATCCTCTTTAGAAGAGGGAAAATAAAAGGATAATATCGCAACAAATATAGGATTTTCATTATGAGAATATTAATGTATAGTGAAAATAATGACATAGAAGTAAATTCAAACTATCATTTTTACATGGAGACTCAAAGGGAACATGATCATGAGATGGTTAATTACCTCAAAACCATAGTCCAAATGGGTATGTAATGGTCATGTATATTATAAAAAGTAACGATAATAGGTAGAATAATTATTTCAAAACAATTTAGAAAGATACAGTTACTTTATTTATTCTTATAAGTACAATATCACCCTTGGGTTTTTCCTTTATAAATTTCCTCTTCATTTTTGATTCAATGAAATTATGTTCAAATGATAATTCTTAGAGAACTATTGGATCATAAGACCCATTATGGAATGGAAATTCATTTCTTATGTCTCTAATGATCAAGAAAAATTAGTTAGAATATGTTTTATAATACACATAAATTTTAATATGGTTAAAAATTACATTAATATCTGAAACCACCTCCAATGATTAATGTGATTTTTTAAATGGGTACAATTATATGTCATCAAAAAAGTTATAATCTCAAATATATGACTGATGGTAAAAAAAATTTCAAATCCAAAATATCATTGATCCCCTAGATAACATGATACATCTCATAATTATCAGACACCAAATATAACCAGGGGAGGCTAGGCCATGGGTTGAGGACATCTTCTCCCATTTCAAGCAAGACTACGGTATCCTTGGAGTTGAGGAGGAGAGCCCCTTAGTAGTGGCCTCAATGATACCAATAGCTACCTCCAATTTCGAGGAGGTTGAGGCGAGATTGATATGGAGGGAGGTCCATATTCTCGGTGGCTCTCAAAATAGAGGTAGGGAGGACAATAATAAGTAGAATAATTTTATAGGCTAAGGTTATGATCATTTTAGTCGATCCAAATTAGTGTGGGGGAAGTCTTACTTGTTGGCTGCAACATTTTTCAGGGTAAAAGGAACCTTGACAATGGGAATGTATTATGGGCCTTAGACCCAAACAACTCTGACAATCTAAATGTTGGGTTTGGGGGAAAGATATCTTGCCCATAGAATATGGTAGGTAAAGTGGAGTCTCTATGTAAGTAGAGGCCCCTCACAATTTACTCAAAGATAATTTTCTGGAACCGCATTGATGGCTTAGGATACTAGGAACCTCCATTGAATGAGGAGGATGACTCACATGTGATGAAAGTTATAGCCTCCCATTGGTGGATTGTATGGACTCAGGTTAATTAAATGGTCCTCACATCCCTCGTAGGAATAAGGGGAATAAAGGCATTAGTTATTCTGGGAAATGTATAGTGGTTCAGGGGAAAAACCAAAGGGATGCATAGATTACTCTTACTTTCCAAAAACTATAGAAACTAGGTCGTCCATGAAGGGAAGGAACTAAGAAAGCTTAGTCCTACAGAAGGGAGATGGTGACATATCAATTACATACAAAAGAGACAGAAAAGAAAAGGATGGGGAGTTCTTGAAACTAATCCTGCCCTCCAAGGAAGTTATGCTTGAGCAAGACATATGACCCAATGTATCGGAAGAGGAACTGAAGAGGATTTATGAACGAAGGTTACAAGTGGATGCAAAAAAGGAGAAATAGGTGTGGTTAGATAAGAAAGATATAATTCTGGCCCAAGGCTTAAATCATAGTAAAATAAACTCAGAGGAATTTATTCATACAATGGAAAGGATGATCTCTCATTTTGAAGTGCTTATCAGATACTGGGAAGCTTATAGAATAGATGGGTTGATCAATATTAGTCTTGTTTTTAATCATTTTGTGAGATCTTTCAGTATGTAGTGGTGCCTTTAGTTATCTTTGGTTTACAATTTTTCTCTAAAAATAGTTTTAATAATTATTTAAATTTTTGTTTATTCTCATTAAAAATGGTAATAAACTAATTTCCCATAAATCCTTAATGAAAATATAAATTCATTAAAAATTACTTCACTCCTCATACCATAAATCCAGAAATTATATAAACTCTATCCTTAAACCACATTGTGATTATATTACTTATCAATTCCATGTCTATCAATATTATCCCATTTATTTGAGAAAAATACATCACATTATCTCATTGTTATCCTGACATCATAAAAATATTAAGGGTTATTTTTCCCTAAATCATATATTCTATAAAAATATAACCTTACACATTATTCATATTTCATGGATACCAATACCATACCACATACACATTAAAATACTATTGGAAAAATAGAGTGGAAAATCTTTATAGGTTTCATTATTCAATAATACCATAAAATTACTTCAAGAACATTATTATTGAATTAATATACATAAACTATAAATCATTACCCTTCCATATTAAATAATTAATAGGGCCTTATCATTTTATTCGACAACACTTCATCCATTTCATATGTCCTTAAAATTGTCCTTATCAATAATAATATAACCATTACACATACAACATTGCCAATTATCATCACCAGCATTCCACCTCAATCATTTATTTTATTAATTCCCATACATTCCACATTAAAAACATTTAAAAATCTATGATTCCATAAGAATACTATAATTCTCAAAAAATTTGTGAATTATACATTCAATTTTCCTTTACAATTACTTACTTTGTGTCATTTTATATACTCATATTATTTTCCAATTCCCTTGAAATGTTCTTCTTGATACTTTTTCAGACTTGATTTACATGATGAAAATTGAACATTATTTCCACTATGGTCACTATGAAAATCCAATATTATCATATTATATGGGCCATGAATAAAACCAAATTTGATATTATTGATCATATTTTGATATTTATGATTATAAACAATTCTATGTATTCATTTTCTAACTTCTATTTAGTTTTGGATCCCACAAACAATATTATTCCCATTTCCTTCACATTTAGAATTAACATGAGTCCTCCTATTTGTATCCATTGTCTAGAACCCAAAAATAATATTTTATCAAAAACAATCATTGTGGAAGACAACATAATCAAGAGAAATATCATATAAATTATTTTTATATGACACCTTAGGTTTAATCCCTGGTTATTCATTTTTATCACCAAAACTCTAGGACATCTACATAGACTTACCCTTACTATTCTTACTAAATTTTTCTTATCCTTATTTTTGAAGGTTGACTAAAACATGCTCTGATACCAACTATAAAAAAAGCTTTTCATATATAAATATATATATATATATATATTAACTCTATAATGATGATTATTCATTAAAAGACATTACAAACCCATGCCATAACCATGTGGGTATAGTGTCATTTGAAAATTGGAAACATAAAAAAATGTCCATAAAACATTTATATCATATCCCCTGTATTCTTTCATATCTAAAAGCCTTTTTTAAATATCATACCTAATACCTTTCTTCATACCCATGGGAAAAGAAATATTAGAAATGGTGATCTCAGATGTTGAGTAAGGGTATAAATAAGAATATATCCATCCTAAATCATCATTAGGGTATATTAACATGAACATAACATTTTAATATAATTCCCCCCATATAAAATATAAAAGATTGAGTCATGAAATAATTCATAGATTTTCCTGAGATATTAATTGTAATAGAATATCATTATCCTAAAACATTGAATTATGTTATACAAAAAAATGTATGTCTTTATGATCAGGGATAAATAGAAACATGATCACTAATTAAGTAAATTACATGAAATCAATCCCCTTCATAAAATCCTGAACATGATATAAGGTCTACTTATAATATTATTGATATTAAATATTGGTCCATGAAAAACATATGGATAGAAAAACTAGGTCCATGCATATAATTGTGAACATTAAATCAGGTTCACACATAACATATATACCTCATTTTTTATCCATATATACACAATGAAATGGATGGGGAAATAGGTCCCACCCCTATGATAATGAAAAGTACATATATTTTTTCCAAAATAATATAAATCATTCATCGTATCATATCCTATGATAATAAATGAGTCTATTAAATATTTTAGCATAATAAAACACAAATAAATGGAACTAGAATCATAAAAATCATGACATCATACACACAAACAATCCAATGTAAGAATAAGGATAATATCCTTTAAATCATATAACTGGTAATTAATTAATTGAATAGAATAATGCTATTATATATGGGAAAATTATTTAGAATGACCAATTGATATAAATATTGAAAAAAATAAAATTTACATTTTCAAATCAAATATTTTTAACGAGTCTTTCAATTATAATGGAAAAAAATTATTTTAAATATAAAATTTTAATATTTTATTAGAAATAGAAAATAATTAATGAATTATGGTGATTGAAAATTCGACTCATTTTGTATAATTTAAAAGACCTTACTTATGTATTTTATTCAGAAAAGTCACAAAAACCCTTGTTTAAAAAATGAAAAAAATGATACATTAAAACTTTTAAGTAAAATAAATAAAAAACTAAAATTTACAATAAATAATAATTACATAATTGGAAAAAAAAATTGGAAAATTTTTTCAAAAAGAAATGAACGGAAGAAAAAGAGGGGCTTTTATGACACTTTAGAAAGATAATTTTTAAAATAAAGAACCGTATAAATATCATATCACTGATGTGAGTAGTATTAAAAGTTATTGATAAGTGTATAAAATGAAAATAAAAAAAAATAAAGTGAAAATGAAATATAATATAAAAAAAATTAATTTCAAACAAAACTGTATCATGAGACAATAAATAAAGTAGATGTTTAACCTAAATAATTAAAATAGAGTTATGAAATCCCTTACCACATAGTAATCATTCGAATCATATGCCCCAAAAAATTAATAATTATTAAAGGAAACATTTAATCCCACAAAAAAATTAGATTAATGATATGATATATTAAAGGAAAGTATATACACCACACACAACAGATAAGTGGTCAATTATACGTGTATCTCACACAAGTAAATATTAGACAAGAAACCATTAAATCAAGATTCACTTTATATTTTCATACTATAACATCATGTATAAATGTTTAAGGAATTCATTATTTAGTTAAATAACTATAATTGAATTTATAATACCTTATATGTTACTTTTGTAACATCTTACCACTCATTCATTAGTAATATTTCATTACTTTTATTTTTTAAGAGTGTTCATTTGGGGGTATAATGATCAGTTCATTTTTTTATAATTATGGATATTCATTTCAAATAGAAATATAACATAAGAAGTTAAATGAAATGGAAATCATTAATTTATACCATTTTAAATTTTCCCATATAATTTTTTTAACAAGAGTATTATTAATTTCATAAAATGATAAGGATAAATATATATTTTAATTTTACAGTTCTTCAGAAAACCAAGAAGTAGTTCTATTTTATTTAAGGTTTTGACTATATATTTGTCCCAGAACATGAAATAGGTAATAATACAGATATTAAAGTCTGATTTTCAAATATAAAACCATTTATTACTAGTCTAGATGGTTGAAACGTGAAAATAAACAATCATTATCCATGGAGATGGTAAACCGACATAATATGGATAATGGTTTTGTTTCGTTGAATAAGAGAAGATAGAAAAATAATGGGTATAATAAATTAAATTAAAAATATATAATTAAAATATATACTTGATATTATGAATATAATAATTTTATAGATGAAATAGGTGAATATATGGTTTTAAAATAAAATGAATTAAGAGAGGTTTTTTGTGAAAATTATCTCTTGAATACCATATTCTTGAAGGACACCTTAAGGAGCATGGATGTGGTATTTGGGTGAGAACATTAGAAAATTGATTTGTTGATAGCAAGGAGGATAGTTTATGGTAGACATTTTAAAATATGAATCTTTTATGATGATAATGTTATTGTGAGGGGAAACATTTATTCTTGAGGGGGTGTGGTTTTATGTGATTAAATGATGATTATTTTATATTTAAAAGAAACAACATTTGAGTGGAATTAATTCCAATTAATTCAGTAGGTAATTAAAATTTTAATGGTTGGTTATGGTCAATAAAAACATAAAATATCAATTTAATGTTTTCATTTTTAGGTATTTTATGATTTTACCTTTAATCTTTTACATGATACATTATTTGACCTATACATTATTAAATCATTTTTTACCACACTGTTTTTTTTATTTAAAATGAAAAATGAAATTAAAAAAAATCATCCACATAGGACATATGAAATATATTTAAAATATTTTAAAATATAGAAGATGAGGAAATATATTAATCATTAATCAAAAAATTCTAAAATAGCATAGCTTTTCAAGAAAAAATGTGTTTTATGCAAAAAAATGTTCTTATAACAAAGTAATATATAAGGAATATATATAATAAATTTACAAGTTTATATATAAATAAATATTACTTATGTTATCTAGATAAATATTTCATATCATAAACGGAAATTTTAATATAATTAATATGAAGGTTTTATAAAAATCAAGAATTTTCTCAATTCACAATAAAATTAGTATTATAAAAAATTAACGAAAGATTCAGCAATTGATAATTTTGATATGAAATTCAAAAACATAAAGGTAATATTATCAAATCAATTTTTTAATTCTCAATAAATATAATTATATTTTTTCTACCATATAATTAAATTAAAATATCTCTTTGATTAAGCTTTATTTGACGAATAAAATGACATTCCCAAATGATGTGTGTTTATTTCCAAAACAAGACTAAATATATTTTTATTGAATATAAACTTCATATATATATATATATTTCATAATATTTTTAATATTATTCACAACAACAAAAATAATATATAGGTTATAATGTTCTTCATAAAATAATAATATTTAACATTATGTCATGATTCATTTATGCTCAATATTGTGTGAAATGTATTCTATAAAAGAAGAGATGTGTTTTAAAAAAATACCATAAAATCATTTTGTGTTACATTCTTCAACATTTAACATTAATTTCCCCCTCAAAATTCATCGATCAGATACAAATTGAAGATAACACCTTTGGCTCATCACATCCTTTGCAACTCAAGTAGATCCTAAAAAAAATTTCCACAAAATTTTAACCATGTGAGAGTTCTTATTTTCTTATAAATTTTTTTCTATGATATAGAATCTCTACTAGTTGTTCTTCATATGAAATATCATTATACAGTGATTCCATATATTAGTTTAGTACATGTGATGTATCTGGTATGTAATTCCTTATTAGAGATACATTGAACACATCATGAAATTAAGATATATTTGGTGGAAGATCCAATTGAAAATTCACCATCCCAATATGATGAAAATTTTGAAAAATATTTGAGCCCTTATAATTTTAAATTACACTTAAAAAATTAAAATTGGATGTTTGAAAATTAATTTTTGGGAGACAGACTTTGTGAAAATGGAAAATCAAATATCCTCTTAAAAATAGGGAATGTAAACTGAGAAGATAACAATAAAAATATGATTATGATTCATAGAATATAACTGGAAATTAAAAATATGTAAATGGAATAAAATTCTAACTATCAGGTTCAGATAGAGATTGATATAGAAAATTGTCATTATAAAGTTAGTGACCTTAAAACACTAGACCAAATAGGTAAAAAAATATATTATTTATAACATCATAAATAATAATAACATGATAGAATTTCATTTCAAAATAATTTGAGAATATATCGTTACTTTATTTCATATTATAAGTTCAATATCACTTTTTGGTTATGCCTTGATCAATTTATAAATATTTTATTATTATAAGAAATGAAATTATAATTGTAATGCCTCAAGAACTACTATATAATAAGATCCATAATGAGAGGAAAAGTCATTATTTATATCTCTAATTATTAGAAAACAATGGTTATTAGATGTTATAAATAACTCATAAATTTTCATATGGTTAAATATTGCATTAATCATTAAATCCTCACCAAAATTTCCATGTTAGAATGTTCATAAATGGTTTCAATTTTGAATCTTCTAGAAAATTAAAATCAGAAAAATTCAAATTAATGGTTTGTAATTTTTAAGATAAACTTATAATTAATCCCCTAAACAACATGATATTGATTTTAATGTTCTCACAATAAACACATGAAGGTAATTATCATGTATTCTCTTGGAAAATGGTAATCTCATGAATTAACATAAAACCATACTAAGAAGACACATGCTATCAAAAAAATACAATCTTTCCATGTACTATAAATACAAAAAATTTATAATCTCAATCCCTCAACAACCTTATAATAAAAAAACTATTCATTTTCAAGGACATCACTACTATCTGATAAATTTTATGACATAAAAATATCTTCTTCTAGTAATTATCCAAACATCATTGATATATTTAGGGTTATCTTAACATTAATCATGTGTTCTAAAAAATATTGACTTACCAACTCAATCACATATCATGGTTACCAATACCATTAAATATATACATTAAAATACCAAATTAAAAATTTAAATGTATATATACACTGATATTTCATTATTAAATCATACTATAATGTAATTATACAATATTTTTTAAATTCTAAAACATAAACTCTAAATCATTCAACTTCCTTCTTAACCTATTAACCAGACTACATAATTTTATTCCATAAAAATTATTCCATCTCAAATTTTATTTGTAGTCTCTTAATAATCAACAATATAACCATTACATATAAACAATTTATGGTTCTTTTCTCTATATTTCCTCATAGGTAATTTATTTTAATAATTCCCATATTTTCTATATTTAAAACAGTTAACATTAAACCATGCCTTAGGAATATCATTAT
Source organism: Viscum album (assembly GCA_963277665.1). Classification (NCBI taxonomy): domain Eukaryota; kingdom Viridiplantae; phylum Streptophyta; class Magnoliopsida; order Santalales; family Viscaceae; genus Viscum; species Viscum album. The sequence goes on from OY728119.1 coordinate 2,127,839,973, forward strand.
TCTTCTACATTACATAAACTTAACATTTCACTTTCCCTATAAAAATCATTTTTTCATGTCCTTATTTTCCACAACCAAATAATCTTTTAGTTCCTCAAAAACATTATCCTAGATTCCTCTTCCCACATGCCTTAGATGATGAAAATTGACCTTTGTATATTATATGGTCAATAAAGGACTAAATCTTTCTCTTAGTAGATATGTCATGAAACTTACAAAAGATCATATTATTGATAATGTTATTATATGCATTATTATAAATAATAACAAGGTTTTTCCTTCCAATCCCCATTTCATGTGGTTTATCACAAGAAATATCATTCAATTGTCCATCATATTAACCATTAACATGAATCCTCCTAAATTCAACCATTTTCTATAACCCAAAAAAAGAGTGTGAGTAAATATAATCATAGTGTAAAAACATGAAATAAAGATAAATATCTTATAAAATTTCAATATATGACACCTTATGTTTAATAATATGTTGTTTATAATTGTTACCAGAATTATAGTGTTATATCTAGAAATATCCAATGGGTTATTACTATGGTTTTCTCATCCCATTTTATAATGGATAACTAAAACACTCTCTAATATAAATTATAAGTAAACAAAATTTTTATACATATTAATTACAACTACCGGGATTAAAAATCATTAAAAATAAAAAACAACCATGTTGTAACCCTATGAATTTAGTGTATTTAGAAACTAGTAAACATAATAAGTTGGTCCATAAAACATCAACATTATCTTACACTTATTCCTTAATAACTAACAACTTTTTTAACATATAATACCAATTAACTTTCATAATATTCTTAGGAAAAGAAACATATGAAAAGGTGTGCTCATATGGTAAGTAATGAAAAAAATATGGAGGAATCAATCATAACATAAGCATAAGATCCTAATAACATTAAAATAAAATTCGAAACATGTACTCTTAGTATCAAATATCATAATATTGAGTCACTGAATAAATCATATATATTCATAATGTATTAATCAAAATTGAATAACATTTTCATAAGATACGATATTATGGTATACACAAATTCATATAATTTTCTAAACATGCATAGCTAGAAATAGATTCACTAATTTTATTAAGGACATGAAATATGGTGCATTAAGAATCATATGGAAATCAAAATATGTGCCATAATAATCATGTGGACATAAATTACATGTCTACTCATAAACATATGGACATGAAAATTAAAACTATGCATTAAATTGTGAATATGAAATTAGATTCACATATAACATATTTACCTTGTGATTTTTCCACATTTACTCAAGGAATTTGAAGGAACAATTGGTCCCACTTATAACATAATTAAAACCATACCTATATTTCCAAAAAGAAGATAAATCCTTATACCTATCACAACCCATTAAAAAAATTAATTTTCTTAAAGATTTTATCATAAAATAAATCATGAAATAGAACCGGGATTCATGAAAATCATGAAATTAAAAGAATAAACCATCCAGAGTAAGAATAAAGATAGTATCATTGAAATAATATCCCCAGTAAATCATAATTAACATAAAATAATTTTATCTTAGGTGAAAAACATATTTTGAAAAATCATTAAAATTAATTCTTGAAAATATAGTATTTCTATCTTCAAAATATTTTATAATGAGATGTTATGTTAAGGAAAAACATTTATTTGAAAATCAACATGTATGATTATTATGTAAACATAAAATACTTAAGGACTCATAATGTTAAGAAATCCCTCTCATCCTGTATAAGTTAAAAAATATTTTCTTCTTTATTTTTGTCTGAAAAGTCTCATATAATATTCATTTAAACAATAAAAAATAATCCTTTGAAACAATTAGAAAAAATTTATAAGTTAGTAAAAATGAATTCAAATAATAATAATATAATAGTAAAAATATTATTTATAACTTTTATTTGAAAATCATGGGATTAAGAGAAAAGAGACTTCTAAAGGAAACTTTAAAAATATAATATTTAAAAGAATGTCCATTTTAAATATTAAATCACTAAAGTGGGAAATAATAAAATTAATATATTATGTGTATTATATTAAAATACACATAAAAACTGAAAATATAACATAAAATAATAAGAATTTTTATCAAACAAAATATTAACATTGAATAATCAATAAAGTAAATGTTCTACCTAGTGAAAGTTAATTGAGTTAAGAAATCCATTAGAACTATGTAATCAATTTAATTTTATTCCCTATAAAATTTTTTATTTTAAAATGAAAAATTTATTAAAATGTAGATAATGATATTAAATATATGATATATGAAAGGGAATTCTATACACAACACATAATAAATAAGTAGGGAATGCGACATATATCTCATAGAAGTAAAAGTGAGACAAAAAAGACTTACCTCACACTTCCCATAAGTTTTGAGTAGATTAACATCCTACATATAGGATTAAAGAATGATATTAATCTATTAATTAACTATTATAAAATTTATAATTCCATTTATGATACTTTTCTGAAATCCACCCACCCAATCATTAATAATATTTCATTATTTTTATTGTTATAGGTGTGTTCGTTCATTGTTTAATGATCAGTTAATTTTTGTATAATTATGAGTTTTATTTTATAATTTAAATAAATACATATAATGGAAATGAAATTATATTTATTAAATTCCAGAATTTAAAATTTTCCCCTATATAATTTTTTTCTGAAACATGTTGATGACTTATTTAGTAAAATGTTAATGATAAATGTTGCAGTTTTTCAAACAATCGTGAACAAGTATATTTTTAATATTATTTAAATATAATATATATATATAAATAAATTGTTTATAATAAAAATATTAATTTTTTATTTAATAATAATAGTACTACTATGACCATCCTTGAAGATTTTAATGGAAAAAGAGAAATCATTATCCACGGAGACGGTTAACAGCCCAAATTTTGACAATGGTTTTGTTTTTTTCTAAATAGAGGATATAAGAAACAAGATAGTTATAAGTTATTAAATTATAAATATAAAACTCTATTAAATAAATTATAAAAGAGTTATTATTATTTGTTTTTTGAATTAGGTTAATAGAAGTTATAAAAACTAATGAAATTCAGACAGTTTTTTTGGGAAAATTACATCTTCAATATCACATCCTTGAAGTACATCATAAGGAACATCTAATGGAACATTAGGTGACACTACAATAACATTGAATATGGTAAAATAGGAATTAGAAAGTGTGTAATGGTATTATAGTTATTCAATTCTTTTTAGGATAAAGGGGGTTGTGATGGATTGTGTTTATACCTGAGGAGGAGTGGCTTTAAGAGATTAAATAATGATAACATTATATTTTAAGCCAACCAAATTTTGGTTGAATTAATTGAAAAATATTAGGTTAATAATTTTTGTTTAAAAGTATTTTTAAGATAAATAAAAACATAAAATCCATGTGATTTGATAATTTGAGGTATTTTAGGAATTTTACATTTCCCATTTAACCCGATACATTATATAACCTATACCGTGGTAAATATTTTTTTACACTAATAAATTCTTTATGCATTAAATTTCAAAATAAATTATAACATAATTTTAAATTATATATTCTAAATGTGAAATCATGTTTTAAATATTAAAAACACAATTGTTTAATAAATATACTTCAAATTAAATCTGAAAAAATGTATCGAAAAAATGTTTTTTGTAAAAATTTATTTTTAAGACTAAAAAAGTACTTATTCAAAAATAAGGTATAAATATTGATTAATTGTTGTTAATAAGTTTATATATACTAAAAAATTAGTTGAGTTATTTAAATTTAAAATGAAAATCATCTAAATACATTTTATAACAAATGAAATGATTGTTTAACAATATTTTATAATTTTCACAATTCATTGGAAAATTAATCTCTTAGTAAAATTTTCAAAAAACCACCATAAGGTAATTTTTATAATAAATTTTTTAAATGGATATTTATTTTATAAAAAATCATAAATGTTTCCAAAAAATTATTTTATCAATTTTCACATAAAAATTAATTAAAATCACTCATTAATTATAACATATATTTGAATAATAAAATGACTTTACAAACAAATTTAATTATATTTCCTAAAAATGAATAAATAATTTTTTATTTAATATTACTTTTATATATATTTCATAATATATTAAATCTTCATAACACCCACCATATTAATATTCCGGTTATAAAAGTCTTTTCAAAATAATAATATTTCATGGTATGTCACTGTTCATTTATGATCAGTGTTGTATGCCATTGAAAATATCATAAATTATTTAATTTTTTAAAAAAACAGACCTTCAAATCATGGGGTGTTAAATGATATGTATGAAAATTCAAAATCATATACCTATTTTCACAATAGTGCTAAAAAATTTCCATATGAAACATATTGCTTATATGGAAAAGAATTTGGTGATTTCTTTGGCTTTTTCACCTAGGATTTTATGTTTCAGGTTTTATGTTGTTAGTGCATCCCTTACGTTGTTATTGTAGATGTTGTGGGTGAGTTTAGTGGTGGTTAGAAACTAAAGGTTACAAGGAGATGGTTTTGGATTGGGTTGACATGGTTGGTAGATTTTTACCCTTTTTCATCATTGATTTGTTTATTCTTGATTATATACTACTATTTGTTAATGATTATTATCAATTTGAAAATGACTATGATTAGTATAGTTTGTTATTAAATTTTTTAAAATTTATTTTCTTTGATTATGAAATTATTAATTCAACTTTTTTTATCTGTATTTTTTAATTTTTCACTCCCAATGGGATATACTATGATGCATTTGAAATAATTTACAGACTGTGGGGGTCAGAAATAAATTTTTTGAATTTTGAATAATTTGTTCACGTTTCGACTTTCATAGAATCACGTTCTAGATTGTTACTGTTATTGTAACTATATAAAATATAAAGAAATAGAAAATTGGAAATACCATAACATTTCAATGATATGGTTATGAATTGATAAGAGTTGATTGATTGAATAATGATGGTTTGTTCTAATTCATTTGATGATATATAGAGGTTATAATGTATACTCTATCAAATTAGGTTTTTTAACATAGCATGAGTTATCTTAATGATATTTTATTATATGTCCAATTTGATTACTAAATTAAGAGACAACCATGTCATGTTAGTGGAGAAACATGTTTTGTTTCATGAAAAACAAAGATTTTATCACCATGGATATTATTTTGGTGATCGTGGTTTGAATGAATAAATTTACATATCATTATTGGAAATTTTAATGGGAATTATGTTTTAGTGTAATCAATGATGGTTTGTAAAACAGTGAGGAATTCATGGTTTGAATATAATTACCTCCCATTTTATTTTGATTAATATAAAATCTTTTGTGAAAAATAGGTCATACTATAGTGATGTTTATAGTTTAGGAAATCATGTGTTTCAAATGGTAAAATTATATTTCTCTTTCATGAGGTGAATCTTTTATCATGGTATGTTTGAATGAATGAGAAAATTAGATGTTGATATACTCTATTTGTCTATTTAACACTTTCTAGATTCATTAAAATACATCAAAAGTTATATAAAGAGTTCATCATAAATAACTATAGTGTTTAGATTGTGGTGTTCATAATTTACCTAAAAATAGGATGTTTATATTAATAATGCTTTAATACAGATCATAATTCATAAGAAAATTAACAAATATTTTGACACAAAGATGATTCCTAAAATAAATATTAGGATTTTCATATATTTCAATGATGAATGGGAAAATGGTGGAATGAATTATATTGTGATGTTATTAATGATAAAATGAAGTATCTTTTTTTTTCAAAATTTCATAAACATCAATATAATCATAGTGAAAATTTTGGATCGATGCTTTTAATATTTAGTTGAATACACACATATCATGATGATTCTATGGGAACAAAGAACTATAATGCATCAATGTATGAATATATATATATATATATATATATTATGGAAAAAACCAACTTTTTCATGATGTGTAATATTAAATGTATTGGTTATTGGTGTTTAGATGATGATATTGAATGAAACGTGTTATTGTGTGTGTGGGGGGGGGGGTTATCATTCAATTTTGGATGACTGTTTAGAAAAATATATGAATTAATTTGAATTTAAATTTAGAATGATATGGAATAAATTTATGTTATTGGAATTTGAATATGTATGTGATTTTGAATAAATTAATATATCTACTTTTCAAGGCATTTCTCAAGGAGGGGGAACACTATTAAACAATATAAATCATTATTGGATATACTAGTGATAAAAATATTTCCAAAATCTTCTATAATTTATATCAATAATGTTAAAATTAATTGATATAACTAGTATTGATAAAATATATTATATCAAATTGGTAAATAATTCTTCAGAAAACTAGTATTGATGAGAATATTATTTATATTCATATTTTTTTATTGATTATATTTGGCTAATTTTAACAATATAGGTTATAAATAATTATTATTAAATCTATGTAATTAATGAAAAATTGTGGATACTTTTTGGTGATGTGACTAATCATTGGAGTATTATGGTCATAAATTATATACGGTGGTTGATAATATATACCATGAGAGAAAAAAGTAGCAAGGTATTGATTTATTTCACATTATAATTGGAGTATCTTAATGCAAAATGTATCAAAACTATATAATGGTCATGGAGATACCTAAAAACATATTAATAATTATTTTCAATGAAAAGGATTACAAAGAAAAATAAAAATTAGTTATACCGTGTTTTAGAATTGTAAAATACATTAATATTTTTGGGGGTATTGAGATTAGGAATTGAATAACTATAAAATAAATTTTCTGTCTTCCAAAAGAGTATGTATTAGTAAATATAACTTTTTGAAAAAACCATTGTGTATATATTCGTCAAATGTAAAATATTTTTGGTAAAACATTTAAAATTATTACATTCTATTATTAATTATAAATTTTTTATGTGTTTGATATTTCCTATATGATCATTTTTGGATAGATCAATAGAAATTTGTTCATGTTCACAGAAGAATAATATATGACGATTTTTGTGGGTTATTTTTTTTATTCTGAAATCATTTTCCATTATTGATCACCCTAATTCAACCTCACACCCACTTAAGGTGCTTTGGATATAAATAATTAACATTATTTTCCCAACTATAAGCGAAATTAATGAGATATAAAACTATTGAAATTCCATCCCCAACACACAACACTCTGATATAACTCAAATGGTAATAAAATAAATTAACATATAAACTAATCCCCAAACAACATTATCCTTATATCTACCTCAATAATTTATATACCTCCACTCAAATAGATTACCAACATTAATTTAAAACCCGTGTCACTAAAAAAAGTGTCAATATTCATGTACTCTACTATTTATCATCTAGTTATGAATAAATAAATAAATAATTTTCATACATAATAGTCTTAGCTGCTAAATCCCAATAAACAGTCACATGAAATATTACCAAAACCATCTTGAGGTGTTCTATGTAATATATCAACTATTAAATTATTTTCCCCCAAATATGCACAAAACAATACACCCAAGAATATTTAATTCAAATAATTCATCCATCATGGTTTATAATATTAAATTGCAAGACTATTACACAAAAACAATAACCATAATGATAAAACTACAAAAAATAGTTTTTATAATGTATCAAAAATATTTAAAATAAAAGTCCATATATAAAACAACTCTCCATGGTTATTTCATTATATTCCTAAAAAATATATAGCATTCCTAAAGTTTCCCATGATAATAATAAAACTACCTTTAGTTTCATTGGTTAAACAAAATCTATAATCATATCACTCTAATTTTTGATATATGAATCAGATCCATATCAAATGAAAACCAATAAATTGGGGTGATGGTGTTTATATGATTATAGGTATTTAGTTTCAACATAAAAGGTGACTTTAGGGTCAAACATATGAAACCTATATAAGGTGGTTGGAATCATATCATGTGCTACTCCCATCACTGATGAACGGGAAAAATATAAATTTATAGATATAACAATATTATCAAAAATGTATTGATAATATAAGTGAAAAAATCAATAAAACTATCAAATTATATATGTCCACTATTCCATATAACTACATAATAAACAATATTATTTATTCTTCATGAATATCCTACAATCCTGGTCAAATAGACCACCTGATTCACTAATAAATATATCAATTATTTTTGTGATAAAATTGAGATTCATGTTTTGGGGACTATTATTATTAATGAATACTTGTGTTATCTTTTGGGTATTAAAATAAAACAAATTTTTTGAAATTAATGAATTTTTGTTTTTATAGTTATATTTTATCAAAAAATTAGTTACATGTTGATTAAATAAACTATTAGTCTATAAATTAAAATGTTTTATGTTTATAAAATATTCTTTTTTCAACATGGTTTCTATCATTTTTTAGAAATTCAATGATTTTTACAAAATATGTAAAAATGATCCAAAATGAGTTTAAAATAATTGTTACAACTCGTTAAATAAATTTTATTATATTTTTGAACTTAATTTTATCTTTAAAAAGTAATGAATCACATTTATACAGCTCAGTAGATTCTTACATTGCTGTATATCATGCTTATGTAAAATAAAAATTTATCCATATGAGGACTTTTTAAACCTTATGAGTCAATTTATGAAATATATAGAAACCTATAAGATTAATCTATCAAAGGAAGATAATATCATACAAGGTATCTATATATTATAAAATTTTATCTTACCTGTTCAACATATCATATATCAATCTTGAATAATTATTTTATTTCTAATATATTTATATATTTCACCACTTTTATGTTTTCATGCATTGGATGATAAGTGACTTGAAACTAAATTTATGCAAAAAAATAGAATAATAAAAATATAGAAACTTCTATTTATAGATAATATTCCATGAACTGGTATTGTCCAACCATGAAATGGAGATTCTAGTTAGCACGTGAAATTCATAAGAGAGAATCCTTAAACCTTATAGGCCTATGCAATGTGTCAATGTCATCAAATAAAATAAATGTGTATGATATTTTCCAAAAAAATAATGTTTAAAATGAATTATAATTTCTCATGAAATACCATCATGACCAATCCTTAAGTTGGATGTCCCAAAAAAATAAAATATTGAATTTTAGATAAAACTTAAATGGAGAATAATCACAATATATATAAGAGAAATGAAATTCCCATAGCTCACCTCTAACACGCACTACTACAAAACTAAACTTTAAAAGTTCTTGAAATTACCATTATCTATTCTAGAAAATCTTTGTCTACCTAGTGAGGATAAATTCCCTATTATTTTATCTGCACAAAAAAATCATTGATAAAGTGGTCATTTACCAGTGCTTTAATTTAACACTGCTAAGGGAACCATTTATCTGTGCATATAAAAGCACTGATAAAGGGCCTTTTATGAGTGATTATAAAAGTGCTAATAAATGTCATTTTAAAAGAATAGAAAAATTAGAACATTATTAGTTCTTTTAAAAGATCTCATAAAGGGCCATACTTTAGTGTACTACAACAACACACTGCAGTACCACTACACTTTGTTGTAATATCACACAGAAACAATTGAAACAGACCAAATATATATAGAAATAACTACCAATACAGGATTTAAATGAAATAAAATTGAAAACACAATCACAAAAAAACAATATTATTGACATTTCAATCATTTGATTACCCAATTACATAAAAATAAATTATTACATACATTCAAAAACATTAATGTTCCTTTATCTTTTAATCTTAACCAAAGTCATGAAATTTCCAAACATACCACTCTTATTCGAGAAAAATAATACACTTGTTTGGGAAAAAAATCATTGGTTAGAAACACAATAAATTAATAAATCATCCAAAATTGTTGATTTTACTAAAATTGATGTCAGTTTTATGATAAAAACATAGTTGGAGTTATACTGGCCACACCATGTATCAAATTAGGATGAGTTTAATTCCAAAAAATATCAAATGACTTGAAGATAATTATCCTAAATTATCAAAAAATTGTGGATATTCTTGGTCAGTTCTGACTATGTCAGAAATTATTTACTAAAATTACATTTTAAACAAAAAACACACAATTTTGACACATTCTGATCACATAGTGTATCATTTTGATGTGAAATTAATTACAACACATCACAATGTAATTATGAATCATTTTCCTAAATTATCATGAAAATTCTAGTGTGTTTGATCTATTTTTAGTGAGTGACACTTTTTGATCAAAAATGTCAATTTTAAACTAATAACAAACACTTTAGGTCACATCAGGCACATCATTTATCAAATTTAGGTGAGCATGATTATTACACATAAGAAATGACTTATGGATCATTTTTGTAAAGTATCTACACAATATGAATGTGTTTCCTAGGTTTTTAGTAGGACATTTTCCTATCTCAATAAAAATGATACCAATTTTTCAAAAAAAAAATATGCACATTGATTCATACCGGTCAGACCGTACATCAGATTGAGGTGAAATTGATTCTTACACATCCCAAATGACATATGTTACATTTTCCAAATGATTTAATACAATATTAATGTGTTCGATCTATTCTGAGTACTTCACAAGTATTTTTTTATAAAAATGTAATTTTAAAATTGAAACACACATATTGAGACATAACGATCACATTGTGTATCAGATTGAGGTTTGGATGATTCATACACATTATTAATTACTTATAGATCATTTTACTAATTCATTTAAACAATGTGACTATGTTTAATCTGTTTTTATTAGGTTAGTTTACATTTTTAATAAAATTGATGAATCTTTTAAATACAAAGATACACTTTGAGTCATAGAAGTCACACCATGCATTGGATTGAGATGAGACTAATTACTAAATGTCCCTAATGACATATGTATCTTTTTACAAATGTTTCAAAACAATATGAATATTTTTTCATAGTTCTGAGTAAGTCGTGTATCTTTTTTTCGAATATGTCATTTAAATGTTGAATGATGTTATTTGATTCATACTAATATCATTTTGTATCAAATTGAGATCAATCGGATTCATACACATCAAAAATGAAATAAAAATCATTTTCCAATTGTATTGAAATACTATGAATGAGTCCGATCAGTTTGGAGTAGGTTAGTTGGGCTTTTTAACATTAATCGATGTCAATATTATATTAAAACACTCACTTTGAGTCATACTGGTCAAACCATGTTTCGGATTAAGGTTCCTATAATTCATTAACATCACAAATAACTGATATAGATTTTTACTATATAATAAAAAAAATCTCAATGTGTTTTATTAGTTTTGAGTATGTCAATTTCATTATTTACTAAAATTTCATTTTGAAAATTAAACACACACTATGTCTCATATCCATCACATTGTGTATCAGACTGAGGTGTGGATGATTCCTACACATTAAAAATAACCTATATATCATTATCCTAATGTATTTAATTAATTTGAATTCATTTGATCAGTTTTGAGTAGGACAATAGGCCTTTTTGGTAAAATTGATGACAATTTTAGATAAAAATGCATATTTGGATGCATACCGGTCAAACCATGCATCATATTGATGTGAGGATGATTCATTCACATCTCAAATATCATATGGATCATTTTACTAAAGTATAAAAATAATATAAATGCATTGGTTTAGTTTTTAGTAGGCCAATTATTTTAATAATTTGAAATTATTTTTAAATAAGATGCTCTTAGAGTCATATTGATTACACTGTGCATCAGAATGAGGTGATACTAATTACTACACTTCCCAAATGACTTATGGATCAATTTTCTAATGTATCAATATGATATGGATGTGTTTATATTTTTTATGTATGTCAATTATCTATTTTACTAAAATGTCATTTTAAACTTGTAACACACACTTTAACTCCTACAGATCACATTGTGTATTCATTTTATGTGAGAATTATTACTACATATAAAAATTGGTTTATGAATTGAGTAACTAAATTATATATTAAATATGAGTGTGTTTTCTCAGTTTTCAGTGAGTGAAACCTTTTTAAAGTCAAATGTCAATTTTAAAATAATAACAAACAAATTGAGTCATAATGGGACCATCATGTATCAGATTGAGGTGCAGATGACTATTATACATCAAAAATGACTTATGGAACTTTTTCATAAAATATAAAAACAATATGAATATTTTTTATCAGTAGTGAGTTAGTTAGTTTTCTTTATTACTAAAAATAACATCAATTTAAAATAAAAATAAATAAATAGAGTCATATTGGTCACATTATGTATTGGATATATATTCTTCAACAAAATACTATCTAGTATACTTTAGTCCAATGCACAATATATGGGTACCATTAGCCATATTGGATAAAATTATTGGTAAACCCCACTGTGATGTGTGGGGTGTGATGAAAGACAAAGCCACTATGTCTTCATGCATCTTCTTGAGTTCTTGTATTAATGAATGTTCAATCATATATAAATGAATGCATATAGTTTCTTCATGTGGAACATAATAAATGGTGATCTCAATCACCCTCTCAAATGATAAGAAAAAGAAATAGTCTAGGAATATATCTCAGAAATGAACCCCCATTGGTGGAAATTCCATGATTTTCATTCCCTAATTTCTCATAAAGAGAATGTCTATTTGGGATGTCACTCCACATTATCCAGTATGCCTGGGTCCAGCTCAACAAACATATAGATCCCATCGACCCTTATGGATATATGTATTCTCCTTAGGTGATATGAAAGACACATGGTAGGGATAACAATCCATATGATATTGATAAGGAAAAATAAATTCTATACCGATAACTAGGTTGAAGTCGGTCATTTCGATGAAAAATAAACGTCATAGAAAATGGAATCCACCTTTTTCAAGGGAGACCTCCATATTCAGACATCAACCCTTATCTTGAAATCCAAAAATCTTGCTTAGGGTCATAACACCACTAGAGTACTCTATCACTAGGCCAATACTACACATAGTTGATTCAAATAGTAAGGGGTTTGATGAACCTATACAAAAGTTGGATTAAAATATAGTAGAGGATGTAGAATATTATGTTTAATTGTATATGATCATGGACTCTAATCCTCTTGTGAAGGATGAAATGTCTAAATAAGGCCTAAATTATGGCCCTATGATGCTGCCTAAGTATCCTGAGTAGACCCACTCCATTGTTGTTGAATCTCTAATACTTGAAGACCTCTTCATAGATCAGCTTCTCATCCCGAATGGAATGGATATATATATCTTCTAGTCTGATGAGGATTCACTGGTCCTTCACCCGAAGTTGGTGCTAGAACAGAACCCAATTCACATGGAACTGGATGAAAAGATCAGCAGAAGCATAGGAGTTGGCCCATCTAGTATCATGACTGACACTTGATTGATTTCCTCAATCAATGGTGTTTTTATACCATAGACTATGAAACTAGTGACACGCCACAAATTTGTCAATGTATTCCACCTAGATGTAATTTTCCCCTTATATACCCTTGATATGTCACTCCCTACAGCTGGATATACCACTACACATCCTTGAAGTTGAACTACCCATTTTTATATCACTTTATTCCCTCATTTTCTACTCAGTGATGAGGGCCTTGATCAATATCTCTGAAATAGTGGTTATCCTAAAGATATTCACCTATTTGAAAATGTTTTATTCAAGTCCATCCGCAAATTTCATCACAGTGGTCATCTCTTCACTTGTCAAATTTGGTGAAAAATGATGTAATTTTGTTAAGTGACATGATTATTACACCATTGAAATTTTTCCATTCTCAAGGTGAATTAATTCCCAAACATGGTATTTTATCAATTTTTGAGTAAATAAATAGTCAAAGAATAATTTCAACAAGTCCCCTACACCTAACCTGATGTCTATAAGATCGAGTCAGAACATCCCACCAATTCTGGGTTGAGCCACGTAGTTTATAGGTTTTGAGAAGGACCCTCCACTCTATAGGCTTCTCTATGTGCTTTAATATTGACACCTTCACTTCTAACCAATACCCAACGACCTACGGTTTTCCATCCCCTAAGAAGGTGGGAGGATGATATTCTTGGTACTCCCCGATTAACTCTTATATATAAAGGGAAGGTCAAGGACCACCTTGCATTAACCACATGAATTGATGTAACATATTACAAATCTAGTATCAACACCAATTAATGGATTTGGTGTAGGTGCCTCAAGTGTCACTATAACAGCCATCATCGGTGGATCAAGGTCCCCCACCTTATGAGTATTCACATCCCCACTCTCTTGGTGTATAGTATAAGGTCATTATAATGGATCATCTCTACAATTTGCAAGTGAATACCTCAGATTGGATCTATAACATGTAATGAAAGAGATAATGATAGATATATTCAAATCCCACTTATATGTATTCAACAAACCTTTGAATGCTCTTGGATCCAAGAATGTGTTATCAGAATGGGTCATAGAAGAAAACATAGGAGTCACATCTTACCATGTACTGTAAGATATGGATATGTTAGGTTCTCATTTAGGGTAACCATTGTTGGAACCACAGTCTTCTATGAATGAATTGGAGTGTGGTTTGTGTTTATTGTCAATCATCAGTGGTAGTTCAGAATGTTTACCAGCAAAGTGATCATACAGTTCAAGCAGACAACAGATTGAAGGTGGGGTTGTTTCCCAGTGTTTCCCAAGTTTTTGGGCTTTAAAATCAATAAAGGGAGAAATGTGTTTTTGGAAAAGAGACTTGCACACCATGTACTGGATGGATTGGAAACTTTCTTGCCATATGTTTTTCAAGATGAGAACATGGAAATATTACAAAGGGATAAGGGCCGCACCAGTTTTGGGTTGGTCATGCATGTGACTTGAGCACCAATAGAGGACTTCTGTGCCGATGCCTAGGAGGTTTCGAGACTTGCGCGCCGGTTGTTCTTCATGATCATAAATTCAAAATATGGTAAGGAAAGTAGGTCGTGCAAGTATTGTTGTGTTCGCGCAAGTGGTTAGTGGGACAGAGGCTTGGGCGATTAGAGCTTCGTGCTGGGACTTGAGTGTTGTGAGGACGCCTGCGCACCACCGCGCAGGGGGTAGAGTTGGACTATAAATAGAGGACCACCCCTCCTCATTTGTGATGAAGTTCAAGACTTAGGGATATTTCGATCTCTCATCGCGCAAGTGGTTGAGTCCTGCAAGTGGTAGTGGGTTGCGCAAGTAGAGGTTGCACGCCAGTTGTCGGTTGCGTGACCAAGTCGGTTCGGGAGTTAATGGTGTAGAGTCACAAAAGTTTGGAGTTGAAGGAGGAAGTATCGCATAAGTGTGTTGGTGTCACCTCCGCGCTGATTTTGAACCGCACATGTGACTTGTGCGCCATTCTTGAAACTTGCATGCCAGTCTTGGAGAAGCGTGCCAGGTGAGGTTGTTGTACGCCGGTCATTTTGGAGCTGCACTAAAACTGGAAGATTGCCCGATACCTTCAGTGAAAAGTGGGATTAGTATACGACTGAAAGCTAGAATTCAAAAGAGCATCTACATTTAAAATAGGATGCATTCTTTTGTTATAATGAAGAGACCTTCACATCTATAAACTGAGTGTGACCTCACCAAGGGAAGTGAGCCAGGGGGAGTCAATGGGAGTGGCCCAAGGAAAGCTATGAGCTATCCCTAAACCTTTGTAAAGGCAGTGATCCTAGGATATAGTGACTGTTCCCAAACCATTTTAATCCACAACTGGTGAAGATTAGTGGAATTTGGTATGAACGACAACATTTTGGCATATGCTCCTTGGACGTAGCCCTTAGCAGTGAAGCAACTAAAAATTGTTGTGTCATCTCTTTGCATGTGAATGTTTCATTACTGATAATATTCCTCATAGAGGTTTAACTAGTTCCTACCAATGTGGTAACAAGATCATTGTTTTTAAAAGAAACAATTGGCCACCTGATTCACCCCTCCCCTCTCATGGTGTCTCGGGGTCCTACAAGTGGTATTAGAGGCAGGTCACTGGTGTTGAATTTGTCATTTGTCATCATGGAGAATGCAGTCAATGTTAGGGGAGTCCCTCTCTTTGATGGAAGTAATTATCAAATTTGGAAGAACAGAATGAGATCTCATCTAAGATCCCTTGGAATGGAAGTTCTATTTTCCACTGTGCAAGGTATAAATGTCACTTATCTAATAGGATGGGCTATGACTGAAGCAGATAGGAAAATTCATGATGCAGATGCTAAAGCACAAAATGTACTCACCACAGCTCTTTCTGATCAGATCTATCTAAAGGTAATGAGTTTCACCTCAAGAAATTCCATGTGGGATAAACTCGAAAATATTTATGAAGGTGATAGCAAAGTGAAGGAGGAAAAATTACAAGTCATGAACAACTGGTTCGATGATCTGAAGATTCATCCATTTGATAATGAAGACTCATTCTTCAATAAAATTACTGAAGTGGTTAGAGCAATTTGGGGTCTCAGCGAAGAAATCAAAGACATTGATATAGTAAAGAAAATATTTAGAAGACTTCCACCCCTGTACAATGCAAAGGTATCAGCCCTCGAAGAAAGAGATATTTCCAAACTTTCTTTGGATGATCTACTAAATAGCTTGGTAGCATATGAAATGAGAGTCAAACCAGAAGATGCTACGACTAATGTGAGAAAGGAAATGGCGTTCAAGGCCATGGATAAACTGAAAATCTCAAAATATAGTTGCGGTGAAGATGATGAAGAAAAATAAATTGTTTCTCCCATTGCAAAGATCTTCTAGAAGGGAAAAGGTAATTTTAAAGGGAAGTTACCTCTCGCATGTTTTAATTGTGGAAAATTTGGTCACATTTTGTCTCAGTGTTTAAGAAAGATCAATGATGAAGATAGTGAATATGAGAATATTGAGAAGCCTCAAAAAATATTTTTCAAAAAGAGAGACTTCAAATATGGAAAGAAAATACAGTGGAATAGTTTTCTCTGTGAAGAGGAAGATGAGGATACTGAATTTTGTGAAGAAGAAGAACCTTAATACCCGAATTTAAAACGAGAAATCTTGCTTCCATGACGGCTACAGTTTAAAAGTTAGGACCCTTGATCAATAAAGACAGAAATAATCAGAGTAATTCTAATGGTGATTGAAAACTCAAAATTAAAGATGCTTTTTCTATGCTTCAAAATAAAATAAGAGATGAAATAAGTGGAATGAAATGGGGGAAGAATCATCCGAATATGTTGATGAGCATTAAATAGAGATTGAACGACTAAAAGAACTAGTGAGAGTTTAGTCTTCAATCCTTGAAATCACAGATGATGTTGTGGAAATAATGCTTAAAATTGAAGAACAAGAAAAGGTTATAAATGACCTTTCATCCAGACTGGAAGAGAATTCCAAGACTATTGAGGGACAAGAGGAAGAAGTTGTTACTCTTAGAAGTAAAATTGAATGTCAATCAACAACAAATGAGGGAAAGAAGAAAATTAATTTCAGAAGATTCTCATATGAAAAATTACTTGAATGATCCAAGTGTGGCTCATATTGGGTTGGAAAAATCTTAATTGATCAAAGCAATGCTTGCATGGGAAAGAGTGGAATTGGTTGTGAAGCTGAGACATCAACAGTTGCAAGTAAAGAGATCTAAAATAAAGAAAAGATGAAAGTTGGACATGCTGAAACATTACTTGAAATGCTGAAAATTAAACCCTCAATCCAAACTAAAAGAAGAACTGAAAATTATCCAAAAACTTTCAGAAATGAATGGCAGTTCAACTATTCTCCCAAAGAAGAAGGCATGAGGAGAAATTCAAGTGAAAAGACATTTTTTCTCATGAAGTGTCAGTTCTGTGGTTATCTGGGACATACCATGTCATACTGTGAAGAGGCAAGGAGCTACTTGAATGTTGAAGATCTAGGATGTCAACAATGGAGAACGATTTCATATCCTCCATATTATAGGAGAAATATCTTCTATGGTTACTATTTTAATTTTTATAACTTTGTCCATAAAGCTATGTATTGTAGGTAGAGGTACGATATGAGAAATTCACACACCACTCAAAGATGGGCCAGTTTTCATCCTCCCGATGGTGTTGTTCTCACAAACAAATTTTCACCTCTGGAATAAGATTATGGGTATGAAGAATCAGATTATTTGGAAGAAAGTATTAAAAGGCCATTAGTATCCTATGCTCAATCAAATATCTCATGAAAATAAAAGAAGAAGATCTAGAAATCAAATCTTGCAGAAGTAGACCTCAAAGATACAAAGAGAAGCAGCACCTAGATCCTTGATAGTGGATGCTCTTCCCATATGACGGGAAATGATGACCTTTTGAAGAACATTGAAAATAAGGTTGATGGAATCGTACGGTATGGTAATGATGGTGCATTGAAGATTAATGGCAGTGAGAATACTGCTCTCACCAATGGGGAGCTGAAGGATACTGAAGTTCTTTATGTGGATGGTCTACACCACAATCTCTTCAGTGTAAGTCAACTCTATGAATTAGGGCTCATAGTAACCTTCAATCATAAAGGATGGACTATAAAATGAAAAAGTGGGAATTCTCTTATGAAAGGCTGTATAATAGATGGAAACATATATCAGGTTGACAGCAAAGTGAACTTATGCTATTTTTCTATTGAAGAAGAAAACAATTTGTGGCATCAAAGGCTAGGGAACATTAACCAACAAGACCTGGAAAAGATATATAATCTGAAGATAGTCATGGATATTCCCATTCTAAAATGTGAATGGGAAAATTATTGTGATGCTTGTATTCATGGGAAGCAGGTCTGCAGTTCATATCATCCAAAGAAGAAAAGGGAATCACATCTTTTTGATCTCATTCATATAGACGTATGTGGCCCAATTAATGTTGCTGGAACCCATGGAGAAAGGTACCTCGTCCTTTTCATTGATGATTATAGTAGAATGGCTTGTGTAATGGTGATTCACAGGAATCGACAAGTACATGATTGCATGAAAACTTATCACCAGATTGCTGAGAATGGTACAGGATGGGCAATAAAAGTCCTCCGATCTGACAATGTAGGGGAATACATGTCCATTGTGTTTGAAAATTACATAGAAAAAGAGGGAATACAACATGAGGTTGCTGCTATGAGAACTCCACAACAAAATGGAGTTTTTGAGCATCAGAATCGACAGGTCAACAATATGGCCAAGACTATGCTGATAGAGAGTGATATCTGTCGCCATTACTAAAAGGAAGCTGTTGAAGCTGTAGTGCACACTCATAATCGAACATGGATTTATATGGGAGAAACAAAGACACCATATGAATTGTGGTATGGAAGGAAGACTTCATTGAAATAATTTCGTGTTTTCGGAATCAAATGTTTCATCCATAACAAAGAAGGAAATCAAGGAATGTTTGGTGACAATGCTAATGAAGGAATTTTTCATGGGTATCCAATGAATAAAAA
The DNA here is from genome assembly GCA_963277665.1 of Viscum album. Classification (NCBI taxonomy): domain Eukaryota; kingdom Viridiplantae; phylum Streptophyta; class Magnoliopsida; order Santalales; family Viscaceae; genus Viscum; species Viscum album. Next base: position 2,127,859,472 of record OY728119.1, read on the forward strand.
AGACTACAAGTGTTTCAATAAGTGACTAGGAAAGATTGTAGTAAGTAGTGATGTTAAGATAATTGTAGAGAAAGCCACAAATGCTTCAAGGACATCATATTCTGATGTGATAGAAAGTTAATAAGAAATTGAACAAGGAGAAAATACAACTACAAAAATAAGGGAAGCTGTAAAAAACACTCAGCAGTCACATCATGATGTTGACTTAGAAGAAGAATCAGAAGAACAGACTGTGGCTGGAGAGAATGCAACTAAACCACATAGGAAAAATCGTAGAGCTGAGATTGATCCATATAACATAATTGGGGTTAAGAGTCCACCCACACAAACAAAGAGGATGAGGAATAACACGCAGTCTACATTTCTGTCAGTTATGGAGCCATCCTTATTCGAAGAAGGTGTAAAGTATGAATCTTGGGTGAAATCCATTAATGAAGAGTTATAAAAAATTGATAAGAATCAGACATGGGATCTTGTCCACAGACCCGGAAGTCACAATGTGATTGGTACCAAATAGATCTTGAAGAATAAGTTTTATGATCATGGAAGTGTTATTAGAAACATGGATCGCCTGGTATGTAAGTGATATTCCCAAATTGAAGATGTAGATGTTGAAGAAACCTTTCTCCAGTGGCTAGACTGGAGTCAATCAGTATTTTCCTTGCAATGGAACTCCAAAGAGGATATAAAGTGTATCAAATGGATTTCAAATCTGCATTCATGAATGGTGCACTTGAAGAAGAAGTATACATTGAAAAACCAGTGTGTTTTGTTCTTGTTACTGATGAGACAAAGGTCTGCAAGTTGAAGAAAGCTATATATGGTTTGATGTAGGCACCACATGCATGGTGCTCCCGGATGGACTCTTATCTCAAGAAGCTGGAATTCAAAAGAGGAGGACTAGATCACAATCTATATGTGAATAATTCTCCAGAAGACCAATTCATGGTTCTTTTCTATGTTAATGACATCGTATTTGGTTGCAGCAGACAGAAATCTGTGGATAAATTTTCCAATCACATGAAATCAGAATTTGTAATGTCAGCGATTGGAGAGCTTTCATATTTCTTGGGACTACAGGTGATTCAAAGGAAGGATTACACTTTCATTTCTTAGGAAACATATCCAAGAGAGCTGCTGAAGAAATTTAATATTCAAGACTCCAAACCAATGTCAACTTCGATTGATGTTGGAACAAAACATGGAAAACATGAAGATGGGACCTTTGTAGATCCCACCATGTACTGGAGGATCATTGGGAGCCTACTATACCCGATAGCGACACGACCATATATTGTTTTTTCCACATATCATGTGGCCAACTTTCAGAGTGATCCAAAGGAGGAACATATGGCGAGAGTAAAAAGAATCATGAGGTACAATCGAGGTTCACAGAACATTGGGTTATATTTTTCTACAGGTAGGGATAGTGAATTATCAGTGTTTTCTGATGTTGACTGGGCTGGTGATGTAGTAGACATGAATTCCACCATTGGTGGAGCATTCTATATTGGAAATAAATATGTTGGCTAGTTGATCAAGAAACAAGAAATTACTTCTCTTAGTACTGCTAAAGCTGAGTATATCACCGCCACAAAGTAATGCACTCAACTGCTATGTATGAAGCAACAACTAATGGATATTGGTGATGAGGTGGAGCAACAAATGGTAATTTACTGTTATAACAAGAGTGCAATTGAGCGTACGAAGAATCCTAATTAGCATTCTCATACAAAACATATTGAAAATAGGTATCACTTTATCAAAGAAAAACATGAGAAAGGCTTGATTTGAATGGATCATGTGAGAACTAATGAGAAAGTGGTTGATATACTGACTAAGACACTGTCTGGGGCGGTTTTTGGGAAGCATCAGTTGAACCACAGTATTCAGCCACCTCCCAGTGCATAAGGAGGTTACGATTTTCCCCTCTCCTTGATTATGATAACTGTTTTTATCTGTTTATGGATGTGATGTAGGTTTGTGGGGAGATACTATTCAAGGGGAGTATGGCTTGAGCTGAAAATTGAACAAATTACCGGTCTTTGGGTTTATCGACAATGGGGGAGAATGGAATAAACTCCGGCATGTTCAGGCATGTAATTCTCCTATGACATGATGCGAAATCAGTGTCAGTGATAGGAAGAGAAGGATAAGAAGGAATTCATCAGTCATATAATGCTTCTAGGCATCATTGAGAATTCCAAAACAGTGGAACCCAATTCAAGCTTCCTCTCTTATTTTCTACACCAGGAATTTATCACGTAGACTTAGAGTGTTGGTAGAGTTGATTCTTGCATTTTTGGTTTTCACATGGATGGGGATCAATTGAATTTTTTTTCGGATTTCCAACAAACCCAAAGGGGGAAATTGTTGGAATCATGGTCTTGTATGAATGAATTGGAGTTTGGTATATGTTTGTTTTCAATCCATAGTGGAAGTTCAGAATGTGTACCAGCAAAGTGATCATACAGTTCAAGCATACAACATTATTGAAGGTGGCATAGTTTCCCAGTGTTTTCCAAATTTTTGGGCCTGAAAATCTATAAAAGGAGATATGTGTTTTTGGAAAAGAGAATCGCACGCCGTGTACTTGAAGTAGATGAAACTTGCGTGCCATATGTTTTTCAAGATCAGAACATGATTAAATGGCAAAGGGATAAGGGCCGCACAAGTTTTGGGCTGGTCGCGCAAGTGACCTGCGTTCCAAGAGAGGACTTGTGCGCCGATTCCTAGGAGGTTTGGAATCTTGCGTTCCAATTGTTCTTCATGATCAGAACTTTAAAATATGTCAAAGGAAAGTAGGCCGCGCAATTATTGGTGTGTTCGTGCAACTGAGTAGCGCGACAGAGGCTAGGGCGATTGGAGTTGCGCGTTGGGACTTGCATGTCGTGAGGACGCTTGCCCACCACCACGCAGGGGGTCCAGTTTTCCTATAAATAGAGGACCACCCCTCCTAATTTTTGATGAAGTTCAAGAAATAGATATTTTTTGAACTCTCATCACGCAAGTGGTTGAGTCACGCAAGTGGTAGTGGGTCACGCAAGTAGAGGATGCGCACCGGTTGTTGGTTGTGCGACCAAGGTGGTTTGGGAGTAAAAGGTGCAGAGTCGCACAAGTTTGGAGTTGAAGGAGGAAGTATCGCGCAAGTGTGTTGGTGTCACCTACGTGCCAATTTTGTACCACGCACGTGAATTCCGCGCCATTCTTGAAACTTGCACGCCGGTCTTGGAGAAGCGCACCAGGTGAGGTAGTTGTACACCGATCATTTTGGAGCTACATGAAAACTGTAATATTTGATGATACCTTCGGTGAAAAGTGGGATTAGTATATGAGTGATAGTTGGAATTCAACAGATAATTTACATTCAACATAGTATGAATTATTTTGTAATGATGAAGAGACCTCCACGTCTATAAACTGAGTGTGACTTCACCAAGGTCAGTGATCTAGGGGGAGTCAACGGGAGTGACCCAAGGGAAGCTGTGAGATATCCCTAAACCTTTGTAAAGGTAGTGATCCTAGCACAAAGTGACTGTTATCGAACCATTGTAATCCAAAACTAATGAAGATTAGTGGAATTTGGTACGATTGACAACTTTTCGACATATGCTCCTTGGACGTAGCCCTTAGTGGTGAACCAAGTAAAATGTGTTGTGTCATCTCTTTGCATGTGAATGTTTCATTGCTGATAATATTCATCATACAAGTTTAACTTGTTCCTACAAACATGGGAAGACGATCCTTGTTTTTAAAAGATAATGTTGACACCCAGATTTAACCCTCCCCTCTCAGGGTGTCCTAGGGTCCTACAATCATTTTATAAAAAATGATCATTTTCACTTTAGTTATTTTATGAAATAAAATTTCTATCTATTGGTTTAATTAGATGAGTTATTAGTTCCAAAATTTTAGGGATCTTACAAATTATAAATTGGATGGAGGATTCCATTTTATTATACCCACAACACATTTTATCCCATGAAACTGATAGTCTGTGGCCCAACACTAAACAATTAGTGATTTAAAGAATGTATTTTAACTGATAAAGGAAAGCACTACTAGGTTAAGAATGGTTATTTTTTTCTAATTGTGTTTTCTCAGTACTATAAGGAATTTTGGCACGTTTCTACATATTATTATCATGAATCATAAAGGAATACAAAACAAGTCACATGCATAAATCATATATAAAATAGAAAGTGAATGCATAAAGATAAATATGGAATGGAATAATTCATTAATATTTTATCCTCCTATGCCTAATATGATATACATATTGATGTTCCCTCATATAATCATGACCTGATAATAATTTTCCCTTGAAGATAATAAAAATTCAAGGTACGTGTGTCACCCTACAATGAAATCTATGAAACATTAACAATACGAAAAATGATATCATTTAAACATCCCATGAAAATTGTTGTTCCCCTATACATGGGTTAGCTTTCCCCAAGAACATGCTCATTACTAAATTCGTATATTCTATTCTCTTATCTAATACCAAATAGAATGAAAAAGGATAAATACCTACGATAACACATTGTAGGCACCCAGCCCAGAATCCACCTAGTTATGACCTGATACTGAGGACACCTACATCAAGCATACCTCCTCGAATGCTAGAGGATTCTAACTAGAAGTGAGGGCATAGGGTGTGTCTGTGAGATACTATTCCGTCATTGGTTTGAGTAACCACAATAGTAAATAATTATAATAAAATGTAGAATCAGAAATAAGAATCATGTGGCCATGATAAAATAATAATTAAACCATGAAATCAAATAAATATCAAACAAAATTCTAGTAATCAAAAGATGGAATATGATTCACATGGAGGTGTATCCATAAAAAATGAATATGTACGGGGCATGGGATACAAACATATACCACATGATAACCTAATGTAAAAAAATTCTAAAAACAATTATCTCTTTTATATCAATCATAGGCTCGGTCCTCTACCTCTAACACCATCCTAGTAATGCTTAAAAATAAACAAAATCAGTTGTTTTCTACCATTCATCACTAACTATAACCATTAAGTCTACATGGGTGCCAAGGGTAACAAATCTTGGTGTGAGAGAAAATCTCAGAATGAATAAAGCCTCAATTTATCTCCGAATCCATTTTGTGAAATATAAAATGAATAGTGTTCCATAATAAAAAATTAAAACCGAAATAAATATACATTTGACAGGGATCTATTTGAACATTTCTCCAATGTACATGTTTCTTCATAAGCAGTTGAGTCTAAACCAAGGGGTCCTAAAATGGTAAACTGATAGGTATATTGTGTGTGAAGTCTAACTATCCTATGTACTATGATTGGGTTTAGAGGTGATTCCCCTATGCTTACCAAATCAAAAGGACCAATATTTATTTTGAAAACATTCATCTACCTTATTAATTCAATTTAAAACCTCATTATAAAACATTGTGAGTCACCCTTATCGTGTATATAGAACTTTTTACATATATTTTAAGTATATATCGATGGGTTCATTATATGTCCAATGTCATGGAGTCCATACATGGTGACCCAAATAAGAATTCCTGCATAACACTCCATGAATTTTGAGATAACACCATGAACTGGCCTCTGAGTTTGTACCTAGTATCACACGTAGGGACATGAGTTTCTCTTGTGGCATGGTACAACCATTCTACCATCATTCCCATCCCAGGGGACTCCCCTTGGGATCTATATTCAATAGTCTAGACATAAAACAAAAAATATCATGGCCATCCATTCCCAGTAATTGTTTCTGTAACCCCCATATTATTTTCAAAACATTAACAATGTCTAATTAATGCACAGAAGTCCATACAAGGAAACATTATGTCAGAACACATTATATCAACCTATGTACTAATTTAAAGATTATAAATAAGAAAAACATTTTTAAAAAATAACTAAAAAATTCCATTTCATTCGTTCCAGAAATTATATTTCAATAGGTATATTTTTCATGGGAACCAATTAAGAAATTCCATTTAATTCCTAAGGCATCAGGAAATAAGAACATAAAGACTTTATTTAATTAGAGAATGACATTCATGGAATGGGTTTATATGTGAATAATTCATGTCTTATCATCCAAATGTAACTGATTAATAAAATCAAGATAAATATGATAAAAGAAACCCCTCGAGGGGGTGTTAGAAAAATTTGGTCAGGGGGAAATTGGACCTGTAATTTGGTGCACACCGAGTTGGATAGCATAACTCAAGGTGATAAACCCATGATTTTTATTATACACTAGCTCAGGTTTCCAATGGTCCAATAAGGAATTCATATTAATTTAATTTAAAAAAATTTAGGTGACAATAGTAGGGTATAACTCATGATATAATAGAACTTTTTATAAAATGAAATGAAAGAAGGTAGTGATTCTAGACCACCAAACTTATCCTCATATAACATCCCACATCCAGTAGTGAAATTTGATTTCAGATTGGTTGGGAAAAAATAAATGAAACCATAAAATTACCTAAAAATTAGGGAAATGATATTTCAGTGAGATAACATAATAGATTGGTCAAAAATGTGAATTAAAACTAAGAGGATTCAAGAGATAATCTCTACATTCATGTTGGATCTTATGGAGACTGAAACATAGTACTTATGGAAAAGATACCACAAAACCTATAAATAGAGAGGATCATATCGTATATGGGAGGAGGGTTAACCACTGGATAAGAATATAAAAATAAAAAATTATTTTTTAAAATCATTTAATAGGGGAATAAATTTAAATCCACCCTCATTAAAAGGGTGTATATTATGGCCACACGGTTGGCCAAACCATGTCCCAATGATGCACTGTTATCAATGTCGAAGGGTCACACCACATGGTTTGGTTCATGGTTTATCAAAATATACACAAACTAGGAAAAATAACCCTATCCCAAAGGTCTAAAAAAATACATGGGACTATTCCTTAGGGGTATAGTTATAGAGAAATTATTCATCCCCCCAGTTCTCCAATGCCTTTAACCACAAGATTTAGGGAATCCATGAGGTTGGTGTTGTATGTTTTCTCCTAACCATGAGACCTTGTATTTTATTCCAAATTTGGGGTTCCAGGATATAAACAAGCTCCTGGAACACCTTATACCTCTATGAATTCATTAATAATTTCAATAAGTCTTTTTTAAATAATTTAATCAAAAATTTAAATTCTATTTAGCATTGGAAAAAGGTTGGACAATACATCGTCAACCTATGTTCTCGATATCTCATTAACATTCCTAAATTAAACATTCCCACAAAAAACCACAGATATGGTATTAATAGGGTTGTATTAATAAAATCAATGGGATAAGGGTATTAACATCCATTAAATAACAGAATTGAAAAATCATTTCTTATATTATTCATTAACGTAATATTGCTTATACCAAACCCAAAATACCCTACCTCACCATAAACATACATCATTGCAGTTTTCTTCAATATATAAAAATGCATGACTAAGAATATTCATTAATAATAATATGAAAGTCTAATGATCAATACAGACATAAAAAATATGAACACTCAATGAAACAAGTAAATGTTTGATTTTTCAAAAAATTAATCTTTTTTATCATAATCATACACACTATAAAATACCAAGGGTGTATACCAAGATAATATACCTTAATGTATGAACAATATCAACACTTGATACATTGTATAATTTTTGTCCATAAAAATATATCATTCAGCTATTGATGATATATTTAATAATAATTTCATAGATCATTAGGGTTATCATCATAATTTTGAACACTTATATCCTCTAAGTATGTCAATTACTCATTGGACATTATCACATACAACATCATGAAGAATAATAATCGTGATGTGGTGATAAAATTATTAATATTCCAAATAATGAATAATTTTAATAATAATATACTTATCATTTGGTTCTAGGGAGGAATTCTTAATATTGGGTTAATTAATATATTGGTTGTATGAATAATAGTTTTATTAAATAAATCACCTTTTACATTTCCAATAGTAAATCTCTAAAATATGTTTGGGTACCTATGAAATCACATGAAAATCATATTCGAACATGGATAACATGGGTAAAAATACAATTTTTATCTTCCATTCAAAAATTATTTCCTATGAGTTTTAAAGATATATGGTATATGGAAATCATTCTCTCAAAATATATGAATTTGATTCCGTCAATTTTTATATCTTATAATTAAGGAAATGGAGGCTCTATCACATTCAGGGATAACTTAATGGTTAATGTTGATTGTCTTAGTGAACTTGGTATTTTTAATACATGTAACCAATATAATTATTTATTTTTATGTGGATTTAAAAATAATAATATAATCATTTCAAATCCCTTTATTAATAGAAATAATTTTATGTTTAGAGATAATAAGTGAATAATTGATTAGAATGAATATTTTTTATTTTATGAAAAAACAAAAGTTTTTCCTTTCAATATTATTTCTAATAAAAATACTAATATTAATGTTATATATTCCAATTCAATAAAAATAGTTCATAATTCATGGTAAAGGAGATTTTTACATCCGAGCATTTGGCTTCCAAATTAATTTTCAAAGCAGGGAACAGTTTTATAATTTTGAAAATAATAAATTAAGTAAATATTTTTTTGATTCATGATTGAAAAGAAAATAGTATAACAAAAAATTAAATTATATTAATGAACATAAAAAATTAAGGACCCCTGAAATTTTATATATTTACTTATCTGGATATATAAAATCTAGTTACTTTTGAGGTAAGATGTAGGTTTGTGTGATTTTCATTTTTTTCTGTTGTTTTATATAGACTAATATAAGAACACATAAATATGAATCCTTAACTTATTTATTTTAAATTTTAAATTTGAATAAAAATTGACCATATTACTTCACTTAGAAATGATGATTACATGAACTTGATAAACTATAATTTGCTAAAAAATACATGCTAATGGTGATTTATAATATTAATCCTCCCTTAGAACACTATAATATAATGATGTCGATGAACATAATAATGAATAATTATAGAAATTATAATAACAATACTAAATAAATTTAATTTTCCAAATCTCATTTGAGGAAAATTATTAACATTAGATTATCAAATTTTAATGATTGTATATATTATTCCTTTATTAATGAAATTACTGGATTAATAGATTAAAGGAATGGATCCTAAAATTAGATACATTAGATCCTTTGTATATAACTCATTAGTTTTACATACTTAATATAGTGTAGATATGATTGATGATAGATTTGATGATGGAATATTTCTAGATTATTTTATTTCTAGTAATGTTTATAGAGTATATAATATGAAATAAATGATAGTGTAATAATATGTTTATGTTATGTTTGATGAATATTACATGACGGAAAATCATATTTAGATAATTTTGAAGGATAATTTATAGGGATTAATTTTAGCAAAGTAGAATATATGAATAGTGATTTATTAGTAGAGTGGTAAAATGTTTTTTCTTAATCTAATCCATGAAGATAGGAAAAAACATAAACACCACCCTCTAAAAAGATAATTGGAAGTTGCTTCACTGTAATTTGAAAAAAATTTACTATGAATTGTTATGATAATTTTTCTTTTTCTTCTAAATTTGTACTGGATAATTTTGATAAATGTTTTAAAAAATAATGTTTTTTGTAATCATATGCAAGATAAATAGATTCATTTTTCTTAAAATTATGATTCTTATTTAGTAATAATTCAATTGTTAAAAATATAAGTTTTAATAAATTTATTACCCAAAATAAAATAGATTAATTTTGTAATATTTTTTTAAATTAATTTATACTTCTTGAAAATGGTTTTTCTTCTAGTGGATGGAATATAATTTGTGGAATTTTCTTCTCTTTTTCAAAGGATTAAATATATTTTTATTTTATTACTATATAAATCTCCAAATTTTAATAAAATGTTTCAAATGGATGTTAATTATTATGTTCGTAAGGATTATTTTGGAATAACTATATGGTCATAAATCACTTGGTTTTGAACATTAAAATGGATGAAATCATCTTTTAAATTTTCAAAATCCTTAAATCATCTTCTGAAATCCTAGAGATCTTGGTATGATAAATTATATAAATTTTAATTGAATAATGTTTTAAATTAGGTCATTCTTTTTCCAATATTGATTTTTATTATAATTTTTTTAAAATTATTTTTTAATATATATGTTAATGATATTGTATTTTTTTATTATAATCAATTACTTTTTAGTGAATTTATTTAGTTGAGTACATCATATTTTTTTTGAAATTTATTGGGAAATAATATATCTTTCATAGAATTCAGATATTTCAATGACCTAAAATAATATATTTAAATAAATATAGGTTTGCTAACGAGATATTTTAAAGGTATACTCAATTGTTTTGTAAAATATTTAGAACCTAGAAGACTACTATTTCTAAATCTGATATAGTTATATATGAAAAAACTATATATTATAAATTTTTTAGATCATTGATTATAAGATTATATTATTAAAATCACTCTAGGTTGGTCATTATGTTTTAGGTGGTTATTTTTGAAATATTTTAGTTAAATAATATTAAAAATATTAACATTTGTTAAAAGGGTATTAAGATATATTGATAACAGCTTAAATTACTTTTTATTTTAAACTAATGAGAAGTGTTTGTATTTTTTCCCTTTTTATAATTTTTTTAATGGACATAGAGTTTATATAATTACTACATATTCTATGTATCGTTATCATGGATTTTTTTTGAAATCACAGAGGTCTAATAAGTAATTATATGATTTGTTACCCATATTTTCAACTACGTATATAGATACTATATGTTATTGGGATCAATGTAATTAAAATTCATAAAATTTATTTGAAATGAATTTATTTACTTGGATAAAATATATAATAGATGTGATAATACCTCTAGAATTTCAGTTTTGATATATCCTTAAAAACATTTAGAATATATTAATGTTATATTTAATTTCACTATAGATAATTTTAATATAATAAAAAATGATTTATAATTACTATCAAATAATGGTCAATATGATCAAATATTTTTCAAACCATTGGATGTAGTGATTTTTGTTAAAATAAATCATTAACATGGTATGTTAGAGATTTAATTTAAAAAGTATGAATTTTAAATGTTTTTTAATTAGTTATTAGGACTAATATTTTTGTGAATATATTTTCTAGAATGGATTTGTTCTACTAAAATTTTAATACTATAATATTATTAAATTTTTATTATTTATTTTGTGTTGTAAATATGTTTTGGTGGATATATTCGTTTTAATTTTTAGTAGTTTATTTCTCCTTGATAATTATATGTTTTTTAAATAAACATGTTTATCAGAATAGATTAAAATGTTTGGAGAGTTTTTAGTACATTTTTTATATTAAACTTTAAAATTATTTATATTTTTATAAAGAAAATATATAAATATTTGAATGCTAATAAACTTTTCATACTGTTATATTTTACATATATTTATATTTCTCAAAATGAAAATTATTTTACTCAATAAACTATTAATATTTCATCAATTAGAAAATTTCCAAAATATTTGTAAGTTTTTTAAAATCATGCTTGGTTTTATAATTTTCATAAAGATAAATATTGTTATATCATTATTTGAGTATGATTTTGGGGATATTGGTCATGTTTAATAGTTTTTATTATGTTTTGAATATTTTCATATATAATATTTTAAAAAATTAGATAATTTTGATTTGGATATTTTTAATTTCTCATTGCATTTGTGACATATTGATTAAAATATATTTTTTGGGTTTAATTGTAATATTTTTACTAATGGATTATATTTATAATTTTTTTCACCATTTTATATAATTTAAATGTTTTTAATTGATTACAAAAATATTACCAATACACTATTAAAAAACATTATAATATAAGTGCTTGTATTATCCTCAAACATATATAATGTTTTTATTATAAAGTAAAACTATTCATTATGAAGTTTAGTATCATAGTTATATAAATATGATTATTCATTCACAAATAAAAATAAAGATTATAAAAAACAAAAAGTTATCCTAATAGTTATCCTTTGAGCCTTATTATGAACCTTGTATTTTTTTGGCCTTTTGAGATAACTATATTTGATGAAAACATTATGTTATGAGTCATTAGTGACCTATAAAAAATTATTTATTAAACATAAAAATTCCAACAGCATTACCATTGATATGGTGTTTACTATATTACATTGGAAAAGGAATAAAGAGATATCATCCCACACAATTCATAATTTTAGATGTCTTGAGAGACTACATACATACGTGATTCTCACATTACGTTCAAAAATATGATATACTTTTAAAATTTGAAAAGATAATGTTTATTTATCACAGAATAACTCTATAAAAATAAAAAAATTATCTTTTAGGTACCATGTAAATAAGTAATAAAAATAATGTAGTGATCCCATATTCTTAGTAAGGGAATGCATACAATAAAATCTATCATATAATAAATAGGGGAATAATTAAATTGGAGAGATAAATTAAAATAAAATATTCCATATAACTAATATCATGAAATAGATATGTATCCATCATTTAGATTTTTTTTCATAATCATAAGTACATATATATATTGTTTCATAATTAAATAATGAATAATGTCAAACATCAAAATATTACAAGAAATGGCTTGTTCTAATAGATCAGAAATAAATACTTAAGGCACTCAATAATTAACCCTCATAGTTTTTCTAACGATCCACTTAATTCATTTAAGGGTTTTCATCTACCAGGACCCACCATTAACATACTATGCCCAATGTATTGTTTCTATAAATGTATTTAATAACATATAAAATTCATAATCAACATGCCTTAGTTATAAAAATGTATATTTTAAATATTCCATACAAAATGTCAATATTCTATTCAACAGATAGAACAACATGAAAATAAATCATAAAAAAAAATATTGAGGATGGTATCATTATAAAATAACCCTAATTAAGTATAATAATTTTTAATTTAGGTATTCATAGATCAAATGATGCACCTTTATAAATAAAATAGAAATTATATTTGAATATAAGAATAATTGTTTTTGAAATAATTTAAAACTAAAAAAATTTAATAATTAAAATAAAATTTATATTATAAATTATTTAAAATTTCAAAGGAATAATTATAATGAATAGCGGTTATTAATATATAAAAAGCTAATGATGTAGTGAACATAAGAAACCTTCATCTCCAGCTTCTTTAAGAATTCCAAAAAATAACACGTATAGAAAATCAAAAAATAACATAAATCTAAAACAATTAATAGAAATTAGGAGTTATCATAAGTTCACATTATTATTTCATTTATTTATATAAAATAACATACTTGAAGAAAAATAATTAATATGGATATTTAAGAGAAAAATTACTGACTTAAAATGAAAAATGAGGTCATATTTTTAAAAATGATTACACTGATTGTTATGAATACCAAAAAAATGTGAAATATAGATTAATATTGAAAACCCTATTTATAACAATGGTATGATAAATTATATGTGATTTTCTTGAATTAATATATAATTTCAAATACTCAAAATTTAAATATAGAAATTCTCGATTAAAAGTGTGATTTTACCACACACCCTTACCATGGATTCATTCTTTCTAAAACATGTTATATCACACAGTATAATAAATTTATATTTATTATTCATCATATGACATATATATTTTTATATTTATAAATTTTATATCATTTATTTATATCTTATTTTTACCGAATTAAAAATAATTCATTATTATAAACAACTATTTAGGCGTTAAATATTTTGTTTTTAATAAATATTTTGATTTAGATATTTTTGTCCCTATACAAAAGTCATGGTGTTATCACATCCATAATGTCAGTCTTTTCATATATATCATTTTTATTCATCAAACACACATTTAACAACTTGTGTAAATATGTTATGAAGAAAATGAATTATGTCACTTCATGGAAATGATAGTTCACAATACACACATTTGATATTTTTATTTTTCAATCGATGATATAAGAGAAAGGTAAATAATAATTTGACATTCTAGAATAAAAATTAAATCATCCTCCAAGTCATTTATCTTTAATATTAAATAATATGTTTCATTCCAATTAAGTGTGAACCAAAAAAAAGACCCTCCATAAAAAGCATGAATTCCAAAGATGAAAAACCACCCAAAGGTATGATATAGTTGGACATAGACATAGTAACAATTTAATGAAATTCATTTATAAAATGTTACAAAATTAAATTTACATTACATTGATGATATATATTCCTTAATTCCTTTAGATTCTGTTTTCTAAAACAATTATTCACTCACTAATTTCATAGTGACTTATTACACTACCATTAATGAACAAAAGTTCTAGAAATCTATTTGAGAATAAAAATTATTCCTCTTTATGCCTCCATTCATCCCCTTCAATTTACAAATTTAATTTTTACCAGAACCAGTAGCCTTACAATTCTTTTATACTATCTCATTATATAGAAAATATGATGTAAGAGTGATATTCTACGATGTAATCTAGGTCAGTGGTTCCTATGATATGGATTCCAATTAATATTATATGACTTGGCCAATCTCCTTTGATATGGATTGAATTCTTACCTTCCAAAAAATATTTCCTTGGGATTTATTATTATTAAGATAATTACCATTCACTATTGAATGTGTCAAATGAGTATCTATATAAGTAATATGAAAACCACTGAATCATCAAAATATCATCTATATGTATACTTATGAGTAAAAAGGTGACACCGCAAATGTTGACAAATAGGTAGAGCCAATGGCCACCTCCACTCTATCATGAGGTTCTAATAATAAAATATTACAATTGGAAGAAGGGGCTACAATCTTTTAGATCCCTATGTCAGAAAGTATAAGGCCTCCCATGACAGGGACATTTGTTGTTGAATCTAAAGAACAAGGTGTAGTGGTAGCTGTATACTAATCTAGGATCTTATTTTCTGGACATTTTTAAAACATTCACAAATTTTATTATTTTTCTTTCTGATTACATAAAGGGATGTATCCTATCATCCACAAATACATAGTCAACTTTCTAGATGGCTTCATTATCACTAAGTGATAGAAAAATCGAAATCATGGGTAATAGAGATATATCTAGCCCATTGAACCTAAAAATAAAATGAAACTATTTTAGAAAAATTATTGGATCATTGGAAATAAATAACTAACTTAGACGGTCCCCGATTCATTTTTAGAAAAATAGGATTTTATAATGGAATAGGTAATATCGACAGACATAACCAAGCATCCAACATTTTTAAATATAATATTTTATTAAAGTAAATAGTCCATAGAAGGATTTTTTTATTTTCATGAATATAGTATTGGTATTCCCTTGAATGTGTAAAATCATCATTCATGTGAAGATTAACACTAAAATTATAGTTATTAAGAACACCAATAACAACTTGAAATATCATATTCGAGTTTGTGTTGTCATTGTTTTCAAAGACCAAAATGATTGATTATTATAACCAAATAAGGTAAGGAGGGATTAAACATGAAGGGGACCACAAAAATGAATGTCATTGTTGACATCCCAAACACTAGATAACCCTTGAAATAACAATGTTGATTTAGGCTAACCCAGATAGGCAGGATAGACATGAACTCAATAGGAAAAAAATAAGGTGTTTATATAAGCCTAGGAATCCTACCAAGGAATGATCAGTCTTGGATGATATTCCTCATGACCAATCCTCACATAAATAAATGATTAAAGGTGTCTATAGTTAGTGAAACACCTATCATTGGTAGAGGATGGTAGGGAACTTCCACATAGTGAAATTTCATCCATGAATTATAATAAAGGTTCCATGTTGTCACAAAAGTTTTATAATTATATTACTAATATCATATATATTAACTAAATACATCAACATAAACAGTCATGTTAGGAAGTGATGATAAATTACACACCATTCTTCATGGAGATTTTTGTGTATATTTACACATCAAAAATGCTTCAATATTCCATTAGAAGGAAATGATAAAGAAATTGGTTGTACCATAAACATAAAAAATTAGTATACTGAATAAACTTTGGTTGTTATATTAAAATGGTTATATAATATTTGGATGATGTAGAGGAAGAAATAGACTAGAAATATCGTGGTCAAGATTATTTCCTATTTTTTGATTATATTCAATTTCATTTCTCTATAAGCCTTCTTTGGATAGAATTTGTGTTCACAAAAATCCTTTTTTTCATTAGTAGGAGTGTTGTGATGATATTTTGTCAGATATTGGAAAATATATGTTTATCAGTGTTTGTATAAATGTAAGGATAAGATGTTTATTTTTATATGTTAGAGGAGTGGCTCTCTTATATGTATTAATAACATTTAAATTTAGTAAATGTCTTTCTTAGGGATTGTTTATCTCATTTAATCCAAATTTTTTTGATAAAATTATCTATAATCTAAATACAATATTAAAATCAATTTTAGAAATGTATTTGAGATTTTGGAAGAAATATCTTTTAGCTTAACTATTTATTTAACCCATTGAACCCCAACACAGTTATGGTTTTATACATTTGTAATTATTGATTATGATATAAATTAATGTGTATCTTATTACATAATATTTATATATTTAATTCCAAAAATGAAATCAAATTAAAAAAATGATATTTCTAAAATACATGGAAATAAATTCTAATATAAGTTGATAAAATAAATAAATAACACTTTCCGAAAAGGGTATTTTTATTTGTATGTATGAATTTCTACATATTTATGCTGAAGAAATATGATTTGGGGTTCATAAAATTAATTTATTTTACTATTAATAAGAAATGACTTTTATTTGACTTTATAACCATTTCAAAACCTAATGAATCATTCTAACCATACTATTATATTCAATGAATAAAAAATATTTTATATTGATTAAAATATAACATTTTTTATATGATGACAATAATGTGTTTCAAAATTCAATATAATTTTTTAAAAGATTTATTTTACTCCATAAACACACATTTGGTTCTATAAAAGGATCATTTATTTTAATTTCATGATTATATCATAATTATGTCCTGAAAGTTGTACTATTGGTAAAATCTATATTATTCACTATTCTAATAAATGAAATTTATTTGAGAGACACTGTTGAAATTAAACATAATCCAAAGTTGATAATTTGAACTCAAAGTATTTTAATAATATTTTAAAAAATAAAATTCAAAATTTTAAAAATTTTACTTTTTAAAATAAAATCTAATTATTTATATCATAATGATAAAATAATAAGGTGTCGCTAGTTTAATAGTTTATGTATGTAGTTTATACATGTTATAGTTAAATATAAGGTATTAAATTATCCTCCCATTATACAATATCATCTTCAAAAATGGGATATATTTCCACTCTTAAAAATGTGTGTATTCATTCCTCATTGTTTATTTAGGCTCTCACGTTTCATACTATAGTTTATGATTTCAAAAAAATACCTTCCCCAACCATGGGATCCAAATATCCAATACAACTGTTATGAATATAGAAAAGATATTAATTACAAGAAATATCAAGTTCCACCTCTATCCCCCCATAGATGCATACATGAATTGGATCCATCATGTATTTCTTTAAAAATAAAACATATCATACATCACGTAAATTGAAGAGGATAGATAGAATAGAAAATATATAAACCACGAATTTAATACTTATTAAATTTTTAGATGGCCTAATGTATATGGGGATTATCAGTTCATTTTTAAAAAATCATTATACTCACTTCAATGAAGATGAATTTACAAGTACATGATCCACCACATAAAATTTTCTTCCATTCCTTTGATTATCATCAGGGGTAAATTTTCTACATTTTTAGGGTTTTATGTGATTTTTAATATTCTATAAATTCATAGTTGTCTCTAGGATTTGTATTATGACAACTATCTTACATTATCATCATCACAATACGTGGATTCATTACATATCTTTCTATAAAATTTTTTATATGGGCTAATCTATATCATTATATAGAATTAGTATTTATATGAATCTTATACCAAAGGTAAGAACTTATCCTACAACCATAAAAGTCAATAAAAAATGATCTAAGAATATCTTTTAAGGTCTAAATTTTACTTTCAAACATAACTTAAGTTAATGTATGGTAGGTGGTTTCCTAATTTAAATGTATATTGTGTAAATCCTAATAACTCCACCATATTTTTTATATATATTGTGGGGCAAGATTAGATTTAATTAATAAAGGTGGACACTGATGTATAACAAATTAATTAATATAGAGCCGATCAAGGTTCTCAAGAGGTATAAATTCCATTAACTCTATGATATGTGTAGTAATGGAATGTGTCACGACCCGTCCTCGAGGCCCATGCCGTGACTACCCCAAGCCCGCCTTCCATAGGCCAGGGGCTGGCGACTAGCACCAAGGCGTAAATCCCGGTGAAAAGGGAAGGCATTGCCTTTGTTAAGTAAACCACAAACACCACAGATCAAGAAAAAAGAAGTAAACACTAAGTAAAAACTGAGTACAACAGTAAGTGCGGAAATGTAAGTGGGCAAGTATACAAACCCAAATAGAAAGTAACGTACAACTGGAAAGAGAAAACAGCAACTGAAAAGTAAACCCGCAACGTCGAGCTGTCCATTGGAAATCCCACCTGAAGGGTGGGTACAGATAGCCTCCACTTCTCCTCGGGTCCAGCCGACCGCTCCGAGTACGTCCCGCCCAGTGGTCCACCTCAAGGTACCGTCCAGCTCCACAAGCCTCAACCACGATCAGCGCTGTCCATCATCTGCAACCAACACAACGTAGTGCGGGCATAACCCATTCAGGGGTGAGTATAAGCTACTCAGTAGCGACCCCGGGACCCCCAAAGGTCTCCCAGAATCCACAATGGATAATCCACAAAGGAAAGATACAATCACGAAGTAACATTCGACACAGCTTAGGTATATTCCCATACATATACCTAAGTCATCAATTCTCGTTTGGCTCCAACATCTGAGCCCAAGAACAACCCAATACACACAGGAAAGAAAAACGTATATCCACACAGGATAGCACAACACAATCCACAAAGGAAAGCAAAACAGGATTCAGCTCACACAGGAATACTTCTTGTATGACGATAGAGATGATCAGATATTTCCACTGATTCATCTAAGTCGTCGGACCCACAAAGTATCAATAGGTACTAACCCCCGCAATGACCCACAAAGGATCTGACCCACAAAGGAACGATAGGTAACTAACCCCCGCAATGACCCACACAGTATTTTACCCACACAGGATCGATAGGTAACTAACCCCCGTAGAGACCCACACAGGATCGGACCCACATAGGATCTGTAGGTGCTGGCCCACACAGGACCGCTGAGCGCTGACCCACACAGGATCTGACCCACACAAGATTGTTAGCACTGAATCACAAAGGATCGCTGAGTGTTGTAGTCGTCTCCATCAAATCCACTGAGGATCTCTCTACAGTCGTCGTCGTCACAGTAGCAGTCGCAGTCGTCACAGTAGCAGTCGCAACCAGCACTAGGGTTCCCGCACACAACAAGCTCGTTCAGGAGGATCTGCTCCATGAGCTGAGAGGCTGATACATCAACTGACACATAGTCCAGAGTTGATGTATCGAAAAGTTCCGTATCGACAACAGGAACTCAACGTTGCAGACGATGCGTCAATCGGACGCCCGGTCTGAGAGTTATTGGCTTTTTCGTCTGAGGGGCTCTGTTGGTTTTTAAGGCAAAACCAACCCGACCGTACTCCACCTGCATACAAACCTCGGGCGGAGTAATCCAAAATATCCATCTCACTTAGAGGAATCCATCAAAGTCGACGGCACGTCAATCGGATGTCCAGAGCTCAAGATATAATCGTTTCCGCTCCGAGGGCCTGGTTGGTCTCATGTACGAACCAACCCGACCAAACCCAAAGTACTTTGAAACCTTATGTTCAATATACCAAAACGACCACATTGATCCAAGGATCGCATCGCCGCTGACGGCACATCTATCGGAGGCCTGTAGCTCAAGATACAGGCAAAAGATCAAAAAGGTCCGAAAACGAGGGTCTGGGCCCGGACCAAACCGGCCCAACCCCCCTGGGTCGACGCGACCCGGGTCCGGGTCTAACCCAGAAGGCGCGGCCCATCCCGGCCCGGGTGCGACGCGGCCCGGCCCGGCCTGGGTGCGACGCGGCCCGGCCCGGCCTGGGTGCGACGCGGCCCGGCCCGGCCTGGGTGCGACGCGGCCCGGCCTGGGCGTGACCCGGCCCGACCGGCAGGCCGGCTCGGCTGTTATGACCGAGCCGCAGCGGTGGCCGCGCTGCCCCCGCGTGAAGAAGAGCTGCGGCCCCACGTGGGGGCCGCTCTATGTCACCAGACGTGGTGCAAGGCTGCGTCCCTTCCCTGCGGTCCCGCGCCGCCGTGGGACTGGCCCTCACCGCCGCGGCTTCAGCCGTGGCAGGTCGTCTCGGTGGCGCGCCGGTGGGAACTTCTGTGGACCACCGGACGCGCTCCGGTGGTCCGTTTTGCCTGCGGTTTGTGCCTACGGCTCTCCCAGGATCCGAACTTTGCTGCGAAGGCCTCCAATCGCCATTCTGATCCCATTTCGTAAATGCTGTTAATCCACGCATCAACGAAAAACTGCGGAGGGTTGTCGGGCCGTGTTTGTTTGGCCCGCACCCTCCGCGTTAGGTGACAACAATTGGGAATAATAATCAACACATGAAAAAATAACAAGGCACAATTTTGATAAATTAAAATTGAACCTAGTTCCCAAAAAAAAACTCCCGTAAATAAAGAAATTCTCATCCCTCATATAAAAACAAACGCGGATCAACATGATGATGAGTTGATCCGGGTTCTTTGTTTTAGAAGGAAACAACCATGGGAATAAATATTATTCTCAAATAAAACCCCTACCTCATCGTAGTCGTTGAACATGAGTTCTTCATGGAATTGACCGTCACGGAAGAGAGGATCGTCGCATCGCAGAAGGGGTGTCACGTGATCACGGTACACGGCGTCGCGTCGACGATCTATGAGGGATAAAGAAAACACACAGATTTAGTTTCACGAAATTAAATCCATGTTGAGGATAAAATCCATAAAGGAAATTTAAAAGACCCGATATCCCCTACCTCAATCGGTGTTGATCGAAGATTGTCGCGGGGAAGGATTGTCGCAGACGAACATTGTGGGAGGAGAATCGTCGGCGTCATGGTACACAGCGTCGCGTCGTCAATCTCCGAGGGTTCAGAGTTCTTCGTCATCTTTCGTCAAAGGTCGGCGTTCTTTGCATTCTTCGTGTTCTACGCCTTCTTCGTGAAGGAGGATGAAGATAGAGTTTCTCCAAATCCTCTCAACAATCCACACCCAAGAAAATCGTGTGTTGGTATTTTTTTATTATTATGCCAACAGTTTGAAAACAAGTTATGAAAAGAACCATTAATTCGGTGAATTAATGGTAACGTCTTAACTGTCCAATTAATAGGAGCGTTAAGAGTTATAGAAAATGCACCAGTTGACTTTCATTAAAGAGAAGTATTCGTGGGTGCGTTACTTAGGGGGAAAGAAACGGTGGGGCTTGTGCGGGCCCCACCTCAAAAATATCGTGCCAAGAGGGTAGGATATTTTGGGTTCCACCCTATCCGCTTCAACTCATCTTATGCAGATTTAAGTGTCTTTAAGTGGCTTAAGTGAAATAAAATAAAGTTGTCGGACCACTTTATTTTATTTCTTAACTTAACCCCAAAAACTAAAAAAACACACCCGAGGAAACACAACTCCAGAAGAGGCATTTCTAAGCAAATATCGGCGCTGCAATTTAATCGGTGGCCTCGAAATTTGATTCCGAGCACCGGTTCAAATGTTAAAAAAAACCAGCTCGTTTGTTCACCGAACGTACCCAAGCCAAACTTCGGAAAATGATTCCGGGCACACCGGGCCTCGGAATCAGGTGCCGTCAGAAACTGCATTGGTGTAAAATTCCAAAAAAAATTAAGAAAAATAATTTCCTACAAATTTTACGGTTCTTTACATCTCTCCCACCTCAAGGTTTTACATCCCCATAAAGATACATAATAAACTAGGGAGACAAATTTGGGTACTGAGCACGCATCTGAGCCTCCCGCTTCCAAGTGCTCTCCTGGAGGTTCCTGTGCTACCATCTGATGCGCACTAGAGGAATCGACTGTCCACGTTGGACCCGATCCTGTCGTTCCTCGATCTCCACCGGGACCTCTGCAAAAGTCACCCCATCATCAAAGACTATATCCCCATGGTCAATGATATGCGATGGATCGTGAAAGTTTCTCCTCAGCTGGGATACCTGGAAGACGTCATGCACCCGGTGCAACTGAGGTGGTAGAGCATGGTGATAAGCCACCTCGCCAATCCTGTTGAGGACCTGGAATGGTCCGATGAAGCGTAGAGTCAACTTTCCGCCTCGTCCAAATCTCCGAAAACCACGTCGAGGTGAGACACACAAGAAAACGTGGTCACCATCCTCGAACTCTAGTGGCCTCCGCCTCCTGTCAGCATAAGACTTCTGCCGGCTCTAAGCTGTCCTCATCTGCTCCTGGATGACCTGGATCTTCTCTATCATGACCTAGACCATCTCCGGTCCCACAAGGGATGACTCCCTAGGGTCTGTCCAGCACAAAGGAGATCTGCAAGGTCGGTCGTACAACGCCTCATATGGTGCCATCCCGATGGTGGAGTGGTAACTGTTGTTGTACGCAAACTCCACCAAGGGTAGGTGGTCCTCCCAGCTGCGATCAAAGTTGAGGACACATGCGCGGAGCTTGTCCTCGAGAGTCTGAATGGTCCTCTCCGTCTTACCGTCCATCTGAGGTTGAAAGGCAGTGCTCAGACATAGCTGCGTCCCGAACGCCTCCTACAACCCCTTTCAAAGTCGGAAAGTAAAGCGAGCATCTTGATCGGAGACGATAGATGATGGCACACCATGAAGCTGTACAATCTCTAGGACATAGAGACGTCCCAAGATCTCCACTGAGCCCTGCTCTCTGATGGGTATGAAGTGAGCCAACTTGGTGAGTCGGTCAACAATCACCCAAATGGAGTCATGACCTCTGGAAGTGCGTGGAAGTCCAGTCACAAAGTCCATAGATATCCCGTCCCACTTCCACTCCGGTACCTCCAAGGGCTATCCCAAGCTTGCTGTTACCAGATGCTATGCCTTCACCTGATGGCAGGTGAGGCACCGTGAAACGAACTCTGCCACAGCCTTCTTCATGCCCTGCCACCAGTGCTATCGTCTGAGGTCCTGGTACATCTTCTCCACTCCAGGATGTACCGCCAAAGTAGAAGTGTGAAACTCTCTCAGCACCTTATCCCGTAAGGAAACTGGTACCAAGGTACGTCCTCTGAAAAGGACGACGTGCTCTGCTCTAAAGTAGAAACCATCAGGTGCATGTCCTGAGGATATCTGTGCATGCCGCGTCTCACAGTCAGCGTCCCCACGCTATGCCTCTCTCACCCGCTGTAGTAGTGGAGGAGAGATTGTGAGTTACTGAAGGAAAGTTGGTCCATCTCTATCAAGAAAGGATATCTACAAAGCGGCTAGCTGCTCTGTCACCTCCTCATGTAGCCGAATGCCCTTCCTCCTGCTGAGAGCATCGGTTACCATGTTCCCCTTCCCAGGAGTATAGACTATCTCAAATTCATAGTCCTGTAGGAACTTGAGCCATCGTCATTGTCTCAGGTTCAGGTCCTTCTGAGAAAAGATGTACATGAGACTCCGATGGTCAGAAAAGACTGTAAAACGCTCGCCCATCAGATAGTGTCGCCATGTCTTCAGAGCGAAGACCACTGCTTCTAACTCCAGGTCATGGGTAGAGTAGTTCTGCTCATGCGGCCTCAACTGATGTGATCCTTAGGCGATCACTGCCTGATCCTGCATCAGGACACATCCGAGTCCAGTCCCTGATGCATCACAGTAGACTACGTTCCCAACTCCCTCCTCTGGAAGCCTCAAGATAGGTGCGTTGGTCAATCTCTGTCTCATATCCTGGAAGCTATGCTGACATCTTTCTGACCACACAAAGGGTTTACCCTTCTTCTTCAATGCTGAGAGTGGTGCCACAACTCTGGAGAAGTCAGGAACAAATCTCCGGTAGTATCCAGCTAGTCCCAAGAAACTCCGCACCTCCGTCATGCTCCTGGGTGGATCCCAAGATAGCACTGCCTCGATCTTCACAGGATCCACCACAACTCCCACCTCAAAGATGACGTGTCCCAAGAAGTGGACCTCACGTATCGAGAATTGACACTTCGAGAGATTTCCATAAATCCAGTGCTCCCGGAGTGTGTCCAGTACAACTCCCAAGTCGTAGGCGTGCTCCTACTCAGTCGTCGAGTATATAAAAATGTCATCGATGAAGACTATGACAAATAGATCGAGGTATGGCTGAATTATCCTGTTCATGAGGCCCATGAACACTTCTGGAGCATTGGTCACGCCTAAAGGCATAACCAAGAACTCATAGTGGCCATACCGACATCTGAAGGTCGTCTTCTGCACGTCCTCATCCCGAACTTTGAGCTGATGATAGCCTTTCCTGAGGTCTATCTTTGAGAACCACCGTGCTCCCTTGATCTAATCTAAGAGGTCATCAATCCTCGGTAGCGTATACTTGTTCCTCACCGTCACCTAGTTCAGGTGACGATAGCCGACACAAAGTCGCAAGCTCCCGTCTTCCTTCTTGGCGAATAATATCGGGGAAGCCCAGGGTCAAACACTAGGTCGGATGAAACCCTTGCCCTGAAAGTCCTCCAACTATACTTGTAGCTCTCGAAGCTCAGCTGGGGCCATCTGATACGCTGGAGTCGATATCGGGGTTGTCCTGGGGTATAGATCAATATAAAAGTCTTCCTCTATATGAGGAGGTAGTCCTGGAACGTCATCAGGAAAGACGTCCGCATACTGATCCTCCACTGCAGGAAAACTGGGACTCCGCACGTCAACTACTCCAAGGATGAGGCTAGCCAACTGATGATTGATGGGCTGTCCTCTCCTCAGCGAGATTCTATCCTGTGCTGCGAAGGATCCCTTCTTGCCGGTGAAGGTGAACCTTCTCCCATCGGTGCGTACACATCGCACCTTGCACCTAAAACAGTCAATCTGTGCATGGACTGTAGATAACCAATCCATGCCCAAGATGATGTCGTAAGGCCTCGACGCTGCTACAAGAAGATCCCAGACGAAGCTCTTGCCTCCTAGAGTAAGCTCACACTGACGACACCAGTGCGTAATCGTCGATTCTGCTCCCGTAGGAGTCTCTAGCCGTAAGGATCGAGACAATGGCTCTGTTGGAATCTCCGAGCTTCGAAAAAGGGCAGTGGCTATAAAAGAGTGACTCACTCCTGTGTCTATAAGAACTGCAGCAAGGGTGGAATAGACACAGATAGTATCTGGAATCATCTCAGGCGCGCCGTGGCCGTAGGCCTCCGCTGCCTGGAGCTTTTCCTGTCTCTGCCCGCCAGCTCCCTGTGGTCGGGGTGGACCTCCTGGTGGTGGTGGTGGTAGAGCCTCAAAGCGTTGCCCACCACCTGCTGCTCAGCCAGCTCCTCTGCCTCATCCACCTCCTCCCTGCGGACCGACACGGTCGACCCTCTGCCTCTGCCTGGGTGGCCCCTCAACCGTCTGCTGCTCCTCGGCACGGTGGGTCGGGCAGTCACGAGCCATGTGACCATGCCCGCCGCATGTGTAGCATTGCCTGCCTCTTGAAAGACTGGCTCTGTGCAGTGTGACCCGCACTGCTGAGCCAGTGTCCTGAGGTTGTCTGCATGAGGGTCTGGTCTTCTTGGAACCATGAGTCATCCGTCGACTACCTATCGCGGAAGACTCTTCTACGTGCCGCCCCGCGGTAGGTCTCGCTGCTGATGAAGGCTCAGCAAGGAAGCTCTCGATCAAAAGGGCTCGCTCCAGTACTCCTTCCTGAGTCAGAATGCTGAGGGAGATCAGCGATGCCCTGATCTCATGTCTCCGTCCCTGCTCAAAGGTCCGGGCTCGGAACAATGGGTCCCGTACCATGAATATCGAGTAGCGCGAGAGATCAGCAAATCTCGCCGAGTACTGAGCGACCGTCAAGCTACCCTGCCGCAGCTGAAGAAGCTCCTAGATGCGCACCGCACGGAGGGTGGCTAGGATGAACTCTTAGCAGAAGAGGCTCTCAAAGTCTATCCAGAGAATAGATACCTCATCGTGCACCTAGAGCATCAAGATCCACCATCGTCCCACTACCCCGTGCAGTAGACTCGCTGTGAGGATCACCATGAGGTCTGCTAGTGTCCTCACTAACCTGAAAACTCGGACCACTGCCTCCAGCCATTCCTCGGCTGCCTGGGGGTCTGTCTCCCCACGGAACCTGGGTGGTCGCTGGCACTGGAACTCATGTAGTGTACTAAGGCGACGGGCATCGTCAGCGGCTGGGGCTGGAAGCATCGGTGGCTCGGCGGGTAGAGGTATCGCCGGTACCTCAGCTGTCAAAGGGCCCTGTACCGAGGCCTCGTCGCTCGGTGGGATGTCGTCACGCTCAACTCTCGGAACCCTAGCTGGCTTCCATCGTGGGGTCATCCTGAAAAGGAAACAGGTGTGCCACGGTCAGAACAGTATACCTGGTGAGCTGATACAAAGTAATCACAATGAAAACATGAAACAAACACGAAATCAATGTTTTTGTGCATTAAGTCGGAAATCAGATGTCAGGGTCCTGGTGTATGGATACGTCGGCCGCCACACCAACACTGGACTCCCTAGACTGATAACCACACCCAATACGCTAAACACTATTTCTTCACATAGAAAAAGATCAGAGTCCCAAGTTCTGCGGTAGAACCGAACTCCTCTGATACCAATTTGTCACGACCCGTCCTCGGGGCCCATGTCGTGACTACCCTAAGCCCGCCTTCCAAAGGCCAGGGGCTGGCGACTAGCACCAAGGCGTAAATCCTAGTAAAACGGGACGGAATTGCCTTTGTAAAGTAAACCACAAACACCACAGAGCAAGCAGACAGAAGTAAACACAATGTAAAAACTGAGTACAACAGTAAGTGCGGAAAAGTAAGTGGGCCAATATACAAACCCAAACTGAAAGTAAAGTACCACTGGAAAGGGAAAACAAAAACTGAAAAGTAAAGCCACAACGTCAAGCTGTCCATTGGAAATCCCACCTAAAGGGTGGGTACAGATAGCCTCCACTGCTCCTCGGGTCCAGCCGACTGCTCCGAGTACGTCCCACCCAGTGGTCCACCTCCAGGTACCATCCTGCTCCGCAAGCCTCAACCACAATCAGCGCTGTCCATCGTCTGCAACCAACACAACGTAGTGCGGGAATAGCCCGTGCATGGGTGATTATAAGATACTCAGTAGGGACCTCGAGACCCCCGAAGGTCTCCCAGAATCCACAAAGGATAATCCAAAAAGGAAAGATACAATCACGAAGTAACATTCGACACTACTTAGGTATATGCCCATACATATACCTCAGTCATCAATTCTCATTTGCCTCCAACATCCGAGCCCATGTACAACCCAATCCACACAGGAATGCAAAACGTAAATCCACATAGGATAGCACAATATAATCCACAAAGGAAATAAAAACAGGATTCAGCTCACACAGTAATACTTCTTGTATGACGATAGAGATGATCAGATATTTCTACTGATTCATCTAAGCCGTCGAACCCACAAAGGATCAATAGGTACTAACCCCAACAATGAAACACAAAGGATCTGACCCACAAAGGATCGACAGGTAATTAACCCTCGCAATGACCCACAAAGGATCTGACCCACACATGATCGATAGGTAACTAACCCCTGCAAAGACCCACACAGGATCAGACCCACACAAGATCTGTAGGCGCTGGCCCACACAGGACTGTTGAGCGCTGACCCACACAGGATCGGTCCTACACAGGATCGGTAACACTGACCCACAAAGGATCGTTGAGTGTTGTAGTCATCGTCGTCGAATCCACTGAGGATCTCTGTACAGTCTTCGTCGTCATAGTAGCAGTCGTAGTCGTCACAGTAGCAGTCGTATCCAGCACTAGGGTTCCCTCACACAACAAGCTCATTCGGGAGGGTCTGCTCCAGGAGCCGAGAGGATGATACATCAACTGACACATATTCCAGAGTTGATGTTTCCAAAATTTCCATATCGACAACAGGAACTCAACATCGCAGACGACACGTCAACCGGACGCCCTGTCTGAGAGTTATTGACTTTTTCAACTCAGGGGCCCGGTTGGTTTTTAAGGCAAAACCAACCCGACTGTACTCCACCTGCGTCCAAACCTCGGTAAGAGTATCCAAAAGATCCATCTCACTTAGAGGAATCCATAAAAGTCGACGGCACGTCAATCGGAAATCTGGAGCTAAAGATATAAACGATTCCGCTCCGAGGGCCCGGTTGGTCTTGTGTACGAACCGACCCGGCCAATCCCAAAGTACTTAGAATCCTTGAGTGCGATATAATGAAATGACCGTCTCGATCCAAGGATCCCATCGCCACTGAAGGTGCATCGATCGGAGGCTCGTAGCTCAAGATACTGGTAAAAGATCAAAAAGGTACGAAAACGGGGGTCTGGGCACGGACAAACCCGGCCCAACCCCCCTGGGTCGACCCGACCCGGGTCCAGGTCCGACCCGGCCGGCGCAGCCCGGCCTGGCCTAGGTGCGACTCAGCCCGGCCTGGGCGTGACCTGGCCTGGCCTGCGGGTCAGCTTGGCTGTTATGACCGAGCTGCGGGCGGGGGGCGCGCTGCCCCCGCGTGAAGAAGAGCCGCGACCCCGCGTGGGGGCTGCTCCGTGTCACCGGATGCGGCGCAAGGCCGCGTCCCTTCCCTGCGGTCCCGCGCCGCCGCGGGACCGGCCCTCGCCGCCATGGCTTCAGCCACGGTGGGTCTTCTCGGGGGCGTGCCGGGCGCCGCCGCTTCCTGGCGGCCGGCCGCTGACGCCGTCGTGCTGGCGGGAACTTCCGTGGACCACCGAACGCGCTCCGGTGGTCTGTTTTGCCTGCGGTTTGTGCCTACGGCTCTCTCAGGATCCAAAATTTGCTGCAAAGGCCTCCAATAGGAATTCCGATCTCATTTCGTAAATGCCGTTAATCCACGCATCAATGAAAAACTGCGGAGGGTTGTAGGGCTGTGTGTGTTTGGCCCGCACCCTCCGCGTTAGGTGATAAAAATTGGGAATAATAATCAACACATAAAAACATAACAAGGCACAATTTTAATAAATTAAAATTGAACCTAGTTCCAAAAAAATACTCCCGTAAATAAAGAAATTCTCGTCCCGCATATAAAAACAAATGTGGATCAACATGATGATGAGTTGATCTGAGTTCTTTGTTTTAGAAGGAAACAACCATGGGAATAAATATTATTCTCAAATAAAACCCCTACCTCGTCGTAGTCGTCGAACGTGAGTTATTCGTGGAATTGACGGTCGTGGAAGTCGAGGATTGTCGCGTCGCGAAAGGGGAATCGCGTCGTCGCGGTACACGGCGTTGCGTCGACGATCTCCGAGGGTTAAAGAAAACACACAGATTTAATTTCATGAAATTAAATCCATGTTGAGGATAAAATCCACAAAGGAAATTTAAAAGACCTGAGATCCCCTACCTCAATCGGTGTTGATCGAAGATTGTCGCGGGGAACGATTGTCGCAGAATAATGTCACGGGTGGAGAATCGTCAGTGTCACGGTACACTGCGTCATGTCGTCAATCTCCGAGGGTTCGGAGTTCTTCGTCGTCTTTCGTCAAAGGTCGGTGTTCTTCACATTCTTCACGTTCATCGCATTCTTTGCAAAGGAGGATGAAGATAGAGTTTCTCCAAATCCTCTGAACAATCCGCACCCAAGAAAAATGTGTGTTAGTATTATTTTATTATTATGCCAACAGTTTGAAAACAAGTTAAGAAACAAACCATTAATTCGACGAATTAATGGTAACGTCTTAATTGTCCAATTAATAGGAGCGTTAAGAGTTATAGATAATGCACTAGTTGACTTTCATTAAAGAGGAGTTTTCGCGGGTGCGTTAATTAGGGGGAAAATTGTGGGGCTCGTGTGGGCCCCACATCATAAATATCCTACCAAGAGGGTAGGATATTTTGGGTTCCACATTATCCGCTTCAACTCGGCTTAAGGGCTTTAAGTGGCTTTAAGTGTCTTAAGTGAAATAAAATAAAGATGTTTCACCACTTTATTTTATTTCTTAACTTAACCCCAAAAACTAAAAACCACACCCGAGCAAACGCAACTCCGGAAGAGGCATTTCTAAGCAAATACCGGCGCTGTGATTTAATCGGTGCCCTCAAAATTCGATTCCGAGCACCGGTTCAAATGTTAGAAAAACTCGCTCGTTCGTTCACTGAATGTACCCGAGCTAAACATCGGAAAATGATTCCGGGCACACCGGGCCTCGGAATCAGGTGCCGTCAGAAACTGTGTTCTTGTAAAATTCCAAAGAAAATTAAGAAAAAAAATTTCCTTGAAATTTTACGGGTCATTACAGAATGGATATCAATAATGGCACATATATAATATTTATTCCTTGGATTGTTTTAATGTACATCGAATAAGTAAATTTAATCATTTCTCAACTTATATATTGTTGTATAATGATATTTCATGACTACAAAAGTAAATAATCCTTCCAATTTTACTTTCTATTATACTGATAATCTAGATACATATTCTGTAATTTCTTATATAATACGAACACACTAGAAATGGTATCTTAATTTTTTTAATATCTGTACTACCTTGTTTTGAAATGAAATTAGGAATATGTGGCTCATATAGTGTCTCATATTAATGTTATACTATGATTATAAAAAATAATCCCTTTACAAACATAAAAACACAATCTTTAGATATTATACCTATCAATTTACAATCATTCAATTCATTAATCATCCATAAAGAATCTGTATCATATTACTTGATCTATTCTATAATTTGTATTTATAATGGATTTGAAATATCATGAAAAATCTATTATATTTCACTTTTCATATGAAATACAGTCTTTAACATCTATAAATCCCAAAATATAATATTGTTTTGAATTAGAATCATTGTAAAAAAATCATTTGAACTAATAGTTACTGAATTATTATCCTTTTAAACCTTCCAATGATGGTAGTTTATTAAAACAATCATAGTCCTTCAGGAGATCTCACCATATTATTTTCCTAATGTTGGGAACATTGTTATAGAATATGAATTTTTTATATTTTTCTATATATATAATATATTTTTATATAGATATAGCGTGTCCATATATTCAATGAAAATATTATAGCTTTCATATCAGGTTCACATGTTTCATTATTCTATTTTTTTATTTTCCATTGATATGATGTATTAGAAAAAACTCGATCATTTCTCATAAAGGGAAAACCAAGAAGATTCATTTATCAATCAAAATATAATAATGAAAATTCCGTCCATTATGGTATAGTTAATATTTGTTCATTAACAATTATCACATTTTGTTCGTTAAAACATTATTCACATTCCATTGGATATGGATCTTTAACATCATTACATGTAAACATGATTATTAGGTGGATAATTGCATAAATATTTGAATATATAATTAATAGTGACATGCTAAACCAAAGAAACTATATATCTCAGTAATATTCATCAATGTGGAGCATTTACTGACTGCCATTGTATTTGAAAGATTATTAAATATTGTACCCATAGAGATAATATGGCTAGTAAAATACATTTCCTTGAGCCAAAATACCAACTTATTAAATTTATTATATTACTCCTTTTCACAATGCATCTATCCAAAATTTATTCTCATGCTCTAAAGGGAATTTATATTTTATCAAGGTATCATGAATTTGAACCGCCATAAATTAGAAATATAATCATTGAATTATATATTCATTATATCCATAAAAATAGAAGGTGATTTAGTTAATAAAAACAGAATTATTATAGACTCATAAAATCCATACCTCATTTGAAATGTCAACAGTGATAAATCATCCTATTTTACCCATAGATGATGATAACAAAAGTGTAGTTATCATTTTTAAATATATTGAGATACTTATAGTTTATAAAATATATCATTAATATATATAAATTGATACTAATTCATTATATCAAGGGAATGATCTCAAAAATATATTTGTAACCTCATATTACTACCATTATTTACCACAAATAGGACTGGGGATCCCTATAGTGAACTACTAGGGTTTATAAATATCTATAAATAAATAAATAAATTATTTCCATATGTTTCCGAATTCCACTAGTATTACAATGAAACCCAATCCAACCTAGAATGTCACTCAACATATCCCACCATAAATCATGAATGGTTTTTATGATCACTATGGGCTAGTAACAACAACTAGAAAATCATAACAATTAATATGGGAAAACATTAACCGCCAAAAAAAATATGAAAATAGTTTAAAACATGTATAATAATAATTATTATAAAAAATAAATCTTATTTAAAAACACCAAAACGATATTGGTGACATACCAAATATGGATTATAAGGACTAGATGAAAAAACAAAATACCATAATTATGGATCCCATCGAAACACATAGTTCCATGTCCTTATGTCCATATCTCACCACCATCATAACCCATCTAAAGGAAACAGAATCAAGGAGTCTTTTCCTTTTTGTATTGATCTTATTTTTAATTATATCCTGTAAAACCATTCCAATATACCCCAAAAAAAAGATGTATGGAGTGAGGAATAATGTTCTACATGATAACACAAGATAATTTAAACAATGTATATATACCCGAATCATTTAGTTCTCAGTCAGAACCATATTTATAAAATGTTTCACAGTGAAATAATTTCATATCGAAACATTAACATTCAAAAAATAATTTATTTTTATTTTTAATAACATTTAATATTCAATAACAATGAATTGTGATGTAACATATATCCATGAGGCATATGTGGAAATAACCTTAAATTTTATGAATAAAACTCCTTCATTAATTGGGTAAATTCATTATTATTAATTTAATTCATAGAAAACAAAAACAAAAACATTGTTTTTTTGTCTGTTATATGGTATGTCATATTTAAAATGTTTTTAATCGTCATAAATATTGATAATATATTCATTGTATTTGGACATTTCAGATTATTATATTAATTGTTATGTTAAATTCTATGTAACATAAAAAAGTAATCTATGGCCAAGACTGTTGGATCATTCCCTATGAAGACCATTTACCAGAACTTCTGAGGGAGATATCATAACAAGGATTTTCACTTGAGTAATCCCAAGATGAGATTAAACAACTGAAGCACGATAAAACCCATTTTTGGGTGAAGTTCATTCTCATTGAGATTACAACCCAAAACATGTTAAAAAACCCACCCCATGAAAATATAACTATATGAATATTTACTAAATGGGAAATCACTTGTGTAATAAAGGGTTAAATATCTAGACCTAAAATATTATTTCTTATATTTTATTTTCAATAAATTAATGCTTATATTTATCCATCCAAAATATTAAATTTTAAATGATTAAATAACAAGTTTGATAAAAGTTTTTTTTGATACATTGAAACCAAAATTGTATTTTTATTGGAAATATATTGTTTCAATCAAGACACAGTTTTTGAGAAATTTAATAATTATTACAAAATATATATATTTAAATAAATTATTATTCTTATATTATATTTACTAATTATAAATGATAATATAATTTTATAAAGTCAACTGTAATTTTTATAAAGGTAGGAGAATAATTATTAAAAAAATGAATTTTACCATAAATGATGATTTTATATAAAAGTGTAAATTATTACTTATAGATAATTATTTCAATGAAATAAAATTTTTTATTTCAATTATAAAAAAGAAAATACTTAATTATTAATTTTTTAAAAAAATCATAGATATTTAATTTTTTCTGATAAAAACTAAATACGTTGTAATTATGCAATATGAATTATGACATAATAAAAGACTAAAAGAGATTTAATAACTACTATAAATTTAATCCATGGCCTAAATTATGTGTAAATTTTAAATAATTTCTTCTTCTTTTTTAAAAAATTTTACAAACCCTAAATAATTACTCTAATCCCAATATTATATTTGGATGTTATAAAATCAATTCATCGTAAACATGTCCCACATCCAAATAATAAAGGGAATTATATTAAAATTTTAATTTCTTATCATTATTAATTAATTAATACCATTCACATTTGGAATAATCCCTAGGAAATAAACATGATAATATTTATGGATTTTATAACATTAACATATAGATTCCAAAACCGAAGATTTGAAATTATTAAATAATTATCCTTCATTTGTCATTATAAACCAAGAAATCCTATAATTCCACATAACAAAAAACTATTTGATCCTAAATGTAATATTGAAATCCCACTCTATAGGACCCCCATGGTTCTCCCAATATATTTTTCAACTCATCCCATGATTTTAGATGTTCCCTCTCACGGTGAGAGATCATCTCCTTCCACTTTTTATTCATGTACCTTATGTTGTCCACAAATTTAAGTTTCTAAATTTTTCATATTGAGAAATGTTTTAAAAAATACTTATATTTTTCATTTTTATTCCCATGTAATGATAAAAACTTTATCTCCCATTAGCGCCTTCTAAAATACTTTATGTACACCTGTCATGCCACCAAATTTATAATGTGATTTTCATTACAGAACATTTTTCTAGGGAATACCCATCATCATTTCCACTCAAGGTTATTAAAATATTTGTATATACCGAGCATTTATTGTTGATATAAATGCATTTTAATAACACTCCATAATAATAGAGTAAAAATTTATGAAATAAGTCATTAAATTATATGATCTATATGGTACACTTATCCATGCACTTGATATAAAAGTGATTGTTGGTCCTGAAATTATATATACCTCTAATGCATTGGGTAATCTTTTTATATCATGATATTTTATGTATGGTGGATGAGTGGATATTCTAAACCTATTTTAATATATTTTCATAGTGTTTATACTTGAAATATATTTATGATTCCATGTATTATGTTTTTGGAAGATTCATATGTTTCCTTTATGTTATCAGGTCATACTGTGCATCATTGATGAATATTATCATTCTCGTCCATATTGTGTTACCTTGATATACCTCTTAGATCTTATGTAATGTTTTACCAAATTATAGGTGTTTTTATTCATATACAAGGCTTTTTAAGTCACCCCTTTCATATATACATCCTGAGGTTACCCTATGAATTTTTAGATACAAGTATTTTGTGGGAAAGTTTTCATGTTTTTAAATAGTGATGTTATACCCATAATTCTTACTAATGTTCTATGTACCTAATTTCTAAAAGTCAAACGGCCTCATAGTCTTATGGGATTTTATAAAGTGTATTTTTATGTAATAGGTCATGATTTAAGTTATATTAATGATATGGATTTTCATAGTTACTATCAATGAAATGGTTATTTATTTTTGATGATTTAGATTAGAAACCTCTAGTTAAAGCCTCATGGTTAGTACTACATATATGGGAACATCTATAAATTTCATAAATTTATATGTAATGTGTTTTATATTAAAATACATCCAATTTAGATAGTTCAAGTTGGTGTATTTGTAGAGTACTCCTTCGAAGGGGTAATAAACCTAAAAAGGATGAATTGGTGTGGGACCGATTGTCCTATGGTGCATAAAAAAAGGCCTCTCTGCAAACATATTAAGACACTCATCATTGATATTCATTGGAAAATTCACAATCTTTTCAGAAACCATTATTATGGGAATAAACAATTCTCATATATTTTATTTTACAAAATATATCACATATATTTTATATTGAAATATAGAAATTCCTAGGTCTAATTGTGAAAGTCATTCATTATTTATCCACTTAATCTCCATTGTTTCCAATTTATGTCATTAATAGTCTAGAAAATTCTCCCCCAAACATTACCATTATTTGTAGTCAATGGCCTGAAATAATAGAAACCGATTCACTAACCAATATGAGCGGAAATGTGATGACTACCCAAATGATTATCCCAACACAATGAGATCAAAAAACAATAAAATTATGATATTAATTAATAAATCGAATTAGGTTATGAATGGTGACATAATTGGTATATATTTACCATATCTCCATTGGTAAGAGAATGTTTTAATTTATTCATTAATTAGAAAAGGCCTCCTGTATTTATTATATTTTTGGATCCCTTAATAATGGAAAAATTATTAAACTGCTTTGAAAGGACCTTCTCCTTCCTTCAATGGTATTTGTGAGAGACGGTCATACTAGATGTTTATCTTAAGGGGGAGGAGCTATTAAATAGTGTATTTTGGTCAAAAATAAAAACCTCAAAGAGGATATTAAATTGAAAGAGTGGAATGAATTATTTAATTGTTTCTTGATAAATATTTTCTTTTCATTCTTCGATATAATATGGAGACGGATTTCCTTAGCCACTTGTAAAAGTGTGACAAATATATCATTGTGTTTGAGGAAATATTCACAATACTTGTACTATAAAAATATAGATTTTTCATTACCCTATTAAGTAATATTAAATTCTTATTTAATCAGATAAGTACAAATATATTATAGAATAAGCTATTCAGTACTTTTATAAGTATGATGAAATTGTTTGATATACCCTTAAAGTAAAAATGGGTATTAGATAATCAAAAGTATCTCATGGGATTAAAGACAACAATAGGAGAGTGTAATTTAATTCCCTATGTAATATGGTAGAAATATAATTATTGTAAGAATGTCCATCATCCCACTTGTTAATAGTATGGGAATAACCATACAAAAAATTTGCAGAAGTGGTCAAAGAAATTCATTAGGTTTGGGGAGGAATGCCACATAGCATTAGAATTTGAATATGATAAACCTACCACTGTAGTGAAAGAAAGTAAATCATTAGTAAAACATCTATTTTAATCCAATGTATCCACTCCCTCGAATAGTGACATTATGAGAATCAAAACACTATACCTAGGATTATTGGTGAGAATCAATGACAACAACCTCTACGGTCTATAGAAAATGGTATTGCGTATTCAATGACAAATTATTAGGATGATAATAAGAATAAAGTGGTTACATGTTTTCTATTCATTCATTCAATAATAGTGAATATGGTATTTGATTATTGTTCTACATATTCTGTCATATCAAATTAAATTAGTACAACTGTTCAAAATCCACCTCAAAGCATGGAAGTTGAGTTATTAGTGAAGTTGGAAAAAGGTTAAACAGTTGAATCCCAAGTATACAACTCAACCCTAAAAAAATTTCAAGATTATGTTTCACGAGATAATTATAATTCTCCCTATAGTAGAATTGTATTCTACTCTAGACATTGATTGATTTTTCATAAATATATCCAACATAAATTCTTAAGGAAAAAATTAAGTTTCTATATTATAAATTTACCTCTAATCCTATACAAGTCTAATGAGGAGGATGAATCTACATTGATACCACCATATCAAACATGTATATTAGTTTATTTTAAGTAATAATATCTATGTAATATGATTAACATTTAAGAGAAGGTCATCTTGATGAAATAACCATTGTAAGAGAATTTACTAATGTGTTTCATAATGATTTATTTTTTCATTCTCCAATATACATGTTTGAGTTCTCAATCAAGACCATATTCCTAGATTTTCAAATATCCCAGACTCCGTATAGAATATTTATTGTTGAACACTGGGATCTGAAGAAAATGTTAATAGAGAATCTGGATAAAGGGTTTATATGTCCATGTGCCTCACCATGGGGTGAACCAATCCTATTCATCAAGAAGAAATATGGGTCAATGAATAGGACCATTTATTTTCATTATCTCAAAAAGGTCAAGATAAAGAAGCATTATCCTCTACCACATATTGATGAATTTTTCGATCAACTATGTACATCTGAGTTCATATCAATGGTGGATTGTCAGTTAAAATGTTATCACATAAATATTAAGTATGAAAATTCTCCAATACTGCATTCTATATATGATACAGGCACTACATATTCATAGTCATTCTATTTGGACTCACTAATACTCTAGAATTCACTATGGACTTAATAAATTGGTTATTTTTGGATTACATCAATAAATACATGGTATAAATTTCATAATATATTCATATCTAATCTAAAATAAAGGGTAATATAAGGTGAATTTAATTACTATACTATTTAACTTAATGAAGTAAAATTTGAATTAAATGTATAGTAAATGTGAGTATATATAGTATAAATTAACTTTATTAGATCATGTTTTCATTAAAAATTGATATTTTTTGGATATACAAAAATCTAAGACAATATAATTGTTCCTTATACCAATATCGATGATAGAAATAAGTAGTTTCTTTGGATTATCAGGGAAATATATATTACTTCTGAAAAAAAATTTATGATATTAAATCCCACAAACCAAGATTTCAAAGTGGGTTTTTATGTTTTAATAGACTACTAAATGTAATAAAATATTTAATGATATGAATAAGATTCTAACCACTATACCTATTCACACAATACCCACAGGTGGGGAATTTTTGTTGATCTATAGTGATTATTCCAAAAAGGAATTGGGTTGTGTACTCATACAAGATAAATAATTGATATCATATTCCTCCCACCAATTTTAGATCCATGAGAATAACTACCCAACATATGATCTAGAATTTTCATTTGTGATCTTCTTGTATAATATTTGGTGACATTATCTTGATAAGAAAAAATGTGACATATATACATATAATGGAAACATATTTTATGTATTCAAAAAAAGAAAGATTAATATGCCACAATAATGATGGTTAGAGATAATAATGGATTGTAAATGTTAATTCTATTACCATACTAGGATATAAAAAAATGTGAATGATGCTATGAGTAGATATGATCTTCCAAACCTATCCATTATAATGATTTAAATATATCCAATAAATATATAGATGTCAAAATAATGGATATATGAATGTTAAAAGTTTCTACTTTATACTATTATCAAATAATTCCTTAACCACATATTTTGAAAATTATTATGGAGGACTAGAAAGTTGATAAGTTACTCCATAATTATGTATTGAATAATTTAGAGTGTAATCTTTTAAAAGAGAGGGTTATATGGTTTTGAAGATATATAAGAATCCCATCAATTCCAGAACTGAAGGGGGATCTTATGGATGATGTGCATAGCTCATCCTTTTACATATATCAAAAAAACAAAAAATATGTAATGATAATTAAATTAAAACATCTGGTTGGGTATCATGAGGAGGGAGATGGAATAATTTGTATCACAATTCTTTGTATTCCAATAAGTCATGGAGGATTGATATATGTCTTAGTGTATAATAAAACCATTTCCCATAATAGTATGGAAATGTGAAAACATAACCTTGTATTTCATAAAAAGACTCCACAATATACATAAAAGAAAAATAATTCCATTTTCCGGTCATCCATCTCTTTAAAAATATAGGCTATTTAATTTCAATCAAGGAATATTTATCTCTTAGAAAACTGCCCATGATATGCAAAGGGGAGTTTTAATACTTCACATAGTACCAATCCCAATTGTATCTGATAAAGATCTATCATTTACCTCAATGGTTTAGATAATTCTTCAGAAAAGACTGATATTTAACTATGATTCAATACTTTTTATCATCCTCATATGGATAGTTAGTTAGAAAATGCTATATAAACATGATAGGATATTCTTTGATCATGTTTAATAAATTTCAATGTATGTCTATATTGAAATACTCCACTAGTGGGGTTCTCATATAATAGTATTTCCCCTTATATCCTTCAAATGTCACTTTATGATGATCTATATCAGAAGAGGTTTCAAAATCAAAAACGTTTTGATGATTTTGGAGAGTCGAAAGTAATGGGACTTAATATTTTCAATTAAATTATCAAGAAATATCAAATCATTTGGAGTCACATGAAATCCATACAATGTTGACATAAAATAGATGTCGATAATCATACAATTTTTTTTTGAGGTTGTAGATAAAGTGACCAGTCATATATCAATATTGAATGAATTCATATGGTTAGCGAAGAATTAAAATCCTTTTTCTAGATATATCATCGTGATTTTGGTCTTTTATAGAATTAGAGTGGGTACTTATCAACTAGACTTCTCACAAAGCCTCTCTAAATTATATAATGTATTCAATGTATCCCTCATAATTAATTACATTCTATACCTCTCACATGTAATGAATCTAGATATCATACCATAAGAGAATGATATTTTATAGGAGGATTAATTGCATGAGATATTAAATCATTGAGAAAATGTTATATGATACAAGATTAATCACCTGGTCCAACTGTTCTAGTGGAATAATGGGATTGAAGATGAGTACTAGGAATTATAAGAGGTGATAAAATAAATGTACCCACATTTGTTTTCGTATATGAAATGAAAATTTTAAGCAGAAAATTCTAGGATAGGGAAAAATGTAAGGACCTGAACAATTATAAATGAATTTACCTCATCAAATGGAAAAATTCCTTATTAAGAAATGAAGTTATGGAAAATATAAGCACTACCATTTCTATTATGTATCATTATATTCTTTTTCCAAAATTAAATGATTGTTATTAATCATAATAATTGACAATGTATATATTTTATAATGACTATTAATATTTTGATATTAAGGGGTATGGTAATGTCTATCTGACGTATGATATTGAATCGATGGTCTTGACTAGTATTATTATACCACAAGAATAACATTTATCATAGAATCCATTGGAGATAGAATAGTTGGAAATTACCCTTTAACTATCACAATACTAGATTCAATAATTAAAGCATTAGTGAAAAAATTTAATGTATATTTTCAATGTCATCCTGATAACATATCATACCATATTATTATAACAACCCCATGAAAATTACCACATAACACACCAAACCCTAATGGAATTCAATTATTTGATAAAGATACATATATCAAGTATAATATTGAATGAATTTTAATATTTTATATTTATTTAAATAATGATTATATTTATCACTTATTCATATTAGTTTTTATATAATTAAATAACAATTTGGATGAAAATTATATTTTGATATATAGAAATTGAAATTATATATTTTTTGAAAATATATATCTTGATTAAAAAGAAATTTTTTGATGAATTCAATTATTTTTTGAATAAATTATACATTATGAAAATAATATTATTATAAAATTTATATTAAATGTAAATTCTAATATAATTTTACTAAGTTCAATGAAATATTTTCAATGGTTGGAAAACTGGAATTGTAAAAAAATTAGTATTTTTTAAAAAATATAGATTATTGATTTATATGTTTATATTATCACATATATATAATTATTTTGATAATATATGTAATTTATTTAATTCACTAGGTCAAAATTATCCAATGGGGATTTTTTCCAAATTTTTAGGAGAAGTCGATTTTTGAAGGTAAAACATAAATACGATATAATTATAAGTTCCGTTTTATGAAATTATAAAAACCAAAAAGTAATTTACTAAATACTATAATGTGAATACATGATTAAAAATAAGTTTTAACTTTAAAATAATGTGTTTTTTATTTCATTTGGTAAATTTTATAAAATATTTATGAATTCTCCCAATCATATACTATATTTAATGGTCTTAATATATATTATTTGTAAACATGACTCACTTCCACATCACCAAGGGAATTATTTTAATGTGTGTGGTTATTATTAACATACAATAATTAATACAAATCTTATTTTTCAGAAACTATGGGAAAAACCATGGGAATATCTTTATTGATTGCATTATCAAATAGAGTCTAAAACCTATACTTAAAAATTAATAATGAATTATACTCACGTTTACTATATAAACCAATACAACCTATAATTCCTCTTCAATTAAAACTATTTTATTAGGAATTTAGTCTGACCTTATTTTTCTATATCCCTCCCAATTTTCCCTAAATCATTTAATAATCTTCTCCAATGCTTTTTGAATCACCATCTCAAGGTACGAATCCTCTCATTCACCTCATTATGCAAATAAAATCTTTATTTCATCTATTTTTATATCTAATTTCTCATCTTCAAATATGTTTTTATACATCGTAAATGAAAACTTTATTATTTAGAAGAAATTATACACTAATTTCCCTTTCATTCACCCCATCTATAAAATATTATGTACAACGAAAATTCTGTGAAATTATCCAGCAAATCACATGCCAAATATTTCTGAGGTAAATATCCATCTTTATTTCAACTCATGGGTCTTCATATAGTTCTACCTATCCGTGATTGATTTGGGATTTACAAGTATGTAACCAAAACCCCATATTCATGGGGTTGAAATTGAATAAATACATCCTTATGTTATATTATCTACGTGACATGCTTATGAACGTACATGATATGAATGTGATAGGTCAAACCAATAATATATATCCCCACAATTCATTTAGTAAAGTTTTATCTCATGGAATACCACATATGGTGCTTGTGGGGTTACCCTAATAAAAATATGTTATTTTTTCTTAGTGGTTATCTTTTAATTTAGTTTATGATGTCATATATTATATTTTTTCCATTTTATTTTATTTCCTTTATGTTATCATGTTATATCTATCCTCACTATTAAAAATTGCGGTTCCCAAAACACTTTTTATTACCTAGATGTGACTTATGCACCCATTATATAGTTGTATAATATGCCATTTTTTATATCCTTACTAGTATTTATAGATAAATACTTTCATATGTACTTCCCAAGGTTATCCCATGTAGTTTTTGAATATCCAATGAATATGAGGGTATTTTTTTATGTTTTTAATAATTATAACTTACCCATGATACAAGATAATGTTCTATGTACCTAATTTCCCAAAGACACTTGGCCTCATAATCATATAATATTTAATTATGTGTATATAAAAGCAATTAATCAATAATTATGGTCTCATAAGAATATAAAAAAACATTGAATAAGATTAATAATTTTTTTTAAAGAAACGTTATCAATATCATGTTATAAAATAATTATATAGAAAATATATTTCATGTAATGTATATCTACAATAAAAAAATAAAACTATGACATGAGGGTGTACGAAAATAAAAGAAACAATGTTACACTAGCCAAAATAAGTGAATCCTACTATTTGAGAACCTTGGTCTCCCATAACAGCTACACACTAGAAACCATGTAATCTAGATCCCCTCTATTAGTGACATCATTATTCACTAGGCCATGCATATTTTTAGATCTTCCCCAAACCCCAATGTATCCAAATATACTATATCATCATTACCTTTTTGAAAAAAAATCATATTACATAAATATTATCCAAGGAAAATCCATTGGACTTAATTATATGTTCATTCCTTCATAACAAATTTTATTCAATGAAACTACATGAATTCCATGCTTGGTAACCAATTCCAATTTCAAATCCTTTGGTGAGGAAATTTTCTAAACACCAACATCTGTAATAAAATAGGTTTCCAAAAAACATTTATTTCAAAAATAATTCAAATCCATAATGATAAAATTCACTAATCATCATTTTCAAATATTCAATTTCAAAAATTAAAACAATATGGAACCATAAGAACAAAAATAATGACAATGAATAAAACATAGGATTGATACACCTACCTCATGATCAATTTAAATGTTCTTTCCTTCTTGACCGGTGCAAGGGAGAAAGATATTTAATTATGAAGAACCAAGATATGATTGAAAAAAATGAAAATTCCCCATGTCCATTATTCATCAAGTGATATAGTGTCATAAGTCATCAAAATCATAATGAAAAATATATGAAAATAGATTATTAATGATTGAACATATCATGTTACACCCAACAATGACACAAGCTTCAAACACATGATGATATTGAAAAAATATGAGATATAATAAAACAACCTCACGGATCTTTAAAAAGGAATATATATATTA
Organism: Viscum album; assembly: GCA_963277665.1. NCBI lineage: Eukaryota > Viridiplantae > Streptophyta > Magnoliopsida > Santalales > Viscaceae > Viscum > Viscum album. Next base: position 2,127,903,603 of record OY728119.1, read on the forward strand.
GGGTCTAGGAGAGGTTTACAGGAGAATATATATATATATATATTATTCCAAAATGAGATATTTCCCATTTCAAAATCACATGCCTACAATCATCACCAATGAGAATATGGGTACCCATCGACCGGATGGTGGGTATAGGAAGGTATACAGTACCTCCGTATTCTCCACCAGTTAGACATTTTTACCTACAAGCATACATGTTATCTACTAGTTCACTCCAGCTAGCCAATGGCCTAATGTTACCACTGACTGAACAAAATATTCTCCTATCCTATGAACAACCCGAATTTAAATTTTTTAAATAAGAGTGGCTTGATACAGAATTCAACATACTGGGTTTTAAAAATGGTTTCATTTTCTATGATTCTTTGATATATTTTGTCATAACAGATGGGCTCAATGGAATACTCATCTTCACACTCAGGCGGGATTCTTGATAATTCTCCTTCAGATAAATTATTATATCCTTTAATAATAAGTAAATTATCAATACATAGAATACATATCCTATCCATATATTGTGGTTTCTATTCATTTTATCATATTATTTCATAATTTGAAATACTAGATATGGATGTAGAAAGGATTCATTTTAGGATGTTTATCTAGTAAAAACAATGGATTCTCTTATGTCTTCAAAAATATTAATATCATTCTCTTTTTTAAAACAAATTATGAATTATAAATTATAATAAAAAAGATACTTGATATTATATCAATGTTAGTCCTATATATGAAAATAATATTTGAATCTAGATAGTAACATTTAATAAAAAAGATAATATTTGATATATCCTTATTTTTAAATGATTCACACTCGGTGTCTTTATTGGAAACTCAGTCCTCATTGTGTTAGGAATATATTGCTGATTCCCATTAGACAAGTAAGATATAAAATAGTTTGTAGATATATAATTAGATAATGTTTATTATAACATTGATTTTATATTCAAAATCACAAGTATTAAATCATTTGGGATGTAAACATTATATTTTGTGATTATATAATCTAATCCTTTCTCATTTTAAATTTTATTTTGTAAATTATATTAACTCGTAGTGAAATCATTCAAATAGTACCTTGTCAATAAACAGTTGAAGAACTATTAATTATTGATATCCCTAAACCCTTATTTATAGAGACTAATGAAATTTCTCTCCTCTCATTAAGAAAACTCCAATTCCATTCATAGATATTCTGTAGAGTTTTTTGAAATACTATTATGTTTTGGAAATTGAACCTTTTCATTTCTCTATTTTGAAATATTTATTTTATTACGCAGTGCACAATCATCCTATTATTTTAATATTTCCCTACTAATCATATGACATGGAAAGTGTTTTCACTATCCTGATTAAACATGATATTATATCCTATTATATTGAATATTCATGGAAACAAATAACCTTTGAAATATAGTCTTTAACCTATAAAATAAGAGATAAATCATACCTCAAGGATTATATTTTTAATATAAAGTATGAGTTTCTATCAATGTAATGTGAGAATCATATTCACTAAAATTGTATCTTCATTTTACCTTAGATTATGGAATTTTATTTGCACATTAACATGTTTCCCATAAGGAAAATAATTTCTAAATAATAATCCAATAAAATGATACCATTCCATTATCTTATTAAAATCCAAAAACATTGTTCATTTTATGATCATCTATTTAGATTATATCACCTTTTTTTGATGATATCCCTTTGAACTAATTTATTATTTATTTTTTCTTGTTTTCAGTTCATTTTTAGGGGTCAATTGAATTTTCTTTGATCCTTGATTAAGGTTCGAAGGGGAATTTGAATATTCTATTATGATAGTGGATGGAAAATAGTGATTCTATTATTATTATCACCACCATCCATTTAGTGGGTTTACTATGTTCCCAATTAGTCTTCTTGGTGCAACAAGCAATCTATGAGACCCAGAGGCTCTCCAATACTATCATTCATGGTGAAGAAACCCAATGTAGTATCATATTCCTACATTTAATAATATTCATTTTTAAAAAAAATCCATCAATCCTAATTAAATCATAATGATTATGGCTGTTTTGTGAGGAAATTGTGAACCATATGTCTTTGATTTCTTATCGATCAAAGTGTCATTTGAAGTGTCATTTTTTTCTCAATAAGTGTATCTTATGTATAATAATTCATTACCTTATCTATAACAATTATTCATGACTAAAGGATTTGAAATATCGTGTTATTTATGTATTCAAAATATAATTTGGAATTTCAATTTTAGGATCACGTCCCAATTAATTAAATTAATTCAACTCTCCGATGGTGGATCAAATGTTCGATGATTGATGATTCCATAATGGATGTAGGTGGTTTTCTATAGAAACTCAAATAAATTGAATCCTCATATTCCTATTTATTTTTATTGTATTTTTAAATTATTTATAATTATTTATTTAGTAACCTTTTCAAAATTATTTTGAAATGGCCTGGGTTTTTTCGGTTATGAAATATCTTAGATGATGACATTCAAAATAAAATGTTCATTTAGAAAAAATGACATTGAATTTTAATTAATGTTTTGATACATTATTTTGATGATGAATATTAAAAAGATAATTCACAAAATGTTTTATGATTTTAAATGAATAAATATGATATTTAGGGAAATAGATTTTATGAAAACAAATGATTTTGGTTTTTGAAATAAAATGGAATGTTTTAAAACATGATAATGTGTTCTATTTGAAATGAATCATTGAAATAATTTAACATTTGTTATAATGAATGATGTCTCATTAAATTATTTATTTCATTAATTCACAAGGGATCATGGTCATTTATATTAGAAGTACACATTTTAGGAATTTATTAGATATTCTTTACAATATATTAACAATGAATATGATAAATAAACCATGATGTTAGCCCGAAGTTCATTTTCTAGATTTTTATCATATCCCACCTAGGTTTTGGATCATGTGATGTATACATAACTAGATATTTATTTAATTTAACTATGTTACAATACATATACATACATAATCCTAGGGCTCTAAACCATAGTAATATGATATTAAATGGTTTATATATTTTATTGGTTGATATAAAAGCTTATTGATTATTTTTAATTGAAAATATTGAACATTCTTGTGTTGATAATTATGTTTAGAAATGTATGTTTTGATATAAATGAAATTTTATACCTATTTAATAATTTAGTTTAATATTTATTGAATATAAATTTTTTAGATGAACTATCAAATGATTACTATTACATGATTTACATAAAATTCATTATATTTGGTTTAATATATAAGTATTGCTTATATAATTCTTGTCAAAATCCTATATGGATATTGTTTATCACACCCTAAATTAGCCTTTGGATTTTTGTTGACATTATTATGTTAGGACCAAAAAATGTAAATAATTTATTATACGTATTGGGTGTTCTTAATAGTGGCGCCATGGGTGTTGGAACTGACAAGTGGAGTACGTGTTGTACCTTTTGTGAGGAGAAATTGGTATGACATCACCATTGATTTTGTGATTTTTTGTCGGTTCGTTGGCATGTCTGAAAGGTGATTTTTCAACTCTATTTGACTATATTGGAATAAAAACTATTTTTAGATTCTTATTAATTTATTTTTATTTATTAGTTTGACATATTAAGGTGTCATTCCCTATCCATCCATTATGATTCCATGGAACTAGTTTTTATCTTGTGGGGATTAGTAATTCCCTTCATGATATGTCATAGACAAATTGTGTTCTGGTTTACAAGATTATCTAGGTTGGTTCATGAACTATTAGTAAAAAATGTTAGTTTATGTCTATTCTTCTATTTTTTATACAGTTTATAATGTTTTAGTAAACATGATAAAATATTACCCGAACATAATGGGTTCGTTAAAAGAAGATTTATGGTCACCTCTCATACTATGGTGACACTATTTTCTATGAATTTTTTAGAAAAATTGTTTTTTATTAATTTAATTGGTCAAATTATTGTCATTTATAAAACTATATATATTTTTTATGAAGATAACTTATTTTCGATTAAGATATATGATATTCCGATGTTTTTAATGATTTTTCTTGTTATTTTTTATGTTGTGTAGTACCATTTTCACAAGAATATATAACATCAGAATTCATGAGGGAACATATAATAAACCACATTTGGTAAACTCCCTTATTGGATATAGCCATCTAGAGGTATCATATTGTGTGTCCATGATATGTGATGAATTGTTTGAAATTTATATGTTTTGGATATTTCTATTTAACCTCAAAGTGTAGATAGTTTTATTTGATCAAAGGATTTACTTCTTCATAAAAATAATGTCTTACTGCGATTGAATATTCCATCAGAGGTAGGGTATTTAATGAAAAATATTGAATAATTTTTTTGAGTTTTTAGAGAAGTGAAATTGCACTAAGGTGAAATGTTTCATCTTCAAATGCTATGGAACAAGTACGTGATGGTTAAAAAAATATTTTATTAAATAAGAATGATTTATTGGATTGGAAAGACATCAAAACACATTTCATGATGAAATTATATATATATTTTATGATATTTTCTATGTCCATAGAGATTCTAAACATACATAAATTTCATGAGACAATAACATAGTACATAAATTTTTTTCAAGAAAATTCCCACACGTAATAATAGGAGGCGGAAATGAAAAGAAAATTAATGGGAGGTTTGAGATGGGATTTAGATCAGATATATGATATCATGACATCATGTTGAAGCTTACAACTTATGTTGATGTTCAGGATACAACTATAAATATTTAAATTAACACCCCTAGTACATTCGGGTTGATGAGAGTTACTAATATAACCATTTTTTTGTTTCAGTGGATCCATTAAAGGAAACAAAAAGAATAATTAATCTTGTGGTGGAATCAGTAGTTGTGGATCATGATAGTATACCTTTTATAAATTATCTTTAGTGTTTAGAAAATTCCCAATGACTTGATTATAGTGTCTAAATTTGGGTCAATCTTAGAGTAATTGTATATTACAAATGAAAATATATAGTTCTTATAGATTAATAAGTAATATTCATGGGAATTTCATGGTTTTTTACACTTCATGACTTAGTGAAAACATGACGGTACCATGAGGATTTATGGTTCAGATAGGAAATTCATGAATAAAGTGCTTCTATGATATTTCACCAGGAATAATGATTTGTCACACTAGGGATGGATAATTATTGGTGAAATATATGGGTCCTTACATTGAAAGTTGTACCATTGATCATGATTAACATTTAATGCATTATTTATATTTTATTGGTTCCTATTATTCTTTTTTATCCACCCAAAATAAGATATTGTTGAATATTTGTATAGATATCACAAATTATATGTGGGAGATTGTGATGCATCTCAGGAAGAAGATAGAATAGGGTCTCTTAAGACCCTCTTCCATTCCTTATTATCAAGGATCTATCTCGCCTAGGAGTTTTTTGTTATTAAAATGAGTTCATTGGAAATAATTCTAGTGATGGAATAGCGTGTTTCTCAAAAATATAGGTTATTATATTATCATTGGTAGATCTATCTAATAATCCCTACTAGGGATTACTATGTGTTTTATGGAAAATGGGACCTATGGACTTACCATTGGTTATCACCAATTCTATCTATGGGGGGATGATATCTATGGAATCAATTGAACTATTGAATTATTATTTGTGTAGTGAACTTCCTTTAGCAGTATATGAATTTCATTATTCCTTCCATCATAGTTTTTAGGTTTTGTACTAGTATGTGATTTAGTGTATTTTATCAAATTGGTACTAGGATATAAGCCTATATACATTCCCTCATACAATATAGCATAATCTAGATATAAGGAATTAAAAGATTATGATTAAGAATTTATTTTAAGAGGTTTCATACAATATAGTTCCCCCTTGGGAAACACCAACGATTTTTGTCTATAAGTTCAATAGAACAATAATATTTTTTGTTGATTTTTAAAATATCAATCTTGTTATGGTCATTAAAAATTATATGTTCCCCTTTATAAAATATTTGATTGCACATATAAAGGGGGATTATAGGTCCTCTATGAGTGATATTGTTTCTGGTTACCACCACCACATTATAACTGATTCCTATATACCTATGACAACATTTAGTAATATGTATATAACCTATGATTAGCTTGGTATGAAATTTGGATTCACCAATTCTTATTATATCTTTATAGTGTTTACGAATTGGATTTTCTACCAGATTCATGAAACCTTTTTTGTTGTATTCATGGATAAATTATTTCTCTACTATAAAACCAAGGAGGATCATGTGATCCATTTGAGAGAAGTCATAGATATATTTATAAATCAATAACTTAATGAAAATAAATCAAACTACAATTTTTTATTCAGGAATTGAATTCATTGTCCCTTACTGTATTAATATATGATATTTTAGTTGATCATAAAATCGTGAAAGTAATCATGTCATGGGAAGTATCATGTAATTTTTATTCTTTTCATAAAATTATAGTCTTTAAAAGGTATTTACAACGATTTGAAAAGGATTTTTCAATGTTGTATTCTCTGTTGATCAGTCTCACTCAAAAAGGACCAAATTTTATGTGGGACTCAAAATTTAAAATTTTCATTGATGATTTAATGTTTTTTTCATCATATATATTTTTGAAGTTTCCTTAACATAGGAATGTCATAATGGTAATTTCTAATACATCATGTTCATATATAGGTTGAATTCTCTTGCAGGGCGACAATGTGCTCGATCAAGGTTCTTATTAGCTTTATCTTCATGAGAATAACTTTTCCAAGCATTATCTTGAACACACAGATGTGAAGCACACCCATAATATTTTCGGTAAATACATTTCCAAAGATAGGTTTTCCATTTATTGTTGATAATAAATACTTGATTTATATATTCTATGAATTATATTTGACGCTTTTATAGAGGAAATGGGTTGAGTTCCTAAAATATATTGAATTTGACATTCACTACACCATAGTTAGTGAAGGATTGTTGTCAATTCCCAGAAGAGGAAACATCAATACCACACTATTAATGAATTATCATAGTATTGTTGTTTTATTGATCCCATTTCTATTATATATTTAATATTTCAGGAGGATGAGTTGAAATTTATTTTGGCAAAAAATTAGTTGATATAAACTCCTCTAAAAATGTTCTTCTGAAAATAGTTTCTTAATGATATGTTTAGAGGCATTAGGGATTCATTATATGTCTTGGAGACCAAAAATTAATGGTATCTATCCCTATAGGGTATCCTTTACTTGTGGAATTTTTTATATCATCATTTATGAGGAAATATGTAATGAGAGATTATCATCATTTCAAATGGTTGGTACACTCTGAAATAAAGAATATGTTATATGACATTATTTGATAATTCTTATCCCCAAGTTTAGAATAGGGCATTATTAATATTGTTTCCCATTGGTATAACTATTTATTATTTCCTATTTATTCTCATTTTGAACTATTTATGGGCTATTATATGTGGTTTTTATCCATGCATGGGATTTGGGAGGCATATGTGAATTATAACATGAGAGTGGAAAAGAACCTATAGCAAAAATGTCTACAGAAGGTCCACTATCCAAATGGTGGGAAGCTCATAGTAGGGGTTTCCTACTGAAATCCCAATAGGTTTCTTGTAGTTTAGTTATGTTTCTAGGTAGTCTTCTTGAAGCCAATGACATGCCGGTTTGAAGTAGTGACTAACTGATGATGTTATTTGGGGTGGGGAAACCAATTGTTGTATCGTATTTATGTTTAACTTAAACTCCAATATTGTATCTAAACAAATTCCCTAGAACCTGAATTGACCCTAATGATATTGGGGACTCTCTTCGGGTATTTTCCAATAAAAATTATATTTTACCTAATTCTAATTAAAATAACCTGATTTTATTCTCTCATAGTATATTTATCCTACATCTATAACTGAATCCCATTCAACCACATGATACATATAAATTAAGGGATTTCAAAAAATTTATTATTATTTGATTTGGTTTTTTATTCCATAATTATTTTTCTAAAATCATTTTTTCACTTATATTATCAAATCAACTGTCTATAATTTTATCCCTTCTTGGGTGATCAATGATTCCTTGACTAATGATGGTTATCTCATAGGGAAATTATATTAAATTGAGATATTTGGTTAATATTTATTTTGGATTTAATTTCTAGAATATTTCAAATTAATAATGCTCATCCCTAGTATTAATGATTTCAAAATGACAGGTGGGTATGAATGTTCCATTAAATATATTAGATAACATCATCAATATAAATAGTTTGTTTCTCAAGAATGATCTTGAACTAAAACAATTGATCATAAAAATGAATTTGATGATGAATTTTTTGAATGAAAAGAATGGAATGTTTTATTATTTGTAATGAATTTAACTTTTTTTAATGGAATGCGTTTTAAGGAAGTCTATTTGACCTTTTGTTTTTTAATTAAAATAGAATTTCATGAAACATAAACTTAGGGATGATTTAATATTATTTATTGTAATTATTTGAGGTTGATAGAAATGAACGATAACCCCAAGTATGATTGATATAATTTGGGAACATTGGAGCCTAGGTAGATATATGGGAAAATCCATATAAAAAATGTATTAAATCAGCCATGAAATTTATTGATTGTTAAAGGGAAAGATAAAAAACAATGAGGGCTATAAATTCATTCATTGGGGTGTTATGCTATTCTCCTTTGGTTGTAAATCTAGGTATATGTTCATATATAGATATATATTTCACATAGACTGGTCATAATCCTTAAAATAACATAACTATGGGGTTCATAAACAGCTTTTTATGATGGTAGATGATTAATATATAACAGTGTTCAAATAAAATTATTATATTTTCATATTTGGATAAAAATGATTAAATTTTCAATTTTTTAATTGAGATCTTTAAAATGCATATTTTAAAGGAAATACACTTTTTTCTTTTTGGATTTTATGAATTGAAATATTTTGAATATAATTTCATGTGATGAACTTTGAAAATATTACAATTCCCTGTTTCTCTTAAAATTTAACATATTGGGTTTCCTTGAGATAGATTACTTATAAAATGTTTGGTGAGACCCTATTAGATTTTTGTTTCTCACACCCTTAACATTAATTTGGGAATTTGTATACTTTCTTATAGATGTTCTACAAAAATAGAAATCATCTCCATGAGATGGTGGGTGTTATTGATATTTGGATGTTTGGAGTTGGTGGTGAACGTTTTGGTATGTGTTCAATATATATAAGAAGGTCTTATGATGATTTAATTAGTGGTTTTGAGATTTTTTTTTCATGAATTTTATTTCCTTCTATATTTTAACCCATGATCATAATGTTAGTATATAAACTATTTGTTATATCATTTCATCTTACATATTTTTATTGGTCATTATTATGGTTAAATATTTCCCTTTTATATATATTAATGCCTTGGTTCTAGTTCTGTGTACATGGGGATTAATTATACCCTTTAGTCCATGTTAGAGTTGTCATGGGTTATGGTTTACAAGGTTATTTCGGTTTGTTTTTTACACTCTTTAGCTTCTCTGAAACCATATTATTATGCATTGATGATAATCATTGATCATCATCTCCCTTTAGATTATAAAATGTAATGATAAATATTTTTCTATCACTACATACCAATGTTATAAGTATCTTCTCTAGGGACTTGATCAATTACTTGGATACTAATGTATTACTAGTACCTCTGAATAATGGAGATTATTATCACATGATTTGGTATTGTGTTATTTCTCAATAATGGGGATAATCTTGATTATCAATATGAGAATGGTTATTAGACATTCTTTGGCTAATATGTTCATATATATATATTCAATTATCTCAAATATGGAACTAACCTCACCAACATCATTAACTTGATCAGGATGGTAATCCCTTCATTGGTTACAAAGTATTATATGGTTTTTGTTCTATCATCTAAGAAACATTTGTAAAATAATTGAATATATGTGACTAGATCATATAATCATGAGTACTAAACCATAGTGTATGATTCCTATATAGATAAAATACTATACAAAATTTCATATATATATTAAGGTTTATAATTTTGTTCCGATTTTGTTATATTATGTTCTTCAATATTTTGTTTCCAACAATTCTACAATAATTTAATTCATAAAAACTATAACAACCATGACTCTATTAACTCATATTTTTTTTACTATATTACACTGGCACAACAAATATGTGATTAAATTACAAGGTATAATATATTCTAGTATTATTGAGAAACTATATTCAAACATAATCTTATAACTACATAATAACATTAAATGAATCTTTTATTTTTGTGATAAAATTTTATATGAGTGGCCTCAGAATCTCAATAAGAAATTATACAACAAAAACTGTAATATAGTAAATAAATAATGAGTATCATTGTAGAGATATACAACAATAAAATATATTATACAAAGAATATCAAAAAACATAAATATATCCATGGATGTAATAAGGACACAAATAAATATACTGAGCTCAATAATTGATTCCCAAATGATATAATTACTTATTTCATATATAAAACTCTTATCATCAAAGCCTCATGATAAGATATCATATATTAATTGAAAAGTCATTCACCAAACACCCAGTCCCATTTTTCTCTTAATACTGACCAATACACCAAAGTGATATATATTAACAGAACCCAACCATATCATTCTATATTAAATTTATTCATAATATTAATTGATTTCAAAAATAAATATAACACATATTCAATATACTTTTATGATAAAAATCCATAATTTAAAATTGTCATACATAATTACAAAAAATATCCCTCAAATTGAGAAACTTTTTCATTAGTCACCTCAATAAATAAGTTGTATAGAATCAATATAGTATATACCAAATGATGTATTATGATGATTAAATTTTGGTGATAGTTATGAAAAAACACATTTTATAATTCCTTATAAAATCTCTTTGAAAAAAATTAAAATTTTCATTTTTCTTTAAAAGCATTTTAAAATAGAAAATTCACAGAATAATGAGAGTATGATTTCTATTAAAATAATTTTCAAATCATATAGATGAGTAATCATAATGAAAAACAACAATGATGATGGGATATTTTATTCGGAATTATTTTTTTTAAAATCCTTCCTTCATAAAAATTTAAAAAAAATTATTATACGGAAATCATTTAATTTTTTTTTAAAAAAATATATATAGAAAGTGAAGGATAATCAAAAATCCATTCTAGAAATATTTTTATTATATAAATTAACGTAAATAATTTAATATAATGAATATTGATCATGAATTTAATGATTAATGACTAAAAATGAGAAATATGTTTGAATTTTCAGAAAAAATTTATTGTAATGGTTTTGAGTAAAAAAATAAAAAATTCGAGAGAATAATTGAAATCATAATATATAATTAGACGATTAATAATTAAAGAAATTTTGAGAGATAAATAACTTAAAAATTAAATCTAATAAATAATTTAACCTGAATAATTTCCAAAGGATGTTAGATTGTATCATAAACTCTAACATTAAATTCCCACTTGGTCAGACACATTCAATCATCACGTTTAACAAATTTATAATTATTATTTATTTATATACTATCTATATTAATATCTATATTTATGTATATAATTTATTGAAAACATATTTTCCCCACTTAATCATTATTCTTTGTTAAAAACAATTATTTAGGATGTAACTATTCTCTTTCATATGCTTCCATCAATTCATTAGTTCTAGTCCGTAAAATATGTTTTTTATATCATCATATATAGAATATTAATGATGTCCTTTATATCATATTTATACATAAACTAATTTTTTTATACCATATTCTTATGAACTTCTAAAAATTAAATTAAATAATTTTATGGAGGCGGTAACTCACACATCTAAATGGGTGATGTTTTCCTCTTTTAGAGGTTGGAATGAATGGTAGGAAACTGATAATTTTATTTCTAGAATAGAAATTCTATCATAAATATCATACATATATATATATGTAATAAGTACTCCAAAATAATTATTCATGTGAGGTGGTGATGATAAATGAAATAAAATACTTCATAGAGATGGTCATTCACATATACACATAATAAATTATTTCATTTTCCATTGTATGGAAGGATAATTTAAAATTCGTTTTAAAATAACATAAAAATATAAAATTGGAAATATACTAGAGTAACTGTATTAATAGGATTATTGAATATTTAGAGGTTGTGGATGAATAAATAAAAATGTAATAATTCTTTTATGACAATGAAATCTTATTTTAATATATTTCATTCGATTCCACCATAAAAATTCATAGGATTTTATTTTGGTGAGGCCTAGAATTATATGATATGTAAAAGAAATATTAGAATATTTTGGGAAAAATATTGGTTTAGATAACGGATTAAATGTCTTTAGTTATGTGAGGATAGGAGGTTCCATTATTTAAGTAATATGAGATGTACTCTTTTAAATATTAAACAAATATGAAATATAATAGTTATATTTCTCATGGAACATGGAATAAATTTTATAAAAATTAAAATATAGAAGAATATATGATAAAAATAAACCCAAACAACTAAATATATAAAATTTATAGATATTTTTTATGGCATTTCACTTAGTACAACTCACCTTTTAACCCATTCAACCTGTATCATAGTGATATGTTTTCACCAGGGTAACTATTCATTATTACATAAAATAATGTCGACCTTATTACATAGTATTCATTAATATAATTAAAATGTTATAATCCCTTCCATAATAATATATTTATAAATATATTAGAAACTAATTCTAATTTAATCCTACAAAACTCATAAAAACATTCCTAAAACTATGTATCTTCTTTGTTGAAATGAATTTAAACTTATATAAAACAAAGACTCTTCTGTATTGTTACTTAAAATAAATTTATTTTATATTATAAAAAAATTAATCGATCCTTCCATGAAAATAATGAATTAAACCTTCCAATGACACGATTAAATTAAATGAATCAAAAACATGTTATTATTATATTTAAATATAAATTAGCTTCTAAAAACTGGAGAATATGTTTAAAAATACAACATAATATTTTTAAATTCACTTGTATACTCAATAAATATTATCACAATTGATCAAAAGTATCTTATTTTAAATTTATTCTTATATACTAACAATAATATGAAAAATAAAGTATTTATAAAATTAGTATTTTTATTATTCAAATAAAATACATTTATTTAATAGATACCCATTATTTCCCCTTAAAATAAATTTTATTTTATATACATAAAATTGTTTTACATTGTTTTAAAATTCAAAATATAAAGTACATTACTTTTAATTTAAAATATTACTCTGAAATATTTATATTATAATGATAAAATATTACGAATTATATTAGTTATCAGTTTAGTTATGTATAGTTTACCAGTAATAATAGGATCTTTGTTGTTACATTCTATCTATCTTTTGTGAAAAAGTAATAATTATATATATATATATCATCTATTTTTACTTTTTATGTGAAGGTAAATATGTGTTTTGTAAACACACCTTAGTCTACAACATACATCTCAAAATATACAGACTTCTTTATGGACAAGATCATGGAGATCCTAAACAAACCATTATAGATTTTTTTCTTTAAATTTGAATCGTTTGATATTAATTAAACAAATAAACCTATAAGATTGTGATATGATTTATTTAGAACCTTCTATAGTTAATATTATCGACTATCTTAATAAAAAACTAGCTTAATTGTGTCATTATTTTATTGATTTGATTTTATTGCAACATCAAAATTATGGTATACTATTATTTTCCTGTTTAATGGTTATATTATTTTTAAATTAAATTTTTAAAAAATATATTAATTTATTCCTTTCCATTTATAAATAATTTTTATTTATTCTTGGTAATATATCAAATGAAATGAAATTATATCGATTAGAATCTCTCATTAAAATTAAAGCATGTTCCTGGTAATACCTTGATCCATAATGCTAAAATATATATTAGTCTTAGATATACTTTTCGGCATGTATATAAAATGTTTTGTAAGAGGTTATCAAATCCATTCAAAAGTGATCTTTTTTATAGTGGGTATCATTTTTATCCCAGACTATAGAGGTGTTAAGAGTAAAATTATTATCACATTGATCTAATGTAAAATATTAATCAAGTTATCCCTGTTTATATTTTTCAACTACTTATGTAGGTATAGTTTCATTCACATGTATATTCATTATAAGATATTATATTATAATTATTTGTTATATCTTGTTTTGAACACTGGTTTTAAGAATTTTATTAATGAAATAAATAGTCTATTCACCCCCCATCTAGAAAAACTCAACATTTCACGTTTTCCAAAAAAAACAATTTAACCTGACTATCCATAATATCTAATACTACCAATTCATAATTATAATAATGCCTCAATAATCATTATAGTAACCATAACACTGCCGAATAAACTAATTAAACTCCTCTATAGATAACTATAAAACTTCAATGATCATAAATAGTCCAAATCATGACAATTCAAAAATAAAAAATAAAAAAATGTATATTAAATGAAAAAGCACGTTACCCACAGAAGAATGTTAATATAAATTATTGATGGTGTAAGATACTATTGGAAATCCAATCATTTAAATGTGAAAAACAAAAACCCCTCTAACCTAACAAAAAAACACACTCAATGCACAACTTCCTTTTATTAAAAAAATAACACGATATGGATTTTGTAATATCCACAGTTGGGTCATAATACAATGTCAAAACTATGAATCCATGTTAAACATAATTATATAATGATTATATGTAATCACTTCATTATGGTTCAAAACGTTCACCACATCATGTTTATCTTACCTCCTTAGGATGTCTATAAATTAGTTCAATGAAAATAAATGTATTTATATTTAATTATTCTTTTGAACAACAATAATCATCCAACATTAGTATTATCTTTTCTATATCCAATATACCTAGAAAGGGTTTTCACATCTCGTTATAATCAATATAATCATCAATTAATCATTTCATGATGATTCACTAATCATTAAGAATCATTATAATTATACTGATGATAATGATATTAACTAATGACTCTTAATATTTAACAATCATTGAAAAAATTATCAGTACAGTCATTCAAAAACATGTATCAAAATTTTAATTTCATTGTTTTTATAAAATCATAGATTTGAATGGATAAGAATAGGATTTCTTCATATTCTACACATAAAAAATGTATAGGATAGTGTCCCCTATTTTTTATAGTCCTGGTCATTTTGAATTCGAACAACTGACATCATTAATTTATAATTAAAAAACATAAAGGAACCCAATGAACATAAATAATAACACAATCATGATATATGTGAGAAAATGGAGCAACGAAGACCATTTATTTTACATTCTTTACACTCAGGATAAAAATTGCACACACCTACACACAATTATATATATATATATATATATATATATTTGTGTTTTTGTGTGTGCATTTTTATAACTACTTAAAGAACTCACATAGCCAAATATTTATAAATATATATAATTACTAATTACACAACTGAAAAGGTCAAATTGGTAGATCATCTATAGAGTGAGAGGGCCCAACTAGCATTTACTATTTTTTAAAATTATAGTTTTTCATATTATTTATATTATTAAAATAATCCATAATATAAGAATGTTATTATTTAACTAAGAACCCTTGTTAGAGCATAATATATTATAGAGAAAAAAACACAAATATAGGTTTTAAATTTTCATTTTTATGGGTTTTGTTTATGATTATATATCGATTAGGATCTAAAATTGAGTAATGATTTCAACTTCATGCATCCTAAAGAAAGAGTATGAAATATCTTCGACCTCTTCTATCCCACAATAATATAATACCTTATAATAATTAATATTACAAAAAATTTTAATTGTTAATTAATAATTATATTATGAATTACTAATAATTTTAATACTTATATTATTAATTTTTATTATATATAATATTAATGTAATTTTTTTATTAAAATATTACATTAAATATTTATATTTTATTTATGTTTTTTATTTTTATTATTTTTTATTGAAATATAAGAAAATTAAAAATGATTTTTCTCATGAAAAATCAATAAATTTTGTCATGGTTTATTTCCCTAAAAATGAGAAATAGTGATTTTTTGAATTAATTTAATGTCCATAATTCCAGATAAAGAAATTTTATTTCAAATAATATTTTTTATTTATATATATATAAATAAAGAATATAAATTAATAAAATTTTAAAAAAATTATCAATGAGAAAGAGAACATTTCACTTTCATGGTATGGGATGGAAGAGTTTCAAATAATTTTATGGTATTTTAATGGGATACAAGTGAGTTATAATCATTTCACACTCTTATTTCCCATATCGGTAAATAATACGTACCTAAAAATAAAAAAAATTTAAAAATAACATATTGTTATTTTTGAGGGATTTGTTAAGAGATTATTCTCATATTCTAGTAACAATACGTGATATCAGGACTGAAACCATCACCACTACATTTTCCTACAATTAGATAACCACCTCAGGATTGTCTTCTCTCTAAACATGATCCCACTCTATCTCTCACAAGATGATATATATATATATATATATATATATTATTTTCCTTACATCAATAGTTGCCACAAAGATCATTGAAGATACATATTAACAAATATATCCTGGGTTTTTAACAAACATGGGTGATTTGTGTATATTTTGGTTCATTTAGTCACATTTATTAAAGTTGGGTGAAATGGGTGGATGAAATATTTCCATCTACCATGAATGACATGAATAATACAAATTGAAAATTATTTTTCTATTGATATTAAGATTTCCTATATCTGATGTTTTTTAATTAATTTAAGATGTAATATCATGCTAAATAATCATGTAATTAATCATATATAAACTGATATTAATAAGTGTAATTTATAAATTGAAAATGTTTTTTGATGTTTTTTTACCAAAAAGTGGAAATATTTTCATTCATCTATGTTGTTCAATACTTATTATCCCAATTTTCATAGAAAATGAGTGTTTAATGGATTTGGATAAACTATTTAAATAAAATGGGACCCAAGTCAAGATCTAAGGACAATATAATATTTATCTAGTGTAAATTTTATCATATTTCATTAATCAGTTATATTTATATAGTTTCTAAATAAATACTGTAGTTTTTATGATACTGTAATTTTGCAATATAAAAAATTAAATAATCGATAAATTGAATTAATAAATTAATTAATACTTTAAATTTGAAAATATCTAGGACATATTTTAAAGAATAAATAACTTGGTAAAAAACAAATTTAAATAAAAATAATCATAACAAATATTGGATTTTTTAGAAGGTTAAAATTTCTATTTTCCCTTTCAGGTATGAAATTGTGAAAATTAAAATGGATTTTTATCAACTATAATAAATTACATTTGAAGTATTAAAAAATGATAGTCCATCTATCAATCCCCCCCAAAGGCCAAAATTTCCATGTAGATTCAAAAACTCAAGAATTGTAACTATAAAAATCCAAGTATTGAATATAATAATATAGACACCTTTGGTTCATGTAAAAAATCAATAAATGAGTCTCTATAAAATATTAATCTTTAAGAGTTCAAGAAATAATTCATGAATATAGAAACCAAATACCTAATACAATCAATATTTTCTTGTTATTAAATTGACCATAAACATTAGACAATTCTAAAATACCATTAGGATAAAAAAGATGACAATATTTACAAAAATATATTATTATACCGATATATAGTACACAACTATAAGGTAGAAATATACCCCTTCAATAATTTTGGGTTATAAACTCACAAACTCCAATTTCACTATCTTTGAACTGAGCCATGATTCCCATGTATTCAATAAACCAAAATAAAAAAACATATCATATCCCAAAAAATATTAAAACAATGTCAAAATATTCTTCTTGATCCAATTTAAATATTAATATAATTCCATATTAACTTCTTATATTGGTTATAATAAAACAAAAATAAGTAAAATAAAAAAGAATGAAAAATACATAATAAATCATACATCTACAAGAGTAAAATGATTAGTAATTATATTTTCAAAATATTACACCAATGGAATAATATCATATTCAAATATCATAAAATCATTATATAAAATCTATATTAAGTAGTATTAAATGTACTAAATATACTCTTTCCAAAATGAATAAATATTGTTGTATAAGAATGTTGGTAGTAATATTTTTATTCAAAACATTTATGTAATAAAATCTAGAAGAATTTATAAATTCTATATGATTATTAACATAAAAAAATCATAAATAGCCAAAATGATTTCTAAATCTCACCCCTTTAACACATGAATAAAAAATCACTTAGTGTTTCCCATCATTAAAGATATTAATATAATATTCTATAATTAATATAATGTAAAATATATTTTTCGTTTCCTAAAATAATAAATTTTCCCTATATAAAAATAATAAAACCTCATAATACATTGGATCACCATTTATATAGGGAAATGGAAATCCTAACCCACAACTAATATTATTTACTTTTCTCATATTTAATGTACCACAGGACATGATTTCTTGCTATTTTTATGTGACATACTCTTTGTCACATGTATGTTTTATTTTAATCCTTATGTAGGTTAATTTTGGATTTTAAATTTATGAAGTTTCATAGTGGCTTAGAAGTAGTTTTTAAACCATTTTTTGAAAACCGGAATGTCCCTAACTATGGTGGAGGCAATACTCTTCCTATGAGTCTATTGTTATTAAAGAGTAAGGGTAAATGGCCAAGATTTTATTTTTTTCTTAATTGGAACTTGTTTAGAGTCTTCATATCAACCCTAGATAAAGGGACTACCCCTTCCCAAGGTAGAGGCAATGGCGGGTCCAATACATGTTAGATTCCAGCACCATGCCATGTATGGTGGTTGAAGTTTATTTATTAGGATAATAAACCATGTCCTGATGGTAAACACTACTCCATAGTGTCGATTTTTTGAAATTTTGAATTTCTTGAATTAAACCTCAATTTTATTTGTGAGTTTACTTATGCCACTTGAAACCTTAATGATGGGTGTCAATAAATCATTTTTTATTCCCCTATATTAAACAAATTTTGACCCTTTATTTGAATCAAATATTAGATTTAGTATATTCTAGATTGTGATTTTGGGAATTCAATATTTATCAAGATGTGTATTAGTGTAACCCTTTTCTTTTTTATATTTCTATTTATATCACAAGTTTCATGATAACATAATATCTTCTTATTTCGTCACTGATCTTAATGTAATCAAGTGATTATTTTTTTCTTGAGGTAAAAATCTTAATTAAGTAGTCCCTATCAATTGAAACAATTCTTTAACTGTTTGACATGAAATGGTTTTCAATTAAATTATCAAATAATTATCTTTTATTCTACATCAATGTTTTCAAATGATATAGTGTGTGAACAAAGCTCTTTTGAAATTGATTTTGAAAAAAAGTGATATTCAAATAATATCATTTTTAAATGAAATTAATTATTTGAAGAATGTATTTGATGAGGATTCTTAGGAAATAAGGGAATGAATTATTTTATAAAATTTGAATGATTTTTAATGGACTGAGTGTTGATGATACCATTTGTTGTTTTTTAATGAAATAAAATGTTGAAAATTTTAATTTAGGATTTTTGAATGATGATTGATTAAATTGATTTAAATTGAATGATTTCTCATTTATGGGGTTCTTTGTAGCAAATGGTAGTTAGGGTAGTTTAGATGTGGATCAATGGAAAAAAATTTCTCCATGTATTATTTCTTACTAGCATTATGATAATAATGATAACTATAATAATATTTGATGGGGGTTGGGGTTTCATTCAATGGGGTGGAATCATATTTTCCTAAGTCCAATTATCTAGGGAAGATTGAAGACCTGGAGTCATATTTCAATATGACTCTAATGTCCTTGAGGTCTGATCTAATTAACCATTGGGAATGTATCCATGGTGATTAGATGGAAATGGTTTATACATTTTAGTATTTAATTTTTTGTTTACAAATTTCAATATTTATATTGATTCATATTTATGTATGTTTTTCTAAAAAATCATATTTTTTTCCTTTGTTATATTTTTCATAGAAATGAATTCTAAAATCATGTTTTGTTATGGATTGTGAACCAAATAAAAAATACATGTTTTATTTAAAAATAACCATATATAGTTTCTTAGATATTCCCTTCTTATGGAATTATTGGCGGGATCCTACTTGGATAGTGTTTCCCACACCCTATAAACACTTATGTCTGTATGTTGACTAAAATTTTCAGTATCAAGTAAAAATGAACATAATTCTCAGAAGTGGTTGGTATTATTGATAGATGTACATTTGTAATTATTGGTGACATGTTTAGTATGTAACCCGTATGTATTGTAGAGAATGTAATGGTCAAGGGTTTTTTTGGATATGTGATCTTTTTTATTAGTTGTTCTTTGGGTTATGTACCTATTTGTCTTTTGTTACTTTTATCATGTTGAATTTATTAGAGTATTGATTATTTTTTTCTTCTAATTTACATAAAAATGTTGTTTTTTTATTCATATGGTTAAATCATTTCTGTTGATTTTTTCTGATGTCTATATGCTAGTCTATATCAAATAGTGCTTAAGAACACCCATCATGCTCTATCAGAGCTGATCCGTGTTTTAGTTTGGGGGTTTACTTGTGAGGGTTTTTAAAAAAACTAGTATCAATTGGAGGTATAATATATTATTAGATGTTAGTATTATATTTGGGTTTTATTGGTAGACATAAGATAGTATTGTTTAGTCATAAGGGGTTGGTTATGAGAGAGTGTATGGTCATTTTTCGTCGTAACCATCCTAACGATACCATCGATGGTAGAGAAATGTATCATTAATGAATTAATTGATACGATTATATAAATAACAAAATATTTATTCGATTTTTTGTTCCTGAATATAGTTCTAACTGATATATTTTATTTTATATTCATCACATGATTGATGTTCCATTATTAACTTTTGATCTCGTGTAGTACCATGCACTAAAGAAGTTGTTTTATCAGAATTCTGGAGGGATCTGCTTATGAGGAATAGTAATTGAATGATCTCATTGACCATATCCTTGTACAATAATTATTTTTCACATTCAATGATCTAAAACATGGGTTATCACTTTCAATTCAATATTTTAAATATAATAATCCTCAAAGGGATGATTTTATTGATTTACCCTATGTGTATCTTCAATAGAATCAATTTTTCCCCCTAGAATGATTGATCCTCATTAGGTGGATGATTTTTTAGGAAATATTTAATGAATATTTCAATTACTGGATACATATAATTCTATTATTAAGATATTATTCATCTTAAATATTTATGGTTTTAGTATGTTGAGGTTTGATATTATAGTTTTGGTGAATAAGAATGCGGGCATGGAAAGGAAATAATTCAAGACTCTTTTTATAGATCACTTTTTTCTAGATTAAATGTTCTTGTATATTTTCATAGAGTTTATCTACCTTTACTAGGGTGAGTGGACACTGACTTCATACAATAATCATTTTTATATTTCTTAGTTAACACCTGATGTTTTTTCCAAGGACAATCTAAATACTTGAATTTTCTAGATGGGTTCTAAATCAGATATACAGACATATTTCATTATGTTTATGATTTCACCTTTTAATAAAGTTCCATATGGGAATCTTAGGCAATAAATTGACCTGAATATTATTTTATTTTTGGAGGGTGTTCCGCATTCTCTTAGTGGAATTATTTTTTGTTTTATTAAGGGGATGGTAAAGATAATTGAACATAATATTGGAAATAGTAGTGGTTTTATATGATATAAATATTTCTCAAGATCACATGAAGTGTCTCATAAATTCCAATATAATTTTTTCCATTTTGTAGTATTTTGGAAAATGATGCGTTCTTTCAAAAAGGAACCAAAAATTTGCCACTCATTTATATGTTCATGCCACTTATAGAGGGTTTTCCATTTTTTTCATCCCCACATAGTGGTATAATCCCATCAATAACAAGAGGATCTATATAACACTCAAATAATTCAATAAAAATTTAGCTCTATCCATATTAATCATGAATGAAAGAACTTTACATATTGGGAGTGTATCTGATGATAACTAATATAGTTCTTGTGATAGTGATATGAACCATTTACATTGTTTCAAATTTGGTGACTAATAGTTTTGATATGGGTGCCTATAATTTTCACATATAAACCTGGAATCTAAATTTTTTGAATATAAAATTAATATTATGACTAATTTGATTGATATAGAAATAACTCTTAAGAAAAATTGAGATAATGGCCCATGATTACATTTTTAAACCATCTCTTTATCATATATCACTCTCATTTATGATTTGTTGGACTTCATAAGAACCCTCCAGATGTTATTCATGGAATGGACTATATAGATTCTCCTAAATCTCAAATTCACTATTCTCAATCATAAGGGAGTTAATAATATTTGGGATACAAAATATCAAACATTATTTTTTGTCCTAAAGAATCATTTTACTTTATCTCAATTTTAGACTGTTCTAGAGGATGGTCTAAGCTGTGTTGTATTTTTTTTATGATTTAAGATAATGTTTGGGTAGTGTTATCAAGAAAGTTTATCACATGGTAGATTATGGTTGATTTTATATTAATCAAGATGAGGCGGAAAATCCCACATATGATTTATAACTCACAACTATTATGTGTACCCATAAGAATGGGAGACACTATATTTTTGAGGAATCGTTTTCGATTTACCCTATGGACAAGATCATGACATATACAATTTCACATAAGTATTTTATATTCTGATAATGGTGATTTTTTTAGTTCCATAAACCATTTTACATTTACATTTCCTCTACCCCTGGAAAGGGGAACATTGTTTCTCAGACTCATAAAATGATATTTCTAATCCATGGATGAATGAATCCATCAGAGGAGTGGAATCTCCATGAAATAATTTATCAAATATTGTTTGGAGTTTTGGAGGATTGGATCATGACTATTCAAGATAGTTCTTATTTTACATTTGATCTTCTTGATATTACCCTCTATGATAAGAATATTAATAAATATTAATGAGGGATTAAGAATTTTTTATATTATGGGGAGATCATTGGTGAATGGTCTATATATCTTGAGGGAATAATTTTCTTCACAAAATATTTTTTCATCCCACCACCTACAATAATGGTTTGGATGAGTGTTTTTTATCATTCATAGTCGGAGGATCACTAAGGTGTGATTGGGATGTTTTATGATATCATGCATTGTTTCTGGTGGATAGGTATAAAATTGGATATCATTGATCTGGTTTTATGTTGTTATAATTTTTATTAAATAATGTTTGGGTATTTTAGTCTTTCATTTACACTTTATCCACTCTATATTCTTATTTGTTAATGGGAAGAGATATTAATTGATTTATTTATTTGGGTTTCAGATACTCCTTATGAAAGTGATTTTATTTTAACAGTGATTGACTGGTCAAGTAAATATGTGCACTTTATTCCTATTCATAATACAACCACTGTTACTGATTTATAAATTTATTATATTCTAGAAGTTCCAAGGTTTTATAATGTTCGATATAAAATAGTTTTGGATTGGTATACATTGAATAAATCATAGCATTGGAGAGGCTTCCAGGAGGATAGGGGATCCTAGGTGATGCTGAGATCTGAATACTATCCCCAATCAAATGGTCAGACAGAACGAGCTTTATAAATATTTGATGACACGATACATGTTTCTACCTATTAATCTAGTTGATCATTATATTTTTATTTTTGGATGGTTCTATTTTAATACAAAAATAAAAAACAATATACAAATTTTACCATGTGCTCTAGATTTTATCTCATTTAATGATTCAATTATGAAATAAAAAATAAGGGATGTTGGCACTAAAATTATTGAGATCTTTTGAGTTTATTAAAGGCACTGTAAATTATGGAGATCATTTAGATTTACCAAAAATAATTACATTTTAAATGATTTGTTTCATGTATCATAGATGAAGAAAATTATTTTGAACCCACCTCATGTTTTTAATTTGGTCGAAATTTATATGGAACATAGCATCACAGTGACTAAGAATATAGATTGCATTTTTGTTAATAAAATTTTGGTTCACCATGGGAGATTCATAACTTTAGTATGAATTCGGTGGAATCATGGTTTTGATTCCCATGAAACAAGGGAGTGTGATAGGATGATGAGAAATGAATGAACTTATCGGTATGTGGATGTATTTTTTAGAGGAGGGATTTTAGGGGATGAATGCCTTCTGGAGGATTGAATTGTGAAGCCCTCCAGGTCACTTGTATTTTATCTTTTGATCCATATTTTGGAAAATTTTAGATTCAACAGTGATTGAGTTTCGTGTTTCCTTAAAATTTGTGTTATTATTATTTTGTGTAAAACATAAAGGAAGACTTCGTGGATGTGTATGTGTTCTGTGTGGGAGTCTTCTATGTAAAATGGTCATTCTGGAAATGTTAATAAGTTATGCGTCATCTCAGGTGAAATTTGATTTGAATATTATTGTTGAAAACATCCTAAGGGACCTCACAACTTCATAGATGAAAAAATGGTGAGTCTATATTGAATTATATTTCAACACCACAACGTGTACTATTAGAAGGGTATATCTCCTAAAAAAATCCACCATGTTGTGGTGTGAAACCCCAGGCTGCGATGACTGTTGTTTATTCCTCTCTCATTAATAGTCATAAAGGAAACAATGTATTTTATATTCATGAGGTATGTTGTTTTTAATATAGTCTATATCAATTGAAACCATTATAACTTTATTAATTTGAAATTGTTTCTTAATTTATTCCTAATGTGAGAGTCATGATTCTTTGTAAATGTTTTAAAAAAGATTTATGTGTTATGAATCTTAATTTGACATAACTTTTCAAATAAAATGTCCATTATATGAAAATAATATTTTATATAATTGATTTATCTTGAAATAAATTTGATGATGATTCAAGATAAATGAATTCATGAAATGTTGTATATGTATTGATTGAAAGGATTTTTTTAATGGAATGAATTTTTAAGAGAACTATTTGATATTAGTTTTTAAAAATAAATGGTATTTTGGGATTGTGGTTTCGGTCATCCTGGGTGATTTTTAATGAAACCAATTTGTATTTAATGACTTTCTCTTGATTTATTTATATGAAGAATGTGGGATCATGGGTAGCTAGGTAGGTGGCATGGGACCAGAATACAAAGCATTTATTAGGCCTATAGAGAAATGAATTGATGATGAAGGAACAAATAAAAATTTATTAGGGAAGGGGGTTCATTATTTTTATTGGATTCTTATTCCCCAAATTCCTTGGATCTAGGGAAGTGTTTGCACATAAAACAATATTACATTAAAGTTTTAGGTCCACAATTCTTGATTTAATCTATATCATGGATTATAAAGATGGATCTATTGTCTAAAATTATATATACATAAAAATATTATTAAAATTATTTACTCAATCCCATTTTTATTGTGATACTAATTCAAGTATCCTATGATAAAATTTAAATTCTTTCTCGATTTACACTTTATATTGAAATGATTTGGAAAGAAATTATTATTATTGGTTCTGAAGAGAATTAAAATTTCATCTTTTTTCAAACATTTATCATATTTGGTTAATTTAATATGGACTATTTATTTAATTTTTTGTGGGATCCGATTATGATAGTGTCTCTCACACCATACAAATACATATGAATGTATATCAAATTTCTTTTTCTAGGTCCAACTAATGGAAAATCCCTACTTTAAGATAACAGTGTTCATGTTAGAGGTACCTAGGGAGTTTCTAGTGATAGTGGGAATTTGTTAGCCATATAATATAAGTAAATATTATTTTTCGTGTTTTCTTTTAGTTACATCATGTATTTTATTTGGATTTATGCTTTTGGTCATTTAAAAATATGTTTTCTGGTACTTTTCTATTTTTTACTATATTACAATACCGACATTTTATGGATTATTATCCACATCCATTAATTTTTACAGTTATTTTTGTGGCCAAATCATTCCAATTTGTTGTTTATAATCCCTATAAACTACTCAATAGATCATGATGATAAGAAACACACTTTGTTGGGGGTTATAGATGACTTATGTTTTAGTTTATAACATTATATGAGTTAGTTCATAAATTTTCACCTTCTTATGATATTATAGT
The DNA here is from genome assembly GCA_963277665.1 of Viscum album. Taxonomy (NCBI): domain Eukaryota; kingdom Viridiplantae; phylum Streptophyta; class Magnoliopsida; order Santalales; family Viscaceae; genus Viscum; species Viscum album. Next base: position 2,127,929,977 of record OY728119.1, read on the forward strand.
TTTTGAAGTACAATAAATATTCTAAACTATTATAGTGAATCATATAATGTAAATGTAATTGTAATATATTTGAAATATCTCTATAATTCAACTGTGTATTCTAAAACACATTATTATTTCAGAAAAACTACATTAAAAATTCTCATTATATCATTCCCTACACCATCATATCATATTATCAGCAATGAAACAACAATAATCTCTTTATATATTAAATTTATAAAAAACTATAATTTAATCATCATTACTACTATCAGCTAATTGGATATAAATCTTTATAACCTCTTGACCAAACAAATTGAAATATCCACCATCAAATTACACATAGAAGTCCAAATTAACTGAATTATACATACAATTGAGGACCTGTGACACTATTACTAATAAAGAAAAATGTAATGGAAAATCAGAAGACATTAGAGTTTCTTTCTAAGGAACTAAGAAACACCTCCAATAATATAAGAAACTCCAACTCTGATAAAACTTAATCATCTAGAAAGTTGATCCTCTATTATAGAAACAACAACAAGAATTGCATTAAGGGAAACATCGAATTGTCTACAAAAATTGAAAATTATTACAAATATCTAACTATTCCAATACCTTATAAATATTTCACCAATATATGGAACCCAAATCATCAAGTGTCTTATTAATTTCCCTTCTGACATGATAAGTTAATGTTTAAAGCACAATTACCCCATGGGTGAATTATCATTGAAAATGATTTCTTTTCTTATAATTAAATATATGATTATTGTTAAAATATATTTTCCCATAAAATAAATAATTTTCAAATTTATACAGTTTTAGTGAAAATTTAAAACAATTCCCCATAAGTATCATCTTAATATGAAACTTCAATCATATCTTCTTGAGGTGAAACAAGATGAAATTTGATCACTATGCCTCCTCAAAAAAAACATTCTATAAATAATGAGTTACAAAAATATCATCACTCAACACATCTAAAAACATGAAAACATTATATCAAAGAGTTTTCCATATACTCAATTAGGTGTTTATTTTGAATACTATTGAAAAATATATCTACACATCATCAAAATAAAGGCCCAAAAATAGAAAAAATATTCTATAATTTAATCATTATCTCATGTAACTCGCCCAAAAAGATGAAACAATCATAATCCACCACTTATAATTCATCCAAGAAATTAGATCAATTTCAAATTGAGTAATATATATATCAACAATATGAAAAACCAAATAAAATAATTATTTTCATACGTTACAATGAATCCCTTAAGAAGTATTAGTCTCTCCTCACAATGGATTCATTAATAAATAAGTCTTATAAAATTCCACAAAATCATGAGTAATCTCAACCTCTATAATACCACTTAATTAGGATCTTAATCATTATTTTGTTAATAGTTGATAACCTCTCACCCAAGATTCACTTGATGAAATACTAAAAATTCTCAAAAATAAATAAGATTGATAATCTGATTATGGAAAATCCAGTCATTATTACTTTTTTATTTCGTATAAAATTGAAAATATTATATTATTAGAATTTTAACGGAAACACAAAATCTCAATAAATTTTCAGGGTTGTGAAGAGGAAAATTTTATAACATTTTAAAATTGTATCCCTAAAACGATTATATATTACATATAACATAACAATGAATTTGGATATATCTAGTTATGACCTATATAATATGCATGCACCGTCCTAAAAAAACACACTGAGAGATCATAATTTATTTTCTTTAAGTAAAAAATTTATTCCTTGTTTAATACAAAACATTGATCTTAAATGAATCATGATATGCAATTGAAATATTAATGTTTAAATATAAAAATTAAGAACAAGTCCTTTGTTTGGAGGATATGAATCGAAATAATAATATGATGAAATATAATGAAATAATTTTTCAAAAATTAAATTAATAAGTAATCAAATATTTATTAATATATTTTTGAAATGATGTAAAAATAATTTCAAGGTAAGGGGATATTTTTCCAAAAATTTTATTGTGGAATATTTTGTTGACTTAAAAGATTAAGTTAATCGCAACTAATAAATGATTCAAGTAAATAGGTAGATTATATGTTCATATAAATGCTTTATTATTCATTTGATATATGTTTTTGAAAATCAATGATAATATATTTATTTTATTCCATAAAATTACATTCCATCCGAAAATGATTTTTATTCAATTTTTTGTTTGAATGTGATATTTTTTATGTTTTTTATAAATTGTATCTTAAAAAGGGAATATATAATGATATCATAATTTAATATTAATATTAGAATGTTTTTTTTATTTTATAGAAAAAGATGATATTTGAGTGCATAGTGAAAAATACAGATTTAAAAAAAAGAATCATTTATTTTCACAGAATAATATGATTTAAAATTAATATTTTTTGATAATATATTTTATTAAATTATGTAAAAAGATTATAAATAATTCAATTAATTAAAAAAATAATTTGAAGACTATTTAATTTTGGAATAAACACATTTTTAACCATAGAATCTCATTTCTTTTAAAACTATTTTTCAATTAATTTCACACATTTATCTTCATATTTATTTATTCCACGTATTGAAGTGGAATTTTGAAACATGGATTAAATTTTTGGAATTATAATTATCAAATTTTGTATATAGGTCCGTTTCGGTCAATATCAATAGTAATCATGTATAATATGTGTTACCTCGGTAAGTGTGCAATGTGTAAAAGAGGAAAACATATATAAGAAAATACCTAAACATCTCCATAAAAATCATTTACATCATTGTATTAGGGTATCTTGACCATGAATAATATTTATTCAATTATTCTTTTATTAATTCAAACTTTTCTTTTAATTATCACAATTATATTTTTTTAATTAAAGAATAAATGGGAAATTTTACTCTCATTTTATAAATCTCTCTAATATATATTCATTGGTATATAAAAGAAGTTAATAGTTGTTATAAATTGTTATTTTTGATATTAATAAATTATTTTTGTGATATTAATTTATTTTTAAAGAACATTAAAGTTATAATTACCTTACATTCATACGTAATGCCTATACAAAAATTATGCAAGGAGTAGAATAATCAATGTAAATAGTTCAAAAAATAATAAAATTAACCTTTTTTGGAATAATTGTATTATCTAATTAATTTAATATGTATGAATCCATTATTTTTAATGTCTATTGATTTTATGTTGAAATCCCATTTCTGTCTTGATGACTTTGAAATAAAATTAATTAAATTTTCCAAAAATGAGTTTATTGATATTTTATGAGGAATAATATTTAATTTAAAGGTATTAAATTAAGAGATGTATTTATATAGGAAAATTGAAATGGAAAACACTTCCAAATGCATTTCATTTACTAATTTTTAGCAATGTTCCACCTCAAAAGTAAATTTATAACCCTTAATGTTAAAAGGTAACCCACTATCCTAATAGACCCACACCTTTAGAGAACATTATATAGATAAAAATATACCTAAATACCATCCCAAGCATCATTTTCACTTCCAATAGGATATGTTCTCGTCAAAATACCATCCTATAGTGATTAATGTGTAATCTAGTCAAGGTTTCCTAAAGAATATTTTTTACTGAAACTGAGTTCATTCATTTTATTTCTTATTTTACCTTATTATATTGTATTATAAAACATTTTATAAATAACATCAATATCTAAACTATACAAATAAGATATTATGACTATATTATATCCCTTTCTAATCTCCATCACTATAATAGGGTAAATGAAAGCACCCCTCATGCTTATGTGGGGACTAACCTACACAAATTTATGTGATTATTTCTCATGTTCATCTTCAATAGGTGATTATATAATTGTATTTAATGTCTAAATTTTTTAAATTAATTAATAATAATTATTGTAGAGATGATGGAATTATTTCCATGTTGAAAAAGTTTACGAAACAAAAGTTGTTCTACCATTATGAACCAGAAGCCCTCAAAACATTAAACATGAACACAAATAAGTTAATAAGTATATAAAAAATTTAATTTAATTAAAGAAAAGGGATAAAAATATTTTAATAGGACTAATTTTTTTAATCATGTATAAAATTAATATAAGTTAATTATATAAAAGATAATGTACTTATTTTATGTCTTCGACTCAAGGTAAGAGGTTTCCTAACACAAATTATTTTTCCACGTGTATTTTTTATTCATAATTATCTATGTTATTTTATGATTATGTTTATAATTTCCTCTTAATATTTTTATTTTTTTAATTTTTTTTATATGGATAGATATTTTTAGTAAATAACTATTTCATTTATTAATTTCACTTTAATATTTTGATCATTGAATGGGATTCTCGTCTCTCTTATGTTTTTGTAAGAGAAATTCCTTATTCAATAGTTGTTTTCATCATGAGGTTTATACACTTAGAACATTTATCAGTTTTAACATTATCTCCTTATGTTAATTATATTTAAATTTCATATTTTATGTTGTTTATTATATGGTATTTTTTATTAAATATTTCCTAATTGGTAATGGATTTTCATTTTAAAACTCATTGTTTTATTTCCCTCTAAAATATTTCTATTATATGTTGATGATTATAAAAGGAATCATAAATTTTATTAATTATGTTTCAAAAAAAGTAATGGGTGTTTTCAAATACTTTTTAATTTCTCCAAAAATTATTAAACGGTATCCTTTAAATGATTTTCAATTGGACTCGATTTTAACATTATAAATTTATGAAAGATTTTTTTTCTTTAAAATATATGTCATCGATTAATATTAACACCATCATGAACATTTTTTTATTTGGATTTTTTTATTTCTATTTTTATTTTCAATGAATGGAAATTTTTCTTGATTCTAATTTTTTTAAAATTTGATGAAGAAATGTAATATTTCTTGTATTTTAATTTTTTTGAATACTATACAAAAATTAATTTTCATAATTTTAAACATAATTTGATGATTATTTTTATTTATTATAAATATAATATAAATATAATATCCCACTTATTTAATTGGATGGATTATGATTATGTTGTTCTATATATTGATAGTGCAAAACTTAACATTTCATAGAAAACATTTAAATATAAAAATTTATTTTGATTTGGTATTGTTTATTTATTAATTTATTTAATATTACAAATTAATTAGACATATTAATTCATGGGGGAATGTCATATCCCTTTGAGGAATAAATAGGTTTCATGAAGTAGACTACCTTGGGTATCTGGTGTATTATTTCTTAATTTTTTTGATGTCTTGGCATGATGATTTGAAAATGTGATGAGGATGTACATCCATATTAATTTAATAATTATCAAATATTATAGTTTTTCCCACATAATAATTATTTTATTTTTTTATCTATCTGATTTATATTTTGTTATATTTTTTGGAAATATTTTTTTTCTTTATGATTAAAAAATTATTTGATTTAAAATATTGGTTATGACCTCATATGGGTAATTGGATTGTTTCCAAATAAAAAAATCATGTTATTTAAGAGACCCTGATGAATTATTATTTTACCCTTTATTTTTTGTGAGATATTTTATCAAAATTTTTGGGAAACTTTTTTTCAGAACTATGTAACTGAATATTTATAATTGAAATTTATTATAAGAAAAGGTGAGAATCATTTTGAGTTTTCATAAATTTAAAATGGATAAATGGGTATCCATTATTTTTTATATCCCTTACAAGTCTTTGTTTTTATCATATTAAAATTTAATATGTTTCCCATTGGGTTTATGGATGAGTTAGAACTATAGTATGGACTATCTTTCATTAAGGGGATCAATCTTAAATAAAGAAAACATGATTTTAATGAAACATGAGTTTAAATTTTATAATCCTGTATTTGTTGAATAAAATTAAAACCTAGTATAAGTCTCCAATTTATATTGTAGGATTTTAATATTGAAATGGTCTTCTGAATAATTTTAATCATTTAATAGAAAATATCCTCAAAATGTAAGATACATAATCCCTTTATTAATTATTTAATTATGGGTTATTTATGTCTTGGTAAATTATAGGTTGAACCCAATGAAATTTATAATGAATCTTATTAACACTATTTAGGAACTAATTTAGTATATAACATAACAGTATAATAGATTCTATGGATACGTCTTTGTATTAGGGAATATCCTGATACGTTGATAAAGTATGGGTTATGTGGTTTTTTAGGAAAATATATCCCTTCTAGGATATTGGAATGTGGATATAGTTATAGAATAGATACACATATGGATAACATCACTAAAATGGGGTTGATTTGGTACTAACATGATCATCCCTGATGCTAGATGATTGTACCTACGATAAGATGCCCCCAAGATTCTCTTTGGGGATACTCTGGAGTTAATTCACACCTTCATTATGAACAATTATAATGAGTATTTGGAAAAATTCAATCATATACTATAATATTATATGGTGATAAAGGTAATGACAAAATTTCTTTAGTGTTTTAGTATAAGGTTTTATAATATTATTAAATTCAGAGATAACACATTTTAGGTTCTACGTGGTGAGATTACATTGGGAGTGTTTATTGAGTACTAAATACATTTTTGGGGATATGCAACCCAAATTATTAACTAATTCTGTAGCGAAAAATTTATTTGATGAAGAATGAACTTATATCATGTTGGAAACTAGTTGAAAGGTATTGATAACCTTTAGTGTTAATTTTATTTTCAATGTTGTGTTAATTATGGTTATGTAGGATAAAATAGTTACTGTATTTTGGGAACATGTTTTTATTTTATTGTTAACATTGGGATATTAATATGATTTGGTTACTATGTGAATAATGTTATTTTAATAAAATTTCACTACATTGGTAACATTACATGATTATGGAAAATGGAATAATATTTGATATGATGGGAGTTTATTTTGGGAATAATAGCTGAGATTATATTTAGATGATGACATGGTTTTTTTGTTGATTCATGTTAATTATTTAAATGATTATAATTTATTTTTAGATTATGTAATTAGGGAATACTCATTTTTTTTTATAAAATATATAATTTATTTACTCGTTTGATGGTAAATGTTAAATTAATATTAAAAGAATATAATTTCAACTAGTTTAATATTTTTTTATTCTAAACATGGTGAGGATGTTTTGGAAGAGATTTAAGGATTGATACTTATTGAATAATTTTACACAGATTTTCAAGGTTATTATTGATGTTTTAGAGATTAATTTATTATTTCTTCATATGAATTTCTATTCATATCAGGTATTATCTATATTTTTACAACTACTTTGGTTTTGATAAATTGATTGCAATATGAGAAATTGTTTTTTGTATTTTTTTATTAGATGAATTTTAGATTTATTTCATCAATTATGAAAAATGAATCACATATTATTTAAAATATAGTATTAATTTGTTGGGGAAAACATCTTGAACTAAATATAGGGGCTGATTTTTTTTATTAAAAATATATCTAGCATTTATACTTTCTCATTCCCACTATCATAATCGTTAAATTATCCATCAACTATAAGGGTAGGATCTTGAAAAAAAATCCATTTACAATAAGTAATTATGAATTAGTAATATTCATTTTCTCATAAAAATTAATTTATTTTTCCCTAACATTATCATGATCACATTATCTTTCACTTTAGGTTGTTCCTTAAATTTCATTTTATCCCTCCATGTTTAAATATTCAGTTCATGCTTTTGTTATCATCATATAAGTACCTAATTATGTGTTACTATTAGTGACTGTAATATTACTATTTACAGCATTCCAATAGAATATTTTATTATCCATTTTAATTATTTCAGAATTCATTGATGTAATTTTTAAATATTTAAAATTTCCCCTTTTTTTGACTGTTTTATATTACACTCAATGGAATTGATATTTAAAAATGATTTAATCCTTTTTCTATCTGATATAATGAAAAATTGTTGAGACTCAACTTTAATAACGAGGAAGAGTGGACCACCCTATAATTTTAAAATTATTTTCCAAACATGATATATTTAATTGTTTATGGATTACTCTAACATCTATGTTTTTCAGTGTATTATTTTTAAATATTTGATAAGTTATTTTTGAGTCTAGGCATCCTGATGGGGAGAAATTTTAAGGCCTGATGTATTTGGAATAAATTTTTGAAAAATATTAAAATATTGAATGGAATGCACACACGTTTTTGAAAAAAAAGGAATAACTACTAAAAGGGTTCCTAGATAAAAAATCAATGGGCACTATTGTTTTTAGAATGATGGTTTTACCTAATGAGTGGCCTAACAATGGTTGGTGTAGGTCATTTGTAAAAAATTAATTGTGGGAAAAAATAATGAAATTATTTATTTATTTTATTGACAGAGTGATGTAGTAACTTTTTTTCATTAAATATATTCTTATTTATTAATTATACGGTTAGCTGCACTAACCTAGAACTTTTGGAGGAACGTTAAAGAGAGAGAGTGTGCTCTAGGAATACTTATGGATGAATAAAGACAGATCGATGATTGACGAACCAAAATTTTGAAGGACCTCACTAGTGAACGTAATAAATCTTCATTCATAATCAGCGAATGATACAATAATGGTAGGAAGTGTGTTTAATTTTTCTATTTACTCATTCATAATTTCATTGATGAACACAAATCATTCAATGATTGGATTGATTTGCAGATTGATCACCTCGTGTGAATGGTTTCATATTTCATGGATTATATGGGAGATTATGAAGGGTTATTAAATCCTCATCATTTATAACTCTTATGGAAATGGATTGAGGTAGAAATGAAAAAGGTTTGAGGTTATTTACTTAGGGGTTTCTTAGTTATTTTCTCACCCTTTTCTCATTCATTACGGGTGGCCCATTGGTTTTTGGTTTGAATCTATATCGATAGATCGATCATTGTGCACAAGATTCATGGTGTAACGATCCGTGATTGTAGATCTGAACCTTGTGTGATGCATTGGAGGTGTTATGTTAACATCAGAAGATAGATAAATTCAGTTTGGAAACCCCTAATTTCATTCTTCAGACATAAAATATGAACCAGATGATCACCATCAATATCTTAACAGATTCAATGGTTAGAGTGTGTTGCTCAATTATGGCATGACTCAGTTGGAGAAGATCCATATAATTCTGCTTGATTGCAGCTTGATCTGTAGGATTCGGGGATACCAAATTGGGATGGAGGAAGAACTATGGATTTTGGAATATCACATAAAACACAGTATGTAATATTACATGGTGATTGGACCCCCCGAATTTGGAACTGTGTTTTTTTTGAAGTTATTTATCACATTACATGGGACCCCTATCACACAATGTGTGATCCTCTCCGAATGAATCACTATGTTCTTAAGAAGTACAAGAACATGACTTGGGGTACATGGGAATGAATACATTGTGTACTACCACATGGTCATGTATTGGCATACACAGACCGATATATAAACATGGATTGAACGCACGACATGGCTAGAAGACACGAGTAGAGAACTATGTGTCTCTACACATTGTGTATATATATACTACATAACATGTGAGGATTTTAACATGGGAAAGACATGAGATAGTTGAACAAACCATGTACCCCAAAGGGTATATTGTCTACTCCCATCAAGAGTGCTTGAGGATCATTTTTTTTCCAAGATTGAATCAGTATATGTTCTTTGAATTTCCTTAGTGCTTTCCTCTGGGATAAATTATGGAATTACATCCAAATCAATAGATTGAAATCTCCTATAGAGGATGAGTCATAGATAGAGTTTTGGTGTCCCTCAATAAGACTATTGTGAGGTCCCCTATCATTCATTGTAGAGTTTTCGGAATCATCATGACATCCTTTAGTAGGAGGTTTATCCTCTATCTAGTGGTCTACAAAAATATGGTTTTTGGAACCATTATCATATGATCCCCTATTTAGTGAGTTGATCTAGATCTAGTTGGTGGTTTCTCACAACGGTTCTTAGCATGACGCATGTATATGTATCATAGTGTTCTCAGACTAGTATATTTGCATTGGGAGGGGACCAAATGAGTGAAACCACTATGTCGAGTGTCTCCAATTATAGCATGCGTCAAAGAGTGAATTCTCTTATAATGTGCACTTATTTGAGTAGAATATTTTAGGGATCAGTTGGATTTGACCTCTTAAGACGTGGTGTCATACCTAAGTATATCTAGGTTTTTTTTCTATTTCTTGTTTCTATGATAAATTATTACATATTGTAATGAGATTAATATAACTTTTTCTTTTTGTTTAGTGTTTTTGGGGTGACTTGATGAGTATTTTTGTACTCAACCCTAAAGGGATTTTCCTGCATGTGTTGTGTCTTGTGAAAATGATGGCCCTCTTAAAGATTTATTATGAGTATAGGGAGCGAGTAAAGCATAACTGGAGCTGGACAGACCGAGGTGTTTATTGGGAGTGTACCTTTGACTTTTCCCCACCCTTATATCATGTTTGACTCTTCATAGTTTCTATTAGACATGAGCACAATCTCTTTTTTTGGTGGGCCTGAATTTGAACCTGGTTAATTTTCCTTTACTTCCTATAGTACTATATTGTGGGATCATATATCTATACATTCATTACTTATATTGGTTTACAGTTTTTTATTTCATAGTATGAAGATGTGTGTGTGTCCATAGGTAATTTTTTCTAATGCCTCCAATTTTTGGGATATGCCTACTTAGCACTGGTCGCTAGCCACTAGCCAATTAGATGTGGTCTTGGTGTACTCACAGTTTGGACCACAATGAGTGGGGTTGTTACCTGATGGTATCAGTGGTGTCATTTCTACATTGGTACTAGGAGTTAAGATATTGTTTTGGGGAAATATTGATAAGTGTTTTGAGTTTGGATTTATGGATAGAGACTCTAGTGTTGGTGCGACTTCCGATGTATCCATAAACCAGTACTGTGATCATATTATTTTCAACTCGGTACATGAGAACACTGGTTTCATGGAAAAAATGGTACATGTATCGAATAAGAATTATTTTTCTCCATGCCATTATGGAGTTATCTCCAAATATATACTATTTTTATTGTGCTACATTTTCGTTTATTTTAAGATTCCACCACATGGACAATCAATCATGATTCCACTACATTATACTGAAGATGATTCACCTCAAAATGAGGCATCGATACATGGGTTAGTACTAGAGAGAGCTCCCTCGAGTGTTTTTCCAGCAACACTACGACCTGTTGGAAAGCATCTAGCACCAACACAACCAGCTAAAGATGTAGATAAACTATGTGGATTTCATTACTTCAAGAGGCAGTGATCCCTTAGGTTTTTTTGTGAGCTAGACACCCAGGTGGAGAAAGAGAGGATAGAGGAATTCACCCACATTTTCATATTATGAGGATGCCTTTCAGTCATATGGATGTCTGGCACACGAGTATTCTTCTGGGATCTACTAGTTTATGATGTATCTTAGTGACTCAGTCACATGATGAGACAACTCTATCCTTGATATACATCGAGTGTCTCTTCAAATAGGAGTTCAATCTAGCCATGTTTCAATCAGTAATACTACATGATATTTTGGATATGCAATAGTGCCAATATGATTATGGAAGAGTGTTTCAAAAAATTTGATAATATTTTGTGATACTCCATGGATATTGTATAAGACCCATTATTTAGGGCTCATACATTTGATCAGAGAATAGGTCAGGACATAAGGGATTTTGTGGCATCCCTTATCATTTCTACATATACAGGGGTACTTGAGTGATCCCTATTAGTGGAATGAGTTTTTGTGGAGTAGAATCCAGTTGCGGGAGCTAGTAGTGGTCACCATGTAGTTATGACCTCAGTAGCAGTTATCTGGAAATAGTAACAGGGATATGGTAAGATCATGTGATTTAGAGGATGATCATAAAACATAGTTTCAATAGTGTTAGGCACCCAGAGTATCAATAGTAATAAAAGGGACATGCTATATTTATCATGTGATGATCGGGTAAATGTGGTGTCAGATTTCCTGACTCATCATACAGCATATTAATAGATGGTCAAAGGACTTCCTCGACAGATATAGATTCTAGAGAATGGGGGTGTGTAGGGCGTAAGTTGTGGAAGAGGGGAAAATTGGGTACCAGGAGGTGGATGGAGGTTTGAACTATTTCATACACGACCCCTTGGAGGTCTAAGATTTAATCTACGAGCTATTAGATTGGGTTGAGGCCAACCATAGACTAAGGAGGCCTATTACCCTAAGTCTCTCGGGATGATATGCGGTACGATATATAACTTTTCCACCATAGTCACCGTTTTGATAGAAAAAGATGATAGTCATTCTTTTCTTGACACAAATCATGTTCAATAAACATAAATTCTAGTTGAACCATTAACTCAAACCTTACACATGGAGACTCATATTAGATGAGACACGATGATAACTCACTAGTGTCGACAGTGGGACCTAACTCTTATAGGTGAGAGTTTGAGTTGGTATCTCTTAGTAGCAGCAATGAGGGATTAAAATTTCATTCTCAGTATGGACAAGTTATCCATAGTTCATGCTCATATTGAATATTTTTGGCAAAGAGTATGGTGTATCTAAAGTGATGGAACCATCCTTTCCTTTTTGGTGTATGGGAAATCCATGTCGTGTAGTGTAGACTCACACATAATAGATTGAAACATATTTCTCATCAGTTGGCCAGCCTCACCCTTGATGAAGTGGATGATATGTGTCCTCATATTCCTACAGTGGAGTTTTTTTATGAGGATTTCATTCCTGATGATGAACCAAGATTACCACCCCATCAAGAGATGGATTTATGCATCAATTTACACCCCTGGATGAAATCAATATCTACATCTACGTATCGTATGTCTCTTGTAGAGCATTATGAGATAATGATACAATTGAGTGACTTACAGAAGAAGGTATTCATGAGAACCAATGATTCTCCCTAGGCGGACCCAGTTTCTTTTCAAGTAGGCGGACGAGAGCTTCATATTATGTGTATATTTTCAGGTCTTGATCCTAGTGACTATGATGAAAAAGTATCCACTACCAAGGATCGATGACCTCTTGTATTAGTTGATAGGGGAAATTTTCTTCTCAACGATTGACCTCAGACCATGCTATCACCAATAGTGAGTAAGAGAAGAGGATATACTGAAAATGACATTTATATGTTGTTATCTTCAATATGAGTACTTGGTGATTCCATTTGTCATGAAAAATTCCCCAATAGTGTTTAGTGGACTCATGAATTGTATCTTTAGCATTTCATTAAATGGATTATGGAAGTCTTCATTGATGACATCCTAATGTATTTATCATTTGAGGAGGAGCATGTGATGCATGTAAGGATAATTCCAAAAACTCTCTAATAGAACATGCTTTACAGGTATCTCTCTAAGTGTTAGTTCTTGATTTGAGAGGTCCATTTTATAAGGCACAACATCTCAGATTCTATAGTTTCAATGGATTTAGTGAATGCTGAGGAATTTCATGCTTAGGATCCACCCAAGAGTGTTACCAAGGTGCGATGTTTCATTGGACTGGTAGGGTGCAGTCGGATGTTTGTACCCAACTTCTCCAGAGTGGCATCCCCTTTACATATTTGATTCAAAAGGGATATCCATTCCTATGGATAGATGAGTTTTGGTGTGATTTTAAGCAGTTGCAGATATTATTGACAAGAGCTCCAATATTTATATTTCTATAGGATAGTGTCATGGGAAGATATTTTTGCAATGCATCTGGAACAAAGCATGTTGGTTTCCTGACATATTGTCAGGTGGTTATTTCCTATGGTTCACTAAATTTGAGACCACGTGAGAAGAACTACATTAACCGTGATCTTTTGTTATAAGTGGTAGTCTTCACATTGAATATATGGTGACAATACCTGATGGGTGAGTGGTTCATTGTCTAGTCTATCCATAAGAGTCTAAAGATTCTCTTCTCTTATAAGGATCTCATCTTGAGACAGATCTCAGGACTAGAGTTCTTCCAAGACTATAAATTTGAGATTTTATATAATAATGGGATGGGGATCGTAGTGGAAGGTTCTCTCAGAAGGAGATCCATTTCACAATTACTAAATGAGGCATAAGAGTAGTTGGCTAAGTTATAGTTATCCTTTATTGATGGGGATGGGGTGTCATACCTTTATCCAATGTTTTCCTCCCCTTTACTGGTACAATGAGTCAGGAAGGAAGACCTTGGGGATACTGAATTTGATACCATATGTGCTCTGATGTCCATAGGGAATACTCATGATGCCTAATCTAATGGTGGGGAGAACACCATTATCTTCAGAGGATGCACGATGGTACCAGTGACATTGTGTGAGAAGGTTATGAGGGAGTTTCAAAAATCCCCTTTGGTAGTACATCTATGTGTGGTGGAGATGTACCAAGTCATCCAATAGAATTTTTGGTGGGCTGGGAAGAAGAAATAAGTTTCAGAGCTTGTTTCTCAATTCCTTACTTGTCATCAAGTAATGAATGAGAATTGGGATCATGTGGGTTTAAATATACACCTTTAGGTTCCATAATAGAAGAGGGATGAATATCTATGGTATTAATTATTATATTACCACATATTTCCATGGGATAGGACTACATCTCTGTGATCATTAAATGACTCATCAAGCAATCCCACTTGCTAGCTATCTGAGAGAAAAATTTAGTAGAGAGTTTTGGACACCTCAAGGATCAAGAGATAGTTAAACATCATGAATTTCCATTAAATATTGTTTAATGTCGTGATACTCAAATTACATCCCTGTTATGGAGGTATTATATGAGGCATTTGGGACCCAGTTTCATTTTAGCGCAACATCTCACTCAAAAATGGACTATGAGATGGAGTGGACCATTCCAGTTCTGGAGAACATTTTTTGGGCTTGCATGTTAGTCGTTTACCAAAGTTGGGAGGATCCTCTACCACTGTTGGAGTTTGGGTACAAAAAAACTACCATTTCACCATTAGTATGGAAGCATTCAAGAAATCTAATTGGAGACCCTGTAAGTCACCACATTATTGTACTGACCTAAGAGAGTTTTTAATCATGGAAACAGAGTTGGTGTGATCTATTATAGAGATGGTGCAGATCATCCAAGAGTGGATGAAGACAACTAAAAACCGTTAGAAATATTATTTTCACAGCTAACATTTGCCTTTAGAGGTTAAGGAAGGAGACCATGACTTCCTTCATTTTTCACTGCAATAAGGTATATTAATAGAAGGTTGGGGTAGAAATCTATCCTTATGGTTCATCATTCCTTTATAGATAATATGTAATATTGGAGAGGAGAAATTACACAAGGATCTACCTCCGTCGTTAGATCGAGTACACAACTTCTTCCACGCATTGCAGCTGAGGAGGTATATGCATGACCCAAAACATGTCACCGATTTGGGTAATCTATATATCTAAATGGAGTGACTTTTTCTGACTACCCATTAGAGATCTCATATCGGTGGGAGAGGATCCATCTTGGGAAATTGATTCCTTTGGTGTATGTCTAGTTGAATCACATGAATCTCTATGAGATCGCATGGGATCAGGAGGCTCTAATTCATGTTCGGCACCCTCATCTATTTGTCAACTCATTTTTTTGTTTTTTGGGGTCGTAAATCCCCATGGTGGAAAGAATGTTACATCTCATATTTTTTGTGTATTGGTTTTAAATTTTTAATAGATAATTTTCATGAATAAGAACTGAGACAACCTTCATTTCTGATGCTCAGTGTAACCAAAATAAATGTTTGAAAAAATTTAGAATATTAAATACGACACACATGTGGTTTTCATGAAAATGTTGAATAACTCATAAAGAGGTTCTGAGATCAAAATTAATGGGTACACTTTGATTTCAAAATAAATTTTTTTACCTAGGGTGAGACCTAACTATGGTTGGCATGGTTCTTTAAAGAAAAACTGGTCTTGAGCATAAAACAAATGAAATAATTTAATTATCTTATTGATACAAAAATGTCAATACATGATTCTTTAAATATATCATTATATCATTATTCCAGCGTTTGTAACATAAAACTAGAAATTATAGAGGATCATTACAGTGAGGGCTCTTGGAATCCTTTCCCACGAATGATAATAGACTGAGGATCGACACTCAACAGACATCAATTTGAAGGATCTCGCGAATGAATGAAACACAACATCATTCATAATAAACTAGTGATCCAAATTGATCTATCTATTTGTTTCATTTTATTTTTTCCCATTATTAATTAATCAATGAACAAAATTAAATTGAAAAATTAATAGATATTCATATTGATCACCTCACAGGGAGGGTTTTATATAGCGGGTTTTATGTGGGAGACTCCTCATGGTTGTTCATTCATATTCATATATAATTATTATGGAAATGGATTGAGGCTGAAACAAACCACTACCAAGGTTCATTAGACAGTTTGGTGAAACTATCCAAGATTGAAGATCAAGACCCAGTGCGATGCAGCAATAGTGTAACTGTGATGGAAGTTCATAGATCTCGGATGTTTTGAAATGAATGATTTTCAATCTTCGATCATGGAAGTTGATCTGAATGAAACCCTTTGATTTCTAACTATATTCTATGTCCATTGTTTTTTTTATCGAAAATTAGGTGCTTTTAGAGAAGATCTGCCTATTTAAACTTTTTTTAATCTTGATATAAAGGCTGCGATGAGGTAGAAGCTTGTGGGAGGAAAAATTATGGATTCCTAAAAAACCCATAACACATGGCATGTAATATTATATTACATGGCATGTGGGACCCCCAAAAAGCGTTGATAATGTTTGGACGGAGTTAAGTATCACTTGCAGTGTGACCCCTGTCACATGGTGTGTGACCCTCCTCGGATGACACATTGTGTACATCATAAGTACCCTAACAGAGGATGGAATACACAGGCACATACACACTGTGTACTCCAACACAGACATGGCTTGACATACCCGAACTGGTAAAGAGACACAAACTTGGTACATGAGCACGACCAGGCCACATATGCTAGGAACCGTTTGTCTCTAAACATCATGTACTCACCCAACACAGCGTGTATATAGAGACTATATTCCATGGGAGGATTTTCACATGGTAAAGACTTGGTATAGATGAACACATTGTGTACCCCCTGAGACCCTCCTGGTTTATCCATTAAGAATACATTAAGGCTCTTCATATTTATAGTTTGGACTAATATATTTTGAGTGTGTTACCTTGGTCCTTTACTAAAGGAGACATTGTGGAATTATATACCCATCAATGAACTATATTCTTATATAGAGTTTGAGTCTCATTTAGATTTTTTTGTCCCTCTACCGAACTAGAATGTGATCCTCTATCATACACAGTGGATTGTTTGGAATTTGAGTGACCTCCTTTATCCAGTTGTTGATCCTCTATCTAACATGCTACATATGTATGGATTATCAAATAATTAGAACAAGGCCCTCTATGTTTCAGGTTGGTATATGTTGGATTCGTGGTCACTCCTAGTGGGTTTGGTCATGAATTCCTCTCTGTGTATCATAGTCTTCTCAAACCATTACGTTTTATTTGGGGAGAGGCCCAAATGAGGTATATCACTTCATTGAGTGTCTCAGAGGATTACATGGCTTGTAGAGTGAGTTCCATTAGAATGGGAATTTCCTAAGTATAATTATGTGGTTGAAAGTTGTTTATGTCCAATAGATAGAGTGGTGTATTTAATGAGCATATCTATTATCATTTTCAACAACTTCTATTTGTGATACACTGTTTCATCTTGTATTGAGATGACTATACCTGGTGCTTCGTGCTTAGTGTTTTCTTGGTGTACTATGGAGTATTGTTATAATCACCCATAGAAATTATTTTCTCGCATGTGTTGTGTCTTGTGGGGATGGAAGCCCTTTTGATGGTTTCCTAGGAGGACTAGGAGTGGGTGGAGAATAGATGGAGTTCGGCAGACTGAGGTGTTTACCGGGAGCATAACATTGACATAGTCCTCCCCGTTGGAGCGGTTTTGACACCTTATAGTTATAGATTGACTTGTTTACAGACTCTCTTTGTTATGGGTATGTATTTGAACCTCTATACATTTCCTTTACATCCTGGTGTACTCTGTTATGGGATCTTAGATGTATGCATAAATTCTTTCTTTTTTTTACAGTTCCTCATTGTGTGTCTTGGAGATATGTATGTGTGTATACATGTACTTTTGGATAACACCTCCCATTTGTGGGATAATCCTACTTAGCGTTGGTTTCCAGTCCCTATCATATTGGAGGTAGGCTTGGGTTATTCATGGGTCAGACCCTAGTGGGTTAGGTAATAACATATACATAATACTAATCATAAATGAACTATGGTATACCAAAAAAAGATTATTATTTTAATTTTACTATAGTGATATAGTTCATGTCTTGATGGGTAATAATAAAAATAAAAGTACCATGATATTTATTTATAATTATTTACCTTAATTAAATGTATAAAAAATCATTCATTATTTATCTTTTGGATTGACATTGTGAAAAAATATTTTCAATGTCAGAGTGATATTTTTCATAAAATATATTTTTTGTGTGCAATGTATTTTTAACATAGTAGATTTTATTAATAAATATTGATAAATAATTATTCCTAAATATTTAGATTATATATATAATATAAATAAATAACATTAATTTAGTATTTTTTATTATAAATTTAATTTTAATGCTCTAATAATACATATTCTTCTAAAATGATTATTATTGCCTTCTGGGAATGGATATTATAATTAATTTTTTCACCCTTTTTAAATTTTATATTAAAAAAATATAAATTTTTTTATCATAATTTCATATTAGGTATTGGATGATTTTTCAGAATTTTTCTAAAAATGTTGATTTTTGATTGAATAATGAAAAATGTCGATTTGTTTTTTACAAAACCATCACTTCATTTCTTTAAAAAGGTTATTTTAAAGCCCCAATTTGTTTATGATTTATTTATTAGAATTAAATATTCAGATATACTTATAAATTATCATATTAGAAAAAAAATAATTTCTATCATATTTATATTTTGTGTAATCTCATTTTATGGTGAAAAATACATTTTTAAAGAAAATCGTGTATTTTATGACATTATAATGAAATTTATTTTTGAAAATTGTATAAATTGAATCGTAATAAATGTATTATGTATATGAAATCATGAGGTAATAATGTGTTAAATATTCACCATTTAGTTTTGTTATTATGTAACAGTAATGGGGGTCGTTATTTTTCACCTCTATAATGGTAAAATGGGTAAAAATGGGTTAAAACTATGAGATAAGACCATTAAATCACCATAAAACATTCCTATAGTTAATGGAATGAGTTTAATTTTATAAATATCGATTTATATTCTAATATTTTATAATTTCTATCCATAATCCATTGAATATTACCTTTAAATTATTATATATAATGATTAAATACAAAAAGGTCACATTATTTATTTTAATATCAAAATTATGTTTTAATTGTGATAATTTTATGATTGATACTTAAAAGTGATTTTTAATAATAATTAATTATTTTTATAGTGTTAATCTATTTTTAATTCTAATTTATTAGATAATTACCATAAATGTTTTCAAAACAATGATATTATCCATGTTCAAGTCATAGAAAAAACATGGTAAATGAATTTGAAAATAATAACATCCGTATGATTTAAATGAATTTTAGTATTGAATAATTTGTATTTAATTATTAAATATATTTAATAGTAAATGTGATTTTATTAGATTTAAATTCCTATATTTATTTTTATTGATTTCAATATAAATTAGTTGCCCAAAAATGACATTAATAATATTTAATTATAGGTTCTCCCATTTTCAAAGAGGTATTCCTTCTTAAATTTTCTATTTTAATATTTTATTTTATCCTTTTATTAGTGATTATGGGGTAAATGAATGTTTTAGGAGAATTTGGGTTGTTCAGAGTCTTGATCTCTAGTTTTCAAAGAAACAGAGTTTGATCACAGTTAGTGCATACCATGTTAGTGAAAATGAATACAAAAGAGGAAATTCAATGTTAGTAAATCCCTGATATGGAGGATGCATGACCATGAAAAATAAAGTAGATTTTTAATATTTGGAACTCTATTTCTTCTAACTTTCACCCTAGTGTGCAAGTGAGTGTGCGTTTTAGGTAGTGGAACAACACAAACTTCACATATTTTGTTTAACTTTTCACAAGGTCGTGTGAGGGGTGTGCCACTTTGATAGTAGTAGCCCATAGTTGGATAAAGATTTGTATAATGGTGTATCCAAACCTTGAGATATGTTAAATTAGTGGAAAAGAACATTTTAAACTTTCTCCCTTAAACGATATAATCAACCTTTCCTTCTCTAAAATGAACAAAAACCCCTCATATTGAGATCTATCACCATCCATCATGTTTGTATTTGAGATAAATACATTGTTTCATGTATGATTCATGTGTTATATTTCATAATGGATTTAAAATTATAGGTCTATTACTCCCCTTTATTTTGATAATGAACTAACTCTAGTATACTAGACAAGTCTCCCGAATCGGTACTTAATGTAATATAAGTAAAATAGGACAACAAAAAACATTCCTCAATTTTCTAAAAAATAACATAAATCCAATGTACATAAAGGAAATACAAGTGATACCACAAATACATATAATACAATCCATAAATATACTAAACTAATCAGTATTTCAAATCCTCACAAGATAAATAATCACCTCAAGGTCAAACTGAATCGAATGTTGTGGTAATAAGATAATCAATCATGATATAATATTCTATTCTCTTTACTGACACACTAAATGAAGAAAATAAAAAAAAGTCCAATGTCACCAGAAGGGTTTGAGATAAATACCAATTTGATTCCACCATCATTTCTATAAAATTTATAATATCAAAAATGAAACACATATACATTTTAAAACAAAACTATTTTACAAAGGAATGTCATAACTCCAAACCATTTATAAATAATTTCCTATTTTCCTATGTTGGTTTTCATAAAATCCTTTCATTTTCTAAAACAATAAATATGACTAGTGGAAGTGATAAAATATGAAAACATATCCACAAATAAATAGGCAAATAGATAGACATAAATCCAGGAAAGAAGCTATTATGTGATTTTATGTCATTAAACCTAATTTTAAAAACAGTGATAATCAATTCATTAGGAAAAATATCTATTATAAATAACCATAAATGACAAAGAACATCAAAATTTGAGACCTGAATATGTGAATATTAATACTATAAACTAAAAATTAAATCCTCTAATTGAATAATATTATATAACATTATTATTTAGTCCTACTAGCCTATATCAAAATAGATATTCTGTCATGGTTGTTGATATGACAAAAAGTTACCTTTTAATAGAACCACACACTCAAAACTTCTACCTGTGTATTTTTACTAATGTACACATGGTCTCTAATATTTATTATTCCAAATATCCCATCCAAAAAAATCTCATAAATTCATAAAATATTTACAAATTCATTCCAAGCTTCTTCATATTTTGTAAAACAATTTCAATATCTAGAAAATTCATTTTCAATGAAACACACTCCTTTAGAAGATATCATTTGTAACCAAATATAACTTATAATCATAAAACCAATGTAATTTGTTCATAACAACACGAAATTCATGAAATTAACCCATTTTATAGAAATAAATACTTAAACACGGTAGAAACCTATCTTCCGTGGACAAAAGTGACCACAAACATATAGAATGTACATTGAAAGACAAAGAATCCCAGTAAACTAAAAAGTATTGATAAAAAACTCTGTAAAATCATTTATATGAAGAAAACATCAGCTAAAACCATAGTCGCAACCATGAACAATGATAAAATATAAGGAGTACATACATGTAGAGAAGCATCGCAAGCACAGTGGGGATAAATCATAGATTGATGCAATATGGATGGGAGGGAATCGCCAAAAAACACTAAGGAATAACCTCTAGAATGAAAGGTAGAATATATAATAATAGATAACATAAAAATTCATCCATGTGTTACTGCAAAAGCTCAAATAAAACTATTACATTGTATTTAATCCCCATATATGTCATGTAATCCCCAAAGCTGTTATACGGTGAAAACAAATCCCCTATTTTGGGTTAAAAATGTTTTATTTTATACAACATGATGTGAACCTATTACACTGTAGAAAAATCCGTTACACATAGTACCTATCTCATGACGTCTACCATGCTACCATTATACGACATTTACTCCCACTACACTATTTGTAATTATAAAGTGAGTTGTAATAAAACTATAGGATTATGAAGAAATTTCCATCCAATAATTGACTTGTCCATTATAGGTATCCTCACGATTTTATTTTTAGTATTACTCACTCAAAAAACAAATAAGAAACCCATAATAGAGGATAAAACATACATGACATAATGGAAACAATGTATTATAATATTCCCACCATAATTGATTTATTCCCCTTGATATCCTTCCAGATCCAGGATCCATAAAAAGATAAGGAAAATACTACCTCATCAATGACTTCCACTCCCACGTATTGTGGATATAAAGTCTATAATACCATCATACCTAGACCAGGGGATCGTTTTACCACACAATACCTTATCCTAGAGAACCATAATATGAAATTTCAACTCAAAACATGGTATCAATATAATGATAAATATCATCCCATATAATCATATGGGAAGGATATGGTATATACCTCCCCAATAGGGAAACATGAAACCCATTTTGGATAACATTCAACCCTGATGGAAAGTCAAATTGATAGGGTACCGTCCGTAGTACTCTTTTTATTTCAAAAGGGACCACAATCCTCACTACTAACTTACCCTATACCCACAATGAGTGATTCCCTAAGAGATGTGAAGACATGAGGAAAACCTAATCACCAACCCCAAACTAGAGTGACTGATGATGATGGTCTGTATTAGGTATATTAATAATCTCCTTACAAATCAAATTTCACTAGATCAATTGCACCACACTTTTCCTTCCCATGCCACCACTTGGTCCTACCAATTACTGCTCCCTGAACTCTTCTCAGAATAAGGGAGATCTACATGGTCACAAATAGAAATCCTCAAAAGGATCTATATTTACTGAATTAGGATTACAATTTTTATATTAAAAGTCATCCATAAGAAAATTATTTACTCAATATGTTCAAAAATCAATCACACAAGCCCATAGCATATCCTCAAGAACCTATATACCACTATTTTTCAATATATCCATAAATGGGTGAATTGTTTTTGATAATTTATTTATATACCCCAGTAACACCTAGAAAATTTTCCAAAAAATATATGTGAACCTTGATTCACCCCCAAAATGAAATGATTATGTGACCCCATTTTTTCTCACAATCAGTCAAACAAACAAGTCCCCAAGATGTTTACCATTCATCATCTATCAAATAGGTAGGAAATGCATTAATTTCATGAGTTAATCAATAATCACCTAAATAAAATCCTTCCTACTAGGAATATTTTTATAATTACTGATTAAACCCGTTAAATCATATTCAACATCCAAAATGAAAAAGGAAAATACTCCAGCAACCCTACAAGTTTCTAGTGTAATGCCATAATTCTATGAAAATTAAGAAAATATGATACAAAATCTGGAAAAATACAATCCAATCCCCTTTGACCAATACTAGTACCTCAAATAATTATATATATTTGTATTACTTGGGTACATAGACCAATATGATGTGTAAGAATATCTAACATCTCCTTCCTCATGGAAAATGAATAAACCAACCTAATAAGGAAGTAAAAGGTGCCACTATGAGACAGAGATGACTAACCTGAGGTCTCCCTAGTATAAAATTGTTCACCGATAAATCATATCTCAGTGTATATACGTACATGATCCAAATTCACCCATCAAAACATTATTCATCTATCATTAAAAATAGTAACACTTATCCACTAGCTAGATTAACTCTAAAAATTAAATCAATAAATTTACACATCAACCACCACTCCATAACTAATTCCTTCATGTATTGTGTCTGAAATTGTCTTCCCAATGCATTATAAACAATATTCCTTTTCCTTGAGGTAAATAAAATATCCAAATAAAAATTCTGGAGATACACTACCCAGAGTCACTGCCTCAAATTCAGCCCCCTCTATGTGAAAATATATTTCATGATCTTATGATCTGAACACACCATAATATGATCCCCAAATATAGAGTGAAACCACATTTTTATTTCAGGAATAACTTATACCAATTCCAGATCAAGGGTGCTATATTTCTTTTCATTTGGGTGTAACTGGCTTGAGAACTACTCCACATAATGTTTCTCCTACATCATGACATATCCCAATCTCATACAAAATGCATCATAGAAAACATAATAACCCGATCCCAATCCTAGAAAAAAGAAAACTCAGTTTTAATTAAACCTCAAGGTCATCTACTAAAACTGTCTTTATAACTTGTCATTCCATTTTGGATTTACACGTTATAGGTTAAAGATGTCATCATATATGTGATCTTGGAGAAGACTTGAAAAAATAATCTATAGAGCCTTGAAAAACCCAAGAAGCACCGGATCTTAAATGCATTTATATACTTTTCTTAGGAAATAACAACACGTACCTTTTCAATATCTAATATGACAACCCTATTAGATGTCAAATTCTCAAATAAACTCACTTATCAGATAAAAAACTCACATATAGAATGATTTTTGTACATAAAATGTTCTTTAAAGGTTCTATGAATGATTTCCAAATGTTCGAAGTGCTCCTCCTTTAACATCAAGTACATAAAAATATCATCCATGGACACAATAATAAAATATTCCAAGAACTGTTGAAATATCCAGTTTATCAAATTCAAACAAATATAAATATATTTAGTAAAACTAAATGTCCTATATAGAAACATGAAATGACCATATATTTTCAAAAACACAATCATATGTGTTTCTTCTTTTTAGAATCTCTATTAGTTGTACCCAGACTACAAGTCAATCATAGAAAACCAACGAGTACAACTAATTAGATCAATGATATCATCAATCTATGGAAAATTCTATTTTTTATTAACACTCACGTAATTCAAATATTTTTAATCGATATTATATCTAAGGTTCATATCATCCTTCATATAAAGTTGGAATAGTGAATAAAATGGTTATATGATTTGATGAAAAAATCCCTTTCCACTATTTGATGTGATGGACTATGGCTTATACAAACTCATAAGGTTCCATTTTTAATGTCTTAGTTGAAATTGGAATCATGATGAGGAGTATGTATGTAGTAAATTTGATCTCTTTCTATGGTGATAACCTAGAAAAATCATTTGGAACAACCTCGGTACACAAAAACATAACTGCGAGAAGTTGAAAACCTAAACAAGGTACTACTACATCTATTAACATCTCTGAAAATTGGCATAGGGTTACCCCAATATAAGGAATAACAAGCCCTGACCATCATGATCTAGAGTCCCACTCACCCTAGAAAACATGAGTGTCCCCATCGGTAGATAAGAACAAATCCCGATGTAGATAACATACTATCTAGAAATTATCACTAATAATAAATTCCATGATCATTATCAAGTTGAATATTTCAAGATCGAGAAATAAAAACTCCCAATCCTCCTAAATTTCATCTGTCATCAATTGAATCATGAGATATATGAAAAATTATTCATCCCACTTTCATGAAGTAAAGGAACGATCCAACTAGAATGGATTAATATCTAAATGAAAAAACAACACATAAAGTTATATTGATGGTATAAAACAATTTGTATCACCTATAAAAAACAAGTCTATAACCAAAAGAGATGAGATAAACACCATACATCTAAATGTATTTGTCTATACATCACATTTATATTGTGCGTATTATGCTACATTATGTTGTCCCATCATAGCCAAATGAACATCTACCTTTCCATAATGATTAGACCCACCAATAATGGAATAATCTTAACAATTTTGTGAACCCTTTGTTAGAGTGGATCCTAATATACTTCCTTGAGATAACATTTCACAAAAACATCATTGATGGATATACAAATATGACATGTGTTTGGATCCTCCACACTATTATTCTTGGTATTACATCCACTTCCACACAAGAAGCATAAAAATCATTGTATCCCTACCGATGCTTCTAAAATAGGTCTATAATAATACTATCAACCCATAAACGTCCCTTTCTATCCAAAAATACAACTTGGATAACCACTAGACCAACTAAATAATCTCCCAAATCTAACTTCCAACTATGTCTTCCTTATACAAAGTTAAAATTTTGACCACCTCTGTAATGTTCAGATGGAAAATGAGAATCAATATTAAAAAAATGGGAGTCATCATTTATATGCCATACAATTGAGCCTTTAGTGACTCATTAGTGATAATATCAGGTTTTAGATGCACTAAATTAGAAAAACTGGAAGAATACTAAATAATATTACACTCCCACAACTATATAGTATGAAACTACTCATTCTTCTTCACAGATGATGTCTCTAGGTAAAATTTTAGTTTAATAATTTCATGATGGAATCCCAAGAAATAACATGTACAATATATCATTCACATAATGGTCAAACCATCTCCTTCCCAATACCACAAACATATAGTTGAAAAAACTCCATAGAGTATTCATGAATCTTTTAATAGTTTAGTATCCACTCAAGTGACTTTTTGGATTCCCGGTGTCCTTCATCACCATGAAATATGGGTAGATATTTCTTAATAAATTTTGATCAATGATCCACTACACATCATGGGTTTCAAACACCAACATGAACCAGATTCTAAATAGTTCAGATAACAACTTCTACCAAAGTAGTATCCACTTGAGTATTCTTTCATTGAACCTATATTGATTCTTCCCCTATCATATGTGTAAGAGTTCTTCTCTATGTAATTTTCATAAAATTAAAAAACCAATCAATAATGATCAAATTTGAAAATCAGCGGACCAACTTATGGTATTAAAAACATGTCATTAAATCATCATGAATTTAATGTTATGGTGAATGAAGTTACATAAAATGTAACATTAAAATTTAAATCAACAACCCTTACAGTTCATTCAAATGTAGTCAACCCAATTATATGACACAGTGATGAAGCCCCTAACCACCAATGGTAAATCAGTTATAGCCATATAAGTAAGCTGTTAAGACCCATTTTTGGACCTATGAAATGAATTCTGATGGTGCTAAATCTTATATAACCATGAAAATAATCCAATTTCAGTCATTATTAATGAAATTCTAGATATGAATCCTGTTGATAAAAAAAATCTAATGAACCATTTCATGTCAGCTAGACAAGCCACCTGAACAACCATATCAAATTATATTGGTGAAATATGATAACAGAAAACATTCTTTCATATCATCAAAATTTGAAGTACTACTATAGTACATAGATGAAATAGACAAGATTCCAAAAACATACAATCCAAACGAAGAACCAGCCAAAACAGAAGGTATGTAAAATCACCATTGGACTAATAGTCACCTCTAGACTAATCTAATACAAAATTAGAATAAACAATGGAATAAATCATACATAAATATGTTATTCCCATTATCTTAATCATCAAATACAAAATTTTAAAATTCACCAAGGAAGTAGGAGTGTTTGATACAAAGCCTGGTAGGATACCAAAATAGTTTCTATACAATATATAATATTAAGAAAGAACTATTATACCTTTTAAAACATAGTAGTTTAACAAAGTATATTCATAAATCCCAAACAATTTATAAATAATTTTTTAATTTTTTCCTCCTCTTTTTTTCAAAAAATAATTTCATATTATAAAAATAGAAGTTTTAAAAATATAATTGATAAAATTTGAAATTATATCTATAAATAAATATGTAAGCAGGTAAATACATATCCATGAACCAGCCTATCATGTGAATATTTGTGATCCAACAACATTTAAAAACTTATGAACAATTACTTATGATAAAAATGATCATGTAATAAACAACGATAAATTAAAAACAACCTCACATATTGGGATCTATCCTATGGAACACTGGGTACTGGAAACTAAAAATCATATTCTAAGAAGGTATGATGTTATAACCAATTGATATTGAGTCCTACTAGTCAATATCACAAAGGATATTGAGTCCTTCAGTCAATATCATAAAATTTTACCGTGTAGTGATTTCTTACACACAATATGTCTAATCATGGCTCTTTCTTGACTCACTTAATTATCCTAACATAAACATTTAAAATTTTCATTTCAAAACCAAGCTCTCAATTTCCTAAAAAAAATTCAAATCCCTATAGATTGACATCACTGATTGAAAACTATTTCTATTTCAAGAAAAATAATTTTGAAAGCAAATTTACTTTTGGAAAAATAATTGATTTTCCAATATGTTTTTTTAATGAAATATCACTTAATCCAAAATAACATAATAATGTAACTTATTAAAAATAATATGTAATTCATCAAATTTGCCCATTTTATAGAAACATAAACTTCAACATGGTAGAAAGGGAGATTCCATCAACAACGGTGACCAGAAACCAAGATAATAGCCTTTTAAATACATGTAACTCCAATTAAATGTAATTTATATTTAAAAAAACACAAAAAATAAAAAAAAATATGAAAACAACAACATCTAAAACCGTAATCATAACCAAAACAAAAGAAGGAAAATTATGATCACATAACAATAGAGAACCCACCCAACCACAACAGTGATCAATCAATGAATGATGTTATCTAGAGTGTAACGAATCACCCAAAATAACCAAGGAATATCTTATAGGTCAATGGGTAGAGAATTTAAAAAATTTGGGGAATGATAATTTAGTGACTGATACCTTAAAATCCCAACTCATGATTATTGTAGGACATGTAATCCTCTTAAATGTTTTGTGATCCATAAAGCTCAAATATTCTATAAAACCCATCACCTATTTATTAAAGATGAATTAATTTCCCTAACATGAAGTGAACATGTTACATGACATGTAAATAATTCATTCCCTATATCCAATTCAAAAAAATTTCATGACAACAATTAAATGGAATGTACTCTAACTAACAAACATGTAATTTCCCAATGAATAGAAGAAAAAAATCATGTTAAAATGAAAATTCCCAAAAAAAAATCCCAGACATTATCAATATAGATATCCTCCGAATTTTGATTTTGACATTACTCAATCAACTTAAAAAAACCGAAATAAATTGTCAAAACATACCTAACCCAAAAGTAATAGGGAGTTACAGTTTTATATCTATTTATATTTTTACTAGGGATTCTATTTATATGTGATCTCAAAGGAACTATTTTCATATCATTCATTTATTTATCCAATTTATCCCATTATAGCAAAAAATGGATGCTTATTATAGATAAAGAGTTTTCTACTTCTACAATGTTGCTGGAATAGCTGTTTTTTGTAAAAATTATGGTTGTCTATATGATTTTACATCATTTATCATGGCAAAAATTATGTGTAACAAACTATTAAATGTAAAATTAATTGATAATAAGTATCATCCTCGAATTGGTTATCCATACAAAAAAAATTTCATCATCGGAGGTTATCTAACTCAACAAGAGGCACCCCTTATTACGATCTACATAAACTGCCAAAAAATTTATACCATGTTTTTTAATTAAACAACAGTTGTGATTTTTTATTTGATCATTTTAAATTCAAGGATTAATTGAAAAAAATGGAATATTATGATACCGTAATATTCATAAAATATTAGGATATGAAATTGAATC
Source organism: Viscum album (assembly GCA_963277665.1). Taxonomy (NCBI): domain Eukaryota; kingdom Viridiplantae; phylum Streptophyta; class Magnoliopsida; order Santalales; family Viscaceae; genus Viscum; species Viscum album. The sequence goes on from OY728119.1 coordinate 2,127,959,804, forward strand.
ACATTTGATGGTGTGTTGACACTACATGTAATTGGAATAGATAAAGGTATTAATAGAAAGGTGTATGGTATGACCATTTCACATATCCCTTGTTTGACAATTATGTATGATCATTGATATTATTATAATTATGGATACATTATGGATAATTATATCTTGATGGGGAATGTTCATAGACCTAAAAATATATAATTGTGTGGTATTCCATATGTGATACATGAAATACCATTTTTGATTTCATTGGATGGAGTCATAAGACACCAAAAAAATCCTTAATGGATCTACTAAGTGAAACACCTCACATAACTGATATTTGTCTTGGATTATGAATGGCATGACATTGCAACTAAGGTTCACACATATATTTCAAAAAAATTAATTAATAACATGGGTGATTATCCTCAAATTTATACTTATATTATATAATTTTTTTGGGTTACTCCTTATGATCCTTTCATGTAATACACTAAGGATACCATGTACATTCTTCCACTGCTCTGGTAGAACATTGCTTTTATGGATAGTTTCCAAGGGTTCAACCATGTGGACAGAAAAAACTTATAAATATTAAATTCGAAAAATAGGGATCATTATAATTTTATCATAATTTATGGATCCCTTGGTTCATCACAATACCTTACCCTTATAAATATAAACAAAAATATAAAATGATCAAAGATATTTCTCCCTGAGATCAATATAGCTAGCATCATATGAATATCCTAGGGAGATCCTAAATTGATATTATTTATTTATTAACTTCCATTATTTTTTATACTCACATATAGATTATTTTATTTTCACACACTATTTGTTGATATAAATTGTTGGTGGGGCCTATTGAGTTTTAATCACACCCTATTCGAGCCACTGATTATTTTTCAAAAAGACTTCATTGATGCGGGTATTGAAAAAGGAAGTTATCATCTATGAATACTTGAGTTTTTTTTTACTAGGATAGATTCTATGAGAAATGGACTGATATTATACATGTGACACTATTGGATATTTCATTTCATGCTTCTAAATATTTAGTATAGAATTATTGTATTGTGTGGCGGGGCATGGTTCTCCATTTATTTCCTTTTTGGTATAGAATCACGGCTTCACTATTTTTTATATATTAATAGATATTACTTCTTATATATGTATATTATTATCTACATGGTTTATATCAACTTTTCTATTATTATGTATCATTTTTCTATTTATTATATATGACATTGTTTCACTCTAATTACGAGTTTATTTTCATCCCATTATAAAATTGCAGACCCCAATTACTAGTCAAGAGCCTATGTCGTACAAGGATATGTTCTTAAGGCCATATGGCCAGTTGGCTAGGTTACTTATTTGTAGACTATGATCAAGACATCACAAGTGGTATTAGAGGATTAAACTCTATTCCTTCTTATTTTTGTATTTTAAAAATGAGATTAGGATGTGTCTATATTTTTTAATGAGCATGTTCTTGGGACTAGCTATCCCAAGAATAGGGAAAATCAATTTTTCCTATGATGGTTCATATATCATTGTGTTTTTCTTATTATTGTAATTCTATTTCACCATTGGATGATTCAATTGACTTATAGTAATGTTATATCATTTAATTTTAAACATATATTGGTATGAAAATGAATTGTTGTCTCATGCATTATTATGGGAAACAAAAGAACTATATTTCATGCATATTCCATGCCATGTTATATATATTACATGAATTTACTACTATACGTTATATGTTACATGATTGTAATAACTGTAAATTTACCAATATTTCATTTATAAAGATAAATACATGGTCACATTACATGTCTACATCATTCTAAATAGTGTTTTACCACTTTTATTGATGATAGAACCCCACCAAACCAAATATCATATGTATGAGCTATGTGACCATGGTTACCTGTGATTAAATTTTAGTTGATAGAGATTAAATGGAATCCAATTTTAATTTTAAAAGTTGGTATATCTATAAATTGTTAATTGTGAACCATCTATTATAATAATAATTTTTTGGTTCTTATATCCTCAGATTGGGTAGAAAATGAATCATTATAGATAGAAGATGATACTATTGTAACTTATTATGAGTATACGTTGATAACATGGGAATTAATATTCATTTATTTTAACCATGGTTTAAATGTGAATGTAGATGAATTATTTTTCAAAAAACATTTTTAGTTTATTAAGAGAGAATGAAAAATTCAATATCAATAGTTTCTTCACATATAACTCTTAATTGACACTCTATATACTAGAACAACTAGTATAGGATATGAGACTGTGTTATATTTATTACATGAATTTACTACTATATATTATATGTTCCTTTTTTTAAATATCTATAAATTAACTAAAATATCCTATATAATGATAAATAGATGGTCAGATATCATGTCTACAACATCCTAAATGGTGTTTTACGACATTTATTGATTATGGAACCCTACCTAACCAAATATCATATGTTTGAGTTATGTGACCATGGTTACCTGAGATTAAATGCTTTTTGATAGTTGTTAAATGGAAACTAATTGCATGTTATAAAGCTAGTATATCTATAAATCGGTAATGGGGATCCATATATTCTAATTATAATTTTTTGGTTCTTATATCATAAGACCAGTTACAAAAAGTTTCATTATAGTTAAAAGATGATCAAATTATAACTTATTATGATTATACCTTGATAACATGGGAATATAAATTCATCTATTTTAACAATGGTATAAATGTGAACTTTGATAAATTATTATACAAAAACATTTTTCTGATTAAAAGAGAATGAAAATTTAAATATTAAGAGTTTATTCACTTGTAACTCTTAATTAACACTCAATATACTTGAACCACTCTCATAAGATATGAGACCTTGTCCTAGACCTGACCATTCTAGTGGGTGATTGGAGTGTCTGTTGTATTCATCATCATCTTCCAAGTTAACTAGATATGTAATTAGGTGTATATAGATGGATATTGAATTTTTATTTGATGGGTTTATAACTCTATTATCCATTTATTATAGATTTATTCCTTTAAAAAAAATTTCTTTATGGAATGAATTTTTCATTGTAGATAAATGCCTCCATTGTGGACTTGGATCATGATCCAGGTGGGTTGCAATGACTATGATATGGAAGTTTTTTTACCTAAACTTCTTGAAGTTCCACCTTTGAAACCTCCCAATATTCCATTTTTGGTAATCATTGAATTTCTTAATAATTACTTCTATAGTTAATACACTCAAGGTATTCTATTCCATTAACTATATCTACTATTTCATATCTGATGTGAGAGTTCCAATAGTAGCACCATTCTAGTTTTCCTTGGGAACTTAGTCTCCAGTCTAACGAGTCATAAATTGAGACAATTTTATCTATCAATGAGGATCTATATATTCCTTTAGAAATGAGGTTGAATCTTTATATATATATTCAAATGGCATCTTCCAAGTGATGGTGGGATGTTTTGATCCATGTTTATCAACATTTGGTTATCATTTTTAGGGATTTCCATACATACCTCAATGATTATTTTATTCCAGAGACAATATGTTAGGACCATGAAAAATAGTTCATATACATGGGGTTGTGAAAATTATCTGTTGTGGGCAAATCTTTTAATTTTTTGAATCTTCAGCAATTCATTCCTCCTCTCTTTGGTGAGGAGTTGTCTAGGGCTATGTGATTTAAGTATGGGCTCATGTATTACATCTAATAAAATGTGACTCTATTTCTTTTGACTATTATCACAAATATATTGAACTAGTCCCAAAAATTACTATTTGATATGAGGGTAGATTAGGTTTCTTCGGTATATTAGTTAAGTACATTGGTAGGGAGTTAGTTTGTCGAGATGTAAGAAGTTTCATTTTGAGAATTCTCATAGAAGAAACAATATTTTCAGGGTGTTCACAGGTATCTATATGATATTTCAATAGTGAGTTAGTTCATGATACCTGAATCCACATTGTAGTAAGGACCTTGATGAATTTTTGGATTTAAGTAAGATGGTTCATCTTCAGTGTCTTTAAGAAACTATTCCTATCATGGAAAGTATGATGGTCTTTACATCTAATCGTAGTTAGGGATACTGATTCTCAAATAAATGTCAGGAAATGAGTTGGATTTCAAAATGATGTATTGGCTGAGGAGGAGGATGTGGTTGATGAGTTCATTGTCCTAATTATCTATGATGGAAGGATGGACCTACTCAGGGTAATCATGTTATTTCTCTAGGTATGAAATAGGTCCATGTATATAAAATAGTAGATACATGTGGAGAAGAGTCTTTATATTTCCATGGATCAATGTATTAAAAGTTTTCCATATACACTATTATCTACTTTCTGATGTAGATAGTTTCCTCTCCTTTATAATTGTGACTATTGTGGAATGTATTAAGATCAATGTTTTGTGTTTCAATCATGTGATGACTCTTGATACCCCAATGGGAGTACGATTAGATACTGTGTTGTTAATTCAAGGATGCACCCCCATAGAAATTAGAGAATACCATTTCTAATGGATTGTTTCCCCAAAGATGATGGGATATGATATTATTCTTAGAATAAAATGGTTAGTGCCTTATCACGCTCATGATGAATTCTATCACCGAATGGTTTCCTTCGCATTAGTTGAGTGAGGAAACTAAATTTACCAGGGAGAATGATATGTCTAGAAAAGTCGAGTTGGGCATGAGAATCATCAGATATGCATAGTGACAACCCATATGAATAGTAATTTTTTTAATTTATCAGGGAGCACATCAAGACGATTTCCCATTTATAGTTGTTCATTTTAGTGAAATTTTATATAATGAATTTTATTCTTTACCTCCTAAGGGATAGGTTTAGTTTACAATTGAGTAAGTTATAAGTTAAGCACATGTATCTCTATTTCTTTATATCATATATCCTACTAAGAATTAGTATGTCAATATATAGATGGACGAAATGGAAGCTAATGGACATATATGATCTAGTACTTCACAATGGGGTTCACCTGTGATTTTTTCCATAAAGTTGGATGGTACCCTTTGACTATGTGTGGATTATTAAAAATAAAATCAAGTTATGGATAATAACTGATAATATATACCATGATTATATGTCCTATTAACAAAATTTTGGTAATTATGGTATTCTAAATGATTGATTTGCAGACAAGATATCATCATGTTTGTGTCAAGCCTTCAGATATACCTGATAAAAACATTTAAATTATATATTACATTAATGAGTATTTGGTAATTTCATTCAGTCTAAAAACATGCCAATATAATTTATGGACCTGGTTAATCTGGATTTCAACACATACCAAGATTCATTCTTTGTGTTATCTAGGGATGATATCTTGGTTTTTTATAATACATGATGTGATCATTCTAAACACATTGACATCATATCAAGTACACTAAGAGAGAATAGGTTGTATGTAATGTTCAAAAAATTCAACTTGTTGACTAAAAGAGTTCAATTATCGGTTTAACATATCTCATAAGTATATGTGTATGTTTACCCATTGATGGTGAGAGATATGGTTTCTAAAGAATTTCCAAAGATCATATTATACAAAAGGCATTTCTTTGGGATAGTTGGATATTATAAGAATATTATCCAAGAATCATCATTCCTTGAAGCACATATTACAAGATTGAGATAGAATATTTTCATATTTCCATGGTCTATATCTTGTAAAAATACCATTCTAGTGCTAAATGGATGATTGAAATTGGAAATGATCCTGACCATACTAGAGTGTGGTAGGGGAGTTATGGTTTTCTAAGAATCCCTATGTATAAGGATGAGAGAAAGTTTGATAAAATGAAATTGGTTCATAATGCAAGGGTAAATCTAGTCAAAGCCTCTAGATCATAGTTAGCCAATGAGTAATTTCATGCTAGATAATATTATTCATGCCTCATATTTTTAGTGGAATTATTTATCAGGAGAGAGGATCATTTCAAGCATGTTCCATAAAAGCATCAAATACATATTCACTAAATTTGATTTAAACTTCAGATAGTGTAGATGGGTTTAATACTTGAACTCCTTTGACATTCTACTTGCTTATAGTCGTGGGAAATGTAATTTAGTAGCAAATGATCTGAGATGAAAGATTAATACACAAGTAGTACAGAACAACAATAATGATTCATGGTGTATTGAACTCTTTTTAGAGATGAATATAGTGATTCAAGATCTTCATGGGAATCCTATACATGATAATTTATAAATGGATTCTATACTTATTCATTTCATGAAGATGATATAAATTTTTGGAAATAATTATTGGTCTTAAGGGGGAGGGTTTCACCTGAGGACCTTCCACCTATAATGTTCATTGATGGGGATAAGGTCATAATCATCCATTGTCATGTCTGGGTTCTCAAAAATCATGATGGAGGAGTTTATGTGGGCATCACATTCATGTAAATGGGAAGTATACCACAGAATCATCAAGATGTAAAGTGACATAATCCAATAGTATTTGTTTCCCGATATGAATAAAAATATAGAAAGTTTTGTTACTCGGTGTTTGATATGTTAGCAGGTGACGTGTGAAGACAAATAAACTACATGTATTTTAGAGCCATAATTATTCTATAGTATTAATGAAATACAATTTAAATGGCTTTCGGGATGGGTTTACCTACATCACATCAAGGATGTGACACGGTATGGGTCATCATTAAAGGGATGATGATGTTCACCCATTTCTTACATATCAGTGTGGCCAATTTAGTGGGTGTGTTTGGGAGGTTATATATCTATGATATTTTAAACCATCACGGGGCTTACTATACTATTGTATCACATAGGGACACACATTTTACATAATGGTTCAGGATGGGTGTTTTTAAGATGTTGGGTTCATATCTAATATTGTGTATAACCTATCACCCACAAATCAATTGTATGTCCGAGCATACAATATAGTTGTTATATGAAATTATCTGAGTATGAATCCATGATTTTGGAGGTTCATGGTGGAAACAATTACCACTTTCTAAATTTTATTATATTAATATGTTTTAGGAAACTATATTGATGGATCCCTACAAGTCCATATATTATAGACCATTATATTTTACCCTATGTGGGTTAAAGGTAGAAGAGGTAAAATTATTTGGGAAAGTGTCCCATATACGAGACATGAGAGATGGTATAGCTAATAAGGAAGAATATGGATACATCTCATACTATGATTAAGACTTATTTTGATAATTGTTTAGTATCTATAGAGTTTGAGGGTATGGGTCGATTCATCGTACATTATTTGACTAGAATAAGGAATATCTACTTTAGATGGAAATATGATTTGTTTCCTTTGTTCATTAGACCTTTTTAGATTTTTCTGAGGGTCAGACCATTGGCTTATCGTATACCAATTCCATATAATTATAGGGTTATGCATGATATTTTTGAAATTTCCCACTTACATCATTACTATTTAGACTCATCTCATGTTCTTCATTCGGAAGTGGTGGAGTTGGATATTTATTATAATTTTGATGAGAATCCAATTAGTATCATGGATTAGAGCTTGAAACAAATCTGGGGTGGGTTAGTTCCTCTAGTTCTGGTGTTAGGGAGGAACATCCACGTACAGGATGAGACCAAGGTGCGATATTTGGAAAAGCATTCCTAGTGGATGGAGTTATTCCCAAAAGATGATAAACCACCCTCATATAGGTAAACTAGGGATCACATGTTTTATTTAAGTGTTTATTCATGATCCTATCAATTAGGAGAGGTATAGTTCCTTAAATTTACCATTTAAAATATTTTTTAAACCCTTATACACTTTCCTAACGGATTAATCATGTTTTTAAGAAGATATTGGGATTGTTCAGAGCTCAAGGAAATAGTTTATAGAGAAACATAGTAAGAGGAACAATTGGATATATTTAGTGGTAACCATGTAACTAAACCATGAAAATAGAGGAGAAGGTGTATGATTTGTTAATCTGTATAATGATGGTTGTATGGTCTTGAAAACCCATTAATAAATTATAAGTGTATTGTTCATAGTAGGCACACAGTTTAAAAAAACCATTTTCCAAAAATGTGTGGTATTTATCATTTTGTGTATTGGAATCGAATGGATTATTAATGGTATATATAAATATTATCCTTGCCAAGCGAGGGGGTTTCCTATACAGACAGTGGTGGAATAGGGTTCGGTCCACTTTACAGCCAAACCATGTTCCCTTTTAAATCGGTGGAAAAACCAATTTTTTCCTTTTGTCCATTAACACTTTATCCCTAAATTCCATACATAAAACAAAAAATTACACCTTTAATTAATATATATCATCCTTTATCTATCTATAAATTTTGTTAAATCCTCTACTCATAATTATATTCAATCATGATTCAACACATTGGATAGACAATGAAAATTCTTAGAATCCCATTTTTAATTTTTCTCATTTTATTCTCCCTCTACGGATTTCATTTCCAACAATGTTCATATTCCCAATTTTTTTTATATTTCTATATTTTCTCCAATTTTATCACAAATTAGAGGTTGATACTATATGTTGATTCAATTACTAGTATAAGTTAGCTAATATATATTATTTCCATAATTAATTTTTTTCTATATTATGTTTCATCATTCCACACTTTGGAACTTCAATGTGACGACCTTTTAATTTCAAATTAATTAAAAAAAATGATCACCTTGAATAGGTTTTCCATACAACAAAATTTTCATCGTCATTTGTTGTCTACGTCAACACAAGTCACCCCCTTAGGGTGAAACATATAAAATAGCTTTGAACATTATTCTGTGTTATCTTATTAAACAAAATTTGAGGTGTTTTGATGTTAGATTTGTAAACAAATGTATTAATCAGTATAATAGAGTGGCATCAATCCTTTATAGGACCCTAATCCAAGGAGATGTAATTAAACCCCATTTTGAGGTCTGTTGAATCAAATTACAATTTAAATGGGTAAATGGTTTAAATTAAAGGTGAATGGTATGACCAAGTCACCTATCCCTAGTTTGATTATGTAATATGTTAATGGATATTATTAAAATTATGGACACATGATGATTAATTATATCATTCCTAATTAAGGTCATTGACATGAAATTACTTAATGATGTGTAATTCCTTGTGAGATACATGGAATCCCATTTTCCCTTTCCTTAGACATGATCATGGTTTTCCATCTAATTAATTGATCAGTCTACCATGTGAATCACCACAGATAGATTAAATATTTTCAAAATATTTGGAATTCAATGGATTCCCTTCTAGGGTTTACTAATATTTCATGAAAATAAATAAGTTCCTTATATCTGAATCCTTAGATTCTTCTTGATATTATGAACCACGTTAGATTATTCCATGGGATCATGTCAAGTCTCTCACCAAGGCTACCTAGGAAAAATTCTGATGGATCAGGTATAACATACCATTAGGCTGAATTTCGAAGGGTACAACACTTTAGACTCATCATATTGTAAAAATAAAATGCCACATAAATTATCTAACCTTATAAGATTATCATTATATGTGGATTCCTTGTTTTTATGGATCTAGTACCCGGATTATAAAAATAGAGGAAAAATGGTAAATTCTTTAAGACATTTTAGGTTTAGGTTGAAGAAGGTATCATCAGATAGGTATCCCATGAAAATCCCAAACAAACATAGTTTATTTATTTATACTATTATTTTTTATAACTATACACTACTCATCATATATTCAAGAACGTGATTGTGATATACACTTTTGGTGGTCGTATGCTGATTTTAACTCACACCCTATCCATATTGTTGATTGTTACTCGAAAAAAAATATTTGATGGAAGAAGGTATAATGGGAAGTGCTCATCTATGGATGCTTGATATTTTGTACTAGGATGAATCCTGGGAGTAGAGTAAAGGTCTAATTCTTGTGATACTATTGGACATATCATTTTATATTTTTATAGGTTATTATATAATGATTATGTAGTATATTTATAATCTTATTCCCCTAATATTCCCTAATTTTTTATTTCATCATGATCATGATAGTTTTTTAAATTATACTGGTTATTTTTTCTTATATTTTTTATTATTATTTGGATAGTATATTTTCTATGATTTCGTTATTATTAATTTGTTATTATTTTTTTTATAGACCATTATGATCCACTCCAACTATGTGGTTTTAGTATCCCCACCATACCATTTTTTACCATCACTTCTATTCAATATCCTTAGGCATATGGGAAGGTTCACTTTAGGTCTTGTGGCTATTAGGTCATGTCACTTATCAATGGACCTGAAACAAAACATCACATTTATGATAAATTATATTTGATTAAATGATAAAAAATTTAAAAAAATGATATGAAAAATATCGGATTGGATATAGTCTAAAATAAAATCTATGGAAAACCATTTATCCGTTTTAAACTGTATAATAAAATAAATAACCCTTAACAATTGAAAATTGTAACTTCTATGAAGGTTATAAAAGTATAACGGGAAGTCAAATAAAAATATATTATTTTAATTACATTTTATTTATTTAAGTTATTTGGACCGTATCATGTCATAACATTTAAATTATTTCCTTTTTGTTCCGTGGGACATGATTATGAAATTTGATATATTTTAATTATCTTAATTATTAATATTTTGCCACTCACCTCTCTCTTAAAAGGGAATCCTCAATAAAATCTCTTCCTATCCTATATTGAGAAATTTAAATCAACCAATATCATCTCAAATATGATCCCAATAATCATCCCCACGATGTAGAGGTCTCAATATCACCATAAGTCTATCTTTGACGAATTATTGTGTAGGCTAATTGAGGTTCCCCCAAGAAACGACATTACACTTAACTGAGTTTCTCATTTTTATTTCTTCTTTTACCTCATTAAACTATATTATAACCATATTTTTATTAAACCTTCATCATATTACCTATATTTATATTTAAATATTTATATGGTATAACCCTTTTTCATCTCCATCATCATCCTATGATAAATGAAATCATTGCTTATGTGAAAATGTGGACTACCACCTCCACAAATCGATTGGATTCATTTTTCATTAGTTATTTTCATGTAGGATTAAAAACATGTATTTAATGTATAAAATTATAATTATTTCATGATTAATATTCTTGATATGATGAAACTATGACTCATTTTACCAAGTTTATCATAGAAAATTTGATCTATGATTAGGAACTAAACGTCCTCAATCAGTCAAACACGATCTTAACTAATTTAATAAATATATAATTTATGAAACTAAATGAAAGAATTTAATATAATAACATAATAAAATATAGAAATATTATTAAACAGTTTTAAGTTTAATATAATTATATAATATAGGAGAAGAATTAGGCATGTGGTGTGTCAAAATCCGTGTAAGGGCATCTTAAATCAATTTCTTTTCTTTGGGTTGTATTAGATAAATGATATAAAAGTTATTATATGTTTATATGTTTATTTACCTATGATTATTTATTTTTTAAATAACTATTTAAAATTATATTATATTTGTGACAAATAATTACTTCAATGATTATTTCTTACGTTAATGTCATGATCTTTATAAGAGTCTATCGTTTAGATTCTGGTTCTGTGAGAAATATGTTATATTCACCATTTTTTCATAAATATGGTTTATAAAAAATCCTCATTGACGTGTTATATCATTAATATATTTATATTATTTTTATATTAATTTTTATTTTATGTTATTTCTCTAATAGTGGTTATGATCAAAATGTTACCAAAGAAGTAAGTTATTTTCCTTTTAAACAATGTTTAAATGTCTTCCACTCTTTGTATTTTTCATCCATGTCATCACATTTAAAATTATTTAATAATTTTCTTATTCATTAATCAATGAGGTTAAAAAATTATTTTCACATACTTTTGACTTTCACTATGAATGAATAAATAAAATCTCTTCAAAAAAATTTCATATGACTCACTTTTTACTTTTTATAATAATCTGAAAATAATAGTCCCTTTTAATGTAAGTGACATGAATGTATTTTCCTGTAAAGACCCGTAAAATTCAAGGGAAATTTTTTCTTAATTTTCTTTGGGATTTTACATGAACGCAGTTTCTGAGGGCACCTGATTCCGAGACCCGTTGTGCCTGGAATCATTTTCCGAAGTTTGGATCGGGTACGTTCAGTGAACGAACGATCGGGAATTTCTAACTTTTGAACCGGTGCCCGGAATCGAATTCCAAGGGCACTGATGGAACCGCAGCACCGGTAGTTTCTTAGGAACTCTTGTTCCGGAGTTGCGTTTACGCGAGTGTTGATAATAAAAATTGTGAAGGTTTATTTTATACTTACACTACAATTTTTATTATTTTACTCTAAGTGTTGTCTTGATGGAAGTTGGGTAATCACCCAACCTCCCTTGGGAGGTTATGAGGGTGGTGGGGCCCACACGAACCCCACCCCTTCATATCCTCTAAAACCCCCCTCAACTCCCACGTTAATTTTGTTATCTTATGTTATAACCTATGACTTTAATGTGATGAGTTAAATGAGGTGAGTTGTGGTTGGTTTTGAATTTCAATCTCTTGAAATTCAAATGTGTTGTTGTGTTAATAAAATAATAAAGAGTCTTATTTTATTTTCTTTGGTTAGAGTTTTGTCACTATGAGAGAGATGGGAATCATCTTCTTCTTCTTCTTCAACCTCGACGAAGAACACGAATAACGCTTAGGCTCCGATGAAGAACACCGTCACCATAAGAAGAGAAAGACGTGTCATCTCTTCTCTTCATCGCAGCCGGTGTGTTTCCGAAGATCGACGACACCGCTTCTTTCGATCTTCTTCCCTTGTCAACGAAAGGAGACACCGCTTCCTTCTCGGGCTTTCTCCGTCAGCTTAGGAAGCTTCTCCAGCGACGTACCTCTTCGGACGCACCTCGACGTCAACGGAATTGATGTACGATTACCGCAAAACCCGACCTCCGCGACGCTTGTCTTCCGCGGCTTGTTGACGTGCTCCGCACATGAAACCGAGGTAGGGGAATTTTTTTATTTATTTAATTATTTTGTTCTTGATTCTATCATGTCGAAATTCGTGGATAATTGAATAAATGCTATCATTTAACGAGAGGGGGCCGGACCGCACAATCACCGCCGAACCCCCCCCCCCCCCCTCTTTTGTTCATGATTGTTTCTTGCGGATGGAACGAGATGGTGTGGTGTCGTCACACCACGCGGGTATCCTACGACAAGTATTGCGCGGCGTCGTCGCGACGCGCCGTGGAAAGAAATCCAAGAATGCGACGCCGTCGCGTCGCGTCGAAGGAAGTCGAAGGCGCCACGGCCTGAGCGGGGCTGCGACGGAGGGGAGAGGTGTCGTCGCACCGCGCCAGATGGCATAGGTCGTGTCCGGTTCCGGGCCGCGGCGGAACAAGGTTACCGACGGCCAGCTGGGCCGCCGGTGTCGGAAGCCGGAAGGGGACCGGCCCTTGCCGGTCCCGTTGAGGAGGAGCCGGCCGGCAAGGTCGGGCCGACAGGAAATGGGGAAGTCGGGGGAATTAAATTCCCCCGGCCAGCACAAAACAGCCCCCTATAATGAGGGGGGGCCGCGGTTTCACAAAGGGGGGCAGGTGCCCCCCGTTTTCTCAATCAGCTCGGCCGAAGGCTAAGCTGGCAGCGCGCCCAGCGCGCTCCCTTGAGCCGAACCGGAGCCTGGCCGGTCCGCCAGGCCGGGCCCGGCCGGGCCAGGCCGTGTCGGGCCAGGCCGACCCTGTCCGGGGCGGGTCAACCCGTTTCGAGCCAGCCGGGGGGGGGGGGGGGGGTCTCGGGCCGGGTCGGCCCGGGCCCGAAACCCCCGATACCGAACTGTTTAGGTTCAAGTGACCATAACTTGGGCTACGGATCTCCAAACGACGCGTCGTCAACAGCGATGCGATCCTTGGATCGATACAGTCAATTCGGTATATTGCACTCAAGGTTTTGGATTACTTTGAGTTCGGCCGGGTTTGTTCGTACACGAAACCAACCGGGCCCTCCGAGCGGAAACGCTCATATCTTGAGCTACGTACGTTAGATTGACGTGTCGTCCGCTTTGTTGAGTTCCTCTTAGTGAGACGGATCTTTTGGCATACTCCGCACAAGGTTTGGACATAGGTGGAGTACGGTCGGGTTGGTTTTTCCTTAATAACCAACCGGGCCCCTGGGACGAAAAAGCCAATAACTCTCAGACCGGGCGTCCGAATGACGCGCCGTTTGTTGCGCTGAGTTCCTGTTGATGATACGAAACTTTTGGATACATAAACTCTGGACTATGTGACAGTTGATGTATCAGCCTCTCGGCTCGTGGAGCGGACCCTCCTGAACGAGCTTGCTGTGTGCGGGAACCCTAGTGCAAGCTGCGACTGCTACTGTGACGACGACGATTGTGCAGGGATCCTCAGTGGACTGCGACGATGAAGATATCTGGTCTTGTATCCTATGTGGGTCCTAGCTATGCTGGTCTTGTATCCTATGTGGGTGCCAGATTAGATGATTCAATACTGTTCTTGTATCCTATGTGGGTCCCAGTATAGATGAATCAATGAAGACAGCTGGTCTTGTATCCTATGTGGGTCCTAGCTGTGCTGGTCTTGTATCCTATGTGGGTCCCAGCTTAGATGATTCAATACTGGTCTTGTATCCTATGTGGGTCCCAGTATAGATGAATCAATGAAGACAGATGGTCTTGTATCCTATGTGGGTCCTAGCTGTGCTGGTCTTGTATCCTATGTGGGTCCCAGCTTAGATGATTCAATACTGGTCTTGTATCCTATGTGGGTCCCAGTATAGATGAATCAATGAAGACAGCTAGTCTTGTATCCTATGTGGGTCCTAGCTGTGTTGGTCTTGTATCCTATGTGGGACCCAGCTTTGATGGTTCAGTGCTGGTCTTGTATCCTATGTGGGTCCCAGCATAGATGAATCAATGAAGACAACTGGTCTTGTATCCTATGTGGGTCCCAGCTTAGATGATTCAGTATCTTTGTCTGATTATCTCTATCACCTTTTCGATGATGTATACATGTGTGAGCTAAATCCTGTTTTCATTCCTGTGTGGATTGTGTTGTGCTATCCTGTGTGGGTTACGTTTTGCTTTCCTGTGTGGAATACGTATACTTTCCTGTGCGGACTGAGTTGTGCTTGGGCTCGGAGGTTGGAGCGTATTGGAATTTATGACTTAGGTATATGAATGGGAATATACCTAAGCAGTGTTGGTTGTTACTTCATGATTGTATCTTTCTTTTTTGGTTTATCCTTTGTGGATTTTGGGAGACCTTCAGGGTTTCGGGGTCCCTACTGAGTAGCTTATACTCACCCCTGCACGGGCTATGCCCGCACTACGTTGTGTTGGTTGCAGATGACGGACAGCGTTGATCGTGGTTGAGGCTTGCAGAGCAGGACTGTTCCTGGAGGTGGGCCACTGGGCGGGACGTGCTCGGAGCGGACGGCAGGACCCGAGAAGCAGTGGAGCTATCTGTACCCACCCTTCAGGTGGGCTTTCCAGTGGACAGCTTGGTGTAGCGGCTTTACTTTACTGTTGTTGTTTTCCCTTTCGAGTTGTACTTTACAGTTGGGCTTGTATTTCCGGCCCCTTTTACTTTCTGTACTTACTGTTGTACTCTGTTTTTACTTAGTGTTTAATTTTCCGCTTGCTTACTCTGTGGTGCTTCTTTACATTACAAAGGCAATGCCTTCCCTTTTTACCGGAATTTACGCCTTGGAGCTAGTCGCCAGCCCCTGTCCTATGGAAGGTGGGCTTGGGGTAGTCACGGCACGGGCCCCGAGGGCAGGTGATGACAAATTGGTATCAGAGGTGGTCGGTTCTACCGCAGACTCTAATCTTTTCTATGTGAAGCAATAATGTTCAGCGTATTAAGTGTGGTTATCAGTCTAGGGAGTCTAGTGTTGGTGCGGCGGCCGACGTATCCTTACACCAGGACCCTGACTTCTGATTTCTGACTTAATGCACGAAAACATTGATTGCATGTGTGTTTCAAGTTTTCTTTGTGATTACTTATGTCAGCTCACCAGGTATACTGTTTGACCATGGCGCACCTGTTTCCTTTTCAGGATGGACCCACGATAGCAGTCAGCTAGGGTTCCGAGAGTCGAGTGTGATTACAGCCCACCGAGTGACGAGGCCTCGGTGCAGGGCTCCTTGTCAGCAGAGGCACCGACGATACTTTTACCCTTCGAGCCACCGATGCTACCAACCCCAGCCGCTGAGGATGTACGTCGCTTTAGCGCGCTGCATGAGTTTCAGCGTCAGCGACCGCCCAGGTTTCATGGGGAGACGGACCCCCAGGCAGCCGAGGACTGGCTGGAGGTAGTCGTACGAGTTTTCAGGCTAGTGAGGACATCGGCAGACCTCATGGTGATCCTTGCGGCGAGCCTACTGCATGCAGCAGCGGGCCGATGGTGGAGGTTGATGCTCCAGGTACACGAAGAGACATCTCTTCTCTAGACGGACTTTGAGATCATCTTCCGCTCCGAGTTCGTCCCAGCCACCCTCTGAGCGTTACGCATCAAGGAGCTTCTACAACTGCGGCATGGCAGCATGACAGTAGCCCAGTACTCGGCAAGATTTACTGATCTCTCGCGCTACTCCACAGATATGGTACGGGACCCGTTCTTCCAGGTACGGACCTTCGAGCAGGGAATGAGGCATCAGATCAGGGCTTCGATGATCTCCCTCAACATTCTGACGCAGGCTGAGGTGTTGGAGAGAGCTCTTCTAGTGGAGAGTTTTCTCGCCGATCAGGCTCCAGTGACAGGGCCCTCCGCAGGATGGCTTGTAGTAGGGTCTTCTACAGTTGGCAGTAGATAGGTGACGCAGAGGTCCAAATAGGCCAGACCATCAGATGGGCAGTCACTGAATGAAGATTCGGTTGTGCGGGGCACACGAAGGAGATCCATCTACATGAGGGGAAGGCATTGATACGCATGCGGCGGGCAAGGACACATGGCTTGAGACTGCCCGACTCGTCTTACAAATGAGCAGCAGGTGGTAGAGGGACCTCGCAGACAGAGGTTCGGCCATGGAGGTCCGAAGAGTGCAGGCGGACGAGGCAGATGAGTCGGCCGAGCACCAGATGGTGGGCGACACTTCGAGGTGTTGCCACCACCACCACCAGGAGGTCCGACCCGACCACAGGGAGTAGGTGGACATGGGAGATCTCAGCTTCAGGCAGCTGATGCCTTCGATCATGGAGCTCTGGGAGCAAATTGATAGGAGCGGAACTAATGGATATGTCTTTTGTACTTCCAGTTCCTTGTTTCTATTGTGTAGCGTCTTTGTATTATGAGCTGCAATAATAAAAGATGCATACCATTGTGATGTTTTCATTCCTGTCCTCTTTTGTGTTGTTACTAAGAGGGTCCCGTTTTGACTGTTGACTTGACCCTCACTTGTGAGACTCCTACTAGAGGAGACCCAGTTACCACACACTGATGCCGACAGTGTGACTCAACCCTTGGAGGTGAGAGTAACGGTTGGATCTCTTAGTAGTAGCGTCGAGGCCTTACGACATCATCTTTGGTATGGATTAGTACCATCCATGTCGGGATTGACTGTATTAGGAAAAAGAATGTGGTTCATCCAAGGTATGAGACGAGATTTCTCTTAATCGGAAAAGAAGAAATCATATCAGCTCTTGTGGGACCAGGGGTGGTCCAGGCCACGATAGAGAAGGTCCAGGTCATCCAGGAGCGGATGAAGACAGCTCAGAGCTGACAGAAGTCTTTCGCTGGCAGGAGGTGGAGGCCACTAGAGTTTGAGGATGGCGACCACGTCTTCATGCGGGTCTCACCTCGACATGGATTGCGGAGATTTGTCCAAGGTGGCAAGTTGTCTCCATGCTTCATCAGACCCGTCCAGGTCCTCAGCAGGATTGGCGAGGTGGCTTACTGCCTAGCTCTACCTTCTTTGTATCCCTAGTTTGTGTTGCAGCATTACGGGGATGTAAAGCCCTGTGGTGAGAGTAATGTAAAGACCCGTAAAATTCAAGGGAAATTTTTTCTTAATTTTCTTTGGGATTTTACATGAACGCAGTTTCGGACGGAACCTGATTCCGAGGCCTGGTGTGCCCGGAATAAATTTCCCAAGATTGGCTCGGGTACGTTCAGTGAACGAACGAGCTGGAATTTCTAACTATTGAACCGGTGCATGGAATCGAATTCCGAGGGCACCGATGGAACCGCAGTGCCGGTAGTTGCTTAGAAACTCATGTTCCGGAGTTGCGTTTACGCGAGTGTTGATAATAAAAATTGTGGAACTTTATTTTATACTTACACTACAATTTTTATTATTTTACTCTAAGTGTTGTCTTGATGGAAGTTGGGTAACCACCCAACCTCCCTTGGGAGGTTATGAGGGTGGTGGGGCCCCCACGAACCCCACCCCTTCATATCCTCTAAAACCCCCCTCAAATCCCACTTTAATTTTGTTATCATAAGTTATAACCTATGAATTTAATATGATGAGTTAAATTAGGTGAGTTGTGGGTGGTTTTGAATTTCAAACTCTTGCAATTCAAATGTGTTGTTGTGTTAATAAAATAAGAAAGAGTCTTATTTTATTTTCATTTGTTAGAGTTCTGTCACTTTGAGAGAGTTGGGAATCATCATCATCTTCTTCTTCAACCTCGACGAAGAACATGAAGAATGCTTAGGCTCCGATGAAGAACACTGTCACCATAAGAAGTGAAATACATGTCGTCTCTTCTCTTCTTCGCAGCCGGTGTGTTTCCCAAGATCGACAACACCGCTTCTTTCGATCTTCTTCCCGTTTCAACGAAAGGAGATGTCACTTCCTCCTCGGGCTTTCTCTGTCAGCTTATGAAGCTTCTCCAGCGACGTACCTCTTCGGACGCACCTCGACGTCAATGGAATCGACGTACGATTACCGCGACGCTCGACCTCCGCGACGCTTGTCTTCCACGGCTTGTTGATGTGCTCCGCACTTGAAACCGAGGTAGGGGAATTTTGTTATTTATTTAATTATTCTATTCTTGATTCTATCGTGTCGAACTTCGTGGATAATCGAATAAATGCTATCATTTAACGAGAGGGGGTCGGACCGCACAAACATGGCCGAACCCCCCCCCCCCCCCCCCTCCTTTGTTCATGATTGTTTCTTGCGGATGGAACAAGATGGCATGGTGTCGTCGCACCACGCGGGTATCCTTCGACAAGTATTGCGCGGTGCCGTCGCGCCGCGCCGTGGAAAGAAATCCAACAACGCGACGCCGTCGAGTCGCGTTGAAGGAAGTCGAAGGCGCCGCGGCCGGAGTGGGGCCATGGCGGAGGGGAGCATTTTCGTCGCACCGCGCCTGACGGCATAGGCCACGGCCGGTTCCGGGCCACGGCAGAACAGGGTGACCGACGGCCAGCCGGGCCGCCGGTGTCGGAAGCCGAAAGGGGACCGGCACTTGCCGGTCCCCTTGAGGAGGAGCTGGTCGGCCAGGTCGGGCCGGCCGGAAATGGGGAAGTTGGGGGAATTAAATTCCTCGGCAAACACAAAACGGCCCCCCATAATGAGGGGGGGGGGGGGGCGGTCTCACAAAGGGGGGCAGGTGCCCCCCGTTTTCTCAATCAGCTCGCCCGAAGGCGGAGCTGGCAGCGTGCCCAGCGTGCTGCCTTGAGCCGGAGCGGCGCCTAGCCGGTCCGCCAAGCTGGGCCAGGCCAGGCAAACCCTTTCCGGGGTGGGTTGACCCGGTTCGGGCCCGCCGGGGGGGGGGGGGGGGTCTCGTGCCGGGTCAGCCGGGGCCCGAAACCCCCGATACCGAACTTTTTAAATTCAAATGCCCAGAACTCGGGCTACGGATCTCCAAACGACGCGCCGTCAGCGGCGATGCGATCCTTGGATCGAGACGGTCGTTTTGGTGTATCGCACTCAAGGTTTCGGATTACTTTGAGTTCGGCCGGGTTGTTTCGTACATGAAACCAACCCGGCCCTCGGAGCGGAAACGCTCATATCTTGAGCTAAGGACATCTGATTGACGTGCCTTCAGCTTTGTTGAGTTCCTCTTAGTGAGACGGATCTTTTGGCATACTCCGCCTGAGTTTTGGACGTAGGTGGAGTACTATCGGGTTGGTTTTTCCTTAAAACCCAACCGGGCCCCTGTGACGAAAAAGTCAATAACTCTCAGACCGGGCGTCTGATTGACACGCTGTTTGTTGCGTTGAGTTCCTGTTGACGATACGGAACTTTTGGATACATAAACTCTCGACTATGTGATAGTTGATGTATCAGCCTCTCGGCTCGTGGAGCAGACCCTCCTGAACGAGCTTGTTGTGTGCGGGAACCCTTGTGCTGGCTACGACTGCTACTGTGATGACGACGATTGTGCAAGGACCCTCAGTGGACTGCGACGATGAAGACATATGGTCTTGTATCCTATGTGGGTCCTAGCTATGCTGATCTTGTATCCTATGTGGGTCCCAGTTTAGATGATTCAATACCGTTCTTGTATCCTCTGTGGGTCCCAGTATAGATGAATCAATGATGACATCTGGTCTTGTATCGTATGTGGGTCCTAGCTGTGCTGGTCTTGTATCCTATGTGGGTCCCAGCTTAGATGATTCAATACTGGTCTTGTATCCTATATGGGTCCCTGTATAGATGAATCAATGAAGACAGCTGGTCTTGTATCCTATGTGGGTCCTAGCTGTGTTGGTCTTGTATCCTATGTGTGTCCCAGCTTAGATGATTCAATACTGGTCTTGTATCCTATGTGGGTCCCAGTACAGATGAATCAATGAAGACAGCTGGTCTTGTATCCTATGTGGGTCCTAGCTATGCTGGTCTTGTATCCTATGTGGGTCCCATACTTGATGGTTCAGTGATGGTCTTGTATCCTATGTGGGTCCCAGCATAGATGAATCAATGAAGACAACTGGTCTTGTATCCTATGTGGCTCCCAGCTTAGATGATTCAGTATCTATGTCTGATTATCTCTTTCACCTTTTCGATGATGTATACCTGTGTGAGCTGAATCCTGTTTTCTTTCCTGTGTGGATTGTGTTGTGCTATCCTGTGTGGATTACGTTTTTCTTTCCTGTGTGGAATACGTATACTTTCTTGTGTGGAATGAGTTGTGCTTGGGCTCGGAGGTTGGAGCGTATTGGAATTGATGACTTAGGTATATGTATGGGCATATACCTAAGCAGTGTTGGTTGTTACTTCGTGATTGTATCTTTCTTTTGTGGTTTATCCTTTGTGGATTTTGGGAGACCTTCAGGGTCTCGGGGTCCCTACTGAGTAGCTTGTACTCACCCCTGCACGGGCTATGCCCGCACTACGTTGTGTTGGATGCAGATGATGGACAACGTTGATCGTGGTTGAGGCTTGCAGAGTAGGACGATACCTGGAGGTGGGCCACTGGGCGGGACATGTTCGGAGCAGACGGCAGGACCCGAGAAGCAGTGGAGCTATCTGTACCCACCCTTCAGGTGGGCTTTCCAGTGGACAGCTCGGTGTAGCGGCTTTACTTTACTATTGATGTTTTCCCTTTCGAGTTGTACTTTACAGTTGGGCTTGTATTTTCGGCCCCTTTTACTTTCTATACATACTGTTGTACTCTGTTTTTACTTAGTGTTTACTTTTCCACCTTCTTACTCTGTGGTGGTTGTTTACTTTACAAAAGCAATGCCTTCCCTTTTTACCGGGATTTACACCTTGGTGCTAGTCGCCAGCCCCTGGCCTATGGAAGGCGGGCTTGGGGTAGTCATGGCACGGGCCCCGAGGGAGGGTCGTGACATTTCCCATTGTAATGACCATTCATTATTTTGGAATTTCCTTAAAATCTACCATTTTTTATTTTCAATGAAATTATGTTTATCAATATTTGTGAAATATTTATTTAAAATGTGATATAATGAATTTGATATTTATTTCAAGATTTCAATATTGTTTTTTTCAGATTATATTTTTAGTATTTTCATCCATTATAAAATACATTTATGATTAATATACTTTATTAGGCTTATACTCAAATTATTCCATCCTATATAATATTTTGATGTTGAAATAAATTTTTTCTATTTAATATTTGGGAAAAATATTAACATTATTACACTAATTTTTTAATAATAATTTTTACCTTGATTATTTATAATAGACAATTTAATTTATTTAATATGATGATTTCCATATACATGTTAAGTGATGGGGGGATTATTATAGTCCTAGATGTTTAAATAGTGGTTTTCCTAGACACAACTATTTAGTGCTTTTGATTACCATATCGGGTATACAATATGCTATGCATTTTGTCATCTTACCATTATAGTGTAAGTCTTTTATGCATCCACTATTGAAATGGTAATGTCCAAAGATTAATTGTCATATGAAATGTTTATAGCAGTTCTCAGGCTATAATGAGAACCTCTAGATATTATGACATTAATCTTAAATATATGTTATATGGTCTAGATACATCATAGGGATTGGACAGAGTATATGTTTGACCATCAGGTTTTATGGGCTCATAAGCATTGAGAGTTCTTCTCATGATGTTTGCACTTGGTGATCTCTAGTAGTGAGATCATGAGGACTGACATTTCAATAAGAACACCACATGTTTATGGTGTCATTGGATGTTCCCATCTACGATAATGTGTAATGGTCTCCTGATGTTATATCATTACCAATGTATGTTATTCGATTGCATACTATGATGCAAGATGGAAACCATGTCAATGATGTCGTGGTGAGGTAGTTTGTGTCGGGTGCATCATTGGTGTAATGACATTGGTTGAATGGTCGAGAAATGATTTTTCACTTCTGGGTTATGGATGTAATATATCTCAGGACACGTTGATATGGATTGAAGTAACTTTATAAGACCATTGCCATGGTAGTCAATGATAAATCTATCCAGTTAAATCAACAAAATAAAAAGCAAGAAAAGGGAAATGACACAAGAGTGTATCCTTCTTTATGAGATATTACAGACAAAGAGATTATATTACATAGTGCGTGTTTGTAGGTTGGTTGTTGCTGATGTAAAAATCCTTATTTCTTCAGGGGCCATGATGGGTTGCTAGATTCCACTTTTGGTATGTGAATACTATTCACGGCTGTCGAAATAAGTTCCTAGAGGGTCACACAAAATAGTGTATTAAAAAATCTTCCCTATTCAATTGAATATGAGTTTTTGAATATGTGGGTCTCACCACAGGGGTTCGGGATTTGTCCAAAGTTAAACGATCACCAATGGAGTAAATAAATTCATATTATTTGAGTTTAGAATAATGAGTATTGATTTCATTTATTAAATTTATTTACGAGTTTTAAGTAAATACATTAAAATATATCAATTCATGAATATTAAATTATTCAAGGTTCAATTTATATTTATGGGAGTGACGAGTTGACTTAATGACTCAGTTATTATAATGTACTATATTTAAATATATTAAAAGTAAATGATAATAATATTTATGTCTTCATTTAGTTTTCATAAATTGTTTTTGATAGTGTGTTAAGTATTCAGGGCCGGCAAGGTGATACCAGGTATTTTAATTGAGAATTATAAATAGAAGATGAGGGGATGTTGCCAAACACTATTATTGGAGATTCTCTCTCCTATTATCTATCCCACACTCTAGGGAAGGATGCTTAGGATCTATGGAGATTAGATGGAGTTCTCTCTCAGGCATCGCTAGCGAAGGGATGCAGTTATCGTTGGAACATCAAATTCATCATCGATATTCTGCTCTATCACCCGGACTACAACGAACGACACTCCCGTGGATTCCTTGAAGCATGTGTGGATGATCTAGAGATATTCAGCTTTGGATTATTCGAGCAGTGATCTCCAACAACGAGTAGTCGTCGTGCACGGCTTTAGATCTAAACCAGGTATTTTACGGTTTATTTTTGTGCCTAAAATCCTACACGCGTTGTCCACAGCTAAGACCGGGCTGCTCTTCTCAGACGTCGACAAGTTTACGTTGATCGTCGGTGGAACGTTTTTCAAAACACACCTATTTGGGGATTCCTTTGCATGCCCGGTTCCAAAAATAGATGCCTCATTAGGTCTTAGGGGACATACTATCTAGATTTTTGTATAATAAGTACATATCTTTTTAAGACGTTTGGGAAAATGTCCTCAAAGGTCTGATTATTTTGTATGAAATTTTTAATTCCATCATTATGAAATCAATTTTTTTATCCATGTTGTTGTTTACATATTATACATTGATATATTTCAAATTCATGGGTTTTATTGTTTTTTATTATAAAAATTTGAATTATAAGATGACAAAATGAACATTTATATAAAATACTATTTATGATCTATTATGGGTAAATGGGTTGTTTTTAATGAAAATAATTTATAATTTTTTACTAACCCCCATAAATAAGAATTTTTCTCTTATATGTTCCATTAAAATGTTATATGAAAGAATTGGGAATGAATTTAACCTCAAGAGTTAGTAAATTTTTATTTAAATCTCAATATCTGTTATTTAAAAACCATCATTATGGGATTGAATTAACTTCAAGTGGATTAATGGGTTTTAATAGTTTTCAAAATCCTTTTATTATATTTGTATTGTTCATCACATTTTTTCAAATGTTTTTATTAGGTATAAGGATCCTTAAGAACCATAGCAAGGATTATATTTCCATTATGGGGATCCATATTAAAATAAGAGAACTTGTTTTGACTGAAATTTAAATTTAAATTTTTAAATCATGTTATTTTAAATAAATTATAAATTATATGGAAGTTTCCACATTTTATTATAAAGGATTCATATGTTAGATTATTTCAGTTATTCTATAAAAAACCCAAATTATCTTATAAATTTTAGAAACTGAATCCCTTTTATAAATCATATAATTATGGGTAGTTTATGTTATAGTGAATTAAACTAACTATAACTTGTCATAAATTCTCTATGAAATGGTTTCAATAAAAAATTATCTACAAAATTATATTATAATGTGTTAATTGGAACATCCTATTTGGTATCATTTATCCTATCATAGTGAATCGTGGTAACTCAATTATTATATCACTAATTTTTATAGACCATTGAAAACATTATTTTTCCATTTATATAGAACCTAACATAGATCACAAGAGAGTGTCTTGATACTGATCTATTAAATCATATTGAGATTGATCCATATATCTTGTATGAAATTGAGTGGAACCCCTATAGTATGTATCAAAAATACCATGGGTTGTTGACTTGTTAAAAGGGTATAATCTCCCATATGTTAGCCATTAGACACTACAAAACACAATAGGGGACTATAAATAATATTTATAATCACAATTCAATGATATTTAATGATTTTTTGACAATAAAATATCACATTAAAGGATTAATACATGATTTTAATAAAATATAACTAAAATTTTAGTTGTCAATAAATATGGAAAAATATGTTTTAACCACCATACATGAATATGAAATTAAATATCATTTATACCATAGTGTCTCTTGAATCAATCCCCAAACACCCAAATCCTATAATAAAACCTAGTTATTGAGCAACCAAAACATGATAAATCTTGTATTAGAAACCTCCAACCCATTATATAAAAGTAGGTTTGTGTATATTAACACGTGATTCTATCCATTATGTAAGGATGTTTACTATAGTTAATATCCTATATATATACAAATAAATTTTAAAATATAATTTTCTCTTCAATCAATATCAATAAAAACCACAGAGTAATATATGATATATATTAATTAGAAAATTATCATTTCTCCAATTACACACTTGATAATTCACAAAAGTCCATTTGATTCTAATAATCTACATTTCATTGTTCATAAGACTAGCGTATTAGATAATTTCCCCCCTATATTACTAGAAACACGCTTCTCCCCATAATAGATTATTTATAGTATAACACATGTAATAAAAATTAAAAAGGTTCCATACAAACCAAATACCCATGTTATCGTCTTGTATTCCCCCAACTAAAAACATCATGTGATAATCCCATGGTAAATATGACACCACATCCAGTCAATATATATGAACCAAAAAAAGTATCACATCACAAAATTTTTTCATGAGTGAATAGAATGAATATTTAATTTATACTAATAAATAATTGTGAGGAAGGCTCTAATATGATCCAAATTTAGTTTCCTCATAGGAACTGAATGTTGTGTAGAATTTGAAAAGTTAGCATTAAGTGGATCGATACCTATAGAATGTTAATATTTTTATTTTTTTAATAAACATTTTAATAGAAAATATTTCTCGTAGAAGTTCCCATTACTATTCAACAAATTTGGTTGACCATCACACAAGATTATCCTATAAAATAAGAAAAAAAGTCATGTTTACAACCAAGTAAACAATAACTCCCTCTTGGATCACAAACATCCTGGGTGATAAAATCCAAAAAAGTTGTGATTATAATTTAATTATATTAGATAAAACATATTAAAATACCAATTATGTCCTATAAAAAGTATAATATTAAATAAAAACCACAATATACACATATGCCCTAAGGAACATATCATAACTATCATAATTATTATACCACTTATGATAATTTATGAATTATTTCATGTGATAAAACATGATTACTTTAGTAAAATCATATTTCATATTGATTTTTAGTTAGCCATTAAAAATTAATATTCATTCATGAAATATTGTAATTAAATTCAATTGAAAACTTTTTATTATATTGAGTTAATAAATTCAACACTAAATAAAATAATATTGAATAATAGTGAATTTATTTATTTTATTATGATCATTCAGTCTCAAACATTAATTGACCTCAGTTTTCTTTCCCACCATGTACTAAAAGAAAATTTATTATAGTTTTCCAAAAATTAGAATTATGATATTTTTTCCACCTCTAGGCCATTATCTTGATAGTATCAATATTCACTCATAATGTTGTAGAAAATTCTTACAACACAATATTGTTTCTAAAGAGACATGGTTATGTTAGATATATTACATTCTACTATGAATTTTAACTATGAAATATAATAAAATTAGCATCTAATGTATTTTAAACTAGGATACACACATTTCATAATGATCCTTTAATGCATTATTTATCACTCTATGACCATACTACACATATATTACTCTTTTTACAATGACCATTTATTTAATGAAGTTGTTAAAATATTAGTCAATTATGACTGATATATCTATTCCTCTTAATGGAATAAATAGATAATTTTTCAATTAGTCAATCAATTATATGGCACCAGTGATGAACTATTTCCAAGATATCATGCCCTAAAATATCTTTTTTTTTATAATATGTCAATGTATATGATAAAATTATATACACTAGTAATGATATATAGTCAAGATACCAGTAAAAATGATACAATATTAGAACATAAAATGATAACCAAAATCATGTTGTGTTCCTTTTGGTAGTCTTATAGATATATTATACATGAGATTACCACGTTAAAACATTCTAGGGTAAAGTATATATTCTATTTACCCACCAGTATCTGATATCCAGAATTCTTCTGTGTCCCATCAGTTTGATTTATCTAAACCAAATGACATATTTATTTTATTATTATCATATTATCACATGTTTCTCATTATAAAATTTAGTGGTTATAACCATTTGAAATAAAAAAACAACCCAAGGACATTACTTTTTTAATAGTGTACACAAAATATTTAACACTATTATTATTTGATAAAACCTTGAATAACTACTGGTATACATGATATGTTAATAAAAAATTATTTTTCATGTTGGGTCTTGGTAAACCAATATAAAAACACTCCCAAATTCACTACATCTAAATATCCAATAATAAGCCTTTTATCTCACAAATTATAATAACTTGATTATACTATGATTTGGATTTTGGAATAGGATATTCCACATTTTCTTCAATAACTACTCTCTTTTCAATGACTTCAACTCTTGGATTAGATATCCCTTAAGAGATGATATCCTATCATATATCAATTTTCCCTCTATCATAAAATGAATATCATTTCTCATTCCATTTTTTTAAGCTAGTCATAATTTATATTATGATTGAAAAATATAATCTTGGTATAATTCCCATAATAAGAATAAATCGGTGAGTTTTTTATACTGCTTCTTTAGCTACATCAGAGACTATAGTATACATAGTATTTATATCTATGGCCACTAATAGAAGAAATTTGGTTTTCATTCGCATTTCCATAAAATAATTAAATGTTAGATCTATTTATCAGTTATAATATAAGTTTTTATCTAATTAAAAACTATATTTCATTTATCTACCAGTACTAAGTTCATATCCCTGTCACTTTCCCAAGTACTATTTCATAGTTCTTATGGATACATATGTATTTCAACTGGATTTATTATATTTTTTATTACTATAATTTATGTGATTTAAAAATCATATTTTCTTGGTTTTAAATTGTTATAATAAATCTTATTAGAATATGAAGAATAATCCACTAAATAAATCCAAACATCAGCCATTTATCTAAAATAAATTGTGTGTAGTACTATAATTTACAAAAAAATGTATACTAATAAAATACATAGAACAGTGTCCATCTTAAATACCTTAATGCTTTTATGGTTTGATGAAGATAAATAATATGTCTCAGAAGGACCTGTCACCTATATGGATGTATCCATTGGTGTAAGATGAGTTTATGTTTTTCCTGAAAAGGGATCCCATCATCCTATACAACATGTAAGCATTGAATGGGAAAAATTCAACAGGTTAAAGAGATATCTTTGGAAATAAATAACTGTAACCAAGAATCTATATTCACATAAGAACCAAACTCCTTCAAAAACATGGAAGTGTGGATTATTAATCCCTCCTATAAGGTCCTGAATAATTCCTGATTTAACTCATCCATTATATTTCATTAGTCAATTCCTCAACAAGTTCATGTTTTAAATAAATGAATGTATTTCCTCAAATATGTTTCATATATAGAAATTGTTATTTAAATTATATATTATGGGAGGATTCATACAAATAGTTACCACTTTACATTGATCCCCTAATGACTAGATACATAAACAAAATTTCATGCTTATTGTAAGACCATGGTATTTAGAAAAAATATGTGATTAATATATAAATCTCTTGAATGTCATAGAATATTTGTGTCATAGAACTCAAAATTGTTTTTATTAAGAAGCAATTGCAAGTAAAATATTCTCAAGATTCTATTTTGGGATACATTAGTGTTAATATGTGGTCTAGATAATGCTTTAGGGAATATAATATCCTTCACTATACATCATTCGATAAAGCCTAAATTTTTTTCTATCATCTCAGCGTGTAATGTATCATATATAATAAAATGTGAAATCATATCCAAATTACCTTTTCGATCTCTTCCAAATGTTATTTCAAAATATATCCTCAAATTCATCTTGTATTAGAGATTATGTAGTAAAATGTGTATACTCTTCCAAAACTCTTTTGGATTAATACTAATACTCTTTTAGATAATAGCATTGAGTCATACTCAATTCCGATTCAATAAACAAAAAATTGTGACCCAGTAATAATTTTTATTGTTTCAAAAAAGATGAATAAACAAATATATAATTATAACTAAAGAGAATCCTATAAAAATAAATAAATTATATATAATCTATTAATTGATCTAGGATGATCCCAATTAAACACATTTGTCTCTATATGTATTTACACCAAAACCATTACATGCATTGATACAATTTCATACCTTACATTTGTACATGTTTTTAAGAGAACATAAGACATAGAGTATTTCAATCCTATATAACCAACTCATATGTTTTCAATTCTCAATGTATATACTATCGAAGTTGATGAATGGATAAAATTTCATTAACCATTATGTATGATCACAACACTTGTCTCTCAACATAAGAAATAACACATCACATTTACTATAGATGTAATCCACAAACTCCCCAATCCATCTCAATCAAAGGATTTGATTTATTAATAATTCTATGAGAGGGAAATTCTTATCATTGTTAATCTCAATATTAAGGCATGATAATCCTCATAACCAACCACTCCCTAATTAACTAAGTCACAATGACTTTTTCATGAATGGTTTTGTAACATACCAATTAATTAATGAATAATATATATTTTTATCTATGTCTATTAATGATTAAGATATTTTTTTAGAGGCTTAAAATGAAAATAAATACAATCTTATGCACGGAATACACTAATATTCTTAATAGATTATTTTACTGGCTTTTGATGGAAAACCCTTTTTAAATCAAAATTTTGACAATTTTATAATCTATATTTGTCAAAATAAACATATTCATTATGATTGGGACATTGAAATTTACATTGGATAAATTTTTGGTATTTTTCTGACTATGTTTATTTTTTTAATGAATACTGAAAAATACTGTATTTTACATCAAAACTATTTTTTCATTTAATTTAATTATATAGTTAGATTATCCTTTTAAGTGGTATTAAAGTGTAATATGAATATATTTTTACCATTTAATCCAATGGTGTTCATTGGGATTAATTTCACTTTGGAATTGGTCATAAACTAATGCGAAACGTTTCATAGATATTGTTTAAAAAAACCCGCTATTTGTTTTGACAACGAGAATTACTTTTAAATCAATTATTGCAATTTTTGTGTATGGAATTTGGTAAATTGGGTTACATATTTGGAATCATAAGGTCCAAATTATGTAATCAAGACTCTTGTTTTTAGACATTATAAATAGTAACGATGGTAATTATCTTTAATTATCTTGATTAATGAGTAATCAGGTAGTTAAAGATAATAAAACTATATGATAATAATACAAAAAGACCACAACATGTGACCTAAGGATACTGGTTGTCTCATGGACGACCTTGGGATGCCTTGTGCAAAACTTGTGGGCCCCATGGAATCACTTTTGTGATAAAGTGACTTTTTATCTTTTTATTTTTAAAGAATGTTAAATATGACAAAGAATGTATCACCTAAGTAAAATATTTTTAATTTTGTCTACATAAATGATCATTTGGACTATAAATATTCATTATAAAGCTAAAACGATTTTCTACATCATGATATTTGTTTTATAATTTGTAGAAATTAAATTTATTAAATTATTTATGACATCATGATGATGCAGTGATTACCTCATTAATAAAGGATTTAAATAAAATGGAAAGATAATGTACAATCTAAGACCTACACATGTCCAAAACCTATTGGATGGGTGGATTTAGAACCCTTATCACCTTATCCTCGAAACAAATAAATGTGGGACCATTAATATCCTAAATTCATTCTAAAATAATGTAACATTTCTTTACTTTCCAAGAGTGCCCCTCCTCTCCTCTTATAAAAGGCCCCCAACTCTACCTCCTTACCCACACATCCAAAGCCATTGGCTCAGCCAAACCCTGCCCAGTTTGTCTCTCCACATCCCTGTATTACTCCTTGATGCCTCACTTTGGGCAGAAGTCTTACCAAGGAAGCCTTTGAGCTCAAACCAAAGGGAGTTACCCATTTTTAAGGTAATGTCTTCACTTGAGTCCTTTTGTTTTATTTTGCTTCTCTAACCCCATAAACTCATTTTATTCATTTCTTTTGTAACAACTCCAGTATCTTCAACCTACTAGGATGTTGTTATAAGAAGTATTCGAACTACACTTACACACACCTACATCTAATGGTTAAAGAACATATTGTTTCCGTGGATGGCGAATTTATGCCTCCCGAAACGATGATTGTTCAACATTGTTTTAGAACCTTCAAAGGTGGACATTAAGATGTCACTATATTTATATATGATATATAATATGTTTGTGTGTTCCTTAAGCTTATGTATTTTTCAATTTTGGCATTCCTTTATGGTTTCCATTATGGGTAAACGCAATATCTTCATTTAAGGAAGTGCAGACTACCGCCCCTCAAAGTGATTTGATTTGTTAAATAACATATGTGGGACGTATAAAGGATGGAACTATGATATTATATATAATATTATACTGGAATTATAATATACCTTTAAATCATTATGATTCCATTCTATAAAATACAAAATAGAAATGAAATTAGCGTTCATGCGTACGTACGGATTACCGTCTCCATGAACGGTGCATTTAATTTCTTACCTCTAAAAGATTATGTAATATTATAAATGAATTTATATACTATATATATATGATATATATTATATCTACATCATGAGTTTAACTCTGGATATAATGGATACATGAACAACATGTAATTATAAAGAGCATGTTTTTGACTCATGTACCAATGATCGTTAAAACGACCGTTAATAACTTAAATAATTACATAGTGTTCATGACATGGTAATAAGTGATATAAAAGGAATAATGAACTTTAAAAAGGTTCTTATTCAAGTATAAAATAAATTAAGTTTATTATTCAGGAGGATAAATAACGATCGAGTCAAGACGGACCTGAGGTATGGGACTTCGTCTCAATCTCCTTTCATTGAGGCATATTTTGTTTTATACACAACCTTATTTTATACGGTGTATAAACCCCTTTGAATTTTATGTTTATCCAAAAGGAATATTTTTTATACGAAGCGTTTTACTAAACGACAAAAGGGAATGTTTTTTTCGTACATATGCGGCGACAATGACTTCTCCACCACCGTGACCATTATATGAGTTTCGGCTTCCTCTACAAGACATACCTTTTAAAAAAAAGAAAAATAAATACCATGATTTACTTTTGTTTTATTTTGGTATTGAAAATGGTTTTCATTATGTTTTTATATCAATGTGTTTTATTGATATCTTGTGATTGAAAGGTGGAAATGTTATGTTTCCTTTATGCATGTTTTATGTGATACGATTATGTTGAGGTTCTTGGGAATTATTATGAAGACGGGTGGTTTCGTGATAAAATAAGGGCAGGTGAGCCCGATATAGCTCTCCAATGCATTGGGTAACGCGAAGGAGTGAAATGTTAAGGTTTCTCCGAAGCGATTTAGGGAATATAATGTGATGGGTATTCCAAATGTAACCAAGAGGGTTACTCCCTACATAATAATGATATGAATGCCTCAAGTTACCTTTATGTCTTATGATTTCTATGATTTATTCATGATTTGATAAGGTATGTTAAAGTGCTTATGTTTTATGGGTAAAGTATGATTTCATTCTTATGTATATTTATACCCATGTTTCCTTTCCATACATTTATATCCCTTACTGAGCTTTTTATGCTCATTCCATGTTTTTTTGAAATGTTTTTCACAGGTCAACGGAAAGGTACATGATATGATGATAGTGTCAAGGAAGTGTCAAGAAAGAATCCATGTTTTATTTTAAATATGTTTCCATTGATGGGAAAGAAGAATATTATCTTTATGTAACCACTTTGTTTATATGTGGAATGTAATGAAATTTTTATGATCTAATTCTCTAAAACTCTAATCCCGAAAAGATCATCAATGTGTAATCTTGTAATAACTCAAGATTAAGTAAGGTTTAAGGTCGGGGCCTTATAGTTGGTATCAATGGTTGGTTTAGACAACTTTAGGAGTTAGAAAAGTGTAAAATTATAAGTTAATTTATGGTACAATTGAAATGATATAGCATTTATTGATTACCATGTTTCTTCGCCTAAGATATTTATGTGCTAAGAATGTTTTTTCATAGAGGAAACATAAAAACGTTTTTGGGAAGGCATACAGAGGGAAATGACCTTCCGAATCGGCATCCTGAGATGGTCGGAATTGGAACTGAACAGTTTGTTGGAGTAATGGCTCAGTTAACTCAGGTGAAAAATGTTGGCAGTTTTTATTGATTATATTTTGGTGTTTTCTAAAAGTAAAGAGGATAATGAAAGACATTTAAGTGTTTTTTTGCAAACCTTAATAGAAAAGAAATTTTATGGGAAATTCAGAAAGTGTGAGTTTTGGTTGCAACAAATTTCTTTCCTTGGTCACATGGTTTCTAAATATGGGAAAACTATTGATCCTGCAAAAACAAAAGTTGTGGAAGACTGGCCAAGACCCACAAATGTAACTGA
Organism: Viscum album; assembly: GCA_963277665.1. NCBI lineage: Eukaryota > Viridiplantae > Streptophyta > Magnoliopsida > Santalales > Viscaceae > Viscum > Viscum album. The sequence goes on from OY728119.1 coordinate 2,127,993,845, forward strand.
GATTCGTAGCTTCCTTGGTTTGGGAGGCTATTACCGAAGGTTTGTTAGAAATTTTTCATGGTTATCTAGTCCAATGAATATGGTAACTCGGAAGGGTGTTAAGTTTATCTAGACAAAAGAATGTGATGATTGTTTTCAGGAATTGAAAAGAAGATTGGTGAATGCTCCAGTTTTGGCACTACCTTCCAGGAATGGTGAGTTTGTTATATACAGTGATGCTTCATTGAAAGGACTTGGTTGTGTCCTTATACAGAATGATCAGTTAATTGCTTATGCTTCACGTCAGTTGAAAACTCATGAGGTAAATTACCCTACACATGATTTGGAATTAGATGCTGTTGTTTTTTCTTTAAAAATTTGGAGGGACCATTTGTATGGAGTAAAGTGTGAAATATATACTGATCACAAAATTTTAAAGTATATATTCACTTAGAAAGAATTGAACATTAGATAGAGGAGATGGATGGAATTAATCAGGGATTATGATTGTACAATTCACTACTATTCGGGAAAGGAAAATAAAGTGGCCGATTCTTTGAGTTGAAAAAGTAATGCTTCATTAACCATGCTACGTTTGGAACGATATCCTTTGGTTTTTTATTTGATGAACTTTGGCATAGAAGTTGTTGGTGTAGGATGTTCTTCTGTTTTGTTTCAGGTATCAGTGAGATCATCCCTACCAGATAAAATTAAGTAAGCACAGAGGGAAGACAGTGAGTTGCAGAAAAAGGTAGAGCCGGTTCAGAAGGGTAAGTTGCATGAATTCAACATTGATAATGATTGTGTTTTGAGGTTTGGGAAGAGATTATGTGTTGCTTGTGATTCACAATTTAAGAATGAGTTTTTATGTGAGGCTCATAGTTCCCCGTTTTCAGTTCTTCCTGACAGTACTATGATGTAAAGAGATCTGCGAGAGTATTACTGGTGGGATGGAATGAAAAGAGCTATTGCTGATTTTACTGTGAGGTGTTTGACATGTCAACAGGTTAAAGAAGAGTGGTAGTTACCGAAAGGGATGCTTCAGCCTTTACCATTGCCAGAGTGGAAATGGGAGAATATATCCATGGACTTTGTTCTGGGATTGCCGAAGGCATCTCGAGGTAATAATGCAATCTGGGTTATTGTTGATCGCTTGACTAAATATTCTCATTTCCTTGCTATACGAGATACTTTTTCAGTAGATCAACTTTCCCGTATGTATCTTAATGAGATAGTCAGGTTACATAGAGTTCCTATCTCCATTGTGTTCGATCGTGATCCCTGGTTTACATCTAACTTTTTTGAAGGCCATCAGAAGTCGTTGGGTACTGAATTAAATTTTAGTACAGCTTTTCATCCTCAATCAGATTGGAAGTCAGAACGAACAATTCAGACCTTGGAGGATATGCTACGATCTTGTTCGATGGATTATCAGGGATGTTGGGACAAACATCTTTCTTTGGTTGAATTTTCATATAATAACATTTTTCATTCTAGTTACAGATGGCATCATTTGAGGCGTTATATGGGAAGTGATGTCGAACTCCAGCTTTTTGGGATGAAGTGGGTGAAAGGAAGTTGATGGGACAAGAATTGGTTGAAGAGATGGCAGAAACAGTTCAGCTGATTCAGAAACACATGAGAACAACTCAGAGCAGACAGAAGAGTTATGCAGACAATAGGAGGAAGGATCTAACTTTTGAGGTAGGTGATCATGTTTTTCCAAAGTCTCGCCATGGAAAAGTGTGATGAGATTTGGTAATAAAGGAAAGGTGAGTCCAAGGTTCATTGGACCATATGAAATTTTGGAGAGAGTTGTATCAGTTGCATACCGGGTGGCTTTACCTCCGAGTTTATCTCAGGTACACAATTTTTTTCATGTTTCGATGCTGAGAAAGTATATGCCAGATCCATCTCATGTTTGGATTCCAGAGGTAGTTCAGCTGGAAGAGAACCTATCTTATGAGGAACAACCGGTCCAGATTCTTGACCACAGGGAGCAAGTGTTACGGAATAAGGTGATTAATCAGGTAAGGGTTTTGTGGAAAAACCACATGATGGAAGAGGCAACATGAGAATCTGAAAATGCAATGAGGGATAAGTACCCCCATTTATTCGATAAATAAATAAATTGTGGGGACGCAATTTTCTAATGGGGGAAGGATGTAACATCCCAAGTAAGTAATGAATAATAGATATTTTTATTTATGTCTATTAATTATTAAGATAGTGTTTTAGATGCTTAAAATGAAAATAAATACAATCTTATGCATTGAATACACTAATATTCTTAAAAGATTGTTTTACTGCCTTTTGATGGAAAACCATTTTTAAATCAAATTTTGACAATTTTATAATATATATTTGTCAAAATAAACATATTCATTATGATTGGGACATTGAAATTTACATTGGATAAATTTTTGGTTTTTTTCTGACAATGTTCATTTTTTTAATGAATAGTGAAAAATACTGCATTTTACATCAAAACTGCTTTTTCATTTAATTTAATTATATGGTTAGATTATCCTTTTAAGTGGTATTAAAGTGTAATATGAATATATTTTTACCATTTAATCCAATGGTGGTCATTATTATTAATTTCACTTTGTAATTGGTCAAAAACTAATGCCAAACTTTTCATAGATATTGTTTCAAAAAACCCGATATTTGTTTTGACAACGGGAATTATTTTTAAATAAATTATTGAAATTTCTGTGTTTGTAATTTGGTAAATTGGATTACATATTTGGAATTAGAAGGTCCAAATTATGTAAGCTGGACTCTTTTGTTTTTGGACATTATAAATAGTAACGATGGTAATTATCTTTAATTATCTTGATTAATGAGTAATCAGGTAGTTAAAGATAATAAAATGATATCATAATAATACAAAAAGACCACAACATGTGTCTTAAGGCTACTGGTTGTCTCTTGGCCGACCATGGGATGCCTTGTGCCAAACTTGGGGCCCCCATGGAATCACTTTTGTGAGAAAGTGACTTTTTATCTGTTTATTTTTAAAGAATGTAAAATATGACAAAGAATGTATCACCTAAGTAAAATATTTTTAATTTTGTATACATAAATGATCTTTTGGACTATAAATATTAATTAGAAAGATTAAAATATTTAATAAGTCATGTTAATTTTTTTTTAATTTTTAGACATTAAATTTCTTAAATTATTTATGACATCATGATGATGTAGTGATTACCTCATTAATAAAGGATTTAAATAAAATGGAATGATAATGTCAAATATAAGACCTAAACATGTCCAAAACCTATTGGATGAGTGGATTTCGAACCTGTATCACCTTATCCTCGAAAAAAATCAATGTGGGACCATTAATATCCGAAATTGATTCTAAAATAATGTAACATTTCCTTACTTTCCAAGAGTGCCCGTCCTCTCCTCTTATAAAAGGCCCCCACCTCTACCTCCTTACCCACACTTCAAAGCCTTTGGATCGACCAACCCATGCCCATTTTTTCTCTCCACATCACTCTCTTACTCCTTGAAGCCTCACTTTTGGCAGAATTCATCTCAAGGAAGCCTTTGAAATCAAACCCAAGGGAGTTACCCGATTTTAAGGTAATGTCTTCACTTGAGTCCTTTTGTTTTATTTTGCTTCTCCAACCCCCTAAACTCTTTTTATTCATTTCTTTTGTAACAACTCCAGTATATTCAATATACTAGGATTTTTTATAAGAAGGATTAGAACTACACTTACACACACCTACATCTAATGGTTAAAGAACATATTGTTTCCGTGGATGGTGAATTTATGTCTCCCGAAACGATGATTGTTCAACATTCTTTTAACACCGTCAAAGGTGGCCATTAAGATGTCACTATATTTATATATGATATATAATATGTTTATTTTTTCCTTAAGATTCTGTAATTTTCATTTTGGTCATACCATTATGGTTTCTATTATGGGTAAACGCGATATCTTCATTTAAGGAAGTGCGGACTACCGCCCCCTCAAAGTGATTTGATTCGTTAAATACCATATGTGGGAAGTATAAAGGATGGAACTACGATATTATATATAATATTATACGGGAATTATAATATACCTTTAAATCATTATCATTCCATTCTAAAAAAATACTAAATAGAAATGAAAGTAGCGTTCATGAAAACGTACGGCTTACTGTCTCCATAAATGGTGCATTTCATTTCATACCTCTAAATGATTATGTAATATTATAAATGAATTTATATACTGGATATATATGATACATATGATATCTACATAATAATTTTAACTCTGGATATAATGGATACATGAACAACTTGTAATTATAAAGAGCATATTTTTGACTCATGTACCAATGATCGTTAAAACGACCGTTAATAACTTAAATAATTACATAGTGTTCATGACATGGTAATAAGTGATATAAAAGGAATAATGAACTTTAAAAAGGTTCTTAAGAAATTATAAATTAACTTAAGTTTATTATTCAGGAGGTTAAAGAACGATCGAGTCAAGACGGACCCGAGGTATGGGACTTCCTCTCAATCTCCTTTCATTGAGGCATATTTTGTTTTATACACAACCTTCTTTTATACGGTGTGTAAACCTCTTTGACTATTACGTTTATCCAAAAGGAATATTTTTTATACGAAGCGTTTTACTAAATTACAAAATGGAATGATTTTTTTGTACATATGCGGCGACAAAAACTTCTCCGCCGCCGTGACCATTATTTGAGTTTCGGCTTCCTCTACAAGCCATACCTTTTTATAAAAAAGAAAAATTAATACCATGTTTTACTTTTCTTTTAATTTGTTATTGAAAATGGTTTTCATAATGTTTTTATATCTATGTTTTGTATTTGTATCTTGTGATGGAAAGGTGGAAATGTTATGTTTCCTTTATGCATGTATTATGTGATATGATTATGTTGAGTTTCTTGGGCATTATTATGAAGATGGGTGGTTCAGTGATAAAATAAGGGCTGGTGAGCCCGATATAGCTCTCCAATGCATTGGGTAACGCGAAGGAGTGAAACGTTAAGGTTTCTCCAAAGAGATTTAGGGAATATACTGTGATGGGTATTTCAAACGTAACCAAGAGGGTTACTCCCTACATAAGAATGTTATGAATGCCTCAAGTTACCTTTATGTCTTATGATTTCTATGATTTATTCATGATTTGATGAGGTATGCTAAAGTGATTATATTTTATGTGTGAAGTATGATTTCATTCTTATGTATATATGTACCCATGTTTCCTTTCCATACTTTTATATCCCTTACTGAGCTTTTTATGCTCATCCCAAGATTTTTTGAAATGTTTTTCACATGTCAAGGGAAAGGTACATGATATGATGATAGTTTCAAGGAAGGGTCAAGAAAGAATCCATGTTTTATTTTAAATATGTTTCCATTGATGGGAAATAAGAATACTATCTTTATGTAACAACTTTGTTTATATGTGGAATGTAATGCCAGTTTTATGATCTAATTCTCTAAAACTCTAAACCCGAAAAGATCCTCAATGTGTAATCTTGGAATAACTCAAGATTAAGGATGGTTTAAGGCTGGGGCCTTATAGGTTTAAAAGTATAATGTTATTTATTTGAGGTTTTTCTCAATTTCATGTAGTGGTGATCAAATACGATCAGTGAATCTATAGTTTATAAAATAGATAATGACTATCACAGTATGAGTAATAACTAATGAGTCATTCATCTAACACGTCAAATATTATACATTGTATTGTGCCACATGTTTATCTATAAAAAGGAATATTAATAATTCAAATAGTAACATTTCATTATAAAAAATAAATCTATATGTAACCCAATATAAAACTATTAATAGAAAATTATAAATAAAAACATGAAATTTATATTTATATATCATTTTCCTAATATGAAATGAATATGTTATACCTCGAGACAACCTATGATGGGAGGGATGAATTAGAGTGTCAAATTTTTTTAGTTATATTGAACTTCACATAATGTTTTTGTTAACTTGTTAAACCTATATGATGAAATTTTATAATCACCCAAAACACAGATGAAAAAATTGAAATACAATAAAACAATTTTACATTATTCACTACCGAAGGATTGCCCATATAGAATATTACAAAGGTATGTTGGGAATACCTGAATTGATATAGATTCGATTGATTTTTTTGGATTATTAATGTTAGTCAACGATTATCCATGATGGGCTCATTTTAGTTAAAATTATTTTATAGTTAACACATTTCCTTCCTCAGACAATGTCCATCAACTCTCCCTTAATCACTTCTTTGGGTAAACTCTTCCTTAGTTTATCAAATTGAAGGTCTAATTCATAACCCATTACATATAGATGTATTATTCATTATAAAATACTGAATATGATGATTCAATTCATTATATTAAATTTATTCATGTAAAACTATGTTTACAAATGTATTCTCATTAAACAACTTTTTTTCTGGAAGCAACTAATTTTTTAGAAACCATTAACATTCATGAACCTCCCATTACTAAAATCCAATATTCCACTTATTTATAGAATATATATTTCATAAAAAATGCGTTTTCACATAATTTTTTTTATTTAAGGCAATAAACCATTTTTCATATTTATTTTATGAATTCAGAGTAATTAGTCCTCCTTTAAAAATAGTCATACATAAAATGACAATTTGCATGATATTTATTGGAAAAAATAACCTATTGCCAAAATGTGAGCATACATATATCCCTACATTGATGATCCATTTATTTAATAATTTATATTGGTTTTGTAAATGTTATATTTCATGAGCCATTAGGAATTAAAAAATCTTCCTCAATATAGTACTCTGTTTTGTTTTGCCTTAGATTCTACAATGTATACCAGGTCATAGAACAAGATCATTCACAATAAAATAGACATATAAATAAATTACTCCACCTTATTTGTGAATCCTTATTCATAAAAACTATTTCCCTTCTAAATAATCTATTTACCATTCCAGAGAACCTGGATTTCTTTAAACAATTTATTTTATCTATATTTTCAGGACCAAAAATTAGGAAGACACTATAAAAATACTCCACCTTAAATAGTGAATCCTACTATACAGAGATAATTAATTGTACATATATGGATAAATTCATTTATTCATAACTATATTCTTATCACTTACAATATAATATTGGCAATAATATAGTGGAAAACCCATCATCGCTTAAAGGCTATATAATCATCCCACTGTGTACTGACCGCATACACCACATACCATCAATTTAAAACTGTCAATAAAATGGTTCCAAAAAATAGATTTAATTTTATATGATACATTTTGTATTCTTATCCTCTTATATATTAATATAAAACACCAAAAAAACATTACTTCTGTCAAATCCTATATAAACAACATCTAGATCCCCAAAATTTATACTTTTATTTTTTTATTTTTATTAACTCGTCATATCTATATATAAATCCAACCATATTAATTTATGGAAACCCTATAAAACACACCAACTATTATTTTTTTGGATATATATTTTTCAATAATGGATGTCTTAATAATTATTATATATAGTAATCATATTATGAATATTGAATTCCATTAACATATTCAAACACCTTTTATCATCTGAACATCAAATTTTATGATATAAACGTTAATTTTATACTTATAAAACTTTATTTATTTTACCTCATCATCATAAAACCCGTGTTACAAAAAAATATATTTTTTTCAAATAGGGTTACTATTTTGACAATCATTTTCCATCACATGCTATACTTCATTATTATAAATTAATATTGACATTTTAATGTAATTAAACAAATTTACATTTTTTAATACCTATAAACAAAAAAATTTATGATGTTTATTAAATATAAAATTTATTTTAGAATAAAATAATACATTATAATTTTTGATATTCACTTTTTATGGCACCTTAATGTTACTTCTTATTTTGTTATTCACTGATAGAAAGCCAAAATGCATTAGGATATTATTTGTAATCAATTTAATATTGGTATAGTATAAATTTATCTTTGTTTAAGTTGAATTAAAATAATTTAACATTACTCATACTATTATATTAAATTCTATATGATTTTTGGAAAATATTTATATTATTCAAAAGCTTTATTTTTTTCATTATATAATATATCTTTCATTTTATTAAAATTTTTTAATAAATAAAATAAATTTCACTATCATACATGGTATGTTATATGTTTGGTACATTTTTCTCAAAATAATGAATATTAATTTATATATTCCAATGATTGTTGGAGGTAGTTCCCCAATATTTTAACAAACCAGGTAGTAAATATTTTATCATGGATAAATTATTCTTTATCATTTTCATATTCCCAAATTTTTTATAAGGTATGATGACTCATAAAAAATTTATATTCACATAGACATATATTCATATTCAAAATAACAACTTTTTTGTGAGCAATATTTCCTACTATATATGAAATTTGAGTTGAAGATTCAGATATATTATGATCATCTATCTTTGATTTATAAATTTTAATTAGTTAAAATCCATGATGTAATAACAATTTATTTCATGATTATTCCTTCATACATCATGTCCAGTTTCCATGATCTTTGACACTTAGTTCTGTAGAAGATAATTTTGAATTTGTATATACCTAATTTTCCAAAAAAAAGGTTCTTAGGTAGATTATCGCATTATATTTGTTGAAAATTTTCATCCATGGCACTACGATCATCATATAGTATCCATAGTATTAACAAAATATCATTAGAAGTAATCAATAGAGATTTAGAAGATATTCTTATTCTTAAACTAGAAAATTTTATTTCTTCAAACTAGTTTACTAAAAATAATTAATGGAAAAAGTTAGATATTAATAACATGTCAAATTTCATCATTTAAAACTGATTTGTGATGCTTCATTTCAAAAAATAAAAAAAAACAATTCTTCTAATAAATTATTCTTTTAACATAACAAATTGGACTAAAGTGACTCAAAATATTCCATGTGAATATATCATAAATTTAACTCCTCAAAATTCTTTTTGTAAATTTAATGTTATTCTTTTGGTCTAAAAATAACATCCTTCCACAAATAAAATAAAAAATATATTTCAGAAAAATATGAGCATTAAATTAATGTTTATATTTTTTTTGATTCTGATGGTACCTCACCACTCTTACCAAATTTTCACAAACTTATAACAGATAAATAGATTGGACAATATTGACTTCAATTGAAATAGAAAAACTTCACGTGCTATTATTCTCTTAAAAGAATATTCTTTATTACTTTCTATTGAAATCATAACGAAAAAAAATAATTGAATTTAAATATATTTAAAATATTAAGTAACATGGATAAAAATATCTCAATCTAAAAAATGTATTCAATTATGTGGAACAAAAATTATGATAATATGATTTAACAATTTTTTCCTCCATAAGAAGTACATACTCAACTCCTCCCTCTACAATCGTAGATATCTAGATAACCACTCTATCAAAAGTATAAATAACCAACTAAATTTTTAGATATTTGTATCTAATTGTTGTCCATTTAACAACTATGCTTTAGATTGTTTTTCATAATATGGTTAATGATACACCTATGAGAACTGATGAACTCCCCCACCACATACATATATATTGTTATCCAAAATTAACTTTATTATTATATTTATAGGAATATCATTATTATCAATAATAGAGTCTTCAATCTGATATACTCAAACATCAAATCTACCCACTTATGTATAACTATACTCAACTCTTGATTCACCAAATTATTCAACAAAAATTCAACAAAATCTTGTTGAATTGAAGCTTCATTCCATATCCACTATTGTATTAACACCATACGATTCATCTAATTGTACTCCTACATGAATACGTTTCCTTATCACAGTCTGGTAGAAGAATGAAAACAACCACAATTTTTCCAAAATATTTTTTTTATTAGCCATCTTCAAAAAATGATGTAAATTACTAAAATTAGAACATTCATGTAATGAATAAGAGATAGTAAACATCTAAAAGGATAAAATTTTTATCCCTCAAAACTACACAGAATAACGATTCGTAGGAATCATTATCAAATGATAGAAATTATGTTTACCAATATATAAAATTTCGAAAATATTTTGTAATTTATGGAGATGAATTATCATTTACTTAACAATATGATGTAAAATATCTTTATGGACATGAATAATAAGGACCTTTTAGTTTGAATCAAGTTCCTTACCCATCATTTTCTAAGAAAAATATGCTATGAAGATGAAATAGATGATGCCATAAAATTTATGAAATCCATCCTCATTTTTTCCCAGACATAAACTGAAATGACCATTATGAGGACACTAAAAAATATGATCTATATCCATTGATGAAATACAAAAATTTATATTTCAAATTTTTGGTGAAATAAAATTCTCAATGTCACCAAAAAAGAAATACAAATATATAAAAAAATATTTTTATATCTCTTTCAAAAATGTACTCTAAAATTAATCTACCAAAAATAAACTACCTGCATTGAAATCTAAAATATTTCTTCTGAAACATATTTGTCTCTAATAGAAATTCAAAATCCACAAATTTTACATTTTTTACTCATCGATCTGAACTTGAATATATTTTATTTTTTACACTACTAGTAATGACCTCATCAATTCTCTTTATTTTCACAGAATTAAATAGAAAATAAATTTTTATATATAAATGGTTTTGTATGAGAGGAAATGGAAAAAAAATTCTGGAGGTTGAAGAGATTGGGTTTCAAAGATAGAATATATTTGAATATATAAATATACGATTGTTGATGGTTTTAAATGATATTTGATTTTCTCTTGACAAAAAAAATCCTTTCAACAATTTGAGATTTTTAAAATTAAAATGTATCATATAAAATAAAATCATAGAAAAAATAAAAAGGATAAATTTATAGTCTTAATAATAAAATTCAAATTAAAAAAATTAATAGAGAAAAAAATTAATGAAATAGAAAAATTAATTTATAATTAAATAAACCTAACACCCCTTGATAAAATAAAAACATGTTGTTGGTATAGGATTAGAGAAATATCATCTTGTTAATATTTAGTATTAACTATATTTAAATAATTATCAACCTTTAGAGATTAACTCTCACAAAATTCTTCTTAATATCACTATTATTAGATTTATAATAACTACTTATTTTTAATGGTTTTATAGAATTATTATTATCACATAAAAATGAGCAATACCAAATTTATGTCTGACCTTCTGAATAGTGTGTTTCAACCGCAAAACATGTGCACAAAATGTTTTAGTAAATACATTTTCCCTATTAATTTTCATCAAAGTAGAATGATTCTTCAACCTAAACCATAAAACTATGTAATGTATTCTAAAATTATAGGGAGCTGAGATAATATTTTTATCTAATATATAGCCTGAAAAACACATATCTAAAAATGAAATTAAATTAAAACCAGATGTTCTTAAATAAAATAGAAAAAATGAAATGATTCATTTAAAATATTCTAACATTATTTTAGTAGCAGGCAATGGGGAATCAATTTAATTTTATGAAATAATTCACAGAAGAAAAATCTGAACATAATATCTAGTTTTATATATGTAAGATATAAAATACAACCAATAATGAAACTATACAACTTATTGTCAACCAGAATAACTACTTCATCAATTAAATATTTATATTAGTAGACATTGTGGATTTATATGACATAGAATTTTTATGTCCAAACTTGTATAAAAAATTAACAGTATATTTACATTTAATATAATCATTTCCAAAATCCTTTTATAGGATTTCAAATCTACGAATGAAATTTAATCCTCTTATCATACAAAATTCAAAATCATTTTTCATATCCTTTCAAAAGTCATTATAAATTTCTTTATTAGTAATAGAAAAAATAACATCGTCTATATAAATTTGCAGTAATAAAATATATCAAGAAGAGATTTTTCAGAAAGTATCATAATTAGTATGTCCTATAGAAAAATATTCAAATAAAGTAAACAACCTCTCATTACATGACCGTGGAACATATAAAATTTTATTAAGAGTTTAATTATTTTTACAAAAATAGTTAGAAAATTAATTATTTTTCAATATTAGGGGTCGTTAAATGTAAACCGCCTCCATTGAAAATCTATTTTTAAAATAATATTTAACATCCAAATCATCTAATTTTGAACACATATAAGATGAATATAATAAAAGAATCTTAATTGATTTATGATTATCAATATGAGAAATGGTCTCCCAAAAATCTATATCTTCCCCTTGATTGTAGCCTTTACAAATAAACTATCATTAATCCTATTAATTAAAAATTTTCCATCATAATTTGTTCTAAAAACCCATATAGTTCTTATAATAAGATGGTTTTAGGGTTATTTTACTAATCCCCAAACATTATTTCTTTCAAACTGTTTTATCTAACCTCGTGTTGTCTTTTCCCAAATCTCAATATCTAAGGAATATTCTAGTTATTTAGGTCCAAAATAAGATATAATGTATGTGAACTATGTTATGATAACATTATTCTTTCTATTCATAACATTTTAATCTATGTAACATATAAAAATATCTAATGTATGGTTCCTCAATATCATAGGTTTTCTATATAAGACACATTTAGGTTCCCTAGTTTTACTCTATTTAGATCTAGATTGATCATCATCTTTCAATAATTTATTTTAAAACAAAAAATTAGGAAAATAAAGTGTCATGTTATTTTAAGAATCATATAATTTAACTATTTTTTTATTATAACAAAACATGTCACTTTCATATAACAACACATGATCATATCCTTGATATATCATTGACTATGTATTAAATACTATATGAGGTTTATAATTATATTAATACGTAGTTATGAATCCTTCATCATATTTGGGGTCAGACATACCATGTAATTCCATATTTATAAACATATACACCTTTGATCTAAAAAAAATAAATTCCCCACATTAGGTTTTCAAATATTTTTCAACTCATAGTGTGTGATTTTGAGATGTTGTCTAATTGAGCCTATATTAATGAAATAACCTAATATATTATAATTTTCATCGAAGAATTTCTATATGAAGACAATAATATTTTATTTTATTTCAACCCTTTTATGATACAGTTCAATTTATTTTTATAATAATTATGATTTTTGAGATGTTATTGGAGTAACAAAATCATGGTTAATATAGAATGTTTAGAAAAAATAATTTAAATCCATTATTCTAAAGATCAACTCCACGATCACTTCATAAAGAAGTTATATTGATATATTTTTTCTATTAAACCAACTTGAAAAACTCGCCAACATAGAAAAAGATCGACTTTTAAACATTAAAATGTAAACCCACGTAAATATTGAAATGTCAATAAATAACACAACAACAAAAAATCATTATCTGTATATTCTACTTTAGAATGTATAAAAAATCAAGATGGATACGTTTTAACAGATTATATATTGAAGTACTTTCAATTTTTTTTAAGTATGACTTGTAATTATTGCCTATTTTAAATAAATCACAATGTATTTTAACATCATACATTGGAGAAATATGATATAAAACTAATTTGTTTTTGTATAAAATATGTAATAAAAATATATTACAATGGAAAAGACTTTTATTCCATATCTAGGATTCACTTACATCAACATTTAAATAGTTCAAATGTTATTCACAAAATGAACTATAGAAATATGTTTAAATATTTTCTATTCTAGGTTCAATAAAATTAAGAAATTTACTATTAAAAAATAGAACATTAAATATTTGTGAAACTAATAGTATAACCATCAACACAGATTCGATAAATACATATCATATTACTCTTAAACTCACGAACATAAAGAACATTTTTTACCAAAATTTAATTTAAATCCTTAACTAACCCAAGTCCAATTATTTTCCCTCTATCATTATGCATAACAGAAACAAAACATCCATCAACAATATATAGTGAATAATATATATTTATTTATTTATCCCCTCATATGACTTGAAAACCCACATTACATATAAACTATAGTATTTTTTCTCAATGTCTTGTAAAGGTCTAAAAAATTAGTACCCAAATAATGTTTTTCAATCTTTGATAGCATTCAAGGATCTGTGAAATCTAATCTATTCACTATTACCAAAAAGTGTAGAATTAAATTTAAAAAATTATTTATAATGATATTATTTCTATAGAATACTTATTTTAGGATTCATTAAGAAAAAAATAATTAATATAGTGACATTTAATACCAAAAAATAATTTTCTATATACATGCTATGATTTTTTGGAAATTGAAACAAAAAAATTACAATTTAGGTTTCTCATTATCACTGCCATTGAAACATTGTTCTTTATTAAGATTATTTGTTCCATGTATTTTCATAAAAATATAATACTATTTGTATACACAATAGAATAACATATTAAGAATTCTATTTATTTAATAATATGTATAATTTTAATTTAATTATCAATAAAACATTACATATGTTTATTTAGTTTTTTACTGAATTCAAAAAGACACTTTGACATGATTTTATTTACACATAATAAAAAATTGGAAATGTTTATTAGAGATTTATGATTTTTTTGATGATTTCATAATTCTAATCATGCATTGAGTAATATTAAAGTAATTTCTCAATTTAGTATATTTCATAATCATAATTGGAAATACAAGAATAATATTATTAGACCTCACCTTCATGATCCACAAAGAACATGTTTTCATTCTTATTTGATTAAAATTATTCAAATTCAAAACATGAAGTTCGTCACGAAACAATTTGATATACTCCATGTATCCTTCATGAATTTGTCACCATTATTTGTAATCAACTATTATCTTAGGCTTCTTCTCCTTCATTAACAATTTTCATATACCCTTATGCTATTAATAATTAGGTTTCATATGTCCCATTTACATGAATTCATATTATATAGTTTTCATAAATCCATGCCTAATTCTTATATATCCATTAAATGTTTTATCAAAACCATTATTTTTCATAAATATCTTGTTGAATATTCTAGAAAATTTATAAAATTACCCTTCTAAATTCGAACAACATGAATCGTTAGAGAATATAACACCCTATTTTGAGTTCTTTTATACTAAAGGGACACAATATTTTTTTGTGGTATTTTCATTCTTGGAATTTTATGTTCTAACGATTCTACGTAAATCTTATCTGAAACAACATTATAGTGAAAATAATTTCTTTCTACTTATAATATTTTAGGAGAGGTGGTTATCCAATTATAGGTGAGATACTGTTTTATATAATGGGAAGAACTCTTATAACCAACAATAATTTATCTAATTTAGGTATGAGTGTAATGAGAGCATCAACACCACTAACTATATCAGTTGATCATCCATTCATCTGAGTGATGAATTACCCATAATACATTCAAAACATATCAGACATTTAATATAGAAATATTATATGATAAAAACATTACATTATCATTTCATTAATATAAAAAATCAATTATATTCAAAATTTACAAAGAAATAAAACTTTGAGAAACTATATTGAACTCATTTCGACCAAGCCCATAAATAATTTCATTCATGGATCTAGATTTCTATTCCTATTTTCAGTATTTTATAAGGTCAAATTTTTATTGTTTATATTTAGAAATTTTTATGGATTAATATCCTTTAAATAAACATTAGAACCAATATTTTTAAAATATATATCAATGTGACATTTCTAGTATCCATAATTCACACCATTAAAATCTTGTTCCCTACCCATAGATAGATTTTCTTGAAGACCATTCTTAAACATTATTCCTTGTATTGATCCTTAACTTCACTAGTTTTAGTATAAATAAATCTTTATTACAACAGTACTATGGTACCAATTCTTATCATGAAATGAATATAAACACACAAGAGCACGTGAATTGTGTCATTTTAAAAAATTGATATCTATATAACTAAACCCTCTCGAGCTTCAAAATTGAATATTTCCTCTTTTCTTTTAAAAAAATATGAATAGAAAAAAACATGTAAAGGGAAAACAATTATAGTGTATCCATAAATAAATATATTATTTTCTATTCCACCAACACCCTTTACATGAGCTGTATGATTTTCACTGGAAAATATATTCAATGTTCTCTCTATATTATAGTGAAAGAAATAATGTCATGATATAATAGTTTCGTTCATAAGGTTAATAATTAATAATAGAAGAACTCAAAAAACACAACATAGAAGTGTTTTAATTTAAAAAATATTGAATTTAGTTATAGAAATATTGTATAAAATCATTTACATAAAGAAACTATAGCTGAGAGATGAAGAGATTTTTATAAGAGTATAATACATTGTTAAATAAATATCCTTATGAATAATCTCTAATTTTATATAGTGAAAAATATTATAAAGTTGTATTAAAAAAAATTCCACCTTTATATTACCAAGATAAATAAATGATAACAGATCAAAAGAGAATGTGTTCCTCCAAAGTGTATACTTATGAATAAGTAATAATCTATAATAGATAATAAAATAATATTTCACATAAAATGATGATATAAATACCTTTTCAAATCGAGAGGACCAGAAAAATATTTTAGTGAAAGATACTTAGATCACAATGGTTTAATTCATCAGATCATTAGATAATTACTTGTTTATATTTTTCTGATATATCAATTATGATTAATAAATCCAATAAAATAGCCTGGTCAAAAATATTCATAAATTTGTCCATATAAATTGGGGTTTTCAAAATTCACATCATTTTTGAAATTTTAATTTTATCTTCAATGAAAAATCATAACTTTTTCAAAGAAATAATAAAAATTTAATCTATTATTTTCAATATTCTGAAATTTTATATAATTCAGATATAAATGATATTCACTCTACAAAAATTATTTTGTAAATATAAGAATAATTCAATATATAATTCCCATAAATGACTAAATCAATGAAGGGATAGATATTTGTGAGGTTTATACCAAAAGTATATTTCTAGGGATATGGTCAATACCAACTTTAGAGTTCCAAAACACATATTATGATAATTATATGATGTCCATTATGTTAGATACAAATTTAATGTTATGTACCCTAATATGAGGATCCTATTCAAAATTTTTGTCTCAAAACATAATGTCGATCTCAAACCAAGGGTTGGAAACCAATAATAGTATTTTTACAGTAATTTCTTAATAGTAATTATAGAATTCCATGAAATATCAAAAATAAATATAATAAAAAATATAAAATACATTTATAAAGAATAAAATATAGATTAAATATTCAGGTAAAAAAATAAATTTATAGATTTAATTAAAGGTATAAACCAGAATTCGACCCAAAGTAATTCATTAGTACAAAAAAATGGATGTTTTCAGAGAATAAAAAATTATATAAAACTTTTTATCAATATCCATATTCACATAAAGTATAATATCAACAATTTTGATATAAATTATTATATATAAATTA
This sequence comes from Viscum album, assembly GCA_963277665.1. Classification (NCBI taxonomy): domain Eukaryota; kingdom Viridiplantae; phylum Streptophyta; class Magnoliopsida; order Santalales; family Viscaceae; genus Viscum; species Viscum album. Next base: position 2,128,011,315 of record OY728119.1, read on the forward strand.
TTATGGTATATCAGGGACCATAAGATATTTCACAAACCAAATTGATGTGAATAAAAATAACACCACTCAATCCTCTTCATTATATCAAAAATAACATCCAACTTATAATCAATGATGTTCATAAAAGAAAGAAAACATATAAGACCATGAATGATATTTGATAATGGGTACCATTTAACTCTAGTAACTAGTCATTTAATAGAGTTTAGGTATTGAAATATACTCCTATAGAATAGATGAACTCACTGAAGAAATAAATTTAAAACTCTAAATTAATCAACGCAAAACATCTCAGAACCAAATAATTATGATGAACACAGTCCCATGTTTTTGTATACACAATGAAACTATAAATGGATTGTATGTGTTTTTTATCACTACTCATAGGCTTGGAAGACCACCACTTTCCATCACAATTCCTCCTCCAAGCCATGAAAAATCAATATTTCCAGAAAAAATGAATTTTGAATGAACACCCATGGATAAAAATTTCATGAATAATAACATTGATTCCTTTATTATATTGAACTATATCCATTATATCTATTTGAAATTAGTGGATAAAAACAATCAACGAGATTCCTAACAAAATGAATGAATGGAAACATCCATAATGGTGGAGTAGAAATCTAATAAACCTCAAAAAAGGAAATATGTTTTGGTGAAGCTGGATTTTGGAAAAATAGATTAACAATGGGATTACAAAACTCCAACAACCATGACGTCATGAAGAATCAACTAAGTGGGTGGGTAGTAGAAATATTAGATCATGAATGATACATAAAATTATAAAACTTATAGAAGAAACACAATATACCACATCCACATACATCTAATGGTCATAATCGATAATGAAGGATGAAACCGAGAGGAGAGTTGTATCAGGCCATTAGAATAAATCCATTCAAAATGGTAAGTTCCCTAAGTTTAATAAAATCTCATGGATAATTGGGACCTTATACAAAAATACACACATAAAATAAATCAATTTCATACTAAATATTTGATGGAAATTTATTCAACATTGGAGAATTACTAAACATAACAAATTTGTTTCAAATGCATAAATGAAGAAAAAAAATGAATTTTTAACTAAAAAGAAATCCATATTTTCAAAATATTTTCTCTACATTGATTAATATGTTGGATGTGAATGAAAAATATTTTTTTTATTTCCCACCTCAAAGACCCATTACGCCTTACTATAATTATATATAAATTAATCAACATGCTTAGAGAGATAATTAAGTGACTAAAGTAGGGAAGTCATTTATTATAAAACAATAGTCCCCAAGATGGGCCTTATACCAAGAATATATTTATATAAAAGTTAATTAAAACATAAATCGAATATTCATACTACCCTAATGTTTTCTAAAACTAATCTACATTTTTCTATATATCTATATTTTTCTCAAAACAAATAAAAAAATATGACAAAAAATAATTAATATAATTAATTACTTACTTTAAATGGATAATGTTAAGACATCTATAATTCATGTGAATTATCCACACTGCATTAAACACCTCATTAAAAGATCAATAAAACCATAATAAATTTTTTAGGGTAGTTTACATGGTTAAAATTATAATTTTCCCATTTGGGTAAGATATAATAAAATTTTATTAGAGTAAAATAAATATAAAAACATAATATTCTTGACTTTATAACAGAACTACATTGTCATATAGTCATCACATTATCTGAATCACATGTAATAAAACCCCATATATATTATATATAGTGGTAATTTGTTAAAAATGAATAATAATTTATGATAAATAACTTCCATTCTGAATTAAAAATTAGACTATTTTATAACCAAATTCGAACATTTTTTCTGATAATGTTAGGATATTTAGTTACTTGTTAAACTATAGATTATATTGAATTGTAACCATCAAATAGAGAATGTAAATAGATTTCATGGTGAAAAAATCATTAAACTACTCTCACTGAATAAAAAAACCTAAAATTAATTTACATATTAATAAAAAATTAAATATTTATTCATCCATAAGTGATATCACATAATTAATATAGTAAAAATAAGGACACATACATTATTAACTAATCTAATGATTATAGAAAATTAAAAGAAAATAACTGAATACTCTAACTACCCACCATTTCCAAATGTATTGATTGATAGATATTTACACGAAAACCCTAAATCATAAAATATATTTAAAAATATTTAGAGGAAATAATGAAAATAAAAACCTAAAAATGAATCACCTCTTTAAATTTAATAAATAAATATTCCTAAAAACACATCCCATTAAAATAAAATGACCTACCAATAAATAAATATATTTTTGATTCAAATAAAACACATAATATTTATATAATTGAAATTTTTTATAACATTTGGTTAATATGTCAACAAAAACAATACATTTAATATCATTAATTGGTATTTTTTTAAATTTGGATTTTATATATCTAAATAAAAATGAAAATCTAATAAAATATACCTAAATAAAAATTCTTGAAATCCATGGTACTAAAATGGAAATAATAAAAAATGATTATATACATGTCCATAATGATTTATTATAACCATTGATGATTAAAAAAGAGGATTAAGCCCTTATTTCATTCTATAATTAATAATGACTTATTTTCTAATGGTAGATATTAAACAAACTATAAACACCCCTTCGGGGGATCATTGTTAATAACATGTAACATAATGATATTGGGATGTAAATAATTAAAATTCATGTTGGACAACATTACAATATTTATAAAGGAAATACATGTCTAAAATAAGTACAATATAACTATATATATATTAATTTCAATATAGGAAAATGAAATTAACTGATTTCATTGATGAATTCTGTAATAAATTCACAATTGTTGTAAAAAATTAAATTATAACATTGTAATTTTTTAATGATTCATCATTTTCAAGAGGATATATTGAAGTCTGACAACTAAAATAACTATTATAGTATTTATTATCTAAGTATGTTGATATTAATATTATTCTAGTTGATGAACTCAGAAGACTATTGGTAAATTTTAATATTTATATAAAAGAAGTTACTCATGTGGCATATATTTCTTCAAAATAAGTAACCATAAGGTTAAAAATAAATATTCAATTAATGATGACTATAATAATTATGTTGATATATAACGTTTTTCCTTTAAATACTTAAATAGGGTTATAAATAAATTGAATGGACAAAAATTCAATTTTTTTGTATAGATATGGAATGGCTAAAATCATTTTCTACAAATTAAAAATATGTTTAATATTTAAAATTTGGATATTCTAATAAACATGGTAATATTATGTAACTAAAACTAAGTATAAAATGTTAATAAATAATATTGAACTTTAAGCTTCTTTGGTGATGGGGTGGGGTGTACATATTAAAATACATGAATTAAAGGTCTTCAATGTAAGGAATGAGCTAGAGACAAAAATGAATCATAAAAAGTATGGATATTTTTATTATTTTAAAGCGTATTCAATTAAATAAAAGTCAATATAAATCATAATAATCCTCAATGTAGTGAGAATATTAATTTTCTAAGAATGGATTTTATTTAGAATGAAATTGTTTATTATGATACAATGAAAATAATGAAAAAATTATTACACATGTGAATAACCCAATAGATAAACCAAGGTATAATATTTCCATAAAAAACACAATTAATTAGAAACATAGTAGAACAATGAAAACACAAAAAATATAAATTTTCATACATATGAATATCATTTTTCATACAAAGGATTATATTTCATTAAATTTATAAAATTATTTTTTAAAATTATTATTAATAACCCATGAAACGTATTTGTTATATAATTTCTTATTCATTTAATGTTTCCAATGATATTTTTTATATAATTATTGGTTATAAACTAAATTATTTTCTATTAATATTTTCATGATGGGAACCTTCAATTGGGATTTATATATATCGAAGATAAATTCATTAAGAAAAATTATTTAATGTAATGAATGTGTATAATTAATGTTTTTTATCAAATATTAGGATTATTATATTCTACTTGAAAAAGTATTATAGAAATGTAAAAAAATAATAATATTAATAATAATTTTACATGGATGTATAGGGAGAATAAATATATGGTGAATCATTTAAGAGTTTATTTAAAAATAATAGACCATAAATATATTAAGATATTCTAAAATGGGTTTTCATTAATAGTGATAATGAACATAAAATTATAATAAATTTGAAGAGGATAGTGGATGATATGGAATGGTTCAGATGAAATATATCACTCAATATCTAATATTATGAATATATATATATTAGATGAAGATTTATGAAATGAGTGAATATTTTTATCATAGATGGTCTATGGTATAATCTACTTATATTTAGAAATCCATTTTATTCAAGATATGTTATTCACATATAGATGAACACATTCCCTGTATAAGATAGAGATACACCCCTGGTTAATAGAGGTAGAATAAAAAGTGTGTATCAAAACCAAATACTTATTTATTATTATTTGTGATTTCAAATGAGTAAGTATGGGAACATTTGGGGGTATCAAATACATAGACACCTAAAGAAACCCTAAAGGGATATTTTTTTTATAATTATAAGAAATTTGTATCATCTTTTTATAGAGATATATTTATCTTAATTATGAATTTTTACACTACGAAAAAATTATATTATAATCATAAAATTAAAAAAAATTCAATTAATTCTTTTTTTATAATTATAAAATATTGAAATTTATATGCCAATAAATACAATGTAATTAAAAAGTGATAATAAATTCAAATTTCATTAATGTTTTTATATAGAATGGGATGAATCTTTTTAAAATCCCCCACATGAAGCCTTCCAATGTACATGATCTAGAGATGACACATAAAATTAGTAATACCTCCACAAAATCATGAGGGTTTCAATGAGAAAAAATATGCGAAATCTTAATATTTTAGAAGGATAACATTATTTTTAATAATATATAGGACACAAAACAACTATCTTAAATAATCAATGAAATAATATTATTTAAATGTGACTATTATAACCTAGATATTAAATTAGTAAAAATAAATAACATTCTCTAATTTTATATATATATTGGTTTTAATCAACAGAAATTTATCTATTAACTTTTTGGAAGAAAGAACAATTTTTTTGTAAATCCATTTTATTCGAGAAGGGTGGGTTTTCTTCAAAAAATGGTTCTAATTGTGCTTTTTGATAGAATAATATAATTAATATTTAGAAAATTATAAAAAAAAATATTTGATAAAATAAATATAATTTTTTTTCTCATCAAATCCCAATTAGCCTATCTTAGTTTTTTTATTTTCCTGAATAGTTTCACTTTTCAATTTGTATTGAACAATACTAATTTTTATAAAAAAATGTTTTATTTTAAAGTATATATGAATAAAAATTATATTTTAGATTAGTTTTAAAAGATAATTTGTTTAAATTGATTATAAAATTCAAATTATGGTCTTATAAATTAATTTTATGCTTCAATATAGTATTAAAATAATTTATACATAATATAAAATAATTTCTGAGAAATATTATTTCATAAAATTTTATTTTTTCAGTATCAAATTATATTCCTCAAACCATGTGTTTTTAATTTTGAAAAATGGATTTTATATTTCTAATACATGAGTTCAAATTTATTAAATAGTTCCTGTTTATTTTGGGAGATTATTTGTAATTATATTAAGAATTTTTGCTACCACGGTAATGTTAAGTCAGTTAATTATGGGAAAAAATAATATTTTAATGACTTGAAAATAAGCCTAAAATAGCATAATTTTATTCTATGATTATTTTTCTTACATTATCATCCAATATTAAGTTATATTAAATTTTTTTTAATTTTTTATGTCAATATATGTAGTATAATATTTTATGAAATGAAAAGAAAAAAATGCCACACTCTTGTTTTTAATAAATATAAAATTTTAAAATGGGGTTAAAAAAGGATATATGTATTTAAAAATATTATTTTTAAATATTGATGATTTATATTCATTAGGGTAATTTATTATTAATTTTTAGTTAATAAAAATTTAACTTAAATTCTTACACAACATTGATGCAGTAATTATTCAATTAAAGGAGAAAAAAATAAATGGGATTAAAATTATTAAAATTCACATAATTTGAAAAGATTAATGTGAAACCTGAATTATATTGATATAAATATCATATTAGGGATTTATTAATTCTAATTTTATTTTTATTGATGTTATAAAATTTAATGTAAATTAATAGATCTAAAATTTACATTATTTATATATTATGGAAATATATATTTATTAAATGTTATAAAATACGATAAAATGCTATATTGAGATTACCGATTAGTATATGGTTTAAAATATCAGTCAGGATCCATTCAGGTACCATTGATCAATTTGAATTAAATATCATGACCCTCAATGAGTAGAAAACTTATTTCCCTGGTAAGTGTGAAAAAGTTTAAGTAGGTGTCAAAAACAAAATATAAGGTCACAAAATGTTATCTAAAATTTTCTATAAATTATTTTAGGTTATTATTCAGAAGAATCATCATACCATATTGGTATATTATAAATTTAGATCCATTTTGACATCAACATTAATTTATATTGAATTATTTTTTAATAAATTCCAACAATTACCCTCCCCTCTATTAAAAAAAGGCATAACATCTTCTCATTTATTAACTCTTGAAAGCTCATTTTCACCAAAAAATATCTGAAATTTTAAATTCATAATATACATCACCATTTCATAGAGGACTTTTTTTTGGATGAATATCAATTTTAGAGGTATTATGGAGAATAAAAAATTAGATTGTTTAAAGAATAGGTCTAACATTTAACCTAATGTTTTTATTTTATTTATTCTCAATCCAACATAAAATCATAAATAACCATGATGATATAACAACATAAATATATAAAATATAAAAATATTTTTTATTTTTTTTATTGTATAGCCTATTTCCATTTCCAAAATACATCAAATGGAATCTAAATCCATTATTCTTGTGTAAGGAACACTACCAACATGCGACCTGATGTAATGTATCACCATATCTCATAAATGTTTTGTGAATGGATTGAATATATATATATATTTTTTACATATTATTCACTCTGAAAAATTAATATATCATTTACATTATTACATTTCCATTCTGAAAAAAATTACAATGTTATTCGTGTGTATGTGTGGACTACCACCTCCACTGAGCGATGTGATTTGTTAGTCATCGCTGTATAAAATAAATAATATATATTATTCTATTTAAATAATTAATATGGTATTAATTATATTATGATCATTATGGAAAGCTAAAATAATACTTATCTTTTTTTTATAATGATCATTTATAATTAAAAATGTTACTCATGGATACCTCTGTCATATCATCTCCATGAGTGTAACATAGATCACTTTTCAAAACCATATGTAATGGTTAGATTTAAATGTATTATTAGTATTTATAATTTATAATTATAACATGATTATTGCTTTGTTTTTTATGTTATAAGGACCACTTTGACCATAGTAAACCTATTAATGTTATTTCTGACTCATGTGATGAATATCATCAAATCATTTAAAGGGAACTAAAATGATTAAGTAATTGTTCATAACATTTTCATAAGTAAAATAAGAGGAAAAATAAACATTAAAATGGTTATAATTTTTTTAATTAACATATGTGTATTATTCAGGAAGATAAATATCAAATGCGATGATTCATACATGAGGTAAGGGACTTAATAATAATTTCCTTTCATTGAGGCATATATCGATTTTAGTAACATAATTTTTTATATGGTAATATAAACTCCATTTTATATGTTATATCATGAATCTCATTATGTTCATGATATTTAAAGTTCAATATTATTTTATTCTTTCATTGAGATTATGAATAAATTGTTTTAAAAGTGGTAATGAATTTATTTTATAATCTATTTTCATTTTTTAATTATTTATGTTCAAGATTCATTGAAAGGAAACCATGTTATAAATTTTACTTAAACCACATATATTTTATTATCCTATATTATGGAATGTTTAATTGGTTTAATTTCAGTTTAATCCATTATTTATTGAATAAATGTCAAGAATTGTTACGTAAGTGATACGATCTTGTATCTTTTGATTATATTATAACTTTTTCTCTTTCATATCCAATTTTTTATAAATTGATTTCAAAAATGTTATTTTATAAAAATAAATTATTTTTGTAATATATTTCAAATTATATGTTTACCTACTATGAAATATTTTAAATATAATATTTCATATTTTTATTTAAATCGGTCACGTTAGACTCCATTTTTAAAATGTTAGGAAATAATTTTCTTTTTAATATTTACAATATTGTTTCATTTTAAAAATATCATGAAAATTAATTACTTTTATGATTCCTTTATAATATTTTATGTTTATTTAAAAAAATTGATTTCACAACATTTTATGAATTTTTAATTTTCAAATTTTATATTAAATCTGTGAAGGGTATTTTCTGTTTGAATGTTTTTCATATTCTATTCATGGTTTTTAAATTATTCAACACGAAAAAATTATGCTACTTATAATCTACTTGGGATATTTTTTTAATAATGTCATCCAAATTATTTCTTTGAATGTATTATTATTGGTAAAAATATATTTTTACGAAATTGGTTTCTATTACATAGTTTAATCAACTTATGAATGGAATTATATATTTTATTGTATACAATAAATTTTTTTCCCACTTGTGTAACCTTTTTTTATGTTTATTTTCAATTATAATATTTATTTTTTTCTTTAATGAAAATTCCACCTACCCTTATTCTAGGTGACTAATGTTTTGTAAATGTTTTTTTAAAAGGAAAAAATATTTCAATATCAAGAAATGTTCTTTATGGGTGAAAAGATTATTTTGAAAATTATAATATTTTAAGAGTTATGATTATGTTATGGTTATTGGGATTTTATTATGTTAATGGATGGTTATGTTATATACCAAGGGTAGTTGAGCCCGTTATATCAGTCAAATGCATTGTGTAAACGGACAATGTTAACCAATTTGGTTTCTCTAAAGAGATTATGAGAATATACTGTGATTGTTTTCCCAATTATAATCATGGTGGATACATTATTTGTAATAGTGATCATTATCCAATGTGTAACGAAACTTTTTATCTCATTTTATGGGTGATATTGAAATGATTCCTCAAGTTCATAAATTATTTATCTATTCTCTATTTGGGTAATTATTGGAATGTTATGAATTAACAAGTTAATATTAATAGTTTATGTTTATGAAAAATTATTTTTTACTTCTTATCAGAGAAAATATATGAGTTGTTAATGATTTATTTGATCATTATTAACATCACATGGCTCGTTATTATTAATTCATCTAACTTTATTTTTTTTGTTGCAATATTCATTATTTTATGATTGATGATCCTGATATTTTTTGTGTATGAAATCATTAATATTATGCTAACACACTATGGTTATTTCCCTATACCCTTATACACATCTTACTCTAACTGTAGAAATGTAGTTGTAAATTATTATGTTTACCCTTAATGAGAAAATGAGACAGTCCTTCTTATGTTTTTTATTCCCATGGTTACGAAGAATGAAGGTAAATTATTTTATTGATGAAAGGGTTCATATGTGAATAAATTTGTGTGATATGTTAAAGAAAAAATATGTAATATGAAAATATGGGTATAGGGTGAGACTGTACTGATATTTATGAACCAATTATTTATGAATCAGAATTTTCATAATTTTTTCATAATTTTTTAAACCCTGAACATGAAAATTGTATGGGGTATATATGTTATCCAATATTTTATTTTAATGTTTTTTTGGATGAAAATATTTGGTTACATTTATTACTACTAGATCTATAAATGTAATTTTTAGGTTTTTATCATAGAATTCAGTTGTGTGAGTTTGGGGTCATTATAGATGGCATTAGAGTGGAGGTTAGTTAATGTTGAAGAATAATATTTTTACATGTGTTTTTATCTTATGATTTATGGTTACCATCATGGTGTTATATGTTCTATTTAAATAATAAGCTCAATGTCTTAGAAACCCCTTTTCTAATTTTAAGATATGCAATTTTAAAGTGCCTATTTATATTTTGGAATATGTTTTTTGTGAGATAGTTTTATATAAACGTTTTGTTTAACATGAATTATTATTTTAGAATTCAAATTTGATTTATATTTTTTAGGAATATATGATTTTATGTTTTCGTTAGGGTGATTTATTTAATTGATGGAAATATTATAAAATCTTGAATATTATTTGAATATGTTATACATTTTTTCTGTATAAGAATTTAAAAGTTAATGGTGTGATTTATAGATAGATTATTAAAATATATTGAATAATTTTAAGGATATATATTTACATAATGATTTATTTTAAACATTAAGTATTACTATTGAATTTTTTTGATTAATGTATAATTTATTCATATGAATGTTTTTTTATTTTGGGAATTAAAGTATATTGTTATAATAATTTTTTGATAATTTCAAAAGACTGGGAAAATGTATTATCATAATTTTATATAATTAAATGATAAAATGGATGTGGATTATAGTACTTATTTAATGGACAATTCATCATGAATACTTGTCATTTGGTGAAGAAGTGATATTTTTATAGAAATTGATTAGATTATGAAATTATACATGTCATGTGATTATATTTCCTTATTTTTCATTATAGAAAAAAAATTCATTAAATCCATGAAAAAGATATTGAAAAAATGATTTTCATTCACTTTTATTATTTAAAAGTCAACTTAATTTTAATATATTAGAGATTTGTTATTGTGTGATGGTTAGATTCTAATGAATGGGTTCTCTATCAGTCTATATTAGTCAATGGGAATTAATTGTCTATTCCTTTCCAATATTTATAATTAATATTAGTGATTTTGTTAATGGAAACCTATTTATGTTTCATTCTATATTACCATCTTAAATCCCTTTCTCTCTTATCAGTATATTTTTTGGTTAACCCATTTTAAGATGTGTCCCTTTTATAATGGTATTTTTAAATATGAAGAATTTTATTACTGAGCACAGGATTGGATATTGAGTATTAAATTTATAAAATTGTGGATGATATAATATTCAAAAACATTTATTGATTGACATTATATTTGATAACGTGTACGACATGAAACACAGAGCTTAAACAAACAATGAAATATTATAACTTAAATAAGATGGTCATAACCTAGCTATTAAATAGGATAGTATGGATATGATTAAAATATATTAGAATTATATATATAAATATATAAATATTTTCATCGATATAAATTCATTTATTAATGATCCTGAAATAAGAACATAGTTTTAAATAAAATAATTATATTCTAAAAAGATATTTTTCTTCAAAAATTGATTTTGATTTACTTTTGTTAGAAAATAATATTATTAATTTTTAAAACATTTAATATTTTTATTTGATATAAGAAATATCATTTTTTGAATTGAAATATGAAATTTATCCTTGGTCAAAGTTCTATATTTTTCTAAAACATTTTCTTTTTCTATAAATATTGAAAAATATTAATTTTTATAGAAAACTATGTTTTATATTAATGTATTCATAAATTCAAATGTAGTAACCAATGACTAATATACATCTATATTAAAAAATTTTAAATGAATATTCAGAGCATTAAAAAAATATCAGCCTAAAGACAATAATAGTTTATCATCTTTGGAAACTAGGTATCGTAATATTCAAACATATTGAAAGATATTAACCTTTAATAATCCTACATAAAATCATTATTCATAACCTGGGGAAAGGAAACACAGTATAGGGGTAATAAAAAATTCTCTGTAATGGAAAAACGGGAGATATGTAAGCATAACATGAGTAAAAGAGTATGTGAATATGATCTAAATAATTGATGTTCATACCCAACATATCAAAGATCATAATCATGAGTCCTAAAATAAATATTGATTATTAACAAAAAATAATCAAAAAAATCAAGAGAATAATTCAAGAAATCATTAAATAAGACAAATACATGTGATTTTTTTAGACACATAATCATATAAAATGATTTCCAAAATAATCAATGATTAATGAAAAAGGCATCATTGTGGAATGAGTTCAGTCACTAAACCATCGTAGTAGTAAATATTCACTTCCAAAACCATGTTACAGGAAAATGTCATTTAGTGAACCAGGATCACTCATTTTTCTATCCTTGTATTACAAAATTGGGTTCACCTCCCATTTCATCACTCTATTACTGAAACGAGTTCACTCCATGTTCTCATCCTTCCATAGTAAACCGAATTCACTCATCATTCTAGTTTAGTAATACTGAACCGAGTTCACTCAAAATTCTATCACTTTCATAATAAATTGATTTATATCCACATTCCATACCAGTCATAATAATGAGATATAATTCTTTTCCGAATACATTAGATGGATATATATGTCCTTCTCATCACATAATGAAATCATACATACATAATATTTAAGTCAATGAAACATTCAGCATATTATGACCCATAAAAAGAGTTTGGGTTCATAAAAATCATATCATAACCCACAAAATGAAATGGTTTTCATAAAATTGTATCATATAATTTCCAATGGGTAATAGATACGTCTCATTTTCATTTTATAAAATCATAACCTATGAAAATATGTGGGTTTCAAAAGAATATAACTTATAGAAGAGAAAATGGTGTCATAAAAATCATTCCATCAAATCATAAACCATCAAAAAAAGAATATGAATGGTATTGTTTGATCATATAACCACTAAATCATATAATAAAAAAAATTATTTCTTCTAAAATAGAGAATTATTTTGAAAAATCACATTCTATGTTTATTATGGAAAAAAAATTCACTGAAAATAATTTTAATAAAACCGTATAAAAAATAATTTTGTTATATTGAATGATTTTTATTTTATTTAAATCATATATTAAGGAAAATAACTTTTCCTCTTAAAAACAGTTTTTAATATATAAAGTATTTTTTTAAAAAAATACATTGAAAATAACATTAAACCTTAAAAATAAATCCTAATAAGATATTTAAAACCATTCCCCCATTAAAATAACTTTTAAAACATATAATTGTAGTTTTTAAAACTATCTTATAAACTATTAATAAATTCTATAAAATCATTTTACTTGAAAATGTGATTTATATATCAACTAAAAACACTTTTAAAAATTTTTTAGAAGACATGGTTTGGTAATAAAACATATTCCCGATCGAAGAGATAAATAATTTCTGATTTTCAATAAATCCCTTTCTTAATAGTCATATATTCCAAAGAGTGTAAAAATAGTACCAATTCATGATGATATCATGAATAAATAGAGTATAAAAGAAATCATGAGTGTTTTTTGAGTGATATATCATAAGATTTCATCAATGTAAGAATATTCGTAAAGAATCCAGATAATTGATGAGATTGTAGCAAGAAACAATTCTCAAATTGGTAACATTGAATCATAATAAACCTGAGGAAATAAAATTAAGTGAAGATTAAAACATCATGAAATATGTAGATTAATGATATAACAAGTAAAATTATTTTATATACACCCCATGGAAAACTATAGTCCATAACATGGAATGTATCTCAAATATTTTAGGTGGAGATAATAATTACTTTACCAATTTGGTAATGATTGAACAATAAAAACCATGATATGAAGATAATAAAAAGGATACTTAAATAATAATAAATTTTAGTATAACAAAATTAGAATATATTAATCGGTAGTATATACATCCCAAAAAGGAAATCAGTGGTTTATAAGGCATATGTTTCATAGAAAAATAAATGAGATGAGAAAAATATTACTACATGAGTAACATTAGAGTCGTGTTATACATAATAGAAAAACATATCATAATGCTTTGAATATAAAAAAATAAATGAAATTAATCCTATAACATGTCATAGGTATGTATATACACAACATCAAAGAAGATAGTGTTAAATATGGAATGTATCTCAAAGAAATAAATTGTGATAGGAAATTCCCTTACCATATGTCAAGGCTTTCTTCGTACACATTACACCGTCATATTCTTTGGGTAACTCCTCTTAGTTTCCTCTACAGGACTTCCTTGGATTACTTTATTCCCTAATGGGGGATTCTAAAATTATGTAAGGGATGTTTTCAGAATATTTGGTCATGGTTTGTCCCAACCATTGTGTCTTGATAGGTGTGAGTAAGTGAGACGGTGAGATCCCTTTTATAGTGGAGGAGGAGTGGCATTCTTTTAAATATTAAAGAGAAAACAATATTGAGAGGTCTCCCATACAAATGTTCATCAAATAGTTGTTAAAATTCATTCCAAAATGGTAATTGATGGAAATATTTCTAGAAAATGGCATTTGTACATGTGTCTATCTCATTTGGGCTCTTATGATTACTGTTAAACCATTAAAGAATCTCGTTTCTACCTTCATTGATATGATTAAATTTAATTATTATCACTAATATTTTTGGCTAAAAACAATGTTCAACATATTGAACATTATATATAATTTTGATTCCAAATATGGAATCCATATTTCCAAATTCTAATCACACAATTTTCATAAATTAAATTATTGGTAATCCCACAAATAGGATGAAGCAAAGTGGTTTTTAAACATAAAAGGCCTCAAAGATTTAAACATATTTATATCTAATTTCAATGTGAAATTTGTTCCAACTACCATAATTGGATTAACATATATATAATTATACTTTAGAATCAAATTAAAACAAATTTAACTATATAAATTATGTTGATGGAAAAGCAATATTGAATTAAAATTCAGTATTTTTAATTATTGGTAAAAAATTAAACAATTCAGAAAAATACATATAATTAACCAAAATTAAATATTCAAAATCTACTTCCAAAAATTATCACTATTTTTTGGAAAAATTTATAAAATTAAAAAAAATTATATTTAAAATGGGTACTCTATAAAAAGGGGGTAAAATTCTATTTTAGGAAAATTTATATTTTCTTTAAAACCAAGCGTATAGACTCTTATATTGAACAAATTGAATAGAATTATTCTATGAGGAAAGAGTGAATTTTATATTTTTCTCATACAATAATAGGAACCATATCGTTTGGAACATTTTTTAGGCTTGTGTTATCCACTACCAAGAATCCATTGGTTGGAAAGTGCATCGGCAATGTAGTTTGGTTCCCGGAATGTGTGTGTGAAGAAGTGATTCAAGTAAGAGATCCTTTCAAGGAAATTGATCTATTTACCTGATAGTTTAGATGAGAGATATTTTTCCCCGCTCTTCAGGCCTGAACATCCAATGTTGATACACATTCTATCCATATATTTCTCCAACCTTGTTGATAAACAGTATACACTGCCTTAAAAACTACCATCATTTAAGCTTCAAGTGCAGTTACATGACCACATAATCCATAACTTCATTCCACCAGTTCTCCTTGGTGGTCTCTAAATATGACTATGAATCCCAATAGTTCTATATTTACCTTGAATGGGCCATTAATGTTGCATTTCCACCATTTGTTGAAAGGCGCAAACCAAAAGACCTCCATCACCCCCCTTAGCTTGGGAAATATTGTTGCAACTTTCAAGCAACAAAGGATACTGAAATCTTTAATCGAGTTTATGCAGCGTTACCTGATACTAGATTTCGCTTCCTGGATAGGCATGACGATACTATCAAAATCATATCATTCATAAAACCATGCCGGTTAGTGAATAATGCTATTGCGCCCAGTCCAAACAACATAGAAAACTTCAACACAAGAAATGCGTAGAAGTGCATTAAGTTGTTGATATTGTTGTGTTCTGAACAATAAGTCCAGAAAATCAATAATTTGACCATATTGAGGTAGTTTCAGCTCAAAGAGGTAGAGAATGGCTTTCCATTGGGTGGTTGAAATGTTACAAGGAAAGAACAAATGATTAACATCTTTACGATGCTGATGGAATAAAAAACATATTGACCATAGATATATCTCAACCAGTTATAGGTTTTCATCCACTAGTATATTGTTAGGAAAATGTCTCCAATAAGCATAAACTATGTGTGAAATATTCATATTTTATTCCTAGTGCCAATCCAATGGTAATCTCCATCCCTCAAGTGTTGGTTGATGTTTTCTGAGTCCAGATGGCAAGCCGAGGACCCTTCCCATAACAAAAGGCATTCTGTCTCGATAAAATCATATCTGTTAACAATAGAAACAATATCATCCAAGATGAAATTCATATGCTTAATAGACACTTTTATAGTGAAGTTATTGTTACCATTTTGTTCTGTAGTTGTTATCTGGTCATCCAAAGGCATTCGAGTCCAGTTGGTGTTCCAGAAATGAAGTGATTAGTTAACAATAACCACCCTATGAGACTTTCTCATGATAATCAGGAAAACATAACATAGTCCAGACCAAATAGAAGCATCTATATATACCACTTTAATTGAAGTGAGAATTGGAATAATTCAACTTCTTAGTAACACCAAATAATCAGATATATTTTTAATGAGATTTCGGATAAATTTGGCCATCAACACTTTATTAAAAAAAACTATGATTTTTAATGCCAGGAACTCCAAGAAAGGTATTCATTCAACATTTTCAACATTTTATTGTGAGAATCATTCTTTCCATTAAATTCACTATCCAAAAAAGTTCCTCCAAAGAGATTTGACATTTTTTAGAATAGATACAGGCCAAATGTACACCATGAGAGAATAGACATGCTAGGAAATAATAATGTTCTTGAAAAAGAACACCCTCCCTTCCATTGAGAGATTTGTTCCATTCCAATAGGTAGGATTTGTTCTCATGATTTGTGGTAAGGCATTTGAGAAGTTTGATTCCTTATGATTTCCCCAAAAAAGCGGAACCCCAATGTAAATAAATGGTATAGGACCCTCTATGAGACATAGATTACGGATGAGTTGAGTCATTCATGCAACATGAAAATTCTGGCCAAAGTAGATAATAGACATTCGCTAACTAATTTCATTCCCTAAAACATTATCATAGTGAATAAGGTCCTCCTACAGGTTATTGATGTTTTCCAATCCCCCTGTGTAAATATAACAATGTCATCAACAAAAAACAAGTGAGAGGCTTTAGAGATACCTTTAGCCACTTTGATAGTATCTAGTTTTAGATTATCCACCATATTAATTATAATTATGTTCAAATAATCCCCAGTATTTAAAAATATAATAGAAGAGAGGGGGTCCCCCTTTCTCACTCACCTAGAACATGTGGTGTATCCCTTTGGTGACCCATTAACCCGGATTGAGATATGAGTTGACTCCTTCAACATCGTAATCCATTGGATACGCACCACACTGAATACAAATATGGGTAGGATTTGTCTAATGAAACTCCAAAACATCATATCAAACAGCTTTCGAATGTCTAGTTTAATGGCCACATTTCTTCCCCTAGTTTTCAGCCAGAGAAGATTGAAGCATTCTAAGGCTATAAGAATGCAGTCCGGAATATGTATGACTTTTATAAAGCGTGATTTATTCTACGATATAACTTTTTCAGTTATATGACCAATAATGATAGTCAAATTCTGTTTAATAGTCGTGTGAATTTTATTCACCATGGTAACTATCCTAGATTGGAAAATTTTTCTTGCATGCTATACATTGGGAATGAGTGCAATATATTGGGAATTGAACCCTAGAGAGAAATTTCCATCCTTGAAAAAATGCTTGAGGGGAAAACAAACCTCATTTTGAATGACATCCCAATAGCTTTGAAAGAAGATGTTTGTGAAACCATAAGGCCCTAGAGAGACATATTTTTTTCACTAAACACATCCTTTTTTATCTCAATATCCATTGGAATTTATGTGAGTAGCATGTTGTCCTCCTCAATAATTAAATTAGGAATAATGTTCTCTCTAACTCATTCATTCTGCGCTGGTCCATTAGAAATATTCTGATTGAAAGTGAGAATATGATCAGTAAGCTCATGTATAATTTCCAGGATTCTATCACCATCCATTATAATTATAGTGGCCTATTAGCTTTCCGGACCCTTTAGAGATCATTGATGAACTTTTTTATTCTATCCCCATCATTAAGCAACTTTAACATTTAAGATCTATTTTTTACAGATATCATGATGCTTTAAATGGTTACATAGCTTGAGAAACAAGTGGACCTCCAACTGCATATATCTTGATAAATCTGACCTAGTAGCCTCGGACTGAATGTCACAAATTTAGCATTAAATCCCCTCAATGCCAGCATCTAATGAGATGAACATTTCATTGATCCATTCCCTAAATATAGCCTTTATTGTTCTATGCTTGTAATTTCATAACTGTGGACATACACTACAACATGATAAGTTCCAATGTCTCTTGAACAATCTATGAGAAACTGAGGAGAGAGGACCCTGTATTATAGAACCTGATAGAATTTGGAAACCCTCTTTCCTTCCCATGAAAGCCTATAAGTAGGGGATGATGATCTAAATTAATTTTGGAAAGTGTCCCACATTAGATTTATTTCCTATCTCCAATCATTTCATGATTCAATAATTCATAGTCAATTCAACTGGCTCTCATTCCATTGTTATTTCTCCTATACCATGTGAACTAGGCAGTAATGAACATTATTTCCACCAGACCAGTTTTCTCAAAAAAAATCACAAAAATAATTTGTATATGTGGCCTTTGTGGTCACCCCAATTTTCTCATCTGAATGAATAATGGCATTGAAATAAAATTTAATAATCTATGACCCAGATAACATACTCTTCAATTGCTTAATCATATCCCATAAGAGGATCTTATCAAAAGTATAGTTGTAAGCATAAAAAATATAACAAAACATTTTCATGCAGTTATCTATAAATATGAAGGTGATAATCTAATTGTCCACATAAATAATCATTGGAGAGTCAACCTTATAATGTGTCAGTATCAAGATCCTATCAGGACATGAAAGAACTTGGTTAGTTCCTAGAAGATCGTAACATCTATTGCTGAACAAATTTCCTAGTTTCGTGGAGTTTATCTTGGGCTCTAAAATCCCCGAAATCTCAGGTTTATACTTCCCAGTAAGATCCTGGAGGAAAATTCAGTGCCAGGTTTGGCTATTTCCTTTTAGTTCAAGAATATAATTTTCTTTGTGATTTTGTTTTGGAGGTCATACCCCCTTATTTCCAATATATCTTCCTGATTTTTAGGGTGTTTAGGCTTGTTTTTCAGTGGCATCCACACATTGTTCTGTGGTATCCCTGCCTAGATTAACCTAGTTACCAAATTTTATTCCCTCCAAGATAGTTTCCTGATGTTCCCCACTTTTCACATCATTATTGAGCTAAATATAATTTTGGATTTTCCCTTTGTCAGTTGGGGAAATTGACGGTGACACTTCCAAGTTGGCTACTTGTGAGGCCAACTGCCCTTCAATTTCAGTATCAATGGCTTTGATAAGGAAGTACTCAACCTGTAACTCATAGACTGTTTCAACCACTTTAGTGGAAAATCCTAGGAACATGTCAATGATGACTACTGGAGGAATGGATTAATCATTTGTGTTGTGATTGGAATCACAAATACTGTTTGCAACATGATTCTCCTCTTCCTCAACCAAATTATCCCATGAGATTCCGCCCATTTTAAATTAAGTATATTACACTTCTTGTTCAATGGATTTTCATTTTTCATTTACTACAAGATCACCATTCCTATTCCTTGGAACCTCCCTCTATATTGGTTGAGATGTGGCTGGATGAACTAGCTTCTTGACCACCATACGTTACTGAAAGTCATTCCCAACCATCTTTAATGCCTACAAAATTTGAGAATTTTCTCAAACTCGTAGTCGATCTCACGTTGATGATAATTCACATCCCAAAAGAGGTTCCGATGAGGTTGTAATTCCAAGTATATCTTGATCAAAAATCTCACATTATGACCAAGATCTCCATTGATAGTTTGATGACCAATTGTAATGGGTGTTCCATGTCCTGATGAGCTATCATTCAGAATTTTTAGATACCAATAAACCCATAGAAACCCATGAATTCAAGTCCAAACCTGTGAAAACGGAGGTCATTGTTTGAAGGGGATAAAATTAGAATCACATTCCTAAAGCCTCAAGAAGCCTAGGTATAGGTTACGATTTTACAATTGCCAGATAGAAGCAAGATCATCTCACCTTTCCAGAAATATATGGTAGAAGACCTTTCTAGTCGCAATTAGCCTCCATCCAAAGAAACCCCAACAATTAGATATTCACAATTTTAAATCAGATATTTACCGTGGGTTCATACATTTTTATAATAAATTCTACCATGGATCAAGAAAAGGAAATCCTCCATACACTACTGGAACACATCCTTTCCCACCACAACTGTTATGGAACAATCATATGAATTATTACACACAGGCATGTTCACTGTAGAAGAGACCCCACATTCCCCTCCCGTGAGTGCCTCCACAAAAGAGACATTCCTTCGAGTTGGCCGTCCAGATCTTCTGCTAATGTCTTAAATGGGGTAGGACCTATCCCAATCACGATTTAATGAAGACATACTCATGCTCGGGCCTAGAAGAATCAAAAATCACCATCATTTGAATTTGAAGAAATATCTCCCATGTTCTCCACCCCCCCCACAGATTAGTATTGTTCGACTCATATTTTAATTCAATAAATTTTATTTATTATTTTCATATACCTATAAAATCAATTGGATGAGTATCAACAATATTTATTGGATATATTTTATAAAAATAATAATTAAATTGTTAATCAAAACTTGTATGTAAAATTTATTTAGAAAAATTTATTTATTTAAATAGAAAAATAGTTTTCTTAGAAAACTAATTTCATTATTTTCAAATAGTTATTAAATTCACCAATTCTAATTGATAACCAACAGACTCATTTTATACCCACATTTCAAATATATTTTCATTATTTTTATTATTTTTATTTGTAATGTCTATTTCAATGGATAGGTGGGAGAATTAATAAAATTGTAATAATCATTTTTTAGTACATTTTATTTCATTAAACCACAGACTTATGTGTAAGGAATTATATCGAAGGAACTCGACCTTGTGTGTAATAAAACAAACCGTAGTGTAATATGTACCAAAATATAATCTATGTGCTTCATGTAGTGTAATCTACACTCAGTGTTGTGAATAATTCAATCCAAACATAGTTATTTTAAATAAAAATATATATATTAAGTGTAGTGTGAAATTCTAAAATATAATAAATTTATATTAAATAGAAAAAATTTCACAAAATATTAGGTTGTTACATTCTAACAACCTTAAAATGAATTTCACCATCGAAATTTTTCAAGGTTATCAAAGGATTAATACATAAAATTCCCTTTCATAGAAACCAACATCATAAAAATGAATACTATAGAATCCATTAAAAAGGGAATTTTGAAACCATAACAATTACCAAAAGTAACTCATTACTAGGTTTCCACATAGGTAAACATTGATGGACGGTGAAAACATAGACATGCCAAAGAAATATAACTATCAAGTTATAACATAGAGTGATTGAGAACATGGTTAGAAGGATGTTAATATGCCAAAATCAATAAACAAAAGAGACTTGGAAAATTATATTGATATAATCAAAATAATGATAATGGGAAAACATTTATTTTCATGATACTACAATGACCCAGAAAATTCCATTCATTTTTTAAATTATTTTGGATTTTTATGATTCTGCAAAAATTGATAGTGTGTGATTCTGAGACCTAGTGTGCCTGGAATGAATTTATGAACTTTTTTTAGGTACGTTCAGTTAATGAATGGGTGGAATTTTCTATCTTTTGAACTACTTATTTGATTAAAAATTTGAGGGCACCATTGAGCCTAAAGTGCCGTGATTCACTTATGGGAAGCTACATTTTGATCGAAGTAGGTCAACAGAAAAAGTAATTTTTGTACTTTTTAAAGAAATGTAAAATAACATGTAATTGTTATTTTCTTTTCTTTTACTCCAACGGATGAGGGGATGTGCAATTACTGATGACTTTCCAAGCTAATTAATGTCCTGACTCATCAACTACATAACTCCCCCATTGTGAATAAAAATAATTTCATTAATTCATTTAATGAACATAATTAATTTCTCTACGCGTTACTCACATTTCCCCCTAATATTTAAATTGATCTCAATGAGGATTTATGGAACAAATACTTCAAGTGAGGAAGATCTGGTGGAGTTCTCCAGCAACATCTACTGATAGAGGATGGAAGGACAACCGACAATGATCTAGGATCGATGAATGCCGATAACCCCATCCAACATGGACGCTCCTCCCATCGCAATAGTGATACCTCCAATGAATCTCAAGATAGGGTGTTTATGTTATTTGATGTTCACTCTTTTCCTATTCATGAAAATTAAAAGAACTTGTACCAATCGACTAAACGGGTTGATCCGCGTCTTATCTAATCATGTGGATGGTTGTTGCGGTGCCTTAAATTCATGGATTATTCTTTCTTTTCATTATTATTAATTTTCCTCATGCTTAAAACTCTAATGCGGAGGGTGAGGTACAAAGTAAACAAGGAGTATTTGAGGGCTATTAAACCCCAGCGACATCTTGAGAGGATTGTTGGCACATCCAGAAGTTGGAACCGACCATCGATGCTCAACATGTGGCATTTGGAAGAAACATCGACACCGGTTGCCGGTGCGAAGAACAGACCATCGATGCTCAACCAGTGGCCCATGGAAGAAACAATGTAGTGACACTGGCACTAGTGGATGAGGGCGGTTTCCAGTAGCCACCGACTGCGTTGGAAGAGTTATGCCACTCAGCGCCACAGGGGTCAGATGCACCGTCGACAACAACTAATTGTGGAGACCAAGTAGGTACGTTGTCGTGCGCCTCATTGAAGGGTCACGACATTGAAGTTGTGATGTTGGAAATGGTTGGGAACCTCCCCCTATGGGTCCCATGATTGACGTTGTGGCACCATGTGGTGCGACCAATTAATGGGTCTGAACAGTTCCTTTGAGCGATTCAGGCCCAATAGACTACGCGACCCGTGCTGGTCGTAATGGGCAGTGGGCTGGACCACCCGGCAGGTCATTCCTGCCACGGCCCAGCCCAACCAGGCTTGCCCCAGAAGGTTTGGGCTAGGTCAGGTAGACCCGAACCTGGTCGGGTCGCGTCGGCCTAGATCAGTTCGGGCCATGTCGGACTGGACTCAGACCCCTCTCGAGCCTAGAAATGCTTTTGTGACCATAACCTATGAATCATACGTCTGTTTGATGAACTATATGTGGCGCTGGGATCCTTGGAGTGAGATAAACCTTTTGAGATACTCCACCAATGTTTTGGAGAATGTTGGATTACAACTAGGTTTAATCGACTCGGAATCCAACCGGGCCCTCGGCACTAAAATTCCAATACCTTACAAACTAGGCATTCGGTTGACGCACCCTCTATTTCCTGGGAACCCTTATGGCAGGTCAGATCATCGAGTTACTTCTTCATGAGACATCATTCCATTTGAAATATTATTGATGGCATTAGGAGATATTATCATAGAATCATGTGTGCTATAATCAGGAATCTAATGGCTAGTAGTGAGGTGGAGGTTGGAGACAGATCATAGGGAGGTTAGTACCGAGTGATCCTGTGTGAGTCCGCACTTACCGATCATGTGTCGGTTTGATCCTATTTGGGTTAGTGCTCAACAATCTTTTGTGGGTCATCACATACCAATCACATATGGGTTTTATCCTATGTGGGTTAGTGCTCAGCGATCCTGTGTGGGTCAACAGATACCAATCCTGTGTGGTTCAGATCCTATGTGGGTCTTGCAGGGCATATTTACCTATCTGTTCTGGGAGTGTCAGATATTGTGTGGGTAAGTAGGGGTTAGTACCTATAGATCCTATGTGGGTCAGACTCTGTATGGTAATCAGCTGTGTATCTTGACAGAATAAGACGATATAGCTTCGTGACTAATCATCTATACTATTGTGCATCAATTATACCTTGTTTGAGCTGAATCGTTTGCATTGTGATTGACATAATTATTTTTTCTTTTTTCCTTTTTGTTGTTCTGAGTGACCTTCGGGGTTCTTCGGGTACCTATGTTGTATTGTTATAATCACCCCATCATGGTCTTCAACTGCACCTTGATGTCTCTTCGGCAGATGATGAGCAGGTTGGCTACGACTTGAGGGAGCCAGGACCAGGTGGTACGTGGAGGAGATTGGCTAATGTGGATAGAAGTGGAGATAATTTATACTTACCCTTCAGTTAGAATCCATAGTCGATGATTTTAGGAGATGATTTCTAGTTTTTTGGTGAAGTTTTACCATTCATTTGGGCTTTTATTCCAGCCCATTACTTTCAGTACGTACAGTTACACTTAGTTGTGGTTATTAGTTGGGGTTTCTCTTTACTCTTCCATTGATATCTAATTTTGCATAGTGTACCATGCTTGTGTTTGTAAATGTTTTGGAGAAATGCCTTCCCATATTCTAGAAATTCCTTTTGGTGCTAGTTTCCAAACCCTATCCTATGGAAGGTGGTCTTCAGGTATTCACAACATGGCTCCAGTGGACAGGTCGTGAAAAAGTGGTATCAAAGGGGTTTGTTCAATTGGGATCTAGGAATCTGATCTTTTAAATAGATAAATAGTGCTATGTGTTTAGAATGTGGTTTTCAATTAATGGAGCCCAGTGTTGGTGTAGTGGCTAACGTATCCATTGAATAGGATGTTGAATTCTGATTTCCTACTCGGTGAACAAACACACTGATTGCATGTCTTTTGGAAATGTTTTTTTTTTGTCTATTTTGGGTCAGCTCAATGGGTATAAATTTTTTATTGTGGATCACCTGTATCTTTTTAGGATTCCACTGCATAGACAACCAACTTGGATACGTGAGAGAGTAAATAATGAAAACCCACTAAGAGATGATTCTTCATTGAAGATCCATCTTCCAGTGTTGGCACCTTCAGGTTGTGTACATGAAGCACCACCACTCGGAGGGTAGTAGATGCCGCTAACCCCACTAGCAGACTATGCACACCGACTGAGCATATTGCATGAGTTACAGAGACAAAATCCTATGATATTTCTAGCCGAGACAGATCCCTAGATGGAAGAGTACTAGCTGGAGGTTGTGGATAGATTTTTTCACTTGGTTGAGACACTGTCAGATCAGATTGTTATTCTTAGATGCTAGCCTTTTCCAGTGCACAACAAGGAGATGGTGGATCCCAACGCTCTAGAAACATGACGAGGCAACCATCACCTTGACAGACATTGATATCCACTTCCTTGAAGAGTTTTTTCTAGTAACACTACGCTTAGTGCGTATTCATGAGCTCCTGCACTTATAGCAGGGATGCCTGACAGTAACCCAAAACACGACGAGATTCATTGACCTATAGATCTACTCAACTAACATGGTATGTGACCCATTGTTCAGGGAATGGACCTTCGAGTAGGGTCTCCAGAGGGAGATCAGAGCGTTGATGGTATCACTGATTATCCAGACATAGGTTGGTGTGCTCGAGAGAGCATTTTTGTTGGAGATATTTATAGAATAGCAGGAATAGATGGTGAGAGACACCTCCAAACGACATATAGTCGAGTCATCTATAGGAGGCAGTAGAGAGATGATGTAGAGGTCCATGTGGACAAGACCCACCAGTGAAAAACCCTGGGATACAGGGTTGGATGTGTGGACCTCATGAGGCAATGTAGGTTAGTGGGGAGGCAGAATGTGCTTCACTTGCGGCGGGCAGGGCCATATGGCTCACGAATTCCCAACCCACTGTATCGATGATCAGCAGATGGTCTTGGGGACACCGAAGTAGAGGTAGAGGTTCGAGCGATCTGACCCGCAGGGCGGAGGATGAGGCAGAAGAGTCGGTCGTGTGGTACGCAGTGGGCGGAAATTTGAGGTTCTACTACCAAGACCGATAGGAGGACCATCCAGACCACAGCGAGTAGGTGGACAAGGGAGAGAATAGCTACAGGAAGTAGAGTCCTATGACCATGGACCTCTGGAGATTATTATAGGTATTATGTATGTCCATAAACCTTATATGATGTACTTATAGTTATAGGCTTTAGTCACACATTCATTTCCACAACACTCGTTTGGATCTCATAGATTCTGATAGAGTAGATGTCTTGATCCTTAAGATTAAAGACTCTTATGGGATAATATTCTATGATTACACACAAGTTCCTGTGGTGTGAGCTTACCCTAGGAGGTGAGAGCATCGGTTGGGATCTTATAGTAGTAGCATCGAGGCCTTATGACATCATCTTGGGTATAGACGGTCTATCCATAGTCCATGCTCAGGTCGACTGTTTTAGGTGCAATTTGTGGTGTGTTCGCGAAGATGGGATCTATTTTTCATTCATTGGTTTGAAGGAAACCTTTATCGTACAGGATGGTAATTCTCAAAAAAGGGTGAAACTGATCACACATCAGTTGGCTTGACTTTCCCTTGGAGAAGCTAACTTGAGGTGTCCGAGATATCATGTAGTGATAGACCAGTATGTTGATGTCTTAAATGATTATGTTCTAGGACTACCTCCTCAAAAAGATGGATACATTCACATAGACTTGTACCCTGGGACGAAACTGATATCTACACCACCATATCAGATGCCTCCCGTGGAGCTTAGGGAGTTGCAGGTACAGCTGGAGGACTTGTAGAGAAAGGGGTTAATAAGGTTCAGTGTTTCTGCATGGGCATCCCCGATCTTGTTCTCCAAAAAGGAGGATTGGAGCTTGAGGCTTTGTGTGTACTATCAACACCTTAACTAGGTGACCATGAAGAACTAGTATCCACTCCCAAGGATCGATGAACTATTTGACCAGCTAAAGGGAGCTTGATGGTTTTCAAAGATAGACATTAGATCAGTCTATCCTCATCTCAGAGTGTGGGATGAAGACATACTGAAGACAAACTTCAGAAGTCGGTATGTCCATTACGAGTTCCTGATGATGCCTTTTGGGGTGACCAACTCTTCGGCAATGTTCATGGGTCTCATGAACATGATCTTCCAGCCATACCTCGGTCACTTTGTGATGGTCTTCATAGATGACATGTTGGTATACAAAGCGTCAGTGGGGGAGCATGCCACACACCTAAAGATAGTCCTAAGTACACTCCGAGAGCACCATATTTATAAAAATATCTAGGTGTTATAGTTTTGGATACTTGAATTACACTACGTGGGGAAATTTATCTTAGAGGATGGAGTCACAGTGGATCTAGAAAATATAAACGTAGTTCTTTCTTGGAAAACACCCAGGAGTGTGACCGAATTGCGGAGTTTCTTAGAATTGGCTGGGTACAACTGGAGATTTGTACGTGACTTCTCAAGAGTAGCGGCACCATTGTTAGCATTTATTAAGAAGGGGAATCCTTTCTTGTGGATGAAGAAGCATCAACAATGATTCTAAGAGTTTAGGAAGAGATTGATGAGTGCCCCCACTTTGAGGCTACTAGAAGTGGGAATTATGTACGTAGTGTACTACGATGCATCAGGGACCGAACTAGGTTTTTTCCAGATGCATGATCGAGCGGTGATGGCCTATGGCTCAAGATAGTTGAGATTGTATGAGAAAAACTACACTACCCATGACCTGGAGATAGAAGTAGTGGTATTTGCACCGAAGATGTGTTAACACTACATGATGGTAAAATGTTTTACAGTCTACTCTGATAATAAGAGACTCAGTTATATCTTCTCACAGAAGGACCTGAACCATATACAGTGAAACTAGCTAGAGTTTCTCCAGGAATATGACTTTAAGATAGTCTATACTCATGGGAAGAGAATCTTTGTAGCAGATGCACTCATCAGGAGTTCTGGTCTACCGCTGTTGCGTGAGGTGATATAGCAGGTAGTCACATTGTAGATATTCATTATGGATAGTGTTTGGGATGCTTACCTCTAGTCTATGATAGTCTCTCCCCACTTATTTGGTGACTTCGAGAGATACAACTTGGGAACATTGACTACGGGCCCCGACGTGCTCAGATATCCTCAGGATGGTCTCCTGATGTATTTTTTTAAGGTGGGGAGCACGTCATTCACTTTAGAAGATGTACTATGGTACTAGTGATTCTACTAGAAGATTTGATGGGGGAGTTCCATACACCCTCTTTCGCATTACATCTAAGAGTGGCGAAGATGTAATAGGACCTCCGACATTAGTACCGGTGTCCTGGGATGATGAAATAAGTGGAAGAGTTTGTTTCTCAATGCCTCACATGTCAGCGAGTGAAGGCTGAGAATTAGGTACGAGAATTATCAGCTCAACCAATGGAGGTACTAGAGTGGAAGTGGGATGGTATATCCATGGACTTCATGAAGGGGATACCACATACATCCAGGGGCCAAGATTCTGTCTAGATGATTGTTGAATGAATCACCATGTTGACCCACTTCCTACACATCTGAGAGTAGATATTTGTAAGGAGCATGGGATGTCTCTATGTACAGGAGATTGTGCAACTACATGCAGTTCCATTGATGATCGTCTAAAATCAGAATTCATGTTTTACGAATCAGTTGTGGAAGGGATTAGAGGAGGCGTTCAGGATGCAGCTATACTTGAGCACGACCATTCATCCTTAAACAGATGGTCAGATAGAGCAAACCATATAGACATTCAAGGACATGCTTCATTCTTGTGTCCTCGATTTTAGCCGCAGTTGGGAGGACCACCAACACCTATTAGATTTTGCATACAAAAATATATATCACTTCACTATCGTCATGGTCCCATTTGAAGCTTTTTATGGGAGACCATGTGGATCACCTCTTTACTGGACAGACCCAGGGGAGTCAACAATAATGGGTCCTAAGTTCGTACAAGATACCACAGAGAAGGTGACGATCATCTAGGAGTGGATGAACACTACACAGAGTCGACATATTTCTTATGCCGATAGGAGTTGGAGACCTCTGGTGTTTGGGGAGGGAGACCATTAATTCCTTTGTGTCTCACCTCGACTTGGATTACCGAGGATTATCTGGGGTGGAAAGTAATCTATGAGGTTCATCATACCTTTCCAGATCCTTAGCAGAGTAGTCGAGGTGGTGTATCATCTTGATCTTCCCCCATAGATTCACCTGGTGCATAATGTTTTCCACATGTTGTAGCTGAATCTGCAATATTGTGATGCACTCAATGGAAGCTTCACATCAACCATAGTAGGTGAGAGAGAAATTTAGTTTTTCTAATATTAATGAAAAGTAAAATAACATGTAAGTGTAATTTTTTTCATTTTCTCAAATGGATGAGAGGCGGTGGTGGGACCGGTGACTTGTCAAGCCAATTAGTGTATTGACTCATCAACTATGTAACTACACTGTTGTGAATTAAAAGAGGATCATTATTTCATCTAATGAACCTCATTAATTCCTCAACGCATTACTCACCATTCCCACTCTTATTTAAATGGATCATAGGTGGGGTTTTGACATTGCTTCATCAAGTGAGGAAACTCTGGTTGAGTTATGCAGCAACATCAACTGATGGAGGATGAATTCATGGGTGGAAATGATCTGTGATTGATGAATGCCAACGGCTCAATCCCACGCAGACGCTCCTGATGTCGCAACCACGACACCTACAAAAAAATTCTAGGTAGGGGGTTTACGAGAATTGATATTCCCACTCATCCAATTTTCGAAAAATATAATGAACCCTGACCAAATGAATAATGGGCTGATCCGCGTATCATTTAATAATACGGGTGGTTGTTGCGGGGTAATAAATTTGGGGATTATTCTTTCATTGGATTTTTTTTAATTTTTCTTATGTTTAAAATAAAAATGTGGAGGGCGAGGGAAGAAACCAAAAAAGGCCCATAACCTCCACTAAATATGTACATGTTGAGTTCTTCCTGACAGAACAACGAACACGGCCGCATGGCCTATTTGAGGGTTTTGAAACAATAGCGGCATCTCGAGAGGTCCATATGCGCATCCAGTAGGAAGAACATACCACTTGGGGCTCAAACAGTGCCCTATGGAAGAATCTCTGGTATAGTAGAACCTAATATTGGAACCGAAGGATGAATTTGATGGCAGACAACCATTTTCCGAGGAGGAAGAGAAGCACCGCTCGGCACTGCGATGGTCGGATGGGCAATCAATAGCGGTCAGCTGTGGAGGAGGAGGCGGTGCGCCGTCACACGCCGTGTTTAAGGGAAATGACATTGAACCCAAAACGGTGGCAAAGGCTGGAATCCACCTCCTACATTTCCCACTAGTGATGAGGTGGAACCATATGGTGCCACCAATTAAAGGAGCCAAACGGCTCCTCTGATCCATTCGGGTGCAACAAACCACGCCCAGTCGGCATGTAGGGTAGGTCTGTGGCCCGCGGGTCAATCCTGACGAAACCCAATCCAAATAGTCTATCCCAATCCAGTTCGAGATAGGTCAGGACAGTCCCGGACCGTGTCAGGTTGGGTCGACCCAGACTGGTTTGGGATAGATTGGACTATACCTAGACCCGTCTCGGGCCGAGAAACACTTAACTGACTGTAACTTTCGAACCGAAAATCCATTTGACAAACTGTCTATGGAGCTGGGATACATGATGTGAGACGGTCCTTTTGATATAGTCCATGAGAGTGTTGGATAAATTGGTAGTAAATCTAGGTTGGATCGACTGTGATTCCAACTGGGCCCTCGACACTAAAATGAAAATAACTGATACACCAAGTGTTTGGTTGACAAGTCATATATTGAATTGTAACCCTTATGATGTGTCAGATCATTAAGTTACTTATTTGTGGGACCTTGTG
This sequence comes from Viscum album, assembly GCA_963277665.1. NCBI lineage: Eukaryota > Viridiplantae > Streptophyta > Magnoliopsida > Santalales > Viscaceae > Viscum > Viscum album. The sequence continues at coordinate 2,128,042,202 of OY728119.1, forward strand.
CTGGTTGAAATATGTCCAATGGCTTGAGGAGAAGTTCTTCCAGAATCAAGCATGATATGAGTGGGAATCATGTGGTTGGTAGTGAGGCGGAGGTTGGAGATAGATCTTATGGAGGTTATTACCGAGAAATACTGTGTGGGTCAGCACATAATTAACATGTGGTTGTCAGATCTTGTGTGGTTCAGTTCTTAGAGATCATATGTGGGTCATCACATACAGATCATGTATGTGTAAGATCATGTGTGGGTTTTGCGGGGGTCAGTTACCTATCGATCCTTGGTGGGTTGAATCCTATGTGGGTCAGTAGGGGTCAGTACCTATCGATATTTTGTGGGTCAGACTCCGTATGGTCAGCATTAGTACCTTTTGATAGAATAAGACGATCTAGTTTCACAACTAATCATCTTTACTTATGTGCTTTACTTATATCTAGTTTGAGATGATTCTTTTGCAATGTGATTGAGATCTTGCGTTTTGGTTTTTCCTTTTTGGAATTCTGAGAGACCATTGGGGGTCTCAGGTTCCCTACTAGATATTTTTATACTCACCCTTACTTGGGCATCACCCGTAACTTGTGTTGTTTTGTGTAGACGATGAGTATCTTGGTTATTCCTTGAGGGAGCGAGGACAAGGCAGTACAAAAAGGAGACTGGCTGATGTGGAGATCAGTGGAGATGAGATATACCTACATTTCAGTTAGGATCCATGGTGGACATTTCTAGGATCTATATTTCATTTTTCAGTTGTAGTTATACCTTTATGTTGGTCTTTTATTCGAGCCCTTCACTTTCTGTAATTACTGTTATACATAGTTTTGGTTAGTAGTAGTGGTTATACCTTACTCTTCCATTGAGTTTTACTTTTGTGTATTATACCCTGCTTGTGTGTGTACATGTTTTGATAAAATTCCTTCCCATATTCCGAAAATGCCTTCTAGTGCTAGTCTCCATCTCCTGGATTTTGGAATATGGGGATAGGGTAGTTACGAAACGGGCCCTGGGGGATGGGTAGTGACAATATTTCTTTTAAAATTGAATAATATTATAGAGAATATATATTTACTTGATTTCATAACAATCATACCCTTTTTCATCCCTCAATCAATTTCCACATCATCTGTAATTCCATGAAATAAAGTTAAATTTTTCATTCATAAAGAATTACAAGAAAATGAAATCCATGAGTATAATGAATATTATTTTCATATCTCTTTTGATTTAATCATAGAAAAATAGTTTTCACAAGTTATCCAACACAAAAAAATCCTCATATGTTTAGATAATAATTTAATCTCCCAAGCCTCATCTGATGTTTACCTTAAACCATTCCATAAATATTTAACCTTATAACCATTCCAGAAGATTAATATTCGAAAACATTAGAAAGAAGGTAACTAAATAAGATTAAAATTTCTCCTACATATATCATAATGAATCTCTTTTGTTGTCTCATTCCAATCATGTGAATACCCTCATCATATATTTTCTAGAAACATGGTTACAACATGAATTCCCATGAATCCTATTTGAAAACATGCATTATTCCTTATTCCAAATATTTCATAATATATTCCTTAAATCAAAGAAGATGTAGGATTAATCTCGGATAACATATATATAGATTTCAACAAATCATTTTTATGTTCTGATGTCATAAATAATATCTAATTTAATTTATTCATAACGTAATATTTTATCCATATAAAATATCAATTTCTCATTCTCAGGAACATGTTTGGTGTTACCTTCATAAAATGAAATCTAACCATTATGTCAATTTTTGAGATTATCGGTATCCTTTAACAGATTATAGAATATACTAAATGTAAATCTTCTATAAATAATAATTATTAACTAAATGATTTATAAAAAATATTCTTTAAATCCTATAAAATATGCACTTAAATCATGCAACTTTATTATTAAAATAGTACTACATCTTCATCAATTTATTACTTTATATGACAATATTATAATATGATATATAAATCATGTCTTATGGTTCCTTATCCAAAAAAATAGTCATACCTTGCACATTTAATGTAAAAAATACTATAAGAACAACCCAAAACATTCACATGTCATTTTCAGTCCCTTTACCTTCATCAGTTTAACTGACACCCATACAACTTTCATTGTTCTCTTTATTATATTTCATCTTGTGAACTCAAATTACATGATGACCATATTTTCCATATATAAAAATCTAAATAGTAATCATGTTCTTTCTACTTATCACCAATGACTAAAATCAGAACACATATGATGAAGAAACACATATCATAGATGGAAACCACATAATCCAAAAATATTCCTTATTGGATGCATAATTCATGAATGCAACATTAAAATCTATGTCTAAATAGAATTGCAAATAAAGCCATCCCTAGATATAAACTTGGAAAAATTCCATAGGATATCACAAAATATTCACCATCGTAGTTCCCAAAAATGGAATAAACCTTTTTCTTGATACCAACTATAGATATATAGCCACACCATATATGGATATTAAATTATTTTCATTTCATATATAGAACATTAAATAAATTCCTACCCGAGGAGTGTAACAGTACAGTGTATTCAGAAACATGGAAATATAATCACAATAATTGGTGAAATATCTTCAACATCTCTCTTAATGAGAATCCATTTCAGTACTCCTACATAAAACCATTCTTCATAACCTAGGGAAAAAATCATAAGAAAGGTGTTAACTCAGAGGCTTAGCAAGGGAAACAAGGGAGATTATTAAGACAAACATGCGGATAAGGATGTGAAAACATGATATTAGCATTTGATGATCCTACCTTGTATATCACATATCATAATTAATAGTCCTGGAATAAATATTGGTAATCCATAAGACATTGTTCATAATGAAATCAAGATAATAATCCATGATATAATCATATAAGAAAAATAAATTTTATTGTTTAAGAAACATTTACCAATAAAATTATTCACATAGTAGTCAAGGAATAAGTAAAATTCCATATTATTGGAATGGATTCAATACCCTAACATCATAATAGTTAAGGTTCACTCCCATGATTATCTTAGTGGATAATTTCTTTTAATGAACTGGGTTCACTCCCCATTCAGTCGCTTTATTACAAAACCAGATTAATATCCCCTTTTATCGTTGTACTACTGAACTGAGTCCGCTAAACATTCTATACCTATATTATACTTTTTTATTTTAATCCTCATTCCCACCTAAACATACGGAACCATGTTCACTTCTCATTCGGGCCCGACCATACGGAACTGAGTTCACTCCTCATTACTTCCAAGTTATATTGAAACGATTTCACTCCTTATTCCATTTCTATCACATTGAACTGAGTTCACTCCTCATTCAAGACCTGTCATACGCAAGGGGTATAAATCCTTACCAAAGTCATTTTATGGAGATATTGGTCTCATCAGTCACGTAATGAAATCATTCATACGTTTGGGACATGATAATAAAATATTCATCATATCATAACCCAAAAAAGAGTTTGGTTTCATCAACATCATATCATAACTGATGATGTGAATTGGGAATCATAACAAATTTCATCATATAATTACTTATAAAAATGAGATAGGTCTCTTAATCCTTTTATAAAATCATAACCTTCAAATATAAGTGTGTATCAAAACCATATATCCCGTGGAAGAGTAATGGGTTTCATAAAAATCATTCCATAAAAACATAAACCATTAAATATTGAGTATGAATGGTATTCTGGGATCATATCCTTAGTAAATAGTAACTATGAAAACTTATTTCATCTTAAATAGAGAAGTATTTTGAATGATAACGTGGAACATTTCTTAAGGAAAATAGACTTTCATTAATAATCATTTTCACTAAAACATTTCAAAAATATTATTCCTTTGAATAATTATTTATATTTTAATTTAAATCTTTTCATGATGAAGATATTTTTTCTATTTAAAATATAAATTTTTAAAACAAACATAATAATGAAAATATGTATGATTTAAAATAATTTAAAAACATATAAATAAAACATAAAAAAATTGAATAAAAATTTTCATGTAAATATCATTAAAAATTTTACTGGTTGATTCTAAAACTATATTAAACACCATAAATCATATACATAAAATAATTTACAATGAAAATTACATAATTGATCATATTAAAATATTTTTGATAATGTTATTAGAAAAAAGGGATTTCGAATAGAACATATTCCAAATCGAAAAGATAAATAATGTTAAATTTTCCTAAAAAATTCTTAATTATTTATAGTACCAAATTGCATAAAATTTTCCAAATACATGAAGATATCATGAATAATCAAAACAAAAAAATCCTGAGTTTTCATGAGTAATTTTTCATAATATTTAATTAGTGGAATCATAGTCCTAAACAATCTCTATAAACATTGAGATTATAGAAATAAAATATTTCCACTTTGGAATCTTTTACTAATAATCCACATGGGTGAATAAAGATACATGAAGCATTAAATATCATGAAATGAAGAGATTCATGATATAACTAGTCAAATGTAATTATATAAACTCCATGAAAATAGGTTCATAACATGGAATGTATATCAATGAAGGAAAATTGGGAGAAAAATAAAATTTTAAATTTTGTAAATTTGGAAGTATAAAATAGATGAAAGAAAATCATTAAATGGATATATAAATACCCATAAATTTAATTATTATAGTCTTAAAATACATTCATTGTAAGTATATAAACCTAAAAGATAAATGATTGGTGAATAATGTATATGTATTTTATAAATAAATTTGAGGTGAGAAAGCCATTATTATTTGAGTATCTTTAGAATCCTGATCCCCATGATGTAATAATGTCATTGGAATATTTGAATATCTGCACATAATTGAAATAAATGATATATCATGACCAAGTTAAGTATATACACACAAAAATAATATAGTGGGGAATATGGAATGTATCTCATTTAAATAAAAAGTAATATCCAATTCTCATACAAAAATTATTGAATTTCCTTCAACACATTTAAATGATCTCCACTTTTGGTAACTCCTATCGGGTTTTAGAAAATGGCATCCTTATTATGATTTTTTCACACAGAAAAGATTTAATGGTGAAAGGATGGAAATTTTTAGGAGTCTTGGGTAGGGGTTAGTAAATTCAAGGTGTCTGGAGAGGTGTGAGGAATTTAGGGGGGTGAGTTCCCTTTTATAGTGGAGGAGGAGGAGCAGTCTTGTAAATATATAAAGGTAGAGACTATTGAGAGGCCTCCCATAGATCATGTTCCTCAAATTATTTTTAAAAATTTTTCCAATAGGGAATTGGATAAAATTCACCTATATAATAACTTTTTATCATCTTTATAGGTTATTTGGCCTCTTAATATGAAATCTGAACCATTATGTAATATTGTTTCTTCTATAATCACTATAATTAATCTTATTTACTATCACAGATATTATCTCCCAAGATTTAATTTGAAATTATTAAAAATTATAAAACATTCTAATACCAAATAAGTGATACATTCTCCCAAATTCTTGTCACATATGTGGAATAAATTAATATAATTTTAATCAAACATATGGGATGAGATGATGAGTTTTTAAAGGGAAAAAGTCTAAAAGATTAAAATATTTTCATATAAAATTGAAATTTCAAATTGGATCCAATAAACTATGATGGATTAAATTATTTATAAGAGACATAATTTTACATTAAAAGAAATTAAAATATAATTTAACTTTATAAATAAAAAAGATGAAAACAATGTATTGAAATAAAATTTTGTTTTTTTACGATCCACAAAAAAATAGAGCTTTTCAAAAAAAATACCAAAAAATAACCCTATTAAAATTTTGATATTATTCATTGAAAAAAAAAATTATTTTTTTGAATAAAAATAAATAATTTTTTTAAAATTATATTTAAAATTTGTTCTCCATTAAAAGGCATTAAAATACCCTATTAATGAAATACATCTTTTTATTAATGATATCAGATTCATTCTAATCTTATACCTATCTAGTATGATGGATGAGTATAATAAATATTGATTTAATATATAATATAAATATTTTATTAAAAAATTAAACAATTTATTTTATTTGTTGAGATATAGTTTTTTTTGTAAATATGAGAATATATTTCGTAGAATATTAATTCTTTATTCAAAAATAGTTCTTACATTGACTTATTTCAATTGATAACTAAAGGATTCATTTTATGCACATATGTAAACTATATATTCCCAATTTAATTAACATTTAACATAAAATAAATTTCATATGTCGGGGTATCTATGATAATAATTTAATAATCATATTAATAATATATTTTATGTTGGTATAACAAAGACTAGTGTGTAACACAAACTATCAATGGAACTTGGCATTGTGTTAACACAAGTCAATCATTGTTTTGTGTGTAACTAGAGATAATATTGTTGAGCAATGTATTGTTTTCAAACAATTCAAAATAATGTTTTTTAAAGGGGGAGATTATTTTAAATAATACTCTGTCTCTTTATGATGATTTTGATGCTCACAAATACTCTTAATTATTTACTAATTATTTCGTTGAGTATTTTGCAGGAATTTATTTTATTTATATATTTCATACAACGAGATTTCATACTTCATTTATTTCGAGATCAATTTTAGCGTGTTCTGGAATCACTGTAGCGCAAGATCAATTTTAGCGTGTTCTGGAATCACTGTAGCGCAAGATCAATTTTAGCGTGTTCTGAAATCACTGTAGCGCGAGATCAATTTTAGCGCGTACTGGAATCACTGTTCATACCCTACGTTGATGAACGTAACGTATGGATGAAAAGTTTACCTTTTATGTTATTTTGAAACGTATGGTTAATGAACCTTACGTTGTTGAAAAGTATTGAAGAAGAACATTACGTTTGGAAGGAACCTTACGTTTTCGTTGTTGGACAAGTATGGAAGAGAAACCGTACGTTAGTTTTCAGTGTTGAGTTTGTTTCTCAAAAGTATGGATCATCAACCTTACTTTTATAATCAACCGTACGTTCTTTGGAGAGTTGAAGCAAGACAAAGTATGGATGATCAACCCTACGTTTGAATGCTGAAGAGAAAGTATGTATGTTCAACCTTACGTTTGTGAACCTTACGTTTGTGAACCTTACGTTTGTGAACCCTACGTTTGGAGCCACGTCATCAACCCTACGTTTGGCGTCGGGATATTTTTGACAGACGATGTTTCCTTTTGCATTGGTCAAACAAGCGGTTTATTAAGCGGATTTCGAGCCGATTCTTAAGTACGACTTTGACTGAATCAAAGACGATTTACAACGGATTAATGATTGATTTAAACGGAGCTTTTTGTGCCGATTCTTCAGGGGAGTTACAACGGCTCTGTTATTTCATTTAATATCGCGAATCTAAAGGAGATTTTTATGGATCTATTTATGCGGAAGAATTTCTCAGATTTGAATATATATGTTCTATCTTGGAAACTTCGGATTTTATATATATACACAGAAAAGTGTGTGAAAGATATAGATTGATCTTTTTAACGAGCAAGAAATAGAGACTGTGAAAAGGCGTTCTTTTCTGGTGATCGAGAAGAAGTGTAAAACATTTATTACCGAAGGAAGATCTTGATAGCAGATTCACGTGTTCTACATCGAATATCTGTTGTGAATCTACTACTGCTGAAGTTGTGAAGTTTCTGGTAATATCTATTGCAACTGGATCGACTCAGAACTGTTTTGATTACAGATCTTTATTTTCTGAAGACAACGATCTATCTACTGTCAATTGCTTTCTGTTGCAATTGTGAAGAACAACTGGAGAAGTGTTTTCTTTATCGAAACCCTTTTTATTTTTGAGTGATCAGCTTCTCGTTCTAAGCTGTGTGGGTTCGTGTTTGAACCAGGAAGGCTGTGTTTGCCTGAAACTTGTAAAGGTGTCAACTACCTGTACTCAGTTGTGAACAGGTCTGTGGAAACGAGGACCAGATAGTGAAAATCGCCAAGCTCGTGGATTTGAGCGTTGGTGGAGTGGACTAGGGGCCTTCTGTTCCCCGAACCACTATACATCCGTGTGTTCATGCTTTTACTTTTTCCGCTGCATATTTAATCGAGCAAAAGCATAGTGGACAGAATTTTGTAATAATTTTGAAAAGACACAATTCACCCCCCCCTCTTGTGTGTAATCCGTAGATTCAGATCCAACAATTGGTATCAAAGGAGGAGCTTCTTATTTTTAAAGTCTTATCAAGCTAGAAGTATTTAAAGATTATACATCGTGTATCATGGCTGATATGAGAGAGGGAATGTCAATGGTCAGAGCACCTTACTTTAATAGAGATAATTATGGCTGCTGGAAATCACGTATGATTATTTATCTGAAAAATCTTGGTTACAAAGTCTATTCAAAGATTCTGACTCCCTATGAAATTCCTGAAAATCCCGATACATGGAGTGCTGCTACAGAGGCTGAGTATGACATAAATTCAAAAGCTATGAATGCAATCATCTGTGGTCTAGGACCAGATGAATTTAACAGAGTATCTCAATGCCCGACTGCATATGAAATGTGGCAAACAATAGCTGTTGCTTATGAAGGAACAGATAATGTAAGACAGATGAGATATGCAACTGCTAAGTTAAAATTCGATACTTTCAGAATGATTGAAGGAGAGAGCATCACTCAGATGAATGGAAGATTGACAGAAATTGTCAATAATATAACAGCTCTAGGAGAACCAATCAAGCAGGCTGATCAAGCGTTGATGGTACTGAGAGTACTTCCTACTCGATGGAATGGAATCTCTGCAGCAATCAGACAATCAACTTCTGTTAAAGATCTAACTATGAGAGAACTGATTGGTACATTGATGATGTACGAAGCTGAAATGCAAGATGAGGTAAATGAGCATAAAGTCTACATAAAAAGGGAAAATACTGCTTTGAAAGTGACTTCTCAACAAAAGGATAGAAAGATGAAGAACAGAGAAGTAAGTGCTAAATCAGAAAGCTCTGATTCTTCAAATTCGGATGAAGAACTGGCTCAGCTAGCCAGAAAATTCAGAAAGTTCTATTGTAAGAAAAAAGACTTCAAGAAATCCTTCAAAAAGGATAGAAAGGAAGTGAGATGTTATGAATGAAAAAAGATGGGACATATCAGACCGGATTGCCCAAAATTGAAAGATGCAAAGAAGAAGAAATTTTTCAAAAGAGATGATTATGAGCAGAAAGACAAGAAAGCTATGAAAGATACTTGGAGTGTTTCTGAAGACTCAAGTAATTCTTCTGAATCAAGCTCAGAGAAGGAGGAAGCCAATTTAAAAAGCAAATATGTGTTTCATGGCTGAAACTGATGAGGTATACTCATACTACTCCTCTGACTCAAATAATGAATCAAACTCTGAAACAAGATTCTCAAATAAAAAACTTGTAGCTTACTGCAATATGCTTGAAGAAAGGTATGACTCATTATTTAAAAAATATAAATCTATAAAGAACTTGCATAAAGCTATTTCATATGAGAGAAATACTTTGCTAAAACAACATAAGGAATTAATTGACAAATACAATTCTGCTGACTCAAATAAAATTAATTTTGAATCAAAAATAAAAACTCTACAGGATGAAGTAGAATCTTATAAAAAGGCTGCTTTAGTTTTTACGAAAGGAGAAAACGTCTTAAATGAGATACTTGGAAAAACTGTAATTAAAAAGGAAAGGTTTGGAATTGGAAGTAAAGAAGAAAAACCTAAGTTATACAAAAATTATTTTGTTCCTAGCACTAAACAGGTTATTTGTAACTACTGTGGAACAAAAGGTCATATAGCTAAAAACTGTTTTCTAAGAAAACCTCAGATATGTGGAATTAAGAAAGCTTATATTTCCAATGATCTATATGATTCAATCAATTTTAAGAAAACAAAGCAAATCTGGATACCCAGATCACTGCTTGCTAACACTCCTGGACCCAACAAAATATGGGTACCAAAGCAATTTGTTTAAATGTCTTTGCAGGTAGCAGGTCACCAAAGAAAGAAAGAAATATGGTATATGGACAGTGGCTGCTCAAGACACATGAGTGGAACTTCAGCTAATTTCTCTTCTCTTACTCGCAAGGAAGGAGGACTTGTCACCTTTGGTGACAATGCCAAAGGAAAGATTATTGGTATTGGAACAGTTGGAGATCCAGAGACAGTCTCAATCAACAAAGTACTTTATGTACAAGGGTTAAAACACAATCTGATAAGTATCTCTCAACTCTGTGATGATGGATACACTGTTGATTTTACTAACAATAGTTGTACTGTTTCTAAAGATAAACTGTTTAAGTTTAGAGCACCCAGAACTGATAATGTTTATACTTTGGATTTGTATTCCTTGTGTAAACAACAAGTAAACTGCTTAACTGCTAATATAAGTGAATCCTGGATCTGGCATAGAAGACTTGGTCATTGCAATATATATGCTTTACATAAATTATCTAAGAAACATCTAGTTTCTGATTTTCCTAGTCTCAAATTTGAAAATGACAGATTCTGTGATGCATGTCAGCTTGGCAAGCAACACAAATCATCATTCAAATCTGTTAATAAAGTTGCTACAACTAAGCCTCTAGAACTTATCCATATGGATTTGTTTGGACCTTCAAGAGTAGCAAGTTTAGCTGGTAAATTGTATGTTTATGTATTAGTTGATGATTATTCTAGATTTACTTGGATTTTCTTTTTGAAATATAAAAGTGAAGCTTTTAGTTTATTTGAAGGTTTTTGTAAATCTGTTCAAAATGAAAAAGGTTTTAATATAATCTCATTGAGAAGTGATCATGGTGGAGAATTTGAGAACCAGGAATTTAATTCCTTTTGCTCAAACATGGGTATTAAACACACCTTCTCTGCTCCAAGAACACCTCAACAAAATGGGATTGTAGAAAGAAGAAATAGAACTATTCAAGAAATGGCTAGAACTATGTTAAATGAATATAGCCTACCTATATATTTCTGGGCAGAAGCTGTTAATACAGCTTGTTGTATAATGAATAGAATTTTAATAAGACCTATTTTGAAAAAGACACCCTATGAACTATGGAATAACAGAAAACCTAAAGTAAATTACTTTAAAGTTTTTGGATGCAAGGTTTACATCTTGAATACCAAAGATAATCTTGGTAAATTTGATCCAAAATCTGATAAAGGTATTTTCTTAGGATATTCTGCAACCTCCAAAGCTTATAGAGTCTATAATAAAAAGTCAAGGATTGTTGAAGAATCAGTTCATGTGAAATTTGATGAATCTGATCCTTTTGAGAAAAGGATAGAACAAATAGATGAACCTTATTCTAATGAAAACATGAGACCTGAGAATTTAAAGAATGATTTTGAAAATTATATAAAAGAAATTCAGTCCAGTTCAGAAGAACATTATACTGAAGAACCTTTGAATGTAATGCCTAGACAGTCTAGAACCTTAAAGAATCACCCTTTAGAATCTGTGATAGGTGACTTAGAGACTGGTATTCAAACTAGAAGAAACTTTGGAAACATAGTTGAATTCTCTGCTTTCCTATCCCAACAAGAACCTAAGACCATAGAAGAAGCCTTAGATGATGAGAGCTGGGTAATAGCAATGCAGGATGAATTGAACCAGTTCAAGAGAAATAAGGTTTGGGAATTAGTTGAAAGACCACATGATTATCCAGTAATAGGAACTAAATGGGTCTTTAGGAATAAACAGGATGATCAAGGGATAATAACTAGAAATAAAGCAAGATTAGTAGCTAAAGGATATAATCAAGAAGAAGGAATAGATTATGATGAGACCTTTCCACCTGTAGCCAGGTTAGAATCCATTAGAATTCTTTTAGCCTATGCATCTTATATGAATTTTAAATTATTTCAGATGGATGTTAAATCTGCCTTTTTAAATGGTTATTTAATGGAGGAAGTTTATGTTGAGCAACCTCCTGGTTTTGAAAATTCTCAAAAACCAGATTCTGTTTTCAAACTTACTAAAGCTCTTTATGGCCTTAAACAAGCACCTAGAGCTTGGTATGAAAGACTAAGTTCTTTTCTTTTGAAAAATGATTTTACTGTTGGACTAGCAGATCCAACACTCTTTAAGAAAACTGTGAAAAATAATGTTTTGTTGGTTCAAATTTATGTTGATGATGTAATTTTTGGATCGACCAATAAAATTCTTTGTCATGAATTTTCAGAATTAATGCAAAAAGAATTTGAAATGAGTATGATGGGAGAATTAAATTTCTTTTTGGGTCTTCAAATATTTCAAAAAGATTTTGGAAATGTTTTAAATCAATGCAAATACATTACTGATTTACTTAAGAAATTTGGACTTGAAAACAGCAAGACATTTACAACTCCTATGTGTACTAATATAAAACTTGATTTGGATGAAACTGGAAAATCAGTGGACAACAAGTTATATAGAGGTATGATTGGTAGTTTGTTATATCTTACTGCTAGTAGACCAGATATAATGTATTGAGTATGTCTTTGTGCTCGATTTCAATCAAATCCCAAAGAATCCCATTTAACTGCTGTTAAAAGAATTTTTAGATATTTAAAAGGTACTATTTATCAATCTCTGCTTTATCCAAAAACCTCTGATTTTAATTTAATTTCATATTCAGATGCTGACTTTGGAAGTTGTAGATTAGATAGGAAGAGTACTTCAGGAACATGTCACTTTTTAGGAAAGTCTTTAGTATCATGGTCTAGTAAGAAACAACACTCAATTGCCCTGTCAACAGCCGAGGCAGAATATGTTTCTGCAGGTAGTTGCTGTGCACAGGTGTTGTGGATGAAAAACACTCTTATGGACTTTGGATTAAATTTCAATAATACACCTATTTTATGTGATAATACTAGTGCAATTAATATTTCAAAAAATCCCATTAGTCATTCTAGAACTAAGCACATTGATATAAGACATCACTTTTTAAGAGATCATGTGTTTAAAAAGGATATATTTTTAGAATTTGTAAATACAGAAAATCAATTAGCAGATATTTTTACTAAACCACTTCCCACGGCAAGGTTTGAATTTATTAAGGGGGAGTTAGGTTTATTTAATTTTAAATAATTTTTTTTAAATCTTATTCTGTTTTCGAATTCTTCTTAATTTTTGTTTCCCGCTATAAAGTAATTTTATTTTGTTTTAAATAAAAGTAATGATTAGTGATTACACGGGAATCAAGGCTGTCAGAACCGTTTCACCTTCTAAACTGTTTCACCTTTTTTCGGAAACCCTTTCGAAAACCTAGAACCGCACATCTGCTCCAAAACCCTTTTCTGAATCTTCAAACCCTAAACTTACGAACCTTCAGAAATCGTTGTTGAAATGGCAAAGACTAAGCGTCCAGATGAAGCTGAGAGCAGTGCTGCAAAGAAACCTAAAGTAGTTGGTCGAAAAATACTGCAAGGTAAAGTCATCGATTTAGAATGGCTGTTTGAAACTAATTTACTGTTGAAGCAAGCGTTGTCGTTTCAAAGCCTTGAGCAAGCTTTTAATAGTGAAAATTCTGAGTTTCTTTATGAGGCAGAAATGAGACATTTCTTTAGAACTGTTCAGTTTAGCCTTGGAGATACGGAGGATAGTTTATTGGCTCAAATAGAGGTTAAGGACTATTCCATATCATCTGTAGAGATAAGTCAAATTCTTAACTGCCCTCATGAAGGAGTTTTTCATTTCGATTTACGGAATATTGGAGATTCTGTACATAAGTCTGAAGACATTATGTCTTTTCTGTTTGGAACCAGAGTGATAAAGAAAATGTTTATTAAAGATTTGGAGCCCGATCAGAAAATCTTGGTAAAATTAGTTCAGATTGGTTTAGCACCAAGGATGGCTGAGATGGAGAAAATCCTATACCCTGACATGTACATAATGTATCTTCTGATGTGTGATATTAAGTTTAATTTTCTTCGGTTAATGATAAGATATTTGAATTACTGCTGTCAGAGTGAAGCAAGAATGACCTTTTTCCCTTATGGAAGGTTCATTTCGTTGTTTTTGTTTAAAAGAGGAATGATCAGATTGGTAGATGCTGGGGTGAAATGTCACCACAGTAATGTTTTTAATGCTGGAACCTTGAGGAAAGTAGGATACTTCTGGAGCACAATTAAAGGAAAACTCTTACCTGTTGGAGCTGAGGAAGACTCGGAGAGTGCTCAGGCTCAACCGGCTAAGTCCAAGGAAGGACAAGCAGAATCAAGGGTTAGTACAGTGGCAAGGAGAATTCGTTTTGAGATGGAGGAAGTTCAGGAAGAGAGAAGTCAAGAAGGACTTCAATCTAAAAGGAATAGGTTAATTGATGAAGAAATTATCTCTCCTGCCTTGAAATCCTCTGAACCGGTAATTTCTTATTCATTTGTGAGAGAAGCTGTTGTGGAGCAGACTGCACCGATAGAGGAACCAGCAGCTCAACCGGAAATCCAAAAAGAACCTCAATCTGCTGCTGTGGCTGTTGAAAATGTAATACAACAAGAACAACCTATGGAGGCAGTGCCTGGTGAAGAAGTGGCCCGACCTCAAGATTTACATGAAAATATTGTTCTTGACCAATCAGTAGAAGTCAGAGAGACTACTGTTCGTGATGAACATACTTCTGAAGCTAATACAGAAGTACTTCAGGAAGATTTTTCAGTAGAAGAGTTTCAGGCTTCAAAAGCTAGTTCAGTGGATCAACCTTGTCAGGACAAGGACAAAGAATAGTCAGATGCAGATTCTTTACCACTTGCCCTGCCTCATCAACCTATTTCTGGACATGAGAATAGAGCACAGGGTGCCCCTGATTCGAGAAAAGAAGAAGTTGTTGAGTTGTACAAGCGTATCTCTCAGTTAGAATCTGAGAATGTTAGTCTCAGAAATTCTCTGAACTTAGAGCAGTTGAAGTTTCAGAAGCTGAAAGAATGTACTGTTTCAAGACAGGAAGTAGATTTGTTTAAGACTGATATGTTGCATGATGTTGATCAGTTAAAATCAGAGATGGTAAAGAAAGATGATATGTCTGAGTTGAAGATTTACATGGAGAATAAATTTGAGTCTGTTGCAAACAGTGCTGTGAGTGGATCAAGCTCTTCACCTGATTTGATTCGGAGATTTCAAGCAATTACAGGAGCACTAAGCAATATGAGTGACAGATTACACGATCTTCAGTGTAATAGTGCCCCTTTGTCAGTTTTGCTAGATAATCAGAAATTTTTAGTGGATCAGTTGACATCTGGAGAGCAACCGATTAGGATTCTTTTGAATCAGTTATCAGAAAAGCTGGCTCTTTTTGTTGAAAAAGAAGAAAGAATGCATGAGTTTTTCAGAGTTAATTTGATTGAAGATATTCATATGACTCAAGAGAACAGAGATCTTATCATCAAGTTAGGAGATGGGATGATGAAGAGGCTCAGAGAACAGTTTACAGAGATCAAGACCGTGATTCAAAGGAGATAGACACCTTTTTTTTCCCTGTCTTATCCATGAACCTTGATTCCTCTGTATATCACAATCGTTTATATATATAACAGCTTGTGGATGAAAATTCTTTTCTTATCTTTTTGTTTTGTTGTTTATTGATTTATGACTAAGTTAGCCAACAAATTCACTTATTCATACACAGTTAATTATAGCATTTACTTATAGTTCAGTGCAATATTGAATGTGTTCAAATCCGTAATTTTTCATTCTTTTTGATATCACCAAAAGGGGGAGAATTTGGATAAACACAACATTTAAATTCATTTGTTTCCTATGAAGGAATTTGGATATATACGACATTTATCTTTTATCTATTTTTTAGCTGAAAATTTATTTTTATGGGGGAGAAATTTTATTATAGTTAAATATTGTTTTAATCCTTTCAGAGTTCTAAAATTTTAAAGATTGCAATTAAATTAGTTCTATTATTTTATGGGTTTTGTGATCATCAAAAAGGGGGAGATTGTTGAGCAATGTAGTTTTTTCAAACAATTCAAAATAATGTTTTTTAAAGGGGGGGATTATTTTAAATAATACTCTGTCTCTTTATGATGATTTTGATGCTCACAAATACCCTTAATTATTTACTAATTATTTCGTTGAGTATTTTGCAGGAATTTGTTTTATTTATTTATTTCATACAACGAGATTTCATACTTCATTTATTCCGAGATCAATTTTAGCGTGTTCTGGAATCACTGTAGCGCAAGATCAATTTTAGCGTGTTCTGGAATCACTGTAGCGCAAGATCAATTTTAGCGTGTTCTGAAATCACTGTAGCGCGAGATCAATTTTAGCGCGTACTGGAATCACTGTTCATACCCTACGTTGATGAACGTAACGTATGGATGAAAAGTTTACCTTTTATGTTATTTTGAAACGTATGGTTAATGAACCTTACGTTGTTGAAAAGTATTGAAGAAGAACATTACGTTTGGAAGGAACCTTACGTTTTCGTTGTTGGACAAGTATGGAAGAGAAACCGTACGTTAGTTTTCAGTGTTGAGTTTGTTTCTCAAAAGTATGGATCATCAACCTTACTTTTATAATCAACCGTACGTTCTTTGGAGAGTTGAAGCAATACAAAGTATGGATGGTCAACCCTACGTTTGAATGCTGAAGAGAAAGTATGTATGTTCAACCTTACGTTTGTGAACCTTACGTTTGTGAACCTTACGTTTGTGAACCCTACGTTTGGAGCCACGTCATCAACCCTACGTTTGGCGTCGGGATATTTTTGACAGACGATGTTTCCTTTTACATTGGTCAAACAAGCGGTTTATTAAGCGGATTTCGAGCCGATTCTTAAGTACGACTTTGACTGAATCAAAGACGATTTACAACGGATTAATGATTGATTTAAACGGAGATTTTTGTGCCGATTATTCAGGGGAGTTACAACGGCTCTGTTATTTCATTTAATATCGCGAATCTAAAGGAGATTTTTATGGATCTATTTATGCGGAAGAATTTCTCAGATTTGAATATATATGTTCTATCTTGGAAACTTCGGATTTTATATATATACACAGAAAAGTGTGTGAAAGATATAGATTGATCTTTTTAATGAGCAAGAAACAGGGACTGTGAAAAGGCGTTCTTTTCTGGTGATCGAGAAGAAGTGTAAAACCTTTATTACCGAAGGAAGATCTTGATAGCAGATTCACGTGTTCTACATCGACTATCTGTTGTGAATCTACTACTGCTGAAGTTGTGAAGTTTCTGGTAATATCTATTGCAACTGGATCGACTCAGAACTGTTTTGATTACAGATCTTTATTTTCTGAAGACAACGATCTATCTACTGTCAATTGCTTTCTGTTGCAATTGTGAAGAACAACTGGAGAAGTGTTTTCTTTATCGAAACCCTTTTTATTTTTGAGTGATCAGCTTCTCGTTCTAAGCTGTGTGGGTTCGTGTTTGAACCAGGAAGGCTGTGTTTTCCTGAAACTTGTAAAGGTGTCAACTGCCTGTACTCAGTTGTGAACAGGTCTGTGGAAACGAGGACCAGATAGTGAAAATCGCCAAGCTCGTGGATTTGAGCGTTGGTGGAGTGGACTAGGGGCCTTCTGTTCCCCGAACCACTATACATCCGTGTGTTCATGCTTTTACTTTTTCTGCTGCATATTTAATCGAGCAAAAGCATAGTGGACAGAATTTTGTAATAATTTTGAAAAGACACAATTCACCCCCCCCCCCCTCTTGTGTGTAATCCGTAGATTCAGATCCAACAAATATATGATTTTGATGTATCACAAGATAAACTAGTTTTTTCATATACATAAATTCAAACATAGTTACCTCATATAACAAAAACTATAGTTAGTGTTCTATGAAATGTAAAAAATAACAAATAGTCTAAAATTATTCAAAAAAATCACAAAATCATGTGTTGTTATAGAAATTATATTTTTAATTATATTTAAATAAAAATTAGTTAATTTTTATTAAAATAATCCCATTTTGGTTATATATTTGAATTTCATAATTTAATTAATTATAAGAACATTACAGAATTAAAATAGTAATTTTTTTGAGAAAACATTTTTTCATAACATTTTGTTGACTTAATGTCAAATTAAATTCATCCACATTGATTTTTTAAAAAATTAAAATAAATACTCCATATTTTAAATCAGTGTGTTCAAATTTATTAAATAGTTCCCTTTAATTTACAGACATTATGAATACTAATATAACAAATTTGTATTACCATGGTAATAGTACATTTGGTAATTAAGCATTAAAAATAATATTATATAGACTAGAAAATGACTATAAAACTTCTGTTGATTTTATATGACAATTCCAATTCACCTATACTCATTAAATATTAAATTATTTAAACGTTTTAATTTCATATTTAAAACATTATAATATTTTATTTAATTAAAAGTCAAAAATGTCACTCTTATTTTTAATAACTATAATATTTATAAAATGGTGATAACTAAGCTATATGATTGATTTTAAATAGTATCATGAAATTTAAATTATTTTTCCTAATTATATTTAATTATTAACAAATTTTAGTATATAAATATATACCATTAATGCTTACACAACGACGACACATTAAATACTCAATTAATGGGAAAATAAAATAAATGACTTTAAAAATTGTAAAAGTAGAATACATTGAAATAATTATTGGGGAAAATGAATTTTTAAAATAAAATATTTATTTTAGGGATGTAATAATATATTTTATTAGAATTTCATTTTTTCTAGGTCTTATAAATGACAACGTAAATGAATTGCTCTAAAATAAAATTTATCAATATTAATGGAAATATATTTTATTAAAAGATATTAAATTCCTAAACATATTATAATCAGATGATTTGAAAAGAAATTCTTTAACATATTAATCTTTGTATATTTATGTTCAGTTTATCCACTTATAGTGCCTACCTTGACCCCCATAAAGTAAAAAACTTATTATCATTATAATACTAAAAAAGGTTTATATGTGTTTAAAACCAAAAGATAAGGGAAAAAATGTTATCTAAATATATCCAAATATTATTTTATCATGTAATTTTAAATAATCAACATATTATATTGTAATAATATAAATTTTCTTCATTTTTAAATTAATTTAAATTTAAATTAAATTTATATTTAAATAAATTCCAAGAGTACCCCTCCCCATGCTTATAAAAGGGAACCACTGATTCTCATTTCAACACACTTAAAACCCATGTTCTCTGATTGGATATACCCAAATAACTTTTTTACAATCCCTTACCATGTTAAATAGTTCTTCTTTTGGGTATAATACTAATCTTATAGGTCATAAGGTTTAAATCTGATGATATTTACTAATGAAGCAATTTAACATTTAACTGATTTTTTTATTTTATTTCATCTTCCACCTCTATAAAATATTCATTAACCATAATGATATATTGAAATCATTATATATCAAATTATAATATGTAATTATGTCATTTACAAAACCTATAACCATATCCAACATCCATTGAATGGGAAATGATCCATTATTCATATGTACGACGGTCTACCGCCTCACGAACAGATGTAATTCACCAACGTATCTCATAGATGGTTATAAGGATGGAATTAATATATATATATATATATATATATATATATTATATTACTTATTTTCCATTAAGAAAAGATAATATATCATTTAATTTGTAACAATTCCATTCATCAAAAAAGGATAATGTCGTTCATGCGTATGTGTGGACTAGCACCTCCACGATGCTATATGATGTGTTTATCATCACCACATCATGTAGATGATATATATAAGTGTATATAGAGAAATAATAAGATATATATGATATTAATAAAATTATTTATTGATAAAAAATACATAAATTCTTTCAATAATGATTGTTGAATAATTGAAATGTTAATCATTCATTATACAACCTACCTATTCTATGATTGTAACATAGTTAATTTTCCATAACCATATATAATTTTTCTGTTTAAAAGTATAAATAATTTATAAAAATGATAATTATTTCTTGATTTTTACTATGTATTTAATGTAATAATTAACTATTTTAACATTTTCAACCTTTGGATGACATTTTTGACATATGAATCTAATATAATCGAAACATCCAATGTAAAATAAAATGAGGAAGTAATTTTTTCATAACATGATAATATTTTTAGTAAATGGAATGATAAATTTGAAAAAGGTTCTTAAAATGGTAAATAATTAACATCATTTTGTTATTCCTGATGATAATGAATGTACATGATGATTCTTTCTCATTGTAAGGGACTTTGTCTCAAATTTTTTTCATTGAATAAAACTTTGATATTATGAACCAATTTTTTTTATATTGATGTGTTAAAACTCTTTTAAAATTTATATGTTCAATATATTTTTAATAGATATTTAATGTTTCATTCAAATTTATTCTTCCTTGTGGTTTATGATTGAATAATTACCAAATGTAATAAATGATTTATCTTACAATCTTTAATATTTTGGGATTATTTGTATTCTAGGTTCCATAACAGGGAAATAATATACTCTTATTTTCTTGAAACACGTCACATTTATTTACCTCTTGTTTTTAATTTGGTTCACCTTTTAAATATCCAATTACTACATTTTTAATTGACTAAACAACATGAATTTTTAAATTGATATCGATCTTGTATCTTCCTTAATATTAGGAATCATTTTCTTCTATATCCTTGCCTTCTAAATTTATTTCAAAAATGTTACACTATAAAAACCAATGATTTCAAAAATATATTTTACATTGTATTTGTTTTTCATTTGAAAGGTTTGAAAAAGGATATTTTTTAATGTTTTTTGAAAATGAGTCCTTAAGGATACCTTTACAAAATGTTTTAATAGAATGGTTATATTTAACATTTACATCATGAATTGAATTTCCCACCATCAATACAATTATTTACTTTCAATAATCCTATATATGTTTCCGAGGTTATTTTTAAGAAAAATAACTTTCAATTTTTTTTGATTTTTTATTTTTTAAATGAGATTTTCTAAGTGGAAAGTGTATTTTCCAAATGATTGTTTTTCATTATCTTTTAATGGTACTTCCATTCATCATGGAAAAATACCCTTGATGTTACGTTTACTAAAATATGGATATTTATTTATGAAACCATATTAATTATTTATCTAGATGTATTATTATTTTTTAAAATATATTTGAATGAATGTGGTTTATTTTCTATAGGTTAATAAGGTTATGAAAGTAATGTTGTATTTAATATATATGGAAACAACAATTCCCACACCATAACGTTTATTTGATGGTTGGATTAAATCACATGCATTCAATATTCTTTAAATAAACCCCTCATTCACTTTTTTCTCGATAATTTATGTTTTAAAATTGTTTTTTAAAAGGGAATTATTTTCAATATCGTGAAAGGATTTTTTTGGGTTAAAATTTACTTTCTAAAATTGTAGTATTTTATATGATATGATCATATTATGGTTATTGGTTATTTTATATGATAAAATTTTGTTATATTATAAAAAATATTTGATGATCCCATTATAGCCCTCCAATAAACTTGTTAAAAGGATGAGGTCAACTAAATATGAGTATCATAAGATATCATGGGAATATATAACAATGGTTATTTTAATTGTAACTGTGATGTTTATTTTATGTTTAACTGCAATGGAAGATTAATTTTTAACTATAAAGGATAAACCATTTTTAAAAGTGGTATGAAATTAATTCCTTAAGTTCCTGTATGTTTTTTATGGTATGATAATTAGTTTATGTTTAATCAAAATATTATTTACTTATTATGGGTGAAACGATATGGGGTTTTAATGAATAATTTGATCCTTATTGACATAACACGACTCATGATGGTGGATCCATACAACTATTAACATTGTTAAATATTTATTTAGGCTTCATGATGGATGATTATTGACTGATATGAATTTATTTTTTTTATGCTTACACGCTCTGATTATATAATAATACCATTCTAATCATCATACTCTCAATGATGACAAAAATTTGTTAATGATTATATTTAACACTACTATGAATTTTATCTCACTCTTATTATATTTCTTATTCAACATGTTATGAAGAGAGATGTTAAAGGATTTCAGTTTATTAGGGTTTCATATGTGATGAAAATTGTTGGAAATATTGAAGACATAAAATGGAATATGAAAACATGGTTGTAGTGGGATAGTATGTTTATCTTTATAAACCATTTGTTTATAAATATAATTTGGTATGATTTTGAACTAATTATATAAAACTCAAAAAATAAAAATTTACTTTAGTATATATGTAATTTAATATTAAATTTTTTATGATTTGGATTGAAAATGTTGTGCCACATTTTGTTATATAATATATTGAAATGTAATGATTCTGGATTTATAATTGGATCCCAGTTTGTGGGTTTGTTTTCTTCACCTAATATTATTACAACTAAATATATCCAAAACAACTTAATACGAGTGGTGAATTTGGGTTTTAACTAAATTATGTTTTATAGATAATTTTATAATGTCTCCAACATAATCATAAACCTATCGGCACCACACAATCCTCCACAAGATCAATATTTCAATAATAAATGTAACGTGGTATTTATTTTAAATCAATTATCATAAAGATATATAATAATTGAGAATACGATAATGATTTATCAATGTACAAAAAAATCCCTATACAATATTATTGATTAGAGAGATTTTATAGGGGTAACTACCGATAAAAGGATTTCCTCCTCTATCTAAATTTCAAAAAAATAATTCAATATGGAGAATAAAAGATTGGTTACATTGAGGTTATTCCAAAAAAATATCAAAATAATAGTCAAATATCTATGAAAATATGTTCTTTCTATAAATAAATATCTCTAAGATTAAATTTGAATCACTAAAAATGTTTTCATAGAAATATTCCACTCACATGAACACTAAATTTGTAATGTTAAAATATCAATTTATTATATTTCTAATCTTATCATAACATTGAGATTCACTCATTAAAAATTAAGAGTATATCCTTCCAAGATTGTCCAAAATTTAACATCACTAACATAACTTTACTAGAATCTAAATAATATAAAAAATTTTGGTAAACCCCTCTAAAAATGGTAAAATACTTTAATATTTTGATTTTTTACAAATCTTCCCTATATTCAATTATTTACTAAACCGAAGTATATCCATGTCTACCAGGTTATGTATTTTAAGGTCAAATAGATTCAACTAGAATCCATATGAATTTTATTCATATCACCCATTATATATGGTTGTTTCCATATTTTAATATTTATAAAAGACATACACTGAGATTTTATGCTTAATAAAAATATATATAATCATGCTCTCAAAAATTTAAAAATATATCTTTGGAAAAATAGTCATGTTCCATAACCATAAAATTGTCCAACTACAAATTGCTTGTATAATAAGGTATAAAAAATTCATATATTCTTTTTGAAATAGTTTTTAAAACGTACCACTACTAAAGAACCTATATTAAATAGAATGATAAATGGGATTTACCAACACCTTAAATTATCAAATATTGTTGGAGGTATTTAAATCCTACGGCTTTAATTAGTGCTAATAATAAATTTGAAAAGAGAAAAATTTGTTAGTGCTGAACAAGCACTAATGAAATCAATGTCCTTGTAGTGCATTTCTAAAATTATTGCACACAATAGAACAAAAAATTAGAGTTTATCTGAAATTTATTTTATATAAAAAATAAAATATTTTTTTATTATATACATTAAAAATATATTAGATTATGTTATTAAATTGGTAGATAATAGTTATCAAAATAGTAAAAAACATTAATATTTTTTTTTGTCTTTTATCCCTAAACCCTTCTCAAAATAGTTTATTCATGATACCAGTTATCGAATAAACAAGTCCAGCTCAGGAATAAGAGTGATACTATTTAAAAAAATCATAAAATTACCACAATTAAATTAATTATTCATAAATATGAAACACTACGTCAATAAAATTTCTTTATTAAATTGAAATTAATTTTTTTAGTTATACTTGTAACACTGTGTATCATATTGAGGTGAATTTAGTTCCTATTTGTCATAAATAACTTATATATATTTTCTCTAATTTTTAAAAACAAAACTGAATTTCATTTCTAGTTTTATAGTATGTGATGTTTGTTTTGAACTAATGTTTCAATTTTAAACTAAATATATACACATTGAGTCATAATAAGCACACCATGTATTTGAATAATGTGTGGATGATAATTACACATCCCAAATAAGTATTGAATTACTTTAATAAAATATAAAAAAATATTGGAATTCATTTTCATTGTTTTGATTATATGATTTGCATTTGACCTAATGTATCAAATTAGAAATCAAATATTACACTTAGATTAATACCAGACATACCATTTATCAGCTTGAAGAGAGGATAATTGATACATGTCAGAAATTAAATATGAAATGTTTCCCTAAATTATCAAAACAATATTAATATGCAATCTAGTTTTGGAGTTTGTGAGGTGTGTTTTGAACTAAAATGTAAATTTTAAATTGAAATATACTCGTGGAGACATACTGGTCTCACTGGGTGTCATATTGATTTTTTATTGATTCCTAGACATAAAAAATGGCATAATTACTATTTTCCTAATGTATCAATGAAATTTAAAATTTTTATTGGTTTCGAGTATGTGACATATGTTGTTTTACTAAAATGTCAATTTAAACTGAAAAATTGTAATTTGAGTAATTCCTATCACATTTTATGTCAATTTTACATACAAGTAATTATTACATGTCAAAAATTACTTATGAATAATTTTCATAAGGAATCAATACATTGTGAGTATATTTTCATAGTTACTAGTGTGTGACACATGTTTTGACCTAAAATGTAAATTTTAAACTAATAACATACACATTGATCCATTTAGAGAACGCAGCGTAACATATTTACATTATTATAATTCATAAAATTCATGAATTACCTATGTAATATTTTACTAAAGTATCAATAAAAAATGAATTTGATTCATTGTTTTTGAATTTGTGACATTTATTTTGAATTAAATTATTATATTTAAATAAAGTCACCTAAATGGACTCAGACAAATTACATGTTTCATCTGATTTATTCTTGGATAGTTATTATAGTGATATGTGTTGTTAATTCATTGATATTAAATCTTTTAATTGAATATTAAAAACATTACACAATCACACACATTTGGACTGTAACAGTTTAGTGAATTTGAAAACTAGGTACACAATCTTCTAATTTGTGGTATAATATTCCAATTATCCCAAAAATATTTCTCCATTTAGTACTCATCAAAAAATTAAACTATTGAAATACATTTTTCATAACATAGGGAATGAAAAAAAACAAAAGGGTTGGATCAGATTCTTAGTTAGGGTAAATAAGGGAGATATGTAACAATTACATGAACATATTGGTGTGAGAAAATGAAAATAAAATATGAAAATAATACCATACATATAAAATATACTACTACTTAGTCATCTAATAAATATTTTAATTATATAAGATATTAAAAATAAGTGAATCAAAGAAGATGATCCATTAAAGTATAAAATTTGCATAAGACAAATTTTTATAGGAACACAAGTAATCATAGAAATTCATTTTCATAGTTGGTAAGTCTCAATGCCAAGGATATCATAGTTGAATGAGTTGACTCCCTAAAAAATAATAGTATTAATGGACAACCCAAAATACGATAATAGTAAAATAATAATCTAACTAAACTGGGTCCACTCCCAATTCCATTCATATCTATCTCATGAGATGCAAATATTTTCCCAGTGCATTTTTCATAGAAATATCTCAAACTCTTCACATAATACTAATCATACATATATGTTACACAAGATCATAATTCATTAATTATCTCATAAACTGTTAAATTAAATGGGTTTCATAAACATTTCATCAAGTTATAACCAACTTAAAGGAGATAGTTTTAATAATCATTTCATTATTTCATCATATAATATCCCATTAAAAAATAAATCAATCATTATAATAATTTTTTCATGGAATAACATTGGGAAGAGAAACAGGTATCTGAAATATCTTTTAATCAAATACTATTTAATGAAATAAAAAATATGATATCCTTCATTCATATTCATAGAAAATATAAGTTTCATCCATGGATATAAAATTATATGGATATTTATTTTTAATGATAATTAACTTAGAATGTTTCTTAATAAAAACAAATTTTCGATAAAAATCACTCTTAAACAAAAATTATATATTGGAAATCCATTTCATTAAAAATAAATTTTACAAACATATAGATTAATATTGTTTAAAAAACATTAAAAAATAACTTGATGAAAATAATAATTAAACATAAAAACAATTTTCAAAATAGAAATCAATTTCAAATTACTTATCATAGAAAATATCCTTGAAAAATTATAAAGGAAGTTTAAAATTCTTATAAAAATTTTCTTTTGGAAAATAAAAATTTAATTTTTTGAAAAAATAAATATCATTTTAATATAAATTTCCTTGTCAATAAGCATTAAAACATAAAATGGGATATTTTAATCAAATAATAGTCATTTCAATGGGAAATTTAATTCATGTTGTACATGTTAAAAAAATATTCCCATAAAATTTTTAATAAAATAAAAATATGAATTATTTGAAAAATAACCTGAAGAATACATTTACTACACTAAAAGACATTAAATCATTAGTAATAATTACTTTAGTAAATATATTAAATATCTCAAAAGCATTTTTAGAAGACATGGTCTGGGAAGAAAAAATTGTTCTTGTCTGAAAGGATTATTTTATAAAAAAAATTCTTCTTGAAATCATGAGAACATAAAGAGTTGAAAATCTACGGATAAAATCTAATCTCATGGAATAACAATAGGAAAATAAAAATCATTAGTTTCTTGATATATGTATCATAAATTCGATCATCAGAAACATTGTCAAAATCAATCCTATTAAATGATTTGTTTGAAACATAAAATCATTACCACTTTGTTAGCTTCAAAATATTTTCCAAATGAAGGAATATCACCAATATAAAAATGAAATACCATTATTATAAATAAATTCAGGATATTACATGTAAACAGGGTTGTATATAAACCTAGTGTAAGAATATTTATGCATAACATTTCCACATGTATCGATGAAGGATAATTGAGACCTAAATATGTTACCGCTTTGGTAACTATTGAACTATAAACCCCATAAAATAGATATATAAATACCCAAAATTTTAAGAATAAGAATTATATCCTATATTAATGGGATGTATATAAACCACTAAAAATAAATTGGTGTTAAATATGTCATGTTTATTATTGAATTAAAAAGAAAGGTAGAAATAACATACATTAAGTCCCTAATTATATTGAATGTGTTCAAACCTCATGTATAATAAGTATAATATTATTATAAATCTACTAAGGAACCATAATTATATAAATCTTACGATATATTATTTATTTAAATTCTTTGATTACATTTATAGTAAAAATTAATTTTTGAAATAACATAATAGGTAATGACTATTTTTTTTCCATATATGCTTTGATATTTTATTATTTTACCATATCCATCATTTAACTCCAGAACTCCCATTTTCCTACTATATAGGTTTTAACAACCCAAAGGGGGCTTCCACACCTTTATCCATGATTTTTCTACTCTCACATGGTGTGGATATAGGGTTTCATCAAGTTCTTGGGGGTGATTAATCAATGTATAGTTGTCCACTCTTCCAACTTGTCATTATTCATCCATTCTATATTGATTTATTCTACATTGGTCTTATGGATCTAATGTTCAAGGTTCTTTTAATTTAAATTATATACTTTCGTTATGTTTAATTATGGATTTTTTTTGCCTCTTGGAAATATCATGGAGTTGTTTCATGTTGACATTATTGAAGTGCTTGTGATTTGAGGTAGGTTTCCCTTCGCACTTGTCCATTAAATTTAATAGTAGATGGTTTCTTAATTTTCTAACCCTCATAGGATATATACTTGTGATGTGCGAATTTGTTTTGAATAATTTTTTTATAAGAAATTGTTGGAACCGGGCGTGCAGCGGAAGCCCCAAATAGGTGGGTTTTTAAACTTTTTCCACCGCCGTTCGCCGTAAACATGCCGACGTCGGTGAAGGGCAGCCCGGTCAAAGCCGAGGACCACGCGTGGAGGATTTTAAGCACAAAATTAAACCGTAAAATACCTAGTTTGAATCCAAAGCCGCGCACGACTTCTGCTCGTCGTTGGCGATCGCTGCTCGAAGAATCCGAAGCCGAATTCCTCTAGATCGTCCACACGTGCTTCAAGGAATCTGCGGGAGCGTCGTTCGTCGTAATCCGGGTGCTAGCGCGGATCTGCGACGATGCCTTCGATGCTCCAACGACCACCGCATCGCTTCGCTAGCGATGCTCGAGAGAGATCTCCATCCGAGCTCCTTGGATCCAGAGCATCTCTCTCTAGAATGTGGGAGAGAGGAAAGGAGATATAAACTCCATGAATAGTATTTGGCAAATTCCCCTCCTCTTATATTTATAGTGCTCAATTAAAATACCCGGTATTGCCTCGCCGGCCCCGAATACTTAACGCACTATTAACGACATTTTATGACTACTAAACTGAGCCATAAATATTATTATCATTCACTTGTAATATATATATTACATGATAATAATTAAGTCATTAACCCGACTCGTCGCTCCCATAAATATTAATTTAACCGTGAATAATTTAATATTCGTCAATTAATAATTTTCATGTATTTACTTAAAACTTGTAAATACATTTAATAAATAAATTCAATACTCATTATTCAAAACTCGAATAATATGAATTTATTTATCGCATTGGTGATCTTTTAACTTTGGACAATTCCCGGACCCCTAGGGCAGGGCCCACTATGTCCAATACTCCTATTCAACTGAATAGGGAAGATTATTGAATATGCTATTGTGTGCGACCCTCTAGGCCCTTATTTCGACAGCCGTGAATAATATTCACAGACCAAGAGCAGGATCTAGCAACCCATCATGGCCCCTAAAGAAATAAGGATTGTCACAGCAGCGACAACCAACCTACGAACACGCACTGTGTAATATAATCTCATTGTCTATAATATCTCATAAAGCAGGACGCACTCTCATGTCATCGCCCTTTTCTTGCTTTATTGTTTGTTGATGTAACTGGATGGATTTACCCTCGACTGCCATGGCCATGGTCTTATAAAGGTACTGCCATCCATATCAACATGGCCAGAGATATATTACTTCCATAACCCGGAAGCGACAAATCCTTTCTTGACCATTCAACCAATGACATGCCACTAATGACGCACCCGACACAAACTACCTCGCCACGACTTTATTGCCATGGTTTTCGTATTGCATCAAAGTACGTGATCAAATGACATACATTGGTAATGATCTCAAGTCAGGAGACCATTACACATGATCGTAGATAGGAACATCCAATGACACCTGAAACATGTGGTGTTCCTATTGGCAGGTCCGTCCTCATGATCTCACTACTAGAGATCACCAAGTGCGAACTTCATGAGAAGAAGTCTCAATGCTTATGAGCCCCCAGCACCTGATGGTTAGACATCTACTATGTCCAATTAGTAAGATGTATCTAGACCATAGAACATATATTTAAGATTAATTTCATAGTATCTAGAGGTTCTCATTATAGCCTGGGAACTGTTATAACCATTCGATACGACAATTAATCTGTGGACATTACCATTTCAATAGTGGACGCAGAAAAGTCTACACTATAATGGTAAGATGACATCATACATAGTTAACTCTATACACGATATGGTAATCAAAAGCACATAATAGTTGGTTCTAGGGCACCCACTATTTCAACACTCCCACTTTCACGAGAGCCAACTTGCTAACCAAACTTGTTAGCTACTCACATGATAAGCATCATGTTTCTGCTGAGTAAAGGCCTTAGATGCTGGGTCTGCCACGGTTCCGCCGCGTGGCTATTCTCCTATAGTGACCTCATCTCTTTGATTAAAACTTCTCAAGAGATGGCATCCCGAGTATATACCCTTTTTGTCCACTGTCATAACTTGACATCTTGGCTAGTAATAATATCATAATCTACATTATGATAATACATTTCTCACCACGTGTGATTCCAAGAACTGGAACAAATCATTTCATTTAACTGCTTCTTAGATATCTTAGAAGCTGCAATGTACTCGGTCTTATAGATATGGCCACCACAGGCTGATATGAGCTTGACTCGCTCATCTCCTTTAGCCTAACTACAGTACTAGATCACATTGATCTATAGAAGACTAGTTTGTTTCCCCGAAAACTAGTATCCTTTCTTCTCCACTTACCAGGTACAAATATTTTGTACTTGCTGAAGTACAATTAGATTGTTCTGACTGCATCCCTTGCAGTGCTCCTGGAAATAACTGATATTTGCCTATTGTAAAATATACCTTGGCAATATCGGTTCTTGTACATATCATGGCATACGTGATTGATCCATCGCTCCGACATATGGATTTCAACTCACCACATTTATCTCTTCCCATGTCACGGACAGGTCAACATGGAGAGATTATGCCCTATGACATAGGCAACAATTCATCTATTGAATTATTCCAACATATTTTTCAATATAATGTCACAATATGTACGATTGAATAGAACCAAGCAACCTATAGATCTACCTTAATAGATCTTTTTCCCTAGAACATAGGTTTCTACATTAAGTCAATCATTGGAGAGTAAATTTCATTTTGGTCTTAACTAACTGTCAGAACCATGTGTGTTTTCCATATGTTACCAAACATATTTATTATTGGAAAACCTTAGCGCTCCCACTAACCTCTGGTAGACACATGGAAAACATTTGTTTTAGATGTATATACTATGATCATTTTTCTTACTTTAATCCTAAACCGGATTTTAGTAACTTGAAACCTTTATTAGCATTCTGTGACGTGACCATCCCTTTCTGGTTGTGTCATATAGACACCATCCAAGATTGGTGGTCATGACATCTAATGCCAAATAAATTGATCATAGATATTAGCTATGATAAGTAAAATTCTAACGGATTTAGGCATAACAACTTGGTGAAACCAATTGAGCCTTATTGGTACTAAGCTTGTACCATCCATGTATCAACTCACTTGAATACCCACCGTAGTATTCAAAATAATTGCCCCTTTCATACTTTGATACATGGAATCCATTAATTGAATTTTAGTTGATCTTATCAATTTTAGCTAATTTCCATATACTGCTTACTTGTAGGAAATATTATTCACATTGAGTAATAGATCACGGCCGTAGTAAATATAAAATCATCACCATGGTTTTATCCTTCCTATGCAGTATGTGTCTCTGGAAAATACTTTGATCCACATGTACTTGTGGAACTAGTTCCTATGCCAGCTATTTTGTTCATCTTGAGAATTGACTAAACACAAGTCAATATAGCTCCCACTATCTCTAATAGAGATGTGCACCCTTATATAGAAGTGTAGTCTATTGCTTGACTACCTATTCTTCTATCTTGTAACATCCTAAATAGCTGTTAGGATTATTACACTAAATGCACAATGTGTTTGTCTTGACGCTAGTTTCTTTATGTCCTAACAAACTCTTTGCATCCAAACACATGTTCTTATGACATAATGGGTTTACATCATACTATGACTCGTATGATATCCATTTGTCATTATAGTTGGCATATGGTGGTGGGATATTGCTGTTATTTGCAAAGCATTTCATGAAATATAGTGGAAGTTTCTGCTAGTTCCAACATTGATATTACTTACATCAATACTTTGATGTATAAAATGTGCATTTAAGAATTACTCCACGCTACATTTTGTTGATCAATGTTGATATGTAAGACTTCATCATCAATCCTCCCCATTAACATCAATGTCGTGATGTTGATAAGGTAATGTGTGTTTAGGAATTGCTCCACGCTACATTATCATGATTGATGAATGCTTGGTCGAGATATTCTTCGGTATCCCAACCCGAAGTAACTCATATCTCCTGACCATGAAAATACTTCACTTTGATATTCCTTAATTACTTAAAAGAATCTTATGAAGTATATATATCTCTAGCTTATACTTGGAATAGTTAATACTATCATGTTGAACTATTTCCAAAAGCTTTGTGACGTACCATTATTTCTAAAGGCTCCTTTGTCTAAAATAAAGACATCGATAATACCAAAAGTATTTAGCTGTGCCGAGCCTAAATACCATACTTGGTATATTCATGAAGTCCATTTTTAGTATTACTTGACAAAGAATTATCATGTCACAACTGGGTATATGTCACGACCCGCCCTCGGGGTCCGTGCCGTGACTACCCCAAGCCCGCCTTCCAAAGGCCAGGGGCTGGCGACTAGCACCAAGGAGTATATCCCGGTAAAAAGGGAAGGCATTGCCTTTGTAAATAAAACAAACACCACAGAGAAAGCAAGCGGAAAGTAAACTCTAAGAAAATGCAGAGTACAACTGAAAGTGCGGAAAAGTAAATGGGCCAGTATACAAACCCAAACTGAAAGTAAAGTACAACTCGAAAGGGAAAACAGCAACTGAAAGGTAAAAGCCGCTACACCGAGCTGTCCACTGGAAATTCCACCTGAAGGGTGGGTACAGATAGCTCCTCTGCTCCACGGGTCCCGCCGTCCGCTCCGAGCACGTCCCGCCCAGTGGTCCACCTCCGGGTACCGTCCCGCTCTGTAAGCCTCAGCTAAGGTCAACGTTGTCCGTCGTCTGCAACCAACACAACGTGG
Source organism: Viscum album (assembly GCA_963277665.1). Lineage (NCBI taxonomy): Eukaryota > Viridiplantae > Streptophyta > Magnoliopsida > Santalales > Viscaceae > Viscum > Viscum album. Next base: position 2,128,075,017 of record OY728119.1, read on the forward strand.
TGTGGGTAAAGCACGTGCAGGGGTGAGTATAAGCTACTCAGTAGGGACACCGAGGCCCCTGAAGGTCTCCCAAAATCCACAAAGGATAAACCACAAAGAAAGGTACAATCATGAAGTAACAACCGACACTGCTTAGGTATATGCCCATACATATACCTATGTCACCAATTTCAAATACGCTCCAACCTCCGAGCCCAAGTACAACTCAGTCCACACAGGAAGGTAAACGTATTCCACACAGGAAAGCAAAACGTAATCCACACAGGGTTGCACAACACAATCCACACAGGAAAGAAAAACGTAATCCACACAGGATCGCACAACACAATCCACACAGGAAAGAAAAAGGTTTCATCTCACACATGTATACTTCTTCAAAGGACGATAAAGATTATCTCTGATCCATCTAAGTCGTCGGACCCACGAAGGATCGATAGGTAACTAACCCACGCAAAGACCCACACAGGATCGGGCCCACACAGGACCTGTAGGCGCTGGTTCACACAGGACCGCTGAGTGCAAAGACCCACACAGGATCGGGCCCACACAGGACCTGTAGCACTGATCCACGTAGGATCGCTGAGTGCTGTAGTCGTCGTCGTCGAATCCACACAGGATCTCTGTACTGTCGTCGTCGCAGTCACAGTAGCAGTAGTAGCAGTAGTAGTCACAGTAACATTCGCAGCCAGCACTAGGGTTCCCGCACACAGCAAGCTCGTTCGGAGGGTCCGCTCCACGAGCCGAGAGGCTGATACATCAACTGTCACAAAGACCTGAGTTGATGTATCCAAAAGTTCCGTATCGTCAACAGGAACTCAACGCAACAGACAGCACGTCGATCGGACGCCTGGTCTGAGAGTTATTGGCATTTTCGTCCCCGGGGCCCGGTTGGTTTTTAAGGCAAAACCAACCCGACCGTACTCCACCTGCGTCCAAACCTCAGGCGGAGTATGCCAAAAGATCCGTCTCACTAAGAGGAACACAAAACAGCTGACGGCACGTCAATCGGACGTCCGTAGCTCAAGATATGAGTGTTTCCGCTCCGAAGGCCCGGTTGGTTTCGTGAACGAACCAACACGGCCGAACTCAAAGTAATTCGAAACCTTGAGTGCGATATACCGAAATGACCGTCTCGATCCAAGGATCGCGTTACCGTAGACGGTTAGTCAATCGGAGGTCCGTGGATCAAGTTAAGGCCAAAAGACCGAAACTGATCCGAAACGGGGGGGTCCGGGTCCGGGCCGACCCGGCCCGACCCCCCCTGGGTCGGCCCGAACCGGGCCGACCCGACCCGGGTCCGACCCGGTGCGGACCGGCGTGGCCGCGCGGCCCGGCGCGGCGGCGCGGCGGGCGCCGCTGGGTCACGCGCGGGAGGGGCTAAGCCCCCCGCTTTCCAGAAGGGCGGTGTGGCTTTTTAGCCGCGCCCTTTTTTTGTGAGAAACGGCCCCCACGTGGGGGCCGGCTTGAAGAAAACCGGGGGGCCTCCTGCCCCCCCCCCCCCCCCCCTCAAGGTAACCGCCCCCCTCATAAATGAGGGGGGGTTTTGTGTGCTGGCCGGGGGATTAATTTCCCCCGGTTTATTACCATCCGGTCGGCCAGCTGGCCGGCCGGTTTTCTCCAACGGGACCAGAAAATCCAGTCCCCTCTTCGGCTTCCGACGCCGGCGGCCCGGCCGCCGGTCTTCTCATTCCGCCGCGGCCCGGAACCGGCCGCGGTGTTCGTCGTCCGGCGCGGTGCGACGGCACCGCGTCCCTCCGCCGTGCCTTGATTTCTTTCAACGCGGCGCGACGGCGTCGCGTTCAAGATGTTTCTTCCATGGTGCGCGCGCGACGGCGTCACGTAAAATAAACGCACGATTAACCGCGTGGTGCGACGGCACCACGCCACCTTGTTTCCACCCGCAAAGTAATTCAACAAGAACGATGGAGGGGGTTCGGCCGTGTTCATGCTGTTCGGCCCCCCTCACGTTAATGATAACACAACTTAAATCCTTACGTTAATCATTCATGAACCACGAACAAGGATAAATAAATAACCAAAATACAACAACCCCTACCTCGATAGTCGCACGTTGACGTAGTCGTGGAATATCGGTGTCGATTCCTTTGACGTCGGAGGAAGAGTCATTGTCGATGGCGTTCGTCGCGGAAAACCGTCGCGGAAGAGATGATGCGGAAGAAGAACGTCACGTCGCGGATATGGAGTCGCGGAAGAACCGTGTTCTTCGGTGAAGAAGTTCTTCGTTGAAGAACGGCGTTCTTCGTGTTCTTCGTCGAGGTTGAAGAAGTTGAAGAAACAAGAAAAACCTTCCCAACTCTCTCAAGGAGACAAAAACTATTAACCAAAATAAAATAAGACTCTATCTTATTTTATTAACACAACAACACACTAGAATTTCAAGAGTTTGAAATTCAAAACACACACACAACTCACATTATTTAAGACTATAGTTATAACTTAAGATATCATAACTTATGTGGGAGTTGAGGGGTTTTAGAGGATATGAAGAGGTGGGGTTCGTGTGGACCCCACCACCCTCATAACCTCCCAAGGGAGGTTGGGTGGTTACCCAACTTCCAACAAGAGATAACACTTAGAGTAAAATAATAAAAATTGTAGTGTAATTACAAAGTAAACATCCACTATTTTTATTATCAACACTCGTACGAACGCAACTCCAGAACCGGAGTTCCTAAGCATTTACTGGCTCTACGGTTCCATCGGTGCCCTCGGAATTCGATTCCGGGCACCGGTTCAAAAGTTAGAAATTTCCGCTCGTTCGTTCACTGAACGTACCCGAGCCAAACTTCGGAAATTGATTCCGGGCACACCAGGCCTCGGAATCAGGTGCCATCAGAAACCACGCTCTTGTAAAATTCCAAAGAAAATTAAGAAAAAATTTCCCTTGAATTTTACGGGTCTTTACATTACTCCCACCTCAGGGCTTTACGTCCCCGTAAAGATACATCAAAAACTATGGAAACAAAAGAGGGTACTGAGCATGCATCTGAGCCTTCCGCTCCCATGTGCTCTCCTGGAGATTCCCGTGCTGCCATCTGATGCGCACAAGAGGATTCGGTCGCCCACGCATGACCCGCTCTTTTCGATCCTCTATCTCCACCGGGACCTCCGTAAAAGTCGCCCCATCGTCAACGTCAAGCTCCCCATGGTCAAAGATGTGCGTCGGGTCGTGTACATATCTCCTCAGCTGAGATACGTGGAAAACGTCATGCACCCGGTGCAACTGAGGTGGGAGAGCCAGGTGATAAGCCACCTCACCAATCCTGCTGAGGACCTGGAAGGGTCCGATGAAGCGCGGAGATAACTTGCCGCCTTGGACAAATCTCTGAATACCACGTCGAGGTGAGACCCGCAAGAAGACGTGGTCACCACCCTCGAACTCCAGTGGCCTCCGCCTCCTTTCAGCATAAGGCTTCTGCCGGCTCTGAGCTGTACTCATCCGCCCCTGGATGACCTGGACCATCTCAGGTCCCACAAGAGCTGCAAGATTTCTTCTTTGCCCATAAGAGAAATCTGTTCTCATCCCCTGGATGAACCACATTCTTCGCCTAATACAGTCAATCCTAACATGGATGATACTAATCAATACCAAGGATGACGTCGTAAGGCCTCGACGCTACTACTAAGAGATCCAACCGTTACTCTCGCCTCCAAGGGTTGAGTCACACTGTCGGCATCAGTGTGTGGTAACTGGGTCTCCTCCAGTAGATGTCTCACAAGTGAGGGTCAAGTCAACAGCCAAAACTGGAACCTCTTAGTAACATCACGAAAGAGGATAGGAACGAAATATCACAAAGGTATGCGTCTTTTATTATTGCAGCTCATAATACAAGACGCTACACAAAAGCAACAAGGAACCAGAAGTACAAAGGATGTATCCACTAGTTCTGCTCCTGTCCATCGGCTCCCAGAGCTCCATGATCAAAGGCCTCGGTTGCCTGAAGTTGAGCTCTCGCATCTTCACCTACTCCCTGTGGTTGGGGTGGACCTCCTGGTGGTGGTGGTGGAAGAGCCTCAAAGGGTCGCCCACCACCTGTTGCTCGGCCAGCTCCTCTGCCTCGTCCGCCTCCTCCCTGCGGACTGCCACGGTCAAACCTCTGCCTCTGCCTATGTGGTTCCTCAACCGTCTACTGCTCCTCTGCATGGCGGGTCGGGCAGTCACGAGCCATTTGGCCTTGCCCGCCGCATGCATAACACTTTCTTCCACTCGAAAGACTGGCTCCGCGTTGTGTGCCCTGCACTGCTGAGCCAGTGCCCTGAGGTCGTCTGCCCGAAGGTCTGGTCTGTCTGGACCCCTGAGTCATACGTCGACTGCCTGCTGCAGATGACTCTGACACGTGCCGCCCTGTGGAGGGTCTCGGCACTGGTGTAGACTCAGCAAGGAAGCTCTCGATCAGAAGGGCCCTCTCCAGTACTCTTGTCTGAGTCGGTATGCTGAGGGAGATCAGCGATGCCCTGATCTCGTGTCTCAATCCCTGCTCGAAGGTCCGGGCCCGGAAGAATGGGTCACGTACCATGTCAGTCGAGTAGCGCGAGAGATCGGTAAATCTCGTCGAGTACTGAGCGACCGTCATGCTGCCTTGCCGCAGCTGAAGAATCTCCTGGATACGCACCGCACGAAGGGTGGCTGGGACGAACTCCGAGCGGAAGAGGTTTTCAAAGTCCGTCCAAAGTAGTGATGCCTTATCGTGCACCTGGAGCATCAAGCTCCACCATCGTCCTGCTGCTGCGTGTAGTAGGCTCGCAGCGAGGATCACCATGAGGTCTGCTGGTGTCATCACTAGCCTAAACACACGTACCACGGCCTCCAGCCAGTCCTCTGCTGCCTGGGGATCCGTCTCCCCGCGAAACCTGGGCGGTCGCTGGCGCTGAAACTCATGCAGTGCGCTGAGGCGACGTACATCGTCAGCGGCTGGCGCTGAAAGTATCGGGGGCTCGGCGGGTAGTGCTACCGCCGGTGCCACAGCTGACAAAGGGCCCTGCACTGAGGCCTCGTCGCTCGGTGGGCTGTCGTCACGCTCGACTCTCGGAACCCTAGCTGGCTGCCGTCATGGGGCCATCCTGAAAAGTAAACAGGTGCGCCACGGTCAGAACTGTATACCTGGTGAGCTGATATAAGTAATCACAAAGAAAACTTTGAAACACACACGCAATCAATGTTTTCATGCATTAAGTCGGAAATCAGAAATTAGGGTCCTGGTGTACGGATACGTCGGCCGCCGCACCAACACTGGACTCCCTGGACTGATAACCACACTCAATGTGCTAAACATTATTGCTTCACATAGAAAAGATCAGAGTTCACAGTGTTGGAACCACGTTGTGTATAGGTTTGTATTTGTTGTCAATAGTTTCCAATGGAATATCAAAATGAAGGAGATCATGAAGTACTCCGATGAAGTAGAGGAGTGGTGATTCAGACGATTGTTGTATTGATCGGAAGTTCAAAGAACATGTGTCAAAGGTGATACATTGTTTACAACAATGCAGAATGTGAGGTATAAGCCATCCAAGGATGATCAAAGAAGAATGAGGTTTTTGGATGAAGTTCATGCAATTACTCATGATTGCATGAGAACCATGCAAGAGACTTCCTGACGAATTGAATCGGTTTTCATGAAGTACATCATACCGGTTGATGAAGAAGACAATGTGCAATGATTGGACTTCTGAGATAGTCATGAACATCACATTGTCATAGAAGATGATGATGCTAAAGCTGTTCCTTCAAAGACTACATATCACAATAGTGGAGGTTGTGATAAAAGCAGAAGAGTTGTTGATGTATACAAATCACCATGATGAAGCGCTGTTGAGGTGATCGTCCTTGTCGACAAAGCAAACAAACGACATACAAATTTGTTGGCAAAAGAGTTTCTATGGAGGCAGGTCGAGTTTGAGGACTGTGGAATAATGATCCATGTTTTTATTCAAGGAACGTCGACAAAGGAATGGATGATCTGGAGGCGGACTAAAAGAGCAGATACAAGGTGGCGCCGTTTTCCAGTGTTTGCCAAATTTTTGGGCCTCAAAATCGGAAAATGAAGACATGGATTGTCTGAAAAAGGAGGTTCGCACAAAAAGGAAGTGGTGCACGAAATATAAGAGGCTTGCGCGAAATACTTAAGTTAGGCGCGAAAAACAGCGGGATGCGCGAAATAGTTTTTCGCGCAAACAGTGTTTCGAAATCAGAGAGGTGAAAAATGGCAAAGGCATGGGCTGCGCGGAAAATCAGGGATGTGCGCGAAATACTTAAGTTGGGCGCGGAAAACAGCGGGATGCGCGAAATAGTTTTTCGCGCAAATGATGTTTCAGAATCAGAACGTTAAAAAATGGTAAAGGCATGGGCTGCGCGAAAAACCAGAGCTGTGCGCGGAACAATGGGAAGGTGCCCGTAATTCAAAGAACTGAGAGACAGTTTTACGCGCAAGAAAGACGGTTTTACGCGCAGGATAAAAATCGTCTATAAATATGAGGTGAACCCCTCTCATTAGGAGAGGCTCGACACCTAGACAAATCCTGAGCTCCGGCGTGCGGAAAAATTAAGGTACAGAGGGTTGCGCGAAAAAGAAGGTGTTGCGCGAAAAAGGGAAGTTTTGCGCGAAAAAGAAGAGTAGCGCGAAAAGCCTTTTACGCGACAAAAATTATTTTTACGCGCAAGGTTTGAATTTTACGCGCAAGCCCCCGGGAAGGGTGCGCGGAAAATTTGGGGGCCCCGCAGGCCTTTTGACAGGTGCTTAGCACTCTCAAATCTGCTTTGCGAAGAGAAGAAGAACGATCGTGCAACCAAAATCTGATCTGCACAGAGAGAGAAGTATATCGATACACTCAGGTGTCAGAACTGGGAATTGTAGGAAGAGAAGGAGATTTAGTGCATTCAGGTATTGCACTGAAGTAGAATATTGATTTCAAAAGAGCATCAACTCAGGACTCTGATGCAAGCAAAGTCTCATGCTGAACAGGAGACAAAGACTTCAATGCATATCTATTGAAGAGACCTTCATGGCTATAAACTGAGTAAGACTTCACCAACGGCAGTGAGCCAGGGGGAGTCAATGGGAGTGACCCGAGGGACGCAGTGAGCTATCCCTGAACAATTGTAAAGGCAGTGAGCCTGGGACAGAGTGTCTGTACCCGAACATTTGTATCCGCAGCTAGTGAAGCATAGTGGATTTAGGTACGACCGGCAACCTGTCGGCGTATACTCCTTGGACGTAGCCCTCAGTGGTGAACCAAGTAAAAATAGCTGTGTCATCTGTCTCTGCATGTGAATGTTTAATTACTGATCATATCCATCATACAGGTTTAAGTAGTTCCTACCAACGTGGGAACAACATCCACAACTTTAAGAAGAAAAAGTTCCCACCCTGATTCACCCCTCCCCTCTCAGGGTGTCCCGGGGTCCTACACACAGTAGAACCGAACTCCTCTGATACCAATTTGTCACGACCAGCCCTCGGGGTCCGTGTCGTGACTACCCCAAGCCCGCCTTCCAAAGGCCAGGGGCTGGCGACTAGCAACAAGGCGTATATCCCGGTAAAAAGGGAAGGCATTGCCTTTGTAAAGAAAACAAACAGCACAAAGAAAGCAAGCGGAAAGTAAACTCTAAGAAAAAGCAGAGTACAACTGAAAGTGCGGAAAAGTAAATGGGCCAGTATACAAACCCAAAATGAAAGTAAAGTACAACTCGAAAGGGAAAACAGCAACTGAAAGGTAAAAGCCGCTACACCGAGCTGTCCACTAGAAATTCCACCTGAATGGTGGGTACAGATAGCTCCTCTGCTCCATGGGTCCCGCCGTCCGCTCCGAGCACGTCCTGCCCAGTGGTCCACCTCCGGGTACCGTCCCGCTCTGCAAGCCTCAGCAAAGGTTAACGCTGTCCGTCGTCTGCAACCAACACAACGTGGTGCGGGTAAAGCCCGTGCAGGGGTGAGTATAAGCTACTCAGTAGGGACCCTGAGACCCCTGAAGGTCTCCCAAAATCCACAATGGATAAACCACAAAGAAAGGTACAATCACGAAGTAACAACCGACACTGCTTAGGTATATGCCCATACATATACCTAAGTCACCAATTTCAAATATGCTCCAACCTCCGAGCCCACGTACAACTCAGTCCACACAAGAAAGTAAACGTATTCCACACAGGAAAGAAATACGTAATCCACATAGGGTTGCACAACACAATCCACACAGGAAATCAAAATGTAATCCACACAGGATCGCACAACACAATCCACACAGGAAAGCAAAAGGTTTCAGCTCACATAGGTATACTTCTTCAAAGGACGATAAAGATGATCTCTGATCCATCTAAGTCGTCGGACCCACGAAGGATCGATAGGTAACTAACCCCCGCAAAGACCCACACAGGATCGGGCCCACACAGGACCTGTAGGCGCTGGTTCACACAGGACCGCTGAGCGCAAAGACCCACACAGGATCGGACCCACATAGGATCGGGCCCACACGGGACCTGTAGCACTGATCCACGTAGGATCGCTGAGTGTTGTAGTCGTCGTCGTCGAATCCACACAAGATCTCTGTACTGTCGTCGTCGCAGTCACAGTAGTAGTAGTAGCAGTAGTAGTCACAGTAACATTCGTAGCCAGCACTAGGGTTCCCGCACACAGCAAGCTCGTTCGGAGGGTCCGCTCCACGAGCCGAGAGGCTGATACATCAACTGTCACAAAGAACAAAGTTGATGTATCCAAAAGTTCCGTATCGTCAACAGGAACTCAACGCAACAGACGACACGTCGATCGGACGCCCGGTCTGAGAGTTATTGGCATTTTCGTTCCCGGGGCCCGGTTGGTTTTTAAGGCAAAACCAACCCGACCGTACTCCACCTGCATCCAAACCTCGGGCAGAGTATGCCAAAATATCCGTCTCACTAAGAGGAACACAACACAGCTGACGGCACGTCAATCGGACGTTCGTAGCTCAAGATATTAGCGTTTCCGCTCCGAAGGCCCGGTTGGTTTCGTGAACGAACCAACCCGGCCGAACTCAAAGTAATTCGAAACCTTGAGTGCGATATACCGAAACGACCGTCTCGATCCAAGGATCGCGTTGCCGCAGACGGTTCGTCAATCGGAGGTCCGTGGCTCAAGTTATGGCCAAAAGACCGAAACTGATCTGAAACGGGGGGTCCGGGTCCGGGCCGACCCGGCCCGACCCCCCCCCCCCCCCCCCTGGGTCGGCCCGAACCAGGTCGACCCGACCCGGGTCCGACCTGGCCCGGCCGGCGGCGGACCGGCGCGGCGGCGCGGCCCGGCGCGGCGGCGCGGCCCGGCGCGGCGGCGCGGCCCGGCGCGGCGGCTGGGCCCGGTCGGCGGCGCGGCCCGGTCGGCGGCGGCGCGGCTGGCGCCGCTGGGTCACCCGCGGGAGGGGCTAAGCCCCCCGCTTTCCAGAAGGGCGGCGCGGCTTTTTAGCCGCGCCCTTTTTTTGTGAGAAACGGACCCCACGTGGGGGCCGGCTTAAAGAAAACCGGGGGGCCTCCTGCCCCCCCCCCCCCCCCCCTCAAGGTAACCGCATTATGAGGGGGGGTTTTGTGTGCTGGCCGGGGGATTAATTTCCCCCGGTTTATTACCATCCGGCCGGCCAGCTGGCCGGCCGGTTTTCTCAAACGGGACCGGAAAATCCGGTCCCCTCTTCGGCTTCCAACGCTGGTGGCCCGGCCGCCGGTCTTCTCATTCCGCTGCGGCCCGGAACCGGCCGCAGTGTTTGTCGTCCGGCGCGGTGCGACGACACCGCGTCCCTCGGCCGTGCCTTGATTTCTTTCAACGCGGCGCGACGGCGTCGCGTTCAAGATGTTTCTTCCATGGTGCGCGCGCGACGACGTCGCGTAAAATAAACGCACAATTAACCACGTGGTGCGACGGCACCACGCCACCTTGTTTCCACCCGCAAAGTAATTCAACAAGAACGATGGAGGGGGTTCGGCCGTGTTCATGCGGTCCGGCCCCCCTCACGTTAATGATAACACAACTTAAATCCTTACATTAATCATTCATGAACCACGAACAAGGATAAATAAATATCCAAAATACAACAACCCCTACCTCGATAGTCGCACGTTGACGTAGTCGTGGAATATCGGTGTCGATTCCTTTGACGTCGGAGGAAGAGTCGTTGTCGATGGCGTTCGTCGCGGAAAACCGTCGCGAAAGAGATGATGCGGAAGAAGAACGTCACGTCGCGGATATGGCGTCGCGGAAGAACCGTGTTCTTCGGTGAAGAAGTTCTTTGTTGAAGAACGACGTTCTTCGTGTTCTTCGTCGAGGTTGAAGAAGATGAAGAAACAAGAAGAACCTTCCCAACTCTCTCAAGGAGACAAAAACTATTAACCAAAATAAAATAAGACTCTATCTTATTTTATTAACACAACAACACACTAGAATTTCAAGAGTTTGAAATTCAAAACACACACACAACTCACCTTATTTAAGACTAAAGTTATAACTTAAGATATCATAACTTATGTGGGAGTTGAGGGGTTTTAGAGGATATGAAGAGGTGGGGTTCGTGTGGGCCCCACCACCCTCATAACCTCCCAAGGGAGGTTGGGTGGTTACCCAACTTCCAACAAGAGATAACACTTAGAGTAAAATAATAAAAATTGTAGTGTAATTACAAAGTAAACATCCACAATTTTTATTATCAACACTCGTAGGAACGCAACTCCAGAACAGGAGTTCCTAAGCATTTACCGGCGCTACGGTTCCATCGGTGCCCTCGGAATTCGATTCCGGGCACCGGTTCAAAAGTTAGAAATTTCCGCTCGTTCGTTCACTGAACGTACCCGAGCCAAACTTCGGAAATTGATTCCGGGCACACCAGGCCTCGGAATCAGGTGCCGTCAGAAACCGCGCTCTTGTAAAATTCCAAAGAAAATTAAGAAAAAAATTCCCTTGAATTTTACGGGTCTTTACAGTATAAGTCTTACATTTATATCCATCACTAATTGCCTATGATCCATGTATCACTGAACTAGTGATTGAGTTTACCAAAAACAAAATTCATTTCAGAAACTAAAATAATGCCTCCTTGCATCCAAGGACACATGAGATTAATGTTTGTGGTTATACTCAACAATAGTTCAACACGAATCTTTCACTTGGCAATTAAAGAAGTCATTTACTTCTCACCACTGGCCTAGGTATCACCCTTTCACAGCCACTTGGAGAATACACCTGACTTTTAGTAAGGTTTCTATACTAACTTGTTTATCATATTAAAATACATATATGTTACCAACATATTGTATTTAATACCCATGTAGTAAAAGAGAAACATTATAATGATGAATAAACCTGATGTAGAAGCGGAAACTTGCTTCTTTAAATCAGCTTATTGCTCTTAAACATCCGTATCATTATTTTATAATATGCAATGAAAATAACCTCTGTCAATACCTCATTAATTGAAGGATGTTGCGAATATGTAATTGGTATCAAATGCCTTTGACCTTTTCATATTGTCTTTCAATTTATCCACCATAAGAATTAAAACATAATTGTATTTTATTCTTATTCACTTTGCGAACCTTACCAAGATAGGTAATGAAGCGTTTACTCAATACTTGTTCATTTTGTAACTGAAAATGAGACTTGAGTAATGTGGTGAAAATGATATTTAATGATCATGATTAATCTTTAAATTTACACATGCCGGTGTAAACTTCGACATATTCATATCATTGCTTCACTTTCTCCTTGCAAACATCTCGGAGATGAGACTTTATGTTATATCATCTATGTCCTAGTGTAGCGACCGCAACTGACACCGGACGTTGATGAAAGCATAATGATATAACTATCATATTCTTTGTATATTAATCTCCTGTAAGCAATTTTCACCCTCGCTTCTTGAGGTAGTTTAACAGTGTTGGGGACATTGACACCTTGAGTTTCCTATATCATAGTACTATGCGCACGCGCCTGTACTATTCATGGATACTCATGTCACTGTGGACATTTACTTTGTCCATTATAATATAGCAGTTTTAATCTTGTGGTATAACATGCCATTTTTCTACAAAAATAAATTTTAGCAGATAAGTGCCTTTTATCTGGATTACCGATTTAGACATTTTCATTAATTACTTAAATCATTTTATGTCTCCCACTATTTTATCGGATTCTAGGAACCCTCTGTGCTAGAATCGGAATACTCTGTCGCTTGAGTATTCTAGTGGCAAGGATCCCGGAACCACCCCTCATAGTCTACAAGCTAAGGCTACGCCACTACTTGGAGGGTTCTAGGTAGGCTTTTGGCTGACCGATCGCTTTAACTTGTGGTTCCTTGATCTGTTGAGTGAAGTCCCAGCTTCTTAAAATCAAAATTTGATTTACTCAACGCTTTCCTCTAAAATGATAGCAAGTTAGCTAGGGCTAATCCTTACTAGAACTTTAGTTAAGTCGACCCATCATTCTTATAAGGACTCACCAGTAGTAAGAGGCACCCTCACCTACGACATGAATCGGCACCTCAAACAGCTGGTTTTGTCCAAATTTGAATGATGGAAGGCTGTTTAGATTTAATATATTTTTGAGGGTTTTATTACTTTTAGTGTGACGAAAGAAATCATTTTTCTAATTTTATAAGCACGAACTATGTGATCGCACTCACAACTGGCCGTGCAAGAAATAGAAATCTTATCGCGTCACATGTTCATTTTATCTTGCATGCTTGTTTATTATTAGATAATGTGATCGCGCAATAAATTAAACATGCACAAAATAATAAAAAATGCAGAAATAAAACGAACACCTGATCATGAGCCGGTACTATTGGTTGATCCGTTGAGTGAATAACGGACCAACCAAAACCCTAGGGGTAAATACCTTTAGTCGTGTGACTTGCAACTTGAATAACAATGTATGCTCATCCAATGAATCCAACTCATGCCTGGTGTGTCGCCGTCACTTGGCACGAAATGCGTCACCGGTCGTCTCATCATTATACAATTTTACTCGCACGAAGGCGAGGGGGTCTCGGGGTATAAATATACAACTATGAGAATGGGCGCGCAGGCCCTTATACATATAATGACTCTGAGATGACACGCAGATCGCCTTTTTATTTAAATTTAAAATAATTATTACAAAACCAGATTTAATAATTAAATAATTAAAATAAATAAACAAACACCAGACATGCATTGGTCGGTCTCAGCTCATGATCAGTTATATACGCATTAAACTTGCGTATATTAAATAAGTGCAGAATAAAAAAATAAACTTCCATTAAAATTAAACTTGAGGGTATTTTAATTGAATTAAAAATTTCACTCTAATTTTTAATCCAATATTTACGTCGTTCGGTCCCATTTAATTAATTTAATTTTAAAACTAAAATTAAATTAATTAATTAATTTAATTAATTAGAAAATAAATTAATTACGCCACTTTAATTATAAAGCAAAGATAATAGTTAATTAATTTAATTCTGAACCAAAATTAAATTAATTAATTTAATTAACCTTTGATTTAAATAAAATTATATGAGCCCTATAAACCTCGAGCAGGGCCCGTGCGGGTCGGGGCGAACCCACGCAGGCCCAGTCCAGGCACTAACGACCCCATGCATGGGCGTTCCGAGATGGGCAGGCCTGCCTAAGTCCATTTAGGTCTAGGCAGACTCATCCGAGCCTGTTTCAGGGCAAACCCAATCTGTACAAAAGGTTACCTCCCGGTGGCGCGCATCAGAACAAGACATGCATGGTGTGCCGCGTCCGGGAGTGTCCCGACACGCCTGGTGCACCGGAGGTAGAATCGGGAGTGGGCGTCCTGCGCTAAATAGGGAGGTGCGGCCGCGGTCCGAGAAGTCGGCGGGTCACTACTGGCCGCGGCAAGAGTGAGCTCCATAGTGGAGGGACTACCCAGCGCAGCGTCGCTCGGCTAGTGCGGGGTGCCTGCTGGTCGCCGGAGGTGTCCAGCACGTGGTGTGCCGGGTCTATCTGCAGCGCGGGAGGACCGAGCACATGGGGGGAGCAAGAGGGGCGGCCTCAGAGTTGGGAACCGCTGCAATGGGCAGTGGGGTGCGGCCTGTATCACATGCAACTGCAGGTGGAGGCGATGAACATGAGATGCGTCCTGTAGCGCATGCAAGTGTAGGTGAAGTCGCTGCACATGAGGCCTGGTGATGCGCTGCTATTGGAGCGGGTAGAGGAGGAAAGGAGGCGCTACACATGCTGCTGTGCGCCGGGTCTTCCTACTGCATGGCGGAGGAAGGTGTTTCGCTGGAGCGAGAGAGCCGAGATGAGCCGGCTCGGCTGAAGCGGGTAGCAGGCCGCGCATGGAAGAGGGGAGCCGCTCGGCACGCTGCTACAGTGCACCGGGAAGGAAGATTGAGAGGGCCTCGGGACCGCTGCTCCGTGTCGGCGTAGGGGTGAGAGACAGCCGCCGGGCCGCTTGGTGAAGGCGGAAGAGGGAGGCGGTCCTGGCGGTGGCCTGGTGCAGCGCGGCGGAGCTGAGCCGCGGCCTGGGCGAGGTGCTGCAGCACGCTGGTGCGGGAAGAGGACCGCGGGTTGGTGCTACAGTGCGCCGGTATGGGATGTGCCAAAAAAATTTTTTTGGCAGGTCCTCTTGGATTTTTTTTTATTTCTAATGGCCTAAAAAAGCAGGTCCTCCCCTTTTTTTTGGCAAGACCTAAAAGAAGGTCTTCTACCCCCTTTTTTTTAAAACTTAAAGACTTTGAAGTCTTCCCTCCTTTAAATATTTCTTCCAAAGCCTATATTAATCTTTGGAAAAATAATAATATTATTATAATATTATTATTATTATTATAATAATATTATTATAACAATATCAATATTATTATTATAATAAAACCAAATAATTTTATTATTATAATAATAATGTAATTAATTTTAATAAATTAGTATCAAAACCAAATTTATTTTCCGGTGAGTATTTCGTACCGAAAATCAATCTCGAATCCAAATTCGAAACTTCGGATGGCTGCAAACTGACCATCCTATATCCAATTCGGGTTCCGTCTGTGGCGTTGGGACCGTTTCGACACCCTCTTAACATTTTAATGCAAATTTAAATTTTTCTTGGCTTAAAATCGACACACGCTCGCTCTGATACCACTTGTTGGAACCAGGCGTGCAGCGGAAGCCCCAAATAGGTGGGTTTTTAAACTTTTTCCACCGCCGTTCGCCGTAAACTTGCCGACGTCGGTGAAGGGCATCCCGGTCAAAGCCGAGGACCACGCGTGGAGGATTTTAAGCACAAAATTAAACTGTAAAATACCTGGTTTGAATCCAAAGCCGCGTAGGACGTCTGCTCGTCGTTGGCGATCGCTGCTCGAAGAATTCGAAGTCGAATTCCTCTAGATCGTCCACACGCGCTTCAAGGAATCTGCGGGAGAGCCGTTCATCGTAATCCGGGTGCTAGCGCGGATCTGCGACGATGCCTTCGATGCTCCAACGGCCACTGCATCGCTTCACTAGCGATGCCCGAGAGAGAGCTCCATCCGAGCTCCTTGGATCCAGAGCATCTCTCTCTAGAATGTGGCAGAGAGAAGAGGAGAGATAAACTCCATGAATAGTATTTGGCAAATTCCCCTCCTCTTATATTTATAGTGCTCAATTAAAATACCCGGTATTGCCTCACCGGCCCCGAATACTTAACGCACTATTAACGACATTTTATGACTACTAAACTAAGCCATAAATATTATTATCATTCACTTGTAATATATATATTACATGATAATAATTAAGTCATTAACCCGACTCGTCGCTCCCATAAATATTAATTGAACCTTGAATAATTTAATATTTGTCAATTAATATTTTTCATGTATTTACTTAAAACTCGTAAATACATTTAATAAATAAATTCAATACTCATTATTCAAAACTCGAATAATACGAATTTATTTATCGCATTGGTGATCTTTTAACTTTGGACAATTCCCGGACCCCTAGGGTAGGGCCAACTATTTCCAATACTCCTATTCAACTGAATAGGGCAGATTCTTGAATACGCTATTGTGTGCGACCCTCTAGGCCCTTATTTCGACAGCCGTGAATAATATTCACAGACCAAGAGCGGGATCTAGCAACCCATCATGGCACCTGAAGAAATAAGGATTGTCACAGCAGCAACAACCAACCTACGAACACGCACTGTGTAATATAATCTCTTTTTCTATAATATCTCATAAAGTAGGACGCACTCTCATGTCATCGCCCTTTTCTTTCTTTATAGTTTTTTGATGTAACTGGATGGATTTACCCTCGACTGCCATGGCCATGGTCTTATAAATGTACTGCCATCCATATCAACATGGCCAGAGATATATTACTTCCATAACCCGGAAGCGACAAATCCTTTCTTGACCATTCAACCAATGACATGCCACTAATGACGCACCCGACACAAACTACCTCGCCACGACTTTATTGCCACGGTTTTCGTATTGCATCAAAGTACGCGATCAAATGACATACCTTGGTAATGATCTAAATTCAGGAGACCATTACACATGATCGTAGATAGGAACATCCAATGACACCTGAAACATGTGGTGTTCCTATTGGCGGGTCCGTCCTCATGATCGCACTACTAGAGATCACCAAGTGCGAACTTCATGAGAAGAAGTCTCAATGCTTATGATCCCCCAGCACCTGATGGTTAGACATCTACTATGTCCAATTAGTAAGATGTATCTAGACCATAGATCATATATTTAAGATTAATGTCATAGTATCTAGAGGTTCTCATTATAGCCTGGGAACTGCTATAACCTTTCGATACGACAATTAATCTTTGGACATTACCATTTCAATAGTGGACGTAGAAAAGTCTACACTATAATGGTAAGATGAAATCATACATAGTTAACTCTATACACGATATGGTAATCAAAAGCACATAATAGTTGGGTCTAGGGCCCCCACTATTTCAACAGAAATGAGGTGGTTTTCTAGTTTTTTTGGTATATGGAATTGTTTCATCAAGGAATGTACACCTGGTGTTTACTAAAATGCCCAACTGGATTTTGTTACTGATTTTTGAATTTTTAAACATGAATTTATTGTGGTAATGGTAATTGGATTCTTAAATTAATTGTTGGGTTTCATAAACTGGTTTTCCCTGAAGGGTGTTGGATTTTAAAAATGATGCCAGTTTAATGGTATGTAAAATGTTTTGGCATGTAATGATGGTGTGCGGCATATTTGGATTTTTTTTGAAAGATACGTTGTTTTGAAAATGTGGTGAGGGTTCTTAATGAGAATTTTTATAAAATTTTTGTGGAATTAAAAATGGTGTGCTTGAAACTTTTTTAATGGTGGGTGTGGTTATTTGAAAATGGTTTCACAATATAAAAGAAAATGTGTTGGTTTAATTCTAGAAAATTGTGATTTCTAAAAGGCTTTTTGAGGCCCTTTTGGAACTTTTTTGGTAATGAACATCTTCAAAACTCTTCGTGGATAATCATCTTTCCTTGGTTGATTTGAATGTTTTGGGAGGAATATTTTGAGAAAATTTCTTCTACTAGAATGGTTCAAAGGAAAGAAATTATTCATTTGTGGTGGAAAGTTTCTTTTTTGAAGAAGGTGGTGTCTGGATAGAAGACCAAGGCATAATTATTTTAAGGAAAAGGGATACAAGAGTCTAGAAGATGGAAACATATTACAATGATTGTGATGAATGGGGATTAGATCAGCCGAAATATCATCATGCTAGGTAATACGATGATTAATCCCATTATTCACAAGGCCATCAGCAACCATGTTAACTTCTCGATAAGTGTGAGAGATGATGTAGTTGGTGTCAAGAAGTGTACGGATACATCATATCCAGTGAGTGCGGATTGACCATGAATGATAAATCACACCATTCCAAATATGTTGCACAATGGTGGTCGAGTCACTCTCAATCCAAAGGTTGGTCCAACCATGTTGATTTTTAAAGGAAACAGCATGAATCATATTCATCATTTCAGATTCTTGAGAAGGGGCAGTACCACAGCTCCCATAAAAGCAACCAAGGATATGACCATTATGATTCCAGAAGATTACACCAGAACATGTAGGGCCCAAATTTCCTTTTGAAGCACCATCCTCATTAACATTAATCTAGCTTAGAAGAGGTGCATGGAAAAATACTTCTAAAGTGCAACACAGTTGGCAGTAATTTCCACCAATACGGAGTCGCCCCGGAATGCTAAAATCGTGCACCATGTTGTTGCAGTGTACGTTTTAGATCGAAGAAACCTTAGGTATGGAAATAATTATCCTATTTCCCCCTACATCCCGACATAATGAGAGTTTATTATGAATAAGAGCATTTCTATCAAACCAAATCACACAGTGGTGCTCTGTGACCACAACAAGGAAAATTTTCTTAATCTATGAGAACTATCCATCTCTAAACATCTCTTTAATTTAGAATTCATATTGTTCTGTATCAGCCACCAACAATTAAAAATGTAAAAAATATAATTCCATAGAGTAGAAGTAGTAGAACAGGAATGAAAAAGATGATTGGAATCTTCTCTATATAGGTTGTAGAGAGAGAATTTAGAACAGAGTTGAATACCATGAAATTAAGGATATCATCAATTGGGATCTAGTTGTGAGTATGTCTCCAAATGAGGGTAAACCTTGATGGTTTTATCCAAGGTTTTTCAATGTTCACAATACACCCAAAATCGCTTTTAGAGTTGCAAGAAAGGTGTTTTTTATAGTTGTTTGAGTTAATAATGCCATTGTAAGTAGGTTCCTAGACTAAGAAATCATCAAAGATGGAGAAATAAAAAGTATTAATGAAATTTTTCATGTTGTTATGCAGATGATCATTTTGGGAGCAATGTATATCTCTGATGGATAGGTTGGTTTTCTCCGGGAATTTTCCACAAGATGTTCTGGAAATGAAGGTAGTTTTAGTCTAATTATGCTACCAAAAATCAAGGTGGAGTCTCTAGAGTCCATCCATTGTGAATTACTCTTAATGGAGGAAAAGGACAATTTTATAGAAGTCCATATAGATAAGGCAAGAATATTTGAGTTACCTTTTTTATGATTTTCAAGAAATCAATTTTTAAGAAAGCTAATTGAATTATAATTTCTATCAAGGAGATACTAGGTGATCCTAGCATGAAGGGCCTCATTAAAGTTGTTGATAGTTATATGTCAATGCCTCCTTTATCAATGGGATTGAAACAGTTTGACCAAGGTATGGTGATAAATTTCCTTTCTATCATTCTACCAGTCAATACAAAATTTTTAATAGAGGTTTTTTTTTACAATAAGACCAATATGCCAGTTGTAGACCATCATAGAGTAGACTATTTTTGAGACAATAGTAGATCTAACAAGACAAAATCTACTTGCTATAGGAATAGATTTTACCTTCCATGAAGAAATTTTGTTTATGACCTGGGTGGAAATTTCAGGGAAATGTGATGCTTTAGGTCTTCCCCAGAATATGGAGACACCTAGGTATTTAAAAGTTGGATATCCTTCCTTTATACCTAAATTAGTTATAATTCTGAATTTTTTATTAGGAGGAATAATTTTCCCAATGGAGATAGAAGATTTGTTGCAACTAATCACTTGTCCAGTGATCTCCTCATAATGAGAAAGAGACTTTTTGAGGGTCTGAATTTTTCTATTATCACATTGAAGAAAAAGCAATGTATCATCAGCATATAACATGTGAGTGGGAGCATTTAGATTGTGTTACATGTGAATGGGATCGAGTTTATTTTGATCAACAACACAAGTGAGTATGTGACTAAGATAATCCTCCATAATGTAGAAAATGATGTCAGAGAGGGGGTCCCCCTGTCTTACACCTTTATTGAATTTGATGTTTCCTCTGGGGGAGCCATTGATGAGAATGTAAATGGATGTTGAATTGAATAAGGTTCTAAGAGTAGTGAAGAATGCATTACTAAATCTAAAATTTTAAAGCACCTTAATGATAAAACATTATTCCATTTTATCAAATTATTTTTTAATGTCAAGATTAATGGAAATATTACCTCCCTTATTAACATAGTTTAAAGTGTTAAAACACTCCAAAGCCAGAAAAATGCTATTTTGGATGGATCTACCTTTGATAAACCCAAATTGATTCCAGGAGACTATTTTATCGGTGATGAGTGAATGCCTATTGGCGATTATTTTTGTAATAATCTTATAATGAGTGTTTAAGTCATTGATGGGACTAAACTGATGAATTTCCAAAGAATTCTCAAATTTGGGTATTTGAGAGAGGAATTGTGCAATTATTACATAATGAAGATAAACATTGGTGAAAATGGTTTTGGACAATATTGAAAACATTAGATTGTATAATACCCCTGTAGTGTTAGAAGAAACTATTATTAAAGCCATCAGGCCAATGGGAATTATTAGGATTTAAACTGAAGACCACATAATTAATTTCAATATCTAGGGGAGTATTAATAAGAAAGGTTTTATCTTCATCATTGACCACCATAAAAATGATCCCCGGTAATAGATCCTTGTTGTTCTAATGGCCACATAAAATAGTTTCAATGTTAGTGAAAATATGATTAACAATGCTATCATTATTGTCTAAAATGTTGTCTCCATCACGAAGAGTTGAAAGAGGCATATAGGCTGTTTAGGTTCTTTGAAGAAAGTTATAAAATTTAGTGTTACTATCACAATTATAAATCCATTGAACTTTGAAGGCTTCCACCCTCATGTTCTCCTTAAAAGAGATTAGGTAATTGAGCTTTATTGAGGTGTTAATTTTGAGATTTGGATCAATTTTAAAATCAGTTCTAGTGTTGTGGGTTTGATGTTGGTTGAGGTCATTCTCAAGGAGAATGATATCTTTATTGATTTGTTTAGCATGCAGGATACACTAAATTTTATGCATCTATTTAAGAGATTCTAGTTTGTAAGAGAAAACAAAAGCATCATTGTAACGTGTCATATTGAGAGAAAAGGTTTTGATGATGTCGGTGCATTCAGTGTTGTTGAACCAAGCATTACTGAATCTAAAAGGAAGAGGATGTCTAACAGTGTCGGCTGAGAGAATGACCAGAATAGGATGGTGGTCAGAATGAAGATTGTGATGTGTGGTGCTAGTGATGATGTTCCAAAAATCTAGATTAGTAGCACTCGTGAAAACTATATCCAATTTAGAGGCACCTATCCTATGGTAATGCTTCATATACCATGTGTACTTGGAACACGTATGATTTATTTCAATGAGATTGTTGTCTTCCATAGTGGATTTTAATTCTCTTGTGGATATCGTAGCATGTGAGGGGCCAATTTTCTCATCTGATTTGAGGATAGCGTCAAAATCTCTAATATATAACCCAAGAGAGTTGATGTTGGTACCTAGAAAAGTGAGACCATCCCAATGTGGACTTATTTATTGGTATCTATTCTTGGCATAAAAAAGAGAAAAAAATAGAAGTTCCATTGAAGAAAAACTCATAGGTGAAGGTTTTCTCTATGATGTTAAAAATATTGACATTCTGAATAGAGCAGTGTGAAAAGATCCATATAGTATAAAATAAAGGGGAGTTTTTTATAACACCAAAAATAGAACATCCTTAATGAAATAAGTTCTGAATTTTAGTTGAAAAATTGAATTTGTTTTCAGCAATAGAAAATAGTATAGGTCAGTGAGTGTTAAAAAAATTAATACAGAAAAGGGTGTTATAGTTGGAAATTCCCTGAAAATTCCATAAAATAATATTTATTTGAACCAAAGTTTTGAGTTAGAACCCCTTTTTTATTCTTATATCCTTATTCCTAATAGATATTCTTTTCAATTTGGTAGGATTTAGGTTGTTATTTTTTTCCTGACTACATTAGGAATCATTAGAAGGTCTGCTTGAAATAATAGTTTTATTGCAATCCTTTATAGGTGAGTTCAAAGTGATTTTGTTCTTATTTGGTTCATTAACAGCTTGACTGTTTGTTTTTCCAGGACTTATATGATAGGTATTTGGGTCAATTGACTAAAAATGATCTATTTACTGACTATAAAAGCGTAAAGGGGGCCTAGATGAAGCAGCTGCAACAGAAAGTCCCTGCTAAGAAGTACCTAGGGAATTCTCAGAGCTCTGCTCAGAGCTTGAAGATAGTGAAAAGGTGATTTCCAGGTCCATGTGGTTCTGTAGAAATACCAGTGAGGCAGTAGTGTTGTCTAGTAGACCAAAGAAATATAGATTTAGGTGATCCACTAGGGGAAGAGCTAAGTTTGCATCTTCCATTAGTCCGGGTGTCTTGATTGTTTCCCATCCTTGTTGTTATAGACAACCTCCTAACCTGCAAGTGACCAGTTTTGCACCGAATTTGGACTTGTGCTGAATCTTCCTAGGATCAATCACATAGTTCTGCTGAGCTGCTTCCAAAAGGATATCTGGATTTTCACCTGGTTCTTTTTAGGGATCTAAAAGGGATTCTCTTGGATCCTTATCGAGATCCAAAGAAGGAAGCACATGGTTTCATTATGGAGTCTCTTGTTGTTTTTTTGTTCCTGCATTAGTCAATACACTAACAAGAATCCGTGGAGCAATTTTTTTTCTTGACTTCAGAAAAAGCATTAGTTTTTTTCTATTGAGTTTCTCCCCAAGCCATAAGACTATAAATAAAAGAGACAATGTGGTGTGAGGAACCCTCACCTATTTTTTTATTTCCATTATCAATTTCGAATTGTTTTTTTCATTCCTCCATTACCATGTATTCTAGTTCATTAATGAGATGTTGATCATTGTTTTCTTCTTCTTATACAAGTTCATCCCATCATGGTTTCGAAATATTCATTTTTATGGTTTATTTTTCATCTTTACCCATACCTCATTCCCCGTTTTTGATGTTTCTGGAAAATCCAAACTGGAAGGATTGCCTTTTTTATAATTTCTCATTTCCTTCCATTCATATTCTAGTGCTTGGACCACTTGTTTCCAAATCACCCATCAGCTAGCTTTGGTGTGGCCAATGAGTTTTTAAATTTCACATAAGGGTGGATTTCTTTCATATTCAATCCTAATTTTAATTTTATAATCTTTATCATTGAATCTTATTGAATTAGGAAGTTGGGTAGCCAGGGTTACCTCTACCATTACCCTCGAAAATAGTCACATATCAAAATTTATAGTTCGTTGGTCAATTTTCAAGGGTACTCCAACACAAGAGACAATATCATTTAGTATCTTGTGATTCCAAAAATACCATATTAATCCATGTAATCTAACCCTCACTTGTGCCATTGTGTTCCTATGGGTGTGTGGATTAAAATAAAAATCCCATTTAGAAATACTAAGAAATCCCGGCATTAGTTTGATATTTCCTAATTTCCATACATTGTTGAGATCACTTTGAGAGTTAAATAAGATGTGATAGTACCTATGGACTATCAGAACAAGTTTCCAATTTGAATAACCCCAACTACTAGCAATTATAGGTTTTAAATTAGTTTGAGTCCAGGGGAGATCACATTTTTTGTGTGAAACGTGTCCCATGATAGAGAATTGGAAGAGCATCACGCATTGTTGAAGCGCCTTAGGGTCTACATCAATTGACTAGACACCATCTTCCAACATATTGAATATAGGTGCCCTTGTTGATAGAAGTTCTTTGTTCAAGCCACTTCTTTTGAGTGGATCTAGGAATGAGATACCATTGATTCTACTCATCGTCGTGTTTTTAATAGAATCTGTGTTTAGTCTTTTATCATTGTTCATACCAGCGAATCCTCACCGCTCATAATCATGAGTCCGAAAAAGGTGGGAGTCAAATCTTTTGGGTGCAAGAAACACATCTGCCGTGAAGAATATAAAGCGAGGGGTTTGAAAACCCTATCTATTCACGATTCTTAAAGAGAGATGGTCTACCATATCTCTAAAAACAGAAAAACAAACACAAAAATATAAAAAAGTTAAATGGATCATTATTGGTTTTAATGAGAAAGTGTGGGTGAAAATCGAAGTTTTATATATTTTACTTAAAACCTGAAATTTAGGTTTCTTTTACTTAATTGATGCACATTGGAATTATTATTTTTTTGTAAATTCCTACTATGTTGTAAAACTCACACCTATGGTTCTTTTTTTATTTTTTTTATTTTGGTGTAGGTTCTATCTTTTTTTATCTTCATTGCAGATAGTCAGTTTTAGTATCATAGAGTGGCTCTTAGAGTCACATGGAGATATCATGGCATCTGGTTTGGTTTTGGTTTTTTTATCTTTTTCTTTTAATTCCATTTTATATGTAAATGCTGTTCAGTTAGGAAATTTTCTATTTATTCTATTTGGGATTCACTATTTCTTAATTCTATTTTATTTATTTCTGTTGGGGGATATTAGTCCCTTAGTTTCCCTAATGATGCTCGTACACTAGTTTCCAACCCATGAGGATCTATAATTCCTATCAAGAATAGTCTAAATCTATCTAAGGTTACTAGTTCATGGTTGAATTGAGTATTTCTATGAATCATTATATTCCACATGTATGAAATCAATAATATTCTGGATATATAAAAGATTCCATTATAGAAATTCAAAAAAATAATTTTTTTCAATCGCTTATCATAACTGTTTTTGAAGAATTTATACCAAAATAGGTGTTTATATCTTCATAATTCTCAAATAGTTGTTCAACTATTATAAATGACAATGATGTACCTTCTTCCAGACTCCCATCAAATAATGAAGGCCAAGTTTGGTATTTTGGTCACCAGGGTAGAAATATTTGGAATCATAGATGAGGAGTATTCTTAGAATGTTTCGAGCTAATTTAGTGTGAGCTTTATGGACAAATGGTAAACCCTTAAGTTCCATTAATTATATATCCTGAAAATTTTCCCAAAGTATGAAATTATATTATCAACCAGTGAAACAATAATGTGAACCCAAAATATTCATTTTAGTAATAATTATAAAATGAAACACATGATTCCCACTACAATTTCAAAATGTTGATAAGCTGATCCAAATAAATATCATTATCATTTCATTTTTGTTTTGGCGCTAATATATGAAGAGATAACATAATTTATTTTTGATTCATGTATAACCACAGTGGAATTTTTTAATTTAACAACAAAATTGTTAATGTAGAATGTGTTTTTATTTGAAAACCATAATGATTTATTACATTAATAGAAAGCAAAAGATGAAGGTTTCTCAGCACGTTTCCAAATTCAGGATACTCATGATTAATGTTCATCCACAAATGAGTGTATATTGGGTGATGAATTTTACCATATTTATTTCTTATATCTATGTTCAACCTCAATTTTCTTATATTATCCTCACTTCAATATATGCTCATAATCAATGTAATTATTTCAATGTATAATAAAACTTTTGAAAGAAATGGTTCAACAGTATTTTATCAAGAATCAGCACACCTTGGAAAATTTTTAAAGGATTTTTGTGTCTTTTGATGTATTATTTTGTTAATAGGAAATTCACATATTCTTTTGAATACCGTACCCATTGAACATAGAATTAGTTTATAATCATATGTTCATAAAGGAAACTAATTATATTATGGGCTCACATCATTCAAGGTAGAAATCAATTTAGTAAATATGGAATCAGTTGATTTATTTCATGATTTTATTTTATAATGATTCATTTTGTCTAACGATGCTATGAATTTAGAACAACCAGTATAAAATGGTATCTTGGAATAACTACTTACATTATAAAACAATTTGATACAATAATGATGTTCATATTCAACTATCATTGACATTTACTCAATATGGTCTTCATCAATTGTCACACCTACATTAATATCCTCAATACGGTATTCATTATTTTTCACACATGTATTCATATTGGTTGTTATATAAGACATAGTTTTATCCTAGGTACTAGTTACATTCAATTTTTTCTTTTTTCCCCACCATTCGTAACATTGATCTCGTCTGTGACTGATCCAATGCTCCTGAAACACCTCCAGACAATTTAATCATGGATAACAACATAAATAACTCAAAAAAGGGATTTTAGAAGGGTCATATGCATGATATTTAGGAATACATATAAACTATTTCACCATAATATAAGACAATTTTTTATATGATTAGAATCCATACATATTAGATTCATATCCATCCTATTCTATTCGTTAATGTTATAATTTTCAAAAAAGATAAATACATAAAAATTATGTTCTTAATACCAATAAGTGGCATTTATTAAATAATAGTATACCTATTTGAATAAATTAATCTAAGATAACAAGTTCCAAATGATGTGTATTGAGATTTTTTTATTGGTGGAAATCAGCGATTGAAATGAATGTTTTTTATTTATAATGTTACAAATAATAAAATAAAATTTTCATCTACTGAAAATCATGAATATTGCAGATTTTTTCTGCTTATTTTCATTATTTGATCACAAAAAGAGAGAGGAGTTGATGTTTATTTGTTTCTTAACATGGTATGTCACGCAATTGGCACTGTTTCAGTTATATAAATCTTAAAAGATGAAGATTTACATTTTTAAGATGACAAAAACAATGGTAGGGACCTGTAACATGGTCTTGAAAATTCAACAGTTCGAGAAACAATTATCTATAATACTATTGAAATATAATTATCTAGCTGGGGTTCAAAAGATACTGTAAAATAAATGAAAATTATAATTAGGCTTTAATGAATACTAAAAATTGAAAAAATTCACATGTCTTGGATAAATCCCCATAGATATATAATGAAAATTATAATTGGTTTTAAAAGGGAAAATCAATAGTCTCACGTTTTGAAGAAGTGCCCTAGTTGGATCGGTACAAATCCTCATTTCAAACTAATGATTATATTATAATCCTAACTACCCTAGATAACCAGAAAAAAAAACAAATTATAATTGGAACCAAAAAATGATAACGAACTATAGAAACATTTTACAGTAGAACATGCGAGTGAGTTATAATTAAGATTGAAGAAGATATGGTTCTTTGAATTATGGACGATATTCTAATTTATGAAGTGAAATTCAGTCTACGGGGAGATTTAAATTGATTTTTTAGAGTCCCCATAAATGGGTTTAGGGCTTATAAAACCATGGGTATATCCCAATGTGATGGATTGTTAAATTCAATTGAAAAGGATCTCAATATTGACGAATTAAAGAAATTAAATGGAGCTTAGAATGAATTAATGTTGTGAAAATGGAAATAATGCACTAAAAATAAGGAACCACTTATTAATTTGAACATAAGCTGAAATGAATGTAGAAAGATTCATCTGTTGGGTTCATTATGGGAAGAAACTAATACAAGATATAATTTACAAAATAAGGGAACTATGAGTGATAAATAAGGGGAATGAACAAACTTCACAATGATATAAAACATTCTATTGTGTAACCTCACCTTTTTCATCATTCTTAAAAGAAGATAGTTCTAACCGAACATGAGGTTAGTGATTTGTGTTGCAAAATTACTATAATCGATGTTCATGGAAGCACAAATATTAAAATGAATGGGGGTTATTCAACCAATTAATGGAATAAATTTTTTTGATTAATTAATTTTTAATCCATCTGGGTACGAAGGATAGCTATAATATTGAGGGGATTACCATATGTGCACAAAAAATATTCATAATTATAATTTGAAAACACCATTTTACATGAACAATTTTACAGGAAAAAATATTCTTTCCCATTGTATAAATGAATTGGGTGAACCCCGATTCAGTTTATGTGGCCCCTAATAAGGTAATATTGTTCAATGATATTTAGGTAAAATTTTTGCAGTGCACATATTGTCCTTTCATCGATGAAGGCTTTTATATCTCCTCTAATTCAATGGTCCTCCTATATCTCCCAAAAATTAGAGTGAGAAATTTGAAAAAGAAGATTTCATGTGTGTCTAATTCTATGATATCTCATATTAATAAATATGAAGACATGATATAAATAATTCTTTGAGAAATTGAATCGAAAAAAAGAGAGGATGAGAAGAATCAAGTTGGATCTATTGATCACTAATAAAGGAGGGAACATTTGATGTCTACTAAATTATAGTATAAATAATCAAACACCATATTTAATGAAAGGTTCAATTCATCGGAGAAGTTTGGTGGGGGAGAGGTAGAGAAGGTTCATTTCTATGAGATATTGAATGGAGTGAGCGATATGGTTCTCTATTTGGTTTCTATTTAAAATAATTGAAGGGTTTTATCAGTGTTTTCAAAAATTCATTGATAAAGATGGGTCTTATGAATGCTATAATATAAAGCACATGTAAAAACCATCCTTATCAGTGTTATAATTTTAGCACTGAAAATTGTTGTTTTCATCATAATTTTTATTTTATATCGCTCAAAAAATACATATTAATCAATTATTTTCTGAAAGCCTTGATTAATGTTATTTAAAATAAAATGAAAAAATATTAAATTAATATATATATTAAAAATGAATAAATTAATAAAAATAAAAAATTAATATTATTAGTTATTATCTAATATTAAATGCATTAATTTTAAAAAAGTTGAAAATTGAATAAATAAAAATGAAGAGTCTACAAAAACATTTATCTAATGGGTAAGATTAATTAGTAATTAAAATTATTCAAAAAATAAAAACATAAAAACATAAATATATATAAAAATAAAGATAAATAGATATTGAGAATATTAAAACATCATAATTAAATATAATAAAATTATTAAACTCAAATAATTATAAATATTAATAAATATTTAAAATAAATAAATATTATTAAATGAAATAGTGCTAAAAATGATTAAATAATATTTAATAGAAAAGGAAAAAATTAAAAAAAAGGAATTCAAAAGGTTAATTACATGAATTATAGAAAAATATAAAAAGATAAAAGAAATAAAAAAATCAATTAAAATGATATATTTAAATAGATTTCAAACATTTATAAAAATATTAGATTGTAATTAATAAAATTGAACGAATGTTAATCATATAAATAAAAAATACACTAATGATATAATAAATTTGTAAATAATTATTTATATTTTATCATATTAACAATATTGGTTTATAAACTTGATAAAAATAACTAAAATATTAAATAATACATTTAAATAAATGTGTTTATAGAATTTAAACAAAATTAAAAATATTATTACCTAATTAATATAAATGAATTAATATTGATCTAAAAATTTAAAAATACATATTAATATTAATAATACATAACAAATAATAATGTATAAATAAATATAAAAAAATAAAAATAATATAAAACTATTCAAAATTAGTAATTATTAAAAATAAATATATAATTTTAAATGAATAAATGTTAAAAATGAATAAATATAACTGTTTTAATTATAAAAATGTTTGATAAAGTGAATTCATGATATTAACTACCTAACTTACAAACTGATAAAAATGAATAAATTGATATTAAGAATTATATAAAATGAAAAACTATTAAAAATGAATTATATAAACTATATAATTATTTAAATTAATACTGATTTATAGGAAAGAATTATAAAAATTTAATGTAAACATAAAATATTAAAACATGATAAATAAAAATAAAAAAGTATTCATCATAAAAATTAAAAGAATATTGAAAAAAAATTATATTTTGTAATTAAATATGTATAATATTTAAAAATTGATTAAATACCAAAAATATTAAAAAATAATAAATATCAAATAAATATTTATAATAATGATATAAAAATGAATAAAAAATTATAATATTATTAAATAATTACCTTAAATAAATTAATTATATAAATTTTAAGCATATTTTAAATGTTAAAACATAATAAAAAATGAAAAAATATTATTCCTAAAAATTATAAACTGATTGATGATATTACAAAGCATGTAAATATATGTATAAAGAAGTATTATAAAATTATTAAATTCCAGAAAATATAATAATTAATAAATAAAAAAATTGAATAAAGAATATTAAATGATAAAATTGATATATAGTTTTCATAAATAAAATTTAATTAAAAACATTTTAAAAATTTGAGTTCATATATGAATTAGTACATGAATTTTAAACACATAAAAAATGAACAATGTTTTGAAAATTTCTATTAAGTAACTTAATTATAAAAATTTTAAACATTCATACAATATTACAACATAATAAATTAATTTGAATAAATAAAAATCATATAATTTAAAAAAGTTATAAATAATAATTAGTAAATGAATATTTATAAATATTCAAAAAACAAATATAATCCAAAAGTAATAATATAAATATGAAAAAATATATATTAAATGTGAACTAACATTGAAAATGAATAGTACATGTCATATATATTGTAGGGTCCAGAAAATTCCCCCAAGGGAAGAAATTACCCCACAATCACTTTGCAAAAAGAAGAAAGTACTCTTATAAGAATAACAAGGTGAATGGACTCAAATTGACATTCAAAATTCAGAAGAAAGACAATTGATATCATGTTTCCAAAGGATATTCAATTGGCCTGCGTACTATAACTAGGAAAGGCATGTGGACCACCTGGATCACGAACCCATAGGTACGCGGAACGATCCATGAACATCTAGCCCACGGAGCGATGTCTAGAAAACAAGGCGAACCATGAACCACGTCACCAAAGGACTCATGCACGTGAATCCCATATATTTACCATCCCTGAAACTCATCAGTTCATAGGTGAAGCGTTCCTATAGGGTTCTGTGAACAATTCTCGTGATCTGAATCATCCACAAAGCCAGAATTGACCAAGTCTTATGCAGGTCAGCATACCTCTTCATGGGCCTTCAAAAATGGTGTCGTGTGGCCTATATATAAAATTTCCATGATGTTTAATAAAAGGATAACAATATAATGGAAAAGGAATGTACGAAAAATGTGTGAAGGGGACTCCGTGGTTCGAAGAATGAATTTAGAGAAGATTCTGGAGTTTGTCTTGATTTATTGGCGAAGCACGAATTCCAAACCACTCTCCCCGCTAGTACAGCCAGCCGTGAACCATAATATGGGCGAATTGAATAATAATAATTGATATTTGAACCACAATCTTCTAACTTATGAATCCCCCATGAATGATATTCCCCTATACCCTCCTTCAATATGGTGCTCTGCGTAGTATACCATTACGCGTACTGAACCCGACGGCACATACTGCATCAGTAAGCAGGTGGAACCTCAAGCGTCATGCGGGGCCACGTACCACTTTGGTACAAAGTGATATATTCCCATGTTCACATACCAAAATAGTATGCATATGACCCCTCTTCCTTCATACCACCAAGGTATGAAGAGCCTCCCCCATCCCGCATAAGAAACCAGTACACAGAATGAGGCATTTTCCGGTATTATTCCCTCCAATTCCAACATCAGCCCTCCATTACCATCCAGTACTCCATAATCCATATATGAACCAGTCCTATGATGTTAGGACAAAGACTCATCAAAATCCACCAGACCGGTGTGATCAGACCATCGGGTTCTTCAGTACACCACTTTAAGTAAACATACCCATGGTAAGCTGAGTCGCGATTGCTCTTCCCATAGTGGTAAGGGCTTCCGGAATGCCTATGGGTCTACATTCCCATGGTATCCGAGAGTCCAACCATGGGATGCTGACGTGAACCTCCCCATTCTGGGGAATAAAGGTTATCACTTGATTTTACATTCAATGAGAAATAATGATCAATCGATGCGGTTATGTTTGGTCCCCTCATTTATAAGGATGAAAGTCCTCCCCTTAAAATAATGTATTCTAGTGACCTTCCACAAAGGTAAGTACCCAATAATCTAAGTCTCGATTCTGTGACCATCAATGTCATTTCACATTGAAGGGTGAATTGCTTTGTGCCCTCTCCCATGATCGCCCCAACCTCTTCCAACGTGGGCTCTCCCTCTCCCACCAACAAGAGAAGAATCATGATCTTTGTTAAATCTCTCAAGTCCTCTTTTTTCTCACAGAAATCATTACTCATGTGGTATTAAAATTTTGTGATGAATAAAATATCCATGTGAATATGAACTATGAGAACTCTGATTCGTGACCAAATCAAGATATGTAGGACACCTACTAGAAGGACCGAGCTCAATGTGGTTCCCTCCCATTAAGGTTTCACCCAATCATATGAACTACGAGAACTCTGATTCCTAATAATATCATGAAATGTAAGATGCCTACCAAAAGGCAGGATCTCCAAAGGGTTCCCATCTAAAAGGTTCCACCCATTTATTCCCCCTCAATGAGCTTCTTCCATGCATATGCACCAACCAATCCAAACTATGTGGGCTCTGATTCCTTAGTTGATGATATGTAGGAAACCCATTTTATGGGTCCAATATTAACATTAAGTCAACCTTTACCCCCTAGATTACGTAAAACTTCAAATCCCCAAATTATATGGCTCTAGTTAGCATCTCCTCTGTAGCGTCAAATATATACATGCCTACGATGATCTTTAAAATCAAGGGTAGTCCATCGATACACTCTTTGGGAATGAACAAATGATTCATGAACATATGAACAAGACGCAAATCTATTATAGAGTCCCTAAAGAGGCACCCATCCACCCCCATAAGGGTACGGTGACCCAGACCTCCCATCCTCCTGACTAATGGAGTCCTTAAGTTACGTTGGATGAATCATCAATCAATGAGCACCATCCATTGGAATGAAGGTCCATGAATCATGGATACCATGGCCGTTTAGTGGTCCTTTCTCCATGAATAAATCCATTAGAGACCATCTTCTTATGTTATATCCGATGAGAACCGACTTCACAAGTACTTGTCCCGCATGCAATCAACTGATAGGACCAACAGTTCTCACGGGGTTAATGCAACCTTCTTTAAAGGATAATGATGATGAACATGAAAAAACAAAAGATGTGGTTAATTTGATAAGAACTCGTCTCTATAGAAACAGAGTAGGTGATGATCCTAATCGTATCATTTCTGCACCACCCGAAAGGTGCCACCTCGAAGGTGGGACAACAATGTTGAACCCAACCTGAATCCTTTACCAAGGTGGCAGTTCTAGCCCAATGATAAAATACAAAATGAAATTACACACCAGCCCTTTTTTTTCCCCAGTACATGCTAAACATGCCACCTCGGAGGTGGAACAAAAATGGTGATCCAACGTGAATCATTAACCTATGTGGTGGTCTTACCACATAAATGCCCCTTCACCCCATAATAAATGAAAAGGGGAAGGGTGCTAGGCTGAATTGGCCAAAATGAAAATGTTTGAAAGAATTCATCAATGACAATGTTTTTTGGTACATATGTCATATATGTATTTCTAAGGTTCACATAGAACAACCTCCGATCCAAATGACATCCTAATGACCAATGCAGACACATGCATCTACGATCCCACAGGCGGTAGGGGACCAACAAAGTGAAGGACCGCTTGCCTACCCAGCTTCTTCAATGTTGGGTATCCAAGACGCTGATCATAGAGCACCACTAAAATGGTACAATTCCCACACTATAGGCTATCAGATGAGACCTCCAGTTTACGAAGACCCGCTAGCCACCTCTTCGTTTTTGGCTAGCCCGTCATCCCAGGGAATCCCTGGTGGTCATCTCAATCTATTTTGGGAGACACTCCTCAGAACAAGACAAAGAGTACCTCCCCTATCATAGGGATAGATATGAATTCGACGATGACATCATCAGCTCAATTGCACAGTGGTATTACTC
The DNA here is from genome assembly GCA_963277665.1 of Viscum album. Classification (NCBI taxonomy): domain Eukaryota; kingdom Viridiplantae; phylum Streptophyta; class Magnoliopsida; order Santalales; family Viscaceae; genus Viscum; species Viscum album. The sequence goes on from OY728119.1 coordinate 2,128,108,678, forward strand.
ACGGGCCCCCTCCATAGAATGTCACTACTGACACCGAATGATCAAGACTCCTCATGCTGAAGAGGACCTTATGCTGAGGGCCCCTACTAATGACCCTGAGACCCAGACCCCTTGGGCTACCCAAAAATGGGAGATAATATAAATTCAATAACATGTTATCATTGTGGTTCTTGATGAACATATTCACTATACTAACATGGAAGCATTCAATGGGAAAACCTATGACCCTACCCCATCCACTCAAATCCAAAACAGAAATAGGGTGGCACAATTCAAGCACATGAATGTTCCTGCTATTGCTCACTGGTCTCACTATGAAGATAGAGTGGCAAACTATAGGACGATACAGTTATCATCCGATACAGAACAATCCCATCATCCAAGTAGCACAACACTCAACTTCATGCACACACAAATACCTAATGTTTCCTTTCCAGCCCGCCATCCAAATAGGGTGGCAAGAAAATGTGAGTATAGTCAAATTTCAGCAGATTCATACAAAGACCTTGGGACATATACAGTTAAAAGTGAGCAGATCAAAATAATTTCTAATTAATATGAAGTCCACCAGTCAAATAAAATAGAAACTGGAGAAGAAAGCTTGTGGAAGACTCATTCCTCCTTCCGGAAAGCAATGAACTGCATGTATCTACTGGAAACTCATGGAGGACTAATGCAGGAACAAACTCTTGCTCCAATATCATAATGGGACTTCATACCCCTTCCATCCAAATATGTATCTCAACATATCCCAAAAATGAGGGATGATCAAATGTAGATTCCACAATATATCCTCCAAACATGCCAAGATATCATTACAATTGTGGAAAATGTGAGAAACAGGGCCCACACACTAGTTTTCTCGAACGGAATGACTCAATCGCAAAATGATTAAGTCACATCGGAGAGATTACACATCCCTACTCCAGTCCCGGAGGGTTGAAGGTAATATCCCGCGATACATAGACAACTATATCCAGAACAAATACTAGTTCTATTTGGGGGACACCAGTCTAACGTGGTGGCTGCTCTAAGGCAGGGATATATCCCATCCATAACTCAAGACTATCGTCGGCGTATCCTAATGACCTCATGGGAAAAAACAAGAAAGGGACCCGTATATTAAGGCCATTACCAAAAAAATATGATCCCAGTTACCCAGATGGGAGCCCCCAAAAATGAAAGGCGTCAAAGGAAACCAAATATTGAAGAGCACATACATACCATACTACGCTGAATGATGGGGATCTTGACACCCTAAAAAATATATCAATAAAGGCTCAAACCCCTACCTATACATTACCAAAATATGGAATTGATAGAAGTATTTTCCAAGGACCTCCACGTAATGTCTCTACCGGTAGATCTGAAGGTCCTCCATAGAGAACCCACATGGGATCACTCCAATGTCCAGGAATGATCGATCAAAAGAGCTTATCTTCTGATTCATGTCGTGGTAGCCCTTCTATTGACCTGAAGATCATAGAGCAAGAAGGTCCCCCCTTGCTGTCATCCACCCTGATGGTTATCCCCAGGGTATACAATACAACTATTCTTCCCCTGTAGTCAGTAATCAAGTCATGATGGTAGTCATCTCCATGATGACATTTATTGAGAAGGCCCTCCCTCAAATAATAGTCACTGTTAAAGTGCTCCCCATATTATCTTCAAGCTACAAGAATGTCCCCCCCCCCCTCGTTGAAATCCATCCTGATGGCCCTCCTTAGAATGTGAACTGCATAAATTCTCTCGACTACCAGGTATGAAGTCTTGATGGTGGCCCTCTCCATGCTCAAATTCATTGTGAAGGACCTCCCCACAATGAAAATTTCTATGAAGTTCCTCCCCTCAGTGACATCATGTAGCAAGAAGGTCCTTCCATTACTGTAGCACACCATAAAGGTCCTCCCTAGGGTATAAACCACAAATATATTTCCCATGGTCAGGCGTCATGTTGAAATAGTATCCCTCCGCATTATAGCACCAATTACGAAGGACCTCCCCAAAATCAAAATTAATACTGTCAGGAAGATCCTCCCCTTCTCAAAACAAATGTGAGAAATCCATCTTATGATGAGGCACTCGGAATGGAGTCAGATACATTGGGAACTTCGTCAACAATGAGTTATATTCAATCTCGACTAGAGGATGGTCCGGGGCCATGCTCAACTTCTGAGCCACCCGCAATGAGTTCACATTTCAATAAGGATCCCACTATCCCAATCGTTTAGAAAAAAAATTATTACGAAGCAATCGAGATGATCATAAAACGTAGAGGAGCCTATGGAAGAACAACAACGTGATATGTTTCTTGTGAGAAGACAACTAGCTAAGGATAATATACCAGTTATGTATTGGCTTACGACAACATCCCACTTCTACAAACCTAGAGAGTTGTCTGGGGAATGCATGCATGATATTCACCACAATGTATCGATGAATATTCATCAGTTTAATGACAAATTCGTACCCAACTATGGGTATGCGGACCATGTCATCATGTTAGGGGAGATTCTCCATCTAATCGACTAATAAGGTCTCCCTTCTGTTGGGAAGCCACTATCAGAAAGGTGAAAAAAACATGAAGTGGTCTACCTCCATGCACTATATTAGTTCTGTCCCCTTATTGAAAATGACCCTACTAGAGTTAATATTTTCGGATGGGGAGAACATGGTGCCATACATTTCACCCCACATCTCGTCCAGCAAGACCCAATGGAAATGACATCCTACAACGTCAACAACCGGAGGCAACAAGCATGTGATGTAACAACCCGAGATTTTATGAGAATTATTATTTTTAATTTCATTGATGTATTGTGTTTTACATTACACCAAGATTATCTTGCTATATACGCAACACCGAATTAGCTTTCACTATACACAACACTATTCTTGGCTCGTGTTACACACAATTTCGAGTTCGTTTTGTAGAAACTATGCTATGCAACATTAAGTATAGACTTTTTTTAATGTATAAATGAAATATGGTTGTATTTTGTTATACGAAACAACAAAGGAGTCTTGCACTACAAGCCACCCTGACTTGTCTTGCATTACACGCAATCGTGACCTTCCTCGATAGCGTGTGTAGTACGCAATACCGGGTTTCACTAAACAACGATATATTATTATAATGTTATTATGGACTATCCGTTTTGAAAAGTATTAAATAAATTTTGAATTTTATAACATTATTATTCATCTTAAATATTTTTTAGAACATGGTAGGAGAACAAAATAATTTTTTCGGGTAAAATAAGTATTTTTCAAAAAATGCAGTTTTGCTGCCTTTTGATGGCGCAACCACGTTAAATCTATTTTTTGACATTTTTATATGTTCAATATAAAAAAATAAAATTCTTCCTTGGAATCAGGTTATAAAATTTTAATTTGGATAAAAATTTCATATTATTCTGATAACATTCATATTTTGATGAATAATGAAAACACGCTATATTTTAATTAAAAACAACTTTTTTCATCGAAATAATATATATTTCTAGATAATATTTTTAATTGGTTTTAAAGTTTAATTAGAATATATTTTTACAATTTAATCCAATCTTTCATTGGAATTAATTTCACTTTGAAATTGGACATAAACAAGTGATGATCTTTTGATAGTTATTGTTTCTTAAAAACACGCTATTTGTTTTGATAATGGGAATTACTTTCAAAATTAATTAATTCCACTTCTATTTTTTTAATTTGAAAAAATAGACATCATTTTTTAATTCATAATATCAAATATATATTAAGCTGAATTTTTGGTATTTTTCTGAAAAACTTCAATTTTTGATGAATAGTGAAAACACTGAGTTTTTGGTTAAAACCGAATTTTTTTAATAATCATTTATTTGATTTAAATTTATTTTAGTTCAAAATAGATAAATAATACTTAAATAAGTTCAATTAAATTCATTGGAATCATTTTATAATAATTTTAGATTTATAAAAAAATTGTATTGATCTTTTCATCGTCTTTTACCCACCTCCTATGAGCTTTTTCAATTGTTCATAAAATGTAATTTTACCGCTTCTGGGAGTTGAATTTCAAAAATCCGAGAAACACAGTTATTATCAAGGAGTTAAATGTGTTTTAATTAGATAAAAATAATTTTTTGTGAATAGTAACTTTTTACTTTTAATTACCACGGTTAAAGGTCAATAGGGTAATTTAATGTTAAAAGAATATTATAATAATTCTAAATTACCTTAACTCTTGTCCGAACCTTATTGGATGAGTAATGACCGATCATGGGTATCCTTGGGTCGATATTGGTACCCCATGGAGCAACTTATGAATGACAATGACACATTAGATTAATTAATTTAATGTAAAGGCAAAATTGGTATTAATAAAAATCTTCTAGTAATTAATTGTTATAAGGGGCTATATAAATTATCATTTCAACTATAAATATTAATTGGAAAGATAAAATGATTTCCAACATATTGGTATTTTGATTATAATTTTTAGACATCAAATAAATTAAATTATTTATGACACAATAATGATGCAGTATTTACCTCATTAATAAATGATTTAAATAAATAAGATTATAATGATTAAAGTATCATAAAAAACCTGTACAATTCTTATTGGATGATTTTATTACAAATATGAGTCAGATTATCTTCGAAATTAATGTGTTTTGGACCTCTTGAAACCGAAGATAATTTTTTAATAAAATAATGTTTTCACATTTTCCTAAAGAGCCCATCCACTCCCTTATAAAAGGAGAGCACTTCTATGCAATTCGTCACACCTTTCAGGCCTTTTGGATCATCCAAAAACTGACCAAATAAGTCCCTAAATCCCTCGCCTCCCCCGTTAATCCTTATATTAGGTAGAATATAATCCAAGAAGTCCTTTGGGTTCAATCCAAGGGAAGTTACCCAAATTAAAGGTAATAGTTTATTTTAAGTTGTTTTCTTTTATTCTACCTCTACAACCCCTAAATGATTTTTAATCATTTATTTTGTGACAACACAAGTATAGTCAAAATACTAGGATGTTTTTATGAGAAGGATTAGAACTACACTTACACACACATTAATCTAATGGATGAAGAACATAATGTTTCTGTTATGGAAAACTAACGCCTCATGAAACGATGATTATTCGATTTTCTCCTACTGCCTCTCATGGTGGACATTATGATGGAACTGTATTTATATATGATATATATTATGTTTATGATTTCCTTATGATTCTTTAATTCCCAATTATATCATGCTTTTATGGTTTCCATTGTTGGTAAATATTATAATCTCATTTGAGGAAGTGCGGACTACCGCCCCCTCAAAGTGATGTGATTCGTTAATGCCTTATGTGGGATGTATAAAGGATGGAGTTAATGATATTATATATGATATTATACTGTAATTATAATATAACTATGTATCATTATATTTTAACTCCATTAAAATAATAAATAGAAATGAAAGTATCGTTCATGCGTACGTACAGTTTACCGTCTCCATGAACGGTGCATTTCATTTCTTACCTCCATATGTTATGTACTATTATAAATACATGTATATGATGGATATATAATAATTATATATGATATATAAATCATGATTTACATTCTGGAAGTAATTAAATCAGGATATAAGTAATAATAACATCAAGAACATCAATTCCAAACACGTACTATAAATAAGATGATTTTACCCAAAACGTTTCTTTAACATGGGATTTACAAAAGAACGGGTAATATAAATTCATAAGTGAACCATATATGATATCATAACAATGAATATGATTCGGTAATATGTCAATGAATTTATCTAAATCATTATACAGGATGTTCGGATACGTAAGAATCATATTAGACCTAAGGTAAGGGATAACCTTTCCAATCTCGTTCTTATCCGAGATTGTTTATTCATAAGTATCTGATGGGGTTATTGCTATCATCCAAGTCCATGTTTTCTAAAGGTGTTTTTATGTATTTTTAATTTACTTCTTAACCATTTGGTCTTTTACTACATGTTATGTAAGAAATCTTTCATTTGTTTACGTTACGAGGCACTTTTTGACTTTTCTGAAAAAAAGTATGAGGAGAATGTTTTTTTAACTTATATGGCATGAAAGGATTTTTACGGTTTTATAAAGTCTTATTTTCATGAAGCTTCCTCCAAAATATTTCATGACTATTTTAAAAAAATATCTTTATTTTATAATTTCATGACGTTTTATGAAAGGAAATTGATTTTGAAGAAGAAAGGATATTTTCCTCAAGAATTCATTTCAAGTGTTTTATCAAAACCATTTTTTCATCTAAGATGACATTATTTCATATGTGTATGTTTCAAGTATAATGTCTCTATTATTTACATGGTTTCACTTTTATTATCATGAAATGATATCCATTTGTTTTATATGGATTATGTTATGATGGGACGATGTTTATGAGACCCATTTTTATTCTTTGGGTTATTACGAATGATTTATGTTTCTGTTGTGGCACAAGTAAGAATTATTTAATTATAAGATGGGTGGGACCTATATCTCCTTCCAATGCATTGGGTAAATATTTATATCTCATGAGATATACATGTCTATAACAGGAAGTAAATCCAGATTAGTAATACAGGGCTAGAATGACAAATAAACCCAGTTCAGTAAGGGACTTTTTCCACTAAGATGGTCTTGGCAGCAATGCCTTGGCTACTATGGAAATCATTACATGTTCTTAATGTATTCCACAATTACACGTTTTATTCCCATTCTATATTATCATGATTAATGTTCCTTTATGATCTATGCCTTATGTACTGCCATGTTTTATGTCATTTCCCCAGATTTTGATGTTTAAACATTATGTTTATGTTTTTAAGTTCAAATGTATATGATTTGTTTTATTTTATCCATGCTTACCCTTACTGATCATTTGAGCTCACCCATTATATTTTTTCTTCTCCCCAGGACATAAATAAAGGTTTTAGGTAAGAAAACCTAAAAAGGAAGATCTTTATGGGAGAAGTTGAAGATCTTTCACCACGATTAGAAGATTACGTTCCGTGTTTCCAAAGATACTAAACTATAACGATCCTTGAGTTTTGTATTTTTGTTATGTATTAATTATTCCTCAAAATTAAGGTAATTTCCATGTATGTCATGCTTCGGGCCTCTACAGTTGGTATTAGAGGAAGGGTTTAGTTAACCTTTGGAAACATGGATGTGAATACTTTAGGGAGATCCCTAGAAATATTTCTATGGTATGTCTAGGGATGTCCCTAAGGTTAAGTATAATTATAGGTTATAGTCCTCGAATTATGGTAACGATATTATAATTAAACCTAAAATGTTAGATATGGAGGTTACTCCCCCTTTATTATGTTGTTTTACCTATCAGGATTTTTTCATCTCCCACTATTCTTGTTGGTTTTAGAAAATGGTTTGAAACAGGAAGATTCACGATAATGGAGAATATGATGTACAATGGAATGATATTATTCATGAACAAGAAAATGAAATGGGATTTGGAAGGTGAAACATTGTTATTATTCCTAATCATAAATCTCATAATATGATCAACAATCTCACCATTGGTAGGTTTCCTAACTCAGCTAATAAGAGAAAGATGGACTTTCATGATGACCATAGAGGAAAGAAAGTTCAATTTCCCTCATATATGTCATGTGGGAACAAGCATCAAGGAGAATCTTTCAAAGGAACTGGAAGATGATTTGGGTGTGGAAAAGAAGGACACAATGCTAGTAATTGTAAAGGAAAAGGTTCAGTTAACACCATGGACAAGGATAATGGTATTTCGAAGACATCAACAATGGTTAAGTGTTTTATATGTGGAATGTACGAGCATTATGCATATATGTGGAATGTACGAGCATTATGCAAAAGAATTCCCTAAGGGAAAATCTCATAAAGAGAATCAGCATGGTCATATGGGTAGTATTATGTGGATGATGATAAAGAGACTTCAAATGATATGTGAGATGAAAGAATTGTTGAAGCTCGGTCAATGGTTTAAGAAGGTAGTGGAATGATTACATGTTTTTCAAGAGTAATGTTGTATAAGTAATCTCATGGTACTATGGAATAAAGAGACATCTAAGGATTGTTACACTGTTGTCTTTCCTTAAGTTTTGAAAGTGTATAATGAATTGTACCGGTAATCATGAAAGGTTATTCATATATTTTTCGAAAGCACCTAATATGCGCATAAAGATGTGCTTTGGAGATAATTAATTGTTTGATAGTATTAATGAGATCATGAATTATATAAGGACAATGTGATATCATGGTTTGAGTATAAAGAATTTTTGGGATTTTGGTATGTGGAAAGAGTTAACTTTTGACCGCATTCAAGTTTTCACTATGGTTCAATGGGTATTCATATTTCCAGAGAATACTTGATTAAGGTATTCACATGATTGGAATGTGATCAAAAAGATATATATGGTATAAATGATGGTATTCACATGCTCGGTAGATGACATTTATAGTAATTGTTTTCTTTATACTATAAAATTGGACAGACGTATTTTGGATAAGCCTAATGATTTGAAATGGATTATATTGGACATAAGTTAGTAATGTTTAAGGCTAAAACTATTTTCTATGTTATCGATGGAATGTCATAATGATTTAATATTAGAAAAAGGACAACCTGCAGGACGGGCGACAACCCGTTGTGTCGGACAAGGCTGTGGGAATCAAACCCAAAACCGAAGTGTGACAGGCCTTTATCGCCTACCACTAGCCTACAGGAAGTCCCAAGTTAGTAGAAATTAGTTTTATTTTATTAAGCAGTATGATAGTTGAAGTATAAGTCCATTTGTGGAACCATATACGAATAATATCACCATAGATGGACGTATGTATATAACCTTTGCTAACCTTATGTTTGAGACAGATGGAATGACCTATCATTTTATCATATGATCCACTAACATTTCATGGAAAACAAATTCAACTACGTTTCTATAAGAGATGAAGTGGAAATTGGTCAAGACATGAACAACAATGAGATTGTACCACAATCAAGTAAGAATTTCATATAATTCAAAAACTCTTCAACATTAGGGAAATTGTCTTGAAAGCCAAAAAATGTTGTCCTAGTACTCTTATATATGATGAATCAGATGGTACCTTAGATCATCACAAATCTATGGATTTGTGATTTTTGGATTTTTCATAGCCATGTTATCTACCACTCTCCATCAGAACATGATTGTTAGATTTTTCTTCCATATCCATATTTTCACCTATGTTCTCCTATGTGGAAACCTAGTTATTAGTTAATCTGGGTAACCATAACGTTTCTTACATTAGTTTTTAAAGATATGTTTCGGTATTCCCTATTACGATGTGGGTTTCTATGAAAGTAATTCTCATGTAATAAACCATTTATAACCCCGACGAATTTCGAGGGAAAAATTCATTTTAAGGGGGGTAGAATGTAACAACCTGTGATTTGATGAGAATTATTCTTTTTAATTTCATTGATGTATTGTGTTGTACGTTACAAAAAGATTATCTTACACTAAACGAAACACTGTATTAGCTTGTAGTATACGCAACACTGTATTAGCATGTAGTATACGCAACACTATTCTGGGCTCGTGTTACACACAATTTCAAGTTCGTTTGGTAGAAATTATTCTACGCAACATTAAGTATAGAATTTGTTTAATGTATAAATGAAATATGGTTTTATTTTTTTATACGCAACAACAATGGAGTCTTGCCCTACACGCCACCCTGACTTGGCTTGCATTACACACAATCACGACCTTCCTCGATAGTGTGTGCAGTACGCAATACAGGGTTTCACTAAACAATGATATATTGTTATAATATTATTATGGACTAGCTGTTATGAATAGTATTCACTAAAATTTGAATTTTATAAAATTATTATTCATCTTACATATTTTCTAGAACAAGGTATGAGAACAAAATAATTTTTTCGGGTAAAATAAGTATTTTTTTAAAAATGCAATTTTTGCAGCCATTTTATGGCGCACCCACTTTAAATATAGTTTTTGAAATGTTTATAAGTTCATTTTTACAAAATAAAATTCTTCCTTGGAATTAGTATATAAAAATTTAAATTGGATAAATTTTTCATATTATTCCGATAACTTTCATATTTTGATAAATAGTAAAAACACGCTATATTTTAATTAAAAACAACTTTTTTCATCACAATGATTTATATGTCTAGATTATCTTTTTAATTGGTTTTAAAGTGTAATTAGAATATATTTTTACCATTTAATCCAACTTTGTTCATTTGAATTAATTTTACTTTGAAATTCGACATAAACAGGTGATGATCTTTTGATAGTTATTGTTTCATAAAAACACACTATTTGTTTTGATAACAGGAATTATTTTTAAAATTAATTAATTCCACTTATATATTTTTAATTTGAAAAAATAGACATCATTTTTGAATTTGGAATATCAAATATAGCTTAGGCTGAATTTTTGGTATTTTTCTGAAAAACTTCAATTTTTTATGAATAGTAAAAATAATGAGTTTTTGGTTAAAAACGACTTTTTATTTAAATAATCATATATTTGATTTAAATTTATTATATGTCAAAAATATATACATAATAATTATATATTTTCAATTAAATTCATTGGAATCATTTTATAATAATTTTAGATTTATAAAAAATTGTATTGAACTTTTCACCATCTTTTACCCACCTCCTAGGAGCTTTTGGAATTGTTCATAAAACATAATTTTACCGCTTCTGGGAGTTGAATTTAAAAAATCTGGGAGAAAAGGTTAATTTAAAGGAGTAAATTGTGGTTCAATTAGATAAAAATAATTTTTTGTGAATAGTAACTTTTTACTTTTATTTACCACAGTTAAAGGTAAATAGGGTAATTCAAGGTTAAAATAATATTATAATAATTCTCAATTACCTTAACACTTGTCCAAACCTTGTTGGATGAGTAATGACCGACCATGGTCATCTTTTTGTCGATTTTGGTGCCCCATAGAGCCACTTATGAAAGACAATGACACATTATATTAATTAATTTAATGTAAAGACAAAATTGGCATTAACAAAAATCCTTTAGTAATTAATTTTTATAAGGGAAATATAAATTATCTTTTCGACTATAAATATTAATTTTAAACCTAAAAATATTTCCTACATGTTGGTATTTTTTTATAATTTTTAGACATCAAATAAATTAAATTATTTATGACACAATAATGATGCAGTATTTACCTCATTAATAAATGATTTAAATAAATAAGATTATAATGGTTAAAATATCATCCAAAACCTATCCAATTCTTATTGGATGATTTTATTTTGAATATGAGTCATCTTATCTTACGAATTAATATGTTTTAGACCTCTTGAAACCGATGATATGTTTATAATAAAATAATGTTTTCACACATTCCTAAAGAGCCCCTCCACTCCCTTATAAAAGGAGACCACTTCTATGCAATTCCTCACACCTCTCAAGACTTTTGGCTCATTCAAACTCAGCCCAAATAATCTCTCTACATCCATCTCCTATCCATTTAGGCATTAAATTAGGAAGAAGACACTTCAAGAAGTCCTTTTGGTTCAATCCAAAGGAAATTACCCAAATTAATGGTAATAGTTTCTCTTAAGTTTTTTTCTTTTATTCTACCTCTCCAACCCCTAAACTCTTTTTAATACTTTTTTTGTGACAAAACCAGTATCCTCAAAATACTAGGATGTTTTTATGAGAAGGATTAGAACTAAAATTACACAAACCTCCATCTAATGGATGAAAAACATAATGCTTATGTGATGGCAAACTAACACATCACGAAACGATGATTGTTCGATTTTCTCCTACTACCTCTCTTGGTGGATATTATAATGGAACGTTATTTATATATGATATATATTATTTTTATAATTTCCTTATTCTTATTTACTTCCAAATTATATTAATCCTTTATGGATTCCATAGTTGGTAAATACGATAATCTCATTTGAGGAAGTACGGACTACCGCCCCCTCAAAGTGATGTGATTCGTTAATGCCTTATGTGGGATGTATAAAGGATGGAGTTAATGATATTATATATGATATTATACTGGAATTATAATATAACTATGTATCATTATGTTTTAATTCCATTAAAATAATAAATATAAATGAAATTAGCGTTCCTGCGTACGTACGGTTTACCGTCTCCATGAACGGTGCATTTCATTTATTACCTACATATGTTATGTAATATTATAAATACATGTATATGCTGGATATATAATGAATATATATGATATATAAATAATTATTTACATTCCGGACATAATTAAATCAAGTTATAATTAATAATAACATCAAGAACAACCAGTCCAAACACGTACGATAAATAAGTTGATTTTACCCAAAACGTTGCTTTAACATGGGATTTACAAAATAATGGGTAATATAAAGTCATAAGTGAACCATATATGATATCATAACAATGAATATTATTCTGTAATAAGTCAATGTCATTATTTAAATCATTATGTAGGAGGTTCGGATACGTACGAAGAATATCGGACCTAAGGTAAGAGATAACCATTCCAATCTCGTTCTTATCCGAGATTGTTTATTCATAAGTATTTGTTGGGGTTATTATTATCATCAAAGTCCATGTTTTCTAAAAGTGTTATTATTTATGTTTAATGTCCTTTTTACTCAATTTTTATTTTACTACATTTTATGTAAGGAATCTTTATTTTGTTTACGTTACGAGGTACTTTTTGACTTTTCCGACAAAAGTACGAGGATAATATTTTTTTTACTTATACGGCATGAAAGGATTTTTACGGTTTTATAAAGCCTTATTTTCATGAAGCTTCCTCCAAAATATTCCACCACTATTTTCAAAAAAAAATCTCTTTCTTTTAAAAATGCATGACGTTTTTCGAAAACAAATTTATTTTGAAGAAGAAAGGATATTTTCCTCAAGAATTCATTTTAAGTGTTTTATCAAAACCATTTTTCCATCTATGATGAAATTATTTCATATGTGTATGTTTAAAGAATAATGCCTCTATTATTTACATGGTTTAACTTTTCATATGATGAAATGATATCCATTTGTTTTATATGGATTATGTTATGATGGGATGATGTTTATGAGACCTATTTTTATTCTTTGGGTTATGATGAATGATTTATGTTTATGTTGTGGGACAAGTAAGAATGATTTCATAATGAGATGGGTGGGACCAATATCTCCCTCCAATGCATTGGGGAAAGATTTATATCTCATGATATAGACATGGTAGGAACAAAAATTAAATCTGGTTCAGTAATACAGGGCTAGAATGACAAGTAAACCCGGTTCAGTAAGGGACTTTGTCCACTAAGATGGTCTTACCAGAAATGCCTTTGCTACTATGGAAATAATTACATGTGCTTAATGGATGCCAAAATTACATGTTTTATTCCCATTCTATTTTATCATGATTAATGTTCCTTTATGATCTATGCCTTATGTACTACCATGTTTTATGTCATTGCCCAATATTTTGATGTTTAACCATTATGTTCATGTTTTTATGTTCAAATGTATATGATTTGTTTCATTTTATCCATGCTTACCCTTACTGATCATTTGAGCTCACCCTTTATATGTTTTCTTTTCCCCAGGGCTTAATGAAAGGTTTTAGGTATGAAAACCAAAAGAGGGAGATCTTTATGGGAGATGTTGAATATCTTTCACCACGATTAGAAGATTAAGTTCCGAGTTTCCAAAGACACTAAACTATTACAATCCTTCAGGTTTGTTTTTTTGTTATGTATTAAGTATTCCTCAAAAGTAATGTAATTTCCATGTACGTCAAGCTTCAGGCCACTACATGTGAAACCCCTGCTCTAGAAAGATGGGATACTCAATAAAAATTATCCTAGTGTATGTCTCAAATGCATCAGGACTGAAGAGATCAAGCCATCAAAAAGAATCTTAGTAAGGAAACCAATAATATCTAGCAGGATTCCCGCCTATGGAAAGACCACCAGAAATATGTGATCATGTATTAAAAAGAACATAAACTCCACAAAAGCCCAATTACATACTCGGATCACACCCGTGCGATTGTATGTGAAATTAATAAAGTGACAATTGCAGTGGATACCGCCGTAATATGGGAACAACCCCAACCTGTAGGGATGGTAGAATTTTTAATCAAAATTCCCTCTTAAGACCAATAAATCTAGGTCGTAGTGCATTAAAAGAAGAATTGAAATGACCTCAACTCGTAGGAATGGGTTCATTTTTACCGAAAATCCCCACACAATGGAAATCTATCTTCCACTTTCTTGGAATGATGATGGAAATGGATTTACCCACTCAACCCTTCTGGTGGTTCACACCCTCCGAGACAAAGGTGGGTTACGAGGTTATTCTAGGGGTATATTCGGGTCAATATTTTCCTAGAATCCTGACGTATACCTTAGAATGGAAAGATAATGTCCATTAAAAGGTGCATAAAATCCATCATACCATTCGGCACCTGGTACAACTCCCCCAATGCGGTATGCCTTAGTAAATATGATAAATGTCAACTACTTATATCTCACAATAATTGATGTGAAGGGAAAGGATGAATATAAAGATGGTTCCCTATCAAAGTCATCCCACACCAAGCTCGATGGTGTGCATCCCCAAAACCAGAGAGTGATCCTATATTCGGGTGCCCCACAAAAAATCTATCGCTACCTCACCTAAAAACCATAATAATGAGAAGAATACATCCAGGGTCACATATGACCCACCTATTCCTACCCTTGGGGGTTCATACCTCACTCTTGAGGAAATGTTATTCAAGAAAAATAAATAAATGAAAATCTCATGTGAATTAATGATGAGGTACACTGGGGGAGCTACCTTGCTGAATGTGCTCCCCCTACGGAACATCAGCAGGTGCTCCCAGAAGAGGTGCCCATACCATATTAAATTATCCTAGTGAATAATGCCATTATCGTAGGACCATTTAACCTAGCCCCAGAAGGACATCAAGACTTCCCCGCACTAGGATGTCATCTAGAATATATCTAGGTAAAACCATTAATGATACCCTCGTCTGGGTATCCACCCCAAATTCCAGCAGTTCTGGCACAACATGTCTTGGTCACTACCACACCAGAAAAATCTCAAGACCGACATGATATGCATCAAGGGGCCTTTAACATTGTCAAGAAATTAATATCTTTACTAGAACCCATGGAGGGGAGGCGCGCTCCGATACAGCCAGAGTACAAACCCTAACCTTATTTAGTGAGCAATATTCCACCACCGCCAAACAACTGAAACCACATATTACCAGAATTCAATGGTTCGAGGGACCCTTAATAGCATTTAATTCACTATTCCTCTAAATGTGACCCCGTTATGAGAACTCTGGAGTAGCAAGAAGCATTAAAACTCAGGTGCTTCATATGAACCTTATAGGGCTCAGATTTCATGTGGTATATTATCCTTCCAACCAATAAAATAATATATTGGGAGGGACATCAAAGACATGTTCTCATCCAATTCAGTTTAATTCCGCCTAATACAATTGTCAGTGATCTTATGACCTGCAAATAGTGTGATAAATAATGAGTCTCAGACTTCATTGCCAGATGGAAAGGCCTAACATATTCCCTGAATCGGCTGGTCCCTCGGGATGAGATGAAAGACCAATGCATTGATAATTTTCGGGATTAATTGAAAACACTGCTCATCACTATGAAGTAAAAAAGTGGGTTTGGTGACTTTTTCTTCCATTTCACAAAAGATATAAGACTCCTTGAAAAGGACCAATCTTAAGTCCCGAGTGGCCTCATCAACCCCTAGGAGGAGAATAGTAAAATCTGAAGCATCTTCTATCATGCTTAAGCCACCCCCACACCTTTTTCTGTTGTGAGGCCCCAAGAAAACTATGTAGGACCCCCTAAATGCTAACAACCAACCGCACCTCGGAATGATGAGTGAATGGGTGCCAAATAAAATCAGTTTGAACAACGAAGAAATAATATTTACTCATTATGAGATGAACAGGTCCATAACTATTTAATACTCTCCATGAATAACAATATAGTATCACTGTCACAACCAAAGAGAGCCAATGAAGTGGGTCTCAATGATCATACTAATTATTATCCCTATCAAAGGATACAAAGACACACCATCTTGGATGGATTGGTTTTCAATGATCTCCTACAAAAGATGGTGGATTTAGTAAAAGTTCAGTTAGGCCTGCCACCAGCATATATGGAATATGTTCCACCTCAAACTCAATATAGATAAAGGAATAAAAAAAAATCACCATTAAGGAGAAAAAGATCGACAATTGGATGACACGGAAGACCATCACCCAAGTCCATGGTATCCTCCAGGCGCAGTAGAAACAACCCAATGTTCCCCCAAAAGCTCCCATTGCAACACAACCATCCTCCTCGGCCCAGCGGTACTCAAAATACTATAAGGGAAGATATAATGATGATGAATATTGGATGAAACCGAAGTTGATGTCAGTGTTGTTGCTTTTGGTTTTCATGCAAAAAAACATGGTACAACTCGCGCCACCACACCAAATGGTACAACGGGCTATGCCCCGTCAAAGGGTACCGTCAGAAGGAGACAGCCAGACAAAAACAGAGTCGGATCTAGAAATTATCTTCGACTCCATTAATTTCATTCAATTGATGGACCCCTTCTCAGAAGGATACTATGTCCACAAAATCAAATTCCTCGTGCCCAACTAGAGATCCATAGGATGTGGCGATAGAGGTTGGAGGTTTCTTATAAGGCATGATCATGGGTGTAGTCAAATTCTCACCCACGACATAAGTCAAACAGTTAACATTGTGTAAACTCATGGAAGGACCCTTTAGCAGACACAACAAAAACACAAATACTTATTCACCATCGTTTGAAGAAAATAAATACTAGTTATCTTGGAATAGCCATCATAATAAGGAAAAATATCAAATCATCCAAGGAATATAGGTGGACCAGTTTGGCCAAACCCAAAAAAAAAACCGTAGAACCACCAGCCCAGAATAGATAGGTCGAACCATCCATATCCAAAGTGCAAACCCATAAAGTGACTTTGAATGAGATACCATGATCTGGGAAGCATCGACCCTTAAAGAAGAAGTCTGATATTCTAAAGTAGTTTGATTCAGTAACTACTATGCTATCAATCCTAGATGTGTTATGTCATTCTAGAAATATTAGGGTGGCCCTCATCAAAGCCTTACTATTTCCCCATGTGTTCAAGGATGATGTATAAACAGACGAAGTATACTGAACAGATACCAGTCCCAAATAATGTCACACCATCATCTCTTTCACATACAGCGATGAGGACTCCATCATGCAAGGACACATCAACACCTTATATTTTTATGAATAGATAAAGGGAATTTATGTTTGGAATATCTTCATCAACAATGGATATGGAGTTAAACTCCTCCCACTATGGAAACTTCATCAACAGGGATATAATGATGACAACTTGACACCCTACCCTACAACAATGTTGGGATGTGACAAAAGTGAGAAGAAACCATTAAGATGAATCAAGTGTAAGACTTTGCTCAAAGATATCATGTAAAATTCAGATTTCATGGGTGCACTGAATAATAAGGCCTTCAATGTCCTATTAGGTAGGCCTTGGGTGCATCAGCCCACTATAATTTTTTCATCATACCATCTATGTGTCAAATATTTCACTAATGAAAAAAACGCGACATTTCACATTGACAAATCCCTGTTTGATTCTTCTGAGTTTCATTTTATCAATGTAGGTTTCAAGGAATCATAAGAAAAATATCTTTATGTCTACGTCATTAGTAGCATAAATGCCCTGAATTGATTGGATATGGCTCTTTCCACCCCCCTCCAATAACTTGTGGAAGAGTACATATTACCCATCAACCATGTAGAATGAATAAGTGGATTTCTGGATGTAGAATCCATTTTCCACATGATCTCTATTGCGGACACTATGTCTAAAGACATGGAAAATATGACTGACTCCCATGATGCTATAAAATTCCCTATCAATGATGCGTTTGACCCATCCATGGGATCTCAAACTACCCCTTCCTCACTCACTAAGGAAGAAGATGATCTCTCTCTTGGTATTGGAGAGTTCATATCAAAAATCTCCTCCCTATTAGAAGAGGAAGAAGATGAAGATGATGGAGAAAAAGAATAAAAGGAACAATACATCAAATATTTCCCTGTTGGATTCGAAGAAGGTGTCCTCACTACAATTGATGATCATAGGGAGATAAACCTGGGTGCCGAGAATGAACCGCGACCCACTTTGATCAATCTAGCTATTGCAGTCATGGGGCAGGAGGCATATACCTCCTTTATAAATATTAATACGGATGTTTTTCCTAGAACTACATTAAAATTGGTGTCCATGATCTTATGGTGGTATCTCATCATGTGGGCATAGTAGTAACCTATCATGGCTATAAGTAAGAATCATGATGGGCCCACCTGACGCATGTTACCAAAATAAAGGCTGAAGTAGATATGATGATTAATGAAAAATACATATGGGAGGTCCAATATCTGATCTATATAGAAAACATAGTCCCTTTCAAAAAAAAGAATGGACATATCAGAATATTCATTGACATCAGTAACCTTAACATGCATTTCCCAAAAGATGATTTCTCAGTCTCGTGCACAGAATTGTTGATCGATGAAAATGGTGAATATGGGGATCACTCATTTAGGGATGACTATTCTAGTTACAATAAAATTCATATAGACTGTGGAGATGAAGAAGATACTTCTTTTAGGTCCTATTAGAGATTGTTATGATATAAAGTAAATCCGTTTGGTCTGAAAAATGTCGGTTGCACATATCAGTGTGCCAAGAATCACATCATCAAGACATTCTTGGGAAAGTTCATTAAGTGTTACGTCGATGACCTGGTGGCTAAATCATGATAGTGTTCAAACCACCTGGCAGATTTGAAACATTCCTCAAAAAGTTGGGGCTACATAGTGTAATGTTGAATCCCCTAAAGTGATCCTTTGTCATTACCTCGGGAAAACTCCTCATATTTTTCTTATGTCATCATGACATCGAATTCAACCTCAAGAAGACTAAATAAATCCTTGGATTTCCCCCACCTCACAACCTCTCCGAGTTAAAAGGCCTCCTATGGCACCTCGTATTCATTCAGTGGTGCATAACCAACCTAGTAGGTAAATGTTTACCTTTGACCAGGATCATGATGAAAGGATTTATGTACGAGCGGGATGATGATTACCAATAAGTGTTCGACAGTTTAAAAAATGTTATATACTAACCCCGTTGGTTTTGATGCCACCAGTTGAGGGGAGACTTCTAATTTTGTGTGTAACCACCCAGGTTTGGTCATTAGGAGCCTTCCTCGTTCAAAAGAATGATGCTGGTAGTGAGAAAAACCTATATTACCTCAGTAGAACAATGATTGATGCTGAAAATCAGTATTCAAAAATTGAAAAGAATAGCATAGACCAAATCATAACAGTTTAGAAATTCAGGGATTAACTACAACACCATGAGGTCCACCTGGTCTACCACCGTAACTCACTCAAATATATACTAAGTTGTCTCATGCTAAATGGAAGCCTATTATAATTAGATGTAATCCTACAATAGTTTGACATACAGTAATTTCCCTAGAATTCTATCCAAGTATAGGTGTTAGCAGATATCCTGGTTGAGAACACCTTAGATGAAACAACTCTATTGGTTGCCAAAATTCTGGATGAATAAGTTTATTTCATTCAAGGGGATCTCTAGGCATGATAAATATACTTCGATGGGGATTCCCGAAGCCTGATAGGAAAAATGATGGGGGGTCTTGAGCTCAATAATGTGGGGCCTAGAATTTTACTCGAATTCCCCAAAAAAATTGTATTGCATTACTCTTTCCTTCTTTTGGTTGGGTGTATAAATAATGATGTGGAATATTAGGCCCTCATTACAGGCATAGAATCGACACATCATGTGAGAGAAAAACATCTTAAAATAAAGGGGTATTCAGAGATTGTCATCAAAATGGTCAGTAGTGACTACACCATCAAAAATGAAGTATTTGAAACATTGATGATCCATGTTCAACAACTCATAGAAAAATTCCCATTGAAACCAACATTGTACCATGTCCCATAGTCTCAAAATTCTCAAGCTGACACTTTGTAAAATGTAGCCATAGCCTCAGCCTATAAAGACCAGGATGAAATAGTCATTAGCATTTCCCATTGCCAAATGGTATTTCCATTCATCCAGTGAAATATAGAGGAGATACAAGAAATTATCCCCATATCTGAGCCTTATAGTCACAACACTAGCTGGATGACTCCCATTTCAAATTACCTTTAGAATTGGGAACTCCCACAAGGCAGGGCTAGAAAGGATCCGATCCAATGACTGGAATTATACTTTGTCTTGTACAATGGAGTAAACCAATAAAAGTAGGTTGTGGAGTGACCCAATCAGCATCCAGGATCCCTCACCAAGTCTGAATGATTGGGTATTACTATCCCACTATGATACAGGATTGTTGCAAATTCACCATGAATTCCCATTTCTACCAAGTTCCTGCTAATTTCACACACTGACCCATAGAGTAACATCAAATAGCTAAGTACTCCTATACATTCTTGACCTGGGGGATGGACATTGTGGGACCATATCCTCTATCCATAGCTACAAAATTCAAGTTCACACTCACAACAGCCGACATCTTTTCCAATGGGGACGAAGCCATACACCATAAAAGTGTCTAGGAAAAAATTTCTTTCTTTGTGAAGGCCAACATCATTACCATATTTTGTGTCCCTCATACCATACCGATGAACAACAACACTAACATCTTCTTTTCTGAGTTGGAAGTTTTATACCAGGATAATTGAATTAAAGCCAACTAATCTTCCCATTTCCATGCTCTATCCAAAGTTAAAATAGAGGCATTCAACAATACGATTTCGAACATAGTCTAAAAGATGGTATATAAGGATATTAATTCATTTCCAAACAATCTCTTTCATTATTTTTTTGATTAACGGACCACAACATGCACCACCACGTAGGCTACCCCGTACTCACTAGTATTGGGGGAAGATACAGTTTTTTCTGTCAAAATTCGTGTTTTGTCACTTTGTGTGGCCATTTGAGATCAAATTTCTATGGGCGTGTAATCCCATAAAAGGTTTGATGAGTTGGAGTTGCTAGAAAAAAAGGTTGCACACACTGCACCATTTTTAAATCTACCAGGATCTGATTGCACAAGCCTTTAACAAAAGGGTTCACTTCTTTCCATGAAGGACAAGGTCTATTCCAATGGAACATACGCCCTGATATCAATGAACAAAAAACTCATCATGGCTCCCACAAATGAAATGTTAAGGAAGATGTATTTTACATAGTAATACTTCACGCTATGGTCCAATCTCTAAAAAACAAAACTTTGATTTATAATACCCAGAATTTATGATCCAAAATATATGACTATAAACAATGACTTGAACTACCCAGATGCTATTGTCCAAACTCATTGACCCTAAACTATGAGCCATTGTTCTGACCACATGATGTTACACTTTATGTTATTATTCCATGAAAAATTACATTAAACCATGATGTCATGGTCCAATCTCTATGAACATAAACAATGAGTAGCAGTACTATGAAATCCCCATGATATGGTCCAGACTCTATGACCCTAAACTATGATCTATTATCATAACAACATAATGTTAAAATGTACGGTATTGGTCAATGAAATAATAATTTTAACCATGATGCTGTGGTCTAGGACCTGTGACCATAAACTCTAAGTTGAAATACCGTCAAATCCACATGCTATGGTCCAAACACTATGACCATAAACTATGAGTCATTGTGCTTTATACATGATGTTAAACTGTGTGGAAATGAAACTTGTAACATGAAATTAAACTCTGACACATGTTGGTACTATATGAAGTTAAACAACATGTCACAAATCATCCTAATCAGATGATAATATACAACATGATCTCTCATAGAACTATGTACGTCTTGATTCTTGCCCTCACATGATACGTAGCGATTCCTTGATCCTTGATATTGGCCCATCCCCCTCAAAAAATTCCCCCATTATATTCTCTACCACCCCACACATGCAAAAGATACACTATGTCCAATCCTTGTTTCTCACATCATGTTTAAATCACATGAGCTTAGGATCAGTGGTAAGGATTCTCTCACGCAAAGGAATTATATAGGGATATGGGGGACCCGACACCCGTAACAAATGAAATAAAAATTTCTATACATATGGAACGAGTCAGATCAGTATAGGGAATGTTCAGAACTATGTGCGGCTTGATTCCAGCCCTTGCAAGATATGTAGTGACGCCTCACTTCTCAATCTTGGACCATAACCCAACAAAAATTCCCCCATAATATTCTCTACCTCCCCACACTTGAGAAGAAGAACCTTTTCCCACTCCTTGTTTCTCACATCGAGTATAACTCACATCATCTTAAGATTATTGGTAATGATACTCATATAAAAACGAATTATATTGAGATATGGTAGACTCGGCACCTGTAGAAAATGAAACAAAAATGTCCCTATATATGGACTGAGCCAGATCGGTAAAGGGAACGTTCAGAAGTACTTCCATCTTGATTTCTTCCCTCACATAATACATAGTGACACCCGGATGTAGCATCTTGACCAAGCCATCACAAAAAGAAAATTAAAAAAATGCCCTCAGGATTCCCTACACATCGAGAAATTTATTTTGAGAATAATAAGAACTATGTGTTTCTTGATTCTTTCCCTTAAAGGATACGTATTGACGCTCAGATGTGGAATCCTAGCACAACCACTATAAAAATGCACATTTCCCCCATAGATAGGTCAGGCTTGTATATGGAGTCCATGAAAGGTCCTAATTGCATGATAATATAATGTGAAATTCTTTAAGAGTTATGTGTTGTCCAGTCCTCGGTGTTACGAGATCCCACACATGACCCACAATCATAAGAAGTCAAAAGATCGTGCATCCCCCTAAACACATGATTGAGACCTATATAGATTCTACGATGGTTCAGGGGTAATCATAAACTGGATATTTCTCACATTCCCAGGCATATCTCTCCCACTTGTCAAACTCCATACCCCTGGAAAACATGTATTCCCATAATCATTCAAGGCCATCTAAGATGATAGGCTGGTCTCCTAAAAACACCTTTGATCAACAATTCACATAATTCCCTAGAGGCTCTAAACATGTTGCCCCAAAAATAGCCGTCAATCAAAAAAATTCATCCTCAGGCGAGTCCTCTCCTATATCAATATGACCAATGGCTTCCAAGACGCATTTCATCTATCATGATTCTAGTTTACCCCATGACTATTGATTAAACATTCTATCATCACTCACATCTAGGAAATTCCAGAGCATCCTGATTGGGATCAACTCAAACTATTAAATATCTTTATGACAGAAAGATCGTCCTCACTGCAACACTCTAAATTGTAGAATATTATTTCCTCACCGCACGACATTAAATTATGAGGATAGAATCATCATTGTTGTACGAAACTAAACTGCAATGAAATTGGTTATGGCCATAGTTCCCTCTGATGTTGATTTTTAAATTCTAAGGTAATTTCCTGAAATCCTCTCAATACCTTATTTCTCACATCAAGCATTGCTCATGTGAGGTTATGGATAATAGAAAGAGATCCACTGTGATATTATGGACAAATAGTACTAGAATTTGGTACTACCAGCATGACCCTAAAAGGTATGTCCTGATTTTCTTCCCTGAGGGGATCCCCATGTCTTGGCCATAAAATGTTAAATGACCAGGTACCCAAAGGATGGAACAATTGCCTGACCCTATATAATAGTCAGATCTACGTAAGGGAAAACTAATTAAATGATTAAACTGTTTCCCAAATATCCCCAATATGTCTAGAAACAATCATTCTATACTCTAAACTTCATTCTCTATGTGATCTTGAATCTATGAAATCTTCCAAGGCTATCTGATATGGAATGCCAGTGTCCAACAGACACTTTTTACTGACTATGCACATCATCCCCTGATTTATCTTCATACGTTGCCAAAAAAATGACTATCAATCAAAGGAATATTCACCCCCAGGAGTCTCCTCTCCAATATCAGTAATCCCAATGTCTTCTAACCCTCATTCCATTCCTCCTGATTCAAGGGAACTCAATGTCATGGTTTACATTTTTCTCCCTACAAACATCATGGATATATCAGAACATATGGGACCAATTAATATCTAGTCACTTTTTAGGATTAAAATGTACCCCATCCATAAGCATGAAGTTGATCTTCTTAAAAAGGATGAGTCCCCCTACTCATTTCATGGATTCCTATGAATTATTTCAGTTAATACTCCCCATTTCTTGTTTAGGAGCTCCCTTTGTCGAAGTTCACATACCATATTCATAAAGTTCTCAATCTTTATAATCTTTCATAGCTATTAAAGATAGAAGGTCAGTGTCTTACATACATCTTTTTTTGACTATTCACATCATGCCCTATAGACTATGCATATGTTGCCCACAAAAATGGTCGTTAATCAAAGGAAAATTCATTCTCAGGAGAGTGATTTCTAGTTTCCCAACACTCAAATGACATTGATGTCATGTCACAACCCCGGATTTTGGATACTCAGGGATAACAGATTACATACCATCTTATTTCCATGTGCCCCTAATATACAAAGGACTCCAAACTAAACCGACTATTCACCGGCTCTCCCTCACGCATGTAACAACCGTTTCAGAGTTGTTTCCCCCTTCAAAGCCGACATGAATGTCCAAAATATTTTTAGCCACCACTACTATGGTCATCCACCCACTGCGGATCCTAACAAAAAAATAAATTCAAAATTTTTCATAACCCTTACTGGCCATTTAAAATGGAACACTATTGTCCTGCATACAACATTGATTGACTATGCACATCATGCCTCAGTGGCTCAACATACATTTCCCATAAAAGTAGCTATCAATCATATTAATGTTCATCCCTGAGAGAGTTCTTTCCTACATTCGTATTACTAAAATTGTTCTTGAGAATAATTACTATACAATTTAACAAATCTAGGGTCATGAAAATCTCTAATCCATGTTTGATGGATATAAGAACATTCCTAGATAACAGTCCCAAGTTAGGGCCAGGTACCATTAAGTTTAGTCAATGTTATTCAACTAAAATTATCAATAATGAGTTTGATAGGAAGGACTATGAACTACTAGTTAAAAATACACCATACATGCCAAAGGAAAAATCCCTAGAAGGCTCCTTTGGGTAAAAGACGAGTATTGGTTGATTAAAAAACATTTAAACATCCAAGAAGGCTTAATGTTTGTTAGGTTGAAAAAATGAAATGGGAGGCCTAAGAAAAAGTCACATTATGTCAGCTAAGCTTGTACGAAGAAGGCTTCACCTCAAATAATGGTTGAAATGAAAACAAATTAAATTTTTTGAGGTGTTCCATTAAAACACATCAATTGTTAAACTATGCTCGCTGAGTCCCACAACTCAAGAAAAAAATAGAATATGATTCTATTATTTCAGTTTAACTGGTTTCAAATAATGGTTTAAAATTAATTCATAATTGAAATAATGTTTATATGATAGATTATGGTGAATTAAAATGACTTGAAAAGTCAATGAAAGAGGATTTAATGTCAAATCTGTTTCATAGAATTCAATAAAAATGGAGCAGCAACCTATGTTTAGAGTCTCTCCAAACTATAAAAAAGAAAAAGAATGGGGAAGAGTGAATATCATGAATTAGGATGGAACTACAACAAGGATCAATTTTCCCTTTCCAGATGGATGTAAAGTGATTATTGCGGGCTACCAATAGATGGATCCAAATAAGCTATCTCTTCCATTTCATCCTTGACCATCAGACGCACCTGCTCTAGAATGACATTATGGTCCCTCCCTTTCTTCTAGATGGCTTCATAATTGGCCTATGACGAGGCCATTTAACACCTCAACTCTGTTGCATGGGATTCTCAGTCACACAAATCTTCTTCTTGGGAGTCCAAAAGATCACGATCATTCTCCTGTTCAGCCGATAGATGTTCAATTTCTTCCAAAACATCTCAGAAGGTCACCACCTGGTGATGGGAAGAATTGTACTTGGACAGATTGTCCTAGTAAGAGGCAAGGTCTTCTAGGAAATGACAATTTTGTAGAAATGGAGGTGTATATGCCAATAATCTAAGCCGCTGAAACCCATAATGGTGAATAATCACTGAATATTGTCACCCTCATCAGCAAAAATGGACATAGTTGTCTCTATGGAAAGAGAATATAATTGGATCCATGTATGGTTTCACACTACCTGGGGCCTCGCCGCAACACCAGAAAATTGACCTTACTCTACCTCTTTATGTATATAATCATGAAACATGAGCACAAAAATGTTAAGGGACCTAGGGCAGGTCATCCAAGATGGGAGACTCTCATTTCCCCCATATGGTTCAACCATTGGAACCAATTGCTTAGGACTACAAACGACTTCCAGGGTGATCGGTGATACCCTGCCTATGCCAACCACATTAAGGTCTTGGGCAGTACCCATGTGAGGGGAGCAGTCGAAATTACTCCCTAATGATATTTATTGTACTTATGAGGCCCCTCCAAAACCATTCTGATGAAGAACTAAGCGTCTTCTTACCACAAGGGAAAGGACAAGTGGTGTATCTGTAAAACCCCAAGATATTATGAGATAGATTATTTTTAATTTATTTAATGTATTGTGTTGTATTCTACACCAATATTAGTATTCACTATACAAAACACCCTATTTTCTTACAGAATATGCAAGACTATTCTTGTCTTGTGTTGCACACAATTTCAAGATCCTTTGATAGAATTCATTTCAAGAAACCCTGAGTACAGATTTTGTTCAATGAATAAGTGAACTATGTTTGGATTATGTAATACTCCACACCAAATAAAGCGTTCACTACATGCAATACTGACTTGTCTTGCATTACATGCAAGAGCGACCTTTCTCGACAGTTTGCGTTGTACGCAATACCATGTTTCACTAAACAATGATATCTTATTAAAATATTATATAACTATCCCTTATGAATAGTATTATCCACATTTTGAATTTTATATAACGTTTTAATTCATCCTAAAAATTTTATTGAACAAAATTTGAGGATGAAAAATCATTTTTTTGTATAAAAGAAGTATTTTTTAAAAAAATGTATTTTTAACACAATTTGTTGGAACACCCATTTTAAATCTAGTTTTTGACACAATAATAAGTTAAATTTTACAAAATAAACATCCTCATTGTTTGTAAGACAAAAACATTTACGTTTGATAATTTTTGGATATTTTTCTAATAAAATTCATATTTTGATGAATAGTGAAAATACGGTAAATTTTAATTTTAAACAACATTTTCATCAAAATAATTTATATAGTTAATATATTTTATTGAATTGTTTTAAAGTATAAATAATATATATTTTTATAGTTTTTCTAAAATTTAAGTCATTTTCATTAATTTTACATTGAATTCATATGTAAAAACTATTCTATATTTTATAAATTTTAAAACTAAAAGCTATTTTTTTCGACAATGGGATTAATTTCAAATTAATTACTGCAACTTCTGTGTTTTGAATTTGGAAAATGGATTCCATATTTGGAATCATAATGTTAAAATTGTTTAAATATTAAATTTTTTAGAGAATATGAATAGTAATATCATAAATTATTTTATTTACCATGGTTAAAGTGTAAATCTATTAAATAAGGCCGATAAAATAATATTATAATAATACTAAACACCCATAACACATAATCTAGTTATAGTGGATGAGATATGTCCGACCATGGGAATCCTTGAGATGATTTTGGGGACCCCATGGATTCACTTGGATGTGAAAATGAAACTTTTTATAATTAATTTAAATATATGATAATTATTACCTAAACATATATCTTTTTTTAAATCCATTTAAATATGGGGTTATATAATAGATATCTATGTCTATAAATAGTCATTATAAATATTGAATGATTTCCTACATCATGATATTTTATTTATAATTATTAGATATTAGGATAATATATTTATTTAGGACATAATTATGATGTAGTGATTAACTTATTAACAATGATTCAAATAAATGAATCTATAACCATTATAATATATTTAATTTGAACATGTTAATGTCATGCATGAATGTTATAGATTCCACTGACATATTTTGGATAATTTAATTCCTTTGGATCAAAGTAATATGTTTGTTATAAATTAATTAAAAAAAGTCAAGTATTAATAGTATCCAAATTTCACATAATTCATAAGTAAAAAAATAAAATACTTTATTTAAATATTTTAATTTCATAAAAATATAATATTTGGTAAAATGGTTAATATACATCCAAATATTCCATAAATTACATTTTTTTGGTTTTTTGACATGATATTATAATTAAAATAACCCACAATGTTTAAATAACATGATATCATTGTTAGATTAAAAAGGGTAAAATAAGGGTTAAACAAAAAATACAAGGATAAAAAAATATTCAAAACCATTCCAAAAATTATTGGATGGTGTGTAATAGAACTTAAATCATCTTATCATAGAATTAAATTATGTTTTTTTCTTTTTAAATTGAAATTTAATTTATAATAAATTACTATTTTGTAAATTTCAAATAGTTCCTCTCTCCTCTCTTATAAAAATGCACATCCACCATCTCTTGTTAAATAAATTTTTTAGACATAATTCTTGATTAAAGCCTATAAATTAACCTTCTCAATATCCTGAGTTACATTTTATAGGTGCTGGTATTCTCAAAAAACCAACACTAGTCCCCTAATAAGAAATTTAAAGGAGGCACCTAGAGGAAGATGTAATATCTTATATCGAGTCTTTCAAATTTATTTCTTCCTCTTCATCCTCTTATTTATTTGTTTTATTGTAATGTAATTACAAAATTATTAATCATGTACTGATATGTCGTTATTAATATGAATCAACCCTCATTCACCTTCTATCCTTCCTACAAAAAACACAATCATTGTGCATGCGTTTGTACAGATTACCCTCTCTACACCGTGGTGTAATATGTTTTTCACCACCACCTTACATGAAATGGTATAATTGTATAAATAATAACTATATATGATTATTATAACATGATACTAATTCTGATATACTATTCTCCATCCAATTCAATACCATTCAACAACTACAGGAATGAAACCCTCGCTCGTCCGTACATACGGCTTACAATCTCCACGACGCGATGAGATTTATTCTCCATGTTAACCATTCAAGATTGATTATAAAGTATATTCAATAAATAATCATGAAATATATAACAAAATAATACTCCATTGATATGAAAGTGGATTATGTCGTGTTAGTAATGATAACAATCATAGCAGCACGATCAGGTATCACCAAGATCCATAATTAGCGAAGAACTATGGGTTGAGACTGTCCCCATAATTGAACAGTCAGAAGAAGTGTGGTCTGTTTTAGGAATCCAAATTACCTGGAAAACCTATAGGGGAGGTATGACTCATAAATGACAACATGATCTATATGAGCAGTTAGCATCTCGTCCTGAAGCACAATGAGATATGAACATTTATCTAAATAACCATTTGTGTCACCACACAACGACCCAAGTGGGGTAGGATGCGGTGCAAATGAGAAACAAGAAGCATTGTTAAACAAGAAAACCACATTAATTACTCATAAAGTCTTAAGAGGAACAGAGAAAATGTTGAATATTTTGTGTTGAATGTCAGAATGAGAATCCATTATAGTATGTCGGTATTCATAATATGGGAAGTGTTCTTCCATCCACCAGTACAGAAATTGAAATGTTTCACTAATTCCGTGTGGGGGCCTACCTTCATGTATTTTTCCCAATAATTCATAAAGAATTAAAAGGGTATAAAGAGACAAATAAATTGAATGACCCTCTCCCAGAGGGCCCTCTATCATCAATGTACAATCCCAAACCCTGGTATATACATCGTGGGATGAGAAAAGTCATCCGCTCAAAACGTGGAAATGAAACCTGTTTGTCTATGAGTAGGTGATACGTCTTATTGAAGATCATATACCCATGTGGTATATCGTCCCACTTCAAGTGTAGAACAATATGACCATGGATTCTGGAATGACCGATGGGATGGATGGGTTCAACTGGTGAGACCCATAGGCCTGGGTCTATTCGGCTGCAAGAATGACACGATCAACACCTTGAATTGGATGAGTGAGCAAGCCTGGTGTGGATGAAGGTCTAATCCCTCTCCAATGACCAATAAACTCCATGTCAAAGGGGACACATGGTCAGTATCATTCCAGGTAGAGGTTTCTAGGAGAAACTCACTGTAAATATCTCCATGGATGGGGAGTCCTCAGATCTGGTGGATATACCATAGGAAGATTCCCAACTCCCAATGCAATAAGTGGAAGGTGATGGTGCCTAAGCCCCAGTGGCTCAGTATTTTTGGAAGGATTTATCCTAGGGAGAAGACTGAAAACTGAGAAACCCAATATGCCTAAAAAAATCTCACAACCTCCAACTAGTAGGGGGAGTCCAAACAGGTCTGATGTACCCAGAATTCCTAGGCCCACTAATCATAGAAAAACCCTCCAACCCATAGATCCCATTTGGTTATCCTCCCACCATTAGGATTTTTGTGGTATATTTTTATAATGGATGGTTACTCTTGGGTTCTTAGTCTTAGGATAGCATTGCAACCCTCGTAGTTTCAATGAGTCCATGATGAGCCTCCTAGTATGAAGACGTTATCCTGAATCAGAGTGGTGATGAATTCTCCTTCTTGGGAAATGTTTGCACGATCATGTCATTGTGGTGACCCTAAGAGGATAAAAGGCATATCAGGGTCTGCCAATGGCATGGGAACGTCATTATGGAGACTGAAGCTGTGAAGTGGAAACTACACCGATAGAGGATAGGCCAAAATATCTGGCATCAAGATACTCTTTAAAAAGATATCACAAGTAATGATGTGCGCTTGATGATGATCACCACCATTACCCCCCAAGGTTTCTCTTGTCTTCGTAAATTTTATCGTATCCTGAGAATCAGTCATTGGTGTCTACACAGAATGATCGGTATGTCGATAAAATGTCAGTACAATAAAAGTTGTTAGACAAAGGATATGGATGAATGGCTAAAGCACTTAAAATATGTCCACATAATAATTTTCGTACTGTTTCTAGAGATGGTACATGGAAAGCAAAATCCGCGTACTACAAAGTTTGATGACGCAACCCCACATATTGCTACGATATGAATTTTCATATCACCGTGTATAGCCCCGGTATGTGAGCCATCTGCGAGGTGTTGGCCCAAGGATCATTGGCTGGTAAACTGAAAGGTTTGAAAAAAGTGTATACCATGAACCTAGGCCTTTATTAAGTTCATCTTCAAGAGTTATGTATTGGTCTTTATGTTCAAGTTATGAATTCATAATGTATGTTCCATCGATCCATGTTTAGTATGTGGACACGCCATCCGCGTATCATCCTCGTAAGTGGAATCGATATTATAGTAATAAAATTTCCAACGCTATTCCTAGAAACCAAAATATGGTACGCGTACAGAGAAATGGTGAGAATATTGGTTTGCGGTAAATATGAAGAGTTTTGTGAAGGGGAATTTTTCAAGGATCACAGTACGCAAGAGGATAGGAGGCTGGGAATTTCGATAGGGCTTTTCCCCATGTGAAAGAATAAAATAAAAAATACATAGTCCCCTATATATAAGTGTGGTCACCTCTTATCGAGCTCATCTATTCTACCGCGAACCATTTTAGTTTAGGACCACTTAAATATCATAATATTTCACTTTTTATTCTCAACAGACCCCACTCTGATGGGGGGAATTTGTAGGGTCCTGAAAATTCTTCCAATGGAATAAAATACAGCAAAAATCACTTTGCATAAGAAATAAATTACTATTACAAGTCTAGTAATGTGAATGGAATGAAATTGAGTATCAAGATTTATAAGAAACATGATGGAAAACATTTTTTCCAAGGATATTCATGTGGCACACGTACCATCAGCTGGAAAGGTCTGCAGACCCCAATATTGCAAACTAATAGGTATGTTTAACGATCTACAAACCGCTGGACCACAGACCGATGTCCAATGAACAAGGGGTACAATGAACCACGTCGCCAATGGACTCATGTGCACAAAGACCATCTGTGTACCATCGCACAAACTTAGAAGTTCATGGATGAAGAAAAATATTCGGGTTTGGTGATCCAATATCGTGAACTGAATCCTCCACAAACCCTGGATTGACCAAGTCTTTTGCAGGTCAGGATATATCTTCATTGTCCTCCACAAATGGTGTCGCGCGCCCAATAGATACAATTTCCCAGATGTTCTATAAAATGATGAACATAGTAATGACATAAAACTGAGGAAAAAAACTTGAAAGGGACTCAGAGATTGGAAGAAAGAATTCAGATAACATTATGTCTCTTTTCTTGATTTATCGGTGAAGCACAAATTGCAAACCACACTCTATGTAGGTACAACTGTCCGTGAACCATTAATCATGGGAATTGAATAATAAAAATAGAACTATGAACCTAATTAGTGAACTGATAACCACAAAAAATTAGTGGATGAATTCCCCAAGAACAATTATCCCCCTGACCCTTCTCTAATATGTTTCTCCCTGTAGTGTATAACAATGTGGACTGAACCCGGTGCCGCATAATGCATCAGTATACAGATGGAAAACAATGTGGTGTCATGGGCCACATTCCACAATAGTACTCAGTGATCTATACCCCTATTTGATTTCCGCATCAGTATGTGGATGGCCCCTTTTCCAACATACCACTACGGTATGTAGAGCCACCCCATCCCACAAAAGAAACTAGTATGTGGAATGGGTTATTTTAGGGTATCATCCCTTTGGTTCCAACCTCAAAAGTCCATTAATGTGTAGTCCTCCATTATCCCTCCATGAACCAGTCCTACAGTGTCATTCCAAAGCCTCATCCAATGCCACCTCACCCGTACGGCCAGACAATTAGGTGCATCAACGCACCCCTTTGAGTCTACATACCCTTGGTAAGTGGAGTCATGAAGGCTCTCCCAACAATGGTTCGGGCTTCAAGAATGCATGTGGGTATATATTCCCATGGTAACCCAAATTCCAAACATGGGAAGCTGACGTGAAACTCCCCATTGTAGGGATTAAGGGCGATTACTTTATTTTCCATTTAACGGGATTTAATGATCATTTGAAGGGGTTATATACGCTCCCCCCTTTTCCGGAGGATGAAACTCCTCCCTTTCCCAGAATGTATTATGAAGCCCTCCCACTAAGGTATGTCCCAAATATTCTGAGGCTAGGACACATGACCTTCAATGTTATTTCAAGTTGGAGGGTTCATTGCTCTTTGCCCTCAACCACAGTCACCTCATCCCCTACAATCAATGTCTCTCCCTATCCCACCAATAAGAGAGGAAGCATGTGCATTGTTGAATCTCTCACGTCCTCTTGTTTCACACACTAAGCATGACTCACCTTGTTTTAGAGGCTTGTGACCATTAAAACATCCATGCGAATATGAACAATGAGAATGCTCATTCCAAACCTAATCAGGATACGTAGGACACATAAAATTATACCTGAGATAAAAAGGGTGGCATACCATAAATGGTTCACCTAATCATTTTTTGAACAAGAAATCTGATTCCTTATTAAATCAGGATTCATAAGATGCATAACTGAAGTATCGAGCTCAAAATTTTTTCCATCCATAAGGGACCACCCAATAATGCCCACTCACTGGACAGCTTCAATGCTAAGCCCCAACTAATCTGAACTACATGGGCTTTGATTCCACTATTTAGGATAAGTATGAAACCCATCATATGGGTCTTATCCCAACATTAGTTCACCTTCCTTCCCCCTGGTTGATGATAAAATATAGAGTTCCTATTATATGGCTCAAGTCAGCATCACCTCTATAACGTAAAATATATGCATGCTTATGAAGATCTTGAAAATAAAGGGTACCATGGACACACTCTTCCGGAATGAACCAAGGATTCACAAACATATGAACTCTACATAAATCTATAAGAGAGTACTGGAACAGGAAACACTCCTCCCCTAGAAGGGTGAGGTGAGCCTAGAATCCCATCCTCTCATCCAATGGAGTCCTTAGGTGTTATTGGCAGAATAATCAATCAATGAGGGCCTTCCTACAAAAATCATGTCTTTGGATTATGGATACCAGGGCCATTATGAATTCTTGGCTCTATGAATAAACCCATCAGAGACCATCTGAGGTAGTTATATCCACTGATGGGTGATTGGACAAGTAAATGACCCACGTGCAATAGCCTGTTGCGAGAAACATTTCCCACGGGGTTAATCCAACCATCATTAATGGATAATGTCGTTGAATTGGTAAAAACAAAATGAATGGAGAATTCGATGAGAACCCCTCTCTATAGAAAAGGGACAGGTGATGATCCTCATTTTACTATTTTTACACCCCCCAAAACGTGCCACCATGGATGCAGAACACATATACACATATACATGTGTATTATACATACATATACACATGAATATATATATATATATATATCCAACACATTGACATAGTTATAAATATATAAAATCAATTTAATATCACATAATAGTACATATTCATTTTATTTTAATAATTGTTTAAATTATTAAATTATATATTAATATATCATATTTATATTAATATTATTCATTTTTTTAATAATTCTGTATGGTTATCACATTTCACAATGCTAGGGTTTGCATGCGAGGGTTTCACATGGCTCCCATTGTGCTTGTTTAGTGGCATGAAATGAAAAAAGTGATGAGTGTGACTCTACTTCCACTATGAACTGAGGATGCATCAAACATATGCTGTTCACAGGTGTGAAAATGATAATGGGTCTATATAGTGTCTATCCTTAAGGTTTTCATGGAGTGGAGTAGAGTTTTTCACTATTTGCATGGCTATTTTGTGGTGTGACAATTGAGATGACTATTTTGTGATCATATTCTAAAAGGTGACATGGAATTTTGGGGGTATTCACATTTCACCATTTCATGCATAACTAATTAAATGAATATAAATAATTCTTATATCAATATTGTAGTATTTTGTGTTGTCAGTGTTTAATCATTTTTGATTAGTTTAGAATTTAATTTCATGCTCATTTCATCAAATATAGTTTCATGCGGCAATTGGTTGTGTAACCATAGATATGCCTGTGTGGCCATTCTCTCTCAAGGGATTATTGGGGTGATGTAAGTCTAATAACAATAGTGTAACCAATGCATGGATATTTTCCAGAATATCTAAACATACAACTACAAAACCCTCAATAATCAATGTTAGAGTTTATCAAATCAAGATAAAAGATTTTATAAAGGAATCCTTTATCGATTTTTAAAAAATTCAATTAAATTATTGTTATTTTCAATACGTACCTTTATCATTGTTTTTAAGAAATCATAAATACCAACCGAAATCAATGGTTATTTATTATGCTTATAAATGACACCGTTTATTAATTATTTTATTTAGTACTGATAAAGTGTATTTTCCATTATAAGAAAATTAATTCATTAGAAATCATTTATTAATATCTAAATATATTTTAATTGATTAAAATATGACATTTTTTAGTAAATATGATTTATATATTTCAAAATATACACTTTCACTTAACATGTAGTTATAAATATACAATAAAATCAAAATTATACATATATATATATTAATTAAATATTATTTATATAAGAAAAAATATGCTTTATAAATCATCTACATTTTTCTTTCATATATTTAGTGAAAATAATTTATTAATTTAATTGAAGATTTATAATAAAATTTAAAAAATATACAAATTACGAAAATTTTAGAAGTATAGTAGAGTATTCGATTTCCCATATATAAATTTTTGAAATGAAAATAATTTTATTGATACAAAAAAAATTAAAATAATATGTTAATATTATTTTTATATTTTTAATTAATATTTCATATAATAAGTTTTTAATTATTACATTTTATTAATTTTCAAAATTTATATTCAATGTATAAAATTTATTACTATTTATAATAAATATATATTATATATTTAATTTATTCAATTTTATAAATAATTATGTCACTAATAACTTTTTAATATTTTTAAAATATTTTCATTTTTAATTTGATAATGATGTTTTAAATTTAATTTGTTTTTCATCTTGATTTATATTTATTGATTAACATTTAAATCTTTTATACAATATTTTATTGAAATATAATTTGTATGTATTCGTTTACATTTAAATATATATTCATTTTTTAAAATTATAATTAGTAATTAATCATTTTTTTAAATATTTTTTCAATCTATTCATCTTTTAATTAAATTTCACTCATTTTTAATAATAAATTATTTTATATTATCTGGTTATTATAAATGTTGACAATTTTTTTATTTTTTACATAATATATTGATTTTAAATGTTTATTCATTTAATATTTTTGTAATTTATTCATTTTCAATATTTTTAAACAAAATTATTCATTAATAGATATAAGATTTTAAATATGTAAATATATTCACACACACACATATATAATATATTTCCTTAAATATTATTTATATAATAAAAAATATGTATATTTACATTAAATAAGTCATATATTTTTTTATAAATGGTTCATAATTAAAAATTAACCATAATTAAAAATATTGACTAATTTTATCACGTAATGGATGTATAATTAAATTTCATTTATTTTTAAAATTAAAAAATATCAAACACATGTTCCTTTAATTTCAAACATACATATATTTAATTAATGAACTTTTATATTGAACGAACATAAAGAATATATTTTTTCAATTTATTCAATTCTTAATAATCATTTAAGATATAATTTTTTATAGCATATATTTGATATATATGATATTTCCAATTGTAAAATTCCATCCATTTTTTATATTTTTAATCAATATATATTATTTATAACTTTTTAATATTGTTTTGAATCTATTAATTAAAAATATTATTTAATTTTAGTAATATTAATAGTTTTACTATCTTCGTAATTTAGTAATTTTTACTTTTTCATTGTTTAATATTTTTTATCAAATTTTATTATTTTTTATTAACATTTATGAAATAACATTTAATTTTTTTAAAAATAGTTTTAATTTATATAATTAATATGTCTTCATATTCATTTTAACTTATATTCAATTTTACATT
The DNA here is from genome assembly GCA_963277665.1 of Viscum album. Lineage (NCBI taxonomy): Eukaryota > Viridiplantae > Streptophyta > Magnoliopsida > Santalales > Viscaceae > Viscum > Viscum album. The sequence continues at coordinate 2,128,146,039 of OY728119.1, forward strand.
TTCTTAATAATCAATATAATTAATACCATGTTCCGCCACTGATGTGGCGCATTTACGAGGGATGTGGAAATGGAACGACAAGAATCATCACTCGTCCCTTTTTCTATAGGGGATAGTTCCTGTCAAGTTTACCATTCCTTTTTTTGACCCATTCCTCATCATTATCCTACAATAAAGGTTGAACTAACCCTATGGGGAAATGTTTTTCCCAGTTGGTGATTGCGTGGGGGTCAATCAGTCAAGAAATCAGTCCTTCTCGGATATAACTTCCTTAGATAGTCTCTAATGGGTATATTCATAGAGCCATGAACTCCCAATAGCCATAGTGTCTATGAATCATGGACCTAATTTTCAAAGGCTAGTGCTTTTCAACTGAACATTAGGCCAAGGACTCATGAGGAATCTATTGGTTTAAAGGATGGGAGGTCAGGCTCACCGCACCCTTCTTGGGGAGGATGGTTGCTTTTTTCAAGAATCTCTTATAGAATTAAGTCGGGTTCATATGTTTGGGAATCCATTGTTCATTCCCGAAGAGTGTTTCCATGATCTACCCTTGGTTTTCAAGATCGTAGTGAGCATGCATATGGGTTTGATGATATCGAGGTGATGTCAGCTTATCCATATTATAAGGAACTATGGATTGTAACGTCATTCAGGGGGTACGGAGTGTATCATGATTTTTGGATCATGACCAAAAAGAGGGATTCATACATATCCTCATGAGTTGAATTAGAACCCACGTTGTTCAAATATGTGGGGCTTACACATCGAAGCTGGCCATTTGATAGACATCATTGGGTGGACCCTTTTAGAATGGGCACCATTGTGAGATCACGCCATCTAGTTGGTGTCCTAGATATCCTAATTTGATTAGGAATCAGAGTTCTTTTTGTTCAAAAAGGTGTAAGGATTACACATGGAAGCTTTCCATTTGATAGGTATGATTGGTTATAACCTTTTTGAATGGGAACCTTTTTGAGCTCGGGCCTTATGGTAGGCGTCCTACATATCCTGATTTGTTCAGAAATCATAGTTATTGGAATTCAAAAAGGTGTGTGGGTTACACATGGAGGCTACCCATTACATAGATATGATTGGGTGGACCGTTTAGGAATGGGCACCCTTTTGAGGTCGATCCTTCTGGTAGACGTCCTACAAATCATGATTTCTTCACGAATCAAATTTCTCATAGTTCAGAAAGGTATGGGGCTTACGCATGGAATCTTCCAATTTGATAGATATGATTGGGTGGAACCAATTGGAATGAGGACCCTTTTGTGATCAATCCTTCTGGTAGGCATCCTACGTATCCTGATTTGATCTGGAATCAATGTTCTCATAGTTCAGAAGGTGTGGGGATTATGCATGGAAGCTGCCCATTTGAGGGGACATGGTAGGGTTTACCCTTTATGGATGTGCACCTATTGGAGCTCAATAATATTGGTTGGTGTCCTACATATACTTATATGGTTAGGAATCAGAGTTACCTAAGGTCAAAATGTTTTCTGAGGTGGGAATCCACATCAACCTCTAAGCCCACACGAGTCTTGCTCTGTGTGAGAATCAAGAGGATTTCAAAGATCTCACAAAGCACATCCCTCCTCCCCTATTGATGGGGGAGGGATATCCCACTGTGTAAGAGGTCTAGGGTATGATGTGAAAGGGCATAGAGATATGGGCCTTTAATTGTGAAATGGCCTTAATGGTCACACGACCCTGCCTCTGAAGATTTGAGAATTACCTCAGTGGGAGGGGCCCTGAATGGATCATATGGGGTATACAATAGTTTAATGTCATACATCTTGGACAATGGAATCATAGTTTAACATCTTGTGGATATGACTATTTGGGGTATTATATTTTAGTGTCATTCAATGAGATCCACTTTATAAAGAAACCATGATTTTCTCGACGAAAATCTTGTTTGGATAATCCGATGTGCCCCAAACATGAGTGGGACTGAATGTGTAAACCATGATTATGGAGGATCTCCCATTAGAGGAAATGATGTGGGTCTTGTAATCCATTAATGCGTACAAAGGTAGGATAGGTCTCTCCTAATGATGAATTTGTCTCTTGTTGATAGGCCATTTTTTGTGCAACATATGCAGAGCCACTGAGGTATGATGTTCATAGTTAAGAAGATGTGTCGTCAAGACATTGAATGTCCATTTCTAATGGTTGAGGTTGTTTATAAAGATTTGAAATCACCCAGTATACTACAGTTTAAAGTCATATATCTTTTATGATGATTAAATCTTGGATAATCATGTTTTAATGTTTCTACATGCCTCATACGTGAAATAGAATAAGTGTGTAAACAATGATTCAAGGGATTCTCGTATAAGGAGAATTGATATTGGGATTTCAATCTATTTGGGATTTAAGAGGTAGGAATGGACTCTCCACAGGATGAAGTTTCCTTTGGTTTACAACCATTTTTGTGGGAAACTTATTCAGAGCCACTATGGAATGATGTTCAGAGTCAATAAAGGTGTATGCAAGACACAATCCTTCCACTTCTAATGGACGGGGAGGATTATGATGATCCAAAATCACCTTGTATTCTACAATTTAAGACCATATAGCTTAGACGATAACACATAGTTCATGGTCATATGGTAAGGACTAATAACATACAGTTTGACATCATGTGGTTAGGAAGATAACTCATAGATTATGGTCATTGAGTTTGGGACATTTGTGGTAGGAGCCATTATTAACTAAAGGATAATTAGGTGTGGATGTTCTGACTTGCCTCGAACATGAGAGGGAAGGATTGTGGAAACTGTGAATATGGGAATTCTCAGATTAGGAGAAGTGATATGGGGAATGGAATCCATTGAGGTATATAGAGGCAGGAAATAACTCTCTTGAGATGAATTTGTCTCTTGTTTACATGCCATTTTTGTTGGAAACAAATGCAGAGCCATCAGGGAATGATGTGCAAAGTCAATCAGAGGTGTCCTTAGGACACTGGACTCCCACTTCTGATGGCCAAGGAGGTTTATGAGGATCTAAAGTCACCAGATACATAGAGTTTGATGGATGTAAAGGATGTGTTCAATAATTTTAGAAACTTTTTGTTTATGATTGTCCATAAAGTAATGGGTCAAGATGGAATAAGATGTTAGAGATAAGGATTTTTGGGAGGTTCATAAAGAATTTATATCCTCATGTCATTAGAGAGATGAATGTTTGGGCCAAATATGGGTGCAATGGAAGATGTCCTTATCACAACTTGGAAAGATTGTGGTACCACCCTACATTTTTCATGAGTGCATGTGATGGAAGAAAAGGGACTGACTCAGTGGGTCGGGACTGAAGTCTTGCATTGATCCCGAGTGGGGGTGTTGGGGAGGAGCCCCTACAGCATGGACCAATGGGCCGAAATGGTTTTCTGCATAGGGTGTCTGAGTAAGAGTCAGCCACATCGGAGTGTCAGCAAAAGAGCTAGCTGCGGACTGTCTGTTCGTGATTGGGGAGTCCATGTAAGAGCCATCCACCTACGATGGTACACATAGGAACATTCCATGAACAAACATCCACATAGGGGCTCCACGTAATATATTCTTCATATAGGCACCCTTGTACCTTTTTCCCACATATGGTTATCCGAAAACCATTTTATTATATATTTTTTTGGTTCACTAGTTGGACATAGAGGGTCTTCAAAATATGGTCCATGAGGTGGACTTTTGTGAACTGTTTTCCATATATGGTTCATGGGATGGATTATGCAAACTGCTTTGGATGCCAGATGGAGTCCTGTGAACCGCTTCTGGTGTGGGATAAATTTCACCCACACCCTATGCATTCTTCATCCACTTTTCCCCCTTCCCATAGGATCTCTCCTCATCTTCTACACCAACCTGAACCCCCTAGTGGTCCTTTTAAAGACAAGCAAGGAAGATGTATTCGTGGTACATGTTTCGCCTTCTCGTAAAGCCCATGGAGGAAACCTGGAATGCAGAAGACTCGGTCAATATGGTGTTTTCGGATGTTTGGTATGTCGTTGAAAACCCTTTAGTCCACAAACCACATCATTCACAGTGATGGTACCCTAGGTGCACTTCTTTAGGATTCTCACTAGCAAAAACCGCTCACAGTGGCTTCGATTCATGGGTGGAAATTGACCGTGAACATTTCCATTCACTGGCCACCGCCTCACGATCCAGTGAACCGTAGGCCATCCTCGTATTGGTGGTTCTCCTTTTATTCCTTCCACTAACCATTCCCAGTGATGGTATGCGACCAGGCTGGATTCTTTTGAAAATCATGATTTCTTCAATATTCATCTCATATTTGAAATCAAACAAGCATCCATCTACCTTACTGTTCATGTGTGAGTATTTACTTCCCCTTTTATAAATTTCTAGGACCATAAAAATGCCCCCCATTGGAATGGGATCTAATCAGGATGAAGAGGAGGTTATTCAAATGTAGAAGTTGTCCTAACATGAATGGAAGGATAATGGAATTATTTTTTTAGGTTCCAAGGGACTCAACGAGCTTAGTGCGACTATTACTGAGGTTTTATGGAACATCTCACTAACTTTAATGTCTATTTCATTTTAACACAAATTTTTTCCTAAGCCTATTTGACATGGGCTAAGTGGGTATGAGATGTATATTTCTTAAGAACCCATTTGTGGGTTTTTGACCTTACTTGCACCTTATCGGATGGCTTAATGTGTTTTGTTTTAGCGAAATGATACTCTACTTTTACTTAGAGGTTCCTTCGGCATATTTTCCCTCTAGAGAGTATAACATCTTCTGTTTTTTCTATTAGTTCATAGTCCTACAAATCAAACATAATATTGATGTTTTATGTCAAATATCAATGAACAAATTTAACATGGTAGGGCCCCGAGATGGGACTCTTATTCAGGATGTCCAATTATTCTTCTGACATGGGTTATGGAATTTTCTTGACCATATATTGGAGGATTCGGGACATGTATGAGGCTTATGAGCCGCTTTAGGAATACAGAGGTAAGAAATGACACTCCTAAGGATGAATTTTCATTTTATTGGTGTTCATTTTTGTGGGAGACATATACAGTGCCATAAGGGCTGATATACATAGTCCTGAAAATGTGTCCATAGGACACTGGCCTTATGTTTCAGATTGACGGGTAGGATATTTCTAATTTTTTATTTAACTTGATGTTGGGAGCCACAATAGGTGTTTGGCCTAAGTAGTGTTTTCTGAGAACATTAGTAACATTAATATCTACCATGAGAGGGAAACTGTTCCTGTAACACCCCAAGCATCCATGATACGCTTCTCTTTCAATAATGAAATAGCTTGCATTGTATGCAAGTTCGAGATTCTAACACACTGCGAACAATCAAAGTAGTAGTTATGAATAGTAAAACCGACATTTTGAAATTATATAAATTTTATATTTCAATATGGAATTCATTTTTGTATTCGGAATATCGAAATTAACCTAAGATGAATTTTTTGTGATTTTCTGAGAACTTCCAATTTTCTATGAATAGAGAAAATACATAAAAACAACATTTTTAATAAAAATAATTTGTAGTGATAAATTATACTATTGAGTGGTTCTAGAGTATAATTATAATATATTTTTAACATTTTATCCAATAGTGGCCATTAGAATTAATTTCACTTTGAAATTGGACATAAACAATTTTCAATCTTTTGATATATATTGTTTCTTAAAAACACGCTATTTGTTGTGACAACGGGAATTAATTATTAAATTAATTAATTGAACTTATATTTTTTTAATTTTGTAAGATAGAAATCATTTTTTAATTAGGGATATCAAATATATCTTTGGGTGAATTTTTGGTATTCTTCTGTAAAACGTCGATTTTTGATGAATAGTGAAACCACTAAGTGGTAGTAAAAACTGATTTTTCGTTTAACTGAAATCTTACCACCTCTGTGTTTTGAATTTCCAAAATCTGACATACATCATTGTCATTTGAAAGTAAAATTTGGTTCAATGTGATTAAAATAATTTTTGGTGAACAGTAACTTTTAAGTTCTATTAATCGCGATTAAAGGTAATTAGTGTAACTTAAGGTAAATATAATGTTATAATAATATGAAATTACCTTTACACTTGTCCTACCCTTATTGGGTGATTCATGGCCGACCAATAAAATCCATGTGTCAACTTGGGGACCCCATGGAGCCACTTGTCTAAGAAAATGACATTAATAACTTTTTACTTAAAGTAAAAATAAACTTGTCACAAAGGTGTGTTGTTTTACTAAAACAATTATTACATAGGGTTATATATGTTAAATTTTGGACTATAAATATTAATTGGAAAGCTAAAAATATTTCCTAAATCATGGTATTTTTTCTATAATTTTTAGAAATGAAATAAAATAAATTTTTATAACACCATGATGATGCAACGATTACCTCATTAATTAACGATTTAAATAAAATGAAAAGATAATGTAAAATATAAGACATACACATGTCAAAAGACTATTTGATGAGTATATTTCGAACCCTTATCACCTTATCCTAGAAATATAAAATTTTGGGACCTTTGAAATCCGAAAATCAATTCATAATAATGTAACATTTCATGACTTTCCAAGAGTGCCCATCCACTGCTATTATAAAAGGCCCCCACCACTAACACATTATTCACATGTTACAAGCCATTTGGCTTGGAAAAACTCTGCTCAAATACCCTCTCAACATTCCTCCCTTCATCCTAGAAGCCTTACCTTAGTCAGAAAGCTCTTCAAGAATCCATTTTGGCTCAAACTGAGGGGAGTAACCCAATTTAAAGGTAATGTCTTCTCTTTTGTAGTTTTGTATTATTTTGCTTCTCCAACCCCCTAAAATCTTTTTATTATTTTCTTTTCTAACAAAACTAGTATCCTCAATATACTTTGATGTTTTTTTGAGAAGGATTTTATTTACACTTACACACACATTCTCCTAATGGTTAATGAACATATTGTTTCTGTGGGTGGCGAATTACTGCCTCACGAAACGATGATTGTTCAATCTTCTTTTAACACCTCTCATGGTGTCCATTATAATGACACAATTTTATATATGATATATATTATGTTTATGTTTTCCTTATTATTATGTATTTTTCATTTATGGAATACCTTTATGATTTCCATTATGGGTAAATGCGATAATTTCATTTTAGGAAGTGCAGACTACAACCCCCTCAATGTGTTTTGAATCGTTAATGACATATGTGGGATGTATAAAGGATGGAGTAAATGATATTATATATGATAATATACTAGAATTATAATATACCTTTATATCATTATGATTTCATTCTATTAAATACGAAATAGAAATGAAAGTAGCGTTCGTGCGTACATACGACTTACCGTCTCCACGAACGGTGCATTTCATTTCATACCTCTAAATGTTTTGTAATATTATAAATGCATGTATATACTGGATATATATATGATATATATGATATCTAAATCATAAATATAATTCTGGATATAATGGATATTTTACCACATGAACAACTTGTAATTATAAGAAGTTTATTTTTGACTCAAGTACCAAAGATCGACAAAACGACCGTTATTAACTTAAATAATTAAATAATATTCATAACATGGTAATAAGTGATATACAAGAAATAATGATCAAGAAAAAGGTTCTTAAGGAAGTATAAATGAACTCTAGTTTATTAGTAAATAGATTAAATAACGATCGAGTCACGTCGGACACGAGGTAAGGGAACATCTTAACCCAATTTCTATTCATTGGGTTTATCTCCTATTTTCAAATTATGTCATGATGTTATTATATCCTATATTGTATTTGTACTTTCATTATGTGTACTTATAGTGAATACACATAATAGATCTATTTTATTTAAAAAATGATCTTTGTAAGGGACTTCGTCTCAATCTCCTTTCATTGAGGCATATTTTGTTTTATACACAAATTTATTTTATACAGTGTATAAACCCCTTTGACTTTTACGTTTATTCAAAATTAATATTTTTATATGAAGTGGTTTACTAAACAACAAAAAGGAATTTTTTTCTTGTCGTATGTATGCGGTGAAAACGACTTCTCTGCCGCCGTGACCCTTATTTGAGTTTCAGCTTCCTCTACAAGCCATAAATGTTTTTAAATGAAAAATAAATAACATGTTTTAATTTTCTTTTATTTTGGTATTGAAAATGGTTTTGATAATGTTTTTATTATATAAATATTTTGTATTGATATCTTGTGATTGAAATGTGGAAATTTTATGTTTCCTTTATGCATGTTTTATGTGATACGATTATGTTATGGTTTATGATATGCTTAAACATGTTCATATGAGGAATGCATTGGACTTAATATGTGACAGGTGGAGCCCGTTATAGCTCCTCGATGCATCAGTAGGTCTCATGAGACAAACTAGTGTCTTGGCATGAGGCCTTGACAAAATATTATATGTAGTCTTGGCACGAGGCCTTGGCTACGTGGTTATGATAGTCTGGCATTATACATTCCATAAATATGAAAGTGTTTATTGATATTGCATGTGATTATTCGACTAGTAGAATATCCATGTGAATAAGTAAATGGAATTATTTATTTTTATTTTTTCCGTATTATGCTGAAGTTCAAGTTTAAAAGGATTTTATTTTAGTTATACACTACCTTAAATGTTAATATTTATTTATAAAAGCTTCCGCAATATTGTTATCCTTACTGAGCATCTGAGCTCACCCCTTCCAATGTTTTAATTTTTCCAGGATGTGAAGAAGTATATTATGAATGACCTGCAGGGATAGTATGAGGGGATTTGATGACAATATGTTGTTTTAGTTTTCTTTTACTTTATGATGTAATGTAAGACTTATGAATGTATCTAGTGTTTCCAAGGCTAATAAACTAATCGGTCTTTCAAGACTTGATCTTTTGTGATCATGCCAATGTTACGCAATAATGCACTGACTCTGGGTAACTGGGGTCTGGGCATTACAGTTCCCACACATTTTATTCTTCCGTGAGGTAGGGATGGTGAATGTTATGTTCAACTAAGAGTCCCCCTTTTTGTTTTATATCTGAGGCTCTTGGAAAGAAGTAGGTACATAAGCCATCATCTATGATTTTTCCAAATCAGGTGGTGTGGAAAGATGTGAACATCATTTGAGCATGAAGAGGTTTTAAAGGACTCTCTTGGGGAAGAATTTGACTTTGATTAATGACCATTTTTGTGGTTGACGTATGCAAAACCACCAGGGCCTAATAGGCATAGTCAAGAAATGATGTCCATGTGACACATTCCTTCCACCTCTGATGGACATTGAGGAATATAGATATTGGGAACATTCTGAATACGGTACCTGAACATCGACCAGGGGTGCCTCTAATCACAGTAAGAGTATTTTCAGATGAAAATCGTTGGGGAAATCTAGAAATAAGTGAGGAAACTCTACCTTTGCATGTGGGTAAACATCACACATATGGATGGGATGTCTTTTAGAAACCTCAAAAGATATAGGAATAATTTTCCCTTGAACCAAGAGGGGTAGAATGAGTCTTGAAATCCCTTGGGCATAATGATATAGGAGTGGAACCTCTTGGGTATAAATTTTCCTTTGATTGATGGCCATTTTTGTGGGTGATTAATGCAGGTCCATTGGGGCATGATATGCATATTCAATCAACGGTGTCTGCTAAACCCTGTCCTTCTATCCCAGATAGCCATAGAGGGTTATGGGGGTTTAAGATCTCTCAATGCATGATGTTTGGAATATGGAAAGGGCGTATACATACAAATTAAGGACATTTTGGTGGTGATTTACTCATGGAATGGTGTCCCTAACGTAGATATGTCCCATAAACAGGGTGAGTTATTCATTTAATCTTTAGGATACCCATTCGTTTAACATGACAAGGCCATGACACGGGGTTCCTCTCAGGGGAGGGAAACATAACATGACTTTTAGGTTCGTGATGCTAGGACCAAATTACTAAGCTATTTTTCCATAATCTTATGTTGGATCTCTTGCTATGATCCCTAAACTCACATGAGATATACTCAGTGTGAGAAACATGATATTACAAGGGAAATATGTCACCGTTAAATAATAGTGAATTCAAAACTTCCGGGAATTTTTATTCCAAATCAATTTCCTTGCAGTTTAACGTCGTGCAGTTGGGAAGAATTAGGCCTTATAAAGGTATTCAACAGTTTTAGGTTATTCATAGTTAGGGTGTTCTAACATTCCGTAGATGTGAGTGATGATAGAATTTATAAACCATGGTCTCGAGGGTGACATGAATCAATATGGATGAAAGGGGGCTAGAAATCCATTGGGCATACTGAGGTATGAGAGAAATATTCGTTGGAAAATTATTCCTTTTATTGACATCCATTTTTTGGGTGACATATGTAGAGCCATCGGGGCATGATGTGCAGATTCAATCAAAGTAGTCTGTAGGACACTGGATTTCCCTCTCATATGGCCTTGTATGATAATTAGGATCTACGTTTTTTGGATGTATGTATTGTGAAAAATGGGAATTGTGTTCCTGTGAATGTGATAATACCCATACCATGAATAACCACGACCTTCATAGAGCTTCCATATAGATCTGACCAACACATGGGTTAAAGGGGAATTTTTTACTTGTGGATTGGTCGGGATGTCCAATCTATGTGTCCCTACATTTCCTGCGATGGAAAGAATCAAGACAGAAGTAGTTTTGTATGTTTCCTAGAAATGTTGGTATGATGTGTTAGGGACACTTGAGGGCATTTATGTTTTTCATGATTTGGGTTTCAGACCTACCATACTCACTAGTGGTTTATTTTCATAGAAAATCCCTACTACTAATCTCATGATCATGCAAGTAACGCTCGTTGTGAGATACAAGTAGTTGTTATAGAGTCTTTTTCACAAGTGTAAGGAGATAGAGAATATGATGGTACATTTACATTTTAATTCCCAGTGGGGTTGGGCCAAGATAAAAGAATGAGGAATCGCTACATATCCTCCAAGGGAAAGAATCTTGCTGCATGTAGTTCTATGCATGCCCCATACAGGTTTGTCTTGGTCCAAAGGGTAGGGGAATTTTTATTCTACCCATGACGGTTGTCAGGTCTGCCATGTTACCCCATTGTGGACCTTCATAAGAGAATCTCTATCACCATTCATAAGCTCCCGAGAGTTGTACATGATGTGAGAAACAAGGAGTGATAATGGTCTCTTTTACAAATATGGGTAGATTGAGGTTCTGATGGATGCATTTTTTTATGGGGGCTTGGTCAGGATTGAAGATCGAGGTGTCGATACGTATCCATCTAGGGTAGGAACCAAGACACACTTAGTTCTGTGAATGATAATTCAGTTTATTTTAATGAAAATATGATGTTTTAGGATAAATAATTTAACGTCTTACAGTGATGACATGAGTCACAGTTTATTTTTGTGTTCTAGGGATGAGTTCCTTACTGTTTAACATCACGTCGAATGGATGATGACTCATATTTTATGGTCTTTTAGAGTTTGGACCTTAACATTGTGGTGGTATTTTTACTCATAGATAACTATCGTAGAGCATGGACCTTAACAAGGGTTTTTTTCATTACTCATAGTTTAAGTTCTTAGAATTTAAACCATAACAGGGGGGATATATTTTTATCTTTCTTTATAACTCATTGTTTAGGTTCCTACTACTTAGACATATGTGTTTGTGTGATATAATTCGGTGTTTAGGGTCATTGACTTTTGACCAATATCGTACAGTTTATCATCATGTGTCTAGGATGTTAAAAAATAGTTTAAGGACATAGAGTTTGGACCATAATATGGGGGTGTCGCCATTTCTCATAGTTTGAGGTCTTTTAATTTAGACCAAAAATGAGGGGAATTTTCCCTCTTTTTTTTATAACTCATAGTTTAGGGTCGTAGAGCTTGGAATTATGTGTAGGTGTAATATAACTCATAGTTTAGGGTCATTGAGTTTGGACTAATAACATAATGTTTAGAATCATGTAGTTTGGATGCTGACTCACTATTTATGGTTATATATTTTGGACCATAACATTAGAGGGAATTTTTATGCGAAGTATTTCATCAAGAACATATAATTTTTGGGAGCCGTGATTAGCTTTCCATCCATTGATATCAGGGAATATTTTCCATTTTAATAGACCCCATGAATGTAATATGGTCCTTCCCACATTGGTTAATGCTTCGGAGGATCCTTCACTAGTATCATCGGGGATTTGATGAGTAACACCATTCCTCTTTCGAGGAATGATGGAAGGAGATACTTTTTGTTGATGGATTGTGCAATCATGTTTTGGTAGATTTCCAAATGGTATAGAGTGTGCAGCCTTTTTTTCTAACTATTTCAATTCATTAAACCATATCATGAATTTATTTTCCATAGAAAAGTAATCACAAATGGCCACATGACATGGAAAAACATGGATTTCGATAGGTAATAGTGCATCTATCCGACATTCTTGTGAGAATGGGGTTTCCTGAGTGGTGGTGCGGGTTGAGGTCTAGTAAGCCCACAGAGAATGAATGAGCTTTTCTAGCCATGATGTCTTATCCTTGTAGACCATTTTTGAAGTATGTTGGACATAGTCCTTATGAAAGTCTTTATCTTCCAATTGGTCACTGCTTGGTAGTAGGATGAATGGTTGGACTTGATTCCATATTCCTGGTACAACTTATCTAGCTCAGTAGAGCAGAAGTTTGTACCATTGTTTGTCAGTATTGTATGTGGGACACCAAATATGGTGATGATGTTGGCCCTCATTGAGGTGAAGGAATTTTTCACACTGAATTTCTTATGGGGTATGGATTCAGCCCATTTAGAAAAGTAGTCAGCTTTTGTGAGTATGAACATGAAATGTCTGGCTGTAGCGGGAGGATATGGTCGCCCAATATCCATCCCCCAGGCGGCGAATGTCCAAGAGTACTTACCTGCATGAAGCAAATCTGATTGGGGGGGGGCTGTATGAAATTATCTTGAACGTGGAATCAATGGAACTTCATTGGGAATATGAGACAATTCTTTCTCATGGTAGGCCAGTAATACCCAAGCCTTCGGATTTGGTGAGAGATCTTGGTTGCTGACTGATGTTATCCACAAGCTCTAGCGTGAACTTATTTCCTGAAGGCATCATTTTCTTATCCATCAATGCACTAGAGTAGGACCCCATCAAGGCCCCATTTATAGAAAACCTTCCCTTGGATTACCCTATTGTACAAGGTAAATTTTTTTACCAGCCTTCGTACCTTCTCTCTTTCATCAATAATTGGTGGTAGTTACATATTCTGAAGGTAATTTGTGATGGGAATTATCCAATGGGTGGTATGACTATAAGGCTCATGAACAAGGATAATCTCATAACTTTCCCCATATTGTTCTAGATGAATGACAATACCATCCGATGGTTAGCAATGCTAATGACTGTTTCATTCCAGTTGGGATCGACCAAGGATGTGGCTACTTTTTTCAAAGAGATGGAATCATCATTATGTGACCAGGGGACATGAGTCAGCATTGTCTCTGATGGGAATTCTTCCATTATTTCTCAAACACGGTTCATCAAGGGAACCAATACTTATTTCATGATATCATAGTCACTGTTGACCTTTATGATGACTACCTCTAAATAACCCATTATTTTTATGAATTTGGATTGTACCTGGAGTGCCAATTAGAGGCCTGCAATGAGGTCACGACACTCTAATTCATTGTCTATAGACCCTTACATAAGCAAGATTGAGTAATGAATGATGTCCTTTTTAGGAGTTAAGAGTTCGAATCATAGTACCACTTTGAGGATATTGGGATTATCCATCCCTTTCCATGTCGAGCTTCGGGATGCAGTGTCAAAGTACATTTCCCATGTCTGTAGGTTTCCCAGGACAGAAAAAACTTCTTCATCCATATGTTCGGTATCCAGCAATGTTGTTTCTTCCTAGGGGTGCTCGATTAGGAAGTCTGCTAACACCTGGCCATTGATGGCCTTCTGGGGCACGTACCATTTTTAAAACTATTGTTGTATGAAAACCCTTCATGATAGGATCCCATTTAACATGGAACGGTAGAGAATATACTTGAGAAACTCATAGCAAGTGTCTAGGTGGATCTCATGGTTCTACAAGAAATGCATGAGCTTTTTATCGATGAAGATTAGGGATTGGTTGTTCTATTCAATCATCGAATACAAATTTTTGGCATCAATCATTTTTCTAAAGAGGTAGTAGAGTATTTTCTCTCTATTTTCATGCTTTTTTTGTGCGAGGAAGGTCCATAAGGAGCATTTGAGGACAATTATATATAAAAGGAATTTTCTCCCCTCGACTGGATGGGATGATCATCAGCGGGATTAGGCGATATCTTTTGAGGTTTCCAAATTCTTCTTGGAAATTGTTGTCCCATTCATACATAACTCCCATCTTCCTGATATTGGTGAAAGGTTATAATTTACTTGTTAGGTTGGCTATGAATCTCTGAATGTAGGTAAGATCCCCCTGGAGACCTTTGAACTCATTGAGGTTGCGAGGTGGAGACATGCCAAGAATGGATTTCAATTTCTCGGGGTCGACTTCGATGCCACTATGGCGTACGACGAAGCTGAGAAATTTTCCTGAGGTAAGACCAAAATTGCATTTTAGGGGATTTATCTTTAAATTATGTTTTCATAAATTTATGAAGATAGTTTCATGGTTGGCCAGGTAGTTTTAACATAGTCGTGACTTAACCAATAGATCATCGACATAACATGTGACAAATTTTCCCAAAAAGGGATTGAATATTTGATGCATGGTGCACTAATACGTGGAGAGAACATTATTTAGACCAAAGGGAATCACTTTATAATAGAAAAATCCTTGAGGGGACCAAATAGTGGTAGCTTCATTGTCTCCTCGGGCCATACAGATTTGATTTCATCCAGAATAATCATCCATGAAAGAGAGGGCTTCATATCCGGTTGTTGCATCGATAAACAATTTTGTGATCAGGACCAGGATGTTGTCTTTTTGGAAATGCCAATTAAGATCAATGAAGTCAACGTAGATTCTAATCTGTCCACTCTTCTTTTTGACCAGGACAATGTTTTCTAGCTAGATCGGATATTGGACCCCCTATGCGATGATGGCATTGATTAGCTTGTCAAATTCACCATCTATTTTAGTAGCATGCGTAAGTTGCATCCTTGTACCTGCCTTTTTATAGCCCCAATGAACCTCCGGTAACCCTAGATGATGGGTGGAGACATTAGGATCGAGACCAGGAATCTTCGTGTAATTCAATGTGATCATGTCTGAATTCTTCTTTAATAAGGAGTTATATTCCTCTTATTCCTCAACAGGCATGGCCATGCTGATTAAAGTGAGCCGCAAGTCATTCTCAATGCCCATATTTATCTCTTTATGTACATTGATGGTTGTGGAAACTCATTCATCAAATGCTAGAGGGTCATCTTTGAGGTATTCTTCCACTTTTTCTTCAACATCATCATCATCTTACCCTTGTGATGATGAAAGGATTTTTAAGACAACTTCACCAATATTGGATGAAAAATTGTATTTGGACTTACTATCTGAGACACTGGTAGTTTGATGTTAGATGGACTGGCCAAAGCATATATGATAGGGAATTTAATGACAATACGAGAATCAACCTACTCGTCTGTATCTCTGGAGTTGGTGGTCATAGCAAAGACCATGCAGACAACTGAGACTATATCCAGGGATGTAAATATGCTTTCAAATTGGTTGATGGGTAGTATGTATTGCTACCCAAGTGGCTGGAAGGGCTCGGTGGGAGCCATCTTGAATCCATTCGGGACAATGATCCAATCAATGTCATTGGCCGAAATATGGTTTCCTTCCAACTCATCGAACCCTGTGTTAATGTAATATGACTCACAGAACTAAAATGAGGATTTATCGGTGTGCAATATCCCTTTTCTCCCATTAGTGCAATATTTAATGCACTGATGGAATGAGGAAGGAATTGTAGCATGCTGATGCAGCAAAGGCCTCCCTAAAAAAACATTGAAGGATATACATTGCCGCATCACCATGAACTGAAAATATGATTTGAGATCATCGAGCCATGTTTTATGCTTGATTTGTCCCAATGGGTTTTACTCAATTTTGTCATATCCCAGAAGAGTTGTAGTATAGGGTGTCAAGCTGTCTTCATCCTATATCATTCGACAGAGCGATCTTAGCCAGTGGTGGTTACGTCCAGAGTAGTTCTTGAGGAAGATATTCGGATCATAAATTCCATTTATCATTCTGGAAACACATAAGGGTTTGATGTGACCTTCAATTATAGAGTCCTTTTCCCTATCACTAAAGGAGATGATAGTGTGACATTCATTGGGACTGGTTTGCATTCGATAGACATCATCCAATGCTACTTCATCATCGAACTCCTAGGGACATAATAAGGGTTCGATGAGTGCCTCCATAAGATCTATGGACAAAATCAACGCGTTTAGGATTGATATATTTTCTGGTACCGAATATAGTTTCATTAAAATGTCATACTTCTTCTCTAAAGGTCAGATCTTCTCAGCTCGAGGTTTCTCTTCCGCAGTAACTTTAGTGGTTTGAGCTTTGGACATAGATGGTCCGGCCTCAGTAGTAAGGTTTGGCATTGATATAGTCCTTTCCACATTTGGCTGGACTGGTCTTCCTGTATACCCTATGTGGTTTAGTGTTTGTTCTTCCCCTGATAGATACTCTAAGATAACTTGTCTTGGATTTCCTCTAACGGGGCGCATGAGCATTCCAGTTTCTATTGCATCTGTGAGAAGGTCCTTCAATGATATTCTACAATGTTAATGGTTTCGCATGTATCGTGGCCGGGAATTTGACTCCTACCATGATCATGCCTTTCTAGAAACCTCTAGCCTCAGTGGCCTCTTCCTTCATATCTTCAGTTGGGGGTGGGCAATTCGGGTTTATGGCCATAGTCTTCATCAGAGAAGGGTTTCATCATGTTAATGAAATTAATGGATATTACGATAAGTTCATGATCTGATATTGTTCGTGTCTAACTACCTCTTTCTGATGGTACATTTTAGTGGGGCAGTTCTTGTTGCACTATTTAGAGGGGTGGTTCAAATTGAACCACGACTATTGGCAGGAAGTCTGAATCCATCAATTAAGACATTGGATTTGGTGCCACCTCATCTTCGTTCTCTTGATTTATACCCTTCTGGTCTTTAGCGGACCCTAGGGCCGGGGAAGATGTTTGTGCTGTATTAAGATATTTTAGGGGAACAACAGGTCGTTTCAACTATGCATGAAGGATAATGTGGACTCAAATGATGGTCTTTCAGGTCATCCAATAGTAAAAAAAAATCTCCTTCTTACTCATTACTATTTTCCACTCTTCTTCCTCGCTAGAGTTAGAGGTGTAAACAAACACTACTTGTGCTGGTGGTGTGTCTAACTTGACATTCATAGAATCCACCAACTTTTGCAGAATAAACATGAAAACAAAAAGAATTCATGGATATTGGGTACTAGTATCTGGTGGTAAAGAAAATAATTTGGATGGTCATAAATACCCACATCATCATCTCTCTCTGGCTCTAGTATCCGGAGCTGTTTGTAATTCATTAAGGCTATGATATAGCTGCAGACCTGGCAGTCTCATAAAGAATAAAAATCATTTCTTCATTCTTCTAAAATATTAATTTTGGCACCTCGTCTCTCATTTTTGGGAGGAAGGGGTGGTTGTTGGCGCCCAGGGGGTCCCGGATGGGTTATTTGGGGCCTATGAACTGGGGCTGGTGTTATGTGTGGCTTAAGAGTTAAAGAAGTAGGTTCATCTTTTCCCGTTCTTTTCCCAAAGACCGATGGTGCTACTAAGGGAATATTATTTTTCATTTACAATGAGTATTCTATCCTCTGTGCAGAGTCAAGGATGTCTCAAAATCCACTGGTATACTCTACTGGGATCATTGGAGTACGCAATTCATCCAAATGTTTATCGATGCACATGGTGAGCATCTCATCTTGGATGAGTGGCCGGTTCATGGAATATGTCAAGAAATTCCTTCTGGAAATTAATTTTGAGACTCTCTCATTCTATCATTGCTTGAATATCATGAGATCACTAACCATTGTCTTGGGTAGCATCGAACTAAACTAGAAGAGAAACTGTCGTCGGAGGTCCTCCCATCATATAATTGAATTAGATGGAAGGCTCATATACCATATGAATGTCACACTCTACTGGGTTTTTATGAAGCACCTATGTTTTATATCTTCTATACGCTATGGAGTTAACATCACGGGGTCGCAATAAAAGTCATAGTGCATTAAATTCTGTTCTGCGTCCCCTGATAAATTTAATACTGGAAATACTAGGTTCTCAAGGTTTGGTGGTGGAGGAACATTACTCACCCACTCGGGGTAGAGTTTGGTCTCTGGCTTTATCAGATCATGCCACCCCTCCATGTATTCTATTCAAGCCGTTAGCTTCTCGATTTTATTTATGATCCCTTGATGCCTATCCTACTGGGCATGATCTTAAGAGATAGAGACATGGGCCAAGATTGGGCATGCTAGGGCTACTGGATTTTGTGGTGGATACTCCATTGGGGGTATCATTTGTGGGTTTACCTAGATATTTTCTAGATTCCTTCCTAGTAGGGTGAAGTCATGATGTCCTTCAAGGGCCTGTTTGAATGATCCTCTAGGCTTGGATTCATTCATTTTTTATGAGTGCATGTGGTATGGGTACCTCTTCTGGGATCACCTCCTGATGTTTCGCAAATGGAACACATTCGGTGTGATAACTCCCTCTACGTAGCTCATAATTAATTCATCTGAGCTCTTTAATTTCTTCCTCTTGCTTGGTGAACCTTTCCTTGAGGTTTTGGGACATACTCTCATTGGGGGAGGGCATGGGTCATCGATGAACTTATATTTATTTTTCTCGTTTTTGGATTTTCACAGGGGAGGTAATGTCAGATTGACTAAGGGGCACTCACATATTGAACAACCCTATGGTTCCAGGAATGCACACCATCAAGCTCAATGTGGAATGCTTCAGGGAGGGAACCATATTCCATTATGTATTCTCCCCCTACATCATTTCCTATGAGATCTATGGGGTTGACGTTCACCACATTCACTGAGGCATACCGCATTGGGGGTAGTGTACTCGGTTCCGAATGGAATTAATTATTCTTGCACCCTTAATTGGAATATCTCCTTCCATTCTTTGGTATTATTTGGGATTCTTGATGATGATTGACCCGAAGAGAGCCCTGGTCTAACTACGTAATGCACCTTTTTCTCAGAGGATCTGAACCATGAGAAGGGTTGTAATAGGTAAATCCTCTGTCCATCATTCTTCCTAGACGGTGGAAGAGAGAAGTCTTCCTTACAGGGATTGGAGGTAGAAATTCCCCTAGCCTAGTGGGATAGGGTTGTTTTCATCTCTCCACCCCCGAATGTGAACTCCAGTCAGGGCATTGGCAATGAGGCGACACAATTTATGCAATTCCAGGATGCTAAATGGTACAAGGTTTTTCTTTCTCCATTCTGATTGTGTCTACCTTGAGGATGGGAGGGCTTCCATGTTGATTTGATGGTGAAGGTCCCCTATTTTTTGGAACTGGTCTGTATACCCGTTGTATCATAGGAATATTTCTTATAGCTTCTATAGAGTAGTCCATATATTGAGTAGAAGGTCCAACATGCATTCCAAAGACAATTCTCTTGTTATAGAGATGTGAGAAGTGGTCGTATTCCAATACATCACTGGTATATTATCCCTAGATAGTTTTCATCCCACAAGAAACATATCTGACTGTTGTTCTTCAAGAGGCACCTCTACATGATATGCCCAGCTTGAATACTTCATAATGATTTCATTCCATGCAACTGGGCTGGTGGGAGCCTTATCGATAAGCGGATGTCACAGGGGTAGCTCAGAAGATGAATGTGGCCCCGATCCATCCTTAGGTTGGGATAGAATATCACGCATTATAGAAATAGTTCCCATTGTGTCTAAATCCCTTTCGAGAGCCTCCAAAGATGAGGGATTTTTCATATTTATTCTATTGAGGGGACAACCCTCTTGCATGTATGTAATTAGGTTGTGAGGAGGACCTTCACAAGGGGTGCAGAGATGGTGAGGACTACCATGGAAACTGGATGCATGACCATGGGAATTTTCTTGAGGGTGTGTACCTTAGGGAGGACCTTCAATGTGGTCTTTAACAAGGGGAGGTCTTTCTTGCTGTTTGACGTCACTATGGAGAGGGTCGTCATAGGAACTATCATGGTGGGGAGGGCCTTCGCAATGACCATCATCATGGAGAGGACTACTATCCTATTATGATATCTAGATTTATGGAGAATATCTACAGTGTACATCCTTGTAGGACCTTCTGGATGTATTGAAATAATGGGAGGACCTTCTCAACTCTTAATATTAATATGTTTTTGACCATCATAACAATTTTCATCAAGGGGAGGGCCTTGGAAGTGACTATCATCATGGTGAGGACTACCATCATGAATTGATGTCTGACTATAGGGACAAAAAATTCTGCAGCGTATACTCAAAGGAGGACAATCAGGGTGGACGATGACTATAACGACCCATACCTTACATACATTGTTAATACTTCAAAAATGAAGCATACTTATTACAACATATAACAAAACCTCAAAAGGACCATATAGGTATAGTGTCTTTAGAAACTGGGAAACATAAACAACTGGTTCATAAAGCGTCTGCACTGTCTCCCATTTATTTCATCATATCTATTGTCACTCTTGGCATATCTTACTTAATAACCTTTTTCCTAACCTGGGGAAAGAAAACATACAAAAGGGTGAGCTCAAATTCTCAGTAAGGGTAAACAAAAGAAATATCAATCACATCATATACATAAGCACATAACTTTTGAAAATCTTATCCTGCAAAAGAGATCATAATTTCATAACATGGGATAAATCATGGCAGTGAAATGTAATCACAATAATCATAACTTAAAACATGAAACTTTGTGGCATACACACATAATCACGGAGAATCATTTATTGTTAGTCAATACTCATTGTGAAGACTATCATAGTGGACAAAGTCCCTTTCGGAACCGAGTCACCCTTGTTTCAATCCTGTTTCACTGAACCGGTATAACCTACCGTTCCAGCCATGTCCATCTCATGAGATATAAAATCTATACCCAATGCATTGGAGGCAGATATAGGTCCCACCCATCTCATAATGATACTATTCTTATGTGTGCCACAAAATTATAAATCATACATCATTGCATAACCCATGTAATAAAAATGGGAATCTTCAACATCGTGACATCATAAAACAATTCATATAAAATAAAGGAATTCATAAAAACAATTCCATCAAAACATAATCAAATCAATGTAATAATAGGGATAAAAACAGAACCCTTTCTTATCTTAGATGGAAAATAATTTT
Organism: Viscum album; assembly: GCA_963277665.1. Taxonomy (NCBI): domain Eukaryota; kingdom Viridiplantae; phylum Streptophyta; class Magnoliopsida; order Santalales; family Viscaceae; genus Viscum; species Viscum album. The sequence continues at coordinate 2,128,167,499 of OY728119.1, forward strand.
GATAAAACACTTGAACTTCATTCTTGAGGAATATATCCTTTCTACTTCAAAAACACTTTTCCTTTCTTAACATGTTGTAAAATTATAAACTAAAAGAATTTGATTAAAAATAAACTTGAAAACTTGTAAAGGAAACTTCTTGGAAATAATGTTTCAAAAATACATTCATGTCATATAAGTTAAAAAAAACATTCTTCTCATACATTGTTCGGAAAATTCAAAAAGTACCTTGTATGAAAAAGGACAAAAGATTCCTTTCATATCCTTTACTAAAAACTCACCGAAGGGTAAAAATGGATTTAAGACATTGTAGGTGGATGGAAATAATATTACATATTGAGGAAACATGGATGTGGATGATAAAATACACCCCAGTAAATACCAAAGTATAAATAATCTCAGATAAAAATGAGATTGTGATATTTCCCTTACCTTAGGTCCGACTTGCTTTGTAAGTGTCCGAACCTCCTGTATAATGATTTAAATAATGTTATTGACTTATTCCATATTCATACTTATTTTTTATGATATCATATATGGTCATATTCTTAGCTTCTTAGTAATAATATTTCATTGCTACTTGTTATTCGGCTGTTTATAACTTTTTGTTCATATGCGTGTTTTGTCGAATAAATTATTATTCTTCTCTTTAGGTTATGGATACCTCATTTCCATAATGGTATTAGTGTAGTATATATCATATTCATTCATTAAATTCATTTATATAATCATTATGAAATGAATATCATGTAGAACGAGTCGCATCACATCGTGGAGACGGTATTCCGTACGTACGCACCAGTGATGATATTGTTCCTATGATCGTGGAATTGTATTGGAGTGTATGTATACTATTTTAGAATCAATATCACTTTATAATACTCATATATAGTCATTATTTACACCATTATACCCATCCAAGTAAGTTGGTGGTGGAAAATATATTATACCACGGCGTGGAGAGGGTATTCTGTACGTACGCACGCGCGGTGATTTCTTTTTCCGTAGGATGGATAGATGGTGAAATAGGGTTGTTTCATACTTATAATAACATATCAGTATATTAGTGATACTGATGTTAATACTTCATAATGAAACAACTAAAGAAGAAGAAGTGGAAGAAGAAATAATGATGAAAGAATCGGTAACGGACATTACCTCTTCTTTGAAGTGCTTCTTTGAGCCCTTCTTTTAGGGAACTAAACATGGTCATTGAAGAATACAAGGACCTGTATGATGTCTCTAGGGAAGTGGAGAGGAGAAAATATCAGGTTTTGGCCGAGATTGAAGGCTCAACGTGGTGTGAGGAAGAGAGGGAGGAGGTGACCTTTTATAAGGGAGGAGAGGGGCACCTTTGGAATAACTAAAAATATTATTTTATTATAAAGTCAAGTTCGGTTTTAAATAGCTCAAAATTGATTTATTTAGAAAATAAGGTGGGGATGGGTCGAAATCCGCTCATCCAATAGAATTTAGACAAGTTTAGGTTCCTATTTTAACCTTATCATTTAGATTTAACATTAAGTTAAATAAGTTTACTTTTACCGTGTCTTCTTGTGTTCTTATACTATAAGGTTAATAAACTTACTATAAGTAGCCAAACGAACCCCAAGATGTTTATTATTAATATATATAACCTTATCTAAGTCATTTGTCCGAACCATAGATTTTTAGGAATAAAATAACAATTACTATTATAATATTTTTTTAAAAAACTATTTTATGTCAATTTTGACACTATTTAGTAATTGATTTTTGTGAAAATCATAATAGAATTGTTAGTTCTAAAAAATTTAATTAAATCAATACTAACATGTCATATTAACCTATAAAATTAGTGTAATTCTTAAAAAGTCTCAAATTATATTTATTGTGGTGTTTATAACATTAATGATGTCAATATTTCATTAATAAGATAATTACTGTATCATCTTTGTGTCATATATAAATTAAATTATTTAATGTTTAAAAAGTACATATAAAATACCAATACGTAGGAAATATTTTTATCTTTCTAATGAATATTTATAGTCGAATTTATCTTATGTATTACCCCATATTAAAAATTATTTACTTATTAAACTTTGATTTTAACTATTTTAACCCTTCTTTAAATAAATTAATAATAAATGTCCTAATCTAATCCAAGTGGGCCTAAATGGTCATATTTTATTCCTAAGTTTGTTTTTGGTCTAATTACACTTGTCCAATAGAATTAGGACATGTTTTAGGGTAATAATAATATCATCTTTACCCTTAATTACCCTATTTACTTTTAACCGTGGTAAAAAAGTTAAAAGTTACTATTCACCAAAAAATTATTTTCATCTCATTGAACCACATTTTACTTACTGACATCAACCGTGTCTCTCGGATTTTTGAAATTCCACTCACAGAAGTGGTAAAATTATGTTTTATAAAAAATTCAGTTTTTTTACTACCACTTAGTGGTTTCAATATTCATCAAAAATTGAATGTTTTCAGAAAAATACCAAAATTTCACCCTAGGCTAATTTTGATATTCCGAATCCAAAAATGAAGTCCATTTTGAAAAATAAAATTTATAAAATTTCAAAAAGTGGTTATTACTATTAATAAAGACTAGTTTTAATAATATTTTAATAGCATATTGTTGTTTAGTGAAACTCAGTATTGCGTACGATGAAAGCTATCGAGGAAGGTCGCGATTTCGTGTAAAGCAATCCAAGAAAGTGTTGTATAGAAAAAGATTCCTTTGATTATTTATATAACATAAAAGTCTCGGGTGTTAAATTCTACCCCCCTAAAAAAAATTCTCCCTCGAAATTTGTCACTTTGTAATAAACAGATGATGATACCTCTCCCTCATCATATCCTCAAGTTCCCGTGTAGCTTCTTATAATCCGTGGTTCCTCCATAAAACTTTCACCAATCGAGTGGTCTTGTTTCGTAGGACTTTTTCACTACGATCCAGAATCTCTATCGGTTGTTCTTCATAAGAAAGATCTTGCTCCAGCGGTACAACTTCTGAGCTGAGTACATGTGAAGGATCAGGTATGTACTTTCTCAGGAGAGATACATGGAACACATCGTGAACATGAGAGAGATTCGGTGGAAGCGCCAATCGGTAAGCTACCTTCCCAAAACGATCCAGTATTTCAAAAGGACCGATATATCTAGGTCTCAACATCCCCTTCTTTCCAAATCTCATGACCCTCTTCCAGGGAGATATTCGTAAGAACACTTTATCACCCACTTCAAACTCTAGGTCTTTTCTTCGGTTGTCGGCATAAATTTTCTGTCGACTCTGAGCTGATCATATGTGTTGTTGAATAGATCTGACCTTTTCTGCCATTTCATCAACGAGATCAGGTCCTAATAGCTTTCATTCCCCAACTTCATCCCATCAAGTTGGAGTCCTTCATTTCTTTCCATAGAGAGCTTCATAAGGATCCATCTAAATACTGGAGTGAAAGCTATTATTATAAGAAAAATCCACCAAATGTAGGTGTTGATCCCAACCACCTTTGAAATCCAATGAGCAAGCTCTCAACATATCTTCTAGGGTTTGAATTGTTCTCTCAGACTGAGCGTCTGTCTGAGAATGATAAGCAGTGCTGAAACTCAACTCTGTATCCAGAGTATGCTGAAGACTTCGCCAAAAGTTCGAGGTAAATCTCGGATCCCGATCAGATATAATAGAAAGTGGTACTCCATGCAATCTTACCACCTCCTTTAAATATATCCTGGCAAGATGATCCAGAGAGAAATCCTCTCTAATAGCAATGAAGTGTGCAGACTTTGTAAGACAATCAACTATGACCCATATAGCATTATTGCCTTTGGATGTTTTAGGAAGTCCTCTGACAAAGTCCATAGTGACGTTTTCCCATTTCCATTCGGGTATGGGTAATGGTTGTAACATCCCCTTAGACTTCTGTCTCTCAGCTTTAACTTGTTGACAAACCAAGCATCGAGAGACATATTCAGCAACATCTCTTTTCATGCCATCCCACCAGAAGTAATCTTTCATGTCCCTATACATCTTCGTGCTTCTAGGATGAATAGAGAATGAAGAACTATGAGCCTCATCCAGCAGATCCTTCTTTAATTCGGGTATGGGAGGAACACAAACCCGATTCCTGAACTTTATTATCCCATCACAATCATGGTTGAATTCAGGAACATTTCTCACCTTCTTTTGTAACTCGACATCTTTTTTCTGTGCCTCTTTAATCTTCACATGTATAGATGGTTGAACATTCATTTGAGAAAGATAAGATTTTTCCCATTCCATTATAATTCCAAGACTCATCCTTTGTAAATCCATAAATAGTGTATCTTTTGTGATCCTCATCATGGATAAACTAGCCTGGTCTTGTCGACTTAATTCATCTGCCACCTTGTTTTCTTTCCCAGGGTGGTAATGGATTGAGCAGTTGTAATCCTTAATCAGCTCTAACCATCTTCTTTGACGCATATTCAGCTCCTTTTGTGTGAAAATATACTTTAAACTTTTATGATCAGTATAAATATCACACCATTCACCATAAAGATAATGCCTCCAAATATTTAATGCAAATATTACCACAGCTAGCTCCAAATCATGTGTTGGGTAATTTTGCTCATGGATTTTCAACTGTCGTGAGGCATAAGCTATCACCATATCATTTTTCATAAGAACACACCCCAATACCTTCTTGGATGCATCACTATAGATCACAAACCTTTCTCCACTACAAGGCAGTGTGAGCACAAGTGCACTGGATAACTTTGTTTCCAACTCCTTGAAATTCTCTTCACATTCTTCCGTCCAGACATACTTAACTCCTTTCCAAGTCAACTTGGTGAGTGGATTAGATAATCGTGAAAAATCATTCACAAAACGTCGATAATATCCAGCCAAACCCAGAAAACTTCGGATCTCAATTTCTGTTGTTGGTCTCGACCATCTTTCGATAACCTCTATTTTTGCTGGATCCACAGATATCCCCTCTTTTGAGATTATGTGACCCAAAAATGCAACTTTTTGAGGAAAAAATTCACATTTGGTAAATTTGGCATAAAGCTTCTCCTTTCTTAGGGTATTCAATATAATTCTCAAGTGATCTTCATGTTCTTCCTTTCTCTTTGAATAGACAAGAATATCTTCTATAAAGTCTACCACAAATTGATCAAGATAGTCTCTAAAGACTCTATTCATCATATCCATGAAGATAGAATGGGCATTAGTAAGGCCAAATGGAATCACTATAAATTCATAGTGTCCATACCTTGTACGGAAAGCCGTCTTTGGTATATCCTCCCTTTTGACCCTTAATTTATGATACCCTGAATGAAGATCAATCTTGGAAAAGTATTGAGGTCCGCGTAGTTGGTCAAATAAGTCATCAATGCGTGGGAGAGGATATTTGTTCTTGATAGTGATCTTGTTATGTTCTGGATAATCAATGCAGAGTCTCATTGATCGATCTTTCTTCTTAACAAATAGAACAGGTGCTCCCCAAGGTGATGCACTAGGGCGTATGAATCCCTTATCAAGATTCTCTTGGAGTTGCTTCTTCAATTCCGGCAACTCAATTGGGGCCATTCTATAAGGTGTCTTTGAAATAGGGAAATCACCCGGTACGAGTTCAATTGAAAACTCAACTTCACGATTCGGTGGAAGACCCAGTAATTCCTCCGGAAAGAAATCATCAAAATCCCGTACAATGGGCATATTCTTAATCGTTAGTTTCTCACCAACCATTTTAGATAAATAACCTTCATTTAGTGGAATCAATACCCATAAAATGGAAGAAATTTCCACTGGAAGGTTATGTTCATCCTTGCATCGATAGACGATCATAGATTGATATGGAATATGAAATGTGACTTCCCTTCTTTGGAAATTGATATGAGATCCATATAAAGAAAGACAATCCATGCCAAGAATCACATAAAATTCCACTATAGGATGGATCACAAGATTTTCAGGAAGCACTTTCCCACAAACTTCAATCGGAGGAGAATTATAAACTTTTGATGCAACTGGTGTGCCATTAGGTGTTGTCACAGCTATCTCAACATCTAATTGTTGAGGTAATACGGTGATACCCTTATAAAATTCTTCATAAATAAAAGAGTGGTTGGATCCAGAATCAAATAAAACATTTTCTACTTTAGAGTGGACGGTAAGTGTACCTTTCACCACATCGTTATCATACTCCACATCGCTGATAGAAATTGCCTGTGACTTTCCTTTGTATTTAGCCTTAAGATTTTGTTGACATCGACCATCATCATCAACCCTTGGATTAGGGCATTTATTGGCATAATGCCCCATCTCCTTGCACTTGAAACATTGAAGTGTAGTAGGTTCATTTTGTGTATCCCTTCCTTTGTTTGCATCATTAGACATCTTCTCCCCATCATCGCGACATTCAAATGCCTGATGACCTTCCTTTCCACATTTGCAACATTTACTTGTCCCTTTAAGACAACTCCCTCCATGTTTCTTTTCACACTTTGAGCATAAGGGAAAGCTCATCTTCTTTTCAGTGTGCTCTTTAGATTTTCCTTTGAATTCCATTTTCCTCTTCCTATCAAACCCATATGACTGATGGGTTACTCCAATCTCCATCTCAACTTTGAGAGCACATCGAATGATTTCCTCATAGCTATTGAAGTCCCTTATGGCTAACGCCCTTCGAAGACTTGGTTTTAAGCCACTAAATAATTGATCGATCTTACTCTTAGGTTGAATAATAATACTAGAAGCGTACCTTGAAAGTCTTGTAAAATTTTCTTCATAGGTACCAACAGATTCATCATCCTTTTACTTCAGTTCAAGAAACTCTTTCTCCATCTTTGTTAGGAGAATACGAGCGAAGTACTTAGTGAAAAATAAGTTCTTTAACTCGTCCCATTCCATGGACTCAATTTCATTCCTTTTCCTCGTATTCTTAATAAGATTCCACCATTGATCGGCATCTCCTTCCAAACGATACACTGCTAGGATGACTTTATCATGTTCAAAACATTGATGAACTGAAAATATATTTTCAGTAGTACTAATCCATTGTTCAGCAACTAATGGATCAGTAGACCTACTGAAAGAAGGTGGACGCTGCCTCATGAAGGATTCAACAGAATGTTTCTCTTTCCTTTGCTCGTTTGGAAGTCCTACATGATTCATAGCTTGAGAAAGTTGTGTGAGCATGGCTAAAAGATTTTGCATTCCAGCTCCCATAATGTTTGGTTGCTCAGGGGGACAATCATTGCATTGCCCGTCGCATTCCGCATTAACACGGTTCCTTCAGGTTCCATCCATTGACTAAAACCAAGAAGAATAGAGTGAGAAACACTAATTATAATAGGAAAACCACATAATCAAGAATAAAATTTCACACTTAAGGTCTTAACCTAGGTTATTCATGGCCATTTATAAAACACTATGATTGTGTTCTATGCTTAGACTTATCCTTAGGGTTCTTACTAAGGATTTCACATCCTAGTTTCCAAAGGTTGACTATACCTTTCCTCTGATACCAACTATAATGACCCATACTTTGCATACATTGTTAATACTTCAAAATTGAAGCATACTTTTTACAACATATAACAAAACCACAAAAGGACCATATAGGTATAGTGTCTTTAGAAACTGGGAAACATAAACAACTGGTTCATAAAGCATCTACACTGTCTCCCATTTATTTCATCATATCTATAGTCACTTTTGGCATATCTTACTTAATAACCTTCTTCCTGTCCTGGGGAAAGAAAACATAGAAAAGGGTGAGCTCAAATGCTCATTAAGGGTAAACAAAAGAAATATCAATCACATCATATACATAAGCACATAACTTTTGGAAATCTTATCCTGGAAAAGAGATCATAATTTCATAACATGGGATAAATCATGGCAGTGAAATGTAATCACAATAATCATAACTTAAAACATGAAACTTTGTGGCATACACACATAATCATAGAGAATCATTTATTGTAAGTCAAGACTCATTGTCAAGAATATCTTAGTGGACAAAGTCCCTTTCTGAACCGAGTCACCCTCATTTCAGTCATGTTTCACTGAACCGTTATAACCTACCGTTCCAACCATGTCTATCTCATGAGATATAAAATCTTTACCCAATGCATTGGAGGGAGATATAGGTCCCACCCATCTCATAATGATACCATTATTATGTGTTCCACAAAATCATAAATCATACATCATTGCATAACCCATGTAATAAAAATGGGAATCTTAAACATCGTGACATCATAAAACAATTCATATAAAGTAAAGAATTCATAAAAACAATTCCATCACAACTTAATCAAATCAATGTAATAATAGGGATAAAAACAGAACCCTTTCTTATCTTAGATGGAAAATAATTTTGATAAAACACTTGAACTTCATTCTTGAGGAATATATCCTTTCTACTTCAAAAACACTTTTACTTTCTTAACATGTCGTAAAATTATAAACTAAAAGAAGTTGATTAAAAATAAACATGAAAACTTGTTATTGAAGCTTCTTGGAAATAATGTTTTAAAAATCCATTCATGCCGTATAAGTTTAAAAAAAACATTCTTCTCGTACTTTTTTTGGAAAAGTCAAAAAGTAACTTGTGTGAAAAACGACAAAAGATTCCTTTCATATACTTTAATAAAAACTCACCGAAGGGTAAAATTGGATTTAAAAAATTGTAGGTGGATGGAAATAATATTACATATTGAGGAAACATGGATGTGGATGATAAAATACACCCCAGTAAATACCAAAGTATAAACAATCTCGGATAAAAATGAGATTGTGATATTTCCCTTACCTTAGGTCCGACTTGCTTTGTACATGTCCGAACCTCTTGTATAATGATTTAAATAATGTTATTGACTTATTCCAGAATCATACTTATTTTTATGATATCATATATGGTCATATTCTTAGCTTTTTAGTAATAATATTTCATTGCTACTTGTTATTCGGGTGTTTATAACTTTTTGTTCTTATGCGTGTTTTGTCGAATAAATTATTATTCTTCTCTTTAGGTTATAGATACCTCATTTACAGAATGGTATTAGTGTAGTATATATCATATTAATTCATTCAATTCATTCAATTCATTTATATAAACATTATGAAATGAAGATCATGTAGAACGAGTCGCATCACATCGTGGAGACGATATTCTGTACGTACGCACGAGTGATGATATCGTTCCTATGATCGTGGAATTGCATTGGAGTGTATGTATACTATTTCAGAATCAGTATCACTTTATAATAGTCATATATAGTCATTATTTACACCATTATACCCATCCAAGTAAGGTGGTGGTGGAAAATATATTACACCACGGCGTGGAGACGGTATTCTGTACGTACGCACGAACGGTGATTTCTTTTTCCGTAGGATGGATAGATGGTGAAATAGGGTTGTTTCATACATATAATAACATATAAGTATATTATTGATACTGATTTTATTACTTCATAATGAAACAACTAAATAATAAGAAGTGGAAGAAGAAATAAATATGAAAGAATCGGTAACAGACATTACCTCTTCTTTGAAGTGCTTCTTTGAGACCTTATTTTAGGGCACTAAAATTGGTCTTTGAAGAAGACCAGGACCTCTGTGATGTCTCTAGGGAAGTGTAGAGGAGAAAATTCCAGGGGTTGGCCGAGCTTGAATGCTCAAAGTGGTGTGAGGAAGAGAGGGAGGAGGTGCCCTTTTATATGGGAGGAGAAGGGCACCTTTGGAATAACTAAAAATATTATTTTATTATAAAGTCATGTTCGGTTTTAAATAGCTCCAAATTGATTTATTTCAAATATAAGGTGGGGATGGGTCTAAATAATCTCATCCAATATAATTTAGAAAAGTTTAGGTTCATATTTTAACCTTATCATTTAAATTTAGCATTAAGTTAAATAAGTTTACTTTTACCGTGTCTTCTTGTGTTCTTATACTATAAGGTTAATAAACATACTATAAGCAGCCAAATGAACCCCAAGTTGTTTATTATTAATATATATAACCTTATCTAAGTCATTTGGCCGAACCTTAGTTTTTTAGGAATAAAATAACAATTAATATTATTATATTTGTTTTAAAAACTATTTTATGTCAATTTTGACACTATTTAGTAATTGATTTTTGTGAAAATAATAACAGAATGATTAGTTCAAACAAAGTTAATTAAATCAATACTAACATGTCATATGAACCTATAAAATTATTTTAATTCATAAAAAGTCTCAAATTACATTTATTTTTGTGTTTATAACATTAATTATGTCAATATTTCATTAATAAGATAATTACTGCATCATCATTGTGTCATAAATAAATTACATTATATAATGTCTAAAAATTACAAATAAAATACCATTATGTAGGAAATATGTTTAGAATTCTAATGAATATTTATAGTATAATTTATCTTATGTATAACCCCATATTAAAAATTATTTACTTATTAAACTATGATTTTAACTATTTTAACCCTTCTTTAAATAAATTAATAATAAATGTCTTAATCTAATCCAAGTGGGCCTAAATGGTCATATTTTATTCCTAAGTTTGTTTTTGGTCGAATTACACTTGTCCAATAGAATTAGGACATGTGTTAGGGTAATTATAATATCATCTTTACCCTTAATTACCCAATTTACTTTTAACCGTGGTAAAAAAGTAAAAAGTTACTATTCACCAAAAAAATATTTTCATCTCATTGAACCACATTTTACTTACTGACATCAACCTTGTCTCTCGGATTTTTGAAATTACACTAACAGAAGCTGTAAAATTAAGTTTTATGAAAAATTCAGTTTTTTTAACTACCACTTAGTGGTTTCACTATTCATCAAAAATTGAAAGTTTTCAGAAAAATACCAAAATTTCACCCTAGGCTAATTTCAATATTCCGAATCCAAAAATGAAGTCCATTTTGAAAAATAAAATTTATAAAATTTCAAAAAGTGTTTATTACTATTCATAACAGCTAGTTTTAAAAATATTTTAATAGCATATCGTTGTTTAGTGAAACTCGGTATTGCGTACGACGCAAGCTATCGAGGAAGGTTGTGATTTCGTGTAAATCAAGACAAGAAAGTGTTGTGTAGAAAAAGATTCCTTTGATGATTTATATAACATAAAAGTCTCGGGTGTTACAATGACAAGAGGAGGACCTTATTGCTATCTGATATTCAGGTTGAGGGGAGGGCTACCCCGATACACATAATAAGAAAGGCTCTCATGATCGATCATTCTTGACCCACAGAGTAAGCCCCCATGGGTGCTCTATGGAGGACCTTCAGAGCAGCTGGTATCGACATTGTGGGGAGGACCCTCAAAACTACTACTTCCACTTCTATAATTTAATAATGGAATGATAGCGGCTTGAGTCTTTGTCGATATATGTTTTAGGGTATCAAGAACACAGACTTCCAGTAGATCAGGATCATGTGTGTGCTCTTCATTTTCTTGTAGCCATCAGCGCTTTTCATTTTGTGGGCTCTCTTGGGACTAGGGCCATATGTTGTTGGTAATGGCCTTCATATACGGGTTCCCATCTTGTTGTGTCCTTTGAGGTCATCGGGATATGCCGATGAGGATCTTGTGTTTTGGAAGGGATATATGCCTGCCCTAGAGGGGCCACCACCTTGGACTGATGTCCCCCATTTTGAATGATTATTTGTTCCCAATCTGATTTGAATTATGTCCTTGGATATTACCTCCAACCTCCTTGATTGGAGTAGATGTGCATAACTACTCAAGAGTGACTAACTCATTTTATGTGTGAGACATTATGTTCGAGGAAATTGGGTCGTGGTCCCGATTCCTTTCCTTTTCTGCTTATGCAATGATATCTTGGCATGTTTGGATGATATTGTGTATAATCGAGGTTGAATCTTCCATAATTTACATGGTGTGTTGGGATACATCTTTTCCTTGAATGGGTATGAAAGCACAGTCGAATGTCATAGTAGGATTTTGTGCATTCTCTTTCCCCCCATGAGTTGTATGTAGATATTGGCAGTTCTACTGTGCCAGGACAGAGTAACAAGTCTTCTACAGGTTTTCTTCTCTAGAGGCCACCACATTCAACTCGTGGTCTTCATATTCATAGACATGGATTTTTATCCACTCAATTGCTTCTGTATTAGTCTCATGAGGTTTGTATGCATCCGTAAGAATTTAGATCTACTCATATTTGGTCACCACCCTATTTGGATGGTAGGCATGATATGGAAGAACACATATTTGTGCCTGTGTATAGCATGTTGTTTCCCTATTTAGATGGAAGACTTAAAATGCGTCAGCTGGTTTTTGGGCCTACATGTAACTGAATTCCTCCCTATTTTGATGGTGGACTTGTTATGGCTTGGCATATACATTCATCTTCATGTAGTTTGCTGCTCTATCTTCATGCCGGGACTAGCGAGCACTAGCAGAAACATGTTTGTGCTCACATTGTGCTACCATATTACCATGGTGGGGTCTAGTGGAGGGGGATGAGTTGTATGTATGTCTGTTGACTACAACCACGTTAGTATGGTATATCTTCTCCTCAGGAACCATTATGATATCATGGTCTTGATTATATATTCTTTGTCTTTGGTAGTAAGTGTAATGTTCCCAGGTCTCCGGGATTTGGAAGGTTCCCTCGGCATAAGATCCTCCCATGTGGAAGGAATTCTAGTTGTCTGTTGTCGGTAGTGACACACTCTAGCAGGGTCCCATTGGGTGGGCCCTTGTGCAACTAGGATGACGTCTCCAACATTGAATTCATCTAACTCTTTGATGTAATGGAGGTATTTTCTATCATCTTCTAGGGACATGCGCCCGAAATGGTTTGGACGACCACCAGGGAAAAATTTTGTTGAGGTACCGATATTGGCTAAAGAGGCAGCTGGAGGTCCATTGCAGACAGGAGGGCTGGTCTAGCAGCCACCAATGTGGGGAGAGTACCGTTCTGGTGGTACTCCCTCATAAACATACTAGATACCCAATGTTGAAGATGTTGGGTAGGCGATAGGGTCCTTATCTTCATTGAGGCCCCGACCACCTGCGGGATCGCTGATGTGCATGTCTTCATGGATCATTGGGATTTCATTTGGATCGAAGGTCTCGCTGCAAGAACATGCAATACATGTATCTGACATACAGATGAAAAAACCTCATCAATGTAGCATTCCTTTAAACATATGCATATTTTTCAATTCTACTTTTACCTCTTTCCATTTTTTTATGTATGGTGATGGGGCCTGAGTGGTGTGCGACCACCACCATGGTTAATGATTCTTGTCATGTTCACCGTTTTTGTTCCCCCTTTGAGGTGGTTCATTTTGTGAATATTGAGGAGAAAAAAACTTCTAACATCTAGTATCCTTTTGTCTATTAGTATTTGGACAGAACAACCACCTTGGTTAATGATCCACGTCAGGTTCACCATTTTTTCCACCTCCATAGTGGCCTGATTATGTTTACCGGTTCGAACAAAATGGTTCGACGTGTAGTATCCTTTTTTCTTTTATAATTTGGATTGAATCGGAACAATGGATAAGGATTCACATTAGGCTCACAATTTTTGTTTTGCCTCCAAGGTGGCTCGTTTAATAATTATGGGGAGAACAAAATGGTCCAACATGCATTATACTTTTGTCTTTTATCATTTTGGTAGAACAACCACCTTGGTTAAGGATTCACATCGGGTTCACTATTTTTGTTCTACCTTCGACGGGGCGTGTTTTCCATGTAACAAGGTGGAAAAAATGTTCTAACATGTAGTATCCTTTTGAAGTTTATCATTTGGGTAGAACCACCACCTTGGTTAAGGATTCATGTTGAGTTCACCATTTTTGTTACTCTTCCAAGGTGGAATGTTTACGCATACCGGGGTGATCAAAATTGTTTGATGTGTAGTATCCATTTGTCTTTTATCATTTGGGTAGAACCATAAGCTTGGATAACAATTCCCATCATGTTCACCATTTTGGATCCACCTCCGAGGTGTCACATTTACTGGGGATGTAGAAATGGCATGATAAGTATCATCACCCGCCTGTTTTTCAATAGGTGCGGGTTCATATTTAGATTTAAATTCCTTTTTTGACCCATTCAGTGTCATTATCCTTTAAAAAATGATAATCTAACCATTTGAGGAACTATTGGTCCCAACAAGTGATTGCGCAGGGGTCAAAAACTCATTCAATCAGTCCTATCTGATATAACTTTCTCAGATGGTCTCCAACGGGTCTATTCGTGGTGAAAAGAATTCCCAATGGCCCTGGTATGCATGATTCATAGACCTTCTTTCCAAATGTAGGTGCTTGTATGCTGACGATTTGGCCAACGACCATTGAGGACTCCATTGGTCAATATGATGGTCGGTCAGGCTCACTACACCCTTCTAGGGGATATTGTTTCCTATTTCAGGGTTCTCTTATAGATTATGCCGCGTTAAAACATTCTTGAATCCTTGGTACATTCCCGAAGATTATTTCCACGGGCTACCCATGGTCTATATGATCGTTGTGAGAATGAATATGTAATTGATTCTATGGAGGTGATGATGGCTTATCTATATTATAAGGTTATCTCGTGTTTATCACCATCCAGGGGGAGGAAGGGTGACATTATATTGGGATCGATCCCTCAAGGAGGACTTCCTATGTATCCCCAGGAGAGGAATCAGAACCCACATAGTTTAGATGTGTAGGGAGTACGCATGGAAGTTTCCCATTTGATAGACATGAATGAGTGGACTCTTTTGTAATGGGAACCCTTTTGTGCTCAAGCCTTCTGTTATGCGTCCTACACATACTGATTTAATCAAAAATCAAAGTTCTATTATTTCAGAAAGGTGTGGGGCTTACACATTCAAGAAGGCCATTTGATAGATATGATTGGGTGGAACCTTTAGGAATGGTCACCCTTTTGAGATCAGGCCTTCTGGTAGGCATCCTATGTATCCCGATTTGATCAGAAAAAATAGTTTCGTAGTTCAGAAGGTGTGAGTATTATGCATGGAAGATGCCCATTTGGGTTGGCGTGGTTGGGTGGACCCTTTATGGATGGGCAACCATTTGAGCTCGGGCCTTCTGGGAGGCATCCTACATATCCTGATTAGGTCAGGAATTAGCGTTCTTATAGTTTAGAAGGTGTGTTGATGTTGTAATCCTCACAAACCACTATGCCCATGAGAGTCATGCTCGATTTGAGAAATAAGAAGATTTGAAAGATCTAACAATGCACACGCCTCCTCCCCTGTGTGTGGGGGAGGGTGAGCCCATGGAAAAATTGGTGTGGGCAATGGTGGGAGAGGGAACTAAGTGATGAACCATTCCTTGTGAAATGGAATTAAAGGGAACATGGCCCTACCTCGAAATACTAGGGACTTACCTCACTGGGAGGGCCCATGAATGAATCATATGGGGTAAACTATAGTTTAAAGACATGTATCTCAGAAAATGGTATCACAGTTTAATGTCATGTGGATAAGAATTTTTGGGATATTTTAGTTAAGGGTCATTCGATGAAGACCACATGATATAGAAAACATTATTATCCGGAGGAAAATAATGTTTAGAAATTATGATGTTCCTTAAACATGAGAGGGGAAGAATGTGTAAAACATGATTAGGGAGGATCCCAGATTAGAGGAAATGATGTGAGTTATGGTATCAATTAAAGCGTACAGTTCTAGGATTGGTCTCTCTGGAGGATGAATTTTTCTCTTGTTGATAGGTCGTTTTGTGGGCAAAATATGCAGATCCATAGTGGAATGATGGGCATAGTCAAGAAGAGGTTTCCTCAGGAAACTGACCGTCCATTTCTGATGGATGAGGTTTATTATAGAGATTATAAATTACCCTGTATAATATAGATTATATTCATAAAGATTGGATGATTATTAACTAGAGGATAATCATGTTTGGTTGTTCTGATGTGCCTCGAACATTGGAGGGAGGAAGTGTGTAATCCATGATTCCAAGGATTCTCAGATCAGGAGAAATGATATGGGGAATGGAAGCCATTGAGGCGTAATGAGGTAGGAAAGGACTCTCATAAGGATGAATATGCCTCTCATTGATAGTCGTTTTTGTGGGAAACATATGTTGAGCAACCGGGTCATGATGTGCAAAGTCCAGCACAGGTGTTCGCAGGACACTGGCCCCCAACATTTGATAGACGGGGAGGTTTTTGGTGATTTGAAATCACCCTGTATACTACAGTTTAAAGTCATATATCATGGACGATAACTCATAGTTTACGGTCATATGGAATGGACTAATACCAAACAGTTTCACGTCGTGTGGTTATGACAATAACTCATAGTTTAAGGTCATAGAGTTTGGACCATTTGATGTAGGAGACATTATTTACTAAAGGATAATCAGGGTGAGATGTACTAACATACTTATAACATGAGAGGTAAGGAAAGTGTAAACTATGAATATAGGGACTCCCAGATTAGGATAAATGACGTGTGGCATAAAATCCACTAAGGCATATAGAGGTATGAAATGACTCTCCGAAGGAAGAATTTCCCTCTTGTTGGAAAGGAATTTTTGTGGGCAACACATGTAGATCCACTGGGGCATGATGTGAATAGTCATGCAGAGGTATCCTCAAGACACTGGCCTTCCACTTCTTATAGCCATAGAGGTTTATGAGGATCTTAAATCACTAGATAGACAGAGTTTGATGGATGGAAAGGATGTGTTCAGGCATTTAGGAAACATTCAGGATGTGATTGTCCATGGAGTAATGGGTCAACCTATCAAAGGAGGTAGGGGATAGGGATTTTTGGGATGGGCATGAGAAATGCATCTTCACATGGCAAGTGAGGGACATATTTTTGGGTGGAATATGGGTGAAATAGAATATGTCGTAAATGCGGCCTGAAATGATCATGGTGCGACCCTCCATTTTTTGTGGGGGTTAGTGATTGATGCGAAGGGACAATCCCAATGGGCTGGGAGTGAAGACCATCACTGATCTCGAGTTGGGGGGCAAAGGTGGAGCCACTGTGGTATGGACTGATGGGCGTGAATGCTTTTCCACATAGGGGTTCTATGAAAGAGCCATAAACCATGAAGTTTTTGCATAAGATATTGATGAAAACTATCTATTCGTGAAGGTGTTGGGTGCGTAAGAGATAGACATCTATGTTGGTACACAAGGGAGTTTTTCACGAACTGACAACTGCATAGGGGGTCCGCGTGCAATCTACCTCCTATGGGCACCAGCGGACCATTTTCACACATATTGGTATCTGAAAACTATTTTTATTATATTGTTTTATTATTTTTCTGGTTAGATGCAGAGAGTCATCCAAATATGGTTCATGGGGAGAACATTTGAAAACGGTTTTCTGCATATGGTTCACGAGATGGATCCTACGAACTGTTTTGGATGTCAGATAGAGTCCTACAAAATCCTTCAGTTGCAGGAGAAATTTCTCCCCCACCCTCTACATTATTCATCCACATTTTTCCCATCCCATGGGATCTCTCCCCATCTTCTTCACCCACCTGATCCACCAAGTGGTCCTTTTATAGAGCACCAAGGCCGCTATATCTATAGTACACATTGCACCCTCTCTAGAAGCCCATGGAGGATACCTTGCCCGTTGAAGACTCTATAAATCCAGTGTTTTCAGATGTCTGGTACACCGATGATGTATATTCATTTGCGAACCACATAATTCATAGTGATTGTATATGAGGTGCACTTTATTAAAATTATCACTAGTGAATAAAGCTTGCGGTGGCTTCGGTTCATGGGTGGAAATTCACTATGAACATTTTCATTCACCGACCAATACCTCACGGGCCAACGAACCATAGGCCATCTACCTATTGGTGGTTCTCATTTTAAGCCTTCCTCTAATCATTCCCAATGATGGTATTCATGAAAGTTGAATTCCTTTTCAAAATTTTATTTCTTCAATTTTCTTCACAAATTTGCAATCAAACATGAAGCCATCTGTTTTTCTAGACATGTGGGTGTATTTACTTCCCATTTTCCTAATTATTAGTTCCCTACATACCCCTTTCTAAATTTTAATTTTTTGGAAATGTACTGGTTTTAATTGGGTTTTTAATATCACCCATTTATTACATTAATTTATAACAATTGTTTGGCCAGGATTTTTCCAAATTTTCTTCAAAAGATGATCTGAACCTAAGGGCTTGGGGTCATGGATTACTCAATCTCAAGTAAGGTACTTCTCATCTAAGGCATTGGGAATGTGATTTTAATGAGCTGGAAGTGGGAAACACCTCTTCTAAAAGTATGGGTAAGAGTTTATGGGTTAATCTAGGTTCTTCGGTACCCAAAAATATTATATGATATCACGTTAGCAATTGGAATTCCAATTATGTTGGACATGGAAATCTAATCTGATTGATTTGGGTATTATGATAGGTTCATGTTAGATGTGGATTTGGTCCGAGTCTTATATGATAAAGTCTTTCAATATTTTGGTCATGAGGAGATATAATTGCATATTGAATATGAGTTTTCCCCTCGTTTCTTTATCGATTTTTGGGTAATCAAACATGACATATATAACTCTAGATGATCGAAGGATCATCATGATGGGGTGTGGCACGAACATAGACTGAGGTTTGGAATCCTTTCTCCTACTTCTAATTGAAATATTTCAGCTAACCATGTGATAAAGAGTGTATTAGTGGGCCATGTACTTGTAATGAAAAGAAATAGTATTGTGGATGGTCCATGACCATTTTATTATGTTGTAGCCGTCAAAAAACAATACTATTGGATTAGACACCATCGCCCACTGATATTGAGGATTTTTGTTGTTGTTGGGGTAGTGTCCCATTTGCTAGCTAAAACAGCAGCTGGTTCTGAGCTGATGGGAACTGTCCTTACTACAAGACATGACCATCTTCTAGATAATGCAGGGTGTGAGGTTCAAAATGGACAGTCTCTCTATGGAATGAATGTGAAAAATACTGAAAGACATGATGATAAAATTTCTAGTAGATAAACTACTGGTAATCATGTGTAGACAGGGGTTGATATGTCTCATTATGAATCACCTATGCAATGTTCTACTAAGAAGAAGTGCTGGAAGAATTTAGTTGTTGATGATGATCTGAATGCTAGTTATGTTAGTGTGATGGTCTAGGATACCCATAGTCATATATTGATTTTGTATGACACTGATTTGGTATAGTCTGTGACGGAAATATTAGAGTTCATTTAGGGATAACACATCATTGTGGTTGATTCTGATGATATCTATATTCATGAGAAAAGGGCATTACCCCTTGGGACATTTATCTAGAAAAGTTATCTTGTGGACATCGAAGGGTTTTAGAGGATCTCAAAGAGAATTGGTTCTAAATCTGAGAAAGTTGGGATTTCATTGAAGATAAAATGAATATTGATACTGTGATCCACATTTATTTAGATAATGACGAACATGGTGTAATTGAAGATATTGCAAATCATGTGGCTGATAAACAAGGTATGCAGGAGAAACATTTTGTTGAACATAGTCATAATTAAAAAAAAGAGTTGATTACTCTGTTATGGAAATAGGTCAATCTGTGGGGGAAACATATAGATTGTTGTCAAAGCCCTTGGAAGGTGGTGAATTAATTCCACTAGTGGATCTCCGGGAGCATATTGATTCTCATGAATTATATAATATGCAGTCATTTGTGGAGTCTAACACTCTGATTGTCATGGATTTGGTGGTCAACTAGAATCCAATAAAAATTTACATGTCATAAGTTTGGGAGGATGAACCAAGTGGTACCCGAAAACAATATAGGACTTCAAGATAGGGAAGTCATTTGAAAAATCATGGAAGAGTGTGTGGTCGCACTGAATGGGATGTTATGAAGGAGAATGCACTACCATTTGAGATAGATCATGATTCTTTTGAGTATTAAACTATGGTCCATAGACATAGATATGGCTGAGGACGTGGTCTCCAACTCATCCAGAAGTAAGAAACTATTAAATACATATAATCCATGCATTTTAGTCAATGTAAATCATGGTCGGAGTTGGAAAATATTGACGATGATGAGAATCTAGACCAAGCCGGATTTGTTCCTTCCTTTGTTGCTTTTATTTTCACATGGATGATTTATTTACATTTTATACCCAACCATAATTTTCTATATTCTAGTCACATTTTCTTTTATAATATTTTTTAAGTGTAGTAAAGCATTCCTCCTGAACCAATTGAGTAAATAATTAAAAATACTCTTTAATTTTTTCAATATTTTTCTGCTCTTTTTATTTCTAGTTATTAAATTTCACTCCTTTTATTCGATTCAACAATTTAAAATAATCTATTAATTAATAATGTTAAACAATTTTGACCGTTATTATCATCGGTTCATTTTTAATATATATTAATTTTATATTTTTTAATTGATTTTATATATTTTTATCACTACTTTCCTAATAATGCTGACAAATATAGGTTTTGTGAGTGAAAAAATTAAATAATCAAAAACCCTATCACTATGAGTGATTTCAGGAAAGTGGTGACAATGATCAATTCATCATGTGCCTAAAATTGTGGATAAATAAAAATATTTATTGGATCTATATTTAATTAGTAACAAAACATATCCTTATATGCACTTTTGGGAAAGCACTAATAAATATCAGTGTTTTCAGTGCTGAAAACAAGGATAAATACTCATACTTATCAGTTCTATGATGTAGCACTAATAATAAGTGGCCTCCATCATTGATTTCTATTTTTTCATTTAATATTATTTCTATTTATTAGTGATTTATAAAAACAATGGATAAAGGCTTAATGATCTTTTAAGTTGAAGTCGAACAGGGGATGTTATCACTCACACCATTCATGCTCTCATGGAACTGAACCATCGAGGCCCCACTCCATATAATTCCTCTGATGATTAATGATTTTAAAACCCATGGTGTGTGAATAATGTAATATCTTTCATTTTTTTGAACTTTCAATTTAGCTTTGATTGTTTCTAACTTTTCTCAATGGTTTTGAATGTCATGCACAAGAAATTTCATGGCAATTTCCCAGATTCCTCCCCCAGTATCCCTTATCTCAAGACACAATTTCTTTCTCTTCTCCCTCTCTCTCAAATTTATAAAATATTATTTTGAAATGATTCTATTTTTTGTTTGAATCCATTTTTGTACATTTTTTATATATAAATAATTAGGATGTTAATAAACCATTCATTATTTTATGTTGTTAACAGATTTTATAAATGTGTAAATACATTTTATATTTTGAGATGGTAATTATATTATCTATTAAATGTATTTAGTTCATTATTTCAATTGATATTTTGATGTTCCATGAGGATAACATGTTCATTTATTTAAATGTTTGTTGGGATGAATTTAAAATTAAAACTGACAATCTTTCAAATTTTTGAATGTTTTGTTGTAATGAAATTTTCACTGAAAATAAATCATTTTATTATAAATTTATCATGACTCCAAAATATTTGGGGATATTATTTATTACTAATTTATGTTATTACCATTTTTCAATATTTTATTCATACCTTTTTTATAAAATCATGCATATTTATTTATATTAATTTTTTATTTTATTTAATATTATATATCTTTATTTAATATCCCATGTCCTACTTTAAATTTGAATTTTTTATTGTGATATTATCCTTAATAAGTATAACCTCCCTCACACATACATGATATGGATCCACCATCACGCACTAAATTACTATCAAAAAATTTCACCATATTATTTGGAATGAGTGTGATTGTTTTGGTGACTGATAGATGTCACACAGATATTTAGCCACTGAAATGTGTTTGTGATTTGAACATTTTCATATGTGATATTTGGCCAATGAAAAGTGTTTTCCACCCAAAAATTTCAATTTCTTCCATATCGTGATGTAATTTTTGAGTTTTTTCTTTGATTGAACTTCAATCCTGATTGAGAAGAAGATAGGTTCTAGTTATCAATGATTCTCTCATGGATTAAAAACAAAAAATTCGTCCCATTTTCATCCATTAAAATGAAAAATAACCCAAAATACTTTTAATATTTTCATTTTCATTAACATATATGGTAGTAAATTTCTAATACAAATTCTTATCATCCTGTTCGATCTAAAAATTACTTCCTATAGAAATGATAAAAAACTGAAAACATATAATATATTTTTTAGATAATTTTTATGGAGGTTAATTTACATACATATTGATTTATAGTTCCTCAGTTCTGTAAATTTTCACTCATAGTATTTTCTTCCCCCTACTTTCCACATTCAAAACAAACATATTCTCTTCTGTCTTTTCTAAACCACACTCCCAGCTTTAACTCTAACACTTTTACTAGAGTTGATTCTATATTTTATTTCCACCAAATAATATTTTTGTTTTTCGGTGATCCTAGGTTTTGGATCTTATACTCCAACCATTAGTTCGAGATAGGCATTTCTATTGATCTCATTTGGACACTTATTTAATTTGTGTTGATGTTGAATGTTTCATTTTATGATAAAACATCATCATCATTGGTTACTAAGAACCTTATCAAAAAAACACCATATGAACCAACATGTAGCAAGTGAATATATGAATAAACCTCAACTACTACCTCCTGTTGGACTCCCACAAAGAAATGTTTTAGAAATAAACCTCAAATTACCACAATTTGACATATAAAACATCCAACTGAGAACATATACAAACAAATATGTGTTTACCGTATGTTTTATTGTTTCATGTCATATTTTTGTAAAATAATACCTTTTTAGAAATCGTCACAAATTATATTAAAATGATTTGTTACCGCAGTTATAAGTATCTATAACTTTATACATTCATTATGAATTCCTTTTTTGTATTTATTTATTTATTTTAACAAGGGAATATTTTATAAACCTAATAGGATATCTATGAATAAATAATTCATAGTCAGTAATCGTATAATAAAATATTATAATGATGTAGATAAGGTGTCCAATTTTTTTTTAATAAAGTATGAATACATCCCCTCTCTAATACATTTCATGTGTTTGAATTTTTTATTCTTGAAAACATAGTCCATATTAGTTGGAAGAACTATTGATTTCTCATAGAATAGATCAAGGAAATAAATTTAGTAATAAAAATTGGGATAAATTGAATGTACAAACTTATTGGGTTGATATTAGGGTTTTTAGAACATTTTATATGAATACCTGTTTAATTGATGATGGAGATTGTATGAATGAAATGATAGTGGAAATTAAAGATGACCATCATGATTATCTAATGATGTTGAGATGTTAAATAGTTAGGCTGAGAGACTATTACATACTGATAATACTAGTTATATACAATTTTAGTAATATCTAATTTATATAATTCAATAGCCGGTTGTGGGTGGAGTGACACCAAGTGTAAAATAATACTGGGTATCCTAATTATATTATACCAGATGAAAATGAGTTTCCTTTTAGAAGATATGATTCTAAATAAATGATATGTTCAATGGGAATGATCAATGAAAAAAATACATGCATGTCCATATTATTTAATATTGTTTCTCAACGACCATGAATCATTTATTATGTTGCTAAAATATTTTGAGAATCAATATAAGAATGATGAATCATATAATTTTAAATATTAATAGAACATTCCTATAATTCTATAATTTAGAAGACTATATGGATTTCTGTAATCCTCTATAAATATTACATGTTATGAATATACTAAAATAGATTATGGGAAAATATGTCACCACATTGATTCCAATCAAATGGTAGAAAATTGATTATGAGTATCCTGAATTAAAAAATTTGTCAAGAAGCCTCCATAATTACTTATCTATAGATGTAATAAATTGTTTGGTTTGTTGACTATTTCTCTTAGTGAATGTTTAGTTATGATGGAAAATTATACTTTCCACCATTGTTATGCATAAAAGTAAAATACAATATATTATATTTTCTAGTTTATGGACCAACACATAACATAGATGATATTATCAATGATTTGAATCCATTGATCAAAGATCTAAAATTGATTTGGGATACATATGTTGCTTTTTATGGGGATCATATAAGTTAATAATTAACATTGAGAGAAACATTGTATAGTTTAATAAATGAGCTTCCAAAAATGGAAATATTTTAACTTGTATTACAAAATGAAATCTTGGGGTTTCGTATTTGTGAAAAAATCATAAAGTAAGATCAGTTGAATCATTAATCAAATATATTTCTCTTGGAAATTGTAAATTGTTACCTCAATGACATAAATACCAACCATAGATGAAAAAATTCTATGGGAATACAGAACAAGGTATGATACACTCTCCATTAAATGGGGATCAACTATTTGAAAATGTAAAAGCTATTTTCAGTTTTTTTAGTAAACCATATTTGAAAATCTGTATTAAATTTTGTTAAAATGTATATCAATTTTATTTGTATTACCTTACTAGAATTGGTTTCATGCTTTAAATTTTATTCATTTCGTTATTGTATAAAAAATGAATTTGATAGTGTTATTGAATGTTATTAATGGTTACTGACAAAATAACAATCATGTCTAGGTTGGAAATGATTGGCATGGAGATAAGAAAAGATTTTTCATCCGTGATGGGTGAAAGATGAAATTTTAATCCTCCATCATACTACACTCTATCTATGTAATTAAATTTTCAATTTTTCAATTTTGTTATTGTTGAAATACTTCCAATGGGGTATTGTTCAAATATAACAAATTTCATTTTGATGGATATGTTGAAGTCTGATGGGGTAGAATCACATGAATATCATATTTTGATGAAATATTTGATACCCATATCATTAAATTTCGTTTTACTGAAAATGGTATGACATGAATTACCCAATTTTGTACTAATTTTCAAACCCTTATGCAACAGAGATATAAAATTTGTTATGTTTCAAATCATGAATAAGGGAATTAAGTCATACTATGTGAATAAAATATGTTATTCCCACCATCATTATTTGATATAATGGTTCAACTAATTATTGACATAGTTATAGAGGTTCAATTTTGTTTTCCTCTCCATTATAGATAGATATACCCACATTGAGTTATTTATGAATATTGTGAAATGGTGTGCCAAAAAATAATAGTCATCCATATGGTTGTACTTAAAATTGATATATTGTTAAAGAATATATCAAATTTTGAACTTATTTCCTATCATAAGATGATATAATTAGTTTTACAATGTCTCGTCATAATGTATTCCTTATAGGTTAGTAGATTTATGGAATCGATGTTCTTATAATTAATATCACATAGTGGGAGAAATCTCTCCCTTAGATTTTTTGTAATTGCATAATGGTTTCTGTATACATTGAAGCCCAAAAATATGTAATTAGGCATTTGAAACCATCTAGGGATGAAATATTGTTATTTAATACATCTAATAAATATTTTATATGATTGTTTAAATATCACTTTTATGAGGAGTTATAATGTAATACAAATTCAATAGAAGAATGAATTAGATTTCTAGTTAGGGGACTAAATGTTAATGTTTTATCTTACATGAGTTTTGTAATTAATAGTTATATGTTATGTACCTGGGAACTATATGAATTTACTATGTTGAAATACATCATAGTTTCTTTTATGGATGATTAAATACACATATCCAATTCCTATGATAGGAAACCAACTTATGTGAGTATGTCATATTTTTTCATCATCAAATAGATATATTAGTAAGATTATACAACATTTCATGGGATGATTTTCCAAAAAAAATGGGATGAAAAAAATAGTATAATGAATTAGATTAATTTATATTCGTGAAGGTGGATTTATTTGTCGAATGGTATAACGATGATATATTAAAATAGAATTATAAGTAATGAATGTATTTTATACCTCATATCTAGTGAACAATAATTAGGCAATTATCCTATTGATGAATAAAGAAACTCCTGGGTCAGATGAAATTTCAATTTAGAATGAGTCTTTCATTAATAGGTCAGAATAATTTCAAATAAGAAATAATGTAGAAAATTCCTTAAAATTAGAGGGGTCTATAAATAGGGGATTTGTATTGTTAATAGGGTGGCCAAATATCATAATCCATTAAAGAAAAATATAGTTTTATGATATGTTTAATGTTTTTTTAATATTATAGTTTTTCAACATAATATTTTATATTCTATACTGCATTTATACAATATAAAATAAATGTTTAACTACTAGTGTAGATAATGAATTCATCACATGATGATGTTACAAATAATGAGGAAGAAAAAATGATTGATACTAACACTATTGAATTATTTGGGGATAAATAACCTAATTATGAAGAAAAACATGAATGAAATGTTATCATCTTGTTAAATAAAATTATTGATTTAATAATTAATTGTATAAAATTTGAGGTTGGAAAGAATCAACATGACCAATCTTCTGACCCCAAAAATTAAATATCCATTATTTATGTTGTGTTCAAAATCGGAGTGCATGTAACAATTGATATATATTCCTATAAAAAAGTATTTCATATATTAAAGGATACACTTTGTGAAGATATTAAGTTGATTTTATTACATAAATGATATATTTTACTAAAACATTATTGAAAGAAATGTTTATTAGAATTTAATTAACTGTTGTTTATTTCTTTTATTTTAGATCTTTTCTATATGGAATATGTCATAATGGTCATTATAAAAGCTCATATATTCTTCCGAATTCATCTTACAAAGAATCATCTCATGTTTGTTGTCAATAAAGTAAACCCCCACCCACTAGTTGTGTATACACACATTATTAAATAGAATACATGGAAGGTATTCACTATTCACCACGATAAGAAATCATTTCTGGTGAAATATATTCAATAATATATTATTTTAAATTATTTATTTTATCCAATTTTATTCAAAATTAATAATTTATGAAATGACAATGGAAAGACTAAAATAAAAAATGTGCATCAAAACCAATGTAACCCTATCAGAGATAAAGGATGGGGTACGTATTACATGAGAAATTTTTTTATGTATTTTAATTCTATAATATATATTTTAGGTTATATGAAATAACATATTTTTATTTTTTAAATATACATTGAGGGATAGAAATATGAAGACACTTCCATTGCATGTCATGTACTATGGAAGGAGGATCGCGTAATAAAAGAACATAAACTTGATGACGAAAACATTAATGTTGTATGGTAATTATGTGCATGTATGAAATATTATTAATTATTTATAATCATTAAGCATTGTAATAGTATTAAATATAAATATCTATTTGTTGTTGTATGTTATTATATATTTTAGAAACAACAATTAACACTAATTTACATGAATAAAAACTAATTTCACTTTAACTTATGAATATAAATAATATATTTTCATTGGAGGTGTCAGTTTTGGAGTGTCACCTTGAAATAATTTATGGAATAAAAAACTACAAGGAGATACATACAGGATAATCTAAGGACAAGAATTATTTTAATGATATTATTATCCAGTTCAGTTTATTAGACAAATATGTGGGAAAAGATCAACGATAACCATCAGTGGGAAATATATTAGTATGTGAAGGACTAAATTACCCCACCATCATCGAGGTGATCTATTCCACTCAACCTCTCACCATACCCGTGGTAAGAAATTTCATCATTACTCTTTTAAATAATTTTGAATCAAACAACATTTGATTAAATTATATTACTAAAAATTTTCAAGGTGATGTTGTTTGTCATTTATATTTATAAACAAAAATTTGTCTCCTTATTTTGTGGGGTATATTGTATAATATATCAAGATACATGTTACACATAAAAAATACAACCAACGGATTATATGAGAGTGAATATTGAAGTATCTCACTAGCTGCACATTGAGTTTCAAATTCCTCTTAATGTTATTGTTGTTAATATGATTGATAATTATATTGAGACTTTTATAGAATGGGAATATAATATTAAATGGATACATGATGCTTGTAAAAAAGAATTCAATGGAAAAAATTTAACAGTTAATGAAAAATTTTCAAAGATATTTTATGGTATTATAAATTTTTAAAACATCTGGGAAAGAGTATATGAGATCAAGAAAATCCATTGATTTATCCATGAGATCAAAATGTCATTCCATGAATACCTTCTCCCCACGAGTTCTATTAATGTATTTCTTAACATTAAATGAATATAATCACACGACATTAAGGGACGAAAACAGTTGACACATTAAATATAAAGAATAAATATTTTTAGATTTCATTACAATTGTTGTTGTTTTAGAGTGTATTAACTCTATTATCAAATTTGAATGGATCCAAGTGTCAATTTTGAATACATACATGATGAATATTTTCATAATTCTTATTTAAAAAAATGATATACTAAGTTCATTATAGTCAATAACTATTCATATTTTACATAAGAATATATATTACTACTATATAATGGGAAAAACAGGCAATTCCTGATTTTTACATATTATTTTTTATATCATTTTTATGGATTAATATTTTTTAGAAGTGAAGGAAATTAAAATAAATGCATCATTAAGAGATAATTTTTAGATGAAAATAATAGATGATATGATCTACATGATGTTAAAATGTAATCATAAAACTATACAATCTAATCATATAATATATATTTATTCCATTATTTATTTGTTTTTGTTTTTTAGGAAGCACACGAGGATAATCACAATCAATTTAGGTACCCTTATTTTTTATTTTCTTGACCCAACTCAATGATTTTCATCAAATCAGCCAAACATGATGAATATTCTAAATTTTCAATTCACCACAACCTATATATATATATATATCAATTTATATGTTTCATTTTTTTATTTTAATCATAAGAATTTTTTGATTTGGTTATTAATAAGTATTGGCAAAATCATCATATGGTGTCGGTGACTCAACATAAGAAGCCTGCAATTTTCTTATAATCAAAATAGATTAATGTATACATAGTAGTATTTGACTATTAAAAAATTTAAAATTAATTTACATATGATATTCATTGTATATAAAGTGTAAATAACAAAATAAGGAAAATTTATTTTAATATTACATATTCAAATTTATTATAAATATCATATACAATCTATATACTACCATCCCTAAGCATAAAATTTATAATATTAATTAATAATTAACTAAAAAATTAATTATTATTTTTATATATTTTTATTGTAACAACAATTTTTTCATTGAAATTTGTACTCAAAAAAAGATATATGTTTTTTTAGAATATAGTGGGAAGAGTACATGGTGTAAAAATGTTATCTAACACCAAATATAGCTGACTACCAATTATGTTTGAGATCTCATACATTATATAATGATAAGATATATATTTGGGATATGAAGTGTTGGTATCATAATTATTATACATTATTTTTTCCTTATTTATCAAGGGGAATTATAATTTAGTGTTACACTCTATATATTCTGGAATATCTCGTTACATGTCTAAAGCTACACATGATTGTGAGATATTATACTTAGAGACCACAAAATTAATAAGTGGGATTTGGAAATGAGTCAAAAATTTATAAAGACATAAAAAACATTTTAATACATATTACTTATTCGATAAATTTTTGTGGAGATTATTCCTGAATATGAACAAGTAATGTTATGATTGTTGAAGGCCTATAGTTCTCAAAATAATGTTCTATTGAATTGGATCTCATACATGGTGAGAGTTTCTTACCACCAAAGCTGTCAAAAAATTCATGATAACTTGCTTTTGATGATACTAAAAAATGGTGTGTCATATTGGAATCAACCATTTCTCAATCTGATACCTCTTATGATCTGTATTAATCAATGTATATATTTTTATGTTAAAATGAACTATTTATATAAAAACACTCATCACATAATTGAATCTGAGAAAATGATATTATATTTCATTCAAATTTTATGAAAAAAATATATAATTCATTTATCATATTTATTAACTTATCAAAGAACAATCCCACACATGATTTGACTATTATGACTCGAAGTTAGTTTTTTCAATGTTAATGTTTCATTTTTGTTTAAACCCTCTATTCAATTGAAAAAAAACAAATTTTATCAAATTATATTGTCATAAAACATTTGGAAAAAGATACACATTTCATTTTTGATGTGTATGAATAGACAACACATAAATTCATAATATGATGTTTTCGGTATGGCTAAAAGTTCATTTTTTATGTAAAAGTTCCATTTTAGTTTAAAAATAACATCACAAAGACAATTTTAAGAAGAAATAGGGAATTATTTTCTATATTTATGAAAACAATATTTATTTAAATTTTTATGTGTAATAATAAACTATGTATAAATCTAATACACTATGTGATGGTATGCCTAGAAATTTATGTCATTAGTTTTAAATTGTTATTTTGGTTCAAACACACGTGGCAGGATAAAAAATGAGCAGAAACCTTCAAATTATATTTATAACTTAGGAAAATGACAAAAAAATCACTTGTTTTGTGATGGAATTAATATCACTTTAATTTGATACATGGTGTTCTGGGTATTACTCAAATTATATGTTTTTAGTTTAAAATTAACAAATTTTCTCAAAATAAAAATCACGTAATCTGATATGACTGGACAAACTCAAATTGTTTTGGAACCTCACGAAAATTTTCTATAATTAATTTGTGATGTGTAGAAATCAACTACACAACAATCAGACTCAAAGTGTGACTATTTGGACTCAAAGTATTCATTTTTAATATAAATGTTTCATTATTTATTAAAACCATCATTATAAGAAAAAAATGTGGAAATTATGACAAATTATTTTGAACCATTAGGAAAATTATCCATAATTAATTTTTGATAGCTAATAATTGACCACTCATCAATCTGCAACATAATGTGGAAGTATGAATTGATTTTCATGATTTCAATAACAAAGTTTATTTTTATTATCAAAAGAACATAACTTTGAAAAAAAATGAGGAAATAAGGTATTATTGTCCTGATTCATTAATAGAATGATGTATAACTTATTTTTATGTATATGAATCAAGATCACATCGATATGATAACTGATGTTTAAAGTTTGATTCAAAGTGTGTGTTCTCAATATAGAAGTTCAATTTTAGTTTTAAATTTATGTCACATAGTTAAAACTAATAAAACAAGATCAAATTGTTTTAAAACATTAGTAATATAATCAATATGTAATTTTTGACATTTTGGAATTAAATTCAAATACATATAATCAAGGATTTCCTGGTATGACCGAATGTGTCTATTTCTAAACAAATTTAAATTTTATTTTAAAACCCATGTGACAAACTCAAAAATGTGGAAACACATTCAAATCTATTTGATAGTTTATGAAAAAAAATCCATAACTATTTTTTATGTTATATAATCTAGCACACCTCAATATGATACACGGTGTACCCTGTATGAGTCAAACTATATGTTTTTATTTTAAAATTCCTAATTTAGTTCAAAAACTATGTCACATACTCAACCTAGTGTGAATGAGAGTAGACTATTTTCAAAATTTAGGAAGATCATCCACAATTCATTTTTGAAGTGTAGAAAATGAACAAACTTCAATCTAACACCCTATGTGGCTTGTATGAATCGAAGTGTGTTTATTTCATATAAATGTTTCATTTTAGTTTAAAAAATTCATCATTATAAAGAAAGGGAAAATTAACTATGTTTTTTTTAATTTATAAAAATTATAAATATTTTATTTGTGACATGTTGGAATTTACATCACATCAATCAAACAAATGATGTGTTTGGTAGGACTTGAAGTTCATGTTATCGATATAAAAGTGACATTTATGTTTAGTATACACATAATATATAGAAAACTAATCAAATTCGATCATATTTTCATAAAAATTTATTAACATTATCTATAATAAATTCGTGACATGTCAGAATTGATAAGTTGTTAATATGGTATAAAATTTGAAAGGGATGAATCAAAGTCCATGTTTTCAATATATAAGTACCATTTTAATTTAAAACACATGTCACAAAACCAAAAAAGAGAAAATTATATTATATTTAATTATAAGTTTATGAATATATTCTAAAAGTAATTTTTTATTTGTAGGAAGCATCCTCACCTCAAATTGATACACAATGTATCTGATAGGACTCTAAGTGTACTTTTATTATTAAAAATTGACATTTTAGTTCATAAAAAATTTGAGAGACATAAAATAGAGAATCAACATTCAATTTTTTTTGATAGTACATGAAAATGATTTAAAATTCATTAGTGACATGCATGAATTACCAGACATCAATATGATACGTAGTGAGACTCCTATGACTAAAAGTATATGTATTTAGATTAAAAGTGTAATTTTAGTTTTGTACACTTGTCACATACTCAAAAATAATCAAATATAACAAATGTTTTTCAAAATTTAGTAAAATGATCTATAATTATGTTTTGACATGATGGAATTGAGTACACATCATTATGACTTATGATGTGGCTAGTATAACTTGATGCCTATGTTTTTATTATAAAAGTGTCATTTTAGTTTAAAATGATTGTCCTTAGAAAAAAATTTGAGCTTAGATTATTATCAAACATTAATACAAAACACTATAATTTATTTTATATAGGAATTTTCTAGAGATATATATAACACATGATGTGTAAGGTATTACTCTATGATCAAATTCCCAATATAAAATTTATACTATAGTTTAAAATGGACATCAAATATCCAAAATGAATAAAATGAGCTATAATTATCTTAAAATTTTAATACATTGATTCTTAATTTAATATTTATGTGTATTAATTGATCATACATCATGCTTAGATATTAAGTGGATGAAATGACTTGATGTGTATTTTTTCAAGTAGAAGTACAATTTTAGACTAAAATGTGTATCACATATCCCAAAAAGATAAAACAATATCATATCATCTTTAATCATTATGAAAATGATCCCTATGTTATTCTAGACATGTAGGAATCAACTATACCACAATATAATTCATTATGTACATGGTATGACTCAAAGTGTATGTTTGAAGTTTATCATTGACATGTTAGTTCAAAACAAACATGAGATACAGAAAAGTAAGAAAAAAATTCAAATTATTTTAGTAATTCATTAAAATGATCCACAATTCCTTATTGATGTAAAAGAATTTACCAAACATCAATCTTATATATGGTGTTCCCATTATGGATCAAAGTATGTGTTTTTAGTACAAAATTTACACTATAGTTAAAAATTGACACTCCATTTCCAAACACACCTCTCATACATGTATATGAGAAAACAAGATTGGATTATTTTTAATCATTAAGATCATGAATCATAATTAAATTATGACATGTTAAAATCAGGCACACATTGATATGAAAAATGATGTGGCCCATTTGAATTGATGTTTTTTTTTCAATGCAGTTTATTCATTTATTTTCTAAATCTCGAATTAGAATATAGAAATAAGAAAACATGTTCTTAATTTGTACATACTATTTTATAGTGAACCATAATTTATTTTTTTGGTGTATGAATTGATTGAATGAAAATCTGACACATGATGTGGTTGTTATTTCTTGATGTTTGTGTTTTTACAATAAAAGTTCCATTTTAGTTTAAAACATATGTCAAATATCCAAAACGGTGAAGATGAAATCAGATTGTCTTCAATCATCAGGGCTGTGATCAATAACTCATGTGTGACATGATTTAATTAATCAAACATCAATAAAATTCTTTATTACCTAATATTTTCATTAATATATAGAGTACTTACAATATAATTTATTATATGTCGATTACTTAACAATGGAATTATAAAATTTTTAGTTTTTTAATTACGATAAAAAAAATTGGTTTCATTATAGGGATAGGCTTTTATATGATAGTTGATATTTAGAAAATGTCTACTGGTATTTATTATGTATTTAGGTTATATTTTTTGGAATAATTGTAAATATGATATCAATATAAATATTATGTATGTAAATTTTTAATTGAAATGATGGTGAAATATGACTTTTGTATCCCAGTCCGCTTATCTATATATAACTATTCCTCTTTATGTATTATAATTATGGTTTATTTTGATAAGGCAGATGCATGGTTACAATTTTATTGCTTCAATGTAGCAGCTAATATAGCACTTATTAGTTCTATATAAAGTGATATTAAAGTTCACCTTTATCAGAACTATAGAAATCATTGATAAAGTACTCATTTTTAGGTACTAGATAATGAAATCATAAAGGAACACATTATTATCCCTAGAAAATGTACTAATATTGGGTCCCTTTATTAGTGCAAGAAAGAATTAATAAAGACCCCCATTATTAGTGCTAAAAAATTCTTAATAATGGAACCATTTATATGTTTTTTATGCACTGATAAAGTTGTCATTTTTTTGAACTATTTCTTATTCTGATAAAGGCTAGACACATTTAATGAAACATTGGTAGAAACTGATTTTTTTATTAACAATTCCAATTTTAGAACTCTTAAAGGACTCATCATTTGTAAATACAATGTTGAATATGAATTTGTTGAGGAATTACACATTCCAAATAGAGGAAATATGGTGGAAAATATACAATAAATTGTGACTATACATATATTTTCCATTTTATAATTTACATAATCCAATATTGGGTAGTCCACTTCTCCACATTGGGTAAGGTCTTCTATAATACTGTTCTTGGATTTCTCTTACTATTTTTTTCTTTATTTTATAAATCTCATATCTATCATGGGAGTGTATGTCTTCCACCATGGATTTTTTAATGACATGGAATTTATTTCATTGATGTAATTTCATTTTATGATATTCATGAAATGATTTTTTAATCATATTTTCATTAAATATTTACATTAATTTAATATTGAATGGTCATTTTTTGTTAGTGTTTGATTGGTTTTTAGTTTATTTAATATTATTTGTTCCTCTCTATTACTAGTTTTCTAATTTCATGTTACGTTTATTCAGGGAATAATTTTACCTATATCGTTATTTATTTTATGTTCCTGACCAAGAGAAAAGTGTAATTTTTTTCAATTAGAGTTATTACACAGAACAGTAGACTAACATGGACTTGATTTCAATGACATCATAAGTGTTAATTCAAATCATTTAATCCTCGTTAATACATTAAACATGATTTTATATATACATGAATGTTTTCACGTGTCATTTTTGTAATTTAAAAATAATTATGGATGAGTATACGAATTAATGAAATGGAATATATGTTACTGCTAATGATACCGATTTACAAGGGATTATAAGAAGGAAAAATAATCATGTGGACTTGGTTAATGTTAAAAGAGAGATAATAACTGAACAAGAGGTTTAAGGGAGATAAATGAGGTGAAAAATTTAATTGAGAATAGATAACATTCAATCATAGGTTCCACCAAGCGTACTAGTGCATATTTGTTTCTATGATCTATTTCATGAAAAATAAATAGATCCTTCAAATGATCTTGATCTCAACATAATTCATATGACTATTGCTTAAAGACCTGAACAATCACATGGGAAGTTCATTTGAACTCTAAAAAACAACAAAAAATAACATTTTATATAGTGATGTAGTAAGGATGAGGTTATTTTTATCCTCACTAAAATATAATAAATGGGATTAGATTAAAATATTGGCACCACATTCTATTAAAAACATTGGATGAGTTGGCATGAATATTCCTTAAATGATTTTCCCTCCCTCTATATGCATGAAAAATTACTTCTATATTTTACATTATAATAAATCTGACGATGAATAATTATATATGCCATTTTTGATGATTCAATATATGATTAGTAAATGTCTCTTTTATGTAATATAAAAGTGCATGTTATTAAACCAAATTATAAGCGAAAATATTATGGGAAAATATTAATAGTAAATTCCATGAATGGAGGATCGTTGATGAAGAATTTACCTTGAAAGAGGTATGTGTTATTAGATATGTTTTCTAGTAATAGATTCCAATGTATAATGAAAGGACACTAAAATTGAGGATTCCACTTGTTTGAAAACATATATTGATGTACTTACAAAGGAAGGACTTGAAAATTGATTGATTAAATGATGACACTACACCAACCCCAATATATGTATACTAATAATATGAATTATCTTGATGATAAACACAAAAATAATTTTTTGTGTAGGATTCTGCAAAAAAAATTTCAAAAATGTCAAAAAATTGTATATGGGATACAACCCCACCAGTGAAATTCTATTTAAATATATTTCACATCATTTATGGTGACCTATTCGACCTACATGAAAGTTATCAATGCTAAAATGAATTAGTTGGTATCTAATTCAATAGATAAAAAATTCTCCATGAGAACTCAAGAATTCAATGTTAGGTAGAATTCAAATAAGCTCAATTTGAATCCATTAGAAGTAATATTAGGTGACACTAAGGTGCAACGATGTGGAAAATTAAATTTTCTAACCTTGAGGAGTGAAAATAACATGGAACATAAAAATAATAACCTAAAAAAGTAATAACAAAGAATAAAAATTGTCATATATAAAGATGGAAATAGAAGGAAAATGAGAATGAAATTGAGAATGAAGTTATAGAGGAATCACCCCCACCATACAAACCAAAAATATTTTTCCTATAATGGATAAAGAAATAGATATATCATGAAAAGAGAGGTAATAAATTCAAATACTTAGGAAATTAAATTATAACATCCTTTTATGTAAATCATTATCGAATATACCCATATATCATAAGTTCACACAATGTCTGGTTATATACAATTGGAAACCTAAGGATATGAGAAAAACAAAACTGATGAGAGAATTACAAATTTAATTTTAAAGGATTCAACCAATTTATTGTTACAATATTATTATTTTATTAATTACTATTATATTTATATCTTCTTAGTATGTAAAAACATGTTTTGATCTTGAAATGAGTGTGAACATCATGTCACAATAAATTTTCATGATCTATGGGTTAGAGGAGATAAATCAACAAATGTTTTATATTTAGTTTGAAGATATAATTGTGAGATATCAATGATGTTTGATTGGAGTCATTAAAGTTAAAATAAATAAGATTAATTTTTCAGTAGAATATTTTGTGCAAGAGATGGATGAAGATAATTCAACACTCATTTTCTGGATGAAATTTTTAATAATGGGATGGGACATGATTTGTGTTCAATTTGAGGATTTATCCATAGGGGTGGTGGTGATAATGTAATAATTGAATATCCTCGAGTAATAGATAATTTTGAAGATAAATTGGAATATTTGAATCAAGAAAAAATGATGGATTTGAATGATATTGTATCCATTATTTGAAGAAACAATTTAGATAATGAAGAGTAGAATAAAGATGGTGAAATTAAGTGGATAATATATGTGATGATTATTAGTATATAATACTAAAATGGGTCATAATGACCCCCTAAGGCCCTTCCCATGTTAGTACTAGACCATGCATGCAACCCCAATCATTCTTCAGATAGGTCAGTGGATGGTAAATAGAACTGAGTAGGATAAACTAACAATATAGGGGTACAAATCCCATACTATCCTAAAAATGATATATATATATATAGTTCATAAAAAAATCCGACAATATATTTATATATATATTAAAACATAATTATATACCACACATTCGTGAGATAACTTCCATTATCAACATGGATAAAAGATAAATAATCCCTAATGAAAAGGTCCAACATACATTCCCAACAGACAAAAAAGGATACCATTACATGTAATTTTATGGAGTATTCCTTAAATAAATATGGATCCAAAGATGGATATCCACCACTAGTATCATCTTCTCAATCAACTGAGACCCATCAACCACTAATCCACCTAGTTCTCCACCAAAAATATCTCCAAAATTTCTAGGCAAGGTCCATGTCTACAATGAGTTTCTCTAATATGTGCACCATCTTTTATAACATTCTAGGGATCATCCCAAAGTCTTTAAAAGGGTGTGTATAAACATAGAATTATGATAAAACAGAAACATCAACAAAAAAATATTCAAATCTAAACCCATGGGACATGAGAGTAATCAACAGGATAAGAATGTATCGTGATATTTTCAGCCACATGAAATATTTAGAATAAAAAGATATCCCATTCATATTGACTCCAACCAATAAAATTTTCATACCTCGGAGGAAACAAGCGATGCATAAATAACATGAAATACCAACAAACGTTTGTAGTTAGAATCAAATCAAATATTGAAGAAATCCAAATGGTTTTAGAAGAATCTGAACTCCTAAAGAATCATTATAATCAAAATATTGAAATTCAAAATCTATTTCAGAAACCATTGATCAGTACATTCCACTTCAAAAATAACGCAGGACATTAGTGGAGGGGTACCATAATAAATCTTATAAAACCACTAATCACAGCCTTACAATTAATAAATCCATTTAAAATTACACATATTGACCTATAATAGATGCTAGTTAAGGGAGTTCCAATTCCTAACTTCTTAACCTCTTTAGAATAGTAGCGGGAGACTTGAACCTCATTGGGATACATGCCATATGATAGTGTATGGAAATCATTGAAAACAGACTTGTTCCCTTGTATTTGACACATTAGTTATGGGTGTAACAAAATCAAATTTTTTTACGTAGGGTATATGTGATGTGATTGTACCAAGGAGTTCCAAACTCATCCTATTCTGGTGGACCAATGAGTTTAGTATGTGGGTGACTACTAAGATCTAGGATGAAGGGTAAATCTTAGACACATTCCCAATCAAAAATTGTCATGGGAGGAGTACCATCCATGAGTAAACAATTATCATGACACCTGATCCAAATTATAGGCCTTTGGAAGATAAAGAAATATAATCGTATATCTCAATGTAAATAACCTAAGTTCGGTAAACATAATCATCACTACCTGATGCACTGATACCCCACATGGGCCTACAGAAAGTTGATTGTTACACCCCCAAACCGACCTCTAATTGGAAAGGGGATTTCTAATTTTTGCGAGATGTCATATATATAAAAAGATAGGACTTAGCATAATTTAAATATATTCATTCAAAAAACCAGCTCTATGAAACTATGTAGATATAGACAAAAGTCTATAACATATAGAGTGTAATTAGTGTGTATGAAAACCTCTAGGAAATACATCAATATGTTTTAGGGAAAAATAAAATATATAAAGGGTAAAATACACACCCAACTAAAAATGGGGTCTAAACCTACAAAATACCTTAAAAGGTGAAAAAATATATCCCAACTCTATATCTTTATAATTGAAACCTAATAATGACCATCACAATAATATACCTCTAAGATCCTCTAATATCGACCAACCCATTTCACAGTTGATATTCCTAACATATGTATAAGACAAAAAATCTATGGAAATATCACATATATTGGTGAGTATATTCATACCAATTTGAAAATCATGAATAGCATGATGGGAAGAATTAAAATAATATATTCATCTTAACCCATAAGGTATTAGGGTAAAGAACCCCAGTGTAAGATTTTCTCAAATGAAACCAATGTGAAGGGAGAATGGGGATCTCCATATTCATATCATTCTAAGAATAATGGGACTACTTACATATCAAATTTACCCATATCAAATAAAATCATCATGGGTAACCTCTCTATAATGATTATGGGGGACCTGCACCTCACCACTATGTGGAGGAACTAACAGAGAACTAAATCTAATAGACTAACATATCATCACTACAACTCAATGATGGGGAGTACCACATCAATGTTAGAGAAATAACATTCTCTATAATGCGTGTGATTTATAATTATATATGTCTAAATCATTTGGGGGTCCTCTCACTGCGAGATATAGTGGATCACTAATCCCAAAAACACTCTGATACTCATAACTGATCACTACAGTAGGCTAAGAGTCACTAAAAGAATATCATCACTAACAAAACCTCACATCATATTTATGATGTTATGGATAATGATTTTTTTGCGGAATATGTTGAAATATTATCTATATAAGATAATAATGTCCCAAAATTAGATTATTAATGAAGTGAGTACACATGGAATAGTTTCCTATAAAAAGTATATCATGTGTTCATATGGTCCCACATCATGTGCCTTCTCCTGGATACCTAAGAATGTCCTCCTCTAGAAAAAAAATTCATATCCATGTTTGTTCACATGGTATTTACATAGTTTCACATAATATGTATAAGCACAAGGTATCTTGACATGTACTCTCACCACATGGATTGACTAGCTAAATATAATCACACATCATGCCCCTCGAGGGACATGATATTTCTTCCCACCCGAGGTCATGGGTATGTTCCATCAACACAAAACATGTCTGCATAGGTATGGCCACATAACATGTGAACCATACCAAACATTGTGTGATCTTGAACTATAGATGAAACCATAGACACTGTGAAAAACTATAATATATGGTGTGTGTTCCTTAGGGATACTAGGAGTTTAGGCATGTTTTTCATAGATAGTGATGTATTTCATCACATGCACCCTAGATCCACCATTCTAACTAAATTTCTCTTCATTTAACCATTTTAATCCACTAGAATGAAACAGGTCATCTCCTATTGGTGACTTTCAGCCTCCCATAGCTAGAAACCAAAACACTGATAACTCATGTGATATCCTTCACACCTCACATTGTCGTTCAGGATCATGATCATGTATTCCATGACATGTATATAAAAATAAATCTCAAATGATCCATATGTTGTTCAGGAATCCATTATAAATCTAGGGGGATTGATCCTGAGTGTATCTATCCTAGAAAATTGAAATTCATGACCCCATGGTCCAATAATAAATAACATTAATAATGGTGGTGGTTAAAGAAAAAGATCAAAGTTAAATAAACTTTAGATAATTAAATTCCAACAAATGACACTAAAATTACAAAACCCAATAGGTGAAATATATGTAAAACTAATATGAATTAAAAGATTATGAATACGAAATAAAATTGGACTCAGGATAATTTCATAAATCATAGAATAATAATAATATTTGTAATCTATTCTTCAAAATAAAATTAATGGGAGGAAATACAAAATATAATGATGCATACAATAAAAAAATATCTTTATTTGTTGAAAAACATAACCACTAGGTAAGATTCTATAGATATGCTATGTTTTTCCATTGTCTCCTAAATCATATTTGGTCATTCTCATTGATCTAAATTCCTTAGTTTTCAATGAAAACAGATAACTCATCGTCCTCCACCACTCCAATATCCATGGGTTATGTTGACAACCCTATATATTTTCTAAAATGATAATTAAATAAAGGATAGGTATATATTAAATACATAACAAGTAAAATTTAATTATCATTTAATTTATTTAATTCCTTTTCCAATGACTTATTTTCATACAACATATTATGATAATCAACCATATATATTTTCTACTTTGAACCCCACTTTCTAGAAAAAACCATGATTTCATATTACCCATCTGAGGAATCGATCAATGGGGATGCATTTATTTTAAAAATATTAATGTGTGTGTATTAATATATATTAATTTATTTAATATATTAATTTTTGTTTTTGAAACACCCAAATCACAGTACCAACTTGGTGGAAAAATATAGATATACATATATATAAATATTCAAAGTAGAAAATTGTTGAAGCAATTGTTGTCACATTACCTCATATTTCAAGGAGTTTTCCCTAAAAAGAATATGTTGCACAATAATGTGGGGTACTAAGGCTGTATGTGATTATGACACTCTCAAGTCGAATTCTTCACACTCCCATACTACTAAAAAATCAAACCGTTGAATATTCCCTCTATACGTGATAATCTCCAGTCAGTCCAGAATCCTCATTATGTACTTTGATAATGTGTTTGTTTCATCAATGTCTTGCTCACCCATATAAATAAACATTTTATGGTACTTGAATTAACAATAAAATTTCTAAGAATGGATGACATCATGATCTTTTTACAACTATTTGGTAGTTCCATGGAGTAGGTAATCTCACAAACCCTCCACTTGATCTAGAACGGTCTGATGTACCTTTTGGATTTCTTTATTCTATAAAAAGATATATAGAATCACGATCATGGGTAGACTCTTTGTTAGACTTGGTCTCCATTTTCAAACTATAGAGGCCTGTTATACCATAATTAATATTATTTTTTTACTTTGATCCATCCTCATACGATTGAGGATCACCTAAAACTTCTCAGTGATTTCCTGCATGAGTTCTGGCCTAACAAGATATGTCTTCTAAATCTTAGTACAACAAACGGGCAACCTAATATGTCTCCCGTATGGTTCCTCAAAAAGAGGAATAATGATAGTGGGGTGGTATCTGTTATTTTTGGAAAACTATACTAATGAAATGTGAACCTTCCAACACAAGATGAAGTCCAACAGATAAGATCCCATCATGTCTTTCAAAACCCAAATCGCATGCTTGATCATCCAAATAATATTCAATTTAAATGATGTACTAATCAAAATCTAGGTCTAAAAATCCTCCCATAGACCCCTCCAATAAAATTATGTGATCCAAATAAACAAGGTTTAAGATGACTTTGGTTGTCAACACATGATGCTATATGTTATCCTACATGTGCAACATCCCTAAACTCTCTACTGAACACTACTCCCAAAAGGAAATAAATTTTAAAATCATGGGGAGTTTGTAAAAAGTCACCAAATATATCATTATTACCTCTAAAATTCCTTTTAATCCACATCATAATATCCATATATATTATATCCCACGTCTATTCTAGGATCTCATGGGGTTGATTAAAACCCAATAGAACATGTTATTCTACCTTTTCTTTATTACATGTGATAAATCGAGAAAAAAAGGTTTCAATTATATGACACGTTATTTCCCAACAGAACATCATACAATTGTATTCTAATATCATTATGACACGTGGATGTAAAAACTTTTGGGGGTTATGGAAATCCATCTTCACCCCCTCACACAACGAGACCATAACATCCATCCTTTCCTGTAAAAGGATATTATGCTCCCTTCATTTAAAAAACCATAAAGTGCATCTCCTAAGGATATATGGTCATGAAAAACCTCATAAATGAAATATCCCAACTGATCTCCTCTCATATACTTATGAACTGGTGAATTCACCACCATCTAAAGAAGTTATGCTTCACCCATTTCCCCCACCAAGGCCATCTCCAACGAGGGAAACATCCCAGACACTTCCTCAAAGAAACGAGAATGAGATTCCTATAAAGGGAATGTTCCACCACATTTCCATTCCCTAGAGTGTGTAACATCTCAAATTTGTATTCACACAGTAATTCCAAACATTATCTTTGTCTCATGTTTATATCACTTTGGTTGAATATGTACCTAACTATCTTGTGTTCTATGTAAAATTTGAAAGACATATCCAAAGGACAATGTATCCATATCACCATGGTGATGTCTACCAATACCATCTCTAAGTCATGGGTCACATAATTTGGATTATGGGGTGTTAAGTTCCTTTTCTTATAAGAGATAAATATATTCCTCTACTTTAAAAA
This sequence comes from Viscum album, assembly GCA_963277665.1. Classification (NCBI taxonomy): domain Eukaryota; kingdom Viridiplantae; phylum Streptophyta; class Magnoliopsida; order Santalales; family Viscaceae; genus Viscum; species Viscum album. Next base: position 2,128,211,043 of record OY728119.1, read on the forward strand.
AATTGTACTACCTCTAGAGGAATTTTTAAACACCACATACTCAATGAACTCTTCTAGAGCTCATGGTAGAGGATAATTTTTGACCTCTATATGAACTCCTTAAAGGGTCTCTCAAATTTCATAGTCTAGGTAAATTGATTCCCTTTCCATGTAAAGGTTGTAAAAAGTGATGTTATCTTGGAGATGCTTGATATGAATATCTAATAGTGACCTATAAAATGAGGAATCTCCATACCTCCCACCTAATCTTGGGGTTGATCCAATGTCAGAACTGCATCGATCATTTATAGATCCATAGATATAATATACTTAGAGAAAACATTACCTATGAAGTGAATATATCAAATAAAAAACATAATATTTGAGATATTATAGTATAACATGTTCTTCAGGATAAAGTATAGGACCATCCTAAAATCATATGCATGATTAGCCTTTGAAACATAGTATATGATAATTTCATCAATGAAGAAAAAAAATAAAAAAGTCCTTGTATTTTTAGAATATCCTTCTCATATGTTACTTAAACAATGTTGTAGAAGTAGTCACACTAAAAGGAATCACACACACCCATAATGCTCCCAGCAACAATAGAATGCCATCTTCAAAATACCATCCTCATGAAACCTCATCAAATTTTATCTAGACCAAAGATAGATATTTGAAAATAAACTCACTCCATTAAAATAGTCAAAAAGGTAATTAATACTCATTAAAAGGTACATGTTATTGATCATTTCCTATTTTAGGAGGTGATAATAAATAAAAAATTTCAAGCCTTCACTTAAATATTTTAAGAAAAAGACAGGTGCATCTATGGGGGACACATTGGGTAAAATAATATCATTCTCTCTCATGACTTCCAATGGAACCCCCTTATCATAGAGTTCATTAGTATCCATCCATTATATCTTAGAAGATATTGTTATAGTCTTATGGATAAATTTGATGTAGAAATCAATCCCCCACAACCAAGGTAGTCCCTGAATATATTTATGAAAGATGTCTATATAATCCTCAACCATCACTGGTTTCCATATTCCTACATTTCCCACCTCACCATGGAAAATAATCACCAAAATATTATTGATATATTATTGATTCCTACTCATGATCCCCACTCATTCAGCCATACGATCCCTCTTTTCCATGAAAGAAAATTCAGTCCTATATCTACATTGTCATCTAACACTCATGTGATTATATCCTATATGGGATTTCAGACAAGATAACCAGCCCCTTATTGGATATATGTTATAAGGTATCATTTCAATGAAAATGAGGTTCCATCAGAAACTCTCTCCACCTACAACCAACTTAACTACTGTCTGATGTGAGTTATAGACAAATTATTCTCTCTAAGAACCCTTAACGATATCTGATGGTCCAAAATCACTACAAAAATATCTAGATCATACATAGTTTATAAGGGGATAAATTAATGACTAATTAACATATATATAGTAACTAGAGATAACATATATATTACCCAAACCGTACATCGACCCTCTCATGAGAAGTGTCAGCATATCAATATATAGCCTATAACATTTGAAACCCATGACTGATATCCATTTGAGATAGGCATGGACCTCCTAGTGGTGGTGGTGGTGTGATTTGTTCATTGGATCATCTTACACCTATATCTAATCACTCTATAACTCAACCTACTCCTCTATTATAACTACCACCCCATTGGCCACCATAACCATGCCAAGGATATCTATGATCATGTCACTACCAATGTGGCGATGGTACATCCAATTTTTAACCACCATTTAATGCACAATGTGTTAGGAAGTAATGATCCAAGTAATGACACCCATAATAATAAATGTGTCACCCCTTTCAAAGATTAATAGATTATTTACATGATTCTTATTTTGTAGAACAATGTGTCTTAGTTCATGAATTAGTTTTCCTCCTAACACAGGACTTTGAAAATTGGCACCGTCTAGTTTCTACTGATGTCTCTACCCCAGTATGTCCAGTTCCAAATCCAACTACCTTTAATTAATCTTATATAATGTTATGAACAAAAAATACCCTATAAAACACTCTAATATAAGTGGGGATACTAAAAAATACCACAAAAGCATGAATGTCAATATGAATGAACTTCTATTACATTCATACGTGATAATATCTCTCTCATACCATTTTGAGAGAGTAATGTGATATGTTTGTAAACCATATGAATTACTAAAAAAATAAATTATCACCCCAATAAAGCTTAAGAAGCTCCTAAATATGAATAGAGGACGTGTTTGAATACTAATACTCATCATAGAAAATCTATTGAATGTTGAACAATGAGAAAAAATATTATCAATGGGTCTAAGTTATTGAACTCCACTAATAACCTATTTATCCATTTTGTAAACAAGTTTCAAGTTCAACAATCTAACTAGGAAGTTTCTACAAAATACAAAATACTATAGAAACTTCCTTTATCCAATTCTTTACCACCGAAGTGTCTAGCTCTCTATGAAAGACCAGCGATATCAATTTATTGAACTCATGTAATGTGTTAATGATATATGAAAAATTTTCCTAACCTTTTAATGTTATCAAATACCTAACATACATTGGATCATCCTGATATACCACTGGAGGTGTATCCATGTGATGCTCATATGGTAGAAGCACTACTCTTTTATTTCCTGGAGGGAACACCACATGAATTGGTCATTGAACATCGTCCAAAATTCTCAAATTGTCATCCTCATGACCTTGTATCAGTATCCTAATTGGAAATCATCTTAGAGGCACTCGAAAATTTAACAATATTTACTGCAATTGTTTGAGAATTTTAGTGTTCCTGACTCATGAAATATATGAATGTATAAATTCAAATTCATATATGATTCACTTTCTAGTAGATTCCCTACAACTAATACATCAAAATTACAGGTTGATAATAAGGTTATCAATGTATTGGTGTATGAATACGTATGTTTCCAAACCATCATAGAGTTCACTATCATAAGAGATATAATCGAGAAACTCCAACATTGTTTCCATAAATTCCATAACAAATCCTCAAAAGATGAATAACTCTGAATATCACCCCTATGATAGAACAATATATGATACACCTCTATCATTAAATGACCAAATAAGACTTCTCTTGGGTCGTTAGTATACAAAGTGTGAAAAATCATGCCCACCTCCAATAGTCTATGGACTAGAAACTCGTGCTGAGTAGGAATATAACAGAAATGGGAGGCCTTAACCAAAAGTACCTATACACACATGCAAAACAAAATCCATAGAACTATGTAGAGATAGAATAAAAGAATAACATAACTAATATGTAGTAAATGAATACCAAAACATATTGGAAATATATCAAAATACAATTTTGTTAAATATAATATATAAAGGCTGAAAATATACTCCAAACCATAAATTTGGTCATAAACAGAAGGATATAGGGAATGTAAAAAATTAAGCGACCCCAACTCACAATCTCTAAACATTACCAATGAACATGTCCAAACCCTCCATGTACCTCTAAACTACTCTAATATTGAGTCCAACAAATTCATAATGGATATTCCATTCAAAAATATCAGTAATATCCCATACAGGGGTGAGAATAAACATACCAAATAGGATTCCACTAAAACCAATAGGGATGAAATTGAAAAACATGGCCAGATCAACCCATATGCTAATAGGGTACTGATTTCCAATGTCATATATGCTCAATAGAAATGTGAGTGAATAGAGAAAGTGGATCTTCATGTTAATAGATATATTTGAATGATGAGTATTATTTCACCTCTAAAGTTCCCATATCTGAGCCATTCTTGAATGATGAGTATTATTTCACCTCAAATGTTCCCATATCTGATCCATGCAACACATGTATCCTCTCAGGATTGAGTTTGGAGTACCCATAACTATCCACCTTATGGTGTAGCTGAGGGATCACTAACATTAATTGAGGACCTTTTTACCACTAAAGAATAATGACAGGGAGTGAACATCCATGTATAAAGGTACCATTCCCTCTGTAATTTGAAGGAGTTATATCTAAATCTGTATTAATGATATGGTAGACCTTCTACTTGGAGAGGCTGGAATGTATTAACAATGTTATGGCTCTAATGATCACACCTGATCACTACCACTAGTTCAGCATCTCTAAAATAAGCATCTCACATAAATCCATTCATGTGGTACATATGTGACCAAAATTAATTCCTCCCATCACATCCTAAACGACTAAATAAAATGTCATTCCTCATGAAGTATTTAAGAAAGGTTGGAGTTTATAGAAAATGTATAGGGTGAATATGAAGTGTCACACAACATGTGAATTTTCCTAGACACCTGAGAATTTCTTCCTACGTATATGGATTAGATTTCCATGTGGATATACAAATAGGTATGTAGTGTCCTATGATGTGTATAGATACCTAGGGTCATGGGGGTGTACACGAGACACACTTCTCACCTAGTAACGTACCATCACATGTAATGTCCCTCTAGGGATACAATGTGTTTTCCCAACCAAGGTCTTCGGTGTGTTCCATCAATACATGGCATGTAATATTAGTTATGGTAACTTGACTTGAGGAAATTACCACACTAATGTGAAATATTTCTCAGTCCAATACCAAATCCCAAATGTGAACCTCTGATGCATGGCATGTGTTCCCTCGAGATACATGCCATGTAATCCGTTTTTTCCGAAATGGTGAAGCCGGACATTAAATGAATTCTATATATTTCATTCATGATCCTCTCAATGATATATTACTACTGAAATCTATTGTAATATAATTAATTAATCTTTTGTTAGAGATTTTCTTCCTCCGTTGATCAAAAATTATAACTTTGATCACACGTGTGATAACCATAACACCTCTCATCACCATTCTGGATCCTGATCCTGAAATAAATCATATGCATCCAAAAATAGATAATGGTTCATCTAAAATCCCCTAATACTACTTTCATGTATGCATCATCATGAATTCGGGGGTATGAATTCCCAAGAATTTGGGGTGACAATGATAAATTTCCCATCACATTGGACAACGATGAAGAACCGGAAGAATGATGATTAGAAATGCACAAGATTGAAGTGAAGTAATTATTAGATGATGTGGTCCTCTTCGATAACCATAAATTTTTGAATCCAACAAGTTTAAGTAAATTCACAACTAATATGAATATATAGGATTATGAATGAAAAATAAAACTAGGCTCATGAGAAGATCATTAATCTCTTCCCAATAAGATGATATAAAATCCATTCTTAATATTTGAATCAAATATTGAAAATATAACAAATAAAGAGCCCTGACACAAGAATGGATTAATCATTGTTGAAGAACTCATTCACTACTAAATAATATATAGATTCATTATATTTATTTTTTCTATCATGATTTATCATTGATCATTGTCGTCAATACACAATCTTTGATCATCATTGCTAATAAATATATACTCCTCCAACTCCATAATCTCATAGGGTTAGGGAGATAACTCGAGAGATTTTCCACATTGGGTTTTAAATAGGGGATATTTCATGTTTAAAATTTAAAAAAGTTGAATTAAAGTAACATTTAATTTATTTACCACACATTCCAATGATCTCCTTTCATAGAACCTATGTGGCCAACGAACATTATCTCACTCCTAGAGGAAACCCATCATTCTTGAAACCACTACTATATTAGATTTCCCATAAAATTCCCCTCTTAACATAAAACCATTTAATCCAAAAAGATTCAAATTAATAGTTTAATATATGTTAATATTTTTAATATATATTGTTATGGGGACATGTGAAACTAAAAATAGGGCTCCAAATTTGAGGAAACTATATAGATATATATATAAATATTCAATGGATTGAACTAGAGAAACCAGATTGGATACAATAATGAAAAATTTTAATCAACGGGGTAATGTATTAATGATAATATGTTATTTTGTAAAATGAAAATATTAGGAAGGATTTATAAATACATTCAACGAAAGTGAAGGGTAGGTCATGTAATGTGTCATGGGAGAAACAACATAGTGTACAATGCACCCTATGTGGGTCTATGTGTGGGAAATTTTGATATCATGGAATATGAGAACATGGTGCAAGCCATGAGTCCTTATAGTACCACACACATGGTATTCCAAATCACTAATGTGTCAAATTAGGAGGACCCAACCATGTGCCCTCTAACCTGGACCAATTTTAATGTGGGTTAATAGTTTGGGCCCTATAATGGTTTGGCATAGTTTTTACACCCACATCACCTTTCTCAATATATTGGATGACTTGCATCACTGGCAAAAAACTGTTTCATAACCTACATCTCATAGAATAAAAAATGGTGGTTGATACAACTCACCCCTCCTACTATGTAGTGGTCATGGAATCGTGAAGACCCATTGGATTGAATGGATGAGGGAATTACTTAGTTTCCCTAGGATTCATGATTTTAATGAGGAAAGTTTTTCCTTTTTGATGCATCTAACTCAATGACAACATACATAGTTGTCCCTACTCTATTGTCTCCGCCCACCATTAAGTGTATACTACATTATTAAAAAAATCATCCCAATCCATTACTCTATCTTCTACCATAGTGCTACCACATGATCACCATTGATTGACCATGGAAACCCTACTAGCCCCGTAACACTCATGATGAGGCCCCCTCACACTACTTATTCCTTGTAACTCATACACCATTTAAAACCTCCCTTCTTATATTGTTGTTGTTTATGGATATTATCTTGATGCCTTACCTTGGAAGAAATATTCATGGATATGTATATGGAAAAAATATAATATCTTGATCCTTATTATACCAAAATTTGTTTTTCTAAAAAGAATTATTTATCTTAAATTATTTAATATCATTTCTAATTTATAATTTTATATAATAAGGTGTAAACTATTAAATAAAAAACTCATATGTTACATGTTGTATATATATACTATATATAAAGTATTTCACAATACAATAATTTCAAAATGAAAAAAAATTTATATTCATTAAAAATCCCCACGACTTCAAAATTTACTTCATTGTTGATCTTACACATCCTTAAAACCCATAAAAACTAGTTTGACAATATGGTATGTCGAAAAAAATTGTAGTGAGAAGTATATAAAAAGAACTAATGAAACTAGTTATCCCATTTCAAAACCATGGGATTATATAAGAGATTTTTCCTAAAAAAATTCAGTTCAAATAATCATTTAATAACACAAGAAATCATATTTATTTCCAAATTTTTTTTAAAACACATAACAGGACAACATGATGGATAAATTAGAATAATTATGGTTTCCTAGAAAATTTGAAAATCCTTCAAAACTATTTTCTTTAAATCATACGTTTTTACCCTAAAATTGAAAACCTATTCCTTATAAAAGGACATTACAAAACATTTTTAAATTAAAATATTTACATGAAAAATCATTAGAATGAATAAATAAATCATGTATATTCCCTATGATATCTTCTGTATAGAACTTATAGAAGAACTCTATAAATAGAATAAGTAATTCATTCAATTATAACTTTATTCTTCAGAGAACATAATCGTTATCCAATGTATTGGACTAATGTATCAATCTCACCCATCATTATAAAAAATTTATAAGGACTAAAACAAACTTAAAACTCATATAATATTTAATTTTAATCATAAAATGTAATGAAATATTTTTTAAACGCATATATATGTAATCATTCATATTTATTAGAAATAATGAAAAAAAATAAATTTAAAATGAAAATTTATTAAACAAAAATATACAATAAGAATGTGATTGTAACATCTTGACTCCTACCACATAGTCCATGATGGAGTGTCACGTGAACTCATGTGTTCCTAATAATATGAAAGAGGATTGTCACTAGAACTAATGGTATAAATCCGTCAGTAGGGAGAATATACCATTTGTATCATGTAATGTGACCGATAAATTATATCATCATTGTATAATTAAAATAAATAATCAGAGTACATGAAGAAAAATTACCATTACATACATGACATAATCAGATAAAAACAAGGATCACATTTACATATGATGATAGTGAATAAATTTAGCTACAAATGTCCCACTGCAACTCTATATAAAAACATCAATATTGTCATGCTACAAATACTCATCTATCCATGACATGGACCTTTCCTATTATCATATCCCTAAGAAATAAATTTGCATGTTTACTGAAATAGCTGAGTAGGGTGTGAGTACATGGCATAGTAGGTCACAACCAATGACCCTTAACAATTGTGAATAAAATATACAAGTTTATTCCACGAATACAAATAGGGTACATATATAACAACAATATATCACACAAGATACAAACACATGTCAGGTCCCCCAGTACTGACTCTACCTACTTTATCACCATGCTAGGAGAAATATACATGCTTTAGAAAAATGCTCAATATAACAATGGTAACAGGACAAACACATCCCCCTCAAGTGTATATCCTAAAATAAGTAACACATTCCACCAATAGAAATTGTCCATGTTCATTCATACCCATGTATACAACATCCGTCTTAGGTAGATAACCTAAACTTCTATCAAATCTCATATCCCAACTAGAGTCTAGACCATCCCTCCTGTATGTATATCCCTAATAAGGTGACTCATCCTACTGAATAGAATATTCCATTTAAATTCCAATTAATGATTGGCCCATCCTTCTAAGAGGATAGTATCGAACATACATAAAATTCTACATGTTATAAATCATGTGTCAAATCTCACATGTAATCCAATATTGACCAATACATGTGACACATCTCACATGCTATATATATATGACAATCCTAAACACTAAACTATGACACACAGAAACAAAAAATGTTATATAAATAATTCAATTGACCAGTAAATATCACAAAAATCCAAGAAGTAAACATAATCATCTCAATCCATATAAAAGAAACACAATCGTAGGATAATGGGTACAAAAAATAACTCATCTGATCAAGAATAAAACATAGGTCTCATGGACTTCAAATAAATAATAAGAAATTATGTCAACAAATGATAGTAAAATATTTACTAAAGTCATGATATTCCTATATTATGTGAAAATAAGGCTGATGATGAGGGTTATTGTCAGAGTTTAACTACACCAATAAAACTTTATTCCCATTCGAAAAATAATTATATTTTAAATTATGCTCAATGAGATGAACCCAACAAAGCAGAAATTGTTTATATACGATCAAAATCAGAGAAGTTATTTTCGGATATTAGTTTTCAAAAATAGAATAAACTAATAAAAAAATAGCTGAGAGAGGGAATGAATAAAGTGAGAGTAGCATGAATGGGATTCAAGATGCATGAGGGGTGGTCGCCACTCTTGTATCCACATTTTTTCAATACCATTTTATAAAATTTAACTAATTACCTCTCCATTCTTTACCCCAAGGCCCCAATTTATTTTTATATATATTTTTATCTTAAACACTCATTTCCATGACATTGACCAACCAATAATTATATGCTTAATTCCATTAAACCACTTCTTAAATATATTAAAGCATTCGTTAACAAATATTAAAAAATGTTGTCATATATAAATATTTATATACATGCATATATATATATATATAACCACACACACTTATATTCATCCTCGTATATATATATATATAAACAGACACATCCGAACATATATATATACATACATATATATTTAACTCATATATATACCTATAAAATGTATATATACACGTCAGTATATATATATAGACATCTATATATATATATATTCCCCCCCCCACACATATATATATATAACCCATATATTTATAAATGTTATATATATACACATCTGTATATACATATGTATAGTAACACAATATATGTATATAATCCACGCATATATATATATATACATTATATATATACATTGAAATTATTTTCCCAAAATTATTAACAATAATGACCACAAAATTGTATTATTATTTTAATATAATTCACATTATTTCCAGCATAATGATTCAACAACCTCTATTAAAAATCGATAGTGGTAAATATAATTTATTAACCCCCCTCAATTATATTTATTTAGAACAGTTAATAATATCACCATTATTAAATTTGTATCTCATTATTTCCCTGATATCAACATTATTTTGTAATAATATTATTATATTTTATTTTTACACAAATAAAAATAGTAGTAGTAATAATAATAATAATATTATTATTATATATAAATACCCATAAAAATATACATATAGCAATTATTATTACTCTTACATGTGATTTTACCAAGAGTCTAACACACACAAATATTATATAGTTCCTTGTGTAAAACCTATATTCTAGACCTAATGGTGGTCTCATATATTGTATCGAAACACAATTTGGGAGATATTCCCTTATTTTCATAAAATATCACAATAAAATATTAAATAATTTACCTAAGCGTGTTATGCTACCAAACGTCTGACACACACAAATATTATATCAAATCTTGGGTAAACCCATCATCCCAAACATAATGGTGGTATCTAATATTTCATAAAAAAATCAATTTGGTAGATATAAAATTTTTTCTTGAAAAATAATCACTCACGTGACAAAAGTATATTTAATATTTGTATTCTATTATCCTAAAGGATTTACAGGCCTCTAAATCACACACTAACTCAGTGTCTAGCTCCGAAAATATTTATTAGAATAATAAAATGCGGTAGACATGATTTTTTTCATTTCATTATGAATAAATAATAATATGTATTCAAAATAAAAATTTTCTCCCAAAAATATTTTTTAATTGTTAACAAAAATGTATTTTTAATAACATCTAAAATTTTGGATGTCGTAATTATCCCCACTATAATTAATATCCACCTTGGGGAATATATATAGATCATGGAATCACAAATCCCCACCATTGGATTTTCTATATTAAGACATTTAAAATTAATTTTTTATTCCACTGTGGGTGTTTACAATCAGTGCATTCCAACTCCATTCAAGTTCATTGAAATGAACACTTTGAGCAGTTTCCACCTATTCATGGATTAAGTCCACATTACCATATATACACATTAGTCACAACCATATATATACACACAATCATAGAATATAGAATAATCAAATAATTCAATGATATAAATAATGCACCAAGGAGCATATCTTAATTTAATAGGAATTTAATTATCTTATATCTATGTAATTACAACAACATGTACATATGACTGGTTGAACTAAATTCCTTACATGATTCATGAAAACACACCAAAAAACATAAATCACATATCAACATTATGTCTGTCACCTGAGGTGAATTTTATCAATGGTAACAATAAAATATAATTTCCATATTTTATGGAAACCTATAAGTCCATAAAATAGTGTTGATAAAACACAGATATAGTTCATATTCATGACTCGCATCCAACATATATTATTTCTACCCATTCTAAAATCAAGGTAAATGGGAAAAAAAAATAGTAAATATGGACCCTCTTATACCATTTTGTAACATCTTGACCCAAACCACTAGGTCTGGCTGTATGTGTCACAAGACCTCATGCATTTCTCTGCTTAAGCAAGAGGCTACCAACTAGATGTGATGGACTAACTCCATCTATGAGGAGAAAATTATGACTATTTAATGTCATGGGATTGATAAATAAAAATATTTTTATATAAATAAAATAAATAATGAGATTACATGTGAAAAACAGAAGATGGAATACATGATATAATAACAGAAAAATAGGGATCTCGTGTAAAGGTAAAATAAGTAATTAAAGGTAGAAACTCACATCCCACTCAAACAAAACCATGATACTTTAGCATCATCCCACTCTAAAAGGCTTGTCATCCATCCTATGGCCATTTCCCATCATTGGCAGCCTATGAATGAAATGTACTAGTGAACTTAAATTCCCATGTAGGTTGTGAGTAAAGGCCTAGTAGGATACCACCAACAGAACTTAACATCAGTTTATAAAATATTCATGCATATTCCATGATTATAAATAGGTTACGTATATAACACATAAGTTCCATGAACCATTCATGTCATTGTGGACCAACTCACCTGATTTGGCACCATTTTGGGAGAAACAAACCAACATCAACATAATGTTTCGTAGACGATATATATCCATCTAGAAAAACATCATATTTTATTTGATAGCCCAAATAATGACAAATATTCATCCTGAAAGAATAGAACAATTTCATGAATTCCCATGTCTAGAACATCCATCATGATATGATAGTTGAAACGTGAGTCAAATATCACATGAAACAATTGTCTAACACATCCATCCTATATATATATCCCAAACCATGTGACATATCTCTTAGAATAGAATAGTCCAATTACACGTTGATTCATGTCTGACACATCCCTCTCAGAGGATAGTCATGAACATATATCGAATCTCAAATGTCATTAATCATGTTTCATGTATCATATTTCATAAAATTTTGACCAATTTACATGTCACATATCACATTTTGACCATATAGTCCAAACATACACACTCAACTACAGTATATAGAAATAAAAAATATGGAATACATAAAGTAATTGATAGATCAATATAAAATCATGCCATGAAGTAAAGATAATCAACCTAATCTATTTTCAATAATCATTGGTGTAATTCACTGGCTACCCAAAACAACCCAAGTGATCATGAATAAAACATAGGTCTTAATGGATGCACATGAATGGAAATAAATAATGCCAACAACCCAAAAATAAATTATGCACTAATGTCATGATATTCCTTTATAATATGAAATGAAGAATAAAAGTCAAGGTTGGAGTCTTATTTTAACCACACCACTGAAACCTCACTACCTTTGAAAAAAAATATTGATAAAATTCAACACATCAATACGAACCCAACGACACTGAAAGCACATTATTCGGATCAATATTAAGAAGATATTTAGGTGTGGTATTTCGATAAAAAATAAAATATAAATGAAATGAAATAGATGATAGAGGGTGTAAATAGAGTAAGTTGTGGTGTGAATTAGATGGGAGAGCCGTGAGAGGATTCCACCTTTCATGATTCCATATTTTATTATTATTTTTGTTTCAATTCTGTTTAATTTTATTTATTCATTATCTCCCCATGCATTACCCCACATCACAAATTTTTTCTTAAATTTTTTTTCCATAAACTCCCATTCCTGGAACATTTCTCTAAACTGTAAATATTGGTTTTAAGAAATAAAATAAATATTTGTATTAAAAAATAAAATAATAAATTTTAAAAATGGTTATCATATATATAAACTTAAATTTATTAAAACACACACACCCATATATATATATATGCATATATATATATACACCCACACACACACACACATACATAAATTTTTACCCAACATATATACTTTTTATATTTATAAAGACATCCGTATTACACATATACTCCCACACATGTATATTAATTTACATATATATTTATCCAAGATATATATACAAGTTATATATATATATATATATCCACTAACACATGTATATATATATATATATTTAATCCATATATATGTACACTGTATATATATAACCAAATAATATTTGAAAATATATAATAACAATAATAAATAGTATTTTATTATTAATATGAAATATCTCACATTATTTCCACTATAACGTTTCTAAAATTTCCATTAAAAATCGATAATGGAAAAGAAAATCTATTAATGATACTCAATTTTAATTGTTTACCATAATGAATAATATCACCATTAATACAGTGCTCGTATAATATTTCCACTACAGCCCAATTATTTATTATAAAAGTATATTTTCATTTTTTGGTCAATATTTATAATAATAATAATAATACTAGTAATAATAATAATAATAATTAAATTCTTCTTGTTATTTCCAACAGCCCAAAAAATATTCTTAAACCTATTATTATTACCCTTATGTATGATTTAACCAAATTTCTAATGCGCATGAATATTATGTCATTTCTAGGGTAAAAATCATATTCTAGATGTAATAATGGTCTCATATTTTCTATTAGAAACACTTTTTGTGATATATTAAATTATTTTTAAAAAAATAATAAAATATATAATAATTTACCCATACTTTTGATGTTTCCATTTGTCTAAAACACACTAATATAAATTCATGTCTATGCTAAAACCTGTCACAACCAAGGGCTGGTGACAAGAACCAAAGGCGTAAATCCCTAAACTGGGAAGACATTGCCTTTATAACTGAAAACAAACACATCAGAGTACATAACAGGAAGCAAACACTAAGTAAAACAGTATATTAAAAGAAGTGCTGGAAAGTAAAAGGGGATGGAAATACAAGCCCAATAGGAAAGTACAAGTAAAACTGAAAGAAAGTACAACTGTAGAAAAGTAAAGCAGCTATTGGGTCGTCCTATGAGGCTCCTACCTGAAGGGTAGGTACAGATGGACTCCTCAGCACTCCACATCTGTTCGTCTGCTCCGTGTACAGTCACACCGAGTGGTCCACCTCTAGGTACCATCTAACCCTGCTACTCTCTGCCTCAGCCCGCGCTGTTCGTCATCTACATCCAACACAACGAGGTATGAGAACAGACCGTGCAGGGTAGAGTATAACAATAATTAGAAGGGAACCCGAGACACTCAAGGTCTCACAAAATTTAACAAGGATAAACCACAATGTATGAAATCAACAGATAACCATTACTTAGGTATATGGCCATACATATACCTATGATTTCTAGTAACCCATATCAATCATGAGGAAACAAAGTCATTGACTTAGATCAATCCAGGATTTTTATTATTGAAACCACAACTACTGGAGAACTCCTCCTCTATCAAGTACAGTGGGCATGTCACGACAACGAGGCAGTTCTCACTAACCTTGGATTGTAGACGTACTTCTCCTATCGAGATCCACGGGTCTTATGCCAACTACCATGCACTCCTCCGTTGTGGATCTGCTGCCAACTACCAGGCGCTCCTCCACCGTGGGTCTATCGTTGAATACCAGAGGCTCCCCACTAGGCTAGTCGAATCACTCTGAGTCGAAACGGTCAGGTAGTCATCAGGTCTTCCAGCTAAAAGGTCTCTATACTTTGTCTGCTCGTCACTAGAAGGATCTGCTCCCAGAGCTACTGGGAAATATTCCCATTATCGCGAAGTTCCACGAAGAATTATCTCAAAGGTCTACCATGTCAAAGGGGTCTCAACGCAACATACAACACGACAATCAGACGCCTGGTCAGTGAGTTATTTGTATGTCTGTTTCAATGGACCGGTTGGATTTGGGTTCATTCCAACCCAACCATTTACCTACTAAGTCCAAAACTTATATTGGGTATTCCAAAAGAACCTTCTTGCTCTACACATTCCATCGCAGCAGACAGTTCATCAAATAGACACTTGTAACCCAAGTTATTGGGCAAAAAGGTGTATGGTGGTCAACGACTCTGGACTTGGGTCTGATATGGTCTGCAAGTCCAAACCAGTATGCGGGTCAGACTCGGACCAATGGGGTGGCCTGGCCCACGCTGGATGGCCCAGCCCAGGCTGGGTGGCCCAGGCTGCGTGGTGTCCAGCTTGGCGGCCCGCGTTGTGTCCGGCCCGGCGGCCTGCGGGGGGGTCTGCCTCAGCCTCATCCAGGGGGGAGACCATGCACCCCTGGAACTCCCGAACGGCAGATCCATTTAGTTGGGGACCAAACTAGTGTTAGGTGGCGCCGGTCCAGGTCACACGGGACCCAACGGGGTCCCGCTCCTCCCGGAAGGCCTAGCGGCCAGCCGATCCGCACCGCCGACAGCCAGCCTGATGCCAGCCGCCTCTATTCATGCGCCACGACCCACCTTAGCCGTGACAATCCTCCTCCGCACGGCACAGGAGCTCCGCGCCCTTCAGCCACAACCCAGCCTGGCCGCATCCCTCTACTACTCCGCAAGGCATGACACCGTCGCACCCTTCTGATACGGCCTAGCCTGGCTGCGTCCCCTTTCTTACACGAGGAACCATGGTGTTGCATGCTTCCAGTGACTCGGCGGCCTTGCACCACCGGTTATTTCATGGCCGACTGGATGTCGGCTACCATTTATCCACCGCAGTCATAAACAAGCGAGGAAAAATGATGGGGGGGGGGGTCGGGCTGTGTTTGTGCGGTTCGAGCCCTCCATGTTATGGTGATATTAATTGTAAAATCATTACCCATGATTGAACAATATTGAACGGAAACAAAATCAAAATCAAATCTCATACCTCGTATCATTGTCTCTTGACGATATCACGGAAAATCAGATGTCGATTCATTGAAGTTGTAAATGAAGAATCAGAGCATGGCGTCATCGATGTTTGTCAAGGAAAGCCCTCCCTCCTCTTTTCTATTTGAAGAACGAAGACGGTGTCCATAATTCTTTATTGGAGTGTTCTTCCTTCCTTGGATTTCTATCTCCAGGAGCTCCTCCTCTCCCTAATTCTCCCTTCAAACAAAAGAATGTTTCCAACAAAATAAAATAATAGTATTTCTATTATTTTATTTATTGGCATGAATTAAAAAGGATAATTAATTAAGGGGGGATCCACTTAATTAATTCTTGTGTGTTGTCACAAATTAATTAATGGAGTTAAAGAGGTTTCATGGATGGTGGCTCCATAAATGGGGAGTTCGAGGGTTTCATCCTTGGGTGGTCCCCACAACTTTAATTGATAAGAGGTGTTTAGACCTTGGGTGGTCCCCACCACCATAACCTCTCATTGGATGTTATGGTGTGGTGGCCCCCACCCCTAACCTCCTCCGGGAGGTTTTAACCACCAAATAAAAATTATCTACACACTTATTTTTATTTAATTTATTCTTAATAAAACTCCAAAAACTAACTTTCATTCTCGAACTATAACCGTCGAGCTGAAAGTAATCTTAAGGGAAAACCGGCATTGTGAGTTCAATAGTGCCCTAGGATTTTAATTCCAAACAACAGTTCAAAAGCTATAAAATCCTTCTCGTACGTTTACTGAACGTACTAGAACAAGTCTTCAGAAATTGATTCTGGGCACACCGGGACTCAGAATCAAGCACCGTAAAAATTTTCAGACTCGTAAAATAAATACCATGTATTTAAGATAAAAATATGACGGAATTTCTGGGACTTTACAAACCCTGCATCCCATATATAATAGTTTTCTCATATTTCTCAAACGATGCACAATTTGTTTGATATATGTTTTTTGAAAAAAATCATGTGTGTGAATAAAATATATTTAATAATTTTATTCTATTAATGTTGAGGATTTATGGGCCTAAAGATCCCATGCTTAATTAGTACGTAACTCTGGAAATATTTCATAGGATATTCAATAATGTTAAACATGGATTTAATGATTTCTTCAAATAATAATAAATATATTTATGGAAAAATTAATTTTTCACACAAAAATACTATGAATATTTTTTAAAATGTGGGCGTAAAATATCATTAAAAATTGATTATTTTCGAATAAAATTATATTAAACAAACATTGAAAAAGTAGGGGAGTTTCCTCATAGAAAAAATCTTGATGGTTTTAAATTATGATCATGTCGTGTACATTTAGAAAAGATTCATTTCACTCTTTTGTGAAAATTATAGAAGTAACTCATTTGGAAATCATTAAAAGGAATTATTTTAAAAACATAAAAAAGAACTCATATTAGTAAAAAAATGTACATTATAATTTATATAAATCGAAATAAATACCTCATAAAATTATTTCTAAAATATTTTCATGGAGAAAATTATTTTGAAAATAAATATTTAAAACATTAATCATGTGATTTTAAGGTAATGTGTCACTTACCTCTACTCTATCATGTCACGTATATTCATTATCATCCTGAATAATAAACATATACTAATTATTAACTTAGCTAATAACAATTTTCTTGTTTATTATTCATTTTATTTCACATATATCCTTGTAATAATTAATTACACTCTTGATTAAGCTTACATCTTGTGTCTTGAAGATTTTTTTTTCATAAGTTGGAAATAATATCTGTAAGTTTAATATAGTTAAATGGATCATGATTATATCATTTCCAGAATAGAAATAATATTATAATTGTCTTTTTTTATATTATTTATGACTCTCTAACAAACAACCTAAATTTTCTATGAACTATTTATTACATTTTAATCATGGACCCAATAGGTCATTCATACACATGAGTAACATTTTAATTTCTAAATGAACATGATGTAAATTACATAAGTATCAATTAATAATTTAATAGTTATTATTATATAATTAATATCATATATTATTTCATCATATAGACTAATATGTACAATCGATATGAGGTGATGATGGGAAAAAAATATTTTCATTCTTGAGACGATATTCCACAAGTACACGTGAGAAATTTTTTTTTGGATTAGTGGAAACAAATATATAATGTCTATTTATGATTATGGAATGAAATTTATCTCATATATATATATATATGTATCATATTATGACATTTGTATCCATAATTTTAACAAAATATATGATTTAATTTTAAAAAATGATATACATCCCCTTGTGAGCTGATAGTCCAAACATACCCATGTCTGTCATTTTTAATTATTATTCGTTGTTTAAGTGGATTTTAATGGGTTATAACATAAACATATTAACATTATAAAATATGGAATATATTAGTTATATTATTTTATGTATGGTTAAAGAATATTTGATGAAGGTAGAAGAAAAAATAAAAGGTAATCCATCAATTAAGAATTATGCATCTTCTTCTATGAACCGCCATATGTTTATTTCTAAATCCATCCTATGAAGGTATTATGATAAAATAGGGACCCTTATAAAATTTTCATGGATTTTTGGAAGGTATTTTGGTAGGTAATATATATGATAATAATCTCATTACATTAATATAAAAGAGGGTATGGGGTTTCCTTTCATATGTGAGGGAGAGGACACACATGAAATGTATAATGAATTATAATATATTAATGTATTACTCATGAAAAAAGTATATAATAACTCATATTTTAATGATATATAATATTGTTTTGAAAAATATCCATTAAATTTAATTCTAATAATTTTTTATGTCATTTTAAACCATTCATTTTATGTTTTAAAACATTTTAACTCTTATAGTGAAAAAAAATCTTTTTACAAAAGATACTATACAAAATTTCCCAAAAACGAATGTTATGTCATTAAAATAATAAAAAATGATTATTAAAAATATATATTCCTATTTATCTAATATTATTTATAATTATAAGAAATTATATTTAAAATTAATGTGTAAAATACGATGACAAACGGTTTTTTATAAAAGTTTATTTTAAGTATAACAATATTTTTAAAAAGCTTATAAGTATGATTATCATCCCATGGAAATTTATTAGAATATTACTTATCAAAAGGAACTAATTCCATATTAAATCTAATATGTAATATAATTTTCCATTATATATAATATTAGATAAAAGACACTTTTCCTAAAAATCATAATTTTTATTATTCACCACAAAATTAAACCTTTCATGAAATTTTGAAAAAGAAAATTAAACATGGTTTTTACAAACTGATATAAAATATGATATAAAATTTTAAAATTATAATTAATAATTTTGTAAAACATTCTATAAATAAAATCATATTATGTAAATAATTAAATTTTTATGAATAAAACTATTATATTTTTTCTTGAAAATATTAATAAAATTACTATATAAAATATATCTCTATCAAATCAAATTAATGAATAATAATAAAAATATTACCTTTTTAATTCCCATTTTTCTCCTTTAATCAAATGGTTTTCCCAAAGACCATAATATCATGATTCCCATTATTTAATATCACATACTCTCAATGTGTAGGATTCTGAACCTGATGTTCATCATATTAATGATTATTTTCCAACCATTCCACTTCAGGGCATAAAACCTAAAATGTAACTACAAAATTGTTCATTTGTAATGAATCTTGGAACACATCACACACTTGTGATACAGTCAGAGGAATGGAAACTCACCAAAAAAATTAACCGAACTTATGTAGGATTACATGAGGTCTAATGTGTTGTGTATATATCATTACATTTTTTACAAAAATTATATCACATTTACATTGAAATACATTTTTATAAAACATGTCTTCCTACTATGAATAAAGGTTATTTCTTCTAATTATCTGTATAAATATTATTCTAGAATATTTTCCCTCATATGTTTTTGAATCACATTCATCTCCTCAATAATTAATTTTACCAATTTTGGTCCAAAAATATTTCATTCACTTACTTCCTAGAACAATAAATACTGTAACACCACTTTCAATAAAATACATCAAAATGTTCTATCTAAAAGGTAGAATAGAAACTTTTTTCATATGTTATTTTAAAAATTAAAATATATTTTTACCATCCTTCAATTAATCAATTGAAAATAATTAATGAATTTCATTAAATTTTGACCCATTAAGTCATGATTTACATCAGATGATGGTTGAAAAGCTATACATAAATTTAATTCAATACCCAACGAATTTTGAAGTCTTTTCCAAAAAATAAATGTTAACATGGGATAATGGTTAAATAGAATAATGTGAGAATCTCCACATAACCTAGCTATATCTATGTGATAAAATCAATAAATAATATCGAAATACATAGTACTATAATAGGAAATAATTGTACAGATATAGTCAAATGATAAATAACAACCCAAATTTCATTATTTCTTAAATATACCATTTGAAATTCCACCATTAAAGCAATTAATATTTTCCCAATTTCTTCTCAATACCTGAAAAAGTCTGAAGAATCCCCATCATCAATTATTATTCAACTATATCCTTATGAAAATTCAATCATTTCATAATATATATTATTATATCTCTCTTCATTCCATCACATTATAAATGTTATCCATAGTATCTATATATCTTATTACTATAATATAAATACAAAAGGGAGAAATTTGATCTTAAATAAGAAATAATTTCTTCAATTGGGTATCAAATGGAATAAAATAACTATTTATAAATTATATAAAACATTACATATCAATATTAATCTCACAAAACTCACAATTCATGAATGATTCTTCTTAGTATTTCAAAAAAAGATCTTCTATGTGAGAATACTTAATTTTTTATAATAGTGATGATTGCACTGATACATTAAAAAAAATAGTTTAATTTCTTACACGAGTAATTTCTAATCCACCAATCATT
Source organism: Viscum album (assembly GCA_963277665.1). Classification (NCBI taxonomy): domain Eukaryota; kingdom Viridiplantae; phylum Streptophyta; class Magnoliopsida; order Santalales; family Viscaceae; genus Viscum; species Viscum album. The sequence goes on from OY728119.1 coordinate 2,128,232,267, forward strand.
AAATAATTTACTAAAGTATCGTGTTCTAAACCACGAATATTTTATGTTGAATTTAATTTCCTACTTAATGCATCATACACATTGTTTTTGTTTCCTAGATAGTTTTGAATTGTGTAGCTATAATACATAATCAGTATCAACAATTTTCTAAGTATAATTATCTACTCATTTTAAGTGAACATATACTCTAATTTTTTTTCATTATATATTTTAAAATTTATTCTTTATAAATTATGTCCCCATAATATTAAAAATAATAATAATATTGTTCATTCAATGTATTATGAAAGTAATTTTATCTCATGAGGTTTCAATAGACATAAAGAATAATAAATTACCTCATAATTTTATCTTAGAACACAATAATGTCCCTTTAAAAACATTAATATAGTTAAAAATGACACCATTTCAAGATAAAGGTGCCAAAACTAGAGTGATCACTACGATTCTTTCCAATTCCTAGAAACAGTCATCACATTATTTCATATGGATGAATTATATCCTTTTTTAGAGAAAAATGTTATTAAGATAGATAAATATGAAAATTTTCTACAATCCATTATTAGTGACCCACTAATACAAGATAACATTGAATTTATAAGACATTTGTAGGCTATATCGACTCACCAACAAGCGTTTTTAGATGGTTCAACTATAAATCCATCTTTATTTAAAATATTACTAAGTAATGAAGTCTGAATAAACTATAAATCATATTCACAAGTCATTCCATAAAAAATAATTTTATTTAGTGTCTTCAGAACATCCCAAAAATAATTCTCAAGTTGATCATAACATCAAGAATATATCAGTATGTAATAAAAAACACATTTACTGATTAATCCAAGAACTTAGGGTCCATAAATAAATCTATAGAATTTGTTAGAAAAAATGGTATAACCACAAACTAATAATTCAAACACAATGCCAAATACACCATCTTCATAATGTTATCCTCTATTTAGTTCTGTGGATGGTGCCCAGGCCTTATATCAACATTCAAAAAATATGGACCTCCTATGATCTAATCCTGAATTTCATCTATACGATAAAACCGATGCATATTCGTAAGAATGATTCAAACTGAAGAAATATAAAAAATAAAAATTCTAATGGTATAATAATTATTTTTTAACATAAAAAATATGATCACCCCATAGTGAAGTTCTAGGATGAATGAATGCTTTATCAAGATACTATTGTAACAGCTTTTTTAATTCCAAAAAGATCAACATCAGTAATTTTATAAGAATAATTTGAAAATTGTTTTGCATTAAAAACTATTTCTATAGTAAATTAAATCTAATAGTCATGTATAATTAAGAAATTAAATTGAAAATATATCGATACATTCATTTATTATAACAACATCAATAATTTTTTCAATCTCCTCCTTCTCAACAATATGTGAAAGATAACATTAATTTCCATCATTAATAAATTTATCAACTTGATGATATATTATAAAAGTATTAATAATTCATGTATTCAAATTGAAACTCATTCTAATATATAACTTCGTTAACTCTATAGTCTATAATAACATGAAAATTAGAGAGAAAAACGATACCAAGGAGAACATTATATTTTACAAGGATAAAAAACAACAATGATTTTAGGTAAATATATTCCACAAAATATAAAAAAATAATATTATAACATTATTATTACCTAAACACTTCTGACATGGATTTAGAAAATGTAATGGCTTCATTTCAGTATGTAATATATCTAATTTACAATAAAATTCATCGTAAATGAATTAATGTATAGACACTGAGTGAAACAATACATTGGAATAATATGAATAAACAAGTAATGTACACGAAAAACCAAAATTGGATGGTCAAATATCTATCAATTTTGTCAATGAGGATTTATCTCCTCCATTTTTCATGTGATATTGATTATTTCAATCCTTTTCTCTTATTTTTGTGCATGTACTCTCATCTGGACCAATTTGTATATAAATAAAAAATCACAATCTTTTAATTTCACACATTTTATTGATCATTTCTATGATCCTTTTCTATATATTCATGATTCCAATATAAAAACATATCACACGATAAACACTTCCAAGTGTTTATAGTATATTTTAAACGGAACATTTCATCACACATAGAAAATGATGTAAAGTTTATTTTCTTACATTATGATTTCTTCAATTATTGTTTCCCAATTTAATTACACTAGGAACTATTTATCTAATTATTTTTATATGTCAGATGATCATAAAAAATAAATAAATTTCTACCTTCTTGAAATAATAAAGATGTATCATATATCATTTAAAATTTTCTGAAAACTATTTCTTTTGATATATTTTTTTAATCCTGAATAAGACTATTTAATTTTAATATTGAGATATAGAATACAATTTGGAATTTACCTTTACAATTTGGTTATGTTTTATTCATATGTGGCTATTATACCATCCTCATTATTCCTCAATTACTCTAATTTGTATTCTATTATAATTGAAACATCTTTAGGAAAACACGTATTAATGAAAAAATTCATAAAAATAAATCATTAAATGGAAACAATATTATCCCAATATATGATATTATTCACTATTAGGAATCACTAATATATAAACATATAATTACCTTTAAATATATTTAACATCCAATGACTTCAAATATATTATTCATGGCTCTAGCACATCCTCCAGCTATAACAAGTTCTGATGATCTACATTATCATGGATGGTGTTTTTTCATTAAATTAACTAAAACAGAAATATTCATTTATTGTGAACATGGTTTCTCCCTCGCAATGATACCCCTAATTGTTATTTCCCAAGAAAACTTATCCATCAATGTAACAAGCTTCATAGCTTCAATTCCATCAATTCGTGATTACTGATTTGGAAGGATATTATTATCTTGTTTCTTTCATACTTCAACATCACTTTTTCCTCTATGGAAAACAATTCTAAATAGACAGAGATTAGATGATGATAAATAGTAATTTTTTAGTTTTATATAATGATAAACATAAATAAGATTCTACTTTGGATACCTTATTATATTATCATGACCTATAATTTTTTTAAACTCTGATCTGTTACCATCTATATGGTACTGATAAATATCTAACTTATAATTTCATTTTTTAAATAGAAATTCATTTAATTTCATTCATGAATGTCATTTCGGGTTTATAATTTTAGATAGTTAGGTTGTAACACTAAAATAAGATAAAAATATATTACAATATTGGAATTTCAATTTAATATCTATATCATTTACAATATAATAAAATAAAAATGAAACATAAATTCTTTTCTTTATAAATTTTCATGATTTTCAACTTCAATACATCACCATTCCTACCCATCCTTAATCCTTGTGATTTATCTTGAAAATGTGATATTAGGAAAATTATGAATTAGGGGACATATAAAAAAGATGAAATAATCTTGTCAGTATATTTCAAAAACATGGGATCATATAAGAGAGTTTTCCACTAATATAATAAACTATGAGAACATATTGTATTTTACATATACACAAAATAAACATTATGACTCATCATTTTTTATAATACAAATTATAATATATCATAAAAATAATTATTATTATGGTTATAATGATATGTTGAAAACCCATGAAAAATATTTTTTAAAAAGATACATTGTTACATAAAAGGGAAATAATAATTCATTTAAACAGAAGATAATAATATCTTTTAGTGAATTCAAAATATTTTCTAGAAAACTCAATGTCATGAATAAGAAATTTATTTATGTTCCATTTCACAACATATTCATATAACCCATTTAAAAACCCTTCCAATGGAGTAACCTAACGTGTTAATTCCAAAATAATTATCCACAGAACATAATAACTATCCAAATGAATTGGAGAGCAACACTAGGCTCACACATAATTATAAACGATGTCCAATGACCATAACATTCTTGAAACACATAAAAGAATTCATTCTTTTTCATGAAATCTTATTAAATATTCCAGTTTATATTTATGATGATTCTATTTTGAGGCTATATATAGAAATAAGGGTATGGATCATTTTTCATTTAAAACACCTTAAAAATTACGAGATGAATTTTAAATTGGATATCATTTATAAAAATAAATAAAAATTGAAGATGATAATTAATATAAAATAATGATCATAAATGTGTAAATTTGTTATCATGTTGTATACGTTAAAAAGGACACCTTTCAATATTATCTTAAAATGTGAATAAATAATTATTTGAAAAATGATAAAAAAATATACTTTAAAATATTCCATATGAAAATAAATAAAATAATTATCTTATTAATTTAATTATGTCAAAATAAATTCATACATAAATCAATTGACAAAATTCATAAATAGTGGAAGATTAATTTGAAAATAAATCATTAATACATTTAAAATGAAGTTTTAATGTAAAATGTCCCTTAACTCAATTTTGAATTTTCAGGTGCTCTATTTATATTCTAAAATATTATTAATATTTCTATTATTTACTTTCTTAATATCAATTTAATGTTTATTATTCCATTCATTTCACTAATATTAATTTTATAACCAATTGATTTATTGATAGAGTTTACTTTAGATGTTTTGAGGATCTTTGTTTTGTAATCCCAAAATAACTTCTTTAGGTTTAATATTCTCAAATGTATAATGATTATATCATTCTTAGAATCCTAATAATTTAATAATAATCATTTTTATACATTATTTATGCTTTTTTTGGCACCCTTTTATGTTATTTATTAAAACTGAATTACCTTACAATCAATGAAATGGTTGGTCCTACATACAATATATACCATTTCCATTTTCTAGTGAACTTGATGGAATGAAGGATAATAAAATATTTCCCTTATATAGTGATTTATATATCATAAATATAGTACTATTTATTTTAACCCCCTTTATATATGATCCATTTGAGCTGGTGATCAAAAATAAAATACATCAATTCATGAGGTAGTTCTCTGCATGTACACATCAATAATGTTTTTCTAATTAATTGAATGGTAATGATTGATCTTGAATATTTATTTTAAATTAAAAATTATTCATTTATCATATATAAATAATTATATCATTTTTATCTATTTTTATTACCAAAAAATAAAATTTAGGGATTAAAAATGATATGCATAATCTTGGAAGGCAGTAGTAGCTATATAATATACACATGTGTACTATTTTTATATTTCATTAGATGGAAACCTAGAATAAAAATAGATATATAATAATTATTATAAAATTTAACTATTTATAAAATATTTATTATTTTATTTTATCATGGTAGAATTTTTTTTAAAGAGTAAGAAGAAGAAATACAAAAAAACACTCAGGTATGAACTATACCTCTTATTTGAATAAGATCTCTAGTTTTATACTAAAATCCATAATTGGAATGTATTATAATATTACAAGAACCCCAAAACATGTGAATATATTTTAAGAATTTAGTTTTTTAGGTCATTTCCAAGATGATGATCTCTTTAACTTTGGATATAAGTGGAGAGAGAATTTCCATATATATGTGTGGGATTGGACTAACAAGTGAATTTGAAAAAGATAATAATATTGAAATATATTACTCTAAAAAAGTGATAAAAAGCATATTTAAAGAAAATATATTTTAGGTTGTAAATATAGCTATCAAATTGAACTTATACAATTTTTTATCTTGTTTTAACCATTATTACATTAGTTTTAACCCTTTTAACTGATTTTAACCCTTATCATGGTAAACTACTTATTAAAAAAAATATCTATTCAAAAAAAAAATAGTAACCTCATTACAAAATTTTTATATTATGGTTGCAAATATATTGATAGTTTTATCCATTTCAATTTCTATAAGTTCCATGAATTATGTTTGAAATATTCTTGTAAAATTCAAGGACAATTTGTTTTTCTAAAAAAATCCCTATTAAGATTAAATGTTTTTATTCCAAATTCTAGATAATTTTTCAATTAAATTAAATTCATTACTAATATTTTTAATAAAAATTAACTACATAATTTTTTAAACCAATTGAGAAAATACTATATCATATTAAATAAAAGAGTATAAAAGACAGTTTTCATTAAAATATAATACTCTACTCTCTGACATAAAATCAAATTTTAAAAAAATTCCAAAAAATCAATATATGATAATGCTTTCTACTGATATGAAATATCATATTCTTATTTTAAAATATAAATAAAAAATTTAAATTATTCATTTAAAGAAAATAATATAATATATTGAAACCGATTTATTAAAAATAAAATTATTTAATTTTTTATTGAATATTTTATTAATAGTAATAAAATAATTAAAACAATATATAATATAACTAATTATTAATAATAATTTCTGAAATTGAGAAACTATTAAGATTACCTTGGTTGTTACAAAGAATTTTGTAGCCAATATTCCTACCACCCCATTTAAATTTGGAAAAAAATGACTGATAATGAAAACCATATCTGGGGATAAATTGCTCTAATGTTTTCATACAACTTTGATGAAATATCATAAATAATGAACAATAAGAAAAATTATATAACTTTTCTATGTAATTGGGCCCAAAATTTAATAACATGTCCTTCCTCAATGGAGAATAAGTTTCTCTTTATTCTATAAATTATTCCATAGTTTCAGTATAATCCTCGATGAAATAATCACATTGATTTACAGAAAAGTATACATATCCCTCTTTAGTTATAGGGTTCTTAGAATAAAACCAGCGAATCAATGGAAATATCATATTTCTTTTTCATGTCTTTTCATTGAAGGAAATTAATAACTCATTCTAAAAATATATTCTATGGTAAAAATAGTATTTAGATAACCAATTAATTATTTCCAAAACACTTCCACCCCAATGATTCCATGATGGCTCAGAATTGTACCGAAATTATATCATTCAAATGTTACAAAGTAAGAGCACCAAAAAAATTGGTTGGAAAATTTACGTTAAAAATTCAAGAAAATTATTTATTTATTTATTAAATATTAAAAATACCATGAAAATAATTGTTAATTTAAATTCCCCAGAAAATATCTTATGGGTAATTGCTAGATTCATATAACAATGAAACCATCAAAAACATTTATAGACGTTTTTATGGGAAATTTATAGTTTTCACCCAATGGTTTTTCATGGGGTAAAAACAATAATTCAGCATAGTCATATGAAGGAAAAACTGTGTTTATTATGTCCCCCAAACCAGATATCATTTTCAGGTAAAAAACCATAAAAATGCAATATTTGGAAGATCATAAAATAACCTAACATGAAAAATCCTAATCACAAAAACTTCCTTCAATTATGGAATTCTAGGTTATAATAAAATAAAATATACCACCACCCAATAAGGTAATATCCCCTTTCATCAACCAATATATGAACTTATGTACATCATGATGAAAGGGAAAAGAAATAATATGCCTTTATTCTAGGAGCATCTCACTTTTCCTCAACACCCTAGTTCCAATATCTTATGAAGGTTTTCATACCATATGTGAAGAAATTAAACCATAAAACATAAAAATATTCCATAAAATGGTTATTTATACGATTTATTTTGGTGGGATTATCATATAAAGAAAATATTTTTGATCATTCTTGAAAGTTTTTATAAGATAATATTTGAACCATACCGATCTCCCACATCTCATTCCTTAAATTGTTTCTATACTATCACCAGAAGTTTTGTGAATAAACATGCTCCATTTAACCCACGTATGTTTTTATATATTCACCTAATAAAATAGAATATGCACCAGTGTTTCCATATCATATAATAAGAGTGACATCTACTTTGTTTCCTAACAACAAACATCTATAGAAATCCCCCATATGTATTCTAATATCTAAAATGCCTACACCAAATACCAAACATTGTCAGTTTTTATTAGTTCCCAAAAATATTAAAATATATATGATCACATAGATAAGAAAACCAAACTTTTAAAACTAACCATTACCACACCACTACCTGTCTAGTTTCCCAAACAACTAAATTCCAATGATGATGATATTACCTATTCAGATGACCTTTATTGTTTAGCTTTATACAATTATATATCTCTTCTATGTGTGAATAAATATAAGAAAATTGTTATGGATATCCTCCTCCAACACTATATAAAAAGGGGTTCTTATAGATGTGTGCGCCCATATGGATTGAATAGACTCACCAAAGTGAGGGATAGAATGTAGATGGGCAGTCTAAACCAAGATATCCATACATATTCTTAAAAAAAAATGAGAAAACCACTATCCCCATGGAGAAGTGGATGAAATAATCACCATGAAAAAAACTATCTTAGTTATAACAGAAAATAAATTTCATCACAATACACCAATAATTCAATATCACCACCAAATTCCTATCTCATATATCGTAAGAGAATGGGGGAAAACCATTGAACGAATGTGAGTAATATCTTTCTCTCCAAAATAATAATATACTACCACGTTGATAGTAGCACATGTTCTTACTCTTTGAACCAAAAAAGTATGTATCTATCTTACACACCCGTAAAAACCTAATGTGTGTTTATAATTCGTCTAAAATATTCAAATTTCATTCACTAGAATGCAATTTAATGTGCATATCAATCTATTTATAATTCTCAACCATGGATCCCCATTCTACGGAATCATATCATTCCAACAGTCTCATTGAAAGTGAATTTATCATCAACACACATAGTGTATAAATTCACTCTATCTAAAATATGAGTTACTATATAAAACATACATATTTTTAGGATCCACTCACCACACCTAAGTATACCCCACCCACCATTGTTGGTATGGACCACTTAATTTATTTAGTTGTGCATCACAATGAATTACTACCACTAGTACCTAATTTTTATCATTATAGGTACAACTGAATATTATGTATCTAGTGAAGGTGTATCTTGGGAGAGATATTTCTCCACAAATGTTATAATCACCTCACTAAGCGTGGTGAGTGAATAATTGTGACAATCTATAGAAAATATATAATACTTTAAAAAATATAATAGTTCCAAAATACATTCTTAAACCAGGGTATCTAATGAAAAAATTATAACTCATGTATTCACCATATTTTATAGAGGATCATGAATAAAAAATATGAATCATACTTTTAATTTCACTCACAAATGTGGTACCATTATCATCCATTGCAAACACTTTCCCATAATCTAACAACCAACATACTATTATTTATAGGAAATAGAAAAGGTTGGTATTTTTATGAGTGGATTAATCGATCATCCACCGTTAAATGATCTAGAAACACTATGTATTCTACCCAACCACATCATAGTTGGAAACTTAGCGAAAAAGAATGAGTTATTTGATTTCAACCCAATCAACCATGATGCAGACTTTCCATGACACCACTATGGATATCATTCATAGAAAAACAAGCCAACTCACTAATCTAGGTTATTCCAACTATGAATTAAAAATGTAACTCCCCATGAATTTTTATTTAATTACATTATTGTAAATTTTATTCGTATGATAATTGTTTTAATGGAACCATGAGTGAAAATAATCATGTGATAAAATGTAAATTTATTACATAGTAATTAAATTGTAATGTATTAATATCATTAACCAAAATAGGAAATAAATATAAATAATTTATCCTTATTTCAAATTTATTTCTGGTAACCAAATACACATTCACTATAATTTAAATGAATTTATTTTTTATTAAAAGTATTATTTTTTATGAAAGTTATTTTATAATGTTATGTATTCATATATATATATAAGCTATAAATATAGATACTAAAAAATTATTTAAATATTATATATTTATAATTTATATGAATAAAGTAATAATCATCCATGTTGTAGTTATATAATTTTTAATATTGTATATATAATCATTTGAAGTTTAAAAGTATTTATTTTTTCATAAAATTATTTTTATATAAAAAATGTATTTTAATAATAATAAATTAGATAAATATTTTTTTATATTTTTTATATTTATTATATATGTCCACTAATATTATTTAACATTCAATTAATATTTTATATTTGGGAAATAATAAAATTAAATATAGTTTTATGATTATAATGTATTGTTTCCTAAAAATGGGTCACTACATTTTGTGATTTTATTGAGAAAAATTAAACAAAATATAGAAATTAAATTTGATAAAATTGAATCCATATTTTGGATTTAAATTTTCTTATTTGGTAATGATGATTATTTCGTTTTTATCCATAATAAATCAAGAAAATATTATAAATTTGTTACATCATTTGGGTTTAAAACGAGTTTACTACAGGGTTAAACCATGAGATATGGGTTAAATTATAAAATAAACTTGTCTTCATATAATTTTATAGAGATATTTAGACACTATATAATCCTAAATTATAATCATTGGACACTTGGAAAATTATACATGAGAAAATATTAATTATATTTAAATCTTTTACTTAATTCCATGTGTGTCCTCTCACTAACTTTTAAAGGGTAACCTCCACAGCACCCATACATATTGAGCCTCTTAGATCAAACATTCCCTAAAATATAATCTCATAAAGTCTCTACATATATCATATTGTTCCTTTTTTGATCATAATATCATCCTTTCCATGCTTATGGGGTATGGAAAAAGAGGTTTCTCAAAAAATATGTATAACTATTAAACAATTAATTTCTATTTTATTTCTTTATCCACATTTTATAAACAAAATTAATCCATTATATGATGTATAATGTACAATAATAAATATAAAAATTTATAATTTTGATGGTTTAACAACCTTTTCTGTTATTTTCCTTCAAATGGGAATTAATGTGTCTTGAGAATACGTGTGGACTACCACATTTACATAACTAGATGATTATTAATCTGTAACCACTATACATGAATATTTAAAATAATTATTTACTAAATATATATTTTATATTCATTATATAATATTTTTTTTCAAAATTATGAAATAAATTTTCAACTTTTTTTCCTTTTAATTCGAAAATGATAAAGCGTTTATTCATACAAACAAAATCCCTTCTCCTTGAATGGTTTAATTAATTTTTTATATTACTAAATTTAATGAAAGATTTAAATATATATATATATATAATATGTAAGGAATTTTTAACATGATTAAAATTATGAAAAGGATGGAACCATGATTAACATTCGACGAAAATAATAACCTAACTGAAACATTAATGAAAAATGAAATAATTAAAACAATAATACAATTATTTTATGAAAGAATTATTAATAAATTTTAGTTGAAAAATTTTAAGTTTATCATAAAAGATATATTATGTATTAATATTATTATTATATTTAATTTTAATAAATGAATAAGTATTATCTAGGATATTAGTGTGCTTGTGAGACAAATCATACATGAGTTAATGGTCAGTCGTCTCTAATTGTATTCTAGGGGACATATGTTAGGTTATACATGTATATTATTTTATGAGTTGTATTTACTTCCCTATATATTTTTAACATCATTAATTCATTTATATTATAGTATTAATTTTTTTCATGTTATCCCATTTATGATTTTTTTGATTCAAAGGATACCAAAGATTGAAGGGTTTTACATTACTATAGCAACCTGACCATTTTCCTAGATTACTATTGCATAATTTTAAAGATAAAAAACATAATATTATTACACATAGTGGATCCAATGGTTTAGTGTCTTGGGAAAACTGGGACCATACATAACAAATACAACATCAAGCATAAACGTTTATTTAATTTCTTCTTCTCTAGCTTCTTTTTGGTACTTGTCATATCCTTAGTACATGTATCCACCTGAAGGTATAAATAAAAAGGGGTGATCTAGAAGCCCAGTAAGAGGATATATAAGAAAAATATATCATGGGGTGAGTATAATAATAACATGGGAAAATATCATTTACATGATAGGAAGCATAATCATAAGACTTGAAATGTAGCAATGCATAAAAATGAAACATCATGTCTTAGTGGTTAACTTCCACACATACTTGTGAACCAATATATAATATTATTAACACATATTTTCACATTTATTGATGAGATTTATAACTTTAACCAATGAATTAGAGTGATGTATAATTCCGAGCGCACCCATCACATTGAAACATTCATATTGCGCTATATAATTCCGGGCGCACCCGTCACATCATAACATTATCATTATCATTCTTGCCACATATAAATCATATAAAAATGTACATAACATACCCAGTGAATGGAATGTGTTTCATCTCATAATATCATAATCATAAGCTTTGGGTTCTCAAAAGAAATAGGGAATAACATATATGTTACAAGAACCGTCCACTTTGAGTGAGAAGTGAAAGTGGTGTTCTTAAAAGAGGAGTTCTTTTGGAAAACATTTTGTTTGAAGTAAAAATCAGTGAAAAACATGTATATCCTGGGAAATTAAAGAAAATTATGAAAAAATGATATTTATGGAGTAACCATATCAAAAATTAAGTGAAAGAGGGAGAACCCGAAGGATGAATGTTGGGTTCGAAAATTTCCCCTTACCTTGTATCCGAATGATTCCTTCTCTTTATGGTCCTGTATAATGACATTATATTCATTAATTAGAAATTAAATAACCTTTTATACATTAATTGGGTTCATTCTGGTTTCATTATGTCATTTTATTTTCCTTTTGATTACTTATAGAGTTTAAAAACATTGTTTGGGGATGTTCGTATTTATAGTTTTTCTTGGGTGGTTCACTTGAATTCATAAATTGATGTTCAGGTAGAACATGGGTAAACATCCATTAATGAAATTACATGTAATTAATTATATTTTAAGAGTTTTAATGATCCTATAATTAATTATATAGTATCCATGTGGAGGATTCGTTAGATAAGAATTAAATGAAGACTGTTTGGGTTAATTTGGGCGGTTTTTCGATCACAATCAACTTGTTTTAATTGATCACTTATTAATATGGACATAACTTATTTCCAGAACATTAAATAAGAAATTAAAAATATAAAATATTCTGGTTCAACCATAATAATGGTATCATGACCAGATCTGAAGGTAGAAATTAAATAATAAAGCATGTTGTTCTTGAAGGTGATGAATTAACACCTCACGAACTACATTATATTTAATAAAATAAAATGAAGAGGGAAAGGGGGTTGGATGATATAATAACCCATTAGAATCATAAAATTACAGTATATTAATAATACTGGATTTACAATAACATTTGGATGATGATATGTGGGGAGAGATCAATATAATGAACTTGAACATTAAAGGAAATTAAAAGAGGAGAGAGAGAGAAAAATTATCTCTTGAATCCTCTTCTTGAGAACCTCCTTAAGGGCCTAAGATTGGTCTTTTGATGATAAAAACAGCACTTGGACGTGGGATAGGGGATAGGGAAGATTTTTGGGTATATTTTAGAGATGTCTTGGAGCTTGAGAGGTGTGAGTTAATGAGGGTGTGATGGGTGGCTTTTATAGTAGAGGGAAGAGGGGTTTCCTTAATATAAAATTCATTAGTTTATTAATTTCTTCTAAGATAAGGAATAGTGAGTAATGAATGACCAATAATAGTAATTTTATCATGTGATCCCGATCCAAGTGGTATTACATCAGTAGAACATCATTGATGACTCAATTAATCCATTATTTAGCATTTATTGTGAATTATCAGATTCTACTATTCATAAAAAATTGAAGTATCTCAGAAAGATCCCAAAACTTTACCCCAACCATTTTTTGACGTGTAGAATCGAAAAATGGAGTCTATTTTTCAAAAATAATTTTATAAATATTATTAATTTAATATTTAATTAAAATCATAATTTACTTAAAAACAGTTTTTAAGAATAAAACTGATTTTATAGGGCTTTCTAAAATTATGTAGGGTCCTATGAAATTATCAAAAAACTATAAGAAATTGATTTGATAAATAATGAAAACATTTTAAGAAAATAAAATTTCCTTTAAATTAATTAATTAGTTATAATTAATTATTTTTTACTTATAAAATTCCAAAACGTTTACTAAGGTCAAATGGTCACTTTCTTAGATATCTAAATTTTATTTAATTATTCATGGGTAAGTTTACTCTTATGTTGGATGATTTAATATTCATAAGGGTAATATTACTATTCATAAGGGTATGTTACTATTCCTAAGGGTAGATTACTATTCACCAAAAATTGTTTTTGTTTCATTAGACTAAAAAAATCATCTTGAGCACAACCATGTATGTTAGATTGTTAAACTTCCAAACACAGAAGTGAAAAACTTATGTTTTAAGGTCACTTATTACTATGTAGTTCATTATGTTGTGATTTCATGTTATTTCATGACATAAATATAAGAAGGGAATGTCCATTGAAAAACTTTTGGTTGTTACATTCTTCCTCCCTTAAGAAATTTCGCACCTGAATTTTTACTTTACATAAACATGTGAGGGTAATTCTCCTTCATTGCGTCTTCTGGTTCCCAAGTTGCACCACCTTTGAGTTTAGTACACGTGAGGGGTCTGGTATGTACTTCCTCAGTATTGATACATGAAACACATCAGGGACTTGAGCCATATTCTGTGGAAGTGCAAGACGATAGGCCATAGCTCCTATGAGGTCAAGGATCTCAGAGGGGCCAATATACCTTGGGCTTAGCTTCCCTTTCTTCTCGAATTGCATGAATCTATTCTAAGGAGATATTCTAAGGAAGACTTTATCTCTAAGGTCGAACACAAAGTCCCTTCGATGGTTGTCAGCATAGCTCTTTTTCGACATTGAGGGGATTTGATGTGTTTCTAGATGACTTGAACCTTTTCTGTCATCTATTGAACGAGATCGGGTCAAAGTAGCTTCCTTTCTCTAACTTCATCCCAACAAGTTGGAGTTCATAATCGCTTTCCATACACAGCTTCATAAGGAGCCATCTGGATACTTGATTGGAAGCTATTGTTGTATCAGAACTCAACTAAAGGGAGATGCTGATCCCATCCACCATTGATTTCTAGAGAGCAGGATCTTAGTATATCTTCAAGCATCTGAATATTTCTTTTAGAATGGCCATCAGTTTGGGGGTGAGAGGCCATTCTGAAATTTAATTCATTACAAAAAGCATGTTGAAGGCTCCTCCAGAATTTATAAGTGAACCTTGGATCACGGTCAGAGACAATTGAGAGTGGAACACCGTGCAGTCTCACCACTTCCTTCACATATATATTTTCAAGTTTTTCAAGAAAGAAATCTTCTTGAATAGTGAAAAAATGGGCAGTCATGGTGAGTCGGTCAACCACAACCCATATCACATTATTTCCCTTCAATGTCTTCGAGAGACCCATGAGAAAGTCCATAGTAACATTTTCCCATTTCCAAATGGGTATAGGCAATGGCTGCATCATTCCTTTTTACTTTTATCACTCGGCTTTAACTTGCTGACATACCAAGCACCTTGATATATATTCTGCAATCTCATTCATCAGGTTATCCCACAAAAAGTGTACTCGGAGATCACAGTACATCTTGGTACTCCCTGGATGGATAGAGAAAGTTGAGTTATGTGCATTTTCCAATAGCTCCTTATTTAACTCGGGTGATGAAGGCACACAAAGACGCATTCCAAACTAAATCACTCCATTATCATTGATATGGAACTCTTGCGGCTTCCATTCCTTTTCTACATTCACCCTCTTTTATATATCCACATCATCCCTTTGTGCTTCCTTAATCCTCTCCTGGATGGATGGATGCACAATCATTTGGGAAAGGTAGGATGTATCCCCTACCCTTATGATTTCCAAATCCATCCTTTACATATCCATGAGGATAGGGTCTTTATCAATCCGCAACATGGATAGAGTAGTATGTTCTTTTCTTCTTAGAGAATCATCTACCATTTTCACCTTTCTAGGATGATAGTGAATAGATCAATTGTAATCCTTGATTAGCTCTAACCATCTTCTTTGATGCATGTTGAGCTCCTTTTGTGTGAATATATTCTTTAGGATATTGTGTTCAGTGTATATGTCACACTTCATTCCATAAAGGTAGTGCTGCCAGATTTTCTAGGCAAACAATCATGGATGCCAGCTCTAGATCATGCGTCATGAAGTTCTGCTCATGGATCTTCAACTTTCGTGATGTGTAGGCTATCACATTATCATTTTTCATGAAGACGCAACCCAAGAATTTCTTTGAAGTATCACTGTATACCACAAAAATTTCTCCACTTTTGGGTAGTGTGAGTATAGGTGTAGTGATCATCCATCTCTTTAGCTCCTTGAATCTTCCCTCACATTCTTCTGTACAAACATACTTTAGCACTTTTCTTGTTAACTTAGTTAGCGGGCTTGACAATCGTGAGTTGTTTCTCACAAAACGTTGGTAGTACCCAGCTAATCCATGAAAACTACAGATTTCTTTGACACTAGAGGGCCTGGGCTATTCCTGGATCGCCTTTGTCTTCGAAGGATCCATAGATATTCCCTCACTTGTGATCACATGTCTCAATAATGTGACTTGCTTCATCCAAAAGTCTCACTTTCTGAACTTAGTGTACAACTTCTCCTTTCTCAATGTCACCAACACAAGTTTTAGATATTCTTCATGTTCCTCCTTTATCTTGGAGTAGATGAGAATATCAGCAATAAACAGTACAACAAATTTGTCGAGGTAATGTCTAAAGACTCTATTCATCAAATACATGAAGACTACATGGGAATTAGTATGTCTGAAGGGAATCACCAAAAACACATAGTGCCCATACCTTTAACAAAAGGTAGTCTTCAGAATATCTTCCATCTTCACCTTTACATGATGATATAGAAAACAAATATCCACCTTTGAGAAGTATTGGGCTCCTCTTTACTGGTCGAACAAGTCATAAATCTTTGGGAGATGATACTTATTCATTATGGTGATCTTGTTGAGTTCCCAATAATTTATACACAACCACATTGTTCCATCCCTCTTCGTCACGAAGAGCACTGGTGCACCCCAAGGTGATGCACTAGGTCATATGAACCATTTGTCTAGATGCTCTTACAGCTGCTTCTTTAACTCATCCAGTTCGGTAAGAGCCATCCTATAGGGACACTTCGAGATAGTAGTAGCTACGGGTATGAGTTCAATTGAGAACTCTACCTTACGATCCGGGGGAATTACGGGTAACACTTTGGGAAACACATCTCTGTATTCCCTCACAATGGGAATTTATTCAAGATTGGAACATTCCTTAAACTCAACCATTTGGGTAAGGTATACTTCTTCATAGGGAATAAACACCCACACCATTGAAGTATTTTTCAAAGGAGATTAACAATCTTCGTTGAATTTTTAGAGGATCATGGAATGGTTTGGAATATGAAAAGATATTTCCAATTCTAGACAGTTGATATGTGCTCTATATAATGAGAGAAAATCCATTCCCATTATAGCATCGAATTCCACCAAGGGAAGTATTACGAGATTTTCCAGAAGAATCTCCCCACATACGCCAACAGGAGAAGAGTCAAACACTTGGGTTGCAATGATTTCTCCACTTGGTGTTTTTATAGATATCTCTACTTCAAGGATTCGGGGCTTCGATTTTATAGTTCTAGAAAACTATCATGATATAAAGGAATGTGTAGAACTAGAATCAAATAATACTTTTCCATTCTTGAGTGAATTGGAAGTGTACCAGATATGACTTCATTATCATGCTCCACCTCTGCAGTAGTGGTGGCATAAGCCTTCCCTTGTTTCTTTGGCTTTGGTGGATGCTGATGTTGATTACCCTTGAGAACTCGAGGTTTAGTGCACTGGTTTACATAGTGCCCTATCTCCTTATAGTTGTAGCATTGGACCATGAGTGGTTCTCTCCTTTCATCAGCTACATTCTCCTTCTTTTTCGTATCTTTTCAACACATTTGAGAATGGTGTCCTTCTTTCCCACACTTTATGCATTTGCTTGTTCCTTTGAGGTAGTTCCCATGGTGAAACATCCTACATTTTTGGCTTGTGGGTCATTGATTTTTCTTCCCACCTTTGTCATTTGATCCATCGGCTTGAAACTCCATTTTTCTTTTATTATCACCATTTACATGGGACCATTCTCCAAAATCTATCTCCACTTTCAGAGAACATCGAACAACTTCTTCATACCTCCCAATGTCATGAATTTCCAGAGCCTTTCGAAGGTGTGGTTTTAATCCACTAATGAATCTTTCAATTTTTCTATCATTGTTGATAACAAAACCCGATGTGTAACTTGAAAGACTTTTGAAATTAGTTTCATAAGTTGTGACAGGTTCTACTTATTTTTGATTATGCTCTATGAATTCTCTCTCCATCTTCGGGCCTAGAGTTCTTGGGAAATACTTGTTAAGAAACATTATGTTAAAGTCTTCCCATTCCATCTCTTCAATTTCCTTCATTGGCATGGTGTTTTTAATCGAAGACCAACATTGATCGGCTTCTCCATCTAGATGATAAATGGCTAGGGTCACCTTCTCCATCTTAGAATAGTGAAGAAAAGAAAAGATCATCTCCATGGAGTTGACCCACTGTTCCACAGCTAGTGGATCGGAAGATCCACTAAACGTCAGTGGTCGTTGCCGCATAAAACATTTGATACCTAGTTGCTCCCTCTTTGGTGAAGGAGGATGGTCTCCATTATTATGGTTATTATTCATAACCTAAGATAATTGGGTAAGAATCACCATGATGTTTTGAACTCCACCTCCCAAATAATTGGGGATGTCGTTCGGGCAGTCATTACATTTTCCATCACAATAGTTGTGGCCTCATTTCTCCTGGTTCCCACCATTTTCTAAAATAGAAAAGGATAGAACAAAACATAAGTAAACAAGTCATGAATAAATTATTAATTTAAACAATTTATACCAAAAACATAACATTTGGGATCACTATGTAAATATTCTTGTGTGCATATTTTTACTTAGTCTCATGCTATAGGTTTTCTCTAGGATTCACTAATCCTAAATCCCAAATTAACTAAACCATTCCTCTAATACCAACTATAGCGACCAGAGACTTTTCTAACATTACTATTAAATCATTTTAAAGATAAAAAACAAAATAGTATTACACATAGTGGATCCAAATGTTTAGTGTCTTTGTAAAACTAGGACCATACATAACAAATACAACATCAAGCATAAAAATTTAATTAATTTCTTCTTCTCTAGCTTATTATTGGAACTTGTCCTCTCCTTAGTACATGTATCCTCTTGAGGATATACATCAAAATGGGTGATCTAGAAGCCCAATAAGAGGATAGATAAGATCAATATAGCATGGGGTGACCATAATAATAAAATGGGAAAAAGATCATGAACATGAGAGGAAACATAAACATAAGACTTGAACTGTGGCAATGCATAAAAATGAAACATCATGTCGTAGTGGTTAACTACCACACATACTTGTGAACCAAGCTAGAATCTTGTTCACACATAATTTCACATTTACTCATGAGATTAATTACTCTACCCAATGCATTCGAGAACTGTCTAATTCCGGGCGCACCAATCACATTGACACATTCATATTGCGCTATATAATTCTGGGCGCACCCGTCACATCATAACATTATCATTATCATGATTTCTACATAGAATTGATATAAAAAATTTACATAACTAACCCATGGAATGTAATGGTTTTCACCTATTAATAACACATCATATGATTTGGGTGACCAAAAGAAAGAGGAAATAACATATATGTTTCAAGAACCGTCCACTTTGAATGAGAAGTAAAAGGGGTGTTCTTAAAATAGGAGTTCTTTTGGAAAACATTTTGTTTGACATAAAAATCTGTGACAAACATGTATATCCTAGAAAATTAAATACAATTATGAACAAATTATCTTTATGTAGTAACCATATAAAAAATTAAGTTAAAGAGGGAGATCCTGAAGGAAGAAAATTGGGTTCGAGAATTTCCCCTTACCTTGTATCCAGCGGCTTCCTTCTCTTTAATGTCTGATATAATGACATTATATTAATTAATTAGAAATTAAAGAACCTTTTATTCATTAATCTGGCTCATTTTGGTTTCATTATGTCATTTTACGTTCCTTTGGATGACCTAGAGAGTTTAAAAACATTGTCTGGGGATGTTCGTTTTTATGGTTTTTTTTGGTGGTTCACTTGTATTCATAAATTGATGTTCAGGTAGAACATGGGTAAACATACAGAAATGATATTAAATGTCATTAATTATATTTCAGGAGTCTTAATGATCTTATATTTAATTATATAAGATCCTTTTGGATGAATCATTAGATAAGAATTAAATGACGACTGTTTGGGTTAATTTGGGCGGTTTTTCAATCACAGTGAACTTGTTTTAATTTATCACTTAGTAGTATGGCCATAAGTTATTTCCAGAACATTAAATAGGAAATAATACATATAAAATATTCTGTTTCAACCATAAAAATGGTTTCATGACCTGATCTGAAGGTATAAATGAAAGAAGGAAACATGTCGTTCATGAAGGTGATGAAGTAACACCTCACGAACAACTTTCTCTTTAATAAAATAAAAGGAACTGGGAAAGGGGTTTGAATGATATAATAACCCATTAGAATCATAAAATTACATTATATTCATAATAATGGAGTTAAAATACCATTTTTATGATGATATGTGGGGAGATATCATGAAATGAACTTGAACCTAAAAGGAAATTAAAAGAGGAGAGAGAGAGAAATTACCTCTTGAATCCTTCTCTTAATAACCTCCTTGGGGGACTATGGTGGTATTTTGATGAGACCATAAGCTCTTGGATGTGGGATAGGGGATTGGAAAGAGTTTTGGTTAGATTTTAGAGATGTCTTGGTTCTTGAGAGGTGTGAGGCAATGAGGGTATGAAGGGTGGCTTTAATAGTGGAGGGGAGAGGGGTTTACTTAATATAAAATTCATTAGTTTATTAATTTCCCCTAAGACAAGGAATTCTGAGTCTTTAATGACCAATAATAGTAATTTTATCATGTTATACCTAACCATGTGGGCTTACAGCATCATAACTTCATCGATGACTCAATTAATCCATTAGTTAGCATTTATTGTGAATTATCAGATTCTACAATTCATCTAAAATTCAAGTATTTCAGAAAAATCCCAAAACCTTACCCCAACTATTTTTCGATATGTAGAATCCAAATATGAAGTAAATTTTTCAAAAATAATTTTCTAAATATTATTAATTTAATATTTAATTAAAATCATAATTTACTTAAAAAACAGTTTTTAAGAATAAAACTGATTTTATAGTTCTTTAAAAAATTAAGTAGGGTCTTATAAATTTATCTTAAAACTATAAGACATTGATTTGATAAATAATAAATACATTTTAAGAAAATACATTTTCCTTTAAATTAATTAATTAGTTATAATTAATTATTTATAACTTACAAAATTCCAGAATGTTTACTAAGGTCAAACAGTCACATTCTATGATGTCTAAATTTTATTTAATTATTCATTGTTATGATTACTCTTATGTTGGATGATTTAATATTCATAAGGGTCCTATTAATATTCATAAGGTTATGTTACTATTGACCGAAATATTTTTTTCATTATGCTCCAAAAATCATCGTGAGCACAACCATGTAGGTTGGATTTTTAAAATTCCAAACACAGAGGTGACAAACATATGATTAAAGGTCACTTATCAGTTATTAGTTCATTATGTTGTGATTTCATGTTATTTCTTGAAATAAATGTAAGAAGGGAATTTCCATTGAAAAACATTGGGTTGTTACAATTACAATCTCACTATTTATCCAGATTATTTAGGATTATATTTATCATGAATAAATAATATGATATAAATCTCCAAAATCATGTATATATTGAAATTATCTAGTTATTTTTTAAAATCCTATTACTCCACCTCATTTTCACCCTCTAACTAAACAAAATTCAAAAGGATTGTTTTTGGGAATATTGTATCAGTTTTCTATTCGATCAAGAATCCTTTCTTTCATGCCCAGATTATCATTAAATTCTTTTAAGAATGATAAAAAATTATCCGATATCTATTTAAAATAAATATTATCTACGATTTAAATTATAAAATATAATTTAAAATGATTTTTTATCATTTTTTGAATGAGGTAATAATTTATAATGTTTTTAAGGGAATCATTTATTTAAGAAACACATTATGAATGAATTTTCACCTATTATGACTTCTATTTTACTTATATATTAAATTATTATTTTCCATTAATATTTTTAATGAAAATAATTTAAATAATATTTTTTAAAAAAAATTTCCTTTAAATAACAATTTTCAAAATAGAATGGTTGTTTTTATGAAGATATGTTCCTGTAATCTCTTAAGGGTATATTGATATATGAAAACATCAAATTATATTACTTTTTCTTCACATAAAAATTTGCATATATGATGTCCTCGTTATTATTGTTCAATGGTTTATGATTATGATGATAGAAAATGAATGAAATCTGATTTCTCTACCATGGGTGATGTAGTGATGAAATGATATATGTTTTGAGAATCTTATGTAATATATATATATGAATGGTTTGGGATTATGTGTTAGGTGAGTATATCATACTCCTAAATTCATTGGGTAAGGATTAATGTTTTATAATATTATAGGGTACATGAGAGGTTATACCTATCCAAAAAATTGTATACAATAGGTTATCCCATTCCTATATTAGGATATATATGAGATTATCACAAGCCCGAAGTAGGTACGTGTTGGATAGAAAATACCTAAACTATATAAAATGTCATAGTAGCTAGAATTGGAATTTAATTTCTTTTATTATGATTATGTCACAATTTATGAATTAATTTTAAGACATGATATTATACATTTTTTATGAACTTTTGGATCACATTATTTGATTCCATTACGATTTATATCATATAAACTGTGAATATTTATTTCATGAATAATTATTATGATATAAAAATGTTATATATGTTTTTCAAGGTTTAGGATCAGGTTATTACACACTTATTCTCATGTTATTCTTAAATGATCATTGATATCACCATTGTATTCCATTATTTAGTATTTGATCACACACTTTATTATTCTTCAATTTTCCTAGGACATGAAGAAATTTTTTATGTAAAATTATAATATGATGGTTTATTTTTTTGATGAATATTTTTGGGGGTAATATAGAACATTTATGTACAATTGTTTATGTGTCCATATTTCTAGTGAAATTAAAATTTTACTTTCCTAGCTTAAATCAAAATATTATATAATGAATATTCATATTGTAAGACATAATATTTATGTATGAAATGATTGGGTATCCATTGTATAATAGAAATATATAGTTATTTTCAAAAACTATGATGAATAATAGTTAGTGATAACCCCTAGGATAATATTATGTATAAGACAACATATTATCTTCAAATAAATTATTGATTATGGTTATATTAAAAAATAATTCTTTTTCTTGGTACTAGAAAGAGGATGTGGAAATGTAATAGGTTCACTTATGTATAAAAACTACGAATAAGGAGTGTTGTTTATTAACATGATAATAATTTATGTATAATGAGTCAATATAATATTTCAACCCTAGTTACACACACATGGGTTATATCATTTGGTTAATTGAAATTTTCATTACAAAATAATATATTGGATTTCAATAGATGATGTCCAATGACGAGTTTTGTTAAAACTAAGGTTTCAAATATTCAAATAATGTGTCTTAATTTATAAATACTATAAATTATTTTTAGGATTATATGGTTTCACACTATGATTATTGATTCTCGTAATATTCATTACGGTTTTTGTTAATGGATAGATCCGGAATTATCAATGAAAATGTTTAATTTGAAAAAAAAATTAAATACTTTTACTCAAGATTAAATTACTATCAAGAGAACCAGAATGAAAAATATCATTTTTTGGTTATGAAAATTTATCATTCCATGAATAATATTGATCTTATAAATTTGAAAAATTGGAAACAAAATTTTTTTGAGTACTTTATGAAGAAAAATCCCCATTATTTTATTGGGAGAAATGATATACTGCTTGTTTGAGAAATAGATGACTACCTTTAAAAATATATATATTTTTCTCTAGTTTTTGGATAATTATCAAATAATTATATCTATTTATCACTCAGATGGTGAAAAATACCAAGGGTCATATCTTATCATGAATAATAGGCAACAAGAAGAATCTTATTCTATTGAGTGGGATGTTTTTAAGAGGTAATTTTTGAACAATTAATTTACATTTAATCTTTGTATAGAAATGGATATGGAAGTACATGATATAATGAATAAGGATGATGAATCCATTAGTACATATGAGGAAACTTTTACAATAATTTTTAGGCATTGTTTTTATGTTATACCCCAACCAGAAGGTAATATTGATAAATTTTTTAGTTCCTTAAAACCCATTCCATTTTGACTATTATTCATATTATACTTCATTAGCTATGATTTTTTTTTTGATGTGCTATTGAGGTGAAAATTTATATTGTATTTACCCCTCAATATCACTATATTTAAAAGAATGTAATTATATAATTCCAAGGAAATTATAATTAAAAACCCTGGAAGAAATAATATGAGTTTTTCATTATAAAAAAATCATGTTTAGAGATGTAGAGGAAATTAACGTAAGTAATGTTGTAGATTTTTTGTGTGTGTAATGTAAGGATATCATGAAATCAAATGTTTAAGTGATGGGATGATGATACCTATTGATATTTATTTAATGAAATATCTACATAATGAACCACTAAAACTATAATGATTAAAATGGAATGATTATGGGTATTATTAAAATTAGTAATTGAATTTTAGTTTTTATTAATATCCTCAACTCTAGAAGCCACTTATTCTTACAGATTAAGGGAAGTCACATGAAATCACTATTTTTTATATGTAATATTATAACTAATTTGTGAAAGGTACACCTATCATACAATCTAGAACTACTAATTTATTATTCCATTCATGATACGCCCCCTATTTCAAATGTTAATAATTTTGTTAGAGCATCACATTAAATCATCAATGATAAGATATTGAATTATTTGTGAAAACTATTTATGGTACAATGATCACATATCAAGTTTATTATTATTTGATGGTTAATGTTTTTACAAATGTGAATCAATAAAATCTAATTATTATTCCTCTGGATGAATTTTATTTCATTTTTTATATGGATTGTATTTATTTATAAACATATATTATATATTATCAATGGAGGGAAATTATAGTTGATATTCTGAAAAAACAAATGAAAATTTATCGATGTGAGGATGAAAAAAATCATCCAATGGAAATTAAATCAACTTTATTGCTCTTGATACCTATTCAAAGGGGGTATTTATCTCATATTTATGGGGAAAAGTCCAAAAAGTATATAGTCCTATTGTAATGGATTTTATTTATTTCTTTGTATATATTTTCCTTGTATTACCCTAAATCATGAATTAGAGTTTTTAATTGAACTCATATATTGTGTTACACCAATTTTGATGATTCCTTATTGAAGATCACTGATTAAGACGTAGGTAATGAAGAACAAAATCCAAGAGAATATTAATAAGTGATTATTTTGACCAAGTGCATCACCATGGGGTGAAACTATTATTTATGTTAAGAATAAGAATAATTGATACACTATAACAATTGTCTTAAACATAAAATATAATGATCTATAATAAGTATCATATACCCCATCTTCTTGATTTTGATGATTAATTACATGGAACCCTGTATTTTTCCATGGTCTATCTTTTATCATGATATTTTATTTTAAGTGTAAAAAATAATGAAATAATAAAGATGGTTATCCATAGGAGGTGTGTAGACAACGAATTTACAGTGATTCTGTTCATCCTAACTAATTCCCCTATTATTATCATGTATTCATTGAATAATTTATTTGGAGAAAAATTTTATTAGTTTATGGTATTCATTATATATGGTATTTTAATATTGTACAAGAGTAAGGTATAAAATGATGAAAACTTAAGGATACTAATAATGACTCTATAGAAGGGGAACCAATTTGGAAAATATACCAATTGTGAATTTTGGATTAAAAAATGTTTAATTATTTACAAAATATAATCTCTTAGGAGCTATTATCAATGGATACATCAATGATTGATGTTATTGAACATCTATCCTGACCAATTAATGTGATGAAGATTAATAATATTCATAGATTAGATATATATATTATCAATGAATTATGAAGACAATTTCTATTTATATAATTAACTCACTATGTTAATGTGGAAGGGATTCAAGTTCCTTCGTGATTGATTAATGTGAGGTAAAGATCATGGAATTAGAAAGAAGGTCAGTTTTGGACCTTTACTCAAACTATCCTATTTTTTAGAAGCTTTTATGATCTATATTGTTGAATCAATGGAGGGAATGATATCCATCCTATTGAATAATTCTATGGTTATAGCTTATGCCTCAATCAAATTAATGTTTAAGGAGAAAAATTCATTGAATAATAATTTGGATTTATCCATGGTAATATTTTCAATAAATATATATGAGGAATTATTTTTTGGAGAATGTTATGAAATATATAATGATAATCGAATTTTAAACTATATATTCACCTAAAAATATTTAAATATGATACATTAAAATTGGATATAGTTGGTTAAATACTATAAATCGTACACACATTTCTATCCATGGAAAGTGAAGAAGGTGGGTAATCCCCTATGTCAAATGAATTATTATTGATTGTTTATATTGAGGATCAACATGATAAACTGTATCTATATTTATGAATTATATAGCTTGAAATCTTCATGGAAGGGGAGAAATACTATATTTCACAAATTATTGTTCAGCTATCTATTCATATCAGGATTAAAGAGGTTTCATACGAATGTGTAGTGCTAAAAAAGATTATTATAAATGATCTTATGTTCAACCATTATTATGAATAAATTATATGGTTCAAAGACCATATATGCTTCACATTAATACCTAATCATGAAAGCGGTATTCAATGAATGAAATGGTTTATTATTCAATATTATTCCTGAAAGTTTGAATATGTATAATGATCTAGAAGAGTATTTAGGGTCCGAAAATAGTAAAAAAGATATCGTAAATTATTTATCTTGATTTCTATTGTGTCAAATTGTTATAGCAATGAGATATAAGTCTAAGGGGATGTTACAACCATTACCTATAATGGAATTTAAATTGGAAAACTTTCAAATGGATTTCAACATCATAATCCCAAAAACATGTAAATGGAATAATGCTATTTGGGATGTAATAGATCCTAATACTATGTAGTCATATTAAGATTATATCTTAAATTATTTCTCATATGATCATCCTGAAATAATATTTATTATGAAGTGGCATTTTTTGATGGTGTACCACATTTTATTTTACTTTATTGAGATTCAATGTTTATATATAATTTGTTAGTACGTCTTCATCTAGCTCTGGATATGGATTTCTGTTTCACTATTACATATCATCATAAAAAAGATGGTCAGTCTAAAATAAACATTAAAATCATAAGGTATATGTTGAGATTCAATTCCATAGATTACAATTATGGTTGGGATGAGTACCTACGACATGTTGAATTCTACTATATCAATAGCTTTCACTATAGAATTTATAGAGATACTTATAACTCTCTATATTTAATTAAGTTGGGAACACCTACATTTTGGGATAATGATAGTGAATAAAATCTATTGATATCTATGTTAGATTATAAAATAGTTTAGAATTTTAGATCTATTCATCAATATAGCAAGCCAGCATAGAGACAACATAAAATATATGATGATAATCATTAATGTGATATAAAATTTAAGGTTGGTCTGAATGTATTCAAATAATGTTATCTATTGAAGATGATTTTAGATTCATAATGCTGATAATTATGAACTCTAGGTTTGTAGGTCATCATGAAATTATTGATAGAGTAGAGGATTTATCTTATATCTTGGCACATCCACCAAAACCTATCCTAGGTTCATGATATCTTCCATGTATTTTTATTGGGGATGTACATTACTGATTCTTCACATGTAATTCACACAGAGGTTGTATTAATATAAATTGATATATTATATGAATAGAAATAGGTATAAATCATTGATAATATATATATTGTCATAGAAAAAACTAATCACCCAGTTAACAATCTTTGGACGAACCCGAAATTAATAGAAGCTACTTGGGAACCCAAGGATGAGATAAAGAAGAGATATACTCATTTTTTAATATGATGGTGGTGAAATTTTAAGTGATAAATTTATATTATTGGGGGTATATTATAAAAAACCATTATTTTATATGTATATTAATTGACGTAAACATAAAGTATCTGATAACTTTTTATACACTAAACCCTATTTCAAAAATAACCTCAGATATATTATTCATTTAAAAACATGTCAATGGCATTGAGATTATGAATAAAATTAACCAAAATATGAAATATATATATAGAAATTATTTCATAATATAAAATTTAATTATTGAGGTTAGTGAAATAATATTGAAATTTTAATAAAATTTTTGTATTATTAAATGATGCATTTTTTGAGGAAATATAATTTCTTCAAGTTATATATATTTGTGTAAAATAGTGTAATAATAAATATTGAAAATTTATTTCAATTAAATTTATTTATATTTTCATAATTTAATGAATAATAATTCATACATTATTTATATAAGTGTTAGGCATTAGTATTGAATCATTCTAATGTAAAGAAGACATATTTTTTCAAAAATCATTTTTATAAAGCATGAAGTGTTTTAATCATAATAAATAAAATATATTATTATTTTTTTAATGAAATTTATAGATAATATATTCATTTAAATATTTTCACAATCATTTGATATATTTAAAAAGAAAATGAATGGAAAGAAATTCTGTCTAATGTTAAAAAATGCATTTTCCTAAAAACAATTCATTGCATTTTGAATATTTGATTTAAAATTAATATCTTCTACTTATAGAAATTTAATTTATAAAATATATTAAATATCTGGAATTGTTGTTTCCATATTTTTTAATTATTTTACTTACATTCTTTATATTGATTACTAAATGAAGAAAAAAACTAGTCAATCTGGTTAAGGTGAAAATGGTGTTTCCAAGGGATGTTAAACCAAGTAATAAGGGTAATAATAATTAATATATTTTTTCAAATATTGTTGTTTGGATTTATTTTAAACGTTTATTTAGTTTATTTATATTAATTTAATATTTCGAATCATTATTCTAGAGAATGACATAAATTATATTCAAATTATTTAAGTAATTCCATATGTGTCTTCTCCCTCACATGTAAAAAATAACCTCCAATTCCCTCATGATTATAAAGATTTAGAATCCTATAATGAATAATAAATAAAAATTATTACCCATGATCCTTCACAACTTCTGTTTGTTACTTCGTAGATATTAATACCATCCTTTCAAGGCTAAACGCGTAATCCAAAGGAAGCTCCTTAAGAAAGAGATATAACACTTAAACATGTAAATTAAATTTTATTTTTTAACCTTGACTAAAAAAGTTATTACCTTAATAACATGATTGAAAAAATTTTATAAATATATAAATATGTTATTTTTTAATGGAAAACCCATTATGCTCCCCCTTTCCCATAAATGGGTAATAATTTTTTTGATGTGTATGTTTGGACTACCAGCTCCACCAAGTGATGTGATTAATTTTCCATCACCAACATAAGTGAATATTTATATTTCTGTATTTAATAAATAGTTATTATATTTATGATATAGAATTGATTATGAATTAAAGAAATATTTTCAACATTTATTTTAATTTTATAAGAAAATGAAAACCGTGTTCATGGATACGTATGGACTACCATCACCTTGAGAGTTGTAATTAATTTTTCTATCTCTAAATTTAATGAATTATTATAAAAATGAATATAATTAATATTTATTATAATTATTGAATCCTTAAGATTTTTTAAATGATGGAACTGTGATCAGTGTACATGAACAATAACCGTTGAACCAAAACATTCACAAAAATGAAATATTTAATACATAAAAAATATTATTTTAAAACAAAATTACTAATATATGGGTATTAAAATTTTATAATTGAATAATATATGATATTTTAAAAATTTATATATTTATGGTATAGAATTATAATTATTTCAAATTTATTATATAGATGGTTATATTTTTTACTAAGCAATTCAGAATTGAGGTAAGAGTTCATCATCTCCAAATTTTATATATGGGTTATATTGAACACCAATATTATTTTATGAGGTATATATAATTCCAAATTAATATTTTTTTACCCAAATTAATTTATATTCATGGTATTTAATCTTTTTTTATTTCTTTCATGGGGGTTATGATTCCAATGATTCCAAATCCATAAGGGTTTTACATTTTAATCAAAAAAAATTTACGAGATTATTTATACTATAAATTAAAATGGAGATATTATATTATCTAACTCTACCAATTAATAATAATTTTTTCTCCTCTAGTAATTATTTTTGAAATAAAAATATTTTGTTTTATTTTCTTATCTATATATAGTAAAAAATACAAAAATATTTCTTAAGGAAAAGTGAATAGGAATTTCTATTCAGCAAAAAAGATTTTATATTGTTCCCTTATTTATGTTAAAATGTTTTTAACATATTTTATTATTGTAATATTATTGTTTATGGTTATTTGTAACTTTTTTTTATTTCTATGAAATTGTGTAAATAGAATAATATTTTTTCGGAATGAGTTAATTTTTACCAGAGGTATGAATGAAATATGTTTTTAATTTACATCAAATTAATGGATTTTCCGACCACCATGGGTACTATTTTCATTGAATCATATATTATAATTTTCAAGGGTTACTTTTAATTAATATATTTTCCTAAATATTATTTCTTCCTTATTTTAAATAGGTTTTTTCAAAATGAAATGGTAATTTTCCCTAATAAATGTTACATTGATGTTATAAATGAATTTTCATCTACGATAACATACATTGATGATACTTATGATTTACCAGGGATACACTTATATGATTCTATATTTATTATTTCTGGATGATCTATGATTATAAAACTAAAAAATATTGATGAAACCTATTTTCTGTTACATGGGTTATGTAACGAAGAAATGATAAGGGCTTCATGACCGTATGTGACATCAATTAATAGATTATGACCATGTGATATGTGGTTTCATTATAAAACACCAATTATTTGGGTAAATATTCTTGTTATATGTGTTCAAATGGTACATGGGAGGTTCCCCTAGACTAAAAGATGGAATAAAAGAGGTTTTCTAATACTAAAAGGGGTACACATGAGTTTATCACCATCATAAAGATGGAACATTAGTGGTTAGACCAGGATTAATGTGTTATTAATGTATTGGCTGGTATCCATGAAATAATATTTCAATTGTTATGAATATCTCAGACTATTTTCACAATATTTCGATATAATAATATGCCAATGTTATGAACTCATGGATCAAATTATTAATTTATGTTCTTATTTATTAATTATTAATTGAAAAAATTATAAAATAACTCATTATTAGGATATATGATTTATTGGGTACGGTTTTGAAAAGTTTTTCACATATTCCTATACACTAATTCTCATTTTATACTTAAATAATCATTTATGTCACATTTTTTGTCTCTACTGAGCATATTATATCACACTTTATTACCTTCCATTTTACACATGATATGAATAATGGGTGTATGTATGATATTTCAAAAAAGGTGTTATTTATGATAACCTGAGTGGGATATGGTGTATAACATTATGTGCAAGTTGTTTATATATCAAGTTTCCAATTCCACTAAAACATTATGGTTATAGAATGGATCATAATGATAGATACTAAATATTCATATAATAATATTTTATATTTATATATGAAATGTTCTGGTCACATCATGTAATTTTACAATTCTAACATTAAATTACTCAAATATAGTTGGAGATGTGTGAAACAAAATAAAATCTCATAATATCTTCCTTATAAGTTAAGGTCAAAAATATTGATCTAAATTATTTGCACCAAGAATATTTTTTGTGAAAAGGAAAAGAATTTTTAGGGCCCTTGATGAAAATTCACAAACTATCATCCCACCCTAAAGAGCATTCAGTATCCTCAAATTGAACTCTGACATAAAAAAGATCCTAAACTGCATCCATTATAGATATGTCTAGTTGCGAGTTTTAGAAAAACATTAAAAATTAATGTATAATTCTACTATATTGGTATCTCAATAGAATAACTCATTTCTTCTTAGAAAAATTTAGGGATAAATGGAATTATGAGTTTAAAAATCCATCTAGTCCTCTTTTGATCATGTATCAAAATCATCTCGGAAACCCACAAAGAAATTTCCATCATAATTCTCACACAATACCTAGATCTGGTGTAGGCACATATTAATCAGGGGTAACCATTATCATATGTATGATAAAATAATGTAATATGAACCAATGTAAGATAAACTACCTCAGGTCATGGGACATGTACATATTTCAACCCTTTCTCTAAAACAACACCTCATCACTATTATGGGATTATAAATCAGAACTCATGCTTCACTAGATAACAAAACTTGAATGAGGTTGGAAAACAACTATTGGTTTTAGTACATAGGAAATGAGGGAAATAATATATTATTATTGGTAATGGACCCACAACTCGTGTATCATATAGAATCCATATAGTAAACTAGAATAATAAATAATTGACCAGAATATCTCATGAATGTCCAGGTTATAAATTGAGTAACCCCTCTCTGAATGTATAAATATAGGTTTTTACCCAAGAGGATAATACCATATTCAAATTATTTGAAACATAAAGGACATGATATATCAAAATTGACAACTATATAACCAATTTATAGGCCACATACACCACAATGAGTGACTTATTGTACTATGAAAATAATATGATTATTTGTGCCCCAAAGAAATAAATACATCACCTATAATTCCATTATATTGTTCACTAGACTAAAAGCTATACCTGAGACTTATTTAAACCATTACCCAATAATCCCCTACATCATCAAATGAAACCTAAATCAAAACACTATCCACTGGAAAAAATCATTTGATTCCACTCTAGCAAGACCTGACCCATTAGATCCAAATCCATTTTAATGACAATCCATGTGTGGCTCCCATAGAAAACCTATAATAATACAAGTGTTCATTAATAGTATTGAGTAGGAATGACAAACAACGTGGGGGGAATTTTCCTAACAAACACACAATAAACAAATATCATCAATTCATAAAAAATATTATGGTATATATATGGGTGTTGAACTATATACCACTTATATATATTTCAAACGAAAAGATCCAAATAGTTATGAAATATATAATCCTTAATAAAAAGTGTAATAATATATGACCAAAAATAAAAAAGGATGACCATTATATGAAACTATGATAAAGTGGCACATCTAGAATGTTTTTTCATTTATCATAATTTATTCTTCTCCTAAAATGACATGCAAATATTATTCTCTACCAACAACATATCCACCAAGGTCTCAACTATGAATTATGTATGAACTATTCATTATATCCCTACTTCTACTAAGAACATATCTATACATTTACCCTTCATCATATACACTTCATTTGTTTTCCCAAGGACTATGTTGGAGTGAGTAAAATTATACATAGTATAACTATAAGGCCTCGGCCTTAAACCTTACAAAATATTGAATTAAATGAACAAATCACATTCATGATCATTTCAGGTTTAGAGTTTTAGAGAATTAGGACATAACTATTACATCTCAATATATTACAAACTAGTCACTTCTACTAAATTTCCATAAAATAAAAACTCTTAAAAAGAAACATGTCTAGTTCCATGTTTTAGATAGAATGACTTTCCCTTGATCCCATCCTTGACCCTATTCCACATTAAGACCTGTGAAAAACATTTCAAAAAAAACTTTGGGTGAGCATAAAAATCTCAGTAAGGGATACAAAAAGAATGAAAACCGTTAGTTTTTCCAAACAACAAGTAAACCATGTATACTTTGTCAAAGTAATACCTTCACCTTTATGAAGTAGTAAAAAACTCTTCACTGAATAAAATATCATTACATACCCTTTTGTAACCAAAAGATTACCATAAAACCCATATAAAGAACACATAACATATAAAGGTAACTTGGGACATAAACATACTTATGAGGAATAACCATACAGTCGACTTCCACACATATAACTTAATGGAATAGCCATACGACCGACTTCCACACATACTTAATGGAATAGCCATACGGCCGACTTCCATACCCAATGCATTGGAGGTTATAACGTAACCACCCGTCCTGGTATTCACGGCAACACCCGTCATATGGTTTATCACATAACCACCCGCCAAATATCCTTGTACCATTGTAAAATCATAAGACATAAAACTAATATAATTGAAAGGAAACATTTCCACACTTTTATCACAATATATCACTTAAATATATTAAAATAAACAATCCATTATAAAAATCATTTTCAATACCAAAATACATAAAATAGTATATGGTATTTATTTCATTTTAAAAAGATTACGGCTTGTTGAGGAAGCCAAAGACCAAATAATACTCATGGCGGTGGAAAAGGTCGTTGTCACCGTGTACGTTAAAAGAAACATTCCTTTTTTCGTTTAGTAAAATGCTTCGTAGAAAAATATTCCTTTTGTATAAAAGTAAAATTCAAAGGGTTTTATACACCGTATAAAACAAAGTTGTGTATAAAACGAAATATGCCTCAATGAAAGGAGATTGAGACGAAGTCCCTTACAAAGACGGTATCCCTGGATTAAGGATAAATCAATTACATAATTATTTGTGACAAACAAATACACCAAATATAAGTAGATATTAACTGTAAAACAATCATAGGTCATTCACACATATTCATAGAATGACATATTCAGGGATTACAAGTTTATCCCAAAGAATCAAAATTGGGTTAAGAAGTTCCCTTGCAAAAATTCGAAAGCCTAACGGCGTCACTTCAAAATTCAGAAAATGAGTTGATGAGAGATAAAAAGGGTATCTCATCACTTGGAGATAAAATTTAGATAAATAATGATATAGAATAATTTATCCCAACATTACAATATGTAAATTAAAAGACCCAACAAAAGTAGCATTTTAAAAAGAGGAGGGTGAATGGTTTACTTACCGACTTGGGTATCTTTCGAATCATACACCCCATGAAAGAAAGACAATACAAAATTGATGTAAATAATCATAAACGAAAGAATATTACACAAATAGTAGAATAATGTGAAGTAAATATACCACTCAAAGGAAATGGTGGAAAATGTAGCATAAATCCCAGGGGAATAAAAGTGAGATGAAAAATCCCTTATGAAAACTTGGCAGCCTAACGACGCCACTTAAAACTTCCAAAAATGGATTGATGAGATCAAATAGGTTCTCTAATCATCTTAACATAACATTTACATCAAGAGGAATATAAAATAACATCCCCCAACATAACTAAGAGGAGCTTAAAAAAATTGACATAAAAGAGATTACTTAAAAAGAAAGAGAGAGGTTGGATCTCTTACGAAAATTCAACAGCCTAATGGCGCCACTCAAAACATCCAAAATGTATTGATGAGAGAAAATAGGGTCTATCATAATATGAACATAAAAATTATATTAATAATAATATAAAATAACATCCTAATAATATGAAATATGAGCTTAAAAGGAATGACATAAAAGAGTGTACTTAAAAAGAAAGAGAGGGGTAGGATCCCTTACCTCAAGTCTGACTTGTCTTGTTCGTTTCCTTATATTCCTAAATAATAAACATTGTTCAATTTATAATTTCATAAATAACTACTTTAAAGAGTATTATTCAGTTAATATCACATATTATAATGTTATAATAATTTTTTAATAATGTTAGTTCATATCAGATGTTTTTGTCGATATTTGGTACATGAGTAAAAAAATGAACTTCTTTGAAAATGATTGCTCATTTAGTTATAATTAAATCATTTAAAGAATAGTATTAATGATTTAAATATCATATATATCCAGTAAATATTCATTTTATACTATTCCATAACATTTGGAGATAAAAAAAGAAAAGCACCGTTAATGGAGACGGTAGGCCGTACGTACGCATGAACGCTACTTTCATTTTTTTGTCATATTAATGGAATTAAAAATAAATGAGATATATATATATATATTATATTCCCATTATAATATATATGTTATGTAGGTCACATATTTTCATTAATTTCATTCTTTATACATTCCATGTATTGCATTAACGAGTCACATCACTTGAGGGGGCGGTAGTCCACACTTCCTCATATGAAATTATCGCATTTCAAAAACATGAAAAGAATAAAGGTATGATTTAAATATAAAATACATAAAAATATAGTAAAAATAAATACCATATATATCATATATAAAATAAAGTGACCTCAAAATTTCCACCTTTAAAGGTGTTAAAAGAATATTGAACAATCATCGTTTCGTGAGGCAGAAAATCGCCAACCACAGAAACAATATGTTCTTTAACCATTAGACAAAGGTGTGTGTAAGTGTAGATCTAATAAATCACATAAAAACATCCTAGTATATTTAATATACTGGTTTTGTTACTAAATAAAAGAATAAAAAGTGTTTAGGGGGTTGGAGAAGCAAAATAAAACATAAGAACACAAGAGAAAACACAACCTTTAAAACGGGTAACTCTCTTTTATTTAAGCTCAAAGGCTTCCATGGAAAGGATTATGCCTAAAGTGAGGCTTCAATGATGCAGAGAGAGATGTGTATAGATGAAATGGTCAGGGTTTGGCCGAGCCAAAGGCTTGAGAGGTGTGTAAGGTGGTAGAGGTGGGGACTTTTATAAGAGGAGAAGAGGGGCACTCTTAGAAAGATATAAAATATTACTTTATTATAAAATGATTTTGGAATTTTAAAGGTCCCATATTTATATATTTCGAGGATAAGGTGACAATAGTTCTGAATCCACACATCCAATAGGTTCTTGACAAGTTTAGGTCTTATAATTTAAATTATCTTTTCATTTTATTTAAATCGTTCATTTATGAGGTAATCACTGCATCATCACGGTGTCAGAAATAAATTAATTTATTTAATGTCTAAAAATTATAAAAAATATATCATGATGTAGGAAATTGTTTTATATTTCTAATAAATATTTATAGTAAAAAATAAGACATATATAACCCCATGTAAAAATTGTTTTAGTAAAACAACACATGTTTGTGACATTATAATTTTAACTTTAAATAAAAAGTTATTAATGTCATTTTCCAACCAATGTGGCTCCATGGGGTCCCCAAGTTGACCCATGGATTGTCTCGGTCTGCCATGACACATCAAATAAGGGTAGGACATGTGTCTAGGTCATTTCATATTATTAAAACATTATTTTTACCTTAAACTACATTAATTACCTCTAATCGCGATTAAGAACATATAAGTTACTATTCCCCAAAAAATTATTTTTTTCCCATTGAACCACATTTTACTTCTTAATTACAACCATGTATGTCGGATTTTTGAAATTCAAAACACAGAGGTGGAAAAGTTTCATTTAAATGAAAAATCACTTTCTTTAACTACCACTTAGTGGTTTCACTATTCATCAAAAATTGATGTTTTTCAGAAAAATACCAAAAATTCACCCTAAGATATATTTGATATTATGAACTCAAAAATGATGTCTATTTTACAAAATTAAAAACTTATAAGTTTCATTAATTAATTTAATAACTAATTCCCACTGTCAAAGCAAATAGCGTGTTTTTAAAAAACAATATCTATTAAAAGATTGACACTAGTTTAAGTCCAATTTCAGAGTGAAATTAATTCCAACGACCAATATTGGATTACATGGTAAAAATATATTATAATTTTACATTAAAACCAATTCAAAATATAATCTAATAATATAAATAAATTATATTAAAAAGAGGTTTTGAATTAAAATACAACATTTTTCATTATTCATTAAAAAATGAACTTTATCGGAAAAATAGCAAAAATTTACACAAAGTAAATTTTGATGTCCCTATTCTAAATAAGAATTTTATTTTGTAAAATATAACACATAAAGTTTTCAAAAATTGTATTTAAAAGAGGTTCACCATCAAAAGGCAGTTAATCGAACTTTTAAAAAATATTAGAATGTTTACGCTTAAAATTGGATTCATTCGAATTTTTAATCCTCTAACATTTATTGTAAAGTGTAAAAATATTTGACAAACATATATAATCATTTTTTAGTTAGTTCTATTCATTCCCTCCATTAAAACTACCAATTACAATAATATTATTTTATTATTAGAGTGCAACGTAAGATTCCCAAGAAAATCGTTGTTGCGTATTGGGTACGCCATCGAGCATAGCGTCCCCTTTAAAGTAATATTAATATTTTATTCACAAATATGAATAAATATAAAAATTTAATATTATTTATTTACCTGGGGTGTTACATCCTTCCCCCCTTTTGGGAATTTCGTCCTCGGAATTTTAAAATTGAGCTCGGAAACAGCCTTGGAAGTCCACCATCGGAACAAGAGTTGGTAAAACAATCAATTTAAAATAAATAAAGAGAAGTACAGAGGCCACCCGAGTTAACCCATTATAGGATTACATGTAGGAAAAGATGGACATGGAGAAGAAAACATAGGGTCATGTTCTGATGGAGAGTGATAGAAAACATGTTTAGGAGAATGTTAACCACAAGAAAATCACAAACTTGTGATGGGTTAAACGATATTCGATTCCCCATTAGGAAAAGTTAATAGAAAACATTTTTGTTTTAAGTTAATTTTTATTGAGGAATTTATTCATAAGGAAACATAATTACTAATCATGTTGACTTTCTAATTTTATTAGATTTCTTAAGCAAACTCATATTTTCTCCAAAAGATGAGTATTTAGGAAGAATTGTTCACATTAAGAGTACTATAATCAACTTCTATAAAATCACCTAATCCAAAAAAGAGAACTATATACTTCCCATGTCTTTAGACTTTAACCAAAACCAAAACCAAAAATGTTAGTACAAGATCAGATAATACAGAAAAGGATAACCCTTTATAAAAAGAAAATATATTCTTCATCTCCAAAATTTGCCCAACAAAACCCAAAGTTCAACGAGGACCATTAGATATACAATTTTTCCATAAAATTATTCAATGTAAACCAAACTAAGATTGAAATCCAAATATTTTAAGGATTTAGTCACATATTCTTCCATGTTAAATCGTAACATTTATCTCCAAACAACATCAGTTTCTCTTAAAGTCTCGTATTTAAAAGTAATTAACCTAATCACATATCCTACATGATAGGTTAATAAATTTCCATAGATAACCCTAAATCAACTTACTCTTAATTCATAAAATCATCTAACTATAAAGAATCATTCAAACTAACCAGGGACTTCACGTAGTCCAGTGGTAGGCGATAAATACCAGTTGCACTTTGGTTGTGGGTTCGATTCCCGCAGATTTGTCCGACGCGATGGGTTGTCACACGGTCTGCGTGTTGTCCTTTTTATAAAACTCCAAAAATAACCCTAATATGTTTTAACCTCAATAGTTTCCTTATACCTCTCATTTTCATCCAAATTCATTATGATCTCAACTTCTTAATTCTTGAAGTCTTATATCACCACTATAAGATAAAATAAAATTATTCCCAAAATGAATAACACCATACCTTGATCATGGCATCCACTCAGTTTCATCGTCATCTTGCTCATGTAAGTAGAAGTCCCATGCATTACAACAATGATTTAGAGATCCTTCAAAATCATTTTCTTCCTCCATCCAAATACAGCTTGTACAACATGGGTCATATGGGTGTTCACATAAAAATAGTTTTGGAAAATAATCATTTATGACATATAATTCCAAAACATCGGATAAAACATGATTTCTATAAAATAGATAGACAAAATTTGAGTTGAATATTTCTATTATTGATCCTTTTCAAATACCATAAGTATGTACTGAGAGACTACACTTTAAAAGAAAATATAAATAGGTTGTGCAAGGGTCTCCTTCCTCAGCACCATTTTTAAAATCATAATATCCTTCAAATTCTTGTAATAAGGTAAAATATTTAAAAATACCATGATAATATTTACCTTTCATGAAAATATGAGAATATTGTGAAAATAGTATTTGTCTAAATAGAACCCATGATCCACTATGATAAAGAGGCATAATGGAGGTTTTTGATATCTCAAATAACTTCATGCAAGTGAGTTGTATGCTAGAAAAAGTTTCATAATCATCCGAACATAACATTGCAATAATTATTGCAAGCATGTCATAAGGAAGATATAGGAATGTCGTTTGAGATCCTTCACCTTCCATTCGTAACCGACTTTACTTGACCTGAAAAAAGTAATAAAACAAGGATTTAACCGAAATAATAGATATAGGGACTAATCATGTGTCTAACAAAAACTCATAATCCCTAAAGTTGTCAAAACCGACCCCTAATACCAACTATAAGGCCTCGGCCTTAAACCTTACTGAATATTGAATTAAATGAATAATTCACATTCAGGATATTTTCAGGTTTAGAGTTTAAGAGAATTAGGACATAACTATTACATCTCAAAAGATTACAATGTAGTCACATCTACTAAATTTCCATAAAATAAAAACTCTTAAAAAGAAAGATGTCTAGTTCCATGTTTTAGATAGCATGAATTTTCCTTGATCCCGTCCTTGACCCAATTCCACATTAAGACCTGTGAAAAACATTTCAAAAAAACATTGGGTGAGCATAAAAATCTCAGTAAGGGATTCACAAAGAATGAAAACTGTTAGTTTTTCAAAACAACATGTAAACCATGTATACTTTATCAAAGCAATACCTTCACCTTTATGAAGTAGTAAAAAAACTCTTCACTGAATAATAGATCATTACTAACCTTTTTGTAACCAGAAGATTACCATAAAACCCATATAAAGAACACATTACATATAAAGGTAACTTGGGACATAAACAAACTTAAGTGTAATAACCATACGGTTGACTTCCACACATATCACTTAATGTAATAGCCATACGGCCAACTTCCACACATAATTAATGGAATAGCCATACGTCCGACTTCCATACCCAATGAATTGGAGTATTAACGTAACAACCCGTCCTCATATTCATGGAACCTCCCATCATATGGTTTATTGTGTAACCACCCGTCAAATGTCCAAGTACCATTATAAAATCATAAGACATAAAACAAATATAATAGAAAGGAAACATTTCCACACTTTGATCACAATATATCACTTAAATATATTGATATACAAAAATCCATTATAAAAACCATTTTCAATACCAAAACACATAAAAGATTTTATGTTATTTATTTCTTTTTAAAAACATTACGGCTTGTTGAGGAAGCCAAAGACCAAATAATACTCGCGGCGGTGTCAAAGGTCATTGTCACCGCATACATTAAAAGAATCATTCCTTTTTGTTGTTTAGTAAAATGCTTCGTAGAAAAAGATTTCTTTTGTATAAAAGTAAAATTCAAAGGTGTTTATACACCGTATAAAAGAAAGTTGTCTATAAAACGAAATATGCCTCAATGAAAGGATATTCAGACGAAGTCCCTTACAAAGAAAGTATCCTTGGATTAAGGATAAATCAATTACATAATTATGGGTGACAAAAGAATACACCAAATAAAAGTTGATATTAAGTGTAAAACAATAAGAGGTCATTCAAACATATTCATATAACGACATATTCAAGGATTACAAGTTTATCACAAAGAATCAAAATTGGGTTGAGAAGTTCCGTTGCAAAAATTCGACAGCCAAACGACGTCACTTCAAAATTCAGAAAATGATGTTACGAGAGATAAAAAGAGTATCTCATCACATGGACAAAAAATTTACATCAATAAGGATATAGAAGAAAGTATCCCAACATTACAATATGTAAATTAAAAGACCAAACAAAAGTAGTATTTTAAAAAGACGAGGGTGAAAGGTTCCCTTACCGACTTGGGTATCATTCGAAACATACACCCCATGAAAGAAGGACAATAAAACATTGATGTAAATACTAATAAAAGAATTTATATTACACAAATAGTAGAATAATGTGAAGTAAATATTCCAATCAAAGGAAAAGGTGGTAAATGTAACATAAATCCAACGGGAATAAAAGTGAGATGAAAAATCTCTTACGAAAACTCGACAGCATAACGGCACCACTTAAAACTTCCAAAAATGGATTGATGAGATAAAATTTGGTCTCTCATAATCTTAAACTAAAATTTAAAGCAATAGGAATATAAAAGAACATCCTCCAACATAACTAGGAGGAGCTTAAAAGAAGTGACAAAATGGAGAGTACATTAAAAGAAAGAGAGAGGTTGGATCTCTTACGAAAATTCAGCAGCCTAACGGTGCCACTCAAAACATCCAAAATGTATTGATGAGAGAAAATAGGGTCTCTCATCATATGAACATAAAATTTACAGTAGGAGTAATATAAAATAACATCCCAATCATAAGAAAGATGAGCTTAAAAGTAATGACATAAAAGAGTGTACTTAAAAAGAAAAGGAGGGGTAGGATCCCTTACCTCAAGTCCGACTTCTCTTGTTCGTTTCTTTATATTCCCGAATAATTAACATTGGTAAATGTATAACTGATTAAGGACCTCCTTTAAATATTATTATTCAGTTCGTATCACATATTATAATGTTATAATAATTGTTTAATAATGTTAGTTCATATCAGATGTTTTTGTCGATGTTTGGTACATGAGTAAAAAAATGAACTTCTTTGAAATTGATTGCCCATGTAGTTAAAAGTAAATCATTTAAAGAATAGTATTAATGATTAAAATATCATATATATCCAGTAAATATTCATTTTATACTATTCCATAACATTTGTAGATAAAAAAAGAAAGGCACCGTTCATGGAGACGGTAGGCCGTACGTACGCATGAACGCTACTTTCAATTTTTTTGTCATATTAACGGAATTAAAAATAAATGAGAGAGAGATATATATATTATAATTACTTTATAATATATATGTTATATAGGTCACATGTTTTCATTAAGATAATTCTTTATACATTCCATATGTTGCATTAACGAGACACATCACTTGAGGGGGCAGTAGTCCACACATCATAATATGAAATTATCGCATTTGCACAACATGAAAAGAATAAAGGTATGTTTTAAATATAAAATACAGAAGCATATAGTAAACATAAATACAATATATATCATATATAAAATACATTGACATCATAATGGCCACCTTTAAAGGTGTTAAAAGAATATAGAACAATCATCATTTCATGAGGCAGAAAATCGCCAACCACATAAACAGTATGTTCTTTAACCATTAGACGAAGGTTTGTGTAAGTGTATCTCGAATCCTTCACATAAAAAAATCCTATTATATTTAAGATACTGTTTTTGTTACAAAAGAAAAGAATTAAAAGATTTTGGGTGGTTGGAGAACCAAAATAAAACATAAGAACACAAGAGAAAACACTGCTTCTAAAACGGGTAACTCCCTTTTATTTAAGCTCAAAGGCTTCCTTGGAATGGATTCTGCCCAAATTTAGGAATCAATGATGAATATAGGGATGTGGAGAGATGAAATGGGCAGGGTTTGGCAGATCCAGAGGCTTGAGAGGTGTGTGTAAGGTGGTAGAGGTGGGGGCCTTTTATAGGAGGAGAAGAGCGGCACTCTTGGAATGATATATAATATATCTTTATTATTAAATGAATTTTGTATTTTAAAGGTCCCAAAATTATATATTTCTAGGATAAGATGATAATAGTTAGAAATACACACATCCAATAGGTTTTTTCAAGTGTAGGTCTTATATTTTACATTAACTTTTCATTTTATTTAAATCGTTCATTTATGAGGTAATCACTACATCATCACAGTGTCAGAAATAAATTAATTTATTTAATGTCTAAAAATTATAAAAAATATCATGATGTAGGAAATAATTTTATCTTTATAATGAATATTTATATTAAAAAATATGAATTATATAACCCCATGTAAAACATGTTTTAGTAAAACAACACATGTTTGTGACATTATAATTTTAACTTTAAATAAAAAGGTATTAATGTCATTTTCCAACCAAAGTGGCTCCATGGGGTCCCCAAGTTGACCCATGGATTTTATTGGTCGGAAATGACACATCCAATAAGGTTATTACATGTTTCTAGGTTATTTAATATTATTAATACATTATTTTTACCTTAAACTACATTAATTACCTCTAATCGCGATTAAGAACATAAAAGATACTATTCACCGAAATATTATTTTAATCCCATTGAACCCCATTTTACTTCCTAATGACAACCATGTATGTTGGATTTTTTAATTTCAAAACAAAGTTGTGGAAAAGTTTCATTTAAACGAAAAATCAGTTTCTTTAACTACCACTTAGTGGTTTCATTATTAATCAAAAATTGAAGTTTTTCAGAAAAATAGCAAAAATTCACCCTAATATA
The DNA here is from genome assembly GCA_963277665.1 of Viscum album. Taxonomy (NCBI): domain Eukaryota; kingdom Viridiplantae; phylum Streptophyta; class Magnoliopsida; order Santalales; family Viscaceae; genus Viscum; species Viscum album. The sequence continues at coordinate 2,128,276,888 of OY728119.1, forward strand.
TATTTGATATTCCAAACTCAAAAATTATTTCTATTTTACAAAATTAAAAACATATAAGTTTCATTAATTAATTTAATAATTAATTCCCGCTGTCAAAGCAAAAAGCATGTTTTTAAGAAACAATACTTATTAAAAGATTAACACTCGTTTAAGTTTAATTTCAAAGTGAAATTAATTCCAACGACCACTATTGGATTAAATGGAAAAAATATATTATAATTTAACTTTAAAACCATTTCAAAAGATAATCTAATCATATAAATAAATTATATTAAAAAGTGGTTTTGAATTAAAATAAAACATTTTTCACTATTCATTAAAAATGAACTTTATCAGAAAAATAACAAAAATTTACACAAAGTAAATTTTGATGTCCCAATTCTAAATAAAATGTTTATTTTTTAAAATATAACAAATAAAGTTGTCAAAAATTGTATCTAAAAGAGGTTCGCCATCAAAAGGTGGTTAATTGACCTTTTAAAGAATATTAGAATGTTTACACTTAAAATTGGATTCATTCACATTTTTAATCCTCTAACAATTATCGTAAAGAGTAAAAATATTTGACAAACATATATAATCATTTTTTAGTTTGTTCTGTTCATTCACGCCATTACAAGTACCATTTAAAATAATATTATTTTATTATTAGAGTGCAACGTAAGATTCCCAAGAAACTCGTTGTTGCGTATTCGGTATGCCATCGAGCATAGCGTCCAATTTAAAGTAAAATTAATATTTTATTCACAAATATGGATAAATATAAAAACTTAATATTCTTTTTTTACCTGGGGTGTTACAATGACACTCTATATAAAAATATAAAACCAAATAATATCTTCAACCCTAAAACCCTGGTATATGAGAAAAAATTGGAAAATAAAGGATTAATATATGATCAACCACTAGATGTATCATGGACCCTGAGATGTCAACATCTTATGAAATCGACCCCATGTAGGTTTGAAACTCATAATAAACTTATGATTCTTGGAGAAATAGAAAAACCACAAAGAATGATGTAAATAGGTTTCCACACATCACTTAACAATGGATTTACATGGGTACATAAAGATCCATAAGTCTTGAATCATCGATTTTATAAATAGTTTCATCTTCCACATCAACAATGGAAACCACTATTGAGCCCCACCCCTTACATATTAATAAACAATATCCATTTTTTGGTAGAATATATTATCATACAAAACCCTAAATAGTGTTTCACCACTCATTAAATAAATTGCAAACAAATCACCATAACCGAGAATATTTATTGTTCAATGGAGTACTAAAACTTACTATAAAAATTACTCTAGACCAGAATTGGGGGACCCACACCACTATAGGAGAAACCTCAGTTGAGGATGTACCAAACCCATGGATACAAGAACCACACCCCAATAGAAAACACCTCAGTTCAGGTATTATATAACACTATAAGTACTGTGTAGGGGATCCAAACCGTAGTTTGATAGAGGGAGTATTGATCCAATGATGATATATAGGTATCATTCCCCATGTATGTGTGGGAGTATCAAAATCCTAGATAAATGGAAAACTATGAACCTATTCCTTGTCACAAAATGTCGTATGTGGAGTTTCAACCTAGTGTATACCATGAATATTATATATGAACCACATTTTCATTTATAAAGAGATAATTATAAAATCATCATATCCTTCCATGAAAATATCCTTAGATATCAGAAAACACCACACCATTGTCATCTAATAAGAAAATAGTTATGATAATATAATTATTTTTGAAAAATTGACACCTAAGGATTATGGTGAGAAAAACATGCCCAGCAGGTAAATTGATGATCTTATAGCAGCCATAGGGAAAAATATCAATGCATTATAAGAATGTAGGTGAATGATTCCATGAATGTGGCATGTTCCTAGGAATGTGGTCACATCCCTGACATGAGCACAATTGTGTGGAACAACATGTGTATCCTATAGGCATGTGGAACAACATAGATACAATTTCATAGCATTTGGGATGGGATATCCTAATAGGGGGCCTCCCACCCACCTGTCATGGTGTGTAGAAAATATTTTAGGCCCAATGATAGGATAGGTTCGGTTATTTAATTAATAAAATTGTTTTCTAGGAAGACTCGCCCACAATTTCTATATAGCAGGTGGGTCACTGAGTGAACATATGGGATAAAACTATAGGGGAAAACACCAACTTCACATCCTTTACTAAGAATTCCATTGTTGTTTTTGCAAGCCTTTATATATATCTCATCGGTCATAAAAAACACCAACCTCTTCTATATTTTCCAATCATTATTGGTGCTGGTTCTTCCTACCATTATCCATTCTATACCACCATTGACTCAATGTTCCACCATCGAGCCACCTTATAAAATCAATTATGCTACCTCAAAACCTCCTCCAACCACAACATTCCCTTGATTGCGATCCCCACATTTCCATATATATCCTTCATATATTTGAGTTTTTTTCAAAGAAAAAACTACAATAAAATGTTATTTAATAGTATATTCACTATATTAATTATTAAGTAATAAAATTTCACATGATGACTATTGTTCTATTTAAAATTTAATATGATGGTGTAATTATAGTATCTATAATATTTAATGTTAAAAAAATTCTCTTGTATTATGTGGACCACAAGGTGAAATGATAGAATTTATTATTCATAAAAAATCTAAATTAGGATAACATCACCTTACTAGAAACGTATAATAAAATATATTATGGTAGGAGGTTCATAATATATTGAGACATATTTAGATGATGTTTTCATTTATAATCTCTATGAATTGATGTTATGATAATTGAATCACCTATAAGAATTCAATAGGATTTATGTGTCATTGGATATTCCTATATATAAATCTATGTGATTTTCCTTAGGGTGGATATTTTTATTAATTAAAATTAAGATTCCCACATGTTGTATTATTGATGAAAGACGGGCTAATATAGTATTACAATGTAGTATTATATATCTAGTGTGTCATTAATGATACTAAATTAATGAATAATACAATGAATGGTTTATATCATATATTTTTATAGGAATTAGATATCTCAATCTTTTTGGTGGTGTTTTAACTATCTAATTATGTCAATGGAAATGATGGATTATTTATAGGTTCATTTTTTGGAATGTGAAAGAGATATCATTCAATCATATATATTGATGGAAAAGTGGGATGAACCCATCTTGATAAAAAATCAACACTGAGGGATTACACTACCATGTGATAATTAGTAGTGGGTTTTCATAGATATGAAATATCCATATCTCATTAGGGTAAATGATATATTTATAAAAAATGTGACTGAAATGAGTTTAAACTAACTATTATCAAGATAATTTCATACAGATTCACAGTAAACATGTATCTTTATATTCCCCCAATTCATAGGAATATGACTTAATGAAAAATATTCCCCCCATGTGTGGGGACCGGTGAACATCCAAGTGAACAAAACATGGTGAATTACATGAATTATATTATTATAGTATAAAATAATGAGTATTGAATGTATTTCTTATGGTATTCAAATGTCAATTAAATAAAAATTGAAAATACATAAATTTTTTACATTTTAAATGAGCGTTCACCATTTAGGGTTTTTTATGATTTTCAGAAGGAATGAGCTAAGACCATAGATCATGCTTCATCATGTGGAAAATTATAATATCACCTATGTGTGGTGAAATATTTATGACTATTATAATATCTTAAATTACTTATTCATATCATTTTGGAGTTGATTAAGACGTTCAAAATCAACAGTGGATTAAGTGATTTTTTTGACAGCTAAAACTAACTATATAATTTCATTTCCAATCCATGAATACTATCAGTGGACATTTTAATTAATTTAGTGGAAATCAATATTAATCCCCCTAATTTTCTGGATTCAATAGAGAGAATGATCCTGATCATATATAACTAAGATTAAGTAATATTTGTTTGATCTTCTAAAAATCGTGAGAGCATCGTATAAAAATTTATCTTCTACAATATAACCTCACAACCAAAGAGATACCCTCATTTTAATGTCCTAAAAAATCTGTGTTATTTTTTTAAATTATATGGAATTATTCTGAGACTATTCACTCTAACAAAAACTAATTCCATGACCTGGTGAGCTAATAATATAATTTTTAACATTTGTTAGATAACATAAACAAACATGCGATATGGGTTTTATAAATTTTTAACCGGTGCTCAGATTATAAATCTATGGGAACTGATGAACTCAGAATTGAGTTGATTTCCTGGAATAGACCTAACCTTGACCGGTGTGGTTTGATATAAAAAGTTAGTGTGGAATTTTAAAGGAACAGTTAAAAATAAAATAAACTATTTTAATTTTATTTTTCTTAATGGTCAAAATTTTGTAGAAAAAAGATATATAAAAAATAAAAACAGAAATGTTGTTTCATAAATGAAACCATGTAATGACTTCATAGCAGAATGTTACTGAAATGGTGTTTCATGATTCACCATTTAATGGTCGAGAAATCAACCTCGTATTATCGGTACAATCCTGGTTCTGTTCTGAAGCTCTGTTGGGTGATGACGACGAACACTAATGACCGCATAATAATAGATCGCGACGTGATGAACAACGAATGCATTTTTTGTCCACCCATGGAATGGATCATCTACAATGAATTAATTACTCGGTTAGGGGTTGTTTTATTTGACTAATATTTTCCTCTTTCGCAATTCTCAAATGATGAAAGTAGATCATCCAACGAATAGGTCGATCCGCGGATTTCTCATCCATTAAGGTGGGTTACCATTTCGTGGGATTTTGGCACTATGATTAATTATTTCTTTTGTAGAACTTTAATCCTAAACCTCCCTTTGATTTAAACTCTAATGGGAATGGTGTGGGCCAGCATGAACAAGGCCCAAGCCCCTCTTACTTGTTCTTTTTTCTTCCCCAAACCTCTAAGATGACGGAAGAGAGATTTCAAGCCCTTAGTAGGGAAGGTGGAATTGCACAGAGCCCAGAGGTGCATATTATTTAAATAATATAGCACCATAGTGGACCCGTTGGTCCCAAAAGAACCAAAAAATGCTGGTAGTGGAACCGACGTCTGTTGGAAGTGGCCCGCAGTGGTGATCCACGATGGCACATAAGAGGGAGCATCACAGTTTTCTCTGGCCGCGGTGGTGTAGCAGGATCCGCCGGCAGTGGGCCGATGGATGGTATTTGCGGGACATAGCCCTCAGCTGCATCGATGGCACATGTCATGGCTAGAGCTACGATGCATGGTTCCATTAGGTGGTCCATTGGAAATTTGTAGCTGGAAGGTGTGGCTATCATTTTCCAGAAGTGTGGTGCACAAGAGAGATGACATTGTGGCATGGGGTGGGAGAGAACCGACCAGCACAACTGGCCAGGTAGAGGGTGGGCCAGACCCGCAGAACAGCAGGCTGGACCCATAGCCCAATAGGTCAGGTCAGATTCGGAATTGGGACATACCCAGGTTAGGTAGGCGGGGCCCTTGGGTAGTGTTGGTCAGTTCAGTCAGACCAGGTAAAACTGATCCAAGACGCAACCAACCCCTAGTTACAAAAACTCAAATAACATTCAAACCGGGCAGCTGATTCACAATATGTTTCTGGCATTAGAACCCTCACAATAAAGTGAATATTTTTAAAGGATCTTAGGATAAATTAATGGATCTTGAAATATATATATTTTCTTGAGGAGTAGATTCTCACAAAATCAAGTGTGTTTCATGTGGGAATCATGCGGCAGGTTGAGACCCAAAGACCCGTGACCCCATCTGGATTAGCTCTGAGCGACCCTATGTGTATTAGATCCCAAAAACCCTATGTGGATCATCTCCCATAGATCCTACGTGGATCATTTCTGAGCGACCCTTTGTGAATCATATCTGAGTCACCCGGTGTGGATCAGCTCCTAGTGACCTTGTGTGGATCAACACCTAGAAAACCTCTGTGAATCGGTCCCACGTGACCCTTTGTGGATAAGATAGAAGTGGATTTGTGTGACCAAAAATACTCAAGTTACTCATCTAGGTTTAGTTACACAAAAGTCCAAGGTGTTCAATTTCATGACTAATATTATTTATTTTCATACATTAGATCATTACTAGTGTGATCTATCTTACTTCATGATAATGCCTCGTGGTTTTCTTCATGATTTTCCTCGTGGATTTCTTTTTGGTATTTCCTTGTTGGATTGGGGTCCTGATTGACTACTTTGTTACCCACCCCTGCGTGGGAATCTCCCACACATGTTTTATATGGTGTATAAGATTGGTGACATGGCAGTGGACTTACTGGCCTAGGACCTGGTGGTTCCCAGTAATATCAAACAGGAAGGATGTGGTACTATAGATTCTAGAAGCTACTCTATACATACCCATCAGGTGGAGTTTTTAGCAGACTATTTTCCATCGATTTGGTACATTCTCAAGTTGTAGTTTTATTGTTTGGTTTTTATTATATCAAATTTTATTTCAGTTGTGCCATTACACATTATGGTAGATTAGTATCATTCATGTTCTATTTTCTAGTTTTCTTGGGATGTGGTTGTATTCATGTTTTTTATAGGTACTCTAGAAAATTCCTCCCATATACTAGTTGACACCTACTGTGCTAGTGTCTAACCCCTTACCATCTAAATGTGGGGTTGGGGGAGTCACGATACGGGCCATGGGGGATAGGTCATGAAAAAGTGGTATTAGTGGTGTTTGGTTCTACCTCAAAGACTGAATGTTTGTTGTTTTGTATATGGGAAACAATGTTAAATTTTTCGATTTGTACTTCTAGATTCGGGGAGTCCAGTGTTAGTGCGGTAGCTGACATATCCATACACCAGGACCTTGAATTATTCTTTTTTGGCTCCAAACCTAAACACACTGGTTGAATTCATCATATAGGAATTGAGTTTTTTTTCATGTTATTCATGAATTAGTGTCAATTCACCTAGTATAATATATTGACCATGGTACATACTAATATTTTTCTGGATGCCTCTGCATAGAAAACTAGCATGTATTCTGATACGTGTTCATGAGGACAACCATCCTAGCGATGAGGTGTCAATTCGTCGACCAGTCCTAAAAATGGACACACTGAGTGGTGTACAAGTGATACCACCACCTGTTGGTCCAAATATACTATCAGAGTTTCTAGGGGAGAGCGCACATAGGCTTAGTGCCCCATATGAATTACAGATATAGAGATCTCCTAGATTTATGGGAGGGAGAGATCCACAGATTTCTTTGGATTGGATGGAGGAAGTGACGTGGGTCTTCTTCTTAGTGAGGATGCCACCAGGCCAAATGGAGGTTCTAGTATTGAGCCTTCTACAGGTTGGTGGGTAGAAGGTGGTGTTTGACTATTCAGACTAATGTTGAGGTTACTCTCTCTTGGTCTGACATCATGAAACATTTCAAGTAAGAGTTCTTCTGAATGACCTTGTGATCTGTGCACATACAAGAGTTTGTTCACCTATAGCAGGGAAGCATGACAGTAGCATAGTACCCTACAAGCTTTAAAGACTTCTCCTGCTACTCTTCGAATATATTAAGAGAACCTTTCATTAGGTCCCAGACCATTGAGAAGGGAATGCTATGGGAGATCATGGTGTTGATTATTTCCATCATCATCCGCACTTAAAATGGATTTCTAGAGAGAACCCTACTAGTAGAGAGATTCCTCGCAGTGAAGGAACCGAATGTGGTAGCTACCACCAGGAGACGAGGTGTTGATTCATCCATGTTGTTCAGCTGAGAGAAAACATAGAGGTCCAAGTCGGCTAGACCATCCATTGGGTGATCCCAAGAATCATTATTGGTGGTGTGAGGCCACCAATTTGGTGGGTCACTAGAGGTGTAGGGTGTGCTACTCATGCGGAAGTTAGGGACACATTGCTCAGGACTTCCCAACCCACTGCATAGACAACAAAAATTCTATCTAAGATCCTCTCATTCCGTTGTTCAGGTTTTATTAGGGTGGTATGCATGGCTTTAGATGTGGTAGGGGAGCAGAACGAGTGACAGGCGGTGGACAACGATTCAACATGAAACTACCACCACCACTAGGTGGTCCCCCAAAGGCTGAAGGAGCCGGTGGGCAGGGGCATGGCCAGGAACATGTTATGGAGACCTATTGCCACAGTTCTCCATATATGATTACAGGCACGATAGGTTTATTCCACAAATTTTTATAAGTTCTTATAGACATAGGTTCCAATCACCCTTTCATTTCCATGGACCTTGTTCGCAGTTCAACGATTATAGTGGAGGTATTGGCTCTATCCTTCCGATTAGAGACTCCTACAAGAGGATATTCAACCATTACACACCAGTGTTAGTAGTACGAGGTTACTCTTGGAGGAGAGATATTTTACAGGGATCACTTAGTATCAACATCAAGTCCTTATGACGTCATATTGGGTATGGAATGGTTATCTACATCCCATGATGAGATCGATTATATTATGCATAAAGTGTGGTGTGTCCATGAGGATGAGATCATGTTTTCCTTCACTAATGAGAAGGTATCTTTTGTAGCATAGGAAATACATTCATGATGGATGGTGTAGCCGATCACTCGTCTATTGGCTAGCCTCACCCTCAGTGTAGTGTATAAAAGGAGTCTGAGTTTTCCTCTAGTGGTGGTTGTGTACGAGGACATCGTTCCTAATGATTTTCCCAGACTACATTTTTGAAGAGTGGTATACTTCTACATCAATATTTAGCTAGGGATGACATTGATATCCACACCATCATATCAGATGGATCCCACAGTGCTTCGTGATTTGAGGGTAAAATTGGAGGACTTGAAGGGAATGGGTGTAGAGAGGCCTAGCATATCACCATGGGATGCCCTAGTTTTGATTGCCATGAAGGAAAAAATGTTCCTAAGACTATGTGTGGACATCTATTTCCCAAAAAAGGTGATCATGAAGAACTAGTATCCACTACTGAAATTAATGAACTCTTTAATCTGCTGAAGGGGGAAAGGTGGTTCTCAAAGATAGACATCAGGGTTTTCAATCATCAGCTTCATGTATGGGGTGAGGATGTACTAAATACATCCTATAGATGTCTTTATAGACAATATATGTTCTTATTTAATCCGTTCAGTGTCACCAATGCCTAATCAATGTTGATCAGACCGATGAAAAATATCCTCCAGCCCTATGTTTATCATTTTTTGTGGTCTTAATTGATGATATCTCGGTGTACTCATCGTTAGAGGAGGAACAGTACACACATCTATTGATTGTCCTAGATACACATCGATAGCACTCTATTTATGGGATGATCTCTAAGTGCCAGTTATAGATCTGGGAAGTACACTTTCTGGGACACATTATCTTGGAGGTAGGAGTTGTAGTGGATCTGACCATGATAGAGTAAGTTCTTTCTTGAGAGCCACATAGAAGAATGACAAAGGTGAAGAGTTTCTTTTGGTTGGTTGGATATTACCAGAGGCTCATGCCTGACTTTTCCAGACTAGAATCACCATTATAAGCTTTGACCAAGAAGGGACAAACCTTTATGAAGATGTAGAAGTGCCAGTAGTGTTCATATGAGGTGAGGTAGAGGCTGATGAGTGTCTGCATCTGGATTCTACTGGATGAGGTCATTGGGTATAATGTTTTCTACGACACATTAGGGACGAGACTAGGTTGTGCACTGATGTAGGATTGAGATGTTATCACCTACAGTTCATAGTTGTTGAGGTAGTATGAGCATAACAACGTGACCCATTACATGGATTTATTAGTATTATTATTTTATCTAATGATATGGTGGTACTACTTGATTGGTGAACAGTTTACGATCTACACCGACCAGAAGAGTATTAGTTATTTCCTCTCAATGAAGGAACTCATCTTGAGAAAGAGGTAATGGATGGAGTTATTATATGTCTACGACTTCTAGATAGTCTATACTCCTTGAAAGGGGAACATGGTGGAAGAAGCACATTGCAAGAGATCCGGTTTGCGGCTGTAGAGGGAGTTGATGGGGTAGCTAGGTATGATGAATATATACTTCATGGATGATGATGGAGCAACATACTTTCAGTTGATTACTGTTACTCCCCCACTCATACAAGGAGTTAGAGAGGAACATAATTTGGATGTTGATTGTGAGGCTTGATGTGCCCAGTTATCCTCTGGAAATGATCCTAAAGGATTTTTGATAGGCGGTTATCACGTCATTCCTTTTAGAGGGATAACAGTAGTACTAGTGGCATTGTGAGAGAATATTTTTAGTGAGTTCCATACCTACTGCTTGGAGGTAAATCCAAGAGTGGAGAAGATGTACCAAGATATATAATTTTAGTACTGGTGGCCAGTGATAATGAAATATGTGGCCAAGTTCATTTCATGATGCCTCACATATCAAAAAGTGATGGCTGAGAATTTGGTTCTAGAAGGCCTGGCCCAGCCACTTGAGGCATCCGAATGGAACTAAGATGTTATCTCAAAGGACATTGTAATTGGATTACCACACCTATCCAAGGTCCATGATTATACCTAGATGGTCATTCAATAACTCACCATGTTGGATCACATCCTACACATCCTTGAGTAGGGATCAGTAGAGGGATTTGGATATTATTACATCCCAGAGAAAGGGTTGCTTCCTGGGGTTCCTTCAATGATCGTCCTAGACCATGATGTTTTCTTCAAATCCCAACCGTTTAAGGGATTAAAAGAGGCATTTAGGACTCATATATTCTTGAGCACATATTTTCACATGATGAAATATAGTTAGACGGAGCATACCATATAGACCACAAAGTTGATGATTCATTCTTACGCCATTAATTTTGGTTTCAATTGGGAGGACCAGTTTCCACTGGTGGTGTTTGCATAAAAAATTTCTATCAATCTACTATTATCATGGGACCATTTTAGGAACATTAATGGTGGTCTTAAAAATCACCTCTATGCTAGAAATACCAAAGAGAGTCAATACTAATGGGGCCAGAGTTGGTATGGGCTACCACTGAGAATGTGAAGATCATCTAGGACTGGATGTCGACTGCACAGAGCATGCCAAAATCTTTTGCCGGTAAGAGATGGAGGTCCTTGAAATTCAATTCTTGGTGTCATGTGATCCTTTGGGTCTCACCACAATAGAATATTGTAGAGAATTGGTCGGGGAGGAAAGTTATCTCTGAGTTTCATCAGAAATTTTAGATTCTATGTAGAGTTGTTGAGCGGGTCTACCACCTAGAACTTCCCCCATAGATGCACTAGGTGCATAATGATTTTATCTTGTCACACTTAAGGAGGTAATATAATGATCCATCACATGTCATCGACTGGGGAGTGTTGGAAAATGACGATGGGGAGTGATTTGGAGAGTTCCTCGTGGAGATAGAGGATCAATAAGAGTGGGTCCTTCGCAAATGATAAATTTCTCTAGTGCGTGCTCGGTGGAAGCCCAAGAATATCTTGTTTAGAATATAGGAGTGGGAGGCTCAGATTCATGCTTAGTAACCCCATTTTTTAGTTTCTAATATTTGGACATATGAGTATGTGAAGCCCAAAAGGTGGGGGTAATTCAACATCCCTGAAATTTTGTGTAGATTTTTAAATTATATGGAATTATTTTGAGACCTCATGCTATGAAAAAACCCGATATTTAGGACCTGTGAGATCAAAATAGAATTTTGTACAATTTTTAGGTTATTTAAATAAATATGTGAGCAGTTTTTTATTTCTATTAAACTAGTGCTCATATCAAAAATCTGAGGTCACCGTTAAACATTAAATGGTGAGATTTTCCGATAATGGACCTAACCTCGACTGTTAAAATTTGTGGGATAATGTTATTATTCTGTACTTTTAAAGAAAATGTAAAAAATAAAATATACAAGTTTATTTTATTTTTTTAAAATTTCAAACAGTTGCAGAAAAATTACATAGAATGGAATGAAACCAAAAATGTTGTTTCATAAATGAAACAGTGTAATGAATTCATAAGAGAATGAAACTGAAATTATATTTTTAATCTTGTCCTTTAATGGTCATCCAAATAATGCAGGATTGTTGGAAAAATCATGGTTCTGCTCTGCAGCTTTAGTGGGTGAGGATGATGAACACCAACGACCTCTAAACAACTGTTTGTGCATCAATGATAATTGGATACGTTCTTCATACTCCCTTCGAATGGATCATCGCCAGAGAACGAATTACTCAGGTAGTGGTTTAATGAATTGATTACCTTTTCCCCATTCCTTATTCTCAAACAACGAACACGGATCAACCCATGAATTGGTTGATCGGCAGATCGGTCGTTCATTATGGAGGGTGTCTCTTTCATGGGATTTTTGTGTTGGAATAAATTATTATTTTTATATAAATTTAATCCTAATAATCACCTTGATTTAAACTCTAACAAAGAGGGGGCAATCCAAAACAAAAAAGGAATGATCCCCTCTTACATGTGCATTTTTTATGGCCAAAAAATCCATGTTTATGGTGTAGAAATGACAAGTCCTCAGCAAGGAAGGCATTACCCCATAGAGTATGGAGTCATAGATGGTGCGAAGAATGAACCACCAGAGTGGAACTGGTGGTTTGCGGATAAAACGGCTGGCATGCTGGCGTTGGTGGTGGCGGCCCAAAGTTGTGGCCACAAGCATTGGGAAGTGTGCCAGAGGGAGCATTGCGGAGATCTCAGGCCACATAGGTGTGGCAGGAGCTGCCCGTAGTGTGACGACGGCTGGCGGACGCACGACATATCCCTCGGTCGCATCGGTGGAGTCCAGCATGGTAGTAGGTAAGGTGAGAGTTGCGTGAAGGTGGTCCCTTGACTATGTGAAGGTGGACGGTGTGACCGACATCGGTTGACCATGAGGCTCAAATGCTGGACACCATTGATGCATCCAGGAAGGAGAGAACCAGCCCGCACTACCGGTTGGGAAGGAAGAGGGCTAGACCCATGGCCTGACGGGAAAAACTCAGGTCTGGTCAGTGGGGCCCCCATGCTCGGATGGTTAGGTTGGTCAATGTCAGTCTGACTAGTCTTGGATGCAATCAAACCCTGTATACAAATCCTCAAATAACATTCAAACCGAGAGACCGATTAATAATATTTTTACGGCATTAGATCGATCTTGATGAGGTAGTTTATTTGGAATTATCTGAGAAGAATTTCATGGAAGCTGTATTATGATGATTGGCTTGAGTAGTAGATTCTCGCAGAATAAAGGGTACATCATGTGAGAATCTTGTGGTTGGTTGAGACCTGATGACTAGAGACCCTATTTGGATTATATCCAAGAGACCCTATATGAATCATCTCCAAGTAAACCTATGTGGATCAACTCCCAATGACCATCTATGGATAACATACGAGAGACCCTATGTGTATAAGCTCTGAATGACCTAGTGTGGATAAGCTCGTAGCGACCCTATAGGGATCAGCTCCCAGGTACCCTGTGTGGATCATCCCCATGTAACCCTATGTGAATCAGTTATAAGAGGCTATGTGTGACCCAATAGACCCAGAATATTCTTCTGGGATAAGTTCCTCAATAGACCATGGTTTTCAGTGTTACAAATGATAGTATTTCATTCCATACATTAGATCATAACATGTGTGAGCTTTCTTGTCTTATGATCATGCTATGTGGACTGCTTCATGGATTCCTTTGTAATCATTCCTTGTTGGTTTAGGGTACGTACTGATTATATTGTTATTCAACCCTAAACTAGCTTCACCCGTACCTGTTTTCTCTGATATATAAGAGAAACTACCTGGAAGAGGACTTTGTGGCTCGGACCTAGCGGTGAGGAGTATGATCAGGCAAGGGGGATGTGCTTCAATGACCTTCAGTAGCTACTTTATTCATTACCATCAGGTTGAGTTTTCAGCAGAAAACTTTCTATAAATCTTATGCTTTCTCTTATTGTTGTTGACTTTTTTAGGTATTTATTCTATCTAATTTACATTCATTTGTTCCTCTACATTATTTTTCTCATATCAAGCATGTTCTGATTTCAAGTTTTCTTGCAACATAGTTGTATGCGAGTTTGTACAGGTACTCAGAATAATGCCTCCACCTTGAAGGTTGACACCTTCGGTGTAAGTCGCCAACCCATTGCCATCAGGTGGAGGGCCTAGGGGAGTCAGGTCACGTGCCTCGGGGGACAGGTCGATACAACCATGGATCTATGGAATGCATGTGAAATGTAAAAATGGAATGGTATGCATTTTCTTCAAGATAAGATTATTCATTGTCGAGTGGATATTAATAAAGTAGTGACTCTCTAACATGGAACCCTTTTGATATCATTTTCATACATAAATATAATTTCACAAGATCTAGTGAATTCATAGAGAATCATCATACAAAATAAATTATTTTTAGATATATTCTGTGTTAAATTTTAAATATTTAATTTCGTTATCAATTTAGTTGTGTTTTGGGATACTTAATCCACCCAAAATTGGATGTCCATGTCAATTTTTTTCTATCCAATTGTTGAGGTCAGCAGCTTTGAGCTTTGAACATGAATAGTGAAGCTCAAAGTGGGGGGGGCAATTAGTCAATATTATATAAACCCCGCATTAATTTGTAAAAATATACCCATGAAGAAAAATAGTATTAGTTGGTAAATTAGTTTTTTAATTTCATAATTTTTAGGTAAAAACTGAGGAATAATTCACCATCACATATTACAAATAGAATTTTCCAAGGGAACATGTCTAAAATGGAAATAGAGGTTCTCACATTGACAGTGAGACTCTATCACTTACATTCATCACATTTGTGGTTCAATCATCCATCATCTATGAATAATGTGTCAAGTAGCTCCTAACCCTTTCAATATTGGTTTTCCTTTCTTTTTTTGATGTTTACCCCTATAATTTATGGATGATAAAATTTTATAATTAAAATTATCATATTTAAATTGATTAATTATGTCACCTGATACCGGTTTTGGTCTAGGAAAAAAATAAATAAAACAAAAATTATAACTATACTAGGGTAAACCATCCATTGAATACTCAACTGAGGTCAAAGATTTATCATTTGTAGAGTCAATATGAAGGAAAAAAGAAAAATTCCCAAAATATTTTATTTGAGGAAAAAAATAATTTTTTGATAAAAATATTATTATTGGGGACCGTTCACACACACAATTGTTTTCCATGACCTCAATTCAATTTAAATTTTTCATAAAAATCCCCTATTTTCCGCAAATATAAAAATAGAGTCTCCAAATTTTCATATGAGATTTAGCAGTTTTTTACTCATGTAATAAATGTAAAATTTTTCTAAACAAAAACAAACATTCTTAAAAAATCACCACAATATTGCATAATGGGGTAAATACTAATTTTCATGATCAAAAAATTCATAAAAAAACTAATGACATCTAATAAAGAAAAGATTCTGTTTTAAACATGTTGATGTTGTGATACTATAACTCAATACGGATATAAAAATTTTCCAATCATCACACGAGAAATTATATAATATGGTAAAATAGTTACTACACTAAAAAAATTAAATAGTTACAAAAATATTTGTCATTACATTATAATACTTATTAATTTTTATTACTAAATATGAATTGGTGGGTTGGACCCTATGAAGTAGAAAAAGGACTACCACTTGGGAGATTGAATTGTAATTTAATTAATACATAAATTCCTACATATGTTGAGAATTACCGACATGAATGTTTATTGATCTAGGAAATGTAACTTATTTTTGACGAAATATATCTTGACTACACATTATGTATTGTTTATGTAGTTCCCAAGATGAGAAATCCTTGGCATAATATCATAAACACATATTTTTCAAACTCACATCAATTACAACTATATATTTCGATATATAACCATCCTTAATTTTAAAATAAATAATAATTATTAAATTAATTATATCCTAAAGAACATTTTATGTTATCATTATAAGATAATTATGAAAAAATCATAAACTAATGAATCCCATTTATTTCTCATTAAATATTTATTTCTCCAATATATATGAAACAAATTAATTCACCGTTATTATTCAACACCTCAAAAAAATCTTCCACACATGTTATACATATGAGCATGTCACATGTAATACTAGGCATTATAAACCATGGATTGTAAATAGGTGAAATGGGTGGGAACAAATACCCACTATGGGAGGCATATAACTAAACCTATTAAATACATAATCGTTGTATTCATAAAATGAATTCAATAAATAATATTAATAAATTCAACAGGAATTTGAAAAAAATAACATTATATAAAAATGATAATAAAAGAAAATAGTGAAATCCATAATTACTGATCTCATATCAATTGCATAAATAATTTTAGATAGAAAAATGTGTTGAAATTTCCCTATTACTAGATAATTTTATAATATGTAGTGACTTATGCATCATAACCCAATTTTTTTTTCATATGAGTCATTTCAATGAATAATGGGTATATATGATGTTGTACCCCACCCATTAGATGATTATTTCCAATGCATTCACTATATGAATCAATAAGATATTGCATATAATTCCTAAAAGAGAATATGGATAAATAAAAAATTGCATATCTATTTAATGAATGATATAGAATGTTGGTATATAATAAACATGTTTTACCTCCTCAACATGAACAATGGGTTCTGACCAAGAGAGTCACATGACATCTTGTGCACCACCCCATGAAGATGGGGTTACCGATAAGAAGTTATTGTCAATGTTGGTTGGTGGGGAAACTATACATTAAATATCATGTACTTTAAAAATTAATAAAAATAATAAACATATAATTAAATAATCTGAGTAACATATAAAATACTAAAATATTGAAAATCGTTATAACAATTAGATTAATTGGTTTCCATATAAAGAAACGATGTAAAATTTGAGAAATAAAATTCTATTATGAATGAGTAAATTAATATTTTTTTATAGAAAATATTTTCACTACTTTGGTTTTTTTGGTCCAATTATAGAATATTATCTATTGTATTTAATACATCATTAACAATATAATCATTGATAATATAAAAATTGTAAAATTACTGATATGGTTGTGATATATTAAGCATTTTGATAAAGTCTATTTTGCATGGATGGAAGGGTGATGGCCTCAACAATATGGATAATATCCTATAAATCCAATTTATATGAGCTTTTGATGGGGATGAAATAACTAGGATTTTCCCTTGACCAGTACCAAGATGAAATTCAAAAACTAAAGCATGAAAAATCCGATTTATGAGAGAAGTTCAGGCTTATTAAGATCACAACACAAACTATATTCACCAAACCACCGGATGAAAGCTCCACAATCCAACTCCATCCATTTAGGTCATACACTAGTGTAATAAGGGGTTATATAACCAGACCCTAGTATTATAAAATTTTATAATTTCATTTTCTTATAGTACTAATTTTTTTTTCAAATTTCATAATTAAAATATTATATGACAAAATGGAAAATATATTTTGATATGAAGAAATCAAAATTACATTTTAATAAAAATATATGGTTTTTATTAAAACAAATATTTTGATATAATCATGAATTATTAAAAAAAGTATTTCATTTGAATTTCTTACAAAATTATATTTCCATACAAATAATAACATAATGTAATAAACATAATCATTATAAGGGATAGAAAATTTTTATTTAAAAAACCATTATTATTCCATAAATGATAATTTTATTTTAAAACAATAAATTATTATATTTTGATAATTATTTGTAATAAATAAATAACTCATTTGAAATAAGAACATAAAAATTATCAAAGTGTGAATTTTTCATAATTTTATGAGACAATCGAATATTTAAGTAAAATTAAATAATGTAAAAATATAAAATATTTATTATAAAATTTTAATGGAAAAAATTGATGTAATGAATGACATAAAAATAATCAAAAACCAAATATATGATTACAATTTAAAAATATTTTTTTAATTTATTTGATACATTTTTTTCACCCAACGATGAATCCTCCAATACATATATTATATTTTAAGGCATTAAAATCCATCCCATATAAAAATGAATAAATTCCACATCACAAGGGTACTATTTTATTATTTTCAGAACATGGCCATATAAAATATTTAATTCTACCCTCTTTTCAAGAAATAACACGAAAATTGTAATGACTCCAATCATTTTCTTCTTGTGTTAATATATATCATTGATGTCAATATCTTTTCATTTATTTTTATAGTATAAAAACATAGAATTAATTTTACATTTCATAATATATTCTCACATCATGTGTTGATATCAACTAGTACAACTATGAATAATAAAATTATATATGTAATAAAATCTAATAAATAATTATTTCATTAATTAATAACGTTACATTAAATCTAATACAATAGCCAATATCATATGAAATTTTAAATTGTAAGGACAAATAGTGGTTAAATAAAGTAAAATATAAAAAAAAATCCCACTTATATTCCCTAGAATAATTTTACCCAAGAATATCACTATAATAGATGAACAAAGTGTTAGTAATAAAATAGTCATTTTGGAAATGATGTTTATCCATGTGTAGAATCGAAGTGTATGAAGAAGAGTGAAAATTATGATGTATTTATAGGGAAATAAGTTCATCAACTATTATGTGTTTAACTATTATTATTGGTAAATATTATAACAATTAATCAATAAAATAGTTAGGTATTTTTATTCTTGGTTAGATATATGGATTTAAATTTTTTTTATATTATCTTGTGATAAAATCAAATTTATATTATTTTAAGAGACATTAAACTTATTCGATTAAAATATATTTTATGTAGAAGATTTAAATAAAACATATTTCATGAACAAATCATATAAAATTATTTTTAAATGATACTATATTTTATTTAAGGATTAAATAATTTTTATAATGGTTAGAATGTTTAATAATATATTAAATTATAAATTTTTCTTTTTGCGGTTGAACATTGGGTTTCTCACTATTCCACAAAAGTGTTTGATAACAAAACAAATCTAATTTTGAGACAAATTGGTAATTTCATTAAAGGTATTTATTTTTTCAAAAGATACATTTATCATATGTATATATTTTTTTAGATTAAATAAATTTATTTTTTAGAAATAGATTTTCAATTTTATTATAATTGATTTTTCTGGATTTTCCACTGATTTTTAGAGGAAATTTGAAAACTTTGGCTTCTCGAGAACTATGATTTTATGACATCATTATGATGAAATCATGATTAAAAATTTTATGAAACAATTTTATCAATAAAATTTTAATTTAATAATTATAAACACTAGTTTAGAAGTATCAATTTTATGTTAAAAATTAATACTTTCTTAAACCAAATATTTGGAATTTTTAAATAAAACCCATTTTTGAATTTTATAAAATAATTAGGCTGGATGGAAGTAATGGTTTGGTTTTGGAAGGAAAATAACATTCAAACACACTATATCCATCATTAATTGTCTAGAATATTTGTTGGAATTCAATTTACCCATAATTGGTTGGATAATAAATTATAATAACCAATATTTAATCCTTTAAAACTCACCCCTCCACAAGTATAAATTACACCCATTGGAAATTCATATCCACTATGAATTCATAATCCACAATTATTTGATCATTTTATATCATAAAGGGTACCACTAAGGTTCCCTCAAGGATTCATGGTGTCTCCCCCATAATTTAAGAAGTAAATTATCTCAGTAAGGGAATTCTCCCCTTCCCCACCTTTCATTCATGTACACATATTCTTTGATTCTTCTGAATGTCAATGTTTTATTATGTTCATGCACCTTTGATCATATATATACTTAAAAAATAAATATATTAATTTTATACCCACATTCCCTACCATTATTCATTCCCTTTAATATATTTTGTATACTATTATGGTATTTAAATCCTTTCATGAATTTTTCTTATTTTCATGATATATTTTTATATGGTGAAAATCCAACCCACTTACATACCCATGGGAGTTCAAAATGATGTAGTTTTAATATATTGATCTCTGTATTTACATATATGAATCTCACATGATTTTTAATGAGTTAAAATGGGTTAATTTTGAAGACATTAAGCACATATGTACTTAATGTTTTTTATATGAAACCGATTATTTATTCTCATTAGATTATTGATGAAATTATTTATTCTGATAAATGTGGCTCCCGTGAATTAAAACAAATGAATGGTGCATCTTGGCTGATCTCCAATGCATCTATTAAATAATTAATATCTCGGGATGAAGTTTGTAGTATACCTTGGTGAATAGCTTTGGCAATTATAATTAATAACACATTGGTGATAAAACATAGTGATATTCTTAAAAATGTCCCCCTTTTAGGTTATAGCTACATTTCTATGGTAGGATTAAATTTATTTATATTATTCTATGCCCCATCTTCAAATGATTAAGTTTAAATGTCTTGCCCATTTTCATATGCCATGTATAACATTTTTTAGTCCCTTTATTGGCTTTATGCACCCCCTTTAAAAGATGTATGCCCCCTTGAAATGAGATGTAGTAAATGATAAGAAGTAATAAATGATGAAAAAAGATTTTTAGTTCCTCAAAATATTTTTTCTATCTTTTAGCTGTATCATTTTCTTATTTCCCAGACACTAAAACTCAAAATATCAACTATATTTTTAAATGTAACACCATGTAATTAAAGGTCTGTTAAATAAAATGGTAGCACTCTATAGTTTGTATCAATGTAAAAATTAGTTATTTTGGGAAAAAAGGATTAGAAAAAAATATTAAATACCCCATGTATAATTCTAAATATGGAAAACATCCTTGTATTTTAATGAGGTATACAATATAAGGTCTTAATTAAAAATCATCCATGTTTGGATACATAATGTGTATTTTTTATGACACAAATTTACATAGGGTTAAAAACCTTAAAACCCTATATTAAGAATTAATCAATCAAGAATGGGTATTCCAAAATGGACCATAAATAACACATGGTTTGAAAATCATGGGGATATTATTTTTCCAATCACACACTTTTTAAAAAAACTATTAAAGATATAAATATAATGTCAAGCATTTTTTTAGATTTAACTATATCATCTTAGAATCATGGATTTAGAAATTTTCAAGATTACTAATTCCATTAAAAATTTTATTATAAGATTCCTAATAGAAAAAAAATTTCTCACTTATGTTTTGTATATCCAGAAAAAATGGGACAAAATAGATGTAATCATGCAATAATAGGTTCAAAAAGGCAATATGATGTTGTAATTCCAATTATAGGGGGAAATAGAGTTTAAAAATTCATAATGATAATGGTCCAACTTAATCAAATCATGATCGAAATCCAAAAAAACATGAAATGCCCTACATAACTAGGTAAAGTACAACTAGTTGTTGAATCCTTGGAACAATAATGGACAGCTATTGGTTTTCAAACCACTCATGTAATAATCATGTAAAATTGGATCAATACTATATAAATGTTATTTCATTATATTCCATTGATCAATGATAAAGAAGGTTATATAGGTTTTTTGTTACAAAGATGGATAAGTAGGTCAGTGGTGGACATAGGCCTAGAACATGATACCAATGGATTAGTTGGAATTCATTGTATGGTAAGACATTAAAAAGATGTTTTTTGATAATGTATTACCCCATACCATCCAAACTATAATATAATAGTAATTGCTTTTGTTTATTTAAATAGAAAATAAATTGGTGGGGAATTATGAGATGAAAAATACAATGATTAGGCATTATGTATAAATACTTATCATTGATTATTATAAGAAGATGGATAAATACATTGGTGGTCAAAGTTCCCATCTATAAAAATATTTTTAATCATGAAGTGATAGTGTTGTATTCTCTCAATGTTAAAATATAGTTCAATGATTCTTATTGGACTCATGGAAATAATGAAAAAGAAAAATTTTGAAGTATTTTTTGA
Organism: Viscum album; assembly: GCA_963277665.1. Classification (NCBI taxonomy): domain Eukaryota; kingdom Viridiplantae; phylum Streptophyta; class Magnoliopsida; order Santalales; family Viscaceae; genus Viscum; species Viscum album. The sequence continues at coordinate 2,128,298,852 of OY728119.1, forward strand.
TGAATCCAATGGAGTATAAATTTCAACATCGAATTTATAAAAATGTTGAAAGATGAATTTAGGTAATTGTTCTCACTAATGTGAAAATTGATACAGGTGTGGATGAGATGGACATATATCTAGAAACATTCATATTTATGTAAAACCTCAACATATACATTCCAGGGATAATGGGAACATGGTTCAAGCCCAACTTGATGTGAAATTATTCATATTGGCGAAACATGGAAGTTTCCTAACTAATTTCCAAATTCCAAGATAATAAAGGGAAATAACTGTTAACCATAGAAAATTACAAGGTATAAGATCATTCTTTCACAATTATAATGTTTTAAGTCAAGGCATAAAATTATGTTGTGTAATAAACACTCATCATACACTCATAGCTAACAAGTACACTGTTTGATTTTTCTTCTAAAAATTTATTTATTTCATTAATAGTTTTAAAGAACATAATGTTAAACAATGAACATATAACGGTATATTTAATTGTAAAATATACTATAAGAACTACTCAAGCATCAAATATATAATGGAATTCCATTATAAACATTGTTTAGTAAAATACCTCAAGAAACATGCCGATCATTCTGTTGGTGGAGTTTCACATAATACATTGGATGGATTTCATTATGAATTAAAACTCCAAGTTTAACTAGTGAAGAATGGAAGCCCCAATAATTTGGAAGGGAGAAAATATGATCATCTTTAAATGAGATATTCCCCACCCATAGTCTTTTAAAGAACCAACTCATATTTTTTTTGAAAATGAAAAGGGGTAGATGAATAAAGGAAAATCCATAATATTAGAGATGCTCTTGTTTTTTAGAAATACAATAACTTATTTATTATAGGTTCATACTGACCACCCATAGAAATAGAAATACAGTTATTAGTTAAAATAATACCTAGATTCATGTTAATACTGAAGACCCCATTTTTATTGCCATTGGTGGAGTTAGAGAAATTAATGATGAACCATCATAACCTTTTGAAGAAGGTGTTGGATCAACCAATTGTGTCTCATTGTGGAGTAAATTCCCTCGTAGTATAGAATAATTAGAGATCCATAATTTTTTACATTGCTATCGAGAACTTCATGAGATCAAAATTTGTGAAAAATATCATCATCCAAGGATTGAGATTTTTTTGATCATCATCATGGAGATCAATTATTTTTCAAGATTGATATTTAGGTTGGGTATCATATGTTAAGGGTGAAGAAAGACTATATACATAGTTTTACATTCTCGAAAAGATATGAGAATTAATAGTCTATTGTTATCCCTTTGGTACACAATATTTGCATCAATATTTATGGATATAATGAATAGAGTCTTTAAAGTCTATGTTGATTATTTTCTGGTAGTATTTAATGATGATTTTAAAATTTATTCCAAAAAAAATAATTAGTAGAAATAACATCTACGGGTTATCTTATCAATAATGAAGAAGGATAATTTGTTCAATAAATTCAAAAAAGAATAATTTTGTTTAAAACAAGATGTTATATTGGGACACATCATGACCAAAAAATAACATCAAAGCATTAAAAAAATAAAAATTCTACAGAGGGGTGGAAACATCCTATAACTCTAAACATTATTGGAAGTTTTCTTAGCCTATATGGATGCTGTAAAATTTTCTTTATAAAATACACATAGATTTATAATCGACTAAATAATTCAACTCGAAATATGGTTAATTTTATCTTAATAAATGCCTCTTAATAAAGACTCAAATAACAAAAGCGGAGGTCGATTAGTACTCCTGTGATAAATTTACCCTATAATGTGGAAATGTTTTCCATTTTTTGTTATTCATTTTTCAAGGGACATGGACATTTACTCATGTCAAATGGAAGCATGATTCTCTGTGCATCGTGATAGTTAATTTATGCTGGATAGAATTATCATACCCATTATATGAATATTGTTGTAATACAATTTCTCTAAATATATAGAGAAATAATATTTATAGGTAAAAGTGTGATATATACACCGAACCATAGATATTTGAGAATATTTTCATAAAAAAGGAATTTAACATGAGGAATAAAAGGTTGTCTGGGATTCTTAAAGACTATAATTTATTATTTCATTATCACCCAATTAGAATTAAAAAATTTCAACGATGCATTGAGTATGAAAGATCATGGTGTTCATGAAATGACTATTATTGAACAATATCCATTAATAAACGACATAATGTGTTTGAAAATGTGAACCATAATGGATGGGATATCCTAAAACCTATATGAAATGATTTCACAACTGATATTACAAGTGAAGATCAATAAATATCATGTAGATTATAATTTAATGAAAAGTAGATAGAGTTTGTACAAAATTTGAAGTTTCTGAAATTGAATATAGATCAAGAAGGTGTAATAAAATTTTATACCATACAATGTATACATTCAATTATGGAGATAAAAAAATATTTCAAGGATGATTCTCAATGATCTATAACCCTTATATACCTTCAAATCATTAAAATGTGTATGGACCATCATGATAATTATGGGTGAGGTAATATGAAATGGGATATATCTAATTACACTTCAAAGTGTTTTGTGTGTCAATAGGTAAAGGAAGAGTGAAAATTTCCTAAAGGGATATTGTAACCACTACCCATACTTATATAGAATTGCGATAACATCATTATGGACATTGTCACAAGACTTCTCAAGACATACAAGGGTATACATGAAATGTGATTAATTATCAACATATTTACAATGTATGCCAATATTCATTACCATAAGATAGGATTTCTCTGTGGATCATGTTGCTCACCTTTATTTCTAGGATGTAGTGAGACTCTATGGAGTACCACAATCGACTGAGCATGGTTGAGTTCTAATAATTAATTATAACTTTTGGAGGATCCTTCAAAATTCTATGAATACATATGTAAAACACAACACATCCTACCATGAAAATTGAATTGTATTATTGAGAGTACTATTAGAAAATTGGAAGATATGTTATAAGAATTTTTTTTTTGATTTTCAATAGAGTTGGGATCAACATCCTACACTTGTTTAATTCTATTATAATAATATATTCCACATTGGAATTAAAATAGAACATTTGGAATATCTCTATGAAAACTATTTTAGCCCTCAAACATGATGGAATGATGTCGGAAAAGGTAAATTATTGAGACAATAAATTTTGAAGGAAACTAGTAAATAGATTCATGTAATTCTAAGACATATCCAGGATTATCATTGTGTACAAAAACTTTATGCCAAAAAATAAATGTAGGAATTATGGTATCAAGTTGGTGATCATTTATTCCTCAAGATATCACTATGGATAGAATTTAGGATATTTATAAAAAAGGGGAAATTTATTTAATGTTTTATTGGAACATTTGAGTTTCTTGATCAAGTTAGTATGATAACCTATTGATCAACACTACTATAAAATATCTAAAATGTCCATGATGGCTTCCATGTATCCCTATTGGGAAAGTCTATTTATAACCATAACATGTACTTGATATTTTTGGTGTAAATATGGAATATGGGGTTTTATAAATAGAGGATCCGATTTAGATACTTAAAAAATGGAACATGTGTTGATGAAGAATAAAAAATGGAATGTGAAAGTCCTATAGAGAAATTACATGTTTAATGAGGCTTCTCTACAATGGGGGGAAACAATGAAGCATAATATTCCTCACCTATTTTCACATTAATATGAAATATGATATTTTGAGTGTGAAACATCATTATGGGGGGAATGTGACAACCTTAAGATTTTTCTTCTTTTATTAATAAATATATTTAATATCAATAACATTTTATTATTTTTGACAATATAATCACAAAGAATGATATTAAAATTTCATGATAAAATTCAATTTCATGTGTCTATATGAACTATAAAAATTTGGAATAGTTAATGAAAACACATATTGGAAAAAAATATTTTTTAATAAATTGATAATGTTAAATTTAGTCTATAACAACACCCAATATCCTACCAAATATTACCGTTGTAGGAAAATGGAGGATAAATATTGTGAAAAAAAATATCTAGGCTTCTTTGATCCCATTGAATCATAACACCCAAAAAATCACTATATCATATGAATATATATTTAGTACTGCAAAATCCATTTTTGAAATTATATTGATCATTGATTCGAATTGAAGTGAATGTTGGAGATTAAGAATGATTGTATATTTATAAGGAAATATGACCATCACCCAATATGTTTTTTGACTAATAAAATAGATAAATATTAGGACCATTAGTTAAAATTATAGTTGGGAAAAATTATTATAAGTTACCTAGATGAACTAAAATTATCAATGAAATTATACAACGATATATTCGAAATTTTATTATTTTCAAAGACTATTAACTTATGATATTGAATTTTTTATAATTTTGATTTTTTAAATAATAATTTATTTTATTATATAACATTATATATGTCAATTTAAATGATAAAATATTTTAATTAATCTATATGTAAATTTTAAAATTATCAAAATATTCATTTTTATGTTAAATTAAAAATTTTCATTCAAATAATTTTTTATTTAAAAATGAAATTTATCATAAATTGAAAATTATTATGATGAAATATATTCATTTTTTGGAATCAAAATATCTAATTTTGATTAATAATATTTTATATGAATTATCTAACAATGTGGAATATATAGAGAAAAAATGAATTTTTTTCTTTAAAAGACTTCAATTAACTGCCCTCATTATTATGTGAGAATGATAAAAAAATGACACATTATTATCGATAATAAATTAACTTAATATGTATATAAATTAATTTAGACATATAAATTTTTTTTATAAAATTATACTTTATTTTTAAACCAAATTTTTTTTGAAATAAAATTCATTTTTTTGGATTCTATTCATTAATTGTGTTGGATAGAAGGTATGGCTCGATATTAGATAGACATATGCCTGATAAAACAACTCCACCAGTCATTAATTATCATGAAAAATCTTCTTAATTAAATTTTCCAACAAGTGGTTTACTTATATGACAATATAATCAATATTTAATCCATTAAAATCCACCCCTATTCAACTATAAATACAACCCATTTTCACATTTTATAAAATCCAAATTCTGAATCCATGAACTTTTAAATGGAATACATCCCAGAAGGTCTCAAAAAAGTCCCATAATGTTTTCATGGTTACAAAATCAGGGTTTAAGAAGAAAATAACCATGGTATGGGAATTTTCATCTTCTCTATTTTTTTTCCACTAAATTCTCTTTTGTGAGTCTTCTAAATGTCAAAGATTCTTTCATTTCTTTCACTATCAATAATAAGTCTACTTTTAAAAATTCATTTTACCAATGGGATAACTATTATCCCTTTCACTATTTCTTACTTTTAATCTATGTTGTATATTTCTTTGATGATGAAATAATTTCATGAATTTTTCTCTTTTTATGAATTATTTTTTATTATGAACACCCCAACATTTTCTTTACCCATTAGAATTAACATATATTTAAATATAATATATTAATTTTGGTATTTACATGTATAAAAATTTAATTCATATTTCCTAAGTTAAAAATTATGTAATTTTCAATTATGTAAGCCCTTATGGACTCAATGATTTCATATAAAAACATCCTATATTTTCCACTGGTTATTAATTAATTGAATTATTATTATCAATGATCATCACATGAAATAATAGATATGAAGGGTTATCCCTTATATTTCTCCAACACATTGGATGTTGAATTAATATATAGAGATGAAATGTTTTAGGACACTATAGTGAATAACCTTGGTAATGAGAATTTATGACACCATGGTGGTAAACCATGTTGATATTCTTATAAATGTCTCATTTTTATGTTATAGAAACATTTCTATATTAAAATTTTTTCTCTTTATGTTAGTATATGCTTCATGTTCAACTGATCGTTCCTTATAGATATACCTATTTATCTTAATCCAAGTATCACCATTGTTTGTTACCTTGTTTGGACTTATTCTCACCCATTTCATTGATGTATATCCCAAGGATATGAGATATATAAAAATTAACATAGGAAAAACATAGGAATAAATCATTAATGTCCTACAGAAGAATGTATTCATTTTTATGTTATATTTTCCTATTTTCAATACATTAGGCAATAAATTTTCTTTTTTATTGTAAAATTATGTACCATTTAATGATATTATTATTAAATAGAAAGTGTTAATCCATTTAATACCATGGGAGGATTTTTTGTTTTTATTATTTAATCATATGTTGTGCAAAACTTATGTTTGGAATTTGATTAAGAAAACCCTTATATTTGTAAATAAATAACCACATATCCTCCCACACATATTCACTAAAAACCCCATTTATAATGAATTTACTCTTCGTATAACTATATAAATACCTCCCAATGACTTAAATAACTCTTAAGTAGTTTCTCATAAACATTTATAAGTGACCTCTAATGTTAAGGGGTTCTCTCCTTTGACTTTTTATTAAATGTAAATTCTTTGCACCATGCCTTTTTAGTTCCAATTTTAAAAGTTTTAATATATTTTTAAACATACCAGTAATTTAATTATTATTCCCATGAAATTAGTGACAGCCATTCACTCTTATTAGACACTCCCTTAAACCATAATGTGCACTTGTTATAATGTCGAAATTATACTAATATTTTCAATTCCATATATTTGTGTAGTGAATACAGGTTCTCATTTTTACTAAAGGGTATTAAAATAAATATACCTATCATTCACATAATAGGTGCATCCATGTTCATAATAATGTCCCTTTAATAATGGGATTAAAAGTGATTTATGGGGTACCTCTGTTTTATGATCTATGTGGAATAGAAATGCATGTACATGATATTAATGTGATTGGTGGACTCAGAATTATTAATCCATCCGATGAATTAGGTATTGATTTAATATCATGATATTTCATGTCTATTTCATGGAAGAATTTCCTAAATATAGTATGTAATCATTTCATTTTTTTAACCTTGATTTGTTCTTATGATTATGTGTTTTATGTTTTTTCACATTTCTTTCTTTCCATGATGTTATCGTCTAATATCCAGTTTTTATGTTCATGATTATGATTCTCAACCATTTTAAGTCACCTTGATATGACTCTTGACTAATTTATATTACATTTGTCATGTTATTTTTTGACTATTTTCTTTTATGGGGTTTATAGATCACCCATTTATTTTTTATATCTCCAGGTTATCCTAGGTAATATTAGAAGTACATTGGAATAAAATGGAATGTTTTTAGGTTTTCAAATAATTCCATTAAACCCATGTTTAATGTAATTACATTAGGTATATAATTACCCAAAAAACATAGTAATTATTATCATCTATAATTGTATTATGTTTCAATTTATGTAATTAATCCTGAATTAAGGTTCATTAAATATATGAGTTGTCATAGTTGATTTTAGAGGAAGGTTTTGTTCTTTATGTGAAATATGATTATAAAACCTTAGTGAAACCTTTAGTTTTAAGAATAAAACATTGAAAGCATCCTCAAATAATGGTGATGTATAGAATACGTGGATTCAAGGAAAAATAATATATGTCTAGATATTATAATTTCATATGTCTCTTACATAGATTTACCAAAGGGAAATAAACTAGAAAATAGAGTATTGGGAATCGACATGATTGACACCTAGTTCGAAATAAATTGGCTTTGTTGCACACCTAGTTTTCAATTACTAGGGGATATTCATTGGTAAATTCAAATCATTATTTATTACAATTATTATTGGAACAGATATGAACATCAAATTTTATGTTAAAAAATAGACCATGGACAACAAATATTGAAATATTGAAATTCCTTTGGAAAAGAATATATAAAATTTATGAATTATATCTTCAATGTTTAATGATTCCCTTTTCAATATTTTGTAGTTTGAAAATTCACATTCAAATATCAATTTGGGATGATGTAAATGATTATAACAATAATAACGAAATGAATGGTAGGATCAATATTCATTAATTAATATCAAATTCCTGTGTCATTATGGTTATATGCATTCATTCATATAAAAAACGTTTAGTTGAACTATTTAAACACTGGTACAGTACAAGGAATTTGGGATATCTATGAAAAATAAAAATAAAGAAATTATTTATTCCAAATTATATACCTTCTCCCGTATCAATATATTTTGGTTTAACATCCAATTTAACCTTATTATACTCCATTTATAGTAATTTGATGCAGTTTAGGGTATAGATTATCTTTTCTGATTTTGAGAAAAAATAATTTAAGACAAGGAAATGACACACCATATAAAAAATCATCTTATGATTATGTATTATTAAATATATGATGTTGAAAATAAATTGTTATAACTTTCTAGATATTGTATATTACTTCCTTAGGAGAACATGTATCAAGATAAAATGATTTAGACAATGTAAAATGTCATCCCTAATGACTTTCCCATTCTGAGGGAATACACTAAAGTATTTCATGATGAATATTATAGTATTACACCTAGCTTATAGGGTGAGTTCTAGATAGAAATTATACCTAGAGTTTTTAACATATCCAGGACTCCATATATAATATACACTTCTTAAATATAAGAGTTGAAGAAAAAACTATATGAAAAGATATATAATGGGTTTTTTTGTCAAGGTGATTCACTCTGGGGTATTCCAGTCAACATAGTCAAGAATAATGATGGGTAAAAGATCCTTTACATTTATTATTGTGAGAACAATATGATAATAATAAATAACAAGTATATATTTTCAACATATTGATTACTTTTTTAATCTGCTATGTGTAGTACAATGCTTCTCTATGTAAGATATTAAGTTTGGATATTATGAAATATACATGAAGAAGGGGGATTTCAAAATGATTACATTTCATACAAGTTATGGGAGTTGTGACTACATAGGGATACTCTATGGAATCATTAATGCTCCAACAATCATTATGGACATAATGAATTGGGTATTTTGGGATTGCCTTGATAAATTTGTCTTAGTTTTTGTTGATAATATTATTATTTAATTGAACAGAATGGATAAAAATGATGATAATTTTTATACATTAACAAATAAATTTAAAAATAAAATTAAATGAAAATGTAATGATATTTTTATTTTTGTATGGTGAAAGAAACATTCTTGTTTTATGTTGTTCTGAACAAATGAATGTTTATAGTTTTTTCCAAAATAGAGTCAATAGAGTGGTATCCCATAACCAAATCTAAGATGGAGATCCATAGTTTTAATGTATTAAGATGGTAATATCATTGATTTTGGATAAAAGTGTCAGGATTATCAATCAAAAAAATGATGATAAGATATAAGGTGTGAGGATTTTCATTAATGATAAATGTGATGAAAGATTTAAAGAGGTAAGTAAGAGGCTAATATCTACACTTGTGCTCACAAAACCTAGCTGTGGGGAGGATTTGAGATATATAGTAATGTGTCTAAAAATGGACTGCGTTGAATACCCATTAAAGAAGTATAATTGATATCTCATTCCTCCCTCCAATTAGATATATTTTTAGAGACAAGCCCAAAAAATCATATGAAATTATCTATAGGGATCTTCAGATTCAATATTTGGAGACATTTTATAAATTTAGAGAAGTTGTATATATATACAAATCTTATAATCATAATATATATATAGACATAAAAGTAACTAAATATGAACCACTGAATGTGGTTAGAGATGATCATTGATTATGATTGTTTAATATAATAACATCTAATGAAGGACATTTTTTTCTAGATCCTTTGAGTTGAATGGAATCTACAAGATTGTCTATGATTAGTATTGAAAGGGATAAAAAATCCTTAGAAATATAAATGACGGAAATCATAATAATAAATGTATCTTCATAAAACAATTATCAAATAACATCCCTTATATTTTTTATAAGATCAATAAGATGAAAAATTATGACAGGGAGTTACAAAGAATGATAGAGAATATTCTAGTGTTCAACTTTGATAATGATGTAGTTATACAGTTTGTAGCCTAGATATGTGTCCCATAAAAAACATAAATGATGGGAGTAATTGTTTTATAATGATCATTGATCGTCCATCTATATTAATCATCTAAGAACTATTATTTTTAGATATTTAATGGAAAACATATAATGGGATATCATGAATTGGGATATATATGATTTTGAATCTAAATGGTTGGTGTCCCAACAAGTCAAGGATGAATCATATAATCCTAAAGTTATATTGAAACCATTTCCTATACTTATAAGGGAATTTGAAAAAAAAAACATTGAATTCATCATAGGAATCCCCAAGGCATCTAATGTTATTAACAACATCTGGGTGGTAATTGACCATCTTAGAAATTCCATGCCTTTCCCTGGTATCATGGATGATTTGAATCTTGATAATCTCACAATGTTATATATATGATATGTGGTAAGACCACATTTAATACAACTCTCCATTGTTTCTAATAGAGATATTAGATTTACCTCGTGGTTATGGATAATTTGATATAAATAACTAGACACATATTTGAGTTTCATTACATTTTATCACACTCATAAATATAGTCATCCTAATATAACTATTATAAATCTAGAGGATATGATGATATGATTCAATTCAATTCCATGTATGTTTGGATCAAAACCTTCCCTTAGTAGAGTTCTCATATAATAATATATTCTATCCAATATTCAAATATAACCTCATGAGTCTCTATATGGGGAGAAGTTTTAGACTGCAATATATTGTGATGAAGTTTGAGAGAGGAAGCTTATGATACATGATATTATCAAAGAGATAATTAATAAGGTTGGAACCATTCTAGTACATATGAAATTCATAAAATGTTTACAGAAAATCTTTTTAGATAATCATTGATAATACATAGAGCTTGAGGTTGGGGATAATGTGTTCATTGATATATCTCCAAGGAATAATGACTTGAGGTTTGGGAAGATGTGAATTCTTATTCCAAGATACATCAATGTCATTAATATATTTGACCTCATAAAATATGTATACTATCGAATAGAAAACCCTCAAATCATTTCCCATGTACATGATGTGTTCCATGTATCCATATTGAGGATGTACACAATGGAAATATGAGTTGTAATAAATCATGCGGGGGTACCCTGTGAGAATGAAATTTCACATGAGGAGTAGCAGGTGAAGATCCAAGATTGTATAAAAATGTAATATGAAAAAAATATATAACTCACCCGGTCAAAGTGTTGTTTTAGATCAACATGTTTTAGGAAGATACTTGGAAACCAAAAATGGAAATGAAATAGAACTACCCTACTCTATTCTGTTGTATGGATATAAATTTTGAGATTGAAATTTCTGAAGGGGGGAGAATTTAATGACCCAGACTTTTATAAATTAAATTCACTTATGGTTGATTAAATGACTTATAGTTATAGAAATCAGATACAATTTTTTTATATTGTACCAATTATAAAATATAGTTTTTTAGATATAAAATATATTTAATATTATTAAAAATGTGTAATATATATGTTTTAAAATTATCAATTTAATTAATATATACTAAGGGTTATGATAAATTATAATATTTATAAATGGAAGTAGAGATGGAATTAACCAATAGGATCGAACCCTATAAATAAAATTTATCATAGTATCTAGGGTAGATGGAATCCATAGGATTTGTCCTCAGATAAAACAAAACAAAAATTCCATAATAGTAGGATGAATGAAATATTTTATAGAATAATTGAATTCCTATCAAGATCATATCCTAAACAATTTTCACTCGACCACCCCATGAAAACCCTACCATTGTAGACTTTACCCTTAGGGTGTACATCAGGGTACTAATAAATTCTGTTTCTAGAACCATGTAACATGAATTATTGTATTTTAATTTTTTATTAAAATAATTATTATGTTAATATCATTCCAGTATTAAAATTTTATATTAGATGAGGAATTTTTTATTTTCATTTGATGAAACCATACCTATTTTTTTGGAAAATATACAATTTTAATTAAAATCCCCTTCTCTATTAAATCAATAATTATGAAATAACTTTTATTTTTATATAATATTGGTATTAGATAATTTTTATATAAAAATTTTAATAAAATGTTGTGATTTCAATCATTATAACAATCAACATTTATTGCCATAAAAACCAATATTTATCAATTAATGAGATGTTTCATTTAAAAGTTTGAATTATCATATATATATATATGTAATTATTTTAATAAAGTAAGTATTATTATAGAAATTAAAATTTTAAATTTATCCATTGTTGATTTTTTCATAATTTTTTAACATAGTAGAATTTTGGTTTTAAATTAAATAAAGAATGAATATATGTTAAATATTATGAGATAATAATTTTACAAAATTGATGTAACAAACTCCATAAAAGGCTTCCATGACAGAATATATATATTTATCATTTGAAATAATTTCTAAATACCGATTTTTTGAAGTTATTCTAAAATTTTTATAATACAAAAACTAATCTCCAAAATCTAGTTTTATAGTTTAATGCTTTAAAATCAATTCTGTATAAAAATAACGTAGATCCAAATCACCATGGGAATTATATTAGAATAATAAGTTAATGGAATTATAAAAAAATTTGACCAATCCCTTTTGTTATAAATAATCAAAAAGGCCATGGGAGGGTTTCATTTTTGGTATATTTTTTCATATTTTCCAAAAATAATGTTCAAAAATTAATTAATAAATCCCCTCTCTTTTTGTAGAAATACCTACCCAAACACCCACTAATCTTCACAAAAAAATTTATGTATTAATTTAATCTTATTGTCTCCCTATAAATACCCACAATATTTTCCAAATCACATAAAAACTCATATATTTCTGTTAGAAGCACCCTCTCATGGTAAGTGGTCTTCTCATAATCATTTTTTTAAAAGTAGTTTTTTAGTACGATGATTTTTTATTTACAATTGTTCATGTGTTAATATTTTTTTTTATCCCATTAATATACTTGTGATTCTAATGTAATGAAATTCCATCTTTCATTCTCATTAAGCACTCCCTTGAAACATTATGTACCATTGTTATGATTTGACATTATTCAATGATCTTTTCATGTAAAACATTCATAGAGTGAATACACATCCCCATTTACACTCTCTGGGTTAACCTATATGTACCAATACCTCAATTATTAGGGACATCCACATATATATCCAATAATCCTTAATTTTGGGATTAAAATAGAGAAGATTCATCCTTGTGTTGAATGATATTTGTGGCACACAAATTCATGTACAAGATACAAATGGTGTAGGGGGAATAATTATATATGCCTCCAATGAAAAGGTTAGTGTCATTATCTTCTAATATGTTGTCTATGGTGAACCATATGTTATCCTTAGAACACAATGTTATGATATCTTCGAACCTATCCTTGAGTCATTCTTATGATGTCGATTTTTATGTTTTCAAAACATTCCTATGTTTCCATGATATTATAATCTTATATCATGCCCCCGTGTTCATGTCTAGGATTCTAAACCCTTTTGTGACACCGTGATATAACTCTTTACTATCATGTATTACCTTTATCATGTTATTCATTGATTATTCAATTAATGAGATTTATATCTCACCCTTTTAATTTTATGTCCCCACATTATTTTATGAAATGTTACAAGATCAGTGGAGAATAAGGACATGTTTGAATGGTTTTTATTAATGTTATCATAAAATTTTTTCTTATTATTAAGTTATATATCGAGTTACCCAAAGAAAATAGGACTCATGATATTTTTGGATTTTATCATACATGAAATTTTATATTAAATTCAGTTCTCCTAGTCATCCACCAACTCCACACTCCTCTGCTCAACCCTTAGACATGGCTCCCATTCTCTTAATTGGATTCCTAAACATGTATTGATCATATCCATATGGATTAATGTTATGGTTATAATTAATAAAACCCATTATGACACAACCAATACATCCTTAAAAAGTTTTATCAAGTATAACATGTGTATTCAATGATTATAATAATTGTGTAAACAAGAATGAACACATAAAATCATGTATTATGTGGTTGTGTGCAATATAAGCCCTAAAAAACCATCTAAACTTTCCTAAAATCAATGCTAGAAGGGAAGTAATATTATGTCAAAATTGAGCTCAAAGAATACATAACACTCATAATCGGTTATCACAATGGTCTCAAGGCATCCAATATGACCAGGCTCCTAGTATAACATATCCTAAATCCATTATGGGCGAGGCCTTTTGGTCATCATACTATTTCTATAAAATTGGCTTGGCCTATGGTACAACATGATACTCAAATTGATATATTAGGTAGTACCCCAAGGATTCATGATCAAACCCTATTCTTAGGCACATCACCAAAACATGTGGGCTCTCCCCCAATAATAGATAATTTTCACAAAATGGTGCACCTATCTCAATTACCATGAACATCCTCAATGTATTTTAAACACACATAATAGGGTAGAGAAAAAAATTGAAGCATATAATATCATCATGATGATATATTAGCTATACCCCAATACATGTGATCAATATAATAATTGGCCAACAAGTTAGGTAATACTACTTATGGGATCATGTGTCATAAATGTGTCTTTCCGGTCTCACACATACACACAAACATGCATATGAAATCATAGTCAATCCTGGCCAAACAGGGTATGACAACATAATATTTATAAAAGGAAACAATTGCATAATAGTGAACCCATTTTTAAGAAACATCCTACCTCAAGGTTGTTGATGAAGTAAACCAAATTCAGTTAATGATAAAATAATGAAACAAATCATACAGTACATAGAGCAAGCTCATATATCCAGAGCATTTAAATTATGTTTTATTTTATCAAGAAGTGGTTTATAATGCAGTTTAAATTTAATTACATGTCTTGAATTTCATTCTATAATCACATAACTACTGGAATCCATTAATAGAATCAATTTCAATGTATTTTGAAGGAATTAATTCCAATTTAGTGAATTAATTATTAGTCAAAGAGTGAATTATTAATTCATTTACGATTAATTAAGAGGATTTATCTTAAGAAAGGGATCATAGATCTACCCCAATCATTCATTTTAAAAGAGATCAGAGATGAGAATCATGAAAAATATGATCTCGTGATGATAGATATATGAAACTTATTAGGAATCATCCAACAATAAAGATAATTCTATCCTTGATCAAGAGAGGTTATCATTAAAATGTCGATTACACCACCAATGTACCATGAATTAATAAACATATTAAGATTATAACATTGGTCATTCAACAAGAATAGGATTAGGAATATGATCTATGAACACATACCTTTAGAAATCTTGTAGTCAATGAGATACCTTATTTTGATCAGAAAATGATGATAACATTATAGATCCAACACTTATTTATGAATAGTGGAGAAATTCATCTATGAATCATCAAAGAAACCATATATACAATGATGATATATGAACATTTAGCAAATAAAAATATGATACCAGAGTATATCCATGATGAAATTATTATTCAAGTACCACCAAATTAGTCAATGGATGACGTATTATAGGGAAATGGATGGTAGAGATTTATAGAAAAAAAAGGAATATCTATAGATCTAAATAGAGTCAAAGGACATTTATTAATGTTTTAAAAGAGTTGAAGAATGTGAATAAATAAATTCAATGAGGTTCATTAATTGTACTCCCACACTATGTGAATTGGCATGCTAGTAATGGGCCACTAGTGGCCTGATATTCTAGAGAGAATGCCATGCATTCTTTGTAGACCACAAACAGGGTGTTATAACCCCACTAGATGGAAATTTTGGTCATTATAAATATTAAAAACCATTGGTTCCTTTATAATTACATAATTTAGTCCACTAGTGATCCAATACATGTTCCATCCCTTAAATCACATCTTTCCTTTCTCCACTATATCATTTTTCTCTAAAAACATTATCATCTACTCCAATTTTATAGAAAAAACAATAGATAATGGAGAAAATCAAAAAAATGAATATCTCATACATTTAAATAAGAAATGATATTACAATCCTCTCCCTATAATGAATTCTAATTCTTGATAACAAACTTCATTGGTTATTCTCAAAAATATTAGTCCACTTGGATAGAACATCATCCTATCTCTCTCATGTATTCTCCTATACCAGTACAAGATTTCATTGAATTCAGGCAGACAATAAAATCTTTCCTCAAAGTACATTATGACCCCATTAAATGATATAAATTTGTAACAACATGTATGATGCATTAGTTACATTCTCAACATTCTCACATTCAATTAAATATATTGGATTTGAAATGTACCACAAATCTATGACACATATAACACATCGAGGATACCTATATATTGAGAAGGATGATAAAGATGGTATTACACTATCACAACCCACTTGGGGATATTGAAGGGTATAAAATAGCACAATTTTTCCTTCCTCTACGTACTCAAATTTTTATTTCCAAACTGATGAGTCAATCTCAAAAAGGATGTAATCATCTATGGAAAACTACCAAGGTCTCCTCCTCAGGTTGGAATACGACTTCTTATAGATCTATGATGTGATAAACCTATTCCCAATCAGGGGTACTCTATTAGTGCTATCCTATAAAAATCATTATCCTATAATTTATTTATCACCTTCCTCGTGCCAATAGTGAAGTGAACCATATAGCCTCCCATAAAGACACACATAAGGTTACATATGTAACGAATCTTGAGAATTTTTTATATAAACACGAAGAATGATAGGTGATAGTAATAATATCTACATAAGTCTAGGGATTAATTCTATATCATATGTTCAAGTATGAAATCCATCATCTCAATTTGTCAATCTATATATGTATGGTATGTTTATCTCAATATCAGTTGTATCCCTAATGCCTTCTTTATTCCCTACTAAAAATGTAGTGAATGATGTGATTCTGTTTTAGATACGATTCTATTAGAAATTCCATAGAATCAAAAAAACAACATCGATTTAATTCACTACTAGATCATATAAATGTTGATTCTAATGGAATAACAAGAAGTGACAAATTTCACTAAACAATCAAATTCACACATAAAATATATAAAATCCTCTAGGTCCTAATAAACCCCATGAAAAGTTATTTTATGATTTCCCCCGCTTCCACATGTAAACTCTATGTGGATAGAGAAAACCAAGACTATTTGTGAGATTTAGGATTATTATCTCAAAATTACAGAATATGGAAATGAAATTAGTGATGTACCTCTTCATTAGTGAACACCATAACTACCACCTAATTTCATGAAACAAATTTGTAACACAAGTTTGTACTCTCCACCGAGAGGTACAAACATATCTCATATTCTAATATATAATAGAATCATGTACTATTACATTTACATGTAGAAGGATCAATTCATCAACACCGAATGACTGCCTATGTGTTGGGTCACCATATAACGACCATGTTGTTTATTAAAAATTTAAATATTTTTATTACATAAACATACACTTAATAGAACCAATTTAAATGAGAGGTCTGGTGTCATGGGGGATTGGGAACATTACATAACAACTTAATACATAAATACACAATCGATATTGAAAAATTCTTTTACAGGACCAAAAAATTCCTTCATACATAGCATTTCATGGGATAACCTGAGGACATACATAAAAAAAGGGTGAGATATAATGCCTAGTAAGAGAGTAAACAATGTATAACATGAAAAATACAATACATGTTAAGAAATAGGAATTCCAATGGAGAAAAATAGAAACATGAAAATAAATTCATGGTATTGACTGATTGTCATAACATGGAAATGTGACAACATCTTAAAACACTGCATCATTAACATTAAGTAATCTGGTAAACTGTTGTCCCAAAATGATGGACAAATGTCCATTAAAGGAATAAGGCAATCCCCTATCCCAAAATGATGGAAAAAAGTCCTATTAGGGAATCATGTAGACACCTATCCCAAAATTATGATCATGATACTAAACATTACATAATGCATTGGAGCACTATCAGGGTGAACCCTTTATAATCATATCAATATCATTCTTAAAAGTTCCACATAGATCATATTACATAGAATTTGTAAACATCATAATATATACCAAAATAATGGATCTTGAAATAAATACGATAATGTATATAATAAAAATATATATTTTTGTTAAATTGAATACCCTTGATATATAAATGGGCATGGTATTCACTACAAGATGATTTTGGCACAGAAAATCATAGTGCAATTTCATCACCCTAACGGCGTGACATAAAAATTAATTTAAAAATTATTATGAGAGATAAAGGATTATCTTATCATATATACCGTAAATCGATATTAATGGGGTCATATAAATATATTTTCATCATAAGGATTTTTTATATAGAAGGTGTAACAAAATAAAGAAACATGATGAAAGAAGAGAAATGGAAGAACTCTTATGAAATTTCAGAATGGTAACAGGGGTACATGGACGGGATTAATGATAGAGAAAGATATCTATAATCATTAAAATATAATAAGGGTAGTATGGGAGAGGTTCAAAATCATATTCCATAATTTTTAATTGAAAAAATAAAAGGTAATAACAATATAAGGAAATATTGAAAAACAAATTTGAAAAAAGAAGGAATGTGGGGACCCCATACTTGGATGTGTGATACCAATGGCATGGTAGAGGCTTCATTTAAGATTTGAGACTCCTTGGGAGGACTTTAGGGAGTGGATAGAAGAGTTTGGACGAGCTCAAATGAGGTTTAGTGAAGAGGATAGGGTTATTGTGGGGGTTTATATTAGGATGTTGGATGAATTTTTTATTATTTTGGTTTTCAACACAACACACAAAAATATTCAAAAATTAAAAACATACCACGGTTTTTACTCTTGGTTTATTTCCAAAGAGGTGTGTAAAACATTATTTTATATTTTCATGGGCTGAAGATATTAAAATATGTCCCTTTATTATTTGGAGGTGAGTCACACTCTCAAGGAAATGAAATTAATATCATAAAATAATCTAATCATTTTGGAGGATTCACTAAGGCAATGTAAAATAAATAAAATAAATCCAAAATCACATTATTTTAAAATAAAATAAAATGAATTTGACTAAGATCCATTTTATGTTATTTATCACATTATTATAGGGTTGTTATGATGTCATAAAAACATACTAAATTATTATTAATATTTAATTTTTACCCAAAAATTCGAATGTCTTAGAAAATTATGAATAATTCAGCATTGGATAATTTTGAAATCCGGATTCCAAAAATAATATTTATTTTATCTAAATATTTTTCTAAATATTTTAATTTTCACTTCTAAAATGAGAACCAACATTTATTAAAAACTGAAGGGGTTTTACAAAATTAGTTTTTAAACCTTAATATAAATTACATTTGACTTCATAAAAATTATAATTTCATTAATTATTAACAAAAATAATTTGATATTAATAATTTTGTAAAATAAAATTTATTAAAAAATTCATTAATTCCATAAAAAATTCATTAATAATACACTTTCTCTTTTATCGTATAAAAATATAACTCTTATCAACCTAATCATTTATAGATAAGAATATGATATAATAATAATTTATAATAATTTTTTTATTATATTATTAAAAAATCATAATTTAACTTAATGATGTATGTATTTCTCAAATGTACCATTTTTACCCCAAAAATGAATTTGTTAAATACCTCATTTTTTAAGAATGATTATTCCCATAAAGGAATTGATGGAATAAAGATTTTATTTTTATAAAGGGATCACACAATAAGTAAATAATTCCATGTAACATAACCCTTTAATACAACCACATAACAACTAAGGGTAAGGTTTGCAATATTGAAAAAATATTTGGGAAGCTCATAAAATATCACCTGGGTGGTAATCTCTATTAACATGAACTTATTATATATGATATTATTTTAAGGATTAACTTGTTGAAACATAGTTTATGATTGGTAATGGGAAATTCCCAGTGAATCTACTTCCTTTCCAAGCTCCAAAAAATGAGCTTTGTATGGCCTGAGTGTACTGGATGAGGCCATCCTCTTTATTGTCTATGTCAAAATGTTTTTTTAAAAAAAATATATTTATATTATTTGTGTGATCACTATTAAATATATATTTTTTCAAAAGTAATGATACTTAACGTTTACTTAAACCTAATAATATAAACAAAGTGTGCATGTGTTTTCTATATCTGCAAGGAAATAAACGAAAGGTAATATTGTTCAAAAATGATCGGGTCATTACAACCATCCCCGTTAATAAATTTCACCCTTAAAATTTATTTTTCCAACACTAAAATATAGGAGGGTAACTTTGTATCATCACTTCCCCTAGTTCCCATGTTTCTTATTCAAAATTTTGTTTTCTCTACAACACATTTCTGAGGCGGACTGTATTTGTTTTTAGAACGTTTTTCCCTACGATCAATGATCTTCACCGATTTCTCAATATAAGAGAAGTGATTCTCTAATGGTACCACATTTGGATTGAGTATTTGTGATTGGTCATGTTTTTACTTCTTCAAGGGTGATACTAGGAATATGTGAAGTACAATAGATAGGTTCATTGGGAGTACTATTCTAAATGTCACTACTATGATGCGATCAAGGACCCCAGAAGGAATGATATACCATGCACTAAGAATTTCCTTCTTCTGGAATCTCATCCATGTCTTCCATAGAGATATATGGAGGTAAAATAAATCTAAAACACTAACCTCTAGGTCTTGATGATGGTTGTCATCATAGATCTTTTGTTAACTCTGGGAAGCGTTGAGATGTTGCTTCATGGTCTTAACATTCTCCACCATTTTTTCGACAATTTATGTACATAGAATATTTTTGCCTCCAACTTCATCACAAATTTTTAGTGTTCTTCACCACCTCCCATTACATGCTTTAATAGGATCCATTTGGATTTTTGATCTTAAAGTATTTTTGTAAGGAAATTCAACCAGAGGAATATGTTGATCCCATCATCATTTGAAGTCCATTGAGTATAATATCAACATGTCCCCAAGTGTTTGCATAGTCCTATAATATTGCACACTATTTTGTGGATGATAATGCATACTAATGATCAACTCAGTATTTAGAGAAAGTTGGCGACTCTTCTATATCATAGAGGTGAATTGTCACGACCCTTCCATGGGGCCCGTGCCATGACTACCCCAAGCTCGCCTTCCATAGGTTAGGGGCTGGCGACTAGAACCTAAGGCATGAATCCCAATAACTAGGAAGGCATTTACTTTATAAAAACAATCAAATACAACCAGAGTACAAGTGGAAGTAATACCCTAAGTACAAAAGAATGTGCTGAAAGGTAAGTGGGCCAAAATACAAACCCTACTGAAAAGTATAGCTACAACTGAACAAAAGTACAACAGAAATGAAAAACAGCTAGAAGATAGAAGCAGCTCCTGGGCGTCCACCTCGGATCCTACCTGAAGGTTAGGTATAGATAGCCTCCTCAACTCTCTCCCCCTTCAACCTTCTCTGAGTACCATCTCATTGCGGAGTCCACCTTCGTGTACTGACTCATTGTGAGGTCCACCTCTGGGTAGCGTCTAGTCCTCGATCACTTGATCTCAGTCAGCACTGGCCGTCTTCTGCATCCAACACAATGAGGTGCATGCATAGCCTATGCAGGGGTGAGTATACGATACTCAGTTGGGACCCCGAGACCCTCAAGGTCTCACTAAATCCAACATGGATAATCACAAAGAAAGATCTCAACAGATAACCCTTACGTAGGTATAATCCCATACTTATACCTAAGTTATCATGTAGCCCATCTCAGCCACGAGGTATCACACTGATATGAAGTCGATGGATAACCACTACTTAGGTATATTCCGATACATCTACATAATTTTTCAAGCAACCCATCTCAATCATGAGGAAAACACAAAGGTCATTGACTCATCTCAAACAAGGATTTTCATTAACGAAACCGCAACTGCTGAAGAGATCCTCCTCTGTCGAGTACAATGATCTTGTCACGACTCCGAGGCGCTTATCACTAACATTAGACTGTTGAGTTACTCCTCTTGTTGAGTACCGCAGGTCAGCCACCAAAACACTGTAGTTCTCCCCGTCGGGGTCGGCCACCCAAACACAGTAGTGCACCCCCCTAATAGCATGCAGAGGTATTCCTTTTGTCGAGTACTGTGGGTCTGCCATCCAAACACATTAGTTCTCCCCGCCATGGGTCCACCACCCAAACATAGTTGTTCTTCCCACCGGACTATACAATTCACTCCGACTCGAATCGGACAAGAAGTCATCAGATCTCAGCTAGCTACACGGTCTCCCTACTCCATACGCTCGTCTCCGGATGGTCCACTCCATGAGCTGCTGATCAATTCTCAACGTATCATTAAGTCCCACGAAGATGTATCTCAATGTACCACCTTGTCACAGGGGTCTCAATGCAACAGACGACACGTCAATCGGACGCCCAGTTTGTGAGTTATTAGCCTTTTATTCCCGAGGGCCTAGTTGGTTTCGTGTATGAACCATCCCGGTCATATCTCAATTGTACCCCGAACTCACATAGGGTATACTCAAAGGGACCGATTCTCAACATGAACACCAATTCCACTGACGGTTCTCCAAACGGACGTTCGATCTGAAAGTTATCGGCTTTTCCGTTCCAGGGGCCCGGTTGGATTTCGGGTACAATCTAACCCGGCCATATTCCAACTACATCCAAAACATAGGTTAAGTATACCAAAAGAACCATATCATCACGAGGAATCCATCAATGTCGATGGCACGTCAATCAGACGTCTGGAACTCATGTTATATGCTTTTACGCTCCGAGGGCCCGATTGGATTCAGGATCAAACGGACCTGGCCATACCTATACTTATCCCAAACATCGATTGAATTATACATAAACGACCATCTCGATCGAAGTATCCCAACGCAACTGACGGTGAATCAATCGGAGGTCTGTAGCCCATGATATGGCTGTTTGAACGAAACTGCCCGAAAATAGGGGGTTTGGGCTCGGTCCGACCCGGCCCAATACCCCCTGGGTCGGCCCGAACTGGGCGACCTGACCTGGGTCCGGGTCCGGCCATGATGGGAGCAGCCCGGCCCTGCACGGGCGGTCCGGACCAATACTGGCGGCCCGGCCCTGCCTGGGCAGTCCGGCCCGGCGCTGGCGGCCCGGCCCGGCGCTGGCGGCCCGGCCCGGCGTGGGCGGTCTGGTCCAACGCGGGCGTGGCTAGGCCCTTGGTCGAGCGGAATGCGGAGGCCCCCCCCCCCCTTAATTTGAAACGGTAGACCCTGTGGGGTCTACCCTAGGATATTGCCGGGGTTTCTGACCCCCGGTCTTCAAGAGAAATGTTCGGCCATTATGGCCGTCCGGTTGTGCCACGCGGGACCCGAAGGGGGTCCCGCCTCTTGGAGCACCGGCGGCCGGTCTTCTTCATCCCCGCGTGGTCCAACGGCACCATGCCCCCATCGCCACAAACACCAATGAAGATCGTCAAGGAGAAATGGGAGGATATTCGGCCGTGTTTGTGCAGTCCGAACTCCTCCCTGTTATGTCGGTATCAAGCGGCCATTAATTAAATAGCGAAGAAAGACAAATTTAATCTTGAACAACAAAAAACCGTACATCAACAAAACATGTCAAACGATGGGCATCGTGTAAAATGGCGCCGTGGGGTGAGCTTCCATAGACATCGACGAAGAGTGTCAGAGGAGGAAGTGGCGTCTCCCCTTTTCATCTCGGAGAAATGAAAAGGAAGCGTGTCATTGGAGAACTCCCGTGTCGGTGTCTCTTCCCTTATCGTGGAGGAAGAAGAAGTTTGAAGAAATTGCTTCACTTCCTTCAGGTCCTCGGACATTCTTCGTGCCATGGAGTGTTCTTTGCCAGAGTTATTCTTTGTCGAGGGAAGAGTGGTCTTCTTCCAATTCTCCAGAGGTTTCCCCAAAAAATATTTGCTAAGGAAAATATTTCGAATAGATCTCTCCCATCTTAAAGAAGAGCCATGCAAAACTAATTAATTTCAACACTCCTAATAAATAAATTAGGATAATCACATAATTAACTTATCTTGGGCTGGCATAATTAATTAGAGAGAGAAGAAGGTGAAGGGTTAATTTAAAATTCAAAAAGTGAGGGGTTTTACATTAATTACAAGGGGTTTAAATGGGGGAAAGTTCATGGGATTTAAAGGGAAGGTAAAGGGTTGGGGTTTCGTGCGGAACCCACCACCCTTGGTCATACCCTCCCATGGGAAGTTTGGTGGGGTGTGGCCCCACATCCAAATTATCTATGGAGAAATTAACTTCCACATAAAATAAATTGTAACAATACAATTTATTTAAGACTTATCCAATCCCCAAAAATTAAACACCTCATGCTACAAAATGAAACTGTGCTTAAGGTCCCCTTAAGAAATTACTGGCGCTGCGAGTTCATCGGTGCCTCGGATTTCAATTCCAAGAACCGGTTCAAAAGATAGAAAACCCCTCTCATTCGTTCATTGAACGTACCTGAGCTAAACATCAGAAATTGATTCAGGGCACACCGGGCCTCAGAATAAAGTGCCGTTAGAAACCATACACTCGCAAAATTCCAAAGAAATTAGGAAAAAAAATTCCTTGAAATTTTCGGATCTTTACATTACTCCCACCTCAGGGTTTTACGTCCCTGTAAATCTTCAACACACAATAAGGAAAACAAAGTGGTAATGAGAACACATCTGAGCCTTCCGCTCCCATTTAATCTCCTGGAGGTTATCGTGCTACCAGTGAAAGCGCACCTGAGCAATCGACCGTTCATGTAGGAACTACTCCTGTCCACCCTCAATCTCCACGGGAACCTCTGTTCATGTATCCCTGTCATCGACGTCCAACTCCCAATGGTCGATGATGTGTGAAGGATCGTGCACGTATATCCTCAGCTGAGATACGTGGATGACATCATGCACCCGGTGCAACTGAGGTTGAATGTTCAAGTGGTAAACCACCTTGCCTACCCTACTGAGGACCGAGAATGGTCCGTTGAACCTCAGTGATAACTCACCGCCTCATCCACATCTTTATAAACCTCGTTGAGGTGAGACCCCGTATAAGGGCATGGTCTCCATCCTAGAACTCTTGAGGCCTCTATTTCCTGATTAGAACTGAAACTCAAAACACTTGCTGCCAGGAGGGTAAGGTTGATTGAATCAAAAGTGATTGGTCTCACCCTCCTATGCATGAGTTTATCCCGTGCTGCCTGGGGTTTCCTTTTCGCCGACCAATGAAAACCCATTCCAACGTTGTAGGTATGCCATAACCTTTTTTCCTAATACAGTCAATCTGTGTATAAACTGTGGATCCAATCCATGCTCAGACCAACGTCGTAAGGCCTCGACCCTGCCACCAAGAGGTTCCAACCGAAACTCTTGCCTCAAGAGTCGGATCAGACTGTCGGTGTAAGTGTGATTATTGGTTCTTCTCCCAAAGGTATCTCCAGACATGAGGGTCCAGTAAACGGTTTTGACCGGAAACTCTAGGTATGGGCAAGATTCATGGGAGGAAAGAATGATCCGTATCAATTTCTGTTGTTATGGAAGCTAGAAGTGGACACACACTGTCTCTCAAATCATTCTTAGAGCTATTGGGTCATACTCCTCGACTTCATGTAGCCTCTCTCTTCCCCTGCCCTCCAAATCCCTGAGCCTGGCGGGGATAACAATGTCAGGTGGCTGTAACATGTCGTAATGTACACTGCATCATGCTGCTCTCCTAGCTCTGCCTCCACGTTCGCTACTCTGCAGATTCATCTGTTCTTGACGCTTCTTGTTCATGAAACATTTTACATGCCCGAGTCTCTGAGACTGGCACCAGTTTCATGTTTCATACTGCATTGTGCAGTCTTCATCCACTCCTGGATGATCTGCACCTTCTACATCATAGCTCGTACCATCTTTGGTCGGTAGTAAGTTAGCCGACGTGGTCAGTCAGTCAATAACCACCCTTCTTTGCCTACGATCTGTAAGAGCAGCTAAGATTTCTCCTTTGCTGAAAAGAGAAATCTGGTCTCATCCCCTAGATGAACCATGTTATTTTCCTAATACAGTCAATCCTGACATGAATGGTACTATTTCATGCCATGGTTGATGTCTTAAGGCCTCGACGCTACTACCAAGAGATCCAATTATTACTCTCTCCTCCAAGGGTCGAGTCACACTGTCGGTAGCAGTGTGTGTTCACCGGGTCTCCTCCAGTAGAAATCTCAAAAGTGAGGGTCAAGTCAACAGTTTTAACAAGGACCTATTAGTATCATCCAACCAAAAGGATGGTAAAGTAAGCATCACAATTATTAGTCTATTTTATTACTGCAGCTCGAAGTACAAAGACACAAATACAACAGCAACATGGAACTATAAGTACCATGAACAAAATGAATCAACTAGTTCTGCTCTTATCCACCTGCTTCCGGAGCTCTAATGCCATGTACACCAATTGGTTTTTTCTTAAGCACCCGTCGCTACTTCTGTCTCGGTGGATCCTCCAATGCCTGCAGATCAACTGTGTGGTGAGTCGGACAGTCACATGCCATGTGACCCATCCTGCCGCAGGCATAACACTTCCTGCTCTTCGTATGGATGGTTCTATTTCGTGTTCCTCGCATAACCAAACATGTATCCCGAGGTCTCCCACCTGCTGGTCTGGTCCTCTTAGACCCCTTCATCATCTATCTACTGCCCATAGATGATTCGGCTACTGATGGAAAATTATGCGGCAAAGGAAGCATCTCCTGAGTACACTCGGTTTGTAGAGTCACTGGTATAAACTCCACCCAGAAGAAGGTCTCGAAGTCTTCCCAGGTGAAGGTCATATCATCGCAAAACTGGAACATGTGGCTCCACCACCTCTCAGCTGCTCCCTGGAAGAGGCTAACAGCTAGGAACACCAACAATTCTGCGGGTGTCCCAGCTGTGTGGAGAGCTCATGCTACAAATTACAGCCAGTGTCCAGCAGTCTGAAAATCTGACTCACCTCAAAACCTCATAGGCCTCTAACGCTGGAACTCGTGCATCGCGCTCAAGTGGTGTGCACTCTCTCCTGGTGTCTCAACTGGTGGAGGGCCCTGCACCGATGCCTTATTGCTCAGAGGGATGTCAGTACGTACATCTCTCGGGGCTCTAGCTGGTCGTCCGCGGAAAGGCATCCTGAAAGAAACAGATGTGACACGGTCAAACGATTATACCTGGTGAGATGACCTGGTTTGAGCAGTTTTAAGGGAAAATCGTTGAAAACACACACACAATTAGTGTTTTCATACACTAAGTCGGAAATCAGAAGTCAGGGTCCTAGTGTATGGATACATCGGTCGCCCGCACCAACCCTGGACTCCCTGAACTAAAAACCATACTTGGTACCCTTAACACTATTTCTACATAGAAAAGAAATATCAGAGTTATAATTTCTACGGTAGAACCGACTCCTCTAATAACAATTTTTCACGACCCCTCCTCAGGGCCCGTGTCGTGACCCCCCCCCCCAATCCTGCCTTCCATAGGCCAGGGGCTGGCGACTAGCACCTAAGGTTTGATTCCCGATAATTGGGAAGAAATTTCCTTTATAAAAAAAATACAACTAGAGTACACACGAAAGTAATACTCTAAGTACAAAAGAAAGTTTTGAATGATAAATGGGCCAGAATACAAACCCAATTGAAAATTACAGAGACAAATGATCAAAAGTACAACATAAATGACAAACAGCTGGAAGATAAAAGCAGCTCCTGGGTGTCCACCTCGGATCCTACCTGAAGGGTAGGTACAGATAGCCTCCTCAACACTCTCGCTTGCCAACCTCCTCCGAGTTCCATCTCATCATGAAGTCCACCTCTAAGTACTGACTCTTCATGAGGTCCACCTCCGGGTACCCTCCTGTCCTCGATCACTCGATCTTAGGCAGCGTTGTCCATCGTTTGCATCCAACACAACGAGGGGTGGGCATATCCCGTGTAGGGGTGAGTATACGATACTTAGTAGGGACCCCGAGACCCTCAAGGTCTCACTAAATCCAACAAGGATAATCACAAAGAAAGTTCTCAACAGATAACCCTTACAAAGGTACAAGCCCATACTTATACATAAGTTATCATGTAGCCCATCTCATCCACGAGGTATCACACAGATATGAAGTGGATGGATAACCACTACTTAGGTATATACCCATACATATACGTAAGTTATCATGTAACCTATCTCAATCATGAGGAAAACACAAAGGTCATTGACTCATCTCAAACCAGGATTTTCATTAACGAAACCGCAACTACTGAAGATCTCCTCCTCTGTCAAGTACACTGATCCTGTCATGACTCTGAGGCGCTACTCACTAACCTTATAATTCTGATTTACTCCTCCTATCGAGTAGCGCGGGTCAGCCACCCAAACACAGTAGTGCTCCACGCTAGGGTCTGCCACCCAGACACCGTAGTGCACCCCCCCTAATAGCCTGTAGAGGTACTCCTTATGTCGAGTACTGTGGGTCTGCCACCCAAACACAGTAGTGCTCCCTGCCAAGGGTTCGCCACCCAAACACAGTAGTGCTTCCCACTGGACTATAAAAGTCACTCCGACTCGAATCAGACAAGCAGTCATCAGGTCTCTGTACTCCATACGCTCGTCTCTGGGAGGGTCCACTCCACGAGATTCTGATTGATACTCCATGTATCACAAATTCCCACGAATTAGTATCTCAAATGACCGCCTCGTCATAGGGGTCTCAACGCAATAGACGGTGCGTCAATCGGACGCCCGGTCTGTGAGTTATTTGCCTTTTAGTCCCGGGGGCCTGGTTGGTTTCGTGTACGAACCAACCTGGCCGTATCTCAACTATAGCCCAAACTCACATAGGGTATACTCAAAGGGACAAATTCTCAACGTGACCACCAATTCCGGTGACAATTCGTTAAACAGACATTCGGTCTGAAAGTTATTGGCTTTTCCGTTCATAGGGCCTAGTTGGATTTCGGGTACAATCCTACCCATACATAATACAAATAAGTCCAAACCATAGGTGATGTATACCAAAAGATCCTCCTCATTAATAAGAATCTAAAAAAGTCGACGACACGTCAACCGGACGTCCAGAACTCAAGTTATATGCATTTCCGCTCTGAGGGACCGGTTGGTTTAGGGTTCGATCCACCCTAGCCATATCCATACTTCGCCGAATCATCGAGTGTAATACACCGAAACAACCACTTAGATCCAAGGATTTCAAGGCAACTAACGGTGCATCGATCAGAGGTCTGTAGACCATGATATGAGTGTTTGAACGAAAATGCCCGAAAATAGGGGGTTTGGGCCCGGTCTAACCCTACCCAATACCCCCTGGGTCGGCCCAATCCCGGTCGACCTGACCTGGGTCCGGGTCCGGTACAGTTGGGCGTGGCCCGGCCCGGCGCGGGCGGTTCGGCCCAGCGCGGGAACGGCTCGACTCGTGGCCGAGCGGGATGCGAAGGGGGCGCCACCCCCCCCCCCCCTTAATTTGAAATGGCGGAACTTGTGGGGTCCGCCCTAGGACATTTCCGGGGGTTACGACCCTTAGTCTTCAAGAGAAACAGTCGTCCATAATGGTCGGTTGGTTGTCCAACGCGGGACCCGCGGGGGGTCCGGCCACTTGGAGCGCTGGTGGGCGGCTTGGTCGGCCGCCCCGTGCTGAACTGCCATGGGATAAGGTCGCGGCTCTTGTCTGACCGACACAGAGCGATGGTGTCGTGCCCCTCCGCCGTGGCCTGTTCTTGGCCACGGCCTCCTTTGACCTCACTGGCACTGCGCAACAGCGCCGCACACCATCGCCACGGCCCGCTCCGGCCATGGTCTTCTTCGTCCTTACGCGGTACAACGACACCGCACCGCCAACACCACAAACACCAATGAAGATTGTCAAGGATAAAGGGGAGGATAATCAGCTGTGTTTGTGCGGTCCGAACTCCGACTATTATGTCGATATCAACCATCCATTAATTAAGCAGAGAAGAACGATAAATTAAATCTTGAACAACAAACACCCCTACCTCAATGAAAAATGTCGAAGGACGGGCGTCATAGAAAACGACGTCCTTGGGTGATGATCTATAGACATTGATGAAGACTGTCCGAGGAGGAAGCGGTGTCTCCCCTATTCATCTCGGATAAAAAGAAAGGAATCGCATCGTTGGAGAACTCCCGCGTCGGTGTCTCTTCCCTTGTCGCGGAGGAAGAATAAGTTTGAAGAAATTCCTTCACGTCCTTCAGGTCGTGGAGCTTTCTTCGTGCTTTGGAGTTTTCTTCACCGGAGTTATTCTTCATCTAGGGAAGAGTGGTGTTCTTCCAATTCTCCAGAGTTTTCCCCACAAAATATTTGCTAAGGCAATTATTTAGAATAGACCTCTCCCATCTTAAATAAGAGCCATGCAAACCTAATTAATTTCAACAATCAAAATAAATTAATTAAGTGAATCACCTAATTAACTTATCATGGGATGGAATAATTAATTATAGAGAGAAGAAGGTGAAGGGTTAATTTAAAATTCAAAAGGGAGGGGTTATACATTAATTACAAGGGGTTTAAATGCTGGAATGTTCATGGGAGTTAAAGGGAAGGTGAAGGGTTGGGGTTTTGTACGGACACCACCACCCTTGGTCATACCCTCTCATGGGATGTTAGGTGAGGTGTGGCCCCACCTCTAACTTCTATATAGAGAAATTAACTTCCACATAAAATAAATCGTAACACTACAATTGATTTAAGATTTATCCAATCCCCAAAAATTAACCACCTCGTGTGACAAAACGCAACTGCACTTAAGGTCCCCTTAAGCAATTACCGGCACTGCGAGTTCTTCAGTTCCCTTGGATTTCAATTCCGAAAATGGTTCAAATGATAGAAAACCCCACTCGTTCGTTCACTGAATGTACCCGAGGTAAACTTCAGAAATTGATTTCGAGCACACCGGGCCTCGGAATCAAGTGCCGTCAGAAACCGTGCACTCGCAAAATTCGAATGATATTAAGAAAAAAAAATTCCTCGAAATTTGGGGTCTTTACATGAATCTTATATCTCTATCAGATGTAACCAATAGGGGTACACAAAACAACCTTACCACTTCTCTGATGTATATCCATACCAGTAGATCAAATGGGGAATCATATCGAATTGCAAGGAAGTGTGAAATATCAATAAGATGATACACCACAACCCAGATAACATTATTTCCTATGGATGTCTTCAGATGTTTGGTGAGAATGTCCTTGTTGATGTTCTCCCATTTCCATGTCGGAATGGGTAATGGTTGAACCGTCCCATTTTATTTCTACCTCTCATCCATCTCTTCCAGATATACCAGACACATTGATATAAATTTGGATATCAACTTCATCATCTTATCCCACCAATAATGCTCTCATAGATCTCCATACATATTTTTGTTTCCTAAGTTAATGGAGAAATTCGAACTATCTGCATCATCCGAAAGTTCATTCCTTAACTATCGATTTTTTGGAACACTTAGTCTTTACCAAAATTTCAGAATTCATTCTTCATTAACATTGCACTCTGAGGATTTCCATTTTTTTATAGTTTCCACTTTCTTATGAATTCCCACACTATCCATTCGAGCATCCTTTAACCTCTCCAGAAGAGATGGTTGAGAAATAATTTTTGAAAGGATTGATGATGTTCCTTCTTTTATGATTACCATGTCCACACTCTTCATGTATTGGATGTTTGGGTCATTATTAAATCTTATTAATCAGTGATTTTAGGTGTCCTTTATACTTAGTGTTTTGGCCACATTATCCACTTTCCATCGATATTTCTATATTTTCCCCATAGATGTAATGTTTCCAAATTTGTAATGTAATGGTCACTATAAAATAATATATATGAATTGTGGGATAGTTTTTAACACGAAATTACAACTGCCTTGAGGCATCGGAGATGAATTATTCATTCTACACCAACACACAGGGCATGCCCTTCTCCGAAGCATCGCTAAAGATTAGGAAAATCTCCCCACTGGTGGGTAATTTGAGAAAAAGTGCAGTGATAAACCTCTTCTTCTAATCCATGAAGCTCTCATGGCATTCATAATTACATGAAATCCTAACTCGCTTTCGAGTTAGCTTAGTAAGAGGATTTTTCAATCATGAGTAATTTCTCACAAATTGGTGATAATATTTATATATAACAAGAAAGCCACAAATATCCATCACTTAACATGGCCTCAACCATCCCCCAATTGATTTTTTTTGGTAGGATCCAAAAATATCCCAATGATTTTGATGATATTCTGCAAGAATGAAACTACCATCAACTAGAACACACACTTTATGTACTTTTCATAGAGCTTCTCCTTTCACAAGTACTCTAGTACATTGCATTGAATCTCTTTATGATCCAACTTTTATTTTTAGTATAATAGAATATCATCTATAAAGACGACCACAAATATGTCTAGGAAATCTATTAAGACTCTATTTATAAAGTCCAATTAGATTTCTGGAGCATTTTTGATTCCGGAAGGCATTATTATGAATTCATGGATCTCGTTCCTTATACGAAAAGTAGTATTGGGGATATCCTTCTTCTTTACCTTTACATTGTAATATCTTAACCACAAATATACCTTGGAGAGTTATTGTGATAAACATAACTTATTAAAAAAATAATCAATTCCTGGAAGAGGAATCTTTTACTTTATTGTGATTTTTTTGAGATCACAATAATCAATGCAAAGGCACATTGACGCCTCCTTCATAAGGAAGAGGACTGGTTCACCCCATAGTGAAGCACATGGTCATATAAACCCTTTATCATGATTCTCCTATTATTTTTTCATTAGCTCCTCATGGTCCTCAAAATCCATTCTATACAGATTCTTGGATATTCTCCATGCCCAAAATATAAGATCACCCGAGAATTCCCCATCTCTTATAGGAGGAAGACCATGAAATTCATCGAGAAACACATCAACAAATTCCCTCACGATAGACATTTTTTTGAGGATGGTTCCTTCCTTAGACTCAATAATCTGATAATGATATGCATGCTCATAGGGAAGAAATATCCATTTTGCATATGATGGTGTTAAAGAAGATTCATCCTCCTCCTTGAACTGGTATATAATTGGGGGTTGAATCACTATATATAGAGTGATTTACCTCTCACAAAAATTTATATAGAGTCTATATAAGTAATGCCAATCCACAACAACAATTGCATCAAATTACACCATGGGAAGTATGATGAGGTACACTAGGAAGTTCAAAAAATATATTGTTATAGGGGAGGAAATATATTAATGGGATGCAGTAATTGCACCATTTTCTGTTTTCACCAACATATCTACATTCATTATTTGTGGGGAGGTTTTTATTATTATACTAATCTTTCGGGATGTAATGAATTAGTAGAATCGGAATAAACAAGTATTCCTTATCCTTGAATGAATTACTAGAGTACCAGTCACCACTTCATTTTTGGGATTCACATCATATGTGGGGATGAAAAAATCCATCCTTTACTACCTCATAGGTTGTTGGTTGCCTCCAATTACCCTTAGCTTAGATTACAAATTCACAACGTGCCCAGGTTCTATGTAGTTGTAGAAATGAACAAAGTGTTTAGGGTCAACCTGAGTGCTCCTTTCCTCTATCACATGGGTGGGTTTCTCATTTCGGAAACTCATTGACTAGGTTTCCTTTTCTTTCACACCTAAATAATTTCCTCATCTACTTCAAGAAATTTTCAGGGTTCTTCTTTCCATGCCTTTGGAAGTGGGGTATTATAATTTCATATAAAAATTTGATTTATAAATTAGACCAACAAAATTAAAGTCCACATTCCACTTCATATCCCCATGATACCCCTGAGATTATCCCACCTCCATTTCAACATTGAGGGAACATCGGGAAATTACCTAATACCTATTAATGTCAAAGATCAATATTCCATTCTTTAGTCTAGGTTTTATCCCAACAAAGAAGTGTTGAACCCTGAATTTGGGGGTAACGTCATTGATGGAGGCGTATCATGCAAGCCTTTTAATGTGTTCCTCATTCACTATGATGGATTCATATTCTTTTTTCATTAATGAAAGGAAATATCATTCCATATTATGTCTGAGGGTGTGAGGAAGATATTTATCAATTTTTTTTACAGAAATACATCAATCCCATCTCATTGATCTCTTCATCAAGATTCATATTAATGATTAATGTCCACCATTGATCTGATTCACCATCTATATTATTATAATCCAAAATTGAGTTCTATTATTCGGAACATTGAGGGATGGAGAAGATCTTTTCAATGGAGTTTATCCATTGTATGGAAATTGAGGGATCAGATGATCCATTGAAATTAGGAGGCATTTGTCCCAAAAGCACGAAAGTGATTCTTGTTGATACATGGGGGGCATAGGAAGTTCCTCTTGACCCATGATTCGGTTGAAAGCATGAGTTAACTGAGAGATTATCATTAAATTTATTGTGATTACTGCTCTAAAAGGATTGTGCATCTCATTAGAATAGTCATCACATTGATATTCACATTGGTTGTTTTCCCGAGTCCTATTATTACTGAAAATTGGATATAATAAAAATAAAATTATGGGTAAGTATTTTAATTTATTTAACATGTAAAGGGGAATCCAACAAAAAATGGATAACTTATTAATTTCATTTATTTCCATAAAATTTGAATATCTAGTTTTGAATCAAATTAATCCATGATATATTTCCTAACATATATTCTTATGGGATTTTATTATTACTCCATTAATAACTCTCCATACAAAGAAACTGAATTTACCGAATCATATCCACCGGGATTCTTGAACCAAGAGTGTATTATGGCCTCTTTTCATGCACCTATTCTTATTTGAGTATAGCATAAACCAGTGTTTTAGGGTTTTACCCCTAGATACATTTTTGGATGAGCCACCTATACTTATCAGTATCATGTTAGGGATGTATTGGTATGATAAACCATATAATATATACTACCCAAATTGAGGGATTATTTTACTATACATAATCTTGTCCTTAAGGCATTAACTGGGGTTTTCTAATCCTAATCCCAATAATAACTATTCTTATCCTCTAAAAACAATTATAACAACACTTCTATTTATTACACACTAAAACATGATTTATCACATAAACATTCCCTTAATACAACCTAGAAGATCAATAATTATAGTATTTTTGGGAATTATAAACATTACATGATAAAAAATGACATAAAATAAAACAACATTATTGAAAAATTATTTTACATGAACAAAATTTTCATTTGATATTAGCATTGAAATGGATAACCTCAATACATACATAAGAAAATACTGAGCTTTATAGACCAGTGAGGGAGTAATCAGGGGACTACATGAAGAATAATATATATGTTAGATAATAGGAATACAAATAAAGTGTGATAGAAACACGAATATAAAGTCATGATATAGAAAAATTGTCTTAACATTTAAATGTGGCATCATCTTAAAACATTTAATTATTAACATAACGAAATCAGGTAAACCCCTGTCCCAACACAATTAATAAAAGTCCTATAATGGAATCAGGTAAACCCATATTCAAAAATGAGAGAAAAAAAGACATATCGAGGAATTAGGTAAACCAATTTCCCAAAATTATGTATTCAGATACAAAACATTACCCAATTCATTGGAGCGCTAATAGGGTGCACCCATCATAATCACTTCAATGTTATGCTTAAGTTTCCCAAATATATCATAAAACATGGATCCATTCAACATAATCCACTATTCCATTATAAAGGAACATGTAATAAATACATGAAATTATTTAATAATAAATTCTATCTATATAAAGCTGAATACACTTGATAGAGAAATGGGCATGTTATTCAATACAAAAACATTTTGACATGGAAATTCACTGTGAAATTTCGGCAGCCTAACAACGTTACATAAAAATTCATAATAACGATTAATGATAGAGAAAGGGGTATCTCATCATATATAAATAAAATTTAAATTAATATAGTTATATAAATACATGCCCAATTATAAAGAAATTTGATATAGAAGGCATAACATAATAAAGATACATGATGAAAGAGGATAAATAGAACAACTCTTTTTATATTTCGGCATAGTAAGAGGTGTATATGGGAGAGATTTATGACATAGAAAAATGTCACTAGTAATTAAAAAAATATTAAGGGAATTATAGTGGATGTTTAAGATAAAATCCCATCACTTTTAAAATAAATATAAATGGGTATAACAATATAATTAATCATAGACAAAAAAACTGAGAAATGAAGGAAAGTGAGGATCAATTACATGGATGTGTTATTCTAAAATCCTTGGATAGGCTTCCTGGGAGCTTGGGGGAACCATATGAGGGACATATGGAGTGTATATAAGAGTTAATAAGAGCTTACATGAGTTTACATGAAGATTAAAGGGTGCTTGGGTGGGCTTATTTTTGAAAGGAGGGAGAATTCTTTATTATTTTTTATTTGGAAACAACAGACTAAAATATTCAAAACCACACAACATCCCACAAGTTTTACCCATGTTTTTTGAAAAATAAGAGTAGAAAGAATTATTTTATAAGTCCATTGTCATATGTTGTAAAAATACTTCCCTTTCTTGTGTGGAGTTGAGTCGCATTTGCAAGGAAATGAATTTTAAATCATAAAATTAAATATACCTTTTGGCTGATTCACTATGGAATTATAAATTAAATCAAATAAATAAAAATTAACATTATTATAAATTTCATATATATATTTGGTAGACTATCCATTTTTTTTATTTATTAAATCACTATTGGGTCATTATAATGTCATAAAAAGACATTATATATTTATATATTATTTAATATTTACCCAAAAATTTGACTGTCTCAGAAAATTATGAAAAATTCACTATTGGATAATTTAAATGTTCACATTCCAATAATAATAATAATTGTATCTAAATAATTTTCTAGATATGTATATATTCACTTTAAAAATGATAATTGTCATTGATCGAAAATTTAAGGTGTTTGAAAAAAATATTTTTCAATCCTTAAAAAATTACATTTAACTTCATAAATTATATATACTCAGTAATTATTAATAAAAGAAATTTTATAATAATATTTTATTAAAATAAATCTTATTTAAAAAATCCATTAATTCCTCAAAATAAATTCTTTAAAATTACACTTTTAGTTTTATCGTATAAAAATGTAATCTTATCAACCTAATAATTTATAGATATGGAACTGATATAATCACAATTTTTATGAATTTTTTTATAATATTATTAGAAAATAATATTTTAATATAATAATTTACATATTTCTCAAAAGTTCTGTTTTTACCTAAAAATTCAATTTATCAAATTCATCATTTTTTTAAGAAATACTATTCACATAAAGGAATTGATGGAATAAAAATTTATTTATAGAATGGGATTTCACAATAAGTAACAAATAACTTGTCATATAACCACTTATAACCAAAAAATAAGACCTAAGGGTTTGGTGTGTTTTGGTCATAGACTCTTGGGGCAGCTCAGATAACATTTCCCAAGCGGTAATCTGTATTTACTTGAACTTTTCCCATAAGTGATTTTGTTCAACCTTAACATGTTGAAGCTCGGCTTGGTCTTGGTCAAATTTAATCCCAATGATGATGCCATATTTTCATGCTTCGAAAATGATTTTCATACGTCTTATGTTTACTTAATGAGGCCATCCATTCCTTTTTTAGCATCGAATTGATTTTTTTTAAACATTTTATTTATATCAGTTGCATGATCACTATTCAACTGATATAATATCCTTGATAATGATAATTAAATGTAATTTAGATCGAATAATAAAAAAGAGTTCATGTATTTTGTATATCCATAAGACATGAACCGAAATGGAATTTTTATTCATAAATGGGGTAATTACACACCACCATATTATAGTTCTCACATCACAACACACCCTAGGTGAAAATCCTCTCCATCCATTACATAGTCCACCAAGGAAAATATGAACAAAAAATGAGAACAGATAATTTATCCCAAATCTTCAAGGGCATTGATCCTCGAGTCTTATAGCTGGTCCATCTGATACCACCATTCCCCTAAAAGTCATTCACCAACCTCTTAAGAAACCTATGTATTACAAATAAGTGAATCTAAAATTATGATTCTTTTTTCTAGTAGTAATAAATAAAAATGTCAATCTTCTATAGATACTCAACCCTATGATATATCCTCTTATTCAAGACGCACTTTAATAGGATATAGAAATTTATTTTATAGTTAGTGTAAAAAATATACCTCTTTCTAAGAAGAAATTTTTTTCAGCACACCAAACAATAGTCTATGAATTCCATCTCTATTTATTATGTAGAGTAGTTTTCTCATGGTTTCGTATCCAGAAATACCTATATGATACACTAAATTCTCACACCATTATTAATACCCAAAAACTAACTCATTATGAGTCATGATAAACATTATAGATGATCCTTGAATTGAAATAATCAACACTCAGGCTATAGCCAACATCATTTCTAGCTCCGGAATTTCATCATTACACTAGTCTACCACTGATTCCTTACTCCCTTCATCATCATAATAGTCAATGGTGATGATAAATGAGATAACACCAAAATTATATATTATGATTATCGAAATAAACCAATAAATCTCTTGATCTCAAACACATTTTTGTGATGTGTTAGAATATCACTTCCTTCACTATATCTTGGTCAATCGATACACCTGTATTAGACAACACATTCCCCTAAAATATCAAATCATATATTCATGTGATCTAGTTTTACCATAAGGCATAAGCATATTGTACCAGATGTATACATAAAAATGTCTTGATATATATTTCTTATAGATCTATGTTCGGTGAGTTGATGGGGATGTAGTGAATGAATATTATGAAAAACAAGAAAAATACTAGGTGGAAGATCTTTTTTCAAGAGAGATATGAAAACTGCAGACATATTAACACATCCAAAGAGATTCTCCAAGTACTTGTATAGACCTTACCTACTCTAAAACACCATCATTGGTATTTTTTACTCTCTAACCCAATTTATGTAACAACCCAATTCATTTTCAATCTTGGAGAACCACCATGATCCCTAAACCTATTTAAAAAGTTCTTCCATCCATGGAAAATGATATATGTTATTCATCATTACCTAGTTTAGCTTCTAGTAAAATATGAATATAGAATCCTATTACATGCCTTCTGAGATTTTTTTATCCCCATGTTATATTACAAGACCTGAAAAATCCCTTCAATTCAGTTTTATAGTGTTACACCTTGTTCTCAGTCAAATATTCTCATGCCATATGATAAAGTGTATTGATATATGATTCCCACCGCACATGATTTTTATATCAAAGTAAAATACACTATTAAGGTAATTGTATTGTCAAGTATTATATAAATATTTACATATAGAGTTACATGAATAGTGTAAAATACCATGGGATAACAATTATCATGCTGAAAGAAAAAGTACAATAATCTATGCAGTGACAATATTGATATGACTCATGTCTAGAAAAAATCTATTCTCAGTTGCCATTAATATTTTATTACATAAATAACCCGCTTTGATTTCATAAAAAACACATATCGCCAATAGCAATCAGTGTGATGTTAGAGTCTCTTCATCCAATCCATAGTAATAATCACATCAATGCTTGTAATCTGAAAATGAAGGATGTCCCACATCTTTCCATAAATATAAATTTCTATATGACACCCAGGGAGTTGATAAATGTGGTCTAATTCCATGTCTAATGGCCTATTGAGGTAAGGTTTATCAGTATGAAACTTTAACAATAATTAAAATCTAGGAAACTCTAGGGCATATATGAAGGAATTGGGAGCACTCGTATCAAATAAGGCATTAGATAAAGTTAAGGTAAAAAATTGTACCTCGAACAGTTGAAATTCATATGCCACACTTCCTAGAGTCTATTACCCAATATAAACATAAGAATCTATATCTATGTAACCATATCCATATGATTCATGACCATTATAAGTCATCATTTTCGTTTCCTACTACTACAGACCTCCTGTAAATCCCTAATTACCTAACTTCATCTTACTATATACATTATAGAAGCATTAAATGAAACAACTATGGTAAAACTAGTGATGATATCCCATATTATTTCATTACCTACACTTAATCAGAGTTTATGAGTTTTCCATGAACTAGTGTCTAGTCCTCCCTTAATTGATGCATTTTGGGTCTCCTCCAGATGGATCAAAACAAGTTAAAACCTACTGTATATGCATACCAATACCTATCAAACCATATGTAATATTCATCATCATGCTACTGAAAAAAGAAGTCATTTTAGTTGTAATATGATCACCTGCATGTGCACTGATGTTTTGAAGAAGTCCATATACTCAATTCTTCTCCAGTAACTTCTTTATGGTTAAGAACATTCACATAACCTTAGGTTATATTTCTGGGTTGAAAAGTTATAACTTCATTCTTATGTATGAACTAATTACGATCTCAATATTCTGGGACTTTGGTACATCATTTATGGTCAATAGTAGAGCACAATAATGATTTTCTATGAAAAGGTAGACTACGTAGATACTATGATGGATTCCTACTATATCTCTATGAACTCAAGTGCACTATCTGGATTAATTATTTTATTAGAGAATTTAGAAAATAAAATTTACATAATAGTCTCATAGGTTAGACCCAATTTCCTAATAGTGTATCCCATCAAACCCCACCAACACCTTGTATGCCTCTATATAATAAACGTATCAATCTTCATCTTGTAGTCCCCTAGTGACAAAACAATGTCGATGAATCCCATGGTGATTTCTATCCAATACATTACATTATATTGTATCAAAATACCCTAAAATACTGTAGGAGGTTGGAGAAAGAGCCCTTTAGCCAAATTAATCAAGAACCCAACCCCCCTACAATGTAGGTAGGGACTAGTGGAAGGCCTCCTTGTTATTATGGGAATACTACCTATTCTACCTTAGCAGGTGTGGGAGCATGCTCTAGTGTACCCTCCTGAAAAAAAAAGTAGTGCAATATTATAGTGCTCCCTAGGTGTAGTACCCATGACTAAGTCTTTTTGCATTATCATTAGTATTTTATGATGATAAATAATTAGTAACATTTAGGTATACATTTAGGACAATAAATATAGTACTTAATCATTATAATGGATCACACGATGGTTCCCTTATGAGTTTACTCATAACCCAATGTATAACCCCTAGAACTAAATAGGGCATCAACCCAACATGATTGTGATATTATTATATATACAAAAAGAATAGTTTTATTGGGTTGAATGGATTAATTCCAACATAGATATATGATAACAGAAATAAAAAAAACCGATATATATCATGACATAGTACAGTAATATCTGAACACATAGCACAAACTATAGAATTAAATTTATGAAACATCACGAAACAGAACAATAGATATTTATATGTAGAATGTTATATTATTTTAATTAACATGTCGAATGAATACACTAAAATACTAATAAGAAAGTGAAAACCCCCATAAATGTTAACTCAAAGGTCATTTACACATGATATCCCCACACCAATTCCCAAACAACAATATTCATTCTTCCATGTCTTAGGTTTGTCAAAACTAAAAGAATAAAATTTCACAAAATAATGCCTTGAAGAGTATAAGAAAATAAGGGATATGGAATAGTGTGGTTTGATTCCTTGAGTTTATTACCCATGATAAATACATATATTATTAGATAAAATAATTATATGTAAACTCCATTAGTATATAATGTTAAAAATTTGCAAGGAAAAAATAATTTATGAATTAAAAGATCATATAGAAAAACAATTTTAATAATGAAATGTAATTTAAATTTACATTCACTTATAAACTTATCATTAGAAATGTTATTGTGAAGTATTTTTAACAAATTCACATTTATAAAGAATCTATTAATAATGAAAACCTGAATATGACATAATGTATAATATTATAAATGAAGAGATAGTGATGAGAAATTGGATAATGAAAATAAAGGATCATTTTTTATACTTTTCAAATAAATTTTATAAAAATTGAATTAATGAATAGTTTAATAAATAAATTTTTGTATTTAAATATCATTTTTCAATACATTATCATAAAATAAAATATAAATTAGTTTACCCTACCACTCAGTATCCATTACATCTACAATATACCACTCGTAATATATTTTTTTTCATGACATATATTAAAAATTTTCATCTTGACCTCTTCATTATCCCATATAATAATTTATTAAATGTAAACAAAATATGGTATGATAACTAATTTATTAGTAAGTTACATATAAAAATAATTCAAGAAACACTTTTTTCTTGAAATAATATTAAAATTTCTTATTTTCAAATTAATCTATGGGATGATAAAAACATATAATTTCCTATTAAATCCACTTATCTTTCTAATTATTTTCCAAAAACATCTCATTAGAAATATTGATGGTAAAATTTAATTCATAATTTTTTATTTTCAATCAATTGAAATTCATGAAATGTTATATATTTCACCCTCAAGATGTAACATAAAATTCACTTTCACCATATGTGAAATAGCTTACCTTGTGAAATAATAATATTTCCACGAAAACCCATATATATCATAGGTAAATAATTTACGTATATTGTGACATAAAATTTATATAACCCTTATAAATAACCCTTAAAAATGAAATAACTTATCTAGTAAATTTGCATAATTTGTTCAGAGAAATGTGATTGGTAAACTCTATCTTCTAACTTAATGTATTAGAGAGCTATACGAGGCTCATAACTCATAATTATTTATATCAAGATAACCTATCATCATCAACCATATCAATCTAACCATTCATTAAAAACATTGAACATTAGCCTTAAAAGTATAATAATACATGAAATTTTGTATTTCTATATCCATACTCCAAAAAATATTCTTTGAGTATATAAGATATTTTTTTTTAAATATTAAAATATACATTCTATTTAAAACTATGATTAAAAATACAAAAAAAAATTAAAAATGGTTTTTTGTTGAAGAAAAAATGAATTATTTTAATGTAAAATAAAAATAAATAAATGGTTGTGGTGGTGGGATGAACCATTGATTCAGTATAGGCTCAAATAAAACATTTTTTCCCTTTTCATCTAAAAATTCCAAAAAAACATGTAAAAAAGATTCTTTTTTAAAACCTAGGAATAAAATTTAAATATTACATTAAATGTAATTTATAATTAATTTAAGACCATATGAGTACGTAGGAAAAATTATTTTATGATCTAGGGCATGGAATATAAATATTTATAAATTAAATCATCGAAATATATAAAATTTGGGATTTGAGGTAATGTGTCCATTACCACAGGTCTAACACATCATGTATATTAATTATATTACCAAATAACAAACCATTGTTAATTATATAATTAAATAATCACCATTTTATTTTTATTACTTCATTTATTTTACTTGTTTCCATGTAATGTAAAATTACATAGTCAATTTATTTCACATCGAATGTCTTGATGATATTCAATTGATATGTCCAAAAACACTGTGGAATGTTCATAATTGTCGGAGATGTCATTTTAATTTCATCTCAATAATAATAATAACAATGGAATAGATATCATTTTTATACATTAATTATACTTTTAAAACCACCATTGAAATGTTCTTATGAAGAATGAGTTATCATACTGTCATGGACAAGGTTGGTCGTATATACACATAAGTAACATTTTAATTTTTAAATGAGAAGAAGGGAAAGAATGTTTAAATAATTTTATCATTATATAAATATAATTTTATAATAAGTATCAAATAAATTCTGTAAAAAGACTTTTATATAGTATCCATGTGATTTGGTGATTAAAAATAACCACTTTGCTTTGTAGAGGTCGTAATCTACACATACGAACGATGGATATTATCCTTTCTCAATGGATGGAAATGTAAGAATAAATATGATATGTTATATGTATATATTGATAAATATTTAATTAATAATATATATACATTAATTCTATCATTAGGACTACCCATGAATGACTGTTTCAAATAGTGAATTGGATCAGTTTGTAAGTCGGTAATCCACAACTTATAGAGATTATGTTTTTATGTACCATTTTATAGAAGAGGAAAAATCATATATATTATTAAATTGAAATAATGAAATTATAGTATATGAAATATACTTGTTTTATTAATTTCTATTTTTTGTAGAATATTTTATAGAGGATGAAGATGAAATAAAATGAAATCAATTTATAAAAAAAACTATACCACTTCTCCAAACAACCTCATTAGGAAAAGAACTAAATCATTCCTAAGTTTGTTTTTTGATAAAATTATGGTCTTTAAAAATTTTATATGGATGTAAATAAGAGATATTTATAGGTATTTGATGAATAAAAAAATATCTTGATTTGTAGATAAGAGGGGATATGTGGTGTCCATTTAAAAGTTTGGGGGAGGGAACACATGTTATTTTTTTGAATTATAAAATATATTAATTATTACTCAGTTAAAATAGATCCAATATTGACTATTTATAAATATTACATGGGATAGGGTCACAATATGGCCATAAAATTTAATTTTTAAAGTTTATATGTCATTTTAACCCATA
Organism: Viscum album; assembly: GCA_963277665.1. NCBI lineage: Eukaryota > Viridiplantae > Streptophyta > Magnoliopsida > Santalales > Viscaceae > Viscum > Viscum album. Next base: position 2,128,343,638 of record OY728119.1, read on the forward strand.
TCTCTTAATTTTAACTACTAGGTAATCATGTTTTATCCTTTGATGTGGTAACATGTTATTACTATTTAAACTATTAATTATGAAAAAATAAGTTGAAATTATTTCATAAAATTTATTACAATGATTATTTATATTTAATATATATTATCAAATTCAATTAATATAATTGGAAGAACATATTATACAAAGAAACCAGAAAAACATTATGAAAAACAATTTCTTAAAAATTAAATTTTTATTAAAATAAATTTTTTTATACAGAAATTTTTTTTTTAAATCATAAAAATTTCTATAATTGGATAATTAATGTATTATTTAAAATTATTGATATATTAAATCATTTAAAAAAATTAAAATTTATAAATTCTTCAGATGAAATGATAGCATTCAATAAAAATTATTATTATTTAACTATTTAACTTAAAATAAAGAATTATATAAAATTATAAACAATTAAACCAATCTAATTGTAACATGGTGAAATAAAAAACATATCAATTTTATCTAATTAGAATTCCATAATTTTAAATTTATTATTTTATATAAAATAATATAAGTCATGGAAACCATATTGTCTTGGAATCATTGATTTTCCTTCTCATTGAGAAATTTCCCAATATTTTCATAATAAAAATATCCCTTTAAAGTTAAATTAATGAACACTAATAATATTTGTAAAATAAATTTGTTTAAAATTCCATATATATCACATTATTCAATATTTTTAAAATTGAATCCTTATAATTTTATTCATTAAATAATCTTGTGGGGATGTTTTTACTTTTTATCATTTTTTATACCCATGTTACTTATTCATTCAAATGTTTTCCCACAAAATGTTAACTTGGAAATTAAATTTATTCCCAAAAAACATACTCTTTATAAGATAAAATATATTCTGGAAGTTCCTCGTAAAAATGATTTCTTCCAATTGAACTATATCAGGTCTTAAATGATGAGATTTATCCAGCACATGTTTTTCTTAACAAGGAAACATAAAATAATTTATATACCTAAGAAAAAAATGTAAATTTTACTAAATAGATAACTAAACAATATTTATACAAGATTTTATATGATAAATGAATCCAAATTGTTAACATTCTATTCTTCCCAAATCCCATAACACTTTTCCATGGTGATACTTTAAGAAAAAAATGATCTCCCACCATGAAAGAAATTTCATTCCTCTATTTGGTTGCATAATTTTTTTATATTCTCTATATAGACATTGTGTACTTCTAAATAAACTTCACCTTCTAAGCCTTTTCATTAGCCAATTTCTTGTCCCAACAAATATCTTTCCCCAACATCATCCCATCAATCGGTAGTCTGGCCCTGTTTCTATATAATTCTATAAAAGTTTGAATAAATTTACCATAATTTACAATATTTTTATATGAAAATCCACTTCAAGTTTTTAATTGATCTAAACATTCTTAATAATACATTTTACAATCTCATATCATATCCTCCAATGTTTTAATTTTTCACTATGAATTTATATTAGATTGAGGATGAATGGGTTTAATTAAATTTAATTCAATACCTTATGATTTCTGATGACTTTTTAAATAATTATCTCTTATTTAGGGATCTTTTTTAGATAAAGAGTAGAAAGGGACTCCATGTAATCTAATTATCTCTTTTATATAGTTTAAATAAATTCAATCCAAAAACATATCATCTTGAATGGTGAAAAAATTTACAGATGTAGTAAATTTATCTACAATAACCCATGTTTCATTATTACAAGGTGATTTATTTGGTAGTACAACCATGAAATATATGGATATATTATCCCATTCTTATTCTAGAATTTGAAAAGGATGGAAATCCACTTTAGAAATTTATTTTTTTGTTTAGCATTCTAATAATTCAAAAAAAAGTAAAATATATAATATATTTCAAAATTATTCCCCACTAGAAATTTCCCCAATGGTCATTATACATTCGTATATTTTGAGAATTATTAGAAAATATAGTTTTATAAGCCTTATAAAATAGTTCATTCCCTAACTAGGGGTCTCATGAAACACATAACCTTTTTTTAAATCTCAAAACACATCCATTGTCCATATTAAATTTAGGGAACTTATTTTTCCTAAAAAAATATATATTTTCCTATAAAACACTATAATATATATGAGATAGATTAATATTATTTTATAATATTATATAATTGACAATTGAATAAAATAAAGGGGGTTCCCAAATGACTTATTTTTAATCCAAAATTCATTAAATCATTAACCAAAGTATATTGTTCAATAAATAATACCGTAAATGTAGCATAATCATTCTGAATGAAACTGTCAACTATAATGTATTAATTAACTAGATCATAATGAATTATGTATTCGTAATCTGTTATCAATTATATACATATCCTCTGTCTCATATTTGAATATTTTTAAGGGAATATATACATCCCAATCTTTTGATTAGTATATATTTCACATTTTAGTCCATATAATTGATTTCTCAAAATTTTTATTTCAAAAACTAAAATATCCATTTTAGGGTCATGTATAGGAAAATAAATCTCACAGGGTATTAATATATGGGAAGAATAACTTATTACCCGGGCATTCTATATTAAAACACTACCTACACCCTACAATAACGATTTTTTTTCGATAAAAAAGTCCATATTTATTAATGGAAGGGCCAAAAGCTAGACCATTCACTGTTCTTTTTTATAATTCCTGGAAACATTAATCTTATTCTTTTATCAAGATAAACCGGATTCCCTTTCAGGGTAACATAGTTAGTGGAAAATATAACCATGAAATGTTTTCAAAATCCCACTTTTATTATCCCTCCAATCGACAAGTATTATGCATCTCAATAAAATTTGTAGGTCTTCTCAGTTCATCAACCTCATTAGTATTACAGAACAATAATTATTTGTTATTCATGATCTTTAAAACATTTATTATTAAATGGGATATCATAAATAAATAAATCAAAACAATTAAAAATAAATTCATGGAAATCTAAATTTAGGATATCCATGAATACCACTAGATCATTTTTTAGCCAAAAGGGAATATCCACAAACACGTAATACACATACATAGAATGAAATTATACATTAGTTATGTCACCATCTATCACATATTGTTTATAGTTATCAAACATGGGAATATCTATTGAAAAATATTGAGATCTGTGAAGCTGATAAAAAAGTCATCAATATAAGAAAAATGGTACTTGTTTGTATTTTTTATGTTATTTAATTCTATATAATCAATGAAAATTATCATGGAAACATATTTATATTTTATAAATAAAATAGGAGAACTACATTTTGTAGTTCTAGGATGAATGAAAACTTTTTTAGATAACTCACAAATCTTATTTGTCCATAAGTTATTGATAAACCATTATATTATCGGATTTTGAAATTAACTTTGTATCATGAAATAATTTAATAATAACTAGACTTCATGATCATGTATAATACTAGATAACTAATTAGTAAGACATCCAAATAATATTCTATTAACGAGGATTCATTAATCTAGATAGTTCTTTTATTTTCAATTACATGATCTAGGAAACAGTTGTTCCCATATCTTAATAGATTACCCGCTTCATGACATTTTATCTCAGATATAAGTTGACTCTTATAGATGTACATAAACTCATTTTTTAAAAATAACAACCCTGGATATATAATCATTCTTAGAATGATATATGGAAATAAAATCTATTACTAAACTGATAAGAAATACTAAAATTGGAAATATTATAAAGATTATAATGAAAACTCTTCTATATATGATAATAGAAAGATCATTTTAAAATAATGCCCCATTAATACTACCCCAATATGATTTTTTAAAAATTTATGACTTCATTTCATGAGATGATTAGTTTATTTTAATTGTAAATTTTATTTAATAGGATTAATGAATAGACCTGAAATAAAACAGGGCATTACCTTAATATAAATAAATAACTATTGTACATATTACCACTTTATTTGATGGACCAAAATCCACTAATGTAGATATAAATTATTTAACTACACCCTTATTATATTCATGTTTATTAACATAATTCATGATCTTCTATGGCCACATAATCATATAATGAACCAGCCAATTAAATTTAAAGCACCTTACTGTCAACATATCACAAATTTTCTTACAACCACCGTAATATTTATTTTTAAAATAACAAGCTATATTCCAAAACATAGATCATCATAAGAACCTATAAAATTTATGTATTCATTCCCAAGGGTTATTTTTATCACACCTTTAACCATTTGAAAGCATGATTTTCATACATTCACATTTCTTCAACGAGTTCTTCACATTTACCATTCAATGTGATCGTTTTTTATACATGTTTTCATGAAATACATGGTCATTAAGAAAAAAAATTTCTACCTTCTTAGAAAAATTATATAGTTTCTCGTACATTTAAATTTATGGGAGGTTATTATTCATTTATGTCCTGGTAAAAATATTTAGTAAAACAGATTAATTTTAATATCAATATATTGAATAAAATTTGTTGTGAAAATTTTTATTTGGGTTAATTTTTCTTTATACGTGGAAACTGATTTATCCTTAATCAATCCCAATTATATAAATTAGTTTTTAACCCATTCCAAACCAATATACTTGTTAATTATCACAGAAAATAATCATAAATGTAAGAACCCAAATCTTTTTTTCATTTTTTTTCAATTCAGGATGTTTTTTCGGGAAAAGTGAATAAGCAAAAATTTAGGAGTACACACCATGTACTTACATGTACATGTCGTGTACTCTAGCACCGCGTCCAAGCCGAGTTTGGACATGTCACGACTGCATACACGACCATGTGACGACATGGTAGGGGCTCTTAAGGTGGGATCTGAAAAAGGCATATACCCGAGGGGTATCCTTATGGAACATGCTTTGTATTTTTATTTTTAATTGTTATTTTGGACTAGGGTTGTGTCTCGTTCACTTATTGCTCTTTTTTCATTCTTCTAGTCCAGGAGTGACTGAATACTACTAATTATTCTCTAAGCCCCCCGACCGACCGTCTATTTTTCGAATCGATCTCGTTTAGTTGCATTGGAATTACGTCGGTGAGTTCAACCTTCTCATAGAGGCTCATCTCATGATTTATCATTTATCGTGAGATATACTTTGTTGAAAATTATATACATTTTATGAGATCTACCACACTATAAGTTGATTCAATGGCATAGAATCAACTATATCGATCGTACAACACTGAGGTAGGTGGTTTGTGACATTTCATAGTTTTTCATTGATTTATATGTGAATAGGTTCCTAATACCATAGTTTAGGGTATTGCGTTGTTTACAGAATTTAACAATGTTAATGTATGTAATGACTTATTTTCTTTAGTTTAGGTTTTTGATGGAAATAGGGTTTTTAACATTCAATGGATGTGTTTTCCCATGTATGATTTTATATTGGATATTGGGTATAAACTTTCTTATTAGGCAATTTGTTTTCAAAGCCATGTGCTATTCGGTTGGGGTGATTTTATCTAACATTCTAGAGTAGTGTTTTTTAGCTATTTAGAAAAGATGTACTTGATATTTGCTTAGGATGTGGGATATTTTTGGTTCGTGAATGCTTTAAATAGGGATGTGGGAACCTAGTGTAGTTAGACTATAGGGGGAATGGATGATGTGGGCTTCCCTATAGTGTTTGTTATACATTTCACATTGTGATACCATAGTGGGAATGGATACGAGTGCTACCTCAGAGTGTAAAATGATCCAAGTAGTGAGACCACATGGGGAATTCGATGTTGAGTGCTTCCCCAGAGTTTCTGTATTTTACCATTATGAGACCACATGGGGAATTAATGGTGAGTGCTTCATCAAAGAGTCTTTCTTAAGTTTATCTTGAGGGGTTAGACTATGAGAACTTCCCAGAGGGTTTCTTGAGTTTTTTGGTTATTAATTTAATAAATGTAAATGAATGTATTTGAAACTCTATGATTGTTTAATTTGATTTAATCTTTTTTTTTACTTAATTTTTTATATTGCTTCTCATATATATATTAACTAACAGTTACATAGATATCATTGAATGGTTTTTTCTGGGATTCATCTCACATCTTATATAGGTCATACTTTAGGGCCAAAACAGATTATATTGTTGCAGGAATAGATAAGGTCAAGATCCCTACTACCTCAGGTACATGATTGCTATGTATCTATAGAGCAGGTGACCAAGATGAGGCTTTCCATGTTGCTGGAATTTACTTGCTTTCTTGTAATTTGGATTAGTACTGTTTTAAAGCATTGTTACTTGTTTTTATGCTTTCCTAGATACTCGTGTTAGGAATCATTTATGTATATGCTCCATTAGTTTATCTACTTGCAGTCTTCCAATTTTTATTATGCATGTTATTATTAAATCATTTACTACAGTTATTAGCTTATATTCATTGTGTTACTATGCCAATGAGGGAATATTATCCCTAGTATCAGACTGAATTCCCTCTCTGCTAGTTGTTAGCCTCTTTTTTTATTCGGGGAAATATGCTTGAGGCCATGTGACCAACCAGGTAACGGGCACCTATGGGCAGTACCAAGAACCAGAACATTACAATGTGGTATCAGAGGAATTATTTTCATCTTGAATAAATTTTTTGAGCCTATATCCAGGGTTATGAAATAATTTGTAGTTGGTAATAATATGTGCCTAGGAGTAGCTAACCATTATATAGGGAAATGACAACATGCCTCGAATATTTCTATTTTTCTAGTTTTTACATTATTACAGTAGATTTAATTTCACCATTGGGTAATTCACATGTTTTTTTCTATTATTATTAATATTATTGAGGTTCTATTTCAATTGAAACTTGATGAGATGAGTGTATTCCATATCATGCTTCATATGGAGACTTTATAGAAATCAGATGTCATGAATTATTATCATGCCATTTACTGTGAATTATTGACTACATGTGGTTGTGATAGGTGTTATGATAGATATGAATGTTGTTGTGATATAGGCCGAGATTGAATACCAACTATTTTAATGGTTATGGATTATTGTGTAGGGTTTCTGTTGAATGAGTGCGAAATTTGGTCCCTGAGGTGTTATGGGCCCTCATGGATCCGAATTGGTGAATCATGTATTGATTGCACTATTATACTATGTTATACATGAATATGATTCCATGTTTATATTCACGGGGATTATGGACCCCCAAAAAATCAAAATTATGAACATTAATGTTAATTAAATGTTTTTATGGGTTCCCAGAGTATTTTTTATGGCATACATTCTTGAAAACCCCAAAATAAACTATGTGTAATAATTAATACAAGGTATGTATCCTTATGTTCGGGAAAAAAATGTTTTTCTTAAGTACACATTGTGTACTATATGTACATGTCGTGTAATCCTTAACCTTGTTACAGAATGTGAGGGTAGAGACATATGGTTGATAGATGTTTTGTGGAACACGCTTTGTACAAGGGGTACATGACGTGTGGTTAGGACCATATAACCGAATGTGTAAAGAATGACATGTGTCAGTGAAATCCTTATAGTACATGCCCTGCATGGCATTAACATGTCGTGTAGAGTCAACAGTTTCTCTGACCATGTGACTATTGACATGAGTAGATTAAACATAAGTGGTACATGCCATGTTCAAGGTGAACACGCTGTGTAGTATTGTTCTAATTGAACCATGTGTTATAGTCTTGTAGTGGAACCCAAGAAGGTGAAGATGATTCATGTACACCCCGTGTCCTTGGGAGGAACACACTGTGTGTATGGGAGAGTTACACGACCTGTGTTGGCAGAAGTATACGCCCATGTAACAACTTAAGGGAACACTCTGTGTAGTGGTGATTCATGCCATGTATCCCTAATTTATTAAGTTTGATTGCTTTTTTCTCATGTTACTTTCATTAAATGTTATGTTTTATTTCTTTATAATATTGAATTGAGCTGCGCGCTTGATCTTGTAGAGTCATGCCATTGACACATCCTCTAGTTGTTCACTAGATACATGGCATACAAAAGAAACTAGAAATGGAAGATTAGGGACTAGAAGTAGATCCTCCCATTGTTCTTGTCTTGGCACCAACCGTCTTTCTAGATACAGCTGTCGATTCACATTTCTGAGAAGGATTATTGATATTTATGCAGACCTTTAGGGGAGCACTGTATCCTACCCCATCTATGGAAGAGTTGACATGGGACTTTCAGTATCAAAATCCTTCCACATTCATAGGGAATGGAGGACCTCATGCTAAAAAGTCATGGTGGGAAGCCATTTTTTGGATCTTTGAGCATCTTGAGATGACTCTAGAGAGGAGGTTGAATGTCTATATATATATTCTCTTAGACTCCATAAAGAGATGGTGGGAAGTGATTTCACAGAAAGGATGCCAACAGGTTATGGTGTGGGATGAGTTCTAGAGTACCTTCATAGACTACTTCTACACTGAGTCATTAAGGGTCGACTGAACCCGAGAATTCCGGATTTTGGAGTAGGGTACTCTATCAGTCCTAGAGTTTTATTATCACTTCACATAACAGAAGTGATTCACAACAATTATAGGGATGATGATTTTCTCAAGGAGAGGAATTTGGGGGAAGGTCTTAGTTATGGCATCTAATCAATGATGAACATATTCAGGCTAACTTCCAAAACTTCTATAGTCAATATCATGCTCATCACATAGAGAAACCTGAGGGATTCGGAGACTGTGAGCCTGGGTGGCTCTATATACATGGTTGGTTCCCATCTGACTGATAGTAGGAAGAACCACATGGATTATACGCATGAAGATTCGTGAAGGAATATTACTTCTCCTGGTAGCTAGGTGGTGTGCTGCTAGTGTGGGAATTGTGGGAATATGAGTCCACATTGCCCGAGAGACCCAGCAGAGTGCCGATATTGTGGAAAGATGGATCATCATTAGTGATTCTGTCAGTTTTTCCCAGAAGTAGCTGGTGGTAGGGTTTCTTCTATGACTCCACATTTAGGAGAAGGGTGACCCATTTATCATTAGTCTAGGAACTAGATTCCATCCAGCCATTCAGCCTGTGGTGGCAGTCGTGACCGTCGTATCCAAGAATTAGGCATTCACTAACAACCGAGTGGATCAGATCAGTGTGGAAATGCATGGTTGTAGGGTCATAGTACATGTCAGACTTTTGCAGTGCAGCAGACCCAGAAAGAGTAGGATCCCTAAACCCCTACAGTCAGAGGTACGATTATAGTTTTTTCAGTTTTAGCTTCTACAATTTTTTATACAAGGGCTTCCCATAGATTCATATCTATTGCTGTGGGGGATATCATGGGGTTTTATGTCATTAATGTTGTTGATATATTGACTCTAGAAACTCTGTTGGGTACTAGAATGACCAGTGTACATCAGTGCAAGGATTTACCTCTTGAGGTTGGCAGGTGTCACTTCATATGGGACCTCTATGGCTTATAGATGATAGACTATGATTTCATCATCAAGATGGACTGGTTGGTTCCCTACCAGGCTATTGTAACCTTCTATAATCATAGGGTGAGTTTCACGTCACTCGACGGAGTTTTGATTCCACATAAGTGTGAATGGGATGTCCAGGCGAGCTGAGTGGGACCCGAGCATCATTGGTTCAGAGGAGTTATAGAACAAATTGTTATTCTGTATCTAGATGACTAGGGAAGTTCACAGATGGACATTAATCCAGTGGTTGATCATTTTATGGATGTCTTTACAGATTAATTTTTAGGTTTTCCACTAGTGGGGGCTAGAATTTCCTATTAAGCTTGTGTTAGGGGCATCACTGGTGTCCATTCCTCCATATAGGATCGATACACTGGAGTTGTAGGAGCTCATGAAGCAGTTAAAGGAGTTGTTGGAAAAGGATTTAATCAGACCCAATACTTCTCCTTGGGGTTCTTCTATCTTGTTTTCAATGAAATATGATGGTACCCTCAGAGATAGTGTGGATTATCAACAGCTGAACCAGTTGATGGTAGAGAACATATATCCCATTCCGAGCATTGATGACCTCTTTGATAAGCTTTGGGGAGCCTGGGATTTCTCAATGATTGACTTGAGATACAGATATAATCATGTGCGCATTGCCCTATCTGATATACCTCTTATAGCCATTCAGAGCAGGTATGGTCTAGGGGAGTATGTGGTTATGCTGTTCGGTATCACAAATGTGCCTGCAGTTTTTATGGCACAAATGGACCGAGTGTTCCATCCATACATGGATTGTTTTGTGGTGGTTTTGTGGATGATGTCTTGGTGTACTCTAATACTCGACAAGACCATGAAATCCATCTTGAGATCATTTTCATTACAATAATATAGCATCATTTATATGATAAGATCTCAAAATAACACTTTTGGATGGATTTGATTCACTTCTGGGGCCTTGTTATCTCAGAGACTATAGTATATATAGACCCATAGAAAGTGAGAGAATTAGTTTACTAGGAGTTTCCAATGAATGTCTTTGACGTACATAGTTTTCTAGGGTTGGATGTTTACTAAAAACATTTTATATTGGACTTTTCATGCTTATCATTTCCACTCATTTACCTTAATAAGAAATGTGTGAGGTACCTATAGACATATTCTTGTGATTCAGCATTTTTAGAGTTGAAAGGGATATTAGATTCAACACCAATACTAGCTTTTCCAGAGTCAGGTAAGAACTATACTATTTTCTGTGATGCATCAGGTATTATGAATGGAGTAGTGCATATGCCAGGGGAATGATCGTTGCATACGGGTCTTGGTAGTCGAGGCCACATGAGAGGAATTACCTGACAAACAATCTTGAGTTGGATTTTTTTGTTCATGCATTACAAAATTTGATACATTACCCTACGAGAGATTATTTTCTGGTATACACTGGCCACAAAAGCATCAAGTATATCTTCACTCAATGTGATATAATTTTGAGGTAGTGAAGGTGGTTTGAATAGCTACAATTAATTTAATTTGGGCTTGCCAATATGCCTGGGAAGGGAAACACCATGGCTGATGCATTGAGAAGCTGGACACATATACATGAAGTGCAAGAGGCCAACAGTGAGTGGAAGCTTATGACTATGTTATCTGAGATGCATTTGGAGGTGCACGATAGACATGGGTAAACATTTCATTATTATGTAGTTGTTACCTCTACTCTACTTGATTGATTGAGAATGAGGTATCCATTAGATTTTAAAGGCCTAGTTCTATAGGAGGGTGTGTCTGGAGAGAAGCATATTCCAGGATAGCCGTAGCTGAGGATAAGATATTCTGTTTTCATGGGTGTGTGTGGGTGTCAACAGACATACACGAGGAGATTTTGTGGGCTTTTCATTCTTTAGTTTGGTCAGTTCATCTAGATGTTACCAAGATGTATTGATATCACCACCACCAGTATTGGTGGCCATGTATAAAGATAGATTTTGTTGGCTTTGTGATGAGGTGTTGTTCTTGTAAGCAGGTGAAGGCGAAGCATTGACCACCGTCTTGTCTTTTTCATCAGTTACCCATTCCCGAGTAGAAGTGAAATGATGTCGCAATGGACATCATTATAGGCATACCGAGGTCTCCACGAGGGAACGATGAAGTTTGGGTTTTCCTTAACAGACTCTCGGAGGATTCACATTTCTTTCCGATCAAGGAGACCCTCAGTGCTGATGAGATTCGAAGGATGTACATCCAGGTGATTGTGCATTTTCATCAGGTTTTCACTCTATTGTTTCATACAGGGATGCCCCCTTTAACTTCTCGGATCTAGAAGGAATTACAGAGTTCTTTGTGTACACAGGTACTTCTGAGTACAAAATACCATCCCTAGACAGATGGAGAGTCTGATAATACTCTACAGGTGGTGGAGGACATACATTCAGCAAGTTTCCTAGATTTTGGAGGTTTTGGGAGAATCACATTCCTATGATGGAGTTTTCCTACTATAATAGTTTTAAAGAAACTATTCAGTTGGAACCTTATGAGGCCTTGTATAGTAGTCCATGTTGATCACACCTATGTTGGCTGGAAGAAGAAGAGGAAGCTATGCAGGGACCTCATCTTATCCAGGAGACCACAAAGAAGGTGGAGTTGACTCAGAAAAGGATGGATACAATATAGTCATGGAAGAAGCCTTATGATAATTGACGGAGATTACCTATGTAGTTTGAGGTCAGGGATATGGTTTTTATACATGTCAAATCGGTAGCCTATCAGTTCTAGTTACCTCATAGGTACCAGTATATGCATAACATCTTCCATGTTTCTCAGCTCTGATGTTACTTTTTAGAACCATATCATGTATTTCAACCTGAGGGGGTTGAGTTGGAGGTGGACGCATCATTCGTGGAGATTCCTATCCGGATTGTTGATCAAAGTGAGAAGGTTCTCCCTGAACAGAATTTTCATCGGTGACAGGTGTTATGGAAGCACAGGCAAGTACATGAAGAGACCTGGGAGAGGGATACCGATGTGTGATCATAGTGGCTAGAGCTCTTCGATGATTGTTCTTCTCCACCTTATTAGGAAATTTTGGGACGAATTTATTTAAGGGGGGGAGTTTATAAGAACCACATTCTTTTTTTCAGGTTTTTTTAATTCATGTTGTTTTGATGAAAAAGGGAAGAATGAAAATTATAGGAGTACACGTTGTGTACTAGCTGTGTACTCTGGAACCGAGTCTAGTCCATGTTTGGTCATGTAACGACCACATACAAAACCACATGATGACGTGGAATGGCTGCTTATGGAGTTCTCTTGTAAAGGCCTATACATGGAGTGTATCCTTAGGGAACACACCATGTGTTTTTATATTTAATTATTATAGTTCAAAGTTTCTTATTGGACTCAATGAAATAATGGAAAAAGGTAAATTTGGAATTATATTTTGATGAATCCAATTGATTATAAATTTCAACATCCTATTTAAAAAAATGTGGAAAGATGAATTTAGGTAATTGTTCTCATTGATGTAAAAATTTCTACAGTTGTGGATGAGATTGACATATATCTAGAATCATTCATAGTGATGTAAAACCTAAACATATAAATTCCAATGGAAAGGGGAAGATGGTTCAATCCCAACCAGATGTGAAATTCATCATATTGGAGGAACATGTAAATTTTCTAACTAATTTCCAAATTCTAAGATAATAAAGGGAAATAAATGTTAAACATTGTAAATTATAAGGGAGACAATCATTCTTTCACATTTATGATGGTTTAAGTCGAGGATTCAAATGATGTTGTGAAATAAACACTGATCATACAATCATAACTAACAAGTACATTGTTTGATTTTTGTTCTACAAATTGATTTATTTCATTAATATTTTTAATGAACATAATGTAAAATAATGAACTTATAGCGGTTTATTTGGTTGTAAAATATTCTATAATTACTAATCAATCATCAAATATATAATGGGATTCCTTTATAAAAATTTTTGAGTAAAATACCTTAGAAAACATGGGGATCATTTTGTTGTTGGAGTTTAACATGATTCTTTGTATGGATTTCATTATGAAGTATAACTCGATGTTTAACTATTGAAGGATGGAAGACCCAATAATTTGTAAGGGAAACAATATGATCATATTTAAATGAGATATTCCCCACCCATAGTCTTTTAACGAACCAACTCAGATAACTTTATTTAAGAGAATAAACAGGGGTAGAAGAATAAAGGGAAATCCATAATATTAGAGATGTTATTATTTTTCAGAAATACACTAATTTATTTATTGTAGGGTAATACTGACCTACAATATAAATAGATATAGACTTATCAGTTGAAATGATACCTAGATCCATGCTAATACTGAAGACCCCATGTTTATTGGCATTGGTGGAGTTTGAGAAATTAATGAAGAAACATCCTGACCTTTTGAAGAAGGTTTTGGATCAACCAAGTGTGTCTCTTTGTGGAGTGCATTTCCTCATGATATATAATAATGATGGATCCATAATTTTTTACATTGACTATGGTGAATATAATGAGATCAAAATTCGTGAAAAATATCATCTTCCAAGGATTGAATTTTTTTATCATCATAATGGAGATCAATTATTTTTCAAGATTGATATTTAGGTTGGGTATCATATGTTAAGGGTGAAGAAAGACTATATTAATAGTTTTACCTTCCTGAAAAGATATGAGAATTAATAGTGTATTGTTATCCCTTTGGATACACTATATTTCTATCAATATTAATGGATATAATAAATAGAGTATTTAAAGTCTAGGTTGATTATTTTCTGGTAGTATTTATTGACGATTTTATAATTTATTCCAAAAAACATAATGAGTAGAAATATCATCTAAGGGTTATCTTATGAACAATGAAAAAGGATAATTTTTTCAATAAATTCAAAAACGTTGAATTTTGGTTACAACCAGTTGTTATATTGGGACACATCATGAACAAAAAATAACATCAAAGGATTAAAAAAATAAAAAAGCTAAAGCGGAGTGGAAACATCTTTTAACTCTAAACGGTATTGGCAATTTTATTGGCCTATATGGATGCTGTAGAATTTTCTTTAGAAACTAAACATTGATTTATAATCCACTAAATAAGTTAACTCGAAATATTGTTAATTTTATCTAGATAATTGCCTATAAATAAATATTCTAATAACAAAAGTGGAGGTTGATTAGAAATCATGTGATAAATTTATCCTATAATGGGGAAATGTTTTTCATTTTTTGTTATTCATTCTTCAAGGGACATGAAAATTTACTCATTTCAAATGGAAGCATGATTCCATATGCATCGTGATAGTTAAAGTCACCTGGATAGAATTATCATACCCATGATATGTAGATTAATGTAAGAAAAGTTCTCTAAATATATAGAGAAATAAACTTTCTAGGTAAAAGTGTGATATATACAACAACCCAAATATATTTGAGAATATATTCATAAAAAAGGAACATAACATGAGGAATAAAAGGTTGTCTATGATTCTTAAAGACTATGATTTATTTTTTCATTATCACCCAAATAGAATTAAAAAAGTTCAATAACGCATTGGTTATGAAAGATCACGATGTTCATGAAATTATTATTATTGAACAATATCCATTAATAAACGACCTAGTATGTTTGAAAATGTGAACCATAATGTATGGGATATCCTAAAACCTATATGAAATTATTTCTCAACTAATATTACAAGTGAAGATAAAAAAAGTCATGTAGATTATAATTTAATGACAATGTAGATTGAGGATGTAGAAAATGTGAAGTGTCTTAAATTGAATACTGATCAAGAAGGTGTAATAAAATATTATACCGTATAATGTATACCCTCATTTATGGAGATATAAAAATATTTCATGGATGGAGCTCAATGATCTACATTCTCTATATACATTTAAATCAATAAAATGTTTATAGACCATCATGATCATTATGGGTGAGGTAATATGAAAAGGGAGATATAAAATTACACTTCAATGTGCTTGGGGTGTCAATAGGTAAAGGAAGAGTGAAAAATCCCTAAAGGGTTATTGCAGCCACTACACATACTTATATGGAATTAGGATAACATCATTATAGAAATTGTCACTGGCCTTCTCAAGAAATATAAGGGTATACATGCAATGTGATTAATTTTCAACATATTACCAATGTATGTCAATTTTCATTACCATAAGATAGTATTTCTCTGTGGATCATGTTGCTCACCTCTATTTCCAGGATGTAGCTAGACTCTATGGAGTACCACAATCGACTGAGCATGGTTGAGATATAAGATTTAATTCTATATTATGGAGGATCCTTCAAAATTATAGGAATAAATATGTAAAACCCAACACATCCCACCATCCAAAATCGAATGGTAATATTGATAGTACTATTAGAAAATAGGAAGATATGTTACTAGAAAAATTATTTTATTTTAAATAGAGTTGGATCAACATCCTCCACTTGCTGAATGCTATTATAATTGTATATTCCACTTGGGAATTTTAATAGAACATTTATAATATCTCTATGAAAAATATTATAGCTCTCCAACATGTTGGGATGATGTTAGGAAAGGCAAATTATTGAGACAATAAATTTTGAAGGAAACTACTAAATAGATTCATGTAATTCTAATATATATCTAGGATTATCATTGTCTACCAAATATTTACACTGAAAAATAAATGTAAGAATTATGGTACCAAGTTCGAGATCATTTATTCCTCAAGATATCACTGTGGATAGTATTTAGGATTTTTTTAAAAGGAAAATTGATTTAATGTTATATTAGACCATTTGGGATTCTGGATCATGTTAGGTTGATCGCCTATTGATCAACACTACTATATAATATCTACAATGTCCATGATGGCTTCCATGTATCCCTATTGAGAAAGTATATTTATAACCATCACATGTACTTGATATTTTTGGTGTAAATATGGAAGATGGGTTTTTATAAACAGAGGAGACGATTTAGATCCTTAAAAAAATGGAACATGTGTTAATAAAGAAAACAACATGGAATTTGAAGATCCTATAGAGAAATTACAAGTTTAATGAGGCTTCTCTATAATGGGGGGAAATAATGAAGCATAAGTTCCCTCACATGTTTTCACATTAATATGAAATATGATATTTTGAGTGTGACAAATCATAATGGGGGGGAATGTGAAAAACTTAAGATTTTTCTCATTTAATTAATACATATATTTCCTCCAAATAACTTTTTATTATTTTTGATAATATAATCACATAGAAAGATATTAATATTTCACAAGAAAATTGAATTTCATGTGTTTATATGAACTATAATAATTTACAATAGTTAATGAAAGCACATATTAGAAAAAAAAAGTTTTTTAAATTAATTGATAATGTTAAATTTAGTCTATCCCAACACCCAATATCAAACCAAATATTACCGTTGGAAGAAAATGGAGGATAAATATTGTGAAACAAAAATATATAGGCTTCTTTGTTCCCATTAGATTGAAAATACCCAAAAAATAACTATAACATAGGAATATATATTTATTACTACAAAATCCATTTTGGAAATTATATTGAACATTGATTCGAATCGAAGTGAATGTTGACTATTAGGAATGATTGTGTATTTATATGGAAATATGACCATCACCCATTTTTTAGACTAAAAAATGGATAAATAGAAGGACCATTAGTCAAAAATAGAGTTGGGAAATATTATTATAAGTTACCTAGATGAATTAAAATGATCATCGGGGTTATACGATGATATATTCCAAATTTTTGTATCTTCAAAGACTTTTAACTTGTCATATTGAAATATTTGTAATGTGGAAGTTTTAAATAATAATTTATTTTATTATATAAAATTATATATGTCATTTTAAATTATAAAATATTTTAATTAATATATATGTAAATTTTAGAATTATCGGAACATTTATTTTTCTGTTAAATAAAAAAATTTCATTCAAATTATATTTATTTAAAATTTAAAATTATCATAAATAGAAAATTATTATGATGAAATAAATTTATTTTTTGGACTCAACATCTCTAATTTTGATTAATAACATTTTTATGAATTATCTGAAAATGTTGAATATATAGAGAAAATATGAATTTGTTTCTTTAAGAGACATCAATTTACTGTCCTCATTATTATGTTATAATGATAAAAAATAAGAAACATTATTATCGATAAAAAATTAACTTAATTAGTATTTAAATTAATTTATAGATATAAATTTTTATTTATAAAATTATAATTTATTTTTAAACCAAATGTTTTTTGAAATGAAATTCATTTTTTTGGATTCTATTCATTAATTGGGTTGGATAGAAGGTATGGCTCGATATTAGATAGATATAGGCATGATAAAAAAAACTCCCTCAGGCAATAATTATCATGAAAATTCGTCTTAATTCAATTTTCCCACAAGTGTTTTACTTATATGACAATATAATCAATATTTAATCCATTAAAATCCACCCTCTTCAACAACAAATACAACCAATTTTCCATTTTAAAAAAAAATCCAAATTCATAATCCATGAATTTTAAATGTTATACCACCCAAAAGGTATCAAAAAAGTCCCATAATGTTTTCATGGTTCCACAATCATGTTTTAAGAAGAAAATAATCATGGTAACGGAATTTTCCTCATCTCTATTTTTCGTTCAAGTACTTCTCTTTTGTGAGTCTTCTAAATGTCAAAGATTCTATCATTTCTTTCACTATCAATAATATGTCTACTTCTAGAAATTCATTTTTCCAATGGGATAACTATGATCCCTTTCACTATCTCTTACTTTTAATCTATGTTGTATATTTTTTTGATGATGAAATAATTTCAAGAATTTTTCTCTTTTTTATGAATTATTTTTTATTATGAACATCCCAACATATTCTTTACCCAATGTAATTAAAATATATTTAAATATATTATATTAATTTTGTTATTGACATGTATAAAAATTTAATTCATATTTAATGAGATAAAAATGATGTAATTTTCAATTATGTAAGACCTTATAGACTCAATGATTTCATAATAAAACATCCTTTATTATCCTCTAGTTATTAATTAATTGATTTGTTATTAGCAATGATAATCACATGAAATAATATATATGAAGGGTTATCCTTTATAGTGCTCCAACTCATTGGGTATTGAATTAATATATAGAGATGAAATGTTTTAGGACACTATAGTGAATGACCTTGGTAATTATAATTTATGACACCTTGGTGATAAACCATTTTAATATGCTTATAAATTTCTCATTTTATGTTATTGAAACATTTCTATATTAAAATTCATGCTATTTCTGTCAGTATATGCTTCAGGTTCAACTGATCGTTCCTTATAGATATGTCTATTTATCTTAATCCAAGTATCACCATTTTTTATTACCTTGTTTGGATTTATTCTCTCCCATTTCATTTACGTATATCCATTGGATATGAGATAAAGAAAAATTCACTTAGGAAAAACCTAGGAATAAATCAATAATGTCTATCAGAAGAATGTATAAAATTTTATGTTATATTTTCCTATTTTCAAAAAATTAAGCAATAACTTTTTGTTTTTATTGTTAAATTATGTACCATTTAATGATATTATTATGAAATAAAAAGAGGTAATCCATTGAAAACCATGGGAGGATTTTTTGTTTTTATTATTTAATCATATGTTGTGGAATACTTATGCTTAGAATTTGATTAAGAAAACCCTTATATTTGTAAATAAATAACCACATGTCCTCCCACACATATTCACTAAAAACCCCATTTATAATGAATTTAATCTTTATATACCTATTTAAATCCCTCCCAATGACTTCAATAACTCTTCAGTAGTTTCTATTAAACATTTATAAGTTCCCTCTAATGGTAAGGGGTTCTCTAGTTTGACTTTTTATTAAATGTACATTCATTTCTCCATGCCTTTTTATTTCCAATTTTTAATGTTTTAACATATTTATACACATACCAGGAATTTAATTATAAATCCCATGAAATTATTGATATCCATTCAATCTCATTAGACACTCCCTTAAACATTAATGTTCTTTTGTTACAATGTCGAAATTATCATAATATTTTCAATTCCAAATATTCCTGTAGTGAATACAGGTTAGGAATTCCACTAAAGGATATTAAAATAAATATACATATCATTCACATAATGGGTACATCCATGTTCATAATAAAATCACTTTATTCCTGGGATTAAAAGTGATTGATTGGGTACCTATGTTTTATGATCTCCGTGGAATAGAAATGCATGTACATGATATTAATGTGACTGGTGGACTCAGAATTATGAATCCATCCATAGAATTATGTATTGATTTAATATCATGATATTTTATGTCTATTTCATGGAAGGATTTCATAAATATAGTATGTAATTATTTCATTTAGGTTAACCTTTACTTGTCCTTATGATTATGTGTTTTATGTTTTTTTCACATTGCTTTCTCTCCATGATGTTATCATCTAATATCTAGTTTTTATGTTCAAGTTTATGATTCTCAACTATTTTAAGTAACCTTGATATGAATGTTGTCTAATTTATATAACATTTATCATGTTATTTTTTTAGTATTTCATTTATGGGGTTTATAGATAACCCATTTATTTTTTATATCTCCAGGTTATCCCAGGTCATATTATAAGTACAACAGAATAAAAGGGAATGTTTTGTGGTTTTTAAATAATTTCATTAAACCCATGTTCGATGTAATTACATTAGGTATATAATTACCCAAAACCATAGGAATTTTGATCATCTATAATTGTATTATTTTTCAATTTATGTAATTAATCATGAATTAAGGTGATTTTAATATACGAGTTTTCATAGTTGATTTTAGTGGAAGGTTTTGTAAGTTATATTGAATATGACTATAAAACCATGGTGGAACCTTTAGTTTTAAGACTAAAACATTGAAAACATCCTTAAATATTGGTTATGTATAGAATATGTGGATTAAAGGAAATAGAATATATATCTAGATATTATAAGTGCATATGTCTCTTACAAAGATTTACCTAATGGAAATAAACCAGAAAATAGAGTATTGAGAATCGACATGATTGACACCTAGTTCAATATAAAGTGGCTTTGCTGCACACCTAGTTTTTCATTACTAGGTGATATTAATTGATAAATTCAAAGCATTCTTTATTACTATTATTATTGGAGCTTATATGAAAATAAAATTTTATGTTTTTAAATAGACCATGGACAACAAATATTGAAACATTGAAATTCCTTGGTAAAAGAATATATTTAATTTATGACTTATAACTTCAATGTTTAAATATTCCCTTTTATATATTTCATAATTTGAAAATTCGCATTCAAATGTCAATTTGGGATGATGTAAATGATTATAACCATAATAATGAAATGAATGGTAGGATCATCACCCATTAATTAATATCAAATTCCTATCTTATATTGGTTCTATGAATTCATTCATATCACAAACGTTTATTTGAACTATTTAAACACTGGTACAGTACAAGGAATTTGGGCTATCTATGAAAAATAAAAATAAATATATTATTTATTCAAAATTATATAACTTCTCACATATCAATATATTTCGGTATAACATCCAATTTAACCATGTTATACTCCATTTAGAGTAATTTGATGTAATTTTCGGTATAAATTGCCTTTTCTGATTTTGAGAAAAAAAATAAGTCTAGAAAATAACACTACGTATAAAAATCATCCTATGATTATGTATTATTGAATATGTGATGTTGAATATAAATTGGTATAACTTTCTAAATATTGTATATTTTTGCCTTATGAGAACGTGTATCAAGATAAAATGATTTAGACAATGTAAAATATCATCCCTAATGACTTTCCCATTGTGAGGGAATACACTAAAGTATTTCATGATGAATTTTATAATATTACACCTAGCTAATAGGGTGAGTTCCAGATTGAAATTATACCTAGAGTTTTTCACATATCCGAGACTCCATATAAAATAGACACTTCTTAAATATAATAGTTGAAGAAGCAACTATAATAATTGTCAGATAAAGTGTTTTTTGGTATTTTGATTCACTATGGGGTATTCTAGTAAACTTAGTCAAGATGGAGGATCGGTAAAAGAGACTTTACTTTTATTATTGTGAGAAAAAATGGATAATAATAATCGAAAAGACTTTATTTTCAATATATTTATTACATTTTTTAATCAGATATGTGGAGTACAATGCTTCTATAATTTGGATATTAAGATAAGATATTCTCAAATAAACCTGAAGAAGGGGGATTTCCAAATGATTAAATTTCATACAAGTTATTGGAGTTGTGAGTACATAGGGATACTATTTGGAATCATTAATTCTCTAACAATCATTATGGGAATAATGAATTGGGTATTTTGGGATTAAATTGATAAATCTGTCTTAGTTTTTATTGATAATATTCTTATTTAATTGGATAGAAAGGATGAACATGATGATAATTTTTACTCATTAACAAATAAATTTAAAAATAAAATTATATGGAAAAAGTATTGTATTTTTATTTTTGGATGGGGAATGAAACATTCTTGTGGTATGTTGTCCCAAACAAAGGATTTTTTATTGTTTTGTAAAAAATAGAGTCAATAGAGTGGTATCCCATACCAAAATCTATGATGGAGATCCATAGTTTTAAGGTATTATGATGGTACTATCATTGATATTGGATATAAGTATCATGATTATCAATACAAAAAATGAAGATAACATAAAAGGGGGTGAAGATTTTTTTAAGGATAAATGTGATGAAAGATTTAAACATGTAAGTAAGAGGATAATAACGACACCTATGCTCACAACCCCTAGCTGTGAGGAGGATTTGTGATATATAGTGATGTGTCCAAAAAATGGATTAGGTTGAATACCCATAAAAGAAGTATAATTTATATCTCATTCATCCCTCCAATTATATATATTTTTCGATACTACCCCAACAAATCGTATGCAATTATCTATAGAGAACTTCATATTCAATATTTGGAGACATTTTCTAAATGTAGGGAAGTGTTACATATATACAAATCCTATAATCATCAAATATATATAAAAATAAAAGGAACTAAATATGAACCAATGAATTTGGTTAAAGATGATCAGTGATTATGATTGTTTAATATAATAACAACTGATGAAGGAATTTTTTTTCAAGATCCTTTGAGTTAAATGGAAGCTACAAGATTTTCTATGATTAGTATTGAAAGGGATAAAAACACCTTAGAAATATAAATGAAGGAAATCATAATAATAAATGTATCTTCATAAAAAATATATCAAATAACTTCCCTTATATTTTTTATAGGATTAATAAGGCAAAAAAATATGATGGGGAGTTACAAAGAATGATAGAGAATATTCAAGTGTTCAACTTTGTTAAAGATGGAGTTATACAGTTTTTAGCCTTGACATGTGTCCCATAAAAAACATAATTGATGGGAGTAATGTTGTATAATGATCATGGGTCATCCATATTTATTAGTCTTCAAATAACTATTATGTTTATATAATTAAGGGAAAACATATAATGAGATATCATGAATTGGAATATTTATTATTTTGTATCAAAATGGTTGGTATCCCAAAAATTCATGGATGAATCATATAATTCAAAGGGTACGTTGAAACCATTTTCTATACTTATAAAATAATTTGAAAAAAATGGAATTCATCATAGGAATCCCAAAGGCATCTAATGACATTAACTACATCGGGGTGGTATTTGACTATCTTAGAAATTCCATGCATTTCCCTAGAATCAAGGATGATTTGAATCATGAGAATATCACAATGTTATATATATGATAGGTGGTAAGACCAAATGGAATACCACTCTCAATTGTTTCTAATATAGATATGAGATTTACCTCATGGTTATGGAGAATCTGTTAGAAATAACTAGATACAGATTTGAGTTTCATTACATTTTATCACTCTCAGAAATATAGTCAGCCTAATATATCTATTATAACTCTAGAGAATATGATGATATGATTGAATTAAATTCCATGTATGTTTGGATCAACACTTTCTCCTAGAATAGTTCTCATATAATCGAATATTCTATCCAATATTCAAATGAAACCTTACGAGTCTCTATATTGGGTGAAGTTTCAGACTGCAATATATTGTGATGAAGTTTGAGAGAGGAAGTTTATGCTACATGACATTATCAAAGAGAAAATTTATAAGGTTGGAACCATTCTAGTACATATGAATTTCACAAAAAGTTGGCAAAAAATCTAGGTAGAAAATTATTGATGATACCTAGAGATTGAGTTTGGATATAAGGTGTTACTTGATATATCTCCATGGAATAATGTCTTGAGGTTTGGGAAGATTTGAATGCATATTCCAAGATACATCAATGCCATTGAGAACTTTGACCTCATAAAATATGTGGACTATCGAATTGAAAACCCTCATATCCTTTCCCTTGTACATGATGTGTTCCATGTATCCATCTTGATCATGTACATAATGGAATTATGAGTTGTAATAAATCATGTCATGGTACCCTGTGAGAATGATATTTCCCATGAGGAGTAGTAGGTGATTATCCAAGACTGAATAAAAATGTTATCTAAAAAAAATATAACATACCTGGTCGATGTGTTGTTTTAGAAAAACATGTTTGAGGAAGAAATAGAAAAAAAAATGGAAATGAAACAGAATTACCCTACACTATTCTAGTGTATGGTTATAAATTTTGAGATTGAAATTTTTGAAGGGGAAATAATTTAATGACCTAGACTTTAATAGAATAAATTAACTTATGGATTAATTAATGACATATAGTTCTATAAATATGATACATTTTTTTATATTGTACCAATAATAAAATATAGTTTTTCAGATATAAAATATATTTAATCGTATTAAAAATGTGTGATATATATGTTTTAAAATTATCAGTTAAATTAGTTTATATTAAGGGTTATGATAAATTATATTATTTATAGATGGAAGGAGAAATGGAATCTACCAATAGGATCGAACCCTATAAATACCATTTATCACAGTATCTAGGGTAGATGGAATCCCATGGAGTTTTCCTCAACTAAAACAAAACAAAAATTCAACAATAGTAGGTTGAATGAAATATTTTCTAGAATAATTTTATTCCTATCAAGATCATATCCTAAAACATTTTCACTAGACCACCCCATGAAAACCTTACCATCGCACACATTACCACTAGGCCGTACATCATGGTAATAATGAATTATGTTTCTAGACCCATGTAATATGAATTATGGTATTTTCATTCTTTAATAAAATAATGATTATGTTAATATCATTCCAGTATCACAATTTTATATTAGATAATGAATGTTTGATTTTCATATGATAAAACCATAACTGTATTTTTTGAAAAATATACAATTTTAATTAAAACCCCCTTCTCTGTAAAATCAATAATTATGAAATAAAATTTACTTTTATATAATATTGGTATAAAGTAATTTTTATAAAAAATTTGTAATACAATGTTGTGGATTCAATAATTATAACAATCAACTTTTATTTCCATAAAAACAAATATTTATCAATTAATTACATTTTTGATTTAAAATTGTAAATTATCATATATATATATAATTATTTTAATAAAGTAAATATTATAATAGATATTAAAATTTTCAAATTATCCAATATTGATATTTTTATAATTTTTTAAGATAGTATAATTTTGGTTTTAAATTAAATATAGAATGAATATATGTTATATATTATGAGATAATAATTTCCCAAAAGTGATGTACAAAAATCCATAAAAGGCTTCCATGACAGAATATATATATTTATCATTTCAAATAATGTCTCAATACTAATATTTTTAAGTTATTTTAATATTTTTATAATACAAAAACTAATCTCCAAAATCTAATATTATAATTTAATGATTTAAAATCAAATCAATATAAAAAAACATAGATCCAAATAACCATGGGAATTATTTTAGAATTATAAGTTAATGGAATTATAAAAAAAGTTAACCAGTCCATTTTGGTATAAATAATCAAAAGGGACATGAGAGGGTTTCACTTTTGGTATAGTTTTTCATATTTTCCAAAAATAATGTTCTAAAATAAATTAATATATCCCCTCTCTTTTTCTAGAAATACCCACCCAAACACCCACTAATCTTCAAAATAAAATTTATCTATTAATTTAATCTTCTTATCTCCATATAAATACCCCAAAACGTTTTCCCAATCATATAATAAGCTGCTATCTGGCTTTTAGAAACACCCTCTCATGGTAAGTGGTATTCTCATCATCATTTTTTAAAGATGTATTTTTGTATGATGATTTTTTATTTACAATTTTTCATGTGTTAATATTTTTTGATCATCCTATGAATATCCTTGTGATTTTCATGTAATGGAATTCCACATTTCATTCTCATTAAGCACTCCCTTGAACCATTATGTATCGTTGTTATGATTTGACAATATTTGATGTTTTTTTCATGTAAAACATTCATAGAGTAAATATAAATCCCCATTTCAACTCTAGGGATTAACCTAGATGTTCTTATACCTCATTTATTGGGGACATCCACATATGTATCCCACAATCCTTATTTTTGGGATTAAAATTGAGAAGATTCATCCTTGTGTTGTATGATATTTGTGGCAGACAAATGAATGTACAGGATATGAATGTGGCAGGGGTGAGTAATTATATATGCCTCCAATGAAAAGGTTAGTGTCATTATATTCTAATATATTGTGTATGGTGAACCATATGTTAACCGTAGCACACTGTGTTATGATATCTTTGAAACTATCCTTGAGTCATGCTTATGATGTCGATTTTTATGTTTTCAAAACATTCCTATGTTTCCATGATATTATAATCTTATATCATGCCACTATGTTCATGTATAAGATTCTAAACCCTTTTGTGACACCCTGATATAACTCTTTACAAACATGTAATACCTTTATCATGTTATTCATTGATTATTCCATTAATGAGAATTTTATCTCACCCATTTCATTTTATGTCCCCATATTATTTAATGCAATGTTATATGATCAGTGGAAAATAAGAACATGTTTGAATGGTTTTTATTAATGTTATCATAAATTTTTTCTTATTATTATGTTATGTATCTGGTTACCAAAATACAATAGGACTCATGATATTTTTGGATTTTATCATATATAAAGTTTTCTATTAAATTCAGTTGTTTCTCCTGGTCATCCACCAACTCCACACTCCTCTACTCAACCTGTAGACATGGCTCCCATTCTCTTAATCAGATCCCTAAACATGAATTGAACATATGAATATAGATTAATGTTCTGGTTATAATTAATAAAACCCATTATGACACCACCAATACATTCTTAACAACTTTTATCAATGATAAGAGGTGTATTCAATGATAATAATAATTATTTAAACATGAATAAACACATAAAATCATGTACCATGTGGTTCTGTGCAATCTACGCCTAAAAAACATCCATCTATACTTTCCTAAAATCAGTGCAAGAAGGACAGTAATCGTATGTCAAAATTCAGCTCAAATAAGACAAAACACTCATATTCAGTTATCACAATGGTCTCTAGGCATCCAATATGACCAGGCTCCTATTATAATATATCCTGACTCCATTATGGGTGAGGAATTTTGGTCATCATACTATTTCTATGACA
The DNA here is from genome assembly GCA_963277665.1 of Viscum album. Taxonomy (NCBI): domain Eukaryota; kingdom Viridiplantae; phylum Streptophyta; class Magnoliopsida; order Santalales; family Viscaceae; genus Viscum; species Viscum album. The sequence goes on from OY728119.1 coordinate 2,128,370,836, forward strand.
TTGGCTAGGCTTATTGGACAACATGCTTCTCAAATTGATACATTAGGTTACTACCCCAAGGATTCATGATCAAACCCTATTGTTAGGTACATCACTAGAACATGTGGGCACTCCCCCAATAATGGATACTTTTCACAAGATGGTCCACCTATATCAATTACCATGAACATCCTCAATGTATTTTTAACACATATAATAGGGTAGATAAAAAAAATTCAATCATATAATATCATCATGATAATATATTAGTTATACACCAATACATGTGATCAAAATAAAAATGGTCCAAAAAGTTACATAATCATACTTCTGTCCAGAGCATTTATATTAGGTTTTAGTTTATCAAGAAGTGGTTTATAATGAAGTTTAAATTTAATTACAAGTCATGAATTTCATTCTATAATCACATAACTAATGGAATCCATTAATATAATCAACTTCAATGTAATCTAAAAATATTAATTCCAATTTAGTGAATTAATTATTAGTCAAAGAGTAAATTTTTAATTCATTTAAGATTCATTAAAAGGAATTATCATATTAAAGGGATCATAGAGCCACCCCAAATAATTCATTTTAAAAGATAACAAAGATTAGAATCATGGAAAAAATGATCTCATGATGATAAATATATGGAACTTATTAGGAATCATCCAACATTATAGATAATTCTATCCTTGATCAAGAGTGGTTACCATTAAAATGTCGATTACACCACCAATATACCATGAATTAATAAAAATATTAAGATTATAAAATTTATTATTCAACGAGAATAGGTCTAGGAATATTATTTATGAACGCATAGCTTTAGAAAACTCATTCTCAATGAGATACCTTAGTTTGATCAGAAAATGATGATAACATTATAGATTGACCACTTATTTAGGAATAGTGGAGTAATTCATCTATGAATCATCAAAGAAAACATATATACAATGATGATATATGAACATTTAATAAATAAAAATAGGATATCAGAGTATATCCATGATGAATTTATTATTCATGTACCACCAAATTAGTCAAAGAATGATGAGTTATAGGGAAATGGATGATAGAGATTGATAGAAAAAAAATATCTATAGATCTAAATAGAGTCATAGGAAATTTATTATTGTTTTAAATGAGTTGAAGAATGTGAATAATTAAATTCCATGAGTTAAATTAATTGTACTCCCAGACTATGAGAATTGACATGCTAGTAATGGGCCACCAGTGGCCTGATATTCCAGAGAGAATTCCATGCATTCTTTGTGGTCCACCAACATGGTGTTATAAAACCACCAGATGGAAATTTGGGTTATTATAAATATGAAAAACTATTTGTTCCTTTATAATTACTTTATTTTTTCGACTATTGATCCACTACATGTTCCATCCTCTAAACCACTTCCATCCTTTTTCCACTATAACCTTTTTCACTAAAAAAACATTATCATCTAATCCAGTATTAGATAAAAAATAGATAATGGAGAAAATTAAAAACATGAATATCTCATACATTTAAATAAGAAATGATATTATAATCCTCCCCCTCTAATGACTTCTAATCCTTGATAATAAACATCATTGGTTATTCTCAAAAATAATAGTCCCCTAAGATTGAACATCAGCCTATTTCTCTCATGTATCCTTTTATACAAGTACAAGATTTCATTGAATTCATGCAGACAATAAAATCATTCCTGAAAGTACATTATCACCCCATTCAATTATCAAAATTTGTAATAACATGTATGATGTGTTAGTAACATTCTCAACATTCGCACATTCAATGAAATCTACAGGATTTGAAATATACCACAAATCTATGACACATATAACACATTGAGGATACCTATATATTGAGATGAATGATTAAGATGGTATTCCTCTATCACAACACGCTATGTAATATCTAATGGTCTAACATAGCACAATTTTTCCTTCCTATACTTCCTCAAATTTTTTTTTCCAAATTGAGGAGTCAATCTCAAAAAAAGTAATCACCTATGGAAAACTACCCAGGTCTCCCCCTCTAGTTGGAATGCAACTTCTTATAGATCTAAGATGTGATAAACCTATTCTCAATCAGCAGTACTCTTTTAGTGTTATCCTATAAAAATCATTATCCCATAATTTCTTTATCACCTACATTATGCTAATAGTGAAATGAACCGCATAGACTCTCATAAAGAAACACAAGAGGTTACATATGTAATGAATCGTGAGAATCTTTTATATGAAAACGAATAATGATTGGTGATCATAATAATATCCACTAATTTCTAGGGATTAATTCCATATCATATGTACAATTACTAAATCCATCACCTCAATTTGTAAATATATCCATGTATGGTATGTTTTTCTCAATATCAGTTGTATCCCTAATGCATTATTCATGCCCTACTAAAAATGTAGTGAATGATGTGATTATGATTTAGATATGATTCTATTTTAAATGAAATATAATAAAAAAACAACGATCTAATTCACTACTAGATCATATAAATGTTGATTCAATGGATCAATGAGAAGTGAAAAATTTCACAAACCAATCTAAATTCACACAGAAAAATATAAAATCCTCTGGGTCCTAGGAAACCCCATCAAAAGTTATTTTATGATATTCCCCTATTCTGTAAGGGTTTGTGTCTTGAGAACCAACTGTTTTGTACTTTGATTAATGCTAACTTAATATATATTGTTCATTATTCTGCATGACTATAATATCATAATATCCTGGAATATTTGTTTCATTAATAAAGTCATGGAAGATCCTCGCAATGATGAAAACCTTGAAATGCTAAAACAATATTCTTTAATAAAGTTATGCAGTTGGATGACATACTATGATAGGACATATAGTATACAGACCGTCATGTGTGAGTACTCATAAGATGACGATACTCTCTCTCATGGAGTTCTCGCGTGGTAATCTCTAAGATGGAAGATTATAATAATAGACACGCCAGTAGTATTTCCCCATGTCTTGGTGTCCTTGGAAATTAATATCTGTGAGCTTGTGTAATGGTCCTTAGATTGGAAGATTATCATTAACTCATGTCAAGACTCACACAATTAGATTTGCTGACGAAAACCGTCACGAAGACAGTTGGCGGGATATAGGGTATGTTGGGAGCATCATGAATGACATGTTGTTAATGCATAAGTCAAGGAAGGATTTTTGCCTTCCATATTTATGGAAGTAGATATCTCGGGCCCTTTGATTGAAATAGAACTATCAAAAAAATTCCATGGCCATGGTGTAACAATGAGTTTATTTCTCAAAGTCAAAGAATGACTGATCAAGCATATAGGTTTATTACACTTCCATGAAACCTGCTTAATGAGATATTGAGAAAAAGGGATTAAATTACACAGTAAGCGTTCGTATGTGGTGATACATCAATGCAGCGTCAACTTCTCCCTCCTGGGTTCCATGACCCGTTGCTAGACAATAATCTTGTACTTTAGGCAAGCCCACCTAATGCCAACGAGAAAGGGGCCTAGAGGGTCACACACTAAGTGTATTGATGTATCTCAAGTAGAATAAAGATTATTCCCATATGCAGTTTAATAATTATTCAAAGGATCCAAAATATTTTTATTATTGGTGGAAGAATAAAATAAAACCAGTACACACCGTGTATGAATGATTACATGCCTCATAGTTTTATTTTAAAATCAAGTACACACCGTGTATTATTAAATGTACACTCTGTGTAGTTTTCATTTTGGAAAGGAAATGAAGGAATGAAAACAAGATATACACGCCGTGTACATTGAATGTACACGCCATGTAGTTTTCAATGAAAACCAAGTACACACCGTGTATTTATTAATACATACCGTGTAGTTTTTCCATTTAGGATTTTGAGGAAATATTGTTTTATTAAATGATATTTATTATAATCAATGTGGGAGCATGTCAAGGAATTAATGACTCGACATGGGGTTTTAAAAAGGTAGTTAATGAAGTAAATGAAACACGTAATGTGTTTATTTAGTGTCATAACTCTACAACCTCAAACCCGATTATAAATACCTTCACAATACCAACTATTTTCCTAAGACAAGATAATCATTGTGCACAACAATTATGGAGAATTATTTCAAGGAAGAAAGAACCTCTTCCTCCAAGAACTCTGTCAAGACCGAGATAGATCCTCTTCCATCGGATCAAGATGATCTAAGGCGGACAATGCATGCAAAGGTTTCTCCACGCTAGCACCCGGAGACTCATTTGGCGACGTCCAGAGATACGAGGTGCATGTGTGGATCACCGCTAGACGAAGTCTACACTTGGCTTCTGTGACACAATGACGAATCACATCAGAACGTGATCAAGAATATCAATGAAGAAAGAAAACCAAAAGGTACATCTTTTCAATTGATTAAATTAATTATAATCAACCTGTAACGATCCTACTTTGTGGTTCCAGGACTTTCCTTTTATTTTTCTATTTCTATGATCCGATCCGTGGTTATTAGTATTTATCATCGTATTGATCCCAGATCGATCATTATTAATGAGAAAAATCCATGTGGGCACATCCACCCACATGCTTCTTCTACACCCGGAACCTTCAATTGTTATCAGAGGGAGGTTACAACGTTGATTATTGTTATTTAATTTTCTTTGATAATTTACGAATTTATATTTGATTCAATTTTAAATAAATTGTTCTATAAATATGAATAAACGAGATCTTCTCTTCCTCCTTTGTTTCTCTATTCATAGCACATAAACATAATTTTTAATTTTAATTTTGATTAAAATAAATGAGGAACTCATCCGGAGGAGTCTCTCTTTCTGTCTGTACAACACGGGAATACACGACATGTAATTAAAACTACACGCCTTGTACTTAGGTTCAACGAACCTACACTATTCCTCCAAACCACGCCGTGTGAATTGAGTATGAGTAAGTATTTAATACACTGTGTTGACTATAATTAAACAGTGCGTGGGAACTGGAATACACGGCATGTATGTTGGAGAAACACACTGTGTAGTTCGATCCATCCCAAGTTAAACCGTGTACAAAGAAGAAGCTGTGTACCACGTACATGGGATTTCCCAGCCAGTTACCGCATAACAAGGATGTACACACCATGTATGATTTTTCTACACACCGTGTACTCCAAAATTTCCTATGTAGATAAAACACGCAAAAGCCCATGGCGTGTACTTTGGATAAAAGGTGAAAGAAATACACACCATGTAAATATAAACTACATGCTGTGTACTTTCTAGAAATGTAATTTAACCAGGTTTCCTCCAAAAGTACAATGACCAGTACAAGGAATATGGATGAGAAGAATCTAAAGGAAATTTAGAAAGGAATTTAAGATAAATAATTGATTAATTATAAGATCATAATTAATTAATTTCAAGCATGAATTATCTTAAATAATAGAACGATTAAAAGAATTTGAATTCTAAATATGTGTAAATGTCGTTTCATGCTATGGATGATCATGATATAGACTAAAGACCTTTTTGTCTGTGTGTTTGGATTCATTTAAATTTGTTTAATTTTAATTCGTTGGCCTACGAGCCTTCTTCCAAAAAAATGTATGGATTGTGTGCCCGTGGTCTCTTTAATGTAAACCCCATGTAATGGAGGGTCTCCCAAGCTGGAGGAGACGGGTCAAAAACCCAAAGTTGAGGTGAAACCATCCCAAGAAGATACAAAGGTGGACAGGTGGGAGCTGCAAAACACGAACCATCAGTTCAAGGTGTTTTCCCCTAAGTCTGGGATAGCTTGTCAAACCGCTAGATAAGCTAACCAATAAGAGCTCATGATCATGCCATCTTATTTTATTTAAGTCTAATTTCATGGTTTATTTATTATTTATGTGTTGTCGTGATCACATAGTTAATAAAATGAACAAGCATGCAAAGATGGAATAAAATAAAAACCGGACTATGCGTAAACATTAACAGATCATTTTTAATCATTTAAGCAAGAATCACATAATATTAACATGCATGTGATAATGAAAAACTGCGCATTAAAGAATAAAATCCCTCAATATCATATTAAGTCAGACCAAGCCTTCTATTTCCTGATTGAGGGTAGGACTTAATAAAACTATGTGTTTGACCAACCCTTCTTGGGACACATACATTTATAAAGGAAGCCCTTATGAATTGTTTCAGTTTGACTTAATCATATTACATCAAGAGGAGTTTACCTTGCTAGACATGATGTAATATTGGAGGTGATAGTTGAAGAAATCCAAGTCAGGATTTCAGGATTGGGGAGTCCACTCAACAGATTAAGGAACTATAAGGTCAATGTTGGAAAAGACCTGCCTACCTAAATACCTTCAAATAGCTTGACCAACCCTTTTTGGGGTTATGCGAAGGGGAATATGGATCCTTTCCACTATAATGTCAAAGAAACTAGACATTCCAGGTTCAATGGTGAGAGACATTGGGACCTGTTAAATAATGGGAGAATTAATAAATTCATTTATTATTTCTCATAAAAATGTAATCAAGAAAGTACTGATAAATCCAATCTTTTAATTTTTAGAATTTAAATGCCAAACTCGTCAACCACATTTTCTCTGTGATCAATTCTTTATAAATACAACATCCTCACCAGTAGTAACTTTCATGAATGGTTTAGGCGCCTTCGGGTTATCCTACACCATGAATGAATGTTTTATGTGCTGGAGTCCTCACTTCTTGATTCTCCTGCCCCAAGGGCGAGTGATGAAGATTTTATGGTCTATGATTAAAATTTGAGCGATTCAACCGATGTTCAATATTTCATGTTGTCATCTATGTCTATTGAGCACATGAAGTCTCATGAATACATGGATGCCTACAACATGCTCTAGAACCTTCGTGGTCTATACCTGGAGAGAGACAGACATTAAAGGTTTGAGATCTCCAAGGCTCTATTTCAGAGCAATCTTGGAGAGGGTTCCCCAGCTAGGCCTCATGCATTCAAGATCATTGGATACATTGAGAACTTGGAGGTTTTAGGGTTTAAACTCCCCGATGAACTGGGTACCGATCTCATTCTTGTATCACTTCCCCAGAACTTCTCAAACTTTTTTGTGAACATCAACATGAATAACATTGAGAAGTCTCTGTCTGATCTTATTATCCTCATTATCCAAGTGGATAATGACATGATGTGTGAAGAACCTTCTATCCTTATGGTGAATAAAAGTAAAGGGAAGTTGTAGAGAATTAAGCCCAAAGAATCTTCAAGGTCTTCTGAGAAAAGGAAGATCAAAGGGGAGGAAAGGGAAAATGATGTTGTTTGTTTCTCATGTGGCAAGAAGGGACACTTGAAGAAAAACTACACCCATCCAAGGATCAAGGGGGAGCTTCAGGTGAGTTTTTTATCGACTGCAATCTCTCTATTTATACTAATTATGTATTAGATAATTATTGTGGTGATCACATCTGTATCCAAATACTGGAACCAAGTAGATTCAGAAAGATTGACTGAGGTGAGGTGGATCTACGAGTAGCCAACAGTGCCAAACTCGCTGATGTAGCTGTGGGAGCCTACCATCTCACATTTCCTACTGGGATTATTTTGGTTTTGAAATGATGTTATTATGTACCGTCTGTAACCAAAAACATTATTTCAGTATCCAAATTATATACTAATGGATTCATCTTCATGTTTGGAAGTGTATGGTGCTACTTTTATAAATATAGAATTTGTTTTGGTAGGGCAGATTTATATAACGACCTTTATGTGTTAGACTACACAAACCAAGTAAAGTCAATTGATGACAAAGTTAATTCACATGACTCATACCACACCAAACATTTGCATCACCGGCTAGGTCATGTCAAGGAGAAACGTTGGACAAAATTACATCATGATTGTTATTCATATTCTATCGAACTAAAACCACTTGGTGTATGTCATGCGTGTATACAAGGCTAAATAACCAAAGCCCCCATTTAGTGGGAAATGTGAAAGGGCTAAATTGCTTCTAGAATTATTACACACAGATGTGTGTGGAACATTTCCAGTTAATGCAAGGGGTGTGTTCTTGTACATCATAACTTTTATTGATGATTTTATTTGATATGGATATATTTATAAAATGAGTTATAAGTCAGATTCTTTTGATCGGGTCAAAGAATACAAGAATGAAGTTGAGAACTAGATTGGTAAGATGATTAAGAAACCCTGCTCAGACAGAGGAGGAGAATATCTTAATCCGGACTTCATTGATTTCTTACAGGAGTTTGGGATTCTATCTCAACTCACTCATCCTTACACACCTCAGTGAAATGGTGTATGTGAAAAAAGGAACCGCACCCTGTTGGACATGGTGAGATCAATGATGAGTCATGCAAGTCTTCCATTATCATTTTGGGGATATGCATTAAAAACGGCAGCACACATACTAAACTATGTACCATATAAATCGATAAATGGTATTCCATACGAGTTATGGAGTGGACGCGAATCTATATTATCGAATTTACATGTGTGGGGAAGTGAAGCATTTGTTAAGGCATTTTTTGGTAAAAAAACATGCACCTCGTGGCACATAGTGTATCTTTATATAATATCCCAAGGAAACAATGGGATATAACCTATAAAACCCCTCATAAAAAAAGGATACAGTGGCAAGACATGCCATATTCCTTGAGAGGGATAACATCCCCAAAATAGATAGTGGGAGTGAGATAGACATTGATGAATTCAAGGCTCAAGATACACAGGAGTTGGTAGAAGAACAGATTCCACAAAGCCCCATGGAAGAACAATATATTCCAGAGACACAATAATTGCGTATGAGTGTGAGAGAGGTTAGAGAACCATAATGATATGGATTTCTTGTCACCGAGGATGGTGACTCATTATTGGTTGACAATGATGGTCCTCTAACCTACAAGGAAGCAGTTGAAGTCACAGACGTTGCCAAGTGGAAAGAATCAATGAATTCTGAAATGGATTCCATGTACCAAAACCAAGTCTTGATTTTTGTAGATCCTCCAGTTGATGTAAAGCGTATTTGTAATAAATGTGTATTCAAGAAGAAACTGGACATGGAGGGGCAAGTCAGCACCTATAATGAACAACGGGTTTCCAAAGGATTTAGACAACTTCAAGGAATTGACTATGATTAAACCTTTTCACCGGTTGCGATTCTGAAATCCATCAGAATCCTATTGGCTATTACCGCTTACCATGAATATGAAATTTGGAAAATGGATGATAAAACAGAATTCCATAATGGGAACCTCTAGGATGATGTCTACATGACACAAACTGAAGGGTTTGTGACTCCAAATGATGCCAAAAGATATACAAGTTATAGAAATCCATTAATGGATTAATGAAAGTATCATGGTCATGGAACATTTGTTTTGATGAAACTGTAATGGAATTTCGCTTTGTTAATAATTAATGTGAGCCTTGTGTCTACAAGAGGTTTAGTAGATGTGCAGTCATTTCCTAATAGTATATGTTGATTACATATTACTAATTGCAAACTATGTACTTATCTTACAGTCAGTTAATGAATGGTTATATAAATTCTTCTCAATGAAATACTTGGGAAAGGAAGCATATATTCTTGGGATCAAGATCCATTGTGATAGATCCAAGAGAATGTTGGTCCTAAGTCAATGTACATACATTGACAAGATACTGAAGAGATTCAGTATGGAACAGTCCAAGAGGGGATTGTTTCCAGTGTCACATGGCATTCATCTTTCAAAGAAAATGTGTCCTCACACACATGAGGAAAGAAAGAGAATGGAAAGGATCCCTTACACATACGTGATTGGGTCAGTCATGTATGATATGCTATGTATGAGGCTAGATGTTTCTTATGCATTAAGTGCAGTAGGCTGATATCAAGCTGATCCAGGAGACTTCCATTGGATGGAAATCAAGACCATCCTTAAGTATCTGAGGCATACTAAGGATATGTTCCAAGTTTATGGAGGAGATAAGGAACTAGTCATCAGAGGACATGTAGAAGCTAGTTTCTAGACTGATCAAGATGACAAGAATTCAAAGACTGGATACATTTTCAGTTTGAATGGAGATGTAGTGAGCAATAAGAGCTCAAAGAAAAGTGTGGTGGAAGATTCTACAGCAGAGTCTGAGTATATTGTAGCTTCTGAGGCAGCTAAAGAATCAGTATGGATGCGAAGCATCATCCAGGAGATGAATGTAGTACTGAGAAGTAATGATCCTATAACATTATTTTGTGATAATACTACAGTGGTGGAACTTAAAAAAGTGCCAAGGTCGCATCAGCAGATGAAACACATACTTCAAAAGTATCAGCTCCTGAGGGATTTTTCTCAGAGAGGTGAAGTTGCACTAAGCAAAATTTATATGGAAGAAAACATAGAGGACCCCTTGAATAAAGCCTTGACTTAGCAGAAACATGATCATCATGTGACGTCTAGCAGACTAAAAGTCATAGGTAGTTGGCTCTAGTCCAATCTGGAGTTTGTAAGAGTTGGTGTCCTGAGAACAAACTATTTTGTACTTTGATAACATAAATGTTCACTTATTATATATTGTTCATTGTTCTTCCTACCTATAATATAATAATGTCCTGGAATATTTATTGCATTAATAATGTCCTGGCAGATCCCCACTGTGATGACAACTTTGAAATGCTATAACAATAATCTTAAATAATGTTTTGTGGTTGGATGGAATACTATTATAGGACACATATTATACAGACCGTCATTTGTGAGTACTCATAAGAAGACGATACTCTCTCTCATGGAGTTCACACATGGTAATATCCATGATGGGAGATTATGCGGACAGACCCACCAATAGTAATTGTTCATGTCTTTGTTTCGTTGGACATTACTATGTGCGAGCATGTGTAATGGTCCTTACACTGGAATATTATCATTAACTCATTTCATGACTCGCACACTTAGATATGATGATGAAAACTGTCACGAAGACAATTGGTGGGACATAGGGTACATTGGGTGCATCACGAATGGCATATTTTTAATGGATACGTCGAGGATGGATTTGTCCCTTCCATATTTATGGAAGTAGATATCTTGGGCCCTTTGATTGAAATAGAACTGTCAAACAAATTCCATGGCTATGGTGCAACGACGAGTTTATTTATGAAAGTCAAAGACTGACAGATCAAGCATATAGGTTTATGACACTACCATGAAACCTACTTGATGAGATATTGAGACAAAGGGATTAAATTACACAGTAAGAATTCTTATGAGTTGATATGTCAATGTTACGTCAACTTCTTTTTCTTTAGTGCCTTGACCCATTGCTAGATAGTAATCTTGGACTTTAGGCAAGCCCGCCTAATGCCAATGAGAAAAGGACCTAGAGGGTCACACACTAAGGGTATTCAAGTATCTGAAGTAAAATAAATATTATTCTCGTATGTGGTTTAATAATTATTCAAGGAAGCCTAAATCATTTTAATGTTGGAGGAAGAATAAAATAAAACAAGTACACACCGTGTATCAATGATTACACACCGTGTTGTTTTATTTTGAAAACAAGTTCACACTGTGTGTTATTAAATGTACACATCGTGTAGTTTTCATTTTGGAAAGGAAAAGAATAAATGAAAACTTTTGATACACACCGTGTACATTGAATGTACATGCCATGTAGTTTTCAATGAAAAACAAGTACAGTCCGTGTGTTTATTAATACACGTCGTGTATTTATTAATACACGCGGTGTAGTTTTTCTAGTCAGGATTTTGACGAAATATCATTTTATTAAATGATATTTATTATAATTAGCGTGGGAGCATGTCAAGGAATTGATGAATTGACATGGGGTTTTCAAAATGGAGTTAATGAAATAAATGAAACACGTAAGAAATTTAATTATTGGCATAACTCTACAACCTCAAGCCCAATTATAAATACCCTCACAACCCCAAATCTTTTCCTAATACAATATAATCATTATGCACAACAATTTTGGAAATTCATTCAAGGTCGAATGAACCACTTCTTCCAAGAACGCTCTCATGATTGAGAGAGATCCTTTCCATCAGATCAAGACGATCAAAGGAGGACAACACAAGCAAAGGTTTCTCCACACTATAACCAAGAGACTCCTTTGGTAATGTCCAGAGATACAAGGTGCACGTGTGGATCAATGCTAGAGGAAGTTTACACTTGGCTTCTGCGACGCAATGATGAATCACATTAGAAGGTGATAATGAATATCAATGAAGAAAGAATACCAAAAGGTACTTATTTTCAATTGATTAAACTGATTATAATCAACTTGTAACGATCCTACTTTGTGGTTCTTAGACTTTCCTTTTCTTTGTCTATTTCTGTGATTCAATCCGTGGAGACTGGTGTTTATCATCGTATTGATCTCGGATAGATCATTTTTAACGACAAAAAGCCAAGTGGGCACATCCCCCCATGCGCTTCTACTGCACCTGGAACCTTCATCTCCCACATGTAGACTATATGTGTCTAGAGAAAACCAATAGTATTCTTGAGATTGACCATTATTCTCTCAAAATTATGGAATATGGAAATGAAATTAGTGATGTACCTATTCATTAGTAGAAGGATCACTTCATCATCACCCAATGACTACCTATGTGTCGGGTCACCATATAATGACCATGTTGTCTATTACACATTTAAATATTTTTATTACATAAACATGCACTTAATATAACTCATGAAATCAATAGGTCTGGTGTCATGGGGGATTGGGAACATTGCATAACAACTTAATAAATAAATACACCATTGATGTTGAAAAAATATTTAACAGGACCACAAAATTCCATTGTACTTAGAATTTCATGGCATAACTTGAGGACACACATAAAAAAAGGGTGGGATCTAAATCCCAGTAAGAGAGTAAACAATATATAACATGAAGAATACAATACATGTTATGAAATAGGTCTTTCAATGGAGAAAAATTGAAAAATGAAAATAAATTCATGGAATCGACTGATTGTCATAACATGGAAATCTTACAACATCTTAAAACACTACATCATTAACATAATGTAATATGGTAAACTGTTGACTAAACAAGATGGACAAATGTCCATTAAAGGAATCAGGTAATTTTCTTTCCCAACATGATGGAAAAAATTACTATAAAGGAATCAGGTAGACACCTATCCCAATATTATGATCATGATACTAAACATTACCAAATGCATTGCAGCACTCTTAAGGTGAACCCTTCATAATCATTTCAATATCATTCTTAAGAGTTCCACATAGATCATATAACATGGATTTTGTCAACATCATAATCTATAGCAAAATAGTGGAAGTAGACATACATATGATAATGTATATAATAAAAATATATACATTTGTTAAAGTGAATACCCTTAATATATAAATGGGTATGGTATTCAATACATGATGATTTTGGCACGGAAAATAATAGTTCAACTTCATCACCATAAGAGTGCGACATATGAATTAATAAAAAAATTATTATGAGAGATAAAGGGTTATCTTATCAAATATACATTAAATTGATAGTAACGAGGTAATATAAATATATTTCCATCATAAGTATTTTTTACATAGAAGGTGTAACATAATAAAGAAACATGGTGAAAGTGGAGAAATGGAATAACTCTTATGAATTTTCAGTATGGTAATGGGTGTACATGGGTGGGATCAACGATAGAGAAAGAGGTATATAATCATTAAAATATAATAAGGGTAGTATGAGAGAGGTTAAAAATCATACACCATAATTTGTAATTGATAAATATAAGGGAATAACAATATAAGGAAAATTTCACAAAAAATTGAAAAAAGAAGGAATGTGAGGACCCATACATGGATGTGTGATACAAATGTCTTGGGAGAGGCTTCATTGGAAATTGTAGGCTCCTTGGGAGGACATTAGGGAGTGGAGATAAGAGTTTGGATGAGCATAAATGAGGTTCAGCGAAGAGGATAGGTTGATTGTGGGGTTTATATTGGGAATGAGGATGAATTATTTTTTATTTTGGTTTTCAATAGTACAGACAAAAGTATTCAAAACCTCAAAACATACCATGGTATATACCTACGATTTTTTCCAAAGAGGTGTGTAAACCATTATTTTATAATTTCATGGGCCGAAGATATTAAAATATGTCCCTTTCTTATATGGAGGTGAGTCACACTCTCAAGTAAATGAATATAAAATCATAAAATATTCTAAAATTTTTGGAAGATTCACTAAGGAAATGTAAAATAAATAAAATAAATCCAAAATCATTTAATTTTAAAGTAAAAAAATTATTCTGTCTATGATCCATTATTTGTTATTTATCACATCATTATAGGGTTGTTATGATGTCATAAAAACATACAAAATTATTATATATTATTTAATATATAGCCACAAATTTTAATGTCTCATAAAATTATGAATAATTCAGTGTTGGATAATTTCGACAACCTAATTCCAAATAATAATATTTATTTTTTCTAAATATTTCTCTAAACATTTTAATTTTCACTTCTAAAATGAGAACCAACATTTATTAAAAACTAAAGGGGTTTGACAAGAATAGATTTAAACCCTAATAAAAATTACATTTGACTTCATAAAAATTATATAGACATTTATTATTAACAAAAATATTTTGATATTAATATTTTTATAAAATATAAATTATTTAAAAAATTCATTAATTCCATAAAAGAATCATTAAAATTACACTTTTTTTATTGTATAAAAATATAACTCTAATAAAACTAATCATATACAGATAAGAAACTGATATAATCATAATTTATAATAATTTTTTAATTATATTATTAAAAAATACTAATTTAATATAATTATGTATTTATTTCTCAAATGTCCCATTTTTACCCCCAAAATCAATTTGTCAAATACCTCATTTTTTAAGAATGATTATTCCCATAATGTAATTGATGGAATAAAAATTTTGTTTTTAGAAAAGGATCACTCAATAAGTAACTAATTCCATGTTACATAACCCCTTATAACAATCACATAAGAAATAAGGGTAAGGTTTGCGATGGTGAAAAACTCTTTGGGAAGCTCAGAAAATAGCACCTGGGTGGTAATATCTATTAACATGAAATTATTCTATATGAGATTCTTTTCAAGATTAACTTGATAAATATTAGTTTATGATTGGTCGTGGGAAACACCCAGTGAATCTACTTCCTTTCCAAGCTCCACAAAATGAGGTTTGTATGGCCTGAGTGTACTGAAGGAGGCCATCCTCATTATTTTCTATGTCAAAATGTTATTTAAAAAAACATATATTTATATTATTTGTGTGATCACTGTTCAATGTCAATTTTTTAAAAATTAATGATACTTAATGTTCACTTAAACCCATTAATATAAAAAAAGTATACATGTGTTTTCTATATCTTCAAGGAAATAAAAGAAAGGTAATTTTATTCAAAAATGATCGGGTCATTACAACCATCCCCCTTAATAAATTTCACCCATAAAATTTATTTTTCCAACACTACAAGATAAGAGGGTAACTCTGTATCATCACTTACCATAGTTCCCATGTTTCTTATTCAAAGTTTTGTAATCTCCACAACATATTTTGACGGGGATTGTATTTTTTCGTATAACTTTTTTCCCTACGATCAATGATCTACACTGATTTCTCAATATTGGAGAAGTGATTCTCTAATAGTACAAAATTTGGATTGAGTATTTGTGATGGGTCAAGTTTGTACCTTTTCAAGAGTGATATAAGGAATACTTCATTTACATGAGATAGGTTTATTGGGAGTACTATTCTAAAGGCAACTGCTATGATGCGATCAAGGATCTCAGAAGGGGTGATATACCATGGACTAAGCATTACCTTCTTTTGGAATCTCATCTATCTCTTACCTAGAGATATATGGAGGGAAAACCAATATAAAACACCAAACTCTAGGTCTTCACGATGTTTGTCAACATAGATCTTTTATTGACTCTGGGAATCTTTGAGGTGTTGCATCATGGTCTTAACATTCTCCACCAGTTTTTTTGACAATTTATGGAGATTGAAGATTTTTTTCGCTAACTTCATCACATCTTTTTAGTGTTCTCCACTACATCCCATTACAGTATTTAATTGGATAAATTTTCATTTATTGAGTGGAAACTATTATTGTAATGAAATTCAACCAGAAGAAGATGTTGATTGCATCATCCTTTGAAGTCCATTGAGCATACTATCAACATGTCCCAAAGTGTTTGGATAGTACTATTATATTAGACAGTAGTTTTAGGATGATAATCCATACTAATGGTAAACATAGTATTTAGAGCAACTTGGAGACTCTTCCATATCATAGAGGTGAATCTTATATCTCTATCAGATGTAATCGATTGTGGTACACCAAAAAAACTTTCCACTTCTCTGATGTATATCCATTCTTGAAGATCAAATGGGGAATCCTATCGAATCACATCGAAGTGTGAAATCTTTATAATATGATCCACCACAACCCATATAAAAATATTTTTTTTTGGATGTTGTCATATGTTTGGTGAGAATGTCCTTGGTGATGTTCTCCCATTTCTATGTTGGAATGGGTAATGGTAGAACCATACCCTTAGATTTCTTACTCTCATCCTTCACTTGCTAATATACCAGACACATTGAAGTATATTCGGATATCACCTTCATCATGTTATCCCACCAATAATGCTCTCATAGATCTCCATACATATTTATGTTTCCTAGGTGAAGGGAGAAATTTGAACTATGTGCATCATTCGAAAGTTCATTCCTTGACTATGGATTTTATGGAACACTTAGTCTTTTCCCAAATTTCTCAAATCATTATTCATTAAAATTTAACTCTGAGGATTTCCATTTTTTTATAGTTTCCACATTCTTATGAATTCCCACAACATTCATTCCAGCATCCTTTAACCTCTCCAGAAGAGACGGTTGAGAAATAATTTTTGATAGGATTGATGATGTTCCTTCCTTTATGATTACCATGTCCACACTCTTCATGTATAGGATGTTTGGGTCCATATTAAATATTATTAATCAATGAGTTGATGGGTGCTTTCTACTTAGTGTTTTGGCCACATTATCCACTTTCCATAGATATTTCTATCTTTTCACCATAGATGTATTGTTTCCAAATTTTCAAAGTGAAGATCACTATAACATAATCTATATGAATTGTGGGATAGTTTTTATCATAAACTTTCAACAACATTGAGGCATTGGCGATGAATTATTCCTTATACATCAACACACAGTGCATTCCCTTTTCGAAGCATCGCTAAAGATTAGAAAAATCTCTCCACTGGTGGGTAATTTGAGCACAAGGGCAGTGATAAGCCTCTTCTTCTACTCCATGAATCCCTCTTGACATTCATCATTCCATGAAATCCTAACCCGCTTTCGAGTTATCTTAGTAAGAGGGTTTTTAAATCATGAGGATTTTCTCACAAATCGGCAATATTATCCATCAATCACAAGAAATCCACAAATATACATCATATAACTTGGCCTCAACCATCCCCCAAATGCATTTGTTTTGTAGGATCCACAAATATCACAATGATATTGATGATATGTTGAAATAATGAAACTACCTTCAACTAGAACTCACACTTTATGTACATTTCATAGAGATTATCCTTTCAGAAGTACTCTAGTACATTTCATAGAAGTGCTTCATGACCCTCCTTTTATTTGGAGTATAATAGAATATTGTCTATAAAGACTACCAAAAATTTTCTAGGAAATATATTAAGACTATCCATCAAGCCCAAGAAGATTTTTGGATCATTTGTGAGTCCTAAAGGAATTATTATGAATCCATAGATCCTGTTCCTTGTACAAAAAGTAGTATTGGGGATATTCTTCTTCTTTATCTTTACATTTTAATATCTTAACCACAAATATAACTTGGTGAGTTATTGTGCTACACATAACTTTTCAAAAAAGTAATCAGTTCATGGAAGAGGAAACTTGTTGTTTATTGTGATTTTGTTGGGATCACAATAATCAATGAAAAGGAACATTGACCCCTCCTTCATGACGAAGAGGACTATTTCACCCCATGGTGAAGCACTTGGCATATAAACCCCATATCAAGATTCTCCTGTTGTTGTTTCATTATCTCCTCAAGCTCCTCAAAATGCATTCTATAAATATTCTTGGATATTGTCCATTCCCAAAGTATAAGATCAGTCGAGAATTTTCCATCTCTTATAGGAGGAAGACCGTGAAATTAATCGGGAGACACATCAACAAATTCCCTCACAATGGACATTTTTTAGGATGGTTCCTTCCTTAGACTCAATAATCTAATAATGATACACATGCTCATATAGAAGTAATATCCAATTTTTATATGATGGTGTTAATGAAGATTCATCATCCTCCTTGAACTGGTATATAATTGGGGGTCAAATCACTATATGGAGAGTGATTTCCTCTCATATCAATTTTTATAGGTTCTATATAAGGAATTCCAATCCACAGCAATAATTGCATCAAATTCCACCAAGGGAAGTATAATGAGGTACACTAGGAAGTTCAATAAATAAATTGTGATATGGGAGGGATTATACTAATGGGATAAAATAATTGCACCATTTTTAGTTTTCAACAATATCTCTACATTCATTATTATTGGGGTGGTTTTTATTGTTATACTAATCTTTAGGGATGTATATAATTTGTAGAATATGAATAAAAAAGTATTCCTTATCCTTGAATTAATTACTAGAGTTCCAGTCACCACTCATTTTCAGGATTCACTTCCAAAGTAGTGATGAAAAAATCTCTCCCTTATGGCCCCATAGTTTGTTGGTTTCCTCCAATTACCCTTGGATTAGATTACAAATTCACAACGTGCCCAGGTCCTATGTAGTTGTAGAAATGAACAATGTGTTGTGGGTCGACCTGAGTGTTCCTTTCCTCTTTCACATGGGTGGGTTTCTCATTTTGGAAAATCATTGACTAGGTTGGCTTTTCGTCCACAACTAAATCATTTCCTCATCTCCTTTAGGAAATTTTCAGGTTTCTTCTTTCCACTCCTTTGGAAGTGGTGTGTTATAATTTCAAACCACAATTTGATTTATAAATTAGAACAACAAGATTAAAGTCCACTTTCCACTTCATATCCCCATGATACCCCTGATATTATCCAACCTCCATTTCAACATTGAGGGCACATCAGACAATTAACTAATAGATATTAAAGTCACAGATCAATATTCCTTTCAATAGTCTGGGGTTTATCTCAACAAAAAAGTGTTTAACCCTGAATTTGGGGGTAACGACAATAATGGAGGCATATCATGAAATCCTTGTAATGTGTTCCTCATTTAATATGATGGATTCCTCTTATATTTTCTTGAATGAAAGTAAATCTCATTCCATATTATGTTTGAGGGTGTGAGGAAGATATTTATGAATTTTTGTTTACAGAAATACATCAATCCCATCACATTGATCTCTTCCTCAAGATTAATATTTTTGATCAATGTCCACCATTTATCTTCTTCACCATCTATATTATAAGAAGCCAAAATTAAGTTCTTTTGTTCGGAACATTGAAGGATGGAGATGATCTTCTCAATGGAGTTAATCCATTGTTTAGAAATTGGGGGATCAGATGATCCAAGGAAATTAGGAGGACATTGTCCCAAAAGAACTAAATTGATTCTTGTTGATACATGGGGGTGGGGTAGGAAGTTCCTCTTGACCCAAGTTTCTATTGAAAATATGATTTAACTGAGATTTTATCAAGAAATTTATTTTGATTACCACTCCCAAAGGATTGGGCATCTCATTAGAACAGTCATCACATTGATCTTCACATTGGTTGTTTTCCTGAGTCCTATTATTAATAAAAATTGGATATAATAAAAGGAAAATTAGGGGTAAGTATTTTAATTTATTTAACCTGTAAAGGGGAATCAATGAAAAAAAGGATAAATTATTAATTGCATTTATTTCCTTAACATTTGAATATCTGGTCTTCAATCAAATTAATCCATGATATATTTCCTAACTTATATTATTATGGGATTTTTTCTTACTCCATTAATAACTCTTCATACTATGCTTAGGAATTTACCAAATCATATCCACCGAGAGTTTTGAACCAAGAGTGTAGCATGTCCCCTTTTCTAGCACAAGTTCCAATTTGAGTCTTGAATAAACCAGGGTTTTAGGGTTTTATGCGTAGATACATTTGTGGTTGAGCCACATCTACTTGTCTATATCTAGTTAGGTATGTATTGGTATGATAAACCCCATAATCTATAATAACAAAAATGTAGGGATTATTTTATTATACTTATCTTATCCTTAATGCTTTAACTGGGTTTTTCTAATCCTAATCCCAATAATAACTATTCTTAACTTCTAAAAACAATTATAACGACCCTTCTATTTATTAAAAACTTAAACATGCCTTATCACATAAACGTTCACTTAATACAACCCAGAAGATCAATAAGTATATTTCGTTTTTGGATTAGGAACATTACATGACAAAAAATGACATAAAATGAAATAGAATTATTGAAAAATTATTTTACATGAAGAAAAAATTCATTTGTTCTTAGTATTGCAATGGATATCCTCAAGGCATACATAAGAAAATAGTGAACTATATAGAACAGTATGGGAGTAAACCAGGGATTACATGAAGAATAATATATATGTTAGACAATTGGAATACAAATGAAGTTTGAGAGAAACATGAATATAAAGTCATGATACAGAAAATTTTTCATAACATTGAAATGTGGCATGATCTTAAAACATTGCATCATTAACATAACAGAATCAGGTGAACCGCTGCCCCAACATAATTGACAAAATTCCTATAATAGAATCAGGTAAACCCATATTCCAAAATGAGAGAA
This sequence comes from Viscum album, assembly GCA_963277665.1. Classification (NCBI taxonomy): domain Eukaryota; kingdom Viridiplantae; phylum Streptophyta; class Magnoliopsida; order Santalales; family Viscaceae; genus Viscum; species Viscum album. The sequence continues at coordinate 2,128,391,700 of OY728119.1, forward strand.
AAAAGTCATATCGAGGAATCAGGTAAACCATTATGCCAACTTTATGTATTCTGATACTAACCATTACCCAATTCATTGGAGCGCTAACAGTGTGCACCCATCATAATCACAACAATGTCATGCTTAATTGTGCCACATGTGTCATACAACATGGATCCAATCAAAATTATCCTTTATTACATTATAAAGGAAGATGTAATAAATACGTGAAATTATTTAATAAAAAATTCTATCTGTATAACGGTGAATGTCCTTGATAGAGAAATGGGCATGTTATTCACTACAAGGAGATTTTGGCATGGCAATTCACTATACAATTTCAGCAGCTTATCAACGTGACATAAAAATTCATAATAACGGTAAATGATAGAGAAATGGGTCTCTAATCATATATAAATAAAATTTATATTACGGAAGTCATATAAATACATGTCCCATTATAATTAAATTGTAAATAGAATGCATAACATAATAAAGATACATGATGAAAGAGGATAAATAGAATAACTCTTTCTATATTTCAGCATGGTAAGATGTGTATATGGGAGGGATTTATGACACAGAAAAATTTAAATCATCATTAGAAAATAATAAGGGAATTACAGTGGATGTTTAAGAACATATCCCATCACTTTTAAACTGAAAATAAACGGGTATAACAATATAATGAATCTTAGACAAAAAAATGAGAAATGAAGGAAAGTGAGGATCAATTGCATGGATGTGTTATACTAAAATCATCCAAGAGGATTCCTAGTAACTTGGGGGAACCTTGGGAGGGATATAGGGAGTGGAGATAAGAGTTATGAAGAGCATACAAGAGTTTTCATGAAGTGGAAAGGGTGCTTGGGTGGGCTTATTTTTGAAAGGAGAGAGAATTCTTTATTATTTTGGTTTTGGAAACATCACACTAAAATATTCAAAACCACAAAACATCCCACAAGTTTTACAAATATTTTATTCGAAATAGGACTAGAAAACTTTATTTTAGAAGTCCATGGTCATATATTGTTAAAATTTTTCCCTTTATTGTTTAGAGGTGAGTCACATATTCAAGGAATTGAAATTTTAATCATAAAATAAAATAAACCTTTTAGATTATTCACTATAGAGTTATAAATTTAGTCAAATAAAAAAAATCACATTATTATAAATTTAATAAATAGATTTGGTAGAATATCCCTTTTATTTTATTTATTAAATCACTATTGGGTCATTATGATGTCGTAAAATGATATTATATATTTATATATTATTTAATATTTACCCAAAAATTTTATATTCTCAGGAAATTATGAAAAATTCACTGTTGGATAATTTAAATGATCGGATTCCAAAAATAAGAATAATTGTATCAAAATAACTTTTTAAATATGTATATATTCACTTTAAAAATGATAATTGACATTGATTGAAAATTTAAGGGGTTTGGAAAAAATATTTTTCAATCCTTAATAAAAATTCCTTTTAAATTCATAAATTGTATATACTCATTCATTATTAATAAAATTAATTATATAATAATATTTTATTAAAATGCAACTTATTTAAAAAGTCCCTTAATTTCTTATAATAAATTCTTTAAAATTACAATTTTTGTTTTATCATATAAAAATATAATCTTGTCAAGCTAATTATTTATAGGTATGGAACTAATATAATCACTATTTATTTGAATTTTTTATAATATTATTACAAAATAATTTTTTAATATAATAATTTACATATTTCTCAAAAGTGTTAGTTTCACCTAAAAATTCAATTTATCAAATTCATCATTTTTTTAAGAAATACTATTCACATAAAGGAATTGATGGAATACAAATTTTATTTATATAATGGGATTTAAAAATAAGAAACTAATATCATGTTATTTAACCACTTATAACAAATACATAAGAGCTAAGGGTTCGGTGTGTTTTGGTCATAGACTATTGGAGCAGCTCGGATAACATTTCCCAGGCAGTAATCTGTATTTACTTGAACTTTTCCAATAAGTGATTTTGTTCAACCTTAACATGTTGAAGCTCGGCTTGGTCTTGGTCAAATTTAATCCAAATGATGATACCCCATTTTCATGCTTCGAAAAATGATTTTCATATGTCCTAAGTATACTGGATGAGTCCATCCTTTCCATTCATAGCGTCGAATTTTTTTTTAAAACATTATATTTATATCAGTTGCGTGATCACTATTCAACTGATATATTATCATTGATAATGATAACTAACAGCCATTCAAATCGAATAATAAAAAAAGAGTGCATGTATTTTGTATATCCATAAGACATTAACCGAAATGGAATTTTTCTTCATAAACTGAGTAATTACACACCACCATCATACAGTTCTCACATCACAACACACCATTGGATAGAATCATCTCCATCCATTACATATTCCACCAAGGAAAATGTGAAAAACAAATGAGAACGGATAACTGATCCCAAATATTCAAGGGGATTGATCCTTTAGTCTTATAGCTGCTTCATCTGATACCAAAATTCCCCTAAAGGTCATTCACCAACCTCTTAAGAAACCTATGTATTACAAATAAGGGAATCTAAAAATATGATTCCTATTTATAGTAATAATAAAACAAAATTTCTATTATCTATAGATACTCAACCATATGATATATCCTCTTATTTAGGACCCAATTTAGGAGGATATAGAAATTTATTTTATTGTTAATGTAGTAAATACACATCTTTCTAAGAATAAATTTTTTTGATCACATCAAACAATAGACTATTAATTATATCTCTATTTCATGTGTAGAGTAGTTTTCTCATGGTTTTGTATCCAGAAAGACCGCTAGTATACACTCAATTCTATCACCATTATTAATACCCCAAAACCAACTCTTTATGAATCATGATAAAAATTATATCTGATCCTTGAATTGGAAGTAATCAACACTCAGGCTATAGTCAACATAATTTCTAGCTCAAGAATTTCATCATTACACTAGTCTGGACATTGATTCTTTACTCCCCTCATCATCATAATAGTTAATGGTGTTGATTGATGAGATAACACCCAAATAATATATTACGATTATCGAAATAAACCCATAAATCTCTTGATCTCAAACACATTTTTGGGATGTGTCAGGATATCACTTCCTTCACTATATCATGGTCAATCAATATACCTGTCTTAGACAAAACATTCCCCCAAAATCTGAAATCATATATCCATGTGATCTTGTTTTACCTCAAGGCATAAAGATATTGTACCAGTTGTATACATAAGATTGTCTTGATATTTCGTTCTTATATATCAATGTTCGATCAGTTGATGGGGATGTAATGAATGAATATTATTATAAACAAGAAAAAAAATGGGTGGAATATCTCTTTTCAAGAGAGATATGAAGACCGCTGACATATTTAGAGCATTATCATTCTCATGTAATGGAGCTACGAAAGATTGGATGTATTATTTACAACATGAAGATGTAACTTGTTGGAATGATTTCAAATGTCTTTTCTTGCAGTGATTTTTTCCAGCATCAAGGACCACATCCATTCGTAAAGAGATATCTGGGATCAATCAAGCACAAGGGGAGTCAATGTATGAGTGCTGGGAGCGATTCAGGAAGGTGTGTGCAAGCTTTCCACATCACCAAATCAGTGAGAAACTACTCATCCATTACTTCTATGAAGGACTCACACCTTTGGAGAGAAGTGTGGTGGATGCTGCGGCTGGAGGAGCATTGGTGGAAAAGACACCAGTATTTGTAGGTGCGTTGATTGAAAAAATGGCCCAAAACACCCAACAATTCGATGATCAAAGTAAATCACATGTCAGGGGAGTACATCATGTAAGTACTTCATCTATTGAAAGTAATTTTATTGATACCAAGTTGGAAAAATTGACCACTCTGGTGAGGCAGATTGCTTTGGCTCAAAATACATCCCAACCCACTCCATCAATGCCTTGTGGTATTTGTACTGAGACAAGCCACCCAACTGACTGTTTCCCACATCTACAAGAGATAGAGGATTGCACAACAGTATTACCAGGGAGACCATATCAGCAACAACAACAGACATACCCCCAAAAGATGTATGACTCATTTTCACTAACATTCAACCAAGGGTGGAAGGATCAATCAGTCATGAGGTATGGCTCTGGGAAAAAACAAAGGCCCCCTTTTCATCCAAACTTCCACCAACCTCCACCTTACCAGTAGGGTTTCCAACAAACCCAAAGGAGATTCGAATATCAAACATCAACAAGTCAACAGAAAGGGAATATAAAAAATAAGGTAGACAATAACACTGATGATCTTTTGAAACAAATTGTTCTTAATCAATATAATGAGCTGAAGAGTCAAGGTTCAGAGTTGAGGGAGTTTAAGACTCAAATGAGCCAGATTTCCCCCACCCTCCATGAACTTGTGAGTAAGAATTTTGGAAATCTACCTTCCCAAACCACTCCAAATCCAATGGGGAATTTCAACTCCATCACATTGAGAAGTGGGAAGAAAATGAATGGTACATCTGTACCTACCATTCCACCGGGATTAACCTCAACTCCAGAGAAGCCGCATTCCATACCAACTGATGATCAATCCAAGGAGAAAGATAAAGGCAAGAAAAATATTGATGATAATCCTCCAAAACCCCTTCATTTTCCAAATAGGGATGTTAAAAACAAGAAGATGGATGAATAAGAAATGAAAAAAGGAGGCTTTGGACACATTCAAGCGTGTGGAGATAAACATTCCTCTACTTGAATCCATTAAGAAAATCACAAGGTATGAGAAATTCTTAAAAGGACTTTGTACCAATCGAAGAGGGCTCAAGGGAAATGAGAGGATCAACCTAGGAAGGACTGTCTCAGCACTCATTACACAAACTCTAGAAATGCCAACAAAGTGCAAGGATCCCGGGACATTCACCATCCCATGTAGCACAGGGGAGTTGCACTTATCTGATGCTCTTTGTGATTTAGGAGCTTCAATAAATGTGATTCCTCACACTGTATTCTCTTCTTTATAGGTTGGTCAGTTGAATCCAATGAGAGTAGTGGTGCAATTAGAGAATAGAGCTACAAAATATCCAGCGGGAGTCCTTGAGGATGTACTTGTCTGGGTAAGAGACGCGATCTTTCTAGCAGATTCCTATGTGCTTAACATGGAGGATGATCAGGTAAGTTCTCATGCCCCCATTATCATAGGTAGACCCTTCCTCAAAACTGAAAAAACTATCATAAATGTCAATGAGGGTACACATTTCATTGAATTTGGGGATGAAGTTGTGATATTTAATGTTATGGATTCCATGATGTACCCCTCCGAGGATAATTCTGCATTTCTTATATCCCATTTGGAACCACCAAGTAAAAACTCCATGGATTTTGATTGTCCTGTGTTTAGAGAGATTATGAGTATTGGTTATAGTTCGATGTCTAGGAGGTCTTCCACACATATTATTGATGGAAAAACCTCTCTTGGATTTGATTTTCATGTGGATTCAAATTCTGATCATATAAACTCTGATTATGACATGGATATTGAGTATGCTAATTGATTTGATGAATTATTTTCTAATTTTGATGATTTTTATTCTGATACTGATTTTAATTGTGGAGATATGTCTGTTGCATCAATTTCTCCATCCATACATCACCCCCTACATTGGAACTCAACCCATTTCCACCAAATCATAAATATACATACTTTCTGAGTGGTGATAGATTGCCTGTTATCATTGCTAACAGTCTCTCTTTTTAACATGATGAAAAACATATGAATCTATTGAGAGATAACATTAGGGAAATTGGTTGGACATTGGCAGACATATCAGGTATTAACCCCTCCATTTTCATGCATAGGATTCTCTTGGAGGATGGGGCTAAACCGATTAGGCATCCACAAAGGAGACTTAATCCAACACTTTTGGAAGTTGTTAAGAATGAAGTTGAAAAATTATATGAGGCGGGTATCATTTACCCTATTTCTGACTCACAATGGGTTAGCCCTGTCTAGGTTGTACCAAATAAAACTGGTTTCACTGTTATAAAAAATGAAAATGATGAGTTAGTTCCTATGAGAGTTCAAAACAGTTGGCCAGTGTGTATTGATTATAGGAAACTAAATCAGTCCACTCGTAAGGACCATTTCCCAGTCCCTTTAATTTACCATATGCTTGAGATACTTGCAGGTAGGACACATTATTGCTTCTTGGATAGTTTCTATGTTTATTTTCAAGTCCCTATTACTGGAGAGGACCAGGAGAAGACAACATTCACCTACCCATTCAGTACATTTGATTACCAAAGGATGCCATTTGGACTTTGCAACGCATCGGGTACCTTCCAGAGATGCATCGTGAGTATTTTCTCAGATCTCATTAAGAACTATGTGGAGGTATTTATGGATGATTTTACAGTTTATGGATCCTCATTTGATGAATGTATCTCTACTTTGGGTGATGCGTTCCATCGTTGTATTGATAAGAATATGGTCTTAAATTTTGAAAAATGTCATTTCATGGTCGAAAAGGGAATTGTCTTTGGTCATATAGTCTCACAACATGGCATTGAAGTTGATAAATCTAAGTTAGACATTATTTCATCCATTCCATATACTACATGTGTGCGTGATGTTCGATCATTCCTTGGACATGATGGATTTTATCGACGCTTCATCAGATATTTTAGTAAGATCGCTCTACCATTATCTCAATTGCTTAAAGAAGATATTGACTTCAATTTTAATGATTTGTACAGGGTATCATTTGATGAGAAAAATAAGTGTCTGACTACTCCACCGATCATACAGCCCCCACGGTGGGACCTTCCATTTGAGCTTATGTGTGATGCGTCCAACTTCACGGTTGGAGATGTCTTATCTTAGAGGGCAGAGGGATGTTCAAATGTGATTTTGTATGCATCGAGGACGTTGGAATTTGCCCAATCAAACTACACCACAACTGAAAAGGATTTTGGTGTTATTATATTTTCTTTAGATAAATTTCGTTCATATTTATTGGAATCTAAATTAGTTGTTTTTTCTGACCATGCACCATTGAGGTACCTCCTAATGTATCCATATGCAAATCCATGACGTATCCGTTGGATGCTCCTTCTTCAAGAGTTTGACATTCAGATAAAGGACAATAAGGGGTCAGAGAATTTGGTGGCAGACCACATGAGTTGGCTTACTCACACACCAGAGGGTGACACCTTGGACCAGGTACCACTTCGGGACACTTACCCCGATGAGAATCTCTATACCATCTCAGGTATGCATCCTTGGTATACTGATTTAGTTAATTAAATTGTTTCCTCTGAAATCCCTTCAAATTTGAAGAAGCAACAAGTCCAAAAATTAAAAAGCGAGTCTAGGTTTTATGTGTGGGATGAACCATACCTATGTCGCATGTGTAGTGACCATGTCATTGGGAGTTGTGTTCCCGATCAGGAGTTTGAGTCTGTTTTTCATTTCTATCATACACTTTCTTGTGGTGGATACTTTAGACCCTAACGGACAGCTAGTAAGGTTTTGGACTCTGTATTATATTGGCCTATATTGTTCCATGATGCCCATGTGTTTTTTACGTAATGCGCTCGTTTCCAAAACACTGAGAACATTTCTAGGAGACATGAGATGCCCCAACAACCTGTACTATTCTGTGAGAAATTTGATGTATGGGGCATTGATTTTATGGGTCCTTTTCCTAGTTCATTTAGATTTTTGTATATTTCTGTTCTATTGATTATGTGAGTAAATGGGTGGAGACCAAGGCAACCAGGACTGACGATTCTCATTTTGTAGTGGATTTTGTCAAGGCTCAAATTTTCTACAGGTTTGGAGTTCCAAAGTCCATGATCAGTGACCAAGGGACACACTTTTGCAATAGTAATTTCGCTTCCCTCCTTTGAAAGTATGGGGTGACACACAAAACATCAACACCATACCACCCCCAAACAAATGGCCAGGTTGAGGTTTCAAATCGTGAGTTGAAACAAATATTGGATAAAACTGTGCAGCCAAATAAGAATGATTGGAGCAAGCTCTTGGATGATGCATTGTGGGATTATAGGACAGCATACAAGACACCCATTGGTATATCCCCATTTCGGATGGTTTTTTGGGAAAGTGTGTCATCTCCTCGTGGAAGTTGAGCATCGGGCTTATTGGGCTATAAAAAAATGCAACATGGATTTGGGAAAAGCTGAGATCCAAAGAAAGATGCAAATTCAGGAGATTGAGGAGATTAGATTTTCTTCATATGAGAGCTCAAGGCTCTACAATGAAAGATCAAAATCATCTCATGATATAATGATCCAACAAAGGGATTTTCATGTTGGAGAGAAATTCCTTCTCTACTGTTCACGACTGAAGATCATGTCTGGTAAGTTGCATTCAAGATGGTTAGGTCCTTATATTGTATCTAATGTTTTTCCTTATGGTGTAGTGGAGATCAAACAATAGGACACTGGAAAGAGCTTTAAAGTAAATGTGAAATGTTTGAAGCGATACATTGAGGGACTTCCTACTAATGCAGTGTATTTTATCACACTGCATGACCCCATCATCACTTGAGCACATCCGGCCGTCCTTAAACCTTTCACTTTTATATTATTTGTCCAATTTAAAAAGAATTCATTTCATGTGCATATATCATCTCATGGGTTCACATTGAGGACAATGCAATATTTTAAGTCTGGGGGAGGGAACCTTTTAGTTTAGTAATTTCAATTGTTTTCCTATTTAAAAAAAATTGTGTGTTTATTTTTCAAATGTCTTTGTTTTTTTGAAAATATTATGGTTAAATGATTCTCATCACAATTTTGAAATGCATATCAATGAGTGAAAAAATTTATCCCATTAAACTTAGTTTAAATGAATGATAAAATAACTTTGATTCAAGTTCAAATATTTAGTAATTTCAGGAAAAGTACACTGAATTTTGAATCTGATGCCACATATCATTGTCTTTATATTTGAAATCGCTTTCTTGTGATGCATCAGAACCATTATTTTCATATTCCTTTCATTCACCTAACTTCTTGAGAGAACTAAACCATGATTGATTTAACCATAATTTGATCTATTCCTGTCAAAACTTGATGGTTTGAGGTACTTCTGTTTAAATGATTGAGGCATTTGTTTGGTATTAAAGACCCTATTTCAAGAAATCCTTTTATATAATGGATTACCTTGAACATTTAATCCTTGTAGCCCTTATAATCCATTCACACCCTGTTAGGTTATCCACATTACAAGAAAATTTTCCCTATCAAACCAACTCTTGAAGTGAAATTGCATAATCTAGTTGAGCTTATGTGTGGGGGAATCTATCTTGTGTTTTGCTACCACATTTTGTGATAATTTGGGTGGAAAATTAAATTCTAAAGAGATGTGTTTGCGGCTGATGAAATTAATTATATTGAAATCTATGCCTTTTTCTGGAGCTTTCATGACAAGTGAAGTTGTGCCCTTTCTAGAGCTTCTAATTGAGGTGAAAAGTTGTTCTTATCTGGCGCTTTCAAGAAAATCATGTTTCAGAAGATTGACATTTTTGACACTGAAATGATGAATGGTGTAAAAATTTCATGACTTTTCATGATGATGGAGCTGAATTGATACTAAGGGGATTGAGGAGAAGACCATATTTAAGTAACAATTAGATTAATGCAATTTTTCTTCAAAAAGAGTCAAGCACTCCTCATTCAGCATCAGAATTTCTCACATCTAAATCCTACCAATCGAAAGCCACAAAACAACCCTGAAAATTTATCATGATAAACATACATCCTTGAATCACATCGGGTGGAGATGAAGGAATTTATCAAACCTATGGTGACCCTTCAATGAGTTTGGATGAGAAAGACATTGAAAAAAAATTGATATTTGTGTGATAAGAGAAAATTCAAGCGAGGTAAGTGTTTTATGCATGGGAGGATAAATAAAGAGGAAATATATTGAATGATATAAATGAAGAACTTTAAATAATGGTTTTTATGAGGCATGATATATTTTTTTTTCTTGGTGTGTAATTGTTTGATCTCAATGATATGTGTTTTAAAATTGGTTTTGATTTGATATTGATGTTTACTTGATATGAGGTTTTCCACAGCAGTGCAAAAGGAAAGTGTGGGAGAGTTGATAAAACACTATTTTATTGAATATTGTTTTGATAATAAATGATTTAATTTCCTCACATTGTGTTAAATATGTTCAATTAGAAAGTATTTGGGAATAGATCATTCATTTGAATATTTGATGAAAATTCCACTTTTACCCTTTTAAATTCAATGTAGTATTTCAATCATAAATATTTTTATTTGAATTATTTGAACTTAATATTTTGTAACTATGTTCCTTACTTACTTTTATACAACTTTTATTCAGGACACATGATAATAAGAATTCATCTGGATGGAGTAATTGGGACATAAAGTCAAAGGTGGGATAGACACGCCAGAATGGATAATATTCTGTATTTAGGCCATAACTCCTTCATCTGAGCTTTTATTGAGCCCAAATATTTAGATGATATATAGGACACATATCCGCACATATTATCCAACTAGAATTCTGGCCAATTCCCGCATTTTGGTGTTCAAATCGATGGTTCAATTTGGAATATAATATTTTACCGAGATTCCCCATTCACACTTGAACCCACTTTAAACCTAGCCTCCCCATCACTCTATAAATTGGTGTTTTTATCATTTGGTGGTGTTGGGACGTTCATTAAGAAATTTTAGGTAGATTAGAATTTGTTTTCACCCAAATTCTCTAACCATTTTAAGAGGGGTAGCTCTTGAAGCAAGGATCCCCTCATCGAATCCTCCTTCTCTTCTTCATTTTGTAATGTTTTCATTTGTGTAATAAACTTCATTGATATTATTTTATTACTAATATTTTCTAATGTTTTGATTAAATTTATTCTTCACTTAATATTCCTAATTGGTTTGGAATTCTTGAGTAGAAGCGTTATTGGGTTATACCCATTATAAACCATTGCACATGCAAACCACTTCTATGATGATTACGCCACCTAGGGAAGAGTAGTCTTTTAGTAATCGATCAATCTTCTACCCTATTCATTTAATTATTTTGAATCATTTAGCTACTGTAATTCACTTAATATGATCCATGAATTGTGTTTTTTTGTATGAAACTAGGCAAGCAATTGAACAATTAACACAAAAACACGCGAGGTAGGGATTTTGTGTAAATTGTGAGAGCACGATCTTAATCGGTAATACAAGACCATATGGGATAAATTTGTAGAGTTCAAATATAATATCTAAACAAAATTAATTCTCATTTAAAGAATGGATATGTGACTTAATTTACCATGGACCATAATCTATCCTTAGAACATCAATCAAAGTAGGGTGTCATGATTACATGTTCCGAAGATAACCAAGGGTTTAATTAACTTCATCTTTGTGGTAAGGTTAATTCTCATAGGGTTCGGGGGTTAATAGGTTAAGGGGACATAATTAAGTGGATTTTAATTTAAATGATAATGATAAATAATTTATTGAATGGGTAGAGTTATATCGATTATGCCTTTTAAATTATTTTCTAAAAAAACCTCTTCTTGTGGTGTCTTTTTAATTAAACTTCATTTCCAAATTAAAAAAATGCAATCTTCTTCCATCAAACTTCATAAAGTTTTATAAAAGATAAAAAAAACACCCCATACTTTCAAGTGTTGTTTTAATTCTATTAAATTTTATTTTAAAATACTGTTAATATGTTGTTAAATTCACTTCCTCCTTTGAGAAACAACCTTGGTCTGCCACTCTGCTGCACCTAAATAACCTAAAACTGAATATCATTTGAGAGATCCCACGACAATGCTCTTTCGGATCTCAGTTGAAATTAATATTTAATTACATAAATATCCCACTTTGATGACATAAATAACACCTATCTCTAATATCAATTAATGTGATTTTAGAGTCTCTTCATCCAATCCATACTAATAATCACATCAATGCTTGTAATATGTAAATGTAGGATGTCCCATATCTTTCCACAAATATAAATTTCTATATGACACCTAGGGAGTTGATAAATGTGGTCTAATTTAATGTCTAATGGCCTATTGAGGTATGGTTTATCAGTATAAAATATGACCAATAATTGAAATCTAGAAAATTCTAGGGCATATATGAAGGAATTGGGAGCACTTGTATCAAATAAGTTATTAGATAATGATTATGTAAAAATTGTACCTCGAACAGTTGAAATTCATATGCCATCGCATCCTAGAGTTTATTACCCTATATAAAAATAAGAATCCATAGCTATGTAACCATATCCATATGATTCATTACGATTCAAAGTCATCATTATATTTTCCTACTATTGGAAACCTCATGTAAAGCCCTCATTACATATCATCATCTTACTATATCCATTATAGAAGCATATAATGAAACAACTATGGTAAAACTGGTGATTATATCCTATATTATTTCATTACTTACGCTTAATCGGAGTTTCTGAGTATTCCATGCACTAGTGTCTATTATTCCCTTAATTGATGCATTTTGGGTCTCCTCCAGATGGATCAAAAGAAGTTAAAACCTATTATAGATTTATACCAATACCTATCAACACATTTGTAATATTCATCATCATGCTACTGAAAAAATTAATTCATTTTAGTTGTAATAGGATCGCCTTCCTGGGCACTGATGTTTTGAAGAAGTCCAACAACTCAATTCATCTCAAGTGCCTTCTTTATGGTTAAGAACTTGCACATAAACTTAGGTTATGTTTCTTGTTTGAAAAGTTATACCTTGATTCTTATGTATGAAAAAATTACGATCTCAATATTCTGGGAGTTTGGTACCTCATTTATGGCCAATTGTAGAGAACAATAAATATTCACTCTGAAAAAGGTAGACTACGAAGATATTTTGATGGATTCCTGATATATCTCTATAAAATCAAGTGCACTATCTCGATTCGTAATTTTAGAAGAGAATTTTGAAAATACAATTGACATAATAGGCTCCTAGGTTAGACCATATTTCCTAATAGTGTATCCTATCAAACCCCCCCAACACATTTTATACCTATATATAACGAATGCATCCATCTTCACCTTTCAGTCCCCTAGTGACACAACATTGTCGAGGAAACCCATAGTGATTTCTATCCAATACATTACATTATATTGTATTAAAATACCCTAAAACGTTGTAGGAGGTTGGAGAAAGAGCCCTTTAGCAAAATTAATCATGAACCCCAACTCCCCTACAAAGTAGGTATGAACTAGTGGAAGGCCTACTAGTTAGTATAGGACTAATACCTATTCTACCTTAGCAGGTGTGGGAGCATGCTCTGGTTCACCCTCATGCGAAATAGGTACTGCAATATTGGAGTCCTCCCTAGGTGTAATAACCATGACAATGTCTTCTTGCATTATCATCAGTATTCTATGATGATAAATATTTAGTAACATTTTTATATACATTTAGGACAATAGATATTGTACTTAATCATTCTAATGGATCACACAATGGTTCCCTTGTGAGTATATGCATAACCCAATATATAACCCCTAGCATTAAACAGATCATCAACCCAACATGATTGTAATATTCTTATATATACAAACTGAAGAGTTTGATTGGGTTTCATGGATTAATTCCAAAATGGATATATAATAATAGAAATAAAAAAACTGATATATATCAAAACATAGTACAGTAATATCTGAAAACATAGCACAAACTGTGGAATTAAATTTATGAAATATCATGAAACAGAACAATAGATATTTATATGAAGAATTTCATATTATTTTACTAATCATGATGAATGAATACACTAAAATCCTAATAAGAAAGTGAAAAACCCCATAAATGTTATCTATAAGGTAATGTACACATGATCTCCCCACACCAAGTCCCAAATAACAATATTCATTCTACCATGTCTCAGGTTTGTCAAAAATTAAAGAAGAAAATTTCGAAAAATAATTCTTCGAACAATATAAAAAATAAGGGATCACGAATAGTGTGGTTTGATTCCGTGATTTTATCCCCCATGTTAAATACTTATATTATTGGGTAAAAAATTAATGTAAACCCCATTAGTATATAATGTTAAAAATTAGAAAGGAAAAAATAATTTTGGAATTAAAAGATCATATAGAAAACATTTTTAATAATGAAAAGAAATTTAAAATTACATTCACTTATAAAATTATCTTTAGAAATGTTATTGTGAATGATTTTGAACAAATTTACATTTATAAATAATAGATTAATAATAAAAAGTTTAATATTACATAATGAATAATATTATAAATGAGGAGATAGTGATAAGAAATTGGATAATGAAAATAAAGGAACATTTTTTATACCTTCCAAATAAATTAGTTAAAAATTGAAGTAATAAAAATTTCAATAAAACATTTTTTTTACTTAAATATCAATTTTCAAAATATTATCATAAAATACCATATATAATAGTTTACCCTACCACTCATTATCCATTACTTATACAACATGCCACTTGTAATATAAAAAATGATTTTTTCCTGACATATATTCAATATTTGCATCATGACCTCATCCGTTTCCCGTATCATACTTTATTAAATGTAAAACAAATATGGTATGATAACAAATGTATTAGTATGTTACATAAAAAAAAATTAAAGAAACACTTTTTACTTGGAATAATCTTAAAATTTCTTATTTTCAAATTAATCTATGGGATGAAAATAAACATAGAATTTCATATTAAATCCATTTCTCATTCACATTATTTTCCAAAAACATCTCATTAGAAATATTAATGGCAAAAATCAATTCATAATGTTTTATTTTCAGTAAATATAAATTCATGAAATGTTATATATTTCACACTCTAGAAGTCACATAAAATTCCCTTTCACCATATGTGCATTATCTTACCTTGTAAAATAATAAAATTTCCACGAAAACACACATATATATAATAGGTAAATAATTTACGTATATTGTGACATCAAATTCCTATAAACCTGAGAAATAACACTTTCAAATGAAATAACATATCCAGTAAATTTACATAATCTGTTCAGAGAAATGCGATCAGTTAACTCTATCTTGTTACTTACGGTATTGGAGAGACATATCAGGTTCATCCATCATAATGGTCTATATCATGATGATGTATCATTATCAACCATACCAATCTCACCATTCATTAAAAATATTGAACATTACCTATAAATGTATAATAAAACATTAAATTTTTTATTTCAATTTCCATACTCTAGAAAATATTCTTTGAGCATATAAGATATTTTTTTTAAATTTTAAAATATTCATTCTATTTAAAACTATATTTAAGAATAAAAAAAGAAAAATGTTTATTTTTGGAAGAAAATATGAATTATGTTAATGTAAAATAAAAATAAATAAATAGTTATGGTGGTGGGATGAACCATTGATTCTGTATAAGCTCAAATAAAACATTATTTTTCTCTTTTAATCTAAACATTCCAAAAAACTTGTAAAAAGAATATTTTTTAAAACATAGGAATTGAATTTAAAGATAACATAAAATTTAATTTCTAATTAATTTAAGACCATGTCAGTACATCGATAAAATTATTTAATGATCTAGGGTATGGAAAATAAATATTTTTAAATTAAATCATCAAAATATATAAAATGTGGGTATTGAGGTAATGTGTCCCTTACCACATGTCTAACTCATCACATATATTGATTATATTACCAAATAAAAATCCATTTTTAATTATATAATTAATTAATAGCCATTTTATTTTTATTACTTCATTTATTTTACTTGTTTCCATGTTATGTAAAATTACATAGTCAATTTATTTCACATCGAATGTCTTGATGATATTCGACTGTTATGTCCAAAAACTCTATGGTATGTTCATAATGGTAAAAGATGTCCTTTTAATTTCATCTCAATAATAATAATAATAATAATAATGGAATAGATATCAATTTTATAAATTAATTATACATTTAAAACCCACATTGAAATGTTCTTATGAAGAATGAGTTATGATACAGTCAAGGAGAAGGTTGGTCGTACATACACATAAGTAACATTTTTATTTTTAAATGAGAATAAGTGAAAGAATGTTAAAATAAATTTATCCATAGATAAATATATTTATATAATAAATATCATATTAATTTAGTATATGGACTTATATATAGTATCCATGTGATTTTCTGATTAAAAATAACCACTTCTCTTTGTAGAGGTCATAATCCACACATAAGAATGAAGGATATTATCATTTTAAATAAATGTAAATGCAAGAATAAATATGATATGTTATATTTATATAATGATAAATATTTAATTAATATTATATATACATTAATTCAATCATTAGGAATACCTATGAAAGATCGTTTCAAATAATGAATTGGATCGGTTTGTGAGTTGGTAATCCACAATTTATAGAGATGGTGGTTTTGATTACCATTTTATGGAAGGAGAGAAATCATATATACTATTAAATTTACATAATGAAATTATAGTATATGAAATATACTGGTTTTATTAATTTATATTTTTTGTAGAATATTTTATAGAGGTTGAAGATGAAATATAATGAAAAAAATTTATAAAAAAACTTTACCACTTCTCCATAGAACCTCAATAGGACAAGAACTAACTCATTCATAGGTCTGTTTTATGTTAAACCTAGGGTATTTAAATGGTTTATATGGATGTATAAAGGGATATTTGTAGGTATTTGATGAACAAAAAAATCTCTTGATGTGTAGATATAAGGGGATATGTGGTGTACATTTAAAAGTGTGGGTGAGAAAACCCATGGTATTTTTTAAAATAATAAAATATATTAATTATTACTCAGGAAAAATGGATCCAATATTGAATATTTATAAATATTACATGGGATAGGGTCACAATATGGCCAAAAAATTTAATTTTCATTGTTTATATAACATTTTAAACCTTATCACATAATTCTAACAACCATGTAATCATGTTTTAACATTTGATTTGGTAACATGTTATTACTATTTATATTATTAATTATGATAAAAATAAGTTAAAATAATTTCCAAAAATTAATTATGATGATTATTGATGTTGAATAAATTTTTTTAAATTTAATTCATATATTTGTAACATATTATACAATGAAACAAGAGAAACATTATGAAAAACAATTTCTTAAAAAATGAATTTTTGTTTAAAATCAATGTTTTTATTCAAAAAATGTTTTTTGAAATTCATAAAAAATTAAATATTTTGATAATTAATGTATCATTTAAAATATTTATATTTTAAATAATTTAAAAAAAATTAAAATTTATAAATTCATAAGATGAAATGATAGTCTTCAATAAAAATAGTTATTTTTTAACAATTTAATAAAAAATAATGCATTATATAAAAATATAAACAATTAAACCAATCTAATTTTAACATGTTGAACTAAAAGACATATTAATTTTATCTAATTATAATTCCATAATTTAAAATTTATTATTTTATATAAAATTATATAAGTCATGGAAACCAAATTTTCATTGAATCATAGATTTTCCTTCTCATTGAGAAATTTCCAAATATTTTTATAATAAAAATATCCCTCTAAAATTAAATTAAAGAATACTAATAATAGATGTAAAATAAATTTGAAAAAAATTACATATATATCACATTATTGTATGTTTTTAAAATTGAATCCTTATAATTTTATTCATTAAATAATCTTATGGGGATGTTTTTACTTTTTATCATTTTTTATACCCATGTTACTTATTCATTCAAATTGTTTTCCATAAAATGTTAACTTGCTAATTAAATTTATTCCCAAAAAACATACCCTTTTTGGTCTAAAATATATTCTTATAGTTCCTCATGAAAATTATTTCTTCCAATTGAACTATATCAGGTCTTAAAATATGTGATTTATCCAGCACATATTTTTCTTAACAAGGAAACAAAAACTAATTTATCCACATAAGAAATAAATAATGTAAATTATACTAAATAGATAACTAAACAGTCTTTCTACAAGATTTTATATGATAAAAGAATCTAATATCTTAACATTCCATTCTTCCCAAATCCAGTAACACTTTTTCATGGTGATACATTATGAAAAACATGATCTCCCCCCATGGAAGAACGTTCTTTCCTCTATTTGGTTGCATAATTTTTTTTACATTTTCTGAGTAGACCTCATGTACTCCTGAATCAGCTTCACCTTCTAAGCCTTTTCTTTAGCCAATTATAGTCCCAATAAATATCTTTCCCCAATATCATACCATCAATATGTAGCCTGACACAGTTTCCATATAATTCTTCAAAAGATGGAATCAATTTACTAGAATGTACAATATTATTATATGAAAATCCATTTGAAGTTAGTAATTGATCTAAACATTCTTAATAATCCATTTTAAAATCTCATATCATATCCTACAATGTTTTAATTTTTCACTATGAATTTACATTAGATTGGGGATGAATGGATTTAAATAAATTTAATTCAATACCTTATGATTTCTGAAGAATTTTTAAATAATTATCTTTTATTTAGGGATCTTGTTTAGATATAGTGGAGAAAGGGACTCCTTTTAATCTAATTATCTCTTTTATATAGATTCAATAAATTCAATCCAAAAACATATCATCTTTAATGGGAAAAAAATTCACAGATGTAGTAAATTGATCTACATTAACTCGTGTTTCATTATTACACTGAGATGTATTTGGTAGTACAACCATGAAATATAGTGATATATAATCCCATTTTTATTCTATAATTATAAAAGTATGAAAATCCCATATTGTAATTTATTTTTTTCTTTAGCATTCTAATAATTCTAAATAAAATGTAAAATATATAATATATTTCCTCATTATTCCCCACCATAAATGTCCCCAATGATCATTATACATTCCTATATTTTGAGAATTATTAGAAAATTTAGTTTTATAAGCCTTATAAAATAGTTCATTCCCCAACTGAGGGTCACATGGAATACCTAACCTTTTTTTAAATCTCAAAACACATCCATTTTCCATATTAAATTTAGGAAACTTATTTTTCCTAAAAAATTATCTCTTTTTCCTATAAAACACTATAATAACTATGAGATAGATTAATCTTATTTTATAATATTATAGTATTGACACATGAATAAAATAAAGGGGGTTCCTAAATGACTGATTTCTAATCCAAAGTTCATTAAATCATCAACCAAAGTATATTGTTCTAGAAATAATACCATAAATGTAGCATAATCATTCTGAATGAAACCATCAACTATAATGTTTTCATTACCTAGATCAGAATTAATTATGTAGTCATAATCTTTTATCAATTATATACATCTCCTCTGACTCATATTCGTCTATTTCTATGCGAATTTATACATCCCAATTTTATGATTGGTATATATTTCCCATTTTAGTCCATATAATTGATTTCTCTAAATTTTTAATACAAAAACTACAAGATCCATTTTAGGGTCATGTATAGGAAATTAATTCTCACAAGGTATTAATATATTGGGAGAATAAGTTATTACCCGAACATTATATACTAAAACACTACCTACGCCCTACAATAAAGCTTTTTTGTCGATAAAAAATTCCATATTTATTAATGAAAGAGAAAAATCTAGATCATTCACTATTATTTTTTATAATTCCTGGAAACATTTATCTTATTACTTTATCATGATAAACCTAATTCCCTATCATGGTAACATAGTTTGTAGAAAATATAACCATGAAATTTTTTCAAAAACCCACTTTTAATATCCCTCCAATCAACAAGTATTATGTATCAAAAAACAATTCGTACGTATTCTCAGTTCCTTAATCACATCAGTTTTATAGAACAATCATTAGTTATTTTTCATGATCCTTAAAACACTTATTATAAATGGTGCTATTATAAATAAATAAATCAAAACTATTAACAATATATTCATAGAAAACTCAATTAAGGATATCCATGAATACCACTAGATGATTTTGTATCCAAAAGGGAATAACGACAAACACATAATGAATATACATAGAATGAAATTCTACCTTAGTTAGGTTATCATCCTTCACATCGTGTTGATAGTTCTCAAACATGGGAATATCTATTGAAAAATACTGTGATCTGTGAAGCTGATAAAAAATTCATCAATATGAGGAAAATCATACTTATTTATATTGTTTATGTTATTTAATTCTATATAATCAATGAAAATGATCATTGAAACATATTTATTGTTGATAAATAAAACAGGAGAACTACATAGTTTAGTTCTAGGATGAGTGAAATAATATTTAGATAACTCACACATCTTATTTTTATTTCCATAATTTCTAGGTAAACCATTATATAATGGGATTTTGAAATTAACTTTGTATCATGAAATAATTTAATAATAACTAGTCTTCGTGATCATGTATAACACTAGATAACCAATTATAAATACATCCAAATATTATTCTATTAAGGATGATTCATTAATCTGGATAGTTATTTTATTTTAAACAACATGATCTAGGAAACATTCATTCCCATATCTTAATAGATTAACAGCTTCATGGCATGTAATCACAGGTATTAGTTGGTTATTATATATGTACGTAAACTAATTTATTAAAAATATATTTCATGGATATATAATCTATCTTAGAATGACATATAGAAATCCAATCTATAACTAAAATGATAACAAATATTAAATTGAAAGTATTATAAGGATTATAATGAAAAATATTCTATATATGATAATAGAAAGATCATTGTAAATTCATGCCCCATTAATACTACCACAATATTATTTTTTCAACAGTTATGAATTCATTTCATGATATGATTTTTTTATATTAATCGTTAATTTTATTCAATAAGAATAATGAATAGACCTGAAATAAAACAAGGCATTATCATAATATATAAACATAACTACTGTACATTTAACCACTTTATTTGATGAAACAAAATCTACTAATGTATATATAAATTATATAACGAAACCCTTATTATATTCATTTTGATTCACATAATTCATGATCTTATATGGTCACATAATCACATAACTATCCAACCAATTAAATTTAAAACACCTTACTATCAACATATCATAATTTGTCTTAGCACCACCATAATATTTATTTTGGAAATAACAAGCTATATTCCAAAACCTACTACATCATAATAACCTATAAAATTTACTTATTCATTCGAAATGTTTCTTTTCACCACACATTTAACCATTTGAAAGCATGGTTTTCATACATTCACATTTCTTTAATGATTTCTTCACATTTACCTTACACCGTGATCAATTTTTATACATGTTTCATGAAATACATGGTCATTAAGAAACAAAATTTATACCTTCTTAGAAAAATGATCTAGTTTCTCATACATTTAAATTTATGGGAGGTTATTATTTATTGGTGTCTTGGAACAAATATTAAGTAAAACTGATTAATTTTACTATCAATATTTTGAATAAAATTTAGTGTGAAAATTTTTATTTGGGGTGTTTTTATTTATAATTGGAAACTAATTTATCCTACATCAAACCCAATTACATAAATTAGTTTTTAACCTTTTCCAATCCAATATACTTGCTATTTATCATGGAAAAGAATCTTAAATGTAAGAACTCGAATATTCTTTCCAGGTTTTTTTTTCAATTCCAGATGTTTTTTTTTTGAAAAAGAGAATGAGGAAAATTTTAGGATTACACACCATGTAATTACATGTACATGCCATGTACTCTAGCACCACATCAAGGTTGTGTTTGGCCATGTCATGACTGCATACATGACCATGTGATGATGTGGTAGGGCCTCTTAAGGTGGGATCTGAAAAAAGCCTATACAAGAGGTGCATCCTTATGGTACATGACATGTATTTTTATTTTTAATTGTTATATTGGACTAGGGTTGTGTCTCATTCAGTTAATGATCTTTTTTGCCTTCGTCTATTCCAGGAGTGACTAAATACTGCAGATTCTTCTCCGATCCCCCCAACCCACCGTCTGTTCATCAAATCAAACACCATTAGTTGCATCAGAATCTCATCGGTGAGTTCATATTTCTTATAGAGCATCATCTCATGATATATCATTTATCATGAGATATACTTTGTTGAACATTTTATATATTTTATTAGATCTACCACATTATAGGTTGATTCAAAGGCTGATGATCATATATATCGATTGTACAACACTGAGGTAGGTGGTTTTTGACATTTCATAGTTTTTCATTGATTTACATGTGAATAGGTTCCTAATACCCTAGTTTAGGGTATTGTGTTGTTTACAAAATTTAACCATGTTTATGTATGTCGTGCCTTATTTTCTTCAGTATAGGTTTTTGATGGAAATATGATTTTTAACTTTCTATGGATGTGTTTTCCCATGAATGAATTTATTTTGTTTTTTGGGTATATACTTTCCTATTAGGCGGTTTTTTTTCAATGTCATGTGCTATTAGGATAGAGTGATTTTATCTAACAATCTAGACTAGTTCTTTGTTTATATTTAGAAAATTAGTATTTGATATTTACTTGGGATGTTGGATATTGTTGGTGCATGAATGCTTTAAACAGGGATGTGGGAACCTATTATATTAGACCAAATGGGAATGGATGATGAGTGCTTCCCCATAATTTCTGTTATAGATTTCACATTGTGAGACCATAGGGGGAATGGACATGAGTGATACCTCAGAGTGTTAGAATTTCCAAGTACTAAGACCACATGGGGAATTGGATGTTGAGTTCTTCTCCATAGTATTTGTATTTTACCGTTACGAGACCACATTGGGAATTGACAGTGAGTGGTTCATCAAAGAGTCTTTTTTATGTTGATCTAGAGGGGTTAGACTATTAGAACATCCCAGAGTGTTTCTTGAGTTTTTTTGGTTGTTAATTTAATAAATGTAAATGAATGTAGTTGAAACCCTAGGACTATTTAATTTGAGTTCTTATTTGTTTATTACATCATTTTTCATATTGCATGTCATACATATATTCACAGATAGTTAGGTAGAGATCTTTTCATGGTTTCCTTTTGGTATTCATCTCACATACTATTTTGGTCAAGATTTTGGGCCCAAAAAGATTATATTGTGGCAGGTATAGACAAGGGAAATATCCCTAATACCTCAGGTACTTGATTGATGTGGAGCTAGAGAGCATGTGACCAAGATGAGGCTTGCGATGTTTCTGGAGTTTACATGTTTTCTTGTACTTTGGTTTGATACTGTTTTAAATCATTGTGACTTGTTTTGATGCTTTCCTAGATACTCGTGTCCGGCATCAATTATATATGTGCTCCAGTAGTTTATCTACTTGCAGTCTTCCACTTTTTATTTTTGCATGTTATTATTTAATCTTTTACTACAGTTATCAGCTTACTTCCACTATGTTACTATGCCAATGAGGCCATAGTATCCCTACTATCAGAACCAAGTCACCTGTTGCTAGTTGTTAGCCTCTCTCATTCTGGGAAATATGGATGAGGCCATGTTACCAACTAGGTAAGGGACACTTATGGGCAGTACCCAGAAACAGGACGTTACAATGTGCTATGAGAGGAATTATTTTCTTCTTGAATTAAAATTTTGAGCCCGTATCTAGCGATATGAAAGAATTTTTAGTTGGTAATAAGACGTGCTTGGGAGTAGGTAACCCCTATATAGGGAAAATCCAATACGCCTCAATGATTGATATTTTTCTAGTTTTTCCAATATTAATATAGATTTGATTTCATCGTTGGGTAATTCACATGTTTTTTTCTATTATAATTGATATTACTGAGGTTCTATTTGTATTGCAACTTGATGAGATGAGGGTATTCCATATCCTGATTCATATAGGGACTTGCTAGAAATCACATGTCATGAATTATTGTCATGCCACTTACTGTGAATTATTGACTGCAAGTGGTTGTGATAGGTGTTATGATAGATATTCATGTTGTTGTTATAGAGGCCTTGATTTAATACCAAGTATTTTAATGGTTATGTCTTATTGTGTAGGATTTCTTTTGAATGAGTGCCATATTTGGTCCATGAGGTGTTATGGGCCCTCATGGATCCGAATTGGTGAATCTTGTATTGATTGCACAATTATACTATCTTATACATGAATATGATTCCATGTCTTTATTCAGGTGAATTATGGGCCCCCACAAATTGAAATTATGAAATTTAATGTTGATTCAATGTTTTTATGGGTTTTCAGAGTATTTTTAAGGCATACTTTCTGGAACACCCCAAAGTACACTGTGTATAAAAATTAATCCAAGTTATGTATCCTTCTATTTAGGAAGAAAATGTTTTTCTTAAGTACATGTTGTGTACTATAAGTACTTGTCGTGTAATCATTAAACTTGTTACAGAATGCATGGTTAGAGACACAGGGTTGATAGATGTATTGTGGAACACACCATGTACATGGGGTACACGACGTGTTGTTAGGACCATATAACTGGATGTGTTACTAATGACATTTGTTGGTGAAATCCTTATAGTAAATTACCATTTTGGTATAAAATGTCTTGTAGAGTCAACCATTTCTCTGATCATGTGACTACTGACACGAGCAGATGAAACATAAGTGGTACATTCCATGTTCAAGGTGAACACACCATGTATTCTGGTTCTAATTAAACCATGTGTTTTAGTCTTGTAGTGGAACCCAAGAAGGGGAAGATGATTCATGTACACCCCGTGTCCTTGGGAGGAACCCACTGTGTGTATGGGGGTTTTACATGACCTGTGTTGTCAGAAGATTACTCCCATGTAACAGCTTAAGGGAACACTATGTGTAGTGGTGATTCTTGTCTTGTATCCCTAATTTATTAAGTTGATTGTTTTTTTATCCCATTCCTTTCATTAAATTTTATGTTTTAGTTCCTTATAATATTGAATTGAGGTGTGTGCTTGATCTTGTAGAGTCCTGCCATTGATACATCCTCCAGATGTTCAGTAGATACATGGCATCAAACAAAAACTAGAAATGGACGATTAGGGACTAAAAGTAGATCATCCCATTGTTCATGTCTTGGCACCAACCATCATTCCAGATACATGTGCCGATTCACATTTTGGAGTAGGATTCATGATATTTTTGCACACCATTATGGGAGCATTGTTTTCTACCCTATTTTCGGAAGAGTTGACATGGTTTATTCAGTTTCAAAATCCTTTCACATTCGTAGGGAATGGAGGATCTAATGCTACAGAGTCATGGTGGGAAGCCATGTTGTTGATCTTTGAGCATCTTGAGATACCTCCAGAGTGGAGGGTGAATCACTCTATGTATATTATATGATACTCCGTAAAGAGATGGTGGGGTGTGATTTCACAGGTAGGACGCCAACAGGTTATGGTGTGGGATGAGTTACAGAGTTCTTTCTTAGACTACTTCTACCCAGAGTCATTGAAGGCCAACTAAACCCAAGAATTCATAATTTTGGAGTAGGGTACTCTATCATTCATGGAGTGTTATTGTTGCTTCACATAGCCCAAGTGATTCACAATGATTCTAGGGGTGATGAGTTTCTCAAGGCGAGGAAGTGGGGGGGGGGGAATTCTTAGGCATGAAATCTGATCTGAGGTGAACATATTTAGGCTAACATCCATAACTTCTATAGTCAATCTCAGGCTCATCACATAGTGAAACCTGAGGGATTCAGAGGATGTGAGACTGGGTGGCTCCATATATAGGGTTTGTTCCCCTATGACTAATAGTAGGAATAACCACATGGATTATACGCATGAAGATTCGAGTAGGCGGATTACTTATTCTGGTGGCCAGGTGGTGTGCTAATTCAGTGGGAAGAGTGGGAATACGAGGCCACATTTCCCGAGAAACATATCAGAGTGCCAATCTTGTGGCAAGATGGATCATCAGTAGCATTTCTGTCAGTTTTCTCACCAGCAGCTGGTCATAGGTGTTCTTCTATGACTCCACGTTTAGGAGAAGGGCGACCTGTTTCTCATTAGTCTGGGAACTAAAGTTCATCCAGCTGTTCAACCTGTGGTGGAGGTCGTGACCATAATATCCAATCACTAGGAAATCATTGACAACCGAGTGGATCAGATCCAGGTGGAAATGCATGGTTATAGGGTCATGGTACATGTCAGAATTTTGCATTGGATAAGACATAGAAAGAGTAGGATCCTGAAACCCCTACAGTCATAGTTACGATTCTATTTGCATCAGTTTTAGCTTCTAAAATTTTTTATACAGGGTCTTCCCATAATTTAATATCTATTGCTGTGGAAGAGGGCATGGTGCTTTATATCATTACGTCAGCTGATACCATGACTCTAGAAACTCTGTTGGGGACTTGAACGACCAGTGTAAATCAGTGAAAGGATTTTCCTCTCGAGGTTGGCATGTGTCACTTCTTATGGGACCTCTATGTCTTTGAGATGACGGGCTATGATTTCAATCTCAAGAAGCACTGGTTGGTTCCCTACCAAGATGTTGTCACATTCTATCATTGTAGGGTGAGTTTCACATCACTCGAGGGAGGTTTGATTCTACATAAGTGTGAATGGGTTGTCCATGTTAGTTGAGTGGGACCCGAGCATCATTGGTTCAGAGGGGTTATAAAAAAATTGGTAGTCTGTATGTAGATAACCAGGGAACTTCACAGATGGAAATTCCTCTAGTGGTGGATCATTTATCGATATCTTTCTAGATGAGTTTTTAGGTTTTTAACTAGACAGTGAGGTATACTTTCCTATTGATCTTGTGCCTGGGGAAGCACTGGTGTCCATTCCTCCATATAGGATGGATACACAAGAGTTTTAGGAGCTTTGGAAGCAATTAAAGTAATTGTTGGAAAAGGGTTTCATCTGACCCAATACTTCTCCATGGGGTTCTTTAGTCTTGTTTACAATGAATGAATATGGTACCCTCAGACATTGTGTGGATTATCATAAGCTGAACCAGTTGACAGTAGTGAAATTATATCCCTTATCGAGGATTGATGACCTATTTGATCATCTTTGGGGAGACTAGGAGTTCTCAATTATTGACATGAGATATAGATATAATCAGTTTCATGACGCACCATTAGATATACCTCTTAGAGGCTTTCAGAGCAGGTATGGTCTAAGGGAGTATGTGGTTATGTTGTTCGGTCTCACGAATGCACCTGCAGTTTTTATGGAACAAATAGACCGAGTGTTCCATCCATACATGGATTCTTTTGGGGTTGTTTTTTTGGACGATGTCTTGGTGTACTCTCACACTCGAAATGACCATTCTACCCATCTTGAGATCATTTTGATTACATTATCATATAATCATTTATATGATAACCTCTCAAAATACCACTTTTTTATGGATTATATTCACTTTTGGGGCCTTGTTATCTCAGAGACTAGAGTATATATAAACCCATAAAAAGTGAGAGAAGTTTTTTAATAGGATCTTCCAATTAATTTCTTTGAGGTACATAGTTTTCTAGGGTTCGATGGTTACTACAAACATTTTATATAGGACCTTTCATGCTTATCATTGCCACTCACATGCCTTACTCAGAATGGTGTGAAGTACCTATAGACATAATCATGTTATTCATCCTTTCTAGAGTTGAAAGGGATATTAGATTCAACACCAATACTAGTTATTATAGAGTTAGTCTAGAGATATACTATTTTCTATGATGCATTAGGTATCAAGAATGGATCAGTGCTTTTTTCAGGGGAAGGATCGTTGCATACGGGTCTTGGTAGTTGATGCCACATGAGAGGAATTACCCAAAAAACAATCTTGAGTTGGATGTTTTTGTTCATGCATTACGCAGTTGGATACATTACCCTACGGGAGAGTATTTTGTGTGTATACACTAGCCAAAAATGATTCTAGTATATCTTCACTCAATGTGATATAAATTTGAGGCAGTGAAGGTGGCTTGAATACCTACAATCCTTTTACTTTGGAATTCCCAACATGTCTGGGAAGGGAAACACTATTTCTGATGCATTGAGAAGGAGGACACAGATAAATGATGTTTAAGATACCAACAA
Source organism: Viscum album (assembly GCA_963277665.1). Classification (NCBI taxonomy): domain Eukaryota; kingdom Viridiplantae; phylum Streptophyta; class Magnoliopsida; order Santalales; family Viscaceae; genus Viscum; species Viscum album. The sequence goes on from OY728119.1 coordinate 2,128,419,747, forward strand.
TGAGTGGAAGCTTAGGACTCTATTATCTGAGATGCATTTGGAGGTGCACGACATAAATGGGTAAACATTTCATTATTTTGTAGTTGTTACCTATACTCTACATGATTGAGTCAGAATGAGGTAGCTATTAGATTTTAAAGGCCTAGTTCTAGAGGATGGCGTGTATGGAGAGAACCATATTCTAGGATATACCATAGGTGAGGATTAGATCTTGTGTTTTCATGGGTGTGTGTGGGTGTCAGTAGACTTACACGAGGAGCTTATGTGGGTTTTTCATTCTTTAGTTTGGCAAGATCATCTAGATGTTACCAAGATGTATTGAGATCACCACCACCGGTATTGTTGGCCAGGTATAAAGATACATGTTGTTGGATTTGTGATGAGGAGTTCTAACTGTAAGTAGGTGAAGGCGTAGCATTGAAAAACATCTTGGCTTTTGCAGTAGTTACCCATTCCCAAGTGGAAGTGAAATGATGTCACAATGGACATCATTATAGGCCTATTGATGACTCCATGAGGGAACGATGAAGTTTGGGTTTTCATTAATAGAGTCACTGAGGATTCAAATTTATTTCCGATCAAGGTGACCTTCAGTGTTGATGATCTAGAAAGGATGTACACTTAGGTGATTGTGCATTTTCATGGGGTTTTTCACTCTATTGTTTCAGAGAGGGATGCCTGATTTACTTCTTGGATATGGAAGGGATTACAGAGAGCTTTGTGTACACAGGTACTTCTGAGTACAACATACCATACCTAGACAGATGGATAGTCTGAGCATACTATACAGGTGCTGGGGGATATACATTGAGAAATTGACATGGATTTTGGAGGTTTTTAGGAGAATCACATTCCTGTGGTGGAGTTTTCCTACAATAATAGTTTTCAAGAAACTATTCAGTTGGAACCTTATGAGGCCTTGTACGGTAGTACATGATGATCACCTCTATGTTGGCTAGAAGAAGAAGGGGCAGCTATGCATGGACCTCATCTTATCTAGGAGACGACAGAGAAGGTGGAGTTGATTCGGAAATTTATGGATACAACTCTATCCTGGCGTAAGTCTTATGCTAATTGACGGAGAAGACCTCTAGAGATTGAGGTCGGGGATCATGTTTTTCTACGTGTCACACCGGTAGCCTATCAGTTGAAGTTACCTAAGAGGTTCCAGGATATGCATAACGTCTTCCATGTTTCTCAGCTCTGATGTTACCTTTTCAACCCTTATAATTTTTTTGAACCTAAGGGGGTGTAGTTGGAGGTCGATGCCTCATTCATGAAGAATCCTATCAGGATTGATGATCGAGGTGAGAATGTTCTCTGTGAACGGGTTTTTCATCACTGATAGGTGTTATGGATGCACAGGCATGTACAATAAAAGACTTGGGAGAGGGATACCGATGTGTGATCGCAGTGACCAGAGTTGATCGAGAATTGTTCTTCTCCACCTTCTTAGGAAATTTGGGGAAAAATTTATTTAAGGGGGGGAATCTTGTGAGAACCAAGGTCATTTTTTCAGTTTTTTTCAATTCAGGTTGTTTTGATGAAAAAAGGAAGAATGAAAATTATAGGAGTACATATTGTGTACTTACATGTACATGTTGTGTACTCTAGAACCGAGTCATGGCCATGTTTGGTCATGTAACGACCGCATACACAACCACATGAAGACGTGGAAGGGCTTCTTATGAATATTTCTTGTAAAGTCCTATACATGTAGTCTATACTTAGGGAACACGGAATTTGTTTTTATTATTTATTGTCATATCAGATAGGGGTCATGTCTCCCTCACAGAAAGCTCTTATTTTGGATTTGTCTCATCCATGAGTGACCAAAGACCCCTGATACTTCTCTGATCCCCCATCCCACAGAATATTTTACAAATAAAACTTAGTCAGTTGCGTTGGAATCACATTGGTGAGTTCTTTATTATTCTAGAGTCTCATCCCTTGATTTATCCTCTGTTGTGAGATATCCTTGTTTGAGCATAATAGAAATTTTTGTAGATATACCACATTTTATGTCGATTCAAATGGCATGGATCAACCATATCAATCGTACAATGCTGAGGTATGTGGTTAGTGCATTTCTGTAGTTTTATTTTATTTATATCTGCAATATTTCTTAATACCCTTGTTTAGGGTATTGTGTGATTTAATGAATTTGACCCCGTTAAGGTCAGTCATGCCTTGTTTTCTTGAGTGCTGGGGTTTTATAGGAAATAAAGTATTTACCTTAGTATTGATGTGTTTTCCCATGTCTGATTTGATATTGGTCATCAGGTATAGATATAACTTTTAGGCTATTTATTTTCCATCACTGGTTCTATTTGTATGGAGTGATTTTATCAGACATGCTTGTGTTTTTATTTCTATCTATTTAGCCATGTAGTATTTGAAATTTACTTTGGCTGCTGAATATTGTTTGTGCATGATTACTTTACACATAGCAGTGGGAACCTTGTGTAGTTAGACCATATGGTGAATGGATGATGAGGGTTTACCCATAGTGTCTGTTATAATTTTCATTTTGTGAGACCATAGGGGGTAGATGTGAGTTCCCCCTCATAGTGTCTTTACTTCCTCATTACAAGACCACAGGGGGAGTTAGATATTGAGTGATTTCCCAAAGTTTCTATTGTTATAGTTATGATACCACATGGGTAATTGATGGTGAGTGCATCCTCATAGAGTCTTTGTTATGTTTAATAATAGGGGTTAGACAATGATTACTTCCCAAAGGGTTTCTTGAGATTGTTTGGTTGTTTATTTAATAAATTTTAAAGAATGTAGTTGAAACATTAGGATTGTTTACGTCGAGTACTTCTTTTTTTGTTACTTCTTTTATCATTTTTCCTACTATATATATATTCACTGATATTTAGGCATAGATCATTGTGTAGTTTCTAATAGGGATTCATCTCACGCAATTTTTGGGTCATTATTTTGGGCCAAATGATTTTATATTGTTGCTGGTATAGGTAAGTGAATGATCCATTATACTTCAAGTACTTGATTGTTAGGGAGTTGGAGAGCATGTGACCAATATTACTCTTGCAATGAAGCCAGAGTTTACTTGTCTTCTGGTACATTGGTTTAGTACTTTTTTCCAGAATTGTGACTTGTTTGGATACTTTACTAGATACTTGTGTCAATAATCATTTATATTTGTGCCCATGTAGTTCATATACTTGCAGTCTTCTGTAGTTTACTGCGGAATGTTATTATTACTGCTTCACCTATAACTATCTATTTATTTCTATTTTGTTACTCGACCAATGAGAGCATAGTTTCCCCACTACCACATCCAAATCCCTCACTACTAGTCAGAAGCCTCTAGCATTTGGGGAAATTCTATTGAATCCATGTGACTAACCATGTTTGGGGAACCTCTAGGTGGCATTAGATTCTAGGAAATTACATTAAATATATCTCATTCAATGACACTACTATCTTCTATTTCTGTATTATCATAACCATTGAAAACTAAAAAATTTCAATAACATAAAAATGATATATTTGATAATTTTTAATTTTATGATTAAAAAAACCATGTCATCTAATATATTTTCTATTTATTTTATTCAACCATTTTCTATAAATATTTTGTAAGATCTATGGAATGATTGAGGGTGTTGTCACATAAATTGATCCATAATCAAAATGTTTCTCAATGGTAGATATAGTTTCACTATATCATGGATAAAAACTCTATTTATAGTATGTGTCAACTGGTCCATCATATAAACAAATGGAAGAATTCTAATTCCAACAATTATATGTCACCAATTTTTAAGGATGTTTTCCTATTTGTTCCTTACTTCATTAGCTTCCCAATATCATCCATAGAATATCATTCTGAAGAGACATAGATTAGGTGGAGTAACATGGTAATATTAAAAATATATACAATGATTAACATAAAAGATAATCTCTAACGGGTATTGAATAACACTATACAAACTGATAATGTTATTTAAATGTTTTATTTAATACCAAAAATAAAAACCACAACTTAAATCATTCATAAAATTAATTCTTTAGATAAGAATTCATTTCCCTTCATTCTTAAATATCATTTTGGTTTATAGTTTTAGTGAAATTTTTCATCAAAATCATTTAAATAAATATTAAATCATAAAGTGTACTCTACCACATAATATGAATTATTTTTCACAATACAAAATCTTTTAAAAAACATGTTCTCTATTCATAATGTATCGTCACAAATTTATATCTTGACCTCATACATGTCCCTCCAAATACATAGAACCGATTTAAAACATTTGTGAATGTGGGATTTGAATAAAATGATAAGTAAGTGATAAATAATAATAATTGAATAAAAATGTAAATCCATGAATACTCTTAAAAATAAATATATTTCAAAAACAATCATTATAATGAAAAAGAACCTTTTCTTACTGAATAAATAAAATTTTCTTCACAATGATTTTTATAAAAAAATCATAAATAATATATATGAAAAAATAAAAATAATATTGGTTTTTTGAAATCATAAAAAACTCATGAAATGTAATATATTTAATCCTTAAAGAGAAGTGAAAACATCAATTTAAAAATATGATCATTTTCCATCCTTTTTAAATCATAATATTTCTATGATAACTAAAAGAAATTGGAGAAAACATAATGTATGTAATATGGAACATAGTGTTAATGTAACTCTTAAAATGACTCTTACAAGAGGAATAAATTATCCAATAAATTCGTAAATTATATTTGTAATATCTTGACCTAATAACTCCATCCAGTACCCAATTCATTTAAGAAATATATCTGGATTACCCATTATCATGAGATATATCAGTCCCACTCACCATCATGCACTATATTGGGCAGACCAATCAGAAAAAACAATAAACAAAAAACACAAATTGGTACTAATAAATTAAATAATGTGTTTTCATTATCATACTCAAAATAATATTCTTTTCATCTATAATAAAACATTTATAGATAACATAATATCCTTTAAATGAAAAATAAAATTTTAAAATACCCATAATAATTCCAATGAGTGTTTTTTCATTGAATGAAAAATTAAATAATTTAATTGAATCAAAGAAATAAATATTAGTTTTAATGATAGGAAGAACTATTGATGTAGAATATGTTAAAATGGAACATTCATCTTTTTTCTTTTGGTCAAAAAAACTGTATAAAATATATAAAAGAATACATTTGAAAATACTTTTATGGAATGTAAGAAAGAAAAATAAAATTTAATTTACGTTTAAATTATTTCCCAATAAATAAATCCACCAAATTATTTTAATAATATTGACATCGAATAAAATGATTCATATAATAATTTATTGATATATTTTAAATAATGTTTTTAATGTGAAGTGTACCTTATCTAGATTCAAACTCATCATGCATATTATTTCCCTAATAAAAAATAAACTTATTCAAATTATTTATTTACATAGAAAAACATTTTATGTCTGTAATTTATTTTAATTTTTTCCTGTCATGTCATATTTAATTACCTAATCAATTATTTTCACATCGAATGTTTTGATGTTATTCTGCTCATATGTCCCAAATCAAATTGGTATGTTGACTATGGTCAAACATTTCATTATTCCAAAAAAATAGAGTAACAATTATGAAATAATTATATTTTTACACATTAATTGTATTTTAAAATAACCATGAATTATGGTTATGAGAAATGAATCATGTTACAATCATGGAGAATTTAGGTCATATATACACAGAAGTAAAATTTTCAATTTTTAATGGGAATGGGGGAAAAATGATAAATATAATTTATCACTTCAAAATTATGAATACATTATAAATATGATATTATTTATATAAATATTCTTATACATACTATTCATGTGATGTGGTTATGAAAAAAATCACATCACTTTATTATGAGGAAAATTCACACCTACGCACGAATGACATTGTCATTATTTAATGGATCAATAGATATGAAATAATATGTTATACTATATTAAAATAATGATAAATATATCTTAAATATCCAATATATAAACTAAATATATCATTATAACCAATTGTGAGAGTTGATGATGAAAAATGATTTGCATTGGATACTCTTGTGGTAGTCCCCCGTACACATGAATAATGGTTTTGATTCCTATTTTATGTAAGAGGGCGAAAAATATAGGTTATGAAATTAAAAAAATCATATTATTATATTTAATATACTAGTGTTATTATGTTATAATGTTTTATTAAAATTTTATGGAGTTATAAAAAGAGGTAAAATGTAAATGCGTAGGTAAAAACTATACCTCTAATCAGGACAACCTCTTTATGATTAAAAATATGTCTATCCTAGGTTGTATATATGATCATAATCAAGCCGATATGATATTAGTATGTCTTTATCTAAGGTATTTTGGTAGGTCATGGATGATACAAAAGGAACTTTATATGTAGATATGAAAGGAGATGAGGTGTCCTTCTATAATTGATGGAGATGAAACACTTATAATTAATAAATATAATAAAATTTATCGTTGTACCACTCAATTAAAATTAAACAATAATCAGAAATATAATATTTTAAGATTATATAGGGTAGAAATATTTCCATAAAATATTATATAAACCAGTTTATTGGTCATTTTAACCCTTATCTCATACCTTTAATACATTGTTAAACATGTTTTAACATTATCCATGTTAACCAATTTTTTATATTACTTTTAATTAGGTGAAAACCTAATGTTGTACTTATTAATGAATATTATTTATAATTATTCCAATGTTTTAATAAATTTTATGAAATTTATTTCACAGATTAGAATAAATTTATCTTAAAATTAAACACAAAAAACACAATGAAAACTGTTTTAAGAAAAAATTATTTTAATCATAAAATTATATTCAATAAAATTATAGTATTATATTCAATAAAAAGACAATAATTTAATTAAAAACAATATAATTTTACTAATATTTCATTCATAAAATTTTAAAACAAAAATAATTTTGTAATATCACATAATGAAAATATATTTTTTAATAAAAATTTGTACTACCCAATTTTCATTGAAAAAAAAACAACTTTTACTAAAATTCGAAATAAATCATCCAAAGATAATGTTTAATTTCTTAATACAATAGTGATGCTCATTTTTCCAAATTATATCTATATAATATTAATTAATTCTTTTAAATAAAACCATATAATGCATCAAATGCAAATTTGGTTAGCAATAACTATTTTTACTTTTGGATGAAAAATTATGCAATATTATTATTATTTATATAAATATTTAAAATACCATTAATTAATATTAAAATGATATATAAAATATTTATCTTAATAGTACCAATGTTGTCACATAAGTTATCAGAAGTAAGAAATATTTATAATAGGTGTTTAATGTGGTAATAATATAAATAATGAACGTAGAACAAAATACATTTTTATGGTATAATTTATGCAACAATGAGGAAATAAGTATAACTTATACGAACATTGCACACTGAATGAAATTTATGTTCCAAAAAATTCATTATAATTAGTGTAACAATTGACTCAAATGTTTTAGGATAAAAAGTAATTCATTTTTCTCAATATTTCCCATGAATAAAAAATATATTATAAATATTCATCCATGTGATTTTCATAAAAAATTAAATGTATAACAAATTTTTTAATATAAACATATATCTTTTAATTAGAATTGAGAGAATATAAAACCATACAAATTGACTAATATTTTAATCAAAACCCCAAGAAGCTAAGGACATGTAATTGAAATTATAATAACATTAATAATGGGTAATTAATGATATAATAACTAAAATTGTCATTATATACTATCCATAAGTGAAATTAGGTTCAAAATACCAAAATGGTTTAAAGGGTGGAATTTGAGATGAAAATCATAACCATGTCTGAGATTCATTTTCCATTTACACCAAACTTCCTGAATAATAAAATTAAGTTCATTAAATACATACCAAACTACCTTATTCACAAAAATGGAAATTTATAACCATAATTTATAATCATTATATACATATAAATATTACTGAACCTTTTCCCAATTTCCACATCAACAGTACTTAATTAATATCCCTTTAATATAGATTATTTAAAAATAGTGTTGGTATTCACTATTTTTATAAAATTCATCACTAAAAGTTATTTTATTGTATAAGAATATAAGATGAATGAAATTTATTATGTTATAATTTCATATCATTATGCTTTTGGATACAAAAAAATAACGTAAAATCCACAATGATCATGTTTTGGTGGTTCTTAACGAATGAAAGGTATTTTATTAAATAATGATTTAAATTTTTATATAAACATTCCAATACACAAAAATAACATTTATTTAAATTTTATATAATATTACATCAGGAAAAAAGTAATTATCATCACCCATGACATATATGCATTGTATTGTTCATATAGGTTATTAAATTAACCCAAACAGGAACCCATGATGATCAATGGATTATTATATGGTGTTTTACTAGAAATATCATTATTACAAAACAATATTGTACATATATGGTTATTATTATTTTGTTATATCTTTGTTAAGAAAATTTAGAAAGTGTATATTATTTTTATAATGTAATTATTTTGAATAAATGGATTGTTATCCTCTTTGTATGCTCATTTTAATCTATTTTATTAACAAATAGAATATATTGATCATATTATTAATGAGCACTCCAATTTTCCATAAAATGTCAATAATATCATAATAAACATAAAATTTATCTATTATAACAATTCTAATGGCCATTCAGTGTATGTTTTAATGAAAAAAGTCATAAACCAACTATTTCATAGAAGATATAGTTATTGGAACCATGGATATTCTATGCATGACTTGGAGTATGGATTGTGTTTGTTATCAATCCTCAGTGGAAGTTCAAAATGTGTTCCATTAATGTGATCTTAATGTTCAATCTGACATCAGTATTTAAAGTGGCTCTGTTTCCCAGTTTTTGCCAAATTTTTTGTCCTCAAAATAGGAAAATGAAGACATGGATTGTTGGAAAAAGGAGGTGTGTGCAAAGAGGAAGTGGTGCGTGGAGAATATGGGCTATGTGAAAAATATTTGAGTTGTGTGAAAAAAAAGCGTGGTGCACAAAATAGTGGAACGAGGTTTTTCACGCAAATAGTGTTTCAGAATCAGAACTTCTAAAAATGGAAAAGTCACTGGCTGCACGAAAAATCTAGAAATGTGCACGAAAAACAGTACCTAAGAGAAATATTAAGATCCAAATGAGAGGGTTTTCATGCCATAGGGGGTTTTGCGTATGGGGTTCTGAGATGGATATAAATAAGAGGTGACCCCCCTCATACAGAAGAACTGAAGACATAGAGAATATTCGAGTACTGATGCACATAAAAGGCTCACATAAAGGCAGGATCATGAAAAATACAGGGTTTCAAAATAAAGTCCGAGCTACGCAAAAAATCTTATCTGAGTGAAATATTTTTGGTTGTGCATAAAAAGATGAATTTTTGTGGAATATTTTTCCACACGAAAATCATGTATTGCATTCTATAGTGTGAACTTTCACGCAAAGGGTAGGTGTTACGCGATATATTCTGTGTATCCTGTTTTCAATTTCTAATTATACATATCAGTGGTTCAATGTGTTCAAGGGAATCATTTTAGGACTTCAATGCAAGTAGAGTGTCATGCTATGTAGAGGCAAAGACATCAATGTGAATATATTGAAGAGACCATCACATCAATAAGTTGACTGAGACTTCACCAAAGGCAGTGAGACAATGTGAGTAAACATGAGTGACCAGAGGGATGCAGTGGGCTATCCATGAACAGTTGTAAAGGCAGTGAGCCTAGAACAGAGTGACTGTTCCCAAGCCTTTGTAATCCACAACTACTGATGAATAGTGGAATTGGGTATGACCGACAACCTATCGGCGTATGCTCTTTTGACGTAGCCCTTAGTGGCGAACCAAGTAAAAAGTGATGTGTCACCTCTTTGCGTGTGAATGTCTGGTTTCTTCTCATATCCATAATATAGGTTAAACTAGTTCTTACCAATGTGGGAACATGATCAATCAGTTTAAAAGAAAAATTTAACACCCTGATTCACCCGTCCCCTCTCAGGGTGTCCCGGGGTCCTACAGTAGTCCTAACATATGAATGGATGATGATTTCATTTTCATAGAATGTGAGGATATAGTAATATAATTAATTTTTATATAACAGTAAAAATGATAAGAATAAACAAATTTATTTTTTTAAAACCCATTTTATTCTACCCTTGTGTTTTGTTGAAGGAAAATTAAAAAAAATTATCATAGAAGAGGTTGTCCACTAAATACACGAATGACAGTTTAACTTTTTATAATAAAAAGGAGAATACAGACAACATATTATTACCATAGAATAATAAAATTTAGTATAAATCCAATTTATACTTCATTACACAGGAATTTGATAATTATAGTTGGAAATAATAATATAATAGATTGATGTTATGTAAAAATTGATTACTCACCATGATCATTATGAATTTTAATTGGAAGATCACATAGAAAGTTATATAAAATTGTAACCTGTTATGTCTGTAAACTCAATAGTGTGAAGTGCCATTATAGGGGATGTAAAATTTTAGTGTTTTTGGATGAAATATTATTTTTTTGAGTTTCTTGAAGTGGTGTTGAGAGTACCCTTTTTTAAGCGGTGATGATGATCTTTTTGTAACCATTAGAACATAATATAATGGGAGCACATGTTAGACATGTAATTTAGCTCAAAATTTTTGAAAAAATCAATCAAGGGAATATATGAGTTTTATCCAATCTTTAAATACAAAAATCAATAATTTTATTATAATTTTTTAAGCCATTTAAAATTAGAAGTATTACATTTAACATTATATCTTTTATAATGATAAATTGTTTTTACAAAAGGTAACTTAATCTATTATTCTAAAATTTATGTGTCCCTTATTAAAGAATCTATACCCAGTGATTCAATGTTTTAAATACATAATTTTTATTCAATATATAATGCAGATAAAAATTATTTTTTGGACAAAAATGTATAATGTATTATATTTTTAGAAAATAATACATACTTTCAAACATAACAAATATGGGATAGAAAATTTGGTATGTCAATTTTAAAATTATAATTTTCCTTATAAAATAAAATTTTCCTTTAAAAAGTTATCATAAATTTAAAAATAATAAATTTATATTAATAATTTCATAATATAAATTTTTTTTAATAACGATATTTTGTTATATTCAAGAAAAAATAGACTTTTAAAAAAAATCTCAAAACATCATCTCATTTTTTTAAAAATGATCAATCCAAAAATGATTTTAAATTTCTAAATCTCAATTTTTATGTTATTGTAATGTAATATTTATTAAAAATTTATATATAATGAAATTACATTTCCTTGAATGATATATTTTTTAAAATATTAACCAATTTTATTATTATTTTTTATTATTTACAAATTAAATTAGTGTTTAATAATTTTCATATAAAATAAATTTAAGAATTTTTGTTCAAAATTTTCTTGAAATATGAAATCATATCACATTGAAAGTAAAAAAAATAGAAATAAATTTATATTCAGTAAATGATCATAATATTAATTTTTGATATACATATTAAATATCATTCATATTAACAGTTAACTTTATTTTCATTATATAAATATTTAATAAAGTAAATACACTTATTCATTTTTTATAATTAAATATCAAGGTTATAATGGAATAAAAAAATCAATAGTTCTTGTAATTATAGTGTTGGAAGACACCTAGCGTTTTGGATATATTTCTTTCAAAGGAAATTTAATATCTCGACTGGTTGTGATCGAAAAAACTCTAGTTTAAATGAACCATATTATAATATATCATTATAAAATAGAAATTAAATTGGCATAGTGATAATTATTAACATTATTGTATATATATATATATAATGTTTTTAGATAAATAAAATAAATTTGTAAATAATTACAAATTGTTTTGTAATGACTTTTTATACATTAAAAATACAATTTTCTTCAAAAATGGTTTTATTTGCTTTATGAGAAAAGGTAGTATAAATAATATATTACAATTTTAGGAAATTTATTTTAAAAAATTAATTTTTTTAAATGAACATCTTAAAAATATGGTAGAGTGAATTTTTTATAATTTTTTTAAAATTTTGATGTTTTGATTAAAAATGAAAAATTCATATATTTTATTTATAACTTTATTTTAATTTAATAAATTTATATAGATAAATTTTATTTTAAAATATTATTAAAGTTAAAATTTATTTTTTATATTATTATTAACCTATATATCTTCCTATATATTAATTTTATGTCAGATTTTGGAATTTATTTTTTTATACTTTACAAATCAATTTAGTTATGGAAACCTTATTTAATTATGTTTTTCCCGATTAATAAAAAATTATATTCTGATACTTATGTGAATTAAATTTTATAAAAAGGATTATGTATTCTGAATTCTAATAATTAATATTTTTTAATAATATAAACTTATTTTTATATAATGATTTTAAAAAACATTTATAATGTTTCACTACAATTTAGATTCAAATGAATTTAGTAGGGGTTAATCCCAGTACTAAGGATTCATTTTCAAATTAATATTATCCAAATAATAGTTTTTCCCATATGACAGCTTTATAATATCCAACATTATAATATATTACCATTCAAAAGCATTTTTCTGGAGTATGGCATTATTATAACTTTTGTTTTTTATGAAATTCCAAACATGTCATCTCTTCCACTTATAAACTGACACACCACCTTTCTCTTCTAAAAAAATTGTGTAATGTAGTGGGAAAGGCATAAAAAATGTATTATTATATTCCATATCCATAATTTATTATTTATTTTTTTCATAAATTACCATTAAATGGGCCCTTAAAAATAATGTAAAAGAGGCCAACTGAATGACATGTAATCATCTTACCCAACCACTTTTAAATTATTTATTATTAAATTTCAACTAAATATGTATTATTAATCATATTATTATTAATTAATTATCTTAATTATACATAACTATAATTACATTTATTTAACAACTACTATTCACACTCTTTTAGATAAAGTGGGTTGTGAATTTATCGCTCGTGTGTATGTGTGGACTACCACCTCTACATAGAAATACTATTAATACTCCATCACCATATTTCATGGATGGTTATTATGACGGTAAAAATTTTATATACTTTTTTTATAAAATAATTATTCGTCTATAATTAAAATATCAAATCTACCATAAGTTCTACTAATCAATTGGAAAATGATAATGATGCACGTGCATACGTAAAACTACCACTTCCACAAAGTTATGTTATTATTTTTCCAATACCTTTTAACATGATTGGTAATAATAATATATTTAATGAATTTTTATGTTATTAATTATATAATTTTTGTTATTTGATGATAATATATTATTTTTTTACCTCTTTTATTTTGAAAATTTATAAAATGTTCATGTGTATGTACGACTTAACGTCTTAATGAATATTGTAAATCATTTTTCTATATCTACATATAATGGATGATTCAAAAATATATTATAATGAATATATATGATCTTTATACCATGATTTATATTCGTTATATGATATAACTATTATAATATTATAGGAACCGAAACATGCGAACGAAAATTTTCATGACAACTAAAATAGTTAATACATATAAATGACTATTTTAATAAGGAATTATTAATAAATTTGTGTTGAAATGTTATAATTAGATCATACATTATATTATATGTATTTATATAACTATTGTATATAATTATAATTTTTCTAAATGTATTATTCTTGTGGTTTTTCACTTTTAGGAAATTAATGCTTCATATATGGGATTTATTTTATAATCTCAATGTATATCGGGTTTATTTTTTATTATGTTTTTTCAGATGAAATTTTATATACTATCACCAAATAATTAAATGAATTTACTTCTCATATAATTTTTTTTAATATTAAATGTTTTTAATTTATTTTTTCCTCATTGATAATTCAATTGTCAAAAGTAAAATTGTATTGAAAACATATATTATATCTCTATTCAATGAAAAATACTTTTTCCTCCATATCAATATCTTCTAAAGAAGTTATGAAGAATTTTTTTATACTCACCATTAAATTTTTAACGTAATTATTATGAAGGATTTAGTTTTTTATGACATTTTTTAATAGTTATATTATCTAACTTTTATGAAAAAGGTACTTTTGTATGTTTATCAAAAATGTAAACTGAGTCACTATTTCAATGTAAATAACAAGAAAATAAATGTTGTATGGTTATGACCACACAATTAATTGAATATTACATTAAAATTATTGATGATTAATTTAAATCTAAATCATTTTCTCTATATTTGGAAAAAAAATTATTACATTTAAACTGTGTGATTTCAATATGAAAATGGTATTTTCCCCAAAGAAATAATCTTGTGGTATTTTAAAAGAAATTTTCATTTATGAAAACATACTTTGATATTACTTATTATTTTCTAGGGATATGATCCAATCACATAATCCACATTAATTAGTTGGATTTGTTATAATTATGGAAATTTAATTGTGATTTAATGACTCTTGTTTCTTTTCCAAGGGTTAGTGATGTTATGTTGAAATCATTATGATACCAATTTCTTTTCCATATGTTATTCTTTAATGAGATGAAAAAATTTATACAAAATCCTTTTCATTTTAATTCGTTACTCTATGATGAATGTTTTTTATCATTGCAACACATACGTATGATTTTTATTATGTCATGGGTGCGCCATGAATTATATTTCTCTCTAATAAATTGGAAATTTATAGACATATCATGAGTTAAGGATTGAAATGAGGAGTTAAAATTTTTAGTAAGGGACTTTTTCCCATATGATAGTTTTAGGTGTGAACCATCAAAAAAGAAATGATGGAATAGGGAATTAACCCAATCCATTATTATAGTTTATATAGTGAAATATACATAATTAAATAAATTTCATTTATTAGGTGAATTCCACAAAAATTATGTTATACCAATTTTATTTTCTCATGACATAGGTTTATCGATTAATTTATGATTCATTAATTATGAACATCCATGAATTATTCTATGACCCATTATTTTGATCTATAATATGCTTGGTATGTTTTAAAAAGTAATGATCACATTACCATACCATTATGGTCATGTTATTATAAATTTATCATAGATATGTTTCTTTACTTTCATTATGGAGAATTTGAACTCATAATTTCCTATGATTCCATTACATTTGTTATGATGAATTGATCAATGTTTTATAAGTTTAAGTAGTATAGTTTTAAATATCTTAGAGGGGTATGATGAAGATATCTTATTAAAAAGAATTTTATCCATCCATGTTTCAAAAGACATCAAAACTATATTATTCTGGTGTGGATTTTAATATTATGTATTGAATATTCATTTTATTTGAGGGACTATATTTTTATGAAATTTATTATTCCCAACAGTTCATTTTAGATAAATAGTTAATTACCTTTGGAAACCACAATGAGAAACATTAGTGTGAACCTTAGGATCATCTTATACATTGTAGCATGTTATATGTTATTGTATATAAATGAGTGTGGTATTCCAAGAAGAACATTCCAATATTGTTAGTATATGTGGAAATGGTTTGGGAATAGTTTCATCAATGAGTAATAATTCCAAAAAGAGTTGGTTAAGTATATCACATCCAACATTTTTGTGTATGGTGTAATCACCATTACATCACACTAATTTTGACAATCTTTCAAGGATATTATTTGGGCTATTCAAATATTAATTATGAACCATGATAAAGTATTTCAATTGATAATGATCCCCAATGACATATTTTATACATATGGTGTCAAATATTGAAAGGAATATTTTAGGATAATGTCATACAGTGAATGATTTTTCATGACATATCAAACTGATCAAATATTCAAAATGGTCATTCTTAACGTTATTATTTTACTAAGGGATCATGTATAAAATGAAAAAAGATGAGTTGGGAGAAAGAATACTCAAATACTTAAGTACAATATATGGGAATAGTTATATGAATTATTTTTTTTTCAGGAAATATATCAAAGAATGTTAAAAAAATCATCATCGAGTTGATGTTGAATAAAAAAGGTTATATCATAATGTTTCAAGTATCAAAACTAATATATTTTATTATTCTCTCATTCAAGAATATAGGTATATTCTAACAATAAATCTCATTATTCTCCCACTACATGAATTTAATGTTATCTTAGGAATGTATTAGATATTTTTACAAAATTATACAATCAATTTTTAAAGATGGGAAGTAAAATTTGATATTTATAAATAGTGTATGTTCATATATTATTGTGATTATAAATATAAACATCCATTTGAAATTGAATCAATTTTATGGGTATTGATTCCAATTATAATTGGTGCTTATATAAATGGTTGGGGTGAATATCACAATTAAATATATTCCTATTATATAAGAGTTTAGGGACATATTTCATGAATTTATTTCTATTATTTATCGAAATAATGAATTTGAGTTATAAAAAAACTCATTCATGGTGATTCTACTTTTTCATAGACACTATATAGGATGACCCCCCTTAAATTATAGGACATTATAAAGAAACTATAAGAGAATAATGATATGGGTTTCTATTGGCCATGCCATTTACTATGCGGTGCACATATTCTTTTTTCAAGAAGAAACATGGATCATTGTGTCTCTTTAGAGATTATTAAGAATTTAACCTAATAAAAATCATCAATATGTATCATAATCCATATATTTATATTTTTTTGATTCATAAAGAGGAACTAAATATGATTCCATGTATAGAATCTGATTTGGATACTATCAGTGAAGGGTAATATGTGATGACATACCCAATACAGCCATCCTTATACAGTATGGACACTATGCATTTATAGTTTTTCTCTTTGGTCGTAGTAATTAACATTTTATCAGAAGGTATTTAATTAGTACTATTTTTATAGATTACCTTAATCCTTTTATGATACTATTTATAGTTGAAATTATAATATATTCAATGATTATGTTATAGAGTGCTGACAACTTAAGGATTGAATTGATGATCCTAAAGAGGGTGAATTTATATAAAATATTTATGCTATGGGAATTTGGGATTTGAAAAAATTAATTTTTGTGTCATATAATCTCCTGTGAGAGGATGAGAGTGTATCATTCTAATATTAAAGTACCTACCACTGTGATAAAGATATTATGTTTTCATCATATGGATGGATATTTTGGATGTTTTAGGGAAACTTTTTCATGGAAATCTGATTAAATCACCAAGCTATCTTAAAAGGGTTAACCATTCCCTTTGATGGATGGTTGTGAGGAAAATTTCAATGAATTTCATTTATGGTTTTTATGTACACATGTGATTAAAATAACATATAGTTTAAATATGTTTTTGATATATTAAAATCCATCAAATAATTAAATGGTACGATCCTTCATGAGAAATGATATGGATATTGATTTTCCATCAAAATAACTAATTTTTATGAGAATAATTACCCAAAACCGGATTTGGAGTTAGCGGAGAAAATTGTATCATTTAATATAATTATATATTATATTTAAAGAGATATGTGTGATATCTATACCTATAAATATGGTTTACCATATATATTAACTCAAAAAATTAATATGCACCAAAGAGGATGGTTAGAGATAATTAAATATTATTACTAAAAAATACATTACCACCATGGGAATAATGGCCCATGATATTCATCCTAATATATTATATATTTTTAAATGAATGACAATATAATCCGTACTAGAACTATAATTTCTTACGTTCATTATAGATTAGAAATAAAATATATTTATTTTATAAATGATCTTCATCATCCACTATAATTATATTCCCATTTTGTCCAACTACATTAAACCATTTTTCAATAACTAGGGAAAAGAAACATAAGGGGTGAGATCAGATAATCAATATGGGTAAACAAGAGTGATGTCAAACAAAACATGACAATAAGTATATATAAAAAATATGAACATAACATTTAAGAATAATACATTTTATAACTGATATAATAATATTATGTTATGTAATAAATCTTGTGTTGTCATAGTGGTTTCCATAGACCCAAATTGACAGTACGATTGATTACCATATCATTTATACTGTTAGATATATGTGATATTTTCTTACAATTATAGTCTACATTGATCTGTTTACAATATTTAATGGTAATGCACATAGATTAATTTTCATATCAAAAGGTTATATCGGATCCAAGGCTATAATAATATCATTGAGATATTATGACGTTAATCTTAAATAATGTTTATATGGTTTTAGATTCCTCTTATTTATTTGAAAATTTATATTTTTGACTGACATGTGTTGGGGGATCCAAATTATTGAGACATCTCCTCATGAATTTCATATTTGGTGATATTTAGTAGTGATATCATGAGGACATACCATCCAATTGGAACCCCACGTGTTTTAGGGTCATTGTCTATTGATATCTATAGACATGTGTATCAGTTTCCTAACTTGAAATAATTTTTGGTATGTTCCATTTTATTTCATACATTGAATCAAGGGAAAAACCATGATAATGAAATCATGGATAGGTATATTGTGTTTGGGGCAACATTAGTGGTATGAAATTGGTTGAATGGTCATGAAAATATATTTGGATTCCATGTTATGTCTCAAGCCGGGATGACCAAGTTGGTATTTACATCATAAGTCCCTAGAAAATGAATACAAATTATAAATCCATTCGATTATATCAATAAATAATAAAACAATAAAATGGTGATGACAAAAGTGTGTGTCCAACTTTATTAGTTATTTATTGATATAGAGATTATAATACACAATAAGTGTTTGTTGGTTAGCCTTCTTTCTGATGAAAATCCTTATATCATTAGGGTTCTTGATGTGTTGGTAGACTCCCCTCATGGTCATTAAATTATATTCACTACTGTCGAGATAAGGGCCAAGAGGGTTACACATAATATCTTATTCCATAATTCTCCCAATTCTGTGGAATAGGTATATAGGACATGGTGGGCCCCACCATGGGTTCTTAGTATTGTCCAAGTTATCGATCACCGATAAATAAATAAATTCATATTATTTAAGGAAAAAGTAATTGATATTGAACATATTTATAAAATGTATTTACATGACATGTAAATATGATAAATAATATTAATCTAATGAATAATATTTAATATTCCAGGTTCGTTTATTATTAGTGGGAATGAAGAGATGAGTAAAATTCCATGGTTTATTCATGAAAAATATTATATATATATATATTATTCGTGTGATAAAATTATAAATAAAATTGTTGAGGTTTAGTTCAACATAATTATTAATAAACTAGAATTTAAATAAATGGGGATTGGGGAACCCATTTAGGTACTTTGATCATCCACTGTAAATAGTTTTTGAAAGTTTCCCACCATATACAATTCAGATTGTTAATTATAGAGCCTCTATCTCCTATCCATCATGATAGAGAGAGAGAGAGACTCTTGATCATGGAATTCAGACAATGTTCTCCCACACACAACACAAGTTCAACAATATGAGGATCGTCAGGGTGTTGAATGCATCGTTGATCTCAGTTCTGTAGCCTAGAATGTGATTATCGATGATCAAATGTAGTTTTGAAGCGTGTTTGGATGATATTGTTGGATTCATCTATGTATACATTAAGAAATAATCACTGGTGATGATTTTCTGTCGATCTCAGATTGAGATCTGAACAAATATAATTTTTGGATGAAATTTTTATGTCTATATTAACATACACAAGATCCTCAAACTATATGGGGGCTTAGATCATTAGAGATGACCAGTTATGACACTCGGATAATGAATTTTTTTTGAAATCTCCAACCAACCCACTTTTGTTGAGCAACTCGGTACCTTCAATTAGTGCCAGAGCTACTCGATAAATTTTCTATGCTCAAAAAAATTAATATACATTAAATTTAAGTAGAGGGTATCACATATATCCAAACAAAATAAAACGTGAATAAATCCAAATTTTAACGACCATGTTAGGGCCATTCAAAAAATTTAATACTAATTGAGTTGTGGTTTATGGGTATTATTTTTTTTTATAGGTATACAAAACTATTCTGGTTGGACTCGATGATTTGAATAGTGTTTTTTGGGTAAATTATTAATGACCTATATTGTAGATTTTTTAAAAATTATTTATTACTATTTTATTATAATATCTTTTATCATTATTTTATTATAATAATTATTATTATTATTTTCAAGTGGATTTTATTGACACAAATGAAAAATATTAATGGGTGGAATAATAAATTTATGCCCTATGTGGAGATTTCGATTATTTTTTAGAAAAATACTTTAGGTGGCTTGAAACGTAGGAAGCATCCAAAGAAACATTTATTTTAAAAATTATTCCATATTTGTTTCCCAGATATTAGAAAAATAAAAAAATTAATGATTGAGGGGAGGGGCCACCTTGTATACTGCCTCCCCTTCCCTTTCACCGTGCACCACCATGGCACTAACAAACTGAAACCAGACCTCCCTACACCCAGATCCCCATCTAGCTCAGGCCCCTCTCACCAACACCAAGGGCTCACACTATCCCCTATCCAACTAGCTTTCTGGAACCCAACCAGCACCCGCAATTGGCACCTCCACAGATGACCTCTCCGACACCCTATCAGCTTTCTATTTGGTGGTATTACTTGCACCCCTTCTCATACTTCACAATCAAGATCTAGTATATCTTCTTCTTCGCAACACCACTGGGATAAGTGATGCTAGATGGTCCACCATGTCGACACCTCAGGTCCATTAGATTGTGTGAGATCTAGCAACCACCCAATCTGTTGTGGGATCATTCAAAGTTTCCACTATATACTATTGAGATCCCACATGAATTTCGGCCCACTTATGGCCACCCTCTACCACCATCTAGAATCACAGAGTAAGATTTACTGAGGGTCCTCTCTTCTGAGCAGTCCGAAGACCTAACCTCAGCTAGATTTGGTGCTAGACACAGCGAGATCCTCTAGAATAGTATCACCATCATCCCTAGATGATGCCCCTCAGTTCTAGTGGCATTCTCATATATTGTAGAGGTACCCCACACTAGAATCCATTATTAATTCTTATCCACCCACCAAAATCTCAACCCTCCAAGTTTCTTACTCCATTTTCCAAACCCCATGTATGCCCCATAGCACTGGACCGTCAACCGTTCACTCGGGTGTCACCGAACCAGCCAAACCAAGCCAAGAACGACCATCCCTTGTGTCTGAATGGCTAGATCCCTTCCCGAGAATACCTTGACATGTTCTTCCAGACCCAAATCTCTCCCAAAATGGCCCATCTGGGTCAACCAAACTTGAAACAGGATTGGGCAACCTACCTCACCTAGAATTTCCCATAAAAGGAATTACCTGGTTTATTATGGGTCTATGCGGGTTCAACATGACCCATAATGGGCAAGAGAGTGTTTCTTGTGGTTGACCCTACAATTTAAATTAATCAAAATTTATTTATTTATTTATTTATTTTCTAGTATGTAATTAAATTAAATAAACATAAATTTTTGTTTAAAATAATTTAATACATGGGGATAAATATAACTTTTTATTGAAATTAAATTAATCAATAATTTAAATTTTTTGGAAATAAAATTAAATTTATAGTAGACCGAAAATAATTAAATTATTTAAATTTTCTAATTCAATTAATTTAATAAAAAAACTCTCATAAATTAATTTAGTTCATATTTTTTTGTCATGAATTAATTATACTCATCTACTGTCTTTGAGCACCAACATTTTTTATGTCTTCTTTTAATAAATTAATTATATTAAACTATGTGAGATGAATGTAACTAATTCATTAAGATGGTCAATGCGTCATTTATTATTTTTTTGACAAATGGTTTAAGGATTTTCATACCCACTTTATGTGATGTAAATTAAAACCCTTGTTCTCCTCACCAGTGGATGAGTATTTTTGTACAATTGATGAACATGTTAAATATTGTGGTCCCCACCAATATGAGGCAGTACGTTATGACGAGAAAATTGTAAGACACAGCAATGCCATGTTTAGGTGGTAATATAGTTTGGGAGAGCTATATCATGAGTCAATCAACACATTAGTTATGATTACCCTAGGTCATTTAAAATTCTCAAGACGATTCAGGAAATATGTTGCACTTATTTATTTATTTATTATTTTATAAATTTTATAACTACGGGAAATTACATAAAATATTAAATAATAAAATGAATAATCACAGAGTGTATTTTATTCTAATAATGTTTTTTGTGAGCAGGAAAATATAAAAACAAAAATATTAATAGAAATTTATTATATTCTTCATGAAAAAATAAACAGAAAACCTCGTTGAAATATTATGTCATTAGCCACATTCTATAATTCACATTTGAGAAAAATAGGGTTTTGGGCTGCTCATCATGCCAAAGATGTGTGCCTCACTTACTATAGGGGAGTTCTTATGAGAGGGGTTGGTTGAAATAACTACAGTTTTAGTAAGGATTATCAAAATCCAATTGTCCATCATTTTAGAGAAAAATATTGGGTAAACATGTTAAGATTTTAAAAGTATCAACTACACTCAGACGATCAGTGAACCGCGAGTTAATATGGTTGTCCAATCAAACTCCTACATTGAACACATTGAGTTTTGGCATAGAAACAACATGTAGAATATGAGGGTATGGTCAAGGATCCTGTTTACTAGAACAATAATGTGATATTTTATTCAAATTTTAGTACTAAGGGATCATATAATTCAATAAAATAGGGGAAGAAATTTTATGGTTTAATTAATTAATCAATAATGTCTAAATAGTTCATCAAGATAAAAGTACAAACTTCTGGAATGTATTTTTTCTAGAAAATGGAATTTAACCCAACAGAAATGAACTAAAATAAATATTGTATAATGTAAAATTCTAAATTAGAATGAATTTTCAATTCTAGTATAGGATCTTGCGCACAATACTACTACATTAGAAATTCTATAGAGCTGGTGTCTTAATACATTTAAGACACCTCATCAAGAGAGGGTTTAAAATTGTTTTATAGAGACTCATGTGTATAAAACATGATAGTTGGGTCATTATTCTATCATAATCATCTAATGTTTTTTTTATAATAACAACGAGACAAGGATGAGATAACATCTAGTCATTCTCTATGATGTTTATGAAGAAAAATTTAAGTAAACTATGATTAGGTATCATTACAGTGGCTTTGTGAAAATATGAAAGACAAAAAATGATCATTTGGTGAATCCTATTCTCATTTACACATTATTACTCCCATTTTGTTATTACAAATGAACATGATAGAGAAAAATCTTCACTAAATATTAGGCAAGGTTTCTTATGTAGACAAAAGATTAAAAAAGTATGATCTTTAATTGTAATTTATATAAAGTTAAAAAGAAAGGAAAAAATGCCAATTTAGTGTGTTATTCTAAATTTATATTAACAAAATCTTTCAATGATGAGGAATATTATCAAACAGGAGGTTATTTACATCACAAAACGTGATATAATATCTATGGAAGTTAAATGCAATGAATTCAATGAAATAAAAATTACCCACTACTTCTTTAATGTGAATTCATCAATTAATGTTTGTAACATCATTATTAGAAATTACATAAAATAGTAAATGTACATCTTTTTATTTAAATAAAGTAACCATGTATGTAATACAGTATATAACATAATTATTTTGGACTTTCCTAGTGACTAATAAAGGGTTATTCCAACATTAACGATTTGAAGAACACAACTTCAAATTTTCAAAAAATGATTCTTGTGAAACGATAGTTGAGTACAACAAAATTATTTAACACAAATGTCCATTGGAAATAAGATGTCATAATTTTTTGATTACGAATGAATTATGATTTTTATATTTCATACTCAACCAATTGTTCAGTAGATCTTAAATCACAGGGAAACAAGTGATGAATTTAAAATGTATGACTTATTTACCCTATTTTGGAATAATTAATCTTTTTCTGGTTAAAACAAATGGGGACCGCAATTATATACCCATTTTGGTTTTTAGGATTGGTAATTATAAATGCATATGGTATTATCAACATATTTTGTTTCAATAAAGAAAACATTAGAAATAAACAAATGCCAAAAAGTAATCGAAATTAGATTAATATGAATGTGTGAACAACTCCATGGGGTAGCTAGTGGTAAATACAATTCAAAAGAATCATTAATTTAATTATGGAATGTAATTGTGATGAATATCCATTTTCATAAGATATGATTTTCTTTGGTATGACATGATAATGAAGATCATGACAAAGTGTTCATTGATCATTATTGTCTAGTATGAAATATTTCCTAAACACACATTACCATATCAATATAAAAATGAATTATATTAGGAGGTTCAAATATATGTATTTAATATTATTATTGATCATCAAAAAGAATCTTGGTAAAATTAAAAAATGCACATTTTATACATTAGGCTCATGATGTATGTAGTATCAACGTTGCAACTTGCAGGAACAAAAATTATATTTCAAGATGTGCTTTTTAAATAAAAGATATATCCCATAAAAATATTAAAATTATGATGAAAAATGGATATCATATAAGTTATAAGATGATGAATATCCATAATTTCATAAGATATGTCTTTATATCCAAAGTGGATTATAGTATATAAAAAATGGCATCAATATAAACACATTGTGTATCTTAGTAATTATAGTAATTGTTTGTTAGGATATTAAATAAATCCAAAAGATAGAAGAGTGTTAGTAATGTAATAGAGTATATTTCAACATGAGGGTGAACATATATATATGATATAGTGGGAGAATAATTGACTTATGTTTAATAAATCCCAGAGATGCACATATAGTTGGCATAAGAACATGTTCCAAAAGTTCATATGGAACATATATGTTCCAGATACACATACTGCATAGGAAGGTTAAAACCATTGTGATGTATTTTATATACACCATGGTCTGTGATACATTATTTATTATGAATTATATTTCCTACAAGAAATAGGTATCTGGAAAATATCAATGATTGATACAGTCAATTAAAATTCAATAATGGATTCCATGTGTCAATGTAAAAAGTGGATTATAAATTGAATATTGTGGTGGGTATTCATGTGAGTTGATACGTAGATGGTATAAGTTAAAAATCAATAAGTATCTATTTGTAATACAAAGTAGATGATCTGAAATCCATTCGAAATTTACTTGTCATAGCTACTTTATATGATCAATTAATTGGTAGTTGGATGTTAAGATGATCTTTTTTGGTAGGTGTCTAAATGAAAAACGAGAAAGAGATGATGACTTCACACCGTGCTAATAAGTGGGAAACTTATATAAATATAGTTTAAAATTAATGTAAGAATCTTATTTGTAGAATATTAATTATGAATTAATATTTTCTATATGTATACCTATGATTAGTGGGAGCACGATTGTTTTCCAAGAGAAATATGTTTTGAAAAAAATATCAAATAGATTTTTTGTCATTTATCTAGTAAAAACTAGGTAAAAAGTATTTCTATTGAGATTTACTTAAATACGTACTCTATGTTCTTGGGAACTAGTTATAATAAGATATATATAATAGTTTCTTGGACCTAGTAAATCATACATATACTGATATTATATTGAAAAAGAGAATTTAAAAAAATTCAATGGAAGAATTGATGCCACTATCACATGGAATACCAATCATTAAGTGAATATGAAATTTCATAAGAGGAGATTAATTAGCAAGTTGAGTTCCATAATCCTTAGTGATGGATCAGTAACATATTCTATAATATTCACATGAATTTATATTTCTAGTACATAATAAATAGAATGAAAATATCAGTTATATACTGGTGAACTATACGTGTTATGTTCAAAACTATTTGATTGTACTAGGGAATGTACAAAAGTTAAGTACATATTATGTGGAGAAGAAGGGATTCTAGTTTGATGGTATGAAAAATAGTTTTCCATTAGATCATTTTGTCTGGGTATCATAGTTTGGGTAAGGTGTGGAGTGAGACAATATCATATATGCCAATGGTAGCCATACCAATAAAAATGAGTACGTTGCAACATCAAAGGAAGATGAAAAGTAGTTTTTAAATGTTACATATAGTTTTAGTTTATGTAATTTCACCTACCAAGTATATTTTTACAATAATGATTATTCTATTTCTGGTACTAGATAATTTTTCAGTTTAGATAGTGGAAATATGGGATGCACTCTATGTTACCCTCTATTGATAATTTTCACTCATGGAGATGATGTCTCAAAAATAAGTATAGCCACACTACGGGAATATGGGAGACATAAAATAAAATTTCATTACCTAGACTAATCATAACCATTGTCATGTATGTGCTAAAAACGTCCATTATTAAGTAGGCTCTAGTGAAAGTGGGACTTTTTTCTAGTTGCTTACATAGAACCAATATGAAAAATTATTGCGATTACCATATCATGTATATAGTTAGATATACCTGATGTTTTTATACCCTTATAGTGTATAATTTTCTGTTTCCCCTATTTAATTATAATGTCCATAGATTTATTTTTTAATCAAAAGGATGTAGTATATCCCAATCTAAAATGACAACGTCAAGATAGTATGACATTAATATTAAGTAAAGGTAAAATGTTCTAGGTATATATTACTAAATAAACATAGTATGCATATGACAATTAGGTGATGGGGGATCATAATCATCAAATCATATTATCATGATGTTTTCTATTGGTGATCTCCAGTAGTGATACCATGAGGATATACCCGCCAATAGGAACACAACATGTGTTTGGATTCATTGATAGTTCTTATTAATGTACATGTTTATTGGTCTCCTTACATGAGATAATTTTCAGTGTGTGTCATTTTATCATGTAATTTGATGCTAAAGAAAAACCATGTTAATGAAATATTGGAGAGGTAACTTGTGTTGTGTGCATCATTGGTGTTATGAAATTGGTTGAATGGTAATGAAAAATTTTTACCACCCAATTTACGGATGTAATAATCTCAGGGATGGTTGATTAGGATGTCATTACCTTCATAAGTCTTTATCCAAAGCATTCAAAAGGTAAACCATCTAGTCTGACCAAAAAATAATAAATCCAAAAAAGAAAGATGACTTAAGTGCGTAAACTAGCTTATGATATATTTATAGAAAAATATATCATAGAACACAGAAAGTGTTCATAGGTTGGTTATAGTTTCTATGAATATCCTATACTCTTTAGAGACCTTGATGTGTTTCTAAAATCTTCTCTTATTTAATGAATTGTATTCACTTTTACTGAGATAATGTCATAGAGGGTCACACACAATTGTGTATTCCAAAATTATCCCTATTTAGTTCAATTGGATTATTGAAACTAGTGATCACCACCATGAGGTCCAAGTCTATTCCACGCTATCGATGGAAAATAAATAAATAAATTTAGATTGTTCATGTAATGAATAATTGGTATTGAAATTATTTATAAAATCTATTTTCAATTTAAGTAAATTTGAAATATTATAATAATCAAATTAATATTATTTTAATATTCATCCATCTTTTAATATAAGAAGGAATGATGATTCAAGTTAAATGGTATAGTCTTATAAAATGATATATTTAATATATATTTTAATGTTATGTGATAACATAATAAATAAAATTGATTCATTTTAGTTTTTCGTAATTATGTATATAGTCGAAGATAAAACATTGGGGGATGGGGAACCCATACGAGTATTTTTTTCATCCACTATAAGTAGGGGAGAGAGGTTGTCCCCATGTACTATTCAGAGATAGAATTCTGGGGAATATCCCCCCTCTCTAACTTTATGTAGAGAGAGACTCTCAATCCAAGAGATCAGGTCGAGTTCTCCCTCACAAATCGCATGTTTGAAAATGCGATGATCATCGGGGCATCGAAGGCATCGTCAAATACTCATGCTAGCACCCAAAATTCCTTGATCAGTGCTCAAGTGGATTTTTGATGAATGTTAAGATGATCTAGAGGTGTATTAATATGGATCCTACAATCAATGATCATTGGTGATGATTTTATGTCAATCATGGCTTCGGGTTTACAAAATTATGTTGTTCACTTATCCTTTTGCGATGAGATTAATTAATGAAGGATCCTCAGACCATACGTGTGATCAGATCATTGAAGATGAAAGGCTTCATCACTCTGATAATTATTATTTTTTTTAAATCCCCAACCAAATAGCTTCCGCTGAGTAACCCAGTACCTTGATCAAGGAAGTTCATAATACACAAATCATAATGGAAAATATGCCACGATAATGTAAAATTGGCTTAAAACATGTTATTGTGGCATAGATATTAACATATAACTTTGTGAAAATATGTTAATGGAAATAGGTTCACTTGTTTATTTATGTACAAGTATTCAAGTACTTTTATAAACTTATGTATATGAAACCAGGTCCATGAAAAATCATATAGACATGAAATATATGGTTGTTCATAAAATTATGTACATGAAATCCAGATCCATACATAAACATAATGACAAGAAAACCATATCCACGCATAAAATATTGAAGATTAATTCTGGTTCACATGTAATATTTTTACCTTTTTAACAAAAACCATACATATGTGGTCCATGAGAATATAATTCATTCATCATATCAGAACCCATGTACTGAAATGAATTTCAAAAGCATGTAATCATTACATAAATCATCGAGAAGAAATGGTTTTCATAAACATCATGCCACCATAATCCTAAAAAACATAATAATAATAATGATATAATTTCTTAAAAAGATATCAAAATAATATGTAACATCATTTAATGTTATCGTAGATGGAAAACGTTTTTGAAAAATCAATTTAAACAATTATTAAAAAATTAGCAGTTCTATTTAGAAATCATTTCGTATTAAAGGGACACACAATTATAAATCAACAAAATCATTGAAAATAACCTTGCAATCATGTAAAGGAAGCATCATGGTATTAATCCTCATGATGGTTCTAAAGTTTGTTCGTACTGTATAATGTAAAAGGCATTTCTTTCACACTTATGTAACAAAAATCATAAAATAAATTTTTTTGGAAAGTAATAATATGATTCCTTTAAAAAAAATTCAAAAGTGTAAAATAAAATTTACAAATAAATTTTACTGAAATTGGAAAATAGTAATAATATTTTAGAAATAATTTTAGAAAACATGGACATTGATTATAAATATACCAGACAATATACTTAAGAATAATCAATCTTAAATAATAATGAGTTTTGGAAATAAACCTTTATCTCTTTATAATCCGTAAAAATGTATTCCCAATAAAATATAGAAACTAATTTGGATATTTATATACAATACTTTTCATCATATGGATCATAAAAATCATTCATGGGAATTATATGTGCCGCATAAATGAAACAAGTAGTGTATAAGTCTTGTGTCCCACAAAAATAAATTTTAGAAAAAAATACCTTACAAATATCATATTATTAAAATTAGAAATAATCAAAAAGTATTGATTAAGTTTATTATCTATAAATTGACATATTTTAAGTGAAAATAAAGAATAAGAAATTCAAAATTCATTTCTCAAGTAATAATATAATTATATAATAAATGAAATAATAGTCTAACCCAATGAAAGAAAATAGTTTTAAGAATTCCCTCAACATAACTATTTTATTTATTTGTTTATGTTAAAACCTCATGTATAATATGTATGGATTTGTTATAATTATTTTATACACTTATAATACCATATATTATTTACTTATATCTTATTTGTACCCATTTATTAATAATTTTTTATTAAAATCACTATTTTGGGTGACAACTACTTTGTTTTCCATGAATTTTTTATTTTAGTAGTAATTTACCCTTTAATTTCATCTTTGTATCATAAATAATTGATTATTAATCATCATATGAAAATAATATATATTTATTACATATATATTTATAATAATTCATCAAAATTTAAGATAAAATTGAATTTCAACATTCTTGGAGACGGTTGGTCTTACCTAAGCATGATTATTGTTTCCATATTTTATCTATTGAATAAATGAATGGTAATTAATAATAAAACTATAAATAATTAATTATTAGGTTATATATATCATATTGTTTCATAAAATCATCCTTAATTCCATCCATATGAAATATAAGTGATGAAAAATCACAATGTATCAGGGATATTTTAGTTCATATGTACGCACAAGTGAGATTATCGTTCCTTAAAAGATTGGATAATGATAAAGTAGAAATAATATTATAATTAAATACAGACAATTATATTATCTATCATTACTAATCCCATAATAAAAACCGTCCATGTAATATGGTGATGAAAAATGAATAGTATTATTATGTGGAGATTCTTCGTTTTGTGTATGCATGAGTGATACTTTCACTTATTTTTTGATGGGAAAGATGGTGTATAATGGTGGTTTAATAATGTTAATAACATTAAATAATGTTATGATACTGAAGTTATTATTTTATTCTACTCATCATACATTTAGTGGAGGTATGGAAGGCTAGAAAATGAATGTGATCGGTTAGAGCGATTACCTTTTCTTCGACATGTCACTGTTGGATCTACTATGAAGGGATCTATGGATTCTCTTTTTAGTAGACGGGAACCTCTAGAATATGTCTTGGGATGCTTATGAGAGAAATTTTTTTATGTAATGAGGCTCATAGTTGAGTGAATAATTGAGGCAGGAGGTCCCATTTTATAATTGAGGTGATATATACTTTTATAATTTCTCAAAAGAATAGTTTTTAATAAATTAAATTTCTATAAAAATACCTCAAAATGGGAATTAATTAAAATAGAAGATTATATGTGGTTTTTATATCCTACAAATTATAATTTTGACATGTTTTGGTAATATTTTTATCCTTTCAATTTTTATTAACCGTTATATAACAAATATTAATTTTAACTATGATAAAAACATCATCTCAATTAAAAGGTCTTATTTTTTACTTATAATGTGAAAATTGGACCATAAATTTCTACTTTATGATATTTTAAACCATAAATTATCATCATTTCCATTATTTAATAATTTTATATTTTCACGAAATTTAATAAAATTTTATTTTCATAAAATATCATTACTATCATTTTTGACACAATTGATTACATTGAATTTAAAAAATTGAAGACAATATGATATATTATAAAAAAATTAATAGAATTCGAATATTTCATTATAAAATATATAATTTCTAGATAAATTTAGTTAATTATAATTATAATTATTTTAAAAAAAATTAATATCATTTATTCGAAATTTTCCCTGATTTACTAATAACTACATCATTATTCTGTAATTATTTAAGGGCCGTATTTATTCTATAAAAAATTGAACATAACTAACCATGATATAAATATGTATTTAATATTTTAGAGAGTTATTTATAACAATATATATTCTTGATAACCCAATTTTGAAAATGATAAAGTTTTAAAAATATTAATGTGACATCATTGACTTGTTGTTAAATAAAATATTATAAACATCATAATATCATTTATCTGACCCCAAAATCCATAGGTAATTTTTTATAATGAAAATATGTTTAGAAATTGACTAATTTATTTATTCATAACCAATCTTATTTCTTATGTGGACACATAATAGATATATAAAAGAAATAAAGTTACATTTTTTGGCTTTTTAGGATTTTAAAAACATATAACTTTCTATGATATAAAAGTGTACATAAAATAACTAAATTTATATCCTTATATTATAATGTTGAAATTATGATCATAAAATAAATGTTTGGAATGTTTTAAAGTCATTTTATGGTCCATATCATTTTATTTTTTACAAAAATTATACAATTTTCAGGTTTTCTTGGTAATAAAATTATCATGGTTTTTAATCAAATTATCCAAAAATAAAAGATTCATATTAAATAAATTTAAGTCCATATATTCCAAACATGATGTCCATTTTTCAAAATTAGAAAAATATAATATGTGGAATTTAATTTAATATAAATCATCCAAAACTCCTTGGAAATAATTTTAAAAAAAATTAAATTTACAAAAATAAAATGTTTTTTATAAAAAATTCATATAGAAAATAATTTTAAAAATAATAATTTGATTATATAAAATAAAAATGAGATTATTAAATTTTAAAAAAAATAAAATATAATTTTATCTTTTGATGTTAGTAAAAATAAAATACATTTTTGAGTAAAAATTTGTATTTTTCGAAATTCAAAAAATAATTAAAAATATCACAAAAATATAAAAAAATAAGCAAATAAAATATCAAATTTATAAGTTTTAATATTGATTTTATTTTTTCAATGAAATTTTAAAAAATTGTTAAAATTTATTATTATAATATGTGTATTAAACACGATTTAACCATATTTCAAAAAATATTCTATTTTTATGAAAACATTTTTTTATATGATTATTATTTTATTTTTTATAAATATATAACAAATAAAATTTTAATCTATATATATACATATATATTAATTATTTATTTAATCATATTGGTATCTTCTATTCAATCAGCTAGGTGATAACTATTTTATAATAATATTAATAATATTTTGTAATTAAATAAAACTCGATCTTACGTGAAACACAAGCTTTTAAATGAGCTCAGTGTTGTCTGTAACATAAGGAATATTAAGTGAACAATGTAGAGTTAGCATAATTGTATTTTTTATAAATCATTATTGACTTGGTTTATCCTTAAATGAAAAACATCAAATAATTTTAATTTATTCGAAAAAAGTTCATAAAAAATATAGGTGTTACATTCAACCACCCCTTAAAATGGTAATCTCCCTAAAAAATGTTATCGGTCATCAATGGTAAAATACATGAATGTTAAATTCATAGAAACCTTAAATTTATAAAATTTATAATAAAACATCCTTTGAAAAGTGAATGTTGGAAATGTAAATGTTACAAGAAGTAACACATAACTAGGATTCACCATAAGAAAAACATCAAATTATGGATTTTGAAGGGAATAATAATACTCAAAAACTATTAGAGTAATAGGGACTATGGTTAAATGAAGGTTAATGACCCTAACACAATAGAAAAAATTGGTCTATAAAATGTATCTGATATCATCATAGATGGTGATGATAAGATTCCATTTTATTTCAAAAATCCTTTAAGAATGTATACTAAATTTATTTCATTTAAAAATTAAAAACTGACCATTTTTTAATGTTTTAATAAATTTATTATTCATATCATATTCCGAAAAATAATTTTGAAATTAAAATTTCTAAAGAACTGGTGGATCATATAATCTACAATGGGATAAAAATTCATTCTTTCTATGACTTGTTTTCACCATAAAATTTGTGTTAGAATAGGGTATCCAATATGCACAAATATTCATATGGTGATGTTATATGTTAATATATGAGACCTCTTCGAAAATTAAACATAATCAATTTCATAAATGGCTACCTTTTTTATGCTTACCAAATATTAAACACAAAAAAAATGGAAAGACAGTCCGTAAATTTCAAAATTCAACAAATCATTAATCCCTCAAACAACAAGATGTAGATCTTATATATAGAATACCATATACGCAAATACTGTTATAATTTATCTCTTGAAACATGGTAATAAATTTCATTACCAAAAAACCATAATGAAAAAATGAATTCCTTCAAAAATTAACTCATTCCTCATACCATAAATCCAATATTTTATATACTCATTCTATAATATTATAAAACCACATTATAATCATTTTACTAATCAATTTCATGGTTATAAATACCATCCCATATTTTTTATCATAATAAAACATGTCTTTATTGCATTATCCCAACATCATACAAATATTAAGGGTTATCTTTCCCGTAATTAATTGTTCTCAAAAAAACATCACCTTACCACCTCAATAACATTTATTGGTTATCAGTACAATTCAGTATGTGATTTGAAATACTTATGATGAAAAATAATGTGATACAATCCTCGTATGTTTCATTATTCTACAGTGCAATAAAAATAATTTTGAAACATGGATCTTGAAATCTAATACATAAACACTCAGTCATTATTCTATTACCTTAATGTATTAACCATGATTCATAATTTAAATATTTAACACATCTTTCTTCTCTCATTCCATTATTAATTTATTCATCATCATAAATATAAATGTTACTCATACAGCCTTTCTTATTTTATTTTTTATATTTTCCCATATGTATTATTTATAATTCCCATAACTTCGACATTTAAAACATTTAACTCATGAGGATGCCTTCAGAATACAATTTTCCTGATCCATTCAGTTAACTGGAAATTTTTCCTTTTTGAATACAATATTTTTTCCTTCTTTTGAACACTGAAATCATATTCTAGTTTTGTTGAAACTTTCTCATTGATTCATATTCCCACATGATTTACATGAGAATAATTGAACATTCATTCCTATTTGGTAACCATTATAATCCATCTTTCTCTTATAATATTAGTTAGGAAAGTCACCAAGTTGATATTATTAATCAAATTATGATATTTATAATTATTCATAATAACAATTTTTTTCCTTTCAACCCCCATTTCATTTATTCTCTCGTGAGGAACATCATTCCAATGTCCATTATATTCTCCATTATCATGAATCATATTTGTTCCATCCATTGTCTACTACCAAAAAATCAGTGTCTGAAACAATAATCCTAGTGGGGTATAACACAACCATGAGGGGTGCTGTCTAAATCATGAAACCTTAATTTTAATAAATGAAACAGTGGGTTTAACCTGGGTCAATCTTGATCATTATAAAAAATCAGGATTTTATCGTATATAAAGACCTATACCTAGTGTTTTCAAAACTATTTTCTAACCCCTATATCTAAATATTATCTAAACCCTACCGTGATACCAACAATAATTCCCCAATCTTTTCATACAGAGATATTATATCTTTTAAGATGAATAAAATAATAATCCACTCCAGAACTGTAAAAGAATAGAGTTTTAGAGATTAGATATACAATCTTCATATTCTATGAATAATCTTACATATATTGAAAAAATATCTTCCCCTTTAGTAAACCAAATTAAAAATGTTATTCATAACTCCGAGAAGGGACACATAAGAAATGTTTGATCTCAGATACTTATTATGGGTTTAAAGGAGATATATCAAACAAAACACAAGCATAAGTATAATTAAAAACATGAAAAAAAACTTTTTTAAATCATAAAATGTATAACCATTATCATAATATTAATTCATGGAATAATTATAGAATTTACTAAGATATAAATCATGATGTAACATGAACCATGAGAAAATAACAATGGCTTTCAACCTCTAGTTTTGGAATACACATAAACATATAAATTTTTGAACATATATAAATAT
The DNA here is from genome assembly GCA_963277665.1 of Viscum album. Lineage (NCBI taxonomy): Eukaryota > Viridiplantae > Streptophyta > Magnoliopsida > Santalales > Viscaceae > Viscum > Viscum album. The sequence goes on from OY728119.1 coordinate 2,128,455,301, forward strand.
AAATTGGTTTATTTATTAGTAAAATAAAGGTTTAATTATTTGAGTGAATATTACTTTTTTAATAAATATGAATTTATTTTTTAGATAAAAATATTATATTAGTAAACCTGTACTTATTTATTAGTAAATTCGTTATATGAATTAGAAATAAAAAAATTTATAATTTTTTATCAAGAATTATAATTAGTTTCACAAAAATCTAGAAAATTTACATTGAAAAAATAAATTATTATTTAATAAAAAAATACCATATTTATCACTAAGAGAAATTATTATATTTTTCTAAACATATTTATTTTTTGTTGAATAGTGAAAAATAATAATTTTTTTGAAAAATGATTTTCATATGAATAATTTCCAATTTATTTTTATAAAAAAAATTAACTTGAAATATTTGTTCATTTATATTATAAATAATCCAATTATTGTCATTATGATTTATTTTATGTCAAATGTTTTTGTTCATACATTTTATACTGATGGAAACATTTTTTTTTGAAAAGTTTCTTTTTATTGTGTTTTGGGGGTTTATTGTTAAATCAAATTATTATGATTTTACTAATTAAATATTATAAAATATATTATATTGTTAGTTGTTGAATAAATAATATTAATAAATAATATTAAAATAATTTTTAGTCATAATGAATTGCAAAAAAAGATAAAAAATTTTATCACAGTTATGGTTGAAACAAGATTTTCGGGTGGTTTAATCTTAGAGATAAGGGTAATTTTTTCAATTAAATATGCCTATATATTATTTTAAGACCATATTTAATCCGCATCCCATCCATCCATAAAATATATATCCATTTGGAATCATTTTTAATGGGTGTAACATTATTATAATTAAATATTTTATAAAATTCCATCTTAGTGCTCTCCCCCCACTTATAAATGGACAGTGATACTTTATCTCTATAAAACATCATTGAACTATCTATCTCAACCAGCCTCATCCCAATTATCTTCTTATATTCCCTAGAAACAAATTATAAGTTCTTGTATCCTTAAAATACCATTTCAACGGTCCTTAAGAAAAGATATAAATTTGGCTAGCCGAAGGAGTGGTAATCATCTTACCAGAACATTTGAAAAATAATTATTCATCATCCTCCTAGAAATATGTTGAATAAATCAAAAAATAATAACTTTAGCTTCCTATATATAATAAAATTATATTATGATTACTAAAATATATCTCCCACTAATCAGGTACTCTGTCACTTGGAAAAATCATGATGGATATGGGGAGTCATGTGTGCCTCCCCATATTTCTATGATTTTTTACTAGCAGCATATTTGTAAAGACAATGGTTTGGAGACTATTCCACCTAATAAATACATTGAATATATTGGAACTAAAAATATAAATATAAAACAATATTAACTTTATAGAATTAGTGTAATTGTACCACATACAACTAGTATGTATTGGGAGAAGTAAAAAATCATATAATAGTAAACCATTTAACTACAGGATGGAATGTTTTTAAAATAAAAACTCAAAGTAATAAAAATAAAAGTACTAGTTGACACAAAAAATTAAAAATACCCCCATATCATACCCCCATCAGTCCCTTCTCTAGAATCCGACCCATCCAATAGGAAAAAATTGACCATAAGGTTACTTACTCATGCTCAAACATACATCTATATAGTCCACATGTGTACCAAATATTTGTCGTGAATATGCTATGAGTAAAACTCTAAAGGTTATCCTCTCCAATTGAAAAAAAATAGTCTAAAAAATCAAACAATGAATTAATGTAATAAAAATTTGAATTAGTTAATCAATGTAATATAATACAAAAATCATCCTTCTTCGGCACCACCCATAAATATCTCTAACAATGCAACAAAAGTAGGCCAAGAATAACAATGAAACCTTATCATAATAACATAACTATAATATCCCTGTATATAAGAATTTTAGAATCTAATCTAAGCCCTAATTATAATAATTTCACCATCCAAGCCATTCCCTCAATATAAGCAATTCTGCATCATTGGGACAAGCCATCTATATAATCATTTTAGAAATAATGGGAAATTATAATGTATAGGTATTTTAGCATAACACTTCCAAACTATTTATATAATAATTTCACCAACAAAGAAAACACAAATCAATATAGTATGAATTATACAACTGAATATCACAATATATAGTGTTCAATTCATTAAGATACCACTTGTCTTTCAATTACCTATTCATTCATTAAATTATATCTTGTGTTGATAACATGAAAATTTTCACATCCCTCATAAATCAAATAAGAACTAGTCATTTTTAATCCATTATACCATTTCAGAATGTTAATATATCATAAGAAACCACCCAATATTTCTTGTCTTGAAAAGAATATACTCTATTATATTGGCCAATTCATTATTATTTCAGGGTAGGCTCACATAGTGGGTATCCAAAAGTGAGGTATCTTCACCATTAAACATAAATGGATGAAAATACTATTCCAAGTTATGATATATCATTACACTCATGTTATTTTGATGAGATAAAATGATATTTCTCATACAAAAAAAATTATAAAGTGTACATAGGAATGGTTTTCATAGCACCAACCATTATCTGGCGATCAATGAGGTGATTTAAACATATAACACCAACAAGAATGATGGGGAGGATGATCAGAAAATTTACATAGACCCCGCAACAGAAATATTGTCACCCAAAAAACCATGGTCAATGGATTCCACTACCATAATGGAGATCAACAAAATATAATGAAAATCCATAGTGAAACCACAATCTGAGGATATGAGGTAATATGAGGATGTCCATAAGGTATGAAATCACTCAATATCACCTAGATTTTCCCAAGTATCAGATAGAGAAGATATTCACATTGATAATGTCTGATTGTTATTCGTAGCATTGGTTAATGTGTTTTGAGTCCTATAAATTCATGTCATGTAATCCATTTACATCATGTATTTTTCAAATTATTTGTTACCATCCAAAATGTGTTGCCTCGATTTTAAATAGTCCCACTCGAGCATTAAACTACGTGACACACTCTCATTGAATATAATCATTTCACTTCATAAACCAGTTCAAGACATCTGTTTGGACACATATATGTGTCATGTAAATGGTTCACAATGTGCAATTGTTTTATTCCCCAAACCATTTAATGATGTATGCCTATCCACATTTACTCATCATATATCAGGTTCATTGGGTGTATGTTTTTAATATATAATGCCCATACCTTTTTCTATAAATGATCCTGAACCACCTCTAAATCCTTCCAAACTCACATGTAAAACCTATAATCCATTTACATTCTTAAACCCATGCCCCTTTAATTTAATAAAATATACATCCATAAATATTATTTCATTTTCCATATAAGATACTCCACAGTTCCAATGGATTTTAATCAAAATGATTAAATAAAATGGAAAATCCTAAAAATTTGTTTAATGAAAAACAAAAGGAGTGATTTAACTTGAACAATATAGGATCTTACGACCTCACCACAATATAGTTTTCCATCCCTATGCTACTCCAAGCATAAATATTGTTACTAAGTGAAATGTTTGGCCACTATTCATGTATATTAAATTCATCTCCATGTTATCCTCATGAACACAACAATGATTTCACCACACCTGTACTATAGGTATTGTATTTCCTCAGAGAAAATTCTCACCAATGTGTATATTCATTATCACATGATTCTCAATGGACATATATACACAAATCTCATCATCAAAAATGTATAGGTCATTACAAGGAGTATGATGGTATCTACAAATATACTATACAAAAAATGTATTGTTTCTATTACATTATCATTGTGGAATAACTAATCATTATTCCATAAGATGACCCTATCAATTATATGAAATAACCTAAAAAACATTGGTGAAATATATCCCTACTATCCAATATGGATTTTCCCCAACCTTGGTGACACTCAAGGGATAGCATGAAGACTAACATCAGAAATCATAGGATATATTCAATGGTCAGTGTACATTTTTTACCATTTTGTGAAGTCAGTAACTACTTCTTGATCAAAAGAACATACTTAGAAGACTCCTATATGAGACTAGGTACAATAATATTTGATTCTCCATCCTTATGAAGACCTTGAATGGACCAAGAGAAAAAATGATGATCTCTATTAGGAAAGATACTCCATAGAACACCATGTACCTGAACTACCTCCAATAACTATTGATTACATATATCACTAATATTTAAGGTCTTCAGGATAAGAAATTGGCGGGATACCTTCATTAGATGATCTGTGAACACCCATACTATGTGATTATTATTCGAAATCCTCTATATTCCTATCACAAAATGTAGTGTGAAAACATCTCATTTAGACTTTGGAATAGTTGAGGTTTTAACTAACTAGGAGGCTTCTAATGCATTTTATTCACCTACTGATAGTTGGAACATATCTACAAAATAGTTTCTACCAACATCTTTATTAGATTCCACAATTACAATCAAGAATATCATGATTAATCATTCTCAAACATGGATGTACATCCCATCTAGAATAAATAAACTCTTTCATTTTTTCTTCTTAGGAGCCTATAGAAACCCAAATTTACCCATATAAAATAATCGAATTGAAGAAACCAAGAAGCCATACTAATGGTGTATCCCTAACATATAAGGTCTACCTCAATGATAAGCCATATAGAATAAAAAACTGATCTATCTTGAACTGGTCCAAAAGAACATTTATGACCAATATCAAAGAAAAAAATCATTCTTGTATAAGACATCAGATCATCAAGATGCATATATACAAAGAGTTCTGTCTTCCAACTCTCTTCGCATGACACCCATACTGGCTCTATCTGTGTCATCTTGCTGAAGGAAATTTCAATGAATTTTTTTCCCAATATATCAGAAAAATAAAATTTAAAAGTCTATGGATACTCGAACCATGTCCAGTACAGATGGTTTTGATTCTATTGAGAAAAGATATATTTTAAGATCTTATTGTACTTTTCTCCCCAACAATCTCACTCATAAAAATTATCTCTACTATATCATGTTGTGTACTACATTAACTTACACCGTATCATGATTAGGATATTTCCATTCATTCGGTCTTAGCTGTTTGGATCCCTAATCAACCACACAATCCTCCAACATCTTAACTATTTTGATTCCAACTCTGAATGAATCATAATACTTGGTATATTATTTACCTGGCATAGGTATAGTTAGGGAAATTATTTATTTTATCCGTCTCTTAATATCTGGAAAATATCTCTTATAAGAATATGACAAAAAAATTCAGTCCTTCCTTATTCATCCAGGACATTGATGCTTCCAGATAGGATAAGTCCTGGATAATTTTCCAATTGAAACATAAAATTACAAATATATTAAAATATAAAATATTTTCTATGACTAATATAAAGATACTACATATATAACATTATTTGTGTCCACTAACATACAATCCTATAAAAGGAAATGACCAAATAAGAGAACATTATCAATCATTTAACTATTTATAGTTATCTTGGCATAAGGTTGATGCTATCATAATGTAATCAAGAAAATGTCATGATTTTGACATATAATTTACCCTAAATTATACTATAATAAGATATCCTTGAAAATAACCACAATAAACTGATCTATATAAAGATTATATATTTGATTCATCATGTCTATGATTATTGACGGGTATTTCTTCAACCCAAACTACGTCTCTATAAACCCATGTAGGACATACATTCTCTTAAAAGAAGTATGTGGTATGTCTGATTGTCTCACCTTGAACTGGTTGTATCCATATCTCAAATAAATCTTTGATTTGATCATAAAAACTAGAAAAAATAGAAGTAATAACTGATTGTACGAATTGGATACCATTTCATGATCGTTAACTGGTTCAATATCCAATAATTGACATAGATGTGCAATGTCCCATCAATATTCTTAAAAAAAGAAAAAGGAATCCTTGAAGAGATGTAAAATGCCATATAAAAATCTTGTATTCTATATCATTCAATGAGCCTTTCAACTCATGAATCCCTATTGGTCCCCTCTTATTGGTTGGACAAGAAACTAGCTCTTCTCATGGAACCAAATCAATCATGAACCCAATCCCTATCATGGTGAGTATGTCTTAGAACTCTTCCAAAAAACAATCCTACAAATGGCCATCCAGTAGAGGAAAATTATCTTGGAAAATTACTCAATTATCTAGAGGAATACCTACTATCTATTCCTTGGGACAATCCACTTTACCCAGAATTGGTCTTGTATGACTAGCGTGATGTTTCACCTCACCCTGATGATAATAGATACCTCCTTCTAAAAATAGAAGTCTAAATCTCTGCCAATAAAAGTAGATGTGATCCATATATGAACTAGCCAATCCATACTAGTAATGGAACACTTTCCTATAATTTCAATCACAAAGTGATCAGAAATAAATGTTGGATTCCAATTTCATTATAACATTATTCAGAAAAAATTTTATGCTTTTATAGAACTGAAAATGGTGTATTGATGGTAAAGACACCATCTAGACCTTCTGAATCCAAATTCAAACCATTTAAAAAATAATTATATAAGATGGAATATGATTCTTCTATATGAATCTAAATACAAAAAATGGTAGATGACATAAGAATTATAACTCGAACTGTAGAACGTCGTAAATCCAAAATAGCCGAAGTATACTACATAGCATTCCACTGGCATGCCATACTACCCTAAGCTTCATTATGCCTTTCCTATAATTCCCTATACCATATACTACCACTCCTACACTATGGAACTAAACACCCACCTCCACCTGATCATATAGTGGATGACCAAATACCTATATTCTGAGGGGGTTATGTGACCTTTCAAAACTATATTACTTTTCCTAATCCCCAACCACTACTCTTCTATTGTAAACCCATACAAACCCAATAATGGATGAACATCCTAATGCAACCATGACACTCCAAATCAGGGATGGAATCTAAGGTTTCTTATGAAAAAACATTCCAAATAGATAGAACTTCAATGGTACATGGTCCTGATATGTTTTCCAACTTCTCTGACTTCACTTCCTATTGTTTCCTTGGTGATTATTATCATTTAAGCACTTCCTTAAACCTAAAGATGACCTCCCACATTTTTGTATTAAAATATCCTAGATAATTATCAATGAATATATCAAATTAACTCCAGTGATGGTTTATTGATTCATCACTTCCTAAAATAAACTCAACATAAATACATTTACATATGATTTGATATCAAGGAGAATCCCATCCAAAAAACATAATACACTAGACATCTCATCATAAGCTAATGATGGAACAAGGTATTGTATGTTGGTGAAGTATCTAGGATAGTCTATCATAGACCAACACTCCTAAATCTTGTGAATAAAATTGCAATCCATCTCCTCCCTAATTGTATTTGGATAGAAGTTTATTAGTAAATGTTCCTCAAAGTCCTTACAAGAAAACTCCTCTTATTGTTGATATTTCTTTAAATGGTCCCAAAAATGCTTGAAAGGTCCATGAATCATATATGAAACAATCTCAACCATCATATCTTTGAGTTTCTTGATGTGCATGAGGATTATCTGGACTAAATCTATCTAGTAATCAACTACATTGAAGTATCCCTTCCATGTGAATGTAGGTGAACAATGAAACTGAAACACTTTCATTGGCTCAAAAATCAAATGCATGGTGTGAAAAGTCTCCCATTCCATGGATCACATGACTGTAATGAATCTATAATGAAGTTGAATATATATATGATCCTATGGTGCTGTGAGAATCCTTTATTGATATGTATTAGGATATAGATTATTTCCTCTCTCCAGATTCTCAATTTGAAGACGAAAATTAGGTATTTTCTCTATAATATAGACACACTCCTTATAACACTTGATAACAAAAAGATAAACCTAAACGTGTGAACTTAATAGATAAACACTATTTTATGGTATTTATAGAAATAGATTAAAAATTAATTAGCTTGACATAATAGTTATTTCCATTCATTTTTCATACATAATAGGTGTCTCATTTCACAATTCATATAGGAAAATATATCATGTGAAATAAACATGTCCCTATCTTGAAAAAATCATTGTCAGGATATATCCATATGTTCCAATCATGGTGCATGAATAATTATATAACGACATATTGGACCATGATTATAAATCTCAATAATAAGTAACATCACACAACATGTGAATTGACCAAGGTGAAATAAGAACAACTATTACAAACAAACATCATGAACAACATTCCCACCCCAAACCACATGGCTTTCCTCCAAATCTTGGGTTAGCTTCTCCCATGAACAAGATCATTAAAAAGTCCCAACACTCCATAATATCCTTTCAACAATTCAAAAATAGTAATGAAATATAAAGAATATACTTGACCATTTGATACATCTTTGTAACATCCCACAATCCATAATTCTAGTATGTTTCTTAATTGGGATTGTTATTGGACCTCAAGCACAACTCCTCATATGCCAGTGGAAGCTGACTCACATCAATGGTGTAAAAATGTTTTTCCCCTAACTATTCTTGCTAATATATTGTTATAATACAACTGATGTAAACAAATAAATATAAATGATCATTAGAGTAATAGAAATAGTAAAACAATACAACATTCATTTATAAGGTAATGGATAAGACAACAAAAGAAATTATATTAAACCATATAAATATAAGATGAAATGTTTCAAAATGTCAAAATGAAAGAAATACAAATAAAATAATCTACTAAAAAAATGAACTCAAAACACTCTGGCCCCAAACCGCACAACAATCCAATATCTATATCAAACCCATCTAGCAAGAAATAGTCAACTACAAAGACCCTTTATCTTACTAGAACAAACATCCACATAATTTTCTTGGGTACCAAATGCCAAAACTATAGTTTTTGGGTAAGACTAAATAGGTCGATGACACCATTTTAAAAAAAATTGATAAATAATTTCATTCAATAATTCAATAAATGGGTGTATTATGTAATCAAATTAACACAATAAAACAATAAATGTTCTTTAGAACCATTCCATAATTTCTCTACGCTGATAGCATAAAAATTCCAACCATAAAAATGATGATATTGAATTTATCACCTAACTAGAGAAACCCATCTATATAATCATTTCATCACTCGATCTAAGACCATTATATAAGATTCTCAACTTCTACTATAATCCCTAAATATAATAATTTCATCCTCACTAGTCCAAACCCTATATATACTAATTTATTCATATTTGGGTGAAGCCCTCTATATACGTATTTCCACATTAATGGGAAACAACCTTTATATAAGCATCTCAACTTCAAAAAACCCCCATCTCAATAGATAATTAAAAATATATTATAATATCCCAAGCCACAATGGTTAATTTATCCAATTCCCATTTTTTAATTACCCATTCATTCATTAAATTATATTTTAATTTTTTCTTTTCCAAATTTCTCTTCCATTTTACATCAATTTACCACCAAACATTATTTAATACATTAATCCATTTCCCAAGGTGATACTATCATAAATATTCACCTAATATTTATGTTCATGCTAAAACATACTCCAATCCATTGTATAGTTTATTGTTATTATAGAGTAGGCTCACCTAATGGAAAGCTACAAGCCGAGTGTCAAAACCATTGAATTAAATGGGACCCAAAGAGTAATCCAACACATTAGTTTTCACTACACATTAATAAATTAATTAAAACACAAGTTTTTTCATTATAATTACTTGATATTTCACATACATAAACAATTATAAACAATAAATATTGTTTGGTTTTAGGAAACCTACCTTTAACTATAAATCCACACAATTATTTTAACGCGTAATACAAATAAGGTCATATTAGAAGATGACAAAAAGAAGAACCTATATCGCACAAGATCAATATTTTTTCCAAAAATAATCACCATCATGATATTTTACTTCCCCATGTGAGTGAAACAAATGATAATGGAAAACCATAGAGATACAACTGCCCCATGATTGAATGCTTGATCGTCACATCCATAAGGGATAAAAACACTCTATAATATCCTAGAATATATCTATTATTTCATAGATAAGTGATTTGTGTGGTTGAATATTTTATATTATGTGTAACATGTATTTAAAACTATTGAGTCCATGAAATTCATGGGATGTATTCCATTCACATCATGTATTTCTCAATTTATGAGTTATGATAATAAATGATTTTTCTCTGGGTAAAATAACCCCAGTCAAGAATTACACAATGTTACACTATTTCATGAGGTGTTAACATTTCATATAATGAGTCATTTAATTAATTATATCTATTAACATTTATATGTCATATAAGATTTTTGTGGTTTGTAACTACTTTTCATCACTAACAAACTCATGATGACTAATTTTCCACATTTACCAATCGTAAAAAATGATCCTTATGTGTACAATTATAGTTGGAAAAAATCATCCCAATTTCGTTAAAAGATACCAAACCACCTATAAATACTACCAAAATCATGGATAAAACTCATTATATCATTAAACACTTATAAAGAAACACCATTAATTGAAAAGAATTGGATTCCATAAAAATCATATCATTTCACATAGTTTGTGTTATACATTTCAAATGGAACTCAACAATCATGGTTTAGAGAAGATATAAATCCCAAAAAATATGTGAAACAAAAAATAAAAAGTGGCACATACCGAGAAGAGACGAGATCTTATAACAGCCTCCCTCACTCAACCTCTTTTCTGTCAAATAGAATATGAAATTATAAATAATGTCTATGTGTGGAAAACACCTTGATGTTGTAATAAAATTCGGTTTTCATCACCACCATTCATAGATATTTATTATGATGGCTTTAATATTAATTTATTTTATTTAGGAAATAATTATTCTTTTATAATTATCATATCATAGCTTTTTTCTTACCTTATAAGATATTGGAAAATGAAGAAGTTTCTTGTATATACCTGTAGACTACTGCCTCAAAAATGAATGTGAATTTATTTACATTATATTTATTACATGGATGATAATAAATATATATTTATTGAATAAACTATATATTTATTATATAACTATGGTTAAATAATGGATAAATATTATTAACCTTTAATTATATCTTTTTGTTAGAAAATGAAATAATGACCATCAATACATACAACATACCATATCTAAGAGTGGTGTAAATATTTTTTCAATATATACCATTAATGGATGATTATAAATAAGTATATATTATGGAACAATTATCTAAATTTAAATACTCTAACTAATAAAACAAAATTCTTCTGAAAAAATAGTTAACACTCAGAAACAAAAAAACTAATATGGAATTTTTAATAAATGGTTGTGGAAATTTTATTAGTGGGTAATATATATTTTTTAACTATATACACGAGATTACATTATTCCAATATTAAATTTATATTTGTTATTATAGTGGATAGGGTCCAATCTATGTAATTTCAACTTGAGGTATTGTATTTATGATAGAAACTCATCAAGGGTATGGAATGTTCATTATTAAGGGTTGTACGATGAAATTTTATGAACTGTCTCTCAAAAGTACCATGAAATTTATTCATATATATATTTCTAGAGATTACATTTTTTCTATTCATTTTCCTAACATTAATAACTCATGTATCCAAAATAATTTACCTGACCCTTTTTCCCTCTTTATTTGAAAATCTATTTTATAATATATCCATGTTTTCTAGAAATGTTTCCATGAATGATTTACATTTTGTTCTATGATTTCTTAAAGTCATTTCATCCCATTATTATATTTTTTACAAAAACAATTTAAATAAATCTTATTTTCATTCTCAAAATGTCGAAATTTTTAATTTTTATGACAACTATAAAAGTAATATATTTTTTAACATGCACGACATGAATAGAATTTACCTCTATAATGTCCTATCAATGATTTTATACTTAATCTATAGGATACAAATATTATTTTCAATGAAAACGGATTCCATAATAATTTTTATTTTCTAGATTTTAACATAGTTAATTCTCTTTGAAAATGGTATTTTCTTCACAAAATTCTCTAGGGATCTTATAAAATAATTTTTCATATATGATAACAAAATTTGATTTTAGATATGATATATTAGGGATATAATCCCATAATAGAATCCAAATTCATTCTATTTAGGGATTATGATGATGGTCAGGATAATTTAGGGTTGTTTCTATAAATCATGTCTATTTTCCATGAATTAATTATGTTATTATGATGCCTTTTTGAATCCTATTTTTTTCTATGAGTTTTTCTATGATAATAAACTATAAATGTTTATGAAACTCTTTTCTACTCCATCAGTTATTCTATGATGATTTTATTTATATTTTGGCTCACATATATATTATTTTTCTAATCTAACAGGGTATTGATTATTTTATATCCCATCAATGCACTAGGTAAATGTGGGTATCTCAATATATATTAAGGACTATAATGGTGGGTTAACCCAGTTTATTATGGGACCTTCTCAACTCAACTAGTCTTGGTAGTGAACATTTACTAAGGATATTGTTAAATGGGTAGTTAACCCAATCCACTCTCTAGTTCTTGGGAGTTTTCGTTAATTAAATAATTTATTTTCTAGAATTAGGTGAATTCCAAAAACTTATATTTTATGCCACTATTATGCTATCATGGATTATGTTGTTTTAATTCCTTATTATTATTATCATAAGATAAACTATGTTTATTCCATGAATCATGATTATGATATATGATAAGAGATTTTTGGTTTTAAAATGTTAATATCTTGTTCATTATCACATTATGCTAATGTGATCATTGATATTTCTATAGTTTACTGATACAAAGCAACAAAGATCATATTTCCTTATGTTTCTTTCCACTAGTTTATGAATAATGCTTTTAAGAGTTATACAGTTAAGAATTATAACACCCCAAGATTTTATGAAAAGTATTCTATTAAATTTTATTGATGTCTTATGTTGTACTCTACAACAAAGGAGTCTTTCACAACACGCAACCCTAACTTGGCTGCATTACACGCAATCACGACCTTCCTCGATAGCGTGTGTTGTACACAATACCGAGTTTCACTAAACAACGATATGCTATTAAAATATTATTAAAACTAGCTTTTATGAATAGTAATAACCACTTTTTGAAATTTAGTAAATTTCATCTTTCAAAGTGGACTTAATTTTTGGATTCGGAATATCAAAATTAGCCTAGGGTGAAATTTTGGTATTTTTCTGAAAACGTTCAATTTTTGATGAATAGTGAAAACACTAGGTTACTATTTAAAAACCGACTTTTTATTTAAATAATTATTTATTTTATTTAAATTTATTTTAGGTAAAAATTGTCACATAATACCTATATAAGTTCAATGTAATTCATTAGAGTCATTTTATAATAATTTTAGATATATAATAATTTTATAGAACTTTTGACCGTCTTTTATCCACCTCCTAGGAGAACTTGCAAATTTACATAAAACCTAATTTTACCGCTTTTGTTAATGAAATTTCAAAAATCTGAGAGACATGGTTGATGTCAATATGTAAAATGTGGTTCAATGAGATGAAAATAATTTTAGGTGAATAGTAACTTTTTACTTTTATTTACCACGGTTAAAAGTAAATAGGGTAATTAAGGGTAAAAATGTTATTATTATTACCCTGACACATGTCCTAATTCTATTGGATAAGTGTAATTCGACCAAAAACAACCTTAGGAATAAAATATGACTATTTAGTCCCACTTGGATTAGATTAGGACATTTATTATTAATTTATTTAAAGAAGGGTTAAAATAGATAAAATCAACGTTTAATAAATAAATCATTTTTTATATAGGGTTATACATAAGATAAACTCGACTATAAATATTCATTAGAAATTTAAAATGATTTCCTACATAATCGAATTTTATTTGTAATATTTAGACTTTAAATAATTTAATTTATTTATGACACCATGATGATGCAGCAATTATCTTATTAATGAAATATTTACATAATCGATGTTATAAATACCCAAATAAATGTAATTTGAAACTTTTTATGAATTCCAATAATTTTATATGTTAATATGACATGTTATTATTTATTTAGTTAACTTTTATCGAACTAATAATTATGTTAGGATTTTCACAAAAATCAATTACCAAATAGTTTCAAAATTGACATAAAATAGTTTCTAAAACAAATATTATATTATTATTGTTATTTTATTCTTAAAAATAAAAGGTTCGGCCAAATGACTTAGATAATGTTATATATATTAATAATAAACAACCTGGGGTTCGTTTGGCTTTTTATAGTACGTTTATTAACCTTATAGTGTAAGGAAACAAGAAGACACGGTAAAAGTAAAATTATTTAACTTAAAGTTAAATCTAAATGATAAGGTTAAAATAGAAACCCAAACTTGTATAAATTATATTGGATGAGTGGATTAAGACCCATACCCACCTTATCTTCGAAATAACTCAATTTGGAGCTATTAAAAACCTAAAATGACTTTATAATAAAATAATATTTTTTGTTATTCCAAAGGTTCACCTCTCCTCCCTTATAAAAGGGCACCTCCTCCCTCTTCCTCACACCACTTTGAGCCCTAAAGATCGGCCAAACCCTTCCAATTTATATTCTACACTTCCCTAGAAACATCCTAGAGGTTCTGGTCTTCTTCAAAGACCAATATTAGTGCCCTAAGAGGAGGTTTCAAAAAAGGCACTTCAAAGAAGAGGTAATGTCTGTTACCGATTATTTCAACATTATTTCTTTTTCCACTTAATCTTCTTTAGTTGTTTAATTATGATGTAATAACATCAGTGTCTTTCATATACTGATATGTTATTATAATTATGAAACAAACCTATTTCACCATCTATCCATCCTATGGAAAACGAAATCACCACGCGTGCGTACGTACGGAATACCGTCTCCACGCCGTGGTATAATCAGTTTTTCCACCACCACCTTAAATGGATGAGTATAATGGTGTAAATAAATAACTATATATGATTATTGTAAAGTGATATTTATTCTGAAATATTATACATACACTCCAATACAATTCCACGGTCATGGGAATGATATCATCGCTCGTGCGTACGTACGGACTACCGTCTCCACGAACGCGATGAGATTCATTTTCCATGATTAACCATTAAAGAATGATTGTAAAGTATATATAATGAATAATAATGAAATATATTACATAATAATTCTACTGGATTTATGTAAATATATATATGTATGTCATATACTCAATTCCATTCAATTCAATAAGGAAACGAAAACGGTGTTCATGCGTACGTACGGCCTACTGTCTCCATGAATGGTGTATTTCATTCCTTTTATCTATCTATAATCTATATGTATATGATGAATATATACTATATATAAATCATTTTTTACATTCTGTAATTATGTAAATCTAGATATCAGTCTAATATCAAGAACGAAGAGTCGAAACACATACGATAAATGAAACGATTTTACCCAAAACGCTCATTAACATGGAATTTACAAAATAACGGGTAATATAAAGTCATAAGTGAACCATATATGATATCATAACAATGAATATGATTATTTAATAAGTCAATGACATTATTTAAATCATTATACAGGAGGTTCGGATACATACGATGCATATCGGACATAAGGTAAGGGATAGTTTTGCAAATCTCATTTTTATCAGAGATTGCTTATTTGTAAGTATTTACTGGGGTTATTTCTATCATCCATGTCCATGTTTTATAAAAGTGATTTCATGTATGTTTAAATTACTTTTTACCCATTTTTTACTTTTATTACATGGTATGTAAGGAATCTTTCTTTTGTTTACGTTATGAGGTACTATTTTGACTTTTCCGGCAGAACTATGAGAAGAATGTTTTTTTAACTTATACGACATGAAAGGATTTTTACGGTTTTATAAAGCCTCATTTTCATGAATCTTCTTCCAAAATATTTCATGATTATTTTCAACAAAATATCTTTTTTTTATGATTTCATGACGTTTTGTGAAAAGAAATTGATTTTGAAGAAGAAAGGATATTTTCCCCAAGAATTCATTTCAAGTGTTTTATCAAAACCATTTTTCCATCTAAGATGACATTATTTCATATGTGTATGTTTCAAGTATAATGTCTCTATGATTTACATGGTTTCACTGTTCTTATTATGAAATTATATCCATTTATTTTATATGCATTATCTGATGATGGGATGATGTTTTTGAAACCCATTTTATTCATTGGGTTATTATGAATGATGTATGTTTATTTTGTGGCACAAGTAAGAATGATTTCATTATGAGATGGGTGGGACCTATATCTCCCTCCAATCCATTGGGTAAATATTTATATCTCATTATATAGATATGGATGGAATGGTAAGTTAATCCAGTTGAGTGTTACAGGACTGAAATGAGGAGTGAACTCGATTCAGAAAGGGACTTTGTCCACTAAGATGGCCTTGGCATCAATGCCTTGGCTACAATGGAAATCATAATATATGCTTAATGGTTGCCACAATTACATGTTTTATTCCCATGCTATTTTATCATGATTGATGTTCCCTTATGATATATGCCTTACGTACATCCACGATTCATGTCTTTGCTCAAGATTTTGATGTTTAGATTTTATGTTCAAGTTTTTGCATTCAAATGTTTATGGATTGTTTTATGTTCTCTATGTTTACCATTACTGGGAATTTGAGCTCACCCCTTTTATGTTTTCATTTCCTCAGTATATAAAGAATGGTTTTAGGTAAGAAAAAGAAGGGAAGATCTTTATGGGAGATGTTGAAGATCATTCACCACAATTAGAAGATTATATTTCGAGTTTCCAAAGACTCTAAACTATTACAGTCCTTGTGTGTGTGTACTATGTATTCCGCAAAAGTAATATAATTTCCATGTACGTCATGCTTAGGGTCTCTACAATTGGTATCATAGGAAGGGTTTAGTCAACCTTTGGAAACTAGGATGCGAAAATGTTAGTGAGATCCCTAGAGATATTTCTATGGTATGTCTAGGGATGTCCCTAAGGTTGAGTATACATATAGGATGTAGTCCTAGAAATACGGTAACGATCTTATAATTTAACCTAAGATGTTAGATATTGAAGGTACTCCCCCTTTATGATGTTGTTTTCCCTAGCATGATTTTTTCCTCTCACACTATTCTTTTTGGGTTTGATATGATGGCTGGAACCTGATGGAACCGTTTTGATCATTGTAATGGACAATGCAATGATTGTCCTCCTGAACAAACAAATGTTATTGGAGATGGAGTGAAAAATGTTATTGCTATACTTACACAAGCTATGAATCATTCTGGACATCCAAATAAGCAGAGAAGAGAACAATATTCTCTTGAGTCCTTCATGAGGCAAAGTCCACCTTTTTTCAGTGGGTCTTCCGATCCACTTGTTGCTGAACAATGGATCAGTACCACTGAAAAGATATTTTCAGTTCATCAATGTTCTAAACATGATAAAGTCATCTTAGCAGTATATCGTTTGGAAGGTGAAGCTGATCAATGGTTTAATCTTATCAAGAATACGAGGCCAAGAGATGAAATTCAGTCCATGGAATGGGACGAGTTCAAGAACTTATTTTTCAATAATTACTTCCCTCCTATTCTTCGAAAAAAGGTAGATAAGGTCTTTCTTGAACTAAAGAAAAAGGATGATGAATCTATTGGTATATACGAAGCGAATTTTACAAGGCTTGCAAGGTATGGATCTAGCTTTATCATCCAACATGAAAGTAAAAGTGATCAATTCTTCAGTGGCTTAAAACCAAATATTCAAAGGGAATTAACTATAAGAGACTTCAGTAGCTATGAAGAAATTGTGTGTTGTGCTATTAAGGTATAAATGGAAGTTGGTTTTACATATCCATCTCATGGTTTTGACAAAAAATGAAAGATGGAGTTCAAGGAGAAATCTCAGAATAATGGTGAAATGAAGATGAATGTTTCCTTATGCTCAAAGTGAGGAAATAAGCATGGTGGAGATTGACTTAAAGGGACTAGAAAATGTTTTAAGTGTGGAAAAGAAGGTCATCGAGCAGCTGAGTGTCGAAGTAATAGAAAAAGGGTTGCTAATGGTGTGAATAAAGAAAAGACTACAAAGAACGCACCAACAACACTTCAATGCTTCAAGTGCAATGAAATGGGGCATTATGCTAATCAATGCCCTAATCCAAGGGTTAATGATGATTGACATGAGCAAACACTTAAGGAAAAGGACAAAGGGAAGTCACATGCGATCACTATTGGGGATGTTGAATTTGACAACGATGTGGTGGAATGATTAAGTGTTTATGTAATGTGATTCCAAAATAATGATGTATATAGTATCGTGGAATATTGGAATATTTATGTATTGGTCAATTGTGGTTTTCAATAATTTTATGGTTCCCATAACCATGGAAAGTGATTATGAAATTTTGGTAAGTAGATTATATGCACATAATTAATGGATAAGAAGATAATGAGCTATTTGATTGTATTCACGAGCTCATGATTGATATATGGACTAAGTGATATCATGGTTTGAGTATATAGAATTTTGAGGATTCTGGTATGTGGAAAGTTTTAACTTTTAACTGCATTCATGTTTTCACTATGTGTATTCATTCTTCAAGAGAGTAAATGATTAAGGTATTCACATGTTTGTAATTTGACCAACAAGATATATCTTATGATATATGGAGGATAAATGATGGCATTCACGTGATTGTTATGTGACATTTCAAGTAATCATTTTCTTTATACTATGAGCTTGGACCGAAGTATTTTAGATAAGCCTAAAGATTGGAATGGATTATGTTGGAAATAAGTTAGTATTATTTAAGAATAGAACTTTTTTTCGATATTATTGATGGGATGTTATAGTAATATAGTTTTAGAAAAAGGACAACCTGCAGGACGGGCGACAGCCCATCACGTCGGACAAGGCAGTGGGAATTGAACCCACAACCAAAGTGCGACTGGCCTTTATCGCCTGCCACTGGCCTACAGGAAGTCCCTGGTTAGTAGAAACTAGTTTTATTTTATTACGTGGTATGATAAATGAACTATAATTTTTTATTTGGAATCCTATACGATTAACCTCACCATAGATGGACTTATGTATATTTAATAAATTTTCCTAACCTTTTGTTTGAGACAGATGGAATGACCCGTCATTCTATCACATGATCTGCTAACACTTCACGAATAACAAATTCAACTTCATTTCTTTAAGTGATGAAGTGGAAATTGTTCATGGCACGAAAAACAGTGAGATTGTACCAAAATAATGTAAGTATTTATTCTAATTCAAATTCTTTAACTTTAGGGAAATAATCTTGAAAACCAAAAATGTTGTCATAGTGCCCTTATATCCGATGAATATGATGGTACCCTAGATCGTCACAAATTTATGGCTTTGTGATTGTTGGATTTTTCATAGCCATGTTCTCTACCACTCTCCATCAGAACTTGATGGTTAGATTTTTCTTCCATATCCATATTTTCACCTATGTTCTACTACGTGAAAACCCGGGGATTAGTTAATTTGGGTAACCATTATGTTTCATACTTTAGTTTTTAATGATTGGTTTTGGTATTTACTTTTACGATGTGGGTTTCTATTAAAGAAACTTTCGAGTAGTAAACCATTTATAACCCCGATGAATTTTGAGGGCGAAATTCATTTTAAGGGGGGTAGCATGTAACACCCCGAGATTTTATGAAAAATATTCTTTTTAATTTTATTGATGTCTTGTGTTGTATGCTAAAACAAAGAAGTCTTGCACAACACCCAACCCAAACTTGGCTTCATTACAGGCAATCACGACCTTCCTCGATAGTGTGTGTTGTACGCAATACTGAGTATCACTAAACAACGATATGCTATTAAAATATTATTAAAACTAGCCATTATGAATAGTAATAACCACTTTTAGAAATTTTTTATATTTCATCATTCAAAATGAACTTCATTTTTGGATTTGGAATATCGAAATTATCCTAGTGTGAAATTTTGGTATTTTTCTGAAAACTATCAATTTTTGATGAATAGTGAAAACTCTGGGTTACTATTTAAAAACCGACTTTTTATTTAAATATTTATTTATTTCATTTCAATTTATTTTACGTCAAAATTTTCACATAAATACCTATATATGTTCATTTTAATTCATTGGAGTCATTTTATAATAATTTTAGATATATAAAAATTTTATTGAACTTTTGATCGTCTATTATCCACCTCCTAGGAAAATTTTCAAATTTACATAAAACATAATTTTACCGCTTTTTTGAATGGAATTTCAAAAATCCGAGAGACATGGTTGATTTTATTAAGTAAAATGTGGTTCAATGAGATGAAAATAATTTTTGGTGAATAGTAACTTTTTACTTTTATTTACCATGGTTAGAAGTAAATAGGGTAATTAAGGATAAAAATGATATTATTATTACTATAACACATATCCTAATTCTATTGGATAAGTGTAATTCTACCAAAATAAACCTTAGGAATAAAATATGACTATTTAGGCCCACTTGGATTAGATTAGGACATTTATTATTAATTTATTTAAAGAAGGGTTAAAATAGATAAAATCAATGTTTAATAAGTAAATAATTTTTAATATAGGGCTATACATAAGCTAAATTCGACTATAAATATTCATTATAAAGATAAAAATATTTACTACATAATGGAATTTTATTTTTAAATTTTAGACTTTATATAAGTTAATTTATTTATGACATAATGATAATGCAATAATTATCTTATTAATGTAATATTAAAATAATTGATGTTATAAATACCCAGATAAATATAATTTGAGACTTTTTATGAATTAAAATAATTTTATATGTTAATATGACACGTTAGTATTACTTTAGTTAACCTTTTTAGAACTAATCGTTCTGTTAGGATTTTCACAAAAATCAATTACCAAATAGTGTCAAAATTGGCATAAAATAGTTTTTAAAACAAATATTATATTATTAATTGTTATTTTATTCCTAAAAATATATGGTTAGGCCAAATGACATAGATATGGTTATATATATTAATAATAAACAACTTGGGGTTCGATTGGTTTGTTATAGTAAGTTTATTAACCTTATAGTGTAAGAAAACAAGAAGACACGTTAAAAGAAAAATTATTTAACTTAAAGTTAAATCTAATTTATAAGGTTAAAATAGAAACCTAGACATTTCTAAATTATATTGGATGAGAGTATTTGGACCCATCCCCACCTTAGCTTCTAAATAACTCAATTTTGATCTATTAAAAACTGAATATGACTTTATAATAAAATAATATTTTTAGTTATTCCAAAGGTGCCCCTCTCCTCCCTTATAAAAGGGAACCTCCTCCCTCATCCTCACACAACATTGAGCCTTAAAGCTCGGCCATCCCCTTCCAATTTCTCTTATACACTTCCCTAGAAACATCCTAGAGGTTATGGTCTTCCTCAAAGACCAATCATAGTTCCCTAAGAGGAGGTTTCAAAAAGGCGCTTCAAAGAAGAGGTAATGTCCGTTACCGATTATTTCAACTTTATTTCTTCTTCCACTTATTCTTCTTTAGTAGTTTCGTTATGAATTAATAACATCAGTATCAATAATATACTGATATTTTATTATAATTATGAAACAACCCTATTTCACCATCTATACATCCTACGGAAAACGAAATCGCCACGCGTGCGTACGTACGGAATACCGTCTCCACGTCGTGGTGTAATCAGTTTTTCCACCACCACCTTACATGGATGAGTATAATGGTGTAAATAAATAACTATATATGATTATTGTAAAGTGATATTTATTCTGAAATATTATACATACACTCCAATACAATTCCACGATCATGGGAATGATATCATCGCTCGTGCGTACGTTCGGACTACCGTCTCCACGAATGCGATGAGATTCATTTTCTATGATTAACCATTCAAGAATGATTATAAAGTATATATAATGAATAATAATGAAATATATGACATAATAATGCTACTGGATTTATGTATATATATATGAATATCATATACTCAATTCCATTCAATTCAATAAGGAAACAAAAACAGCGTTCATGCGTACGTACGGCCTACCGTCTCCATGAACGGTGTATTTAATTCCTTCTATCGATCTATAATATATATGTATAGGATGAATATATATTATATATAAATCATTTTTTACATTCTTGAATTATGTAAATCAAGATATAAGTAATAATATCAAGAATGAAGAGTCGAAACACATACGCTAAATGAAACGATTTTACCCAAAACGCTCTTTAACATGGAATTTACAAAAGAATGGGTAATATATAGTCATAAGTGAACCATATATGATATCATAACAATGAATATTATTCTGTAATAAGTCAATGAAATTATTTAAATCATTATACAGGATGTTCGGATACATACGAAGCATATCGGACATAAGGAAAGGGATAATTTTTCAAATCTCATTTTTATCCGAGATTGCTTATTCGTAAGTATTTACAGGGGTTATTTCTATCATCCATGTCCATGTTTTATAAAAGTGTTTTCATGTATGTTTAAATTCCTTTTTACCCATTTTGAATTTTACTACATGGTATGTAAGGAATCTTTCTTTTGTTTACATTACGAGGTACTTTTTTGACTTTTCCAGCAAAAGTACAAGAAGAATGATTTTTTTAACTTATACGGCATGAAAGGATTTTTACGGTTTTATAAAGCCTCATTTTCATGAAGATTCCTCCAAAAGATTTCATTAATATTTTAAACAAAATATCTTTCTTTTAAAAATTCATGACTTTTTGTGAAAAGAAATTGATTTTGAAGAAGAAGGGATATTTTCCCCAAGAATTCATTTCAAGTGTTTTTATCAAAACCATTTTTCCATCTAAGATGACAATATTTAATATGTGTATGTTTCAATTATAATGTCTCTATGATTTACTTGGTTTCACTTTTCTTATTATGAAATGATATCCATTTATTTTATATGGATTATGTGATGATGGGATGAGGTTTTTGAAACCCATTTTATTCGTTGAGTTATTATGTATGATGTATGTTTATTTTGTGGCACAAGTAAGAATGATTTCATTATGAGATGGGTGGGACCTATATCTCCCTCCAATGCATTGGGTAAAGATTTATATCTCATGAGATACACATGGCTGGAATGGTAAGTTAATCTGGTTTAGTGTTAGAGGACTGAAACTAGGAGTGAACTCGATTCAAAAAGGGACTTTGTCCACTAAGATGGTCTTGGCAGCAATTCCTTAGCTACAATGGAAATAATAACATGTGCTTAATGGTTACCACAATTACATGTTTTATTCCCACGCTATTTTATCATGATTTATATTCCCTTATGATATATGCCTTACGTACTTCCAAGATTCATGTCTTTGCTCATGATTTTGATGTTTAGATTTTATGTTCAAGGTTTTGAATTCAAATGTTTATGGATTGTTTTATGTTCTCTATGTTTACCCTTACTGGGCATTTGATCTCACCCCTTTTATGTTTTCTTTTCCCCAGGATATAAATAAAGATTTCAGTTAAGAAAAAAAAGGGAAGATCTTTATGGGAGATGTTGAAGATCTTTCACCACGATTAGAATATTATATTCTGAGTTTCCAAAGACACTAAACTATTACGGTCCTTGTGTGTGTGTGTACTAAGTATTCCAAAAAAGTAATGTAATGTCCATGTACGTCAAGCTTAGGGTCTCTACAAGAATGATGATTGTAATAAAGAAATTACTGAGATATTATGTATATATCTTGTGAAAATTTTGTTTACATATCTTGGTTTCAAAATACACTAAACAAATATGATCATGGTATGGATCATTATGTTTTTTGTGGAATGGTAATCTACAAAGATATAATATTTAATTATAAATAGTATAAATATCTATTGGAATCATGTTTTGGTAAATAAATAAAATAAATTATCATTTTCAAAGGTAATCACTTATTCCATTTGTTCATTTTTCCAAATACATACTCAAATAAATCGAATCCTACAAATTTGAATCATAAGATCATATTAATTTCAACAAAAACCCCAAAATTAACATGACCATGATAGATGATTATTTGTTTATTTAGGAAGTTGAATGAGATTTAAAATATGTAAAAAATATTAAAATAATTTTATAAATAGAGATAATGAATTTTAATGTCACATATATTTTAACTAATGGAAAAATATATTGACCTTAATGAGTAACTTCCCCCAAAATGTTAAAATTAATTATATGAAAATCATTCCACTATGGATTATTATTTTTAACACAATATCAAGTAGATGGCGAAGACATACATTACATATGTCACTGAAAATTTAGAATGAAAGTATAGTATTCATATTTTTTGGAAGTTTCATTTGATTTTATTTTTCCTCTTGTTTTTTATTGAAAATTTCCCCTATTGGCATATGGAAATGGACATCAAATAAAACAATGTCTAACACTATTAAGATTGAGTAAACCATTTTTTGAGGCTTCTCTATTCCCCTTAAGTATAAAATCTAGATAACATGTATCTATACACTTATGTAATTTACATATACCTTTAATTGAATCTCCCCCATTCCTCTTCCAACATATTTTAAATTTAAATAATTGTGTTATTTTTCATTCAACTTATTTTCCACTTTACTTTCATGAGACTCTATATATCACTACTTTGGTGTGTTTGGGATATGAACTACATTCACATTATAAATTATAATTTTTGGTTTATGGTTTATAATTTTCAAACCGTTTCTCACTCTTACTCCCATTTTGATTTATTTTTTGTTGAGGTATTTTCCATATTGGCATTCACCCTCATAGTTCTATTATGTTTCTTCCTTTATGAAATCCAAAAGATTTCACATGTGTAATTATCATTATAAGATTATTATTATAAATAACCAAAAAATAATGTAACCTATTGATGACTAAATTTATGACACTATAATGATTTCATAATGTTATTACAACTAATATTGTATAATAATTTGTTTAACATATATAGAAAATAGATTAAAATATATCATTGCTGTTAAACTTATGATGATTTTAGTTAGGATCAATCATAAATCATAACTAAATCCTTAAAATAGTCATCCTAAATTACAATGAACATTAAAAAATTATTATTTATCTATAAGAAATTAAATATATTCTACTAAATTAAACCTATCTCTGATCCAAGAAATCACATATCAATTAATATGTATATTAAATTATTATTGGCTATGATTAAATCTATATTATCAATGGTTAGTTTCCTATTAGGTTATTGAACATAAAAATCGTCAAATCCCGTATAATTTTTCCAAAAATTTGTAAGAATTAACATACAAATATCCACTAGGACAATCAAAATAGGTGTGTATTTTGGGCTCTTTTTTATACTCAAGGCATTGACTAGGTTAATACCCAATCCATTATTTTAGTGTTATTACACATAGTTATATCTATGTTATACCATCTATCAACTTATATAATCCATAAATAGATGAAATCTCTTGGAGAATCACAAAATATATTTATTAATAAGACATTATGATGTTATCAAATACTTATAAATATATCTTAGTATTATCATTACAGTTTTCACTATATTAATGTTATCAAAATACCTAACTAAAAAGTGTATTATTACCTTAATATTTATTAAAATACAATCATAAAGGGTCTTCTATAATTTTGAAATTATACTCAATAAAAACATGTAAAAAAAATATTATAACATCATAATATCCACCATTATCTAAACAGTAGATTGATAGTAAATTTAGTGCTTAAGACATGAACTCCATGAATCCAGTCCCACAAGCAAAAACCTGATAACTCAATTCGATACCACATATAGATCACCATATATAACATTACATAAATAAAAAATAAATAATTATTATTGTACCTCTAATGTAAAAATTGTATTTTTATGTTTAGATCTTTAATTAACTAGAATAAATTATTCATTAATTATTCTAATGTTTTTCTCAATCAATTTAATATTTTCCTACTATAAAAGAAACTTCTTAATGGAAGATATTTTTTAAATATCTCCCACAAATTCTCCCACATGTTCTATACTTCTAATCATATATCATATAAAAATTTTATTCCTAATATGAAAAATCACAACATAAAAAAGTGGTGAGATAAAACTCTCAATAACATAAAATATTACTGAAGCTATCAACAAAATATTAATTGTATACACAATATTGTTGGAATAAAATATATGAAAATTTCCTTAATCTATTGAAATTAATAGTATGAAATATAAATTAAAATAAAATACAATGTAGCACCCCAATAAATTAATATATTTTATTCTTTTAATTAATTTAGTTTTGTTGGTAGCCTTCATTTAATGCAACACCATGATAAGCTCATGCTATATAAAACACTGAGTTGTCTTGTGTTACATACATGATCGAGTTTTATTGAACAAAAATATATAATTAAAATAATATTATTTAATATAATATAATATTATGAAGACAATAAATTTGTGGTTAGAAATAGTTTAAAGTAACATTTTAAAATATATTTTGGAATTAATTTGTTAAAAATTAATTATAAAGGAATAAAATAACCAATTAAATATAATTAGAATGTTCTTCTAAAAAAACTAGCTTAGACAGGAGTTATATCCTAATAAAGTGAATTATTAATGTAACTCCCCATGTTTTTCGAAAAATAAATAAAAATGAATGGATATTTGTTGTAATTAGATATTTTTAACTAGACATTAAAACATAAATTTCCCACTTCAATGTTTTGAACTTCATGAAACTGTCATCTACAATTGTGTTCATTATGTTATTTGGAGCATATTGGAACCAACTTGTTTTTTTTGTGAATAGTAACATACCCTTATGAAAAGTAATAAGAATAGTAATATGACCATAATGAAAAGTAAATTTATTATTATTTTATTTTCTTAAGGTTTTATGATAATAACATCTTGGTTAATTTTTCATCGTGATATAGAAGTAGTTATAGAATTAGAATTGTTAATTATTGAATAAAGTATGATTTTATTTAAAAATTAAGTTAATAATATTTGGAAAATTGTTTTCAAAAAATGGAAATCATTTTTTAATTCTACACGTCGAAAAATGTTTAGGGTATTTTTTTGGTTTTTTCTAAAATTCTGTAATATTTGATGAATAGTGAAATACGATTAAATACCATATAATCAAATTATCCATAAAATCCACTATTTATGATATCATAAGTTATGTAAGGCCACATGGTTTGAACTCACGTGACATTATTACTATTTTAGGTCACATGAAATAATACTATTCACAATCTTGGTCAAAAATATTATTATAATGATTAAAATAATGAAAAATACCCCCTCTCATCCACTATAAAAATCACCCCATTCACCTCTTCATCCCACACCTCTCAAGCCTTGATCCTTGCCTAAGTTTTGACCAATACTCCTCCCAAGGCTCTTCCCCACGTCCTAGATCTACTAGTCTCACCAAAAGACCAAAACTGAAGTCCTTAAGAAAGATCTCAAGGAGAAGAAAACAAGAGGTAAACATCCTCTTTTATTTTCATTCTTTTCATTCATTTTATGTTATTTTTTTCCAGTTCATTTGGATTATGTTGGGATATTACATTATATATCACCCTTAATATCCATATTATGTAAGTTTGATGTGATATCCCCTTACTCTCATCAAACTATTTTTATGAAATTTTAAGAGATGTCGTTAGGCTACCGAATTTTCGTGAGAAATTTGTCATGTTTTCTTTTATTTCATGATTCCTTTTTCTTCATTAATCACCCCTATTATCCAAGAAGAATGAAATATCTAGAATCATTTATATTCTGGATGTTCTGATTTTCAGGGAAATTTCATCATCATTGTTCTTCTCCTCTCCCACTTATTTAAAGAATTTAAACATTTTCCGTGATGTGTCGAATTACCGACATCGTGGACGATGTGATTTCAATTTCCATTAATTCATTAAAGAATGGTCACAAAACCATTTATATTTTTTAATAAGGATATAATATATGTGTTATGTCTCATCAATGGTTCGGGAATTATTTTTTACTATTGCTTCTAATTTATAAAACAAAATGAGGTCGTTATTATCAAAGAACCACTAAAATTATCTAAATGAACATCATTAATGATTTAACTTTTGAATCATTCACATGTAAGAATTATAAATTATAAATTGTATAATTTATGTTAATGGATATATGTAAATACTAATCCATTCAAATTCTAGATTTTCACTTCCAATCGACAAAAGCATCCACCATGAATCAATCATGGAAATCATGTAAAGAACCCACCCAAAAACGGTGTTAGGAGCAAGATACTAACAATTAAAGGGTGAATTGATGTTATTAAATGATAATATATGATGTGATGAACATGAAATTATTTATTTAAAACACTAATAATATTCTATTAACCATTATATGTGAAGTTTAAACCAGTTTTATGTACAAAAAACCCGAGGTAAGGGAATTCATAACCGGATTTCCATTATTTGGGTAAACCTTCTACTTCATTATTTATGGTCTATTTAAATTGTTTGTGTGACGGGTTAGGTTTAAATTTAGATTTATTTCGTGTATATACAGTATATATACGTACTCCATCAACTATATTAATCCTCTCTTCAAGTTTATGTAATTTATAAGTGGAATTCATTTTTAAAAACCTCTTTTAAAATTCAGTTTCTTGAAATTCCAAAGCAACGTTTTTATTGAATTATTAATGTTGTATGATTATGTTTTGGTTCTTGGGAATAATTTTTGATGAAGGGTGGTACATATATCTTCCTCCAATGCCTTTGTTATGAGTATGTTGGAGGTCGGACGTATGGTTACTCCATGTGTAATTGTGATGGTTACACAAAGTAAGGTAGCAGTGAGGGTTACAAATTATAAGGTAGCCAGGAATGATTACATGATTATGTATGTAATGCCCCAAGAAACCTTTATGATTATAATTATGTTATCATGTTTTGTGTGGATATTTATTAAATATTTTGTTACCGAAATTAAGTATATATGGAAGACAAAAATTTCTTTTGAAAATTCATTCATACGTTACGAGTATTCCTGGACTAATGAGACCTTTCCTTCTTTTCCATCCCTTACAATGGTTTTGGGCTCATCCCAAGTTTTTAAATGATTTTCATAGGTTAATGGACGTTTAATACAAGGAAATAATCCATGTTAAATGTTTAATAATTGTTAAGGAGTCTTGTTTTATGTTTTAATGTTTTATATTTTGAAAAAAATGGAAATTGTTTTTATTGTATCCACTATGTAATAATGTGTAATGTTAGGAATGTATTTCACCAATTATCTAATGATATCAACCTTAAATTACCCTCAATGTAGAAGGAAGTGTTTTCATGGCTAAAATAATGATTATTTATGTAATATGGTTGGGTCCTAATATTTGGTTTCAGATGATGGTTTAGATAACTTTAAGGGGTTACGGTCAAGTTAATATAATACCATAAATGGGTTTAACTCTATGTTTAATTTGAAAGTTTTTATTATTTAAATATTAACATGTTTCTTCTTCTAATACATTTTTGTTCATAATGGATGTCCGCAGAAGGAATAGGGATGATGAAGAGGAGAGGCACAGAAAGAATGACATCATTCCGGAACTACATCCTGGAATGGTATGGATGGGAACCGAGCAGTTTATGACAGTAATGGCTCAGATACCGCAGACAATACATTGTGGTGGAATCCATGCAATAGAACCTATATAGTTACAACAATAGAACATGATAGTAGAGGATCATTTTATGAGAGAACACCCTCCTGCTTTCAATGGATCTTCTGACCCACTAGTAGCTGAAGGATGGATCAAAACCCATGAAAATATATTCGATGTTATGAGACGTTTATAAAACCAAAAGGCAAGTCTTTCCAATTATCGTTTTGAACGGGTAGATGATCAGTGGTGGTCAATGGTAAGGAATATTAGGGGTAGAGAAGATTTGTATGCCTTAGATTGGGATGAATTTAGAAGTCTTTTCCTTGAAAACTATTTTACTAAGGTGGTGCGACATTGAATGGAGAAGCAATTCCTTGAATTGAAACAAAAGGAGGACGATTCAGTGGCCGTGTTTGATGCAAACTTCACCGTACTGGCACGGTATAATACAAGTCATATTCTAGATCCTGATAGAAAAATCAACCACTTTTGCACAGGATAGATGTTAAGGTATCGAAGGGCGTTGGCCTCCCGTGAATTAAAAAGTTAAGAGAATCATGTTCGATGTGATGAGAGGGTAGAGATGGAGTTTTATGATGATCACGTGCATTTTGGAAACAAATAAAAGAAGAGGTCCAGTTGGAGAGCAATGGGTAAGAATCAAACAATGAAATCTGATGGTAAGAAAATATAATTTTTGGTTTGTGAAAAGTTTGGCAAGAAGCACCCGAGGGAATGTCTTAGAAAAACCGGGAAGTGTATTAAATGTGGTATGTTTGGACATATGTCCTGATATTGCAATGAAAATGATCCTAAGACTAATCCTGATAAGAAAACAATAATGTGTTTTAAATGTGTGGAAATGGGTCACTATGAAAATTCCTTCCCAAAGAGTGATATGAATTATGCATTGAATCCAGACTACAAGTAGAAAGATGTAATGAGATCCTTTGCGACTACGTCAGTAGATTTCAGGACATCCAATGAAGCCGTATCAGGTACTTTTTTTGTTCACTCAGATTTTTTAAAATATGTTTTTGATACAGGGTATACACATTCCAACATCTCTGAGAAATTTTCTAGTAATTTGTAAATATCACCTCAAAAAATGAGAACTGAACTTGTTGTTAAAACACCTGGGGAAATTTTATAGAAAAGATGAAATATAAGAATCTTTCTATTATGGTTTGTGGAAAAAATTTACATGAAAACCATATTGTTTTACCCATAGTTGAGTTTGACGTTATTATGGGGATGGACTGGCTTTCTGATTATTATCCTAAGATTGAATGTAGATCTAAAGAAGTTGTTTTTCAGAAAGAGTTTCAGTTTGTATACAATAATGAAACCATACATTTGATAGCATATTAGGAATCTGAGAAACTATAGAAAGATGGAAATGAATGTAATCTTGGTCATGTTGTTGAAAACAAGGGAATTATTCAATAAAATGATGTGCCAGTGGTAAATGAATACCTTGATGTTTTTCCTGATTAGTTACCCAGTGTCATACTTCATTGAGAATTTGAATTCACAATTGACTTAGTTCCTGATGCTAATCCAATTTGAAGACCCCATTATCGTATGGCTTCAATAGAACTTCTTGAATTGAAAAATCAGTTGCAGGATTTGGTTGACAAAGGCTTCATTCATCCTAGAACTTCACCATGGGGGGCCCCTATTTTGTTTGTTAAAAAGAATGATGGTTCCATGAGACATTTCATTGAATATAAAGAATTGAATAACATCACTATTAAAAACAAGTATCCTTTGCCTCATATCGATGACTTGTTTGATCTGCTCTAGGGAGCTCAGTACTTTTACGAGATTGAATTGATATCCAGATACCACCAGCTGAAGGTGATGACAGATAAAATCCCGAAAATAGCCTTTCTTACTAGATATGGGAATTATGAATTTTTTGTTATGTCGTTTGGATTAAATAATGCACCTATTGTATTCATGAATGTTATGAATAGAGTATTTCTTGTGTTCTTGGATAAGTTTGTGGTTCTATTTATTGATGACATTCTGTAATTTTCTGAAAATAAAGAAGAGCATGAAAAACATCTAAGGGTTGTTTTTAAAACATTAAAAATAGTAGAAACTATATGGAAAATTCAGCAAGTGTGATTTTTGGTTACAACATATTTCTTTTCTTGGGAACATTGTAAATATTGATGGAATAACAGTTGATACTACCAAAACTAATGTATTTGATGAA
Source organism: Viscum album (assembly GCA_963277665.1). NCBI lineage: Eukaryota > Viridiplantae > Streptophyta > Magnoliopsida > Santalales > Viscaceae > Viscum > Viscum album. The sequence goes on from OY728119.1 coordinate 2,128,487,332, forward strand.
TGGACATGTCCCACAAATGTAACAGAGATTCGTAGATTTCTTGGTTTAGAAGGTTATTACAGATGGTTTGTTAAGAACATTTCATGGTTATCTAACCTGATAACTATGTTAAGATAGATAGGGGTTAAATTTGATTGGAAAAAGTTATGCAATGTTTGTTTTCAGGAACTTGAAGAAAATATTGTTGAATGATCATGTTTTGAACTTACCTTCCCAAAATGGAGAGTTTCTCATCTACACTGATGCTTCTTTGAAAGGACTTGGTTGTGTTGTGATGAAGAATGATCATGTAATTGCCTATGCTTTAAGACAACTTAAATTTCATGATCTAAATTATACAACACACGATTTGGAATTAGCAGCTATGGTTTTTTCTTTGAGAATTTGGAGGCATTGACTATACAGAACCAAATGATAAATATATACTGACAATAAAAGTATAAGGTATATATTCACTCATAAAGAATTAAACAAGAGGAATAAAAGATGGTGAGAACAGATAAAGGATTATGACTGCATGATAAATTACAATCCTGGAAAAGCAAACAAAGTAACAGATGCCTTAAGTCAGAAACATCATGCTCCATTAACCATGTTATGTTTGGAACATGATCCCCTGATTAATGATTTCATGAATTTTGGCATAGAAGTTTTTGGTGTAGGGAATACCTTTTTTTTGTTTCAGGTTTCAGGGTAGTCTTTATTGTTAGATAGAATTAAGCAGGTGCATAAGGAAGACCATGAGCTATAAAAAAATGTAGAATTGGTTTAAATGGGAAAATTTCAAGAATTTATCCATGAAAATGATTGTGTTTTAAGATTTGTAAAAAGGTTGTGTGTGCCTAGTGATTCTCAGTTGAAAAAAGATTTGTTGTGTGAAGCTAATAATTCTCCATTTTATGGTCATCCTGGGAGTACTAAGATGCATAGAGACCTTCGGGATTATTATTGATGGGATGAAATGAAAAGAGATATTGCTAATTTTACCATGAAATGTTTGATGTTTCAACATGTTAAAGCATAATGGTAGTTAGCGAAGGGGATGCTTCAGCATTTTCCAGTGCCAGAGTGGAAATGGGAGAATGTATCCATGGACTTTGTGGTTCGACTACCAAAGACTTCTTGAGGTAACAATGCTATTTAGGTTATTGTTGATCGGCTAACAATGACTGCACATTTTCTTTCTATTTGAGAAACAATGAATTTGGACCAAATTTCTAGATTGTACCGCAAAGAGATTGTCAGGTTACAAGGTGTTCCACTTTCCATTGTATCAGACCGAGATCCCAGGTTCACTTCTAACTTTTGGAAGGGACTTTATAAGTCGTTGGGCATAGAGTTAAATTTCAATACTACTTTTCATCCTCAATTAGATGGGAAGTCAGAATGAATGGTTAAAACATTAGAGGATATGCTTCAATCTTATTCAATGGACTATTAGGGAATTTGGGATAAACATATTTCTTTAGTTGAGTTGTCTTATAACAAAAGTTTTCATTCCATTATTCAGATGGCACATTTTGGGGCCTTGTATGGGAAGTGGTGTCAGACTCCAGCGTTTTGGGATGAAGTCGGTGGAATAAAGTTAATGGGTCCATAATTAGTTGAAGAAGTGGCTGAGAAGTGAGGATGATCCAGCAACACATGAGGAAAGCTCAGAGCAGGAAGAAAAGTTATGCAGATAACAGAAGGAAAGACTTCTCATTCGAGGTAGGTGACAATGCATTCCTTAAAAACTCTTTGGAAAAGTGTGGTGTGTTTTGGTAAGGGAGGGAAGTTAAGTCCATGGTTCATCGGTCCATTTTAAATCTTGGAGAAAGTTGGAACAGTTGCATAACGCGTAGCTTTTCCATGAGCTTGTTTCAGGTTCACAATGTTTTTTATGTTTCGATGTTGAGAACATATGTGCCAGATTCATCACATGTCTTGAGCCCAGAAGCAGATCAGCTGGAAGAGGACCTTTCTACTGAAGAAATCCAGTTCGTCCTATTGAATGAATGCAATAGATATTTCAGAATAAGGTAATCTACCAGGTAATGGCTTTGTGGAGAAACCACACAGTTGACGAAGCAACATAGGAGTGTGAAAAATCAATGTGTTAAAAAACCCTCATTTTTTTAATAAGTAAATAAAATTGCGAGGACCCAATTTCCAGAAGGTGGGGATAATGTAACACCCAATATTTTTTAAAAATAAAAAAAAATACATGGAACTATGTTTTAAGTACATATTTTTAACTATCCTTTAAAACAATACTTTTCCACTTCTATGTTTTGAATTTAAAGAAATTGTCTTCTACAATTGTGTTCTGTATTTTATATGAAGTCTATTGGAACCACATTGTTTGTTTGGTGAATAGTAGCATACCCTTATGAATAGTAATACGAATAGTAATATGACCATAACAAATAGTAAATTTTATTATTATTTATTTTCTTAAGACATTAAGATAATAACATCTTGGTTAATTTTTCTTCGTGATTATAAGTATTTATAGAATTAGAATTGATAATATTTGAATCAAGTGTGATTTTATTTAAAAATTAAATTAATATTATATAGAAAATTATTTTAAAAAATGGACTTCATTTTTGAATTCTACACGTTGAATAATGTTTAAGTTAAATTTTGGGGTTTTTTCTGAAATTATTAAATTTTCAATGAATAGTGAAATATGATAAAATACTGTATAATCAAATTATCAGTAAAAAACACAATTTATGACATCATAAGTGCTTCAAGGCCATAGAATTCTAAATCACATGCCATTATTACTATTTTGGTAACATGAACTAAGACGGTTCATAATCATTGGCAAAAATATTATAATAATTATTTAAATAATGAAAAATACCCCCTCTCCTCCACTATAAATATCACCCCCACTCCCCTCTTCTTCCCAAACCTCTCAAGACATGAGACATGCCTTTGTTCTACCCAATACACCTCCCAAGGATCTTCCCCACGTCCTAGAGATACTGGTCTCACCAAAAGACCAAAATAGAAGCCCTAAAAAAGATCTCAAAGAGAAGAAATCAAGAGGTAAAATAATCCTTGGGCCATTTTTAGGGCCTCTTGGAGCCACTTGGATGACATTAAGCCTTTCATCGTATTTTATTTTAAGAAATGTCCAATGTGTCTGACTCATGTTTCTAATAAGTAATAAAGTTTTTATATTTGATAAATAATAATATATCATTGAATATACATTTTTATTGGAAATATAAAATATTTATATACATCATGGTAAATTTTTTATAAATTTTAAGAAATAAATTATTTAATTAAATGGTCAACAAATGACGATGAATTGATTATTTAATTATTGGGAGAATCAAATAAATTTTATTAAAAATATTAAAATAAATGTAATTTGACATAATTTATTACATAAAAGAAATTTATTGAGGTCTTTTAAATCTTATGTTTTAGTTAATTGATTTTTTTTATGATATAATGTTGTTATAATATTTTTAAAAAGGCAGGTATTGAATTGCGTCAAAATTGATATTATTGATATTTTAAAATATTTTTAAATGATATAATAGTCATAAAAATATATAATTCATCCAAATAATTTTCATAAGGTTAATTTTTCCATAACTGATCTATTTTAGGTTTGTTTGACATTTTATAGTTACTATATTAACTATTTAATTGTAAATACCCAAGATTTCATGGAAAGAGTTATAGGGTTTAACAAAGAGGTATAATTAAAATATACGGGTAATAATGTGATATAAACTGGACTAACAATTATTTGTTAAGATTATTTTGTTACGTAATCATAATATCCTCTGAGTAAATATTTTCAGATCCATTTGGAAGTGAAAAATATATATATTAATTTAGTAGTTTTTAAGTTTCCAAAAGTACCCCATACATGAATTATAAAAGGAAACTTCCTCCCTCACTTCCTGACACAACCTTGAGCATTCTATATAGACAAAAACCAACAAAATTATGGTAAAAATTTCCAAATATTGATATTATTATCATTAATTTTGTAATAAATCCTTCTATGAATTCCTTTTGGTATGTACACAATGGAGTTACATGGAAATGAGGTAACGTTCTTCAATGACCACATTAGTTTTTCCTCATTCCTCACTCAATGATTTCTTATTATTTCATATTTATATAATGATATAATTATCCTTAATATTTTAATATGTATTAATATTAATGGATTCACCAACACTTACACCTAATTCTATCTACAAGATAATTAATTTACTTTTTCTGTGTATGATGGACTACCGCCTCACGAAATGATTATTGCTAATTTTTTCGTTATAAGATTCCATGGTTAGGAATTATGATAGACAAAATATTTTTGTACAATATACATATATATGTGTGTGTGTGTGTGTGTGAAATTTATGTCTTTATTATTCTATATTTATTTTATAACACATACCATTATACTTTCTATTTTTTGTAAATATGATAACATTGTTTGTGAAAGTGTGGACTATTGTCTCCTCAAAACAATGTGACTCATTCAAATTATACACGGTACAAATAAAGGATGGTTTTTCAAAAAATATGTGATATATATGTAATATAAAAGATAATGGAATTATAATATATATATATATATATATCATTTACATTCCATTTGTAAATATGATAAAGAAATGAAAGTAGTGGTCATGCTTATGTACGACCAACTGTATCAAAGGACAATATATTTCAATTATTATATCAAAATATTTTTGATTGTTCCAAATAAATATATTCTGAATTTATATTATATTTAAATAATTTTTTACAATATGAATATTATGAAACTATAAGAATGAAATCAATAACAACATACAACAAGTCAAAACTAACTTCAAAAACATGGCAAATAATGCCCGAAATAGTGAATATAATACAAAAAATGTTATAAAATAGGTAATAATATATTATTAGATGTTAATATATTATAAAATAAATATTAATATGGTTATATAATATGTTATTAACACTATGAAAACCATTATAAACGAGTTTAAAGTATTATCACCCAAAATTAAAGGTTGGGCAAGGTATTTCACCATAATTTCATGTCATTGAGGCATATTCTAATGTTCTGTATCCAGTTTCTTTATAAGATTCATATACATCCATTGATTTCATAAATCTTGAATCTATTTATTTTCATGGTATTTTATGTATAATTTAACATTATACTTTCTTGTGAATTTTGATTCAGATGTTTCAATGTGGTATGGGACACATTAGAATATTTTAATATAATTTTCCTACAAAAATGTTTTAATGATCATTAAATTGTATTTACATTCATCAAAATTAGTATTCATTGTTGTTACATAACATACACTGGGGAATTATTTATAATTCCATATTTATTATTCAATATGCTCATTTGATAAGCCCTGTTCTTTATTTTTATTTTTCAATATAATGACTGCTTTTGACCAGAAATGATGGGTGGGGATTTGAAATTTTATAGTCTCCTGATACATCGATAGCTTCTTATGATAAAAATAATTTGGTAAAATTATACTGGATTAAATCGTCATATGAAATTTATTAATGTAACAGGTTTTCATGTTCATTATAAATGACGTAAAATAATTAATCATTTCCCTCATTTAGACATAGTTGTTGTTTATCCATAAGATTTTGTGTCAAAATATCTATGGATGTATTTTCTGAATATTTTATTTATTAAATGGCCTAGGATTAAATTATTTACCATTACATATTGATTATTCCAAATCTAGTTCCTTAAATGGAATGTGTGTTGTGAAACATAAAATTCCATATTAATATATATATTATTACATCAATATTACTTAACGTTAAATATAATTTTATCTCACCATTATAATGTTTCTATCCCCATGTTACGAATTTAAATCCACAGAATAAGTTTCAAGGATGTTTATTATTTGTTTTTGTTATGTAGCATGATTATATTTTCTATTTCCAAATATATTATGGTTATCATGGATGTAGGATAGTTTTCTAAGAATGATAATTTGACCAGACCTTTGGTATTTGATACCATGAAATAAAACTATTAAAACAAAATAATGCACTAAATATGGCATTCAAGGGTTGGGGTGTTTTAGATGGTATCGAAGGAAGTTTTACAGAAACCCTGGATATTAGATTTCAAAAAATTATATTTTGAAACAAAACCCTAACATGTAATTTACGATTAGTATATAAAAATATCTTCAAATATTTTTAAATTATATATTAAGTAGGTCTTTTCAGAAATAACAAATTTTCTATATATTATTAGTGGACATGGATAAAGCTTAGGTGTACCTAGGGGTAACGATTCTGATAATGTGATTATGTCCTCACTCAGTGTTACCTGGTACATGATAATGAGCCTTACTGCACAATCTGATTGACATTCCCATATGACTCACTTCAAAAAACACATATTTTCTTTACAAACTATTATAAAGTATTTAAAATTAGTGATGTCCCCAATGTGAAAAATGACTATAAATTATTATTTCCTAAATTTTTTATTGATGATGAGTGTTATAATATTATTTAAATTCTTGATTTTATACTATAATAGTGTATTTTCCTTTATTTTGATATGGAGAATAGAAGGATGAATGGTATCAATATTCAAGGAAACTATAGAGATTATTCTATTGAAGAAACCAACACCTCTGATTATTGAATAGATCAAATTTGGAAAATACTAGGATATCATAATAATGTTATTAATATTCACCTTTACAAAATGAAGAACCATATTCTACAATGATAATATATAATATTGGATTGGTTTATATGATATAGGCCCCCATCATTTAGTGGGACTACTGAATTAATGGTGGATGAGAAGCGGATTATGTCTTTGGACAAGATATTCATGGATTTGAGATGAGGTTAAAGGGAAATTATTACACTCATTTCATATTATCTCATCTGATACTAGGACTAGTGGTTGTCGTTAATCAAGAATAATATAGAGCAAGAAAAAAATATAACAAATGGAATAGAAATATTCTAAGAATGAATTCTTAAATAAATACTTACCTTGTGATCTACAATCCTTGATGGATACAAATATCCACATTTTAAATAAAAATAAAAATGATTGTGACTTGGTGTTTGAAGAAACCTTTACTATGATAGTAAGGTATCCTACAAATTTTATACACAACATAGAATATTTGATTGATTATTTCATTGATGTACTTTAGCCATGTCTCTGAAGATAAATAGTTTCTCAAACCTTTTCATAATATTGTGAAATAGTTTTATTAGATATGAAGTCTGGGAAAGAGTTATCAATGTCTTATATCATCAAATGGAAACAAGATAATAATTGAAAGGAATATAAAATAATAGATAAAGTGTAGAATAGAGAGAAGGATTTTCCCACATGTTATAAATGTGGAACGAATCACCCTGATAAATCCGTGAAATCCTTGGGATTATATTATAAGTGTGTATAGATAGGTTTCCAGGAAAAGTAATGCTACGGGAAGAAGGAAAATTATTATATACAATGTCTAAACTAGAAGGAGATAGGGAATAGTGAAAATGGATTCCCAATGAATCAATAAAATGTATCTCAGAAAAATCTATGTGGTCAAGGTGAAGCATGTGTTATTGAAAAAACTAAAGTGGAATGATTAATGTGATTATATATTTTGATCTAGGAAATATGTGCTTAATTTATTTTATTACAAATGATATCATCATATGAATTAATAAATATATAAGTATTTTTCTGTAGTAATTTTTCTTTTAGGATTTGAGATCATATGATGAATGGTAGAAGAAAAAGGATTTGTTAGCAAGTTAAATTTTTGGAAAAAACATTCTTGAGGGAAAATAAGCCTTAATATGTTTATATAGATTATATGATTATTTTGCATAACTAGATTATTTAAATAGATAAATTTAATTTTATACTACTAGCATCCATGGAAATGAGTATAAAGTGTTGGGTCATGATCTTTTAAAAGGGTTATCCATTTTTGAAATAATTTAAGTTGAACATTGTATATGGGGTTAGTGGTTTATTTATTACCTCAACATAGGATGTATCTTGTTCTAAGGGATGAACTATAAACAATTTAAGGCACAACCAATGGATAATATTTCATTTAATAAAATTATTGTTTTCATATATTCATATGGATTGAATGAATTCATCAACACTAGCAAAAACATTATGGAACACAAATTTTATCCTTTTACTTTTATTTTTATGAAATAAATGGTATTCTAACAGATCACTAGATTTACATTTTTGTACTTTTTCACTTGTTAATGAACATGTTCTCTATCACTCCCCATCATAAAATTATCATTAGATTTGCCTTCCATGGTTAGGATTTCTATTTCCACTAATTATTCCCTATTCTAAAATAAATATTTAGTGGCCATCCCATTTCCATTTCCCTCTTATTATGAATATGTGTTAGGATCCCTATTTACGATGTGGGGTTTTGAATAATATCATTTTAAAATATTAACCCATCAATTGCCGATATCAATTTTAAATTGTGAGGATAAAATTTAATTAAGGTGAGGAGAATGTACAACCCCAAGACATTTCTATATTTTATATTTCAAATATATTTAGTTTTATATATATTGACTTATATTAAACATTTTTTTAATCTTATGATAAACACAACAATGAGTTGTCTTGTGCTAAATGCAGTGGAGAGTTTTACCAAACAAAAAATTGTTATTAAATTATTATTATTTAATGAAAAAAATATAACCTATTAATTAAGTGGGTGATTATGAATAGTGTTTACTACCTTATGAAAATAAATAGTTGAATTCATTTGGTTCAAAATTAATTATAAATTAATATATGAACCAATTGAATATAATGAGAATGTTTTTATAAAAACTATTTTTTAGGCTCCAAAAGAAATCTTCTTCTAATAAATTCTATTAATTATAATAATTAAATGACTTTAAGGAAATATATATGTTATATATTCAAAAAATTAGGTTTCATAATCAACAATATGTTTTATAGGAATAATATATGAACAAACCAAATATTACCTATAAACACCAATAATTTTATAGCCAGTTTTACCACATTTTGATGAAGAACCTATTTTAAATAATTTTTTAGAACATTTAAATATAATATTGGAAAAAATAAACTTCTTATATTAGAAAATAATATATATTTTTTCTTTTATTGTTTTTTTTAGTATTTTTTTTATAAGTTTTATGTTTTGTGGAATAGTGAAAAAACCCTTAATTTTTAATTCCAAAAAAAATTTCCATCAATAGAATATAAAGTGTTAAATTATTATTATAATTTAATTTAATGTATAATTATAATATTTTTTATAACTTAATCCAATGTATGTAATTAAAATAAATTGGACATCAAATTTAGATATACAAACAATATATTATTTTGTATGTTTTAAGCTTTAATAACCCATTTTATCATCCATTAACAAGACTAATTTTAAAATCATCACAAGAAATTTAGTGTTTTTAATTACAAAAAATGTATTCAATATTTTGATTTTGTGTGTATAAATTTTGAAAATATAATTCTTTTATTTTTGGGTATACAAATAGTAAATATCTTTATATATTAATTAATACGATTATGGGTAAATCAGGAAATGAAGGTTAAAAATAAAACAATAAAATTACAAAAACACATTTCCAAATTTAATAGGATGATATATTTTAAATGAAAACCTTCCATTGTACAATTGTTTGTCCTCTTTGATTACTTGTATAACAATAATTATTTTATTATATTATATTCTTTGGAAAGTACAATATGTCTTATGTTTCTAATAAGTATTACATTTTTAGTTATTGTTGCTAAGAAGATTTATTTAAATATAAATATTAATTGGACAAATAAGTTGTTTTTCTACATTATAGTAACAAGAACTAACATGTCCAAATAATACATGATTGACTAGTCAATTAACACATAAAATAGTAAAAATCCAAAAGAATATTAACAGATCGATATAAAGATATTATAATGTGATCATATATGATATCATAAATATTAATATGGTTCTGTAATAATTTAGTAACTCTATTAAAACCATTATATATAAGGTTACTAAATGATCATGTAAAATGAAAGGAATGTTTAGTTATTACATCTAAATTTCATTTCATTAAGGATTATTGAAATGTTAAATACCTAATTTATTTTTATATTTTGTATAAACATCCCTTGATATGTTATGTCTTGAATCTATTTATTTTAATTATATTATAAGTAACATTTAATATTATCCCTTTATGATAATTATGATTTAAATGTTTCAAAGTACTATGGAACACTTTGACGTATTGAAATACTGTTTTCCACAGAATCGTTTAATGATAATTCAATGTTATTTCCATTAATCCCCAAAAAACACTCATGTTGTTAATTAAAATATACTAGGTAATTATTGATAAGTTTGTATTCTTTATTTAATATGGTTATTTTATAAGGAATATTATTTATTTTGATTCTTCAATGTGAAGGTTACATTGGACTGGAAACAACGAGTGGGGCCCAAGCATTATATAGACCTTCAATGCATCAATATGATCTCATGAGACCAATTATTTAGCCAAATTAGAATAGTTTAAACCATATTTGGAATGGACTTGATGGTAATGGTTTTCATGTTTCTCAAATATTAAGTCAAATAATTATGCGTTTCACTCATTTATAATTAGTTATTATTTATCTATGAGATGTTGTGTTGATATATCTATAGATTTAATTCAATATTATTTTGTTGATTAAATGGAATGTGTTTTAGTAATTTAAATTGAAATATTTATTATGCCTTATCTAGTCATTCAAATTGAAGGTTTGTTTCATTACATACATGAATATAATTATTTATTTATTATTACTTCTATTATACGTACCCCTATTATGCGTTTTAGAGAACCCTTATTATATTTCATTCCCCGTGTTAGGTAAAATAATCCATTGAATAAGTTTCAAGGATGTTGATTGATTTTTTTTATAATTTATGATGTTTTTATTTCTTATTTTAAAATGTATTAGGGTGATCATGTATATAATTTGGATTTATGTGAGTATTTAACTGTTCGTTCCTTCGACATTTGATTCCTTGTAATTATCAAATTTTAAGAAAATAATGCACTGGATGTAAGCTTATGGGGATGGGGAATTAAATAAAACATAGATAACAGAAAATATAGAAGTCATAATTATATAAATCTTAATGGAAGACATAAAAAAATTTCCCACCACCTTAGTGTAAGACATTATACTGATTTGGGGTAGATACACACCAAAACCTGAACAATTTTTTCTCATGAGACCCGTTGATCCATCAAGGGGACATATAATTCCAGAACTGCTTATCACTTGTATAAGACCCGTTCATTCACTATGATAATAAACAAACATTTCACACCATTCTGTTGAGAAAGAAAAACATAATGAAAACATAGTTTCCTATATAAGTAATGAAATAGAATAATAATACATAATCATTATCCGTTTGTAGTGAATAATCCCTTGTAATTTTAATGCTTCCCCAACCATTAAATAAAATCTTTATCTAGGTGAACATCCTCTAATATAAATTTTATTAAATTATAAGTTCACATATTTAGGGTAATGAGTATACAGTTAACTCAATATCAATATCACTTAATCATAAGAGATCCATATAAAGAAGTTGGATGGGTTTCAAAAGAAAATATCACAATTTAAAATATTTGAATATAAATATGTTGATTGAAATGAAAAAAACCCTCACAAAATAATTCTACAAACAAAATCACAAAATAAGTGATCAAGAATTGAATTGTTTGATATCATTAGTTCCATACCCATAAATGATATATATATATATATATATATATTAAAGGATAAATCAAGAAACTGAAATACCAGTTCTGTAAATCATTTTAAAATGATAAAATAAATAGATGATAAAACGTAATAGAATAGTACAAATAATTTTTTACAAGAAAAATATAACGTTACATGTCAAATCCTAAGGATACATTTGAAAATGAGAAGAGAATGATTTTGAAAAAATTTATGTTTAAAAATAATATCTAAAATTCTATCTATAGAAAATCTTGAGAAAAAGATAATAAATTTAATATTGAAAGTAAATATAAAAGTTTAAAAATTTAAAAAAAATTTTTATCAAAAATGAACAAAGTAAAAAAAATATTAATTAAAACTTATTATTATTAATACATAATTAAATGAAATAGGATAATAAAATGAAATATTTAAATATTAATGTGATATATCCCAAGAATTCATAAAAAAAGTTCATGATGAAATAATATAACTAATAGTATGTATAGTACAGTTATCATCATCCTTTATCTGAAAAAATATCCAAGAAGTATGAAATATTTCAAAATTGGGTCTTATGTGGTAAAAATATTAATAAATAAAATATAATTCAATTAATGAAGGTGTATAAATATTACAAATGATATGAAATATTTATAATATTAATGATATAAACTCATTGAATTAATATTATGATAAACAAATCCGCAAAACAGGTGTAAAAAATTCAAATATTATTTTTATCAAAAGAAACTAATTTGTAATTGTATTTACCATGAATAAAATCTTTATAATATAAATATGAATATATTGAAATTGGAAACAATTTTCAAAGCAAAACATGGGGCGTGATATTAACATGTTTCACTGAATCAAAATTGATACTATAAAAATCTTTGAGGTTTGAGTGGAATTTTAATCAATACACCTTGAAAGTGAGGTCCAATATTTAAAATAAAATACAACTAATAAAATATAAATCATAATAAAATATCTAAAATATATAATATATTCACCCTATAAATTAAATTTGGTTAATAATACCAAACATGTCTCAAGGAGATGAATTTGATATCAAAACCTTTACCTTGGTCCTAATTCATTTTGCACATTCACCAACCATCCTAAATAGTTAAATTATGTTCATTAAATACAAAACAAAATATATTATTCATAAAAATGAACATTTCTACAATATATTAAATATCATTCCATAAAAATAAATTATTTTTAGTTTTTACATAATTTCAACATCATGTGTATGATATTTTAATTTCTTTGAATTAGTTTAATAAAAATGTTGTTGATATTCATTCAAGATATAAAGATCATCAATTCAAAATAATTAATAGTATTGAAATTACTATTTCACAATATATATAATGGAATAATTTAGTACCATTCTAGTTTTGTTTTCAAACAACTAAGGTGAAATCGATTATTTTCATGTTTCAGTGTTTCATAACAAATTAAAGTATTTTTCTTAATTAAGGAGTCAAATTTATATATAACATTGAAATAATAAAAAAACAAATTATTTAAATATTTTTATCATATTATACAATTTAATAGCTAATCATTCTCATACATGATACAAATTTATTATATTGTTCAAGTAAATTGATAAACTGAAACAAACATGATTCTATCGTCATGTATGGATTATTACGAGGTGGTTTATTTGTAATATAATTATAAAAGAAGTATACTGATATTTTATAGTTATTATTTGTATGAAATATCATAATTTTAATTAATTATAATGATGAGAAAATTTATATATTTTCATTTATTGGAAAAAAAGAAATCATTTTCATCTAATCTCACTCATTTGAAATAATTTAATAGAAGATAATTACTTGTTGATAATATCATAAATATCAGGTACAATTTATCATACCATAACATTAATTATACCATTATGGTCATATTCATCAATTCAAATAATTATAATGGCTATTTTTATAAGGTGGTTATGGAATGTAAAATCAAATTCAACCATTCATGGGGGCATAATCCCCACTTAGACATGAAGAATTATTTAATATTCATAGCACGTGATGAAAACTATATATGGTAAATCATTTCAAAATAATAAGCATGATATAATCATAATATTTATTTATTAATTCCAATTTTATACCATACCTATATGCTGGTGAAGGAATGTGAAACATGTTGTCTTGTGGTGGTGGTAGTTCGCATAATGCATGAATAATGGGTTTGTTTTTCATAATTGATAAAGTAAAATGTGATCATTTATATTTCCCATAGTGTAATAAAATTAAATATGCCTGAAATATTTATTTCATTTTATAGTGATTTGTAAATTATTTTTCATACATAAAAAGAGAAATGAAAGATGGTATGTAAAAATGATTACTCACATTGAGCACCATGACACATCCTTGGAAGTTCCCCTTAAAATGGATAGTATAGGTTAGTCATTTGTGACCAGAATCAAAAAAAATTAAATATATTTATAGGGAATGTAAAAAATGATGGTTTTCAGGTAAAAACTGAATATTTAGCAGTTTCTATAAGGGTTAACGATAAACCCATTTTATAAGTGCTGGGAATTTAATTTTTTTTAATATTTCAACCTAATATAATGAGAGAACATGTTAAACATATTATTTGGATCAACAATTAATAAATAATGGACTTGGTAAAATATATGTTTGAGATAAGCCTCAAACACTCAATTATAGCCATCTATTTATCAAGTTTCAAAACCTTTTTCCCTTGAAATAGTTCGTTTACCATTTTAAATTTTTTAATGGAAACTTGATTTTAACCAAGGATATTTAATCATCATGTTTAAAATAAAGTGATATGTATTAAATAATTTCAAATTAATGATTATAAATATTAAATCTATTTAAATTTAATCATTTTATAAAATTTATAAAAAATAATATGAAAATAATTATTATGTATTAGAGTCAATTTTTGTGAAAATTAAACATATATTCAAAAATAGAAAATATTTGTTTTTAAATATAAAAAATAATTTATATAGTTATAAATTCACTTTTTAAGTAAATATTATTTTTATGAAATTTTTCATTAATTTAATTTTCATACTTATATACTATTTATACCATAAAATCATTTTTATTTGTAAATATGATATTTTTCACTATTCAACTAAAAATCACTATTTAAAAAGTATAGTAATTATTTTTAAGAAAATTTTGTTATGATAAACCAAAAAAATATTCATTTATTAAAATCTAATTTCTATGTTTTCAAAATTAATATTTCTAATACAATGATTAGATATAATGAGAACTATTTTTATATGAATGTAACTATTTTAGAATGTTCATCATTTTCATTCATATTTATTATTATTTAATTTTAAAATTTTTAAAAACCAATTATTCACATAAAATATTTTTTAACCTCATAAATCAAATATTTCCTAAAATATAAATAATTTTCATAGAAAAATAAAATATTTAGAGAAATACTTTTCTATGAATAAAATCATCATATGTAAGATTTAAGCTGTACTAGTTGAATTTCTTTCATATTAAATAATAATAATATTTTCTTTCATTAGGTATTTCTTAACGATTTTAATTATAATAATTCCCACTAATTTAATTGATATGTTTTAATAATATAAATGTATCATAGTTTCATTTTAGTTTAGTTTTATAGGTAGAGGAAGAAATATAATATAATGATTCATTTAATGGTAAAAATATATTACAATTTCAAGCTATTAAATTTTAAAAAATCGATATTTTAAAAAAAAATCTAGGATTATATTTAATTTTTTATATAAATTATCTATATAAATTTATTATAGTAATTTTTAATTAAGTAATTGGATTTCCCTTGATATGTTTTTTCTAAATTGTGTATAGAAATTTTACATTAACATGGATATACTTATATCATGTAGGTCCAGTATGAAAAGAAAACACAAGAGGAGATAATATTGATAACAAAAGATGGTTAATTTTATTAAATGGGGGTATTAATTTTTAATCCTAATTATTTTACGCACAAACATTTATCATCCCATTATTTTTTGAATTTAATATAATTTTCATTCCATGTATAAATGTTTTCAAACAATTTTTTATCTACAATGCCATAACTATATCCTAATAACAACATTTCATTATTTAGATTTCATTTTAAAAAATATTAAATGTATATGATAGGTGATGAATGAGTAGTTATATGAATCAGTTTATTAATTAAAATGATCTTGATTTATGGACAATAGTAAATTAATATAGATGAAATTCAATTCATTTTTTATGATTTCGTTTTATAAAATTTATGTTTGTTGTTTTTATTATTATTAGTCTTTCTAGGATTGATTGTCCCATATTTTTTGTTTCTCATTCATGAGATGGTAATAATTTAAATTTTTATTATAATACTCATTTTTGGGAGATTAATATCAAAAAAACACCAAGTAGAACTTAACTAGAAATATAGATAAATCCATGAAGGAATGAAGTCATACTAAAATGATTGAATCAGTTTATTTATGATAAACTTATATCATTGGGACAAGAATCTATAATGAATATCTATTTTAAAACTATATCTGTAATGAATTTCCTTTTATTATGAAACCACATTATAATAATGTTTTATCTTTCTAAATAAAACCCCAAACATAACCATGAAAAATATGTATTCATCATTGTAATTTCAAAGCCACTTATAGTTGTGAGAATAATTTATATTAATATCATTATAGGACTATGAAAAGATTATATATTATCACCCTTGGTTTTTAGAGGTAATTATATCAATATCATATATGCAAAAACTACAACAATCCTTGATGAAACATTAATTTAGACCCATCATCCACAATCATCCATAAGCCCTTTAAAAATAATATAGACAACATGGGGTGAGTAGGATATCATATTAATGGATTCCAACGAATGATAAAATGGTTAAAAATTTCATTTTCTCGAAAACTATTAAGGAATATCAATTAAATTGAAAAAAAGCTATCAAAAACATAAATGATATCATAAGTTCTACTTTGATACCGTAAAATGTAATTAAAATATTTCCATGATTTACAGTTGTAATATTGAGATATTTTAAATTCCCTTCTAGAGAAACATGGAAATCTATAATATATACTTCCTGAATAAATTGGATAAAACCATAAAATGAAAATTATTAGACCCTTCTTATTATTCTAGCATTAAATTTTATTAAATCCAATGTTATATTTTTGAAAACATCTCCATGATTATATAAGTTATTATAGGATTATGTAATATTAATTTCCATTAAGTTAGCTAGTTACAATTATTATAATAATAATATGGTGGAGAGAGTCTGTTAATAGATCAGAATTACTCCCCTTTATCATAAAAATTATTTTATGAGAAATAAATAATTTCACAATTTAATAGAGTGATGTATAGTGCTGATTCCACCCATCACATATGGTAAACATGACCCTATAGGGTATGGTAATACTCCCGACTTATTACAATTTTTATAATGAACATGTTCCTTATATTACAAAATCCCATTACCATATGTTTCACTATATAACATTCCTTTAAATATTACTTTTATAATCATATATATCCTTGTTGAAAAATAATACAAAGAAAAGAAAAACCTTTTTGTAAAGACCTGGTTTCTTGATGAAAATTTTAAGAATTTCATATAGATTTTTTTAAAGATTTAATATAATTATTTTGAATAAAATTATTATAACATGCATAGGTTTTTTTGAAGGAAAACATTAAATGATGATGAAAAATATATTTCCTTAAAAACAATTATTGTTTCAAAACAATAATTTCAAAGAGACATCCTTAAATGAAATTTATTATAAAATAAAAACCTAAAAAAAATTAAGAAACCAAAAATCATTTTTAATTTATAAATTCACTGAGAATCGACCCATACAGAGTTATCAAAATATATTGATCTATAACTTGTAACAAAATAGATGGTTTTAAAGTTTGGAAAATACAAAATTTTATATAATTTCTTTAAAATAAGTCTAATAAAAAGTTATGTACAATAGTTCTATCATAATAAAATTTTGTTTATCTATTAATATATCTAATGAAGGAAATATTGAAATAAATTTTCCAAATCATGGATATATACCATTTAAAAAATAAAGAAAATAGATTTCTTAAAATAAATTTTTTTCAACATGAAATGTTATTCTTCAAAATTTATCCACACTACCACTAAACACCACTTATATATTAATAATTAATAAATATTTTCTTGGTGAATGAAATAAAAAAACAACTCTCATTTTCTCTCTCATAAACAATTCTAACATAATCTATATAACACCATGAGCCTATGTAGTACACCACTAGGACAATGTTTGATGTTTGGAATCTAAATGACTTAATGGTGGAGGTAAGTGATTGGATAATGTCACTCTAGATGCTACTGGGTTACTTCCACTGATATAAGAAGTGAAATCAAAATTATACTAGATTTTAGGAGTTATACCAAAGTGATAACTGTATATTATTTTTATGTTACCTAGTTTTGTGGAAGTAGTTGATATATATATAATATTCCCATTCATCTTAAAAAATAATACACAAAAATCCCAAAATAAGAAATTTTAGTAAGTATAAATTTGATAGTAGTCTAAAAAAGCTAATAAAAACATTAAATATGAATATAATAGTTGTATATATATATAACACACACTTATCTAATTTTGTTATATTAGTTTATCTTCAAGGTATTCCCTTGTAAAACTTATCTAATGAAATAATCTCTACTAACCACTTGTGAACCCACTAAAGAAATTGATATCCAAGTGCAATGATGAATGCACAAATTTCATGTAGTGGAATGTCCATCCACAATGGTCTATTTATTTATCTCTATAATATTAAATGAATAATAAATTTTCCTATCATTTTTTATCTAATGAAAAAGATCACACATATTATTTTTACAAGGTTGTTATTAGAACCCATCTAAAATCCTTCCCATATCAATTCTGTAGATTAAATCATACACTATAATAATGGACACAGTTTAATATTCTATTGATGACTGATGGAACCTAGTTCTTTCCAACATTCCACCAAAACATCCAATATTAATGTATTTTAAGAACCCTTTTACACATACGCTCTAATATCTTACACATTCTCTTCCATCCCTGCCATAAGGGAAGGAATGATTTCTAATGGTCAACCTCGTTGTCCTTTATTATACAAAAATATTACATATTCCTTATAAAAATAATTAATCGTAGGGGAATATAATTATGAAAATTTATTTTAATTATACATAATCAATTAATTTAAATGCATCATAAATTGATTTTAAATAGTCCCCCACAACTATATATTTTAACTCTAATTACTATTATTTTCATTTAAAATTATCATTTTATATAACATCACATTATAAATTATTGTTAAATATTTTAAATTAAAAATTAAAAAATTATTGAATATATTTTAATATCATGATAAAAAATAATGATAAAATTTTCATTTGAATATATTTGCAACAAATTATTATAATATATTTTTAATAATATTTATTCCAAATTAATATAATTTATATTTGTTTTTTTCAATATTTAAGTTTACTATTATTTAGTATCATGTTATTCTAAATAATTAATATAATTATTATTATTTACATATTACCTATAAAACATTTCATTAATAAATTATCCCATTAACAATATGGTAAATAATGGAATAATATTAGAAATTTTATTACTAAAACATTGTAAAATGATTTATAATTATATTATCCAGAATATAAAAGTATATATATGTTGTCTCCTCCTAATGACTATACGTTCCTTATAATACCAGCCACAAAAAATGATCTTATCCACATTTCTTACAATGAACACATATCCCATTTTCTCAATTCACATGCAATAATTTTTCCTATATTATTTCTTATATACCTTGTAACTATAAAAATATTTAGTGGGTTTATCCATATGGTGGATCATAATAAATCAAGAAGTGGTGTTATTATTAAGTTTATTTATTATTTTCCCTATTTATTGTTACATATTATTGAAAATATAATTATTTTCCTTTAGTAATGGGAGAAATATAATATTAAAATTGTTTCTTCATTCTAGTATCTAGAGTTTGACATTTCTTTAATCTATTTCGGTTCTTCACATTTTAAAAAATTCATATTACAAAATTCATAAGTCACACTAAATCTTGAGATGTCACATTCTACCACCAAAAATGTATTTTCCCCCACAATTGTTAATTATATATTATATTTAATAAAATAAATTATAAATAATTTATTGTAAACATCATAATAATAATCTTATATATGAAAATTTAAATTATTTAATCTTAATTTAATGTAAACATTAGAAATTAGAATGATATAATTTTACATATATCAAGGTATCATCTGGTTCTCACTATATTATTTCACTAAAATAGTGAATTTTTATTCATTGCGGTATATTTTTTGGGGTTTTCCATAATCATTCACTTCCCTAAACAAGATAACGCTTTAAAAATTTGGATTGATATTATCGAAACAATTATATTTATTTAAAATTTACTATTTATATATATATAATTTCATTACTTTTAAATGAACCATGTTTCTATAAAATGCATTGACAGAGTCTGTATTGAAATATTCAAATTGGCATCTTAAAAAAATATTAGCTTTTTTAAAATTATAAGGCTGTATTTAGATAATATGTTTTATGGTCTCACTATTCCACTATTATTATAAAATTGATATGGGTTTCAATATCTCATGTCAATGCTAAATATTTGAAAATCCCAAGTTGATACATTCCCTTTCATGGAATGTCTATTCTGTAAAATTCAAAATTTTATCATACATGATTCATGAACCATGATGGTTTAAGGTAGTAATGATGTTTTATATTTTACCTTAAAGGTGATAAATTATATTTCCCTCACTTACCATAGAATATATAATATTCTCTTTCAATAGAATTACCCAATTTTTATTATAAAAAAATTAATTATTAATATTATAATAAATTACATCATGAAAATTTTCCATCTAAAAATAATAAAATTTTATTAATCATTCATTGAAACATTTAAAATTAAAAAACAATCATATATGTTCTATATAATCACTCTCTAAATCAAAATTTATATTTAAAATAGATACAATCATGATACATGAATATCTTCAATCAATATATGTTCTGGAGTCAATATTCTCAAAGATATTAAACAATTAATAATTAATAACCTTACCAATATTGTTTTCTAAACCTTTCATATTGATATTAATTATGAAAAAAAATAACCATATAAATTTTACAAAAAGTCAAGTAATTATTTTACAATAAAAAATACAAGAATCATTTTGGACTATGGCTTTATAGGTCTAAGAATCTGTTACATATAATAAACCCCCATTTTTATATAGTTATTATATCGAACCCATTAATAGTACAACTACACCACTCCGAACTAGTGCACTTTTGTATAACCACCATTCAACACAATCGTAATCCCTATGAAAAAATAAAAACATGTGGTGCGCTTAAAATCATTATAAGTTATTTTAAAGAATGGGAAAACTTTTAATCCTTTGGGATGACTAAAAATCATGGGCAACATCATCAAATTTGAAAACATTATTTGATAGGAAATATTTATATCATAAATTCTACATTATTAAATGAAAATGTTTTTTTATATAGTTTAGTGATACTGTATAATTAAATAGAGCTATTTTATATTCTTCACTAGTAGAAAAAATAAAATCTAAAAATTACTCTTCCCAAACAGAGTCCATTAATGATTAAAAAGATTATTTCCACAATTTTTGTTATTTTACCAACATACCATGTTATGAAATTAAAGGATTTGTTCTTGATAACGTTATAAATATTATCATAATTAATATAGGAAAAATATAATGCTTCATAATGTCATAGATTTACTATTAGTACTATCATCATATAATGTAAAAACTCTTTTCATGGACCAGGTTTACTCCACCATCTCATTCAAATCATCTAATATGACATAAAATTTTACCCTGCACATTCAAAGGATTTATAATTTAAATCATACCTATCACATAATGGTAAAATTTACCCATATGTTATTGGTTTACTTCTCAAGTGTTTAATTATTTATTACACCCATGTTCATTATTTAAAAAATCACAATATTTCTTGTTTTTTCAAAAATAAAATCAATTGGGGCATTAACTTCATATTTATAAAAACTTGTTTTTAAAAAAATTACAACTATGAAATTATTATAGTAAATATAAGGTTTTGTTATGAAAATTTAATTATTGTTATATATATACTCTTTAACATGTAATGTAATGGTCTTTAATAAAATAATTAGAAAATTCATGTGTTCTCTTGAATGATGTATTTAACAGATGTTAAGGAATATATTCTTGAGAAAACATGTGTTTTTATTTAAAACAATTTAATATTTAAATAATTATAAGATACTTATTATAATACATAAACCCATAAAATATATTTAAAACCAAAAATAGTTTTCTTCTAAAATTATAGTGAATGGGCAGTAATAGAGTTTTTTAAAAAAAATTAAAATATTCTCCAGTAGAATACCATAGTATTTAAGAAATAAGAAAAATCATCTAATAGTATATAAAATTATATTATAGTAACTCTTTATAAACTAACATTGTAAATTTTTATTGTTACATTAAAATATATTTCATCATAAAAAATATCAAAGGAATTTTTCAAAATATAATATTTAATACATAAAATTTTACCATATGAAACACTATCTGAATATATCTCTAAAAATTAAAATATTTCAAACAAGAAATGATATATCATAAACAATTATCCCCTTTACCTCTTATTTACTCCCTCTATAGGCTGACTTCTTTCGAATAATCTCCCATTGGTATAAATCGATACCCCAATCCCACTATATAATTGAAAACCAAAACGATGAAAATAAATATAACTCGATGAGAAAATGAATTAAACAACTATGACCATTATTAAAATATGGAATCTAAAATTATGAACTATGGAGTGTTCTTATTTTCTTAGTAAAATACATAGGATATTGTTAAACATCAAGTTAGAGAAGTATAAATGTTAATTTCATGAAAGGGTTTGATTGTTATACTGAATAGAAACACTATATAAGTTGTTTATATTCCCATGTTATGTTCATTTGGTAGATAGATATAACTATAAAAATAAATATGTATATAATATTTTATTTCATCATATAAAATAACCCACGCAACTACTAAAAATTGATTTATAATAAATTGTAAGTATATATTAGTAGAAAATAGTATATAAAGATATAAAATTGGGTTATTATAGATACTTATATATATATATATATATAAAACACATATCAATATTTATTCCATTAATTTAACATCTTTGGTTCCCATTATGGTCTTAATAAATAATATAATAATAATACCCTAGAGAACTCACTATTATATCCTGTGCTGAAATTCTATAAGTTTAGATTCACATATTTGATGCCAATAATTTTGACCCAAATTTTTCTTATAATCCATACCTTATTAAAAGAAAAACATAGATTACTGATATAATATGGGACCTTTTATGTATGGAGTTTTAGATAATTAAGACAAACTCCTGCATAAACAACTCACATGAATTTTAATTTTAATTTCTCCAAAATGACCCATATTTTTGTTTTCACATTAATACATCATCATCATCCATATGAAATACCTTCTAAAAATAACTTATACAACATAATTTTTTAATACATGGGGAAAATTAAACATAACAATGGGGAGCTCGGATACTCAGTAATGGTGAAAAATAAACATTAAAAATTGAATGTCATCAATGATCGTAAGAGTGCATATAGGTATGATGACATAATGATAGTACATGATAGATTCATAAAATAATTCATACCCATCAATATATGGATATTTAGATATTAAAAAATGGAAAATAGAAAAACTCTTAAAAATCAAAAAATAAAAGCCATGTGATATCAATATTGAACATTAGAAACATTACAAACTCATAAAAAGTAAATAAAATTCTTTTTCATAACATGGATCATCGCTTTCATTAAACCCTTTGATTTTTTTTTGAAAACCATTAAATTAAAAGAACCTTTTTTTAAACATCAAATTTTAGAATTGCCAAATGCACTGGGGAGCTATAATTGCGATCACCCTTCATATAAGGTATATTATGCTCACTTATTCTTCAAGAGAAATAATAGGGCGCATCCTTTTGCATAAGATATATTAGGCTCAACCATGAGCTATAATGGGGCTCAACCCTTCCTATAAGTTGTATTGGGATCACCTATTTATCATAATTCACAATTACCAGATCAATAATAAAATAAATTTATCATCAATCTTTTATAAATAATCATCATTCATTTAGATCATGGTCATCCCATGGAAATGAAATGGGTTTCATAAAAATATTTTTTGAAAAAATAATAAAACATAAGAAATATATTTATTTCATAGAAATAAATTTGATAAATGATTAGACCATGTAAAATAAATGGACTCTATAACAATATTTTTGTTATATGATTATCCCATGTAAATTAAATGGGATCCAAAACAATTACTTTGAAATAATCCAGACCTATCCAAAGAATAATATTAATGGTGTGAAAACAAAATTTCCCTAGTGTAATATTACTATAAATAAGAGCATTTATCTTTGATGAAAGAAAATAACATTAAAATATCAAAAAAAAAATTATTGACTAAAATAATCATTAAGAATTAAAAATTCTCCCATACCACATTGAAACTTTTGAAATATTATCCACAAAAGGAGTAAAATTAAATGTTACATAAATTATCATCAGAATACAGATATTATAGATATATCATTTCAAAAAAAGGTATATACACCTCCTAAACTAAGATAGGTTTATAACCAAACAAATGACTTAAAGAAGTAAAATTGTGACAAAGTTCCATTACTGATTTGGTATCCTTGAAACTGTAACCCCCATGAAAGAGATATAATCAAATGGATATGTAAATCTCTTGAAATTTATGGATAATAATCATCAAATACAATCATTTGTACTTTATACCACAAACAGAAAAGATAAGTGGTATATAATATAGCATATTAGTCTTAACATTCATACACATTACATCATTTTCTAGAATACTTAAATCATTAAAAAATAGATTCCCAAAGACCTTGTTAGTATAGTTCCTTTGGAAACATGAATATGTAAATCATGCTATATGGGTGAGCTAGATTATCTCACACTAGGTTCTCCAACACTATAACCCCTCTTAGCTATATCATACCTAAAATATATAATCATATCCCTGGGATGGAAACATAAAAAGTGGCGATCATAGATGATCAGTGAGGGTAAAAGGGTAGAAATGTGAGAATAAACATAAGCATAAGGGTATGATAATGTAGTCATATAATTATAACATCATAACATGTGTATCAAATATCATAAATGTAAATCATGACATATAGATAAGAAGTTCAAAACATGTGAATTATATGGTAATCGGGAGAATTACTCATGAAAGAATAACATAGGAATAAGACATGGAATTTTTTAATACATATAAACATGTAATATCATTCCCACTAATTCATAGTGTATTTCTAGAACTTATCAAGAGAATTCATGGGGACAAAACCAATTGCTTGGGACACACCACCATCCCCTCACATAGTCTTTTTCTTGTCAAAATTTGGTTTTCCCCATCATCCCATAGTGGATTGGTATTCTACATCTTCCTATAGTGGATCTGGTTTCCCCATCACCCCTTAGAGGATCATGTTTCCCAATATTCTTATTTATGGTGACTACACCAACTAGTTGGGAGACACCACCATCCTTAGTGATAGTCACTTCCTTATATGGGATATGGTTTCCCCATCTTCTCCTATTGGATCAAGACCATCAACTTAATTCCCATCAAAATATAATCAAATATACATCTTTTCCCAATGAATTGAAGGGAGATATTATTCCCAGGAATATCAAACTAAAACCATTCATAATTTTTTTTTCATGAATCATCCCAGGTCAACTGTGAACTGGAACCCTAATCGGTCCACAACATGTCATGAGAGGAATTCACAATCACCACGTTATGGAAGATAAAGTTGGGAATCAAATTAGAACAGTCGGGAATTATTTGACCCAAAAATAGAAGGCACATGAATAAATAAACAAAACATAAATAAATATGTATAAGAAGTTAAAGAAAAAAAAATAATTAAACTAAAAAACTCAACATACCTCCATGTGACCTTTTAGGACACCACCGAACATAGTACCATGCTCATTGTACAAGATATTAAAAACTAAAACCTAAAACAAAAAATATAAGTTAAGAATTATCACATAAATGGCCAGTAGGAAATCCAATGATAAACCACTAAATCCAATTTCTCATTTCACAAAACAGACCATTATCACAAGTTTGAAAATATAAGTATAAAAAATAAACGAATCTCATTTTAAAAATAAGTACATATTTTACCATTTGAAAATCCAATGCATTCAAAATATCATTTCCAATACCATTTGACATCTTATACGAAAAACCAATGACAATAAATTCCAATGATGAGTTAATGTAAAATAGGCAAATAGAAAAGGTTTTAAATAAACATGTACGACAGAAAAAAATAGGAAATTTAAAAAATTATTTAACCAAGGGTGATCATAAACGTATATAGAAGATCTCTATAAGTACTCTATTTGAATCCATTTGTCGGTGTATGGTGGAGCACCTATGTCTATAACCAATGTGCCACCTTCCAAGAAAAAGAAACTGGAGGAACTCTCCATCTGTCTAATATATCCACTAGTTGGTACCAACCCGTCTAATCAGGGATCATAAAAAACCATCAATTGATGAAAAATGACTCCTAATAACCCATGGTAGTTATAATAATAAAACTGTGTATGTTGGAGGCCCTCACATTCTTGAATCCCCTTACCATTCCATCATTGTACTTGTCATTCCAAAATAGAGACACTTTCTATGCATTCACCCATAATGGATAACCCTACATAAGAGAAACCATTATCTATATTCAATCATTTCACCTAAAACAATGTTCCAATCAGGCTATCAGGCCATGTCCCTTTTGAAACCATAGTCTAAAAAAATTAAATATCTCGCTAGACACACACAATTTCAAACACAAACCATTCTAAAAGATAAAAAATCTTTACACATGAGTTGGAATATACCTATGGGACATTATGTCTAAAGTCTCATAAATCATTACCCAAGAATCTCCTTTGAATTAAAAGTTCTAAATGGGCCCTTGAGTCAATATTCCTAAATACACTTCACCAAAACATTTTACCAATACAATTTTCAAAACATATATATCCAAATAAGACCTTAAGAAAATAATTACCAAAACCACTCAAAAAGAAAAATGGGCAATGTCCTTTCTGAACATAATACAACATATTCCAATAAAAGTACTTCAGAATAGACTGAACAATTAATAAACAAGTTAATAATGTGTAAACACAATTTATAAAAAAATTATACAAGAAATTCTAAAAAATGAACCCAACAACTTATAAATAATATTATAAATGGACTAAAAAATTTATTGGAAATTCCCCAATCCCACATTGCAAAAAAACATTATTTAAAATAAAATCATAGTAATATTAATGTGGAATATTCACACAATCCCCTAGAAACACAAATTTTTACCAAATTCTGACAAAACCACACTAATCGCATCAATCCATAAATATAATAGAGGTGAAATTAATATTTAACAAAAACATAAAAATATTCAACTGCTAAAGAATCATATAGGAATATAAAGAATATAAACACCTACCTCAACATATGAGAATGAGTTGGAACCTAAAAAAAGGGAGGATTATCTGTCCATGGACCAATTGCATACCCTAGAAACTGAGAAAGATATGCGAACACAACATGATGTTTTAGAATTCAGATACCTTGAAGAAAAACACCAAGAGCGTAAATATGTTTATAATGAATGAGAAGATTGTTTTCAGTGAATGGAACTGAAGTCACACCAGAGAAAGGTAGTGAAAAGGAAGAGGAGAGGTGCACCATGATAGAAGGGGTGTAGGGTCACCAGAGCCAGGCAAGGAGGTCATGCAAAACCATAACTGGCTTGTTGAACTGTCTGGTAGGGCATGCATGGGGGTTCACAGTTGGGAGGTGTGCCCATTTAGAACTAAGCGAGCACAGGGCCGCAGAATGAATGGGAGGGGGAGGTCACCAGCAGGTATATGGGAGATCTTAGACACAATGGTTTTCATGAGAGAATATTTCTAGGGTGGATGTGCACCGCACATAGGAGGTAGGAAGGGCCGCTAGAAACCGGGCACACGGGAGAGCCGCCGGTGGGATGGAAAGGGGTAAGAGGTCAGCTCTGTGTTGCTACCAGATAAGATAAAGGGAGAGGGAGGGTGGTCAGTCATGACGTGGTCGTGGAGGATAGGGGGAGTGTTCCATATCCACTATGGAAACCATGGAATGAGTATCTTGTACTAAGAAGAGGAGGGATTCAGGAGGGGGTGATGCACCGTGCGAGAGGAAAGGTGGGATGAGCTGGTGGCACTAGCTGGGGTTTGAGTATGTTGTTCGTAGGAATCAGGGAATTGCTGGAAATGACCCCTAGGGTTAGATACCCTTATTTTATATAATAATAATAATAATAATAAATGTGCATTTAATTTTAAAAGATTATAATATTAAAAATAATTTAATAATAATTATACTGATAACAATTTAAGTGATAATTATATTATAAAGAACATTTAATAATAATAATAATAATAATAATATCTAAATAATATTATTATTGTTATTATGTTTTATAATATTTTCCTCTTTCTATTCTCATAAAAATGATATGATTTAACGAAATGGGAAACCACAAGGGAAATCGGTCTGACCATATGGTTACCTCCAATCCTGCGGTGCCCTCACACCGTTCCAAAACCGAAAAATATTATTAAACATAAAAAATTTCAAATGGGGAACCCAAAACAAAAATTAGTCAAATGATACGAGACAACGAGAAGAATGAAAAAAAAATCTCTGAAGTCGGGGTGTGACTATTGTCACCACCAGATACACGTTCTCCCCAAAGAAAGTGACTAAGTCAATGGTTAACACAACTTGAGTACATTCCGAAATAAAAACAAAGGAAATAGAGAGCCTTGGGGTGACCAATACCAAAACAAGTCACACCTGAGCAATTCATTAAAAGAATTTAGTATAAGAACAAGGGGAGAACATTAGAGGGTTCTCCCTACCACAAGAATTCACTAACATTGAGGCCTTAAAATTGGATAAAATCAACATCAGGGGGGCTATGCAGAAACTCCCAAACCAAACATACTTAATTACCCTAGTAGAACAGAACGAAACACCTAGGAATTAAACGGGGAGGATCATAGAAAAATACCTGGCACACTGAGACATTAGGATCGAGGAATCACCTACATAACTAGATTACGGTTGCAAAAAACCAACGGAGAGGTCCCCAAAAAAGAAATTGGCCCAAAAACACCACCCATTAATCTCACGAAACCATACATTACCCAAAAGAACAGATCTTAGACTAAGCTCAAAATCTTAATGGATTCAGTCATTCACGGGGCAAATACCATTCAAGGATCTTGAACGATTTAGAAACCACATTAAGAGCAGACAAAGATACTTGGGATACTGTTGAACATTATCATTACACCACCACAATAAATATGATCTTAGAAAGATTCCTCAAATATAATATTGAATGTTTGGATATTTCCGTGCCAAATAAGAAGACCTGATCTAGACGGAGGTTCCACAAAACCTCGCCTACTCTTGACTATGTTTGATATTCGCCCAGAGACTTGTGTTTGGGGCCCCAATAGCTGAATAATCTCATGCCTAACAGTTAGGATTTTTCATCCTCTAATGCCCAACTCCTTCCCCCTGATGATTCAAACAAATAGAATGGTGGTCTGTTTTCAAAGGGAAGCAACCTGATGGATTAGAATGCTTGACCTGGAAATAATTGGGGGGGAAACAAGGGAATGGACTAACATATTGGGATTTGATAACAAAAAATGATATTTAAAACAAATGGATCTTATGGCACACCTTGATCGATAGATGAGGAACCTTCATGAAGACCGGCTACCCTTTAACCATACCCAAAATCCCAATTATGATAAAACAACCAACCTCTAGTAGTCCAAAATCAAACCCTCCATTAAATCTGGGACAAAATAGACTCTAACACACGTAGATATTCCCAACTATCTGATGAAAAGATCCTCTCCTATAAAACCAATCCCCTACTTCTAATAGACCTCAAACATCTCGAAAGACAAGAAACACCCGTGAAGAACCATAAATTGGACATGACTCACTGGCATCATTATCAATCTTTTTTGGTTGAATACTCTGAACAATACAAAAAATTCAACTGAATTCGACATCAATCCAAATACCAATCAATTTAACATCAAAAGAGGATGGTAACATGATCCTAATCCAATCATATACCAACAAAATCAATAATTAATTTTCAAAAAGAACCATTTATTTTAAATTTTGATGCTCAATAATGGAACCATATGAACTGTCATATGAGCATTCATCTAATCCTGCTTACATCATCCATAGATAAGTTCCCCCAAACACTCTTCGTACATACAAATGAAAATGTGACCCCCCATAAAGAATGTCAAGGCCTAAGAAACACATTTCTATATCCAATCCAAACACATAACAATCCTTCCAAATCAAAATAATTCGCATTTTAAAAACACATTTTACCAATTTAAAACTGTTTGGGGAAAGCAATCCCATTAACAAACCATTTTCACATTAAAAGCACACTTTCAATTTCAAAACACAAGTCACATCAACTAAAACCAAAACGAACCATAACCAATGATAAACTATTAGAATGATGGCCTAGTGTCTATTCCTAACCTCGTGACATGGTAGTGAGCCATGCCCCATGTAAGGCATAACACTAAGCGGATATTGAACTATACACTTGGACTCCACTTGGGTCACTACCCCACATGAGGCCATAACATAACCCAATTTTCCAGCATTGTCTTACCTCAATTCAAAAAAACCCAAGACAAAAGACTCAAATCCCAGACAACACCTAGTAACTTGAGGATCATCTAAAGAAATTGTTCAAAACACTCTTCTCGCACCTACCTCTAGAGTCTTGATAATTCTAATCCCATCTACCAGATAACCGAAATAGCAGGGGCATCCCTTGATACCATTTTTTCACTAACTAGCCCAGGTCAAACATCTTCCAGCTACCCAAATTGGTACGAAACATTTCTTGAGGGGGGTTCCCAAACACCCCTAGATGGTAACTAGTGTTGGTCCTCAAATTATTGCAATAGGGAACTATTTAGGCCAAATATAGAAGAGAAATGTATAAATAAAGTGAACATGAATAGATAAGTAGAAGGAGAAAAAGAAAAAAAGAATAAAACTGAAGATCTCAACATACCTCTATGTGACCTTCTATTTCACCAAACAACACAGTACCTTACTCGCTGTAAAAGAGATTGAAAACATAAACTTGAAACTAAAAAGATGCGATAGGCGTGAGAAAAAAAATTCTCATTGTGAAAACCACTGATATAAAATAGAATCCAATTCCTCCATTCACAAAACAATTCATAAATAGAAGTTTGAAAATACAAGTAAAAAATAGGGTTCTTCTATTTTCAAAATAATCACATTATTTTACCAATTGAAAATCCATCAAACGATACATATCATTTACAAAACCATTGGAATATTTATAAGAATAATCAATGATATGAGACAACAAAGATGTGTTAAAATTAAAAAAAAGGTAAACATAGAATATTGAAAATAAACTACTATGATTGAAAATAAAAAGTAAATGTAAATATTTATATAACCATGGGTGATCATACACATCCCTAGAAGACCCCTGGATGTACCTGGTTCGGAACCACCTTCTAGAATATGGTGAATCTCATAAGTCTATAAATACTGGCCACCATCATTGAAAACAAAACTAGTGGGACTTCCCATTTGGCCTCCATACACACTAGTGGTTACCAACCCATCTAATCGGGGCTGATAAGAAATCGTCACTCGATCAAATAAACATTTCTGATGAACCTATGGTGTTTATAATAATATTACTATGTAATTAGCAGGCCCTCACATGCGTTACTCACTTTACAATGCCATCATCACACATTCCTACACAAAACAAATAGGATTCCTATGCATTCACCCATAAAGAGTAACCCTATACAAGAGAACCCCATATACATATTCAGTCATTTCACATTAAATAATATTACATCCATCCCATCACATCATGTTCAAATTGAACCAATTTTTTTAAAACATTTAATACTCTTACCATGAACATAATTTCTGAAGACAAACTATTCTAAATGATAACACAACATCATCCATGTGTTGTAAGATCCAAATAGACCTTTCTTTCAAACGTATCCAAAAATATTACCCAAACACCAAATTTTAATTGAGAGTGACAAAAGGGCCTTTGAGTTAAGATTTATAAATACATTTAACTAAGACATCTTAATAATACTACTATTAAATATATAAATCCAAATGGGTCCTTAAGAAAACATTAACTAAAACCCACACCAATAGAAAAAAAATGCATTGTTCATTCCAAACATACTGTAAATTAGTCCCATAAATGTTCTTAAAAACAAACCAAACAATTTTTTATCATGTTTATAAATAGGCTAAACATATTATAAATAATTTTATAAACAATTTTATAAAACAAACCAAACAATTTATAAATAATTTTTTAAATAGACCCAAAATTTGGTGGAAACCAACCATCCAATTTTAAAGAAGAACAGAATTTAAAATAAACATCGAAGGTATCAAAATGTGTAAAATTCACAAAATACCCTATAAAAAATATTTTTAGTAAAATATAACAAAAAACACTAATCACATCAATCTAATAAAATTATAGAGTTGAAATTAACCATTATGAATCAATTGAAAAAATTAATGTGAGAATAAATCATTTTAGAAAAGAATGATTGGAAATACCTACCTCAACACTTATGAATGCAATGAAACCTCGATTGAGGGAAGATCATTGCTTGGTAAACCAATTTCATAATATAGAAATAGGGAAAGATGTGGAAACAAAGCCCTATGTTTTAGAGTAATTCTAGATTGATGAAAAACACCCTGAGTTGAAATAAAATTATACCGAATGAAACGATGGTAACTGGTGACAGGAACCGCATCCGTGTCAAAGTAGGGCAGAGCAAATGTAGAGGAGTATTATTTCATGCAGGAGGGAGTGGTGGGTCATTGAATCTAGGAATGGAGGTCGGGTTGCACCATACATGGATGGTTAGACTATTGTGTAGGGCACGTAGGGGGGTTCTCCGTCGGGGGGCGCGACCATTAGGAACCAGGAAAGCAGGAGGCCACTGAAAGAATAGAAAGGGGGAGTTTTCAAACAGGTAGAGAGGAGGTCACCAGAACAAGGGAGGCTATGTGAGTGGAATGGAGGGGTTGTTGTGTTCCACACATAGGATGGGGGAAGGTCTACAAAATACTAGGCATGTAGCGGGGCTGATGTCTAGATGGTAACATGGAGGAGGTCCATTTTGTGAGGTTACCGGATGGGAGAATTGGAGAGGGAGGGTGGTTGGTCACCGCACAAACAGGGTGGGGAGGAGATGTGAGATTGATATGACATTGAAACCATGGGCATGGGATCTTGTGCAGAGTAGAGGAGGGAGTCAGGTGAGGTGGTGGAGTGTCGTGAGAGATGAATGGGGGGTTGGAATGGTGGCACCAGCTGGGGTCCGAGTTCACCGTGCTCCGAATGTGGATAAGAGGCATGGGGGGAGACGCCCCATATGGTCAGCTATCATTTTAGCTTAATTATAACTTTTATAATATTTATAATTATAATAATAATAATAATAACAACCACAACAATAATAATTAAATTATTTATTTCACATTAAAACATGATAATATTTTTAACAATTTATTAATAATTATACTAATAAAATTTTTAATGATAATTATACTGTAAACAAATTATAAAAATAATAATAATATTATCTACCTATTATTATTAATATGTTTTATAATATTTTCCTCTTTTTATTCTCATAAAAATGTTATTATTTTTAAAATTAGGCAATTTTAAGGGCACCCAGTCCGACCGCATGATTACCACCAACCATGTGGTACCCTCACACTGGTCAAAAACCCATAAATATTATTAAAATTCCAAATTTTCAAATCAGGACCCCATACTAAACATTGACCAAACTATGTGAGTCCTCAAGAAGAATGAAATAAAAAAATTCCTGATGTTGGGGTGTAATATATTCCTCAAGAAAATAAAATATTCATCATATCCTAACCAATAAAAATATATTTCTTTCATAACCATATAATCATAATCCAAAAAATTAAATGGGTTTCACAAACATGTAATAATTTCATAGCCTTTGTTAAAATATAGGTTTCATAATTTTTTCATTATAAAATAACCCATGAAAATATGTGGGCTTCATAAGAATAAAACCCATGGAAGAGGAATAAGTTTTATAAACATATTAACCATGAATTTGAAGTGGGTTTTTTAAATATCATCCTATCAATACATAAACCATTCAAAGAAATAATTTGAATGGAATATTTGGATAATTTTCTATAAATTCAATATTAACACTAAAGGATGTCATCTTATATGAAAAATAATTTGTAAATTCCCATTAAAAAATTCATGATGAAACGATCCTTTCATATTTAAATAAATTCTATAGGAAATAAATCCTTTTTAAAAATATTTTCTTTCAAAATTATTTGAAAACATAGAAGAAATAATTAAAATCATTAAAAATTCATTTTCCCTTGAAAACCGATAAAAAAACTTGAAAAAAAACTTAAAAACATTTTGTATGAAATTATTTTACAAACAATGAATAAATGATTGAAATAATTTGGAGAACCTTTTCTGTTCAAAATTATAAAATAATCTAAAAAACATTTTGAAAACAGTTCTCTTTGGAAATATTTTAAAAACATAGAAATAAGGGTTGAAATTATTTTTACAATATTTTCCTTTGAAACTACTTGAAAACATATAAATAGGGATAGAAATTATCGAAATTATTCTCTTTCAAAACAAATTTTTTAAAACATACAATGTTTGTTTTGAAAATCACCTAAAACAATTTATAAACATAAAAGTGTTTGAAAATAATTTTCATTGAAAAAAATTTAAACTAATGAATTTACAGAATATTAGGATTGAATTTTCCTACAAAAAAAACGTTTTAAGATTGTAAAATAATATTCATGGGAATGATGGTCATTATGAAATGTAAATTCATACAATGAAAATACACATTTTTCACTATAATATTTTTAGAAAAGTTCCTTGACTAGAAAATAACAACATGATTATTTCTTAAACACCATTTTGTTTAAAAAATATAATAAATCTTCTGAATTTTATTTTAATGTTGATATAAGAATAGTATAATATTTTGGGAATCCTTTTTTGAAAGCATTTTTTGATGTATCATTGATTTCCAACCAAAGAGGGAGGTAAAGTTTGAATTTCGAAAAAACACTTTCTTTCTCATTTTATATACCAAAGAGTGGAGAAATGGTACTATTACCTAGATATTAAAATAATAATAATATTTTAAGATACCTTATAAGATTTTTAGTTATATGGATCATTATATATCACCAACAAGGGAATAATCCTAAACAATCTTTATAAATGGTGAGACAATAGTTATAAATTGTTACCAATTTGGTTACATGGAATCATAATAAAATGGACAGAATAAAATTTCATAAATCAGGACATATCATGAAAATAAATATATTCATCATATAACGTTCCAATGTTAGTATATACACCTCAAAGAAAAATATAGTTTAATAACAAAGCATGTGTCTCAAAGAAGGAAAATTGAAACAAATTTACTTTACAGATTTGGTAACTTCTGAAACATAAAACCTATGAATGAAATGACTACCAATACATTTAATTATTAAAATAATATAATTTTTCAGTATGTATTGTACACACCACAAAAAATATATGTCTATTGAATAAGGTATTAGTCTCAATGAAATAAAAAGTTAGATGAAATGTAATTAAATTATGTTTTAAATATATCTATACTAATACAATCATTATTTATTAAAAATATAATTTTATCATATATCATTTATATCACCATATTATTATATATAACAACATCTATGGTTGTATTATGACTTTATATTACACTCTTATTAATAATTCCATGTTATGGTTTCACTTGAGGTAATATCCTCTCTATCATTCTCAGGTGTCTTATTTTGCTATATTTTTTGTCCTCATACTTATATCATGTTATCTACAATTATAAAATGATATAAATATCATTTATATTTAATATAAATGTATATATATTAATCAATATAATATATAAATATGAAATGTAAAATGTTTTTTGTTGAGATGTTAAGTGATATGTACGAATGAAGTATGTTTCCATTTATCATTGAAATATTGAAATAAATAAATTAATTGAAATATATGAATATATAGAGAATAATTAAAATAAAATATTTTTTTTCATATATATATATCATATATGTTCACTAAAATAATCCTTATTACATTCCATGTAGTGTGTGAATGAATTATATTTCTTTGAGGAGGCGATAACCACACTTCTTCAAAAAAATTATCATATTTATGAAAAATGGAATGCATGAAGGTATGTGTTATATAAAAAATATTTAAAAAAACAATATATATCATATAAAAATATATTTTTATCATTATTTTCAATGAATATAATTTTTCATGGGAAAATTAACAATATTCTTTGGTGTTGTGGTAGTTCGCCATACATAGGGATGATATGTTCATTAACTATTAGATGGAAGTGAGTCTAAGTGTAGGTCAAAAACATATCATTAGAAAGTATTAGTATATTGAATATTGGGATTATATTTTTTATGAATGTACTTATAATAATTGAAGTACTAGAGAAAGAAAATATTGGAAAGGAGCTTGAGGAAGGATGTTTCCTCTCCTTGGGGTAACACCTTTTGGATTAGACCAACGGGCATCCTTGGTTGGATTTCTACACAAAGGGAGGATTAATGGTGGAAGGGATGGATTTTGGGAAATTAATTGGGAATATATTTTATTATATTAATTTTTTTGAGAGGAGTGATGAAGGGGGAGTGGTGTTATCCTTTTATAGTGGAGGGTGGGGACACACCTAGCATTTTGGAAAACAAGTTAGTTGTACAGACACTTTTAGCTAAATAAACCACCTAAAATCAACCCAAATAAAGTAGGTAATATTAATAGACAATATATAGCATGAAAATTGGTTTTTGAAAAGTTTCTAGGTTATTTGGGATCTTATTATTACTGTTTAGTCTCTTATTAAGTTTATTTTTACCTTAATCGATGTAATTAATTTTAATCACATTCACTATACACATTGGTAAATAATATAGTTGATATTATTGTTATATAAATATTATACTTATTTAAATAGTGTATTTAAATTTTTCAAAATTCAATTCACAGAAGTGGAATGTATAATTTTAATGCTAATCATGTATACGTGGTGATAATGTTGGTTTTTAAAATGTGATTCTTTAAAATCTCATTACAATTTTATATCTAAATTCAGCATTAAAAATAATTTGAATGACCTAAAATGGATTAATATATGGATAATTGATATTTTTTTATTTAAATCCTATATAATATAAAATTTAATTATATTAATAATTAGACGAAATGGTAGTTTTGAATTTAAATTCAATATTTTTCACTATTCACGAAAAATGATGTTTCTAAGAAAATCCTTAAAAATCAACCTAAGATAATTTCAAAATTCAAAATTGAAAGGATATTTTTATTTTATAAAATTATTTTTCTAAAAAAAATTAAAATTAATTTTTTATTGTTCATTGAATGATATAAAAATACGTCTTTCCAAGAAAATTATTTTCCCAAACATATAATATATTTACCAAAATTTATATGTTTTATCATAATTATGTTTTATTTATATCAAAACATTATAAATATTAATTTAATTTTCTTTACTATTCATATTATTAGGCTCAACGACTATTTTATAACTATATCGTATATTTAATAATATTAAAAAAAATTGATTCATAGAAACTATGTTTTTCTTATAAAACAAGCCATGTTGGTGTTGTGTATAACACAATAAAAGTCACTGTTTCATGGAGTATTAATTTATCATGGGATATCCTATAATAAAAACAC
Source organism: Viscum album (assembly GCA_963277665.1). NCBI lineage: Eukaryota > Viridiplantae > Streptophyta > Magnoliopsida > Santalales > Viscaceae > Viscum > Viscum album. Next base: position 2,128,525,503 of record OY728119.1, read on the forward strand.
AACATAATGTATTATTAAAAGTAATAATGACTTGGTTCTATCATATAACATAATCTATATTAGTGTTTCATGAAATAAAAAATATAAAAATGATTATATTAATTCATAAACATATTTCAAAAAAATTCCCGGTGTTACATTATACCACCCATATAAATTGAATTTCACCCTTAAAATTCACCTAATATATAAATTGTTTAATAGTTTTATGTTCTTTTTAAATAAACATTCATCATAAAAATAGAAACTGAATAATATTTTAAAAAAGGATTGTTGGAAGCATAATAGTTACTCAAATAAACTCATAGTTGTGTTTTAATAATGTGAAAATATTTGGAAAGTGAAAATATGGAAATAGAATAGAGATATAACAATATTGTTTTGGAGGAGAGTGATAGATAACATGGTCATGAGAATGTTATCAATAACGAAGCCATAAATATGAAATGATCTAAGGGAACATTTTATTCATCATAAAAGATGGCACGATGATAACCTTTTGGGTTTTAAGATTCATTACCTTGAATTGAATAATTTTCTTTAGAAGTTATATATAATTTACTTCATTCCCTTTTCATAAGTAAAATAACAACCATTGGAAATGTCTTCACTAATTTTAAAATCACATATTTATCTAAAAAATTATGGTAAATTTTTCACTCCAGGAGTAACTGATAATGAGATCCACGATAACTCATCTCATCACTCTTTAGTAACCATCAGCAAAAATTATTTAGATCTGGTTATCCAATATGCATAAATACTCATATTCGGAGATAATACTTTATTCTCATAAACATCCTCTAAAGTTAAGCATAAACATTCCTTAAATGGTTAACCTTACAAATAACGGATGGATGAACATATAAATAACTTTAAATAAGGTCATGATATTATCTTAACATTTATATGAAATATATCATGATGTATATCTTGGTTGTCACATTATAAGCATCTGAATTCCCTCCTTATATATTATCATGAAACATGGTAATAACCTAAATTAACATAAATCCTTTCCCACAATATGAATTCTACCTTATTCGAATGATTACCAGATATATTCCTCAAATTCAAAAAATTATAAACATAATCAAAGATAGAATAATACACTTATCAACTAATCATTAATCAGTTCCAAGGTAATCATTACTTTCCAATGTACTTATTCTTATCAAAAATATCACTATAAAATTAACATTATCTGAACATAAGGAACAAATTAAGGGTTGTATTCCATTAGTCCTAATATCACAATTTCATTAAATAACTTACCCAGTACCTCAAAATAATTCAACATAACCTGGTAAATCATTCATGAAACTCCTAAAAATAATGTCTTTGTATTTTTTTCAATTCATATAATACAATTATTATTTCAAAATACATAAAAATCGATAAATCCACATAATCCATATTACATAATAATGATACCTCATGCTATTACTTATTACCTATTTCCTTTCACATTTCATTTATTGTCACATCATCATCTGTAATATAACCATAACTCATAACACCTTACTAATTCTCTTTGGGAATTTCTATTTATGGAATCAATTTACAAAATCAATATTCATTCCAAACATATAGCAGTTATCTTTTAATGATATCCAAGAAATTTTAACAATCCCATCCATAAAGTTAACTGAACCATTCATATTTCCTTTATAGTTACATGATTTTTTTATTTCTTTTACATGGTATAATCATCTTTTTATTCCTATAATACATTCACCTGGGTGATTATTTACCCATTATTTACACAAAGGGAACTAAATCACCATTATTTAATGGTCTTAATTACCTGAAATCATAGTGAACTCATTCCTTCTCTTCCATGGTGAGACCTAATGTTGGTTAAGGTACATGTTGTTAATTATGTTCTATGAAAACTGACTACACATGATCACAAAATCCTTTACTCTAGTGACCATCTGAATTGACTTCTCTTCAAAAAATGTTATGTCATATTTCATGTTAAACTAGTTCCTCCTAGTTCTCACAATTAAATAAAAAAAAATGAAATTATTAATAAATAATTTTCATAGTGAGAAACAATATAATCCTGAAAACCCACATATTATATGCCTAAATTATGAAACATTCCTTATTTTATGACACCTTAGGTTTATCCTTGGTTAATTATTGCCCACTTATTTTTAAATCCTTCAAGGCGGTTAATGAAATGTTTCAGAATTCTAAAATCATATCTCGTGGGAGTTTAAAACATTCTGCAAAGTCATGCCCCTTCTTATGTACTTTGTTACGCTCAAATCATGCTCGATACACCTTGTTGTAGTTGTTACACCTACGAACATCGGTTTTAGATCCACATATAATTCTATATAAAGACAATGATTTATATCTAGAAAAACACTCACTCTACCCTTTACCAAAATTCCATTAAATTTTCCTAAATGTTAAATAATCCTTAAACGTATACTTAGAGACATCCCTTAACATAACATTATAAATATACCTAGGGATCTTACTAAGGTTTTCTCATCCCAGTTTTAAATGATTGACTAAAAAATCACTCAGATGTGAACTATGAAAACCCATTATTTATGTATATAGACATTACATCATTTTTTGGAATAAGTAACACATTATAAAAACATACGCCTAAATACTGTGTTAGTTTCGTGCCTTCGGAAACATAATATAAAAAATGCTAGTATATTATTGAGCTACAATCTTTCACACTATGTTCTCCAAGAATACAAACTATGTTAGACAAATCATTCCAAAAATATATCATTATAAAATTTGCAATGAAACATAAAAGGGGTGAGAATAGAGGCTCAATAAGGGTAAAAGAGGGAGATATGTAAGCATAAGCAATTGTATAAAATTTTAGAACATACTACTCCCAATATAAGATCATCCCATTCATATAAAATATCATAAACGTTAATCATAGAATATAGATTAGTAGATCATAAGAAATTTATCATAATGGACTCAATAGAATAATCCAAGAAGTCCCAACATAACAATAAGTCATCGAATTATTATATACACATAAACATATAATATTATCCCTTCTATGTGAATATTCTTTTCAATTATTTATCAGCGAATTTAATGAAGACTACACCTATTGAGAAATATCCACCACCAACAATAATCTCAGTCATTTCCTTATAAATGAATGGGTTTCCCCACCTTCCCATTATTGATCGGGCTTCTCCATCATCCTATAGTGGATCTAGATTCCACACATTGCCTTATTGGATTGGATTTACCTATATTACATCTTCATTGTGACTATAACAACTAGGTGGGATATACCATAGTCCCTAGTCATGGTCCCATCATAATAAGTGATTAGGTTTCCCCATATTCCCATAGTGGATCAACCCCATTGAATTGATACCCATCATTATCTCATGAGATATAAATCATTACCCAATACATTGGATGTAGATATAGGTCCCACCCAACTCATAATATAATAATTCATACATGTGACACATTATAATAAAACATTTATAGTAACATTATTCATAAACATATATGGGTTTCATAACCATCCATTTGAAACCTATTAAATGAATTGGGTGTTATAAATAAGTAATAAAATATTAACCAGGGAAAAAATAGGATTAATAATCATTTCATATTATAATAATCAATCAAAATAAGTGTGTTACAAAAGAAAAAAACCCTATAGATGAGGAAAAAGTTCATAATCATATAACTTATGAAATAGAAAATGTTTTATAAACATAATTTTATTGAATTATAAATTTTTTAGAGAAATGATATGAAAGTATCCTTTGGATCATTTCCCATAAAGTCGTGACTAACTCAAATGGATGTCATATTATAAAGAAAATAATGTTTATTGATCTTTTTAAATACTTTTCTTGGTGAAAATATTTGTTCTTCTTTAAAAAACTCTTTGAAAACACAATGACTATTTGAAAAATAATCATGAAAAATACATTGAAAACATAAAAAAGAATTGAAATAATTTTAAAAATCTTTTAAATTTAAAACAAATAAATTATTCATAATAATATATTGAAATCATTTTCACTAAAAATACTATGAAGATATAGAATGAAGGAATGAAATTATTTGGAAAACATTTTCCTATAAAAATTATAATAGAATCATACAAACATTATGAAAACCTTTTTTTTAAAAAAAATATTTCCAAAAATATATATTTAAGTATTAAAATCATTATGAAAACCTTTTCCTTTGAAAATAAATGAAAATATAAAAATAATTATTTAAATAGTAGAAATAATTTTCATTGAAATAATAATTTTGAAAAATAATAATGTGAAATTTGAAAATTATTTACAACACTTTATAATGATAATTAATTTTTGAAATCAAATTTCATTGAATACTAAATTACAAAAAAAATTCAACAAATATTATAAATCTATTTTCCTTAAAAACAATAACATTATAATCTCTTAAAATTAGCATCAGGGGAATTAATGTCATGATAGTGGGTAAATTCATTCACATCAAACATTCTTTTTTACACTATAAAAAGTTGTGAAAAGTATATCAACTGGAAAACGACAATCAGATTCCTTTTTAAAATATATTTTGAATAAAAAGGTAAATATTGGGTTGTAATTTATTTTAATAATGTTAAGAGTATAATATAATATTTTTGTAAACATTTTCAGAAAACAAGGTTTTTAGGGAACACATATTTTAGACTAAATGGAATGGTAATGTCTGAATTTCTTAAAAACACATCCTGGGTCATATTATATCAAAAATAGTGTAAATGTATTACCATTACAAGGATATAGCAATTATAAATATATGGTATGAAATTAAATGGTATTTCATTAAATATGTATCATAATATTTCTCTAATGAGTGCACGATCATAAATAATCTCGATAAACTGTTAGATTGTAGCTGTCAATAGTTTCCAATATGGTAACATTTAATCATAATTCAATATAAATAATGAAATTAAATGAATGCTAATATATAATTAAAATAATTATATTCATTATATAACATTAAAAAAATTATTACATAACCCCCATATAAAAACATAGTTTCATAACATGGAATGTGTCTCGTTGATGGAAAATTGAGACAACATTACATTACTAATTTGGTAACATTTAAAGCATTATCCCCATAAAATAAAGGAAAAAATGGATATGTAAATAAAAATATATTTAGTTATAATAAAAATAGAATAAATCAATGTTCATTATATACACCACACAAAAGAAATTATTGGTGAATAAAAATACATCCCACCAAAATAAAATTTAAGATGAAGTTCTCTTACATTATGTCTTTACTATCTTCAAACTCATACAAAACTTTTCTATTATAAATATAATTTTATTATATATATTTTACAGAACCATATTCTTATATATAATACCATATAAGTTTTTTTATTACATTATATTTCCTTTTTAAAAACAATTCCATGTGATGGATTTTATTTAGATAATATCTTCTTTGTTTTTTCTTGTATCTTAATTTGATATATTTTTTCTCTTCATACATATATCTTGATTTCCATGATGAAAACCATGATATAAAAATCATGTATATATAGAATATATTTATTTATAATAATCTATAGAATATAGAAATATGAAATGAATTGCATCATTAATAGAGACTGTAGGTCGTACAAATACATAAATATTGTTTCAATTTATATTTTTAATATTGAAATAAATTATGTAAATGACACATATATATAGTATAGTTATAATATATTTATTATTTAATATATATATATATATATTATAATTTCACTAAAATCTTCCTTACTACATTCCATGTAGTATGTGAACGAATCACATCGCTTTGTGGAGGTTTTAGTCCACACATCCCCAAAAGAAATTATCACAATCACACGAAATGAAAGGAAAGAAGTTATGTGTTATATAATAATTAAAAAATAATAAATACATAATATATATCATATAAATAATATAAAAATATATTTTCTACCATAATTTCTTACCATGAGAGGTTGTAAAGGTAAAACTAACACTATCCTTTCGTGAGGCGGTAGTTCATCATACACAAGAATGAGGGGATACAATTGGCATTTTAAAAAAAAAATTGTGTACCCATGTTTTTTACATTCAAAAAGTCCTAAGAACCATCCAAACACAACAATGGAAGGTTTATGGAGGAATTATTTCCATTAAAATTATTTTAAATTTGTTTATTGATCATTTAGGTCCATTGAGTATACGGTTTAGTCCTTTATTTTGATTAATTTTACCTTAATTGTCGTAATTAATTTTAGTCATTTTCTCATATTTTTCTGGAAATAAATTAAGTTGGTATTATTAGACTATAAATATTATACTAATTAAAATAGGGTATTTCCATTTTTCCAAATTTAATTCACAAAAGATTAACAATTTTGTTTAATGATAATCTCATAGACATAGGGAGAAAGCTGCTTTATAAAAAAAGAATGTTCAAAAGTTCATTAATATTTTCTATCTATATTCAACATAAAAATTATTCCAATTAAATAAGATGGATTAATATATGTGTAATTTATAAATAGTGTCTTTAAAACCAACAGAAAATATATTTAATATATACATATAAATTAGAAGAAAAAGAATTTTTGAATTAAAATTCATTAATTTCACTATTCATCAAAAAATGATTTTTTTAGAAAAATTCCAAAAATGCACCATAAGATAATTTAGAAATTTTGAATTAAAAATTATTCTTATTTTATAAAATTCATTTTTTTAAATTTTTTTAAAATTAATTTAATTATTTCTCATATATGGTGATATAAAGGTTGGTTTTTTAAATATTGAATTTCTAAACATATAGACATTAAAAAACAATATGTTTTATCATAATTACGTATTATTTATTTATAACCATTATATATAATATTTATATTTGTTTATTAATATTAATATTATTATGTTTAATGTACATGTTATAACTATCCCATTTAATTAATTACAATAAATCAAATTTCATAGAAAATCAATTTTTCATGTAATACATGACAGGTCAGAGTTGTGTATAATTCAATCTAATTATATATTATTTATTGTGAAAACTAATCATGTGGTATTGTGTAATGAAATCATAACATTGTGTAGCATTACAAATTATAATGACTTGGTGATTTCATATAAAACATGCTATATTCGGTGTTTTGTGAAATATTTATTATCAAAAAGATAACATTAATTTTGAAAAAATATTTCAGAAAATCAATGGGTGTTACTAATAAGGCATAATTATCATATAAATAAAATTTATAGTAGAAATACCCTTACAACTATGGTAAAATACAATTCAGAAAACCCAAAAGTAATAATGATCAATTGAAAATTTTAAATATGATTAACAGAAAAAAATAATTGTATAATTTATCAAAAGGGTGAGTATATACAACACACAAAAACATTATGTGGTGAATATTGAAATTATCTTACAGATGTAATAAATTCTAAGATGACAATCATTTACCTTAAGTATCGATTTTCAGGGATGTCCTCTATCATCTGGAATAATAAACATCTGTTGATTATTTTATTACTTCATAACATTTTGAAATTTTATTATTACATTTATTTCAGTTATAATCAAGTTATATACAATAGCATAATTAATAATGTTTATGTTGGATGTATTTACTATATTTGGTTTATGTGTTAAAACTAACATTGATATACAGACTATGAAAAATGATGTCATTATATTAACATATCGATAATAATAACCATGAAATAATTATCAAATTTTCAAATAAATTAAAATTCTGAAATAATAAAATAGTTATTGTTATGAAAATTGAATCAACATTTCAACCATAGAGATGTTAGGCCATATATATTCATGAGTAACATCCTGTTTTCAATGATCATTATGAAAATAAGGTAAATAACTTTTTCATTTACAAAAATGACCGTTATATCATTAATATCATATTATTTGTTTAAATATTAAAATATATACCATTATTATGATGTTATGATGAAAAAATAACAATCACATTACTATGTGGAGGACGTAGTCCACACATCCACTCATCATGTTATTTCATTTTTAGTGTGTGAAATGGAATGAAGAAAATGACTTGTTATATATACATTTATATATTAAAATAATTAATAAAAAAATTATTTCATTTATATCATATATGAATTTTATATTCATTCTTAACACATTACATGTAAATTGTAAATGTATCACTTCAGTTTGAGGAGGCAGTAGTCCACACGTCCACAAAGCAAGTAAACAAATTCCAACAAAAAGAAAATCATGAAGGTATATGATTTATAATAATTGAATAATTTTTATGAGCTTATAAATTTAATTTATATCATATGAAAAGGTTATTTCCATAATAATTCAAAATCACAATAAGCGGTGAATAAAAAACTAACAACATCATTCAGTGAGGCTGTAGATTGTCGTACACATGAATAATGATTTCATTACCTATTTGGTGGAAGTGGGTGTAGTTTTATGTATAATCCAATCAATAACCACATATAATTATATTTATTATATTAATTATATGATTTAATTAGGTTATAATAATAATATAATGTGTGTTGAAATAAATAAATCAAATGTTCCAGTTGAATAATGTTACCTCTTCTTTGGGTAACTCTTTTTGGTTTTCAAAAATTTACATGCTTTTTTCAATCTTCTAAAAGATATAATTCAAGTATGACATGAGTGATTTTTGTAGAATAATTTGTAATGTTTTGGACCATAAAATGGTATATAGAAGCCTAAATATGTGAGGGGTGAGTTCCTTTTTATAGTAGAGGGGAATTTACATTATTATAAATATAAAAATCTAAACACTATTTGGAGGTCTCCATTAAAACATGTGCCTTAAATAATGAAAAAAAATCAATAATATTGGTTTTATTGAGGAAAATATTCCAAACATTTTTTGTCAAAAACTATGCTAAAATCAATATAAAATATTAATTACTATAATTAAAAATAATAAATCCATTTTTTCTAATTCCATATATATAATTTTTAGAGTTTAATATAAAATTAATTCCACATAATAATGAGAATGTGAATTTTTTTATAAAAGTTCAAAATATTGAAATGTATTTACATCAAATTTTATTTTGAAATTGATTACAGTGAACTAAATTTTTTTAAATGATATATTATTGATCTAATTATACATTTTATCCAATTAAAAATATATTCTAAAATTATAAATTATTTATTTGAAAATGATGTTTTCAATTAAAACTCATTGTCATCTACTATTCATCAAATTATGAAAGTTCACTTGAAAAATTCCAAAGATTCACCCAAATTAAATTCTGATAATATTATTTAAAAAAAGTTTGTTTTTTATAATAAAATTTATAAATATTTCAAATTTTAGTTTTCAATCAATTCATTCATTAATAGTCCAAAAAACTGCCTTTTATAAAAATACGACATTTTATTCTTAAAATATAACTCATTCTTATATTATTCAAATAAAACATATAAGATGAATTAAAAAAATATTTTTTGAATACATAAGATATAAATTTTATTATTATAACTAAATAATTTTTATTAATTTAATTTATAAATATAATACTCCTTTGAGGGTATACAAATTGATTTATATAAAAACACATCCTTTATATTCAATTGATATTTATTGTAATCTCAAATTAATTGATTTCAGATGAATTATTTTTACAAACATGGGTAATATATATTTTCATTATTTATTTATATAATTTATTCCCATAGTTACAATGGATAGGTGAAATCTATCATATTAAATATTAATTATATATTTCTGTTTTGTAAAACCCGATCCTGCATGTAAGACACATTGTTGAAGAAACTCGAAATTGTGTGCAATAAAATATTCAAGTGGTGTTCCATGTAATTAAGGATAAATGATGAATTCTGTATGAAAAAATATATTTAGGAATATTAATTACATTGAATGAAATTATTTCTTGAAATCTCGGGATGCTACATCCTCCCCTTAAATTAAATTTATCCCTCAAACTTCATCTTAGATAACATGGGATTGAACTATTTAGAATTTGTAATGACTCAAAATTTTATTAATCTAATATAACTTCATATAATTAATTCATATAGTATTAATAACATCATATCACATGGAGAACACAATATAATCTTTATAAATGAAGTATTAAAGAAATAAGAGGTATTTTCAGAAATAAAGAAACATATACTGATGGAATAGTAACGTGGTCGTTGGAATTGTTCTGTGACAATTAGGAATATTAATCCATCCATTAGAGTAGTCTCTTCACCTATTAATGTGTAAATAAAATATATGTATCATATAAATAAAAATATGATATATTTAAATGATTTAATAAGTAAATAAATGTTTTAAAATTCATATATTATGTATTGATATTTTTGAAAATTGTAAATGTTTATTTATGATTTTATGATTAATATAATGATTTTAATGTATTTTTCATAAAATATATTCATTAAATAATATTCTTTCCTTGTCATTATAATATTACTTTATGATATCATAATTATTTTTTCAAAGTGTCATTAAATTAGTTATACTTTTAAAATCAATATTTTTTTAATAAATGATGAATTAAGAAAAAAAATTATGATTATAATACTTATAAAATGGTTTTTATAAAATGATGTTTATTTTTTAAAATTGAACATTGAAAAATTGTAACTGTGAATTTTTGGGATTTGTTTAAAAGAGTTTAATTTTTGTGGAATAACGAAATATGACAATTTAGAGTATTTAGTATTATGAGTAAATAAAAGAATGTTTGAGTCATGGTTGAGTCATTAATTATGCTAAAACCAATAACTCAAACTATCCTTTTCCATTTAATTTAATTATCCACGGTAATAATCATTATTGATAGTCTTGATCCAAAATTTAAAACTAATGAATAAAATAATAAAAAAAACACCCCTCTCCCTATATAAATATCACCCCTCAACACCCATTTTACACACACATTCTAACCATGTCTGAATTTCCAAATTCTATCCAATAAACTTAAAAATAAACTCCCACACATCAAGGAGCTTCTAGATTTAGCAAAATACCAAACCTAATTTACCTAAAGAGGTTCTCAAGGAAATGAAATTCAAGAAGTAAAATCCACATTCATTTTCATTTATTTTATTTTCATTACATTTTTTTCACATTCTATCTTAATCTACCTACACCAAAGTGGAGTTATAAATTCTTTATATTTTATATACTTATGTTTTATTTTATTTTTTAAATGGAATAATCCATCATCATCACTCTTCTCCTCCCATTTTTTCTAATAATTAAAACATCATCTGTGAGGCTTCGATTCACCACCTTCGTGGATGAGGAGTTTTGTTTCCATTTATGCCATCACAGATGGTCATAAAACCATTATAATGGTTTATTTATATTATAATAAAGATATTATATGTTATATAATATTCTATAAACATATAAAAAATATATTAAATAAAATTATATATTTTTCTTAATGGATGTAAAAAACCTCCAAAATAAATTTTATCATTTTAATTAACGATTAATCTAATGAATAATTATAATAACATAAAAAATGATATATAATATTTTTTAAACATCTAAAAGTTAATTAAAAACATATAATTTCAATTTTGTATAATTATTCAATTATAATTGAACATCCATGTTTGAATATAATCGAACTAATCATGAAAACTAAGAAAATGAATAGTCATAGATTGAGAAAATTGAACTGTATAACAAATCATAATGGACAAAAAAGAACAAATTGAAATTATAATAAATCAAATAAATGTATAAAAGTTTCTAGGATTATTAATTAATGAATCGATTTTTATTATCAAGGATACTGAAGTGGTTTAATCATTCAGAAATAACATAAAGGATTCTCTCGGAACCTCCATTTTTTTCTTCAGGTTAAAATTTCCCTCTCTTTACCAAAGTTTAATTCATAATTATTCTTATTTAATCATCAATAATTATGATTTTGTGTTCCATAAATATGTACCAAGATCAATTACTGTTTATTTTATTGGGAAATAATTTTTTTATGGTTCAATTTTTAACTCCTACCAATAAGAAAACATTACTAAAGTGAAATTCATAATTTCATAGCCTTTTTCAATTAAACATTATAATATTTTTCATGCCAATTTTTTTTCTAAAATAACTAATTTTATCATGAAAAATTTCTTTGTTCATTTCTAGTTTTATAAAAAAATTATTCTTTTTTCTTCATTAGAGACTCATTTATATTTTCCTTTAAACTCCACTAATTTAGATCGTTTATAATGTTTGTAAACATTCTATTAAATATTGTAACATAATTTTGAAGTAATGTATAATTATATATGAATATTTTACCTTATAAACTCTCATTTATGATTTATATTTATCCTTTCATGTAGACCTTTATAATACAACCATTTTTTATTCCTTGTGACATGATTACGATGCCCATTTCATTCCATGGGAAACCTGTGTGTTTATTCATAGGGTTTGATTCTACATGCGGTACACATAATAATGAACATTTTATGATGGGTTTACCATGATAATGCTCTTATTAATTGGGTAATGTTTAGTCTCATGATATGTCCTGTTGGGATAGAGTGTAAACATAATACCTTTATGGAACTTTGTCTGCCATGTCCAATGGTCTTGGTAGTTATCCTTGACTTGTGCTTCTGTTTCTTTGTATTTTGATGATGAATTCCTATGATTCCATGTTTACATGATCCCATTTATTATATTTTATGCTTCCTTATGTTTATTCATGGTCAATGTCTTCTTATGTAATCATGTTATGCCAACGAACCCATGTGTTATGTTTTATTATTATATTTAATCCCTTATAGGAATTTTTTGATCATCCCTTTGTTCATGTAATCCCCAGGTTATCGAATACATATTTAAGATCTCAAAGAAGTTATCATCTCATCATAGATATTAATTAATTTATATTTTTATATTGTTTTTGGAATTTTAATTTTCTATATAATCTTTGAAAGATACTAGGCACTATTATCATTTTGTAATTAATGGTTAATATTTTAAAAATCAGTTCCTTTTATTTTTAATTTTTTATGGTCATTATAGTTGGTATCAGATCATGGTTTAGTTTTTATGATATTAGGACTTGAAAACTTTAGTAACAACCCTTGGGAGAAATCTATCACTATGGATAACCCAGATTGAAACATAGCTAATCACTTGTAGGGATAAAATTTTCATTTTTAAGTTTATCCTTATACGTCCATAATTTCATTTTATTATGAATATTAGATATGAATTGATGCAATTAAATTTTATTTATATTTTATTTTTAATTAATGGAAATAGGATAACTTCCCTAACCTATTTTTACCTTTGTATGTAAAACATTATTTCGAGGATGAAATTGGATAAGGGGAAAAAATATAACGATACCAAATTTTATCAATGGAAATTATCTTCTTATAACTATTTCATATAGTATAAATGACATAAAATAAAATATAGAAGACAATAGATACTTTTTAAATGAATAATTAATTAAAAAAGAGTTATTTCTAAAAAGTAAAGAACCTATATATATGAAATAGTATATTGACTGTTGAGATAGTAATATGACCATTATAAATAGTAATCCAGTCAATATAATAGAAAAATCACCTATCAATGAATAAATATTATTTATGAATCATATAAATGAAAATATTATAAATTCATATCATGGAATAAGTAAGTAATTTTTTAAAAAATGATTAATTAATTATTTATATTCATATGAAATATAAATGTATATTTACAATTTTACAATTAATATAATTATTTAAAACACATTTTATTTTAATAAAATTGTTAGGTCCACAAGGATGAATACCCTGAGAGGGGGGGTGAATCAGGTTATGACAAATTTTAAAATTAATACTCGTTCTGATCTTGTTTCACTGTAAAGAAAAACACACTTCTCTCTATTTCATGTTGCACAATGTAAACAGAAAGTAAAGCATTAACATGACACAACAATTTTTACTTGGTTCATCCTCACTGGGCTACGTCCAAGGAGCATACGCCGACATGTTGACGGTCATACCAAATTCTACTAAACTTCACTAGCTGTGGATACAAGGTTTGGGTACAGTCACTCTGTCCCATGCTCACTGCCTTTACAAGATTTGGGGTCAGCTCACTGCTTTCCCAAGGGTCACTCCCTGTTTCTCTCTCCCTAGCTCACTGCCAGTGAAAAGGATCACCTTCTTCCTCTTCCTTCGCTCACTGCTCTGGAAAGGATCCACTCACATTTTATAGATATGTAGGTCTCTTCATTTTCTAGAAATAATGTATCTTCCTCTTTATGTATATGCTCTGTTTAAGTACAACTTTCACTCATAGATGAATATCTCTTTGCACCGAAGGTATCAGGAAAACTTCCATCTTCCACGCAGCCTAAAAATCACTACTGAAAATAAACCTTACGTGGCGCTCAAGTCAATATCGGCGTGCAAGTATTGGCGTGAAAGTCACAACTTGCGTGTAAGTCTTCCTCAACTACTTGCGCGACTCAAGCTTCTGCAAATCCAAACCCGCGCGACTCACTTCATTCCATGCCTAAACCAACTCAGGCACACAACTAACACTTGGCGTGCAACTTCCAATACCGGCATGCAAGTCCCACTTGCGCGACACACCACCACCTGTGCGACCACCACACCTGTGTGACGGGAGCTCTGAATCTTCAAAGTGTTGAACATTAGGTTGGAAATGAGGTGTGGTTGTCCAGTATTCATAGGCAATTTGACCACCCTACATGACAGCATGCAAGTCAAGCCTCAGCTTGCAAGTCTCGACGCGCAGGTCTCTACCCCTGCCAGTCACTTGCGCAACCCACTTCCAAACTTTTGCGAAACTATTTCCTTTCCCATATTTTGATCTTCTGATCTTGAAAAACCATTGGCACACATGTTCTAAATCTTCCAAGGCATCATCATGAAAGTCTCTTCACGGCGCGCAAGTCACTTTTCCAAAAACCACTTTTCTTCATTTGTTGATTTTCAGGCCCAAAAATTTGGCAAACACTAGAAAATGGCGCTACCTTGTATCGGTTCTTTTTATCCCGCATCCAGATCATTCATTCCATTATCAACATTCTTGAATCAAACATGGATCTTTGACCTCAGCTCTTGAACTCGACATTCCATAATGAAATCCTCTTTATCGACAAATATGTATGTCATTTTTTTGCTTTGTCAACAATCACCACTCAGATGTCCACATTTTCAACAAACACAATCACCTCAAAAATGATCCAATGATACCTTGAGGGATTTTTTCCCAACAAAAATATATTCTTAAATTAATATTTATTTTTCTTATTATTATTTGATAATTTTATGATACATTAAATAATTTTCAATGTTTCATAAAATCAATTATAATTTTAATATTTGTATTTTCCATTTAAATTTTGATTTTAATTAAAATTTTAGTGTCTCAAATATAGAAAATAATTTAAATAAAATGGATCCCATTTTTGAAATATGCCTGTTGAAAAAAGGTAAGGGTGAATTTTTAGTGTTGTTCAAAAATATTATATTTTTGTGAATAGAGAAATATGGAAATTTACTGTATTTGACATTATTTGAAAATAATGAGTTTTTGAGTCATGGTTGAATCGTGGTAGAGTCATGGATGATGTAATCACCATTATCATGAAATATACATCATTATTTAATATATTTAGTAATTTAAATCATTACTATTGATATTTTTGAGCCATAATAATAAACTAATGAATAAAAAAATAAAAAAATTCACTTTCATCCCCTATAAATACCATCACTCAACACCCCTTCTCCTAGAACCTTTTAGGACTCTAAGATTATAACAATTCAACCCAATACAATTTTTAAACTACTACCCCATGCCTAAAAGTATTTCGACTCAATAAAAGGCCAAACCAAAATTCCCTAAGGATATTCTCATTGAGAATTCATTTTCGTTTCTTATTCTCTCCCCACAACCCTATCAAAATTTTTAATTGTAACACTCGTATGATTTTATGAAATATTTTTTCTATATAAATTAAATCCATAAATTTCTTTCATTAAACACAGTCATGAGTTTAAATGATCTCTGATATTTTTTTCATATAAAATAACCATTTTAACTTTGCCTTTATTCTAGTATGAATATATATAACTAACTTAAGGAAATATAAAGTCAAGTTATTCACTAATAAATATTAATGAGTAATATAAATCAATTATATCATTATATTTGTTTATTAAAATTTGATGAAATTACTATTAATAAATGAATTATTGAAATATATATATTATATACTTAAAAAAATATTTATAACATTTATTCAATAGATATTTTGTCAAAGTGTATGAATAAAATCTATTTTTTGTATAAAACTGTGTATTTTTAAAAGGGTAATTTTAACACCATTTAATAGAGAAAAAAAATTATTTATATTTAGAAACTTTAATTATTTATATTTGAAAATAAAAAAAAAATTATTTGGAATTGAGATATAAAAATTTAATTTTGATGAATTTTTGATATTTTTTGATAACGTTTATGTTTTGATGAATATTAAAAATACACAAAATTTTAATTGAAAAAAACTACATTCATCAAAATAATTTCTATTGTTTAATTATAAAATTTGATGATTTTAAATTATAAATATAATATATATTTATCACTCAATAAAATATACGTCAATATAGTTTATTTTTCATTGATTTCAGATGTAAAAACATTTTAATATTTTGAAATGCTTTATCTATTAAAAACTCATTCTCTCTTTTTGACAACGAGAGTAAATATAAATTATTTTTGAAAATTATTTTTTTTTTGAATTTTGAGAAATTTATTCATTATTTGGAATCAGTATGAGAAAATAATGTGAATAGATTTATTGTATTTTTGGGAATTATGAATAGTGACTTCAGAAATTTTTATTATAGTGGTAAAGTGTTAAATCATGTAATTAAGGGTAAGAATAATATTATAAAATTACCCTAACACTTGTCATAATATAATTATTTGAGTTTTTTTCAATCTATATCATCCTTTGGTGAAAATTTGTCCTTTGGAATCCACATGGTTGAGATAAGGGAATTTAATTTATTTTATTTAAAGAGAAATTTAAATACGTGTTACTAAAATGTGAATATGTATATTATTTTAAAATAATGTTATAGAGAAGATAATGTTGATTAAAAATACAAATTTAAAATATAAAATGTTTTTAATTATCATCAAAATTTATTTTTAATTTTTAGGAAAAAAAATAATTAACATGAATACATATAATTTATTAATTCATATATTATTTCATTGATGAGAAATCAATAAAATAATTATTATTAAAATGATAATAACCATTAAAACATCAAAACACATAAGAAAATATTATTGGTAAAGTATATATCGATCATAGTAATCCAAGGGTAGAGTTAGGTACTATTTGAGCCTTATAAAAGAGATGGCGATAATTACATTATTTTGTTTAAAGTGATGTTAAAGTTGCAACATTTATAATTTAGAAAGTATAACATTTTAAATTTTGGATTTACTATTAATTTTTTTCCTAAAAATACGCAAATAATATTTAGTAGATTTATATTCCCTATTTTATTTTGTTTTTAATTTTCATTCATCATATAATTATATTAAATAATTACAAATAATTAATTTTGTAATTATTTTATTAATTGGGATAAAAAATAAATGTTATTAAAAATATGAAAATAAAATAAAATTTGAATAAATAATATGTCTTCTGAATTTATACATTAAAATTACACATTAAAAATATAATTAAATATTATTTTCGATGTTAAAAAGTTATATTAATTTTTTAAAAAAATCAATAAATTTATTAGTGTCAAAATTGACACTATTTATTGTTTATAAAAATAATGTATTATTAATTTCATAAAATCAGAAAACATTTTTGAAAATATATAATTATAATTATGAGGTAAAAATGTTGTAAATTATATATTTAATGTCTAATTTACATCAAATAAGTAAATATTTAACCTTTTTAATATTGAATTATTTTTTACCTTAGTTATAATGTAGTCTGAATAACTATGTGTTAATTAAAATTATAAGTGTTAAATTGATATAAATATTCCTCAAAAAAATGAATTATTTGAAGATATTGTATCCTTATATAATCACATATTCTAATTTGGGTGATTGTTGAGGTTTTTGGTTCATTTTTTACTTTATTATATATTATTATTTATGGAGTTTCTAAAAATGAACCTCGCATCAATTATATAAGGGAAGCTCCACCCCCAACACTTCACATTAAATTGAGACTTAAAACATGGTCATAACATATAATTTTACATTATCAACATACCTATTAACATATTGGATGTTATTTTCTTCACCAAAGGCCATAGTTTGGGTTCTAAGAGGACAATTAGTGGAAGCATGTTGAAAAACAGGTAATCTCTTGTACATATTTATTCAAACATCATCCATCTTATACTTATTCATCATGAGTCGTTTCACTATAAATTAATAAATCTAGTTTCAGAAAAATACAAATATTCTATTCTAATTATGAAACAACCATATTCCACATTCTATTTATCCTACGAAAAATGAAATCACCATATGTGTGTATGTACGGCTTACCGTCTCCACTCCATGGTGTAATCTGTTTTTCACCATCACCTTATTTGGATGAGTATAATTATTCAAATAATAACTATATATTATTATTATCACATGATATTTATTTTGAAATATTATACATAATCCAAATCAGTACCATCTGATAATTATTTGAATGATATCGTCGCTCGTGGGTAAATATGGCATACTGTCTCGACAAAGTGATGTGATTCATTATACATGATCTTCATTAAAGAATGATTATGTAAATTAATTTAATGGATAAATAGGACATATATTATAAAAATATCAATAGGTAAATAATATAACAATAACCTCAAAAGAGGAACATATCCTAAAAAAATGAATATAAAAATAAAGAAGTTAATACCCAGTGGAAGAGTAATAATGTTACTAACAAATAGATGATAATATGATCCTATAGGATTTAATATAAATTAATATTATTATTGAATAAGTAAAAGATATTATTTAAAAAATTATAAATAATATTTAGGTACAAACAATCGTATTCATGTCTCAGGTAAGGGATAATTTTGCAATCTCCCTATTATCTAAGATTGTTTATATGTACATATTTACTGGAATATATTTATCATCCACATCTTTGTTTTCTAAATAAGTAATATTTTTTATATTCCTCTATAGTTTTTAAATAACTATTTTACCCATTGGTAATTTTTTAATGGTATGAATTAAATATTTTGTCGTTATTTTAACAAGGTAATTTTTTACTTTTTCAGTAAATGTATATGGAAAATGTTTTTTACTATATAGGGAATGAATGAATTTTTATATTTTCATAATTACTTATTTAATTGAATTATAATCAACATTATTTGATGTTTATTTTCAAATAAATGATTTTATTATAAAATTTCATGTCATTTTGATGAACGAAAATGTTCTTGAAGAAGAAAGGTTATTTTCCTCGAGAATTAATTTCAAGTATTTTATCAAAATTATTTTCCATCTAAGATGGAATTATTTAATAGGGTTATGTTTCAAGTATATTATGCCTATTATATCTATGGTTTGATTTTTTTATGATGTAATACTATTTATCAACTCTATTTGTTTTACATGGATTATGATAGGATGAAATTATTTTTAAGAAACACATTTTATTCTTTGGGATATGTTATGATGAATGATTTATCTTTTTATGGTAGAAGTAATAATGATTACATTATGTGATGGTTGGGACCTATACCTCCCTTAAATTCATTTTATAAATTATTATATCTCATGATATAGACATGGATAGAATACAAAATGATCTACATTCAGTAATATTGGTCTAGAATGTGGAGTGAACTCAGTTTAGTAAATGATTTTTTTTACTATGATTACATTTGATATAATCATTTACTTACATTAAAATATTATATATATATATATATATATTCCTTGGAAATCCATGCCTTGTGTTATGAAATTTTGGATTATGTTCATGGATTCTTATGTCCTTTCATGATTAATCCCATGGCATGATATCCAGATCTATCATGTGATGGATATGATTTTGAAATTTTAAAATCTTATGATTTAGGATTATTATATGATTGAAATATCTATTTTTTTAACATATTGAGAATATGATCTACCCTTCCATATGTTTTCCCTAGTCCATGAATAAATGTACTGAGTAATATATGTCAAAAATGGGACTTGTTATGATGAAATAAGTTGGAGACATTAATCATTTATTAATAACCAGTTGTTTACATTTCCTAGTTTCTAAAGCCACCATACCTATATAGAAATATCATGTATTTGTTATATTTTGTAATAAATAATCCTCAACATTAAATTAATATCAATGTATGTAAATAATGGGTCATTATATTTGGTATCAGAGGGAGATCATAATTAATCATTGGAATCACTGATGAAATTTCCTTAGTAAGAATTAAAAGGATATCTGAACGAATAAGTTAAAATTCTATTATTTAATAAATTATCGTGAATAATGAAGTATAAAACCTAATGTTTCCAAAATTGATATTTCTATTCTTGATTATGTGGTTTCCCATTAGGAGAACCAAGAATTTGTTATCACGTTAATTTTGAATGTGATGGAAAATTCAATGAATGTCCTCTTGAGAAACCAAATGTTATGGGAGCTATAATGACAAATCTTATTCCCATTATAACAAAACATTATCCATCTATGAATCATGTATGACATCCAAATTCAAAAATAAGGGAAGAACATTCTATAAATCCCTTTATGAGGCAGCGTCTACATTTTTTCATTGGGTCTTCTAATCCATTTTTGGATGAACAATGGATCAGTGCCACTAAAATCATAGTTTTAGTACTCCTATGTTTAAAACAAGATAAATAAATAATATAAATCTATCATTTATAAGGTGAATCATATAAATAGTTGAACCTTATCAAGAATATGAGGAAATGAGAAATAAAATGGGTCAATGGAATGGGATGAGTTTAAGAACATATTTTTAAATAACTAAATTCCATATATTCTTTGAAAAAATATGGGGAAGGATATCCTTGAACATAAGAAAAATTATGATGAATCTGTTCGTACAAAATAATCAAATATTAAATTACTTTCAAGGTATGCTCCTATAATTCTTATTTAACTTAAGAGTAAAATTTATCTATTATTTAGTGGCATAAAACCAAGTATTCTAAGTGAATAAGTCATAAGGTAATTCAATAGTGATGAGGAAATCATTTGTTGTACTCTCAAGTTTGATATAGAGATTGGAGTGACCCAACAGTCCTATGGGTGTGATATGAATTGAAAAATGGAATTCAAGGAGAAATGTAAAGGACAAACTAAAAAAATATGTGTTTCCATTATTCTCAACAAGTGGAGAGAATCATGTAGGAAATACTCTAAATGGTACTAGTAAATGTTTCATGTGTGGAAGAGAAGGACATTTGGTAGTTTAATGTTGAAGTGATGGGGAAAAGATTTTAAATGATGTGAATAGAGAAAATACGACACATAATTCACCTCATGGAGTTCAATCATTCAATTTAAAGGAAATAGGTAATTATGAAAATTCATTCCCTAACCCAAGGGTTATTAATTTTGATTGGAATCCGCAAATTTTCATGGCCAAATACAAAGGAAAGTAACATGAAATCTCTATCAGTGATGTGGATTACGATAATGAATTGGTGAAAGGTAAACATACCATTCAATCTAATGGTGAAAATGTTTTATTTGATTCTAGATCCACCCACTATTTTATTTATGAAAACTTTCTACGAGTATCACTGTATTACCTCAATACTTAGATGTTGTGTTAGTTGTGAAAACTCATAATGGCACAATTTTCAGATTAAATGTTTATAATTCTTCTCTAGTTGGTGTTTTTGGGAATGTATTTCCAAAAAAAATTGATCCTTCTTATAGGGTAATTTTATGTGATTTTTGCATGGATTAGCATTCTCTGTATGGACTCTTTATCAATTTCCAAGGAAGGGAATTCAAATTTCATATTCATGATCAATCCATGATCATATATCAATTCAAAGATGAATATAACCTTCAGGTAGATATTTCTATCATCTTGGTGGTATTGATACATATAAATGAATTTTATATATCCGAAATGGTTGGGGAGAAACTAATAATAAATAATACACCCATTGTATGAAAATTTGATGTAGTCCTTTTGGAAGAATTCCTAGGACTTCCACCAAATTGTGAAATAGAATTTTCAATAGAACTCATACTGGTTTTTATTCTTATTTCAGAGACACCTTATTGATGGACACAATTGATTTGTATGAATTGAAGAATAAATTCTAAGGGATGGTTAGAAAGAGATTCATATTCTCTAGTGTGTCACCTTAGGGTGCACTTGTTCTATTAGTAATGAAGAAAGATGGATAAATGAGACTCTGAATTGATTATTGAGAACATAACAAGATAACTATAGATGACTTATTTGAACAACTATACAAAGTTCAATACTTTTACAACATTGATCATCATTCATAATATCATTAACTAATGGTCATGAAGGAGGATATACCAAAGACAGCATTCCGTACAATGTATGGACACTATGAATTTATAGTAATGCATTATGGTATTACTAATGACCCAGATATCATCATGGATTTAATAAATAATGTATTGGGTGACAATCTTGATCATATGTTGGTAGTCCTTATAGATGTTATTCTAGTTTATATGAATAGAAATGATGAAAATAAAGATCACATGAGAATTATACAGATGACCCTGACAAAAGATAAGATTAATAAAAACGTTAACAAGAGTGAATTTTTTCTATAATAAGTATTATTTTAGTGTAGCATAATCCCAACAGAGGGGATATCTATGGTCCATAACAATCAAAAGTTATTTAATGTTCACAAGGACCAATAAAAGTAATGAGGTCCATAGTTTTCTAGGTTTGGTTGCATATTATCAGTGTATTGTGAAATATTTTTCAAAATTATCAAATCTATGCACCTCGTTGAATATAAAATTAGTTAAATTCGTTTGTATGGATGAATGAGTATATAATGTCAAGGAGATCAAAAGAAGGTTATCTGGTAGAGCCATGCTCACACTGCCTTGTTGTGGAGAATGGTTTGTGATCTAAAGTGATTCATCCAAAATGGTTTTGGGATGTGTTCTCATGAAAATTGTTATGGTGATATCTTATTACATACAATTACTGAAAATCTAGGAGAAAAATTTCCCAAGTCATGATTTATAGTTAGATACCGAAATTATTATAATAAATATTTTGAAGAATTATCTTTATAGTATATGTTTTGATAAATATACTGGTTATAAAAATTTAATGTATATATTCACAAAAAATGAGCTAAATATGTGTCATAGAAGATGAATGAAGTTGATTAATGAATATGAAAGGTCAATAAATTACCACCCTTGGAAAGAGTTAGTAGTGGATGATTATTTGATTCAAAAGGACAATTCTATCATATCAATGGTGAGGATCACAAAAGATCTAAAATTTAATTATTTAGAAAAGATGGTTCTTGAAATTTTAAATGGATGAGTTAAATATTATCTTTATAAAATGAATCTTCAACCATCTATAAAAGTGAATATTAATTAGTTTTAGACAGAAGATGTAGAGTTACAAAAGAAGGTGAGAGATTTTATTGAATTACACCGTGATTGTAATATAAAAATAAGGTTAGAGAATCAGGTTTTTATTCATCCCATGTCAAATTTAAAGAAGTATCTATTGGGTGAAGTTCATAGTTATTCAATCCCTATTTAACCTAGAAGCCTAGAGATGTACAAGGACCATAATGAGTATTTATGTTGTGATTTAATAAACATATATGTGTCTGAATAGGTCTCTCGATACATGGTTTTTCAGAAATATAATGTTGAGAACAGTTGTTTAAGGGGATGATACAACCATTACCCATACCATAATGGAAATGGGAAAACATTAGTGTCGACTTTGTCATCAGACATCAAAAATTTCTAAAGGACATAATGCTATATGAGTTATATTTTATTTCCTTATGATGTTGGTACACTTCGTTGCGATTAGAGAGAGTTTCTATCTTGATCATCTTTCCAATAAATATGTAAAGTAAGAGGTAAGATTGTATAGAGTAAAACATTACATTATATATGATCATAACCTGAGGTTTACATTGATATTCTTGAGAAATATTCAATAGGATATTGATGCGGAGTAATTTTTGAACAATTTTTATTATCCTTAGACAGATGGTCAGTCTTAATGGTCTATTCAAACATTATAAGGCATATAAAAATAAAGCACTAGGAATGTCAAAGGATAGTGGGATCAACACCTACCATTGGTGGAATTTTCTTAAAAATAACATTCAATCTAGTATTCAGATGACTCCTTACGAAGACCACCATGGGAAGAAGTGCAGAACTCTGACTTGTTGGGATGAAGAAATGGAAATAATGCTATTAGGATCTTCTCTTGTTGATGAAATATAAGGAAAGGTCAGATAAATTAAACGATACATAATGGAATCTAAAATTTATTTTGACAATTAAAGAAAGGACCTAGTTTTAAAGTGGGTGATAAGGTGTTTCTATGAATATAACTTTGGATTTGACTAATCATATTTTGATTGAATGGGACGTTCACCCATAGGTATATCGGTCCTTTGGAAAATATGGATCGTGTTGGGATGGTATCTTACCAATTAGTGTTTCCACTATATCTATCTCAATTTCATGTTATATTCCATGTATCCCTCATAAAGATATTTATAACTAATCTTATAAATGTTCATAAATCAAAATTCTCTCCACCAGTGTAGGATCATTCATATGAAGAACAACCGATAGAGAATCTGGATCATAGAGAAAAAGTTCAATGAAAAAAGACCACATGTTTGGTTAAAGATTTGTCAAAGAACCACCAATTTGAAGAAGCTATGTGGAAAATGAGGATGTAATGGAAGAGATATATCCTCATTATTTTTTAATCAATTGATGAATTTCAAGGGTGAAATTTAGTTTTAGTGGGTAGAATGCATCAATCAGATGTTTTTTTAAAATGTTTTCTCTATACATTTTTAATTATTCAATATCTTGCATTACACAAAATCACGAGTTTAAATGAACCACTAAATTATATTAGTATAAATTTATCATTTTAACCCAAAAACATATTAGAAAAAATAAATATAAATAACTCATGAAAATTTATGATGAAGTCATTCACTTACAATTAATTTGTACCAATAAAAATAAATTACATATTTGAATTATTATATTAAAAATTTGAGTTAATTATTCTTATAAAATGAAATTAATGAAATAAATATTTTATATAATTAATAAAATATATTTGGAATTCATCCGGTAGATATTTTTTCCCAAGGGTATGAATATATCCTATTCGATGTATAGAAACCTATATTTTTAAAAGTGAAATTTTACTTCCTTTTAACGGTGAACAGTTTTAAATTAAAATTTTGAAACATTAATAAATTTTATAAGATAATATAAATAAATATTTAGAATAGGGGTATAGAAATTTACATTGGATGAATTTTTTATATTTTTCTTATAAAATTCATGTTTTTATTAATAGTAAAAATGCTTTAAATTTTAATTTAAACATATTTTATCATCAAAATAATTTATAACTATAAATTATAAAATTTAATTGTTTTAAGTTTTAAATCTAATATACTTTTATCATTAGGTATTATTTATTTCAATGGAATTAATTCTTCATTGAATTTAGATGAAAAAAATATTTCAATCTTTTGCATTTTTTGAATTTTAAAAACATGATCTCCCTTTCCAGAATGGGGAATAATTTTAATTTAATTATTATAAAATCTGTGTTTCTAATTTTGGAAAATTGATTCCATATTTTTATTAGTAGCCCCAAATTATTTAAATATGTTTATTTTATTTTAGGGAACTATTAAGAGTAACATTAGTAAATTTTATTAATATAATAAAAGAGTAAATCAGGTAATTTAGGGTAATAATACTATTATAATATAACCCTAACACTTGTATTAATATCATTGGATGAGATTGTTTTGACCTAAATCATCCTTGGGTATAAATGGTGTCTTTTGGAATCCAATTGGACTAGATTAGAACATTTAATTTATATTATTTTATGTAACATTTAATCATGGCGTACCCAAATATTAATAACTATATCATTTTCTAAAATAGGGTTATACAAAAGATAAAATTTATTATAAATACTCATTTTAAATATAATAGGTTTTTCTTTATAATGAAAAATTATTTTTAACGTTTAGGAAATAAATAATTTTCTTATAGACATATAATTTATTTATTCATCAATAATTTATTGGATGAGAAATAAAAAAATAATTATTATTAAAAAGATAATAACAATTAAAATATCCAAATACATGACCAAATATTATTTATCGAGTATATATAGACCATAAACATCGAATGGTCGAACTAGGACACATTTGGTGGCTTATAGAAGATATTCTGATGCTTATATTACTTTTTTAAATTGATATTAATGTAGTCACATTCAAAATTTGATCAGTAAAACATTTTAAATGTTGGATTTTAGATAAAATAAATTTGAATAAAAAAACATTTATAAAATATATTAAATTTTTATTAATCATTGTATTTAAGTTTTAATTTTTATCCAAAAAATGATTACTTTAAATAATTACACAAAATAGTTGTAGTGATTATTTTATTAACATATATAATAAATTAAAGTTATTAAAAATAATAAAATAAAAAAATTTTGAGTTAATAAAAAAACTAATAAATTTTAAAAATTAACATTTCATATTATAGATATAATTTATTTATTATTTTATGTTAACTTGTTATCAAAATATTTTTTTGAATCAGTGAATTAAATAGTGTCAAAATTTCGCACAATTGATTGTTTATAAAAATATTGTTTTATTAAATTATTTAATTATATTAAAACATTATTAACAAATATTATAATTATGATATAGAATAATGTGTTCTATATTATTTAATTATTATCTAATATACATCATATAAGTACATATTTAAACCTTTTAATATTGAATTACTTGTTACAATATTTAAAGTTTAAAATGAATAATGATGTATTAATTAAAATGATTAGGTTTAAATTGAATGAAATACTTATCAAAATTTTATTTCCTGATGATACTAGAACCATACCAAATCTAATATTATAATATTGGTCATTTTGGATGTTTTTAGGGGGTTTTACTTGATTATAAATTAATATTTATGGAGTTTCCAAAAGTGCTCTTCACCACAATTATTAAAGGGAACGTCCTCACTCACTTCTTTGAATCACATTAAGCTTTTATTCATGGATATCCCATTACCTTTTCCATTATAAACTTCACTAGTAACATTCTAGAGGTTATTTTCTTCTCTAAAGACTATATCGAATGACAAATGGGGATATTTAGAGGAAGCACGTCGAAGAAGAGGTAATCTCTTCTACTAACTCATTCACACTTCTTTTTCTTCTACTTCCTATTCACAAATTGTTTCACAACTAATTAATAACAATAGTATCAGATATATACTGAGTTCTTAATACAGATAATAAACATCCATATTCCACCTTCTATTCGTCTAATGAAAAATGAAATCACCACACATGCATATGTACGGAATACCGTCTTCATGACATAGTGTAATATGTTTTTACCACACCCTTATGTGGATGAGTATAATGATGGAAATAAAAACTATATATTATTATAATAACATTATATTTATTATTTAATATTATACGCCATCCACTTTAATAACATTCCTCAATTATGGGAATTATATCGCCCCTCGTGCGTATGTACGACCTATAATCTCCATGATGTGATGCGATTCATTCTAAATAATATTCATTAAATCATGATTATATAAATTAAATGAATTAATAAATATGATTTATATTATAGGAATATCATCCATTAAATTATATAAAAAATAATAATAAGAGGAACTTATCTTGAAAATCTTGCTTAAAAAATAATGATGATATCGATTGATGGAAGAATAATAATGATACAAACAAACCATTGATAATATGACCATATATGATATCATAAAAGTTACCATGAATATTGAATAGGTAAATGGAACTATTTAAATTATTTTAGAGGAGATTCATGTATATACAAAGGAAATTTGAATATAGGTAAGGGATAATTTCACAAGATCACTATTATCAAATATTATTTATATGTAAGTATTTAATCAGTACATTGATCATCCACACACATTTTTCCGAAATAAGAAATATTATTTCTATTCATATAAAAAATTAAATGTCAATTTTACCCATTGGAGAATATTTTTCAAATGGATTGAAAGGATTATTTTTTCATTATTTTTTATGAGTTAAATTTTGTCTTTTCCGGTAAAAGTATGAGGAGAATGTATTTTTACCTTATATGGTATGAAATAATTTTCTACATTTTTATAATTCCTTATTTATTTGAAGCTTCCTATACATGATTTGATGATTATATTGAAATAATTTATTGTATTTTAGAATTTATTGGCATTTTGATATAAGAATATTTTTTGGAAGAATGGATATTTTAATCAATAATTAATTTCAAGTGTTCAATGAAAATTACATACCATATAAGATGGAATTAATTTACAGGGTTATGTTTCAAGAATATAATCCCTATTATTCCTATGGTTTTATTTTTTTTATGATGTAATTTTACTTATCAAATCCATTTTTTACATATATTATGTTATTTTGAAATGATGTTTAAAAACCCATTTTATTCATTGAGTTATTCTTTGATGAATGATTTATATTATTATTGTACAATAATGAATGATTACTTTATGAGATGGGTGGGACCCATATCTCCATCATATTCACTGGGTAATGATTTATATCTCAGGAGATAGACATGGATGGAATTGGAAATGACACTAGTAGAAAAATCATTTTCAACGTCGTTAATTTAGTGTCAGTTTCATATAAACCAATGTAAAATATTTTTGTGGAGACTTTTTGGCATCGGTTATTTAGAAACCAATGAGAAAAAACTAAAAAAAATAGTTTTCGTGTCATTTTTTAAAATAACTGATCCCAAAAAATAAATAAAAAACGTTTTGGCGTTGGTTTTTATGAAAACTGACACCAAATATTTAAACGAAAAATTACAGTGTTTTATATAATTCTTTAAGCTTTTATTTGACTGGTCAAGGATCAAAAACAGAGTTATGTTGTAAGTTGATCTTCTCTAAAATAAGTCTTAATGATGTCAAATTTCAAATTCCATAACTTTTAATCTGTAACTCTGTTTTAGCTACATGACTAGTCAAATCGATGTTTAAGAAATTATCTAAAATATGGTAAATTTTGATTATAAATTTTGGAATCGTTTACCATAAAAGATGATGCCATACCCTTTTTTCATTTAATTTTTTTTAAAAACAGATGCCAAAAAATAATTTTTTTTACTTTTCGCATCGATTTTCATAAAAACAGACCCCAAAACGTTTTTTGTTTTTCGCCTTGGTTTTTGAAAAAACAGACGCCAAAAATAATTTTTTTCCTTTTCTCGTATGTTTTTTTAAAAACAACATGAAACATATATTTATTTAACTTTTTAGCATTGATTTATTTAAAAACTGATGCGAAAAATGATATCGATTGGAATTTTTGGTGTAGGTTTTCATAAAAAACCGACACCAAAAGACCATCGTATATTCTCTTTTGCGCCGGTTTCAAACAAAACTGACGCCAAATAGTATTCTCTAATATACACGATTAGAATTTCAATTTTCTTCACAACGTGTGTTTAACTTTTACAAATCCCACCTACATTTTCATACAACTAAATTGAAAATATTTTCATTTACTATACATAAATTTATTTTACTTTCATTCATCACTTTTAACCTCTTTGATTCAATCAAGTTTTCAACGCGACATCAATTGTTAATTTGAATACGGTACCTATTCTATTCATTCGTTTTCATTATTATTAATTTTCTTTTATTTGTAACCAAATCAATTATATTTCATATAATGATGATTTACTTTTATTATCAAGTTAAAAATATAAACCTTTCAGATGAGATTTACCAACCATAGTGTAAATTTAATTATCGATCATCATTTTCATTATCGAAAGAGTTTTTCTCGAAATATAAGAGATTTGATGATAAAAAACATATCATTTAAATGGAGGCTCTAATAACCATTGAAATATGATTGATGTATTTTGTATATTTTATATCATTTGGTAGATGTCATTTTATGTCATGTTTATCTGGTTTTCTTTAGAACGAGTTGTATCAATCGAAACTTTGACATGTTCAACTTCCAATAACCATAACATTTGATCTGTAACTCCGTTTTAGCTCCACAACCGATCAAATCGAAGCTTAGGAAATTTTCTAAAACACAGAAGAAAAAATATTTACAATTTTTCGTTCGTTTTTGTAAAAACCGAAGACAAAATTAAATTTTTACCATTTATGGGGTTTGTTTTTTTCAAGAACTGATGCCAAAAATGTTTTTTCAACTTTTGGGCATCGTTTTTTAAGGAAACTGATGCCAAAAATGGTGTAGACGGTTTTATTTGGCCATGGTTTTTTATAAAACCGATGCTAAAAACAAATGATACTCGTCTTTGGTGTTAGTTTACAAAAACCAATGTAAAAGGCATATTTTTTATGTCGGTAAATAAAAAAACCGAAGTTAAAGACCTATTTTCTACTAGTGTGATCTTTTTTTAGTATTATAGGGATGGAATGGGGAGTGAAATCTGTTTAGTAATGTATTTTTTCAAGCTATGATGGACCTGGAAATGTTCCTTGACTAGATCGAAATAATTATCTATATTTATTTTAAAGTCACAAAATTTCATGTCTTTTGTTATGTCTTTTGGGATTTTGTTCATTTATTCTGATGTGATTTCATGATTTATCCCAGGTCATGATATCACGATCATTGATATATAGGATAATATTTTCAAATGTAATGTTCTTATATCTTTTGATTATGATATGCTTGATATCTCCCTTAGTTACACTAACATAGCATTTGATCCCACTCATTCATATGATTATTGTCCCCTAGTTATGAAGAATGGTATTATGTAAGATATGTCAAATGGGGGGTCTAGTTAATAATAAATAAGTGGGTGACAATGAATAAGACTTATGATGAATTTGTTTATGTTTCCCATTTTCCAAATAATATATACCTTTACAGTTTTGTTGTTTCTTTTGTTATATTTTGTAATGAATATTATTCATCATTTAAGTAATATCAATGTTTTTAAACTCGGGGGAATTATATCAATTATAACTCCAATATCCATTATATACTGGAGTTTTATTGTATTATTGAAATAATTTATCATTAACACTCTTCTCCTCACATTCTGTTCTAAAAATGAAAACATCGTATTTGAGTTGTCAATTCACTCCCTTCATGGATGGTGTCATTTCATTTTCCATTACTCCCTTCATGGATGGTCATAAAAACATTATTATTTTTGAATTAGTTTATATTATATATATTATATGTAATATAACGTTTTGGAACCAATATATTAACACAAATATAAATAAAATTATATATTTTTGTGATCGTCGTAAAAATAGCTAAGATAAATTAAATAATTTTCTTTAATGTTTTATCTAGTGAATCATCCTCATATGATATAACCAAATTATATATAAAATTATTAAATCTTATTTATGTTCAATAATTATTTTTAATTTATATTATGGATAATTATTCCCATTTTTCTTGTACATCCATAATTGTTTTCATGTGAATCAATCATCAAAACCAACAAAACAAACACTCTTAGGCAGATAGAATTAAAATACATAGTAGATAGTAATGGCCATAAATGAAATTAATTAAATTTTAATAAATTAGATACATGGATAAAAGGTTATGTAGTTAGTAATTAATTAATTTAATTTTATAATATAATATAAGAAATTAAACTGAAGAAACCATTCATACATAAGGTAGTGGATTCTCATTGAACCTCTATTTCCCTTCAAGATATGATTTCTCTATCTTCACATCATTTTATTTATATGTTTTTTTATACTACACAATTTTCTGTGTGTGTTCCAACCATATTCACCTAGATAAATTCCACATTCTTTTATGGGGAAAGTGATTTTATATAGGTTTCCCCTTTCAATTCCTCTTGAAAAGCAATCTCGATTAAAGTAAACTTCCCAATTTTTTACCCATTTTCAAGTAGACTTCATATAATATTTCAATCTTCCAATATTTTTATAAAATAATCCATTGTATTATGAAAATTTAACATTTTTAATTTATATTTTTTGTAAACAATTTTTCATTTTTCACTATAAAGACTCTTTTATCTATTCCCTTAAACTATATTGAAGTGGTTTATTAATAAGTATTCTAAATAACTATTTTTCATATTTACATTTTTTTACAAAATTTGACATTATCTATACATATTTTCATTATTTATTTTTATATTTGATTCAAATACAATCTTACATGTACACCTTTATGATACACCCATTTGTTATGCCTTGTGTCATTATTACGATGCTCATTTCATTCCATGGGAAACCCATGTGTTTGTTCCATATGATTTATTATATATGTAGAAAAAATATGCATGAAAATTTTATAATGGTAGTTCGTAGATAGTTATCCAATTTATTGGGTAATATTTAGGCTCATTAAGTGTAATATTGGGATTGGGAGTAAACTTGATTCCTTTGTGAAATTTTTCCACCTTGTCAATGGTCATGGATGTTGTCCTGGACTCATTATTATGTGATGTTGTATGTTTTTTCCAAATTACAATTATTCCATGATTATATTACCCAATATACTACATGTCTTTCATGTAACATCCCAGGTAAATAAAGAATAAATAATTTTCATATTTATTAATATTTACAAATTAAATATTAATTTTAATTAAAAGGGGTTTCTACGTTCGATAGCGTACTCGGTACGCAACGATGAGTTTCTTTGAAAACTTACGTTGCACACAAGTAATAAAATAATATTATTTTAAATGTTAGTTAACGAGTAGCCGTTTTACGGGCGGTAATGGATAGAAATAACTAAAATATGATTATATATATTTTTTAAATGTTTTTACATTTATCCAATAAAAGCTAAAGGCTTAAAATTTGGAAAGAATTCAATTTTAGGCTTTTATACCCTAATTTTCACTAAAGGTTCACTTATCGCCTTTTGATGGAGAACTGTCATTAAATATAGTTTTGATCACTCTTGTACATTCTTTTGGACCAAATAAAACTCTTCTTTAGAATCAGGACATCAAAATTTACTTTGTGTAAATTTTTGGTACCTTTCTGATAAAGTTCATTTTTTTAATGAATAACGTAAAATGTTGTATTTTAATTCAAAACCACTTTTTAATCTAATTTATTTATATGATTAGATTATCTTTTGAATTGTTTTTAAAGTGAAATTAGAAAATATTTTTACCATTAAATCCAATAGTGGTCGTTGGAATTAATTTCACTTTGAAATCGAACTTAAACTAGTGTCAATCTTTTGATACTTATTGTTTCATAAAAACACGCTATTTGCTCTGACAGCGGGAATTAATTATTAAATTAATTAATGTGACTTATATGTTTTGAATTTTGTAAAATAGACTTCATTTTTGAATTCTTAATATCAAATATAGCTTAGGGTGAATTTTTGGTAATTTTATGAAAAACTTCAATTTTTGATGAATAGTGAAACCACTAAGTGGTACTTATAAAGACTGATTTTCTGTTTAAATGAAATTTTTCCATCATTGTGTTTTTAATTTCAAAAATCCGACATACATGGTTGTCATTAAGAAGTAAAATGTGGTTCAATGAGATTATAATAATTTTTTTGGCGAATAGTAACTTATTAAGTTCTTAATCGCGATTAGTGGTAATTAGTGTAGTTTAAGGTAAAAATAATGCTTTAATAAAATAATATGAGCTTGACACATGTCCTACCCTAATTGGTTGTGTCATGGCCAACCAAGACAAGCCATGGGTCAACTTGGGGACCCCATGGAGACACTTTGGTTAGGAAATGACATAAATAACTTTTTATTTAATGTGAAAGTAAAAATGACACAAACATAATATGTTTTACAAAAACAATTTTTACATGGAGTTATAAAGATCATATTTTTGATTATAAATAGTCATTGGAAAGATAAAACGATTTACTACATCATTATATTTTTTTTATAATTTTTATACATTAAATAAATTAAATTATTTATGACATATTAATGATGCAGCGATGACATCATTATTTGACGATTTAAATAAAATGGAAAGATAATGTAAACTCTATGAACTACAAATGTCCAAAACCAATTGGATGAGTGGATTTAGAACCCTTATCACCTTATACACGAATTATATCAATGTGGGACCTTTTAAAACCGAAACAAATTTTCAAATAATGTAATATTTCTTTACTTTCCAAAAGTGCCCCTCCTCTCCTCTTATAAAAGGCCCCCACCTCTACCTCATTTCACACACTCCTCAAGCCTTTGGCTCGGCCAACCCCTGCCCATTTACTCTCTCCACATCCCTCTCCTAATCCAAGAGGATTCCCTTTGGGCATAATCCTTTCAAAGGAAGCCTTTAGGCTCAAATCAAAAGGAGTTACACTTTTAAAGGCAATTCATTCTCTCATGTTCATTTGTTTTATTTTGCTTCTCCAACCCTATAAACTATTTTTATTTACTTATTTGGTAACAAAAACAGTATCTCCAATATACTAGGATGTTTTTATAAGATTTATTTGAGCTACACTCTCACACAACTACATAAAATGGTTAAAGAACATACGGTTTCCGTGGATGGCGAAATTCTGCCTCCCGAAATGATGATTGTTCAATACTCATTTAACACCTTCAAGGGTGGCCATTATGATGTCACTATTTTTATATATGATATATAATATGTTTATGTTTTCTTTAAGCTTCTGTATTTTTCATTTTTTGAATACCATTATGGTTTCCATTATGGGTAAACACGATATCTTCATTTAAGGAAGTGCGGACTACCGCCCCCTCAAAGTGATGTGATTCGTTAATGCCATACGTGGGACGTATAAAGGATGGATTTAATGTTATTATATATGATGTTATACTGGAATTATAATATAACTCTATGTCATTATTATTTCTTTCCATTAAAGTATGAGATAGAAATGAAAGTAGCGTTCATGCGTACGTACGGCTTACCGTCTCCATGAACGGTGCGTTTCATTTCTTATCCCCAAATGTAATGTACTATTAAAAGTACATGTATATAATGGATATATATAATTAATGATATATCTAAATGATGAATATAATTCTGGAATTAAAATATACATACCTCTCATTTAGTTTTAATTCCATTAATATGACAAAGAAATGAAAGTAGCGTTCATGCGTACGTACGTCTTACCGTCTCCATGAATGGTGCATTTCATTTATTACCTATAAATGATTATGTAATATTATAAATACATTTATATGCTGGATATATATGATATATATGATATCCAAATCAGGAATTTCATTCTGGATATAAAGAACCTTTGACCACACGAACAACATGTAATTGTAAGAAGTCCACTTTCGACTTAAGAACCAAATATTGAGAAAACAAACATTATTAACTTAAATGGTTACATAATGTTTATAAAATGGAAATAAGTGATATAAAAGGAATAATGAACTTTAAAAAGGTTCTTAATCAAGTATAAATTAACTCAAGTTTATTATTCAGGACGTTAAAGAACGATCGAGTCAAGTCTGACCCGAGGTAAGGGACTTCGTCTCAATCTCCTTTCATTGAGGCATATTTCGTTTTATACACAACTTTCTTTTATACGGTGTATAAAACACTTTGACCTTTACTTTTATACAAAAGGAATATTTTTCTACGAAGCGTTTTACTAAACAACAAAAAGGAATGTTTTTTTAATGTACGCGGTGAAAACGACCTTTTCCGCCGCCGTGAGTATTTTTTTGGTCTTTGGCTTTCTCAACAAGTCGTAATGTTTTTAGAATAAAATAAATACCATATACTCTTTTATGTATTTTGGTATTGAAAATGGGTTTGAAAAAGGATTCTATTATGTCAATATATTTATGATATATTGTGATTGAAATGTGGAAATGTTATCATTCCTTTATATTGGTTTTATGTTTTATGATTTTATACTGGTACATGGACATTTTAACGGGTGGTTACGTTATAAACCATATGACGGGTGGTGCCGTGAATACCAGGACGGGTGGTTACGTTATAACCTCCAATGCATTGGGTATGGAAGTCGGCCGTATGGCTATTCCATTAAGTATGTATGGAAATTGGTTGTATGGCTATTCCATTAAGTGATATGTGTGGAAGTCGACCGTATGGTTATTCCACTTTAGTATGTTTATGTCCCAAGTTACCTTTATATATGTTATGTGTTCTTTATATGGGTTTTATGGTAATACTTTGGTTACAAAAAGGTAAGTAATGATACTTTATTCAGTGAAGAGTTTTTACTACTTCATGAAGGTGAAGGTATTACTTTGATAGAGTATACATGGTTTACTTGATTTTGAAAAACTAACAGTTTTCATTCTTTGTGTATCTCTTACTGAGCTTTTTATGCTCACCCCAAGTTTTTTTGAAATGTTTTTCACAGGACTTAATGTGGAATAAGGTCAAGGATGGGATCAAGGGAATGTCATGCTATATAAAACATAGAACTAGACATGTTTCTTTCAAGAGTTTTTTTTATTATGGAAACTTAGTATAAGTGACTACTTTGTAATCTTTTGAGATGTAATAGTTATGTTCTAATTCTCTAAAACTCTAAACCTGAAAATATCATCAACGTGAATTATTCATTTAATTCAATATTAAGTAAGGTTTAAGGCCGGGGCCTTATAGTTGGTATCAGAGGTCGGTTTAGACAACTTTAGCAGTTAGAAAGGTGTTAAATTATAATATGATTGAAATAATATAGCATTTACGGATTACCATGTTGCTTCGCCTAAGATATTTCTGTGTTCAGAATGGTTTTCCGCAGAGGAAACAAATAAGCTATGTTGGGACGACATCAGGAGGAAGATGACCTTCCAAATCAGCAACCTGAGATGGTCGGAATCATAACTGAACAGTTTGTTGCAGAGATGGCACAATTGACTCAGCCTATAAATTGTGGTGGTATCCATGCACGAGATCAGCCAGATCAACCGCAGAGGAACATGTCAGTGGTGGAACATTTCATGAGGCAACATCCCCCATCATTCAGAGGATCATCTAACCCTGTACAAGCTGAAGTGTGGATTAAAGCATTGGAGAAGATTTTTGATGTCATGGGGTGTTCAGAACATCAAAAGGT
Source organism: Viscum album (assembly GCA_963277665.1). Lineage (NCBI taxonomy): Eukaryota > Viridiplantae > Streptophyta > Magnoliopsida > Santalales > Viscaceae > Viscum > Viscum album. Next base: position 2,128,563,039 of record OY728119.1, read on the forward strand.
TAGTCTTTCTATTTACCGTTTTGAAGGTGAAGCTGATCAGTGGTGGTCGATGGTGAAAAATATAAGGGATAGTGATGAGATTGAGGATCTTCACTGGGATGAATTCAAAGGTATGTTTCTTGAGAAATATTTTCCTAAGGTGGTTCATCTTAGGATGGAAAAACAGTTCCTAGAATTGAGGCAGGAGGATGATTCAGTGGCTGCTTATGAAGAAAAGTTCACTCGATTGGCAAGGTATGCTCCAAACTTCATACGAGATCTTGATAGTAAAATAAACCATTTTTACTCAGGGTTAAAGCCAAAGTATCGAAGGGATTTAGCTTCTCGTGAGTTCAAAAGTTATGAAAAACTTTTTTGATGTGCGGAGAAGGTGGAAATGGAGTTTTCCAATGATCAGGTGTTCTGTGACAAACAACAGAATAAGAGGTCTAGTTGGCAGGCAAAGGGGAAGAATTCATCAAAGAAGCAAGGAGGTAAGAAAACCAAATATCCATCCTGTGAGAAGTGTGGTAAAATGCATCCTGGAGAATGTTTATCCAAGTTTGGTAAGTGCTATCGGTGTGGTAAGTCTGGTCATATTTCTCGTAACTGTAAGGAAGATGATCAAGCAGGAAATGAAAAGCCAACGGTAAGATGTTTTAAGTGTAATGAAATGGGTCATTATGCAAACGAGTGTCCAACGAAGAACTCAACTGGGGGAATGCAGCCAGACTACAAGCAGAAAGGGGTGGTGAAATCCTTTGCAAAAACTTTAGCAGATGTTGGGCCATCGAATGAAGTGGTATCAGCTCCAGGGAGCTCAGTATTTTTCGAAGATTGACTTGAGGTCGGGGTACCATCAGTTGAAAGTAAAATAAGCAGACGTTCTGAAGACTGCGTTCTTTACTAGATATGGCCATTATGAATTTGTAGTTATGCCTTTTGGGTTAACCAATGCACCTTCTGTATTCATGGACCTTATGAATAAAATTTTCCATGACTTCTTGGATAAGTTTGTGTTTGTGTTTTGAGGTTTGGGAAGAGTTGTTATGTGAAGCTCATAGTTCTCCGTTTTCAGTTCATCCGGGAAGTACTAAGATGTATAGAGATCTGTGGGAGTATTACTGGTGGGATTGAATGAAAAGATACATTGCTGATTTTACTGTGAAGTGTTTGACATGTCAACAGGTTAAAGCAGAGCGGCAGTTACCGAAAGGGATGCTTCAGACTTTACCAGTGCCAGAGTGGAAATGGGAAAACATATCCATGGACTTTGTTGTGGGATTACCGAGTACATCTCGAGGTAATAATGCAATCTGGGTTATTGTTGATCGCTTGACCAAATCTGTTCATTTCCTTTCTATACGAGATACTTTCTATCTAGATCAACTTTACCGTTTGTATCTTAATGAGATAGTCAGGTTACATGGAGTTCCTCTCTCCATTGTATCGGATCATGATCCGAGGTTCACATATAACTTTTGGAAAGGCCTTCAGAAGTTGTTGGGTACTGAATTAAATTTTAGTACAGCTTTTCATCCACAATCAGATGGGCAGTCAGAACGAACAATTCAGACATTGGAGGATATGCTACGAGCTTGTTCTATGGATTATCAGGGAAGTTGGGACCAACATCTTTCTTTGGTTGAATTTTCATATAATAACAGTTTTCATTCCAGTATACATATGGAACCATTTCAGGCAATATATGGGAAGCGGTGTCGAACTCCAGCTTTCTGGGATGAAGTGGGTGAAAGGAAGTTGATGGGACCAGAATTGGTAGAAGAGATGGCAGAAAAAGTTCAGCTGATTCAGAAACACATGAGAACAGCTCAGAGCAGGCAGAAGAGTTATGCGGATAACCGGAGGAAGGATCTATCTTTCGAGGTAGGTGATCATGTTTTTCTCTAGGTTTCTCCTTGGAAAAGTGTGATGAGATTTGCTAAGAAAGGAAAGCTGAGTCCAAGGATTATTGGACCATACGAAATTCTGGAAAGAGTTGGATCAGTTGCATACCGGGTGGCATTACCTCTGAGTTTATCTCAGGTACACAATGTCTTTCACGTTTTGATGTTGAGAAAGTATATGTCAGATCCATCTCATGTTTTGAGTCCAGAGGTAGTTCAACTGGAAGAGAACCTATCTTATGAAGAACAACCAGTCCAGATTCTTGACCACAGGGAGCAAGTGTTACGGAATAAGGTGATTCATCAGGTAAAGGTTATGTGGAAAAACCATGTGATTGAATAGGCAACGTGGGAATCTGAAAATGCTATGAGGGATAAATACCCCCACTTATTTTGATAAGTGAATAAAATTGCGAGGACGCAATTCCCAAAAGGGGGGAAGGATGTAACATCCCGGGTAAATAAAGAATAAAGAATTTTCATATTTATTAATATTTACGAATTAAATATTAATTTTAATTAAAAGGGGTTTCTACGTTCGATAGCGTACTCGGTACGCAACGATGAGTTTCTTTGAAAACTTACGTTGCACACAAGTAATAAAATAATATTATTTTAAATGTTAGTTAACCAGTAGTCGTTTTACTGGTGATAATGGTTAGAAATAACTAAAATATGATTATATATGTTTTTTAAATGTTTTTTCATTTATCCAATAAAAGCTAAAGGCTTAAAATACGGAAAGAATTCAATTTTAGGCTTTTATACCCTAATTTTCACTAAAGGTTCACTTATCGCCTTTTATTGGAGAACTGTCATTAAATATTGTTTTGATCACTCTTATACATTCCTTTGGACCAAATAAAACTCTTCTTTAGAATCGGGACATCAAAATTTACTTTGTGTAAATTTTTGGTACCTTTCTGATAAAGTTCATTTTTTAATGAATAGCGTAAAATGTTGTATTTTAATTCAAAAACTCTTTTTAATCTAATTTATTTATATGATTAGATTATCTTTTTAATTGGTTTTAAAGTGAAATTAGAAAATATTTTTACCATTAAATCCAATAGTGGTCGTTAGAATTAATTTCACTTTAAAATCGGACTTAAACTAGTGTCAATCTTTTGATACTTATTGTTTCATAAAAACACGCTATTTGCTCTGACAGCGAGAATTAATTATTAAATTAATTAATGTGACTTATATGTTTGGAATTTTGTAAAATAGAATTCATTTTTGAATTTGTAATATCAAATATAGCTTAGGGTGAATTTTTGGTAATTTTATGAAAAACTTCAATTTTTAATGAATAGTGGAACCACTAAGTGGTACTTATAAAGACTGATTTTCCGTTTAAATGAAATTTTTCCATCATTGTGTTTTGAATTTTAAAAATACGACATACATGGTTTTCATTAAGAAGTAAAATGTGGTTCAATGAGATTATAATAATTTTTTGGTGAATAGTAACTTATTAAGTTCTTAATCGCGATTAGTGGTAATTAGTGTAGTTTAAGGTAAAAATAATGCTGTAATAAAATAATATGAGCTTGAAACATGTCCTACCCTCATTGGTTTTGTCATGGCCGACCAAGACAAGCCATGGGTAAACTTGGGGACCCCATGGAGACACTTTGGTTGGGAAATGACATAAATAACTTTTTATTTAATGTAAAAGTAAAAATGACACAAACATAATATGTTTTACAAAAACAATTTTTACATGGGGTTATAAAGTTCAGATTTTTGATTATAAATAGTAATTGGAAAGATAAAAATATTTCCTACATCATAGTATTTTGTTTATAATTTTTAGACATTAAATAAATTAAATTATTTATGACATAATAGTGATGCAGCGATGACATCATTATTTGACGATTTAAATAAAATGGAATGATAATGTAAAATCTATGAACTAAACATGTCCAAAACCAATTGGATGAGTGGATTTCGAACCCTTATCACCTTATCCACGAATTATAGCAATGTGGGACCTTTTAAAACCGAAAAAAAATTTCAAATAAAGTAATATTTCTTTACTTTCCAAAATTTCCCCTCCTCTCCTCTTATAAAAGGCCCCCACCTCTACCTCATTTCACACACTCCTCAAGACTTTGGCTCGGCCAAACCCTGCCCATTTACTCTCTCCACATCCCTCTCCTCATCCTAGAGGATTCCCATTGGGCATAATCCTTTCAAAGGAAGCCTTTAGGCTCAAATCAAAAGGAGTTACACTTTTAAAGGTAATTCATTCTCTCATGTTCATTTGTTTTATTTTGATTCTCCAACCCTCTAAACTCTTTTTATTTACTTATTTTGTAACAACACCAGTATCTTCCATATACTAGGATGTTGTTATAAGATTTATTTGAGCTACACTCTCACACAACTACATCAAATGGTTAAAGAACATACGGTTTCCGTGGATGGCGAAATTCTGCCTCCCGAAACGATGATTGTTCAATACTCATTTAACACCTTCAAGGGTGGCCATTATGATGTCACTATTTTTATATATGATATATAATATGTTTATTTTTTCTTTAAGCTTCTGTATTTTTCATTTTGGGAATACCTTTATGGTTTCCATTATGGGTAAACACGATATCTTCATTTAAGGAAGTGCGGACTACCGCCCCCTCAAAGTGATGTGATTCGTTAATGCCATACGTGGGACGTATAAAGGATGGATTTAATGTTATTATATATGATGTTATACTGGAATTATAATATAACTCTATATCATTATTACTTCTTTCCATTAAAGTATGAGATAGAAATGAAAGTAGTGTTCATGCGTACGTACGGCTTACCGTCTCCATGAACGGTGCGTTTCATTTCTTATCCCCAAATGTAATGTACTATTAAAAGTACATGTATATAATGGATATATATAATTAATGATATATCTAAATGATGAATATAATTCTGGAATTAAAATATACATACCTCTCATTTATTTTTAATTCCATTAATATGACAAAGAAATGAAAGTAGCGTTCATGCGTACGTACGGCTTACCGTCTCCATGAACGGTGCATTTAATTTCTTACCTCTAAATGATTATGTAATATTATAAATACATGTATACGCTGGATATATATTATATCCAAATCAGGAATTTCATTCTGGATATAAAGAACCTTTGACCACACGAACAACATGTAATTGTAAGATGTCCACTTTCGACTTAAGAACCAAATATTGAGAAAACAAACATTATTAACTTAAATGGTTACATAATGTTTATAACATGGCAATAAGTGATATAAAAGGAATAATGAACTTTAAAAAGGTTCTTAATAAAGTATAAATTAACTCAAGTTTATTATTCAGGACGTTAAAGAATGATCGAGTCAAGTCGGACCCGAGGTAAGGGACTTCGTCTCAATCTCCTTTCATTGAGGCATATTTCGTTTTATACACAACTTTCTTTTATACGGTGTATAAAACACTTTGACTTTTACTTTTATACAAAAGGAATCTTTTTCTACGAAGCATTTTACTAAAAGACAAAAAGGAATGTTTTTTTAACGTACGCGGTGACAACGACCTTTTCCACCGCCGCGAGTATTTTTTTGGTCTTTGGCTTTCTCAACAAGCCGTAATGTTTTTAGAATAAAATAAATACCATATACTCTTTTATGTATTTTGGTATTGAAAATGGGTTTGAAAAAGGATTCTATTATTTCAATATATTGATGATATATTGTGATTGAAATGTGGAAATGTTATCATTTCTTTATATTGGTTTTATGTTTTATGATTTTATACTGGTACTTGGACATTTTAACGGGTGGTTACGTTATAAACCATATGACGGGTGGTGCCGTGAATACCAGGACGGGTGGTTACATTATAACCTCCAATGCATTGGGTATGGAAGTCGGCCGTATGGCTATTCCATTAAGTATGTATTGAAATTGGCCGTATGGCTATTCCATTAAGTGATATGTGTGGAAGTCGACCGTATGGTTATTCCACTTAAGTATGTTTATGTCCCAAGTTACCTTTATATATGTTATGTGTTCTTTATATGGGTTTTATGGTAATACTTTGGTTACAAAAAGGTAAGTAATGATACTTTATTCAGTGAAGAGTTTTTACTACTTCATGAAGGTGAAGGTATTACTTTGATACAGTATACATGGTTTACTTGATTTTGAAAAACTAACAGTTTTCATTCTTTGTGTATCCCTTACTGAGCTTTTTATGCTCACCCCAAGTTTTTTTGAAATGTTTTTCACAGGACTTAATGTGGAATATGGTCAAGGATGGGATCAAGGGAATGTCATGCTATATAAATCATGGAACTAGACATGTTTCTTTCATGAGTTTTTTTTATTATGGAAACATAGTATAAGTGACTACTTTGTAATCTTTTGAGATGTAATAGTTATGTTCTAATTCTCTAAAACTCTAAACCTGAAAAGATACTCAACGTGAATTATTCATTTAATTCAATATTAAGTAAGGTTTAAGGCTGGGGCCTTATATTTCACCCCTTTTTTATTCATGTTCCATAACTTTTTATATCATCATGTTATGCCTTCTAACCCATGTTATATGCTTGATTCCTATATTTATTCCCTTATTGGTATTTTTACATCATACATTTTTTTTCTATTGTTCTCTCATGTTATCCTATGAATATGTATGATATTAAATTATTTTAGGATATAATTATGGAGATTTAATAAAAGTTGTAATTTTACATTTCATTCTTTATAATTAAGTATGTTATCATCCATAGACACTAGACTTTATGGACCTTTTTTCAATTTACGGTTAATTTGACTAATATCATGTAATAATACCAGTAAAATTATAGGGTCTCTATATAATTCATTTATTGAAACACATATCATATAATGGGAAAATAAAACAATCTCTTAATAAGGGAGGCTGTGAAACTTAATGGTCATCAAATGTAATGCACTACAACGATTCCTCCTAGGAAGAAAAATTTTCAGAATTTAAAAGATTTCTTCAGAAGGTAATACTTATTCCCATGTACTAATATAGAGTGATTAAACATGTGTTAAAGTGGAGAACAATGAAAAAAACCAAAAAAACAACTATATGCGGAAAATATCATTAATATCCTTAGAAAATTTGGTAATAGTATAAAATTTTATTTCATGTTCTGTTTCCATAATGTGGAAGGATTATTTGACCATATAAACTAAGTGTATAGGTAAATATACATTCCAATTTAATTTCTTCATTTTCCAAAATATAATATATTTCTCTAAAATATGAGTATTCATGATGATTTTTTAATCCCTATAGCACTAAAATCAACTTTTAAAGGCCATATAATAATTAAATTTATTGTAAATGTATTCAATCTGTATTTATACATTAACCAAAACCACAATCAATATAACATATTAAGATAATCCAAAAAATGAGAAAACGTTCATATGATACCATAATATTCTAAATTAAACCACAATACCCACAGTTAAATCCAAAAAATCCCTAAATTACTATCCCTATAATTCATTCAATATTTCGTCCCTATGTTTGAAACACAAATATTAGATGGATTTGATCATATATTTTTCCATGATAAGTCAAATTTTATAATTTAATAATATAAGATAGTTTTCTAAAATAATCATAATATTTACGTTTAAAAATTATTCTAATGAGGACATTGTGTCGGCCATTGGTAGCGCATAAAACCATTATCATCATTTTTTCATGGAATTATGCCCACATTCTAGTTTAATTTTCTGGGTTTCCACCTAGAATATGGTTCCCCTTTTGTTCTTTAATCATTACTAAACTATTTCTTTAAACAATTCATGTTGTTTCTAGGGATTAAAAATAACACAACTGTAAGAAAAAAGATTTCAAAAAAGTCATTGATAACCTCTAAATGTTTACAACATAAAAAACTCAAGTATGGTGTCACAATAATTTGAAATTAGGATCATCCATTAAGTTATTGTCCTATGATGGTATCCATAAATCACAATATAATCTCATATGAAAACCAACTAATAACCAAATTTATCTAAACAGACATTGGATGCCAAATATTATTTCCCAGAACCTGCATTCCTGGATCCTATGATGAAAATAAATGATTTTACTTTCCCAGTTTTGATGCCAATAATTATGACCCTAAATGTTCATCTAAACCTTACACATGAAAAGAAAAAATGGTATCACTTACATAAGGAGTAATTTTTTATTATAATAGTATTATCAAATAAGGACAAACTCATGCACACACAATTAAAAAGTCTTTTAAATGATATTTAATCCCACTTAACCTAGATTTCTTTTCATATTAATGCATCATCATTATCAATATGAAATACCTTCAAGAATTAAAAAATAAAACAATATTATTTAAAACATTTGTAGAATCAAACATGAGAAGGGTGAGCTTAAATTCTTAGTAAGGGAAAAAATCATTTATAATTGAAGGTAGTCAATGAAAAAAATAATTCATAATGGTATGATGAAATTACTAATGTTTATTAGAGTATCATATAATAACTTATACTCATCAATACCTAGATCATAAAAAAAATATCGAAAATTCAACAGTAATTAGAATCAATAATAAAAATCCATGGGATATTAATCTTGATCATTAGAAACATTATACAGTCAAAACAAGAAATTAAAACCCATTTTTGTAACATAGATCATCATGATATTTACACCAGTTCAAATCCCATTAAAGACCCTTTTAATTGGAATAAACAAATGGTTAACAACCAATAGACTCATTATCTATCACATTGTAGATCCATAATGGGTCTAATCCTTTGTATAATCAATATCACGCTCAGTCATTCTTCACAAGTTATAATGTGGAAAAACCCTTAGTATAATTTAACTTAAAATAACCCATGATCTATAATGTGACTCAACCCTTTGTATAAGCTATATCAGGCTCATTTGTAACCGATAATTACCAATTACTATATATATAATAACCAACATACCTTATAAAACTCATAAAAACAATCAATATTCATTTATAACCTAATAATTCAATGGAAAATAAATGGGTTCCATAACAATATCATTGAAAAATGATCATCACATACTAAATAAATGAGTTTCATCAAAATATATTTTAAAAAATATTATCCTATGGAAAAGTAATGGGTTTCATAAAAATATGTTATGAAAATGATCAACCCATGATAAAGAAATGTGTTCCATAACAATTTGTTTTAAATAATATTAACTCATCTTGAAAATAATGATAATGGTTTGAATAAAAAATATCCCCAATGTAGGATAATTAGAAAAAAGTGTTTTCAAATTTTATGAATGTAATTATGATTAAATGATAATATAGAACATTATTTAGGGAAATAATCTTTAATAATTACAAAATATCCCATACAACATTGAATCATTTGAGTCATAATACATAGGAAAGAATAATATTAAATGGAACATATAATATCATAAAAATAATTATATTCATGATATATCATGTCAATGTTGAATTATGTACAACTTATGAAATTAGATAGTCGTATAATAGAACAACCATCTCAAAGAATTAAAATTGGGGCAAAAGAATACTATTTCATTGGTATCTTTGAAACTATAAACCCCATGAAAAATAGACAAAAAATGGATCTGTAAATCCCAAAAAAAATTATGGATATGAATCATGAAATAAATTCATGTTTATTATATACCCCACAAAACAAATACAAGAAGATAATATAGAATAAATCTCACATAAAAAAATGATACTATAAATCCCCTTATAATTGTTGTAACATCTGAATCCAAAACCCTAAAATTAATAATTCTAAAATGAAACATTTAAAAAATTAATATAAAATAATTTATGATATTAAAAATGAATGGATCAGTATATACAATAAACAAAATAGTAATGTAGTGAATATAATACTTATCTCAAAGATGTAAAAAATGTGAAATAAAAATATATAACAATGATTATGATTTTTCATGAATCACCTCTATCTTTATAAGAACCAGACATTTCTTGAGGGTTCATAAATAATTAAATTTTGGTTAAAATAGTTTTTTTTCTAATGAACTAGATCTAGGGTGAATGAAATGTCTTGGGAGGGTCCTATGGTTTGGGACATGAAATGATGAGAAATGAGGATAAAAATTGTGAAGCGCACTGTTGTTGCACTGTTAGTAAAAACCATGTGCCCGGATGAGGAAACAAACGACATAGAGACCCTTTTGAACATATGACAGATCATGGTTAGTACATAGTCTTCCATAACATGTGGGTGCTCCATGGAAACCATTCAGCTTGTCCCCTCTATGACAGAGGGTAATACATGGATGGTTCATATTTATCTAAACCATTGGACCATTAAAAAGTTAAAAATTATCATTATCCCTCTTCATCTTATTACACACATCACCAATTGTTTTACCAAATTTTACCCCTTAAAACTTATGTGATGAAACAAACCATCCAAGGGTTCCTAGAGGTGATTCTCCTTCGATCCATAGGTGTTAGGAATTCATTTTTGTGTTGATCAAATATTCGGGTTAGTCTAACACTCCTCTTGGATAAATATTTTGGATTAGGGTTTATATAATCTCTCATCAACATTTGAATCCCTAAAACACAAAATTTTGAAAAACTTCGATATTAGGGGTTTAAAAGGTGTTCTAATTCAAATTAACTGATATATTTGTGAAAGTAATTATCTTTAGGAATGAGGTAGGTTTTATTTAATATTTCACCAATAATCATGAGGTTTTATATGTGTATGTGGTTGGGCTAATGTTTTTCCTTGTTTCTTTCTATTGTCTTTGATTTTTGAGAATGATTTGGGAATTAGTTAGAGGTGTGAAACCCTTCACAAAACCCTATTGGGTCCATTTCTCAGTGAAACTAAACCTAGGCATGTTCATAGAGTGATTCAAACCCTTGTAAATGGTAAATAAAATTGTTTAACATTGGGAAAGTGTAATTTTGAGATTCTATGGGTATTAATGTGAAATGGGATATTTTTTTACTGTTAATACGTTAGTTGTAATGACTATATGTTGGATATTGTAAATTCCTAGTTTGTTTTGAAATGGGTTTTATTGTGTGTTTTGGGGCACTGACGTAATGATAGATTTATTTATTGAAATTTTTGTTTGAATTTGATTAATATTTTGAAATGGGGTGTGGTCCTCAAATGATTTTGAAAATGGATTTTTATTAATTGTTTTCAAAGGATCATATGAAATTGGGGGCATTACCCAATTTCCTTCAAAAAGTTATCAATGATTTGTTTTAACGGTTTAAAATGGAATTAGAGGCCATAGGGAATGATTTAGTTTTCTAAATAGTAAAACCCATGTTTTAATGGGTGGCTTCAAAATTATTTCAATTGATTATTAAATTTTGTTTTATAACATGATGTATTTTAAAATTTCCTATGGGACCATAGTGACTGGAATAACACAATGATTAGTGAAATATAACCCATAATGAGAATGTTGTCATGTTAACATGAATATGAGATGAACCAAATGATGAATGGGTTTAGTTGATGATATTACCTAAGGGAGTGTTTGGAATGATGTGAAAGTGTTTAAAAGTAATAAGTGATTATGCAAACTAACTTATGAATTATTGAATATTATATATAAGCTAATGTAAAAAATTGTCAAATATGATTAATAGATCAAGTCATGGGAATGGGAAATGGGTAATATTTTATTTCCTAAATAAGAAGTTAATGTGTTAATGGGATATGTAATGACCATGATTTATGTGTTGATTTAAATGTGAAATTTTTATGTTATGTGTATTGATTATATATGGTATGTGATATGGTATATGTTGTTGATGGATAAAAAAGCATGTGCACGTGACTTGGTCATTGTGGGGTATTGATCACGAGGATCGACACTCATGGTTTGGGTTATACAGAGGCTCTATACCCCTATGTATAATGCACAGATTAGGAAGGGTGACAAGGTTTTATTCCCCTAACAATTTCATTTGATGACACTACCTAGATAGAGGCTCTCTTGTAAATGTGAGGAATTTTAATTTATATACTATTTTTTTAGTGATAAGGGAATAATGATTTATTCTATTATTAATGGTAATGGAATTTATAATGCCATTATGTAGATGATATAATTTCTTAACCCATGAACAAGTGAAGAATATGATCTTTGTGATGATGAGGGTATACGGTATGAATTTCAAATAATGACAGTAATAGTTAAAGTGAGTATTGTTAACTAATGAGTATGTATGAATTTTTGATTAATGAATTCCCTTTTTGATTGAATGTATGTGTACTCCTATACTATGTAATAGACCCCTGATGTGATAAGAGTTAGTTAGTAAGAATTTTTAACTATTGAAAACATAATTGATATAATAGATATTTGGAAATTACAAAATTATTTTCCTTTTCACCTGGTTTACTCATTGCAATTTATTGTATGGATAATATATTTTACAGACATTTTACTCCTTTAGAAAAAATTGGATGTCTCATACTTAGTTATAGTCACAAACTACTTGGGCCACCATGACACTTGGGTACATGAGCATATGATACTTGTTTTGAAGTATATGATTATGATAAACACATGATAATTGGCTGATGCATAGGATTATTAGTCAGAGAATGGGATTTCAGGGCCATGTTAGGACTCAGGTTTGAACTCAAATTATTTTGGTAGTTTTGGTTTTAGTTTATTTGTATTATTGCCTAACATGTAGATTAATTAAATTATTGTTATAGCATGTTCTACTTGGTAACATTTTGTCAATATAGAAAGATTTCTATCAATATTTCATGGCTAGTTATTATATCTATTAAATTATTTTCTGATGTGGATTACTCTGAAAAGAATGTTTTTTTCACCAATATTCCACCATAGTCCCACTCTTCTAGTTGAATGCATTTGGAATATGGGGAGGTGTGGATGAAGTTATGTGATGACCTGGCTCAGGGAACTGGATATCGGCCAATAGGTCAGGGACATACATAGTGGTATCAGAGTAGGTATATTGCATTACTATTTGAGTCATGGTTTGAAGGAGAATATGATTTTTTTGGGGATAGAAAATGAACTCATTACTAGGTTCCTAAAATCTCACATATAGTGGAAAATCAATGATCCATTTGTTGGAATTTGTGTTTTATTTTATTCTATTATTGTTGATTGTTATTTTCTCCTTCTGTGGTTCACATGGATGCGAAGGTATCAATTTATGAGGTTATATCTTATCCCAATGTGTAAAGAGAGTTTTTATGAGTTCATGCATCATGTCAGACACATATCATTGGTATGTTATCCTTACTTTTCAAGTGATTGATACTATATTTTCAGTCATGTGATAGTAGGGTACATATCTTCTGATATATTTTTTATGTAATTTTTTCCTATTTAAATGTTTTTAAAATGGGATTTTTTTGAAATGTTAATTTTAATAAGTCACTTATTTTTGAAATTTTGGGTTAATAATAATGTTTTTGAAAGTGTAAATCCTTGGGGTATTGAAAATATAAATTCTGAAATCAGTAACAATTAGTTTTAATTGGTAAATTTTAATTAATAAGATAGATGAAACATCATGTAACCTCTATGAATTTTCTAAATGTGTATCTCTAGTGTTTTTATCAGACCCTGTGTATAGGTTGTTTGGGTAGAAAATGTGCCCTAGTTTTAGACTGTAGTTTTGGATGTGGGAGAGTGTAGGGTATCTTTGAATTGTAAAGGAATGTGATTGTTGATTCCACGATGAGGTTTTGGTCTTGGTATGTGAGTTATTTTATGGTAATGTCGATGTGGTAACTCTTAGTGGTTATAATCATGTGAGTTATGTTTTGGACCCAAGAGTTTGTGTTTGTCTCCTAGTGCCGATGAATGTGTTTGGGTATGATAGGTGTGAGGCCTGAAGTAAATCTCTATTATGGTGAGATAGACGTAATATGTTTTGGGAGTGGGTAGAAGGAGTGTTTCTATTAGAAGTGATTTGGTTGAGGATTGATGTCTATGACTTATAGGGAGAGAGAAATTGCATAAAATTTTCACGGCATGACTCCATTATAGGGATTTCGATATACCATTTCTTCAATAATGGTATGTTTGAGAGGTTAGTGGGGTTATTAGTGATTTTTTTGTGTATGGAATAAGAAGACATTTTTGAACAAGGATGTGTTAATAAGATATTGTTTCCTAGTGTTGGTTAGCCTAGATGGTTGACAAGAAAAGTAAATGGGTTAGGGAATGTAACTCGCATAATCACTATGGGTTGAACGTTTTTATAGATTGAGGGTAGCCTTATGGAATTTTGGCATAGTTTTTAAGTTATATTATGATTTTAAGAAAAAGTGGTTGTTTTAGAGGTGGAATCAAAGAATGGATGGTTCCAACATGTGTGGGAAAAGTGTACGGTTATTCCTTACTTTCACTATTGGAAGGTGTTTTTTTATGTCCATTATTTTTTGTGTAATATTATTAAATATTATATGGATTAATTTTGAGAACAGATACTAAGATGGTGTGTTATTATAAGGCCCAATGTGCCAAGAATAATTTCATTTAATATATTAAACATTTAACAGCATGCACACAAAATTTTACTAAAAAGTGTAATAACTCTTAAATGGAATCATAGATCCAAAATCTAAGGGAACCATTGAGTTTAGAAAAGATTCTATACACTAAGAATGACATATCTTTTGTTGGTGTGGTTCATATGTATAAAATTTCACCATGGATGTAACAATAAATAAAATTATTTAATAAAATTATTTAATTATTAAAATCCTAATAACTCATTAATGGTGACATGGATTGGAAATGTGGGACAACTGTAGAGTTTATAATGTGGGTTTTTTCAAGGAGTGACTTAACTTAATGAGTGCATGTTTTCTATTAAAAAACTAAAAATGGATTTGATAATCATTAATTAATTTAAATATTTTTTTTGATGACCCAGATATTTCCATTAAAATCTCCTTATTATGAAATCCTAAGATATGTTTCATAATTAGTGGAACCTTGGAGAATAACTAGGAAAATAGTGGGATAGATCTCTCTAGAAAACAATGAAAGAATCTCAAATCGAAGATCTGTTAATGTTGTTCTTGAAATATCTCACCAACGATGATGATGAGACTACCAATCTTCGTCATCGAGAAATTCAAATCCGAGGTCGGATTACTTAATTTGCATTTCCTTCCATGTTAATTAAGTCAACGACCAATACTAATCAACTAACAAAAATTTTGATCCATTGTTCCCTCATTTCATTACATGATGTGTTTTTTTTCAATAGGAATTATTGGGAGTTAAATCTTGAGAATATTTGTTGGCTATTTTGATTTTAATTCTAATGGTAACAAAACAAGGTTGATATGAATAGTGATTGAAGTCCATTACTCTTTTTTGATTTATGGTGGTCCCTCACTATTCATCTTTCATCACTGTCATTCTTCTCTAAGTCCACGTGTTGACATATCCATATCAATCGATCATCTAATACCAGTTTAATGGAACATCAATCTGATATCATAGATATGGGTTCAATGTGACATGATAGAGGTGCAAAATAAAACACTGAGTAATACAAATTGTGATGGATTCAAAAATCCATGTTAATAGATGTTTTTTGAATGAAAAAAGAAAACCAATTTTAATCTATTGTGTCATCCTATTGAAAAATGAAATTCACTCTTTGGGTGATGGTGTGACTGAATGATGATTTATCTTGAGTTTCCCAGCAAGATGCATCCTAAATGGTGGCCATAGAAAAACATGACGTGAATGGAGAAAGAACTAGGGATTCTAAAAAATCCAACGTTATACAGCGCGTGGCTCTACCTAAACATCGTGTGGTCTCACCCCATTATCCTGGTGTGTACATGGTAAGTACACATACACTATGGGGAGTATATGGGTTACCTACACATTGTGTACTCCCCCACATGACTTGGCATGGACCATGTACATGTACTACATAATTTAATGGTTCATGGGTAGAGATAAACGTGTTAACACCATGAGCTATAACATGTATAGAGTACATAGACGAACCCTAGATGGAAGGACCTAGCTTGTGGCTTTTTATACATACCATGTAACAATCATCTACATGACATAGTTGGAATGACATGGGTTGTTGCACACGATAAGTACATGGGTGAATGGACTTGATGTGTAACCCATCTACATGTCATCCACCCCTTTCTACATTGTTTTTATCTCTTTTCCACTAAAACATAGACATGTTCTCTTAGGATTTTTTCCATTTATCACTTCCCTGAAGGTTTTCTGTATCGCTTCCCACACATAGGTGTATGATACCATTTTTATACTTCATGGAAAGAGTTTTTGGAATCAATTAAGAGGTCCAGTGTGGGATCCTCTATTTATATTCATTCCCTAGTTATAATCCTTGGTATTAACATTATCAATATTACTAGGCATTGATCCTCTACATAGTGGGTTAATCCATATTCAGTTGTGGGTATGATCCCATAACCCTGGCTATGATCCAAATTTGTTATATCATATATCTCTTTATATATAATAAAATATATCAGGGCATTTCTATCATGATAGTACCAGATGATCAGTACCTTCTGGACGGATTACATTACTGTTATAAGACTCAGGAGGGTATTCTCCCTGATAAGTTATTTGATGAATTTTCAAACTAAATCCTTTTTGGAGGTATGTGGAAGTTGCAACATATATCTATATAGAGTGTATTAGTGTGAATATATTTGGATATTATTTTTATATTTGTTGTAAAAATATAATTGTGTAGAGATTACTTTTCCATCCATTGTGTAATACTTTGTGGTTTTGGGGTGTCCTACTGAGTGTTTGTATACTCAACCATTCATGGTCTTTCCCTGCACATGGCATGTCTTGTGCAGACGATTGACTATTTGAAGGATACATAGGAGGACCATAACCAGGAAATACTTTGTCAGATTATGTAGGCAGAGGTGTTCTTATGGCTATGTCTTACAGTCCCTATACCTTTTCTAATAGTTTGGATTTGTGGGTACTTACATCCCTTGGTGGGACTTTTTTGGGCATATTTCAATTTACATCAACTTCTAATAATACTATTTTCATTGAGGTATAGTGTTATGCATGCATTGTATTCTTACTATTTTTTATGATTCAATATTTTTTTCCCTTGTAGATGTGTATGCTCATACAGATACATAGGAAATGCTTACCATGTTAGTAATATTCTTAATGGGTTCTAGTCACCATCCCCTACCCAATTGGAGGGGCTCTTGGGGAGTCCCTTCAAAGGCCCCACTGGGATGGGTCGTGCTTGAGTGGTATTCAAGGGGTTAGTTCTAGTGTAGGGTTGGGACTCTGTGATATTGGTTTGGGGAAAGAGTTTTATGTTTTTCGAGTTCATCATTCAGGGAAAGGACAACAGTGTTGGTGTGTTGGCTGATGTATCCATACACGAGGACTATGAACAACTACTTTTCCTCTTGTGACATGAAAACACCCGTTTGTTAGAAAAATAATGGTACATGCATCATATATAAATGGATTATTGTTTCCATGACTTTCTTGAGTCATCTATTCAGATATACTCATTTTCCTTGGTACAAGTTATTTACTTATGGGATCCCTCCACAACATATGCCATCTATGATTCAATAGATTTCCCACGAGGTTAAACCCCCCATCGGTGAGGCTTTGATAAATTAATAAGTTCCCCAGATGTTTCCACTAGGTGGTGCAGTAGTAGTACCACCACCTGTAGATAAGTACATGGTACCCACAATACCAGTAGATTATATGTGAAAGTTTTATGTGCATCATGTGTTTCAGCATTGAGACCCCTAAGGATCCATGGAGTGGTTGACACACGGGTTGATAAAGATTGGCTTGACGCAGTGACATGATTTTTCCTTCTTTTCAGGACACTGGAAGATTATATGGTGGTCTTGGAAGAAAGACATCTACATTACTTATAAAGATGATGGTGGAGTTTAGTTAATCGATCCATTGATAGGGAAACTATTTAAGGGCTTGATTTTGTGTACCTTTTCAGAGAGGAGTTATAATCATATAAGATAAGGTTTATGCATATCCAAGAGGTTCTAAAAAACTTCTAGGATGAAATAATTGTATTTGAGTATTAATAGATGAATAAAAAAATCACTTGATCCTCATTCGATATGAAACATGATCGGAACTACAAGGTTTGGACCGTAGAGTGAGGAATGTGTATAGAAATCCATTCCATAATTAACCATTTGTACATTCCTTCCAATTCTGGGGTGATTGAGCCAGCCTTAGAGGTTAGGATTTAAATGGATGATCAGATATAGCCTATTGTAGATAGAAGTGTGAGAGACAGTGTAGTGAACTCATCAGTAGGGAGCCGACATCAGTCTTCGGGATCCAAATGTGGGAGACATTTAAGGAGGAGATCTTAGGATAGAGGATCTACAGTTCAGGGATCAGATGGTGGGTCCAGCTAGTCACGAGACTGTAGGTTCTATATTTTTTATGGTATAGGATGTCTTGCTTGAGATTTTCCAACCCGTCATGCTACAGATTGGAAAATAGTGAATGGACCACTGAGGAAGACACAATTACAGGAGTAAGAAAATATGTAGAATAGAATACATGGAAATGGAGTCAGGGGAGAAGCATGAGGTGCTCGATGTTTGAAAATATTATGAACCCCACCCCCATGTGGTCCATATCAGGGTCTAGTATCGAGAGGATAGGGGCGGGGAAAAGTACTTTTCATCGAGGAATATGAATCAGGGGCTCCAAGAATGATTTCTGGTACAATCTATCTTATTTTTTATTTAGTTTTAGTACTGATAGAAATAGGTTCATGTAATTACTTTCACTCCACTTATCCTATTTGAGACAGAGATTCAAGCCACACTGTTGAATTGAACCTTATGAGTAGAGGAACCTATTGGAGAAGATTTAGTGATCATGAATGTGTACCAATAGTGTGACATGGCCCTTGGAGGTGAGAGTTTCGGTTTTAACCTCTTGGTGGAACCATTGATGTCCAACGACATCATTCTTGGTATGAGTTGGTTATATATAGTTCATGCTCTGATTGATTGTTTTAGGCCAAGAGTGCAGTGTGTATGTATTTAAGGAATAGTTTTTTCGTTTTTTGGGGAAAAGGAAATCTAGGTAGCATAGGATGGACTCATGCATATGAGGGAGCATCTGATTACACATCGGTTGGCTTTCCTGAAACGTGGTGTAGTGCATGTTAGGGGTTACCAGTTTCTTATAGTGGTGGAATATGATGATGAAATATTCTATGATGACGTTATAGGGTTACCTCTCAATGAGAGTTAGACTTATTCATTGATTTATACCTTGGTATAGAATATATATATACACTAACGTAGTGGATGGATCCTGTAGAGCATAATGAGCTATGGGTGTAGATGGATAAATTATAGAATAAGGTGTCTGTGAGATTGAAGGTTTCACCATGGGCGGACCTAGTTTTGTTTTCTAATAAGGGTGATGGGTGATTGAGGATTTTTGTGCATTACCAGCACATAAAAAATGTGACTGTTATGAACAATTTTCCACTAGAAAGGATCAAAGACCCCTTTTATTAGTAAAGAGGCGCATGATGCTACAAAAAGATTAACCCCATGTCAATGATTTTAGGAGGTGAGGTAACAATTTAAAATCTCTTAAATCATTATATTGTTATAGAAGGGTGTCAAGTACATAGTGCTCTATGATACATCAATGATCAAACATAGTGGTGTCCTAATGAAGATGAATGTGGTGATTGCCTATGGTTCATGCCAGTTTTGACATCATGATAAAAAACCATGATCTCCAGTAAGAAGTAGTTGTATTCAAGTTGATGATGTGACAAGACTACCTAATGGGTGAGTGGTTTTTCATTAACACTGATCACATTACTCTTAAGTATATCTTCTCTCAGAAGGTTTTGAACAAGAAACAGATGATATGGTTAAGGTACATCTAGGACTATGACATTGATATTGTTTGAAGTCATGGGGAAAGAGAATGTGGTGGTAGATGATCTCATCAAAAGATCGAGTTTATAATTATTTGACAAGGCATCCGAGTATTTGGCCTCATTACATTTATCAATTATAGTTTGGGGTGGAGCAGCTTACCTCCAATTCATGTTTCTTACTCTTCTAGAATTATAGCGAGTCTGGGAGGCACATCTTGGGGATACTGACTATGGGACTCTAGAAGCTGAAATATCAACAGGGCATGCTCTAGATGGATCTTCAAATTGTCGCAAGAAATTTTCCCTCTTCCGATAATGTATAGTAGTACTACTGGCATTTTGGGAGGAGGTTCTATTGAATTTTAATACATCCCCATTGGCAGTACATCCAGGGGTTGTGATGGTATAGCCTGACCTCTAGTTTCGTTTTCCTAGTAAGGGATAAAGAATAGAGTTGCAGAGATCAATTCTCATTGCCTGACATGAATACATGTGAAGGTTGAGCACCAAGTTACAATGGGTACAGATCAGCCCCTTTAGTTGACAGAAAGGATGTTTTATGGGATATCGATGGACTTCATGATGGGTTTAACACATATAACCAGGGGACACAATGCCATATGATTGATCATTGAACAAAAAACTAAGTCATCCCACTTCCTAGATATCCAAGAGGACCATTTTGTCAAGATCTTCATATGCATATATGTTCAGGAGACAGTTTATCTACACGGATTTATTTCAACAATAATTTCTGATCATGATGATCCTTTTACATCCAGATTACGGTACAATTTTCTGGAAACATTTGTGACTCTGTTTTTCTTGAGCATGAAGTTTTACCCCATGATAGAAGACCAGACAGAGCAGACCTTTCATGTTATAGAGGACATGTTGTAGGCTTGCATCTTGTAATTTGGATATGGATTGGTTCATCACCTTGCACTGGTGTATTTTTTGTTCAAAAATATCTATCATCCCACCATTGGTATGGATCGATTCAAGTCATTGTATGGGAAACCCTTTAGGTCTCCTCATTGATGGAATGGTCCAAGAGAGTTTTCACTCATGACCTTGGTGTTGGAGAGTGCTACTACAAAAATGGTTCAGATCATATAGGAGTGGATGAAGACATTGTAGAAATTTTAGGCAACTTTTTATGACAGGTGGTGGAGGCCATAGTATTTTGAGGATGGAGACCATGTTTTCCATGGAGTTTCCACATGATGGGAATTACCAAAACTTGGTTGGGATGTCAAGTTATCTTCATGATTTATTGTCCCTTTTCAGATAATATGTTGGGATGTTGATGTAGAATACCTCTTAGATCTATCCCTCCAATTATACTAGGTACATGACGTCTTCCATGTTTCAAGGTTGAGGAGGTACATGCATTACCCATCATGTGTTATTGAATGGGGTGAACTGGACATTAAGGGTTGGGTGACATTTGTGGAGTACCTAGTAGAAATTGAGGATAAATGAGAGAGTATTGTTCATGGTAAATATTTTCCTTTGGCATGTGTATTGTGACAGCACAAGAATATCTATGAGAGTATGTGGGACCAGATGGATCATCTGTGGGATCAGTACACTTGTCTTTTTTTGGCATCCTTTATTTTTCATTTCCAGGGATGAAAATCTCCAAGGTGGGAATAATTTAATGTCTTAGATGTTTCTATTTATTATTTTAATGTATTATATGGAATAATTTTGGGACTAGGAGATGACACATCGTTCCATTTTGAGGCCTTGTGTGCATGGAACAATTGATTGAAAATATTAAACAATTAATAGAACTTTGCCATATTTTTCCTAAAAAAGTGGAAAAACTATTAAACAGAAATCCAAATCATAAATCTGAGGGAGCCATTGAGTTTAGATTACTTTTTTTACATTAGGTGTGACCTAACATTGGTCCCCGCGGGTCATTTGTAGAAAATTTCACCAAAGACGTAACCGTAAATAAATTAATTAAATAAAAATATTCATTATAAAAATTATAATAACTCATTAATGGTTACTTAGATTGGAAATATGATAACATCATTGATTTATAATGTGGTTTTTTCCTAGGAGAAACTTATCATTAGTCAGCATAGGTTTTCTTCTGAAAAACTCGAAAAGGACGTGATCATCATTGAATAATAAAAATAAATATTATCTTGTTAACATATAAATTTTCCTTCCAAATATCCTTATGTATAAATCCCCTGGTAATCCAATTATCCCTAGGATTACTAGAAAATATCTTGGGAGATCTTGGGAGATCTTGGTATAAACCATTCAAGAAAGCAGTGATTGAATCATAGATCGAAGATCAAAAAATACCATTCTTCACAGATGTTTCCAAGGATTGCAATGCAATGATCCATAGTTATCAGTGATAAAATCAAATAAAAAGTAGGATTCATTATTTTGGATTTCCTTCCCATTTCATGAATTCAACAAAAAATGTGGGTCAACCAAGCAATAGGTTTATATTCAGTTCAAACATAACATTAAGGAATGAGATTTATTTCTGCGGGAATTATTGGGAGTTTGATATTGTGAGATTTTGTTGACTATTTTTATTTCCTTTACAGTGGAAATGAACCATAATCAACCTAAAAATAGATTTAGGTCCTTTCCTATAGTTTTTTTTAATTATTTTCTCCCCATGTTCATCATTTGTTGAGGGTGTTCTCCGCTTGACCAATGACTCGACATGTCCCAATAAATCAATAATTACAAAACTATTTTGTGGTGAAACAATCTGATATTTTGGAGATGGGATCAGTACGACGTGACAGAGGTGCAAAGATCTACACCGAGTGATTTAGATGATGGTGGATCTCCAAATATGAGTTCTTCATCATATTTTAGTGGAACAAAGAATGAATATTTTAATCCATTGTGGGATCAGATCAGGAGACGAAATGAGTTTTCAGGGTTATAGCGTGACAGAATAAGGCTATATGTTGAGTTTCCAATAATGGAACTTCCAGAATGGTGGTGGAAGCAACGAAGGAGATGACTAGATTATAAACTAGGGATTATTGAATATATGGTGCGACACATCGTGTAATCTAGGATTACATGGCTTGAGGGGCCCTTGAGAGGTGGCTAGGGTTTCATGTATAAGATAATTATCACACTATGTGTGGCTATACCTGCATCGCATGTAGTATCTCCAGGATAACTGAACATGTACATGTGATGTACACAGACACGGGTAGGATTAAATTGGTTTCATACACAACATGTACTCCCCAACATGACTTTGCCTTACCCAATTACACAGACTTCCCCATGTACGGGTACGTTGATAGAGATATACTGTATCACACAGTGTACTAGCACATGGCCAGAGTACACGACCGAACACCAGATGGAAGGACATGGTGCGTGACTCCTTATACACACAATGTACCAATCTTCTACATGACATAGGTTGAATGATAGGGTCTATTATACACATGGAGTACCATAGGTCAAGGGACATGGAGTGGGACCGACAAAATGTTATGTACCCCTTTTTACATGGCCTGAATCTCTAGCCCACCATATCATGGAAAATATTCATCAACATTCATTCCCTTTATTGCTTCCCAGATTTTTGGTGGGTATCATTTCCTACTCATAGGAGTATGATCCCTACATATATAATTCCTAGTAAGATTAATTTGAATCCCCTAGAGATGCTTGAAGCAGGATCCTCTACGTATCTTCATTCCCTTGGTAGACTCATTGGTATTTATGCGCCTAATATTACTGGATATCGATCCTATACTTAGCAAGTTAATCCATATAGAATTTTTGGTATCACACCATGGCCCTAGATATGATCCTCATCTGTTGTGTCATCTCTCTCTCTCACTTTTTATCTATCAGTGTATCTCTCTTATGATGGTTTCTGATGAGAAGTGCTACTCAAAGGGATGTTATTAGTGCCATGAGACTCAGGAGTGTGTTCTCCTAGATGGGTGATTCATGGAATCATCCTATAGAATTTCTATTGATGGTATATGGTAGTTGTGTCTTACCTGTAGACTGCGAGTCTTGGTTTGACTATATCTTGTTATTATTGTTATATGTGATGTATAAATGTACTTTTATAGAGATGACTGTACATTCCATTGTGTGTTACCTTGTGGTTTCAGGGTGTCCTACTGAGTATTGTTAAACTCACCCCTACAAAGCCTTTTCCAACATGTGTCGTGTCTTGAGTATAAATGTAGCCTTTTGATGGTGTCCTAAGTGAATCAGGACCAGACGGAGCTTTTTGAGATCATGTGGTCTAAGGGGTTCTAACAGCTGTAAATATTAGTACCAGTATATTTTCTGATTGGATAGCCTTTTGGTTATAAACTTGCTTATATGGGATTGTATTTGTCTTTGTTTTACATTTCATTAACATCCTATCAAACTCTATTAGTTGGAATTTATTGGTATGCATTAACTGTTTTCTTTTTTGTTTTTATATTTCATCATTATGTGGGCTTTGACTTGTGTGCATGTGTGTGTGTGTATAAGTAAATATGAAATCCCTACCATGTTTGTGATATGCTTGTGTAGTGCTAGCCACGAGGCTCTAGCCTAAATGAGGTGGGTAGGGTGACTTATAGCATGTGCCACACTTGGATAATTTGTAGGAGTTTTATTCTTATGGTTTGTTGTTAGTTATGTTTTGGGAAGTTGAACGATCATTAGGTGTCATTCCCTATGGCTGTGATGTCTATTGATATGGTAATCGATTTAGTTTTTGGAAAGTTGGATAGGGGTGAACAGGGTGCGGATGAATGGATTTGGTAATGAACTAACACCTCAAGTTCTGGTGGTCACATATATGTGTATGATTTTATATTTTTTGGCTTGTTAGATCGGAATGTTGGGAATAGCTCGAGTCATGTAAGTCTTAAGGACTATCAGGCATAGAAAGAAGATTTTCTGGGAATTGGACATTAGTTTAGTGATGTGTTAACCATGTGATCTAGAGTTAGGATCAGTGTGGTCATAGTAGAGTGGGATACCTATAGGAATTTATAGAGATCCACATATAGTATTCCTTTGGAATGTTGTGAAGCTATTGAGAAGAATGATCAAGTGGCTCTGAAAAAATACATGTTGTATTTATGTGTGATCACAATGGAATTTGTGAGATATGCATGAATTTTTTGGGTTGTGGTTATATGTGATGGTCGATGTGTTCAATATAAATTACTACAGTCATTTTAAAATTTCTAGAGTGGCATAAAGGCAGTGGTGACAAGGGAAATTCAATGTTGGGAATTATTTCCAGATGGTTGTGATGTGGTTTTCAGTTTTGGTTGGAATTCCAAATCAGGGTTATGGTTTGTGAATTTGGATGACATGTCAGTGAGTAGGGACTCATGAAGATTACAATAGGTTAAGGTGTTCTTATAGTGGGAGGTTACATCAATGATGGGTAGATTGTGGTGGTGTTTGTTGAATACTTCAAGGAGTACCTTTCATTATTGAAGTTCATGTCAAATATATTGACATTTTCCATGGAATTATGAGATGGTTATTGATTTAGGCCTGTGAATTCAATGTGTTTCTATTGTGTATCGGATGCCATAGAGGCTACACTCTTGGGGACTTATAGGTGGAGTCATGTGGGGGGAAAACACGATAGACCAGTTCTGTGAGAGGTCATTAGAATGTTGTAGATGTTGAAAAATTCCATGTGTTCTATTTGTAGAAGTCAATAATGGGTAGCAATTGATATTGGATTAATTGTTTTAGAATGGATGTAAAGACACATCCATGTTCTAGGTTTATCTTGTTATAGAAGCATGATCATTGATAGTTGAAATTGCCAAAGGAAAGTGGTGGTAAAAATACATTCGATGTGGGGAGTGGTATATCAGTAATAATTGAATAGTGGAGAATATGGAACAGATGTCGTTGAATCATGATGCCAATGAGATGTCTATAAATGCATTATTGGATTTTTTTTGTATAGATAGGTTGGCCAAGAACATAGTGGTGGATCATTCTGAGCGATGGATTCAGAATTAGGTTGGTTTCAGAGGTGAACAATGTGTTGTATCAGAGGCATGATGGTGAGTTCCATAGAACCAATATCATTTTACAATGTAGTGGATTATATGGTGGTAACATCTATCCAATTTTTAAATTGTGTCCAGTGGTTGTGTGTGAATGATGAAATATTCCTTAAGTGAGAAGGCATCATCTCCATTTATAGGATGACATGACAACATTGGTTGTTGGGTTCCAATTGAGCTATTTTATTTAGGATGGCCCGACTCAGTTGGGTAAAAGGGAGTGGATATAATGGGATGTAATAAACCTTCAGTTAATGGTGTGATGTTATTTGATCTTAAGTATGGGAATGATTTTTGAAGAAGAACCATGGCGTCATTGGATAGGATAAGGATGAAGGAGGTGTGATTAATCTAGGAAGTTTTGATTTCAAAGTCAAGAGCCTATTTTCAGTGAGTGTTTCCTGGATATTTTGGCATGGTGATTTGAAAAACACTTTATTTATTTTAATAAGGTCGTGTTGAAGCTCTATTGGTCTCCTTAGTGATGATGGAGGTTCCTAAAAATAGACTATGGAGTTGGAGATTGAAATCATATGGTGCAGATAACCATTGAAGGAAAGTGGTTAGATGATGATATGAGTAGTAATATGAGTTATATAGACACTGATATGATCTATCCTGGTGGAGTGGCATTGGTGACGGGCGTTGGCTCGGGTTTTAACAAGTTGAGTTCCATGAGATGTAGGTCATTATTGGGTGTACTTAAGATGTTCTGAAATAGGTAGACGATATTGGCACATGAGTCACAAACCAGGTTAGGTTGGAAACTGTGGGAAAAATCTATTTATCCCGTCTGTGATGCAAAACATAGCCCATAAATTTAATTTTGGAAACCAGGTGTGATGGTGTAAAGTGTTTTGGACTAGGAAATGTGTGAGGATCATAATGAGGGTGTTATGAGGGGCTCTCCATGTGTAATGAAATGCCTTGATTGTATCCTTTTTTGTGGTGGTTCAGTGATATCACCCATACCATTTAATTTTTTTTAATATTTGTAATAATGATATGAGGTAGTTTAATCCTTGAGGAGCATCAGCTTGTAGTAATGGAGTATGCCAGAGGATGTTTCTTCAGTGTAGTATTATTTCCATAGTCTGATTGTGGTTCGGTGTCACTATTTATGGGATAATGTTTTGGAAATTAAAGTTTCTATGTGGGCACCTAAGAATGATCATTTATTTGGGAAGATTAATAATTCTTTTATATACGGCTCATGGAAGATATTTTATATGGTGGGGGAGGTTGTAGGTTCCCAAACAATCATAAAGGTATGTACTTGTTTATTTTTTTGATAAAAATATTTTTTAGCTAATGAAGTGGCTCTGGGTGTATGAAATGTTTTGGGGGTATCCTAGGGTTCAAGAAATGAAAAGTGTTGAAATGGGGTCAAAAGTGTGAATTGAATGGTTGTTACACAGTTAGTGATAACTGTGCACCATTCCCAAGAAACCATGTATATTTGACACCCTTTTAGATTAACGTAAGCATGTGGTTACCATAAAGTTTTCCAAATTGAGCAGATTTTCTGAGGAAATCATGCGGTCTGTGCCCTCTTGAATAGAGGGAACCACATAGTTGCCGCATGGTTTGGAAAACTATGTATCCAAACCATGTGGCCTTCAAAAATGGGAAATTCTAGTTTCCCATCCTGATTCTATTTCCATCTTCCTCGAATTTTCACCCCATTTGGCCCCATACAACTGAGGCGACCAACTAACCCCTCCATGGATTAAAATAGGTTATTCCCCTTCGATTCATAGGTTTCTGAAGTGCTTTAGGGTGTGTATTAATGATATGGGTGACCCTAACACTCATCTTTACTCTATATTCTATATTGGAATTTTTAGAATATATCCTCTCTTTATTGATCCCTAGACCCCTCACTTTTTCAGAAGATTCTATGTATGGTATTTAATGTTTGTATGTGTTTGAATCATGGTGTTTCTTTATCATGTAATCACCTCTAATATTGAGGTAGGTAGTATTTAATAATTTCCCCATAATCACAATGTTATATATTTGTATGTGGTTGTACTGATGTTATTCCCAATTTCATTACCCAATATTTTATTTTGAGAATGAATTTATCCATAGTTTTGTACATATAAACCCATCTTGGATCCCGTTTGGTCTACTGGTGAACGAGACCAAACATTGGGCTACACATGGGGTGAGATGAACCCTTTTAAATGGTAAATAAAAATTATAAACATTGATAAAAGCGAATTATAATAGCAGAAGGGTAGTACAATTAAATATGATAAGTGGGTATGGTTAATGGGTAAGTAGCAATGACTATGAGTTAGCAATTTTAAATGACTTGTATTTCTTTAAAATGGGTATTGTAGTGTGTTTTGGGTCTTTAACCTGAATATATATTTATTTTAGGAATATGATGATTGAATGATAAGACTATTTCAAAATGGTGTGTTTACCTCAAATGATTTAAAATAATGGGTTTTATAATTTTTTTTCAAATGATGTTTTAAAATGGGGGTTGTGGACCCCTTTCCTTGAGAAATTTATTTATGGTTGATTTGAATGGTTAAAATGGGAATGATGGACTTGGCAAATTCGTTGGATTTCAAAAGAAGAAAATCCATGTTTTCAAGGATTTCATAAAAATTATTTCAAATGTGTATGAAATTGTTTTTTATTCCATGATGTAGTTTAAAACGTATGATGGAACCTTGGTGATTGAAAGAATATACAGGATAATCAAATAAAAACCATAATGTTTATGTTGGAATGTTAACATGACTATTAGATAAACCATGTGATGGATGTTTTTAGTTGAAGATATATCGTAAAGGAGTGTTTGGAATGATGTGAAAAGTGTTAAAATGAATAAAGTGATTGTGCAAAGTGACTTATGAATTATTGAATATTCTATAAGGGATAATGTATAAAAATTGTTAAATATTATTAATAGATTAAGGCATGTGAAATAGAAATGGGTTAGACAGTTTTTTCTAAATCGGTGGGGAATGTGTTAAAGGACTAAGGCATAAGGATGATTTTTGTGTTGAATTAAATGTGGAATGTTTATGTTATGATTATCGATTATGTGTGGTTTGTGATATGGTATATATTGTAAATGGATAAATAATTATTTTCACATGTCTTGGTCACTTTTGGTTATTATACATGAGGATCTACACCCATGGGTTGTGTTAGGCTGAGTATCTAAACCCCACACCATAATTGACTAGTTAGTGAAGGGGACTGAAGATCCATTCCCCTAAAATTTGTATTAAATGTGACTACCATGACGGAGAATCCAAGGTATAATTGAGGCATTATCAATGAAATGGTATTTCCTAGTGAGATATGAAACTTAATTTATTCCCTTATTCGTGGTAAGGGACTACCATAGGCCATAATGTAAATGAAGTAAATTCTTATCCAATGAATATGTCATGAAAATGAACGTAGTGATGAAGCTAGTATAAGTAAAGAATTGTAAATAATTATGTTAATAATTATTGTGAATATTGCTAACTAATGAGTGTATAATAATTTGTTATTAAAGAATCCCCTTCATGATTGAATATATGTGTACCCTATAATATGTATTAGTCCCTCGGTCTGACTAGAGTTAGTTCATTGAAGTTATTAAATATAGATAAATAAATGATACATTTGAAATTAGGTAATTACTACAATGTTTTCCTTATTTCTCTCATTACTTCACGAATTTGATAATCTACATACATTATTGTATAGACTGATTAATTATTTAGACACCATTGGTGTTGGCCCGCTAATTTATACTCATACAATGCTTGGGCCTCCATGGAACTTGGAAACCCAAGAAGATTGTACTTGTTTTTAGATACATTTTTAGGACAGGGACATGACGTGTGGTTCATGCATGGGATATTTTCTTGGAGCATGGGATTTCAGAACCAGTTCGAGAGACTATTCTAAATTATAAGACTTTTGGTAGTTTTGGTTTTGGTTTATATGTATGACTACCAGAATATATATTATTCATCATATTATTATAGAATGTTCTACATAGTTTCTAGTTGGAAATGTTTCATGTTGTCTATTTATCTATTACCGCTCGTTATTATATTTGATTATATTATTTTTCATTTTGGATTACTATAAAAAGTAGTTATAGACTCCCCAACATTCCTACATAGACTTGTGCTTATAGTTTACATCCTCTTGCATACAAGAAGTTGTGCTTGAGGTCTGGTGATGACTCAGTTAGAAGCCTCATTAGTGGCCACCAAGACAGGGACATTAAAATCTTCCCAAACAATAAACTTATGTTAATTATATAAATGATTCAAAACATATAAATGTTTATTATTACTTTTACATCACCTATAAACATCCTATATTCAATTTCACAATCAATAATATTTAATTCGCAATTTTTGACCATTTTCGGCCTATGTGGCGAAACTGACCTTGATATGTTAACAATGGTCGATGAGGTCATTATTTAAACATCCATAGAATAATAACCGTGAAATTATTATCAAACTTTTATATCGACTATAATTTTAAAATATTAAATTAAATATTTTTATTAAAAATGAACCAACATTATGATCATAGAGATGGTAGGTCGTTTATACACATGAGTAAGGTTCACATTTTTCCAAAGATCATTACAGAAAGATGGTAAGTAACGAATATTTTTATATATTGAAACATTTATAATAATCAAAATATTATTTAATCATATATACATAGAAATATATCTTTATTTATGTAGGCATAAAAAAGGATGAATCACATGGATATGAGGATGCGGCAGTCCACACATACACAGACAATGTTATCACTTTCTTAGTGTGTGAAATGGAAAGATGAAAATGATATTTTATATATTTAGAAATATAATTATGTCATTAATATGATAAAAATGTAATTTATATCATATATAGATTTTTTTAATCCATCTCTATTACAATCCATCTAATGTATCAATGTTTCATATCACTTTGAGGAGGTAGTACTCCACACATCCACAAACGAAGTTTTCATTTTCCAACAAAATAGAAATCCTGAAGTTATGTGTTATATAAACATTCCAAAAGAATGAAGAAATTATAAATAGAATATTTATTTCATAAAAATACCATTTCAATCATAATTATTATCCATAGGCAGTGGTAATGTAAAATATTAAAAACATCATTTCGTGAGGTGGTAGTTCACCACACACACGGACGATGATTTTTTTACCCATTTGAATGATGTGTGGGTATGTGTTAGTAAAACATTTATTATAAAAACACCTCATTGTATTTATTATATTTATGTTAATATACAGTCATGTAATAATAATAATTGAATGGTTCATAAAAAATAAAACAAAAGTCCTCAATGAAGAATGTTACCTCTTCTCCGGGTAACTCCTTTTGGTTTGCAATAATGGACATACTTCATTTGATTTTTTCCAAAAGTGAGGCTTCTATTATTAGAGGAGGGATGTTGGGATATTATTTGGGCTATTTCTGGATGATCCAAAAGGATATATAGGTGTGAATAAGTGTGGGTGGTATGATTCATTTAAGAGTGTAGAGGGAGTGGCATTGTTGTAAATATAAAAGGTAAACACTATAGGGAGATCTCTCTTACATCATTTAATCCGAATAAAACAATTCGATAAAATGGATATATGATATAAATATTTTCATCCAATGGGGTTTTTATTATTTTATAAGTCATTTTGACTCTTATGAGTAATGTTTAACATCTATGTAATCTTATTTTAACATTAATCGCTACGACTAATATTAATTTACTTCACAATTAGTTTTAGATAAGAACTAATTTAACATTACTATACATTATAACTTATTGTTTTTCAATATACTGATTAAATTTTTTTAAATTCCAATCATATAAGTAAAATAATTTAATTTAAATTTATTCATGTAGAAACATTGAGATTGAGGGTTTTTAATATAAAAAGTTCAAAAGGTCAAAATATTTTTATATATAATTTCAATTCTAAATTGATTTAAATGAAATAAAAAAAATTAATATAATTTGATATAATTGTACCTTAAAAATTTAAAAATATAGTTATACACTATAATACATTTATATAAAAAAGCATTTTTCAATTAAAATTCAACGTCATTCACTATTCCACAAAACATGAAAGTTCTCCAATGAATTCAAAAGAGTCAACCAATGTAAATTAGTATATTCCAATTTTTAAAACATGTTTATATATTCAAATTATATTTATATAAATTTCAAAATATTTTTTAAAAAAAATTATTCCATTGTAATGAAGAAAAAATACATTTTATAAAAATATAGAATTTTATGCTTAAAATGTGACGTATTCATATTAAATGAATGTTGAAATTATATGATGAATTTAATAATATTTGATGGAATATATATCATATAAATTTTCTTATTATATCTCAATAATAATGATTAATTTAATTTTTAATGGTAAACAACCTTTAAGGGCATAAAAATAGTTTTTCATTAAAACACATCCATTATATTCAATTAGTATTTATTTTCCTTTATAATTTGTAGGTAACCAATGAATTTAGTTTAAAAACATGTGTAAACAATAATTTAAAAATTTACCCAATCTCATCTATTCCATTCATTATAGTGGTTAGGTGATAAATATAACATTAAATATTAATAGTTAATTATTGTTCTATAAATATCAGTCTTTTATGTATCACACAATATTGAAGAAACATGATGTTTCATGCAACAAAGTATAGAATTTATGTGAGGTATAATGTAATATAAACTATGTATTCCATTTAAAATATATGTATTTAAATTTTTTAATTAATTTTAATAAATATTTTCTTAAAATATTGGTACGTTTAAATAATAATCCTCAACCACTTGTGAACCAATGAAGAAAATGAGATGAAAGTGGTGGGATGAAGTTATGAATTGTGTTCTATTAAAATGATATTTACAATAAACTAGTTATTTCCAACTATAACTGAGTTGAATAATGATATAAAAAAATACCATATTTTATGTAAAATGTTGCATGCAAATTTTTAATATGATCATAATAGTACCAATTTGAAACAAGTCAAACATCAGTATCGTGGATAATACTTCACTCATTCATAGTTCTCGAAACTATTTTTTTTGTCTTTTTATGGTCGATGGGAATTAGTTATATCACAAATCCCACAATACCCACATGTATGCATTGAGTCTAAGGAACCATTTCTCCATAACATCTTATTACCTACATGTCCTCAACCTTCAACTCCATTAAGGTGGGTTTTATTTCAACTTGGTGAACCTAATTAGTGATTTTTTTAAATAATAAAATACTCATCATTATAAAATAGGTAAACATATGAAAATATAATTTTGATAATATAATATAATTACATATTAAGAATTATATCAAATATTACATTATAATAAAAATACCAATTATCCATAATTTGTTTTATTACCAACAGTTATTATTTATTTACAAACAGTAAATGTATATGGATTTTAAATATATTCCAATTCTAAAATAAGTTTTCATTATAATTATTATAATACTATTTATAAATAAATATTATACATTATATGAAAATATAAAATATTATTAAATATATTCCTTAAAAAATAAAATTATAATTAAATTTATTACTGTAACATTGTGAATAATATGTGAAATGTTTAATATAAAAATATTAACATTAAATTATAATAGTTTAATTCAAATTATTCATTTTCAAAATCAAAATCCTTTATATTTCTATTTATTAATATTAAAATTTACTACTATTTTTTATAAATTAATTAAAAATTATTACAAAAAATTATTTTCATTTATTTATTACCTATAAAAAATTTATTAATTCAATTATCCCATTGACAATAAAATTAATATTAGTGTATTTATCATTATTTTATAATATAAAAATATTAAATTGATTTTCCAATATCATATTTTTTACCTGAAGGGTCTTATATGATCTCCCATACTAGGGACTATATCTTATTGATAACAGAACCCGCATGCATCATCCATATCCCTTTTTCATTAATTTCTCACACATCTCATTATTTCTCTTCACCTTAATTATTGTTTCTCATATTACAACTTATAAATATTCTCATTACCATGATATTTGGGGGAGTAATCCTAATGGTGAATTATTATGAAAAAGAATATTATATTTATGTTATAATGGTTATGTACTGGTGTCCTCTTATTATTATTTATGATGGTATTTAGAGCAATTACATATCCTTACTAAGGAAATTTTATAATTTTATAAAAACAATATTTAGGATTATATCATGATTATTAAATTACATAAATTAATATATTTTGTCTATCTATATATAATTTAATTCAACAGTTAATTATTTGAAATAAATCTCATGATGTCACTCTTCCCACCATACTATTTCATTTTTTTCATGATTTGATAATTTTATAAGGGAATATGTCATCTAAGGTGTGAGGGGGACGCAATATGATGGGTAATTTAATTTGGTTTCTGGAAGGTTTGTGAATTTTCTTTTCATTTTGTTTCATTATCTACCCTATATATAATGATGAAAAAATAAAAGAATCATTGGTGAAAAATAAATAAAATTAATATATAAAAATTCATTATAAATTGGATGAAGAAGAAATTAAATAAGGGAATAGATTTAAATATGGATATTCTTAATTTTTTTGAACATTGACATTTTTTTTGATAGTTAGGTAATGTCATTATTGGAGGAGTATTTCATATTTAAATTTCAATTATTCGTCATGGATTGTAAATTATTGAATAACATGATATTATTCCTTATAAAGTTCTATTATAATGTAGATGATTGAGATTATATGAAATAATATGGCTATAATGGATGTACTAAATGTATAAGTATTTCACTATTTAATTTGTGCCTTGAAGGATGTGTAAAATTTATTCATGTTTGGTATATTAAACGTTTCATTAATATTTCCACATACCTCAAAAGTATATTTTTAAATTATAAAAAAATGGATTGTGGAGATGTTTCATTAATATTATTAATATACTGGGACATGTGAATGAATGTAAGGGAAATTGTCAAGAATTTCAAAATGGAAGTGTAAAATTCATCACTATCTTATTTTTATTAAAAGTTGAGGAGTTGAAGAAATATTTATTGTGAGAATTTTAATGTTTTTTTGCATATTAAATAATTATATTATATTATAGATAATTATATTTAAACATTGGTATGATGGGGTATCTTGATGATATTTTGATATTTTATTTGTGAATAAAAACATAGGTTTATGTGTAGAGGGATTTTATGTTTATAATTTAGGAATTGATTTTAGATTTAAGATTTTATTTGGTAATTATTTTACATAATACATTATGAATAATCAAACTTATTTTATTATATGTTTTGTAAGAAACATTTATTCTAGAATTTGAAATAAAGACAACAAGAAGGAAATTAATTTTCAATTGAATTTATAGAAATATATAAGAGTTTAAAAAAATAAAAACACTATCTAGAACTACTAGAGTAGCCATATAACAAAGGAAGCAATCGATCTCAATAGAGACAATATCCTAGAGTAGTATGGTAGAGCATAAAATTGAAACAAAAGTGGGTTCAATCTAGGATAAAAAGGCACTTGGAGGAAGATGGTGGAAGTGGAGTAAAGTTACTGTAGTGTGGGGAGGAATTATAAAGATTACTGGTAATGAGATTTTTCATTTAGCATAATTAATATAGTGAATTATGCAGCCATGTATGATAGAGACATTATAATTTTGGAGTAATTTTCTTTTTAATTATATCTATATCTAACATGTGACACAATATTGTAGGAGCTTATCAACATAGTGCATTAATAAAGTATGCTTTGATTATATTAATTAATTACATAACAATTGGAATTATCCATTGTATTTATTGTTAATAATGGGGATAAAATAAGAAAAATGATGAATCCATATTTACATTCATGTTTTATAAGGTTATTGAAAAAAATATTTAGGGGAGGGTGTTTAACCCATTGCTGTTATATTGTATTTGTTATAAATAAGTCATAAAGTCAATATTTCTTTGGAATAGAATATTGGATAGGGATTGAAGTACCCAGTCATATATAATGATAATATGAATAATATAGTACCCAAAATAGGATATAATGTATTCCATGATTTTTATTTGATAGATATTCTAGATAGCATGATGCTTATATATTTTAAGTACCCATATTTTTTTATCATCATTTTAATGAAATATTTTTATTAAAGTGGAATAAATTATTTGTTATCATGAATCATGTTTCATGAAATAAATTTTTCTTTTCAATAATAATTATACATGGATAAAATTGATTTAATGATGTCATGTAGTGATGATTAATGATTCAATATTGATGCACCTTGATATTTATCATATAGATCTATTTAGAGGATTTATATAAGCTAAATATTATTTTAAAATTCCAATGGATTACATTAATTTCTATAAAATAATATTCTATATAAATAAATTAATTGTGTTTTATAATAGTTTAATGATTTTATAAGTAGTTTATAATATAATTGATTCAAAAAAGAATAAAACTTCCCTAACCTTTGATGAATAATCCTTATGAATATCATACAATATGGTTGGTTTATATATTTTAAATTCACATATATTATATTATTATGATGAAATTTAATTAGATATACAATCCATACAATATTTAAATGAAATATGTTTTGTATGGTTTTTGAGAAAGTTGGAATTTTTATATAATATAATTGCCTTTAAAATTGATATCTTGAAATTTGGATATATTATGATAATATTTTATTTTTACTAAATAAATTTACATTGATTTAAATTCATTTAGGATGTTTTCAATGTTTTTCTAGGGGGGGTCAAATTTGGGGTCTCCAGGTTGTAAATTTTGTCAAATTTTATTGTATTTACTATGTAAGATAAAGTAAAACTATGCATATGATTAACTCTAGAATTTTGGGATCTAAGTAAAAAATATTTCATAATTTTTATCCTTTTTATGCATAAATTAACATAATATAATCCTTTTAATAGTAGATGTAATGACTAGTACCTATATAGGATTCAAAATTTGTTATGTTAGCATCAGGTTATTTTAAAAATTATTAGAAAGTCGCAATGGATGCGTAAATCTATCTATGTAATATTGATATAATTCAAGAAGATATTTATTCAATGTTTCAGAATAATTACTTAGTCTAAACCAATGATGCATTAGTTTAAACCTAAATATATGTTAGTTTAATCCTATGATGTGTTAGAATCATATGATTGATTTATAATATTAAATATGTTTCAAAAAATAATCACAATCATACAAACATGATGTTTTTTTGTTGTTCCCAAGGGATTAAATACCATGATGGTTCATCGAGTTCATTATTCAATATAGGGATTTAAGAATTCATAATTTCAAAGTGGAGATAAAAATCATGTTGAAAAAATATAAGTGAATGAATAATGTTTTTTAGATATATGGAATTTTTTTTAAACAGTCTAGATTACCCATAGTGAGAAATCCACACCACACTATGTGATATAGAATGTATTATTGGAATAAATAACACTTCAATGTGAATAATAATTAAATTAATATATCTCTGGATTGATATAGATAATTAAGTCATTCCCAACAAAATAATCAAAAAATAGTGCTTTATGTTAGGAATTGACACGTTGGTTCCTTCCTGGAGAATATTTAATCGATGGTAACTCCTCAATACAAATTGTAATAGGCTAGGGGCTAGTGACAAGAACCATGTTGTAATATCACATGAATGAGATGATTTATCATAAGGTTCATGTAAAAAAACACACACACACCCATTTCAATTATCTAATTTAATTTGGACAATAATAATACAGATGATATCATATATTCATGAACTACACCCATCCCACATTATAGTATGACAAAAGTATGGGAATGAAAAAGTTCTAAACACAATCCCATTAGAAATTGTAAAATGATACGTCCTTCTAGTGACAACTGGACATCTTCAAGATATAAATCATGGAATTAAATATGTGTAGAGACCCATGATTTATGTGTAAGTACATTACATTACTTTTGAGTAATACTTAAAGCATAAAAAAACAAACACCCAAGGACCGTAATATTTTAGTGTCTTTGGAAACTTGGAACACAATCTTCTAATCATGGTGAAAGATCATCGACATCTCCCATAAAGATCTTCCCTTTTTTATTTTCTTACCTAAAACCATTATTTATATCCTAGGGAAAGGAAAAAATAAAACATATAAAGGGTGAGCTCGAATGCTCAGTAAGGATAAACATGGAGAACAAAAAAAACGATCCCTAAACATTTGAACTTAAAAACATGAAAATAAATTTAAACATAAAAATCATGAGCAATGACATAAAACATGACAGTACGTAAGGAATGGATCATAAAGGAACATTAATCATGATATAATAGAATGAGAATAAAAAATGTAATTGTGGATAACGTTAAGCACATGATATGATTTCCAAAGAATCCAAGGCATTGATTCGAAGATCGCCATAGTGGAAAAAGTCCATTACTGAACCGGGTTTACTTGTCGTTCCAGAACTCTATTCCTGAACCGGATTCACATGTCATTATAGCCATGTATATCCTATGATATATAAATATTTACCCCATTTATTGGAGAGATATATAGGTCTCACCAATCTCATAATGAAATCATTTTTTTGTGTGCCACAAAATAAACATAAATCATTCATCATAACCTAAAGAATAATATGGGTTTCATAGACATCATTCCAGCATAGCATAATCCATATAAAACAAATGGATATCATTTCATCATAAGTATAATCAAACCATTTAAATAATAGTGACATTATACTTGTAACATAAACAAACTAAATAATGTCATCTCAGATGGAAAATAGTTTTGATAAAACACTTAAATTAATTCTTGAGGAAAATGTCATTTCTTCTTGAAAATCATTTTATTTTCACAAAATTACCTGTAATTTTATTTGAAAATTATTTTTATTGAAAATAATCAGGAAATCATGTAGGGGAATCTCCATGAAAATAAGGCGTTATAAAACTGTAAAAATCAGTTCATGTCGTGTAAGTTAAAAAAAGATTGTTCTTGTACTTCTTCAAGAATAGTCAAAAAGTACCTCGTATGGTAATGAAAAGAAGGATTTATTACATACGTTGAGGTAAAAAAAGTGTAAAAATTACTTTTATCATTCACAGAAGAATAGTGAACATTTTATGAAAACATTTTGAGAAAACATGGGCATGGATGATAATCATACCCCCAGTAAATAATTACGAATAAATAATCTCAGTTAAGAACGAGAATAGAATAATTATCCCTTGAGTTATGTTCAATTTGTTCTATACATATCCAAAATACATGTTTAGTGGGTTTTAACATATTATTAACTTTTAATAGAACCATAATAATATTTATAATATCATATATGATTCACTTACGACTTTATCTTACCCGTTCTTTTTTCAATTCCATGTAAAAGCAGCGTTTTGGGTAAAATAGTTTCATTTATCATACGTGTTTGGACTTTTTGTTATTGATATTATTATGATTTAAATTCTTCCATAATTTAAAACAAGATTTAAATATATTATATATTCAGAATATAATAAATATAATATATCAATAAATGGAATGAAATACACCGTTCATGCAGACGGTAGGCAGTATGTACTCATGAATGCTATTTTTGTTTCCTTATTAAATTGAATTTAAGAAAGTAAATAACATATACATAAATCTCGTATCATTATTATGTCCTATATTTCATTATAATATACTATATATAATTTATAATCATTCTGGAATGGTAAACATAGAGAATTAATCTCATCGCGTCGTGGAGACGGTAATCCTTACGTACGCACGAGCAATGATATCGTTCCCATGATTATTGAATGGAATTGGAGTGGATAATATCTCATAATCAGTATGATGTTATAATAATCATATATAGATATTATTTTCCCCATTATACCCATCCATGTATGGTGGTGGTGGAAAACAGATTACACCACAGTGTGGAGACGATGAGCCGTACGTATGCACGCGCAGTGATTTTGCTTTTTGTAAGATGGATATATGATTAAATTGGGTTGTTTCATATTTATTATAACATATCAAAATATTATTTATACTGATTTTATTACTTTATTATGATACAACTAAAGAAGAGTAAGTATAAGAATAATGAAACTTGAAAGTATCGGTAGAAAAGATTACCTCTTCTCCGACACACCTCCTTTAAGCT
This sequence comes from Viscum album, assembly GCA_963277665.1. NCBI lineage: Eukaryota > Viridiplantae > Streptophyta > Magnoliopsida > Santalales > Viscaceae > Viscum > Viscum album. The sequence goes on from OY728119.1 coordinate 2,128,603,251, forward strand.
TTCACCTAAGGGACTAGAGTTGGTCTTTTGAGAAGAAAAGATCCTCAAGAATGTGACTAGGGAAGTTGAGAAGAGTAATGGGTAGGGGTTGGCCGAGATTGAAGGCTCAAAATTGTGTGATGAGGAGATGGATGAGGTGCCCTTTTATATGATAAGAGAGGGGCACTTTTAGAAACCTCAAAAATATTAATTAATAATAAATTCAGACCCCACAAAAAAACCTCAAAAAATCACTAAATTAGATGATGAGATGATATAGGGTTGTAATCTCATCAAAAAATAAAATTTAGATATTTTTTATGTTTATTTTAAACATTATTAGTTTGATTTATCCTTATTTAAACTATTTAATTTTATTAGCGGTAATAATGTTATAATTTTTAAATTGTTATAAATACTTACTTATGTATTGTGAATTTTCCATAATTAAATACACTATAATATTTTTGACCTTATAATTTTAAATTTGTAATTTTTAAATACTTTTTCTGGTTTTTAAACAATTTAATAATATGTTATTTTTATAAAATATCAATAGTGTCAATTTTGACACTATTCAATTATTTGAATTTAAATAAAATCCACACAAAATATATATTCGAAATAAAATATTTAATAGATTCCTAACATGTCATATTCTTCTAAAAAATTAAATGAGAACATTAATTTGTTCATATAATATTGTTTTAATATTTTTAAAACCATTTATATGATATTTCTCTTAATAAAATAATTATAATAATATTTTTGTATAATTATGTAATATAATTCTTTGTTTCATAAAAATAAAAAAATACTATAATATAATGAAGATAAATCTAATATATTCCATAATAATACTTTTACACGAATTTATCATCTAATATACCAACATTGACATCATTTAAAATAAAATAATATTAGTGTCATAATCGCTTTTATAAGGATCCAAATGGAAGACAATTAGACCACTGAATGCTTATGGTTTACATTTAAATGACCAATTTGTTTTGGGCAGATTTTTTTTTTTTTATGAGCATTATTAGTTTAATAAAAACTTTATTATTGATTGTTTACTTAATAAATAATTTCTGCATCATTAGTGTATAAGATATTAAGGTAATAATATATTAATTAAAAATTTTAAATAAATGTCCATAATATATAAAAAAAATTAGCATTAAAATGAGTTTTTATAATCGAATTTATATTCTATATAACTTTATATTAAAAATACATTAATTATTAACGTTTGAGTGAGTCATATTTCACATTCCTCTAAATAAAATAAATTAAATGTCTTAATCACTTCCAACTGGGTTTCAATAAATTTTATTTCGACCCAAGTATGTTTTTAGAGGGAAATATAACCAACCAATGATATAAATACAAGTTTTAGTGTATTTTTATAATATTATTTTTACACTTAATTACATGTTTTACCTTTAACTGTGGTAAATATAATTTATCATAGTTACTATTCATAATGCTCAAAAATAATAAATATCCTATTAAAATAATTTGGACCTATAGATTCCAAATATGGAATAAATTTTTCCATATTCAATACATATAAGTTGCATTATTTAAATTAAATTTAATCTCCCTGATGAGAAAATAGGTTTTAAAAGTTAAAACTTTGCAAAAGATTGAAATTTGTTTACCTATGAATTCAATGTAAAATTAATGATAATGACTTAAATTATATTAAATGGTAATAATATACTCTATTTATACTTTAAAACTATTAAATATTATAATTTAAGCATATAAAATATTTTGATGAAAAAAATGTTTTTAATTTAACGTTAGCGTATTTAAACTATAATCAAAATTTGAAAGTTAACAGAAAAATAACAAAAAATCATACAACGTAAATTTTAAAATAAATATTACAATTAAAAAGTTCAATTTTTCAAATTGAACTCATAAATGTGTCAAAAAATAGATTTACAGTGGGAGCACCATCAAAAGGTGGGAAAAATTCATTTTTTGAAAAATATTTATTTTACCCGAAAAAATTATTTTGTTCACATAAAATGTGCAAGAATATGTGTAAGATGAATGATAATTTAATAAAATAAAAAATATGGTTAATAATATTCATAACGGCTAGTTCATAACAATATTATAACAATATATCGTTGTTTAGTAAAACTCGGTATTGCGTACAACACACTATATTGAGGAAGGTCTCTCTTGCATCCAACAAAAGCCAAGAATAGTGTTTGTGTATACTACAAGATAATACAATGTTGCATATAGTGCAAGCTAATATTGCTGTGGCATAAAACACAATATATCAAAGAAATTAAAAAGAATATTTCTCATAAAAACATAGGGTTTTACAATATGGGTTATCTAAAAAAATGCCCCACCTACTACTAGTATTCCACGGACTCTCCCTATGGGTTATTCATATACATAAGACATGACACATGTAGACACAACACTTGAATATGTCATTTTAATAATACCCATAAGGACACCACAATTCACTAATCATAAGGAATGAAAGACAAGGATATGGTTAGCTCATAAATGATTAAAACAAACAAGATGAATTCATTGAAACAAACTAAGTCTCAGAGTAATATCACAACCAAAATTACTTACTAGGATTTTTCTTGAGGATTAAAGGTAATTATAATACAGTAGAACTTACTCCTTGGGTGATACTAATACTGATGGTTCTCATCTGAGAGGTCATTACTATAAGGACGTGATAAAAATATGTACCCACTAGTACTTAAAATATATCAATACAAAAATGGGCGATCACATAGAGGGCCAATGGGGGGATTCATAACTCTTCCCAGAGTTTGACAAGTGGTGGGGGATTACATCACTTGGAAGATTCTAATGATATACCAAACCAAAAATATGGAATAATTATATAGGATCACACCCTTGAAATAAGGGACGAATACAAGACTCTATGATGCACTAACCCATATAGAGGATAAAAGCTTTTATTCTCATTATGGGATGCCACATTGTACCATCATAAGGATGAAAAATGGAATGTACCCTACTGATACTCATCTAGACTGATGGTAATGGGAGCTTCAACCTACTTAGGAATGTGTACATGATTTGTGTGTGTGTGTGTGGAACACATGGAGAGTCATGGTTATTCTGAACATGTGTGTGTCTATAAATGTGCTTATGAATTTTGGCATATGACTGTGTACTATGTCCATTCTTATGTGCACTATCCCTGCACATTTACTCTTACTAGGACTATTTCCACTAGTCATTCCTATATTCCATGTCCGTGTTTATAAATTGTACCCCTTGGGTACACATTGAGTCATCTATCATGGGTTACATGGCCTGTAATATTTTTATCTATGAAAAACCCATATATTTATTAGAACAGATGTACACCTAAGGGGTTCTATGATCTACACACTTTAAATATACAGTCATTTCAAAAAGTAAGAAACTGTCATGTGAAGTCACCCATTCTACCTCCAAATTTTATTCTTCCATGTAATCTGAAATATATCTTAAATTTATTGTTGACCATGCTTGATACATCACTCGGGGTTGGATATTGACCATAGATCTTCCCAAGAAATGCATCACATCACAACAAAAATCAGCTATAGGAAACTCTATAAGAAAACTCTTAATTAGCTTTGTGATATTTCATCATCATTATCAAACCATGATCATGCCTTCCATTATTGATAAAACCTTGTAACACCCCACGCTTCCATAGTACATTTCTCTTTGAATAATTAAATAGCTTGCATTATATGCAATTTCGAGAATCTAACACACTGTGTGCAATCAAACTAGCTATTATGAATAGTAATACCCACCTTTTGAAATTTTATAAATTTTATCTTTCAAAATGGACTTCATTTTTGGATTCTGAATATCAATATTATCCTAGGGTGAATTTTTGGTATTTTTCTGAAAACATTCAAATTTTAATGAATAGTTAAAAACACTGAGTTATTGGTTAAAACTAATTTTTATTTAAATAATTATTTATTTTAGGTAAAAAAGGATACATAATACCTATATAAGTTCAATTTAATTCATTGGATTAAGTTTATAATAATTTTATACATATAAAAATTTTATTGAACTTTTCACCACCTTTTACCCATCTCCTAGGAGAATTTTCAAATTCACATAAAACATAATTTTACCTCTTCTGTGAGTGGAATTTTGAAAATCTAAGAGACACGGTGGAGGAAATAATGGAAAAGGTAATGTTAATCCAAAACAACATCAATGAAGCTCAAATTAGGCAAAATATCTATACTAATAATCGAAGGAAGGATTTGGAATTTCATGTAGGAGATCATGTTTTATTGAAGATATCTCTATGGAAGGGAGTTATACGTTTCGGTAAGAAAGGTAAATTGAATCCTAGGTACATCGGACATTTCAAAATTGTAGAACAAATTGGGTTTGTAGCATACCGTTTGGCAATTCAGCCAAATCTCTCTAGAGTTCACGATGTGTTTCACGTATCACTATTGAGAAAATACATTCTTGACCCAATGCATGTACTCACCTATGATGAATTAGAAATGGAACATGATCTGTCATACTACGAAGATCCCATCATGATTCTTGTTACAAAAGATCAAGTGCTGAGAAACCAGTCGACTTGTCTGGTAAAAGTTTTATGGAGAAACCATAAGATGTAAGAGGCAATGTGGGAACTCGAGGAACATATGACGAAGAACCACCCGAGTCTTTTTAAGAAATAATATTCTAGAAATTTTGAGGAAGAAATTATTTTATGGAAGGGAGAATGTAACACCCCATGATTCCACGTTACGTTTCCCTTTGAATAATGCAATAGCTTGCATTGAACACAATTTCGAAATTCTAACACAACATGACCAATCAAAGTAGCCGTTATGAATAGTAATACCCACTTTTTAAAATTTTATAAATTTTATCATTCAATATGGACTTCATTTTTGGATTCATAATATCAAAATTATCTTAGGGTGAATTTTTGGTATTTTTCTGAAAACATTCAATTTTTGATGAATAGTGGAAAACACTGAGTTATTGGTTAAAACAGAATTTTTATTTAAATAATTATTTATTTTATTTAAATTTATTTTAGGTCACAATAGATACTTAATACCTATATAAGTTCAATTTAATTCATTGGAGTCAGTTTATAATAATTTTAGACATATAAAAATTTTATTGAACTTTTCACTGTCTTTTACCCATCTTCTAGGAGAATTTTCAAATTCACATAAACCATATTTTTCAACTTCTTTGAGTGGAATTTAAAAAATATGAGACACATGGTTAATATCAAGGAGTAAAATGTGGTTCAACAAGATAAAAATAATTTTTGGGGAATAGTAACTTTTTACTTTTATTTACCACGGTAAAAAGTAAATAGGGTAATTATGGGTAAATATGAAATTATTATTACCCTAACACGTGTCCTAATTAAATTTCCTAATTATAATTCGACCAGAAACAAACTTAGAAATAAAATATGAACCTCCTTGTTCCACTTTGATTAGATTAGGACTTTTTTTTATTTAATTCAAAGAAGAGTAAAAAAAAGTTAAAATCAATGTTTAATAACTAAAACATTTTTTATATAGGGTTATAGATAAGATAAATTCAATTATGAATATTAATTAGAAAGATAAAAATATTTCCGACATAATGGTAATTTATTTATAATTTTTAGATATTAAATAATTTAATTTATTTATGACACAATGGTGATGAAGTAATTACCTATTTAATGATTTATTAAAATAATTGATATTATAAATATCCAAATAAATGAAATTTGAGACTTTTTATGAATTAAAATAATTTAATAGGTTAATATGACATATTATTATTTGTTATATGAATTTTATTTTAAGTAATAACGCTGTTATGAATTTATCAAAAACAAAATACTCAATAGTGTCAAAATTGACATATAAGAGTTTTTAAAACAAATATTATATTATTAATTGATATAATATTCCTAAAAATATAAGGATCGTCCCAAGGACTTATATAATGATAGGTGTATCATTAATGGACCATTTGGGTGTCTCTTGGAAGTATATAGTAAGTTTATTAACTATATAATATAAAAATACTAAGTGATATGGAAAATGTCAAACTATTTAACTACGAGTTAAATCTAAAAGATAAGGTTACTATAGTGACCCAAAACTGTCTAAAATCTATTTGTTGAGTGGTTTTGGACCCATAAACACCTTATAATTTGAATAATCTACTTTTTAGCCATTATAAACCGAATATGAATTAATTATAAATTAATACTTTAATTTTTTCCTAAAGATCCCCTCCTACCCCCTATAAAAGGACACCACTTTTAACCAATTCTTCACACCTCTCAAAAAAATTGGCTCATCCGACCTCTACCCAATTAATCTCCCTACAACCCTATAATACTCTAAGAAGCATTACCTTAGGCAGAAGGAACTTCAAGAGTCCTTTTTGGTTCAAACAAAAGGGAGTTACCCAAATTAAATGTAACAATTTTTCATAGCTTCTTTTCTTTTATATTACATCTCCAACCCTAAACTCTTCTTATTCTTTTCTTTTGTAACAAAAACAGTATCCAAAATATACTAGGATATTGTTTTAAGAATTATTCAAACTACACTTACACACACCTCCTTCTAATTGGTGAAAAACATAATGTTTCTGTGTATGGCAACCAAACGCCTCATGAAATGATGATTGTCCAATTATCTCCTACCACATCTCATGGTGGCCATTATGATGGCACTGTAATTAAATATGATATTAATGGTATTTATTTTATATATAATCTTTTTTAATTCCATATTATTTCATACCATTATTCATTTCATGTTGTATATATATACACGATAATTTAATTTGAGGAAGTGCGGACTAACGCCCCCTCAAAGTGATTTGACTCGTTCATACCATACATGGAACGTATAAAAGATGGTGTTAATGAACATAAGTAACATATATAAGATATTATATTTTAATAATAATACACATATGTATCAATTGGTTTTTATTCCTTTTAAAATGAAAAATGAAATGGAATTAGTGTTCGTGCGTACGTACGGATTACCGTCTCCACGAATGCGATGAGATTCATTTCCCCATCATATCCATTCAAGAATAATTATTGTTTTATGATTAAAATTAATGTTTATGGACTTGATATCATTCTGGATATTAATAAGATACACCCTATCCATAACACACACGTCTTACATAACAAAGCATATAAAGGAAAATGAATCAGTTAACACCCGAAATGACGATAATACTAAAATATTATTAACAACGAAATATAAAAAGATCATATATGATATCATATTTATGTATATGATTCTTGTATAATTTAATAACAATGATTTAACTATTATATAGGACGTTAACCTACACTCTATCAAGGAAAAGTACATGGTACGAGTTTATTTCACAATCTCTTTATTATCTGAGGTTGTTTATACATAATTGTCTACTCAGACCTCTTTATCATCCACTTCCATGTTTTTTAAAAATGTATTTCAAAGCATTCTTACTATTTTACAGAATATGGGTTCAAGTCATTTATTCCCTTATTTGACTTTTTATAAGAAGATTATAAATAAATCTTTCCGTAATTTTCCAAACAAGGTCCTTTTAACCTTTTCGACAAAATTAATGTAAGAATGTATTTTTTAACTTATACGGTGGGTGTGGCTATTTTCCTCCATTATAAAATCGTCGAATCTTCCCTTACAAGATTATAAAAATATTTTCAAAGTAAATGTTTTATTTTATAATTATGTGACTTTTATATGATTTCAAAAAATGAGATTTGTCAACATCCTTTGATGGATTTTAAGCTTATTTGAAGTTGATTTATTATGATACAAAACATTCATATTGTATTTATGGTTTTGTGATATGTTTGACTATGGATGTGTTATTTCTATACCATTCATTGTTTATGAGGAAAGTATTTACATTTCATATGCTAGTTTTAATACAAATTTTTATGTTATGTTTAAACCCGTTCATATGAGGAATGCATTGGACATAATAAGTGACAGATGGATCCCGTTATAGCTCCTCGATGTATCGGTAGGTCTCATCAGACAAAATAGTGTCTTGGAAGGAGGCCTTGACAAAATATTATTTGTAGTCTTGGCACGAGGCCTCTACTACGTGGTTATGATAATCTGTCATTATGCATTCCATCATTATGAAAGTTGTTATTAATATTGGATGTGATTATTCGACTAGTAGAATATCCATGTGAATAAGTAAATGGAATTATTTCATTTTATTTATACCGTATTATGATGAAGATATAGTTTAAAAGGATTTTGTTTTAATTATACATTGCCTTAAATTTTTATGCTTATTTATGAATGTTTCTGCTATATTATTATCCTTACTGGGCATTTAAGCTCACCCCTTTCTATGTTTTATTTTTCCCAGGTTGTGAAAAAGTATTTTATGAATGACTCTAGGGATTGTATAAGGGGATATGAGTGTGGAGACCAGATGTTGATGTAGTTTTCACTTTATTATGTAATGTAAAATATATTAATGTATCTAGTGTTTACAGGGCTACTAAACTAATCGGTCATTCGAGACTTGATCTTTTTATATCATGCTTATGTTATGAAATAATGCACCGACTCTGGGTAACTGGGGTCAGGGTGTTACAAAACCTATGGAAATGCTTTTTACCATTAATTTTGATTTTCTAGCAATAGTTTTTATTGTATAATATGAACTTTGGTCAAACTAAACATTGTGGAAAAATGTTCAATGAATTAGGGGATAAAATCATGAAACACCAAATTGAAAAAATAGACATTGAGCATTGTTTGATTTGGACATGATCAATTAATATAGGAAATGATGATCATTAAAGAAATTTCATAAAACTATAAAACACTATCAATTAAAATCTATAGATGAAATATCACTAACCTCAAATAAAAATAAAATATAAGAAATAATTTTCTAAAGGAATTAATAAAGTTTTTATACAGTATAATAAAAATTATGGATTCTTTCAAAAAAAATTACATACATAAAAAAACTATTTATCAATAATGAAGAATTAATAATGAATTATTGTTGTTTTAGAGATCTCAAGACAGAGTTGATGAAGGAAAACTCATTGGGAAACTGATCAAAGATTTATTATCTCATTGAGTTCTACTAAGGCCCTCCATAATAGAAATATCCAATATATAACATTATATTGATGACCCTATGATTTTTTCATATCATGGATTTACTAGTGTATGAATTTGGTTTCATTCATTTATTTACTATTAAATAAATAAATAAATTTTGTATTTAATATCCCACTGATGACTACTCCTTAATGATACACCCGATGAAAAATCTTTTACATAATGCCTAGGGTAAACCCCATATTATGGATTTAATGGTGTTCTCAGTATTCCCATCCAAACCAGCATTCATTTTATATTCCCTTATTTTAGAAAACAATTCCCATATGATAAAATATATTCAATATTTTTATTATGTCAATATTGAAGCTCTAAAATCCTAAGATTCCAATAATGACATTATGCATAATATTGAAAATATTATTAAAAATAATAAAAGTACTTACAAATAATAAAAATGTTCTTCTATTCTACAAAACATAGTGGTTTTCTTCCACCAAAGTAAATGTGATCTCAAAATTAAAAGGGTAATTTGTTCACAACTTATTCTACTACTCCCATGTTTACTTCTGAATATTATCATACACCATTAGACATATTCCAAAGGAATTAATCCACAATTACGGATCTTATCCTACCAATCCCTGATCTCTACCGAGTAATCTTTGTAGATATTTCTATCCTTAATTTATATCTCACACGAGTCGTTAATGTGTGATGGATCGTTCACTAAAAATATTAGTTGTGAAGCATTGATAACATCATGATCCTGATCCAACTAAGGTGGTTCTGTTAATATGTATTCCAATTATTAAACCATACACAGTACAAATAAATTTCTGATTAATCATAGAGATCTCTTTTCACTGAGGGAAAATCTCCTCAATTCTCTAACATGTGAGACCTTATGATACACATAATCTCCTTTATTGAATTCCAAATGAATTTTTTGAGTCTGTATAATACTTTTAATATCCTTGGGTAGTCCTATTTTTTCATGGATTATTTTCCCAATATCTTTCATCCCTTACACCAACTCTTAGAATTATTACCTCCTCCCCTAGATCATTCTAGTTTAACTATGACCATTCTGGTCTCTCGCACATGTCCTCAAATGGTTCTATATAGATAGTGGAGTGGTAACTATTTTTATATACAAATTAAACTATGGGTAGGTTATCCTACTTGATACTGATAAAATATAACATGAAATACAAAATCATTTCCTCAAGAATATGAATGATCCATTCAGGCTGGTTGCCTTTATAGGGGTGAAATACTATTCTCAACCCAACCATGTCACAATGGCCCCCTTCAATCCTCTATATAATCAGGATTTGAAGAGTGTAACATTTTTTATATGATCATCTGGAGAACTCCATGAATCTATACTCTCTAATACATGTATAGGAATCCTAATTTCACCACATATCATTCCTATCATAATTCTTGGAATAAAGATGACATAGTGAGATGGTCTACTGTCACACAAATAAATTCATGGACTCCATGTAATAATGATTGTCCTATCACAATATCTCTATATATTTATCATCCCATATAAAATTTTTCATTATAAGAGGTTCATCCATTCAATCTATAACGCAGTGCATGACCTTCAACAACTGGTAAGTGATTCATTAGGATATAAGCTTTTCTACACACTACTTTATCCATGGCTACAGAAACTGATTCCAATGGTTTTAGTATATGTTTCCAACTCCTATCTGGACTGCTAAGGGTGATGTATGATACATTTTCTAAACCACCAATTACAACAACACTGGTACCATATTATATCTTCATAACATTTTTTTTCTCCAAGACATCATAAAATAAATTAAGATCATATATAGTATGTATTTGTCCATGAAAGGTCTCACAATCGATATCACTAAGCTGATACTCTCTACCAAATTGATTAAGTATATGGGTGACAACCATAGACCCTAGGTAAGATGAGCTATCACATCCGACAAGGATAACTTTAATAAGAACAACTATTGTGATTCCTTACTCAACAACTATGAACATGATCTCCTTCTAATATAATATTCTACCACATTTTGAATTTCGTGAGTATAGACTATCCCACTATAATAATATTATAGGAAATATCCCCACTAGCTCTATCTAATGAAAATATATTTCCAAAAAATATATACTTGATAGTCTTTTAGTCATAATAGATAAAAAATAAATCTCCCATATGGTAGTGAAAATGCCAGGACAACTATCTCCAAATCATGGGTAGAATAGTCATTTTAATGGGGTTTTAGATATCAATTCCCATAAATAATCACATATAGATTCTGTATTTAACACATACAATCCATGATCCTTTGGCATTTTAGGATACTACACACACAACACCCTTCTATAGTAGTCTCGAGATAGTTTACTATTCATCCTATTCTAAAAATACAAAAAATATTGCTGGAAATTATTTATTTATATGAATGGAATACCCTATCAAATTAAATAATTCATGGGTTTTGAAATCAGAGTGACATTTTACATTAAAAATTTGATAGTATCCAACTAACCCAAGGGAACTCTACTCCTCAATCATTCTCTTAAGTGGATCCTAAGTAAGCACCACCACAAATGTTTTTAGTTCCAATGCTATTAAATGTTTCTTATAACATTTCAATGGAAGTATTCCCCTTAATTAAAAAACATACACTTAGATATCATCCAATATAGAAAATTATTTCATATTATGTCCAAAAAAATCTATAAATGTCTCATGTTAATCTCCTAGGTCACCAAGTACACAATGATATCATTGATCAGGAATACCACATACTATTATAAAAAGGTCCAAATGATTTTATTCACAAACACCATAAACAATAAATGTGTTTTTTTCATGCTAAAGGTTATCAATATGTTCACATATTTCTAAAAGACACATCAAAATTTCATTTTGGGTATATAACTCTCTCGAAAATAGAGCTGGTGGAAGCTTAACATAAGGTTATTCATCGAGAACAACCTCTATGCTTTCAAATAATTTAATAGACAATTGATTATAGAAAATGGAAAATCAATCATTATCATCACATAATATATAAAATGGTAATAAAAAAATAGACTCATGCTCTTGTCCCCCATTCAGGTCAACAAAATCTGGGACTACCCAGGGGGACATAAAGGGTTTGATGGATTCCTTCGTCTGAAAATCCTCCTACTACACCTTATGCTATAAAAAATACACGGTTCCATAAGATAATATGATAACATATTACCATGGTCCCTCTATGTATGTCTATACAAAATTATATCTCCCAATGGGATGGTAAGCTCTTCACATCATGACGGATGAATTCCTCATACCCTACCACTATAGAAGGAATATGGATGCTCATAAAATAGTCAATATTTTCCTAAAATATTGATTGATAGACTATAAATATATTTAATACATAGGTAATCATCAATTCCATGAAAGTATCTCATATGAATCCATATCTTCTATAGGATAGGTCCCATTATAGGATGAGGTGTGTGATTATTGAATCTCCCTCGGTAGGTTTCCCCAAATGTATCATTCCGGTTAAAGGATCCACTATGATTTCTGAATAATTTACAAGGGTTCTTGAAAGAAAAGTGTTTCTCATTCTTCCAACAATAAATTATATATAAAAATTATTTAATACTGAAATCAAACCTAAAAACTTACCTAAAAGATCTTGTTCATAAGAATCCACTTCTTATAGCTGGCCATATCCCTTACAATTAGATCTATAAGGTATGATGGTACCCCTTGTGTAGGTAGTGGTAACAAATAAAATAATATATATCCTCTTACTAATATCTCAGCTCACTAGGCACATCTATATCCCTAAAAACAGCCATTCCCTAGTCGTTTTCTTTATTTATGTGGCTCATTTACCATATTCCTATCATTCTCACTATGGGTTATACAATCTTAGGAAATGTTTCCTCACCCATCACATGAGTATAATAATCTCTCACAAGGATGACTAAAACTATCCAAATATCCTAGGAATATAATACATCTATCCTATGATATTTTTCATAATTATTTTATCATTCTTGGATCCCTATGTTTTTCATTATCCAAAAGATTCCTATGTTTTAGCTTTAGGGTTCCAACTACTAGAAATAACATTCACTTATTCCTAAAAAATCACTCCAACTCCATGGAAAAAATATCATCCATGAATAAGTATAAATTTAATCGTATACTACCTATCCAAAATATCTTAGTGATGGTAAAACTATAATGGTACTGATCAGTTTTAAGAATCACAAACTATGTTCATAGAGTATCACGAGTTGTTAATTAACCTTTAAACATACTCTAAAACTAATGATATTCTATAATGGATATCTATAAAATCATGGATACACAATAAGCACAATGTTACTAGGTATTACACATCCCTAAGAAGATACTTGAACCTTGTCTAATTGAGTCCCCAACTTATCCTTATGAGTCATCGATCTCCACCATCTCCATATGGATCCATGTAGAACACCACCCACTATGACCACAATATGTTCATGATGGATCCAATAAAGTTATAATAATATCCAAAATTCACCAACATTGTCCTCATATTCCTAGGGGTCAAGCTTAACCTGAAATTGGTGGTGTATCTACCTCAAGGACTAATATAGTGAATTCTTCCTATACACATAATCCATTGATACATTTAGAGAAGCCTTTTACTCAATATATAAAGGTCAGATAGTTATACAACCCATAGGTACTACATCCTACATAATACTATAAATATAATTATTATCACTATGGGGATCATCATCATTATATCTCTATGGAATCCTAGAAGATATTAATCACAAATACATTCCACAATGGTCAAGAATCACCATGATCCATGATTGTATCTTGAATGCTACCTCCGAAAGGGAAGAGAAACAACAAACTCATACTATACAATGCATGTACAAATGTTTTCCTTATAAATAGTGTCTCTATATAATGATTCAAAAATTAGGTTATCAGAGTCTAGGTGAATACATATGTCATCTACCCCTCAATCACTATTTCTCCTATCTTGAGAGTAGAACTTGAGAAACATTAATACAATTTCACTATTTCCCAATCCAAAACTCACATCTAGACTATCGCCAAATATAAGTCCTAATATGATACCCTATAATAAAAATAATTCATGAAATAACACAACATGTATCTCTTAGCCAGCAATACACTGATTTTGACACCACAATCATACCTCCAATATACTAGTGATTGGAGACTAACAATATGTTGGAATATCTAACTAGTGGGAGGATTTTTCCTATGGTACATGTATACATGTACACAAATCAAATAACTAATATAATGCATAATGGAAAAAATAAAATTGATATAAAACATATATTCACAAAAATGTTCCAACATTTGAATATGACACATGTATGATAGTGTTAAAGGGATAAATATATGACCATTAAAAAAAATGGGGTCCTACTTACATTTAATAAAGGGAACTATTTCTAGGTGAAACTCCAAGAACTAACTATGGTCCTTCTAGAGTAACTATGCTCCAACATCACTTGGTCCACCTAGGACTCCAATGAAATGACTCTTATCTATACAAGGAATGTCATGTTTAGGGAGATCCCATGAAGTGATCAATTTCATCATACCCAGAAGGACATCCCAAAACCACAAAACATGAACAATAAAATAGAGAGAGTGATAGAAAGACTCATATCATTATAAAAGATAGGAAAAAGGTATATGTGTTCATTTATAGACACTGTCTAAAATTATTTTCACAACTACACTTCCAGACTATGATTCTCCTCATGGATTCTATGTTACACTGATCTGAGAGAACTCATTCCACGTGTGATGCTAATACCGACAGAACTCTTCTAAGTGGTCATGTACATTGATAATTTCAATGAATATTTCTAAAATATAAAATATAAGATTTATAAGTGAAAATACGGGATCAAACCTATGTCTTAGGGGTGACATGTAACCATAATAAGAGTATTTCACAATGATGGGGGTCACATGTCTCAATGTTGGTAATGAGATACTCAACACATATTACTATAAAATAATAGAGGATCGCACCCTAAGCCATATAGTGTGGACCTATACTCTATCCAGAACTAAACCATAGATGGGATCAATCAATCTATGATTAGGCAAGAATCCTCATTATACAATTATAAGGATTGAAAATGGGAATGCATCATGTTAATACTCATTTATACTTAAGAAAAAGAGGCAGTCAACCTTACATAGAAGGATTAAATTGATTGATTATATGGACTGAAAATTGTTTCTTGGATAGTATAGAAAATAATGATTATGTGACTGTCTATTTTTCCTCTAACCTATTCCTATGTACAATGGTCACTCTTATGTGCACTAGTTATTCATATGTATGCTACTCGTGGCCCTGTCCACTGTTCATGCCCATGTTCCATTTATTTTTCCAGGCCTCTCTACCCTTATTGTTCTCACTACGTAACTAATCAAGGTTCACATGATTGTTTCAAGGGTCACATATAATATTATATTTTTCTTAATATATAAACCCTATTTCTTATGAAATGGATTTGTAAGGTATATTTTTTTTACTACGTGATATGTATATCATCTTTTTGAAAAATGTCAAAAAATCTCATGAACAATTTCCCTTGCCATCAATTACTCGTATTCGTTTATGGAATCAATTTTAGTTATATGATCTGATCATGACTATTCATCATCTGCCACTAATATTTAAATTTTTCACACTCATCCACTCAAGAATTAATTATCATTGCAACACACCACCACAATTCTAAAACATGTATGAAAAATATTTATTCCTTCTTTGACATTATTCCATTACCATCACACTGTGATTATTCATCTTGTCTTGGTTTTGAACACATGGAAATGATCTGTAGCATTCTGATTTATTTCCTAACACTAATTTTTGGGTATTATCGAACTACTAACCAAAGATAACACCAATGAAGAATTTTTATAGAACAAGAAGATAAAATAATGAAACAAAAAAGTGCTTAAATTTTCTACCACTATTCAGTTGGCCACAATCTACTGATGTATGAAACTAGGGTCATATAAAAATTTATCAAAAACAAATCAATATTATTTTCTTTCATAGGAAAAAAAATAACCAATGGAAAATAAATTGTTGATCATTGAATTAATTCATGAAAGTAACAAATACAAGTTTAATATGATATAATAAAAGTAGAGGATTAGTATATCAAAAAAACATACCTTAAAAGGGTATTGATCATTGATATGTGATGGATCATATATTGTTGTTATTTGTGAGATACATGAAATTTATT
Organism: Viscum album; assembly: GCA_963277665.1. Lineage (NCBI taxonomy): Eukaryota > Viridiplantae > Streptophyta > Magnoliopsida > Santalales > Viscaceae > Viscum > Viscum album. Next base: position 2,128,619,720 of record OY728119.1, read on the forward strand.
GACCAAGGAAAAATCTATTCTAAATTGATCATCAATCTATAATCCTATTGATTTACACCAAGGATCTCTTCTATAGAATTCTAAATTCCATTGGGTTAAGTGGATAACCTTATAAAATTGGTAATAATGATGTTTTAATAGTGGGTGAATAATGTCAACATCAATAATAACGAATAATTTATCTTTGTAATTTATTGATTTATTATTCTTCCAGTTATTATTATTAAATGAAATGATAGAGGAATTAAATTATTCTATCATTCCAAGGATTAAACCCACATTTAATGAGATATTTATAAGGATTTAATGGGGAATACAAATAAATGATGAATAAGAAGGATATAGATGAAGGATATAATATAGATCATGTTTTTTAACGTGGAAAACAAATCATTGCGATGATTCAAGGAAATGAAAATATGAAATGGATGAAATAATTTTTTTAATAGATAGAAATTTTAATAATGGATTTTAATTATTTTGCAAAAATAATCCACCAGATATTCTAGATGATGTTTAGAATATCAAAAGGGTATGAGAATAAAAATTGGATCAAAAAATTTTATTTTGTACAACCATATTATTAAAGAAATAAAGATCAAATGTGTTTGTAATGACAATAAAGTATTTGTAAAAAAATAATATTAAAAGGGGGAGAGATATATGCATCTATATGCATTCAATATATTTAAAATCAATATTTTTATCTCTAAGGGATACGACTATGATATGGAAAACAATATCCACTATATATTATATGATATTCTATTTTATAAGAAACTATGATTCATCCATAATTTATTATTGTTTATAAAATGAAAAGAAGTATTCATTTATATATTTTCATAAAATAGATAATTAAAGTGATGACTAACATATAATATTTTGAAATTGTATACCACATGATTGTTGAAAAACTAAGGAATAAATTTATTTTATTTTTTCTTATAGAGAATTTTTATTTTTAAAGGAGATTAAATCATTTAATATTCCATTGTATTTGTTTATTAAATAATAGAAGTGGTTATTTATTGTCTCTAAAAATTATAAATTGGGTGTTTGTATGTGAAAGTGGGTAATATTTTTGTAATCATGTTGGATACTTATAAAATGGTTTGATATCATCCCATTTCTATTAGTTATTCATAACAATAAGAGATCAAGTATATATCCATGTTGGATAAAAACCACCATACACCAAATACACGATAAGATATTCCGAGTATACCTCATAAAAATATGTGTTCCTCATTCCATTTTAGGCTTCTATTTGTTTAATACATACAGAATTTGTTTTTGGGATATGAATATTATCCACTAACCATAATATGTATGGATATAAAAAGGAAAGTGAGGTTATATTGTTAAAAAGTTTCCTACATAGATTCACTCTCACCCTCCCAATTTATTTATTTTTGATATTAGTGGAAAAACACCCCCAAAAACTCAAAAGAGTCCCTTATTATTCCACATTATCTCAAAATTTTAGGATTTGTGGATAAAGATAGAGGAATAAAATTAACATTAATAAATTCATCATACACTTCAATTCATGAAATATGATTTTAATCACATTTATTAACTTTTGATGTCTATTTTTTCCATTCCAGGACTGTATACTCCCACCTTGTGTTCAATAAATACATAATTTCCATAATCAATTTTATACTCGCTGTAAAAGAGAAGATACAACCATCATTATTTAACAAAATCAATAATTATAATTTTATCACTTAATACCCATGGATCATTTCTAATTTATAGCATTAGATAATTTTAACAAAACAATAACTAACAAAACAATGTACATTGTATGAAATATTTTTTTTCCTTTATATAAGAAACTGATTAATCAATTATAGTACATAAATATTTTCCATAAATTCCTTTAAATGATTTATCCTTCTATACATTTCATGTGTAATACATTTATTTCTAACCATGGGGAAGAAAAAAGTAAATATAGGGGATCTCAAAGGCTTAGAAATAGAAATTTATAACTACTGTTGTTAATAATATGTGCATAGAATATATTTTATGTGAAGGGAAAATTATCTAAATGTTTTATTAATGAATTAAGATTGAGTGAATTCTATATGCATTAAAATAAATGGAAAAATAGATATAATTAATATTGATTTCATTATAATGTAATTCATAATTTTTTATTTCAAAAACATGATGTTAGGGCCTTATACCTAGACACTCTGCTATCATGGGAAGGGGAATATACCAAAACCCAACAAATTTTTTCTCATGGGGCCTTTAGATGCATTGAAAGGATACATAATTCTAGTTCCCACCCATAAATTGATTGTGTCCATTAAAATCAATATAATACACAATAATACTTTCTTTAAAATTCCTTAACGAACCTCTTATTGATAAAAAAACATGGAAATCCATAAAATGAAAAATGGATAATATCAGTAACTGATCAACCAACATTTGAATTCATCCATCATTATGAATTTAAATAAATAAATTAAGGTAAATAAAATTGATAACATAATTATAAACCTTTTAGAGATATATTTGAATGGATAAGTAATACATGGTCAATATACAAACAATCAACTATATTAGAATAATAATAATATATAGAATTACAATACATTTCCCCTTGTCAATAAAATGGAAAACATGATCATAACACATCCCTAGAAAAAAGGTCGGTTGTTAACAAATACGCATTCATCATTCTAATATATTTAATTCATTAGAATAATAAAAATATTATTATATAAAATAATCCCCTTTCATTGTAAGATATCATAACCGAATATAGATTATGTAAAATATGACGTTTACACAATACAGAACATTGATTATATGGATAAATCAAGACTATAATAATAAAGATCAAAACACATCTAGGGAATAAAGGTATGTTAAATTAAATACTAATACGTTTTGGAAAAACAGAAATATTAAAGGGTGTTCACATACGTGAAAAACATCCCGGCAAAAAGAATGTTAAAAATGTTATAAAAAAGAAGGGATCACAAATCAACATATTTGACACCATAATATCATTCACCCAAAGGATATATATATATATATTAGTACTGATTATAAGACATAAATACCATTATGGTTATACCTTTTTGAGAATTATGTTTTGAATTCAAGTGAAATATAAATTTAAAATTCTATTGAAAATTCAATAATATTTTCCAACAATTTTTCCCCTTGTTATAATTTATAAATTTAAATATCATTTTAAAAAGTATATTTTTAAATGTAATGTGAAATATATTGAAATAAATTAATTTTAAAACAATCATCAAATAATATATCTTTTAACATAAAAAAATATTATATTTTAAAAATAATGGTATGAAAACAAAACAATTGAATAATAATGTAAGATTACCTTTTTATTATTTTTAATATTCCTTTTTACAAAAAAATTATAAAAATTATACCAATAGATTACGTTATTTAAAACCTCAATTTAAAAAATAGGAATATAAAAATATATATATATATATATATATATATCAATATTTGTGTGGTAGACCACTAACATGGAAGATCAATGTTAAAGATAAAATAATATAAATCAATCAATGGAGATTTTAATTTTCAATATCCCTTATGAGAAATATATTAGCTGAATAATGAATGATTTTATAAATGGTTTATATCATAAAAAGGGTGGAAAGTTATAGAATACCAAATAATGAAATTAAAGGGTATATTTTCTCTAACCTATATGAAATTAGGTCAATTGAATGATCATAACTCAATGAATGAAAATTGAGTTACTAAAAACACTTATGATTGGGGAATGACTTGAGTAAAAAGATTTTGGATGAATAGAAAATGATTTTTTTGTTTATACCACAAACTAAAATGAAATAATGTATCTAGAAGTCATGCGAGAATAAATAAATTTAACAGTATATAATGGAAACATTGTGTATAACCTGTAATATGTCCTAATGAATAATAATTGGGGCCAAAACTCCATTATGAAAAAAGATACACTTTAATCAAAACCCCTTGAATGATAATGTTTGTAATTGAATATTAAAAGGAATAGAATATAATTAATGATATAATTTATCAAATAGGTAGTATATACACCACATAAATAAAATTAGGTGCATAATACCAAACATGTATTAACGAGTTGTATTTAAGACAAAATCCCCGACCTCTATCTTAATTAGTTTTCAAAATCCACCAAATTTAATGAAAAATTAAATTATTTTAATTAAATACATATCCAAAACCCATATTCATAATAAAACCCAATTATAATCGTAATTTTCAATCATTCGATACATATAAATAGTAATTATTTTTTATTTGTTTTCATCATAGCGTTTAAGTAATATTTAGAAATTTTAACTGGATTTATAAATATGTTGTTGGTTTTGATTAATGTTATGAATTTCATAATTAAAATATAATTAAAATTAATTGATTATATGTTACACAATAGAAATAAATTTTATAATTTCATTCAATTTTTTTGGTTAAAACCCATCAAGATGAAATCTATAATGATCATGTTTTATTTATTGTTAATGACTGAAATGTTTTTTCATAATTAATGAGTTATGTTATCATATGAAATTTAAATTACCAGAGAAGAAGAATTATTTAAATATTTATATTAATTTATACCATTATATTTTTTCTCATAGTGATTCATCATATAACAGAATACTATTGTTCAAGTAAGTGTTTAAACTAACACAAACATAAACATTCCAGGATTAGGGGATGATTATGAGGTTGTTTAGTTGTAATATAGTTACTCAATAAGTATAGTTCTATTATTTTGTTATAATAAGTTTGATATATCATAAAAAATTAATATATTTTATATAAATCTTTTATATAGAATGAATTGATCATTTTCCTCTGAGTTCATTCCAATTAACTACTAAATTAACAATTATTATTTTTATTATAAAATTAATATGTTATATAATTTATCATAACACATCAGTAATGAAATTATAAAAAAAATATTTATTTTTTACTCCATTTTCATTTCCATACATATATGATGGTGATGAAAATATAATGAAAATCAATCATTCCATTAAGGCTATAGTCCACATGCATGCATGGTTGATTATTTCATTTTCCATGGAATGAGGGACAATATTAAAATTTTTCATTGTTTATTAATAATAAAATTAATATAAATTTATAGAATATTTATTAAATTATTTATTAATATCATCCATGTTTGGTAATGAAGGAAAAAAGAAACATGCTACAATGTAGAGGAGGTAGTTTTTACAATGCACGAATTATTATTCTGTTTTTCATAGTGGAAAATGAAAGAGGTGAGTAATGATTATTAATATATAATAATAAAATTAAATTTATAACCAATATTAATTTCATTAAAATAGGAATTAATAAATTATAATCAAAAAATAAAATATAAAATAAATATGTTATGTAAATAAATGATTACTCATGTTATGCACATTGTTATTTCCATGGAATATAACTTGGAAATGGATGGAATATACTAAAATATTTTGAAAAAATGTAAATATATATAATTATTACTGTAAGGGAATGAAAAATAATAGGTTTATAGAGGAAATATCTTTTTTGAATGTCATGAATGTATGGGAATAATACCTATTTTATAAGTGAAATGAATGAATTTTTTGTTTGTACTTCAACATTATTTTAAAGGATCAAATGTTAATCCTATAAAATATATCAAAAAATGGGAAGACATTTTGTAGAGAATATATATGGTGAAGGAACACCTCATACAGTAAATTGTAGACATGTTTCTTTCTTTTCCAATACCTTTCTAATTAAATTATTACTTTCATCATTTTAGCTTTTAACACGGTGAGTACTTCTCATCTACAGTAATGTATTCTTCATGCCTAAAAATAATTTGAAACATATAAGATACGTTTTACCAACAAATTATACATTTTATATTAATTTCATTTGATTATTTTATATAATTTAGAAATGTTATTAATAATAAATTGTTAGTATATTTAAAACAATTTTTGAGAAAATATTAGTTAAGTTGTAAAGTATAGAAAATGGTTTCGTAAATTAAAAAAAAAGATTTATAAAATTATATTTTCCATTATAAAATACATATTTATTATAATAAAATTGATTCATAAATTTATATATTTATATTTAAATAAACATAATGTCGTAAAATCCTAGTTATTTATAAAAATGATATTTTTTACTATTAACCTAAAAATAAACCTTTTATAAATATGAAAAAAATAAATACTATTATTATATTATTATTCATATAAAAAAATATTAGTTTTTAAATTAAATTTTAAAAATTTATTATTTAATATATAAATAAAATCTGGAAATATAGTTTAATACTGTTCATATTGGAAAGTAGATTTTTTAAATGATAAATATACATTATTCATACATCCAATAAATTAATAATAAATTTTATATTGGTATATTATTTTTATTAAACCTAAATTTTTATATTATTTAATTATAATATACATATATTATTTTAATTAATCACCAATTTTAAACATGTATATGTTAATTTATAAAATTACATTCTTAATTGTTATAGCTATACTAAATGAATTTAATTCATCTTAAAAGTATCCATTATTTTATTTCTATAAATACATCATAAATAGGTTACTCTTATTCATTCTTAATATTTCAATGAATATTTTTAAGGGTCAAACTGAATATATATATTTTTATATAAATATATCATGATTTTGATTATGATTGGTGTTGTGTTTCAAGAAAGTTATCAAAGACATTGACTTATTTATAGGTAATAATATCTTAAAACCCGATGTTAATTTCATCCATATTTAAAACTATCACCCCCATTTTTTAATTATCACATAATAATAAAAGTGAAATTATTTTTAAAATATTTTTGTTTTGGGATATAACATTTAATATTAATTTTTCCATATCTTCTTAAAATATATTATGTTATAGATCATTCTTCATATAACATTAATCAATTTATACAATTATATAAAAAATTATGTGTATAACCAAATCAATTATAATGAATAAAATAAAAATCTAAAAACTATTTAATCTCCAAGACATTAAAACACAGTGAGATCCTATTTAAAATAAAAAATTAACTATTATATTAAACCCCTGATTCACAGAGCAATTCATTACTCAATATATATAAAAATCACTAAAATTATGTATACATCACCAAAAATATCATGGAGAACTTTTTCATTATATCACTAATCATTTATAAGGATGTCAATACTCTATAAATACATTTTCCCAAAATAAATCAACCTATTAATTTGTCACGGCATTACTCATTTCTTCATCAATAATTAATTCCCAAAAAAACAAGATTATCATAAAATAAAATTTCAATGTTATTAATTCCATTTATTATATATTTTCAAATATTTATTTTGGAATAAAATTAAAAAACCTTATATGATTCACCTAATAAACATAAATTTAATAAAATTTTAGAATATTGATGATAAATATCGATCACTATTGAAAATATCTATGAGTATCATGAATTTATTAATATTCATAAATAAACCCCACTGCATTTATTATAAAAAGAAAACTCGCCTTTTATATTATAAAATTCATATACTCAAATTCTAATCCATTTTCATGCTTTTTCAATTATAAGACATACTTGTTTCAAGAATCATAGATTTCTCACCATCATTTTTAAATCATTTTTAAACCAAATACAAAAACCCAAATGGTAATGATAATATCAAAAATAATAATATAAAAACAAAAATCCAAATATAGAATCACTTTTGAAACATTTTTTTAGTATATGATTCTTTAATATCAATATATACCTATAATTGTTCAATAAATTATTAACAATGAATATTTAATGTTATTTATTATATAAAAATTAGATAACCTCATTCTTAATTCCTTCATAATGGTCTATAAAGAGCATTTTATTAATAAAAGCATATCCCTTAGGAATTTCAAACCACATGTGTTTTTGGGAAACTTTTTTTTACAACGGGTAATGCACAAATTAATATAAAATTCTACCTCATTAGTATTATTACCCCAAGGTATATTCGTTCTAGAGCCTAAATCTTGTACTATCTTAGCAGGGATGTACTTTCTAAGAAAACCACTTACTTAAGACTTCACTAAAACACCAGGATGATATCCTATACTTAGGATCATTCCTAGGATTTTCACTGTAGTTTTAATATCCTAATCCATATAAAGAATGTTTTTTATTACATTAATATAAAATATTATACTTATTCATAATATTACCTATAAATTTGAACTTATGACCGGACCCAACATTTCAACCCTTAAATTATATTTAAGAAACATCATATTCTCTAATGATATATAAATCATTCCTTTGAAACAAACAGTAACACCACAGAAACACAATACCAAATATAGTTACATAAACACATTTGTTACATACTGACGTTGATACTAGCTCTAAAAGCCTAGATATAATAATAATTAATTAAAAACCAATAAAAAATATTTTACTTCTTAAATTCAAAGTATTGTTTCATGTTTTCAAATATAAAAAATTAATATAAATTAATAACTAAAAAACCCTGATCATTGTATCAAAAGATAATTTTTTTCATTATATATGGAACTCAATAATCCAAAATGATTCTTCAACTTCTCTCATCAATTCATCACATGCGGCATTTAGTTAGAAATATCACATGTACTAATGTTCCTCATATCCTGGGGAAATTTATACATAATAAGTGGTGAGAACAAAAAATTATTAAGGGAAACATATAACATAAACATTAAAAAACATGATCGTGGCATTCATAATATAATAGTGATAAAAAATTTGAATAATTTAATAATAACTAAATTTATGATAATTCTATATCCCTAAAAATAATGGATAACAATTGTGTTAATAATAATAATCTCATAATAGTGACATTGATAATATCATACATCAAATACCCATTATTTTGGGATTATTCCCTGACACTACCCTATTTCAGGAATAATCATATTCAAATTCTCAAATTTGATAGAATCATGATTCTTTTTGACGAATTAAGGTGATATATAACTCTAGTACCAACCATTCACCAAATTAATTCCAATTATTTCACCAAAAGAGTCTACTCCACATGTCATTCCATTCACTATGGAACCTCTAACTAATTAAAAGGAAATTTATTCATATAATGAATAATAAAGAGTATAAATACTAGATGACCAATTTAAGGGAATAAATAATCATCCTGAAGGAAAATACATATCCCCATGACAATAAAATTGACAACAATATCCTAATCCATTCAAAGAATAGAGGAGGATGGAAAAACAATACACAATCAACATTCTAATAATAATCCATTCTCTAATAACATCATTTGAAATGAAAATACATTTCCCTATGTCAACAAAAGGGATAACATGATCATAACCCATACAGAGGAAGAAGGTGGATGGTTAAACATTTCAAAGTAACCTTTTCAATAATCATCCTTACCATAATGATAGGATATGAAATAACAATATATTTTCCCATATTAATAGAATTATGTTTTTTTTAGGTTAAAATAATATTATATGAATTATGTAAAATGTTATATTAACACCTTATAGAGAAACATTTATAAAAATATGTTAATACAAGAATAATAATTGTCATCATCTACCAAACGAAAGAAGTTTGTAATGGCTCGGACTTCTCCGGCCCATTCCTTTGTCAAAAAGAGGGTCTTCAAGTGTTCTGGTAGGTAAAATGGACTTTTCCCACACTTTCCATAATTTGGAAACTACACGCCACGTATTCTAAGTACACGTTCTATACCCCCTCTCTGGGTATACCCCGTGTTGAAGGATGTGACCTTACCGTGTGAAATAATTGGGTACACGCCGTGTACCTCAAACTACACGTCGTTTATTCCCTCCCCGCGTACGTGTTACCCTCAAAACATGTGTTGACCAGTCAACGGTTCTTTGTCGTGTTGGAGTCGTGTCCTTACCATGTGAAATAAATGAGTACATGCCATGTACGCACTACTACACGTCGTGTAGTGTCTCCCCGCGTATGTGTTACCTTCAAACCGTCTGTTGACCAGTCAATGGTCAAGTACCGCGTTGAAGGCCGTGTTGGAAGCCGCGTGGTGGCCGCGTAAAATGGCCAAGAACACGCCGTGTACCATAAAGAACACACCGTGTACTTTTTTTCATGCCTATAAAATGAGGGGTCCCCTCCTCCTTTTCAACACACCCTTCTCCTCCCCTTTCCTCTGAGCAGAGCTCTCCCAAGGGACTCGAAGGCTCCTTTTTCAACCCTAACTTCTTTTTTCGTGCTCCGATTTACAATTCGTCAGTGGCCACAAGATCGTAACGACGAGGAGCAACTTCTGAGCTTGAATTTATTGTATTTCCTTTGGACTTTCCTTTCCAACTTCCACCCAAGGAGGTTTTTCCAGGAATCGACAGAAGTGGCAGACGCCGAAGGACACCTTCTAAAGTTGATAAGAGGGAGCATTGTGATTAGAACCTGTTGAGGTAGGGATATTACCTTTGTCTATCTAATTTTGTGCATCATGCGTGGTGGGTATCCTCTTGTTTTTCATGAGAGCTGGTTGAAATTTTAAATGAAGATAATAACTAGTTAAAGAATGGGGATGGGGAAGTTGTAATGTTTATCTTTATATCCTATGATATTATGTTGTGAATTGAATAGGCTTATGCGTACTGAAAATCACTGTCATTTGGGGTCTTTCCTTGCACAATTAAATTTTGAACTATCTTTTTAGACTGTTATGGATGGAAACTTCATGGAATGTGGAAATTGGTTAATCACGTAAATTTGGTTGATTAAATGAAAATATGGAACCCTTGTGTGATCACCCCGAATGAACAAAATGTAATAATGAACATGTGGGTTTTGGCTTGGATACATGGCATGTGATTGGGGTGTTTTGTGGGTTGTTGTGGATCGGGTTAGCAGCGGGGTTGCGGTTGGCTTGGTTGTGGGTTGGTGTGAATTCTATGTTAGTGATAGGTAGTGGGGCTGCGTTAAATGGTATTAAAGGGATAATGATGTACGGGTTTCGGTGTGATTGTGGTTATAGTGGTTGGCAGCGGGGCTACAGGGTTGGGTTTGAATGTGAACGAACTATGGGTTGTGAATAATAAATAATAGTGTAAGAGTTAATGAATGATGGGGCTTGGTAATGAAAATGAATAATAATCAATGGTTTGCTTTGTTATTAAGAAGGGACTTGTTGTGATGCTTGTGTTTTCCTAACTTGATTTTTGGATGGCAGGGATATGCTTTACGAACAATCAATGTGGTTGGTTGTGGATATTTGCCCAGTAGTTAAGGAACTAATAAACAGATTCTGTTGAAACATGAAAACTTAAATGGGGTTTCGAGATTGTTTGTTGTATGCATGATTCGTAGTTTCAGTGTCGAGGCACGTGCTCAGTTCTCTTATTAGAATCCATAGGTTAGGCTGTGTGTTTGGTATATATATATATATATATCTGTATCTTTGTGTTTTATCACATCCCACCCACGTTGAGCACTTAGTTCTGAACACTCCCATTTCATGGGAGAGGGTGTTTTCCCCTTAGTTACATGCTCCTTCCTGCTCCTTCTTCCCTAGGCTGTGATGGCTTGAGGTGACCTTACACCCAAGACTCTTCGGGTAGGTTTCGATTGGGGTGGTTTAGCCCAAGACTCTTTGAGCTGGTTTTACTATTTCCCAAGAACCTTCGGGATGAGGCCCAGGTGTGTGTGGGTGAGATACGTGGTTGTGAGGCCCAGGTGTGTGTGGGCGGGATACGTGGTTGTGAGGCCCAGGTGTGTGCGGGCAGGAGACATGGTTATGAGGCCCAGGTGTGTGCGGTCGGGATACATGGTTGTGAGGCCCAGGTGTGTGCAGGCGGGAAGAATGTGGTAGCGTAAGGACGTTCACCGTTAGGAAGAGCAGCTAGCTAGTGGGGGAAAATGGTGTGGGGTACCCAATACTCTTGTTCTTATATACTACTACCTATTGTGATTGTGGTTTGGTGAGTGTGTCTAGTGATGTTGGGTGGATATAATTCCTTGGTAGGTTTCTTCTGTTGTTCTCACAGGACATTAGGATGTCTCCCCACTTGTGCACACGAGCTTTATGTTTCCCTACTGAGTATACTTGTATGCTCACCCTACGTTTAAATTCAGGTTTCCATGAGGTCTACCATGGCCGTGCAGGACCCTACTTGTTGAGACACTTGGAGTTACTGTAGTTTGATGAACTCGGTTCTTTTGTTATTGTACTTTTGAGATTTCTTGTACTTGTACCTTGTTTCAAAACTATTTAGACATGCATGTGGGATTGGTTTGGGTTATTTCTATTCACTTTTTCTTTTACTTTTTGGTGGTTGAATTAACTTATTTCCTGATCAAAAATAATAAAAAGGGTAATTCCTCCAATATTTTTGAAAACTCATACCCTTGGTGCTAGTCGCCACCCCGGGGCCTACTAGAGGCGGGAATCGGGGGTCATTATCTCCCTTTCACCATTACCAGCTTAGGAGGGGAATCTTTTGTGGGAGGGGGTCATGACAGAATGGTATTATAGGTGATGGTTGAGAGATAGGATGGAGTCTTGAGTTAGGCATAGTGAGGATTGAATGGCATGGTAGGGCAGCAGTGTTGGTTAATCATGGAGCGTGACATAGGTCGGGGAAGACTTGCTAGGACACGGGATTTTAGGGCCCCTCGTGATCTGATGCAAGGACACTGAGCCTATCGAACAACCAAGTGAGACTACATTGATTGCAGGGTAGAGACCCTAGGGATGGTACATGAATCGTCATGACTGTGTCTTACTTGATTTGGGTGTTCTGGGAAAGAAATTGAATAAAATGATACAATGAAACCCTGCAAAAATTTACTTACTACTTGGGCTTAGGCGCTCCTTATTTACCGTAAAACTATGGCACCTGGACTTCATCCCCAGGTGACTCAGACAGCTGAGGCCTAGAAGATCCAGGTGTTCGATCAATTGAGGATTTACCAAGAGGAGGAAGATATCCATTGGTACAAGACTCTCCATTCTTTCCAGTGGAAAACCCTCAAGAAGTACGAGGGTAGTACTTCGGATACGGAGACAGAGGGGGACATGAGGAGCTAGGGATCGCTTTTACCATGATCTGTGCTCCGAGGGAGTACTGGGTTCCCCTAGTAGTCAGTCAATTGATAGGTGCGGCGCGACAATGGTGGATGCTCTACCTCGGAGAGAGGATAGAGGCAGAGGTTCCATGGGCTGACTTTGAGAAGGAATTCCGAGGGGAATTCCTTTCTTCCATTTTCAAGGCGGAGAAGCGGCAGGAGTTACTCTCCCTCCATCAGGGGAGTATGTCCGTACGAGACTTGAGGATCAAGTTCAAGGATCTCTTACACTTTGCTCCGGATCTCTTTCCGGATGAGGAGTCTCAGGCGAGACGTTTGGAGGAGGCGCTTCTTCCTTCACTCCAGTATGTTGTCTTCCCCTTCACCCTTCCGACGTACTTGGCAGTACAGAAGAAGGAAGAGGTTGTAGAGAGGATGCACTCACTGGGAGGTTCACCATGAGAGGGGATCCATCCAGGTTTGTCGAAGGGGAAGGCAGTCAGCAGAAGGGCTGCTGCAACGGGACCTTCCAGGTTCAGGCCAATGGGGAGCAGGCCCCATCAGTTCCAGTTCAGATATTCGGGTCCTCATCCCTTTTTCACAAACCCAGGACTAAAGAGTTTTTCTTAAGGCGGTTTCAGGCACATTCAGAGTCAGTGCCCAACCTGAGATCAGTACGGTGGAGGTGGGCAGGTTCAGCGCCCACCTCAACAACACTAGTTCTCGGCGAGGCCCTTTCAGCAGCACTGGGACGCTGCTCCCCTGAGGGCGGACTTCGCAGGAGGAGGCTGACCACAGGGTGCTCCTCAGGGACCTTGACCAGGATGTGGTCGGGGAGGTGGACGACATCAGAGAGGCAGAGGAGCTGGGCGTGGAAATTTTCACGCAGCAGACTTGGCTGCTCTAGTGGGACCAGAGGTGGTGCGAGGTCTGATTTGTTTTTTTAGCACTCTCGTTTCTACTTTATTCGATTCATGAGATTCTCACTCATTTGTTGCACCTGGTCTAGCCCATGCTTTGGGACTATACGTTGAGAGACTTTCTGTACCACTGGTGCTGAGTACACCAGTTGGAGTCCAGACCAGCGTATCTTTTGTTTTCCGGGGATGTGGGCTGACGTTGGGACCACATCGATCTAGTGGGGACCTTCTTCTATTACAGATACAGCCATATGATGTCATCTTAGGCATAGACTATATGTTTTATGCTAGTGTCATTATCGACTGCTTTCGGAGAAGAGTTGTGTTCTCCAACGTGGATGGGCAGTGTGTAGCTTTTGTTGGTGAGAGGAGCTATCAGGTGGGAAGCTGGCGTGTGGAGCCTCTCCATTCTCTGTTAGGTGGGTTATCAGTGGTTCCAGCTGATACAGAGATGGTGGACATCCCAGAGGTTGTTGGGGAATTCCTCGATTTTTTTCCCTAGGAGGTTGTGACTCTACCCCCCGACATGATGTTGAGTTCGGGATAGACTTACAGCCTGGTTCCCCTCTGATTTTGATGGCCCCTTATCGGATGGAACCTTAGGAGTTGCGGGAGTTGCAGATTCCGATTGATGATCTGATGGAGAAGGGTTTTGTTCGACCCAGCGTGTCGCCATGGGGTGCTCCAGTTTTGTTCATGAATAAGGCATATGGTGGTCTCAGGTAATGCATAGACTACTGAAGTTTGAATCAGGTAACGGTCAAGAATTGTTACCCCCTTCTAAGGATAGATGATCTCTTCGACCAACTGAGGGGATCATGTTGGTTTTCTGAGATTGATCTATGATTAGGATATCATCAGCTGGGGGTAAAGGATAGTGACATCTTGAAGATGGATTTCAGGTGCAGGTATGGGCACTTTGAGTTTGTTGTGATGCCGTTTGGAGTTACGAATGCACCGTCTATGTTCATGGGACTTATGAACGTTGTCTTCCGAGAGTTTCAAGACCGGTTTGTAATTGTGTTTATCAATGACATCCTAATCTACTCAAGATCATAGGAGGAGCACATTTAGCATCTCAGGTCAGTCTTAGAAGTCCTTCGACACCACCATCTTTATGGGAAATTGTCAAAGTGTAAGTTCTTGACGCATGAAGTACACTTCCATGGGCACGTGGTGTCTCGGCGTGGATTGTCAATGGACCCGTTGAAGGTGGAGTTAGTTATTTCTTGGGCAGCACCCAAGAGCATGGAAGAAGTTTGTAGTTTCCTGGTGTTATAAGGTTACTATCATAGGTTCGTTTCAGACTTCTCTCGAGTTGCTACTCCATTGACATATTTGACTAGGAATAACCAGGTCTTCCTATAGAGCGAGCAGTGCCAGAAGGCTTCCGAATACCCAAAGGAGAAGTTGGTTAGTGCTTTCGTACTCAGGTTTCTAGAGGAAGGGTTGTTGTATGAGGTGTTTTGTGATGTTTCTAAACTTGGACTGGGGTGCGTGCTGATGCAGAAGAAGGGAGTGATCTATTATGAGTCTAGGATGTTACGCCCTCACAAGCATAACTATTCCACCCATGACCTAGAGCTTGCAGCAGTAGTGTTCGCACTGAAGTTGTGGCGACATTACCCCTTTGGGGAGCGCTTTGTGGTCTTCTCAGATCAAAAGACCATGCGTTATATCTTCTCTCAGCATGACCTGAAGATACGGCAGAAAAGATGGGTCGAGTTCCTCCATGACTATGACTTCTAGATCTCTTACACTAAAGGTAAGGGAAACGTTGTGGCTGATTCCCTAAGCAGGAAGTTGCATAAGGAAGTGGTTCGAGAATCCACTGAATCTTGGAAAGCGATGGGAGAGTTGTTAGCCTTGCACTTGGATGTAGGGGTAGAAGGTGTTAGAGGTTGTTTGTTTCATATGAGAGTGCAATCCTCCTTGTTGAAGAATGTGGAAGAGTCTCAGTGGGGGGACATTGAGGTGGATGTAATGCGGGATCATGTCGATCATGGAAACTCTCCAAAGGGATGGTCAGAGGACAGCCAACATCAGATGCTTTTCTATGGAAGGTTGTTTGTTCCGGAGGCGATGCGTGAGGGAGTTCTTAATGAGTTCCATAGCTCAGCCTTGGCGGTACATCCAGTAGTTTCAAAAATGTACCAAGGCCTGAGGGAACAATTTTGGTGGCCCGGGGTGAAATGGGCAGTGGCAGAGTTTGTGGCAAAATTCCTAGTGTGTCAGCAAGTGAAGACTGAACACTGTGTTCCCAGTGGTTTGTTGCATCCTTTAGATGTCCTAGAGTGGAAGTGGGATGACATCTTGATGGACTTCGTCACAGGACTACCTAGAGCTTAGGGTGGTTATGATGCTATCTGGGTGGTGGTGGATCATCTGATGAAATCATCTTACTTTTAGAAATTAAGGTGTCGGGCCTAGTGAGTACCTTAGCATAGAGGTACGTAGATGAGGTGGTGCATTTTCATGGAGTTCCGAAGACTTTCATCTCAGACCGGGATACTCGGTTTACCTCACGAGTCTAGATGGGGTTACAGCAAGATTTTGGCACCCAGCTACGCCTCAGCACCACTTTCCACCTCCAGACCAACGGGCAGACATAGCATACTATCCAGACGTTGGAGGACATGTTGCGAGCATGCGTTCTGTATTTCGGAGGATCATGGGTATGACACTTTCCTTTAGTAGAGTTTTCCTACAACAACAGCTTCCACTCTACTATTGTCATGGCACTATTTGAGGCCTTTTATGGAAGACCATGTCATTCACCCATTTTCTGGGAAGAGGTTGGTGAGACAGGTGCTCTTGGGCCAGAGGTAGTGCAGAGCACCATAGAGAAAGTCCAGCTTGTACGTGAGAGGATGAAAACGGCTCATGACCGACAGAGGTATTATGATGATCGTCGGAGGAGGCCCATGGAGTTTGAGGTGGGAGATCATGTGTTCATGAAGGTTTCCCCTCAATGGGGGTAGTGGAGGTTCGGGAAGGGGAGTAAGCCTCCCCCTGGGTTCATCAGACCTTTTGAGGTGCTGAGGAGAGTCAGCGAGGTGGAATATCATCTAGCCCTGACACCTCAATTGGAGAAGGTTCATGGCGTCTTCAACGTCTCCCAGATTCGTCGGTACTTACACGACGACTCTCACGTTATCGACTGGGGAGAGTTAGATATTGGAGATGACGAGACATTCGAGGAACGACCAGTCAGAATCGAGGATCGTAAAGAGAAGGTGCTCCATGGATATACCATTTGATTGGTTCGTGTGTTGTGGAGGCATGGCGTCCTTGGGGAGAGCACTTGGGAGTGGGAGACCCAGATGCATGCTCAGTACCCAGAGTTGTTTGGACTTGTGATTGCTTTGTTCTTCTGAGCTTTGTTTTGATGTTATGCCTTGTACCTTTGATAAATGGAATGCTTTTCTTGTCGGTTATGATACCTTTTTACTTGTTCTCTGGGAGTGTGTAACATGTCCGGGGGTGTGGGGAAGGGAAAGACCTGATCCATAATCGAGACGCATTAATGTGGATGTGATTGAACCCATGCATGCGAGTTAGTGCTGCCTAAAGCAGATAATATCTTGACATAGGAAAAAGAATTTTCCCCAAACCAGGTGTTCGGGTAGTGTGTGGGTTATGCGGTGTTGGGGGTAGTGTGAGTTGAAAAATCCTAATGTATGGAAGTGGGAAGACCCGATTCTTAATCGAGACACATTAATGAGGATGCGATTAAACCTTTGCAGGTGAGTCAGTGCCGCCAAAAGCGGATAATATCTCGACATAGGAGAAGGAATTCCTAACACCAATAATTAGGGATGATGGCTTGGTTCCTATTATAATAAGATCCCTAAGAGGTATCTTGTTGGATTCCTCTGGGTTGGTTTGGAATTCTCGGGAACGAGAATTTTTTAAGAGGTATCTGATGTAATGGCCCAAACCTCTCCGGGCCATTCCTTGGTCAAAAAGAGGGACTTGAAATGTTTTGGAGGGTAAAATGGACTTTTCCCACACATTTCAGAATTTTGAAATGGCATGCCGTGTAGTGTGAGTACACGTCGTGTACCCCCTCGCCGGGTATACCCCGTGTTGAAGTTCATGACCTTACCTTGTGAAATAATTGGGTAAATGTCGTGTACCCCAAACTACATGTCGTGTAGTCCCTCCCCACGTAAGCGTTACCCTCAAACCATGTGTTGAGCAGTCAAGAGTCATGTGCCATGTTGGAGTCGTGTCCTTACCGTTTGAAATAAATGAGTACACGCTGTGTACCCAATACTACACGTCGTGTATTGTCTCCCTACGTATGTGTTACCTTCAAACTGTGTGTTGACCAGTCAACGGCAGCGTACCGCGTTGAAGGTCGTGTTGAAAGCCGCGTGGTGGTCGTGTGAAATTGCCAAGTACACGCTGTGTACCATAAATAACACATCGTGTACTTTTGTTTTCATGCCTATAAAAGTAGGGTTCCCCTCCTCCTTTTCAATACACCCCTCTCCTCCCCTTTCCTCTGAGCAAATCTCTCCCAAGTGACTCAAAGGCTCTTTTTTTCTTCCATAACTTTTTTGTCCAAGCTCCGATTTACGATCCGTCTGCAGCCACGGGATCGTAACAACGAGGTAGAACTTCTGAGCTTGGATCTGTTGTCTTTCCTTCGGCCTTTCCTTTCCAACTTCCACCTGAGGAGGTTTTTCTAGGAATCGACAGAAGTTACGGACGCCGACGGACATCTTCTAAAGTTGATACAGGGGAGCGTTGTGATCAGAACCTGTTGAGGTAGGTATATTACCTTCGTCTCTCTATTTTTGTTCATCATGCAGGGTTGCTATCCACTTGTTTTTCATGAGAACCGATTGAACCATTAAATGAAGATAATAACTAGTTAAAGAACGGGGATGAGGAATTTGGTATGTTTATCTTTATATCCTGTGATATTATGTTGTGAATTGAATAGGATTATGCCTACTAAAAATTACTGTCGTTGGGGGCCTTTGTTGCACAATTAAATGATGCACTATCTTTTTGGACCATTATGGATGGAAACTTCATGGAATGTGGAAATTGGTTAATCATGAAAATTTGGCTGATTAAATGAAAATCTGGATCCCATGTGTGATCACCCCGATTTAACAAAATGGAATAATGAACATGTGGGTGTTGGCTTGGATACGTGGCATGTGATGGGGGTGTTTTGTGGGTTGTTGTGGATCGGGTGAGCAGTGGGGTTGTTGTTGGGTTAGTTGTGGGTTGGTGTGAATGCTATGTTAGTGATAGTCAGTGGGGCTATGTTAAATGGTATTAAAGGGACAATGATGTACCAGTTTCACTGTGATTGTGGTTATGGTGGTTGGGAACGGGGCAAGAGTGTTGGGTTTGAATGTAAAAGAACTATGGGTTGTGAATAATAAATAAAAGTGTAAGAGTTAATGAATGATGGGGTTTGGTAATGAAACGGAATAATAATCAATGGGTTGGTTGGTTATTAAGAAGGGACTTGTTGTGCTGCTTGTGTTTTCCTAACTTGATTTGTGGATGGCGGGGATATGATTTACGAACGATCGATTTGGTTGGTTGTGGATATTTTCCCAGTAGTTAAGGAACTAATAAACTGATTCTGTTGAAACATGAAAACATAAATGGTGTTTTCGGGATTGTTTGTTGTATGCATGTTTCATAGTAGCAGTGCCGAGGCATGTGCTTAGTTCTCTGATTAGAAGCCATTGGTTGGTCTGAGTGTTCGGTATATATATATATCTGTATCTTTGTGTTTTATCGCACCCCACCCATATTGAGAACTTAGCGTCGAACACTCCCTTTTCATTGGAGAGGGTGTTTTCCCCTTATTTACTATCTCTTTAATTCTCCTTCTTCACTTGGCTGTGATGGCTTGAGCCGACCTTACACCCAAGACTCTTCGGGTAGGTTTCGATTGGGGTGGATTTGCCCAAGACACTTCAGGCAGGTTTTACTATTTCCCAAGAACCTTCGGGATGAGGCCCAGGTGTGTGGGGGCGGGATACGTGGTTGTGAGGCCCAGGTGTGTGCGGGCGGGATACGTGGTTGTGAGGCCCAGGTGTGTGTGGGAAGGATACGTGGTTGTGAGGCCAGGTGTGTGCGGGCGAGATACGTGGTTGTGAGGCCCAGGTGTGGGCGGGCGGGATACGTGGTTGTGAGGCCCAGGTGTGTGCGGGCGGTATTAGTGGCTGTGAGGCCCAAGGTGTGTGCGGGCGGGAAGAGTATTGTAGCGTTAGGACATTCGCCATTAAGAAGAGAATCTATCTAGTGGGGCAAAATGGTGCGGGGTACCCAATACTCTTGTTCTTATATACTACTACCTGTTTTGATTTTGTTTTGGTGAGTGTGGCTAGTGAGGTTGGGTGGATAGAATTCCTTTCTAGGTTTCTTCTGTTGTTCTCACGGGACATTAGTATGCCTCCCCACATGTGCATGAGGGATTTAGGTTTCCCTATAGATTATACTTGTATTCTCACCCTACATTTACTTTCAGTTTTCCAGGAGGACTACCAGGGTCGTGCGGGACCCTACTAGTCGAGACAGTTGGAGTTGCTGCAGTTTGTTGTACTTATTTCTTTTGGTATTATACATTTGAGCTTTCTTGTACTTGTACCTTGTTTCAGAACTATTTAATCATGCATGTGGGATTGGTTTTGGTTATTTCTATACACTTTTACTTTTCCTTTTTGGTGGTTGACTTGTCATATTTCTCGATATTAAATAAAAAAAGGGTAATGCCTCCCATATTTGTGAAAACTCATACCCTTGGTTCTAGTCACCACCCCGGGGCCTAATGGAGGTGGGACTCAGGGGTCATTCTCTCCCTTTCACCATTTCTAGCTCACGAGGTGCATGTTTGGTGGGAGGGGGCCATGAAAAAGTTGGATGGTTAAAAAATAATGTACCCATTTCAAAAAGGACACATAGATTTGTGTGGGAATTTATGGAAAACTACCTCTATAATAGAATGATTCAATGGGAGTAAAAAAGTCATGGAGCAACAATTTTATTTTATTTATATCATGAGTTTAATCACACAAATGATAAATATATATATATATTTGAGTATAAATACTGAAACATAATACCAATTCAGCTAAATCCTTTTTAAAATTATATGTTAAATGTAAGTGAAAACATAATTTTTTTTGAAAACATTTTAAACATTGATGTAAAAAAAATATTGATATCACATTCAATGGTAAACTTTGAAAAAGTGTTGTGAATGATTTTGAAAAAAAAATTACTCATAAAAGAAATATTCAATAATGGGGACTTAAAAATATTGAAATCATATCTATGAGATATTAAGAGAGGAATAGGGATCTTTTAAAAGTGAATAAAAAATCACATTTTATTAATTTTAAAATAAAATTTGTTTAAAAATAACATTGTAAGGATAAGAAAACATAAATTTATATATACAAATAATTTTCTAGAAGAGGATTATAAAATTATATATTATAAGATACTATGGTGGGAGAACCTACTCATGGAAAATCCATGTTCTAGATGAATCATTATCACTGAAAAAAATAATATTGAATTTTTCAACATCCCATATGGGGAACATAGACCATGAATCATAAAACAAATGAAAAGAGGTTTGTGAGGTAAAAAATTTTAAAAATGAGAGAGTACCACATAATAATATCAAAGGGTGTATTTTACCCTAATTATATGAAATATATTCAAGTAAATGATCATAACTTTGTTAATTAAAATTGAGTTACAAAAAACTATAATGATGTGGGTAAAATTTGTGTTCAAATAAATTTGAAAAAATTAACTGGATTTATATTAGATTATACTATGAAAAAAATTAATAGGGAATATTGAAAATTCATGGATTATTCATTGAATATAACACCATAAATATTAAACATGGTTCCTAACATATAATCTGTCTTTAAAAATAATTAAATCTATGAAAACAAATATAGATAGAATTACACTTTAATAAAATGTCTTGAAATGAATGATTTAAAATTGAACAAGATATAATATAATTAAAAAAAAATTATGATATGATATCACATATTATTATTATATACACCACATTAATCAAAAGAGTTGTGTAATAAAAAACATTCCTCCAAGAGAGAAATTTAAAAAAACCCTAAGTTCGATCATGATTCATTATTAAATTACACATAATTTCCAAAATAATTCGATTAAGATTAATAAATACTAAAAATTTTCCTTATTCATAAATATAACAATAACACCTATATATTTTAATATATTAAAACTATGTTTAATAATTTATATTATACATAGTAGTGAGTTTAAACAAACCACAACATACAAATAAACTATTATTATTTAATCATCACCATTATGAAACATTCCGTCCTATTTATGGATGGAATAACAATTAAAAAATAATATTATTTAAAAATATCCTAGATTATGTAAATATATTTTTAAATAGGGAAAAAAATTTATATAATCATTACATGCTAAAAATATTTTTCATCAAAAATGTTTTATATATTCTTAAGAAAAAATGATATAAATAATTTCAGAAAATTTTATTAAATTGAATCATAACAAATGAAAATAATATTTAAACTCATCATGTAAAAATTTACTTATGATTATTTTTTTATTTTTCCAAAAAGAGTGATTTGTATGTGAATAGTGAATTATATCATTTTCTATAAAAGTATCATTTCTTTTTAATAAATAAATTAACATAAATGTACCATTATTATCTAAATAAGATTTAAATGTAATAAAATTATTATCTAATAATATTAAAAATTATAATTTTATTTTTATTCATATTTATATCAAATTCTAGAATAATATTGTTTATTTCTTAAAAATAAATTTTTCTAATAATTTATTTTAAATGCATAATGATCATCAATTTTAATTAATTAAAATAGTCACTAGTAAGAAAATATTTAATTGAGATATAAATATATATATATATTATCTATAGATATTAATTTAAATCCATATAATCATTATCATTATTTATATAGTTAATGTAATATCGTCTTATGTTTTGGAAATGCATTTCTGGAAATATAGTTTTTATATGATTTAAGGGTTGATTTTTAAATTAAATTCAAAAAATTATGAGAATTTAATTTCAAAAGATAAATTCTATATTTTTAATTAGAATATTTGATATTATATAATAATTTTAACTTATATTTTGGTTAGAATGATTAATAAATACTATAAAAATTATATAAAATAATTATGGTTAAAATTGGGATTTTCCTATTACATAAACTTATTTTTAAATTAATTATACATTAAAACTTTATTTTTATATAATAAATTGTAATTCATATTAAGAATCAATGGGAAAAAATTATCTAATAAGTCTCATTTTATTTTATTCTTAAAAAACAAATTACCTATGTTAAAATACTATTTGCCTTGGTGAAAACTAAAAGTTTAAAAGTACATAAATATAGGGGAATGGAGAATATAATATTTAAAACAAGATTAAATTTATATATGTTTTTATGAACCTTATCTTACATAAAATATATCATTTATCAATTTTTGATGCACTTGGGGTGTCGATGAAATCCCTTTATTCATTATTATCTAATATTCACAAAAATGTTAGTCTTCTTCTATTATTAATGGAAACTCCCAACCCTCACATATAAAAACCACTCAAGTAATATGGATCTATAAAATCAAAAAAAATATCTCCCCATAAAACATATAAGTTTTTTTTCAAAAAGTCTTATTCCTAAAAGTAAAACCCTATTTCCCTTAGTGAGATATTAAAAAGATGATCTTCTAAATTAATTTTCGTCATTGTGTTTCATCATTTTGTTTCTTATTTATACATATTAAATTATGACATAAAAATTAAAAAAATTTAAAACAATTTCATTCAATATGATAAGAATTTATTATCTTTATTACATAAAATTTACCCGTCTCCTTCTATATCAAATGAGAATCAAAGTCATTTCTCAGGTGTACGGTGGACTACTACCTTGTGAACTGATACAATTTGTTTTCCATCATAGAATTAGATGGATAGTTATTAGAATGTAAAAAGTAAATATATATTATAAATATTACATTATATAAATATATAAAATTAATGTATAATAAGCCTCAATGGCATTAATACCCTAAGGGAATCCTATTGTCACTCATGAGTACGTACGAAAAATTATATCCGTGAATTGATGTGATTCATCTAAAATGTGAAACCATTAAGAATAGTTCTAAAATTGAATCCAATGAATAAATATAGTATTTATAAGAATAATATAATTCTATATATTATTTAACTTAATCCTTTTATGAATTTCCATAACATTTATGAAATAACACTCTTGTAAAAAAAGGAAATTAACACCACAAACAGTGGTTATAATCAAATATTAATAAAAAATGGGTGGTAAAATATTATAAAATACAAAATATGTTATTATAAATATTAATATGGTTCTATTATATAGTAATATTTCTTCCAAATCGTTATTGTAAAGGTTAAATTAGGATAAACTAACAGGAAGCGTGAGGTAAGCGATTTCATATCAATTTCCATTTATTGAAGCATATTTTATTATTTTGTAGCAAATAAATATTATATGATGTATATACTTACCCTTTTACATTTAATAAAAATAATACTCTATTAGTTATATTATTTTATGTTTAAATTTTAATTATTATATCTAATGGGATATTACATGAATGTTACCTAGTGGTATGGAATTTCATAACTCAATTTTTTTCATTTAGTTATGTTACATCTAATTTTTTTGATATTATTATATTCTAATAGTAATTGTTTTGATTTATTTAATTTATACTACTAATATTATGAGGATTATAATTTGAACCCTCTATTAACTTAATTTATTTATTCTCACTTCAACATTATGATCACTATAAGGGTTCACTTCACAATCTCATTTTAATTGAGGCTGCTTATGCATAACATTTAATTTATATAAATTATTTAATAATTTTATAATAAACCCATGGAGTTTTCTTATAAAATTAATATATTATTAATTTTGATGTAATATTACCATTTTATACTTTGGTAAATATAATTATTAAGATTTTTTTTAAGAAAATCCAACTTTATTTGTCCCTTCATCCTGGATTTTGTTATCTTCCAAATCCATGTTTTCTAAAAATGATGTCAAAAAAGAGAAATGGATATTTGTTTTAACATGAATTTATTGAATAGATCATTTCCAATTTCAGGTCCACTTATAACTTTTTAGCTTCCTTTACATGCATATAAGGGTATTTTATAAGAAAATTATATTCATAATATTCTTGAAATATATTTTTAAAAAGTTATTTTCAATATAAAGAAGTCAATTTTTACTTCATAAAATTTTTAATGATCCTTTTATGGAATTTATATTCTTTTAAAATATAATCAATTTATTTAAATTGTTTACCACTTGGGATATGTTGTTTGCGTATAATAATTATTATTTGTATTGATAGATCATGATAATTCTAATCAATTCATTTATTAACATTTACATTTGTGATTGATTTTGTAATCATTAATTTTCACTTGAATCATTCACATTATTATATTCATTATAAAATACTTTACGTTAAATATTTGGGGGTATTCTTATTTCTTAATCCATATATCACTTCAAAAAAGGATATTTTACAATAAATGTTATCTAATTAATTGTGGAAAGTAATGGTAAATCCATATCATTACTCTATATAGATATTTTTTGTTAACTAATATTGTTCATTAATTCAATTGATCATTCAATATGTGGGAATTCATTAGACATGAAAACATTAGTGGCACCATAATAATATCTCCCCTTGATGTGTTGGTAGTCTCATAATATGAATATATACGATGAACCTATTTAAATGTGTTTGGTGTGTACTGATAACCCATTGGGCATCGTTAATTCCAAGAGGGTTATTGAATTTATAAATTTATAACACAAATAAAACAAGCCACTAAAATACCTAGTATTATATGTTACACAAGTCTGGGTTTGAACTCATAGAGACAACATTTGAGAAATATTTGCTAAATAAAAAATCTATAATCAAATTTCATATTATAGGAATTTAATATTAGAAATTGAGCATGTGATTGTTGAAGAATTTCGGAGAAGAAAATAAAAATGTGTGCCATGTAGCTATGAATCAGGGTTCATAACACAACATAGTTTTAAATAGTCAATTAATGATCATATAGTAATGAAGATTTAGTATTAAAGAGTTCAATGGTTATAATAAATTTTCTCTATACCAAGCTATCCTTTTCTCATTGTAATGTACATTGGATTTTAAATGAATGGGTAACTAGAAAATATGTTTAAACACAGGGTATGAAAAAACAAAATTTTTATGGAAAAAGAATATACCTCATACATCGAATTAAATAAAGTCATTAAATTATCACTTTAAAGGTCCATGCATAATTAGAGAAAGAAATTAAACCAACTTCCTAACCTGGCAAACAATAGTCATGAAAAATGAATCAAGGAAGAGGTAACAATTAATAATTAATAGGAAAACCCAACAGGAATTGAAATTAAAGGAAATAACTTATAAAAGAAATCTCAATTCATCATTCCCACAATGAATCAATGAAATCTCCCAATCAATATTTCTAAGAGTGGTTGAAGAAAATGTTAAATAAAATGTTATAGATTAATAATATCATGTCTCCAACATTGATTTATCGAATTTTTTTTGGTTCTCTATCTTCTAAGGTCCCCCAAGGTTTCATCCAATGATTGAATATATATATATATATATATATATATATATATATATATATATATTTACATCAAAACCAATAGTACATGCACCAATATTTTTATGTATGATAAATGGTTCATGATGTTTAAGGTTTACATAGTGCGAAAGTTGTAGTGTCTTTGGATTATCTTAATCTACATGTATGATGATACATATATGACGTGCATTTTTTACACAATATTTAATATATTTTCACAGTGGGTATCCTCTTTTGGAGTTACATAGTCGGTGTCTTCTATCATGATGAAATCAAATAATTTATTGTGTACATGACATAAAAAATCATTTTCCAATTCTGAAACATACTCCACAATAATTTAATGTTGTAATTCAATTTCATGGTCATGGATTCATGCCTTTGGTGAAGCTCGTGTTGAAAAATAACATTGAATTAATATATTTATCTATTTTAAAAACCTTTTCAAAATACATATTGTATCCTTCCATAAAACATAAAACAATTTAAACACTCCTTGAATTAGAACGATTGATCTTTAAATTACCTAGATCAATGATTTGAAACAACCTAAAATAAATGCAAAAAATACACATATCATACACCTAATTATACATTGAACTGTCTTGGTGAATATTATATATGGTATAGATATCATCATGTCCATGACAAGAAGTCCAATACTGTGAAATTCTATCATTGAAAATACTGTTATTATTATCCATGAGATTACTATATTGATATTATCTATAGATTAGCATCAGTATAATATAATTATTTATATGAAATTATTTTATCATCATTTATTCCTTCCATTTTATTCTATATGTCCAGGTTATTGATTAAATAGAATTATTTACAGTTATATACCATTAAATAATTTTTATATCTTGTCGATTCATAATAGAATCTATATTATATAACCATTACTAAGAATTTGATCTCAACATTATTCTATTTCGATTTATGAAGATATTTATAAGGAATATTAAATTAAGTTCAATGATTCAAAATATTTATTTTCACCATGATTTAATTTATTTTTTCAAATGTAATGTGAGACTCGTGTATTTATCTATTTTTACCACGATTACAAAGTTATTCATTACATTATGATTTAATCACTTGTATTTTATTCTTATAGAATAATGCAACTATTTATTCTTGGATACAGGAGTCGAGGAATATATAGTTGGAATTATTTAATATTTTTTATTAACCTTGGGAAATATAATTAATAAAGAATAAATTAAAAAATAAATCCATATAATAGATTTTTAGGATAATTAAATAATAACAACCAAAATTTGTAGTGATGAATATAATTTGTTTTTATTATAAGAAAATCATCAATTTCTATATACTATATGTGTAAATGGTTATAGAATAACTTTACATAGGTCAAATATATCCAAAAATTGAATATTGGGGTTTGAAAACATTGTCACCTGGGGAATGATTACGAGCTGTACTACACACATCGTTTGACACTCCAAGGTAATATAGTCTGGCTAATTCACATTTTCTTTACAAAAAATTATTAATTATATAATAATATTTCTATGAATTAAAAATATTTTTAATGAAACCAATATTATGGTTTTGGGATTAATAATTAATAAATTATCCCTTTATATTAAATGTTACACCAGATTTAGAATTATTTGTTATGAATTAAAATTTATAATTGTATGATCTTATTGTATATATATCATAGTTATATGGGATAAAACTAATGTTTATTGGGATGATAATTTTAAGTATAGTTTTAAAATTATAGGCATATATGCCTCATAGAATGTTTCATGTGATGGAAGTAACATAATGAAATTTACAATGTTAAAATAGATGTTGGAGGCATATATAACACTTTTGTATAACATTATTTTAACGAAAAGGTTATTCATTAAATAATTCTCATATATATATATTGAATATAAGTTTAAGGTTATTTATAAATTTTATAGTTAATATTATTATGGATATTGACATCATTATTATCAATTAATAATATTTGATTTCATGAAAAATATATGTCACATTTAATATATATTTGGATAAAACGTGACATGATGACTAATGTTATATTTTTTGATAATCATCATGTTTTTGGGACTATTATAGAAATTATATTGATATGGATTTATAAAAAGGAAAAACCACATGTCGTGTGAGAACCTTTTACATCAGGAAATGCTATGGAGCTTGATCCCACTAACGTGGGATACAAAGGGTGAATCACATACCACTATCCATTTTGATGTCCTCGTTAGTAGGACATTGTTTTTTGTTAAAATGTTTGATGGTTATATAATATATTTCATTCTAGAAACATATTATAGGATAAAATATTTTTTTATTTTTATGTAAGTATTGAAATTTTTTGAATATTTTTTTTAGGTTGAGGTATATATTACAATTATGTTTAACATGAAGTGTTATTTTTGTAGAATGTGATTATTATTTTTTTGGATTTTTGTAAAAAATATAGAATTTAATGTAATATTTATTCTCTCTCTAGGGGTGAGCTCATCCCTATGTTCAGATATAGAGACTAGTTTGGATCTCATTTAAATTTTAGTATATTTTATGATGATTCAACTCTTCGTAATGTGGTTGGGAATTATGATCTCTTTCATCATTGTTGTTTATCCAATTTGGCTGAGTTACGTATTTATGCATCATAGATTAAGGATATGACTGTGGATTCAAAATCCTTTTTTGGAGGATGACTATTATGGTGATGAGAACTAGTTTAGATCTGAACCCTTATGGGGGATCGATGAAGAAGTGATCACATTTTTGTAGGATGACCAACCATAAATATGGATTTAGCCAGCACAATGTTGGATCAGGTCTGGCCAAATGGGGTCAGATTAGTGGGGTTCTGTGTAACCAGAGGATGGCCAGCTCCATTGTGACACCTGAGTGTTTTTTGTGAAATATTTTCTTTAAATAATTTGTATTCATCATTATCTTGTGTTGCAGGAAATCGTGAGTTTAATCAAACCACAATACACCCTTATTAAAAAATTACTATTATATCCTACCTATTAAGATACCAGGGATAATTATATATATCTTATAAAAATGCATTATGAATTCATTGGAGATCAATTATTTAGGAAAAATATAAATCAATTAGATATTGGTATTTTTGAGTGAACTACTTTTGGTAGTCATATAAATGAGAGATATATATCTATTATATAATTAATAAAATATTTTTTATATTCACACAATAGAAATTTTAGTCATTGGGTATGAATATAACCCTATATGATGTTTAAAACCTATTTCATTTAAAAAAATATTCAAATTACACCTTTGAATGGTGAACCCATATTAAATTAAGACTTTGACACATTATTTATTTTTACATGAAAAAATAAACATGTTATTTTAATGTGGGATATAAAAAACAACTTTGGAAAAATATTCTAATATTTTTCCAATAACATTATGGTTTTATTGAATAGCTAAAATATGCAAAATTTTAATAGAAAAAAACATTTACATCAATATATTTTACATGGTTAAATTAAAATATGTAATGTATTTAATGTATAAATACATTATATTTTTATCATTCAATGTCATTTATGTACATTTCATTAATTTTTACATTGAATTCCTGGGTAAAAAATTTCAATCTTTTGCAATGTTATAACTTTATTTAAAAAACTATGTTCTATAATTTTGATGATGAGAATGATTTTAAATTAATTTCTAAAACATATGTTTTTTAATTTTTTTAAAATATAATCCATATTTGGAATCAAAGGGTACAAATTATGTTATTATGCTACTTTTATTGTTAGTAATTATGAAAACTAACGTTGATAATTATTTTTTATACTATGGTTAAAGGTAAATTGGGAAATTAATTGTAAATTTAATATTTTAAAATTATAGTGACACCTGAAAAAATAATATTGGATGACTAAATTCGACCCTTATCATCTATTTTTTGAAATATAATCACTTGATGTCCACTTATCTAAAAATATGACATGAATGTAATAAAAACTAATGAATGTGACATAATGTCACAGTCTCATTTTATATAAATATATTAATTTTCATATATAGATAACTTGGATAAAATATAGACTATATATAGTCCATGGAAATAAAAATTAAATAACTATATCTCAGATTTTTTTTTATTATTTTTAGAGATTAACAAATTTCTATTAACCATGACACAATTGTGATGTAAAAATTATTTTATTAATAGAATTTCAAATAAATGGTTATAAAATTATTAGAATAAATATAATATGAACAAAATAATGTGATCAAAAAAATTTATAGGTTACTATGATATTTTAGTATTTTATTTAATGTTTTATTCTTTTTTATATTCTCTTTGAATTTATTTTTAATGTCAAATAAGTTAATGGTGTGAAAATTGAAAGTATTGATATTTTATAAATATAACATTTTATTAAATAATTTACAAATCAAAAAAATGTTTAAAAATTACAAAATTGATAATTATAAGATCTAAAATTTCATAAATTATCCATTTATAGTCAATTAACACGAAATATGTAATATTTATAACCATTAAACATTTAGAATGTAATTACCACAATTAAAATAAAATAGAATAAATAAGTGTCAATTAAATATTTATGGTTTAATTTGACAAAATAACATTTTCAAAATTTATTGGTTTATGAGATTACAAAACTATCTCCTATCATCCTCTAAATAGGGATATTTTGTATTTTTTGGGTAGGTTGTGATTTTATTATAAATTATTATTTATGGATTATCCCAAACTGCCCCTCACCTCAATTATAAAATGTCACCTCCTCCGTCACCACTTCACTTTATTATGGTCTATAATTCTTTTTAATCCCACAAACTATTTCATTCTCAAATATTATATTTTCATTCATGAGGTTCTCTTAAAATTCAATAACAAACTCTAGTTCTCTATAAAGAGATTTAGAGAAAAATCATCAATGAAGAGCTAATCTCTTGTACAGATTCTTTCAAACGTTTTCTTCTTCTACTTCCTCTTCATTGGTTTTTTAATTATAATGTAATATCATAAGTATAAATAATATACTAATATGAAATTATAAATATGAAACAACCATATTTATCCTTCTATCAATCCTTCAAAAAAAGAAATCATCTTTCGTGCATAAGTATGTCTTATCGTCTCCACGGGGTGGTGTAATCCTTTTTTCACCAAAAACATACATGGATATGTATAATATTAGAAATAATAACTAAATTTTACTATTATAACTTGATACTAATACTTAAATATCATACACCATACACTTCAATACCATTCAATGATTTTGATAATAATATCATCCCTCGTGCATACTTATGACCTACCGTCCCTACACTGCGATGTGATTAATTCTACAAGATCTTCATTAAACCATGATTATATACATGACTTAAATGAATAAATATGATATATATTATAATAATATAATTCTATAAATTATTTAGCTATAACCTATGAAATTGAACCTAAACATATCTAAAAATCGTGCATAAGAACATAAAGAAGTTCGTATCAAAATAATGAGTGACAATGAAATGATACAAACAAACTGGGGATAATATAATAATATATGATATGATAAAAACAATTATGATTCTTGAGTAATTCCATAACAATATTTCAAACATTATACAGGAGGTTTGGATACATAATAAGGTTATCAGACCTTTGTTAAGGGATAACTTTGAAAATATAATTTTTATCTGAGATTTTTTGTTTGTAAGAATTTCTCGGGGTGAATTTATCGTCCATTTCAATGAATCATTAATATGTATTTTAAAATATGTTTTATATCCTTCTTCAATTTTTTAATGTCAATTTTACCCATTTGTAAATTTTTAAAAAATTGTATGAATGGAATCTTTTTTTGGTATGAGGTACATTTTGACATTTCTAGCAAAGGTATGAGAATATTTTTTTTAACATATATTACATGAACAGGTTTTTATGATTTAATAATGTATTATTTTCTTGTAGCTTCCCCTAAAATTATACAAGGTTATTTTCACAAAAAAAATTATTTCTTCTATAATTTTGTGGCATTTTGAAGAAGTAAAGAAAATTTGAAAAAGAAAGTATATATTCCTTAGGAATTAAATTCTTGTGCTTCCGCAAAATTAATTTCCATCTAAGATGACACTGTTGAAATTTGGTTGTATTTAGAACCCAATTATTACTATGATCTTATTGGGTGTAATTTAGTAAATCCATTTGTTTTAAATAAATAGTGATTTAATAATGTGTTGGAATCTCTTTTTATTTTCTAGGTAATGCAACGATGAATGTGTTTATGTTTTTCTGAAACATGCCAGAACGATTTCACTATGAGATCGGTGTAACATATATCTCCATCCAATGAATTGGGTATGTAATTATATCTCATGGTATAGATATTACAATAATGACATGTAAATTTAGTTCAGTAATAAAGGGATAGAATGAGGAGTTAACTCGGTTTAGTAATGGAAATTGTCTGCTATGATAGACTCAGTAATGAGCATCGACTAGTATGGTGTTATTATGTATTAATATGTGTGAATGACATGAAATTTCATGTCAAAATTAATGACTATTGGTATTACATTTCACTTTTATAATCTATCCCATTATATGATATTACGATCTTTTATATGCAGGATATGATTATCAAGTTTTATGTTCTTGTGATTATGATATGATTGATAGTTACCTTGTTTGCAATTGCTATGAATTTTAGCTCCCCCATTTAATAAAATTATTTTATTTAGGTCATGAAGATTGGTATTAAGTAATATATGTCAAAAAGGATTCTAGTTATTACTAAATAATTGGGACACAATGTGGATGTTTTATGAACCCGTTGTTTTTGATTCCTAGGTTCTAAAGACATTAAACCTCTATGGTCATGTTGTAGTTTTTTTAAGTTATATAATAAATATTCAACAATGCTGAAGAAATATCTATATTTAATGTAAGGTCTAATATAGTTAGTATCATACTAAATGAATAAATAACCTTTGGAAACTAGGATAGTAAATCCTTATTAATAACGCTATGTATTTGTATAAGTATATTATAAAATCCTTCTGTTTTATAAATGACCATGAATAACATAGGATAAAACCTAAAGTGTCCTAAATTTAAATTTTATTCATGATAATTTGGTTTTCTTAATATGATTTTTTATTCTTGCATTGTGCTTCTTATTTTTATTTAATGACTGAAACATGAAAGAACCACATTAAAGATGAATGCAAAAAACATGAATTGGTTATCCCTCTAAGAAAAAAATGTTATGGAAGCTTCAATTAAAAATATTATAGCCATGCTCACACAAAATTATAAAGATATGAATCATTCTTGACATCCAAACAAGAAAATGAGGGAGAAAAAGTTTGTTGAATCCTTCATGAGGTAGGTTCCTCCTTTATTCAGTGGGTCTTCTAATCCATTAGTTAGGGAATAATGGATTAGTAAAACTAAGAAGATATTTTTAGTTCTACAATGTTCTTAATATGATAAATTCATCTAATCATTATATCATTTGGAAGGTGAAGCTGCTCAAGGGCGGAATATTATCAAGAATACATTCAAAATAGATGAAATCGAGTCAATGGAATGGGAAAATTTGAGGAACTTATTTTTCAATAAGTACGTTCCTCGTATTCTTTGAACAATGATAGAGAAGGTGTTCCATGAACATAATAAAATGGATGATGAAACCTTTGGTACATGCGATTAAAATTTTACAAGACATGTATGGTATACTTTTGGAATTTTAATCCCACCTAAGAGTAAAATTGATTGATTATTTAGTTGATTAAATCAATGACTCTGATGGGAATTAACCATAATGGACTTCAATCGAAAAAAGGAAATTGTTCGATGTGATCTCATGGCTGAGAAAGATATTTGAGTAACCCATCAGTCATATAAGTTTGATAAGAATAGAAAAATGGAATTCAAAGAAAAATATAAAATCCACACTGAAAAGAAGATGAGATTACCCTTATTTTCAATATGTGGCAAGAATCCTGGAGGTAACTTTCAAAAAGTTGGTAGTAATTTTTTTATGTGTGGAAAATAGGGTCATCATGATGATAAATGTCAATGTGATGGGAAAAAATGTCTAATGATGAGAATAAATAAAAGGATTCACAAAATGATCCTACTACACTTCAATGTTACAAGTGAAAGGAAATGAGTAATTATTCCAATTAAATCCCTAATACAAGGTTTTTTTAGGACGATCGATGTGAAAAAACTCATTAGCCCAAAGACAAAGGAACGTTACAGGAAATCACAATTGGCGATGTGGAGTATGATAATTATGTGGTTAAATATACACATACCATCCACTCTATATTATAAAATGTTTAATTCGATTATGGATACAACCACTACTTCATTACTGAAGAATTTTATAAGGGTACTGTCAACTTACCTCAACAATTATATGTTCAGTTAGATGTGATAACTCTTAATTGACAATAGTTGTATCAAATTTTTTTAATTATTCTCCCATTTATGTTTGTGGGAAAGTGCTTCAAATAAATCTTGTGATACTGACAATATTGGAATTTTATTAAATTCATGGCATGGATTGGATTTCTCTATATGGAGCTCATATCAATTTCCATTGAATGGAAGTCACATTTTATATTCTAGGTCATTCTATGATCATCTATCGATTCAAGGATGAATATAACCTTCTAGAAGAAATTACAACCATATTATGGGTAATAATTCCTTTAAATTAATGTTATTTATCTCGAATGGATGGGAAGAAACTCACTATTGAAAATAATGCCATAGTATGGTAGTTTGATGGTGTTTTTCTTGTGTAATTTCATGGCCCTACACAAAATCATGAAGTTGAGTTTTCAATAGATCATGTAACTGGTGCTAGGCCCATTTCTAAGAAACTTTATAAAATGTTCCCAATTGAGTTATAGTAATTGAAAAAGAAACTCCAAGAGAATCTTGATAAGGGATTCACAAACCCTAGTGCATCACCTTGGGGATCACCTATTATATTTTTTAAAAAAGAAATATTGATCAATGATAATCTGCATTGACTATCGTGAACATAAAAATTTCATTACCAAGAACAAATATCCAATTCCATATATTAATGACGTATTTGACCAACTATGCAATGATCAATACTATTCCAATATTTATCTTCATTTAGGATATTGTCAATTAATGGTTAAAAAGGAGGATATACCAAAGACAACATTCCATGTAAGGATCGTACACTATGAATTTATAGTGATACCTTTTGGTCTTAATAATTCACCTATTATATTCATGGATCAAATGAATATAGTCTTCAGAGACTATCTTGATTAGTTTTTGGTAGTCTTTATATATGATATTCGTGTCTATTCAAATAGAAGGAAAGAACATGAAGATCACTTGATAATTGTAGTACAGTCCCTTAGAAAGGAGAATATTTATGCAAAATTTTTAAATTAAGAATTTTGGCTTCATAATGTTTCATTTATTTGTTGAAAAATCTCAATGGAGGGGATATCTTTAGATCTAGTAAAAGTAAATCTCATTGAATGATGGTCAAGACCAACAATGGTAACTGATATCCAAATATTTCTTTGTTTGGCTTGATATTATCGACATTTTGTGAATTATTTTTCCCAATTATCTAATCCACATTCCATGCTAACATAGAAAGGGTTCAATCTTATTTGGACCGAGGAATATTATGATAATTTCAAATATCTATAAATAAGGTTAGCATGTGCACCTGTTCTCACATTTCCATGTAGTTGAGAATGATTTGTGATATACAATAATGCATCCAAGAAGGGGTTGGGATGTGTTCTCATGAAAAGTGATACTTTGATATCTTATTCATCATAGATGTTTAAAATTAAGGAGGAAAATTACCCAACTCTTGATTTGGAGTTAGCTAGAGTAAAAATTGTATTAATAATATGGAGTTAATATCTTAATGGTGAACAATGTGATATTTATACTTACAATAAAATTTTAAGTATATTTTCACACAAAAGGATCGGAATATACACCAAAGAAGATAGTTGGATTTGATTGAAGATTATTATTGATCAATAAATTATGACCTTGGGAAAGAGAAAAAGATTAGAGATTCATTGAGTCAAAAATACCATGAAAGCTTATCCCTGATGAGGACCATGAAGGATCTAATGTTTAGGGATTTACAATGGATCGATCTATAAATTTTAATGTAAGTGGAGAAATCTTATCTTTCTAAAAAGAATGTTTAATCATATGTACATGTGATGATTAATGATTCATAGAATGATGATGTGGAGTTACAATATAAGGTGATAAATGAACCTAAATTCAACCTTTATTGGAATGAAATAGTAAGGTTCAAGAACTAGGTTTTTATTCCTCCCATAAGAGAATTAATGAAGGAGCTATTGGATTGGGATTGTATTTCTTCGTTCTCTATTCACCCTAGATGGAAAAAGATGTATGTGGAACTAAAAGAGTACATCTAATGGGATGGCATGAAATGATATGTCACCAAATATATCCCATGATTCTTGGATTTTATGAATGTTAAGGCTGAGATATATAAGAAAATGGGGATGTTACACCCATTACCCATACCAGAATGGAAATGGGAAAACGTAGTTATGTACATTATCATCTGACATCCCAAATCATCCAAAGGAAATAATTCTATCTGGGTTATAGTTGGTCTATTAATTAATTCATCACATATTATTTCTATAAGAGAGGATTTCTCTTTGGATCAGATTTCCTGGATATATGTAACGAAAGTGGAAATATCTCATGGAGTACCACTTTCCATTATATTTGGTAGGGATATGAGGTTTACCTCGATGTTTTGGTGATGTCTTCAGTATTCTCCAGATACAGAGTTATGTTTCATTATTTTTTATCATCCTCAGATAGATGCTGAGTCTGAGAGGACAATTCAATCTCTGGAAGACATGTCGAGAGCTTGCTCTTTGGATTTCAAAGGTGGTTGGGATCAACACCTACAATTAGTGGAATTATCATACAATAATATCGTTCACTCAAGTATTCAAATTTCCAATTATTAAGGACTCTATGGAAGGAAATGATAAATTCTGACTTGAATAATTAAAATTATTTAAAAGTAATCACATGATGGACACATTGCTATTAATATGACATAACTGTAATAAAAAATAATGAATGTCTCCAGATGTCACAATTTCATTTTATAGAATTATATTGATTATAATATATGTATTACAATGAGATAATATAAAATTTAGATAGTATCTGTAAATCTAACATAATTAAATACATCGTAGAAATTTATATATAAATTTTATAGATTAAAAAATTACCATTAATGATGACACAATAGTGATGTAAAAAACATTTTATTATTAGAATTATCGAATAAATGGTATTATAAGTAATAAAAGAAATATCATATGAACTAATTATTGTTCTCCACAAATTTTAAAAGGTTAATGTGGCATTTTATGATTGAATTTAATATTTTGGTTCAAATTTTTCTATTGTGTGTATTTTTGATAAAGTAAAATAAATGACTGGTGTCAAAATTCACACTATTAGTATTATATAAAAATAACAATTTATTAAAATATATAAAAATCATACTAACATTTAAAAATTGTGAATTGATAATTATAGTATCTAAAATGTCATAAAATATCCATTTACGGTCAATTAACACCATATAAATAATTATTTATAACTGTTATATATTTAGAATCTTATTATCAAAAATAAAATTAAATAGAATAAGTAAGTGTCAATAAAAAATATATGGTTTAAATTGACATAATAACTTGTCCAACATTTATTGGATGACTATATTACAACCCTATCTCATCACATCTTTGAAATTCTGAAATTTTTGAAGTTTTTCAATGAGGTTTGATTTTGTTAAAAAAACTATTTATCGAGTTTCCAAAAGTGCCCCTCACCTCAATTATAAAAGGGAACATCCTCTATCACCTCTTCAATACATTTTGATATTTAAAGAATAGACAATAAATACCCTTTTTCCTTTTTAACTTTTATATTTTCATTCTATCTGTTATGGTAATCTTCAAAGACTAACACAAGTTCTCTGAGAAGAAATTTAGAGGAACCACGTCAAGGAAGAGGTAATCTCTTCTACCGATTCATGGAAACATTATTATTCTTATACAAATACATCATTAATTGTTAAATTATAAAGTAATCCAAATTTGTTCATTCACATACTGATATGTTATTATTAATATTATAAAACAATATTTCACATTCTATTCATCCTATGAAAAACAAAATCACCGCATGTGCATATGTACGTCCTATTGTCTCACTGATGTGGTGTAATATGTTTTTCAACACCACCTTACTTGGATGGGTATAATGATGGATATATTAACTATATGATATTTTTATAACATGATATCAATTCTAAAATATCATACACCGACCACTTCTATAGAATTCATTGATTTTGGGATTGATATCATCGCTAATGTGTACATACGACCAACTATCTCCACGATGAAATGTGATTCATTCTACATGATCTCCATAAGATATGGA
The DNA here is from genome assembly GCA_963277665.1 of Viscum album. NCBI lineage: Eukaryota > Viridiplantae > Streptophyta > Magnoliopsida > Santalales > Viscaceae > Viscum > Viscum album. The sequence goes on from OY728119.1 coordinate 2,128,659,094, forward strand.
TTATATGAATTAATTTAATGAATAAATATGATATATATTATAATAATACCATTACATAAATTATCTAACTAGAACCAAATAAGTGAAACATGAACATATCCGATAAATCATACATACGAACTTAAAGCAGTCAATATCCAAATAACAAGTGAAAATACAATGTTATTATCAAAAACATGATAATACAATAATATTTGATATCATAAAAATGAATATGATTCTGTATTAAGTCAATATTAGTATTTAAATCGTCATATTGGAGGTTCAAATACATACAAAGGATATCAGACCTAAGGTATGCAATAACATTGCAAATCTCATTTTTATCCGAGATTTTAATTATGTAAGTATTTACTGCGGAACCTTTATCATCCATGTCAATATTTCCTAAATATTTATTTTTAACAATTCATTATATCCATCTATAATTGTTTAATGTCAATTTTTCCCATTGGTAAATTTTTACTAAATAGTGTGAATGGAATCTTTGGTCATTTTAGTATTAGGTACTTTTTTGAATTTTCGGGCCAATGTATGAGAAGAATGATTTTTAACTTTTATGTCATTGTAATGGCCCGAACACTTCTCGTACATTAATTTTACAAATTATAGTGTTTGGGGTGTCCTGTTCCCCCTAAGTGAGTTAAGAAGGCGTCGGTGTCAGTGGATGGGTGTAACTATGGTATCACCAATTATGATACTGATCGGTCTCACTAATTGGTGTATCTTAAATCAGTCTCATAGATCGGTGTGTCACCGATCCATCTCACCAATTGGTATTTCACTGATCCATCTCATCTTTCAGTGTTTCCCTAATTAGTCTCACCAATCAGCATTTTCACTGATTATTCTCACATATTGTGGTTTCATTGATCCATCTCACCAATTGGTGCAACCATGGGGTGTCATGGTTCTTTCCCTAGTTTTCCAGTAATACTTATTTTAAGTTTGAATAACTCTTTCAATGTTTTTATATCCATTTTAAGCCCATAAATGGTATCCTAAATCCAATAAGAGTGGGGATCCCATTGATTTCAGAAAAAATGTAGCCTTTTATCAGTGTAAGAACATTTTCCACATTTTCCAACCTATTGTGTTTTCAATTTTCTCCCTAGTTACATTTTTTATCCAATTAAGGGAAATATATTAACTCACTACCATTATCACCACCATCTCCATGGACAATTCGGAAATCCCAATAAATTCTAACATGTGAAACTACCGAGATGCTTGATCAAACCATGATCAACCTTTTAAACAATCCAATATTTTACATCTCGTAACTCTAGGATTAGGCCTTTTATCACACAAAGATCTTCCTCCTCATTAGTCTCTTTCTTTCCCTTGGTGCACTAGGATTCCCACTTCCCGAGATGAATCATAAACCCATGATGATGCCCTTCCTCTTCATCCTGGGATTCCATGGAGTTCAAGATTTGAAAAATCATGAATCCCAAATTCATGGCATGAGAAGAAAACTTTGATCATTGATCATCCAAATATGGGGTTTCTTTATATCTCATTATTGTGAATCATACATGGTAGGAATGATATTGTTCCCTTGGGACATAGAAGAAACCAAATTTAACCATTATAAAAATCCGGTTGTTCATGAATTAAGGGGTGGGAATGATTAGGGTAGTGTTGTGTTTTAGCTTTATTTTTATGTTTTGAATTGTGTGGGCTGATATCCACTAAAAATTTCCTTTTTTGGTTTTCCTTTATTGATCATTAATGAAGCTATTTCTTTTGGGAAAATATTATGATTGAATGACTGAAACATGGAAGCTGGTTGATCATGTGAACATGGTTGATTAAATGTATTACTAATGAATAAGAATCATTATTTGACCACCTTTGTTAAAAAACTGAAAAGAATGTAAATAATGAATGGTGTTGGAAAAATATAAAATCACCATTTCCTTATACTGGTGATATGCCTCATTGTTATATTTAATGTTTTTATGTGAATTGTGGATGGGAATGGAATATCTGGCTGATTTGTTTTTGTTTTGTGAATCTGAGGACATGTGGAGGTAGGGGAGATTGTTCGAAACCCGATATGTTGGGGTTTGGTTTGGTTCATGTACTTTGAGGGATATCACATATCTCTTTTGATGAATTTTCTTACAAGGTAACTAGGTGTGAATGCTTAAATGTTTTTCTAGTTGTTTCCATTCAATTTTTTCTTTTGCTTCTGGTTATGCCTGTTATTTTCCTAGTGGTGAATGAATATTTAAATGAAATCATTTGAACATGATAATTAGAATTGGTACAAAGGGGGAACAGTTTTCCAGAAAAGGGTTGTGCTTTAGTTGTGGATGTTGTATACATGTGCATGTAGGGATTTTAGCAAGAGTGGTTTTGTACTGGCTTGTTTTTGGTGTTGCAATCCTTTGGTTGGGATGAGTTCTTGTATACCAATATGTATAAAATTTAGTTCTTGTATTTCTAATATGCACCCCACACATATTGATCACATCATGTCAAACTGCCCTATTTCATGGGGGAGGATGTTTTTTCCAACATTCCTATGAGTAGATGGTTATTATGTCATTTTCATCTCCCTCTCACAAGTATCCGAAGACACTTCTGGCAAGATGTTATATTCTAAGGTTCATTATATCCCATGAATCTTCAGGTAGGGTTTGTGGTGTTCGTTTTCCTAGATGTGAACTATCATGTATGTTTCCCAAGTGTCTTCAGGATGAGGCATAGGTGTCTTCATGCATGGCAGTGGTCATTTTGGCCAAGGTGTTCTCAAGCATGGATGTGGTTTTTTTGGCCTAGTTTTCTTTGGGTGTGGGGGTGGTTGTTGTGGCCCAGGTGTTTGCGGGCCTAGTTATGTGTTATTGTGGTGGACCAGCTATGAGAAGTTAGGATGCGTTGTTGTGGTGGCCCATACAGATGTTGTTGGGGAAGCAGTAAGACTTCAGTGGAACTTGTGGGGGAGGATTGACGTGTAAGATGTCTTAAATAACCAATGGGAATGTGGTGCGGGGTACCAAAATATCGATGTTCTATTACTATTACATTAAATTACTTTCATTATTTGGGGAGTGTTTCTGGGTGAGGCTTGCTGGATAGTTTCATTTCTAGGTGTTTTGGTTATCTCTATTTCTCATACTGAATTAGAATGACTTCCCAATTTGTCATGAGACCTTTGGTTTTCCCTACTGAGTATACTTGTACACTCACCATACATATATAAAACTTATTTTGGGTTTCTGGGATGACTTTGAGGACCTTGATAGACCTTACTATCTATGTTTTTTAGGGTTATAATTGATATTATTTTCTTTTGGTACTTCCTTTTAGATATTCTTGTATCTTATTTTAATTTGTATTGAACATGCTTATGGGAATGTATTTTTTTATTTAATTTTACTTTCAATATTTGGAGTTGTTTTGGATTACCATCTTATCTCCCGATCATGTTCTATGAAAATGGTAATGCATTCCATATTACATGATATTTACATAGTTCGTTCTAGTTTACTCTCTAAGGAAAATTGAAAGAGGGACTTGGGGGTCACTATCTCTTATTCAACTTGAATAAGGAAGGGTCAGGTAGTTTTTTGACCCTTCCCTCATCATAGTGATTGTATTTCATGATAGATGGTATCAAAGTTGATGGTTCTGATATATGATGGTTTTCAAGATATGAACAGAGAGGATAGAATGGGATGGTCGGGAAGGAATGTAAGGAAATATTTGAGTCTGAAATATGTTAGAGAGGACTGGCCAAGACATGGGATTTTAGCCTGCCCCCTATGATCTGATACAAGGACACTGGACCTACTGAACAACCAAGTGAGGTTACACTTATTTTATGGTAGATACCCTAGGAGAGGTACATGAATCATAATTACATGTGTTCTTGAGTGTTTTGGGTGTTTTGGGAATTTTATATAAATGAAATGTAAATGAAAAAATTGAAAATAAATCATATACAGTAATTGGGATTCAGAATTCCTTGTTTACCTTGTAGCTATGGTTCTCAGATGACATCAACGAGTGGTGTGGGATTTTGGGACCCAACAAGTTGATATGGTCAATCAGCGGAGGACTGATCGAGATGAGGTGGACAACCAGTGGCTTAGAACACACCATTCATTTTAGGGGAAGACTCTAGGAAAGTATGAGGGAAGTGTCCCTGACAAGGAGACAGAGTGATGGCTCAAGAAGCTAGTGATAGCTTTCATCTTGATCCAAGCTCAGACAGAGTATTGGGTTCCTCTATCTATGAGCCTAATACTTGGAGTAGTGCATCAGTTGTGGATGATCTCTCTTTGGGAGAAGAAGGAAGCTGAGGTTTTGTGGAATTACATCGAGAAGTAGTTCCGGAAATAATTTATTTCTTCCAATATGTAGGCCGAAAAAAGGAAGAATCTTCTCTCCCTTCAGTAAGGGTGTATGTCATTAAGGGTGTTTGGGACCATGTTCAAGGATCCTCTTCATTTCACAGATGACCTCCTCATGGATGGGGAGTCGTAGCCAAGGTGCGTAGAGGAGATAATCTGACCTTCCTATTAGTATGATGTTTATCCCATCATTCTACCAATGTAATTGGTGGGTTAGAATATAATTGACGTAGTGTAGAGGATTCACACACTGAGAGGTCTACTGCGAGAGGGGAGCCAGTCGAGCTCTTTAATAGGAAAGGCTATTAATAGTAGGCCCCCCGCATCAGGGCTATCCAGTTTTCGGCAGATGACAAGTTGGCCTAAGCATTTCCAGTTCTGATGTCCCTATACACACCCTTTCGTTATGATCCAAGGTCTGAGGTTCTTTATCTGTGGCAGCTATGGAAATATTGGGAATTAGTTCCCTGACTATGTGTAGTTAAGTGGGGTGGGCAGGTACAACACCCACCATAGCAGCACCAGTTGAAGACCATACCTTTTCATCTGCATCAGTAGGGATAGTGAGATCCCACTCCATAGAGGTAAGATGGTGCTGGAGGAGGATGACTTCACGATGCTCTTTAGGGAAATCAACCAAGGCGTGGTGGGGAAGGCGACAAGTAGAACAGGGGATGAGGATTTGGGCGTGGGCAGTTAAACGCTACACAGTCAGTAGTTTCAGCATGGATGAAGGTCGTTCAATGTGTGATCAAATTTTTTATCTCTATTTCATGTTACTTGTTTTATTCATTATATTTTCACCCATTTTTATCACTAGGTATAGGAAATTTATTGGGTATATATGTAGAGATACATCCCATTACCCTAGTGTTAAGTATTCTTGATGGAGTTTATACAAGGCTATTTGATGTGTTCAGAGTATTCCGACTGATATTGGGACCACATCCGTATAGAAGGTATCTATTTCTTCTACAAATGTAGCCATACAATGCCATCTTGTTAATAGACTGTCTATTTCCCGAGCACAATGTTATCATCTACTTTCGGGGAAGGGTCGTTCTCTAATATGGGCATCTAGCGTGTAGAATTCAATGGCAAGAAGGGTTTCCTGTAGGGAATTAGGAAAGTGGAGACCCTATTTACTTATTAGACAGGCTGTCGGTGGAGTCAGTAGATGATTGTTAAGCAATGCAAGAGAAGGGTTCATTACATTAGGGCATGAGAGTGGAGGATGGACGAGGTTGTTGATTTTATATAACAGTGTAGTCTTCCTTGGTATAGTAGGAGGAATATTTATGTGGAGACATAGAGGTCGAAGAAATGTGTGACTGTGTGAGATGGGATGATGCTATGGAAGGATGGTCGGTGGATGGTCAGAATTAGATGCTTTTCTCTTAGAAGTAGTTTTTCCTTTTTGAAATTCATGAGGGAGTTCCTCGTGAGATTCATAACTCACTCCTAGAGGTACACCAAGGAGTATCCAAGATGTAATGTGACTTGATAAGTCAATTTTTGTGGCCTGGAGATATGTGTTCATCACCAGAGTTTGTGGAACAGTGCCTTATGTGTTAGCAGGTGAAGGATGAACATTGTCTTCCAGACAGTTTGCTGCAGACCTTAGACATTCCCAGTAGATATGGGATGATGTCTCGATGGATTTTTTGAGAGGACTACCCGGAGATGGGGGATTATGTGATTCTATCTAGGTATTGGTGGACCATTTGACTAAATGTACTCACTTATTAGTAGTTAAGGAGATGATCATAGTGGACCCCTTAACATAGAAGTACATGGGTGAAGTTGTATAGCTACACGGAGTTCCCAAGACCATTGTCTCGGATTGGGATTAACACTTTACTTCTTGAATCTGGAAGGGATTACAACATTCTTTTGGCACCCATAATTTCCATAGCACTACTTTCCACACTATGGTGGATGGGAAGATAGAAATGGCCATCTAGATGTTGGAGGATATGTTGTGAGCATTTGTTCAAGACATCGAGTAATCATGGGTATGACACTTGACTCTGGTAGAAGTTTTCTATGACAATTTTAATCACTCTACCATTGGAATGGAACCATCTGAACCCTTTTACAAGAGGTCATGTTTTTCACCCTTGAGCTGGATAGGGGAGTATGTATTCTCCCAAGTTCCTCGGACCCATCGAGGTGTTGGGATGAGTAAGGGAGATGGAATATCAGCTAGAATTATCACCACCACTGGAGAGAATCCACAACGTCTTTCATGTATCTATTCTCATTTAGTATCAACTTTATGACTCCCACATCCTCAACTAGGGATAGTTGGATATCCTGGATGATGTGACATTTGTGGTGAAACCTATGAAAATAGAGGATCGTAAAAAGAAGACACTTCAAGGACGAACAATTCCTTTGGTTCGTGTGTTGTGGAGGCATGGTGACCTTGTGGAGAGTACCTGGGAATGGGATGCATAGATGTGTGCCCAGTACCTAGACCTATTTTGAGTCTTTATCCTTTGTTATCTTTGTGCCTTACTTTGTTTTAATGATTCACCTTGTTTAATATAAGATAGAATGTTCCCATGTACTCTAAATGAGTGTGAAAAGTCATGGCATGGGGAGGGAGGAATTGATCCCTAATCGAGACACATTAAGGAGGATGCTATTAAACCTCTGTGGGTAATTTAGATCCACCCAAAGTGGGTAGTATCATGACATGGAGGAAGAAACCCCCATAACCCATGTGTCTGGATAGTGACACCTTTCTTTGTTTCTGTGGGTGCATGGGGGAGAGGAGAGGTATTGTTTCCACGGTCATTGCAGATATTTAATTGAGAGATATTCTCTTGGATTTCGGTGTCTTATCTGGATTTCAATAAACTCTAGGGTGGGTTTTCACTAAGAGGTATCATACAAGGTGGTTGCATAGAACCCGCTTTTCTTGGTGTTTACACTGGAATTCTCAAGGTCATAAATACTTTTAGAGGTTTCTGATGTAATGGACCATACCCTCCTTGTCCATTACATTCCTATATTCAATTTTTTGGGGTGTCATGGACCCCATCGGTCAGTCCAAAGGATGTCTGTGTCAGTTTTAGTGTGGTACCATGGTGTCAACAATCGGTGCCATCAATTTGTCTTAGCGATCGGTGTCACACCCAAACGGTTCCACCGTGGGGTGTAGGGAGTCTTTCCCCCGTTTTCCCGCAACTCCTCTTTTCAGTTTTATTAACTCTTTTAAAGTGGTTTAAGGCCGTTTTGAGCCCATAAATGGTATCTTAAATCCCCTAGTAGTGGGTCAACACGTGATTTACGAAAATGTGGGTCTTTTTATTAGTGTCACACCCTTTTCCACATTTTCCAAACTTCATTTTTTTCTAGTTTCACCCATGTTACATGTTTTCTCCATATAATGGAAATATATTAACTCACATCTGTTATATCTTCTATCTTCAAGGAGAATTATTAAATCCTAGTAAATTCTAACATGTTCAACCACCCAGCCTCATGATCAATCCACGGTACCCTTTCTATGCACTTTGAGATTGCACATCATGTAACTCTAAGATCCGGCCTTTTATCACACCAAGATCCTCCTCTTCTTTGGTCTATTTCTTTCCCTTGGTACGATTAGAGTCCCTCTTCCAGAGACAAATCATGTGTTCGGGCTAGAGCCCTTACTACTCATCCGTGAAGACCTTGGAGATCTTATTCTTCCATTCATGCATCCATAATTCTTAGAGGGGGGTGAAAACTTAGATCATTGATCATCCAAGAATGGGTTTTTCTTCGTCTCTATTTATTATGCATCATGAGGGGTGGGTATGATGATGTTCCAATGGTACATAGAAGAACACAAATTTAACTAAGATAATAATTAGACTATTAAAGAATGAAAGGGTGGGAATGATGATGTCATATATATGATTTATCTTTCATTTTATGTTGTTAATTGTATGAAATAATGTCCATTGAATATCGAGGTCATTGGTGGTCCTTTCTTATTCATTAATGAAGCTCTGCTTTTCTTGATAATATTTTGATTGAATGATTGAAACATGGAAACTGGTTAGTCATATAAACATGGTTGATAGAATGGTTTCCTGATGAAAAATAATCCTTGTTTGATCACCCCGGTTAACCTAATGGAATGAAGGAAATTCATGAATGGTGTCGGCTGAATCTGAAAACATTCTTTCATTGTTCTAGTGATATACCTAGTTGTTATTTTTGATGTTTGTGAGGTGACGTGTGGATGGGAATGGAATCTCTTGATGAGATGTTATTGGTTTTTGAATCTAAGGAAGTGTGGGGCCTAGTTTGAATACTGTGAACCCGATATGTTGGTCCTTTCATTGGTTTTAGTACTTCGAGGGATCTCATGGATCTCTTTTGATGTTTTTTCCTACAAGTGAATTGGGTGTGAATGATTTAAAATTTTCTTGGATGTTTCTTGGGAATTTTGTTTTGGCATGTGATTATGCCTGTTAGTTTCTTAGTAGGAAAATAATATTTAAATGAAATACTTTGAACATGATAATAAGAATGGGTACAAAGGGGGAACTTTTTCGCCAAAATTGTTTGTGCTCTGGTTGTGGATGTGGTATCCATTTTCATGTAGGGATATCAACATGAGTGGTTTTGTACTGGCTGGTTCTTGGTTTCAGGACCCTTAGGATGGATGAGTACATGTTCACCTATATGTGTAAAATTTAGTTCTTTTGTTTCTTATATGCACCCCACCCATGTTGACAATGTCATTCTGAGAACCCCTATTTCATGATGGATGGTTCATTTTCAAACATTCCAATGAGTTGATGTTTATTATCTCCTTTTCTGTAATCTCTCCCAGGTATCCCAAGACACTTTGGGTAGACTGTGATGGACTAAGGTTCATTATGGCCCAAGACTCTTTGGGCAGGGTGTGCGGTGGTAGTTAGCTCAGGTGTGTGCATGAATGTTTGATTCCCAAGTGTCTTCGGGATGAACCCCAGGTGTCTTCAAGTGTGGAGGTGGTTCTTCTGGACCAGTTTTCTTTGGGCATGGAAGTGGTTGTTTTGGCCAAGGTGCCTTTTGAAATTGTGGTGGTTGTTGTGGGCCAGGTGTCTGTGGGAGTGGTTATGAATGGTTGTGGTGGACCAACTATCTGCGGGGAGGATGTGTAGTTTTGGTGGCCCATAAGGTTGTTGTATGAGTGGTAGTGGGACCGTAGTGGAACTTTATGGGGGAGATATGACATGTATTATGTCCTAAATAACCACTACAAAAGTGGTGAGGTGTATCCAAATATTGATGTTCTATTACTATTACTTTACTTAAATTGTGTTATTTGGTGAGTGTGCCTTGGTGATGTTAGTGGATATTTTCCTTGCTAGGTTTTTGTAATCTCTATTTCTCACGATGTATTAGAATTCCTAACCACTTGTGCATGAGAGATTTTAGTTTTCCCTACTGAGTATACATGTGTACTCACCCTACATATATAAAACTGCTTTTATGTTTCCAGGAGGACATTGGGGATCGTTCCAGACCATACTATATCAGGCATTAGATATCGCTGTGGCTATTTATTTTCTTTTATTTGGATACTTCCTTTCAGAGTTTCTTGTACATTTTATTAGTTTATATTGAACTTGAATATGGGAATGTATTTTTCGTTTTACTTTTACTTTTAGTCTTTGGTGTTGTTTGTGTTTTCCTTCTTATCACTAGATCTTTTTCAATAAAAAGTGTAATTACTTCTATATTATGTGGATTTATACTCATGGTTCCAGTCACCACTCCGGGGCCTATTGAAGGCGGGACACATGGGGCATTATCTCTCCATATAATTTAAGAAGGAAGTCTTTGGATGTTTGTTGTCCCTTTCCCCATCTTGGTGAAGGCGGGTCATGACAAACATGAACCTACTTTCATGATTATATAATTACATATTTCATTAAAAAATCCCGTAAAATATTACAATGTTATTTTCACATAACACAATTTATTATAAAAATATGTCCCATTTGAAGGAAGGAAAAAATTTTGGAAGATGAAAGGATATATTCCTCAGGAATCAATTTCATTTGATTTCTCAAAATTATTGTCCCCCTAAGATAACTCTCTCTAAATAGGGTTATATTTATAACCCTTTTATTACTATGATTTTAATGTGTGTTATCTAGGAAATCCATTTGTTTTATATCTGTTAGGATGGAATGATGTTTAAGAAACCCATTGTATTTCATTGGTTATGAAATGGTGAATGTTTATATGTTTTTGTTACAAACATAAGAATGAATTAATTATAAGATGGGTGGGACCTGTATTCCCACCAATTCATCAGGTAAAGATTTATATCTCAAGAGATATACAATACTGGAACATGAAGTAAATCCAGTTCAATAATGCATGGCTTGAATTAGGAGTGAACTCAATTCAGTAATAGAATTTATCCACAATAATGGTATTGAAAATGAGCCCTAACTAGAATGATGTGATTATTTATGCTTATGTGTGTATGTAACAAAATATCTAGTCTTATTTTATGAATATTTTAATTACATGGCCATTTTATGATTTATCCCATGAAATAATATTTTTATCTTTCTTATATAGGATATGATTTTCAAATGTTCTGTTCTTATAAATATGATATGATTGATATTTCCCTTGTTTACCCTTACTAAGCATTTGAGCTCCCCAATTCATATGTTTCTATTCCTAGGGTTATAAACAATGGTATTAATTAAGATATGTAAAAATGAATATAGTTTAGAAGAAATGCATGGGATAAAATGCAGTTTATTTATGAACTACTAGTTTATGTTTCCCAATTTATAAATACACTAAACCTATACGGTCATATAGTGGTTTTTGTAATATTATTTAATAAATATTATTCAATATTTAAGTAATATATATATTTAATTCATGGGATATTATATGAATGGACTATGGTGGTGTGCGGATGAAGGGCTGGGGTACTTACTTGTGGATGACGTAGGAGATGGTATATGACAGAGGTCAAGAGTTATGGTTGGGAACTGGATGACCTTTGCGGTGGAATGTTTTTTATGGGATCCTGGTGGATCTTCTTTAATGAGTGCTGGTGTGAGTTTTGTTTGGCCAACAAATGTGTATATATTGTGAGGCATTAGGAACACGGAACGTGGGATTTATTTTCTGGCCAGATATGACCATTCGATCCATGTGATAGGCTGGTGCTTAGAAAATGTATCATTTGTGGACCATCCTGACAATCACTGTAAGATATTGGTGATTTTGGAGATGACAGTTCGACCCGATGGAATTTTTCTCTTCATAGGTTATCTTAGGGTGAAGTTCATTCATGACTAGTGTGCTATATGGCATTTCATTTTCATGGGATTTGGGGACAGTAGGGTAATGGTGATTGAATGAGACAACTTTTTAGGTTCATCACTGAGGATATAAGGCTTGTGTACTGGCATTGATCAAATAATGTTATCAGGATGACTAGATCATGAAATTGTGGACAATAGAATCAGATGGATGACCCTGGGAAGCTACAGGTTGTTAACATTCTATTTGGTTAGCAGGTCATCCCAAATAGGGTCCAGATTTGGGCAATTGTAGGCCGACTTTAGAAGGATGTTTTGAGATGGGGAAGATGTTCTTGAATGCTGGAGGCTGAATAAGTTGTTCCTGATGATGGATTTTTATGGTTTTTATTTTATTTTTGGGTCATTTGACGTTTTTATTTTGGACACTTCTACTATGATTTTGGGCAGTATCGTTTTTCCACCTTTACCTCTTGGTGGAATTTTTGATTCCATGTGTTTGTATTTACAACACATTAATTTTTTTAATAAATTTTTTGGGGTCGAGCACACACAATTCCCGAACCTCTTTGGTATCTAAAAAGTAATAAAATCACCATTGATGTGAAATAAAATCATCAATTTTGATAATATTGAGGTAAATTGGGATGCATGGTGACATATTTTTTTGAGTCATATAAGTTGACCATTTGGTGAATATTATGATGTTGAATGTATTATTTACTCATATGATGGTTTCTAAAGTTTATTATTTTCATACCTCAATGTAAATATTTTATTTTATATTAATATTTAATGATATAAATAATATATTTTTATAATTTTATAGATCATATGTTGTGATAATAGTAAATTTTAGTGATTTGGGCATAAAAATTTTGTTTGGACTTTATTTCATGGAGTAATTGAAGAAGTGGAAATTAATCAATCCGTAAACAAAGGATTAAATTGTTCTTAAAAATATTAAATTATTTCAGTTAAGTATATGTTATGGTTCTCTATATCTTTATAGTAAAATAACAAATCTACTCTAGGAAAAGGATCTTGAAACAAAAATATTAACCAATTATGTTCATTTAAGAAGAATCAATTCGCATCCAACTCATTAGATATTTATGTTTTTTTAATCATTGAAACTCTCTTGAACATTAACTTACTTTTGATCAATGAACCCTTTCACTCTATATAATTTTTTATGATGTTATTTTATTTTGTTATTTTTACATCCCACTAACTTTCACTAACATGGAAACTTATTTATGAGTCGTTCTAGATGACATTCATATTTCCATTTCCCTCTTTTCATGTATATTTTTTAAACCAATTTATGATTTTGTTTTTCCACAAAGGTATTTTCCAATGTAAAAACAATATATTAATGATATAAATATCAAATTGAGAGTAATAAATTTAATTATTGTTAGGTCAATCTAACACCCTATATTTTAGAATAAAAATATTATGTTTTATAGTGCATATGGAATGCATCATTACCATTAAATAAACTGTGACACACTATTAAAATTTTATCCTTTAAACAAGACCATTAAAAACTAATAATTAAAATTAGTGGTATGAATAGTAATAACTAATTTTTTTGAAAAAAATAAATATTTTATATAAATAAAATATATACGTAAATAAAGAATAAATATTTAGTAATGTCTTTACATGGATAAAAAAATTTAGCAAAAAATGTTTTATTGCATTCTATGAGAAAATAATATAATTAATTCATTCTAATTATATAAATTTAATTTTAAAAAATTAAATTCATTTTTTAATCCATTATTTAATAATTAACTTATGGTCAATATTTGATATTTTTCATAAAATAGTGATTTTCTAGTGAATAATTAAAAATATCATTTTTTGTAAAATCGACATCTCTTTTCAAAAAATTAAACTACTAAATATTACCATTATGATATAAATTTTAATTAAAAATTTAAAAAATTATTTATTTGTAGTCAATATAATTTATTACATTTTAATCATCTATGTACCTGATTTTTGTATAAGTATATTTTTTTCCTAAAAACAATGTTTTTTGAACTATTTTTAAAATGCATAATGTGATTTCATTTTAATCAATTTAAATTATGAATAATGTAACACCCCAAAATTTTAAAATATTATAATTATAGAATATTTTTATGAGACATGAAACACCAAGCTTAAACATCCAATAAAATATATTTCTTTGAACTTAATCTCTATGATAGTTTGTGGAATATTCATACTTGAGTTTAAATAAACAATAATATATTATACCAATACAAAATATCCATTAAAATTGTGGGTATGAATAATAAAATCTATCTTATTAAAATTATGATTCTATATTGATTATAAATAAAATAAGAATAAATTAAAATGTTAGAAATGATTTCCAAAAAACTATATTTGTTTTTCTAAAAGTCAGTTTAATCGTGCTTTGCGCACAGAATTTATAATTATTTTTTACCGATTTTAAAAAATTTATTTGATAACATTAACATAATATTTTATATAGTTATATTAAAATTATATTAGGGTGACTTTTTAGCATTTTCATAAATTTTTTTATTTTTCAATGAATAATTAAAATTATTAATTTCATTGAAAACAACATTTTCTTCTAAATAATTCACTAGGTGAATTTATATTTTAAATTTTTTAAAGAGAAATAAGTTCAATAATTTTAAAATTTATCTATTTTTGGTTATTTTAATCAATTTCATGATGAATTCTGATATTGAAACTATTTATACTTATAAATATTTTCACTTTGAAAATGGTCTTTTTCATCACCTCTATGGGTATAATTTTAAATTATATTGTTCCAATTCATTGTATTTAAATTGTAAAAATTTATTTAAAATTTATAATACTAATAATTTTTGTTTTATGATATCTTCAATATAATTTTTTACCCTTATTAATAGTATAGGTAGTTAAAATTAATTTCAACGATTATAGTAAACCAAATTTACCTAGGGGTTAAACTATAACAAAAATGATTAAAATAAACTACTTACATTTAAAAAAAAAATTTAATGGTCATATTTAAACCTTATAAATTTAATTAGTAGATAATGGCCAATTTTTTAATCTTGTGTCTTAATAAAAATGTGGGTGTAGTTGAATCTTTCAAAAAAATTCATGTGTGTCCTCTCCCCCACGAACATAAGGTTACCCACTATGCTCTCCTATTTACAGATAAAAATAAATTTGGTACAGAAAATATCTACCTAAATAACTTTCATACTCCCCTCACAATATCCTATATACCTTCACCTAATCATAAATTAATCCTATTATTGATTTTATTGTAGTCCTAATGATTTATTCTGATGAAGGGGTAATGTTCTTAAATGAGTGTTTTTATGTTCTTTCTTCTTCTACCTCATTTAAATATTAATAAAATATTCATATATAATAAATTAATTATCATAAAAATATTTATATTTTATTATTTTATTTTCATGACCTATACTATCTCAACTTCCATAAAATGGTAAAAAAAACAATAGATCGTGTGTATGGTGGACTTCCACCTCGTGAACTGTCGTCTCATGAATTGGTTAAATTCATTTCCCACATAAATATAATTCGATATATGAGAGATATATATAATATGCACATGAACTGGAACATTCATTATAAACCACACATGGGATAACAAGGAAATTAACACTTGAGACAATCAAAATACTAGAATATTTTTTAAAATAGATGGAAAAATGTTACAGGGGCATCATATATGATGTTATAAATATGGATATAGTTATGGTATAAATTAACAACATTCTTTAAACCATTATATAAAAGGTTAAATCATGTTCAACCAAATGGAAGCAAGAAGTAAAGGACATTATCTAAAATTCACTTTAATGACTTATATTATAATGTTATGAAACTAATTTATTTTATATGGTATATATAATAATCATTATAGATTTTATATGAATAGTAATTCTTATTTCTTGGAAATTTTTGGTTTTAATTTTTATGTATTCATCTAAATTGATTTTTCATGGAAATTAGCATGTGGTAAATAATCACATTACTCACTTTTTCATGGGGTTATATTAAGTCCCTTTTTATGTTTAAATTCTTTGATTATGTGAATAAATACTCTTAACTATATTACATATTATATCAACTTTATTTATATGGATATATATTTTATATGAATAATTCATTCATTTAATATGTCTCAATTCAACATTATGATATTTGTAATGGTTTATTTTAAAATTGCATTTAAATAAGGATTGTTTATACTTGATTTCCATTAATGGAAATTATTTGAGAATTATTACAACCTCAAAATTTTAGGAAAATATTTCCCTATTTGTAAAAACAATATGTGTATTTTTTTGTGAGAAATTTAACTTTTTTATAAAAATAAATAATAAATTATTTTATCTCTCAATTTATGGATAAAAGATCAATTGACAAATTGAAATATTCTATTGAATATTTTTTAGAGTGAGGAACTATGTTAGCATAGAATTCTGATTCCCATTGAGACTAGATTTTAATTAAATAAAAATAATAAATAAATTTTATTTTGTGTTCGTTTTATTATTCCAAAATAATGAAATATTTCCCAAACGGTGTCTCAAATTGGAAATATGATACCACTGTTAGTTCTAGTATGTGAGTTTTACACAATGAGAAACATAATATTTGTGTGCATTGGTCGTTTTGTAAAATCACGAGTAATGATATTTTATTTAATATTTTCATTATATGTTTTCATAAAATAATTTAATATCTCTTAAATAGTGTATCATATATCAAATTTGAGACTTCCATTAGGTCATTAATATGTATATTACCATAGAATGACACATGATTTTTGAAAATTAGAGGTTTGGCTACATCACATGTATGATTAATAACATATACATATATTATTATTATTATTTTTGTTAAAGAAAAATGGAAATCGGATGTGTAATTGCATAATATTTAATTTAAATAATCTATAGGAGAAATTTATCCACATGTGAATATTTATTGCAAGGATAGTTTATAATAGTGATACTTTTACATATATCTAAGGGTGTTATTTATTCCCAGCCCGTCCCGATCCGGACGAGACCAGGCCGGGTCAGGCCTAGCATGCAAAAAATTGGGCTACTGGCCACTATTCAGGCTAGTCCTTTTTGGCCAGGCTGTGCTTTTTCGAGTAAGTCCATAGTGGGCCTTTATTATTTTAAGATTAATTGTTTATTTTAAATCATATTTTAAACGTTTTTATTTTAAAAAATTAACATTTATTTAAAAAAATCAAATTTATTTTTAAATGGATGTTTTTTATATAAATGATTACTTTATTTTTTATTAACCTTTAACAGTGGGTGGATATGTTTTCTTGTCTAAATAGATTTATATATTTTGAATTTTATATATTATTTAAAAATAGAAAAAAAATAACGAGGGGTTTTGGGGGGTGCACAACAGAGAGTGAGTTTGAAGCCTTGTTATCTAAATGTTTTTTAACATTTATTTAAAACATTTTTTTTACTTTTTATTTTTTCAACTTATTTATAATTTTTTAAGCATTTGGTAATTTTTTTATTCAAAATTTTTTATTTAAACAATTTTTTTAACATCAGTTTAAAGCTTTTTTTTACATTTAATAATGATTAATGTAAAACATTTTTAATTTTCATTAACGCATGATTTTAACAATTATTTTGTTAAAACATTTAAAATTTTTTATATTATAATGTAAACATTATTGTTTAAGTGAGTTTTTAAAAAGAATTAATTTATGTGTTTGTTTTAACAACTTTTTTAAAGCATTTCATTAAAACATTGTTATTTAAACTTTTTTAATCTATTTTTTTAACACTTGTTTAAAATGTTTTTACATTTATTTTTAGATGTTTAATTTAAAATGTTTTTTTTGAATGCATGTTTTTTACATGTATTTTTCTTTAAACATTTAACATGTTTTATGTAAAAAAAATTAATAACATTTTTTTGTGGGTGGATTTATTATTTTTTACTAAATAGATTTACAAATTTCAATTAATTTATATATATTATGTGCAAATTGAAAAAATATATTAATTAGGGATTGGGGGGTATGCAAAAGTGGGTAGTGGGTTTAAAGAATTGTTATTTAAATGTTTTTTAAATTTATTTAAAATGTTTTATTACATTTATTTTTTTAACTTATTTATGCAAATTATATTTAAGCATTGGTTTAATTTAAAACATTTTTTAAAACATTTTTAATTTTTTTTTCATGGTAGGCCCTGCCCGGCCCGATCCTATTCAGGCTGGGACAAAATTACAGCCTTAGGGGGTATGCATTAGTGGGTGGGTTAATTTTTTTCGAAATAGAATTATGTATGTGTATATAATATATAAAATATATACAAGTTTCATCATATTTTAAAATATTTAATGTGGATGGGGATGTTCGAACATCATTCGGTGAGTAGTTATTTTTATGTTAACATATAATATGATATTATATATATATATATAATATGAGAATATTGTAAAAAAATAATTAGGGGTTGGGGGTGCGCCGAAGTGGGTGGGATAATTTTTTTAATAAATAGATTTATATATAATATATCCAAGTTTCAACATATTTAAAAAAATTAATGTGGTTGGGGGACGTGCAAAAACATCATTAGTTGAGTGTGTTATTTTTTTGTTAATATTAATAAGTTATTTTATATATAATATTAAATCATTGACACACACACACACAAATATATATTATTAATGGATTTTGAAAAGGCAACACTTAATTGATATATATTATTAATATCATTATAAATATATATATTATTAATGGATTTATATATATGTATATATTTTCATATAATTGATATATATATATTATTAATGGATGTGTTTATATATATATATATATTATGCAAGTTTCGTCATATTTAAAAATAATAATGATGGTTGGGGGTGCGCACGAATATAATTGGGTGTGTGCGTTATTTTTTTTACTGTATAATAAATGATTATATATTAAATGTTAAATGATTGATATATATATGTGTGTGTTTGTTAAATATGATAAAATTTTAAAAATAATAATTTGGGGTTGAGGGTTGCACTGTAGTGGGTGGGTAATTTTATTTTCAAAATAGATTTATAAATGAATAGTATATATAATATATGAAATTTTCAATATACTTAAAAAAATTAATGATTTTGCGGATCGTGCATGAACTTCTTTAGGTGTGTATGTTATTTTTTTTGTTAATATAAAACATGTTATTATATATATATATATATATTAAATCATTGATATATATATATATAGATATTAACAACTTTGATTATATCTATATATTATATTAAATCACACACACACACACACACATATATATATATAATTAATGGATTTTTAAATGCCACACTTAATTGGTATATATTATTAATGTATTTGTTTATATATCTACATTATTATATCTATATATAATAATATATAATAATAATTATATATATATATACACATAATTAAATATATAATATATATATTATATATTATATATTATATATTAATTTTTGTTAATATATAATGTTATATATATATATATATTCTGGTGATAATAGAACAAGAACACCGCCTGGACCAGTTGGTCCAGGCGCAAACTTGGAAGCTTGAGTTAGGGGGGTAGAATCTCCCAACCAGCAGTTTTCCGTTATATTTTCTTTACAGCGGGCTGGGTTTCGCATGGACCAGCGGGCATGGATTTTTCGGGCCGACGTGGCCTAGCCTGTGAGCCATCTTCGATAGGACTAGGCCCGACACGATGAACCTACGGCCCGAGCCAAGCCTAGCCCGACGCGGGCTTTGCCAGGCTGGGCCGCTCGGGCTTCTGGGACGGGACTATAATGCATTCCAGCCAAAATTACACCCTTACCTATGTCACATAAATACAATTATGATCCTAATAAAAATATATTAACAATTATTACCATTTGAAGGGTTTTTTATTAAAATTGTTCATCGTGGTACTTATTAGAGATAATTATTAATATTATTATTAATTTTGGTAATTATTATTTTTATCATATTGGAAAATAATTTATCAGGGATAAAACAAAAATATGCATGTGTTTATATATATATCAGAAAAATATATATGTGGAAGTGTATATATACATGTGTGTGTGTGTCTGTTTGTGTGTGGGGGTAGAGGTGTTTATATATAATGTGTATATGTACATGGGTTTTATATATAAGCGGGGTTATACATATATATTCGATTATGATAATATATGTATAATGTGTATATATATGGGCGATATATATGTGAAACAATAAAAATATATATTTAAAGAATGATAGAATTTTTTTATCATGGGATTTTATAAAAACTTATGTGGATGGGGAATGACATTAATCGGGGAGATAAATTTGTAAATTGATTAATGAGTCGGGTGAAAAAATAATAAATTATTTATAGAATAATATTTAGGAGGGAAATTTGGGGTGACTCCTAATGCACATGGCATAGGAGGATCACCTTCCCCATCATGCCTCCCGCTATATCATTTTCACCCACCATTTTATTTTTTATTTTTTATTCTTAAATTAAAACTTCACTAGTCGATTACTTCTCAAGAATGGATCAGATTGATACACCATCTCTGACATTGGGTTCATCTTAATGAGCATAATCTAAATCCTGTTCTTGTTTTGGAATTGGAATATTTATTTTCAAGATAATTTTTCACATTATAAATGTATAATTTAAAATTAAATTATCAATATATAATAATAAAATGTTAATTTATATGAATTTTTTCTGAAGACAATTATATCATGATTATGATTCATGATGAGAATATTGTGAACACATTTATTGGAATAAAATGATTAATTGGAAATTAATAAGGACAGATAATGTATTATCACATGAGATAAATAGATAGTTTTGGTTCTACATACCCTTAACACGACTTGAGTGTTGAAATACCTACAAATGTGATAATAAGGAAAGTAAGGAGGTGTTTGTGACTATTGAAGTTTCCAATACATCTGTCAAACAACACTGGGTGGTTTACACTTGAAATTCATGTCAAAAAACTAGAGGTAGGATGTTACTTAACTTCATGGGTTCTCATTTAAACATGATTACATACATGATTTATGTGTTACCTTATTTTATACCATGCATTATTTCAATCGCATGCGTGTGTGTATCCCATTTCTCCCATTGTGATTCGATGAGTGATCCTAGTCTATTTGTTTCAATTTTTTATTATTATAACATGATATTATTCATAATTACCTATTTATCATAATGATATATAATTGTATCCATTCTTGTGTGATCATCCTGTGTATATGTTACCATGCGTCGATAATTATTAGTGGTACATGAGACAAGTGATATATCATGACATAAGTTTTTACATAATATTTGATTTTTGATTGAATTGTGATGATGTAATTGATGGACCCAACACAGGATATAGATATGACTAAATTATATTTTGATGATGCACTATACGCCTATGTGTCAAGATGCTTGACACCTAGATTACATGTGAGTTTCATGATTGATAAAAGTCACTTGAAGTATAGTTGATTTTTAAGAAGCATTCCATCAGTGTTCCCAGAGACATGATGTAACCATTGAAAATTGTTCTATAGTTTCACTAAATACATATAATACAAGTATTGGTTTCTCAATGCCTATTTGAGTTTTGAGGATCACACTTGATTCCTACTTTATTTTTAGTAGTCTTCTCGTTGCTAAGTTGATTTTTGTGTGGCATACATGATTCATTGATAATTTGATAATAGTATTTCATACAAGAGGTGTAGGAGTGATACAATACATATATAATCATAATGCAATGTGGATTTAAATAAAAATGTTTACTAGGCTTGTGGCTAGGTTATGTTACTTATGATTTCTTATTGTTAACATTTTGGCATGGAGATGAAGAAAGTATAGTTGAGGTCCTATGGATGATGGGTTAGCACACAACTACTCCATTTTTTATTTTTATGTTTATTTGATTGTTGAAAGGTTATTAGTATTATTATTGAATAAACTTTTATACTTCATCACATTTGTTAATGATGAATTAGTGACATCCTATTGAGTCTTATTCACACACCATACTCAGGGATTTTGGTGCACTTGTAGATTTCATGACGCATCTAGTGAAGGGAAAGGGCCCTAAAATTGAATACTTAGTAGAGTATCATGGAGATTTCAGTGGGTTGGCTGAAAACTTGTATGAACCGCACTTCATTATTCATTTATTTACCTTTTTATATACTCTGTACTGAATCTCCAATTTTGGGAGACACTTTATTTATTTCACATTTATTAAATTTATTAACTTGTTCCTCGTGTTTACTTTGATGATTTATTGTGTTTATTATGGTTAATTTTTTATCCAATGACCTAATATTTATGGAATAGTCTACACATTGTTAGATATATACCCACCATGTTAGTTGACTATGACATGCATATGGGGAGGGGCACATGAGGGCATGTAAAGTTCCCACTTAAACCTGGTTGTTCCGGATGAGATGTTATGAAATTTTATTAGAGGAACTCAGACCCACTAACATCTATCTTATATTTTCAATTATTTGGGATAGGGTCGATAGGATATAAGAAATTTCATAATCGTGTTGGGAACAATTACATTGTAGCCAACACTATATAATAATCCTCTTATTTTCCATAAAATTTGGAATTTATGTTCTGATATTAGAGTTGGATAAATTCACCTTTGGTTATTCCCATGATGTTGATAGTTTAATTATGATATTTTATGTTTGTTCATTCTTCATGAATAGGAATGTAGGTTCACGTGACATATATATAATGGTTGTTATATTGTATAGTAGTTCATTAATTAAATTCATTATTTTCTAATAGTAGTTTTTCCTAGTTTTATTGTATGATATATCTATTTAAATGTTGGTGATATATGTTTATTATATTTAATTATTTGAAATAATCATGTTGTGGTGTTAGTATATATATGATGATAGTAACTAATGTACATTGATGGAGACAAGGGTTAGAGCTAGGAGGGGTATACTGTGGGATACAAAAATATTTCTAGGAGAAAGATGAGTGATCCTTTAGACCGGGTATGGGGTGTTAATGTTCCTAATGATCCTCATGTTATATAGACTTGAGAGTTGGATTCTGATGTTCAAACTTTATGTCCTGAGTTTCATTATCAAGATAGTTATTGAAACCACTTTTTTATTAGAATTATATAGAGTGGGATAATAATAACATCCTTAAATTTTTAAGGATAATAAATCCCTCATTGTAAATAATATATTAGTATTTTAATCTGAAAAATGTATATTTTCAAATACAATCGCATAATAAATGATTTAATGTCATTGTGAAAGGGTAAATGATCTATTAATACTTTGGAATATTAAATGAAATTATTTTATTAATAGTCATTGAGATAGCATATAATAATGAGGCCCATACAACCCCAATTTTTATTTAATAAAAATATTAAATATATCTAATTATGTGTGTACAATATTTTTAGATGTTAATGAAATATGTCTCAAACATTGTCGCATTATTTAAATTTATTCCCTCTATTAGATCTTTGATATGGGTTTTACCATAGCCATGGCATAATATTTTTATCCACTGGGCGTTTTGTAAACATTCACTTAAGGATTATTTTTTTTATATTTAATTTAAATATTTATTTTGAAAAAATGGAATACCTCATAAATTGAGTATTGTATGTGAATTATAATAGCTCCATTAGGTACTAAATATGTGTTTAACTCTATACATAACATAATATTTGTGTATATAGGGTGTTTGGTAAAATCCCACTGAAGAGTAACAAAAAATATTTTGTAATTATAATTATTTAAGCTGGAGAAAAATTGGAAACTACAACTCTAATAAAATCATTTTTCATTCACAAAATTGATGTGAAAATTTTCTACATGTCTGAATATTTATTGTGAGGTTAGGTAATTATAGTGATATTATTATTATCATGCTAATAAAACTGTATTTTTTTATCTTCCAAATCCATGTTTTCTAAAAATGATGTCCAAAAAGAGAAAGGGATATTTGTATTAACATGAATTTATTGAATAGATCATTTCCACTTTAAGGTCCAATTATAACTTTTTAGCTTCCTTTACATGTATATAAGGGTATTTTATAATAAAATTATATTCATAATATTCTTTAAATATATTTTTAAAAAGTTATTTTCAATATAAAGAAGTCAATTTTTACTTCATAAAATTTTTAATGATCCTTTTATGGAATTTAAGTTCTTTTAAAATATAATCTATTTATTTAAATTGTATACCACTTGGGAAATGTTGTCTGGGTATAATCATTATTATTTGTATTGATGGATCATGATCATTTTAATCAATGCATTTATTAACATTTACAATTGTGATTGATTTTGTAATAATTAAGTTTCACTTGAATCGTTCACATTATTATAATCATTATAAAATACTTTACGTTAAATTTTTGGGGGTATTCTTATCTCTTAATCCATATATCATTTAAAAAAAGGATATTTTACAATTAATGTTATCTAATTTATTGTGGAATGTAAAGTAAATCCATATCATTACTCTATATAGATATTTTTTGTTATGTCATATTGTTCATTAATTTAATAGATCATTTAATATGTGGGAATTCATTAGACATGAAAACAATAGTGGGACCATAATAATATCTCCCCTTGATGTGTTGGTAGTCTCATAATATGTATATATAAGATGACCCTATTTAAATGTGTTTGGTGTGTACTGATAACCCATTGGGCATCGTTAATTCCTATAGGGTTATTGAATTTATAAATTTATAACACAAATAAAACAAGCCACTAAAATACCTAGTATTATATGATACACAAGTCTAGGTTTGAACTCATAGAGACAACATTTGAGAAATATTAGCTAAATAAAAAATCTGTAAACAAATTTCAAATTATAGGAATTTAATATTAGAAATTGAGCATGCGATTGTTGAAGAATTTCGGAGAAGAAAATAAAAATGTTTTCCATGTAGCTATGAATATGGGTTCATAACACAACATGGTGTTAAATAGTCAATTAATAATCATGTAGTCATGAAGATTTGTTCTTAGAGAGTTCAATGGTTATAATAAATTTTCTCCATACCAAACTATCCTTTTCTCATTGTAATGTACATTGTATTTTAAATGAATGGGTAACTAGAAACCATGTATAAACACAGGGTATGAAAAAATCAAATTTTCATGGAAAAATAATATACCCCAGACATCACATTAAATAAATTCATTCAATTATCTCTTGAAAGTTCCATGCATAATTAGAGAAACAAATTAAACTAACTTCCTAACCAGACACACAATAGTCATTAAAAATGAATCAAGGAAGAGGTAACAATTAATAATTAATAGGGAAACCCAACATGAATTGAAATTAAAGGAAATAACATATACAAGAAACCCCAATTCATCATTCCCACAATGAATCAATGAAATATCCCAATCAATATTTCTAAGAGTGGTTGAAGAAAATATTAAATAAAATGTTATAGATTAACAATATCATGTCTCCAACATTGATTTATCCAAATTTTGTTGGTTCTCTATCTTCTAAGGTCCCGGAAGGTTTCATCCAATGATTGTATATATATATATATTTACATCAAAACCAATTTTACATGCACCAATAATTTTATGTATGATGAATGGTTCATGATGTTTAAGGTTTACATAGTGCAAAAGTTGTAGTGTCTTTGGATTCTCTTAATCTGCATGTATGATGATACATACATGATGTGCATTTTTTACACAATATGTAATGTATTTTTACAGTGGGTATCCTCTTATGGAATTTCATAGTCGGTGGCTTCTATCTTGATGAAATCAAATAATCTATTGTGTACATGACATAAAAAATCATTTTCCAATTCTGAAACAAACTCCACAATAATTTAATGTGGTAATTCTAATTCATGGTCATGGTTTCATGCCTTTAATGAAGCTCTTGTTGCAAAATAACATTTAATTAATATATTTATCTATTTTCACACCTTTTCAAAATACATATTGTATCCTTCCATAAAACATAAAACAATTTAAACACTCCTTGAATTAGAATGATTGATCTTTAAATTACCTAGATAAATGAATTGAAACAACCTAAAATAAATGCAAAAAATACACATATCATACACTTAATTATACATTGAACTGTCTTGGTGCATATTATATATGGTTGGATATCATCATGTATTTGACAAGAAGTCCAATCATGCGAAATTATATCATTGAAAATACTGTTATTGTTATCCATGAGATTACTACATTGATATTATCTATAGATTAGCATCAGTATAATATAATTATTTATATGAAATTATTTTATAATCATAATTCCTTCCATTTTATTCTTTATGATCAGGTTATTGATTAAATATAATTTTTTATAGTTATATTACTTTAAATAATTTTTATATCTTGTTGATTCATAATAACATCGATATTATATAACCATTACTAAGAATTTGATCTCAACATTATTCTGTTTCGATTTATAAAGATAATAATAAGGAATATTAAATTGAGTTCAATGATTAAAAATATTTATTTTCACTATGATTTAATTTATTGTTTCAAATGTAATGTGAGACTCATGTATTTATCTATTTTTAGCAAGATTACAAAACTATTCATTACATTATCATATAATAACTTGTATTTTATTCTAATAGAATAATGTAACTATTGATTCTTGGATACAGGAGTCAAGGAATATATAGTTGGTATTATTTAATAGTTTTTATTAACCTTTGGAACTAGAATTAATAAAGAATAGATTAGAAAACATATCCATATAACAGACTTTGAGGGTAATTAAATAATAACAACCAAAATTTGTAGTGAGGAATATAATTTGTTATTATTAAAACAAAATAATCAATTTATATATACTATATGTTTTAATGGTTCTAGAATAACTTTACCTAGGTCAAATAAATCCAAAAAATGAATATTGTGGTTTGACAACATTGTCACCTGGGGCTTGATTACGAGTTGTACTACACACATCGTTTGACACTTCAAGGTAATATAGTCTGGCTATTTCACATTTTCTTTACAAAAAATTATTAACTATATAATAATATTTCTATGATTTAGATATATTCCTAATGAAACCAATATTATGGTTTTGGGATTAATAATGAATAAATTATCCCTTTATATTAAATGTTACGCCAGATTTAGAATTATTTGTTATGAATTAAAATTTATAATTTTATGATCTTATTGTATATATATCATAGTGATATGGGATAAAACTAATGTTTCCTGGGATAATAATTTTAAAGATAGTTATAAAATTATAGGCGTATATGCCTCATAGAAAGTTTCATGTGATGGATGTAACATAATGAAATTTACAATGTTATAATAGATGTTGGAGGCATATGTAACACTTATTTATAACTTTTGTTTTAATGAAAAGGTTATTCATGAAATAATTCTCATATATATATATTGAATATATGTTTAAGGTTATTTATAAATTTTATAGTTAATATTACTATGGATATTGACATAATTATTTCAATTAAGAGTATTTTATTTCATGAAAAATATATGTCACAATTAATATATATTTGGAAATAACGTGACAAGATGACTAATGCTATATTTTTGGATAATCATCATGTTTTTGACACTATTATAGAAAATATATTAATTTGGATTTATAAAAAGGAAGAACCACATGTCTTGTGAGAACCTTTTACATCAGGAAATGATGTGGAGCTTGATCCCACAAATGTGTGATGCAAAGGGTGAATCACATACCACTATCCATTTTGATGTCCTCGTTAGTAGGACATTGTTTTTTGTTAAACTATTTGATGGTTATATATTATTTTTCATTCTAGAAACATATTGTAGGACAAAATATTTATTATTTTTATGTATGTATTAGAATTTTTTGAATAATTTTATTAGGTTGGGGTATATATTACAATTATGTTTAACATGAAGTGTTATTTTTGTAGAGTGTGATTATTTTTTTCTTGGATTTTTGTAAAAAATATAGAATTTAATGTAATATGGATTCTCTCTCTAGGGGTTAGCTCATCCCTATGTTCAGATATAGAGACTAGTTTGGATCTCATTTAAATTTTAGTATATGTTATTATGATTCAACTCTTTTTAATGTGGTTGGGCATTATGAGCTCTTTGATCATTGTTGTTCATCCAATTTGGCTGAGTTATGTATTTCTACATCATGGATTAAGGATATGACTATGGATTCAAAATCCTTTTTTGGAGGATGATTATGATGGTGATGAGAACTAGTTCAGATCTGAACCCTTATGGGGGATCGATGAAGAAGTGATCGCATTTTTGTAGGATGCCCACCCATCAATATGGATTTAGCCAGCACAATGATGGATCAGGTCTGGCCAAATGGGGTCAGATTAGTAGGGTTCTGTGTAACTAGAGGATGGCCAGCTGCATTGTGACACCTGATTGTTTTTTTGTGAAATATTTTCTTTAAATAATTTTTATTCATCATTATCTTGTGTTGCATGAAATCGTGAGTTTAAACAAACCACGATACACCCTTATTATAAAATTATCGTTATATCCTACCTATTAAGATAACAGGGATAATTATATATATCTTATAAAAATGCATTGTGAATTCATTGGAAATAAATTATTTATGAAAAATACAAATCTTTTAGATATTGGTATTTTTTCGTGAATTACTTTTGGTAGTGATATACATGAGATATATATATCTGTTATATAATTAATAAAATATTTTTTATATTCACACTATGGAAATTTTAGTCCTTGGGTACGAATAAAACCCTATTTGATGTATAAAAACCTATTTCTTTTAAAAAAATATTAATATTACACCTTTGAATGGTGAACCCATATTAAATTAATATTTTGACACATTAGTTATTTTTACATTAAAAAATAAACATGTTATTTTTAGTGGGATATAAAAAACAACTTGGGAAAAATTCCTAATATTTTCCCAATAACATTAAGGTTTTTGTGAATAGTAAAAATATGAAAAAAATTAATAGAAAAAAATAATTACATCAATCTATTTTAAATGGTTATATTATAATATTTACTGTATTTAATTTAAAAATATAATATATTTTTATCATTCAATGTCATTTATGTCCTTTTTATTAATTTTTACATTAAATTCCTGGGTAAAAAATTTCAATCTTTTGCAATGTTATAACTTTTTTTAAAAATTATGTTCTCTAATTTTGATGATGATAACGATTTTAAATTAATTTTTAAAAGTTATTTTTTTTAATATTTTTAAAATATAATCCATATTTGGAATCAGAGGGTACAAATTATGTTTTTATGCTACTTTTATTGTTAGTAATTATGAATACTAACGTTGATAATTATTTTTTATACTATGGTTAAAGGTAAATTGGGAAATTAATGGTAAATTTAATATTATAAAATTATAGTAACACCTGAAAAAATAATATTGGATGACTAAATTCGACCATTATCATCTATTTTTCGAAATAGAATCACTTGATGTCCACTTATCTAAAAATATGACATGAATGTAATAAAAACTAATGAATGTGACATAATGTCACAATCTCATTTTATATAATTATATTAATTTTAATATATGGATAACTTAGAGAAAATATAGACTATATATAGTCTATGGAATGAAAAATTAAATAACTATATCCAAGAAATTTTTTTATTATTTTTAGAGATTAACAATTATCTATTAATCATTACACACTTGTGATGTAAAAATTATTCTATTAATAGAATTTCAAATAAATGGTTTTAAAATTATTACAATAAATATCATATGAACAAATTAATGTGATCCAAAAACATTTATAGGTTACTATGATATTTTAGTATTGTATTTAATATTTTATTCTTTTTTATATTCACTTTGTATTTATTTTTAATGTCTAATAAGTGAATGGTGTGAAAATTGAAAGTATTGATATTTTATAAATATAACATTTTATTAAATAATTTACAAATTAAAAAACTGTTTAAAAATTACAAAATTGATAATTATAAAATCTAAAATTTCATAAATTATCCATTTATAGTCAATTAACACGAAATATGTAATATTTATAACCATTAAACATCTAGAATGTAATTACCACAATTAAAATTAAATAAAATAAATAAGTGTCATTTACAAATTTATGGTTTAAATTGAAAAACTAACATTTCCAAAATTTATTGGTTGATGAGATTACAAAACTATCTCTTATCATCCTCTAAATTGGTATATTTTTTATTCTATGGGTAGGATATGATTTTATTATAAATTATTATTTATAGTGTTTCCCAAATTGCCCCTCACCTCAATTATAAAATGTCACCTCCTCCATCACCACTTCAATTTATTATGAACCTTAATGATTTTTAATCCCACAAAATCTTTCATTCTCAAATATAATATTTTCATTATTGAGGTTCTCTTAAAATTCAATAACAAACTCTATTGCTCTATGAAGAGATTTAGAGAAAAATCATGAAGGAAGAGGTAATCTCTTGTACAGATTCATTCAAACGTTTCCTTCTTCTACTTCCTCTTCATTGGTTTTTTCATTATAATGTAATAAAATAAGTATAAATAATATACTAATATGACATTATAAATATGAAACAACTATATTTAACCTTCTATCCACCCTTCAAAAAAAGAAATCATCTTTCGTGCATAAGTACGTCTTATCATCTCCACGCGGTGGTGTAATCTTTTTTTCACCACAACCATAAAAGGATGTGAATAATATTGGAAAGAATAACTAAGTTTGAATATTATAACATGATACTAATCTTGAAATATCATACACCATACACTTCATCACCATTCAATGATTTTGATAATAATATCATCCCTCGTGCGTACTTATGACCTACCGTCCCCACACTACGATGTGATTAATTCTACAAGATCTTCATTAAACCATGATTATATACATGAATTAAATGAATAAATATGATATATATTATAACAATATAATTCTATAAATTATTTAGTTATAACCTATGAAATTTAACCTGAACATATCTAAAAATTGTGCATAAGAACATAAAGAAGTCAACATCAAAATAACGAGTGATAATGAAATGTTACAAACAAACTGATGATAATATAATCATATATGATATGATAAAAACAATTATGATTATTGAGTAATTCCTTAACAATATTTCAAACATTATACATGAGGTTTGGATAGATAATAAGGTTATCAGACCTTTGGTAAGGGATATCTTTGAAAATCTCATTTTTATCCGAGATTGTTTATTTGTAAGAATTTATTGGGGTGAATTTATAATCCATTTCAATGACTCATTAATATATATTTTAAAATATTTTTTATATCCTTCTTCAATTTTTTCATTTCAATTTCACACATTTGTAAATTTTTAAAAAATTATATGAATGAAATCTTTTTTTTCGGTATGAGGTACTTTTTCACTTTTCTAGCAAAGGTATGAGAATATTTTTTTTAACATGTATGACATGAATAGATTTGTAAGATTTAATAATTTATTATTTTCTTATATCTTCCCCTAAAATTATACAAGGTTATTTTCACAAAAAAAATTATTTCTTCTATAATGTTGTGGCATTTTGATGAAGTAAAAAAAATTTGAAAAAAAAGGATATATTCTTTAGGAATTAAATTCTTGTGTTTCCGCAAAATTATTTTCCATACAAGATGACACTGTTGAAACTTGGTTGTATTTATAACCCTATTATTACTAATAATTTATTGGGTGTTATTTAGTAAATCCATTTGTTTTAAATAAATTATGATGGAATAATGTTTTGGAAACTCTTTTTATTTTCTGGGTTATGCAATGATGAATGTGTTTATGTTTTTCTGAAACATACAAGAATGGATTCACTATGAGAATGGTGTAACATATATATCCATCCAATGAATTGGGTAAGTATTTATATCTCATGGTATATATATTACAATAATGACATGTAAATTTAGTTCAGTAATAAAGGGATATAATGAAGAGTTAATGCAGTTTAGTAATAGAATTTGTCTGTTATGATAGACTCGGTAATGTGCCTCGACTAGTATGGTGTGATTATCTAATAATATGTGTGAATGACATGAAATTTCATGTCAAAATTAATGACTATTGGTATTACATTTCACTTTTATAATCTATCCCATTATATGATATTATGATCTTTTATATATAGGATAAGATTATCAAATTTTGTGTTCTTGTGATTATGATATGATTGATAGTTACCTTGTTTGAAATTGTTAAGAATTTTAGCTCCCCCATTTCATAAGATTCTTTTCCCTAGGTCATGAAGATTGGTATTAAGTAATATATTTCAAAAATGAGTCCAGTTTTGAAGAAATAATTGGGACACAATGTTGATGTTTTATGAACCAGTTGTTTATGATTCCCAGTTTCTAAAGACATTAAACCTAAATGGTCATGTAGTAGTTTTTTTAAGTTATATAATAAATATTCAACAATTCTGAAGAAATATCTATACGTAATGTATGGTCTAATATAGTTAGTATCATATTAAAGAAATAAATAACCTTTGGAAGCTAGTATAGTAAATCCTTATTAATAACGCTATGGATATGTATAAGTATATTATAAAATCCATGTGTTTCAGAAATGACCATGAATAACATAGGATAAAACCTAAAGTGTCCTAAATTTAAATTTTATTCATGATAATGTGTTTTTCCTAATATGATTTGTTATTCTTGCAATGTGCTTCTTATTTTGAGTTAATGAATGAAACATGAAAGAACCACGTTAAAGATGAATTCAACAAAACATGAATTGATTATCCCTCTAAGAAACCAAATGTTATGGAAGATAAAATTAAAAATATTATAGCCATGATCACAAAAAATTATTAAGGTATGAATCTTTCTTGACATCCAAACGAGAAAATGAGGGAGAAAAATTTTGTTGAATCCTTTATGAGGTACGATCCACCATTATTTAGTGGGTCTTCTAAACCATTAGTTGGGGAATAATGGATCAGTACAACTAAGAAGAAATTTTCAGTTCTACAATGTTCTTAATATGATAAAGTCATCTAAGAATTATATAATTTGGAATTGGAAGCTTCTCAAGGGTGGAATATTATCAAGAATATATGAAAAATAGATGAAATCGAGTCAATGGAATGGGACAAGTTGAAGAACTTATTTTTCAATAAGTACATTCCTCGTATTCTTATAACAATGATAGAGAAGGTGTTCCATGAACATAAGAAAAGGGTTGATGAAACCTTTGGTACATGCAATTAAAATTTTACAAGACATGTACGGTATACTTTTGGAATTTTAATCCCACCTAAGAGTAAAATTGATTGATTATTTAGTTGATTCAAACAATGTATCTGATGGGAATTTACCATAAGGGACTTCAATAGAAACAAGGAAATTGTTCGATGTGATCTCATGGTTGAGAGAGATATTTGAGTAACCCATCAGTCGTAGAAGTTTGTTAAGAAAAGAAAAATGGAATTCAAAGAAAAATATAAAATCCGCACTAAAAAGAAGATTAGTTTCCCCTTATGTTCAATGTGTGGTAAGAATCCTGGAGGTAACTTTCAAAAAGGTGATAGTAATTGTTTTTTGTGTGGAAAATAGTTTCATCATGATGTTGAATGTCGATGTGATGGGAAAAAAGTCTAATTATGAGAATAAATAAAAGGATACACAAAATGATCCTATTACACTTCAATGTTACAAGTGAAAGGAGATGAGTAATTATTCCAATTAAACCCCTAATACAAGGTTTTTTTAGGATGATCGATGTCAAAAAAATCATTAGGCCAAAGACAAAGGAATGTTACCGGAAATCAAAATTGGCGATGTGGAGTATGATAATGAAGTGGTTAAATATAGACTTACCATCCACTCTATATTAGAAAATTTTTTATTCGATTATGGATACACCCACGACTTCATTACTGAAGAATTTTATAAGGGTATTGTCATATTACCTCAAAAATTAGATGTTCAGTAAGATGTGATAACTCTTAATTGACAACAATTGTATCAAATGTTTTTAATTATTCTCCCACTGATGTTTGTGGGAAAGTGCTTCAAATAAATCTTGTGATCCTCACAATATTGGAATTTTATTCGATTCGTGGCATGGATTTGATTTCTATATATGGATCTCATATCAATTTCCAGGGAATGTGAGTCACACTTTATATTCTAGGTCATTCTATGATCATCTATCGATTCAAGGATGAATATAACCTTATAGAAGAAATTACAACCATATTATGGGTAATAATTCCTTTAAATTAATTTTATTTATCTCAAATGGCTGGGAAGAAACACACAATTAAAAATACTCCCATAGTATGGGAGTTTGATGGTGTTTTTCTTGTGTAATTTCAAGGTCCTCCACAAAATCATGAAGTTGAGTTTTCAATAGATCTTGTAATCGGTACTAGGCCCATTTTAAAGAAACATTATAAAATGGACCCAATTGAGTTGTAGTAATTGAAAAAGAATCTCCAAGAGAATATTGATAAGGGATGCACACACCCTAGTACATCACCTTGGGGATAACCTATTCTATTTTTTAAAAAGAAATATTGATCAATGAGAATCTGCATTGACTATCGTGAACATAAAAATTTCAGTATCAATAACAAATATCCAATTCCATGTATTAATGACATATTTGACCAACTATGCAATGATCAATACTGTTCCAATATTTATATTCATTTAGGATATTGTAAATTAATGGTTAAAAAGGAGGAAATACCAAAGACAACATCCCATTTAAGGATCGTACACTATTAATTTATAGTGATACCTTTAGGTCTTAATAATTCACCTATTATCATCATGGATCAAATGAATATAGTCTTCGGAGACTATCTTGATTAGTTTTTAGTAGTCTTTATATATGGTATTCATGTCTATTCAAATAGAAAGGAAGAACATGAAGATCACTTGAGAATTGTACTAAAGTCCCTTAGAAAGGATAATATTTATGCAAAATTTTCAAATTAAGAATTTTGGCATCATAAAGTTTCATTTATTTGTTGAAAAATCTCAATGGATGGGATATCTTTAGATCCAGTAAAAGTAAATCTTATTAAATGATGGTCAATACCAACAAAGGTTACTGAGATCCGAAGATTTCTTTGTTTGGATTGATATTATTGATATTTTTTGAATGATTTTTCCCAACTATCTAATCCACTTTCCATTTTGACATAGAAAGGGTTCAAGCTTGTTTGGACCAAGGAATATTATGATAATTTCAAAGATCTATAAATAAGGTTAGCTAGTGCACCTGTTCTCAAATTTCCTTGTAGTTGAGAATGATTTGTGATATACAATGATGCATCCAAGACGGGGTTGGGATGTGTTCTCTTGAAAAGTGATATTTTGATAGCTTATTCATCATTGATGTTGAAAATTAAGGAGGAAAATTACCCAACTCTTGATTTGGAGTTAGCTACAGTAAAAATTGTATGAATGATATGGTGGTAATATCTCAATGGTGAACAATGTGATATTTATACTTACAATAAATGTTTAAGTATATTTTCACACAAAAGGATCAGAATATGCACCAAAGAAGATAGGTGGAGTTGACTAAAGATTATGATTGATCAATACATCATGACCTTGGGAAAGACAAATAGATTAGAGATTCATCGAGTCAAAAATACCATGCAAGCTTATCCCTGATGAGGATCACGAAGGATCCAATATTTAGGGATTTACAAAAGATGGATCTATAAATTTTAATTTATGTGGAGAAATCTTATCTTTTTGAAATTAATGTTTAATCATCTGTACATATGATGATTACAGATTAATTGAATGTTGATGTGTAGGTACAATAGAAGGTGATAAATGAACCTAAATTCAACCTTTATTGGATTGAAATAGTAAGGTTCAAGAACTAGGTTTGTATTCCTCCCATAACAGAATTAAAGAAGGAGATATTGGATAATGCTCGTATTTCTTCATTCCCAATTCACCCTACATCGAAAAAGATGTATGTGGAACTAAAAGAGTACATCTAATGGGATGGCATGAAATGATATGTCACCGAATATATCTCATGATGCTTGGTTTGTCTAAATGTTAAGGCTGAGAGATATAAGACAATGAGGATGTTACACCCATTACCCATACCAGAATGGAAATAGGAAAAACATAGTTATGGACATTGTCATCCGACATCCCAAACCATCCAAAGGAAAAAAATTCTATCTGGGTTATAGTTGATCGATTTATTAATTCATCACACATTATTTCTATAAGATAGGATTTCTCTTTGGATCAGATTTCCAGGATATATGTAACGAAAGTGGAAATATCGCATGGGGTACCACTTTCCATTATATCTGGTTGGGATATGAGGTTTACCTAGATGTTCTGGTGATGTCTTCAGCATTTTCTAGATACAGAGTTATGTTTCATTACTGTTTATCATCCTCCGATAGATGGTGAGTCTGAGAGGACAATTCAATCTCTGGAAGACATGTCGAGAGATTTCTCTATGGATTTCAAAGATGGTTGGGATCAAAACCTACCATTGGTAGAATTATCATACAATAATATCCTTCACTCAAGTATTCAAATTTCCACTTATTAAGGACTCTATGGATGGAAATGATAAATTCTAACTTGAATAATTAAAATTATTTAAAAGTAATCACTTGATGGACACATTCCTATTAATATGACATAACTGTAATAAAACCTAATAAATGGGTCCAGATTTCACAATTTCATTTTATATAATTATATTAATTATAATATATGTATTACAATGAGATAATATCAAATTTAGACAGTATCTGTAAATCTAACATAATTAAGTACATCGTAGAAATTTATATATAAATTTTAGAGATTAAAAAATTACCATTAATGATGACACAATAGTGATGTAAAGAACATTTTATTAATATAATTATCGAATAAATGGTATTATAAAAAATAAAATAAATATCATATGAACAAATTATTGTTCTCAACATATTTTAAAAGTTGGATGTGGCATGATATGATTGTATTTAATATTTTGGTTAAAAAATTTTTATTGTGAGTATTTTTGATAAACTAAAATAAATGATTGGTGTCAAAATTGACACTATTATTATTTTATAAAAATAAAATTTTAATAAAATATTTAAAAATCATAATTACATTTAAAAATTATTAATTAATACTTATAATATCGAAAATATCATAAAATATCCATTTACGGTCAATTAACACCATATAAATAATTATTTATAACTATTATATATTTAGAATCTTATTATCAAAAATAAAATTAAATAGAATAAGTAAATTTCAATAAATATATATGGTTTAAATTGACATAATAACTTGTCCAACATTTATTGGATGACTATGTTACTACCATATCTCATCTCAACTTTGAATTTGTGAATTTTTTATGTTTTTTCGCTGAGGTGTGATTTTTTTAAAAAAAATATTTATCAAGTTTCCAAAAGTGCCCCTCACCTCAATTATAAAAGGGAACATCCTCCATCACCTCTTCACTAAATTTTGAGGTTTAAAGAATAGACAATAAATACACTTTTTTCTTTTTTAACTACTATATTTTCATTCTATTTGTTATGGTTATCTTCAAAGGCCAACACTAGTTCTCTGAGAAGAGATTTAGAGGAACCACGTCAAGGAAGAGGTAATCTCTTCTACCGATTCTTGGAAACATTATTCTTCTTATAAAAATACATCATTAGTTGTTAAATTATAAATTAGTCACAATTTTTTCATTCAGATACTGATATGTTATTATTAATATTAAAAAACAATATTTCACATTCTATTCATCCCATTAAAAACAAAATCACCGCATGTCCATATGTGTGTCCTATTGTCTCGATGATGTGGTGTAATCTGCTTTTCAACACCACCTTACTTGGATGGGTATAATGATGGAAATTTTAACTATATTATATTATTATAACATGATATGAATTCTAAAATATCATACACCAGCAACTTCTATAGCATTCATTGATTTTGGGATTGATATCATTGCTAATGTGTACATACGACCAACTATCTCCATGATGTAATGTGATTCATTCTACATGATCTTCATTAGATCTTGATTATATACATTAATTTAATGAATAAATATGATATATATTATAATAATACCATTACTTAAATTATCTAACTTGAACCTAATAAGTGAAACATGAACATATCCGATAAATCTTACATAAGAACTTAAAGTAGTCAATATCCAAATAACAAGTGAAAATACAATTTTATTATCAAAAACATGATAATACGATAATATTTGATATCATAAAACTTATTATGATTCTATATTAAGTCAATATCAGTATTTAAATCATTATACTGGAGGTTCAAAAACATACAAAGGATATCAGACCTAAGGTATGCAATAACATTTCAAAT
Source organism: Viscum album (assembly GCA_963277665.1). NCBI lineage: Eukaryota > Viridiplantae > Streptophyta > Magnoliopsida > Santalales > Viscaceae > Viscum > Viscum album. The sequence goes on from OY728119.1 coordinate 2,128,697,266, forward strand.
CTCGTTTTTATCCGCGATTTTTAATATATAAGTATTTAGTGGGGAACCATTATCATCCAAGTCAATATTTCCTAAATATTTATTTTTAAAAATTCTTTATATCCATCTATAATTGTTCAATGCCAATTTTTTCCATTGGTAAATTTTTATTAAACAGTGTGAATGGAATCTTTGGTCATTTTAGTATTGGGTACTTTTTGAATTTTCGGGCCAATGTATGAGAAGAATTTATTTTTAACTTTTACGTCATTGTAATGGCCTGAACACTTCTCATACATTAATATTCCAAATTATAGGGTTTGGGGTGTCCTGTTCCCCCTCAGTGAGTTAAGAAGGAGTCGGTGTCAGTGGATGGGTGTAAGTATGGTATCACCAATTATGCTACTGATCGGTCTCACTAATTGGTGTATCTTAAATCGGTCTCACAGATCGGTGTGTCACTGATCCATCTCACCAATTGGTATATCACTGATCCATCTCACCATTCGGTGCTTCACTAATTAGTCTCAACAATCAATGTTTTACCGATTATTCTCACATACTGTGGTTTCATTGATCCATCTCACCAATTGGTGCAACCATGGGGTGTCGTGGTTCTTTCCCCAGTTTTCCAGTAACACGTCTTTTAAGTTCGAATAACTCTTTTTATGTTTTTATGTCCATTTTAAGCCCATAAATGGTATACTAAATCCAATAAGAGCGGGGATACCCTTGATTTAACAAAAAAATGTGGCCTTTTATCAGTGTAAGAACCTTTTCCACATTTTCCAACCTCCTGTGTTTTGCATTTTCTCCCTAGTTACGTTTTTTCTCCATTTGAGGGAAATATATTAAATCACTACCGTTATCACCACCATCTCCATAGAGAATTTGGAAATCCCAGTAAATTCTAACATGTGAAACTACCAAGCTTCTTGATAAAACCATGATCAACCTTTTAAACTATCCGATATTTCACATCTCATAACTCTAGGATTGTGCCTTTTATCACATAGAGATATTCCTCCACATTAGTCTCTTTCTTTCCCTTGGTGCACTAGGATTCCCACTTCTCGAGATGAATTATGAACCCATGATGGGGGCCTTTCACTTCATCCTGGGATTCCATGGAGTTCTAGATTTGAAAAATCATGAATCCCCAATTCATGGCATGAGAAGAAAACATTGATCATAGATCATCAAAATAGGTGGTTTCATTATATCTCAATATTTTGAATCATACAGGGTAGGAATGATATTGTTCCCTTGGGACATAGAAGAAACAAAATTTAACCATGATAAAAAGCCAACTGTTCATGAATTAAGGGTTGGGAATGATGAGGGTGTTGTTGTGTTTTAGCTTTGTTTTTATGTTTTGAATTGTGTGGGATGATATCCACTGAAAATTTCCTTTGTTTGTCATCATTTCTTGAACATTAATGAAGCTATTTGTTTCAGGAAAATATTATGATTGAATGACTGTAACATATAAGCTAGTTGATCATGTGAACATGGTTGATTAAATGGATTACTAATGAATAAGAATCCTTCTTTGACCACCTTGTTTAACAAAATGAAAAGAATGAAAATAATGAATGGTGTTGGAAAAATCTAAAATCACCATTGACTTGTACTGGTGATATGCCTCGTTTTTCTATTTAATGTTTTTATGTGAATTGTTGATGGGAATGAAATATCTGTCTGATTGGTTTTTGTTTTGTGAATCTGAGGACATGTGGAGCTAGGGAGACTGTTCTAAACCCGATATGTTGGGGTTTGGTTTGGTTCACGTACTTTGAGGGATATCACATATGTCTTTTGATGTATTTTCTTACTAGGGAACTAGGTGTGATTGCTTAAACGTTTTTCTAGTAGTTTCCTTTCAATTTTATCTTTGGCTTGTGGTTATTCCTGTTAGTTTCCCAGTGGTGAAAGAATATTTAAATGAAATCATTTGAACATGATAATTAGAATAGGTACAAAGTGGGAACAGTTTTCCAGAAACGGTGTGTTCTTTAGTTGTGGATGCTGTATACATGTGCATGTAGGGATTGCAGTAAGAGTGGTTTTGTACTGGCTGGTTTTTGGTGTTGGGATCCTTAGGTTGGGATGAGTTCTTGTTTACCTATATGTATAAAATTTAGTTCTTGTCTTTCTAATATGCACCCCACCCATAATGATCACTTCATGTCGAACTGCCCCATTTCATGGGGGAGGATGTTTTTTCTAACATTCCTATGAGTATACAGTTATTAGGTCCTTTTCTTATCCCTCTCACAAGTATCCCAAGACACTTCTAGAAAGATGTTATAGTCTAAGTTTCATTATATCCCATGAATCTTCAGATAGGATGTGTGGTGTTCATTTTCTTCGATGTGAACTATCATGTTTGTTTCCCAAGTGTCTTCAGGATGAGGCGTATGTTTCTTCTTGCATGGCAGTGGTCATTCTGGCCAAGGTGTCCTCAAGCATGGATGTGGTTTTGTGGCCTGGGTTTCTTCGGGTGTGGGGGTGGTTGTTGTGGCCCAGGTGTCTGTGGGCCTGGTTATGTGTTGTTGTGGTGGCCCAACTATGAAAAGTTAGGATGTGTGGTTGTGGTGGCCCATACAGATGTTTTTGGGGAAGCAGTAAGACATTAGTGGAACTTGTGGGGGAGGTTTGACGTGTAAGATGTCTTAAATAACCAATGGGAATGTGGTGAAGGGTACCAAAATATCGATGTTCTATTACTATTACTTTAAATTACTTGCATTATTTGGGCAGTGTTTTTGGGTGAGTCTTGGTGGATACTTTCCTTTCTAGGTGTTTTGGTTATCTCTATTTCTCTTTCTACATTAGAATGACTTTCCACGTTGGCATGAGACCTTTTGGTTGTCCCTATTGTGAATACTTGTACACTCACCATACATATATAAGACTTATTTTGGGTTTCTGGGATGACATTGAAGACCATGATAGACCATACTATCTAAGGCTTTGAGGGTTATCATTGATATTTTTTTTGGTACTTCCTTTTAGATATTCTTGTAACTTGTTTTAATTTGTATTGAACATGCTTATGGGAATGTATTTTTTTATTTCATATTACTTTCAATATTTGGAGTTGTTTTGGATTACCATCTTATCTCCTGATCATGTTCTATGAAAAGGGTAATGCATTCCATATTACATGAGATTTACATAGTTCGTGCTAGTTTCCTCTCTGAGGTCAATTGAAAGCGGGACTTGGGGGTCACTATCTCTTATTCAACTTGAATAAGGAAGGGTCTGGTAGTTTTCTGACCCTCCCCTCATCTTAGTGATTGTAGTTCATGATAGAAGGGATCGATGTTGATGGTTCTGATATTGATGGTTTTCAGGATATGAACAAAGTGGATAGAATGGGATGGTAGGGAAGGAATGTAAGAAAATATTTGAGTCTGAAAAATATAAGAGGGGACTAGCCAAGACATGGGATTTTAGACTGCCCCCTATGATCTGATGCAATGACATTGGACCTTCTGAACAACCAAGTGAGGTTACACTTATTTTAGGGTAGATACCCTAGAAATGGTACATGAATCATAATTACATGTGTTCTTGAGTGTTTTGGGTTTTTTTGGGAATTTTAAATAAATGAAATGTAAATTCAAAAATTGAAAATAAATCTCATACACAAATTGGGATTCATAATTCCTTGTTTACCATGTAGCTATGGTGCTTAGATGGAATCAATGAGTGGTGTGGGATTTTGGGACCTAACAGGTTGATAGGGTCAATCAGCGGAGGACTGATGGAGATGAGGTTGACAACCAGTGGCTGAGAACACATAATTAATTTTAGGGGAAGACTCTAAGAAAGTCTGAGGGAGCATCTCTGACGAGGAGATAGAGTGATGGCTCGATAATCCAGTGATATATTTCATCTTGATCCAGGCTCAGATATAGTATTGGGTTCCTCTATCTATGAGCCAAATACTTGGAGTATTGCATTAGTGGTGTACGATCTCTCTTGGGGAGAAGAAGGAAGCTGAGGTTTCGTGGAATTACATCGAGAAGTAGTTCCAGACAGAATTTTTTTCTTCCAAGATGTAGGCCGAAAAAGGAAGAAGCTTTTATCCCTTCAGTAAGGGTGTATGTCAGTAAGGGTGTTTGGGAACATGTTCAAGGATCTCCTTCATTTCACAGATGACCTCCTCATGGATAGGGAGTCGCAGCCAAGGTGCATAGAGGAGATAATCTGACCTTCCCATTAGTATGATGTTTATCTCATCATTCTACCAATGTAATTGGTGGGTCAGAATATGTTTGATGTAGTGTGGAGGATGCACACACTGAGTGGTGTTCCATGGGAGGGGATCCAGTCGAGCTCTTCAAAAGGAAAGGCTATCAATAGTAGGCCTCCCGCATCAGGGCTATCCAGTTTTCAGCAGACGACAAGTTGGCCTAAGCACTTCCAGTTCTGATGTCCCTATACTCACCCTTTCGTTATGAGCCTAGGTCTGAGGTTCTTTATCTGTGGAAGCTATGGAAATATTGGAAATTAGTTCCTTGACTATGTGTAGTAAAGGGGGGTGGGCAGGTATAGCTCCCACCTTATCAGCACCAGTTGACGACCATACATTTTCATATGCATCAGTAGGGATAGTGAGATCCCACTCCACAGAGGGAAGACAGTGCTGGAGGAGGATGACTGTAGGGTTCTCTTTAGGGACCTCACCCAAGGCGTGGTGGGGAAGGCGGAAAATAGAACAGGGGATGAGGATTTGGGAGTGGGAAGTTAAATGCTACATAGGCAGTAGTTTCAGCAAGGACGGAGGTCGTTCAATGTGCGGTCAAATTTTTTACCACTATTTCATGTTACTTGTTTTATTCATGATATTTTCACCAATTTTTATCACTTGGTATAGGAAATTAATTGGGTATAGATGTAGAGATAAATCCCATTAACCTAGTGTTGAGTATGTGTGATGGAGTTTATACCAGGCTATTTGATGTTTTTAGAGTATTCCAACTAATATTGGGACCACAACAGTATTGAAGGTATCTATTTCTTCTGGAAATGTAGCCATAAAATGTCATCTTGGTAATATACTATCTATTTTCTGAGAACAATTTTATCGACTACTTTCAGGGAAGGGTCGTTCTCTAATATGGGCATCCAGCGTGTAGCTTTCAATGGAAAGAAGGGTTTCCAGGAGGGAATTGGAAAATTGGACACCCTTATTTACTTATTAGACAAGCTGTTAGTGGAGTCAGTAGATGATTGGTAAGTAATGAAAGAGAAGGGTTCATTACATCAGTGCATGGGAGTGGAGGATGGAAGAGGTTATTGATTTTAGAGAACAGTGTAGTGTTCCTTGGTATAATAGGATGAGTCTTTATGGGGAGACTTAGAGGTCGAAGAAATGTGTGACTATGTGAGATGGGGTGATTCTATGGAAGGATGGTCGGTTGATGGTCAGAATTAGATGCTTTTCTATTGGAAGTAGTTTTTCCTTTTGGAAATGCATGAGGGAGTTCCTCGTGAGATTCATAACTCAAACCTAGAGGTACACCAAAGAGTCTCCAAGATGTAATGTGACATGATAAGTCAAATTTGGTGGCCCGGAGATATGTGTTCATCACCGGAGTTTGTGGAACAGTGCCTTGTGTGTCTGCAGGTGAAGGATGAAAACTGTGTTCCAGACGGTTTGCTGGAGACCTTAGACATTCCCAGTGGATATAGGATGATGTCTCGGTGGATTTTTTGATAGGACTACCCGAAGATGGGGGATTATGTGATGCCGTATAGGTATTTGTGGACCATTTGACGAAATATACTCACTTATTAGTAGTTAAGGAGTTGATCATAGTGGATCCCTTAACACAAAAGTACTTGGGTGATGTTGTATAGCTACACAGAGTTCCCAAGACCATTGTCTCGGATTGGGATACACGGTTTAATTCTTGAATCTGGAAGGGATTGCAACATTCGTTGGGCAACCATAATTTCCTTAGCACTACTTTCCACACTAAGGTGGATGGGAAGATAGACAGGGCTATCTAGATGTTGGAGGATATGTTTTGAGCATGTGTTCAAGACATCGAGGAATCATGGGTATGAAACTTGACTCTGGTAGATGTTTTCTATGAAAATTTTAATCACTCTACCATTGGAATGGAACCATTCGAATCCTTTTAAAAGAGGTCATGTTTTTCACCCTTGAGCTGGAATGACTTTGGGGCAGCTGGTGTTCTTCGCCCGGAGGTGGTGCAGTGCACAACGTAGAAGGTTCAGCTTGTACGTGAGAGGATGAAGGGGGCTCATGACTGGTAGAAGTCATACTTAGATCATAGGAGGAGACACATTGAGTTAGAGGTTGGGGACCACGTGTTATTAATGGTCTCCCCTTGGCATGGAAAGAAGACGTTTGGATAGGGGAGTATGTATTCTCCCAAGTTCATCGGACCCATCGAGGTGTTGGGATGACTTTGGGAGGTGGCATATCAGCTAGAATTACCACCACCACTGGAGAGGATCAACAACATCTTTCATGTATCTCTTCTCCGTTGGTATAAACATGATGACTCCCACATCCTCAACTAGGGATAGTTGGATATCCTGGATGATGTGACATTTGTGGAGAAACATGTGAAAATAGAGGATCGTAAGAAGAATATACATCAAGGGAGAACAATTCCTTTGGTTCGTGTGTTATGGAGGCATGGTGACGTTGTGGAGAGTACCTGGGAATGGGATGCATAGATGTGTTTCCAATACCCAGACCTATTTTAAGTCCTTATCCTTTGTTTTATTTGTGCCTTACTTTGTTTTAATGATTGACCTTGCTTACTATAAGATAGAATGTTCCCATGTACTCTAAATGAGTGTGAAAAGTTATGGCATGGGGAGGGAGGAACCGCTCCCTAATCGGGACACATTAAGGCGGATGTTATTAAACCTGTGTGGGTGATTTATGTCCACCCAAAGTGGATAGTATCAGGACATGGAGGAAGAAACCCCCATAACCCATGTGTTTGGATAGTGACACCTTTCATTGTTTCTGTGGGTGCATGGGGGAGAGGATAGGTATTTGTTCCACGGTCATTCAATAGATTTCAATAAACTCTAGGGTGGGTTTTCAATAAGAGGTATTATACAAGGTGGTTGCATAGAGCCCTCTTTTCTTGGGGTTTACTCTTGAATTCTCAAGGGCATGAATAGTTTGAGAGGTATCTGATGTAATGGACCATACTCTCCATATCCATTAAATTACCATATTCAATTGGTTGGGGTGTCCTGGACCCCATCGTTGAGTCAAAAGGATGTCAGTGTCAGTTGTAGGGTGGTACCATGGTGTCAAGAATCGGTGCCATCAATCTATCTCAGCGATCGGTGTCGCACCCAAATGGTTCCACCATGGGGTGTAGGGAGTCTTTCCCCAGTTTTCCCGCAACGCCTCTTTTAAGTTTTATTAACACTTTTAAAGAGGTTTAAGGCCATTTTGAGCACATAAATGGTATCTTAAATCCCCTAGTAGTGGGTCAACACATGATTTACGAAACTGTGCGGATTTTTATTAGTTCCACACCCTTTTCCACATTTTCCAAACTTCGATTTTTTCTATTTTCATCAATGTTACATGTTTTCTCCATATAATGGGATTATATTAACTCACATCTGTTATCTCCTCTATCTTCAAGAAGAATTATTAAATCCCAGTAAATTCTAACATATTCAACCACCCAGCCACATGATCAATCCATAGTACCCTTTCTATGCACTTTGAGATTACACATCATGTAACTGTAAGATTTGGCCTTTTATCACCCCAAGATCCTCCTCTTCTTTGGTCTATTTCTTTCCCTTTGTATGTTTAGAGTCCCTCTTCCAGAGACAAATCATCTGCTCGGGCTAGAGCCCTTACTACTGGGCCTTGAAGTCCTTGGAGTTCTTATTCTGCCAGTCATGCATCCCTAATTCTAGAGTGAGGTGAAAACCTAGATCATTGATCATCCAAGAATGGGTTTTTCTTCATCTCTATTTATTGTGCATCATGCGGGGTGGGTATGATGATGTTCCAATGGTACATAGAAGAACTCAAATTTAACTGAGATAATAATAGGACTATTAAAGAATGAATGGGTGGGAATTATGATGTCATCTCTATTCTTTTTCTTCTCTTTTATGTTGTTAATTGTATGGAATAATGTCCATTGAAAATCATGTTCATTAGTGGTCCATTCTTGATCATTAATGAAGCTCTACTTTTCTGGATAATATTTTGATTGAATGATTGAAACATGGAAACTGGTTAGTCATATAAACATGGTTGATCAAATGGTTTCCTGATGAAAAATAATCCTTGTTTGATCACCCTGTTTAATTGAATGGAATGAAAAAAATTCATGAATGTTGTCGGCTAAATCTGAAAACTTTCTTTCATTGCTCCAATGATATACATAGTTGTTCTTTTTGATGTTTGTGAGGTGATGTGTGGATGGGAATCGAATCTATGGATGAGAGGTTGTTGGTTTTTGAATCTAAGGCAGTGTGGAGCCTGGGTTGAATACTATGAACCTGATGTATTGGTCCTTTCGTTGGTTTCAGTACTTCGAGGGATCTCATGAATCTCTTTTGATGTTTTTTCCTATAAGTGAATTAGGTGTGAACGATTTAACATTTTCTTGGATGTTTCCCAGGAATTTCATTTGGGCATGTGATTATGCCTGTTAGTTTATTAGTAGAGAAATAATATTTAAATTAAATCCTTTGAACATTATAATAAGAATGGGTACAAAGGGGGCACTTTTTTTCCAAAATTTTTTGGGCTATGGTTGTGGCTGTGGTATCCATTTTCATGTCATGATAAAAACCTGAGTGTTTTTGTATTGGCTGGTAGTTGGTTTCGGGTCCTTGAGGATGGGATGAGTGCATGTTTACCTATATGTGTAAAATTTAGTTCTGTTGTTTCTTATATGCACCCCACCAATGTTGAGAACGTCATTATGAGAACCCATATTTCATGATGGATAGTGCATTTTCAAACATTACAGTGAGTTGATGGTTATTAGCTCATTTTCTCCAATCTCTCCCAGGTATCCCAAGACTCTATGGGCAGACTATGATGGACTAAGGTTCATTATGTCCCCAGACTCTTTGGGCATGGTGTGTGGTGGTAGTTAGCTCAGGTGCGTGCATCCATGTTTGATTCCCAAGTGTCTTCGGGATGAGCCCTAGGTGTCTTCGAGTGTGGAGGTGGTTGTTCTAGACCAGTTTTCTTTGGGTCTGGAAGTGGTTGTTTTGGACAAGGTGCCTTTTGGAATGGTGGTGGTTGTTGTGGCCCAGGTGTATGTGGGCTTGGTTATGTTTGGTTGTGGTAGACCAACATATCTACGGGGAGGATGCTTAGTTTTGGCGGCCCATAAGGTTGTTGTAGTGGTGGTCGTGGGACTGTAGTGGAACTTTCTGGGGAGATATGACACGTATTATGTCCTAAATAACCACTAGAAAAGTGGTGTGGGGTATCCGAATATTGATGTTCTATTACTATTACTTTACATGAATTGGGTTATTTGGTGAGTGTGCCTTGGTGATGCTGGTGGATAGTTTCCTTGCTAGGTTTTTGTTACCTCTGTTTCTTATGAGGTATTAGAATTCCTCCCCACTTGTGCATGAGAGATATTGGTTTGCCCTACTGAGTATACATGTGTACTCACCCTACATATATAAAACTTCTTTTATGTTTCCAAGAGGACATAGAGGGTCATTCCAGACCATACTATATCAGGCATTAGAGATCGATGTGGCTATTTCTTTTCTATTATTTGGCTACTTCCTTTCAGAGTTTTGTGTACAATTTATTAATTTATATGGAACTTGAATATGGGAATTTATTTTTCGATTTACTTTTACTTTTAGTCGTTGGTGTTGTTTGTGTTTTCCTTCTTATCTCTATAACTTTTTCTATAAAAAGTTTAATTACTTCTATATTTTGTAGATTTATACTCATGGTTCCAGTCATCACTCTGGGGCCTATTGAAGGCGGGAAACATGGGGCATTATCTCACCATATAATTGAAGAAGTAAGTCTTTGGATGTTTGTTGTCCCTTTCCCCATCTTGGTGAAGGAGGGTCGTGACAAACATGAACCAATTTTCATGATTTTATAATTACTTATTTCATTGAAGCATCCCCTACAATATTACAATGTTATTTTCACACAACACAATTTCTTATAAAACTATGTTCCATTTGGAGGAAGGAAAACATTTTTGAAGATGAAATGATATATTCCTCAGGAATCAATTTTGATTGATTTCTCAAAATTATTATCCACCTAAGATAACTCTCTCTAAATAGTGCAATATTTATAACCCTTTTATTAATATGATTTTAATGTGTGTTATCTAGGAAATCAATTTGTTTTATATCTGTTAGGATGGAATGATTTTTAAGAAACCCATTGTATTTCATTGGTTATGAAATGGTGAATGTTTTTATGTTTTTGTTACACACGTATGAATAGATTCATTATAAGATGGGTGGGACATGTATTCCCACCAATGCATCTGGTAAAGATTTATATCTCAAGAGATATAAAATACTGGAACATGAAGTAAATCCAGTTCAATAATGTAGGGCTATAATGAGGAGTGAACTCAATTCAGTAATAGAATTTATCCACTATAATGGTATTGAAAATGAGCCCTGACTAGAATGATGTTATTATTTATGAATATGTGTTTATGTAACAAACTATCTAGTCTTATTTTATAAATTTTTTAATTACATAGCCATTTTATGATTTATCCCAGGAAATAATATTTTGATCTTTCTTATATAGGATTTGATTTTCAAATGTTTTGTTCTTATAAATATGATATGATTGATATTTCCCTTGTTTACCCTTACTAAGAATTTGAGCTCCCCCATTCATATGTTTCTATTCCCTGGGTTATAAACAATGGTATTAATTAAGATATGTAAAAAATGAGTTTAATTTATAAGAATTTTGTGGGATAAATTGCAGATTATTTATGAACCACTAGTTTATGTTTCCCAATTTATAAAGACATTAAACCTATACGGTCCTATAGTGGTTTTTAAACTTCTGTAATAAATATTCTTCAACATTTAAGTAATATATATATATGTTGTTCATGTGATATTATATGAATGGACCGTGGTGGTGTGCGGATGAAGGGTTGGGGTACTTACTTGTGGATGACGTAGGAGATGGCATATGACAGAGGTCAAGAGTTGTGGCTGGGAACTGGATGACCTTTGCGGTGGAATGTTTTTTTCGGGATCCTGGTGGATCTTCTTTAATGGGTGCTAGTGTGAGTTTTGTTTGGCCAATGAATGTATAAATATTGAGAGGCATTAGGAACATGGAACGTGGGATTTATTTTCTGGCCAGATATGACAATTCGATCCATGTGATAGGCTGGTGCATAGAAAATGTATCATTTGTGGACCATCCTGACAATCACTGTATAATATTGTTGTTTTTGGAGATGACAGTTCGATCCAATGGAATTTTTCTCTTCATAGGATATCTTAGGGTGATGTTCATTCATACCTGGTGTGATATATGGCATTACATTTTCATGGGATTTGGGGACAATAGGGTTATGGGGATTGAATGAGACAACTTTTGCGGTGCATCGCTGAGGATATAAGGCATGTGTAGTGGCATTGATCATATCATGTTATTAGGATGACTAGATCATGAAATTGTGGAAAATAGAATCAGATGGATGACCCTGGGAAGCTACAGGTTGTTAACATTATATTTGGTTAGCAGTTCATCCCAAATAGGCTCCAGATTTGCGCTATTGCAGGCCGACTTTAGAAGGATGTTTTGAGATGGGGGATGATGTTCTTGAATGCTGGAGACCGAATAAGTTGTTCTTGATGATGTATTTTTGTGGTTTTTATTTTATTTTTGGGTCATTTTACCTTTTTATTTTGGACACTTCTACTATGGTTTTGAACGGTATCATTTTTCCACCATTACCTATTGGTGTAATTTTTGATTCCATGTGTTTGAATTTACAACACATTAATTTTTTTTAATAATTTTTTTTTGGGGTCGAGAACACTCAATTCCGGAACCTCTTTGGTAACTATAATTTAATAACATCACCATTGAGGTGAAATAAATTCTTCAATTTTGATAATATTGAGGTAAATTGGGATGCGTGGTGACATATTTTTTTGAGTCATATAAGTTGGCCATTTGGTGAATACTATGATGTAGAATGTATTATTTATTCATATGATGGTTTCTAAAGTTTATTATTTTCATACCTCAATGTAAATATTTTATTTTATATTAATTTTTAATGATAGAAAAAATATATTTCTATAATTTTATAGATCCTATGATGTGATCAAAGAAAATTTTAGTGATTTGGGAATAAAAATTCAGTTTGGACTTCATTTCATGGAGTAATTGAAGAAGTGGAAATTAATCAATCCATGATCAAAGGACTAAATTTTTCTTAAAAAATAAAATTATTTCAGTTAAGTATATGTTATGGTTCTCTCTATCTTTATAGTAAAATAAAAAATCTTCCCTAGGAAAAAGATCTTGAAACAAAAATATTAACCAATTATGTTCATTTAAGAAGAATAAATTTGCATCCAACTCATCAGATATTTATGTTTTTTAATCATTTGCACCCTCTTGAACATTAACTTCCTTTTGATCAATGAACCCTTTCACTCTATATAATTTTTTATGATTTTCTTTTATTTCATTATTTTTACATCCCACTAATTTTCACTAACATGGTAACTTTTTTATGAGTCATTCTATATGACCTTCATATTTCCATTTCCCCCTTTTCATGTATATTTTTTTAACCAATTTTTTATGTGGTTTTTCCACAAAGGAATTTTCCAATGTAAAAACAATATATTCATGATATAAATATCAAATTGAGAGTAATAAATTTAATTCTTTTTGGGTCAATCTAACACCCTGATATTTTAGAATAATAAAATTATGTTTTATAGTGCATATGGAAAGCATCATTACCATTAAATAAACTGTGTCACACTATTAAAATTTTATCCTTTAAACAAGACCATTAAAAACAAAAAAATAAAATTAGTGGTATGAATAGTAATAACAATTTTTCTTTGAAAAAAATAAATATTTTATATAAATAAAATATATAGGTAAATAAGGAATAAATTTTTACTAATGTCTTTACATGGATCAAAAAAATATTTTTAGCAAAAAATGTTTTATTTCATTCTATGAGAAAATAATATAATTAATTTATTCTAATTATATTAATTTAATTTTAAAAAATTAAATTCATTTTTTAAACCATTATTTAATAATTAACTTGTGGTCAATATTTGGGATTTTTCATAAAATAGTGATTTCCTTGTGAAAAATGAAGAATATCATTTTTTGCACAATTGACATTTTTTTCAAAAAATTAAACTACTAAAAATTACCATTATGATATAAATTTTATTTAAAAATTTAAAAAAATTATTTATTTATACTCAATATAATTTATTACATTTTAATCATCTATATACCTGATTTTTGTATAAGTATATTTTTTTCCTAAAAACACAGTTTTTTGAACTTTTTTTAAAATTCATAATGTGATTTCATTTTAATCTATTTAAATTACGAATAATGTAACACCCCAAAATTTTAAAATATTTTAATTATATAATATTTTATGAGACATGAAACACCAAGATTAAACATCCCATAAAATTTATTTCTATGAACTTAATCTCTTTGACAGTTTGTGGAATATTCATACTTGAGTTTAAATAGACAGTAATATATTATACCAATACAAAATATACATTAAAATTGTGGGTATGAATAATAAAATATAACTTATTAAAATTATGGTTCTATATTTTTGATAAATCAAATAAGAATAATTTAAAATGTTAGAAATGATTTCTAAAAAACTGTATTTGTTTTTCTAAAAGTCAGTTTAGTCGTGCTTTGCACACATAATTTATAATTATTTTTTTTACCAATTTTAGAAAATTTATTTGATAACATTAACATAATATTTTAGATAGGTGTATTAAAATTATATTAGGCTGACTTTTTAGCATTTTCTTAAAAAAAAATTATTTTTCAATGAATAATTAAAATTATTAATTTCATTGAAGACAACATTTTCTTCTAAATAATTCACTAAGTGAATTTATATTTTAAATTTTTTAAAGAGAAATAAGTTCAATAATTTTAAAATTTATCTATTTTTGGTAATTTTAATCAATTTCATGATGAATTTGGATATTAAAACTATTTATACATATAAATATTTTCTCATTGAAAATGGTCTTTTTCATCCCCTCTATGGGTATAATTTTAAATTATATTGTTCCAACTATTTGTATTTAAATTTTACAAATTTATTAAAAATTTATAATATTAATAATTTGTGTTTTATGATATCTTAAACATAATTTTTTACCCTTATAAATAGTACAGGTAATTAAAAATAATTTCCATGATTATGGTAAACCAAATTTACCTAGGGGTTAAACTATAACAAAAAGGATTAAAATAAACTAATTACATTTAAAAAACAAATTTAACGGACATATTTCAACCTTATAAATTTCATTAGTAGGTAATGGGACATTTTGGAATCTTGTGTCTTGATAAAAATGTGGGTGTAGTTGAATCTTCTAAAAAAATCATGTCTGTCCTCTCCCCCACTTACAAAAGGTCACCCACTATGCTCTCCTATTTGCACATAAAAATCAATTTGGTATTGAAAATATCTACCTAAAGAACTTTCATACTCCCCTCCCAATATCTTATATACCTTCACCTAATCATAAATTAATCCTATTATTGATTTTATTGTATTCCTAAAGATTTATTCTGATGAAGGGGTAAGGTTCTTAAATAAGTGTTTTTATGTTATTTCTTCTTCTACCTCATTGAAATATAAATAAAATATTCATATATAATAAATTAAATATCATAAAAATATTTATATTTTATTATTTTATGTTCATGACCTATTCCATCTCAACTTCCATAAAATGGTAAACAAAAAAATAGATCGTGTGTATGGTGGACTACCGCCTCGTGAAATGCCAGCTCATTAACTGGTGAAATTCATTTCCCATCACCACATTTCATGGAGTTATATAATAATGTATTTAAAAAATTTATATGGTATTCATGATATTATTATACAGAATTAATTATAGTACCACATATACCTTCTTTCATTCTATTAGTTTTATAGTAAGACAACGTCGCTATTGTGTACTGTAGACTACAACCTCATGAAGCGATGCGATTCAGTTTTCTCTTAAGAATAACATTAAAATTAATATTGAAGAATTTAATAAATATAATTCATATATTTGATATTTTATTTACTGTGTAAGATAAATATATCACCCACTTCCATCCCTATTAACCCATTACTTTAATTACAATGTTGCTCATGTGTATATATGGCCTACCGTCTCTATGAAATGATGTGATAAATTCACAATGTTCAAATTAAAATAATAATTTGAAAAATGTTTCTAATGAAAATAAAATCCCACATAAATATAATTCGGTAGATGAGAGATATATATAATATGCACATGAACTAGAACATTCATGATAAACCACACATGGGATATTAAGGCAATTAACACTTGAGACAATCAAAATACTAGAATATTTTTTTAAATAGGTTGAAAAATTTTATAAGGGTATCATATATGATGTTATAAATATGGATATAGTTATGGTATAAGTTAATAACATTCTTTAAAACATTATATAAAAGGTTAAATCATGTTCAACCAAAAGGAAGCCTGATGTGAAGGAAAATATCTAAAATTCCCTTTAATGAGGTATATTGTAATGTTATGAAACTAATTTATTTTATATGGTTTATATAATAATCATTATATATTTAATATGAATATTAATTATTATTTCTTGGAAATTTTTTGTTTTAATTTTTATGTTTTCATATTAGTCGATTTTTCATGAAAATTAGCACGTGGTAAATAATTACATTACTCACTTTTTCATGGGGTTATATTACGTTCCTTTTTATGTTTAAATTCTATGATTATGTGAATAAATACTCTTAACTATATTACATTGTATATCAACATTATTTATATGGATATATATTTTATATGAATAATTTATTCATTTAATATGTCTCAATTCAAAATAAGGATGTTTGTAATGGTATATTTGAAAATCTCATTTAAATAAGGATTGTACATACTTGATTTCCATTAATGGAAATTATTTGAGAATTATTACATCCTCAAAATTTTAGGAAAATATTTCCCTATTTGTAAAAAAATTGTGTATTTTTTTGTGAGAAATTTAACTTTATTATAAAAACAATTAATAAATTATTTAATGTCTCAATTTATGGATAAAAGATCAATTGACACATTAAAATATTCTATTGAATATTTTTTAGAGTGAGGAACTGTGTTAGCATAGAATTCTGATTCCCGTAGAGACTAGATTTTGATTAAATAAAAATATTAAATAAATTTTATTTTGTGTTCGTTTTATTATTCAAAGATAATGAAATATTTCCCAAAGAGTGTATCAAATGGGAAATATGATACCACTGTTAGTTCTAGGATGTGAGATTTACAAAATTAGAAACATAATATATGTGTTCATTGGTCATTTTGTAAAATCAGGAGTAATGATATTTTATTTAATATTTTCATTATATGTTTTCAAAAAATAATTTAATATCTCTTAAATAGTGTATCATATCTTTAATGTGAGACTTCTATTAGTTCGTTAATATCTATATTACCTTATAATGACACATGACTTTTGAAAATTAGGGGTTTGGCTATATCACACGTAAGATTAATAATATATACATATATTATTATTATTTTTTTGTTGAAGAAAAATGGAAATCTGATGTGTAATTGCATAATATTTAATTTACATAATCTAAGGGATACATTTATCCACATGTGAATATTTATTGGAAGGATAGTTTATAATAGTTATAATTTTACATATATCTAAGGGTGTTATTTCTACCCAGCCTGGCCCGATCCAGACGGGACCAGGCTGGGTCGGGCCTAGCTTGCAAAAAAACGGGCTGCTGGCCACTATTCAGGCTGGGCCTTTTTGTCCAGGCCAGGATTTTTCGAGTAGGTCCATAGTGGGCCTTTATTATTTTAAAATTTATTGTTTTTTTTAAAACTTATTTTAAATGGTTTTATTTAAAAAAATTAACATTTATTTTAAAAAATCAAATTTATTTTTAAATGGATGTTTTTTATAAAAATGTTTATTTTATTTTTTATTAACATTTAATAGTGGGTGGATATTTTTTTTTCTAAATGAATTTATATATTTTTAATCTATATATATTATTTAAAAATAGAAAAAAATAATGAGGGGTTTTGGGGGGTGAAAAACAGAGAGTGAGTTTGAATCCTTGTTATCTAAATGTTTTTTAACATATATTTAAAACATTTTTTTACGTTATATTTTTTCTAACTTATTTATAATTTTTAAGCATTTGTTAAATTTTTTTTCAAAATTTATTATTTAAACAATTTTTTAACATCTGTTTAAATTAGTTTTTTACATTTAATAATGATTAATTTAAAACATTTTTAATTTTTTTTAAATGCATGATTTTAACATGTATTTTGTGAAAACATTTACTATTTTTTATATTTGAATGTAAAAATTATTTTTTAAATTATTTTTAAAAAAAATTAATTTATGTGTTTGTTTTAATAACTTTTTTAGAACTTTTGATTAAAACATTGTTATTTAAACTTTTTTTAATCTACTTTTTAACACTTGTTTAAAATGTTTTTACATTTATTTTTAGATGTATAATTTAAAAAGTTTTTTTGAATGCATGTTTTTTACATGTATTTTTCTTTAAATATTTAACATGTTTTATGTAAAAAAATTTATCAACATTTT
The DNA here is from genome assembly GCA_963277665.1 of Viscum album. NCBI lineage: Eukaryota > Viridiplantae > Streptophyta > Magnoliopsida > Santalales > Viscaceae > Viscum > Viscum album. Next base: position 2,128,715,171 of record OY728119.1, read on the forward strand.
TCTGTGGGTGGATTTGTTATATTTTTCTAAATAGATTTATATATTTCAATGAATTTATATATATTATGTGAAAATATAAAAAATATATTAATTAGGGATTCTGGGGTATGCAGAAGTGGATAGTGGGTTTAAAGCATTGTTATTTAAACGTTTTTTACATTTATTTAAAATGTTCTATTACATTTATTTTTTTAACTTATTTATGCAAATTATTTTTAAGCATTGGTTTAATTTAAAACATTTTATTAAACATTTTTTAATTCTTTTGCAGGGTAGGCCCTTCCCGGCCCGATCCTATTCAGGCCGGGCGGAAATTACAGCCTTAGGGGGTGTGCATTAGTGGGTCGATTAATTTTTTTCCAAATAGAATTATGTATGTATACATAATATATAAAATATATACAAGTTTCATCATATTTTAAAAAATATAATGTGGTTGGGGATGTTCGAACATCATTCGGTGAGTATTTATTTTTATGTTAACATATAATATGTTATTATATATATATATATAATATGAGAATATTGTAAAAAAATAATTAGGGGTTGGGGGTGCGCCGATGTGGGTGGGATAATTTTTTTAACAAATATATTTATATATAATATATTCAAGTTTCAACATATTTAAAAAATTAATGTGGTTGGGGGATGTGTAAAAACATCATTAGTTGAGTGTGTTATTATTTTGTTAATATTAATAAGTTATTTTATATATAATATTAAATCATTGACACACACACACACATATATATTATTAATGGATTATCAAAAAGGAAACACTTACCTGATATATATTATTAATATCATTATAAATATATATATTATTAATGAATTTATATATATATATATTTTCATATCATTGATATATATATATATTATTAATGGATTTGTTTATATATATATATATATATTATGCAAGTTTTGTCATATTTAAAAAAAATTAATGATGTTGGGGGGTGCGCACGAATATCATTGGGTGTGTGTGTTATTTTTTTATTATTTAATAAATTATTATATATTAAATGTTAAATTATTGATATATATATATATGTGTGTGTGTGTGTAATATGATAAAATTGTAAAAATAATAATTAGGGGCGGAGGGTTGCACTGTAGTGGGTGGGTAATTTTATTTTCTAAATAGATTTAAAAATGTATAATATATATAATATATGAAAGTTGCAACATACATAAAAAATTAATGATGTTGTGGATCGTGCACGAACTTCCTTAGGTGTGTATGTTATTTTTTTTATTAATATACAACATGTTATTATATATATATATAATATTAAATCATTGGTATATATTTATATAGATAATAACAACTTTGATTATATCTATATATTCTATTAAATCACACACACACACACACATATATATTAATAATGTATTTTTAAATACCACACTTAATTGATATAATTATTAATTGCTTTGTTTATTTATCAACATTATTATATCTATATAGAATAATATATAATAATAATTATATATATATACACATTATTAAATAAATAATATATAATATATATATATGATATATTAATTTTTGTTAATATATATTAATATATATATATACATATATGTATATATTCTGGTGATAATAGAACAAGAATTCTGTCTGGACCAGTTGGTCCAGGCAAAACCTTGGAAGCTTGAGTTAGGAGGGGAGAATCTCCCAACCAGCAGTTTTCCATTATATTTTTTTACAGCAGGCTGGGTTTCGCATGGACCAGCGGGCTTGGCTTTTTTGGGCCGGCCTGGCCTATCATGTGACCCATATTGGATAGGCCTAGGCCCAACACGATGAACCTACGGCCCGAGCCCAGCCTAGCCCGACGCGGGCTTTGCCAGGTCGGGCCGCTCGGGCTTCTGGGACGGGACTATCAGGCTTTCCAGCAAAAATCACACGCTTACCTATGTCACATAAATGCAATTATGATCAAAATAATAATATATAAACAATTATTACCATTAAAGGGATTTTTTATTAAAACCATTCATCGTGGTACTTATTAGAGATAATTAATAATATTATTATTAATTTTGGTAATTTTTATTTTTATCAAATTGGAAAATAATTTATCAATGATAAAACAAAAATAGGTATGTGTTTATATATATATATATATTGGAACAATGTATATGTGGAAGTGTATATATACATGTGTGTGTTTGTCTGTTTGTGTGTGTGGGTAGAGGTGTTTATATATAATGTGTATATGTACATGGCTTATATATATATGCGGGGTTATACATGTATATTCGATTATGATAATATATGTATAATGTGTATATATATGGGCGATATATATGTGAAACTATACAAATATATATTTAACGAATGATAGAATTGGTTTATCATGGGATTTTATAAAAACTTATGTGGATGGGGAATGACATTAATCGAGGAGATAAATTTGTAAATTGATTAATGAGTTGGGTGAAAAAATAATAAATTATTTATAGAATAATTTTTAAAAGGAGGGAAATTTGGGGTGACTCCAAATGCACATGGCAAAGGAGGATCACTATCCCCATCATGCCTCCCTCTATCTCATTTTCACCCACCATTATATATTTTATTTTTTATTTTTAATTTAAAACTTCACTAGTCAATTACTTCTCAAGAATTGATCGGATTGATACACCATCTGTGACATTGGGTTCATCTTAATGAGCATAATCTAAATCCTATTTTTGTTTTGGAATTGGAATATTTATTTTCAAGATAATTTTTCACATTATAAATGGATAATTTAAAATTAAATTATCTATATATAATAATAAAATGGTAATTCATATGAATTTTTCTGAAGACAATTATATCATGATTATTATTCATGATGAGAATATTGTGAATGCATTTATTGGCTTAAAATGATTAATTAAAAATTAACAAGGACATAAAATGTATTATCGCATGAGATAAATAGATAGTTTTGGTTCTACATACCCTTAACACGACTTGAGTATTGAAATAGCTACAAATGTGATAATAAGGCAAGTAAGGAGGTGTTTGTCACTGTTGATGTTTCCAATACATCTGTCAAACAACACTGGGTGCTTTACACATTAAATTCATGTAAAAAAACTAGAGGTATGATTTTACTTAACTTCATGGGATCAAATTTAAACATGATTCCATACATGATTTAGGTGTTAGCTTATTTTATACCATGCATTATTGCAATCGCATGCATGTGTGTGTGTCCCATTTCTCCCATTGTGATTCGGTGAGTGATGCTAGTGTATTTGTTTCCATGTTTTATTATTATCACATGATATTATTCATAATTATCTATTTATCATAATTATATATAATTGTATCCCTTCTTGTGTGATCATCCTGTATATATGTTACCATGCCTCAGTAATTATTATTGGTACATGAGACAAGTGATCTATCATGACATAAGTTTTTACATAAAATTTGATTTTTGATTGAATTGTGATGATGGAATTGATGGACCCAACACAGGACATAGATATGACTAAATTCTATTTTGAGGATGCACTCTACGCCTATGTGTCAAGATGCTTGACACCTAGATTACATGTGAGTTTCATGATTGATAAAAGTCACTTGAAGCATAGTTTCTTTTTAAGAAGCATTCCATCAGTGTGCTCAGAGATATGATGTAACCATTAAACACTATTCTATAGTTTCACTAAATACATATAATAAAAGTATTGGTTTCTCAATGCCTATTTGTGTTTTGATGATCACACTTGATTTTTATTTTATTTTTTAGTAGTCTTCTCGTTTCATAGTTGATTTTTGTGTGGCATACATGATTCATTGTTAATTTGAGAATAGCATTTCATACAGGAGGTGTAGGAGTGATAAAATTCATATATAATCATGATGAAATGTGGATTTCAATAAAAACGTTCACTAGGCTTGTGGATAGGTTATGTTACTTATGATGTCTTATTGTTAACATTTTGGCATGGGGACGAAGAAAGTATAGTTGAGGTCCTGTGGATGCTGGGTTAGCACACAACTACTCCGTTTTTATTTTTATGTTTATTTGATTGGTGAAAAGTTATTAGTATTATTATTGAATAAACTTTTATACTTCGTCACATTTTTTTAATGATGCATTATTGGAATCCTACTGAGTCTTATTCACACACCATACTCAGGGATTTTTGTGCACTTGTAGATTTCATGACGCATCTAGTGAAGGGAAAAGGCCTTGTAAATGAATACTAAGTAGTGTGTCATGGAGATGTTAGTGGGATTGGCCTAAAACTCATAATAACCGCACTTCATTATTCATTTATTTACCTTTTTATATACTCTGAACTGAATCTCCAATTTTGGGAGACATTTTATTTATTTCACATTTATTCAATTTATTAACTTATTCTTCATGATTACTCTGTTGATTTATTGTGTTAATTATGGTTAATTGGCGATCCAATGACCTGATATTTATGGTATATTCTACACATTGTTAGATGTAGACCCACAATGTTTGTTGACTGTGACATGCATATGGGGAAGGGAACATGAGGTCATGTAATGTTCCCACTTAAACCTGGTGGTTCCGGATGAGATGTTATGAAATTGTATCAGAGGAACTCGGACCCACTAACATATATCTTATATTTTCAATTATTTGGGATAGGGTCGATAGGATATAAGAAATTTCATAATAAAGTTGGGAACTATTACATTATATCCAACACTGTATAATAATCCTCTTATTTTCCATAAAATTTGGAAATTATGTTCTGATATTAGAGTTGGATAAATTCACCTTTGGTGATTCCCATGATGTAGATAGTTTATTTATGATATTTTATGTTTTTTCGTTCATCATGAATAGAAATGTAGGTTCACATGACATATATATAATGGTTGTTATATTGTATAATAGTTCATTAATTAAACTCATTATTTTCTAATACTGGATTTTTCTAGTTTCATTGTATGATATATCAATTTAAATGTTAGTGATATATGTTTGTTAGATTTAATTAGTTGAAATAATTATGTTGTGGTGTTAGTATATATATGATGATAGTGACTAATTTACATGGATGGAGACAAGGGTTAGTGCTAGTAGGGTATACCATGGGATACAAAAATATTCCTAGAGAAACATGAGTGATCCTTTAGACTGGGTATGGGGTGTTAATGTTCCTAATGTTCCTCATGTTATATAGACTTGAGAGTTGGATTTTGATGTTCAATATTTCTGGCCTGAGTATCATTATCAAGATAGTTATAGAAACCACTTTTTTATTAGAATTAGATAGAGTGGGATAATAATAACATCCTTAAATTTTTAAGGATAATAAATCCCTCATTGTAAATAATATATTAGTATTTTACTGTGAAAAATGTGTATTTTAAAATAAAATCACATAATAAATGATTTAATGTCGTTATGTAACGGTAAACGATCTATTAATACTTTGGAATATTAAATGGGATTTTTTTATTAATAGGAATTGAGATAGCATAGAATAATGAGGCCCATACAACCTCAATTTTTATTTAATAAATATATTTAATTATGTGTGAACACTATTTTTAAATGTTAATGAAATATGTCTCAAACATTGTTGAATTATTTAAATTTAGTCCCTCTATTAGATCTTGGATATGGGGTTTACCATAGCTATGGCATAATATTTTTATCCACTGGGAATTTTGTAAACATTCCCTTGAGGATTATTTATTTTATATTTTAATTTAAATAATTTTTTTGAAAAAATAGAATACCTACTAAATTTTGTATTGTATGTGAATTATATCACCTCCATTAAGTACCAAATATGTTTTTAACTATATACATGACATAATATTTGTGTATATAGGGTGTTTGGTAAAATCCCACTGAAGATTAATAATAAATATATTGTAATTATAGTTATTTAAGCTGGAGAAAAATTGGAATATACAACTCTAATAAAATCATTTTTCATTCACATAATTGATGTGAAAATTTTCTACATGTGTGAATATTTATTGTGAGGTTAGGTAATGATAGTGATATTATTATTATCATGCTACCAAAACTGTCTCTACTATTTTGAATGTTTAATGGATGTTTTATTCAAAATGTTGATGGTGGTATTTGTTGGAGATAACTAATAATAATAATATTAATTTTTTTTGTTAATATTTTTGTAATTAAAATTTTAAAATAATTTATTTTGTGATAAAACAATTACATATAATATATTCATTTATTAATTCTTACATCAATGTTATGATCATTATAAAGGACTTATCCTAAATTTCCCATCATTGGGTCATATTTTATTATTATGACCATGATTTTTAATATTATGTGTACATACTATCAATTTTAACTTTAATATCACAAATAATTCACATTTCATTGTATTTTATGTTTTAATTTCAATTACTTATTCAGATGATATTTCACTTGAATGTTTCCAAGTGGTACGGTATTTCATCTTAATTAACAATTTATTGAGACATATCAGACAATATTGACCATATAATTTTTATATTTTGTATATAAAACTCATTTTATGTATTAATGTGAATAAATATATATTCATGAATATTAATGATTCATTTTATGTGTATTCTTCAAGGTGTTATAATTTAGATGTTTATAAATAGGTAAAAAGTATTGTATTATAACACCTTCTATTGTAATTGTTCCCTTTCCCTTAAAACAACCACTTCATTATGATAAAATTTTATTGGAAAATAAATTTCACTTAATTATCCATATTCTTATATAATGTATATGATTATTTGTTAAACTATATGAAATTGTATCATGTTTCTTTTACTTTGAATATTATTTGAATAACATGAAAATATAGATATATCTATATCCTTTACTCAATATAGATATTTCATTATATGAAAAATCAATTCATGAATTAAATTTATTGTATAATATATGAGTAATGAATTTAGCATGTAATTAAGGTTTGGTACTGGATATAGATATACCCATAATGTATCAATAGGTTTCATGAGAAAAATCACTCGGACAAATCAGATGGGTTTTTATCTAGAAGTCATAAAATTACATGTGAATGAACTTGATGGTAGAGGTATCATGATGCCATAGACCACGAGATCTATTAATGAATCATTTAAAACTATGATAATTCTATTACAATTTTATTCCATGATATTTTTTCAATTATATTATCCCTACATGAATTTAATTATTATTTTATTAAATAAAATAAATTTGTTTTCAGTTATTTAATTTTTCATATTTGTATTGCCTTATCTAGTTATAATATTCAAGTTATTAATTAAAAGGAATTTATTTTCAGTTATTTACCATTCACAATGTATGATATTTGTAAAATAAATTAAATAGAAAGTGTGTCTAGTTATTTACCAAGGCATTTTCATTACTCATATTGAATCAGCATATATTCCACTGTACATAAACCATACATACCATTTATGATCGCCCGTATTTTGTATCCTTTCTCTAAAATCTTGGAAGTATACTATAAATGAATGCAATGATATGATAGAGGGAATAATGATATACTTGAATAAAATATTGTAATTTGTGTTTAAAAATATAATATGAGAATCATATATGTATCTATTTAATCCCAACTACAAAACAATTTGGTCCTTTGGGATGTGATTCCTTATATCTTAGTCTAATGTAATAAAGGTGGCCCAAATTTTGGGGTTTTGGGGTCAACGTCGTTACAACAAATAAAAAAATATTTAAATTAATTTTTTTTGATTATATATATAATTAAATGAATTTAAATACATATAATGATGATCAGTAGTCATATATTTAATCTATGATCTTATTATACATAAAAAATTGATTTCAAGAAAACTCATTTCTCGACACAATTTTTTGGATTATTTTTAAATTAAAATTTACCATTAATGTTAATTTAAATCCATAAAATGGATTTCATATTTGGAATCATAATAATTAATATTATATAATAATTTCCAAAAAATATATAATATTTATTAGTAAATATATTAAAATTTACTTATTATAATTAAGGTCAACATGGGGTTTGCACATTATATTCAAATGTGTTAAAATTAATTTTCCTCGCATATTAAACTCATATATGATAAATTAGATTTAAAATTAATAATTAGCGGGTCAAAATTAATTAATAAATATAATTTATTTTAAGTTTAAAGGACAATTTATTTGGTTAAAAAACAAATAATAATTTTGAAAACAAAAATGTCAAAACTATGTAAATTTAGGGGACACGTTAATATCATTTTTTAAAAATGTTTATTATTTTTTTTAAAAGTGGTTATCATCCATACCATGCATAAAATTTACAAGGTATCAATTTCAAAGTAAAATACTATAAAACACCTTGATTTTATGATATTTTTTCTTTTAAATAAATTTAATTACTTCAATGTCTTTTGATGAATGCAACAGCAGGTTTAAAATAAAATACTCAATTAAAATATTAATTAAACATAACTATTATAACATTGCTACTATGTTTGAGGGTATTGATATTATTTACTCTATTATTCTATTTATGTGTTTTATATATGTATAAAATAATTTAAATGGATATATGTTGATTATAAATAATAATTAAATCAATAGATTGAAAATTAATTGTTTTTTAAAATATATTTTTAAAACAGTTTCATTTCTTCTTACGTACTTATGGAAAAAGTAATTTTTTACATTTTTTATATTATTATTATTATTATAAAATATGTTCCTAAATTAACATATAAACATAATATTATGGTATATGTTTATTATTTTTGTGAAACGTTTCAGTGTTCAGTTAATAGTGAAAAATAATGATTTTTATTTTAAAACTGCATTGTCATTAAATTATTTACAAATTTAAATTATATTTTGAATTGGTTTTGATGTAAAATTAGGGAATTTATATTAAAAAAATAAAATTTGGGTCATAGTATTTAATTTCATGTTGAATTTTAATATTAAAACCATCCATATTTGTTAGAATTTTTTCTTTTAAACCCTACCTTTTCAATGGGTCTGCTTGTATAATTTTAAAATTGATTATGCATCTTCTTAGAATTGAAATTAGAAATATGGATAATATATTATCAGTTGTAAAAATATATATTATAAAACATTTTCAACATATTATTTTTCCAAAATTAATTCTGAAAGTAGTAAAAAATTATTATTGTTGTTAAGCAGAAAATGGGATTACTATGGGTTAAACTGAAAATATATAGATTAAAAATGTCATCAAATGTAAAAAAACATTTTTTATACCCATATATACACATTATAAGAAAAAAATTCTGAATTATGGTTATTTTTATTATTTTTTAACGTGAATGAATTTATAATTTCTGATTCTTTTTGGAATTTTCAACATATTTTCAAAGGTTTTCTGATTTCCCCACTTCAAAAAAGAAACTCCCTCCCCAAACATCTTCAATCCTTCCAACATCATTTCACATGACCATAACATTACAAACTTTCTCCCCATAAACCTTATACATCTATTATAGCTTATATTCCTCCCAAAAGACCACCCCTAGTTTCATAAAAGGAGATCCAAAGGTGGTTTATCTTAGAGAAATTAATTGTCTTATCAATGATCTTTAATTTTCCATCATTTTCATGAACCATCAGTTGTGTCTTAAAATGCCCAATATAAAAATAATAATCTCCCATAATCATAGATTTTGTTATATTTATTTTATAGTAATTACCCATATACACTTCAATTAAATTTGAAAGTAAATTTTCGATCATGTATACATCAGACTATCACCTCCCGAACCGATGTAACTCATTTTCCATCCATACATTGTCGGGATGGATATAATGATGGAATTAATTATTAATTATAATATTCATGATATAAATATTGTTTTTAAGTAAAATATCCCATATAACATCATATATTACATTATATTTAAAATATCCCAACATCACTCGTGTTTATAGTGGAATATATCCTTTGGAAGAAATGTGAATCATTTTTCACTTATATTTCATAAGGACTGTGATATGAATAAAATTACTGAATATATTTTACATATATTTCATTATATTGTTTCTATAAATTTAACATATCACAAAATTCCCTACCCTTTCACATGTTATGGGAATGATATTGCCAATCATGTGTACGTACAACCTACCATCTCCACGAAGCAATGCAATTAATATTACATGCCCAACTATCAAGAGAGGTGATTAATATATATAACTAGTAAAAACAATATTAATAGAATTATTATAATATTTCATATGACGTAATTATATCCTATGAAAACGAACCGGAACATTCATTACAAAACACGCATGATAAAACAAGACAATTAACACACCAAACGTTTAAAACAATGAAATATTATTTAAAAATAGATTATAAAATGTTATAATTGGAATATATATGATATTAAAAATAGTTTTTTGGTTTTTTTAAAAATAATATAATTTCTCGAACCATTATAAAAGATATTTAATAATGTTCAACTAAAGGAATGCATGTGGTAGGGGACTATGACCCAATTTCTCTTCATTGAGGAATATTTTAATCTAGTCCAACAAATTTCTTTTATATAGTGTATATACATCCACTTGACATGTAATATAATTATTATATAATAAATCATGTTATTGTGAGTTTCAATTTATATTATTTCATTTAAGGGGGATTTTCATGAATTTAACCAAGTGGTAAATAGTTTCATAGCTCATTTATTTCATTGGGTTATATTTCTTATTCGTTTTCCTTTGATATTATAATATAACCTATATAATTACATTTGGTTATATTATATTGTATTTTAAATTTTTATTTGTGGACTTATATTTTTTTCACATGATCTGTTCATTGATTAATTCTCTCATCAATGTTATTTTCATTGTTAGGGACTTCATTTAAATTTACAATCCTTGAGGCATATTTTATTATTATTCCCTAAATATAATTTATATATTGTGAATACTTCCAATTTTATGTGTAATATCATGAATAATTCATAATTAATGGCATATTATGATTCATTTTGATTTATTTCATCAGTAATGTTTCTAGGTGGTAAGGGATTTCAGCTCATTTTTTATTGGATTGAGACATATCTGTTAATATGATCCTGTTCAGATTTTTAGGGTTTATATACTAACCATATTATTTATTCAATATGAAAACCAATATATTTATGAGGATTAATGATTCATTTCAAATCTATTTATCATGGGTTTTGATGCCGAAATATGGTGGAGGGGCCCTTCGGGTGGATGATAGAGCTCTGAATGAAGCCGGGGTGAAGAAAAGGATATCCCGGGGCCCTGGGGGTGGGTGCGTGCAAAATTGAAAAAGCCCGGGCTTGTGGCCTGCAGCCCGCAAACCATTGTGCACCGGCATTCGCATCGGCGCACAAAACAAGCCCTCTGTGACCGACCACTCCGAACCCACTTGCGCGCCGAAGGCGGCGTCAAAAAATGGTTGGCGTACGTGGGGCCATTTCTACGCCAAAGGCACGACGAACGGCTGTTTGCACGTGGGCCCGTTCCGAGCCAAAGGCGGAAGGGAATGATCGTTTGCACACCAGCCTCTCCGACCCTCACTCCGGCACCCAATGCGCCATCGAAAGGGTATTTATGCGGCCGAGACTGGTTCCGCGCCCAAAGCGACGTCGGCCAGGGTTTTCTTGTCGGTCCCTTGCGCACCTGTCCCTTGTGTGCTTATACCATGGGCGACACTGTGGGGACTCCAGCTATAAAACAAACAGTATCCCCTCTCTTTGGGGATGTTTACTGAAGACTAAGAGACTCTTTTCAATGCACAAACACCATCTTCCATGAATGCACGAAAAACCATGGCCTTCAGGTAATTGTTGTTGCACGGTAGGGTGGAGCTGCCTTCATACATGCCATCAGATCCTCATATATTTTCAAAGTTCTTTGCGCGCAAGGGCCGCATCTTGTGCGCGGCCTCCTCTAAGACAGACGTTCTTGCGCGCCACCTGTCTGATGTACGCGCAAGCCTGCTTCTTGTGCGCCTCCTGTCAACTTGGGCGCACAGCCCCTCTTTACCGCGCAACACCTCCATCTTGCACGTCACAGGTCCCGCTTGCATGCCACCTGTCTGACGTGCATGCCACCTGTCTGACGTGCGTGCAAACCATCTTCTTGCACGTCACCCGTCCAACTTGCGCGCCAACCCTTATTGTTGTGTGCAGACTTCCTATTTTACCTTGATCCATTCTCTAATATGCATTCCATGTGCATCCCTCACCTTAAGGCAACAAGTTCAAACAACTCTAATTCGCGACCCACCTGCGTCACACGTTCATTCACCGTGTGGCCCCTCAGGTTTGAAACGAGTAATTTCAAAGTCCTATGGATGATAATGCCCATTGCATTGCTTCACCTCCTGCTTATTCGCATAGGCATGATAACGGCTATTGCTTCTTATCTTAGCCACGCGAACGTGGACCCGTCAATAGTTCTCTCAATAACACCCCCTAGCCATGGCGTTGCCTGTCCCATCCCTTCACCAAGGTGCAGAGGGTACCAGTTATGTAATTACTAAGGGTTCGGAGCAAACCCACCTCATCTGAGCTATAGGGAATTTAACTGCTAAGAACCGTCTTCGTCAACACATGATGTTAAATTGTGACCACGCCCCATGCCTCAAACATGGGGTGCCCCCACCATGGACATTCTGCAGGCTCACTGGTCTCCACAAGAGTAAGATCATTCCTCATATTGAATGAGATCCTCTTTATCGGAGCGGCGTCTGTCCATGGGGATAGGGCAACCACCATGGTGTAATCCCCTAGCTTTTTTTTCTGAGTGAGAATCCTTGCTCCTCCTTTCTTTATCAGTCCCAACGACCAGGGGGGATGGACGCTGAACCCCTATTTCTTTGGTGACAAATCCCCCTCCCTTTATGCTTTGTCACCACTGGGCCTCCATCCTGGAGTATGTCCCATCATCTCTAGGATGATAACCACGCATAAGCCCATGTTTCCTCTTTGGGATGCTAACTACGTTTAATCCCCACTTCACCTCCTACGGACGCACATTTCTCGATGTGATATTCAGGTCTCTACTACCTCTAGATTCTCATACCGAGTATGACTCACGTGGGATTAGAGCAAGCACATGTCATGACATCTTACTGGGGGCAGGCTAGAGTATAAGCCCCATACCACCTGAACTATGAGGTCATTAATCCTCGCCAAGGCATGGTACATAGGAAACCTCCCGGAGGTTCACACCCACCACCATCCATTGGTCCTAACCATCTTCGCATCAGTGCACCATGACCCCATAACCTGAACTATGTGGTCTTTGATCTTTTATAAGGGAAGTTACGTAAGATGTCTCCATGAGGTTCAAGCCCACAACCCATTGGTGGCTCCGACCCTCTTAATGTCGGTTCACCAACACCTAGGGACACCTCATAGCGTAATCCCCAAATTACACCTTCTGAACTACATGGACTTTAATCCTTCCCAAGGAAGGTTATGTAGGAAGCCTCCCTAAGGATCTAGCCCAACACTCGATCAATTCAACCACCTTCACTTCAGTTCGCCACCATCCTACATGACGTTAATTTGTGGACCCTAATCAGCGGTAATCCATTTTTTCCCCAGTCAGCGTTACGATATTGCACACAAATCCTACCCTGAACTACGTGGTCTTTGATCTTTGCTAAGTAAAGGTGTGTGGGAAGCCTTCACGAGGTTCAAGCCCACCATCCACCTGGACCCCAGGTCGTTATTCACGTCGGGTCACTGACTCATACCCTATACATGAACCACATAGACACAGATCTATGCCAAGGCAGGGTATGTAGAAAGCCCCCATGAGGATCAAGCCCAACAAAAAACCGTCTCGGCCTCTTCATGACGGTCCACCCCCATCCTACATGATGTTAAAATATATTACACTTTTTCCCCATTCATCAAAAATCCATTGTCACCCCCTTTAGCTGTAAGCCATTGTCAGCCTCTTTCAGTGGCAAGAAGGTGAAACTCCATTCAGCGGTAAGTCGTTGTCAGCCTCTTTCTGAAGCAAGCCGTTTTCACTCCATTCAGCAGTAAGCTGTTGTTAGCCTCTTTCAGCGGTAAGTCATTGTCACCCCATTCAGTGGTAATCCATTGGAACATAGACCAGCGGTAAGAAGTTGTCAAGATAAACTTTGCGGACTTTGATTCCCTGTGATGGAGATATGTAGGATGTCTATTCGAGGCTCAAGCCCAATGTCACCATCGCCCTTGCAATGGTACTATTTCAATCCCCCTCCACTTCATTCATCCTCCCATCATCCATCCTGATTCTTATTCGGGCCACCACATCCCGATGAAATCATGCAATCTCATTCCCTATTCCCCTCAATAGTGACCGGGAATTCAACCTTATGTTGGCCCCAATATCGTTCTTCCATCCAGGGGTTGCACCCATCTGATCCACTCCAGTCAGTGTTCTGATCAGTTCGATCCGTCTCTTCTGGATGTTAAACATGCGGAATAACCTGTGTTAAACATGGCAAGATGAGGAAAACCACAGATACATGACCATGGCATATGATTCCCCGCGTTCAATGTGGGATGCATCGGGCTTACGTTCCCTCGAGAAGCCCTATAATAAGGGACAAGAGACAGATGTACCAGTGTCCCAATGCCCAGACACGCTAGGGATGCCCAACATGACTATACCCCTGACCAAAGGTTTCTGCCCTGACCAGACCCCATGGAATGTCCCAACATAAGCAGTGTAATTAAATAGTGTCCGTGAAGATATGGCGATAGGAAAAGATTCATGAACAACATATTAAATCTATAATGGGGACCCGGACTAGGTGATAAGTTCCATGGAGGAATCCATGGAAGGAATAACCCACATCCCATCATCATGTTTCGATCAAGGATCAAAAATCCCTAAAAAAGTGAAGGATTCTGCCCGCCTTTGGAAAGCGGGAATGCAGGGCAACAAAAATGCACCTTTCATCTTCCACAGACGGATGTCTGCGCCCCGAAGAAAGAATCAGAAACAGAAATAGTGAACTCGATATGAAGTTCTTCTCCTCAAAATGGAGATTAGTAGCACTCAAGGCATCAATGGATTAGCGTGTCACCAGATCCAGTTATCCGAAAGTGGGTCCCGGTATGCAAATAGCGGGCCTGGTGTGAAACACACCAGAATTTGGGGAGTATAACATTGGATATCCCATTCTGCGACATTGTCAGCGTAGATCACTGTTCCTATCCATGGATGATGGGATGACGCTGGGGCTTTGGTCGTCCATTCCTTTTTCTTTAGACACTAACGAGTTAATCACCCTACTCTCATGAATCAAGTTGCAGCTCCAGGGACGCGGTCACTGCTATCCCATTGACACAGGGGTAGGGGTAGTGCCAACACAGCCATTCCTCGTGGCTTCACCTCTTCCACAACGTCCTCTACATCTACGACCATGGGGTTCCCACAACCCTTCTCCCTGTCCGAGGACATTCAACGGAAGGTAGTCAATGACCTTGTACGCCATTACGAGGAGGACATCATAATCCCGACCCGAGATATGGCCTGCCTCGATCTGGAGGCATCTGCGCCTCATTGTCAATGCCACCCTCGAGGGCCGCACAGGGACCCACTTCTCCCCAAGCCAAAATTTAACTGTTTTGGGTGCCTCTCCCCAGAACAATTTGATGAATCCCTACCTTACGCTGATGAGGTAGCTGACGTCTGACATAGCCCAGTCAGAGTCCCATTCTAGGGGCCCCCAGCGAGGGATCCCACCCGGCTGCGTCGGTGCCACTGCCTGGTCTTGCTGGATGAGGAGCTGCTAAGCTACATAACTACACCACCATCCCCAATTTGTCCGAACCAATGCCAGTGTTGGGCATAGGCTGAGGAGGACTCCCGCCATGGGGCGTCAACATCGACTGCTACTATGGCCCGAGCCACCACTAACACATGTCATCGGATCCCTACATACACAGAGTAGGGGCACTTATACACCCAACCAAGATCGAGGCCCCAACCACCCCACGACTAGGCGGAGTCGACACTCTTGGTCGCTGGCATGAGCAGTGGTTGTCGCGAGCTAAACTACAGTGATGTCAACTAGTATGGATGTCCTCCCCATACCACTACCACGGAGAGTGCGGGCCTTCCGCGCTTCGAGGCTCGACATATAGGTTTTCCCCATGCCACCTGCTATCTGAATGAGGGTCTTCCCCACGATGGTGATACCCAGAACAGAGTCCTCTAACATGCTCATTACACTGGGTATAGAGTCAGTTCTCTTTCCCTCGACCTCCGGTGTACGGACATTACATGTCTGATATCTCCTCAACGTGGGGATCTTCCCTGAGTTCTTTTATCTGCTAGAAAAGTTCTTCCTCGCCTCATCAACCAGAGGGGTGAAGGCCAGCCTCACTCCACCTGCACCCAGCATGGAGGTGCTACTTTTGTTCAGCTAGATCGATACAAGGACCCTCCTCAAGCTGAGGTCGCCAGGGAAAACAAGCGTGGAGGTCATCGCCATGCATCTTCTAGTTACATAAGAGGTCTTTCCCACACGAATGCTACACATGGAGTCCCCCCCATTTCCCCTTTGACATCTGTCCTGGTGCTCCTCACACCCCGACTTTCTCGGGTGGAAACCCTTCCCCCCCCCAGCACCAGTGCGGCTGAAGGACCTCGTGTCAGAAATCTGACCTATCCTAAAGAGCCATCCAAGGGTAGGAAGGTGGGTCGTCACCACCATAAAAATAATTCTTGGATGGTCCAGACAAAGATCAAACCAATCCGCCTTTTGGACTCTGAGGCGGAGTGCGAGTCAGTGTGGGAACCCTCCTCTAACTCATCGAGTCAGGGTCCGGGGAAGGGATGAGGTACATCATCCTAGTACTCTCGGAATGTGAGGTCCATAGTATTCCCACCTCCCACCACAAGTATATTCAGGATGATGAAAATATTGTAATCTTGCAGGTTATAGTCATGCAATCGCCTCCATCTTCACTAGAAGTTCTCTCTACCTCGACAAGTGATCACAGAGAATATTTCTGGGGACCGATGGCGGGTGAGAAGCAACGCAACATATCGCTAGAGGCCCTAGCACCTAAGCCAAAAACTACAGCAATCAGCCCGCCTTATCTCGATGTGGCGGCCAGGTCGCTACACTCTTCGGAGGAAAGCCCGAGATTCGGCAGCCAGTCAGCCCGTTCGACATACTCTCCACCGGTCGGCCTGTCATCCCAGCGGTCTACCTAAGTGCCACTACCAATTACTCAACCACCCCTAGTTGACGAATTGGGTAATCAATGTTCAGAACCTAAATCTCAGTCGAGGATCTTATAGAACATAACTGCATTGGACCACATCCCCAAGAAGTTCTAGCCCGTGGAAGCACAAAATTTAGGCATACCGGAATACCTCACCTCGGAAGAAGGTGATTGTTTCCACCACACCCCCGAGGCGATGCATTTTAGTCTTCGTCATTATCGAGTGGTTAAACTCAGGAGCCAAGCGCTTTTTGAAGACATCAGCGAGCAATGCCGTCTAGTCGATTTAGCTGCAATCCCTGTGGCCGAGCGCCCTGAAACACCAGGTCTCCATGAGGCCCTCCAGCAGCAATGAGTTCAGAGTATCAAGGTGTTCTGAATATTTATCAAGGAGGCTACCCCTAATATTCAAATCCGTGGCATGGGGCAGTATGATGCCCTCCTCTTCAGTCCTATCCAGCGGCAGCCCGACTCGCTTGGCGATATCGAGGAAATGCCCCAAGGATGGGTAACAATCAACATGGCTGACATAGTGGACAAGGAGGAAGAGATGCACCTTCTTGATAAAGGATTACCCCACGAGAGAATTCCTCCACTACTAGACCCATCAGGAAGGATTAATCATTAGTAGTGGAACCTACTTGGTCTCCCTGCGCCCATTGAGGCATTGGTACTCAGCATGAATTTTGGTAAGGTAAAAGAGCACGTTGGAGCTTCCAAGGACTCTGACCAATCCATCACAGTTCAGAAGACAGTGGAAGACCCTATGAAGGTCATGTTGCACCATGAACTATCCGAGTAGAAGAAGTTGGTCAGCAACCTCCTGTCGGAACGTGTCGCATAGCGACGGCCCGACTACGGTAATCCTAGGCCATTATAGCAGGGGTAGGAATAAATTTCCCTCGGAGAGATGCCCCAAGAAACCCTGATCATGCTTCCCCCACAGACTGGTTTGGGGCGGGAATTCACATCAAGAGGGTGCGGTATGTATCGTCAAACCCTCGGGAATAGCACAAAAATCCAAGGAACCCATCTCGGGTTCCTCCAACTGCCCCGAGGTTCATGCCGCCAGCTGCCCCACGAGCTGTTGAGCCACCTAACCACTTTGAAGAACCCACCAACACACTCGTGGTTAGGGATCCCCATCAAGACCGGGACCCCCTCCCAGATGATGCAATGGAGGCACTCATTTCTTGCCTGGAGGCGTTAGAAATGCAACAGATGGTGATCCCACCCAATGGATAAACATATTCGGCAAGGGTGGATGATATGCCGGCACCTCCGGGTTTTGAGAATCATACCTTCTCCCATATTAATGGGACGGGGGACCCACCGCAGCACCGAGCCCACCTAAACTCATGTTGTGGGCACATGTTAGGGACTCCAGCACAGCATGAGGCTTCCAAGATCCACTATTTTTTAGACATTGGAGTGACCGACATTCGTTTGGTACAACCAGCTCCCCGTCGAATCTATAACTAGCTGGGAGGACCTTCACTGTCAATTTCTCTACCAGTTCAGCTCCACCACACAGAAAACAAGCATCATAGACCTCATCAAGTGCAAATAAAGGCCTGATGAGTGTGTCACGGACTTTATTGACCGGTGGATAGGGCTCACATACTCCCTTGACATGCCACTGACTTAGGAGCAATTACCGACGATGTGTGTAGGAAATACCAAGATGGAGATGGTTCCTTCTCTAATAACCCAGAACTACCCTGTGGGATTTTGAGACTTCTCCAATATGGCCCCGTGATTGGAGGAATCTCTGCAACAGGCTGGCCAGGCACGTCTGTTACCTCCCACAATATCCACGAGAAGGGCTACCGAATCTGAGCCTATCGTGGTGGCCTATATAGAGGCCCCCATACAGCGTGAGTTATTACCAGTGGAACTGCATCTGCAACCTTAAATAGTCCCCCAATAGAAACAGCCTCCAGACCAGCAGCATCCCTCCCAGAATCGGCGGGTTCCCCCCGCGTAATGCGCTGCCACCACCGAGGCAGGACAATTATGGTCCACCTCCTCGACAGCCTCCTCCAGCACATCATTAGGTAAAGGACCCAAGGGCCCCCTTCCCATACAGAAGAAACCGAACCTACTCGTTCAACAAGAATCTAGTTCCCAACACTATCAGAAGTTCCATGGAACAAGGGATCATGCTTTTTCATGAGTGCAGAAGTCCATAAGAGGCGAACCTCACTGATCGCCCCAAGAACCGCCCCTATCATCGGATCAGAGGGAACACCCTCAAGCAGTTATATGTGTTTAAAGACTATCTTCAAGAAAAAGTCGATAGCAACTTAGTCATGTTGGGCCTGGTCCCGACACATGTGGTGGGTGTTTTCGTAAGGCTGGATAGTGAATGTGACGATGAAGGTGAGTTGCAACAGGTTTCCAACTGCATTTCCCAGATGTATGATGACTAGATGGTTCAAAAAATGGGTTCTTGTGCCCATGGTATCATCTGTGCGCACATGAATCAGCTAAAGCCTTCAGAATCCACATCCACCACATATGCATCGTCATCTTAGCAGGCCTCTTCCCAGAAGAACAAGCATCGGTGGTGCAAGGGAATGCAATGCGTCCCACCAACGCCATCGTTGCCCCGCACTATCAGCAACTTCATGCCCCTTGAGATGGGGATTCCTCCCAGAATCTTCCCAGTAGTGGATGACTCTTCAACCAATAGTCAAGTGTATTCTTCGGTCGACACCGTGGAGTTGGTAAACACCTACATAACTCCCGACAACAGGGAGTTCCCGGTGAACATCCCCAACATCCCCAGCCGACGCCAACATCGGAAATGTAGCGACCATATGGGTCATCGAGGCACATCATTTGGCACCTCCATCCAGGCCGTGTATTCCACTAAGACCAGAGAGAAGCCCCAATGCAGATCTCAGCAAGCGAAACCTCTCCCTTGGGTGTTGTCAGGCTTTCCTCCACCACTGTTTGTGCTACTGGATTAGTCAGATCTACCACAACCATGCCACGACCATACTCACCGTTCTACTGTCCGATCCCAGTTGTTTGGTCCCCATCCGACAACTACTGCTCGAGCTTCTACTAGTGAACGCCCTGACATGCCTAGCACCATCCAGCCGCCGGTCTAGCCGGTAGGGCCCGCCATGCCTCATATCATAGAGTGGACACCTACAAGTAGAAGTTCATGCAAGTCATGATAATATGTTGTCCTTAAGAACCATTCCATAATCCTAGCGAGACATTCCATCCTCTAGGACCTTTGACTATCGTCAGATATGTGTGAGGCCCTCACCATGGATTTAAGAAGACTCATCCAGTTTGAGACGGAGGTAGCTGCTGTAGAAGATTTTAATGCTGAATCGGTCGAGAATACTGAATGTCAGGTCATCATTTCATTCCTTGGAAAAGATAAAGGCTCTCCCATACAAGGGAACATCCACCCATTGTACATTAACGGCCAATTTAATGATGTGGAGGTTCACTGGTGTCTTGTTGACACTGGCTTTGGGATTAACATTATCCCGTCACGGAAACTGCGGAAGCTGGGGTTATCCAAAGATGACCTGACTCCCTCTGATTTAAGAGTCCAGAGATACGATAGGACTGAGAAGTCCCAGGTTATTAAAATCTATTTGAAGACCCATTTTGGTGTCATATTTTCTAGCACCACGTTTTTGTTTGTCTCATAGGGCACCGCCTACAATGCATTGATGGGAAGACCGTGGATCCATCTACATGCGGTGGTCTCCTCATCGTATCACCAATGCCTCAAGTAATACCTCAATGGTTGAGTAGGAGTACTCCAAGGTGACGTGTCTCCTTTAACCTCTTGTGAAGCCCTCTACCTGGATGCTGACTGTTACAAGAGAAAGGATATGAAGATTAAGGCCAATGAGGTCGAACCCGTTGCAGTTGAAACTATCCCCTGGGTAGGTTTGGATGTTGCCTAAGTCTTCCCGGTCCATCGTTTAGAGGCCACAACCCCTGACATGGGGAAATGTTTTGTTGTATCTGGTACAAGTGAGAGGCATATTCCTAAGTCCATGTGATAGCGGAAAATCACCTCGTACTCCTACAAAAATTAGACACATGTGATCTAAGAGCCTCCCACCCTCGTACGGTATTGGGATGTCCACCCCATGGAAACAACATTACGTCAGACATGCCTATTTCTTCGGGTTGGAATTAACCGGCTCAATCCGACACACCACTATTGCTTTGATATCATCAAGCGTGGACCCTTGGGTCGAAGAAAAGACAAGACCGGGTCAAAAACCTTCATTGTTATTGTTTAAGTAGCACTAGAATATTTCGATGCAGTGACCACTGCTACTAAGGCTGGTACCAACCTCCTGTCGGGATCTGCTGACCCAGAAGAAGCTCCTCCTACTGAGGATCATTCCGAAATTGAAGAAGAAGAGCTGGAGGATGCTCCCACCGCCTTTGAAGAGAGTGTCTCTGCTACGGTTGATGAATTGGTACAAGTGAACCTTGGTAGTGAGGTGGACCCGAGACCCACATTGATCAGTGCCGCTATGTCCATCGAAGAGAAATAGCGGTACGCAGTCTTCCTTAAATAGTATTGTGACGTGTGTGCCAAGAGTTACAATGAGATGTCAGGACTACATCCTCAGGTAGCCGTCCACCACCTCGGTCTCCCGAAAAATCATCGCGGGTTCTAACAGCCTCCCATAAAGATGAACCATTCTCATGGTGCTATGGTTGATTTAAAAGTTGACAAGATCATCCAAGCCAAATTCATTTAGGAGGTCCAGTACCCCAAGTTTCGAGCCAACATTGTGCCAGTAAAGAAGAAGAAGAGACAGATCTGGGTTTACATCGACTTCCTATATCTCAACCGTCACGGTCTAAAGGATTATTTTCCCTTTCTAGTGACACAATTGTTGATCGATGATACATCTGGGTTCCAGTCCATCTCTTTCATGGATGATTACTCCAGATACAACCAGAACTGAATGCCCCCCCAAGGACGAAGAGTCCATGACTTTAAAGGTCCCTGAAGGTACTTTCTACAACTAGGTTATGCCCTTTGGCTTAATGAATTCATGTTCCACCTATTAGCAGGCCATGCACCGCATATTCAAGCCAATCCTCGGGACATTGGTGGAATGCTATGTGGAAAATATGGTGGTCAAATCTCGACAGCACCAAGACCATATCAAGGACCTTGACAAAGTGTTTGGCTTCCTCCTTTCCCACCACCTGAAGATGAACCTGTGGAAGTGTCCCTTCGGGGTCACCTCTAGAACGTTTATTGGATTTTTTGTCAGGTACTGGGGCATCAAGATCGACCCCAAGAAGATCAAAGACATCCGTCAAATGCCTCCCCCGAGCAATATTTTGGATATTCGAGGTCTCCAAGTCCACTTAGCCTATATAATCCGATTCATTTAGAATCTGGACAGTAGGTTTAAACCCTTTTCTCGACTCATGATGAACGGATCTTCCTATGTATGGGACGAAGAGTGCCAGACAGCGTTCGAGGAAATCATGCAGTACTTGCACCAGCCTCCAGTCCTGATGCCACCCATCTCCGGAATGCTGCTGATCCTGTACATGACTGCCTTGGAACGATCTCTCAGCACCCGCCTCGCCCATATGAAAAATGAGGGGAAGGAAAACAACCTCTACTACCTCAGTTGCATTCTCCTCGATATGGAGACCAGATACTCCCCCATCGAAAAGTGCTGCCTTGTGCTGGTATTCACAGTACAGAAATTGTGACACTACTTGCAACACCATGAGGTATAGCTAGTTTCTCGGGTACACCCACTAATATACATTCTGAACCATCCCATGTTGATCGGCCATCTAGCACGGTGGTCAGTAATCCTCCAGAAGTTCGACATCATGTTCGTGCCTCATAAGACTATCTAGGGACAAGCATTGGATTATTTTTTAGCTGCCCATCCAACCCACATGGACCAGTTCCTAGACCTAGATTTTCCCGATGATGAAATCATATTTGTATATCATTCCATCCCATTTCAGCAGATTCACTTTGATGGTGCTTTCCAGAGCCCCATTGGTTGGAGGATCAATGATCCCAGGCTCAACAGGGTAGGCCTGGGTATTGTCTTAATTACCCTGGGACAAGCCATATTGTCATACTCATTCCTATTATCGGAAGGATGCACCAACAAAGAGGCAGAGTATCGGGCACTTTTCACTGGCATCAAGATGGCCCTCGAGATCGATGTGCACTATTTTCTTGTCAAAAGGGATTCTGAACTAGTCATCAAGAAAATCACCAATGACTAAGTCGTCAGAAAACTGGATCTCATACCACTGTTTGAGCGCACCCTCAATCTAATAGCTTAGTTTCCATCTCGTATGAACAACAATCATTTCCCTCGATCTCTGAACGACCGAGATGATGTGCTGGCCGGGCTGGCTGCATCACTTGCAGAAACCAAGCAAGATGATCTGATTATACACGTGGCACATCAGAGAGTCATTTCTCCTGTCACCTTAGATGATGACAACGGCCTTCGAGTAAGACATCTTACTGTCAGAGCCTCCACGAAAGGACCCACAAGTTCCTCATATGCAGTGGATGATGTGACCACTGACTGGAGATCACCCTTTATCGTGTATCTCCAAAATGGTTACCTTCTGGCTGATCGGGCCAAGCGCGAGTGAATCTGACAACACACGTTGCAGTTTACCCGCCAGAGTGGTCCCTATCTTGGGAAAATCCTCAACAAGAGTGGTTTCGTTGGTTTTCTCCTCCATTGCATCCATGGAGTCGAGATTTTTCAAGTCATGTAGGAGGTTCACGTCAGTTCTTATGGGGCTCACCAAACTGGGCCAAAGCTGTCCCATTTGATTCGAAGACTTGGGTACTTCTGGCCCTCCATGGTCTATGATTGCATAGAGTTCACCAAGAGATGTCACACGTGCCAAATTCATGCTAACTTCATGCATCGACAACCAGAACCTCTCTACTCCACCATTTACTCTTGGCAGTTTTTAGTGTGGGGACACAACATCATGGGACTATATCCACCAGAGACAGCTCGCCAGTGAAGGTTCATCCGGACCACCACATTTTCCTTCTCCAAATGGGCAGAAGAATTTCTACTCAAGGAGTTCAAGGCTTGTTCTATCATCGACTTCAGGAGCTCCAATATTATCTACCTGTTTGGATTCCATCACACCATCCTCAATGATAATAACATGAACTTTCGAGCAATCAAGATGAATATATTTTACGTGAAGTAAAACATATTTTCTAACCATACCACCCGCTACAACAAATAAGTAGATGGACAGATCGAGGCATTCGAAAAAATACCTCTCTTACATTCTGCAGAAAATGGTTGTTCAGAATAAAAAGAGTTGGTCAGACCAGCTCCCCCACGCTTTCAAGGCTTATTGGATGATGAATCGTAATTCAACCCAAGAGACCCCATATTCCCTGGTGTACGGAGCTGAGGCTGTCCTACCCATCGAGATCCAACTGCCTTCATTACGCACAGTGGTCTATGACCAGTAGGTTTCAGAAAAGGTAGATGAAATTCTTCTGGCTGAGTGGAAGAACATGAACCTAAAATACATTTTGGAACAGTATAACCTTAAAATATTCAGTCCTACAAGACTTTAAACAGTGCATCGTCCTGCATGACGTTAAACTGCATCATAAGAACTATGTGTGTATTGATTCCCATCCTCATGGGATACATAGGAACACCCAGACATTTCTTCTATTGGCCTGGTCCAAACACGAGAATCTCCCCCTCAGGTCTGGACATATGGTGTGGTGCAGGCCTTTTCCCCAATTCAATTTGAGATCATCTCGATTCCACTATACGTCCCACTCCCTGAAGGTGTTCGCCTCTATCGCAGATGGGTATAGCTATGCTTCACCCACTCCTTTGATTGGGACACCGTCATCATTCCCATCCATAAGGTCCCCTGAATGGAAGGGATTCTATGCCCAAGGGCTCTCCGACCCCTTCATGCCATCGCCCTCGAGGATGTTGAGAAACAAACTGATACAAGTCCTGTATTGCTAATATGGTCAACGGTCGATGCCCATTTGTAGTTCCCAGCTGAGGTCACTATAGGGACGTTGTGTTTAGAACATGGTCAACAACTATCATTTTTCATTAGAGCCACCCCACACTGTCCCAAACATTGAAAGTAGCGGTCCATTCTTCCCCATGGTATCTCTAAGTGATGAACTCCCTTCGGGCGATGCCAGCTATTAGACCCCTACATGGCAGGGAGAGCCGAGTCCAGCTCCTTGTTTCCAACACCGAGCACTACTCACGTGGGATTATGAGCTATGATGAGGTAGTAACTGCACAAGAAGTCATATGAATACCATCAACCGGAACGCCCATCCTCAGGCCCGTTGGCCTCCTCATCCCCCTGGCCTTTTTCAGGATCATGTCACATGTACCTATTTAGGGTTGTTTTGGTGTGGAGCAGACTTATGTCCTCATTCATGTAGGGATATTTCACCATGACACACATATCCTATTAAGAAATCATTCCTTTTATTTATCGGCCATACCATGAGCACAGGCCCTACCGTGCTTTGCGTGCCCAGTTTCGAGCCCAAGGACCAAGTCATAACTCTTACGGGGTTTTACAGTGTGGTATGGGATTATATCTTCATTCACATTGGGTTACTCATAATTCCATACACCTTCCTTGTTTGGGGTATCATACCACTTTCATCAACTTCGCTGCAAGGTGTTAAACTGCGAATTGACCAGGCCTTCCCATCTGTGGCCCAGCCTCAACCCCTTGGCTTTTTCAGACCCTATCCCAAGTTCATATTTAGTGTTTTAAGGTGTGCTATGGGATTATGTCCTCATTCACGTTCGGTTACTCACCGTGTCGTACCCCCCCCCCACATTGGGTTATCTTACCCATATGTGCTTTATTTACAGAACTATGCGTGGCTTGATTCCCATCCTCAGGGGATACGTAGGACCGGCCGAGCATCTCGTCTTCTGGTCCAGCCCCATCTTTTCCCCTTGGTCCACATTCCCTCAGAGAGAGTAATATATGGTTTGGTATGGGATTATGTTATCAATCATGTCAGGTGTTGCAATGACCACGCCCTATACCACCTCCTCCTGAGAGTTTTATATATCCTTGTTCTATCCTCGCCTTTTCAAATAGACCGCTCTCAAGATGATCCCCTCGGTCCTCTTCGGCGAGTCACCAATGTGCCTAAGGTTACTCTGGTCTTGTACCTAGAATGTCAGACTCTACTCGGACATGCTTTCACCCATTGTTCAGGCTTCATGTTCTCCATCATTAGGGTTTCCTTCACCCTTCACATCCAAAGGGACCCCCGAATGGAATGGATTCTTGGTCCAAGGTCCCTCCAACCATTACGGGCCAACGTCCTCAAGGGTTTCGAGCAACAAATTGATACGAGTCCTGCATTGCGAATATGGTCAGTGGTTGATGTTTATTTGTTTTTTCCATTCCAGGATAACAATATATGGATACTTTGTTTCGAACATAGTGAATAGTTATCCTCCATTGTCATGCCAACCTCATTAATCCAAAATTTTTGGTTACATGACTGACAGCCTTCTCCACCACATCATTTCCATGTAGAATTTCGAGACTCTTGGTACTATTTCTCAGTGCGCATCCGCACGTTAGGAGAAGAAAGTCTCGATAAGGAAATAATTCGGGAATCCACTGATTTCCCCTTTGCATGTATTTCACGTATTGAAAATACCTTATATTCCCTTATTTATTGCACCGAGTTCAACTCAGTTAGGCTTAGGGATTGGTTTATGGTCCTCCTTTACATGGGATATTACCGCTTCTCCATGGCCCTTGTTATAAGACCTTAAACAATGATATTTTCATATTAACCCTTTGTAGAACTACATATAGCTTGATTCCCATTCCTTGGGATATGTAGAAATGCCCATGCATCTTGCCTTTGGGCCCAGATCGGTTCCACTAATTTAGATATTATACTCTACCTTTTAAACCGCTCACCCTTATTGGTCTGTGTGGTGTGGCGTGTATGGGTTTCTTCCATCATTCACGTCTCGTTTTCAAGAGACATGCCACATATGCACCATACTTGGAGCTAGTCCCTCCTACCTATTATCCTACATGACATTAAAATATATATCATCCTGTATGAATTTATATAGAACCTTCAAGAACTATGTGTAGCTAGATTTCCATCCTCTAGGGATACATAGGAACACCTAGGTAACTTGTCTTTGGGTCCAGCTTAACTGAGAGAGAGCCTCTCCTAATTCCCACCCTCTTACCTCTTTTTCACCCCTTGGCCTAAGTTTTATTCCTCATAATTTAGTAAAGTGAGGTATTTGATCATATCCTCATTCACATTGGATATGCTTTATTACATCGTTCACATTCCCCCTTTTAGCCTAGTTTCTACTATGTCTGTTCCACATGACGTTAAAATGCATGGTTGGTCCCATAAAATGAACTTAAACTGACACAATATCATCTTGGAAACACGATGAAAACAACATTTAATTGTGATGTCCTCGCTCAAGCGACATCATGTTAGGTATCGTTCAAACATCATGCCATTTTTCAATGACATCCTTTGGATTGATTCTTGTGGTGATGTCGGGACTTTCTACCATATTCTTGTCATTCCACACAAAACACCCCCCATTCACTATAAAGGACATAAAAGACTTATAAAATTCCACTTCTTTTAGTGAAAGGGGCAGACCCGCACACCCTTTTATCCCTGGCACTGGTATGACACCGTTCCACCCCTTAGAAATATGTACAACTTGCTTCTCATTCTCAGGAGTTACGTAGGAATTCCCGGGCACTTCCCCCATGGGCCTAGAGTCACTCTTGTTTTCGGTCCCTCAACCTAAAACCTTTCTAGGGATCATGCCGTGGTCGAATCCTCGGGTTCCCATTCTCGTCGGGTCTTAAAATTACCCCACAAGGTGTCTCCTGCGTTTCCTACCATCCACGGTCCGAGATCTATGACCATAAACTAAGACCACTCTGCGTCCTTGCCGCAAACATTAAATTGCATGACATCTTCCAAAACTATGTATGGATTGATTCCCATCCTCATGGGATACATAGAGACACCTAGGCATTATGCCTGGGGTCCTACCCCAAGAATCATAAATCTCGTTCCTCTTCATTTCTGGCCCCCTGGCCTCACCCCTTGTAGGGAATCATATAACTACATATTTTCTATGAACAAATATGGGATGCCACGTGATGAAATTGGGAAGCATCGGCTCCCTCGCCAGAGAGGTGCTGTCTAATAGAAGGAATGATCCATGATCAGACTGATGTTCCCATCTAATGTGCTTCCACCACAGTGGAAAAATTTCGAGAGTGTTGGATTCTTTATGAAAAAACCATCACCCCATATTCCACGCTTTGTGTGCCCCTTATTTGGACCCCCATCCTCTTTCACGTCTAAAATAACCCCCGAAAATTATGGATACTCGGAATATGGATTTCATATTGTCATGAGACAACATTCCGAAAGGCTAATGGATGATTTTCTGAGTCAGAACCCATGTTTCGAACATAGTTAGTTGTCGGCCCTCGTTTTTCATCCCCATTTTAGGATAGTACAATTTGGATTCTATGTTTTGATGAAGTTAAACAGTTATCATTTATTTTCATTCCACCCCTACATTGTTCCAAATATGGGGTATTTGAATTCACACTTTCCATTCCCTTATGTTCGGATTTATTCCACCGCCCCTGGAATTACTATGATCGTGCATAGGAGCTCAACAGGAAAATGGTAATTTGACTATTTTGAGATATTAATTCTCTAGTTGAGTCTCTCTCTTCTCTTTCCAGTAATCCAAATTGGTTGTTCGAACCTCGGGTTCCCGAAGCATTTTTGGCGCTCCTACATTCGAACGAAGTAAAAGTGTGAGCATCCCTTGTTTCTCACATTGGGTATGACCCAGGTGAGTTTAAGAATGGATTGATACTTATATCAGGATTGTGTTCAAATTAATTAAACCAAAGTAACAAGTAAATAAATCAATCCATACATGCAGTTCAAAATAAGGGACATTATGGAGAAATTTTTTAATGAGTTTGACCGAAAAAGGGTCCTTAGGGATCAACAACTTGGATAAATTTCTTTAGAACCACTACTCTTTTGCTTGTGGCCTCCAGGATTGCCTCATGCCCCTTGAGAACCTTCTCTTCATCAGCATCCGCAGGGCGCATTTCACTATCCCTAGCCTATGCTTGTGCATGCCTAGTTTAGAGTGTGGTCATTTGGTGACCCGCTTCCACCAGCTGCTCTTGGGTGTCTGCCAGCTGGCCCCTCAATTTCTCCAAAACTTCGGAGCAATTTTCAATGAATACCTCCTTATACTTCATCTGTTCATTGATATATTTGACTTCTTGTTATTCCTTCATAATCGCTCGGGTACTCCCCTACTCTTCTTGACACTGGGAAACTTGAGAGCGTTGGATGCTCTCTCATAGCTTCTCGGCCATGTAATCATAGATTTTCAAATGAAGGCATTGAGAATCCACCCCTCCAGCACAGAGAAAGCACAACCAGGAGTGGAGAAAACCAATCTTTTTTATCCATTCTGTTTGTGGATGACTGAAAAAGTGATTGATACACTTCCACCCTTTGTGATGCGTCATCTGACTTTCATCAGCCTCCTCTGAATCAGAATCATCTTTCTCCGTAGGATCTGCAGGATGATATTCGGGGAAAGCACTGAGGAACTCAAAAACAGGGTCTTCTTCGAGAATCTCCACCTCATCAGTGACCTCACACTCTTCGGGCTAGAGTTCCACATGGGTGGCATTACCATCCCTCGTTGCAATCTCTGTCTCATCGAATACTGGAGTTAGATCACTTAAATGGTTGCTTCGGCCAAGGTCGACGTGGTCATTTTCCATCACGCTCATGAAGATGTCCCAGATTTGATGGTTTGCCGTGCCTCCATCCTTGCGATCATTGCATCAGTGATCCATATCTTGATTTGCTGAATTCTCTAGCAAAGAGGGATAACCATTGAGGCATGACTTACATGATCCATGTGCGGCAGTTTCCAAAGCCTGTGTCATGGTGGAGGCCACCACCATGGGAGAGCCTTTGGCACTTGTTAACTCAATTACCGATGTCAACTCCTCTTCGACAATGGGGATGGTGGGAGGCCCTCCTCCCTGATCATCATCACCTATTATATCTGATATTTATGCCCCATTAAGCCAGGTCCCAAGGACTGATCCCCAAGGTTTCTCCCCGGTCTCCACAGGCATACATATGCCTCCAATGTGGAAGGATTCCATGGAACCCTCGCCCACGTGTTCCTAAATAAGAAAATGTTTGGTTGATGGATCGAGACTAAAAAAATAATGACGAAGACATGAATGATGTTTAAACCATACCTTGATATTCTCTTCCAGTTCTGCATCAGAGACAACAATTTTTCCTCTCTCCTAGGAACTTTGCTGTTGAGTGAGAGCTCCTGAAGGCCTCTCACCACCAAGACCCTCAACATGGTCCACCTCCTCCTCCTCCTCCTCCTATTCTTCTTCTCCTACTCCTCCTTCCTCCCCTACACTTTCATCCTCGGACAATAGTCTCTCTAGATCTAGCACTTGGACAAGAATTACTTTCACTTGGACAAGCGGCTCTTTATATCACCCCTGCTGGCATGCATACATATCCATGGATGTGAGGTATGCACACCAATGATGAATGTTTACCTTATCCAGTATCTGGATTCACCCTATGTCTAGTAGATCGAGCCCGGTATGCATCAACAGCAGCCATAACTCCTAGGCGGACATAGACTGTCATAGGGTTCTCCATGCAGACCATAGAGAAGGGAAGATAGCATCGGCATACGGTGTCAGGAGGTACCTGAGTTGCTTCCCTGTGAGGTCCCTAGTTGGACCCTGAAGCCATGCATGAGACCACCCTTCTATGGAAGGCGGAGTCACACTTTCGACCTACGTTTCCCCTGCCGATGAAGTTCCAACCTACACTGTGCCAGCCCCCAACCGTTTCTCTGCCTCAATTCCCCCGCGACACCTCATCGAACTTCCTACTATTCAGGCTCAACACAAGTTACCTTGATTTTCTGAACACATTTCCAAAGAATCACCTCGGTGTACGTCCTCGACCTGTGTTCAGCGTACTCTGTCGACAGTCTGGTGTTGACATCAGTGGGGGGAAGAGTAATAATTTCACCCAGTCCTACCATCACGAACATATGCCATAGCTGGAAGAGAATGCAGGGATACTGCTCTTCCCATTCCTCTGTATAGACATTCTTGGGAATCTGTTGCATACACCTAAACTTCCTGGAAAATCAGGTCGTCACATAGGGTTCGCAGAAGATTTTTCCGTCAATTCGGTCCATACGAACGCTTCCCCGTATACTATGCAAGTACTCCCTCTCCTCCAATGGACCCCAACCATCGTCTACCATTTGTGAAACGGGGGTTCAGAATGGGTGTAATTCAAAATGTGTGTGGCATCAGATCTTGAGCTTCACTCTGTCTTCCCTGAGTGTTAATGGGTGGCTCCCAATGATGTTAAAGATGGATGGCCGCATACCATATCCATGGGGTGAATGGCATTCGGGATTTCATACCCACCACCGTGGGCTGTGACCCAATCATGAAGGATATGGGATGGCCTACATATCCTCCTCGGCATACTTCCCCTTGAAATTAATCCTAGGATACTATATAACCTATCCAATACTGTTACCCCTAGGTTATCCTTGTTCTTTGCTGCCATGATCCCATCCCTCACAAGCTACCCTGGGCGGACTCCCATCCTTGTGTACCTCAAAGGTAACAACCAACCGCTCAAGAATGAGGCAAGGAACCCATCATATACCACATTCGGGTCTCAACTTTCATTGATGCCAAATACCCATGATCGATATTCTTCTGTCTCCAAAATATTCCAATATGATCCTGCATTTCCCCTCTGAGATGTGTTCGGGCATTGATTCCCTCAACCTGGAATTCTCACGGTAGCATCCTGTGACATGAAGAGACTAAACCATCCTAATTAGGATATTTCCTTTAGGATATGTTTTATTTTTTTCTCATCTTTAACATGCTCCAGCAGGTGCCATGATAGACTCGGGGTGCGAGTCATATCCCCCCAGACATTCTCTGTTGGAATGAACTCATCATACTGATATCCCTCCAAGGGGATCCCTCCGATATAGTGGGAATCCAATAGACTTATGCCCACCTCCCCATGGTGGAGGTGATAAGTATTTGTATCAGGCGACCAACGACTGAACAGCTCTGCTACTAAGTCTTATTGTCGGTAGAAGTGGAATTGAGACATTCAAATTGCCTCGAAAAGCCCAATGGCCTGCAGCTGCAGCCCAAATTCCTCATATTTCTAGTGTACCCCATACGCCCATGCCCATTCATTGGTGATGTTTCCCCCAGATCTGAAATCCCACTCCTGTCAGCCTGTTGTCTCATCGGTAATGCTGGTTCTGAATGTACTGGCATAAATAGCGGGAGATTTCTTTGGGAACTGGATCACTTTCTGCCATAGTCCTTGTCTTTGGATATAGGATGTAGATGGATGTATTCTGTGTATCCCTAGTTGGAGGATGGTCTTTGTTGGTAATGTGGAATTGTGTAATACAATCTTCGCACATCACCCATGACCACTGTGCTTCCATCTCAAAACCTGGCATCAACACTTCTTCCAGAAGACTGAAATTCCATAGCGGTAGGCTACCGCTCAGGACGTAGTCTCTTTGAGCTTGCATCAACGTGCCAAAAACCATTTTATTTTTAGAAATTACCCTTATCGCGCAATGAATCTGAGGCTTTGCGATCATTTGGGTTCTCCTTATTGCAGCGGAATCTTCCTTCTCGACGTCGGTGTAAAAGATGGAGGAATCGGCGTGAAAACTGTTGATGGAATGAAAAACGGTTTATTTTTTCATAAAAATTCCGGAAGGCGCGCAAAAATCGGAGTCACTCACAGAATATTACGTGCTGAAGAGGAAGTTTTTCACACGCGAGAGCAAGAAAGCCTGTTGCATGGAAAAAGTCAATGTAGGGCCGGGGGGGGGGGGGGGGGGGGGGGGTGGGGGCTCGCCCAATTTATAATGCGCGGACGCGGCTTCCACGCCCGTGCAACCCTCTTTCACATACAATTGTTGTTTTTTCACGCCACCAATTAATTCATTTCTATTCTTTGGCATCCCCTTAGAATTCGACCTTTGGGTTCCCATTTAACTCCAATTCATAGGGGGGGATTTTTTGACACTGAAATCTGGAGGAGGGGCCTTTCGGGTGGATTAAAGGTCTCTTAATGAAACTGGGGTGAAGAAAGGGATATCCTTGGGCCCGGGGGGTGGGTGCACACAAAATGGAAAAAGTGCGTGCCAGCGGCCTGCGGCACGCGAACCGTAGCGCGCTGGCCTTTTCTTCCGCTCCCAAAACTCTGCCCTCTACGACCGGCTTCTCCGGCCCCTCTTGTGCGACAAAGGTGGCGTTAGAAATGGGTTTACATGCGCGGGCTCATTTTTGTGCCGAAGGTGTGACAAACATCCGTTTGCCCGCGGACAGCTTTCACGCCGAAGGACCTTCCAAAACTCGTTTTCACGGTCAGGTCCAGTTCCATACCGAAGGCGGCAGGGAATGATCGATTGATCTCTGGCCACTCCGGCCCCCGCTTCCACACCCAGGGCGTCGTCAAAAGGGGGTTTCCACAGATGTGATTGGTTCCTCACCCTAGGTGACGTCGGCTAGGTTTTTCACAGCAGTGCCTTGGGAGCCTGTCCCTTGGGCGCCTATACTTTTCGCAACACTCCTGGGACTTCAGCTATAAAACAAACCATCTCCCCTCCCTCCGCGGAAAGTTACCAAAGATGAAGGAACTCTTTGGTGTACGCAAACCCAGTCTTCCATGACCGCGCAAAAATCCATGGCCTTCAGGCAATGGTTGTTGCTCGGTAGGGTGGGGGTGCCTTTGGACAGGCCCTCAGATCCTCATAAATTATCAATGTTCATTGCGCGCAAGGTTCTAGTCTTGCGTGCGACCCCCTCTATAACAAATGTTCTTGCGCGCCAACTGTCTGACATGTGTGAAAGTGTGCTTCTTGATCACCTCTGGTCAACTTGCGCACACACCCCCTGTATTCTGCATAGAACCTCCATCTTGCGTGCCACAGGTCCCACTTGCATGCCACCCGTCTGACGTGTGTGCAAGGCTGCTTCATGCACGCCTTTAGTCAAACATTTGTGCCAACCAT
Source organism: Viscum album (assembly GCA_963277665.1). Taxonomy (NCBI): domain Eukaryota; kingdom Viridiplantae; phylum Streptophyta; class Magnoliopsida; order Santalales; family Viscaceae; genus Viscum; species Viscum album. The sequence goes on from OY728119.1 coordinate 2,128,749,659, forward strand.
TCCTTTTGCATGCAGACTTCCTATTTTACCTTTTTCCATTTTCTAACATGTGATCCAGGTGCTTCCCTCACCTTGATGCAACTTTTCAAAATCTCTCTACGTGAGACGCACCTGCATCACATGTTCATTCACCTTGTGGCCCCTCAGGTATTCATGGAGTAATTTCAAAGTCTGATGGACGATACTGCCTATTGTGTTTCTTCGCCTCCTGATTCGACGCATAGGAACACTAACGGCTATTTCTTATTCGCATAGCCACACTAACATGAACCCATGAATGGTTTTTTCCATAACTCTCCCTAGCCACGACATTGGATGTCCCTTCCCTTAACCAAGGTGTAGAGGGTACCAGTTATGTATGTCCCAGGGGTGCGGAGAAAACCCACCTCATTGGAGCTACATGATGTTAAACATCTAAGAACCATCATCCTCAACACATGAAGTTAAACTGTGACCTCTCCCCATGCCTCGCACACGGAGTTCCCCCACCTTGGACATTCTTCACACCCACAGGTCTCCACGGGAGTGAGATCATTCCTACCATGGAATGAGATCCTCTTTTTCGGAGCGGCGTCTATCCATGGGGAATGGGAATCCACACTGGTGTAAGCGCCTAACTTTTTTTGTCGGAGGCAGCATCCCTACTCCTCATTTCTTCTTCATTACCAAGGACTAGGGGGGATGGACGCTGGACCCCTCCTTTCTTCAGTGACAAATCCCTCTCCTACCGGGCATTGTCTCCAACGGGCCCCCATCCTGGAGTAAGTCCCAACTTATCTGGGCTGTTATCCATGTATAAGCCCATGTTTCCTCTTTGGGTTGCTAACTACGTATAAACCCCACTTTACCTCCCATGGACGCACCGTTCACGACATGATCGTCAAGTCTCTACTACCTCTTGTTTCTCACATCGGGCATGACTCACGTGGGCTTAGAGGAAGCATCGACCATGAAATCATCTCGGGGAATCCAAGAGTATAAGACCTATACCACCCAAAATATGAGGTCTTTGACCCTTACCAAGGCAGGGTATGTAGGAGGCGTCCATAAGGTTCAATCCCACCATCATCCATTGGTCCTGACCATCATCACGTCGGTGCACCAAGCCCCCATAACTTGAACTATGTGGTATTTGACCCTTGATAAGGCAAGGTATGTGTGAATCCTAACGAGGTTAAAGCCCACCAACCATTGGATGCTCCGACCCTCTACACGTCAGATCTCCAACACTTTGGGCCACCTCAGAGCGTAATCCCCAAATTCCACCTTCTGAACTAGGTGGACTTTGATCCATTCCAAAGTAGTGTATGTAGGAAGCCTCCATGTGGTTCAAGCCCAACACTCGGTCGTTCAGACCACCTTCACATCAGTTCTCCCCCATCCTCCATGATGTTAAACTGTGGAACCCAATCAGTTGTAAGATGTTGTTTCCCCAGTCAGCGGTAAGCCGTTGCACACAAATCTTACCCTGAAAAACATGGTCTTGGATCATTGCTAAAAAAGGTATGTTAGAAGCCTCCATGAGGTTCAAGCCCACCATACACTTAGACAGCAGGTCCTTATTCACATCGGTTCACCGACTCCAGACCCATAAATGAACTTTGTGGACTTTGATCGTTGCCATGGAAGGGAACGTAGGAAGCCTCCCTATGGTTCATGCCAAACAACCAATGGCCCTAGCCACTTCAAGTTAGTCCACCCCCATCCTGAATGACATTAAACTGTATTCCAATTTCTGTTCCCCATTCAGTGGTAAGTCGTTGTCACTCCATTCAAAAGTTATATGTTGTCAGCCTCTTTCAGCGGCAATCCGTTTTCACTCCATTCAACAGTAAGCTGTTGTCATCCTCTTTCAGCGACAAGCCATTGTCACTCTATTAAGCAGTAAGCTGTTGTCAGCCACATTTAGCTGAAAGTCATTGTCACCCCATTCAACGGTAATTAATTGGACCTCAAACTGGCGGTAATCAATTATAAAGATGAACTACATGAACTTTGATTCCTAGGAACAAAGATATATAGGAAGTATCTTCGAGGATCAAGACCAACTTCACCATCACCCTTTCTATGGTCCTATTTCATCCCCCCTCCACATAATTCATCCAAAAATCATCCATGAAGATTCTTATCTGGGCCGCTACATCCTGGTGATTTCATGCTATCTCATTCCCTATTCCCCTCAATAGCGACTGAGAATTCAATCATACATTGGCCACAATATCGGTGTTCCCTCCAAGGGTTTCACCCATATAATCCACTCCAGTCAGTGTTCTGATCAATCTGATCCATCTCCGCTGAACGTTAAACTTGCAGCATACACTGTGTTAGTCATGAGATGTTGAGGAAAACCATAGATACATACCCATGGAATATGATTACCCTCTTCTGATGTGGGATTCCTTGGGCTTCCGGGCCCTCAAAAAGCCATATAATATGGGACAGAAGATAGAGGTGCCAGTGTCCCATCACCTAGACAAGCCAGTGATACCCAACGTGACTACTCCCCTGGACGAAGGTTGCTGCCATGACCGGACCCCTTGGAATGTCCCAAAATAAGCAGTGTAATTTAATTGTGTCCATGAATATATGGCACTAGGAAGTGTATCATGAACAATGTATTACATCTATAATGGAGACTCGGACAAGGTGACGAGTTCCGAGGAGGAATCTAAGGAAGGAAGAACTGACATCCCATCATCCTGTTTCGATCAAGGATCAAACGTCTCTGAAAAAGTGATGGATGCCACCCGCCATTAGATAGTGGGAATGTGGGGCAACAAAACTGTGTATTTTGTCCTCCACAGACGGATGAGCGTGCCCCAACGGAAGCATCGAAAACAATGAGGTTATAATTTAAAATATTCCAAAGATGTAAAAAATGTTGTCTAATCTCACTTTCATTTTTGTTTGTTTAATTTCTCATCAAACTCCTATATTGATGTGATAATAATTTCATTATGAATTAAATTAATCTTATATATACATATTACTATATGATGGAGATTATTATTTCAAAAACAATATAACATTTTTATATATTGTTATTATGTGAAATATTATTTGAATAACATAGAAAATATTAACAAATGTATATCCATTACATAATAAAGTTTTTTGATTCAAGGAATATTGATTCATGAATTAAATAGATTATTTTATTTATGAGGACTGAATTGGGAATGTAGTTATAGGTGGGCCTATGTTTTGGATATCCCCTCAATGCATCTACGGGTCTCATAATAAAATGTAAAGACTTAATTCGATGGGTTTTTAGCTATTAGGTTTGAACTATATTTTGATAATTTCTGACAGTATAGGTATCATGATTCATGGGATCATGATGTCCAATAATTAAGAATTTATCTCATTTATAATTTATTATCATTATTATTATTATTATTATTATTATTATTATCCATGATATTTTGTATATTATAATTTTTCTAGATGCATTTTATTCTTATTATATTGACTAAATGACATGTGTATTGATTTATTTACCATTCCATAGAGATTATTACTTTTCCAGATATGATTTTGAAGTTATTAATTAAATTGAATGAGTTTTCAATTATTTTATATTCCATGTATATTATGATTTATTAATTCATGATTACCTCCACTATATTCAATGCTTATTAATAAATTGAGATCACCCTTATTTTCATTCCATTCCACATGTTTAGAACATTAATCATTTTATTGAGTTTCAGGGATACAAAAAATTATATTTGTTAAAATTATATTTTATATTCAAAATTAAAATCTGTTATCATGTATATTTGTAGTTCTATAAAATAGAAAAAATTAATGGTTACTCAGGATTAAACCCATTTCATCTTAGATAATGTAATACAGTAGGCACTTTCTTTGGTTTACTAGATTTTGATTCGTTAATTTTGTTGTCAACAAAAGTTTAGTAGTAACCTTGGAAACTATATTAATGATAACATATATTATATAACACAATCATGTGAAAATATTTTACAATAAGAATAAATAAAAATCCTAAAATTTGTGTTGGGATGAGATTATGTAACCCATATATATCTTAGATAAAAACAGAAAATTTTGGATAATACACATAGCATAGATTTATCTATATACCCTAGTGGCACAAATATGTATAGGGATTTGAGGGAAAATTTTTGGTGGGACAACAGAAAGTAGGTTGTTGCACATTATGTTTCTGGATTTTTTTTCAACAAGGTAAATCTAAAAGACAACATTCCAAAGGTGTAATGAATTCTTTTCCTATTATTGTGTAAAAATGGGAAGAAATTACTATGGAATTTATCATAAGAATACCAATAAATCATATACATAATTATATAATATGGGTTATCATTTATAGACTAACCAAATCTACACGTTTCCTCGCTCTAAGAGAAAATTAACTATTTGAGTGCCTCATAAGAAACTATATTAATGAGGGTGTAAGACTTTGTTACACACCTATATAAATCATGTTTGATTTTAATCCATGTTTTACATAAATAGTTTGGAAGAGTCTTCAATTGTATCTGGGTAGTATTCTTCATTTGAGAACATCATACCTTCCTAAAACTAATTTATAGTCCAAGATAATTATTCAAGCAATAGAAGACATTTTTATGACATTCTCACTTAACATTAATGGTATGTGGGATAGATATTTATGTTTGATTGATTTTTTTAAAATAACTAGATTTCATTAAATAATTTAAATGGTGTAATATGAAACATTATATGTAAAAGGATGTTGTACTATAAATTAATAGGATGATGTTTCTGGATGGGAACATGTTGGTATGGAGATTTTTAAATAGATAAAAATAGTGGTAATGGTTATTTGTGATTATATTAATGATTCTAATAGTTGGAAAAAGTTTTATGCTCATAATCAAAGGAAGGGTTTGAGATTACAAGGGGGTTATATTGTATTCTTGGATGTATCTCTATTGACAGGTTTTAAAAGGTTTGATAAGAAAGGGAGACTGTTCCCCATGTATATATTACCCTTTTAAATAAATTGATGAATTGGATTTTTTTCTTATCGTTTGGAAGTGAAAACCATTCCTTTTTAAAGTACTTGATGTTTTTCATATATCAAATCTAAGGATGTGCTTTCCATACCCAACACATGTGATCACATTTGATGAAATTGAATTGGAATATAATTTATATTAGTATGAATAACAAATGAATATTATTAATAGTAGATCAAAATTATTAAGGAATAAATTTAGTTGTGGGTTAAATTACTTGGGAGAAATCAAAAAATAGAAGTACTATTGTGGGAAGAAGAGGATATTTTGTAGAAGAGCTAACCTAATATGTTTAAAGAATAATATACACAAACATTTTTGTAATGTTATTTATAGGTGTAATGAATTTATCACCCTAAGACTTTATGAATTATTTCCCTTTAACTAAATTCACTCTATATGGTAGCTTATAATGCGTGAAACAATGACATAAAATGAAAATAATCTATTAAAATATTATTTAAGAATGAACATTATAACGTAGTTGGTAATTTAGTTGGTAGGAATAATACTAAATAATTGATTAAAATTATATGGTTTATATGTGTATAAAATATATTAAATTCATATAAATTTATTAGATTAAAAATAATAATGGTTTGATAGAAAAATAAATATTTTCTTAAAAACAAATATTTTATAGAAAATGGTTTTCTCGGTTCTTTAAAAATTTTGATAAAATAATTTTTAAAAAATTTTATAAATTGAATTTGATAAAAGTAAATTCACTTCATAAATTATAATATCAAAATTATCTTAGTGGTAATGTTTTTTATTTTTCTGAAAAGATTAATTTCTTCATAAATATTGAATAATAATAATTTTTAATTGAAAACTACATTTTATTTAAATTATTTAATTGGTAAATTAAATTTATTAATCCATTTTGATTTTGTCATTTTGTAAGACACATTATTGTTATATTGAATCCTTATATAGAAAAGATAAAAACAAAACAACATAGATTGAAAATTTCTAATTTAAGAATCATTCTTCAAAATCCACAACACAAATTCTACACTACAAATAATTGGAATCTTTTTTTTCATGTGAATGAATTTATTATTTATTTTATTAGGAAATTTACATTTAATTCCTATAGATATACTATTTCCTAAATTATAAAAGATCACTCTCATGCTCACTTATTCACACCTCCGATGACCATTTTGCTTGACCCAAACCTACAAAAAATATCTCCCCAACAAACAGTTAAATATTAAAGAGCTGAAGGTCCTCCTAATAGAAAATTACTCTGGTCCTTAATAGGAGTTCCATTAGAGGATTCTCTTAAAGAAGTTTACTATCTATACATAGATATTTCATTTTCATTCTTCCATTTTTCCACCTTCAATTATGTCTTCATAATTCCAATATATTAATAATGATATATATCATATACAAATATGGTGTATTTTTTATCGGATAATATTTGTCCATATCCACTTCAACAAAATGGGGAAATAATTTAATGATCTTTTCAAAAGAGGTCTAGCATCTAAAAAACTGATGCAACATGTATTTCATCAAACAACTCATGGTAAGATATAATGATAGAAACAACACATATATATATTATTTATGATATAAATTGGATTATTTATTTATAATATCATATAGAACTTTTTTCTTATAATTCCTTTGAAAATGTGATAATGTCAGTCCTGTGATTGACTGAATAATGTCTCATGAAGTGACGTTAATCATTTTCACTAAATATATCAATATAATTTTATAAAAATATGGTTAATGAATATATATTATATTTATTATTTTATATTTATAATTTAAATTTAATATATCAACTACTTCCATTCCTTTTGTCTTGTTAAGGGAATGATATCATTGCTCGTCTATATGCACAACATACCGTCTCCACGAATCAATGCGATTCATTTTCTATGTATTTTATTTAAGATTGTTTATAATAGTGTATATACTATTTTAATATGGTATTTATAAAATTATTATAATTATTTTGATGATTCAATGATATATTATGTAAACGAACTAGAACATATATTACAAAAACATATATGGTAAAACAAGGAAATTATCATAAGAAACTATCAATATAACAAAATATTATTAAAAATAGATGGAAAATATTATATGAAGATCATATGTGATATAATAAAAATTATTATGGTTTTCGTATAAATTAATAACATGATTAAAATCATTATACGAGAGATCAGAACATTTTTTAAATAAAGGAAAGTGTTAGGTAAGGGGATGAGTCACAATTTCTCTTCATTGAGGCATATTGTAATTTTATGCATCTAATTTATTTTATATGGTTTATAAATTACCCTTTGAATATTAATTTAATTATTAATTTAAAATTCAGGTTATTTTATGTCTCCATTTGATTTATTTCATCCTAGGTTATTGGATATTAAATTTACCAGAATGTAAAAAAAATCATAACCCTATTTATTTTTATTCGGTTATATTATTTATTTGTTTGAACTTGATATTATATGATAATATCTATAATTATGTCTGATTATATTATAATGTATCTTCACTTTTTCAATTTTGTCTTATATTTTATAAACACAATATTTTCATTGATTAATTCTCACTTCAATGTTATGATTATTATAAGGAACATTATATCAATTACACTTCATTGAGAATTATTTAGTTATTGTGCACTTAAATTATTTTATATGGTGTATATACTACCCTTCTTACATGTAATATCATGAATAATTCATCCATTATGGTATTTTTAGTTTAAATTTTTATTATCTCATTCATGTGGATTTTACATATATGTTACCAAGTGTGAAAGGATTTCATCCCAATTTCAATTTCATTGGGATACATTTATTAATTTGTATGTATTAAATGTTTTATAATTTATATACTACACATTTCATTCATCGTAAATTAATAAATCTATATTCATAATGGTTGACAATTTATTACATGGTTATTCATTATGGTTTTAAAATTTAAATGATTCTAGAGATGTAAAAATTATTCTATATTCTCAATTTCATTTGGGATTGTTTATATTATCTTAGAATAACCACATTTTTTTGTTTCTTCTTCATTGGAAATAAACTTTCTCTTAAATATATATATTCTTGTACAATATATAAATATATTTATTTCATAAAATGTATACCATTTTTTCATATGGTGTTTACATTGAATCTTAATTGAATTACGGTGGAAATATTGATAAACTGATAACTTTTACTCATATATAGATATTTGATAATAAGGTATAGTGCTACCTAAAATAAAAATATTTTTTGTTATATATAAGTATTGATTTGAAAATTATGTTATAGGTGGGATAGATTATAGAAATCCCATTGATGCAGTTATATATCTCATGTCCGGACCTATCCATCGGGCTCATGTTGTGACTACCCAAAGCCCACCGTCTATAAACCAGGTGATGGCGACTAGAACCGAGTTTTCATAACCCAAAAAAGGGAAGGAATCTTACTTTAAACCTATATATATGTACAAAGATCAAACTATGCAATGTAAATTCAATGTAAACTACAACTATTTCTAAGAAAACCACTGATATTCTAGTACAAACTAAAAGTACAAAGGGGAAATAATACAAGCTGAAAAAACACAAATGAAAGTAATACATTAAAATCCATCAGCTTGAGACCCTACCTGAAGGGTAAGTGAATGGTATATTCCTAAAACCATAGAAGTATGAGCATACTCCCCATATCACTGAGTATTGTTAGGTTCCAAACCACCCAGGACTCCATCAAAACATTGATCACCTGCACATGATACGATATATGCGGGAGAAGACTATGCAAGGGTGAGTAAAACAATACTAATAGGGACTCCAATCCACAATGGAAGATAACAATGAAGGATAAAAATGAAAATACCTCAATAAAAAGAAGAAAAATCAAATACATCTCGCACTAGGTATAAATCAATGTATAAAAGGTAAGATTATAAGTGATAAAGATGAATCATCTTGTACTATTGAGGGACCCGTCCATTATGATTCACTGAGGTTCGTTCGACTAATAGAACACCCAGGTCTACTCAGCTTCTAGAACACTATGGTATTCTTCGTTGTTGGACCATAGAGGTATTCTCAGCTTCTGGACCACTGAGGTCCACTCACCTGTGGGACCACTATGGTCTACTCTGCTCATGGACAACTGAGGTCCACTTGGCTATGGGTCCACTGAGGCCTTTTCTACTGCTGGACCACTGAGGTCCCACTCATCATATCCTTCATGTCATATCAAGCTATATGATTCTCTCTCTCTAGTGTGTTTGAATTTGAGAGATTCGAATCCTTAAGAAATCATTCATATTTTGACTTCCGTGATAACTCAATTAGAGTTTCTCCAAAGTACCATCTCATTACAAGGGTCACAACTCTTAATATGATGCATTAATTAGATGCAAAGTCTAAAAGATATTGACGTTATTGTAAACATGGGTCGGTTTCATACGGGCCCGTTCTGACATGGTCGAACCGACCTAACCAACATGGCCTTGGGGGTCCATCATAAACTGGCTCGTTTGGGCCGACCCGACCTAGTCTGCTATGGGTCCATCCTTTCAGGACACCCAGCCACCTTTTCTACATTTTCTACCTTGGTCCAACTTAGTTAGACCAGTTTATTTCTAGTCAGGCCACATAGTGGCCTTATATCCTAACCAAACCAGCCCACATCGGTGGGTCAGCTCTTGTCCAACCCAAACTCCATGCGGCATCCAGTTCACGTAGCACATGGATAGCTGAGGCTAGCCTCCTCCCTTGGTATTCTGTCCCTACTGGATGAAATTCATAAGCAAGTTGTAGCCTACACCTTGAGCCTCTCCCCTTGACATGATGCTCGATCGACGTCACCTCACTGTAATGTTGTGGCCCCCACTGGCTGTGGATTTCACTGCCTCGGTGCGCTGCCTCTTTCCTTCCACCACATCCTTGGTTCAAAAGCATTGTGCCACCACTGCAGTTGGGTTTCATGGATGATGTCATTGGTGTAGACTCAAACCGATGTCGTCGCCCTCATTGCCACAAAATTTCTGTCGGGTGCCTCTTTAGCTAATGTGTCTCTGACTGTTACGCCATGAAGAATGGGGAGAACACAGGAAGAAAAATTCAGGAATTAATTTCAACAAAAGAACACCAAGATAATGATTAAAGTCTTTTTTCATGTAGACCTAGATGCGTTCTTGTTAGAATGATAAAAAAGAACAAAAAATAATGCAGAATAATCACAAAGATAGATAAACCCATTATCCGGCTTCGTTAATGATTCTTCTTGAACGATTTAAGCATGGATCAAAATGTTGGTTTTTTGGTCCACATTTTTCCCTAAAAATTAAGAACATGGAAAGGAAAATCACTTAGAAAACCCCCATACCTAGATAATATGATGGGTCAGATCAAGTCTTCATCACAGAAGTTGATCCATCCACGAAAGTCATCAATCTATAATTGAGGGTGAGATCTCTCGATGAATAGGGGGTGTTCTCAATGTGATTTACTATTATCATTTTTCATTCATCAATTGTTATCCTCCAGATATTCCTAGTGAATTTAAAGATCCCACCATGATATCAAATTCTCGTTACCCCATTAAATAGGGAAAACAAGTCACAACATTTCTATTATGCAGAGTCGTCGTCGTTAAACTGATTCATTTATGAAACACCATTTCTGTAACTTTGCATTGTAGCGTCATTACACAGTTTTATTTATGGAAAAAATAGTCTAATCATTTCTCCATTGCAGAAAAACACTTTCAAATAAACTAAACTTTTTATGATTATTTTATTTTTTTTACAACGTCTAAAAATTAACTTTTACCCTTGACCCACTCCAGTTGAAGTTTGGTCCTTTATAATAAGAATATATCATTACAAATTCAATGATATTTTCTTATTTTCAATCTGAGTTACCATGTGAGTTTTTTGTGGATTTTATAAATAATTTAACATTATTTAGTCATATAATTTAGTGAAAAAAACTACTTTCCATTGATGGCACGTGCTAGAGATTAGTAGGCCCTGCTTATGGAATGAATGCCCTCACATTCTTAACAGGGGTCTCATATTGAAAATATGAGTCCTCATTCATGAGTTATAAGGTGATCAAAAATAAAATAATTTTTTTAATAATTTAATTTATGCTTCTTACTTTTTCTGTTTTTCCAGCTGGAGACCTGTGGCAATAAAACCAAAGTCACTTCTAGGGTAAACCCACTGCTTTGAATGCAAATGTGCATACAGATATCAGACAAGAGAAACTATTTAAGAGTTATTCCACTTTTTTTAAAAACCCCGAACACATGGAATTTAAATCAGAACAATTTTTTATGGACCATTCCAGGAAACCCGGGCCCCATAATAAAATGTCGTCATAGAACTTGGTCTTGAAATAAACCTATTTAATTTTTAGAAGAAATTTACATGGATTTCTGGGACATTACATTACCCTCAAATTTAGGGCATCATTTCCTCATAATCCAAAATAAGGGATAATTGAACAAATTGGGGTACTAAGTATGAATCTGATCATCATGCTCCCAGGTGATCTCCTAGAGATTCTCGGGCTGCCAACAAACATGCTCCAATGAAATTGACTATCCATGAAGGATAATATCCTGTAGAGACCCTATCTCCACCAGGTAGTCTATGAATTTCTCCCTGTCATCAATCTCTAACTCGCCATGGTAAATGATGTGAGAGGGATCATTCATGCATCTCCGCAGAAGGGATATATAGAAGACTTCATGCACCCTCTCTAACTATGAAGATAGGTCCAAGCAGTACACCATCATGATCACTCTATAATTAATCAAGAAAGGTCTTGTGAACCTTAGTGACATCATCATGACCTAGAAAAACTTCTATACCCATAATTCGAGAGAGATCCATAAGAATACGAGCCCCCTCCTAAAATGCCATGGGTCTCTATTTCATATTGGTATATGACTTCTATAATCTCTGTGCAGTCTTCCTCCACTCTTGTAAGACATTCACATTCTTAGTGGTAGCATGTGCCATATAGACCCATTAGTGATGACTCCCTTGGGCCGGTCCAGCATAACGGTGACCAACATGGTTGTCGGTAGAGTGCCTCAAATAGTTCCATACCGATGGTGGAGTGGTAGCTGTTGTTGTACGAAAACTCCAACAATGTTAGTTTTTCCTCCCAAATATTACCAGAATCAAGAATTAAAGCATGAATAATGTTCTCAATGTTATGTATAGTCCTCTATGTCTAACCATCCATCTATAGGTGAAAGGTTGTGCTCAAGCGTAGCTCAGTCGCAAACACCACATGTAATTCCTTCCACAACCTGAATGTAAAAATGCATCATATAATCCAATACTATCATATATGCGATTCCATTGAGTCCAAATATCTCATGTACATAGAGGCATCCCAATTCTCTTACTCAACCCTTATCTCGAACCTGATGGATGTGAGCCGACTTGGGGTGTCATTCTATGATCACCAAGATGGTATCGTCCCTCCTGGTTGTTCATGGTAAGCTTGTCATTAATTCCATTAATATCCCCCCCCACATCAGAACTCTTACCTCGATGGGTTTTGTCAAACCTATTGGAACCTGGTGGTCATCATTCACTTATTAAGAAGTGAGTCATCTCAATAAAAACTCTACCACTTCACTCTTCATCCATATCCACAAGTACTTACTTTAGAGGTCCTGGTACATCTTCTTCGCACATGGATGTACTGCCAATGGGGATGTGTGGAACTCCCTCATCACCTCCTCCTACAATTCCATTGGTACTACAGTGTATCCTCTAAAAATGACAATGTACTCCCCACCAATTGAATATTCCTTAGGGGCATACCCTGTGGACATCTGTGCACATGTAGACTCTCATATAACATCTCTATGTTTCGCCTCCGTGACTCACTCTATTAGTGAAGATGGAACTACCATAGACTGAAGAAAAGATGTCTCCCATCAATCCATGAAGGATATCTGATGAGAGGCCATCCACTATGAGGCCACATTTAGTAGTTGTGAACTCGATCTCTTATTGAGAGCATCTACCTCCACATTCCCCTTCTTATGAGTATAGACTATCTAGAAGTCACAATCCTGGAGGAAATCTAGCCAACATATCTATCTCAGATTCAGATCCTTTAGAGAAATGATATACTTGTTACTCTTTTGGTTATAATAAATAATGATACATTCGCCCATGGAGGAAGTGTCTCAACACCACAAATATGAAGACTACCACTTCTAACACATGATCGAGGAATTCTTCAAACTATATCTTAATTATTGAAAATCCTATGGGCATATTTCCATTCACGTTAAAGGCCACACATTTCAAAAAATCAATGGGTTCATCATCCCATTGTTAGTGGGACCTCATTATTCTTAGCCAGTTGTTAAAAGGGATTGTAATCCAAACATAACCGTGTATACTAGGACTAACTAAGACCTTACTACATCCTCATCTCGAAAAACTCTATGGATTCCATCTGATATACTAATGATGAAATTGGTGAAATCTTGGGGTGTATAATGATTCATAAGTTCATATCCTTGTGGGGATGCAATCTTATAAACATATTCAAGAAATATGTCCCTGCACTCTTCCACTACTAATGGGAATTGAAAACTCAGAACATCCACTACCAGGTCGGTATGTCTGGCTGACTCTTGTGTGATCATTCTCACCCTTGTATGAATGAGCTTATCCCTTTATTGCTAGGATTTCCTTTTCATCGACCATGTAAAACCCAATTTCAATGTTGATGATATACCACATCCTTTTTCCTAAAACAGACAATCTGATCATGAACTGTGGATGGCTTGTTCATCCCCAAACTAATTATGAAAGGCCTCGAATCTACTACCAAGAGGTTCCAACTGAAACTCTCACCTCAACTGTCAGATCACACCATTAACATATGTGTGATTATCGATTCTCCTCCCATAGGAATCTCCATACATAATAGTCAAGTCAATGGTTTATCTAGAAACTCTAGGTATTAACCAAGGTCTGTAATAAGAAGGATTGATTAGCAGCTGTGTCTATTAATATAAAATCTATGAGTAGGCACCGACCATACAAGGAATAATTCCTAGAGATATTGGTTCATAATCCATGGCCCCATGTAGCTACTTCCTTCCCCAGTCCACCAGATCTAGATAATTGTCTAGACCTCATTTTTGTGGTGGTTGTGACATGTTGAAATGTATTACACCTCCTCCTACTCTCCTAGATCCTATAACACATCATTCTCTCTGTGGATTGATCTATTTCAGTAATTTCCTCTGCCCTATTGGCCCATCAACCAGTTCACTATCAGCACGATTGGCTGGAAAATCACTAGTGCGATATCCCTACCATCTGTTGGGATGAATTGCCTATTTTAATGAAGAATTAACTCTCCCTATTATCCTTGATCTTTTTATACCCTATATTGTGACCTCCTTTTGGAACTTCTCACATATTCAATTCTTTGAGACTGATGTCGGTTTCCTGCTTTCCCACTGCTAACATCCACTGGATGTATCTACACATACAAAAAACATTCAAACAAAAAGGTTTTATCTTGAACCATAGCTTATGTACAAATTCACATAGGAATAGTGCTAGCTTATATGTCTCTAAATAAATATCACTTGATGGTTTGAGCCATAAAGCAATGGTCATGTCATATTCATCGTGTAACTTGAAAGGTCGGTATGCCTCAATAATGACTCAACTACCGACATGTTGTACAAACAAAGATATGGATTTTCTTTGGAATTAATAGCCCTTATATTTTATGGAAATAGCCCTTTATTTTAAAGAGGATCTCAAGCTCAATCAATAGAATATTTTTCTCCTCATAATATAAGGTAATCTAAACCACGTTATTTCCCGACTAAACCACATCGAAGGATCACATCCACGACAATCATCTAGTCAAATGGCATATTCAATAAGTGAAAGGTAAATGTCACCACCTCTAGCTAATCCTTATAAATGTGAGGATCTGTCTCTTCCCTGATCCTCAGAGGTCATTTTCTCTGTAACTTTTGTAAGGCACTAAGCCTAGGTAAATCCTCTATGGGTAGTGCTTGTAGCAACTACCAGCCTATGGGAAGTTGTATCAGTAGGACACAACCCGAAAGAAACATCCCAGGAAATGATCCCAGTAAAAAAGCCCCTTCACTCTTTGAACCATCCTTGTGGTCACATAGTGGAATCCATGTTGGCTGTTAGTGTGGGGGCATCTTGATGTGTATCAAGATGAACCAAGATCAAAAGATTATACATGGAGATTTGAATCTAACTATAAAAGAGCATGAGAAAATACTCAAAGACGCATGCAACCAATTTTTCCATGTACCATGTTGGAATTAATATTTTAGTTTCATGTTGTATGGATACATTTGTCGCCGCACAAACGCTTGTATTACAAGACTTAATTCCAATCTCAAATCAAATTACATTGTTTTCCCATAAATATTTTTACAAACACTTTGTTCTTTTGGTAGAAGCAATCTCCCTTGATACCAATTTTTCATGATTCATTCCCGAGGGCTTGGGTCATGACTACCTCTAGACCTTCTTCAATAGGCCTGGGGATGGAAACTAGCACTATGTAGGAATATCCTAAAAGGGATGGAATTTTCCTTCAAACTTTTTTAGATACCAAAATCTCAAACTACGTAATATAAACATAATATAAACACCAACTATCACTAAGACTGCTAGTGATTGTTAAATACAAACTAAAACATAAAAAGGGTCCTATGTAAAATACCATAACCAAATAGTAATGTACAACTCCCATAGAACATCTACTCTAGACCTTACTTGAAGGGTAGGTGAAAGGTAGCTGCCTGTAGATGTAGAAGTATTCCCATCTACATTGTCTCTCTTAGAACTGCCTGGTCCCAGAATACTTAGGTCTCCATCGATGCATTGATTTCCATCATGGGACTTGACATGTGAAGGAGAAGCCCATGGAGTTGTGAGTAACATAATACTATGTAGGAACCCCTATCCCCTAAGGAAATATCACAAACCAAGAGCACAAAGAAAAGACCACAGTGCAATGAAATATCACACTAGGTATAACTCAAAGAATTGAATGTATGATTATCAATCGTAAAGATGAATTACCTAGTACTGTTGAGGGAATCATCCCTGATGAGCCACTAAGGTTTGTTCCACTAATAGATCACTGAGGTCCACTCAGCTACTGGACCACTGAGGTTCACTCAGCTATTGGACCATTGATGTGCGCATAGCTCCTAGACCATTGTGGTCTGCTCGACTGCTAGACCACTGAGGTTTTCTTGGTTGTGGGGCCACTAATGTATTCTTGGTTGTTTGACCACAGAGGTCTACTCTACTGTTGGAGTACTGAGGTCAGCTCGGCTACTGGACCTCTGTGGTCCCCTTTGCTGCTGGACCACATTGGTCTACTCGGCTACTGGACCACTGAGGTCTGCTCAACTCCTTGACTAATGACATCCTCTCAGTTGTTGGACCACAGAGTTCCACTTGTCTACTAGACCACTAAGGTACCACTCCTCATATCCTTCTGGTCACTACCAGCTATAGGATTATCACTCTCTAGGGAAAATGAATATGGGATATTCCACTCTGTAAGCCATCAGTTGAATATCTCTTTCCCCAAAACTCACAAAGATTATACTCAAAGGAGTATCCTATCCAATGGTTCCCAACGTTGAAGTTGGCGCTTCAATCAGATGCATGGTCTGAATGTGTTTTTTATTTTAGTAAACATGTATATGTTGCATCCATGCCCAGTCTGACTTGGTCAAACCGACCTGACCAATCCGGCTTGGGGTCTTTCATAGACCGAGCCATTTCGGCTGACCCGACCAAACCTAGCTGGGTCTGGGCTGGCATAGTCCGATCTGGCCTCGTGGGTACGCCCATTGGGTATTGATAGACTTGGCACGGTCAACATTTTCTTGGCTTTTATGACTAAGTAGGACCAATTTAATTCCATTCAGGCTGAAAACATCCCAGTTTCATATTCGGCCTAGCCCTCATTAGCTAGATGACTCTTCTCTTACCCTAAAACCATGTTGCATCTGGTTTGCGGAACAGGAGGCCACATGAGGTTGGTCGCCACCCTTTGCACATTGTCCCTTCTAGAACATGTGCTGGAGCACATCATGGATCACCCCGCAGTCCGCTCCGCTTAATACGGCGACCGACTGGGGCCGCCTCATTGTACCTCCATAGTGCCTAAGGACTGTGGCCTCTACCGCTTTAGCGCGCTACCACACGCCTACTACAGTGGCCTAGCGCTGCTGCCATAGATGGGTATCATGGTTTTCTTCACCCGTGCGGCCTCCTGCCACCACTGCAACCTCTCGCGGATGTCGCGGGCCACCTGGAAACAACCCTTCCATCGAGCATATTCTCATTCGATGTGTCGCAGACCATTGCACCACAAGGAATGGGGGAACACAAGAAAGAAAATTGGGGAAGGATTCACTACAAAAGAACTCACAATGAGCGATCCATGTGTTTTTCTTGCTCAACCAGATGCATTATTGTAAATTAGATCATGAAGAACCAAATATAAGGTGAAATATTCACTATGATAGATATCCACTTTATCCCACAATATTAACCATCCTGCATGAATGATTCAACTGCGGATCAACCTTTTCATGGTATGGTCCACATTCATCATTAAACAGTAAGAATAGGGAAAAGAAAATCACTCAGAAAAACCCCCTACCTAGAGAATAGGTTCGATCAAAGGAAGTATTCATCACTGAAGGTGACCAATCCACAAAAGTACTCAATTCATCATTGAGGGAGAGATCACTCAAATAAGAGGTGGAGTTCTCAATATTGTTGGTGATCTTCATTCATCGTTCTGCAATGGTGAGCCTCAAGAGATACATAATTATTTTCATGATCCTTCTCTGATCTCAAATTCTTGTTATCCCACTAAATTGGGGAAACACATCACAATGTTTTTGTTATTCTGTGTCTCCATAGTTATGCTATTTCTTATTTGAAATAAAATTCATATTACATTACATAGTAGAATTGTAATGTAGTTTCATTTATAAAATTAATTTATCAGATCATGATTACATTGTTGCAAAACAATTTTGAATAAAATAATTTCATTATGTTTATTTTATTTTTCATTAAAACGTCCAAAAATTAAATTTTACCCTCCACCCGTGAAGGTCAAGGTTATATCATACATAAGGATAACATCTCATTGTGAACCCATAAATTTTCTTTAATTTTCAATCAAGTATCCAATTGTGAGTTATGAGGATTTGAAAATAAAGTAACTGTATTTAATTATTTTATTTATGTCCAAAATCAACTTTCCACGGTTTACCAACTCTGGCAAATATAATTCTATACCTAAGGAAAAAAATGCCCTCACGAGCTCAACGGTGGTATTTAATTTTCATTCCATGTCATTGTTTGTGAGTTATAAGTATTTAATAAATAAAATAAATTTAATTAATTATTCTATTTATGGTCATGCCATTTTTGGGTTTTCTCACTGGATATGTACACTGAAAAAAAATTAAGTCACCCTTGGGGTAAATGAAATGTTCAGAATGCAACGAGGAAATCATATTTCTGATTCGGGCTAACTTTTAAGTGTTTTTACACTTTTTTGGAAAACTAATCAATCATGCTATACAAAACATATCATTTTTTCGATGGTCTATTCTAGCCAATATGGGCCCTGAAACTGCATAATCTCTTAGTACCTGGTCTCGAAATAATGCCACATAAATTTTAAAAAAAATTACATGGAATTCCAAGACATTACATCTCATCAGTGAAATAAGATGGGGTTTTAACTTCTAGTTCTAAATTATATTATGAAAGAACATGATTATAGAGGTATAATGATGCATGACATCTTAAAATCCAATAATTCAACATTTCCATTATTGATAATTCAGTTATTATTATTATCTATTATATTTTTTTAGATGATATTATCTCTAGATGAATTGTATTTTATCATTTTGTTGATTAAATTTGATGTGTGTAAAATTATTTAGCTTACCATATTGATTATTAATTATCCTATATTGATTGTCTAGTAATTTGTTAAAATGATTTTTTTTCATTTATTTACCTTTCCATATTGATTATTCATCATTGATTCCTGAAAACCTCTGTCATATGTAACCTTTACCAATCATATGATTTCAAACTTCAATTTTTTTCATTACCAAGGATATGAAGATGAGTCCTTTCAATGGGTTTAAAGGATGTTGGAAATTTTATTTTGTAATGTTTTTTTATATTCCCATTATATGATGTGTATCATGTGTGTATCTAGTTCTCCAAAAATATCTAATATGGTTGTTTATTCACAATTTGACCCATTATATCTAATTTAATGTAATAAATATGAAGCCTATATGGGTTATTGGAGTCAGAATCATTACACTTTTCATGAGAGTTACGTCCATTTTTTGAATAGTTTTGGGAATTTACAAAAATGACACTCCTAAATTATAGAACTCCACTACCTACCTTCACTTCGTCACACATATCAATCCATTTTACAATATAAAAGACTTTCAAATTATCTCCCCAAAATCTTTAATCGCATTATAGAGATGTTGTTCCTCCCAGAAGACTAACACTAGTGTCTATAATAAGAGACCCAAATTTGGTTTTTCTAAGTGATGGAAATTGTTATCACCTAGCTAAAATTTTATTTCCCTTATTTCTATATTAAAATATTTATTAAAAATTTAAACTAAATAATAGTATATATATAATGAAATTATTTTTTATTGTGTTTGTAGAATAATATTTATCTATATCCTTCTTCCACAAATGAGAAATAATGTCATCGCTTGTGTGTATGTTGGAGTACTACCTCATTAACAGATGTATTTTTTTAACATAACCTACTGAAATTGATAGTGATAAAGATTGAAGTAATGAACTTATCTCAGAAATATTACATTATATGTATTATTTAAAATTAATATATCATCCACTAACATTCCCTTTCTTCCATTATTGGAATGATATCATCACTCATGTATACATAATGATTACTATTAACACAAAGTGATGCAATTCGTTTCCTATGACTAGTCTTCCTGAATGGTCCTACAAATTTATCTAATGAATAAATATGATATTTATAACATTAATATAATTTTATTGATTAGGGATATATATCCTATAAAAAATAACTAGTATAGTAATATGAAAACACACATAAGAGAACAAGGAATATATCACCTCAATATATGGTAATAGGGAAATATTATAGAAAAACATGTGGTATGATTTTATCAAATAATCTTATATGATTTTACAAATATCCATATGGTTTTTTTATAAATTTATAAAATTATAAATGAAAATATATTTGTTTTTATTTCATTTTCAACTATAGAGATGTGTGAGGTAAGGGACTTCAACTCAAAATCCTTTCATTGAGGTATATTTTAATTTTACACACATAATTTCATTAATATGGTGCATATACTACCCATTTTTTTATATTAACAAGAATCCACCATAATAAGTTCTATTTTATGTTCCAATTTGAATTATTTAACCATGTTGATTTTAATTAAATGGTATTAAGTGTTTAGGAATTTCATGGTTCAATTTATTTTTATTGGGTTATATTACTTCTTCATTTTCATTGATAATCTATGATTCTGTGTTTAATTAATTTAAATAAATTTTTATTTTTTCCACTAATTTTATGTGGATATATATTTAAAAAAATCACTTCTTTTATTAATTATAAATTTAATGTTATGATCTTTATAATGGTTTATTTAACAGTCCCATTTTAATTGAGATTGTTTATGATTTAAATTCCATTGAAATAAATTATTTCATGGTTATATATATAACCATTTATTATTCTAATTAAATGTATATTCATAAATATTTAATTAATAGTACCATTTTTATCTATGGTTATCCAATTGAGTGTGAATTATTTTATGGAAATATAAAATTATTTCACTCTTCAATCGAAAATCTTATTTTATAAACAAAATGTTTTATTAAAACGGTTTAAATGATATTTTTAATATTTTTCAATGAATTTTAAATGTCATTTATACCCATTGTTTTATTTTTTTAAAAACATTCATTTGAATATTCTTGTATTTTTTAATTTTTTTAATTTTACTAAAAAGAATATAAAAAGAATCATTTTTAACATATATGAAATGAATTTAACTTTACCACTGTCACAACCACCCATTACATTGAAAATGCATTTACAAGATTATATGTTTCTTTTCAAATAAATAATTTTCATAAAATTTTAGTAATTTTTTGTTTTTAAGTGTTTCTTTCAAATTAAAATAGTTATTTTCACCGATAAAGTCTTTCATGATCTTTTAATGGTATTTCAATTAATCAAGGGATAAAACCTTAATTTTACTTATCGTAATTTCATGAACTAAACCCCTATGTTTGATCTCGAATTCTAAAACACCTCATGTGCAACTCCCTGTATATAATAAGTTTCTAATTTGAAAAAGGGGCCCCATGTGAAACCATGGGGAGATTATACCTTCCATTAGTGTGGACTTGATAAATAAGTAACCATGTTATAACAAAAAAAATATAATAAACATAATCAAAGTATATGAATTATGTAAACTAAAAATGTAATAAAAATAAATGGATCTCAAATAGGTAAGCCTTTCTAGTTTACATCATATAGATAAATTGAATAAATAAATAGATGGTCCTTTGAAGTCCCTCATGATATACTCTATCTCATACTCTTCTGCTCAATAGTCCACCATGGGGTTGTTTCCTTTTGTCGGATCCCACATGAAATCTATATGAACACTAAAATTCCTAATTAGTGTGGGAGTACATGACTTACTGGAACACCATCATTATGTCCTCCACCAAGTTTGATCAATTAGACTAGTTTATTCCATAAAAATAATAAATTAATAATAATAAGAGAAAAATAAATTTCTAAATAGAGCAATCGTGCACAAAGTAAGCTGCTGAAAACTCTGAATATACCTACAACATCTCAATAGTAGAGGATAAATCATAACGGATATTAGAAGTATCCAAAATTTAAATAGGGATATTGAATTAATCACTCAAGATATTAATGGAATCTTGTGTTCATGAAATGCTTAATTCTCTGAGCCTAAATTATAGGATGATATCTAGTATAACACCATGAATCAAGGACTGTAATCGAGAGTTCACTGAGAATCTAATAACATTATACATAGAATAAAAATAGTCATAGACTGTGTTACTTTGTTGATCACTATACATTGATTAATTTTTTACTCAGTATAACACCAACCATAGATTTAATTACTAAAAAGATTAGTTGGAGACAAGTAACATGTTATATGGAATCAAGACCTTTCACCCATTATCAACAAAAAATGTCTATGGAAATATCTTATCTACACCCTTTTCTCTTTTCTATCATTTCAATCATTGAATTTCATGCACATACATCCTATAAGGGATAAATCAATCCTGATTATCCATTTGTAATGAGCACCATGAATGACACCTCCAAAGGTTGGATAACATACAATAAGGTAGATCTTATAATGATAAAATAGTATGACACAACATCCTTAGTATTAGTAGTAATAATAAACACTTGTGATCATCCTCAAACATGTAATAATAAGCTTCTCAAGTATAGTCATAGAAATAATATCATAAAAGGACTCATGGATACACACATAACAACATGTGGTCACCGTTAACCATGGACAACAATCCTTTCTAATATCGGTATAACTTTAAGGAAAGATTTCACATATTAATAAAGCATAAAAACATCATGATTTACAACAACAACACATGTGATCAAATTAAAAAACGGTCTATTAGGATATCTAAGTGGACTCATGGCATAAATCAATAGACATGGTCACATGTATCTAGGAGTCAAGTACCACAAAAACGGACCTCATGGTGTGCTTGTAGTCTAACTATATGAGCAATCCTTAACCACTGGTGGAAAGAAAACAAGCCAACACACAAGATCCAATGGGCCCCCTATCCCCTCTCCAATTTATTAGAAAAAATTCCATTATTTAATTATGAATCCATCCTTATAAATTAATTAATCACTACAATTTTTAATGAAAAAATATGAACTAATTATCATTCACCCAACATGGTGAACCTCTTATATCATCCCAACAAACAATCATAAAAACCTAATTGTTGATAACATGAGACCACAAACACATTTCACATGAGATAATAACCAAGAATGATTGTAAATTATGTCTATAAACCATTTATAACATGGAAAATTGTGAAAAAGTGATCCCATAAATGTAAAAAACAACTGACCATTGGTGAGAAAATGATATGATGGCAAACATTGACATCTGGGTTCAATTTCACAATCATGAGACATTACATAGTGATCAATTTTTGTTAGAAATATATTTATATTAAATAATTAAAATGTTGAAAAATAAGAATTTATATGAAATAATGTTTCCTCGATGCATTAAAAAAATTGGGATTAAAATTTTCATATCGAGATCAATCAAACATCCCCGATGGTGCATCAATATGATATATAACAAAGGAGTAATTGAATATATACATGTGGTAATATATAAAAATAATAAGAATAATATAATAGAAGCATGGGTGGTATGAAGAATGACCTGAATGGGAGTGGTCACACTACCTTTCCACTTGTCCCTTTTTATTTAATATGATTTAATATCATTTATTATAATAATATTTTTAAATTCATACATAGTGAAAGAATTTCCACCTAACCACAAAAAAAGGCACCATTGTCAACACAAATTATTTTTAATCACTACATTTATAATATTTGTTATTTCTCTTTCATACTTAGGACTTGAAATAACTTTTATGGGGTGATTCTAAATTCTTATATTAACCATAGTAAATAATTTAATATATATATATTTATATATTAAATCATCAATATATATATATATATACAGCCAAATTATATGTATATATATTAATGTATGTGTCTATGTATTCACCTGCACATTTTTATTTACACACAAATTATATATATGAGTGAGTATGTGTGTGTTTTTTGTGCACACACATATATAAATACACACATAAAAATTTAATCCTATATATATACCCACAATAAATATATATCTAGGTGTATTCACCTACACACACATGAAAACACACACACACACATATATTTATTTATAAACCATATATATTTACATATTTTTATCTCATCAAACCCAAATATTAATTTTTTAAATGTAATAATAATAAATTAATTAATATAATTATAATAAATTATCTCCAGCCAATAATTACATTACAAATATAACTAAAAATTCAATTAAATAGTGATAATACTATATAAATTTTTGTTAGCCACATTATTTCATTTATGTGACACATGTAATAATATCACTATTATATACTAACCTCCCCATAAATAATAACATGTAGAAAAATTCATCCCGTTAATTAATTGAATTTAATTACACCTACAATTGCCATTTTTTATTCAAAAAAAATAATATTAATATATATTTTATTACCCTTAGGCGTGATGTATAAAACACCCAACATACAAAAATATTATTTTATGATTATGGTGAAACTCATGTTCTAGACCTATTGGTCATCTCATATCTCTCATATGATATAATGTTTGATAGATATTCCTTAATTTTCATTAAGAAGATAATAAACATACTAAATATATATATGCATGTTTGTTTTGACTAAATTCCTGATGGGAAAAAATTTTAGGTCATTCCATTTATATACTATGCATCTCTGACCTAATGGTGGTCTTAGATTTCTTTTATGACGAATTTCCCAGTACATATTTTTTTATTGTGGAAAAAATACCATGCACACATAACATAATAAATTAGTTATTATTATTAAAAAAATATTTAATATGTACGGCCTTAGAATTGAATTCTAACTCAGTTTCTGACTATGAAAATATTCCATGGAATATCCAATGGGGTTAGAAGATCTATTACAAATACATTAACCCTCTAAACAATTTAGTAAGTGAATTATATTGAAAATTCACTTTTAAAAAAAATATTCATAAAGCATTTAAAAATTGGGTTTTATTAACATTAAATGATTTAGGATCTTTTAATTCACCTATTCTATTTACATTCCATCCCCAACAAGTATTTATAGACATCGTTTTTGAAAAAATCAGGCTATTATGTTTAAATATCTGAATCTTGCTCTCATGTCTCTATACAATGAGGAATATAAAAAGACTTTATCTAGTCTATGTGATCACAGGTGTTTAGCCTAATAGTGTATGTGATCACACATGGATATCATGGGATTCTACCCTAATCTGAAGGTATAACACTACTTGATCTAACCCCAGTATCCATCCTTTCATGTTAGTCTCAATCATCATATACATAATAACACAACAACAAGCTTAGTACAACTGATTAATGCTAATAAGGATATCTCAAATAACATGTAAAATATATATCACATAAAGAAACTATCCCAAATAGACAATACAAAATAAATATTACAGTGAAATAATTAATATACAACATAAAAATAGATATATATTTGGCTTGTGACCTTTCATTCCAAGAAATGATTCATTTACAAAAAAAATATATCATAAATCACACATGAACATCATTTTCATCACCCATGCTGATTTTAATCAACTGTAATTATAAAAAAATAAATGTTCATTTTTTTGTAACTCGAATGTCCACTATAATGTGCTTGATAGAAACCGTGTTAGTACAGTTGTCGAAGTCCCAATTTTCATATCAGTTGTCTACCCTACCAAACATATGGAAAATAAAATAAACAAGATATTGAGTCTTATTTTATTAATACCAGTTAGTAAAATATTGAACCTAACCCCTGACTTCAATACCGAATGACGTATGACCTCATGCAATCATACACGTCTGCAATAGATTCCTGACTAGCAGTGAGGGTAACTTATGGAATCATGATGATACTAAACCCTCTATTAGAGTTCATAGGATATATAAATAAGAAAATTAAAAAAATAAATAATATAATAGAAATAATCATGGTATATCGAGACAGAAAAATAAATATGGAACACGAAAAAATGGTTCTCAATTTGGGAATCCTATATATTGATAATTCACTTTAAAATGTAAATAAATAAACAACAAGTCCTTTAGACTCTATCTTAGTCTATTAATATATTTTTGCTCCTCTGCTCAACTATCCACTACTAGGCCCTTTCCTTTCACTAGATCCATCATGTAATATACAAGCACAATGAAATTCTTATATAGGTTGTGAGTACAATACTTAGTATGAAACCAGCAATGTGTATTCAGAAAATTGTGCTCTTGTATAAACGTTCATTCCATAATAATCCATTTTTTGTAATAATAAAAAAAACATAAAACTTAAAATTGAGTGTTCATGTGAAAAAAAAGCTTCCATGAACCATGTTTATACCTTATTCAGCTATATGTTGTTAGGATAAATCATAATGGATCTTAGGATTAACAAATATAGCCACAAGGCTTGTTATGTAGTCTCCTAAAATACTCATGGAATCGTGCATACAGGTAAGTAAACATTCCCTAGGCCTCATGTATATAATGCTACTCATCCTAAAACACAATATATAGTGTGATATTAGGAAGTTCACTAGGCATCAAATTAAATTTTGCTGAGAAAAATGTCGGTCATCAAGTACATGGCATGGATTTTCACTAAGCATCAATTAACATGACACTTGAAATAATGCAATGTATAAATAGAACTGATAGACAGTTCACATAGAATATATTCGAATGGTACTTATTATCAAGTTATCGAGTGCGTCACCAACACATCCTGGAAATGGAAATGTTGCATATTCATCATATTCTTAGTTATAGCATCACAATTGTCCCTATTCTTGCATACACACCCTCTCTGGGATAAAAATGTCCTAAAAATCCTCATATTTTTAGCATGAACAATGATTCCTACAATGGTTGGGTAACAAAAAACAATGTAGAACATAAAATGAAAGCATAATATGACATAACATCAGTGTATTAGTAGTAATAAAAAAGAACATTTGATCATCATAGAACATGGAATAATAAGCTATATATGTATATCCGTGTAAATGACAATAAAAAAGCAATCATTGATACACACACACAAACATGTGATCACTATCAAGCATGGTAGACCACTATTTGTATTGTATGAATTACATGAGTAAATGACTGCAAATATAAATATATCATAGAAATAATCATCAGTTACATTAGCTACACATATGATCAAAATAAAATATTTCATATCATGTTATCTAAGAATACACATGGAGTAAAGAAACACACATGGTCTCATTGCTATAGGACTCAAATAGCACGACAACACACCTCAAAGTGGGCATGTAATTTAATGCTCTCAAATTTGATCAAGCCTCGACCATTGGCGGCTAGAACACAACCCATCCCACAAGTTCCAACGTGGCCCTTTCCACCTAGGAGATTTATTTGTTCTAATTAGTATAATTAATGAAGGACAAATCCTCTAAAATTAATTATGAGTTATTATTATTCATGAAACAACATAAAATAATTTTTTTTACCAAAATTGGTGATCCTCATATCTATTTATAATAAAAATATATGATACCAGAGGGTAGATAACCTGAGACAACCTCCACACACCCACATGGGATCGTAATTAATCATGGTCGTCAATTATTTCTACACATAAATTACAACATGACATCTTGTGTATATGATATCCCAAAAAATAAGGATCTTATAACTATCAAATCAAAAATGATTTGATAATATACATTGGCATTCAAGATTAATTTCTCTATCAATATAAACTTCCTAGTGATAAAATATTTTATTATAATTATCATTATCATTTATAATTAAAACATTATAAAATAAGAATTTTTTAAATATAAAGATGATCTTCTCTTTAAGAAAAAATCCAACAACATTGATGTCACATCCATCTGATTTGTAATGAAGGAATTATAAAATAGAGTTTTTTTTGAAATATATATATAAATTAATATAAAAAAAATAAGAAATTGGTGTGAGTGTGGGGAATGAATCCATAAAAGGGAGTGGTCCCACTCCCATCCTGTTGTGTAGTGCACCCATATACCTTTTTATATTATTATTATCCATTTTTATTTTATATGATTCAATATCACTTATTATTGTAATTTTTTATATTCATACATAGTGAATGAATTTCCACCCAACCAGACATAAATACTCTCCGCGGTCCACCTCAAATATTATTTATTTATACATTTCAATAATATTTTTTTCACATTAATACATAATCCATGCACAACCATTAATGTTTTTTATAAATTTCTTTTTTAAACATATTAATGTCTGGTACTGCATCTGGAAGGTTGTAGTTCATGTAGACCCCTATATGATAGTTGGGGTGGTTGGGGTCAAACAAAAATGCCTTAGAGGTGATATCTAGTGAATGTGATCAAAATGAGGTAGTCGATAAAATGAGTATTATTATTACATCATGAGGAGTTCTATTATTTATTTTCCAAAATAGGTGACCGGGATAGAGTCAAGGGATTGGTATAGATGAATCATCAGTTACGGAGATAGGTTGATAAATATTTGGGTGAATAATAGTGTGTTGTGGTGACAGTTTGAGGGGGTGGATACCACATCAGTGTGGGTTGAGGATTTGATCCATGGTAATAACACTGTGTTGGTAGAAGATATGAAAATCAATTAAGAATGGTAGGTCCATGGAACATCCATGATAGTGGATGATGTCTTGATATGGGTTATGGGATGATGACATAGAGTTCCATGCCAATGCACACCGGTTGGTGTTGACATCATAGAAGGGAAATAATTGTAGTAATGATTGTAATTTTCAATGAATGAGGTCAGTTAACCCTCACTCAATAGGGGGTGGAGGTGGTGGTATGGTGGTAATTTGTGGTAGTGTGTCATTGTGTTTGATGAGATGATTGTGGTTAGTCTTATTTCATCGGCATGAGGGTCATGTAATGCAAGTCATAGATAGGTCATTAGATCATCGGTTTGTTGGGGAGGTCCATTATTTGGTGGAAATGCCTACAACAGTGTTTAGAATGTAACGACGGTTCTTAGGTGATGCAATATATCAATGTTGATGTTTTGGCCTTTGGTACATAGGTATGGACCCTATGGGATGTAAAAAATAGCCCATTTGAGGAATAATTTTTATTTTTCATCATTATAATATTCGAAAGTGCACTTTAAGACTATATAATGTACAAATAAATAAGGGATTTATGGGTAGGTTATCCCTAAGGTGGGATATGAACTACATAGTGTCATTGGGGTGTGGTGTTTGGGTGTTATATTACACTGTAATTTTTTCCCAAAGCACATTAATATATATATATATATATATATATTTACACACACATTATATATATATATATATGTTATTCTTCGACCCCACATATATAGAAACACATTATATATATATGTTTTTATGTCCACAGACACACATATAAATGTATATGTATATATATAACCCTATATATATACCCACATTATATATATATATATATATATATATATATATATATATATTTTGTGTGTGTATTTATATTGTGACCCCGTATTTTTGTACATGAATATTAATTATTTTATTTAAAAATTAAATAAATTACGAAAAAAACACACCTAAGGACCATAATATTTTAGTGCCCTTGAAAATTTAGAACATAACCTTCTAATCTGGTGAAAGATCATCAATGTTCCCCCAATAATATATTCATATTTAGAACTCTTCATAGAAATTCCCTTCATGAAACTATTTATCCTAACCTGGTGAATTGAATCCTAAGAATGGTTTATCTCATATTCTCATTTAGTGTAAACAAGGGAAATAAATAAACATAATGTGAGAATAAGGGTATGCGAACCAGAGAATAATATATGAATAGCATACCATGTATTTCCCATATCAAAATATTATGTTATGAAATAAATATTATATTTTTATAAGATATGAATCATAATGAAATCAAATTACTTGAGTCATGAGAGTGTAACATTCGAAAAAGATATTGAATTTTGGAATATAGATAGACATAGAAAATACTTTCCATAGTAGTAAAGGACCATTTAAAAGACTTATCAGGGCACTCCACAGGTATAAATACCTTATATGTAGGACACACCACCATCCCTAGTTGAATCCCTATCCTTAGAGTGTAATGGGATCCCTCCCCAAACCATCATAGTAGTCATATTTCACTCCGAAGACCATTATAGTGGAAAATTCTCTTACTGGACCTGGTTCACTCTCCAGACCATTTCTGTCTATCTCATGAGATATAAATCATTACCCAATGCACTGGAGGGAGATATTGGTCCCACCAATCACATAATTAAAATCATATGTATATATTACCATAGATAATAAAACATTCATCATACTATAAATAATTAAATTAAATGGTTCTCAAAAAACCTTCATCAGATATTTTATTTTGAGAAAGAGAAAGATTTCAAAATCATTTCATTAAATACTCATAGAATATCCCATGGAAAAATAAGAAGGTTTCATAAAATATTTATCATGGTATAACCCATGGATGTGAAACGAGTTCCATAAAAATTTCACTATATATTAACCTCAAGAAAAGAGGTCAGTTTCATAATCAGTTCATAATTCCATTATAGAATAACCAATGGAAAAAGAATCATGTATCATAAGAATTTATTCATGGTATAACCCATGGAATATAAATAGGTTTCAAAATCATCATTCCATTATAAAACATTTAGATAAGGAAATAGAATTGTATCCTTGGTTTATATACCCAACAACGAATAAATTAAATCAAAACATTTCATATTAAATGGAGAATGATTTAAAAAGATAAATCACTATGAACATTTATTGAGGAAGATAACTTTTCTTTTATAATCAAATTATTAAAATAGAAAATATTTTATAAATCATTTTCTTTGAAAATCCATTTGATAAAATTAGAAATGAATCTCTAAAAATCATTTGATATATTTTTTAGGAAATTAAACATTTAGATTTGAAAAATAGTTTTTATAGAATAAATATATTTGAAACGAGTTTTATTTTAGAAAAACCATCAGAACAAGTAATTTAAGATTCAAATCAAATAGTGTTCATGATGTAATGAAATATTTTTCAAGCCATACATGTTGATACAAATATTCCTTTTACAGTTTTACTATGTCCCAAAAAGACATTTTTTGTAAAATGATATAAAGATTCCTCTAAAATAATTGTAAAAATGGAAACATAGGTAAAAACAAAATTAATAAATCATATTAAAATTTTTGAAAACATTTTTTTAAATATTTGTAGAAAACATGTATTTTGAATTAAAAGTGTTTTCGACCAAAAGGATGAATTTTCATAAGAAAATATTTTTTCGACTCTTGAGTACATGACGATAGAAAGATGATGGGGTAAAATTTATTCTCATGAAATAAATAGAGGAGAATTAAATTCATGCTATTTTATAGATGTATCCTAATATTATATCTTAAGAAACATATTAATAAAAAATCAGGATAAATGATGAGATTGTAGCATTAAATCAATACCAGATTGTTAACATTGAAATTTAATCCCCATAAAAGAATATCATTAAAATAAACATAAAATATCATGATGATAAATAAATAAATTATATTTAATGATATTGGGGCGAGATATAGAAATCTTAAAACATATAGGGGAATAATATAACCATTTGACTCTAAGAAGGGAAATTGAGACAATAATCCCTTATAACATTTGTGTCGTTTGATCCATAATCCCTATGAAAGATATATCCTAAAATGGATAATTAAATCAACATAAATTCAAATAAAAAAATAATAAAATAAATATATTGTTATATATACACTATATAAAATAAATAGTTGATGAATATTGCATGTGTCCCAGAGTACTAAAATGTTAAATGAAAATCAAATATGTTAATTCTCGACTTCCATTGTACATGTTCGAACCTGAAGTAAAATATATATGGTTCTATTATTCATATATTATATAACTATAATATTATATATCATACCATATATGATTTACTTATTACCTTTTATTACATTTTATTAAAAATTACTTGTGTAAATAACGTTTCAAGAATTAACTACTTTATTTTTCATGTGTATTATGATTTGTTATTTTCCTTCCTCTTACTTTGAACATGATTACATACATTATTGGATAATAATAATTTTATAATTATCATATCTATACATTAACTAAACTTCTAATACAAACAATTAAGGTTTTTTTGAGAAATTTAGTATACTAGGTTAATAGAGATGGTAGGTCATTCGTACAATAGACTAACACATCAATTTTTCAACGACCATTGTGAAAATGAGGAATGTAATGATAAACGTTATATAATTAAAATAATATATTAAATAAAATATTATTTATTTAAATATATTAATTCATACAATCCATGTTATGTGGTGATGAAATTATATTATCAGATCACTTCTTGAAGGTGGTAGTCTACACGTACATGGATGATGTTATCAATATTCGGTGAGTGAATGGAAAATAATGAAACTGAAATATTATATTTTCATAATTTTAAATATTTATTTTATATCATAATTATTCTATTTATTCATATATTTTAATTTAATTCATCATCATTATTTTTTATTTAAAAAAATTGCGAAAACGAATCACGTCATTTTGTGGGGTGGTCGTCTTCTGTATACACGAGTGACAATATCATATCCCCTTCGAAATGGGAAGTAAAAAAGGTATATATGATATACTAACACCATATGTATAATTATATTATAAATATTATATATATACGTTAGTTATATCATCATACATAGCCTTGAGAGGTGGTAATGGAATAATGAATGACATCAATTCATTAAGCGGTAATCCGATGTACATATAAATGGTGATATTGTAACCAATTGGATTTATGTGGGGATGGTTATAGTTAATTAAATTATAATAAAAATTTCTTATTACATTTAATATACTATGCTTATAATATCATAAGTTTTTAGTCATAAATTATGTATAATGATGAATAATTTAAATAAAAATACACTTTGAAGAGTGTTACCTCTTCTTCGAGTAACCTCATTTGGTTTGAACCAAAAAAATGCATAGGATGGGATTCTATTAAAGATGAGGCCACTAATATTATAGTATATATGTTTTCAATTGATTTGGGATGGTATTTATTCTAACAAAAATTGTTTTATGGTTTGAAGGGGAGAGGAAAGCGGGTGACCTTTTATAAGTATGGTGAGTGACACACTTAGAAGTTTTTTAATGAAATAATTAAACGAAGAATTATTAATGGAAAGGGAACAAATAAAATACCATTATCAATAATATAATATATATTTTCTAAATGTTTCTATAAAATGGGTTTTTAATTATTTCATAATTTTTAAACAATTTAACTTATATTTAGACCCCTAATAGTCACATTTTTACCTTAACCAAGTGAAATAGTTTTTACACATATTAGTAAAAATTTTGGTTATAAATTACGTTGAGCTTATTAGATAATTAATATTTTTATTATTTAAAAACATTAATAAATATTTCAAAATTCCATTAACATACATGGTAAAAATTTATTTGAATTTAATCCCAAGATGCAATGAGAGGTGGGTTTTCAAAGGGTAAATATTCAAAAGCTAACCTTGTTTTCATATAATAATTCAATATTAAAATGATTAAAATAGAATTAAATGAAATAATATATATATATTATTTAATTTTTATTTAAAACAAATTTTAAATATAATTTATCATTTCAATAAAATAAAATGAAGTATTTAATTAAATTGTTTTCTTCACTTTTCATCTAAAAAATTAAAATTTTGAGAAAAAACTAAAATAATTGCCCGTAGATAATTTTAATATTAGAATATAAAAAATGAATATTATTTTTTAAAATAAATTTTATAAATTTGGTTTCAAATTACATTAAAATAGTATCTCCAATTTTGATAAAACTATTTTTCAGATAATATAGTTTTATGTTTAAAAATAGATTAATTCTTATCACCTCTAAAGAAAACACAAAAGATGAATGTTAAAATATTGATTGAATATAAAATATATAAACAAAATTAAAGTAATTTTCTAAAAATTACTTGATTAATTTATTTAGGGAAAAGAAATTTTATTGCATAAAAATTGTATTTAAAAAAATTCCACTATTTTTAATGGGGTTTTTCATTTATAACAAATTGGTCAGAATTGAATTAATTATATATACATGTGTAAAATATCATGTAATAATTTAGATATTATTATTCATACCCTTCATTCTAATGGGTAGTGGATAAATTACGTATTAAATAATAATATTTTAATAGTATATTATGTTTCGTTTACACTTCGTGATAAATGTAATGCATTCAAAATAAGGGATATTATGTAACAAATTTAAAATTTAGTATTTTTCATAACATAAGATAACCTTATTTTTATGTGTAAATAAATCCAAACTCAGAGTTGTATGTATTGAAATGTTTAGAAATGATTAAATTCATTAGTAAAAATAAATTTTACTAAATCTTAGGGTGTTACAATTCACACAAGCAAACACACACACACATATAAATATATTTACTCATCCAATATAAATATTTATATATATATATTAATTTCCTCACACGTAAATATTATTTTGTTGTTAAATAATAATAATTATAAAAAATTATTAATATTATAAAAAATTGTCTCCAATCAATAACAATATTAACAATTTAAAAAAATCTATTAAATTGTGATAACAGTACATAAATTTTTATTGACCAAATAATTTCATTTATGTGACACAACTAATAATACCACAAGTATGAAAAAACCTCTTAATAAATATTCATATGTATAAAAGTGTCACCCATTAATTAAAAGAATATAATTAGACAAGTAATTTCAATTTTCCTTCAACAAAAATAAAAATAAAAATATATTTATTATTACCATTTCATGGGATGTGTCCAAACACCTGACAACCGCAATGATAATGTTGCACCTATAGTAAAACATGTATTTTGGACTTAATGGTGATTTAGTATTTATCATATGATACATATTAAAGATATATTATAATATTCTCAGAAAAAAAATATAATTAAAATATTAAATAAATTATCCTCAGTTATGATTTTACGAAATTCCCAGTACACAAAATTATTAATTTATGCGATGGGTAATTCTTATATCCAGGACCTAATGATGGTCTCATATTTCCCTTATGAGATGTTGTTAAGATGATATTTCATTATTTTTGAAAAATAGTTCACATACATAATATAATATATTTCATATTTTTATTAAATAAATATCGAAAATATATAGCCTCATAATTACCTGATAACTCTGCTCCTGACTAAAATGTACCCAAAAATATCTTTATACTAATGAATGTACATGAATTACAACACATTTTCAGTCTAGCATCCTTTTTCCTCACTCAGACACTACCTTAGAAGATTCCTTGGATGTCACCCACCAATATAATTACTCACTACTAAACATGCTAGTCTATAGAGTTATAATTAGGTAGGATACCGGAAATAAAGGTGTACCTTGTTGAAATAAGTCATTCATTTAGTAAGTTGAACCATTATCATTATGGGGTGTTACATTCACCACCCCTATAATAGATGTTCCATTTTTTGGACCCTATTTTTTATCTCAATGAGTGCCACTGAATTTTGTGTAAGGTTCTTCCTCTAACACCAATGTATCTACTAGGCCATGCTGACATCACATACACCCATCCATAACATCTTCATTGGGTCCTCGACCACCCAGAACCACCAATAGGCATGAATGCATGTGGTCCTCTATGCTGGTCCCACCCATGTGTCTCAATAGATCACCTCATGGATGAATGTACCCCTAAGACCGCATATG
Organism: Viscum album; assembly: GCA_963277665.1. Lineage (NCBI taxonomy): Eukaryota > Viridiplantae > Streptophyta > Magnoliopsida > Santalales > Viscaceae > Viscum > Viscum album. The sequence goes on from OY728119.1 coordinate 2,128,785,646, forward strand.
TTAATTCTAGTGTTCTTTTTTCTCACTCACACACACCCGGAGAAACTTCCTAGGAGGCCATCCATCTCGATAACTACTCTAGGACACGAACACTTAATTATGGATTTATAATCAAATAGGATCCCTAAAATAATGGTTCACCATATTGAGATGATTCATATTACATTTTCATTTTACCCTTTATCACTTTGGTTTATTACACTTATACTCCATTGGGAATATATGTTATTGATACCATCCTTATTTTTTCTCTGGATGGTTTATCGTTAGTTTGAAAAAATAAGAGTACTAACATTCACATTCATGATTAATTTTTTATACATTAACTATACATTGAATCATTAAATTTATAATGATCATTAGACATTAATTTTTTCTTAAATAACCATATTATTTGAATCCAGTATATGATTATTTATTAATCCATATAACATTTATACATATGGTATTTAGATTTGAAATTTATTTTATTTACTACGGAATATATTGATAAAACCAAATTGAATAATGAATAATGATTTTTATTGATAGGAATTTTTTTTAGGAAATTCATTGATCATTCTATATATAAGAAAAAAAGTGGACATGTAGGGACTATAGGGGCCTAAAAATATTTATACCTTTAATGCATTGGTAGTCTCATGAGAATAATTTCTTTTCTAGACATACTTAATAGAATTTTTATACATACCCAACTATTAAAATTTGTTTGTACAAGGTCATGATAGTAAAGGTTTAATGATGTCTAAAATCCTGACATCAAATGTTATGAATTTATTTCATTTATAATTTTGTTATTATTGTCCATGATATTTAAAATTAATATTATTCATTGATTAACATCAAAGAAAAATTTCAAATTTATATGGAATTATTTGATCAACATTAATTCCTACTATTTTATTTTTAATTATAGTGTTATCTATTAATTGATAATTGTTTTTTGTTATTTACCTTTCTATATTTCTTATTAATTTTTTATTCATTAGGAATTACATTATATGTAACCCTTAATTAGAATTTGATCTCACCCTTATTTTATTTTCGTATCCTAGGATATGAATAAGATGTTTTTAAATGAGTTCACCGATAGAGAATATATAATTTCACTATATTTAAATTTATGTTTTCAATTGTAATAAATGAATGATGTAAGTATTTATTTTACTAGGACTTATAACCACTCAGTCATTTGGGATGTGACAACTTGTATCTTATTATAATATTATAAATACACCCCTGATTATTTCCTACTAGACTCACTGTATTTGAAATTACTATTTATGATCCTCATTTATAATTATTATACTGATATAAATACCTGTTTTCTTTTACATATTTTTAACACCAGGTGTATGTAATCATTATCTCCTTGATCTATTTATACATTAACTGTGTTCATATTCATTCCAAGTAACGATTTATTCATATAATGATGATGAAATGTAAGTGAATATATTCTACATGATAGTTTTATAAGGTATAATTACATTCTATGCTATTTTTTGTATATATATAATATTATACTAGTAAATATTTTCCTATAGTCATTCATGATATAAATTCATATGATAGTCCAAGTGAGTGATTAATCTGACCTAAACATGATCGTTCCATGTTTTTTGGATTATTATGAGGTGGTTTAGAAGGAATGTAATTAAAATAGAAGCATAATGATCTAATTTTGTTCTCATTAGTGTGATATATTATAATTATAAATAATTATATGGGGATGGTAATTTATTTAATTACATTATTTATAAAGAATAACATATTTTCCTAATAGTTTTTCTACTTTAAATGAATTTATTAATGATAATGGTTTGTTAGTAAAATCCTTAGTAGGTTCTCCTGATAATCACACCCAAAAAGTAATTATATAACAGAAATAATTTTTATCCATTAATATGATCCTTATTACCCTCTATTTAATGTGTTGATGAAATTAAAAACAAAAATCCATTATTCCATGAGGGCAATAGACCACTCAAATGAATGGTCAACTATGTTATTTTTTATTGAGCATTGGAAAAAATAATATGGTTTATTGTTTTATAACAATAAAATTGAAATATATAGACTTATTATTCGAAAAATTTACCTTTTATACCGGATCTATATGCATGTGATCTAAAACCAAAAACGGTGCATCCATGATCCGTCAATCTACAGAAGACACAAATGAATGTTTTATTTTTCTAAATAGAAAATAGAAAATAAAATTAATTATTATTAAAATAGATTTATAGAATTAATTATATAATCAATAATTATATCATTATATATTTATTTGAAAAAATAACTATAAAATAATATTATAAATGAAATAAGATAAGTAAAAATTATTACCCATGTTTAGACATTTCACGTTTCCTCATAAGATCCCTTGTAAATAAATGTCATTGGATAGTCTCTTAAGAATGTAAGATAATGAGAGTGAAATATTTTTAGTGGGAATTTAAAAATGAATTTTTTTTAAATAGGAAACCAAATTTTTAGAATTTACTTGATGAGGTGAAGAGAGGGCCCATGTATAAGTGCTCATGATTGAATTTTTAAAATATTTCAACATTATAAAAGGGGGGAATATGTTAAACAAGACATGTTAATTCAGAAGAGTTAAATAATTTTTTATCGAAGAGATAAGGTATTGGAAAAATATATAAAAATAATTATTAGGGGTGGTTTGGGATTCTAGGAAAAGATGTTTGGAGATGGTTGTTTTGGATTATAGGGGTCATCTCTTGCGGGTGTTACAGTGGTGGCTTTGGGATGATTCTTTTTTCGACAAATGCTAATTTTTAAGATGGTTTGGTATTTCCATTATTGTTGTATATTATTTTGGTTTTTTGTCTAATATTGAGACTTTTTTAAAAATGAAATGTTTGGTTATGTTTTTCAGCCTTGTGATTTTTATTGTTATGTGTTGTTTGTAGTTTTATAAATGATTAAAATCATTCCCATGATATATTATCGATACCTAAGAACTGGTTTCTAGCCTGTTGGTATCTCTAATACCCTTCTTTACATGCCATGGTTTGGTCGGGTGTCGGGTTGGATGGAACACAATCTTGGTTCATGAAATATATTATATCATAGGGAGGTTATCACTATTTTAGATCGAGTTATTTTTGGGAAGAGTCTGGATATATATAATCTTGGGCTGTCAGGGCATCAGGTTCAGATTGTGAGTAGGGGGATTAGATAGAACACCCTAAGACATATCATGTGTCTCCATGGGATGTTGGGATTTATTTATTTCACTTCTTCACTAGGTGAGACGTGAATTTTGGACACTGTATATAGACACTATGTGTGGGAGAAGAGTAGTTTGGTTTGGTTGTCTCTTTATTACGATGGGTTTTGATTTTGTTTTATTTATGGAATGTATTTATATGTTGTGATTAAGGAAAATATCCATAGTGGTCACATTGAGGGTTTTTCTAGTGATTATTGTCATTTTGTAGTAATATTAATCCCCAAATCCTTTTTATGCACTCACATGAAGAGCCCAGAGAGAGTTAACCCTCACCAATTGATCATAGATTTTTGAAAGGCTTGTAAACACTAGACCCATATAACCATCCCACAAGTGACCCTCATTTGATACTCATGTACTATCTCCATCCTAGAAACCTATTTTTGGTCCATTGAAAAAAAGTAGATTTGGTTTAAAATGAATATATGATATCAAATTGATCATAAATTCACCCTTCAGGAATAAAAATTTCATTCAGGTGTTAATGATGTCAAAAGTTATATAAAAAAATATTATAAACCATATGAATCCACATTTATACTTCCTTATCTTGAATATCCAAGACCATATACAACATCATACACAAAAGTAACAATAATTTTCATAATATACTATGTAATAACATCTTCGTGTACATAGGTATTAAATCACCTTTATCATTTTTTTATTATTCTATATACTCTTAAAAATTAATAATCTATCAAAAAACACCAATTTAGGGATTTAGGGTAGTAAATTAAATTTAAAATAAAAAACAATGAATAATTTATTTCCTGAGGTTATCCAAAATATGAGTATACAACATCCATAAATTTTACATAAATCTAAAAATGAATAAGGAATATGGATCCATTGAAGGTATTTAGGTAAAATGGGATGAAGTAGGAGTAGATTAAACATACGAGATGTGTTTATATGTTTTATATAATTATTAATCTAATTAAAGATTTATAATTTTTTTTGGTTCTATGTGCCTATTAGATGGACAGTAGTTACCTTTTGTTTATCCTAAGGCATTATTATCCACCTTCGACACCTAACCAATTTCTTGGAATACCTATATTGTATATCAGGTGGTTTCAACTATATTTAAAAGAAAAATATCAAATATAATTATGTAAAAAGTATTTCACTATTTGGTACCTAGTATAATAAAATATCCTAAATGGGTACTTAATATGACTCCATTGGGTAACTATTTAATCTTTTGTAAAATATATATATACAATAAACCTTAATTGGTTACCTTTTGGAATCTTTTGAACTATAAAAAAATACCACCAGCCCCTCATCCACTCAAAACATTTAATGGTCCTCCAATATTCAAGAACATACATAAAACCATTCCATATTAATACAGTCACACATGAAAACATGAGCACAAAATGATCTCAAAATCAGTGGTCATTAAAAATACCCAACAATAAATTTTATCATCTTTGAGATGCTGCCTCATACACCTCGTGAGATCTACTCTAGCTACTAGAACTCATGTTATGATGTTAAATCATAAATTATTTATGGATATTATTATACCACCACAACACCCAATATAGATGAAATTAGTTTTCATAGAATAAATTTCCAATCATAAAATTAATACATTTCTATCATACCCTAAATGATCTACCCAACCACAATTTGAGCATTCCCAAAATGATTACATCTAAAATAATCGAAATGATAAATTCACTACACTATATTACTATGAATTACAAAATTCTGAAATACAATAGTTCCCATTATTCTTCTCAATTATAAGATATATTATCCTAGTAAAAAACATATAATCGTTTGATAATAGATGTATGTGTCTATATCCATCATCACTAGTCTTTGAAATTACATTTATAGCTCTTTTTCATGACTATGAATCAGTTTAATATCATTGCATGATCCCAAATATATGATTTGAGTCTTAGTGTACAATGTAAAATAAAAAAACATTTCCCTTACTTTAAGTCATTTTACATTAAAATCATTGATTTGTGTATAAACATTCCCCAAATTTCATTATATCTTCTATGTATCCCTAAGAACTGACTCCTTTGAAGATCACAACTCATTCTATAGTTATTGAGTTTTCTAAAAACCAACTATAACTCAAATAATTTCTTTTTATCATACTTAATAATAGCATTCTTATCGTATGTTGGGATTGTTATGAACACCGTTCCTAATATTCACCATAAGTAACTCTGTATAAAATGAAAACTACATATTGATAGATAGAATTATCCCTAAAATATGTATAACCATATTTTCATCATATTACACAAATTCATAAAACATTCATCATATACTTGAAATTATTAATCCCAATCCATTGTTTTTGTATGTATCACTCTTCGATCCAAGGATATCTTGGAACCCCAAACTACTAATATTCAATATCAGGTCACCCATTCTAACTAATGACCATTAAACCACATCCCATAGGAGTCAACTTCTAGCCATAACCATATTGAATAATAATCATCAATAAAATACTTATAAATTTACAAGAAAAAATTAATGAATGAATTATAATCATATCCTTAAAATGGTGATATCCGTTAATTTTATGTAATATTCACATTCAAGACAATAAACAATGTACTATTCGACTAGAAGATGTGTAAAACCTCTGAAGATACCTCATATTGAAATACATGACCAATTTAAATGGTTTTATATTTATAATGTGTTTGTACATTCCACGTCATTCTATATTTGAATAGAATTATAGAATGCTTATTATTAGGTCACAAGGTTCAATAACAATACTAATGGATGACTGAACATCTATCATTTGGATTATCCATAATATTCTTCAATTTCTATGACACTGCCAATATACTCGTAAAACACCAAAAAATAAGATTCATTTTTAATTCCTGAATTCTATAATGTACCTCCAAGCAGGTATCTCAGAATGAGGTGGCTACGTGAACCTACAATGAATATATTATACTACAGTCTATAAAAAATTACATTATAATGTTTCCCTAAAAACAATGATATATTATTGAAGAAAATCTAAAATTCAATGAATATATCTAACAACATATTTACATATTGGTTATTTTCCATTTTCACCAATTTAATTATGTTAAATAGAATAAGATAATATATTCACTTATAAAATACAGAGTTTAAGTCAATCTATTAGACTCCATCAATCTATTTTCATCTATATTTTGTTCCACTATTTATAAGAATCATTGTCAATAATTGACATATCCATCCCCTCTACATTCAATAATATATTCCTAATCTATTTATACAACAATTAAATATTTTAACTCTATCTTCAAGTTCCATGAGACCAAGTTCCACCCCCAGAATATTGGTAGGGCATTCCTTTAAATTCCTAATATTCATTTCTAGTCACTAATATTATATCTATGAGACCATAATCAAAATCGATTAAATTCTCAAAAAAACCCAAAATAAAGGATGTATAACCAAGATTAATGAATTTATTAAATATCTACATCATATTAGATCAATGATCTGTATATTATTTTTGATAGTTCAAAAAATCTAACCGGTCAATTTGAGTAAATTCAATTAGTGGAGGGTTTAGAATATTTTACACGGGGTTTGGAGGAAAATATGGTTATGTATATCATATTTTATCTCATATTTTTCATACATTGTAGATTCATGGATACACAGTAGAATATAAGTAGTTATGATGGGTATAGGTCATACGTGACATAGAGGATTGAGATTAGTTTTTTAGTGTTACTATCATTTTTTAGAAATGCTCTGGTAAATAGAGGGGTTTTAGTAAGTTTATGAGTTTATTACAAAAGTGGATTTGGTTTGGAGGTGTTGGATATGTCATTGATTCTGGATGGAGTGAGTTTGGGGGTGCATTTATTTTCAGGATAGTTGCATCATGGAGTAGGGTTGTGGTGAAGTCTATTTATATGAAAGGGTCTTGCGGTGTGGTCCTTAATATAGTTGGGTAGCCCCATATTAAATATTATTGGATATGTGCCTTAAATATGACAATGTTTCTTATAGGTTTCTCTGATTATCTTGGATATGGAGCGGTGGTTCCCTCTATGTTGTAATCCCATTCTTTTTTTGTAATTTGATGGCATTGTGAAGTAGGTTGTGTCGTATTCTTATGTTTTATAGAGCACCTATAAAATACACAACCCCCTTGAACACAATAATTATGATTAATTTATCCCCAATTCATGGGAGTCCCAATTGGTTTTATGAAGTTATTTTGTCTCTCTTTCAATGGATTTCATATCCATCATTGGATGAGTGATAACTAGTGGTTTTGGGGATTCCCCCCTCTTCCCATCATTTATTCCTATTTTTCATCCATAGGAGGTTACTTTTAAATTAAAAATATTGTTTTGATGGTTTTTGGTATGAAAAAGTTTTTTTAGTGTTGTAATTAGGGATATTGAGGTGTTCTTCATTGAGGGGTTAGGCGATGATCTCCATATCATTAAAGCCTTGTGTAATGGTTCAAGAAGATCAATTTTATGTCGGAGGATCCTTCATTTCACATTTATTTTTATCATACATGAGGGGTTATGATATTTTTATCTTTTGGGAAGAAAATATTCATAATCTAAATAAATAAATAGAACTGGTTTGACTAAAATGAAATGGGACAGGGAATGAATCACATGTTTTTTAACCATATATACTATTGTTATTGTGATTTTATAGGATTGATGTCTTTTTTTGAAAACCATTATCAATGGGGGATTGGTTTTCATTTGGTTAATGTTACTATGAAAACCTTATTTTGTGGTTATTTTTCATCACCACGAATGAAAGGGACTATTTATATAAATTTGATAATATAAATTGGTTTCACAAGAAAAAACTATTTTTTGTGAGAATTCAATTAAAATATAAAATGGAATGTGAATGATTTTAAAGAAATTATGTGACAGTGTGATGTGTGGATATGATTTGTAGTTATGGGGTGTGGGGATGAAGTGTTGTGGTTCCATGTAAAGTGTGACAGTTTTTATGACATATTGTTTGGTGTGTATCTATTGTAATTATAAGGTGGTTATTGATATGAAATGGTGATAGTGTTTCAGATGGGAGGCATGGGAAAGATGGATTTTTATGTATTGTGGTGTGTTGTGATAGTTTCCTTGGTAGTAATGGAATCAAATTTGAAATGAATAATCCAAATTGAATGGATTGAAATGGTAATGATTTCATGAAATAATTTGGGAAGTCTTGTTCAATTTGGTGGATGTAGAAATGTTAAATAAATTGTATCATTAATTAAAAGGTATGCTAATGGGAAATCTAAATATTTTCTAAACATGAAAGGAAAGGAATGATGTTTTGGTGTTACATTAAACTATGATGTTTCACATTTATTGGTGGAAATGAATATATTAAAGGATTTGAGGCTTGGTGTTGATGTTGGGTGTTAGCATAATTCTATTATTTTGAAACCCAAATTTTGTTTTTTGTTTGGATATATATATATATATATCACTTTCCTTGTTATTCTAATATACACCCCATTCATGTCGAGAACATTGTGATGACTGAAAAAAATAGGGTGTGTATTTCCAAGAATCTTGGTCGTAATGATAGATGGTTGTCTACCCGCACTTTCTATATCACTCTTCCATGAAATTTTGAAATTAACAAGCATTGATGGAGATAATTAAAAACGTTATCTATGGTGAAATTTGATGATATGGATTATATTTGGGTTATGTATGGTTGTAAGAGGGTTTAGGTTAATATCTTTCATATTCATCATACACTATAATTTTTGTTATGTATTATAGGTGAATATAAGTAGGGAAAGATGTGATGCGATGAAATATGTGAATATTGTAGAGATATTATGGGATTATCTAGGTTTTTTCATGAGAGGATTGATGTGATGGCCTAGGTGACTTGGGGAAAGATTTTTTTGTTGGCAGAGGTGTCTATAAGATTTATTTTATAAGGAATAGATTGGAGATCCAGATCAAAAGACATTGGGGTGTGGAAGATAAAAACTAGTGGGAAAGTGGTTTGAGGAATCATTTTATTGATATGATTTTTATTATATTGTGATACATGGGAGTTTAATGTTTTGGTCATTCCATGTGGAGGGTGGGATTGGATATTTTTCCTATTTATGTGTTTTTGGTTCTGATGTTTGACCATCAGTGAATTAATTTGATTATTTGAAATATGCATGAGATAACTTCGGTATAATATTATTGAGTATATTTGTATGTTCACCATATATATATATACACACACTATTTTTTAGGTTTCTATGAGGACTAAAAGGACTATGGTGGATATTAATACCTAGGCCTTTAGACTTTTGTTGTATCACTACCTAAGATTTTCTTATGGGTATTTATTTGGAGATTCATTTTATTTTTTATACATAAATTATTCATGTGAGATCGTTTTTGTTATATTATTTTATACAATGTCATGGAGTTTCATACAGTTAGTTTATCCATGACCCCAATCATATTTTCTAGAGGGTAATGCCATACATTTACGTGAGATTTTTTTACCCTCGAGTATTGTGACCAACCCTTGGCCTACTAAAGGTGGTATTATGGGTTTATTACCTATATTAATTCATTGAAATACTATGATTGGTACCTTAGGTGGAAGTGGGTCATCACTGAGGGGTATCAATGGTTTTGGTTGAGGGATAGGATGAGGATTGGAGGTAGGAATTTTGAGGATTTCATGAGTTGGTAATGAAAAAATATCAGTTGGTATTGTTGTGTGACATAGTCTAGATATGAATAACTATGATATGAGACTTTAGATCCCCTAGGGTATGAAAAAAGGACGTTGAGCCTCCCAAATGACCATGTGATGTGGTACCTCTTGAAGGTAAACAACCTAGGGGAGGTACAAGCATCAATATTTCTTATGCTCTTATTTTAATTGGGTGGTTTTGGGATGTTAAATTTAAATGAATAAATATTAATGAAATTTTATACTACCATGATTTTGAAATCCTTGATTTCATTTCAGTTATGGATCTCGGTCTTCAACCTTGAGTGGATCAGGTAGTTGAGTTTTATCAAGCTGATCTTGGTTCGTCTCTAGAGGGTATATCTAGTTCAGGGGGATGATTAGTTGTTGAGGATGTTTCACTCCATTCAATAGAATCCCTTATAAATTTATGGGTCCAACATATCTATTATGGTGAGCGAGAGATAACAGTAGGCACAAGATATCAATTTCAATTTGATTTAATCCCCAAAATAGTGATTTTTCCAATTGGTGGTTATTCTTATTTAACTATATACACATTAGTAGTGGGTGATGTTTATTATTGAGAAAAAGGGGGTGGATGTTTCAACATTTTAATATAAAAATAGGTTCAATGATTACATTATCTCAACGATATTTTAGGTAGTGAAGAGCCATGATCTTCTCTCTCTTTAGAAATGGATCGCATCTTTATAAGTTATTGAGATCACTTCCAAGGATCTATTACATTTCTCCCTAGAGTATTTTCCTAATGAGGATTTCAAATCATGCTACTCTGAGGAGGAACTCCACCCTTCTATGTAGTATATAATTAACCATTTGATAAACCCATCACATCTAGGGTTTCAAAAGAAGGTTGATGTAATCAACCATATACAGAAATTATGAAGTTTACCATAAGAGGGAAACTAGCAAGGTTTCCTAATGGGTAATGTTATATGTCAAAAGTATCCTTCATTTATCCCTTTATGGATTCAACCCTTTTGTAGTCGACCTCATTAGCATCATTTCCATACTTATAGAGATATATGTTTTCATTCAAATTTTGGAGCCCTTGGTATAGTGTGATTTTTCTATGGGGGTTGTGCTCATCATCAGAATCAGTTCCTAGTAGTTCTCAATGATTAATATGGTGGAGGTGGTCAAGTTCAACGTTAGCCTTAGCAATAGTCTCCAGTGAGTCCATTTTAATAAAAAGGGAAACAGTTTTATGCTCCCCTAAGAGGAGATTGAGTAGATAGTGCTCAGCTTTAGGATGATTATCATCTTTATGTATTGTGATCTTATCATAGATTTGGCGTTGAACATTAGAACAGAGGCAGGGGAGCTGGGAAAGGTCTCCAAAAAATTGTGGGGCAAGAAACAATAGTGGTTACATGGATCATTAAAGGTATGATATATTTATAATATTCCCTTTTCATCCTTGTTTAATTTGGTATTGTCACACTCCATTGTTTCAAAAGTTCTTTTTTGATCTCTATGGATATATCGATATAGTCCTTATGTGCCCCTTATTTCAAAGTCACTTGTTGGAGACCAAAATAGCTTGTTTGATGTGTGTGGGGGTGTAGACTGATAATGGTTCCACATTATTCATATTTGGATGTTTTTTTACTATTAATGTAGCCATATGTGGTCATCTGTGATATTCACTATTTACATTCAATGATTTTTATTATTAACTACTTTTGGAGGAGAGTTGTGTTCTTATATATGGATGGTCAACAAGGAGTTTAAATGGTGAGTAGTATTTCCAATTGGAATGTAGATTTCAAGAAATGATTAATTCTTTGTTGGATGAATTATAGGTAGAGTTTGTAGGCCCTAGAATGGTGGATGTTCTCATTGTAATATCGTAGGTCATTCTTGAGGTATGGATCTCTTTAATTTTGGTTTAGTTCATTTTTTTGACTGAATGTGAATTCTTAATGAGGCCATAATAGTTTTAAGGGTTCTTATGGATTTTTAGAGGCCTAAATACATGGTTTTTTGAGGGGTTAGATGGGACAAATAGTTACTAAATACTGTGAAACATAGGCGACATTGTTTTAGTAAACCATGCGGGGAATTTTAGAAGCCAGAGTAGGACCACACAGTTCAATGAAAAAATGAAACCACGGATTCAAGAAAGTAAAGGGAGCTCTTAAATAATTAGCAGAGACCAAATCCATATTTGGAATATATTTTTCTAGCTATAATACATGATTATGCAATGGGTGTCATGGAATGTTATATGTGGCAGAGGTTACCCATGGTTTTCGAAACTGTGTGCATGAACAGTGGGGGCTCGCCCTTTGGACAGTGAACGATGTACAGTTGGTGCACAATTTTTCCGATAGTAACATCCATAAAAAATCTATTTATTTAATATTTTCAATACATCTGATATATTATATAGCTTCCAATTCACCCAACACTAATCTTATCTTGTGTTACATGAAATAATGATTTTTTCAAAGGCCTGTGTTACGTGCAAGACCAAGTTTTATCGAATAGTATTAATATTATAATTTAAATTGGAAATTATCACCTATTTGTTATATTTGATTTTATGAATATAATTAACTAACTTATTCAAATATACAGTTTACTCAAATATAAAATAAATTTATTTGTTACCAAATAAATAGTAATGGAAATAAAAATAAATTGAATATAATGGATATTTTTTATAAACTATTTGTATGCTCCAAAAAATAAATTTTAATGTAATAGATTAAATTAATTACTATTAGTGAATGATAATAATATATATATATATATATTAAATGAATTTTATTTACATTCATCCAATTTTATTGTGCATAAAATATCAGCAAATCAATTTTTTTTATAAAAATTGTGTTGTTCTTAATGTTGATTGTCCCCTTTTAGTGGAGCACATGTTTTAAAACTAAATTTTGATATAAATAAGTTTTATTTTTAAAAAATTAATTTTTTAAAAATAAGTGCAATAATTAGAATATGGGTAATTTATGTAATTTTTATAAAAAGATTCATTTTTTGATGGATAGTGAAAATTAATGAATTTCAATGGAAATCAGCCTTTTTGTTGAAAAAAACAAATTTAAATTATATTATTAATTATTTTTTAAATTAACATTTAATGAATTATACATATATTAATCCAATTTTTTTTATTTTAACAATTTTAATTTATATATTTTATACAAAACATAGTAAACTTTTAATCATTTTATCTCTAAAAATGTACTATCTTATTCTGTATGTGGGATTTATATTAAACTACTTTTTGAATCTTATATACATTTAATTTGGGAAAAGTGATTTTATATTTTTATGTAGAATTATTTATACTTCTATTAATTACAAGATAATGTTTTTTAGAAAATTGGTATGTGAAATAAGTTAAAATTAATTATAGTGATTAAGAGAGAATGAGTTTTCCAATGGAATAATCATTAAACATAATTTGAAAAATAACATATATGATTCCACAAAACCTATTTTATGACCATATTGAGGCTCTATATCATATATTGTAATGTTTTTTTCATTATGTTTTCAAGGATACAAGATCAAGCATCATTTTAATTCACTATATCAAAATATACAAGTCTTCCAGTCACCCCACTTATAAAAGGACTCCCACTCTCTAAAATGATTCACACATCTCTATCACATTTTATAATATAATCCCACCCTAAATAAATTGTTCAATTATCTCATATAACTCAATGATCCATATTTTAAGAATAAATCCAACCTAGGAAGGACTTTTGTGAAAACCAAATGGATTTACACAAATAATCAGTAATATTCATCAACTTATATTCTTTTTTTTATTTTTTTACACCACCATAAAATATCATTATACCATGATTAAATAATTTAATAAGTATTATAAATATATTTATATTTATTGATGTTTTGTATATAACCTAAAACTATACACACTTCTATCAAATGGGTTATGGAATCATCGTTCTTGTGTACGACAGACTACGACCTCACAAACCGTTGTCATTCAATTATCCATTAACTTCTATCTTGGACGGGAATAATGATGTATATAAAGATTATGTTTGATATTTATAAAATTATTATACCTATTGAGTCACTATATTTTATATTCCATTTTTATATTCCAATACATAATGGATGTGATAACATTATTCTTGTCTGTGGCTGAGTACCACCTGGCGAAGTGATGTAATTTGTTTTCACTAACACGTTGCATGAAAGGAAATAAGAGTAAAGATAATATATTTATGATATATAAATTAGATATTATGATATTTATGACCTATTTATAATAGTAAAATTATAATTTAAATTTTTCTTCTTACTTTTCTTTCACTATGAATGTGATAACATCGTTTGTGGATATGTGTACTACTGCCTCCTCAAAGTGATGTGATTCCATTTTTAATCACCACATCATTGTAATGATATATATATATATGTATATACAAGTATTTATTATGGTATTTATCATATAATTATCATTCCTTAATGATAAATGTTACATACTTTATTCCCATAATGATCCTTGTAAAATGGAAATGTTACTCATGATTATGTAATACAAAAAATATCCATGATCGTAACATTGATTCACTTATCATAAAAATATTCCATATTTGGTCCTAAAATTATATTTTATGTATAAATATAAAAATTATTTCATCATTATTATTCTCTATAATTTTAAATAATTGTATCTTTAACCAGATTCAACTAAGAAATGTCATTTTGGAAAATAATATGAATACTGTCAAAACACATGACTATAACATAATTGATTAATTATTAGTATACAACATTATTACAAGTGAAATAAAAGTGTTAATAAACATTAAAATGATTATAATGAAATTAAATAATTATTATAATTTTATAATCTTGGTAGATAAGTACACACCTGGAAAATCAAACTCAAGGTAGGAGACTTCGTATTAATTTCATTTCATTGAGTTATGTCTTGATACTATGAAAATTTATTCTTTTATAAGGTTTTATACATCCCCTTTGAAATTTTATATCATGAAGCTATCCATTGTCCTTAAATTTAATGGTTTTTATTGTTATTATATAATGGATTTTATGATTCAGGTTTTTCCCAACAGATAAGAGACATTCCTTTGAAAATGATTTATATTTTAATGTTTTCCTTCAAAATATTTCTTGCTACTATCCATGTTTTATAATAATTTTATGAATGTGTTTATATAGGGATAAAATATTTAAAAAGCAAATATTATTTATTTTTTTAATTTATTTAAATAAATCAAAATGTATTATTTTTACAATTATTATGCATAACATTTTGTCAAATTGTAAAAGTAATTTTCTATTCTTAACATATACAGTGTAAAAGACCTTTCAAACATTGTGGAAATTATTTTATTTTTATAATACAATGAAATATTTCATGTTTCCTTTAATGAAAAACTCTATTTATCATTTTTTATATTTTTGTATTGAAAATGTGTTTTTAAAATAAATTGGTATTTTTATATGAAAGTGTTTTTATATGGGTTTAAAAGATTTTTTAAAAGGGTTTTATGATGAAAATATTTTATTTAAATTATGAAACCTGAGAATTATTAGAAATATGTGAGTGTATAATAGTGTATATGAAGTGTTGAGCTTGATTACCGCTCACAGTTTAGAATGATATAGCTTATATGAACGGTTTCTCCCCATTATATCTTCTGAAAAATGGTTGAGACTGATATAAATTATACAAAGTGTCCCATTATACCTCTTAAAAGATAACTATATTTATCATATGAGGGGTCATCCACATTATGGATCTCAAATTACCTAGGTAATGGTTATTTTTTAATTCAACAATATGATTATTCTAATTAAAATGGGTTTAAAATTATTTCTCATAATATGTTATTAAAATAGATTCACAGGGTTTAAGAATTGGTACGTGAAAGGATGAAGTCAATTTCATATTTGTGGATATTTTCTGTGAAACAAATCATGATTTATTTTTTAAAAATAATATTATGGAAAAAATGATACTAATAAGAATTTTCCACTTTGTACTATATAGTTTGTATATATTTTATTTATAGCCCAATTCTATAAAACGTTAAATCTAAAATGATAATCATAGTGGAATAAATAAAATTCTTGACTAAAAAACAATATCACATACAGATTAAAGATTTTGTAGAATACATTAAATTTTCATATTATGTTAATATCCTTCCCCTATAATATTTTATATTATGGTTAAGAAGAAATAACATATAATAGTAATACTTCCATGTTGATTCATCTATAATATATCATTCAAAATGGTATTCCATAAAATAAATATGAAATATGTGGTTGGAATAATCAGAGGGGAAATGATATGTCCAAATCAATATCCCACGATGGATGGAATTAGAATAGAATAGATTGTTGCAGTGATGTATTATTTGGAAAAATCTATAAATGGTGGTGGTATCCATGATATAGAGGAAATAGATCTAACGTGAAGGATCATTTTTATAGTACAGAATTTCATGAGCCTATATCCACTACCATTAAATGGATCATCTAAAAAAGTAGTAGAATATGGAGGGATAAATACCATTGATTTTTTGATGTCATGGGATGCTTGAAACGTAAAATGGTAACTCTTTCCATAAACATTTTTTATGGTGAAGCCAATTGATATTAATATTTTTTTAAAAATACCAAAGAGAAAGATAATATTGCTGATATATAATTAGATATATTTATTAATATTTTCCTTTAGAAATAATTCCTTGTGGTTTTCATCTTAGGAATGAGAAAAAATTCTTGTAATTGAGGTAAAAAAGATGAATATTTCATGGTTTCATAAAAATAAACCTTCATAAGATTTGAAAAGTATGTGTAAAACTTTATTAATGACAATTATAGTAAAATTAATAGATTTTAATCAAGGTTACAACCATGATTATTAATATATTATGATTTATGGTAATTTAAAATTTATTATAATGTTGTTTGTTGTGTTGAGAAAGTTTAGATTGAGATTTAGGAAACTTGTGTTCCATGGGATGATAAGATTAAGAATAGGTCAGGGAGGACGGAAATTGAGAATAAAATAACTAATTATTATGGTGGTAAGAACAAAACATGTTTAAATTATGGAAATATATATATTTTGTAATGTAAGATAAGATCTAGACGGTGATATCGATGGGGTTTGTTGGCCATAAGTTTCGTGAATACAAAGACAAGAGTCATGAATAATCGAAGAATGACATAATATATATCAAGTCAACAAGAATATTATTTATCTTCAATAAGTTGAGATGGTACTATAATGTGTTTCCTAATTTATTTTCACAGGGTAAAAATAAAAATGATCAGAAGAAAATTGTGGTGGGAAAATCATTTTCTACTTCTACAATTGATGGTGTTGCATCTAGTAATGTGGTGACAACTCGAGGGAGCATGATATTTTTCAATGGTTGATCATAAACATAATGACTTAGGCACCCCTATTTTTATTTTTTTATTTATTTTTGTACATTTTGATACATTTATTTAATTTTCATAGATATATGATGTATATATTTTCATTGAAAAATTATTTGTGGAATAATATCTTCACATGTTGTAGAAATAAGTTTTATGGTATTGATAAACATTTGCGTTAATTTGATCAATAAATAAATTTAAATCATATTCAAATAATACTATCATCATGTTTTAAATTTTTTCTCATTGAAAACCTTAGATAAAATGATATTAAATGATTAATATTATTTCAAGTATGTCCATTATTTAATTTCCATGATGAAATTCCTATTCTGATGATGAAATTTATTAAATTGGGTGAGGAATTGACATCTAGAAATAGTATGATATATTAAATATTTTATATAATTTCAATATATTATATATATTTCAAATAATGCAACACTGAGATTAGATTGAGTTACTTAAAACATCAACTTTCATTGATGACTTGCGTTACACGTAAGTTCGTGTTTTACTGAATACTATTAATATTACTTTTTAAAAGGAAAATTATCATTTAAGAATTAAATTGGAATTTTTGAATTTGATTAAATTACTTCATAAATTTTTTATGTAAATATAGAATTAATTCATTGGTAACCAATTAATTAGAATTGAAAATAAAAACCAACTAAATTTAATGGCAATGTTTTTTATAAAAAATATTTTTTTGTTCCCCTAAGGAATTTTAGGATAATTAAATAAAATATTCTCTATTATTGAATGATATTAATTAAATTTATAAATATTTAATCATTTTTTTACAATCAACCAATAGATTTTATATTCATAAAATAAAAACACATCTAATATTATGTATAAAATACTGTATTTCTCTAAAGGTAGTTTTCATTCTTCTAATGGAAGAAATGTTTTAATACAAAATTTTGACACTTTTAAATATATTTTTTTAAAAAATAAACATTATTTTTGAAATTATAATTTAAAAAATTATATGATAGTTAATTTTTTGGAATTGTTTTCAAAAAAACCATTTTTTATAATTAATGAAAAAACTAAAGTTTTCAAAAAAGATTTTCAATTAAATAACTTATATGGAAAAATTAAATTTTTAATTGGTATAACAGTAAAATAAGATAATTAATACATATATTAATCAAATTTTTTAGATATAAAATACCATTATAATTTTGAACATTTTCAATTTAAAAACATGTTCTATCATTGCATCTTTTGGATTGATTTTAAATTAATTTTTCCACATATGTAAATTTTGTTTCTAAAAATAGATTCAATATTTAGAATAAATATATTTTTTACATTATAATAATTCTAAATTAGTTTTTGACCAAATTTATTAGTCAAAATATATAAAATTAATTATAGTGATTAAGAGAAAATTGATATTAACAGTGGAAAAAATAGAAAAAATAGAGGAAAAAATGACATAGAAACATGAAAAACACCTATTTTATGGATGTTTTTAGAACCTATAACTTATATTGATTAATTTTATTCATTATTGGGGACTATTTACAGAAATAATTGCAGTGATAACTCACTCTTTAAAAAATTATCAAGTTTACCACTCACCTTTAGTATAAATATACTCTCCATCTCTCCTCATATTTTAAAACCACTAAAGACCTTTTTATTATAAAATAAATAAGAATATAACTTCTTAAATTAAATATTATCTTTATATATTCCTTAATTCTTTCATAAATCCAACCATGGATGCCTTTTAGTGGACACAAATTAGAGTTACCCAAATAATATATACCATTCATCAACATGCTTTTTTGTTTTATTTATATCTCCAATACCTTAAATTATTTTTATACCATGATTATATAATAACCTATGTATCATTAATATAAAATTATTTTTTATGTTAATGTTGAAATTTAAAACCACACAGACATAGATAAAATGGGTTACATAATTATTATACTAGTGTTTGGCAGACTACCGTCTTGGGAACCAATGTCATTTTTTATTCCATTAACACATCTCAAGGATTGGAATAATGATAGATACAATGTTTATATATGATATTTATATCATTATTAAACATATGAATTAATTATATCATATATAAAATCTATTAAAAATTGAATACAAATGGGATATAAAAAGGAAATTCGTGTGTATAATGGATTACTTCCACAAGAAGTTATGAGATTCATTTTCAATAACACATTATGTGGAGGGTAATAAGGATAATTGTAATTAATATATCTGATAGAAATTAAATATTATGATATTAATGAGATATTTATACTTACGAAATTATAATATAATAATTTTTTTACCTTTTCACTCACGATAAATGTCATAACAACATTCGCGAACGTGTAGACTGTTGCCTCCTTGATGTGACGTGATTCCATTTTTCAACACCAAATCCAAAAATGATATATATATATATAATTATATAAAAATAATTATTAGCATAATTATTAGATAATTTTAATTATAAAAAGGTAACTTTACATAACTTTTATCAACAATAATCATTTAAAAATGGAAGAATTAATCTACCGTATATACTTCCTACTGTATCCATGAACATAATATTAGTTCGTTTCTAAAAACCATATTCCTTGATTTGTATTGAAATTATAATTATTTTATAAATAAGATAATTAATTCATGTTTGTCATTTTTTTCTCAAATAATTACCTCTTTAATCATGGTAATCCTACCAAATTCACATTGACACATAAGTCGATTATAGTCAAAACCACTAACATTAAAATAATTGATTATGTAATTGTATTTTCATTATTGAAAAATGAAATAAAAGTAAAAAATGTTGAAAATAATTCTAAATCATTTAAATCATTTAAATAGTATTGTCATTCAAGAAGATGAATACACACATAATGAATCTTTCTCAAAGTAAGATACTTCATCTAAATCTCATTTTATTGTGGATTATCCCGATTTTATATATAATTATTCTTCTTAATTTGGAAATAAAATCCCTTTGACATGTTATAACATGAATTTATCTGTTAAGATGATATTTATTTTTCATGTAATTATTTATTGGGTTTTAGGATTCAAGTCTTATTAAGAGATAAGGAATTTTTTATTAATCATCTATTAATGTTTCCCTTATAACCGATTTTATTATATAAACTAGATTTATAATGATTATATGAATTTTTTTATGTATAAATAATACATTTTTACAGTAATTTTAATGTATCTTTTTTACTTTATTTCAGTTTTTTTTGAGAATTATTCTTTTTATGTGTCTTATATAAAGAATTTTGAAAAAGGATACAAAGAATATTTTATTGTTAATATACACAGTGAAATGAATATTCCAAATTAATTCCTATTATTTAATTTTTGTATTCCATTAAAATGATTCTAGTTTAATAAAAATGAAAACCCTTCATTATGTTTTTTTGGGTATTTCAACATTAAAAATTGGTTTTTGAAAGAAAATTTATTTCTATCCAAATGTGTTATCCATATGGTTTTAAAAGAGTTGTTATAATGGTTTTATGATGAAGGTGTTTTATTCATAATAGGGTAATTGATAATAATATAAAATGAGGGATACTAATACGGATTATAATAAGGTTTTATCCCCAATATACCTCACGAGTGACCCCAATATTGCTTATATGTATGTTTGGGCCCCATTATTTCTCATTAGAAATGGTTGTGGCCGATATATCTTATATAATGTTTTGATTCAAACTACAGATCATAGGTGAGCCTGGTATAAATTATATGAATGGTGATACTCATTATAGATCATGAGTTCATTAGGCAGAAATTATATTGGAAGTTGGTTATATGGTTATTCAAATTAAAATGGGTTTGAAATGGTTTTCAAAATATGATTATACTACTCACCAAAAAACGTTTAAACCTTTTTTATGGGTTTTAAATGTTTTATTTTTAAAAAACAGGTATATTTTCTTTAATTTTTTTTCAATTTCGTTCTCTCTAATAACAATTATGTGATGCCAAATATTTCATGCATTTTCATGTTTGTATTGAACTAAAATTACCTTTATTTTTGTATCCCTTACTAAGATTTAGTTAAAATTCCAATTATTTAAAATGATTTCACATGGTTTGGGATGGTTAAGGGAAATGAATAAGTTAATTTTAAATTTATTGAGATTTTCCATGAAACAAAATCATGGTTTATTTTAATAGTTTTATATTTTTGGAAAAATGAATACTAATTAAAATTTCCCAATTTGTATTATAAGGTTTTGTTATGTATGATTTATGGACTGGTTCTCTAGAAATCTAAAACAGAATAAATAATCATTGTAAAAGTTATTATCTTCTTGACTAAAACTCAATATCATTTAATGTTTATTGTTGGGTCATTATTCCAAAAATTCCAAATCATGTGACACTGTAATTATATGTTGAATTACAAATTATACTGTAAATTTATAATAATATAAACATATTATTTCTTATTAATTTTTAGTGGATCGAGGAGGGTTATTTTATCTCATTGGGTGATTTATTAAGGATTAATCATGTATTCGATACTATTTCACCATCCAGACTCCAATTCAAACACTGATCTTCTTGTTAGATCCATCTTGGTGAGTTCTTCATTCATCTTACACCTTTCATCGTTTTTCTTCTAATCGATGGAGTTATTATGGTGAAATTTAATTAGTACTATTATCAGGGTTTTAATCCATTTCACTATTTTCTTCCAATCCAGTTGGTGTTAGGAGTCGATATTGGATGAGTGTCCTACCATGAGTATACGGTAGGTGATCTATACCATTCCCTTAATGTTTTGTGTTTTGTATACCTTATTTCCACTACTCCACGTGTCATTCCATCAAAAATAGCCTCTAAAATCAAGTTAATAACTTGATAAAATTGATTAGAAATTTTTTTGGTTTCCCTCATAGAACCATTTTATGGTTGGAGGTCATTCACCTCATCCTAAGCCACCCAAGGGGTGTGTTTTTACTCTTTTTATGTGACTGATCTACTTAGGGGATCTGTTGAGCCTGAAATTATATTTTTTTATAATTTAATGAGTTATATGAGATGTCTTATTACCCATGTTATTTTTAGTATATATGATTAAATGGTTAAATTTTTAAATTGTAAAATTTATAATGGGTTGGTTGAACCCGAATATGTGAATGATAATGAAATGGGTTATGAAATGAGATGATGAATTGATAAAGTTTGTGGATTCCTTGGAAATTTATAATCCACAAATCTTGATTCCATTGGATTCCATGGACATTTCTACTCCATGGATCCTAATTAATATAGTGGATTCCTCAACCATTATTTCTCCTCTGATCTTAATTCCCAATTATGCCACAAAAATTTCAACTACATGGATCCTGTTTACATTTCATGCCAAAGATATTTCTACTCATTATATATATCTTGTTTGGAATTTCATTGGACATTATCCAAGTACATACTCATTTTTATCTTCCCATGTATTTACCACGGTGCTATCAAGATTAACCATGGACTTTTTGAGGATTCCTTTTACATTTCTACGTTGGTTATGGATCTTTATGGCCTCACACTTCATTACACGACATAGTCTGTAGTGGATTTTTATCATGATTTATAGTTATCAAATGATTACGGGTTATTAAAGGTTGATCTGGGAGCCTTGATTTTCTAGATTATATTAGATTTTCGTTTATCAATTTTCTATTGTTAATTTTATACTAAGGACATACTATACATTTATTCTATGTTTATATAAATATTCACAATGTTATAGACACCATCGTTGGCATCATGATGAGTGTTATCTCACACCCTATTTGGGTTCACTGGGTACCCAGATAGACTTCACAAGAAGAAGGTAGGGACTGGGGAAATCACCCACATTACGAAGTCTGATATGATCTTTACATAGGATCAAGGGAGTATACGACGAAGTGTTTCTCGTGATGCAATCTAGAGATGGTTCCTTTTGGTATTTTTTAATGTTGACAAATCTATTATACTATATGCCTACTACTATGAGTTTCCTTCCATTTTTTTAGATACATGAAATGATCATCATGTTGTTCATGACACTACTTTTGGATTTATTATTATTACATTCTTCAGGATTTTATCTTTTGTATTGATTTATAATATGATTCCTTTTATTAGTTCACATGTGATACCATTTTGTTACTCTAGTAATGTGGTTATTGTCTCCCGCTATACCTCTTTACACCCTACTGGCAAGATGGAAACCTCTAGTATATGGGGAGTAATGCTTTAGGCCATGTGACACATCGGCTCAGGGCACCGTTTAGTGGCTCCCGGGTTATGATGTTACAAAATGTTATTAGATGAAATTTATTTTCTTCACATACCATTTTTAGATAATAGATAGGTGTTTATGAGTGATTTTGAATTTGGAAATGATATATTTATTGGAGTATTTATCCCACTTATTAGAAAAAACCCAAATTACTATTGATGGGATATGAAGTTTTTGTTTTTCCCATCATAGTTGATTTGATTCCGTAGTGGGGTAATGCACATGTTATGTGAAATTTTTATTTCTATGATTGGAAAATTTTACTTCATACTTGTCTACAAATGGAAAGGTATAATGGATCATGAATAATTTTATCAATATTATATAATTCACATTCTATGTGATACCCCAAGCTTCCACGGTACTCTTCTCTTTTAATAATACATTAGCGTGTGTTGTACCCAACTTCGAGTTCTAACACACACCACAACCAATCAAACTAGCTGTTATGAATAGTAATACCCACTTTTTGAAATTTTATAAATTTTATCTCTCAAAATGGACTTCATTTTTGGATTCATAATATCGAAATTAGCCTAGGGTAAAATTTTTGAACTTTTCGGGTAACTTTTATATTTTGACGAATAGTGAAAATTACTAAATTTTAATTAAAAACATCTTTTTTTATAAAAATAATTAATAGTGATAAATTGTGAATATAATTGGTTTTAATGTATATTTATAATATATTTTTATCATTTAATACAATTTTGGTCATTGGACATAGTTTCACATTTAAATCAGACATAAACAACTGTCAATCTTTTGATAGTTATTATCTCTTAACAAACACGCTTTTTGTTTTAACAATGGGAATTAATTTTAAATTAAATTCTTCTAATTCTGTATTTTGAATTTATAAATATAGATTCAATATTTGAAATCAGGTTTTCCAAATTGTGTAAATAGGTATCTTTTATTTGTAGACATTTTTAATAATTATTTCCGTAAATATTTTATTTACCATGGTTAAAGGGTAAATCTTGTAAATAAGGGTAAACAAATAATATTATAATAATACTAATTTTACCTAAAACGTGTCCTAACCCTATTGGTTGATATATTTCTGACCATGGGCATATTTGTGTCGATTTTGGGACCCCATGTATCAACTTGTAAGTGATAATGACACTTTATATTAAATATGTTAAAGTAAATACAAAAATGACATAAGCATATATCGTTTAGAAAAACAATTTGTACATATGGTTATATATATTATATATTTGACTAAAAATATTCATTAGAAATCTAAAATGTGTTCCTAGATAACATTATTTTATTTATAATTTTTAGATATTGAATAATTAAATTTATTTATGGCACAATAACGATGACGTATTTTCCTTATTAATGAAAGAATCAAATTATTGGTATTATAAATATTAAAATAAATAAAATTTAAATGTTTTCATGCCATCCAAGAATTTTTTTGATTAATATGACATTTTAGGATTGCTTAAATTGATTTTTTCTGAATTAATAATGTTTTTAAGACTTTAGAAAAAATCAATTATTAAATAGTGTCAAAATTTACATAAAAAGAGTTTTTTAAAAATATATTATATTATTAATTGATATTCTATTCCACAAAATCTATGGTTCAACCAAAAGAATTATATCATGGTATTTGTATCATTAATGGACCACTTGTGGGTCTAATTGATGTATATATTCAGTTTATTAACTATATAATATAAAAATACCAATTGACATGGTAAATGTCAAACTAATTATCTAAGAGATAAAACTAAAAGATAAGGTTAATAAAGTGACCCAAACCAGTATAAAACCTATTGTTTGAGTGGTTTTAGACATAACCCCACCTTAACCTTTAAATAATCCACTTGTTTTCCATTAGAAACGGAATATGAATTTATTATAAAATAATATTTCTAGCTTTTCCAAAGGTTCCCTTCACCCCTCTTATAAAAGGGCACTCCCCCTCCTCTCCATTTCACACCTTCAATGCCTTTGGGCTCATCCGACCTCTACCAAATACCCTCTCAAATATCCTCCCTTCATCCTAGATTCCTTCATTTAGTCATAAAGCAAACTTATGGATCCCTTTTGATCAAATCAAAAGGACGAACCCGAAGAAGAGGTAATGTTTTCACCACCCTCTTTCAAGTCCCTTTCTTCTTCAACTTCTTCTTTCATTGTTATTTCAATTATAAAATAATAACTCCATTATCTAATATATACTATAATGTTATTATAAATATGGTACAACCAGATTCAGTATTTTATCCATCCTTTGAATGACATGTCACCATACGTGCGTACGTACAGCTTACCATCTCCACGTCATGGTGTAATTGTAATTCAATATATTATTATTTGTATGGGTATAATAATTATGTCTAATTAATGTAAATAATAAATATAAAATGATAAATATTTTTTATATATGATATACCATCCAATTATATATTATTTTAATATCAAAATAATGATATTGTCGCTCCTGCATACGTACGGACTACCGTCTCCACGAACGCGATCAGATTCATTCCCCATCGTATCAATTCAAGACCAATTCTCATTTGATTATTAAAAATAATGTTTATGGACTTGACATAATTCTGGAAATGAATATGATACAACATGTCCATAAAAAACATGGCTTATCTAACAAAACATATAAAATAAAATGAGTAAGTTAACACCCGAGATGACTATAATACTAAGATACTATTAACAAATAAATGTTAAAAGATCATATATGATATCATATTAATTTATATGATTCTTTTATAATTTAATAACAATTATTTCACAATTATATAGGGGGTTAACCTACACTCTACTAAGGAAACATACAAGGTAAGGGTTTATTCCACAATCTCTTCATTATCCGAAGTTGTTTGTACGTAATTATCAATTGGGACCTCTATCATCCACATCCATATTTCTTAAAAATGAATTTCAAATCATTATAAATATTTTTAAGACTATGGGATAAAGTCATTTATACCCTTGTTGAATTTTTGTATTAATTTTATAATGGAATCATTTTGTCGTTTTCTGAACAAGGCCCTTTTTAACCTTTTTGAAAGAATTAAGGTGAGAATGTCTTTTTTTAACTTATACGGTGGGTGCGGCTATTTTACACCATTATAAAATAATGGAAGCTTCCCTTAAAATATTATAAGAAAATTTTCAAAGTAAATGTTTTATTTTATAATTATGTGACTTTTAAATGATTTCAAAAAAACATAAATTTCTCTCAAATAGTTTTGATTTCATCTATATCAACATCCTTTGATGGATTTTAAACTTATTTTAAGTTGATTTATTGTGATACAAATCTTCCATATTGTATTGAAGGTTTTGTGATATGTTTGACTATGGATGTTTTATTTTTATACCATTCAAGTTTTATAGAGAAAGTATTGACATTTAGTATGCTAGTTTTAATACGAATATTTATGTTATGTTTAAACCTATTCATATGATGAATGAATTGGACTTAATAAGTGACAGGTGGAGCCTACTATAGCTCCTTGATGCATTGTTAGGTCTCATAAGACAAACTAGTGTCTTGGCACAAGGCCTTGAAAAAATTGTATTTGTAGTCTTGGCACGAGGACATGTCTATGTGGTTATGATAGTCTGGAATTATGCAATCCATCATTATGAAAGTGGTTGTTGATATTGCATATTATTATTCTACTAGTATAATATCCATGTGAATAAGTAAATGGGATCATTTCATTTTATATTTTCCTTGTTATGTTGAAGTTCATGTTTAAAAGGCTTTTGTTTTAGTTATACATTGCCTTAAATGTTTATGATTATTTATGAAATTTTCTGCTATATTGTTATCCTTATTGAGCATCTGTGCTCACCCATTTAAATGTTTTATTTTTTCCCAGGATGTGAAGATTTAATTTATGAATGACCTGTAGGGATAGTATGAGGTGATATGAAGACAAGTTGTTGTTGTAGTAGTTTTCACATTATGATGTAATGTAAACTTTATGAATGTATCTAGTTATTCCAAGGCTACTAAACTAATAGGTCTTTCGAGACATGATCTTTTGTGATCATGCCAATATTATGTGATAATGCACCGACTCTGGGTAACTGGGGTCAGGGCATTACAGTTGGTTTCAAAGAAAGTTTAGTACAAACCTTGGAAGCTAGATTTAGATAAACTCCGATTAGAGCACATAGCCCTAAGATAGACTTTGAGGATTAGTATAGATTAACTTCTAGAATTTTGGTATTGTAGAGATTTTGTGAGTTTTCTGAGAAATACATCCATTTCTGGATACGAGCATGTAGAGATAGCTCTAGCGTAGATGTACCTAGGGGTAAAACCCAAAAACACCGCATTAAGCAAGACTCGAATGGGAACTGGTACACGACAACAGGCCTTGTTCCACTCTTGGTTACAACACTCACTGGGGATATTCTTAGTATAATCCTCATTTTATTTTCAAACCATTATGAAGGGTTTATAAGTATATACTTTCGCAAAGAAAACATTTGTATGATTATGGATTATATCTATAAATAGTTCAATTTATGTTAAGTATTTTACAAGTATGTAGTTATGTATTTTAATTCATAAATTTATCTATTTTATACCATTGTATAGAAATAGAACCTAGTGAAAGAAATGGAAATCGTATCAAAGCACGCACTCCATATAGGGATTTCCCTACTGCTCAAGATAATTATAGTGGAGCTGGTGATGCAACTGGTGCTGATCAGCTAATCACAATACTGGGACAAATCACTCAGGTTATGAATAATAACCTTACCTGTATAGAGCACCCTGATTTGTATCATGGATGATCAATGTTAGAGTGACTCATGATTCAAAAACCACCAATGTTCAATGGGAGTAAAAATCCCTTAGCAGCTGAGAATGGATAAATTCCCTAGAGAAAATATTTTAGGCATCGAGGAGTAGTGAAAGGGAAAAACTTTTCATGGTAGTTTACTGCCTTATTGGAGATGGTGATCAATGGTGGTACTATATTCAAAAGACAATGGATGACGAGTAAGTATCAATTATGGAATGGAGGGAGTTCAAAGAACTTTTATAAGAAAAATACTTTCCTCGTGACCATCGAGTATATATGGAAAGGCAATTTCTGAGTTTGAGACAAAAGGAGTATGAGAATGTCACAAAGTATGAGGCTAACATTACAAGGTTTTAAAGGTATGATGGAGATTATATACGTAACCCAAGAAGTAAGATTGATGTTTTATTTGATGGGTTAAAACCATTTCTTCGTCAATCATTAGTCTCACAAAACGTCTCATTGTACGAAGATATTATCTCATGTGATATCACGATAGAAAAGGAATTCTCTAAGTCTTATGACTTTAAAGAAAAGAAGTAGAATAAGTGATCTATTGATCACTCTGGGAATAGAAATAAGGGGAAAAATAGAAAAGATTAATATATATCCTATAGTAAATGTGGGAAGAAACACCCCGGTACTTTCTTAAAGGGAATGGGATTCTGTTACAGGTGTGGTGAAAAGCCCACAATGCTCGTGATTGCAAGGGGAAGAAGGAAGCTACCGATGTACAATGCTACAATTACAGGGAGATGGGACATTATGCAAATGAATTACCTAATCTTCAGGGGAACTTACCTCAGAAAAGGCCAAGGGATCAAGGCCAAGCTTATGTTATCACTACTGCTTAGGTAGAAGCTCCGAAAGACGTGGTGGCAGGTAATTTAATGGTTTCCTCAAGTTTAGAAAATACATTATTTGATTCTAGATCATCACATTGTTTCATATCTTCCTAGTTTTCTAAGAAAATTAGATATTTCCAATTAGAAATAACAAAGGAGTTTCCAGTTAAAACTCTTAAGGAAAGTATCATTGCAACAACATTTTTTGAATAAGTCCCCATTAGAGCACATAAATGTTATTTATCTGATGATCTCATCATCATACCTATGATTGAATTTGATATAATCCTCGGTATGGATTGGCTTTCAGACCATGATGTAAAAATTTACTGTAAGAAAAATGAGGTTACTATTTTTGATGATGATGATAAGGAACACCTTATCTTTAGAGCAGAATCATCACCAGCTAATTATTACCTAGATCGACCCCTAGTAGCTCAACTAAATTAAATTATTAGGGAGGAAGGTAATGAAATGACAATGGGTGAGGAAAGGAATGTTCAAATAGAGGATATACCTATTGTGAAAAAACTATGTAGATGTGTTTCTAAATGATTTAACTGGACATCCTCCAGAACGAGAAGTTGAGTTTTCCATTGATTTAATTCATGGATCAAGGTCTATATCGAATACCCCTTATTTAATGGTCATTGTGGAATTATTTTAACTAAAGAAACAACTAGAGGAATTGATTAATAAAGGATTTATTCACCCTAGTGTTTCTCCATGGGGAGCCCCTATCCTTTTTTGTTAAAAAGAATGATAGATCTATGCGGCTATGTATCGACTACAGGGAGATCAATGCTATAACAATCAAGAACAAGTATCCCCTACCTAGAATTGATGATTTATTTGACCAACTACATGGAGCTCAATAATTTTCAAAGATTGACCTTGATCTGTATATCATCAGTTGTGTGTGATGAAGGAAGACATTCTGAAGACAACATTTCAAACCAGGTACAAGCATTACGAGTTTACAGTAATGCCTTTTGTATTGACTAATGCACCCTATGTATTCATGGATCTAATGAAGAGAGTTTTCAAGGAATATCTGGATGAATTTTGGGGGGTATTTATTGATGATATCTTGGTATACTCCAAAAGCTACGAAGATCATGAAAATCACTTGCACATTATCATGAAGACTCTGAGAAGACATAAATTATATGAGAAGTTTAGCAAGTGTGAATTATGGATTAAAGAGATTTATTTTCTTGGCCATATTATCTCTAAAGATAGAATCTCTGTTGATCTTTCTAAGACCAAGGCAATCCAATAATGGCCTGCACCGATGAGTATAACTTAGGTACACAGTTTTATTGGTTTAGCATGATATTATCGATGTTTCATCCATAATTTTTCCTGGCTGGCTAACCCATTAACAAAGCTCACACGTAAATGGGTTAAATTTTTTTGGACAAAAGAGTGTGAATAATTTTTCGAAAAACTGAAGAGAAGATTATTCGATGCTCTTATATTGACTATACCATTGGGTAATGATGGGTTAGTTATTTATTCTGATGCATCAATGAAATGACCTGGTTGTGTCCTTATGCAGAATGATTTGGTTATTGCCTATGCATCACGACTGTTGAAAATTCATGAGAAAAAGTATCTTACTCATGATATCAAGTTATTAGCTGTGATCTTTTCTTTGAATATATGGAGACACTACCTCTACGGTGAAAAATGTGAGATTTATACTGATCAAAAGAGTTTGAAGTATATTTTCTCACAAAAAGAACTCAACACGAAGCAAAGGAGATGGCTTGATTTACTCAATGATTATGATTGCACGATACACTACCACCTGAGGAAGGAAAATAAGGTGGCATATGTTTTGAGCAGAAAAGATCATGGAGTTTTGAACAATATGAGAATTGAAAGGGATCCAATTTTCAAGTGTCTAGTGAATATGGACATGGGAATAACCATGGAAGTTGAAACATCAATGATTTTTCAAATGTTTTCCAAACCATAATTAAAATAAAGGATTAAGAGTTCACAGACCGATGATGAAGAATTTCAAAATAAGATTGAAGCTGTGAATGATTGGAGATTGAGAGACTTTGTGTATGAAGAAGGAATTTTAAAATTTGGGAAGAGACCCTGTGTTCCCGATATACCTGATCTGAAAAGGGAATTGTTAGATGATGTTTATAGCTCCAATTTCTCTATACACCCTAAGAGAACCAAAATGTATAGAGATTTGAAGGAACACTTTTAGTGGGACAACATGAAGAGGGAGATTGTAGATTTTGTGTCAAGATGTATGGTTTTTCAATAAGTGAAAGCTGGAAGGCAATGGTCTGGAGGAGTCATGAAACCTCTTCCTATACCGGAGTGGAAATGGGATATTATTACGATGGACTTTTTCATGGGGCTACCAAAGACTCATAGAAGGAACAATGCAATATGGGTTATTGTTTATCATCTTACCAAGTCAGCACATTTTCTTACTATAAGAGAAGATCTACCACTAGAATGTATAGCAAGACTATATATTAATGAAGTTGTGAGACTTCATGGAGTACCTCTATCGATTGTTTATGATCGTGATCCCTGTTTTACTTCAAGATTCTGGAAGAGTCATCAGAAGGCCTTGGATACTGAACTTTGTTTGAGCACTGCCTACCACCCTCAAACAGATGGACAATCATAACAGACTATTCAATCCTTTGAAGACATTTTGAGATCTTGATCACTTGGATTTCATGGTATGTGGGATCAATATTTACTTCAATTAGAAGTTTCCTATAACAATAGCTTCAATTTGAGTATTCATATGGCACCATATGAAGCATTATACGGAAAGAGATGTCGCACACCAACCTGTTGGGATGACGCAGGTGAAAGTAAACTTGTAGGCCTAGAACTGGTGTAGAAAACAACGGAAAAGGTAAAGGTAATCCAAAACCACATCAAAGCAGCTCCAAGTTGGCAGAAGAGCTATGCCGATAATCGAAGGTAGGATTTGGATTTTCATGTAAGAGATCATGTTTTCTTGAAGGTATCTCCATGGAAGGGAGTTGTACCTTTTGGTATGAAGGGTAAATTGAGTTCTAGGTACATCGGACCTTTCAAAATTCTAGAACTAATTGGGGTTGTAGCTTACCGTTTGGAAATGTCTCCAAGTCTCTCCAAAGTTCACTATGTGTTCCACGTATCACCGTTGAGGTAATACATGCCTGACGCAACACATGTACTCACAAATGTGGAATTATAATTGGAAGCCAATTTTGACTTATTGCGAAGAGCCCTTCATGATTCTTCATATGAGAGAACAAGTACTAAGAAACCGAATGACTCGTCTGGTAAAAGTTTTGTGGAGAAAACATATGATGGAAGAAGCAACGTGGGAACCCGATGAACATATGATGAATAACCACCCGATTTTTTTTCATGCAGTAGTATTCTAGAAATTTCGAGGATGAAATTATTTAAAGGAGAGTAGAATGTAACACTCAAGATTCCATGGTATGCTTCTATTTGAATAATACAATAGCGTGTGTTGTACGGAACTTCGAGTTCTAACACACCACAACAAATCAAACTAGCCGTTATAAATAGTGATACCCAATTTTTGAAATTTAATAAATTTTATCTCTCAAAATGGACTTAATTTTTGGATTCGGAATATCGAAATTATCCTAGGGTAAAATTTTGGAACTTTTCCGATAGCTTTTATATTTTGATGAATAGTGAAAATTTCTAAATTTTAATTAAAAACAACTATATTAATAAAAATAATTAGTTGTGATAAATTATGAATATAAGTGGTTTTAAAGTATATTTTGAATATATGTTTACCATTTAATACTATTTCGGTCATTGGACATAATTTCACATTTAATCTGGACATAAACAACTGTCAATCTTTTGATAGTCATTATCTCTTAAAAACACGTTTTTTGTTTTAACAACGAGAATTAATTTTAAATTAATTTCTGCCACATCTGTGTTTTGAATTTATAAATATAGATTCCATATTTGGAATCATGAGGTCCAAATTGTGTAAATAGGTAAATTTTATTTTCAGACATTTTGAATAATTACTTCGGTAAATATTTTATTTACCATGGTTAAAGGTTAACTTCGGTAAATAAGGGTAAAAAAATAATATTATAATAATAATAATTTACCCTAAAACGTGTCTTAACCCTATTGGTTGAAACATTTCCGACCATGGGCATCTTTGGGACGAATTTAGTACCCCATGGATCCTCTTGTTAGTGATAATTACACTTTATATTAATTAAGTTAAAGTAAATACAAAAATGATAAAAGAATAAATCTTTTAGAAAAACAATTTTTAAATAGGGTTATATATATATTATATTTTAGACTATAAATATTAATTAGAAAGCTAAAAATATTTTCTATAGAATAGTATTTTATTTATAATTTGTCTACATTGAACAATTAAATTTATTTATGACACAATAATGATGAAGTATTTTCCTTATTAATAAACGAATCAAATAATTGGTATTAAAAATATTAAAATAAATATAATTTGAAACTTTTGATGCCATCCAAGAATTTTATTGATTAATATTACATATTAGGATTGATTAAATGAATTTTTTTCTAATTAATAATTTTGTTAAGACTTTAACAGAAATCAATTATTAAATAGTGTCAAAATTGACATAAAAGACTTTTTAAGAACAATATTATATTATTAATTCATATTCTATTCCTAAAAATCTAAAGTTCAGAAAAAGGACTTATATCATGATATTTGTATCATTAATGTACTACTTGGGGGTCTCTTGGATGTATATAGTATGTTTATTAACTATATACTCTAAAAATACAATGTGACATGGTAAATGTCAAACTAATTAACTATGAGTTAAAACTTAAATATAAGGTTAATAGAGTGACCCAAACCTATCTAAAACCTATTGGTTGAGTGGTTTTAGACCTATCCCCATCTTAACCTTTAAATTATCCACTTTTGAACAATTATAAACCGAATATGAATTTATTATAAAATAATATTTCTAGCTTTTCCAAAGGTGCCCCTCACCCCTCTTATAAAAGGGCACCCCCCTTCTCTCAATTTCACACCATCAAGGCCTTTGGGCTTGGACAAACTCTGCCCAAATACACTCTCAAATATCCTCCCTTCATCCTAGAGGCCATAATTTTTTCATAAAGCCAACCTAAGATCTCTTTTGATCAAATGAAAATGAAGAACCTGAAGAAGAGGTAATGTTTTCACCACACTCTTTCAAGTTCCTTACTTCTTCAATTATTTTTTCGTTGATATTTCCATTCTAAAATAATAACTCTAGTAACTTCTATATACTGTGATGTTATTATAAATATGGTAATAAAATATTCAGTATTCTATCCATCCTTTGAATGACATGTCACTATACGTGCGTACGTATGGCTTACCGTCTCCACGTCGTGGTGTAATTGTTATTCAATATATTATTATTGGGATGGGTATAATAATGATGTTCAATTAATGTAAATAATAAATATTACCGGATAATGATTCTGTATATATGATATACCATCCATTTATATATTATTTTAATATCAAAATAATGATATTGTCACTCGTGCGTATGTACGGACTACCATGTCCACGAACGGGATGAGATACATTCCCCATCGTATCCATTCAAGACTAATTCTCATTTGATGATTAAAAATAATGTTTAAGGACTTTATATCATTTTGGATATGAATAAGATACAACCATTCTATAACAAACATGGCTTATGTAACAAAACATTTAAAATAAAACGAGTAAGTTAACACCCGAAGCGACGATAATAATAAGATACTATTAACAGAGCAATGATAAAAGATCATATATGATATCATATTAATTTATATGACTATTGTATAATTTAATAAAAATTATTTCACCATTATACAGGAGTTTAACCTGCCCTAAACGAAGTAAAAGTACAAGGTAAGGGTTTATTTCACAATCTCTTCCTTATCTAAGGTTTTTTATATGTAATTATCTACTGGGACCTCTTTTTTATCAATATCCATGTTTCTTAAAAATGTATTTCAAATCATTATTAATATTTTAAATACTATGGGATAAAGTCATTTATAACCTTTTTGACTTTTTATAATATGTTTATAATGGAATCTTTCTGTCATTTTCCAAACATGGTCATTTTTAACCTTTTCGACAGAATTAAGGCGAGAATGCCTTTTTTTAACTTATACGGTGGGTGCGGCTATTTTCCGCTCTTATGAAATTGTTGAAGCATCCCTTACAATCTTATAAGAAAATTTTCAAAGTAAATTTTTTATTTTATAATTATGTGACTTTTAAATGATTAAAAAAAGATATTTCTCTAAAATAGTTTTGATTTAATATATGTCAACATCTTTTGATGGATTTTAAGATTATTTGAATTTGATTTATTGTGATAAAAAACTTCCATATTGTATTGAAATTTTTGTGATATGTTTGACTGTGGATGTGTTAGTTTTATAACATTCATGGTTTATAGAGTAAGTATTGTCATTTCGTATGCTATTTTTAATACGAATAGTTATGTTATGTTTAAACCTGTTCATATGAGGAATTCATTGGAATTAATAAGTGACGGATGAAGCCTGCAATAGCTCCTCGATGCATCAGTAGGTCTCATGAGACAAACTACTATCTCGGCTCAAGACCTTTACAAAATCTTATTTGTAATCTTGGCGCGAGGCCTTGGCTATGTGGTTATGATAGTCTAGAATTATGCATTCCATCATTATGAAAGTGGTTATTGATATTGCATGTTATTATTCGACTAGTAGAATATCAATGTGAATAATTAAATGGAATTGTTTCTTTTATTTTCGCCATATTATGCTGAAGTTAAAGTTTAAAAGGATTTTGTTTTAGTTATACATTTCCTTAAATATTTATGCTTATTTATGAAAGTTTCTGCAAAATTGTTATCCTTACTGAGCATCTGAGCTCACCCCATTCAATGTTTTATTTTTTCCCAGGATGTAAAGAAGTAATTTATGAATGATGTGCAGGGATAGTATGAGGGGATATGAAGACAAGATGTTATTGTAATAGTTTTCACATGATGATGTAATGTAAACATTATGAATGTATCTAGTTATTCCAAGGCTACAAAACTAATCGGTCTTTCGAGATATGATCTTTTGTGATCATGCGAATATTAAGTAATAATGCACCAACTCTGGGTAATTGGGGTCAGGGCGTTACATTCTATGCTTATTTCATACCATATAAGATTTATTTCTTGACTGTATAACATAATCACATGTTCCTTGGTTAATATATCAATTATCTAGTTAATGTTTTATACACTGACTACCACATATCATCACAAGGGTAGCACTGACCATTATCACTTCTAGGAAAAACATGTTAATATATGTGGGGCTTCTATCAATGCTACCTAAAAGCACTTGTAAGGGTATACCCTTTATCAGTGCTCTTTTTAACGCTGATAAAATGTATATTTGTTAGCACTTTTATTAGCGTTGATAGATTGGATTAGAAAAAATATTTTCAATTTATATAAAATTATTATATTTATATTCAAAAATAATGTTTATTTACACACATTAAATAAAAAATCCATGTATATAATTAATATATATTTTTTAATAATTCTAATATATATAATATTTAAAAAAAAATATTTATCATATTATAAATATATATTTAATTAAATATATGTTTATAATAAATTTTATTAAATAATAAATATATTTTTTGTATTTTCAATTATATAATTATATTTATATAATTACAATTATATATAAGTAATTTTTAAATATATATAATTATAATTATAATTATAATTATATATATTTAAATAAATATATGTTTCTAATGAATTTTCTCAACAAATATATAGATGTGAGAGTATAATTGACATGTATATATAATGTATTCATCGTGAATTAATGTTCATTTATACAATACACCCTTTTTATTATTAATATTCATATTGTCCACATGAGATGACTCTTTTTTATTATATATAAACTTTACATGGTATATGATTCATTCATGATATACCCATGAATCTATTCTCACAAATACATATAAAATTAAAAATAATATATTTGAATGTAATATATATTTCTTATATTTTTAATTATAATTTTGTAATTATATATAAATAAGTTTAAAATAGATTTTTTTTTATTTTTATAATTATAACATAATATTTATTTATTTATTTATATAAATAATTATAAAATTACAATATATACATATAGTATAATTTTATTAATAAATAAATAAATAAATATATTTATTTAAAATTATATACAAAAAATTATAATTATATTTACATATAGTTATAGTTATAAATATATATGTAAATAATTATAAAATTATAATAAATATTTTTATTATACTTATAAAGTTATAAATATATATAATTAAATAAATGTAATTATAAATAAATAAAAATATTTATAATTATTATTTTAAATAAATATAGATATATTTAATAATTATAAAATTATAGTAAATATAATTACCATATAAATTTATAAAATTTAAAAAAAATATTTGATATAATTTTATAATTATTTTAATATATATATATTATTATAAATATTAATAAATATGCATTAATCAGAATTTATGAATTAAATATAATTATATATTTATTTATAGTTAAAATAATAAATGAATATAAATTTATTTAAATA
Organism: Viscum album; assembly: GCA_963277665.1. Classification (NCBI taxonomy): domain Eukaryota; kingdom Viridiplantae; phylum Streptophyta; class Magnoliopsida; order Santalales; family Viscaceae; genus Viscum; species Viscum album. The sequence continues at coordinate 2,128,823,731 of OY728119.1, forward strand.
ATTTTAAATTTATAAAAAATATATTTACTATTCTGATAATGTTATAAATATATATGATTAAATAAATATATTTACAAATAAATAAATAAAATTATATTTATATTTATAAATAAATAAATATACAAATAAATATTTATAAAATTATAATAAATATTGGAATTATATATATGAATAAATTTACAAATATAAAAAAATAGTTTTTTTATAATTTTTTAATTTTTTAAATATATATATATTTATAATTATTACTATAAATATAAATATATTTATATTTATCATAATTTTATAATCATAAATAAGTATTTATTCATTTATACTTGTAAGTGTAAATATATAAATATATATATATATATATTATTAAGTAATTATAACAATATAAAAAATATATATTTTTATATTTATAATTATAATAATATATATAATAAAATAAATATATTTATAATATTTATAATTTTTTAAAATATATATAATTATATAAATAATATATATATATAGTTATAATTATAAATAAATATATATTTCTTTATTATATATATATTTTTATAAATATGTATTATAATTTAAATAAATTATTTTCCTTATAGCTTTAACATCACTTTTTTATTGCAAAAAAATATACTATTTTATCACTGTTGAAAAAAGCATTGATAAACTATGTCTCTTTAGTGCTATTATTTTAGTACTATTAAGGCATGTCTTTATCATCACTAAAAACTTTGATAAATACACATTTTATTAATGCTTTCTATTTTAATGACGATAAAACGTACATTTATCACATCTTTCTTATGTAGCGTGGGTAAAAGCTTTACCCGGTTTTATAAATGCACCCAAACAATCAGTTTCATCCCTCGCTCGCCTCAAGATCACGTGGAAGTTGACCATGGCACTAGGGGCCGCTAATTAGCCGCTACTGACACCTCCTTTTTCATCGACCCCTCCGCTGCCCTGACACCTCATCTGTAACTGCCGACCCTCTTTAGCCACTATGAATCCCTCATTCTCTGCAAACCCCTTCTCCATCACAGACCATAACTCCACTGCAAACCCCACCTCCGTCACCAACCCAACTCTGCTGCCAAACCCCACCTCCATTGATGAACCCCTCCCCTACTACCACAAACCCACCCTCCGCCGCTGAACTATTCCACTACCGCAGATGCCACTGTTTCCAACCGTTCCACTGTCATCTGCTCCACTTTCATTAAACTCTACCATTGTTAGTGAACCCCTATAAAATTAGGTATTCTCCCTTTATTGAAGATATTGATGTCTCGGGATTGCAAACATTACCCTCACCATTTTTGGGACCCTCATGTTATAGGAGATTAATTCCTCTTCATTAGGTTTCTATTTAATCCATTTTATTGACATGTAACAGATGTTTTTGTTTCTTTAAAATCATTCCCAATAAAATTTTAACTATATATTACTCCCTTGATATGTTTAAAATGTTTTTCCTAGAATTTATAACATTGAAGATATGGTTCTCTATGGTTTTATGTTTAAAATCATAAAAATTTTTATTTTAGAAATCCAAGGAAATATTTAAATTCACTATGGTCCATTTTAAAATGAATATAGAATTGTAGAGGGTTTCTTGAAACCACTATGTTTTTTTGAGGAAGTCATTTTAAAAAATTAAAAAGTGATTTTGGTTTTGAATGATCATTCAGCATGGATGATTCTTTATTTCAATGTGGATTTTATTTTACAAATGGTTACCATTGGAAATTTTAATTTCTAAATTTCCTTTTAAAGTATGTTTTATAGAAATATATATTTAATTATCATTTTTATATTTATGTTTCTGAAACTATATTTCCATGGATCATTTTCACATCCAAATAAAAATATAAATTTATGTTTCTCAAACCCTCAAAATTGGGCCCCTAATTTGATATGTCTACTCTGGTCTTTTACCTCAGAGGGATGTTATTGATTATAAATATGAAATTATTGATGATTATTCATGGATATGAAAATGTTCTCATTATTATGTGGGTTTTAGAGTTGATATTTGATTTACTATATATGTTATATTTTTTCATGTGATGATCATTTTCTTATTGTTTATCACTTCTACTAATTTGGAGGCATGAGAACCGTATAAATTTAGATAACAGACGAGATTTATAGTACAAAATTTAACTCACACAGTAGATGTTTTCCCATATTTTTATGGTTTTCTAAGTCTATAGGAGTTTCTGTAATGAGTCATGTGTGGGTAATTCTGGTGGATTTTATATTTTTTTAGAATACAACTTGGGCAGAATATTAACGTCATTTTTTTTGTGATTGAAAAATTAAGGAATAATTGAATTCCATCTATGAGTTTTATAAATTGTAGATAATAAAATTATAACTAGGAAAAATGGATCTATATAACAATTTGATTATTCATCTAAAGAAAGATGTAGATTTAGGAAATATGGAATGGTGTCTCTAGTTGTTAATGTATTTCAATAAATAATAGGATTAGATTTCAATTAGATTTCCTCTCATTATTTAAATCATATAATAATTTGATTGTTCTTGTCTTGGGTTCTATTGATGGATTATTTCTATATAAAATAGATTTCATGATTATATTCCTTCATGGAAACTCAAGGTAAGAGATCTACATAGATCAAATATAAATTTTCATGATAAATTGAATAGATTGTTCGATTCCAATCTTAAATGGTGTTTTGGGGGGCATATGTTGGTAAAAATACATTGTAAAAAGAATTTTAATGCACTCAGGGTTGAATTAATGTTCATGCAGTGTAATGTAAATAATTGCTTCAATATGAAGGTTCATTATGATGATATTTTTTTCATTTTACTTCCTTATGTGGATGAATTTCTCATACTTGGACATATAAAGGAACATTTAGAGGAGCTATTGATTGAATTATCTAGTAGATCTCAAATGAAGTACCTATGATATTGAAAGCTGATGATTAGGATAATTATAGAATGATAATTAAAGGCTATAAATTGTTACCCTACATAGAAGGATTATATCCAAAAGGTGTTCAAAATATTCATTATGTGTGTGTTAAAACATGTGAGAACTCTCATAGATAGACCTTTAAAAAAAATCATATGTTGATTCACTTAAAATAGACGACGAGTTCAAGTGAATAGAAAAGTTTATGAATGGATTAGTTATATCATATATGATGTACATTGTCGTGTGTATAAGACCTCATATCATTTATGAGGTTGTTTTAGTTAAAATATTAATTTTGATTCTAGGGAAGGAGAACTAGATGATTTTTAATAAGTTTCTTTGATATATAAATGGTTTAGTGGTGCTATAACTATATTTCAAAATGAATGATCCATTAAAGGGGTTTTGGATTTTAACATCAGATGATATAACAACTCAATGTATAGATTTACTGAATAGGAGGAATAACTAGTAATCACCCACTTGATGTTATAAAAATTATTCGTATGTTAATTGTATTTAAAACCAAGAGTTTTTATTATTTGAAATTGTTAAAAATGTTTGAAAATGTTGTTTTATATTTTTAGTTCTAAGTAAAACCTAATGATTTTTTTTAAAACAACTTTTTTTGGAATTAGTTAATTTTTTTATCATTATTTTCTTGTATTTAATTTTTTAAATATTAATATTACTGAATCAAAAAAGATGGATATGAATAAAAAACGGATGGATGTAAATCTTTTGACAATACATTATGCATATGTAGTGAATGAGTTCATCGAGATTAAAAAATATCATGCATATGACCCATCTCAAGTCCCTTTTCTATGTTTTCTTTTTTTAATTTAAGACTATTTATTCTATAATAGTTACGATAAAACATGATCTATTATAGAATAGATTGATCATATTAATGTTGGAATTAAAATGTCGAAAAAGTGAACGTACCAAGTGGATGAGTTAGCACTGTGTTTTATGAGTCATCATATATAATTACATGTGTGGACAATAAAGAAGACAACATCAAGATGGGATTACATATGTGAATGATGATGAAGATCATATTGAGGAAATGATAAGGACATCTGAAGATGAAAATTTTGATTTCCAAAATAAATTATGAGAAGTTAATGATTTGTGAATAGATGCCATTGTATGCTAGTTTCAATAAATATACAACATTTTTATCTATAATGAAGTTGTATAATTTGAAATTTGGATACAGATGGAGTGATGCTAGTTTTACGAAGCCACTTGGTCTCGTGAATGAAATGACCCCCTAAGATGACGAGTTCCTGAGACAAAACCACGACACCAAATAAATGAAATGATTGAAGGGTATGATCTCTGAAATAATACACACCATCACAAATGACTATATAGTATTTCATAGGGATTAAAAATCACTTATTGAATTTTGAAATTGTTGAGATTCTCGATACAATAAAGTTCAATCAAGTCCAATGAATGTTTTATGGTACATTCCTATAATTACAAGGTTTATGTGCCTATATGGAAGGGAGGATACTCCAGGGAAAATGGTGAGATATGCAGATACACGAATTAAATATTGGAAACTACATCACTCGGTATACTCTCTTAAACGGAAGATAATTGATCATGAGTATCTTCAATTGGAAAGGAGACGAGAATCCTTGGTCTTGCATTAGCTATAGATAGAGTGAATAATTTTTTATTCAAATAATCACTTACATTACATGTCCAGTTATGTTGGAAAATTATAACATACCACTATAGATATGCATGAAATGAAATTATATCATGATATCTATGCTTATATAAAGAAATAAACAAACGGGAAATGATATTGATGTTTATCTAGCTCCATTGGTCAAGGATATGAAATTATTTTTGGATTCATGTGTTACATTGGCGAGGAATACAAAAAATGAATATTTCACATTAAGATCTAGGTTATATGAGATTATAAATGAATTTCCTGTTTATAGAAATTTTTTATGAAAATGAATTAAATGATATCAAGGGTTCCCCATTTAAGAAAAAGGTAGAGAACCAAAGTGGTTGAAACATTTATTGAAAACTATGATTCTAGAAAATCACATATTTCTTTACCTAAGACATAAGTACTATTCTTGGACAACATAATTCGATGGAATTTCTTAAGATATTACAACACCATATCCACAAACAAGTGATCATCTGGTTTATAATTTAAAATAAGTGGACACTGAATTTTGTTAAACCATTTTTGAAAAACCATACAATTTTTTTTTTGGAAAATGAGATCAGTTTTTTACATTACCACACATGAATTATCTATAAATAATAATTTTTTTTCTTTTATGTATGTTGAAAGAAATGTATGTGATAGTTTGTTTGGAACTTTGGTAAATTCTCCCAAAAAAAACAAAGCATGTAATTAAGGAATTGGAGGGCATGAATGACATGGGAATACGAGAAGAGTTGGCACTATTGAGGGGTGAAAAATGTATATTTATTTCTCAAGATTCTTACGCTCATTCTAAGAAATAGAGATATCATCTTTCTCTAAATCTTGAATAATGTAAAGGTTCCATAGGGGTATTTATTGAATATCAAAAACATCATGCCAATGACTGATTTATAGTTAAAGTGTCTGAAATCATATAATGGTGTGTTTTGATACAATATATAATTCATCTATCATTAAATTGTATTTTTCCAAATAATGTCTATTTTACATTAACCAAACTATATTTCTTCTATAAAGATATATGTAGTGTAGATATAGATCGGGTGAAATTGCCGACAATGGAAATAGAAATTGCAATCATATTATATAAACTTGAAATGTTCTTCATGTAAAAATAATTTGATATGTTGTTTCCCTTGATGGTTCACATGACGAGATAGATTCTACTATGTGGTCGTATAAAATATTGATGGATGTTACCCAGTAAAAGTTATATTAAAATTTTGAATGGGTTTATCAAAAATTGAATATGTCTAGAGGGTTATATTGAGGTGTGATATATTACTAGGTAGTCCATCAATTCTATACTGAATAGAAACTCGATGTGGAATGAATTATTCTACCGAAATCTAGTCACACAGGGTGGATTGATGGTGAAATAATTTCAAAAAGAGATGATTTCACAATAAATATTTTAGATCAATAGAAGGCCCACTTTTACATTTTTTATAACAGTTCAAAGGATTCCCTATATATTGAATCCCACAAATAAATTTTTAGGTATTTTAATAAATATAGGTATAAAATGTGGATATAAAATACATATAATCAGCATTTTGTAGGATGGTATGAGACCATATTTTAAAGGATTCAGATGAAAATCCTAATTCAATTTCATAATGACATCAATTGATTGTTGGAAGACCAAGAGTGACTTTATTATCATTCAATGGTTATGTAATTAATGGTTATATGTTCTATAAAAAGGAACATGATTAAGACAATACCTTGAAAATAGTCGAGTTTCACTTTTCAATGAAGTGATGCATGTTTTTTGTACAAATGGAAGAAATCCAATTTACATGAATATGTCATACATTGGCATCATCAAACAAATGTGACAGTTGAATTATAAAATAGTTCAATTGCTTATTTTTTTAATGCATGTTGGTTGATAACATGAATTTTGTTGAAATAAATGATTTTATATATGTTAAAATTTATATATGTAAGGAAGGGTATAATTAATATGCATTTATAATTGAATCATATGTGGTACAAGTATTTTAGGTTATAGATCCCGCAAAATGAAACTAGTTAATTGTTATATTATTGACTGAAACCACTGAAGGGGTAGATGATAATTCAAATGAGGATAACCATTTCATTGGTACATCACATCCATTTCACAGTAGTACCAATGTATATGGAGTTTTTTATATTGTTAGTGACCACCAGGAAGGGATTTGGATAGTTTAAAGAAGGATCAAATCCCTTAAGCCTTTAAAAAATCAAGTTTTAAATAATCATGTTGTATATAAATATATATTTGTAAAATGAAAATTGTTACCTCATGTTATTATCTATGTGCTGATTAATTTATGTACTCTAAATAAAATTGATAACCACTTATACAAATAATGAATTCTGTATGAATTTGTGCTTCCAATCATGAGGAACAATGGTTCCCTAAGCCTACTACTTCTCATAGTGTTTATGAACAATTACCTTCTTCATGTGGTGGGGCTCCCAATCATGAGGAACAAAAGGTTTCTCAACTAGTGGATTCTCCCAATGTAGATGTACAAAGACCATATACACATGTTGATTCTACTTCTCTAGATGAACATATTGATTATGTTGAATTCTAGGGAATGTTAGGTGATTAAGTATTAACTACGCCAAAAAAGCAGGATCACCGTAGTTTGATGGTGTTATAAAAAACCATTATGATTAAAAATAAATGCAGAATATATGAGGTCGGATGGAATACACGAGGATAGAATGATAACCCTAATAATGAAATTTTAACTAGTTATATAGGAATCATCACTTGGAAATGCATGTAGGATCGAAATTACAATGTAGATGCTCAATATACAAGAGGGGGTGAATTGTACACTTTAAAAATTTCCATAAACAATGAAATATCTAATATTAACAAAGTTAAAATAAGAAAATTCACAAAACCTCTAACACCAATGAAATATTGGGAAAAAGTATGAAGTTACAAACTTCTAGTTCTATGCATTTGCTTATATCTGGAAAGTGATTCTAAAAAACAGGTTCCGGAAATATGGACCCAGAAATTGAAACTTAACCAAAGTTTATAATATGATATTCTACATTAAAGCGTATAGAATCTAAATTAATCAGAGTACATGTGTAAGGAAATGTGAGAAGGTTATATATTCCTTAAAATATAAAATGCAGTGGAAAAACAAGTAGTAAAACTATAAGTAACAAGATATAAATCTTTTAACCCAAAGAGAAGGGTATCTAACAACCTTGGATAAAGGTCCCTTGATTTAAAATTTCAAGAACGTCTCTCTTAGCCATAGTAGGGTAAGCCCTCGATACGAAGATCGGAGTCTCTGTCTTGCTATCCCCGCAAGACCTCAACTTCAAGGTAGTTGGAACCTCTGTCTTCCTCAGCAAGGAAGCCCTCAACTTTAAGGTAGTCAACACCTCTGTCTTCCTATCCCCAGTTGCCCTCAATTGTAATCACCAAAAATCAGAGTCACATGAAGAAATCTAAATGAGTAGTTCAGTACACACAAGGCATGAAAATCTTATCTCTCTAGAAATCACCCTAACAACGTGTGGTATCTTGAGTGATCAACTTCAGTGTTGAGATCTTTCAAATGAGCTCCTATTTATAGGCTCTGTTGGAACAGTCGGCTCCCTCCTCCAACGGTCATATTTTCCTTAAATTTAGGAGGGATCCATATATGTGTAACTTAACCAATAGTTAGTTAGAAACAGAATAGATGACATCGTTTTATAACAAAACATGTGTAACTAAAAGCACGCCATTGTTTTGTAATGAAACAAGTATAAGTACAAGAAAAACTTATGTTTAGAATGTGAGCATATAAATGTTCGGAGTCTAACCAAAATGGAATTCAGAATCAATAATAAAGAGATATTCAGATTCTGTTTTGTAGGAATTCAGAACCTGAATTCTGTAGAAATCTGGTGTCTGAATTTCTAAGGAAATTCGGAGTCTGGATTCACCAGAGTTCAGAATCTAAACTTACAGAATTCGGAGTCGAAATTGTAGAAGTTCGGAGTCGAACTCATAGAAGTTTGCAGTAGAACACATATAAGTTCTGAGTCGAACTCATATAAGTTCAGAGTCAAACTCATAGAAGTTCGGAGTCGAACTCATAGAAGTTCGGAGTCGAACTCATAGAATTTCGGAGTTGAACTCATAGAAGTTCGGAGTCCAGAACTCGGAGTTGATCTTTGTTAGAGTTCGTGTCCAGAATTCAGAATGGAACATTATTAGAGTTCATATCCTGAATTCAGAGTGGAACTTCATTACAGTTCATATCCAGAATTCGGAGTTCAACTTCATTACAGTTCATATCCAGAATTCAAAGTGGATCTTCATTACAGTTCATATCCAGTATTTGGAGTGGAACTTCATTACAGTTCATATCCAGAATTTGGAGTGGAACTTCATTACAGTTCATATCCAGAATTCGGAGTCGAACTTCATTACAGATCACATCCAGAATTAGGATCCTTAAAACAGAATGCTTCATATATAAGTATTATATGTTTTCGAGGTTTTAGGTATGAATTCGATTTTTATACATAAGAAAAATATTGATATGTGTAAGAAAATCTAGGTTAGGGTAAATTTCCTTAAGGAAGGAAATTTTCCTTATAGAAGTAAAATATCGATTTTCTTAAGTGTGAGGTGTTTGTGATTTTCAAAACAAGAATGAATGGAAAATTCATAAGGAAAATCTTATTGACTCAACAATCTCCCGCTTTTTGGAAAGCACAAACAACCATACGAAAAAGATTATAAGGGCTTTGAAAATTTTCATTAGACATTGAAATTAAAACTTATCTCCCTTTGTTCATGGATGATAAGAAATTCAACAAACTCCCCCTTATGCATTGAAACTATAAGGATTGTATTTTGGATTTCCATAATGTAGTTTCCATTATCATGGGACTGAAAAACTTCGTAATGAGAAACTCCCCCTTACTTTAAGGATATAATCACTTAGAAAATTTTCCTTCCCCATTTTATTTTTTATCTTATCCCCTTTTATGTAGTTCTTTTCCCTTCTACCTCGTTGTGATTTTCAAAAAGAATTTATGGGAATGGAAAATAAATAGAGTACCTAAAACATTAGTACATAACAACACAAGATACAACCAACCAAAATTTCATTAGAGTTGAAAAAAAATTACAAGGAAAGATAAATGCAACAAAAGATCGTATTGAGTCTATCTGTCTTCCTTTTCCTTCGGGATACGCTTCTCCAACAAGATTTTCAGCTTCTTCAAATATTTTTTATCCTCCTCAGCTTGTTTCTCCAAAGATTTTATCATTTAATCTTGAGCTTTGAAAACATATTCCTGAGCCTTCATGGCCTCTTCTTGCATCTTCAATAACTTATCTTGCTTTACAATCTTTTCTTCGAGTTCAATCTTGAGATCTCAATCCCTTTTAAAATTTTGAGCAAGAGAGTTAACCTTCCCATTCAAATCCTTCACTTGTTGATTCCGAGAACATTTCTCTATAATTATCTCATCCTGAAGATTCTTAATCATGAAGTCCTCAGTTTTAAAGGCATCATTAACATCACTATGGAAATGATCAAACTCAGCCATGTCTTCTTCAATTTCCATAGACCACAAAGTTATTTTTCTGCATGATTTCCTGTGTACATCATAATTGATAAGAAAATTTCTATGGTTGGCCTCAATCTTCACACAATTATCCATCACCATAGATAAGGATTCTGACTTCTGATTCAAGCTATGTTGTAGCATCTGGAATCTAGAGTCTATAGTGGGGAAAATCAGAATGGTGTCCACCAGCTTTTTCAAAGACTCGATAACAAAGTCATGACTGTGTGACGAGGACTTCGAATCCTATAACTTGCTTGGGGATTGTTCTTCTTAAATTTGCACCAACTTCCTCTTAGAAGAACCACCATCTTCATTCTTCCTGATGATATCATTTGTTGGTGTATCCATCAACACTTGCTTTCATTTATCATTTTTCGGAATGAGTTCCTCATTAAGAGATTCTTCTTCACTCTCTGATAGATGAACAATTTTTTCTTCATCAATTTTGTCCTTCTCCGTTCCTTCTTCAAGATAATGATTCTCATAACTTACTTCCTAATCAGTTAAATAATTATCTTTATCTTCTTCCTCAACTTCATCTCTCTGACCATCTTTCTCAGTTCCCTTTCCCAGAGTGACTAATATTGCGGATTTAGCCTTTTCATTATAATCTTCTACTTGGTTGATCAAGTCATCCAGATCATCACTTCCTTCTTCTTCTTCTTCTTCTTCTTCAACAACCTCTTCCTCTATTTTTTTCACTAGCTTCGTTTTCTACTTCTTCAACAACCTCTTTACTCTTAGACTTTTTTGGAGTGGTGTACTTTTTCCCGGGAGTCTCTGGTAATGGTTGGACATCAAAAGTTTCCAAAATAAGAATATTTTCAGAAACTATTTCAGTATCTCTCAACAGATATTGTACAAGCTCTGCATCAGACATATTCTTTTTCATTTTATTCTCTTTTTCCTGTTTTTCTAACTCATTCGCAGCTTTTTCTCTTAAGGCCTTAGCCTCAGCAGGGTCCAATCCAAAATGTGGATCCCCTCATTTTCTATTATCCTTATCTTCTCTCCAATTAGCAGCCACCTCATCTGGATATGCTTTTTGTTTTTTCGGCTTGGGAGGTGCGGACTGGTTTTCCTTAGCTTTGTGGGTTTTTTCTTCAGCAGCCACATCCTTAAGATTCCTCTTCTTAGTAATTTTCTTCACTGGCTCAGATTTTTCCACATTTTCTGGAATGATCTCAGCCTCTACCTTAGGAAAATTATAAAACTCTTCTGTTTATTTTGAAAAATCCATATTCATTCTTTTCAGCGTGTCATCACTGACAACAATAAGCTTTCAATTCCAAACATTAGACTTACATGCAATCTTGAAAGTATCCGAACACCGAACTATCAACATTAATAGTAAGGTAGGGTACATGATGATTTGAGCTCTTAAGTTTCCTTCCTTGATGTTCTTGATCATTAAAAGGACTTTCCTCATCAGATTTATTTTTCTTATATTAACCAAGAAGTCTAAGAAATATATATCACTTTTCTTCAGGGTATCTTTATCTCCCTTTCTCAGAACCATGAATCCTTGTACCCAAAGATGAAGAATCTGATTATTAGGATATAGGTGAGATATCTTTGCTGTCTTGACATCAGAAAGTCCAAGACATTGTAAGGCCTTAACCTTAACAAAACTACATTGAGCATCCGGGAGTTTGTGTGAACAGAATTCATCTTGTCCTTCGTATGCTAGCCCTACCAAGCTTGCCGCCTTGGTGTAAGTAAGTTGGTAAGTCTTACCATAATACATGAAAGAAAACATTTATCTTCTATATTCCTCATAAAAACATACTAATTCATAGAATTATACAAGTAACATTGGATATACAGGATCTTGATCACTTGTTTTGGATACACATGCAGCTTCCCAACCATTCAGCCTGATATTATTGGAGATGATAGAATCATACATTTAAAAGTATGGATGGACTAGTCTTTCCCCGTACACCTGCCATTTTGATATTGGCTTCAAGGTAGACATATCTTGGGAAGTAGCTTCAAAAGACATTCAGAATGTAGGAGCTCTGAAGGATTAAGAATGGCCTTTATCAACTAATGCATAGCTTCGATACGCGAGATCTTGAAATTGATGTGGGACAACCATTGGGGATTCCCTTTATATAGGCGATGGTGTTGACCTTTGAAATTCCAAAAACCATATAACGGTTGAAAAACCCTTTTTTCTGATCTGACGGTTGAAAACATACTGGCAAGAAAATCTTGAATCTGATCTTTTGAGATTTTAAGAAAAACAATCAGATTTAAGAATACTAGAATCCGAGAAATTTTAAAACTCATAAGAAAATACCATTAAGAAAAATATGACTACGAAAACTTAAGTAATGAAATCATACCATTCATATTGTCCAGGAAGTTTATTCATAATAGGTAATATTCTTCTTAATGAAAACTTTCACTACAAAAGACTCAGTTTGAAAATCTCACTACAGAAAAAAATGAGTATGAAAAATTCCAATACAAAAATTCTCATTACAAAAATTCTCATTACGAAAACTCTCATTACGAAAACTTCATTATGAAAATTTCCAGTATGAAAACTCCATTACGAATGTTCCAGTACGAAAATTACAATATGAATGTTCCAGTACAAAAATGTTATTACGAAAATTTCGATAATGAAAAATTTTCATTATGAAAATTTCGAGTACAAAAATTTTGTTTACAAAAGTTCCAGTTCCAAAAATTTCCATTACGAAAATTTCAGTTCCAAAAACTTCATTATGAAAATTTTAGTTACAAAATTTTGGAAAACTGACTACGAAAAATTTTGATTACAAAAACAAAAAAACTTACTACGAAAATGATGATTACAAAACCAAAAAAAATGACTGCGAAAATTTTGATTACAAAAGCAAAAAAACTGAAACAAAATTTTTGATTACAAACGAAAAATACTTACTACGAAAATTTTGATTATAAAAGCAAAAAAAGTGACTATGAAAATTTTTATTACAAAAGAAAAAACATAACTACGAAGATTTTGATTACAATAAAAAAAAACTGATTTTGAAAATTTTGATTACAAAAATCAAAAAATATGACTATGAAAATTTTGATTACAAAATATAAAAAAACAGACTATTAAATTTTTGATTATAAAACCAAAAGAACCGATTAAGAAAATTTTGATTAAAAAAGATAAAAAAACTGACTACGAAAATTTTGATTACAAAAGAAAAAAAACTAAATACGAAAATTTTGATTACAAAAGCAAAAAAACTGACTGCGAAAATTTTGATTACAAATGAAAAAAAATTACTATGAAAATTTTGATTACAAAAGAAAAAAAAGACTAAAAAAATATTGATTAAAAAATCAAAAATCTGACTACGAAAATTTTTTATTACAAAAAAAAATTGACTATGAAAATTTTGATTACAAAAAAAAACACTGACTACGAAAATTTTGATTACAAAAGCAAAAAAACTGACTACAAAAATTTTGATTACAAAAGCAAAAAAACTGACTACAAAAATTTTGATTACAAAAGAAAAAAAATTAACTACGAAAATTTTGATTACCAAAGCAAAAAAAAACTGACTATGAAAATTTTGATTACAAAAGAAAAAAAAACTGACTACGAAATTTATGATTACAAAATCAAAAAAACTGACTATGAAAATTTGATTACAAAAGAAAAAAAAACTGACTAAAAAAATTTGATTACACTAACAAGAAAATGTACTCACCCTATGAAAAAGAGTTTATTGTTGTAAGGAGAATTGTTCAACAAGATGTTAATAAAGAAGGATTACCTTACGGTTATCATTTGAAACTTCTGTTTAATGTATTCAAATCTATCAGAGGGTAAAGATTTTGTGAAAATGTCAGCAAGTTGATCTTGCATTCCGATAAACTGATGAATGAAATCTCCATTTAGTGCGTGATCCCTAATAAAGTGATGCATAATATCTATGTGCTTTTCATGAGAGTTATGTGCATGGTTTTTACTAAGGGCAATGGCACTTGTGTTATCACAAAAAAATTGAGTCTTAGTAAAACATAAGCCACAGTCTGTGAGTATGTGTTGCATCCATAACACTTGATCACAACAACATCCAGCTGCTACATATTCAGCTTCAACAGTGGAGAGTGATACAGAATGTTGCTTCTTTCAAGACCAAGAAACTAATAAATCTCGTAAGAAATGAAAAGTTCCAGATGTACTTTTTCTATCCATTATACATCCACCAAAGTCAGCATCTGAAAAACTCTTTAAAACAAAATCATTTCCAGAAGTATAAAATAGTCCTAGATCCATGGTTCCCTTTAAGTAGCGATTTTTTTTTCACTACCTTTTAATGATATTCCAAAGGATTAGATTGATATCTTGCCCATAATCATACTGAAAACATCAATTCTGGTCGACTAGCGGTCAAGTATAGTAGGCTTCCTATCATACCTCTAAAAGATGTTTGATCTACTGGTTTCCCTGCTTCATCAAGATCTAGTGTGTTTGCGGTACAAATAGGAGTACTTACACTCCTACTGTTGTCATACCCATACTTTTTAAGAATATATTTAATATAGGTATGTTGGGATGTGTAGATTCCTTCTGTTTTTTGATAAATTTGACAACCAAGGAAAAATGTTAACTCAACCATCATACTCATTTCAAACTCAGATTTCATTAGATCCGCAATGGAATCCGTTAAATATTGCTGAGTTGAACCAAATATAATGTCATCAACATATATTTGAACAATCAAAACATTTTTCTTATCTTTCTTTATAAAAAGGGTTGGATATGAATTTCCCTTTAAATTGTTAATTTGAAGAAAAAATCCTGTAAGTCTATCTTACCAAGCTCTTGGGGATTGTTTAAGGCCATAAAAAGAATTGGTATGTCTAAAAACACGATTAGGATGTTTTTTATATTCAAATCCAGGAGGTTGTTCAACAAAAACTTCCTCTTGAACATAACCGTTAAGAAAAGCACATTTCACATCCATTTGGAAAAGTTTAAAATTGAAGAAGGCTGCAGAGGCAAGTAAAATACAAATAGATTCAAGTCTAGCTACTGGAGCATAGGTTCCCTCATAGTCTATTACCTCTTACTGATTATAGCCTTTAGCAACTAGTCTAGCTTCATTTCAGACAATGACTCTATTTTCATCACAAATATTTTTGAAGGCCCACTTTACTCCAATAATAGAAGTTTCTTTAGGTCTTTCAACCAAGGTCCAGACATTATTCATGTCGAATTCATTTAGTTCATCTTGCATGGATTTAATCTAATCATCATCACCTAAAGATTCATCAGTGATTTTATGTTCTTATTGGGAAAGAAATTCTAGATGTTCTACTTCATTTCTCAAGGATCTTATAGTCCTTACAGGTTGATTTACGTCACCAATGATACTATCACTATGATAATTCTTAAGAAACACCTGATTTGGGTTTTGTAAAACTTATTCATCAACATAGGGTAGAAATTCTTCTGGGGTAAATGTTTCAAAAGTATATTCTTGAAAATTTTCTTTATCAGAAGGATCTTCTATCAAAGGTTGATAATTAGTTTTTGAAAACACATCTGAGGATGTAGGTTGGGATGGTTTAAAGACAAAAGGATCATTATCATAAAATTTTACATGTACTGTTTCCTTAATAGTAGAAGTGTATTTATTGAAAAATCTATAAGCCTAAGAAGTTGTGGAGTAACCTATGAAAATACCATCATCAGATTTTGGTGAGAATTTGTGTAAGTTATCATTAGTATTCAGGATGAATACCTTGCAACCAAAAACATTGAAGTAGGAAAGTCTTGGTTTTCTACCATTCCATAACTTATAAGGTGTTTTATTAAGAAAAGGTCTAATCAAAACTCGATAGATAGTGTAACAAGCAGTACATACAGCTTCAGCCCAAAAATGTCTAGATATAGAATATTCACTCAACATGGTTCTAGTTATCTCTTGATGAATTCTATTTCTTCTTTCAACTACACTATTTTGTTGAGGAGTTCTAGCTGTTGAAAAGTTGTGAGTAATACCTTTTCTACTACAAAAAGTTTCAAAATCATAATTTTGAAATTCTCCTCCATGATCACTATGAATAGTTTTCAGTGGATGGTTTTTCTCATTTTTAACTTGGTTTCTAAAATTTTTGAAATAAGAAAAAACATCAGACTTATTTGATAGAAAATAGACCCATGTAAATCTTCAGTAATCATCAACTAAAACAAATACATAGTATTTGCCTCTAATATTTCTAGTTTGTGTTGGACCAAAAATATCCATGTGCACCAACTATAATGCATCAGTTTTTGAGACTTCACCAATTGATTTAAAACTATATTTATGTTTCTTTCCATATTGACAAGGATCACAATCTTTATAAGAATGAAATCTAAGCTCCGGTAGATCCTTAACTAGTTTCTTCTTAGAGATTTTACATATGTTTCTAATGTTAAAGTTACCTAGCCTTCTATGTCATAACCAAGAATGATATTCCATTGCACTAAGGAAAGGTAAGTCTTGGATCTAAAGGTCTTCTATGTTCAAAGTTTAAACATTCTCTTGCCTATGGGTAGAAAGAATAAACTCTTCCTTGGAATTGTGTACTAGGCACTTATCATTCCTAAAATTCACAAGATATCCTTCATCACATAATTGACTTACGCTAATGAGGTTGTGCTTAAGGCCCTTAACAAGCAAAACATTTGAAATCAATGTTTTACCAAGAAGAACAATATTACATATACCAACTATTTATCCCTGAGCATTATCTCCAAAAGTTACTTTTCATTCTTTGGTCTTGATAATCATTTCGAAATAGTTTTTGTTTCCTGTTATATACCTGGAACGTCCGTTATCCATGTACCATGTATTATTGTTGGTACTTTCCCCATTTTCCTGAAAATAAGAAATGAGTTAGTCTTTCAGTATCCAAATTTGTTTGGATCCGAGATTTTCAAATAACAAAATTTTTGGTATCCACATTTGTTTAGAGAAATATGCTTTATGAAACCCAAAATATTGAACTTTATTCAAAGAATTTTTTTTCTTCCAATGCCCACCACTTTGACACTTAGTGCAAAAAGGGGCTCTAGAAGGAACAAAATAGTTGTTTTTGAAAGCTCGTTTTTGGTGAGAATAACCTAATCCAGTAATGTTTCCTTGGGATTTAATTTGAGAATACATATTGTCAAAATTTTCCTTCCCAGAGGTAAATTTTTCAAGGTGCTTCTTAAGAGAAAATATTTCAGATTATAGTCTAACGACTAAATTCCTATCCCCAGGAATCATTTCCTTAGAGTTAGATTTTTCCTCAAAAACATTCATCTTTAAAATAGCATTCTTAAAATCTTTAGAAAGTTCATCCTTATCAGAATTTTCTATCTGACGGTCTTTAGAAAGTTTTTCTAAAAGCACATATTTATCTTTATGATCTGAAGAATGATCTTAAATCTCTTTTGTAAGAATTTCTTCCGTAGTATTTTCCTTGTCTAATTTCTTAGAAATTTTACTATTTTTTGATTGAAGTAACATGAAAAATATAGATATTTTTTCACATGAAGGTTATTCATTTACTGAGGATGAAGTATCTTCATTAGAAGTACTATTTTTGGAATAATAATTCTTATCCAGATATAAATTTGTTAAGGCCTCAGCAGAGCGTACCTTGGTCATAAGACATGTATGTGGTAAAGAAGTATTAGCAATGAATCTGATATTCTTCTAAGCTGATGAATCATATTCTAAAGATTCAGTTTCTATAGAGTCTCTACAGCTTGCACTCCAAGTAGTATTAGCTTCCAGACTTTTATTTGCTTTAGCTTTATAAATCTTCTTCATGTTCCTTTTAGAATGCCTCTCTTTCCTTTATTTCTTTTTAAGAATAGGTCAATCAGGTCGTATGTGTCCACTTCTCTTGCATTCATAGCATATGACCTCTGAATCTTTCTTATATTTCCGTTCCTTCTTCTTATACTTGGATTGGAAATTTCTTTGACTAGCTATCTTGTTCATTCTTCGAGCAAGATTTGCTAACTCATTTTTTGAGACATTACTCTCACTAGATTCGGATTGGATAATAACCTTCTTAGACTAGGATCTAGTTACTCTCTCAGGAGTCTTTTCTTTCATGTGATTTGATGTTATAGTAAAAGAAACAGTACCATTCCCATTCTTCTTTTTGATATTGTCAGCATCTCTCTTCATCCTTGTTTCATGTTGGAGAAGAGTTCCAAACAGCTCATCTAAGGAAATTTGAGTGACCTTCCTGTTCTCATCAATTGTTGTCCCCTTTGATTCCCACTCATTTGGCATAATATCAATAATCTTATCCACAAGGGCTTCATCATCTATACCTTTATCTCCTATTGATTGTAAGCTATTCACAATATTCATAGGCCTTTACTGTACTTTGCTTATATGTTCTCCACAATGAAAGTTAAAACCTTGATACTCGTCTCTCAACATAGCTCTTCTTGTTTCTATGACTTTGGATGTACCAAAATGTGTAACTTCGAGTTTCTTCCATATAGAGTTAGATGTTTCACAAGAAGAAATTTGGCTATATATGTTCCTAGTCATTGAACATAGTAGAGTATTGCGTACCATATAGTTTAATTGATAATCTTGCTTCTCTTGGTTTGTGAAAGCACTAACATCCTTATCATGAATTTTATAACTTCCAGTAATCATAACAAATTTATCTACCACAGTATTGATAACAAAAGTCTTCATTCGATCTCTCCAATACTCATAATCATTGCCGTAAAAAATTGGTGGCCTTGTGGGATTTAGGTTGTCGATGGACCCAATATTTAATCCTGCCATCTTAGAAATCTTTCTACACAAAAACTTGTTAATAACAAATGTTCAGATTTAGGGAAAATCTTCCTAAGGAAGGAAAATATAGAACAAAGAAAAACTTGAGCAAGGAAAAACTTATATGTGTGTATAAGTATTTCAGAGACCTGCTCTGATACCAATTGTAGGATTGGTATAAAGTATGAGGATTCCAAAATCTGATACCAATTGTAGGATCGAAATAACGATGTGGATGCTCAATCTACAAGAGGGGGTGAATTGTACCCTTTAAAAATTTCCATAAACAAGGAATTATCTAAGTTTAACAAGGTTAAACTAATCAATTTCACAACACCTCTAACACCAATGAAGGATTGGTACAATTTATGAAGTTACAAACATCTAATTCTATGCACTTTCTTATATCTGGAAAGTGATTTTTAAAAATAGGTTCCGGAAATATGTATCCAGAAATTGGAACTTATCCAATGTTTACAATATGAGATTCTAAATTAAAGCATATAGAATCTAAATTAATATTAGTACAAGTGTAAGGAAATATAAGAAGGTTATACATTCCTTACAATATAAAATTCAGCAGAAAAACAAGTTGTAATAATACAACTAACAAGATATAAATCATTTAACCCAACGAAAAGGGTATCCAACAACTTTGGATAAAGGTCCCTTGATTTATACTTTTAAGAAAGTCTGTCCTACCCACATGAGGGTATGCCCTCGATACGAAGATTGGAGTCTCTGTCTTGATATCCCTACAAGCCCTCAACTTTAAGGTAGTTAGAACCTCTGTCTTCCTCAGCAAGGAAGCCCTCAACAATAAGGTAGTCGGCACCTCTGACGTCCTATCCCCGGAATCTATCAATTGTAATCACCAACAATCGGAGTCGCACGAAGCAATCTGAACGAGTAGTTCAGTATACACAAGGCATGAAAATTTTCTCTCTCTAGAAATGACCTTAACAGTGTGTGGTATCAAGAGTGATCAACTTTAGTGTTGTGCTCTTTCAAATGATCTCCTATTTATAGGCTTGGTTGGAGTGGTCGGGTCCCTCCTCCAACGGTTATATTTTCCATAAATTTCGGAGGGACCTGTATACGTGTCAGTTAACCAATGCTTAGAAGTAGAATGGACAACATCGTTTTATAAAAAAACATGTGTAACTGAAAGCACAACATCATTTTGTAATGAAACAAGTATAAGTATAAGAAAAAATGATGATCAGAAGGTAAGAATATAAAAGTTCGGATTCTAACCAAAATGGAATTCGGAGTCTATAATAAATAGATATTCAGATTCTGTTTTGTAGAAATTTGGAAGCTGAATTCTGTAGAAATCCAGAGTTTGAATTTCTTTGGAAATTCAGAGTCTGGTTTCACCAGAGTTCAGAATCTGAACTTACAGAGTTCGGAGTCGAACTTGTATAAGTTTTTAGTCGAACTCATAGAAGTTCAGAGTGGAACTCGTAGAAGTTCGAAGTCGAACTCATAGAAGTTCGGAGTCGAACTCATAGACGTTCAGAGTCGAACTCATAGAAGATCGAAGTCAAACTCATAGAAGTTCAAAGTCCAGAATTCAGAGTTGAACTTTGTTAGAGTTCGTATCAAGAATTTGGAATGGAACTTTATTAGAGTTCATATCCAAAATTCGGAGTGGAACATCATTACAGTTCATATCCTGAATTCGGAGTGGAACATCATTACAGTTCATATCTAGAATTCGGAGTGAAACTTCATTACAGTTCGTATCCAAAATTCGGAGTGGAACTTCATTACAGTTCATATCTAGAATTCGGAGTGGAACTTCATTACAGTTTATATCCATAATTCAAATCCTTAAAACAGAATTCTTCATATCTATGTATTATATGATTCCGAGGTTTTAGGAATGAATCTGATTTTTATTCTTATGAAAAATATTGATATGTGTTAGAAAATCTAGGTTAGGGTAAATTTCCTTAGGGAAGGAAATTTTCCTTATAGAAGTAAAATATCGATTTTCTTAAGTGTAAGGTGTTTGTGATTTTCAAAACAAGAAGGAATGGAAAATTCATAAGGAAAACATTATTGACTCAACAATTCATCCCGACGACATTGGTTTGTGGAACTATGTTGTGGTAAGGTTTAAGAAAATAATGTGGGCAGTTATTACTATAACATTATGATATCATTTCTTTATTTAACTAAAAAATAAATTAACGAAACATTGAAAAGTAATAAAACTGGACAAGTATCAGGGTATATATAATAATATTTCACTATCCAAACATCTATCAAAACAAATTACAATTTTTCTTCATGGATTATGCAGTATTAGAAATAGAAAAATTGAATTGATGGTGGTTATTCTATTTATAAAGTTTTGTGAGAGGTCATATTCCATGAAACAAATAGCATCCCTAGAGAGGATTTTTGAAGGATTGTTACTATTTAATTTAAAATATTTATTCATACATTATGTATCTATATTTTTTCATTACTATAATAAATGTTGAAAAGAATCATGTTTAGAAGAAAATATATATTTTCATAGAAATTAATGGGTAGTATAACTGATTGAAGAATGTAAACAAATAGTTTGAAGATTTTACTTCCAAGGAAGTAGTGGATTGTTTAATATTTATTTTAAATTTACATAATTTTAGTATTACTCATATGAGAATTTCATTCCAATACAGGTGGATCCCTTTTTCTGAGTTGGGGCAGTTTGTTCAAAACTGATCATGCTTTTCAGATATTGTACTTCAAGGCTACAATTGAGATAATGAAAATAAAGAAATGGGTAAATAATATATAATGGTGAATTCATACCATGAATGTAATTAGTTATAATTTTAATCATTTTATCTACTATTTGTAAGTTAGTTTCCTTATCATTTATATATAATTTTTATTTCATATTTTTACTGATCTTTTCGGAAGTCATATTTTCCATTCCACAATCTACATCAAGATAGAAAAGAGAGACCATGTTTCTTTTTGGTGTAAGAAAATGTCCTATGCTGTAAGAAATGTGAAGTGAATCATAATGATGCATTTAGAAATGGGTTTATCTATAATTTAATTCAAATTATGACTTCCCAAAATATCTTTCATGAACTATTAACTGAACAATGTACTAATCAACCGCAACTCAATCAGTTTCACGTCAATCTGATATTCAAAATATTTTGTATGACTCGAAGTTAATGTATTTAGTTTAAAATATTCATTAATCCCTTAAGATTCACATCTTCTGAACTACCATGCTTTAATCCATAACTTGTGATTATGATATATGATATGATTTGTGTGAATTTCTAATGTTAATATCCCCTTATAACATCTTTATGCTCATTTTACCATTATACGATCATTGATATCTCCCATGTTTACACTTATTTAGAATTTATGATCACCCTTAATTATGTCTCATATCCTGAGGTTATAGAGAATGTTTTTATAAATGATATTTCTAAGATGGATTAAGGTAAAGAACAAATTAATCTAATACTCTTACAAAATATTTATTTTTGTTTCCATGTATCCAAAAATACTACAACTGAACAATTTTGGAATGAATCCTTATGTTATGTAATGAATATTAATTTACTAAGATGTGATATCTATGTAGGAAATGTATGGGCCAATATAGATGTTATTAGAGAATTTTCCCTACACAAAACCTATAAAACACATTAAGTTATTCTAATACTTTATGTAAATGATTTATAAGTCATTTGATATGTATAGGGATTGAACCCACATCAATAAGACACATGAATTTACTGGTATGACTCAAAGTGTCTCATTTTATTTAAGATCGATATTAATTTTAGAAAATAGAACAAGCGACATAATGAAAACTAAGAAAATTCATTTAGACTACTTTGATACTATATGAAAATGATCCATATATCAGTCTTGATGTTCTATAATCATATTAACCTCAATAAAACACACGTTGTGAACTATAAGACATTATATTTGTATTTTTATATAAAATTGAAAAAATTGTACAAAAAGATCATGTGACATACTAAAAACCGTGAATATGAATTTGGAGTATTTTTATACATTACAAAAATTGTCTGTGACTCATTATTGTCATGTAGGAATCAAGAAAACTTTAATCTAATGCACAATGTGGATGGTTTGATTAAAAGTGTCTGTTATAAATTCAAAATTGACATTTTTTCTCAAACCATGTCACTCAATTAAAACAAGGAATAAACACTATGTTTATCTTAAAAATATTAAAAAGTGATTCAGAAATCATTTTTGACATGTATGAATCAGTCTCATGTCAAACTGATGCATAATGTGACTGGAAATTCTCATAATGTTTGTTTCCAGTTTGAAATTACATTTTAGTAAACAAAAACTCGCTTACTAGAAACTGAGAAAATCAATTAGGATTGTTTTGATAATTTTTTTAAAATGATCTATATTGTCATTTGTGATGTGTACGAATCATCCTCAACTCAATATGATGCAAATTATAGATGGTATAACTCATAGTGTAATTTTAATTTAAAATTTAAATTAATTTTACTAAAATGAATGACTGACCAAATAACAACCAAGAAAAACATTTGGATGATTTTAAAAAAATTCTACAATGATCCATTAGTGATTTTTCAAAAGTAAGAATAATTACCACCTCAATATAATTCATTGTTTGACCAGTATAACTTCAAATGTAACATTTTATTTAAAATTGAAATTAATTTATCTAAATAAGTATATGTGACATACTAAAAACCAATAAAACTAATATATATTGTTTTTATAATTTATAAAAACAATCCATCTGTCATTTTTTATGTGTAGGAATCAACCACAACTCAATTGGATATATTATGTGACTGGTATGACTAAAAGTGCCTATAATCAGTTTAAAATTGACATTTTAGCTCAAAACATGTCACTCATTGAAAACCAATAAATCAAAATACAATTGTATTAATATTTTATTAATGTGATTAATAAGTACTTTTTGATGTGTATAAATATGCATCACATAAAATTGATTTATGATGCAATTGGAATAATTCAAAATGCATGTTTCCAATTTGAAAAGAAATTTTAGTAAAAAAAAAACCCACCCATTGAAAACAAATCAAACACATTGTGACTGTATTTATATTTTAAGAAAATTTTCTAAATCTCATTTATGATGTTTATGAATCATCTTCAAATTAATAGGATGTGCTTTGTTGTAGGTATTACTCAATTTGACTTTTTTTATTTAAAATTGACATTAATTTAAGTAAAAAAGAACAAGTGTAAAACTAAAAACCAAGAAAACGCAATCAGAGTGTATAGATAATTTATTTTAACCATCAATTAGTCATTTATTATGTGTAGGAATCAAACCAACCTCAATAAAATTCATAGTGTGACTGGTATAACTCCAAATGTGACTTTTTATTTTAATTTGACATTAATTTATGTAAAAAGGAATAAGTGGCATACTTAAAACATGGCAACCAAATTCATATTTATTGTTGATAATTTGGAAAAATGATCCATCATTAATTTGTGACAAATAAGAATCAACCAAACATAAATAGGATGTATGGTCTGATCGGTATAACTAAAGGTGTCTGTTATCGGTTTAATGTTGACATTTTAGCTCCAAACTTGATACCCACTAAAATACATGAAGAGAAATATAGATTTTACTCATAATATAGGCCAATTATTAATAAGTCATTTTTGATGTGTATGGATTAGTCTCATGTCAAATCGGAAGATGATGAAACTTGTATGAATCAAAATACATGATTCCAGTTTAAAATGAAATGTTAGGAAAAAAAAAGAAAAACTAATATACTAAAAAAACATATTCATATTGTTATGACACACTATGAAAATGATCCATAGATATTTTTTGATTGGTAAGAATCAGTCACACCTCAATCTGATTCAGGATGTGACTGGTAGAAATAAAAATATGTGTCATTATTTAAATTTGATAATAATTTTAGTAAAAGTACAATTGACCTACTCAAAATCGAGAAATCACTTTCGTAATGTTTTCATATTTTAGGATATTCACCCATAACACATTTCTTATTTTTAGGAATCAACCCTAAAACAATATGATGCACAATGTGACTAGTTTAACTCTAAATGTGTCTTTTTTATTAAAATAAATACATTTTATTAATGAATTCATTCATTTTACTATATAGTTAATTCGTTTATAGTATCAATAAATTAATTTTGTTTTGTTATATAGGTGGAATTGTTTTCAAGAGTTGGGATTGTTTTTTTGACAACCGATATGATGGGTGGACATTTTTTGAAGGTTTAATTTGTGTCAAAAGATGATACATAAATATTTTTAACTATTTATTAGATAATTGTAAATGTAATTATATAAAACATTGTTTGGAATGTATGAAGTAGTTTTTTATATACTATGGGTGGATATTTTTATATTCACGATTTCAATTAAATGTATATAGCATTGTTTTCTTGTTGTGGTGTTTTACCTGTGCCATTTTCTTGGGTGTGACATTATATTAATAGCAAATTGGTGTATGCTAGACCATTATCCGTGGTATTTTTAGAATGGATAAAGACACCATTTATTAGTTCTTTTTTAGCAATGATAAAGAGGACCCCCTATTAGCACTGCAATTAATAGTTATTTGTATCACTGTTAAATGTCTTTTTGAGTGCTGTTAAAGGGAATATATGTAGCTGTGAGTGAACTAAGAAACATAATTGGTACATAGAGTGTCTACCATAACCTAAACTGTATTTTCATAAAAAATCTATTCAATTCACCCTATGTAATCATTTATAGAGTATTGAGTCTCGGACCTTTGTTTTCAAGGAAAAGAACATTTTATGGTTGGGATTGAATGGACACCACAATTGATTTAATATGGTGTATAGTCCCTTATTGGTTGGATGGGGCGATCCCTTTCCTTCAACCATTGAAAAATAATTTTAATAAAAATATGAATGTTAATGAATTGAAATCAAATAGAATAATAACTGTTATATATATAAATATCAAGAACGGTGTTGTGAATAATGATCTTTACCTAAACCTAGATTTAAAGTGGGAAGTATGCAATGTCTTTAGTGATTTTTATGGTAGTTCTTAAAACCCACTCCAAGCATTACGAGAAAAAAAGGGTGTTGAACGGAGGATTAAACCTATCATACGATTTTATCTATGATATATTTGTATCCAAATTTTTTCTATGGTGTGTGATTAGAATTATATATATTTTCTACCATGACGAAATTCAGTAATATTCCAAGAGGGTGGTGATAACCATGATCCAAAGGTATTGGGAATTGGGATATATATATATAACCACCAGTAGTGCCTATTTTTTTAAATACACATATTTCATGTTTTAGGTGTCGATTCCTAGTTCGTAGAGAGTGTTCTATACTTAATATAGACAATTTAGGGAGCCCTGTAGCATACCACTTATAGGGAAGAACAAACACATGTGTTTCACTAGTACCATATATCCATGTTTTAGGGGATGGTAGTATATGGGCTACTGAGATAAGCCTTAATACTAATTTATTTAATATCAAGAATCTCAAGACAACTCATGAGAAGAGAGATAAAATTATGTAAAATATGCTTTGGGGAGTTTCAAAGAACTGGTGGAATTTTGGGATCCAGTATTAAATACATAAATATTTGGTTTAGAATGATGTACAATCTAGGTTTTATGATTAATTCATTCCTAAGAGACTGATATATAAAAGGGATGATGATTTTATACATTTCAAGCATGGTGTGATGACCACTATGGATCATTCGACACACTTCGTAGAGATTTAGTTTTATTCACCGATTTATCGTAATGACGATCCATTGAGGGTGAGATTCTTTGAGGAATGAAATAAGCATGAAATTAGATTTGGATAAAAGTGTTTTGAGTTCCTAATATTGATGAGATAGTGAATTAGGTGCTTATTACTGAATTATTCCAAAAAGAAATCTACAAGCAGAAAGTAGTGTAGTTCAGCCTCTTGACCCATTAGTTCTATGATATCTAGAAGGAAGATTAATTTTGAAACATGTCATATGGGTAATAATTGTCAGGGTGTGAATGATGGTTATTCAATATTCTATTAGTATGGTGGGAGACCAGTAAATTTGAGGAGTTAGTGAGATAGAGACCCAATGTAGTGTAGATCTATTAGCAGGATGGGCCATGTACATTATTTCTATAAGACCTTCCCCTAGAAATCAGTGGAAGGTGATCGACTCTGACTACATGTTTAGGAGTGGGTTTCATATCTATGTTCCATGTGAGGATCTAGTGTAGTTATGAACATTTAGGCAGAGGTGGTGGATATGGACAATGTATCTAGGCACTAGTATTACTACAAACAGTAGTGTGGTAATACATTGGGTAGTGAGGTGGTTTCATAGGTTTTTTATTTAGGGTAAATATAGTTTCAATAAACAACACCTAAAGAGTAGACCATTGGTCATTCTATGATGAGAGGTACCATATTTGTATCATCTACCCTAATATCTTCTCTTTTTGAGAAAAGTGAATCTCATAACTTAATATAGGAACCTGTTGTGGAGATCATAGGTCATGACGTTCAGTTTGTTTATGATATTATAACTTTGGATACATCATTGGGGATTACTATAGAGGGTGTATTCGAGTGTAGGAACTATCCCTTGATGTTAGTATGTTTAATTTTGTATGGGATCTATTCTTTCATGAGATGACCAGGATTGATTTCATTCTCTAGATGTACATTCTAGATTCCAATCATTGTTATATCTATTTTTAATGCTGAAGTGTGACATTCACATCATTATAGGGTGGGATTTTTGTTTTCAAGGGTGAATGAGATGTCTTTCCCAACCAATCTATATCTAAGAACCATGGGCTAGTCTATATGACAACCCATATTTCTAGTTTATAACTAGATGATCATGGAATGTGTCAGGAATAATTCCCTCTAGTGGTTGATCATTTCAGGGACATTTCTCAAGACTACATTTCTAGATTAACTCTTAAATAATAAGTATAGATTTCAATCAGGCATATTCTTGGTTCTACATTAGTATACATTCCAAAAAATTGGTTTGATACCAATGAGTTATAAAAAAATCAAGATGATTCTAGAGGACTTTGAAGCAAAGAGGTTTATACAACCCATAACATCTCTATGGGGTTCTCTGGTTTATTTTCTCTGAAAATGAAGACGTAATACTTAGGTAATATCTAGATTAAGGATAATTAATCTTGTCGATGGTTAAGTACATATATCCCTTTTGAGGATATATGACCTCATCAATAATTTCCAAGGATATCGTGTGTTATTGATTATATATATTTTATCAGGATATCACCATGTTCCAATGAGACCAATATACCTACATCATGTAACATTTTTTAGGTGGTATGGTATATTTGAGTATCTGGTTTTGATGACCAGTCTCATGAACACAGTATGAGTTATTATGTCACTGATGATGTGAGTTCTACATCCATGTCTAGATTCATTTTTTGTGGTTTTCTTGGACAAATATTGGTGTATTCTCAAAATCAACATGACCATTTCAAACATACTGGGATCATATTGGATACACTGAGATGTAATTATTTATAATATATGCTCACAATGTACCACTTATGGATGGATAATATATACATTCTAGGTCATATTATCTCAGATATAATAGTAATTATGGTCCCAAAATAGGTGAGAGATGTAGTTTCATTGGACTATCCCAACAACGTCTTTGAAATATAGATTTTATTAAGGAAATATAATTTTTATATGAATTTTATACAAGAGGTATCACACATATCATACCTTCTTATGGTTTGGGGTATAAAGATTGTGATGTTTGTATGGTCAAATACATGTGATACAACCTTTAAGAAGCTAAAAGGGGGATTGAAATATGCACTGGAATTGATTATACTAGATCCAAACATGAGATATATAGTGTATTGTGATGCATCCGTTGTTAGGATATGATAATTTCTGATGTAGGGGGTGAAACTCATGGTTTATGTGTATCATCATTTGTGGCCTCATGAGAGGAAGTGCCATACATTGGATCTTGAGTTAGCCACTTGTTTACACACCTTGATCTATTAGAGGAACTATTTACTAGGATAGATTTGTTTTGTACCAAAACAACAAATCCTCAAGTGAATATTAATACAACATGACTTTCATTGCAAAAAATGAATGAGGGTTGAATACCTATAGTCGTTTGACATTTACTTTACCACATGACCATAAAGGTAAATGTAGTTTCATATTCATAGTGAAGAATAAATTAGATATAGGACGTTATAGGGGATGATAGCAAGTGGAATATGATCGAATTACATTCATATAAGAACTTATAGTTGTAGGATATTCTCTAAATGAATTTATATTCATCCTTTATAGTGACATATAATCTTCTAGTTAGTGCCAGGATGATAAAGTTATCTGATGCCGAGGACCTAGGATTATGGGGGGAGAGTGGCTAGTGAGGTCCCACCTCTTGGTTAGATCAGGGGAGATGAGGAAATTATGATTATTCATCGTAAATTTTTTGTTCTAGAAGAGGAACATGAAGAGTTAATGATAGAGATACATGAATCATCTAGGGGAGTACCTCTCAGTTGTACCATGATGTATCTGGATTTATATATCAAATATTTTTGGGTCGATATGAAACTGGAGGTAGTTGAGATTTTCATGGGATGTTCCAAATTTCAGCAGGAGAAGGAGGAACACCAATGATGATCATATATTTGGTAGTAGTTATCTATTTCTGAGTGGAAATGTGATTATGTTGTGATACGTATCATGGATGAGTTTCCGATGTCACCCTGAGGTACTGCTATTATGGGGGATTTTTTGGATATGTTCATGAAGTTTAAATTTTTTTTATATATCAGGGAATCATTTTCAATATATGGTCCTGGGAGGATTTATGTCTAATATATTGTATGAATTCATGGGATAATTTATATTATTATATCAGATAGGGATGACCAGTTTATATATATTTTTGGAAATGGATACAGGGGAATTGGGTAAATAGGTTCTTCTGAGCATGACATACCACCCTTAGATTAATGGCTAGTAATATCACTTTATACAGGTTATATAGGATATCCTTAGAGCTTCTATCAATGATTTTGGTGATTCATGTGAGGGAAATATACCCTAGGTTTATTTTACATAAAATCATTCCTATCATACATCTATAATGATGGAACTATGTGAGGATTTATATGGAAGTCCATGTCGGTCAACTCTGTTCTTGGTAGTGGCATGAGAGGAAATGTTTCTTGGATCTGATCACATGATCAATAATTTAGTGTATGTCAAGATGTTCTAAGAGTGGATAGATACTTCATATCCTATAAATAAATTTTTTCCAATTATTGTCATTTTAATGTAATGTTTGAGGTTGGGATTGAGACTTTTTTCATATCTCACCAAGGCTAGTAAATATACAATTTAGGGGACAAGGTAATATTTCACCATGATATATCATCCTATTTTAGATGTTGGAGAGTGTCTATCCAGTAGCCTACTGTTTTATGTTAACATAGAGGTACAAATCCTTTTAAAACATATTTAATGTATCTTAGCTAATCCTTTATCATTCAACCTCGTCTCATACTCATTATCAAGATGATATTGAGCTATATGTAAATGAACCCTTCAAGGAAATTCCAATGTGTGTTTTTTTAAAAGGTTGGGGCCAAAGGCTCATTTATTATTAAATCAAAGCAATGACCTTTTTTAACTGGGTATAGGGGGAACCATTACATTTTACAAAGGCCTAGTGGGAATTTAGCTCATTCAAGGCCCGTAGGCCCAAATGTTTTTCCCAAATCTTATTCAGTGAATAATACTGCTATAGTACTATACTTCTATAGTACTGCATAGTACCCTACCCCCGATTTAGTGCCCTGTCGCTGCTACAGTGACGTCACTTCTATAGTACACTACAGTACTGCTACAGTGCACAACTCCCAATGGGTTTTGAACTACCATTTTTCATGTAGTATTGTGGGGTTCTTACAAATATGCCAAACACTAACTACAATGTATCCTTGATATATGAATGAATTATCTATGAGGAAATTTTGTCCCTCTTGAATGTGTGAAATGGAAAAATGACATTGTAAAAGATGCAATATGGGATTCGGAGGACAATATATGTTCTCAGTGGTTGGTGCTATTATTATAAGATGCTTGACATCCCTTGGTAGGGTATTCAGGGTTGATTTTCATTATGGGAGGGGAGAGATTGTATGATCTTAGGTTTTTCTTGACGTACAAATCTCATTAATTTTTATTTTTTCCTTTTTCAAATAACTTTAATTCCAAAGGATATTAAAAGTGTATTGAGGGTGTTTGGGGATTTTTTGGAGACTAGGTTTTTAGAAATGTTATTTGGGATTCATAGTAAGTATAAAATTTTAAATCCAAGACACCCAGTTTGATTAAAATGTGTGGAGAATTTCAGATGATTAAGCAGGGCCCCATGGATTGATGAAACTATATAACCAAGTCTGAAAAACATTTTGGGGTTCTCTATATGTTTTAGTAGATTCAAAACTCATGGTTGGTGCATAATCTTTCTAACTAGGAACTATGAACATGTGAGGGGTGTATTGGATAGTGGAATGTGGCATGATTTCTGAAAGGCATTCCAAACCATTCCCATGAACCATGTGGGGTCCTCCTTTGGAATGTGAAGGGGTCTTGGCTTGGCCAAAAATGAGGCCAAACCATGTGACCCAATGATTTGGGGTCAAATTACATATATCCATTTTATTTATAATTACCAACAACTATTATTTATTCATATATTATATTGGATAGAGGAAGTGTTTTTTTCTCTCATTGAGTGTTTTCTCATGCCTTGAGAATGGATTTTATGTGGTTTCACCATCTAAAATCTTATTCAAACATTGTTCATCTTGTTGGACCTGAATTAGTGAGTTCTTCATTCAACATGGGTATTATATAATTTGTATTCCTATAGAAGAAATTATTTTTGTGCAAGCTAGTATGTCATATTTTCACAGTTTTCATCAATTTCCCCATTTTCTTCCAATCCATCTTGATTTTGGAGTCGATAATGTATGATTGTTCTGCCATTGGTATATTTTATGTGTTCTATAACATTACCTTATTGTTTGGTGTTTTATATAACATGTTTCTACTATTCCACACATTAGACCATATGATTTTTCCTATAAAATTAATTTAATACCTTTATTAAATTCATTATAACCTTTTATGATTTCCCACATAACACCATCATATGGTTGGAGTTCTTTCAAATCATCCCAAGCCACCCATGGGGTGCGTTCCTACCTTATTTATGTGACTATTCCACTCAGGTGGTTTTCCGAGAATACACTTACTTTATGATAATTAAATAAATTATCGTATAAGTTTTATTCATATTTTCATGTGAAATCATATTACTAAATGGATAATATTTTAAATTGGAAAATGAAGAATGGGTATAGTGAACTTTTATTTTTTGAATGATAATGAAATGGTGAAAAAATGATACGATGAGTGGATTAAGGTAGTGGATTCCTCAGTCATTTATACTCCTCTAATCTTGATTCCATTGGATACCCTGAACATTTACAATCCCTAAAACCTGATTATATTTGCCGATTCCTCATATATTAATTTTTCTAGCATCGTGAATTTATATGATTCCATGGAAATTTATAATCCATCGATACGGTTTACTTTTGAATCCATGTATATTTCTACTCCATAGATCAATATTGTTTTTACTTTCCATGAAAATTATCCTTGGCCTCCACCCATGCCTTTATCATGTTTCCATTGAGATGTTCCATAGACTCGATGAGAATTACATGGTCATTTATAGGTTGTATAATGATCTTTCAGGTCTGACACTTGTTTACATAGAATAAGTTATAGTTGATGTTATTCAAGGTTTATTATTATCCTGTGATTATAGGTTCTTGAATAATATTTATTAAGATCCATGGATGGATGGAAATAATCACATTTGATTTCTCCAATTTACATTAATTAATTTTATACCTGTGATATACTACACAATTATTCACTATATATACAAATACTATACATGTTATAGACACATTTGGTGGTGTCCCATATAGTGTTATCTCGTAATCTGTTCAGGTAATCGTAGCCTACCTAGATAGACATCATGGATACAAGTTTATACTGAGAAAATAATATAGTTTATGATATTTTATTTGATTGTTACTCTAGAGTAGTGGTGTAAAATACAAGGCACTGCTCATGATGTTATATATTAATAGTTCATTTTGTTATTTTTTGTATTTTGATAAATCTATTGTACTAGATTCTTATTTCCATGTGTTCCTTTAAATTTTTTATAGATACATGACATGATCATAATATTTTAAAAGAAACATATATTGGATTTATTATTATTACATTATTCTGGATGTTATCTTCTATCATGATTTATATTATGTTACAAATGTTTTATTCACTAGTGATACCACTATGTTACTCTGATCATGAAGGTATGGTCTCTCATATACATTCCCTAAAATGTCACTGCTAGTTGACAACATCAAGCATGTGGGGATGTATGCCTAATTTCATGTGACCCACTAGATTATGGAAACTTTTACTATATTTTGGTTCAGGATGATACACTCGAGGTTATCAAAGAGTTTCTCAATGTTTTTCCTAATAATTTTGTGATGCTACATCCTCAACATGATATCATGTTTGGTATAAATCTATAAATACTTGGTTATATTATTTTAATGGATCCTTATCGAATAACATATTTTGAGTTACGAGAATAGTTTATTCATATTGATTATCTAATGAAGAAGTTTATCATTAGGAACCATTTGTCGCCATGGGGTAATCAAATATAATTTTACAAAAAAGTGATTTGTAGTATGAGGTTGTATAAAGACTAATATATATTGAATCAGATTATACTCAAGAATTTTTACCATATGCCCATGATTTTTGACCTTTTCAACCAATTGATAAGAGATAATTGGTTTTCTAAAATAGATATCTTGTCCAAATATATCCAAGTGAAGGTGAAATAAGAGTATCTCCCAAAGATAGGATTTTGATATAGGTATGGGAAACCTGAGCTCATGGACATGATGGTTAGTTTCATAAATGAAATATATATTTACATGGAATTCCTAAACACCATGTTCAATGAATTCTTATACTAGTCATTATTCATGTTATTCGATGAAATGTTGATCTACAAAAATTTATAGGAGGATCATGACAAACATAATAGAGATATCTTGTAGGTCTTTTATTTTACAAATTATTTGGAAATTTTTCCATGTGCATGTATGAGACTTGAGAGATTGATATTATCATGAATTGGGTGACCAATTAGGGTGTTCCATGGACCCATTAATGATATATGTTGTTATTTATTGGGAAACATCCGAAAATGATGTTGAGGTTTATACAATCTTAGGTACTGTAATATATTATTGGAGTTTCAAATCTGTTTTTTCAAGGATAGTTGCAAAAATCACATCCTAGATATGGAAAGCAAATATATTTTATCTAGACAGATTCATGTTTGTCAGAATTTGACTATATTAATGGGATATTGATCTATGATCTCATGAAATAGTTTCAAGAGGATGTTAGGGTGTATGAGGTGTCCGATGATGATTCAAATATTGGATTGGTTTTTTATAGATGAAATACAAATTGGGGATATCATATGGGTATTCACATTTACATCCTCATAGTGTAACTATTACTCCCAATATCTATTGATAGTTGTGGTTTTGAGTATGATCATGTTATGCCAGGATTACCTCTTCTAGGAGTGGTTTCTCATCATCACTGATAGTAAGTGCTTGAGTTAAATCATTTCTTAGTAGGATATGAACATATGACATCAGTGGTTGATATAGCATCTTTAGAACATTTAATTTGAGATATCTTACACCTTAGAAAAATTAAACTTCATGGATGACACACTTTTAAGGAATTCAAGGAAAGATATTGTGCAGTTATGCTTGGTGGGAAGGGAAGGAGTTTCAAGCCCTGAACATATATATAAGGGTGGTCAATTGTGGATGTTTTTTTTTCAATTACAATGTATCTTAATCAGATATAGAAGGAGGATGAGTCTTAGTCGGGAGACTCGAAGTCAGAGGTGATTCCCATTCATGTTGGCCAGGGTGATTCTCTAGAAAGATAGTTGGGGGATATTTGGAAATATATGTTGAATCATGGAGTCAATACATTGAAATAAAATATTTTAATGTATTACGTCATGATTTAACTTCAAACCAATTATGTTACACCTAGGAGTGTCTGAAACATATCATTTCATAAGAGTTTAGTTTTTCTGTTCGTGTTGAAATACATAGTGGTAAAATTTGTGGCGTTATGTTTGGTTTAAAAATTGGACAAGGAAGATAATAATGATTTTTTTTGGATTTTTAATGACCTTTGTTGTTCATTAATGGATATGGGATGAATTATCTATGTACATTTTCATAATGGTTACCCTGATCTCATGGAGGATGGGATTATATATGGGTAATCATGTACTGGTTGAAGAACATATATAACTTCTTAGAGATCTAGGATTCAGGCACTATGGGTGTATTAGGAAATAGGAATGTCAATGTGTTTTTCTGATTTCATATATTTTCAGGGTTCATTACCACATATCGGGATGAACTTAATGCCTCTAAATTTTTAAGCAGAGGACAATAATATTTTCCCACTCTATATCAACCACCAATAATTTCCACCCTCATGTGGATGGGATGATAGAGTGGACTATCAATATTTTAGTTGATATGTTGTAAGGATGCATCTTGGGCATTAATCGCACTAGTGAAAATTACTTTCCTTTAATTGAGCTAGTTTTTAACAATAGTTAACATAAATATATCGACTTGGCCATGTTTTATTATTAGTGGATTCATCCCTATCACCCATTTTAATTATAAGGTTGTCGATTTGTTTTCTCTTGATCCTGAGATAGTGTTGAGAATGAAAGATAAGGTTCAAGTTGTTCATGGGATAAAGTAATCATCACAAGAAAAAACAAGTCTTCTTCAAATTACAATAAGTGTTCTAAGGACTTTGAATCTCAAGACTACGTGTTGTTAATGGTTTCTCCTCAATGTAGGTTGTAGAGGTTTGGTAGGGGAGTAAGCTCTCATCATAGTTTATATATCTTTTTGGAGTGTTAGGGTGAATTGGAAAGGTGAATTATCAATTGGAACATTAATCATGACTTGATAGTATCAATGAAACATTCCTTGTCTCTCAACTCCGTAGATATATTCATGATAAATAACATGTCATCGATTGAGGAGAGTTGGATATTGATGACGACATAATTTTTTTGAAAATCTAGTAGTGATCCAGCATCATCAGGAAAATGTGTTGTGTATATGAAAAATTCCATTGGTCTATGATTTATGGAGGTAAGGTGCCTTATAAGAGAGTACTTGATTGTGTGATATATAGAATCATCCAAAGTACCTGCTATTTTTTTGTATTATTTATTGATTATCCTTCCATTTTTGGTGTGATATTTTGATCTCATTTTTTATGAGATGTTTTCTTCCATTATATAGATGCGTTTTAAGGATTATAGCATATGGAGAGTGAAAAATAAAGTTCCTAATAAAGATGTGATATATAATCAATCATTTTTAAACCATTTGGTCATTTTAGTGATATGAAAAGAAGATAATATCTTGATATGTAACGTGGGATTCATTGATTTTTATGCTCTTTCAAGTGTTATTTTGTTGTTATGGTGATTGTTTCTTTGGGATATGTGGAGGATGATGTGTTGGTGTAGATAGTTTTGTAGATAAGAAGTAGTTTTATGAATGAAATAACAATATATGGATATTTTAATCCTTATAAAAATAATATGAATCATCATAAATGAAATTCATGGATGGTATATACACCAAATAGTGGTAAATATTTCATGTGTCTCTCCAAAAAAAATTGAGAAAGAAATTTGTTACCACAAGTCCAACTCACCACATATATTATTTATCTTTCTGA
Source organism: Viscum album (assembly GCA_963277665.1). Taxonomy (NCBI): domain Eukaryota; kingdom Viridiplantae; phylum Streptophyta; class Magnoliopsida; order Santalales; family Viscaceae; genus Viscum; species Viscum album. The sequence continues at coordinate 2,128,860,839 of OY728119.1, forward strand.
ATAATAAATTTATTTTAATAAATCACTATTTTAATAAAAAATTTATTGTCTAATATTTATTTTATTTATTACCACGTTTTATTATTTTCATAATCAATTATGTTAACAGAAGACATTTTTGGATATTTGGTTCCTTTTTCCTATGGGAATATGGTATGTTGACAGTGAAAAATTGGTCATAATTATACCATCTATGAAATAACAATCAAAACAAAATTATCCCCATTGTGCATAAATTTTATATTTAAAATCATCCATGAAATAGTTTTAAGAAAAATGAACTATGTTTTAGTCATGGATAAGGTTTGTCACACTAAAGTATGAGTAATGTTTCCATTTTTCAGTGGTCATGATGGTAGGAAAAAAGTATTCTTTTATATTTAAAATTTTAATTATATCATAAATACAAAATTATTTATATATATAATGTTATATATATCATCCATGTGATTTGGTGATAGAAAACGAATCATATATCTTTGTGGCGGTGGTAGTCCACATGTACACACTAACAATATTATCATTTTTCAATGGATAGAAAGGAATTAAGGTAAATGATATATTATATTTTATTAATGATAAAATTTTAATAAATATCATAGAGAAATATTAAATACAATATTATAAATACCTATGAGAGGTGGTGATGGTGAAAAAATCACATCATTTCGTGAGTTGGTAGTCCTCCATTAACATGATTGAAAGTTTTGTTTCTTATTTGATGGAGGAGGAAATGGATATCAGGTATTTAATTATCTAAATAACCTACCATTATAGTTTATATAAATTTTTTTCTATTATCATCATTTTTATAGAATATTTTAAGGAGGTACAATATGAACTAAAATGAAATTTTTTGTTAAGTGTAATACTTGTTTTGTGAGAAACCTCATTCGCATTAAACCCTAAGCCCTCTATGATTGATATTAATACAAAATTGGGACCTATATAATGTATTTAATGATGTTATTAAGGTATTTTTTCAAGTCTTGTATAAAAAAATTGATCTTTAGTAGTGAATATTATTTTGGAGGAGGTCCCATTCATAAAAGTGGGTAGTAAAACATTTTGAATTTCATAATGTTTTAAATTAATATAAATTCATTTTCATCAAAAAATGATCAAGGCTTATATATTTAGATTATAATATGAGGAGTTTTTGTAATACAATCATTCATTATAATTTTTCAATGTTTATAATATATTTTCACCCTTATCTATTTGTTTCAACCCCCTTTTAACCCCTTTGACAATTACCAAGATTCTTATGATTTCTACCTTGTAAGTGTTAAGAATATAACCATAAATTTAAAAATAAAATATTACAATTGGACCATGTATTATGTTTCAACCATATAAAATTCCATTCTAAAATGATAAATTTATTATGATGTTTAAATCATTTAGTAAAATATTATTTATTATAAAACATTATTATTGTAAATTATGAAACTACTCATTTAATATGAAATTAAATAAATCCAGACCAAGAAGTAATTAGAATATATTCATTTAAAAACCTAATATTCCATATGTATTTATAAATTTTTTTGATATATTAATGTAATAAAATATACCACTTTAAATATTAATAATGTAATTTATCTTATTTTCTGTTAATTTTATAAATATTATCTCAGTATCCCATACTAATTACATTAATTATTTTGCACAAAAAACAATAAATAAATTAAATTTATAAAAAAATTATTTATCATTGAAATTAAAATCCATAATTTAATATACACTATATTTATAGTTATTTCAAAAAAAAATTAATGAAGACAATGTAAAGAGAATTACATTTTTCCCATTTCATCAAGTAAAATAATATAAATGTCACAATCACAACCAAATAGATAAAAAAATTTCATATATTTTAATATTGAATGAATAAGTATTAATTTATTTCTTCGAATTAGATTAATTTATGTTCTATTATCTTCTTCTAGTCCTTATCATATTATTTTTAACCATAATTAAATGATTTACTCATAGTGGAGTGAATTCTCATTCTATGGTTACTATGAGTAATAAATAAAAACAAAATATATGTATTTTCAAAAATTGAAATATTAATTAAAATTATGGAATAAATTTTTTAAGATTCAATTTATATAATATATATAGTGATTAATTTAAAATGAAAACACAAAACCCACCTGATAACAATATTCCCACAAAATGCATTTTATGTATAAAATTGTTTTTATAAAAAAATAATAAAAACGATTCAAATAATCTTATTTAGGTTATTGAAAATATAATATATGAAATTTTATTTTTAAATAATTTTAAAAAACTAATTATTGAATTTTATTAAAAGAAAAGTATATTTTAAAAAAAATCATTATTTTTCACTATTCCCAGGACAATCAAACTTTATAGAAAATGATAAAAATTTCACCCTAAGATAATTTTAACTTGATGATATAAAAAATTTTATTATTCTTATAAAATAATATTATTTATTTTCCATAATGTAATTATACTATTTGTTTAAAAATATTCATATAAATTATGTTTTGAAGAATATATATATCTAAAGGATAAAATAACTTTTTGGAAAAACTAAGTACTAATTTCATAAGATTTAATCAATAAATTTTTATTAATTGAGAGATTTGTATAAATATTTTACAAATTTTTATTAATATTTTAATGACTCTTAGATTAAATGTCTTGGTTATAATGTTGATGGCTAAATGATAATATGGTGTGGTTTGTTTATGCTCGAAGTTGGGTGTAATTTTTGTTATTGAACATAGTGATCTTTAAACATTTTGGGGTGTTAAAAATTATATATATGTTTTAAAATTACACAATCATATTTTTTACTAATTAGATTTTATGAATTTTTAATTAGAAAATGATGAAAAAAAATCTATTTTGAACTAGTTATATTTTTTGTAATGAATTTAGTATCTAAAAGCATTATTATTTATCTTTGGGTGTTATTATTAATGTTTTAGTAATTAGTGTATTACATAATTACATGAAGGTTTGTTCATACTTATTATTATATTATCATGTTATAACCATTTTTATTTAGGTATATTGAATAACATAAATTTCTTTTTTTGAATCATTTCATTCATTAAATGCTCATTTTTGTGCTTTAGGAACATGAATTGCTCTTAATCATTCATCATTGTATTCAAAATTGGAAAGTGATTAAGACAATAATTAAAAGTGTAATATTTAAAATTATATTTTTAATATATTAATGTAATTATTTAACTCATGTTCCTTAAATTTAATACGAACATAAATTTATCATGTGAAAGAAATACCAATATTCTACACATTTGGAAACCCAGTCACAATTATAAGACTTATAAATATAAAAATATGGATTAAAAACATTTATAAAAAAATAACATGTATTACCAATAATATTTAGGTTGATATCTTAGTGAAAATTACATCTTGAATTATATATTGATTAGTATTTAATAATTAAACTATGACGATACAATTTTGTAATTGGGAAGAATATAAAACCCCAAGACTTTAGTATATGTTTTACATTTAATTAAATCAATGGTGAATATATTTGGATTATTTAACTGCCAAACATAACAAAAAAAATATATTATTAAAATAAAAATAAATCATATTACAAGAAAATTTAATGAAATTAAATTGGTAAAATAAACTAAGAAATATTACATAAATTATTCTTGGAAAATCGAAATGTATTGTTTATAAATACTATTTTATTATTTGCATTTTCTTTAGAAGTATTTTTTATAAATTTATATTATTCAAATTATGTAATAGTATTATTTATTAATATACAATAATTGATAAAAATTGGTAAATTTATTATAAATGGTTTAGAAAATAAATATAAAATCATTTGAAAGTAAATAGAGTAATGTTTTATATAAAATGTTTTTGTGTACAAATCGTATTATTACATAAATAAATAATATTTTTCACTATTAATATATTATATTAATAACATTTGTAGATAATAAATTTAATATAATAAATTAACAATCATTTAATGGTTTATAATAAGATTATAATGAGTAAATTTCTATTTTATACATGGAAAATACCTATTAGTAAAAATTGCATCTAAATTGTTAAAACATAGATCTTAACATTAGTGACATGCACAATTAGTAATTTTATTTATGAAATTTAATTTAATTTTTAATTTAAAATTTAAAATATATATTATGGTGAAATGTTCAGATTTCACTAAAAATATTCATTTATGTTTGAAAAGTGAAATTTCATTTTTATCTAATTGTAATTTCATTTTAATAAATAATGAAATTTAAAAGTATAATTAAATTTTTTATTTAGATTCAAATTAACATTGTATCCATTTTACAAAAAAATTGTTTAATTAATTTCACTGGAATTTTCACCATATTTATTTTGGTATAAGATTATTATTTTTCATACAAACACATTAATCTAAAAAACAAATTTTATTTGTGAATATTAAAATTAATTTATTACACATCTGAAAATTTATAATTAAAAATTAAATAAAATATTCTAAATTAGGGGGTTCAAATTTCTTAATGTGTTAAATATTATTAAATTTAATTATGTATAGTAACCATTGGAAAAATATAGTCCTCAATGTAAATAGGTAAAACATGTTGACTAAGGTTTGAATTTTATGATGAATCTATAAAATATAATATGAAATCTTATTTAATTAGATTATTTTTACCCTAATAAACATAACAACAATATTTAACTATTTAAGTACCACTTTTCAATGAGTAAGAACCTTATAATATATAAAAGTTTGAATAATTATAAGTTGGCCTCTTGCCTCTATTATAAAAGGAAACGTCCCCTCAAATTTTTTACACCATATAATCTATATATCTTAACCATTGAATACTGAAATACCATAAAACATCCCTCAATTCATCTTATAGATCATTTTATCACCAAAAATTCAATCCTATATGTTTTAATCTATAAGAAAAAAGGAATATTTAAAAATAAGAGGTGTAACTCTTAACTAAGTGATTATATGTATATTTTTTATTCTATATCTTATAAATATAATATAACCATGATGACATGATAAAATCAGAGTATTATATGTAGTAAAATGATATTATTTTGATGGAATAACCCTTTTTCATCTCCCTTTATAATCTATGGAAAAGGAAAGCATTGCTCGCCCATGTGTATAAACTACCATCTTCATGTAGTGATGCATTTAATTTCCTATCACCCCCTCACATAGATTGTTATAAATATAGAGTAAAATAATATATATTATGTTATAAAATTATTTAAATACTATAATGATAAATATCACTAATTTTTTACAATTAAATCTACTGGAAAATGATAAGGCCACTGTTGTGAATGTTTGGTCTACCAACTCTACGAATAGATGTACTTCGGTTTTTATTCCTCCACACATAGATTGATTAAGGGAAATATCTAATATATAATAATTATATTTTTATTTTTATTATTAGATAATTTTAAACTATTATCTATTCCATTTTCATTACATCTACTTGAAAAATAGAAATATAACACATACGTACCTATGGATTACTGTCTCCATGAAATGACATAATTTATTTTTGTTGGTCAATTTCAAGGTAATGTTATAAATTTAAATGGAATCTATAAACACATTTAATATATCAGGGTCAATATTCTATAGATAAATAATAAATTTCCAAGGTTTTCCGATATTAAGCTTTGAACCAAAATATTTTTGTTAAACAGAACGATTAATCCTAAAATATTGAATTTAAAAAAATTATTATTAATTAATATACCAGAAGATATAGTTAATGAATAGAATATATAAAGTAAAATTAAAATATGAATATGATATATCATTATAATAAGTTTAAATCTATTATATATAAAATTATAGTGAGTCTAACAAAGAATATGCCGATGTTAAGGGATTTCTTATCTCAATTCACATTCATTGATAATTATTTTGTTATCACCAAATTTATTTTTTTTAGGATAGAATCTACTACATGGATTTATTTTTTCCTTAATTTATTAATAATTAGCTGGTTTAAAACTATTTTACATGCTATCACCTTCAATGATCTCTTGATTCCATTGTTACCAAAGTTGTAAGTTTTTAGTTTGAAATATCATTATTATTCTAGATTTTCCGATTTTAAATTTACATTAAATGAAATTATATGGTATTTATTTTTATTAATATATCTATTTTATTATTATATATTTTTATTTATATTATATATATTTTTATTTTAGTCTCCATTATTTGGTTCTTAATGTCACGACCCGTCCTCGGGGCCCGTGTCGTGACAACCCTAAGCCCGCCTTCCATAGGCCATGGGCTTGCGACTTGCACCAAAGGCGAATCATTGATAAAAAGGGAAGACATTGACTTTAAACTGGTAACACACATAGTCTGAACACAAGAAGTAGAGGCCAAAATTATTAAAAAAGAAAAGTAAGGTGTGCTGAAAATATGAGGGCCAGTATACAAACCCAACAGAACAACAAGAACAATTAAAAAGGGAAAACAACTCTTGGATCTTCCACCAGGGAATCCAACTTGAAGGGTAAGTATAGAACATGAATAACTCATCCCTATGGTACATCCCGTCTAGTCCAGCTCCGATCATCCTCTCGTCTGTCACCCTCAGCCTCGATCACTTCTTTCTGTCGTCTACATAGAAGACAACAAGGTGCGGACGAATCCCGTGTAGGGGTGAGTATAACAATACTCATCAGGGGACCTAGAGACACCTGAAGGTATCCCAGAATCCAATAAGGATAAACCAAATTATAAAGATACAATCACGAAATATCAACCAACCCTACTTATATATATGCCCATACATATACTTAAGTTACCAGAAACAATCCGGCTCCAACTCACGAGCCCAAACATAACCCAGTCCCCAAAGGAAGTAATGCCAATTACATCAATGATAATGATTGAAAGAAAAGACTCATATCACAAAAGTATAAATCTTTCATAGAGTGATAGAGATGATCATATGTAGTCACTGATTCATCTAAGCTGTCAGACCCACACATGATACAGGACGAGCTATGCTGTAGTACCCACACAGGATACAGGACCAGCTAAGCTGTCAGACCCACACAGGATATAAGACCGGTTATTCTGTTAGACCCACACTAGATACATGAACCGATGTCAGAACTATCATACCCATGGAGGATCCAGGAACAGTATTCATCTTTGTCAAACCCACGGAGGATTCCGGTTCCTTAGTCATCACTGTCGAACACACAGATGATTCCAGTACAGTAGTCATCACAGTTGTAGCCACCCTAGGGTTCCGGCACCTAGCACGCTCAATTTCTTCAGTGTCTGCTTCTCGATCTAAGTGTTGATACATAAATAATCATGAAGTTCTTTGTTGATGTATCCCATAGTTCCATCTCATCATAAGGAACTCAACGTGACAGACGATGCATCAATCAGACGCCCGGTCTGTGAGTTATTGGCATTTTTGTTACTGGGGCCCGGTTGGATTTACGCTCGATTCCAACCCTACCATTTTCCAAATTTGTTTGAAACTCAATTAGAGTATCCCAAAAGTACCACATCATCGTGAGGGTCCTAGTGCTGCAGACGGCGCATCAATTGGACGCATGGTCAAGGTGTTATTTACATTTATGTGAAGACTGTCCCAACCCGTCAAGCCCAGTAGGATAGTGGGTCGGCCCGACCCGGCTTGGTGGGTCCGACCTGTCTTGGGGTCAGTCTGGCCCGGTGGGTAGTGACCCATCCGCAGACCTGGACCACGATGCGTGCCGGTTTGTTTCATCCGGTGACACCAATTAGCGCCGCCTCCTACAATACATGCCCGGTCGTAGCCGATCAGTGCCGCCTCCAGCCCAGCCGGCATGTGGCCGACTGGTTTTTCCTACTGAGCGGCCTGTAGATGCGGGCCGTGTCATATTCCACACGGCACCTGCGGGTGCCACAGTCCTCTAGAGGGCCAGCCGGTCGGCCGGTCAGTCATCCATCGGTCCGGCTCCACGGCAGCCGGCATGGTCGGTTGCCTCCGCACCTCCACTATGGTGCGACGACACCGTGGTCCTGCTGCCTTCCGCATGGTGCGACAGCGTCGCGGTCTGACCAGGCCGCGGCCTTTGGCTCCGTCGCGCAGTGCATCGGTGCCGCGCTTCTTCATCTGCCATGGCCCTCCGGGCCACAGTTCCTCTTTCATCCATCGCGGTTCTTCTCTGGTGCACTACGACGACACCACACCCTTTCGACTCCGGCTCCAATGTTATCCAAACAAGATTAAATGGAGAAACATCGGTCCATGTTTGTTCGGCACGCACCCTCCGCATTAGGTGATAACAATTTGGCCACCGTCAGTCCAAAAATAAACATCGTAGTACGTGGGTATATTTCATACATACAAACAACCCCATTTCCCCCTGCCTTGATTCGAAGCACGTTTTTGAAGTTGCATAAATAGGACAACCGTCGATTCGTTGATGTCAGGAAACGTCCGAGTATGAAGCGTCGTCAACGTTCCTCGCGGACGGCTCCTTATCTAGTGTCTTGGTCGAAGATCGTAGATGGTATCTTTATTTTTTAAAGATGAGAAGCGTTCTTCGTCGAGAGGAGGATGTTCTTCCACCAAAAACTCTCCAAAGATTATGCCAACCCAAAATAAAATAAGCTTATCCCTTGTTTTAATGGTTGGCATGTGTTAAAAATAATTCAAATTAATTAATGAGGTTCACTTAATTAAATTTATGGAGTTGGCAAGAATTTCCAGGGACTCAATTAATTAATTACAAGGGAGTGTTGGCACATTAATGGGAATCCCAATGGTTTACCCTACTAATGGGGAGCTCAGGGGTTTAAAGGGGGGTTTAGAGGAGTTAAAGGTTCGGGTGGGCCCCACCCAAAAACATCCTCCCAAGGGAGGTTAGGGTGTGATGGGTCCCACCTACAACCTCCCTTTAGATGTTTTAACTACCTTTCAAATAAAAGTATGTCACACATATTTTTATCTAATTTATTTAGGAACCCCAATTAATAACTATCATTCACGTTGAAATGAAAATGTTGTAAAGGTCTATTTAAGAGAATACCGACACTGCATGTTTAATGGTGCCCTCAGATTTCAATCATGAGCACCATTTCAAAAGATATAAAATCCCACATGTACATTTACTGAACTTACTCGAACAAAACTTCAGAATTTGATTCCGGGCACACCAGGCATCTAGCACCGTCAGAAACTGCGGACTCATAAAATTCCCGTGTATTTAAAAAAAATTCATGGGATTTCTGGGTCTTTACATTATCCTCAGCTTAGGGATTTACATCCACGTAAGCTACAACACACACTCAGGGAACAAAAGGGGGGTATTGAGCATGCATCTAAGCATCCTACTCCAATGTGCTATCATGGAGGTTCCCATGATGCCAGAAAATGCGCACCAGAGGAATCGTTTTTCCGCGTAGGGCCCGCTCTTGTCAATCCTCAATATCTACTAGAACCTCAGTGAATGTTTCCACATCATCGATGTCCAACTCCCCATGGTCGATGATGTGGGATGGTTCATGAACGTATCTCCTCAGCTGAGATACATGGAAGACATCGTGCACCCGGTGCAACTAAGGTGGAAGGCCCATGCAGTAAGCCACATCGCCTACTATGCTGAGGACCAGGAATGGTCCAATGAATCTCGAAGAAAAATTTCCGCCTTGGCCAAATCTTTGCATACTTTGTCGAGGTGAGACCCGTTGGAAGATGTGGTCGCCATCCTCAAACTCCACTGGTATCCGTCTCCTATCAGCATTGGACTTCTGTCTGCTATGTGCAGTCTTCATCCACTCCTGGATGATCTATACCTTCTCTGTCATAGCCTGCACCATATCTGGTCCTACAAGTGCTGACTGCCCTGGGTCAGTCTAGAAAAAAGGCGATCTGTAAGGTCGTCCTTACAGTTCCTCGTAAGGTGTCATCCTGATGGTAGAGTGGTAGATGTTGTTATACAAAAACTCTACCAAGGGCAAGTGATCCTCCATGCAGCGACCAAAGTCGAGGACGCATGCACGAAGCATTTCTTCGAGAGTCTGAATGATCGTCTCAGTCTGGCCATCCTTCTGAGGATGAAATGAGGTGCTCAAGCAAAGCTGCGTCCCAAAATCCTCCTCCAACCCCTTCCATACCCAGGAAGTGTAACATGAATCTCGATTAGAGATGATCGTTGATGGCACACCCTGAAGCCGTACGATTTCCTGTACGTAGAGTTGTCCCATGCTCTCTACTGATCCATACTCTCTGATCGGTAGGAAGTGTGCCGACATCGTGAGTCAGTCGACAATCACCTAGATAGAGTCGTGCTCTCTAGATATACGTGTAATTCCCATAAAAAAATCCAAGTATATCCCGTCCCACTTCCAATCTGGGACCTATAAGGGATTAACCAAGCCTACTAGAACCTGGTGCTCTGCCTTCACTTGCTGACAAGTGAGGCATCGCGAGACAAACTCTGCTACCACCTTCATCATACCCGACCACTAGTGATGTTGTGTGAGGTCCTGATAAATATTATACACTCCTGGATGTACCTATATAGGGGAAGCATGGAACTCACTCAACACCTCCTCATATAGTGCAACTGGTACCATGGTACATCCTCTGAAGAGTATGGTGTTCTCCCCACCTTAAGAAAACCCATCAGGTGCATGCCATGAGGATATCTGAGCACATCGCATCTCACAATCAATGTCCACATGCTGTGCCTCTGTGACTCACGGGAGAAGTGGAGGAGTGTCTGTGAGAGACTGTAGAAAGGATGCTCCATCTCTGTCCACAAAGGATATATACAAATTGGCCAGCTACTCTATCTCCTCTCATAGCAGCTGAATTCCTGATCTGCTACTGAGAGCATCTTCTACAACATTCCCCTTCCCATATGTATAGACTATCTCGAAGTCATATTCCTAGAGGAACTTGAGCCATAATTGTTGTCTCAGGTTAAGGTCTTTCTGCGAGAATATGTACCTGCGACTCTAGTGGTCAGAGTATACTGTAAAATTCTCACCAATCAGATAGTGTCACCACATCTTCAAGAAGAAGACCATTACTGCTAACTCCAAGTCATGGGTAGCATAGTTCTGCTCATGCTTTCTCAACTGTCATGAACCATACGTGATCACTTCTCTCCTACATCAAGACACACCCGAGTCCGGTCCCTAATGTGTCGTAGTAAACTATGTACCCTATGGCCTCCTCTAGTATCCTCAACATGGGTGCACTAGTGAACCTCTACCTCAGCTCCTGAAAGAACTGCTGGTATCTATCTGACTACACGAAGGGTTTCCCCTTTTTCGTCAATGATTAAAGTGGTGTTGTAACTTTGGAGAAGTCTGGCACAAATCTCCAATAGTACCCAACCAGTCCCAGAAAACTCAGTACCTTTGACACACTCCTAGGTGGCTCCCAAGCAAGTACTGCCTCGATCATCACTGGATCCACTAAAACTCCAGCCTCCGAGATGACGTGTCCTAGAAAGTGAACCTCTCGAATCCAGAACTAGCACTTTGAGAGCTTACAATAATGGTGGTGCTCTCGGAGTGTGTCTAGTACTACCCACAAATGGTAGGAATGATCCTCCTCAGTAGTCAAGTAGATCAGTTTGTAGTCGATGAAGACTACGACCAAGAGAACGAGGTAATGCAGGAAGATCCTGTTCATGAGACTCATATACACTACTGGTGAATTGGTTACGCCAAAGGGCATAACTAAGAACTCGTAGTGGCTATACCAACACCTGAAGGTCATCTTCTACACATCCTCATCTCGAACACTGAGCTAGTGATAGAATACCCTGAGTTCTATCTTCGAGAACCATCATGCTCCCTTTAGATGATCAAAGAGGTCGTCAATCCTTGGGAGTGGGTACTTGTTCATCACGGTAACCTGATTCGGGTGACGGTAGTCGACACACAGTCACAAGCTCACATCGGCCTTTTGGGAGAACAAAATCAGAGTTTCCCAGGGTGAAACACTGGTTCAGATAAATCCTTTCCCTTGTAAGTCCTCCAGCTGTACCCATAGCTCACAAAGCTCAGTGGGAGCCATCCAATATGCTGGAGTAGATATCAGTGCCATCTCGGGGTACAAGTCAATGTAGAAGTCTAAATCTCTAGGAGGAGGTAGTCCTGGAACATCATCAGGGAAAACATTCGCATACTGATCCCCCACAATAGGAAAACTTCTACTCCTCACATCAACCGCTCCAAGTATGAGACTAGACAACTGATGTGTGATCGGTTTCCCCTACTCTATGTAAGTCCATCATTCACTGCAAAGGATCCCTTCTCGCCGGTGAAGGTGAACCTGGTCCCATCCGTGTGGATACACCACACTTTGCACCTTGTATAGTCAATCTGAGCATGAACTATGGTTAACTAGTCCATACCCAAGATGACATCGTAAGGCCTCAATGCCACTACAAGAAGATCACTGCCAATGCTCTGGTATCTTAGAGTAAGCACACACTGCCGGAACCAGTGTGTAATCATAGAGTCTTCTCCCAAAGGAGTCTATAGACACAATGATCGAGCCAACGAATCCATCGAAATATTTTAGCTATGAACTATGAGAGAGGAAATAAAATAATAACTCTCACCTGTGTCTATTAGTACTTTAGAAAGGGTGGAGTAGTCAAAGATAGTACCTTGAATCATATCATGTGCACCATGGTCAAAGGCCTCGATTTCCTGGAGCTGAGCCCGCCTCTATCTGCCAGCTCCTGGTGGTCAGGGTGGACCTCCTGGTGGTGGTGGTGGTAGAGCCTCGAAATGTCATCCACCACCTACTGCTCGGCTAACTCTTCTACCTCATTCTCCTTCTCCCGGTGGACCACCATGGTCGAACCTCTCCCTATATCTGGGAGGTCCCTCTATTGTATGATGCCTATCTGCATGGCTGGTTAGGTAGTCATGAGCCATGTGGCCCTACCCGCCGCATGTATAGCACTGCCTGCTCCTCGAATAGTTGGCTCTATCTCGTGTTCCCTGCACCACCGAACTGGTATCCTAGGGCCGCCCACCTGATTGCATAGTCCTCTTGGACCTCTGTGTCATCTATATACTGCTGGATACAGAAGTCTCTACTATGTGTCACCCTGAGGTGGGTCTCGCTACTGGGGACTGCTTAGCGAGAAAACTCTCCTCTAGAAGGGATATCTACAGCACACCCGCCTACGTCGGGATGATGAGGAGAATCATCGATGCCCGATCTGATGTCCTAGCCCCTGCTCGAAGGTCATGGAACTGAAGAACGGGTCTCGTACCATATCTTTGGAGTAGTGCGAGAGGTCGGTGAACCTTGCTGAGTATTGAGATACTGTCATGCTTCCCTTCTGCAGATTAAGTAACACCTGAATATACACCGCACAATGGGTGGATAGAACAAACTCTAAGCGTAAGAGACTCTCGAAGTATGTCCAGAGTAATGATGCCTTCTCATGCACCTAGAGTATTAGGCTCCAGCATCTGCCAGCTGCTGCATGAAGGATACTTGCAGCAAGGACCACCATGAGGTCGGTTGGTGTCTCTACCAATCTAAAAACACTCAAGACAGCCTCTAGCCAATCCTCAGCTGCCTGTGGGTTCGTCTCTCCCCGAAACCTGGGTGGCCTCTAGCGCTAGAACTTGTGCAATGCACTCAAGCGGCGTGCACTCTCTGCTGCTGGAGCGGGTGGTATCGGTGGCCCAACGTGTAGTGGTAATGCTGGTACCTCCACTTTGATGGGGCCCTACACCGATGCCTCGTCTCTCGATGGGCTAACATCTCATACAAAACTCGACACCATAGTTGGCTGCCTTTGTGGGGTCATCCTAAAATGAAATAGGTGCACCATGGTTAAAATATTATACCTGGTGAGCTGACACAATGTTATCACGAAGAAAATGTTTTCAAAGGAAACACACACACAATCAATGTTACCATGCACTGAGTCAGAGATAAAAAGTCAGAGTCATAGTGTATGGATACGTCAGCCACCGCCCCAACACTAGTTTCCCTAAACTGATAACCACACCCAAAACACATTACACTATTGCCGTTAAAAGAACCAGAGTCCAAGTTCTATAGTAGAATCGACTCCTCTGATACCAATATGTCACGACCCATCCTCGGGGCTCATGCCGTGACTACCCCATGCCCACCATCCATAGGCCAGTGGCTGGAGACTAGCATTAAAGGTGAGTCCCTGATAAAAAGGGAAGACATTTCCTTTAAACCTATAATACACACATTCTGAACTCAAGGAGTAGAGGAAAGATTTACTAAAATAGAAAATTAAGGTGTGCTGAATGTAATTGGGCCAGTATACAAACCTAACTGAACAACAGGTTCAAGTAAAAATGGAGAACATCTCCTGGATCATCCACCGGGGAATCCATTATAAAGAGTGGGTACCTAAATCGAACAACTCATCCCTAAGATATGTCCCGTCTAGTCCAGATCCAATCAACCTCTCATCTGTCACCCTTAGCCTCGATCACTGATGTCCGTCATCTGCACAGAACACAACAAGGTTCTAGAGAATCCCGTTCAGGGGTTAGTATAATAATAATCAGTAGGGGACCTTGAGTCCCCCAAAGGCTCTTAGAATCCACAAAGGATAAACCACAGTAGATAGATACAATCAAAAAGTATCAACCAACCCTACTTAGGTATATTCCCAAACATATACCTATGTTACCCATCACAATACGGCTCCAACTCTTGAGTCCAAAAACTACTCAGTCCGCACAGAAGTAAAGTCAATCACATCAATGATAATGATTGAAAGACAAGACTCAGATCACATAGGTGTACTTCTTTAATAGATTGATATAGATGATCAGATGTAGTCACACATTCATCTATGATGTCGGACCCACACAAGATACAGGACCAGCTAAGCTGTCGGACCCACACAGGATACATGACTAGCTAATCTGTCGGACCCACACAAGATACATGACCAGCTATTCTGTCGGATCAACACAAGATACACGAATAGAAGTCAGAAATGTAGGACCCATTGAGGATCCCAGTATAGTTGTCATCACTGTCGAATCCACATAGTATTCCAGTTCATTAGTCATCACTGTCTAACCCACGAAATATTCTGGTATAGTAGTCATCGCATTCACTTCCTACCCTAGGGTTACCGCACACAACACGCTCAATTCTGGGAGGGTCTGCTCCTCGATCCAACTTTCGATACATCAACTATCACGATGTTCTGAGTTGATGTATCTCATAGTTCTATCTCATCATAAGGAACTCAATGCGATAGACGGCGCGTCAATCTGACGTCCGGTCTGTGAGTTATTGGCATTTCTGTTCCAAGGGACCGATTGGATTTATGCTCGATTCAAACCTGGCCATTTTCCAAATTTGTCCGAAACTCGCATAGAGTATCTCAAAAGTACCTCCTCTTCGTGAGGGTACCAGATCCGTAGACGGTGCGTCAATTGGACATGCGGTCTAGGCGTTATTCGCATTTAAGTAAAGATGGGCCAGCCCATCAACCCGAGTGGGATGGAGGGAGGTCCCGACCCGGCATGGCGTGTCCGACCCGGCACGGTGGGTCCGACCCAGATGGGGGTTGGCCCGGCCCAGTGGGGTGTGACCCACCCGCAGACCCGACCCACGGTACGGGCCGGTCCATTTCATCTGGCGGTGCCAAGCAGCACAACCTCCTCCTTTGCCCGGCCAACCGTAGCCGGCCGGTTCGGCCCGACGGACGCGACCTGCACTGCTGGCCGTGGTTCTTCCCACGTGGCACCTGCGGGTGCCACAGTTCTCCAGCCCGACTGGCACGTGGCCGGACGGTTTGTCCAGCAAACAGGCCCGTGGATGCGGGCCATGTCCTCCTCCACACGGCCCCTGCCAGCACCGCTGTCCTCCAGCGGGCCGGCCGGTCGTCCCGCGGTCCTGCTCCACAGCGGCTAGCTCGGGCGACCGCCTCCACACCTCCACCGCGTCGCGATGGCACCGTGGTCCTACTGCCCTCCACACGACGCGACGGCTCCATGCCATCACCACTGCGGCCTAGCCTAGCCCCGGCCTTCGCCTCCACCGCACGGTACGTCGGTGCTGCACTTCTTCATCTGTCGCGACCCTCCCAAAAGCGGTTCCTCTTTCGTCCGCTGCGGTACTTCTCTAGCGCAGTGCAAAGACACCGTGCCCTTTTGACTCTTCCTTCAATGTAAACCAAACAAGATTCAATGGAGGAACTTCGGGTTGTGTTTGTTTGTCCTGCACCCTCCACAATAGGTGATAACAATTTGGCCACCATCAATCCAAAAATAAACGTTGAAGTAAGTGGGTATATTTCATACGTAAAAATAATCCAATTTCCACGTACCATGATTCGAAGCATATTGTTGAAGTCGCGGAAAGAGGACGGATGACGATTAGTTGACATCAGGCAACGTCCGAGTATGAAGCGTCGTCAACGTTCCTCTCGGGCGGCTCCTTCTCTTGCGTCTTGGTCAATGATTGTAGATGGTATTGTCGTTATTTGGAGATAAGGAGTGTTCTTCATCGAGAGGATGATGTTCTTCCAACCCAAAGTCTCCAATGATTATTCCAACCCAAAATAAAATATGCTTATCCCTTATTTTATTAGTTGGCATGACTTCCAAATAATTCAAATTAATTTTGTTGGTTCATTTAATTAAATGCATGGAGTTGGCAAGAATTTCAAGGGACTCAATTAATTAATTACAAGGGATTCTTGTCACATTACTAGGAATTTCAAGATTTTCCCCTAATGGGGAGATGAAGGGTTTAAAGGGGGGGTTTAGAGGAGTTAAGGGTTCAGGTGGGCCCCACCCTAATACATCCTCCCAAGAGTGGTTAGGGTGTGATGGGTCCCGCATCCAACCTCCTTTTGGAGGTTTTAACTACCTTCAAAATAAAAATATGTCACACATATTTTTATCTAATTTATTTACGAACCCCAATTAAAACCATCCATTCACATTGAAACACAACTACGGTAATGGTCTCCTTAAGAGAATATCGGCACTGCGAGTTCAACGGTGCCCTCATATTTTGATTCCAAGCACCGGTTCAAAAGATATAAAATCACGCACGTATGTTTATTTAACATACACAATCAAAATATCATAATTTTATTATGGGAACACCTGGCCTCGGAGTCAAGTGCCGTCAGAAACTGCAGACTCGTAAAATTCCCGTGTATTTAAAAAAAATCCACAGAATTTCCGTGTCTTTAAACTTATTATGATTGAAAACAAAAAATAACTAGTTTATATAAATTCATCCTTTATTGATAAACATTTTCCTTAATGTTCATGTTTCATAATATGTTTTAATGAATGTAGATTTTTTTGAAAAATTATAATTTAAATTAATTGTTTCCAAAATTTGGAACTCGTTAAAATTTTTAAAATTGAATATTCTTACTGTCATCAAAATGATGTACTTTTTCCTTTTTAATGAATGTGTGAATGAATTCTTTGTTTACACATTTACAAACTAAATGAATTTTGACACCATCATAATTTTTTTTCACGATTTCCTTACATGTATCTGCGGTTAATTTTTAAATAATAATTATTTTTAAAATTATATTTTTTTTAAAAAATTGTTTTTAAATGAATTTTTTTCTCATGTTTTAAAAGGATATTTTCAGTGTCATATTAAAGGTATTTTCATCTATGTAAACATCTTTTAAATAATATGATTATTTTATAGGGATATTATCTATTAATACCATACACAATTGTTTATATATTATGATCATATTGTTATATTTACTGATTAAGGAAACTGTTGAGATATTTTATGCTATTTTTATAATAATAATGGCTAGGTTAAAATGTGTAGCGATTTTATTCATTTATTTTTTATGTTAAATATACTACAAATTTTTATTGATGGTTATTGTTCATTATGGTGCCTTGAGGCATCAGTAAGTCACATGAGAAGAAATATATTGGGTTTTTGGTATATTTAATATCAATTTATTTATGATTTCATGGAATAAGGCTATGGTGGAATGAATATGATGTCAAGATTTTTTCATTATATGATTATAGAAAAATTACTATTATAAAGGATATTATTTACATGTATCTTTCATCCATGTATATATTCCACATTATTGATATTCCTTATATGAAATATATCATTATTATTAATGTTAGTCAAATTATAAATGCTTTATTAAATCCAATATATCTTGTATTTGATTATTTCCCCCACTGAGTATCTCATCCCACCCATTAATTGCTTATCATTCCCCAATTTGTAAAGAAGTAATATTTGAATTACATTCGGGGATAACATATTTTTTCATTCTATAATTTTTTCATTCTCTATAATATAAAAGTCATGTATGTATCCTGCTTTCTAATACCACCAACATGATAGATCCATCATGGTTAAATACCTTGTATCTTATACCAATGTAATAATGTAAACACCAACATTATGTTAATATATTCGGGGAGTTCTGTGGGGGGTTATATATATATATTTGGAGATATGTTTTTTTGTTTCACTGTCATATTTTAATGGTGATTTTAAAAGGATTTGACCAAATATTTAATAAGTAAAATATAAGGGAATAAATTAATGGTATATTGATAAACTAATCTCAATAAGGGGTTTCCTTTTAAAACAGGATATTAGAAACCATTTCTAGGATTTCGATTTCATTTTTATTATCAAAAAATTTCAAAATCTAGAAGAATATAAGAATAAGGGACTACATGATGTATTTTTTGAGAAAATAAATCAATATTTCCTTTAGGAATTAATATTTTTGTAATACTGAAATTTCAAATTTAAAATATTCATCTATATTCTTGTTAGTATTTCTATAATATTAAATTTTAGCATATTTATTTACAGTCTTCTATAATTATAATTATATTTAATGGTGATTAAAAATCAATAATGATTGGATATAGAAATTAACGATAATAGATCGATAGAAAACAATTTCTCAAAATAATTAATTATAATTAGAAGCAAAAAATAATAATTTAATATTATCATATTGGGTAAAATTTATTTATTTTTTTCTTTCTAGAATCATAAACCGTTCATGATTGATAATAAAAAAACCAAACATAGTAAAATTAATTAATTCATTAAAATATGTTTGGATATTTATTTTCAATTTTTAATAAAAATTATTAAAAATAATTATTTCTAATCATTTCTTATATAAAAAATGAGATATTAATATTATAGTGATGTAAGTAATGATATTTGAATGTAAATTGTAAGAATAATACCATAATAATGAATTTTATTAATTTCACAAGTGATTATGACTTATTTTTTTATAAAAACAAATTATTTGACAATGTATCTGCATAAATAATTTTATATATTTTAAAATAACATAGTAGTTTAGTTTATATTATATTTTATGATTTAAATAGCATGAAGATGTAATGAAAATTTTTAAGGTCATAACCATTTCTACTAATTCCTCATGGAATTAAGCTTATACTTATGTTATATTATTCAATTTTCATCACTGTTCATTTGATTGAAAAATTATTATCACCATTGAAACTTAATTAAATAAATAGTGATTCATGGGTGGTCAACAACTCACATAACCAGAATATGGGTTACATAATGACATGGTCATTGGGTAATCCTATTTCAGTCAACCTTTTGTTGAATTTTCATTTCTATACTAATATGGAAAACATTTGTTGACTTAAAACTATAAACCCTTGTGGTCTCTATTTTGAAATCCTTGTCTGAAAAAAATATCTCACACACGAAATAACACATGAATAATCTAATAAAATTCATTGTTTATTTTGGACCAAAAATATCATTTTCATTGGATTAGACTCTTCTATTATCATAAATTTATTTATCCTTATAAATATAGAATTAATGTGTTTTTTTAAATATTTTTGTTTTAGGATTAATATACTGAATATGTAAATGATGGAAACCACTATGAATACATGATTGAGAGAGGTTAACCTTAATAGTAAGTGACCTAATATATATATAAAGTAGGTAATAAAAATAGGTATATAGGGGGAGGATAATATTTGGATGAATACTGAGTGGTATTTATACATTTTAAATAAATTATTATTTATATAAAAAAATAAACAATTTTATCGGATATATGGTACCTTCAGGATGTCCTGTGACTACAAATCAATCAACTAATGGTTTATCCTTAAAATATAGATTACTCATTTTATTCCACATAAATATACATTAAAAATAAATTGGGATCTATAAAATTTGGATGAAACGCCAAATATATAGTTAATATTGAAGAAATCCTCTACAAGGTGCATAATAGATATTTTTACACTACCCGGGAATCCAATATAACTTATCAGAAACCTAGTAGAATCTGATCCACTCACAAGGTGCCCAGTATTCCTCCACAGGGTAACGAGTATCATCTAATACACTATATAAAACTTAATAAAAATTCTTCAATGACTTATAAAATTGAAATTTACTCTATAATTTATGAACAAAAGTAAAATCCTTCAAAATTAAAATACAAATTCATGAAATACGAAAACCAGGTAGTTCAATAAATATTGGGTATTCTTAATTATTTCTATTTTTACTTTTTCATTGCCTATTAGGTAAAATTTGGATTTTTTTTTAGGGTCATTATGTTTTTTTAATTGATCATTTTTTAAAATGTAACAGTGTATATGTGGATGGATTTATCATTCTTATATATAATTGGGTTTAGTTATGGCTTGTGAGTGGAATTGATAACTTAATACTAATATTTCTAGGGAAAATTAAAAGGGTCATTGATAATGTATGACATGTCAAATTGAATGATGAATAATGAGGTGAAATATTTTTGGGAAATAATGAATCATGTTTTTAAATGGGTGACACACTATTAATTTTTTTTAAAAATTGCTAAGAAAAAATTAATTATTACTATACATTTCATTTATTAGTAGTTCAGTGTTGTGACATGTTATATTATTTTTTAAATAAATTATTTATATTTATTTTATAATGAATGTGATGTGTTATGATATAATGTGAATTATGCCCTTTATTTGACTATTGTAAGATAAATTTCATTTATTTCATTCATCCATTAATTTGATTATTGATAATTGTATGTGAGTTTGACCATGTAGTAAAATTATCCATGTTATAATCTATGAATTTACATAATATATACAATAGGTTTCCACCAACATTGGCTGATTTTGATGAAACATAGTTTCACATAGGCTTGATAAGTACAACATGATATTTGATGTGGGTTTGTTTTACATTTTTATTTATTAATATAGAATTATAAAATACACACAAGATCATATTATTATTTAAAAGATGATTATTTATTTAGTGGAACCCAAATAAGATTATTTATTTCACCATATACATTCACATCTTTTGAAATGAAATATTTCTTTTCCTTATATAGGAAATTGAAAATGTTATCATATAATCGATAACGGATTTCTATAACCCATATAATAATTTTTGGTTGAGTATTATAGAAAATGAAAATGTCTATTCTATATGTATATAAACTATTATTGAGGCTTTTCTCATTGATACAATAACTCAACAAATCCAATATTATATATAAATTTATCTGATATATTTGGTTTTTTGATTTATTTAGATGTTTTATTGATGATTTTTTCTATTAGTTCCGATTTTGGTTGAATATTATTGAAATTATTAATTTGATTATATGTATGATACATCATATCATAAATTACACCCCATGTGATACTTTAAACCCCATATGATACATTATAATACATAATTTAGTAGACAACATCTAGAAATGTAGGATAATATCTAAGGCATTTGAGAATTTAACCTCATTTGCATGATGATTTTAGGGATGGATGCTAGATAATCGAATTTGAGTAATTTTTATATGAATTTATTATTTGGTAAAATTGGATGAAATGATACTTGCGATTAGGACTATTGTTTATAAAATGTGTGAATTTTCTTAGTCAATAAAGCTATAGTATTTGGATAAGCCAAAATGGAAATTCAAGCATCCATTGATATACTAATATGTGTTATTAGTTAGTTATTTCCATGAATTGTGTTTTAGGATAAATGAATTAACCTTTATTTAGGGTGAATACTAAAAATATTATTCATAATTATTATCACATTGGGTGATAGAAAATGAGTGTAGGTAATTGTTTTGTTCTTTGATTATAAATTGGCAAGAAAATTTTAATATCACTAATTAAAATGAAAGTTAATAATATAATTATTATTATAATGAATTTATTATTAATAAAAAATTATCTTTGTGTAATTTAGTATATACGGTTAATTATATGTGGTGGTTTGTTTGATTAGCCTATTTTCTTAGGTATATATATAGAAAAATGTGAATTTTTTGATTTATTGGTGTAATATTTTGTTTTATACTATTGATTGGTATATTTATTATTTTTTACATATATGTGTTTATACTAGGTAGATAGAAATAATGTACAAGAGTGGGGGATTAATAGTCCATTAAAAAGATTAATATAATAAACTATGGATGTTTGAATATTGAATAAATAAATAGTGTAGTGTAGTGTTCAAAATATAATGCCTAAAAAATAAAATATGAACCAAATATTTTAATATATTTTGAATCCCCAAGATACTCTTATTCTCTTCAATAATCTACACTCTATAATTTTATCATAACCCACTTCGAATTTTTTTTAAAGGTGTTATAACATTTTTATTAACCCTTACATTTACAATATCTTGATGTGAAACCAATACCTCTATTTTTACAGGAGTCACAACCTATACTATTCTAATTTCTTTTCGAGGTTCAGAACCCGAGGACCATCCATTTGAATGATAATATAACAAATACCAGGATTTTATTTTATTGAGAAAAGTAGAAAGTGACATATATAATTACATTAAAATGGATTAACATATATTACTATAATGAAAAGAAAATAGCGAAGATTATCATATCCTTGGATGTGTTAGCTGATATAGCATGATGATTTCCATCCAGTTTAGTAATATATAATAGAACATTGATGTTTCTTTTTTATTTCAACAATGACGATCTATGTTGTATTTCAAGTCAGCATTCCATTTCAAGATATGAAATGATATTTATTTATTGACAAATCTCTACTCGCCATCTACCTCCATCATTTTATTATTGTTGCATAAGAGTATCCTAAACTGATGACCACCATTCAATGGTTAGAAATATTTAAAACTAAAAATATTGTTACTTGTGTATTTTGGTAGAATATAATTCCTATATTGAACATATTAAATTGAAATCTAATATATTAACCAGAACATATGAGAATTTTACAAAAATAAAATAATAAATAAAAAATTCTCACAGACATGTGGTAAAAATATAGAAAAAGACATAGTATGAAACATACTAATCCAAAAAATATTTTCATTATATTTTTCTATAAAATAACATCTCATATTGTTATTAAATTATTAAATTATTTTTTAATGTAGTAAAATAATTATATAAATTTAATTGACATTATTTTAATAAAAATTTATAATAAAAAATGAAATTGAGCCTCCTTAAAAAAATAATACATTTATGTTTGTATATATATTTTATGAATAATTTTTTTTTATCAAATCGAAAATTTATATTTTTGAATAGAAAAATTCATTTTATAAATTAATATATAAATATATATATATATTTTTAACGAGTAGGGGCACTGAAAAATTTAATACCTTTTCTCATATTACTACAATGAAATGATCATGAAATTTATAACTAATGGATGTAGGTGTTTGATATTGATACCAATGAAATAGAGGATCATAAACCACTTCTACTACAACAATTTTGGAGTGCAACCATACATAGTGAAATGTTTGATCTTCTATGGTGTAATCTCCATGTGTCAGTGATACCATTTAGAGAAAACAAATATAATACCTTTGTTATTTTTAAGAAACCTAGGGTGGTCTAATTCTAAAATGAATTATTATTCCACCATTAAAGAAGGAAGAGGTGTTACCACTATAATAATAAACTACCATTAATGTTTATGTCTTGCTACCAGTGATCAGTATTATTATACTACCATTTTAAGATTGATATTATGGTTAAATGTATTATGTTACCACTGATAAAATAGGGATATTTTATACCATGTATAAGGTAAAATCAATTTTGAATAAGATATGTCAGGGAAAGATGCAGGTTGTGTATAGGTAACCTTGAAATCATATCGATCATATAAGTGTAACCTGAAAATGAAATTGGTTTTGGTAGGGATACTTATATTCTATATAAATTTTTGAAGAGTTGTATATATTTTTTAAAGAGTGTGTAATGGAAAATATAAACATGCATAATTTAATAACAATTTTATTTAATGATGTGGGGAAAAACATAAATTATACAAAATTATAGAATAGATTACATGTATGAAATAAAGTTATTTTTAAAACATGTGTAAGGATACGAAATAATTTTCATAAGGGTAAAACGTAGACATGTGAAATGATAATAGAAAATTAATACATGTTATATGGGGGAAAACCAAGATCATGTAATGGTGAATTAAATGTTGTATAAACGTAAATACAAGTATAACAAGAAAACATAAGGGTAAATAACATAATTTGAAAATTAATTTTTCACAAAATATAATCAAAATAATTATAAAGGATAATGAGAATAATTAACATATATGATTTGAAATTAACGGAAAATTTAATTAAAAAATTATTATTATAAAAACCCATCTGATAAATTAAATGAAAAAATTGGTTTTACAATATAGGAAAAGTAATGAATTAATAACAATGTAATTAATCTATTAAAAAATTATACAAAAAATTTAATCAAATTAAAAATATAAGAAATATTAGGAAATAAAAATAGTGTAATATAATAAAAAAACATATACAAATAATATATACATTTTTTGATTAAAAAATAAGAAATTATAAACCAAATTGTATCCCCTGCAATATAAGTAATCAAAATGAAAAAAACAAATACACCCCAATCAATCATACACATATAAAAATATTAAGATTCTAACATGTAAAAGTAAAACTAAATTATTTCAAACTGGGTAAACAATTCATTAATATGATAATTAGTAGTCATAAATTTTAAAACAGAATTACCCACATTCATATGATTTCTAATAAAATAAAATAAAAAATGTATATTCTCTATTCTAGAATGTAGTAATGGATTTTTTAGCATTTAAATTGGATTATAATTATTGGACAAAAATTAATTTTATCCAAGCTATGATGTAAATCACTTAAAATTTATTTATCCACGTAATTAGAGAAAAATAACTAAAAAAGAAACATACTCATCATCAGCCATAGATATTTCAATATATAGTTTTTTAATGAGATACTAAATTAAATAATTATTTATAAAATACCACATACCTCTTTATCTTTTTGGGTCATGCATACAACCTCCAATGTTAAATTCATAATATGATAATAAATTTAATGTTTTTTTAATATAAAAAAATAGTAAAATTAAATCATTTAATATATATAATAACTCTCTAAAATGTATTAATATTACCTTTCTTAGGATATTATTGAAATATTGGACAAAAAAAATTTAAAACATTTTATATAGTAATGATGGAGTCGAATAATGTATGATGCATATCATTATTTTTTTCAAACATGAACACACTCTATAAATTCATCTAAATCCAATTTTCATATTATACTCATCAGTGTCTTAGTTGATTTGGAAGAAACATGGACAAAAAATTTAACATGTTCATTATCATTCATACATTTGTTTATGAAAAAACAAATTTTCAATGATATATTTACAAACCAATAAAATATTTCAATTCCCTAATTAAACTCAATAAAAATCTTTATTCAATAATTTAAAAATAATTAAAAATTAAATCAATTGTTGAAATAATATTATATCATCAAAACATACTTTCAGAATGAAAATATCATTTGATGTATTCTTTATAAACATGGTAGGATCAATATTTCCTTTATAAAAAATATTTCATTCTAAAAATATATTTAGTCTCTCATACCATGATCTGAAATCTTGGTTATGACCATATAAATAATTATTATATTTAAAATATTATTTGAAAATTTATTATTTTCAAATATATGGACTTTTTTAAAATTATTCTAATAAATTATTTGTTTAATAATTCACTTTTTATATACATTTGGAAAACAAATTATATTTCTAATAAAAGAAAATACTAAATAAATTATAATATACTCTATTATAGAATCTGGAGAAATTAATCTTCAATTTCAATTCGCACTTCTTTAAAATAACATTGATTTTTATAGACTTTATTGATTATTAAATATATTTTTTACTCCATCATGTTTATTATAAAAATACCCTAATTTCCAATTATTGAATTATAATTTGTTAATTCATTAAAATATGACATTATATTTCATTTCAATTGATTTAATTATTCATGAAATGAATTAATATATTTTAAATAATTTAATGAATTATAAATATTAATAGAAAAAATGGTAGAATAAAATTTCGATATTGTAAATTAATTTAAAACAAATTTCATAGTTTAATTTCTTTATTCAACATTATAAAATGTGTTTTCAAGAGGTTCAAAATTTTATATTTTCAAATTATTAGTATTAACTTTAGAATATATTTTCTCCCCCTCAATTGAGGCATTATTAGTTTGTTGATCATTTTATACACTAAAATTAAATTCTCGAATTAATCAACACCATTATTCAAATTTTGTTTCTTCTTATTATTATTATAATTATTTTCCATAAAAAAAATCATTCATAAACTCTAAAATAACTACATTTATCTAATTGAAATCTATATATTCTATTCTACTATTATAATTTAAATAAATATTTCGTAAATCACTATTAAAATCAAAATTCTCTAAAAATTATTTTGTATTTAAAAAAAAAAAATCAAATGAAAAGCCCCAAAAATATACAAATTTAGGTTCATACAATATATACAATCCATAAGGGGTTATATGTTAAAATGGTATAATTGGAGATATATTTAAGATATTATAATATGAATTAACACATTCTCCCCAAAATTTTTTTTATCACATTAAACTCATTAAGAATATATCTATCAATTTATTTAGTTAAGATTTCATTTCATTCATCAACACCATTTTTGTGGAATCCTATGTGTGTAAAATAAATGTTTATATCCATAACTTCAACAAAAATTTAAAATTTAAAATTAAGAAATCAACCACATATATCACGTCCTTTAGTGGAAATTCAAATATTTTAATTATTTTAAATTATTTTATAGAAATAAACTGATATGATCCGATATTTCATTTTACATGATAATTAATAAATACTAATTAATCGATTATAATCATCTACTATTTCTAATAAATACATCATAAACCTAAAACAATTAGGTTATCTAGGACAAAATATTTCAATATGAATAAATAAAAAACATAAAATATGAATAAAACAATTAAACGATTTTATAAATTTTTTGTACTATAAACCCTTAATAAATTAATCACTTGAAAGATAAATAATTTTATTTAACTTTTCATAATTCTATAATGGATTCATGCATTAAAAACTTCTACAATGGTGTTACGTATTCATGTACATGTATCCATGTCATGACCACATTTCTTCATAGGTACCCCTCATGGGATATCAAAGAAAGAAGATAGATAATGACCCTTGAAACACACATATAGTAGTCCCAATGTTTGTGACTAGAACTAATTGTTTAAAATTATCACATATATGTGGAATTAACCTCTATATACAATTGGATTTGTAGATTGTATAAATAACCCACAAGAAACTCCATTATAAAATTAAATATAAACACAAACAATCCCACATTTCATGAATAGTGACAATAATTACAAATAATAGTATCCAAGTAAAATATAAAATATAATCATATGATAACAACTCAAAAACTACTCCAATGATGAATCATATAATGTACACAATATTCAATGAAATCCTACAGAAATCCTGAAATATAGTTTATATATAAATTGCGTGAGCATACATGTACACTGAGTGAGATCAAACCCAAAGTCCCTCATACATACATGAATGGATCATAATAATTCACCAGTGAGAAATTGAATGAACCAATAGTACATAAATTGGATGACTAACAACTATCATCCACACTAATGAATTATCAAAAAATAATTCGTCTAGGTATATAAACTAATAACAATCCTATTAATTAATGGGTAACACACAAAACATCCATACTAGTGTGCCCCTCCCGCACCCCAAATCTTATTTCTTGTCACTCTCATATATAATATATAATGACTTCCAAATTAAACCTAGTAAATCGCATAATACAACCTACAATGAAACATGATCCATCACATACCATATTTTCTAAATACACATTTTCCATAAAATATCATCCTTCTCATATACACTTGGCCCATCAAATCACATCTTGAATACATCCATATATCTAATAGTTACGTATCATGATCATTAAGGTCATCAACCTTGTTCCCTCCTCCTTCTATGTTCTAACCACGCTATAAACAACATCATCATTTAAAAAACACAACCAAAAGTTCCCTAGAAATCAAAAACCATTATATATAGTGTATAAGAACCACACATGGAAAATGGGTGGGGAATACTGGGTTTACATCAATACATCCACACCGACTATATTTTGGTAAAAACACCCAAAAATGTTTTTTGGTGTCATCACAATGTTCTTTTTGTGAGAAGAATGAGTATATAAATCACAATTAAAAAAAATTGCATAGTAGTCACACTCAATACTGAGACTTATGGTTATTCAAAATGAATACCATCACATGGAAAATATTTCCACTCTACATCAGAACATCTACAACGTTCACTGGTACTTCTAAATTCATCAAGAATCATATCCATTCCCCAAACCAATAAAACATCCATATTTATTTTCATATTAATAAAACTTATAGATCCTCCAATTATTTACCACTGATATTTTTCAATCCCATTTATATCATATGGATCAAAAATATATTACACTATAATAGGTTTTTTAAACACATAAGTATTGAAAACCATTTCCTTGGTAATCAAGGATCACTACCAAGACAATAATAGTGGAGTGGCGTAAATTCAGAGTTCATCATAGTATTTATGTTTCACTGTAAATACTATCATAGTTGGAATATAACCTTACTTATATTGGACTACTCTCCAATCC
This sequence comes from Viscum album, assembly GCA_963277665.1. Classification (NCBI taxonomy): domain Eukaryota; kingdom Viridiplantae; phylum Streptophyta; class Magnoliopsida; order Santalales; family Viscaceae; genus Viscum; species Viscum album. The sequence goes on from OY728119.1 coordinate 2,128,890,077, forward strand.
AATCCAATTTCTCTTTAGATATATCTATATTTACCTGATTAATTTGATGGCTATATAACTATCAGGACACCCACCACATAATGAAAATAATTCACATTTGAACCACAAGATCATATGAAATTAATTATATCATAACCACTAACCATTAAACAAGGTTTAAAAACATTTTATAATATCACACCCCATATAAATGAAACAGGTTTCACAAAGACTTCATTATTTTATCATAGCATAACTCATTGAAATGAAATGGGTTTCATAAGAATTTTGTCATCATAATCTTAATTCATCCAAATAAAAAATTTGGATGGTAACATTGGATCATATCCCTTGTATCAACATAATTAACATCAATGGATGAAATATCAGAATAAAAATTACATTAAAATATCAGATCAAGCATGTCTTAAGGAAAATACCCTTTTAATTTGAAATTAAATATTTAAAATATAAAAATTTACAAATTATAAATGAAAAAAATTATTTGAAAATAACATTTGATTTATGTAATGGATTATTAAAATAATTTATTTGTCATTATGGGTGGAAATTACATTCATGTCCCATTAGTTAAAATAAATCATTTCTTTCAAACTTTAGTAAAAAAGTCAAAAATTCCCTCATTGAAAAAATGAATAAAATATCATTTTTAAACCATTTTAAAAAAATAAAATCAATGGAAAAAATTATTTCAAATAATAATATTATATCAATAAAAATATTCTTGAAATTTTCTTTTAAATGTATATAGAATAAAATGTATTTTCGATTGACGAAATAAAGTCCATTTTCCTTAAAAATGTTCTTTTAGTCTCTAGAGTAATTAAACTAAGAAAATGAAAGAAAAAAGATCATATAAGTAAATTAACTGAGGATAATAAGTTAAATTAATTTATTGATAGTTAGATAGTTTAATTTCACTATCTAAAACTTAATCATAAACAATCTTGGTAGACAATGAGATTGTAACGTAAAACCCTTACCACTTTGATAAATTTTGAATCGTAAAAACTATGATAGAATCAATCAAAATGAAAAGTAAAAATATAATTATCAAAATAAAATTAGTGGTACAATATTTCAATTTATAAGTATAAACACCTCATTAATGAAGATAGATTTATGTCATTACATGTATCCCAAAGAATAAAATTTCAGAAGATAAACCCTAACCTTGAGTCCGAATTCTTTCATATATGTAGAACCCTATATATAATAGATTCTTATATATATATATATTTATATATATATTTAAGATACATTATTATAAATTTCATTATATATACGCTTTAATTTTAGCATTTTATCACCCTTTAATTAATAATTTTCTATTAATATCATTGTTCATGGTGATAGCTTCATCATTTTTCATGTATCTTTTCTTTAATGTTTTAATAATTTTCTCTTAATCATGTTATCACCTTCTCTATAACTTTAATCAAGATTTTATTTTAAAAAATATTCAATATATATATATTACTATGCGTATTGATCTGTAATATAATAAAAATTTGAATAACATTGATCATAGAGATGGTAGGTTGTATGTACACATAAAACATGTTTTAACTTTTCGATGAATAAAACAATATAAATTTAAATAATACTTAAAATTATAAAGAATAATTTTTTTAATATTAAAAATATATATTCATATAACATATCCTTAACAACATTCATTTTAATTGAAAATAAAAATTTAATCACATTGCTTCATGAAGGTAGTAGTCCACACTTAGAAATGAGTGGCATTTCCATTTTCAAACTGATTAGAAGTCAAGAACGTAGAAATGATATTATATTTCCATATGAAATATTATTTCATAAATATCATATTTCAACATAAAACTAAACAGAATACCCATCCATAAAAATTTTTGATGAAAAATTAATTATAATGTAATCAGAAGATGATAAGTCGTATATACGAATCCACGACTCATTCACTACCCATTCGAGGAAAAATAAAAAAATAATAGTTTTTCTAAAATTATAATATAAAATAAATATATTTATTATAATAAATTTATAATTTTATGCTTAATTCCATAAATTTATATGATTTTAAAAAAATGAAAAAAAAGAAATTCAACAATTATGGTAATTGCATATTTATTGGAAGAACTAACATAGATCTCATATTAAGTATACTATGATGGGTATTTTAGGGAAACATTATAATAATGCATATAAGTATGTTTAGAGTATAAATTTAAATTTTTTGGTTTAGTTAAAGGGCACAAATTGGTGTAAATAAGAGAAAGGAGGGGTGCCCTTATATAAGTGAGGGGAGGGTTACTCATGGGATTTATTAAAAGATTAAAATAAGAACCATATCTTGAAAAGTGCTACAAAATAGCCATATAATCAAATATAAGGTATTATTTTATTAAAATATCCTTAAAAATAAAATTTTTAATGGTTTCAGTTGTATTTTAATGAAAATATTTTGGTTTAACCCATTTGTTAACAAATTTAAACCACAACCACACTAAATTTGTCTTAACTCATAAAGTATTATAATTTTAATTTTAAAGTGAAATGTGGATAATAAATAGAAACTGATGATATTTTAGACTATAATATATCCAACTTATCACATATCAATATTTTTTTATTTTTAAAATATTTAATTTAATATTACTTTAACTAAATATCATTAATGTAATTTTTAGAGTATTTATTTAATTTGACACTAAAGCCACCCAGACAAAGATTAAATTAAAATAAAATGCTCTTAATAAATAATAAAAAATTATATTCTTCTATAAAATTCATATAACACAATGACTCACTAAAATTATATTACTTTTGATATTTTTAAATATTTTATTTTTTCCGATTAATTAATGAAATATCACGTGTGTGTGTGTTGCGTAAGAATTTAAGGTAAATTTATATTAATTAAAAATTATAAATAAATTTCCATTAAAAATACATTAAATATTTTCGAATAATATATTAATATTTATTCACAACTTTATTTTTTCCCAATGAAAACTCATAAGTGAAATTTAAATGGAAAAGTGTGATATTTTGTATTATTACTTTCATTAAATATTATATAGGTCATTTTCATGTCATTTTTAAAAAAATGGGTTAATTTTTTTTTGTGAAGTTGATAATGGATGAATTAAATTAATCTAATATTAATTAATATGAAAAATAGTGATTTTTAACATTTAGTTTTGACATAGGATAACCCAATTTACCCGTTATCGACATGAGAAATTTTACCTTGGTAAATATACATAATACATAAAAATTAAAGGGACATATGAAAAAATTGGGCAATCACATTAAAAATATGGAATCCAATTATTAAAATTTAATTTCTATAATTGGTAGAAATTCATTTTAAAAAATGTTCAGAAATTCAAATGAAAACTATTTTGTAGAATTATACATTTTTAAGCATAAAATTGTATTTATTCCAAAAAATTTGAATAAGAAAATAGTAAATGAAAGTTAAAACATTTGATATAATATTTAATATATAAATTTTATTTTAATTATTCACCAATGGTAATTAATTTACATTATTTAGATAAAAAACATAATATGAATAAAAATATATTTTCAAAAAAATTATCTCTTTTAGGTTTATGTGATTTTCAATTTCATTTATTATTACATTATAATGAATGAATTATTTTTATAAATAAGAAAACCATGTATTTTTTTATAATTTATCCAGTATTATTGATATCCACCAATCCACTAACTAGGTTATAATTGGCACATTAAATACAAATATTTCAGTAGTGCATCACAGTTTGTATAAAGATTATGTTGTGTGTAAAGAATGGTATCAATGAAAAATAAATTATAGAGAACCATATCTCAAAATATTAGGATGGAAACAAATGGCTTAAGGTTGAACCTTTTAAATCATTTTATTTTGATTCTTTTTTATACATCATAATTCAAGGAGATTATTAGTGACATATTAAGAGTTAATAGAGTATTTAAATAACCATAGAGGTTAGGCTAGGAAAAGGGGTTAATTCATAAAAAGGAAAAGGGATAACTAATACCCTCTCCCCTTCATGGTGATATCACATAGATCTATGTTCTATAGGATCCATGATGTAGTAATGTGAAACATATATATGTTCTAGCTTCACTTAATATGGAAAGAACTCCCTAAAGAACACATCCGTGAAGGCCTCCCATGTGAGTCCCTCACATAGGCTAGACTGACCCATGTTTCCCCTTTGATTCTTTACTGGTCCCTACACCATGAATGTGTTGATATTAACATTCATGTTTGTGTTTATTTTCATAAGGCCAAATATACCCTTGTTGATGAAAAATAAATATTATGCATAGTCTTGATGTTCCCTAAAAATCTAGACGATATTAGAGATAGAAAGACATAGTGTATTAAAACATGGATCTCTATGGGGGAACTGGGTCTACTACCAACACCAGTAGAATAGGTTAGGGATTGTTCTATGAGGAAACCCTTTCTCTGTTGGATTTACCAGTACATAATTGCAAGGAGGAATATCCAATAACAAGAAGGAAGGTTATAGATATAAAAAATCATATCCAATCTATGAGATCACGCAAGGTACTCTTTGCAGTCTATATATAACCTGGGTTATACCACTCTTATTACCAATCATAACATCATTATATACATATTAGTCAATGTAATCATATATATATTGACCCAATAATATGATCATTACAATATGTTGAATCCAATTAAGATATATCATAGTATCATAGAAATAAAAATATATCACAAAAAGAGAAACTATCCTGGACAGAGAGAAAAAATCATGGAATTTAATTTAATAACTATTATGAATCACAAGAATATTTATATAGATGATATGTGAACCAACACATCTAGTCATGATTCATGAACTCCCAGAAAAAATCTTAAGAATAACAATAATTTCTTCATGGTAACATAGAGGTTTGTTACACATGTGTTAGCTTTGAACATGGAAACATCCCTCTCCAAGTAACACATTCATATACCCTTTCTACCATGCCCTTGGTTGGTCAAAATTTAAGAAGAAAAAAAGTGATCTAATATAATTTTATAATGCACCATCTCAAACCACAAGGTCCTAATTAAAGTTCCACATGACTTCATGTGCACCTCTATGTATTCAAGGGGATTTAAACAAGATAATAGGGTTTAAATCTTACAGTTGGAATGCGATAACCTTAGTATCCTGTAATGAAAAAAAAATAAAAAAAAATAAACAATAAATAAACTAATTAATCATTTGTAATCTATTAAATGGATTTCATGTGATACATAATTATGGGCCTATATAGTGGAAATCTAATCAAGACTATAAAAAAATAAATTAAATAAATTAACAAATAGTGGAATCTTCTACATTCATTACCAGTCTGTTATTATACCCGTGATCCATTGATTAGTTTTCCAACACATGGTACTAAAAATTCACTAGATCCCTATCCATCGAGTTAATAAGAAAACCAGATTTCCTGGGTAGAGAGTGGGTAATAGTTCTAATATGAAACCACAAATGTGTATATCTCCATGTTTTCTCACGTATAAAAAGTATATCACAAGATGGTAACAAATTCATAACAAGTATAAAACATAAAATCCCAAAATATGCATCCATTTTCTAACCAAGCCTCCACAAACTCATTAGTGCTCCAACTTCAGATCCATGAATGAAATATATCCAAATATGTCAGAATTAACAAGACTATCCACTGGTATAGTGAATATATAGAAAAAACTCATGGTATCAGAAAATCAAGTTACTCAGTCAAGTCCTCAAGTACTTCATGCTACTTGCAAATCAACAAGGTGATAGGTTCATGATATATGATATAAAACTGATAGGTTATCTAGGTGTCAATAATAATAACAGTTACTTATTGATTGAATCACCAAAATAGATTTCAATAGGGTCATTGAATCTCCACCCTATAGTCCATTCCATATTCTTCATCATCCCAAGTCAAGCGAATAACTGCTCTAATAGATAAATATGTCTTAATAGTCCACCTATTCTGCACATTAGGAATGACAGCTCTAATTAAATGTAACATATATGCAATGTAATGTGTATATGGATATAATATAAAATTGAGAATATATTATCAACATAAATCATCATGTATTCGTAATAAATCACATAAATAATCTAATCAAGTGTCACTCATGGAATCAAATATCAACATGGGCCACATAGGATTCCCACACTCCCATATGCGATACTAATCAATGATTGTTATCAATTTTTGAAAAAGATATATTACAACAAAGAAGCATGTGTATAAAAATACCCAAGAGGTAAGTAACTTCTTACCTCAATGTAATCAAATCCAACATCAAGCATAAATCACCCTGTGTGGTTTGAAAGTTAGAATAATAACCTTTATATTAAATAACACCTTCTTATGGCCCTTATTATCATAATTGTTTATGCGCCAATAAGTTAGGTTATTCGTGAGATCCTAGAAGAAGTCTTAACTTTTTTATTTTATGATGAAAAACAATATCACATGCAATAATAGTTTATATCTCTTTGATAATATATAAATTATCAAAATATTAAATGAAAATGATAGTAATTATCTTTTAAATGATCATGACAAAACTATATATGATAATATTATACCCAAATAACAAAATTTACATGATAATCCATAATTATTATTCCTTCAAAAAATTAATTTAATAATTTTTTTATTATCATAGATAATATTCATGTTAACATTCTTTTACATACCCCAGGATAATTTCCAAATTATTTTTATGTGATATTTCCTCATAATATTTCTATAGTAGGTTTCATTCATTACAAACATGAAATATAGAACAAAAGAAAGAAGAAAAAAAATCTATTTGAGGAGTTACCCCATTAGAGCACTGGAATATGAAATTGATAGAGTTGAAAGAGGGCTCCATGTGCATGTTTTTTTGATGTAATTTCACAGTTCACAAAAGGATTCATGAATCTATAATAAACGACTCACTGGGATTCTCTAACTCAAAATTTCAAATAGAAAATGGTAGTAAAGACTGACCACTATTTAATTTTTTAAGATATTATTCAATAAAGAGATTTTAATTTAATTAAAAAAGTTTAATTTTAGGATAAAGAATCCAAAAGAATAAACTCTATGATATTTATATTTAATGGAATTAATAGTTATTATAGATGCATCCTAGGGAAGAATAAGAAGAAAACCCAACAAAAAGTTGAAAAATAGTTTCCCTTATATATAGCGTATGTTTTATGTAAGTGTATTTTTTTTCCCATTAGGTACTGGTAGGTACACTTACTCAATCGTCCCTTAGTCATATGTGACACACTTATGTAGAGTTTAACCCCCATGAAAATAAAAATTACCATTACATATATCTTATTTTCCCTTACATAGGTACACTTATGTTCCCATTTACCCTTATGCAGCACGTGATTACCCTTACACAGTGCATGGGTACCATTTTTTAGGATCCCTTAAGTCATAGTTTCCCATACATAGTGATTACCAAAACCATACATAGCACTTATCACCCATATATAGTGCCTATATTTCCCTTATGTAGAAGCTATTAAATTTACACTATTCATGAATAATGATATTACTCATACACAAGTCACTCCTACCATTACATAAATTTTAAAAAAATGAATCTCCCTTTCTCAAGGATTTTAAAGCCCTTTTACCCTTATATAAGGCCTTATAACCCACTTTTCTCTTACATATAACCATAAATAAATTTTTCGTCTGATATTTATAGTAAAAATAAATTTCCATTTAAAAAAATTTGTATTGAAAACAAAAGGGAGTTTAATTGTCATATAATAATAATTTAAAAATAAAAGGGCCCAGTGGTGGATGGCTATGTAGTGGAGGATGGAACCAGTTTCGGACCTGGAAAACCATCAAAGGACCGACTGTTTTTTTATATGTTTACTTATAGTCTAGGTTGTACTTTCAATTGTGGATACATTTATAATGCATTACATGTATGTCATATATTTGTTTCTTTAGGTTTATTATGATTACTTATTAATATTTTTTTATTAATATTTTTTGTTACGAATATATACATAGGGTTAAGTCTCCCAACTGAGGGACACAGACCCACGATTATTATCGGTAGCCTCTTTTATATTATGAGGCTTACATGAGACAATGTGTAACTCTTAATCAAACCTATTCGTTTAGTTTGGGGAGTAACAATATTTAGTTATCTCATAGAAACTAGAAAAAATATAATTTCCTTTGAAAACATAAATAATATAAATTTTAAAAACAATGGAAATAGTGTATAATATTAAAAATATTATAGATACATATAATGTAATAATGATAATGAATAATTTATATATAGTTATTAAATGTTATCATATCACCCAATTATTTTAATATATACTTCTCTTGAAATAAAAAAATTTATAGCTCACTATACATGCAATCTTGAATCTACCTTAAATGAAATACAACATACCATTATAACAAAGAATGTAAATTAGTGTGTACGAATTTGAGTTAATAAATTATGAAAATTTTAAAAGTAAAATAATTTCACTGATTTTCTAATGATTATTAGTTGAAATAAAAATAATTTGAATGAAAAATTGAGTTTTTGTCCAGAAAATTATTTTATTCCAATAAAATGTTTTTATCATAATAAATTACATTAATCCACATTTTTTAATTACATTAATGAAATTTTTATGTTAGACTATTTATATAAAATCTATCATTGGTCCATTATTATTTTTAGGCATGATATAAGAATAAATATATTTTTTGGTTGAAAATGTATTTTTCTAAAAAGTTTTTTGAATATTATATTTCAAACATACCATAAAATTAATTTCTTCCACTTATATGTATTGAATTTATTAAAATTTGGTACATATTTGGAATTTATAAGTTAAAATTTACTAAATATGTCCCTTTCAGTTTTATACATTATAAATTGTAATCGTGGGAAAATTTATCACCATAGTAAATGGTAAATAAGGGTTAGTCTAGTTTAAAACTAAGTCTTAAGGTCATGATTTTACATATAAATACCTATTTTATGAAATTAATTAATCCTAAAAAACGTTATAATTATAATATAATTTATTAAAAGAAAAGGACCCATGAAAATGGCATATAAGTGAAGAAAAATACAAAATGTCACTCACTTAATTTTAATAATAATTATATGTTCACATAGGGACAAAAGAAATTAATGAATGAATATAGATTCTTATTTTTAGTGTAATAAAATCATTATCATGTTGGTAATTTATTTATAATTTTTATATAATAAAAAATTCACTTAAATGATTATGCCACAATTAAAGTGTATTTATTTAATTAATACATAGAGAAAAAAATGATTTTCAAAAGAAATGAAATAAAAGTTGAGTGTATATTTTTATCCATTATTTTTTCAAATATATATCACTTATTTGGAATATTTTAATACTATATTTTTTAATTATAAATTTATCTTGATTTATTTGAATTCCAATAAAATGAATAGTCTAAAAATGAGAATAATGATATTTTATGAAAATATTATTTTATTAAATTATTTAAAAATAATTATAATATTATAATAGGACAAGGGAGATAATATGTATTATAAAATTAAATTCCATTTATATTATTCATCCAATTCACACCTTATATTTCATATTATAACCCCTTATTATTGAAAAAGATGTAACCAAGGTTTTGAATAAATAGGATAACTAAAGGGAGAAACCAAATAATAATGTTTAAAATAACACTAAAACAAATCTAAATATTTATTTTTTATGATATTTCAACCAAATACTATCTAAAATTAAAATATATATCAATTTATAAGAATTATCTTGATAGTGACATAATTATATTTTAATATATTTGATAATTCCAACTGTATCTTTCCCTCTATTATAAAAATACAACCCTTCCTTATATTATTTACAGCACTTTGAGATACCAATATGAAATTATCTTCGGCCAATTATCTATTAAATTTTTTCATACACATTCAATATATTCAATTTTCATCATAATAAATATCCTAGGTACCAGAAGAAAGGAACTAAATGAGGTCTTCCAAAGAAGAGGTAATCATCTTACCTAACTATTTCAAATTTATTTCTTCATTTAAATCCACTAAATTTATGGTATTTATTATAAAATAATAAATTTAGTACCCTATATATTTTTAAAGTTAATTTTTATTATGAAACCACTATTATCAACCATATTTTCCATCAATTGGAAAGTGAAAGTACTACTCATGCATACGTATTTCTAACCATCACTACGTTGGGATTCAATTCAATTGTCATTACTATATCTTTTGTATGGGTATTATGATGGAATTATTTTTTATATATGATATTTAGAAAATAATTGTACATCTGAAATTATAACTTTATATATACCTTCTTACCTTCCTTTTTTGAAAAATGGTAAAATTGGAAATGCGTACCTGCTGAATACAAAATCCACGAATCAATATGATCCCATTTTGTCATTTTTAATTTACAAGGATGGTATAAAGACAAATTTAATAAATAAATATGATAAATATGTTATATAAATGATTCTAAAAAATTAAATTATTATTTACTTATCATTCATTCCAATCGTGAAAAGCTGAAAATAACATTTTGGAATAAATACAATTTACCATCTTGAGGAATGATTTAATTAATTTTTCTATCTCTATATTATATACTTTATATATATACATAAAATATATATAATATTTATATAATTTTTGAGATAAAATTAAAAGGACTAAATCTACCAAACTGCCACAGACATGAAAAACAATGATTTTTTTACTCGGAACTGTAATTTTAATAAAGAATTTCCAATAAACGACCCAAAAAAGATTATAATTAAATAATATATATATAAATGGTAATTGTTTTGTGATATATTAATAATATAATTATATATAATACTTGAGGTTTAGTCGCATATGAACGAAGTTGAACCTCAGGTAAGGGTTTATTTCATAATCCCATCATTATTTAGGATTTCTTGCCTTTTTGTCTTCACTGGGTGAATTTGATTACATTTTTATATTAAACAAAATAAATTTTAATCTCCTCTATATATTTATACATTTAACAAGTTTTTTCATTTATTTTATCTTTTAAATACTCAATACTATAATAATGTTTTTCAAAAAAACTAACCTTGTTTTTATACTTTACTAGGAATATTTCTCTTAGATGTCCATATTTTCCTTAATGACTATTAAATTCTGTTTTTAATATTATAAAATTAAATATAAAAGAATATTTACAATTTTTTGTATTTATAAAAAGGTTTAAATTGAATCTTCTTACAATTTTGTTAACGAGGCACTTTTTATCTTTTTAACAAAAGTGTGAATGGAATGTTTATTTTAATAAATAAAAAATTAATGGAATTTACCAACTACATGAAAAATAATTAATTTTATTATTAATATATAATTTTACATGGTTTCATTAAAATAAAACATTTTCCTTAATATTTACGAAATATTTTAGACATTAAATAAGTTATTTTCAATGTGAAAAGGTCATTTTCCTTAATAAAATTTCTTCTGATTGTTTTAAAATATTTTCATATTTATCAACTTATTTTTATGAATATTATATTGATAATATACTGTAATAGTACCTTCCTCCATATTTCTCATGATGGTTTATGATTAGTATCCCTAGGGAAATTATTGATATCTCTATTCTAGTTCTTCCAATATAGATATTTATTGATTTTTATGACATGTTGATTAAGTACTATTTTTATTCATATATTGATTAAAATATAATTATAAGTTGATAAGTGTGGACTAGAATTATATATCTCATTGATTCATTAGTACGTACCATGATACACACTCTATTGGGTATTTTTTTAAGACCTTACCAATTTATATAATATATATTATCTTGAGAGCTTGAATGTATTTTTGATGTCTTGGTTCAAGGCCTTGATGGTAATTTATGATATCACGCATTATTCATTATATAATTATTAAATTATTTATTAATTTACATGATCTTATTTGAATAATTTTTATATGCATGTATTTGTTTTAAATTAATGTGAATATTTATATAGAAATATTAGATTATCATTTGTTCCTACAATATTATTTATTGTTTATCTAGATTCCTCTGTATGAATTCCATTACAGAGCATTTGTTCTCACCTTATTAATATGTTTCCTTTACCAATGGTTCCTGAAAATGTTTTATAATTGATATGTATGGATATTATATATGGATTAAATATAATCTCAATGAATATATAATGTTGTGTTTAATTTTTGTAAGGTTAATGAGGGATTCAAGTATCTATATAGTTTCCCAAAATGACTAAACTATTCAGTCATTACGGATTTTATTTGTTTCATTTATTAAAAATTTAATAATTTAAACACTAAGTCTCAACTAATAAGGATAGAGATTTTATAGACATTGACGTGGTAGATGTTAAAAAAATCTTTTTCACTTTGATAAAAAGAGTCCAAAGTGACCCTTATGGAAAACATATAAATGATATTTATTTATCATTAAAAAAAAAAATTATGCAAAAGTGGATTGAAAACCAATAATTTTTAGTTAACAAAATTATTTAATCTTTTTCAACAAAACATATATAGAGGATAATGAGTTTAAAATATTTAAAACCACCTTTAAATGAAAAATCTCAAACCTCAACTCTAATCTCACCTCATGCACCATTTAATTTTCTGTATTAAAAAATTATGAAAATTTTATACATTCATAAAAAAACATTCCAAAATTAATTCAATTATCAGTATTACTTGTATTACAATAAGTATGATTTTCATTTAGTTACTGAATCCGTTAATTTATTATTGTATGTTTGTTGGTCATTCATTTTGTATGATCAAAATAACATCAGTTCATTGTCCATGTTTAGAGGTTCCATGTTCAAATTATAAAAAAATATTAAAAAAAATATATAATATAATTTTTATACATTAGATAAAATTTAATAACAATGTATTTAATGTTTCAATGAAAAATAAATAACATAATTTTATAGAGGTGAAATTCAATGCATACATATGCATGACATTATTATTTATTTAACAGATGAAAGTGAAATATATTATATAACGATTTAATTTCAAATATGCCTTCAAAGAATTTCAAATTAATACTTATTCATTAATTCTATCCTTATGACAATCCATGGTAGATAGTAATGAAAAATTAAGCACATCATTTCTTAGAGGTGGTAGTCCATATGAACATAAAAGAAATTATTAAATTTAAAAATGGATGGTCCGATAAAAAGATAGATAATATAATATATTTAAATATTTATAATTATATAATAATTATCATATATATATTTATATATTCTTCATTTTTAACCATTCATATTTTATGGAGATAAAAACTGAAACACAACTCTTCTTGGATATGATAGTCTACATATATGCATGAGTGAAGATTTAATTTTCTATATGATATCACTTGATAAGAAATGGGGTTATACACAAAATATATTAAATTTCAATATCTTGGGTATATTGATGTTATCATACAATTATTTCCATTATATGTTTGAAGGACGTTGAATAAAAAATAATCAGAAAAATACTTGATTAATAGTTATAAATATTATTTCAAAAACCTCCTTGATCATACACCTCATCCTTCTAGGTTAGTCTTTGGGGGAGAATAAAACCTATATGACATTTGAAGGAGGGTGGGTAATGTTCTTTTATATGTATTATTTTTCCTATAATCCTCAAAGTTTATAAATAAGTGAGTTGGAGATGTGTCCTTTTAAAATGGAGGGGAAGGCACCATGTAATTATTATTAATGTATAAATAATATAAATAAGTCACTCAAGGTCAAGTTGATCTAAATACATATAATTTATAATATACGGTGATAAGGATCAAACCCTCTTATCTAATAATATTTAAGATGATATTTTTTACCTTATCATAATGATTTAGCACTGATTATCACATTTTACCCTTTACCATGGTCATAACAATTTATGACGAAACATTATATTGAATAATAATTTAATTTAAAACTAATGATTAAAATTATGGAAAAAAATTTATTTATTGAATCTATATCATTATATGATATTTGTTTTAATATATTAATGAAAAACACAATAATGAAATATTTTTTATAAAAATGTGTTTTTGATCCTCAAAATTAATTTATAGAAAAATAAATCATAATCTTGATTCCTATAATAATAATTGGACTATTTTTATTAAAATTGGAATATTTTTACTTTTAAATCATGATAATATATAATCATACTTTTTAAATACATTAAATGAAATGACATCATTTATAATAATTGATATTACTCAATATTTTCTTGAAAATATTTTTTTAAAGAATCTCAAAAAACATATTAATATAATTTTGACATGTAAAATTAAAAAATTAATTTTATTCAATAAAATTTAATTTCTACGATTTATACTTTTACCTTTTAAATAAAACCATATATTTCATGGAAAACAGTTTTCTCGGAATAAAGTAAATTTTTTGATTAAAAATTTTCTTGATGTTATTATATTAAATATGACTCCCTAAAATCTAATAATGAATATTAAAAATACATGAAATTTATTTTTTATTAATGTGACTTAGGTTTTAACATTCATCCCCCTTAATTATTTTTCATCATAATAATTTTCTTCATTATTTAGACATGTGAGGGTATTTTATCTCATAACATTTTCTGATTCTCCAATTTCTTTTTCTATTATATGATTATTCACCAAAACATTGAATAAGTTAGTTAACTTATTTAAAAACACCTAAAATATGAATTCTAGAATATAAACTATATTTTCTGTACAAAAATTATGATTTTCCAATTGATCTACTTTAGTGGATAAAATATGACATTCATCTGGTATATGTTTCCATAATAATGAAATATGAAACACATCATATACATGAGATAGAAATAGACATAAGGATAATTAGTAATTAAGTTATCCCAATTTATCTATAATTTTATATAGACCAATAAGCACTGTAAATAATTTTCCTTTCTTTTAAATATGCATAAATTCTTTCTAACAAGATATTTTATGAACAACATGATATCTTACCTTAAATGAGAGATATTTCATCTTTTTATCTATATAAATATTTTACCTTATATATGTTTTCCTCATGTGATGATGAATCATCTACAAATTATCAACCATATCTTTAACTATTTTTTTCACAAAAAAATACTTTCACTAACATCATTCCTACATGCTAGCGTTTGATGCTATTTTCTAAAAAATTCACCAAATTGAACCATCTATATATTAGAATAAAATTTTTTTAGAAGAAAATAACTCAAATGAAATATTTTTATCTACACCTACATGGTAATCCAATGTGGGGGCCTAAATTATATCTTCCAAATTTTTAGTTTTTCATTCAAATGCCTATCATATCAAGGATGAAATGTTATTGATATATTTAATATATAAGAAAAAAACTTTTGAATCCCATTCAAAAAATTTGATGTCAATATGGCATCATTATCATATAAAATATAGTGGGGAATTCCATGTAACATTATAATATCATTAATAAAGAATTCATTAACATGCTTTACAAACATAACATATTTAATATGTTAAAAATGTGTTGATTTAGTTAAAAAATAATAAATAACGAAATTTACATTTTACCTCAACATGTATTTGCTAATCCCATTATGAAATACATGATTATATTCTTTTCTTTTCATTTAGTCTCTATTGGTTGAAACATTCTATTTAGTAATTTTTATTCAACCTTAATGACTTGACATTTTTTAAATTTCCTAATAAATTCATAAATATCATTCATTATTCTAACCCACCAATAATACTCCAAAAGGTATTGGCATTTCTTGGTACTTCTAGAATCAATGAAAACGGAGATCTGTTAGATTAACTAAAAAATACCCTTTTAAAAAAATTCTCAAAATACATAACATCTATCTAAATCTAGTAATACCTTCTTTATATGAATTTTTTCCATTAAATTTACCTTTCATAAATTTTTATGTATTTTCTTACAACCCATGATCATCTTTATGAGAAAACATAATTTTTTCCATCAATGATGACAATATTGTGACCTAAACCATGATAGAAGGAATTCTTACATACAATATTTAGATTCCAATATTCATTAAATTATTAAATTAATATCATATTACAAAGGTAACATAGTAAATTATATATTATTCATTAAACTAAAAGTTTTTTCAACATTTTTTTACCTAAATGATAGTTCATTTTGAAATAATAAACCCTAATCATTTATAACCATCTCTTATTCCACATGTACAACTCTTTTTTAGTGAATATATACTTAAAATAGTTATGGTATGTATATATTCTATGTTTTACCTTTTTTAAAATATTACATGAGATTTTCAAATAAAAAAGAATGAATTCCCAAGATCTTGTCAGGGATAATTATTCTCATGGAGTATTAATTGGTATGATTCATATTGAGTTGAATAATTATCTTAAATTAAGAATAAATCAGGGGAATTTGAATAAGAAACACTTTAAATAAAAAACTATTTATTTCTAAGGCTAACATTTGATCATTTAATAATCTTATTTCCAATTCTTGAATCAAAAATAACCGCAATACTTTATCCAATATAATTTACTCTCTTTCAATGTAACATGGTTATTTGGATACACATTTGAGAATGGATTCCAAAAAATCATCTAAAATGACTAGATAATGAATGGAAACATTGAATCTTAGTGATATTTTTAGGCTTGTGAAACTCTTCCACAACATTAGTTTTTGAATGATCAATAGTTATTACATATTTAGAAATTATACTCCTATGGGAATAAAGTTATTGGGTAAAAGAAATCACCCTTAATAAATATTCATAAATATTATTCTCATTTAAATTATACATAACAATTATTGGGTGTTTCTCTTGTTCGTCATAAAATTTTAAATGATCCATAATTTCATTAACAAACAGAACCTAAATTGTTTCCAAATACTCATGTAAAACTATATTCATATTATCCATAAATACATCTAATTCATTTTCTACCCCAAAGGCATAAAAAACTCCAAATGTCTTTACCTATTATAATATGTTTTTCTCAAGATATCCAATTACTTCACATTTAGATAATGGTTTATATATCTTATGATAATCTAGGAAAAATATTAAGTACCCTAGAGCTAATAAAAAAAGAATCAGTTTGAGGGGACAAGTAATTTTTCATAACAGTAATTTTATAAGTTGTTCTAATGTTAATAAAATCAAATATAAAACCATGTGGATTTTTTTTAAAAACTAAAGCACCAAAGGAAAAGCTATATGGCAGTTGAAACCCATATCAATTAATTCTTATAAAAAAATTTAATTCCATTAACTCCACTGGGGATATTTGATAAATTGTTTTGGAAATTTTCTCTTCATTAAGAACTAAGTCAATAGTAAATTCAACATTTTGAGCTAGAATAAAAAATGGAAAATCAATATGACATTTATCATAAAATTCATTTACTAATGATTTTTTACAATGATGAATAATTCTTTTCATTTTAATGACATTCAAATAAAAACTTTCACCCCATATTTAATTTAATTTCCATCTTTTAAAATTTAATAAAATGTATGAACTTATTCTTATAAAAAATTTAAACTCACTAAAAGAAATGAATATAACTTCTTTAGCTTCGTAATCAATCGTATCCTAAAAATTTAAATTCATTCCAAATTTAAAATAACATGAAATTATAATAACATTAATATAACTATATTTTTAGGTAAAACTATGAAAAATATGATTATAAGATGGATCTCATAAATAATATTCTCTTTTATAATTCGAGAAATTGTTTTTACCAAAAGTTTTGAATTTATTTTTTGAGGTGTTTTTTTATTCTACTAAAAATATTCCAGAAAATAAATAATTTTTAGACACTAAATTATGACATACACTATAATAATATAAAAAACATGCATTTTACCTAGGCTACTTTACTTTATAGTACAATTTTTTTTGAGGTTGGAGAAAATGATCTTTATATACAATTCTAATTATGACCATGATGATTTTAATACTTCATATTTTTCTTCAAACATGTAAATTCATAATATCCCATCTCCTAAAAATTAAAAAACTTTAATTATAGATGATCATAATTGGTCATACCATTTCCATTTCAATTTTATTTAAACACATGTGTTATATTTCCCATTTTACCACACGAATAACACATTCTATATATCATAATTTATTCACTGGAATTCTTTTTACTACCATTAAAATTTGTTGGAAATTTTTTTTCTTATATTTGGATATTTTCAATTAATTATTCCCCATTACTCTTTAACCAAACCGCTTCTTCTCCATGATGATATAAAAAACAATAAACTACATATATAACATCTCATCACATCAACCAATTTCCTCATTACTTCTATTCTCCTGAGTAAAAACTCTCTTAAAAAACTAGATTCAATCCTGAGTAAATAAAAAAACTGTCATTTTCCAGAATGAAATATTGTGCACAATTCATCAATCTATTAAATAAATCCATACTTTGAACCTAATTCATCAACCATTAACATTAATTACACGAATTTCAGTTCCATCATTAGTTGAATAACATTATGAATGTATCTCACAAGAAAAATGTCCTTAAATTTTGTTCACTCCATGGAACCAATCTAATACCTTTACTTAGTAATATTAAATAACGACCACCATTAATCAAATTCACCATCAAAATGATATTTTATGAGAGTTATCAAATAATTCTATTATTATAAGAAAACAAAAATAACTCATCCAAACAATTTATCCATCATTCATCTACCACTAGGTTTAATGTTCCCCCAAAACCTAGAAGGAGGATGATTAATGAAATATTCTAAAATAAACATGTTCTATAATAGACTAAAAATGGGGAAATCTAAATTTCATTACATAAAGAAAACACATAATTAAATATTTTACCATGAAATTTTAAATTTATATTTTTTGTTAATTGGGAAAAAACATTAACTAATCCAACTTATTCATTTTTAACTAATGGAAATTATATTTTTTAACACTATAAGAGAAACAGTTTAATACAAATAAAGTCTTAAATAACTCAAAAAATATCAAAAAAAATCTTCAAGATATGAAAAACTTTTGTTATCTTCCTAACCTATGGGGTGGAAATAAAAAATGGTTTGTAATAAAATTCTCTGTATCGGTAAATATAGGTATGTCTAATCAAATATCATAGTTGTGGTGGTATTCAAGTGATTAAAACACAATATTATTATTCATGAAACCCGTGAAAAAATTCTTATAGAGGGATATTTCTGGGGATATTTAGTAGTACTTCATCTGTACAAATATAGTACTATATTATTCCTAACTATTCATTTGAATTGGGTCTTTCGGCTATTTGTTTGGGAAAAAATTCTATAGGGGATTCAGACCACCATTGTTCTTCATAACAAAAAGTTTCTATGCCACCATATTCCTTCATTAAATGTGTG
Organism: Viscum album; assembly: GCA_963277665.1. NCBI lineage: Eukaryota > Viridiplantae > Streptophyta > Magnoliopsida > Santalales > Viscaceae > Viscum > Viscum album. Next base: position 2,128,909,608 of record OY728119.1, read on the forward strand.
TTTTCCACAAGGACTATCAGATATGATGTAGTAAAGTCATAAAACATTGAATGATTCCCTATAAGACTAATCAAAGTAATAACAAAAACATGGAATATATTACTGAATTGGGAATGAATGAGAGGGTATAGAGATTGATATCAGTACTAGTAACATTAGATATCTATAGAGGGTTGTGTTTTCCGATAAAAAGTATTTTGTATGGATCTAGGATCCATCAATGAATAAGATAATTGGGAGGGCTATTTCAAATGTAGTCGAGTCATTGGGACTTCATTTCATGTACTAGTCCATTTTCTTCTTGGCCGATAGGTCATGAAATTTATCCCTATCTACCCAATCAAAAATAGTATTATACAAAAAATTAATAAAAATATAAGGAATTCAAGCTATTCAAACATAAAATAATCAGATATCATAAGATGGTATATTATGATAATATTGGAATATTTAGGACACATATTAATCATATACAAAACAAATCACGGGTCATAAAGTACAACATAATGCTTGGAATATCATAAGACATGAATCAAAATATTTTGGAATCATGATTTATTAAACATGATCTATTAAATCACAATCATATGCATATGTCTGGTAAATGTAACAAGATAATGAAATGCATCATAACAAAGAACTTTGTATGAAACCTAATAATATAGAAATTATAACATTTTGACCAAAAAATGTACATGATTCATGTTGTGAACATGAAAATTTCCAATTATTCTTATTTAAAATAAACAAAATGACCATGATTCATGTTGTGATCATAAAAATTCCCATTTATTATTATTTTTAATAAACAAAATTTTTATAAATATTGATTTTTTTAAAAAAATGTTCAAACATCATGTTGTGAACAAAACAAATCCATACCTAGCATCCTTGTATCCTGAGATATGAATCCTCAATCAATTCATTGTAGATAGATATTAGAACCCTCACATCAGTCATCCAATCATATGATTCCACTTAAAAAACATAAAACACATCAAAAAGAACACATGGAATGCAGAATGGGTTTCACAACATTTCAATATGGTATCACAAAAATTGACCTCATTAATTAAAATGGAAGATAACTAATTTTCAATCACCAAAAAATATTGTTACAAAATTAAATACATTGGTAGTTTCATCAAAAATAACATACTAGGAAATATAACTTTTAAAGATAAATATTAAAATATTATTTAACCCATGAAAGGGGGTTTATAAATATTTTTTTATCATTTTCTTAAAATATTATATTACTTGTCACATTAAAAAGTAATTTTTGAAATTTTTAAGGGAACGGATTTGAAAAACAATTACTTTTAAAATGAATATTAAGTAATTGATCATTCAAAATGACAATCAGATTCGAAAATGGTTATTTCAAATCTTTTTTAACCATTTAAATTATTAAAAAATAATTTGTAAAAAGGTGCACTGAAAATTTCATATTTTTTTCAAGAAGGTGATGTGAAATCATTTGAAAAAACATACATTTTATTAAAATAATTCAATAATTGATCCCTAAGAATATATAATTGTTATCGAAAATAAGTGTGGAGTGGAGGATAAAGCATTTGATTTTGAAAGGACTGGATAACTTTTCATTACTTTTAAATTCCATTATTAGAAACCCTAATCATAAAATAAATCTAAATACTTAAATTTTAAAATATTAGTTAGAAAATATAGAGGTCCCATGTGTAAGATCCTATTTGGATTTTTAAATGATAAAGGAAAATCATTTTTTGTAATAATTAATATGGAAATGGAGGGAACAACATTTTTAAAGGAGGTGGTATTTTGTTCATAAAAATGTTTTATTTTTAGGATAGTTAAATTCATCAATAAATAATCGTAGAGATAAAAAAATAATCTTACAATGAATTAAATACAGCACACCAACCCTACAAATCCTTGATCTGGTGTCTACTACCATTACATTTGGATGATTACAATTAATCAAATCACCATGTACTGATGAGTTTATTAGTCTTGGTAAAAAAGATACATACATAATCATTTTATTAAAAATTAATACAATAATTTCAATAATTTTTTTTTTGGATAATAAAATTTCATTTATCTAGTGTTCTTTGGATATACTTCATACTACACTAATTATAATCTTGGGGAAATGAAAAATAATAAGGGTGTACTCAAATTCTCAGTAAGGGTTAATCATAGTGGAAGTGAAAAGCGAATCAATGAAGATAGTCAATTGGGAATGGTAATAACTAAATACACATTCCATGTAATCAATAAATTGAGAAAGAATTGTGCAAATAATATCCCAAGGTATGTAACTGAAAACACATAACATTTATATAACTAAATGTGGTAAGTATGTAAAGAAAAATAACTAAAACACATCCCATGTAGTCAATAAACTGAGAATTAAATATATTAATATACATATTGATGAAAAATATCATGGATAAGTAATAAATGAATAAAAATAAATAAAATCCTTAAATATTGGATTCCATGTTTCGTAGATACATACTACCATTACTATAAATAACTTTAAAAAGAATGTTTACAACAAATAGTGTGAAAAAACCCATTATTGCAGGCTAGCCAACTGATTGGTCCCATGAGACTACTGATGCATCAAAGAGATATCTATAACTAGGCCCCACCCATGCCTTACATGTCCGTATAATTCCTTATATTACAAATAATTTATTTAGCATTTTTCCTTATCAAAAATATTAATTGAGAAGATAATTTGAATTTATCCATATTTCCCAAAATAATTATATAATATTCATAGTAAAAACAATATTAAAAATGTTATAGAGTTTTGTAAATAATACTCTCCCTGATAAATGGTTTGGATAATTTATGGGAAATCCATTATTTATTGATCATTGTAAATTGAATATTTTGAGGGGAAAAATGATATCACGGTAGTGAATGTTAACACTATCCTTAGTAATGTCAATCAAAAACCATAAATATAATGATTAAGGATGATATCAAAAAAAATATCCTAATAGGAGTAAATTAAATCAATTATTTCATTAATGAATAGAAATACTATAACCGATATTTTTAACACATTTTGATAAAAATATCATATTTATTTTGAAAAAATTGAAACTCATTTTAGTTAAAATTAACATTAAAAACATTTTATTTAAAAAAATTCCTTTAAATTTTCAAATGATTATTTAAATAAATGATGGTGGGTAATTTAATACCTGTCGTAGAATGTAAAAAGAATATTCATTTTTATAGTAAAATGGATAGAAAAGTACCTAGTTTGGAAAATTAAAAGAAGTTTCCATTGAAAACATTTTTAAAAGAAAAAATGGGTAAGAATGTATTTAATAATTTTTTAATGGATAATATCAATTTTTAAATTTTATATAAAACCAGTTTTCAATAAAAAATGGGTTCTCCGACAAAAGAAAAAAATGATGTCGGGATTTTGTAAAAAAATCTAAAAAATTTTGAGTCCCAAATAGTAGTAAAATAAAACTATTGCTTCAAAATGTTCTTGAATAACCTTATGATAATTAAATTAAATGGGTTATTATAAAATGATCAAATAATTACCTATAATTGAAATTCTAGTGTGAGTAATATTTAAAAAATGAGATTGTAAATTAAACCCTTGAAAATACTATATCATTTGATGTAAAAATAAATAAATAAATTGATTATTTATGTAAAATATAAATCCACATAAAAATTCTAAATACAATAATATGTAGTTAAAATTTATTATACACATAATCAAATAATATTAACTACATTTAGGATGTTGTATAACCCAAAATAAAAAAATTTGATTATGCAATTATTTTCTTGTTTGTGATATTTAACTCAAATCCACATAGAAGAAATAATTCAAATTTAAACAAAAAAACCATGAAGATAAAATAAGTCATGATATAATATTAAAAAATAGGAATTATATACACCACACAAAATAAGTTAGTGGTGAATATGATATTTATCTGATCGATGTAAAAAGTGATATGAAAATCCATTACCTTTTGTTTCAATTCAGATGAACATCCATTAAATTATTGTATAATGTCTTTATAAATGTTAATAAAATATTAAATTAGAATATTAATATTTATAATATCATATATCATTTTCTTATAATAACTTATTACTCATTTGTTAACAATCTTACTTTTCGTTCACTATTTGGGGTGTTAATTTCTTAGTCTTTCAAGTATGTTTTGAATTGTTTCATGATGTTCATATCAGGGTATCATCATCTGAAGAATTTAAAACCTGAATTAAAAATAGTATATAATAATTATACATTTATTTTTGAGAATCCAAAATATTGGGATATTAGAAACGGAATGCACTAGTCAGAGAGATAGTATGTCGTACATACGAATGAATGCTACCTACATTTATTTGTTGTATTAAAAGAAAAAAATTGAATGATATATATGTATATTATAATTAAATTATTAAATCTATTTATTATATGTCTCATAATATTAATGAAACACTCCCTTATATGTTCAACGTATTCTTCGAATGAATCACATTGCTCTAAGGGGGAGTAGTCCACATTTTCACAAATGACATTATCGTATTTACAAAAAATAGAAATCATTAGGGAATGTATTATATAAAAACTATAGAATGACAAATAGATTATAAATATCATATATAAAAATATTTATCATCATAATTACCACCATGAGAGGTGGAAAAGGTAGAACAAAAATTTGTCGGGTCGTGAGGCGGTAGTTTGCTGTAAACATAAACGGTAGGTTCGTCACCCATTTGATGGAAGTGTGTGTAAGTGAAGGTCAAACCCATAGAATAAAAAAATCACATTATATTGAATATACATGGTATATTATACAAGTGTGGAATAATAATATTTTAGGCTGTGTATAATGAAAATAATTTAAAGGAGATTGAGGATTGATGTTACCTCTTGTTTGGGTATCTCTTTTTAGTTTGCACCAAAGGGATTATTTGTATGAATTACTTCCCAAAGGGAGGCTCAATGGATGATTTTAATTATGTTAATGAGCTATTTGGGAATATATTGTTCAGTAAACATTGGTTTTAGATGTGTGTAGAAGAGGGAGGGGTGAGTGCCCATTTAAATTGGAGGAGTGGCATTCTTGTAAATTTTGAAAATGGAATTACACCATTGTGTTCCAGTGAACATTGGATAAAAAATGGATCTAATTCGATACAAGGGTGGGTATGGTTTATATATGGACAAAAAATTTATTGTTTTACAGGTTTCAATGTCATTTTGTCTATGAAGTATAAGGGTGAGTCCCTTATAAAGATAATTTTCCCCTTAATCGTAGTAATTAATTTTAATTACATTCACTATGATTTTTTTTTGGTAAAAAAAGAATTTCAACATATTATAAATTATAAAGTATTATTACAATCAATATTGAATAAATTGTTCCATATTTCAATAGAATTAGTGGCATAAATAAGTTTAAATTCAATCTCGTAGATGTGATGACGAAGCTAGGATATAAAGTAACATGTTCATAAGGATAAAATGTGTTTATATCGAAATTCAATGTTAAAATGATTTAATACAAATAAATAGGATAAATTTATATAAAATTAATCTTAATAAAATTATAAACTAATCAAAAATATAAATTATCCTTATAAATAAATTGTATGAAAATCCAGTTTTGTATAAAAATTATGACTTTTTATTAATCATAAAAAAAATTAAACTTCAATAATAAAATAAGAACATATAATTAAATCTTAATTTTGATGTTTATATTTAAAAAGGAATTAAATTTTAACTTTAAATATTTATTAAAGTTTCAAAAATTGGATTTTAATTAGGATCTACATTAAAAGTTGGTAAAATTTCTTTTAGAAAAATATTGACTTTTATGAAAAATATTGGGTTTAATCGTATCACATGACTATAAAATATATTGGGTGTGTGTGAATAATATTTTAGGGAATATATAATATATATTTTATTAATATCAATCACTAATTTTAATTAATTTAATTTATTAGTATAAATTTTTTTTTTGTGATTAAAAAAAATATTCTTTCAAAACATTCTCATAATTTTGAATTGATTATTATCTGTATTTCTAAAACAAATTACCAAAAAATATATTTTATATTTGTTGAAACCATATATTTTATTAATTTATTCAATATTTATCATAAACACTAATTTAATTTCCATGTTAATTATAGTTATATTAAATAAATATATTTTTTATAATATATTGTTGTTCGGTAAAACTCAGTCTTGAATGTAACAGAAGTCATCGAATAAACTCGTTTTTTTGTGAGATGAAATCTCAATAAGCATCACATGTATTGAAATACATATAATTAATTAATTTTCATTAAAATGGTAAATATTGTATAAATTTGTAGGATATAATATTAACCTGTGTGAATGGTGTTGTGTGTCATTCAAGCTATTAAATACAATATTATTAGTTTAGAATTGCAGAGCATTAAATTCCTCCCACATTAATTAAATTTCAAAATCATATTTTAAAATCTAACTTGGTAATAATATTTTTAATATTTAATATGTATAAATCCTACATCATGAGATGGGTTCATAATGAATCTCGTGGAAGAGAGAGAATATGAAATACAAAGCTCACATGGAAAAATATATACCTATGTCTCTAACAAAGAGAATATTAATGGAATGTAGATGTAGGTGCTTAGAGTAAAAGCCTATATATTTATGGTGAGTGAATTTGGTCATTAATCATAAACAAGTGAACTACCAATGGAATGTTGAAGCCCTCAAATCCATAAATCTATGATGCTTTAAAAGGAAACCGGTTTTATAAAATTAGTGTATCAAAACAAAAAGAATTATAATTTTTTTTCATGTTCAATAATTATTTTACTGCCTATGAATATAGTGGAGTATACTTAACATTTTTTTATAAACACAATTTTAAACTTATTTTTCTTTTATCAATTTGAAATTCATCCATTAATCATGAAATAGATATCCAAAATTCAAATTTAATGTCTGTAGGAAAAAAATATAATTTTAATTTGTCATAAGAACCATAGAACAAAAATGAATTGTTTCCCATCTTTATTTAACTATTTCCCTATGTCCACATTGTGGATACTTTAATCTATAATCATAAAAAGTAACACTACATGTTCATCAATAATACTTATTCGTAAAATTGTTTGACTAAAATCAATGACTATTTGACCAGGACATCATATAGTCCATTGGTAAGAATGAAACCCTTAACATTCTTAATTCCTAGGTTCATGTCTCATAGCCTTTCCGAAAATAAAGGGTTATCACATGGTAAAATGTTAGTCCTTTTATAAAACAAAATTGATATCATTTATAATAAAAATATTATACAAATCCTTGAAATAATGTCAATCACTAAATATCCCCTTAACTAAGGTCTTAAATACATCCTCATTAAATAAATACTTCATCCTCCTTTTTCAACATAGGTACTTTCATGGTCTATGGTTTTAATAAAAACTATTTTGTAGGATTTATAACAACTAAAACCTTATCTTAAATCTGAAATTAATTATGATTAACGTATGTTATTTAGTTTCAATGTATATTCAACCCCTTCTTAATGGATTGAAAATAAAATTTAAATTATCATATCTATATCACTTAGGAGTTTCAAACAAGGTGTGCATTAATTCCCATAATAATGTACCAGGTCGTTCCTGAGTTAGTTCTAAAACACATATTTTGACTTTTTACCCCAAGGTACATTTTTTCTAGAACCACTTCCACTTATATTATCCAAATATGGATTTATTTCTAAGAAGACCCACATAATCTCTATCTTTCAAAAATTCTATGATTTATTCTTTACATATCGTCAAATAATACATTATGAATACATTTTTTAATCTATGTTTTCCTAAATCAAGTTCACAAGGTTTCTACTAAAATTACTAAAATACTAATTGTCAAACCCTTACCGCAGAAAGCTGTGACAAAGTGTTTACAACTATTGAATTTGCATGATAATAAGGAATAAAATCCTGAAATACTAAAGGGTTTATATGTCTTGGTAAACTAGATACATACACGTGAATTGTATTAAAAATGTAATCACTAATTATAACACCATATTTTTTATTTTGTGAATAATAAAATTACAACATCTATTTTATCCTTTCATGTATTTCCCAGTGCACTTATGAGAATTCTAGGGAATGAAAAGACAATAAGGCTAATATCAAATGCTCAATAAGGGTTAATCAAAATCAAATAAGAAAATAATTATTGATAATAGTCAATATTGCATTGTAATAACTAATGAAACATTCTATGTAATCAAAAAACAAATTAGTATGTTTTTAAAAAATATGTCTAGCTTAATAACAAAACAAACATGCAATTGAAATTACTAGATAAAACATAATCGATATGGGAATGAAAATAACTAACACACATTCTATTAAATAAATGAATTTAGAATGAAATGTATCCATATATATTTCTATGAAAAATAACAAGGATAAATAATAAATGAATCAAGATGAATTAAATGATAAATTATTAGATAAAATGTTCCATAGGTACATGGTATATTTACTATCAATACATTTCACAATATGACTTATAACATATGGGATGAAATCCACATTAGTTTAGTATAGCCAACTAATCTCACTCTTGAGACTACCAATTCCATGAGGGAATATCTATAACAAGGACCTACACATGATGTACTTGTACCAATCATTCACCATATATAAAATAATGATTTAACCACATACACTATAAAGTATCTATATTAAATAGAAGATACTGATTTATCAATATTTACCTAAATAATTATATAACGTTCAATGTAAACACTATATGAAAAATTGTATATGGTTTAAGAAAGAGTCATATCAATGATAATTGTTATGTATATTTATGGGAAAATTAATGTTCGGTGATATCTTGAAATTGAATATTTTTTGGGGACTAACAAACAAATCATGTTAGTGAATTTAGATATTATCCTTGGTGAAATAAATCAAAAATAATCCCTATAAAAAATAAGTATATTATACATAAAAAATATCCCAAGTGGATCAAAATAATTTTTTTTCATTGATTAATAGAAATACTATATAATTTTTTTGAAAAATATTCATGACGAAAATTTCCTTTATATAGTGAAAAACAATTGAAAATAATTTTATTTGAAAGTATAATTTAAAAACAATTTCAATAAAAAATACATTAAACTTAATAATAAATATTTTAAGAAACAATGGTGGGTAATTTCATACATGTCATACAATGTAAAAACATTCTTATTTCATATTAAATTTTTTTTAAATAGTATATTGTTTTGAAAATGATATTGAGATTACATTGAAATATTTTTTCAAAGAAAAAAGGCGTAAAAATGAATTAATAAATCATTTTGGAAATGTAATACACATTTCTTAATTTTTTTTACAAAATAGGTTTTTAAAAGGAAACAGGTTCTCGGACCAATGGGAGAAATGAATTATGATTTTTATTAAGAACATATCAAAATAATTTTGAGTACAAAAAGTGTAAAATGGTATTAATAAATGAAAATGTTATATAATAAACATATGAGAAAAAAATTAAAGGTTTTATTATACAATGATTAAATATTTCCCAATGATGAATATTATAGTGTAAAAAATACCGAAAAAATAATATTCTGAATTAAACCATAAAAAAGGACCATAACTTTAATTTGAAAATAAGTCAGTGATTATATATTTTGTTTCAAATTTAAATTCAGATAAAAAATTTGTAAAAAATATATATATATTAAAAATTGATAGCACACAAAATCCTTGAAATATTAATGAAAATGAGGAATTAATATATCCCAAACAAAAGAAATTGGGATTTGAAAATTAGTTCAACTTGTTAACATTTAACTAAAATACCCTTAGGAGAAATATTTCAAAATGAATCTAAAAATACCATCAATATAAAATAATTTTAGATAAAATCTATCAAAATGTACAGTATATACACTATAAACATATATAAGTGGTGAATATGACCTTTTTCTCATAAATGTAAAAAGTGAAATGAAAATCACTTACTCTGTAGTACCTTATAGGTGAAAATCCATTAAATTAATTTATAATGATTTTAAACATATTTATAACTTATTAAAAATCATATTAATATTTATTATATCATATATGATATTTATATAATATATTTTACCTGTTTTTTTGTTATCATTCATTATTTTCACTATATTGGGTGTTAGTTTCCTAGTTTCCCAAGTATGTTTTGACATGTTACTTGTAGTTCTTGTCATGGTTTCAAGATCCACCAAATTTAAACCATTATTTAAATATCACATATATTAATTTTATATGTATTTATTATAATCCATAATATTTGGAGATAAGAAATAGAATTCACTGTTCGTGGAGATAGTTGGCCATACATACACATTAACACTACCTTTATTTCTTTCATATTAGAATAATGGAATGAAAGGGATATATATGAGTATTATAGTTAAATTATCATATTTATGTCATATATTTCTCATTATTTTAATAAAACAACCATTATACATTTCATATATAGTGTGAATGAATCACTTCGCTTTGAGTGGGCGGTAGTCCACCTTTCTATAAATAATGATATCATATTTACATAAAATGGAATGAAAATGGTGTTGTTTAATTTCAAATTAAAGAAGCATAAATACAATATATATATCATATATGTAATATATAAGTTGATTTTAAATCATAATTCCCACCATGATAGGTGGTGACGAATGAACAAATAATCATCTCTTTCGTGAGGTGGTAGTTCGACATAATCATAAAAGGTAGGTTTTTCACACATTAAATGGAATGTTTTGCATGTTTAGATAAAAACATTATAATAAAAACACCTCAATTTATTTATTATATTAATTTTATTATATAATAATCACAGAAGATGATTTTATGCCATGTATAATGAAGACAAAGAATAAGATCTTAAGGAAGGTTTTTACCTCTTTTTTGAGTAAATCCTTTTGGATGGAACCAAATGGATTTCTTGGGTTGATTACTGACTAATGCAAGTTTTCTAGGATGAGGGTATAGATTTTGGGAGCTATTTTGGTTAATTTTGGTGAATAAAAAGTTTCTCGAGTGGTGTGATGAAAAGGGAGGCATGAGTGCCTTTTTATAGTGGAGGAGGAGTGTCTTTTTTGTATATTTTAAAAAGGGAATACCAAAAATGTTTTTTCAATGAAATTTGGATCTAATAATGGTAAAAATTAAATAAAATGGAGTATAGGGTCTAAATATGGCCATAAAATGGGTTTTAGACAACTCTCAAGGTCATTTGGATTTATATTTAAGGTTTAGTCTCTTATTAAGATAATTTTTATTTTAATCGCTATAATTAATTTTAATCCCTTTCAATGTTTTTTTTGTAAATAACTAAGATGAAATATTTATAAAATATAATTCATTTTTAATCCAAATTTTGAATCTATTTTTTTTAATTTGCAGTCACATAAGTGGTGGAAATTCATATAAATTTAATCCCGCAGATGGATGACGTAGCAGGGTTTTAAAGTAAAATGTTATAATGTTTAAGATTTGATTGTATTTAATTTAATTGTAAAAGAGATTAAAATAACCTAATTCGGATTCATTTTAATGAATTTATCTTAATAATATTTTAAACACATCATAAATATAATTTATCCCTATAAATAAATAACACAGAAAAATATGTTTTGAATTAAAATTCAGTATTATTCACTATTCATCGACAAATGAATCTTAAAAAACTACTAAAAATTTATCCAAACATAATTTTTATGTTTTTATTTCAAAATTTATGTTTATTTTTATATAAAAAATTTATTAAAATATAAATTTTTTTATTCAAATAAGTTTCTCCATCAAATAGTTGTAAATGTGCTTTTAGAGAAATATTGATTTTTATTAAAAAAATATTGGTTTTCTCTTATATTTTAACTAAGAAATATATTAGATGAATTTAAAAAATATTATATTTAATAATATATATATATATATATATTTAATATCACACAATAATTGTAATTAATTTAATTTATATGGTTAAAAAAGCTTTCTGGGCTTAAAAGGAGTTTTTGATAAAAACATTCCCTTTATATTCAATTGGTTCATATATTAATTTATAATTAACATATAGTCACTAAATTAATTTTATATTTGTTTAAAAATATATTTTGATATATTATTTATTATAATTCAGAACCATAAATTTATTTTCTTTGTTTTATCTTATTATAATAAATAATGATATTTTTTATAATTAATTTTTGTTCCGTAAAACTCAATATTGTGTGTCATGAAAGCATCAATGAAACTCATTATTACATGTGACAAATGATAACTCAATTTCACATTAATTTTTAGATATATCATGGATAGTTTTTATACAAATAGTAGATATATAATAATGTCTCGGGATATTATATTCCTATATGCACTTATTGTTAAATTTCATACATGCTATTGAATATAATTTTACTATTTTATAATTTCATGTTGTTATAATAAAATAGGGAATATATTATGTAATATTAAATATATTGACATATGGAACATATAATTTTGACACTCAAAGAAATAAAATATTAAATCAAATATTTGAAATTTGAGTTAACTTACTCATTTGGAGATGTAATAATTCATGAAAAAAGACACATTTTGAAATGGGATATGTGGTTTAAAATTAAATACCTTGAAAAAAATTAAAATTACCACATAATATTAATAAAAAAATTAATTTTCTAAAATTTTATAAAATAAGATCAAAAAGAACAAACATAACTAAATGAAAGATAATTTAGTTTTCCAAAAACACTTATAATGATTATAATATATTAAAAATAATGTGAAAGTGAACTTAAAATTTGGGTCTCAAGAAATTATAGATATTACTTATATGTGACTTTAATATCGATGTTCTTTCACAATATAAAACAAATTTTTGTGTGTAATATCAAACCTGACTAATGAGATGGAAAAAGATACAGTGAAACCATTACCATGAATTCATGAAAGTCGATCACACTATAACCTCCTGTATAAAAAAATAACCTTCTTAATCACCTATTTAATAACCTAATTCATATATATAACCATTTATAAACCTAATTTACAATTATTTTATATATTTATGTTAGTTATTTATTATCTATTTTCAATATCTTATGTGAGTAGTCTTGGTCAATATGGAATAATTTTGTAAAGGAATTCTAGTTCTTCATTACTCACCTAATGGTAATCCATAAAATGTAATATAAGGTCATATAATTTATGTCTTATTATATATTATAAAATTTTAACTTCATACTTTGAGTTTTTTTATAATCATTATTTATGAATTGGAAGGTGATATTGTCTACATGATTCTTATTAAATGAAGTTTGTTTTCTTAAATAATATTATGAATTGTTATATTACAATTACAAAAAAACTAATTATTTAGTTATTTTTATCATATATTAATAGAAAATAAATTCCTCTATTCATCCATGATATAAATTTTTATCATTGATCGTGTGGGTGGTTAAACCGACCCAAACAGAAATTCAAAATATTTTACTGATGATTAAGAAGTTATTTAGTTTTAATATAATTATACATTAAGCCTAATGAAATTATTTTGTATTCATTTTTTAATATAGTAAAATTTTAAAGGAGTTGTATAAGGGTTGAAGCTATAATTATTTATATAGTGTGAAGAAATTATTTTTTTCACTTAGACCACTCTGTTAGATATATGAATTTTTTTGGATATTTATTTCTTATATATCTAATCAGATATACAATATTATTTATATGGAAAAAAAGATTCATAAAAATAATATTTATCCAATAAAACCATTTTCATGACAATCCAATTAAGGTGATGATGAAAATAGAAATTAAAATCAATCATTTTATGGAGGTGATAGTCCACACATACCCATGGATAATGAATTAATCTTCTATAAAACTCAAAAATAAGTGATATGGTTTATCATTTATGAATATAAATAAATTATAAAAAAATTTATATATTAAATTCCATAAAATTACAATTTTCGAACGGTGGTGAATGAAAATGAACACATTACTCGTGGAGGTAGTGGTCTTCACCACAAATGGATAATAGTTACCTTTTACTTAATTGAAAAGGGGGAATGATTTTTAATTTATGTAAAATCATTATAATAATATAAAATATACTGATTATATATTTTTTGACCTTTTAATATTTTTTAATGTAATTTTATGAAAAATTATTTCATATAATGCAATAAAAATGAAAAAGATGCGGTATGAATTTTTTTCCACAATACATGAATCATCTCCTTTGAAAAGGGGGATATTACCTTGATTTATGGTAATTTTTGAAGAAGAAAACCTATTTATTGGGTATAAAAATTTTAGGGGTAGTTTTTTAAATATTTAAACATTACAATATGTGTTTTCAAATGTCTGAGTGAAGAGAGGTGTTCCCATTTTATTAGTGAAAAGACAATGAGTTTTTTGAAAATACCCAAAACATTTCATCAATAGGAGGCCACTCTCCTTGAAAGTGGATATAATGTTTTTTAATAAAATATTTAAAATATATAATTTAAAAAAACCACAAAATGTATTTGAAAATAAATTTTTAACATGTTAGTCACTTTACATCTCTGGTTACACATTTTTTAAAATTTTGGTTATCACTGTGGTAACTAGTTTTATCCAAGGTAATTTATACATTATGATATAAATAAAATTACCGTGATTATATATTTTGGAATGAATGATTAAAAATTTCAAATTTATTTTTCTGTTAAATTTTTTAATGTCATAACAATTATAGTTAAACTGCAAAATTTATATTTCATTAAAAAGAAACTTTTTTTGGAAAACAAATCTTAAGTTCAAATATGTAAAATATAGGTTCAAAATTTAATACCAAAAAGTATAAAACTATTAATTCAATTATAAAATAAATATTTGGCCATATATAATTGTTTCATGAATATATAATTATATACTAATAAATTCTTGAAAGTCGTTTTATGCGTAAAAATGGTATTTTTCAATATTCACTTAAAAATAATTCTTATTAGAAAAACAAAAAAAATTAACCGAAAGACAATTTTTAAATTATAAATTACAAAATTATGTTTTTTATAAAATTATAATTATAAAATTCATATATTTATTTATTTAAATAAAAAATATAAAAAAAGATGTTTTTATTAATGATTAAATTTTAATACTGCAAGGGTATTTAATACTATTTCATATAAATTGCTAAATAATTGAATAACAAATAAATAGTTCAAAAATATAAACAATACCTATTATAATATAATTTTAATTATGATGAATTTAATTCCATATTGTAATATACTATACCATTAATAAAATGATTCTTTGAAATATTCTGTAATAAAATATTAGTCAAAGACAATAATAGTGTATATTTTTTTAATTGAATATTATAATTTTATCTACTCAAGATTATATTATTTTTGTAATATTAATATATCAAGTATAATTTTAAGAAGGTGTTTTATTAGTTTGTTGTTGTATGTGACATATGATAGGGACGGTAATATTAATTTAAAGGTTCCATAATCATAGTTCGCTATATGTTCCCCATTGGACAACTTTTCACTCTCTTGGAGGGTTTAAATTATATATATATTATATCAATTAGACTAAAACAAGAAAATAATTCTGAGATCAAACTCCATCTATTCGAGGTTACTGATTCAAAAGGATATAATTCTATTATTTCCTTCTTACTTTATCGGCCATGTTTCATCTATGGAAAACTATTCTGAAAATGGATGGATTTGATGATGTTACATAGAAATCCTTAAAAGATATCTCATGATAATATTACCATAAATTATGATATTGAAATCATTATTTTAATACTATCCTAGCATCGAATGTTATCTAATACCTTTATCTGATACCAATTATAATAACCTATAACATAATCAACCCATAGTAACATGTTTTTTAATAAGGGTTGTACATTATCAAAATTTTAGAATATTTTAGGTTTTATGTTTTATGGAATAAGGAAGACCATTACATAACTTATAGTGAATTTACAGATGATGTATATTTTTTCCACAAAAATAGGTGCTTATGTAACACTCTGGTTTCATTCAGGAAATTTTTTCTTCAATTAGGATGTGTCACCATTGACCTCAATATAATGCCTACACATCCCTAATGCCAATGAAAAGCATTTTAAAATATGGTATTACAATAATGAATCATGTTATGGGATTGAAAAATTAATAAAACCAATTAATCCAATTGAAATTCTTACAAACTCATAATGATGTTTTCTATTTTATGCCACAAACATTATGCTCAACATAAATATTTACTTACTCTTAAATTTAGGTTCAGTCCCCATTGTTTTAATGATAATTTTTTTTAATAATTAATAAAATAAAAAAATATATTATTTATATTTTCTTTATAAAATATTATAACTCATAAAAGTTTTTTATTGGGAACCAAATCCTTCACCTACATATGATCATAAACATTCAATATTTTTATTCGATTTTTTATTACATTTTGAAATCTACATATTTATTTTTAAACCTATAGAAATTGATGAGTAACCATAAAATAATATTTTAAAATTATCATGATAATAAACCATTAAAAGGAATAACCACCTTGATTAATTCAAAAATATATCTTAAGAGTAACTTATATCCAGTTAGCATTTTTATCATTACTCATTACATTAGAGATCTATATCGAGTGCACCCCACATTAAAGATATATTGGGTGAACTCATCATCATTGAAAGTATAAATGAACAATATAATGAAAAAATATATTTAAAAACAATAATTTATACAAAAAATCTATAAAATTTTACATTTTATTCCATAAGAAAAACAAATTTTATCTCACAAAATGAGAAGAAATATTTTTTAATTTTGAAAAAATTTAAAAACAAAATCCCCAAAACCAAAATAATAGAATTATATTTTCAATTCCATTGATAATTATATAATATTTTTATAAATTATTAATATTTATATTTTAGGTAAAAGGGTCTCATGCAATAATTGATAAAGATTCATTATCTTTCACTTTGGAAAAAAGAATCAAAAGATACATGTATGATAATTATTTACAGATTTATTTTTAAAATCATTTTTAAAATTAAAGGATATTTGAATATAAATATTTTAAAAAATTGAGAACATCAATGAGAATTTTAGAAACATTTTGAAGAACATCAATACGAAATATAAATAGTTTAATCTTTTTAAAAAGGGTTTCAATAAAAACACTTTATTTTATCTCTTGTCACCCATATACATCCATAAATTTCAACAATTATAAGATTTTATTATTTTTAGAATTTATTAAAAAAACATTTTCAAATTTATTCCATTTATTTTATTTATGTCAATGTTTTATTTAGTTACTAAATTTGGTATGTTCTCATTGATTTCTATGGTGTCACTTGGTAGATAACATCAAAATAACATTGTTACATTGAACATGGTCAAATGGATAATGGTTAAATTATCATAAAAATATTTAATGTTTTATAATATTAATTTTTATACATTATATACCATTGTATAAACATCCATGTAAGGTTATCATGTAAAATTATGCACCTCCTTTCATAGACACCTAATCCGTTTATACACATGAGTGTTGTTTTAATTTTTATCATAAATGAAAAGAAAATAATGTATAAAAGGTTTAAATTTATAAAATAATACTCATATTATAGTGACCATAATTATTCATTAAATATGTACTTATGATCGTCATTTTGAGACAATAATTAAAATTCAATCACACTGATTTTTGGAGGTGACAGTCCACACATACGTGCGAGAAACGTTATCATTTTCCATCTAATTGAAGGGTAATATTGTATATAATATATTATAGAAAACTAGAAATAATTATTTTATAAAAATCATGTACATTTATTTTATCTATCATTTTAACCATCCATATGAGGTTTTTATGAAAAGTTAAACACTCCGCCTCATGGAGGTGGTAGTTCAAACGTATGCATGAGTGGATTTTTCATTTCACCTAAGATTGAAAAGGATATATAAATAAGTTTTTTCATAGACATACTAACATTTATGTATATTGGATATACATATGTTATAATATAAGCTTGTATATTATAATTTTTAAGGAAGTATAATGATAAATAAATATGAAAGAACTCAGTTAAAAGTTATATATCTTCTTCATAAAACCAACTTTGTCTTACACTTAAAGACTTAGTGGTTGGAGTTTTATATATAAAAAATCAATATGAAATGGTTATTAAAATTTTCAAGTAATTTTTTCGTTATTATCTGATCTATAGTGCTAAAATTTGTTTAATAAATCAGTATAGGATGTTCCCTTTAATAAGTTAGGAGTGTGGTACTGTTTGTTGTTATTCTTAAATTTGAAATATGATAATTGACTTACTCAAGTTAAAGTGGAACTAAATAAATAAAATTTATAATATTAAATGATAAGGGTCAAAATAATATTAAAAATTAACATTTACGATGTGATTTTTTACTTTATCTAAATGATTTTACCATATTTAACATTTTTATCTTTCTTTATGGTGTTAACAACATACCGTGGTTAGAATTCATTTTACCCAAAAATGAAATCAAAATAATTACTACAGTTGATAATACTAATTAAAAAAATATGAAATCCATTTTCCATGATAAAATATGTACATATTTTGAGAAATTAATTTTAATATAATAATTTATAATGTAGTGACAATCTGTATTTTATAAAATGTGTTTTCAATCCCAAACCTGAATTTATATGAAAATAATGTTTAATAATGATTCATATGGAATTAATTATCTTGTTTATTATTAAATTGGAATAATTTTCGATTAAATCTCATCCAAAATTTAGTGGTAATTTTATAATAAATGAAAATAAATGCATATGTTTAAAAAAATTGGAAATTTTCATTATTCTTCCAAAAATAAAATATTTTAAAAATTCCCAAAAAATAAACTACGATAATTTGAATTTTATGAATTAAGAAATGAAATTATGTTCATAAAATTCCATTTTTATATTTTTATATTTTATCTTTTAAATAAAAACATATAATTCATGGAAAATAATACTGTTACAATAAAACAATATGATATCTACTAAAAATTACAAAAACAAATTATTGTCAATATAGATCAATAAAATATAAAAATTATTATTAATACAAAAGGAAATTTATTTAGTATTAATGATACTTAGCTTTTCACACTTTGAACTCAATAAATTAAATTGGATATCATTCTAGAATAGAAAAATACCTCTCAAACTCTCGATTATATTTATTTTTTGAGGTTGTGTTAGCACACCATTCAAAAAATTAAGGTCCCAATAATGAATTTAGTTATTCTTGTCAATGGTGGACATTATAAAATAATAGAAACCATTGGTTATTTGTGATGTTACTTTATCAAAATCACATGTAATGAAGATTGAAATCTTGGATAGTGATGTAACACCCCAAGCTTCCATGGTAAGTTTCCCTTTGAATAATGCAATAGCTTGCATTGTACGTAATTTCGAGATTCTAACACACCGTGACCAATCAAACTAGCCGTTATGAATAGTAATACACATTTTTTAAAATTTTAAAAATTATATCATTCAAAATGGACTTCTTTTTTGGACTTGGAATATCGAAATTATCCTAGGGTAAATTTTTGGTATTTTTCTAAAAACATTCAATTTTTGATGAATAGTGAAAAACACTAAGTTATTGGTTAAAACCAACTTTTTATTTAAATAATTAATTATTTTATTTATATTTATTTTATGTCAAAATAGATATGTAATACCTATATAAGTTCAATGTAATTTATTGGAGTCAGTTTATAATAATTTTAGACATATAAAAATTTATTGAACATTTCACAGTCTTTTACTCAACTCCTAAGAGAATTTGAAAATTCACATAAAACATGATTTTACTGCTTTTGTGAGTGGAATTTCAAAAATACTAGCCACAAGGTTAATATAAAGGAATAACATTTTGTAAATTAATGTAAAAATAATTTTTGGTGAATAGTAACTTTTTACATTAATTTACCACTGTAAAAAGTAAATAGGGTAATTAGGGGTAAAAATGAAATTATTATTACCCTAACACATGCCATAATTATATTTTATAAGTATAATTAGACCAAAAACAACCTTATGAATAAAATATGAATCTCTTTGGTCCACATGGATTAGATTAGGGCATTTACTGTTATTTAATTCAATGAAAAATTAAAAGAGATAAAATCAAAGTGTAATAACTAAAACATTGTTAATATAGGGTTATACATAAGATAAATTGGTTTATAAATATTCCTTATAAAGATAAAAACATTTAATAAGTAATTGTAGTTTATTTATAATTTTTTGACATTAAATAATTTAATTTATTTATGACACAATGGTGATCCAGTAATTACCTAATTAATGAAATATTAAAATAATTGATATTATAAATATCCAAATAAATGTAATTTGAGACTTTTTATGAATTAAAATAATTTTATCGGTTAAGAGGACATATTATTATTGGTTATATGAACTTTATTCGTAGTAATAATTCTGTTATGAATTTATCAAAAACAAAATACCCAATAGTGTCAAAATTGAATAAAATTGTTTTTAAAACAAATATTATATTATTAATTGATATTATATTCCAAAAAATATAAGTTTTGGAAAAACAACTTATATAATGATAGGTGTGTCATTAATGGACTACTTGGGGGTCTTTTGAAAGTATATAGTATGTTTATTAACTATATAATATTAAAATAAAAAGAGATATGGTAAATGTCAAACTATTTATCTAAGAGTTAAATCTAAATGATAAGGATACTATTGTGACACAAACCTATATAAAATCTATTGGTTGAGTGGTTATAGAACCATAACCACCTTATAATTTGAATATTTCACTTTTGATCCCTTAGAAACCGAATATAAATTTATTATAAATTAATACTTTATGTTTTTCCTATAGAGCCCCTCCTCCCCCTTATAAAAGGACACCACTTATAACAAATTCCTCACACCTCTCAAGCATTTTGGCTCATCCAAAATCTGCCAAAATAATCTCCCTACATCCCTCTCCTCCTCTTAGAAGCCTTACCTTAGGCAAGAGGCACTTCTAGAGTCCTTTTTGGTTCAAACCAAAGGGAGTTAACCAAAATAAAGGTAATGATTTCTCATAGCTTCTTTTCATTTATTTTACTTATCCAACCCCTATACTCTTCTTATTATTTACTTTTATAACAAAACCAGTATCCTAAATATACTAGGATATATTTTTGAGAATTATTCGAACTACACTTACACAAACCTCTATCTAATGGGTGAAGAACATAACGTTTCGGTGGATGGCAACCAAACGCCTCACGAAATGATGATTGTTCAATTATCTCCTACAACCTCTCAGGGTGGACATTATGATGGAACTACAATTAAGTATGGTTTTAATGATATATATTTTATATATAAGCTTCTTTAATTCCATTTTATATCTTACCATTATTCGTTTCATGTTATATATATATATATATATATGATAATTTCATTCGAGGAAGTGGAGACTACTGCCCCCTCAAAGTGATATGACTTGTTCATACCATACATGGAACGTATAAAGGATGGTGTTAATGAAGATAACTAACATATTTATGATATTATATTATAATAATAATATACTTATGTATCAATTTCTTTTTATTTCATTTAAAAAGAAAAATGAAATGGAAGTAGCGTTCGTGCGTATGTACGGATTACCGTCTCCACGAACGCGATGAGATTCATTTTCGCCATTATATCCATTCAAGAATAATTCTCATTTGAGGATTAAAATTAATATTTAAATATTTTATATCATTATTTAGATGAATAAGATACAACCTATCCATAAAAAAACACGTCTTACGTAACAAAGCATATAAAGGAAAACGAATCTGTTAACACCAGAAATGACGATAATACTAAAATATTATTAACAAATCTATATTAAAAGATCATATATGATATAATATTTATGTATATTATTATTGTATAATTTAATAATAATGATTTAAATAATATATAGGAGGTTAACCCACACACTAACAGGGAAAAGTACATAGTAAGGGTTTATTTCACAATCTCTTCATTATTCGAGGTTGTTTATACGTAATTATATACTGGGACCTCTTTATCATCAACATCCATGTTTCTTAAAAAAGTATTTCAAAACATTCTTAATATTTTACAGAACATGGGTTACAGTCATGTATACCCTTTTTTGAATTTTTATAAGGATTTTATAAAGGAATCTATTCGTCATTTTCCAATCAAGGTCCTTTTTACCTTTTCGACAAAATTAAGGTAAGAATGTATTTTTAAACATATATGGAAGGTGAATCTATTTTCTATCATAATAAAATCATTGAATCTTCCCATACAATCTTATAAGAATATTTTCAAATTAAACGTTTTATTTTATAATTATGTGACTTTTAAATGATTTCAAAAAAGTGATATTTCTCTCAAATGGTTTTGATTTCATCTATGTCAACACCCTTTGATGGATTTTAATCTTATTTGAAGTTGATTTATTATGATACAAAAATTCCATATTATATTGAAGGTTTTGTAATATGTTTGACTATGGATGTGTTATTTTTATACAATTCATGGGTTATGGAGAAGGTATTTACATTTCATATGCTAGTTTTAATACGAATATTTATGTTATGTTTAAACATGTTCATATGAGGAATACATTGGACTTAGTAATTGACAGGTGGAGCCCGCTATAGCTCCTCAAGGAATCGGTAGGTCTGATGAAACAAACTAGTGTCTTGGCATGAGGCCTTGACAAAATTTTATTTCTAGTCTTGGCACGTGGCCTTGGCTATGTGGTTATGATAGTCTGACAATATGCATTCCATCATTATGAAAGTTGTTATTGTTATTGCATGTGATTATTCGACTAGTATAATATCAATGTGAATAAAAAAATGGAATTATTTAATTTTATTTTTACCATATTATGTTGAAGTTTAAGTATAAAATACTTTTGTTTTAGTTATACATTGCCTTAAATTCTTATGCTTATTTATGAATGTTTCCGCTATATTTTTATCCTTACTGGGCATTTGAGCTCACCAATTTCTATGTTTTATTTTTCACAGGATGTGAAGAAGTATTTTATGAATGACCTATAGGGATAGTATAAGGGGATATGAGTGTGGAGACAAGATGTTGATGTAGTTTTCATTTTATGACGTAATGTAGAATTTATGAATGTATCTAGTGTTTCCAAGGCTACTAAACTAATCGGTCTTTTGAGACATGTTGTTTTGTGATCATACTAATGTTATGTAATATTGCACTGACTCTGGGTAACTAGGGTCGGAACATTATAGTTGGTATGAGAGGATGTTTAGTATAATCCTTGGATGCTAGATTTAGATAAACTCTGATTAGAGACTATAGACCTAAGATAAACATTGAGGATTAGTAAAAAAGAATTTCCTAGAATTTTGGTATTTTAGATATTTTGTGTGTTTCTCGAGAAATACATCCCTGTCGGGATACGAGCAGGTAGAGGCAGCTCTGGTACAGATGTACCTAGGGGAAAAACCAGAAAACACCGCTTTGAGCTAGACTCGAATGGAAACCGGTGCATGACAACGGGCCTTGCTGTGCTATTGGTTACAACACTCTAAAGGGATATGCTTAGGATAATTATCATTTTATTTACAAACCATTAAGAAGGGTTTATAAGTATATTCTTCCTCAAATAAAACATTTTTATTATTATGGATTATATCCATAAACTTTTCAATTTATGTTATGCTTTTTAAAAGTTTGGAATTATATATTTTGATTAATAAACTAATATAGTTTATTCCATTGTTTAGAAATGGAACCTAGTGGAAGGAATAGAAAACAAATCAATGCACATACTCCATGTAGTGATTTCCCTTGTGCTCAAGATAATTATAGTGGAGCTGGTGATGCAACTGGTGTTGATCAGTTAATCACTACACTTGGACAACTCACTCAGGTTATAATTAATAACCTTACCCATATGGAGCACCTTGATCTACAGCGTAGTGGATCAATGTTAGATCTCTTCATGAGGAAACAACCACCAACATTAAATGGGATTACAAATCCATTAGTAGCTATGCAATGGATAAATTCCGTAGAGAAAATATTCCATTCCTTGGGGAGTAGCGAAAGGTAAAAAGTTATCATGGCAGTTTACCGCCTCACTGGAGATACTGACAAATAGTGGTCATTGATTCAAAACATGAAGGAAGATGATGAAGTATAAAATATGGAATGGAGGGAGTTAAAAGAGATTTTCTTATAAATATAGTTTCCTCGTGACCATCGAGAAGATATGGGAAGACAATTTCTGAGTCTGAGGCAAAAGGAGGATGAGAATGTCGCAACGTATGAGGCTAACTTTACATGGTTAGTGAGGTATGCCAAAGATTATATACATATCCTAAGAAGTAATATTGATTGTTTCTTTGATGGGTTAAAACCGTTTCTCTATAGAGCATTAGTCTCACAATCATTCTTATCTTATGAAGATATTGTCTCATGTGCTATCATGACAGAAAAGGAATTCAATAAGTCTTACGAAATTAAGGCAAATCAAGAGAAGAAGATATCTACTCACCACACTGGAAATGGAAATAAAGGGAAGAAGGGAAATGTTTATTATCGATCCTGCAATAAATGTGGGAAGAAACACCCCGGTACTTTATTGAAGGGAATGGGAGTCTATTACAAGTGTGGTGGAAAAGTCCACCGATCTCATGATTGCAAGGGAAAGAGAGTTGTTGTCAATGAGGAATGCTATAATTGTAGATATATGGGACATTATGAAAATTATTTTCCTAAGCGTCAGAGGAAATTACCTCAGAAAAGACCAAAGAGTCAGGGCCAAGCTTTTGTTATCACTGCTGTTGAGGTAGAAACTCAGAAAGATGTGGTGGTAGGTAATTTAATGGTATCCTCATGTTTATCCAATGCGTTATTTGATTCTGAATCATCACACTGTTTCATATATTCCCAGTTTTCTATTAAAATTAGATAATTTCAATTTGATTTAACAAGGGAGTTTTTAGTTAAAACTCATAAGGGAAGTATCATTGCAACAAATTTTTGTGAATCAGTCCCCATTAGAGAACATAAATATTCTTTATCTGTTGATCTCATCTTCATACCCATGATTGAATTTGATGTAATTCTTTGTATATATTGGATTTTGGACCATGATGCAAAAATTTATTGTAAGAAGAAGGAGGTTATGATTTTTGATGATGATGATAAGGAACAACTAATCTTTAGAGCAGAATCATCGCCACCTCATTATTATCTAGATCCACCCACAGTATCTCAACTAAATTCAATTATTGGGGAGGAAGAGAACGAAATGGATGTGGGTGAGGAATGAAATGTTCAAATAGATGATGTACCTACTGTGGAATAATAGGAAGATGTGTTTCTGGAAGATTTACCTGAACATCATCTAGAATGGGAAATTGAGTTTTCCATTGATTTAATTCGTGGATCAAGACCAATATTGAAGACCCCTTATAGAAAGGCCACTGTGGAATTATTTGAACTAAATAAAAAACTAGAGGAATTGACTAATTAAAGATTTATTCTCCCTAGTGGTTTTCCATGGGGATCCCCTGTCCTTTTTGTTAAGAAGAAAGATGGATCTATGAGATTATGTATCGACTACAGGGAGATCAATTCTATAACAATAAAGAACAAGTATCCCCTACCTCGCATTGATGATTTATTCGACCAACTTCAAGGAGCTCAATAATTTTCAAATATCGACCTTCAATTTGGATACCATTAGTTGTTTGTGAATAAGGATGACATTATGAAAACCACATTTCGAACCAGGTCTGGGCATTACGAGTTCATGGTAATGCCTTTTGGATTGACTAATTCACCCTATATATTCATGGATCAGATGAATAGAGTTCTCAAGGAATATATCGATGGTTTTGTGGTGGTATTTGTTGATGATATCTTGGTATACTCAAAAATCTAAGAAGATCATGAAAATCACTTGCGCATTATCCTGAAGACTCTGAGAAGACATGAATTATATGAAAAATTTAGAAAGTGTGAATTCTGGATTCATGAGATTTATTTTCTTGGCCATATTGTCTCTAAATATGGAATCTTTTTTTATCCTTCTAAGACCAGAGAAATCCAAGAATGGCCAGCACCAATGAGTATAACCGAGGTAAGCAGTTTTATTGGTTTAGCATGTTATTATCGGCATTTCATCCAGAACTTTTCCCGATTGGCTAACCCATTAACAAAGATCACACGAAAAGGGGTTAAATTTGTTTGGAAAAAAGAGTGTGAAGAATGTTTTGAAGAACTTAAGAGAAGATTAGTCAATACTCCTATATTGAGTCTACCATCGCGGAATTATGGGTTTGTTATTTATAGTGATGCTTCAAAGAAAGGAATTGGTTGTGTCCTTATGCAGAATAATAGGTGTATTTCCTATGCATCACGACAACTAAAATTCATGAGAAAAACTATCCCACTCATGATCTTGAGTTAGCTTCTGTAATCATTGCTTTGAAGATATGGAGACATTATATCTATGGTGAAAAATGTGAGATATATACAGATCACAAGAGTTTGATGTACATTTTGTCACATAAAGAACTCAACATGACGCAAAAGAAATGGCTTGAACTACTCAAGGATTATGATTGCACGATACACTACCAGCCGGGGAAGGAAAATAAGGTGGAAGATTATTTGATCAGAAAGGATCATGGAGTTTTGAATGTGATGAGAATTGAATGGGATCCTATTTTCATGGATCTAGTGAAGATGGATATGGGAATTACCATGGAAGGTTAAACATCAATACTTTTTCAAATGGTTTCCAAACCATCTGTACTAGAAAGGATAAGGAGTTCTCAGACCGATGATGAAGAATTTCAAAAGATGTTTAAACATGTGAATGATGTGAGAATGAGTGACATTGTGTATGAAGATAGAATTTTGAAATTTGGGAAGAGACTTTGTGTTCCTGATATACATTATATAAAAAGGGAATTGTTGGATGATGCACATAGTTCCAATTTCTCTATACACCCTGGAAGCACAAAAATGAATAGAGATTTGAAGGACCATTTTTGGTGGGACAACATGAAAAGGGTGATTGCTAACTTTGTGTCAGGATGTATGGTTTGTCAACAACTGAATGCTAGAAGGCAACCACCTGGAGGAGTCATGCAACCTCTTCCCATACTTCAGTGGAAAATGGGATAATATTACTATGGAATTCGTCATGGGGCTACCAAAGACTTCTAGAAAAAACAATGCAATATGGGTCATTGTCGATCATCTTACCAAGTCTGCACATTTTCGTGCTATAAGAGAAGATATACCACTTGAACATCAAGTAAGAATATATATTAATGAACTTTTGAGGATTCATGGAGTACCCCTATCATTTTTTTCTGATCATGATCCCCGTTTTACTACAAGATTCGGATAAAGTCTTCAGAAATCCCTAGATATTGAACTTCGTTTGTACACTGCCAACCACCCCCAAACTGATGGACAATCAGAACAGATTATTAAAACCTTAGAAGACATGTTGACATCTTTCTCACATGACTTTCAGGGTATGTGGGATCCATATTTACCTCTGGTGGAATTTTCCTATAACAATATCTTTCATTCAAGTATTCAGATGGCACCATAATAAGCGTTATATGGAAAGAGATGTCGCAGACCAACATGTTTGGATGACGTTGGTGATAGAAAACATGTTGGACCAGAACTGGTGGAGGAAAGGATATAAAAGGTAAAGATAATCCAAAACCACATCAAAGCAGCTCAATGTAGGTAGAAGAGCTATGCTGATAATCGAAGGAAGGATTTGGAATTTCATGTAAGAGATCATGTTTTCTTGAAGGTATCTCCATGGAAGGGAGTTATACGTTTCATTAAGAAAGGTAAATTGAGTCCCTAGTACATCGGACCTTTCGAAATTCTTGATCAAATTGGGGTTGTAGCATACTGTTTGGAAATGCCACCAAATCTCTCCAAAGTTCATGATGTGTTCCACGCATCACTGTTGAGAAAACACATGTCTCACCCAATGCATGTACTCAACTATGAGGAATTAGAATAGTAACCTGATGTGTCTTATTGCAAAGATCCCATCAGGATTCTTGATATAAGAGAACAAGTGCTGTGAAACCGGATGACTTATCCGGTAAACATTTTATGGAGAAACCATAAGATGGAAGAGGCAATGTGGGAACCATAGGAACTTATGATGAAGAACCACCCAATTCTTTTTAAGTAATAATATTCCAGAAACATAAAGGAAGAAATTATTTGAAGGTATGGAGAATGTAACACCCCAACCATCCATGGTACGTTTCCCTTTGAATAATGCAATAGCTTGCATTGTACGTAATTTCGAGATTCTAACACACCGTGACCAATCAAATTAGATGTTACGAATATTAATACAAACTTTTTGAAATTTTATAAATTTTATCTTTCAATATGGAATTCAATTTTGGATTCGGAATATATCGAAATTAGCCTCGGGTGAATTTTAGGTATTTTTCTAAAATCATTCATTTTTTGATGACTAGTGAAAAACACTGAGTTATTGGTTAAAACCGAAATTTTATTTAAATAATTATTTATTTTATTTAAATTTATTTTATGTCAAAATATATACGTAATACCTATATAAGTTCAATCTAATTCATTGGAGTCAGTTTATAATAATTTTAGACATATAAAAATTTTATTGAACTTTTCACCGTCTTTTAACCAACTCTTAGGAGAATTTTCCAATTCACAGAAAACTTAATTTTACCAATTCTGTGAGTGGAATTTCTAAAATCTGAGAGACACGATAAATATCAAGGAGTAAAATATGGTTCAATAAGATAAAAATAATTTTTGGTGACTAGTAACTTTTTAATTTTATTTACCACGGTAAAAAGTAATTAGGGTAATTAATAATAAAAATGAAATTATTATTACCCCAACACATGTCCTAATTCTATTTCTAAGTATAATTTGACCAAAAACAAACTTAGAATAAAATATGAACCTCTTTGGTCCACTTGGATTAGATTAGGACATTTATTATTATTTAATTCAAAGAAGAGTCAAATGAGTTATAATCAATGTTTAATAATTAAAAAAATTTAAATATAAGGCTATACATAAGATAAATTCGATTATAAATATTACTTATAAAGATAAAAACATTTTTTACATAATGGTATTTTATTTATAATTTTTAGACATTATATAATTTAATTTATTTATGACACAATGGTGTTGCAGTAATTATCTAATTAATGAAATATTAAAATAATTGATATTATAAATATCCAAATAAATGAAATTTGAGACTTTTTATGAATTTCAATAATTTTACAGGTTAATATGACATATTTTTATTGGTTAAATGAATTTTATTCAAAGTAATAATGCTGTTATGCATTTATCAGAAACAAAATACCCAATATTGTCAAAATTGATATAAAAGAGTTTTCAAAAAAATATAATATTATTATTTCATATTATATTCATAAAAATCTAAGGATAGGCCAAAGGTATTATATAATGATATTTGTATCATTAAGGGACCACTTGGGGATCTATTAGATGTATATAGTATGTTTATTAACTATATAATATAAAAATACAAAGAGATATGGTAAATGTCAAACTATTTAACAAAGAGTTAAATCTAAAAGATAAGGTTACTATAGTGACCCAAACCTATCTGAAATCTATATGATGAGTGGTTTTGGACCCATACCCACCTTATACTTTGAATAATCCACATTGGAGCCATTCAAAACAGAATATGAATTTATTATGTATTAATACTTTATGTTTTTTCTAAAGAATCCCTCCTCCCCCTTATAAAAGGACTCCACTTCTTACCAATTACTCAAACCTCTCAAGCCTTTTGGATCATCCAAAATCTGCCCAATTAATCTCCCTAAATACCTATCCTCCTCCTAGAAAGATTCACTTAGGCATAAGGCACTTCAAGAGTCCTTTTTGGATCAAAGCAATGGGAGTTACCGAAATTAAAGGTAACGATTTCTCTTAGCTACTTTTCTTTTATTTTAATTCTCCAACCCCTAAAAACTATCTACTCATTTCTTTTGTAAAAAAACCAGTATCCTAAATATACTAGGATATTTTAATGAGAATTATTCTAACTACACTTACACATACCTCCATCTAATGGGTGAAGAACATAATGTTTCTATGGATGGCAACCAAACGCCTCACGAAACGTTGATTGTTCAATTATCTCCTACCACCTCTCATGGTGGCCATTATGATGGAACATTAATTAAATATGATATTAATGATTTTTTTATATATAATATTCTTTAATTCCATTTTATAGCATACCATTATTTATTTCATGTTGTATATACATGCGATAATATCATTCGAGGAAGTGCGGACTACCGCCCCCTCAAAGTGATATGACTCGTTCATACCATACATGGAAAGTATAAAGGATGATGTTAATGAACATAACTAACATATATAAGATATTATATTGGAATAATAATATAACTAGGTATAAAATGGTTTTTATTCCTTTTAAAATGAATAATGAAATGGAAGTAGTGTTCGTTCGTACGTACGGATTACCGTCTCCACGAACGCGATGAGATTCATTTCCCCATCATATACATTAAAGTCTAATTCTCATTTGATGATTAAAAGTAATGATTAAGGACTTGATATCATTCTGTATACGAATAAGATACAACCTATCCCTTACAAACACGGCTTACGTATCAAAGCATATAATGGAAAATGAATCAATTAACCCCCGAAATGATGATAATACTAAAATATTATTAACAAAGAAATATTAAAAGTTCATATATGATATCATATTTATGTATATGGTTCTTGTAAAATTTAATAACAATTATTTAACTATTATACTGGAGTTTAACATACACTCTATCAAGGAAAAGTACAACGTAAGGGTTTATCTCACAATATCTTCCTTATCCGAGGTTGTTTATACGCAATTATCTACTGGGATTTATTTATCATCCACATCCATGTTTCGTAAAAATTTATTTCAAAACATTATTAATATTTTAAAGAATATGGGTTAAATTCATTTATAACCTTGTTTGAATTTTTATAAGATGTTTATAAAGGAATCATTCTGTCATTTTCCAAACAAGGTCCTTTTAATCCTTTTTGACAAAATTAACGTAAGAATGTCTTTTTTAACTTATACGGAGGGTGCGTCTATTTTCAGCCATTATCTAATCATCAATTATTCCCTTAAAATCTTATAAGAATATTTTCAAAGTAAATGTTTTATTTTTTAATTATGTGACTTTTAAATGATTTCAAAAAAGAGATATTTCTCTCAAATAGTTTTGATTTCATCTATGTAAACATCCTTTGATGGATTTTATGCTTATTTGAAGTTGATTTATTATGATACAAAACTTCCATATTGTATTGAAGGTTTTGTGATATGTTTGACTATGGATGTGTTATTTTTATACCATTCATGGTTTATGGAGAAAGTATATACATTTCATTTTCTAGTTTTGACATGAATGTTTAAGTTATGTTTAAACCTGTTAATATGAGGAATGCATTGGACATAGTAAGTGATGGGTGGATCCCTATATAGCTCCTCAATTAATCGGTTGGTCTCATGAGAAAAACTACTGTCTTGGAATGAGGCCTTGAAAAAATCTTATTTGTAGTCTTTTCCTGAGGCCTTGGCTACGTGGTTATGATAGTCTGGCATTATACATTCCATAATTATGAAAGTGGTTATTGATATTGAATTTGATTATTTGACCAGTAGAATATCCATGTGAATAATCAAATGGAATTATTTCTTTTTATTTCTACCATATTATGTTGAAGTTAAAGTTAAAAGTATTTTGTTTTAGTTATACATTGCCTTAAATGTTTATGCTTATTTATGAAAGTTTCTGCTATATTGTTATCATTACTGTCCATTTCAGCTCACCCCTTTCTATGTTTTATTTTTCCTAGGATGTGAAGAAGTATTTTATGAATGAACTGCAAGGATAATATAAGGGGATATGAGTGTGGAGACAAGATGTTGATATATTTTTCACTTTATGATGTAATGTAAAATTTATAAATGTATCTAGTGTTTCCAAGGCTAAAAAACTAATTGGTCTTTCGAGACTTGATATTTTGTGATAATTCCAATGTTATGTAATAATGCACCGAATCTAGGTAACTGGGGTCAGGGTGTTACGAGTGAGGTATGTTTGGATTGTCATTTTATCAATTTATTTTATCAATATATCATTGAATTGTCATTGGATATTGATTCATGTTTTATTTCATTGAAAATCAGTGTTGATATTTACCATGAATCACATCATGAATGACATAACCCTTATATAATATTTTAATCATTGGTTCCTAGATTCTATAGATTTATCATTAATTAAAACATGATAAATATGCAATATTTATTCCAAGATCAAATTTATATGATTCATTATAAATATTAGGACATAATAAATTTAGTAATTCAAGAATTATCGTAAATTATTCTAATAAATAAACCAAATTAAAATGATTTTAAAAATCATTATATAAAAAAAATGTTAAAATAGATTTGAAATGAGGGGAGGTTATTTTCATCACATGTGGAAAGAGAGGCCACTAGAAAAATATGTCTAATTCTATGAATAAAAGGTAAGGGGAAAACTCACATTCTAATATATATTTCCATCAAATTCAATCGTTATATTTCTAAATGCTGTGTATTTTATATAGTTGGTGTCTCATAACTATTTATTCAAATATAAAAAACAAGAAAAGGAAGGATAATTACAAATGGTGGATATGATTTTAGAGATAAAAATGTATCTAAAATTATTGCAACAATACTAGAGGTATATATTGAAATATATTATGTTGATATTTCATTTCTTTAATCCCTATAATTTTAATAATTTTTTTTAATTTTCAAAAATATTTGAATTTTATGGAATTTTATATTATTAAATATATTAATTTAATTATTTAATCATACTATTTACTTAAATATAATAAAATAACATGTTTTTTGATTTTTATTATTTATAGGAAATGAGAAGCCAAGACATCCAAAGGATTCCAACCAGTATTGAAATAATATTCATGAATATCAAAACTAACCCTGACTATCCCATAATAATTATATGAATTAATATACATTGTTAGCTAAACTATCTATGATTGATAAATCAATGGATGATGATTTAATTAAAACTGACCAGGAGGGGGGGTTCAACCAAGCAAAACTATCAAAAGAACTAATTGTCAACTATTATTCAGGTTTAAATGAGGATAATGTGTGATTTATTTGTACAATAGCTAACTCTCTCCTTGTATGTATGGTTTATAATACCCACATTCCATGTAATTTTTGATATAAAGTTGTGAATTTGTGAAATGGAAAATCTAACATTCACATGATGGTGAATTTAAATTTTTGTAAAAATAAAAAATTTAATAATGTAAAAAACCGTTAAATAATTGAAAATTAAAGAATAATATTTCAGGGTAATTTGTATATTAGAATATCCTCATATATTTCATTAATATCATCAATCCAATAACATTACATTCATAAAGAGAAATGATGTTTCCATTAGTGACTGGGAATTTTCATCATCCATGAAAGGATTTATTTTTATGACCTATGATATTTTAATTCAATTAAGTTTAACATGAATGGTGTTTTTGATGTCATTTTTTATGACTAAAGGATAACATATCATGTGAGAGGAGTAAAAAATGAATGATAAGGGATATATAAAAGAATAGAATAAAATATAATGTTGAAAATTTCATATCATCATTAATTATTGGAGAAGTCGTAAACTATTTTCATAAAATACATTAAATATTGGGATATCATAAATATTCCTTAATTCTATATTTTTTTAATAAATTATTTACATAAAACATTATATATGATATCATGATATGTGTGCCTATTATTGGGGACTATTGAAATCATAGTGATGGTGATTGGTAATATCTTCTAATATAATTCATATATAATTTTATAATTATATACTGGTGAAATAACTTGGTACATATCTGGAATATTAAAAATAAACATCAGTTTATGAACATATATGATAGATAATATCAGATGGTTTTCTAGGGGTTTTTATTAGTGACATGAAAATGTGAAAAAATTTAAAAATAAATGAAGTTTCAGAATTTATTATGACAAAATGAATCAATGAATACAATATTTAATGTATGTTAAATTAATTTATTTTCCCTTTATTATAGTTTATATCCTTTATTACGATAGGTTCAAATAAATTATGTAACTCCATATTTGTATTATGATATACCTATATCATAAAACATTAATATTATAATCAGAAAACCATGATTGTCTATGATAATGACTTTCAAATGAATAATAACCAAATATTATCATGTATACCCATACATTTTCCAGAATTTAAATGGATAATGAGGCTTTGATGAACCTAATTATTATATATTATTTTAATTCCACATGGCTTACATTCATGTGATATTATAAATAAGGAATCATTTAGAATATTTATCTTACTGAATAGGAAAATCCAATTAAAATCATAGAAGAATTCATTCAGAAAAGGTATGTTTATATAGATCAAATACATGTTCTGTTAGAGGAGTGTTCAATGATTTTTTAATCTATAATACCCAAATTATTTCTTATGTATAAATTCAATACAATTTATATTTTTAATATCCTATATTCAGATTTATTTTTTAATTTTGGAGGGTTCAAAGTGGACTTCGATTAAAACCCACTAAAGAGAGTCGATAAAGGACAACGTATAAAAGTTAGTAATTTCCCACTAGAATTCATGTAGTGTCCGACCAAATTTTTAGTGAGTGTGAAAGTGGGTACATCCATAGTTAGATAGATTTTATTAGGAAAATATAAAAACCACGCTGGTGCTACTAAAATTTTAGTGAGGACACAATGGCATTCTGATTTTCTCAAAAATATTTTTTGTTAAAAAAATATTAAATTAATTAATCAATTCCATATTACGGTTAACAATTCGTGTTTTCATTCATCAATTCACAAAGTTGTTTTTTGTAATCTCTCCCTCTAACTCTCCCTCATTAACCTCAATTTCAAGGTGGATCTCTCCCATTTTACCTTAGGTCCCCATATAGTTTATGGTAGAGAACTTCCATTTGAAAGGATTGATCTTATTTGTCTTCTATAATTATGTTCCATTAATGTTTCACTCTTAACCAGTGTTTGTACCATAATTTTTTTATTTTTAAGGTTTCCTAATTTCCTACATTTTTTTCTATAATCCCCTGATTATATTTATCAAGAAGTGTCCTATTAGTCCTTTTTAGGTGGATAGTAATTAATTTTAATGGTTTTTTTTATTTCATACAATGTATGATACTATACCATGCCGACCAAGTGTGATTAAACTAGGATTTTATTAAAATACTCCCATTTAACCCTAATTACATTATATATGGATTTTTAGGGCCATGATGGATCCCATAGTTAATATACTATGATTTGATTATCTTTTTATATCAAAGAATGTGATTTAAATTGTACCCCCCAAACAACATTAGAGGTGAATATTCAAATACATTTTCTAAAAAATTACAATTTGTTTTTGTGTTTTGGGGTAAGGAGTGACAAATGGATGCTTTTTAGTGAAACATGATCAACTATAGATGAAATGGATTCAAGATATATGCCTTTATTTGATGACTTATAAATTCTTGACATGGACCAGGTTGCATAGGGGGGATCCACTATCCTAATAATACATGATATTAACATGTAGTTCAAACCATGAAATAGTCCTAAAATATTGGTGTAAAACTAAAAGTGTAAGAGAGAGGGCATTTCGTCTTGCAGAAATATTTGATATCTCTCTCTTATAGTCTTGAGTTCCGAATAATAGTTATTCAACATTTCAAGAAGGATTTTTCTGTCGTTCATCACTAGAGGTAGTTTAGGTTATGGCAATCACTCTATCATTCTCCTTCATTGATTTAATTTCTATATTGAGTTTTTTCACAATTTATTATCTTTATTACAATTTTCAGGGATTATAGATATATTTTTTGGATTCCCACGATACGATGTGGAATTATATGATGATATTTGATGAATTTGTGTCTACAATCATTTTTTAGGTAGTTTGTAGCTTTCTCTTATATTATACATGTTATATGTAAGGAATGGAAAATATGTAGGAGTGTGGTGGTCTTGCGAAGACTAATTTTGTGCTATTTTATGTTTTTGTTGTTACTATGAGATACCAGAAGGTAGTATCATGTGTGAAAGGGTATAAATGAGTTTGGTATAGAATGAAAGGTGGGAATGGGGTTCCATGGTTTGTTTGGAATGATGATGTCAATTATATAAATTTATTATTTTGTGGATATAGATAAGTTGATTCTATGGGAACATGTTGGGCATGCCTAGTATGACTATGGGTGATATTAATCACTTGAAGTGAGGTTGTATATATCATGGGGATAAGGCATATGGTGATGAATAATTTCAATGTTGGGTGATGTGGTTCAAAAGTGGCTATGGAGGTTCATTATATTTGTGGCCCATGAATATTTGTGATTACCACTAACTATGGTTATTTTTTGGTTCCATTGGGATCATGTTTACATAATGTTAGTCCTAATGAATTGTCCTTGACCACTCGTTTTGGGTAGATGCCTTTTCAAATTATGTGGACTAGATTAATGTGTTGTCCATCAGTATAGGGGAGGTACTCAACATGGAATGTAATGGTTAATGCTATGTGATACCATCGAATGAGGGATATGGTTTGACAGTATGTTATTGTCCGTGGGCTTGGACTATAGAATGATATGTATCATCATGACATATGATGTTAGAATATTAATCTAACAGAACCATGTGACATTGTAATACTGAGTTGATGGTTGTTGAATAAGAATATGTCATATGGTATTATGATATTCCACATGGATGTGTCTCTGGGAGTCAGGATGACCTAAGGTGGTTTAATGGAAATAATCGAATGTGGTGTCATGTGGTATTAGGAAATGGTTTTTGTGTGAAATCAGATGGTATATTAATGGATAGATGTTTGGGAGTATTTCCAGTATGATATATCATGGATGCATCCTTTTAATCCAAAACTAGTTGAGGAAGGTAATGTCTCTCTTATCGATGGTACGAACAAGTGAATAGGGTTGTGTGATGTGTGATGGTTCATGTTTGTTTTTTTTTGTTTACACTAGTGGATTTATAGATGTATGTTATGGACAACATTACTGGTGGATTACTGATTTAATTCCTAGACCCTACATGGGACCATTGGGAAACATATTGATATTGTGGATTATATTATATGAAAGGGATCAATCATGATATATGGATATTGTTGAGCAGGTATATTTAGAGTATGTATTGGATTGATTAATTATTTTTAATAAGATGGGTCAGGTGGTTCCTTAGTGTCTATCTTGTGATATTTGGGGTTATTTTGTTTATGTAAATATATCATCATCCCATAAGTTATCCTATTTACTTATGTATGACTATAATGAGTTGTGGATATTACCAGTAATACATACAAGGTGTGAATTTAGATCATTAATATTACTTTTTTTAAATTTACTCTATGGTGTTTGTTTTATCTCTTCTATTGTGATATTATTATTTTCATTATTTCATTCACTAGATGGTACAATATCCCCACTTTCACTCAATATACTCTGAATTCTATTTGTTAGCCTCAGGAATATGAGGATTCCTACCAATGGACTAGTTGGCTCTCTTGCTCGATGGACAAGTTCAGTGGATCCTGGGATGTGGTGTTATAAATTTGTATTAGAGATGATTTTTAGTGTTACCTTATGGAATTATAGATATTAAAAATCACATGGTATTGTTAAAGTATGTTTATTAAGAATTGGTAAATTATTTTGGTTGAATTAGTATTGGTATATTTAATGGATGAATGTTTTTTTATTTTGTTTATGGTAGATTGGTTCATGGGAAAGTATTATAACTTGGGTTGGATACACTGTTATACATCTTGCAGCACCTACGTGAACTCAATTCATCCTTAGAAAGGGAATTTGGATTATAATTCTAATTTTCTTTTTTACAGTGGAGTTATATTAATCTAGTTAAATTGTATTTGATGTTAATTTTTTTGTACTCTAGGCTTGAGGGGAATGTGAGAGTACACATGCATCATGAAAGACACTTAGGGATCACATTAAATATATGTATACTTGTGATTAATTCATGGAAGCAATAATAAAAGAATGGACTAGACTATTTAAAGTTTTAAAAATGGACCGGTCATTTTCTCCCATAGTCTATTGGTGGCATTATAATCTGCTATGATAAGAAAATATTATGGTTGCAAAAAGGGGAAGGGCTTGAGTTGTCCAAAAATAGGTTGAACAATGTTTTCACTGATATAATTTTTTAAGAATTATACTGAGCCATCCTAGGTATTTGATTCTACATGTGATGTTATTGTGATCCAATAGGTATATAGTGTTTATGGTTCCTGACTCTGATGTGGGTAAATGATTAGGAATGAGGTCAGATAATTTCTGATATGTGTGGGTTAGGGAATTGTAAGGTTAGTGAGATTCACTCTATATTACAATGTCCCCTATATATGATATCAATATGGTAATATTTTTATTTCTCTTAGAATCTAGTTCTCAGTTTGATTACACTAAGACATATTTTTTTGAGATTCTAAATAGTGGATATGTGGATTTTTAGGGAATGCATGGGGTGGGGGACTTGAGGGTAAGTTTGAGTATTAGCCGCATGTGGGGTCACCAAGGGAGGAATGATAGCTATAAAAATTAATGGAGTTTGGGTTTTAGTGGGTAGTGGAGTTTTGTTCAGGGTAGGATGAGTATCTTAGATCAATATTCATCTAGTTCATTTAGATAATTGTCTATGTAGATTAAGAAGATTAGATATTTATGTAATATCAGATGTTATAATTTCATATACAATAACCTAAATTATTCTAGGGATAGTGTGGACCTTATGGATAAGGGTTCAAGATAGCGTCTATGTAGACTATTTTTTAACTGATTGAGGCACTCCTCTAGATGTGGGTGAGGTTATCCAGGTATATGATCATGGTACTAGTGAATAATTGGTGAGATGTATAGGTACAATAATTCGAGCATGAGGGACTGATGCAGAATGAATTCTAGGATACATTATCAAATAATTTCTTCCCCAATACATGGGATGAGGATCGTGCCTCAGAGTTTTCAAACTTACGGCTGGGGTTGGCCCTATTCACCTATTATTTGGGGATACTTAAAAACATGTTTCATATTTCATCAACTATGATTTGAGATTTTGTCACCATAGTGAAACCATTTGACGATGGTTCATGGAATTATATTAGTTTGTATGTAAACATATTCATATTGATCTCATTCATAGAGGTAGTGAATCAGTATTTAATGGTTGAGGGGAACATTATGGATATGAATACATGGAGTAAGATAGTGGTGTTGGTAGAGGTTGGATGTGTAGATCTTGTCCACTAAAAGTGAGGCTATGATGAGACCAACAGAGTGGTCAAATAAGAGAATTGAGGATTCCACCATAGATTGTATCACCAAATCTCTAATTTCACTAGGGAAATATGGATAATTTTTTATCTTAGTGTGATCATACTCTGAAAAAAGTGTTGGGAATGTGGATAAAAGGAGTCATTTTGGAAGGTTTTGTCATAGAAACATTGAAAATTGATAGGAGTAAGTGATAAGGTCATACATAATTCCCTAAGGCGGGATCATGAGTGATAATAGGAGTTGGTAGCTCATATATGATTACATTCATAGGATAATTTATAAATCTAAATAGTCATTAGTGGGTACAGTGCATTGTATTGTGTATAGTTTTATAGAGAGGATATGCATCTGTTATCTGAGCCATGGGTTTGTTGCATGTAGTAGAGATGAAAAGTTTACAATGGGTTAGAGATCCAATGACATCTTGAGATATTCCATGAGGATAAATGTGATATTTATTTTCACTATGATAGATATTGATGCATAAGGTTCTTGTATGATCTGTTAATTAACCATGTACCAGTTGATATGTTATCATATGTAGTGGTTCATGGTATATAGTAAAGGTGTTGTCATTTGAGGATTTTTTTGGGCATCAGCTGTGATGAAAAACATTCATGCGCATCAAGTGTGATACATGAATTTTTTATGTGTCAGTTGTGATATATGTTTTTTGGAGCATTAAGAGTGATGTAGTATTTTATTGGAATCATTTATGATGCATTTATGAGATAATAGTCTACATGAATGTGGGACATATCATGTATGATGGTTTGAATGTGTTATATAGAAGGATGATCATTAGGGAACCATATATATGTTAGAAATGGGCTAGGAAGTAGCAATGTAGGTGAATACAATAATTGGTAGTACCATGTACGGAATCATTCAGTTGAGCGAGTGGTTTGAATAATATCGGATTTTGGGAAATATTCATGGTTTTTCAACATCATCATAGATTTTTGAAAAATATAATGTGGGGTGCTCAAGTAGGATGATAGATTTTGTTAGTTCATATAAAAATATATTGGGGAAGATATATTATATTGTGGGGATATAATGAAACCATATACCTCATTGTAGGTGATTATAATAACACATATTTCAAAAAAAACATTTACAGGACTTGTTTTTATGTTTTTATGTGTCGGGATTTTATAGGGAAAGGATCCATTTTAAAAATGGTTTCATCTAGCTAAAATGGTTGTAGGATGCATTCATTCACGCCATGAAAAATAGATTCAGGGTATTAATTATGATTCACTGGGTTGGGTATCCTTTTTTCATAATTCAAAATGTGAACATTTAGTTCACACTATGGACCATTCATGGAAAAAAAGTAAAAAAAATTGTTAAAATTAAAATAGGAAGGTGGAGACCTTTTTTGTCCACAAGAATGAGAAGAAACCCCTTTCTTTCACTCTTGGATTCAGATGAATGGTTTTACCTCCTTTCAAGTTCTATTTTGGTGTCTTTTTATCATTGGAGGCAGAATAGAGAAACTCTAACACTATATATTTCTCCATTTCTCATTTCCTTTACTATTTTGAGGTGTTTTCCATATATGACCAATATGTATTTTATAGTGTTTTTATTTAGTTTTTGGGTTCTTTTATTATAAAGCCAAAATATTGGTAGTTTTTTAAAAAGTACGCATATGAAATAATAAGGTATGTAGTGTCTTGTTTTCTCCTCAATTTTATTCATGTCATGTAAGCTGTTGTAAAAGGGTGTGAGTTGGGTGGTCTGGGTGAGAAAATTTTTGTATTGATATTAGTTTCTATTGTTCATAAGAGATATTAGATTGAAGTCACATGTGTGAAAGGATACGAGTGAGCTATTTATAGAATGGAACTCCCATAATAAGGTTTCATGGTTGGTTTGACATGAGGGTTTGATGTTATAAAATTTATTAATGTGATTTTTATGGACCATTTGGTTCTTTTGGAATGCATCTGGCATGGATCGTGAGATTATGGGTGATGTTGACCAACAAAAAGTGCAATAACATGATGTATGAGGATGAGGTAGATGGTGAAAATATTATATGTTGGTGATGGTGTTATATGGTGGTAACAAAGAATCCTCAATGGTGTGTTCTAGTTCTTTTCATGATTATCGATCATTTTAGTTGGCCAATGGTGTCTTTGGGGAAATTTTTACAAAATATTGGGCCCATGGGGAGGTGTGGACTATTAGTATTGGGTACATGCCTCCATAGATTAATTTTCATGGGGGATGTTATGGACATTAGTATGGAGGTAGATTCAATATTGGAGGCCAAGGATAATGGAATGTGACACCATCAGATGAGGACTAAGGATTTCCACTATGTTTAGGAAGATGAGGCAAGACTATGGAACGATGGGTATTATCATGACTTAGGAAATTGGGATACATGGATGATGGTGTCTGAATAGAATAAGTCTTAGGATCATTTTATTTTCCTCATAGACATCAATTTAGGGCATCATGATGACTCATGGTGGTTTTATGGGAACACAATAAAGTGTTATTTTGTTTTATTCAATAATTGTTGGTGTAATAAACAGAATTTCATAAATAAAATTCAATTTGTGACTAAATTAAATACCATGTTATGGTTATATAAGTTACATTATCTTATATGTATTTATCCAATCAAATTTAAAGTACATTTAAGCATCATAACTATGGATAATATATCCATTTAATATTGAACATTTGATTAGTATAAATATAGTGGTTTGATGAATCAAATTGACAGATAAAATGTAATTGATGTCCTTGAACTATATGATCATGCCCTATGAAGCCCACTTATAATATCATGTGAGGGATATAGTGACACAAGGCCTCTTCCTTGACCATACTGAAATCCAACAACTAAATCCTGTCCAAAACAACTATGAGGATAATTTCGAGCTTCTAGAAATCATACCCCAAACAATATACACCAGAAAACCACATGGAAATATCACCATCATGCACTATACCCTTAGGGTTTTTTCTAGTGTAATAAATTTATATGTATCATGGCCCTAATAATATGAATTTTTTATATTTTATTTTCAAAATAAAAAAGGTTATATTTACTTCTTATTGTTTTAATATTATAATAGATTTTTATTTTGATGTGATAAAACAAAAATTGTATTTTTGGGTAATATGAAATTTTAATTAAGATATTACTTTTTGTTGAATTAAAAAATTTTAAAAACAATTTATATTTTAATAAAATAGTATTTATATTTTATAATATATATTTTATGAAGGAAAATGGAATTTCTATAAGGGTTGAAAAATTGTTATTATAAAAAACCCAGCCTTTCTAAATAAATGAATATTATTATATTAGAATTAAGAATTCAAATATTTAAAATAAAATAATAATAAAATATATATTATATTTATAATCATAACATCTAAATTATCAATAAGTGAATTTTTCATAATTTACTGACATAGTTGAATTATCGGGTAAAAATTAAACACGATAAAATTATGTAGTCTGTATTATGACATTATAATGACCAAACTATGATGTAATAAATTATATAAAGGATATCCATAAAAAAATATTTACCCTTTAATATAATTTCATTTTTAGGTTATTCGATTAATTTTATAAATACTTTATGAATCTACCAAACCCTATAATATATATTACGAACATAAAATCATTTATTTATAAACGTGACTCTCTTCCTCATCGTTAAGGGTAATATTTTATTTAGTTTAGTCCTTATCCAAATAATTTTTTTAAAACCAATTCTATTTGGTAGAATCCATGGGAAAACCCTTTTGAAGGTTTATGGTTTTGATTTCATTATTATATAGTGTCCAAAACCTCTGTTTGGGAAATAATAAAAAACTCCCCTTATTTTCATATATAAATAGACACATTATCCTCTACCACTTCATTAATAAACCATAGAGTATTTCTTTACTCATTGGTCTACACTCTTAGTCCTCCCAATGTTCCCCCATTATCTCACAAACCTCTTACCATACATTTGGAGTCAACCAATCAGGGTAACAGATCCTCTCTTCCTCATCCTTAATCATGTAACTTATTTATGAAATGAAAATTTTCATCCAATCCCTATTGATGTGATATAATTTTTCAAATACCACTTACTTCTGTTATTATTTCCTTTTATTATTTATCCCTTACACTCTCATTAATCCCTCCATTTATTCATTATGTACCCATATTTCGCTACCTGAATTTTTTGTAGTTTTTACACACCATGTTTTTATTCAAGGAACCTCAATTTAATAAGTCTCTCAATTTCCAATTTTTCATGTTATATTATGCTATAAAATATCCCTTATACATTACTTTTTACATATAAGTTATTATATATCCCCTTTAAATCCCATATAACCACTTGATGAATCGTTATATAATCCTTTTATGCAGTTAAAATGTCTCAACAATTTTCCATGCTGAACATTAGCAAGGTGTATACCCATACACATTTCCAATGAAGGGTATTTACCTATTTTTATCTATAATTTATTTATTGATTAAATTCATTTATGTAACCCAAAATCCATAATTTTAGGATAAAATATGAAGAAATATGATATAAGGGTATATGATCTATTTGGAACACTTATGTACATACAATATAGGATATGATAGGTACACCTAGATAGAACTATGTAGAATTGGGAAATGTTTTAGTCTTGTGAGATTCTATATATGGTGCATGATTGGTTATACTAATACCAATATCTTATGATATATTTGTTTTTAATCATGAATTATGATTATCATTTCAGGTTTAATGTTGTATCTAGATTCTCATGTTACCTTTATCTTATCATAATAAATCATGCATCATTGTGAATGTTTATGATTCTAACCCCTTTTATTCCCCATAAAAATGATAATTTTATATCATGTAATAATTTACACATGTTATTCCTTTTTA
Source organism: Viscum album (assembly GCA_963277665.1). Lineage (NCBI taxonomy): Eukaryota > Viridiplantae > Streptophyta > Magnoliopsida > Santalales > Viscaceae > Viscum > Viscum album. The sequence continues at coordinate 2,128,954,292 of OY728119.1, forward strand.
GTGTATTTCTTGCCTTTATGTCTCACACATTTCTTATATATGTCTTTAGGTTATCTAATGTAGTTTTATTACTGACGAAAAATTATGATATTTTTAAGGATGTTTTAAATAATGTTGATGTACCTGTTTTTTTAGATTTTATGTAATACACCTAATTACCATAATAAACCATAATTATCAGTATTATTATTTTAATTATGCATATGTTTATATAATAAAATATGAATTAATGTGTTATATATACATTTTATTTCAAAGATAGAATCAAAGGAAGGTTATTTTATATTTGATATTTGGATTGTGAAACTATAGAAAAACATATGTAATAAGACTAGACATAAGAAATTTCACCTCAATTTTTTTGATGTATAGAGTTGTGGTTTCCAATTAAATAAATCACTCTCAAGACACAATAAGTAGATGTTACTGTGGCACTATGGTACTTATCGGGAATAATCTAGAAAAGGGAAATTGAGTTGAACTTGATCGTCCTTAAATGAATGTCAATAGGACATTCTAAAAACATTTTTTGACTCACTTAGGGGACATGATTTGGTGAATTCACAAGCTCGTTATAAACCAAAATTAGGGGAAAACAAATTGCAATAAGATACAACATTATGAAATAGATCATGGATAACATAGATTGGATTAGAAAATTAATACGTTAAGTAATAAATGTCTTTTAAAAGATTTAAATTTAATCTTTTTATCATCCCATTTTTTGTTTAATAGTTTAAAATAACATATCCATAATTTTCAATTTATTCTCTCCAACTCATGAAAATAGGGTGAACTGAGTAAAAAAACAATATGATAGAAAATGTGATGACTTCACAAACAAGATTCCTATCTCGAAGAGATTAGGAATTGGAACCATTTTGAGGATACTATATAAGTTTAGATAGGTTTTACATAGGAACATTAATTATGATGAAGGAAAAAAATCCACCTAAGAGCAAACTAGCTATAGTTGATACATTTATTTGAAAAATCCCTCTAACACTTAACAGATCAAATCCATTAAATAGAACTTTTATATCATTAAATTTTATATTCATTAGAAGGTTATAGTAGATTTTTATAAAATGGAGGGATAAGTTGAAAATTGGTGGAAATTATTAAATAATACAATTCTTGATGGAGAGTTTGAAGCGATGGGGTGGAATGAATTATAGAAATTGTTTTCATCCAAAATATTCTTCACAATATTTAACATAATATTGAGAGTTATTTCCTTGAGATCATAAAAAATATAATGAATCCATCATGTCATATGAGGGAAACTTCTTAAGAAATTCATTATACACCATTATCATTGGTGTTAACCTCGAATGAAAAGATGACCACATATTTGGAGGGCTAAAACCAAGTCTACCAACATCAATGGTGATTTGGGACTATGAAAGATATGATGAAACAATATGATTTTACCATACAAATAAAATGGGGATCAACTAATCAAAAGGGTCTCGCATGGGTAATATGTAGATATTAGAGTTTATTTCATGTGGTGGGATTGATAAATCTCATGTTGGTATGAAACTTCAACATCCCAAATGTTAAAAATGTGGAAGGAATCACCCCATAACACTGAAAAGGGGATGAAGAAATTATTTAAATGTGTAATGGATGGGAACCGTGCTAAAAAATTTTAACAGTAGAAACCCACCCATGTAATAGAACCTAGGATTTCTCCAGTCAACCCCCGACCTATTTTCCAACATTTGAACTATATGGAATATGCAAACAATGTCAAAAACTTCCATATGACAAGGGTTTGTTAAAAAAATCAATTCCAACAACCTCCGAGGATTCGAGATTGAACATATTTCATCTGAAACATAGAGGTGAATCCAAAAACTGAAGCGGTGAGGAACATGATATTTTTTAACCAGGAATAGGGAATATAATTTTTTGATTTCGTTTCTACACAGACTTTAATAACAAACAAGTTTAGTAGAACTCTTAAAAAACCAACAAAAAAAATGAATTTATACTTGTTAGTGACAATGAAATATGGAAAATCATTGAATACCAAGTATATGACCCTTCCCTTATCCCAATTTGTGGGTTAATCATCCCATAAAACAATGTGATATTAACTTTAGTGTAATTTTTTTCAATTATAGGTATGGATTATATATACTTATATATATATATAATATATATTTCTACAAAAATGAAATCACTCTTTTTATCATGAATCATTATCCAATTCTGTACAAGTGTAAGGAGGTTGAATCTTCATTAGCACCAATATCTTAATTATAGATATTATTGACCTATGAGAAATTGTATCAAGATTACGTTATTAGGTATATGTAATATATCATCCCTAAATAAATTCCCATGGTACTAGAATACAGTAATGTGTTTCCCAAATAAATTATTGGTCTTCCACTTGAATGAGAGGTTGAATTTCCATTCGATCCTATACCTTGATATTTTTCAATATCCAATAATCTATATTGAATGGATGTCGTGGGACATGATGGAATGAAGAATCAACTATATAAGTGTTTTGATAAAAGGATAATACACCCAATTTCTTCATAATGGGGGGCACCAATCCTCTAGGCAAGACAAAGGATAGATCAATGTGCCATTATAATTATTATCATAAGATCAACAAGATCATGATAAAGAACATGTATCATCTTTTCGATATTAATTTCTTATTCAACTAGGTATATGAAGTTAAAAACATATCAATGTAAGATATTTTGTTGGGATATTATCAAATAAGCATGATGATATATGAAACCCCCAAGAATTCATTCTGTACAAGGTACATTCACTATGAGTTCATAGTAATTATAGTTGGAATCACTAAAAATACAATATTATACATAAAATTGATGAATATTGCCTTTAAATATTAACTAAAAAAAATATTTAAGTATTCCTAAATGATACTCTAATATACTACAAAATCAAAAAGGGGCATGAGGGGAATATATGAACTATTCTCAAGAACATGTGAAATAATACATTTTAAAAAGTATTGAATATTGGAGTTCTGGTTAAATGATGTCTTCTTGTTGGGGAATGTTATCACTAGAAAAGGTATATATCTGGACCCATTAGAAACATAGGCAATAGAAAGATGGAAAATACAAACTACTATGATATATATTCTATGTTTCCTTGTATTAGATGGGTACTATAATCGATCTATGAGAAATGTATCATCATTATCATACACTCTTTTTAAGATAGCAGTATAGGGGGAATGGTTTTCCTGGAATACTGAATTTGAATAGAGCATCAAGGAGTTGAAAAAGTCAACTTATGACAAAACATGTGCATAGTCTACCCATTAGTGGTGAACTATTCATGGTATATAGGGATTCTTCAAAGAATAGCTTCAGTTGTTTACAAATGATAAATGAAAATGTAATAAATTATGCCTCAAGGGAATTGAAAGTTCAGTAATAGAACTACCCATCACATGATCTAGAGTTGTCAATAGAAGTTTTTTGATTGAAAATATAGATTCATTATCCCATTTGGGATAAGTGCGAAATATATAATGATTATAATATCCTCAGGTATATATTCTCAAATAAAGAGACTAATATAAATAATTGAAGATAGTTAGAGCCGATTAAAGACTGTGATGGATCAATAATCTACTATCATGGGAAAGAAACTAAAGTTGATGATGAAATAAATATATGGGGTTTGAAATTTTTTAATATTTATGAGAATTAATAAGGATATGGTCTACTTATAATTCAACAGGATATACATGAGAATCATAAAGGAACGATAATCATCAATCCATTCACAAATTATTGCTCAACCACACCGTCTTGAGAAGATAATGTATGTTCAAAGAGTTGATGTCAAAATTCCTAAGAAGGTGTATGATATAATAAAAGGTAAATCATTATTTTTTGAAATTAATAATTATTGGATTGTATTATTTTGGTAACAACATTGTATACCATAAAATCTAGAGTTAAAGATGGAGTTATTGGATGATGCAAATAGCAAGACCTTCTCCATCCATCCAGGGAGCTTGAAGAAGTATTGATGTCATTTAAAAAAAATATTGGTGGGAAAATATAAAGAGTTAGACCGTAGGGTATACATCATGTTTTATTTTATGTTTTCATGCGAAGATTAAATTTAGAAAATTGAAGGTGATGATGCAACCATTATCCATACCTCTAAGGAAATGAGAAAACATAACCAAGAAATTTGTAAAAGGTGTTTAAAATACATCAAGAATAAATAATTATATATGGGTTGTGGTTGATGATAACTCAACGACTACTAAATTAATTTCAATTTTATAGGATTTAACACTCAATAAACATGAAAGGATATTCTTTCAAGAAGTGTTGAGGTTACATAAAAACCCAATTTTTATTTAATCTGATTCAGATCAAAGATTGACCTCCATGATATATATGAGTCTACAAAATAATATTAATACTGAGTTAGACATCATGATGGATAATTACCCTCAGTCTAATATAAATTATAAGAAAAGTATCGCTACATGCAGGGGCATGTTTACAGAGTTCTCTATATACTGTAAAAGTGGAATGGTTCACATTAATCCTATTGTAGAGTATTTATAAATTAATAATAACCATTACACCATACAATTGGATCTCAATGAATCCCATTATTGTAAGAGTTGTAGAACATCTTCATTTTAGGATGATGCTGGTGAATGAAAACTACTCGGTATAGAAATAGTCAAGGAAATGGTGGAAATTATTAAGACCATTCAACTTCTCATCATGGATTATTTTCATTGAAATAATACTTCGATTGACATTACTCTATGAGACATGGAGTTTCAAGTTGGAGATTATATATTTCTCTGTATATCAGCATATAATAAGGTGATGATATTTTAGAAGAAGGGAAATATTATTCCAACCAACCTCAACCCTGTTGATTTATTTGATGACATTTGAGTCGTGGCATATCAGTTTTCACTCCAACCTAACATATCTCTAGTACATTAGGTGTTCCATGTCACCCTCCTGTAGAAGTATATACTAGAACACAAACTTGTGATCAATTAGGATATGGTACAATTGGATAGTGATCATTCATATGAATAAAAGCCAATGATGTTTTTAGAATGAAGGGAAGCGGTTCTATAAAATGAGAAAATGAACCTAGTAAATATGCTATAGAGAAACCACACTTTTGAAGATGGGATGTGGAAAATAGAAGAGGTGATGAAGTATAATTTCCCTCATCTGTTTTATTTTGTGAAATATAAATATCAAGGGGGATGTTTAGGAATGAGGGAAGAATATAACGACCTAAAATTTTAAAAATAATATTTCCTTTGTGACTGAATTAAATACCCTATTATAGATATAAAAATTTGTCCAATTATTTTGTTTAATACTATTAAATTTAAAATACCGTCAATAATCCTTATTGTAGATAATATAATCATTCAATGGTAATCATGTGATTAGTGTAAATATTGGTTTCTGATAAACCTAATTGACAAAAAAATGAAGTGATGACCTCTACCAGTAGGGTCATACCCTGCGAAGCTCATTTTTTAGATCTTACATTGGAGATTTCACCAGTTAGATTTTCCATTAACCATGTATAAGATTAAATCCAAAATTTAAAGTGCATGAAAAATAATTAATGTGAGAATTTCAAGCACATCAAGACCACATCCCAAACCAAGTGCAGAAAACCACCCCATGAAAATATCAGCATCACACATCCAACCCTTTGGGAGTTTACTGGTCTAATAATAGGTTTCATTTCGAGACCATAATAAACTGAATATTTGTATTGTTTTTTCAATAGAATAATTTTTATATTTAATTCTAATTGTTGTTAATTTATAAATGATTCTGATTATGATATGATAAAATAGAAATTTAATTTTTGTGATATATAAACTTCTAGATTAGATATTCCATTCTGGATAATTGTTGAATTTTAAATATATATAATATTTCAATAAATAAATACAATTAAATAATAATTATAAATGATAATATATTTTTAATGAATTCAATTTTTATTTTTTATGGTTTAGAAAACTCTTATTGTAGAACCCCAATAATTATCAATATTATATACATTTATTTTTTAAAAGTGAAAATTGAAATATTTGGAAAAGAATTTAAATTTAATAAATATTATTTTTTGAATCATAAGGTTAAAGATTTCCAATAGATAAATTTTCATAATATTCTGTGCTAATCAAATTTTCATGTAAAAATTAAATATGATATTAAAATACTATATAAATATAATGTGGGTAGTATGACATCATAATGAACCATAAGTGATTTAATAAACGTTATAAAATGTATACACAACCAAATATATGTTTACATTTAAAATAATGGGATATTAGGATACTTTTTAATTTTATAAATCCTTTCTAAATCCTCTAAATAATATATTATATATCAAGGTCATAAAATCCATTCTATATAAACCAGAGTAACTTCCACATCACCAAGGGTAAAATTTTATTTAATTCATACCATGCCCACAAAAAAAAATAAACCCACTAATCTTTTTAAATATAAATCATAAATAATTGTAAGTATTATGGTTTTGATTACTTTATTATATAGATTTGAAATCCATTGTTTGTGAAATAATAAAGAACACCCCTATCTTTACCTATATAAACCCACATTATATCCCCTGCCACATCACTCAAAACCCTTGGATCACATCCTTACTCTACCATACCCAATCTAGATTCCTGAAATAGTTCCCCCAAGCTCTAATGAATCTCCTCTCCAACTTTTGGAATCACTCTTTTATGGTAAGGGGTACTCTCTTTCTCTTATTTATTCGAGAACCTTATTTATGTAATTCACTTTTTATTAAAATAACCATTGATCAGATAGGATTTTACAAATTCATATTACTATCCTTATTATTTACACATTATGTGTGAACCATTTCCTTCCCATTAATCCCTACCAGGATTCATTATGTACCCACAATACACTACAAATGTTTTCCTGCAATCTTTTTATAATTAGTTTTTATTCAAAAAATTATCTTATATTTTGATTATTAATTAAAAAAATTTCAATATTTATTATGTTCTTAAATATCCCTCATACTATATTTTTTTACATTAAAGTGATGAGATAACCCATTTCTCTATCATTTAAGAATTTAATGAATCTTCATGTACTACCATTACACTACAAAAATGTCAATGTGATTATCAAGGCCAAATGTTCGTGAGATGTATACCTATACCCATTTCCACTATAGGGAATTCATCAACTTATTACTATAATGAATTAGTGGGGACTTCTATGTATTTAACCCATTATCCTTAATTGTGGTATTAAATGTAATTACAAATATTCTTTTGAAATATTATATATGTGTCAAACGTATGCTTGTACTTGATATGATTATGATGGGTGCACCCAGATAGAGCTCTAATGAATTTTTTAATGTTTTAGTCTCATTATATGCTATTTATGGTGCATTATAGTCTATCCTAATCAAATTATGTTTTTATTTCTTGTTTGTTAACCTTGAATTATTCTTTTGAGATCACATTTAATGTTGATACGACATTCCCATTATGCCTTTTTGTTATCATTCTACATCATGCCTCATTGTTGGTGTTTATGATTATCACCCCATTTATGTCCCACTGAAAATTATAGTGTCTAATATTAATAATTTTATCTTGTAATTCATTTTTATTACCATAATGTAATTTATAGGTCACCCATATCTTATATATGTCCCGAGGATATCGCATGTAGTTTTAAGAATGATGGAGTATTATGAACATGTTAGGTATGTTTTCAATAATGATGTTATACCCCCAATTTTATTCGATTATGTAATATACCTAATTATCCAAATACAATATAAATAATGATATTATTGGTTGTATTATGTTTATTCAGTTGTAACAAAAAATGAATTATTGTGTAATAAAGATAAGGGTTTCCATAGTTTTCTTGTGATGTTGTTTGGTATGGAAATTTATAGAGGCCAAAGGGTTATACTAGTTTGACAGATGGTGGATATGTTGTTTCACTCTAATGTTTTATTAGGCTGTTAATGTTTCTCTAGTGTCTACTAAGAACAAGTGTTGTGGGTTGTGTTATGTGTGATGGTTTCCATTTATTTATGTTTTTCCATACACTGGTATATTTATGGTTTTAATCTAGGGAAATCATTTTCAATGTCCTACTAAGAGCACACTCACACCCAGCACATTCCCTCTAGTGTGTGTAAAAACAATATTGGATTTGATATAATAAAGTGACCATACCTAATATTTAAAGATTAGTGAGTAGGGATTCACATATGATTAATTAGATTGGTGGATTGGTATTTATAAGATGGACCGAGTGGTTCCGCATTTTCAGGCTACTGATATTCTGGGATATGATACATATATACATATATTACTATCCTATAAGTGATCCTATTTACTTATGTTTTACTAGGAATTAAATTTACATATTATCAAGAATATATATAATTTATACATTTTTCTCAATACTACTATTCTTTTATGTTACTTCAGGATTGATATTATGCTTTTTATTAACACATTCAATAGAGGGTATGCTCTCCCCACTATCAACCAATAGAACCTAGTTCATATTCATTATATTTTTTAATATGGGGAGGCATACCTATAGTCTAGTTACTCTTCGGCCTGTAGAATCAGTTATGTGGTTCCCGAGGTGGGGAATTAAATAATGTGGCTGGACCATAAATCTTAGAATCCCAAATGGGTTTACTTGAGATTAATAATGAAATAATATACCCTAATTGGTATTCTTTACCAAATTTAAAATTTGTAAGGTGTGATATAATCTGGTCTTCATGAGGATAAAACCCTGCGATGTTTTTCTACTTTTACAATTTCCATTGGCATGTTCATTTAGGATTAGGTGAGTTTTCATGTCCTAATATCTTGTGTAACTGGGTTAGATATTTCATAGTGATGCTAATGAATTTTTTATAGTGTATTAAGACAAGCCTATATAGTATTTAAGTCATGTTGGAAGATATTCTATCTTTATGTATAATTATTAAAAGAATGATGTTACTGTTGCATATTAAACATTGTTGTGAATTTTTCTATGTATATGGCTTAATATTCCCATTTTAAATTTTATAGATATCTGGTGAGGTAATTTATTCCCATTAATTGTTTTGTCTGGGATAAAATTCCCTTGATATTGGGATTTCATTCCTACCATGCCAAGGAATATAATTCACATGTGGAATAATGACAATAGTAGTGGGATGAAAGGATATTCTATTTGTTATTTCACATAGAACTGGGATTCTATAGAAATTTTATGATTATTACAAGGAAGGGTTTAGGAATCCAATATATTAATAGTTATTTTGAAATATGATTCCAACTTATTTGTTGTGTCCATTGATAGGGTTCACACTTATCTATTGAGTTTATGCATGTGGCCAAGTATGTTTTCCCCCTCTGGATATTGTTGACGAGATGGTATTCCCACATTCATCTGATAGATCAGGGAAACTATTCCCATGTTTTTTTTGTATTTTTAATAAAATATATCACCCATGTATTTATTATGATTTCATGGAATCATTATATGTACGATAATTCCTATGATAAAATAATTAATTTTCAATGCATTATACATTATACTATCACAAGAACAAATGCCCATTGACTATGAATTGGGGAATAATTCCTATATAGTTATTATGTGATATGTTCATAGGCACCCTATAACTATTTGAAGTAGGTATGGTAACACACAAGAGGCATCATAGTTCATGTGGTTGTGAAATAGTTTTTATTGTTTTCATATACTGTTCACTTTATTTATGAGTATGCCACATATGAATGTAAATATGTATGTTAGACGTGTTTCACGAAACCATTGTTGGTGTCCAACTATGTTTTTCCTATGCATTGACTGGAAATCATTGTACCCAAAAAATATTTATGTTTGATGACTTTGGTATGTTAAAGGGCTCTATTTTTGAAGGTTGGATTATGGGTCATGGTAAGAGTTTGAATGTGGGAGAGGCCATGGGATTGAGATTTTTTTAGCACCACAAGTCTTTTTATTAGAATTTCATTATTCTATTATATTACAGAATCTTATGATATATTATTATATTATGTATGAATATATAATAGTAAATATTTTCCCATTAATATTTCATTGGTGGTGTTATTACAGTATATGAAATTTAGAAGTTATTTATTTATTTATTATACTTTTAATTTTGTGATTATAGTTACCTATATTTCTTCCACTATTTTTATGGTTACCTTAACAAAAGAGAGTATATTCTCCCCCACATTATTCTTATAACCTCCAGTTGGAAGAATTTCTCTTATGGGGAGGCACATTTAAGGTGTATAGAACCTAATGTGGACATAGTGGTGTTGAACACAATTGAGGATGATATAAAGTGGTATCAAAGCCTTGTTTTCTTTCTTTTTACTATTTTAGATACGTTATATATAATATCAGATGTGGTAAGAAAATAATATGGACCATATGTATGATCTTAATAAACCTATGTATTTGGATATTCTATATCACCAAGGATTGTGTTAATGTTAAAAAAATTATATCTCTTAGTTACGTTGCTAAATTTGATTAATTGTGAGGTGAGTTTTGGTTTATTGGTTTCCTAATCTAGAATAAGGCTGGAATGTGGGTTTTTTTTCATACATCATCTTTTTCAAGTATTAATAACATGATATTTTGGTCAATTGTTGGTCTTGAGAACCTTGATAATGATATAAGCTTTGGTATATTAACGTGTCACCGATAACTTATATAGATTTTTCATATCAAACTCGATAGTGTAATTATAATTTTTGATTCCAAGATTTTTCTATGTTTCCATTAAATTAGTAAATTAAAACATATTTGTATCTCATTGATCACATGAGAGAGTGTGTGTAGCTATGGATTTAGAGGTTGATCATTAGGTTTTTTGAAACCCCTAGTGTTCATGGGTGTGTGTATATCAAAGTGGGATATTTTCTCTGTTACAGTGTGTACTATATATTGTATTTATATTTTTTATATATGTGTTTTTAATTCATGCATTTGAAATTATAGTGACATGTCACTGTAACAACATCCTATTGATTTCATGTAGGATGGATAAATCATGAACCATCATTTGTAATGTTATAGCCCATAGTTATTCTTGTAACTTTCTATATATATAGCTCCATGAGAGACTTATTGATTTCAACTAGTCTGTGTGATATGATGCTCTATGGGTTGAGCCTTACATATATGATGTATACTGTGTGTTTTCGTGAATTGTACACATCTATTCAGAAGGGTGGTTATTAGGTATATACAATATTGATAGAGTAAATGTCAACATTCTTTGGTCATTTAAATATACCCTCTAATAGGTGGTTCAATATTTCATTGTATCTTCCCTAAGTACTAGTGAGATGGTGATGCTATTTCTTGGTCCCAAAAATAATCATGTGGTGGTTTCATGGATTTATTTTCCGGATCAATTTTTTATAGTTTCATTTATAAATGTTGAGATATAACATTGATGAGATGATTGTATACCTAACTCAAGGTAGAATATCAATAATCAGACAAGCTTATTGTTTTAGTATTTTGGTTAATTTTATAAATTCACCAGTGAATTATATGGCTTAAAAAATTCAAATAATTTATAATGGAATACGACATTATATGTTTTCTTAGATGAATACTTTTGGTCATAAATAGTTTTTAGAGGTTTGTATTAAGTCCTTCATTATACAGAGGAACTTATATGAGGATGGACATTATGCATAATAATAATATTATTTTTATTCTACACGTAGATCATTAAGTATCTAAAAGTGTAATTGTAGTGATTCTTTCTAGAATAATTATGTTTAGGCCATTTAGGGTTTTTAATTATCTTGTTATTTTAAGAATGTGTGGAATCTAATTGTATGAAATTAATGTAGAATTTTTAGTAACACATGACAAAAGAAACACTATCCTATGGTGGAGTATCTATTTTGTGTGTTCATAGGACATATGAAATGGATTCACCAATATTTATATTATGTTATGAGGAATCTTGGTGAGGGATATTACTAGGGTCTTAAAGTGGGATCAGTTGTGTTAACAAATGATTTTATTTGGATCTATTTTGATTGACCGATGTGTGAATTTGGTTTAGGTGATCATGTTTAGTAGAGGTAGAAGAGTGGTTCTCATTAGATTATTTGAGGATCTAGATGATTGGACATATATTTAGGGACAATTTAGCCACATACATTCAAACAAATATATGTTGATAGTGAAAATGATTTTTGAGTATTTGTGGCATGATCTTGGTGGAATATATCCTTTCATCTTTTTTGTTTGATACAAGTTCATCTCATTCACATATCTCTCCTTCATCATCTCATGATATGGGATCAACCACTGAGTACCTATATAGAGTGGTTTTTATCAACATACCCATAGATATGAACTGTAAGTGTATTAAGTGATGTTATGATTATTCACTCATGATCAGGGGATATAGGCATCTAGGGTATTTCATCTTGATATATTTGGGTATTTTTAATGTGATACATGGTATGGATTAGTTGACTCAGAACTATGTTTAGTATACTATTATAATCAGTGAGATTATTTTTAATCTTCTTAGGGTGACATTTATACCATTTTTAATGGGTGGTACTAGTAGGCACTCCATTCAGAATAAATACTTCAATATCTACTCTTGATTTCATCCCATTATTTTAGAATTTTTATAGATGATGAATTGATTCATTGTAAAGTATTTCCTCTTATTCAGGGAATGTTATCTGATATTATTTAGGACGAAATATTAGGGATTCCACATAATAAAGAGGTCTATTTTATTAGTGAGATTATGATAGTTATGAAGACAATATCCATTCCTTATTTTATGATGGATCATATAGGGATTAAATATTTCAAGGATATTTTATAGAATAGTGGGGTGAAATGTTTCATTCAACTATGAATTGTTTTTTGTTGTTTTCCTATTGTGTTCTCCTATAAGATCAAATAGAAATTTGTGCTATAGAAATAATGATATAGCCATTGTCAGGAATAACCCTCTTTATAGGTGGCCTATAAACAATGTTATTTATTTACTATGTCTATTAATGAGGTTATATCAACTTTCATGGCTGACCGTGGCTATAAGTTTTCAAGCACTAGAGTGGGAAAAATATTTCTCAGGGGATAGGAATAGGAATGAAAATATATCAATGATCAAGAGCCATGGTTAGGTTTAAATATTTTTATAAATTATTATATATATATATATATATATATATATAAGTTACACACATAAATTTTCCATTAATGTGTTAAATAATTCATAAATTACAAAGATTCATAGAAGTGAAATACACGATTGAATCTCATTTAATTGCATGTTTTTTTATACTATATCAACATGATTTTATCTCATAGCAAGAAGTCCCCCCACTGAAAAATATATATTTATTAGTATTTTCATTGTTATAAAACATTGTATATAGAAATAGTAATATAACCCATAGGAATCCTCATCTTGGCTACGACCAATACCCACTATCAATTGGATTATATCCATGGTCATGGAAAGTGGATATATCTATATTTTTCACTAGTGAAGTCTGATATATCATTATTCCTATGTGTAATTTACCATAAGTTAAACTAGATGATTGCAGTGAATTATTATCTTTATCCTCATAATGATGATTTGACTAAAATTTTCATTGGAGAAAAGTTGTTCATTAAGATTAACATGGGGTTGGGTTATCACCTCGTATGTGTGAGACATTCAAATATTCCTCAAAATTATTTTGGGAGTAGTTATGGAATATATATATAATTTTTGCTTCAATTCAGTTTAAGTAAAATTCCAAAAAAAAATCATACCTTATGCTTATGTTAATTTATATACATATTTTTATTTAGTGATGTTTTTTGTGGACGATATTCTCATGTAATTTCTGAGGAGGGAGCACCATAATATGTATTTAGAGATCATTTTAAGTACAGTAAAAGAAAATCAACATTTTTTCAAACTTTCACACTATCAATTATATAACTTTGAGGTGCACATATTGGACATTTCATATATGTTTTAGTAATATTAGTGGTCCCTAATAAGGTAATGGCCATATATTCTTTAGAGTTCCCCATTAATATGTTTGAGATCATTGAATTCCTATGATTTCAAGGATATAATATTAAATTCAATCAACAATATTATTGAGATCGAATTTAAATCCTGAACAATAATGAGGAGACATTCTTATGGCTTTATTCATGTAAAAAATAATTCATTGTGTTCCTGAAATTATTTATATTGCATCAGTTTTGACCTTACGTGGTCTGGGTAAGGAGTACACCATGTAGTTTAATTCATCATGTGCAGTCCTCAGAGTAGTCCTGGTATAGTATGTGTGTTTTTATTTCTTTAGTTCTAGTATGTTGAGGCCATAGAGAAGATTTAACCAACTCATGATTTAGATTTGGTAGTGATAGTTCATTCTTTGAGATGTTTGTACCACTCTATTCTGGTTGATAGTTTAATCAAATAAATGGATCATATAAACTTCTGATATATCTTTTTTGAACATGAACTAATTCATTGGTAGAGTATATGGATAAAATTTGTAATTTTTTTCATTAACAGGGAACATACCACTGTGAAGGGGAATTATGATTTATATGGAATGAGTAGGATGAATTTTATGTAGTTGGTGTTGTTGGAAACCATCGAGCGATATATGATTCACCTCTTCACTTAGATATTCCTTGACATTTAGAATTATCATGGTAGGACACCCATTCTATATTTAAGTGTTTCATCCTCACTCCCTGGGAGTGTAAAGGCTAATTATTACTCTAATTCAAAAAACATATTTATGAGTGGTATATATGTTCAGTAGATATCACTATACTAACCCCTTGATTATAATGAAGTTATTTAGTTTTTGGGTTATGTGGATGTCCATGTGAGTGTTTCTTAGGAGATTTAGTGGGATTAACATTCGTTGAAATGGTTTATTCACCATTGGACTACCAAGATGTACCTTGACATTGACTATTAATACTAGTGGCCCAGAGTGAAGAGAGACATAGAGGGGTTCATTTCAAAAGATTTTACTTATTAGTGGGAAATGTAATGCACTTGAAACCAAAAAGTATTATTCAGTCACTAACCATTCATATGTCAAAGTGGGATCGGGTGACCACATATTAAATAACTAGTTTACTGTGGAGATCATGTGTTATTGATATAGTATGGGTTATCATTCACCAATTGACAATGGTAGTTAATTTGCTACCTAGAATAAATAATTTTTATATAAATGAGTTGGGAATTTTTTTTCTATGATATTTACCTTGTTCATGTTGTACCTCAAGGAATAATTTTAGATCATGATGCTAGTTTTATATTACACTTATAAAATTGTCGATAGAATGTTTTATATACATAGTTTAAATTGAACACTACCTACCATCCTCAAATCAATGGATAGTTTTATTATATTATCCAGATTCAAATGGACATGTTTTTGGAATGTGTCCATTATTTTGAGGGTTCAAAGGAGATTCATTCTAACTTATCCATGTTCTCCTATAATAATAATAGTTATAAGGAATCAACTCAAATATAACCTTTTACAGATTTGTATGAAAAAATGTGTCCATGCACACTATGTAGAGTGGAGGCTGTGGAGTAGTGGTTATCAAGATGAGCCTTTTGAAAAAGATTTTGGAGAATATGTAGATGATTTATAAGTGGTTAAAGAGATCCTAAATAGTAATATGTTTCAGAATGATTGGAAATGATATCTTATAGAGTGTTTGTGATTGAGTGGGTATTTCAGAAAGTGGTTATTCATTTGGGAGGTGAGCATATTTGGAGGTAAGGGAAGTTGTAATGTAGGTATCTGGGGTTGTTCAAGGGTGAAATAAGGATCCATACCATGGAATACATATTAGTCAGTCCTCACTTACACAATGTTATTCATGATGTTTTACATATATCTCATATCTGAATATTCCATCCAAATCAATCTCATGTGACAAACAACAAGGATATAGAGTTAGGTCAAGATTCATCATTTGGGGGATGGCTAGTTTGTGTCACAGATCAAAACAAGAATACACTTCATAGAAAAAATGATCTACATGTATAATTCCAGTGCAATGATGAGAATATTTTGGAGCTTTTTTAGGGGAATGATTCGGCTATATGTGTATAGTATCCATATTATTCATTGACAAGTCTTGGAGAAGTTAAATGGGGAATATCAAGGGAGATAAACCATATGATGGGTAGGTTGTAACACTATGACCCTTTTGAGTTATAAATCTGATTCATTTTATACCAAAAGTCCTATATTTTGATTTATATTTAATGTTAGAATGATCAACGAGGCCATAATATTGAAAAATTAATAATGAATTTGATGATAGAGTAGTCCAAAAAGTTTATATTTCCGAAAAAAAATATAGTGGGGCCCACTATATTTAATGTGGTTGTGGAAGTGGTTCTTCTCACCGATAGGGGTAGTTTTTTTGTGGAAAGAAGAACCTTTCATGGGAAACTAATTTTGTTAGTGGTACCTAGTGTAGTTTTTATCATCCTAGAAAGAAATTTTATTAAAATTTTAATTTATTTTCATAATTTAATTAAAAATGATATAAATGGGGTTTCATTCTCCCTTTCACCCAAAAAAATGCGCACCCCTCCCTCTTATATCTATCATGTTCTCATATATTAAAAGTTATACCGCTCCCATGTGAGATAATATCTTACTTTTTTATGGGATCAGAACGTGACATGGGTAGTTTTACCTCTAAATTGTCATCTATTAATTGGTTTCATCACTTTTTTTATATACCTTTTTTAAAACCTAATTTAAATATTTTCTTGGATTCCTAATTTAATCCAATTATGATCCAATTAGTAGGTGATCTTTATCAAGTGGGTCCCTATTAGTCCTACCACGTAAAATTGGACATTAATTTAATTGACATGATTTAATTTTGATCTTAATTAATTTATATATATTTTTTTAGTTCAATGATGGCCCCCATGGTTAAAATACCATGTCATTATGGTTGTTGATGTGTAAGAATGTTATTTTCTATGTGTAGACCATAATTCTTAGGAACCCATGTTGGATTTCTTGACATGAGTAATGATATAATATAACTCAAATAAGTGTCTTTCTCCCTATTTGAGTTTAATAATGTTTGTCCTACAATGTTCAGATTAAGGGTCAACCTTGGTGAAGTTTATCCATTATATCTATTGAATTTATTAATTTTATTTAGGTTCGAGTGGTAAATCTTCTTCCAATAACATGTGGAACAAAGTAGTTTATGTCCCACTCATTCTAACGAGTTTAGGTTGAGTGTGTAGGGGAGAACCTATATATGATTTAAATCATATTAGATGATATGAAAAGCATATGATCTTTGTTAATATTTTTATTTTTATGATTTTTATTATCCCTTATTTTAATTTCAAATGTGTACCTAGGATGATATTCCATTTTACATATGATAGATCCATGTTGAGGGACTCTATACACAATAATTCATATATTTATGACAATGATGAAATGGTCATGATATTGGTATGTGACGACCACTGATTCGTGGAAAATAATTCACATGTTACTTGATAATTGAGGTAATTATATAAAATTACTTGATATTCATTATTTACCATGTCTGTGGAAAGTCTTCCAATGTAGTGACACTTACAATGAAGGGGTAGGGATGCTAATATATGAATGGTGAAGGTGGAAATTGATTCCCACTTATGTGTTGTTGCCCAAAACACAGGGTGTTATTCTCTCTAAATACTATATCCATGGTTAGGGACATTATTCTATCTCTTAAAAATATTTACCGGATGGAATTTTCTCTTTTAGGTGATGTCTAGGTGATGTTATACCCTTGGTTTTGACTACATTATTGGGATTCAATGCCCTTGTTTTGAATTTGATATCACAATGTCATTATGACCATTTTAATACCTATGTTATTGGGATGTATTTCCCATGCAATGGACATTATAATAGTATGGATCACTATATACATTGAATATGTCATGGGACATGATTCTATGGTAGTTTTTATGTGATATGTTTAAAGACAATAAGGAACTATCCAAAGCATGTGTGGTTACACTTGATTGGACTTTTAGTAACAATGTATATGATATATTTATTAATATTTACATTGATTATTTATTTCAAATAAAATCATATCATATTGGTCATGAGACTGCATATATTATATGTTTTTAAAAACACCGTTTGAGGTTACCTACTTTTGAGTCATAGGCTTACCTTATTCTACATCTTTTTAAAACCATAAAACATATTATTTTTTATTTCATTTTTTTAGTTTGATGTATTATCTTGGATGAGTGTGGTATATAAAACGAATAAATGAATTTATAAAAACCACATTTTTTTTCTATTACTTATGGTCTTATGTTTTTTTAAAATAAAATAACAACACAAAATTTTAAGTACAAATATTTTTAAGGTTTAATAAAAAATTGTCATAATATTTTTGGTACTGAAAAATATAATCCTTGGATTTCTAATGACTTAATGTACCATAGAAGAGGAAAGCTATTCTATTCTTGATGCAATTGAAACAAACTTTGGAATGTGTGGAATTAGACCGTTATAGGATCATCTATAGATAACGATTATTTTTCTGGATTATAATTGTTGACGTAGAATTATGTATATGGACAGAATAGGGATAATAAAGAGCAATAAATGTATTTGGAAGAGGAGGAGAAGATTCTGTGACCCTGGTGGTAGGTGTGTGCAAGATTCAAGGAATGCATGTAAAAGGTCCTCTGACACGCAAAATCTTTTGTGCCAAATGAGACGTCCTATGTGGGCTTCCATGACAACCACTCCGAAATTGCCAAAGGAAATGGTTTGCAAGGAGTCTGGGTTGCGGGAAACTTTCCTCCCATGAAAAGGTTTTCGCTCATTATGTGACATCAAATGGGCCTAAGCATGCTCTCACCCTCGAGCATCGGTTAAGGCCCATGGTCGAAGGTAACCAACGACAATGAAAGGCTTGTGCACCCAATGCGACATCAAAAAGGCCCTTGTGCATCGAATCCCTAGAGAATCCGTTAAGGCCCAAGCATGAAGGCCCCACCAGCATGCAAAATCATTGTGCGCCCAATACAATGTCAACGAAAGGCTCATGTGGCTACCCCCTAGAAACCGCCCAAGGGGATGGGCACAACTTTCCAAAAGTCTCACCAACTTTCCTCATGTGTGCAAAAGATTGTACGCCCAATGCAACAAGAAGAGAGGGTTTTGAACACTGCACCCCTTGCGAACATCCTCAAAGGGATCTGGAAATAAAACAAATTGTACCCCCGCCCTTCAAGGATGGTGACAGAAGATGAAGCGATGCTGTGATGCGTGAAAGACACCTATTCTGTGATCACGCGAAAAAAATATGGCTTCATGGTATTGGATCTTGCGTGACTGCTCTCCTAAGGGTCATCCATCAGGAGGGCACTCTTGGGCATGATCCTAATCCATTTCCTTTTACCCCAAGTCATTTTCTCACAAAATATCCCTCATGAATGAATTATTCTCACTACATCAGACCTTTTATGTGTGCAAATTTTTTGACCAGCACACATTCTTTCATTTCATGCACCTATCCTTCTGGTTTGTGCGCAACCATTCATTTTTGGGTGCAAACTTCTCATCTTGCATGTGACCCTCCATGTGTGCTCCATGTTCCGTTCTTACCGTAATGAACCATGTATAAGCCCCTCGTACCTGCCACACACCCGTTTCACGCACCATGTTCCCATGAGACACTCCTTGTTTGCACAAAGTAATTTCAATGTCCCTTGGGTGGTGATTCCATTTGTGTTGATTTGCATCATGATTATTCCCATAGTCATGTTAGTGACTATTGATTCATTGTATAGCCACTCTAAAGTGGACCCCACAATGGATCACTCCATAACACCCTCCACTATGGTGTAGCTGATGCCTTCCCTTCCCCAAGGGTGGGTGGGTATCAGTCAGGTACGTCCTAGTGGTGCAAAGTTAACCCAGCTTGTCCGAGCTCCATGACATTAAACATCCAAGCCCCATCATCCTCATCAAACGATGTTAATCTATGTCCTCAACCCGGGCATTATATGTGGGGTTCCCCATCTCAAACATTCTCTTTTCCCACCTGTCTCCATAAGAGTTAGATAACTCCTCACATAGAATGAGATCTTATTTATCGGAGCAGCGTTGGAAAATGGGGAAAGGGAAAACACCTTGGTGTAAGCCCGTTACATTTCTTGTAGAAGGTAGTATCCTTACAACTGAATTCTTATTCCATGCCAAGGAATAGAGGGAGGGAAGGGAACTGGGTTATTCATCATCCCATACCTCTCCCATGGGAATTTATCACCACCTAGGCCTCCATCTTAGAGTATGTACCAATCTCAATATCATTGGGCTGTTAACCACACAGAAGCCCCTGTTTACTCCTTGTGCCGCTAACCACGCATAAGCCCCAATTTCAATTTGGGGCCACTAACCACATGTAAGCACTAATTTACATCTCACAGACAGACCTTTCATGACATGATCGTCAGGTCACTATTGCCTCTTGATTATCATACCGAGAATGACTCACATGGCCTTAGAGTATGCACCGACTAGGACATCATCTTCGGGCATCCTATAGTGTAATCCCCAAAAACCATTCCGAACTACATGGACATTTATCCTTGCAATGGAAATATATGTAGGAAGCCTCCCAGAGGTTCAATCCCAACAACCATTGGTCCCAACCATCATCACATTGGTTCACCAACCCCTCCTGAACTATGTGGACAACGATCCTTTACAAGGAAAGTTACGTAGGAATCCTTTCTGAGGTTCATTCCCAAGATCCATTGGTCCCGAAAACCTTCACATAAATTCCCTACACTATCCCAAACTATGTGGACTTTTATAATTTCCAAGGAATGGTATGTAGGAATCATCCCAGAGGTCCAAGCACAACACCCATTGGTCCCGACTACTTCACGACAGTCAACCTCTATCCTACATGATGTTAAATATCTTGAAACTATCATGAAATATGTGTACATTGATCCTCGCCAAGGAAAGGTATGTTGGAAGCCTCTCTGAGGTTCCATACCACCAATCATTGGTCCCGACCTTCTTCACGTCGGCTAACACACCATCCCAAACTCCATAGATTTTGATCCTTGCAAAGGAAAGGTATGTTGGAATCCTCTATTAAGTTCATGCCCAACAACAATTGGTTCCAACCCCTTTCACATCCACTCACCAACACCATCTGAACTATGTGGTCTTTTATCCATTCTAAAGAATGGTATATAGGAAACCTTCCGGAGGTTCAAGCCCAAATACCATGGGTCCCGACCTCTTCACTTCAGTTCACCCCCCTTCTATGACATTAAACTGTACTCCCCTTTTATCCTTCATGACACTAAACTATCCCCTATCCAATGGTAATCCATTGTGATCCTTTATCCAGCTGTCATCAATTGTGAACATCAACCAGCGGTAAGCTGTGGGAACCACATTCAATAGTAATCCATTGTCAAGCCAATTCTGTGGTAATCTATTGTCAACCCCATTTTTGGGTAAGTTATTAATGTCCCCCAATCGATAGTAAGCTTTTGAAGTCCCCAATTGATAGTAATTTATCTTCAGATGAACTATATTGACTTCTATTCCCTGCCACAGGATATGTTGGAAGCTTCCATGAGGTTCAAGCCCATCACTCTTGACTCATCTTGATCAATCCCTCCATCACACGTGTTCTAGGGAGATTGTGCCTTAACATGGAGGTTTTATTTCACCTGGATCCCATCCATGAGTCCATTATCACAGGCCTCTTACTCAGGTGTCCCATCTTCCAACCGAAGTATGCAGACAATGATTCCGTACAAAGGGGATACATAGGATTTATTTTCGAGGCTCATGCACAACATCAATGTCACCATCGAGTCTAATCGATCTCATTTTACATCCACTTCACTTAACCATCCATTATCCATCTTGATTCTTACATGGGCCACCAGATACTGGTGAGATCAGGTCAATTCACCTCCTCGTATTAGTGTTCCCTTTAGGGGTTTCTCCCATTTGATCAACTGTAGTCAGTGTTCTGATCATTCTGATCCATCTCTACTAGATGTTAAACCTGCGGCATACCCTGTAGTAAACATGGGAAGCTAAAATAAACCTCTGTGACATGCATATGGAATATAATTACCCAAATTTGACAAGAGATTCCTCGGGTTTCTGTACCCTTCAGAAGCCCTATAATAAGGTAAAGAAACCCAGACGTGCTAGTGTTCCAACGTCAAGACATGCCAGTGATGTCTAATGTGACTACTCCTTGGATCGATGGTTTCTTCTTTGGTTGGACCCCTTGGAATGTCCCGATAGAAGTATTTTAATTAATTGTCATCCACGAAGATATGGCACTGGGAAGTGTTTCATGAACAATGTCTTAATCTATTATAGAGACCCACACTAGGTAACATGTTTTGGGGAGGAATCCACAAAAGGAAGATCTGACATCGCATCATCTGGTTTCGATCAAGGAGAAAATGTTCCTAAATAAGTGATTGAAGATTTTCGCCTTTGGAAAGTAGGAATGCAGGGCAACAGTCAGCACATCCACATCTTCCTCAAACAGGTGGATGCACGCGCACGACGAATGTTCCGAAAATATATATGGTGAACAAAACATGAAGTTCATCTACTCAATAGGGAGATTAGTAGTGTGCGAGACATTAGTTGATTAGCATGACACCAGATCAAGTTATTCAGCATTGGGTCCCACCATGAAAATAGTTGGCCCGATGTGAAACTCACCAGAAGATGGGGTAGTTAGAATGTTGCACATCCTGGTCTGCGATGTTTTCTGTGTGGATCCCTCTTACCAACCATGGATGATAGAATGAAGATGGGGTATTGGATTTCAATTTATTTTTTATACACTAATCGTTTAATCTACCTAATTTTCATTGACCCAAGGAATTGCAAAAGGAAACCGATCACCTCCCACCGACCGATGTAGTGGAAGGGGCAATGTCAATATGGAAACTCTCAGTGGCTCCACCTCATCTGCGAAAATATCCAATACCACATCTATTGGGCGCCCACGCCCCATCTACCATTCTGAATTTGTACAATGAAGGGTACTAAACTACCTCATCTGTCATTATGAGGAGGAGGTGATTATCCCGACTCGTGATATGGACAACCAGGATTTAGAGGCATCTGCATCTCATCGCCACCACCACCCCCAAGGTCCACACAGGGAGCCACTGCTAACCACCCAGACATACAACTATTTTAGGAGCCACTCCACAAAAAGATTCAATGACTCACTACCCTATAAAGATGTTTCTCGGCATGTCTGGGCCAACCCGTTTAGCATCCTGTTCTAAGGGCTCCCAAGGAGGTCACCCACTAGGCCAGACCATCACTGACACCCGGTCCCACAAGATGAGGAGAAGGTAAGCTAGGTGCCTGTACTGTTGTCCATGGTCTAGCTGACCCGACGCTAGCATCAGTCGCAGGGTGAGGAGGACACCCACCAAAGGGTGGAAATGTCAGAAGCTACTATGGTTCGGGAAACTGACGTTTTATATAATCATCCCCCAATGTATGCCGATTAGGAGACCTCATACATTCATCCCAGATCGAGGTCCCAATCGCCCCGTGGGCAGGCTGGTTCGATTCTCCTGGTCGTCGGTGCAGGGAGTGCCCACCGTGGGCCGACCCACAGTAATGACACCTAGTGTGGAGGTCCTCCCTATACAGCCACTGTGGAAAATGCAGGCCCTCCCTGCTTCGAAGCTCCGCATGGAGTTCCACCCCATTCCACAATCAATCTTATGAGGGACCTCCACACGATGGTGAGACTCAGAATAGAATCCTATCCCGCACTCATTATGTCGGGTATGGGGTCGTTCCTCCTGCCATAGACAACAGTTATGAAGATGTTACCCATATGGTCAATCAGTAGTATGGGGGCCTTCCCTATATCCTTACAGCAGTTAGAAATGGTATCCTTTCCTCAGAAACTGGAGGGGTTAATGTCAGTTTTTCTTCACTAACATGCATCACGAAGTTCCTACTTGTGCCCCTATCTGCTCCGGCAGAGGTCCTACCCATGCCAGTTCTTTCCACAGAGTTTCCATTTTCACATTAGTCTATGTACTTAGAGGTCCTATATTGTTTCCCTACGATATCATTCAAGGATATCCTCACACCCTAGTTCACTCAAGTAGATATCCTCCCCTCCCCAACACCATTACAACCAAAGGTCATTCTTGTGCCAAAAATCTACCAAGTCCTGAAGAACCATCCTGGGGTAGGAGGGAAGGTTGTCACCACTGTAAAGAGAATACTGAGAAGATTCAGACTAAGATTAATCCATTTTTCATCTTAGATTATGAGGCAGAATATGAATCATTGATGGAACCCTCTCTTAGATCCTCCATGTCGAGAGTCAGGGCATAAAAAAGGCACATCATCCTCATGCTTCTAGAATGTGAGGTCAATCAGATTCATGCCCCCCTGTGCAAGTACATCCTGGAGGATGAAAATTTGTATGCTCCATGTGTTCCGACCGTGACATCATCACCAGAAGAACTCTCAATTTTTACTAGAGATCAGAGAGATCTATTCTGGGTACCAATGGTGGATGAGCAACGACTTGGTATATCCCATGCATCCTTAGTCACCATGCCAGAAACTGCAGTCGTCATCCCGTTTTATTGTGATTTGGTGGCCAAGTCACTGCACTCGTTGGAGGATAGCCTGCGATGTTGTGGTTTTCCAGCCCTCTCTTTTTATTCTCCACTAGGCAGCTTGCTGTCTCAACATTCTATGTTAGTAATGCTACTGATTCCCCAACTGCCTCCAGTTAACAAGTCGAGCAATGAAGGCCCATACCCTGAGTTTGGACCATGGAGCTCGTGGGATATTCTCACAGTATACCATTTCCCGATGATTTTTTGGTCGGCTATAGAACTGAATATCAGTGCGCCAGAGTCACTCACCCCGGAGGAGGCTGGATGCTTTTTCCAAACCCCCTTTGTGACTCATTTCTATCAGTGTCATCAATGAGTGGCCTACCCCAAGAGTCACATGCAGTTTGAGGAAATTGGACAACAGTTTTTTTTGGTTGATTAGACCACACTCCCCATTGCCCAATGCCCTGAGTCACTGAGTCTCCATAGCACCCTCCATAAAAGATGTGTCCATAGCTTTAAAGTGCTCTGTAGAATAATCAAGGAGGCTTCTTACCAAATTCATATCCATGAATGGGGGGAAGTACGTGGCCCTCCATTTCAGTTCTCTCCAGTGAAAACTCGATTTGTTGGGTGATATAGAGGATATGCCTTGGGGAAGGGTTGTGGTTAGAATGGGCAACCTGCCAGTGGGTGAGAACGAGCATGAGAATCTTGGAGAGGACATCCATCCCGAGGGAGTTTAACACCTTGTTGATCCATTAGGAAATATTAATGTTCAATATAGGAATATAGTGGGTCTTTCGAAGAAATAGAGGCATTAGTCCTTAGCCAAAATCCCAACAAGGGTAATGAACACCTATGAGCCACTAAACCCTCTGACCCATTTGGCTCAGTGCAGAAGGAAATATACTATCCTAAAAAATCAATGTTGCATTAGCAGCTCAATGAGAAAAAGATAATGGTCGATGACCTCCTTGCTGAATTCACCATAGTGTGATGACTAGACTATGGTAATCCTCAACCAGTGTATTAGGGGTAGGTAAAACATCCTCTTGATGAATTTCCTCATAGTGACCCTAACCATCCTTCCCACGTAGAAATAGTTGAGTCCGAAACATATGAGTAGAGTGCATGGAATGAGTCTCCAAATCCATCCGAGTGGCCATACAATCTTCGGGACCCATATTAGGTTACCCCAGCTGCCCACCATGTCATTCTGTCAGCCTCTCCATGAGTTGTTCGGACCACTTATCATGTTGAAGAACCATCCAAAGCGCTAGTGGTTTGGGATCCCTATGAAGATAGGAACCCCCACCCATATGATACAATGGCGACACTAATAACCCGTCTCGAGGAATTGGAGATGCGATAGGTGGCGATACATCCTAATTGAAGGCCATATCCATCATGGGTGGATGATATGCCAGCACCCCTGGGTGTCAAAAGTCCCACCTGTTCCCCTTTAAATAAGAAAGGGGACCTGGCACAGCACCTGTTCCACTTTATCTCATGCTGTGGCCACATATTGGGAACTCCAATGTGGAAGGAGGCCACCAAACTCTGATGCTTCGTACATACATTGGAGGAGCCACTGTACCTTGGGATCAACATCCCTTTATTTCCAAATCAAATGGAAAAATTCCATGGTGATATAATAAAGAAAACATTTATATAACTTCAAACACAAATACACATCAACAGTTCCAATCATCACTCATGTCATAACTCTAAGAAGCTTGTTTATTTTGTTGGATAGCTGGATCCTTCTCGGACATCTCTTACACAAGATTTGGTCTAAGTAGCTTTCATTTGCAAACATCATCATAGAAAGTTTTTGTTCAACATCACTTCCTAAAAATAGATTCATATAGATCTATCTAAAAACTTGAGTAGAAACTATTGTTATATGATAACTCCAAAATTGGATTTGTTGATCCCATATTCCTTTTAATTCCACTGAGTAGACTCTTAGTATGTCCTCATGCTTTGAAAAGTCATTTCAGTTTGGCCATCAGTGTGGGGGTGATAGGTTGTGCTGAAATTAAATTTAGTACCCAAAAAATGTTGAAGTCTACTCTATAACATAGAGGTAAAACATAGGTAAAATTCCAATAGGAATGACTGTGTATCCCCATGTATCCTCACCACTTCCTTCAAATATATCATTGAAATTTGTTATTGAAAAAATCTTCCCTAATAGAAATAAGTTGGAAGTCTTGGCCAGTCAATCCACCACAACCCATATCACATTTTCTCCTTTAGACGTCTTTAGGTGACTACAAACAAAATCTAAAGTGACATTTTCCCATATCCATGTCAGTATAGGAAATGGTTGCATCATCCCTTTGTACTTTTGGCACACTTCTTTATCCTTCTGACATGTTTATCAGTTGGAGATATAATTCACAGTCTCCTTCTTCATGTTCTCCCACACGATATTTTATCCATAATCATGGTACAACTTGTTACTTCTAGGATGGATACTAAAAGATGAGATATGTCTATTTTAAAATAGATACTCATTTATCTCAGGTGAAAAAGGCACAAAAATCCCAATTCCAAATTGGATGACACCATCCTCATCGAGTAAAACTCATGTATATTCCCTTCCATTAATTATTTTACCTTATTTTCAAGGTCAGGATCCCCCATTTGTTCCTCCTTGATCCTCTCTTATAAATATGGTGGTCCATTAATTTGTAAAGCTTCGATTTTTTCATTGTCTTTATGGTTACCGAATTCATCATTTTCATATCCTTGAAGATACGGTCTTTCTCAGTTCACATCATTAAAAATGTTATAGGTTATTTTATTCAATTAGAAATAACTACCTTGTTCACCATTCCTAGATGGTAATGAATATAAAAATCATAGTCCTAGAAAAAATATAATCATCTTCTTTGAATCATGTTTAAAAACATCGATTTGAATATATACATTAGATTTTTTTTAATCAATATACATGTCACACTTCTCACCATAGAGGTAGTCCCACTAGATTTTCAAGGAAAATATCATAGCGGCTAGCTGAAAATCATGTGTTGTGTATTTTTAATCGTAGAACATAATCTTATGTGAGGTTTTGTCTATCTATTTATCATTATACATTAATACACAACTCATTAAATTATTTAAATCCTATATTATTATCAAAAAACCTTCTCCACTTGTTTGTAGTGTGAGTACATGTATAGTGATTAGCGTCTTCTTGAGCACCTTAAATATTTCCTTGCATTCTCCATCCTGACATAATGTACCCCTTTTCATGTTAATGTAGTTAGTTATCTAGATAATAATAATAAATGTCTCAAAAATTTTAAATAGTACACTATTAAGACAAGAAAACTATAAATTTTTCTGACACTAGTGGGTATAGGACATTCCTCGATTGTATTTTTTGGGGGTCTATATAAATTCCCACAGTTGTGATTGCACGACCCAAGAATGTGACCCTCCACATCCGGATGTCATGGTTATTATACTTGGGAAAAAATCTATCCTTACTTAATGTCACCAACACAATAATTGTATCTTACTCATGTTCCTCCATGATTGTAGAATAAATGAGAATATCATCCATTCATACTAATTTTTTTTGAAAAAGTATATTCAAAATACTATATTAATCAAATCCATATGATTTTTGGTTAATTAATAAGTCCAAAGTTCATCACTAGAAATCATATTACCTATACCATGTAAAAAAGTTGTATTATGGGTATCATAATTTATTATCTTCAGTTGATGATATCTAGAATGAAAATCCGCCTTTGATAAGTTTTATCTCCTTTTTGTTGATTGAACAAGTCATAAATCCTTTGAAGTGAATATTTCTTCTTTATGGTGAACTTATTGAGCTCTTGTTAATTGATACATATATGTATTGATCCATTGTTTTCTTTTGTTAATATCATTGGTTTAACCTATAGTGATAGAATATGGAGTATACATCCTTTGTCTATGTTCTCTGGTAGCTTCTTCATTAACTCCTCCAGTTAAATAATAGAGATTAGGTAGGAGAATTTAGAGATAATAGATGTTCATGATATATGTTATGTTGATAAATTAATATTATAATCTCTGGGAAGTTCATGTAACTCATCGAGAAATACATCAGTGTATTCCCTCACAATGGGAATTTCCTTATATTCGATTGCTTCCTTCGATGCAACCATATGGTACATATATTATTCCTCACCGTGTATCAACACACACACCATTTAAGGATTTTCCAATAGAGATTCGTGATCTTCCTTTCATTTTTACAGGATCATGGGATGGTTAAAAATTTAAAAAGATATTTCATTCCCCAAATAGTTGATGTGTGATATATATAATTTGATCCAATCCATCCCTTGTATAGTGTCAAATTCCACCAAGGGAATTATTACAACATTCACAGGAAGTATATTCCCACATATTCTAATAAGATGAGTGTTCCACCCTTGGGTTTCAATGATTTCACAACTATGTGTTTTATTGATATCTCTACTTCTAGGTATCGAGGATTTCATTCAATTTTTCATCAAATCATTCATATCATAATGGAATGTGTAAAACTAGAATCAAATAATACTTTTTCCATTATTATGTTAATATGAATTCTTCCTTGTAAGAATTCATGTTTTTTTCTCCACTTTAGTAGTAGTGATGACATAAGAATTCCCTTATTCTTTTGTATTTAGTGTAAAATAATAGTAATTACTTTCTAGGACTTCAGGTTCACTATACTATCTTGGAAAGTTCCCATTATCCATTAATTTTAATCATAGAACCATAACCAGTTCTTTAGGAGGCTCCTTACTTCCATCCAATATTTTTCTCATTTTCTTCATTACTATTCAACATTCATGAGCATGTAAAATTCTTCTCCCCCACATGAAAAATCTACCCATTTCTTTGAGGAAATTCTCATGAATCTTCTTCCATAATTTTAGACATGTGGTTGGTTGGATCGATTTTCCTCTTTTTTCATTTGTCCCACCATCTTGAAACTACATTATTCTCTTATTATCTCCATGACTGTGGGACCATTCTCCAAAATGCATCTCCAAATTGAGAGCACATCTATCCACTTCTACATAACTCCCAATGTATCAGATTGATATATCCATTCAAAGGTGTTTTTTAAAACAACTAAAGAATATATATATATATATATAGTTTTCACTCAATGATGATAAAAGGACTACAAGTGTATCTTGAATACCTTATGAAGTTTTCTTTATAATCCATGATAGATTCCACATCTTATTTAATCATATCTATAAATTATCCCTCTACTTATTTATGAAGATTTAGATGGAAAACATGTGAATAAATGTTTTTTCTTAAAGCCTTCCCACTCAATATCTTGTACTTCATCCATAATCATGATGTAATTTATCAATTCCCACTATAGATCATATTCTCCACCTAAATGATATATGAGTAGAGTTACACTATCTTTCACAAAATAGTAGAGAATGGAAAATATATTCTCTATTATGTTAACCAAAGATTCTTCATGGGGTGATCATGAGGCATGAATCCTCTTCCTGTGGTGACATGGAGGATTTGAGTTCCATTTCCGATTCCTCTTCGGCTCGTGTCTCGGTGGAGGTTTCGTTTCCATCTCCGTTTTATGCCTGTTGAAGCTCCAACCGTCGTCATTTCTCTGTTTCTTTCCTGGTTCGATGACAAGTCCTTGATGGCAGCCTTCAGGTTGGGTTGTTTCATGGATCGTCCTCAGTGGTCTTCTCTCGTATTTGTAGAGCTGCTTCATAAACCGGTGGTAAGGTATTGGTTTCCCTTCTCCATGGATTCTAGTTGTTCCTTCGGGTATTCTATGCAGTGGTGGGTGAGGTTCTTTTTCATTTGCGGCGTCGAGGTTCGTCGAGGGTTCGTGGGCTCAGTATTTCTTTGGAGGCTGGGTGTGGTAGAGTTTATTCCATTTGTGGTCGGTCGGGTTGTCGCCTCGATCTTTGTCTGCTGGAGTGCTTTGGGTGGATTTCAATGATCTTCTTGAGCGGGTTTTGTGGCGACGACAGGCTCTACAGGACGGTCTGGTTCGTTTGTGGTGGGGTTGTGTATGGGAAGCCTGCCTATGCAGTGATGTTTTTCTTCCCCTGAATTGATGACTTCATGAATTGGTTCAGTTTTTTGGTTTTCATCAGTTGATTTGGAATGGTGGTAGGTGTTTCGTGAATGGTTTGGTTTGCTAAGGTGGGATGTTTTTGATCCGGACACGACTTCAGGAATTGACTCCATGGGGTTTTTAGAGATGGCAATTCAACTTTGCAGTGTTTTTTTTGGATTTGGTTATTTAAAAGGGTATGGAATCAGCCATTGTATTAGGCCTAAGCATTGACTCATGACACTTGATTGCCGAATTAATTTTTAATGATGAAGATCTTCTTCAAGTTCAATTGTTGTGGAAGAGCAGTTCAGTGATGTTATCCTAGATTTAATCTTTCTTCCTTCGCGTGTAATTGTCTTATGTCCATGATGTCATTGGGTTTCTACCCCCTTCATCCCTTAAACGAGGGCCTTATCATATAAAATAATTGAAGGCCTTCTGGACATTGGATGTCAATTATCCCTCAAATGGTTCATTTTCTTAGTTTCTCATGGTTCCCATCATTTTCTAAAATATAAATCTATTGAAAAAACACATGTCAATAGGCCAGGAATAATTTATTCTTTTCTAAAATTTAATCCAATGGGAAATATTATGGGATAAATATGTTTATAATTTTTCTAAAACAAAAAGTATTGGATGTTTACCTATAATTATTATTATCATGGGGTTTTTGAGATAATTTCTCTATTCCAAATTCAATAATTAATTAAGTGGTTCTTCGATATAAATTATAGAAAACCTACTTTTTCTTACATGACTATTTCATTATTTAATTGTTTGAAAAAATAATGGAATTTTGATACAGGATCAAATGGTTTTGTATATTGGGAAAATTAGAAACATAAATAAATTATACACGAATAAAATAAATGAATTTATTTAAAATCATTTGTTATCCTTCTAAATCACAATTTCTATTTAGTGCATATAGTCATGTGAGAATATACATCAAATAAACGGTTGATATAAAATCCCAATAAGAGTATGAATAAGGAAAAAGAATAAATATAAAATGCTTGAGCATAATCATCATCATTATAACATACTCATAGTATCGTCGTCAACATCAGGTGGGAAACAATGGATATGGAATGTGGAAAAGCCTAAAAATGAAACATCATGTCATAGTGTTTAAATACCAAACATAGTTATTTACAAATATTTCATTCTGTTCATGGATAACATGTGTATATAATAATAATGATATCACTGTGAACAAATCTAGAATCATGTTCATGAATATTACACATTATACTAGGAGAGACATCTCATTACCCAGTGCATTGGAGGGATATATTATTCTGGGCCCCCATCACATCATAATATTTATATAATCTTCCATGTCACATTGGATGTAAAACAATAATAGTCATGGAATAACCCTTGTAATGGAACATTTTTCATATGTATTTATTCTATTATGATCTCATGAATAATATTGGGCAGACTAATTGGAAAAAGGAAAAACATATTTGGTGTTGAAATAATCATTCTAAAGTGATGAATACATAAATAAAGAGGAGTTAATACATGGTTTGGAAAGAAGTGTTTTTGAAAATCAATATATTTGACATCAAATAATTTTTGGAATCATTTCTATCACATAAAATAAATGGTAAGAATAATGAAATGTTATTTAGGAATAAATAATGGAATATTTGTACCATAGATTTCGTGAAAGAGGGATAACTCCATGAAAAGTAGTTGGTTTCGAGAATACCCTTACCTTATATTGGAATACGTTATTAACATGCTTTTGGTATACTGAATAATAAAATTATATTATTTAATTAATTATGAACATATTCTATAATAATTTAAGTTATTATATTTTTTTAGGTTCACATATGGCTATTTTGATGAGTTACTGAATTCGGTTTCATCGTTCTGCGAGCGTTTGTTTGCATGTTTTCATTATTCGTTCACATGTATGTAATTATAGAAGTTCTTGTTAAATAAGAATAAATTCCAAAAGTTAATTATATTGCATTTATGAACTTATATAATGATAAAATTTCTCATATATCATTTTTGATTCTGTAATGAGGATGACTCTTGGAAAAATGTTAATGATAAATTTTCAATTTAATTTTGACGGTTTTTGGATCTTTAAGAACTAGTTTTTTTAAATTTTAAGGTATATTATAGTTTTATAAGAATAAAGAAATTATTAAATGCATATTAATAACATATTTAACCATAATAATGGTTTTATGACCATCCTCGAAGGTAGTAATGGAAGATGAAAAATCAACACCCGCAATGGTGGTGAACTGACATATCACAGATGGTATTTTCATTTTTAGTATAAAAGAATAAGAGAAGGGGTTTGATGATGGATATTCCATTAACACAATAAAATTTCAGTATATATATATATTATATTTTAGATATCATTCCACTTTTTATTGTCTATTTAAGGAGAGGATAAAAAAGGAAACTAATTAAAAGAGAATGATTGGGGATTTCATCTATAGAATTTTGGCACATTGAGAACTTCCTTAAGGAACTTGGGTTTGGTCTTATGTTGAGAATATCAGATCATGGACATAAGAAAAAAGATTGGTAAGTGAATTTGGAATAATATTGACAAGTTACATGGAATATAATGTGTGAGGATAAGATGTGGTGAGAGGTGATATTTATAGAGGAGGGTGTTTTTTATTGTCAGATTCATTAATTTATTTTTATGAGTAAGACTGTCAATAGTGTTGAATAATATGCCATTTTAGATAAAATATTTCAAGATAATTACAACCAATAGGTTATTACATCATATTCTCATCATCTATGACTCAAAAATTAATGTATTTAGATTATAATATTTACTACTGAAAATTTACGTTTTTCACTATTCACACAAAATTCAACTATTTTAGAAAAATCCAAAAAAATCACCCTATTCATTTTTCAAAGTGAAAATTAAAAAAAATGGGATCTATTTTATGAAAATAATTTTACAAATATGAGGAATTTAGTTTTTAAATAATATCATCATTTATTTGAAAAATGTCTATTTTAATATTATAATCTACTATAAGACCCCTTTAAAAATTAATTAAGGTCTAATTAAATAATATTATAATAAAAATTCAATTAAATATTAATTTCTGAATATATTTTATGAAAATAAATTTCTATTAAATCATTAAAATAATTGTAAATAATTATTTACATTTTACAGAAAACAACACTTAATTAATCTATTTTATAATATTTATTTACTTATACCACAATACAATTGTATCATATTTTTTGGTTCCAGGAATAGTGGAAGCATGTCATGGGTGGGGCCGAACATAAAATTTGTACATATTCGATGATCAATCATAGATCTATGTGACGATCAATTCTATAATCCACATAATTGGGTCAAAGAAATAGACAATGATGAATTGTGCCAAAACTAAGAAAGAGGATCATCAAATTTTTTTTAAATTTAATATAATTTAGTAAATAATTGTATTTTTTCAAATTATTTTTTATTTAATTAATCTAGTGACAAATCTGTGGTCCATTATCATTGCATTTTAGAAACCTTGTATAGATTTACTCTATTATTGGTCCACATGTGTTCCAAAAATCTCCAAAGTCGAAAAAATAATCTCTATGTTCTAGCATAGAATATACTTGTACATTCGTAATTGTCCATTGAAAACATCAAAAAACAATTAAAATGTGTTCTCCTTGACCTGGACTTGGTGGATTGCACTCTGTTCATGGAGTAGGGTGCTCACTAGGCCCAGGAGGATTCTCTAAATCAATTTTTCACAACCAATACAATTGAGATTAGATCTCGTAAGAAAATAACATAATTGGGTATTTATATTGCTTGGGTTAAAATAAATAATTTTAAATGTGGCTTTAATTATTTATTTCATCCTAGAAAATAACCATTGTCAAATAATATTAAAAATATCATTATTTATCAAACTATTCTAAACTTGCAAAGCTGCCTAAATTTTAAGAATGGCGTCTAACAACACACCAAGAAACCCACAGAGAAAGAAGTTAATAATACAATTACCAGTTACCTCATAAAACACATACTGTGTAATGTATCCATTTATGTAAATATCTCTAATCCAGAAGGCTTCATGCTAGTGCCATCAATATATATGCTCGATGTCTATTTATTTGACTTCCCAGAAAATGAACTAGCCTTTAGAATACCATGGCCATGGATTTATTTATGTTATATATTTTCCATCAAAGGGGCCAAGAAAACATATTCTCTTAATAAATAAAAGGTAAAAATCCTCTCTCAAAATATTCATTAACGTAATATTACTCATGAAACAGTCAACATATCCTACCTCACCACAGATATCTATCACCATAGTTTTTCTCAATACATATAAGTGCACGAGTCATAATAATATTTATTAAAAATCCTACAGTCTATGTACCAATACACATGTCTGTATATAGTAATATCGAATGATAAATATAAATTTGGATTTCCTACTATTGGGTTTCAATTTATTAAAATCCTACTGGATATTACCATGGGAGTACACCATGAGAAGGGGTCTCAGAGTCCTATTACTATCAACCATTGATAGGTCGTATCATTCCTATCCCTCAAATGATATCTTCAGTCTACATAACATTTATTCAAGAAAAGTGTTGTGGCACTTCCAGATTATCATCACTGTAGGGAACTCCTATGACCTTTTAGTACAATAGTTACTCTTAGGACATTATAACAAATTATAACATGTAGAAGAATAATCATGATTTATTATCTAGTTTATTAATATTCAAGGCAATTAATACATGATTATCAAAAGTTAATTAGAATTTCGTTCTAGGGAACCAAACAAAAAATATTTTAATTTATAAAAAAACATAAATTTTATTTATACTTTTATAGGTTAATTCAATATTCTAAAGACCATATTACCCTTCCTAATGGCTAGATTACTATTCCAAAAGCCATGTTAGTATTACAACTATATGGGATATTTTTTTCATTTTAATACATATTATTTCATCCATTCTTCATTCATTAATATTTTCTCTTAATGTTATATATATATACATATATTCATCATAAAAATGAATATTAAGTTATTAAACTTATGTTTTATTTCTACATCATTTTTTGTTAGTATGGTCTTTCCAAAGGATCCAAATATTTTTATTATTATAATATTAATTTTATTATTTGTTGTCCCACTATAATATTTTTCATTGTATTGGTTTGTTTGATGAGTAATGTTGTAGAATTCATTTATAGGAATAATTATCTTTTTGTTTCTCTATGTGATATATGTATTTAAAGATATAATTATTAGAATAGAACTTCCATTGATAAAATTTTGGGTCATTACATACCTTGAGATTGGTGATATTATAAATATCCACATCTAACAACATCTCATCCTTGATATGTTCCTCAATAGGTATTCTTAAAAAACTCAGGACACTTTGTCCAAATTCCAGCCTTCTATTCCCACAACTCTTCATGAACTTGCGTGTGCGTCCTTTGAACCAAGACTAGATAAAAGGATTTTCTTCAGAACACCATCACTCTATTATCAACTATCTAAATAATACACTTCATAAATGAATTGTTTGGTGCCAACTCAGTAACCTCAAGTTCTTGCATAGGTATAAGAGTGGGCTCGTACATTTAGAGCGATGAAATCTATAAAAAAATTATACATACCTTGATATTGAAGATGAACATTCAATTTATAGAACATCATATCATAGAATTCAATGATTTTTAATTTCTCAATGTACCACGGTGCTAATTTACTTTTATTCCTAAGAAAACTATTCGTTATACAAGGAGACACCCACTAGAAATATATGTTTCCCATAGTTAACTCCAAAGATCATCTCATTTAGTCAGTATAAGACTGATACCTACATTGAGATGTTAGAAGATATTAATTACTCAAATTACACATCTCCAAGGTCTCTTTTACCATTATTTTCCCAACATATGAATTTTCATCTACCTCATGATAAAAGAGAATTAAATGAAATGGTCACCCATATAGAGCCTAAAACAGAACCATCTATATAAAAAACTAAAAGATATTATTATAGGTAAACTCCAATATAGCTAAGAAATCCTCCCAAGATCATATGAAATCTATAATATATTCTCTAACCATATCCTATAAGGTTTGGATAATTCCCTCATACTTCCCCTTATCTAAAGGTTGAAAGGCTGTACTCGAATTCAAATGAGTACCCATTTCTTTATGTAATCCTTTCCAAAACTCATATGTATCGTGGGTATATCTATTTGATACAACACTCAAAAAAAAACACCTTTAAGACATATGATCTCCTGAACATAGAGATTTCCTAGCTCACCCGTATATTTTATCTCTTTGATTGGTGTATTGTGACACCCCTTAATCAATAGATCAACTACCACTGAAACGGTGTATTGACCACTCTGGGTCCTTGTAGACCATTTCACTGAGTCTGTGGTCACTTTATTCAACTTCTATATAGGGAATGGAGGTTGTTGGAGTAACCCTCTAATAATATAATGTTAATCCATAATTCTCTAACATATTGTATAATGATATACATAACCTAAAATGTATCTCTTCCTATCTGACCGGTAGAACTATCTTATAAAATCATGATAAAATGTGATCACCCTCAGATATACTTCCCACCATAATTCTTATGAGGCTCTCAAAAATTCATCTTTCAAGGAATAAGGAACTATTACCCTACCATAAAATAGATGTACACATCCTCTATCCAAAAGACACCCCAAAAAATAAATGTTTTCATCCAACCAATCATTAATCATGATACACTCCATATCAAGATCCTAACTAGCCTTCACAAATTCCACCAAAATATATGTTTTCACTAGTGGTGAAAAAACCACTACCCCCTCGATCCTATTTTATTCCCACTATCCAGTCTCCAAAGAAGGCCGAAATCTTATTTACTACCTTTGATACTATCTCTATAACTTCCTACATTGGCCTCCTCAACGCATCAATAATCACATTACCTATGCCAGGATAATACCCCTTCTTTCAGTAAAATTTTGGTAAATAATCCAACCAAAACCAGTGATGGTTATTTATTTCATGCTAATAAAATTTATTCCACTAAATCTTGTTTTGTATATACGTGATGATTTAGGTCAATGATTTCGTTATATCTTTCCTTCAACTTGACTCTCATTCTCTACCCTAGTGCGGATTTTCATGATGATAGTTTCATTAAATGGATTATTCTCTAGCTTCTATTGTAGATATCATCCTCAGATATAGATATTTCTCACCCTTTGGTGGTCACTGGAGGTCATGAGATGTGTAGGGAATGTAATGGTTGGCCTCTTGGATCTGGTTCAGTACATTTGAGGGTGATCTGTGCAGCAGATCGTGATTTGGCATGTGGAGATCGGGCAATGGTGTTGGATTTGGGTTTGATTTTCACATGTAATTGTCTCAATAGATTCAGTGAGGAAGAGATATAGTTATGGAGTAGGCAGAAGTGATTGTTGTGTGTGGGTGGGGGTGGGAATGTTCATGGCTACATATCTAGAGTGGGTGCTAGCAACGGAGTTCAGACAACTTGTCCTCGACTTTGATGATACTATAGAGATACATTGGTCTGTGTTGTTTGATGGGGAATTGTCCCAGACAATTACTAGAATGCGATATGGAGGCATTAGGGTGGTGAAGACTACCGTTACAGTTTCAACAAAGACTTATTGTTTATGGTGGTGTTAAGGTGTTAGTATTTTTCATTGATGGGGTTTTGTTATTCATGGCCAGTTTGGACAATTTTTTGTTGGGTTTAGTGGTAATGGTCATTGTACTAGTGGGATCCTTATGCACATATTTAATGCCATGAGTATGTACTTAAATATTTCTATGAGTTATCCCTTACATCAGTTTAAAATGGATTGTAGTTGTTCTTGTTCATTTTTAATAAATAAGGATCTCCCAAAAACAGTTGAGTAAGAAATTATCACCTGGATCAAAATAACCCCTAATCCAATGTCAGACGTGTTTCCGTACATATAATATCCAAATCAGAGATAAAAAAGTATTATAATTAGATCCAAAACCACCCCTTCTTCATCTATATGAATACTTCTTCATACATATCAATCTATTCAAACTATACTCCCTTCTTAGTAATTGTGGTCATAACTACTTGTAAGTGAGAAAATTCTTGAATGATTATTTCGTAGAATCTTGAAAATCATATAATACAATAAATCCAAAATCCATTACCAAGATACTCAGAATACATTACATAATCAACCCTATTTGGATCAAATAATATTAATTATTTAGAACCCATTAGCCCATGAATAAAAACCAACTACAACCTAAAGAGACATTCTGAGTATTTGGTATAAAGTTAATGTGCATAAAGCGTGATAAATGAAAATTGATGTGTCTATAATGTGATTTTAATGTATTAGTGTATATATATATTTCACTAATGAAATGAACAATGAAAGAATCTATGAATGGGTGAAATATTTTTTTCAAGCGAGCCGTGAACCTTATCAGAGTATTCTTCAGTCTAAAGGGAATAACTAGATAATTATACAACTGATACCAGCTCTAAAATGATTCCTTTTGGATTACATTAACTAAATTGAATGTTATAGTAGCCCAAAATAACATAAATCATATAGAACTATAGATATCCAATAAATTGATCAAAAAAATCAACATTTCATTGAAATGATACCATTTATTCACAATGATTTGGTTCAATTTCTAATAGTCCACACAAAGAAGAAGGCTTCTATCTACCTTCTTGGAAGACAATGATGGAGCACCCTATGTGTAATTTATAACTCGTATGAATCCTTTATCATTAAGATCATATATATACTTTTTAAAATATTTCAACTCAATTAATGTCTTGTGATATAGTGAAATCGGAATTGGGCATGCACCTCTCATAAGCTTGATCTAAAAGTCAATTCCCCTATATGGAGGAAACCCGATGAAATCATATTAAAATACATCTCGAAATAGGTCAAGACCAACTTTAAAATAAGGGGATCTATCATCTAATCCACTATTAGGATAATGTTTTCCAGCTTCTCTAATGAAATTTCTCTCAAATGACGATCTGGTCCCACTCTACCTCCTTCAATGTCTCATTCAATAGTTATCACAGACTACCCCCCACCTTAAGAGAAGATAATTTTACCTATCTCGGATAAAATATTATATCTGTATGGAAAATGGAAAACTGTTCAATGTCCTAGATCAGATTAAACAATGTCATCTCTAGGATTATGAAGATCCAAACACGATCAAAGATAGAAACCACCATCATACAATATATATATATATATATATAAAGTAGATGCAAATTCATTATTGTGGTTGTATCTAAGTAGATAAGATAAAAAGTTAATTTATCCAACAAATCCAACCCAATGACCACTTCATAATATATGAATGATATGGGTTCTATTATATAAAAAATAAGTAGATGGAGTACTAGATAATGGAAAAATACCATGGACTATGGAAGGTCCCTCTACACTATTAGTTAAAGACAAAT
Source organism: Viscum album (assembly GCA_963277665.1). Lineage (NCBI taxonomy): Eukaryota > Viridiplantae > Streptophyta > Magnoliopsida > Santalales > Viscaceae > Viscum > Viscum album. The sequence continues at coordinate 2,128,994,769 of OY728119.1, forward strand.
CCACCGCATATTCCCTACCATACACCAGTCAATGAAACCCCAGAGGCTCATTATTTATCTGATTAACTAACAATTTTTGAGTTTTACACCTTCATATAAATTAATAAACCCACACCATGTCCTAATTTATAAATGTGGATATGTAAATCCTTAGAATAGAATTACTTCAGAAGACCAGTCGTTCAACACCAATGACATGTATTTTGTAAAATAGTACTGTCCTTTTAGATTTTTTTTATAAAAATTATAGCTTCTAGAAGAGTGACTACATATAAAATGATTCAAAGATACTCAGATATTCTTGGACTACGAACTATCACCCTAACTATAATCACCTTACATAATCTTCTTAATCCCTAGATGAGAAACTCAATCTTCAAGGGAGAAGGTACCCGTCTGACTATTGATATTTGAAAAACTTTTATTAGCGATGTCTTACTAAATCCCCATCTATATCATCAATTCCTTGAAAATTATTAAATATTAGGTCATTATATCTATGTTCGAAACCTATCATTTTGACTTTAGGAAGTGACCAATCTCAAACATTCCCTCCTTATATTGATCACTTCCTACATAAATTGGATTAAGTGGAAAATCTCGTATAAATCTAGTTGAATATGAATACACAATCATTGAATCCTAATATAGATCAATAGAATCCTTAGCATGTGCCCTATTCTACGCATTAAAGTATGACTCTTCAAATAAGAGGTTCATGAATGTCTCCCATGTCATCCTTTATCATCTACCAACACACATAATGAAATCCCACCATCATAAAGTTATGCCTTGATGAATAATGGATGAATGATTAAACCAATAATCATCTAGGGTATCCCCAAGTAGAAAATACACTCTATGAATTGTGTGTGGTATTATGTAGCTCAAGGGCCTCTGGTGCCTTCTAATGATGGGGGTTATGAATATGAAATTCTTGTACAGATTCAACCATAATCAACAATCCCCAATGGGATCCTATTCCCAAAATAGGTACCAACTGAAAGATTCCTTTTTTTTACCATTTCTATTACTGGAATCTCTAGAGAAATTAAAGAAGAAATCATAGAAGAGTCCTTTTTCTCAATAATTGTTTCAAAGATCTACAAGATACATATAAGGGGATATATTTCAATAAATTCTAAACCTAACATAGAAAAAGAAACAACTTAATCAAAATGACTATGAAAATAATTTTATTAATAGTTTATAGGTTCATAAAAGGGTTTCTAAATAAATGTAACCTAAGAGGACACATTAAAGAATAACTCATTACACCCTAGGCACTACCCAAATCCCAAGTGAAACCATATGTACATGAATATCCGTCATAGCCACACTTATAAACTCATGAATAAAATACAAGATGCTCAAATGAAATAATCTAATGAATAATGCACCAAGAACATTTAATAATTTAATTTTTTGAATTATTTGTGATTAATCTAATGAATGTAATATGCATATATGGCATGTGAAATTACCTTCCAATAATGATTCATGAACACACAATAAATCACATAAATCAACATATAAATAACTTTTATATCAACCAATGTGAGTTTAATCAAATCTTACATCAAACAGAAAAAAATCCATATTTTTGGAAACATGGTGGTCCACTATACAGTGAAGACTAGGAACAAACATAGTTCCACTACCCAAGTCCAGACAATACTATCTCATAGCTACCATATCCCAAATCAAGGAAATTATTAAAACAAGTTAGTCAACCTAATGATATAATAATATTTTGTAACACCCCCATTTCAACCATTGGGTCCAGGTTAGGGGTTTCATACTACCTCATGTGCACTTCCCCATATGCAAGAGTCTTTTGACTAGCAGTGAAGGCCTACCTTGTAATGTGGGGAGACAATGTATTTATTACTCGGTTACATTGGATTATAATAATGGAAGATATAATAAATAAATCAATAAATAAAAATAAATGATTAATCCTCAGATTATTAGAAAATGAAATTTAAACTAAGACCATGTCAAAACATTATGGAATGTCATGAATATAGGCCAATACCAAAAAAAGTATCCAATGTACAGGTAAACCAATATTAAAATAAGTAACATCTAGCCCATGTTACATCCATCATTTTTGGTATCCTCCTGCTAACCATCTCATATTTCTTTCACAAGTCCATTTCCCATCACCATATCCCTAACCATTAAATCTATAAGCTCACTTAAATGACCATGTAGGGTTTAAGTACAATACTCAGTAGAATACCACCAATAGCCCATAACATAATTGCATAAGATATATTGGTTCATTCCAAGAATGTAAATAAGATGTAGATCTAAAAATGAATATCACACATGTAATTAGGATCAAAAGATGTTTTGGAATTTAATGGAGCAGACAAAAGGATTTCAGAGAGACCAAAAATCATCGAGAGAGAGCCTACGGTGTATAGAAGTAGGAATATATGAAAATGATAAAAGAAAATAGTTGAAGGCCATTTTATCTACTAGAAATAGTTTATTGAAAATGTTAATTAAGGATTCAAATTCTATACATATGGGAAAGCAGATATGCCAAAAATCATATTTACTCAGTTTAAAATCCTACATAACTGATTCCTATACTGGATTTCTATACACATCATGAATTGATTTCATGTCCTAAATTTATTTTTTTGGTTCTTACCTAGAAAAAAATTAACATCATGAATATCCATTTATGTTGTGAATCTATCCTATATCTAAATTCCATAAATAGATCTATTTCCATATATAAACACCATGAAAAAACCTCAAATCTATTAAATATACCATTAAGGATGTGAGAAAATATAAAATAATAATCATATTGAGATTTTCTTTGATGAAGGCTTCATCTTCTAGTTATGCAGGTTTTTATATCTATATAGAACAAGGGAAGGATCTCTTTACCCTGAATCTTATTGCTAATATTGTCTCTATTTGTGCATTTCGTCGAAAATATAAATACCTTATGTCTCTATATAATAATTAGTGTAATGGTAAGAAGATCATCCCAAACCATATACCTTCACTAGGGTTAATATTTCATTGGACTTCCCTAGTCCCAATGGATTGACAAGACTAGTTAAATATTCATAAATTAATTCTAGTAATGGATGTGAGTCAAAGGATGTGACATCATATTTTCCTCTAGTAGTTGTAACTCTATCACCAAACTACTGATAGTTTTTTCTATCTTCTTAAAAAGTCCATTGGACTCTACTTTTAATTTATCTATCAAAATCTTCTCTTAAGGATACATCAAGGAGGTTCCTTTCACTATCATGTCATCTTTGATATAAGAATATAAGGAAATAGTCCCCTTTATTTAGTGGTTATGATAATGTATAACAACAATTATCAGATGAAGTAGAAGTGATTAATGTATTTATACCAGGATATTACATGAAATATAAATGAAATTTAGATAATTAGAAATAAGTAACATTTTTTAAAACATACCGTACACTTAAAAATTGGTATCTTATAATATTTATCTCATATGTCATATAAATATTAATACAATTGAATCCAAAAGACATCAAAACTACTTGATTATCAAATAATTTCACCTGAATAATCCATATAATAGATGTGATCTAACCTTCCCTCATAGGTTACTAGATCATCAAATGTAAGTGATAATAATAAGTAGAGTTTAGGGTGATGAGATTTTCATCATAATAACAACAACCCATTCTTATTAAATAGTAGTAATATAAAAATCCCTGATAACTCTTCATGGATTAATTTTTTTTTCATACATTTATAATTCATATGTATGTTTCAACTTTGGAAACTCTTTTTTCATTATATGGATGCAACTTATGAGATAAATTTTGTCATATAAAATTATTTATTTAAATGATATCTTATGTTGGAGGATGATAATTGAATATAGTTTATCATTTTTTCTATAAGATTCATGGAATAATATAACATGCCTAAAAATCATGATTTTCATTCAATATTAAATTTCATATAAATATATATAATATAAATACATGCCTTTATGGAATAACTAATTCAATATTCCACATTCACTAAATCATAATTGACTTTGTTCTATTCCACCTAATATTTTTTTTCATATACAATAACCTAGGTATTCATATCCAAAATCCATTTGGATACATTCAATTCTTTTTGGAGACCTATAATTAACATTAAATTGTATCACATCATACAAAATAACTTTTTATTTTCCATATAAAACACCGATCAAACAAACTCAAAAACACTTTTAGATGTTCTCTCATAGTTGAACCAATTCCTCATTCAAGTAACCACAAAGTGTCCCCCCATGTTCCGTTATGTAATTGATAAATATAAGAATCACTATTTTTAAAATGTAATAAAATATATACCTCTTTAAAAAGTCAATGATACTCATGTGATAAACAGATATATCATGAACATCATTAGACACATGTTTCCCTATACCTATGCCAACCAGTTTTCATCAAATATATACATGAATTTTCATATTTTTTATATTTCCAATACATAGAGTGACCATAGGACATAGATCATTTCAATACAATATAGCTAGATCATACATTCTCTATTTTAATATTATAGACTGAAGAATTTGTGGAATATATCAAATTTCTTTCACCCTTAGGAATAATCACATCACATATCCCTTATATGGATATCTATAAAATATCTAGGTGTGGTTGCACACTCCCGTGGTCTATCTCATTGTTGGTCCTTGATGTTTTGATCATCATATAAGATGAAAATCTAATATTGGTTATTCTCCAACTCATGACAAGATTAGAAAAATACGCAACCACCATTTTATTACCAATGCTATCATGTATACTTTCCAATACAGGGTCTCGAAGAGTTCAAGTTCTCAGGTGAGCTATCTCACCAACCTTAGTTAATAGGGACTCAAATATGATCCATGCCCCACTAATATACAAAAGACACTATGTATGACACTTCATGTGGTCAACCTAGTGGGTTATCTGACTCAAACAATGAATCTTATTCGATTTTTTATTCTACATTATTATATTTTGTATCTCTAAATAAGAATTCTAATTTTGATAACCTTATCATTTCTATATAACATATAATAATTTCTTATTAACATCGATTAAGGATAACTTAATTCTTTACTTTTAGAGGTTAATTATCATTAAATTTCATGAAGAATATCTCTATATATGAATTTATGTAGTAAATATGAAGGAATAATAATGTGAATATTTTCATTTACATGATAAATTTTATAACCATGAAACTCTTAAGAATATTTAACAACACAAATATAAGCTCCTACATATCAAATCATATATGATATAATTCCATATCAACCTTATGTATACTTCACATTAAATGGATTTTTTCACCCATTAAATTATATATAAATATTCTCACATATCTATGTGACCATATCATAAAACTCCTTCACTAACTATTTATTGAGAAATATATATGATGTTAGATAATTTTAATAATTGTGATATTTAAGAATAATATTCGTAACTGGTCAACACTTTTAACATATTCAAATTATTTAAATTCATAACATCAAATTTTATGATGTTAAATTTTGTTTTATATTTATAACACTATCTATGTTCCTAATTAATAAACATGGAACTGTTTATATCAAGTATTTATAAAAAATATATAGTAATTTAAAATTTTAATATACATGGTTATCCTATAACCATTTTGGATAATGTTACATTCACTTAATTATTATATCAAATTTAACTATTTACATATACATTTTCACCATATCGTAAAACAGTTTTTCTATATCAAGTGTAATACCTTTTTTAAATTTGACTGGAACCATATTTTAGGAAATAGTGTTTTTAACTATTCATTATAATGAAATGTAATCCATTACATTTTTAATTATTTTAATATATCCTAAACTCTTTATGATATGTAGTGAAACGTAATTTAAACCTTATTTTGGTATAATCCTATAAGAAATAGATATTTTCACTTTCTAAATGGTAACTAAATGTTACACACTATCTTTGTTTACCATCATATATCATAATTATTTTAGGATGCTGAGTGAAAATAACTTTAACATAAGATTGATTTTTTCCTTTATTTTTTATTTTTTAACCTCTCTGTGTTCAAACACACTCCCACTAGCTTCTTAGATACTTTTTTCTTTTTCGATTATTTGGATAAAAAACAACACAAATCAATTTTTTTAGGAAATAACATATATTTCCATTCAGTAGTAATATTAATAAAATAAACTATTTTTACTTTTCTTATATGGTATTCAATGTTTTTGAAATTTTTCCTTCTGAAAAGATAAATTTACAAAACCTCTCCTACCTTTTTATTATAAAACAGTATATCTCATCATATAAGAGAAATTTTATGGAGATACGACATATTTAAAATTTAACCATCTATGATAGATACAATCCAATATATCAAAATACCTGATTTAGTGAATATTATCTTCTTTATATTAATATAGATATCTAGTTCCATCAATTTTTCCATTTTTTTCAACTGTTATGTATATACACGAGTTTGTAAAATATAAATTATATATAGATATATATTTTAATATCAAATAATTAATTTCTATAACATCCAAATCTAAAAAGGAAATTTCATTGATTTTTCTAAACTGTATTATTTATTATAATAATACATCATATGTAATTAATAAACCTCAATTTAAATAACCTTGAATAATTTATTAGAGAAAAAAGATAACTTTTCAAAAACAATTCTTCTTCCAGTTTGAATTTTTAACCACCAGAATTAATAATACAAGACATGGATCATATACATTATATTCCCAATTAAAATATTCTTAAAACATTTATAATATTTGGTAAATTTTTCTTTATATCATTAACATTGTTATAAATTTTTATGGATTTCAAATATGATGAGTTCCCTCATCATAACAAATCAATATTTAACCCCCTTTAAAGAATGTTTTATAATTAAATAAATCCTAATTTTCTTTATTAGAAAAACCATCTTATTTTATAAAAAATTAATTATTTGAAAATTTTTATCAAGAGATAATTAGATAAAACTGAAAAATTATGATAATTTACACTAAGCATGAAATAACCAATATATTAATCCATCGACTACTTTTTCTCAATTACTTCAAGCTCTGTTCATTTATCTTTTTCATCTTTTTAGCCTTTGTTATATTTAAATCCCTTGTAAATCACATAGTAAAAATATTAAATATTTCAAAAAATAGAGTATAATTATATAAAAAATAATTCTTTACGGAATCCTTTAGTCTTACTAATTCATTAACATATTGAGGCATATTGAATATCATTTGGAATACCCATTCATATATAGTATATGAGATTAAAATTCCATAAATAACTTTTCACCTGATTCCATTGAAACATAATATGTTTCATTGTTATAAAAAATCCAATTAAACTCAATTGTTAAATAATTTAAACAGTTTTTTACTAAGGAAGGAACTGTACTAACTAATAGAATTTTCCTTAAAAATATTATTAAATTTCGAACATTTCTTAGTTACTTTTCTAACGTTACCAATCATCATATTCTCTTAAATTATGTTTCCCCTTCCATGGATTGAAATTATTGTTTATTTTTATTGTGAGGATTTTATTCATATAAAACAAAATGTTTTGTCATATTTTTATCATTTTTAGATAATATTTTATAGTGAATTTTATTAAATTTCATCCCACTAAAATGATGAAACACTTTCAAATTCATCACAAAATTTTGTGGGCCATGTACCATATTCCACTATGAAAATGACCCAACATTAAATTTCCACATTTTTATTTCCATATGGAATCATCCTAATCATATAAAATAGGAGTATTGTATATTTTAGTGAACATATATTTTTCCAATCATCATTTGGGTAAACTTGAGATTATTCCTCTTGTAACCTAACCATTATGTTTTCTAATTATTTTAACCGAAATGAAATATAAAAAACATGGTAACATGGGACAACATAAGGGAACATCGATATGGTGTGAAACTACCCATGGATGTTTGAGTGTAACCATTTTCATGAATTCCATGCTCAATCCAGTGGGACCATGCATTGGTATGAAGCTAATGGGTTGGATGATTGAAGTCATGGAAAGTGAAACATTTGGAATGAATTTAAAACAAATTATTTGATTGGGATTCAATCTCACCATATTATATATTGTTATTCCCAATTGGGTTTTCATGTTTCTAGTGATTTTTTTAGAATTTTATTACCTTCTCCATACCAATTTTTCCAAGCCATATTGATGTGTATCTCAATACATAATCCATAGTTATGTGTTACTAACCCAAAAGTAAAAAAGTCTAGTATATTTTCACCTATCCAAAATCATAATATTCATACTGTACATGAACATTTCATGTGATTTTATTATAGTTATATTAAATTGAAGTCCCATATATTCGGATTCCCAAAGCAATAATTGGCCAAACCAATTCACCTATCTAGACATGGAATAAGTATCTATGGCAATCAATAGTCTGACCCCATGTCCTTCTACTTGGGGTGACTTTACTAAATATAGAATTCAATTCATTTTAACAAAAAATCCTAATATTAAAAATCTATTACAAATAACTAAATTCAATATCAAAACTTAAATTATAAAATAGTGTCATCGTATGTGAAAAAAAAATCAATTTAATACTTATCATTTAAAGCAAAGCTTAATTACCTATATGTAGTTTAGCATTTAATGTAAATAATACGTTATTTATATTATAAAATGTATATAAATATGAATAAAAAATAGAATAAACTATAAAATAAAGAAAAATTATTATATTTAAACAAGAGATGACCATTTATGGAGAATTCATATATAAAGAGTAATTATAAGAACCTTTATAATTTTAAATTTGAAATATGGATATTCAATGTTTAGGAATATAAAAACTTTATAATCACATTCAATATAAACTATTTCATATTATTACATATATTGAACTTCAAATAAGGACTTATTAATTTTGAATAAATAAAAATAAATATGAATAATTCATAATATAAAATATAAAAATATTTATATTCTAGACTTATTTTTTTAATTTATTAATATTTAAGAAATTACCAATTTTATGATTATAAAATAAAACCATTTATTATTAATCAATATAATTTTCATATAAATAAATTATATTTAAAATATTAACATTTAATATTTTTATTAATGTTTAATTATAAATGTTTTGTAAATACTTATCAATTAATTATAAACCTGTTATAAAAAACTATGAAACAAAAATGTTTTAAATATTAAATGTCCCCAAAAATAACTTTTATAATAAATTAAGAATGATTTATAAATTATTGATTTAATTCATAAATAAAAATAGAAAAAATCGGTTTTCCTCACAACCATGGTTTATTATAAACCATGTTTGTGACCACAGATACTTCTGCTTACATAGCTTGGAAATTTATGGTTAAATTATTCCACCACAATTTTCACTATGTCACAGTGTTAATTATAAAATTTTTTGAACTATATTACTTATGTAATATAGAATCCATGACATGCTCTGTTGATGGTTGGCTATCCTTTTAATAAGGGTTAATTCTTAATACCTAAATGAAAAAAAAATTCACTATAACATAGTGATACAAGAGTGGGAATGTTTCAGTCATTAACATTTATGAAATTATCAAAAATGGTAATATGAATTATGTGATGATGGTTTTTTCAAGTAATGGAATTGGTTGATGTGATGGTTTATTTTTCATTTTTTTATTTCCAATGAAATATTTCAAAAATACAAATCATTGGACCTCTATGATACAATTAAAGGGTTTTGATCAAGTCAAATAGAGATTACCTGATGAATTGAAAGTGATTTAAAACCTTTTATGATGATATTCTATGAAATATAAATGAAAACATGACAATGAAAAATTAATAACCAATTTTAATCATACCATACATCTAATAAAATTTCAAACATTGATCATTATTTGATATTCATGATATATAACACTGTAAGAGTAGAAAATATACCTCCTCTCTCTATTAGTATCCACTAGTTTCAACATAATAACCCATCATATGGATGGGATCTATCTATCCTACATGGATTTATAGTTCCTATAATGACAAGGAGAATAATAAAGAGTTTTTTTGGAGATGGGTGTTTTGGTGTAATAGCCACACACCACTACCATCAAATGGAAGTAATATAAAAATCCATGAGAATGCTTCTCATGATACTACATTTTCTAATGTGTTTATACTCATGAGAAAATTTTTGCTTCAAGATACTCTTACATACTCCTTCTAGAGAAAACCATTATCCTACATTTTCCCATATATTATAGTCTATTTAATGATAACTTATGTGGGAGAAAAATAAAGGGTAACTATTTGTTATTTTAGTTTTAACATGAATAGATTGATATATTATACATAAAAATTATAATTTTCATACAATACTATATTTCATATATATATCATATATATACAATGCATTAGGGAATATCATCTACATTTTTTAACTTAATGTGCAAAATTATCACTATCATGAACCAGCCAGGGTACCCTGGTAACCCGATAAACAAGCAAGCCCTGACATATCCCGAAGGGCATTCTGAATCCACATAGGTTAGAGAGTAGCATATAACATTATACTACATGCTTGTGGGAATGATTTTTCCATTAAAAATGTGGAAGTAAAAGAAGAAATATAATATTCATATCAAAAGAAAACTTAACTGGGAGTAATGAACCATAATACAATGAGGAATAAACCATCCAATAGAATATTAACCCAAGTACTAAAACAGAGAAACAAAACATAGGTCCCTAAGGAAACAACTCTTCAAGTCCATGGTTTATTAGCTGGATACAACTCCATGTTATACTTTCCCTTTGCTCGAACCTAGAAGAAGATAATCTACAAACACATGAAGGTATAAGTAGGGTGTGAGATAAAAATATCAGTAGGTCCACACAAATGATTCCATAATATATTCCAATAAAATATTAACCAAAGGAATTTAATTCAATATTAAAGTAATCAGTTTTGGAATTTTAAAGAATATTTAAACAAATCAAGTTATACAGTTCAAATGATAGAACATGCATTATGCATGAACATTACTTTAGGAGAGATGGAATAATTCTAAACCAATGGTTAAAATAAAAACAGTTACATAAAATATATTATGTAAATTTAGTAGGCATATAAATCAGTTGAAAATCATTGGAATATATTTATATCTCAAATATAAATAACAAGCGTGAAACACTGTCATCTACCAAATAGATAAGATATAATTTCTGGCTATAGGACTCCACACTCTCTAAGTTATCACTACAATACGTGTACACATAAATCCTCAAGACACTGGTTATAGAGGAATAATACCAATCACATAAAGGATTCAACCTACTACAAGAATGTTTTAGAATGTTTTAGTAATAGTAGAGTGTGTCCAAAGTACTCACAATATACCTCACGCTTTCATGTGATCGTACAGAATCAATGATTGGAAATTTATATTAATATAGCTTAAATGGAAATTAAATCCAATAATTCCATTTAATTTTCAATTTTATATTTAAAACCAAAACAAGTTTTTATAAAAATCAGGCCTCTTTAACAAGATAAAACCTCTAGGTTTTCTTCATAATAATTCAATCCATTTTCAAAATTTTACAAATTATAAAAATTTCAAAACATGCCCCCAATTCAGTGGAATTGGTGATTTTAAAAAATCAACCATAAAATTAAATTCGACAATTAAATTCAACATTTTAATTTCTTCAATTTCCATCAAAACCTTAATATAATTTTTTTTACAATTTAAATCTCACAAATTCAAATTTCCATTCCCAAACCCAATTTTCCCAAAAACCCCAAATCACTAGAATTGGGTTTCTCTAACAAATCAATTATAATCTATAAGATTCATTTTATGTAAATTTCATTTGAATTTATACAATTGAAACATAATGAAATTATTAAAATTAATATAAACTAGGTATCGTGACATAACCAATTACCTCAATGTCATCGATGTTTGTGGTAAAGAGAAACAACTCGGTGTAGTTCAATACATTTCCTCATGGTCCTGTTATTGTAATAATCGACACACCAATGTTCAATGTTTATAAAGGGGTCCTTGAAAAAATTCATGTTACTTTATTTCAAAAAGGAAAAAAATTCACATGTTATAATCCATACTCTGTTGTGGATAATTTCTAATTTATCATTTAAGTCAAAGTATGTGCTTTCATTACCCCCCTTTAAGAATAATTATATCTTTTACTAAAATCATAAAAATTATCCCAATATTATTTTACATTATTAATTTATAGTTATTATTTTCATTAATAAAGTTATTATATTCTAATAATTTCCAGTATGAATTGTAATTTTTTTCAATTTATCTAATGATAATTTGAAGAAATCATTATTCGATAATTTTCATCATAATTACAATATAATAATATTGTGTAATTATCCCCAATATATTTCATCCATGTATCCTTTTATAATTTTTAAAAAATAATTTTTAAAAAATAATTTTCAATAAATAATCGAAATTACTTTTTTTCAATTTAATTTAATTATACATTTACTATCCAATGATATTTTCATTTCCTAAAACATAAATTATTCTGTTATAATTTTGTGAAATTACGTTTTGATAATTATAGGAATTTTTTATACTCTATTTCATCAAAATTATACTTTGATAATTTTGAAAATCATTCCATGTCATAAATACATTTTAATTATCCTTTTATAAAAATGGTTTATCAGAAATATCAATTCATGGTAGAATCATATAATTTTTTTTTGGAATTATCTTTTGATAATTCAAGGTTGGTCATCATTTTTTCCATAAATTTTTCTATTGAATTATTGAAATAATGGAATAAATGAAATAATTAAATAAAAAAATACTATTAAACTACAAACATGCTTCCCTCTCACAAGTGCAACCCAAAAATCCTCACATAGGTCAACCTCTGTGGATGAAGGACACCGGGGAGGAAGAACAAAACAGATCCACTGGTCACAGAAAAATGAGATCTGAGACTTCTTAGGTTAAATGAATCCAACCATCATTAATGGATGAAACATTTGGGAATTCAAATACCCACACCACACATATTACAAAATATAAAAAAAATGAATCCATAAAATTCAGAAACCAAATATAGTGATTAAAAACAACACATTAATGCATTGATAAAAGAAACTGTTGAAAACGATCTATAACTGAAGCTTTTGAATATCCTACAACATGAAAATGGTGTACGGAGTGTAAGATCTGGAGATGAACAATGAATAATGTTTTTTAAAAATTAAATTAATTTAATATTATTTATTATATTATATAATTAATAAAAAATTATATTAATTAGCATTCTGACCAATCACCCTTTGTGTATAAGATTTATATACTGCCTAGTGTAAACGCCCCATTTCAGACCCAATGGTGGTGCCAAATTTTTCATATGATTCAGGTTTTAAGATATATTAATTATTTAGTAATTAAAAATTGAATAAATAATTAATAATGTTCAAATGAAATATTTTTTCAAGCGATAAATCCCAACACCCAAATAATAAAAATGTTATACCCTATCAAAGGAAACCCCTCATTTCGGACCCATCAATGCACGTGGATTTCCCATATGAAGCACTTTTTGAGAGATAATTAATTATTATTAATAAATTATATATTAAATATTATTTAATATATTTATCTCCTAATCGAGACATCCAAATTTCTAGTGCCTTCAAATGTTATACACCTTCAAGGGTAATCACCATATTTCAGACATAAGAATGTTTTTAGAATTATCATATGATGAACCATTTTGGATTTGATCAATTATTTTGAATAAAAAAGTGTGTGATTAATTTGATATAATTATTGTTTTTCTACAGACTTCGTCAAGGATTTGTAGGCCTCATAATATCACACTAAATCACTGTTGAACTCCAAAAATATTTAATTGAACTTTCCATGTGGTTAACTAGACTTTAATCCCCTTAAAAATTTATCAAAATATCACTAATAAAACATTTTGTTTCACTAATGATATTAATAATTTTACAAAATATGGTTTAGGAATACCTGAAACTATAACGGGATGTTTCCAAGCACAAAACATCTTGAAATACTACCAATACTCATAAAGAGTGTCTCTAGAAGATTATATGGTTTTATAAATATCATGCCTTATGGATTTGCATCTAGATGTGGGAAATAATATTTGATGAAATAATCGATGTAGGTCATCCCAATAATGTAAACATCATAATATTAGAATATACTACCACTCCTTAGCGGCTACATCATGTTGGAGAGGGAATTTTATCCAGTTTACTTATTCTTTGATCAAACCTTGGTATTTGAGAATAAATAACACTAATTTTATCTGACTTATATGATTATTTTCTTCATTACTAAAAAGGCAATAGAATATGGGAGAAATTGGATTATTCTAGTTTTATTGTTAGAATCAATCTTTAAATCGGTCATGGAAATTTAATTACTCTGATTTTTAATGTGGGTTGAACATAAATGTTGGCTTAGTATTGCATTCCATGCTGATAAGATCATAATGAAAACGTTAATTATCACTATAAACATTCAAGGAAAATGTATCAAACATAGCTTATTTGTATAAATATCAATTCCAATTTAATAAGGTTATATCCATCTCATGATTAAGATATATTAGTTATATATGATTAGTCATGGATATGAAAAGTGAAGTTAGTGTTGTTGTAAACACCTCCCCAACAATGGTGCTATGTTTTTTATTAAAAACCCTATTTATATCCTAGGATAAATAGTGTATATGAAAAATGGGGTTTCCACTATATATGGATACAAAAAACTATTTTTAACAAAAAGTTATAAAAAGGGGTGTTTTGATTTGGTTAGATAAGAAAACAAATAAAATCAAATAAAATCAAATAATAGAATGTATTGTGTTAAAAAATTAGGGAATAAAAATAATGAGAAGTGACTCTGTCAAGGTTTATTGTTTAATTATAATGTAATACAATTCATCAAAAGTGACAAATCTTCTTCTTATTATCTAATGAATTAAATTTTCCATATTCTCTTCACCTCTCACACTTAGTTGAATAAATATTTTGTGTATTAACTCATAAATTATATTTTATATGTCTTCCCTCTTTCTTATTTTTGTATGTGGTAGAGTAAATAAATAATCGTCCACATAGGTAATACTCAATCAGTTTCTGAGATTCCTTAGATATTTAAGAGTGTCCACTATCCCTTTTTCACATTCAATCAATCACCAATCACTTCGCAACTCAAACTTGTATATAAAATATTATACATATTAATTTCAGTGTAGGGATATAAATAATAATCAACCAAGGTAATAAAAAGTGAAATTTTATAAATTAAACACCATTAATGTTAAAAATAGAATCTATTTCCCAATAGTAAGACCAAATAATAAAAGAAAGATAATTATTCATGGTAATTTTTATACTCATACATTACAGATGTATTTCCAAACCTCCCCCAATCACTATAGGCATTACCCCACTATACGATAGGTAACATCTGAGAGTACGAAATCAGAAGGCATTCTAATGAATTAAATGTAAAATAAACAAAATAATGAAAAATTGAATGAAAAAAACCAGATGAGTCATCCTTTGTCATTTTTCATTCCTCTAGTCTTCTGTCATTATTTTTGTTACTTAATTTACTACTTATTCAATTTATCAAATACCAATGTGATACCATCTCTCTGAATTTTGTTGGAATTTTTCCTTCTTTATTTGAACCCCCCCAATACCATCCCATCCATCCACGAAATCCATATATTTAATTCATTAATTTTTATTTAATTATCAATAATGTGTCTTAATTTTTATTAATCATCACAATCGACAAAGAAACCTATTAATTTTATGAACAAATGAGGATGTGTTTTCCGTGATTCATGTTGTAGTATAGATAATAATTATGAAGTTATAAATATTATCATCTAATGCCACACATTTTATTCTCTGGATAGTCAAAATTCAAAAAGGCATTGACTCATTTGAATATAGGATTTACTCTTCTAAATTATTTCTCGATTAAAATTAAATCAATATTTAATCATCCAAAATTCTATATTACATAATTTATGTTTCTTGGGACTCACATGAAGTTGGTAATTTCTCATCAGAAGTGGAGTTTTTCTAATCAATAATCTCGTCTAACTCATATAAAGTAACACATAGGCCGATATCACTCAGTTAATGAAAGATTATGAAAATATTAAAATAATGGAGATCCAAAGGAAATCCATCATTTGATTCTATAATTTAAATTAATCAATGAAATTTCAAAAATATCCCTTTAAAATATATAAAAATTATTTGACACGTTATTTAAAACACCCCATAATACTCATTAAAATAATGAACTTTAGAAAATTAAATGAATTAAATATAAAAAGAATATAATGAATTTACTTCCTTTATCACCCTTTCCACCAAAAAATTGAGCTCCCCCTTCGCCAAATCCCTTTTCACCAAATTAAAAATCTCCCCCTGATCCTTTTTGGCATAGAACCTTTGAAGAATGTTTCTCACCATAGTTATAATGAGGTAGGTTAAAACTTGTTTAATTCATTAATATTTTAATTTTATAAAATAATAGATAAAATATTTTTAAGAAATGAGGCATTGAACAGTTGAATTACTTCCATGTTTCATACTAGGGGATTAGAAGATAAAAACATTTAGGCTGAGACTTATTAGGGGAACTTCCTGGCTCTATTTTACATTTTATTTTGTGTTTTTCATTGGAAACCGATTTTTTTTGGGTTGGAAATTATTTTTTCGTTTTGGACATAGAATATCAATATGTGTTCTTTCTAATTAGATTCAATGAGAAGAAATTCTTTTCTTCCATTGTAGAAGTAGAATTAAACCTTATAATTTTCTAAAGTAGATTAATTTTGAATATTCATTGCATTGGTTTTATTAAGCACGAGCTAGTTATTTATAGTCTTTTTGCATAGTATTTTATATTAATTTTGGAGGCATTGATAATTTATTATGATCCTTTAAATTATTTTATATGTTTTAATTTATTAAATATTTTTTTTTGGATTTTATTAATTTAGGAAGTATTTTTTTCAACTTAAACTATTAATATAGATCCTTAAAAAATATAATGTTAAACACAATAAGAATTGTTGTAAAATTAATGATTAATGGTTAATTAATTAAATAAAATAATGATTAAAAAGAGAGAGATATATATATATATATACCAATATTCATTTATTCATATCTCAATATTGATTGAGAATAAATTGATTGTATCATATATGGACATAATTTTTAACTACAATTACAATTAAAACATTAATATAAATTATTTGATGATAAATAATCATTAATATGATTTTCACAATGAGACATGATATAAGAATACTTGTGTTATAACACTTACATTTTATTATAGGATATAATTTAAATCATTTTCCCTAACAAAAATCATAAATGATCAATAAATAAATAAAAAAACTTTTAACATTGGTTAAAGGTTGTATTATTGGTGATATAATAATTTACGCATATTAGTGGGTGGAAATGGTTCTTGAAATCTGTATAAATGTATATAAATTAACAATTATTTTTTATCACATTATTAAATGTTTATAATAACCACAATATTTCATTGATTTAATATTTTTTGTGATTATTTGTAAGAATGATGGTTTACTTTTCCTCAAATCCATATTTTTTTATTTTATAAAAACACTTTTAAAGGTTGAGTGTGAACCTTTACATAGTTCCAACCAAATTAAATCATTCAAGAGCATTAAAACCACCACAACCTGCCAACATCAAAAACTAGAAACATTATAATTTGAAAATCCATATAGAAGCTACGCCATATGACAACCTAACCCGGTCCACCATCAAAAACATCCTCCACCATCAAAACCATCCATAACCCCGCCATACCTCCAAAGAAAACAGCCATTTTAAATTTTGAAATATGGAACCATCAGCCTCGGTCGCCGTCATCTCGGGATGCACAACCGCATCAGACCATGAGCCGCCGCACGATAAGCACCCTGACAGAAGTAAAACCCATCTTCTTCACCAAACACATCACCGCCATACACGTAACGGTTGAATTCACCCTTTGTCTACCATCGCCGAAGAGGAAGGCCACCGGAGGCCATCATCATCACAAAATAGCTATTGACCTCGAAAAAATACCCCACTGAACGTTTTCACCCTTCATCAACCATCACCGACGAGGAAGGCCACCAATGCCGAAGCCGAACCCAAACTCACCGCCGATGATCAAAGCATCATCACCATCAACCTCCCGAAGCCGCCCGCTCAGACACACATCACAAAGACCATAAAGGCCTCCACATAGCTCCACATTGGAGAGAACAGAGGACTCCTGGATCCAGATTATAGAAAAATCATGTATTTTCAGGATGAAACAATGGCAAGAACCTCTGAGAATCATCAACGCTGAAGGTCACAACACCAGGAAATTTGAGAAACACAGAAACATCGATTAGAAAACACAAAATATCTTCAACATGACCAAGCAGTAACAAGGATGTCGTCGAAAGGAACAACACGTCGTCTTCATCACACAATCACCACTAGTGTCAAAAGTCATAACAAAGGACCAAACCCGATGAGGACGAGACACCTTGAACTCTGAAAGCTGCTTGAGAATCACATCCCAAAGCGTCCTGAAAACCACCCCTCCAGACCGACTAGGAGAGGAGAAATGGAATGGTGAAGCCATGGAAGATTGGAAGGACCAAGACCTCAATAGCAAGCCTTGACCAAGCCGAAAACCCCATCCAAACTAAGAATCTTGAGATGAAACCTCAATGAATCGAATATAGAAAACAAGAAACATTACCGCAGACCGAGATGAAGTCAGTATAGGATGTGCCTCCAAGAGAACTATCGACTGATCCACACTTCCCAAAGCCTCTGTAAAACAACAGATATGAACCAACTAGGAGATCAGTAAAGAAACTGTAGACCAGAGCAGCAATAATCGGGGAGGGTCGAAACCAAGAAGCACTTCCACCACTGAGCCGCCAACTCGGGCCGATGAAGCCATCGCCTTACAAAGCCATAACTAAAACAACAACAGAGGAGCAACACCACTAGGAAGAAACCACCGAGTGAGGCAACTGGAAAGAGGGAGGGAGGGAAGGGGGAGATGAAGTCAAAGACGGCGTTCCGGCCTCCCCCCACCGAGGTACCACCGAGGGAACCCTAGAGAAGAGCGTCATGGGAGAGAAGCCGCAAGGTTGACAGTAATTTTCCAAAACATTGAATGAATTAATTAACTGAGTTCCATTTTATCTCCCAAAGAATATGTGTTTTTCATAAATTAAAAAATAAATTATTCCTCCCGAACTAGTATAACCCCATAGATTCTCAATTTAACCAAAATATTATTTTGATAATTTTTATCTGATGTACTGTTATATTATTATTATAAAATATATTTTCCATATAAAAGGGATGAATATTTGGGATATATTGATAAAATTTTGATCAAGTTGACTAAAAAAATCCTCGTAATGGTATGAGTTTATTGGATTTTTTAGATTTTACAATTTCTAATTGATCTATTGATAGAATAATTAAATTTACTTGTCATAATTATATATTCAGAATATTTATTAAGGTATATAATATTTATAATGAATTGAAATTGTATTAGTTTCCTAATCAATATGTGAATAAAATTTTGTCCTGGAAATTTGAATATTACAAAAAATTTGGGCACTAATATCTACTTGAAAATATACTTTCTACATTCCAGAGAATGGTGAATGAAATATAAATCATGATAAATGATGTCTTCAGCATTTTTTGGAAACATCTTCAATATGAATAACATATTAATATGACCCTTTTTTCTACCGATGATATTAAAATGATAAATGATGTTATAGAAACATTAAAATAAACAAATCAGGATTCTTAGTGGATTATATTCATAATATAGTAGAGACCAATGCAATAGAAAATATTAATGAGAAAAAAATTCATTTTGTGATTTTTTTTAAGACATAAATGAAGGGATATATTGAAGGAATGTAAAGTCTATAAAAAAAATTAATAGAAGTTATAAAAAATCGTGTGACTATAGGTAATTACAAATATAGTAATGTTCGTGATATTATAATTTTTATGTGATGGTTTTTTTGTGGTAATATTATTGAGTATTTTAGTATGTAAATAATGTTGTTAAAAAATCATCTTAACTATAAAAATAAATGCATGTAACTTTAGTTTATTGTAATTATGGAGAGAGGATTCAAGTATATTGAAGTGTAAAATATATTTATCTTCTAGATTTTTGTCAATAAACAATGATGGCAATATGAATCAATACACTAATATAAATAGAATAAGAAAAAAAAGAATATTATTATAATTATTTTTTATAACTTCCTATTGAAATCACAATTTCAAGAATTATATATGTCATCTAAAAATTAAAAACATGTGAAGTGGAATACTATATAAATTAAGAGTGATGGGTTTATGTGGAATCCAATAGATTCAAAATCAACTAAAAAATGGGATTTATTTTATCATGATATAACATTTTAACCTTGGAATGTGTTATTTGAATTAGTTATTAATGGATTGAAACCATTCATAATCAAGAGTAATAGTTATAGTATTTGGTCATCTGTTCTAATACCTTATAATAAACTTCTATAGATGTGCATATAAAAAAATTATATAAGTATTTGAATGATAATTATTTTAAAACTGAATCCTATGAATGATATTAATGAGTAATTTCATCCTCTAATTGAATAATAAGAATAACTATGGAATAATGGTGATGAACTATATGATAAATATAATAAAAAAATGATCAAAATATGTTTTTTCTAATTTTCACCTTTAGTATCTTTAGTAGAATTTCCAAATTATCTAGTTAGAACACATATACCGATTTAGATTCTCTATTTTATTGGAATTAATTTACATTCTTGGTGACTATTTCATAGTAAATATTTTTTTATTCTTATATAACTATATATTTTTCAATGAAAATAATAGAATTCAGTTGAAAAAAAAATAACTCAATGGATCCATTAATTTTATACCACCACCAAAGAAACTCACAAGTTCAAAAATATTTTCATAACTAGTAAATTTAGTAGGATATTTTGGGAAGTTCAGTCATTTGAATAAAATGAGAAATGTGTGAGAAATGTGTCATTAGTTGAAATTGGATCACAGTAATGGAATTATACGGAATTTTTTAAAACATTCATATTGAATAATAATTAAGAACAACTACATCATGTTCACTGATGAATGCTTTCTTAACCACCATCCATGATTTGAACTCAAACACCCAATAAATAAAAAACGTATAACACACTATAAAAGTGGGGTTATAGGGATTTGGATGAAGATGATGGATTTTACAAGACCTAATATAGAAAATAGAACAAAGTGGAGTGTTAAACTCACTTGAATATTTGACTATCACCCAAAAAATCTTCAAATTCCTATCAAATTGAAAAAGAATCTTATAGTTGGAGTCTTTGAGGGTTTTGTTCATCACCCAAAATAATTCAGGAGGAATATAAAAGAAAATAGGGTTACAAACCTTATCATATGAAAGGGAAAAACATGAATTTCCAAATTTTTGTAGGCCATATTGTTTTCCAATCTATGCAACAAATGTGGGGATCCCTATTTTAATGATGGTCTAGCCCACACGATTTGTTAGAGTCACCAACAATTTTTAGAAAACCAGGAAGATATTGTGTGTCATCCTCTGCCTGAATGGGGTTCTGGCTGCATAGTTTCACCAGGAAGGCACATGGTATGCACTAATCATTCACCAACTATGTTATTCACACAATTTGGCCACAATACCTTTTAATTTTGTATCCTGAACCATCTAGTCACCTTCATAACTCGTCACACATGAAAGAATTATTTCATTAAATAACGAAATCTTAATCGACATTTAAATAGTGATGTACCACCACACAATGTAGGGATCTTACAACCCCCAAGCTTACTAATGCTCATCCTCGAACCAGGCTTTCCATGTATTACCAAGGCTCTAGGACAAAATATCGAGCTACGAGTCAACCTGTCATATTTAATTTCCCAATCTTCTTCATATGAAACCCCAATCCATCACCACATTCGTATGAGGGAAACCGTCTTACACAAAATAATTTTCTATTACTATGATCCATGACTGCTAACCTGATTCTCCTTTATAAAAGATATAATAGAAACTCATCAACACCAAAAAAGGAACATGAAAAATGTATGGGTAACACCACCGAACCACCACACACTAGGATATCAACAATGCACTACTTTACCCTAAGAGATCCTGCCAGAACACCCTCGGTCCAATACCGTTGATAATTACTAGCCCAAATCAGTTGTGGTAGTCTTACTCACTTCCTTCAAGGTTATAATAGAGACCCAACACCAATTTCAACCAATGGATAATACAGTTTCCATCCATGATTCTCCGACCAACATAGATCCATGACTCAAGTCCTACGACCACATTTAGATTTCAAACAATCAAATAATAACCCAAGAATTACTTTCACCTCTCTAACAGTCAGAACCTGATCCGAATTTTCTCACCAAAATGAAAAAAAAGATGAGATTCATTCTTGGTCCCATCCAACTCGAACACTAGACTAATAATTAACTAAAATCAATATACTATGGTGTTATTCTCTATATAAATTAACTCACCACCACTATCATTAATATTTTTTTCCACTACCATCATAATAACAACTAGAACCTCAACCCAGCATCGAAACATAACGAATTTGATTCCAATAAAAATGTTCACATATATCCATGAGGACGTCATCGAACTTTTTGATCCTTAGTTACCATCAAAACCACCTAGAAGGAACATATATACACTATCCCATTATAGATCAAGAACCAATTCATATCTATCAAGACCAACTTCATTTGAAATGTTATAATTCCATTAAAACATAAAGTTAGAGTTTTCCTGTAACATACTGAATTCTTATGTTTCCCCATATCATATCAAAACATCTCTGAATTTCCTATCCCAAAACACCCATCATCCATTGTGGACACACAACCCCATTATCCCATGCCCATGTAATCTTATTACATAAGTACTACCATCATCTGACATACATTTCAGTTTCATTCCATGAAATCTCATAAAATCCCCACATCATGGTAATCAACCTCCCTTCCATGCCATTATGATGATCTATATCACACATAAAAAGTACTAACACATGCATCTCATTGGCTTCTAGTTGTTACTAGATCCCGTCTATGGTAATCCTAATACATACCTGACTGACATACAACTTTCTGGCTTATGAGTATCATTCTCAAAATTTTCCTCAAGAACTTCAACCACAACATATCATGCATCATTCATAAGATGAAACTCAACCATGCATTGTTGTACAACATTTTCAAAAAAAAAATAAAAAAACTACCAATACTCATTCTGAGCTTTTGAGAATGGTTCCAATGATATTCATTGATATTCATCTCTTCTCAAGGGCCTCTCTCATAATTGGTCTATGGTGCACTACCCCCACCATATAACTACCACAAAAATATAACACCATGAATGTATCCTTCATTTGGATCCATTACCATCCAAAAAGCCTTCTGGTTGCTTGGAATAAATCTATAGATCATCCTTAGCACACCCAGGATAATGTCAAGATATTGGGAGAAATCATCACTAACAAAAACTACACTAAGAATTCATCAACAATAACCAACACAATCTATCCCTCCCCATTGTCACTTCCTGCATTTTGGATAACATAACATACCAAAATTCATGGGCTTCCATGCCCACAAACATCTCACCAACACTCAATCAACACAACATGAAATGGATTTCTAGCCAAAACTCACCACCACATCAAGTCCATCTTCCAAGCGGTCTTGACCCAACATTCCCTTTTACATGACTACCATTACACATCCTGATTTCTTCCAGCATGACCATGGAAAATTACACAGAAACACAATGACCCCCACACAGAACCATAACCAAACTAAATACATTCCCACCTATGGTTCCTACAATGATCACATAGAATTTTCATAGGATCATATCCCTTGAAACTGTTCTTCCAACCCAAAGAACATTGTGCCTTCCAATCACATTTCCTCATATAGAATTCTTAAATTTAAAAAAGGCCTTGGACTTTCCTACAACTATAAAATGAACTCAACTCCAGACCACATGACTGAAACACCACCAAGGAAATTCCCATTAATTCGCTCACTCATATGAACTTGCATCCTAGTCCACCAGCCTCATTGGACTCAAGTAATTCTGAACATTATTAACCATAAAACCAACCATTGACACAAATAAGACCAACCAAATGATCACCCACACACTTGGTGTCACTTCTATATCCAATGTTTTTATAAAAACTTTCATCAACCTAGTCTAGTTCTCTTATGGTCACTGTTGATTCCAGCATCCAGAACCTTCAAGGATATATGGAAAGGCTACTAACAACCATGCCTCTTACAGAAATTGACTTCACAATTAACCACAAGTACTCAGGTAAATCCTGGGAAATAAAGTAAGTAATATTCATTCACATTTACAATACCCAATGGAACTAACAGTTCATCTATTTTTCTTCCAAAGTAACCACTCATGATTCAAACACTAAGGCACCTTCCATGTTTTTCTTACCTCCCTCAAGGATACCCTTAATTTCTCATGACTGTCAACCCATAACAACATATCATGTCACATAACCAAAACCATCAACCTTCCAAACAATCCCTCTACAAGAAACCCACCCTAGGAAAAACTATCAATGTTGTACCAACAATGTCCAAAAAATCCACATGTGTCTTACACACATAAAAAACTATCAATTCCCGGCCGACGTCTTGCCTAGGTCACCACGAAAGACAAATGATACCATAATCCAAACATAAAATCACACATAATAATGGACGTTTTATCTCCTTATAATCCGGTGACCAAAAACAGTAAACAAATCATGAATAATGTGAATATCATCAACACAAGTTCCAAAACAAACATCATCTAATGAAACCAAACAACCATTTAATAAATTATTCACACTAAATGTACTCACCCATGCACATCATCAACATGAGCCAAACATCCACTCTAGGGTCCTAAACACAAATCACAAGGCCTAAAGCCAAAATATTACATATAACCACATTAATTGATACATTGTACATCATTAATGTCACAACATAACCATATACCCAACAGACAACATTCCATTAATTGACACACTCAAACCCATCAAGGTCTCAAAATTATTGCACCCTCACTACCCAGACAACCCATACATATGGTCAATGACTAAAAAAATGGATAACTACCACTGGTTTCCTTAAAAGTTTCATAATTTCCTCATTATATATCTTGTGTATAATGCACAATTTAAACACCAATGTTTTATATTTCAAAATATCTTAATTTCAAAACCTATGCATTAACACTTTTAAATCCTTTTGTCAGAAAAATATTTCAAAATCTTGGATTCATTCAAATCCACATATCAAAACATATCCCTTATGTTACATTTTAATTAAATATCTAATGTTTAAACCATAGTCAGAAAGAAAACTACAAACATTAGACTCTCAAAGAACTATCACTCACATGTAACGTATGGATGAACTATCAATTCTATGTTCCTACCATGAAGCCTAAACACAGAAACCATCCCATTCCATACTGGTCCAAGAGATAAAACCTCATAGATCAATGAAATCACATTTATGTTCCCCAATCAAGGGGGAAATAATAACAAAATATGGAAGGACACAACAGAACATCAATTACCACCCCTGAAAAAATGGATTTTCCCTCGTATGTGGGGTTGCAAGAACAAAGTAAAGAACTCATTAATAGGTCTAGATAAGAATCTAATATTCTATATCACATTACCCAAAAATTAAGATAAAATACATTCCCCATAAACTTTTTATAACATCATGGACCTGCCGATCATTATATCCAGTACACCTAGAAAAATCATCACATGATCTAATGGCCGCCTCCCCGTATACCAGAGGTTGCCGACTTGCAGCTTGGTTATATGAAAGAATGTTGGGGAGACTTACCCACATTTTTTATTAATAACAAAACAAAAATAACAAAAATATACCTAATAACCAGTATGAATAATAACTGGATAGCATAAAAATCTACAACCGTTATCCAAGAAGCACATGCTATAACAATATGATAAATATGCTATATATTAAGTGTTAATACAAAAAAATAAAGAACCAAAACAACCAAAATACAAAAAACCACAGACCTGAACCCAACATGGTACTTATCTCCAATGACCCAACCTAATATCCCATGCATATACCAAAAAATATGTCCCCATCTTTTACCTATATCAAAAAACAAGTAACATCTTCATAGGTACCCACGTGACTATATAACTCTGTATTCCACCACCAACAGAATCTATTATAATATCAAGTATTTACAATTTTTTATTGCATGTAAACAATTGTAAAAATCAAAAATAGAATAATTGAACAAGTTTCACCATTAAAAATTCAAATTTCACCAACTATTATCAAGGATCAGGTTTCATTTATTAGAATTACGAATTATACATTTTTTCATATGTACATTGGGTTTGGAATCTACACCATGTACACTATGGACCTCAACAGTCAATTAATATGCATAAGAGAATATTTCACGTACCATATGTCACTAGGGATACACATTTCATAAATATTCTCATCACACGTACCTTGGAACCTTAGTCCTTGTAGTCTCATTATGTGAAACCATTAGTGGAATAGAGCTGCATTCCCCTTCCCAGACCCATGCATTATAGGGGTGGATTTTAGAGACTCTTTCAAACCAAAATAATGAGCATAGATCCTCAGGTACAACACACAAGAACTACCAGGCCATGAACACACATTTCAATAAACCATTTACTAAATCTACCTTTTCAAAAAAAAATCTAAAACAGTACCCATAGCATTCCAATTTGATTTTCCATTATAAAAATAAATGTTCTTCAATCATTAACCCATTTATAGATTTTCCAATTATTGTTTATAACCCATTTTTTACATTCCATAAAACAAAGACTCCCATATTCCACATTTTTAATTATAAAAAACAAACATTAATATAATTTACAAACCATTTAACTTTTACAAAGACCAACTATAACTATTAGACACATATATCATTATTCCTAATAGCCCCTTATGCCATGTACTCAAATATGCACATTACAAATTTAGCCTATTTCATAAACATGATAACAAGGAAAAATAATCATCATTTGTCCTATCTCACAAGTCCATAGATAAATTCATTAATAATGGAGCCAATAGTCCTTTAAAACATCATTATGATATAAAACAAAATTCTAAATTCTTATTCGATATAATAATTAATCCACCTCTTAAACCATTGCTCTTCCTCTTCGAAAACTAAGACATTCCCCAAGGAATATGCTTCTATTTAAACTATTCATACAATATTAAACCATTTTCACAAAAAGGTAACATTTTCCTAATTTCAAAAATCATTTGAAATATATTAATAAAACCCCCTTTTTAATCACTATGAGTTCAAAACATTGTTTTAATACATTAGTCACATTCAATAATCATTTTTATTCAATAAATCTTTAATCAGGTAAAATCCCAAAAACACGCCATTAAAACCCTTTTAAAACCACATAATAATTTAGAAATTATAGAATAGAATTGTTTCAATTAACCCATTAACCCTAACGATATAACCAATTACACATCTACTACCCATTCTCAAGCATAATTCCCCTATCTCAATGTTTACCAATTTTATTACCCATTTGCAAGGGTCTGACTTATCCCACGAGTAGCCGTAGGTTCAGTCCCATTCAGTAACGTTCCCAATGGGGGATGTGAAGTGATTAAAACCTCAATATAAGGCTTATATCACATTCCCTAATAAAAAACCAAAAAAATAAAGGTAATATTTTGGAAAAACTTCATGAACATATATATAACAATGTGAATGTGGGAAAATGATTTAATTCCACTTACCTGGTATTCATTGAAAAACACTTGTTTTACCTACATCATTGATTAAAACTCAAAAAACCATTAATTACATAACTTATAACCAACTTAAAATGTTAGTGTTTATGGATCCAAAATAATATGAAAGATTTTATAAGCCATAAACTAGAAAATAGAGAAAAGAGGAGTGTTGGACTCAACAGAATCATCGATTCGTACCCAAAAACACGAAAAAAACATATGAATTACTGGAGAATAATATATTGGGAGTATTTGAGGATTTTGTTTATGTCCCATGATGTTATAAGATGAATATTGAATAAAATCAGGTTTAATCCCTCTAATCTTGAGTGGGAAAAACTCGAATTTCCCACTTTTAATGGGTTGTATAGTTTGAACGCATGGATTGAAAAACTGTGTTAAAAAATGTGCTTCCATTTTTCCTAGAGGCTCTAAGACATACAATTACCTAGAGACACCAACATGGTTTGGAAAATCATAATTATTGCATGGGTTAGATATTATTTGAAAGGGGGGTTTCAGCCGCTTGGTTTCCCTATCCAGGTGAACTGTTTTGACAGTCCATGCACCAACCATGTGTTACAAATTTCATAGCAACATTTTCAATTACCTTCACGTCCCAAAACCCCTATGTGAGGGACCAACTCCAGAAAACCAGGACCCGGTGCCTTCTGAACATGATGTGTGTTTTCAAGTAAAAACACTCACAAATAACACACATCATTTCCCATACAGAGGAACAAGTGCGGTTCGGGCTCTGGGAAACCGGAAACTTCCAGGATGATTTATATGATATAAGATGATACTTGAAAATTTTAAATAAAAACATAGGGTAAGAATAAGAATGCCTTGTAAGTGGTTTTAAAAAGAATAAACCAAAGTATCTTTTGAAATCAAAGCTTAAAACTGTGCATGGAAAACTGTAACACATGTAACCCAACATAAAAGTGCTCAGTCAAGATTTTGAAGGAATAAATGAATCAATTAGGACATTTTTCAACGGAATATAAAAGGTTGTAATAAAAAAGTATGACATATTCTTATTTAAGCAAAATTTAAACAGTTAAAAGTATGGAATAATCTGAGTTGCGCGTGAAAGAAACAACTTCAATTTCATGTGTTGGCTACTATCTTGATAAGTGATAAACACAATTCATAACCCAAACCATTACTAACGACATTACTATGAATCTGATAAAAACATAAGGACATGAGTAGTTACATAAGAGACATATCATTATGAATGAACTTGTAACATAACATGAATATTTGTCATCAACATTTATCTTAGAAAATCATTTCTGTATCACCAAGGTCCATCCCCAAGGTGTCATTAAAAATAAAATTACCAAGGTTATTCACCAAGGTATCGTTAAAACGGTCATCTCTAGAGATTGATTCTTTACCCAATGCATTATAGCACTATCAGGGAACACCATTAATCTTTCTTTATTATCATGTGAGCCACATAGATCATACTTTACTTCAACAATGATTTATATTAAAGATGTCCCATAACACCTTGAATAATTCATTCTTTTTCATATTACCCAAGGAGTCCCATATGACTTTGGGTACTTAGATTTCTTATTTCATTAATGTGATATATCATAAGCATGAATTATGTACAAAAGAAATTAAAATGAAAAATGAACCATCACACATTTTGAAGATACATGATATGACAGATAACATTGCAAATAAGTCTATAACGAATAAAAGGAACATATTGTTTAGTAAACATTCTTTGCACACATGTTATTTACTAAAAATATTATAGGTGAATATGGTTTTTCACAAGGGATAATAAATGATGAATCTTTAGAATTATTATTTCATGGAAATGAAATAATTAAATAAAACACTTGCTATCAGATATGGTGATAAACCGGCCGTTGGACTTGTAAATAAATTAAACCATAACGTGATTAACTAGTAACATTCACCAAAGTAATATCATTGTATAATAAGTCAATAATTGAACACACAAGATAACATGATCCCATAAATCCTAAATCTACTAATATTTTAATCAAGCCAAAAATACACACTTTAGCATAAAATACATCATGGGTAATGTCAAATATACTTCTTCAATAAAACATGCTCATTTGTGCGTACTCACATACAAAATACATGTTGGTTTACCAAACATCTTAATTATCTTTTATTAAAATCACACATGTATCAAGTCATAAATAAAGTCATGGTAGTTGTTACATAAAAAATTGTTTTTTTGAAATTATTCTTATAAATACAGATATACATAACCATATATACACAATGTGTATACATGGGTTTTTAGACAATTTAAAGAAGGTCCTTTAAGATTCTTAAGATCTGAATATTTCAAACCATTAATACATTACACGATTGAAATATAAATCCATATAAATATTGTTATATATGTAACCATATGTACCTATATAAAAAAATTAATGTTATAAAAAGATAACTCCATGTAAACCCAAAACCTGGTTTGTATATAAGATATTATTTAATAGTGGGTACTTATCCCATAAAATTATAATTTGATTTTTATTGGATTACATATATATAAATATATAGGTATATATATACAAGATTACAAAAAGGGGGTTTTCATGGTAAAAAAATAGTTTCAAACAACCTTCATAAATATATATAATTCCCAATATAACATACTGGATCATTTTGGAAATCCTAAAATAGCTTGGGTTTGGGTTATAAATTTATTTATATACATATAAAATATTTTATATTTTGAATATTCATATATTTATAGGTTT
Source organism: Viscum album (assembly GCA_963277665.1). Lineage (NCBI taxonomy): Eukaryota > Viridiplantae > Streptophyta > Magnoliopsida > Santalales > Viscaceae > Viscum > Viscum album. The sequence continues at coordinate 2,129,025,686 of OY728119.1, forward strand.
TCTAAAATAGTATTGTTTAAAAAAAAGGTGATATCCTCACATATGTACCCTATTGAAAACCCGATGGAAAACCCCCTTGAAGACAATACAAACCGAGGGGTTTGTATTATGTTTATATACATATATAAACTGTATATACAAGGATTATAAAGTATAGGATTACCAAATTAAAAACAAAGAATTCAAGAACCCTTACCTTGATTTGGGAAGGAAGCTCAGACCAGGATAAGATTGTTGGGTTGCTGGGAGTCTGACAGAAATAATGAGAAGAAGAAGCCCCGTGTTTCATGTGCCACTAGGGGTTTTGTAGGAGCTCCAGTGCAACTCCACCCAAGGGTAGGATAGCGTGAGGGAGATTAGAAAATAGTGCCCTGGGAGTGGGTGTGTGAGGGTCAAGAGGAGTAGTGCAATAGAAGAAGGCTAAGGCATCCTTAGGTCTGCAGGCCTACTGGTGCGGGACTGTGATGTGAGGAAGAAGACTACTGAGGGGTGCGAGGTGGAGATGAAATGGACGACCCAGATTAGAATAGGCGAGATCGAATAGTTGGAGGAAGAGTGGGAGATGTGTTGAGCGGGTTTAAAGGACCAACAACCCGGATTAGATATAGGGATACGTGGGGGCGATGAATGACCATCATTGCTTCGACAAAAAAAATAAAAATGGTATATGAAACATGTAAAAAAATTAGACAGTTTACTATATTTTTAATATATTATATAACATGATCCTTAAAAATTGAAATTTTTTACACAATTTAAAAATTACTTTTAACATATAATTTCTAAACCTAATATCTCATCCTAGATTATTTAAAATACCTTACTGTTTAATAATAAACATACTAAACTTTTATAAATAATAGAATCTTATAACATTTAAAATACACCACTATTTGATTCATTAAATTCTTTTTAAAAAACCAATATTTTTCCTAATTCAAAATTCATATTTTTAGAGATCCAACATGATTTATTTTTATATTATTACAGATACCCTTTAAACGAGACTTTTTAGAAACATTTAAAAGTTGTTAAAAATATTATGTTTTCAACCATGTAGGTAAACATTAAAATTTTATAAAATCAATTAAGTTCTTTTATAAGAATATTCTATTATTTTAAAATTAAGATACTCGAAGATATAATTCAAATCATTTGAGTATACTAAAATATTTGAAATAACATAAGATTATAAGAGCATTATAAAAAACAATTTTTTTTATAAAAAGATAAACTTTATCAATTTACACCCAATGGTCAAAAATATAACGGTCACAATTTCTTAAAATACCATTATCTAAATAGGGGCATTTTACATTTTCAAAACACTTGAACCAGGGAGGATGGCTCTCCTCATTCCTTTGGTGTTGAGTATGTGTGTTTTGGTTCTGGCTGTTATGTTTTTCACACTGACGGACCCAGAAGAGGATTACTATCCAATTACTCATGTTTTTGTTCTTAGAAGGCTTGTTGTGTCCATGTTATGTCTTGTAAATGGTTCTCTTGGTTAGTTTGGGTCTTTGTTGTAATGTAACTTTTTAATGTATACATATCCTCTTTATTCTCCTTGTTTTTCATCTATTTAATTTCAATCCCTTTATTGGTACCAAAAACAAACCATGTAAAAAACATCATTACAACACACAACATTGTTCACTTATTTATGTTCATAAATCCTGGGGCATCACATTATCCCCCTCTTAAAATAATTTCATCCTCATAATTTTTTTTCATACAAACTCACTATGAGGAAGCTCCTAGTTGATTCTACTCTATCCCCCGTCGTGGGAAATCATCAGGTGTGCTCAGCGGAAGACCCACATTGATGCTCATCTCCTCAAGTTCTCTGATCTAGATATAATTAGGGATGGAGGGGTTGAACTCATGCACCGAACACTTGGGAATCCAGAGGAAGGTTGAAACAGTAAAGTGTTTGGAAATGTCTATATGGACCAACGTATGGAGAACTCGCCAAATTATGTCATGTTTGAGAACAACTATGTCATAGACAATGTCATACATGACAATGTTGAGGAGCTGGTACATATAGTTCACACATAAATTTCCCTCTAAGGCACCGTCTTGAAGTTTTACTCTGGCTGTGTAGTTTCGGCCTAGGGTGAAACACAGGAAGAGCCCTTCGTGGTATATCCCCCTATGCTCACCCTCGGCCAATTGTGTTGATACAATGTGGTAGATGATGGAAGTGTTCCCTTGACAGGTGCAGATAATCTACAGACTGTTTATCACCTCCAACAACTGTTTGCACATTCCTCACAGATTTGAGAAGGGATGATACTCGTCTTCACAGGTTTTGATCGCAATGATCTCCAATATCTCAGTAGGAAGAGATAGCATGTGAGTTTGTCTTTCCATCTGAATGTTTAAGATGAGAGTTCAATCACTTGAAAAACATTCAAAGGTATGAACCAAGAAATTACAAGAAAGGGAAATGAAACACTTAAATAAACATAAGTTTATTATTAAACATTAGTGCTTGAGTTTCCACTATTTACATACTACATGAACTCCACAAAAAGAGGAAAAACTCTATATCTCCTCAAACCAAATACAGGTTGAGCATTCAGGGTTAAACTAATGGGGGGAACCTGTGACATCTTCTAAGTTTAGCATGAGGGGTATGAATTTGGGAGAAGTAATAATACACTTGTTGTCTACAAGATAGTCAGGTGGACTCTTCTTCTAACATTTCGAATTTCAAAAACTTTCCCCAAAATCCGTAGTTCAAGATTTGACAGAGGTAGGATATTAGGAGGTCACTGGTAGCAATAGCCTCTTGAAAAGCGTCGAGGGTCATAAAGCCAATGTCCTCACCTTCCGCGAACACCCGGAAAATTCCCTCATGTTACCTTCCCCGACGTACATATGAGGGGAACCGAGTCATCATCATTAGAAGGTAATCCATTCCTAACCCCTGGTATAGATGAAGCACCCGTGGTGAGCTGGACACGTCGTATATGTGTTTCTATGTCATGCGGAGAGACAAATGATTAGAACCGTCTTTTTCCATCTAAAAATTAAGAAAACTCATTTTTAGTAATATTGAGGTATATTTTTTGTTGTTTCAGTTCTGGTTTTCCAGAGTTATCCAAACCAAACCCTCTAATAACAATTGTGAGGGCTCGACTCCAGAAAACCAGTAGCTGGTGCCTTCTGAACAGGATGTGTGTTTTTAAATAAAAACAAGCACGTATAACACACATCATGTCCTATACAAAGGAACATGTGCGGTTCGGGCTATGGGAAACTGACAACTTCTAGGATGTTTTATCTGATAAAAGTTGTTACCTGAAAATTTTAAATCAAAACGTAGGGTGAGAATAAGAATGACAAGTAAGGGGTTTTGAAAAGAATAAACCAAAGTAACTTTTGAAATCATTATTTAAAACTATTCATGGAAAATTATAACACATGGAACATGAAATAAAAGTTCTCAGTCAGTATTCTCAAGGAATACATGAATCAATTAAGACAATTTTCAAATGAATAGTAAGGTTTGTGATAAACATGTATGACATATGATTATTTAATCACAAATTAAACAGTTAAAAGTAATTCATAATCAGAGTTGCACGTGAAAGAAACAACTTTAATTTCATATGTTGGTTTCTATCATACTGAGTGATAATCACAAACCATGCCCCAAACCTTTACTTATGACATTACTATGAATCTGATAAAAACATAAGGACATGTGTAGTGAACGAAGAGACATATCATTATGAAAGAACTTGTAACATAACTTGAATATGTGGCATCAACATTTAACTTAGACAATCATTTATGTATCACCAAGGTCCATCCCCAAGGTGTCATTAAAAAAACCACCATGTTTATTCACCAAGGTATAGTTAAAAAGGTTATCTCTAGAGTTTAAGTCTTTACCCAATGCTTTTTAGCGCTATCAGGGCGAACAATTAATTTTTCCTTATTATCATGTGATCCACATAGATCATACTTTACTTCAATGAAGTTTTATATTCAAGATGTCCCATACCACCTTGTATAATTCATTTTTCTTCTTATAACCCATGGCGTCCCATACCACTTTGGGTAATTAGATTTCTTAGTTCATTATCGTGATATATAATAAGCATGCATTATGTACAACAGTAAATAAAATGAAAAATGAACCATGAATCATTTTTCAAATACATGATATGATTGATAACATTCCAAATATGTCTATAACAAATCAAAGGCACATATAGTGTAGTAAACATTCTTTTCAAAAAAGTAAATTACTTAAAAAATGATAGGTGAATAGGGTTTTTCACATGAGATAATAAATGAAGAATATTTATAATTATTATTTCATGGAAATGAAATACTCAAAGAAAACACTTTCCATCAGTTATGGTGATGAACAAGCCATTGAACATGTAAATAAATTAAACCATAACTCGATTAACTAGTAACATTCTCTAATGTATGATAATTGTATAATTAGTCTATATTTGAACACACATGATAACATGATCCCATAAACCCTAAATCCTCTAATATTTTAATCAAGAAAAAAATAAACACTTCAATATAAAATACATCATGGGTAATGTAAAATAAGATTATTTAATAAAAAATGATCATTTGTGTGTACTCATATACAAAATACATGTTGTTTTAGCAAACATCATAATTATATTTTATATAAATCACACATGTATCAAAGCATCACTAATGTTCTGGTAGTCGTTAATAAAAAATAGGGTTTTGGAAATTATTCTTATAAATACATATATACATAAACATATATACACAAGGTGTATACATGGGTTTTACACTATTTAAAGAAGTTTCATTAAGATCCTTAAGATCTGAATATTTCAAACCATTAATCCATTACATGATTGAAAACTAAATCCATATAATGCTTGTTACATATGTAACCATAGGTACCTATATATAAAAATTAAGGTTTTCAAAACATAACTCCATGTAAACCCAAATCCTAGTTCACATATAAGAAATTAATTAAAGGTGGGTATTCATCACTTAAAATCATAATTTGATTTGTGTTGGATTACATATATATAAATATATAGGTATATATATATATATACAAGGATACAAAAAGGGGGTTTTCATGGTAAAAAAATAGGTTCAAACAACCTTCATAAATATATATAATTCCCAATATAACATACTAGATCATATTGGAAATACTAAAATATTGTGGGATTGTGTTTTAAATTTATTAATATACATATACAAAACTATATATTTCAAATATTCATATATGTATAGGTTTTTTAAAACTATATTGTTTAAAAAAGTGATCCTCACATATGTACGCTACTGAAAACCCGATGACAACCCCCCTTGAAGAAAATAAAAACAGAGGGGTTTGTATTATGTATATATATAAACTATATATACCGGAGTATAAAGTGTATGTTTCACAAACGAAAAACAAATCATGTAAGAACCCTTACCTTGCTTTGGGGAGGAAGCTCGGACCAGAATAGGATTTCTGGGTTGCTGGGTGTCTGAGTGAGAAAAGGAGGAGAAGAATCCATGTGTTTCATGTGGAACGAGGGGGTTTTGTAGGAGCTCCAGTGCAACTCGACCCAAGGGTAGGCCAGCGTGAGGGAGATGAGAAAACAGTTCCCTAGGAGGGGGTGTGGGAGGGTCAAGAAGAGCAGTGCAAAAGGAGAAGGCCGAGGCATCCTCGAGTGTGTAGGTCTACTGGTGTTGGACCCCGACGTGAGGAAGAAGATGATGGAGGGGTGTGACGTGGAGTTGAAACAGGCGTCACAGATTAGAAAAAGAGAGATCGAATGGTAGGAGGAAGAGAGAGAGATGGGTTGAGCATGTTTAAAGGAACAATGGTTAAGATTAGATTCAAGGATACGCTGGGGCGATGAACGTCCAGTATTGCATCACCGGAAAAAATGGTATATGAAACATGTAAAAAAAATCAGACAGTTTACAATATTTTTAAAATAGTAAAAAACATGATCATTTTAAATTTAAATTTTTTACACAATTTAATAAATACATTTAACTTATAATTTCAGAACCTAAAATATCAATCTAGATTATGTAAAATACCTTATTATTTCATAATTAAAATACTAATCTTTTATAAATATTAGGATCTTATAACTTTTAATATACACCACTATTTGATTCATAAAATTATATTTAAAAGAACAATAGTTTCATAATTCAAAATACATATTTCTTGAGATCCAAAAAGATATATTTTTAAATTACTACGAATACCCTTTAAACTAGAATTTTAAAAACATTTAGAAGTTGTTAAAAATATTATGTTTTCAAAAATGTAGGTAAACATTAGGATTTTATAAAATCAATTATGTTCTTTTATAAGAATTTTCTTTTATTTTAAAATTAAGATACTCGAAGATATAATTAAAATGTTTTGAATATACCAAAATATTTGAAAGACCATAAGATTAGAAGAGCATTATAAAAACCAATTTTTTTATAAAAACATAAACTTTATCACTTTAAACCCAACGGTCAAAAATATGACGGTCATAATTTATTAAAGGAAAATTATTAAAACAAGGGGTGTTTCACATTTTCAAAACAGTTGAACCAGGGATGATGGCTCTCCTCATTCCATTGGTGCTAAGTACATGTGTTGTGGTTCTGTCTATTATGATTTTGACATTGACGGACCCAGAAAATGATTACTATCCAATTACTCAAGTTGTGGTTCTTATCAGCCTTTCCATGGCCTTTTTATGTCTTGTACAAGGTGCTCTTGGTTAGTTTGGGTCTTTTTGGTAATGTAACATTTTAATGTATACCAGTCCTCTTTATTCTCCTTGTTTTTCATCTATTTAATTTCAATCGCTTTATTGGTACCAAAAACAAACAATGTAAAACAAGAAACATCATTATAAAATATAACATTGTTCACTTAGTGAAGTTCACAAATCCTAGGGTGTCACACCCTAGTAACCAAAAAAACAACCCATACACCAAATAATCTATTAATTAACCAAAAATAAATAAAATTTGACCAAAATAATAATTGGGACAAACAACCATGTAATGTTGAGATCTTTCAAAATGTTAGAGATGATGTCTGATATTGAAAAATTAATATCTTGAAGTTTAGAAAAATCAGTTAAATAAGTTGAACTGATGAATAAATTTTAATAAAAACCCATATTTGTTAGTGGGCTGGATAACACTATAATTTTTAGAGTAAAGGGTATTGAGAGGAAGAAAAAATATGATGTTAATTGGAATTAGAAGATTGATGATATGAATGATTATTAAAACCAATAAAGATGACCAAAATATTATTTAGACATATTAATCTAGTCTGTTCATGGGAACTACTAAGGGTGTACATAAACAAACTTCTCTTGTTTAGTGGATTAAAAATACTGAGAAATCTACGAGTTTTTCAATTCTAAAAGATCCAACTCCAATGAATATGGATAATCTTAATAACACTTAAAATGAAAGTATCCATGTGAACAAGTTTAATTCCAATGATTCAAGAGTTAGTTGTTATTATTATTTAATGTTGAGGCATAATTACTTTGTGTTCTAAATTTCTAAGAGTTAATTCTAGGTGGAACAGAAATCCAAATAGCTATGACGAAATAATAATCATTTTCATGATTTCAATGGATATATTTTTTTCTGTGATGTAAATAGACATAAGGTATTCTATTTAACATCTAGAATGAAAAATTATAATATATAATAGCTCGAATATGAATAATGTAGAGGATGGAATATCCATCCAAATGATTAGAGTTCAGAAAAATATATTCAGTTTTGGATGTATAGAAAGAGACTGTTGAGAATGTTTTATAGGAATAAAAACAATCCACAACTTTCGTGATGAATGGGATCATAGATAAGGATAGTTTTCCAGAAATTTAATTGACAACAATCAATAATCCATGTTAATTATGGGAATTAAATTTACATAACATCTGACTGTAAGGAAATAAATCATTTTGAACTTAATGAACTAAAATTAAGACATCATTTTTTGGGGAATGATTAGGGTCTTAAGATTATTATCTATAGGAAGCCTAATTTTTTAGGAAAATATATTAGGGAAAAAAATTGTCTCTTAGTTTATTGGATAAGTCATAATATACTTAGTACAAACCAATTTTGAAATTGTAAAAATGTTTTGTAGTTTTGTTTAAATGTGTGCACCATCAAAGATAAAAAAAATGTTTACTTAATCCCTATGGAAAAATAATCCGGGGAAATCGATATCTTTTCTCAGAAGAAATTTTTTCTATGTTTTCTAAAGATGAGGAGAATTGATTATTGAATTGGGAAATTAGAAATTTGATCCAAACATATATATAATGGTTGGTGTAGATAAATTGTGTTTTTGGTCATCCTTATCTCACATATGATCACACTTACATATATGATTCGTATCAAAAAGTAAAAAAATTCCATAATTGATACATGACATAGATGATAAAGTCATTAAGGATTCATTAGCAAAAATATGTCAATGTTTAGGAAAACATTTCACTAAAAATGATATAGGTTACTAGTAATAATTTGTTGTTTATAGATTAATGAAAAAATAGAATAAATTATTCCTATTAGAAGAAATATTGAGTTATAAAAATGTATCACACTATATCAAGGGAGATTAGAAATGATGTATGGATTGAAGATAAAAAGGATTCATAATGATAATGGAAATTAATTCAAAAATCATAAACCTAAAGATTATATTTAAAATCATGGAATTTAACATTATGTATCAGTTATCATAAAACCCAAAATGATTGATGTAGTGAGAAGAAGAAATACTATTACCATCTATTTGGATCAAACAATTTTCATTAAATAATATATTCAAGAAATATATTGAAAATAATTTTTTTAGTGGTTTACATGTTTAATAAATATTATCTATATGAAAATAATGAATGAACTCCATAAGAAATGTTCTTTGGAAAGAATCAAACACTCAAATATTTATAATATTTTGGAAGAAAATCATTCGTTCTTTACAAAGAAAAGATAAAAAAATTGAATATCAAGGAGATGAAGATTTTTTTTGATACTAAGCAAAAAAAATTTACAGGTGTTATAAAAAAATTTGAACTAATATTATTGAGAGTAATGATATATTGGTGGGTGAATATGGAAAACTATAGAATCAAATGATAATTTTTTCCTATCAAACCCCCAAATTTTAGAATCTATAATTGATAAATAAGTATAGGGTTTATGGGAGTAACAAGTCATGAAAATAATTTTTATGATGACTCAAATTTTGAATAAATTAATGTAATTTCAAAAGTTCCATGGACAAAAATAAGTAGGGACAAAATCAATGAATGAAAAACTATTAAATAACATACATGCTTTATCCAAAAAATAAGAATTAAGGGTATTCATTACATATCTCTATTGACATTGGATAAACTAAAATCATTAAAAGATGTTTCTAATGATGAGATTTTTGGAAATGGATATGGATTATGATATTGAAAAAATAGAGTAGAATAATATTTTGGAAGTGGTTCCATGGCCTAGTAACAAGAATTTAATTATCACCAAATGGGTGATCCAAAATAAATTAAAGGAAGATGGAAGATAGATTCAAAAAATGGTAATGTGTGGTTTTAAACTATGAAATATGTAAATTACAATCCTCTCAAGTTTAGGCATGTATACTGGATTGATAATATGATTAAGAGCATATTTTTTATAACACAATGATAAATGATTTTTTTACTTGATAAGAGGAGAAAATTGAATGTTTTGTTTGATAATATTTATAATTTCTAAAAATAATTTTTAAATTGTATTAGAAGTTAGAGTTTGATTTTGACCCAGGTTTTTAGTTGAATCAGTGAAAACAATGTTTTGAAGTGGATATTGTTTTAATGTGTGGAATTAGACTCCATTTGATTTAAAATGAGATTTAGTTGAATTTTTTATTATTATTTGAGTTGATTTTGTGGTTTAACCTTTTGTAAAAAATTAACTAATGTATATTTTAATTATATTTGTGGAAATGAAAACATTTTCCTTATTTTGGATATTAAAGAGGAAGAAACGTTCTTTATGAGTGGGATTGTAATGTTTGAAAATGGGGGGTTTATATCCATCATATTCACAAATACTATTTTAAGAGAATTATTTGAAATTTGAATTTGCTAAACATCCTAATCCATATTTATGTGTTAAATGGCCACTAGGTCCTTGGAAAATAGTGATGGTTGAAATGGATCCTTCATGATTTATAAATATTTTGAAAGGTTAGTCTGTTTGACCATATACGATAGTAAATGGTGGAATTTTTTAGGTTCCATACTTATTTTCTTATGGACCCGATATAATACATAATGGTTTGGGTTCTAGATTTTGGGTCTTCGAACTGAACATATACTACAGGGTTTAGGGTCTAGGATGATGATTTGGACACCGATGGTATACTATGGGGATTGAGATGGTGAATTTATTCTACACATCTAGAACTTAGGTGAAGGATGATGATCCAATAACTATTGATTTTTATTCTTGGTTTTTATGTAATATAGATGCTCTGGGCACTAGAAGTACTTGAAAATGGTATGAGTACATCCGAATTATGCCTATAGATAACTAGAAAGTGATAAAAAATGGATACGCTTCATTCGCTTAAAGTATATATATCCTTATGATGTATGAATTAGAGGATCTCCATTGGTCAAAGTATGAATGTTTTGCTGGGGTTTCTCTTTAGAACATGGTGGTCAATATGATAACTAGTAATTGGGTGGTTAGAAATGTATCTTCTTTTTAAACTACATATTAGTCAACTTTTTATGGGTATACAAAGTTTTTATGACTGATTCTTTCACATTAAATTGATTTTTTTTGTCTTATTGGGTGGTATTCATTCCCTACATGGGAGATCACTGCTCATGGGAACCCTAGAATCTCTCACAAAATTATTCTAGGTATTGTATTAGGATGAGGTTTGGGATTAGTTTTTCATGACTGGGTATGATATCATGGATTGTATCATGAAACATATGAGATATTGCTCATATATCCAGTGGAACCGTTTACATTAGTTTACATTATTATGGTTTGTCGATGTAATTGGCCTTGTGGGAGGTCAATTGTATATATTAAATAGTTGTTCATACTCTTTCTGCATTTTTTAGTCATTTAGTCATGGTTATATTTATCATCATCTATCTCTAGTTTATTTATAGATATTGATGGTTATTTATAACTACATACCTTGATTAGAATCATCATAATAAAATAATTGGTTATTTTATTCATTATTTTGAACTATGATCAAGTGGAATAGTCTCCCCACAATATTATCCTAGTCCCATGACACTAGTTGGTAGCCTCTAGAATATTAAATGGTGTACCCATGGTACTGTGGAAACTCGGTCTGGTTACTGTTATAGAATAAACAATGGTAGGCTGTTATATTGTGGTATCTAAAAACTTATTTTTCTTTTTCTTCTATTCTGGGATCCTGTATAGTAGAGACTTTACAATGTTTTAGAGCTTGTGATGGATATCAGGATAGTATATTGAGAACAAATATTCTACTATGAAATACAAGATACCATGTATATGGGATTTCTATTCTTATTATTTTATGATACAATTATATATTATTTTCATTTTGAGTGAAGCAAATGTTGTTTCGATTAAATTAATGGGAGGTTTATAGGGGTCTTTCCAGCTAATAGAAGCCTGGTTATTTGGTTTTGACTCTTGGACTATAGAGGAAAGATATATCTCATACATTATTATAGGCATGTGGGATACACATTTTATAAGCCTTTTATTTGGGATTTTGTAGATGGTAAAGGCATAGTTTTTTAATGTTTCAACAACATCCCAAAAAATATTATTCTATATAAGTACATTATAGAATTTTAATCATATTATTCACCTTTTTTTGGTACTTCCCTTTGAAAGAGGTCATTGCAGATCTATGGTGAGACACTATATGAGGAGGAAGACGATGACACTATACTTTTGCACAGTAGGTGTAGTTACCATAGTGTGTAATCATGAAATAAGTGTATAACCATTGGACCCGTTACTGGTGGTTATTATTCATGTTATTTATATATGTATTTATCCACCAGGGATTATTTTGATTTGAATATTCTTAGATACGATGGGTATCATAGTTTTTAGAAGTTGTTTTGGAAGATGACACCTTTCACATGTGTGTCCCTAGATATGGTTTATAGGCATGATGATTTCGTGTGATGCTAGGAAGAGAGTGTGATTAATACACCATGAGATATTTAACACTATATGATTCCAAAATTTAGGTGGTTATAACAAGTTTCCAGTCATGATATATCAGTAGTTAGGCTTGGTGGGGAATCATATTGACTATCTTTAATGTGACATTAGCATGGGGAGATGACGTTGTGTGACATTCATGTGTGATTCATGAGAGGGGTTTCTCTAGTTGTGAGTTTCTCAATGTGTATGAGGAATTGGTGTATATTTTTTTCCATTTGATAGTGGTGAATTAATGGTGGTACTAGTACATGGGTTTGTCGTGTGGGATGTATTGTAATTTTTAGAAGTATCAAATATGTGTTGGTGGTTCAAGCTTGTGGTTAGTTTTTAGAGGTGAAGGCTTATTTGGGGGCCTATCCGGGGTAACAACCGTGTAGGTTGTAGTTTCTAAATGATTATCATTACTATATAGAGAATATGAGGTTCTTGAGGGAATGCGGTTTTATGTTTTTGTGTTTTTATTGTGTACTGAAAGTATGGGTGAGGTAGACATAGTGTTATATAGGAACAACAAGAAGGTGATACATATGGATAAAGGTATCGTAAAACAGGTATTTCATCTAAGGAATTTGGAAATATATTATTTCCATAACTAGATAATCACACAGTGTTTTAATGATTTTGTATCATGTGTGGTTATTGACAGATGGACCAGTTAGGTGTATGGATTGTTCCACTTGATATGTGTCTTCAGAAATGTGGGGATAAAATAAATTAACAATGTGATGTTTTTTAATTATAATCAGTTCATTAGTGGCCATGAAAGTGGTTATTTTATGGTGAGTTATTTCTAATTTTTTAAATCCCCATGGAGGATATAAACTAGTTTGTACATGCATGTTGGTAGAGAATAGACAGTGGACATGGCTTGTGGACTTTTTTTTGTTGGGCATGGCTTGATAAATTCTAAAATTGGTTTTGTATTCTGATCACATAAGAATGTGTAATGGTTAACAATCAATGTAATCATGGAGGGGATGGATTGTTGGTGACCCACTGTGTTTTTTTCATGTTAATGGGGGTCTTACTAAGGAATACATCTCGGATTCATTTAATATGTTATTATCCATGAGTTGGATTATAATTGAAGTCAGTACAAAGAGAGGCTTATAGGCGTGCTAGCTCGAAGCAATCTACTGAGAATCCAAATACTCTAGCCATGTGAATGAGAACATCGAATGGTGTTTTGTGATGTCATGACTAATATGATTTTAACTTCATTGAGTGAATCAATGGTTGATGCTTTGTTTGAAGAAGTTTGGCTCAGGTGGGGTGAAATTTGTGTGGTTTTGGTGAGACCCATCATGGTAAGGGCTATGGGAAGTGGTCCGAAATGAACTTATTAGTATATAGTTCACAAACAATTTTTTTAAATGTGTGAACATAGTTTTTGAATTTATCCTAATGCGTTTCATGGGTGATGTATCTATGATCTGTGAGAAGATGTTAGTAACCATTTGGAGATATGATAATGAGTGGAAGTATTGGCCTCGATTGTCTATCGTGGATAATGATGGATGGAGTGTAGTATATGGATATGGGGAAATGATTTAGGGATGCGATGAAATGTATTATCCTATGGTGTGGAGTGGAATTTATTTTATGTTAGTGAAACCATCATCTCAGAGGGATCGAAAATTCATATCACCAATCAATAGATAATTTCTATGGTGGTATGTTATCAGTGAATAAGCGGTACCAAATACATCAAGATTCCTCCGTGAATTCAAGGAATGGGCTTTGAAGTGAAAAAAATATGTGGTATGACTCTCAGGAGTATATTATTTAGCTGCATGACATGGTCAAGTTTACAGTGTACCTTTTCTCATAGTGTGGTACAATAGTGTTAAATAATGGTTGATGGATCAATAAGCTAATTACTATTTATGTCAGTTGTGAACATCTAAGGGTGTTTTTAGGTGATTGTATGATTATTCCAGGTGTGAATGAGTCATGATATGATAGGTAAGTGATGTATGGGAAGTGAGATATAGGTATTTTTGAGATGTGTCATCCGGAGATAGTATAACATCAATTTATATATAGATAATTTTTTGTGTGATAAAAACCTCACCAGATGTGTCATTTTGTAAAAAATGGGAGAGCTTTTGAAAGTGAAATAGGTATTTGAGGAATACCATGGTTTACATACATCATTCCTAGATAGAGTGTATGGATCCCTTCGAGTTGGATTCCTATTATGAGAACATGTTACCATGTATGATTTACTATGTAAATCACGATTTTGGGAGCCCGTGTTCATGAATCATTTGGGACATTCCAAAAAAAGAGATCCATACAATCTGAGTTTTGTGGTTGTATGCTAAATCTTAAGGTGGGGAGAACTATAACCCCAGGTAGTGAAAAATGACAACAATATCAGTGTTTCGGGGCATACAGCTCAGGTAATAACAATATTTACTTTTAAATTTTTTCAATGAACATATTTTTTGGTTTGGTGGTTTGAACACATTGAGTATTATTTTGTTCCTTGAACATGGTTTCAATGTTTTAGGAATTTAATGAGTCAATTTTATTTAAACTGGGTAACCGATATATAATAGGAGTTGTAATTGGATGAACACAGGGAAATATTAGAGAATAATGTAATATGGAGGGTATATTGTAAAAACAATCATCGATATTTTTTCATAGAATTTTTGAAATGATTTATTTTTTTAAATGGTGGATGGGAATGTATTTAATCAAGGAAGAAAAAAATCCTGATAGTTGTAATCATTAAAAAGACCCATTTTGGACAAAAAAAAAATATATCTAGTAGGTTTAGAGTTTTCATATTTTCTGCAAGGGTTTTGGGTGTAGAGTTTGTGATTTTGGAGATGCAATAAGGGGCACATGGTTATATCAATATTCACGATAACTATGTACCCTAACCATGGGGTTCAATTAATAATGGGGAACAATTTTTTAAACTATGAGTAGGGAAAAAACCGTGCAAGTACATATTACTAACAATATAGGGTCTTGTATGGAATGAACACCTTTATAAAAACCATACACAATAACCATGTGAGTTTGATAGCTTTAGGGCATTGTTGGACACATAGTTAGTGCCTGATTTGGTAAAATTTGTGGCCAAACCCTTCACTATTTAAAAAGTAATAAGTAATCACGATTCAATTGATAACATAAGTATATAGACCCAATTTATTCTCCTCTATTGTGTTAATAACGCTTATAATCTATTTTCTTTTCCATCCTTCAACAACCATCATTTTTTGGTAGTTTTGGATCATTTTTTCTGTATTTTGAAGTTTTTAGGGAGATTCCATTCGTTCATATTTGAATAACCTATTTATCATGAGTTTTTTTTGTTTTATTTCATAGAGGTGTTCCTGATATTGTTTATTCATGTCACCACATGTTTTTTTTGTGAGGGTAATGTTGAGATTCAATTTTTATTACAGTTATTATTTAAATTTTGAATCAATTATAGTTTTTTATAGCACCATTTGTTTTGACTTCTGACTAGAATGTGGTCTAGGCTATGTCTTGGGTCTTTGGAGAGTGGATGGAATCAGTTCTGTTATGGGGTGATCTTCTAATCTTGGGTGGTTGTGGATAGGACAATTGAATGTTGAGGAGTTTTGATGCGGCTTGTGCAGGCCTTGGTATGCTAATGATCATTGGGAATGTTTGGTAAAGATTCATCAATGAGGTAGGTATTCTATGAACTTTATCTGCAATCATGATAATTTATTTTTATGTGTCTATAATATGTTTAGAATATGTGGTGTTTGTTTTTTAATTTTTAATTTACCATTCCCACTAAAATTTTAAGTTTATTTTTTAAAAAATTTAAAAAATGGGTTGCAATAAAATTTGCTATCATCCATTAGGTGTACCATTTATTGAAAATTTAAAATTGGGGTTGTGAAAAGTGAAATAGAGAGATTACGAGATAAACCAATATAGGATCAACAATTTTATTGATAACATGGTAAAACATATATTTGGTATAGCATGGGAATATTTTTTTACTTTCTAACGGGATAAAATCGAATTTTTTTGGTCCTATGATTTTATAATTCTTAATAGGATTTAAAAAATGTTTTTAAAAGTGTTGGATAGATTATATTCTAGTTATTGGTTTTAATGAAAAAAAAACCATATTATAATGTCACGATTTATTTGAAATTATTTATTGGACTCCAAGTAATTTAAAATGGGGTTTTAGATTGATTTCAAATGTTTATATGAAATATGTTTGTGGTTTCTCATTTGGGTAAATTTCCATGATTTATCATATAATTGTTTTGATGTAAATGAAGTAATTTTCCTTATTTTGGATGTTAAGGAGGAAGACCCATGTTTCAAGGGTTTCTTCATAATGTTATAAAATGGCGTTGTGATACACATCATTTTCCCTAAGAGGGTTTTCAATGTTTTTTATATGTGAAAGAGATTGACATCTCGAGATATGTTTTTGTTTGGAAGGCCCATTGGGTCCTTGGAAAATAATTATGTATAGAATGGTTCCATAATGATTTGTAAATGTTTCGAGTGTTCAATGTATTCGAACAAGAACATTGGTAATTGATAGATTTTTTTGGGTGCAAAATTGATACTCCCAAAGGCACCGAGAGTAGACTATATGGTTTTGGTTCTAGACTGAGGTTGTCGGATCAAATACTATAGTAATGTGTTTGGGATCCAGACTAATGATATAGGCACCGATTCTATACAATGGGTAATAGGATGTTGAAAAAACACTCAATATCTATATGTTTTTTACTGTATTGAAACAACATGAACTTTTTATTTTGATTCATGGTTTTGATATTGGACTGATGATTTACGAACTAGATGTAGATGAAAAAGGTATGAGTATATGAGACCGATGCACTTAAATACTGATAAATTGAGAATTAATAAAAAATTATTTTAATTTAAAACATGCATCATCGATCATTTCAACCACATTGCACTTTTGTATGATATAAGTTTCTTTTCTATGGATATAAAAAATATTATTTAATATTATTTTCTAGATTTGAAAAATAACAAGTTTGTTTTTATTATTTTTTATCATAATACATTTGTTTTTAATTGAGCCAATATTTTTAAAAGTAAAAATTTTAATTTTTGTCATTCATACCACACCATGCATGACAGTGATGAGTGGTTCATTAATAATGTAACGATTTAATGAAAAAGATAATTTTAGGAGTTTCATGTATGTTAGATATTGTTTTTATTCATTTTAACAAGTGATTTTCTTTTTTATCATTACTAAAACATAAAATTAGAAAATTAAATTTCCACAATATTAACAAAACCAATTGTATAAATATTTTTTATTTAATTTTTATAGGTAAAAAATAACTATTTATAATTTTATTAGAGATTAATAATTGATAAATCAATATTGAATACATTTTGGAATATAACATGTTTCTTAACTAATAAATACTTTAAAATAGCTTACATGCACTATCAATCATTTCAACCACAAATTGAATTAAATTTATGTGTATTTTATTCTTTCAAGTCACAAATTATATAAGAAAAATGAATAAATTAGTTTTATAAAAACCCATCATCAAAAATATTATTAACATTTTGACCAAATGTGTTTATCTCATTCATAACAGAGCAAATCAGTTTCCTCTTCACTAAATTATTAATCATCATTATATTAATATAACATAAAATAAATGAATGAGTAAATGTTATAATATTTTAAAGGGAATATAAACTACAAAAATATATTAGATATATTTGATGTAATTTGAGTTTTCATTTTTTAATAACACCCTTAATGAATTTAAAAATGTTATTTCCACAAATGGATACATTTAGTTTTATTATAAATTGAATTACAATTATAAATTATAGAAAACAAGTAATGATATATGATAATATATATAAATGATACATATAGTAATCCATTGGTTTCCTTTCTATGTATATTTTCAACAAATGATATAGTGTTTAATACATTAGTATCCAAATACTGATAAAAATGAGAAAATTAATTGATATCCACACAAAAAAATAATTTAATAATTTTATTTAAAGTATTGAAATAAAATGTTTTACTAATTTAAGAGGGAAATTACGTGTTTAAATTTTTTTGAATATAGGAGAATTGTATCCATTAAAATATATATTCATATTAACTAGATTTTTTCATAATTATCAATTAGGGATCCCTTGTAATATATATAAAATTATTATTAATTCATGTTAAGATAAAACAATTGTTTTAAGAAACCTACATTATATAGTTTTTCCTTTTCAATGTTGGTTTTAGATATTATATTTCATCTATTTTCATTACATTGAACATTTTGGAAAAATATATTTGTCTACTTATATTATTATTTGAAGTCATTTTTTATTCTACAATAGAATGAATATGGGAAATTATAAAAATAAAAAAAACTAATTATGTCTTGGGACTATAGAACATTTATATACATATTTTAAATATAAATAAAATTGAAAATTTAATTAAAAATATAATATTAATAATTATAATTAATAATCATGTATATGTACCTCATATATGACTTTGTGATAAGGATTGTAACCAATAGTGTTGAGTCAGATCAATTATATCTTCAAGAATAATACTATAATGACCCAAGATAGGATTTAAATTTGGTGTTTAAATGCTCAAAACAATATCTTGTATAATTTTCTTGGGATTAGATAATGGGAGTGATTAGTTTTTGTTATTTTTGTATATTAAAGATAGTGATTGGAGATAATGAGATGACTAAAATGCTATGAGGTTATTATTTTTTGTGTTATAGTGTTAAAAATAATAATACAAAAGGAGAATGTGTCCACTGGGTTTCTAATATCATGTCACCAGGTACATGATGATCAATCTATTAGAGAATTACATAATTTATAGCTACTAATTGTCCAGTGAGATTTTAATTGATATTTGGTGGATATCTATTAATTCTTTAATATAAAGGTAAATTATTATTATTATTTTTCTTTTTTATTTAACCCCTATGGGGTTCCCTTTGGCTCTCAATAATCTAATTGAACAAATTATACTGTGAATCCTTCCCTTGGTTTAATTTTCTTCTGCCTCCTCCTTAATTCATATCATGGAATCCAAAGTGGATTAATACCATCAAACCAATGTTTACCCATTACCATATTCCTTATTTCCATTTTACATATCACTAATTTAATTTTTGTTCAAGGATTAGAATATTGGAATATGAACCAACAATATAATGGTAGAACCTATTATAATTGTTGACGATATATATATTTTTTATTTTTAAAGGTGATCAAAAAGGGCCAGATACATTCCATTAATTTTTTTTGATGATTTCTATTTATTCGATGGACTACCCTCTGGATTTCAATCATTTTATTTTAAATTGGATATAATTTAAGATATTTAATTCTTGATTTTTTGTTCTGTGGTGTTATAATTATATAAATAGTTTTCTATCATTATTTTTATTTTTATTTTATAAATATTATTAATGTAATTTAATTTATCTCTTATAAGAAGCTTCTTTATGGATGTTGTGTAACTATGATGTCATTTAATATTTATAATGGTGGGTTTTCAAAAAAAAATATTGTGTTTAATAATGACATTTTATTTGATGTGTATTTGACATTATTTTTAGAAACTTTATTAAATTATAATTGATAATTTTGGAAGTATAAATTAAGAATCGTCATATGTGGATTTTCATGATAATTTATTTATCATATATAGAAAGGTTTTCAAGAAATATTAATGTATTTTTTATGTGTATTACATCCATTACATTGAAATATTATTCAATGAGTCCTCCACATTTTGATAAAATCCTTATTATTGATATTCATATATATAATATCTAATAAGATATTTATCTTAATAATTTAGTTAAAAATTAAATCTAAATTATTGAGTATGATCATGTCTAATTTTGTACCTCTTGTTACTTATATAATTCCTCACTTTTGTTCTGCGATTAACCATGCTATTTTTATTTCTATATTATTATTTAAAGGTAAAATCACTCCTTCCCATAAAAAACTGAAATAAATAACTAGTCAATGAACAATACGCAACTATTTGTTATGAGGTTTTATTTGTGGTGATTATATATATAGGTTTGATATATTATAAAGAGAATTTATTTCCTCTAGATATTAATAAATATTATGTAAAAGTAATATTTTTTTAATTGTGGCGGGGTTATCTATTTATTTTGTCCCTTTTATATCACTATTTCACAAAAAATTATTATATATTACTTTATGAATTGGGAATCTGTATAGTATATCCATATATATTCATTTCTATTTATTTACATGAAATTAATTTATCATATTCTTTATATGGGTTTTATTTTTGGTTATATAATTGAAAATTAGTTTAGTGTTTGGCCATCATTGAAGATTATTTTGGTTTTCACAATTTCAGAGGTTTTTATATTAGGTTCCCCCTTATATATCAATTTGGGAAGAGTTATTTTCTACCCCTCATCCTTTTTTATTATATGTAATTTCTAAAATACCATTTTGGACTTTATTATTGATACTCTAGGTTTCATTGGGTTGTTGGGTCATTTTTTTGAGACTCTTTTCTCTTTCCACTTATAGTCCATGTTAGAGTTCTATACTTATTTGATTACACTCCTTGTGGTTTTTGAAGTAGAATAAACTCATGTTACTGTTTTTAGGAATGGAAATTGATTTAGTGTCTTGAGAAATCTCAAATAATGTTTGATATTGTAGTATAAGTACGAGTTATTATAAAACCATTTTGAGGGCATGATTTTTTAATGGTGTATATGTTTTTATAGCATACAGGATAACCCTTTTTGAGTTATATAAGGGTTTGTGATCCCTACTTTTCTTTCATAATTTATGTGACATGGGTAGAGTTGGAATATAATTTATGTGTAACTATTTATAAAATAGACATCCTTGAACCCATTGTAAATGATTAATTATACAAGTTAATATTTTGTATTATTTTTTGTACACAAAGTAGTAGGAGTAATACTACATGAGGTTGTTATATAACTGGTGTTTTGAATGTTTGAAACTGGTACTCTTCTTTTTGTTCAAGCCTCATTATCATATTCCAATTTCATGTATAATCTCAATCATATAAGTAAGTGAAAATGCACATTCTAATAGACGAGAGTATTGATGGACGACTCATCTCACTATAGTGATTTTTATTATGTTTTGGACTCTCTTATTAACTTAAACACATGTTAGAGAAATTATTATTGATTAAAATAAAAATTTATTTGACAATACAGTATATATAAATGAGGAGAAAAAATATTGTGAAAGGGATTAACTGAATTTGATTAATGATTAAGGACGATGCATTGAATTCTAATCATTATACACTCCCAGAACATGGAATTTCGTGCTCATTTGTTGATGTTGTGAGTCTTTATGATACTTTTTATTTAAAATCTATATAGGTAGACACTATAATATTTAACTCCATCAGATTTTTTGTATTGCATTGAGATTGATTTTCATGATATCAATGAATGTCTGATGCTTATACAAGGTTTAAGGTATCTCAGGAAGACATAAATGTTATCAGATGTTTGAAATAGTGTTATATTTGAGATTGGGTCCATAAATGGTGATTCATATATATCCAATAATGGGAATAAAAAGAAATGTGGATTTTTTCCATTTAATGAGACGCATCATATTATCTATGTTCATGTTATAAAAACCACAATGGGTCCTTTTAAGGTTACAAGTCCATGACCAATGGTGTGCCTTTTATTGTCATGCATCTAAGACCATTTAGCATTCTAGTTTAATGTTATTATATCCATAGAAACCATTTGGGGGGGGGGGTGAATAAGAGTAATAGAAAAATTAAAACCATCTTTATAGTCAAATTAAATTTCTTTAGGATCTTATTCCAATGATGGTAGGAACTCTATTAATCTTATCACTCTCAATAGAACATTCACCGAAGAAAATAAAAATATAAAGAAACGTAAATAGAGAACAAAAAATATGTTACATTGATAAAATATAAGGTAGAATCCAAATAGAATGCCCATTAAATTCTATTAGCACACTGGAATCCACTATTATTTACTAGTTTTTTAAGTAACATGTTTTGGTTATGATTACTCAATACTATACTCACCATCTGTATAATTTTCTAGGATTTTTCACTCCATACTGAAGCTTCATTACCTCTATTCATCCAATGTTCACTAATTATGTGATTGATCATTCATTATTTATATACATTTAGGCCACTTAAATAGATAATTTATGCAATGGGTATTCTCTGATCAGTATGAGACTTCACTTGAATTATATCTTCACATCCAATGCTCTGCTATGATCAACATTGTTTTACCCTCCCTATTAAATTATAAATGAGATAAACCACACAATATGGGAAGTTCAGATTGATTATTACTTGATATATCTATTGATGTGGATAATTTCACAGTGAGATTATCCATTCGATTTCCTCCTCTTTGATTACTAGATGTGACACAACCATTCTTCTTTTGAATCTCCTTATTCCTTTATCAAAAATGTATTTTTCCAAGATGATTAAATTTTAAAATTAACCAAAATAATTCCCACTTTATATACTCTTGTGATAATATATAATATAATATACCTTATCCAAATAAATGACACAATATGGTGTTCTCCATATATTCACTACATAGACTGTATACTCCCCTTTACGGACCACATACCGCACTTTATGAAAAACCTTTGTGAGCTATATTGGTTCACCATATACAAAAACATCGGACCATTTACACTAGTTAGGTGAACATGAACCATGGTTTTCATAACACCCTTCTGTTCTATCTTTATGAAGCTCAACCTTATGGGCTATCTTCATAGATTCATCTATAAAAATTGACCATGGGGTCTTTGCTAACGACCTTCATGGTAAGAGATTCTTCAAAAAATGAAATCATGGTTTTATCCCCACATACTCACATGATGGATCCTTCATCATGGAACTTACTAAATTCAATTTACAACATGGAATCAACCACCACAAATAATTTCATAGAACATGCCCATTTATACTGATTACAAGGAAGATATTTCACAAATGATTTCTATTTTCTCACTCTCTAAATGTTCATTCACATTTATATACTTAATTAAATTGAAATGCGGTATTTATAATCCAAGGCCACCGATAAAATTTCTAACCAGAAAAATTACTATTCAACCCTTTTCAAAATACCCTTCACATACTCGTCCCATGGTGTGTCCATTTTGAACCTTCTTCACAAACCGTCCTTAACTGACCATATACATGAATAATTTAGGGGATATAATCTATGTATTGAGATCATATTCCCATAAAATCCACAAACTTCCCGTCATGTTTGTTGAAAACTCTTTAGTTGTTCATAATTAATTTTCCAATAAGACAATGTATTTTACTTCATGAGTTGCGAACTCCACCGAACCCCTAACAGAAACTCTATTGCTACCCATATACTATCATTATAACCGGAATTGATGAGCATGAAAGATACATACATGAAAAATTATGACACATAAAGGCTACATATATTTCCATATTGAACCTAAAAAACATTAGTAAAACTTATCAAAACACCTCTAAATTTAACACCTAGGATGTTTTGAAAATAGTAGAAACCATTCCATTATAAAATCATTTTTATTTCCTCAACTAGTCTTCCATATTCACTGAAAATAACTTACATGTTACTAAAAACAAACTTTTTTATTCAATGAATGGATTTTCTTATTAGTGAAACAATCTTACCCCAACTTCTAGTCTTATTGTTTTTTGTTCATTAATTTCCATCATCATGAAAAACCAACATTCCTTGACACAAAATGATATCTTAGGATATCTTTGTATGTTCTACACCAATATATAAAATTGAACCACTTATTTATATATGTAGTGAATATGATCACAAATCTAGGTATTACGTGTCTATACCTACTTTAGCGACATTTTTTTTAAATAGAACACAAAACCTATTAGTTTCATCATTCTACAACTATAATTTTTTTTTGAAAATCCTTACAGAAAATATACTCCACATTTGGATGTAAAAAAATCCAAAACATTATATAGATTTATAGTGCATTCCAATCACTCCACTTTTTTCAATAAAATAAAAAGGAACTAGTATATTAAAATTTTTCCCTTTATCTCTTCCTTGAAAACTATTTCTCCAATTATTCCTTACTTACCTCTTTTACATATAATTACCCAGGTGAAATCCCCAAAACAAGACTCTTGATTTATCACTATCTTAGTATTGACACAATTTTTTAGGAAACAAAATAGCACCCCTATATAATAGAATGTTATGGGTAAAATATTTTAAATTTAGTTTCACTTATCCACTCTCCCATTTATCCAACCAATAATTTCCTTCGAATATTCAATTATCCTTGGGAATAAAAAAATTGGTCTCATTTACACCCCTAGTTTTTTTTATTATCATAATAAATTTTGGATTTATAGTATCCTTTCTTCAAAAAAATTCTATATTATACTTATATTTCTCCATTTGAAACATATTATAAGTGATTTAATTTACTACCTTTTATTTGAGTTTTCAACATATCCTCTATGACTAATGATTCCAAACTCGGCGTAATAAATAAAAGTCATATCTAATAATATCAATATGATTAACCACAAATTCAGTATCTTTGAGTTGATTTCTTATTTATTATATTGGAATATGATACAAGGAATCACAGATAAAATGAAAAAATAATTTAGTAATTTTGGAAAAATAGATACATAAATGATTCCCATAATACATTTGAAAACAAAAATTATACGATAATATTTTTTTCAAGAATAATAATATTGCCTATAGAATATCCTTGAACATAAATAATAGTACAATTCAAGTAATCATTGGGAAATGAAACAAAATAATGGTTAGATCATTAACTCAGTAAGGGTTAAGTACAACCAATGCTATCATAAAACAATAAATTTTAATAACTAATCCAAGGTAAATAACTAAACACTCATTCGATTTAATTAATAACTTGGTTATCATAATTATATAATGAATAATCAATATGGAAAGGAAAATAACTAAAAAAATCAATTTATTCCACAAACTGAGAATAAAATTAATGTAGAGACAATACCATTTTTAAAATATCATAGATAATAATAACTGAATTATTAATTATGTAAATGAGTAATTATAGGATGTGATGATCTCAGGAATCATGATACCTCTACAATCTAGATATTTTATCTATATAGATTAATACTGATGAGAAGATGTACACCATAAATGTATTTAACAACCACTTTAAAACTTTTTAATCTCACGAGACTACCAATGAATTAATTGGAAATCTATAACCAACCCTTACTATATATACATGTATAACGATTTCATCATACTTTTAATAGTCCATGAAATTCAGGAACAATATATCTTACCATTAAGTATCTATATTTAAGAATGAATATGAAATATGAATATTTCACTAGTCAATCAAATAACATTAAAATTATATTACAATATGTATCAATGAGATAATTTTTAATTAATAAACATATCCACTATAAATAATATGAAAATTTAGGGGAATTATAATGTCTAATTATAATAGAAAAATAAATAATTATATAGAATGTAAATAACTTCAAATATAAATCTATGTAGGGAATTTCAATGCTATCTAGGGAAAAAATAATCCTAAAACATAAAGAGGAAAAATATGGATTATTTTAATACAACATATCCCAAAATTATTATATTTATTTTAATGGGTTTTTTGTTGATGAAATGTAATACCTTAAAAAATTGTTTAAAAACCTTCTTGAGGAAAATACAACTGTGGTTTTGAAAATAACCTTATAAAACAAAATGTTCAAAAACAATTCAAGATATATTTTTTCAAAATAAAATTTCAAACATATCATATAAATTTAAAAATAGGGAGTGGTGATTATGGAAGGATATCCCAAAAATTGGAATATGTTAGAACAAATATTTCGTTTTGTTTTTCAGTAAAACCCAGATATACCTTGTTTTGAAAATGAAATGAAGATTAATTTCAATCGTTTGTAAAAAGTATAATTCGGTAATAGTTATTTAAAAAATAATTTTTGAAATGGATAAAAATATTTCTTATATTTTCATAAGTATTTTTTTTGGAAGAAAATAGATTTCCAACCAAGGAGAGAAATGAAATCATTTTTCATAAAATAACAATATTTCAATTATTTTATGTACCAATGTGTGTAAAAATGGAAATATTAATTGAAAACATCCTGAATTACTATTAGAGAATAATATGAATGGTTTTTTTGAAACAATGATAAAATAATTTCATTCAATGTAATTTAAAGCATAAATAATCTTTAATAATATGATATTTTGAAATAAACCCTTACAAAGAACATAACATTAATGTGATTATTAACTTATGAATTGATCAATTGTGTCAAATGAAAACTTGAATAATCATATTTGATATAAAAAATAAAATTTTCAATATTAAATGCACACATAATCGTAGAACATCAAAGACAATGAAGATGTAATATAACCTAATGAAAAGGAATTGAGGTATGAAGTTGAATACCACTTGGTAATTTTCATAAAAAATCCCCATGAATCAAATAATTAAAATTAAATATCAAAATACCATTAATTATTATTGAATAATGATTATGTTCTTTATGGGGGAATATATACAGAATACATTATAAATTAGATGGATAACATTACAAAATGTCTCAATGGAGGGAAATTGAGAGAATGTCCCTTACCTCACATATCTATTTGGTTGAATGTGATTTAACCTCATTTATAGAGGTTATAAATATATGTTTAACTAATAATCAAACCATATTAGTATTTATAATATAATATATGATCCTTTTTAAATATCTTATCACAAGTTTGATAATCATCTTTCATTATTTTCATTCTTTCATGTGTTAATTTCTTTCTTTTATAATATGTGTTCTATTATGAAAATATCTACTTATTTTGAATATTATATCATTAAATGATCTAAATAATAATAATAATAAAATTAACTTAATTATATATAAATTAATCTTTTATGTCCAATCATGTAAGATGGTTTTGATAAATGAACTATGTTATGATTATAGAGACCGTAGGTTATTGTTACGCATGATTAACATTTCCATTTTTCAAAAATCATTACAGAAAGGTGTTATGGCACATAATGACCCTCCTCATTGTATTGAGAAGGTTGTGGGAAATTATATTCCCTTAATAAATATCCATATATGGAATTCAAGTACGTTATATCTATCCATAAAGGAAGTAAATATAAGAAATTGAGAGAGGTTGGATGATTTAGATCTACGGAAAATCAATCCAAACTATGAGGAATGATGACTTACAATGAGAATATAGCTTTAACGCACCAAGATAATCCTTCGTATCACATCTGGATTAGTGGGAGAAGATTCTACTGCCTTTGGGAGGATATAAACTAGAGTTATAACCATTTTGGGTGAAAATTGTGGTTAATTAATAATCATGAATTCAATTCAAAATTTGGGGATCTTGTTTTCAAATTGTCAATAGATAGTTTCTTGGTTAGACAAAACATGCACTAACTGTTGACCAGATTTTATCTCAAGGGGGTACCTCTTATGGTTGACTGGCATGGTGGGACAGATCGTTTGACAAACATACAAAAGAGCACTATCCTATGTTCCATGGTATCTCCTAGCAAGCCACACGATTTGGATAAACTGTGCTCTAGGTTTTCCCCCTGTTCCATAGCCCTTGTCTTATTGTGCACGGTTTTCTACAAGTGATTCGTAGTTTTCACAACACATGTACCAACTATGCACCGTTAGAAAATCTCAAAAAACATTCCAATACTCTTCCAAAAAATCCCTAACATCTCCCAACCACATTTTATGATTAAAAATAGAAAATAAATGGTTACAAAAATGAATCCAAGGTTGATACATTATCCCCATGATTGGACTTTTCATACTCGAAAGTATAAAACCATCATTTCTCTGAAAGAGTTCAGATCATTTCCCTTTCATCTCCATATCCTGTTCATAGGTCTCTTCCTAAATCTGACTATGGTTCCACAAAACCCATACTAAATTGATGCATTTTTACATGTAATGCATTCTATAGCCTATCCACAAGCTGCACTGGCTTGTGCCCCAATGAAGCATGTAGATCTAGGTCAACATGATCCCATCTAATCACATAGTCAGAATCAGTCTAATACTTTTTGAAATAAGATACATCGAACACAATATAAACATCACAAAACGATGTTAGAAATGCCAAATGATAATCCCCATCACATACCCATTCAAATATCTTAGAATGTCATATGTATCAAGGAGATAAAAATGTATACTATTGAAAATTTTGATGTATAAGACTTTGAGAGATCATCAAGAACACTTGATCACTCACAGTAACTGATAATGGCCATCTATGATGATCCACATATGATTTATGAAGACTATGAGCTGTCTCCATCCATTTCATGATCGACTGATTATTCTCTATTGTATCTTGGACAAGGCTCTCACCAACCAGTAAAGTTTCACCTATTTACACCCAAATAAAGGTGAACAAGAAGGTATCCCATTCAAAACATCCAACGGAGACATAAGTTTCAAGGCCTGATAAGTGTTGTTATTGGTGAACATTAATAACTGTAGGTTCCCTTCCCATGAACCCCCAAAATAAATTATATAATCCCGATACATGTCATCAAATGTTTGTATCATCCTTTGATATTTACCTTCCATATAGGGATCATACATTGTGCTCATGATAAACTATCTCCCAAGGGATTTCTGAATAGATTTGGAGAAAAAACAAAATCCCCATTTCTCAGTATGACAATATTAAAACTGGTATTCCATGTCTCTTTACCACTTCATGAATATTTTTTTAAGTCCTCCAATAAAAGTTATTCATGAAAATGTATGAAATGGGGAGATTTAGTGATCTGGTCCACTATCAACGATATGGAATTGTGTTTCTTAGCCCGTCTTGGGAGGCGAATTTTAAAATCTATAACTATATCCTCACATTTCATTACTATAAAAGGTAAATACAGCAATATAACTACTAGTCACTGATTCTATTCTATCATATTATGACATGTTAATCATCTTGAAAAAACTCTACCAAATTCCTCTTCATTTTGAACCTCAAAAACTATTTTTTAGACACCGTACACATATTCTTAATTATAGGATAAATCCCCAACTTTAATTGTCATAATCATAAAGATGTTGTTCCTCCGAAACAATAGGTATGGCTATCCAATTTTTAAACCATGACACAGAACTCTCATCTAGCATTTAACCCTCAATGGTCTCCCCACCATTGAGTTTTGACCTCATATAAATTCATTTTCATCGGATTTTTATTCCTCTTTAGCCATCTTCTCTAAATTAGTAGCAGAAGAAACTACAATTAAGGCGGAAACATCCCCACGTTCTTCACATTGTTAGTTTATTTCAGCTAGGACAAACATCAACAACCACTCATCTCAAGCTTATTTTTCCAACTAAGAATATAACATTTTTCTTAAGGCCCATTCCACTAAATTTACTTCTTCCTAATGTATACATTAAGATATATTCAAAATTTGTTGATAATACATCAATATTGTTTGTCTCAGATTCAAATCACTTTGTGGGAAAATAATTTTCAATGTTTTATGATCTGTAAACATGGTTAATTTATCACTATATAGGTTATGTGGTGAAATATTCAATGTATGGACTATGCCATCTAACTCCAAATCATATGTTGTGTAGTTCTTTTCCTGAAATCACAACTATCTTGAGAAATAAGAATAAAAATGTACTGATTTCTAGAGAACACATCCAACCCCTAATACTAAATAATAATAATACACCGTATACCATTTTCATGATTCTAGATAGATTAATACTGATGCTGATATAAGGTGAAATTTAATCACATGGAAAGTCTTATGGAATACATCACTCCATTTAAATGAAACATTATTCCTTATCAAAAAGTTTACTTGTGATTCCAGTCCTGAAAAATAATGAACAAAGCATTAGTAATAATAAGATAGACCAATTAAACAACTTATCACAAATACATTATTAGGAAATTGTGAACAAATAACAAACTTTATTTTATTTGGATCAAAGGAATAACATTTTTCAAAGATTATATGGACAAATAAATGTACCTCTTTTGTTGAAAAATCATACTTTGATTGTTTGGAATACATTCGATGATCTCATCAGAATCCCAGCAATATTTCCATGTGTTTCTCATACTTAGCCCTTATCCATAAATACACCAATATGTCATCCATAAACACCACCAAAAAAGAACATGGATATTTCATAAATATATAGTTAATTTATTCAATAAATAATGTAGGTGAATTTGTATGAGAAAAATGAAATCAGCATATTCATAGTGTCTTTATCTACTCTTGAAAGCTATTTTTGGAATATCATACTTCTTAACTCACAATTGGTTATATCCTGATGTCAATTCAATCTTAGATAACCACTTAGATCCCCCAATATGATCAAAAATCTCATCAATGTATGGAATTGGATATATTTTATTTATCAAAACATGGTTAATCTTATGATAATCTACACACAACAAAATATTTTCCTCCACCTTTGTGACAAACCACGTCGGAGTTTCCCATAGATATGTGCTCAACCAAATAAATCATTTTCTTTATATCTCTTCCAACTACACCTTCTATTACTGTAAGTATTTTGGTTCCATCTGGTAAGTATAATGTGAAATAGTTCCATTCCCTGAAAGTATATCTGTGGTAATCCCAACTTCTCTCAAAGGGGAAGCTTAGGAAAATTTCCAAGAAACACATATTGAAACAGATCATATACTTCTAGAAAAATGTTATTCTCATTATTTTTCCTCCATTCCAAAGTCAAATCTTCTAACTATTACAAGATTGTTCAATATTCTGGTTCAAAAAATCCCATTTCACTTTCCTTTGCATTCAGGCCCCCACAAAAGACATTCTTGACTCCAACGTACGTTGTAAAAATGAGCTTTATGGTATAAAAGTGGATGTCATCCTTGAAAATTTTCATCCAATATTTACCTAGGATTATATCATAGAGACCCATCTTAGGCAAAATGAAATCCCATTTCATCTTGGATCTATCAATCATTATCATACATACTCTAAAAACCAAGGATTGACAATCTCTTTGACCAAGAGGAGTTTGGAGTTTTAACATACAAGGCATCATATCAACTTTTAAACTCATAGAATAAACAAAAAGATAAGTAATAAAGGAATATAATCCACTTATACATAAAAAATAAATTATTAGGGTATAATTTAATGGAATCATACCTCTAACCATCAATATCCCATATTAATTATCCCTGAAAAAATGTCCAGCTCCATATAATTTCTTTCTTGCCACACTTTGAACCTTAGTTCCCTTAAATATTGTACTTCTTGAGGATTTATGGTATTCCTAGAATCACTATGGCTATCTCTGTTCTATTGATGAGTGATATTCTGCGACCCTCAACCCGTTGAAGTATGTGATTTCTATGGTACATGAGAATTGTGACAAAAACCCAACCTCGTTGCACTGTGACCATAGTGTGGAAGATTCCCTATCTAGTTGAAACTATGGAATTCTCTTGGTAGTGTTGTACCTTATTTATTTATGTGGTTGAATGAATCCCATTAAAAACAAACATGATGGATCTATGGTTTTGGTGGGTGATTCACAGATCCAGTCGTTTGATTTTGATCTGTACTCCTACATTTGATATAGGTGTATGTCTTATAATCATGTGAAGAATTAGAGTTTTCAGTATTTCTTATCGGTATCAACATGATTCCTACAACCATAGAACCTAATATTTCACTTTATTCTGTTATCCATCTTTTAACAATCTTAGTATAATCCATTATAGAGAGAACATAAATCTTTGAATGAATTTCATGCTTCAACCCCAATTCAATGATATGTGCATTCAAGGGAATACTAGATTCAATTTCATGTTCATAACACACGAAAATCATGAATTTAGGCACATACTCCATAATAAAAAGTTTTTCCTATTTCAATATGAAGAATCCCATTTTTCTTGAATTTTGAACATATGAAGATTGAGTTATTTTGTGAAAAATTATTCATAATCTTCTCAAGGAATTCCCATATCTAATTTATCCTTAATGGATAAATCCCAACATTGGGTTTCAGGAATATCCAACATATACATTTCCATGTTGGATATCTACTAAACTATTATGACAATGAAATTGTTGATTCAATTCATCCAATTAAACTACTCCTATGCATTCTCTATTTGTGAATCACCATAAAATATTGGTTGGTTATTCCTATATAAATATATGGAGTGATCCACATTCCATGGTTTGTCCCATCAGATCTCTCTATCCACAGCCCAAAATTCATGGATGATGCTCTAAAGCTGATATTGGATCCCCATTTCTCATGTGCAACCACATTCAAAGAATCTTCTTCCATTTGGTTCCTACAATGGATACTAGATTTATTTTTTATGTAGACATAAACCTCCATAAGACTCACACGCTATCAACTTAA
This sequence comes from Viscum album, assembly GCA_963277665.1. Lineage (NCBI taxonomy): Eukaryota > Viridiplantae > Streptophyta > Magnoliopsida > Santalales > Viscaceae > Viscum > Viscum album. Next base: position 2,129,058,573 of record OY728119.1, read on the forward strand.
GGCTTAACAATTTTAAATTATTTGACATCACAAAAATCACAACTTTTCATTCCAAAACTATACATTTCAATGTTCTACTATTTTGGAAAATTACACCATTATTTTGAAAATAAAAAATTATTCAAAATACACCAATAATGCCCTTTTTGAAATATCACATTTGAAATAAATATCAATAATTTTCAAAAATAAAAAATTCTATACAATATGGTAAATCATTACAAAAAACAAAACATTCACTTCTAGAGGGAATTAGTTTTTATAATGTATTTCATGCTTCTATCGTTATCTAAACCCTAGAAAATTAGATTCCAAATCCTATAATCTCCTCCAAAACACTTATGTACCCAACTCCTAGATAACATGAACTTCGTCATAAAAAGTTTATCGATGATTTTTTATTCTCTACATTTCATGTACAAAAAATCCTACTCCTTTCTATCATCCTAACTTGAGGAAAAAATATAAATGAATTTCAAATCCTAAAACTGAATGAACTAGTTACCACTTTTTCAACAATGATATTTGGTAGGACCAAGATAGAACAACTTGAAACATACCACCCCTCTTCATTGGCTTGATAATGTGGTGGGACATTACATGGCCTTATGTGGAATCCCAATGATGAAAATGGTATGAAATTAATGTTAAGGGCTTCAATACAAGTGGGGGATGATTTTCCCTTCAAAAGTAAAACAATGTGACCAGACATGAAATAACCAAATAACAACTACATGATGAATGATAAAAATGATAAAGAACTCTAAGAAATACCCTTGATATCAAAATAAAACTACAACCAAGTACCACTGTAGAATACAACAAAAATATCCAAGACTCCAAAACAACATCCAAGATCCACGCATGCTCCATTATGCACTCCACATTACATCCCAAGTATCATTATGAACCACAAGATATGTGTGATACTTTAGCTTTTCCCATGTCTCTATAAAAAAAATCTGAAAATGTATGGAGCTTCCAATGTTGTGGTGAGTAATGAAACTTAATAGATGTTAACCAAAAGACATCCTTAGTCATACCACAAGGATAGAACATGTTAGAACATTCATTTTAAATAATTCATACAAAACACATTAAATTATTCTATAAAAGTATATAATACAATTTACATATCAAAAATGTTTTCTAACATATACCATTTCCAAGGAAAACAACCCAACAATACTTTAATTCCATTCAAAAAACCCCATTTAGGAAAAACCATTTCATTCCTCATACCCACACATCCAACTATTCATGAAAACATTTATGTCCATACACTCAAGAGTGGTTAGTAATCTTATTACGAATCCATCACTTGATAATCCATTTTGATAGGGAAAAGTCCATCAGCTTATCGATCCCACTAATAAGGGTGGATACATCTTACCCTTATCCATTTCAAATTCCCATGAACACACACAACCATTATGCATAAAAAGAAATTGCAAAACAACGATTTCAAACACATCAAAAATACCATATAGTTTATTGATAACCTATCTAGAAAACCATTTCAATAACACCATACTTTTTTTAAAAAAATCTAATCCATGAATCAAAACCATATATTCATTTTAAAAGTAATATTTTAAAAAAATATTAAATTTTGTTTTATAAAAAACACCAAATTTCAGAATTTCTATAAACTGTCACCAAAGAGGGTATCATACAAGAAATTCAAAAAAATTTCATAACAAATTTCAATAAAAATAATAAATTTTAATCAAACCCTTTATGTTCTAATAAGAGGAGTATATAGTGAAGACACCTTCCAAATAATTAATGGAAAAAATAAAGAATGAAATGAAAATTGTTCATGAAACCAGTTTGAAACTCCAAATACCTGCCTTAGATATCTTCCCATAAAATAAAAAAATAATATATTCCTATATAGAATCAAATAATTTATATCTATCCATATTCTATGTATATCTAAGGTATTTAGAGATATGTACAAGTATATATATGGAAATCCAAGCGAAACTACAAAGATAAATGACTTACCGTGAGAATCTGACATCAACACACCAAGAGAATCCTTTGGATCACCGATGGATCAATGTGAGAATCATATACTACCTTTTGGAGAAGAAAAACTATATTTTGGTTATTTTGGGTAAACATTATGGGTTTATTCTTAATCCTGACCTAGATCCACAATTGGTGGATATTATTTTTAAACGGTGTATGGTTAGTTGTATGGCTAGAAAAAATGTGTGATAACTATGCACTAGCTTATATCTAAGTGGGGGTTCACACACAGTTTTCTAACAATGATATAAAACCAATTATCTATCTTAGAAAAATCCCCATTTCCCATTTTTTACGGTTTATCCTAGGCATCCACGTAGTTTGGACAAACCGTAAACCTGCACATACACTGTCTCCTTGGCCCTTGTATCAACATGCACAACATAATCAAAGTTTTCCATGATTTATAAAAACCATTAACCAACTGTGAACCCTTATAAATCACCAAAAACATTCCAATCTTATTTCAAACCCTCCCAGATGTCACCAAAATAATCTATATTTATATAATGCATAAAATGGTTACATACTTGAAACATGGGGAATATGGTAGGTAATATTTAATATTTAAAAAATGATCCTGATAGAATAAATAAAATATTATTTATTTAAATATACTTATATAAATCATTCTTGTTGGGTGGGGGGGAAACATAGTTACATCTCTATGTGATTGTGATACTGCACACGTACTCGAACGATGTGATTATTATTTTGTAAGTGAAAAGGTAAGAGAGAAAATGATATATTATGTTTTAAAAATGATTAATATGTAATTAATAAAATAATTATTTCATTTTTATCACATATATTAACTAAATTTATCAGTATTATAATCCATGTTATGTATTAGTGAAAGACGAATCATATCACTTGATAAAGAATTAGTCCTTCGTACAAACAAGATATGTTGTTATATCCCCTTAAAAATGGAGTGTAAAAAATGAATAAATTATATAATTAATTAAAAGGTAAAATTATGTTATAAATATCATATATAAACATTATATCCATACTCATACCCAACATTGAGAGTTGGAAATGAAAACATTAAATGCATTGGTTCATGAGGAGGTAATATACCATACACACAAATGATGATTTCATATCTCATTTGATTGAAGGGGGATGGTGGAAGTAAATTAAAATATCATAAAAATGTATAATTATATTTAATATAGTAAGGTTATTATACCATCATTTATTATTAATAATTTATTGATTTGGAGGATGAAATAAAATAAGAATGATCACTGATGAAAGTTACATATTCCTATGGTAACTTCTTTAGGAATGTACCAAAAGACTTAAAATATAGGATTTTTTATCAAAATAATTCTTATAGGTTGATATTAGGGATTTGTTTTAAAAACATGGTAGTTATTTATAAAACAAATTGGGGTTTAAGGTGTGAATAAGATAGGATAGGTGGTGGCTTTTTTTAAGTGAGGTGAGTGGAACACTTATAATTTCTAAAAAGAAAAATCATACACATATTTTTAACTAGAAAATGGTGTCAAAAATGGATTATTATTGCTAATTATAAATTATAATATCTATATATATCGAAATAATACTGTTTAGAAATTTTTAGGAAAATTTAACGCTTAACTTTATAGTTCAACGCCCAGTAAATCCATTTTAACCTTAACTGTAGTAAATAATTTTTAGTGTTTCCACTATTCTTTTTCTGTAAAAAATTAAGTAGAAATTATTAGATAATATAAATTATTCATAATTTAAATGAGGAATCCATTTTTATAAATTCCATTTACATTACTATAAAAATACAATTTAAAACTAATTTGGAAAATGTGATGAGAATGTCTCTTTTCTAGGAGGAAATGTTCAAAAGTTTACAACTTTTTTATATCTATATTCCATATAAAAATAAATAAAATTAATAAATTAGATTAATTGATATATTATTGAACTATTGATATATTAGATACATTTTAAAATATAAGTTAAATTAATAAATAATTGAAACATAAATGCAGTTTTAAGTTAAAATTTTGTATTTTACATTATTCATAAAAAATATATCAATTTTGAAAAATAAAAAAAATACATGAGATATTTTAGGTATTATGATTTAAAAAATGAACATAATTTTATAAAATATTTTTTTATAAAATTGGTAGATGTAAATTTTAAATTATATTCCAAAAGGGTGACTAAAAATTCATTGAAAAAAAATACATTTTTTGAATTTTTTTTAATGATTCTTTTTTTACATATAATCAATAGAAAACATAAATTTTCATAAGTTAAATAGTAACATCACTAAACACAAATGTAAGGATTTAGTTATAGGGGTATATTATTTTATGGTTCAGTTTTGGCCCAGTGATGTGTTTATATCAAGCTATTAAAGAGATTAAAATTATGGAAATCTATTTTTTGGATCACGCAAACTTGAGACTAAATGAACTATAATAACATATAAAAATATTAACTAATAGTTAAAATTTTCGCTAAAGATATTATTAAATAAATTATAAAAATGTTGGTTATATATTGGTTAGAAATAAAATAATAATCATTTAGAAGACAATTATAATTTCTCTGAAAATTTGAATTTTTTTAAATTATGGTTTACCGTCCCTTTACGCACATAATTTAAAATTAAATTTTACAAAAATTGGAAAAAAATATTTGATGAAATCTAATAAATTTTTGAAATAATCATATGAAAATTATCATAGAGTGATTTTTTTTATTATTATGAAATGTTTAATTTTTTGATTAATAATGATATATAATAATTATTAATTGAAAAGTGCATTTTTTTAAATTATTTATAAATTTAAAAAATATTTTAAATTGGATGTGAAGTAAAATTAGTTTATTTATAAATCAGTTAATCCAATTTATATCATTGGAATAATTATCATGTTACATTTTAATATAAAATGATTGTATGCTTTTGAAATTTTTTTATTTGGATAGAAACATTCTCGTTAAGTTTGCAGGAATAATTTTAAAGAAAACAAATTTCAACATATTTGAATGGGAATTTAAAAAATGGATTAACTATTTGTAATAATGATAATTTATTTTATCTATTATGGTAAACAGAACGTTTTACCAAAATGAATAACGACGATATTATAAATTATTTACCTCGATTAGGGTAAAAATGTATTTACCAGGGGTTAGACTAAAATGTTAAGGGTTAAAATCACATAAAAACATATATAAAATAAATTTAATGAACATATTTTGAACTTATAATTAATAAATAGTCATAAAAAACATTTTTTACACTTTTTTAATGTGAAGAATTTGGTTACACCTTTATCTTTTAAAAAACTACAAGTGTGTCACTCACCTCACTTATAATAGGCCACCCCAATCATCTCTTCATCACACATTAAAAACATTTGCTTCCACCAATATCAGACCAAATAACCTCATATATTCCCATATATCATTATGTAAGACATATTTTTCTCATAAATTCAACCTTTCAATTCTTTTGGTTCAAACCTAAGAGGTTATACAATGATGATATAATGTTCTTTATTGAGTATTTTTATTTTATTTCATTATCCAACTCCTTAAATTATTATTAAACCATGATGAAATAATAAACTAATTATATTAAATATATATATATATATGTGTGTGTGTTTTTTTAATTAACTAAATCATTCCCCACTTCTATCAAATATGTTATGAAATCATTATTCATGTGTACAACAGACTACCAGCACACGAACCCATGTCATTTATTTTCCCATTACAATATCTCAAGGATGGGAATGGTGAAGTAGATAATGTATCAATAGGATATTTATTACATTAATATAACCTTTGTTTAATTATTTATGATATTCTATTATCTTACATTCCACATCATATGTGATACACCAGTGTCCCTCATGTGTGTAGAGGACTACCCCCTGATTAAGTGATGTGAATTGTTATTCAGAAACACTTTACATGAAAGGATATAAGGATAAAGATAAAGAATATATGGTAAATAAATGTCATGATTATAAACCTAATTTCATATCTATAATTATGAAAAGTTAATATATCATTTTATTGTTGACCTCTTAACTCATATAAATTTTATAACATCGTTTGTGTAGGTGTGGGCTACCACCTCTACAATGCGATTTGACTCTATTTTCAGAACCACACCCCATGGATGATATATATATTATATTTAAAGATATAATATATTATTAATTATATAATTATAATTATGGAAATATGAAATATTACTTTCTACCATTCCATAATGATCGTTGAGAAATGGTAATGTTACTCAGAGGTACATACGACCAGCCATGTACATGATTGCAACACACTACTTTTATCAGAACCATATTGCATGTTTGATCATAGATGTATAATTTAAATATAAATATGATAATTATTTAATGATTACTATTTTTTATATTATATAATTATATAATATATTAATGAACAATATCATTATTGATGTAACATGAATGAGAAAACATGGTAATTAACAACCAAACAAATAAATTAATGAAACATAATTAACATACTAAGGATAATATGCTATAAATAGATCATAAATGTTTTTCTAAGTAATAATATTGTCCTTATATATATAATAACATGTTTAAAACATCTATACATATGGTTAAAGCATTTTCCACTAAAATTAATTGTGATGTAAGGGACATAATCACAATTTTCTTTTATTGAGGTAAATTGTAATGTTATACACCTGATTTATTTTATATTGGAAATATAACTACCATTATTCATAAAATATCATGATTAAATACTTATTCACAACATTTTATGTTTTAATTATTATTATAATTTACATGGTTATTAGATATAAATGTTAATAAGTGGTAACTAATTTCATAACTAAATTTATTTTTATTGGGTAATATTACTTATTCATTCTCATTGATATTCTACAATTAAATGTGTAATGAATTTTTATTATTTTATTTTTTTAACTGGTTTCATTGTATTTAAATTTTATACACATAATAGATTCCTTGACTAATAATATCTTCAAAATTATGATCTTCTCAAGGGTTTATTATATAATTTTTTTTATACGTGACTGTTTATACTTAAATTTCAATTAACAAAAATATTTGATCATAATTTAATAAAATAGTTAATTTTATTCATGTATATTTATTAATGAAATTTTCAAAAAAATAGTTACATTTTTTCACTCTTTGGAATTTAAAATAAATAGGAATTTTTATTTAAGAAAATCCTACTTCATTTCTCTATTTGGTCAGAAATTCATTATCTTAAAAACCGTGTACTCTAATTTTTTTCTAAATTTTTTCAACCCTATTGCAAATGATTTATTAAATTATTTTTCCCCATTTTTACTTTGTAATTTTTTTAAATATTAATCTCATCTTTCACAAAACAAGGCCTATTTTGTTTTTATCAAAAAATTGAATGGAATCCTTGTTGTAACATTCTTGATTTGTATGGAATTTCTATTAATCATGAACAATCCTTGTTTTAAGACATACTTTATATGTTTTAAATATTATTTTAAAATAAATGTGTTTTTAAATTTTTTTTCTGAACATTATGTTTTAATTGTTAGTTTTTAAATTGAAAAGGATATTTTCCACAATAATTTTTTAAAATTTATTTATGATATTTATATTCATCAAAAATAAAAACCATTTATTTTACATATAATCCTCCCAGGACATGTTTGATTTATACCATAATTATTTTCCAACTATATATTTTTTGATTATTTTTTCTAAGGATGGAATTGAAATTTACATCATTGATTCATTTTATTTATTTATTAAGTTTCCCTTGAATTATTCAATTTTTTATGATAATTAAAAAATAAATTTTTTTATAAATATCAATTTTATTAATCATAGATATTTTTATTTCTTAAAACATATATCATCTCTACTTATAATATTATATATTGAATGTTATTTTTTTATCTTGGGAAATAATGATGAATCTGTATTCTTTAATTAGTTATGTTCTTTGATGGTTAGGAACATTGTTAAGGAATTAAATAAATTATTCGATATATGAGTAATGATTTGGACATGATGTGATGTGTGGGGATAATAGTAATATATCCCTTCAATGCATTAGTATTCTCATGAGGATAATCATTAAGCTAACAATAAATGGGTTTCTACATTTAGTATTATATAAACATGTGAATGTTCTTTAATTTATAGGTATCTGGATTCAAATGACAATGACATCCAATATTTAAGACTTTCCTTTATAAAGAATTTAGTTATTATTATCCATGAGATTTTCACATTTATATTTTCTCTGTATGCATTTCAATTCTAGTTTAATGATAAAATGACATGTGTTTTCAATTACTTTTCATACCAGATTAAATATACCTTATCAAATTATGATACCAAATATATTGATTAAATGGATTGTATGTTCATTTATTTAGCTTTACATATTGATTATTATTTATTGATTCATGATGACTTCCAATGTCCTAACCCTTAATGAGCAGTTGAGCTCACCCTTAATTTGTTTTATTTCCCTATGATTCCGTGTTTTGTGCTATGATTGTTGTAAAAGGATATTCTAAAGAGAATCACTACAAAAAACTAGAATTTAGTAATGTTTTTTTAAAAACTACGTTAATTTAGAGACATTTATGAAGAAACATCCACAATTTTGTTATATTTTTGGATAATGTTAATAATTTAGAGATGTTTCCTAAAAAAATCAGAAATTTAAAAACATTTCATTATACAATTTTGTTCAATTAATGATTTTTACTCAAAATATCGATAAATTAGTGATATTTATTCAAAAAACATCGTTAATTTAGCACTATTTCACAAAACAAATCACTGAATTAGATAGATTTTTAGGAAACATAACTAAACATATATATATATATCATTTCCCCATATTGATGTAAATTAATATATATATATATGGTCAGAGTAGGGCACTAAGAACGGGCTGAATTGAGTTCCTATAAAAATTTCTATTAAAAAGTTTATTTAAATGATTCCCCCAATTTTAAAACCAAATGTATAGTTAATCAAATTTTTAAATATGTAAATGTTTCACTCTTCAACTAATTTATTATAATATTGGTTATTTCACAGATGTAACCTTATAAGATACTGATAAAACTTTTAAAACTAATCTAATAAGTCAAAATAATTATAATCTCCTGTTGAGACTAGCTATCAATGTGAAATTTAGTTTTCTGAAATACGGGTTAAATTAGAGAAAACTAAATTTGAAAAAATAGTAGGTATAAAAAAATATGTTCGGTCTTATGATGAGACTTAGTGCTCTCTACATGGTGATCACTCACCACCAAGATGTCTATATAGGAAATGGTTTTAATCCACTCCATAGATCAGGTTTTAAAAGATAATTTACAACTATCTAGTTCACTTGACTTCTACCATAGTTCTATATAAGTAAAAAATAGAACCACATCACACAATACCACAACTATATGTCTACATGAAATAATCAAGTGTAAAAAGATATTTGTTTGTGGATATCTAGTATCCTCTAGTTTTGTGAAGGAGATAGTCTGGGTTTTATAGAGAGATTCTCACACTACACGATAATGTAATAAAATGGGACACTACAGAACAATAAATGTTACATAGGTTTTAGAATGATCAATGTGTCGTGAAGTTCAACATTGGACAATTTTATGAATCAGAGTTGAAGCTGGAGTCTCCTTCCAGATGTATACACTAAACCGTATTGTCATGGACCACTATGTTCTATCTTCCATAAAGACGAGATTTACATCTCCTTAGATTTAATTAAATATTCGAGAGATATTGGAACTTTTGTGGGCAACATTTATCTAGTTCACAAAAACTATGAATAAATATTTCCTCATATGTGGTTCCTTTTTGTTTGTTGTTAATGTGGATCTAATTCAATTTCTATGCATATCATTTGTATTTATTTTCATATTGAGATATTTCCTCTTTTATATTCTACAACCCAAAAATGTTCATGTTTGATGTAGGTGTTGTACGCAGTACTTATGAAATCATCATTAATGATTTCTAAAAAAGGAATTAAATTAAACTATCATGTTAAAATAGTTAAAATATAACTGAAAGAAATAATATAATATAGAATTAAATTTATATAAGATATCTGTGACTCATTTGTCAGTGAATAATGTGTCGGTGACTCATTCCATCGGTGAGTCCTTCTATCTATATCGGTTTGTAATTATATTGGTATCTCCTTATGTTGGTATGTCTATGTGTTAATGAGTCCTTGTGATAGAATCACCAGGCGTCGGTAGCACCACGCATCCATAGCACCTTGTTTTGGTAGCACCATGAATCAGTAAGGAATTACATTAATCAAAGATACAATGGAACATTATATGAAATGATGGAACTATTAGTGAAATTTTCTATCTTTTAGTGTTGGTGGGTCCTTTTTTTCTTTGGATCTGTGAATTAGACTTATCCTATTGGCATTGGTAAATCAAATTTTTGTCACTGTCAAATTATCATACACATGAAACATTTCTATTAGGACTGTCTTACAAAATAAATATTATCATAATGTGTTAAACATATATGTGATCATAGATAATCATAATTACACATATTGAAAAATAAATAATAATGATTGAAATGAATATAAATGATTAATAATATTTGACATGATGGATAATATTTGACATAATTTGTGATTATTAAAACCATAGATATTGGCCAAAAATCTCATATGGTCCAACAATCCCTCCCTTTATTATGATCACAAATCATGGCATTATAAATTAAAATCATTTGATTTGTAATATAATCATTACGCTTATCATCTCCCATTTTGGATTAATTTTCTCAATATATGTATAAGGTTCAGAGGTAAAATAAATTTTAATGGTATTAAAATTAAAAATTATTGGTTCCAAAGACTAAATCCTTTTCTTCCCATATTTGATCAGATGTAAGGAAATTAAAATAATATAGGGTTGTATCAAAGGTAAAATAATTAAGGATAATTCCAAACTATTCTCCCCATTTTTGTATTATCCATAAGTGTAATGGTATCAAAGGATAAAATCAATAATGAAATGGAATCAATGGAATAATCAAGAAGGAACAAGTATCAATATAAATAGATATATCAGAGAATAATAAATCTAACACAAATATATGTAAGGTAGGGGAACTGAATTCCATTAAACAATGAAGTAAATGTATTACAATATTCATTAAAATATAAAAAAAGGTACAATACATCATACCTATCAAAAAAGTATCCACCCAAATTCTTAGTGTCAATATGGGCTTTTCCTTTCATTGAGGGATCAATCTAAATTCCCTTAGAATGTTGAGACTTATAGGTAGGAGGGTTTGAATGTATCTTTAGTGGAGGTAGGACCACTCCTTCTAGAATATTAGGTGCAATTATTGGATTTTGTTGTGATAAAACACAAGTTTGAGCCTACGTTGTGATAATTGGACAAATCTGACTGAATGCATGGGAAACTATCACCTAAGGTGGAGGCACTGACCCAACTGGTCCCACTGGTGAAGCAGTATGCACTACATTTTCTTCACTTATCACATGATGGAATGGCATCTATAGCTTTATGAAATCCTTAATTATTTCCCCAATATACTTCATAAATTTCTCAAAATTATATGAATTCTACATGACATTTTCAATAAGAGTTGTGAAGTCCTTAAAATTTTGAAATTGTTCTTTAAAATATTTTTTCGCTAGTGGCATTGTCAAATACTCGGTAAAATATTTAAAAATACTAGTCAACTGATTATTGGTTATAATATTCTGGAAATAATAATCCACTTTCTCTATAATCCAAGCATTGTATGTATCAACACTCTTGGAATATATCCTAACCATATCATGAACCTGGCCACAATACTTCTATTTTTTTTTCAAAGTCGTCCAATCATAAAGCACCAAAAAGTGCTTGAAGCTCTTAAAAAATTTCTAACTACCTCAATTTCCAAGGACTGATATGTCAAGCCTGATGTATAAAGAACACCAAGAGCTTAGCTGCGGTCCTTAATAGCTTTATGCACTCTCTCCAGACAACTTTTATACTCAATGGTCTGATGATTTATTATAGTGAAAGGCATAGTCATTCCTTTTCTCAGATTGGTGGTGTTAACAACAATTGTTTCATACATTGTGAATATGTTTAATTTAATCTCAGATATAACCTTCTTAATACCATTAACTACATCGATATCATTTTCACCAACTGTATGAATTGAAACATTATCTTCTTGCAAAGACTACTTTATTTCTTCTATTTTATATTTGAGAGTTTATAATTCATTACACATCTGAGGTTTTTTCATTCTAGCTTAATGGATCCCATGGACCATATGAGATTGAACTGATACACATACTCCTGAACATATTTTATCCTTTAACACAAAAAAATTTAATCTGGTGACAAAGTCACTTGGAACTGATACAATAGAAGGATTAGGGACTGAGGAAGATTCCACCGCGGGATGTGTATCAACTAGAAATTGATCTTTAACTAGTGGTCTCTTTGGAACTACTACACATTCCTTAGTATCAAAGTTAGAATAAACTAAGACATTGAAAACATACCTAAGATGCTACCTTCATCATCATCATTTTCCATTATCATTATCATCATATCATCTATCACTACCTAAAACCGAACCAATTGCACTTCAACTATTACTTTCATCACTGATAGCATCTTATTTATCTCGCTCATCATCTTCTTCTACATAGGATTCATCATCAAAGAAAAAAGGATTTATAACATACTCTACAATACAAGAGACTTCTATCTACTCATCTCCATTTATTCAAAGAGTGGGTTCATCTAGGGGTAATGAAAGTGGAGGATTTTTTTGTCCAAAATAAAAACATGTTGGTGCCCTTGTGGTGTTAGGAACCCTCCTTTCATCGATAGGTGAACCTTGATATCTGACTAGTGTGGTTGTCTCTTCTTTCTCATATAAAGAGTAAAAAACAAGAGTATATAGTCAAAGGTATGTATCCACCACATTCCATGGAAAAATAGTGGTCCACTACATTGAAATCTCCAACACCTTCTTTCTTCCATGGGTACCAATTAATTTTCATCCTTTACTGATTTATTTTCATAAGAATATCCCAAATCACTCAAAAACAATATAATCAACATAACTAAAACATCCCTTCTATTTCGACATGGAAGAGATCATCCTTGGGTAAAACAAAAAGTTTTTCTTGCATGAAGGATTAATAATCTCACAGATATGAACCATGAGATATCTATATAGGTTTACCATAATTCCAATCATCAGTAGGAAAACCAAATATACACCTTTATATTTTAATTAATCAAAGTCCAATTCCTTTTTATATATTAGGTTCTTAATGAATTTTAACATAATTCTACACTCCCTCTCATTTTTTGTGGCAATAGGAATCCTATTCTTGTCATTAATAGTAATCTGCTTCGGAGTTATCTCAAAACATGAAATGTCACTCTCAGGTGGAGAAATAGCTTGATAGTCATAAAACACACTCTTATTGGAAAACTTTAAACATTCATCCCATTTTCAATATGAAAAATAAATCCTATTCCCTTTGATAACTATCTTGATCCAAGAAACATCGCTCCATTTTAGAATAAATTCCACATTCAAGTAAAACATGTAAAGTAACATCGTTTTGAAAGGCCTTTCATTGTCTGAAAATCAATCAAGCTATCCTTGAAGTAGCAGTACTTTCAATATCATGGATTTTAGTTCCAACAAACACTCACCCATCACTACATTTTCTGGTGTAACCACTCGGCTTGTAAGTCCCTGATTCACAGGCCATATAGAATCCCATTTATTTTTCTTTTCAAAATGAGACGTGTTTCCACAATCTCCTTCCAAAATTCACTTCACAAGAACCATTCATACTATCCAGTTGTAGTTCGAGAGGTGAATGGACTAAGGTAATAAGATAGAAAAAAATAGAGAGTGTAAGGGTTAAAGTGTGAGGACATGTAGTATAGTGGATGAACTGGGTTCAAATCATTTATAGAAATTTATATCTCCAAATCGTGAACTGGGTTCAAAAACTAAATTAAAAAATATTTGATGGAAAAAATATAAAATGTATTAAAACATGGATTCATCAGTGTGAGCATGAATGATTTTTCGTAACACTAATAGTGTCATCAGGACAAGGTGTCAGTGTCAGCATGTTAACAATGTCATCATGACATAACATCGGTATGAAATAGTTAGTGGTGTTGGCATGCAATTTTCATCTTCTTACTATTAGTGTAGGTATGGAACTATATGTTTGACTTTTACAGTGTTTTAATAACATCATCACTTAAAATTATCAATGGAATAACAACACAAGGTCCTATATATTGACCATTCCTAACTCATCTCTAATGTAGTTCAATCTAACAGTGTTCAATGACTTAGTGATAATGTCATGAAGATGATGTTCAGTTCTATTTAATTCTAATGTTTGATCTCATTTTTAATAATGGTGTCTAAAAATTTATGGCTTACAACAATGTGTTTTGTCTTAGATTGTGAAAAAGGATTTTTAAAAATAATAATAATAGTTATGTTATTACAATTTATAGGGACATTTCTAAGTTGATATCCATAGTCCAGTAATGTGTGTTTCATCCAAAATATTTATATAGAACCACTATCAGGAGCTCTGTATTCAGCTTTAGAAGTAGATAATGCATTGTAATTTTGTTTCATGCTACACCCTGAAACTAAAGACTTTCCCAAAAAGTGGCATGTTCCAAAGGTGCTCTATCCTTCTAATATACAACCACAAATTTCTGCATCTAAATAACTCAAAAAATAAAACAATTTCCATCTATGATAGATTATTACTAAATTTGTTATATATTTGAGGTATTTAAATAAGTTTGATAGAATTTAAATTTGATTCTTTTGGGTTTCATTGATGTCATGCACACAAGCACACACTAAACATAATATCTCACCTACTAGAAGTTAAATATAGTACACTCCCAATAATTCTTATATATTTAGATTCATTAATAGAGTTATAATCTTCATCAAGGCCCAACATAAAAGTAGTACTCATTGGAGTGTCACTACAAATAGTGATTCTGAAGAAAAATATTTTTATATTAACCTTCATATATTTACATTTGATTCATAAAAATACCTTCATCATTTTGAAATATTTGGAATCCTAAAAATAATTTGACTTCCCCATTCAAACACACCTCAAATTCAATTTCCAACATTGCCAAAAAATCAAAACATAAAGAATTTTTAGAGAATCAAAAAATAATATCATCAACATAGCTATTTACTACTAAAATATATATTGAAATTTGTTTTATAAAAAGGCTAGGAACAATACTACCTTTTGTAATTCCTTTAGAGAAAACTACTTTGCCTATCATTCCACGATCTTTGAGCTTATTTTAATCCATATTATGATTTTGTTAATTTAAATACATGATTATGGAAATGTGAATTAGTAAAACTATGGGGTGTTCAAAAAAACCTCAATTATATAACCACTTATGAATGCACTTTTGACATACATTTGACAATTTTAAAAATCTAGGGGTCATTCTTTGGAAAGATAGATTCTTATTGCCTCAAGTATAGCTACTTCAGCAATGGTTTCCTCACTTTCAATACCTTATTCTTGACTATAAACTTTTGAAACATGTAATTCTTTATTTCTAACTATATTACCAAATTTATCTATTTAATTCATAAAAACTCATTTAGTGCTTATAGTCATGGTTTCATTGGTACTATCTACAAGATTCCATAAATTCTTTTTTTTCTGATTTAACTCTTCTTGTATAGCCATCAACCAAAATTTGTCATTGATATTATCATTTATGTTGTTAGGTTCAACATGTGACAAAAATGATTAATGTTTAACCTGATTTATGATAGAATTTATAGTTCGAGTTCATTTATCTAAATCTAAAACAACCACATCTAAATAATTATTATTAAGAGTTTTAATAGAAATAGTAATAGAAAAGATATTATATTAGCTTCTTCAACAGGTTCGGTTTTATCATGACTAGAATCTTGAGAAATTCATAAAATGTATGTTTTAACCGATTCCTTAATATTATGGTTAGAAAATTTAGTATTGATTTCTAGATTTGACATATCATAATCAAAATTTTCTAGAGGGGTCTCTGACTCATGTGGATCTCTCTCGTAAAACATGACATGTACATGTTCTTCCACACATTTGGTTCACTTATTGAAGACATGATTGTCATTACTAGAAATTGAATAACCTAGAAAACATCATTTATCAATCATGGAGGATAATTTTTGTAGATTATACTCAGTCAAAATAATATTTTGTTTTTAACCATAAACATTTATGTAGTTAACCTTGAGTTTTCTATTATTCTACAACTCATAAGGAGTTCTCTTAAAGATATGTCTAATCTAGACTCTATTTATTAAATATATTGTTGAACTAAAAGATTTTTCTCCAATGTATATAGGTAGTTCATAGACACAAATCATGATTCTAGAAATTTCTTACATGGATCTATTTCTTCTTTCTACAACACAATTTTATTGGTTGTCCTATGAAGAGAGAAGTTATTACTATAACCATTTTGTGAGAAAAAGGATTTCAAACCCTTATTATCCAAAACTCACACACATGGTCACTTCTTATGGGTATAATTATAATACCACATTGTTTTTTATAGTCCTAGCATACTTGGTGATATGAGAGTATGATTTACTCATGTGATCCAAGAAGAAGGTCTATGTATATCTAGAGAATGCATTTACAAGAACAAAGACATAGCTCTTCCCACAGAGATGTGAAACTCTACAATGTCCAAATAAGTCCTTGTGAACCAACCCAAGAGGTTGAGAAGTTGAATATTATTTATATTTTTTGAATTATATTTTCTACCATTTACCCATTTGGTAATGATTACATACATTGTAATTTGGAAACTCTTGTTCTGGTATATCCTTAACTAAGCCTTTTCTTGAATGATTTCTATCTGAGTGCATATTTTATTTCTATAATCTATTATTCTAAATCGAATAATATTTATTAAAATCTCTCCCAAATGAATCATTTCGAGAAATTAAATAATCTAAAACAACTGTAAAAAACATATTCATTTCTAAAAGTAGAAAATACTAAATATTTTTTTATTAAAAAAATTTCACGAATCATCATCAAATTTAACATTAAAACCATCATCAAATAATTGAGATATAATACACAGGTTGTATTTTAATCCATAAAAATCGACGTAACATATTAAAACATAGTTAGAGTTACCATTATGGTGAAGGCAAAAGAGTTTTCCATCAGAATTATCACCAAATTTGACAGGCCCACCCTTAATATTTATCATATTCATGAAGATTGAGTAATATCATGTCATGTATCTTTAACATTCATTATACATGTTCCAAAATATTTTAAATGATCTCTTCGAAAATCCTTCAAACTAAAAAAATTAGAAAATAAAAGATTTTGGTACTTTGATTTGTATGGGTACAATAACATTAGTAATAAATAATTTGGGAATCCAATTTTTCTTAATTAGATTTCTATAAAAGCATGTAAAGTATTTAAGAAATAGTCATTATTTTTTCCCAAATAACAATAGACAATGTATGATTTTTCATTGATGTAATATGAAGAAAATTTTCAAGAAATAATAATAAAACTAGAATTTCAAGATAGAGATAAAAAAAATTATTTTGGCATAATTTCATTTACCAGGATTGTATATAATACAACTACAATATTTTTGTGATACATGTTTACCAATAATTTGATACAAGGTATATTTACAATATGTAGTATTTTTTAAATCATTTTTTCTATTTCTCATTTGACAATTTAATCTCATTATTTTCCTTATATAATTGATGATGTTTCATTTTCTTCTACAACATGTTCAGATTTCCCATTATCAGTAAAATCACATTGTTTCTTCAATGATTTATATTTATATTTTAATTCATTACAAGTGTCGTCAATTATTCATCAATATTCAAATATTTCATCAATGTTCAGGTATTTTGAATAAAATTCATCAACAGAATAATAATCATTATATTCAAGAGAGTATAGTGTTTTCTAAGAAAAATTGATCACAAAAACCATTTTTTCCTTAATACCCTATTCATCGTGAGTGGATTACTTGTCAATTGATGTTTCCTTAAAAGCACTCAATGTTTCATTAATATCTTTTTTATAAATTTTTTCCATATTATCATACTTATAATTGGACTTTAGCTGGGGAAATCTAGCCTTTATATGTCCCTTTATTTTTCATTCATAACATATAATTTCATTTGATGTGTCACGTCTATTCCAATCCTTTTTCCATTGGTCATTTTGATCGAACATTCCTTTTTAGTTAGGATATCTGAATAATTTATTCTTCCAATAAAATTTCGTAAACATTATCACTATCTAAACAATCTCCTCATCACTTTATACCGATGATTGTTCATCAATTGAGATTTCAGTTCCATCATTAACATTGTCCTTCTGTTTGGATGATTTATATTTTCAATAAATAAATTTTCTTTTAGGTTCATCATTCTCATATTTTTTTACTTTTAGTTCTTCCACATATATCATGAACATAACAATAAGCACGTTCACTAGAGAAGTGTTGAGTTCATATGATTCTATTATTAATATAGAAGTCACTTTCCATCTATCTGGTTAGTATATGAGTATTCTCATGATTTTCTCCTTGGTTGTAATAGGCTTTCCAAGAGAGATCGTGGTGTTCACGATTTCATTAAAATTGAGATACATATTAGAAATAGTATCATTAGGAATCATCTTAAATTTATTATATATAATAGTATAGGGGTTGAGTATCATTTCTTTAACATTAGAGGTTCCTTCGAGTGAAAATGCTGTAGTGTCCCAAATTTCATGGGTAGTTTTACAAGAAGATATTATATTAAATTGTTTATCACCTAGTGTACAAAATAGAGAATTCATATCTTTGGAATTGTTATTATAAGAAGTCTTTTTGGCATCACTCCAGGTATTCCTAGATGTTTTTGGTATTTCATATTTATCATCTATAACTCTCGAAATATAAAAGCCCAAACATTTTAAATGAATTTTCAACTTAACATTCCACTAGGAATAGTTTGGTCTTTTAATGTATGGTGGTATATTTATAGTAAAATTGTCCAATCTATTATCTATACTGAATAAAATATTTTGATAGAGGTAAAAATTAAATGTAATAGAAATTTTCTAGATCTTTAAAACAAGACAAAATCATAGTTGAAAATATTTTTAAATTCATTTATAGAAAATTCCATTGATACCAAATTTTGGTCGAAGTAAGAAAATCTAGAGGGGGTAAATTTAGTTCCTAATTTTTTTTAATGTTTATTTAAAAGATTTCCACATTTTAAAACTTAATTGTACATTTAATAAATGTAGTTAATTTATAACAGTATATCTATTCAACTAATTTCATAGATGATTGATTATTTCTTAGTTGGAACAGTATGATATATTGATAAAACTTTTGAAAAAAGTCTAATATTCCAAAATTGTAATAAGTACTAGTCGAGAATAACTCACAATGGGAAATTTAGTTTTCTAAAATACATGTAAAAATAGGGAAAACTAAATTTTGAAACAAAATGGATATAAAACAAGATGATCAGTCTCCAGACAATACTTATTCCTCTTCAATTAGTGATCAACTGCCACCAAAAAGTCTATATAGATTAAGGTTTTGGTCCATGCCCTGGATCACGGTTTATAGAATAGTTTACAAATATCCAAGTCACATAAACTATACCACTGATATATGAGGGGAACAATACAGCATGGTCACACATGACCTCTACTATATTTCTATGTGGGGTAAACAAGTGTAAAAAGTAAATTGTGTGGGGATATCTAGTATCCTCTTGTTCAGTGAAGGAGATAATGTGTGTTTTATAGACAGATGAACACACAACACACAACTGTAAAAATATAGATGATAACATAGAAATATATATTAGATCGGGTTTAGAAGTCTTTGTGCATTATTCTGTTCAACTACGGAATCTTTGACGTATATGAGTTGAATATGGATACCTCTTTTTGATGTAGACATGGAAACAGAGGGTCGTGGTGCACTTTGTTTTATCATTGAGGAAGATGAGAAGTTCTTCTCCTTATGATTGGTTGAATGCTATAGGGATGATGGAATTTTGGTGGAAAACAGTTCTCTGGTTCATTGAAACTTGGAATGAAGAGTTCCTCTTGTGTTCTTACTTTTTGTATGTTGTTTTTGAGGGTTTTCTAATGTGTCTATGCATATAATTTGTATTTACTTTTAGCTGGAGAGATATCAACTTTTATATACTATAGCATGGATATTTTATTTTTTGAGGTAGGTGGTATACCACATAATTCCAACATCCTCATTAGGCTTGTCTTCCAAAATCACTAAATTAATCAGTTGTATTAAAACACAGAAATTGTGACACTTAGAAAACGTATTAAATAAAAATAAATTTAAACACCCTAGTGGTGACTCCCTTGTCGGTGAATAATGTGTCAGTGACTCATTACATAAGTGAGTATTATTAGTATCAGTGTCCCATTATTTCAGTTCCCCCTTCTGTTGGTCTTTCTGTGGGTTGGTGATTCCTTGCGTCAGTAGCACCATGAATTGGTCACACCATATATCGGTATCACCATGCGTCTGTTGCACCATGCATCGAAACATTAGTCCTTTTATCGGCGAGATAATTGAAATTCCAGTGTCTCGTTTGAATTATCAATGAGATATTCTATCTATTGGTATCAATTACTTTTTTGTGCTATTAGAATAATTGAGATAGACTTATTATGTCATCATTGGTGACTCAATTGCTTATTGGTGTGAGCATCTCATACTTAGGAAATATTCATGTTCGGACTAACTTACAACATAAATATTTTTAGAATGTGTTTAACATATATATGAACATAGATAATCATAATAACACATATTGAAACATAAATAATCATGATCGAAATGATTAGACATTATTTATAAGGTATGATCTGATTGATAAGATTTGACATGATTTGTGATTATTAACACCAAATAGGGTGGCCAAAAATATCATACTGGACAATGATTATATATAAAGATAAACACATATATATAAACACACAGATATATATATAAACACACA
This sequence comes from Viscum album, assembly GCA_963277665.1. Taxonomy (NCBI): domain Eukaryota; kingdom Viridiplantae; phylum Streptophyta; class Magnoliopsida; order Santalales; family Viscaceae; genus Viscum; species Viscum album. The sequence continues at coordinate 2,129,079,800 of OY728119.1, forward strand.
CATAAACACTCAGTTTATAAAGTCATATATATTTTAAATTTTGGCGCATTTTTAAGAAAACATGTCTATTTTGGTGAAACTTTTACCAGTGTTTTAAAATGAGGAACATTATATATATATATATATATATATATTAACAATGATAATTATATATATTTATGTACATACACATACACACACACACACACACACACACATATATATATATATAAACAAATATATACATTAATATATATATATATATATACATATATACACATTTATATACAATAATATATATATATATATAGTATTACCATATATATATAACATAAATAAATAAATAAATAAATATATATATATTTAAACCTAAATCCTAAAATATATTATATAAACACACACACACACAGCCACACACACACAGACATATATATATTTTATCTAAATTATTATATAAATATGCAAAAATATAATATTATTATTTAAATACTGAAATATATTTTTATATATATAAAATAATTTAATTAAATATTTTAAATTTCATTATTTTTTAAGAAAATGTGTCTATTTTAATTACATTTTTAAGATTGTCTTAATATATGGATAATTATATATATATATATAATTATAATTATACATATGTATACATGCAAAAATATATTCAAACACATACTAATATATACATTTATATAAACATATAATATATATATAATATACATATATATATAGTCATAATATATATATATATATAATATAAACATATTAAAAACATAAACTATAGACATGTATTTATAATATAATAAAAAATATATAGGTATAAATAAACATAAGACAAAAAATATAAAGTATGAAAAATTTACATTTATATATTCATTTATAAATATATATAATATTAATCTATTAATTATTTAAATCAAACTATATATATAAATATTAAATGATAAAGTCATTTATCAAAGGTAGAATTTGATTGGTTTGTTTTATGATCGCCTAGTAAACTAGAGGTCAAAGAATTGAATCATGGGGGAGGGAGGATTTCCAATTTTATTCCATATGTAGAATGGTAATTTTACTAATGTTTCTAGATGATTCATGAGGCAGTATGTGTGTTGGGTCATGGAGAGGTACAAGAGTGGGGTATGTGGGAGGTATGGGGTACATGAGGGGGGTTGAGTGTGGGAGATGAGTGTGTGAGAAAGTGGGCAGTTGAGGTGTTTATGGGGATCAATTTTTATAAAAATGGCTCAATAATAAAAATTCCAAAATCAAATACTGACATTTTTTAGAAATGTTGGTAAATGTGATGTCACTACAATGTTGACAGACATCACTAAAAAAATAATAGTATTTTTTAGAAACATCTGTAAATGTGGTGATGTTAATTGGGGACCATTATATACATAGTTAATTTAGTGACACTTATAAACATATCTAATTACAGACATTAATAAATGTCTCTAATTATCAATATTTATAAGTGTCTTTAATTTATTGTCATGTCATTTAACACTGTTTTTTATAAACATAGGTAAATTAATTAGTGTCATTTCTTAATGTTTCTAATAAAAAAATAAACATTTCTAATTCACATTGTTTGGTACTGAATGATGATATTCCAAGAAAACAAATTTTGTGATTTAAATTTTTTTATGGATTATCGTAATCATGTATTTATATAGTTTACAAAATCCGCTAATCTACTCAATCAATCGGGTTATATTCCTTATATATTATGCCAATGTACTAATGAAGAAACCGGATCTAGCATACTATATTCAGGTTTGATTTAATTACTACTGGAAGATGTTTAGAAGAATCCTTGGGAACTTGATTTAAGAAAACATGGACTATGGAACATAACCCCATGATAGAATTTAAGGATATGTATAAAAGAACATCATAACGTTTTGGTAAGGAATATATTATGTGTTTTTTTATAACAATACATACCTATCGGGATACAACAAGTGGACATGGTTCTATCATAGTTTTATATAGGGGTAGTTAATCCAAAAGGTTGCATTTTTCTTGATCCGATCATCACAAGCGTCATAATAACAATCCCTACTTTTCACCTAGTTTGACACTCTTGGGGGATATTCTTATGATAATTAATATTTTACTTAAAAAACATTATGATGTATTTTAATTAATGACGATAATGAATGAACTATGTTATTACTAAGGTTTCATAGATTAAGAAAATGGTGTCTCAATGTAATAAAAAACTATTTTATGTATGTGTAATAAGTCCATAAAGTAATGTATTTTGGAGGAAAAATAAATAGTATGATGTAATGAAATAAATTTCATCCTTGGGAAAAATTTATAGTTTTTCTATTAAATGATGAGAATTTGGGAATTCTCTAAGTCAATTTCATCTTTTAAAGGTTTTCCCTTGGACAATGTATGGAAATATAATGTAATAAAATGGAAGAAGTGTTAATGTGTTTGGAATTAAGAATAAAATTGTAGAAGTATTTTTACTAATTGAATTTTTCGTGATAAGATTTATAAAACATTTATGGATTTTGTTAAATAATATAAGAACATGTTTCATGATTATCATAAAAGTTATTGATATTGTCATGTTTTTATGGGTTCCATATTGATTATATTTTTAATTTTTTAAACACCCCTTTTTAGGTTTTAAGTGATTAGAGTCTACCATGACTGAACATATTCTTAGGAAAATTTATTATAAGTACATGTTTTTGTAGAAAATTTATTTTTGGAATAATGCATTTTAATTTTATCGATATATGTTAAAAGGTATTGATAACCATTAGGGTTAATATTGTCATTAATGACATTATAATAATATTCAAATAACGTTATTTGACATTGTGAAAAAATATAAAGAAATTAAGTTGTGTTGAAATCCTTTGTAAAAAGGATATTAAACGATTAATTTTATTTCAAGTATGTTCATCATATTTATTTTTTAATTTGATATGAATTATATTAATATTGTATTAAAAAAGGACAAACTTTATACAAAGGGACAACACATCATGTATAGTAAGTCCATGAGGCTTGATCCCAGAACTAAATGACGATAAGGGTTTAACACCTTCCACTGGCTAACATGATATTTAGGTTAGTATTTAATTAGTTAAACAATTTTAAAATAAATTATTAAAGATGATTTATTGGGGTTACATTTGATGTTTAGATATTAAATTACAATATTGGATAACTTATTTTAATGAAATTGGTTTTGGGAATTAGTTAGAGAAAATTTTAAACACATGTCACTTTATAATTGATATAATGACACATCACTAGAGATTCCTAGTCCTTCAGGAACAAGTAATACATTTTTGGATTTTCATTTCTTGGAGTAAAGGATGAGTTGTAAATTTTTCAATGCACAACAAAATGATGAGACTATGTTTATAAAATAAATAATAACAGGTATATATATTTCTATATATTCTTATACATTAATTGAATTACACAAAAATGAAAATATACCATGAAACAAAAAATTTATCCTATTTTCATCATATAAAATGAATCATATTGTCTTTTAAATCATCACATATTAAAGGGCTTGAGGTCCTTAACGTTCCATTGATCATTTAGTTTCTTATAATTAATGACCTCAATCACTCTGTAAAATTATTTATGCTTCTCTTTTATGTCAATATCATAACATGACAAAAATTATAACATATTTAGAAATATTATTATATATTATTCCATGTGAACGATTTTTTACTTCCCTCTCTTAGTTATTAATAGGTCGTTTTATTAACTCTTTAATGATGTTAGTTTTCAATAATAACGTTTTCAAATATCAAAACATTTATTATCGAGACTAAGTTTAAATTATTGGAGGAAAATTTATTTACGGTGGATAAAATTTTTTAAAAAATATTTTAAAATAATAATACTTTTGATGATGGTTCACGTAACACGAAACACCATGATTTAATAACCCACAATGTAAATTTCTCTAAATTTAATGTATCCGATAGCTTGCGAAACAAGAAACCATGAGGATAAGTGAACTATAATTTTAAAATATATTATAATTTTGTATTTAAATTTTTGGATTTTTATATTTCTAACTACTTTATGAAAATTATGTTTAACTAATGATTATAAATAATATAATAATCATTTTAAATAACAATTTTTCCAGAAAAACTGTATTTTTTATATGTGACAGTGTGGTCGCTATTAGCTCACATAATTTAAAATTATTTTTTAAGAAAGGTAAATAATCTATTTGATAAAAGTAACTTAGTTTTTGAAATTATTATATTGAAATTATCTTTGTGTAAATGTTAATGATTTTTTGAAATATTTCATTTTTCGATGAGCATTATAATATAATGGATAGTAATTGAAATTTGATTTTGAATTTAAATAATTTAAATTGTTAAATTATATTATTAATTGGGATTAATGAAAAAATATTTCATTTTTATATAAATTAATCAATTTTATGTCATTGGATGAATTTTTATACTAAATTTTGACATAAATATTATGTAAAATATTGCACATTTTCTCTATGAAACCCCACATTCTTATTAGGTATGTGTGGTTATTTTTAAATTAATTTTATTTACATATGTTATGGTAATTTAGAAAAATGGGTCCCATGATTGTAATTATCATTATTATTATTATCAAATTTTCCTAACATAAATTTTTACCAAAGTGAATATTTAAATCAGTAAAAAAAATATTTACTATTGTTAAGGTAAAAATAGATTTATCATGGTTTAAACTAAACAGATATATGTTAAATTTAAATAAAAACTTACCTAAAATAAATTTCATGTCTATATTTATAATGTATCATGTTAGGGTCATGATAATAGTTCATATTAGACCATTGTTTCATGTGAACAAACATTGGTATAGTTTTTTTTAAAATTTACAAGCGTGCCTTCACCTCACATATAAAATCTCACCCCTCTATTATATTTTCACAACATAAAAACATTTTGTTTCAAAAATTCCTAAACCAATAAATAAAAAAATTCCATTATTCATATATTCCCAAAGCATTTTTTTATGAATCCATCATTTTATGGTTTAAGTGCAATCTTAAGGAGGTCACCTAAGGAAGTGGAAAAGTTCCTTATCTAGAAATTTTATTTTATTTCTTTATCCACCTAATTTAATTCCTATTAAAACATGATGATATAAAAAACATTGTAAATTCCATATTAATATATTTTTTTTGGTTTTTTAATGAGCAATGATCATTTCCACTTACATAAAAATGGTTATGAAATAATCATTTGTCTGTATAGCATATTACTTCCTCACGAATTGATGTCTTTCATTTTTTATTCACCACCTCTCTTGGTTTGGTATGATGATGGATATAATGTGTATATTTATATAAATGATATTTATAACCAATTTTTACATTTTGATTCAATGTAATATATATTCAATTTTTTACATTCCATTCTTGAGCTGATACGATAATGTTGCTCATATGTATGGTGGACTGCAACCACACCAAGTGATGTTATTCATGTTTCATGAACTCATTACATAGAAGGTAAAAAATATAAATTTTATGAATATATGTTATATAAAAACAAAAATGTGTTAATCATAAATTATTGATCATTATAAAAAATTATATCATTTTATTTCATACCTTTTTACTCACATAATTATGTTTATATGGATCATGTACATGTAGACTACCATGTCCATGGATATATGTGACTCTATTATCATTTTCATTCCACATATATTACATATATAAACATATTCAATGAAACTAATAAGGTATTTATGATATCATGATAATTATATAATGTGTAAATATTACTTACCAAATTTCTATAATGATTATTGAGAAATAGAAACCTTACTAATGTGTATGTACGACATGTTGTTTTCTTTATCATAACATATAAAATTTCTAACATCCAACATTCATGATTGGTAGTAAATATAAATATTATCTATAAATATGATAATTATGGTGTTATTATTATTCAATAGATTATGTAACTATATTATATGTCCAAGAACAAGATCATTCATGATAAAAAATACATGATAAATCAATTAAATTGACACCCAAAATAATGAAAATAATGAATGATAATTAATGAAAGAGTGATATGTTGTTTCAAGAGTATAATATATGGAATAATAATAATTAATATGGTTATAATATAAGTTACTAACTTGTTTAAAACCACTATATAGAGTTTTTACTTAACGTTCAACCATAAGGAAGCCTGAGGTAATGGACTTCATCTAAAATTTTCATCATTACGACATATTGTAATGTTATGCTCCAAATTAACTTTATATCATCTATATAAAACCCATTGACATGTAATATCCTTATTAATTAATAAATCATGGTATTTTAATTTTCAATTTGAATTATTTCATCCAAGGGTAATATACATAAATGTTATGAAGTGGTAAAGAATTTCATATATCAATTTCCTTTAATTGGGTTATATTACTTCTTATTTTTCATTGATATTATAAGTTTGTGGGTTTAATAACTTTAAATTATCATATATTTTTTAAACATTTTTCATGTAAAATCCTAACTTGAGTTCCACACATCGATTCCTCTAGTCAGTTCTCTACATTATCTCATGTACACCTCCTCATATGCTAGAGGTAGTGAACTAATAGCAATGGTCTAATCTATAACATTGTAAAACTATATGCCATATTTTTCAAAGAACACAATAGTGGAAATAAATAAACAATATCCAAATGAAATACCAAATATCCATGATAATACCATAACCAATACAACATAATATCACATGAAACAACAAAATACAGGCAAGTATACCAACTAATGCTATAGATTTGTCATGTCATATATGTATTAAGTGTCAATATGAATATACCATAATAAGAGACACTAAAAACACATAAGAGGGTCCCTACATAATGTATAATTCCCTCATCCGTGCTCCAACCAACACAACAATCTGAAAGAGCTATATTATTCTTATCATATCCCGTACACAATTAGTCATTTTGGGTACCAATTAGGCTTCTCATGTTGGGTGTGGGTATGACATAGTTGGATACAAAAAATTTAATCTAAATCAATATCCAGTTTATCAAAATATAAGAAGTTGTATAAATAATAAATTAAAATAAGTTGAAAAAACATGTCTTACAATTAATTATTATTTAATTAAGAAAATAATTCATTGGGTTTGTGATGACACATGAAACATCATTACCTACTTCGTCCCATATTGGGTTCTGAACCATCACACATAGGTAATCACAATTCATTATAACATGGTATTATTTAATCAATCTAATTCCTATTTATTATAAATAATATTTGTAAACATTATCCAAATTTAATGTTTTATGCCCAGAATTCCAACTCTATCACCCCATAAATATTAAGTGCATCGGTACCTATCCCACACCTCATTTATCAATCATTCACATTTGAGTATTTGTAGGATCAATCCTTATCCTACAATCAATTATCAATCAATCACATATGTGTATTTGGAGCACTATTCCTTATCCCGCACTCTTTTATCAATAAATCAATCACATATATCAAATTTTTTAAGGTTAGTCATCATTAATCCATTTTATCAAATATTCACATAATATTTCACCAATTCAACTTAAAAAAACCATAGTTCATCACTTTAATCACATTGAATAATATGAACAATTCACTACCTACCAATTTATCAAAATTTAATCATATAAACCATTAAACCTTAATTTAAATTCAATAATCTTTTAATTCACATTATCAATAAAATAATAATAATATTAATCATCAATTTCATAACCACAACTATGAATTTCAATTTTTGAACTTCAATCCATTTCATTATCCCATGGTAATTCAAAAAATAAATTCAATTTAGAATGGAAATTACCAATGTTGAAATTGAAATTTCTCAATTAAATACATGAAATAATAATAAAAAATATAGTAATTAATATTTAGACCACCAATCTTATGATCATTGATGGTTGTTCGCCCAATGGAAAACCCCCAAATTGAAATGGAAGGGTTAAGATCACAACAATGAGGAAGATCATGGATGAAAAACTAAAATCAATATCAAATGAATTAATAACCATGAAAATGTAGATCTATACCATTTCCAATGGAGGAAAACATCAATATAAAATATTATTGCAAGATGATAGAGAGATAGGAAACCAAATGGAAAAAAATATATAACAATATGGAGCCGATCCTTAACTAGATCATTGATTTGTATAGAAATGGGTTCTAGGGGATTTGGAATCCTCTTTGGGACCTCCAAATCCGCTAAATAATGAGTTAGGATAAAGTAAGATAATTAGGGGTAATAATCAGAGTGCTTGGGATATTAAAATAATATTTTACGAATAATAAAACCAACCTTCACAGTTTCTTGGGTAAAGGAACATGGTTGGCCAATCTATGCACCTTAATCATGCACCTCATCTTATGGGTGGAAGAATATTACTAAGAGGGTGCATAGTCCGAAATATCATGCGCCAAATCATAATATCCCTTTTGTTTGGATTTTCATTGTTATTGTGGTTTGAAAAAGGGGTTAAAAAACTATATTTCTACTATTCACAGCCCAAACACCCTCTAAAAACATCTAAAATACACCGAGATACACCTTAGACAGGCCTCAACCTCGGTATATGAAAATCAAGGTAAAAGAGAACTTGTAAACGAGCTACTGACATCTCTAGAAAACATGAGGATCTTACAATCTCACAACATTATAATAGATACTCCTCAAGCTATACTACCAAGCATCTCTATGATTCTGAGATAAAGACATTAGGTCATTTAGACCAGGTATCTACTTATCTCTCCTAGGATTCCTTCTAAAATAATCCATGTTTCCACAATAGTCAATCAATCCACACAGTCCTTCCCTAGAACACTTTCTCACAATGACCCACAACACGTATCAGATACTTATCAAAGGTTGTATCTATCTAAAGAAGAACATTATCCACATTGATCACATGAGAAGGTCCAGGGTGAGAATGATAATGTTTTAAAACATAAAAAAAGATCATGCATAAAACCACAACTCTATAGAGAAGCCAGTCGGTACTCCATCAGTCCGATTCTATCCAGAATCTCAATGGTTCAAACAAAGCTAGGAAATAACATCCCCTATCTCTATTTCCTATAGTGTCCAATTCATGGTGAAACCGGAAGGAATTCCTAGTTTCCCTCAACGACTCTAGGGGTCATCAGTGTTAATCATCATATAACTTATACCCACCCAATTATGTATACATATGTTTCTATATGAAAAAAACCTACTCTGAGACCACCTGCATGAAACATGGCCTCGTGAACTCTGAATCACCCCCTCTATCTATAATAGTGGTGAAATGCATGGATTACCATAAGGAGACTCATATAGTGTCATACGAATATTTTCCTGATAACATTTATCATAGGACATCTCAATTGTTGTTATGTGATTCTCCTAAGACCCAACAATGTCAAGAACACACTTTCATATCATAACCTCCCAAAAATGTATTGTATGATTTGACAACCTATCTATCTTTGGGTGGAAATCCATACTAAGTAATACCTATATATCAATATCCCTTTTAAATCCTTTCTAGATGTGAAAAGTGAAACATGGTTTATAATCTGATACTATACTCCATAATGCCCCAAGAAGCTAGACTATCTCTCAAACATACAAGTCTTCCAACTCATCCACTACAAAATTCAACTATATTGTAATGAAATGTGCTAATTCTATCAGTTGGTCCACAAAAACACAAATATCAACATTATTCTAAGATATCCTCTTGAGACCTTGCAAATCATCCATGGTAACATCATCCTATTTCCATTTCAGAATGGTCAACGAGTGTAGTATTCCACAGAGTATTTGATTCTTTGGATTCGCCTATTGATAGGTGTTGCATCATGTCACCAACCCCATAATCACCTTTTCATATATGGAATCCAACACTATCGACTTAGGTCATAGTGAATTTTGGTCAATCCATGACGCCTCAACAACTTAGAGGCATTAAATTATTACATTATCTCTCATCACATACACATTGGTTAAATTACACGGTCTGAGACATAGACGATTGCATACTCATCTGTTGTCCAATTGGAAGGAGACACCCCACCTTTAAGGATTTTTATCAATGAGAAACACTTTGTATACTAATAAAACTTCTCCAAAATCTGCGCAAAAGTACAGATTCCATTGATTCTAATGTGAGATTTATTTTATTCTATCCTTATTGGACCAATACCTACAACTATTCCAACAAGATCATCATCGTCCCCTCAAACCTATAATTTTGAACTACCGTAGACTGTGTTATACTATTCATAGAGTTTGTAACAGTATTTACCGTAATAGGGGTATATTCCATCTCAAAATCAAAAGATTGAATATAAACAACCCATATTTTCTACTATAGATTCAAATATCAATTTGAAATGATATACATTATGCTCTTGTGATTGGAATACAATGTAATCCATTCACTTAATAGCTTATTTTACAATCACTTTGAAGAATAGTCCACTATAGATTACTCATGGATGCACATATGTTAATTTCATTCATGTGGGTTGACTTTGGTGACCCATATGCCACAACACTGTTGCCATTCCTAAACACTACACAATGTACGATATCAAATGTGTCCAAAAACACTCTATACTTCTTACCTCTCTTGGGTAGGATCAAGATCAATGCAGTAGTGAACTACTTTTTGAAATCCTATAAATAATTTTCACATGCTCCATACTATTCAAACATGATCCCCTTCTTAGTTAACCCCAAAGGTGGTTCTTCAAAATGTAAGATGTCTAGGATGATCCCCTAATAACATCCCTCTAAACATAGAAAGATATATATTAAAAAAATATTATTGGGATGCTCTAAAGGAACCACTAGTTTCACCTTATAATGGTCAAATGACAACCATCTTTTGAGATGATGTGACCTAATACATTTTAATGATCAACCCAGAATTGGAAATCAAATGGTGTATAGAAAGTGCTCTCTCAATGCACTTAGGATGATTCCAAGATGTTGGTAATTATTATCATGAGTCATGGATTACACCACTATATCTTTAACAAAACAACCATAGACTGATCCAGATATGGGTGGATGATTCAGTTCACCATGTCCATAAACACTACTAGAGCATTCTTCATCCCAAACAACATTATGATGAACTCGTATAGTCTATTCATGCTTCTAAAAGTAGTAAATTGAGTATCATAAGGTCAAAAAATCTAATTATTATATACCAATATTAGTTAAATATTTTATAACACAAAATCTATTCTCATCTAGTCAAAAATATCATCGAAACACAGAAGTGGAAACCGATTCTTCACTTTCATCTAATTAAACATGTGGTCATCTACACATAAGTGAATAGTTCTATCATCCTTCTTAATAAAAATGAATGTATAACCCAAAGGAGATGTACTAAAATTTAAAAATCCATTATTAATAAACTATTCTAGCTATTTATTAATCTCTGGATGCTCTGTTGGTTCAATAATATAAGGTATAATTGAAACCGGCTCAACTCCATGACTGATCTCAAGAATAATCTCCACATCCCTCTATAGTGGTTGTTAGGTCCACTAGACTAGATACCCTAAGAGGGGGGGGGGTGAATCAGGGTATGACAGATTAAAACAGATACCCCTTTTGATCTTGTTTTTCTATTAGACAAAACCCTCTTCTCTCTCTTTCCCAATGCAGAGTGTGAGAAAACATTAAAGCATGGACAGGACACATCGATTTTTTACTTGGTTCCCCCACACTAGGCTACATCCAAGGATCATACACCGATAGTTTTCTGATGTACCAATTCCACTATAAGTGCACTACTATTTACAAGTTCGAATCAGACTCACCATCCCTCGGAGTTTACAACCACACACAATTTGAGAACTGACTGCTCTCTCAACTAAAGTGATCTCACTACTTCTTCAGAAGATCCAATCATAGTTTATAGACTTGTATGTCTCTTAATTTTCATTAAAGAATGCATCCTCAACTGTTGATAGATGCTCTATTAAATTTAAAAGTTCATCCACTGATGAATCCCCCCTTTCCCATGAAAACTATGCAATTCTATTGGAAAATACCTTCGAAAAGAACCCTACTTTGCGAGGCTCCAAATTTATCGAAGCTCAAAAAATCCTTTGCAAAGATCCTTCATTTTCACTAAGCACTCTCACAAATCACTCATGCGAAACTCAAGCGTTCACAATTCTTACCATCACGGATCTCCTACCACTTCACGAAGCACACTCCATAGATCACGCATCCTCACGAAGCTCACTTTCTTTTGTGAAGCTAGATTATCCGCCATGAATCACTTCACTTTCGTGAAGAACACTACCTTCGCGAACTACCTTCACAAACCGAGAGAAAAATATTTTCTTCGAAAACTCTATACTTCTCTCGAGGGGGCCGACCACTATTTATAGGAAATTCCACCGACCCTCGACCCTTCCATTCGAAGTCAGCACCATGTCATCGCCAATCGCGAAGCTCCGATATTTTCACCGAAATTATCTCAAAATCGCAAAGCCCCTCAGAAATTCTCAGATCAAGGAGCTCGTCGTAATCGCGAAGCGTTCCGTTAATTACCTCATGCCGCCGCCGCAAAGCTCCATCGTGTTTCCTTTCAAAACTTTTGTGCTCAAAGGTCATTGTAAATGCGAAGCATCACCGTCAAAATTTTTTTATCTTCGTGAAATTCATTCCATGAAGCCTATCTTAACGAAACTCATTCCTTTTCAATATATAAATGATATCTTCAAGGATATCCACATTTCGTGTTGCTCAGAAACCTCCAAATTTTGGACCCCAATAATTTGGAAAACACTGGAAAATGGTTACACTTTGTACTTATCTTTTCGTACCTCCTCCAGATCATCTGTTCCTTTATAATAGTTCTTTGTCAACATGTATTGTTAAAAAATTCACTGGAACTCAATAATTCTCCATGGAAACCTGCTTTGTCAACAAATAAAATCAACCCAAAAAAGCTTCAATGTTACCTTGAGGGATTTTTTCCAATAGTGGCATCCCTATGTATTCCTTTAGAAACATGTCCTGGAACCAATCCACTCTGAATATAAGGATATCCTACTTCAAACCACTATCATCCAATAATAAACCTACAACCTGGGTAGTGATCTCCCCTAGTTATCGATGAAATAGCCATGTACGGTCTTTCTGGATATCCCACTCTTCACAGTGGAAATAATTTCAATGATTAGGAGATGTAAAGGTCACCCTCACATGGTAATAATATATGTGAGATCAGTACGATACCAAACAACCCATACCCAAACTTAATACAAATCCTAATATGTCAAGGATGTAAATAACCCCTAAAAATTGACAATCCCCAACCGTGAGTGAACACCAATTGCAAAAATAGATGTCTCTCAACAATACTTATATGGTGTATCAATTATCATATCCCCACCCATTAAATCCACCATCAGTCTCTACCCATTAATGTGTTTTGAAGATATTAATGAATATGTAGCTATTATATCAAATAAGGCACAAGAATGTATAGAGCCACAAGAATAGTACATTAACAATTGATGGCATGGCCTCACTATCTGAAAGTGCATGGTGAAATTCATGCAACTTTCCTACCCCTCATACCTATGATGTATTTTGAGTCCCATGAGATTCGCCTCCCTTCTATAATGGGAAATATTTTCTGATAGTACCATGTACTCATCCTTGACCAACAAGGATAGTATACCTAGAACAACAAGGCTGATATGGGGTGGAATACCCCCTTACAAGACTATAATTCTGTCTAACTAATCAATCACAACCCATGTGTTGGGGATTCCTAAAGAACCACTGTATATGTCCTATCCTTCCTCTAGATCAAGACAATACCAATAGTTAGGTGTAGTGTTTTTGAAAGTGACCTTACCCAAAGAATTGGTAAAAGACCTATCGAATAAGGTCTTCAGTATCTATTCCTTCCCATTTTCCAATATTCATTCCACTAATATTGATATCAATCATATAGTTATGATTCCTACCCTTGGAATATGTACCTCTTAGAATTTTAGAAGAATCCACTGGAATCTCAAGAGGATCCTCATTTATATTATTCTCAGAAATGAGAGAACTATTCACCACATTTAAAAACTTTTTTATCTCAAATAAATTAACATGAGATAATATCTCACATTTAATCCCATACTGAAAATGTTTCACCAACGTAGCATCCTCCCCTACCAATTTTGGATAATGGTGCAAAAATTAGTAAAAGTCCAGCATATTCCATCACAAAAATCTCTCTTAGGTCAACCTCATAATCATAGCTTCCCTATCCTTCAAGAGTTCTCCATGGAAAAATTCTCCAAGAACATCTCTTGAAATTACTTCCACACCATATTCTCTTATAGTGCATCCCATTTCTAAATTTCCCAGTAGTGATTCACCTGAAAACAGATCAGATAAACGACCATTTGAAATCCTTTCTTATCTAGAGCATTTAGGTGGTCATCGATCATTTGTATAGACTCAATCTAGAACTCAGCTACTATTGGACCAACTTATCTAATGAAATTCGTGGCGTGATTATACTAGAACTATGATGTCAGGATGAACATCGTATTCACAACCATCTGTAGGTATCTTTCTATGAACTTCTTAAATCGTGTATGGATATCACGAAGCTACTCTCCTGACCCATCACCAAGAACTATTGGGGCCTCAGGTTCTAATACAAGAGGATCATTTGTAGCATTTTCCTCCTTTAATCTTATCAAAAAAACTCTTAATAGAGGTAAAAATCTAAAATTAAAAATATACACCTTTGGGCACAGAAAAGTTACTTTATTTAACTAGGGCAATTAAAATAAATCCATAATAAGTTATCAACCATTTACCACCACACATTCAAAACCAAGGAACTATCACTACCATAGACTAGCCCTTATCCAGGTAATGTGTAAAATAAGATAAAACCATTTCATAAAATTATAACCTCATTAGGAACTAATTTTATATATTTAATATATCATTTTTTTATCAGTTAAAATTATCAATTTCTTATCTGGAACCATTTAAATTAAAATTACTCAAACAAGGATAATAATTTCATTTAAGCAACACAACCAAAATCCGGATTTTCGGTGCGTTCTTAAAATAATTTTTGTCACAAAAATTCATGATTTCATAAAATGATTAATGTACACACTAAACTCATGCCATACAATACCATGAGTAAAATCATTGAAAAAAAATAACATCACACAAAAAGTGCATCCCTAAAGGTGAAATATTATCCAATGGTAACTAGAAACATCAATAATAATAATCCCACCCAGGGTATTGATTTTTACTGCATATATAGGTTAGATGATCCCATGAACGTGCTCTTGAACAAGGAACAATTCATGGTAGTATTTTATATACAAATAAAAAATATTGAGACAATATAAAAGGAAATAAAACCACATTTGATCCAACTTTATAACATCTTGACCTAGGTTCCACACACCAATGATCAGAGATGGTTCCCTATGTGATGTCAAGTAACCCTCCCCATATAATAGGGGTTTCGAACAAGCCACAAGGGTCTGATATATGTCATGGGTATTATATACCTTCTTTATCAAATCATCACATAAGGAGAAATGAATAAATAATAGGAAAATGGAAATAAATAGTCACCAAGATAATACCATAACCAATACAGACCAGTATCACATGATAAACCAAAATAAGGAAATAATATCCAAAATAAATCAATAGATATTTTATTCCATATAGGGGCCAATTATCAATATAAAAATTTCCAAATTAAACACAGTGACAACTCCCAAGCGGGTCTAGGTACCATGTTTATTTCCCTTATTCAGGCCCCATCCCTACTCTTCCAAATAAAATAGAGATATTACACTTATCCTTTCATAAAAGCATGAAGTATATTTGGTTACTAATCAAGAAGTCTGAGTATGGTGTGATAAAAAATCAATTATCCACCACCCAAAACATCAAAAAAATATCTCATCTACTGGAGTGTATATAGTTGTATGATGAATAAATAAAAATAACTCAAGTAGAATGTTCATAAA
Source organism: Viscum album (assembly GCA_963277665.1). Taxonomy (NCBI): domain Eukaryota; kingdom Viridiplantae; phylum Streptophyta; class Magnoliopsida; order Santalales; family Viscaceae; genus Viscum; species Viscum album. The sequence goes on from OY728119.1 coordinate 2,129,095,899, forward strand.
ATTCATTAATATTTAATTGTCCACATAATATATTGGGTTCATAATGAAACCCAAACCATCAATAACTACTTCATCCCATGTTGGAGTCTAAACATTCCAAATTAGGGATTTATAATTCATTATTACATGGGATTCCATTGTCTATTTAATTTTAATTTCATATCATGGATACTTTGAAAAATAGACTAATTCCAATTCTATGGCCCTATAATGTCATGTCTAAAACCATATTATTTTTTGGTGAATTGGTCCCTATCTCATACATAATTTAAAAAAAATTCTCATTTGGTTATTTGGAGATTCATTCAATGTCCCACACTTGTTTATCAATAAACCTCATATGGGTATTTAGAGAATCATTCGTTGTCCCACACATATTTATAAACCAATAAATCACCTAAATCACATATAATACATTTATTAAAATTATAATGGTTAATAATTTTTAACATTTTTTATCAAATATTCACTTCATGGTTCTCTATATCAATTTAATACAATAATTGTTCATCACATTAATAACATGGAATAATATGAACAATAAACCATTGTACAATTTATAAACATTTAATCATATAAACCATTAAACATTCAAGGATGTGTAAACCATACCATAATTTCAATTATAAATCAAATCATAATCATATTAATCATCAATTTTATAACAATAATTAAAATTATAAATAAACCATGTTTAACCCAATAAATTATCACATGGAAATAAAATTAATAAATTCATTTTTAATGAAATTTCCCAATGTGGATGTTGAAATTTCTCAATTACACATAAAAAATTATAATAAAGCCTTTGGGAATTGATAATTAGACCCCAAACCTAATTCTTATTGATGGACATTCAGACAAAAAAATCAATAAATTTAAATATAAGGATCAATATCAGAATGATGTGGATAATATTTGATCAAAACCTTATATTAAAATCAAATGGATTAATATCCCAAAAAACCTAGATCTAAACTACAACATAATAAATGAAACATCATTTCAAAAGAGTAGGGGATGATGAGATAGATGTGGTAACCAAAATGGATAATTAAACTCTTTCCAATGAGGTGTCTATCCTTAAATTAGATCTTTGATATATTTTGAATGGGTTTTGAGGACCCCTAGAATCCACTAGAGGACCTCCAAAAATGTTATAGTATGACTTATTCGAATGTAAGAAATTTATAGGTAATAACATAGGGTTTCTATAAGTTAAACTAAAATTTAGAGAGTAATAAAAATAGTGAATATGGTTTCTTGGGTTAGGGTGCATAGTTTTATGACATTGTTCCTTAATCATGCACCACATCTTATGGAAGCATAGTTTCTACTTAGAGGGGGAATGGATTGAAAAAAAATGTGCCTAAATTATAAATAATTTTTAATGTGGTCTCAATATCTTTTGGGCTAGGAACATTTTTTTGGTAAATCTATGATCAACCCCTATACTACCCAAACACCATCCAGAATTAGAAAAAATTCACATGATTGCACCCATGAAAAGTCTCATCCAAAGTATAACAAAAAAATGAAAAATAATACATTATAATGATATCAATACATATCCCGAAATAGTAGAGATCTCATATTTCATGTAAATTTACATTTTATACACATAATTTATTCATTTATTAGTTCTATATTCAATATGGATGTTATTATCTTTCCAAGGGCTTATTTAAAAAATTAACTTTAAAATACATTTTTTATAATTTAATTTACATTGAATGAAGTTATTTTATAATTGATTATTAAACCCTTTAATTTTCATCCACTATGGATATTCAATAAATTTTCAAATAATTTTTTCATTTTACTTCTCCTTGTTTCTTAAAATTACTGATAAATATTTAATGAAAATCTAACTTCATTTCTCTCTTCAATCAGAAATCCATATTCTTCCAAGACCACGATTTTTAAAAATTTTAAAAAAACTTTTTAACCTTTTTACAAAATATTTTTGAAAACATTTTTATCCATTTTAACATTTTAAAAAAAGATTTGAATGTATTCTTTTTTTCTTTTTAAAAAATTTTCTCATTAGGAAGTTACCAAAAAGTGAAGGGAATCATTATTTTAACATACTCAACATGTACATAATTTTATTCTATCTTGAATATTATATATATTAAAACAACCATTATAAATTTAAATGTTATTTGTAAAGAAAATTATTTTCAAAATGTTTTATTACTTGTAGTTTTAAAAAAAAGATTTTTTGAGTGAGATGGCTATTTTACTGTAGAATGATTATAAAGATATTTTTATGTATTTCTGGTCATTATGTACAAAAACCATTTATTTTACATATTCTTCTCTGGATATATGTTTTATTGACATAATATTTATTCTTCCTTTTGATGTTTTATGATTATTTTGACCAATGATAGTATAGAAATTAACATCCTATATTCAGTTTTTGTAGTCAATAACTTTCCTTTGAATTATTCACTTACCAAAAATCTTAAAAAATTAAATTTCCCTGATATACCCATATTATTTATCATAGATATGTATATTGATTAAAATTTATATAATATATACATATACTGTTGCGTGTCGAATAATAATTTTTTATTATGATAAATATTGAATAATTTGTATTCTTTACTCAATTAATTTTTTTAATGATACAAAACATTATTCATGAATTAAATTGATTATTTGATATGTGAGGAATTCTTTCGACATATAGTGATAAGTGTTTCCCAGAACTATATATCCCCTAGATGTAAATATAGCCTCATTTTTTGAATTAGTAAGATAGAATTAAATGGGGTCCAACCTTTAGTTTTAATCCTTCTTGTGAATTCACTTAATGATAGAGGTATTATTATGCATTATATCATGGTGTAAAATAATATGGAATTTCCTTAATTAATAATTCTATTATTATTATTTATAATATTTTCCCAAAGTTATTTGTTTTGGATGAGAATAATTATTATTTTATTGCATAAATGGAATGTGTTTTCAATTATTTACATCTTTATACTGATTATGACTTTTCAAAATATGATATCTAAGATATTTGTTAATTAGAATTGTTATTCAATTATTTACCTTCTTAATTGATTATTCTTTATCGATGCATGATATATTTTATTGTACAAATTCTATATTGATCATTTGAGGGAACCCAAATTTTTTTTCCTTCCCCCAAATTCCATGAGGTGTGCTTTTATTGATTTGAAATGATATTATTGAAGGAATAATGTTATTATCAAAAAATAATGTTTTAATTTTTGTTCTCAAATGTATTATGAGAATAATTCTTATATATAGTTTATCAGGAATAATACATTGTTCGGTACATTAGGATGTGTTTATTTATTTTTTATTCCAATTTATTAAATCATACATTGGCTCAGAGTGATAGGATTCAGGGGCTCCAAAATTATTATCAATTTCATATTCAATTTTAAAATTAATAATTTTTATACTATGGAAAACTTTTTATTTAGAAAAAAAATTTATTCATCCCTCTAATGGTTTAATTATAAATTAAATTGATCCAATTTTGTTATGTGAAGGTGGAATAGTGAATTCCATATTTGGAATCATTATAATAAAATTTCTTATATTATGGTAATTTTATTTTTTGCCCACAATGAATAGTAAAACTAATAAAAATTAATTATCATGGTTAAGTTTATAATATGTCTACCAAAGGTTTAACTACAAAGTTAAGGGGTAAATGATATAAAAAATTATCCAAATTCTATTTAAATTTTATATTTTTTCTATATGTAGTCTATAGATCATTAATGTGTCATTTTTTATACTTTTGGAATGTGTATATACCACCCATATGAATTTTATATTATTAATATATTTATTTTCAATGTATTTAATGTTTCATTTGATATTACTTCTTTATATTATGGTATGATTCAAAATTTACTAATGTGGAAAATGGTTTTTTCACAATCATATCATTATTTGGGATATGTATTTCACTAGTTTCCAAAGGTGTAATTGTTTTATATTTCAATCTCAAACCCAATATAATTTATTATTATCTATTTATTAATTATAATTTCAAGTAAAATTGAAATTTTACTATTTTAATTAGTTAAAATTATATGGAAAATGTTTTTAAGAAAATATATCTTTATTTTTATCTTTTGTAAAAAACGTTCTTCTTCCATATCCTTATTTTCGGAAATTATATTTCTACAATTTTTTAGAATTATTTAAATGATTTATTAGAATAATTTTTACACATGTATGTCTTTTTTAAAAAAAATGAAGGGAATATTCTTGTATTTTTATAAATGATGTACTTTTTAAATATATTACAACAGTTTTAAAAGGAATGGGTTTGAACTTATATAGCATGTATTGTGTGGACCCCCTTCTTGACCACTCAATTAATTCTTGATTCCATTACAAGTTCCGATGGTTATTTTTAATGAAATTTTTTCTATAATATTTTACATCTTTTTGTTTTTTGAAGAAGTTATTTCGAAGTTAAATGTATATTTTTCTTAAAAAAATATTCCTTGTAATATTTTAAGTAATATTTCATCAACGATGATGAACTTTGATGTTATGTATTTCTTCTAAATTATTTATATATGCATATAAATTATATACCTTGGTTATTATCCACAACTAATATGGGGTAATATGTTCCATATATTTATATCTCAAATTCATTTATTTTGAATGTTTTATTGATTATGAAATGAGGAAAGATTATGCGACCCATTTTATTTAAAAGGGGTTTTTTTATGTTTATGCCGTATGAATGAATTTTTTTGTTGAACACATAAATATGAATATATTATGATCAGTGTCCCTAGATAAAACTCTAATAAATTGGATATAGGATTAATCTCAACAGTATTCATGTATGAGATTAGAGACTAAAAAAACTCATGTTGGGACTTTTTCCACCATGTGATATTTTATATGCTATTATCATCGACTGAAGATTATTTCATGTAATATGTTTCCCCTGATTTTTTATAATTTCATGATCTAACCATACCGTTTTATTTTGGATATGATCCAATATGATTACACATTATCCATGTCTTTTATGATTTCATGTTTTCAATTAGACTAAAAAGATATTTTTTATTATCATTTTATTCCCATACTTGTCTCTTTTAAATCACCACTTCTTACTATGTCTTCCCAAGGTTACCTAACATTATTTTAGGAGCTAGAATGGATTTAGGAGCTCATTGTATTGAATAAAAAAAAATCATTTAATTTTAGACTCACTTTTTTAATTAACCTATCATTCCAAACATAGTTGGAATTTTTTTCCTTGGATTTTCTAATCAATGCAAATTTAGGGTAAAAATCATTTAATAATATGTTTATAATGATGGGGTTTCTATACTCAGTATCATAGGAAGGTTTAATTATTTTCATTATTTAAGACAAATTAATTTAATTAAATCCATATTGATAGGTATAAGGATATGTAAATGTATAGAAAAAAGCCAAGAATTTTGATAAAGTGTAGAGTGATTGGTGTCAATGAAATTAAATTCATTTTTGTATACAACTGGTGGATGTGGCTATAGAATAGTTGATACTATGGTTAATAAATAGAAAGACCCAGCCTTAAACATTGAATATTCTTGAATTAGGTAAATAATTCACATTTAGGATCTTTTTTGGTTTATATCTTTAGTGAATTAGGTAATAACATATATATAAGAACATGAATATTACATGTAGACACATCTTCCCAGTTTCAATTTTTTCAATAAAATAAAAATTCATTAAAAAAAGTCGTCTATAGTTCCATGTTTTAGAAAAAATGACTTTTCCTTAATCCCATTCTTGAACCTATTCCACTTTATTTCCTCTAAAAAACATTTCAAAAACATAGGATGAGCATAAAAATATCAGTAAGGGATACACAAAAAAGGAAAAATGTTAGTTTTCATAGAACAACAAGTAAACCATGAATACATTACCATAACTAATACTTTTCACCTTTATGAAGTAGTAAATACTCTTCATAGGATAAAATATCATTTCTTACCCTTTTGTAACAAAAATATTACAAAAAATCCATATAAAGAACACATAACATATAAAGGTAACATGGGACATAAACATACTTAAACTGAATAACCATATGGTCAACTTCCACACATATCACTAAATGGAGTTTCCATATGGGTGAATTCCATACCCAATTAATTGGAGGTAATAACATAACCAACTATCGTGGTTTATCACGACGCCACCCATCATTTGGTTTATCACATAACCACCCGTCAGATGTCCAAGTACCGTTATAAAATCACAAGACATTAAACAAATATAAAGGAATGAAATCATTTCCACATTTCAGTCACAATATATCACTTAAATAGATTGAAGAAACAAATCCATTATCAAAAAAATTTTCAATATCAAAATATAAAAATAGGTGTATGGTATTTATTTTCCATTTAAAAACATTACGGCTTGTTAAGGAAGCCAAAGTGCGAATAATACTCACGGTGGTGGAAAGGTCTTACCACTGCTTACGTTAAAAGAAAAATTCATTTTGGTGGTTTATTAAAAAACATTGTAGAAATATATTCACTTTGATTGAAAAGAAAATTCAAGAGTGTTAATATTGATTATAAACGGAAGGCATGTATTAAAACAAAATATTCCACAATGGAAGGAGATTGAGATGAAGTCCCTTACCATGTGTCTGACTTGACCCGTTTGTTCTTTAAAGTCTAGAATAATAAACTAATTATTATTTATACTTTCTGAAGAATATTTTTTCAAGTTTATCAATCCTTTTAAATAACTTATTACCATTTTATAATCATTATGTAATCATTTATGTTAATAATGGTTGTTTAGTTGATATTTAGTATTGAGTCAAAAATGAACTTATTATATATAATAGTTGTCTATGTGATCAAAATCCCATTATCTAAAAAAATGATAATAATTATTTAGATATATTATATATCATATAAATCATGTATATATCTATATTTATAATAGTACATAACATTTGGATGTAATTAATGAAATGCACCGTTCATGGAGACGATAAGTCGTACGTACGCATGAACTCTAATTTAATTTCTATTTCTTATTTTAATGGAATTAAAATATAATGATAAATAGGTTTATTATAATTATAGTATAATATAATATATAATTTCATTAACACTTCCCTTTATATGTTCCACATATGGAATGAAGGAGTAATATCACATTGAGGGGGCGGTGGTCTGCACTTTCTCAAATGAGGTTATCATATTTACCCACTATATTAACAATAAATGTATTATACAAGTGAAATATAATAAAGAATAGAAGAAAAATAAATATCATATATATCATATATAAATATAGTTCCATAATAACCGACACCATGAAGGGTGGTTGGAGATATTTGAACAAACATTATTTTGGGAGGTAATAGTTCGTCGTCCACAGAAACATAATGTTCTGTAACCATTAGTGGGAGGTGTGTGTAAATGAAGTATGAATACTTCTCGTAAAAACAACCTAGTATTTTTAGGATATTTGTTTTGTTATAAAATAAATGAATAAAAAAAGTTTAAGTGGGTGTAGAAGTAAAATAAAACAAAATAAAACAAAATAAAACCAAAGAATTTAAGAGAAATGGTTACCTTTAATTCGGGTAACTTACTTTTGTTTGAACCAAAAGGATTCTTGAAGTGCCATTTGCATATGTTAAGTCTTCATGTAGTAGGAGAGGGATGTATGAAGCTTAATTGGGTAGTGGTTTGATGAGCCAAGGGGCTTGTGATGTGTGAGGAATGGGTTAGAGGTGAGGGATTTTATAAGGGGGGGCTATTTTAGAAAGTGTTAAAATATAATTTTATTATATAATGATTTTCAGTTTAAAAAGGTTAAAAACTAATTAAAGTATAATATAAGATGAATCATGGTCGAAATAATATCATACTATAATAATTGGACAGGTTTTGGGAATTATTTTAATCATTAAAATCTTATTTATTTAAATCATTTATAATTAGATAAACAGTACATCATTATTGTGTTATTAATATTTTAATTTATTTAATTATTAAAAATTATAAAAATGTACCATGATGTAGGAAATCGTTTTAACTCTTTAAATAATATTTATAGTTGAATAGATAACTTATATAACCCTATGTAAAAATTAATTTAGTAAAAGATATTTGTTTATGTCATTTTTATCTTTTCGTAATGTTAATTAAAATAGAGTTTCATTATCACTCTTATGTGGCGCCATTGGGTCCCAAAATAGACCCAACGATGACCATTGTTGGCCATTACTCATCCAATAAGTTTAGGACAAGTTTTAAAAAAAAATTATTATTATAATATTGTTTTTACCTTCAATTACCCTATTTTCCATTAACTGCTGCAAGTAAATGTCAAAAATTACTATTCACCAAAAAAGTATTTTAATCTTAATGAACATCATTTTAAATACTAATAACTACCATTTTTGTTGGAATTTTGAAATTAAAATCACAGAAGTGGTAAAAAAAATTAAATGAAAAAATTAGCTTTTTAACCACTACTTAGTGTTTTAACTATTAATCAAAAATTGAATATTTTCAGAAAAATACCAAAAATTCAGGATAAGTTATATTTGATATTAGAAATTCAAAATTGATGACTATATTACCAAATTAAAAACATATATGATGGATTAATTAATTTAAAATTAGTTCTCGTTGTCAAAACAAAAGGCGTGTTTTTAATAAATATTAACTATCAAAAGATTAACACTTATTTATATCCAATTTCAAAATGAAATTAATTCCAATGACCAAAATTGGAATAAATGGAAAAAATATAATCCAATAACACATTAAAAAATTTAAAAAGGCAATATAACCATATAAATATATTATATTAAAAGAAATTTTGAATTAAAATACTGTATTTTTCACTATTCAATAAAAAATGAATTTTATCAGAAAAATACCAAATATTTATTGAAAGTAAATTTTGATGTCCCGATTCTAAAGAAAAAATTTATTTTGTCAAATAGAACATATAAAAGTGACCAAAACTATATTTAAAGAGGCTTCTCAATCAAAAGGCGGTAAGGTAACCTTTTTAAGTAAATTGTTCTTAAAATTAGATTCATTCACATTATGCCACTAAGTTTTATTGGATAAATGTAAAAAAAATTAACCAACATATATAATCATATTGTATTTACTTATATTCATTACCACCAGTACAATATCTAGGTGTTAATTACAATTGAAAATAATAATATTATGTTGTTAGTGTGAAACATATGATTTCAATGAAACCCATTATTGCGTATCAGGTATGGTATTGAAAAAATAAACCCCTTTAATGTAAAATTAATATTTAATTTTAAATATTAATAAATATGAAAATGTATTATTTCTTTATTTACTTGAGATGTTACAATAACCAGGTAAATGGAAAATTGATATGGACTCTATCTTCATCAATTTCATGAAAATGGTCCCTAGTATACACATAGTTTGACACTCCTAGAAGATAAGTTTAGGAAATACACAAACTCCATATGAACCATTATGGAGGATATGAAAAAAAATTGTTAGGTTATAAATCATAATAAGGAAAATTTACATGTATAACCTATATTGAATCGTTGAGACACATATGTTAGGATATAATTATAATTTTTAAGTTATTTTGTCTAAATTTATAAATTTACCTTTTACATGATAATGCATTATCATCTTATTCTTTTCATAGTTATTCTTGGGAAATATAAGGAATAATGGAAACTAGAAATTTTATGGTTAATGTAATGATTTTCATAATGAGAAGTGTAACCAATGACAGAAAAATTTAAACACCTTTTGATCATTTCAATTTATCTATCATAATTTATGAATACCGATTGGATCATAGATTAATTTCCAGGAACATAAAATAAAATAATGATGGAACCTCGTAGAAGTTCAAGTGTTAACGATAATAATTGAAATAATATTCAACTTCCTACATTTAAAAAATGTTTTATGTGGAACCGTATAAAATTCCATAAACGAACAAGATGATTATTTATTTTTTGAAATGGAGGGAACAATGAATCTAATTTCCAATGAAAAATGAAGAGTTGGGTTAACAAGGCTAACAGAAATAATGTTTAACCTATGGAACCATTAAAAATTCAATGTAGTAGATATGGGAATCTTGGTAAATATTAGAGTTAATTTTCTAATCCCGAGAATAATTCCTAATGGGATATTTTATGAAATCTATTGTAGTGGAATGGTATATGTGTTTAGTTGTTGGAAATCAAGAATTATATTGTTAAAGTATTTTTATCTATGTTATTCCAGTTATACAAATCATTAAACTTCTAATAATTGTTATGTTGTAGTTTGTCTTTAAGGATTTTCAAGAATATGTTAAATGTTTACAATGATTTAAAAATATTATTTACGGGTAAAGTTATATGTTTTGAAATAACATATGATTGAGAAAAATAATAATGTTTGATATGTTATTAATGTCCAGGTAATTATAATTAATAAAAAAATTGATTTTGTAAAAATTAAATATATATAGAAAATATTAGTTGTTATAAACTGATTTGATGATAAATTTTATACTGAGGATGTTAATCACATTTTGGTATAGGGATAGAACACCCAACGGAAAGGTGAAATGGGTATAACACATACCACATGCCTATGTGATGTACTTGTTAGTATGTAATTGTTCAAATGATAAATTTTATGAAAAAATAATAATTTAGTTTTGATAAATATATTTTAGGAACAAATATTTTTACATTTACGGTTTTTGAGTATACTAATTGTATTTTGGGAGATGTATTATTTCGAACATGTATGTATAACTGTTATAAACAAAATGTTATTTAACATGAAAAATTATTTGGTATAAACATAATTAAATACATGAAATTACTTTTTATTTTGGATATTGGGATATTTATTTATTTATAAGTTTTAGTTGATCATTATATTTAGAGATTAATATTAAGGTCTATTGATTTTAGTATTTTCTAACCCACTTATAACCATCTAATGTTTTTTCAATGTCTATTTACAATATGAATATATTTATTTGATTTTTTTGGTGTCATGGTCCATTAGAAGTTTATTTTAGTTCTTCAGTAAGAAATCATTTTTAATACTCATCATTTAGTTAAATAAATGATAGTGTGGTAAAAATTTATTATGTGATTAAATTACACAGTTAATGTACATATATTTCTTTGTGATTTTTGTCTAGATGTAAAATTGATCCATCGGCTTTAGGGAAATAATATTAAAATAAAATATTTATTTATTATCGATAAATTTAATGAATATTATCTTCTAAAAAGGTATAATGTTCTATTCAAAATTTGTATTCCTTCCAAAACCTTGCTTTCACATCCTAGAAATTCTCACTTTATGTGGAAGTCTATCTTTTTAAATGACATATTTACTTCAATTTCAATATTTTTAATAAGAAATTTTATATAACATTTTTATGATCTGTGGTTTTTGAAATAGATACTTTGAATGTTAAACACTTTATTAATGGGAAACATTTAAAATTATGAGGATAAAATTTATTTAATGGGGGTTTAATGTAACCACCTTATACTTTATAAGAACTATATATTCGATAGAAAATACAAAACAAAACACTATATTTACATGAAAAATGATATTGTTTTAAAATATTATTATTTAAATGAGACTATTATCAACTAGATATCAAATTTGGGGGTATAAAAAGAAATAAAAACAAATTGAAAATTAATTGTGGGTGAAAAATCAAATATATTGTAAATGAGTACCAAATTCTTGTTAAAGTGTTTATCAAATTCAATAACATATTTTTATAAAAAATTGATTTCTATTAATTTTTATAAAAAAATTATTAAAATAATATTTTTCACCTTTAGAAAATTTATTTGAAAGAGTGGACTACATTTTTGGAATCTACCATTCAAAATTATTATGGGATGAATATTTGGGAATTTTAAATATTTTTTTTAATAATAAATAATATGGATTTTATTAAAATCATCTATTACATTTAAATCATTTAAATAATTAATTTTTTAATGTGGTTTAAAAAGTTAAATTAGTAAAATTATGTTAAGATTCATCCAATTTAGTTCATCAGAATCAATTTCCTGTCTAATTTGGTTTTGAATTGTTTTTATACCAATGAAAAAATATTCTTTGGAATATAGTTTTTTGGTCATGTCCACTGGTATAATTTTAAATTAAATTCTTATAATTCTATAAATAGAATTTTAAAAATTGTATTCCTTATTAAGAATCTGAATATTTAAGATTATAGAATAAGATAATTTAATTTTTTACAATAATGAATTGTAAAAATATATGAAATTAATTCCAATAGTTAAGGTTAAAATAGGTTTACTAAGGGTTAATCTAAAATGGTACTGGTAAAAATGACCTAAAAACATTTCCACCCCAATTTTTTGTTCATATTGATTCCATATACTATTAGGGGTTCTATAATAGTCCATTTTGGAGAATTTTGAAATATTTAAAATGTGGTTTTACCTTTTTTTAGAAAACTCCATGTTTTTCTACAGCCCCAATAATCCAAGGGAAGACCAAGTACACCCCATTATACACATAAAAATAATTTTTTCTTAGAAACTAACTATCAAAATTCCATACTCATTCCTTTACCCACTTCATATAGGACCGTGTTTGATCATAAATTAAATCTAGTGTGGCTGATGTAAAAATACAAAGGTGTTTTTCCAATGAACAGGTGTCATTCCTAATTGAGCATATTTGATTTATTTCTTCATAAAACTCTTAAAAATATTTCACATTAAAGATCAAATAACAAAATATGTATAGCCCATATAATTATATTTTATTATTTCAATGTACATACCAACATAAATCTCTTTTTCAATTCAAATGGGAAATAAAACCATCGTTCGTGTGTATAGACGAATACCACCTAACCAACCTATTTAATTCATTTTCTATCATCACCACTCATGGATATTCAGGATTATTTATTTAATTTACATATATTTTATTCAAGAATTTATAATAGGTTTATTAATATAATATATCATACACCTTTTTACCTTACCATCCAATGAAAAATGATAACATCCTTCATGTGTATGACAGACTACCACCCTGTGATGTGATGTGATATCTTTTTATTACCACATCACATAAAAGGTATATGTCAATTTATTTAAAAAAATAATGTAATAATTTGGATATAATTTTAATTATTTCATGGTTAATAACACTTACCTTCTTCAAAACCTGATCGTTAAAAAATGGAGATGCTTGTCATGGGTATGTACAGTCTATTGTCTCCTTGATTGAAACCTAGTTAGTTTTTATAACCATATTTCATGATTGGATATAACTGTATAATTGATGAATTCAAATGATAAATATTTAATTATTATTATTCATGATATTATGTAAAAATTGATCTCTTTATCATGGTCAATACACAGATTCTGTTTTGAAATTATGAACTGAGCATCATCAAAACAATTGATGGAGACAAAACTGAATAAGTAATTAAATATCTCATTAAATTTAATAAGCTATATTATTTAATTATAAGTTATAAAAAAAATTAATAAAAAAGTAATTGACATAATTTAATTATACATGATATAGAGGACATACTTCATATGTCTAGACATGAATTAATGTATTTCTCATATCACTTTCACTGCCCTAAGACATACACCATTTTCATAAAATATTTCTTTTTCCTAGTGTATATACTAAACCATTAAATTTTATATAATTAATATCTTTATCTTCATGAAATTTTACATTTAATTGATGTTACTTATTTAATTTTATTTTTGATTCAAATATTACCAAAGGGGGAATGGTTTATTTCACAATCTCATAACAATTTGAGATTATTTATATTCAAGAATCTATATGTTGAATTGCATAATATTAGTATCTTAAAACCAATATATTTTATTAACAATTTTTATAAATTAAATTTTTAATTAATATTACGATTTTCATATATTTAGTAATTAAAATGATTATGGAATTTGTTAAATAAAAGCTGACATTATTTCTCTCTTCCGTAAAAAATCCTTTTACTTCAATAACCATGTTTTATTACGATATTTTTATGAATTTTTTTGACATTTCCCAAATTATTTTTTAATTTTATTTTTACCCATGTTTTTCTTATTATAAACTAATTTTGAAGGAATATTCTTTTTCTCCTAATGAGGTAATTTTTAACATTTTTATAATTGTGTGAATGGAATATTTCTAATAACATATACAACATGTATAGATATTAAATCTCTAATTAACAATTAATTACTTTAATATTACATAATATGTTTACATGGTTATTTTCAAATAATTTTTCACTATAACATTTTAGAAATTTTTTAATTTTTGAGTATTGATTTTAAAGTGAAAATGGTATTTTCCCCTAGATATATTCCATGTAATATTTTAAATACATTTTCATCTAGGATGACAATCATTGATGTTATGTATTTCTACAAAATTATGTAAATATGTATCTCAAATATATACCATGATTATTATCCCATAATTTTATAGGGAAATAAAAACATTATTTTCTTCTCTAAAATTCATTAATAATAAAATTTCATTTTATTAAGATATGAGACAAAATTATGGGAAAAATTTTATTTCAATGGGGAAAAATTATATTTATACCTTATTATTGATTCCATTTTGTTGACACATAATAGCGAACATGTTATGGTGGGTGATCGAAAATATCACTCCAATGGATTGAGTAAATCTTTATTCTCATGAGGCTTCATGTATGGGATCAGGGATAAACCCAATCCATTATGGGAATTTGTCCTCCATGTGATATTGTCTAGGTGGTGAAAATTGATTCATTTTTATGTCATGTTATATTATTTTTATGTATTTCCTATTATTTGATTATCTCATGATACCATGTTATTTTTTAGTTATCGTGTGATTACTCTTGAGCCTTGTCTTTTATGGTATCCTATAACACTTTTTACTCACATGTTATTTTATTCTTTTCATGTAATTTACCTACTTGGATTTTTATCACATCCATTTCCCAATTTGATACTTAAGTTATACAATGTTGTTTTAAGATATCAAATATATTTTGGATATCCTTATGAATAATAATGAAAATTAATTTTATTCATGTCTGACAGTAGTGTTTTAAGAACCTTGTCTTCCAAACAAAGTAGGCCTTTTTAATATTTTTTGTATTATTTGATATATAGGTTAAAAAGCATGTGATAATTTTTTTAAAATCTGGTTCTCTATATCCAAAATGTTTTTTCATAATTTTTCTATGTAAATTATATTCCTAATTATAACTTTTTGAAAGCTACCAAATGAAAGGGTTTTTTATTATTATATTTTAAATTGAGTGCCTATTATTTTTTTATATTTATTACTCATCTACCATTTTATTCTTTATTTATGATCATAGATATTTATGAATGATAAAATTTAATCTTGAATTGGTTATTTAATACTTTTTCGTTCATAATCATCCACTTATTAAAGACTTGATTTTTCATCCAGTTTCATTCCCTAGTGAATTCCATATATTCCATCTCATAGATTTAAGGGTGTTCTCCTAGATGGCCCTAAATTTTCTGATTGGGTAAATTATTAACCTAACAATACCACTTTATTTATTATATTTAAATACATTAAGTAGCATTAACTTAATTGAGGATCATTTATCAGGAATGTTTCTCAATATCATTGGATACACATATAAATTACATGAGATTACCATGTTGCAAGTATTGATGGATTTATAAATGTTTCTTTAAGATATAGTATTTGAATGGACCTAAAACCTATTTTCCTTCCTGGGGGTTTCATGATGATTGAAATATTTCGGTACAGATAAGTATGATATTAATTATGGGTTTGGTGGGATCTGAATTATATATTTCTATAATATATTAGGTAATGTTTTTAACCCATGAGATACGATATATAGTGGATAGAAAAATAGACTATCACATTATGCTATAATTTCTCCACAGTCATCCTTGACATATGCTTATGATGTCATGTTTTATTTTATAGCCACATTCCTATGATGCCATGTTCTTTTGATGTCACCTTCTTAATTACAAGATTAATTTTTTATATATATATTCCATATATTTTTGATATCATGACATTAATTTTGTTTCATACATATTTTAGGTCAACAATCATTACTCCAATTAGTCCCTTACCCAGATTTGGATCTCACCACTAATTATATTTCGAGTTCCAAATGTTATGAAGGAAATTAATATGTATTATTTTTCTATAAGATAATATTTTGGGAATAATTTATAGGAGATGTAACTAGTATTGATTAATAATATTCTATAATTGTATGAAAATTGTTATTTAGACTACAAATGTATATGATTAATTAGTTCATAATGCTTCCTAATACTCTAAAACACTATACCTAAAAGTGGATGGAAATTTTTTAATTATATATTTTTAATAAATCATGTAAGTTCTATATAATTACATCTAGGTTGTTATAGATGGTATTGGGGAATATGTTAAGAAATAGTACAGGTTAAGATGATATTGATTTTGTACTATTGAAGACTCATAAATGTCATCAATGGTTGATAAATAAATGATTATAAAAATTTGAAAACATATAGATAACCTTTTCAGTTAGTTAAGGTAATAATGAATATTTTATGTTTATTCAAAACATATATGAGATATCTTTAGAGAAAACCCCAGGGATAAGTCTATGTAAAGAAAAACATTATAAAATTTGGTGATGTATGTGGTGTGTGTCCTTCTAGTAATTACCTCTCTATCTAAATAGAAAAATGCAGATATGGTTGGGACACAGATTAACTAGGGTGTAATTAACCAGAAATATGATGGTTGATTATTGAAACAATATTATCTTAGTTAATGTTTAGTGGGGATAATAGTTCTCACCTGAATAAACACCATTGGGGTATATTCATAAGATTATTCATGGACACTTTATGAACTATTATGAATTATTTATAATTACCGGTTACATAAAATAATATGAGAGTGACCATGGATATAAATGATTGAAATACAGATATTCATATGTTATGGTTTAAAAATTACTTATATGATACTTACTTTATGTTTACTTTTTATTATTTATTAATTTACTTATTCAAACCCCTAAACATTCCTTAATTCATGTAATAGTTGAATCTCAAAGAAACCAAGGTAATAAAGTGCGTAATGGATAATGTTTTTATTTTCCTAGGGAACAACCAAGTCGGATAATACCTATAATGATAAATCATTTTATTATATTAAACTTTCTATAATGAATTATGATTAATATTGAGAACATAGTTAAATTACCAAAAAAATTAATTCTTGAAAAAAATGTATTCTCATAGAAGTTTGAGAGAAAAATAATATTAGGTATAGAATATTTAGTGTCCAAAATGTAAAAATGTGAGGTAAAATAGCTATGGGAATATATCAAATGAACAATAAGATGCTTCTTGTGTGGGAAAGAAGGTAATTGGGAAATAAGTTTCAATGAAAAGATAAAAAAATTGGTTATCCTGATGAATAGAAATGATGTGATTCCATGATGTACAGAAGATATTTTGGTAGATCGGGTATTTAAAATTATATCTAGTGTTATTTAAATCTTTTATATATACATAAAATAATTTTTTAGTAAGTGATAATTGAAATTTAGAGGATAAAATTTATTTAATGTGGGTTGATGCATTTATTTAACATTTTAAATTATATATTTTCCATAAAATTGAATATGTTTAATATCTTATGATTCACATAGCACGAAACTGAAAAAACAATGATATAATAAAAGTGACTATCATAACACAATAATTTAGTAATCCAATTCAAATAGAAGTAACCACATAATTAAATCAAATAGAAATGGAATACATTTTGAAAATACCTCATTATGAATCTCATTTTTTTAATTTTTAAAGAATGTATCATCACTGGTATATTAATTTGACCTTGAAATACCCTAACTCCAATAATTACAATATTAGGGAAATCATATATGGGAGAAGTTAAAGCATGTCAAAATTTTCACCAGATCCATTCTATAAGATTCCCAACCTGTGATTTCCACTATATATTATTTAATTCATAGGTTTAATGAAATGCTATTGAGTTGTTATGTAAGTATAAATAAAAATGATTTATAATTTTAATTACTAAAAAATATTATATTTTTATTTTTAAAGGAAGATAAAATGATATATATTAATATAAAAACCATTTTATGCACAAGAAATATGTTTCCCATTATACAATATTATATTAATATTATATTAAATAAATTTATTACATTTAATATAATAAATGAAACTCAATTTTTGGATTAAATATGTCTAAACCATATTAGGGTAAATTTTTTGAGTATTATAAAATTATTTAGTTTTATATGAATAGTGAACATACAATTTTAACTAAAACTATAATGTTAATAACTTTATCATGAAGTATATATTAACTAAAAAATTTATAAGTTTTTATTAGTGAAAATATATTATATATAATAATTATAAATTCAAATATAATACTATGTGGAATTTAGAAAACCCATGTTCAACATTTTGAAAATTTAGCGATCTTTAATTTGAACAAAAATTGTTTTACTTATTTATATTTTAATAACAGATACATAAGGTATAAAATGTTATTGTATTTATTTGAAAGACACATAATCATCAATTATTTTTTAAGACATGGTTTCCCAAAAATCTATGATAAATAGAATTACAGTGTTACCAAACAAGAAAAATTACAAGGGATAGGAATTAAAGGGTCCAAGATGGAGTGCATCAGAGCTTTGGGTAAGGGGATTTTTATATTCAAAATACTTCATAGAGAGTCATTCCAAATCCAACAAATTTTTTCATTTATTTGGTGTATTAATTAACTGGATTTCATTTTTATCATATTCATCATGAATATCAGGGGGTTTACATATCTATTTCATGTTATTTATTTCTTTGGGGTTTGATTCAATGATTTAAAAAGGGATTTGTTTTATTTGACTCTATTTCAAATCCGTGAGACATATCCAATAATATGAAAATAGTTTTCCCTGATAAGGTGCACTTACTACAATATGGGATTCTAGTATCACTATTAAAGATGCTTTTTTAGGATTTAAAATTCAATTTATTAATCACAACTTCATATTATTTTATACTAATAGTTACCAAATACATTAGGGTTATTGGAAAACTCATTTTTTTAATTGGTCACAAACCATATTCTTTGGATTTACTATTTTATGATTCTTTTATCCCTTATTTTCTATAAACTACAATGTGTTTCTTATTTTTATTTAGTGAAATTAATTCTTTATACAAAAAACAGATTTTTTTGTGTAGTTACTTCTCTTTTAAAATAATACATTATTAATAATAATTAAAATAATTTACAATGGATTTTTTCACCTATATAAATATTTTTTTACTTCCCAATATTTTTAACCTTTCGTGTATGGACACCCTAATCTGTTTTATATATTGTGAACATCCTACTTCTCATTATGTTATTTTTTATTGAAAATAATTTACTCATTATTTAATTGTATTAATTGATAAAGATAAGTTTTAAATAGTTATTTTATGAACATACATTTTATCTTACACTCCTTGAATTTTTTCTTTAAATTTATTAAGATACCTTTTTGATGTTAACATATGAAATAATCTCATAAATTTCTTTGTTAAAATACTTTTAATTTATATTTTTAAAAGGTACATCTGTCATCACCAATTTAAATATATCTAAATAAATAATATTTCACCCATTCATTTAATTCATAATACTTGGATGTATATTTCTTCCATATTATTTTTATTCTTTATGATGTATCCATTACATGTTGTCTTGATTTTTCAAAGAATATTCTCCTATGATATTTTTTTAATTTTTTTATATTTCCAAAATAAAAGGATATTTATTATTATTTTTAAAAGTTATTTAATAATTTTATTCTAAATGTATTCGTAATATACACTTTTATTCATTATATGTCTTCTTACATTTCCACAAATTATAAATCTCTATTATAGAATTGATATTTTACAAGTTTTTTAATCATTCAGTTCTTGTAAACACGTTTTTTATTCCAATTACATTCATATTTCAATGATATATATTTAATTTCACTGAGTGAAGGGTGTTAACATATATTACCACAAATATATTAATTGGTAAAATTAATAATTTGACCATACAACCTTTTTCTATATTGTCTAAAGACCATATTATTTAATATATAAATTGAAGAGTATTTACCTTGAATGTATGTTAATGTCATTGGATACCCATTTAATTTATATGGGGTTATCAATTTATGAATATTGATGGTTTGATGAATGATTCCTTATCGGATACCATTTTAACCAACATTAATCTTATCTTATTTCCATGTGTATTTATAATGAATTAAATAATGTGGCACACATAGTTATGATATTCACTATGTGATAGATGGGAATGAAATTATATATCCCTAAAATGCATTGGGTAATATTTTTGACTCAAGATATAATAAATATAGTTCATTGCAAGTAATCATAGTATACTATGTAATGTTATCATTACAGGGATCCATGAATTAAGCTTTTGATGTCAGGTTTTATATTGTTGCCACATTCTGATGATGCCAGGAACTTTATGTGTAATATTATTTATTCCAATATTCCATTTGTTTTTATATTTTCCATATGTTTTATGATATAATTATATTCCACTTACCATATACGTGTTATCCTCCATCTAGATTTACACAAGATATTTCCCTTATTGATCTTCTGAGATCAACCCATATTATGTTATCATTTCCATTGTTATGATGGAATGTATATGATGTTCCAATAAGAGTATATTTTGTGGAGAAGATATTGGGGATAATTAAGATTTATTTTGAATTAATAATATACTACAATGTTTGTAAAAATTTAAATTATATGAGAAATACAAGGGATGTATTAGTTGATTATTTTTCAGAATTCTATAAAAATCTAAACCAAATATGTCATTTAAATATATACATTGAAATATTTTATATATATCATCTAATTATTTGATGGCTACATCTCGGTTTATGTTTCAAAATTGTTTGATATATATGGTATAAAATCATTTGATACCACTCATGTTTTATAAAATAATCATAGACGATAATTAACATGTAACTTATTCACAAGGAAAATTTTAAATCTTTAGATAAGTATGAGAAACCTTTGTGAACTCAATACCTATAACCCCTAAATTACATCGTTTCTCATCGCTATATTTTGAGATATTTTTTTATGATAGGGATATTTTTTTTTCAAATATGATTTTCTTATATAATATACTAAGAATCCTAAAAATTTTATCTGATGTAACATTTTAGGGAATAAAAAATAAACATGAAATCAATAATATTTCATCCTTTACATAATTTTTCTCTGTGTGATCTAAAAATAACTGCATCACATTACGAATATATTTCCCTCATTTGTTCAGTATCTACTTTTGTATGATACCACTGATTTAATCTAATGTATCATTAGTACCTTTTCACCTTATACTAACCACAATAGTGTTTAAAATTCCCCCATTATACAAACAACTTTTATATATGGATAAGAAAAAAAGTGAATGTTCAAAACCACTTGTTCGATCATATTCAATCGTGAAACGACATTCTCATGTCTAATTCTAATATATATTTATTTTAAATTATAAATACCAGCTATGATTATTAATATTTCTAACACCTTTGTTTTATCAGATTTACTTTCAAACCAATCACATGTCCATTTTTTTTTCAAATATACACCGTTCAGCTAATACATATCTTCTTTCAGCGCCTATAAATACTATGGATCATACCTACCCCTTATTACTAAACTAGTTCATATATATATTAGACTATATTAACACATGGGGAGATTATTACCTCTAGAATACCTGAACATATTATTGTGGGCGATCTATTTAGTCTAACCGTTAACATTTATTTCACATCTTGGTTTTCAGGATAGTCATTCTTTGTTAGACACTACATGTTTATTTTCATAATTATTCATTGAAATTTATATTTCATGGATTATGATTCATCATAATTTCTATTAAATAAATTATATTTATATTTTCTTTTCCCTGAAAATATTAAATTCCATGTAATCCAAACATATTATGAAATATTATTTTCAAACATGATCAATATTATTTTTATTTGTATCCCTATAATACATGGTTTTATATCAGTATTTATCATCCATAAGATGATTTTTTATATTTCATTCTCATATAACCTTCTTTAATTATATGTGAGAATACAAACAAATTATGCTTGAAATTCTATTTTCAAAGATAGAATAGCCACATTGTCATTTTTGGTAATGGTTAGCATTTCTTCATGGTAATATCCTTCTTACTCACAATTGAAGAACATTTTTTCTTCTAAATATTCATTAATTATTTAAAAGAATAATTCTATGAGTCTTACATATTAGGGTATTTTTTTCTTTTTTTTTTCATATTCATCCTCAAGAATAGTGAACCTATTTTCCCAACTAATTAGTCTCCCTTTTAGATATGTCATTTTATTTATATTCTACGGGACTGGAGAATATTTTCAGGATATATATTTTATCAATTAATTATTGTAGTTGTATAAGGCCCTAGCCTTAAACATAACTTAATCTAGAGATATTTCAAGAATACACCTTGAGGATCTTTTCAAGTTTAGAGTTTAGAGAATTAGATCATAAAACATGCATTACATCCCACATTTAAACAAAGTGGTTACAATAAAAAATAGTATTCATTTTTTTCCCATCAACAGAAACATATTTAAAATAAAACATGGATTCTTTCTTGACACTTCCTTGACACTATCATCATATAATGTACCCTTCCCTTGACCTGTGAAAAACATTTCAAGAACTCGGGATGAACATAAAAAGCTCATTAAGGGATATAAAAATATGGAAAGGAAACATGAGTACATATATACATAAGAATCAATGAAATAATACTCTACTCATAAAACATAAGCACATTAAAACACCTCATCAAATCATGAATAAATCATAGAAATCATAATACATAAAGGTAACTTGAAGCATTCATAACATTCTTACTTAGGGAGTAACCCTCTTGGTTACATTTGGAATACCCATCACAGTATATTCCCTAAATCTCTTCGGAAAAAACCATAATGTTTAACTCCTTCAAGTTTTCCAATGCATTGGAGAGATATATTGGGCTCACCCACCCTTAGTTTATAATGGAACCACCCATCTTCGTAACAATTTCCATGAACCATAACATAATCGTACCACATAATACATGCATAAAGGAAACATAACATTTCCACATTTCAATCACAAGATATCAATACAACACATTGATATAAAAAACATTATGAAAACCATTTTCAATACCAATATAAAAGAAAATTAAAACATGGTATATATTTTTCATTTAAAAAATTTTTGTCTTGTAGGGGAAGCCGAAGTTCAAATAATGGTCACGGCGGCGGAGAAGTCATTGTCGCCGCATACGTTTGACCAAAAAAACAAAAAACATTCCTTTTGTCATTTAGTAAAAAGATTCGTATAAAAAAATGATTCCTTTTGAATAAGTATAAATGTAATTGGGGTTTATACACCATGTAAAAGGAAGTTGTGTATAAAACAAAATATGCCTCAATGAATGGAGATTGAGACGAAGTCCCATACCTCGTATCCGACTAAACATGATCGTTCTTTAATCTGCTGAATAATAAACATGAGTTAATTTATAATTTCATAAGAACCTTTTTCAAGTTCATTATTCCTTTTATATCATTTATTACCATGTCATGAAAACTATGTTATTATTTATGTTTATAACTGTCATTTTAATGATCATTGGTACTTGAGTCAAAAATGAACTTCTTATATTTACAAGTTGTTCATGTAGTCAAATATACATTATCTCAAGAATGATATTCGTGATGTAGATTCCATATATATCTTATATATCCAGTATATACATGCATTTATATTATTACATAATCATTTAGAGGTAATAAAGGAAATGAACCGTTCAGGGAGACGGTAAGCTGTACATACGCATGAACGCTACTTCTATTTCTATGTCATATTAATGGAATTAAAACTAAATGAGAGATATGTATATTTTAATTCCAGGATTATATTCATCATTTAGATGTAACATAAATCATATATATCCATTATATATATGTACTTATAACAGTACATTACATTTGGGGATAAGAAAAGAAATTCATAGTTCATGGAGATGGTAAGCTGTACGTACGCATGAACGCTACTTTCATTTCTATCTCATACTTTAATGGAATTAAAACATAATGATACATAATAGTATTATAATTCCAGCATGTTATCATATATAATATCATGAAATCTATCCTTTATACGTACCACATATGGTATTAACGAATCAAATAACATTGTGGGGGCGGTAGTCCGCACTTCTTAAAATGAAGATATCACGTATACCCATAATGGAAGCCATAAAGGTATGCCATAATTGTAAAATACAGAATCTTAAGGAAAACATAATCATATTATATATCATATATAAATATAGTGACATCTTAATGGCCACCTTTGAAGGTGTTAGAAAAATATTTAACAATCATCGTTTCGTGAGGCAGAAATTCGTCATCCACAGAAACAGTATGTTCTTTAACCATTAGATGTAGGTGTGTGTAAGTGTAGCTCGAATCTTTCTTATAAAAACATCCTAGAATATTAAATATACTCTATTTGTTACAAAAGAAATGTAGAAAAAGAGTTTAGGGGGTTGGAGAAGAAAAATAAAACATAATAACACAAGAGAAGACACTACCTTTAAATCGGGTAACTCTTTTTGATTTTAGCTAAAAGGTTCTCTTGGAAAGACTTCTGCAAAAATTGAGGATTCTAGGAGTAATAGAGAGATGTGGAGAGAAAAAATGAGTAGGGGTTGGCCGATCCAAAGGCTTGAGAGGTTTGGTTAAGGAGGTAGAGGTGGGGGCCTTTTATAAGAGCCGAGGAGGGGCACTCTTGGAAAGTTACAAAATGTTACATTATTTTCAAATGCGTTACGGATTTTAACTGTCCCAAATTGATGTATTACGAGGATAAGGTGATAAGGGTTAGAAATATACTCATCCAATAGGTCTTTGAAAAGTGTAGGTCTTAGATTTTCCATTATCTTTTTATTTTATTTAAATCATTAAATAATGAGGTAATCACTACACCATCATGATGTCATAAATAATTTAATTTATTTAATGTATTAAAACAATGAAAAAACTACTATGATGTAGGAAATAATTTTATCTTTCCAATGAATATTTATAGTTTAAAATAACATTTATGTAGACAAAATTAAAAATGTTTTACTCAGGTGATACA
This sequence comes from Viscum album, assembly GCA_963277665.1. Taxonomy (NCBI): domain Eukaryota; kingdom Viridiplantae; phylum Streptophyta; class Magnoliopsida; order Santalales; family Viscaceae; genus Viscum; species Viscum album. The sequence continues at coordinate 2,129,121,343 of OY728119.1, forward strand.
TTCTTTGTTATATTTAACTTTCTTTAACAATAAAAAGATAAAAAGTCACTTTCACACAGAAGTGATTCCATGGGGTCCCGAAGATTGGCACAAGGTATACCATGATCGGCCATGAGACACCCAGTAGAATTATGACACATGTTGGTGTCATTTTTTTTATTATGATATTATTTTATTATCCTTAACTACCCGATTACTCTTTAATCAAGATAATTAAAGATAATTACCATCGTTACTATTCATAATGTCAAAAAACAAGAGTCCTGAATATATAATATGGACCATATGATTCCAAATATGTAATCCATTTTACTAAATTCCCAACACAGAAATTGAAATAATTTATTTAAAAATAATTCCCGTTGTCAAAACAAATAGCGGGGTTTTTTTTGAAAGAATATCTATGAAAATTTTGGCATTAGTTTATGCCCAATTACCAAGTGAAATTAATCCTAATGACCACCATTGTATTAAATGGTAAAAATATATTCAGATTACACTTTAAGACCAATTAAAAAGATAATATAACCATATAATTAAATTAGATGAAAAAGCAATTTTGATGTAAAATGCATCATTTTTCAGTATTCATTGAAAAATGAACATTGTCAGAAAAATACCAAAAAAATTTCCAATGTAAAGTTCAATGCCCCAATCATAAAGAATATGTTTATTTTAACAGATAGAGATTATATAATTGTCAAATGTTTGATTTAAAAATGGTTTTCCATCAAAAGAAAGTAAAACAATCCTTTAAAAATATTAGTGTATTCCAGGCTTAAGATTGGATTTATTCTCATTTTAAGCTTCTAAAAGACTATCTAATTCAGAAATAGACATAGATAAAAATATATATTATTAATTACTTACTTGGGATGTTACATCCTTCCCCCCTCCCTTAGAAAATTGTGTCCCCACAATTTATTTACTTATCGAATAAGTGGGGGTATTTATTCCTCATTGCATTTTCAGATTCCCATGTTGCCTTTTCAATCATGTGGTTTTTCCACAAAACCTTTACCTGATAAATCACCTTATTCCGTAATACATGATCCCTGTGGTCGTGAATCTGGACCAGTTGTTTCTCATAAGATAGTTTCTCTTCCAGCTGAACTACCTCTGGACTCAAAACATGAGATGGATCAGGCATGTACTTCCTTAACATTGAAACATGAAAAACATTGTTTACAAGAGATAAAATCAGAGGTAAAGCCACTCAGTATGCAACTGATCCAACTCTCTCCAGAATTTCATATGGTCTAATGATCCTTGGACTCAGATTTCCTTTCTTACCAAATCACATCACACATTTCCATGGTGATACTTTGAGAAAAACATGATCACCTACCTAAAAAGAGAGATCCTTCCTCCTATTGTCTGCATAACTCTTCTGCCTGCTTTGAGCGGTTCTCATGTGTTTCTGTATCAGCTGAACTTTTTCTACCAACTCTTCTACCAATTCTGGTACCATCGGCTTCCTTTCACCCACATTATCCCAGAAAGATGGAGTTCGACACTTCTTCCAATATAACTCCTCAAATGGTGCCATCTGTATACTGGAATGAAAACAGTTATTATATGAAAACTCAACCAAAGAAATATGTTGGTCCCAACTTCCCTGATAATCCATTGAACAAGCACGTAGCATATCTTCCAAAGTCTGAATCGTTCGTTCTGATTGCCCATCTGATTGGGGATGAAAAGCTTTAACAAAATTTAATTCAGTACCCAACGACTTCTGAAGGCCTTTCCAAAAGTTAGAAGTGAACGTGGGATCACGGTCAGATACAATGGAGAGAGGAACTCCATGTAACCCGACTATCTCTTTAAGATACAAACAGAAAATTTGATCTAGGGAAAAATTATCTCATATAGCAAGGAAATGAGAAGATTTATTCATGAAATCAACAATAACCTAGATTGCATTATTACCTCGAGATGTCTTCGGTAATCCCACAACAAAGACCATGGATATTTTCTCCCATTTCCACTCGGGCAGTGGTAAAGGCTGAAGCATCCCTTTCTATAACTGCCACTCTACTTTAGCCTGTTGACATGTCAAACACATCACAGTAAAATCAACAATATCTCTTTTCATTCTGTCCCACCAGTAATACTCTCTAAGATCTCTATACATCTTAGTACTGCCAGGATGAACCGAAAATGGAGACCTATGAGCTTCACATAAAAACACTCTCTTAAACTGTAAATCAAAAGTCACACACAATCTCTTCCCAAATTTCAAAACACAATCATTATCAATGTTTAATTCATGAAACTTACCCTTCTGAACCAGCTCAACCTTGTTCTGCAACTCACTGTCTTGCTTCTTTGCTTTCTTGATTCTGTCTGAGAGAGAAGATTTCACGGATACCTGAAGCAAAACAGAAGGAAATCCGGCACCAACAACTTCTATTCCAATGTTCATCAAATCCTTAACCAAGTTATCACGTTCCAAATGAAACATTGTTAATGAAGCATTACTCTTTTGACTCAAAGCATCAGCCACTTTATTTGCTTTTCCATGATGGTAATAAATTGTACAATCATAATCCTTGATTAATTATAGCCATCTCCTCTGTCTCATGTTCAATTATTTCTGAGTGAATATATACATTAAACTTTTGTGATCGGTATATATTTTACACTTTACTCTATACAAATGATGCCTCCAAATTTTTAAAGCGAAAACAACAGCAGCTAATTCTCAATCATGTGTAGGATAATTTACCTCATGAGTTTTCAACTGTCGTGAAGCATAATCAATTACCTGATCATTCTGCATTAGGACACAACCATGTCCTTTCAATGAAGAATCATTGTAGATAATAAACTCCCCATTCCAGGAAGGTAGTGCCAAAACTGGAGCATTCACCAATCTTCTTTTCAGTTTCTGAAAACAATCATCACATTCTTTTGTCCAGATAAACTTAACACCCTTCCGAGTTAGCTTAGTCGTTGGACTAGATAACCATGAAAAATTTATAACAATCCTTTGGTAATACCCTGCTAAACCAAGGAAGCTACAAATCTCAGTTACATTTCTGGGTCTTGGCCATTCTTCAACAATCTTTTTTTTACAGGATCAACAGTTATCCCATCTTTAGATACAATATGACCAAGGAAAGACATTTTTTGCAACCAAAACTCACACTTTCTGAATTTCCCATAAAATTTCTTTTCTTTCAAGGTTTTCAAAATATCCCTTAAATGTCTTTCATGCTCCTCTTTACTTTTAGAAAACACCAAAATATCATCAATGAAAACAACCATAAATCTATCCAAGAACTCATGGAAAATTCTATACATTAAGTCCATGAATACAGCAGGTGCATTGGTCATCCCAAAAGGAATTACTAAAAGTTCATAATGGCCATATATTGTACAGAAAGTGTTCTTTAGAATATCTTCTTCCTTTACCTTCAACTGATGGTACACCGATCTTAGGTCCATCTTTGAAAAATACTGAGCTCCCTGGATCTGATCAAACAAATCATCGATATGAGGCAAAGGATATTTTTTCTTAACAGTGATATTATTCAAGGCTCTATAATAAATGCAATGTATCATAGAACCGTCTTTATTTTTTTTTAAAAAAAAATAGGATCACCCCATGGTGGTGTGCTAGGTCGAATGAAACCTTTCGCTAATAAATCTTCAAATTGCTCCTTCAACTCTAAAAGTTCAGTTTGAGACATTTGAAAAGGGGGTTTTGAAATTGGCTTAGCATCAGGAACTAAGTCAACAGTAAATTCAACTTCCTGATCTGGTATTATTCCAGGAAACTCATCAGGAAAAACATCAGGATACTCATTTACCATTGGCACATCATTAATCTGAACAGTTCCTTTATTTTTAATGATGTGTGCAAGGTAACATTCATTTCCATATTTTACAAGTCTCTCAGCCTCTTGATATGTTATCAACAGTAAGGGTTCATTCTTGTACAAAACCTGAAAGTCTATCTGAAAAGAAACTTTTTTAGCTCTACATTCAATATTTGCATCGTAAATAGAGAGCCAATCAATACCCAGGATAACATCAAACTCTACTCGAGGTAAAATAATATGGTTTGCAAGTAGGTTATTTCCACAGATAAGGATAGGAAGATTCATATAAATTTTTTTTCCTCAACATTTCCCCCAGGTGTTTTTACCACAAGTTCTGGTGTCATTTCTTGAGATGGTATTCCCATTTTACAAGAAAAGGTTTCAGAGATGAAAGAATGTGTAGACCCCGAATCAAACAACACACTGGCATAATATGAAAAAACAAACAAATTACCTGATACAACTCACTTTGATGGCATGACATCTTCTGAAGTAGTTGCAAAGGATTTCACCGCCCCTTTCTTTTAGTAGTCTAACTGCTTCCCATCACTCAAGATCTTTGTCGGACACTTGTTTTCATAGTGACCCATCTCATGGAACTTAAAACATTTCAGTAACTGTAAATCGAATTTGGACTTACCATCACCACGATCATTTTTAGTGCAATCACGAGCCTTATGTCCCATCTCACCACATCAGTATCACTTTCTAGAATTCAGAAGACATTTATAAGAATGCCTTTTACCACATTTATCACAAACTGGAAACATAATTTTCTTACCATTAGACCTTTTTGAAGAATTCTTTACTTTCTCATGCCACCTCGGTCTCTTCTTCTGTTGGTTGTTATAGAACACTTGATCATCGGCAAACTCTATTTCCACCTTCTCAGCACATCGAACAAGCTTTTCATAACTTTTGGACTCATGAGAAGCTAATGCCCTTCGATATTTTGTCTTTAATCCTCAGTAAAAACGATTGATTTTACTATCAAGGTCTCAGATAAAATTTGGAGCATACCTTTCCAATCGAGTGAACCTTTATTCATAGGCAGCCACTGATCCTTCCTCTTGCCTCAATTCTAGGAAAGTATTTTCCATCCTAAGTCGAACAACCTTAGGAAAATACTTCTCAAGAAACATACCTTTAAATTCATCCAAGTCGAGAGCATCAATCTCATCAGCATCCCTGATATTTCTATCCATCGACCACCACTGATCTGCTTCACCCTCCAAACGGTAAATAGCAAGACTAACCTTTTGATTTTCTGAACACCCCATGACATCAAAATTCTTCTCCAGTGATTTAATCCACCCTTCAGCTAGCACAAGGTCAGATGATCCTCTAAATGATGGGGAATATTGCCTCATGAAATGTTCCACCATTAAAATGTTCCTCTACGGTTGATCTGGCTGATCCTGTGCATGGATACCACCACCATTTATCTCTTGATTCAAATGTGCCATTACAGCAACAAACAGTTCATTTCTAATTCCGGCCATCTCAGGATGATAATTCGGATGGTTATTTCCTTATGTATTCCTTCCTAGCACTACTTCCCTATTTCCTCTGCAGAAAACCATTCTGAACAATCATGTCTCAGATGAAGGAACATGGTAAAATTAAAATGCTATATCATTTCAATTTGACCATAAAAACAATATTACTGGATAATCATTTAGAAGAATTCTAACTCCTAATGTTTTCTAAACCGACCTCTGATACCAACTATAAGGCCCCAGCCTTAAACATTACTTAATCTTGAGATATTTTAAGAATACACCTTGAGGATCTTTCCAGGTTTAGAGTTTTAGATAATTAGATCATAAAACATATATTACATCGCACATTTAAACAAAGTGTTTACAATAAAAGATATTATTCATTTTTTTCCCATCAACAGAAACATATTTAAAATAAAACATGGATTCTTTCTTGACACTTCCTTGACACTATCATCATATCATGTACCCTTCCCTTGATCCGTGAAAAACATTTCAAGAACTTGGGATGAGCATAAAAACCTCAGTAAGGGATATAAAAATATGTAAAGGAAACATGAGTACATGTATACATAAGAAACAATGAAATCATAATCTACACATAAAACATAAGCACTTTTGCATACCTCATCAAATCAGGAATAAATAATAGAAATCATAAGACATAAAGGTAACTAGAGGCATTCAAAACATTCTTACATATGGAGTAACCCTCTTGGTTAAGTTTGGAATACCCATCACAGTATATTCCCTAAATCCCTTCGAAGAAACATTAACGTTTAACTCCTTCGCATTACCCATTGCATTAGAGAGCTATATCGGGCTCACCTGCCCTTAGTTTATCATGGAACAACCCATCTTAATAAAAATTCCCAAGAACCATAACATAATCATACCACATAATACATGCATAAAGGAAACATAACATTTCCACATTTCAATCACAAGATATCAATACAACACATTGATATAAAAAACATTATGAAAATAATTTTGATTACCAAAATAAAAGAAAAGTAAAATAAGGTATTTATTTTTCATTTTAAAAAAAGTTATGGCTTGTAGAGGAAACTGAAACTCAAATAATGGTCACGGCGGCGGAGAAGTCGTTGTCTCCGCATACGTAAGACAAAAAAACAAAAAAAACATTTCTTTTGTCGTTTAGGAAAACACTTCGTATAAAAAAAGATTCCTTTTGAATAATCATAAATTTCAAAGGGGTTTATGAACCGTATAATAGAAATTTGTGTATAAAACAAAATATGCCTCAATGAATGGAGATTGAGACGAAGTCCCTTACCTCATATTTGACTTGACTTGATCGTTCTTTAATCTCCTGAATAATAAACATGAGTTAATTTCTACTTGCTTAAGAACCTTTTTCAAGTTCATTATTTCTTTTATATCATTTATTACCATGTCATGAACACTACGTTATTATTTAGGTTTATAACGGTAGTTTTAATGATCATTGGTACTTGAGTCAAAAATGAACTTCTTATATTTACAAGTTGTTCACGTAGTCTAATATCCATTATCTCAAGAATGATATTCATGATGTAGATGCCATATATATCATATATATCGAGTATATACATGCATATATAATATTACATAATCATTTAGAGGTATGAAATGAAATGCACCGTTCATGGAGACAGTAGGCCATACGTACGCATGAACGCTACTTTTATTTCTATGTCATATTAATGGAATTAAAACTAAATGAGAGATATGTATATTTTAATTACAGAATTATATTAATCATTTAGATGTAACATAAATCATATATATCCATTATATATATTTACTTATAATTGTACATTACATTTGGGGATAGGAAATGAAATGCACCGTTCATGGAGATTGTAAGCCTTACGTACGCATGAACGCTACTTTCATTTCTTTCTCATACTTTAATGGAATTAAAAAATAATGATACATACTAGTATTATAATTCTAGTATGGTATCATATATAATATCATTAAATCTATCCTTTATACGTACCACATATGGTATTAAAAAATCAAATCACTTTGAGGGGGTGGTAGTCCGCATTTCCTTAAATGAAGATATCGCGTATACCCATAATGGAAACCATAAAGGTATGCCATAAATGTAAAATAAATAAGCTTAAGGAAAACATAAACATATTATATATAATATATAAATATAGTGACATCTTAATGGCCACCTTTGAATGTTTTAGAAGAAAATTGAACAATCATCGTTTCGTGAGGCAGATATTTTCCATCCACAGAAACAGTATGTTATTTAACCATTAGATGTTGGTGTGTGTAAGTGTAGCTTGAATGCTTCTTATAAAAACATACTTGTATATTGAAGATACTGTATTTGTTACAAAAGAAATGAATAAAAGTATTTTAGGGGGTTGGAGAAGCAAAATAAAACATAAGAACACAAGAGAAGACACTACCATTAAATCGGGTAACACTTTTTGATATGAGCTCAAAAGCTTCCTTGGGAAGACTTCTGCCCAAATTGAGGCTTCTAGGAGTAATAGGGGTATGTGGAGAGACAAAATGAGCAGGGTTTGGTCGAGCCAAAGTGTAACATCCCATTTAAGTAATGAATAATAGATATTTTTATCTATGTCTATTAGTTATTAAGATAGTGTTTTAGAGGCTTAAAATGAAAATAAATACAATCTTATGCATGGAATACACTAATATTCTTAAAAGATTGTTTTACTGCCTTTGATCACAAACCCTTTTTAAATATATCTTTTGACAATTTTATAAGCTATGTTTGTCAAAATAACCTTATTATTTATGATTGGGACATCAAAATTTACTTTGTGTGAATTTTTGGTATTTTTCCGATAAAGTTCATTTTTTAATGAATAGTGAAAAATGTTGTATTTTAATTCAAAACCTATTTTTAATCTAATTTATTTATATGATTAGATTATCTTTTGAATTTTTTTTGAAGTGAAATTAGAATATATTTTTACCATTTTATCCAATGGTGGTCATTGGAATCAATTTCACTTTGAAATTGGACTTAAACTAGTGTCAATCTTTTGATACTTATTGTTTCATAAAAACACGCTATTTTTCATGACAGTGGGAATTAGTTATTAAATTAATTAATGAAACTTACATGTTTTGAATTTTTTAAAATAGACATCATTTTTGAATTCGGAATATCAAATATAGCTTAGGGTGAAGTTTTGGTATCTTTCTGAAAAACATCAATATTTGATGAATAGTGAAACCACTAAGTGGTATTTAAAGAAACTGATTTTTTGTTTAAATGAAACTTTTCCACTTCTGTGATTTGATTTTCATAAATCCAACATACATGGTTGTCATTAAGAAGTAAAATGTGGTTCAATGAGATTAAAATAAATTTTTGGTGAATAGTAACTTTTAAGTTCTTAATCGTGATTAGTGGTAATTAGTGTAGTTTAAGGTAAAAATAATGTTTTAATAATATGAGATGAGCTTGAAACATTTCCTACCCTTATTGGATGTGTCATGGCCGACCAAGACAATCCATGGGTCAACTTGGGGACCCCATGGAGCCACTTTGGTTGGGAAATTACATAAATAACTTTTTATTTAATGTTAAAGTAAAAATGACACAAACAAGAGATGTTTTACTAAAACAACTTTTACATGGGGTTATACAAGTAAGATTTTTGATTATAAAGAGTAATTGGAAAGCTAAAACTATTTCCTACATCATAGTAGTTTTTTTATAATTTTCAGACATTAAATTAATTAATTTATTTTTGACATCATGATGATGCAGCGATTACCTCATTAATAAAGGATTTAAATAAAATGAAATGATAATGTAAAATCTATGAACTACACGTTTCCAAAACATATTTGATGGATGGATTTAGAAGCCTTATCACCTCAACCTAGAATTATATCAATGTGGGACCTTTTGAATCCGAAACTCATTTTAAAATAAATTAACATTTCTTTACGTTCCAAGAGTGCCCCTCCTCTCCTCTTATAAAAGGCTCCCACCTCTACCTCCTTACCCACACTCCCAAAGCCTTTTGATCGGCCAAACCCTACTCATTTTGTCTCTCCACATCCCTATATTACTCCTTGAAGCCTAACTTTGGGTAGAAGTCTTCCCAAGGAATCCTTTGAGCTCAAACCAAAGGGAGTTACCCGATTTTATGGTAATGTCTTCACTTGAGTCCTTTTGTTTTATTTTGCTTCTCCAACCCCCTAAACTCTTTTTATTCATTTCTTTTGTAACAACTCCACAATATTCAATATACTAGGACATTGTTATAAGAAGGATTTGAGCTACACTTACACACACCTACATCTAATGTTTAAAGGACATACTGTTTCCGTGGATGGTGAATTTATGCCTCCCGAAACGATGATTGTTCAACATTCTTTTAACACCATCAAAGGTGGCCATTAAGATGTCACTATATTTATATATGATATATAATATTTTTATGTTTTCCTTAAGATTCTTTATTTTTCATTTTGGGCATACCTTTATGGTTTCCATTATAGGTAAACGCGATATCTTCATTTAAGGAAGTGCGGACTACCGCCCCCTCAAAGTGATTTGATTCGTTAAATACCATATGTGGGACATATAAAAGATGGAACTATGATATTATATATGATATTATACTGGAATTATAATATAATTTTATATCATAATGATTCCATTCTATAAAATACTAAATAGAAATGAAAGTAGCGTTCATGCGTACGTACGGCTTACTGTCTCCATGAACGGTGCATTTCATTTCATACCTCTAAATGATTATGTAATATTATAAATGCTTTTATATACTGGATATATATGATATATACATCATGATTACCATTATGGATATAATGGATACATGAAAAAATTGTAATTATAAAGGGCTTATTTTTGACTCAAGTACCAATGATCATTAAAACGAATGTTATTAACTTAAATAATTACATAGTGTTCATGACATGGAAATAAGTGATACAAAAGGAATAATGAACTTGAAAAAGGTTCTTAAACAAGTAGAAATTAACTCATGTTTATTATTCAGGAGATTAAAGAACCACCGAGTCAAGTCGGACCCGAGGTATGGGACTTCATCTCAATCTCCTTTCATTGATGCATATTTTGTTTTATACACAACCTTCTTTTAAATGGTGTGTAAACCCCTTTGACTTTTACGATTATTAAAAAGGAATATTTTTATATGAAGCGTTTACTAAATGACAAAAGGGATTGCTTTTTTCGTACGTATGCGGCGACAATGAATTCTCCGCCGCCGTGACCATTATTTGAGTTTCGGCTTCCTCTACAAGCCAAACCTTTTTATTAAAAGAAAAATAAATACCATGTTTTAATTTTCTCTTATTTTGGTATTGAAAATGGTTTTCATAATGTTTTTATATCAATGTGTTGTATCGATATCTTGTGATTGAATGGTGGAAATGTTATGTTTCCTTTATGCATGTTTTATGTGATACGATTATGTTGAGGTTCTTGGGCATTATTATGAAGACAGGTGGTTCCGTGATAAACTAAGGGCGGGTGAGCCTGATATAGCTCTCCAATTCATTGGGTAACACGAAGGAGTGAAACGTTAAGGTTTCTCCGAAGAGATTTAGGGAATATACTATGATGGGTATTCCAAACGTAACCAAGAGGGTTACTCCCAACGTCAGAATGTTATGAATGCCTCAAGTTACCTTTATGTCTTATGATTTCTATGATTTATCCATGATTTGGTGAGGTATGTTAAAGTGCTTATGTTTTATGCTTAAATTATGATTTCATTCTTATGTATATATGTACCCATGTTCCCTTTCCATATTTTTATATCCCTTACTGAGCTTTTTATGCTCATCCCAAGTTTTTTTTGAAATTTTTTTCACAGGTCAAGGGAAAGGTACATGATATGATGATAGTGTCAATGAAGTGTCAAGAAAGAATCCATGTTTTATTATAAATATGTTTCCATTGATGGGAATGAAGAATAATATCTTTATGTAACCACCTTGTTTATATGTGGAATGTAATGAAAGTTTTATTATCTAATTCTCTAAAACTCTAAACTCGAAAAGATCCTCAATGTGTAATCTTGTAATAAGTCAAGATTAAGTAATGTTTAAGGCTTGGGCCTTATAGTTGGTATCAGAGGTCGGTTTATATAACTTTATGAATTAGAAATCTATTAAATGATTATCCAAAAATATTTTTTTATGGTCAAATTGAAGTGATATAGTATTCGAAGATTACCATGTTGCTTCATCTAAGACATGTTTGTTCAGAATGGTTTTCCACAGAGGAAATAGGGAAGAAGTGCTAGGAAGTCATGCAGAAGGAAATAACCTTCCGAATCAGCATCCTGAGATGGTCGGAATTGGAACAGAACAGTTTGTTGCAGTAATGGCGCAGTCGACTCAAGCGATAAATGGTGGTGGTATCCATGCATGAGATCAGCCAGATCAACCGCAGAGGAACATGTCAGTGGTGGAACATTTCATGAGGCAACATCCCCGTTCATTTAGAGGATCATCTGACCCTGTGTTATTTGAGGGATGGATTAAAGCACTGGAGAAGATTTTCGATGTCATTGGGTGTTCTAAAAATCAAAAGGTTAGTCTTTCTATTTACCGTTTGGAGGGTGAAGCAGATCAGTGGTGGTCGATGGTTAAAAATATCAGGGGCGCTGATGAGATTGATGCTCTTGACTGGGATGAATTTAAAGTTATGTTTCTTGAAAAGTATTTACCTAAGGCTGCTCAACTTAGGATGGAAATTAAATTCTTGGAATTGAGGCAAGAGGAAGACTCAGTGGCTATCTATGAAGAAAGGTTCACTCGATTGGAAAGGTATTCTCCAAATTTTATCTGAGACCTTGATAGAAAAATCAATCGTTTTTACTCATGATTAAAGCCAAAATATCTAAGGGAATTAGCTTCTCGTGAGTTTAAAAGTTATGAAAAGATTGTTTGATGTGTTGAGAAGGTGGAAATGGTGTTTTCCGATGATCAAGTATTCTATAACAACCAACAGAAGAAGAGACCGAGGTGGCAGGAGAAAGGTAAGAATTCTTCAAAAAAGTCTGATGGTAAGAAAACTAAGTTTCCAGTATGTGATAAATGTTGCAAAAGGCATGATGGGGAATGTCAACTGAATTCTGGAAAGTGCTACCGATGTGGTAAGATGGGAAATAAGGCTCGTGATTTCACTGAAAAGGATCAAGGTGAAGGTAAGACCAAATTTGATTTATAGTCAGTGAAATGCTATAAGTGAAATGAGATGGGTCAATATGAAAACGAGTGTCCGACAAAGAGCTTGAGTGATGGGAAGCAGTTAGACTACAAGAAGAAAGGGGTGGTGAAATCCTTTGCAACTACTTCAATAGATGTCGGGCCATCAAATGAAGTTGAATCAGGTAGTTTGTTTGTTTTTTCAGATTATGCCAGTGTGTTGTTTGATTCGGGGTCTACACATTCTTTTATCTCTAAAAACTTTTCCAGTAAAATGGGAATACCATCTCAAGAAATGACTCCTGAACTTTTGGTAAAAACACATGGGGGAAATGTTGAGGCAAAAAAAATTTATAAGAATCTTCCTATCCTTATCTGTGGAAAGAACCTATTTGCAAACCTTATTGTTCTACCTCTAGTAGAGTTTGATGTTATCCTGGGTATGGATTGGATCTCTATTTACCATGCTAAGATTGACTGGAGAGATAAAGAAATTCATTTTCAGAAAGACTTTCAGTTTGTGTACAAGAATGAACCCTTACTGTTGATAACTTATCAAGAGGCCGAGAAACCTGTAAAAGATGGAAATGAATGTTACCTTGCACACATCGTTGAAAATAAAGGAACTGTTCAGATTAATGATGTGCCAGTGGTAAATGAGTATCCTGATGTTTTTCCTGATGAGTTTCCTGGAATAATACCAGATCGGGAAGTTGAATTTACTGTTGACTTAGTTCCTGATGCTAAGCCAATTTCAAAACCCCCTTATCGAATGGCTCAAATTGAACTTTTAGAGTTGAAGAAGCAATTGGAAGATTTATTAGAGAAAGGTTTCATTCGACCTAGAACATCACCATGGGGTGCTCTTGTTTTATTTTTTAAAAAGAAATATGGTTCGATGAGACTTTGCATTGATTATAGAGCCTTGAATAACATCACTGTTAAGAACAAATATCCTTTGCCTCATATCGATGATTTGTTTGATCAACTCCAGGGAGCTCAGTATTTTTCAAAGATTGACATGAGATTGGGGTACCATCAGCTGAAGGTAAAGGAAGCAGACGTTCCGAAGACTGTGTTTCGTACAAGATATGGCCATTATGAATTTGTAGTAATGCCTTTTGGGCTAACCAATGCACCTGCTGTATTCATGGACTTAATGAATAGAATTTTCCATGAGTTCTTGGATAAGTTTTTGGTGATTTTCATTGATGATATTTCAGTGTTTTCTAAATGTAAAGAGAGGAATGAAAGACATTGAAGGGTTATCTTGAAAACCATAAATGAAAAGAAACTGTATGGAAATTTCAGCAAGTGTGAGTTTTGGTTGCAACAAATTTCTTTCCTTGGTCACATTGTTTCTAAAGATGGGATAACTGTAGATCCAGCAAAAACAAAAGTTGTGGAAGACTGGCCAAGACCCACAAATGTAACTGAGATTTGTAGCTTCCGTGGTTTGGTATGCTATTACCGAAGGAATGTTAGAAATTTTTCACGGTTATCTAGTCCAATGACTAAGCTAACTCGGAAGGGTGTTAAGTTTATCTGGACAAAAGAATGTGATGATTGTTTTCAGGAATTGAAAAAAAGATTGGTGAAAGCTCTAGTTTTGGCACTACCTTCCTAGAATGGTGAGTTTGTTATCTACAGTTATGTTTCATTGAAAGGAATTTGTTGCATCCTAATGTAGAATGATCAGGTAATTGATTATGATTCACGACAGTTGAAAACTCATGAGGTAAATTACCCTACACACGATTTGGAATTAGCTGCTGTTGTTTTCACTTTAAAAATATGGAGATATCATTTGTATGGAGTAAAGTGTGAAATATATACTCATCAAAAAAGTTTAAAGTATATATTCACTCAGAAAGAGTTAAACATGAGACAGAGGAGATGGCTAGAATTAATCAAGTATTATGATTGTACAATTCATTACCATCTAGGAAAAGCAAATAAAGTGGCTGATGCTTTGAGTCGAAAAAGTAATGCTTCACTAGAAATGTTGCGTTTGGAACGTGATCCTTTGGTTAAGGATTTGATGAAATTTGGCATAGAAGTTTTTGGTGTAGGATGTTCTTCTATTTTGTTTTAGGTATCAGTGAGATCATCTCTATCAGAAAGAATCAAGCAAGCACAGAAGCAAGACAGTGAGTTGCAGAAAAAGGTAGAGCTGGTTCAGAAAGGTAAGTTTCATGAATTCAACATTGATAATGATTGCGTTTTGAGATTTGGGAATAGATTGTGTGTGCCTTTTGATACACAGTTGAAAAGAGAGTTGTTATGTGAAGCTCATAGTTCTCCGTTTTCAGTTCATCCTGGCAGTACTAAGATGTATAGAGATCTGCAAGAGTATTACTGGTGGGATGGAATGAAAAGAGATATTGCAGATTTTACTGTGAAGTGTTTGACTTGTCAGCAGGTCAAAGCAGAGTGGAAGTTACCGAAAGGAATGCTTCAGCCTTTACCAGTGCTATAGTGAAAATGGGAGAATATATACATGAACTTGGTTGTGGGATTACCGAAGACATCTCGAGGTAGTAATGCAATCTGGGTTATTGTTGTTCGCTTGACTAAATCTGTTCATTTCCTTGCTATACGAGATACTTTTTCCCTAGATCAACTTTACCGTTTGTATCTTAAAGAGATAGTCAGGTTACATGGAGTTCCTCTCTCCATTGTATCTGATCGTGATCCCAGGTTCACCTCTAACTTTTGGAAAGGCCTTCAGAAGTCGTTGGGTACTGTATTAAATTTTAGTACAGCTTTTCATCCTCAATCAGATGGGCACTAAGAACGAACAATTCAGACATTGGAGGATATGCTACGAGCTTGTTCGATGGATTATCAGGGAAGTTGGGACCAACATCTTTCTTTGGTTGAATTTTCATATAATAACAGTTTTCATTCTAGTATACAGATGGCACCATTTCAGGCATTATATGGGAAGAGGTGTCGAAATCCATCTTTCTGGGATGAAGTGGGTGAAAGGAAGTTGATGGGACCAGAATTGGTAGACGAGTTGGCAGAAAAAGTTCAGCTAATACAGAAACACATGAGAACAGCTCAGAGTAGGCAGAAGAGTTATGCGGACAACAGGAGGAAGGATCTCTCTTTTGAGGTAGGTGATCATGTTTTTCTCAAAGTATCACCATGGAAAAGTGTGATGCGATTTGGTAAGAAAAGAAAGCTGACTCCAAGGTTCATTGGACCATATGAAATTCTGGAGAGAGTTGGATCTGTTGCTTACCGAGTGGCTTTAAATCCGAGTTTATCTCAGGTACACAATGTTTTTCATGTTTCGATGCTGAGAAAGTACATGCCAGATCCATCTCATGTTTTGAGTCGAGAGGTAGTTCAGCTGGAAGAGAACCTATCTTACGAGGAACAACCGGTCCAGATTCTTCACCACAGGGAGCAAGTGTTACGAAATAAGGTGATTAATTAGGTAATGGTTTTGTGGAAAAACCACATGATGGAAGAGGCAACATGGGAATCTAAAAATGCAATGAGGGATAAGTACCCCCATTTATTCGATAAGTAAATAAAATACGGGGAAACAATTTTCTAATGGGGGAAGGATGTAACATCCCAAGTAAGTAATGAACAATAGATATTTTTATCTATATCTATTAATGATTAAGATAGTGTTTTAGAGGCTTAAAATGAAAATAAATACAATCTTATGCATGGAATACACTAATATTCTTAAAAGATTGTTTTACTTCCTTTTGATGGAAAAACTTTTTAAATCTATATTTTGACAATTTTATAAGCTATGTTTGTAAAAATAAACTTATTATTTATGATTGGGACATCAAAATTTACATTGTGTGAATTTTTGGTATTTTCCCGATAAAGTTCATTTTTTAATGAATAGTGAAAATGTAGTATTTTAATTCAAAACCTCTTTTTAATCTAATTTATTTATATGATTATATTATCTTTTGAATTGGTTTTTAAGTGAAATTAGAATATATTTTTACCTTTTTATCCAATGGTTGTCATTGGATTCAATTTCACTTTGAAATTGGACTTAAACTTGTGTCAATCTTTTGATACTTATAGTTTCATAAAAACACGCTATTTGTCTAGACAATGAGAATTAGTTATTAAATTAATTAATTCAACTTACATATTTTTAATTTTTTAAAATAGACATCATTTTTGAATTCGGAATATCAAATATAGCTTAGGGTGATGTTTTGGTATCTTTCTGAAAAACTTCAATTTTTGATGAATAGTGAAACCACTATGTGGTAGTTAAAGAAACTGATTTTCGTTTAAATGAAACTTTGCCACTTCTGTGATTTGATTTTCAAAAATCTGACATAAATGGTTGTCATTAAGAATTAAAATGTGGTTCAATGAGATTAAAATAAATTTTTGGTGAATAGTAACTTTTAAGTTCTTAATCGCGATTAATGGTAATTAGTGTAGTTGAAGGTAAAAATGATGTTTTAATAATATGAGATGAGCTTTACACATGTCCTACCCTAATTGGATGTGTCATGGCCGACCAAGAAAATCCATGGGTCAACATGGTTACCCCATGGAGCCACTTTGGTTGGGAAATGACATAAATAACTTTTTATTTAATGTTAAAGTAAAAATGACACAAACAAGAAATGTTTTACTAAAACAATTTTTACATGGGGTTATTAAAGTCAGATTTTTGATTATAAATAGTCATTAGAAAGAAAAAAATATTTCATACATCATAGTATTTTTTTATAATTTTGAGACTTTAAATAAATTAAAATATTTATGACATCATGATGATGCAGTGATTACCTCATTAATAAAGGATTTAAATAAAATGAAATGATAATGTAAAATATATGAACTACACATGTACAAAACCTATTTTATGGGTATATTTCTAACCATTATCACCTTAACCCAGAATTATATCAATATGGGACCTTTTTAATCCGAAACGCATTTAAAAATAAATTAACATTTCTTTACATTCCAAGAGTGCCCCTCCTCTCCTCTTATAAAAGGCCCCCACCTCTACCTCCTTACCCACACTCCCAAAGCCTTTGGATCGGCCAACCCCTGCCAATTTTGTCTCTCCACATCCCTCTATTACTTCTTGAAGCCTCACATTGGGTACAAGTCTTCCCAAGTAAGCCTTTGAGCTCAAACCAAAGGGAGTTACCCGATTTTAAGGTAATGTCTTCACTTGAGTCCTTTTGTTTTATTTTGCTTCTCCAACCCCCTAAACTCTTTTTATTAATTTATTTTGTAACAACTCCATAATCTTAAATATACTAGGATGTTTTATAAGAAGTATTCGAGATACACTTACACACACCTACATCTAATGGTTAAAGGACATACTATTTCCGTGGATGGGGAATTTATGCCTCCCGAAATGATGATTGTTCAACATTATTTTAACACCTTCAAAGGTGTCCATTAAGTCGTCACTATATTTATATATTATATATAATATGTTTATGTTTTCTTTAAGCTTCTGTATTTTTCATTTTGGGCATAAATTTATGGTTTCCATTATGGGTAAACACGATATCTTCATTTAAAGAAGTGCGGACTACCGCCCCCTCAAAGTGATTTGATTTGTTAAATACCATATGTGGGACGTATAAAGGATGGAACTATTATATTATATATGATATTATACTGGAATTATAATATACCTTTATATCATAATGATTCCATTCTATAAAATACGAAATATAAACGAAAGTAGCATTCATGCGTACATACGGCTTACCGTCTCCATGAACGGTGCATTTCATTTCTTACATCTAAATGATTATGTAATATTATAAATGCATGTATATACTGGATATATATGAAATATACATCATGATTACCATTCTGGATATAATGGATACATGAACAACTTGTAATTATAAAGCTCTTATTTTTGACTCTAGTACCAATGATTGTTAAAACGAACGTTATTAACTTAAATAATTACATAGTTTTCATGACATGGCAATAAGTGATACAAAAGGAATAATGAACTTGAAAAAGGTTCTTAAACAAGTAGAAATTAACTCAAGTTTATTATGCAGAAGATTAAAGAACCACCGAGTCAAGTCGGACCCGAGGTATGGGACTTCGTCTCAATCTCCTTTCATTGAGGCATATTTTGTTTTATACACAAACTTCTTTTATAAGGTGTATAAACCCCTTTGAATTTTAAGATTATTAAAAAGGAATCTTTTTATATGAAGCGTTTACTAAACGAAAAAATGGAATGTTTTTGTCGTACATATGCGGCGATAATGACTTCTCCACCGCCGTGACCATTATTTGAGTTTCGGCTTCCTCTACAAGCCATACCTTTTTATTAAAAGAAAAATAAATACCATGTTTTACTTTTCTTTTATTTTGGTATTGAAAATGGTTTTAATAATGTTTTTATATCAATGTGTTGTATTGATATCTTGTGACTGAAAGGTGGAAATGTTATGTTTCTTTTATGCATGTTTTATGTGATACGATTATGTTGAGGATCTTGGGCATTATTATGAAGACTGGTGGTTCCGTGATAAACTAAGAAAGGTTGAGCCCGATATAGCTCTCCAATGCATTGGGTAACGTGAAGGAGTGAAACGTTAAGGTTTCTCCGAAGAGATTTAGGGAATATACTGTGATGGGTTTTCCAAACGTAACAAAGAGGGTTACTCCCTACGTAAGAATGTTATGAATGCCTCAAGTTACCTTTATGTCTTATGATTTCTATGATTTATTCATGATTTGATGAGGTATGTTAAAGTGCTTATGTTTTATGGGTAAAGTATGATTTCATTCTTAGGTATATATGTACCCATGTTTCCTTTCCATATTTTTATATCCCTTACTGAGTTTTTATGCTCATCCCAAGTTTTTTTTTGAAATGTTTTTCACAGGTCAAGGGAAAGGTACATGATATGATGATAGTGTCAAGGAAGTGTCAAGAAAGAATCCAAGTTTTATTATAAATATGTTTCCATTGATGGGAAATAAGAATGCTATCTTTATGTAACCACTTTGTTTATATGTGAAATGTAATGAAAGTTTTATGATCTAATTCTCTAAAACTCTAAACCCGAAAAGATCCTCAATGTGTAATCTTGTAATAACTCAAGATTAAGTAAGGTTTAAGGATGGGGCCTTATACAAAGGCTTGAGAGGTGTGGGTAAGGAGGTAGAGGTGGGTGCCTTTTATAAGAGGAGAGGAGGGGCACTCTTGGAAAGTTACAAGATGTTACATTATTTTCAAATGTGTTTCAGATTTTAAAGGTCCCACATTGATGTATTTTGAGGATAAGGTGATATGGTTTCGAAATATATTCATCCAATAGGTGTTTAACAAGTTTAGGTCTTAGATTTTACATTATCTTTTTATTTTATTTAAATCTATAAATAACGAGGTAATCAATGCATCATCATGTTGTCATAAATAATTTAATTTTTCTAATGTCTAAAAACTATGAAAAAAGTACTATGATGTAGGAAATCATTTTATATTTCCAATGAATATTTATAGTCCAAAATATCATTTATTTAGACAAAATTAAAAATGATTTACTCAGGTGATACATTCTTTGTTATATTTAACTTTCTTTAACAATAAAAAGGTAAAAAGTCACATTAACACAAAAGTGATTCCATGGGGTCCCCAAGTTTGGAACAAGGCATCCCATTGTAGGCCATGAGAAAACCAGTAGCATTAGGACACATTTTGGTGTCATTTTTTATTATTATGATATTATTTTATTATCCTTAACTACCTGATTACTCATTAATCAAGATAATTAAAGATAATTACCGTCGTTACTATTCATAATGTCCAAAAAACAAAAGAGTCTTGATTACATAATTTGGACCTTCTGATTCCAAATGTGTAATCCATTTTACCAAATTTCAAACACAGAAATTGCAATAATTTATTTAAAAATATTTCCCGTTGTCAAAACAAATAGCGGGTTTTTTTGAAACAATATTTATGAAAAGTTTGGCATTGGTTTATGCTCAATTCCAAAGTGAAATTAATCCTAATGACCAACATTGGATTAAATGGTAAAAATATATTATGTTTACACTTTAATAGAAATTAAAAATATAATCTAACCATATAATTAAATTAGATGAAAAAGCTATTTTTGATGTAAAATGCAGTATTTTTCACTATTCATTAAAAAATGAACATTGTCAGAAAAATACCAAAAATTTATCCAATGTAAATTTAAATGTCCCAGTCATAAAGAATATGTTTATTTTGACAAATATAGATTAAAAAATTGTCAAAAGTTTTTTTAAAATTGGTTTTCCATCAAAAGGCAGTTAAACAATCTTTTAAAAATATTAGTGTATTCCATGCTTAAGATTGGATTTATTCTCATTTTATGCCTCTAAAACACTATCTAATTCATAAATAGACATAGATAAAAATATCGATTATTCATTACTTACTATTGATGTTACAAGTTACACATATTTTAAATATGATTTATATTAGAACATTTTTATCATATTCGTTGAAAATAATACCATATTTTTTCATACTTATTCTAATATATAGATTAGGTAGATTTTATTCCACCTTTGGGATTCTGGGATACAACACATACACTAATGATGTTTAATGACTTTTCATAATAAAATCACATTTTAAATACATTACCATGAGATTATTTATTTATAGATTTTGAATCATACTTTAATATATATAGGCATATACTAGATTTTTACTTATTTTTCTTTTTTAAGGATTCGATAGAGGAAAACATTATATTCTATTTTTTTATTTAATGATTTTATATTTTCCTCCAGATCATTGATATATTGACATTTATACCTCAATTGAGTAGTCATATACTAAAATCTGGAGTTTGATTTATTTTATAATTTTATCCCCAATTCTAGATGTTTCGTGAGGGAGAAAATAGTTTCCATCAATTCTATCTCTATAGATATCTATTTTCTTATTTAATTTGAATTTTCATTAAGTAAGTCACTTTGTTCTATCATCTTAACACCCATATTCATTATGTTAATGTTCAATTCCACCTCTAATATCCCTAAACTATTATTCTCTATTAAAATATATTAATTTTTTTAGTCCTACGCTTTCAATACCTCCCATTAAATTATCCTTTCTAAAAAGGATTGGATAATTTCCCGCTTTTTCTATATAATCGTTTTCCAAAGTGGAAACTAGATATTAATGTCAATTATTCTTTAGACTCTTAATTTTTTACCTTACATGATGAAAAATCTATATCCATGGACGAAATATTATTATTGAAATTAGTTTTTGTAGTATATTTATCAATAATATTTACCCCACTTACCTCAGTGCTGGTCTACTTAGGAATCACATTCTATTACATTTTTAACTATAATTTTATCATAATACATTATTCAATAACTTTTTTCATTATTTTATCAACTAAACTGTTTTCTCAGCTTTGTATTGAGAAATTCATCACCCTCAATGTCACATTAATAAAAAAATATGTTGGAATGTATAGTAAGTAAAAAACATAAAAAATTAAAATTTTCACCACCATGGGATATTCCATGGAGAATAAAAATGATGTTGAAAAGATATACTATAATCTTCTAATATTAACTAGTTATATAGATATAATGTTTTTGATAAGATTAATCCATTTTGTGTTCACTGCCTTTGAAATTTTCTATGATTGGTCACTCCACACCCTAGTCACATTCTTCTACTATTTTCACAGCTTTAGTGAAATATCATTCAATGTATATCGATATAACACCCTGATATTTTAGAATATTTTCTTTTTACTAATTATTAGTTGTTATATCTTATGATGTAGAAAACACCAAGATTAAATGAACCATGATATACTATATAGGTAATATTATATTAACATTTCTCTTATAACCTAGTCATTACATTGGAAATTAAGAATATCAGTAATAACATTATGAATATAAGTATAAAGTTTCTCATAATAGTAATTTTATAATTATTTCATATGTAGTAAATATAATATTTTTAATGATAACAATGTTATCAATTAATTATATGAATACTAAACGAATTAAATTGTCATATTTAGATAAATGTTTTTTTTATATTTGATGTATGTACATTTAAAAGAAAAATATATCAAATTTAGAAATTTAATTTGATAAAAGAAAAATTAATTTATGCTTTTATCATATCAAAATAATTAAATCTATTTCATTCATAGTAATAATTAATTGTAACCATGGAAAATTTTTGTCCCTATGGTAATGGGTAAAATAGATTAAACATGATGAAAAAACTATAGGATAACATTTCAAAATAAATATAACACATTCATTAATTTGATTTTATGAGAAAATTTGGACCATTAATGGATTATATTTGAAAAATAGAAATTTAGTGCGACTTTTCATGGATTATGACCACTACATTATTTTATTTTATGAATAATTATAAAACTACACTGCCTTTATTTTAATATGCCAAATATTATTTTGAATATATGAAAATAATTTATTAATAGTAATAAATGTTTATATTTAATATGAATAATATTTTATTCTAGTAATTTATTTATAATTTTTAGAGTTGGTGAAATTACATTGAAGAATTATGTAACACTGATATGCCACTTTTACAATAAAAGGAAAAGTATAGTGAGTTATGTAAAAACAATAAAATTAATATTATTGGGATGAATTGCAGTTTTCCATGAATTTAATGGATAATTATACTTTATAAAAACACTGAAAATTTTTAAATACAATTTTCATTGTTTTTTTGATTCAATTATAGTCAAAATATAATAATAGTAATGAAGATGACCTTAAATGATATTTAATGATTGAAAATTAATTCTAAATTATTATAAAATCACAAAAAATGTTATATTTGGTAAGATGAATTGGAAATGGTTAATAATATCAACTATTTTTAACTAATGTTTCACTTACCCATTTATGATTTCACTATTAAACGTTAAAGACTTTGTATCTTGTTACCATCGTAAGAGTTTAAAATCATAAAAGAGGGGTTAAACAATGATATAAGCTTAATCTATTAATTTGTTTTCTCAATTCTCATTACATGATTGGATATTGAACGTAAAATTTTTATATTAGAATATATATTAATTTTTTGGCACATTATATGGGTTAGATATATATTATATAGAAAATTTCCAAGTAAATAAAAGTTTTCAACCACTATCAATTATAACAGGGAACCCCCTTTTTCTCACTTCATCACATGATAAGATCCTTTTATATCCGTAGAGATCTAAAAAAATAACCTATAAAACATCCACACTATAGCCTAGAGGTATAGGAGTCACTAAAATATCATCTATAGAAGGCTTAATGTGTATGGAAAATGAAGATACCCTCATAAATAAGCAAATATCTCCACTTATGAATTTTGAGTTTATTTCTTCCATGAACACCTAAAAATATTCTATAACCATATTAAAAAAATAAAAAATAATATTAAATATTTTTTTTCATTTTTATTGAATATCTATTTTAAATCACATTTATATCTAATAGAAAATAAAATCATCACCCATGAGTACATATGAAGTAACTTCTCCATGAAGAGATGTATTTTATTTGTCACCACCATCACTCAAGGATGGTTATATAGCTTTATTTAAAAGATATATTGATTTTTATAATATAAATTAATGACTCTACAAGGAAAGAAATATTATCCACCTTTATATCTTCTAATCAATTAGAAAATTAAAACGGTTCTCATGCGTATGTTTGAACTACCACATCTATAAAGTGATATGATTTAATTTTCATTTCTGATTTATACAGATGATCATAGAGGTATATTTATATGATATAAATTATATTTATGTTATAGTTATTATTATTAAATTTTTAATTATTATTTTCCATTATTTCATTCCAGACAATGAAAAATGGAAACATCGCTCATTTATATGTACAAAATACCATCTCTGCAACATATTATAATTCATATTTAAACATCAACCAATATAAATCGACTTATAAGTGAATATTGATAATTAATATGATATCTATATCATCATTATGATTCTTTAGATTATTAAAATATAATAATCATGGTAGTAAAGCAAACACCAAACCAAAAAATACGAGAAAAACAAAAAAATGACAAATGGGATAATGATTTTAATGAATTTCTATTATTAAATGGGTATTAAAACATAATAGGTGAATAATATTTATTTTCATATTTATGAATATGTTTATGGAGTATATTTATAATAAATTTTAATTTATCATATAATAAGTTAATAGTGCATACAAAGCATGTTAAGTCCTGAAGAAAGAGTTTCTCATCTCAAATTTTTTTCTGTGAAAAATATGCGATATGAACCCCATTTTTATATTTTGTATTGTATATATAGATCATGAATGTATTTTATGATTCATTAAATTAAAATTACCCGTATTTAAAACTTTATATAATGTTATCTCTTTAATGAGTTTTTAGTTAGAGATTACTAGAGCCACAATGGTGATTAAATGTCAATATAGTTTCATTGAGACATGCTTCATAGTATGATCCTATATTTGGTAATATTGTGAATATATCGAAACATTGATATATTATAACATGAATATCATTATATTAAAAAATTTTAACTTTTTATTTGACGTTATTTATTTTAAGGGTCCTATAATTCCAAATATAACATAATGGAAAGGGTTTATTTAAAAATATCAATTTCTTGGGGATTATCAATGTCAAATTTACATTGAAGTAAATTATATGACCCTTATATTTTAAACTACATGTATTTTCTTCTCCACTATTTATTTATAGTTTTGTCATTTTTTCTGGTTATTTTCATCTCTCACTTACTTAAAACAATCTAGCAAATGTTTTTAAATAAAATTTTCTCATATATCTTGTTTTTGTTGGGGAATCATTCTATTCCATATATTTGTTCCTCAAAATGATGTATCGATGTTTTTATTTATACATAAAAATTGTGAAATTTCAATATTTACAAAATTTAAATTTATTTAAAAATTATTAAATATTTACATATTATTAAAATATATATTTTGAAATGTGTTTTTTATGACTTGATTTGGTCTTTTACCAATGTTTTAAAAGAATATTCTCTTTTAAAATATATGATTTGAATATAATTTCATGTAAATATGTATATCCACATTTATGAATATTACATTACAAGTTTCAAAGGTATTACAATTATAATCACCTTCCCATTTTTATATGAAATTCCGTTTTTAAAATTTCTCAATAGAAAAGGGATATTTTTTTCTTGATTTGCAAATATATTATAAATTATTTTATAAAAGATATTTGTCATCAATGTCAACAGTATTTACGGATTTTATGCTTCACTAGGGATATAATGTTATGATATAATCCACTTTATTTATATTTTATAAATAATTATGTGAACATTTTATTTATGATATCAAAAAACACATTTTGTTTGAAATGGGTAAATTATACTCGAACTAAACGATGAATGTTTTTATATTCTTATGGAACACTTCTATGTGGTTTTTATTATGAGATATTTTGTTCTGAAATTATATATCCATGAAATTAATTAGTTAAATAGTTGTATCACATGATTTAATATAAACTAGAATGGGTAGTGAACCATGTTTAGTAATAGACTTATTCCATTAAGGTAGTCATGGTATCGAGTCTAGACATAGAAAATGCTAGGAATGAGTATTCAGTACTATACATTAATGGAATATATCAAAAATGATAGTCTAGGTAGTAAACTTTATCATAGGGAATAATGGTAATAAGGATTCAACCCAATCCAATAAGGTAAAATTTTAACTGTGATTGTCTAGGTAGTGATACTAGAGTAAGGAAATGATGGAAATTAGGATTGAACCCAATATACATTGGGAATTTCTTCACTATAATAGTCTTGGAAATTATAATTTAATAAGGATGTTATTTTTTATACCTCTGTATATGTTAAAACTTATTTATTAGTCTAATGATATTTTCACATCAATCATGATTGATAATTAACGATTTTACACTTTTTGACTTGGTATTTGTTGGAGTTAGTGACATATTACTAAATCTTATATACATTATTATTACCTATATTCATTGTTTTGAATATTAATTATATTCATATCAACTAATATTTTTATTCAATGTAATGTACTATTTGATAATGTTCTACGAGTAATAGTCCCACTGAAAGGCCATGTCTGTTCCCCAAAATTATAAGAACCTAGAAGTGACATGACAATATTCATAATATATACAGATATTCTTTATGAAGATGATATTATTTTATATGACATAAATGATATCAGATAATAGGGTTGTAGACTCATAGGACATTGAGGAACATTCTCATGGTCTGTTTCCTTGGTAATTTATAGTGTATGATATTACGAGAACATGATCTGCTAGTAGGAAATCCACATTTATATGTGTTATTAAATTTACCTATCAGGGGATATTTTAATTGATCCTTCAAAATTGTCATTAATATTAATGGATATTTTTATTTCTGTACTTTTATATATTGGTAGAATCCATGATTAAATATGTTCACATAATAGTAGGGTGTGTTGGGTGCGTTATGAGTGAAATTAAAATAATGAATAATTATAGGAAGGATTTTTATCATTTTTTTCTATAACATATGTTCATATCTATGTCCCTTTTATTGGAATATAAAAAACTAAAATAATACATTTCCATATTTTTCTATGTGTGTAAATGATTTTATAAATTCAACAAAATTGACATCGAGTATATAAGTTGATGACACCAAGATGAGACCTTCTAGATTCGATATATCTAGATAAATAGATTATATTAGATGTTATGAATTCATTTTAGGTTTTATATTATTGTGACATTGACTACATTCCTTATGGGTTCCATGTAATGTTGATGTATTCTGACTTTTTTCTTTAGGAAACCCTACTTGGTGCCACTAAAAAAGATGACTTGTGGGTCACTCACCATGTGTATCTAGATCCATTATTAAATATTATAATTATGTAACATATTGAATAAATATTATTCATTTATGTGGCCTAATAATTATTCATTCATTATTTATTTCCTTTACTCCATAACTTCTTATTTGAGGAAATATTTGATAGAATAATATTTAATAATTTATTATTACCTATTTAGTTAATATTATATTTTTTATTTGGTAGAGAATTTTTAAATGATGTTTATTTTTTAAATAAATATATATTATTAAATGGTTGATACATATTATGTAGGAATAGAGAACATAGTATAAAAGGTATGGTTAGAAATAATATATTAAATATTATTTTGATAAATTTCAAAAGAAAATATTAAATAAATAATAATTAATTAATTCAGTAGATTGTCTAATTTCAAGAAACATAATAATAATAATAATAATATTACATGGTTTTTTTCTGGGATTAATAAAATAATAAGGTATCATGTGAATTTTGTTTCTTACCCAGACTCTATATAATCCCATTAATATTATTTACATCCCGAATTGCATCTATTTGTTGGTATATTCATAAAAACATCTAGATAATCCTTCCAATCCCCATAGCACTCCTCTCTATGATCACTCTCAATAATATGAAGAAATACTCCTCCAGCACCCCTGTAAATTCTTGAGAGAACAATGATATACATAATTTGAAGTGATTATAATGGAGTTCAATGATTAATGAAATAAGTATTATGATCTTATATGCTAGTACTTTGATATTCATATTACATCACTTGGAGGTTTGTGGTGTATACATGGATCACCGAAAGAGGGAATCCCCACATTATTCAAATATTGAAATGACTGTTTGATTTAAAAAAAATTGTTAGATTCATTAATTAATAAATAATTCATCACAAGTTAAATATTTAAATCCTTATATTATGTATAAATCATTATGTGATGATCATGAGTTTTTGGTTCTCATGATCATTAATTAGTTAATCCTTGATTTATTTTTTTACTAAAGATACCATTTTCCTGTATATCTCATAATAATCATCTATTATGACAAATATCTATGTACTACATCCCATATCCATGCTTTTGATATTATCTAACTCCTAAAAGTGGTATCAGATAAGTCACATAATTATCTATAATTATTTATAAATTATTTATTTATTTAACACATTAATTATAAATATTTAATTCTGGTTTAATTTGAATTTATATTTTAATTATAAGATATTATATTATCCATATTCATTCTCACAAAAATAATCAAAATTGATTGATAATGAATGAATATTTTTTGGATTACTCCTCAGGTGGTGCCAATGATTGTAGATGCATAACATAAGAATTCAGGTTGTGTTTCCATTAGGTTTTCTTTGTGTATCCATGTACAATGAACCAAGATGACACATGAATTAATTTAGAGCATCATGCATTTAATTCATGAGTAATGTAATTAATACAAACTCTGAGGTCCTTCGAGACACATGGTTAGCCAAATATAATGACATGTAACTTGTATAACAATCATATAGTATATTATAAAAATATGATTAATGAGTTTATTACATGACATGTATGAATGGTATTTATGTTAATCATAGACTACACAATTTGTATTATAGTGACATATCATGTACACCATTAATGTATATAGAAGGCCAACATGCCCATTCCATAGGCCTTTTGTATAGATTGACATTAAAGAACTATAAATTACATGTACCTGATAGTATACACAGTTTATATTTCATTTTCATAAAGAATATTATATTAATTTATTATAAAATGTAAATTATATCCATTTGTGTTATATGTATCATCTATTTTTATTTTATGCACAAGGTGATGTGTTACATATATATAAATATTCTAAAAAATTTTAATATAGTATTATCATCTACATATCATGTATATGTCATAATACACTGATTACTCTACATGACATAAAATAACTAAAACCAATGTAAATAACATTTGTTAATGTGTCATTTATTTAAATGTACGTAAAATGGAATTATGTGATAAGATAAGTATTCTATATGTTGTTTGTGTAAAAAGTATACAATCATAATACATAGTAGGTAGTTATTAAAAGTACTCAGTATGTTTCCCTAGAAGGTACATATTTCAAAAATCATCAATTTTAAATAATTTAATAATTTTTTTTAAATAGTGATGGATAATAATATCAGTATCTTTTGGATAATAATTAATAAAAAATAATTTATTTATTAAATAAGATATTTAATAACTTCAAGCAAAATTTGACATAAATATGAACAAATTGGATTGAATTCCATATTATTAAAGGAGAAATTCATTATTTATATGTTTATAATCATGAGTATAGACTAGAAATTTGAATGTGAGTAGTTTCCCTTCAATTTATTTTTGTTACTATTAGTATATTAAATTATTATTAAAGCATCATCCCTTCTCCCATTGTGTAAGGGCCTGAATTCCAACAGTTTACTTTTATATAAAACCAATAAACCAAGCCTTTGTTTTTGTTCCCCTATATGTGAGTAATTATTATGTAATGTATGGATCTTCAAGGAAATTGTTGACAGTTCAATACTGGATATGAAGTTAAACCGATCAAGGAGACAATTGGGATGATATGTGAGAAGTTTCAACATGAACTATGTGATGGTTAAAGGTGTTTTCCCCCTATGTCAAGGGTTATCCTATCATATTTTAGATAAACTAACCCTACTACATTAAATTATTTTAATTATATCAATTTTCATGGTAAATATCATTATGCGTGTTTTTTTATTACCACATAGATTAATTAATTAGCTAACATGCATGAAGGAACTAAAATAAATCTGATTATGCTAAACAATTATGAAATACCTGATTAATAATATAATTAAATAAACTTAATATTAATAAGCATGTAATAAATAAATAATGGGAAATTTATTCATATAAATAAAAATCCATGAATGTATATATTATGCATGTATAGAATTCAATTACATTAATTAAAATTGAACTATACCTTAATGTTATTGATCGACCAATGTCAAGGTGATTTCAATTATAATCAAATTATAACTTGAGTTTTTGGTTAACTTAACTTAGTTCATAGAACAGGTTCAATTAAAAAGTTATAATTTTGGTAACTAAGAGTCAATTGATGAGGAAATACTTATCGAGGGTTTTAGGATTATGGAGTCTACTAAATAGATCATGAAAAAACATGTTAATGTAGTAAGAAAATGTATGCGACACGAAAACCCTAAAAATAAATTTTTATGGAAAAGTATGTGTTTTGATAAGGGTAACATGGGTCCATTATATTATAATATCCATGAAATGAGATTTTTTGAAACCAATGGTGATGTATATTTTTTTCGATAAAATAACTAGATATTAAAAAATTTAAGATTTTTTAACTAATCATATAAATAAGAAAATTTCCTAAATTTCTACTCCACAAAGTTGTAGAAATAAAAATTGAAATGAATTCAAACATATCACTATGAACCTATAATGTACCAACATAGTTTGACAAACCCTTCACCTGAGTCGGAACACCAAAAATCCCCATGTGCATTCTTGATCACTATGGACTAGTGATAATAACTAGTGAATTACATATAACTATTTAGTAATTATTTCAACATTGAGAACCCCACAAGATGAATCTATGAATTTTAGGGCCACAAAAACCAATTAACTAGATTAGTACATATGGAATATATAAATTCATAATATATTAAACACAGTAAGTACCAAAAAAATCATAAAATCATCACATCAGAAGTCATATACTATATATAGACAGATTATATCCATAATAATAGATAAAAATATGGATACAAGGACAATATTCATACATAATACCAATTATAAAAAACCCCAAAAAAGAATTTACATGGGAGAACTCTGTGAGATGATGTCACCACCATTACGAAACCATCATAGATGTTAGTAATTAAGATGGGTCACCATACTGATAAATTATCTTACGCATTCTTGTTTCCCATAAAATAAGGTCATCATATGACTAAGGGAATATTTTGTGTGGGAGGAAAAAATACAATTCTAATACCACCATGAATCATTGTAAGATATTTACCCATTTTAATAATAGAGGTTATTTTAAAAAGTAATTGTTCAAAACATATTTCCCTTTTTAAAACATGTTCAATAAAAAACATTAGAAATCCATTTGGTTCTATAAAAATACAATTTTTCAAACACACCTAACAATGATTAAATAAATAAATTAATCCAACTAGTATAACATCGTCAACATACCTTCACATGTAATCAATATGAGAATCTGGATAAAACCATTATAAAGCCCAATAAATGATCATACTAACAAGAATAAAATATCTAAATCAACTATGGAACTATCATCATGAAAAAATAACATAAAAAATGTTCATAAGTTATTCGCACCATGGTATCTGATCATAATGGTTTAGTGTGACTTAGTATATAAATGTTTTTCGAGTTGACTAATAAATTATAACAATTTGGAATCTATATATGTTTTCCCTTGGATCAATAATAATTCTATGATTGCTCTCTATCTATATGGAAACATTGGCAATATCTCTCAATATTCCTCCCAATGGATCACTTATTCCCAAAGACAACACCCTCATTTCCATAGTTGTGAACACACACATAACCAAAGATTCCCATGTTATAATAAATGAAAAACATATAATCCTTAATCTATTCCAATAACATAGTTTACTTTGGAAAATTAATTCAAAAAAGTATCATCCTCATTTCAAGTAAATCATCTAACATGATGAAATAATTATTTAAAACCTTTCTAAAAATACATTTGAAAACATAAATATCCTCGATCCATTAAAAAAAATACATTTAGTGAATCAAACAGACACCTTGATAAAATGAAATTTTAACCAATGAAATTTTAAACAATATATAAGAATCATCAAAATAATATATAATCCATTAATAATGACGCAATCTAGGTGAAATTTAAGAAACCAAAAACTGTTGGAAATAATGATTCTATATTAGTACAAGGAAATGCTACTTTAAACAGAGACAAAAATCATAAACTAAATTGAATCATGTCACCATTGATAAAAATCACCTGAATCATAAGAAATATGTCATCAAAAACATAATCAAAAAATAAAAAATCCACCACCCTCATTAATTTTTTTATTTATCTCAAATTCAATATAGGGTTTCCACCTTTCATGCATATAGAAGAAAAATGTAAATAAAGGGGAATGAAAAGAAAACAAGATGAAATGATGATTACCATGAATGAAATAACCTAATGGGGAAATAGATCGACTAAAAATAAATGGAGGAATCCCCAAAGACAAAGGAATAGTGATGAATGATATATTGGTTAAATATATGTCTATGGGAATATAAATTTGATAGTGGAAAAATGATATTTAATTTTTTTAATGATCCCCATAGACCAAATAGTTTGGCCTCATAGTTTGCAAAATCAAGCCACAACTATGTGGGACCCACAATCTTCCAAAATCCAAAGTCACATGGTTTTTACAGAATCTCATATTATAATAAAAACCATACCCTAGCCTAGAAAAAACACATATGTCCCCCAAACATCATCCTTGTTTGGAAATTGACATGTTTTGGAAACTCATGTGCTCAGAACTATTTAACAAAAAATAAATTTTTTCACCACCCAACCACCCAAAAACACTAATAATGAATACTTAATTAATTAAAAATAAAAATAAACCTACCAATGTCCCTATGGGTGTCACAATTATCCTCATAGTTCCACTTTCATTCCGTAAAATGTATTTAAGGGTCATCAAAATAATATGGGAGAGGCCACTACACTTTCATGGAAAATTATTAATCCTATATCTCATGGATCATTCCACAATGATTCAAAATATCAAAGACTAAATAAATAACCTTACCAAATACCATATTGTGTTGATAATCCACTGTACTTATAGGCTACTCCACCACTCTAGTATCAGCCTATAACACCACATCCCCCTCTCTATCACATGTGATGGGAATGAAATTTACTTCTTGAACTAGGATACATGGAAAATTTAAGGATTTTGGTAGAACATGGAATAATGTAAAAAAATTATACCTTCCAAATATTATCAACAATGCGAGATGACTCGACATAACTTTGTGAAAAATATCCTTATTTTCCAAAGTTATGCTGTTTTAAACGAATGTATATATGGAGAAACATCCTATTACCAACAAAAAACCAAATAAAGTGATACCGTTGATCAACATATAATTATTCTTATCACAAATATTTCACTAATCTCCTCTTTGTCAACT
Source organism: Viscum album (assembly GCA_963277665.1). NCBI lineage: Eukaryota > Viridiplantae > Streptophyta > Magnoliopsida > Santalales > Viscaceae > Viscum > Viscum album. The sequence goes on from OY728119.1 coordinate 2,129,155,150, forward strand.
GAAAATTCTTCCTCGCCTATTTTTTGATGATCGATCCCAAAATTTAATAATCACCAAACTCATCCCAACATGATTGGGACTAAAAATACGACACATACAACACCTCAATGGTGTCCTTCCAGATTGAGTAATAGTAAATATTGTTGTATTTTATTTATACTAGAATAATATATATTTCCAATGAACCTAAAAAGTAAAGAACACATTCATTACGCATCTACTCAGAAAAAAATAGGGCTAGCTCAGTATAACAATTCCTCTATTACTAATAAGCTGTTGTTAACATAACGTGTATTCCCATGGATGACTGGAATTTATTCCAAAAATAATAATTTAAATGGGAATATTAGTTGGATAATATCACTAAAGGATACCCCTGAATCATAATTATCTCTTAAACATAAATTTTTTCCAGATTCTCTAGCTTTTTCAACTCCCTAATGGGAAGAAAGTAGGTTGACATAGTCAACCAATCTATAATCATCCGGATAGAACCCTTTCCACAAGTGGTATGAGGTATACCAATCAAAAAGTCCATAGAGATCTCATACAACTTTCATACTATAATGGGAAGATGTTAAATCACCGCATCTAGTCCATGATGCTCCACATTGACACTTTGATTGGTAAAACCCTAGGACAAAAATTTCACAACATCTTGTGACCTTCTCATCCAGAGGAACTAACTCCTTAGAGTATAAATCATATTAGAATCACCTGGGTGGAATGAAAAAATAGAACAATTCCCCTTATTAAACACCTCCTACCAAAATGTCATGAAAATAACCAGCCACTTCTTAAGAATAGGTTACCATTGGGAGACAAAGACTAACCACTAAATATTTTCCCAATATGTAAATATTTACCAATCTACTTGTAGTCATTTTTGGATCATTTATCTCACTAAAAATGATAAGAAAGATTGGGAATGACCTGAGCACTAGTAAGATACACATTATATCCGTCATCTATCATCTATATACATAGATCCTTAAAAAACACATCATACTTCATTAATCAATGAATTCTATGACTCCCTGGATTAAAAAATATATTCTCAAGGATTAAATAAACAGATTCCTCTTTATGGGGGAATAAATAATATCAAACTGAATGGTATAATGGAAATTAACCCACCATCTCATTTGGAGAATCAAGTCCCTTTTGGAGTAGATATACTTAATTATATTTTTAGATTATTAAACTATAAAATATTCCCCAAACTGTTAATGGCATTTATTAGTCAATGAATAAAACTTGGATACGAAATCCATGTCATTTTTGGGTTATTCTTTGTCACGACCCGTCCTCGGGGCCTGTGCCATGACTACCCCAAACCCGCCTTCCCTAGGCCAGGGGCTAGTGACTAGCACCAAGGCATAATTCCCAGTAAAAAGGGAATGCATTGGCATTGTAAATTAAACAAACACCACAGAGAAAGCAGGCAGAAGGAAACACCGAGTAAAAACTGGGTACAATAGTAAGTGCGGAAAAGTAAGTAGGCCAGAATACAAACCCAAACTGAAAGTAAAGTACAACTGAAAAGAGAGTACATAAACTGAAAAGTAAGTACAGCAACTGAAAAGTAAAGCCGCAACATCAAGCCGTCCACTGGAAGTCCCACCTGAAGGGTGGGTACAGATAGCCTCCACATCTCCTCGGGTCCAGCCGTCTGTTCCGAGTACGTCCCGCCCAGTGGTCCACCTCCGGGTACCGATCTTCTCCTCGTTCCTCGACCACGATCAGCGCTGTCCGTCATCTGCAACCAACACAATGTAGTGCGGGCATAGCCCGTGTAGGGGTGAGTATAAGCTACTCAGTAGGGACCCCGAGACCCCCGAAGGTCTCCCAGAATCCACAAAGGATAATCCACAAATGAAAGATACAAACATGAAGTAACATCCGATACTTCTTAGGTATATACCCATACATATACCTAAGTCATCAATTCACGTTTGGCCCCAACATCTGAGCCCGAGTTCGATCACATCTACACAGGATAGCACAACACAATCCACATAGGAAAGAAAATCAAGATTCAGCTCACACAGGTATACTTCTTCGTATGACGATAGAGATGATCAGATATAGCCACTGATTCATCTAAGCCGTCGGACCCACACCGGATCGATAGGTACTGACCCCCGCAATGAACCACAAAGGATCGATAGGTACTAACACCCGCAATGACCCAAACAGGATCTGACCCACACAGGATCGATAGGTAACTAACCCCCGCAATGACCCACACAAGATCAGACCCACACAGGATCTGTAGGTGCTGGCCCACACAGGACCGCTAAGCGCTGACCCACACAAGATCGGTAGCACTGATCCACATCGGATCGCTGAGTGTTGTAGTCGTCGCCGTCAAATCCACGAATGATTTTTGTACAGTCGTCATCGTCGTCGCAGTCACAGCCAGCTCTAGGGTTCCCACACACAACAAGCTCATTCGGGAGGGTCCACTCCACAAGCCAAGGGGCTGATACATCAACTAACACAGAGTCCAGAGTTGATGTATCCAAAAGTTCCGTATCGTCAACAGGAACTCAACGTTGTAGACGACGCGTCAATCGGACGCCCGGTATGAGAGTTATTGGCTTTTTTACTTCCAGGGGCTCGGTTGGTTTTTAAGTCAAAACCAACACGACCGGTCTACAACTGTGTCCAAACATCTAGCGGAGTAAGCCAAAAGGTCCGTCTCACTAAGAGGAATCCAACAAAGTCGACGACACGTCAATCAGACGTCCGGAGCTCAAGTTATAAGTGTTTCCGCTCCGAGGGCCTGGTTGGTTTCGTGTACGAAACAACCCGGCTGAACCATAAATACTCTGAAACCTTGAGTGAAATATACCTAAATGATCGTCTCAATCCAAGGATTTCTACGCAACTAACGGTGCGTCGATCGGAGGTTCGTAGCCAATGTTATGGGTAACAGACTGAAAAAGTCCGGTATTAGGGGGTTCGGGCCCGGTCCGACCTGGCCTGGTACCCCCTCGGTCGACCCGAACCGGGTGGACCCGACCGGGGTCCGGGTCCAACCCTCTTGGGCGCAGCCCGGCCCGGCTGGCGCGGTCCGGTCGGGTGGCTCTGCCGTTTTGGTCGAGCGGTGCGGGGTGGCATGCTGCCCCCCGCCAGCACGTAACCACGGCCCCATGGGAGGCCGCTCCTTATCAACGGACGTCGTCGAGTTCCCCGTCCCGCCTCCTTCTGTCCCGCACGGCCGCGGGACCAGCCGCCTACCGCGGTGGCTGAAGCCGGGGCGGTCCATCCCGGCAGCGCGCCAGCGGAGTGCTCCACGGACCACCAGACGAGCTCCAATGGTCGGATTTGGCTGCCGTCTTTGCCATCGGCCCTCTCGGGACCCGTCCTTTACTGCAAGGACCTCACAATGCCCGTGCGGCCAGCTTCTTCGTCACCCGCCAATCCGCACGCCACGAATGAAGAGGCGGTGGGTTTGGACTTGTTCATTGGTCCGCACCAATCGCGTTAGCGGTTTAAAAAGGATTCCGACAAATTTAAAACATATTCCATGGGTATCAATCACAAAGATTTAATTGAATCAAAACCCCTACCTCAAGCGTTGTCGAGCGAGGGTTTCTCGCGGAAAAGCACGTCACGGAAGAAGGCGTCGCAGAAGGGGGATCGTCACTTCACGGAGAAAGAACGGCACGGAAGAAGCGTTGCAGAAGAAGCGTCGTTGGCATCGCAGTACACGACATCACGTAGTCGATCTCCGAGGATTTGGTGTTCTTCATCAGAGATCGGTGTGTTCTCTGCGTTCTTCGCGTTCTTCGCGTTCTTCGTCAGAGAAGAAGGCTTTTCTCCAAATCCTATCCACGCAACAAGTTCCCACCCAAATAAAATAAGTGTCGTCTTATTTTATTAACACTCAAACCAACCTTTTTAATTTCAAAAAGAAAAGAAATGATCAATTAATTGAGGAGTAAAAACCGCCCAATTAATGAGACGTTTAATGTCCAGATTAAACGCAAGAGTTGACTTCATAAAGAAGGGGGTGTGGGTGTGTTCATTAAGAAGAAAAGAAATGGTGGGGCTTGTGTGTGCCCCACCTCACAAATATCCTACCATGTGGGTAGGATATTATGGGTCCCACATCATCCACTTAACATAGGTTAAGCGACTTAAAATAAAATAAATTGGTCGCACCAATTTATTTTATGCATTTACTTAACCCGAAAAATTTAAAAACCACACCCGAACAAACGCAACTCCGGAAAAGGTTTTTCTAAGAAAATACTGGCGCTGCGATTCCATCAGTGCCCTCAGAATTCGATTCCGAGCACCAGTTAAAAAGTTATAAAAACCCACTCATTCATTCACTGAACGTACCCGAGCTAAACATCAGAAAAAGATTCCGGGCACACCGGGCCTCAGAATTAGGTGCCTTCATAAACAGAGTTCTTTTAAAATTCCAAAGAAAATTCAGGAAAAAAACTTCCTTGAATTTTATGGATCTTTACATTCGTTTCTTACTGGTTTAACTGATAAGATCTGTAAGCCATAACATGGTCCACCTACATTAGCAGACACCCCAAACCCACACATATGTCCTCATAATAAACAAAATAACCCATTCCAGGATTAGTATGAATAAATAATAGAGGTAATATCAAATGAAATTGAAACTTATAAAAATAATATTGAAAATACTAAGTCTACTAAAATATTACCCCATTACTATTTAATGTTATTATGGGAGATTCTATCATGAAGAAGTTTGGAAAATGGTTCTTATAAAACCCAACTATACCAAATTAGCTTAGGGTCACTAATATGTTATCAGGATTTTAAAAAGGAAAAAAACCACCATGATCATATATAGTTCCCTAGAAACCCATTACATAACATTACATAGCCAAAAACAATTCCACTAGAATCTGGAACTATAAATTTCATTACTTGGAATATAGATAATTCTCTCTCAAGGTTCCCAATGTAACACCTAGATGGACTACATAGACATCTGAAGTTCTATAATAATAAAAAATTTCATCTACCAACATGACTAAAAGGATGTCCAAAAAATGATAAATTATATGGTTCAGTAGTTCCATAAATACTGAAATATAATTTTTAATGAAAAACGACATAAACAAACACTCCCAAATCCTATACCAGCTGATGAAGGTTGTTTAAGAACATCAACATTATAAAACATCAAATTATTCTACCTCAACCACAAGTAGATACTTAAAAACCATTGGAATTCCCGTAGATTTTAAAAAATCTCCTTAATTCTAGGAAAGTAGTACTTTTTTTACTGACCACCTCATTGAGCTCACGATAGTCTATGAAATGTCAGAGACTGCTAGAATCCTTCATTATATATAGTATTGGAGACGCCCATAGAGTCAATCTAGGTTAGTAAATCCAATTTTATCTAGGTCCACTAGTTAAACCAGAACCTAAATTAACATATTGGGATCCATCTGATTTGATGGAAGACAAATGAGGCTTGTCTTAGGGAGAAAATCGATAGTAAACTTGACCTCTCCGAAGGTTGGCATCCCAAAACATCAAATACAAACACCACATGATATGAATATACAATAACCAAAACATATACATATGAACCCTTCTCTACATCCTCAAATAATAACTTAGAAAACTGACACTATATCAATCCCACATCTAGAGAAGTTGATCCTTCCCTCCTAGAACTCAGATCTCACTCACATGGGAAGAAATGAAGGATCCTATCAGAATATTTAAACAAGACCCTATGATGAGAGTAGTCAATAAATTTTTTGAAAATGATCATCCGATTCATAACAATGTTTAGATAAAAAATATATAGGTATAATAAATGGAAGTCCCACATGACCAAGATGTCAAAATATGACCCAAAACATCAGGAACAAAAACCATGATCCCTTATTCATCCCAAAGAGGTAAGAAAATAAATGAAAAGTGAAATCAGTATTTCTCAAAGAACCAATGAATCATGAAATATTAATTATATAAATGTAATGGTATGAACCTATATAATACATGGATAAGTCCATGAAAGATGTGAGAAACATCAGAGCTCTCATATTGGTCAACCATCATGTGGAGTCCTTAGGTTCCATATATACCACATAATGATCTTGAAGTTAGACCCTCCATAGGCCTTATTATCTGCATTATATTCCCCATTATATTTATAGTAGGATACTACAACATTATATGTATTATAATGAACCTAAAACCCCTTATAAAAAAAACCAACACAAACTCACTAAAGGAATGCCTTGTAGATGTGCTAAATATGACCTAGATCCCAACACTAGTGGAATATACACTACTGGAAAAACAGCCTATACCCACGGTTTTGGGAACCGTGGGCTGGAACGGCGTCGGTATAGGTCCCCAGCCTATACCCACGGTTTTGGAAAACCGTGGGTATAGGTGTCCTGCCACCATGTCACTGAAACATAGACAATTTCCACGGTGTCAACGGCTTTTACCCACGGTTTCAAAACCGTGGGTATAGGTCCTAAAATAATGCAGCCGCCGAGTTTCGATCCCGCAACCTCTTCGCTGCAAACACCGCGTCTAACCACTACCCTAACTTCACATATATGTATATATATATATATTTAGTTAAATATAGCTATAAAAACCGTGGGTATAGAGGGAAGAACCGTGGGTATAGGGTTCCCACCAAAAAAAAATTCCTTCCCGCGGAAATTTTTTTTCCCGCGCACACAAAATCGACATATACCCACGGTTTTTCATAACCGTGGGTATAGGTATTTTATCCCAGACCTATCCCCACGGTTTTGGGCAAAACCGTGGGGATAGGGACCCCTATACCCACGGTTTTGGGAAACCATGGGTATAGGTGAATTTTCAGGACCTATCCCGACGGTTTTCCAAAACCGTGGGGATAGACCCCCTATACCCACGGTTTTGGAAAACCGTGGGTATAGGTCATGAAAAGTCACCTATACCCACGGTTTTGGAAAACCGTGGGTATAGGGGGGGTCTATCCCCACGGTTTTGGTGAAAACCATGGGGATAGGTACATTTTCCAGTAGTGATAATTTGTGCCTATGGGAATTGAGGTATGTTAAGGATATAATTTTAGATTTATATAAAGTCTCAAGATTAGACATAGAATAAGGAATTGGCACTATACCCGACAACTGATGAGAACACTTTCCCCTTCCCCAATGAGGTTCACCCCTCTACCTTTAATGGATAGAGGATCTACCCTTGCTACGAACCACATTTGAAGAATCACTATTGAGATTTGTATTCCCTTTTTAACCCACGTTATCCATAACTTCATTATATATAGCCTCAACCATAGTCATTTGGAAATTGTGGATAAGAATTGATCTTATATTTTCCATCAAGACCATTTCAAAATGTCTCACCTTGAGATTTTCATTCACAATGAGATCTAAAAAATGAGAAAACATTTAAAACTAAATATTATTGAATAATTTCCTTTTTCTAATGTCACAAAATCATGAAACTTCACCATATTTAATGTCTCAAGGATTAATTACTTATTAAAATCATTTTTAAAGGTAACCCTAGTGAGTTTCCCACACACCTTATCTAGCACCAAAGATTCCCACCATTTACTAAATGTTCCTTCCAACATTTAAGTACTGAAGAAAACATTCACGGACTCTAAGTTCTTTAAATAATGAATGATATTATCTATTATCTTGATCCATTCCTCATGATCATGAGTAACTATGAAACACCTAATGACCAAAGAATTTTACATAGTGAACTTTAGTTTATCGTCCACTATTTGAGTATGACCTATATCGGCATATAATTTTATATATTTGATAGTATAAATCATTTAATCGAAAAAATCATGGAAAACAAAAGTATTAAACAATGTAATATTTTCCACAACACCCTTCCATCATCTATAATAGTACCTTGTGTGTTCAATTTTCAGAAAAAAAATCAATTAATATAATAAAAACACAATTAAATCTTAATCCACATAAAATAAATTATAAGAAACTCTTATAAGAATTATAAAAAGATAATTTTAATTAATAAAATATTCAATTTTAATGGGGGTGAAAACATAAAAATAAATAATTATTTTTTCACCGTGCACAATTTTGTAAAATAGTTATAAAAATATGAAACAATCATGAAAGATGGAACTACAAGGCTATAAATCAAGTCACATGGGTTTACTGTGATTACTACAAACCATTTTCCTATACTATCTACCAATATTTACTGAGAAACTAATTACTTCACAAAAAACTCATGAATCCTTTCCGAAACACATATTTGATGTTGAAAAAAATTAAATTGTATCACAAATCCCCAAAACTAAGTTCCATTAACTAACAAAATTCCTGACCACCAATGTAAAATCATAGTTTACTATATAGAGTTGATTCTCTAAATTAACGTATTCTATAACTGACAAACTTGGTCATCATGGTTTATTCACTAATTGTTTTTTGAAAGTGTGTTTGATATTTGTGTAAGTGTACCTTGGTATAATAAAATTATTATAGCTTCTTTAAATTTATGGAATTGATTGAGGGAAATGTAAAATAATTGTATTATTAATATAAAAATTGGTTTCATATACCATAATCTAACTTAGTAGTCCTATAAGTGTTTTTGATGGCTCATTTTTAAGTGGTAAGTTCACCCATTAGAAATCATTGAGGAAGAAACCAAATTTCACGGATATTTTGATGAATATAAATAAAATCTATATTTGTGGTGAACTGGTAAATATTTATCTTGAAATTGAAGAATCCATTATTGGTTGTGAAAAAACTTGATCATATTCTATCTAAATCTACTGAAAGGGATATGTTGAAAAATTTGTAAAAGATATATTAATGATTAACCAATTTTCTTCTGAGATAAAGGAGATGAGGTCAATGAGTATTTCTAAACCTAACAACTATATTTTCTCCCAATAACCTTGAAATAATTATAAAACGATTTTATATTGTGTTTTTCGACAATAAGAATCTTAGGGGAGAATGATAAAATGATAAATATGTAATTCTATTGTCATGTATGGTGTTGGACTTCCAATGATTATATATATTTTACATTGGTGCATGTTTTGATTTAGATATAATGATAAATATGGAAATGATATTATCATCCATATAAAGAATTTTCATGTTAAAAATAATATATTTTATGAGATGTATAATTGGTGTCCTATTGTTTGGTTTGTGCCGAACTCATGATTGTGTTTCCAAAAAATCCTATGTGTGTGTGGGGGGGGGGGTTATTAATAGCCGATTGAGTATTTCATTTTTTGTTTTATTTTTTATAATAAAAATAAGAATATTATGGATCATTTCTAAATAACAGTTAAAATATAGAATAAACATGAACGTTAGGAAATAATTTTTAATGGAATAGAATTTACATGTATTAAAATTTTCCATGTATGGTAGTGAATAAGTTCAAGTATAATTAAATATGAATAAATGAATGTGAAAGGATGGATTATGTTTTTTAGGTTTAATATAGTTCTCAAGTAGTTTTAATGATGTTTTAATTGGATGTAAAGAAATATTTAAGAAACCGTGTCTTCTTTATGTTTAAATATGAGTTTCATATTTCTTTTTATGAATAAATCCAATTTTAAGAAGTTTTGTAGCATGAATCTAACATTCCAGAGAACATCAAAAAATAATTTTTTTAAAGATACATAGTATTAAATATAAAATAGAGAAATATGTTTAGGATTAAAAATTTTGTGTGAATGAAAATGATAAAATGTGACATCTGTAATGATCATGTAAGAAAAAACACACAACTGGACACTATGTAGGAATAAACAACATGTAGGGAAGTCAAACTCCTATTCAATAATGCATTCTTAAGGCTATATAAAACGAGATAAAGGATGTTGTACATAATATTTGATTATTTTTGGATATATTTCATAATGAATCATGGAATACCTTAGACTTTATTTCATTAATGTGTATTCATCAGAATAAAATTAATTTATAATGATAACATTAATTATAGTTTACAAATATGAATTACTACTAAAGAAACTATTTACACCATGAGAAAATATACTAGAGTTGAGATTTACATGATGTGCAAGGGGAAATATAATGTCATATTATATTATACATAGTATTGAAATCAAATTAATGAAGATTAATCACTAGATATTATTTCTTGAGAGAATGTGCTATATCATGAAGTCTTAAAGGTAGATTTCTATAGTTTGACCTATTTAACGATTCCCACATTGAGGAATAATTTTATGCTACAATGTCTCAATACATAAGAGGGACCAAGTTTTTTTCAATGGGATTAAACTATAACAATGTGAACTATTTGATTGAAAAATATTCATAGGATAATTCTGCGATTATCTCTATGACATATTTTTTTGGGTGAAAATATTGAAATTCTTAGATTCATGATTACATTCAATAAATAATAGTGTCATTTTATGATGGTTCTATAAGACATAATATCTCATGTTATAAGATAATGAGGATCATTTCATCGTTTTAATACACACATAATAAATAAGTTGAGTCAAAATACTTCCATATTTAAATTACCTATATTTTAGAAGGGAAATCATCGATTTGAATTAGATAATTTGACTCTTATTTGAAATATTTTTTTGGATAAATTCATCCAAAATACTCATAGAAAATTGATGACAATTTGTAGGGGAAACATAAAGAAAATATATTTAATAAATGAAAATAGATTTATGAAAATAAGGAATTATAGACATATATATATATATATATATAATGGTAGATAAAACTATATATAACAAGAGGTAAAACATAGAAATATAAATTGAAAATCAAAAAAAATAAGAATAATATAAAGAAGAGGGGAAGAATATCAGTGTAATAATTTACATTGATTGAATATATTTCAAAATATGTAAGGTGTAGTTTCTATGTTGTCACATAGAAGTTGAATATGTTTTCATGATGGTATCCTAAATTTGATTATGAAGTACTATAATGAAGAAATAGAAAAGAAACTATCTAAAAATGGTGCATTGACACCAACAGGGACATTGTTTTGTATTGTATTTTATTCTAAAATTCTTTCATTATCTTAAGCAGGGAGAAAATATAGTGGAGTGATGGAGTGACCCTTGTAAATAGTATGACCCCAATAATAGAGTGAACTTTTCGAAACCCACCACAGAACAATTATTTCACTGTATACAATTATACCATTATATTTATATTTTTTGGTTCTTAGATTAGTCATCTATAGCGAAAAAATAACGTTCTTGTGTATGTTTTTCTTTATTTACTTACTCTATGTGATAAATGAATCAATTTATGTGGGTTAAATAATAATTAAGTAAATATAATTTAATATAATAGAATAAAATTATCAATCAAATCATCATTTAAAAAAGTACTTAACCCAACTAAAAGTGAGGGAAATATCTTTTAGGATTGGTAGTGTTTTAGGATTTAGTGGTTACACTGACAAAAATTTCATTCCCTAATTCCCCAAACCCACATTAATATATCTTCCAATATTGACCATTTTACCCAAATCAAGATTGAAATTACATGTCACTTAATATCATAAATGGTTTAGAGTATACCATTAAATGATTTATATAAATGGTTACATGAGTTAAAAAAAATTACAATGAAAAGTTTTAATGTAAAATATTCCAAGAATGAAAGTGATGAAAATGGAATAGATAACATTATTTATTAACATTATATCATTTTATGTTGTAGAATTAATGGGTTTTAATACAATTTTACAAGATTTTTAAATTAGGAATATGATTCATAAGTCCCCCAATTATTAAAAATAATTTACATTATATGTGTAACTCACTAAAGAGTCCAATGGGATAGTTTTTATTAGATAAATACATAGTTATATGGAAGTAATTTCATACATATGTAATTATTTTAACAATAATAGTAAAAGTTAAAAAAATATAATAATGATCTGGCAGTCAACCATATGAGATATGGTGAGATAGTAACCATTATAGGGTTTTGATAAATTCTTTAAAGTGTTTATGATCATAAAAATGTTTCTTGTTATGTACAATAAAAAATCTAATTTTTCATTATTTTATGTTGGATGTATATAATCATGATTTGAATTGACAGTTGGCCTCAAAATGTTGGAATTTTCATTATCCCTAACCAATTGTTTTCATAGAATATTATTTGTTGTGGTGATATTTAATGGTTATCAAAAGTATGATTCTTATATAGGGATAATTAATATCCTCATGAAGAAATAATTGGATTTGTGTTGTAGATTACCCATGATGTATAAAATATAGAGTTTTATAATCATTTATTATTACACTAAGGGTGTATGTATCATATTCATATTAACCCATACCTAAGGCTAGAGGGATACGTAGTAAATACCCCTAAATTCCATATATATATTTTTTAATTATTTGGGATTAATACAAGTTAGTGAAAATTGATGGCACATGATTTCATAGATCAATGTGCCCGAAATGGATTTATGAACAATATTATGATAGGTTTAGTAAATGTGAGAACAAGAATTTCTATCTTTTGAAACAGTGTACATAATTGAAATGTAAGAGAACCGTTGAACTTGAAATGTCGGGATTCTCATAAGGGATTCCTAACTTTGACTGCTGGAGGTCAGTAGAAAAGGATAGTGTTATAATCATCTGGAAACAATAATAAAATAACATAAAAATAATATTTTATTTTTCTAACACCACTAGTGAAATGGTAGCAGGGAGCACATAGGTAGTCGGTCTTTTAATTAGGTATATAAGATGCCATGTTACACATAGGTTGTGTAACCACCCTTCGTATAATTAATAAGATTAATAAAGTAAATCAATTAATGAACCATTAATTAAAAGTAGAGTTAAAATCTTAACTCCGGCTTTTAATTATTCATGAAATGGAATAAAAAAGTATTGGTGGATCGTGGGATAATCCTTGATGTAGAACCAATGAACAAACTTCCCTCCAACGAAGAAAAGAGGCTTGGATGCCGTCGTTGGTGGAATCAATACGGGATTGATGAATATCAGTGGCTTCAATGAACATATATTCTCCTTAAACAACCACAACATCTCCCATGAATCATAGGTAGGGGTTGTTTCAATTTAAATTCATGATATTTTGTTTATTTTCCTCGTTCTTGAAAATAATGTTGAACGCGGATAAACTGAAACTAGTTGATCGATGACTTGTACAAAACTTTGAGTGGTTGTTGCCAGAAAAGATTGAATGGGGTTAATCATTATATATTTGAGGATTTAATTACTATCCATGTGATATGATGCTAAAGAGGAGGATGTAGGAAAAATGAACAAGGATCGGACCCTACGACACTTCGGTTTTTGTAACTTTCATTGGGGGAGGATTTTCAACTCGATGGAATCTATAATCTAGGAGCCATGCACTGACAGAAGCATCCAGGGAGGCCTGTAGGCACAATCAAAGGCATTAAACAACCACAGTTGCTCACCAGGTGGCCCGCGGAAGCCCCGCTAGTGCAGTGCCAGTCCCTTGTGCCGACAGGTTATGGCGACGTCTGGTTGTCGCCAGTCGTGGTTGCAGCAGGCAGCATGCCATCGCGCACTGTGGAGGGAAGTCGTGGGATCAAGCCGCACAGGAGGGGACTCGCAGTCCGCGTGTCCCACTGACAAGGGTGGCACCATGTGGCTCTACCAGTTTTGGAATCCCGAAGAGATTAGCCATTTGGGAAGGGGGCCACACCACCCAACTCACGGACAGCTCTAGCCACCTGGCTAGCCCGCGACCCAGTGGGTCGAGCCCGTGGCCCTACGGGTCGAGCCGTTGTGGCCCTGCTGACTCAGCATGACCCATATGGTTTAGGTCGGGATGATTCAGATAGGGGTCAGACCTATACTTAGTCAGGGCGACACGAACCGGGTTGGGGCGGCCCATGCGGAGGCAGGTTGGGTTGGTCCAACATGGTCAGACTGGACCCAAACCCATTTCCACCCAGATACACATAAAAGGATCTATCTCACAATCTATATGTTCATTTGAAGAACTGTGTGTGGAATTGGAATTCTTGGAATGATACAGTCCTTTCGAGACACCCCACCTGAGTTTTGGAGATTGATGGAGTATGGTTGGGTTGGATCGATCCCGAATTCAACAGGGTTATCGGTACTAAAACGCTTATAATTCACAGATAGGGTGTATGTTTAACAAGTTGTATGTCGCATTGGAACCCTGAAGACATGGTAGAACTTTGGGTTACTCTTTTGTGGAACCTCATGGATGTTGAGGCACAACCTATATCTTGAGGATCAGATACTACCGAACTCAAGCGCACCGAGTGCATAGAATCATGTGGCTGACTATCAATTAAAGACCAAACCTGTGTGAATCGGCTTCATAGCGACCATGATTGGATCAGCATCATAGAGACCATGTGTGGATCATCATCATATATAACCTTTGTGTATCAGCATCATAGCGACATTTTGTGGATCAACATCATAACATCCCTGTGTGGATCAACATCATAGCAAACATATGTAGATCAGCATCCATGCGACCCTGTGTGGATCCGCAGGGCGAAACAAGACGAGTACCAGCCATAGAGAAGTATATCATGGATCAGTGACATAAAAACCTGTATGGATTGTCAATAGAACAAGTCCTTCATGGTTCAGTTGTGTAGACATACTAAGAGACTAAAATGATGTATCATAAAACTAATCATTCTTATCACTGATCTCAAAGTTGTATATCTAGTTTGAGGGGAGTCTTTTTCTTTGTGTTTTGTGATTGAGATTATGCCTTAGGTTTTTTTCTTTAGGGAATTATGAGAGACCTTCATGGGTCTCGAGGACCCTACTATATTTAGTTATACTAACCTCTGCATGGGCATTGGCCGCACCATATTGTGTCTTGTGTAGATGAACACTAGTGTGGCTGAGACTTTAAGAGCTAAGACCAGGCAGTACGTAGAGGTGACTGGTTGATGTGGTTAGCCATAGAGATTAGTTGTACCACCCTTTAATGTAGGATCAATGGTGGATTATCTCTTGAGATGTTTTCTATTTCTGTTGTATATTTAATTCGAGATTGTATTTGTTCCCCTTTATATTGTGTACTCACTTTTCCTATAGCAGTTTTTCTATGGGGTTTACATCTTGTCGTTTTATTAGTCTATGTGTTTGCAGGGTCAATGAAAATTCATTCTTGTTTTAGGTAAATGTATTTTTCAATGGTAGTATCCATCCCATGTCCTATAGAAGGTGGGCTTGGGGTAGTAACGACACTAGCCCCATGGGAGAGGTCATGAAAATGTGGTATAAGTGGTGTCAGTTTTACCGAAGATCTTGGACTCTGATAATTCCAATAGAGTAATAGTGTTAACTGTTTTGAGTGTGGTTTTCAGTTTGGGGAGTCCGGTGGTGGTGCAACGGCCAACACATTCATACACAAGGACCTAGAATTCTAATTTCAGACTCAGTGAATGAAAACACCGATTGTGTGTGTTTTAGAAACGTTTTACTTTCGAACTATTTTGAGTCATCTCACATGGTATAACTTATTGAACATGGAGAACCTGTTTCTATTTAATATGCCTCTATGTAGAAAGCTTTCCAGGAATCTAGAGAGTGTTCATGATTATGGACCACCAAGAGATGAGGCTTCAGTTTAGGGCCCTCTTTCCGCGATAGTACAATTGGGGGGTGCACTATCAGCACAACCAGCCATTGGGTAGTAGTTCCAAACAACCCCACTATAGAATGGTGCAGGCCGAATATGAACATTTCAGAAGATCCAGATGTATTGGACTCTAAGGATTCAAGGAAAAATAGATCCCCAAGAATATGAGAAATGGATGGATGCTATGTCACATGTTTTTTTCTTAGTTGAGACACAATCAGATTTGATGCTGATCCTAGGTACTAGCCACTTCCAGGGATCATGAAGGAGATGGTGGAGCCTGATGCTCTAGTTACATAAAGAAGGTACCCTCACTTAGATAAACTTTGAGGGCCTCTTCAGGGCGATGTATGATCCAATAATTCTACACTCTATGCGTATTCAGGAGCTCCTACACTTACAGTAGGCAGCCTGACTGTAGCCCAGTTCTTGGATAGATTCCATGACCTCGCACGCTACTCCACCAACATGGTATGAGATACATTCTTTAGGGCCTAGACCATTGATACCTGTGTCAAGGGGGAGATTAGAGTGTCGAGGATATCACTGAATATCCCATCACTGGTAGGAGTACTCTACCAATCATTATTAGTGGATATATTCTTAGCTGAGTTGGTACCGATGGAGAGAGAAACCACAAGATGAAAAGTAGATGATACATCTGCAGTAGGAAGTAGGCAGATGACATAGAAGAACATGTGGGACATACCATCTAGAGGACAACCCTAGGATTTAGGGTTGGAGGTGCAGAGCTCAAGAGGTTGAGCATATTAACAGAAGAGAAAACTTTACTTCACGTCTGGCAGGAAGGTCCATATGGCTCATGACTACCTGACCCACCGTACTGATGATCAAAAGATGTTCGAGGGACTGCCGAGGTAGAAGAAAATATTTTTGTGAGGAGTTTTGTAGGGTGGTAGACGTGGAAGAGCAGCATGCCATGTAGTAGGCGGTGGGTGGTGATTTGAGGTTCTACCACCACCACCTCTTGGTGGTCCACTCTAAACATAGGGAGTAGGAGGACATGGATGAGCTCAGCTTCAGGCACCTAAGACCCATGAACAAGGAGCTCTAGAAAATATTTTAGGTAAAAACTATTTCTAATACCCCATTGATGATGTACTTATAGATTGAGGTTACAGTCACTCTTTTATTTCCATGGATTTCATTCACAACTCAGAGATTCTTGTAGAGTCATTGGATCGATCCTTATGATTATAGACTCCTACATGAGTGGATTCGATGATTACACACTGTTAAATGTAGTGTGAGTGTACTCTATGAGGTGAGAGCTTGGTCTGGGAACTCCTAGTAGAAGCGTTGATGCCTTTTGATTTCATATTGGTTATGGATTGGTATCCACTGTCCATGCTCAGATTGATTGCTTTAGGCATGAAGTGCGGTGTGTCCATGAGAATGGGATCATGATTTCATTCATCGGCAAGAATTGAACCATTACATCACATGAATGACATTCTCGGACGAGGGGGTAACTGTCCATACATCATTTGGCTAGCCTTACCCTCGAAGAAGTTGATGTGAGGAGTCCTCGTTAACCTATAGTTGTGTATGAGTATGTTGATGTCTTTCCGGATGATGTTCAATGACTACCTCCTTGCAGAGAGGTAGAATTATACATCGATCTGTACCCGGGGACAACACTGATAACTGGACCAACATATAGGATAGATCTTGTGGAGCATCGTGAGTTTTGGCTATATATGGAGGACTTATAGAGGATGCAGTTCATAAGGCCCAGTGTTTCTCCATGGGAATCCCTAAATGGGTTTTCCATTAAAGTAGATGGGAGTCTGAGGATTTGTGTGAACTATCAGCACCTGAACCAGTCAAACGTCAAGAACAAGTATCCACTACTGATGATTGACGATATCGTCAACTAGATAATGGTACCTCGATGGTTTTTGAAGATAGACCACAGATCATGCTATAATCAGCTCAGGGTATGGGATGAGGACATACCAAAGACGACCTTCAGATGTTGGTATGGCCATTATATGTTCCTGGTGATTCCGTTCGGCATGACCAACACTTTGGTATTATTCATGGGGCTCATAAAGAGGGTCTTCCAGCCTCACCTCGATGACTTAATTACAGTCATCATTGATGACATCATGGTGTACTCAGCATCGGAGGAGGATCACACCACACACCTACAGATAGTTGTGGATACACTCCTACAGAACCATATTTATGGAATGCTCTCAAAGTGCTAGTTCTGGGTACGGAAAATCCACTTCCTAGGGCACGTTATCTCAGAGGTATGAGTTGCAGTGGATCTGACGAAGATAGAGGAAATGATTTCATGGGAGCCAATCAAGTGTGTGATTGAGGTACAGATTTTCTGGGGATTGGATGGATACTTCCAAATATTTTTACGTAACTTTTCTATGGTTGTGGTACCCATTTCAGCCGTGATGAAGAATGGGTAGACTTTTTTTTCGATATAGAAGTGCCAACATAATTTCTAGGAGCTGTGGTGGATACTGAAGAGTTCCCCCATCATGAGGCTACCAGAAGAGGGTGTTGGGTATATATTCTACTGCGACACATTAGGGACCATACAAGGTTTTTTTCCTGATGCAGGAGAGATCAGTGATCACCTATGGAACATGGTAGTTAAGAAATCATGAGAAGAACTATGCTACCCATGACATAGAGTTAGCATTAGTGGTTTGTGCACTAATGATGAGGCGACACTGTATGATGGGTGAATAGTTTACTATTTAATCCAATCACAAGAATCTCAGGTATATATTCTCACTAAAGGACCTGAACATAATACAGCGGCGACTGTAAGAGTTCCTCGAGGACTACGTCTTTGAGATATTCTACACTCCTATGATGGGGAACCTATTATCAGATGCACTCAGCAGGTGGTTTGGTCTATAGTTACTATGTGAGGCGATAGAGCAGCTAGTTGTGTTGTAGTTATCCTTCGTGGATAGAGATGGAGCCTCTTACCACCAGTATATGAATGTTACTCCCCCACTCCATTAGTGATTCATAGAGGCACAACTTGGGGACATAGATTGTGGGGCCCGATGTGATCAAATATCGTTAAGACAGGTTCCTTATGTATTTTTTCCATGTGGGGAGCACGTAATCCTATTTAGAGGATGTAAAATGGAACCATTGAATCTATGTGAGGAGTTTTTTAAGGATTTATATACATCCCCTTCGGGTGTACATCCTGGTGTGGCGATGATGTACCTAGACCTCCGAAATCCATACTAGTAGACAAGGATGAAGAAAGTGGTGGTGGATATTTTTTCTTGAGGAATCACTTGTCACCAAGTGAAGAATGAGAATCATGTTCCAATAGGTTTTGCACTAAAACTTGAGGTACTGGAGTGGAAGTGGGATGGTATATCCCAGGACATTGTAATAGGGCTACCACATATTTCCAGGGCCCACGATTCCATCCAGGTGGTCATTGACAGAATCACCAAGTTGTCCCACATCCTACCCATCTGAGAGGAAGGATCAATATAGTTCCTGGGATGCCTCTATGTACAAGAGAATTTATGCCTTAACGGGGTTCCATGGGTGATTTCATCAGATCACGATGCTAATTTTACATCACATTTGTGGAAGGGATTATCGGAGGAATTATGGACCCAACCTTTTTGGAGAACCTACTTCCATCCTCAGACAGTTGGTCAGATGGTGTAGACTATACAGACACTCGAGGATAGGAATTGTGATTGTGTCCTTGATTTTGGCCGCATTTGGGAGGAACACTTTCCACAGGTGGAGTTCACTTACAACAATCACAATCACTCCAGTAGTGGAATGACTCCATTTGAGGCCCTGTAAAGGTGACCATGCAAGTCATCCATTTTCTAGACACACCTAGGGGATTTACCACTTATGGGTCCAGAGTTGGTACAAGCTACCATGGAGAAAGTGTCGATCATATAAGATAGGATGAAGACAACACAGAGTTGGAAGATGTCTTAAGACGATAGGAGATGGACACCCTTGGAGTTTGAGGAGGGAGACCATGTATTTCTATGGGTCTCACCCCGAAAATGATTACCATGGTTTGGCCTGGTCAGCAAGCTATCTCCAAGGTTCATCGGACCGTTCTATATCCTCAGTAGAGTATGTGAGGTGGGGTACCATCTAGCTCTACCCCATATATTCATCGAGTGCTTAATGTTTTTTATGAGTCACAGCTGAGGAGGTACGTGCATGATCCATCACACATTATTAACAAGGGAGAGATGGACATTGATGATGGGGTGATGGTTCCGATGTTCCTGGTGGAGATAGGGGATCGATTGGACTGGGTCTTTCTTTGGCAGTCTATTCCACTAGTAAGTGTTTTTTTGGAAGCTTGAGAACCTCCAGTAGATAAAATAGGAGCGAGAGGATGAGATACATGCTCAATATCATCATTTATTCCTCTAGTTTTGTTGTACCTTTCGGGAATAATGGTTTAAGGTGGGGAGAATGTAAAGACCTAAAAATTCTAGATAAATAATTTTATTTAATTATTTGGTATTATTACGAGTCTATGAAAATTGACGGTGTTTGATTCTGAGGCCCAATGTTCCTGTAATAGATTTTCAATATTTTATTATTGTACGTTCAGTAATTGTGCATACAGGAATTTCAATCTTTTGTACAGATGCTCAGAATTAAAATCCAAGGGCACTTTTGAACTCGCATCTCCATGAATCATTTAATGTAGGATTAACATTGAGCGTAGTAGGTCAAGAGAAGAATTATAGTTTTAAATATTTTTGAATGAATAATAAAATAACATAAAAATGTTATTTAATTTTTCTAACACATCATGAGTGACAGAGGTGGGGACCATAGAAATTGTTGGACATTTAATGGGGGATATTAAATTCCTGGTTACACATATGTGGTGTAACCACCCTTCATATATTTAATATGATTCATTAAATACACAAATTAATGAACTGTTAATTGAAATTAGAGTTAAACTCTTACCTCCTCCAATTTAAAATTCAAATGTTGGAAAAAGGAGAATTGGTGGATCGTGGGAGAATCCTTGAGGAATAACTGAATAATGAACTTCCCTCCAATGATGAATGGAGGTTTCAACACCATCGTTTGATGAATCGATCTAGGATCGATGAAATCAGATAGCTTCAATGAACATAGATTCTCATTCCACAATGGAAACATCTCCTATGAATTATAGTTAGGGGTTGTTAATGTTTAAATTCAAGAGAATTTTTTTTATCATTCTTGAAAATCAAGAGGAATTTTGATAAAACAAAATGAGTTGTTTCTCGATTCATATGAAACTACTAGTGGTTATTTTGAGAAAAAAATTTAATGGGGTTAATCTTTAACTATGTGATGATTTAATTACTATCCACTTGATATGACATAAATGCGAAGGGCATAGGCCAAACGAACAAGGCCCAGACACTCCAACATATTGGGTTTTGTCACATTCTTAGGGGGAGGATTTTCAAATTTAAGGAATCTAGAATCTAGGAGCCACATAGTAATGGTACCATTCCGAGAAGCCCATAGGTTGAAACAGATGAAAAACTAGACTAGTGGAGCACACACGGTGGCCCGTGGAATGCCCGTTGCTACATCACCGGTGTGGAGGCCTTCTCTCATCGGTTGTGGAGGAGTGGCGGTGCCCGGAGGTTCTACAGTGGAGAGATGGGGCGGTCATCATCATTCAGCCATGATGGAAGTGGCCGACTCACTGTCACGCACTGCCGAGGGAAGCCGCGACATCGAGCCATGGAGGAGTGGACTTGTGCCCATCCAAGGCTAGTTGGGCATGTCTGCAACCAAGTGGGTTGGGTTGGTCCACGAACCAGTGGGCCTAGACTATGGCCTAACCCACTCAGGTCGGTCCAGCTAGTTCAGTTTGGGTCGGGTCGGATCCGTGTAAGACTGGGACAGGGTCGGGTCCCCCCCAAACTGAGTCGGGTCACCCCAAGTCAGGGCGGGTTGTGTCGGACCGAACCCAGACCCTTTTTGGCCGAGATATGCTTAAAAATCTATATCTCACAAACCAGACATCTGTTTGATGAACCATCTATGGTGATGGAATCCTTGTTATGAGACAAACCATTTCAGATACTCATCTTGAATTTTGAGAATGTTAGTGTATGAACGGGTTGTATCGAACTCGAATCCAACCGGGCCTTTGATACTAAAATTCTCAGAACTCAGAGACTGAGCATGCATTTGATTCACCATCTACCGTGTTGGAATCCTTTTTACATGGTGTACCACTGGGTTTATCTATTGTGCAACCTTTTTGAAGTTTAATCATGACCAATATCTTGAGAAGAATATACTACGAAACTCATGTACAATTAGTGGGGAAAATCATGTGGCTAGATGTCTATTGAAGAAAGACACTGTGTGGATCAACATGTTTTCCAACCTATGTGGATCAGAATAATAAGTACCTATATAGATCTGCATGATAGATACCATGTGTGGATAAGCATCATAGAGACCCTTTGTGGATCATGATCATATTGACACTATGTTGATCATAATCTGATCTAACCTGTGGGGATCAGCATCCTAGCGACCCTTTGTGGATCACCAATGTGTGACCTGATGAATACCAGCCTTTGAGTGGCCCAACTTGGATCAGTGACATACAAACCTATGTGAATTGACAATAGAACAACTTTTTGCGGTTCAGTTATGGAAACTTCCTAACAGAATAAAATTATGTACTATAAATCTAATCATCTTTATTCTTGATCTCTGAGTAGTATTCTTGTTTTGAGCTGAGTATTTTTCATTGTGTTTTGTGATTGACAACATGATTTATGGTTTTTCCTTTTTGGAATTCTTATAGTCCTTTGGGTTTCTTAGGTTCCCTATTGGGTATTGTTATACTCACCCCTGCACGGGCCTTTCCCACACCATGTAGTGTCTTGTGTAGATAACGAGCATCATTGATGAGGCATTAGGATCCCAAACCGAGTGATACATGGTGAGGACTGGTTGATGTAGATAGGTTTGGAGATGAGCTATACCTACCTTTCAGGTAGGATCCTTGGTAGAAAATCTCTTGAGATATTTTCTATTTTAGATATATCTTTCAGTTGGGCTTGCATTCTGGCACCTTTACTTTTAGTATGCACTTTTAATAATTCAGTTTTACTATGAGTTTTTCATACTGTCGGGTTCTTGGTCTATGTGTTTGCAGGTTCAATGGAAATTCCTTCCCGTTTTAGGTAAATTCCATTTCGGTTCTAGTTTCCATCCAATGGCCTATAGAAGGAGAGCATGGCGTAGT
Source organism: Viscum album (assembly GCA_963277665.1). Classification (NCBI taxonomy): domain Eukaryota; kingdom Viridiplantae; phylum Streptophyta; class Magnoliopsida; order Santalales; family Viscaceae; genus Viscum; species Viscum album. The sequence continues at coordinate 2,129,178,118 of OY728119.1, forward strand.
CACGAAATAGGCCCCAAGGGATGGGTCGTGACATAAATACTATGAGAAACTTCACAAATTGATACATTTAATGAAAAATAATTGAGGACTAGGTAATTTTGGTGTGGTTTGGTATATTGTTGATCATGTTGTGGATATAAGCTTATCTATGATGGGATTTATCCTTTTATGTGGTGAGTATGGAATATGGACAATAAATTGAGATATATTGAATTATTGTATTGATTTAAAAAGAAGATGCATATATTATTCATGTCTATCAGATTTGGTAATGTGATGTGCTCATCCACAAGGGTGGATGCATTTTTAACTATAAATTGACCTGATTGGTCAATTCTCATAGAATCGAGAACCAATGAGAATTTATACAGGAGTGTCATACTCTATTTCTCATGGTTAATTAATGTCATTAAAAAAGTATAATATTAAAATTATTTCTTATATATTATATGATTGACGGATTCATATATATAGATACTTGTGTTTGATTGACATCCAAATTTTGGTTTCCTCTATATCACGAGTTTCACTGATTCTTTACTTGAGGTTAATCTTTTCTATTATATATTAATTTAAGATTTTATATTTGTTTTCAATACAAAAAGTACAATTGGGGTATCACATTGTGGTTAACTGAATTAGAATTTAATTTTAATCTGATATTTACTCTAAACCATTTTTCATGTTTATACCAAATGTGTTTGGATGGTTATTCACAATGAATTGCATATGATATGATATATAAGGAATTTTATGTTAGATTTTTAAATTGGGATTTATAAGATATCCAAAATAAGTTTTGCATATGGTTTGACAAAATTTTGAATATGATAAAATATAAGGGGAAATTGAAAAAAACCAATAAGTATTTAGATTAAGTGGAGTGTTAGACTCCTCATGTGTTAGTCAAGTTTTAATGATCACAAATCTTATTACAGTTAATTAATCTCGATCTTCATTGCACATCTTGATAATTCTCTTCAATCTCTATAATAACTACTCATCATGTTTTAATGATAACAAATCTTATGGATGTTAATTACTCTCTAATGGTTAAACTTAATCCATATTCTTCATATTACTGTCTAAGTCCAAATATAGATATTTGTCTAAGTATGGACTCACCGTGAAGGACTCACCGTGACCTACTCACCGTGAAGGACTCACCGTGACCCAGACACCGTGGAGGACTCACCATGACCCAGACACCGTGAAGGACTCACCGTGACCAATTCATCGTGAAGGACAAACCATTACCCAGACACCGTGAAGGACAAATTGTGATCCAGACATCGTGACATGGTCATACCATGAAGCTCATACCGTGAAACTCATACCATGAAGAAGACACCATTTAATTAATCAACGTGACACCGTTTCTTAACTTTTTTTCAATATTATTTAAATAATACTAACGGCCATATTTTATGTATTTAATGCAATTAATGTTACTTATTTATAGTTGTTGGCATGTCAGAAAACTGTATCTCGTACCTATAAAAAGGGAATCATTCCTACCGCCAGAACACGTGGAATATAAAAGAGAAGAAAAAAGAACCGAAGTGTGCGTGCAAGTGTGAATATACAACGAGAAGAACTTACATACACCTGAGAGCACTATGCTGAACAAGAAGGAAAATCCTGAGAAAGAAAGAGATTGCCAGACTTTCAACGAATTCTCATGAATGCAATCCAACACCACTGAAGAACACACGATGAATCAAGAGATCTTATTCATTATTGTAGAGGACTATCTGACTACGCCACTCTTTTTTTCAACAGAGAAACAAGAGAAGGACTCAGAAGTATTCCTCCTGAATCCAACGACTCTAGAGCTGCATCGATAATCACTAGAGCTTTCTAAACTCTTTGCTGCTCTCTCTAAATGATTTTATTTATTAACTTTCGAGCAGTGTGGTGTACTCTGTAATTATTATACACACACTGTCTCCTACACTGAACTAGAGGATATCAAAATCCTCAATCCAAATCTCTTATCTCTTGTTTACCCACGTCAACTGTGGAAGAGGTCCTTGTGTGGCCTGTTATTTGTTTTATTTCCCACGAAGAACAACGGTAGAGGTCCCTGCATGGCCTGGACAGTTTTGTAAATTGTTGTTAACCCCGATCTACGGTGTGGATCAAATTTTATATATATTTGAGAGGAATAAGTCTCAGCTTGAGACTGAACCTCTTGTTATATCTGCTGTTCACTTTTAGTTAAAGTTAAAAGTTTACAACATATATCTTAATTATTCGGCTGCTGTTACATTGAAATAAAAAACTATTTTAAAGCTACTTTGATAGTTAAATTATCAAGTGTTTACACTTATTGTAATTCAGTAGGTTAGTTTCAAAAGTAAGTTTAATCTTGTGATTAAATTAACTGAGACCTAATCAATCTTTGAGAAGCTAAGTGAACATTTACAATCTGTATAGATTCCCTGCAGTTTAACTTGTTTTATAAATTGGGGGATTTTAAATAGACAATATTTTAACAGAAATTTTAATTGGAACTCAATTAACCCCCCTCTTGAGTATCCACTCCGACCAACATTTGGTATCAAAGGAAGGATTGTTTTTGTTTAATTTTTTTTAAAATACTTTGTTTTTCAACTGTGATTTTAGTTGCAACTTCAAAGATCTTAAATTTCTGTTAGTTCTAAATTTTAGCTCTTTAAATTATCTTTCTAAAATCTAGCTATGGACAATAGACTAGAGGGTTCTGCAACTAACATTCCTCCTTTCTTCAATGGTAAAAAAAATGCTCAGTGGAAACTTAAAATGCAAATTCATTTAGAAATCATGGGTTTTGATATCTGGACAACTATAGAATCACAATATAACCTTCCAGAAACTGATAGAGTAACGTGGGATGAACCTACAAATATTGCATACAATAATAATTGTAAAGATATGAATGCCCTGTATTGTGCTCTAGGAGATGAGGAGTTTAACATAATTTCTGCTTGCAAAAGTACTTCTGAAATATGGGATACATTGGGTGTTTCTCATGAAGGAACAAACAATGTTAAAGAAATGTGATTGAATACTTATACTATTAAATATGATAATTTTAAAATGAAGACTAATGAAACTATTTCGGATATGTATCTCAGGTTTAATGAGATAGTCAATACAATAAATTCACTCGGAAAGGCTGTTCCATCAAAGGAACAAATTATGAGAATCCTGAGATGTTTACCAGACCGATGGAGAGGCACATCTGTTTCAATAAGAGAGTCATGTGACATTGCTGCTTTGCCTGTCAAGGAACTCATTGGTAAGCTTATGATGTATGAGGAAGAACTCAAGGTGAATAAAGATGAAGATGATGAACCTAAGAGAAAATTTGTAGCTTTCAAGACTACTGCTTCAATTAGTAAGGACAAAGATAAAGCTCAAATACAAACTGACAGTTCAACCAGTGAAAATTCAGACTCTGATAATGATGTTGAAATGGCTCAAATAGCCAGAAGGTTTATGAAATTTTATAGGAAGAAGATTTTTTTCAGAAAATCTAACTACAAAGGAATGTATGACAACAAGGGACACTAAGGATTGGAAGAAATCTGACAAATATGATGAAGTTTTCGGCTATGAATGAAAAATAAAAGGACACATAAAAGCAGACTGTACAAAGCTAAAATACAAGAAGAAATATGAGTATAAGGGTAATAAGTATGAGAACTCCATGAAGGTTACATGGAGTGCTTCTGAGGATAGCTCCAGTGAATCTGAAGCCTCTGAGATAGAAAACATAAATAAGGCAAAAATGTATTTTATGACAAACACTTCTGAGGTAACATCTGAAACCCCTGCTTTAAATTCATATTATTCTGGAGATGATTCTAATTCTGAAAATATGTCCAAATCCGAACTGTTTCAATACTTTGATATGTTGGAAGAAACCTGTAATGAGATACAAGACAAATAAAAAGGTTTAAAGAAATAGTATGCTTTAACTGTTAATCATAAATCTGATCTTGACATAGAAATATAAAATAATGCTTAGTTGCTTAAATAAAACACTGAACTGAAAATGTCTAATGAGCAACTTAGACAGGACTTAGAGAAATAAACTAATGGCAAAGATACTCTTACTCAAATTATAGGAAATAATGTTGCACCATAATATACTACTGGAATAGGCTACAATCCTGGACAGAGTGATATTACCAAGAATAGATTTATTCCTAAATCTAGACAGAATACTGGTAGTTCTAGTTATGGACATGTATATGCTTCACCTAGTTATTCACTTATTTATAAATCTAATAGAGTTTATCTTTCAAAATATTTTGATTCTGTAAATTATATGTGACCCATAAGACAAATGTGGGTACCGAAAGCTTTGATTTCTAACCTGTCTGGACCCAAGAAGATTTGGGTACCAAAATCATTTCCTATTTAAATCTGTTTTGTAGGAAACTTGCTTGAAGAGTTCCCACAAGAATACATGGTATCTGGATAGTGGATGTTCAAGACATATGTCTGGGGATTACTCGTGTTTCAAAATTTTAATAAAGGTTGATGGAGGTCATGTCACCTTTGGTAAAAATTCTAAAGGAAAGATCATTGGCCTATGTCAAATTGGTAACATTGATTCAGTTTTAATTTCTAATGTTTTATTTGTTGATGGAGTAAAATATAAGCTGTTAAGTATTTCTCAATTATGTGATGATGGTTTTAATGTAAAATTTGAAAATGATTCTTGTAATTTTTTTAATTCTAAAAACTTTTTTTGTCTTTTCTGCTCTAAGAAATGAAAATGTTTATGCTGTTGATTTAAATTCCTTAGCTAAGAAAAAGGTTACCTGTTTGAATGGTGTTCATAAAGAGTCCTGGTTATGGCATAGAAGATTAGGACACTGCAATATACATTCACTTAGAAAACTAACTAGGAAAAATTTAGTTAGAGACCTACCTAAACTTGAGTTTCCAAATGAAAAAGTTTGTAATCCCTGTAAAAAGGGAAAGAAACATAAGGTTTATTTTAAATCAAATAAAGAAGTTTCAGCTTCTCAACCTCTCGAGTTGGTTCACATGGATTTGTTTGGACCATCTAGAGTTTCTAGCTTAAATGGGAAGCACTATTTCTATGTCCTAGTAGATTAATTTTCTAGATATACTTGGGTATACTTCTTAGATCACAAAAGTGAAGCTTGTTCTTACTTTGTTAAATACTCCAAATCTGTAGAAAATCATAGTGGAATTAAGATTAAAACCCTAAGAAGTGATCATGGACGTGAGTTTGAGAATCATGAGTTTGAATCCTACTGCTCACAAAATGAATATAGTCACAATTTCTTTTCCCCTAGGACACCTCAACAAAATGGTGTAGTAGAAAGGAGGAATAGAACCCTGCAAGAAATTGCTAGAACTATGCTTAATGAATATGACCTGCCTGTTTATTTTTGGGCTGAAGCTGTCAATACAGCTTGTTATATTATTAATAGAGTCTTAATTAGACATGTTCTTAAGAAAACCCCATATGAGTTGTGAAACAATAGAAAACCTAAAGTTAGTTACTTTAGAGTCTTTGGCTGCAATGTTTTTGTTCTCAATACAAAAGATAATATTGATAAGTTTTCTTCTAAGAGTGATGAAGGAATATTTTTAGGATATTTTTTAACCATCAAATCCTATAGAGTCTTTAATAAGAGAACCAAGTGTGTGGAAGAATCTGTTCACATCAAGTTTGATGAAACTAATCCACATGAGCCTAAAACATCTCTTGAAAATATTGAAAAAGATTTATCTATTTTGGACCTTAATAAAAAATCTAATGAACATGCTATAAAGACAACCAGTTCTAGAGTTATTCCAGAATCTGTTCCTAATGAACCTGAACCCAGATAAGAACCTGAAATTTATAGTCTTACTTTTACTAGATCATCTATAATTCTAAATAATCATCCTTTAGATGTTGTTGTAGAAAATCTTGATAGAGGGACACAGACTAGAGCTTCTCTTAGAAATCAGGTTGAACATCAAAACTTATTGTCCAAGATTGAACTTAAAAACATTGATGATGCTATTAATGATTAATTTTAGGTAATTTCTATGCAAGAAGAACTCATTCAATTTAATGAAATAATGATTGGAATCTTGTTGAAAGTCCTAAGGACACTTTCACAATAGGCACTAAATGAGTGTTCAGAAATAAAGTAGATGAATCTAGAAGCATAATTAGAAATAAATCTAGGATATTTGCACAAGGCTATAGTCAAGAAGAATGTATTGACTATGAGGAGACTTTTTCTCCAGTATCCAGATTAGAAGCTATTAGGATTTTACTTGCTTATGCTGCTCATCTAAATTTCAAACTTTATCAAATGGATGTCAAGAGTGCATTCTTGAATGGAAATATTTCTGAGGATGTTTTTGTTTAACAACCACCTGGATTTTCAAACCCCCATTTTCAAAATCATATTCAAATTATCAAAAGCTTTATATGGGTTAAAGCAAGCTCCAAGATCTTGGTATGATAGATTAAGTACTTTTCTATTTTCTAAAATTTTTACTAAAGGAATAGCTGATCCTACTCTGTTTATAAAACAAATTTCTAAAGATGTTTTAGTTGTACAAATTTATGAAGATGATATTATTTTTGGATCTTCAAAAACAAAATTATGTACTTATTTTTCCAAAATGATGCAAAATGAATTTGAAATTTGTTTAATGGGTGAACATAAATTCTTTCTTGAATTTCAAATCTTTCAAAATGATGATGGAATTATTTTAACTCAAAGTAAATATACTATAGATCGTTTAAAATGTTTTGGATTGGATAGAACAAAAAGTAGTGACACTCCCATGAGTACCACATGTATGATGGATCATGATTAAAATGGTAGATCTGTTGATCAAACCACTTATAGAGGAATGATTGGAAGTCTACACTACCTAACTACTAGTCGTCCTAACATTATGTTTAGTGTGTGTATGTGTGGTCGTTTTCATGAAAACCCTAAAGAGTCACATTTAAATGCTGTAAAGTGAATTTTTAAATACCCCAAGCATACTCCCAATTTAGGACTGTTCTATCCCAAAGGACAATCATTTGAATTAGTTAGTTATTATGATGCTTATTTTTCTGAATGTAAGCAAGATAGAAAAAGAACCTCTGGAACATGTCATCTTTTAGGAAAGTCACTAGTATCATGGTGTAGTAAGAAAAAAATTCTGTTTCATTATCTACTGCAGAAGCTGAATACATATCTGCTGGTAGTTGTTGTGCACAAATTATGTGGATGAAACACACACATTACTAGACTATGGATATCAATTCAGACATGTCCCAATAAATTGTGACAACACAAGTGCTATTAACATTTCTAAGAATCCTTTTTCTCATTCTAGGACAAAACATATTGATTTAATACATCACTTTTTGAGGGATAATTATCAAAAAGGTGATATCACTTTGGAATTCATTGGTACTGAATATCAACTTGTTGATATATTCACTAAGACATTAAATTCTGAAAGATTAGACTACAAAATACACGATCTTGGTATGATTAATCCTAAGTAAAAATCCTACTGATCTTAATGTTTAATACTTTACTATATTTTAATTTATGGTTTCATGGTCACTATTTCTAAGTTACTGTTTTATGCTCACGGTCTATCAACTCACTCTCTCTCTGTGACTACACAGAATTCTTACTGTCTCACCGTGACGACTACCAACTGTCTCACCGTGATGACTAGTTTTCATCACACCATAATTCCTACTCATGGTCTCACCGTGAAGATTATTTTTATTCTTATTTTAACCCTTATCGCGGTAAATTTTTATTTCACCACTATTTGATTTCACGCGTTTTTGTTTTTATAACGTTTGACATTCCCAAATGATAAAACTTAAGGGTTTCATTCGATTCCTTACCCAAACTCTCTCCTGAACCTTCTCTTCCCTCTCGCCCGAACCTTCAGTGGATGCCAAGGATTAAGAATCCATCTTCACCCTCGTCTGAGAAGCACCACACTAAGAAACAGAAGGGGATACCGAGGATAGCTCCCGAAGGACCTCTAAACCCAAACCTGGTAAGTCGTACATTTGTACATGAAAAATAGGTTTGTGCAGAGTGGTTACTGTCTAGAATATCTTTAGTTTTGAAGGTTTTAAGAGAACAGGGATGGCTTGGATGGTTCAATGGACAGAATATACCGATTTACCCGAGATTGGTATCTCAATTATATCAGTATGTGAAGTTATCTTTTGAGTTTGGAGAAAGGTTTATGGTGAAAAGCTGGATAAATGGTCAAAAGTGATCTTTCTCTTTGAGGTTGTGGGCTGTATGCCTAGGGATTCCCCATGAAAGAGTTTGTGAGGATTACTAGAGAGACCCTCCTCCAACAACCGACATCTTTGACCTGGAGACTTCTTTGGAAAACCTGACTGGAAATGGCACCAAGCGAAGGGCCATAGCTGCTGAATTAGATGGGGAGACTAGCCTTCTGTTCATGTTTGTTCAAAATTTTATTAGCCCAAGAAAAGGAGATTTTGCTGTGATGAAGTATCAGGATGTGTTCCTGATTCATCTGTTGAGGAATGGCCATATGATCATCCTATGCAATTATGTTATCAAACATATCTGTGAGCTGATCAAAGTCACTTCCAAATCCATCTCCTTGTTTTACTCAAGGATGATTTCAGATATGTTATATTCCAAAGGGATGGTTGGACTGAATTAAGAAATGTTAGAGGACAATGATTTATGCCTATCCATTCCTATCATCAGAAGGATGAAGATTAGCTAGAACCCCTGGAAGAAGCAGTGGGTGGAGGATAATGATCAAGTGTATAAAAGGTTTAATCCTGTTGACTACCCAAGAAGGCCTAAACATTTATCTGATCCTGGTTTGGAACCAGATGAAGTGGCTGAGTATTCAGAAGAAGAAGAAGAAGTGGAAGTAATAGCTGAAGTATCTCCTAGAAAAGAGGTTGAAATACCACCAATGGAAACAGGTCCTGTTGAAAAAGAAAGGACTGTTGTCCCTACTATTATTCCTGCTGAAACATTTCAAGAGGAGGAAGATGGTGTTAGTTTGAGAGAATAGGAAGCTCCTGCTTCTAGATCAGATGTAATTCCAAAAGCTCATCCTAATGATGCAAGAAAGTTGGTTTTCCCTAATTCAGAACAGCAAGTAACCATAGAGGTAGATCCTGTTGAAGAGGATCTTTCTATGGAAAAATAAGAAAGTCTGGAAGGTCAACCAGTGGAACAATCGATTACTGATATTATTCCCTCTGTTGAAGAGAGGATGGAAATTTCTTTTTAGCTGGAAAGGAAAGAGTTTTTTGAAGAGATCAGGGATGATCCTGTGGATCTTGTCCATGTTCTTGAGCCTCAAGAATCTGAAAGGGAAGCACAATTTGAGGGGGAGGAACCTCAAAACCTTGAGATTACAGCAGCTGGATCTGCTGAAGCTTCTCAACCTTCTGTCTCATACTCTGTACACACCCAATTTGTTTTCCCAATCTTTTATGATGTGGATGAGTCAGATCAAGTATCTACAACTAGAATGGATCATTCTTCTCTGTTTCAATTGAAGTCTATTTCTCATCCCGAACCAGAACCAGAGCCCCAACCTCAATCTGAATCAGAATCTGAGTCTGAAGATGAATATGAACCTCAACCCGAATCTAAACCACTACCTTTACTTGAACCCCTACTTGAGCATCACTCCTTTGTGACCAAAGTTGATCTGAATGTTTTTGGAGAAACTTTTTTAGCTGGAGTTGAGAAAATTGTCTCCACTCATCCTCATCCAGCGCCTCAGTTAAGTCAAGAAGATGCATCAATTATCTTGGAAAATATTATCTTGCATATTCAACCAAGGATGATCTGAGAAATTCAAGATGTCAGAGTTTAGAATAAGCTTCTGAGTGCTGATGTTGCAAATCTGAAAAATATGATAGAAAATTTGCAGAATGAGTTATCTTTGAGATCAGAGCCTGCTCCTATTTCTGCTCCTGCTTCTATTTCTTCTCCTGCACCTATTGCTGCTTCTCCTGAGACATCTGATTCCCTCCTTTATAAGGAGATAGTGTCTCAAGTTCATCCATACAATATTTCTTTTGAATAAACGATTGGAAAAAGACACATCAAGTTGCTAGAACACATGACAGAGCTTCTGGAAAATCTGAATAATCTTACAGAAGAATACACTGGATGCTTGCAAAATGTGTTGAAACAACTCAAAGTTCTAACCGAAGATGTAAAGGATTCACCTACTTCTGGTCAGATCTCCACATCTTCTTTGGATGATTCTATGCTGAGATCTATAATCAAGGAAGAAATTCAGTGTTCCTTTAGTGGCTTAGACCTATCTTCTTTGTCAGAAGTGGTTAAGAATAGTGACAGAGCATTGGAATTGGTTAGGATTCATTCTAAGATAGCCAATGATGCTCAACAAGAGATCAATAAGAAAATAGATCTTTATCTCTCCCAGATTTTCTCTGAATGTGATATGACAGATCACTTTAGATATCTTGTGGAAAATTTTAGAATCCCTCCGGTGACTCAAGCTTTTAAAGCCCAAGTTCAGAAACTTACAAAGTTCACCAGATTTGGGGACAAGTTTATAGAGAATAAGGATGATTTTGAGAAGGCTATGCAATATGGTGGTGAAATAATTACTGATTTCAGAAATCTTTTGAAGGTGTATCTTCATGTGCAGAGTACTGCTATAGTTGCTCCAGCTGCTGCACCCCTTAGACCTGATCTACCTTCCTTAGCCTCAACTGCCATGACAGTCAGTCAAGCTCTTTCGCAGATCCGGCCACTCATTATTGACCAACCTAATCCTAGATCTTCTACTACTCCCACTCTGGCTCCATCTGTTTTTGAAGGTTTACCCTTACCCTTTTGGTCTACTGCATCTATGCCTTCTTCTACTTCAGCACCAGCTCCTACTGCTGATAAAGGCAATTAAAAGATGTATCCCTGATGAGTCTAGCAATTGTTTTCTTTTTGATGGGATGCCTTTTCTTGTTTACTGTTTTTACTTCTACTGTATGTTATATTCTAAACCCTTTGATTAATTAAAAATACAGAGTTTCATTTCATTTTCTCTACTTTTTGATAATCCCAAAAGGGGGAGAAATCTCTGCAAGTATAAATGGGGGAGAAAAACAATATGTGTCAGTTCTATAATATTTTTTGCTATGCTAGTATCTTTAATATTACATTTCATTTATATTATGCCTATATCTGATTTTTGATCATCAAAAAGGGGGAGATTGTAGGAATCCTCATATGTTAATCATGTTTTAATGATCAAAAATCTTATTATTGTTAATTAATCTGAATCTTCATTGCACATCTTGATAATTCTCTTTATTCTCTATAATAACTACTTATTATGTTTTAATAATAACTAATCTTATGGATGTTAATTACTCTCTAATGGTTAAAAATAATCCATATTCTGCATATTACTATCTAAGTCCAAATACATATATTTGTATAAGTATAGACTCACTGTGAAGGAATCACCGTGACCCACTCACCGTGAAGGACTCACCATGACCCAGACACTGTGAAGGACTCACTGTGACCCAGACACCATGAAGGACTCACCGTAACCTAGACACCGTGAAGGACTCACCGTGACCTAGACACCGTGATGGAAAAACCATGACCCAGACACCGTGAAGGACAAACTATGATCCAGACACCGTGACATGGTCATAGCGTGAAGCTCATACCGTGAATCTCATATCGTGAAGAAGACACCGTTTACTTAATCACTATGACACCGTTTCTTAACTTTTGTCAATACTATTTAAATAATACTAACGGTCATATTTGATGTTTTTAATGCAATTAATGTTATTTAATTATAGTTGTTGGCATGTCAGGAAACTGTATCTTGTACCTATGAAAAGGGAATCGTTCCTACCGCCAGAACTCGTGGAATATAAGAAAGAATAAAAAAGAGCATAAGTGTGCGTGCAAGTGTGAATATACAACGAGAAGAACATACAAACACCTGAGAGCACTACGTTGAACAAGACGAACAATCCTGATCCAGAAATAGATTTCCATACTTTCAAAAAATTATCTTGAATGCAATCCAACACCACTGAAGAACACACAGTGAATCAAGAGATCATATTCATTCATGTAGAATACAAGCTGATTACGACACTCTATTTTTCAACAGAAGAAATAGATAATGACTCAGAAGCATTCCTGTTGAATCCAACGAGTCCAGAGTTGCATTGATAATCACTAGATCTTTCTAAACTCTTATATGCTCTCTCTAAGTGATTTTATTTATTAACTTTTGAGCAATGTGGTGTACTCTGTAATTATTATACACACATTGTCTCCTACACTGAACTGAAGGATATCAAAATCCTCACTCCAAATCTCTTATCTCTTGTTTGCCCACGTCAACTATGGAAGAGGTCCTTGTGTGGCCTGGTCTTTGTTTTGTTTCTCACGGAGAACAGTGGTAGAGGTCATGTGTGGCCTGGAATGTTTTGTAACCTGTTGTTAAACCCGATCCAGGGTGTGGATCAAATTTTATATAAATTTGAGAGGACTATATCTTAGCTTGAGATTGAACCTCTTGTTATATCTGATGTGCACTTTTAGTTTAAGTTCAAAGTTTACTACATATATCTTATTTATTCCGCTGCTGTTACATTGAAATACAAAACTATTTTAAAGCTAATTTGATAGTCAAATTATAAAGTGTTTACACTTATTGTAATTCACTAGGTTAGTTTCAAAAGTTACTTTAATACTGTGATTAAATTAACTGAGACCTAATCAATCTTTGAAAATCTAAGTGAACATTTACAATCTGTATAAATTCCTTGCAGTTTAACTTGTTTTATATATTGGGGGATTTTAAATAGACAATATTTTAACAGAAATTTTAATTGGAACTCATTTCACCCCCTCTTGAGTATCCACTCCGACCAACATGGAGGATTTATAGGGATATGTGGTAAATCCGTAAACATTAAATGTATATTGGGTATACCTAAAGGTATTGTAGGATATTATAAAACATAATAATATATGATAATATTCCACTGAAAATTATTCACAATGTTTGAATTAATATATCAAACAAAAATTTGAATCAAAATGTAAGATTCATATAACACCTTAGGATTAAGCATTGAAAATCCTATTTTTAAGAGTTAATGTTAAAATCTCTCTCATGATGACTAGAATTAATATTTGTCCAATAAAATAAAATATCTATGATATTGAGATGGATTAATGAGTTAAAAAATATTAACAACATGAATTTCATGAACTGTTTTATTGATGTCATAAACACTATAGAATATCCCTAGGAGTATACCGTAGGAGACTTCTAGTGAAATATGTTGAGTTCATGGGTACCCAGGATCCCACTAATTCTCTCCTTCCCAAATATCTGGAAATATTATTCCTCAATATTTTGATATATGAGAAAATCATGTAGTAACGAATGATTTAACCTCATTATTGATTGATTCAGTTCATCCCAATGGTATATAAAAAAAATGAGGATGGTTGATGGTTTCCTCTTAATGTTCTTCAATAATTATTTTATTAAAGAACAAATTAGAGACCATTATCGATGTATTGTTCACAAAATGTTATTAATTTATGTGTAAATATTATTATAGGATTCACATTTAGTAATATTTATAAATAAATGAATCTTATTTTTTTCACATCGTACACTTTTTATTTAATAAAAAAACAATAAATCATTCCATATGATATAAAAATAATTTCACTTTAAAATTCATTGTTTCATGGAATAAGACTATCAATCAAACACTTTCACTATTTCATCATAAACTTTTTTCTAATTTTATCTAAATTCACACATCATATGAAATAACAAATAAAATCATACCTAAAACTCCTAGTGGATAACTTATCATAAATTTTCTCATTGTGATATATCAAATGTAAAAGCCTATGAAAATATATTAAAAATTCTTTTATATGTCCTATGAATCATTTTTATAATTTTTGTTAATGTTTTTTTGAAACATAAAACTCATTCATATTACAAATTCATGTGACCCATCAGAAATTGGAGTCAACAATTTTTTTATGATTTTATAAACTATAATTTTATCCAATGTGAACCCACCTTAAAAACATTATTTTTACTAAAGATTTAAATAGATATGATATGATCTACCTTAATCAAATTTATCTACATACCTATGTCCACATTCTATATCATAAAAAAATATAATCATAAAATTCCTTTTTCTAATCCTTAAAATGACCACATGACATAATGTATATGGATATTGTATTTCCAATTCCAATGTTATTGATTATCAATGTATATACTAGAGAAATTTGACACACCACATGTCATTCATCTTTATAGATGATTGCGTTATATTCCTATCATCCGAAGTAGATAAAAATATAACATCACTTATAAAGGTATAACCATAATCATCATTAGTCTATCTCAATCGATAGCCAAAATTTCATACTCCTCATACAAGATGATAGAAATAATCTTGATTAAACTCAACTAATAACATTATCAACATCATACCTAAACCAGCCAAAATTAGATTATATTTAATGGTTTCATAATATAGGTATCAAGGAATCAATGATGTAAATCATGGAATCTTTTCAATCTCAAGTAATAGAGATTCAAAATGAAACATTTACCCTCATAACATTAATGATTGTGAGTATGGATCTCTATATGATATTCATGATGATATATCCTATATAAGGACTCGTTTTATTTCTCTACATCATATTTTTTGTCACACTATGATATCCACCTCATGATAATAATCTCAATTCATGATTTCATATAAATTTATAGGATGAAAATGGATTAGTGATAACATAATTATCATTTTTATTACTGTAATATATTCACCTAACATAAAATAATGATAAATCTGATATGTATTTTTCATAACATGATATTTGTTTTTAATCTCCATTAAGAATACTAATGTAACCATAAATTAGCATGGGTGTAATTATATCTAATATGATAGACCACATAAAATACATTATTAATGCTTTGTTTTTAAGTCATTGTTGAATTCATTACATGAATAAGTAATTATTGTCACATCACACTATGATTGTTTGTTAAATCCTGACACTACAATCATACAATGTCTTGGAATCCATGATGAATTTTTTTTTGAAAAATCATGGTTTTATAATTCAAAATACACATTTTTAACATTAAAAAAATTCTAATACATATATTTACATCTAATGTTATTATGTTACTAAAATTTGTGTTTTTAAATTTTAACAATTCCAATTTTCATACTTTTATTGTTTTAATACTTATTTATGTAACTATGAATTTTTCTTTGGAGTTGGATTGGTCTTGCGGGTGTCAAAATTCCCCATAATTACTATATTAAACATATTAAATCACATGATTGAATATTTTTATAATTAATGTAACTTCCAATGTATGGAACATTTGATATAAAATATAAGACTATAGTTATCTCAAGAAACCTATGTACACCCTAGGAACAACATAATATTACACATATTTGGACGTTCTAATAAGGGTATTTTTTGGATGGTGCATTAATTAAATTAAATGAATAATATATTTAATGATTTATATGTGTTAACCAAGTTTACCCAATCAAAAAATAATTCAATATAGAAAAATATATAGGGTTATGTGTATAAGTAATGGATATTATAAAGGATAATGGGTTCCATATTTTCCATTTAAAATCTCATGATCATGGTAAAATGATGAAATAATTGAGTAGATTCATTAGAAACATAAAAAATATAGTGAAATGTTCAAATACATTACTAGAGAATATGTTCTTCCCTAATGACCAATCCTTTTTCTATGTGGGGTTCAATATTTTTTATATTTCAACCCTTGTGTTATTTAATGTTGAGAATGGTTTAATATATCTTCAAAATTTATTATTATTGATTATTCACAAGAACTGAGAATATAATTAGTAATCATGAACCTAATTAACAATATTTCATTTTGTAAATTATTACCCCATTTTTGGTTTTTGTGCATATGATCATTGGACAAGATCACATAAAACAACAATAATATCACATTGTTATTATGACACTCTCATCTCTTATCATCACGTTATTCATTGATGGCCCTTGGGTTTAGCGATTGAACAATTCTAGTCTGTTTTGACCATGATCCAACATTTACATTACAAATTAATGTGAAAATGAAAACAATATAATTGTTTTTCAGATGGATCGAATATGTTTTGTAGATTTTGGATGATGGTTCCATGGATTGGAAATCTATTTAGTGACGGAGTAATGACATTATTTTCTTGTGTGACTAGAACCGAAATTCCCTACTATCAGAATCTTTTAATTAATAATTTGAGATACATTCATTTGATTGTGGTTTATTTGGGTGAGTTAATGGAAGAATTGTACTATTTGAAAAGAAAATTAATACATTGAGACTATAGTCCACCATCTAAAAAATTATTACATGTCATGAATTACATATGAATACATGTGTTGTTTCTTGGTTTCTTGTAGTTGACATGGATTCTGCTCAAGATAAATATCACATTCCATGTGTCTTGGATCACATTTCATGTGATCGAATATGGGTGGAAATGCTATCTTCCAATAAAGAATGCCTAGATACATGGGTGATCAGACACTCCATGTTCCATTAGGGACATATTTTTTTGAGATACATGGATGGAAATTCTGTGCCTAGGGAAGAACACACCCTAGTCCAATGTCATGATTACACACTATGTAACATGATATACATGTCATGTACTTTCCCTAAAACCATCAAACTTTCATATATACTTCATTGATATGTGTATTTTGGATAGTGAGTATACTATTATGATTAGAATAATAAATAAGATGTGATGGTCACCTTTCCTTTGGAATTAGAGATATGACATGAGGTGATACGAGAAGAAAACTTATTCTAGTGATTCCTGGATAATGATAGTGATTAGGTTTGATCATTAGAGAGATTTCAAGGTTAGTACTACCCTGAATCACAAAGGAACTTGTTACCCTATATCCTATATACTAGTAAAGTTGGTACCCCCAATGCAATTGAGTGTATGATACCTCAATCTATGGAGTGGTACTCCCCCAACATTCAACTCTAGTGGGGTGCATGCCTTCCATTTGGAATAATGCCCCCTCAGTTATACTTCATAGTGGAGAGGTGTAGGCCCTCCACTATAATTCTTGTGATGTTGCATGTCGTGATTAGAATTAGAGAAATTACATTAAAAAATAGTGGAAAATTAATCACTCTTAGATATATATGAAAATTTAGATTCCCATCCATTATGGACATGGTTTTTAGTATGATTATATGTGTTTTTAGGTTTCAACTCCTTATTTTATATATAGGTTGAGACAATAATATTATTTCATTTGTTCTATATTTAATTTTAGTGGATCCATGTGAGTATTTTTATACTCACCCCTATATATGATTTTCCGAAATGTCCCATGTCTTATAAAAATTATAAAAATATTTTCAATGATAGAGAAAGATGTATTATCAAAGGGGAATGATAGTGTTTGGAGGAATTCATCTTGTTTGGTAGTCAGACTCATAGATTGGGATCTTGGATATCTTCTTTCTTTCACATTTTCTAGTTTTTTTTTGTTTGGGACTACTTTTTGGTTGGGAAATAATTTTTTCCTTTTATAATATTGTATTAAAATTTTACATTATGATTTATTTCCTATATATTGATGAATAAATTGATTACTCTAATGTTTTTTGTATTTTAATACATCTCTACACTATTACATGTAGCTGGGTTTGTTTTCATGTTTATAGGTACATTAGACCATGGACTTCTATTTTTGTTATATGCATACTCAACACATTTAATCAATCATGTTGCCATTGGAGTTAGGCTTGGGATGTCACTTTCATCTTACATAAAGCCTTGGTGGGCCCTGAATGGGTCAGAACATGATTGAGTGGTATTAAAGGTTGTTTATAACTAGGTTGGTGTTTGGAGTTAGGAATTTTTTGAGATGTGGTTTTGGAATATTGGACAATGATAAATAATTTAATCATATAGAGATCTCTTACTGGGGAACTAGTGATTGTGTGGTGGCCAATATATCCATACACTATGACTCTAACTACCTTATTGTCAATTTGATATACTAAGGAACTAGTTCTAGGGATCCAAAAAATATTAGTCACGTTGAATTTAGTATACTTCTTGAATTAGCTCACCATATACGATTATCTAACCATGGAACTTCTTGTCAATTTCTTGGATGCCTCCGAAATGATAGGTGACTAGGCATCGGATATTCAATGACGATGATGACCAGTTGAGATATAATGGATTTGTGAAGTGACATATTATCTATGTGTTCTATACAAGATAAGGTATAGTTGTCCTTATACATAATTAACATCACATGAATCAACATTTAGTGGTTCAAGTGGATGTTAAAATATATGATGGGATGCAGATAACTCCATTATATCATGATGATGATTCATATAGTCTTATCATTTTGATTGAGTTCCATAATAAATAAATCTTTGGTTCTACAGTGATCCTTACACTAAGGAAGTGGACTATTGGATCTATGTAGTAGTCGCAGTTTTTCAGCGTATACAAGCATGAACAATAAGATGGTTACACATACAACCATCCCAATTCATGGAGAAACAAGGAACTAGTGGGGGCTGATCACTCAAACCCATGAAGAGGTGATGCTCGTGTGGAATGTTTTTTTATTAATTATTCCATAACGATTCTTACTCATCGAGATTAAACTCTATATTGATCCAAGAGATTCTTGAGTTGTGAATGAGAGACATGTTAGTTAGTGAGTATGCCTTGGTGTTTAATGGCCTCGCATTCTACTCTCTTGATATAGTGTGAGATGAAATCTTCAAGGCATGAATGGTTGAGTAGGGCTGCCATATAGAAATATTGGCTTTCAGGGTCTCCTTCTTAATTTCGACATATGATAAGACACTAGAACATTCCTTGGTGACTGAGATTTTTCTTCATAGCTTGGAATCCGTTATCTATAATAGATAGTTGACATCATGTGGTTGATTCAATAATAATAAATTGAATGTATCAATCTTCATAGTCATAGTGTAGGATGCATACTCATACATGGACAAATATGTGGGGAAATCCAAGACATAGAACACATAAAGGGTCCAATATTCATTTTTGTGGATAATGATATGGTTATGATGGGTGAAGTCAAACGGACTATGATTTTTTAATCGATATTATGTTGATAGTAGAAAAATAGTGGACAAACATCCATGGTATAGGTAGCTTCATGATTCGAGATCTCTTATGTGTTTCCCGGGTTCCCCTATAGAGGTGGTGCTAATGGAGGGGATGGTGATCCCCAAATGGAGGATCTCTAGGTGGAGGATTGTTCTATGATCCAATCACACAACCACTACCAGTGGGAACATTCTAGTATTATAATGTTTGTGTATGAAGGTGTTGTTAGTTACATTCTATTTAGAGATATGACTAGGTTGTACAAGAGATAATCTATGGTAAGATCTGTGTCATATCTACATAGGATCCCGTACTTATAGACATTGCTATGATTCATTACATCATCTTTATATCCATTATTAATTAGAATGAGATTAATATAGATTCTTTAAAACATTAGTTTTGGATACATGTTTATAACATTGGTGATTATTATATATCAGAAATTTTTTGATAGTGTAAGTTAACATTCAGTTGATCGCATTTCGTGTGGGACTTTCTTGGTCATTGTGATTAATCATTATGATTTCATCTTGGGTAAGAAATATTTTTCTATAGTGTATGATTATATATTATATCACTAAATCAGAGTTATATTCCTACTCGATGGTGGGATAAGGTTCTCATTCTTTGTTGAGAAAGTTCTTTTGGCATCACATGTGAGGATATGGTGTGGGAAAATTGAACCTACCACCCATATGTTTGTGTGTTTTGAACATGGATAATTGAGATCTTTGTACTTCTATATTCCATTAATAATGGAGGATTATATGTACATATTCCCTAATGATGTTCTCGTATTACCTCTATGGAAGGATCTTTACTTCTAAATTGACTTTTAACCCAAGACTATAATAATATCTTCTAGGGAATATCTGATGGATCCTGGTAAATAAATACATGTCTATACAGAATGTTATAATATAATATAACATCATGAGAGTTATATACCTATTGTATGTTGGGATATGGTTCTACTTCTTTGGTGTGAATGTTCTTTTCTCATCACATGTCATGATCCGGTGCAAGAAACTAAAACCTTCCACCCATAACATTATTAGTTTGGAATATGAAAATTTGGGGTCTTCATACTTCTAGATTCCATTAATAATGGTGGATTATATGGACATATTCCCTGATTATGTTCCGGTATTACCTCTAAAGATGGATTTTGACTTCTAAATAGAATTTCACTCCAAGACTACACTGATATCTTCTATGAAATATTAAATGGATCCTAATGAGTTCTAGGTACTAAGAGAACAATGTTTGTGTTTGACCAGAATACTTTTTCCTAAATTTATCTTAAGATAAATTTTATTTCATGGATATATTATGTTGCATTCTACATTGAGTTTAAAAGAACCCAAATATAATATTAAAATATTTTTATTTAAACCTAACCGATGTAACCTATCCATTAAATTAGAGGGCATGAATAGTAATAACTACTTCGAAATATATATATATACAACAACCCTACATAGTATAAATTAATTTAAAAATTATTTGAAAATAATCACTCAACTTTAATAAATATATTATCTTTTATGAAAAAATATGTTTCATTGAAATATGTTTTTTATTTATTTTATGAGAAAATATTATGATTATTTTTCTGAATAATTAGAAATTTTCTTTTATAAAATTAATATAATTTTCTAAATAAATATATTAACATTAATATTGAGTATTTGTTTTTTGATTTTTTTGAAAATATCGATTATTTAGTGAGTGATGAAAATGATTTTTTTTTGAAAAACTGTCATTTCGTTTCAAAAAATTAACTAATTTTAATTTACCATTATTATTTAATATGATTTAGAAGTATCATAAGTATTATTTATTAATAATTAATCAATTTAATTAAATTTAAATAATCATAATAATATATTTAAAGATATATTTATTTTTAGGTTTTGAAAAACATTTTCCTGAGAATTGTTTTAAAGAGCATAATGTTTATCCATTAGAAAAATTTAAATTAAACCTTATTGAGTAATAAATTAAATGAAAATTTTATAATATATATATATATATATATATATATTTATATTCATTTAACTATTATTTCTTATCATATAGTTGTTATATGATCACCTTATGCATGAAAAATGTATTTCTTAAGAATCCATTATTGATAAGTCAGTGAGATTAATTTTAAATTACAATCGATCATAATAAAAAATTAATTCTATAAAATAGATTAAATATTTTTATTAATAATAATTTTTTTATATTATATTTTCAACATAATATTTTGCATAATGAATAGTAAAAGAAATAATAAAAGGTTTCCATACTAAAAAATAAAAGGGTAAATATCAATAAAATTAGAGGTAAAGGGGATAATGTGGTCAAATGTTTGTAATTTTAATTGTAAAAATTTTCATCATCCTTATCTATCCTCTACTCATATATTTTTGGGTTTTTTAGGAACATGATTTCAGAGTGACTTCCCATTATAGAATAGTTATGGATATTTACAATAATGCCACTCCTCATTCCCTATGAAAGGGAACCACCTATCCTCTCCATTACAAAATTCGAACACCAATTATTTTGTAAAAATACTAGACATATATCATCAATAATTCCATCAACTTATCATATAATAATTCATTTAATTATAAATACTTTCTAGGAATTCATTAGGAATAATCATAAAGTTGTGGTCTAGAGAAGAGGTAGTAGTCTTCACCAAGCTCCTTTTTTCATCATATTTTCCACCTTCAATTATGTTCTAAAAATTACATTATAATAACACCAAAATATATTGTTTAATTAGATTTTATTAATTTAGTGACATAATATTCATTAATCTCTTGTTCTAGAAATGGGGAATCAATACCATCATTCATATGTATGAAGGACTACCACCTAACGAACTGATGTAATTCATTTTCCATCACACCCCCATAAATATTATTTATGAACACATAAATCTATATAAATGATAATATTTAAACAATATCCATTATATTACGTTAATTTATCATATACTTATTACCTCACCATCCATGAAAAAATTGACAATGTCATTCGTCTGTACGGTGGACTATGACCTTCTGAAGTGACGTGACTCATTTAGTTTTACCGCATCATGCGGATGGTATATATATGTATAGTTAAAAATATAATATTATATTTATGATTTTTTTATTCTTATATAATGATAAAATATCACTTATATTCATTCAAAACCAACACTAAAAAAATGGAAACGTTACACAAGCGTACATATGACCTACCATCTCCTAGATTGTAACATAGTTCATTTTTATTAACCATAAATCATGGTTATTTGTAAAAGAATAATTTATATATATATAATATTATTATTTTAGGATTATTATTATATATATAATCTATGAAATAACCCTTTTACACTGGATAACACATCAATATCATTTTGAAACAATTAATTTAGCGTCCTCAGCCTAGTTGGTGAGGTATCCTTAAGTGCATCCACAAGACCGAGGTTCAGAACTAGGAAGAGGCATTTTCTCTTCGGTAATGTAGCAGGCACTATAGAAGTACTGTACACTATGCGGTACTATAGAAGAATTGTAAACTGTACATGTACTGTAGTAGAACTATACATTGTGTGGGAACTATAGCAGGGTCTGTAGCAATTACTGTTCTGTACTGTAGCAGCTGAAATTTTTCACCTTGGGCCACCGGTTTTGGCTTGGAGTTCTTAAGGATTTTGGAACACCCAAGCCTTCGGGTCAGTAGGGATTTCGGGCCACCTTTAAGGACCTCGGGCCACCTCAAGGCCTTCGAGCCCCATGCAGTTGTCCGGGACACTCTACAAAAAAGGAGCTACCCCAGAAGACGATTCAAACCACGTGCGCTCACCAGAGAAGAGCCAAATGGATTTGTTAGAATGAGAGGGTATGAATATGATATCGGGACCAGCCTTTTCTTGCACGGGAAGCTTAGCCAAACGACCATGCAATGGTGGAGAGCTCCTATCTAGACACAGATGCTGGGGAGGGTCAGTTCCTTGTAGATAGTATGGTTGAATTCCCTAAGACCTTTGGGTCGTGTAATCTCCTAAGCCTATATTTCTTGTAATCTTTAGGCCTACGACACTTGTAAGGGTTCCCCCTCATCCCTTGAAAGGGGGGTTATAAAAAATCAATAAAAAATGAAGGCCCTTAGGCCATTCAGGCCAAATAAGTAATTAAGTAAATATTTAAAAAATAAAGTAAAGTATTTAAGTATAAGATATTGAACTTGTAAAAGATCCATAATAAAGAAATAAATTGGTAAAATATTGTTATAAATGTTATAAAATACATTGGAAACAAGCACGTACTGAAGGTTTGGGGTTCCATCTCAAAACATCAATGTATAAGATTCATGATTTTAATAAAACTAGTTTATTTTATATGGTGTACATAATACCCCATTACATGTAATAAAAAATTACTTTATAGTTAGAAGTTTTTTTTTAAATTATCTTATTTCACTCCGGACGTTATGATTCAGATTTTACCAAATCAGTAATGCTTTATACTTCAATGTCATTTTAATCGGGATCAATTATGTGTGAACTTACATTGTGGGAAATTATTTGATCATTATATGATAAACCCCTTTAATTTAATCATCCTATATTTCATAATTATATTTTAGGAAAATAGTACCATTTTCCTTTCTTAGGTACATTAAATTATTGAGAAAATGTAAATTACAAAATTTAACCTCATGTTTCTCTTCGTTCAAAAATCATTTTTCTGTTGAAATCCATGTTTTATTAGAAATTAATATTTATTTAATTTTATCCAATAATTTATTAAATAACTATTACCTTTTTTTCTTTTTTAAAAACTATTTAATAGTAGGTCCCTGTAATTTTATAAACAAAAAACTTTGTTTATTTTTTCTTTTAAAATGTGAAAGGAATATTTTTAACTTATATAGACTATGCAAAATTAACTACCATAATTTTCAATAAATATTAATTTATAAGTTTCTATGTATATTTTTAATGAAAATGATTCCCAAAATAATTTTTAAATTTTTTTTCTTCAAAAATTATCTTTAACGTGGAATGGTTATTTTCCTCAAAATTTATAATATTTTTAAAATTATTTATATTCATCAATTAAAAAAACATTTAATGTTATGAAATAATTCAAATAAATGTATATATGTATTATATATATATATATATATTTCTCAGTCAAACATAATTTTGCTGGATAATTCATTCATTATTCTCACACATCAAATTTCTTCATTTTGATATTTCCAGTGATTATGATATGAGAAAAGATTATGTCACCCATTTTCCATCCATTGGAAATTCTATTTTTTATCACATGTGACTGATTGCATTATGTAGAAAACAAATTTATGTAAATGAAAAGAATGTGATGGTGGGGCCGAAAATATATATCCCTCTATTTTATTTTCATTTGACATCATGTGTGGGATTAGGGAGTGATACTAATACATTATGGAACATTATCCACTATGTGATCTGTCTTGGAAGTTGAACATGGCATATTTTTATGTCATGTTTTATATTTCTTCCACATTTCTGATTATTTTGTCATGTTATAATACCATGTTATTTATGGTATTATCCAATTTCATTAATCTTGAGAGTTTTATTTTATATAGCATGTTATAATTTTGACTCACAAGTTATGATTCCTTATAATTTTATTTATCTTACTAGTATTTTTTGATCACACATTTTGTTTATTTATTCCCTAATTTATCCCATTATGTTTTTTGATCGTGAATGGTTTCAAGAGATCATTATACATAAAAAAATAAAGAGGTTTTATTTCCGCCTCACATTGATTTATTATGATCATATTATACATTAAACCCCATGCTTTACAATTATTGAGTTGTAATTAATAGTTATTCATGTTAAAATCATGGAATAATATGTATAATGGTTTGGGTTTCTATAGTTGGTAATATATTGGTGGTTTCAGAATCCTCTGGAATCTACGATTAGAAATATATAGTTAGAACCTTGTGGATATGTATAAGGGTAAGACTAAATATACAAAAATATCCTAGAATATATTTGAAGTATAAATTGGGTGGTTTATAAGAAATTACATTATTGTCTATATGCTATAAGTGGTTGTGGTTCTGGGAAATATTTATCAATGGGTAATAAATTTGAAAACTACATTTTGGTATTTACTTGAGAATTATCTAGTATGTGATAACAGGCATAATTGAGCACCATTCTTGACACTCTCGATGGATATGTTGTACAAATTAACAAACTATTAATGAAGAATTATGGCATACTTGGAAAATTTGTTAGGTTAAAAAAATAAGAAACATTAGTATAAACAACATAGATAAAAACATAGAGACTAAAATGTAAGTATATACATATTATTTATAAGTTATTCCACAAATGATTGTATGATCCCATTATGTACATTTATATGTTAATGTATTATCATTTTTTTTCTTCAAGTTAATAAAAGGAAAGAGGATAAAGTATTCCAAAAACCAATGTGATGGGTAGGGTAATGATTTTTCTAGCGTGATTCCCAACCAAATGTGAATGGTAGTTAGGAATGTTATTATAATTCAAAATTATATTTATCGAATTATTATAAACAACTATAACATAGATAAATTTCCAAACATACCAAAGAATATTAGAACGACTCCTATTGTATGTTCATGTTATAAATATGAAATATAATAGAAAATTAAATTTCCAACATTTAAAACATTTGGAAATAGGAACCACTAAAAACTCCTAAAAGGAATAGGAATATAGTTTATTTTGATAAAATTACAGTATAAATTAATTAATTTTTTAAGAACAATAATTTGTTTTGTTAACACGATGAAAGGAAATAATGTTCAAAATAAGGCACCAATAACTATTTAATATCCTAAATGTTGGGTACTTGGTCACTATCCACGTTAATGACATAATCCCATTATTATTTCATATAGTCATATCTTATGAAAGTAATTTAAGTAAATGATAAAAGTGTTTATGTGTGGGACTCAAGATTCATATTGATAAGGTATTTTTATCCAAGGTATTTTGGTTAGAAGAATAATGAAACATATAATGATTTTTTATAATATTTTTCTTAAAAAAATTCAAGAATATGATAAACGGTACTAATGATCTAGAAAGATTATTTATTTTTAAAGTGATGCTATATGTAAAAATTAATGTTTATGAAAAATATGATATTGTATTTTTTTATTGATGTTGTTATAATTATAGTCAATTAAAATTAGTTTATTTTTGGGTAAATGATGATTGGCATTAAAAACATATAGTTCAAGAATTATTATTTTATTATTAATGTTATTTTTGATGATGTTCATCATATCCAATAAAATTTTATAGGGTCTAGGTGAACATTAATATTGATATCAAATTTATTTTCCCATGGTTTTATAAAACGAGATCCTTCAATCCATGTGTAAAATCATCACTTCTGGCATGGTTTCATGTTATGAACGCACATCTCATGGGAGATAACTATGCAATTCCTACCTCTAGACTACATGTTGTATTGATTAGTATGATATGTTTTTGGAATACCTTTTTTGAGATAAATATGAAGTGGATTTTAGGACACATAATATAGGATAAAATAATTTTCAATTTTTAGGATTCTCTCGTTATTGATGATAATTTGGGAAGTATTCTACTAGGTTGATTGATATACAAACATTATGTTAAACAAAAAAAATGATTTGTGAAGAAATTTTTTACATTATAAGAGATGTAACTTGATGGGTATGTGATTACCTTTGATGTTTAAACATTATTTAAATATTATGTTATTTGTGATATAAGGTTACATTTTTATGAAATTTCATTTTCAATTCTTCAACATTTTTGGTTAATTTTAGATATTAATTTAATCATATTCAATTTGAATATTATGATAAATTCTGAAAAAAAAATTTTATTTAACAATTATAGTTGTAGTAGATTGCTACTCTATTATGAATATTATTATCTATTGAAAATTAAATATAGTATTTCAACCCTGAAAACATTCATATAGGATATTCATTACTTATATTAAGAGTTTATGTTTAAACTGATCGAATCAAAATGAATGGA
Organism: Viscum album; assembly: GCA_963277665.1. Classification (NCBI taxonomy): domain Eukaryota; kingdom Viridiplantae; phylum Streptophyta; class Magnoliopsida; order Santalales; family Viscaceae; genus Viscum; species Viscum album. The sequence continues at coordinate 2,129,205,498 of OY728119.1, forward strand.
TGAAATTGTGTTTATGAAATAAAAAATATCATGTAGATATTCTAGTGTTATATATCTTGATATAATATGAATACCTCAACTATTGGAGAAGTATTTTGAAAAAAATCATATTACCTTTACATCTAATGAATAAAAAATATTTTAATTCGTCATCGATTTATGATTTTGTGGTTATTAACATTATATTTATCATTTATTTTATTATGACTAATGATCTATATCACTCTCTCTAATTATTGACCATTTTATTCCATGCTTATATTTTTAATACCCACTAATTTTCCACTGTCTAGAAATATAGTAATTTTATGACCCAAATATATCCACATACATTTTTTAAATAGTAATTTATGTTAACCCCTTTTACAATATGTGTTTTTCACAAATGAATTTTTAAATACCCAACCCCTGATTACTAAACACAATTTAGAAATTGTGAGTTTGAAAATTGTTTAAGGGGGTCAATGGAAACACCCTAATATTTTAGAACATATTTATCTATAAATAAATTTTATTTCGTTGATATGTTTTTCCTAACACACCATTGAGTTTAAACAAACCATTTTATAATATTAAAAAGTTATTATTAAAATGTGACCCATGTAACCTAGCTGATAAATTGTTGGGAATGAATAATATTAATTACATTATGAAATATATATAATTTTTCCACTCAATTTAAATTTATTTATAAATTCTCAATAAATAATTTCTCAAAATTTAATAGTTAGATTTTATTCAACAAAAATAATATGTTCCCATCAAAAAGGTTATTTATTCATTTTATGAGTAAATATTATAATTAATTAGTGGATATTTTAGAAAATATAATTTATAAAATTAACATAAATTTTGAAAAAATCAAATTTATATTATCTTAGGGTTAACTGTTTATTATTTTTCAGAAAATATTTATTTTTCCATTAGTAGTGAAAAATACTTTTTTATGGTAAAACTATTATATCTTTTTAAAAATTATAGAATTTGAATGTCCATTTATTTCTTAATACGATTTAAATTTAAATTAATATTTATTTATTTATATTGATTCCAATTAATTACATTTATATAATCATTATACTTGATTTTAATATAAGTACATTTTTAATGCTTTAAAACACTTTTTTCTATAAACTATTATAAAGTGAGTAATGTTTCTCTATTTTTTAAAAAATAAAAACCCCATAATGGGGAATTATTTACAATGAATTTAATATATATATATATATATATTTATTTAAATTAATTTAATACCTTTTAATTTCCCTATAGTTATTTGATGATTATCTAAATCTTGATATATAAATTTCATGAAATACATTTTTTCGACCCATGTACGTATTTAGGTTTATATTAAATTATATCAATTAAGCGAATTTAATGTAATAAAATTGATTCTATATTTTTATTAATATTAATTTATTTTATCTAATATAGATAAATATAATTTTGTTTCATACTAAATAGAAAATACATTAAAAAAACTTACAGTGGTGAAAAATTTATGAGGTTTAAAGTTAGTAACCGTAGCCTTAAAGTGGATAAAATGTTCATTTTAAATGTTAGATATGTGTATCATAATTATCTGTCCTACAGTACTTTATTTTTAATTATTTTAGTCACTTATATTTTGAGATTATTTCCATTCTTGAATTGTTTTCAGTATTTATATGAAGACCACTCCTCCTCCCTTAGAAAATTCAAACCCCTCTCATCTATTTTTCACACTTAAAAAAACCATTGGGATGGCCAATACCCTCCCTAATAACTTAATTAATTTCCTCATCCCATCCAATAATAATTTTTAGATTCATTAATCCAATCAAAGAAGGCTTAATGTATAATCTTAAATAGGTGGTCTATAGAAGTGGTAGTCTTCACCAAGCACCGTCTTTTTTAATTATTTTCCCCATTAATTTATTTATTTAAAAAATTAAAATATAATAACACCAAAATACATTATATAATGCGATTTTATTATATTTATGGGGTAATATCCATTCATATCCTCTTCCATCTATTGGGATACATAATCTTCATTTGAATATACGATGTACTACCACCTCACGAATCGATGCAATTTTTTTTATATCATCGCCTCTCATAGATATTCTAGATTATGGAATTAATGTTTATATATCATAAACATTACTTATTAAAAACTACGTAAAATTAATATATCAAATAATTTCTTACCTTAATATCCATGGAGAAAATTATAACATCAATTGTGTAAACAATGGATTACCACCTCATGAAGCAATGTGATGCAATTTATTACAAAATCGCATTGGTTGTATATGTAAGTGTATTTAAATCAATAATATTTTATTTATCATATTATTATTATTATGTAAATATAAAATGATATCCACCTTCTATACGACATTATCATTGATAAATAGAAATGTTACACAAGTGTATGTATGACCTAATGCATCTACGATTGTAATGTAGTTCATTTTTTTATTACCATTAATTGTGGTTGTATTAAAAGGTATAATATATTAATAAAAATGAAAATTATTTAATTATTATTATTCTAGATATTATGTAAAAATGATTCCTTCTTCCTTCATAAACACATATACATGATTTTGAAATAATGAACTGAGCATCATCAAAAAACCCAACATAGACATAACTTATTTAGTAAATAAATAAAGAATTAAAATAAATTTAGTATATCATTTAATTATAAGGGATTAAAAATGTAAAATTTACTTTTGAAAAATAAATTTTCATATATTTTTATTACACATAAGATAAAATGCATACCTAAAAATCCTAGACATGAGGTAAGGGTTTTTGTCTCAAAACTTATTCCTTTGGGACACATGTTCTATTATACACCGAATTTATTTTATGTAATTTATAAAATAAAAATTACATATTAAACCATTAATACTTCATAATTCAAGTTATTTTATGTTATAATTAACTTTTCTAATTAAATTTGGGTAATGATTTAAATGTTACAAATGATCTAAGGGTTTTTTCTTCAATCTCATTTTAATCGGGATTGTTTCTACATAAATTTAATTCAAAGTAAATATTTTATTTTGTATAGGAATCACATTTAATTAACATTTATTATTATTTTTATGATGTATTCATGTAATAGTACCATTTTACTCTCTTAGTATCTTAAAATTATTGGGAATATGGATAAAATAGAACTTGAATTTATTTCTCTTCAGCCAAAAATCTATTTTCCTTCCAAATCCATGTTTTAAAAAAATGTTTTTAAGAATGTTATTATTATTCTATAATTATTTATTAAATAAAATGTAACCAAGTTTTAATATTAAAAAATAATTTAATTTAAACTTGTAATCATTTTCTGAATAAGGCAATATTTGACTTTCCTTACAAAATGTGAATGGAATGTTTTTTTAACTTATACGACATGTATGGAATTACCGAGAATAATTTTATTTAAAGAATAATATATATGTTTTGAATGATATTTTAAATGAATATAATTTCCAAAATATTGGTTAATTTTTTTAGATAATTTTATTTTCAAAGTGCCAAATTTATTTTCCTCAATAATGTTTTTGACTTTTTAATAGTATTTATCTTCATCAATGACAAAAAAACCGTCATATTTGATAATAATTATAAAATATATATAAATTTATCTTAAATATATACATTTCTTAGTATTCCATCCTTTTAATGGGGTAATATATTCTTTATGACCACTTCTCAAATTTCATAATTGTGAAATTTTCATTGATTATGATGTGAGGCAATATTATGTAACCCATCTTCATTACAAGGGTATGTATTATTATTATTCCTTATGTGGCTCACATATGATTATATAAGAAATTAATTTCATGGGTTTTATCTGAAATATATATCCCTACAATGCATTATATAATGTTTTAGTCTCGTGAGACTTCATGTATGTTATTATAGAGAGATCTTAATCCATTATGGAGCTATATCCACAATGTGTTATTATATCAACAATTATCCATGACTCATGTGTATGTAATATTTTTCATTTCATCAACATTTTCTATAATGTCAAGATCTTATGATGCCATATTACTTATGTTATTCCCCCATCTTATTACTTATGAGACTTCTCCTTTATGATAACATGATATACATTTGAATCACAAGCAGAACATCATTTTCATGTTCATTACCGTAATGATAATTTTATCTCACCCATTTTTTCTATGTTTCCCTTGGTTAACCCACATGTTTTTAGGGGATTAAAAGTATTTAGGAGACCATTATAGTGAATAAATTAATGATTTTTTTTACCTCAACATGAAGCATTATGAACCTTTTCATCCCAAGGAACAAGGACCAATGATATTAGAGTTGTAATTTATATTTTCTTTTTCAAAAAACATGTAAATATATATCTTAAATTAACTTATTATTACAGTTATTACATTCTTGAGAAATGATTTATAAGATCTGATGTGTCCCCCTTGGGGGATCTAGCATTATTTGTTAAAAAATATGAGATAATATTGAGGCTTCATGTGGATAATTATTTCTCGAATCAGCTAGAAATAATGATTACATACTCATTTATGAGGATATATGACATCTTTAGCTATTTAAGTTTATTATATTGTTATTGATAATTGATCTAATATTCACATACCATTAGATGAGATTTGAAAAGGATTATATTCTATAGGTAACATTCCAATTTTGGTATAGTAATTATATATTTTGGGTGTTTCCTTCTGGTGTGACGAATTCCCATACAATTTTCATTGAAATTATGAACTAGATCTTCCATCCCTTCTTGGAATGGTTCATGGGTTTTGATTTAATAATATATAATTTAATTTGTTTTTGAGGAGGTTCCCAAATATCATTTGATGATGGATCTATAATTACTCTAGGAGTATCTATTATTTACTATGCTCTAGAAGTATAAGTTTTTTGTCCCAAAGGATTACACTAGGGGGAATGTCATCTTAGAGTATGGTGTTGATATGTACTCAAAACGATTAATGTAGTTCATAAATGGGATAAACCCAAGAGTATGTCAAATGTGTGTAGTTTTCTTTGTTTGGAAGGGTAATTTTAGAGGTTTGTCATGGAATTTTCATGGATTTCATCCTCTTTGACTTCCTTTGTAATGAAATGGAATCTGTTTTCCTTGTCTGAGTAGTACCATAAAAACATCATAGAGATATGGTAATTTTTGACTAGTTCAATGTGTTGAGAATATCATATTAGGGTATTGAGTATATGTTATTTTATGAAACCTTAGGATATAGACATAGTTTTGTGTCAGTGAAATGTCATGAAGTGATTTATTATGGGTTGTTGTAGTTGTGACACCCTAGGAAAACATTGTGACCAATGAATTTTAGTTGTAAGAGGTAGTATTCTCCATGAATATGTAGATGTGTTATATTCTTGGTTAGTGTTTTATTAATTATACCTACCACCAGAGTCTCAAGTAAAACGTCACCCATATTATTTTTAACCTAAGACAAATGAATTGGTTATATTTTATACAATAATATGACATTAATATTATTTATACTCTAGGGATTGATAAAATAATGTTAGGATACCTTATAAGGAAATCCCATTATCACATAGTGGAGGTTGTGTTAGTGTAGTTAGCCAAATTATTGTTGACCTTGGTAAATGAGAGAGGGAGATATTTTCTCCAGTCGATGGTGGAAAATCCAACACTTCATCAAAATGTGATAGAGTCTTAGTTAGGGGATGTTGACTCTGAAGATCTATGTGACATAGTATCCTTAGGAGATTCACCTCATATATTTAATGATGGTGGGGATCATGCCATCCCTTTCTTGGGATGTGAAGTTGTTTCAGTAACATATCCTATGTATGTAATAAGGGAATTTCATAAATGCCCATTTTTTGTACATCTAAGAGTGGAAAAGATATAAAAATTACGTAGGAGGATGTTTTGGTGGGATTAAATGAGGTGTTGTGTTTCCATGTTCGTATCTTGATTTCATACATATCAGTTGGTAGAGGCTAAACATCTAGTTCTAGCTAGTCTCAATCAGCATATTGATATTCCATTATGGAACTAGGATAAAATAACTATGGATTTTTTGTATGCGGAATCCATAGATAGTGAGAGGAAAATTTTCTATCTAGCCAATTATTGACTGACTTAAGAAGTCAACAATTGTTTTCATGGGGAAGAGTTTGGTTGGGGGTTTAAGGGAATATATACATGAATGATACTATCAAACTCCCTAGGTTACCAAATTATATTGTCTTAATCCATGATGTGTGGATCATGTCTTGTTTATAGACTTGTTTTCTTGAGGTTTTTTGACTCATTTATTGATGATCACATGGTTTCAACCCTAGAGAGATGTATAGTAGGAGTAGACCATCAATGTGTATAATTCCATGTTGTGTTATTGTGTGTTGAACATCATCCAAATCTTTGTGGATCACTTACCAAATAGAACACCTACAAAAATTCTACCATTGCACTATTTCAATGGAACCATTACAGGCACTGTAAGGCAGACCATACAGGTCATCCTTATGTTAGAGTGATATTAGAGAGACATTATTTTTTGGAAAAATAATAGTGTAGGTAATGATGAATAATGTATTGTGGTATATTTTCAGATATCATGTGATGGATTTACCATTTAATTTGATTAACATAAATAAAAGTATAGGGAGAATGGTAGAAAGATGAGCATCTCACTGAAGAAATAATGTAAAATATAATAAATGTATTATCAAGTGATATATAAAAATATAAAAATATAAAAATAATTATTTATAAAGGGGTGGATGGAGGACTGTATTCCAAAAATTTAAAACTAAAATTGTATGATACCCCCTAATAAATGAAAATATTTAATTATATCACATGAATATATGAATTAAATTAAAAGTAAGAGTATATGAACGCATCACGAAAATGATTTCAATATTATTTCATTACCAAAATTTAATGGAATTGTAATAAAATATTATAAAGGTATTTAATGAATCAATGTACCTGAAAAAGTAAAGGATATGTGGTATAATGATTAGAGTATAGAAATATTATAATATACTTGGCGAAAATCCAAATAAAAATTTGATACCTGGATGATTCCCATTCGCAATTTGTAATGTTTTACATGAGTGAAATTATTTGGATGGTAGTATAAATAAATATATATCCCCAAATAATGATGGTAAACTTAAATAATAGGATTTAAGAAAGACTATATAATAAGAAATTGAGTATTGGGAATATGAGGGGGGAGAGACTATAATCCCAAAATGCAAAGAAAGTGTGTGAGTCTTCTCTCTCCTCAAATCAAAAATCATAATGGATACTCCTTGATATAATTACCAATATTATTATATAAATTAATAACAATTTATAGAACATGATTATTATTTATTTCATTCATCATGATCCCATTATATTCTTTTATTAACAATTTTTTAGATTAACTATATTCTTGCGGAGAACTCATAAATATTTGTTATATGATGTTAATGGTATATGGTTTCTTTACAACGAGTTAATAAGCTCTATAATAATCAATATATAAATATTATTTCGTTTTACATGTTAAATATTTCCCTAATATAGAATATTTTATAATATATGTATGTTTAGATGATATCATATCTAATTATGTTCATCTGTGTTGTTTTTAGTCCACGTTGAAAATAATTTGACATAATTATTTTATATTAATTTCATTATTAAATAATATTAATCATGTTATAAAAGAATCATTATTGGTTTTTGGTGTAGCAGAAGCATGCAGTAGTGGGAAATATATAATTTATTTAATAACCATTTTCCAAAACCATAAGTGAGGATCATGCAGGTCCAGTTTATAATTAGTATATTTAGTATATAAATAAATGAATACTTATCATTAGTAATAGTTGATATAGACTAATGTTGATCATCTAAAAATAACCTCTCATATTACCATTATTTCACTGTGAGGTTCCATGTATAGAATCCCTCTAGTGGTGATCCATGCACTCTTCTATGATCCCTAAGAAATTCCAATCGATCTCAGATTGCCAACGTGGTGATTAGTGTATCATGCATTGTTCATTCATGATTCATTGTTCATCAGTATTGAAAAAATCCTTCTTTTATTTATAATATTTTATATGGAGATAAAAGGAAGGTTCGAGAGATAATTCATTTCTTGAAACAATTCTCTTTTTTTGATTTCACACCAATGCACCACTTAATAGACATAACGTTATATTTATTGAGCAATGTTTTGGGTTAAACTCATAATATAATTTCATTATAACTATTATATAATATTATAAACTTGAATGAAACACTATCCCACAACATAGAAATATAATTATTAAGTTTTAGTGTATTCCAACTTGCCAAAATTGATAAAAAATATTTATCAGATTATAAATAATTAGTTATAACTGGTCATGGTCGTGGTGCTTTTGAACTACTTGGTATTTATTGAATAAAAAATAAATATTTTATTTGTGAATAAACATTTTATTAACTTACCGAGAATAAATATTTTTTAAATATTCATTAAAACAAATAAACATGTTTTCAATCACATGTGAGTGAAAAAATATTCATTAAACATAAACGATCAATATTACATGGGAAAAAGTATTCTTCAATATTGTGAATAATAATTTTCCCTTAATAAATTTAAAATTATATTTAATTAAGAACAATATAAATACTTACAGTGTGACCAATATGATTCTTTCTCATTAATCGTAGTTAGGATTTCTTTAAGTCCAATATTACTATATATTAATGGGTCAAGACAACTAAGTAAAATAAAATAATGTCACGATGTTGAAAATACCAAAGGAATGCTCAATGTGTAATATAATAATGTTACCACAATATATCCTCAATCAAGTTTCACATTCATGTATCCAACCTATATGCTTGATATATAATTCATTCACTATCTAAAATCATCATAATGTTACATAGTGAATATGAAATTTAGGGTGAATGTCATAATAAAATCAATGTGTTGTGATATTATATTCTATAAAGATCGAAGGGAAAATACTTCCTTGACTTATCCATTAATTGAACGTCAATAATGACCATCCCAACATTCCCTTTTTCATACCTATATACAGAATGAATGTTTTCGTTAATAAATACATGTGTGAGATTCATGACATGCAACAAACATTATATTAATGTCTAGGGACCATTGAACATGATTTAATATAGGAATATATGATGACATCAAAACATGAAGACTTAATTCTAGAACATCTCTTTCCATAATATCCCACCATGGAGATTAACAAGTGAAAACCTCATGAGATGAATCATTATCCACTTTTGAGTACTAAAACCTAACGGTCTAAATACTGTTTTTTCATTATTGATGGTTTTACAAATACAAAACTATATTATGAATATTGTCATTGAACATCAAGGTTCCCATCATAGTGGGTAAATTCAAAGACCTTATCAATGGAACATATACTCTAGGATATTATTACATTATATTCATGTAGAAACATAAAAAATTTGAAATAATAAGTTTTATTAATATTAAATAAATCAAATATACATGTAATAAAGGTTACTTTAGTTTTTCTTGGGACACCAAATTCCCAACAGTCCCACCTAGACTACAATAAAATTCCTAAGACATTAATTCTACAAGATCTCCATGATGATCCATTTTCTACATATTCAAGGATTTAGTGAAGGGGTATACCACATTATCTTTTGGGGAAATAATACTCTTTTCATCATCACCTAACATTCAAAAATCCCCAATGAGTTTATACTTTTGATGACGGTGTTTCATATAAGGGTGTTACCTTGTCTATTTAGTGAGATCCACCGTAGTAGTAATATCACAATAACATGAATGGATATTTACTTCAACATTCAATGTCAAGATCTAGGAATACTTTTATCTTCCATAATTCTTATTTACCAACCTCATAAGCAGAAATATACTTATACCCTTATGTAGAATTTATCACCACAACCTATATTGAACACTTCCCACTCACAGAACCTCCAATAAAAGTGAATATTTGTCCTATTTGTGACATTATGTCATCATTATCATTTTGTAAACTAGTATCTTCATATCATCTGATGACTAGGTCATGACATCCTATATAAATACAGAACATGCCCTTAGTTTTCATCAGATACATAGGGGTAGTATTTAATTCCATCCAAGGGATGTAACCTGGATCAACTTAATATCTTACTACTGCACAAAATATGTAGGCTACATGTATCGTAGTACATAGGATAACTAACATGACATGACCAATAACTGATGAAGAAGGAATCTTTCCCAATCTATTTCATTGCTCAAGTTTCTAAGGATTCATTTTCCTAGAATGTAAAAAATATTATAATGCTGTAAATAATCCATCATTGGAATGTTCAATTTTAAATCTATTTAATATATTTTCAATGCATATATATTGTCTAGGGGGGGAAGCTCTTAGATTTCACATTATGGATGTTGATCCCATGAGTATATGCTTCCTCACCAGTGTCCTTTATATAAAATTATTTTATTCAACCATTAATTAATAGAATTAATGTTTGGTGTTCTATTTCAATGAGTAATATATCGTCAACATATACTATTATGAAAACAATTGTATCCATAATAAACATTTTATTTACAAAAGGATGATACTAATTCTTTATAAAACCAAATTCTATTATGAATTTATCAAAATGTATTTTCTATTACCTGGTAACTTACTTTAATCCATATGTTTTTTTTTGTAATTTTCATATAATTTTTCCATATTTTGGACTTACAAACCCTTTGTGTTTATCCATATAGACATATTCTTGAAGGTTCCCATTCAAAAATTATTTGTAGACCATTATCTTCTTAATCCCATAGTCATGGTTATCTGAAATGGAATTTTTAATTATAACGTATTTCATCACTCTAACTAGTGGAAAATTATCTTCATTGTAAATGTGTTGATGCTGTTTAAAAAATATCAACCAGTCATGCTTTATAGGTACTAAATTTATTGTCTATGTAGGGATTCTTCTTGAATACTGATTTTAATCCAATGGGATTTTCATCTGATGGATGGTATAACAAAATATTGATTTTCTTTTGGTACATGGAATCTATTTTAGAATTAATCAATTCATTCCATATGGAATAATATATGCCACTTATTGCATTCTTGTAGTTTATAGGATCATTTTAATCAACTAATAATGTGTCACCATCCTTGGTGACTAGGAAAACAAAATTTTCATGCTCTCTAAATTCACTTATACTCCTATTTAGTACTTGTGTCTCGAAAATAGTTTCATCTTCTACAGGTCTTCTGGGAATCTATTCTGATACCAACTATTTTGTGTCGTAAGCCTCTACATCATCAATGTCTATCTTAATAAAAGTATCAAGTTTATATACGTTCTCCCTCTCAAGAAATATAGTGTGTCTTGACACTATAACATTTTTGATTGAGGTTCATATAGGTCATATCCCCCCATTTTTTAGGGCGCCCTATATTGGTATAATTTGTGTCATGGGGAGAATTTTTGTTACCTAAAGAGGCCTTAAAACTTAGTTCTTCCTCACACATGTAAATATGATAACATGTTTTTTCATCAACTCCAAAATTCAAATGGAATAAGAATTATTGATTTATTTGGTAATTATATTAGTATATGTTCTTTTTTTATAACATGTATCCCCAAAATATTAATGTAATAATTGCATGAAACATCATTGATATCACTGTGTCCAACAAGGTGAGATTTATCAACTCATCTAAACTATTCCTCTATAATGTGTATAGAGGAGTGAGGTGAGATATGAACCCAAAATTTCATATGTAATCAATTAACTGTTGATTAATATATTATCTACGATGTTCTGATTGGGGTTTCTTAGTCATCTTACCATTATGGTTCCCAACTATATTATTTAACTCCTTAAAATATTCAATGTAATAAATCTTATACCTCATTAAGTAGATAGATCACTAATATAAGTTATAAAGTATGAGTACCCACCCCTTTCATCGATAATTAATCGTCCACACACAAATGTATGTATTAATTCCAAATGTTCTTTGGTATTTCCACTTTTCCTAGTAAATGGGTATTTGTTATTTTTTCTCTGTAAACACACATGGCATACACCATGTGATTTAGGTTGAAAAGAGTCCAAATATCCATCTTGATTTAGTTTTTTCAAGTTCATTTATTTACATGACAAAGTTAGTGATGCCAATATTTGGTCTCATATGAGTCATGTGAAGTAACATTGTTATTCATTTCAATTACTTGGTTCTTATAATCCAAAATATAAATATCGTAATTTAAATTCACTTTATAATACCAAATACTATCTTTATAAAATAATATAAATTTTTTACTATATTTGATAATAGATCCAGTTGTATCAAGTATGGATACAAAAATAATGGTTTTGGTAATAAATTCAACATTGTAAAATAATTTCTAAACAAAGATCATTCTAGTTAGAAAAGTGAGGTGGTAGTCTCCAATATATATAATAGAGAGTATATATCTATTGTATGGTAGCATATCTACCTCACCTCTGTCAATATTTATGAATCTACATGGTTTCTATATTTTAATATATATTTGAGCACCACAATCTATATCAAACAGAAAATATTTATAAATAGATAAATTTTACTCAATAATAAATGCACCTAAATCATTTCATTTCTTATTTATCTTGGTGTAGTTTTTCTACTAGGGTCCCTTCTTACATGATCCAAAATAGACAACCTCCAATACTATTGATTTCCCCTTAATAGTCCTCTTTATAAAATGACAAGAAAACGTTTTATATTAATGTTCTCCCATTTCCCTTTCTAATTTTCCACAATAAAGAAGGAATTGTTTTCACACTTTTAATCCTTATCTACTTAGAAATGATGAGTTAGAATACCTAACATAGAGATCTCCATGATGTTTATATAAAAAATAATTTCAATGTTTGAGAAGCTCTAAGGGAGTTTTTCCTAAATGAGACCAGTACCCAATTCTTTAATGAGTTTTACTTCTAGAACCTCTACGAACTCAATGTATCAAATGAGAATGAATATGTGTGGTCGTGTTTTTGAAACCTCTACATAGTTTCTCTAAATGGGATCATTGAGATATCAAACTATTCTTATATATATCTCTCTAAGTAAAGACCAAATAAGTTCATAGTATTGTTTTAAACATCCATTCTTTTATGAGATATCACGAGTTTACTATACATAAATGAAAATCATTAGATATTTATAATAAAAAACATATTTCTAATGTTTCTCATATACTACAAACAGTTCATTACTCACCTTATTAGATGGAGAATAAGGAAATCATGATTCTAGAATGAATGATTTCCCTTCTTGGAACAAAACAAGCCAAATGAATCATTACTATTACTAGAAGTGATATAATGTTAAGATAATTTATTTATATAATATAGATCGTAGGGATAATGTGGATAATGATCATGCAATTTTATTCAATAATTAAATGATTTGATTATTATTATTTTTCATTATTTACAAATTATGTGAGAAATAATAATCATTTGGATTTAATTATTTATTAAATCTCCCTCATTTTTATCTTACCCCCATATCCCAAAAAATTGATCTCATAATTTTTAATTTCTGGGCAATACTATTGTAATGTATCCATATTTCCAATTGAAAACCCCCAAAAGGTTTCGCCAATCCACATAAACAAAACACCATGATATTATAAAATAAGACCTATGTATTTGATAGTGTGTATAACACGCTACACATAGCACTTAAGGTAATATAATATCCCAAGACCATAAAATATAATTAATATTTAAAAAAATTATCTATATTTCAATGCACATGATACTTAGTAAGAATTTATCACTGGTAAAAAAGAGTTTCTTCGATGACTTGTGTTACATGGAAGACCAGGTTTTAATGAACAACAATATATTATAAAAATATTGTTATTTATTATAATAATACATAACATAGTAGTTACATTAGTGGTTATGAATAGTATTAACGAAATTATAAAAAATATAATTTTACACAAATATAAAATTAATTAATTGGATTGAAATTAATTAAAAATAAATATATGAATAAATTGAATATAAATGGAATATTTTTATAGAAACTAATTTTTGTGCCGCCAAAGATGTTTTATCCAAATAAATTAAATTTATTACAATTATTGAGTGATGTTAATGTCATATATATTTTATATATTCAATAAAATATTATTATTATTCATCCTATGTATTTTATAGGCATAATATAAAAATAAACCGAGTATTACACTTAAAAACTATATTTTTATAATGAAACTTTTACCACCATTCAATGGAGAACATATATTATATAAATGTTTTCTAATTTTATAGATTGTATATGTCAAAATAATCTAAAAATGTTAAATTTGATGATAAAAGTTTTCTTATGGTAAAAGTATTGTATTTTTTGTGAAGTATCATTTTATAATGAATATTGAAACATACTGAATTTTAATTCAAAAAAGATTTTTCATATAATTTATTTACATTGATAAATAAATTGTTTATTTTGGTTTTATATATTAAATATAAAAATATTATATAATTTAATCCAATTTAGGTCATTATAATCAATATCACATTGAAATTTTATATAAAAATATTTAAATCTTTTGAATGTTTCAAATTAAAAAACTTGTATTACAATCAGGTCTGTGGGATTAATATTAAAATAATTTGTACCTCTTCTGTGATTTAAATTTAGAGAAAATGGAATAAATAATTGGAATAAGAATAATTTATAATATATAATAAGGTCAAATTTTTTTTTGAAAAAAATATTTTTGAATGTTTTAAAAACTAATTACCATAATTAAGATGAAAATTTTCATAACAAATGACTAATCCATAAAATAAGGTTATAAAATGATCTTTACACCTGATCAAAATCCATTGTAAGGACATATTTATATCCTATAATCCATTGTATCTAACTTTATTCATTCTTTTAGCAACATTCTAAAGAAAAAATGTGGTTGGAATTCAATATTCTAAAATTTACAAGAGTGTCACACCTCTTCCACTATAAAAATGTACTTCGACCTCCAAATTCCTTACACCTATAAATAAAAATTGGATCATTCAATATATTCCAAAATATATTATCAAAGTCCATATAATAAAACTATGAGTCTCAAATTGTTCATAAATCTAGCCAATTTATCACTTTGGATCAAACCAAAACGAGTTACCCGATTAAGAGGTAACATCATTCCTCATGATCTATAAATTTATTTATTTTCTACACTATTTAAATTAATATTATAAAAAGATTATATATTCAAAAAATATCCTCAATTTAATTTTATTTTTTATTATAAGGAATCTACCTATATTTACACAAACATCCATATAATGGGTAATGAACATACCATTTATTTATACATCGAACTATAGCCTCACGAAAAAAAGTTGTGAGTTTTTCTTGTAATGCCTATCATGGATGAGAATTATGATGGAAAATATATTTTTAAATGTTATATATGATATTTATAATTTCGTTATAAAAATCTAAATCTTTTATAAGACATTCTTCTATGAACTCCATTTTGTTGAAATACAATATCATCATTTCTGGAAATGAAAACTACCACCCCCTCAAAGTGGAGTGAATTGTTCACAGCATACATGGAATGTAAAAATGATGGGTTAAATAAAAAAATTTAATATTTATTTAATATATATGGTTCTATAAATATAATATATATATATATATATTATTTCATTATTTTAGTATGAAAAAGAAATGAATGTAGCGTTTATTTGTAGGTACAACCTAACCTCTCCAAGAATGGTGCATTTTATTCCTTTCTCCAATTACTATAGATTATTATAAATACATATATGAAGAATATATAATTAAATAATGTTTTAAATTTTATATATTATTAAATAATGTTAAATATACAAATAAAAATATGTAAAAAGTAGAATCATACTCAAAAGACTATGCAATTAACACCCAAAATAATGAAAATAATAAAAATAATTAAATATTGTTATCAAATGGATAATAAGATTTTATAAACATGAATATCCTTATAAAATTTGTTATTAACACTCTTAAAACCATTATGAAATAATTTAAATTTAGTTTTCCCAAAAAATTCATGGTATGGTATTTTCATCACACTTGTTACATTTGTGAGATAAATGTCATAATCGCCACTAACTTATTTGGTGTGGTGTATATAATGTACATTTTCATATATTATAACATGAATTTAAAAATATTATTCCTATTTAAAGATTTTATTTAATTTTATTCCTTCATCAGGATTATTATTCAATTTTTTCTAAGTGGTGTGATACACTTTGGAATGATTAAATATTATTTTCCTCAAGAATAATTTTAATGATCTTTGGATGGTCTAATTCTATTTCATGGGGTTATACTAGTTCACTGTAGGCATTAATATTCTATGAATATGTGTGTAATAAATATTTACAATCAATTTTGTATTTTTAACTTATTTTATATGGATTTCAAATTGACACACATACTCTATTCATTGGTTGGGTCTCACTTCAACATTATTGCCTTTTCTGGGGTTTAATTTACAATTTTATTTTGTTTGGGAATGTTTATAATTGAATTTATATTAGAGGAAATCATTTGGTATTTTTATAATAAAACATTTCATTTGATTCACCTCTGTTTATTCATGGACCTTTTCAAGTAATAGTACCATTTTACCACACTTTGGTACTCAAAATTGTCTAAAAAATATTTGTAAGAAAACACAAGCTTATTTATATTTTTAGTTTGAGAACCTATTTTATTCTAAAAAATATATTTTTTAAAAAAAAAATCCAAAAATATATTTCTATTCCAAAATTATTTATTAAATAAATTTGAACCCTTTTTTCTTTGACTAATGTTTTTACA
Source organism: Viscum album (assembly GCA_963277665.1). NCBI lineage: Eukaryota > Viridiplantae > Streptophyta > Magnoliopsida > Santalales > Viscaceae > Viscum > Viscum album. The sequence goes on from OY728119.1 coordinate 2,129,222,442, forward strand.
GTAATTAACATGAATATTTCAGAACAAGTCATTTTTTGAACCATTTTATCATTAAACTGGAATGTTATTTTTTACTCGTATGATATGTATGGATTTCCTCATTCATATCTTCAATACATCCATTGCATGTTTAAATGGTTATTTAAAAAACATATTTTCAATATTTTTGATCAATGAAAATGATTTTTAATATTATCAGTTATCTATACTAAAGCAGGCTTATTCGTACCCTGCGTGTCACACTCTCCTTCTTCCACATAACACGTCATCCCCCCCACTTTTCCAACCTCTGTCGCATGACACCTTCACCCCCGCCCCCCCCTGCGCGCTCTCCCCTGCTTCCTCTGGATTAGGGTTTAGCAGCTACCGACATCCTTCGATATTCCTGCTACATTTAGTTTCCTACCCTTGCCTTCGATTTTTTTCTTCACCTTCGACCAAGTCTTCTCATCCATCTGCCACTGGTCTAGGTTCATTCCTCTAAACCTATGTTTCCTGCCACTAACGTCAGCCCCCTACCTCCACAACATTCCTCGGTGCCTCCGGCTTCACTGCCTCCTCCCCCTCAACCTTCTTTGTCTAGGGTTCCCGATTTCTTATTCTCCTCGTTCAAAGAACCACCAGATATTTCTCATGTTAACTGGGACATCCTTTCCATCTGCCTATACCTTTGTCAAGATATTCTATTTCAACATCAGCATAGTCCTGCAATAATCGACTCCAAACTATTCACTTCAACAACCGACACAATGCAAATTTACATCAATGGGACATCCTTTGGTTGTACATGGGTGCGGCTCGTGAATTGCGTTTTCAATATGGGAGGTAACCCTAAATTTACATTGTACTATCATCGATTCAAACCACCATAAGATATTTCTCCCGATTACTTTTTACCATAACTACGAGAACCATTCATGTTATTATTTTGGTAGTGCTACTCCCAACAACTCATACAATATTTCCTTCCCTCCTAAGCTACTACATCATCTAAATTGTCTATCTGTTACAGGTAAAATATCTTCACACCTACAGATCAGAGAAGGTATTCTGCACCTGCGACAGCTTTAGTTTTATTCACCATTACAAGGATAAAGATATAACTATTTTAGTTTTCTCCTTTGAAAACAATTTAAAATTATTTTATCTATGCTCTTAATTTTTCAGTATGTATATCTGGCTAAGAATTTATCGTATGTCGCTATTATCCCAATTCATATTTGGGTCCCCCTTTTTTCAAATTAACTATGTGAGCGAGATTAACCCCCATTATTTATTTTTATCTTAGTTTTGTCTCATTATTTGAACCAAGTTATGTCCAATAATATTTCATTAACAATATTTCCATTTATTCTACATTGAATTATTGTTAAAATGGTTCCCAAAGAGATAATATTTCTTCTTCTATTCAGGTTGCTTTATCAGCATCTCCGATTATTGAATGTGATGGTAATAATGATTCAAGGTAATTTTTCATTTAACATAATTGTTTCATTTCAATTTATTTTTTCATAAATTGATGTGGTTGATTTTATCAAAAAATTTATTAATATTTCCAACCATTATTTTCAATGGTTTTGGCCATTGATAAAATTTTTAGAAAGTTATTTTATCATTGTATTCAATTTTTTATAAGCATGCACCATTTCTTATATTGATTATTTATTCTTATATATTTTTTTATTAATTATAATTTAAATATTGTTCACTTCTGCTGCTTACTCAGGTATGTGACATGGAATCCCTCATATATAGTGCTTTTCTTCAATGTAACATGTTGTTTATACACCTGCTACGCACAACTCCAAGGGTGAATTACAAAATGAAAAACCATATCTATCAGCACATACAAATCATGCTACAATATGGGTTTTCATTTTGAAGATGAATTCCATTCATATGCTTACCTTTTTAAATTTTGATTATGAACATAAATGTACGGTTAGATATTTTATTTCTAAGGATATTTCTGTCATCTATGAAATCATTTACTATTGAAAATAATGTTTTCATTATTATTTTATAAATTTATATTAACTACATAATTTTGGATATATAAATATTTGGATTGCATTATTTTGTTATACTGGCCTTTTTTCATTTTTATGATGAACATAAGGGTAAGGGGATATACTTCATTTATAAGGATTCGTAAACAAATTAATTCCCCCATGGGATATTACGTGATCTTTATAACTTGTCTATTTCATGTATATCTTCATTACACCATTCTCACCCAGTTATAGTTCCAAGGAGGTCTTCTGCACCCACTACAGCTTCACTCAACTAGTTTTTAAATGATATGTGAAAAACTATAAGGTAACATCAAAACCAAATCATTATTACATAACAAATGAATCCTTATTGACTTTAGTGACATTTATTTTTTTATCATTTAAGTTTAAAATTCATTGATTTTTTCAAACATTTGAAATATTGTGACAGTTCATTTGATTTTATCACTGCCCTGAAGCATGATCTTTGTGATGTAAAACTAATCTTTAGAAGCAAAAAAGTATTGGAGGTAATACATTTTTTACAGCGTTGATTTATTTTACATTTTTTTGGCAATTTGAATTTGTGTTTATGGAATTGTTTTAATCTCATAGTACAGGAATGCTGTAAACATTAACCAACTAAATCAGTTTAATGATTGATATGGATTATCAATTATTTAGGTTTATAATTTTTTCTATAATATTGGATAATTTTTTAATTAAAAAAAAGACTACTAAGGAAACAATGACATAGTTTGTCAGTTATGTATCATCTTCACATGAAAATAATCTATTTATCATTCATTTTGATAAGATTTAATTAAACTCTGATAATCTTCATTTTGATATTTAGGAGTGTAAGCTATGTAAGTGTACCCAATCGAAGCAATATAAGGGAAACCAATTGAGGATGTGTAATGGTAATGAATCCATACAACATCGAAGTATCTGTATATACTTGTAATGTTATGGCAGAGTCATTTGGAATACAAAACATCCAACTTGTGAATATATCACAGCATAAATTCATCCCAATAGAAAAATGGCACTGCATATGCATGGTGAAGGGATAATTTGTATCTCGTGAATTTATTGATGGTGAAATTCTCTGAATACTATTCCATAGAGATTCTTATCATGTAATACTTGGGAATTATGAACCTAATAGTGGGGCCATTATGCCAGGTATTATTTTATGTTTCTCAATTTAGGAGATAATTAATCATTAGCCAAATATTTACCACTATTCAATGCAGGTTCAATGTTGTGCATTACTACAGACACTCAAATTAAAAACTATGAGTACATCAGAATGGTTACAAGAATAGTGTTATTTTTTACATAATGGTATAGTTGTCAACAAAAAAACCAGTGTTTTTTAACAGGCATCAATCATTTCACAACCAAATCATGTTAGTTATTGTACAACCTAGGAGCTCTTGGGATTTATCTTAGGGTAGTCATGCCTAGATGTGGAATCTGAGCTATATGGATCTTAAACTATGTGGACTATGTCATCATCTCTAGGTATTTCTTCTACATCAAATAAGTGAGCAAGATATGGCACATTTTATCTTTGCCTATGTTTTTTATGTGGCAGAGTCATCTGAATTTCTTGAAATTTTTACTAATGTTCACCTTATTCTAAAGATTCATTTTGGTGGTTCATTATTTGTCATTTTGTTTATCCATTTTTTGTGCTACAAATAGGTTTTCATTTCTCGGTTTTCTGAATGTTAACTGTGTGGTTTATTTAATGTTAGAACTCATTTTTTTGAGAAGGTATATTTTCTGTATTTGGGAGTATGAATTGCTGATGAGGACCCCCGACAACCTCTTAGGGTAGTCATGCCTGGATGCCGCATCTGAGCTATCTGGATCTTCAACTATATGTACTCTATCGTCTTCTCTTGGTATTTCTTCTATATCAAATAATTGAGCGAGATCTGGTACAGTTTATCTATGCCTCAGTTTTTTATGTGGTTGAGTCATCCGATTTTCCTGAAATTTTTACTAATGATCACCTTATTCTAAAGATTCATTTTGGTGGATCGTTATTTGTCATTTTGTTTATCCATTTATTGTGCTATATATAGGTTTTCATTTTTTGGTCTGCTGAATGTTAGCTGTGTGGTTTATTTAATGTTAGAACTCATTTTTTGAGAAGTTATATTGGTGATATACCATAGTCTTTCAATGAAATCTACAACTATGTGTCCTTAATTTTCCCTCTGGTAACCCATTAATTCATCTAAATTTGATATTATCTCCAGAAAACTAACCATTTCCTTCTTTTGTTCTTCAGTTACTCTAAACAAATTTATATTTAGACCTGATTTTTTTTTCATCTGAGGGAAGGATTTATTTTTCGATATTACATGTACATTGAATTGATCCAATTTATATTTTAATATATCAGTAATAATGAGTCGATTCTTGTGATTTTTACTTATTTATATCACTCGAGTTCTCCTTGGTTCAGCTCCAACAATCCCATCCGCAACAGGTATGTTATCCAACTATCCTTAAATACCAATCCCATCAGTGCATCTTCTGTTTATATGGTTTTTGTATTGGACCACTTATGTTTGGATCGAATTATTGGTTCAATCATCCCTTACAAAGTAAAATCCTACTAAATGCCTCCATTTTACTCCTTATTTAGGGATTATAATGAAATTTGGTTTAAACAATTTAAGAGTTGCAGTTAGTGAGGATATTAAAAACCTTGAGATCATGGGAGTTTTTAGATTATCCAATGTATCTTATTGGTGTGAAGATTTATTTATTCATGTATTGTAATCAATCAACTTAATGTATGAATTTTTTAAATTTATTTGTGATAATATCTATCTTTGATATTTATTTAACTGTTATGTGTAGATGATTGTGAATTTTCGAACTGTTCCATGCAAGAAAACATAACATATTTCATTTTTTATGTACAAGAATTATTCAAATTTCTAAGAATCATATTGTTTAATGATATGGGGTGTCACATAGATGGGTTTATTACTGTTGTTTCTCACACTTATGTTCTTTAGGAAGGGCCGGTGGTTGGAAGGGTTTCTGATGTTATTGCAACTGCAAATACTACATATGAACTTTATTTAAGGCTTGTGAGACCTAGAAAAATGGTAATGTGTTTGATGCTGCTCTTCTGTTTGGAATATGGTTCATATTGGAAGGGCAGCTTCACTCAACTATTTTTGAAATGATATGAGCAAAACTAGAAGGTAACAACAAAACCAAATCTTTCTTACATAACAAATGCATCATCATTCATTGTTTTAACACGTTTGGTATGCTACATTACTAATTGATTCTGCTCTCTTCTATTCTTTTCTGTTATATTGGTTGGATTTATTTTAACCAATTGACCTATTTTTTTGTTTTAGTTATGATACATTAGGAAGGTGATCTTTACTACATGACTACCATTTTGATGTTTTGAGGTAGTAGAAAATCAACCACACCAGCACGTTACTGATGTTAGTGCATCGTTTTGGTGAAGTGCTGATCATAGACTACAGCTACGGGCAATATCATCTCAAAAATGACAATCATGAATGTTATGGAGATAACCCCTCAACTCAAGTGCTACTCAATGAATCCTTTTTCATATGTATAAACATTTTTCTATTATCACATTGTACTTTTCTAAATGTTTGATCTACATATTCCATCACATGGATTTCTTTAACTAATCTATAAAAGCATATTCATATAATTAGTTTATTAATTTTCTTATATAATGTTATTTATGTATGCATTATATTGTTTTTTTATTTATTTTAATTTTACATATTGGTAAATTAACTACATTTATTTATGGAATTATTTATATATATATTTTTTAAATTATATATTTCAAAAAAGTTCCCTCATGGATACGTGTATATAGAATGATGAAAGTGGATTCCTGTTATAGTAGATAGTCAATGCATTTAAATTATTAAATGAAACCATGTGATGATGGGCTAAGTGGGGGGAGAGGAGGGGCAATGGACATGTGATGGCTGCATTGCAGGGATGGGATGGACGGGGGGGGGTGCTGTACTGGAGGGAGGTGGGCAGGGGAAGGGCAGGGTAGTGACGACAGGCTATGTGGGGGACATGTAATGCCCTAGGCACCATGTGTGTATTTTATTTTTTCTCCACTTAAACAGTTTTCAGTTTTTCAAATATGTCATGATTGTTTTCTGATAGAGTCTACCTGGTTACCATTTTCTATTATTTATTTCAATTAGTAGTGATTTTTCATTTTCATATTATTTATTTGTTTTCATTTAATTTTTGTATAGTTTTTTTCATAAATGAATATTGTTAACAAATAATCCATTTGATTCTGACATGATTTTTTTCACTTTACTAGATTAACCAATTATTTTCTCAAAGTAGTATGTCTCATTTACTCACATTCATTTCTAATTATAGATTGCAAGGATCAATATATCTGTCAACAAACATGACAAACTGCTACTCTACGTCAATGATGCATGGTGTTACTGGGAGACTATTGACTACACATTTTGATGAAATGTGTTGTAATCTGATCTACACACCCACTTTTGTTGAAAATAATAGATCTTGTTTATGTTTTCAAACATGTATCTACTACTGAAATAGTATTTATGTTAACTTATCATTGTTAAATTACATTTCATAGTTCTATGTCAAAGGTGAACATGTATTGATGTTCTCTTACCATGATTCGGTTTCACTGTTGACCTATTTCAAGTATCTAAAAATTATATTTTCATACATTGTATCTATGAATAAATTTATAATTTAATTTAATAATTTATTTATTTTCATTATGTTTCACCATTAGTTCTTATGTTGTTAATTTTATACAGAAGGCTACTCAGTATCTAAATTTTGTTCCTCAATTTCTGTATGTTTCATTCCTAATTATGTATGTCATTTTCTTTTCAAATATATTCAATATTAATATTAACTATTATATTTTATAAATAGTAATATATAGTTAATAATAAGATTTATTTTATATTGTTGTGCATTGCATGGGCGGAGTACTAGTGTTTTTAAAACAAAGGATATTTTCCTCAAGAATACTTTTAAAATATATTTTTATAGTACATCTATTAATCCTCAATGATAACAATTTTTTCACATCACTTTGGATATGATGAATTGATACCATAATTATTATTATTATGGAAGGGTTTTATTAATTTTTCCATGGATATTATTGACATTCACATATTTGAATACTTTTTTAGTCACCATGAAATATTCAATTTCATACAATCATTGAAAGAAGACTTTAACCAAATTTTCCATATCATTTATCATGGATATTTTTATTTCCAAAATCATATATAATTTTCTTATGGTTTACATTTAATGTTATTTGATTATTTTTTGAATATATTTGTTAATTTATATACATTATTCAATTAGGGTATTTGTTAAGGAATATTGATTATTCAATATGTGGAATGCATTGGCCAAGAATGACATGGGTTGGGGACCGTTTTTTGAAAGACCTATGGGTTGGGGATCAGCTAATGCAATCCACACATTGCATATATAGTCTCATGAGAAGAAACTAGTTTGTGAAATCTCCCTTTGAGTTTTTTTAGAATAATAATATATGGTTTTCTACCCATAGACTTAAACCATCGTGAAAAAGGCTTGATGGGAGAAGATCACATTCCAGATATATAATTCCCAATAATTACGGACTTCCTTAATTTTGATTTAGTAATTATTCAACTATTATATTCTCCGTGGATATATATTTTGATTTATTTCATTGTCATTTAATTGTTTTAATGGAATGTGTATCAGTTAATTTTATTTCCATATAGATTATTCTATATATATTTATTTTAATTGAATGTGTTTGTATTTATTACCTTTATTTATGGTTTCACCATTTAGTTTATTTTTTATTTTGGAATATGAGATCATTTATTTACCTTTTGATATTGATTATTCTGATTGATTCTTTATTTATTCTATTTTACATTAACATTACTAAGCATTTATAATAACCCTTATTATGTTTCCTTCTCATAAAATTCCAAGATGTGTAATGATAATGATATAGTGTCACGACCCATCCTCGGAGCTCATTCCATGACTACCCCATGCCTTCCATCAATAGTCTATGGGCTGTCGACTAGTACAGAAGGAATATTCCCTAAAACTGGGAAGGCATTTCCTTTATAACATATAACACACACAACCAAGAACACGCCAAGATATGAACTCATGTAAACTGTATAGTAAACAGAGTGAGTACCATAATTAAAACGGGCAAGAATACAAGCCCAACTGGAAAGTACAAGGAAAACTTGAAAGTACAAGATGACTGGTAGTTGAAATGCAGCTCCTCGTACGTCCACCACAAATCCTACCTAAAGGGTATGTACAACTCCTGAATGACAATCTCTGTGGTTCTCCTCGTCTAACGTCCTACTCCGAGCCACCTCTAATCCTGGTACTCTCATCCTCAGTCAGTGTTGTCTGTCATCTACACCAAACACAATAGGGGGCGGGCATAGCCCATGCAGGGGTGAGAATAATGATACTCATTACCCTGAGACACTCTAGCTCTCACAAAATCCACCATGGATAAACCGCACAACATGAAATCAAACGAATACCATAATTAATTATATGCCCATACATATACCTAAGTTATCATTTATACTCATCACAATCACGAGGATACATAGAGTCCAACTCAAAAGCCCAATGCCCAACTGTTCCACATAAGAAGGGACACCACAAGGGTAAGTACGACGCAAGTACGTCACACATAAGAATACGACAAAGTTACTAAATCATCTCACACTAGGTATTTCATAAGTACAGTAGTAGAGTTGATCAAATGTAACTATTGAATCATCGTACTCTGTTAAGAGGCCGAACCACGAAAGATCTCTTGGTGTTAACCCACACAGGATCGCTCAGTGTTGACCCACATAGGATCCGTCGGTGCTGACCCACAAAGGATCCTTTGGTGCTGACCCACACATGATTTCTTGGTGCTGACTGACATATGATCGCTCGGTGCTTACCCCCACAGGATCAGTAGGTGCTAACCCAAACAGGATCTCCATTCATTCTTCATTTCACACCTAGCTAGTGGGTTCCCACACTAAGCTAGCTCATATTCAATAGGGTCTGCACCTCAAGCCACTGGTCGATACTCCAACCTCCACAAAGTCCCACTAAGAAGTAACCCAAAGGACCTCCCCAACATAGGGGACTCAATGAAATAGACGGTGCGTCAATCAGACGCTCGGTCTATAAGTAATTAGCCTTTAAGTCCCGAGGACCAGGTTGGATTTGTGCTCGATCCAACCCAACCATACTCCAACATTATCCAAATCTCTAGTGGGATATACCAAAGGGACATTTTTTCTCTCGGGTTTCCGATTCCTTATACGGTTCGTCAAACGGATGCTCGGTGCCTATGTTATGGCCAAAAGAGCGTAAATGGGTCGAAGTGGGTTCGGGTCCGATCCGACCCGGTTTGTGTCGACTCGGCCTGACCCGCTAGGTCTGCCCCAGCCCGTGCTGGGCAACCCGGCCCGCACTGGGCAGCCTGGCCTAGGTGGCGTGGGGCAGCGTGGGGGTCACGGGTGCCGCGAAGGCTGCGGGAGCCATAGTGGTGGTGGGGTGGCGGAGGACTTAGATGGCGTGAGACTGCGGGGTGTTTGGGGCCAGGGGGTGAGGCCGCAAGGTGGCAGAGGCCCCGGGAGGCGCAATGACATAGGGTGGCGGAGGCTGCGGGTAGCGCGAGGCCACGGGGGGAGGGGGAGGCATGAAGGTGGTCACGTGGTAGAGGAGGCTTGGGGTGGCATGAGGTCGTGGGGCTATGAAGGCCATGGGTGGTGGAGCGCTGCTACTAGACAGCGGGCCAACCATCCTCTCAATGTGGTGCGGTCGTGTGTTGTGCCTTTTCCATTTGCCAGTTCAGCCAGCCCCTCTTTGTTCGTCGCCATGGCACAAAGCCGTCTTCTTCCAGGATGAAGAACACTACAAAAAAGAAGAACGACCAAGGTTTCATGTCAAGTTTGTTTGGATCACACCCTATGGGTTAGAGTGGTACCATGTAGCTAAACATAATCATCGAATGAAGAACATAAAAATCACAACCCTGGGAAATTATTATTCCCAAACCTGTAGAAAAAGAAATCATCCACAGATCACGTAGTTAAACATTTGATCTGTGTTCTTTGTTTATAAGGGAAGAATAAGGGAATACATAATCCAAAATAATAAAAACCCTACCTCGAAGGTTTTTTGACAGAGGTTGCAGGGAAGGAGATGATGTCATTGGGGATAGGTAGATATCATTGATGTGGGCATTTCCTCGATCATTGGTTCAGTGTAGTTGAAGATGTTCCTCGTTGGCAAGAGCTTTCTTCATTGTGGAGCATGTTCTTCGTTGGGGAACACATTCTTCATTGGAGAGAATAATCCTCCAATTCTCTAAATCTTCTCCCTTTTCCAACAGTTTCCCCTATTTACACCAAAATGAGGAATAACCATCTTATTAATTTAAATTATGTAGATTAATAATTTTGATACAATTAAGAATGCTGACACAATTCATTAATTATTGGTTGTATCTAACAATTATACGGGGTGTTGGAATATTTAATTGTATCAATTTAATTGCTTCTAATTAATGGAGGAAAACAATTAATGGAGAGTTGAGTGGTTTCTCCCCCATTAATTGGGTTCGGGTGGTCCCCACCATGAATTTCAAAATGTGGGTTTTAGGTTCTGTGTTCCCCACCTCCATAACACACATGTGATAGGTTTTAGTTCAGGTGGTCCCCACATTTAATCAATCCACATGGGAAGTTTCAACCAATATAAATATAATATAAATGTATATTTTATTTTATATCAATTTCCCTGAAAACCCCAAATTCTATCTTTCATCCTCAAACTACTGCAGTCGAGGTGAAGGTCACCTTAAGCAAATATATGTGCTACGAGTTTAAAAGTGACCTCAGATTTCAATTCTGAGCACTAGTTTAAATGTTCAAAAAACCCACTCGTACGAATACTGAACGTACCCGAAATAAGTTAAAAAATCCATTCCAGGCACTTTGAGCCATGAAATCACACTTCGTAAATTTTCTGGGACTCGTAATATTCCCATATAATTATAAAACATTACATGGAATTTCCGGGACTTTACATTCTCCCCACCTCAGGGCTTTACATCCCCAAAAGCCACATCCATAAATCTATGAAAACAAGTGGGGGTACTGTGCATGCATCTGAGCCTCCCAATCCCATGTGCTCTCCTGGAGGTTCCTGTGTAGCCAGCGAATGTGCACCAGAGGAATCGACTACCCATGAAGGACCTTCTCTTATCGATCCTCAATATCAATTGAAACCTCCGTAAAATTTTCCTAGTCATCGATGTCCAGCTATCTGGGGTCGATGATGTGGGATGGGTCATGAACATATCTCATCAGCTAGGATATATTGAAGACATCACGCACCTCGTGCAAAGGAGGTGCAAGATCAAAGCGGTAATCCACCTCGCCAACTCTGCTGAGGACCTGGAAGGGTCCGATGAACCTCGGAGATAACATGCCACCTCAGCCAAATCTTCACAAACCTCGTCTATGTGAGACTCGTAAAAAGACATTGTCTCCATTATCGAACACCAGAGGTCTCCATCTCTAGTCGGCATAATACTTTTTCCTACTTTGTGCCGTTTTCATCCACTCCAGGATGATCTACACCTTCTCTGTGGTAGAATGTACCATCTATGGTCCCACTAGTGTTGACTCTCCTGGGTCAGTCTAGCACAAAGTTGATCTGCAAGGTCACCCATAAAATGTCTCAAAAGTTTCCATCTTAATGGTGGAGTGATAGATGTTGTTATATGAAAACCCCACCAAAGGAAAGTGATCCTCCCAGCTATGACCAAAGCTGAGGATGTAAGGACGTTGCATGTCCTCGAGGGTTTAAATGGTACACTCAGTCTGACCATCTGTCTGAGGATAGATGGATGTGCTCAAACAAAGATGCATCCCTAAATCCTCATGAAACCCCTTCCATAACCGGGATGTAAAATTTTCATCATGATCTGAGAAAATCATCGATGGTACTCCATGTAGCCTCACAATCTCATGTACATAGAGGCATCCCAATCTCTCTACTGAACCATACTCTTAGATCATTATGAAGTGGGATGACTTGGTGAGTTGGTCAACGATCACCCCGATAAAATCATGACCTATAGATGTACGTGGAAGTCCTGTCACTAAGTCCATGGATATCTAGTCCCATTTACACTATGTAACCTCTAAAGGCTGAACAATGCATTCTTATACCTAATGTTATGCCTTCACTTGCTGACATGTAAGGCACCGAGAGACAAACTCTTCTACTACTTTCTTCATTCCCATACACCAGTGTTGTCTTTGGAGATCCTGGTATATCATAGCCACTTTTAGCTGTACTGCTAGAGTGGATGTGTGGAACTCCCTCAATAGTTCCTCCTGAAGTGACACTGGTAACATGGTATGTTTTCTGAAGAGGATGACATGCCCACCACCATTAGAAAATACATCAGGTGCATGTCTCGTGGATATCTGAGCATGTTGTGTCTCGCAGTCAATGTCTATGTGCTGCACATTCCTACCTCACTGAAGAAGTAGAGGAGTGACTGTATGAGCATGAAGGAACACTGCTCCATCCCGATCCACAACGGATATTTGCAAAGAGGCCTGCTTCTCCATCACCTCACCTAGTAGTTGTGTACTAGATATCCTACTGAGTGCATCTTCTACAACATTCCCCTTCCCAATAGTGTAGACTATTTTGAATCCATAGTAATAAATGAACTCAATCCAACATCGTTATCTCAGGTTCAGGTCCTTCTGAGTGAAGATATAACTGAAACTCTTGTGTTACGAGTAGACTGTAAAACGCTCGCCCATAAAGTAATGTCACCAAATCATTAAGGCAAAGACTGCTACTGCTAACTCCAGGTCATGGGTAGCGTAGTTCTGCTAAAGTTATCTCAGCTATCGAGAACCATAAGAGATAAATGATCACTCTTTCATGAGGACACATCCGAGTCATGTCCCCGATGCATCGTAGTAGACTACGTACACTAATCCCTCCTTTGGAAGCCTCAAGATGGGGGCACTAGTCAACCTCTGCCTCAGCTCCTGAAAAAACTGCTGGCATCTCTCGAACCACACTAAGGGTTTCCCCTTCTTCATCAACACTGAATGTGGTGCTGCAACTCAAGAGAATTATGGCACAAATCTCCTGTAGTATCCAACAAAACACAGGAAACTTCGTACCTCCATCACACTCCTAGGTGGCTCACAAGAAAGTACTGCCTCAGTCTTCACTAGATCGACTGCAAGTCCAGCCTCTGATATGAAATGTCCATGAAAATGAACCTCTTGGTTCCAGAACTGACACTTCGAGAGCTTACCCTAAATCTGGTGCTCTCAGAGTGTGTCCAGTACTACATGCCAATGATAGGCATGCTCCTCCTCAATAGTCGGGTAGATCAAATGTCATCGATGAATACCACGAAAAATAAATCATGGTATGGATGAAAGATCTTGTTCATGAGTACCATGAACACTGCTAGAGAATCGGCCATGCCGAATGGCATAACCAAGAACTCATAGTGGTCATATTAACATCTGAAAGTCATCTTCTGCGCATCCTCATCTTGTACTCTGAGCTGTTGATAGACTAATCTGAGTTCTATATTTGAGAACCATCTTACTCCCTTCAATTGATCAAATATTTCATCAATCCTTGAGAGTGAGTACTTGTTCTTCACGATCACCTGGTTAAGGCACCGATAGTCGAGACAAAGTTTCCAACTCCCATCTGCCTTCTTGGTGAACAAAATTGGGGCTACCCAAGGAGAAACATTGGGCTGAATGAATCCCTTCCCGAACAAGTCCTCTAGTTGTACCTGCACCTCACGAAGATCCATGGGAGGCATCTGATATACTGTTGTAGATATTGGTGCCATCCCAGGGTACTAGTCAATGTAAAATTCTACCTCTATATGACGTGATGGATCTGTAACATCCTCATGTAAAACATCCGCCTACTCTTCCACCAATACAGGATAGCTCGGACTCTCCACATCAACTACTCTGAGGGTAAGTCTAGCCAACTGATGAGTGATCGGTTTCACTCTCCTCTGAATAAGACCATCTTGTGTTGTATAGGCTCTCTTCTCACTTGTGAAGGTAAATCTGGTCCCATTCGTGCGGACACACCACACTTTTCTCCTAATACAGTCAATCAAAGCATGGACTATAGACACCCATTCCATACAAAAGATGACTTCATATGGACTCGACGCTGCTACAAGGAGATCCCAGCCGAAGATCTCAGCTCCTAGAGAAAGATCTCACTACTTGAACTAGTGCATAATAATTGAATATGTTCCCATAGGATTCTCTAACCGTAAGGATCAAGACAATGACTCCTTCAGAATAATTGAGATTTGAATGAGGGAATTGGCAATAAAATAATGACTGGAACTTGTGTCTATACATACTGCAACTAAGGTGGAGTCGACAAAAATCATACCTCATATCATCTCCGGAGCACCTTTATCATTTACATCAGCTTCCTGGAGCTGAGCTCGGCCTAGTCCTCATGCTCTTTGTGGACGGGGTAGACCACCTGGTGGTGGTGGCGGTAACATCTCGAATAGTTTCCCACAACCAGCTGCACAACCGAATCCTCTACCAAGACTGCATACTCCCTACAGACCTCCTCGATCGAAACTCTGTCTCTGCATGGGATATTCTTCGACCAACTGATGTTAATCCATATAACAGGTTGGGTAGTCACAAGCCATGTCACCCTACCCGCCGAATGTGTTAAACTACCTACTCCTGGCATGACTGGCTCTACCTCGGCTGCCCCGTACAACTGACCCTAAATCATGTAGTTATCAACCTCTAGGTCTGGTCTTATTATACCTATGTGACATCTATCTTCTACCAGCTTTAGAAGACTTTGCTACGTGATGTCTGGTGGTGGGTCGCACTACTTGTGACAACTCAGCAAGGAAAATCTCCACTATGATGGATCGCTCTAACACCCCCGCCTGCATCAGAATGCAATGGGAAATAATCAAAGCCCTAATCTATCAATTGATCCTCTGCTCAAAGGTCGGGGCCCCGAAGAATGGGTCATGCACCATATCTGTGGAGTAGCATGAGAGGTTAGAGAACCACATTGTGTACTGAGCTACAACAATGCTGCCCTGCTATAGATGAAGATGCTATTGTTTGCAGACTGCATGAAGAGTTTCTGTAACAATCTCTGCTCAAAATAGGCTCTCGAAGTCTTCCCAGAGAAGAGTCACCTCATCATGAACCTAGATCATCAATCTATACCATCTTCCTGCTGCTACCTATAGAAGGATGGATACAAGGATCACCATGAGATCCGCTGGTGTTCTATCCATTTTGAAAACACTCACCATGGCCTCTATCCAATTATCATCCTCTTGTAGGTAATTCTCTCCTCAGAACCTAGGTGGCCTATGTTATTAGAACACATGTAACACACTCAAGCAACATGAACCCTCTACTGTTGGGGCGGGTGGAATCAGTGTACCAAAAGGAGATGGTACCACTGGTGCCCCCGCTGATGACTCTACTGGAAGAGGGCCCTGTACCGAGGCATCAACGCTCTGTGGGCTATCAGTGCATACTACTCTCGGAACCCTAGATGGCTGTCTAGGTGGAGGAATATTGAATAAAAACTAGGTGTGACACGATCAATATGTTATACCTTGTGAGATGACTCAAAGAGATCACAAAGAAAACTCTTCAAAACAGACATGTAATCAGTGTTTTCATACACTGTGTTAGAAATCAAAAGTCAGGGTCCTGGTGTATGGATATGTCGGTTGCCACACCAACACTAGATTCCCTAAATTGATAACCACACTCACTAAACTTAACATTATTTCCATTAAAAAATGATTAGAGTCCTATGTTCAATGGTAGAACTGACTCCTATGATAAAAATTTGTCATGAACCATCCCTCGGGGCCCATGCATTGACTACCCAAAGCCCGCCTACTAGAGGCCAAGAGTTGGCGACTAGCAGCGAAGGTGTATTCCCTAAAACTGGGAATGAATTGCCTTTATAACCTGTAACACAAACAACTGATCACACAACAAGATACAAGAACAAGTAAACTAGATAGTAAACAAACTTAATATACTAAGTTAAAGGGGCCAGAATACAAGCCCAACTAGAAAGTACAAGGAAAATTGGAATGTACAAGGCGAGTAATAGGTGAAAAGTAGCTCCTGGATCATCCATGAGGAATCCAACCTGAAGGGTAGGTACAACTCACGAATGACTGTCTCTGCAGTTCGCCTAATCTAACATCCACCTCTGAGCCACCTCCACTACTGGTACTCTCGTCCTCAGTCAGGGATATTCATCGTTTGCACCAAACACAATAGGGTGAGGGAATAGCCAGTGCCGGAGTGAGTATAATGATACTCAGAAGGGACCCAAATACCCTCAAGGTCTCACAGAATCCACCAATGATAATCAAAAAAACATGAAATCACCTGACAATCATTCTTGGGTATATTCCCATACATATAACTAAGTTATCAAGTATAACCATCTCAATCATGAGGAACCACAGAGTCCAACTCAAAATCCCAAAGCTCAACAGTTCCAAATAGGAAGGAACACCACTAGGGTATGTACAAGACATGTGTGCCACACAGAAGAATACCACAAAGGTAATGACTCAGCTTACACCATGTATTTCTTAGGTACAATATTAGAGATGATTAGATGTCACTACTAAATAATTTTACTCTTTTAAGAGGAAGACCCATGAAGGATCTCTAGGTGCTAACCCAAATAATATTTCTCGGTGCTGACCCATATAGGATCGGTCGGTGTTGACCCACAGAGGATCGCTAGATGCAGACTAAAACATGATCGCTCATTACTGACTCACACAGGATCACTTGGTTCTAACCCACACAGGATCGCTAGGTGTGGACCCACACAGGATCACTAGGTGCAGACCATCACAGGATCGATATTCATTCTTCACGTCGCAGCCAGCTATTGGGTTCCCGCACTAAGCTTGCTCGTCTCTGGGAGGGTCCACACCTTAGGCCACTGGTCGATACTCCAACTACATTGAAGTTCCATTAATTAGTAACCCAAAAGAACCTCCATTCCATATGGGTCTCAACACAATAGACTGGGAATCAATCGGATGCCATGTTTGTGAGTTTTTAGCCTTTTAGTCCCGAGGGCCCGGTTTTATTCTTGCTTGATCCAACCAGACCATACTACAACTTAATCCAAATCTCCAGTGGGATATGCTAATGGGACCATCTCGTTATAGTGTTTCTGGTGTCATAGATGGTTCGTCAAATAGATGCATGGTACCAATGTTATGGCCAAAAGAGCGTAAAGGGGTCGAAGTGGGTCTGGGTCCGGTTCGCCCCGGTCGGGCCAACCCGACCCAACCCGACATGGGCTGACCAAGTTTCGGTAGACCCAGCCCGGCCCACTGGGTTTGGACCGACCTGCGGTGTTGCTCGGCCCATTGGTTCTGGCCTACGGTGCAGCCCAGCATGCTGGGTCCAACCCAACTCGCACTGGGTGGCCCTTCCATGGAAGCGCGAGGTGGCGCATGGGCCGCGAAGGTCGCGAGGGCCTTGGTGGATACAAGGTAGCTATTTCTGATGCATTCTCCGGGGCGCGCGCCCATCCGTCCGTGGGGGAGGACGCGCGACGCTTCTGTTGCCCTGCATTCCCGCTTTCCAAAGGCGGGCAGCATTCGCTCCTTATTCAGGGACGTCTGCTCCTTGATCGAAACAGGATGATGGGATGTCGGTTCTTCCTCCTGCAGATTCCTCCTCAGAACTCATCATCTAGTCCGGGTCTCCCTTATAGATTTAATACGTAGTTTGTGAAACTCTTCCCAGTTCCATGTTTCCTTGGACGCCGGTTAATTACACTTCTTCTGTCGGGACATTACAAAGGGTCCAGTCAGGGCAGCAACCTTCGGTCAGGGGAGTAGTCACGTTGAGGCATCAGTAGCGTGTCTGGATGCTGGGGTACCTGGCATGTCTGTCTGTTATCCTTGGCCACAAGGCTTCTCGAGGGCGTGGAAGCCCGATGCATCCCACATCGAGCGCGGGGAATTATATGTCATAGACACATATCTGAGGTTTTCCTCAACTTCCCGTGCTCAACACAGGGTATGCCACAAGTTTAACGTCCAGCAGAGACGGATCAACCCAACCAGAGAATTAGCTAGGATAGACCGGATTGAGGGATCCTCCTTGAAGGGATATCGATACCGGGGCCAGCCTATGGGCGACTGTGAAGAAGAGTGTACCGACATGGTCTCACCAGGATAAGACGGTCCGGGCGAGAATCAGAACGGGTGGTGGGTTGATGAATGGAGTGGAAGGAGAGTGAAATGGGACCATCGCAGGGGGCGACAGTGAAGTTGGGCTTGAGCCTTGATGAGGCTTCCTACTTATCCCCGTGGTAGGGAATCAAAGTCCGCGTAGTTCGGGGAATACAGTTTAACGTCATACGGGAGAATAGTGAACCCTGACGTGAATAAACAACGGGCGATGGGTGTCGGCGAACCGACGTAAATGAGGGACCTTGGTCCGGTGGGAGTTGGGCTAGAACCTCTGGGAGGATTCCTACGTACCATGCCTTGACATGGATCAAAGACCTCGTAGTTCGGGGTGGTCACAACGGCTTGCCATCGGACGGGAATTGCAGTTTAGCGTCGTGCTGGATGTCGGTAGAACTCAACGTGAATTGGATGATGGTTGGGCTTGAACCTCATGGAGGCTTCCTACGTACCACACCTTGACATGGATCAATGACCTCGTAGTTCAAATGGGGCTTTTTCAGTGAACCGAAGTGAAAGTGGACCTTGGTCCAATGAGTGGGGGGGGGTACAGTTTAATGTCATGCTGGACGAGGGCGAAACTCGACGTGAAATGAACGACTGAGCAATGTGGCTTGAACCTCATAGAGGCTTCCTACGTACCATGCCTTGACATGGATCAAAGACCTCGTAGTTCTCTAAGATGGGTCGCAACGACTTACCACTGGACCAGAATGCAGTTTAACGTCATGCTGGACGGGGGTGAGACCCGACGTGAAATGACGGGTGGTCTTGAACCTCATGGAGGCTTCCTACGTACCATGCCTTAACATGGATAAAATACCTCGTATTTCTATATGGATTCTCTGGTGAACCGACGTGAATGTAGACCTTGGTCCACTATTGGTGGGCTTGAACCTCGTGAAGGCTTCCTACGTACCATGCCTTGACATGGATCAAAGACCACGTAGTTCAAAAGGGGTTTGTCGGTGAACCGACATGAAAGTAGACCTTGGTCCACTATTGGTGGGCTTGAACCTCATGAAGGTTTCCTACGTACCATGCCTTGACATGGATGAAAGACCTCGTAGTTCAAAAGGGGTGGGTCACAATGGCTTACCATTGGACCGAAATGCAGTTTAACGTCGTGCTGGACGGGAGTGTGCAGTTTAATGTCATGCTGGACGCGGGTGTGACCCGACGTAAAAGCAGACTCGTGAGTCCACTAGTGGTGGGATTGAACCTCGTAGATGCTTCCTACGTACCATGCCTTGACATGGATCAAAGACCTCGTAGTTCAAAAGGGAAGACCCGACGTGAAATGACGGGTGTGCTTGAACCTCATAGAGGCTTCCAACGTACCATGGCTTGACATGGATCTAAGTCCTCGTAGTTCGCTAGGGATGGATTGTCAGGGTCGGTGCTCACTCTAAGCCCACGTGAGTCATTCTCGGTGTGAGAAACAAGAGGTTGCAAGGACCTGATGATCACGTCGCGAGGGGTGCGTCCGTGAGAAGCGAAAAGGGGCTTACGCGTTGGGCGGCCCATGGTGTTGGGACTTACTCCAGAATGGAGACACAGAGGGGGGTGCCTCGTTCCCTATCACGTCCTCCACTGACCTTGGTAGTGGGGAAGTACGGAG
Organism: Viscum album; assembly: GCA_963277665.1. Classification (NCBI taxonomy): domain Eukaryota; kingdom Viridiplantae; phylum Streptophyta; class Magnoliopsida; order Santalales; family Viscaceae; genus Viscum; species Viscum album. The sequence continues at coordinate 2,129,242,504 of OY728119.1, forward strand.
ATTCATGGGTTCAATCATCCGTACGAAAGGTTAGGGGCTTATGCTCTGAGGCAGCCCTTCCCCTGCGAACATACGCCACTCCGACAGGGAGGATCTCATTCCATGTGCAGAAGAGTTCCATTCCCGTGGAGACGAGTGGTGTAAATAATGTTCAACCTGGGGGGGACCCTTCGTGAGGGAGACGAGGTTGGGTCACAGTTTAATGTCATTTGTTGAGGACGTGGTGGTTGGCAGTTTAACGTCCTGCAGTTCGGACGAGGTGGGTTCACTCCACACCCCTAGGACTTACATAACCGGTACCCTATGGTCCTTGGGGAAGGGAAGGTAACGTTAAGGCCATGGTCATGGGGGGTTGTGGAACGAACCATCGAGGGGTCCATGTTAGCGTGGATATGCGAAGAAGAAATAGCCGTTAGCGTGCCTATGCGAAGAAGCATTAGGCGAAGCAACGCTACGGGAGGTATCGTCCATGGGACTTTGAAATCACATCGTGCAAACCTGGAGGGTCGCACGGGAAGAGGAATCGCTAAGCAGAGGAATGTGCCTTGCGAAGTGGGGTGCCTTGGCCTTAGCATGGGGCATAGGTGTGAGTGGGAGGCGCTTCGCGAAGTGGAACAGTGTTCGCGGAGCACTGCTTCGCGAAGGAGGAGTGTTTCGCGAAGCATGGGTCCTGCAAAGCAATGTGCTTCGCGAAGTGGAGAGATCCTGCCTTAGCATAGGGATCACTCGTAAGGGTTGGGTGTTTCGCGAAGCACAAGTGCTCCGCGGCTTCCCGGGTTCCCTTGGGAATCCCCTTCCTTCGCGAATTCCCTTGAGCTTCGCGAAGGGAATCCCTCTCGGAAGAGGGGCTCAAAACGAGACAAAGTAGAGTCGTCTCGCGAAGTAGAAATACCTCGCGGAGCTCATGATTCCCGGGGCAAAGAGTGCTTCGCAATTCGGGAGAGGAGAAGCCGAAAGGTCAGATTGTCCGTCCTCGAGACTCAGGGGGAGTCCAGTATTTATAGGGAAGGGGCGCCGCGATGCAGGACTCACGTGCCGCCTCTGGTGCTTCGCGGCGGCTCGCGAATGTCAAATGGGTTCGCGGAGCATTACCGCCTCTGGAGCTTCGCGGCGGCTCGCAAACGTCAAATGGTTTCGCGGAGGATTACCGCCTATGGAGCTTCATGGCGGCTCGCGAATGTCAAATGGGTTCGCGGAGGATTACCACCTCTGGAGCTTCGCGGCGCTGCCATGGTTGGGGTGCTTCGCGGCGGGGCTTCGCGTCGGAGCTTCGCGAGGCAGCGCGCCGGCCTTTTTCATTCCTTTCTTTCGGGCCACATTTTTGGCGCCAACAAATGCCCCCCCTCATACTTGGAGCCGCGGAGGGCGAAGGGTCGATGTCTGAGAGAAAATCTCCAAAATTGATGGTGGTTCGCGATGCAGCGTCGCGAAGGGGCCCCGCGATGCTCTCCGGGGACGCGGATCCGGACGCGCCGCGATGCTTCGCGCGGATGAGGCGCGCCGCGATGCTCCGGGGTCGCCGCCTATAAATAGGGGGTCCGCCCTCTTTTGTCTTCACGTGCCTTGTCTTTTTGTGCGCTCTCGACTTCGCAAAGCTCCGCGTACTTTGCGACAGCCCTCCGCGAATCGAGCTTCACGGCGAACCGCGGGTCTCCGACTCTGCGCCAGCGCCAAGCAAACCTTTGCTTGTCTGCCTTGGCCGGACTTCACGGCTTGGTCTCGCGACCGATCTTCATGATCCGTCTTCGCGATCGAGCTTCGCGGTCGAGCTTCGTGATCCATCCGAAATAATTCTTTTCTGAGGGCCAGAATTAAAATGGCCCATCAAGAAGCTATATCGGGGGTCCTCGCAGATGCTGCTCGTCGAGATGAGATGGCCAACCGTCCAGGCTTGGGGGAAATGGTTCGGAGCCACTCGGACCACACTTCTTTGACAGATCTGCTGTCAGAAGGTCAGAAGGATTATCCTCAGTGCAAGAAACTGCCGTTGTACGGCTTCGGGCTGAGGGATGACGTCTTCATCCCTGAGGCGAGTAGGGACGAACCGGCTTGCTGGTTTAGGAGCACACCATGCCAGCACCAATGGTTCAGGGCGGCCGATGGTCACGCGCAAGAGGACTTCACACCCATCACCACTGACTATCTCTACAATCATTTGAATGATATCGATGGGAATCCACTGCAACCGGAGACTTCCCCTCCCCTCTATCGTACCGTGGTGAAGGCGGCTTTGCAGGATTCGAAGAAGGGATGGTCCGATGAGTGGGACCTGCGCCAGGGTGGCAACTTTACCGATGACTGGGTCTGGGACTACTGGGTAGGCGCCTCATGCGAGGATTTAGGGGTCGATTTTAGGAGAGTGGGGTTGTATGAGGCGGCATGGGCCTCCCAGTTCCACGTTTACCAACCAAAGCAGCTGATGCCGGAGTTGCTGAGTAGATAGTCATCTAGGACCAACACTTTTCACCTGCATCACGGGGAGGTGGGCATCAGCCTGTGGGATGTCCACCATATTTCTGGGGTCCCGATCTTGGAGGCCATGTATGAAGAGTTCCTCCCCGTTTCCAGCGCGTGGGGAGATGCGGAGCAAATGCCGTGATTGGCGTCGGCGCTAATGGCACTTGTCCCTGGAGAGGACAAGGAGGTCGTGAGGGACGTCCACTTCAGGAGGTGGTTCAAATGCTTCCTGAATTTCCCAGAGAATTGAGAGTTCCCTCCAAGGCCTCAAACTTGTCCAAGGGAAGCCCAACGGGGAAAGGGGCACTCGTATTGGCAGGTTTTGGAGGACAACCAATGGAAGACTTGGGGTTTCAGCGTCAGCACTGAACAATAGCTGATAGTCAGGCTGGCGGCGTTCATCGCGGCTCTCATCTGTGGCTGGATCCTACTGGTGAGAGATACAAGCATGGGGGTATGACCCAGCTCGTTCATCATGGCGTCGATGTTGGACATGGGGCAGCGGATCAACCTGGGGATCCCGATGCTCACCAAACTGTACATAATGCTGTGGCATATTAGCGAGGGCAAGAATCCGCCAAGAATATGCGGGCCCTTCAACGTGCTCTTATGCACGAACGGGGCAACGCCAGGGGCGCTGAAATCGGTCCAAACTGATGAAAATGGGAAGTGTGAATCATGATACCCAAATTCGGAACACTGTGGGGATGGCGTGACAATAAAGGACAACCGTTAACCGTGGCGGACAAACGGTACCCTCACTGCGTTAGCCTGAAATGGGGACAACAAATGAGGGTCGACTGTTGACCATGTTCGAAACGCGGGACCATGTCACAAGTGTTGTCGATCAATCCTTTGGGACGTTGGCCCAGGACAGTAAGCGTACCATAGGTCAAACATCCATACTTTTAGGGGGTCTTTCCAGGGATGACCCGTCTTTCGGAACGTTGTCCCAGGACGGTAGGTGAGCCGATGCGGCATAAGACCAGGCCGTTAGGGGGGGTTCCTTCAGACATGAAAGAGGACGAGGGTCCGAATAAGGGGCACGAAAAGCGTGGAATATGGAGTGATGGTTTGTTCAAACAGAGTCCAACACTTCGGTAGTTACACCACTGTGGTGGGAGTACGCCAGATGGGCGCATCGGTCTGATCACGGATCATTCTTTCTTCCAGATAGGACCTCTCTGGCGAGGGCTGGAAATGGTGAGGAACATGATTTTGTGATTCAAGGGGCTGAACCCTAGGTGAAATTCCTGGGTGTCTCTACATATCCCACGTGATGATGGGAATCAAGCCATACGTAGTTATGGAAGCACAGTTTAACGTCATACAGGACGGGGAACAGCCCGAATGTATTGGCACACATCCTACCAAAACTACTAAGCCCACGTGAGTCGTGCTCGGTGCGGGAAACAAGCAGTAGTGGCGGGAATTTGCTGACACAAAAGGGGCAGGTTAGGGCAAAGGGACGCTCGGTGACTACCGGACCAATGACACTAACACGATAATTTTGCGCACCTAGATGCGCGAAGAGAAAGAGCCAAGTATGATGGAGTTCCACTTGAACATGAGGGAGTGGAAATGTGTGAATCAAGACGCTCGAGATTAGGGTCACGATGATGGCGGCATGACGATGGAGGATTACTGCTGACCATGTTCGCAACACAGCATCCTGTCGCGTTAGCCTAAAATCGGGAAAAACAAATGAGGGTCGACCGTTGACCATGTTCGAAACACGGGACCATGTCAAAAATGTTGTCAGATATCTGTAGGGACGTTGGCCCGAAACGATTGAAGGGCCCTTAGGTCCAGCATTCATGGAGAGCCCTTAAGCTTAGTATCCACGTCGTCCGAGGGTCCTTTTGGATGTGGAAGAGGATGAGGATCCAAATAGTGAGCTCACGAAGCTTGGTCATGGGATGAGGGGAATGTCCCTGTGAATGTCCCACGCTTCGGGCTCTTTGTCAAAACACATCTGAATACGGCAACGAAACGTATTAGAGAGAGGGAGAAAACTCCTTTCCCTTAGGGAGATCTTAGTTTAGGGTCATAGAATTCGGACCATGCATGGGTAAAGGGATCAGGGGACGCATGAAATCAAAACCTGACGTGAATGAGGACATAGTCCTACTTACCATGCGTTCTCTGGGGAAACGCTCGAGTCAAGGGACCGAACACAAAGTTTAGGCTGGGCCCGCGGGGAAGTACCCGGGCACTCCTACGTATCTCATAAGGATGAGAATCAAGCCATACGTAGTTCTGGAAGGTGGCACGGTAAGGTACCAGTGCCATGGGAAAAGGGAAGTGTGGGCATAGCCCTTGCACTAAAAGAAGAGGAATTTGATAACTCTTGTTTGTTCTTTAAGGTGAATGGTTTTTTTTGTGAAGCGACAGACCTAGAATAGTAGGTCGTGATGTCTCCACAAGGATCAAGTCGTGATGGGCGTTGAAAAATGCCATGGCACATGACCAATACCCAACGTGATGTCCTCTACAACGAGGTCACCACAATGCGGTGCCGTTTTTCGTCGTGCGGCCAGGACGATAATGTCACAGTTTAGGGTCGTATGATAGGACCAAGCATGCATTTTATCGTCATGCAGCGCAGACGTAGAAGAGACGATGCTAGGCGAGAAATGTGCACAGTGTTATAAAACACAATTGATAGAGACATGATCCCACATCAAATTGTATGCCATTCATAGAGGGAAACCTTAGGCCGAGGGGCCTACACAGAAGTGAAACAGGGAGAGAGACTGGCTTCCTGAATGGGTTGTACCCAGAGACAGGGCATCTGGGCAGTCCTACATGTCCCATGAGGATGGGAATCGAGTTGAACGTAGTCCCGAATGGATCTTAGTTTATGGTCTTAGAGCCCGGACCACGGGAGCCCCAAAGGACGCCAGATTGCAGCTTTGTCCCCCTAGCATGAAAAGGTGCACTGAGGGATAGCGCAAAAAGTTTCGAGATTCCACCTGTACATGATGGGGTGGAAAATGATTTGAATCATGCAACCAACATTCAAGGACTAAAGGGGCTAGCGTGATGACAGAGGATTACTGCTGACCATGTTCGCAACACAGCATCCTGTCGCGTTAGCCTGAAATGAGGACTAACAAACGAGCATCGACCGCTGACCATATTGGCAACGCGGGATTTTATCGATTTGTTTTCCAAAACCCTCAGGGGCGTTGGCCCGTATCAGTAGGAGAGCCCTTGGGCATTGTATCCAGGCCATTATCGGGGGTCCCTCAGGGTGTGAAAGCTGATGGAAGTCCGAATGGAGGGGAACACGAAGCTTGACAAGTGGAAGGAACTTGATCAAGTTGAATCTGAAACTCTTGGTCCTTGACTAGAGTGCTCTTAATACATGGGTGAACCACTGCAAGGAGTCAAGGGACTCAACTTTGAGGGTGACCGAGAGATGGAAGGTTCCTGGGGGAAGGGGGCACGGTGCCCAAAACCTTGTATCATACCTACACATCCCCCTGCTAGAGAGGGATAGACCAAGTGGCCTAGGTGACCGGGAGATCAGGAGATCACTAGGAGGTGGGGCTGGACCCGAATATTAAACATTCAGGTGGTCCTACGTATCCCATGAGGATGGGAATCAAGCCACACGTAGTTCTGAAGGGTGCCTTTTAATGTCATGCAGGACAAGGAATAGGAGGGCCAACTCTGAGAACGGGGTGCGCGTGGTGTAGCTATTGCAAACATGTCGTGAATGAGGACATAATCCTACACTACACCATGCGGTTCCGTGGCCGGGGTCCCAATGGTATGACCCGAGAGAGGTGAACTTGCTGAACTCAAGCTGGACCCAAAGACAAGGGGTCTTGAACGTAGTTCCAGATGAGAGTCTTAGTTTATGGTCTTAGAGATCGGACCGTGGGTGGTGACAACTCCCGAGTAAGCACAAATGTCAACCCAATCCCTAAGCCCATGTGAGATAAACTCGGCGTGGGAAACAAGGGGGGAAGATCCTTATCGCAATAATTGGGGCGTCCATCAAAGGGGAGTCAGCAGAGAGTTTCGAAGGACACCTTTGATGCAGCTCGTTCTCCCAACGCGCGGACGTGCACAAAGGAAAAGTACCGAGAGTTCTGAGATTCTACTCGGACATGATGAAATGACGAAGGGTGTGAATCATGTACCCGACATTTGGGCTTAATGGGTTGGCGTGGATATAGAGGAAAATTGTTAACCATGATGAAAACACAGTGTCCGTATCGCGTTAGCCTGAGGTGGGAACAACAAACGAGCATCGACCGCTGACCATATTCGCAACGCGGGATTTTATTGATTTTTTGTCCGAAATCCTGGGGGGCATTGGCCCGTGTCGGTAGGAGAGCCCTAGGGCATAGTATCCAGGCTGTTCTTGGGGGTCCCTCTGGGTGTGAAAAATGATGAAAGCCCTGATGCGGGGATACGCAAAGCCTGGAAAGCGGGTGCGGATGTGTCCGAGTAAAGCTTGGCATTCCAGGTAATAAACCAGAGTACTCTTAAGGACATTGGTGAACCGCCGAAAAAAGGGACCGACGAAACAGCTTATTAGGGGGGGAAACATGGCGTGGTCATTACGAGACCATCGTGAATGAGGACATAATCCCACACCACACCATATGATCCTCCCATGGAGGAAGGATAGGCCAAGGGGCCAAGATGGGATGGGGATTCCCGAGAGATGGGGCTGGACCCGAATCTTGGACATCCAAGTGGTCCTACGTATCCCATTAGGATGGGAATCAAGCCACACGCAGTTCTTGAAATGCAGTTTAATGTCATACTGGACGAGGAGGGGAGTAATATACTCCGAAACAATGGAGGTGTGCGGTATGGCGAAGAAGCCGACGTGAATGAGGACGTAGTCCCACACCACACAATACACCCTGGGTAAGAGGGGACCTGGGCCGTGGCCCGGAAAGGCCAAGGGGCCTAAGGTCAGGCATCGGTCAGGAAGGCCTGGCTGGTTTGTATTTTAACGTCTTACATGAGGACGAGGGTCGGGGACCCGAGAAGGCCAAGAGGCCTGAGGCTAGGCCTCGTAAAGGGAGTCATACGGTATGGTACATGATCCCGACGTGAATGAGGACATAGTCCCACATCACACCGTACACCATTATGAGGAATCCTGGGCCGTGGCCCGGAGAAAAGGGAAAGTTATCAGTCAGAAAGGCCTGACTAGTTTGCAGTTTAACGTCTTACATGAGGACGAGGGTCGGGGACCCGAGAAGGCCAAGGGGCCTGAGGCTGGGCCTCGTAAAGGGAGGGTGTACGGCATGGTACATGATCCCGACGTGAATGAGGACGTAGTCCTACATCGCACCGTACACCCTTATGAGGAATCCTGGGCCGTGGCCTGGATCGCTAACACCACCTGGGGGAAGTTTGTCACCTCGGGATCGGGCAGAATGAATCACTGTTCTTGATGCCTGGGACATCTCAGGGTGGACCCAAAGATCCAGGACACTGCTGACCATGTTCGAAACACAGCGTTCCTATGGTGACCCGTATGGGGGCAACAAATGAGCGTCGACCGCTGACCAAATTCGCAACGCGAGACTTGTATCGGCTTGTTGCTTGAATACCCTCGGGGGCGTTGGCCTGTATCGGTAGGAGAGCCCTTGGGCATTGTATCCAGGCCGTTCTTAGGGGTCCCTATGGGTGTGAAAAAATGATGAAATCCCAGTCAAGGAGTGGGTGAAGCATAGTTGTATCCATCCGTGAAAGGGGAAAACACCTCCAGGGGGAATGTGCGGCCGGGTCGAGGCTTGCTCGACGTGGGTCGGGGCGAAAGTGTGCACCCAGCCATGTCTTGACCCGAGGGGAAGATTTTGGATTTTGGGATGGGCCAATGGACGAAATGTCCGGGCATTCCTACGTATATCATAAGGATGAGAATCAAGCCATACGTAGTTCTTGAAGGCCATGCAGTTTAGCGTCATGCGGTGAGGACGTGGGAGGATAGAAGAACGGGAGTGGGCGCATGGTGCGACCTTTACAATCTTTGCGCGAGTGGGGTTGCATGAGCGGGGCCAAGAAAGCCTACTCCCTCCTACACAAAGATCGTCCAAGGAGACTATTCCCAGGGGGAATAGCGGAAGAGAAAATCTTGGGGCTGGGCTCAAGATGAGGCGTCCGAGCGTTCCTACGTATCCCATGAAGATGGGAATCAAGCCACACGTAGTTATGGCAATGTAGTTTAACGTCATGCGGGACGAGGGGCATCTCATTCGGTTATGTGTACGGTGCGGAAAGTAATCCGTCGTGTATGAGGACGTCGTCCTACACCACACCGTACGATCCCGTAAGTGGGTAAGTCGGGGAAAGACCAAGGGGGGCCTGGGGCCAAACCGCGGTGGAGACGGGGCTAGGGGCCTAAGGAGGCCAAGGGGCCTGAGGCTGGGCCTCGGTCAGGAAGACCTTACTGGCATGAAGTTTAACGTCTTGTAGTGAGGATGGAGAGGAATTTTATGGTCGTGCGGGACCAAGTCGCAGTTTAGGGTGGGGCAGGACCCTCTCGCAGTTTAGGGTCGTGCATGACCAAGTCGCAGTTGTAGGGTCGTGCAGGACCCTCTCGCAGTTTAGGGTCGTGCAGGACCAAGTCGCAGTTTTAGGGTCGTGCAGGACCCTCTCGCAGTTTACGGTCGTGCAGGACCACTTTTGCCCTAGGCAAAGTATCGCTTGAGGAATTTGGCATTAGTGGGAGGGGTTATACGCTCTCCATCTATGGTCACCAAGGAGTATGCTCCGTTGGGGTAAACCTTAAGGATGATATAAGGCCCTTCCCATTTGGGTTCTAATTTGGGTGGTTTCATACCGGGAATCATTGGCGGTCGAAGGGCCAGTACCAGGTCACCCTGTAGAAAAGAGCGGAGACGAACCTTCTTGTTGAAGGCCCTCGCTATCTTGTCCTGATGCCTTTCCAGATTGTGCAGGGCACGAAGTCGGTTCTCGTCCAGTGCTTCCAATTCAGCTAGACGGATCTCGGCTACCTCATCTGATGTCTGGTGATCATAAACTGCAGTGCGTAGCGACGGCAGCTGGATCTCAATGGATAGGACGACCTCAGCTCCATACACCAGGGAATATGGGGTCACCTGGGTAGAGTTGTGAGTCGTCGTCCGGTAAGCCCAGAGGGCGTTGGGGAGCTTGTCCGGCCAACTTTTCTTGTTCTGGCCAACCATCTTCTGCAGAATGTTAGAGAGGGTTTTGTTGAACACCTCGTTCTGTCCATTTTCCTGCGCGTGGTAGCGGGAGGTATGGTTCGACCGGATGTTGTACTTAGCGTACAATTTCTTCAATTCGGCTGCTCGGAAGTTGGTGCCGTTATCGGTGAGGACGGCATGAGGGACTCCAAACCGGTGGATAATGTTGGAGCTCACAAAGTCAACGACGGAACGGGCCTTGACCTCTTTGAGCGGAACTGCTTCTGCCCACTTGGAGAAGAAATCTGTAGCAGTCAGGATGAACCTATACTGGAGGGCTGTTGCCGGTGGATACGGTCCCACTACATCAAGTCCCCATACCGCAAATGGCCAAGAGTACTTGGTGGGGTGGAGGGGTTCTGGCAGCCAATGCAAGAAGTTGGCGTGTACTTGGCACGCGTGGCATATTTTGGCATACCCAATGCAATCATGGATCATGGAGGGCCAGAAGTACCCTAACCTCCAGATTTTATGGGACAACTTCGGCCCAACATGATGGGATCCACATGAACCGGCGTGAACCTCTTGAATAACTTGAGGTATCTCTACTCCTTGGATGCAACGGAGGAGGACACCATCGAAACTCATATTATAGAGGATCTACTCAAGACTAGGGCCGCTCTGGAGGGTAAATTGAAGTGCGCGGCGTCGGATTCACTCGCGCTCGGCCCGGTCGTCCGGGAGGCGACCATTTTGGAGATACTCGACAAAAGGTGCTCTCCAGTCGGGGGTGGTTTCCACCACTACGTCTGACGAACCCGGGTCTCCCGATTTGGAGGGTCCGGCGGTGAAATGACTTACCCGCAGGCCATCATCGTCCTCTTGGGTGACGGGGGCAATGACTCTCCGGTGTGCCACATGTATGATTAGGTCATCTTGCTCGGGTTCTGCGAGCGACACGGCCAAGACAGCCAAGGCATCTGCTTGACCGTTCTGCGACCATGGGACATGGGTAACCTCTGGTCGAGAAGAGAACTGGGCCATTAGGAGGAGGGTTTACTCCAGCAACGGTGAAAGCTCTAGCTTCCTGACGACGTAGTCGCCATTAACCTGTTTGATTACCAGCTCGGAATCTCCCTTCACATGTAGGTGGGGAACATGGATCTCAAGGGCCAAATCGAGGCCGGTGATGAGAGCTTGGTACTCTGCCTCATTGTTCGTACAACCTTCTGACAACAGGAACAAGTATGGCAGGACGGCTTGCGCCGGGGTAGTGAAAACAATACCCAGACCCACTCGGTTGAGCTTGGGGTCGTTAATCCTTCTACTGGTGGGGCTCCGGGAGGCGCCGTCGAAATGCATTTGCCAACACGGGACAACATGATCGACTGAGAGGATCGTCTCGTCGGGGAAATCCAGGTCCAGGGATTGATCCGTGGAGGTTGGATGGGTAGCTAAAAAGTCTGCCAAGGCCTGTCCCTTAACGGCCTTCGGAGGCACGAACCTGATATCACACTGCTGGAGAATCACCGCCCACCGTGCTAGTCGGCCAGTCAGCATGGGGCGGTTCAGGATGTACTTCAGCGGATCTACCCGAGAGATCAATTGCACCTCGTGGTGTTGCAGGTAGTGCCGCAACTTCTGCATGGCGAAGACGAGCGCAAGGCAGCTCTTTTCGATAGGGAAGTATTTGACCTCCGTATCGAGAAGCATGCGGCTGAGATAGTAGAGACTGTTCTCAGTTCCCTCGTTATTCTTTTGGGCGAGCAGCGCGCCAAGGGATCTCTCTAGGGCGGTCACATAAAGGACCAGCGGCTTTCCGGAGACGGGTGGCATCAAGACCGGAGGTTGGAGCAGATACTGCTTGATTTCCTCGAAGGTGGCACGACACTCCTCATCCCATTCGTAGGCAGCGCCTTTCTTCATGAGCCGGGAAAAAAGTTTACACTTGCCGGCCAGATTCGCAATGAATCGGCATATATAGGCTAAGTGGCCTTGAAGGCCTCAGAGCTCTTGAATGTTGCTCGGGGGAGGCATTTGGCTGATGGCCTTGATCTTCTCCGGGTCGATCTCGATACCTCGGTATCTGACAACAAAGCCCAGAAACTTCCCGGAGGTGACTCCGAAGGCACACTTCAGCGGGTTCATCTTCAGGTGACGGGAACGGAGGAAACCGGACACTTTCTCAAGGTCCTTGAGATGGTCCTGGCGCTGGCATGATTTGACTACAAGGTCATCCACGTTGCATTCCACCAATGTCCCGAGAATCGGTTTTAATATGCGATGCATGGCCCTCTGATAAGTGGCACCTGCATTTTTCAAACCAAATGGAATTACCTGGTAGCAAAAGGTACCCTGGGGAGCCCTGAAGGCAGTGGACTCCTCGTCTTCAGGGGCCATCCGGATCTGGTTATACCCGGAATACCCATCCATGAATGAGAGGGCTTGGAACCTGTCTGTGGCGGTAATCAACAGCTCCGTCACTGGGAGTGGGAAGTCATCCTTTGGGCAGTGGCGATTGAGATCGCGGAAGTCGATGCAGACTCTGATCTTCACATTCTTCTTCCTGACCGGCACAATGTTGGCAATCCATTTGGGGTACTGGACCTCCTTAATGAAGTTGGCTTTGATAAGCTTATCAACTTCGGCCTCAACCATAGCACCATGAGAAGGGTGCATTTTCCTGGGAGGCTTCTTAAACCCACGATGTTTTGCCGGGAGGCCTAGACGGTGGACGACCACTTGGGGATCCAGCCCTGGCATCTCATCGTAACTCCAGGCAAACACATCACAGTGCCGTTTGAGGAAGTCTACGTACTGCTGCCGCTCCTCGAGGGACATGGCCACACTGATCAATGTGGGTCTCGGATCTGCCTCGCTACCAAGGTTCACCTATACCAGTTCATCAACCGTGGTAGAGACGCCTTCTTCAAAGGCAGGGGCAGCATCCTCCAAGTCTTCCTCCCCAGCCGTGGGGGGACTTCCCGCGACGGAAGATACTTTCTGGGCTCTTGAAACCCGAGGGGCAGCTGGTGCCGGCTTGGGCAGCAGCGGTCATCACATCAGGAGACTCACTTGTCATTGAGACCATAGCAGTGAATGCATTTTATCCTATCCCATCTGGCCTTCGGCCTAAAGGGCCACGTTTGATGATATCAAAGCAATGGTGACATGTCGGCCTGAGTTGGTTAATTCCAGCCCGGTGGAAGAGACACGTATGGCGCACCGCCGTTGTCATCAGCTTGACGTCCTGGTACCGTACAGGGGTAGGAGTTTCCGGGATGACCCGAGCCTGGTTGATGTAGGAGTACGAGGTGATTTTCCACCGTCGCTTGGACACGAGAACATGCCTTCCTTGCGTACCCGAAATAACAAAACATTGCCCCATGTCGGGGGTCGTGGCCTCCAACCGGTGGATCGGGAGGATGTAGGCGTCGTCCATGATTTCCCAGGGATCACTTGTGATCGGGGCGGGCTCATCCTCGCTTACCAGGATTTTCTTGTCCTTACTTTTGTAATAACCCTCATCCAGATAGCGGGCCTCACAAGAAGCGAAAGGGGACACGTCTCCTTGGAGCACGCCTACTCGACCGTTGAGCGAGTACTTGAGGCACTGGTGATACGACGAGGGGACCGCTGCATGCAGATTGAGCCATGGCCTACCCATCAATGCGTTGTAGGCGGTGTCTTGAGAAACAACCATGAACTCGGTGCTGGCAATTAAGCCACCGAACTGAGTCTTCAGGCGGATCCTGCCGACTGGGGTTTGCTCTGTCCTGTCGTACCCCTGGATTCTGAGGTCAGAGGGAGTTAAATCACCTTCGGAGAGACCCACCTTTCGCAGCGTCCGGGTCGGAATTAGATTGATTCCAGAACCTGTGTCAACGAGGTAGCGACGGACTTCCACACCGTTGAAGTGGCCAGTGATATACAGCGGGCGAATGTGCCCCTGTATGGGAAGGTCCTCATCTTCACCAGAGAACGAGATAACCGCCTGACATTCGGCGTTTTCAATCGTCTCGGTATGGAAGGCTTCCGCAGCTGCTACTTCCGTCTTGAACTGGAGGGGGCTCCTTAGGGCCTCGACAAGTGCTTCGCGCATTTCAGATGACAGGCGAAGGGCCTCAAGGATGGAAAGCCTCACCAGAAAGTCGGCCAGGTGCTTCAGAACATCGTACTTTCGTGCCAAACGCGAACCTCTGCTCATATGGGGTCGTTCGGCATTCGGAGGCACAGCGGGTCCGGCTGGCTAAACCGGCGATTGACTAGTACTGGGTACATCTTGCTGCCTACCAGTTGAAGCCTGAAGAATAATTTCCGGACAAGGATCGGACAGCGGAGGCTGGCCTGTAGCCGGGCAAGACTGACTGTGATATGGATGAGGCGGCTCCCCCCGATCCAGTAGCACGAACGGCGGAGGAGGTAGAGCCGAGGGTGTTGGATCGGTCTGTGTGTGCTGAGATCTGTGCTGAGCCTACTGCCTGGTCTCGGTAGCGTGCACGGCTTGGCCACATGTGCCTGCTGACGTGCCTCGATGACCGGCGCGATTGCGATTCCGCTGACGTTGACGTCAGCTGGAAACGTTGGGGAGGTCTGCCTGGGGTTCCCCCTCGTCAGGGGTCATATAGGGCTTTACCAGCTCCACGGTGTTAACCGAAGCATACCCTTGACTGTCGCTCAAAGAGTCATCCACCGCTGGGCAGATTCTGGGAGGAATCCCCATTTCGGGGGGCATAAAGTCACCGAGAGTGCGGGACGACGACGACACTGGCGGTACATGTTGCTTCTTCTTGCGTCGCCGCTGCTTGCCCTTTTGGGCAGAGGTCGACTGTGAAGACGATGCAGAGGCACCAGCTACTTCTTCTGAAGGTTCCGACTGCTTCAGGCATTCCCAGATGATACCCTAGGCACGAACAACGGTTTTTCGAGCCATCCAGTCATCATATTTCTGGGATCCGCGGCTAGGGACCTGCTGCCACTCACCTTCACTGTCATTGCCGATCTCTGATCCTGCAAAGACACCTGCGACTTGGGCTGGAGCCGGTCCCAACTTGACTATGTTGTTGTTGACCTCGTCCTGAAGCCATTCTTTAAACACATAGCATCGCTTGAGGGTGTTCCCCAGGATCCGATGATAAGGGAAGTAGTTGGGGTGATCGGTGAGATGCGCCTCTGCCGGCCTTCTGCACTCAGGCAGACGCACAATCCCTTGCTCTAGACCACTTCGGAAGTAGCCAGGGACCTGATTTTCGTTGAATGAATAGGTCTGGTACCTTATTTCCGGATAGGGGGCCCTAGAGGCCTGGTCCTGTCAAGGGACCGGAGGGTCCTTCCGAGGAGGTGGCGCCTGGTTGTCTCGCCTAGGTGGTGGTGGCGCGTTGCGCGGGGGAACCTGTCAGTTCTGAGGCGGTCGCTGCTGGGCTAGAGCCTGTGCTTGAGGTGGAGGACCTCTGCGGGGTTGCGGGGGTGGTGCCGCCGAGAACAATTCCAGCTGCCTCGGGGCTTCTATTTGAGCCACCGCAGCGGGTTCAGCCCTGGCGGTCCTCCTGGCTGGGATCATAGGGTGCAGAAAACGTGCCTGACTAGCCTGTTGCAGGGCTTCCTCGAGGCACTGGGCCTTATCCGAGAAATCTCTGAACCCTACAGGGTAGTTCTGGGTAATCAAGGAGGGTACCAACTCTATCTTGACGTTCCCCACACACATCGTCAGTAATTGCTCCTGAGTCAGTGGCATATCGAGGGAATACGTAAGTCCTTTCCACCGGGCGATGAAATATGCAACCCGCTCATCAGGCCTCTGTTTTCACTTGAAGAGGTCCGCAATGCTGGTCTTTCGCGTGGTGGAGCTGAACCGGTATAAGAACTGCCGGCGAAGATCCTCCCAACCGGTCACCGATCCGACATGGAGCTGGCTGTACCAGACAAATGTCGGACCTTCCAACGTCTGTACGAAACATCGGAGCTTGGCAGCTTCTTGCTTAGCCGGGGTCCCCAGAATGGGGCCACACCTAGAAGAAAAATGCGCCAAGTGCTGCGACGGGTCCCCCGTCCCGTTAAAAGGCGAGAAAGTGGGGTTCCCAAAACCCGGAGGCGCGGGCATATCATCCACCCATGCGGGATAAGGCTTGCCATCCGGTGGGACCGCCACCTGCCGCGTTTCCAACGCCTCGAGGCGGGCTGTGAGTGCCGCAATAACGTCCTCCGGGTGGGGGTCCCTGTCTTGACGGGGATCCCTAACCACAAGTGCATTGCCAGGTTCTTCAACACGGTAGACGGCTTTGGCCACTCGTGGGTCAACTGGCGGAACGACCTACGGGGCGACTGGGGGAACCCGGGTTGGATTCTTCAGATTGCCCTGTAGCTCGGGGGGGGGGGGGGGGGGGGGTTGGCGAGACGTATCGCGCCCTCTTTCCATATGTTCCGGCTTCCGCCCTGTCTGTGGCAGTAGCATGATCAGGGTTTCCCGGAGGCATCTCACCGGGGAGAAATTGTTCCTGCCCCTGCTGCCCCGTCCTGGGATTACCATAGTCGGGTCGTCGCTCTGCGGCGCGTTCAGCCAAGAGTTCGTCAACCATCCTCTTCTACTCGGCAAGCTGCTGGCATAACGTGGCCTTCTCAGGATCTTCGTCCGTTTTCTGCACAGAGGCGGACGGTTCGGAGTGCTTGACTGTTCTGACGTGCTCCTTACCCTTGCCGGTGTTTCGACTGAGTACCAGCGACTCTGTGGGTACGAGCAGGCCTAGCAGGTTCCTCTGCTGACGGGTAACCTCCCTAATGGGTCGAGTAGTGGCGGTGCACCCTCTGGGGGGAAGTCTCCATCAAGGAGTTCCAGTTCGTCTTCCCTGTCCACAATGTCGGCCATGTGGACCGTGATTCCTCTCGAGGGAATGTCCTCGATGTCGCATAGCGAATCGGGTTGTCGTCGAATAGGATTGAAAAGGATGGCAACATAGTGTCCCCAACCACGGACTTGCACATGGGGGGTGGCTTCCCTGACGATCTTGCAGAGTGCCTTAAATCCCTGAACGCATTTTTGTTGGAGGGCACTCTGGTGACCTGGCGACTCGGGGTGCTGGGCCACAAGGAGCGCGGCTGCATCGATCAGGCGGCACTGTTCGCCAATCTCCTCGAAGTGCTCTCGACTCCTGGGGTATACCACCCGTTCGTAACGGAGGCGGAAGTGCGTCGCCCAGAGGGTTTGACAAAAGCATCCCACTTCTTCAGGGGTAAGAGACTCGGGTACGCGGAAATTCTGCGCCGCCGTGGGCCAGAACTTCTCTGGGAAATAGTCCGCTGCAAGAATACTCCAGAAGCTCCTAGGTTCGGCCTCGGGGTCTGGCCCTGCATTACCCCACTCATCAACCGGGGGCGGCTGAGGGACCGGTAGCGGTACCGAGGCGGACCTCTGGGATAGAAAACTCGGCGGTGGAGAATACGACGAGCGAGCGGACTGGCCACCAAATTATGGGCCTTCCTCTGAAGAGCGAGGTGACCTGACCACAATGTCACGGTAGGATGGGCTAATGACCACTTCTTCGGGCACGGGAATCGCCGTTACCGGTGCCTGGTCAGGTCGTTTCTCTACCACCGTTGTCCCCCAAAACAGCTCCCCGTGATCTCGAGTAGAGGTAGAGGGTGCTTCGGGGGACGATCGCGGTGACTGCGCGGTCAAGACCTGCGAAGTTCCCATAATCTCTTCCTCCTGGATGTATCTACGGAGGGAGATGGGGATCCGGTGGACCTCATGTTCTGGGAGAACGAGGCTGACGCGTCTGGTTCCTGCCCTGATCCTTGATATGGGGGAGCTGGGAGAAGGTTCCATGGCTGAGTCATACTCCACATCAGAGTCGGAGAAACGAGCAGGTTTGATCTCCACCCTAGATTTCCAAGGATTCTTCTTGTGGAGGAGGCGACCCACTATCCTGCCCTGAGGTGGCTCTTCGGGACAGGGTTGATCTCTATCATGGATTCGCGGGGCGGCACTGGCACCATGGCGGAGAGGGCCCCCACTCGAGATAGCCGGGGTGCGAGGGGAACCAGGGAAAATGTTGAAGGGTACATGGGGAGGACCTCCATGAACAGTACCCATGTGGGCGGGGCCTCTGTTGGAACTGGCAGGAGCATGGGGAGGACCTCCATGGCCGATGCGAGTGGAGCGAGGCCGACCTTCACTCCTCAGGTTGCTGGGGCGAGGACGACCTTCGCCGGTTGCAGAGAGGACGTAGGGAGGGCCCCCACGTTGGAGAAGGGCCGGATGGACGGTGCCTTCAGAAGGATGGACTCCATACCCTATACAACGGGCGCGGGAAATGTTTCCGCGCTGGGCGTCACAGCCGTGGGGCAGGTCTTCCTGCAGGATGGGGGTAGCACGAGGCATGCCTCCATGACGAACCTCGGAGCGGGGAAGGCCCACGCTCTGTGGAGTAGTGGTATGGGGAGGACCTCCGTACGAGGTGACATTACCGCGGGTTAGCTCGCGGCGATCACCACTTGGGCCTGCAACCTGGAGAGTCAACCCAGCCTGCCCATGGGGCGGTTGGGTTCTCAATCCTGGTTGGGTGGAGGAGTGCCCCTACTCAATGTATGCAGGGGCTTCACAATACACGTCGGCGGTGGCTCGGGCCACTGTAGCTGTCGATGTTAACGCGCCTAGGCGAGCGTCCTCAGCCCGGGCCCGACGCTGACGTCGGGTTAGGCGGGCCAGCGCAGGTGGTGCAGGGACGTAGTCTGCCTGCTCTTCCTGCAGGGCCGGACGGCAGCGCTGACGCGGCCGGACAGGAGCTCTCGCCTGGGGCCCCCGGGTCGGGGCCCTGAGCGGACTGAGCCGGACAGCTCCTGCCTCTTCAGCGTAAGGCAAGGAGCCGTCAAGGCGTTCCGGGGATAGGCTCCCGAAACGGTTGAATGTCTGGGTGGGGAGCAGGGGCACCCTGCGCGGCCTGTTAGGGCGGCATTGACGGTGGGGCCTGGAGGCCGCCAGGTACAAGCGGGCCATATCCCTGGTCTGGATGACCCCTTCCTCCTCGTACTTGCGCACGAGGCTATTGATCACCCTTCGTGGGATGACCTCTGACGGGGAAATGGGACGTGGGTGTCCCGTATTCCGTGGCGTGGCAGCCGTCGTGGCGGTAGTGGCGCTACGTGGGGTTGCCGTCGTGGTGTTGCCCCTGCCCATGCGTGGGCGAGGAGCGGATGGTGACCGCATCTCTGAAACAGCAACCTGGTTCCTGGAAAACGAAGGGATCAACTCATCAGTACTGAGAGGAAAAGGATTGACAGCCAGTGCCCCAGCGTTCTTCCATCCTCCATATCATTGAGAAGGATCCACGCCAACACGCTGCAGGGCGGAGTGCCCCACGTTCTACTACCCCGAATTCTGGTGAGTTTCACGATAGGCCCACTATTTTCTTGGCGGGACCAGGCACCAGATATCTGGATCTGGTGACACGTCAATCTACTAGTGTCTCGAATGCTACTAATCTCCATATTGAGGAGAAGGGATATCTGGATCCGGTGACACGTCAATCTACTGGTGTCTCGAACGCTACTAATCTCCATATTGAGGAGAATAAATTCACGTCGGGTTCACCATTTCTGTTTCCGACGCTTTTGCCGGGGCGCGCGCCCGTCCGTCTGTGGGGGAGGATGCGCGGCGCTTCTGTTGCCCCGCATTCCCGCTTTCCAATGGTGGGCGGAATTCGCACCTTATTCAGGGATGTCTGCTCCTTGATCGAAATGGGATGATGGGATATCGGTTCTTCCTTCTGCGGATTCATCCTCAGAACTCATCACCTAGTCCGGGATTCCCTTATAGATTTAATACGTAGTTAGTGAAAATCTTCCTAGTGCCATGTTTCCATGGATGCCAGTTAATTACACTGCTTCTGTCGGGACATTCCAAAGGGTCCAGTCTGGGTAGCAACCTTCGGTCAGGGGAGTAGTCACGTTGAGGCATCAGTAGCGTGTCTGGATGCTGGGGTACCTGGAAAGTCTATCTGTTATCCTTGACCATAAGTCTTCTCGAGAGCGTGGAAGCCCGAGGCATCCCACATCGAGCGCAGGGAATTATATGTCATAGACACATATCTGAGGTTTTTCTCACCTTCCCGTGCTCAACACAGGGTATGCCACAAGTTTAACGTCCAACAGAGACGGATCAACCCAACCAGAGCATTAGCTAGGATAGACCGGATTGAGGGATCCTCCTTGAAGGGATATCGATACCGGGGCCAGCCTATGGGCGACTGTGAAGAAGAGCGTACCGACATGGTCTCACCAGGATAAGACGGTTCGGGCGAGAATCGGAACGGGTGGTGGGTTGATGAATGGAGTGGAAGGAGAGTGAAATGAGACCATCGCAGGGGGCGACAGTGAAGTTGGGCTTGAGCCTTGATGAGGCTTCCTACGTATCCCCGTGGCAGGAAATCAAAGTCCGCGTAGTTCGGGGAATACAGTTTTACGTCATGCGGGACAATAGTGAACCCTGACGTGAATAAACGTCGGGCGATGGGTGTCGTCGAACCGACGTAAATGAGGGACATTGGTCCGGTGGGAGTTGGGCTTGAACCTCTGGGAGGATTCCTACGTACCATGCCTTGACATGGATCAAAGACCTCGTAGTTAGGGGTGGTCACAACGGCTTGCCATCGGACAGGAATTGCAGTTTAGCGTCGTGTTGGATGTCGGTAGAGCTCGACGTGAATTGGATGATGGTTGGGCTTGAACCTCATGGAAGCTTCCTACGTACCATGCCTTGACATGGATCAAAGACCTCGTAGTTCAAATGGGGCTTTGTCGGCGAACCGACGTGAAAGTGGACCTTGGTCCAATGAGTGGGGGGGTACAGTTTAATGTCATGCTGGACGAGGGCGAAACTCGACGTGAAATGAACGACCGAGCAATGTGGCTTGAACCTCATAGAGGCTTCCTACGTACCATGCCTTGACATGGATCAAAGACATCTTAGTTCTCTTAGATGGGTCACAACAGCTTACCACTGGACCAGAATGCGGTTTAACGTCATGCTGGACGGGGGTGAGACCCGACGTGAAATGACGGGTGGGCTTGAACCTCATGGGGGCTTCCTACGTACCATGCCTTGAAATGGATCAAAGACCTTGTAGTTCTATATGGATTCGCCGGTGAACCAACGTGAAAGTAGACCTTGGTCCACTATTGATGGGCTTGAACCTCGTGAAGGCTTCCTACGTACCATGCCTTGACATGGATCAAAGACCTCGTAGTTCAAAAGGGGTTTGTCGGTGAACCGACGTGAATGTATACCTTGGTCCACTATTGGTGGTCTTGAACCTCGTGAAGGCTTCCTACGTACCATTCCTTGACATGTATCAATGACCTCGTAGTTCAAAAGGGGTGGGTCACAATGGCTTACCATTAGACCAGAATGCAGTTTAACGTCGTGCTGGACGGGAGTGTGCAGTTTAATGTCATGCTGGACGCGGGGGTGACCCGACGTGAAAGCAGACTCATGAGTCCACTAGTGGTGGGCTTGAACCTCGTAGAGGCTTGCTACGTACCATTCCTTGACATGGATCAATGTCCTCGTAGTTCAAAAGGGAAGACCCGACGTGAAATGACGGGTGAGCTTGAACCTCATAGAGGCTTCCTACGTACCATGCCTTGACATGGATCAAAGTCCTCGTAGTTCGCTAGGGATGGGTTGTCAGGGTCGGTGCTCACTCTAAGCCCATGTGAATCATGCTCGGTGTGAGAAACAAGAGGTTACAAGGACCTGATGATCACGTCGCGAGGGGTGCGTCCGTGAGAAGCAAAAAAGGGGCTTACGCGTTGGGCGGCCCATGGTGTTGGGACTTACTCCAGGATGGAGGCCCAGAGGGGGGGTGCCTCGTTCCCTATCACATCCTCCACTGACCTTGGTATTGGGGAAGTACGGATATGCATGGGTGCAATCATCCGTACGAATGATTAGGGGCTTACGCTCTGAGGCAGCCCTTCCCCTGCGAACATACGCCACTCCGACAGGGAGGATCTCATTCCATGTGCGGAAGAGTTCCATTCCCGTGGAGACGAGTGGTGTAAAGAATGTTCGACCTAGGGGGGGACCCTTCGTGAGGGAGACGAGGTTGGGTCACAGTTTAACGTCATGTGTTGAGGACGTGGTGCTTGGCAGTTTAACATCCTGCAGTTCGGACGAGGTGGGTTCACTCCACACCCCTAGGACTTACATAAACGGTACCCTCTGGTCCTTGGGGAAGGGAAGGTACCGGTAAGGCCATGGTCATGGGGGGTTGTGGAACGAACCATCGAGGGGTCCATGTTATCATGGCTATGCGAAGAAGAAATAGCCGTTAGCGTGCCTATGCGAAGAAGCATTAGGCGAAGCAACGCTACGGGAGGTATCGTCCATGGGACTTTGAAATCACATCGTGCAAACCTGGAGGGTCGCACGGGAAGAGGAATCGCTAAGCAAAGGAATGTGCCTTGCGAAGTGGGGTGCCTTGGCCTTAGCATGTGGCATAGGTGTGAGTGGGAGGCGCTTCGCAAAGTGGAACAGTGTTCGCAGAGCACTGCCTCGCGAAGGAGGAGTGTCTCGCGAAGCAGGGTCCTGCAAAGCAATGTGCTTCATGAAGTGGAGCGATCCTGCCTTAGCATAGGGATCACTCATATGGGTTGGGTGTTTCGCGAAGCACAAGTGCTCCGTGGCTGCCCGGGTTCCCTTGGGAATCCCCTTCCTTCGCGAATGCCCTTGAGCTTCGCGAAGGGCATCCCTCTCGGAAGAGGGGCTCAAAACGAGACAAAGGAGAGTCGTCTCGCGAAGTAGAAATACCTCGCGGAGCTCATGATTCCCGGGGCAAAGTGTGCTTCGCGATTCGGTAGAGGAGAAGCCGAAAGGTCGGATTTTCCATCCTCGGGACTCAGGGGGAGTCCAGTATTTATAGGGAAGGGGCGCCACGATGCAGGACTCGTGCGCCGCCTCTGGTGCTTCGCGGCGGCTCGCGAACATCACATGGGTTCACGGAGCATTACCGCCTCTGGAGCTTCGCGGCGTCTCGCGAACGTAAAATGGGTTCGCGGAGGACTACCGCCTCTGGAGCTTCGCGACAGCTCGCGAACGTCAAATGGGTTCGTGGAGGATTACCGCCTCTGATGCTTCGCGGCGCCGCCATGGTTGGGGCGCTTCGCGGCGGGGCTTCGCATCGGAGCTTCACGTCGGAGCTTCGCGAGGCAGCACGCCGGCCTTTCTCGTTCCTTTCATTCGGGCCACATTTTTGGCGCCAACAGTAGCAGAGGCTACGAGTAGTGTGAGGTCACGGGGTGGCCGAGGCTGCGGTTAGCATGAGGCCATGGGGCCGCAAGGCCACAGAGGCCGCGAGCGGTGCGAGGTCGTGGGGCGGCATAGGCCGCTGGCTACGCAAGGCCGTTGGCTGTAAGGGGGCATGGGAAGGCAGAGGTCGCAGGGTGGCGGAGGCTCTGGACGATGCAAGGCCACAGGGATGGGGCGGCATGAGGCCACGAGGGTGGAGGAATTCACGAGCAGCGCGGTGGCCGTGGGGCAGCGGAGTCCGCGAGAAGCACGAGGTCGTGGGGCGGCGGAGCGGCACGGCTGGCCGGATTGCCAGCCATCTTATCCGTGTGATGCGGTCATGCCCCACACAATCATAGGTGGCTATTTCGGCTAGCCTCTCTTTTTTATTCACTGTGGAAAAACGCCATATTCTTCCATTATGAAGAACACACCAAAAAAGGAGAATGACGGAGGGGTCGGGCCATGTTTGTTTGGCCTGCACCCTCCGCATTAGAGCAGTTATAAACGGCTCAACATAAACCTTCAATGAAGAACATCAAACTCTACAACCCCCATCAATTATTATTCCCAAACCCACATAAAAAGTAATCATCCATCGATCAACTATTTAGAGATTTAATCAATGTTCATTGTTTAGAAGGGAAGAACATGGAAATCCATAATAACACATATTAAAAACCCTACCTAGTTGGTCTATTGACGGAGGTTGTGAGGAAGGATACGATGTCACTGGGGATAGACGTACGTTGATGACATCGGTGTTTCCTTGATCATCAGTTGATTGTCATTGAAGACGTTCCTCATTGGCGAGAGCATTCTTAGTTGGGGAGCATGTTCTTTGTTGGAGTACACATTCTTTGTTGGAGAGAATAATCCTCCAATTCTCCAAATCTTCTCCCTTTGCCAACTGTTTCCCCCAATTCCACCAAAATGAGGAATAGTCTAATTATTAATTTAAATTAAGTAGATCAATAATGTTGGAAAAATTAAAAATGTTGACACATATCATTAATTGTCGGTTGGATATAACAATTAAATGGGGTGTTGGTATATTAAACTGTATCAATTTAATTGGTTCAAACTAATGGAGGAAAAGATTTAATGTGGAGTTTAGTGAATTCTCCCCCATTTAGAGGGTTCTTCTGGTCCCCACTATGATGTTCTAAAGGGGTGTTTTAGGCTCAGTGGTCAGCACCTCTATAACACAAATGTGGGGGGTTTTTATTTCAGGTGGTACCCACCTTTAAACCATCTACATGTGAGGTTTCAACAAAAAGTAAAATAAAATAAAAGATTATTTTATTTTATATTAATTTCGATGAAAAACCCAAATTTTATCGTTCACCCTTGACCTACTGTGATCAAAGAGATGGTCCCCTTAAGGGAATACCGGCACTGCGAGTTCAACATTTCCCTCATATTTCAATTCTGAGAACTGGTACAAAAGTTACAAAAACCCGCTCTTACGTTTATTGAATGTACCTGAAACAATGTTTAGAAATTCATTTTGGGCACTCCGGGCCTCAGAATCATGC
Source organism: Viscum album (assembly GCA_963277665.1). Lineage (NCBI taxonomy): Eukaryota > Viridiplantae > Streptophyta > Magnoliopsida > Santalales > Viscaceae > Viscum > Viscum album. The sequence goes on from OY728119.1 coordinate 2,129,266,929, forward strand.
ACAATAAATTTTCATAGACTCATAAAAACCACATATAATTAAAAACAATTACATGAAATTATCGGGTCTTGACATATAAAAGGATACACTATATTTAATAAATTTATAACCCTAAAATAACATAATATATTTTAATTAGTGCATTAATTTGTAATAAAAGAATAATTCATTTCCCTATTTTATAAAGACAACTAAACTGTTTTGTCCTTTGAGATTTTATTCTGAGTAATCATGCTATTATAATGTTACTAGACATAGATTTTTGGATTTTGGGAGTGATTCACAATAGTTGGTATCAATGAAATTTTAGTAGTAACCATGGGACCTATATTTAGAAAAATATATTAGATAACATAGAAATAAGGTATACTTTGAGGATAAGTTTAGAAGAAAATCATAGATGTTTGGTAAGGTAGAGATTATTGGGGTATTTATAGAAAACCCTAATTGTATGGATATTATAGGTGGACGTGGTTTTAGAAGTGATATAACTAAGAGTAACACCTATTAAATTTTGTGATGGGCTTGACTTGACGTAACATGTTACCCGACAACATGCCTTACTGTGCACCAATTTTGAAACTCCCAGGGAATATTCTTAGTATAATTCACATTTTATTTAGAAGCCATTTTGAAGTATTTGAAATGATAGTTACAATGAATGGCCTAGGTTAAACCATAGACCGAGTAAGGACATATGATGAAATATAACAGAAGAAATATTTATTTATTGAGGTTGTATTAAAAACCGTAGTTAAAAGGTTATTTTGTAATTAACATTAATTCAAAATTTATCTCATATTTATTTTGAATATTATATTAATATGCTCTTACTAATGGAAAACCAGTATACGGGGTGACAACCCATCATGTCCGAAATTGCCACGGGACATGAACCTATTTCCGAAGAATAATACGGTTTCCATGCTACCCACTGACCTACAAAATTTCCTGGTTAATATTTCATTGTTTTATGTAACAATTTGATGAATAAATAACAATGATGAACCATTAGTGTTAATTTTAGTTTTAGTGATAAATAAATTTACTATATTGGATTTGGAGAATTTTTAGAGATCAATAGTTTGACATTACACTCATTTAGGGTCCTTATGGTCCATTGAAAATATATTTTAGTTCTTCATGAAACAAAGTTAATTTTTGGATATCCAATTCATAAAGTAATAGAAAAATCGAAAATTGATCGTTGGACAACCGAAGGATGACACTGTGCTTTTATAAATATAAAAACTATGTATACATCATTATATTTATGGTTAATAAAATAATTCCTCAACATTAATAAGTCTAAATTAATTTTTTTTGTCCAAATCCCTTTTTATTTGACAAAAAATTGATTTTATTAATAATTAATGATTTATGGATTTTAGGCCCTCAACTATCCATTGTTAATTATATTTTTTATAATTTATGAACTCAATAAATTAATATAAATATATACAATTTTCCTCCAAGTCATTTATTTCACAATCCACTAATGTTCTACAATTTATTGACATTGTTACATGTCAACCCATAGGGCCACTTAAATTAATATTATCTATTTCCTAGTGTGTTTTTTATAAACCCTTCATATGATGTAATATTTTGTCATATGATATATTGAAAAATTTATTATCATCGTCTTGTATAAATTGCAAGGAAGTAAATTATTTAATGTGGTGAGAATCTAATGCCCAGATAATCTAAAATAATAACATTTTATTTTGTAGCATGTATGACACACAAGACCAAGCATGTGAGGGAATATAATAACCCAATACCTTGTAAAATAATAACTATTTTAAAGAAATTACTAATATCCTTCAATGAAAATGATAATGAGTTAGCATTCTTCACACGTAAAAATGTGTTTCATCGATGCCTTTTGTTACATACATGACATATTTTTACAGAATAATAATATATTACTAAACTTTTGTTATTTAATATAATCAAACCAAATTTATAAATTAGATTATATTTTAGTAATATAATTAAACAAATATTTAATATATATGTTTTCCAAAAATATAAAATCAATTCAATCATTTCAAATTAATTAGAAATGAATATATGTACTAAATAAATATAAAATGAATTTTTTTTAAATGTTTATACCCATAAAATTTGTTTTATACTAAAAAATAAATTAATTACCATTACTGAGTGGTATTGAAATAATATATATAGTATATATTCAATAAAATATTTTTTATATTAACCTATGTATTTCATAGAAATAATATAATAACAAACCCAATATTAAACATAAAAAAGATACATTTTTATAATGGAAATTTTACAACCTTTTAATGGAGGAACATTTTTAAATTAAATTTTTAGAAATATTAAAGATTTTATATGTCAAAAAAAATTCATACGTGAAATAATAACACAAAAACTATATTAGGGTGAATTTTTAGTATTTTTTGTGACATTTCAATTTTTATGAATATTAAAATACTATATTTTAATTCAAAACTGATTGTTTATCAAATATATTAGTTTAAATTATAAGAGAAAAATTAGAATATAAACATGTCAAAATCAATATTCTCGACTTATTTTTACCATATTCACCATGTTATAAAATTCGATCCAATATGTTTCCCACTTTTAATGGTAAAATCATTGGTGGAATTCCCATTTTGAAAATTTACATGAGTGACACTCCTCCACCACTATAAAAATCCAACCACCCCTCCAACATCCTCATACCTCTCAAGAGGCTTTTTATAGACCCATATATGATCAAATAAGTCCTAATAATCCAAACCCTCAACCTATATTCCTCACATTGGTGAAAATCTATCCATGGAAGCGCTTTGGTTCAAACAAAAAGAAGCTAGCTGAAAAAAAGGTAACAACCTTCCCCAGGCTCTTTAGTTTTATTTATTTATCCGCTATATAAATAAAATTTATTAAAAGATTATATTAGAACAATAGTATCCTAAATACACTGATACGTTCTTATTGTAGGTGTTTTACATACACATACACACACTTCCATGTAATGGAAAATGAACTTACAGTTTTTGTGTATGACGAACTACCACCTCATGAAATGAAGATGTTATTTTTTCCTTTAACACCTCTCATGGATGGGAATTATGAAGGAAAATGTATTTGTAAATAATATTTAGGATATTTATAATGTATTTAATCTTTTATCATAAATTTATGACTCATACCTTTATGAACTCCATTTTTTGGGAGTACGACAACATCAGTTATGGAAGTTTGTACTACAACCCCCTTAATGAGATGTGATTCACTCACAGATTACATAAAATGATTTAAGGATGGTTTTAATAAACATATATAACATATAATATATATATATATATGATAATTTAATCGTAATATAATTATATATAATTATCTTATCATTCATTTAATACAATAAGGAAATAAAAAAAATGTTCACGCGTACGTACATCCTACCGAATCCATTATCAGTGCATTTCATTACTTTTATCCAAACAGTATAGATTATTATTAAAAAATAACATGGTTATATTTTATTACATCATGTTTTAAATCTTGGAAATTATTAAATCAACATCTAAATTAGAATGTCAACAAGTAATATGTGAAAACAAACTCAAAAGACATGGAAATTAACACTTGAAATAATAAAAATAATGAAATATTATAACCAAATGGGTAAAATGATATTTTAAAAATGAATATTTTTTTCAGTAATTTATTTAAACTCTTAAAACCATTATACATGAGGTCAAATTATTTTCACCCAAAACTAAATGCAATGTATGATATTTTCATCTAACCTTTTACATCTGATAGATAAAGGTCATATTTATCACTTTATTTCTTTGTGTGGTGTATCTAATATCCATTTACATATATTTTATCATGAATTATTTTATCATAAAGGAATTTAAATCATTAATTTTTTGTTATTACATTTTTAGTCTTATGATTACATTGTTTTAAGGTAATGTGGGTTGCTTTGGAATGAATAATGATCAATTTCTTCTTGAATAAATTTAATGATCAATAAGTGGTCTCATTAATTTTCAGGGGGTTATATTAATTCCTCATTGTCATTAATATTATAATAACATGTGTTTAATAACTTTTTACTATCTACTTTATTATTTACACCGATTTTGATTGGATTTACATTTGACACAAATAATTTATTCATGGGATGAGTATCACATAAATTTTATGGTCACTTGAAGGTATTAATTAATAATATCAATTTGTTTCAGATTATTTAAAAATGAATTTACATCAGATAAAATTATTTTATTATTTTATATTAAACCCTTAATTTTTAATCGTGTCTATTTATTTATGTCCATTGCTAAGAAATAACTCCATTTCCCACTATTTGTTACTCAAAATGATTTATAAAATTATTTAAAGAAAACCATACTTCATTTCACCCTTTAGTCAGAGAACCCTTTTTCAAATAAAACCCCTACTTTATATTATGGTTTTCAATGTTATTTTTTACCATAAATAATTCTTTATTAAATAAATTTATAACCTTTTTATCATTTACCAATGTCTTCAAGGGAATATTTGTGTCCCTTTCCAAAAAAGGAATTTCCTTTTAAAATTATACGGAATGTAAGTATTTACCCATATTCATTTATTAGAAACTTCCATTACCTGTTTAAAAAATAAATTTAAATGAAAATGTTTACCAAAGTTATTTTTGTAACATCTCTGACCAAAACAACCACTCGAATAGTTCTATTGGGACGGGTGTCACTGGACTTAAGTGCATATCCCAAAATATCAACGGCTATCGTCTTGTAGTGAGGGTGTAGATAGGTATAGTGGGGAGGCTATACACACTGGTAAAAAATATAACACACTATTTAGAGTATAATAATTACCCATGAAGTGTAAATAAATGACTCAGTAGACTTAAACCAGACTGGCATAGCAGTAGCAGAAGAATATAATATAAATAAAATAATGTAAGTGATATATGAATAATTTTAGTGGAATATAAGCAGAAGAGTATGCTAAACACTACTTGTAAACACTAATAAAACTACAAGGCATTCATCCATAGAAGGCCATACATGCCATTCAAAATAGGGACCACATGAAGAATAATCTTACTGTAACATGAATGAAATCTAATAAAATGTTAAAATACATCTAGGTATGGTCTCAAGGTTTATACCAATCTATATTCAGAACAGTAATAAGATTTATCTCTTGAGTCTGATCCTTTACATGTACATAAAACCATAATGTAAATATGTATCCAGAATCGCCCATGTAGGGTGTGAGAAAAATTTCAGAAGGATACAACCCAATGGTGTGTACCTAGTATAAGTGATTATGTATACATAAATCCCATGTAAATTGAACATTATGATTCAATAAATAAGAACAACCTCCACTGGATCCCTGCAGCTAAAAGGGAGTGTCACCTACTTTGACCAACTCCAGAATCTCAAAAGAAATGTTTGTCCTTGGACCATGGAAAAAGGTACCCCTATAGTCACAAATCCTTGGTGAACCCTTATTTACCACCTAAATAATTTAACATGGCACCATGTTTGAACTGATACCGCTTGTCTCAAGTACTGAAGTCCTGAAGACTTGCCCAGACAGAACTAACATGGTTCCATATACCCATGCTCAAAAGCTCACATCTGCCCCTGGAATGAAAGATAGAAGAACAATTCTGCATGTCCTCAAAAAATAACCATAGGAATATGGATTTATATTCTGAAATAATAAACTATGGAATAGATATGCCTACCCTTAATCAGGGAAAGCCTCATCCTCAACCCGATATCATCATTATTACCAACCAAAGGCTCCTCATCATCCTTGTGGCTTCCTACAGCAAGCACTGCCAAAAAAATAGTACCTATACCGCAACTATCATTGGACTCAACCCACATTAGTGGCAAAAACCACCTCATCACAGAGTCACCCCATGTGCACATTACTCAAGCAACTTCTTCCCATCATATGTGAGCAGAAACCAAAAAAATAATAACCCAAACAACACCATCTCTGAAACCGCATATCCCTATGACCATTCCATTAATGTCTTATGGCCATGAGATCTATGTATCATGGGCCATGCCCTACCTAAAAGTCACTCTACCTCAAACTAACCTCTATGATGCCATTTCCTATAGTCAAAACCTCTCATGAAAATTTTGACCTCGCCCAATCTATGATCAACACCACTCAATCCTAATGCCCATACCATCCAAATTAAGGGCCAATCCCATCCAAACCACAAGGGATTAATCACATATATTCTCAATATAACATAACAATAATCACGTTTAAGCACTTTTAATTTATCAAAACAATTTAATTAGTTGGACTGCACTAGCTCTCAACTATCACCTGGGAGAACTGAGGTTCTGAATGCCTATAACAACATTAAGAAATATTAAAAAATTTAAACATAACAAAAAAATAAAATAATTCATTTAATGCCATTTTGGCACCCTATACAAAATAACCCAATTAGAAACAACCTCTCTCCCGGCCACACTCGAGCATAATAGGTAAGGGAATACCCAACAACACCCCCCAAGTTATAATAATCAAATTAAAATGGAATAATAATGTTCCACTCAAAATCCCACCATTGCGCTAAAATCTAAAAACACCAAAATATTTGAGAAAACAAAAAATAATGTATTCACGCCCTACCTCATACTCGTATGAGAAACCTCATCCAATACCATCATCTTATCCAGTATTGAACAAGGTGGATCTACATAACTATCATAAAAACTCAAACTCGTATAACACAGTTGAGAAACGAAATCATGAAGAACGGCTCCAGAGGAATCAAGATATTACCAAGATGGTTCTAATGGATCCATCAGTGTTCGAATCCATATTCAAATGAATGATTGGGAGGAAGATGGAATCTCCACTTGTGGGTTCATGAGGGTGTTTCCCAAAACTAGAAAACAAGGATGATTTCAATTTTAATAATAAATTACAAAATACACTGTGTGTACATGGGAATACACATCATGTACGTTCATTTATTATTCCAATGGCAGACAAGTTTCACTGACACATATTCTAGGTAATGTCGACATGACTACATTTCATGTGGAATTGAATACATGGAGTGTACATGTTTAATTCCATCTACCCTTTATGAAGTCCCAACATGCCATGTATATCTCTTAAATAGTAGAAGAGTACATGGGGTTTACTTAGTGTTACATGGTGTGTAACCATATGTATGGAAGTGTGATAGTATGATTCAATTACATGCACAATTTTCTCAAATTTTATAAATAGCATGAAAGGAAAAAAGAAAAACACATGCACATACCATAGAAGAAGAATTGGGTTCTTAAAAAAATCCCCCCTTAAAGCAATTCATCCCCAAATTTCTCTTCAAAGGTAGGTGAATAAAATAATATTGAATAACTCCCACCCAAAGATTAAATAAAAAAAGGTCACTAGAACTATTTCTCGACCCATAGTCTTCTAATTATTCTTCATCACCATTGAACCTCATTTGTTGCTCCCGTGACACATCTGACACTCAATAACATCCCACACAGAATCAACTCCCACCTCGAGCCAATGGATCCCATGGAACAATGAGGTCCTACATCCTATAGATACTCAATAAAACCCAATTCCTTGAACCTCATTCACAACCCAAATTCTTGATGCCCTGAAGCCCAAGGCACCTCATGGTACCCACATACCATAGATGCCCTAATGCCTAATCACCTTAACTAAAATGCATCCAATGATATTACTAATTCTTAAACACCTAATGTAACATAAATCCAATGATTATTCTAATTACATGCACCTCATACATCATTAATCATGCACCCGATATGGTTCCAACCAATATAACAATGTCTGTTTAGTACTTATATATCTGGTGCACCTTGTGGACTCAAAACATACATGCCTCAAGAGGCCATGCCAAATGAATCAAAACAAAATCATGGACAGGGTCACATCATACCTTTTCATGTCGTTAGCTCACTAGCCTGCTTAGCCCAGAGAGGCTTCACAGCGTTCACCTGTCTTGAAACATAGCTACATGAGTCTTATCCTCCCAGAGGTTTTGTGCCAGTCACAGGCCACTGACCCCTCAGATGGGTCCCACTATCTCTATCAAATCCTACTCATGAAGATGAACTTCAGCTACCCTCACATGGTACAAATCTAGGATCAACCCCTGAACCTTGTTACTTCCTTTATCCCTGTCATCCATCTATCTAAGAAGGGATCCTACAAAACCTCTCAGGATGCCCAACCAATCCACATTCCCAAAACAACTTTGGGGGACTATCACACTGACTATCAACATTACATGGATGCCCACAATGAAATCAAAACATTGTTGAACAACCACGAGGTAGTCTAGCTGGTTTATTGGAAAGACCTTCCTACTAGAACTCATACTGACCATGTTTCCTTCCATCTAAACCACGAACTAAATCCACTACACGACCAAGGTGAGGTTTATCTATCAGGTTTCCTTTAGTTATGAGTGTCTGAATTACCGCCTATAAGGAAAAGGCCATCCTAATGATATTCACCAACACTCGAATGGTTTTTTGTAATCCATCCTTGATGTGCCTCACCCTCAAGGTTTCATTCCAAAATATACCTAGTGAAAAGATAGACAACTCAGTGAAACTACCTACATAGTCCATGATGGATATTTCACCATAATAAATGATTAAGAACTCTTGAGCTCCCTATTCCATCAACATCTCTATGAAAATTTTATCGAAGAATCTATCATCAATGTCCTTCCAGGCCACTCCCTCATGTCTATGAGCCAGATCCTCTACATCCCACAAATGCTTCACCATTCATTTGAGCTTATATGTCACTAGATTGAGTCTCCACCCTAGAGGAATCATGAGCTACTTTAATATCATATTCATTATCTCCATGTGGTTCATAGCCTCTTGTGGACAACCCACACCCTAAAAAAGCAGTAGGTGATGCGACCGGATCCCCTGAGTAAGGAAATACAAAGAGGTCTCCATTCCTTGCGCACCCCTACCGATCCCCAGAAGATATATTCCAAACTATTTTGGAAGTGATCATTAATAAAAATCCCAATCATAGTCAAACCATGTTACTACCCTGCATACATTCGATCTATAACTTGATCCATCCCCTAAGCCTATAACTGCGGCTCATGCTCTGTCTGATGCTCAAGGGATTGTACCTTACTGTGGTCCTATAGAACTGTACCATCACCCACAAAAATCTCCATCGATCCATACATGAGGAACTCGCTGAATACCATAAATGGTCAGACAACCCACATATATAACAATATATATATAACACATATAAGGACAAATATGAAGAGGAGTGGCACAACATCTACCCTTACTCCCCCCCATCACAAACATGCCCCATGGAATCCCTTCCTTGTGGCCGACTTACCTTCCATTAATAGATCCATGTATCAAAATTCATTGCACTATGCTCGTCCTAACAACCAATGTTGCCTCAAACGGAAGAAGGAGTCTCCTAATCCTGGTGATTAAAATCACCTCAACCACAAAACAATCATTCTCTTGTAAAATACAGGCCTTATTCCCCTACCACATGCGATTTCACATAAATTTAAAGCATGGAATATGAAATTTCACATTTGAAAATCATTTAAAAAATGGAATTTGATATTATTAACATGGCATTATCACATAAAAAATGAGCCCAAAAAAGCCCGACAACCACACCGTTCCTTACTAGGAAGTGATCCAATTCTCCCTTACCGCACATGGTGAACAGTCACATATCACAACCAATAATCAACACAAACCAAGGGATCCACTGAGGTGGAAACCATATAAATTGTAATCTAAGAAAAATAAAAATAGTATAACCCACTGTAGTTAACTCAATATATCTCTCTTACAAGGCATTGGAGGCCCCCAAGAATGAGTACGAAATATAATTCTGAAAATAAAATACCTATAGTGTAATATAATCTAGAATATTAATACCAAGTAATGAGGAAACAATTAAACCCTTTGATACAAAATTTTTACATTCTAGAACCAAACAACAAACTAAATAGTGCTATTGGGTTGGGTGTTCCTGACCATAGGCGCACCTCTACTAACATCAAAGGATATCAACTTGATTTGAGGGTGTAAATACATATAGTAGGGAGGCAATAACCAATAAGAAAAAGATAATGCATTGGTCTGAGTATACTAATAACACATTTAGTGTAAATGAATGGATCAGAAGACTCAAACCAAACCCTCCGAGTGGATGGAGAAAAATATCATATAAATAAGATATCAGAAGAGATATAGGATCAACTGCAGCAAAAATTAAATAGACCAGCTTGCCAAAACACCACTTATAACAACTACAAAAGAAACCATACATGCATCCATAGAATTTTGTACATGTAAATATAAAAAGGGTGACCATGGATAATAATGATTTTGATATCGGAATTAAAAATAATGAAAAGTAAAAATCCTGCTAGGATTGATCTCAATGTCCATAACAATCTCCATGAAAAAGAATGCTATCTTCTAGCTCATGATGCTAATCCTTTACCTGTACATAAAACCATAAAGTATATACACATCACGATGGGTCCGTGTAGGGTGTGACATGAATTTTAGTAGGATACCACCAAATGGTTCATACCTATATTATGTGATTAAGAAAACACGAATCTCAATTATATTAAAAATGATGATGTTATAAATAAAAAAACTCCACTAGTTCTTAACAGCCACCAGGGAGTATCACCTACTTCGGCCAATGCCTGAATCTATGAAGCAAAGAGAGTACTCGATCCATTTCCCATGGTACCCCTAAAGTCACAATGCCTTGGTGAACCCTTAGGTCCCGCCTAAATCATATTACCCGACGCCATGTGCCACCCGACACCATGTGTCTCAAGTACCGACGTCCAAAGTGCCCATCCAAATAGAAGTTACCCGGTCCTATGGACCACTAATAAAAAGCTCACATTCTCCCAGGGAACGAAATCTAGATGACCCGCGATTCATGCCCACAACTAATAACTGATGAACAATGTTGTTTGAACTCAAATTTACCTAGAGTAATAGAAATTGCTGATCTCAACCATGGAAATCCTTAGCCCACAACCCGGTACACTCATCGTTACCAACTGAAGGCACCTCACCTTCCATGTAGCTTCCGGCGGAAATCAACCCCAAACGAATATTATCTAAATAGAAACTATTGGGGTACTTCACCCCCAAGAGTGGCAAAAAAACCTCATCATATAGTCAACCTATATGCACATGATTCAAGAGGCATTTGGCCATCACAGGTTAGTAGAGTTCACCAAAATAAGAACCCAAGACATGCTATGTATCTATGGCCTTGCCCATCCATATAGTCACACTACCTCAAACCGACGTCCATCATTCCTAATCCCAGGGTCAAAATCCCCCATGAAAATTCGGGCATTTCCCAACCTGTGATCCACATCACTCAATCCTAATGGCTATTCCATCCCATCCAAGGGAAAATCCCGTCACAACCCCTAGGCTTTCATCACAAAAAATCTCAACAGAACATATCAATAATAACTTCTAAATAATTGTAAATGATAAAAACAATTAAATCAGTTGAACTGCACTAGCTATTAGCTATTACATTGGAGAACTAATGGCATGAATTCCTCTAACCAGATTAAGAATGATTAAACAATTTAAGCATACCAATATAAATCAATATAATTCATTTAAAAAAATTTAGCATCCCCAACCAAAATAACCCAATGAGAAATGACCTCTCCTATCCTCACTCAAGATTAATAATTAGGGGAATACCCTAAAACATCCCGAAGGTATGATAATCCATTTAAAATGAAATAATAGGGTTTTGATAAAAAACCCATTGTTGCGCTAAAAGCTGCACCACCCAAATGTCCACAAAAACTCAAAAAATGTATGCACCGCCAACCTCGTAATAGTACAATAATCTGTCTCTAGTACTAGCCTCTAATTCGGTCTAGAACAATGTAGATCAATATAATGATCAGAAATATTTAAAATCATAATAAATTTCCAATAAATGAAATCATAAGGAATAGATCAATAGGAATCAAGATCTTATCAAGAGGGTTCCGTTGGATCTGATGGTGTTCGATTAAAACTATAGATCAAGGATCGTGGGCCAGATGATGTCCTTGCTGGCTGGATTGCAAGGGTTATCTCCAAAACTAGAAAATGATGATACTACTCATTTTAAGAAAAAATTAAAAAATATATAGTGTGTAAATGGGACTACCAATCATATAAGATCTTTTACAATTTCAAATATGGCCATGTTTCATGGACTTACATTCCATGTCTTTCTGACCTAACTATATGACGTGTGGAAGGTAATGCACATCATGTGCATATATAATTCTCTCTACCCCTCCCGACATCCCAACACACTATGTATACCTCTCACAGTGCAAGAGAGTACATGGTGTATACATGGTATTACACATTGTGTAACCCTATATCAGGCTATCTTATAGTCTGATTCCTGTAAATTCCCATTTTCCCCCTATTTTTCACCAAAAATTAAATGGAAAAGTAAAAAAATATAATTGTACTTCAAGGTAATAACAAGGCTCTTATAATTTTCAAAGAAAATGATTTTTAATTTTATTTTTCAAAAATAGGATATTTTCCTCCAAATTATTGTTAAAATATCATTTTATAGTATTTTTATTCATTAAAAAATCGGTTTATTTTTACTCCACATGGGATATATTGTGTTGATACCATACTTATTCATCCTTTGGTTGGTTTTTATTGATTAGGACGTGAATATTATTGATATTCACTACCTTGAATCATTTATTATCCACCATCCAATATTTAATTTCATATGATATTTGGGCATTAAATTTTCCATAATTATCAATATATTGTTATTAAGGATATGTTCATTTTATAAACTATAAATAAATTTTTATATGGAATTTACTTTGAATGTTATTTAATTATTTGGGAATATATTGATAAATCCAAATAATTATTCAATGTACATATAAGATAAATTATATTTTTTAATCAATTTGAGGAATTATTTGGACATGAAAGAAACGGGTTGGGGAATATTTAAGGATGGAGCTGCGGTTTGGTGACCAGATAATGAAAGCCCCATGATGCTTCTGTAGTTTCATGAGATGAAATTATTTGGATACAAAACCTTCGAGTTTTTTATAAAGAGATATGTTGGGTTTATACCCATAGACTATAAAATTTTGAAAGGTCTAGATGGTGGTGGATCATGAGAAAGATACATGAAATTCAATAATTAATCACTACCAATATATTGATTTAGTATTTATTTATCCATGATATTATTCCTCGGCATATTTATGGATTCATTTCAGGGATTTATGGTTTTTTTATTCAGTTATATTCCATTCCATTTTGATTATGAGTTTTTCTATTATTTTAAGGGAATGTGAATTCAGTTTTTACCTTTAAATATTGTTTTCCCATTCAGTCTATTTTTTATATAGAATGTGTGTCCAGTTATTCACCTTCCTGTAATGATTATTCTCATTGACTAATTATTTCATCTGAAGTAATTTACCCTTAAATGGAACATGAACACAACATTCTTATGTTTACTGTCCCCAATAATTCCAATAAATGTACTAAGAAAGATATAGAAGGATACTTTATATGGAATAATATTATTATCCTTATAGATTTTTTCCTCAAATTAATGGATTCAATTATAAAACAAGACTTAGGTATGTATCTATGTTAACAAGTCTAATAATATCTTCAATACATCGAGATCTGATTACTTATAATCAAGAAAATACAATGGTATCAAAAAATGGATCTTGGATTCTGCGGTCAGGTCACTACATTTGAGGTATTTATGTATGAATTTCATTGCCAAATATGGGCTTGCATCTCCATGATCTATTTAGTGGACTCCCATTCCTAATATCCTGAGAAGGATATCCCTATTACCTTACTCCAAATTACTCAAAGTCTATAAAGGGATAAGTATCTTGATGTAAAATGGTTATTTCAACTCAAAAACATCATGAGAAATCCCCTTATAAAATTATGTGTCTCAAAAAGGGTAGGTCAAACACATAGTTCTATAGAGTTTCATTCCTAATCATTTAATGGAAGGCTAATTCTAACTTAATATCTAATTGTGGGTTTTTTATTTATTATTCATAAATTTTATCTTTTTTTTACCCTTATATTTATTTCTAATAGTAATGGTTTTTACTTAATTAATTAACCATGGTGGATAAAAAATTTAGGCAAAATTTATTTATTTAGTTTCCATAACTTCACATTAATTGTTTTCATTATGTGATCACAACCTTGTATCCATATAATAAATAATTACATTGAGATAATTTAATAAATAATTAAATTACCCCTTCATAGAATTTATCTAACCATTGATTTTTTTAAAAGACATTAAATCAAACGTGGATCTAAGGAAAATAACTCTTATTGTTAGTGTGGGAAGAAGTTAAAACAATCCACATATCCACCTACATATCATCAAATTTGGAATCATAATGGTTTTTTGTAGAACCACTTTCACATGGCTTGGTATGCTGCATTAATTACATGTATTTGTGACTCACATGCATGTGATGGGGATCAAATGATTGGTTAGAAAGGGATTTCATAAGTACCACTATACACACTAGTATTATATAATAATGTATGGAGGGAAGAATCATACGCCATCATATTTAATTTCATAATAAATAAATAATAGGTTATCTGATACATTAAATTAAAACATCCAATTGATACAGTTTTCTTATTTATGTTCAGAAATGGTTATACATGCAATTAATATATAAAATTTACTTGCTATTATCCATTTCATTACAATTTATTAATTATTATGATGAATTAACTTTCATTATTTAGTTAAATAGTTTATTTACTTCAATATTAATAATAATAAAATACTTAATTGAGATACCCATTTTTATGGTATTCATGGAAAATAAATAGGAGAACAAATAATGACATATATTTATTTTAATCAATTAATCATGAATTTATATTTCTTCAATACCATTATAAAAGCCTCAAACACACAATAGTGTTCCAATAAACAAAATATGGTTTTGAAGTTTCCATTTTCCAATCAAATGTAATTTTTAATTTTGTCCATTAGTGGGATAATATAGGCTATGCACATTTAGCTACATGCCCTGAATCTTGATTATCGTGTTTCCATGTTTCATTCCTTGGTCTGCGGCTTGTGCCATGGACGAACTGTATGACATCTTTAGATCATATAAACCCTATTTTCTCTACTTTTCCTATGTCCATGATGCACACCATGGACTTTGTTGTTTGTCCCGGTCGACTACACGATGTGTACCGACCGTCTACACACATTATATCTATTTAAATTGGGTGTCTATTTTCTAATGAGTTGGTCAACATGTTCTTTGGATGTGGGATTTGATGAGATACACTCTATATACACATCACACATATCATGTATACAATAAATGATCAAATATTTATATCTCAGATAGTTTTTACTATGAATATTGACCACAAGGATTGTGTAATTTTCACCACTAACTCTTGTGTACTAAAAAATAGTTATTCTGATACTCACCATGTAATTTCAAAACCATGTGCTAGGATGGATGGTCAATATGTGACACACATCACATTTAATTATTGCATGTGTCATATTTTATCCCATGGTACATCCATATGTAATTATAAATGGTAAACAATGTAAACTTCTGAGTACACATCATGTAACACTATCTTAATGAAAAAATCAGAAATTACATGATGGAATCTCTAGTCATTCTTCATCAATTCTTAAACCAATAAGAAAATTATTCACTGAACAAATCATGATTAATTTTTGGTAAAATGTTAATTATATTATATTTATCAATGAATAACATGAAATGTAAACCATTCCATAATTTCACATAGTCCAACCATATAATGTATAATTATTAAATTCATGTGAACCATATGATACCACTGGATGGTTTTGGGAATAGTGGAAGAGTACAGAGGTGGGTGCTATTTTAAAAATCAATTTAATTATCATTAACCAGAAGACTGAGAGATGATGTTTCCTATCAAATTTACAATTAATTTCTTTAATATCTGAATAAATAAATAACTGGGCTTATAAACATTCTATGCTGATGAATTTTCATCACCAAAAAAGAACCTATCATGTATCCTTCATTGCGCTATAAGGATCCAATTATAGAATCTGTCGTCTGAGGATCTAAAAGTGATCCTATGATATCCAAGCAACACCACATGATATAAATGTTATATCGTAGAAAATTAAATTTCTATCATTTTTCATTCTTGATCACTCATTTTTTAGTCTTGAATAAATATCTCCTCATCTCTCATTCATGATAGGGAGAGAGGGGGAGGTGTTAAGAGATAATTTTTCTGCACAATAATTCTCTCTTTTTCAATTACACACTTATGCTCCACACATTATACATAGAAATCTATTTATAGAGCTAGAGTTTAGGTTAAAATAATAATTTCATAACACACTGATTATTAAATAGTATTATAATGTTTAAAGAATCCTCATTCCACATAATTAAACTATATTTTTTTTCAAGAACCTACTTGCACAAATTGGTAAATAATATTTACTATCATCTAAATAATTATTTATCACTGAATGAAGTATGTATCAAATCATGGTCTTTAATATTTATTAAATACCTAAATCAATATTTTATTCATAAATTAATATTTCATCCACATACCAGAGAATATATATTTGATAAATATTCATTAAAATAAAAAAAAATATTTTATTTCACATGTAAGTGAATAAATATTTACAAAATTTATGCAATCAGTATAAATTGAATAAAATTATTCTTCGGTATTTAAATAAAAATTTATCCTATTAATTAAATACAAATTTTATTTTATCTAGATCAATGAAAAAACATAGTGCCTGACCCTATAGAATTAGTTCATTATGGAATTAGGTGAGATTTATTAATGTCTATGATTATAGTATAGGAAACGGGTCACATAACCCAAGAGAATGAACATATTGTTGCAACATTGAAAACCACATATGAACACTCTCTATGTAATATTGTCACATTGCCACAATATCTCATCAAAAAGGATTCCCATCAGTTTCAGAAATTTATATGATTGAAATGTATTTCATTAACTATCTAAAATAAATATTTCATTAAACCAAGGCCACAAAATATATGGTTGTTATTCGATACCAATCAGGGATCCTAGATTTCAGCTTCCATAAATATAGAATGGAGAATTACTTCCACGAATAGTTGATTAAAGAAATTTCTATCATTAGGCACCCAATGTACCCTAATTCTAGTCAACATATTTCATGATAGTTTTTGTTAGAATGTATAAGAGTGCGAGTCATTGAATTCCATAATGAAAATTTATTATCTAAGGACCATTACACACACTCGCAGATAATAATATCTGATGTCACCAAAACATGGGGAATTATTAATGGTGGGTCTTTTATCATAATCTCCCACCAGAGAAATTTCCACGTGTGTATTTTATGAGAAGAAGCATCATCCACTTTTGATTATTCATGACTGGTTATCTAAATATTATGTATCCCATCATAGTATGTTATCCAACCACATATCTTAATTAAAAATATTGTCATATCCCTTGAAGGATCACATTTTAGCATAGAAATTCTATGAGCTTATCAATGGGATGTATAATCTTGGAAATTAATACATTAGCATCATATAGATCGATGAAAAATATGTAACAAAATGTTTTATTAATATTTAATATATCTAATATAAAAGTAATAAAAGTAAAAACAGTTGGTTCTAGGACACCAACTCTAACAATTATTTTTTTCATTTTTCACCATTACATGATTAATTTGTCACATTCATGAATTTGGTTCTAAATTATGTAATGTAATAATCTATATATGCAATTTAACCCATCCATGACTAGATGTTTTTTAAATAAAAATTATGAAATTAATTTTACTAATAATATAATAATATTAATATTATTACAATAAAAATATTATATGTATTGGATTATAATACTTAACATCCTCTCTAAGATTCCACCTTTGGCAGGCCACGTACATTACGTAAGTATTCAAATGATGGTTTTTTGGTGAGAATTGGATATTACACAACATGGATAGGAGGGTTTGGGAAGATATTTTTTTATCGAACATTTATTAAATTACAATGTATTGTAAAAAGAAAAATGATTGTAGGTGGGAAGTATTTGTTAGTGATGAGAAATAGTGTTATTGAATATAATACTAAACAAAGAATAATTTTTTCAAATAGTAATCATGTTTTTGATTCAATAGTAAGAGTATTATTGTTTAATAGTTAATAAGACATTTTAAAAACACCATATTCAGCTGGTACATCTATATTCAACTACATATTTAACAAGTTATGAATATTATGAAAACATTTCATTACTAAATTACAAAATGATAGTTCAAAAAATAAAATCCATTTTACCAAAATAAACCTATATATTTTTTAATGCCTATATTTTATATGATCAATAAAATAAAGATTTTATTAGAGAATAAAATATAGGTTTTTACTAAAAATGTATACCTATACATAAAATGGGTCAGATGGATTGGATAATTATTTTGTATTATTTTAGAATTATCTAAACATATGTATTAATGGTATAAATTAATTATAATATTGTTTCATTATTTATCCTAAGTGATATTTTATTATTACAATAGTGAGGTTAATAATATAATATTTGAATATCCAATAGATAATTTATTTACATATAACAGTCCTATAGCCATAAAAGTTTTTATATATACTAATTAATTCATTTATTATTTATTCTATTAGTTTTCTCATAAGTATTTTTATAAATATTTTACTAAATTTCTCTCTTATTTCTAATTTTTTCATTTCATAGTGTACATATATCAAAAAAACTATATTTTAAGAAAAACGCAAGACAATATATTTAAAATATCTAGTAATGTTATTTACTTATATTCTTTATTCGATTATACTAATGTTAATCATATAGAACATATTTTTAAATTTGTAAATTATTTAATTATAAAATGATATTTGATTCAATCCATTGTATAATTAATTTATAATAATCCCTTATAATCCAATTTTTTTATATAAATAATTTAGATAGGTGTTATATAATTTTTTTGGAACTTATTTTAATATAAAAATGTTGCTTATTATATTCTTCCCAAATTTATAAATTTTTTCTTTTCAATTTTAATTTTTAATAAAAGAAGAAATATATTAGTGTGTTTTGTTTTCGTTGCATATTTTGTTTCCCATGATTCTGCTTCCTACCTATGATTTCCCCTAGTATATATATAATTTTATTTTTTCATGTTTTATAGAATTTTGTAACTCTAAAAAAATATCTGACCTTGTTTCTCATCATATTGGAAATTATGTATTAAATTTACCATATCTATATGTAATTAATATGAGGAATATATTATGTACATTCTCAGGGTAAATATGTGGAAATCATTATGAAATTTAGATAGGTTGGTCGGGAGAGTCGGTATATGGGTCCTTGATATTTTGTGTTTAACAATTTTGAAGGGATATATATACCTAGGTATTATATTTTTTCATCATTGGTTTAAAACTATATCATATAAATATTTTATATGGAATATTTATCACCAATATCAAACTACAAGTCACATATATGATCATCATCATAGGTCTCATATCATATATGTGTTACACAGATGTGTTGTTGATACCTATGATATTTTTTATCATTTATTATTTGAGTTTTTTCTCAATCAATTTTAATATCCAACATAATCCCAGCATATTTTGGTTTTGTATTTATTCAAAAAAAATTTATATATCTGGATCCATTTGTATTCTTGAGTGATAACTATTATTTTATTATAATATAATTTTTGGAATATAGTAATCCTATTTAAATTTTGTTTCTATGGATATAATCACACATCCATTTTTAGGTTTATTGCACCTTAAATTTATCCAAAATTCATTTAATTTTATTGGTCAGTTTATCATGAATGTGTTTATGGTTATCCATTAAGGATCTTCAAATATTTGGGGGTTTTAGATTTAAAGGTATGAAATTTTGGATGTTACATACTTAGTACAACGTTAGCTAACAGTTAGTACAAACCATGCAAGAAATTATGTGAAGGGGAGAATAAGGAACATCGTTTTTCTAGTCATATGAATGTCATAATAGAGACATGTAAAACATGTATTAAAATTAAGATGTATTTCACGTTATTTCAGATATAGTGTGGCTTACCCATGTGAGGTGGCATGTCCTAGACAATGCAATCTACACTTTTGGAACACTTTTTGAATAATAATGTGATCCAACAATTCAAGGGGGTGCTTATTAGATAGTGAGATATACAAGTCTGGTTCCTGTTTTGGAAAAAACATGTGAGTAAATCATTTTAACAATTAAAAATTAATGAATTATAGTTTATCCCATATGATTTTAATATTCAAAGCCACTAATTTTATTTTAATTTAGGCAAAAACCACCCCATGTGTAACACCCCGACATTTTCTAGAGATATATTTGGCTCTTTTATAGTCACACTTCTGACTGTTTTTTTAATAATTTCAATTTGGATATTACCTTAGGGTGTGTTGTAGTGAAAAATTTGAAATTTTAGAAGGATTAACAAATGTACACAGTTAGCGAACATCATTCCTCATTCAGGCACCCTAGACTAGCAAGTTGTGGAACCTCTCATAGTGGGAAATGACACATCCCGAGCACAGGTTTTTAGGCAATTCATCCAAATAGAAGAAAACATTCATCCTTAGGGTAGCCATATAGTTAAGGGGAAGGGTTAGGGAAAATTATGTGCCCTAGAGAAAAAATATGATTAGGAATTATATTAGCAGTAAAATTATTTTGAAATTTACCTAACCCCATAGATTAACCCAAAATAGACCCCCAAGATTCCATATATATTAATTCAGAACTTTGGATCCCCCAGAACAATTCCAAGAGATTCCAACCTTTGTAATTTTTTATTTGAATGCCAAATTTTAGATTATGACCTCACTTTCTAGGTCAACATTATCTTGTTTGGTTTCATTTTTTCCTATCCATTCCTCTCCCATTCTATAAATTGTTTTTTATTCTAGTTTTGTTTAGATCTAGATCTAGTTTTCAGGATCTAGATCTATGATTGTGGATATTGATCTATATTTTAAAAATCTTGATTTATTTGATCATGGATTTAAGATTTATATTTATAACTAGTTCTACATCAGAACTCCCCTAGAATTAGATATTTTCATTGGGATATCATTCATCAACAAATTGTGTTAGGTTGTATATAATTAAAATATAATAGTATTATTTCAAAAGCTAGTGTCTAAATGTATAATTTCTATTTGATTTTTAGAAATTGAGTTATTGATTGAATTAACTAATTTGGTGAATTAATTAATTAAGGGATATGTGAAATTTCGAAATTAGGATTGTTCAACAAGAATAATTTACTGATTAATTAATTTTGAGAGATTAAATTTTTTATTTATGATAATTAATCGTTGAATAAATTATCAGATATTTTTATTTTATAATTGAATAATTATTTTTTGGATTAATAATGAGATTGTGAGATATTTGATTTGAGATAACTAATTATTAAATTAATTATGAGTTAGTGATTAATTAATTTTTTGGTTAAATATAGTGTTTGATGAAGATAACTATTTAAGGATTTAATTAGGGGGAAAATTTTAATGACTAACGGTTGAATTGGTAATGAAATTTATGTTTATAATTAAATTTACAATTAATTATATGTTTATTAATGGAAACATTATAATTCAATTATGGAATAATGAAAGGGAACATCTTCATTCAATTATAGAATAAATAAAGGGATCATGGTCATTAAATTATATATCAATGAATTGTAAAATGGTAATTCCATTGTGGAATAATGAATACAATCTTGGTTATTCATTTGTGGATTAATGAATGAGAATATGTTCATTTATTTGTGGAATAATGAATGGGAACATGGCCATTAAATTATTAATTAAACAATGGTAACATTATTTTGTATTGAATAAATAATGGGAATTAATTAATTTTAATAAATGATATACAATGGAAACAGATTAGATTCAAACATGCGTTGAAGTAGGTTTTGATATGTGGGTTTCCATGGGAAGTTAGGGGTTTACATAGATAAACATAGAATATGTAATATCTTAGTAATTGTTGTGTTATGAATTTATATTAATTCTTTATAAAACTGTATACACTTTTTGTTGAATTGATATTGTTATAGATGCTATTGGTGGTGGAAAAATGTGTTTTACCGTCACCCTCTTTTGGATGCCTTTCCGGTACACAAACATATTTCATGATTATAATATAGGAAAAGGAAAAAGGAATATATTAGATTACTGAGTTCGTGATGGAGCATGGATGAGTGGACTATATGTGTTTTGGTACCCTCTTATGAGTTGTAATTGTCTTTATTTTTATGTTTCATTTTGATGCTTATAACATACTTTTTCATGGAATATATACTATTCAGATTTGGTAATGTATTTCTATATTTGGTTATCATGATTTATTGGAATTCTTATGGTTATGTTTATAAGTGTGTTTATTTTTAATTTTTTATGCTAGTGTTTTACTCTAAAAAAGATGGTACTGTCTCAAAATGAATGATATTATACCTTCACTACTAGTCAAAAGATACTAACATATAGGGAGGCACAATTGAGGTCATGTGGTGGTCTGGATTGGGGCTTCGACGTGTGCCACTCGGGTCAGGATGTAACAAAGTGGTTTCAAATGGGTTAACTATTATTTTCATTTGTCCAACTATTTGGGGAAAGGTAGAATTTTTAATAGAATGAGTCAGGCCATGGTCATGATATTGCATTGGAGAACACATGAGATGGATATTGAAGGCCTTATTAGAGAGGTTCTTGGAGAACTTCTATCTAGAGACACTAAGGTGGTAGAGAGTAGGTGATTTCATATGGTTGATGTAGGCAATTATGTTTGTGATGGACTAAAGTAGATACATTAAAGACAAGTAGATCCTTACTATAGCATTGATTGGGGAAGAGATGTAAATACCAAGACCTTTTCAGGATGTACATAAATGTGATGTTATGTCACATGTTGAACAATTTATGTTAATGATGTTTATTGAGGTGGTGGATCATGATCTCATAGGTGAGGGGAGCCTAACAGGGGCTTCCAATGCATGAAAAAGTGTTTTAGCTAACGATATTAGAAACTAAAACTTCTAAGAGTAGGAAGTCTCACTATGAGGGTTTTAATTAGGGAAATCTGAATTAGATAGCCTTGGTAGATGGGTCTGTTTCTCAGGGACTTACTTGAGTGATCTCTCACCAGTGTGGTAGATCGGGACACATTCAGATATAGTTCCTCAACCAAAAGTGTTGTGTTAGTCTTGGGTAACTATGTTTCATAAACATAAGTTTTATAGGACCCATTGATAGACTGTTACTAAGGGTGTATCTAGGAATAATCAGTGTGTTTGAAGGGGATATTTGACACCCTATCAAGTGGCAATCTAGATTTCTATCAATGGTGATACAAATAAGTGGATTTGGAGATTCGGAGAAAGATTTCCCCTATCAATAGAGTGGTGCTGCTTAAGGGAGTTAGACTAAATCAAAGGAAAAAGGGTAAGAAAAATTATATTCCAAACAACATACACTTGTGGAGAGAGAGGCTGGACCATCTACAATGAGTGGTAATATTTCTGTATCATGAAGGATAGATAATTCCATATTTGATATATGTTCCTATCATTATTTTATTTATGCTATTCTTTTTGATGGTTTGTCTTAGTTGTAGTGTTCATTGGAGGGGTGTTGTCGATAGACACACCGCTGGGAACATGGTCTAGGGGAATCTATTTATGCAAGGGATGTTCTATCATGCTTGTAGAGTATCATTTTATGTTCCATCATTACATCCTAGATATTCTAGTATTTGACATGATCATGGGTATGGACTAGTTGGTATCATATTGAGCCCAAAAATACTATTATCATAAGAGAGAGGTATTAAAAACTCCTAAGGGTGACATTTTTGTTCACCAGGAAGAGTGGGATATCTTGGTGGGTGGACCAGTGCTGATTACATAGTAACATGGAGTGATTATAGCCTAGGTTTCTAGAATATTTATAAATTATGTTGGTATAAATACAGATGTCTTTCAACCTATAGTGGACATAGTTGAGTATTTGTTTTATGTTGATTTATCTGGTATTCCACCTGGGAGGGATGTGGAATTTACTTTTGATCTTAGGATGGGGGACGATCTAGTTTCTATTCCACCATATATAATGACACAAAAATGACATCAAGAGTTCAAGACTCGGCTGGAATAGTTAAAGTATATGGGATTTATCCCTCATAGTATGTCCCCATAGGGTCTACTAATGATGTTCTTCTATAAGGATTATGTCAGTTTTCACTTTTTTATAGATTAATGGAATTTGAAATGAATGAAAATGAAAAAATAACATCACATTCCCCATATCGACAATCTATTTGACCAAGTGATATGATCTTCTTTATTATCAATTAAATACTTGAGATCAGGGTACCATCAGTTGAGAGTTTGGAATTCCAATATACCATGGACTACTTTTAGAAGTAAGTATGGCCTATATTTGTTCATATTAATGTTGTTTCTATTGATGTACACACTAGTATTGTTAAAGGACTTGATTAAAAAATTGTTCATCCTTACATGGATCCGATTTTTTTGGTATTTGTGGATTCCATCTTTTTTTACTCTAAGACTCATGACGAGCATGCCTTTAATATTGACATCGACCTGAGTACACTGAGAGAGAATCATCTATATGTCATGCTATATAGCTACCAAATTTGTAATGACCAAGTACATTTCCTGCATTAAATCATCTCATAGGAAAGTGTTTCAATGGACCCATATAATGTAAAGGACATGGTTTCTTGGGAGAAACCCAATAACATATTTGATATCAATATCTTTCGGTGGTAAGATGTATATTATTATAGATTCATCCCAAACTTTTCCATTTGGGAAGTTCCAAATTCCGTCTTGACCAGGATGGGGAGAATGTTCAAATGATCAAGTGATGGGATAATGCCATCCAAGATATGAGGAAAAAATTTAAATCATCACTAATATTGATCATACTCAATCCATGTAAGGCTCATAATTTGTATTGTGAAGATTATGGAATTGGAATTGTAATATTGATTATGTACGGAGGTCAAGGTGTGGAATAATGGTCACAAATGTTGAGGCCAAATGAACAAGACAACACAACAAATGACATAGATTTGGACATAATTGTTTATGTATTGATGTGGTTGTGGAATTATTTTTCAGTTGAGATGTTTACCATGTATAATGATTTGAATAGCATGATTTATATATTTTCAATTCGATATTTTGTTCTCCAAAAGTGGAGGTGTGTTTAGTGTACTCATTAATTTTATTTTAAGATATCGTATACACCTAGTAAAGGAAAAAATGTTTTGACACCATAAAAAGGAAGGTACAAAATATTACGGTTCATGAGCGTATTGTTAAGTGAATATGATGAGATTACTATTTTATATGCCTGTTGTGGTTTTGAAGAGTTCGAAACATCTAGTTCTCGTATCAGTTTCAGTGGAGTCCATGCTTATGAAATAGATCAAACATTGATAGTGTGATGATCTAGAAAGCATGACCATGATAGAAAGACATGAAATAGGTGATACACCATCAAATTAGAGTATATATAAATATTATATCATTTATGTAAGAAATCGTGTTGTGCTACCAATGAGCATGCATGAGGAGTTGATGTAGGAATTTCATGCATTTATGTGGGCAGGACATACACATTTGACAAAAATATTACCATACCTATGAAAACAATTTTGGTGCTTTGTCATGAACAAGGAGATAGTGGGGGTTATGTCATGATGCTACACCTATCAGTAGGGGTAGGAATAGAATCAACAACATAGAGGTATATTATAGTAATTAACCAATATAAAATAGAAGTGGGATGATATGGCTATGGAATTTTTAGTGGGTATCTAAAGAAAACCATAGAAGAATGTATCTATCTATGTGGTTGTAGACCATTTGGAAAAGGAATAATAGTACTTTCATATACAAGAGTCTTTCATAATGGAGCCTTTATGTGAACTATTTGTTCATGAAATAGTCTATCTATACAGATTTCCACAGTCAATTTCTTTTGACCAAGATTCATGATTTAGTTCAAAATTATGAAATAAATTATAAAAGGTGTTAGACACATAGGTTTTATTTAGTTAAAATTTAAATATATAAATATATGGTTAGTCAAAGCGTATAATATACGTGCATGAGTATATGTTGCAAGCATGTGTTATTGACTACGGATGAGTATTGTGAGAAACACCTAACTCAGGAGGAGTTCACCTATAACAATATTTATTAGGAACCATAATCTGATCATTATGTTAGTTAATATAGATCACCTCTATGCCGAATGAAAGCTGGTGAGTTTGAGTTGTAGGTACTGTGTCTTGTATAGGAGACATCGAAGAAGGTATAGTTTATTTAGAATCGTATTGTTACATATTAGGGAGGAAATAATTAATATGATGATAAAATAATATGACCCATAGAGTTTATTGAGCATTATTTTGTATTCCCTATAGTGTCTCCATGATTGGGCCACTACAGGATAAAGAGATAAGGCATGTTAGCACCCTGGTTCATTGGACTGTTTGAGGTGTTGGAGTGAATATGGTTGATGACATACCAATGGGATCCCCCATATAGATATAGTTCTATGAAATCTATTTTCCATGTATCAAAACTATGAATTTCCCACCCCAAACCTACACATGTGATCGATTTGGATGATGTTAAGATTGAGATATATGTGTCCTTCGATGAAAATTTGATATGTGTGATGGATCGCAGAGAGAAATTATTCAGCATAAAGATTATTCTGATAGTTTTTGTATCGTGGAAACATTGATGTGTCTACGAAGAAACATGGGAGATAGATGTAGATATGACAGCTAAATAGACTGATATTTTTTATGCAAAATATTCAAGGTCTTAGGGAGTACATCTCAAGAATGAGCTGTTATATAGTGGGGAGATTGTAAAACCCATAACTTTTCTTAAGATTTCTCATGATCATCTACAGGTACTCATTTGTCTAGTTTTGTGTAAATTAAATTTGGGTTTCACCTCTAGGTGTATGTGGGTGAAAATTGGAAAAAACAATTATGGAGGAGGGCATGTGCATAGTTAGCACACTGTTTTCCCAAACCCAGCAACATGACCCAAAAAATCGTGAAACCCCTCACAAAGAAGAATCACATGGTTAGTGCATGGTTTTTCTAGCTGTTCACCCAATCAAGCAAAATCATACCCCCCAGGGAAGGTGCATGGTTAAGACACATGGCTATGGAAAACATGTTTCCATTCCCATCAAATAGTGCATGGCGATTGAACGAGTGAAAACATTGTATTAAAATTTCCCAAACCTCATAATTAACTCATATTCAACACCCATTCAATCCTACACATTCATTTATGATTTTGGATCCCCCATGATTGATTCCAATCCATTCTGACCTCTATTCATCACAAATAGAAACAAAGATAAAATATTTTCTCTCACCTAGAATGCAAATCTTATCCCATTTGTTTCCCATTCCCCTTCCATTCTTTTCCGAATATAAAAAGGGTATGTTCATACTATTTTCTTTTGTAATATATCTGGTTTTTTGATCTACATATATGATTTTGTATCTTGATCTAGATCTTAAGGATCTTGATTTAATTCTTCTTAGATTAATGTTTGATATCCAAATTTTAGTCTACATTTCTACTTTACTAGTATTGGTGATTTTCATTTAGAGTTCATTCTTCAATGAATTTAGGTGGGCGGTTTCTAATTCAAATATCATAGTCTTGAGTGAAATTATGGGTATTGTTTTGTATAATCTATATTTTATATTAAGAAATATTGTTCTTTAATTAATTAATTAATTTTATTAATTAATTATTCAAGGGAGATATTAAATTTTGATATTGGGATTATAGATCATGAATAGTTAATTGATTAATCAATTATGATATATTTATATAGATGTTTGACAATATTAATTATTGAAATAGTTATGATATTTTGAGTTTTGTGAATTGAATAATTAAATCAGGAAATAATTATGAGATAGTGAATGAGAACAAGTAATAGAAGGCCCACCACCAGTAAAAAAGAATATCAAAAAGAATTTAAAGAGATGAAAAATGTTAATTATTATAATCATGAATGAGAATAAGTAATAGAAGACCCACCACCAGTAAAACCATATCTACCATTTATAGAGAGGATAATGTATGAAAAAATGGATTTTAAAATAAGTAAATTAGTTTAATAATTTAAAAAATTGAATATTAATATTCATTTTGGGGAATTAAATGCTAATATTAAAATATGATATAATTTCATAAATGGTTTTGTTATGGAAAAAATAAGCTGGAAGAGATCGAAATAATAAGACTCTTGAGAAAATGCTAAGTAGTGGTACAAAGGGCCTTCCTAAGAATAAAGGTGATATAGGTATCATTTTTATACTTTTAATTATAAAAGTTATATAAATTTTTAAAATATATATCTAATTAATGTTCAATAATTAATATCAGGTCATAATACACCTTCATGCTCTTACTACTAGAGGGTCATAATCCCAAAATTGTTGAAATTCCATTTTAAGAATCAATAGTGAAGTACCTATGATATTTCATCAAAGATATTATTTTCATAGGATACAAATTATTTTTTTCCATGAAATCATTAGATCTTTTTATGGATTAATTGTTGATACCTCTTATTTTGGGGTAACAATTTTTAATCTATAGAACAGCACTGATCGATGATAAAAGTGGTGAGCGGTGTCTAAGAGTTAGTAGTGAACAAGTATGTTTCAACATACAATGATCAATGAATAACTGTGATTAGAGATAGGTTAATGAGTTTGTAGAAGATAAATTAGGAAATGTTAAGGATGTGATTATAGTATATGAATTAAATTAGTTGTTTCTATTTTTTAAGAGGAGAATCAAAATTAAAAGTATTGAAAAAAAGAAAGAAAAGATTATATCTCAGAATAGAAACACTCAAAGAGCGAACATATCTATCATGTTTGAAAAAGTCATAATGTTATGGTTGATACATGGAAATTCATTTTTTTCATTAGGATATAGGAAGAATTCGTCGATCTGCTCGATGAAAATCAACCACGTGTTACCATTAATTATCATTTAGCTATTTAGATACGAAGGATATAGATTGATATATGTGGACATGAAACAATTTTGACCATTCAAGGACATAGTCTAGGTACCATATATTCATTCATATATCACCTAATGTGAAGCTGAAGGTGTTAAGATCATGAAAATGACCATAAACAAAAACAATTTTGGGATGAAACCCATATTTTATGGTTTTAGATATTTATTTATTTTTATTTTTTTAGTGCACGAAATATCCCCAAAATAATTTAAGTTATATTGATTATGGAATATATATTAACATTTTATTTTTATTTTTCAGGACCTTATGGACTCTGACATTAAGAATGAAATATGAGGCATGAAATTAAGTTAGAGGAAAGCTACATGTCAAGAAATATAGAAAATACACATTGAGATAGAAAGTCACAACATAAATCTGATGTAGGAAGTACTCATGTTTCCATATTTGAATGTTATTAAAAAGTGTATTAAAATTTTCAATTTTAACTTTTCCACTCTATATCTCACATGTAATTTTTTAGACATTTTAGCTACCAATTTCATACCTGATCTTGACTATTTCTTCACCCAAATGAACAAGGAGACATAATATACCAAGTATAATTACCAAGAACAAATTTTTAATTTCATTATCTGTAAATTTGAATGATAAAAGTTGGAAATTATTATTAGAGCTAATAATGTGCATTAGAATTTAAAAAATTATTATATAAGGGAGTATGTTTATTTTGGTAAATGAATTTTTTTTGATATTTTTTATGCCGTGAATTTCATATGTTTTCATAAATTGGATTTATCATTCATATGAATTGATATGATTGATTTTACAAAAACATGTTCAGATTACCAAGGAATCCTAAAAGTCTAATATTTATCATTATATCATAATGTAAATTTATTGATAATCCTGGGTTTGGTATATTCAAGAACATTCATGACCAATTTTCAAAAGTATTTCTGATTGAAATCTTTTTTAATATGATTATCAAAAAATATATCATCCCTTTATCTCTACACTCACATTGAATTAATCGTTTTAAGATCATAAAATCCTTCAAAATCCTTATTAGGGAATGATATAGGTTTCAACCCTATTTTTTTGTTTCATAACACCCTCTAAATATATTTTATGATTTTAAAAATAATAAGTTGGGGGGGGGGAGTTTTCATGTTTTATAGGGATATTTTTAATTGAGAAGCTAGTTCTAATGATTTTCTATGGATTTGGGGGAGGGCCTGTCTTTTTCACTATATATTATAGTTCATCACACTTGATAAAAAAATTATAAATGAAAAACCTAAAATGAATGGGTTGTATCTTGGGAGATAAAAAAACACCATTGTTAGAAATCTGATGTTTTTAGTGAATCTGACTAGGTAGTGGATATGAGATTTTCCTTATGCATAACTTTTGAAAAAGATGGAAAAATGAAAGAGATTTTCATTCAATTATCATTATTACATTTATAATGATCCAACATTGACCTTTTTGGGGGAGAATCAAGAAATCATGTATGTAATGGGAGAATGTTTTAGATCATATATTTTGATATCATTCATTACACTTTAGAGTCAGACCCCCTTTTGAGATTTTATTTTTATATCCTTTACATGCCTACATGAATCCTTATATTTATTTCATCCTTAATGGTTAATCCATTAGGATTAATTGTGATCTCTGTCCATAAATGGTGGAGATGATAGATTCCATGAAGGCCTATAGTGTATAAAATATTGTTTACTTATGTGTTTGTATCTATTAACAATGTTCCTTAAATATTTGTGTGAATATTAAATTTTAGGTAAATTGAAAATGGAATGTATTTTAATAATTAATTAAAAAAATAAAATTGATGAATTAAATTGTGTGGATATTTCAAAAGAAGAAAATTCAAATACATGGTTGGCTTGTTTCCTTAGTAAATGTGTTGTTGGTGAGTTTTTCTGGTTTGATTCTTGCATATTTATTTTTCCATAAAATAATTTTTTTATTAACATTGAACAAAAATCATGTTCATGCAATTATCCTGTAAAATATGGTGAGATTACATTCTTATAGAAATGTTTGGATTCACTTTTGGCAGTACATCATATATGTATATCATGATTGTATTTTTAGGAATTTTAATATAATAATTTCTAAAATTTCATTGAAATTATTCCCAAATTAAGAATATTTTATTATTTTAGTTATTTTTTGAAGCATACTACAATTTTTTGAAAAAAAATAAAAAGAGATAAATATTGGAGATAAAGACACTTTTCACCACAATGTGAAGTAGTGCAGGGCGACACTGAAATATCGATGTCAGAAGCCAAAAATATTTGGGAGAAAATGTTCACAATAGAACCTGTAGAAAATCATTTTCATCTCATGGACGTAGTTCACTTCATGAGTTTCACTCATGGGTTCAATACAAATATTCGCCAAAGAAATCATTTCCCCAATGAATTGTGAATATGATATTAATGGATTGAGACCACAAACATCATGAGACTCATTCACATCATCTGGGTATTGAAAAAAAAATATTTAAAGAAGTCACCTATACCATATATTATTTTATATGAACTACATTCATGTCATGAAACATCAGAAAGATATGAAATTAAGATATGCTAGATACAAGGATTCAACATGGAAGCTTATATTTGGAAACATGCGGCCAAACAGTAAGGGAATCAAAGATAAAAGAGGGTAGACACATATTAATTCAAGATAATGGGTGTGTGAATAAGGATCCATGATACTACTACTCTTCCACACCTTTTATATATTAGTATCTATGTTGGTTATTATCCCCATTTCAATCATGAGTGAGTAGTTTTCTTCTATGTTGAGGGATGAAATTGATGGTGGAAGTGTTGTTATGGATTATTTCAATTTTTTTTCTAGTTTTTCATTATAGAAATCATATTTCTAAAATTCCTTTTTTTCATATTGAATTCTAATGTTTTATATCTAATTAATTTCATTTTATTGCATCATTTAATTTCCCAATTTTTTGACCATTCTACAATCATGGTTTATTATATTTAGATAAGGTTTTGGGTCTCTTAATTTTGTGATTAAAAATTTTAGATGACCATTCCTATGTTTCAATTATAGAAATAATGTATGGTACTAAGATAAATAATACCTATATAACAAATTCATTAACCAACACATCAATGAATCAACAATAAATTGAATCCCTTGCACATGAAAAAAATCATCCAACCAGTCATGCCTTGTCTCTTGATTTCAACCCATATCATTGTTCAAATTTCACTATATATACAAAAAATAGTCAATTATGTTATCAATTTCTAGAATTAATTTTGAGAATAAGGATCTTACATGTGGGTTTTATATTTTGTATTTCCAACTTCCAAACTTTTATAGTTTGGTTTTATGAGTTTATTCAATTATTAAATTTGTGTATCCCCATATGAAATTAATAATTCCATATGAGATGTTAAATAATAATAATGATAAATCAAAAAACAAAATTCAATCGCATTGGTTGTTTATATTTTGACCTTACACTTATTATCATAGATTCTATATCAATTTGGAGCAACATTACTTGAGTAAGACATGTATTATATAATAATGTTTCATGTATTTATAAGTTTTCTACCCCCCTCACTTATAAAATAGAACATGTTAACCTTACATATCTACACATTTGAAAAAATATATTCCTAAAATCATTACACAAATCATATAGGTATTGGTCTTCCAAAAATAAAATACTAAGAATTATTAAGGTTTAATCGAAGATAAGTTTCCCAATGAAGAGATAAATATTGTTACTAACTATTGGTCGGAGTAGTTTACTTAAGAGGGGAGGGGTAAATTGAGTAACTTTAAAAATTTATATTATAAAAATATTATTTTAATAGAAATGATTTTCCCCAAAAATAGATACAACCCAGTTAATCAAGGTTATACTATTATAAGAGTTTGACTATTTAAAAAACTACTTAGAAGATTGATTAATTCTCAGTATTCTTAATATGTATTATTAATATTACTTTTGAAGTTATCCTACTAAGAAAAATCAGCTATAACTTGTTTCCAAGAATAACTATCAAAGTGAAATTAGAGTTTTTTGGATTATGCAGTAAACCAGTAAAATAGAGAAGACTAAATTTAAATAGCACCGCAGAAATGAAACAAGTGGTTCAGTCTCATCCCGAGACCTAATCCACTCCACTTGGTGATCATCTGCCTCCATGCAGTTTATATAAATAAAAATTGATCCACACCTTGGATCGAGGTTAACAACAGTACACAGACTGTCCAGGTCACATAGGGACCTCTTCCACAGTTTTCATTGGTAAACAAAAAAAAATAACCATGCCACACAGGTACCTCTTCCATAGTTTTCATGGGTAAAAACAAAAGTATAAGGTGTTTGGTATGAGGATTTAGAAATCCTTCAGTTTAGAACAGTAGTCAGTGTGTGTGTGGAATATACAGAGTACACACACTACTCAAAAGTCAAGTAAAAGAATCAATAAGAAAGAGTAGATATGAGTTTATAAAGCTCTAGTGATTTGAAGTGCAGCTCTGGACTCATTCGATTTAGCAGAAATGCTTCTAAGTCCTTCTCTGGTTTTTTTTTCTTGAAAAAACCGAGTGTCGTTATTTAGATTGTGTTCTCCACGAGCTTTGATATTGTGAAGATGTTCTCTAGATTCCAGTGAACTACGTATGTTCTTGAGAAGAGTCAGATTGTATGAATGTGAAAATGCTTTCTTTGAAAATCATGCAAAGTGTTATTCATGGTCGTGCTCACGTGCTAGTTTTCTGTTCAGTATCGCGCACTATGGTTGTTGGGAACTCTCCTCTCTTTATCGTTGAATTCATGTGTTTTAGCTAACAGGTTCCATGCGTTTCATATCTCGTACCTTGTATATTTCTAAAAAGAAATATTAATTATGTCAGTGCATTAAAGGCATCAAATATGACCATTAAACATTAAATTAAAAGGCGAGAAAATAGTTTATGAAATGATGTCACAATATGTTATGAAAATGGTGTCTCCTTCACACGCTGTCTAATTGTCACAGTTTAATTGTCCCTGTGTCTGAGTGTCATGGTGTCTTCTTCACACTATCTTTCTTACGGTGTATGGCCTATAGAGTCTTTCGCATGGTGTGTTTCCCGAGGTGTCTTTCTCTTGGTGTCTTCCTCACGGTGTCTAGCACACGGTGTCTTGTTTACTATGTCTTTCTTCACGGTGTCTCGCTTATGGTGTCTGGCTTACGGTGTCTGGCTAACTGTGTCAGGCTTCACTATGTCTTGTACTTAGGAAAATAACAGTATTCAGACTTACCCAATAATATGCATGAAATGGATTGAGCTTATACATTATAAATCACGAGGGAACTTGAAACATAAATACACATGATTGGATATAATTTATAGGATTTAACTAGGATTAATGAGATTTGTGATTATTATTGATATTTGTGATCATTAATGAGATTTTTGATCATTAAAACATGATTAATACATGAGGATTCCAACAATATACACTTTTTTGATAATCAAAAATCATGTATAGTTAAAGGCTAAATTGGATGAAACTACAGAGAAAATAACATATAGAATAAAACATCTAACTTATCCCCATTTTGTGATTATCAAAAAGTTAGAATAAGAGAGGTAAAATAGTTCCCATTTTATTAGAAGTAATCACAGTGTATTACAACATAATGTAGAATTCAAAAAATCAATGACATCCCTATCAAAAAAAGAAAGCACTGGTCTTCTTCAGGGATTGTCATTCCCTTTTCCATTATCAGCAGCAGAAGTGGAATCCATAGGGGGAGTGGGTGATGTAGAAGAAGGCAGAGATGTGGTGGATAGAGAGGGTAAAGGGAGACCTTCTAAGACTAAGGGAGCCAAGGTTGGAGGAGAAGAAGATCGAGGTAGTTGCTGATCAAGAATGATAGGCCAGATCTGACTGAGAGATTGGCCAACAGATATGGCAGTAAGGGTTAAGGCATAGGTGAATATAGTCAGTCCAGGTCTGAGAGGTGCAACCACTGGAGAAACAATTGCGGTTCTCTGGAAATGGAGATAAGGTTTCAAATGTTTGATAAAGTCTACAATAATCTCTCCACTATACTGCATGGATTTTTCAAAGTCATCTTTGTTTTCTATGAACATTTCCAACAATTTGGTAAACTCAATTTTCTTTTGGACTTGGTTTTTGAAGGCTTGAGTTACAAGAGGAATCCACATATTCCCTACAAGGTATTTGAAGTAGTTGGTCATATTAGTCTTGGAGAATATTCTGGTGAAATAGAAGTCAACTTTCTTAGAAATCTCCTTTTGGGAAACATTTGTAAGCTTTAAAAGGATTTGCACAAGGTCAAGAACTCTATCACTGTTCTTGACAACATTAGATAAATAAGTCACATAGAAGCCACTGAAAGCAGTCTGAAGCTCTTCTTTGACTATAGATATGAGCAAAGTACTGTCCAAAGAAGTTGTAGAGGATTCACCAGAGGTATTTGAGGATTTGACTACAGTGTTCTGAGATTTGAGTTGATTCAATACCTTTTGAATAAAATGAGTGTACTCATCAGTGAGTTTATTTAGGTTCACCTAAATATCTATCATTTCTTTCAACAGCCATTTGAGCCTTTCTGCAATCTCTTCATCAAAAGATAATAGGTAAGGGTGAATTTGTGACACAAAATCCCAAGAAATTTGAGAAACTCTAAGATCTAGTGAAGTAGAAACAGGTTCTAATATGGAGTGTATCTCTTTCTGCATATCTTCAACCAAGATTCTCATGGTTGTAACTTCATTACTCATGAACTAATTTTCAACTCGAACTTCTTCAATATCATGGAGCATTTTGGGTTGCATCTACCAAATGATCTTCTCCAAAAGCAGTGAGGCATCTCTCTCACTCAGATTAGTCACAGCCTGAGGTTGGGATTTCATAAGCTTCTCAACTCCAAATAAAATAGTATCTCCAAAAACCTTCAAATCATCCTTACAGAAAAAAGACAACTGTTCAGGTAATGGTTCAGGTGCAGGAATTGGAATAAGGGTATGTTCAGGTTCTGGTTCTTTGTCATGGTCAAAGATAGAAACTGACTTCAACTGAAACATTGAAGAGTGATCAAGCCCAGTTACAGTAACCTACTGAGAGTCACTCACATCATATAAGATATGGAATTTGTACTGAGTTTCCACAAGGCTGGACTCAGCCGGTTGTAATGATTCATCATTCTCAAGATTTTGGGTTTCCTCCCCATCAGGAGGTGCTTCATTTTCAGGATTCAGTGGCTCAGGAGCTTCGTCTAAATCCACATGTTCATATATATGTTCTGCATTCATCTCCTATCTAGTCAAATGAAAGGCTATCTCCATCATCTCTTACGTAGAGGATATTATTTCTGGAACAACTCTTTCCTCAGGGAAGTATTCCTGATTGGCTTTGTGCATAACATGGATTTCTTCTAGATTTGATTCTTGCATAATAGGGAGTTCTTATATATTTATTGTTTGTACCCCAGGGATTTCTTCTACAATAGGCTCTTCCATGTCTTGCTACTCAGATTCTGGGACCACTAATTCTTTTTTAGCCTCAGGTTGGATTTCCTGGTTGACATCATCTTTATGGGTAGGAACTTCATCTTCAAAAATAATAGGAGGAATAGTAGTCGTTTCTTCTTCAACAACAACTTCTTCCCCATGAAGTACTTCATCTTTTTCTTCCTCTTCTTTTGAATAATCACTAAGTTAATCTAGTTCCAAACAAGGATCATAAATTTCTTTCCGCCTTGATTGATAATCCATAGGATTAAACTGCTCACAAACCATATCATTGTCTTCCACCAACTCCGTTTTCCAAGGATTATAGTTAATCTTCATTCAGCTGATTATGTCTTTAGAGAGACATTACTCACAGTCCATAAACACTTCTTAATTAGGTCCAACTACTCCTTTTGCAACAATCATGGATGATATCAGCCGAGAGTAGAACAGAGAAGTGGATTTGGATGTATCCTTGATAAACTCACACATATGGTGAATTATGTACTTTCACAGGTTAATCTTGAATCCATTCATCAAAAGATGAATCAAGAACACATCTTGATACTATAATACATCAAAGACACCTTTCCTTGGACTAACCAGATTTGAACAAATTTAAAGAACAACCTTCCTTCCCCATAATTTTTAGCAGCTATGGCCCTTCTCTTGGTGCTATTATCTGTTAGGGTTATCAGAGCATCTTCAAGGTCAAATAAATTAGTTGTAGGTGGTGGTTCTCTTTGATAATCATCACAAATTCCTTTCTGAGGTATCCAAAGACAAATAGACCATAACCTTGACATGAAGGAGCATCTTTGTCCATTGATCCAGTTCATCACAAAATAGCTTTTACCAGAGTCAAAAGAAAACTATACGTACTGGTAGAACAGAGCAATTAACCTTGGATAAATGGGTATATTCTCCCTTGAGAACCATTATAACCAGCCTTGTTGTTTTAACAGTTTCCAAACAAGAGATTTGTTGGAAAAAATCCATTCGGGGTAGATTTCGTTCTCAAGAACAACACTTCAATTTACCAGGTTCAGATTCAATGGTCCTTCGGGTATCAGCATAGGTGTTATCTTCTTTTTATTTGAGATGAGCTTCTCAGTTGTGGATGAAGATGGTCGCTTCATTCTTGGCATTAAATGAATGTCAAGAGAGAGTGAGAGAGTTTCAAGGTTGGAAGGGTTCAAAACGATTGAGTAGGAGAAGGTACAGGTGAAGAACCGAGTAAAACTCTTAGTTTTATCATTTGGGAATGTCCAAATTCACAAAAGTAAAAACGCGGGAATGAAAAAGAGGTGAAATAATAATTACCGCGATACGGGTTTAATGAAAATCATAAAGAATTTTCACGTTGAGATAGTAAATGATTATTATGGTGAGACAATGAATGATTATTATAGTGAGATAGTGAGCAGTTGTCACAATGAGATAGTAAGTGGTCATCACTGTGATACAGTGAGTGAAAGTCAGTGAGCGTTACGGTGAGACAGTAAATGTCAAACCATGAATAAAAAGCGCTAACGATGAGACCGTAATCATGAGAGATAGTAACTGAGAAACCATAATCATGAATCAATAAAGTATAACATAGTAAACTGTTGAACAGTAAGACCTGTAAGATATCTATTTGATATTTATCATGCCAAGATCATGTATGATGAAGTCTATTCTCTTAGAATTTAATGGTTTAGTGAATATATCAGCAATTTGATATTCAGTACCAATGAATTCCATGGTGATATCACCTTTTTGATAATGATCTCTCAAAAAGTGATGTCTTACATCAATATTTTTTTTCCTAGAATGTAAAACATGATTTTTTGAGATGATAATAGCACTTGTGTTGTCAAAATTTATTGGTACATGTATGAATTGATATACACAGTCAAGTAATGTGTGTTTCAACCACAAAATTTGTGTACAAAAACTACCAGCAACTATGTATTCAGCTTCTACAGTAGACAATGCAACCAAATTTTGTTTCATACTACACCATGATAATAGTGACTTGCCTAAAAGGTGACGTGTTCCATAGGTGATCTTTCTATCTGACTTAAATCCACTGAATCATCATCATAATAACTAACTAGTTCAAATGTTTTTTCCTTTAGGATAGAAGCGTCCTAGAATGGGTGTATGCTTGAGGTATTTGAAAATTCCCTTTGCAGCATTTAAATGAGATTATTTAGGATTCACTTGAAAACGAGCACACATACACACACTAAACATAATGTCCAGATGGCTAGCAGTTAGTTTAAGTAAACTTCCAATCATTCCTCTATAATTGGTTTGATCAACAGATTTTCTATCTTCATCAAGATCCAACTTACAGGTGGTACCCATGAATGTATCACTACATTTAGTGATTTCCAATCAAAAACGTTTTATAATATCTCTAGTGTATTTACTTTGATTTAAAATAATTATATAATTATTTTGAATGATTTGAAATCCAAGAAAGAATTTTAGTTCACCTATTAATCTCATTTCAAATTCATTTTGCATCATTTTAGAAAAATCAATATATGATGAATTTTTTGAACATCCAAAAATAATATCATATATATAGATTTGAAAAAATAAAACATCATTAGAAATTAATTTTATAAAGAGGGTAGGATCACCTATTCCTTTGGTAAAACCATTGGAAATAAGAAAAGTACTCAGTCTGTCATACCAAGATCTCGGAGATTGTTTTAAACCATATAAAGATTTTGATAGTTTAAAAATATGATTGAAAACTTTTGGATTTATAAATCCAGGGGGTTTTTCAACAAAGACATTCTCAGCTATATACCCATTTAAGAATTCACTCTTAACATCAACTTGATATAGTTTGAAATTCAGATGTGTAGCATAGGCATGAAGGATTCTAATGTCTTCAAGTCTAGCTACTGGAGAAAATCTCTCCTCATAGTCAATTCATTCTTCTTGACTGTAGCCTTGTGCAACTAATCTATACTTGTTCCTAACTATATTTCTAGCTTCATATAATTTATTTCTAAACACCCATTTAGTTCCTAGGATGAATGTGTCCTTGGGTCTTTCAAAAAGTTTCCAAACATTATTTCTTTCAAACTGATTATGTTCTTCTTGTATAGACATTACCCAAAATTCATCATTGATGGCATCATCATTGTTTTTAGGTTCATGTTGTGACAAGAAGGCATGATGTTCAACTTGATTTCTAAGAGAAGCTCTATTTTGTGTTCCTTTCTCTAAGTCTCCTACAACATCATTTAAGGGATGGTTTTTAAGGGTTCAAACCTTTCTAGAAACAGTGGGAATTTTTATTTTAGGTTCATCAACTAATTCTGGTTCACTATGACTCGATTGTAGATAATTTAAAGAATTGGAAGTTTTCACAGATTCTTTCACATAGGAATTTGAGGAATTTGAGTTGATGTTCAGAATTGATATATCGTCCTCTAGATTTTCTAGGATAGTTCTAGGCTCATGTGGATCTGTTACATCAAACTTGATATGAATAGATTCTTCCACACATTTAGTTCTCTTATTTAATACTCTATAAGATTTACTTAATATAGAAAAAACTAGGAATATCCCTTCATCACTTTTGGATTCAAATTTGACAAAATTATCCTTAGTGTTGTGAATAAATACTTTGCAACCAAAAACACTATAGTAATTAACCTTAGGCTTCCTATTGTTCTAGAGTTCATATGGGTTCCTTTTGAGAATTGGTCTAATGAAGATTCCATTTATTATGTAGCATGTTGTATTAACAGTTTCATCCCAAAAGTAAATAGGTTAGTCATATTCACTAAGCATTGTCCAAGAAATTTCATTTAGGGTACTATTTCTTATTTCTACAACACCATTCTGCTGAGGTCTTCTTGGGGCAGAGAAATTGTGACTATAGCCATTTTGTGAGAAAAATGATTCAAACTCTTTATTTTCAAACTCACGTCCATGATCAATTCATAGTGATTTAAATTTAATGCTGCTAATATTTTCTACAAACATGACATACTTTGTAAAATAAGAGCAGACTTCATGTTTGTGAGCCATGATGAAAATATAGGTATATCTAAAGAAATCATATACCAGAACACAAACATAGTGCATCCCATTTAATCTAGAAACAATAGATGGTCCAAAAAAATTCATGTGAACCAATTCGAGAGGCTGATAAGTAGAAACTTCTTTCTTTTATTTAAAATATATTATTTTTCGTTTTCCCTTTTGAAAAAGAATACACACTTTGTCATGTGGAAAATAAAGTCTGGGTAAGTCTTTAACTAGGACTTTTCAAGTTACCTTTCTAAGGGAGTGAACATTAAAGTGTCATAGTCTCCTATTCCAGAGCTAAGATTCATTATAAAATACCCATGCATTATGCATTTTGACAATCTATGGAATCTAAATTATTAGAATAAATGTTCTCATTACTTGATACTGAAAATACTAATTCATATTTAGAATTAAATATATTATAGGTATCATTTTCAAATTTAACATGATATCCATCATCACATAATTTTGAGATACTAAGAAGAACATATTTTAAGCCATTAACAAACAGTACTTTAGAAATTAAAATCGAATTAGAGTTACCAATATGCCCTTTGACAATGATCTTCCCTTTGGTATTGTCACCAAATGTGACATGTACTCCATCTAATTTTATTAGATTCTTGAAGCATGAGTAGTATCTTGTCATGTGACTTGAACACCCACTGTCCAAGTACTATATATTCATGCAAAAGATCTTTAAGTATCTTTCCTATAACATGATCATGCAAAGACACATTTTGGTACCCAGACTTGTTTGGGTCTAGTAACATTACTTATAAGTGCTTTAGGAACCCATATTTGTGTAATAGGTTTCCTATAATAATTATATAAAGTTTTTAAAAAATAAACTGTATTGGGTCCACAAAAACATGACACAGTAGAGTATGTATCATGACTTGAGATAGTTGAGTTGTGTCTAGAACTCGGAACAAAACTATATGTCCTATATTTGGAAATAAAATTCATTTTACCAATGTTTCTTTTACCAGGTTGATAACCAATGCCATTATTATATTTAGGGGCAATTGTTTTCCTATCATTTGGGTAAGGGTATTTTTCCCATTAGTAAACATTTCTAAGTCACTTTTAATTTCTCAGTAGACATTTTTAATTCATTGTTTTCTATGATAAGTTGATTATTTTTCTCCTTTTCGGTATTAAGTTCATATTTAACATTTGAAGTGAGATCACGTTGTTTCTTCAATGATTTATATTTATCTTCTAATTCATTGCATTTTTATTCAAGAATGTTGCAATATTCAAACATTTCTTCATTATTCATATTTTCAGAGTAACGTTCCTCTTTAGAGTAGTATTAATTATGTATAGAAGAGTTCAGTGTTACCTCAGATGTGTTTTTCATAAAACACATATTGGATTTGTTAGCCTGTTCATCATGTGATGTCTCCGAGTCGCTTGAACTATCCTAAGAGGCACTCCAGGTTGCCTTCGTTCCCTATCTGTACTTCTTATCCTTATCCTCATACATCTTATTATACTTGAGCTTTGGATAGTAAGCCTTTATATGTCCTTTGTTCTTACATTCCTAGCATACATTTTCATCAATTTGTTCACTTCTTTTCCAGTCCTTCTTCCAGTTTCCTTTTTGGTCATACTTTCACTTGAAGTTAGGATTTCTAAAAAAGTTCTTCTTTTTGTAAAATATTTTGAATCTTCTGGATTGTTGAGCCAAATCCTCATCACTACCAGGTAATTATTGTTTAGTTGTTGAACTTTCTACAGATGCTTCATGTTTCCCTTTGTCTTTGTGCTTCGAGAAGGTGGTCTTGAATGCTATCGATTTTCACTCGGGTTCATCCTCCTCTTCATTGCTGTCTTTCAGCTCTTCCTCAAACATCATTAGTTTCCAAATGTGTTCTTTTATAGGTAGATTGCTGATGTAGAATGATTCTATAATAGAGACAGAGGTCCACCTCTATCTATCAGGTAGACATCTATGGATTATCATGATCTGTTTTTTGGTAGTGACTTATATTCCTAGAGAAATCATGTTGTTGAAAATCACATTGAACTTGAGATTAATGTCAGAAATAGGCTCATTAGGTCTCATCATAAAATTATCATATTTTATAGTATAATTATTAAGTCTAATTTCCTTTACACTTGATGTTCCTTCATGTGAGACAGACAAGGTATCCCAAATTTCATGGGCAATTTTACAGGCATAAATCCTATTAAATTCTTTATCTCCTAAGGAACAGTATAAAGCATTCATTGCTTTGAAAATTTTATTAAAAGAAAGTTTAGTCGGTTTGACCCAGGTAATTCTATTAGTCACATGAAGATTGTATTCATCTATAATTGATGTCCAAATTTCAAAGCTCATACACTCTAGATGCATTTTTATTTTTATTTTCCATTGAGCATAGTTGGTTCTATTAAAGAATGGTGGTCTGTTGGTTAAATCACCTTCAAATTTATTATCCGTACTGAAAAAATACTTTAAAAGATATATAAATTTAGAATTAACAGAAATTTATAGATCATTAATGTAAAAATACAATCACAGTTGAGTAATATTACAAAAGGTCCTAATAAAGCAACCTCTGATAGCAAATGTTGGTCGGATTAGTTTACTCAAGAGGGTAGGGGCGAATTGAGTAACTATAAAAATTTATCTTATAAAAATATTATTTTAAAATAAATGTTTTCCCCAAAAATAAATACAACTTTGTTAATCAAGGTTATACCTTTATAAGAGTTTGACTGTTTAAACAAGTTATTATAAGATTGATTAATTCTCAGTAATCTTAATATGTATAATTAATATTACTTTTTAAGTTATCCTGCTAAGACAAATCAGTTATAACATCTTTCCAAGACTAACTATCAAATTGAAATTAGAGTTTTCTAGATTATGCAGTAAAGTTGTAAAACAGAGACGACTAAATTTAAATAGCACAACGGAAAGGAAACAAGTGGTTCAGTCTCAAGCTGAGACCTAATCCAGACCACTTGTTGATCACCTTCCACTGAGAAGTTCATATAAATAAACCTTTATCCACACCCTGGATCGGGGTTAACAACAATACACATACATTCCAAGTCACACAGGGCCCTCTTCCATAGTTTTTATGGGTAAACAAACACAATAACCAGGCCACACAGGGACCTCTTCCACAGTTTTCATGGGTAAAAAAAGTATAAGGAGATTGGTGTGAGGATTTAGAAATACTTCAGCTTAGCACTGGAGTCAGTGTGTGTGTGGAATATATAGAGTACACACATTCCTCAAAAGGAATGTAAAATAATCACTAATAGTGTGTAGATATGAGTCTAGAAACCTCTAGGGATTTGAAGTGCAGCTCTAGAATCCATCGATTTAGCAGAAATTCTTCTAAGTTCTCTGGTTTTTATCTTGAAAACCAGAGTGTCACGATTCATCTTCTGTTCTCCAAGAGCTTTGATAATGTGAAGATGTTCTCTGGATTCTAGTGTACTTCATATGTTCTTCAGAAGAGTCGGATTTTATGCATGTGAAAATGCTTTCATTGAAAATATTGAAATGTGTTCTTCGTGGTCGTGCTCACACGCTTGTT
Source organism: Viscum album (assembly GCA_963277665.1). NCBI lineage: Eukaryota > Viridiplantae > Streptophyta > Magnoliopsida > Santalales > Viscaceae > Viscum > Viscum album. The sequence continues at coordinate 2,129,311,467 of OY728119.1, forward strand.
TTCTATTCAGTTTCGCACGCTATGGTTTTTGGGCACTCTCCACCCTTTATCTTCTAATTCATGTGTTTTAGCCAGCAGGTTCCATGTTTTTCGTACCTAGTACCTCGTACTATGTCTAAAAATAAACATTAATTATGTCAGTGCATAAATGGCATCATATATGACCTTAAAACATTAAATTGAAAGATGAAAAAATAGTTTATGAAATGGTGTTAGAGTATGTTATGCAAACAGTGTATCCTTCGCACGGTGTCAGAGTCTCATGGTATAAGTGTCACGGTGTCTGAGTGTCATAGTGTCTCCTTCACGGTGTCTTGCTTACGGTGTTTGGCTTACCGTGTCTTGCTCATGGTGTCTTTCTCACAGAGTCTTGCTCACGGTGTCTTGCTAACAGTGTCTGGCTCACAATGTCTTTCTTACTATGTCTTTCTTCATGGTGTCTCTCTTACATTGTCAGGCTTATGGTGTCTGGCTAACTCTATTAGGCTTTACACCATCTTGTACTTAGGTAGATAACAATATTCAGACTTAAACAATAAGATGCATGAAATGGATTGTGCTTCACCATTATAAAGAATTAAAGAAATTGAAACATAAATACACATGATTGGATATAATTTATAGGATTTAACTATGATTAATGGGATTTGTGATTATTATTGATATTTGTGTTCATTAATGAGATTTCTGATCATTAAAACACGAGTAATACATGAGGAGTCTAACACTAACTCTTTTCAATTTATATTTAATCATTAATATTTAAATTATTTTTTATCCCTTCCAATAAAATAAAAATATATTAATAATTATATCAAAATTTTAATAAATTTATGAAAACTCATTATACACCTCTTCTTCATATGGTGAAAAATTAAATTACTCTCTTGATTACGTGTGGACTACCACCTCTATGAACCAATCTGTTTCATGATTTATCACTGCCCCATATAAATGGTTATAATGATATTTTTTTAAATATATGTTATATTTTTATGTAATTATTCTTTTTTAAAAATAAAATATTATCAACCATAATACCCTCCCATCCAATGGAAAATGACAATGTCTAATATCTGTATGTTTTTATTTTCACCTCTATTAAGTATTGTGATTTGATTATTATTTTCCCATTACATGGATAATCATAAATACACATTTAATTGATATATGCATATATATATATATATGATATTGATGATATATAAGATTCAATATTTATTAATCGTTAGATAATTTTTTTTATCATTATAAATATAGAAACTTTTTCATTTATATGTCTGTACTACCACCTCCATGAAAGAAGTGATTCATTTTTCTATTACCACCATGAATATAGGGTTATTAAATTGTACAGAGATAGTAAAACAAATTTAAATAAATTATTTAAATTATATATTTTATGGAACCAATTCATAACTCCATTTTCATTGTAAATATACCAAATTAGTTTTAGAGAAATTGATCAAACAACCTTGAATACTCAACTTATGTAAGAAATTATAGTGAATGAATGTATAATATTTATAATAGGACATTACAAAAGTTATCAAGATGAAATATGATCATAAAAAATATTTAATAAATTGAAATTTATTATTCAAGAACATATAATGTATTAGTTCTAGTATGAATCCCATGTGGGGGTATTTCTGGATAATTCCACTACATGAGGACATATATTATATTATGTTCCATATTTATTAAATATTTTTTATATACTATCCATTTTATATATTATATCACTGATTTATATCTATTCATTGAATTTAATTTTTTAATTAATTAATTTTCTTCTAAATAGTTTTGATTTATATTTTATGAAATTGAGAAGGGTTTATTTTACAATATCACTATTATTAAAATTGTTTTTGTTTAAATTTAAGTTTAATGAATTATATTGTAATTATTTTTTACATAATCTATATTATTATATATTGGTTATTTCATGATTTTTCATTTTTCGTCCAACATTTCCTATGTTTCACTAGATATAATCAAATGATTATTTATATGAAAAATCAACCATATTTCTCATTTTTAGTTGAGAATATTTATCATCCAATTCTATATTCAAAATTATTTTTGAAAATTTTCATCTACTTCTAAATTATTGTTAATAGTTTTTTTCTACCAAATATTACATTAATTTAAATGGTTTAAAAGGAATCAATTTGATTTTTTAAAGAAAAAACGTTTTTCCTTTATATAAATCAAGGAGAGGAATGTTATTTTTTATATTTATGGCATATATATATTATAGCATCCATTAAAATTGTCTATTATTTATAATCTTATAAAAGATTCAATATTTTTTTCAATGAAAACAATCTTCCAGTATAAAATGATTTATTCCAATAACCATTATCTTAAAAAAATATTGAAAAGAACTTTGGATATAAATTATAATATAAATTTTTTTGTAAATCTACATATATTTTGAGAAAGTTTCTTTTTGATTTTCTAATTATATTTTCATCCCTATTTTCAAATTGACTTGATTTTACATAATACCATCATTTTTAATGAATTTATGTTATTCTATCTTTTATTTTTTTACTATGAAATTCTTGAGATTATGTTCTCTATCACTCTCTATTATATATTGGAAAATATTTTTATCCATTGTGTCTATATTTTCAGTTTCATATATGTATTTAGTATGATTTCCACTAATTTGACATTATTTTAATCACAGACCATTTCAATATATGGTACTAGTTGATAGAATCATATTAATAATTTTTTTCATTTTCTAGGGAAATATTAATGTTTTGTATATTTGATTCAATAAAAATATTAATTTACTGACAATGAATGTTAATTATATATTATACTTTTGATTCAATACATAAGAAGAATTAATTCAACAAATATAAGTGATGGGTGGGCCCATGATATAGATAAATCCTTGATTCATTGATGGGTTCCATGAGAAAAACAATTGGATTAATTATTTGGGTATGTTTTGTAAACCTATCCATTCATTGTAAAATCATATCATAAAGACTGGATGGTATGGTTTATGATTACTACGAATGAAAACATCATTGTAAAATCATGAACACTGAAATTATTAATTTAATCAAGTAAAAAATTTATTTAATATTAATCATGTTATTGTTCAATTGGTATTTTCCATGGATATATTTTTATGCTCATATTATAGATTAAATGGGATATCTATTGATTATTTTCTCTCCCATATTTTTTTATAAAAAGCATATTAATAATAGCTTCCACTATATGATTTCCCATACTTAGAATATGATATCACACATTTTTTTAGGATGTGTTGAAAGAATATTTGAATTATTTTCAAGGATACTAGAATAATTTTTGTGTAAATTTTTTTATCACTATAATATAAAAATCATTTTTGTATCTAGTTTTCCTAGAATGAAAAATTGATCGGTCTATGGTGATATAATGCTTTGTATCTTGTGACAATGTAATAAATTATAAACTATATCTGAGTGACTACAGTTGGGGTTTATATTTCATTACTAGATATTTTCCATTTGTTATGTTTTTTTAATTAGGTACATAAATTTTGGTTAACACAATTTTCCTACCATTGATTAAAACACTACTATTTTATTTGTTAGCATAGTATACGTATTTAAATATTTACTTCTGATAACTAATTATATGTAAATTCAATAATTGTACCGATTAGTTTTTTTGTAATTACATATCTTTCATTTCTTCAAATGTTATTAATGATTTCTATGGAAAATTTATGAAATGAGAAAATATATAAATTTAGAATCACATATGATACTCACTCTTATTTAATAATTAAAAAAAATACCATTCAAAAATTAATTTTATTACTACACATAATCTTCGGTAATAATATATTTTTTTATACTATTTTAGACTTATATGTTTTGGACTTATATAACCCTTTATTCTAATCACAATGACCCAAACACACTCTAACTGGGTGTAAATTTGGGTGTAAATTTTTCTTCATCTTTGAATACATCTAGTTCTTAGGATATTGTAAATGACATGAACCCATCAGGATAAATAACAAAATTCATGCTTCTAAATAATAAAATGTTAATGCAATGACATAGAGTTATTACAAAGCCTCCTACTAAGAGATTATCCATGGAGTATACACCTATGTCTTGTTTATATACCAGAAATATCAATATACTCTTGATTTTGATACAACGTTTATAAATAACAAGTAATAATCGTATGGAAACTGCCTTAAATTTTCAATCTATACAATACTTTGATATAAGGAGGATGAGAATATGTTGACACATAATTCACCCACAATGATTTCCATAGATATAGAAAACAAAAAAATAAGGACAGTATCCTTTTTATTTAACATCCATGTTGAAATTTATATCATTAGAGTAATTCTCCCACAAAAGTTTTTCCTCTCAACCTTAATTATAGGGTTTTCTATTTTATTATATATATTTTACAGATATCATTAATAATATTATCTATCCTTTATATTAACATTAAATTTTAATCCCCTTTTAATTTAACATAGGTATCCAAATGATTTCCCACCAATACTATGCATTAAGATTTCATTAAAATTGGAAAAGTCGAATGTAATATCACTAAAATTGAAAAATATAAAATTTTTCAAAATGTTCTATATTCTACAACACAATGACCGGACGACCAATGTTTCATTGTGACATTATTTATCTTTTAAAAAAATAAAATTCAACATCTTTAATTATTGTTTGATTCCTTCTCAACCACATATCCATAAAAACATGTCTATAACTAGTTAAAATACCTTGGAAACCACAGGAAAATATACAAATCTTCGTAAATATCAATATCATTTCAATAGGGAAACAATGGTTTTGGTGTGATCTCAAAAACTAAAGATAACAATAGCTACACCAATACAGCAGGGGCGACCATTTATCCATGATAGAGAATTAATTATATTCAATAGATAAAAATTATGGTTTGACATCCATTATAGAAATTCAGTATTCTCATCCGAGTTAAACAAGACATCACTAAATTATCATAGAGTAAGATCATATATGTGCGGGCCCATTGATTAGTACTCAATATATCTATTGTTGACTCATGAAAAATGTATATCCCAAAAACAACCAAATGTACATTTCTCATGGCCTTTTCTTACAAGTGTGAATGATACCTCTACGATGTGACTTAAACCACTATCACATGACCAACTGGCTATCACATCAGTTATTCATAAAACACAACCCTTAGTGAAGAAATAAAATTAGTAGTATGATGTTTTATTTTAATAAAAATTAACCTCATAACTTCACAATATATCTCTATAATTCACTAAAACAACATCCGAGTCGAAATTGGGATTGGAAAGACTCATAACCCCTTTTAAAAATTTAATCATGAGGATTGATATTCCATTAAATTGTCTCCATATACAAATCTGGATACAATTCATCCATTCCCTAACATTGAACTCAAACTGATAGTGCCCCCATTTTTATAGGGCTTTCCTAAGTTATTGTTATCTGTTCAGGAGTTCACTAAGGCATCAAATTGGTATTGGCACACTATGGTGGCTGGTTTAGGTGAGAATCAGTCATCCATCGATGATTTAAATAGATTAATATCTGATATATGGGGTTTAAATCATCATTCTATCGTTGGGATACTAGACCCCCATCATCTTTTCATGCAATTGGAGATCGATTAAGATCATATAGCTTTATGGACTAGAAACAAACAATCCTTCAACTGTGCCCGTTTATTCCACTTCAGATGGTCTTGTGACTTCCATTTCTTGCTTGATCATTGTAGAACACCCATATTTATATGATTTCCAAAATTTCATCTTCCATTTCAAATCCCTTCAGTTATCTCAATTCTTGGAAACATTGCCGGAATTTTATTCTGTTTTAAAATGTGATCAAGATCCCTTTTCCACCTAGTTTCTCTATGCGTATATACAGAAATTGATGCTTCAGAAAACACCAATTGAATTCAACTATATTGAGATGGATAATGAATATTAACTCATAATGGTTTTTTTTGAATTCCTAATGAATTTCATCTAAACCTAGCAGAATCTAGGTCATCTCCAACATGCCTACAGGTTTCACTATAGTTGGAGAAGGATTTCCTTCTCTAGACCTAGTTTGTAATTTCATAATGTGTCTTAAGAGATTACGAGATCTTATAAATCTATGATTTCACTATCCACAGGAGACACACCAGGATCAGTTGAGGCTGATGGTGGAAATAACATTTTGGCTTCAGAAGGTATGAAGGGGGCTATGGGGGTTGATTCGGGTGGCCAGATTCGTATCACATCAGCTATCATCAGGCCTCGATCATTAGGGTATAAAGAAAAAAATTTATACTCTTCCTCCAATACGAAGCATTTTTATCCACCAAAATAATAAGAATTTCATATTATTTTATAGAGTGTAGGTCATAGAAGAACCATGTGGATTAAAAAAGGCCAATCATTGGATGACCAAGAAGATGTGTCCATCCCTGATGAAGAAATCATAAAAAAAGTAGGCCATTCTAATTGATGTTCCCTATTTTATTTTAGAATATCAGGAGGATGAGAATCCCCCAATTTTATTTCAAAACGTTCTGTTGAAAGGGAAGAAAGGTATCATTAACGAAGGTAAATATCATATTAATATAGGGAGTAAGACTATTTAATGGAAGGATTATAGATACCTTCTTGTAATAAAACCTTCTTATAATCATATTTTATAATCAAAGATCAATACCTATCAATTATTTAGTTTTTAATAGTTTTTTTTCAAATAGAAATTAGTTTTGGAACTATTTTTCTCTAAGGAAATTCAATCTTATTTAATATATGATATAAAATATTTGTTTGAGATACATAGGTATACGTTTCCTTTTAAGTCACTAGAAATATTTAGAAGCATATAATATCTCCATTCATCAATATATCAAACAAAAATATCATCCATTTTAAAAATTTCAGAAAAATATTATCTTTCTACCACTCATTATGAGATTTTCAATATAGATGATTACCCTGGATAACTAAATCATTAATGATTTAATATAATTTTCATGATAAAAACAATATCTTCTATGATAAAACATTCTCAAAAAGAATATCTAGTAGGGGAAATATATATAGAGGGGGGTTTTTTAATCCATACATGTTTCTAATCAATCACAACACCATTAATTCATCGTCACTAATTAAACAATTCAATATTTTTTCAATGTACGCTTCCTTGTTGATAACTTCATTTAAAAATTTAATCTTTATATCAATTCAATAAACCTTCAATACTATTTAAAATGAAATTTTCATGAAAATTATTGTCAAATCAAGTATCTCCCCTGGTTAAAAAGTCTCTTCCACATATAAGCCCTCGACCCGAGAATAGAACAAACAAAAAAATATCCAATTAATTAAAATCATTTTCAAATATTGATAAAAATATTTCTTAAACATCTAATTTGATAAAATTATTATAATATCCTTTAGTGTCTTCACAAGAAAATAATTATTATTTTCCTCAATTTTTTCCAAAATTTCATTCCTAGATTTAATCATTGGCATGTCTGTTATCTCTTAATCAAGTGATCTCAGTTCCCCATGTGATAATAAAGCGGTGTGAAATACACTCCAAATATATTGAGTTATTATTAGAATTTTTTTCTATAATGATAGTTTTACCATCAACCATAGATCTTATGTTTATTTTTTTGAGTCAATGGTTAAATATTTTAAAAATCCACATATTCCTTTGATTCAACCTAATAATCCCCATAATGTGATGTAATTTTAAAACCTATTGAATTTATTTCCACGTCCCCTTCATCAAAAAAATTATTGTAAAGATAAATGTCCAAATTTTATATCATAATTTCATTAAATAACGTTCATGTCATTGATAACAATAATTTTATTCAAAATCTAATCAATGAATTTAATGTCTTCACTTGTATTAGAGTAGCCAATGAAAATTTTATCATTAGATGCATCTTCTATATACCATTATTAGTTTTCTAAAATTAACCTTTTTATCAAGATCCCAAAATGTTTTTATGTGTTTTATTACTTCCATTCCACTTATCACATGGTGTTATCTACTTTTTAATACATAAAATCCCAATTTTGTATATAAATTACTACTTCAAATGTATTTTTTTAGTGTCAAGTGATTAGACTTTCAATAAGAAAATTATTTTCTATTTTATTCACCATATTATTATATAATTCCCTGAAACCATTTTTTTATTGTACTCTCACATATGAATCTTCATACTATTATCCATTATTTTTATTGACAATTCTCTAACTAAATTTATGTATACTCTAAGCCATTATCTAATGAATAAATGTAATAAACTATGTGGTTAAATTTTAATATCTCCTTATGTTTTATTTAAATCCTGGATTCCTTCATTGTATAAATTGAAAAAATTTATCACGTACTATTATATTCAAAAAAATATATAATAAAATAACTCTCACCTCATGTTTCAATATTTTTCATTAGATTGAAAACATCTATTTGAATTCCATCCGGAATATTTAATTCTCTCTTCTTCTTTTGTCACTATGGATTTCTAACTATCTCTATCTAATACAAGTATCACAATTATTCTCTTCATCACACCATAAATATGTAAAATAAATCATAGTATATGCCATTTTGAAATTTAATATTCTTTATTCATTCATGTGACCAATCCTAAAATTCCAAATGATGTCATCCTCTTACAATATGGGGATAACAATTTTCTCCTCACAAACAACTTCATATTAATGTTCATTTGTTCACCTACCATATATCCACAATATTAGAGCAATTTATTTAAAAATTAATCCCAAATGGTTGGAGGTGACTAATATTCGAGATTTTTTAGGTTTACCAATTTTCAAGAGATTGTGTAGTTGTCCACTAATATTAAGCCATTTTTTCAACTCATCACCAGAAATTATTGAGGAATAATATTTAATGAGCTTTTATCTGTTCATCATGGACCTCTATTTGAGATATTGTTACCCTGTTATCGTAAATATACCATTAAATTATGAAAATAATTAGAGAAGTAAAAAACAAAAATATAAATAATTTCTTCTTTGGTGAATGAGATATATTATCACCCCTACTATGGACTTTTGAGTGTTAAAAATTACAATTATCTTTTAGAATATTCATATTATGTTATGGTTTAACCAAGATAACCATGATATTTTAACATTATATGGGGGAATATCCTATCATTAACACTCGACATGTTTTCAATATCTAAGAATCCCCGGGGTTATTTATAAGTACTTGATGGTGGAGTGTTATCTATAATTTTTTACCTCTCATAATTTATACCAATTTTTTTTATATTTATACTTCAAATCCCTATCCACATTATCCCATGTGATTTGGTCATTTCTCATTCATCACCTTCTCCACAACCCTCAGTTATTATTCAACACTATCTCTTAAAAATTCATCAAAAAAATATCTCAAGATACTTCTTCTTCTTAGAAACTTCTATTTTGATTTGTGTGATAATTTTATTTCTCTATATTGCCATCTCTTCTTCAATAGATGAAATATTATTTTTTATCCTTAATTCATGAAGTAATTGTATTGATCACCATGTCTTGTTCTTCATCTTTAAATTTTAAATCTACCCCAACTCTAGATATTTATAAAGAAACCCCATATTTTTACACAACTTTATATAATCGAGTTATGTCATCATTGGAATCATTGATATAATATATTTATTATATTAGATATACACCCTAATTCATATTCTACTTTTATTTTATATCAATATCTTAAAGGACACCTTCATTGTTTATATTGATATAAACTATAGCCTACTTTTGATTCTCTTATTTTGAATAATATTTATATTTATTGAATAAATATATATTTATATTCTTTAAATATGAATTCAATTTTTTTCTATATTTGAAAAAAAGTTCATCATGATCCTCCTCCTTACTAATATATTATGTTAAAACTTCATACCTTGTATGTTTCTAGTTTTGAAGTTTCATTTTGGGGGAAACATTATCCACTATTTAGATGATTATACCCATTAAAATTATCCATAAACCATCCTCAACAACATCACATTAGTATTCTATAATTTTCCATAGCTGAACTAGGATAGTTTTATCTTTTCTTCAAAAAATCCTCTACTAAAATTAAATTCTCTCACAACAAGATATTAAGAATCATCATTTAAATCATATTACTCTCATTAGAAAATATTTATACTCAATTTATCTATAGATTTAAATTCCATATCCTTTTATGAATGATTCAGTATTACATATTTTATTTATGTGAATTTAATATGAAACTTGTTTATATATATATATTCATGATATAAAATTATAATTCTTCCTTATCCAATCGCTAAAAAATTATATTTCTTAAATGTAGAAATATACATATAATTTTCATTAGGTTATATACAGATTTCAACTAATCTTGAAGTCCATGAATAGGTCCAACAACATCAGTGATTAAATTGAATAAACCATCAGTTTTTTTATTTGATCTCATATTTAAATAATTAATATTTTTTTAAATAACATATATCTTTTCCTACATCACATTAATCTTAAACTCATAGATATGATCACATTTTTACCATATTACTTTATCATTGCTGAAACTCATCCATTTAATGTATATGTAATTTAAAAATAATCAACATAATTATTTTTGTTCCTTAGATCATCCTTCATCAATTTTAATTCCACTTCAACCATAACTAATTCTTTAGTATCATTTAGATGCATTTTAATAATATAAGTAGGGGATAAAAAAATTATGTGAGAAAATAAATGTGATCACATTTAGTAATTTTAAATTAGATAATTTTATACTTTATAATATTTAACTTCTTTTAAATTTACTGTATTCTCTATATCAATATACATCATTAGAAAAATTTACTATGATAAAACATATGGCCCTGATGCCACTTCGTTTCAGACAAAATATCTCGAATAAAGATTAAGGTAAATGAATTATGTTCATAATTTACTTTTGTCTTCAATTTTATCTTTTCCACACATTGATAATAATTATATGAACCTTAAATGATCATGCAGATGTCCATATCATAAAAACGATGAATGGAAAATCCAACTATATAATTGTTTTATTTGGATCATCACTAGGGAATGCAGTAAGGATCATAACCCAAATATTTTTCGATGTATAAGGTATATCGCAATGAACTATATGTTTTTCTATGGTTTATGAAGGAAAATTAAAGGTACTAGGTATACTACATTTACATATCTCTCCATAATTTGCTTTATGTCATGGTATATAAGAAACCGTTGACACATAGATCACTCATATTGATTTTAAAAAAATGAACAACAAAAAAATGGGAGGGATTTTTCCTTACGATTTATTTCCCTCCATGAAATTCAAATATTTATTGAAATTATCTAGTAAAAACTAATTTAATAGTATTGGATTAAACATTTCTCAATACTTCTTTATATTTTCTATTTATATCTTCATAGACCATCTTCAATCATTATGTTAACATTCCATTTGAATCCACTATGAAATTTCCTTATCTGTCCAGATGATTTAGCCCCAAAAATATCAATAAAAATCACATTAATAATATATCCTCAATGATAATATCCCATAATTCAATAAATATTGTTATTTTAAAAATAAATTATAGTTATTAATTTCCTGGGATAATGGCCAGTGTGGTTGATTTAACTTCAACCAAATTACATTATGAGATGTATATGTGTCATGTGATTATTTTTTAATCATATATTCAAAAAATATTATACAAATATACTTTCAAACTTTGTAGAAACTAACACATGCCCACTTAAATATTCCTGATCATCCAACTCATTATGGAATGAAAACCAAGGTTATGGAATGATCACATCAATCCAATCTAATTATAGTTGTTACAATATTTTAATACCTGAAATTTTGTTATAAAATGAAATTCATTATATCTATTTTATACTCTTTATTTAATGATTTCCATAATTTTATCATGATCAATTCATCATATCTAAATAAGGTTATATTAATATTTCAAATGGTAAAATCATAACAGTGTCGTCTAATTCCTTATGAACTGACATATGCTATTGTTGTTTGAAATAGAATTTTGAAAAAACAAATCACAAATCAATAATCTCAATGGGTATAACTTATTATATATATAATAATTTTCATTCTTGATTGAAACCTTTAAAACATGAAAAACTAACAATCTATTTAGTTTGTTCATAAACAAAACCCTTTATTACAAGGCTATCAAATTTGTACTATAATTTTCACTTATATAAAAAATAACCTTAAGATATATCGATTGTGTTAGAAACGTAAAGAAAATGTCATACAAATTAAAATATAATAAAAAATAAACACAAAACCTCATATAATTAAATCATCATCTCCAAAATTCTCTCAAAATTCTAATATTGATTCCATGTTTTTTTTATCGTCATAAAATTGGATCCACCATCCATATTTTTTTCTTTGATTTTTGAATTTTATAGTGTCCAAATTCTCTACAGTTGATTCATTAAATCATGAGTGGATAATTGAGTATAATATTTATTTATTATATCAAATTTAATGAATTTTATATTTCTATTTATCAGTATTAATGGTGATTACACCATTTTCTATAGTAGAAATATTTACCCATTCAATTGAGTACGTATGATTAGCGATTCTTCCTACACTCTTTACAAGAGGGTAATTTAATTTTATATCCTATATAACCTTCTTAAATAAAACTTCAAAATTAGAAATCTATTATATAAAATTTTCACTATACCTATGAAATTTTTTAAAATAGATATTCTCCCTTTCGTATTATAGAGAACATTTTATTATATTCCCATTCCAATGATAGTAAAAAATTGTAATATAATTTTGAAAACTAGGTTTTGGGACAGAAAATCAGTATACTATTTAATTTTTTTTTCAATTAAAGATATAAATTTGTTCTATATAATTTATATGAATTTTTCTTTTTATGACCTAGTAGAATTTTAGTCCCCCAAATCAAACCTTATGAGTTGGAATTGGTTGATTTATGTACAAAAATCATTTTCAAATTATCAAATACCTATGAAACAACCTATGACAAACAAATATTATACCATGTTATTTAGTTATTGAATGTAAATAGTTTATATTATTTGGTTTAATAGTAAGAAAAAGCACCAAGGTGGACATTATTAAATATAATTCATTAATAATAGATTATTTATAGGAGTATATTAGATGAATTTGTTTTTATAGGATATTAATTTCTTAAATATAAGAGGGATTATTTCAATTAAATAATAAATACCCACATTACTCTCTATATTAATAGTTACAAAATAAAAAATTTAAACATCTAAGTATTGGGTGAATTTTTTTCAAGAAAACTATAAAATATAATATTTTTCTATCAGTTAGAATGTGTATTCTTATAATTTTATGTGAAAAAGATAGTAAAAACATTGAATGGATTTATCAAAAAAAGTTTGAAATTATAAGTTAATCTAACATAAAATGAAATCTCGTTTATCCTATTGAATCTTGTTTAGATCAAATCATAAGATATTTAACCCTATATTGATTTAATAATATTAATGGAAGATGGATGTTGACTCATAAAATAAAAATATAGAAGAGATTTTGAGAATAATAATTAACACCCCACCGATGTGTGAAGATTTTCATAGATTTTTCTATGAATAATTTCACACCATGAGAAAATATTTTCACTACGATATTAATAATAATATAATTAGAAAAAAATAAGAATTTAAAATTGATTATTCAATTATAAAAACATACAATTTTAGAAACACATTAATAAAGGGAAATTGGTAGCATGGAATTAGAATAAAAATAAGCACAACTTCCCTCAATTTCCATCATTAAAAATACATTAAATATGATTTCTTGTAGGATTGGGAAAGAAACCCATAATTCCTTGTTATATAAATTCATTATAGATGTTATAGGTGGGAGGATGGTTAGTGTAATGTGTACTTTTCCACCCTTGAACAATAATCTATATAACCTACTTTCCTCCACCTAAAGTGAAAAAAAAGATCTTCTTAGTTGATTGTTTTTTGTGCCAATTATATGAAAAAAATGTGATTCATGATTTTTTTCCCACACATGGTAAACTTTCAATAAAATTAGTTATTAATATTGATTTTATGATGAAAATAGAAGATAGAAATTATGAGCAACAAAATATGACCCATAATTTTATTTTTTAATTATGCCACTTGGATAACTATAGAAACCACATAATTAAATTATAACATAGTTTAATAAATTTTTAACATTTATTTTATCTATACAATATATAAATTCAATATTTATTATAATTTTATTATTGTGAATATATATATTTATATGGATTAATATTATATTTATTTCTCTTATAAAGTTTTTGATTCAAGTTCCAAAATGATGATCTTACCAAATAAATCTCTCATTTTTCAAGAAGGAAATAATATTTCCCCAAAATTATAGGATTTTGTCAGAAAATTTACGATTTATATAATTACAATTGTTCTATCAAATTATTGAATTTTTTTATTATTATTAGTGTATATTAATGATGAATTGAAAATAAGACGAGAAGTAAAGTTTAAATTATAAAATTCACTAACACAAATGTTTTGGGTAAGTGATGTATATGTATATTAAATAATAAACAAAGAGTGTTATTCCTTATGAGTTGCTAATAAAACCCCGAAAAATATTCTTTTCTAGTACAAAGAATATTAAGATCTCAATGCTATTAAAATTTATTTCTCCTATCCAAACATATTTCAACATAAAATTCTTATTGTTAAGATCATAAATTAACAAATATCGAAAACCATGAAAATCATATAATGAATGAAAAGATTAAGATATTTTTTTCAATAACTATATAAATCCATTGTTCATATTTGTACTAACTTTCTTCTAATTAGATGTATGTATAATGATTTTTTACAACACATAAGACAAATCGGATTATATTTGTCGAAGGGGGGAATGATATAAGCGTTATGTATGAATATTATTTTAATGATAGTATGTGTATCTATTTTTTTCATTTATTATATTTAATATATTTTTTCATTTTTAATTTTCCAAATAGAAAAGAAATTTTTCATAGCTATATTATTCCCTATAGAGGAACTTTTATATGAATCCTAGAAATAATGACCTTTGAAATCCATGTGAATATCACATTTTGGAGCATCAAATTTTTTTAATTCAATCAATAAAAAATTCAAAGTAATAAAATAAGAGATAGAATTAAAAAATCTAGGTTATAAATATATGGAGTTGTTGTACCCAATCTGCTAAGACAACCCATTAATTCAAACCACATCTTTATGGGAAAATTATATTATTATTATAATTATACATTATTACATTTTCTGAATAATCTTATTAAACTAAAAAATTCAACAATGTTACTGAATTTGTATATGGATGCCATGATCTTAACATCACACCCCAAAAATAGAATGGATTTGTATTATTATTTATTTATTAAAGGTATGAAAATTTAAAATGTGAAAAATCACATTGGATAACCTGTATACCAAAATCTTATACTCATGAATTTAAAATTATAGAAAATATAATCAATGTAAATAAAATTATTTTATCACCTACTTTAATCTATTTTATCCCTATTCACCCCTCTCAATATATAATGAAAACGAGGAACATCATAAGAGGGAATAAATTGAGTTTAAGTGTTACAAAATGAAATTTGAAAAAGAATAATAGTATAAAGTCACATACTAGTTTCATGATATAGTACATACTATAACGAATTGATTGTACAATATCCAGGTCATTCCAAAACACCTTTTGGATTATGAATAATTCTATATAAAATTTACAAAGTACCTAATTTCGTTTCAAATCATTCAAAATAATTAACCCCAAAGTTCCATAAATATAAAATTAGAAAACCATGGAATCCCCAACGTGTTCCATTATTTAGTAAAAAATAAAAACATAAATAAAAATGAATAATATCATTAACTTTTTCAAAATCCAAACATCGTCTCAATGTACAAGTAACAGAAACCTAAAACAAAAAACAAAAACTTATATATAAATAGACAAGGAAAATATCACATAGAAATATATATATATATATATATATATATATATAATGGATATAAAATTAGACCGATATTGTTTATAGTTCAGTGGTAATCATTTTTCCCTTATTTCCTTATGGTTATGGGTTGGAGCACTAAGACCTCACCATACACAATAGGTTCTTCCCAAACATGCATCTTCCTTTTTCCAAAGAATATTATTTATTAAAATATTAAAAAAGTTAATGAATAATTTTTTAACTTTTATTCTTCAATATTAAAAAAATAAAATTAAAAAAAAATTTGTGGTATCTCATAGAAACAATGATTAAATTTTAAATATTTACATGAAACCTTAAACATCATGAATTCTGTTATTGATATGTTTTTATCATTTAAATCCAATGATTCTTATTTATGGTATGATTCTATAATATTATTACCTATTATCATTTTCCTCTTAAAAAAATTTCCCCATTCGGGATCTTGAATTTCATTTTACATATAAGGCTACATATGATGCACAATGTAAGGCCTGAACATCTCAATAATAACTTCCGAAGGTGAAAATATTGTTTCTAACAATGTTAATGAAAATACATCTCTATCTCAAAATGTAATATTTTAAAATTCTTTATTTTCTAGGGTTAAAATATATATTTTTGTACATTGAATTTTTATAGGGGTTCATCTTGTGTTCTTTTAGTTCATTAAGGTCTAATTTCTTCTTTGTTTCAGTTATGTAAATGTAAAAAACTCATGATTTCCCATAAGACATTAAAAAACATTCAAACAATTAAATGGAATGATTTTTTATAAAATAGTACATATGTTAGAATTCCTATAATTTTTTTATGTGTCTCGATATTCACTAATGGAATCTAGGAGCATAAAAAAAATATTTCCTGTAGGGGTTCATATTTTTTCAATAATTTGATTTATTTTCTTTGTTATCCATCCCAATTTGACAATTTGTTTGAGAGTGGTAAGTTGTGGATATTTTTGAGCGATTCCATAATTAGTATATAGTGTTAGGAAGCTATGATTACATAAATTTGTTCTATAATAACTAATTATATACTTATTAATTCAAAATATAGAAAAGATTTTATCTTTGAGGGAGTAAAAGAATACCGGATGGCCATTAAGAATTTTTATGAATGATCTAAACCCATTTAGATACATAATAAATATAATGGAGGATATTTAGTTATCCTCTAGAGTATATGAATGGTGTCATAATATCTCTTATGAAATTATTAAATATTCCTGTAATCATAATGGATGTAAAGGGAATTTGATTCCATTAAGTGATAGATCCAAATTTATGACACTAAAAATAAATTGACATATTGTGTAGCAAATCCATGAATGTTTAGATAAAAATAGAATAACTCTATTGAACCTTATTTTTAGTTTTAGTTTTGTGAAATTTTCCTCCACTTGCCTTATTGTGTTATAATATTAGAATTTATTATTACTCAGTCTCTAGGATATGTCTTTTAGTGACATGAATAGGATAAAACTTATAAATGCATTGATCATAAACCCATTGTGTTCAATAAATAAAATGGATTTCCCCATATATTGATTCACTCATAATTTTCGAATGTTTTTTATAACTAATTAGTTTTCTATGTCATCATGCCATGGGAAATAACTCATAGAATTAGGAAACTTATCAAGGAAAAAATCATGCTAGGAATGATGAGATGAATTATCATTGAATTATAACCTAGAATGATTCCAATATAAAATTTATTGAACACCAGTGTTGACATAAATTTCTATATCTAATTAATTCATGGTAAAGAGTACTCTAATAAATATTTCATTGATAAATGGATTTTTGGGAAACATATTTCATTGTTTAGTGAAAAGTGTAAATAGTGTTGGTGGATTCTAAGAGATTTGATATAAACAAATCTATGGAAAAGAGAAAAAACTATAAATTCCTTATTTTGGAAGTGTTGTTGATTTATCACTCATTTAGTTATTTAATCACATAATAAATAATAAACATATTCTCATCAAAGAATCTTCAAAAGAAAAAACCCATATAAAATTAACTTTCAACAAACATGGGTTCAAAAAAAATTTCCAATTACAATTATATATGATGTTTGGGGAGATAAGAATTTACTAGAGAGTCAAGAAGGATTCTTCATGGATTTTTATCCACAAAAAGGATAATATTTCACAAATATAGAATAAGGGTGTCATGTGAGGGAGATTATGTTCCAATTAAAACATCTATAGAAACTATTATTTCTTAAAAAATATTACACTTTAGAAAATATTGGACATTGAAGGTGCTGACTGATTTCTACATTGGTTTTATCAACATATATCTCTTTAATATAAACAACTATTCCTATCTAATAGTCCTTCCTTTAATATTTTAGTCCATTATTCTAATTTAAGACAATATTCTTATCATAACATCTTTAAAAAATCCTCTAAAATTTAATTTTAATCCCTTAAATATATCACAAAATAAAATTATGTTATACCAAAAAACTTCATTAGAATACCCCACCATGAAATTGAAAAATACCATTAAACACCATAGTAAGGTAATGTGGGAATTACCCAACTATAAGGGAGTTAACATGAATAAAATTGTTCCAAATAAAAATGTGAAGGTTGTTTTTTCATTATTTGATAAATAAAATTCAATATTATTACACTTAAAATACTCATATTTGAAGTAGTAGAACACATAACACACACCCTTGCAGGGTGAAGATGACCATCCATATTGATTAATATTTTCATTCCATCCTTTTTTGGAGATACATGAATTGTGATTACCAACTCACTATAAAAATGCAATAGACTATAACATATTTAAACAGAATAGGGATTTCATTCCAAATAAAATCCTCGAGATTAGGATTGACTTTCTATTGAGGTCAGCGACCTGGTTTAGAATGGTTGTTAAGAAAAATATTATGTGTCCCAATAAGTGGAATAATCCCCAGAATATCAGTAATGATCAAAACAGTTGGTATATTCTACCTAATCTTGTCATTTGGATGAATTATTTCATGGTTGGAATAAAGATAAAAATAAATTGAAACATGTAGGTTTTATTTATCCTAAAATAGTGAATACTTTAGTTATGTATGTAAGACCTTGAATTATATCTCGAAAAGATTAACATTTCAAAAATAATATTAGGAATTTATTATGAAAATGATTTTATTTTCGAGAATTCTAAATATAATTTGTTATTTAGAAAGAGATATCTTCACCACTGAATTGGACATGTTTATGGTTAAAATGAGTATAGAATAAAAAATGATTTATTCAATCATATTTGTAATTGGTGATATTGAAAATAGTCATAATAGATATATAAAAGATATTAATCCCAAGGGGAAAATTTTTCTTCATGTGAACAAAGTAAATTGATCTCTTATTATCATAATAATACATTAGAAGTTTATTTTTGATCCTTGGATTCTTATTCAGATCTATATTTCTATGTTACCACATGAACAACATCAACATCCTGGATTTGATAACTTTCACTTGTAATCATTAGATAAAGGATCATGTTTCTATTAATTATGTTCACAAACCAACTAAATACATAGATAAATGAGAATAGTGTTTATACTAAGGTTTATACAAGGATGATAAATATTTTTTCCATACAAACTATGTTTGGATTATTTTTTAGAACATTGAGTTCAGTAGGGTAAGTCAAGTTTATAACTTTTAATAGAAAATCTATTAAAATACCCTTAAAACCCAATAACTATGATCAATGAGATGTACAGTGATATATGTGGGTCATAACTCCTCAATCAGTAACTATCAATACATGTAAGTCTGAATGAGGATATCATTAGCTCCAAAAAAACAAAATTACTCGATAAAATATATATCTTCTAATTCTATATTGATTTATGGACTACTTGGGACTCTAAAATTAAAACACATAGTTCCATTAATTAGGATTTTCACATTAACAGTAGTTTTTTTGGTTATTATGATAGAAACACTTTTTTAATATATAAAAATCCTTACTATTATTGGAGTACGTAGTTGTGATTTTGATTATATTGAGAAGGAGGATATTAAAAAAACACCCGAGGATATTTTTTTTAATGTTTCACCAAGTTTAGGTTTGGATTTTCCTCTCATTCTTTAATGGAATGAAATTTCTTGTCTGATTATTTTATGATGAGGTGGTTTTTCCACATTATCAATGTATTTCAAAGGTTTTATAGGTGTTTTATCAACATTATCAGGATATTAAAAAGCCTTAACTTTTTTTTATGAATTATATGTTCATGTTTTCAATTATTTTACTTCTTAAAAAATTCACTACTTTGAATCGTTCGTTGATGATGGTGGGATTGTAGATTCATCCCTTAAGACTGGGAAGGGAAAACCTGAGTGGGAATGGGTGATTTTTTTATTGTATTATTTATAATTAATATTTTAGGGATAATGCATTAGAAATAAATTTCACTATTTTATTACATAATATCTCATGTAATGAGAGTAGAATATATTGGTAAAGGGTTTGTGATAGTGGGATTATCCCAAAATTATATTTAGTCTATTGGGTGGGTTGTTATAATGGGAAAAGGGTACATTTAAACTATAAGAGTGGGGATTGAAACTAGTAATAGGTTATAAATTTTTCTGTAGTGTATGGATTAGGCCTATACATTTGATTGGGATGTCGATTACCCCTCTAATAGAACATGGAATGATAATTTTAATTGGATTGTATGTGGTTTTATACTATAGATTCTGTAAATAGTTAACAATAAAACTTTCAGGTCGTCCTCCTTCCAGAACATCATTTATATATTGAATGGATATAAAATTTTAAATCCTATGGTCATTATTGTCACTATATATTAACACTATGACTATATATTGAAATTCATGGACTTTACAAATGATGATAAACTCTATTATCCTAGTGGGGACCCCATGTTTATACATGAGGCACTCTTCCCCCTATTATTGTGCATCCCAACATATTTGGGAGGATTATCTTAATTGGTTGAGGTTCCCCATGTTATATTTTGTTCATAAATAATTTTTAGATAGTCATAAACATAATTTTAATATTTTTTAAGGTCCCATTACACATCTTGTCATAAATTTGTTGGTTTCGTGTACCAAAACCTAGATAATATATTCTTATATATTCTAATATTGGTAAAACATGGGGAGAATCCATGTTTACATTATATTTAATCCATTAAAATGTTTCAAAACATGAAAGACTACATTTTCAACAATCATTTGGATTTATTTTTTATGTGTAATTATTTTATTGCGGGGAAATTTTTTTTAATAAAATATTTTTAGACTTAGTCCTATAAAGGGTTGGATATTGTTCTAAATTTTTTAAATAATTATTAACATGATCCTAAAAAGAAAAAATTATAGATTCACATATTATCAAACTAAAATTTATATGGGGGAATATTGTATAAATAATATAATTGAACATCATGAAATAACTATAAGAAATATATGACTCCATACTATAATATAAGGGAATTTGGTTTAAGACATGGAGTAAGATGATATATTGGTAATATCCCATAGTATCATGTTTAACATTATAGTATGTATTGGTCTATATATGTGTGAGGTAGTCATTCATTATTTTACCAACCACATTCCCCAAGGCAAGGGATTTCTTATTTGGTTTTCCATTTTTTATCAAACTAGGGTTTTTGATCGGGTTACACAGATGCCCTTCCATTAGATATAACTCATTTTTAGAATGATATTTTTTAGGAAGATTATGATTTCAAGGATGTATACCACTAGGTTCACTTAACCCCATCCAGGGAATTATCCACTCTAACTAGTCTATTTCAATGATAATAAATATAAAATGACATAAACGAAAGAATAAAGTGGAAAAAAGATAAATTGGGGTGATACTATAAATAGTGTGTCTAAGATCACTTGGGTTCCTAGAAATGGTGCCAAAATATAGTTTTCAAAAATTCAACCTATAAGATGAAGAAATTTCCTATAATATAGTAAGGGTTTTAAAATCCATATAGACCCAAAAAACCATAGATATAAATATTTTCTATATAGTGGTTTATATATGAAGTGAACAAGTTATGGGTTAGTTTTATATGGGTTAAAATAACAAACAAATTAATGGGAAATTGATTAATGGGAATGGGCTGAACCCTGGTTATTTTATAATGGTCAATGAAAAGAATTTATTTTCAGGGGTAATCAATTTTCAAAAAATTACAGGGATTCATTCAATGAATTTAGAATTGTCTTAGTCACTCCCAAGTTTAATACATAAAAAATCCAAATTATAACCACCTAAAAAGTTTGAAAATAATTTTCATGAACACTCCTAGGTATATGATTATTCTAAAACATGAAACTTGTTGCTATAAAATTTAGTAAGGATGAAGGTGGCAATAATCATGAAATGGGATTCTCTATTACAATATGTGAATAAAAGAAAATAGAACAATAATTATAAAACAATACATCAAATTAATACATCCCAATATCAACCCATAATCTATTTACTCATCTATTTATGTAATTCATTCAATATAAGACACAAGATCACTCAAAAAGGTGAAATTGAAGAAGAAAAAATAAGAAAAATGAACACCATTCGTTTGTATTTTGTTTATAAATTTTGGTGTGAATAAATTCTCAAATTGGGACATCAAATTATACATGATATTATGATCAAAATAAAAATTGAATGAAAATAAATAATAATAATATTTTTAAATGAATTATAATAATTTATCCTTTTAGAAAAAATCTTATAAATAAAAATATGAAACATAACGTCAGAAAAAATAAAACAATGTTGTCTAACAATATTAGGGTTCACCTTATTGTGATTAATTTTTGAGAAAAATGTAATTTTACCCCCTTGACACTAAGTTACATTAAATTTATTCCATCCGCTTGACATGGAAAAAACTATTATTGATAGAATTTTTCTGGAGGATCACAAAATAAGGTAATGTTTCCCAAAATTTATTATTAACTATGGAAAAATGTCATCACAATTGGATCACTCATATTAAATTTTGTATTATAATGGTGAAGTATAATTCCCAGATATAAAATATATAAATAATTTTAAAATTAATGTTTGATTCATAGATCACCATTGAAACCATATAATTCAACCAAAACACATTTTAATGAAATTTTAACCATGATTTTATATATTTATACTTAAAATTTCAACTTCTGTGGATGGGTATCGTTATTAAAAGACAAATTTTAGTGGACTAGGGTCCCATTTAATTTTGATATATAAATAAATATTAATGGACAAACTAATTGTATTAAAAAGAAGACTCTATCATTTTATTGAAATAAAATTAATATTCCACATATATTATGTAACAAGGCACAAGAATTTAAAATTCAAATAATGGACAACGGGTGTTTCACAAGATATGGATAAATGTGACGAGTCTTTGTGTATTTTAAGTAATAGTTTTAAAAAAGGTGAGTATGAAGTTTAAATTATAAAATTCATTAATACTAGGGTTTATATATAGTGAAGAACATGACTATTCTGTTTTAAATAATGAATATTATACTCATTAAATGGACAATAATGTTTTATACCTTTTTATTAAATGTAGTAAATTATTAGTCTATTATTGTTTCGAGACTGAGATGAAAATATCTAAAAAATATTATTAACTTAATTGTAACCAATTAAATTGACTTTTTTTTATCATTGGGTTTTATATCTTGATCATTTTACACCACTGATTTAGTTATACTTCAATGGGATTCAGAACCAACAATATTTTCCCTTGAATTGAAATTTTGAGCAAATTGAATATATTTTCATTTAAATTTATCCATTAATCTATTATTTATGGATAAAATTATCCATAAAAATAGGGTGTTTATTATACCAAATATGAATTAACCATATTTCATTCCATATGTAATGTTAATTGATATAATACTACTTTAAAGTTATCAACTCTAAATCCAATAAAATATAGCTTCTCATTTTTGGAATCATTCCATTGCCCATCACTTTATTTTTTTATAGGTGACTCATTGTTAAATATATTTACTAATATAATGAAATGTTAGTGATGAAAATAATATAATTAATCCAAAATAATTGAAATTTAAATGGAAATTTATTTTCATTAAAACAGTAATAAACAAATTAATAATATATCCTAACTTTTGATTTATAGATATTCAACCTTGTTTATTTAAGGTTGATTTCTTATCATGTTCAATAACATAGTACCCAAAATAAAAACACATTACTCTAATTCAACCTATAATTATCCATCACATTTATGAAATAAATCATATAATATTACATACTCATAATATAATTGGTTTAATTTTTATTGGAGATGAGTGACATAATACAACAATTTTTAAAAAATAAATAATAAATTATTTACATATTAATAATAAAATATTATATTTCAAAATAATTTTATCACTGTGTGGAATTATTGGTTACGTATATAAAATACATATATATATTCGGATATAGGGATAAAATACATGAAATGGTTCAATCAGAATAAAAATGAAAATAATAATCACGATGATATATCAGACAAATAAATATGTATCACATGAGATTATAAAAAGTATATATAAATCACCATATAAAAACATGTTATAAGATTAAAAATATTTATGTAACATGTTATCATCTGAATATGAGAATCTTAAGACTAGGAAACAAGCATAAAACATGTTATAAAAAACATAAGTAAAGGCACATTTTTATAAAATCGTTACACAATGTTCTAGCCTCATTGAACATTAAAAATACATTTTTTCTAAGGGGAATTATACATTTCCCAATTAATTGAGGATATATATATATTTTCAATCCTTTAGATTAAAATATTTCATGCATATATGTTCCTTATAGAAAATAAATCATACATCAATCATAATCATGAAAACACCATGAGAATGAAATGGGTTTCAGAATAATGTCACAATAAAAAACCCACGAGGTATCAATTTGGTTACAAAAAGTTGAAGTTATTAAGGTATATTTGGAATTCATAAATCAATAAAAAACTATATTTATTGAATATGAGGTTTAAATTGAATGAAATATCCAAAAAATAATTCAATATAATGATTTTAATGTTTTTCCTTTACGGAAATTTAACGGATTTCATAATAAATTTCAATGGTATTTTGAAAATAATATTAAAACTACAATAGAGTATAAATAATATATAATATAAGATATTGGATTCCTAAAGTAGATATGTGATAAAATATTCATGAAAATATTATATGTTCGAGAGTTTCCTGTTAAAATATTGAATGACTGGACTTTGAAAAAATTATTATGAGTGTTGTAGAAATATTTATATATTCCCAAATAGAGATGGTAAAATTAAATAATGTGTATTCTAAGATAATATGTATTGAAAATAAAATAATTATATATAATGAGGGAAGATATATATTTAGATACATCATAGGACAAAATAAAAATATATATTACTCGAACCCCATTACATCATGTCCCATATCCCTAAGGATACTCACCTAACATCTTCATTAATATAATTATATAAATTAATATCATATTATATAATGATCTATAATTTCAATGATTTCCATCACTTTAAATTGATTTATTATCCATATTATTAGTTTAATTTAGTTTATGTTAATCACTTGCAAATATTGATTTTGTGACGTTAATGGTCATGGTTCTTCTTCCAATGCGTCTATAAGATATAAAAGTGTTATGGTAGAGAGTTTATATAATTTAAAAAATTAAAATTTTAATGACATGGAATATTTTTTAAAATTGTTTTTTTAAATGATTCTATAATTTAGTTTGTTCATTTAGGTAGCTCTACTGACAATGATAAACAGAATTTGACTAATTCTTTATATTTATTTTTCCACTCTTGTCTATAAAAAAGTAATAATACCATAATTAACCTAATTATCAACCATAAAATGTGTGATTATTATCATTGAAAAAGGTAACGATTACACTTTAATGACATCATCTATATTGAAGAGTAAATCAAATAATTTAAAAATGACAATTAGAAATTATTATAAAATTATTTTATTTATTATATGTTATTTAAATACATATTGTAGAAAAATAATATGCTTTATTTGATAATGAAATTATTTTTGAAAGGATTTATGATGAGGATGTATAATTAATAATAAATAACAAATGAAATTTATTTAATTATAATTCTTATCATCCTCTTTGAGATGGATCCTTTATTATGTCACGTAAGTCTTCAAAACATATTTTATTAGTGAATAATGGGCATCCTAACTAGTCTTGGATTGTATATATATATTTTCTAGTATATCACAGGAAAAGTTTTAACATTTTTGTGTGTTAAAAAACTCTGTAAGAGGTGTTATTTAACGATGAATAGAATGTGTGTTTTTGAATAAAATACTAAGTATATTTTTATTATCCTAAATAGTCATCATGTTTGTGATTAAATAATAAAGTTATTATTATTTAATATTATATAAAAAATTATATTATTTATATAACTTCCCTGAAACTCAAAAAATATAGTCATACATACTATTAAAAAATATCAAATTTATATTATATTTCACTATTCAAAATCATATTTATTTATTTATAAAAATTTCCAAAATGTTATACATACACATAATTAATGAGATGATTCCAAAAATAAACACAATTTACCCAAATACATTTCAAAATTTATATTAACAAATATGTACATATAACATGTTAAAAAAATATTTAGCATTACATAAAGTTACTTGAATTGATTAATTATTTTATGGAATTCTAAACCTATATTTCTTATTTATTAATTGTTAACATCAATTATATGTTTACATCCTCAATTATCATAATATAAAATTTATTTTTCCAATGATCATGTTATTATTCTCCTAGTTAGGATTCTATTCCAAATTCTGTATTTCTAATACCAAATTTACCATATTTTAATTTTCATATAGACCTTATGATTTTCATATATAATAATTAATTCATCCACTATATATTAACATAGTATTATTTAAATATTATTTATATTTATATTATACTATATATACCATATTTTTTTGTTTTTTAATAGTTAGTTTTTTTAACTATGGTATTTCTAGGAAAAATTGACCATCTGATTTATAAATTCTAGTCAAGTAATTTAATATCATTTTTTATCCCATTATAGTTTTATTCATATTATGGAATGTAATCATACATTCTTTGTACTATTTTATTTAAAATTATTTTTATTTTGTTAAATTATGTATATAATTTATAGTATACTAGTATACTCATGTTCCTTATGGAAAATAATGAAAAATGAAATATATATTTAATATATATGTATTATAGAAATCATTTAGATATAAAAAATATTATGATATTAAGTTTTTTATGATTCTTTTCTTTTCAAAAATTTAAATTTTTATCGAATGAGTATCATGTTTTACAAACATTTAATAAGAACCTTTTTTGTATATAATCTGATGAAAATGAACAGAATTTAAAATTTTCATTATATCTATTATTGGGGGATGTAATGACCCAATGTTTTTAAATGGAAATTCCTTTATTATATTTATGTCATTAAATAACATGAAAACACAACATAATGAACTATTATGTTCTAAATGACCTTTAAACATAATTTTTTCACTTCTATGTTTTGAATTTAAAAAATCTGACATACACGGTTGTGTTCAAGATTTTGTGAGCGTCTATTGAAACAAAAATAATTTTTTGGTGAATAGGAACCTACCCTTATGAATAGATACATACCCTTATAAATAGTAATATGACCATTAGGAATATTAAATCATCCAACATAAGAGAAACATCACCCATGAATAATTAAATAAAATTTAAACATCTTAGATAGTGACAATTTGACCTTAGTAAACGTTTTGGTATTTTGTAAATGATATATAATTAATAAATTTAAAATAATATTCATTTCCCTAAAATTTATTCATAAATTAATTAATCAATGTCTTATAGCTTTTATATTATTTTATAAGACCCTACGTTATTTTTGAAAGCACAATAAAATCAGTTTTAATAAAAAATTGCTTTGTAAGTAAATTATAATTTTAATTAAATATTAACTTAATAATATATAGAAAATTAATTTTAAAAAATGGAATTAGTTTTTGGATTCTACAAGTCAAAAAATGGTGGGCGTAAATTTTTTGGATTTTTCTGAGATACTTGAATTTTTGTTGAATAGTAAAATACATTAATTCACAGTATAAATACATTATAATTAAAACCCACAATTTCTAACATCACAAGTGATATAAACACCCAAATATAGAACTAAAAATGATTATTTAATATTATTGGACATGGAATACTCGATATTCCTTGTCTTGTGAAGAAATAATAAACTAATGAATTTTATATTAAGGAAACCCATCTCCCCTCCACTATAAAAGCCACACTTCACACCCTCATTTCCTCACACCTATAAAGATCCAAGCCATCTATAAACTCTTCCCAAAACTCTTCCATATCCCCTCTCCCAAGTCCAAGAGATGATGGTCTCATCAAAAGACCAATCTTAGGCCCTTAATGGGGATCCCAATAGAAGGATTCAACATGAAATTTCTCTCCCTCTTCTACTTTAATTCCATTTCATGTTCAAGTTCATTTCATGATCACTCCCAATTTATCTTCATCATAATGGTATTATAACTCCATTATTATAAATATAATGTAATTATATGATTGTAATTGGATATTATATCATCCATCCCCTATCCATCTTCCATTTATTTTATTAACGAGAATGTTGTCCGTGAGGTGTTAATTTATCACCTTCAAGAATGAAATGCTTTCTTCATCCATTTATACCTTCAGATCTGGTCATGAAACCATTTTTATGGTTGAACCTGAATGTTTTATATGTATTATTTCATATTTAATGTTCTGGAGATAACTTATGGCCATATTACTAAGGGATAAATTAAAACAAGTTCGTTGTGATCTAAAAACCGCCCAAATTAACCCAATCAATCATCATTAAATTATTATCTAATGATTCATCCACATGGATATAATTTTATTCAATTTTAGATCATTAAAACTCTTTTAATATCATTAATAACGTGTAATATCAGTTCTGGATGTTTACCCATGTCCTACCAAAACACCAATTTTATAATACAAGTGAATCACCCAAGAAAACCATGAAAACAAACATTCTCGAATAATGTTTTAAAACTATATAACTCATCCTAAGGCACATAAAATCACTTAATGAAACCATAATGAACCATGTTAATGTACACAAGGGTCTGGATATCTAATTAATGAATATAATGTCATTATACAGGACATTAATGGGAAGAAAGCATTCAGATAAAGGTAAAGGGAAATCTATAACCCAATTTTCTTTCGTCGGGTTCTCCCTCTTTCACTCCATATTTGATATGGTTAACCCTTAAGTATCATTTTTCATAATTTTCATTACTTTTATATGATATAAATTTATGTAACAGGTTTTTATGTCAAACCAAATGTTCTCCAAAAGAACTCCTCTTTTGAGAACACCCCTTTTACTTCACACTCAAAGTGGACGGTTTTTTGTAACATATATGTTATTACCTCTTTCTTTTGGGAACCCAAAGCTTATTAATGTGTTATTATTTTATGAAACCCATTCCATTCCATGGGTTATTTATTTACATTTTTGATAATATTTCTTTGTGGCAAGCATGATGATGTTAATGTTATGATGTGATGGGTGTGCTCAGAATTATATAGCGCAATAAGAATGTTTCAATGAGACGGGTGTGCCCTGAATTATACAGCACTCTAATGCATTGGGTAAAGTGATGAATCTCATGAGTAAATTTGAAATGATGTGTAAAAAAGATACTAGCTTGGTTCACAAGTATGTGTGGTGGTTAACCACTAAGACATGATGTTTCATTTTTATGCATTTCCACATTTCAAGTCTTATATTTATGCTTCCTCTCATGTTCATGATCTTTTTCCCATGTTTTGATTATGCTCACCCCATTCTATATTGTTCTTATCTATCCTCTTACTGGGCTTCTAGCTCAACCCTTTCGATGTATATCCATAGGGGGTTACATGTACCAAGGAGAGGACATGTTCCAATAAAAATCTAGAGATGAATAAATTAAATAAGTGTTTATGCTTGATGTTGTAATTGTTTTGTATAGTCCTAGTTTTCACAAGATACTAAACCTTTGTATTATCTATGTGTAATACTATTATGTTTTTTATCTTTAAAATGATCTAATAGTAATGTAAGAAAAGGTTGGGTCGCTATAGTTGGTATCAGAGGCAAGATTTAGTTAATTTGGGAATTAGGATTAGTGAACCCTAGAGAAAACCTATATAATGAGAGTAAGTATAAATATTCAAACAAGAATATTTACATAGGGATACAATATGTTATGTTTTTGGTATAAATTTTTTAAATGAAAACATTATTCATGACTTTCTTACTTATGTTTTGTTCTAAACCTTTTTTTTAGAAAATGGTTGGAACCAGGAGAAATCCGGACAACAACTCGTGCGAGGGCCAATGCAAAGATTGCCCGAACGGCATCCACAATGATTTCAGAGGTGGAGTTCAAAACTTCATGGAGATGCTTACCCAATTGTCTCTGGTTATGAGAAACAACCATAATAATTGGGAACATCCTCTTTCACCAAAGAGGGAGCAACTGGCTATTGAATGTTTTATTCGGCAATGGCCACCGATGTTTAGTGGATCTTCTGATCCACTAGTTGCGGAACAATGGGTCAACTCCATGGAGAATATATTTTTTGTTCGTCCCTATTTTGAGATGGAGAAGGTGACCCTAGCCATTTATCACCTAGATGGAGAAGCCGATCAATGGTGGTCTTTGATTAAGAAAACCAAGCCAAGGGAGGAAATTGAAGAGATGGAATGGGAAGTCTTTAAGATAATGTTTCTTAAAAATTATTTCCTAACAACTTTACGCATGAAGATGGAGAGAGAATTCATAGAGCTCAAGAAATAAAGGATAATATTTTACAACCTATGAAGCAAATTTCAAAAGGATTTCAATGTACGCTTCGGGTTTTGTTATCAACAATGATAGAAAATTTGATATATTCTTTAGTGGATTAAAACCACACCTTCGAATGGCTCTTGCAATTCGTGACTTTGGAAGTTATGAAGATGTTGTTCGATGTTCTCTCAAAGTGGAGATGGAGTTTGTATAATGGTCCCATGGATTTGGTGATAAGAACAGATAAATGGAGTTTCAAGCCGAAGGATCTAATGACATATGTGGGAAGAAAAATAAACAAACCACATGCCAAAAATGTAAGATGTTTCACCCTGGGAATTAACTCAAATGGACGGGGAAATTCATAAAGTGTGGGAAAGAAGCACACCACGCTCAAGAGTGTCAAAAAGAAACAAAAAGGAATGAGAATTTAGCTGATGCAAGTAGATAACCACTCACGGTTCAATGCTACAACTATAGGGAACTTGGGCACTATGAAAACCAGTGCTCTAAACATCGAGTTCTCGAGGTTAATCAGTGTCAGCATCCACCAAAGCCAAAGGAACAAGGGAAGGATTATGCCATCAGTACTGCAGAGGTGGAGCATGATAATTAATTCATAGAAGGTACACATACTATTCACTCAGTAATGGAAAAAGTCTTATTTGATTCTCGTTCAACAGATTCATTTATATCTTCCACGTTTTCTCGAACTATATAATCGAAGCCCCGAAACATTGAAGTAGATATATCTATAAAAACACCAAGTGGTGTAATCATTTAAACCCAAGTGTTTGACTCTTCTCCAATTGGTGTGGGTGGGAAGATTCTTCTGTCAAATCTCGTAATACATCCCTTGGTGGAACTCGACTCTATAATGGGAATGGATTGGCTCTCGGTATATAGATCACATATCAACTGTCGGGAAAAGGAAATATCTTTTCATATTCAGAAACATCCCATGCTCCTCTAAAAATTCAAGGAAAATCATGAATCTCCATTGAAAAATCCTTCAATGATGTGGGTGTTGATTCTCTATGAAGAAGAATACCTCACCCAAATGGTTGAGTCGAAGGAAAGTGAAAACCTAGAAAAATTCCCATCATGAGGTAATATTGTGATTTATTTCTCGATGTGTTACCCTGAATTCCCTCGTATCATGTTGTAGAGTTCCCAATTTAACTCATACCTAGAGCTACTCCTCTCTCAAAGTGTCCCTATAGGATGTCTCCTATCGAACTGGGGGAGTTAAAGAAGCAGCTGAAAGAGCATCTGGACAAAGGGTTTATACACCATAGTGCATCACCTTGGGGTGCACCCGTGCTCTTTGTGAGGAAGAAGGATAGAACAATGCAGCTGTGTATCGATTATCGAGAACTCAGCAAGATCACCATAAAGAACAACTATCATCTCCCAAGGATTGATGACTTGTTCGATCAGTTAAGAGGAGCTCAATACTTCTCAATGGTGTATCTTCGTTATGGATACCATCAGGTAAAGGTGAAGAATGAAGATATCCAGAAGACTGAATTCTGTACAATGTATGGGTACTATGAGATTTTGGTGATGCCCTTCGGACTTACTAATTCCCCTACATCTACATCGATTTGATGAATAGAGTTGTAATGGCCTTGGGTTTTGGGGTCCCTTACATGGTCAAAATATGATGTTCCAGGTGTTTTGGGTGGTCTGGAAGGCCATCCAAACTTCTAGGTGAAGCATAAGACTCTTAACGATAGCCTCAACCAACCGGTGGCCTCGTCCTACCGGTAGCTCGGCATACCGGTTGCTCGGCCTACCGGTAGCTTGGCCTTCCGGTGGCCTCGGCCTACCGGTAGCCTCAGCCTACCACTGGACTCGGCCTACCGGTATCCTCAGCCTACTGGTAGCCTCGACCTACTGGTAGACCTAACCTATCGGTGACCTCTCCACGGTTTCCCGTGGCGCCTCGCGAATTGGTTTTTAAACCATGTTTTGACCCCTTAATCATGTTATAAAGCCCATTAATGGTGTTTAATTAAATGATAGTTGAGGTACCCTCCTTAAATGAAAAACCATGTGTTTAGTTTATAGAAACTCCTCTACCACATCCTGTGAGGATTCCTTCCCTGGTTAAGTAGGTGGGCGTCAGTTTTAACAACCCCGAAGGGCGGGGACCTTTTATGTTGGACGTGTGGGGTGCCCCAGCCACGTGGTCAACCCAGGAAACCACTTCTTCCGCATTTTCGAGTTTTTCTCCATATCGTAACCATGACGGGGATGTTGTATCTCAATCATTATAACCTAAAGGCTTCTCTTTCTCCCTATGTTTCTTTTTTTCTATCACCCTGCACTCGGAGTACACTTCCTCCCGAGGAGTCGTACCCCTGTTGCGAAGTTTTCCATGATCGCGTTCCTAAGAGTTCATCCTACTCCTGATTTTTGGTTTCCACGCAATGACTTAACATCGATCCTTGAACAATCAGGTAAGTATCATTCCTTTTTCAATCCTCCTTTTGTATCATGTGGGGTGGGTGTTATATGTTTTCCACGAGCCAGTTAATAAATTCTGTAATGAAGATAATAACCAGTTAAAGAATGGGGATGAGGATGTTTGTTAATGTTGTTACATGTTTTAACCCATGATTTCCATATGATGTTGTTATAAATTGAACGGGCTTAGGCCTACTTACAATCACGGCCTTTGGGGGCCTTTTTTTGCGCACCTATGATATGCTCTATTTTACGCATTGTCTGGTGGATGGGATTCATGTATGAATCAGTTAAACATTTAAACTCGGCTGTTGAATATGAATGCCCAGAACCTTGTGTGATCACCCCAGTTGAACTAAATAATATAGAGTAATGAATTATGAATGTTGGGATGGTTCAGTTATGAAATGGGAGAAGGGGTGATTGTGTTTTGTTATGGATTGGTGAATAGAAGGGTAGTGAATGGTGTGGTTGGAATGGCATGAGTCGTTGCGTGGATGTGGTGGCGTTTAGCAGCAAGGTTGCAGGTTGGGTTGTGAACATGAATAAATGTGGAATGTTAATAATAAACTGGGTTGAATGGTAACGAATTAATGTGGGATAACCAATGGTTTGTTGGGTTTTTCATTGGTTCCAGTACTTTGATGGATCTGACCAATCCCTTTGTTGATGTGACTTCACAAGAGAACCAGATGTGAATCCTTAAATTACTCGATGGATTCCCTTCCTACTTATTTTTGTTTCATCTATGTTTGTGACTGTTAGTTTCCCAGTAGTGGAGGGATTAACTCTTACTGAACTATTATGAATTATATCTTGAATAGGGAAACAGGGAACTGCTTGTTGTGTGCCTGTTTTCTGTGGCAGCAGTGCTTGTGCACCTTCTTGTATCTATTTGAGGAGCCGTAGGTTGGGTCGTGTGTTGTTATATATATGTATAACAGTATGTTTTGTGTTTAGTCGCACCCCACCCATGATGGGAACTTATTATCGGACCCCCAATTTCGTGGGGAATGGTGTTTCCCCCTAGGTACTCTCCTTCATGCACCCTCTTTTCTCAGCTGTGATGGCTGGAGGTGACCATACACCCATGATTCTTCATGTAGGTTTCGATTGGTTTGTTGTTAGCCCAATACACTTCGGGCAGGTTTTTTCCCACGAATCTTTAGAATGAGGCCCATCGGTTTTGGTTAGGGGTTCTGGTTATGGTTTGTTTTCCTAGGTTTCATCATGATGAGGACCAGGTGTGTGCGGGTAGGGATGGATGGTTGTGAGGACCAGCTGTGTGTGGACAGGGATGTGTGGTTGTGAGTCCCAGGTGTGTGCGGGAAGGGATGTGGATGGTTGTGAGGCCCAGGAGGGGCAGGCAGGAAGAGCGTGGTATTGTCAGGACGTTTTCCATTAGGGATGAGTAGCTAGTTAGAGTGGGAAATGGTGGTGTGGGGTAGCCAAATGTTATGTTCTTTACTATTACCTTACTGCTTGTGTTATTTGGTGAGTGTGGCCAGTGAGGTGGGATGGATAGATTCATTGATTGATGATGTTCTTCTGCTTCTCACGGGACAATAGGATATCTCCCCACTTGTGCACGAGAGATTTAGGTTTTCCTACTGAGTATACTTTGTATGCTCACCATACGTTTACTTTCAGGTTTCTAGGAGGGATTCGGAGGTCGTGTGTGACCTTACTAGTCTGGACGTTGGAGTAGCTGTTGGTCATTGTTGGCTTCTTCTTATCCTTTTTTATTTTCTTGTTGGGTATTGTACATTGGATTCCTTGTATATTGTTCAGTTTAATTATTAAAACATGCTTGTAGTTTGGTTTTTACCTTGGGTTTTCTATACTTGGTGGTGTTTGGTGTTGCCTCATTCTTTCTCCCAATCATGGTTAACTAAAAAAAGGTTAATGCCTCCCATGTTGGGAAAATTTTACTCCCTAGGGGCTAGTCGCCACTCTGGGGCCTACTTGAGGCGGTACTCGGGGGTTATTATCTCTCCTTCAACATAATGAATGAAGGGCTTGGCAATCTGCTATCCCTTCCCTCTATTCGGTGAAGGTGGGTCATGACAAGAGTCTTTAGAAATTACCTAGAAAAATTAGTGGTAGGGTTTATTGCTGATATTCTCATCCACTAAAAGAGAAAAGAGGAACAAGAAGAACATATAAGACTTGAGTTGGTGACATTAAGAAAGCTGAAGTAGTATTCCAAGTTCAAAAAGTGTGACTTTTGGATGATTCAAGTCACGTTCTTGGGACATGTGATCACAAGTGAGGGAATTTCTGTGGATCCTTCAAAGACAAAGGCGATCAAAGAATTTCCCAGTCCCTCTAGTGTCACAGAAATCTGTAGTTTTCTTGGATTATCTGGGTACTACTGACGTTTTGTGAGAAACATATCATGATTGTCAAGCCCACTAACTATGTTAACAAGGATAGGGGTAAAGTATGTCTGGACAGATGAATGTGAGGGAAGCATCAAGGAGCTAAAGAGAAGGCTGATCAATGCACCTGTACTCACACTACTGAAAAGTGGAGATTTTTTTTGTTATATATATTGATGCTTCAACAAAAGGCTTGGGTTTGTACTCATGAAAAATGACAATGGGATCGCGTATGCCTCATGACAGTTGAAGATCCATTAGAAGAACTACCAGACACATGATCTAGAGATGGCAGCCGTGATTTTTGCATTGAAAATATGACGGCACTACCTTTATGGTGAGAAGTATGACATATCCACCGATCACAAGAGCCTAAATTATATATTCACACAAAAGTAGATCAATATTCGTCAATGGAGATGGTTAGAGCTAATAAAGGATTATGATTTTTCTATTCACTACCATCCTGGAAAGGCGAACAAGGTAGCTAATGCTCTAAGAAGAAAAGAACCTGCTACTCTATCCATGATGCAGATTGAGAAAGACCCTATGTTCATGGATATGCAAAGGATGGATTTGGAAATCATAAGGGTAGGGGTCACATCCTGCCTTTCCCTAATGATTGCACAACCATCCATCGAGGAGAAGATTAAGGAAGCACAAAGGTATGATGTGGAGATACAAAAGAGGGTGAATGTAGTAAAGGAAGGGAAGCTGCAAGAGTTCCATATCAACGATGATGGTGTGATTCGGTTTGGAACGCGTCTTTGTTTGCCTTCATCACCTAGGATAATAAAAGAGCTATTGGAAAATTCACATAGCTCAACTTACTATATCCATATGGGGAGTATGAAGATGTATCGTGATCTCCGAGAACACTTCTGGTGGGATAACATGAAGAAGGAGATTGCAGAATATATATCAAGGTGCTTGGTATGTCAGCAAGTTAAAGTTGAGCGACAAAAGTCCAAAGGAATGATGTAGTCGTTGCCTATACCCATGTTGAAATTGGAAAATGTTACTATGGACTTTGTCATGAGTTTCCAGAATACGTCGAAGGGAAATATTACGATATGGGTTGTGGTTGACCAACTCACCAAGACTTCCCATTTTATCGCTATTCGGGAAGAACTCTCATTTAAAAACATTCCAATATATGTGTGAAGGAAGTGGTGAGACTGCACGGTGTTCCACTCTCAATTGTCTCTGACCGTGATCCATGATTCACATCAAAATTCAGGAGGAGCCTTCAATATGCTTTGAGTACTGAATTAAATTTCTGCACGGCCTATCAACCCCAAACTGATGGCCAGTCTAAAAGAACTATTTAGATGCTTGAAGATATGCTAAGAGCCTTATCTCTTGAATTAAATGGTGGATGGGATAAGTATCTCCCATTGTCTAAGTTATCATACAACAATAGCTTCCATTCGATTATTTCAGATGGCTCCATATGAAGCTCTGTATGGAAAGCGATTTAAGACAACAACCTGTTGGGATGAAGTTGGAGAAAGAAATCTACTTGTACCCAATCATGTTCAAGAGATGACAAATAAGGTTCAAGCCATCCAGAAACACATAAATGATTCTCAAAGTCGGCAAAAGATCTATGATGAAAACCGTCTAAGGGACTTGGAGTTTGACATTGGAGATAAATTCTTCCTTCGAATATCTCCATGGAAGAGAGTCATGTGATTTGGAAAGAAAGGGAAGCTAATCCCAAGGTATATTGGCCCCATTGATATCCATGACTACATAGGAGTTGTGGCCTATCGTCCTGCACGTCCACCGAATATGGCTCAAGTTCATTATGTTTTTCATATAACAATTCTGAGAAAGTACATACCAGACCCCTCACATGTACTAAACTCAGCGGTGGTGCAGCTGGAAGATGATATCTCTTATGAGGAGTAACCTATAAAGATTATGGATTGGAGAGATAAGGTTCTACACAACAATACAACCCATATTGTAAAAGTCTTCTGGAGGAAACAGAAGTTTGAGGAAGCAACATGGGAACCAGAAGAGGTAATGAAGAAGAAGTACCCTCACCAATTTTTGTAAACTGAAATTTTGGGGGTGAAATTTTATAAGGGGGGAAGAATGTAACGACCCAATGTTTTTCAATAGAAATTCCCTTCTTATATTTATGTCTTAAAATAACATGAAAACACAACATAATGAACTAATAAGTGCTAAGTGACCTTTAAACCTATGTTTGTCACTTCTCTGTTTTGCATTTCAAAAATCTGACATACACAGTGGTGTTCAAGATGTTTTTTAGAGTCTATTGAAACAAAAATGATTTTTGGTGAATAGTAACTAACCCTTATGAATAGTAACATAC
Source organism: Viscum album (assembly GCA_963277665.1). Lineage (NCBI taxonomy): Eukaryota > Viridiplantae > Streptophyta > Magnoliopsida > Santalales > Viscaceae > Viscum > Viscum album. The sequence continues at coordinate 2,129,349,823 of OY728119.1, forward strand.
CCATAAAAATAGTAATATGACCCTTATGAATAGTAAATAATCCAAAATAATAGTAACCTCACCAATGAATAATTAGATAAAATTGAGACATCTTATATAGTGACAATTTGACCTTAGTAAACGTTTTGGTATTTTGTAAGTCATAAATAATTAATTATAATAAATTAATTAATTTAAAAGAAAATTTATTTCCATAAAATGTATTCATAAATTAATGAATCAATGTCTTATAGTTTCTAGATAATTTTATAAGACCCTACATAATATTTGGATCACTATAAAATCAGTTTTAATAAAAGAAACATTTTTTAATTAAATTATTATTTAAATTAAATATTAAATTAATAATATTTAGAAAATTATATTAAAAAATAAATTTAAATTTTGGATTCTACACATCAAAAAATGGTTGGAGTAAATTTTTGGTATTTTTCCGAGATACTTGAATATTTGGTGAATAATAAAATACCTTAATTCACCGTATAAATACATTATAATTAAAACCCACTATTCCTGACATCACAAGTGATGTAATGTAACATCCCAAGTATGTAATGAATAATAGATATTTTTTATCTATGTATATTAATGAATAAGATAGTGTTTTAGAGGCTTAAAATGAAAATAAATCCAAACTTAAGCATGGAATACACTAATATTTTTAAAAGATTGTTTTACTGCCTTTTGATGGCACACCATTTTTGAATCTATATTTTGACAATTTTATAAACTATGTTTGTCAAAATAAACTTATTCTTTATGATTGGGGCATCAAAATTTACTTTGTGTGAGTTTTTGGTATTTTTCGTACAATGTTCATTTTTTAATGAATAGTGAAAAATACTGCATTTTACATCAAAACTGATTTTTAATCTAATTTATTTATATGATTAGATTAACTTTTGAATTTGTTTTGAAGTGAAATTAGAATATATTTTTACCATTTAATCCAATTGTGGTCATTGGAATCAATTTCACTTTGAAGTTGGACTTAAACTGGTGTCAATCTTTTGATACTTATTGTTTCATAAAAACACGCTATTTTCTCTGACAGCGGTAATTAATTATTAAATTCATTAATGTGACTTATATGTTTTGAATTTTGTAAAATAGAATTCATTTTTTAATTCAGAATATCAAATATAGCTTAGGGTGAATTTTTGGTAATTTTCTGAAAAACTTCAATTTTTGATGAATAGTGAAACCACTAAGTGGTACTTATAAAAACCGATTTTCCGTTTAAATGAAATTTTGCCATCATTGTGTTTGGAATTTCAAAAATCCGACATACATGGTTGTCATTAAGAAGTAAAATGTGGTTCAAGGAGATTAAAATAATTTTTTTGTGAATAGTAACTGATTAAGTTTTTAATCGCGGTTAGAGGTAATTAGTGTAGTTTAAGGTAAAAATAATGCTTTAATAAAATGAGATGAGCTTGACACATGTCTTACCCTCATTGGTTGTGTAATGTCCGACCAAGACAAGCCATGGGTCAACTTGGGGACCCCATGGAGCCACTTTGGTTGGTGAAATGACATAAATAACTTTTTATTTAATGTAAAAGTAAAAATGACACAAACAGAATATGTTTTACAAAAACAATTTTTACATGGGGTTATAAAGATCAGATTTTTTATTTTAAATAGACATTGGAAAGCTAACACGATTTTATACATCATAGTATTTTGTTTATAATTTTTAGACTTTAAATAAATTAAATTATTTATGACATCATGATGATGCAGCGATGACCTCATTATTTAACGATTTAAATAAAATGGAAAGATAATGTAATATCTAAGACCTAAACATGTCATAAAACTATTGGATTAGAATATTTAGAAGCCTTATCATCTTATCTTCTAAATATATAAATGTGGGACCTTAGAGATTCGAAACACTTTTGAAACTAAAATAATAGTTTCATGATTTCCAAAAGTGCCCCTCCACTCCTCTTATAAAAGGCCCCCACCTCTACCTCATTTCACACACTCCTCAAGCCTTTGGCTCGGCCATCCCCTGCCCATTTACTCTCTCCACATACCTATCCTCATACTAGAGGATTACATTTGGACATAATCCTTTCAAAGGAAGACTTTAGGCTCAAATCAAAAGGAGTTACACTTTTAAAGGTGATTCCTTCTCTCATGTTCATTTGTTTTATTTTGCTTCTCCAACCCCGTAAACTCTTTTTATTTACTTCTTTTGTAACAACACCAGTGTCTTAAATTTTCTAGGATTTTTTTATAAGATTTATTCGAGCTACACTCTCACACAACTACATCAAATGGTTAAAGAACATACGGTTTCCGTGGATGGCGAAATTCTGCCTCCCGAAACGATGATTGTTCAACAATCTTTTAACACCTTCAAAGGTGGCCATTATGATGTCACTATTTTGATATATGATATATAATATGTTTATTCTTTCCTTAATCTTCTGTATTTTTCATTTATGGAATAACATTATTGTTTCCATTATGGGTAAACATGATATCTTCATTTTAGGAAGTGCGGACTACCGCCCCCTGAAAGTGATTTGATTCATTAATATCATAGGTGGGATGTGTAAAGGATAAAGTTAATGATATTATATATGTTATTATACTGGAATTATAATATACTCTTATATAATTATGATTCCATTCCAGAAAATACGAAATAGAAATGGAAGTAGCGTTCATGCGTACATACGGCTTACCATCTCCATGAACGATGCATTTCATTTCTTACCTCTAAATGTGATGTTATATTATAAATACATGTATATTCTGAATATATATGATATATATATTATACAAACCATTAATATAATTCTGGATATAACGATCCTTTGACCAAATTAACAACATGTAAGTGTAAGGAGTCTATTTTTGACTTAAGAACCAAATACCGACAAAATGAACATTATTAACGTAAATGATTACATGATGTTCATAACATGGTATAAATGGAATATTTAACTTGAAAAAGGTTTTTAATCAATTATAGATTAACTCAAGTTTATTATTCAGGAGATTAAAGAACGGTCGGGTCAAGTCGGATACGAGGTATGGGACTTCGTCTCAATCTCCTTTCATTGAGGCATATTTTGTTTTATACACATCCTTCTTTTATACGGTGTATAAACCCCTTTGACTTTTACGTTTATCCGAAAGGAATATTTTTTATACGAAGCGTTTTACTTAACGACAAAAGGGAATGTTTTTGTCGTATGTATGCGGTGACAACGACTTCTCCGCCGCCGTGACCGTTATTTGAGTTTTGTCTTCCCCTACAAGCCATACCTACTTTTTAAAAGAAAAATAAATACCATGTATTAATTTTCTTTTATTTTGGTATTGAAAATGGTTTAATAATTTTTTTTATATCAATTTGTTGTATTTATATATTGTGATTTAAAGGTTTAAATGTTATGTTTTCTTTTATGCATGTTTTATGTGATACGATTATGTTGAGGTTCTTGGGCATTATTATGAAGACGGGTGGTCCGTGATAAACTAAGGGCGGGTGAGCCCGATATAGCTCTCCAATGCATTGGGTAACATGAAGGAGTGAAACTTTAAGGTTTCTCCGAAGAGATTTAGGGAATATACTGTGATGGGTATTCCAAAATTAACCAATAGGGTTACTCCCTACGTAAGAATGTTATGAATGCCTCAAGTTACCTTTATGTCTTATGATTTCTATGATTTATTCATGATTTGATGAGGTATGTTAATGTGATTATGTTTTATGGGTAAAGTATGATCTCATCCTTATGTATATATGTACCCATGTTTCCTTTCCATATTTTTATATCCCTTACTGAGCTTTTTATGCTCATCCCATGTATTTTTGAAATGTTTTTCACAGGTCAAGGGAAATGTACATGATATGATGATAGTGTCAAGGAAGTGTCAAGAAAGAATCCATGTTTTTTTAAATATGTTTCCATTGATGGAATGAAGAATACTATCTTTATGTAACCACTTTGTTTATATGTGGAATTTAATGCATGTTTGAAGATCTAATTCTCTAAAACTCTATACCTGAAAAGATCCTCAACGTGTAATCTTGTGATAACTCAAGATTATGTAAGGTTTAAGGCTGGGGCCTTATATTTAAGCACCCAAATATCTAAGTCACATGCCTTATATACTATTAATGGTCATGGAATACTCACTATTCCTTGTCTTGTGAAGAAATAATAAAATAATGAATTTAATATTAAGGAAACCCCACTCCTCTCCACTATAAAAGCCACCCTTCACACCCTCATTTACTCACACCTCTCAAGCTCCATGAATTCTCTAAAATCAACTTAAACATATTCCCTAGCCCCTCTCCCACGTCCATGCACTGGTGGTCTCATCAAAAGACCATGCTTAGGCCCTTAAAGAGGTTCTCAATAGTAGGATTCAAGAGGTAATTTCTCTCCCTCTTCTCCTTTAATTCCCTTTCAGCTTTAAGTTCATTTCTTGATCTATCCCCACCTATACTCTTCCAAATGGTTTTGTAACTCTAGTATTATACATATACTATAAATATATGATTCTAATGGGATATTATATAATCAAACCCCCTTTCATTCTTCATTTTATTTTATTAAAGAGAACGTCGTTCATGAGGTGTTAATTTATCACATTCAAGAACGAAATGCTTTCTTCTTCCATTTCTACCATCAGATATGGTCATGAAACCATTTTTATGGTTGAAATATAATTTTTTATATTTATTATTTCCTATTTAAAGTTTTGGAGATAACTTATGGCCATATTACTAGGTGATAAATTATAAAAATTTTGTTGTGATCGAAAAACCTCCCAAATTAACCCAAACAGTCATCATTTTATTCTTATATAATGATTCATCCACATGGATCTAATTTGATTCATTTTAAGATCATTAAAACTCGTTTAATATCATTAATAACATGTAATATCAGTTTTGTATGTTTTCCCATGTTCTACCCAAACACCAATTTAACAATACAAGTGAACCACTCAAGAAAACCATAAAAGCAAACATTCTCAAATAATGTTTTAAAACTATATAACTCATCCAAAGGGGCATAAAATCACTTAATGAAACCACAATAAACCATATTAATGTAAAAATGGTTCTGGATCTCTAATAAATTAATATAATTTCATTATACATGACATTAAAGAGAAGGAAGCATTAAGATACAAGGTAAGGGGAAATCTCAAACCAAATTTTGTTCCTTCTGGTTCTCCCTCTTTCACTCCATTTTTGATATGGTTACCACTTAAAGAAAATTTGTTCAACATTTTCTTTACTTTTATTGGATATACATGTTTGTTAGTAGTTTTTATGACAAACAAAATATTTTCCAAAAGAACTCCTCTTTTAAGAACACCCCTTTTAATTCTCACTCAATGTGGAGTGTTTTTGTAACATGTATGTTATTCACTATTTGTTTTGGGAACCCAAAGCTTATGAATGTGTTATTATGAGATGAAACTCATTCCATTACATGGATTAGTTATGTAAATTTTTTATATGTGTTATATGTGGCAAGAATGATGATGATAATGTTATGAGGTGACGGGTGCACCCAGAATTATATAGCGCAATATGAATGTTTCAATGAGGCGGGTGGGCCCAGAATTATATAGTGCTCCAACACATTGGGAAAAGTGATGAATCTCATGAGTAAATGTGAAATGATTTGTGAAAAATATTATATCTTGTTTCAAAAGTATGTTTTCTAGTTAACCACTAAGACATGATATTTCATTTTTATGCATTCCGACATTTCAAGTCTTATATTTATGCTTCCTATCATGTTCATGATCTTTTTCCCATGTTATGATTATGCTCACCCCATGCTATATTGTTCTTATCTATCCTCTTACTGGGATTCTAGATCACACATTTTGATTTATATCCTTAGGTGGCTACATGTAATAAGGAGAGGACAAGTGCCAATAAAAAGATTAAGAAGAAGAAATTAAATAAATGTTTATGCTTGATGTTGTAATTATTTTGTATGGTCCTATTTTTCACAAGACACCAAACCATTGGATACCCGATATGTAATATTATTATGTTTTTTATGTATAAAATAATGTAATAGTAATGTAATAAATGTTCGGGTTGCTATAGGGGAGATTCATATTAAATAAAATTTGGGGAATTATTTTATTTTTCTCTCATATTTTAGAAATTTTGTTTGACTATTATATCAATAATTTCTTATATTATTCTTTTATAGTTGATGGTATTATTCCTTACCAAATTCCATCACATGGATTTGACCAAATATATTCCTATAGTAACCTAATACTATTATAGTAACCATGATATGAGTGTCCAAAATTTCCTTCAATATTAGAGCACCCAATATTATTATCCTAACATATACAATATTTTTCATGATTATGATAATCTGTAAAAAAAAGATTTGGCCTGAACTTATGCATCTTGATTATCATTTTATTGAAAAGTGATTATTTTTACAATAATCAAAAAATTATTATTTTATGTTTATTTTTTAACATCTCAAAATACCATATCTTGTATTCTACAACACCTTTAGTTTTTTTATGAAAAATAAAAATATGTTTGATAATGTATGTGACATGCAACACCAAGCCTAAATAAACTTTGATTTTTTAAATTTTGGTCACTATATAATAGTCATTAAATTTGTGTGTATGAATATGATTAACTAATTTAATAATTAAATAAAAATTTATTATTATATATCAAGTTTTTATAAATTATAAAAAAATAAGAAATCAATTTTTAATGAACACATTTTATCCTTAAAAAAATTGTTTTCATCAAAAATTATTTTTATGTATTTTTATGATAGAATATTATAATTAATTTATAGATATTTTAGAACATTTATATTATAAAATGAATATATATTTTGAAATTAGGAATTCAATGTTTACATAGGGTGAAATTTTTGGTTTTTTTAGAAAATATTTATTTTTCTTTAAATATAGAAAAATTACAATTTTTTGTAAAACAATCAATTATTTTAAATAAATTTGGTAATTTAATGTTATTATTACTATTTAAAGTTTATTTAAAATTAAAAAATTTGTTTTTTTAATATTTGATATAATTAATTGAATTTGAATCATTTTTATACGAGATTTCAGTTTTAGTTAATCGGGTTTCTTAAAATCAAATTTTTTCAAAAAATTATTTTTATGTTTAGTATATTTCTCTATATTGTAAAAGTTAAAGCATCAATAATAAAGATTTTATAAAATGTAATGAATATACTATATATATATATTAATTTTAATCAGTATAATAATTATTTTTCATACTGTTAATATAAGATCATATTATAGTTGATTAATGAATTTATTGAAATATGATTTTTCAACATGTTTTGTGAGTTCATTTTTAAAATTAAATTTTTCCACTTCTATGAAATAAATTTGAAAAAACATATTCCATATTTTTAATATTATATTCACAATTAGGTAATAATTTTAATGTAATACTTTTTTATTAAAATTAAAAAGGATTAAAAATTAATTATATTGGTTAAAGTTAATACAGGTTTAATGGGAATTAATCCAAAATATGAGGTTATTGATTCAAATTAAAAATTTTTAAATACTATTTTTTAAATATTAAAACCCTATTATATCACAAATTATATTTTATCTCTATTTGGAATCATTTTTATTTTTTTAATTACGTTATAATTTTATATACTTTTTTGAAATTTCAATGTGGGGTCCCTCTGCCACTTATAAAAGGACACTAATTTACATAATCTATCCAGGATTCAAGTGCCTATTTTCACTGAATCCTTCAAAACATCCCTAAATAACCCCCCAAACATGTAAAATATTCCTTTTTTAATTTAAAACCCATCCTAATGATGTTTTCTGTGTCAACCAATGGAGGTAGTCTGATGAAGTGGTATCATTCTTAACCAATAATATTTAATTTATTTCTTCTTCCACATCTAATAAATAATATTAAACGATTCTGATATAATAAAATTTTAATATTCTATATAAGTATATTTTACTTTGATAAGGGAATAATATTCATCCATATCCTATTCTACCAGATGTGAAATGAAACCATTGTTCTTGTATATAGAGGACTACCTCCTCACGAACCGATGTAATTCATATTCTATCAAAAGCCTCTCTTGAATATTGATTATGGTGGTTTTAATGTTAAAATATGCCAATAATGACATATTTTTATTTCGGTAAAATTTATATATCATATATTTTCTATCTATTCAATTTGAAGAAAAATGATAATGTTGTTTGTGCGTATGTGTGGATTACCACCTCCTCGAAGTGTTGTGATTTTAGTTTCATTACCATATAACAATGATGGTAGATATATGTTTATTTAAATAAATAATTTTATATTTATGATATAATTATAACTATATAAATTTAACATATAAATTACCTTCTTTCCATAATGATCGTTATAAAAAGGAAATGTAACTCATGCATAGGTATGACATATCGTCTCTATGATCATTACCTAGTTCATTTTTCATAAAAATATTTCATTATTTGTTTTAAAAATAATATTAATATAATGAAATTATCATTATTCTATATATTATGAAACAATAATATCGTTGACCATATTCAATATTCCCAAATGATTTTGGACATATGACTTGAACATCGTAAAAATATCTGACATGAACATAATTATTAAGTTATTGAATATAAAAAGATAATAAATAAATTAAAAGGAATTATAAAAATTAATTGGGTTATTAATATTGTAAATAATTAACAAATGTTTATTATTCGAGATGATAAATAATGCACATGATGATTTGGGCTCGAGGTAAGGGGCCTCTCTAAATCGTCATTTTTTTGGGTTATGACCATTCTCTCTATAACCCAGTTTCTCTCTATATTTAATATTAGAGAATTCTTATAAATTATATATATATGTGTGTGTGTGTCTTTGTGCCATGAAAATATATAACTTGAAAATTATCACTTCCTTTTATGGGGTAATACATTAAGTATATTCATTTACCAAATTATTTCACTATGAACATTTCTTTCATTATAATAGGAGGTTAGATTAAGTAACCCATTTCTATTTAATGGTTAATTATTATGTTCATAAAATATAATTTATTTACTTTTTGTGGAAAAAATATTCATAAATAATTTATTATGGGTGAACCTATATAATAATATATTATATTGGGTAAATCATTTGCCTCATGAGATGTAATGTTTGGGATTAGGTAGTAAACATAATCCATTTTGGGACTCTGTCCACAGAGTGATATTGTATAGGAATCTATCCTTCACTCTTGTTTATATTATGTTATTTGTTGTATCCATATTTCCAATGTTCCCATGATATTGTGGTACCATTTTTTTGTGTTATGCTTCCATGTGATCATTCATGAGCCTTCTAATTATGATATTTTTTATACCTTCTACACACATGTTATGTTTCCTCATCATGGTTATTTCATTATAGGAATTTTATGCAAACCCCGTTGTATTATATATTCCCTAGGTTATCTTAAATACTTTATAGAGATCAAATGGATTTAATATATTATTATAGATAATAATATAAGAGATCATGTTTTAGTTTCCATTTGATGTATTATAAACCTTTTATTACATAGACACTAGGCTTCATGATCATTAGGATTCAATTAATGGATTTTAATGTTAAAATCATGTAATAAAATTTTTAAAGGGGTCAGCTTCTATAGTTGGTATTTGATAAAGGTATATAAATTTTGAGAGATAAGTATAATAATAATTTTTTGAGATCCTTTATGATAAGTTGAAGTATCGAATAATATCCTCGAATATTGGAGGATAGAGAGAGTGTTTTCATTAAATTACATCCCTATGTAGATACTATAAGTGGATGTGATCTAACATAGTTTTACATAGGGGTAAAATATCTAAAAAAGGAGAATTTTTATTTAACTAAATTTCCACTTGGTACCTGAAAAATAGGCCTTGTTTCACACATGGTTTGAAACTATTGGAGGGTCCGTTTTTTAAAATTACAAACCCTTTATGAACCATTATGAGGGACATCAAAAAATTAATAGTTTCTAAATAATATGAAAAATTACCATGGATAGCCTATTTTGAAACCTAGAGACTCATAAGTCTAGATATACTATTCATTTATATTTTATTCATCCAAATTTTATAATATTACATTTTGAACGTTTATTAGTCAAGGAATTCTTATCTTTTTTTCTTCTATTAGTTAATTGAATGAAATATGATAAATCATTCCAATAACCAACATGATATATAATTCAAGGATTTACCCCCAACGATATGCCTAAACTAATGGGAGTGGGTGCGGATAATATAATGTATGTATAAAATCAACTAGATCATGTTATTAATAATAACAAAAATGATAAAGAACATCAACCTCCACTAAATAAAGATCATGTAGAAGTCAAGTATTTTATGTGATAGAGGCCTCCTACAGAAATAGATATTCTGATCCCCTCATAATATAATAATCTATTTAATCTATTGATAAAATATTCTCTATCCTTAAATACATAGAGATAGAAACAGTTATGATTCAAATTTGATATTGATTCCATATAATGGGATGAATCCTTAAAAATATTTTTCAATAAATATATTCCCCAAACACTGTATCATAAAATGTAGTCATAGTTCCTCATACTAAATTAAAATGAATATAAGTATATAGATGCAGATGAGGACAACATTACAAGGCTCACGGGACACACTATTGACTATTTCATCAACCCGGAAATTAATGTGGGCCGCTGCAACAGTTAGTTAAAGATAAAACGTAGAATAATATTAGTTATCAATGTCTTTGAAATATATGAACTGATTTTCCATTTTTCCCAAAACGTTTTTATGGATATTGGTGACTCTTAGTGGCCTCATGGTACAATATAAAAAAAAAAGATAAATTATGTTTTATTTAAGAGTGTATATAGATAATTATCATAGAGGAAAGATAAACCAACATCAAATATGAAAGAGTTTTGGTAAGAAAAATTATAGAAACTATATCTAGGGAACCAAAATTTGTTTTAAATTCAATAAATAGAAGAATTATTCTTATTACTGTCAAAGGGAAATGAAGAAACCCACTAATGTAGAAGTATAAAAGATGGTTTTGATCGACACTCATATTGTAGAGAAGTATTTCAACTCCATGAAACATGATAATTATGCATGACATTTCCCCAAGCTAAGGGTATTTAGATATAACCAAGAAGAAAAACCTCCAACTGTTAGAGAGTAAGGATTGGAATATTTTATCTCTATTATTTTGATGGATCCTAAAAATTTTGTGATAATAAGTTCACTAGTTATTCATTAAAGAATAGTGAACTGGATTTTGTATTATTTTTATATTAATTCTTTTATATCTAGAACATTTTGTAGAAATACTAATACACCACCATAAATCAAGAGGCAAGAGCTATCTCTGAGAATATAAAAAAGTTCAATTATTTCATCCCATGTATATAAATCCCCCTAGTTAATTTTTCTAGGAAATGTCTCTATGTGTATGACCTATTAATTCCTTTAGTTGATTTATCTTCATTGTTGGTAATGGGTTGGAAATCCTTATATAAATCTAATATCATATTCTGAGAGGGAGATACCTCTATATATCCCAATTAAACCTTTAATTATATTAATGTATAAGGAGGATGATGAATCTTCCCTAGAATATTTTATTCATGTTTTCATATTATTTACATAAGATCAAGAATATCTAAGCCAAATTATTATGAAAAATTAGAGAAACATGATTGAATAAATTCTCAATGCGAGGGATTATCCTAATGTGTGACTATAAGATTTTATTGTTCTTCCTTATGATTGAGAGTATGAGCTCTTAATATAACTTATATCTAATTATTTTCCCTTATCAAGGATGCTATAAAAGTGGACACTATTGAGTTGGAATATCTGAAAAAGAAGTCACAATAGAATCTGGAAAGGGGGTTTATATATATTAGTGACTCACAATGGGTTGTGTATTTAACCTACATCAAGAAGAACTATGTTATTTTCCAGCTCTTCATTGATTACAATGAACTCAAAAGAAATCATGATAATGAACAAGTATCCCCAACCTTAGAAAAATGACTTATTTAATCAATTACATGGGAAAAAGTATTTCCCTATGGCCGAAAATCAGACAAGATATCACCAACTAACGATGATGAAGGAATATGTTACCAAAATACCTTTCAAACATGGGACAGATCATAATAGTTCATAGTGATTACTTCTAAACCAACAAATTATATAGTAATATTTATGGCCTTAATGAATAAAGTATTTATAGATTACCTCAAATTGTGTATGGTTGTATTTATAGATGATATTATGATATATTATAAAATCAAGGAGGAGCATGAGGAGCATCATACTATTTTGAAAAATGGATTTTGAAAAAAATAATCTATATGAAAATTATATAAATTTTTATTTTTTTGTGAAGAATTTATCATCACTACCGAATATTATCACCAAAAGGGATATCTGTAAACCCTCGTAAGATAAATGAAATTGATGAGTGGACTATAAAAACATATTTAATGGAGACCTATATTTTTCTTGGACTAGATGGGTATTACATATGATTTAAAAAAACATCTCATTATTTCCAAACTCAATAACCAAGCTGTCTGAGAAGGGTGTAATTTTTGTCGAGACTATTGAATGAAAATATAGCTTTATGGAGTTAAAAATGATATTTATCACTACACTAGTCCTCAATATTCTCCGTTTTTGAGAATCAGTTCCTGATATATCTATTCATAACATATTTCTTGGTTTGTGTGCTATTTATAATGAGAAACTAATGTAATATACCTTAAGGTAGTATAAATTTCATGAATAGAACTATCTAACACATGATCTTGACTTGGATAAATGATATTTTATTTTGTGAATCTAGTGATATAATCATTATAAAGATACGTGTGAAATATATATATTGATCATAAGATCTTGAAATATATATTCATACATATAGATCATAATATGTGAGATTTTTGATGGATAAATCTAATCAAGGACTATGAATACTGAATATGTTATCATCCTAGAAAAAAACAAAGTGGTTGATTCTCTATGTAGAAAGGATATTAAAACATTATCACTGATGATAATTTGGAAGGATTTTATCATTATAGTCTTTCAAATGTTAGACATATAAATTACAAAATAATGAATTTCAAGATTACTTTCTCAGATTATTTTTCAACCATATATCTTAGATAAGATAAAGGACAATCAGATATATGATGAATATTTGTAGATATAGGGGGAAGATTTAAAAAAATGAAAATACCCAAAGTTCAAAATTGTTAAAGGAGTTGTTATATTTGGTTATTTATTATTTTTACCATCAAATCATGAGATAAATGAAGACTAATTGAGTGATACACATAGCTCAACATTTTCCATCCAACCTGGGAGCCCAAATATGTATTGCGATATCTAAGAGAACTATTGGTGATAAATTATGAAGAAGTAGATCATAGAATATAAATTAATGTGTATATATGTCAGTAATTGATGGATGAAAGAAAACAGACCAATGAGATATTACAACCATTACACACAATTAGATGGAAATCGGAAAACATCACCATAGACATTTTCATTATTCTTCCGTTAAAATAAAGAGGAAATAATTCAATATTGGTTATGGTGGATAATAAAATAATGTACTCCCACTTCATTACAATTAGAGATTCATTATTACATAGTCAAAAAGAGAGGATATACATCCGAGATTTGGTGATGCTACATGTAACATCCCTATCAATTGAAATTTACCCATTTCTAATATTTACCTATACATTTTAGAAGAGCCTCCAACCTGCACTAAATATTGAGTTTAACATCATTATGGATTATCAAACCCAAAATAATGTCCAATATGATAAGAAAATTCAAAAATCGGATGACATTTTGAGATCATTTTATATAGACAACAATATATGATGGGATCAATATCTTCATCTGTTCAAGTTATCATACCATAAGAACATTCACTCCTGAATCCGAATGGATAAATATGAAGTCCTATATATGAATAAATGTAGAACACTTGAGTGTTCAGATTACATTAGAGATCACATGCTATTAGAACCTAAAACCATTGAGGAAATTGTATAAAATATCATGACCATTCAAAAAATATCAGGACTACTTAGAGTTAATATAAGTGTTATGCTGATAATCATCAATGAGACCTGGAGTTTAAGGTCAGTGATAAATTGTTTCTCATAATATCTCTTTGGAATATAGATTTGATATTTTTAATGTAGGGATTTATAATGCCTAAGTGCATTTTCCTCATTTAGATTCTTGATTGTATTTGAGATATGGAAAATCAACCCTCACTCCCACCAACCCTTTCTCAAATATATGATGTATTTCATGTATCTTCTTTGAAGACGTACATACCAAATCAATCAATTGATCTAAATTTAGAGGTGGTATTTTTATAAAATGATCACTCAGATTAAGAGAAGCTAGTGAAGATCTTGGACCATATATATAATTTACTATTTAATAAAATAAATCACTTGGTCAATGTTCTTTTGTGTCACCATAAATATGAAGAAGAATTCTTGGAAGCCAAGGAATTAATGATGCATAATAACCTTCACAACCTTTAATGTAAGTATGTAGTACAAAATTATAAGGTTAAAATTCATGGGGTTGGGGGGAATGCAACTACTAGAGATTTTGAAAAAATAAAACATTGTTTGATAGCATATGTACATGCAACACTATGCCCAAAGTCACAATTATTATTTAAATATAAAAATTATAATCTACTTGTAAAATTGGAGGGTATGAATATGAATAATTTATTTTTGGAATATATATAACATTAAAACTAAAAATAAATTTATTATTTAATTCATATTAAGTAATAACCTAATTTTATATAAATACAGTTTATTCTATAAAAAAAGTTTCCATCAAGAATTGTTTTTAACGATTTTTGTGAGTAAATGTTATAATTAATTTATATAAAATTTTGAAAATTTCTTGGATAAAGATAATCTCTATATTTAAATAATAATTAAAATTTTATGTTGGGGTTAATATATACAATTTTTAGTAAAATGTTGATTATTTATTCAATAGTGAAAACATCGATTTTTGTATAATTGTCATTTCAATTAAATAAATTAAGTAATTTATAAGACCAATTATTCTATGAATTTTATATAAATATAAAATAAATATTATTTAGTTATATTTAATACATTTAATTACATTTAAATATTATTTATACTTGGTTTTATTGTATGTTTATTTTAAGTCCTAAAAACACATTTTTCCAGAAAAATGTATTGAACTGTTTAATATTTCCCTATATTAATTAATTAACATGACCCATAATCAATAATTATATTTATAAAATTTATATTATATTATATATATGTATATGTGTATTTATGTATTAATTAAAATTTACATAATAATTTTTTCCTATAGCGTAAATATAAAATAATACTACACTTGTACATTACATTTCTTGAAAATCTGTTTTCCCTCAAATTTTAATGCTTCCTTATTTAAAAATTAAACTATTACAATCATTTAAATTGTATTTTATAAAATTTATTTAGTTTTTGGATTCATAATAATTAATTTTATGAAAAAATTTATACGCGGTTTTTTTGTCTTTATGAATTTTAAAAATTTAAAAAAAATAATTATCGTGATTAAGTTTAAAACGGGGTTGTCGGGGGTTAAACCAAATAATAAGAGTATGATTTCCAATAAAACATTAATAAATCCTATAATACGTACATATTTAAAAATATTCCAATCCCACATTAAATTCTATATCAATTTGGAAGAATGTATCTTTGAAATGACATTACTTTTTGGTATTATTTTTGGAAATATCCAAGTGGGTTCCATCCCAAACATATAAAAAGACACCCTTCTCCAAAATTATACACATTTAAAATTACTTTTTGTTCCAAAATAAAAACTTAAATCCATTACTTAATCCCATATCCATTTCTTAGAGGCCTTGGTTTGACCATAAAACTATAATAGGGAATATTTTTCACTAAACATAAGGACGTTGTTTGAAGAATATGTATCACACTTAACCAATTTTTTTATTTTATTTATTCCTAAAACAACATAATATATTATTAAAAATATATCATATAATAAAATAATTATGTGTCCTATAAAAATATTTTATAATGTTAACTACATAAACTATATCCATCTCATAATCCATTAAATGGGAAGTGAAACCATTGTTCTGGTGTACGATAGACTACCGCCTTACAAAAATATAATTTGTCTTCCATAATCACCTCTCATGGGTATTTGTGATAATGGATTTAATTTTTTTATAAGATATCAATGAAATATTTATCATTATTTAAAATTAATATATCATATATTTTCATACCTTTCCATTCAAAGAACAATGATAATGTCGTTCATTAATATATGTGAATTATCACCACCATAAAGCAATGTGATTCATTTTTCATTAAAAATAACATTAATGGTATATATATGTGTATTTTAAGAAATAATATGTAATTTTTTATATTATTATTATTTAATAAAGATAAAATAATACTCATGTTCTTTATAACATTATTATTTAGAAATGGGAATGTTACTCATGTGTATGTATGACCTACCATCTCCATGATCGTAAAATTTATCAATTTTCATAACATTATTTAATTATTTGTTAAAAAAGTTAAATTTATCTATATTATTAATTATTATTTAATGATTATTATTCTTGATATGATGAAATACTAATCTATTTGACATTAGTGAAGTGATTTTGGACATATGTTCTGAACTTCATCAAAACATTCGACTAGAACCTATATATTTAATTAAATGATTTTATCATGATAATAAATAAAATAAAGTTAATTTTAATCTAGAAAATGGTTCTTAATAAACCTCAAAAATAACAACATTATAATATTTAAAATGATAAATAACATACATGAATAATCTAGCTCAAGGTAATAGATCTCCTTAAACTACCCTTTAATTTTGTATAAGATCATTATAATTATAAATAACTTATTCTCTCAATTTAAAGAAATATAATGCTTCTAAATTCAATATATAATTATACCAGATATATAACTAGATCATTATCCCCTAATTTTATTGGGTAATAAATTACTTATGTTCATTTATCAAATTCCATAATTAAGAACATTCCTTTAATAATGATATGAGTCTGAATAATGAAACCCAATTTCTCACCATGTGTAATTGATATTTTTATACCTTAAGAGTGATTTTTTTCGGAAGCATAATTATGAAAATGATATTGTGGGTATACCCATATAGAACTTTAATTCACTAGTCCAACCTATTTTCTGATTAGATGTTATGTATAGGATTAGGGAGGAAATCTAATCCATTATGGGATATTTTTTCCACTATATTATATTATCTATACAGTTAGCCTGGACTAATATTATACATTTAACTCACATGTGATGTTACCTTATCATGTTTATTAAATTAAAGGGATTTCTAAGACACCCCTTTCCTTTATGTCTTCCCCAGGATATCAAATTAAATTTTAGGATCTAAAATGTATTCATGATATAACTACAGAGAAAAAAATAATGATGTTAGTTTTTATTTTCCTTTTGATGTATAGTGTATAGAAACCCAGGATTATCATACATATATATTAAAATAATTTTTTTGAATATTCATTACAGTTTTCGAACACTTACCTGATAATTGTAATAGCTTATTGTATTTGAAAACACGAAAACACAAAAAACTAGTCTATAGGAAAACTAAATTATATAAAACAATAATAATTATAAATAGATTTATTTATAATAATATAATAAATAATACATTTCTTCCAAAACAATGGAAAGGAAATGTAATAAAGGATGATCATCGATTCTCATTAAAGGTCAAACGGGAGAAACATATTAAAAATAACAACATAAGTGTATGAGAATATAAGATACACATTTGAAAACAATACCCTACACATAAAAGATCATAACATTGAGTAATGGAATAAATAATGGTAACTCAAATATCTTGAATCATATGTGAATAAAATAACATAATCCATGATAGCATAAAATATTCATAAGACATAGTTATCTGGAAGACACATAAGCATAGAAAATAATTTCCAGATTATAAAATTCTTATTTACAATGATACTATAGTGTAATGGGTACAGTACCGAAATAATCATAGTAGTAATATTTATTCCAAATACCATCATTGAAATAAAATTACTTTACTTAACAGGGTTCACTATCTATTCCAGTCTTGGATGTATCATGTGATATAAATCCTTTCCCAATAAATTAGAGGGAGATACAGGTCCCACCAATGTCCAAATGAAACCATATTTATATGTGTCATGAAATCATAAAACAATCATCACATCTTAACCAATGAAATTAAATATGTTTCATAAAAATTTAATCATATCATAAATGATGAAATATTGAGTGATTTTCAAATGAATTTCATCATGTTTTAACATGTGGAAGAGAAAAATGTTTCATTAACATCATGTCATTAGAAATAAGAACAATTTTAATAAAGAATAATAATGTTATCTACGGATCTTATCACTATTATGGAATTTGTATCATCAAAAAGTGTCGTCATTGATGAGATATGATTTTGATCAATCTTAAAGAAAATTTCTTGATGAAATTATATTTTCCACTCTGGAAAAAAATGTATAAAACATAAAATATTTTAAAATAATTTTATTTGAAAAAACAATAAAAACATATAAAGTAATCTACGTATAAAACAATGGTCATGGAAATGGGAAGTTTAATTCATGTCATACATGTTAAAATTGTATGTTTATAACACAATTTCACTAAAATCCAAAAGGTTATTGTTGGGAAAATGACATGAATATTCCATTTAGATTTTTTTAAAACATGGATAAAAATTTATTTTCACAAATAATATGATAATAATTAATCATTGTTAAAAAATTAGTATATTTGGTTTTATAAAAATTTTAATTTCTAACCGAAGATAGAAATAAAGTCATATTTGAAATAAATTATAAATTATTTTTGTACCAAAGAGTGTAAGAATGATAATATTACTTTAATATGTCTTTAATAATCAGTGGTAAAAAAATTAATTATTTTTTTTTGAGATATGGATTATAAGATATTATTCTTGGATACATGATCTTAAATAATTCTAATAAATGATGATACTATAACATAAAATCATTACCATGGTGGTATATTTTAATCATACCCCCCTGATGGGAAAAAATAGATATTAATCTACCATGAGTAAACTAAACCCATGATATTACATTTTATATGGTCTATATATACTCTCCATGATTGAATAAAAGTGGATGACATGGTATATGTTTCAATAAAGGAATCTTGAGACAAAAATCCCTTCCCTCAAGTATTGACAATCGTCAAACTCAATAAAAATTTCTATATAATAAATATCAGTTTTTTATAAATAAATTAAAGAACCATATTTATATATATAATACCATACTTGATTTTCTTATGAAATTTTATTACCCATTTATTAATAATTACATGTTATTGTCATTCTTGGTGAAATGTATTTTTTTATTTTACATGTATGTTTTGACTTCTTATTTTTTTCCAAATAATTAGTTCATGGTTTTATTATATCCATAATTTAATCAATGATAAATATATCATATATATTATGTAAAAAGTTATTTATATAAATCCATAAAATTTCGTTGAAGTGAAATAAATAAACTATTCTTGGGGAGGGTAGGTCCCACGTAAGCATGAATGTTGTTTCTATATTTTGTAAAATATAATAATGGAAAAGTAAATTATATAAATAATCATTCAAAAATAATTTTTATATAAAATATTTCAAATATTGTCATTAATAACATCCTTAATATCTTCTGTGTAATGTGTGAATGAATCACATCACTTCAAAAGGCGGTAGTCTGTTCTATATACTAGTGGCATTATCATTTTCCATTATAACAAATTCTATGTTGTTATGTATGATATAATAATTAATAACTAATAATATTATATTAAATATTATATATTAATAGTTAATAAATAATTATTTCTAGCCTCAATAGGTGGAAATGAAGAAACAAAATGACATTTGTTTGTGAGGATGTAGTCCTCTAAACACACAAATGATGAGTAAGTAACCAATTTAATGAAATATGATATGGTATTAGGTATTGAAATTCAGGTAAAACCCACAAATATATTTAATATACTATGTTTATTATATAATAATGGTATAATAATAAATTAATGAGGTGGATCATGAAATAAAAAAAACACTATTTGATGAACATTACCTCATATTCAGGCATCCTCTTTAGGGTTACACCAAAAGCCTACTTTTGTTTGACTTATATCATAAATAAAGATTCAATGATGAGATAATATATGTTATAAATGTTTCTAGGTAGGTATTGGTCGAAATAAAAGGGTTTTTATATTTTTAGAATAGATGATATGAGTTTGATTATCCAATAAAAACACATATGTTAATTACATTTTAATGGTATTAAATGTTCATTTTTGATCTTTTGGCCCTGAGTTAGTGGATTCTGATTTTGAACATCCATTATCATCATTTGTGCGCTTCATGCCTAATGTACACCAATTTAGGCCCAATGAGTCATCTGATTACAAGGAATGTAATTATCCATATTTTAATTTTCTATTTTTTGAAATGGATCTTCACTTCAATTTAATGATTTTTCATTCAGGGATCAATGGATGATTCATAAAGGACGATGAAGATATTTGGCGATTAAAAAAATAATTTTGGAGAAGGCAGATTGGACACCATCCCACTAATGAGAATGTGGGGCCCAAAATACAGGCCCAATGAAGCCCAAATTTCGTTGGATACTATAAGACAGCTATATGAACAAATCATTCTGCAGGAGCTAGTGCTAATTCTGCCTCCATTATGGTTATTTAAGGGCCCAATGTAGAGATAAAATTCTGGGTGAGATTCTGCGGCCTAAAACAATAGCCCACAAATATTATCATATCTCAGAATCCAAAACACCAAATGGGCCCAAATTTTACAGGCAGTTGTAAGACATCCGAGGCTCCATTTTATTATTCTATGGGACACACTTATTCGGACATCTAGAAGGTCTTCCAAGCTCTTCTGGGCGGTGAAAGAAAGCTGGATGCCACCTCGGGTCAAGGGTGAAAAAATCAACTCTCCCTTACTTTCCACCCACCTATGGCCTACTGTAATTAATTGAAGAGGCTTAGACTGTTGGAGTCTCGACCCAAGGGCTCAATAATTCCTATTTAAGGTAGTGGTGTTGGAGGATTTATGGATCTTGGGTGTTTGGTTTAATTGTAATGTTATGCTGTCACTTTGTGTTTGTAATCGCATTTCAATATCCATGTAAGTTTCCTTTTTGTACTTCTTTCTTCTTAATCAACATATTTCTCTTCTATTATTCCCATTTCATTCATTAAAACATTATAATCACAAATAACAGTGACATCTCTTTGTTGTGTTGAATTAGTTCACACATAGGTGTGAATTTCATTCACACACACGGAGGAGTGCTCATTATTTCCGTGGTTTTAATTTATTCAATCTAATTCTTATAAGCCATCTTCCACCCACCATTGAGAGTATACCATCAATGGAGGGCTAACCATTTAATGGGTTGATCTTAGGATGATGAAAAAGATGGAATGAATGTTATTTTATGAACAAATTTTTGTTAATTGGTTATCTAATTTAAGACTTCCATTTTTCAGTTATTTCCACTCTTCATCTTCATTGTGTTTGAGGAAGATAAATCTAATTACTTAAAGGACCATATAACTTCGAGACATCTTGAATTTGGTTCTCTATGTGTTTATGGGATTAGTAATTGAGTTTAGTTGCATCAAACTAGAAAATGATGAAGGTTGTGTTATTTTGAAGAATTGATTCATCAAGAATTAAATAACCCAAAATTGTCTAAAGAAGTAAAATTCATTCAATCCACCCCTAGCATAATCTTAAGATCAACCCATTTTCATTTAATTGAATTCATTTAAGTCTCATAGTGTTCAATTAAATCCACGTAAAATCAACCCATGTTGGCCACTTCATAGCCAAAAATAATCCATTGAATGTACGTGTCTATAGGTTACTTCTTAGGTCTCTGAGGATTCGATAACCCAATCTAGACTACAAGGACCGTTCTACCTTCATCTCTTGGGTAAATTTGAGTGTGAATAAAATTTTGGTGCCATTGTCGGGGACCTAGGTGATTCATATAAACACCCATTCTATTCTCCCCCATATCTTCTTTTCTCAAAAAAATTCTCTTATCTTGTCCCTTTCTCGTTTTTTTTTCTTTTGGTGCATGTCTGTGTACACCCACAATAAATCAAACCATCTAGTTTCGGTGGATAGTCCTGGGGTTGGGGATTCAAGTAAAACAAGGGAACTCATTCCATTATATCCTAATCTTACTAATACTCCAGAGCCAAAAATTGATCCCATTTCAATGGAAGGTCTTAACAGAAACAAACTCATAAACATGGGTGGGAACCAAAATGGAAACCCAAATGAGGCAGCCCCAAACTTGGGGAATGCAATTGATCAAACCATGAATGACTACCTCACACCTTTCTGGACCAATTCCCCCTCATGCATTAGACACAATTCCTTAGGAGATGCAAACTACATATTTAAACCCCATGTCCTAAACCACCTTCCCACATTCC
Source organism: Viscum album (assembly GCA_963277665.1). NCBI lineage: Eukaryota > Viridiplantae > Streptophyta > Magnoliopsida > Santalales > Viscaceae > Viscum > Viscum album. Next base: position 2,129,372,604 of record OY728119.1, read on the forward strand.
ATGGAATGGATTCCGAGACGCCCTACCTTCACATTAAGGAATTTAATGACATTGTAGAAGCCATTTGTCCCCCACATCAACCAGAATCAGCTATGATGAGGCTATTTCATTTATCATTAATGGATCAAGCTAGAAATTTTCTGAACAATTTGAGACCATCATCCATAAACTCTTGGTACAAACTACAAAGAGATTTCTACAAAAAATACTTTCCCCACCACAAAACAATTTCACTTAAAAAGAGTATCCAATTTTTTTTTGAAAAAGAGGGAGATTTATTCTATGAAACATGGGAGTGGATCAAAGACACTCTAAACATGGTTCCACAGCATGGTTTTTCTATTCCAGAGAAAGTGATAATTTTCTATGAAGGGTTTGGTTCAGGGAACAAACAATTCATTGACATGATGTGTAATGGAACCTTTAAAAAAGCCCCAAATGATGCTTATGAGTATCTAGATAGCCTTTATGAACAAAACCAAACATGGGGAACTTCACCTTATTCAGAAAATCCACAATGAAATACTAGAATTCATACACTTAGATAAGAGGAAATACTTAGGGCTAAACTCACAACACTCTCTAGGAAGGTTGAAGAGATAGACCTTAGGAAAGTCCATGAAATCTAAACAGTTGACCCTGTTTGCAAAATTTGTGACAAACATGACCATAAGATAGACAAGTACCGAACAATTCCATCCATCAAGGATGTTCTCTTCGGAGGACCCCCAGTAGAAGTAAATACATTGACCTTTCAAAAGCCTAAATACCAAAACAACGTCAACCCAAGGTATAATGACCACCCAGGCTTCTGCTGGAATGATAACCAACAACCTAGCCAACCAGAGTGAAAAAATCCTTACCCCCATCAGAAATACCAATACCATATCTAGTTACAAACCCAACCCATCCAATACCAACAACCACCTGTCCTTTTTCAACAAACCATCCCACCTCCAAAATATCCCCCTGGGATAAACCAATCAACTCAAGCACCAACCCAGACTATTCCATAGAGCCTACTAGAAAAACTATGCAAACAAATGGAGAGGATGAACTCAGAAGTCTCTTCCCTAAAACAAGAAATTCAAACCGTCAAAACTAGAAAGGCACCCATCCCTAGTCCGGCGGTGCCATCCTCAACTTCAAGGGGAGAGTCAAGTTGTTCTAAAACAACTCATGAACAACTAATGGTTGTGACTATTTTAAGAAGTGGGAAATCAATTGAGAAACCTGAACAACTAATTCAGAACCCACCTGAAGATTCAAACATGGATGAAAATTCAAATGAACCCCAAGATCAAACAGAGGAAACTGATAACAATGTGGAAGAAACAACTCTTCAACAAACAACCCCATAACATGCACCATTTCCTCAACACATGAGGGGGAATCCCAATCCTGAACTGAGTGATACATTGAGGGAAATCATCTCACAAGTTAAGTTGAACATTCCCCTTATCCATTCCATACAAACCATACCTACCTACTCCAAGTACCTTAAGGACTTGTGCACTTTTAAAAGAATATTTTCACATAAAAACCAAGTCCTTTTAGCTGCTAATGTGAGTACCACCAATCAAGGGACCATTCCTCCTATGTTGAAAGACCCAGGTTTCCCTTACATCAAAGTTGAACTAGGAGAAAGAAAAGGTGTCTAGGCCTTGTGTGATCTAGGTGATAGTGTCAATCTCATCCCCTATACCGTGTACTGCCAGTTAAGCCTAGAAGAACTCCATCCCACATCTGTCACACTTCAACTTGCTGATCGTAGCATTAGGGTTCCAAAGGGGATTTTAAAGGATGTTCTGGTAATGATTGAAAACTTCATCTACCCTTCTGACTTCATTGTACTTGAAAACCATCCAAACATGGAAATAAGGAACAAACCCCAATCATCCTTGGCTGCCCTTTTCTTGCAAAAATCAACTCTGTTATCCTAGTCCAAAATGGGAACATGACCATCACCTTTGGGAACATGAGTCTATACTTGAACATATATAATTCAAGCTCACAAATAGGTGATGACGAGGACATTCATGATGTAAACATGATAGGAAGCATTGATAATGAATCCATAGACCATGAACGAATATTTGCTGAATGTTTAAGTCAGGATGAGATTGATTTCATTTGTTCACATGAATGAAGCTTATCTCCTTGGCATGAATCATTTTCAAATTGCTCTTATGATGAAGTCTCAGGTCCAAAAATCAGTGAAACCTTTCAGGAAACCAATTTCATGGAGCCAATCAAACTTCCTTACCTAAATCTGATCAAGATAATCTAGTAGCTGAATCTTCTACATGTGGGGAATCAATCCTATCTGAAACTATAAAAAAAAAATTGAACTTGATCCAATGTCCCAATATTTGGCTGAAATTCTGAACCAACCTTATGTTGAATTGAAGGAACTTATCACTGCACTCAAGTATGCTTTCCTAGGGGACAATCAAACACATCTTATTGTCATTTCTTCTTCTCTTGAATCCAATCATGAGATGATGCTTTTAGATGTCCCTAGGAAACATAAAAATGCCATTGGTTGGACCCTATCTGATATTCCGGGGATTAGACCACTTATTGGGACTCATAGGATTGTTCTGGAATCTGATTCAAAGCCATGTCGTCAACCTCAACGGAGACTCAATACTAATCTCATGGAGGTAGTAAGGAAAGAACTTCTGAAATTGTTAAAATATGGTATCATATATCCCATAGATGAGAGTGAATGGGTGAGCCCAATCCAAGCGGTTCCAAAAAAGGCTGGAATCACAGTGATATCCAATGAGGATGGAGAGATTCTTCCAACAAGGGTGAGTAGTATTTGGAGAGTCTACATTTACTATATGAAGTTAAACTCATTCACCAAGAAGGACTATTTCCCCTTACCATTCATTGACCAAGTCCTTGAGAGAGTGGCGGGTCAGGCCTTCTACTGTATCTCAGATGGGTACTCAGGGTACAATCAAATTGAGGTCTCCCTAGAGGATCAAGGGAACACTACATTCACATGTCCATTCGGTACCTTTTCCTTCAAACACATGACCTTTGGTTTATGCAATGCTCCTGGAACCATCCAGCGGTGTGTGATGGGAATCCACTCAGACATGGTAGGGGATTTTCTAGAAGTCTTCATGGATGACTTCTCTATGTTTGGGGAAACTTTTGAGTGATGTCTACAGAATGTAAAGATAGTATTGTCATGATGTGAAGAAAAAAATCTGGTCCTCAACTGGGAAAAATTCCAATTCATGGTTAAAGAGGGACTAGTTCTAGGCCATCTGGTCTTAAGTAGGGGGATTGAAGTTGATAAAGCCAATGTAGACATCATTCGTCAACTTCCATCACCCAAAAATGTCAAGGAAGTGAGGTCTTTCTTTGGACATGCTAGTTTCTATAGAAGATTCATCAAGGAATTTAGTTCAATCTGTCATCCCCTTTGTGCTCTGCTAGTAAAATATACTCCATTTGTTTGGACGGAAAGTTGTGGGGGTTCATTCTCAACCCTCAAATCCTCTCTCACCTCTCCTCCTATTATGAAATCTCCAAATGGGATCCTTCCATTCGAACTTAAGTGTTATGTCAGTGACTTTGTTGTAGGATCTATGTTAGGACAATGTTGTGATAAAAATCCTTACGTCATTTCTTATGCAAGAAAATACTCAAATGATGCCCAAATAAACTACACCACCTCTAAAAAGGAGTTACTTGCTATTGTGTTTGACTTAGAGAATTTTAGGTCCAACTTCTTAGGATCCCCCATCACTGTGTTCACTGACCATTCTGCACTAAAATACATCTTCCAAAAACAATATTCTATGGCTAGAATGATTAGGCGGGTCCTTCTATTACAAGAATGGGACCTCACAATCAAGGATAAAAAGGGAGTTGAAAATATTGTAGCTGATCACCTATCTAAGATGGAATTCAAAGACAAATCAAATCTCTTTTTTGTTTCTGATTCATTTCCTGATGAACACCTATACTCTGTGAGTGACTACCATTGGTATGATTACATAGACAATTTCTTAGTTACAGGAGTCGTTCCAAAATTCCTAGGGACACAAGCTCGAAGGAAGTTTCATTCTGATGTCAAACAATATGTGTTTGATGATCCTTACCTTTTCAAGTTCTATCCTGCTCAAATCATTAGGAGATGTGTTTCTGAGTCTGAGAAAGAGTCCATTCTAATATTCTGTCATGTGGAGGCATGTGGAGGCCACTTCTCCACAATGAAAACCACTGCAAAGGTCCTCCAAAGTGGTTTCCACTTGCCTAACCTCACTAAGGATTCCTACAAACTCTTCCAAAGTTGTCCTCAATGTCAAAAATTAGGATCCATTACCAAAAGGAATCAAATGACCCTCACACACTTTCTGGTCATTGAAATCTTTGATTGTTAGGGAATTGATTTCATGGGACCCTTCCCATACTCTAGGGTATACCTATATATACTTCTAGCTATTTATTATGTCTCAAAATGGGATGAAGCCACTCCCACCAAGTCTAATGACCATCATGTTGTGATCCAATTTCTGAAAGAGCACATATTTTTTCAATTTAGAATTCCTAGGGATAGAATTAGTGATCGAGGAGACCATTTCTGCAATCGCCCATACTCTTCACTCATGTCTAAGTATGATATTTCTCATAAAGTTTCCACTGCATACCATCCTAAAACCAATTGTCATGCTGAGTTAGAAAATAGGGAGATTAAGCAAATTCTTGAAAAAATATCAACCTCTCTAGGAATGATTGGTCTGAGAAACTCTTAGATGCTCTTTGGGCATATCGTACAGCATTCAAAACCATCCTAGGAATGTCACCATATTGGTTGGTTTATGGAAAAGCATGCCATTTACCTTTTTAAATTGAGCATAAGGCCTTTTGGGAATTTAAGAAAATGGATCATGACCTCTCCTTGGCCAGAACAAAATGGAAATTATATCTCAATGAACTGGAGGAACTAAGGATGGAAGCTTATGAAAATTCAAGGATCAATAAAGCTAGAGTTCAAGCATACCAATCTAGGAATATAAAGGTCAAACATTTTGAACCAGGAAAACATGTGATCTTATATAGTTCAAAACATCATTTACACCCGGGAAAGTTAAGGTTTAGATGGTCAGGTCCTTCCATAGTGCATCATGTATTCCCCCATGGGGAAGTAAAGATTCAATATCCAACAAGTGGTTACATTTTCAAGGTCAGTGGTCAAAGGTTAAAACCATACATTGAATCATTCAATAAATAGGAAATAAAGGTGGAATTAACTGATCCAACCAATGAACCAGAAATAAATTGATAGATTTAGGATCCATGTTGGGATAATGATATTAATCAAAGCGTTGCATGGGAGGAAACCCATGGTTTTAATGTTTTCAATCTTTTTGAAATAATATTTTTATTAGTCATTTTGTTATTTAAAAAAAATAGATTTTTGATCTGTTCTTCTATTATGATTATGGATGGGTATGAAAGGGGAGAACCATATTCATCCATGTCACGTGGTGTTTTCCATGAGTACTACGTTACCGAGAAATTAAAAAGAAGATAATGTATCATCAGTTGATTTACAAAAAAGTTAAAACCATAAAAATGATGAGACTTGGTATTAAATAAATTGTTGTGTTGTTTGTTTTGTTTGGTTTGTTCTTTTTTGTATGGTTTAGGGACTATTTTTTTGGTGATAAATATTCAATCAAGGAGTTGGATAAATCTCCCATGAGACCATAGAGTGCTTGGTAGCACCACAATCATAATTATGAAGCCACCAGGTGAACTTGTTCCATGCCCTTTCCAACTCATTTCCCCCCACCCACTTCTCCTCTATTTTCTTTTTATGAAACTAGGGACAGTTTCATTCTAAGTTGGGGGGTGTGGAAACAAAATGTTCGTTAAAAAACAATGACAAAAAATATAATGTAAAATTCCTTTATTATTCATATAATAACATCTTTTCTCACATTTAAACTACATAGGAAATAATTTTTATTTCCTTGATTCTTAATTTAATTCATGATTAAGTTTAAAAGCATTGATTTTGGACATTTGGTTGTCCAATGAAAATTTTCATCATTTTTATTTTCATCCATTAAATAAAAATGCCAAAATGCACGTCCACTAGACTGTGGGGTACTAATTTGAATTTTTGGGGTCCCATAATAAATAGCATAGGCTGGTTTGATTTTTATGAATAATATGAGTATTCAAATAAATAAAATAAAAATAAAATAAAATAAAAATTTGCGTGTAGAGCAATGGATTGATAAAATGAGAGGCTTTCGGCACTTGGGGATCATGACTCCCGCGTTTTCTAGCTCTGAGTTTTTTACTCTATCTCTATTTATGGTAATATGAATTTGTTTTGGACTAAGTTAACTCGAGACGATTCCCGAGTATATGGGCTTCACTTGGTACCCTACGGCCTTTGAGTCTCAGAGTCATCGGCAAAGTCTTGCTACATGGGTTAATTTGATTAACAGAAATATCAATTACTATGGAAATATTGAAAAAAAATCCAAAAAAAAATTAAAAAAGGAATGAATAATACTCATATTAAGATTCAATGAGATTACACCTAGCACTTCCATGATTTCTCCCTTGAATGAAAATGAACCCCCATATCTATTGTGATTCACAACACATCATTACACCTAATTGAGTTGGATGAAGTATGAGGATGGATTTGATCAAAGGAATGGGCTTGGTATTGGGATCTTCATTTAAATTTATCTTTCTTTAAATTATTTTGATAGGTTATAAATATATATTTTTGTGCAGTTTACATTGTGAGAACTGTTTGATATAATGTGTTTGATGGAAGGAATTGAAATAAAATCATTGAGTTATTTTCTCGGGACTAGCAAATCTCAAGTTGGGGGGTGTGATTATCCAATAAAAACAAATATGTTAATTACATTTTATTGGTACTTAATGTTCATTTTTTATCTTATGGGCCTGAGTTAGTGGATTTTGATTTTGAACATCCATTCTCATCATTTGTGCACTACATGCCTGATGTACACCAATATAGGCCCAATGAGTCATCTGATTATAAGAAATGTAATTATCCATATTTTAATTTTATATTTTTTGAAATGGATATTCACTTAAATTTAAACATTTTTAATTCAGAGATCAATGGATGATTCATAACGGACGATGGAGATATTTGGTGATGAAAAGAAACAATTCTAGAGAATGAAGATTTGACACCAGCCCACTGATGAGAATGTGGGACCCACAATACAGGCCCAATGAATCCCAAATTTTGTAGGATAATATTATACATATAGAGTAACAAATCATTATTCAGGATCCAGTGCTAATTCTGTATCCATTATAGTTAATTAAGAGGCCCAATGTAGAGATAAAATTTTAGGCCAGATTCTAAGGCCCATAAAAACAGCCCACTAATATGATCATATCTCGGAATCCACAACTCCAAATGGGTCCAAATATGACAAGAGGTTAGAAGACATCCGAGGATCCATTTTCTTCTTTAATGGGCCACTCTGATTCGGCGATCTAGATTGTCTTCCAAGATCTTCTGTTCGGTGAAGGAAATTTGGCTGCCACCTCGGGTCAATGGGGGAAAATCTACTCTCCCTTACTTTCCACCCACCTATGGCCTACCACAATTAATTGAGGATACATGTACTATTTAAGGCTCGACCCAAGGACTCAAAAATGCCTATTTAAGGCAGTGCTGTTGGAGTATTTAAGTATCATGGGTGTTTGGATTAATTATAATGTTTTGCTTCCACTTTGTGTTTGTAATCGCATTTCAATTTCCATGTAAGTTTCCTTTTTGTACTTTGTTCTCAATAGACATATTTCTCTTCTATTCTTCCCATTTCATTCATTAAAACTTTATAGTCACAAAGAACAGTGATATCTCTTTGTTGTGCTGAATTATTTCACACATAGGTGTGAATTTCATTCACACACACGAAGGAGTGCTCGTTATTTGTGCGGTTTTAATTTCTTCAATCTAATTATTGTAAGCCATATTCCACCAACCATTGAGAGTATACCATCAATGGAGGTCTAACCCTTTAATGGGTTTATCTTAGGAAGATGCAAAGGCTGGATTGAATTTTATTTTATGAATGAATTGTTGTTAATTGGTTAACTAATTTAAGACATCCATTCTTCAGTTATTTCCACCCTTCATCCTCAATGTGTTTGAGGAAGATAAAACCAATTACTAAATGGACCATATACATTGGAGGCATCATGAATTTGGTTCTCTAAGTGTTTAGGGGATTAGTAATTTAGTTTAGTTGTATCAAACCAGAAAATTATGAAGGTAGTGTTATTTGGAAGAATGGATTCATCAAGAATTAATTAAAACAAAATTGTCTAAATAAGTAAAATTCATTCAATCCACCCCTAGAATAATCTTAAGATCAACCCATTTTAATTTAATTGAATTCACATAAGTCTCTTAGAGTTCACTTAAAACCATATAAAATCAACCCAAGTTGGCCACTTCATAGCCAGAAACAATCCATAGAATGTATGTGTCTACAGGTTACTTCTTAGGTCTCCGAGGATTCGAAATCCCAATATAGACTACAAGGACCGTTCTACCTTCTTCTCTTGGGTAAATTTGAGTGTGAATCAGAGTCCTACTATCATATGTGAGGTGTGTGACACACTTATAATTTTTGAAATGAAAGAATCCCACCAATGTTCTTCTCATGTCACAAGTCTCCAATAATAAACCTATATCGATAGTAGATGATATAAGGTCAAAATTTGAAAACAAAATTTTTTAGATGAGTTTATAGTTCATTTTCGCCCCAATATTTAATTTACCCCCAGAAAACATAATTTTACCTTAACCACGGTAATTAAATTTTACAATTTTAGTACTAATTTTGGTTAAAAATATTGTTTACCATATTTTATAATATAAATTATTATTATTATTAATTCTATAGTATCCAACTTTCAAATTCAATTCACATAATAAGAAATTTGAATTTTCAAAAATACCCAAATATGTGTCCGAAAATGGGTTTTTTTAGAGATAAAGTTCAAACGTTTATAAATATTATATATCAAAATTCTATATAAAATTTATTTAAATTAACTAAATTTTATAAATATATCTATTATTAAAGTAATTTTACATATAAAAATATAAAATAATGATTAAAGTTATAAATAATTAAATAAAAAGTAGTTTTTAATTAAAATTCAGAAATTTTGACTATTCCTCCAAAAATTAATCATTTAATAAAATTATAAAAAATTCTCCCTTGGATAATTTTATCATATTTATTTCAAAAATTATTTTTATTTTATCATATTAATTTTTTAATTTGTAATTTTTTTTTCAGTATTCTGTTAAAAAAGAAATAAAATTGTTTTTTAGAAAATATTATTTTCAAAACATTTAAGGACTTTTAAAAATACTAGGTACCTTTTTATCATTATTTTTATTTATTTAAAAATATTTAACATAATATTTAAAAAAAAATTATTTCTATTAATTGGAGTGTTTTTAATAGCTAGGTTATAACAGTCACATTTGAATAGTAATATTAATATTATATCATGGTTTTGATAAAAAACATTATCTTATGTAATGAAAGATAACCTAGTTATTTGTATTATAGAATATTAACATGGAATTTCTTGTGATTCAAGATTAAATTGGTGTTGTTTGAAACTATTTATATCAATGTAATTTAATTTATTCAAATTATAAAAATTCCTAAAAACTAAAGGTGTTAAATTCTACACCCTTAAATTTAATTTTCCCCTTGAAAATAATCATATATATTAATCAAATGAGGATACCTATACATCATTATATGATCCAGATTCTTCATAGCATCCTCAAAATTTTAATTTTTCAATTAAAACATTTACCAGGTGAGTGATCATGTTTCGTAGAAATTTCTCAGTAAGATCGACAATCTCCACCGTTTGTTCCTCATAAGAATTATATTGTTCTAGTTGTATGACCTATGAGTTAAATACATGTTAAGGGTTAGGTTTGTACTTACATTGAATAGATAAACATAAAATATTGTGGACAATAGAATGGATTGGTGGAAGTGATAGCTGATTGGAAACTGTCCGAATATTATCAATAATATTCATGGGACTAGAATACATAGGTATCAATTTCAATTTATTATATAATCTCATATATTTACTACAAGGGGAAATTCTTAGAAACACCTTGTCACCAAATTTAAAATATATATCACACTTGTGATTATTATTATACCTTTTCTAGAAAATCTACGACGCATTTATGTTTTGTTAAATGGATCTAATGTTCTCTGTAATTTAATCATTTATCTCATATATTTATTTCTATATCATTATTATATAATTTTAGAGCTCTATGTTATTTTTCATAGAGGGATTTATACGGAACACTCATAATGCTTGAGTGAAAGATTTTGCTGAATGGAAACTCAACTACAGGATGGTGTGGTTCCCAACAACCCATGAAATCCAATGAACTGGATCTCAATATATCGTCTAGGGTTTGCATTGTTCTATTAGACTGATCATCTATCTAAAGATAATGAACATTACTAAAACTCAAGTTGTATTAATATGTTACTATATAATTCACCCATACATTATGGTAATCCTCTGATCCCAATCAAACACAAGAGAATTTTTTACACCATGAAACCTTACCTCTTTATAAATGTAGATCATGGATTGATATTCAAAACAAAATTATTCTATAATAGTGATGGTTCGTAAAGTCATTTTATTTAAATTGAAAAAAACTTATATAGCATTATGAATCTTAGAAATTTTGGGGAGTCTAATGACAAAATACATTATGATTTTTACCAATTCCATTATGGTTTGAGTAATGGGTGTACCATTACTTTATAATTTTGTCTCTCATTTTTATCTTGCTGATATACTAAGCACCAAGATAAAATTATGTTATATATATCCCAATTCCATCATAATAAAAACACTATTTCAATTCAATATATATATTTCTGCATCCTAGATGAATAGATAATGATGAACTGTGAGCTTCCTCTAACCACTCCATCAAAAAATATGGTATGGAATGAATGAATATATGGTTCTCTAATGTTATCATTCCAACATGATGAAGTTTAAAGTTAGGATTATTTATAACCTTCCATTTCAAACCTACGACTTCATTCTATGATTATTTAACATTCACTTAGATAGATGGTGGAACATTTAATTAATCAAGATTCAATTTTCCACTTCCTTTATGATTTCCATTTCAATCCATTAATATTGGATCTTTGTTAATCCTTATCATGGATAAGATATTATTATCCTTATGAATCAAAATATTAGCCACATTGTTTGATTACCTATGGTGGTAATGTATTGATCAGTCATAATAATTAATTATCTCTAACAATCTTATTTGGACCATGTTCAACTCATTTTGTGTCTCCATTTTCTTGAATCTTTAATTATTAGTATACACATTATAGGATTATCCCTAAAGATAATTACCATGTATCATTAATTCCAAAATTATTACCAGTGACTCAAAATCATGAGTTGGGTCATTTATCTCAAGAAACATCAATTTTGCTAATTCATAATATAAATCAATAAATTTATTCAAAAGAACAAATCAAAATCCCTTATTGGATGCATAAATATAGATTAAAACATGTCCCCATGAGAAGGTAATGTAAGAAAATAATCACTGACTATTATTTACATAAGTCCTATAAATTACCCTTTAATGATATTATATAACCAAAAATGAATCCTTTCTGAAACCATAATTCACACATTGTAAATTTTTAATATAGTTTCCCCTTAAATAGTGCCTTTAGAACAATTATCATGTCATCATTATGCTCTTCCATTCCCTTTGAATAGATAATAATATAATATATAAAGACATTCACAAATATATCAAAGTAATTTTTAAAGACTCTACAAATTAAATCCATAATGATAGAGGGTGTATTAATAATTTGGAATTTTATAACAATATATTCTTAGTGGTCATAAAAATAACGTAATTTTTTATTTGGTATATTCTTTTTTAACCATCAATTAAAGAAATCAAGAATGAATTTCAACCATGAAAAAATACAATAAACAACATAGTTGAATGAATATGTCATCAATACGGGGTTGATGATAAATATTCTTTATTGTGATCTTGTTCTACTCTCAATAATCAAGTTAGAGTCTCATTAATACATATTTTATTTTAACAAAGAGAATAGGTGATCCCCATGGTTACAACCTTGAAAAAATGAATCCCTTGTTTGTGTTCTCTTAGATATTATTCTTTTATTTCTACAAATCAATCGGGAAAATCATGGGGGTTTCATTGAAGTTGGAATGGAACCATATATGAGTCATATTATGAAAAAAATTTCATGTTTTGGAGGATTACATGGAAAATCCATTTGGAATACATCAACAAGTCCATAAATAGTTGGCCTATATTTGATGCCAATTTTCCTTCCAACCATTTGAGATAAAACACTATATTATATGTGAATTAAGACCCCAATAATGGAGTTATTATCCATTTTAATTTAATACTTATCCTCACATAGTAATAGGTTCAATGTTTATTTTGGAATAAAAATTTTAACTTCCTTTCCTTGACAATTTATGTGGGATTTAAATTGAGTAATGAAATCGGTGTCTAGGGAAAAAAATTTACAATATAAATAATGATGAAATCTTCTATAAGAGATTTCACAAAAATAACAATTGGGGAAGAATAATATACTTGCGATGTGATCATTATATCATTAATAATTTTCTCTGGTAATTCCACATCTAATTGTTTTGGTGTAATCTTGATACCCTTATCATATTTTTTAATAAGAAATAATGGGTAGATACAATTTAAAATAATTCAGGATATATTATATAGTGTATGGTAAGTGTACTATTAACCACATTTTTTCAGACATGTCCTAATATATCCCATGTTGCAACTCCCCAATTCTGCCTCCAATAGGCCAAGGGCTGGTGACTAGCACTTTGTAGGCATATCACTAACATGGGAGAAATTTTCAATGTACCTATATGAACACACACATCTCCAAGCCCATAAAATGATTAAATGTAAAAAACAACTATGTGAACTATTCATTTATACCCCAACTTCCCACCATTGGAGTAAAATGAGAAGTAAAGTAATGTAAAAAGGGACAGAATACAATCCCACCAAAAAATAGTCAATAACCCAAAGTCCAACCTATAATAAAATGGTATTAGGACTACAGTCTGTAGCTATAGGAAGACACAATGGTTTGTCCAGTCACACATGTCACCAGATGGTCCTAAGTCCACCAAGTACTCCGTCAAAGGGTCGATCATCTGCATAAGACATGATATGTGTTAGCATATCTGGTCTAGGGGTGAGTATTTTTCTACCTATTATGAAACCCAGAAACCAAACAGAAATACAACAAAGTAATGATACGGTTATCCCGGAAAATGTATATGACTATATTATATATATAAAGAATATCCAGATACACTCAATAATGACACACTTTCTAGAGGTAAGAGGAAACCACTGTATACCAACACAAGGAATTCTACTAAAATATTCCTCGATGTAATCATCGATGAGAACTCAAAACTGAGTCTTATAAATCTAACGAGGTCCATCAGAGAGGTACTTCTCATCAGGTATTTTCATGATATAAATATGATTATAGATCTAAAAAGAGATACGATATAATAAAAAAAATATGAGGATCACATCCCAGGCCATAGTTTGATACGGAAAACTCAATATTTATTATCCTATCACATATTGGATTGGCACCCATGTAGTGTTGGTCATGTCGATACTGAGAACTCCACCTAGGGAATAATGATTGTATAGTGGATCCTGTTATGGGCCTCTCGGGGGACTCAATAGAGTCTATAATGAATGTATTGCTGAATGGATCAAATTTCTATGAGTGGTTAATGATTTGTACCATCATTTAGGGAAAATATATATGGAATAAATCCTAATGAAACTAGTCCATGATATGGGGGAAAATTGAATAAATCAATATATAAAGGGGTACACGGGGTGTAGTAGGGTCACACATCATGTCCCTTGACCCCAGGTACTGCTCATGTACAAAGGAAAGTGTCTTTAGAACATGTCAGGTAAAATATGGTTACATGGTTTATAGTAAGTGTTACATGTTGTGTCCTTCCCTCTGAGTGTCACCCATGTTCTGTAGTTGTGTGCCACTACATAGTTTCAAATCGTGTAACTTTCTTATGTACCAGTACATGGGATAATCTATAAAAATGGTTAACTATATGCCATTTTGGGAGGTACACACCATATAGGTAACCCATGTACTCCACCTCGACCTCATCAACCTTCAAGGGTACATGAAAAATTGTTTAATGATGAACACACATATTGTTTCTTATACTATATGTCATGTGTTCTAGGTTTTCCATAAGCCATCATCGTCAACCTACTCACCTCGGGAAATCACTCATGTTTCGGTTCAGTGATCAGTTTACCATGAAACTCTGTATAATTGTTTGTTTATCTATTCTAACAAAAATACGAGGGGTTTCAGACCTTCAATCAGCTCGAAAATCTATTTTAATCCATTTCAATGCAATCCACCGGAAGAAAAATTTCTCTTGATTTGCATTGATATATCTTTCATTATCGCAGTCACACCTCTTTCGTGTTCTCCCAATATAGGATCACATATTTTGGATCGTTATACCAAGAAACATAGGCAAAATGATCAACCAATAAAAACTGGACGAATAATAAAGAACAATGCATAGAAAATCAGGGGGATTCACAAGGGAAATCCCCATGGAATGAACCTAGGACAATTTTCTATGTCCTTGATCTATTCACATAAGAAAATAATCGAATTATGAAATCATTCACGTGGTGTAAATCTTGATAAACCCCGTAAATATAACACATCATGCAAGGTAAGATCGACTTATGGATTAACATGTTCATTGGTTGTTCTACACTCATTGTGAATTTCAATAATGAGAAAGGAGAATTAAAATAACTCATCCTTGAAATATTTGAGATTTCTTACTGATGAATATCAGTTGCCGCTTCATCATTGTTGGAGAGATCCATCTAAATCAGTGTTCTCCTCTCTTCGATCTGAGGTATCATCATCATTCTACAAAACGGTATTTCAATAGCTCACTCTAATTGTCATATAACATCTCTAGATTTATATAGTTAATAATAAAATTTCTACCTAATGATCTATTTATTGATCCCCCAAATCAATACGTCAAAAAATGTAATAAAATAATTTATTCAACTTTTTTATTCATTTTTGCAGCCACAATAACCTTTCACAACCAACCCACACGAACCAATTATAGGTCATGAGTTGGGTAAAACCACTTTTATAAACTCAATGGTTTTCTCTGATTACTAATATTGGAACCCATTTAAATTCTATTCCACTTTTTCACGAAACCAACGTACATGTGCTATTAAATCTTTTAATATTTCTCAAAAAATTGATCTGAGAACATTGCCCCTTGGAATCACACGCCATCTTAGCACCAAGTATCAAACATAATCCTTATAATATTAAAAAATAATGCATGGAAATTCAAGAGGTTAAATTCTCCCCATCTTGGGGCTTTATGTCCCCAAAAAATCCAAAACAAGTCAATACAAAAAGATGTGGGTAATAAGTATAAATATGAGGCTCTGACTACCATATTCTCTCTTTGATATTCCTATGATACCATCAGACCCACACTAATGTAATTTATTACCCATGAAGGATCTTATCATGCTGATCCTAGATCTCCCCTATGTACTTAGTAAAATTAACGCCATCCTTGATTTCTATCTCACCTCAGTCAATGATGTGTTATGGGTTATGCATGTTCCTCCTCTTATACGGCTTATGGAAGATGTCGTGTACCCATTCTAACTATTGAAGTATATCTAACCAATACCCCACCCGTCCAACTCTATGTAGTAACTAACAAGGGGCTGATAATCTTCAGAGTTAACTATCCAACCCACCTAGATCTATATAATCTACATTTAAGTGAAACATGAAGGTACACATGGTCTCCATCCTCAAAATCCAATGCCCTCTTTCGCCTTTCAACAGAAGACATCAAACTACTCTTTGAAATAATCATCTACTCTGGGGTGATTTTAACCATCTTTGTAGCAGCTTGCACAATCTATGGGCCCTCAGGGTTGACTCTCCTAGGTCTTCCCAGCAATGTGTGACCTACATGCTCTCCCATACAAATCCTATAAGGGTACCATACCAATGGTGGAAGGGTAGATGTTATTGTATCAAAATTTCACCAGTAGTAGGTGGTATTCCTAACTCTGGACAAAGTATAACACGTAAGCCCACATCATGTCTTCCAGAACCTGAATGGTCTACTCCATATGGACGTCCATATATGGGTGAAACAATATGCTAAAACAAAACTAGGTCCCAAATGGATCATGAAATCCCACAAAAAATGGAGATATAAAAAGTGATTCATGATTTTAAACTATCACTTATGGAACTCCATCAAGCCATACTATCTATTGAACATATAGTCATCAAAAACTCTCTATTTAACTCATCTTTTGAATAGCTACGAATTGGGACTACGTGATGCGTTGATCAAATATCACCCATATTACATCGTGTACCCTTCATGTGTGTGGTACACATGTCACAAATTCCATCAATATTCCATCCCACTTCTATTTTTACAATTTATTGGTCTGATATAAATCAACAAGAACCTGTGGTTTAGCCTTCAATTGTAGACAAGTAAGGAATCGAAAAACAAACTCTACTACTATTGTATTCATTCCCATCCACCAAAACAATCATAATAGGTCATTGTACATTTTCTACATAACATGATAGAACAACAGAGGGGATGTATGAATATCCCATAAAACCTCCTCTTGCAAACCCATTGTTACTATTGTGCATATTGTTAGGAACCTGGACCACCCTAAGAGGAAAGGGGTGAATTATGGTGCCAACATTATGTTCTAAATCACCGAATATTGTCCCCATGTTGGTAGGAACACATTATACATGTCTGTTAGAATAATTTTGTAATAAATAACTAACATGAATAGAGAAAACACATCAATTTTACATGGTTCACCACTAAGGACTAGTCCAAGGAGCATTCCCTGAGAGTGTGTTAGTCATAAATAATTTCTATAATCTTCACAAGTTGTGGTAAAAAATTTATCAAACACATTCACTATGTTCCAGGCACACTGCCTTTACAAATGTTCAGGGACATATCACTATATCCTCAGAACACTTTTTTCATCTCTCCTCATGTCACCATAATTGGCTTATTCTTATAATGATTAAAAACATTAATGTCACTAAAATATATTTTCATTGAATTATTTTTATTTTTCACCATGACACTTTTATTTAATTTATTTTCAGAATTGTTGCACATGGAATAACTAATCAAACATGGTTGATAATAGAAACTCATCAAATTCTCACACTATAATTTCATGCAACCCCTAATCTTGCAAATAAGATTTTGTATTTTCAAGAAAAATTTCTTTCATGGAACCCAATTTTTCATGCAATCTTTTTCTGTCACGCATCAACAACACAATGTTCACTTTTTTAGACTAAAGGAACAATTTTGCACAAGTTTCTATCTATACATCCCATTTGTGTGCATGTATTTAGTTCGAATAAGGAACCAGATCTTCATTAAAAAAATTTAAATGTTTTGAGGTGGGTTAGATTCTAATTTATAGGCCTTGATGACCCTACACATAATATTATGACATGTCACGCAAGATTCGATTTATGTATGAAAACCCCCCTTTGACATCAAACTGGGCACGTATGTCTCTTCTGTATAACCTCACCTTTCAAACACTTTTTCTTTTTCTATATTTTGATGGGATGATCCCAAAAAAATACTTGTGTGATAGATTCCAAACGTCCTTTAATATTTTATGCAAAATAAAATCATTCTCATGGATCTTTCACTTTTCATATTCTGAAAAATTTCCCCATGACTTTAGAATATCCTTTAGGAGCATTCCCTATAGACATCTCATCACGTAGGATCTCGATGTTGTTATCCCCAAGCTTTGGATCCCTGACTCAATATAGGAGTGGAGTAGTAAAAACCAATGAATGGAAGTATGGTTCTGCATCTCCATCCATAAAGTAAAATTGTAATGACATCAACTATTCTGACGCATTTTTTAGTAACTATAAACAATATCCCTTGCTGAGGGAATCTCCCACCACGTTCCCCTTACTGGGAGTATAGAAAATATCATTGTTAGAGTCCTTGAGATTCTCTAGCAATCACCACTATCTCATGTTCAGAACCATCTGAGAGAATATATACATGAAACTCTTATGGTCGGAGTAGATGATAAACTTCCCACCCCTCAGGCTGTGTCGCCATGTCTACAATAAGAATAACCCCACTACTCACTCAAGATCATTGGTCACATAGATGTGCTCATGAGGCCTCAAATAGCTTGCATATTAGACAATCACCACTCACCTCTACATCCGGTAACAACCAAGACGAGTTTCTGATGAATATTAGAAAAATATTTACTTCACACCCTCCACTGACAATCTCTTGATTGGAGCACTCATCATAAACTCCATAATCTATTGAAAAGTCAATTGGAACTTCTCTCTCCACACAAAAGGATGTCTATTTCGAGTTAAATATTTCAAAGATACTAATATCCTAGAGAAATTATGTATAAATCCGTCATAATATAATACTAGCCTGAGGAATCTCCACACATCTGTCACATCCTTAGATGGATACCATGATAACACTACCTCGAGCATGTCCATGTCCACTCCCACTCCATTTTCTGAGATAAATTATCCCATAAAGTGGACCACCTTAATCCATAATTGGAACTCCGAGAGTTTCACATAATGATGGCGCTCTCAGTGTATGTCTAGGACAATCATCACGTGTCTCATATTTTCCTCCTTACTTACTGAGTACATGAGGATATCATTGATAAAGGCTACAATGTTCCGGTCCAAATAAGGCTGAAAAAAATGGTGCATTAGTCCCATGAACACTATTATGGAATTTTTAATTTCAAAGGTAATCAACAATAACTCATGGTGACCATAAAACATCTAAAATATTTCTTTGGTATATCCTCTTCTCATACTCCCAATGAGTGATAGCCCGATTGATGGTTAACCATGGAGAACCATCACTCCACTATAAATTGATCTAAGAGGTCATAAACTGTCATTAGTGGATACTTGTTCTTGATGTTCACCTAGTTCAAGTGAGAGAAGTCCACAAAAATCGTCAAGAACATGTCATCCTTTTCTAAAGAAAATTGGTGCTACCCAGGGTGAAACATTGTGTATCCAAAGACCATACTCTAATAGACCTCCAATTACACACTCGTATCATGAATCTCTGTTAGATACAAATGATATTTTAGTGTAGATATTTATGCCATCTCGGGGTGTAAAATAATTTATATTTCTGTCTCTCGGTGTGGTGGAAATCCTAGAACATCATTATGATGGTCTTCCTCATACTCTTCTATAATTATTAGAAACTAGAATCTCATAATATCTAATTTACTAAGGGTTGGTATAGCCAACTGATGAGTAATCGATAGTATGCTCTTATGCAAGAGTCTATCATGTGCATCATGGATTTCCTTTTCAGCCAAAAAGTAAAACCTCATTCCGCAAACAGCGGACACCCCAAACCCTTTTCCTAAAATTTTCAATATCGGAAAGGGAAATATATAACTAATAAATACCAAAAATGACATTTTAATGCCTCAACGCTGCAACCACGAGGTTCCAACTAAAACTGTCTCCTCTGTGGGTTTGTTCACACGGTCGACATAGATGTGTGATCATTGATTCTTCTCTAGTTGGTGTATCTAGGAATTTGGGTCATGTAAATAGTTCAACTGCAATATCTAGGTCTCATACATGATTTGTGGTGAGAAATAAATAAATAGAACATGTGTCTATCATTACAGTAGTTAATTATGAAAAGATACAAATCGTACAATGAATCATCCCTAGAGCTCCTAGGCCACAAGACTTGACCGCTTGATATTTTCCCCACCTATGTTGTCTAACTCCATAAGCTTGGAATGGACACCCTATGGGAGGTGGTAACATGTGGAAACATTTACCACCATCTGATCATCTCCCAAATCCTCTTCCCCATCCTCCACAAATGGATCTGCACACTCCTGTCATTGTCTTTGCCTCGGTAGTCCATCCATTGATTACCTGTCGACAATAAGATGGGTCAGACAATCTCTACTGATATGTAACCTATCATCACATGAATAGAACTACCCTCACTCAGATCAGTACACCCACCATAAGATCCATGTACTACAAATAATTTTTTTTTGTTCTTCCTCTTGTAAAGTATCCTAAATCTTGGTTTCTGAGACAAATATCAATATCTTTCTACCAAGGTCTCTGCTCCAGCTTTTCCACTACTAAAAATGAATGGATGTATCTTCTTAAAAATTAATCAATTGACCACCAAATCATTCTCAAGAACCCTAGGATAAGTAGGAATTCTCAGTGGGATGACACATGATGAAATGTCTTTATGCAGACCTCACTCAATCGTTCGAACCCTTTAGTATTGAACGTGTATCATATCTATCATGTACCTGGATAGGTTGGTATGCCTCAATAAATACTTTGATACCGACATGTCATCCAACCAGAGCAATAGGTATAACTAGATTAGTATAGACCTTAGTATATGAGGTGAGAACACCTTTCTTAATATGTTCTCAAACTATGTCCATAGAATAGTCGCATCGTTGTAAGATCTGTTATCTAAACCCCGCTATCCCTCTAATGATTTGTGTAGAAGGATCACTACCAAGAACAACATCAGATATTTTTCTACCAAAAATAGATTGAAAAAAATAAACACTTCATGCCAATCCTCAACTTTCTAATGGCCAGTCTCACCTCGGAACAAATAAGGTCTCTATCTCTAAAACTAATGAGTCATGCCTATCTTGTGATCCTCATCCTCTAGTACAGTGGGTACAACGTTCTGCTCTACCCTTGGTAGTATATATGGTTCACCACCTAGAGGTAACATATGGGGAACTATTCCATGTATTGAAGCCTCGTTACTATGGGGGAATCCTTATGGTCAAGTTTTTGAATCTATGATCATATGTGTCATGGAGGAATAATGAAAGAAAACAAGATGTACCATGGTTAATGAGTATATCTAGAGAGATGACTCGGAAAGGAAAAACCTATAACTCATTCCTAAATGATGAATGTACGATATTTTTTCTGCAATCAGTGCTTTCATATACTGAGTTAATAATTAAGTTATCATGGTCCTTGTGTATGGATATGTCAGATATTGTACAAAAATTATAGTCTATGTCCTAAAATCCAAACTCAAAAAACATAACATTTTATCCCTATACAAAACACAAAGACTCTAGGTCCTATTGGAGGAAGGAGAACCTTTGGTACCACTATGTCACAACCTATCCTAGTAGGGCCCACACTGTAACTCCCCAATCTCATCCCCAATATTTTAGGGGTAGGAGACTAGCACTGAGTAGGAATATCACTAAAATGGGATGCATTTCATATGAAACATTATGCACACACACATCTCCAAGATGTCAAGATATTGAAATGTTAAAAAACACTTTGTCAACAATGCATGAATTGCACAATATCCCACAATCAGAGTATGATAGAAATTAATGTAAAGTAAACATGTCATGTTGACAAGACCATGAAAGAAGATTTTGTGACCATAATTCAAGCATGTAAGAAAAAGTTATTGGGATTACTGTCTGTAGCCATAGGAACACACCATGGTCAGTTTGGTATCAAAAATAATAGTCTCACCCTAGTATTCCTAGGACTCTATCAATGGGTCGATCATCTGCACAACGCCTGACAGATAAAGGTAAATCCTTTATTGGGGTGGGCATAATTCTACTCATTAGGACGCCCCTAAATAGAAAAATAATACCATAAATGAATGATACTATCTCCTCTACAAAAGTACATGACATACAGAACATAGAGCAGGATTATCTAAATACCCTCAACCATGACCCATCATCTAGTGGTATGTCACAAACATTGAATATCAACACTAGGAATTCATCATGAAGATTCCATGAATTATTCATTTGGGATAACAAACTCTTGAGTCTAATAGTACTGATGACGTCCATCTAAGAGGTACTGCTCATCAGGTCCAATCATGAGAGATATATGATGATATATCTAAAGAGAGATATGATATAATACAATAGATGTGGTTCACATTCAAGGCCATGGGTTGATACCAACAACTCAATCTGGATTAACCTACCCTATAGAGGATCAGCGCCCACGTAGTGTTGGTCACATCAATACCGATAACTCCACCTAGGAAATGAAGAAAGAATATAGGATCCAACTCCTGGCCTATAAGGGGATTAAAACCACTCTATTCAAAAATTCTCGTAGAAGGGTTTATAGTCCTATGAGTAGGAAATCATCCATACATAACCTCAAGGAAATGATTCAGGGAACAAAACCTAATGAATATTGTCCACCATATGCGGGAAAAAATGAATCATTCCATGTAGAAAGGGGTGCATGGTGTGGAATAGGGTCACATGTTGTGTACCTTGATAATGGGTACTACCCGTTTACAACATCCTGTGACTTCAGAACATTTCATATAGAATATGGGTATATGGTGTGTAGTATAGGGTACATACCATGATCTTTAGTCCAGGGTTCACATCGGTACACCGGCCGTGTGCCAGTACACAGCGTTAACCCATGTAACCTTTTTTTCTACCATTACAAGGGGATATCCAAGTATCTGTTTCAGGCCATGCTATGTGGGGGAGTACACACAATGTTTTTAACCCATGTATTCCACCATATTCTTGTGTACCTCCCAGAGTTCACATTGAGTGGTTCAACGATGAGCATGTTCCAAGTAGCCTATACTACACTGTTGGCGCCAAAAATATGGCCCGAAAGGAAGGAACGAAAAAGACAGCCGGCATGCTGCATCGCGAAGCACAGCCGCGAAGCACAGCCGCGAAGCCCCTCCGCGAAGCGCCCCCAGCCCTGGCGGCGCCGCGAAGCACCAGAGGCGGTGATCCTCCGCGAGCGCGTTTGACGTTCGCGAGCCGCCGCGAAGCACCAGAGGCGGTGATCCTCCGCGAGCGCGTTTGACGTTCGCGAGCCGCCGCGAAGCACCAGAGGCGGTGATCCTCCGCGAGCGCGTTTGACGTTCGCGAGCGCGCCGCGAAGCACCAGAGGCGGTGATCCTCCGCGAGCGCGTTTGACGTTCGCGAGCCGCCGCGAAGCACCAGAGGCGGTGATCCTCCGCGAGCGCGTTTGACGTTCGCGAGCGCGCCGCGAAGCTCAAGAGGCGGCGCGCAAGCCCTGCATCGCGGCGCCCCTTCCCTATAAATACTCGACTCCCCCTGAGTCCCGGGGACGGACAATCCGACCTTTCGGCTTCTCCTCTCCCGAATCGCGAAGCAAGCTTTGCCCCGGGAATCATGAGCTCCGCGAGGTATTTCTACTTCGCGAGACGACTCTGATTTGTTTCGTTCTGAGCCCCTCTTCCGAGAGGGATGCCCTTCGCGAAGCCCAAGGGCGTTCGCAAAGGAAGGGGATTCCCAAGGGAACCCGGGCAGCCGCGGAGCACTCGTGCTTCGCGAAACACCCAACCCATGCTAGTAATCCCTATGCCAAGGCAGGATAACTATGCATCGCGAAGCACTTTGCTTGGCAGGACCCTGCTTCGCGAACCACTCCTTCGCGAGGCAGTGCTCCGCGAACACTGTTCCACTTCGCGAAGCACCTCCCACTTCCACCTATGCCCCATGCTAAGGCCAAGGCACCCCACTTCGCAAAGCACACTCCTCTGCTTAGCGATTCCTCCTTCCGTGCGACCCTCCAGGTTTGCACGATGTGATTTCAAAGTCCCATGGACAACACCTCCCGTAGCGTTGCTTCGCCCAATGCTCCTTCGCATAGGCACGCTAACGGCTATTGCTTCTTCGCATAGCCACGCTAACGTGGACCCCTCGATGATTCCTCCCGCGACCCCCTTTTACCATGGCCTTACCGACACCTTCCCTTCCCCAAGGACCAGAGGGTACCGGTTATGTAAGCCCTAGGGGTGTGGAGTGAACCCACCTCGTCCGAGCTGCAGGACGTTAAACTGCCAAGCACCACGTCCTCAACACATGACGTTAAACTGTGACCCAACCTCGTCTCCCTCACGAAGGGTTTCCCCACGTCGAACATTTTTTACACCGCTCGTCTCCACGGGAATGGAACTCTTCCGCACATGGAATGAGATCCTCCTTGTCGAAGTGGTGTATGTTCGCAGGGGAAGGGTCGCCTCAGAGCGTAAATCCCTAACCTTTGGTACGGATGATTGCACCCGTGCATCTCGGTACTTCCCCACTACCAAGGTCAGTGGAGGACGTGATAGGGAACGAGGCACCTCCCATCGCCGGACCAAGGTCCATCTTCCCCGCGCTTCATCGCGCCATGGGCCTCCATCCTGGAGTAAGCCCCAACACCATGGGCCGCTCAACGCGTAAGCCCCATTTCGCTTCTCACGGACGCACCCTTCGCGACGTGATCGTCAGGTCCTTGCAACCTCTTGTTTCTCACACCGAGCATGACTCACGTGGGCTTAGAGTGAGCACCGACCCTGACAAACCATTTGAACTACGAGGTCTTTGATCCATGTCAAGGCATGGTACGTAGGAAGCCTCCACGAGGTTCAAGCCCACCATCAGTGGACCAAGGTCTACTCCCCATTTGAACTACGAGGTCTTTGATCCATGTCAAGGCATGGTACGTAGGAAGCCTCCACGAGGTTCAAGCCCACCATCAGTGGACCAAGGTCTACTCCCCATTTGAACTACGAGGTCTTTGATCCATGTCAAGGCATGGTACGTAGGAAGCCTCCACGAGGTTCAAGCCCACCATCAGTGGACCAAGGTCTACTCCCCATTTGAACTACGAGGTCTTTGATCCATGTCAAGGCATGGTACGTAGGAAGCCTCCACGAGGTTCAAGCCCACCATCAGTGGACCAAGGTCTACTCCCCATTTGAACTACGAGGTCTTTGATCCATGTCAAGGCATGGTACGTAGGAAGCCTCCACGAGGTTCAAGCCCACCATCAGTGGACCAAGGTCTACTCCCAATTTGAACTACGAGGTCTTTGATCCATGTCAAGGCATGGTACGTAGGAAGCCTCCACGAGGTTCAACCCACCATCAGTGGACCAAGGTCTACTCCCCATTTGAACTACGAGGTCTTTGATCCATGTCAAGGCATGGTACGTAGGAAGCCTCCACGAGGTTCAAGCCCACCATCAGTGGACCAAGGTCTACTCCCCATCCGAACTACGAGGACTTTGATCCGTGTCAAGGCATGGTACGTAGGAAGCCTCCACGAGGTTCAAGCCCACCATCAGTGGACCAAGGTCTGCTTTCACGTCGGTTTACCGACAAACTCCCCATTTGAACTACGAGGTCTTTGATCCATGTCAAGGCATGGTACGTAGGAAGCCTCCACGAGGTTCAAGCCCACCCGTCTTTCACGTCGGGTTTCACCCCCGTCCAGCACGACGTTAAACTGCACCCCGGTCCAGTGGTAAGCCATTGCGACTCACCATTTGAACTACGAGGTCTTTGATCCATGTCAAGGCATGGTACGTAGGAAGCCTCCACGAGGTTCAAGCCCAACAATAGTGGATCAAGGTCCCTCACTTATGTCGGCTCACCGACACCCACCACCCGTCGTTTATTCACGTCAGGGTTCATTACCGTCCCGCATGACGTTAAACTGTATCATTTGAACTGCGAGGACTTTGATCCATGTCAAGGCATGGTACGCAGGAATCCTCCCAGAGGTTCAAGCCCAACCCCCACCAGACCAAGGTCCACCCTCATGTAGGTACGCTGACGATGCCCATCGGACCAAGGTCCACCATCACGTCGGTTTACCGGCACCATCCCGAACTACGCGGACTTTGATTCCCTGCCACGGGGATACGTAGGAAGCCCCTTTAAGGCTCAAGCCCAACTTCGTCGTCACCACCCCTGCGATGGTCCCATTCCATTCTCAACCGTCTCCGCGAGACGTTAAATTCGCGACCTACCTCGTGGTAAACACGAGATGCCTGAGGAAAACCTCGGATGGAACGCCTTTGGCGTAACCGTCTTTGCTAGACGTTAATCTTGCAAACATACCCTGTGTTGAACACGGGAAGCTGAGGAAAACCTCAGGTACGTGTCTATGACATGTAACCCCCCGCGCTCGATGTGGGATGCCTCGGGTTTCCACGCCCTTGAGAAGCCTCGTGATCGAGGATAACAGACAGACATGCCAGGTACCCCAGCATCCAGACACGCTACCGATGCCTCGAACGTGATTACTCCCCTGACCGAAGGTAGCTGCCCTGACTGGACCCTTTGGAATGTCCCGACAGAAGCAGCGTAATTAACCGGTGTCCATGACAATATGGCACTGGGAAGAGTTTCACGAACTACGTATTAAATCTATAAGGGAGACCCGGACTAGGTGACGAGTTCTGAGGAGGAATCCACAGGAGGAAGAACCGACATCCCATCATCCCGTTTCGATCAAGGAGCAGACGTACCTGAACAAGGAACGAATGCCGCCCGCCTTTGGAAAGCGGGAATGCGGGGCAACGAAGCCGCGCGTCCCCCTCCTCCGCGGACGGATGCGCGCGCGCCCCGGCGAAAGCGTCGGAAACAGAAATGGTGAACCCGACGTGAAATTCTTCTCCTCAGCATGGAGATTAGTAGCGTTCGAGACACCGGTAGATTGACGTGTCACCGGATCCAGGTATCCGGTGCCTGGCCCCGCCAAGCAAATGGCGGGCCTATCGTGGAACTCACCAGAAGTCGGGGTAGTAGAACGTGGGGCGCTCCGCTCTGCAGCGTGTTGGCGTGGATCCTTCTCACAGACATGGGGATGGAAGAATGCTGGGGCACTGGCTGTCAATCACTTTCCTCTCAGTACTGATGAGTTGATCCCTTCGTTTGTCAGGAATCAGGTTGCTATGCGGTCACCATCCGCTCCTCGCCCGCGCAGGGGCAGGGGCGACACCACTACGACCACCCCACATGGCGCCACTACCGCCACGATGGCTGGCACGTCGCGGGAGGCGGGACGTCCACGTCCCCTTTCCCCATCAGAGGTCATCCAACGAAGGGTGATCAACAGCCTCGTGCGCAGGTATGAGGAACAAGGGGTCATCCCGACCAGGGATATGGCCCGTTTGGACCTGGAGGCTTCCAGGCCCCGCCGTCAACGCCGCCCTAACAGGCCGCGCAGGGAGCCCCCGCTCCCCACCCAGACATTCAATCGTTTCGGGAGCCTATCCCCGGAACGCCTTGACGACTCTTCGCCTTATGCTGAAGAGGCAGGTGCGGTCCGGCTCAGCCCGCTCAGGGCCCCGACCCAGGAATCCCAGGCGAGAGCTCCCGTCCGGCCACGTCAGCGCCGCCGTCCGGCCCCGCAGGAAGAACAGGTAGACTACGTCCCTGCACCACCTGCACCGGCCCGCCTGACCCGACGTCAGCGCCGGGCCCGGGCTGAGGACGCTCGCCTAGCCGCGTCCACGTCGACAGCTACAGTGGCCCGAGCCACCGCCGACGTACATTATGAAGCCCCCGCCTACATTGAGCAGGGGCACCCCTTCGCCCAACCAGGATCGAGACCCCAACCGCCCTGCGGGCAGGTCGGGTTGACTCTTCGGGTTGCAGGCCCAAGTAGTGATCGCCGCGAGTTAACCCGCGGTGATGCCACCCCGTACGGAGGTCCTCCCCGTACCACCACTCCACAGAGCGTGGGCCTTCCCCGCTCCGAGGTTCGTCGTGGAGGCATGCTTCATGCCGCCCCCATCCTACAGGAAGACCTGCCCCGGGGCAGTGATGCTCAGCGCGGAAACACTTCCCGCGCCCGCGGTACAGGGTATGAAGTCCGTCCTTCTGAAGGCATCATCCATCCGGTCCTTCGACGTGGGGGTCCCCCCTACGTCCTCTCTGCGACTGACGAAGGTCCTCCTCGCCCCAGCAATTTGAGGAGTGAAGGTCAGCCTCGCTCCACTCGCATCGACCGTGGAGGCCTTCCCCATGCTCCTGCCGGTTCCAACAGAGGCCCCGCCCTCGTGGGTACTGTTCATGGAGGTCCTCCCCATGTACCCTTTGATATTTGCCCTGGTTCCCCTCGCACCCCGGCTGTCTCAAGTGGGGGCCCTCTCCGCCACGTCGCTAGCGCCGCCCCAGAGCTGCCTGATAGGGGTCAACCCTGTCCCGAAGAGCCACCCAGGGGCAGAAGAGCGGGTCGTCGCCGCCACGGGAAGAATCTTGGGAAGGCCCAGGGGGGGATCAAACCTGCCCGCTTCTCCGATTCGGAAGCGGAATGCGATTCAGCGATGGAACCTTCTCCCAGCTCCTCCGTATCAAGGACTGGGGCAGGAACCAGACGCGTCAGCCTCGTTCTCCCCGAATTTGAGGTCCATCGGATTCCCGTCTCTCTCCGCAGGTACATCCAGGAGGAATAAATCCTGGGAATTCCGCAGGTTTCGACCGCGCAGTCACCGCCACCGTCGCCCGAAGCGCCCTCTTCCTCTACCCGGGATCCCAAGGAGCTGTTTTGGGGGTCAACGGTGGTAGAGCCACGACATGACCGGACACCGGTAACGGCGATTCCCGTACCCGAAGTAGCGGCTATTAGCCCGTCCTATCGTGACGTTGTGGTCAGGTCACCTTGCTCTTCAGAGGAAGGCCCAGAGTACGGTGGCCAGTCTGCTCGCTTGCCGTATTCTCCGCCGCCGAGTTTGCTATCCCAGAGGTCCGCCTCGGTGCCGCTACCGGTCCCTCAGCCACCCCCGGTTGATGAGTGGGGAAATGTAGGGCCGAGCTCTGAGGATGAACCCAGGAGCTTCTGGAGTATTCTTGCAGCGGACTATTTCCCAGAGAAGTTCTGGCCCGCGGCAGCGTTGAATTTCCGCATACCCGAGTCGCATACCCCTGAAGAAGTAGGATGCCTTTGTCGGACCCTGTGGGCGACGCACTTCCGCCTCCGTTGGGAACGGGTAGTGTACCCCAGGAGTCGGGAGCACTTCGAGGAGATTGGCAAACAGTGCCGCCTGATTGATGCAGCGGTGCTCCTTGTGGCCCAGCACCCCGAGTCGCCCGGTCATCAGGGTGCCCTCCAACGAAGATGCGTTCAGAGTTTCAAGGCACTCCGCAAGATTGTCAGGGAAGCTACCCCCCATGTGCAAGTCCGTGGTTGGGGACGCTATGCCGCCCTCCTCTTCAACCCTATTCTACGACAGCCTGATTCGCTATGCGACATTGAGGATATGCCCTCAAGAGGGGTCACAGTCCACATGGCCGACGTTGTGGATAAGGAAGATGAGCTTGAGTTCCTTGATGGGGACTTACCACCCGAGTGCGTACCGCCACTACTCGACCCATCAGGGAGAGTCACCCGTCATCAAAGGAACCTGCTAGGCCTCCCTCTACCCACCGAGTCACTGGCGCTCGGTCGAAGCACTGGCAAGGGTAAGGAGCACGTCGGAATAGCCAAGCACTCCGACCCGTCCGCCTCCGTGCAGAAAACGGACGAAGATCCTGAGAAAGCCACGTTGCGCCAGCAGCTTGCTGAACAGAAGAGGTTGGTCGACGAACTCTTGGCTGAGCGCGCTGCAGAGCGACGACCCGACTACGGTAATCCCAGGCCGGGACAGCAGGGGCAGGAACAATTTCCCCCTGGTGAGATGCCTCCGGGCAACCCTGATCATGCTACTGCCGCGGACAGGGTGGAAGCCGGAACGTACGGCAAGAGGGCGCGATACGTCTCGCCAAACCCCCCTGAGCGACGGGGCAATCTGAAGAATCCAATCCGGGTTCCCCCAGTCGCCCAACAGGTCATTCAGCCAGTTGACCCGCGGGCAGCAGAAGCCGTCTACCGCGTTGAAGAACCTGGCAATGCGCTTGTGGTTAGGGATCCCCGTCAAGACAGGGACCCCCACCCGGAGGACCTTATTGCGGCACTCACAGCCCGCCTCGAGGCGTTGGAGACACGGCAGGTGGCGGTCCCACCCGATGGCAAGCCTTATCCCGCGTGGGTGGATGATATGCCCGCGCCTCCGGGTTTTGGGAACCCCACTTTCTCGCCTTTTAACGGGACAGGGGACCCACCCCAGCACTTGGCTCATTTCTCTTCCAGGTGCGGCCCCATGTTGGGGACCCCGGCTCAGCAAGAAGCCGCTAAGCTCCGATGTTTTGTACAGACGTTGGAAGGTCCGGCATTCGTCTGGTACAACCAGCTCCCCATCGGATCAGTGACCGGCTGGGAAGACCTTCGCCGGCAGTTCTTGTACCAGTTCAGCTCCACCACGCGGAAGACCAGCATCGCGGACCTCTTTAAGTGCAAACAGAGGCCTGATGAGCGGGTTGCGGACTTCATCGCCCGGTGGAAAGGACTTACGTATTCTCTCGATATGCCACTGACTCAGGAGCAATTACTGACGATGTGTGTGGGGAACGTAAAGACAGAGCTGGTACCCTCCCTGATTTCCCAGAATTACCCTGGGGGGTTCAGAGATTTCTCGGATAAGGCCCAGCGCCTCGAAGAGGCCCTGCAACAGGCTAGTCAGGCACGTTTGCTGCCCCCAATGATCCCAGCCAGGAGGGCCGCCAGGGCTGAACCCGCCGCAGTGGCTCAAATAGAAGCCCCGAGGCAGCTGGAATTGCTACCGGCGGTACCACCCCCGCAACCCCGCAGAGGTCCTCCACCTCAAGCACAGGCTCCTGCTCAGCAGCGACCGCCTCAGAACCGACAGGTTCCCCCGCGCAACGCGCCACCGCCACCTAGGCGAGACAACCAGGCGCCGCCCCCTCGGCAGGCCCCTCCGGTCCCTCGACAGGATCAGGCCCCCAGGGCTCCTTACCCGGAAAGAAAATACCATACCTATTCGTTCAACGAAAATCAGGTCCCTGGTTACTTCCGAAGTGCTCTGGAGCAAGGGATTGTGCGTCTGCCTGAGTGCAGGAGACCGGCAGAGGCGCATCTCACTGATCACCCCAACTACTGCCCTTATCATCGGATCCTGGGGCACACCCTCAAGCGATGCTATGTGTTTAAAGACTGGCTTCAGGACCAGGTCAACAACAACATAGTCAAGCTGGGCCCAGCGCCAGCTCAGGTGGCAGGCGTCTTTGCAGGATCAGAAATCGGCAGTGACAGCGAGGGTGAGTGGCAGCAGGTCCCTAGCCGCGGGTCCCAGAAATACGACAACTGGATGGCTCGAAAAACTGTCATCCGTGCCCAGGGTATCATCCGGGCACGCCTGAAGCAGCCGGAACCTTCAGAAGAAACAGCCGGTGCCTCAGCATCGTCCTCGCAATCGACCTCTACCCAAAAGGGCAAGCAGCGACGACGTAAGAAGAAGCAACGTGCACCGCCAGTGCCGTCGTCATCCCGCACTCTTGGCGACTTTATGCCTCCTGAAATGGGCATTCCCCCCAGAATCCGCCCAGCGGTGGATGACTCTTCGAGTGATAGTCAAGGGTACGCTTCGGTTAACACCGTGGAGCTGGTAAAGCCCTATATGACCCCCGATGAGGGGGAACCCCAGGCAGACCGCCCCAATGTTTCCAGCCGACGTCAACGTCGGCGGAATCGCAATTGCGCCGGTCACCGAGGTGTGTCAGCAGGCACTTGTGACCAAGCCGTGCACGCTACCGAGACGAGGCAGCAGGCTCAGCGCAGATCTCAGCACGCGCAGACCCATTCAGCACCCTCGGCTCTACCTCCACCGCCATTCGTGTTGCTGGATCAGGGAGAGCCGCCTCGTTCGTATCACAGCCAGTCTCGCCCGGCGACGGGCCAGCTCCCGCTGTTCAACCTTAGCCCGGCGACTACTCCCCAGGCTTCTACTAGCAGGCAGCAGGATGTACCCAGTGCTAGCCGACCGCCAGTTCAGCCAGCAGGACCCGCTATGCCTCCAAATGCCGAAAAACCCCCTGTAAGCAGAGGTGCGCGTTTGGCACGCAAGTATGATGTCCTAAAGCACTTAGCCGGCATTCCGGCGAGGCTTTCCATCCTTGAGGCCCTGCGCTTGTCATCCGAGATGCGCGAGGCACTTGCCGAGGCCCTAAGGAGCCCCCTCCAGTTCGAGACGGAAGTGGCAGCCGCGGAGGCCTTCCATACCGAGACGATTGAAAACGCCGAATGTCAGGCGGTTATCTCGTTCTCTGGTGAAGACGAAGACCCTCCTATACAGGGGCACATTCGCCCACTGTATGTCACTGGCCACTTTAACGGTGTGGAAGTCCGTCGCTGCCTCGTTGACACGGGTTCTGGAATCAATCTAATTCCGACCCGGACGTTGCGAAAACTGGGTTTGTCTGAAGGTGATTTGACTCCCTCTGACCTCAGGATTCAGGGGTACGACAGGACAGAGCAAACCCCGGTCGGCAAGATCCGCCTGAAGACCCAGTTCGGTGGCTTAATTGCCAGCACCGAGTTCATGGTTGTTTCTCAGGACACCGCCTACAACGCACTGATGGGTAGGCCATGGCTCCATCTGCATGCTGCGGTCCCCTCATCGTATCACCAGTGCCTTAAGTACTCGCTCAACGGTCGAGTAGGCGTGATCCAAGGAGACGCGTCCCCCTTTGCTTCTTGTGAGGCCCGCTATCTGGATGCGGGTTATTACAAAAGCAAAGACAAGCAGATCCTGGTCAGCGAGGATGAGCCCGCTCCAATCACAAGTGATCCCTGGGCAAGCATGGACGACGCCTACATCCTCCCGATCCACCGGTTGGAGGCCACGACCCCCGACATGGGACAATGTTTTGTTGTTTCGGGTACGCAAGGAAGGCATGTTCCCGCGTCCAAGCGACGGCGGAGAATCACCTCGTACTCCTACACCAACCAGGCTCGGGTCATCCCGGAATCTCCTACCCCTGTACGGTACCGGGATGTCAGGCTCATGACAACAGCGGTGCGCCATACGTGTCTATTTCGCCGGGATGGAATCAACCGACTCGGGCCGACACGTCACCACTGCTTTGATATCGTCAAGCGTGGCCCCTTAGGACGAAGGCCGGATGGGATAGGGTCAAATGCATTCATTGCTATGGTCTCCACGACGAGTGAGTCTCCTGATGTGATGACTGCTGCTGCCCAAGCCGGCACCAGCTGCCCCTCGGGTTTTGAGAGCCCAGAAGCACCTTCCGTCACGGAAAGTTTCCCCCCGGCTGGGGAGGAAGACTTGGAGGATGCTCCCCCAGCCTTTGAAGAAGGCGTCTCTACCACGGTTGATGAGCTGGTACAGGTGAACCTTGGCAGCAAGGCAGATCCAAGACCCACATTGATCAGTGCGGCCATGTCCCTCGAGGAGCGACAGCAGTATGTAGACTTCCTCAAACAGCACCGCGATGTGTTTGCCTGGAGTTACGATGAGATGCCAGGACTGGATCCCCAAGTGGCCGTCCACCGTCTGGGCCTCCCGGTAAAACATCGTGGGTTTAAGCAGCCTCCCAGGAAAATGCACCCTTCCCATGGTGCTATGGTTGAGGCTGAAGTTGATAAGCTAATCAAGGACAACTTCGTCAAAGAGGTCCAGTACCCCAAATGGCTCGCCAACATTGTGCCAGTCAGGAAGAAGAATGGGCAGATTAGAGTCTGCATCGACTTCCGCGATCTCAATCGCCACTGCCCAAAGGATGACTTCCCACTTCCAGTGACGGAGCTGTTGATTGACGCCACGGCCGGGTTCCAAGCCCTCTCTTTTATGGACGGATATTCCGGGTATAACCAGATCCGGATGGCCCCCGAAGATGAGGAGTCCACTGCCTTCAGGGCTCCCCAGGGTACCTTTTGCTACCGGGTAATGCCATTCGGTTTGAAAAATGCAGGTGCCACTTATCAGAGGGCTATGCATCGCATATTCAAACCGATCCTCGGGACATTGGTGGAATGCTACGTGGATGACCTTGTAGTCAAATCATATCAGCGCCAGGACCATCTCAAAGACCTTGAGAAAGTGTTCGGTTTCCTCCGTTCCCGTCACCTGAAGATGAACCCGCTGAAGTGTGCCTTCGGGGTCACCTCCGGGAAGTTTCTGGGCTTTGTTGTCAGATACCGAGGTATCGAGATCGACCCGGAGAAGATCAAGGCCATCAGCCAAATGCCTCCCCCGAGCAACATTCGGGAGCTTCGAGGCCTGCAAGGCCACTTAGCCTATATACGCCGATTCATTGCGAATCTGGCCGGCAAGTGTAAGCCCTTTTCTCGGCTCATGAAGAAAGGCGCTGCCTACGAATGGGATGAGGAGTGTCGGATCGCCTTCGAGGAAATCAAGCAGTACCTGCTCCAACCTCCGGTCTTGATGCCACCCGTCTCTGGAAAGCCGCTGGTCCTTTACGTGACCGCCCTGGAAAGATCCCTCGGCGCGCTGCTCGCCCAGAAGAATAACGAGGGCACTGAGAACAGTCTCTACTATCTCAGTCGCATGCTTCTCGATACGGAGGTCAGATATTCCCTTATCGAAAAGAGCTGCCTTGCACTCGTCTTCGCCGTGCAGAAGTTGCGACACTACCTGCAACACCACGAGGTGCAATTGATCTCTCGGGTGGATCCGCTGAAGTACATCCTGAACCGCCCCATGCTGACTGGCCGACTAGCGCGGTGGGCAGTAATTCTCCAGCAGTTTGACATCAGGTTTGTGCCTCAGAAGGCCGTCAAGGGACAGGCATTGGCAGACTTTTTAGCTGCCCATCCAACCTCCGCGGATCAATCCCTGGACCTGGATTTCCCCGATGAGACGATTCTCTCGGTCGATCACGCTGTCCCGTGTTGGCAAATGCATTTCGACGGCGCCTCCCGGAGCCCCACCGGTAGAAGGCTCAACGACCCCAAGCTCAACAGAGTGGGTCTGGGTATTGTTTTCATTACCCCGACGCAAGCCGTCCTGCCGTACTCCTTCCTGCTGTCAGAAGGTTGTACGAACAACGAGGCAGAGTACCAAGCTCTCATCACCGGCCTCGAGTTGGCCCTCGAGATCCATGTACCCCATCTACATGTGAAAGGAGATTCTGAGCTGGTAATCAAACAGGTTAATGGCGACTACGTCGTCAGGAAGCCAGAGCTTGCACCGTTGCTGGAGTACACCCTCCTCCTGATGGCCCAGTTCTCTTCTCGGCCAGAGGTTACCCATGTCCCGCGGTCGCAGAACGGCCAAGCGGACGCCCTAGCTGGCTTAGCCGCATCGCTCGCAGAACCCGAGCAAGATGATTTGGTCATACACGTGGCCCACCGGAGAGTCATTGCTCCCGTCACCCAAGAGGACCGTGATAGCCTGCGGGTAAGTCATCTCACCGCCGGACCCTCCGTATCGGAAGTCCCGGGTTCGTCGGATGCAGTGGTTGAAACGACCCCCGATTGGAGAGCACCTTTTGTCGAGTATCTCCAAAATGGTCAGCTCCCGGACAACCGGGCCGAGCGCGAGCGAATTCGACGCCGCGCGCTTCAATTTACCCTCCAGAGTGGCCCCAGTCTTGAGCAGACCCTCTATAAACGGAGTTTTGATGGTGTCCTCCTCCGTTGCATCCAAGGAGTAGAGATACCTCAAGTTATGCAAGAGGTTCACGCCGGTTCCTGTGGCGCCCATCAAGCTGGGCCGAAGCTGTCCCATCAAATCCGGAGGCTAGGGTACTTCTGGCCCTCCATGATCCACGATTGTATTGGATACGCCAAGAGATGCCACGCGTGCCAAGTGCACGCCAACTTCTTGCATCGGCCGCCAGAACCCCTCCACCCCACCAAGTACTCTTGGCCATTTGCGGTATGGGGACTCGATGTAGTGGGACCGTACCCGCCGGCAACAGCCCGCCAGTGTAGGTTCATCCTGACTGCTACAGATTTCTTCTCCAAGTGGGCAGAAGCAGTTCCGCTCAAAGAGGTCAAGGCCCGTTCCGTCGTTGACTTTGTGAGCTCCAACATCATCCACCGGTTTGGGGTCCCTCACGCCGTCCTCACTGACAACGGCACCAACTTCCGAGCAGCTGAATTGAAGAAATTGTACGCTAAGTACGACATCCGGTCAAACCATACCTCCCGCTACCACGCACAGGCAAATGGACAGATCGAGGCGTTCAACAAGACCCTCTCTAACATTCTGCAGAAGATGGTTGGTCAGAACAAGAAAAGTTGGCCGGACAAGCTCCCCAACGCCCTCTGGGCTTACCGGACGACAACTCGCAACTCTACCCAGGTGACCCCATATTCCCTGGTGTATGGAGCTGAGGCCGTCCTACCCATCGAGATCCAGCTGCCGTCGCTACGCACGGCCGTTTATGATCACCAGACATCAGATGAGGTAGCCGAGATCCGTCTAGCTGAGCTAGAAGCACTGGACGAGAACCGGCTTCGTGCCCTGCACAATCTGGAAAGGCATCAGGACAAGATGGCAAGAGCTTTTGACAAGAAGGTTCGTCTCCGCTCTTTTCTACAGGGTGACCTGGTGCTGGCCCTGCGAGCGCCAATGATTCCCGGAAGGAAGCCGCCCAAGTTAGAACCCAAATGGGAAGGGCCCTATATCATCCATAAGGTTTACCCCAATGGAGCTTACTCCTTGGTGACCACAGACGGAGAGCGTGTAACCCCTCCCACCAATGCCAGATTCCTCAAGCGATACTTCGCCTAGGGCACAAGATGGTCCCGCATGACCCTAAACTGCGAGACGGTCCCGCATGACCCTAAACTGCGACTTGGTCCCGCATGACCCTAAACTGCGAGACGGTCCCGCATGACCCTAAACTGCGACTTGGTCCCGCATGACCCTAAACTGCGAGACGGTCCCGCATGACCCTAAACTGCGACTTGGTCCCGCATGACCCTAAACTGCGAGACGGTCCCGCATGACCCTAAACTGCGACTTGGTCCCGCATGACCCTAAACTGCGAGACGGTCCCGCATGACCCTAAACTGCGACTTGGTCCCGCATGACCTTAAACTGTATCTCCGTCCTCACTGCAAGACGTTAAACTGCAAGTCAGTCAGTTCTTCCTGACCGAGGCTTCGCCTCAGGCCCCTCGGCCTCTTTGGGCCCCTGGCCCCGTCTCCACCGAGGTCTGGCCCCAGGCCCCCCTCGTTTCTCTCCGACTTACCCTCTTACGGGATTGTACGGTACAGTGCAGGACTACGTTCTCACGTTGAGATCATGACCATGCCGCACACGTCCCCGAACGAGATACCCCTCGTCCCGCATGACGTTAAACTGCATGTCAAGAACTACGTACGGCTTGATTCTCATCTTTATGGGATACGTAGGAACGCTCGGACGCCTCGTCTTGAGCCCAGCCCCAAGCTTCTCTCTTCCACTATTCCCCCTGGGAATGGTCTCCTTGGAGGATCTTTGTGTAGCAGGGCGTCGGCCTTCTTGGCCCCGCTCATGCAACCCCACTCACGCAAAGATTGTAAAGGTCGCACCATGCGCCCGCTCCGTTCTTCTACCCTCCCACGTCCTTACCGCATGACGCTAAACTGCATGGCCTTCAAGAACTACGTATGGCTTGATTCTCATCCTTATGAGATACGTAGGAACGCCCAGACATTTCGTCTGTTGGCCCAGCCCAAAAGCCGAAATCTTCCCCTCGGGTTAAGACACGGCAGGGCGCACATTTTTTGCCCCGGCCCATGTCGAGCAAGCCTCGACCCGGCTGCACGTCCCCCCCTGGAGGTGTTTGCCCCTTTCATGGATGGATTCACACCCGGAGGGACCCCCCAAGAACGGCCTGGATACAAAGCCCAAGGGCTCTCCTACCGATACGGGCCAACGCCCCCGAGGGTTTCTCAAGCAACAAATTGAAACAAGTCCCGCGTTGCCAATTTAGTCAGCGGTCGACCCTCAATTGTTGCCCCCATGCGGGTCACCATAGGAACGCTGTGTTTCGACTGTGGTCAACAGTGATTCATTCTGCCCCATCCTGAGGTGATAAACTTCCCCCAGGTGGTGCTAGTGATCGGGACCACAGCCCACAATTCCTCACCCGGAGCGTACGGTGTGGTGTGGGACTACGTCCTCATTTACGTCGGGATCATGTACCATGCCGTACAACTCCCCTTACGAGGCTCAGCCTCAGGCCCCTTGGCCTCCTTGGGCCCCTGGCCCCCCGTCCTCATGTAAAACGTTAAACTACAAACCGGTCCGGCCCTCCTGACCGAGGCTCAGCCTCAGGGCCCCTCGGCCTTTCTAGGCCGCGGCCCAGGACCTATCTTATAGGATTGTACGGTATGGTGTAGGACTACGTCCTCATTCACGTCGGTTTTTCGCCATACTATACACCTTGCTCAGGAGTATATTACTCCCCACCCAAGTCCCGCATGACGTTAAACTGCACTTCAAGAACTACGTGTGGCTTGATTCCCATCATAATGGGATACGTAGGACCACCTGGATGTCCAAAATCCGGGTCCAGCCCCATCTCTCGGGAATCCTCATCCCATCTTGGCCCCTTGGCCCATCCTTCCTCCATGAAGAGATCATATGGTGCGGTGTGGGATTATGTCCTCATCTACGAGGATCTTGTAGTGACCACGCCATGTTTCCCGCACCACCGAGCTGTTTCGTCGATCCCTTTTTCGGCTGTTCACCAATGTGCTTAACAGTACTCTGGTTCATTACCTGGAATGCCAAGCTTTACTCGGACACGTCCGCACCCGCTTTCCAGGCTTTGCGTATCCCCGCATCAGGGCTTTCACCATTTTCCACACCCGGAGGGACCCCCAAGTACGGCCTGGATACAAAAGCCCAAGGGCTCTCCTACCGATACGGGCCAACGCCCCCCGGGGTTTCGGACGACAAATCGATAAAATCCCGCGTTGCGAATATGGTCAGCGGTCGATGCTCGTTTGCTGCTCCCACCTCAGGCTAACGCGATACAGACGCTGTGTTTCCTTCAAGGATAACAGTTTTCCTCTGTCGTCACGCCAACCCATTAAGCCCAAATGCCGGGTACACAATTCACACCCTTCATCACTTCATCGTGTCCAAGTAGAATTTCGGGACTCTTGGTACTTTTTTCCCCCGTGCACGTCTGCACGTTTGAGGAACAAGCTACATCAAAGGTGTCCTTCAGAACTCTCTGCTGACTCCCCTTTAATGGATGCCCCAAGTGTTGCAATGAGGGTCCCCCCCTTGTTTCCCACACCGAGTTTATCTCACGTGGGCTTAGGGATTGGGTTGACCTCTGTGCTTACTTGGGAGTTGTCACCATCCACGGTCCGAGCTCTAAGACCATAAACTAAGACTCTCATCTGGAACTACGTTCGAGGCCCCTTGCCCCCGAGTCCAGCTTGAGTTCAGCGAATTTATCTCTCTAATC
The DNA here is from genome assembly GCA_963277665.1 of Viscum album. Lineage (NCBI taxonomy): Eukaryota > Viridiplantae > Streptophyta > Magnoliopsida > Santalales > Viscaceae > Viscum > Viscum album. Next base: position 2,129,412,081 of record OY728119.1, read on the forward strand.
CTGCCTTCAGGACCCTGATCACGGGACTGCGTGGCGCAGTGTGGGACTACGTCCTCGTTCACGTCAGGTACGCAATAGCTGCACTACGCACGCCCCATTCTGAGGTTCAGTCCTCCTGTCCCCTGTCCTGCATGACATTAAAAGGCACCCTTCAGAACTACGTGTGGCTTGATTCCCATCCTAATGGGATACGTAGGACCACCTGGATGTTCAAGATTCGGGTCCAGCCCCACCTCTGGGAGATATCCTGATTTCCCGGTCACCTAGACCATTTGGTCCATCCCTCTCCAGCGGGGGGTGCGTAGGTATGATACAAGGTTGTGGGCATCATGCCCCCCTTCCCCTGGGAATCTGCCATCTCTCGATCACCCTCAAGGTTGAGTCCCTTGGCTCCCCGCAGTGGTTCACCATGTGTTAAGAGTACTCTGGTCTAGGACCAAGAGTGTCAGATTCAACTTGGTCAAGTTCCTTCCACTTGCCAAGCTTCGTGTTCCCATCTATTCGGACTTTCATCATCTTTCACACCCGGAGGGACCCCCAAGTACGGCCTGGAAACTACGCCCAAGGGCTCTCCTACCGATACGGGCCAATGCCCTCCAGGGTTTCGGACAACAAATCGATAAAATCCCGCGTTGCGAATATGGTCAGCGGTCGATGCTCGTTTTGTTAGTCCTCATTTCAGGCTAACGCGACAGGATGCTGTGTTGCGAACATGGTCAGCAGTAATCCTCTGTCGTCACGCCAGCCCCTTCAGTCCTTGAATGTTGGTTGCATGATTCACATCATTTTCCACCCCATCATGTCCAGGTGGAATCTCGACACTTTTGGCGCTATCCCTCAGTGCACCTTTGCATGTTAGGGGGACAAAGCTGCAATCTGGCGTCCTTCGGGACTCCCTGGTCCGAGCTCTAAGACCATAAACTAAGACCCATTCGGGACTACGTTCAAATTCCCATCCTCATGGGACACGTAGGACCGCCCAGACGCCCTGTCTCTGGGTACAACCCATTCAGGAAGCCAGTCTCTCTCCCTGTTTCACCTCCGGATGGCGTACGATTTGATGTGGGATCATGTCTCTGTCAAATGTGTTTTATAAACACTGCGCACATTTCCCGCCTAGCATCGTCTCTGCTACGTCTGCGCCGCGTGACGATAAAATGCATGCTTGGTCCTATCATACGACCCTAAACTGTGACATTATCGTCCTGGCCGCACGACGAAAAACGGCACCGCATTATGGTGACCTCGCTGTAGAGGACATCACGTTGGGTACTGGCCACGCGCCATGCCATTTGTCAACGCCCATCACGGCTTGATTCTTGTGGCGACATCACGACCTACAGTTCTAGGCCTGTCGCTTCACAAAAAAAAAACCATTCACCTCGAAGAACAAACAAGATACATCAAATTCCGCTTCTTTTAGTGCAAGGGCCACGTCCGCACTTCCCCTTTCCCCTGGCACTGGTACCTTACCCTGTCACCTTCCAGAACTACGTACGGCTTGATTCTCATCCTTATGAGATACGTAGGAGCGCCCGGGTACTTCCCCGCGGGTCCAGCCTAACCCTTGAGTTCGGTCCCTCGACTCGAGCTCATTCACGTCAGGTTGTGATGTCATGCGTCCCCTGATCCCCTTTTTCCAATCCATGGTCCGAAGTCTATGACCATAAACTAAGATCTCCCCAAGGGAAAGGAATCTGCTCCCTCTCTCTAATACGTTTCGTTGACGTATTCAGATGTGTTTTGACAAAAAGCCCGAAGCATGGGATTTTCACAGGGACATTCCCCTCATCCCATGACCAAGCTTCGTGAGCTCACTATTTGGATCCTCATCCTCTTCCACATCCAAAAGGACCCTCGGACGACGTGGATACTAAGCTTAAGGGCTCTCCATGAATGCTGGACCTAAGGGCCCTACAATCGTTTCGGGCCAACGTCCCTGCGGATAATCGACAACATTTGTGACACGGTCCCGTGTTTCGAATACGGTCAACGGTCGACCCTCATTTGTTTGTCCCCATTTCAGGCTAACGCGATAGGATGCTGTGTTGCGAATATGGCCAGCAGTAGTCCTCCATCGCCACGCCGTCACCATCGTGATCCGAATCTCGAGCGTCATGATTCACACATTTCCACTCCCTCATGTTCAAGTGGAACTCCACCATACTCGGCTCTTTCTCTTCGCGCATCTAGATGCGCTGAATGATCATGTTAGTGTCATTGGGCCGGTAGTCACCGAGCATCCCTTTACCCTCGCCTTCCCCTCTCTGCATCGGGAAATTCCCACCACTACTGCTTGTTTCCCACACCGAGCACGACTCACGTGGGCTTAGTAGTTTTGGCTGGATGTGTACCAACACAGTCAGGCTGCTCCTCGTCCTGCATGACGTTAAACTGCACCTTCAGAACTACGTATGGCTTGATTCCCATCGTCATGGGATACGTAGAGACACCCAGGCATTTCACCTAGGGTCCAGCCCCAGGAATCGCAAAATCCTATTCCTCCTCATTTCCAGCCCTCGCCAGAGAGGCCCTATCTGGAAGAAAGAATGATCTGTGATCAGGCCGATGCGCCCATCTGGCGTACACCCACCATGGTGGTGTAACTACTGAAGTGTTGGATTCTGTTTGAACAAACCATCACTCCATATTCCACGCTTTGCGTGCCCCTTATTCGGACCCTCGTCTTCTTTCATGTCTGGAAGGACCCCCTAACAGTAAGGATGTCTGACCTATGGTCCACCAACTGTCCTGGGCCAACGTCCCGAAAGATTAATCGACAACAAATTGATAAAATCCCGCGTTGCGAATATGGTCAGCGGTCGATGCTCACTTGTTGTCCCCGTTTCAGGCTAACGCAGTAAGGATACCGTTTCTCCGCCACGGCTAACGGTTGTCCTTTATTGTCACGCCGCCTCCATAGCGTTCCGAATTTGGGCATCGTGATTCACACTCCCCATTTTCATCTGTTTGAACTGATTTCAGCGCCCCTGGCGTTGCCCTGTCCGTGCATAAGAGCACGTCGAAGAGACAGTGGTTCGGCTATCCTGGAAATTCCTCCTCCGATCAAGCCTTCCCCATCTTTCGGGAATCTGGACTGGTTTGAGAGAATTGTCGTCAAACGTCCCGCAAACATTGCAGGGATGTAACAAGGCAATTCAACAGTGGATATTGTGCGTACTACGGAACTCAAAACAAAGGAGAAAGAAAGAGTTGAAGCACAAAAGTGTTAATAAAAGTTTCTTCGGGTTCGCTACAATACTCGGGGGTTGACTTCCCCCATGGACGGGTTGACTCCGTCAAAAGAGCGTTGCAGCTCCGCCACCCGTTGACTTGCGGCGTCTAAAGCCTGTTGCCGCTGATTCAACTCCCGCTCCTCTTCAGCAGCGGCGGGGCGTAATCCGTCAACCCTGGCCCGGGCCCTTTCCACCTCGGCCTGGACGACAGCCATCCTTCCAGAGGTTTGCCCCATATGTTCCTCAGCCTCCGCTAGCTGAGCCTTCAAGTGTGAGACCAGCTCAGACTGCGCATTGAGAGTGGCTGAAAGCTCGTTGGCCCGGATCTGCATCTGTTGGGCCTCGCCTTCAGCCTCCTGGAGCTTCCTAATGTTGGTCGCCTTCCTCCGCTGCCATCCCACGCTCAGCCCACGATCATGCTCCCGGATCTTCTCAGCCATGAGGTCTCGGATGAGCGCGTGAGGGCGTTGGGCATCCACTCCCCCGGCACATAGCTCGCGCAACCGCGAACGGAGTCTATCCATTTCGGCCAGCCATTGCGCTTGGGGAGTGTCCCTGATGAAGCGCGTGATCAGCTTCCACGACCGGCGACGGACTATGCTGCTGTCTTCCTCGTCAGAGGCCGTTTCGTCCCAATCCGCGTGGTCGGCAGGCTCGTACGCAGGATATGCCTGCAGAAATTCCTCAGCGGGATCCGCATCTGGTGTTGAGTCTGGTACGACGCCTGACGCCGGCGCAGGCACGGCGGGACTGGGACTGACCGGTTGATCCTCTTCCTCAGAGTCCACCTCGATGACTTCAGGTATGGCCCTACTGGTGGTCCCACCAGTGATGGTGTGCGCCGCAGCTTGAGGAGGTGAAGGGACTATCGACACCATCACCGGCATGCCCCTGGGAGGAACGCCGCCAGACATCCCAACCAGCCTCGCCGCAGCAGCCCACGCCAGTCGGAGAACTGTATGACAGAAAGAGACATAAAAGTTAGTCGACATGGCCCACGTGTGGCGACGAAGAGACCGGTGGAGGAGACTTACGAAGATTGACCTCCGAGCGCTGCTCCCGGACCGGTACCGATGGGACTCCAAGACGAGGCCCCCCGTATACTGTTGGAAGGCCCGGAGAGTCCGGAGGAGCCACCTCAAACCCCCCGGTTCCACCAGGTGCAGAACTGGACGCAGCCATAGGCGCGGGTTCTGAAGGCCCCGCATCGTCACCCGCCGAGGAGCGAGAACGAGGCCTACGAACAAGTTCCTCCTGCACGACCCAAACATTGGTGAGAAGTCCGTATGGATTCAACAACAGATCGTAAGAAGAGAGGTTCGGAATGCTACCTCGAGAGCCTCCGCGGAGTCATCGGATTCTGAGCTTCGGTCTCCGACCTCGCCCTCCTCCAACGGGCTCCCTCCTCCCGCCTCATCCTCCCGAGAAGAGCCCCCTGATTCCTCCGGCAAGGGGAAGCGCTCCCTCAGGTCGGCAGCCGATAGCTGTGGAGGGACCGTCTGATTCAACACTACCCTCACCCGGTCTGTCATCGGGCGAGGAACACCGCTGGAGTGGACGTAATCCTCCAGCTCGTTCAAGTATTGCTCCGCCTCCGCCGGAGACGCCATGAATCCAGCCCGAACTGGGCCTATGCCCGGCAGTCTCATCCCGAGGCGATTCAGGTGATCCCACATCTCGGTTGGGCTGAGAAATTGCCGGTTGACATCCCAAATGTCCCAAGCTTCCGGAAAGATGGCATTTTCTGCCATGTCGACGTGACGCAGCCGCTTCCCCGGAGCCTGAGCGGATACCCGACGGAATCCCCTCGGTGGCCGCCCCTCCGGATGACCCTGCTCTTCCGGAACCACCGGATCCGCCGCTGCTGCCCTACCTTCAGCCGGTGCGGGCCTCTCTGCCACGGCAGCCCCGCTGCCGCGGGCGGCCCTAGCTGCCCTCCGACCCCGGCCTCGAGATAAAGGAGGCCCACCGTCACCTACCCGGATCGTTGGCTGCTTCAGCATCTCCCCGGGATAAGCAGCCTCCCAGCTGATGGCGTACTCCTTCACCAAGCCGAAGGCGGCGGTGGATGGAGGCAGTGTGATCTGCATCTTCCCATCCTCACGCGTGAACATGAGCCACAACTGCCTCATCACGCACGGGTGCTCCTCGTGACGCACCTCCCAGTATACCTGCGGGGTCAGCCGCTGGAGGCACCGGAACTGCCTCGCGAAACGATGCGGGGTGTACGGTTCACAGATTGGCTCACGATCTATCCGAGCCACCAAAACGCCACCTCGGAAGGCCAGGAGGTAAGCCCGATGCTCTTCCGTTCCCCGTCCATCATCGGCAAGCCTTCCCGTCGGCAGTGGAAAGGGATGAAAGTTGAACTCGTCCGCCCTCCACACCCTATTCAGCACCATCGGAACGGCCAGTTTAAATGGGAAGCTCCCAGCTGCGTTCAGGATGGAAGGGCGAAAGTTTGATCCCGGCGGCGAAATGGGGTTTGGATACTCGTAAATCCCCCTGATGTGCGCCGCGATCCACCCATACAGGAGGTGGAAGGGCCCGCATATTCTTAGCGGCTTCTTGCTCTCGCTGATACGTCGCAGCAATCTGTATAGCTTGGCGAGCATCGGGATCCCCAGGTTGATCCGCTGCCCCATGGCCAGCATCGACGCCATGATGAACGAGCTGGGCCGTACCCCCATGCTTGTATCTCTCACTGGTAGGATCCACCCACATATGAGGGCCGCGATGAACGCCGCCAGCCTAACTATTGGCTGTTGTTCGGTGCTGACGCTGAAGCCCCAAGTCTTCCATTGGCTGTCCTCCAAAACCCGCCAATACGAGTGCCCCTTACCCCGCTGGGCTGCCCTCGGACAAGTCCGAGGCCTTGGAGGGAACTCTCGATTCTCTGGAAAGTTCAGGAAGCATTTGAACCATCTTCTGAAGTGGACGTCCCTCACTGCTTCCTTGTCATCCGCGGGGACAAACGCCATCAGCGCTGACGCCAGTCGCGGCATTTGCTCCGCATCTTCCCACACACTGATGACGGGGAGGAACTCGTCGTACATGGCCCCCAAGACCGGGACCCCAGAAACCTGGTGGACATCCCACAGGCTGATGCCCACCTCCCCGTGATGCAGATGAAAAGTGTTGGTCCTGGACGACCATCTACTCAGCAGTTCCGGCATCAGCTGCTTTGGCTGGTAAATGTGGAACTGGGAGGCCCATGCCGCCTCGTACAATCCCACTCTCCTCAGCTCAGCCTCGAACTCCTCGCATGAGGCGCCTACCCAGTAGGCCCAGGCCCAGTCGTCGGTAAAATTGCCGCCCTGGCGCAGGTCCCACTCATCAGACCATCCCTTCGTCGGATCCTGCAGAGCCGCCTTCAGCATGGTGCGGTAGAGAGGAGGGGACGTCTCTGGTTGCAGTGGCCTCCCGTCAATGTCGTTCACATGATTGTAGAGACAATCGGCGGTGACGGGTGTCAAATCCTCCTGTGCATGGCCATCGGCCGCCCTGAACCATTGGCGCTGGCATGGTGTGCTCCTGAACCAGCAAGCTGGTTCATCCCTTCCCGCCTCAGGGATGAAGACGTCATCCCTCAGCCCAAAGCCGTACAACGGCAGTTTTTTGCACTGTGGATAATCCCTCTGGCCTTCCGACAGCAGATCTGTCAAGGAAGTGTGGTCCGAGTGGTTCCGGACCATTTCCCCCAAGCCCGGGCGGTTGGCCATCTCATCCCGGCGAGCAGCATCTGCAAGCACTTCCCGCACAGCTTCTTGATGAGCCATGTTAACTCTGGCCCTCGGAAAAGGATTCTTCCGGATGAATCGCGAAGCTCGGTCGCGAAGCTCGGTCGCGAAGATGGATTGCGAAGATCGGTCGCGTGATCAAACCGCGAAGTCCGGCCAAGGCAGGCACGCAAAGATTCGCTTGGCGCGGACGCAGAGTCAGAGACTCGCGGTTCGCCGCGAAGCTCGATTCGCGGAGAGCTGTCGCGGAGTACGCGGAGCTTCGCGAAACCGAGAGCGCAAGAAGACAAGGAAGGCGCGTAAAGACAAAAGAGGGCGGACCACCTATTTATAGACGCCGACCCCGGAGCATCGCGGCGCGCCTCGCCCGCGCGGAGCATCGCGGCGCGTCCGGATCTGCGGCCCCGACGAGCATCGCGGGCCTCCTTCGCGATGCCGCATCGCGAACCACCGACAGTTTTGGCGATCTTCCCTCAGACTTCGACCCTTCACCCTCCGCGGCTCCAAGTCTGAGGGGGGGCATTTGTTGGCGCCAAAAATATGGCCCGAAAGGAAGGAACGAAAAAGACAGCCGGCATGCTGCATCGCGAAGCACAGCCGCGAAGCACAGCCGCGAAGCCCCTCCGCGAAGCGCCCCCAGCCCTGGAGGCGCCGCGAAGCACCAGAGGCGGTGATCCTCCGCGAGCGCGTTTGACGTTCGCGAGCCGCCGCGAAGCACCAGAGGCGGTGATCCTCCGCGAGCGCGTTTGACGTTCGCGAGCCGCCGCGAAGCACCAGAGGCGGTGATCCTCCGCGAGCGCGTTTGACGTTCGCGAGCGCGCCGCGAAGCACCAGAGGCGGTGATCCTCCGCGAGCGCGTTTGACGTTCGCGAGCCGCCGCGAAGCACCAGAGGCGGTGATCCTCCGCGAGCGCGTTTGACGTTCGCGAGCGCGCCGCGAAGCTCAAGAGGCGGCGCGCAAGCCCTGCATCGCGGCGCCCCTTCCCTATAAATACTCGACTCCCCCTGAGTCCCGGGGACGGACAATCCGACCTTTCGGCTTCTCCTCTCCCGAATCGCGAAGCAAGCTTTGCCCCGGGAATCATGAGCTCCGCGAGGTATTTCTACTTCGCGAGACGACTCTGATTTGTTTCGTTCTGAGCCCCTCTTCCGAGAGGGATGCCCTTCGCGAAGCCCAAGGGCGTTCGCAAAGGAAGGGGATTCCCAAGGGAACCCGGGCAGCCGCGGAGCACTCGTGCTTCGCGAAACACCCAACCCATGCTAGTAATCCCTATGCCAAGGCAGGATAACTATGCATCGCGAAGCACTTTGCTTGGCAGGACCCTGCTTCGCGAACCACTCCTTCGCGAGGCAGTGCTCCGCGAACACTGTTCCACTTCGCGAAGCACCTCCCACTTCCACCTATGCCCCATGCTAAGGCCAAGGCACCCCACTTCGCAAAGCACACTCCTCTGCTTAGCGATTCCTCCTTCCGTGCGACCCTCCAGGTTTGCACGATGTGATTTCAAAGTCCCATGGACAACACCTCCCGTAGCGTTGCTTCGCCCAATGCTCCTTCGCATAGGCACGCTAACGGCTATTGCTTCTTCGCATAGCCACGCTAACGTGGACCCCTCGATGATTCCTCCCGCGACCCCCTTTTACCATGGCCTTACCGACACCTTCCCTTCCCCAAGGACTAGAGGGTACCGGTTATGTAAGCCCTAGGGGTGTGGAGTGAACCCACCTCGTCCGAGCTGCAGGACGTTAAACTGCCAAGCACCACGTCCTCAACACATGACGTTAAACTGTGACCCAACCTCGTCTCCCTCACGAAGGGTTTCCCCACGTCGAACATTTTTTACACCGCTCGTCTCCACGGGAATGGAACTCTTCCGCACATGGAATGAGATCCTCCTTGTCGAAGTGGTGTATGTTCGCAGGGGAAGGGTCGCCTCAGAGCGTAAATCCCTAACCTTTGGTACGGATGATTGCACCCATGCATCTCGGTACTTCCCCACTACCAAGGTCAGTGGAGGACGTGATAGGGAACGAGGCACCTCCCATCGCCGGACCAAGGTCCATCTTCCCCGCGCTTCATCGCGCCATGGGCCTCCATCCTGGAGTAAGCCCCAACACCATGGGCCGCTCAACGCGTAAGCCCCATTTCGCTTCTCACGGATGCACCCTTCGCGACGTGATCGTCAGGTCCTTGCAACCTCTTGTTTCTCACACCGAGCATGACTCACGTGGGCTTAGAGTGAGCACCGACCCTGATAAACCATTTGAACTACGAGGTCTTTGATCCATGTCAAGGCATGGTACGTAGGAAGCCTCCACGAGGTTCAAGCCCACCATCAGTGGACCAAGGTCTACTCCCCATTTGAACTACGAGGTCTTTGATCCATGTCAAGGCATGGTACGTAGGAAGCCTCCACGAGGTTCAAGCCCACCATCAGTGGACCAAGGTCTACTCCCCATTTGAACTACGAGGTCTTTGATCCATGTCAAGGCATGGTACGTAGGAAGCCTCCACGAGGTTCAAGCCCACCATCAGTGGACCAAGGTCTACTCCCCATTTGAACTACGAGGTCTTTGATCCATGTCAAGGCATGGTACGTAGGAAGCCTCCACGAGGTTCAAGCCCACCATCAGTGGACCAAGGTCTACTCCCCATTTGAACTACGAGGTCTTTGATCCATGTCAAGGCATGGTACGTAGGAAGCCTCCACGAGGTTCAAGCCCACCATCAGTGGACCAAGGTCTACTCCCAATTTGAACTACGAGGTCTTTGATCCATGTCAAGGCATGGTACGTAGGAAGCATCCACGAGGTTCAAGCCCACCATCAGTGGACCAAGGTCTACTCCCCATTTGAACTACGAGGTCTTTGATCCATGTCAAGGCATGGTACGTAGGAAGCCTCCACGAGGTTCAAGCCCACCATCAGTGGACCAAGGTCTACTCCCCATCCGAACTACGAGGACTTTGATCCGTGTCAAGGCATGGTACGTAGGAAGCCTCCACGAGGTTCAAGCCCACCATCAGTGGACCAAGGTCTGCTTTCACGTCGGTTTACCGACAAACTCCCCATTTGAACTACGAGGTCTTTGATCCATGTCAAGGCATGGTACGTAGGAAGCCTCCACGAGGTTCAAGCCCACCCGTCTTTCACGTCGGGTTTCACCCCCGTCCAGCACGACGTTAAACTGCACCCCGGTCCAGTGGTAAGCCATTGCGACTCACCATTTGAACTACGAGGTCTTTGATCCATGTCAAGGCATGGTACGTAGGAAGCCTCCACGAGGTTCAAGCCCAACAATAGTGGATCAAGGTCCCTCACTTATGTCGGCTCACCGACACCCACCACCCGTCGTTTATTCACGTCAGGGTTCATTACCGTCCCGCATGACGTTAAACTGTATCATTTGAACTGCGAGGACTTTGATCCATGTCAAGGCATGGTACGCAGGAATCCTCCCAGAGGTTCAAGCCCAACCCCCACCAGACCAAGGTCCACCCTCATGTAGGTACGCTGACGATGCCCATCGGACCAAGGTCCACCATCACGTCGGTTTACCGGCACCATCCCGAACTACGCGGACTTTGATTCCCTGCCACGGGGATACGTAGGAAGCCCCTTTAAGGCTCAAGCCCAACTTCGTCGTCACCACCCCTGCGATGGTACCATTCCATTCTCAACCGTCTCCGCGAGACGTTAAATTCGCGACCTACCTCGTGGTAAACACGAGATGCCTGAGGAAAACCTCGGATGGAACGCCTTTGGCGTAACCTTCTTTGCTAGACGTTAATCTTGCAAACATACCCTGTGTTGAACACGGGAAGCTGAGGAAAACCTCAGGTACGTGTCTATGACATGTAACCCCCCGCGCTCGATGTGGGATGCCTCGGGTTTCCACGCCCTTGAGAAGCCTCCTGATCGAGGATAACAGACAGACATGCCAGGTACCCCAGCATCCAGACACGCTACCGATGCCTCGAACGTGATTACTCCCCTGACCGAAGGTAGCTGCCCTGACTGGACCCTTTGGAATGTCCCGACAGAAGCAGCGTAATTAACCGGTGTCCATGACAATATGGCACTGGGAAGAGTTTCACGAACTACGTATTAAATCTATAAGGGAGACCCGGACTAGGTGACGAGTTCTGAGGAGGAATCCACAGGAGGAAGAACCGACATCCCATCATCCCGTTTCGATCAAGGAGCAGACGTACCTGAACAAGGAACGAATGCCGCCCGCCTTTGGAAAGCGGGAATGCGGGGCAACGAAGCCGCGCGTCCCCCTCCTCCGCGGACGGATGCGCGCGCGCCCCGGCGAAAGCGTCGGAAACATACACACCATGTATTCTGGGTTTTCCAAAACCCATCATATTTATCTAACACTCCTTGGCCGATCATCTTGATTCCACTCTGGTGCTCAGTTCCCCTCTAAACTACTCATCATTGTTCATTTCATCATTTTAACAAAAAAAGTGATGGGTTTTTAGAATTCAATCAGAATATAAATCCATTTAAATTTTTTCTAATAAAAACCTCCCAAAGGATGGTTTCTAATGATTCTCATAAATCCATTTGTCTTTTTCACCATTGCACCTCCTTTTGGTCGTGCCAATGTTGGATTTAAAATTTAAGATTTTTTTAACAAGAAACGAAGGTGCACATATCAATCATTCAAAACTAATCAATGAATGAAGAACACATGCTGAAAATTGGGGGGTAAAAATGCCTAAGGTAAAAACCCCAATGAATGAAACTTGTACATTTTTCATCATACCCTCAATAAATTACTATAAGAATGATAATAGAATTATGATATGAATCACTAGGAAAAAATCATGATAAACCCCCGCAAATATAACCCATCCTGCAGGGTATGATCGAACCATAGATCAAATTGTTCATTGTCTGGCCCACACTCATCGTGAAATTCATGAATGGGAATGTTAAATGGATATAACACATCCTACTAGGATTTTGGATCACTTTCTAATGAATATCAGTCTTCATGTTATTCCCGTTGGTGATATCTGTCTAGATTTTTGTTCATCGATCATCCATCTGAGGTATCATCATCGCTCACCCGAGGGGATTTTCTCAGTCTCTCTTAGTGGTCCGACAAAATCTAAAGGGTTATGTAGCTAACCCTAGAATCTCTTCATAATAATATACTTAAAAATAACCCAAATCACTACATCAAAAAATGTAGAAAATTAATTTATACATACATTTTTTTCATTTTGACTATTCAGCGGTGGTTCGTTGATGAGGGAGAGCGGAGTATCTATTACATTATTTGGGAGGATAAGGGTTAGAATCCTAGGATTGAGAATTCGGAGAGAACCTATACCCAAGGATAGACTCACCAGTCCAGGTCTCCTAGTTTCTGAATGGGTGGGAAAAATGATGTGTGAGCAACCTGTTCTGATTGATTTTTGTGTTAAACCCTCATCAATATGGTCATCACCCTTCAGGATGATCATCCATCTTAGCTGCCAAGGGATATTTCTTTGATGGATCACCCTCCAAAGTTATCCCTTAATGTGGAGGGGTTTTCTATATTATGAAGGTTTAGAAAAGGTCTCACTTAGTGATTTCTTTTTTAAAAGGATTTACTCATTCATTTCTATATCCAAGTTGACATTTTCACAACTGAACTGCACTAACAAATGATTGGTTGTGCCTAGGTTAAATCCACTAATATAAACTCAATGGTTCCCTCATATTTCAAATATGAGTAAAAAATTTGATGTTATTAAAAAGTTTCCAGAAAATGGTGCTAATATTGTTATATTTTTCAAAAAAAATTTCTGGGAGCATCGGGCCTCAAAATCGCACGATGTCTCATCTCATGGTGTCAAAATTAATAAATATTATATTTAAAAAAAAATTCCTGGAAAATAAAATATATTAAAACATTTTTATCACACCCCTATTTGGAAATAACAATCACATGAATTTTCTCATTATCACTCATATTAAGTGGTTTTAGACATTGATAATCATCAATAATATTCATATTTGGTAATGATGCAAAATAATACCCATATTATATTCATTTGAAACACTAGAGTATGGGATGTTCATTCTATGTGGCATTCACTCAATTAAAATCATAATATGACTTATTTCCATTAATTCAGAAATCAATTACCAATTTAATTTTTATTTCACTCCTAAAACATTTACAAGTACCATTAATAAAATATCATCAAATTTTATTCCAAAAATTGGGCATAAAGGAATTATCTTCTTGGTCTCTCATTGTTTTTTATATTTTCTTTTAATTTCCATCATAATTTTCTTATCAAAACCATGACATTGATATATAACTCCCACATATATTTATACCTTGAGAGTGAATTGACTAATCTCTTCACAGATACAGAAGTATCTTATGGATAATTCCCTTCAATGATTGTGTTTTATGCTACTGATGAATCGATCAACATTACTTTCTAGTTGGGTGATAAAACTTGAAACATACCTCACAAGACTTATAAACAATTCCTAATAGGTATCAACATATTCATCATCATTTTTCTTTAACTGATTGAAGTCCTTATACATATTCGTATGTTGGATTTGAGAAAATTACTTATATAAAAAAATTTCAGGAACTCATGCCAATCCATTGAGTCATTTTTAACCTATTCACACACATTCATGAAATGGTTCCTCTATTGATCTTCTTCGCATTCCAAAAGGTTGAAAAGAAATTTGACTTTTTGATCTTCCAAACACTATATAATAGAAAATATCATTTCGGTGGTACTGATAAATTTATCAACATCTAAAAGATTAGTGGTTATATTGAAGCAAGGTGGATGTTTCCACATTTTGGACTCAATAGAATATTCTTCCCTTCATTTTTAGTTTGGAAGTCCAACATGATTCATATAATGAGAAATATGCGTGTGAATAGAAACTATATTTATTAATATATCTCCCAAAAACAGTTGGCTTCTTAGGAGTACAATCTTTTCATTTTCCACCATTCTCATCATTAACATCGTTCCTTCAGGTTTCATTCATAGACTATAAACAAATAGCATGGTATAAGAATCAAAAATCATAGTGGGAATAAAATAATCATGAAAAATAAGTTATAAGATGTGTAAATAATGACACATTATTCATTAATATATGAATCCTTATGTTTATTCATGTTGATAATTAAGAATATTATATTTAAATCCTTCAGGATGGATTGTATAGAGTTTTTTAATTTCTAAAGAATACCCCTTGGGAGTATCAAACTAGGTAGGGAGCATGCCTCATTATTGTTCTCTAGGTGACGATATAGTCCATCTCAATACACACCTTTTAGAGTTATTACCACTAGGATCCTTTTTGATAGAACCACGTCTAATTTTAATATCTAGAGATGGATGTAATTTTATGGAAAAAAACTCCCCTATCCTTTACCAAAAATTCCAAGTGAATTTCCTATATATTGTCTCATCCGTAGACTTTTCCTTAGTCATGTCCTTAGGGATCTCATTATGGGTTTATCATCCTATTTTAGAATGGTAAACCAAAAAAATCCACTAATACCAATTATTGATACTGAGGATTATTATACATTGATATTACAACCTTTTTTATGAATATTCATTACATGGAATAAACACACACCTGAGCAAAAAAATTGCTCAGTGTCATTGGAATCATGGAAGCATAAACAACAAGTCCATAGGTAAACTGCATCATCTCCCACTATGTCCTTCATAAAAAAAACCCTTCTGAGAAATATCATTTGTTGTACATTTCATCATAACACTGGGAAATGAAACAGAAGAAATGGTGATCTTAGATGCTTATTAAGGTTAAAAAGGGAGAAATGTAAGCATAAAATGGAGATAAGTATATGATAACATTACAATATAATCAAAAATAATACCCTATATATCAAATATCATAATCATTAGTCGTTGAATTAATATTAGAATATCATAATGCATGTAAGATAAGGGGATCAAATAACATGGTCCATGAGAACGTAACATTAGCATAAGTTATAAATTTTTGGCATATAAATAAGAATATAAATCATTTACATAATATGAAGGGATCATTGGAATGTATATCATAGTGTAATGAGTTCACTCCCCAAGCTGTCATAGTAGTCAAGGTTCACTCCCAAGACCATTAAAATAGGCAAATTCTCTTATTGAACCATGTTCACTCCCTATTAAATTATTGTTTATATCATGAAATATAAATCATTACCCAATTCATTGGAGGTAGATATATGTCCCATCAATCTCATAATTAAAATAATATTTAATTGTACCAAATCATCACAAGAAATTCACCATATAATAACCCATGAAATGGAAAGGATTTAATAAAAATTTAATTATATCTTAACCAATATAATGCGATAGGTTTCATAATCATTTCATGATTTTATCATGACATAAACAACGGTAAAAGGATAGGGTTTCATAATAATTTTATTATGGTATCCCCAATGAAAATTAAATTGGATTAATAAACATTATTCCATTATAATAATTAATCATTAATGTTAAATCATAGAATAGTATATTTGCATCCTATCTACAATAAGGCATAAGTTCCATCAATAAGTTTCATCATAGATGAAAAATGGTTTGGATCCATCATTTAAAAAATTTCGTGAGGAAAATATAATTTTCACTTTGAGAAACACATTCTAAAATATAAAAAATATTCATTTTTCATTGAAAATAATTATGAAAACACATATTTTATGCATCAATAAAAATAATTTCAATGGTGACAAGAGTAGTTTTACATTCATACACATTAAAAATAATGATCCCCTTTACATTTTTGTAAAATCAAAAATGGAATTGTAAAAAAAATGACATGAAAAATTATTTCAAAAAATTCAAACAATTAAAACATGGTTTGAAATGAATTTTTATAAATCATAGGATAAAAATGATGAATTTTTTAAAATATTTTCATATAATATTATTTTAGAAGAAAATATATTTCTGACCGAAGAGAGAAATCACATAATATTTTCATTAAAATCTTTTTTTGGGTAAAAAAAGTGTAAAAATGCAACTATTATTTGAACATATCATGAATAAATAGTGTTTAATAAAATTCATGAGCTTCTTGAAGATATATCATAATATTTTATCATCAAATACATAATAATAAACAACCCCAATAAATAATAAGATTGCAACATAAAATAATTACCACTTTGGAATCATGGAATCGTAAGACACATGAATAAATAATGTAAAATTGAACTTAAAATATCATATGTATGAATAAATTCATTATACTAGATTTAAAATGGATGTATATCTATATTATGAAAGAATATAGATGTATAACATTAAGTATGTCTCAAAGATAGAAAATAACAAAATTATCTTACCTGATGTCTGGTCTTCTATCATACTCATTCAAATATAATATATAATAAATATAAGTGTATAATATATCTATTACAGAACCATATTTATATGTATCATACCGTACATTATTTTATTATGGCCTTTTATTAACCATTTATTATGAATTCTAAAGTCATGTTTTGTGAAATAACATCACATTTGTTCTTGTATATTTGGAATTTTTCTAGACCACCTACATTGATCATTGTTTACTAATATCGAGAATTTAAACCATGAATTAAATAAATATATATATATATTAATTATTTATTGATTTATTTTAATCTGAAAAAATTAATGATAGAATAAGTAATACATCGTTCATATAGAATGTAGATCATACATACACATTAATGATATTTACATTTTCATTTAAAACTTAATAAAACAAAATTAATTAATATATATTATTATTTTAGAATAATTTTTGTGTCATATATATTATATTTTTAAATAAATACTTCCTTAATATCTTCCTTGTAAAACATGAATGAATCAAATCACTTTGGGAGGTGGTAATTGGCTGTGCACACGAGCGATGTTATCACATTCACGTGGAATGGAAAGTATGAAGGTATGTGAGATATAATACTAACAGAAAAAAATAATATCCTAATTATCATATATAAACAATAAACCCATCCTTATATCTAAAATCTGTCATGGTAAATTGATAAATGAATGACATTTGTTCAAGAGGCGGTAGTCCACCGTACACACGAGTAATGATATTGTAAAACATTAGATGAATGTGGAGATGGACATAGGTTATTCCAAAAACATTAAAACATCCCATTATCTGTATGATACATATGGTATTATATCATCATTATATAAAAATAATTTAAGGGTATGGGGGACCAAATAAATTAATTATGTTTGATGAACATTTCCTTTTTTTGGGTTATCCACCTTATGTTTACTCCAAAATCTTTCCTAGGATGCATTTAAATATGAAATAATTCATATAGTATTTTTGTTTTGAATTTATGTAGTTATTTTTGTTTTTTATAGATAGAACAAACAATTTTAAGGTGTCTGTGAGAGAGGATATGTGTATCTTTTTAAAAGTGTGGTGAGTGGCACACTTGAAATTTTTGAAAAGAAGTAATTCCACCAACAATTTTTCATGTCATGGGGCTCCAATAATCGACCATTATATATATTATAAGTTATAAGGTCTAACTATTTCAATCCAAATATTTTTATAAACTTTTATAGGTCCTGTTAATAATTATCTCTTTACTTCAACTCTTGGTAAATCCATTTTTACATTAATAGTATTAATTACATTTCAATTTTTTATTAATAATTTTTTTAAAAAAATTTGTTAAATGCATTAGAAAATATAAATTATTCTAATTAAAAAATAGAATCCTATTTGATAAATTCCAATCACATAAGTAGAATTTTTAATTTAAAATTAATCTTGTAAATGTGATGAGAATGTAGGTTTTTAATGAGAAAATGTTTAAAAGTTTACAATTTTTTTATATAATGAATGAATATAAAATTTAATAAAATGAATTTAATTAAATTAATTTATTTATAAATGTATAAAAATTACATAAAAATCAATTAAAAAGTTAATTCGACAATAAAATTAATTTAAATGAAAAGTTGGTTTTCTATTAAAATTCTTCAATTTTCTCCCTTCATAAAAACTGATCTTCACAGAACATTCTAAAAAACAATCCCAAATATAATTTAAACCGCATTATTTAAAAAATATATTTTTAGTTTATATAATTAATTTTCAAAAATATTAAAAAATTAATTTTATTATTTATTCATAATGTGATATTTTTTGTGTTAATTGTATGTTTGAAACATATAAAAACATTTCTGAATATTATGAACCTTTTAACCAATATATTTTCATTATATAAAAGTATTATGAATATTATTTAAAATTTATTTACTAAAATTCCTATCACTATGTTTAATATTAAGGTTATAATATTATTTTTTTAATAATAATGTTAATAATATATCGTAGTTTTTCTAAAATTCAATTTCTTGCATAAAGAATGATAACCCGGTGTTGTGTGTAGTTAATGCATAAATTGGTGTTTCATCTAATACAATAATAACAAGATGTTTTTTGTAATGTAATATATAAAATATCTTTATTTATTTATAAATAAATAATTCAAAAAAACATTGGGTGTTATATTATGTACCAAGAATTCCAAAGGCATAAATCCTCAGAGTCATTGGGTTGTTAGTAGTATATTATTATGTTAAAAATAATGTAATAATATGTGTAAAAGTTTATGTCCTTATATATTCCTTTCATGAATTCATTTATCCAATGATATAATTTTTTTATCATATACAATTATCCGAATAAATATGTTCCAACCATATGAATTTATAAAAAATTAGATAATCATAGATTTTTGTTAATAGATAAAAATGTTATTTATGTCAACATATATTTATGGTAAACATTCAATAATAAAAAACCAGGTTTTTTTGTTTGAGACAACATTGCGTTCAATTCTGGGATAAAGCACTAATTGTTGAAATTCACTATGCCATGGTTTTATACATGTGAATGTTTTTTATTATTACATTTTTCATCCTTATTCTAAAACTATAAACAATCATGGATATTTTGATTGTGTGGTGATGAATATTATCAGATTTTATGCATTGAAAATAAAATAAAATTTTAAATATTTATGATCTGATGGTTACATGGATTCATAAACTATGATTTTTTAAAAGTTACATTAATTAGGATTAAAGTTTGTTTTCCATAGAATGTACATGAATAGAATATATAATTTTTTTTGGTCTATAGATTTGGTATATAATATTATAATATAGTGATATTAATATTGTGATAAATCATATATCTAAATATATCTCTATTCATCACACTCTCCCTCATACATTATTGTTATAGAAAACCATGAGGAATAGAAGACCCTTACCAAGTGAAAGGAGATTCACGAGGAGCATGGAAACCCTATTGGGAAGGAGTTTATTGGATACTTCATAATGATCAGTATTATGATTTGGTCATTGAGTAATGAAAAAGTAGATCAATAGAGGAAAAACTACACTTCTCTTTTCAAAAACCATCCATGGTAAACCTTGAACTGGGCACCTAATCTAGTATGTGGGAAGATTTTAAAAAAGATTAATATTAACCCATTCTAGACACCGGTTCAAGGGTTCCTATGCATGGATATTGGGAATGATTTAACCCCCATAATCAAAATAACTTTATCATAAAAATTATTGAGAAATATGATGTGAAAATTCGTTATATCATACTCCCATAAATGAAATACAAATTTTATATAGATAAAAAACATAAAAACCTATTATTTCAAAAAAAAGTCATAAATACCATCATCACAAATACATGAAAAATATCCAGGATATAGATTTTTGCATTGAATTTCACCACAAAAACATTTCAATATAATCTACCTCATATCAAATGTCACCTACCACGATTCGGGAGCTGATGGTGCAGTTGGATGACCTTTAAGAGAAGGGTTTTATCTAACCTCGTTTACCCCCATGGAAGATCCATATTTATTTATGAAAAAATAGGATGATATATTTTTCATTTTGTGGATTATCATTTCTTAAACTAGTCCATGATAATGATAAATTACACCTACAAAGGATTTATGACTTGTATGATAAGTTAAGAAGCACAATATTTTTCACGAGGTTCAAAATCAGATCTCGATACAGCTAGTTAAGGGTTAACGATAATAATATTACAATGATGGAATTATTATGTCACTATGGACACTATGAATTTATAATTATTCATTTTAGTTTGATGAATTACCCTAATGTGTTTATGGATCTGATGAACTGGATATTCTATCTATACTTGGACTGGTTTTTCATTCTCATCGTTAATGAAAAACTCATTTACTTTTTATCAGAGGAGGAGCATATAGATAACATAAGGATATACTTGGCCTTACTTTCGGAGAAATATGTTTATGGTATGCTCATGAAGATCATGTTCTGTATCCATAAGGATAACATGTTATGGAATGTCATTTCCAAGAATATATTATATGTAGACCACATGATTATCGAAGGAGTTATTGTCAGGGATTCACCCAATATCTTGTTATAGGTGCAGAGTTTTATTATATTTAAATGGTACTATATGCGGGTTATGGAAGAAATATCTAAGATTTCAGATCAATTGACTTTTTGGATGTAGAAAGGGAATCCATTTACCCGGGATGCATAGTTTGTGAGACCCTATTTGGAGTTTTGGTTCTAGATGACTGGTGCTCTTATTTTGAGACTGCTGGAGGAGGGTGTGAAGTTTATTGCGTGTTCTAATGCCTCTGGAGCAAGAATTAGTTTTATGTTTTTGCAGAAGTATTCACAGATCGAATATGGGTCAAGGATGTTGAGGCCACATGGGTATAACTATGTGACTTATGAATTGGAGTTGGTTGTAGTGTTCTTAACTTTGAGTTTGTTGAAGGAATATCTTAGAGGCGATTCCTCTATTTTTTACACATACCATCAGAGTCTCAAGCATTTTTTCTCATATAGTGATCTGAATAAGATTTAAGGTAAATTTTTTAAGATCCTATCAAGATATGGAATTGAAATAATCTATAATCCTGGGAAGGGAAATGTGGTTATAGATTCCCCTAGTAGTATGTGTTTGGCTGAGTTAGTGGAGGAGGATAGGAAGTAGGCTTCATTGTAGCTATCACATGTAGAGGTGGATACTGCCACTTATCTTTAGTATATGGTGTTGAATCATTCAATTATACAATGTGTGAGGTAGGATCATTTGAGAGACAATGTATGTGTTGTTCTCCATGACCATATATCCTCAAGAGATGAACCTAGTGGATTCTCTGATGGAGGTAATCAAGTAATACATTTCTGAGGATAAATGGTGGTTTTGGATGAGATGTGAGATTAGGTGATGAGGGGGATTCACACTTCTCATTTACCTAAATTTACTTTTGTAGGTATTATGTACAAGGACCTTCAGTGGAAGATTGAGTGGTCTAGTAAGAGGTCCTATTATATGGAGTTTGTCTCTCAGTGTCTCACATGTTAGTTAGTGACGATCGAGCACCATATTGTAATATGTTTCTTACATCCTCTTGAGACTATGGATTGGAAATGTTATGGAATAACGAAGAACTTTATTTGTGGGAGTCTACATACACTAAGGTGACATGATTCTATCTAGGTGGTATTTGACTGACTGACAAAGTCAGAATAATTCATTACTATCTGTGAGTAGAGTTAGGTTGAGATTTTGGGGATATCGTACTTGTGGGATATCTTATTACTCTATATGGTGACATTGATGATTATCTATGACCATGATGTGTGATTCACATAAATGTTATGAATAGGCTTGGATAAAGAATTCGTGACCCAATAGAGGATGAGTACAAGTTTTCACCCACATATATATGGGAAGAATGAGATCACTAACCATGTGTTGGAGGATATACTGAGGGATTAAGTGTTAGAATTCCTCCGAATTTGGGAGGACCGCTTACCTTTGATAGTGTTATATTATAGTAATATATACCACTCTACTATCAACATGATACCATTTGAGGCCCCATATGGGATACCCCACAAGTCCAACTTTTCCTGGACTATGATTATTGAGGAATCTCTTATTGGACCTGAGATGGTGCTGATGATGATGGAGAAGGTCTGGTATATTTGTGAACTGATTAAGACCCCAGAAGTGGGAAACAAATATTATATAGATCAATGGCATAGTCCAATGGAGTTTGTTCAAGGAGAAATTGTTTTACTTAATGTATCCCCATTATTATAATTATTTAATATTTGACAGGGTATGAAAGATATCCCCAAATATCGTTGGGCTGTTTGAGATCCTAAAAAGAAATCAAAAGGATTCTTAGTTCCTATAATTACCCTCGTAGTTATATCGGGTGCATAATGTCTTTCATGTGTCGTAATTAGGGATATATATGAATGACACTATGCACATTATCTACATGGATAAATTGGGACAAAAATGATTGATAGAGCATTATAGAGTACCCTTTGAAGATTGAAGATCAGTAGGAGAGGTTGCTACATGGATGGACCATTCCCATGGATCGTGTATTGTGACAACATTAGAGCATTCATGAGTACTCTTTGAATATAGTGAGATATATGCAAGCTCAGTATCACCAGATTGGTTTCATAGTTTTATCATTTTAGGGATGAAATTATTTCAAATGAGGCAATAATATAATGATTTTCATTAATACATTGAAATTTATTAAGAAATACTTTTATAGACATGTGGAGAGATGATATGTGATTCCAAGGCCTGTAGGACCTAGAATTAATTTTTTTAAATATTAATTATATTTAATTTCACAAGAACAATGTTTTTAATAAGTAATGTATTATATAAAAAATGGATTCCCATATCAAAAATAGGAAACCACTGTAGAATAAAAAGTGCAGGGTTTACCCTAGGCATGAAAAAATGTTGGTCGTCGTCGAACGTTCAGATGTGGAATCGATTTGTTTGTTGGTTTAGTGGATTTATTTATTTATTTATCTAATTAATTAATCTCTAAAATATTTTCTCACTATATATTTATCCTTTCATTGAAAAATTTTAGGGTTATCCACATTATTATGGGATCCTTAAATGAATTATTCTTTGTTCTTTATAGGTAGATCATGATCGAACGATGACTGATGATCAGATCAAGGTGAATTGAATGTTAGAGAGTTCATATGATCATTCTCATTGATAGTAAATGTATTGACCACCAATATTTATTCCATAATTGAGGTATTAATAATTAATTATTGTTTCCAACCTCTTGATTATATTATTAATTCATAAATTAGTTCTGTTTATCTCTTGTTAATGATTCCACACCATTTTCATGAGCCACCGTTATCATATTAACATGTTTACTCAATTTATTATATTTTATTATGACATAATATCACCATGGATTCCCCACTATGTAGTTATTGGCTGAGAACACTATGGAAATTTTGTTTCTCCACCCAATTAGGTTTTGTTTCTCCCATTATTTATCACATTCTACACTTTTATCCAATAAGGTTGTGATTTTACATTTCATTGTGGGTTCAAGTTTGATTGAACCCCTAGATTCAAGGAAGATTAATGTCAATCAAATGGAATTATTATTCAAGGATGGAACTATATGGATTTCATAATGAAGGGGATGATTCTAGTAGATCTAGGTTTCGATAATAACTGGAACCGATGAGAGGTGTGTTGGGTATCATTATAGATTCGTGTGGATAAACAAAATCTGATTTTCTGCCACAAGAAGGATGAAATTCATTGTAAATGGAAACTAAATCCAATTTTGGTCAGTAAATATGAAGAAATCATAGATAAAGAGATAGATATACCAAATTGGGGGAGATCCAAGATTAGACAAAAATTATGATAACATGGTGTGTATTCTGATTATGACACATCATGTATACACCCAACTAATGTAGATTGGGCATTAGAGAAAATATAATGATGACACTACATGTGGAAAGGAAACACACTATGTAACACTCTTTGGGAATCCTATTCATGTTACATCTCCACATTCTAGGACCCCATAGAGGATGACACACCATTTACTTTGGGATTACATTGGAATGGGACAATACCCAAGCATGACTTGGTACATAGCCATGTAAAAAAACATTAACAAGTATTTAAGAAGAACTTGACAATATTCAGAATGGCTAGGAGAAAAATAATTGACGATGGGAGGTTGACACGCACCATGTTGAACACATATAATCCATATATTAATACATGGATACAGATCCATGTGTTGGTGTGGAAAAAACCTAGATGCTAGGAGATTTCAACATTTATGTGGACCCACTTACATGCCACGAACATCATTCATAATCATATACCAATAGTACCTACACTGTTTTTACTTGATTTAATATAAGGAATATCCAATAATGAGTTTCCATACATATAAAATACCTTGGTGTCCTTCACATTGCATTTTGGGATATGATGTGAGAATTTCCATGTCTGACGCTTATTTAAGAGACAAATTAGGAATACAATGATTAAGAAGGATAATCAAAGATTACTAAGAGAGACAGTTCTCCCCTATCACACCATAATCATTATATCAATCAATAGTAAGTACTCCCCTATCATACCAGGGTATGGTTCCTCTATACATGGAGATGATACTACATTATCGCACTGGGGAGAGGATCCTCTATAATCATTGTATTGATACAGAGGTTTTATTTATATTTTTGACTAGGTGATGATTCCTCTATCTATGGATATCGTAATTAATTATAGAACAAGGGTCTGGGTCCTCCACACACATTATACAGATACAGATGTGGTACTCCCCATTCGCACCTGGTAAAGGTTTCCCTATCCATATAGATAATATTTCCCTTCTGAACCAGGGTTTGGGTCATCAACTATAATTTTACAAATACAAAGGTAGTAATACCAAACCACACTATGGAGAAATTTCTCTATATCTGGAGATTATACTCCCCTATCTCAAAAGGGAATGGGTCATACATTCCAGTTTGACAAATATAGATGAAATATTCCCTTGGGGAACCAATGAGAATGTTCTCTGTCCATAGAGATGGTACTCCCCTATCTCACTAAAGAACTGGTCCTCTATAGTCATTGTACAGATATAGAGGTTTTTCTCCTCTATCACACCATGAATGCATTCCTCTATCCACAGATATTATACTCCCATTTCGC
This sequence comes from Viscum album, assembly GCA_963277665.1. NCBI lineage: Eukaryota > Viridiplantae > Streptophyta > Magnoliopsida > Santalales > Viscaceae > Viscum > Viscum album. The sequence continues at coordinate 2,129,437,215 of OY728119.1, forward strand.
ACTATATAATGGGTCCTTCATACTCATTGTAAAGATATAGAAGCCTTACTCCCTTATCGCACCAGGACATAGGTCCCCTATCTATGAATATGGTACAACCCAATGGCCCCAGTGCATCGGTCATCCATACTCATTGTACATATAGACATGACTTACACCCTAGTAACACCAGGGCACATGACCTCTATCCATAGATATAGTGATTCTCTATTATAATAAGGAATGATTACTTCATAATTTGGGAATTATGATAAATCAGGTTGTGGAGTAGGGGTTAGGTGTGATCCATCTCATGAATTCATTGGAAAGACCCATGAGATACATGTCATCGATGATAGACCTTGCAGCTATAGGTAAATCCATCATCCTAGGTTGGTTTGTGTGATAGTGATCCCAATTCTCACTCATCTTGGTTTCTTAAATGTTGTGTCTATATATATACATATATATTTGATGTTGGGGGTTTTTACCTATTTTTTGGGTTGATATACATACTTCAATATTGTCTTATATTTCTCCCTCTTCTGTTTTTGGGGAATCACACATGGTATTTTATACTCACACCATAATGGGGTTTTCAAAGAAGTGTCATGTCTTCTATAGATGAAGGATTGTTTATCACTAATTTCAGAGGATCATGGAGATACATAGGTTTATTGATTGCATGTAGTGGTAAGTCTAGAGATATGCATATGTTCTCCCTTAAATATTCATTTCCTGTTGTCTTTAGTTTGGGACAACATTCTAGATGGGCATTTATTTCCCCCTTTACATATTCATTTAATTGATAACAGTATTTAATATTACCTAAAGGTTATAACAATCATGTTTTTTAATCGTGATGATTCAATATTTTTTTATTATTCCTTTTCACTTATACATAGACATGTTTGGGTGCGTGCATACATGTACATTAGGAAAAGGACCCCCATTTTTGTTATTACTTCTCTATGATTTTTGCCAGCCCCTGGCCTATATAGGTGGTGTTTGGGTATTTACAGCTCGACCATCCACATGTAAGGGGTCCCTACTAGGTAGGGACTTCATATTATAGTGTAATATTTATTTTTAAGGTTCTGAAATAGGATATTAAATAGTTATTCTTGGTTTATAGTGGGTTAGAGTGTGATCTAATAAGTAAGGAAATAAGATAATGGATATTCATATCAATTCTCATTCATTGAGATACACCTATTTTTATTTATGTGGTGTGTATACAACCTATATGATATATTATATAATGAATTCATTCTTAATTCAAGGTATAATATGTTCAATTTCATGTTCATTCTCTATAAATAGTTTAAATTTAAATGTTACCCATAATGGATGGATTTATTTTCATATTCATTCAAATAATAATGATATAACACATGTGATAATTCATATAGTGAATTTGAATGCTCATTAAATATATGAATATATCATTTTCATATATTCCAGATATATTTTCTAAACATTAACTTCTCTTTAACTGATTTTTAAATTTTCTGTTCTAAAAAATTTTAATTGATGTGTTATTGAAAAATAGTTATTTCAAATGTTCAAAATATTTTTCTATCCTTTCAAAATATTTTTTTTCATCAACTCCAAACATATGTTATTTTTAAAAATTTCTCTTTTCCATGTTTTCATTTTAAAAAATTATTTTTAAAAATAAATCTTTTTGATGAATATTCACTTAAACATTTTTAGAATTTTATGTATTTTCATGCCTCCATTATTGAATAATTTTCTAAAATTAAATTTACTAAATTAATTTTAGATTTTTCACATTGAAACCATTATGTCTTTTAAAGGTTAAATTTTTAGTGACTATTTATAATATAGTTTTAACAAGTATACACATTACCATTGTAGAAATGTATTTATGAAAGTATTTTTCACATAAATGTTTTAAAATATTTCGTCAATAATTTCTTATATCAACTTATATTTACCTATAATGGATTATATTTAATGAAGAAAAAATTTTTCCACCTGTAATAATTTAATAATATATTTTTTTAATAATGAGTATTATTATTTTTTATGATTTCATACATTTTTTATTTTTTTATTTTTTTAATATTTTATGAAACCCATCCTTTTCTAAGGGATCATTATGATATGAGGAATGATTTAGTTTCATATGGCATTAATATGTTTGGATAAAGGAGGTTGGGTTCTTATATCATCCTATAATGAATTATTTAAGGATTTATGACTCAATACAAAATGAGGTTTAGGGTTAGTATTGTGTTTGTTCATACCATGAACTGTGGAAATTTTTTTCACAATATGACTGGTAGATATATTTTGTTCATAATATGATGCATGTGAATTTTTTTATTCACAATTTAAAGCATGTGATTTTTTTCATAATACAAATAATGGGATGTTTTTTTTCAAAATTTGAACCACAATCATTTAATATGTTCAAAATGATATTATTTTAATATGCTTATTTTTTTTTGTAATTAATTATTAAATGAATTCTATGTTTCTATTTTTTTATTATTATGATCCTTGAAGATTGTTCAATGTCTCATTTTTTATCACAATATTCCCATTGTATTGTTTTTTAATTTTATATTACATTTCCTCCAAACATGATTTATGGAAAACACATATTGTTCCATATTCTTTTTAAAAATAAATTCCTCCACTCCATTAGTTTTATCATCTTATTATGATCTAAACCTTGATGTCTTGTTCACAATTTTTTCATTATAGAGTTTTTGTGCTCACCCATTTCATCTATTTTCCTTTCCACAGGTTATAAAGATAAGTGTAATTTCTAGGAGCTATATAAAAGATTCTACAGGAATTAAAGTATATCTATTAAATAATAGATTAATATATTATTGTAGCTAATCTCAATAAACAAATCCTTCTCATATTTGAGAAATATAACTATTTGTTTAATGTATTATTTATGTCATGGTATTAATATATAATTTTTATTAAGTTTATATAGGGTCACTATAGTTGGATTAGGAATGAGAGTTAGATTACAATATAGATTATTTTGAAGAACATTAAGGAAACCCCTTGGGATAAGTAAAAGTGATAAGTATAATTATATAATAGCATCATAAATTTTTGGAAAGGTATATATTATATAGTTTTCCTAGAAATACATCATTTGAAGGATACTATAAGTAGAAGTGGTTTATGAATAGATTAATCATCGGGTGATTTCCCTAAAATAGAATGTCGAGTATATCTCATCTATCATTCTGGTTCATGGTGAATCGGTATATAACATGCACCTAATTTTACACTCATGGGGGATATTCATTGGTCAATCACATTAGGTTTATAATACATTGTTATGGATTTATTATATTATTGTAATTTGGGAAAGGAATTTGAATGAACCATCATAAAGAAACATTGGCTGATCAATAAATTATTTAGATTTGACCATAATATAATGTGGTGATTTCAAGGAGTAACACATTTTGATATTGAGTATTCTTAATTATGTTATTATTCGAATATTTATCACAATTGATTAACTCATTTGGCTACCGAAATGGATGGAGTAAGATAAAACCATGTTATAAATGGATGAGAAAGAAAATGTATTTATTTTCCTAAAAATAAACCCAGTGGGATGAAAAATGGTGTTCAATCCTTTATAAAAATGTTCTCCTAGTTTATGAGTAATTAAATGTATTTTTTTATCTACCAAACACATCATAGAATTAGAAATTTTGTATCAAGTATTTATTGGGAATACATTAACTATCCTTCAATTTATATTCTAATATACATATTTCTGTGCAATGGATCAAGGTGATGGGAAAGATATTTTACATTATCCAATACTAGGAACATGAAAAATGTTGTTGTAGTAGTTAATTATTTTGAAGGTGATACCAACCACTAGTGTAATTTAATTAATAATATAATTGAAAAAGAGGCCTTAGAACCAATGGGACGGGAGGTTTTAGTAATTTTTTAGCCACTAATTATTATTTTTCATAATATTAAAACAAATATGGAGATATAATTCTTGTATGGATAAAAAATGAGGGTGAAACTCTCATCACATATGAAGAAAACATCACAAGTCTCACAAGGTATTCCAATTGTTTTATCTCTGACCATTTAGGTATAATAGATAATTTATTTAATGGCTTAAAGTCAAGTCATTGTAAGGTACTATCCATAAAAGACATTTTAATGTATGAATAAGTTGTTGAATTTTTATTGAGTGTGTAAATAGATACCTTATACTCTAACATTTATAGAGAAAGAAAATGGAATATAGAGTATCATGGTAGATCCAATGATAATTAACATGGGGAATGTATATCCAACTGATTATATATAAAAAAATATGGGAGGAAACACATATTCAATTGCATACAAGGAACAAGGATGAATAATGTTTGTGAGTATTTTCCAGAATGATAATTCATGTATTGTGGTTATCATGTTGCTAGAAAATGTAATATAGTAAAATAATTTCCCTACTAATTCACCACCCAAACATCAATACAATAAATTCATATTATATTGTAATTATGCCAATCAATGCTTGTGTACTCATGTTAATAAAGATAACAATCCCAAGAAATATCATAATCCACGGTATAAGTGAAGAGGGTTTGAAATCACTACAAGTGATGTGAATTGCGGTAATTGTGTGCTACTAGAAATATATGGTCATTATTATGGTTTGGGAATATAATCTGTTAGGTAGGTTTTCACATTTTAAAAATGAAAGTAAGAAAAAAATTGTTGTTATCTTTGTTATATCTGAATATTTTGAATTTTATTCATGGTTATTGAGATTATGATTCCAAAAATTCTTTATATCTTCACATAAGATAAATTTCAGTTTATTTTCAAAATAGATATATTAACCATACATAGAAAAGAAAATTATTATTTAAGGGAACAAAGAAATGTCATTTTTTATTAACCTATTATAATATAGTAATGAAAATATGACATTGAGCTCTCTTAGAAAAAAATTCTATTATAACTGTCATGATACATAATCATGGGGGATATTTATCTCAAATGAGGAGAATAAAACCCCACATTATAAAAATTCTATTATGAAGGAATTGATGAAGGCTTTTAGATATTTCCATGATACTATAGTTGAATCATTAATAAAAAAACCCTATGTTATGACTATTCAATAGAATTAATTAATTATTTTGTATTGGTAATTGATTATTAAAATTATGAAGATGAAATATATTTAATAGGTAGAATTTATTGACAATATATTTTGGATCCATACTATGTTCTATAACATTTTCCACATGCCACCCCTAATGAAGAAAAAATGAAACCTATTAATAAGTCATTATTAGTAAAGTAATAATAAACAGTTATATGGTTAATCATTGATAGTTATTACATTTAGATGGTTTATAATTAATATGAGTTAATATTGAAAATGGTATTTTAAATAAAATAAAATAAATTTATATTTTATATTTTATTTTAAAAATTATAAATATTCAAATTTTAATTCATTTTTCAATTCCTCAACTAATAAATATTTTTATGATGTATTTTTTGATATTTTATAAAATAAATGGTTTTTAGTTGAATGGTGAAATAACAGGTTCTCTAATAAGACAACAATAATTTGAAGTAGATGTTTTTTGAATATTTTTTATAAAATTATATATCATGAAGAAAAATAGTACATTTTAAAATATTTTTATAAATTTACACACTCAAAATATATATTTTGAGAATTCATTTATCATTTTAATGAATACCATTTTTCAATTTTTTTTAAAATTAATTATAACTAGATCAAATAAAGGTCTTCATATATTTTTTGTTAAATAAATAACTATTTAATGATAATAATTATTTTAAAATCATTTTAATTGTATATTAACCATAAACATTATTTCTCAAAAATAATTGTTTTCAAAAAATAGATTTTTAGATGCTATATATAAGGAAATGACATTAAACATTAAATAATCTAGTAAATTCTTTAAGAATCACCTTTCGTACATTCCTGAAGATATTTTCAGCTTATAGTTTTAAACAATTATTACATAGTTGATATATGTCAACTCAAAATCTTAAAATTTTGGTACTACTGAAACAACATTGATTTCTTTTATAATACAATAGTTTTAAATAAAACCTGAAATATTTTCATGGAATTCATCACAATATTCATCATGGATTATTCTTTTCTCATACCCATTCTTTAACCCTATACAAAAACATTTTAAAACATGTGCTGAGAAAAAGAAATCAAAATTAGTGAAATAAAAAAAATAACCATTAGTCCGTGAATAATTATAAACATTTGAAATCATTTTAAGAAAGAAATACTTCTTGCCCATAATGGATCATATACTTACCTTGTGAAAATAAGAGACTTCCATAAAACATATAAAATATAAATAAACCATTTTTGGTAACTTGGGGAATTAATTACTCATGATTGTAACACTCAAAGATACAATATGTTTTTTGACCCTCATGGATACCAAAATATGTGACAGTCATGGATACCTTATTATTCAACCCTCACATCTATGTTTTGGTGTAACTATCACAGTTACACATGGAATAACCATTTCTGTTGACATCCAAATTAATCATAACTAATTAATTATAGGGAGATATATGTCCCCAAATCTGTCATAAAAATTACCATAAACCAGAACATGATGATAAAACATGAATACTTCCATCATAAAAGCAGTCATATAGAAATTTTTATGAATAGAAATTTGATATAGGAATTTTAAAGAGAAGTCTTGTACCTTGTGTTTGAATTCCATCAAACATGTTCAAAAATCCTGTAAAATGGTTTGAATTGTGTTTTTAATTTATCATTGAACTATATTAATATTTATAATAGTTTATAGGATCTTTTAACAACATAATTACATCACTTTATTTATAATATTTTTTTATTGTTTCATGTGGGTTTATTTCACGGTTTCTATGGTTTGTTGATTATGGGTTTCTTTTTCAAATGGAAGGTAAAAAATGTAGAATGAAATGGTATTAATATTTTCTAATAATTTTAAATGATTTAATATTTCATTTTATTTATATGAAGATTTATCATTAGATAAATCAATTGTGTTATGAGTTTCCTTCACTTTGGGATGGTTTTTCGAACCATCACAAACTAGTTCTTTTTAATTTAATGTTATGTATATAAATTAGAAATTTAATAACAAAAAAATTATATTATAGATATCAAAATATTTTTTAACCATAATAATGATTTTTTGAACATCCTTAAAGGCAGTAAAGGAAAATGAAAATTTTGACATCCATGAAGGCGGTGAATTGACATGTCACAGATGATGCTTTCATTATCAAGAATAAGAGGAGAAGATAAGATGTTTGGTGGGGAATATTTCATTAAAACAATAGCATTCCAGAATATGTTTGATAATCAAGTTATGATGTCACTTTTATTAGGGGAGGTGGCGATAGAATAAGAAAATAAAATAAATTTAAAAGAAAAGAAAATAAAATAAAAGAGGATTTTAACTCTTGAATACTTATCCTGGAGAAAATCCTTATGGCCATAAGATTTGGAATGTTGGTGAAACCAGTAGGCCATGGACAAGGGTGAGAGGTTTGGGAAGTTAATTGTTCTTATATTAATCATGATAAAAGTCTTTTCAGGTGTGAGGAGAAGTCGTGTTGAGAGGCGGTATTTTTTTTAGGAGAGGGGTGTTTTTTCAATATTTTATTCTTTAGAATATTATTTTGGATCAAAAATTGAATTTTTTTTGAATTATCTCTAAATATAGTAAAATAATTAATGGTATTTATATATTATGGATATTACATCATATATGACTCATTGAATATTAAATTTAACCAAACTCTCTATGTAGGACCCCGGGACACCTTGAGAGGGGCGGGGTGAATCAGGGTGACAACTTTTTCATTTAATGTGATGGATCTTATTACCATGTTGGTAAGAAATTGTTAAACCTGTATGATGAAAATTATCAGAAAGAAACCATTCACATGAAATGAGATAACACATCACTTTTTACTTGGTTCACTACTATGGGCTACATCCAAGGAGCATACGCCGAAAAGTTGTTGGTCATACCAAATTCCACTAAACTTCACTAGATGTGGAGTACAAAATCTGTGCCCAATCACTCTATCCTAGGCTCAATACCTTTAAAAAAGTTCAGGGATAGATCACTGGGTCCCTTGGGTCACTGCCATTAACTCCCCCTGGCTCAATGCCTTTGGTGAATTCCCACTCAATTTATTGACATGAAGGTCTCTTCATCATCGCTAATGAGTACATACTCTGTTGTATGTATATGCTCTGTTGATATCCAACTTTCACCCGTAGAAGAATCTCACATTGCACCGAGGGTACCGGAAAATCTCCCAACTTTCTCGCAGCTCAAAAACACTGATTTGCTTATTTACTACTTGGAGGGCAAGTCACTTGCGCGACACAAATTCAGCATGTATGTGTCCCCAAACCACTTGATAGACACCTCCTTCTTCAACTCCAAACTTGCGCGACTCACCGTCTTTTGCGCCCATACCACCTTAGACACACAACCAACAACTGGATGGCAACTTCTACTTTCACAACCAAACAACCACTTGCGCGACTAAAACACTTGCATGATGGGAGCTCGAAAAATCTCTATGTATTGAACTCTATTCTAAATGAGGAGTTGTAGTCCTCTATTTATAAGAAAACTAGACACCCTGAGCAGTGGCACACAAGCCTCCTCACAGAGAGCAAGTTCCGGCACACAACTTCAACCGTCCTATCCTCTATCGCGCTACTCACATGCACGACCGATCCAATACTTGCGCGACCATCTTTCCATTGCCATATTTTGATGTTCTGATCTTGAAAAACATATGGTGCGCAACTTTCCAATCCTTCTATGCACCGTCGCACAAGTCCTTTCTCGGAATGCATGTCACTTGCGCGACATATATCCGTCACGCAAGTCCCTTTCCCAAAAAACACTGTTTTCCCCTATTGTCAATTTTGAGGTCCAGAAATTTTGAAAACACTAGAAAATAGTTCCACCTTTAATACTATTATATGCTAGACCAGTATGAGTACATTGCTGGAACACATTCTAAACATCCTTTGAGGATTTACCACAAACACAAACCATACTCCAATTCATTCATAGATGACTAAGGTTCCAAAAATCTCCCCCTTTGAGTTTGTTGGAAATCATTAAATAAATTAAATAGATCACCATCCACATGAAAACAAAAAATTCAATAATCAACTCAACCAACACTCTATGTCTATGTGAGCAATGCTCTGTGTAGAAAACAAGAGAGAAAGCTGTAATTGGGTTCCCATCCAATGAATTATTTATCATACTATCACCTACATTGAAATATAATTGTGTCACAATAGCATTACATGCTTGAATTTATTACTTTCTCCCCCATTGAAAATAATCCCAATGATCAATAATTGTTCATTGTTCTTCTAAAAACACACTCTCCTAGATGTTATCTCCCACACAAACCTGCATCTCATCAATAAACAGATTAAGAACAATTAACATAACTAGAGAGAGGGGTATTGCATAGCCTCTTTATGCACTGGGAGGTGGTTGAACATCGAGGTTCAACCGATGCTTCTCAAACATAGCTGCTAATAGTGGATTCGTCCGGATATCAGCCACATTCTCATCAGTACCAACATGATCCATTCTAATCACGCATTGTTTAAGTTTCTCTTTTATAAATTGATACCTAATTTCGATATGTTTTCTACGAGAATGTTTAACCGGATTATTCGTAAGATTAATTACGCTCTTGTTATCACAGTAAATCACCATTGGTTGCTTCACCTCATCACCAATATTTGTTAATTATTCTTTATCCATAGAAATTGAGTGAATGCCTTTGTATAAGCCACAATTGTGAGTACCTTGAATACACCTCATGATTACTTTTTCTGCTGCCATATATTCCTCCTTCGGATTATTCTGAAAGCAGGCTGCTAAACAGGTTGGAAGGACAGTATATGTCTGTGTCGCTATCTGGTAGAGTACACTCCCAATTATCCTCCTGTACATTGTGGGGTCTATAGATGCCCCATCCTCATGCTTTTCCATGTTTGGTTCCAACTGCAATCAGAGTTGATATTGGTTTCGAGTCTTGAAAATTAAACTTCTTCAGTAGTTCTCTTGCATACTTTTTTTGAGAAATGAATGTGTAATCCTTTCTTTGAATCACATGAAGCCCCAAGAAATATGTGAGCTCCCCAATCATAGACATTTCAAATTCTGATTTCTTGTGATTGGAAAATTCATTGACTGATTTATGCCTACTTCCACAAAAAATAAGGTCATCAATGCAGACAAGAACCATGAACTGATCTTTTGGAGAATTATTCATATATAGATTGTGTTCTTCTCCTCTTCTTTTTAATTCCAGCTTCTTGAGATACGAGTCCATCTTGGAATACCATGCTCGTGGTTCCTGCTTCAAACCATATAGTGCTTTCTTCAGTTTGCAGAACTTTGTTTCATCAGTACCAAGAAAAAAAACCACTGTTTGTTCAATGTAGACTTCTTCTTCGAGTACACCATTCAAGAATGTTGTCTTGACATACATTTGATATACATTATATTCTCTTGGGAGTGCCATGGAATGGAAAATACTGATTGAATCCTATCTTTCCACTGGAGCAAAGGTTTCTTCAACATGAACTCATTCAATCTGTTAGTATCCTTTACATAACATTTGGGCCTTGTCTCTAATAACACTTCCATGCTTATCAAACTTGTTCTTGAAGATCCGTTTTGTACAAATCACATTGTGACCTTCAGGTCTCTGGAAGAGATCCCATGTCTGATTCATGTCAATCTGATCTAAATCCTCATTCATGGCATTCACCCACGATTCATCCTTTTCAGCTTCTTCAAATTAGGATGGCTCCACAACTGACAGAAATGTAGATTACGTGTTATTCCCCATCCTCCATGTTTGATTGGGTGCACTCCTGTCCCCAATTATGTAAAGTGGATCAATATCAGCTCTTCAATTTCTCTGATGAGGTTCTGTTGCATTCTCTCCAGCCATAGTTTCTTATTCAGATTATTCTTCTGAGTCAACATCATGATGTGACTGCTGAGTGTTTTTTACAGCTGCCTCTATTTATGTATTTGTATTTTTTCTGCATTCACTTTCTTCCTTAATTTCTATTACATCAGCATATGACATCTGTGAAGCATTTATTGTCTTCTCTTTAATTATCTTAACATCACTACTTTCCACAATCCTTCCTAATATCTTTTTTAAACACGTGTAGGCTTTTATGTTCATTGAGTTTCCGAGGAAAATTCCTTCGTCTGCATTATCACCATACTTCCCTTGATTTCCTTCTTTGTTTCTAATGAATCATTTAATTCCAAAAACACAAAAGTATTTCAAAGAGGTATTCCTTCTATGCCACAATTCATATGGTGTCTTAGTCTCACCCATATAAAGTCTTGTTTGATTTTGAATATACATTGCAGCTTGAACAGCCACTTATAAGTAATGTCGTGGAATACGACTCTCAATCATCATAGTCTGTGCCATGATGTTCACATGTAGATTCCTACATTTAACAACTCCATTTTTTTGTGGAGTTGTCACATCAGCTACCTCATTGTGTATCCCGTGCTTCTCCATATAATTTTCAAATTCAATGGATGTGTATTCCCCTCCATTGTCAGATCGCAACACTTTGATTGTTCGTCCAGTATCATATTCGGCAATTCACCGATATGGTTTCATGGATTCAAGCACTTGTCGTTTCCTGCGAATGACCACTAACCATTCCATTCTATTGTAATCATCAATGAAATCGAAAAATTACCTGTATCCATGATTTTTGACAACATTTATCGGCCCGCATACATCTGTATGAATTAGATCAAAAGATGAGATTCCCTTTTCTTATTTGGCCGATAGGAACTACAGACCGACTTTCCACGAATGGAAGCATCACAAGACCTTTCATGCTCACGCTTTAGGATGGTAATGTACCTGAAAATCCTCAATTTTGATATTTTCTCTATGTGTTGTTGATTGATATGTCCCAGTCCCCGATGCAACAAACTGTATACTTCTTCAAAAGTCATGTAACAAAAATTTTCTTTACTATCAACCTGATACATGTAGCCTTCTATACTGCATCCCTTCATAAGTGAATTACATTTCTTTCCCTTGATAGTGCAGCCTTTCTGATTGAAAGTAACTATAATTCCCGAGTAACAGAGTTGACTCTCACTATGTAGATTATGACGTAGGCCATCAACATAAAGGACCTCAGTCTTATTTAGTTCTCCATTAGCTAATTTAGTACATCCACTACTTTTGATTTTCAGAGATCCATCATTAACAAATCATACAGTACAATCAACCTTCTTTTTGAAGTCTGTTAACAGGCCTGCAGTACCTATCATATGGGACAAGCAATTGCTATCCATAATCCATGTGCTATTGCTTTTTATAGCATTAAGGCCAACCTCTGCAAGATTGGATTTCTCGATCTTATTCTATTATTTTGAAGAGATATTGGATTGTGTATACTACATTGATGGGCTTATAATTGGTTCTTCAACAAAATCAGATTCTTCATTCCCATAATCTTCTTCCAGAGGAGAAAACCTATTTGTGTGATCAACACAATCAGGCAGGTGAATATTGACACGACTTTGAGAGTTTTATGAATCTATTCTATCAAATGTCTACCTTCAATACATTTACTTGTGGACAAATTTAGAACAATGAAAACAGTTTCCATAGAAACTATTTCTTCTATAAGATGGCAGATATGAAGTAAGTACCCATTCATGTAGCTCCTTTCCTCTTCACAATATGACATGATATGGCCCAGATAGCCACAAAACTGAAACATCATGAGAGGAAATGTTGTATCAATTGAATTTCTCCTCATTCCTTCTTCCTTGGGAGAATAGTTGAACTACCTGTCATTTCTGAAAGTTTGAATATAATTTTCAGTTCTTCTTTTAGATTGGATTGAGGATTTCTTTTTCAGCACTTCAGGTAATGTTTCAACATGTCCATCGATCATCTTTTCTTTATTTTGGATATCTTTAATTCTAGTAGTTGATGACTTAGCTTCATAGTCAATTCCACTCTTTCCCATGCTAGTGGGTCTTTGATCACTGAAGATTTTTCCAACCCCATCTGAACCACAGTTTGATCTTGCTAGTAATTCTGCATATGAGAATCTTCCAAAATGAATTTTCTTCTAGCCCTCATTTGTGGTTTATTGATATTCAATTTTACCCCACAAAGTAAAAAATTCATCCTCAAGTCCCTCAACAGTCTAGGAATTCTCTTCCAGTTTGGATGAAAGTTCATTTATGACATTTTCTTGTTCATCAATTCCAAGATTTAGTTCCACAACATCATCTATGATTTCAATGATTTAAGACTGAATTCTCACTAGTTCTTCTATTCATTCAATGTATGCTTCAATATTATCAACATATTCTGATGATTCTTCCACCATTTCCTTCCTCTTATTTCATATCTTACATTTATTCTCGTGCATGGAAAAATAATCCTTAATTTGAGTCATTGAATCACCATAAGGAGTAATCTGATTATCTCTGCCTTTATTGAACCAGGGTTCTGACTTTTCAATGGTAGCCATCAGGGAAGCATGGTTTCCTGTTTTAAATTTAGGTTCTTCTTCTTCAAAACATTTAGTATCCTCCTCTTCCTCTTCATATACAAATCACTTCCTATGTATCTTAATTCCATATTTGAATTCTATCTATTTTGGAAAACCTCTTCCGAGGCTTATCGATGTTTTCATATTCACTATATTAATCATTGATCATTATTAAACTCTGTGAGGCAATGTTCTCAACTTTTCCACAACGAAAACATGTTAGAGGTAACTTCCCTTTGAATTTCCCTTTTACCTTCTAGAACTTCTTTGCAATGAGAGAAAGAATTTCTTTTTCTTCATCATCTTCACCACTACCATCTTTTGAAATTTTCAGTTTATCCATGGACTTGAATGCCATTTCCTTGCTCACACGAGTCTTATCATCTTCTGGATTGGCTCTCATTTCATATGCTACCAAGATGCTCAGTAGATCATCTAGACAATGTTTGGAAAGATCTCTTTCCTCAAGGTTTGATACCTTTTCATTGTATAGGGGTGGAAGTATTATTAATATTTTCTTAACAATATCAATGTCTTTTATTTCTTCTCCTGGACCCCGAATTTCTCCAATCACTAAAGTAATTTGATTGAAGAATGAGTCTGAATTCTCGTTTGGATGCATCTTCAATCCTCAAACGAATTATGTAGGACTTTAATTTTTCCTCATTCACATTTCTATCTCCTTCATAAATATTTTTGTGTTTACCCAACATGGATTTTTCTAAGGTGAAACTCATCACCATTAGATAGATCTGATCAGAAAGGGCTGCGGTGAGAGAATTCTATGCTTTATCATCAGTATCAAGAATTTACCTATCGACATCTGTCATAGCTAGCCCTATTGGATCAGTAACATGAATACATTGGACAGTGGAAAAAGGACATACATTCCAAGGGATCTTAGATGATATTTCATTCTATTCTTCTAGATCTAGAAATTACATCCATCGAGGAGAGGGACTCCCCTGACATTGACTGCATTCTCCATGACAATAAAGGACAGATTCAACACCAGCAACTGTTACGCACTGATACCACTTGTAGGACCTTAGGAAACCCTGAGAGGGGAGGGGTGAATCAGGGTGACAACATTTTCTTTTAATGTGATGGATCTTGTTCCCACGTTGGTAGTAACTTGTTAAACCTATATGATGAAATTGACCAGAAAGAAATCATTCACATACAGCGAGATGACACATCACTTTTTACTTGGTTCACCACTATGGGCAATATCCAAGGAGCATATTCCAATAGGTTTCCAGTCGTACCAAATTACACTAAACTTCACTAGATGTGGAATAAAAAAAATCGGGCACAATCAATCTATCCCAGGATCACTGCCTTTTCAAAAGATTAGGGACAACTCCCTGCGTCCCTCAAGTCACTCCCATTAACTCCTTCTGGCTCACTTCCTTTGGTGAAGTCCCACTCAGATTATAGACATGATTGTCTCTTCATCATCTCTAAAGATTATGTCCTATGTTGTATGTAGATACTCTATTGAAGTCCAACTTTCACGCATAGATGAATCTCACTTTGTGCCGAGGGTACCGGGTAATCTCCAAACTTTCTCGCAGCTCAAAAACACTGTCGCGCTTCTTTACTGCCTGGAAAGAAAGTGTCACCAAACCACTTGCATGACACCTCCTTCTTCAACTCCAAACGTGCGTGACTCACCATCATTAGCACCCAAACCACCTTGGATGTGCATCCAACAACTGGCATGCAAATTCTACTTGCGTGACCAAACCACCACTTGCATGACTACAACACTTGCATGATGGGAGCTCAGAAAATCTCTAAGTCTTGAACTCCGTTCCAGATGAGGATGGGTGGTCCTCTATTTATAAGAAAACTGGACACCCTATGTGGTGGCGCTAAACCCTCCTCGAAGCACGCAAGTTTCAAAGCGCAACTCCAACAACCATAGCCTCTATCACGCTACTCATTTTCACGACCGAACCAATACTTACGCTACCATATTTCCTTTTCCAAATTTTGAAGTTCTGATCTTGGAAAACTTATGGCACGCAACTTTGAAATCCTCCAAGGAACCGGCACGCAAGTCCTTTCTCGGTGAGCAAGTCACATGGGCTACACATATCCAGTGCGCTAGTCTCATTCCCTAAAAACATTGTTTTCCCTTTCTATCTATTTTGAGGTCTAGAAATTTTCAAAACACTGGAAAACAGTGCCACCTTCAATAATTTTATCTTCTTGACCTATATGAGTAATTTGTTGGCACACATTCTGAACATCCTCTAAGGATTGACAATAAACACAAACCATACTCCAATTCATGCATAGATGGCCATGGTTCAAACTCTATATATATTAAAAATTAAAATATTTTTCTATTCTCCAAAAATTTAAGTACATTTGAAAAATACCATAAATTAATAGTAAATTTTTTAACATTTAGAATTAAAATATAAACTCAGATTTATGAAAGTAATTTTCTAAATATGATATATTTTATTCTAAATTAATACCATAATTAATTTGAAAAAATTATGATTTTAAAATTATATTTGATTTTATGTCACTTGGAAAAATTAATTAGGGTTCTATAAAATTTTATATTAATCATAATAAAAAGAAAATTAATTTATCAATAAATTTTATGAATTTAAATTTTAGTGTAATAAAATATATTAATTAAGAAATTATAAATAAACATTTATGTTTCACAAAATACCAACACTTAATTTATCATTTTCCAAACATTTATTTACATATTCCATGTTATCAATATATCATATTTTCACTTATTTGGTATGTAAAATCTATTTATTATCTCATATGTGAGGTTAATATTATATTATTTTAGATTCTTTATTTTTGATAATTACCACATATTTCATTATACATTTATAATTATTTTAATTATTTAATTTCAGAATAAAAAAAATTATTTGTAAATACCTCGGTTGTTACATTATCCCCCCTTTGAGAAATTTATTTCATGGAAATTTTTATTCACTTATTAAACATGTGAGCATACTTTTCATTTATATCATTTCTATATTCTTATGTTTCTTATTCAAAAAAGTGTTTTATCTATAAAACCATAACATAGTTAATTACCTTATTAAGAAATAATTTCTATATCTGATAACAAATCTGGAAATGATTTCCCTTATAAGAATAGCTATCTTCCAGCTAAATGACTTCTCGGCTCAAAACATTAAATGAATCTGGAATATACTATCTTAACATCCAAACATAAAAAATATTGTATAACAGAGATAAACTCAGAGTAAAAGTTACTCGGTAGGAAACCTGTCCAAAATTATCCATATATCAACACATTCTTGAAATACATTAACATTACAAAACATTTTAGGAATAAAATAAACATTATATAAACGGACTCCCAAATATCATAACTTTTCTAGTGCCTTTAAAAACATGGACATGTAAACACAGTTACATTAGCGAGCTACATTATTTCACTCTTGGTACATCATAACTAGAACCCATCTTAGACATATCATACATAATACATATATTCATAACCTCATGAAGGAAAGAAAAAAATGGTGTGATCTCAGATGCTCAATAAGGGTAAACATGGGAGGCATGTAACTATAAACAAGATCATATGGGTATGAGAACATGGTCATAACATTATAGGATAATTCCCTTCATATCAAAGATTATAAACTAGATTAATATCATAGAGCATGGTAGTTCATATGACATGATTCACATGAAAATAAAGAACATAAACAATGAAATTATAACGTATAAATAAGACATAGAATTGTCACATTCAAAAACAAGTGATATCATTCCTTATAAGTCAAGATGAATTTCTAGAACATATCAAGGAACATTATGGGAACTAAAACTACTGGGAAAGACACACAACCATCCCCACACATAGACCTTTCCTTGTAAGAGACTAGGTTTCCCCATCTTCCCATAATGTAACATGTTTCTTCAACTTCCCATATTGGATCATGTTTCTCCATCATATGTATTCATGGTTACTACCCCAATTGGCTGGGACACACGACCATACCTAGTCACATGATTTTCCTTATAAAGGATCAGGTTCACCTATCATCCCATAGTGGATAAATATTATCGAATTTATTCTCATAATTACCTATTGGGATATAAATCATTGAACAATTCATTGGAGGGAGATATATTTCCCACCCATCTCATAATAAAAGCATTCATAGATGTGCCAAAAGATGATAAATCTTGCATCAAATCACGACCCATAAAATATTTGAGTTATATAAAAATCTTATCATAATCCCATGAAATTAAATGGGTAAAAATAATATTTAATCACATCATAATCTCTACAAAATAGATAGGTTCATAATCATTTCATCAATGAATAACATGTAAAATATGAGAGTTTGAAAAGAATATATTTGAGTGAAGAGAAAAGGGGTTTATAATAACAATTCCCTCAAACTATAAACATTTAATGAAATATTATAAATATAACCATTTTATCATTTCATATAAGGAATTAGTAACATCAAAAAAGTCATCATCGATAGAAAATAACATCAAAAATTATTTTAAAAACATTTCTTCAGGAAAATATCAATTCATCAATGAAAATTATTTTTTAAATAATAAAATAATTCTAAAATAATTTTCCTTATGAAATCAATGAAAAAATATATTGAATGCTTGAAACTATTTCAAAAAACATTTCCATTTAAAAATTATAAAATAACCATGAAAAAAATTTGTACACCATTTCCCTTGAAATCTTTTAAAATAATATTGAAAATGTTTTTTAACCATTTTCATTGAAAATAAATTGATAACTAATAAATAAGAAATGAAAATGACTTCAAAAAATAATGATTGAAAAATTCTAAAAGAACATTGATATATTTTTGAAAATCCATTCATTGAAAATCTATAACTGAGGCTTGAAAACATTTTTAAAAACATTTTCCATTATAACTTATAAAATATGTTTAAAAACATTTTGAAAACCATTTTACTTTAAAACAATTAAAATTGAGTGAAATCAATTTCAAAACAAATAAAAAAATATATTAAGACCATAAATAATTTTAACATACTTTCTACTTGATAATTATTTTTAAATATCCTTTGAAAACAATTTTGATAACATTTTTTAAAACATGGTTTTTGAAATAAAACAGATTTCCAACAAAATAGATAAGTACAGTCAGATAATTCTTAAAATATTTTATTAATTAATTTAAGTTCTAAAGAATATTAAAATGGTATTAATACATGAAAATATATTTACTATAAAGATGATAATCACAAATTTAGGTTTTCATTATAGATAGATCATAAGAATTCATTATCTAATAAATAATCAATAACAATCTCAAAAAGCGATGAGATTGTTTCAATAAACACATAACACTTGGTAAATTGGAACCATACTCCCCGTGTAAAAAATGAAATGAAATTTTCATTAAATATCATTAAATTAATTAAATTCATTATATAAATTTTCTATTCTATTATATACGCCCCATGGAAAAATATAGCTGCTTAACATAATATGTGTCTCAAAGAAGAAAAATTGGGACAAAATTACATTATCGATTTGGAAACATCTAAAACATAAACCCTATAAAAGAAATATCATAGATGAAATTTGTAAATACCTATAAAAATAAGATTAATATTAATATAATACATCCATTTTTAGTATACATGTCATACAAATGGAATAAGTGGTGATTAAGGCATGTTTCTCACGGAAATAAAAAGTTATATGAAATTCCATAACGTTATGTCTTGAATCTCTTTGTACTCATTAAAAAATTTTGTATGATAAATGTAACATTATTATAAATATTTTATAGAACCTTATTCTTATATATGATACAATATTTTTTTTATTTTGACTTCATATTACATGCCTGTTACAAATCTCGTGTAAGGTTACACTTCAGGTATTATTTTCTTTGTTTTTGACTTGTATCCTGATTTGTTATATATTTTGTACTTATAATAATATCATGATTTCTGAAATTTAATACATGAAATATATATAATTAACATTTCCTAAATTATTATTATAAAAATCTACAAAATATATATTTATGAAATGGTATACATCATTCATGGAGATAGTATACTATATGTACAAATGAATGCTTCTTGAATTTTATAGACCTATAGTAAAAATTCGATTAATGGAATATATGTATATTTATATATGTAAATAATGTCATTAATGTAGCATTGTTATATAATCAATATAATAAATTTTCACTAAACATATCTTTAATTAAGTCCACAAAATGTGTGAACAAATCATATCATTTTGAGGAGGTGATAGTCAACACTTTCTCAAATGAAAATATGATATTTACAAAATACGGAAATCATATGGTTATGCTATGAATAAAATTTAAAAAGTATAAATACATTATAAATATCATATATATAATATATAAATGTAGTTTCCATCATATTGTCCACCATGATTGGTGATAATGAAAAAAATGAATAATCATCTTTTCTTGAGGTGGTAGTTCACCGCACACATAAACAATATGATTGTTACCCATTATATTGATGTGTGTGTAATTTTAGATAGGAAAAATTTCATAAAAATACTATTATATTTAAGATACTATTTTTTATACGTGAATGGAATAATTAGAGTTTAAGGATAAAAAATGAGCTTGAGGGTGGGTGTTACCTCTTAATAGGTTAACTCCTTATAGTTTCCATGATAAGGATTACTTTGAAGAATTTATACACAAATATAGTCTAACAGTATGAAGGGAAACTTTTTATAAGTTTATTGGGTGGATATTGTACAAACCTAAGTGGTTTGGGAGTTGTGAGGATTTCTGAAAGGTGGAGGCCTTTTTTTGGGAAGGGAAATGTCAAATTTGTTTTTTTTAAAACACGTTAGGTGTTCCAACGTTTTTACCAAAATAAAATCATTAACAATAATAAACTAAATAATTTAAGGTTTAAGGATAAATTTTTTTCCCTAAAATTGGTTTTCAAAACGTGGTGAGATCATTTGACCCCTTAAAATTATTTTTTATTCCATTGTCATGATTATTTTTTTTCTAATATCTGTAATTAAGTTTAATTCCATTATGTAATATTTTGGTAAAAACTAATATATACTTATTAAAAAACTATAAATTATGTAGATTAAAAATATGGAATCAATTTTTACAAATTAGAAATATTGAATTTTTTGAATGGATTTTAAAATTAATCTCGTAGAAGGGACAACAATATGAGCTTTCAAAGTAAAAATGTTTAAAAGAATACTTTGTTATTGTACCCAATTTCAACATTAAATTTATTATAATGACCTAAATTGAATTAATCGACAAATTTATTATATCATTAAACATTCTATCTAATTTAAAATATAATTTATCCATATAAATGAATTAGATGAAAACTTAATTTTTAATTAAAATTTAGTATTTCAAAATATTCATTAAAAAACAAAACCTTACCGAAAAACATCACAAATTTATCAAAACACATTTTTTATTTTTTTATTACAGATATTATTTTTATTTAAATACATTAAATCTATAAAAGTTACATGATTTGGATTTAAAATGGGTTAACCATTTAAATAAGATAAAGCTTTATTTAAACTAATATGGGGTTTTATGTGTAATATTTTTGTTCTTCTTATTTTATATTTATAAAAACTATTGGATGATCGTCAAAAATATTTGTTTGACTATATATCCTATTAATTTAATTATTATCATTATATATTTGATATTAATTTAGCTTATTATGATAAATCAACTTTTTAACATGAAATTAGACTTTTATAAAGTATTTCCCATTATACTCATTTTCTTTCACTATTATTTTATATATAGGAATCCAGTGATATTAAACGATAAATATTCATAAGTCAGTTAATCATATAATATTAAATTTAATATCCATGTTTTATCTTATTAAATAATAATAATTTAATTATGAATTATTTTAGGGTAACACTGGATCTTGAGTATTACGCAAGATATCGAGGAAAGTCAGTCTTGTGTGTAACATAAGCTATCCTCAGTGTATCATATGGAGAAAGATAAAAAAATTTATAGTCCACCTTTAACTTTTTATTTTTTGTAACCCATTCTAGACATTGTGTATTAATATAAAATAAACTATTTTCATTGTTGTGTGAAATTAAAAATATCAAAATGATTAAATTAATTCAAAACATAAATAAATATTAGGGTGTTATATTCAACCCACCATTAAAAAGAATTTTCCCTAAAAATATGTTTAGGTTATAAAAGGATTAATATTTGAATTTTCATTTTTACAAATCCACAACATACACTATAGGAAATTGGGGAATTTGTGACATGTTATATGCGATGGGATCCCATCGCAAATGACCTGTTGAATAAAACAACGTCACAAAAACAGTTTTTTTATAGTCCATCTCAAAGAGAAAATATTTGAAAAGGGATGCGCACTTGTCGCCTGAATGGCCATAAGGCCTTCATTTTTATTGTTTTTTGATAT
This sequence comes from Viscum album, assembly GCA_963277665.1. Lineage (NCBI taxonomy): Eukaryota > Viridiplantae > Streptophyta > Magnoliopsida > Santalales > Viscaceae > Viscum > Viscum album. The sequence continues at coordinate 2,129,459,386 of OY728119.1, forward strand.
CCCCCCTTTTAAGGGATGAGGGGGAACCCTTACAAGGCCCATAGGATCAGATTTTACAAGGCCCGTAGGCTTACGAGATTACATGACCCGAAGGTCTTATAGAATTCAACCAGACTATCTACAAAGAACTAACCCTCCCCATCATCTACGACATCATAGTATCTCTCCATCTTTGCAAGACCGTCTGGCAAGGCTTCCCGTGTAAGCACAGGCTGGTACCAAAGGCATAGCCTTACCCTCTCATTCTAACAATCCATTTGGCTTTGCTCAGGTGAGTGCAGCTGCTCTGAATCCTCTTCAAGGGCTGCTCCTTTTTTGTAGTGTGTCTGGGGTAACTAACTGTGGCCCGAAGGCCTTGAGGTGGCCTGAGGGCCTCAATGGTTGCATGAAATCCTTAATGACCAGAAGGCCTAGGTGGCCTGAAAGCCTTAAGGACTCTATGCCCAAACCGGTGGCCCAAGGTGAATAGTTCCAGCAGCTACAGTGTTGAACAGTACATGTTAAAGTGCCTGCTACAGTACTCACACATTGTACAGTTCTTCTACAGTACCAGCACAATGTACAGTTCTGCTACAGTACCCGCACATTGTACAGTTCTTCTATAGTGCTGCTATAGTAATGGAAATATGCCCCTACATGGTTTTGAACTTGGTTCTTGTGGATACACTTAAGGATACCTTGCCTATGAGGATAAGGCTCACATGCCGCACCTATCACAAATAGCTTTATATTGTTTATTTAAATACCTTATTTTGACGGATTGTCATAAATATTTTTTGCGACGGGACCCATCACAGATTGTGTATAAAAATAAATAATATTAATATTAATGAAATAATATTATTAATATTAATAAATTAAATTAAATTATAAAATAATAAAGTAATATTCATATAGTAATAAATTATTAAAAATTTATAAAATGATATTATTATTATTATTATTATTATTACTAGTAAAATAAAAAATTATAAAATTTTGAAAAATTCTATATTCACGAAATATATAATAAAATTATAAAAATAAAATTATCAAAAATAATAATTAATAAAATAAAAAAATAAAAAAATAAAAAAAGTAATAAAATACTAAATATTAAACAAAATAATTTCATATATAATATTTTATACAATATAAAACTAACCTATATAAAAATATAGATATTTAATATTACAAACAAAAAATTACATTCAAATGTTTGGTCATAAAAAATAAATAGATCATTGAGGTGGAGGGCCATCTCGCGGAGATAGTGGGGGGATCTACATACTAAAACAACATGTTAGGAATCACATATACTCCAACTACACTTACTCTTGTTGTGGTCACCATCGTCATATCTCCTCCGAAATCTCTTGCTATTGTGGTTCTTGCTATTGATGTTGGTGTCGACAAAACTATTAATGCTTCCACTACTACTATTGATGCATATGCTCTTGTTCCCAGTGCATAATCTTTATAAGACCAGTTTGAGTTTGTACGTAGTTTTTATACTATAAAGAATATGATTATGAATCTCTATGATATCCTCTCCATTGGATGCTTGCATTACAAAAATTCCATAATAATCCACAAGAATCAATCGAGTGCTAATACCAACAACTCATCATTTCTCGAAGGCATACTATGTCAACTGCATCCATGTTGTCTCATCAAATCGGTGGGAATTGGTCTAAGCAACAACCACATCTTGAATCTTAGTCTGTGTTTTAGACATCATGATCTCATATGAATCCTTCAATATCAATTTAAATGTAAAATAGTTAAAATATTATTTACAGTTAAATTTTAAACTCTAAAATAAAATATGCAGACCACAATCCGACGTAGGCAAGCACTTCAAATATCTATAGTGGTTAGATCTCTAAAAATCCTCCTATAAACATCAAACTATGATATATAGTTCTATTTGACCTGTTATATGAATATAAAAGAATTCATTTACATTAAATCTTTTGTAAAATATTTAATAAAAATTAACCTACCATATTATCTCTATGCATTCTTAAAGTACAACTACTAGCTCGATCTTTCACCTCCTGCCTCCAATGCTTTTGTCTCCCTACTGAAAATGTCCTCTAAAAACTATCTCTTAACCAGTTTGAACATAATCCATCCCAAACCTAAGATGAAATTCATTTAGGTTACTGGTCATGAAAAAAATCATCAAACTCTGCCACTCTTTCTTTATCCGTTGATTTACTTCTGAAATTGTGAAAAACCTAACTACTAAACTAATGCGTAGTCCCCTACCTGGCCTTACAGATATCCTCACACATGATCTCATCAAGGGGATACCATAAACCTTAAAAATAATTTATAATAACATATTATTAATTATAGTAATCTCAGAATAAATATTATTTATTTACGTACCATCCAATAATAGAACATATGGTGCTACACATAAATAGGAATCTGATCCCATATGAGCCATGCTTCAAAAAAAATATTGTTCCAGTATAGCGCCCACATATCAAGTAGATATATTAATTATACTATGAAAAAAATGAACAAATAATCCAACAATTAGTATATAAATATGTTAGTCAAAACTAATTAAAACCCACATCTAAACATTCCTCTATTGTCGTTGATAGAAGCCACGACATGGATTTCACTCGGGGATTATGATAGGATTAATCAACCACACAAAAACATTCCCCCTCTGATCCCCCCTGAACTGCAAGTATTCTATGTGTCAGATGATCCAACATCCTACTCTTCAAAAGGTAGCTCAACTTCTTGCAACAGATAGTACAAATCCTTGTCCATATGAAACATGAAATGATTGTTGTTTGAAGCAATTGAAAAAAAATATTATATATAGATATTTAATATATATGATTATAACCAACATCAAAATTTATCAATGTTATTCTACACACACATCTTCATACCAGACAATGCCAATATCTTCATATTCCTTCTCAGCATCATGAATATCCAGGTTAATTTCTTCTCCATCATAACATAACATTTAAAATTCATTTTTAACATCATTAAAATCATCATCACCATAAAACCATATATGTGGGGTTTCATCATAAATATATGTGTCTCTTCATGAAAAGGTTGGATATAGAGCAGTCACTTGACAAATTTCAATTCCTTCAACTTTAGTAGAACAATATGTACTTTGAATAAAATTCTTTTCCTAAAAATTAATTTTTATTATGCTCAAACAATCACACAACTCTCTTTAAGATTAAAAATATTTTTAATAATAAATTTTATGTTCCTTATATGCCAATAGTAATGGATAATTTACTCTATGAACACTTCTACTTTTAATATCAATGATTCCATGGGTCGGATGAACTCACTTTCATCTCTCAGTATCCAACCACGGTCATTTAAACATAATTATGTAATGTTATCCTAGATAAAATAGTTTAATAATATCTTATAGTATTAAAAACAAGTCAACTTAATTTTCTCTATGACAAGATCCTCTCATTAAAATAAGACTAATCATTATTTTTCTTGATTCCCAAAATGCATGTGTAAGAAATCGAAAACCATTCACCACATATGCATTATAATTTTTAACCATTTTTATGGTCGATTACTCAATACACACAATCAATTATAAATATTTTCAACATGTTGATATACCTAATTTTTTTAAAATAGTTATCAAATCAATCCATAATTAATATACTTTATATGCTAAATGAAAAATAATTTATATTACCTGTTTTTGAATCTATTAGGTAATGTTTTTCAACCAATGTTCTTCAAGATTAGATGATTCAATTTTTGAATATTGTTTCAGGATATGATAATCATATTTCCTATAAATAAAATATAATTAATTTAGAGTAAAAATTATTATAGAATAAGTCATAGGATAACTAACTATACAAATGGTGTCATTTCTTAACACTTGAGTAGAACATATGTATGAGCTCTGTGATGTTCATAATCTAAAATTCATCATTCATTAACTCCACCAAAGTGATGTTCAGGCAGATTGAAAATTGATAATTTATTTCACATTTCATCCTCAATATTTCCCTCATTAAGGCACGTACGATTGTGTTTTGTCAAATATTCATATTTAATGTAATGATAGAATCAAAAATAAGTTTCTTCAAGAAAATAAGATTATTCAATTGAAACATCAATAGATTCTTTGTTATGTACTTTTTTCTTCAATTTCTACATCCATATCTTGAATGGGAACATGTATAAGAACTATACCAAACATATAAAGTTTTCTTCATGTGGAAAATGTAATATCAAATGTTCCACTGATACAAACAAAGCTGTCAGGAATATTTTTTCATCTTTGTTTAAAACATAAGAAATATCTTTTTACCATATTATTAATGCAACACAGTCACTTGTCACCACACAAATTTCATAGTAGAAAATATGATACGTCGTTTAGTATGTCACAAATCATAGAATTCAAAAAACCTTTTAATCCAATTGGCAGACTTCTTTCCATTATAACCTGATAGTCATTACATTTTAATCTCGTAATATGACCATTTCTAACACATCATTCCAAATTGGAAGCATAACCATCTAAAGTCTCAAATATATACTCTATTAACAAAATAATAATCTATTTTTATAGAGTGTATAATTTGATTTTAGATTCATTAAATTCTTTGATATGAAATTTTCAAAAAAAAAATTTGGTTTCCTGAACATTTGGTAATGATCTAATCATCCCTTTAAATTAATTTTGTTCTTACTGGGTGTATCAAAAAAAAGTATGAAATAAATTATCAAATTAGTTCTTCTCAATATCCATGACATCCAACCTGTGACAAACTAGAAAATCCAACCAGTATGGAAGATACTAAAAAATGTTTTTTTTAACCAATTGTGTTCTTTCTGAAATCCATCAATTTTCTTTTGGTTTATTGTTTTCCCAATTATTATGGGAGGTAATGAATAGAAAATTGATTTTAACATTGTACATAAGATCATTTTTGGAGTTCCATCTCCTTAAATTGTTCCCTTTCTAAAATGATAAATTTTTCTCTAAAAATAATGATCGGTTGGAAGGAATATGTGATGACAGTCAAAAACAATTTTTTTCCCATTGATTAGCATAAATCATTTTCAGTCTCCCATTCAGTACAGATATGATTTTGGATCTATTTTAGTCCTACAAGATAATTTCCATATGTTGGGATGTTTGTAATTGTCCACGTTAATTCTGCTTTCAGCAAGAAAGTTTTTTTAGTAGCTAAATCAAATGTACTGACACCATTACTCCACAATGAATATAAATCATGAATATGTGGTTTTAAATAATCATCAATATTCTTTTTTTAGATGTCTTAGAATAAATAATGTCAAAATTATATATGGTTCCTTCATCAAAATACAAAAAGGTAAATTGTACAGAGTTATAATGGAAGGACAACATGAATACTGAAAATCGTAAGAAGAAAATTGACAGAAGCTGTTAGTAGAAATACCTAATCACTTGATTCGGGATTCTAAGGAAAAAGTCAGATTCACTAGCTCAAATTTCATCCTCAAATCACCATCAATGGGATAATTTAAGGTTTTACAGGTAGGAATATTTGTTTTTGGCCATGACATCAATGCCATTGTGTTCTAAGACATAAATAAATGTTGCAATCTGGGTGTAAGTGGGATATATCTAAATTGTTTTACAGGAATAAATCTAGTCATCCCTTTTTAAGCCTCATTATACATTTATTCACCACATGTGGGAAAATATGCAATGAATCATTTTTACCCTAACATAGCATGATATCATTTTAACCTGAATGAATCATCTGAAAACTGAGACCCAGAGTACAAACCAGCATCTTACTATCATAGAAATTTTTAGGAAACACACTTCCTTTACATAACAGTTTTTTTAACCAAGATAATTCCTCATCAAAACATCTATTTTACATACCATTATCTGATTTAATAGCCATAAATTTCAGAAATACATCAAATTTTCGTATCTTGCACATAGGATATAAGGCTTTCTCACAGGACCTCAAAAACTCATAAAAATGAGTTGCTTCCAACATAAGAGTTAAATTAATATCATCCATAGTTTCAGCTTGTTCAAGAGGCTGACCTACAACATCATGTACCAAATATTGAAACTGTGGTAGATCCAGAACCAAATTATTGGAATCTTATCTGGAACTACATTCACCATATTAATACTAAAAATACATAATCTGGATGAAAACCAAAACCAAATAAATATTCTCCAACATTGTAAAATAAGTCAAATGTTAGCATTCCACATTTTATACATGGACACTTGATTGTCCCTTTTGAAACGAATTTTGGGTTTGAGGATGTAAATGATATGAAATCTTCAAGACCCCCAATATACATAGGATTTAAACCAAAACTGTTTGGATTCTCCTGGTAATATATTCAAGTATCATCATCTAATAATAATTATTGTTGACTTTCTTGTTCCATATTTCTCTAAAAAATATAAAATAATTAGTTTTCTTGTTATTTTATATATCAAAAACACTATACAAAAAATATAATACAATGAAATTCCATTTTATATCAACATAAAATAATTTCTATTATTTCCAACTTATTTGTAGTGTTTTTTAAAACATTTATACCAATTTTCTCTAAATTTTAATAGTTTATATTAATTACAACTAATTATTATTAATTACAATAAAAGTGAACTAATAATTGTGTAATCACTGGTGACACAATTCATAACATATTGGAAACACCTATTTTTCTTGACGAGTCATCTCCACTCACTCCGACTGAAATCACTATGAAACATCTGCTCAGACGTACAAATATCCATTTCTATATGCATTAAGATGGAGAGAAATCTGGTGAGGCCACTTTTCTCTCCATATTAATACATATATAAAAGGATATCATTGCATCATATAATATTTTTCATAGTGATTTCTATTAGAGATAGCGGAGATGATTCATCAGGAAAAAAGCCCCCTTTGTTCGTGACTCATCTCCTAGAAACATTATCCAACTGGAATCATTATAAAAAATTTTCTCCAACATACACATATATATTTTTCTATGTATGATAATTGAGAGAAGGATGGCCTTGCCACACTTCTCTCAATTATCGTTCATATGAAAAGGAATATTTATACGTGAAGATAGGATTTTCAAAGTGATTTTGTGGGAGAAAATTTCAAGGAGACAAGGTGTGGGGAAAAAGGTGGCCCCAAATTCGTTGGAAATTGAGCTTATTTATTACAATTTGCAGCAATTTATTATAATTTCTTCATATTTGTTGCTATTTATTCATAATTAATATTAATTATTTTAATTTGTTACTAATTACTAGAATATGTTACAATTTATTACTAATTATTACTAATTTTTTCAATTTATTACTAATTGAAGTAAATTATTTCTAAATTTTTCAAATTTTTGCAAATTGTTTTCAAATTATATAAATTTATTATATTCTATTACAATTTATTAAAAATTATTAAAATTGATGACTAATTATTATAAATAGTTTCAAATTATTGCAATTTTTTACTAATTATTGTAAAGTATTACTAAATTTTTTAATTTATTTGAAATATTTTCAATTTATTCGAAATTATTGCAATTTATCACCAATTAGTTCAATGTATTACTAATTATTGCAACATATTACTAATTATTGCAATTTATTACTAATTATTGAAATTTATTACAGTTTGTTAATAATTATTGCATTTTATTAATAATTATTGTAATTGATTACTAATTATTTCAATTTATTAATAATTTTCGGTATTTATTACTAATTATTTCTATTTATTACAAATTATTGGAAATTATTTCTATGAATTCGAATTTATTAATAAATAATCAAATTCATTATTAATTATTCAAATTTATTACTAATTATTCTAATTTAATAATAATTATTTGAATTTATTAATAATTATTCAATTTTATAACTAACTATTGGTATATATTAATTATTATACGTTGTTATTACTAATTATTCAAATATATTTCTAATTATTCAAATTTATTACTCATTATTTTAATTTATTAATTATTATTGCAATTTATTACTAATGATTGAAATTTATTTGTAATTATGATAAATTATATCTAATTATTAAAATTGATTTGTAATTATAGCAATTTATAACTAGTTATTGTGATTTATTACTAATTATTTCATCTTATTACTACTAATTGAAATTTATTAGAAATTGTTGAAATTTATTACTAATTATTTGAATTTATTACTAATTATTCAAATTTATTACTAATTATTCGAATTTATAGTAATTATTAAAAGTTGATACAGATTATTCAATGTTATTATAAGTAATTAAAATTTATAACAATGTTCTATAATTTATTACTATTTATTGAAATTTATTACTATTTATTGCAATTTATTTATAATTATTAAAATCTACTACTTATTATTGCAATTTATTAAAAATTATTGCAATTTATTACAACTTTTTTTTAATTTATTACTAATTATTGTAATTTGACACTAATTATTTTAATTTATTCCTAATTATTCTAATTTATTAGTAATTATTCCAATTTACTACTAATTACTGCAATTTATTACTAATTATTATAATTTATTACAAATTTTTCTTCATTTATTAATATTTATTCAAATTTTTTACTAATTATTCGAGTTTATTACTAATAATTCAAATTTATTACTAATTTTTCGAATTTATTTCTAATTATTCGGATTTATTACTAAATATTAGAATTTATTACTAATTATTTCGATTTATTACTAATTGTTGTAATTTATTACAATTTATTATAATTTATGACCAATTATTACAATTTATTACTAATTATAAAAATTTATTACTAATTATTACAATTTATTACTAATTATTATAATTTATTACTAATTATTGGAATCTATTACTAATTGGTACAATTTATTACAAATTATTTCAATTTTTACAAATTATTGCGAATTATTACAAATTGTTGCAATTTATTACTCTTTGTGGCAATTTACTAATAATTATTAGAATATATTACTAATTATTAGAATTTATTACTTATCATTACTAATTATTATTAATTATTACTAATTATAACTAATTATTTAATTTTATTAATAATTATTGCAATTAATTATTATTTTTTGAAATTATTATTAATTATTGCAATTTTTGATGAATTATTGCAATTTAGTTCTAATTATTTCAATTTATTACTAATTTTTGTATTTTAATACTAATTTTCATAATTTATTACTAATTATTGCAATTTAATAATAATTATTATAATTTAACACTAATTGTAACAAATTTAAAATAATTATTAAAATTTAATAGTAATTATTACTAATTAATATAATAACTATTAATTAATACTAATCTATACTAATGACACATAATTATTTGTAAAAATAAACCTATATAATTATAAATCAAACCATCTAATTCATATTTAATTTAACTATAGCTAAATGACAATAACTATAATTAAAAAATTAAATTAAATAAATATAAAATAAAATTGGTAAAAAATAAAATAAATAGATAAATAAATTTAAAAAGAAGATTTCGAAGGATATAAGCTGGAAAAAATGCTCCAAATTAAAACATTAAACTATGATAAAATTTCAGAGAAGATTTTTTCACTTGAAAGGGATAGAATAGTAGAGAATGGAATGGAATAAAGGAAAAAATGTAGGGGTATATATAGGATAGATTAGTTACGAATGAGTTTTTTGTGATGAGGAATTCGTCAAAAATACCCTCTCATTAAAAGAGTCTTTTGCGACAGAACTCATTACAAAAGACTACCTGTAGACTTACTATTTGTGACAAGATATATATCCCATCACAAATACATAAAACACCATAAGGTATTTGTGATGAGACACTATAACCCGTCGCAAATCCCCTTTCTTGTGTTTTGCCATGCAACACATGTTATAGAAATTGTAACAGGAACAATCTACCCTTTACAAAAGCCTTATTATTTGCGACTGGTATGTTCTCCCTTCGCAAAAACTATTCCCAAATGACTATTTTGCAGTGAGATACTGACCCATCGCAATAGCCATGTTTTCCTTTTGTGGTGCAACTGAATCCTAAAACATCCTTTAAAAGGGGAATGTGGTAAACATAATGATTAACCAATGTAATATATAACTATGGTTCCATAGAAGAGAATATAAGATGAGAGAAAAATCATGGGCATGAAGGAAAAGTGTAAATATTTATAGGGAATGATTGAGGTCATTGATCAAAAATAGTGAATGATCAATTAAAAGTTCATGGACACAAATTCATAAATCATTGATGATTTAAAAGGCCATCTGTTCAATAAAAATTTTGTTTTTAGGGCAACACATTTTTTTGATCATTATCCTATCTTTGAGTAATTATTTTATTAACAAATAATGTTTGGATATATAATTACATGAAATTTTTCTATAAACATAGTTTCATTATTTCGTTTTTCATTTATGTATATCTAAATCATCAATTAAATTAATAAATAGATGTATAGAAATTAACTTTGATGCCCAAAGCAGTAAAAAATTTAGAAGATCATAAGGCCCGTAAAAGAATGAATAGTTTAACCATTTATCTCTAAAAATCCGTAAAAATAAATTTGGTTCATAAATTAATATCTGTACATAAAAAGTAATAGTACTATTTAATGATAAATATTTATTTATGAAAAATAATTACACATTAACCACGTCATAGTGTAACCATGTGGAAGGTGGGAAACCAATATCATCCTTACATCAGGGGGTTAGGAGCTGCGACCTTACCAGACTTGATTGGTTTTCACCGGACATACATGATGTCCTTTTATAAAATCACACTAATCTAATATTAATAATATGATATATACCCATGAAATATGGTTAATCACTAAATTTAATTTGAACAATGATTTTCAAAAAATTAATCTCAATACATTAATACATCCACGGAATATTAACTTCATCTTTTTCAATAATGGTTATCCTTATAACCCTTTTAAAAGATTAAATTGAAATATAGTTGAAAGATGGTCATTAAATCATCTTAACATTCAACCCCTATATATCACAAGTATCTCTTGGTTGTTACGTTCCAAACATGTGAATATCCTCATTGTATATTCTCTTGAAACATTGTATTGACATTAATTACCATAAATCTTTATTGAAAACATGCATGTTTCCTTATTCCAATGTATATTGGATATATTACCTAATTAAAAAAAGTTGTATTCTCTATCCATGATAGTATAAACCCCTTTTCAAAAAATCCTTAATCAATTCCAAGGTGATCTGTCTTATATAATTTACTTATCCATTTCCAATATATCTTTATCCAAACATAATTATCTCAATATAAGTAACATATTAAGCGAAACCTTACCTTAATAAAATTACCACCATTATATGAAATTGATATTCTATATCCTCAGAACCATTCAACACATCCAATCATGCTCTAAGAGGACATATTTTGAAAATACATATATATTTTATAATCCATATAATATAATCATTGAATTCCATAACATATTCACTTCTATAATCCAAAATTATTCATAAACCATTACGCATACTTTATCAACTTATTTCTTAATTCCACTTTCTATGAATATGATATACAAACCATGTATTATCATTTTTCAAACTCAATTTAATCCTGTTTATCAACAATACTACAAAAATAGCACATACTGTTCCTATGTATTTTGTGGCCTCTTAATCCTCAGTAGATAAACCATTACTTATAACACCTTTTTTATTCTCATCATTATCCTTCCATATAGGAAATTTATTTTCACAATGCTCATAAATTCTACATTTAAAGAAATAATCATTTTATAATAGCATACAAAGGCCAGCATTCTCATCTGTTGAATTAATAGAACTATTCATTATCACTTTGAAGTTACATTATTTGTGTCCTTCATTTCCACTATCAAAAAAACTTATTGTTCCTATATGACATTCACATTGGTGATTCTGTCCACATTCGTGAATCAAAGGAAACAAAATCTTATTTTATCCATGGTGTCCATTCCCTGAACACTTAGTGAACTCCTTGATTATCTTATTTAGTGAGTTTGAGAGTTTTTTAAGGTACATGTTGTTGATCATGTTCCCTAAAAGTGATTATGTATGATCGGAACATCATTCACTCTAGTGGTCATTCCATTTGACTTCACATTTGCATTTTTTCCATCACATTCAATGTTAATAATGTTCTTCCTATTTCCCTCCATTATCTAAAACCAATAAGCATTGAATAAAAAATTATTAACAAATTGGGTAACCACATAATCATGAAAGGTCACTTATATGATTTCAATGTTATGAAAAAATTCTTAATCATTGACACCTTATGTTTATATAAGGTTATTTATAGTTATATTCTGTTCAAGTCCTCCATATTTATTCATGAAATTTTTGAGAAATTTCAAAGAATATCTCCAAGGAGTGCTAAATCAAGTGTGTAATAAGACCCATATTCATTTACCAGATTACCCCAAGTCTGGCCTGATACCACTTGTTAGAGTTTTTACATCTAGGTACATCTATTCCAAAGCCACATCTATTTATAGTATCCAGATATGAATGCATTTCTTGGAACCACCTAATAGTATACATTATAATAATTCTTGAACATTATCCTAAACATTAACTCATCCTTTTAATTATCCATAGACACATCCCGAGATATATGCTTAGAAATATCATTAGGGATATCACTATTATTTTCTAATCCTAGATTCCAATGTTTCATTAAGCCTTTGATCTATTATTAACTATAAGAACTGAGTCTTGAAATACATTATCATTACACAAATTTTTTGGAATACATTAAATGTAATATACATCGACTCCAAAATGGCGTACTTTGTTTAGTGCCTTTCGAAACATGGAAACATAAACATTGGTGCATTAGAAAGCTAAATTATCTACCACTTGGTTCTTCATGACAAGTACCATTCTTAGACTAGTTATACATAATACCTATATTCATAACATGTGAAATGAAACATAAAAATGGGTGACCACCAATGCTTATTATGGTTAAAAAAGGGAGATGTGTAAGTATAAATATCATAATATGGTTATGATAACATGAACATAACATTTGAATATCATACATTGTATATCAAAGATCATAAACCTGAATAATGGAATAGTGATTGACAGTCCATAAGATGTAAATCACACTAAAATAACTAACATAAGACATAAAATATTAACATAGGAATATTTAATGGAACCTTTACATTCATAAACAAGCGATATCACTCCCTATAAGTCAAGATGCATTGCAAGAACTTATAAATGAACATCATTGGAGCTACACGTACTCGGCAGGAAACACCACTATCTCTAGTCACTATCATTTCCTTTTAAGGTATTTGGTATCCCCATATTTCCCTAGTGGGTTGGGTTTCACCATATTTTCCATAGTGGATCGTGCTTCCCCATATTCCATCTTCATGGTGACTACATCTCCTCAGTGGGATACTCCTCCATCCCCAGTTGCAGCCCTTTCCATTTAGGGATTTGGTTTCCCCGTCATCCCAAAGTGGATCAAGCCCTTTAACATAATTACCTATATTATCTCATGTGGTATAAATATTTATCCAATGAATTGGATGGAGATGTAGGTCACGCCCATCTGATAGTAAAATCATTCATACATGTGCCACAAAAAAATTAAACATCCATTATATCATTAACCATTAAAGATAAGTGTATTATAAACACTATATAATATTCCAATTAAATGAAAATGGTTCCAATAACTTTTCATCACAAAATAATCTATGAAAAATATATTTGATTCAAAATCATTTAATCAAATCATAACCCTTGAAATGAATTGGGCTTCATAAGAACATAGCCATGGAAGAGAAACTGTTGATATAAAATCCATTACTTCAAATCATAAACCATTAAGGAATGAAAATGAATGGAACCATTGAATAATTTCATATAATGTAATTAGTAACAGCAAATAATGTCCGCTTTTATTGAAAATATCCTAGAAAGGTATTTTGAAAACATATCTTGAGGAAAATATCATTTCATCATTGAAAAATATTTTTAAATCATAAAATCCTTAGAAATACATTTTCATTAGAAATTGATTGAAATCATAGAATGAAGGATTGAAATAATTTTTCAAACATTTTTCTTTTAATATTTATAAAATAATCATGAAAACATGTTGAAAAAATTTTGCACAAAAAACAGATATTGTAAACTTAAAAACATTTTTAAAACCATTTCTTTTACAATACATTGAAAAAAAATATAAGTTGATTGACAATGATCTGAAACACATTTGCTGTGAAAATTTCTAAAATAATATTTTTATAGTTTTTTAAAAAAATTAATTGAAATATTATAAATATATCTAGGAAATTATTAAAAACTATTTTATTTGAAAACATATAAACGAAGTTTGAAATTGTTTCAAAAATCATTTTCCATAAAAACTTATAAAAAAAGAATGAAACCATTTTTAAAATTCAGAAAAGAATATTTGAAAACTAGAAAACATTTTAAAATCATTTTTCGTTAAAAACTTTCTTCAAAAATGCTTCTAAAAAAATTGAAATCATTTTTGAAAACATGGTTTTTGAAATAATATAGATATCCGACCAAATAGGGAAATATGATATGGTTTTTTTAAAACATTTTCACAATTATGTTAAGTAACATAGAGTGTTAAAATACTAATAATACATGAAAATATATTGAATAAAAATATTGTAACTAAATTCATGACTATTCTCGATGGATGGATTGTAATATTTCAACAAAAGAATCATAATCATAAACAATCTTGAGAAGCGATGAGATTGTTTCAATAATATCTTATCACTTGGTATATTTTAACCATACTAACCATGTTAGAAAATAAAGTTAAATTAATAATAAAATATGATGAAAATAATAATATTCAAGACATAAAATTTCAAAGTCATTAAATACACCTCATGGAAAAATATTGGTGCATAACATGGCATGTGTCTTAAATAAGGAAAATTGAGACAAAATTAATTTACCAAATTGAAAACATTTGAAAAATAAACCCAATGAAATGAAGATCCTATGATGGAAAAATAAATACAAATAAATATGATAATAAAATTCATATAATACATCCATGTCCAGTATACACACCTCACAAATTAAATGAGAAATGATTAAGACATATATCATAGAAATAAAAAGTTAGATGAAATCCCTTTACCATGTGTCTTGACTCTCATCGTACCCATTCAATCCTCCTATATAATAAATGTAACATTTCTAGAAATATTTAATAGTAAAATATTCTTATATCTAATACCATATATTATTTTATTATGACATTATATTACTCTCTTTATAACAATTTCATGTTAAGGTTACACTTCTGTTAATACTCACTTTGTTTATCGCTTGTGTCCTAATGTGTTATATCATTGCTCCTTATAAATATATAATGTTTTATATCATTTAATCCATGATATTAAAATAATTAATATTCTGTCTAATTATTTATAATAATATATAGAATATATATATATATATGAAATGTAATGCATCGATCATGTAGACTGTTCATTGTATGTGTTCATGAACATTGCCTCCTTTTTATTGAAAATTTAAAATAAAGAATGTTAATGAAATATATGTATATAAATATTTGTTTGTATATGATATCATTATCTTAGCATTATTATTTCATATATATCATATAGGTTCACTAAACATATCTTTAATAAAATCCATGTAGTGTGTAAATGAATCACATCGCTTTGAGGGGTGGTAGTCCACACTTCCTCAAATGAAATTATCCTATTTACACTAGATGGAAAAAATAAGGTTATGTTATATATAAAAATTAAAAAATAATAAATACATTATAAATATCATATTTATATCCAAAATAAATAGATTTTCCATCATAAATTCCACCATGAGATGCAGTAATGGAAAAATGAAAAATCATCACTTCGTCAGGTTTTAGTTTTTTGTAAACCTAAAAAATGTGTCCGTTACCCATTAGATGTAAGTGTTTGTATGTGTGGGTTCATCCCATAGCATAAATAATCATTTTATATTGATGATATTGGTGTTTTTATACATGAATGTAATATGAATAGTCTAGGGATGAATGAAAGGATCTTGATGGATGATGTTACATCTAAATCAGTTTCCTCTTTTTGTTCTGCACCAAATCGATTCCTTGTAAGTCTTTATATCCAATATGAGGCATCAAGGATGATTTAATGGTTATATGGAAGTGTACTGGGAAGATAATGGTTAAATTTGAGTGGATTAAGAGGTGTGAGGAATTGAGATTGGTGGTGGCAATTTATAGGGAAGGTAAGGGACACACATGGCATTTTTTTCAAAACAAGATAGGTGTTACAAATATTTTACCTAAAAAGGTAAAAAAACAAATAATGGAAGGTCTATGGACATACTATTGTCTTGTAATTGGTGTTTGTAATGTGGTTAGGGCATTTGGGACCTTAAATTTATGTTTTATTCTTTTGTTGAGATTAATTTTATCTTAATCATTCTAATTATTTTTAACTATATTCACTAATATTGTTGGTAAAAATAATAATGTGAATATGTTAGAGAATATAAATTATTATGATTAAAAATATTTATTCTATTTTTAAAATTAAATACACAAATGTGTAATAAATTAGTTAAAAATTAATCAAAAAAGAGGGACAACAATTGAGGTGTTAAAAGTAAAAACATGCAAATGTTTGCTAAACTCTTATGGCCAATTTCAATGTGTAATTGATTATGATGACATAATGTGATTTAATTTAAAATTTAATTATCTAATTAAATTTTGGCTCAAATTTAAAATATAATTTAACCTTATAAATTAGTTATATATGAAATTATTTTGGAATTAAAATTCAGTATATTGAATATTCTTTAAAAAATTAAACCTTACAAAAAAATAAAAAAATATATCATAACTTAGTTTTTACATTTATTTAAAAAATGTCAAGTCTGTTTTGTTATATTAAATTGAAACAAGTTCAAAATATTGGATTGAAAATGGGTTGACCATTAAAAGGAGGTAAAACTACCTTTATAAAAAAATAGGGGTTTAAGCATAAAATTTCAATTGATCTTTTCATATATCTATCAAATATACTGGATTATTATAAAAAATAATCATTTGATTATAAAAAATATAAATTAAATTAATATCATTCTCTATTACAAAATAATAATACATATTAAGATAAATATCCCTTTTCAAATTTATATTTAATTCCATAAAATCAATACCTTTTTATTTATTTGGTTACTATATTTTTTTCCAAATATAAATCCACTCAATTAAAATATATATTGGAATAATGTACGTAATAATATAATCTTCAATTTTACAACGATGTAATATCTTCATAATTAATAATATTTTAATAATTAATTGTTGTTTAGTATCACTCGGTCTTGAGTGTTATTCAAGCCAATGAGGAAAGAAATTTGTGCATGTAATGTAAGATAACCTTGGGGATACATTTATATAAAGATAAATTTTTTTGTCATGTATAGTGCATTATTGAATATTTTTCTTATATAAATCATACCATACACATTTCATTAATATAAAATAAATAATTTTCAGTGTTGCGTGAAATTAAAACTATCAAAAAGGATAATTTAATTTGAAAAAAAAATCCTAAAATATCATGGTGTTATAATCAAATATTTATTAAGGTCCAATGAACCATTAACATAGATTTTATTTCTTTCAAAATTGCATAAGACATTTTCGAGGAGTGATTTGAAGGAAAACATGATCTCCTACCTTGAAAAAATATTCATTCATCTGGTTATCCACAAAACATTTTAGCCTACTCTGTGTAACCCTCATGTTTTACCAAATAATTGTTACTTTAAAAATTAATTCTTCTACTAATTTTGTTTCGATCAACATCCGTCCTCCAACGTCATAAAAAAATAGTGGAGTTTGAAATTGTATTCAATATAATTCATCAAAAGGTGAAATATGTATACTGGAAGGAAAACTATTATCAAAATAAATGTCAACTGAAGGAAGATATTTATCCCAGATTATATGGTAATCCATTAGACATTGATGTAACATATCTTCCATTTTAAAAACAGTTCACTTCACCTTTCTAATGGACTGATGGTGAAAGGATGTTCTAATATTTGATTTAGTTCCTGAAAACATTCAAAGGCCTTTACAAAATTTATATGCGAACCTGGGATCATGGTAAAATAAAATAGAGGGAGGAATACCATATAAACTAGAAATATCTTCATAGAATAACAAATAACGTTGATCTAAGGATAGATTATCAAGGATTGGAAGGAAATGACCAGATTTAGTGAGTTAATAAATAATAATCCAAATTGTATTATTATCCCGAGAAGATTTTGGTAGTCCTACTATAATGTACATTGATATGTTTTTCAATTTCCTCTTTGGAACTATGAAAGGTTAATGAATCCCCTTGGTAAATTTCCTCTCTAATTTAACATGTTGACTAGTCAAAAACTTCATTATAAAATTCGAAAGATAATTTTTTTTCAATAAAACAAGAAATACTTCAGATGGTCTCTATATATCATAGTGCTTATAGGATGAACTGAAAATGAAGAACTATGATCTACACATAAAAATTATTTCATCAAATGGGAATCCCAAGTCACACAAAATATATTTCTAAATATTAAGACATAATATTTATCAAAATTAAATTAAGGAAACATAAACTCTTCGACAAATTCTACCTATTTACGTAACTCACGGTCTTCCATATAGGTTATTTTAATTTTTTATGATAAAGGTGACCGTAATGACAGTTGAAAAAAAATATAGGAATTTATTGAACCCACGCATTCCTTGACAAAATTAATCTAATCACAAACCATGGGGTCATATTCCTAATGTAACAAGGTAAAAAATTCATGATGTTTTCCACCGAAGGAATATAAATCTATGTTTTCTTTCCTAGGATAGTAATTGATCACCCAATTATAATCATTTATCAGTTATATCCATATTCATTTGATCATGTACAATCCCCTGTGAGTAAATATATACGTAAAACATTTATGTTCAATATATATTTTACATTTAGTTTCCAATAAATTATTTATTCGAAATTTTAAAGATGATATAATATTTTTTTTAATTCCAGATCATGTGTGGTATAATTTACCTCATGAGGATTCAGTTTTCATGAAACATAAGAAATTTCTGAATAATTCTATATCATAACACAACCATGTATTTCTAATGAAGCATCATTGTAGATACCAAACTCTCCATTTCTAGAATAGGGAGAATAAACATGATAATTCAACAATATTCTTTTCATTCCCAAAAAATAATCCTCACATTCTTCTATCTAAATAAATTAACCAATTTTAATTTCAAAATAGTTAGAGGGATAGATAACCATTTAATGTTTTTGACAACACATTAATAATAATCTGCTAATCCAAGAAATCCATAAATATATATGACATTTGTATGTCATGTACATTCATAAACCCATTTGGTTATGGTGGGGTCAACTATTATTCCAACCTTATTTGCAATGTGCCAATGAAAATAAATACGTTGCAATAAGAATTTTTTTTTGTTAAATTTCCCATATATGAACTTTTATGTATGTGTTTGTAAAAAAACCATTGAGTTTTTTCATTATCTTCATAAATATTTTAATAAACCAAAATATATTAAATATATACAACAAAAAAATTATCCTAATATTCATGGAATATACAATTCATAAGCTCCATAAATACAATAGTTGAATTTTTCAAGACAAATGGAATAAGAAAAACTCATAATTCCTATATCTCGTTCGGAAGGTAGTATTTGAATGTCATCACCCTTAACCTTCAACTGATTGTACTTGAATCTCATTTAATTCTTAAAAAAATCTATTCTCCCAAATGCTGATAAAAAAACCATATATTTATATGGTAGTGGATTCTTATTATTTAAATCAATGTTATTCAATAACCTATAATTTTTTAAAATTATCATGGATCCATATTTATTTTTACCAAACAATAATGGGGAACCCCATGGTGTAGTGATATGGTGAATGAATCCCTTATCATGAAGCTAATGAGTCATCCTTTTAAATTATTAATGTTCCACATGAGCTATGTGATAAGGTGGTTTCAAAATTATCATATCATTAACAACTAGGTCAATGGTAAATTAATCATTTCAATAATGTATAAAATTGGGAAACACACCAGGAACAATATTAATGTATTCATTTACCACCAAAAAAAATTAATCTTAATAGTTTCAATGTTTTCAACAATAGGTGAAAGATAAAATTCATTTCCATATTTTAATTATTTCTCAACATCCTGATATGTTATCAATAATGTGGGTTCATTCATGTATAAAAAATAAAACACTTTATAAACAAAAACATATTTATCACTACAATCATCCATAGCATGATAAATAGAAAAAAATTCGTACTTAGAATAACATCCATCTATAATAAAGAAAAAACAACTAGGTTTGAATGTAATTTCATTTGACTGACAACAACCTGATGATACATATAATTTCTTTTTTTTACTTCAATATTTCCTCAATGTGTTTTATCCTTATCTTATGGTTTCATTTATTTAGGTGAAATACCCAATTTACCAAAATATATTTTATAAATTATGAAATTTATAGACCCCTTATCCAACAATACATTAGGAAAAATTGAGTACACAATAAATGAACTGAATTCCACTTCCTTTTGATGACCCTACATTTACTAACGTAATCAAACAAAATTTCACAATACCTTTTTTTATTATAATGTGCCTTCTTTCCATCATTATAATCTTTCTTCGGATAGGTATTCACATAATTCTTCATCTCACCACATTTAAAACACATAATATTTGTATTATCAAAATTAAAAATAATATCACTTTCATTACAATCTCAGGCCATATGTCCAAAATTACCACATCAAAAACACTTCTTGGATTTGTTATGTAATTATAAAGGTTTATTTTTACCACACATAACCAAAGCTATAAATTCTATTTTCTTAACTTCAAATCACTATGATTAATTCTTACCCACTTCCATACATCTGGCCCTTTTGTTTTTCTTGTTTTAAAATTATAAGTGGTCATCACGAAACTCCATTTATATACTCTCAGCACAACAGATAGGTATTTAAAATCCTTTTAATTCTTGGGAGGCCAATGAAAATAGATATATTGGAATAAATCAAAAGTAAAAATTATTTATTTTACTATAATTATATATACTATAATTTGGAGCGTACCACTCCAATCGAGTGATGTTTTATTTATACATGACCACTAAATCGTCCTCATTTTGTTAAATTTCTTGGAATTTATTTTCCATCCAAATTCGAACCACCATAGGAAAATATATTTCATTGAATAAATTCTTACATTCATCCCACTCCAAATCATTAATTTCATTGTTATAATAGCTAATCATGACCATTGACCAGCATTGGCTGACTTCACCATCGAAAATGATAAATATCAACACTCTCCAATTGATTATATGAAGACCCCATGACATTGAATATCCATTCAAGGGATTTAATCCACCATTCAACCACTACTTGGCCAGAAGATCTAGTGAATGTAGGAGGGTGTTACCTCATAAAATGTTCCACTATAATCATGTTCTTTTGAGGTAAAAATAATTATTATCTTTCATTGTTGAATCCACAGTTTATAGCCTATATCAACTAATACATTACAATCAAAACTTTTTGGTTCCAATTACCACCATATTAGGTTTCAAATTGAGAATGATGTCATCCTCTATGTTCCTTCTAATCATAAATATTGATGTTTCTTCTACAGAAAACTATTGAACAAACATTTTAATCATGAAGTAACATGGTAATATTCAAATTTTATATCATTTCAAATTAACCACATTGTAAAAAATAATTTATGGTATTTAGTTAACATCCTAATAACCCCAAATGTTATCTAAATCATGTAGTTCCACTCTAACTCCCTGGCCCAGGTTCCACACATCAGTGCACCGATTCAGACCAATACATGACCTCAGGTGAACCTCCCCATATGCAAGAGGCTACAGATTAGCACTGGGGGTGTGGAAAAACATTCAGGGGGAGACTAAACCATTTTGTAATAGTAAAACACCAGTAGAAGTAAAAAGACAATAGAAGAATCATATATAATAATAAATATTAACAATGACAGAATATTACCATAATAAGAACAATAAAATACTCAACTTATAGAGAAACATTCTATCCCATAGTAAGTTTCAAACTGTCTGAAATGAAACAAAAATTAGAGACACAGACGACTCCCAAGCGGATCCCGAACCGTGTCTGGTTCCCCCAGCAATGATCCATCCCCAATCACCGATATAATATAGGGACATTTACATTAACTTATCCTGCATCAATAATGTTTATTTGGGTATTGATCAGGCATCCCAAATAGGGCATGAGTATGACTCAGTTGGCCACCACAAACAGTGTCTAAAAAATCCCATCAACAAAAGTGTATGAAATTTTATTATGAATAATATTAATGAAAAAATAAATATTTTATCACTATAATGACACAAAATAATCCCAATTTTATTTTTATAAATTTTATGATAAAATTCCCTGACTAGGTACTGAGACATTTTATTATTCGGAGTCCCAGTGTTCTTGCAAAAATTCGTTGAAATTATTTTATGTTTTAATAGATTGACAAAATAGATTTCATGAATATGAAATTTCCTTTAAATTGTAGTCTAGATCTGAAATCCAAGAGCACTGTTGATCTCAGAATAGTGGATTTACCCTAGGCACGACCTAACATTAGTCAGTGTGGGTCATCTGAAAAAACATTAACTAAGGATGTAACCGAATATAAATAAAATAAATAAAAATATCTTATTTTATAATACTAATAACTCATTAATGGTGAATCGGCCTGAAAATCCTAGACCATTATTGGGTTTGTAATGATGTTTTTTCCCTATGTGAGGCCTAACATTGAACAATGTAGGTCGACTGTGAAAACAATTTTATAGAAATATTAATTAATAAAATAAAATGTGTCTTTATTTTATTTTAATGTCTCATCAACGTAGAGACATTGTTTCTTTTAAATGATGATCTAGGTAGGGACCTGTGGTTAGTCTCATAATCCCAAAAATTCTATGGTCGATCTATAGAGAATATTTAGAGAATTCCATTGACACTGACAAAAAATAACGAGATTAGAGATCATTCATGACAGATCACTAACAACAATCAATTATCGACAGAGAATGATCCAAACATTAGGTATGGAATGATATTTGGATTTTTTCTCCATTCATAAATTCTATTTACAATATGGACTAATCCACGAACATAAATTCTCATAGTTCGATCGTTACATGTTGGATTATATTTAGAGTCTTCATTAACTAAATATTGTTATAAATTCTTCTTTATTCTATATTCTAACAGGAACGGATTGAGGCTGACATGAAATAAATGCCTAGATGTATTCCTTATTATTTTATTCATGCTTTTCCCTCCCCTGTTTGTAGTTTTATTTGATGTTGTACTCTCATGGTTATGGTACAACATTTAAAGGGGATTTGAAATAAATCAGACCCTCAAATTGAAGGCAATATGAAATAGAGTCTAGATCTGTATAGATATAGACCTGATCCGAGAGGATATAACTTATTTTCAGAAATAAGATAATCAAAGGTGCCTCAGGGTTCAATGGAAGAGACCACTAGCACGAGTTCGGTGAGGGTATGACATGGGTCTGGCATGAAATTTTGGTGATGTGACAATGTGATTGAAGGAGAAAACCATAGAAGGTGATGATGGGCTATGTGGTACATGATGGGAGGTTGTGTACTACATCAATAGATCATGGAGGTGGTTTCCATAGGATGTTGTTAGGCCATGAGATGCAGCTGGGGTGGGATGTTGTATAAGTAGTAGTGGTATCGTGGGGTGCAACCTGCGACCGTGTTTTCCAGGAAATATGGATCACACACGAGAAGGACACACCGTGGAAAATTTGGTGTGGATTGAGTAAGTTTTTCTAGTCCTGGATGAGATGGACGTGGTCAGTTTAGACCCAGTTAGACCTGGTGTGACAGAACTAGGCCACAGTCGACTTATCTGTTGTATAACTCAGGCTGTTGGCATACATTTGACCACCACGATTACAAGACCGACCACATGGTCATTCCACATGCCCAGTGGCCTCTCCACTTCTGAAAACTCAATAAATTATATCCTTCAAATGGTGTCTCTATTTGATGAGTTTTGTGCTGTATTGGGACCCTAATGATTAGATGACCATTTAGAGATATCCAATATTTGGTTTTTGGGTGTTTTAAAATGACCAAATGGTTCACAGTGTGATTTTTCCTAGAACGATCACGCAGAAAGAAAACATTTTTTTGGATGGTTATGTCCTATAGACTCTATTTCATATAGATATTGTGAGTCTTATGGAGATTGTGTGTCTTATAGAGACTATGTGACTTCTGAAGAATGTGTGTATTATTGATACTATGTGTCTGGTTGAGTCCGTTTCTCTTATTGGATTTAGTATATCTAGATGTTCATTATATAATTTCTGTATACATATATCTATGTATAGTTGAGTATGAATTTATTTCTATATTTCAATTATTGTATTCCTAGTGATTTTACTTTATATAATTCCTTGGCGGTATTCTTTAGTGGTATTTCCTTTGTGATATTCTTTCATGATAGTTCCATTTTATTATTTCATTTTTGGTTTTCCTTTTTAGTTACGGGGCGTCCTAGTATGTATTGTTCTACTCACCACTACACAAGGATTCCTTGCACATGGTATGTCTTGTATAGATGAATAATTTTTTGACAATGTTCCATGAACACCAGGACCAGGTAGTGCCTTGTGAGATAAGATAGGATGAGGTGTGTTCCAGCAGTGTTTTAGACAATTGTCCCGGTACCTCTTACTGTATAGGTTTGATTTTTGGTTGAAGATTCTTTTCATTTGGTGGGATTTTTTTGCTGCTATTTACTTTTCATTACATTCATTGTTGTTCTATGGTTGTGGGATATAGTGTTTTTCATTCAGTATTAACATAGTGGTTTTATATTTCAGCATTTTTGGATTGAAGATGTGTGTGTGCGTACAGGTACATAAGAAGATTCTTCCCATTTGTGAGATATTCCATCTTTGTACTATTAACCTTCCCCTTACTTATTAGAGGTGGGATTAGGGTAGTCATTACATGGGTCCCTCTAGGATGGTTCATGAGAGAGATGTATCAAAGGAGGTCGACTCTACATTAGGACTGGGAGTATATTATGTTAGTTTGGAGAAATAGTTTTTTGTGTTTTTAGTTTGGATTTCTATCCATGGAATCTAAGTTTGGTGCAGCGGCCGACGTATCCATAGTACAAACATCTAGGCACATTATTTTTGAGTTGGTATGTGAAAAAACAGGTTATAGGGAAAATAATGATACATACATCATATAATAATGGGTTCTATCATCAATGTCCTTCTTGAGTTAGCTCTCGATATATACACTATTGACTGTGGTACATCATGATTAATTACAGGATGCCTCCGTACTGCTAGCTATCTAGGATTCTATTGTTTGATCATGGGGATAATCTGCATGGCGAAAAGGCATCAGTACAGGGTCATGTATAGGGTATAACACCTTTGGGTGGTTTACTAGCTATAACACAACCCATTGAAGAGAATATACTACCAACACATCTACGAGAGGATGCATAAAGACAGAGTGCATAACATGATTATTAGAGGTAGAAACCTCCCAGGTTTTGGGGTGTTCTAGATGCACCTATAGCTGAGGATTGGATGGAGGCAGTTACTCATGTATTCTGCCTTGTGAGGAAAGCTTCTGACAAAATTACAGTCTTATTTGTGAGTCTTCTTCATGCTATGTGGGGTGTTAGTGGAGTTCAGAAATTTAGTCTCATTATTATACAACTCTCTCTAAGATGGACTTAGAGCATCTCTTTGGAGGGTATTTCTATTTGGACACGTTGTGATCGATTCTCATATAGGATATTCTGCATTTAAAGTATGGTAGTATGACTATGGAGGAGTAATAAATGTCATTTATTGATCTTTAACAGTACTCCATGGATATGGTATGAGACCAGTTCTTTAGGGATATGACCGTGGAGTAGGGCTTAAATTAGGACATCATTGTATCAGTGGTATCCCTTAGCATTCCTACATAGACTGAGGTACATGAGAGAGCCCTACTATTGGAGGGTTTTATACTAGAGAAAACACTGGTAGTGGGATATAGCATTGGGAACTGCATAGCAGATAACTCAATAGTACACACCCAATGACTATCATAGGGACCAAAGCGGGTCTTACACTTCGGGGAATAATCAAATGATTCTATGATTGGGGTGGAGGGCTCACATTGGGGTTCAAATGATATGAGGTAAATGTTGTGTTACTCGTGCGACATTCAGGAACATCGATAGTGAGATTTCTCTACCCATCGTACAACAAATAAGGTGATAACTAATGAGATATAGAGGAAGATGTGGAGGCACTATCAGGGTGGTCTTCATGGTGGTAGAAATCACTTAGGAGTGCTTCCAATGGCATGAGGTGGTCGTAGGTTCGATATTTTACCTCCACTACCCCATGGTGGTCCATTCTAGGATTAGAATGATGGTGGATTGAGATGAGGCCAGCTGTAAACGATTGAGTCTTATTATCATAGTGATCCAGGTATGATTCGAGGTATGATCTATGTCTTTTCCACCTTGTCATAATTATTTGTAGACATATGTGATAGTCATTCCTTTTATTCCACAATCCTTTTTTGAGACATGGATATTCCAGTTGAACTGTTGACTCCCCACTTACATGTAGAAGCTCCTATGTGAGTAGAATCATTGATCATGCACTGGTGCTGAAATTATGACCTAACTCTTATAGGTGATATTTTTGGTTGGGATCTTTTGGTAGCAGCATCATGGTCTTATGATTTCAACATAATTATGGACTAGTTATCCAAATTTCATGCTTAGATTGAATATTTTTTGCAAAGTGTGTGGTGTGTAACTGATGATTGAATCATGTTTTCTTTTGATGGTGAATTGGAAATGCATGCAGTGTAGGACGAACTCACACATAAGAGAGTGTAGCTGGTTGCTCATCTGTTGTCTAGCCTCACCCTTGGTGTAGTGGCTGATATGACTTCTCAGTTTCCAGTAGTGGTGGAAAAGTATAATGACATATTTCATAAGGATTTTCCATATTTACCACCCCATATAGAGGAATACTAATACATTTATCTATACACCAGGATGACAAAAATATCTCCACTTACATATCAGATGGATTCTATAGAGCTTCATGAGATGCAGTTTTATTTGAAAGACATACAGAGTATGGGATTTGTGTGACCCTGTGTTTCCCTTAGTGAATCCTTAGTATTGTTTTTTCTAGAATCTATATGGGTGCTTGAGTTTATGTGTGGGCATATGGTGCCTGAAACAGGTGACTGGAAAGATTAAGTATCCACTACCGAGGATCAATGTCCTCTTCAATTAGATGAAAGGGACATGTTGTTTCTTGAAGATCAACCTCATGTCAGGCTATCACCAATTGTGAGTACGATATGAGGATATACCGAAGATGGCCTTCATCTATTTTTAAAAATACTATGATTTTTGGGTGATGTCATTTGGCCTGACTATAACCCCATCATTGTTCATGTGATACATGGACATGATCATTTTGCTTTACATAGACTAGTTCATGGCTGTCTTCATTGAAGAATCCTAGTATACTCGGAATCTGAAGAGGAGCATGTGAGACACCCGAGGATGGTCCTAGACACTCTCCAAATGATCAATGTTTATGGGAAGCTCTCAAAGTGTCAATCCCTAATTCAGGAGGCCCATATTCAGGGAAATGTCATTTTAGAGGCTGGATATGCAGTGGATCCAGCAATGGATAAGGTTGTGGTTACATGGGATCCACCCAAGTGTGATACCAAGGTGCTGTGATTCCTTGGATTGTATTGGAAATATCAGATGTTTTTACCCAATGTTTCTACAGTGGAATCATCCTTTACATCTTTGAAATTAATGGGAAATACATTCATGTTTACAGATAAGATATATGATATTTTTCCCTTGTTAAGGATGGGATTTATGTGTGATCCCATCCGGATATTCCCATATGAGGGTACCAAGTATTTAGTGTTCTGTAATGCATTGTGAACTGGGATTGGTTTTGTTATTATGTAGGGTAAAGTGGTGATTACCTATTATTCATTCCAGTTGATACCACATGAGAAGAACTGCATGACCCATGATCTTGAGTTATCCATAGTATTCCTCTATTTTAATAATTGGATACGCTACCTGATCAGAGAGTGATTTATCATCTACTATGACCATAAGTGTATCTAGTAAATCTTTCATTAGAATTATATGAACCATTGAAAGTTAAAATGGATAGTGTTTATCTAGGATCATGACATTGAGATTATGAATACTCTTGTGAAGAGGAATGTGGTTGCAAGCACACTCAGTAGGAGACCCAGTTTGTAGTTATTGAACGAGGCGTAAAAAAATTTGGCCTTGTTGTAGATATCCATTATAAATGGGGATGTATAAACTTAACTACAATAGATGGTGTTTCCCCTTCACTGTTACAATGTGTTATGGAGGAACAACTTGGGGATTCTGACTATGAGACTTTTCTTGATCTGATGTACATGGGGAATCCCCTGATGGATATTAAAAAGGTGGAGAGACCATATATATTTGTTTAGGTCACACAGAAGTTCTAGTGGAATTAGAGGAGGAGTTTTTATGGGATTTCCATACATTTACATTCTCATTACATCCAGGTGTGGTGAAGATATATCAATACCTCTTATGTTAGTTTTGGTGGCCACGGATGAATAAAAGAGATGAAGTGTTTATCTCTCGATGCCTCACTTTTACGGATGTGAAGGGTGGTCACCAGGCTCTAATGGGTTTAGCCCAACCCCTGGGAGTGCCAGAATAGATGTGGCATGTGATATTGAGGATTTTTGTGATGGTTTTACAACATACGTACAAGGGACATGATGCCATCAGGGGTATCATTGAATAACTCACTAAGTCGGAACAAATCCTATATATCCTATAAAAGAGTTCAATAGAGGGCTTGGGATGCCTTAATGATCAATATATAATTGGTATTCATGGATTTCCATAAATGATATTCTCAGGTCCTGATGTTCACATTACAACCCAATCATGTAAGTGATTATATGATCCCTTTGGGACTCTATTACGTTTGACCATAATGCTTTAACAACAGATGTACGACTGGACAGAGTGGACCAAATAGGTTTTGGAGGACAAGATCTTGGATTTCATGTCAGATTCTAGCTGTAGTTGTTAGGATAACCTACCCCTGGTGGATTTTGTGTACAACAACATCTACCATTCCACCATCGGTATGGTACCATTCAACGACTCGAATGGGAAACTCTTCATGTCACCACATTTTTAGATAGACCTAGGAGAGTCAGAAATAATGGACCCAAAGTTGGTGCAAGTTACTACAAAGAAGATTCAGATCATCCATGAGTGGATGAAGACTACACAAATACATCAAAAATATTATTATAATCGACCGTGGAGTCCATTGGGGTTTATGGAAGGAAACCACATATTCCTTTGGGTCTCACCTCGACCAATATTTTGGGTATTTATCTAGGGCGATATGCTATCTTTAACGATCATCAGACCTTTTTTGATACAATAGAGATTTTGGTGGCTTTTTTACTTCTTGGATCTTCCTCCACTATTAAAGTGATTATATAATGGTATCCATGTGTCACAGATGAGGATGTATGTGCATGACCCCTCACATGTTACTGATTAGAGTGAGCTCGATATTGATGATGGGAAAACATCTGCTGAGTTCTTAGTGGAGATAGAGGATTGAAAGGATAGGATCCTTCATGGGTGGTATATTCCTTTACTATATGTTTGATAGAATCACCAGAATCTCTAGGAAAGAACTTTAGAGTGCGTGGCTTAGATTCCTTCTCAGAACCCTCATTTGTTTGTGTAACCTATGTTTTGGATTTTTTGGGATGTACATGCCAAAGGTGGGGAAAATATAATTACTCGAATATTTTTGAATTTTATTTTTCAAAAGAATTATTTACAATTATAAGAACAAGATTTGAGATAGAATATGAATTCAAGGTATGATGTTCCTGAAACAATGAATTGAAAAATAGTAAATTTTTAATAGCATGCATGGATGTATTTCATAAAAATGTTGAATATATTATAAAAGGGTGCAATGATAAGAAATATGAGGCCACTATTGAGTTCAGAAAGGATGGTTTACCCTTTGAGAGACCAAATGTTGGTCGGCGCATGTTATCTGAATAAAAAGTAACCAAGGAAATAATTGATGAAAAATAATTAAAAATAATTGTTTTATTTTAAAATTATAATAACTCTATAATGATTAAATATATTTGAAATTTGAGACCACTATTTAGTTTTTAATGTGTTGTTTTCCCTAGGAAAGTCCTAACATTAACTGATGTGGGAGAACTATGAAAAATAGTTTTTGGATTATTTATTGAATAAAATAAACTGTGGGTTTATTTTATTTTAATGTTACACTGACATAGTGATGTTGTTTATTTTAAATGATGATCTAGGAATGGATCCAGGGGAAGGATCATAACCCTTGAAATTACCAAATGTCACTTGATATAATTTTTAGAGAATTTCCTCGAAAGTTAGGAAAAATACCATGTTCAGAGATCATTCTTGACAGATAGAATATGACATTCATTCATCGATAATAAATGATATGAACACTAGGAAGGTCATGATGTTTTGAGTGGTTTTACACAATAATAAACTCTATGTTGAACTCAGAACAATTCATATACTGATTATACTATAGATTAATCATTAAGGGTTGGATTATAATTTTGGGGTTTATTAACGATACATTGTTATAAATTCAGCTGTGTTATTTGTTGAAATGAGAACAGATTGAGGTCAGCATTAAAAAATTCCTAGTTCCATTCCTCAAGGTTTTCTTTATGATTTTATCTCTATCATTATGGGGATTCTTCATCAATAGACCATCATAGATGCAGCTCATCTTACCGAATGGCTCCGAATGCAATTGAACCTCCAAATTGGAGTGAAGGAGAAATAGAGGCTACATCAATATAGACTAGAACCTAAGACTAGCATACATACCTTTGTTTTAGAATTGTGAGAATTGTAGGTTTCTTGGTGGTATGAGGAAGGGACTATTGGTGCAGGTCCACTGCGGTAGTCTGGTGAGGAGGCGTGAGGCAGCACGATGAACGATGTTGGCGGTCATGGATGAAACTACAGAACGTGACGATAGGTTGTGTGGGACGTTGAGGGAGGCTGCATACAACAATGGTGGACCGTAGGTGTGGTGGGAATCTTTAGAATGCGACTAGGACCTGGGATGTAGCACTGATGGCTACTACATGGGATGTGTCATGAATATTTATTGACTAGGACCAGGGAAAATGGGTTGTGGACAACAGAGTTTCAATGAGCCCAGTAGAGATGGAAATTGTTATGTCGAACCAAGGTTAGTCTCAGGGAGACCGAACAAAGCATTGATCAACTGTGGTGATCGACTGTGAACCACGGTTGACCAAACTATTGTGTGACTACAGAAGCTGGAGGAAATTTGACCATCGTTGAAACTTGATCATTTAGGTCATGGTAGACCATGGGGGTAGTTGACCACCCCGGTTCATCCATGATCCTAGTGGACTTCCCCCTTTTGAAAATTAAAAGGGGGATAACATTCAAACAAAGCATCCATTTGATGATCCGTCAATGGCATTGGGACCCTTATTATGATATTTTCATTTAGATATATCATAAGTGTGTTTTTTGGTAGTGTAAATATGACCTAATGGATTGAGGATTGATTTCTCCTAGAGTGAGCACTCCTCGGGCCAACATTCATGTGGCTAGTCGCGACATGGAGACTGTGTGTCATATAGTGAATCTGTGTCTTATGAATAATCTATGTCATATAGATACTGTGTGACTTTTGGATACTATGTTTCATCTAGACACTGTGAGTCTTGTTGAGACTATGTGTCTTATTTTATTGATTATAACTAGATGTTATTGATATTTTTTTAGACATATATCTATGTGGAGCTGACAATAAATTCCTTTGTGATATTACATTTTGGTATTCATTGGTGATTTTCCTTGTGGTATTCTTTTTTGGTATTACATGGTGGTAATCATTCATTGTATTCCCTTTATGTTATTCTTTTGTGGTATTCCGTAGTGGTATTTCCTTTATGGTATTTCCTTAACGGTATTCCTTTGTGATTTTGGGGTGTCCTACTGATTATTTTTTAACTCACCCTTGCATAGGCATTGACAACATATGTCATGTCTTGTGTAGATGATTGACTCCTCGATATAGTTTTGGGCAGACCAAGACCAAGTGGTTCCTTGGGAGACCAGACCAGATGGGGTGTGTTTTAACAGATTTTTTTGACGATAGTCCCAGTACCTCATACCTTTTCGGTTGGACTTACGGATGTAGACTGTATTCTTTTGGTGGGCTTGTTTGGGCCCTATTTACATTCCAGTACGTTCACAGTTATACTATTGTTGTGGGATATAGTTCTTTTTATTCATTTTTTACATAATGATTTTACATTTGAGAAATGTTTTTATTTTTAATATGTTCTTGTTTATAGGTACATTAAAAAATGCCTCTCAATTGTGAGATATTCCTACTTAGTGCTAGTTACTAGCCCTAGCCTATTGGATGTGGGCTTGGGGTAGACATGGAACGGGCCCATCTGGGATGGGTCCTGAAAATCACATTATTAAATATTAACTATTTAAATTTATAAAATACATGTGTCCCCATAGATACTCATACCTCAATACCTGTTTCAGATAGTGCCAAAATCTAATATTTCCATAGGGTTTACCATTAATTTAAACACACATTTTGAATATCCATGTTTCTATTATTAATCATTGGCTGAATGATGATGTAATCATTCACTATTTAGAAATACATAATAAAATGAATGTGTTAGAATTGATAATTTATAGTTGAATGAGAATGTTACCATTCACCATTTAATAATACACTATTGAATGAGCATTTCATTACTCATAATAGTAGGACGAATGAGAATCTTACTATTAACCATTTAAGTATTCTTAATTGAATGAAAATGTTACTACTCATAATAGTTGGCTAAATGAAAACATTACCATTCACCATTTAATAATACCAAATTGAATGAGTGTGTTATTATTCATAATATTTGGAGTAATGAGCATGTTACCATTTACCAGTTCAAAAACCTCACATGTACCTCATTTATTGAGGTTAAAAACATTAACTATATTATAAGAAATATGAAATCATATCATTAATAAGGATTAATCAACATTAAACCTATAACCCTAAAATCAAATTAATTTATCAATTAATTAATCATATCACCCTCCTTACTAATTCCAAAATTAGTCTCCACAGAATACCCCAAAATTAATCCCCATATTAGTTAAGCTCATCAATCACTTTAATTAACCCAATCGTTAAATAATCACTTACTCATAATTAATTCATCAATTAATTATCTCAATTAACAAACTCAAAATTTCATAAATAATTCCTCAATTAATTATCTCAATCTAAAAATTAATATTCCATAATTAATTTAAAAAATAATTATCTCAATTTTTAATATCCATAACCCATGATTAATTCCGTAACTAATTTCCCAAATCTACCATTTCAATTCAATTATAACTAATTCCCATAATTAATTATATAATTCTAAATCATAAAATATTGTAAATAATTCTATAATTAATGGTCTTATTCAATGATACCCATATCTCACAATTTTATAATCATCTTAATAATTTAATTTACAAAATTCACTGATCTAATTAATTATCACAATTTCCTTAAAACTATAGAAATTATACAAATTTCATATACATAATCAATTTCAAAACTATGAGATATATATTTTAGTCAACCTACCTAATAATTGGTGATTAAGAATGCTCACCAACAAGTATATCAATATTGATCGTAAACAGTAAAGAATGCTTTGATGAACCAAAACATGAAATAAAATAATTAATACAGATTACATGTGGTGAAATCCAATTTCCCATGGTGAAATACTATTTCACATTATGAAATCCAATTTCACTTGGTCAAATCCAATTTCATTTGGTGATGTCTAATTTCACATGGTGAAATATTACATGTGGTGAAATCTAATTTCATGTATTGAAATCTTATACATGGTGAAATCTTACACATGGTGAAATTGAATTTTACATAATAAAATATTAATCTTGGTTAAATATAATTACATGTGGAGAAATATTATTTTATTACATGTCAACATGTGGTGAATGATAGTTACTAGGGAGTAATATACTTTCATAACGTGTAAAAATGTGGAATAAACCACTTACTTGTGGTGTGAATATTTTACTTTGTCAATTAATTCTAGACATGGATTAAATTTAAAACAACACATTTGACCAAAAATTTAAATGTATTTATTCATTGAAAAAATTGGATTTTACCATCCCCCACCAGATAACAACTCTTCCTTAAGATGTAGTCCCAACACACACTAAGATATCGAGTAAAAAAGATCGAGCCGTTGAGCAATCATATCTGACTCCCTTTCCCTTGTCTCCTCCTACACACGTCTATGATTCTATTATACATGAACTATCGGTATGGTATTTCCTCTCAAAATATTCTCACTGCGACCCAACACAAGTATCCGATGATCTATAAATAAAGAATATATGTAAATCTCTACATCATCCACATCAATAACATGAGATGGGTCATGTTGATGCTTCCAAAGTTATGAAATGTGCAAAAAATCATGTATATAATTGTATTTATAAAGATGTTCCAATTTTTATTCCACCGACCTAATTATCTCTACATATTTGAATGGTTTGACAATCATAGGTGACAACATACCCTACCTCTATATCCCTAGGTGACCCAAAATTGGAGAAACCTAAAGAAAAATAGTATAAACAACTACAAACATTAGGTTCATCTCATTTTGATATCATGTGTCTTCTTCATACGCTGTATCGTATACACATATTTTTAAATTAGCTAAACATGATCTATCATATCTTGCACGAGACTCAATCCCAAAAGCTCTGAGTCACTAGCCATCATCTAGAATTATGGCGATCTATATGACCTATCATAACAAGCTTCATATAGTGGAATCTGTATAGTTTCCCTATAACTGTTGTTATCAGAGAAATCCACTAAAGCTAGATGTTTCTTCAATGACCCACTAAAGTCAAGCACACATGCCGGCAACATATCCCCAGGCACATTATAGTATTCTCTGACTACCCATATTTTTTATGTGGAATGATGTAATAAAAAACCTTAGGCACCAAGTGATTTATGAAAGACTTTCTAAAATCATGATGTTAAATATGAATCTCAGTTCGAAACTATAGTCTGTGGAAGACCAGGCTGATAAAATATTTCCCAAACATATATTTCTCCCAATTACTAAACTTTATTGGTTTCCTGTATAGGAAATTTGTGGTCTAATATTATCAATAAATCCACAATTACCCAAATAGAACTATTCTTTATATGCATCTTTTGACGAAAAACCAAAATATTCATGGTCACCTCATTCAAATTCAATTTCAAAATAGGCAATAGTTGTAATAGAACTACAGGTCATTACGGATATGCATTCACCTAATAATAGGTTTAAAATAGTATCAAGAACCCCGCTACCTCCTTTTATATACCCATCCACCGAAACATTCATAGTAGGCCATGGTACATATTGGTTATTCCTGGAGGCAATGCACACTTAGAGAAATAAAATTCCCGTATGACCTCTTCTCCCATGCTCATAGGCAAAACAACACAATTA
Source organism: Viscum album (assembly GCA_963277665.1). Lineage (NCBI taxonomy): Eukaryota > Viridiplantae > Streptophyta > Magnoliopsida > Santalales > Viscaceae > Viscum > Viscum album. Next base: position 2,129,495,403 of record OY728119.1, read on the forward strand.
TTCACATAGATGATCTCACCATCATCTACCATCCATTATAAAGGATTATAACCACCTTCAAAGATTTCCCTCATGGCCTATCACTCTGGGTCCTCATATTTACTATCCCTAATCGATTTCAAAAGAGTCGACTCCATAGAATCTAATTTGATAGTCATTTGATCCTGACGCTCCTAAACCAAAATGTACATCTCATATAGAAACATTATCATCTTCCACTTACCACTAGAGTATTGTACCACCTATGTATGAGTCTTCCAACTCAACACATTAACCACATTGTTTCCCTTCACAAGTGTATATGCCAGCTCAGAAAAAAATTAATGGATATACTCTACTCATCCCTGCTGTTAGATAATAAAATATATTTGCAAAAAGATATGACATAATCTATTGTGGATAGTGAACATAGTAATCATCTCCATTAATAGGTAATACCTCCAATACATTAATGCACAAACCACTAATTCCAACTCAAGTTAATACGTATGGTAGTTCCATTCATGTGGTCCCAACTGTCCAGACCCATATTCCACAACCTACTCTATTTGCATCAACATAGCTCTGAGTTTGATCCCATATTTGTCTCAATATAGCATGTATACATCACATGACTTAGGTACGGTCAAGATATGTGATGATGTCAATTTCATCTTCAACTCTTGGAAGGACTTCTCACATGCTTCTGACCATTAAGACTTTATCCCCATCTCGTTCAAGCCCAAAAGTGGTGATGTCAAATTGGAAAAGTCTTTGAACAATGTCATCAAATATCCAGCTAATCTATGTGATCTTCGTATATCAAAAATATTCTTTTGATGCGCACAAGAAACCATTTCTTAACCCTTATCTAGGTTTAAAAACCCAAATTCTTCTGAGATGATGTTTCCTAGGATGTGTACCTAATCAATCCAACACTGACACTTAGATATCAGGGCGTAAAGATGATCCTCTCATAGTGTACTCTAAGTGATTCCAAGATATTTGTCATGATAGTCCTGAGTCTTGGTATAGAAAAAGATTTAATTCATAAAAACCACAAAAATATTATCCCATTAAGGATTAATGATCCTATTCACTAGGGATATAAAAATATTTTTTTTGTTTGTCAACCCAAATGACATTACAACAAACTAATATAGGCAATACATGCTCCTTAAAGAAGTTACAAATATATCATAAGTCCTCAATCTCAGTTGATAATACCCTGATCTCAATTCAATTATTGAGAACATAGAAGCACCTTTTAACTAGTCACAAATTCCATCAATACATGGATGTGTATATAAATTATTCATATTCAAATTATTTAACATGCATTAATCGATACAAAAAATCATTCTCCCATCATCCTTCTCTGCAAAAAAACACAGCTGATCCCCAAGGAAATGTACAAGGATGAATAATTCCATTATCCTCCAATTCCTCCATCTAAGTCTTGAACTCTTGAAGCTCTTTCAATGCCATTTTGAATGGTGGAATATGTTTTTTCTTTTCCCTATCATGAGCTCAATATTGAATACAACATCTCTCCCAGGTGGTAGTCTTAAAAAGACTTCATGAAAGTCATCCTAAATTACTTCCACTACTGGTAGAAGGATATCTTTTTTAACATCCTCTATCATCCAAAAATAGACTTTAAACATGGGTTTTGAGCTCTCCTAGTTGCAAATTACTATTCACTACTCAACCCTCCTTGATATTTCATGTTCCCCGATGATTGTAATGGTCACCCTTTGGAGACATAAATGTAAATTTATAATGGTAATAGTCTATGTGGGATTGGTATGTGACAAGCTTGTGCATACCCACAATTAGGTCAATTCTTTTCATATCAAGTTTATATAGTTCCCAAAATAAAATGCACTCCCCGATCTTAATAGAAAATCTATTTCATACACAGATATCTCTAGACCATACTCCCAATGGTGTATCTATAGTCATTACCCTGCTCACAATCTCCCCCTCTAAGCTCAAAACATTATCAGGCTTGGTAGATATAAATAAATTACAGACAGTAGTGTCAAATAAGGAACTAAATAAAGTAGAATCTAGTAAAATAGTACATCTCACTATTTTTGTCTTAGCCTTTCTATGCACATGTGTAAGAAGCATTGCATGAAACAATCCTTCCCCGATTTCATATGATTCAATATGAATCCCCTATGCTACACCACTCTTTCAATATGGGCACCCTTTCCCAGAAGCACCATGACCACTACCTCTTCTCTATTTTCCTGTATAAATCTAGATTCCTGACTTATATTTTGCAAAGGATCCCCTTCTCACACTCTAGTTCATTCTAACTCCTCCATCATATCCTGACTTCCATGGATTTTTGTTGTGACTTTGTTGAAGTGTCATATTTCTATAGGATCAATACTCCACTGGTGGTTAGGAAAAATTCCAATGATAATGTCCTCACCCACCACATTGATGATAGATCACACCAGTAAGGTCCTATGCAATCGACCCCTGCCTATATACACTTATTCCCAATGCCTTGGATAATGTTTTCATACTTGTACATCATGCTCTTATATGTTCTACATCCTGGTCATATTGTATCAAATATCTGTCATATTCCTTAATCCTCCCCTAGGTTTCCGATACCTAAGAGATCTTCATCCACCTCCTATGAAAATTTATTCATATAAAGAGATTCATGTAGGATTTAATCTCTCACTAATGTCCGCCCAAAAAATTACTTATTGCAGCTATCTCATATCCTTCCATTGTTGGAGAAAATCACTTCAGATATGCAAAGTGTCCCATATAGTCCATCACATACAAGCTCCCCTGAGTCAAACACATGAAATCGAATGCTCATTCCTAACTCAACATCACTGGGTAAAAGGTCTACAAGGACCTATCCAAGAATTCCTTCCATAGCATGCCATTAGTACATCCGGTCTGCGCATAAAGGTCCCACCGACATTTCACTGATCCTGGTATAATTTAAGCAGCTACCCCGAACAACCTCTCAGATGGAGTCCCCAGATGGTCATGTATCATCTCAATGGACTCAACGAAAAACTTAGCTCCCTCAGGTCCACCATCACTAGTATTAATCAGAGGGTGCTGCAACAGAAACTCCCCCGTTAGATCCAACTTTATTTTTTTACCTTCTCTGGGTATATTTCTATCAATTTCATGAAATTTTTGATGTTCTCTCATAATTGGTCTTATTATTCCTCATCTGGAACTGTCAGTTCCTTGGGATCAACTTCTAGAGGATCATCCAGTGCTATATCCTCTGGTCATCCCCTCAATAAGCGCATCCATGGAGAAAAATCGTAGCAATTCCAAAGACACATCATAGGACTCATAACACAACTTATGACAGTTATATAATAGGAAAACCAAAACAAGCCACAACATGTTTTTCCCCAACCCTCACCAAATTGTGAAAATCAATGACCCTTTACTACCCTTAACCGCCCTACACTTAGGTACAATTAACATGGGTAACCAAATTATCAATGTTCATGATTCTCATTTAGAAACCTATTTATTCACATTATTTCATCATTTTACTACTTCTAAATTAATATTATGAAACTCTTTCGTTCAATTTTTTAACCAGGGGAAATAGTTTACATTTAGAAACTTATCAAAAACTTATTTTCTAATAACCATATAATATGATGCATGTACCCAAATAATACTGAGTTCCTATAATGATGCATGAAAACACAATTATAATGCCATTATAGGCCATGATTCAACCTCGATAAATATCCTAAACAATAATAACATCACACAACAATTGTGTCACCCATTGTGAAACAATATTCTACTATAACAGTAAAAAAAAGAACAACAATCCCACCCTTTGTACATGGGTTTTCCCCCATTAATGATTCTGTATATCCCACACATGATATCATTACAAAGCCCATAATATTCCAAGTCTCATGTGAACATTAAACCATAATGTAATACAAAATAATACAAAAATAAAACTCGACCTCTAATACCATAATGAAACTTCCTGAAGTGGGTTCAACACATTAGTGCCCTAATCTTGACCGCCCCATGACCTCCGGTCTTCAACCCCATATACTAGAGGTTGTCGACTAGTATTGAAGGTCTATTATGTTATAAATAGGAATAATATACCCTCTTTTATCAGTTTAAAACATAAGAAAAAATAAATAGAAAATAACAGAAGCATATATAAAAAAAATATTACCAATTTCACAAGATAACCAAAAAAATAAAAATACAGTACTCAAAAGAAAGGGAATCATGATATGCCAAATTAAGTTCCATTATTTCAGAAAAGAAACTAAATGTAATGATGCAAACAACATCCATGTGGTTCCCAAACTAGGTCTGGTAACCTCATCCAATCTCTATCACAAATAAGCAATTTAATATGGGGGCATTTTCCCAAAACCATCCATGAAATAATAAATTCTATTCGGGTCACAATTAAAATCCAAAATAGCCTGTATGTACGACTCATTAAACCACCAACAATGGCATCTAAAAGAATCTAATAAAAAATATGTATGAAATTTTAATAAGAATGAGTATAATTTAAAATAAACAGATCGTCACATCAATTAATATAATCTATTTAATTACATTAAAACCCCGAGTTTTCGTAGATATTCATACTCTAATATCTGCTTCGGCCTGTATCAAAATTTTATCTTTCTCCAAGTGTTACCATTAATTTAAACACACCATTTTAATAACCACGTTACAATTCATAATTGATGGTCAAATGAGCATGTTACCATTCAGCATATAATCATACATAATTGAATGAGGATGTTAACATTCATAATTGTTACATCCTAGGTAAATAAAGAATATAGAATTTTCATTTTTATTAATATTTGATAATTAAATATTAATTTTATGTTAAATGGGATGTTATGTTTTATAGCGTACACCACACGCAAAAAATGGATTTCTCCCAAATCTTACATTTCACATAACATTGAGATGTGCCGAAAAATAATATAACGTTATTATTATTTTAAATGGTAGTTAACAGATATACATTATATTGGTGGGAATGAACAGAACTAAATATATTATGATTAATCATGTTAGATAAATGTATTTATATTTATTCAATAAATATTAGTGGCTTAAAATGAGAATTAATCCAATTTTAAGTATAAATATTCTATTTTATTTAAAAGGTAGTTTTACCACCTTTAGATTGAGAACCCTTTTTAATTGGAGTTTTTTCACTTTAATATGTTCCATCAAAAAAATAATATTTTTATTTAGAATCAGGATACCAAAATTTACTTTGGGTAAATTTTTGGTATTTTTCTTATAATGTTCATTTTTTATTAAATAGTAAAAAAATACTTCATTTTATGTTAAATACATCTTTTAATCTAATTTATTTATATAGTTATCTTTTCCTTTTAATTGGGTTTATAGAGTAATTGGATTGTATTTTTATCATTTAATCCAATGTTTATCGTTAGATGTAATTTCACTATAAAATTGGAAATAAATGCATGACAATGTTTTGGTAGTGTTTACTTCTTAAAGACACACTTTTTGGTTTTGACAATAAGAATTAATTATAAATTAATTTCTTTCAATTATGAGTTTTTAATTTGGAAAAATGGATTTCATAATTGAAATTAGTATTTTATAAATTGTATAAATATGTAAAATTTATTTTCACAAAATTTGAATGGTAACTTTAGTAAATATTTTATTTACCATTGATAAAGGGTAAATTTGGTAAATAAGGGTAAAAATAATTTTAAATTACCATTAAAAATTTCATAACTATATTTGATATGATATGTACATCTATGGTCTTCTATGGGTAAATTTTAGGACCCCATGGAGCCACTTTTGTTTGAAGATAACATTTAATTACTTTTAATTTAATGTTAAGGAAAATATTACATAAACATATATCTTTTAGAAAAATATTTTTTATATTGGGTTATACAATTGATATCATTGACTATAAATATTAATTAATATGCTAATTTTTTTTGAAATCATGGTATTTTATTTATAATTTTTGGCCATCAAATAAAGAAATTTATTTATGACACAACAGTCATGTAGTGATTATCAAATTAATGAATGATTTAAATAAATGAGATTATAAATATTAAAATAAATTTATTTTTAAACATTTATTTTCATCAAAGAATGTTTTAGAAGATAAATACATGTAATATTTGTATTAGATAATTTTTTCAATATAATCCTGTTGTTATGGATTTTTAAAAAGTCATGATATTAATAATGTCCAAATTGATAGAATTCATATTTAAAAATAATAATTTTTTTAGTAAATTTTATAAAAAGAAATATTCTTAAAAATAGTTATAATAAGTCTAAAAGTTTATTAATGACTCTTTTTTGGATATTTTTCATTTTTTGTTATGAATTTTGTTTCTCAAATTGTTAATTTCTTTATAATATTATAAGAGTAAATATGGTTAAATAAAAAATATAAGGATAAAGAAATATCTCAAACTTATCCAATTCTTAATGTATGATTTTATTTAGACTAATATTCATCTTATATTCTAATTTAATGATTTTTGGACGATTTTAAACCAAAAATAATATTATATTAAAATAATACTATCAAACATTCCTAAAGACCCCATCACCCCTCTTATAAAAGACCAACACCTCTATCCCAATACAAACACCTCTGAATCCCCCAATATCATTCAAAATATGATCCAATAATCTCCCTACATCCCCCTAATCCATCTATAAGCGTTCCACTTGGCAGAAGAAAATCTAATAAATCCTTTTAACTCAAATCATAAAGAGTTACATGTTTTAATTGGTAGTGTATTCTCTAAAATTATTTTATATTATTATACTTCTTCAATCCCTATTCTATTAATTTTATTTAATTATATAATAACACAATTATAATAAATATACTATAATTTTTTTTTGAGAATTATTAAAACTAAAATTTTACACAACTCCATTTAACTGATTTAGAACATACTATTCTTGTGGATGGTGAACAACTGCCTCACAAAACGATGATTGTTCGATTTTTCCATACCACCTCCTTTGGTGGTCATTATGATGACCCTTTATTTATATGTGATATAAAGTTTATTTATTTTTTCTATATTTTTCTAAATTTTTCCATTATATCATAACTTTATGGTTTCCATAATGGGTAAATATGATAATTTAATGTCAGAAAGTACGGACTACCGCCCCCTCAAAGTGATATGAATCGTTCATGAAATACATGGAATGTATAAATGATTATTGTAATAAACCTATGTAAAGTATATAAAATATGATATTATACTGGAATTATAATATACTTATTTATCATTTTTTTCATTCCTTTAAATATGAAAAAGAATGGGAAGTAGCTTTCTTGCGTATGTATGGTGTACCGTCTCCTTGAATAGTGCTTTTCATTTTTCATATCCAAATGTTATGTGCTATTAAAAATACATATATAATGGATATAAATTCATATATACTAGAAATATATGATATTTAAATCATGAATACACTTTGGGAGATATGTGCTTTCGACCACATGGACAATTTTTAATTATATCAAGTTCATTTTTGTCTCAAGTACCGAACATCGACAAAAAGACAGATATGATCATGAATAAATACATAATTGTTATATAAAAGTCATAAGTGATATAAAAGGAATAATAATATTTAAAAAGTTATGATGAAATTATAATTAACTTATGTTTATTATTTATCGAGATATAGAAGGAACAAGTCTAGTCTGAGACAATGTAAGGGACATCGTGTCAATCTCCATTAATTGAGACATACATTGATTTATACACGACATTACATTATATGGAGTGTAAAAACCTTTGAAATTTAATTTCATTCAAAGGGAATCTTTTCTCTATGAAGACTTTTTCTAAATGACAAAGGGAATGTTTTTTTAACGTACGCGGTGAAAACAACCTTTCCACCACCATGAGAATTATTTGATATTTGGCATCCTTAACAAAAGGTAATATTTTTAAAAGAAGAATAAATACCATATAATATTTTTCTATACGTTTTAAATTGAATGTGGTTTTTATAATTGATTTATTATGTCAATATATTAAAATATTATATTGTTATTGCAATGTGGAAATGTTATCAATCCTTTATGTTTGTGTTATATGTAATGATTATGTAATAGTTCATGGGAATTGTTTATGTATACAAGTGGTACAATGATAAAACTAGGGAATTTGATCCCAATAAATGTCTCTAATTCATTGGTTAATGTGTTGGAGGAAAATGTTAATGATTATCATAATAGATTTAGGTAATATACTGTGACATGTATTCAAAATGTAATTCCCTATGTAGCTATGAAAGATACAATGCAAGTATAATATGGATGCCATAAGTTACATTTATGATTTATGATTACTTTTTGTTATTTATATATCTTATGATTTCATGAGGTAATTTAAATAGATTATATTTTTTATGTATTGATGGAATAATGATTTCATTCTTTATTTTATAAACCTTATTGATCTTTTTTTACTCATTACAAGTGTTTCAAATGTGTTTATAGTGTATAAAGAAGTGTAATAGAAATAATGTTTTCGAGAAGATTTATATCCATAAAACAACAATTGTTTTATTTAAGGAGTTTTATTTTTGTAAAAAATCTGAATAGAGTAAAAGATTATACCTTGTAATATTTAGAAGTGATTTATTAGTTATGGCCTAATTCTCTAAAACTCTAAACCTGAAAAGACACTCAATGTGAATTCTTGACATAACTCTGGATAATGTACTGTTTAAGGACAAAGCCTTATAATAATATTTGGAGAAATGAGAATTTTACCACTAACCATTTAGTAATATGTAAGTGTATGAGGTTGTTACCATTCCCCATTTAATAAATCGTAATTGAATGAACATGTAAACATTCACACCTTTTGGTTGAATGATCATGTTACCCTTCACAATTTAATAATACATAATTGAACGAGAATGTTAACCTTCATAATTTTTGGTTGAATGATCATGTTACCATTCAACATTTAATATATATCACATTTATCTCATTTATCAAGGTTAATCAACATTAACCACATTATCACATATAGAAAATCAGCCCACCGTGTATGATTAATCAAAAGTAATACTATTACCCAAATGTCACATTAATTTTTTAATCAATTAATCACCACCCCCGCACTCCTAATTCAATAATTAGACATCAAATAAAACTAATTAATTAATTCTCCAATTAATTAAGAACAAAAATATATTTAATTAATTCAATCATTAATTAATCAATTACTCATTATTATTTCATCAATTACTAATCCAAATTACTAAACTAAACATTTCATAATTAACTCATAAATTAATTATATCCATCCTAAATTTGATATTCCCTAATTAATTTCCAAATTAATTATCTCAATTTATAACATCCATAACATGTAATTAATTCCCCAATTAATTACCAAAATACATCACTTCAATTCCATTATAATTAATTCCCACAACTAATTATTATAATCAGAAATCTTGAAATCTAATAATTAATTCGATAATTAATTATATCACTCAACAAACCCCAAAATATCACAATTTCATAATCATCTCAATTAATTAATTAAAAACATTGATTTATTTTGTTAGGTATTATAATTTATATACAACTCTAGAAAGTATACAACTTTCAAATACATAGTCAAAATCATAACTATGAATTTATATTTTAGACCACCTACCTCAATACCGGTGATGAAGAATGTTGACCAATGACTATATCCAAATTTGGAATAATCACTGATGAATGCATCCTAGAATTTAATTTAGATATGATTCCTTGAATGAAGAGGAATGAGTGACTAAAGCCATATTTCACTGATAGTAATAGTCTTCTTTATTCCTCTTAGTAAGATCTAGACAATCCCATTAGTGACAGATATAGAAGAATTTTAATAAAACGAAGTCATAACTTAAAATATTATATGTCCAGACATTCAATATTTGATTTGAGATCACCATGGTATCCAAGAAGATTCCCTATAATCAAAGGTTAAAGAACCTCTGTAATAAGTGATGTATTATGAGTTTCTTTGGTCAAAGATTTCAGTGCGTTTTGGTTTTTTGGTGTAAGGAAGTGGTGCCCGAGATGTTTTCCGGTTGAAGAATGGGGGTGTGTGGAGCATTTATAGCATAGTAAAGGTGTTTAAAGGGTTCATGTAATGACGAAATGAATTTTTAATATAATATGTATCAAAATTACAATGTTTGAATTACCATTTCACATTATTAAAAATTATTGAAGAAAATACTTTCAAAACCATTAAAAAATAATTAATATAGATTTCAGGTCATTAAATCCAAATACACATGGTGAAATATTACACATGGTGAAATCTTACATGTGGTGAAATCCAATTTCACATGGTGAAATTTTAAAAATGGTGAAATATTATTTTTTTTACAGGTGGATAAGTGGTGAAAGATAGTCATTGGGGGTGTAATATACATTCGTGACATGTGAACATAAGGAAAAAACCACTTACATGGGGTGTAAAACATTGACCTTGTTAATTAATTATAGACATGGATTAAATTAAAAAATAAGTTAATAAAAAATTTAAATAAACTCATAACTAAAAAAATACAAGATCTTATAGATACCAAAAACAAAGACCCAATCTTCAGCGTTACATAATCTTGTAATTTCTGTTAAAACTAACATCATTAAATTATCATATTTATTTTTTGATTACAACATTAGAGAATTATTACATAATTCATATATATTATACTAAAATATTAAAATGAGGGTAATACTAAAATAGTATTCAATTTTCCCATAAAACAAATGTTTTAAAAAAACAAGAAATATTTTCACGGAAAATATTCACAACATTCTGCTTGGAGTATTCTTTTCTCATACCCATCCTTAATCCCTATAAAAAATAATTTTAGAAGAGGGATGAGAAAAAAATCTTATTAAAGGACATAAATTTGAGTAACAATTATTCAATGAATAATTATAAACCTAATAAATAATTTTCACAGATACATACTTTCCACCCATAATATATCATATTGTTACCTTGTGAAAACATGATATTTCCATAAAACATAGAAAACAATAATAATAATAAAAATTTAGGTAAATTTTTGAATTACATACATAATATTATAACCCTCATAGATACCATACAACACAGCCATCATGAAAACCTTATGATTTTATACTAACAGCTACCCGATGGTGCAACCATCGCAGTTACACATAGAATAACCATTATAGTAAACATCTAAACTAAACAAATCCAATTAATTTGAAGGAGATATAGGTCATAAAATTCATCATAAATAACTCCCATGAACAATATCTTAACCATAAAACCATAATACCATCATCATAAAAACATTAATTTTAAATGTTTTAAGAATATAATTTTAAAGGATTATTTTTAATGAAAATTTACTTATATTGTACTTGAATTCCAACAAATGTGGTAAAACGTCCTGTATAATTATTATAAATGCAGTTTTAATTTATTATAGAAATATAATAATAGTTATAAAACCTAATATTTAATTTTTATAACATATTTTTACCCATTTATTGATAATATTTTGTTATTTTTATTAATTTGGGTGCATTCATTTCATGGTTTCCATGGCTGGTTCATTAATGGTCTATTTTTAAAGTGGATAGAAAACTCAAAAAGTGGAAATAAATGGTACTAATATGAATCCATAATTTTAAAATATACTATATTTTATTTTTTTGGTATGATTATGATTCATTAGATAAACCATTATTCGAAAATTTTGGTTTATTTTTTGTGGGTTTTTCAATCCATCACAAACTACTTTTGTTTTATTTAATGTAATTTCTTTCAATGAGTCAGAAATCATTAAAAAGATATTATATAAATATTAAAATATTTTTTAATAATAATAATTATTTAATGATCATTCTTCATTATATTAATGGAAAATAAACAATTTTACATCCAAGAAGGGGGTGAATCAACACGTCATGGACGATGCATTCATATTCTTAAATTAGAGGAGAATAAGAGAGGTTTGATGATGAATATTCCATTAAGAAAATAAAATAAAATTATATGTAATATAATGGAGTAATAATGTAACATTTCTGGGGGATGTGAGGAGATAATAATAATAGAAAATAAATTTAAAAGAAAATGAATAAATCGAATGAGGGATTACCTCTTGAATTATTCTCCTTCAGAACCTCCTTAATGCACATTGTTTTGGTCTTTTGGTGAAACCAGTAGGTCGTATACATGTGGAATAGGAAGGGGAATTGAATTGAGAAGAAATTAAACTATCTTCAAGTCATTGGAGGTGTGATGAGAATATGTGGTGGGAGGTGGTATTTATATTTGAGAAGAGGAGTGTTTATTGAATATTTTATTCACTAGATTATTATTTTGGCATAAGATGATGATTAGTTTGATATTTAAAATTAAAAATAATAAAATAATTAAGGGGAGTTCAATAATATGGTTATTAAATTATAAATTACTCAAGGAATAGTTTGTTTAACTTATAATGTATATATTAATTAATTATCATATTTAACAATCGACCAAAAATTTAAGTATTTCAAAAAATAAACCTAACAATTCTAAATGTATTGAATTAATAAAAACTCTATTTTTTAAAGAAATTTTCAAAATACGAGAAATTTAATTTCTCATTTAAATAATCTATTATTTGAAAAAAATACTGATTTTAAAATTATAACTTATTTTCCAACATTTGGAATAAATAATTTAGGTATCATAAAATTATCTTATAATATCAATAGAACAAAAAAATAATTTATTTATCAATTATATGAATGTAAATTTTAGTTTAATTCATTATATTATTTCAAAAATTGTAAATAAACATTTACTTTTCACTAAAATCTCAACACATAATTAATAATTATCAAAATATTTATTTAACTATATCATGATAAAAATATATCATATTTTCACATATAAGATTCATAAATTTTAATTATACACTCATATGAGATGTTACTATTATATTAGTATAGATCCCGTAATTTCTGTCAATACGATTTATTTCATTCTGATTTTTAAGGAATTTAACTATATAATTATAAAATGAAACAACCTATTTTATAGGTACATGGGTTTTTAAAATACATGTTCTACCCTTAAGACTAATTTCGATAACCAAAAAAATTTATTTTATAAAATAATTCTAATATTTTAAATAATGATATTCATAGTATTTAATATATACAATATAATTTTATTTATGAAATTTTTATTACTACAATTAATGATAATTACTATAATAATAGTGAAACAATTATTTTTAATTTATAATATAATTAATATCATGGAATATTAATAGAAATAATTAATTTGAAATACATTAACTAACTAATCTAATATGGCATATAAATAAATAAAGAAATATATTAACCCTCGTTTAAATGGTAGTGAATAATAAATATTATTTTGAATCAACTATTGTCAAAAATTATTTTTCTTCTGAAAAAGTTTTTCTACATATTATCAGTTTTAATTTAAATGTTAATATCATTTCCATCCACTTTGGAAAGTAATAGAACATCAATCATGTGAGTGTGTGTGGACTACCGCAACCATGAAAAATAATTTTTTTAGTATTTAATTAATTATAAAAAATAAAACAAATCTTGTTCAACATCATAGAAATATTAATATAATATAATTATTATTCTATTATAGTAATATTATGTTAAAATAATAATGTCATTAATAATACTCACTAATCGCGTTAATGTGTGTTAATATTTGGTTCAGTTTAACCACATACATGAATGATGAGAAAAAAAATTATTATAGATTATTATTATAAAATTAGAACTAAATTTATTATATTGAAGAAAAAAATCGTGATTATTAATTTGTTATTGAAATATTAAAATAACCATTTAACATATTTTTAAATTATATTTTTTCATTTTTTAAAAAGAATTGGAATGTAAAAAAATCAATCCCATTTTCATGTACCATAAAAAACTCATGGAATTTTATGTGATATTTATAAGTCAATATAAGATATATATATATATATATATCTATATATTAAATTCTCATTAATTATTTAATAATTGTGAATATTTATCAATATACTAGTGCTGACATCAAAATTACAGAACATTTGAAAATATGTTAAAGTTATTAACACCTGATGGTCATAATTAACTAAAAATAATTATCATATAGATGTTAATAAAATATAATAAGGATTATATAAATATAATATTTATGATTATTATCTTGAATTATGATATTAATTTAGTAATGTTTATTTTATTATATGATAAAGTGTGGTCAACTATGAAAGGAAAGAAGGTAATAAATTTTCATCTTAGATTCCTTTTATTGATACGAAATTATTTTTATTGGATTTTTGTGTATAATAAATGTATTTTAAATTATATCTTAAATTAATTCTTAATTCATGGTATTCTATGTACAATTTCATCATCAATTTCCTTTAATATTTTTTAATGTTACTCAACCCATAAGGATTTATTTTCATCTTCATTCCCAATATCAAGATCACTCAAATGTGATAATCCATCTAGGGAATTGTAATTCTCATTCATTATAAATCCTCTATCATTTTAATAAAATATATATTCCTTAGGTAAACATCAATTTCATTTTAACTCATTTTAAATTGGTTGTTTTAAAAAAATTTATTCCAAAATTTTCAAAAAGAGTTTATATCCTTTCAAAATAAAATCATTTTATCATCCTTATATATTTTATTTTGATAAACATAAAATCTTTTAAAGTATAAATTATTAAATTTCATTTTATAAAGTTAATTTTATTAAATTATCTTTTCTTCCTCTTTTGAAAAAATTATTTATTTTTCATAAATCCATTAATAATTATTATTTTAAATGTAAAATTCTTAAAATTATTTTCACTTCCATTTTATGAATACTTTATGAATTGTTTTTGGATCATTTATTTAAAACAATTTTTAATATGGGTTTTTATAATTCTCATATATATCTTAAAAGATAGACATTTTTTTATGATATTTTAACTTCAAATTTTTAAATGTTTCTATAATAATTTATGTATTTCTACTTATATTTACTATATATGGTTTCTCTTTCATGACATGATGTTTTTATCTCCATTTAAATGTTAATATATTATGATTTGTTTCATAAAAATGAGTGATATGATATATTATGATTTCTTATGTTCCTATTATATGTTTCTTGGGAATGCCACAGTTTTTCCAAATGATATTTTTGAGATGATGAATGTTGTATTTTACAATGGAACTCATATATATGAATAAGGATGGGTGAAGTCCTATATAAACCTCTAATGAATTTGTTAAGTATTTATATGTATGGGGGAAAGGATGTTAAGTGTGGGCATTTGGTTTTTCAAAATATGAATTTTGGGTATATTGTTTGTTGACTATATGAATCATGGGAATATTGTTTGCTCACAAAAGGATGGGTGGTATTTTTTTCACAATATAATGCATGTGAATTTTTTTCACAACATGAATTATGGGAATTTTGTCTACTAAAAATTTGATAATTTATATATTCTTATGTTCGTTGCATAAATAATTTTTATAAAAAATTAAATATTTCTATGTGCTTATGATTATTCTCATTGTCTAATGTTTATTGTCTCAATATTTCACACACTTTTTCCATGGTACATGGTTTGTTCATTTCAGAGTACCTGTCCATCGGTCCTGATTTAATGAAAACTTATAATATTCCATATTATTTTTAGAAATATATTCCTCTACTAATAATGGTTTTACTTCTTCTTATAATATTTCCATTAATTTCATGTTGATACATTTTTGCGTATTAGGTGTTTGATCTCACCCATTTTGTATTTTTTCTATTCACTAGGTTAGGAACATAAGTTTAATTTTTTGGAATTATACAACAGATACATGTGGAGTTCAATTGTGGGGAAAATATTTTATATTAATATAATTATATATAAATTTTTGTGGAAACTAAATCTTTTATTATTTAGGTTATGTAAATATTTTTGAGGTTTATAATCATTTTCCTCCAAATGATGCATTTTTTAGTGTTATATTGGGTTTTTATATATATGGTTAATTATTTTAATTATTTTACCACTGAAAATTTATTTTTATCCACTCATGAATAAGTTTTTTTCCATTGGAGAAAATGTGTTATTTTCCACATACATGGTGTTAGAGAATGGAAAAATGTAAGTATAGTAATTTTATATTGTAAAATATCTAGATCATGGAAATGAACAATAATGATATCCTAGTTTATTTCATTAAAAAATATTTTATAAAATGAATATGGATATATTTTTCTTCATTGTATTGTTTTTATAACTACTTTATATGATTTTTCTTTTTGTGGATATGTATGGGTCCAAGGGTAGCATCCTACTTTGTATGATGTAATCACACCATAAATGTTTATCATTGAGATCTTTGTAGACCTTTTTATTTATAATATAGGAAAGGGAAATACCCAGTACATGAGAGTTCCTAAAACATATTTAGATGAGTTTTCATGTACATTTTGAGTCCCAGTGATATATATCTCTTCAAATAATGTATGGGGATATTTATTTCTTTTTTTGATTAAAAAGTTTCTTCAATAAGTATTAGTTATATTTATTTTCATTTTTTGGTTATGTATGCATATGGTGAGGTCATGTATGTTTTTAGTTGATTGATAGTGTATGCATATATTACTATTTTCTGTGTGTCTAAATTTATATAAAGGGTTGTTTAAATTATTAGATTTATATAATAAGTACACATGGTGGGTATGTTTTCAATTTTTGAAGCATCCATCATACATAAGGGTCATTTAGATTTTATAATAATATCTTTAGTTTCTTAGTGTAATTCTAAAGGGGGTTAAATAAATTATTTCAATATTTGAATTCTACATTTCTATTTACATTATCCCCTACTGTAAAATAAACATACATAAGGTTTTATAAAAAAATTAGGTTAAAGCCACTATATTCATTCAAGGAAATTAAAAATTATATTGGAACACATTAAGGGTACTTATGATTTTATAATCTTGGAGATAATATTTTTGAAACTCAAGATGAAATCGATAAATATGATTGGATAACATCATTATGGTGTAATCATTACCTATAAGGGGTTTTCTAGGATTTATTTTCAATTCATTTTTTATTATGTCTTATTTTTTTGGATCCTTATACATTAGAGTATCTTTTTTAAGTAGTAAAATGTATAAAAAACATCATTTTATAGGCTTTTAGGTGATTTTTCAACTTATTTTTTTTAATTTACTAAAAAATTATATTAATTGAGACTTAATTAATAGATAAAAAGTGTGTTATTATTTATTTATTTATGATAATTACGTTATTATATATTAAACTAATTTTTTTGACTAAAAATTTAATTCTATTGTTATATCTATAAATATTTTTTATTTTTGTATCTAATGAATTGGTTTTTAATGATTCTGAAAATTTATATAAAGATTATAAGAATTATTTTATAAGGGAATGAATTGGATAGTAGTTTAGGATTCAAACATACCATTATTAGGATGAACTTATTTTAATATGTTATTTACTCTTAAATGGGCGATATATATTTAGATAATACACTTCAATGTAGAATATAAATCAAAAAAATGACCAAATTTAGCTATATATGTAGTGGTTAATGGTAATTCACTACTCATTATGCATAAAATCGATTCATGTGGTCCTCAAGGGGCTTTAAAATATACTATAGACTATAAAAAAGTGAACACTATGATAATAAATTACTATATTTTATATTATTTAGTACTTTTAGTTTCATCACACACAATATTGAAGTGGTATGTATCCCAATACAGATCGTAATAATTGACAGCATATATTTATCCCATCATTAAGAGAATCCAGTCTGATGAGTTTTATAGGATGAGTCTAGTTACTTTTATTATTGAACAGGATTCCCATGAAAAGTTGGATATAGTGATTAAAGATATGGAGGACTAGGGATTATATTATAAATAATTCCATGAGATATTCATTACGTAATTTTCACATGACAACCTTTATTGAGTAAAATCATGAGATGTTGTGGTTATTGGGAATAGTGTGCTTATAGTGATAGAGTGTGATACTAAACTCATTAAACTACTTTTCTTTACCCATTACCAGAAAGGTGATAGATAATTCAAATCTTGGTGCTTTTTGATGGGTTTAATATAAATCTTGTAGATTCTAGTGATTATATTTAATCTTTACACATTAGATAAATTTATAACGATTTATAAATTGGTAGATACAAGTTTTACGGTATTTTCAAGTGTTTTTAGTTCAATTCATGACCAAATAAAATGTGCTAGATCCTCCAGTGAATGGAATTTTCTTCAGAAAGATATGAAGATGGGTGGATCATTTCTTGTTAGGATGGGAAGAAGATATCCACCTTATATAAATATTATGAGACCTCTAGTATGATGTTATTAGTGAAGGATAAGGACACAATGAACCTCACAAAATTATAGGTGATGTAGTTTCATCTTTTCGGAATGTTTGAGAATCATAAGAGATTTTGAATGTTGGGTCCAGTAATGAGTGTCAGTAAATGACCATAGTAGACTAAAGTATATCATGGTCAGTCCAACAGATAGCTGATAAGGGGTATCCGAAAACCTATAGGTAGAAATTTTTGGGGATTCAATGTGTTATTAAACATCTAAAATTAACTATACCTTATTTTGGGTATATATTTTAGCCATATGGTTAGCTAGATGGTACATGCAGGGTATATACAACTGATCAATATATCGTTGATGTATGTAAAGAGACCTTCTACAGATAAATGTAAAATTTTATTACCTTCTATTTCTTTATCATCCTTTGTTTAATATAGGATATTTTCAACCATTTATTTTATAGATACAAATATCATTATGGAATAGAATGTGGAGGTATCTTCCATGTTGATTATCTTTGATACTCTTTTAGGAAAGCCAGTATAATGGGGTATGAAATTACACTAATATACTATTATCATGGGATGTTATAGTAATTTATAGGAATTTTCCACACTCAACATGAATATACTGGATTTTATTTGTTTAATGTACTAATTAATCCCAGTTTTAACACATAATCTTTTTTTATTAATGATGGGTATCATTCCATTCTCTAGTTTGAATCCATTATACACATATTATAGCGTTAGAATTTATAATGGGTTGATCATTATGAGATCAAGGGTTGTTTGGGTACAATATTATTGAAATACTAATTTAAATACTTAGTGAGGTTAATTAGAGGGAGTTTCATACATTAACTCATTTGGTGGACCTATTACATGGTGATTTTCCAGAATATGTTTTTAGGTTTTCCATTGAAAAATGTTGTAAATTTCTCAATAAACCTAAAAATATATACAGTAATGGATATATAATACACCTTATTATATAAATCAAGGAGAATTGAGATAATGTTAAATTTAACTAAAATTAATTGAGTTTATGGAATATATCACAGCCAATACTTATTCACCGTTTTATCTGATTCATTTTTGAAATAAATGTGATTGGAATATATTATTATGCGTAGAATTCAAAATATTAAATAGGAAATAACAAATAATATTTATCAAGTTAATTTTTTTGAGAATATGTTTGATCAAATAAAGGGGTTATATTGTTTAGGAAGGTACCAAGAAGAGTGAAATTGATGACATCACACCCCTAGGTGGTATCCACTAAGTAGTCTCTATAGGGGTCACTACTAGGAACCCAAGTGAAAATTCCCATACACAAGAAGTTACCCACTACTAGAAGGGGTATTGTTTCGTACCATTTGGAACATATTCTCTTGAATTTTTGTCCATAATTATATGGAAATAAACTAAAAATCCACTATATATGTAAATAATCAGATTACAAAAAATTAAATTAATAAAAAAAGAAAAATGAATTTTAAATGTTGAAGAAGTAGTTATACATACTAACTGGAATCTCATCAGGCCAAATACAAATAGAAAAAAATAAAAGATTAAATTAATATGGAGGATATACTACAATTACTATGAATTACCTGATCCCAATATCTATTCCCACCAATTAAATCCCACCAAGTCATTCTATTTTAATACTCTTACCAAAATATTCCTACAAACAATGATATCAACTTGAATTCTTGAGTGTCATTGTCACTTAAACAGTGTGTATGTAAAACTCATTAGAGAACCAACAATGTAGTCCCATATATTACAATTAAAAGTAGTTCATACAAGATATATACTTGATGATTAAATGAGGAAAATCATTGTATAATTAAAAAACCAATATTGATCCACATGTACTACCATTGAACGTAGGATCAACCTAAACCTACATCAACTCATGTTGGGAAGTCTCTGTGAATGTCATGTAACAATAACATTCCAATATCATCCAATTCCCAATGAATTTTTCCTTGGATAGAAAAACCTATGGGTGGGATCTATATCAAACACTATAATAGGGTATCCTATCAATTGTAATTAATGAATCTAAGGCGTCCCAAATCATGGTACTCTCAGCTCCAATTCCACGGTGGCCCACGTCATGGTACATTGTCTTGAATCTAATGATAAAAACATTTGTATCCCAAATCATGGTACTCACGAATCAAAATCAATGATAGACTAAATGTTTTTACATCATCTATACTTTGAGGATCAAATCCAAGTCGACACAAATTTTTTTACTCTTGAATCTAATCCATGGAAGCACAAATAATGGTATCTTATAACCAAATCCATGGAAACTAATATCATGGAATTATAGAACTAACTTATTGAATTGAAAATCAAGGTGTCTGATTGGCCTATATATCCAACCATATTGATCCAATGTCCTAGTCCAAGGAATTCCAAATCATGGTTTAGAATATTGATTAGTAGTCGAGTCATAGGAGTATCACCTAGGTATCCCATGTATCTCAAATATATCATGGTACACAGTGTGCCCCACACAAATCTAACTTTAAATGTCATCTTGATTGTTTGATTATCTTCCTAAAACCATGAAACAACATGAGGTTATCCTCTATGTAGTATAACCCTCTATCATCATAGCTACAAAAGTAATAATCATTTGATTCACGTTGGAAGGTGACACCCACAGTAATAACTATATATTTCCCATATGCACATTCAATGGGGGAAAGTCTCATGGGTAACTCACTATGGTACCCTCGATATAATCAATCATTGACACCATTCCTAGGTCCCCTTATCTCAAATACATTTTTTTATTCAATACTCATCACTCAAGGTGTAATGCATCCTTCATCCAAATCATGATCAATATATAAATTAAATAACCACATAAGGAAAACATTAAAAATCACATCCTAGAAGCTCCACTCAAGCCCTCACATGACACATAAAGATCTTACGAGCCATAAGCTATTCTCCCAAGGCCCTATCTTGCAGCAGCAATTACCAAAAAAATTTAATTATAACTATTTATAATAAGTTAATAAATCTAAAAAAAATATGAGTGCTTTAACACTCTCAAGGTTCTCTAATTTCATTGAAACCATAACTGGACACCTATGGGAGGTTTGAAACGCACTCCTGACACCATATAATGGAAAACAAATAATAACCAAAACAGTACCCATAACCCAATTAAATTAATTAATGTTCAAAACCATTGAATATTTAAAAAGGTTGCGTGTCTTAACTGAGATAAAGAGGAAATACTTGAGAACACGATCTCAAGAAATCCATTATGCAATCTGGGAAAAATCCCCACCACCATATCCATAAACCTATATAAGGATGTCGAAATTCTCTAATTCCTAAAATAATTATAGTTTCTCAAAATAAACCGACCCCAAAATCAATAATTCAAACTACTTCTAAATATCCACATCTCATACAAACCTGGGTTATCGTAATATCCACACTATAAAAATTCTTATCCTTGAGATGTCTCATAGACCACCCACCTTACATTTTTACCCACTCATGTGATTAATCCCTGATGAAATCACCATGTTCTAATTTATAACGATGAATAATATTAGGTTGTGAAACTCCAAACCTGATGTGAAATACCCCTAAAAACGCAATCCACCATGTGTCACCATCAGTAAAACATTATGGAAACACTTCATTATTCACATCAATCAGATGTATTATGGATTATTCAATAAATTAATCTATATGATCATGGTTCAACCAACCATAATAATCAACTCATATAGGTTAATTCCCAAGAAGTATTTCTCCTCACAATCAAATCACTTACTTAAATAGAACTCTGGAGGTCAAGTGAACCTATTGACGTGAGTTTCATTCCGCCGCACCCAAATTCACCCAAAACACGAGTCAAAATATGGTACAACCTCTTATATTTGATTCTGAAATAAATTGATGAGTCTTTAATTCCCATGAATATAGCCCACCTATGTTGGATTTTCCTCAAAAAGCAATAGAATATTTTGTATTGAACCTATCATAGAAAATATGGAATAATTGAATCGATCAATATAAATAGTGTATCCAATCTCTCTCAAATAAATTTACTAAATTTTCTCACATGATTCACCCAATGAATCATGTCACTAATTATGGATCACCACCAAAGCAATGTTAGGAATCATAGTTTACACACTGAACGAGGTCATGAATCGTGGTTCGCCCCATTAATTTCCCATGGATCATTTCAGAATAATCATTCGACCAATTCTAATGATATGATTCCATTAAATACCTCATCCTAAAATTGAATATGGAATTTCCCATTAGATTAGTTATAGTCAGATCCACCTGCTCACTAGTATCCAATACCACCTCAACATTTTAATGATTGGTCTTCACATTCCCATAACCCTACCCATAATATCAAATGTATTATGAATTTTTATTTTTTCAATAAATTAAATTTATTTGATATATATCATTACACACACCACTAGTTTATCTTTATTTACACATGATACTATGTTGAAACAAAATTTCGATATATTATTAAACATATTATTCAAAAAAGACCATTATAACTTATTATTTAAACAATGAGAGATTAATAGTAATTAATAATTCATTTTTATTATTTATAATCGTTTTATACAATGAAAACATATTGATAATTATGTAATTAATTTTTGTTAAATTTTTTATATGTTTCGAAAACACCATTTCCTCAAAATAATAATTTCTATTCGTGTTTTTGAACATTGATAACATTAATTTTTGAATATTTCATAATAATAATTTTATAAATTAAAAAAAATTTAATTATCAATTAAAAATTATTTTAGTGTGAATTTATGAATTTTTTAGAAATATTTCATTTTTTTATAACTAGTAAAATGTACAAATTTTTAATTAAAAACATACTTTTTATTTAAATTATAAATAAATTAGATTATATATTAACTCAGTTTTAAATTAATATCAGTTCAAATATATATCTATTAATTTTTTTTATTTTAATTGATTTTATATTGAATTTTGATATTAAAACATTGTAAACCTTTGAAAAATTCGTCTATAAAAACACACTTTCTCACCTTGTATGTAGAATTAATTTAAAATTATAATTTCATCATTAAGTTAAATTAATATAGAAAAAATGTATTCCATTTTTGGAATCATCATAATATATAATATCTAAAAATTGCAACTTAATTTTTCACTAATATGAATAGTGATAATAATAAAAATTTATTACCGTGGTATAGGTAAAATTTGTTTACTAGGAGTCAAAAAAGTATATAAAGTTTTGCATGACATATAGAAATTTAAAAAAAATTTATGAACATATTTTGAAAATATATATTTTTTGATAGGGAATGGTCTATTATTGGATAATT
The DNA here is from genome assembly GCA_963277665.1 of Viscum album. NCBI lineage: Eukaryota > Viridiplantae > Streptophyta > Magnoliopsida > Santalales > Viscaceae > Viscum > Viscum album. The sequence goes on from OY728119.1 coordinate 2,129,519,282, forward strand.
GTGAGATGAAAAATAGGACTTAAATTCATTCTTTTAGAAAATTACATGTGTATCGCTCACCTCAATTATAAAATGACACCCCCTATCCCCTATTATTAACACAATAAAACACTTATTATTCTAAAACAACATTCCAAATAACATATCAACTTCCATCCTCTCATCCTATAATCATTATATTTGAAATAAATCCAACCTAGGATGGGTTTGTGTGTAAATCAAAGGAGAATACTCGAAGAAGAGAAAATGTTCATCAATGAGAATTTTTGTTTTATTTCTTCCTACAACTACATAAATTTTTATTAAACCATTATGATATAAAACCATTGTATATTATAGACATTGAAATTTTTTTATGTTCTTTTAATCGCATAAAATCATCTCCACCTCTATCGAATGGGTTATGAAATTATCCTTCATGTATACGATGGACTACCTTTGTGAGAAATGATGTAATTCATTTATCTATTACCACATCTACAGGCTGGATATGATGATGGATTTATTATTTATATATTATATTATATATATTATTATGCTTCTATAATTATTATATCACACAGACCTTCATACTTTCCATTATATTGGAAAATGATAATGTTGCTCGTATGTACGATGGACTACTACCTAGTGAAGGGATGTGATTGATTAATGCCATCAATAGATGGTATTAATGATGGGTTTAGCGAAAATATGTTATATATTTGACATTAACATAATTATTTAATTATAATATATATAAATTAATTATCAATTATTCAATACAATATGAAAATGGAAACAACATCCATGCATATATACGACGAACCATCTCTATAAAGAGTGTATTTCATTTCCCATCCCAAATATTATGTTTTAGTATAAGTACATATAATTTTAATATATATAATATTAATATCATGGTTTAAAATTTCTATATTATTAAACTATTATCGATGTATTAGTACCCAAAATAACAAGTCAAAAATTACATGAAAAACAAGGCAGTTATTTCCCGAAACATGACTTTAACATGGAATTGTTAATAAACAAGTAATAAATGGAAATGAGAAAATATTTTAAGGATTTATATATATAAATATGGTTATTAAATAGATATATGATAAACATATACTAATAATATATTATGTTAGAATTGTTTTTAAATATCTTAATACATAAGGTACATGATTTTTGTCTCAACTTACCATCTTTGAAACATATGTTATGTTATACCCCCGTATTTACACATGAGGTGTATATACAGCCCCATTAACAAATAATATAAAGAATTTATTCTTCCAAATGATATTTTTTGTTAAAATTTATGATATTCCTTCATGTGGATTACAATAAATTTTTACCAATGTTGTAAATATTTTATGTTACAATCTCGACATTTTTTAGATTGTTTATTATTATGTATCTGATGATGAAATATTATGATCCATATCTCAAAAAAATCATTAATTTTATTATACTCTTATTATTCACATTAATTTCAATTAATAATACCATTTAAAATTCTATTTTAATTAATATAATTGAGAAAAGATTTTTTTTAAAAAAATTACATTTTTTTCTATTTGGCCAGAAATCCATTTTCTTTCAAAACCCATTTTTTTTGTAAAAATGATTAAATTTTTTATATAATTATCTTAGGATTTTATAAATGAAAATTTTTCACATGTTTTAAATTTTTTATATTTTCTTGAAAGTAATATTTAGGTTTTTTCCAAATAATTCCTATTTTTGTTTTACTAAAAATGTGAATGTAATATTTATTTTAATGTTTACAACATGAAAAAATCTTCATTTCATCATGATTATTATTTTATTTTAAAATTATAGAATATTTTTTCAATGTTATTTTCCTTGAAAAATATTCTAGGATGTTTTTATGTTTTAAATATTGTATTGAAAAGAAGAAATGATATTTTACCAAAAAAATGTTTTAAATGATCGATCCAAATCATTTTCCATATAAGATGAAACATTTATATGTTACTTATTCTTTACTAGGGATATGATCCAAGGATTACATTATTAATATTTCTTTTAACACTTTATGTTTATGATTTTTTAATTTTTATGAAACTGTTTTCTCTTCCACGGGTCATGTCGTGATAAAATTCATACGATACACACTCATTTTTCAACGGGAATACTATTATAAAAAATGGAAAAATTGTGAAACCTATCTATTCTTTATAGTTTTTGATACGATGAATTTTTTATGAATATCATTTCATTTAATGGGTTACGATATGATGTAATTCTTATGATCTTGTGGGACACATAAACATGGTTTTCATTATGAGATGTGTAGGACATATATCTCCCTAGAATTCATTAATATATGGTTTATATCTGATGAGATAGAATAATCTGGAATGTGTAGTGAAACTAGTTCAATAAGGGAGTTTTTTGAAATAATGGTCTTAAAAGTGAACCATGACTAATATGATTATTTATGGAGTGAACCAATTCCATGATGATATCCATTATAATGAGCCATGGATTATATGTAAGTGATTTTGTATTCTTCTATATAGGGAAAAATATATGTATTATTTGAATTTTATGATCTCATGGATCATGTTATTTGATTCCTTGATGATACATGTCTTGTGAAATTCCAATATTTATTCCCTAAAAATTTTCTTTTCTAAATTTGATATATTAGGCTTATTTTTAAAATTTAATGGTCTTGTTTTCATACCCCTATGAACTTATTATGTTTATGTATCTCCTTTTTTATCCTTACTAGGTATATAATCTCACCCTTAGTTATGTTTACATTTCCCCAATTATGAATAGATATGTTACTTAGGTTGTGACTAAGAAGGATTTTAGTTATGATTTTCAATGTGGGAGATGATGTAATTTACCTATGGGTCATTTTTTTGTCTCCAAGATTCCAAAGATAGTTAGCTATTTTGGTCCTAATTCATGTGTTTATGTAATATAATGAATACTCATAAAAAATGATGTAATATTTATATATTATAATACTAGGTGTCTATAGTTCATATAATTCGAGATGTTTAGTTAACATTTTAAAAATAGGATGAGAAAAGCATAGTGAGATCATGAAGGAAATTGTTAAGGATAGGTATAATGATGAGTCTTAGTATAGTAAAATGATTGAGAATTTTTGAAAATGAAATATTTAGTGGTTTATAAGAATTTACTACCAATTCTATATAACACATGTGGACTTGCCTCTAGCACATAGGTACATAAAGGTAATGACTCAAAAAAACCGCATATTAAAATATACTTGGTCGTCACCTTGGTACAATAATAGGCCTTGTTCCACACCCGGTTTGACCATCATAGAGGATATTCCTTTAAATATTCATACTCTATAAAACTATTCATGAAGGATTTAAATTGAATATGACATTGAATATCATAGGATAAGACTAAGGTGTCATATATTAAAGATGAACGATTCATTATTTAGACAACCTATAAGTTATAATTCTTGATTATGTGGTTCCATGAAATGATTTTTTTCCTACACTATGCATCTTGATTTTGGTAAATGGGTGAATACTAGAGGACCCACATTAAAAAATAATGTGATAGAAAATTCAATGATTTTACAATTCAAAATCCACACATTATAGGAGATTTAATAAAAACTATCATTACTCTTCCTAGAAAACGTTCTCAAGATATGAATCAATATGGACTTCCGTATAAATAAAATATGGCACAACATCTTGTTGGGTCATTCATGAGGCATCATCGTGTTACTTTTTTATAACCACTGATACTCTAGTTATTGAGTAATGGATTAGTTCGACTCAATCAATATTTTCTATTCTCCCGTGTTTTGAATATTAGAAAGTAATTTTTGTTTTATAAAATTTGGATCATTATGAAATTTAATGGATCATTATGAAATTCAATGGATTAATTTAATCAATAATATGATGCAACATGATGAATTTGACTATATGGATTAAAATTAGTTTAATAACATATATTTAAATAAATTATTTCCATAGATTCACTATATGAATAATGATAAAGAGTTTCTTTTGTTAAATAAAAAGGATAATAAATATTTTGGTATATATAAGGAACATTTTACTAGACTTGTGAGGAATGCTTCTGGTATTTTCATCCAACCTATATGTAAGGTTGATTGACTCATTAGCATCATATAAACAAGTCTCTGAATTCCATTATCCAAAATACACTATGAAGAGATTGTTTTATGATCTATTAAGGTTAAAGTGGTGTTTGGGGTTACGTATTAATCTCTTAGTTATGATAAAAAAATGAAAATGGAATTCAATGCAAAATATAAGAACCATGTAGAGAAAAATATAGAAGCATGAAACACCCTGAGAGGGGAGGGGTGAATCAGGGTGTCAACTAATTCATCAAAAAGTAGTGGATCTTGTTTCCACGTTGGTGGGAACCTGATAAATCTACCAATCAAATGAATTTAGGGAGATGATATAACACTCTTACTCGGTTCATCGAAAAGGGTTGTGCCTAAGGATAATACATAGATAATTTCTATAAAATATTATGACATCAACTTCTAAGGAAGGAAAGTCGCATTTGATATTACAAACCACCCTTTGATCATATATTAATGCGATGATAAGTACAAAAATCCAATTTATATTGCATCCATTTTATGTGTCTTAATTCCCAATCTTAAGGGGTTTTTATATGAAATGGTTGGCGGGAAATGTTACAATTATGATATTCCTATTGTGATGTTATTTAGTGATGTCTTTCTATAAGAGTTGGATAGTCATCCCCCAAATGTGATGTAGTGTTATCAATAAATATCATACCTAGTGCCACATCAATTTCAATCAATCCATATAGAATGGACCCAGTTGAGTTATATGAGTTAAATAAGTGACTCCAAGAGAACCTTGATAAGTGACTCATTCAGAAATGTGTGTCACCTCATGATTCACAAGTTACTTTTGTTAAAAATAAATATCGATCAATTTGGTTTTTCATTGATTATAATGAGTTAAACAATATAATGATCAAAAACATGTATCCTCTATCCTGTACTGATGATACATTTGGTCAATTACAGGGGGCTCAATAATTTTCTATGATTGAACTTCATTCTGGATATCATCTATTAAGGGTCGACATGGGGGTATACCCAAGATCAAATTCCATAAAATATATGGAAACTATAAATATACAGAAGATCTATTAATTCATACTAATACCCCATCAATATACATGTATATAATGAATTGTGTATTTATATATTACCTTGATCAGTTTGTGGTGATATTTATAGATGATATTGTTTTCTATTTAAATAAAATGTAAGTTCATGGATATCACTTGAGAATTTTACTAACCACCACAAGGATGGATAATATATAGGAAAAATTTCAAAATTCATAATTTTGGCAGAAAATGGTTTCATTTTTTTCATATAATCTCTAGATAAGGTATATAAGTAGATCTATCAAGGATGAAGGCTATTGAATGTTATCCTAGACCCAACATGTTGACTGAGTTCATACTTTTCTTGGTTTAACTAGTCATTATAAATATTTTGTGGATAATTTCTCATTAATATATAATCTTATGAACAATTTAACTCTAAATGTATCCATGTTCCTCTAGATAGATGAATATGAGGAAATATTCAAAGAAATGAAATGATAATTAGTCATTACACATGTTATTACATTTCTCTATAGTGGGGAAGGGTTTGTAATCTATAATGATGCATCTAGGAAGAGATTCATATGTGTTCGTATGCCTAATGACATCATTATGGCTTATACATCATGAAAATTTGTGATTGATGTGAAAAATTCCCAACTCGTGATTTAGAGTTAGTTGCGGTTGTTTTTGAATTAAAGATACGGAGGTAACATATTTTTTGAGAAAATTGGGAAATATATACCAATAAAAAAATTTAATGTATATATTGCCACAGAACGAGTATAATATGTTCCAAAAAATATAGTTTGAGGTTATTAATGATTATAACTTCTCAATACTTTACTACACTATGAAGGAGAACATTGTGGATAATGATTTGTGTTGAAACAATAATTATGTCATTTCCATGATTAGTATTTCAAAAGATCTGATATTTTTTGATTCACATTTATGGGAACAATAATTCTCAAAGTAAGGGGAAAATATTACATTTCTCAATTTAATTTTCAATGATCTATCCATGTGAAGAAAAATTAGGTTTATAAGGAATATGTAGAGATAAAAAAAAGGTATGAATCATTATAATGTTTAACCTTTTCCATGATGTAATTATATGTTTTAGGAAAAATTTATGTGTTCCATCAATATTTGATTTTAGGAAGGAGATATTAATGTAATCTCAATTTTCGTCATTCCCTATTCATTTAAGAAGTATGATGATGAATAGATATTTGAACAATTACATCTGGAGGGATGTAATTTTGATAGATATCATGTAGTTTTTTTCTCAGTTATTTGTATGTCAGAATGTTAACACTGAGAGAAAAAATTCTATAGGGATGTCACATCCATTCCCCATACCAGAATGGAAATGGGAAAACATAAACTTGGATTTTTTTAAATGGACTCCCAAAAACTTATAAAGGGAATAATTATTTATAGGTTATAGATTACCTCCATAAAAATATAACAAAATTCATCCTATCTTTGAATCCTTATCTCTAGTTAATCATACCAATATATACATTAATGACGTGGTAAGGTTTCATGGAGTACCAATTTCCATTTTTTCTGATTGGGATCTGAGTTTCACAAAAATGTTATGGAAAATTATTCATAATGATCTTGATATGGAGTTGGGTTTCAACACTACCAAGAATCCTTAGATATATATTTAGGTTAAGAGAATATTTAAAACCCTAGAGGATATGTTCTGATATTATTCTTTGGATATCAAAGGTGGATGTGATCAACACCTTCCTCAAGTTGAGATTTCTTTCAATAATATCTTTCACTCCTGAATTCAGAGGCATATATATAAATCTCTTGATGGAAATAAATATAGAGATATAATGTACTAGAATGATGTGATATAATGAAAGATACTTCCGCCAGAGATAGATAAATAAATGAAACAGAAGGTTAATGTCATTCAGTAACACCTCAAGGCATCTTAGTGTCAGTAGAAATGTTATTCTGTTAATCATTAGTGTGATCTACAATTTAAATGGGGAGATAATATGTCTCTATGAATTTCATCATGGAAGATGTTTTTGAGATTCTGTGAAGAAATGTAAATTGTGAACCAGATATATTGGACCCTTAGTAATTATTGATCATATCGAGATGGTTGGCTTTAGGTTGGAGGTGCCACCAAATCTCTCCCAAATACATGATGTGTTGCTTCTATATATTTAGATTAAGTACATAACTAATCATTCATATGTACTAAAATCATTTTTCATACCTCTTGAGAAATAAATTTATTACAAGGATCAATCTGTGGATATTCTATAATATATAGAGAATGTTATACAATGTGAGACCACAGACCTAGTCAATGTTTTGTGGTGAAGCAACTAGTTCTAGGATGCGATATTGGAACTTATGAATATGATGAGGTAAAAGTATCCACATTTGTTTATATCATAGTGAAATAATTTGAGGGAGAAATTTATTTTAAGGGGGTATGAATATAACACCTAGTGTTTTATAAATTATTATTATTTGAATAAATTAACATTCAATGATAACATGCGCTACATGCAACACTGTCTTAGCTTTTGTTACACACGAAACTGAGTTTCAAAAAAACCCTTATATATTAGAGATATTTTTATTGAAATTTTACCATTTTAAAAAAACATGTTAAACATAAGGAGTTGAATTGTAACAACAAAATTTTGAAAATTAGTTTTAATGATTTTATTTTTATATAACATATAGATAAATAAGTACTTAACTTTATGAAATGCTTTCATATAATTCAAAAATATTATTTTCTCAAAAAATTAATTTTAATATTTTTGTGAAAATTAATAAAATTAATTTATTATAAAATAAATTTAATTTTTAAAATCATTTTTTTATAATTATATTTTGGTGAATTAATTGAATTTTTCTAAAATGTTTCAATTTTTTATGAATAGTGAAATGTGTTGAATTTTAATTAAAACCAACATTTTATTTTAAATTATTTTAATTGTTATGTTATATTTTAAATTAGTTTTACATTAAAATTATTTTAATTATATATATATATATATATATATTAATATAATTTATCCCAATTTAACAAATTTTGATAATGAATTTTGATATAAATACATTTTAATTTTTTTTTAACATTTTCTATTTAAAAACCAGCTTTCTCATCGTGTGTGAGGGGTTCATATAAAATTAAAATTTTACACTAAATTGAATGTAACTATTCAAAATGGATTATTATTTTAGTTATAATAATATATATTTTATAATAACATCAAATTAATTTTTGACCACAATTAAGAGTGAAAAGATTAAAAATTAATTATTGTGGTTAACGTAAAACTGTGTTTACTAAGGGTTAAACTAAAAGGATCAGTTTTAAAATGAGAAATAAAATATTTAATAACAATTTTACTGAAATATATTTACGTTATACCTTTTATGATCTAGAATAGTTTATTATTGGATCCTTGTGACATGAATAAAACATGGGTGCAAATCATTCATTTAAAAAATTACAAGTGTGCCACTCTCCTAATTTATAAATTCCCACCACTATCCTCTCTTATTCACCCATTAAAATAATTTTATATAAATAACTTCCAAAATAAATTCACAACCTCTATCCTCTCGTCCTAGAAATTTTTTTTCTATTTGAATCCAATCTGGTAAGGATTTAGTGGATTCCCCCAGAAGGATACCATAAGAAGTCGTATCATTCATCAAAGAGCATTTACTTTTATTTAATACACCACACATTGAATTTTTAGTATATAATTATGATATAATAACCATATTATTTTCCATATATAGGTAATATTTATGTGAAGGGGATGTGTTTTATCCTTCTCCACTTCAATCGAATGGGTTACAAAATTAGTATTCATGTGTATAGTGAACTACCCCCTCACGAACCGATGTGAGTTGTTTCTCCATTAACACCTCTCAAGGATAGAAATACTGATGGATTTATTGTTTATATATTATATTTATGATATTTAAATTCAAATTTTTTATTATAAATAAATTAACATCATGCTTTTCATTCTATGGGAAATGGAAACATCCCTCATGTGAATGATGGACTACCTCCTCGCGAAGTGGTGTGATTCAATCTGATTTACATGGATGGTATTAAGAATTATTTTTATGAAAATATGTGATATATTTGACATAAAAAATGTTCTATAATTATAATATATGTTATTTACTTTATATTCATTCAATTTGACAAGAAAATGGAAACAAAGTTCATGTGTAAGTAAGACCTACCGTCTCTATGAATGAGGTATTGCATTTTTTATCCCTAAATTTTTTGGGATATTCAAAAAAATGTATATATTATTTTTTTATAGTGGTTTAAATTATATGTAAGAAGAAACCATAATCAACGTTTTAGGAGAAAAAATAATAATTCAAAATATACATGAGAAACAAAGCAGTTATTTCCCAAAACGTGACTATTACAAGGAATTGATAATTAATTGGTAAAAAAAGTTCGTAAGAAAATAATGTATGGTATGATATAGATACATTTTTCTAATAAAATCATAATTTACTTAAATTTACTATATATAATGTTTTATTTATTATTATAGAATTTAATACTCATGGTAAGATATTTTGGCCTCAATTTTTAGTCTTTAAGACATACATTTTTTTATGAACATATATTCTTTCATGATGTGTATGTAATATCATGAATTTATTCATCCACATCATATTTTATGTCTCATTTATTCATTATTTATTTATGGATATTACAATTAAACGCTTCCAATGTAGTAAGGGTTTGATGTTACAATCTCATATTTTATCAGGACTTCTTATGATTATGTTTACAATAATAATATATTTTGATTCATATATCAATATGATAGCTAATTGTTTTCTAATTAATTTATATATTATTTAATCAATGGTTCAATTTTCTCACTCATTATAACTTAAAATAATTAATAATTTTTTTAATAAAATATGAATTTTGTAAGAATGTTTTCATTTTTTATTTTTATAATACTTTTTGAAAGAATCATTTACTCATGTTTGACTTCATCAAAAAATTGAATGAAATCTTTATTTAAATTTCCAAACAATTCATGTTTGGATTTTACAAAAAAAATATGGAAGGAATTTGTGTTATAACATTTATTAAATGAATGGAAATTTCCATCACCCTAAAAATTATTTTCTTTTCATATTACTTTATATGTTTTGATGGTTATTTTATAATAAAATGGTTTAAATTTTTTGAAAATAATTTATTTTCAAATTTGAAATGGTAGATTCTTCATGAAATGTTTTAAATGAAAGATCAAAATTATTTCCCATATAAGATGATACAAATTGATGTTAGTTATGAATTACTGGGTATATGATCCAATCATATCATTGTATTATTTTTTATAATAGTTTATTATTATGATGGAATTGTGCTTATGAATACCATTTCTCTTCCATGGGTAAAACCATGACGAAATTATTTAGAATCCCGCTCATTTTCCCACAAATTATGCTCTGATGAAAAGATAAATTAATTACCAAACCTATTTCTTTTATACAGGTTACAATATGATGAAATTTTTATGAAACCCATATCATTAATTGGTTTTTTATATGATAAATTTTTTATGATATTATGGAATACCTAAACATGGTTTTCATTATAAGAATAGTGACGAAAATATATGTAACTAATGCATTGGGTAATGATGTATGTCTCATGGGATAGACTAGGATGGAACTAGGAGTTAAAACTATCTAATAAGGTATTTTTTATAGTATTATGGTATAATGAGTGAACCTTGACTAATAGGATGCCTTAGGGATGGAAAACATTCCACTATGATATCTTTTACTTTAATCCTTAAGTAATATGGAAATGATTTTCTTTGATTATTTGTATTCCATATATATATATATATCTTATGAAAATGTTATTCTATCATAGCTCATGTTATTTTATTACCTTATTATTCATGAATTGTGAACATACAATATTTATTATATGACTCAAGATTATGATCTTTGACATGAAGTGTGTTGATTTAAAATGGTAGGATCATTTTCACATACCCTTTTGTTCATGTTATACTTACTCATCTACCTCATTTAACCTTAGTGACCATGTAATCTCTCTATTTCATATGATTACATTCAATATTTTATAAGTAAATTTTTTTATGATATGTATAAGAAGGTTTCCTATTTTTAATATCTTAGGGGGAGATGGTTTAATTTTTTCTATGGACTAGTTGTTTGTATTTCTTTGTTTCCAAATACACAAGACTATTAGGGTCCTTAGTTATGTGTTTTTGTACTTTAAAGACTATACATAAAAAATTATTAAATATATGTGTTGGATAAGTATTTTATTTATAATACAAACATGGGACATCACATCCATTTCCAAAGTTCCATACATTGCCAAACATATTTTGTAGATGTATGTATCCTTATCTTACACAAGTTCAAACAAAAAGAATCAATTGTTTCATATTTCTTGAATATAGGAATTTAAATATTAAATTTCACCAAAATTAAAATTATAAAGAGGTAAAACCCTCTAATTTACTGTGTTTCACTCTCCAAAAAACATCATTCCTAAAATTAATCCTTCAGATCTAGCTCTTTGATTTTTATAACAGCATATGATTCTCTCCTCCCAATCTATAATCATCTCATGTTGTGAACTCTTCACACCACAAAACCCATGATTTAATTTAAATTATAGATGTATCACCATTCATTGAAATCAATTTTTAAGGTTATCATGACTACAAAATTTAATTAAACTATTAATCCTTATCCAGAACAGTTCTTCTAACTATTTTTTTCTATAGAATCATGTGTAACCAGTGTGTTCCACCTCAATATTTTCTAATCCCAATGGGAATACACTCATGTACAAATAATTTTCATTAATTGACTCATGATCCCATGAGTCACATATCATTATACAAAGTTTTTCACACCTTATAAGTCTCATATCATGTCAATCCCATCAAAATAGAATCACCCCTATTCTATTTTCCAAAAACCGAATATCCCTCATCTATCGAGGAAAAATTGCAGGATCACCCACCAACCAAAAATAATTACAATAACACAAGAACTCATTCATCAATTACCATTATTTTACTCATAAATTCATCCATAATCCATAGGATAATGTATTATAACATTCTTACCATTTAAAAAAACAACAATTCAAAATAAATATCACATTAAGTGTTTTTCCATCAAAACAATCTCTCTTCCTTGCCTATATTGAAAACTCTGTAGAACCCACCATGATATAATATTATAAGATAAGAAATTTAATTTTTTTTCTATCTCTAACACACACATTATCCAAAAATAAAAACTCTCTCATGTTACACTAATATATCACATATCATATGATCTATGAAACACGACTCACTTATCATAACCCTCATCTCAAACGAAATAGGCTATTCCACCTAACCCATATTTCATATAACATTTAAAATATATCTCATGGGAAATATATTTTCACCTAGATTAAACCAAAAAATATTGACTCACTAAATGTTCTTTGTATCAATATACTCATAATTGACATGACAAACCAAATCACTTAATACTATGGAACTAGTCCTTATCGGGAACTTTAATATCATACTACGTCCTTCAGAATCCTAATCATAGGCCGATCCTTAACGGGCTTCCATATATGAGAGACCCAACCCAATGTATCATAGTCTCATTAAGTTAAACAAATATATTATTACATCATCCAACAATGATATTTGTTGAGTATTCCTTAGTCATACGGTATCATTATATATAATTTTACCACAAATATATATAAAAAACACCATATATATTTTTAATGAAACAATAAATAATTAACACAACTCTATCCTTTTGAATATATATAAAAAAACACACAATATATCCACCTCTATGGAATCTAATTCTTGTTAAACCCTAAAGGGGTCACTATACTACCTTAACTCTATGGGATGAGATATTCATCACCATCTGACATCTCACAGTAGATTTATATGCATTTTCAACAGAATAATAATATATTTTTGTCCATATGAGAATAACGTCCTTCCATGTTATATGATAAAACACCATATAAGTAGTTATTAGCATTTTCTCTCATTTAATCATCTATCATTAGTGAATAAAATCACACAAGAACATGTATTACATATGAATCCTATGAATAATCATGTTCTTCAAGCTACATTAAATCATACAAATATCAAATATAATGTTAATAATGTAAATATACTTCCCCTGTTACATGAAATTTTCACTAGAAAAGGAGTTCATGATGAATCAACACTATATTCACCAGAAACTCCTACACATTTCTATGTAACATATCTACCATTTTCCCAAAAAGTTATATAATAAGATCTTATACATCTTGTGATATCAATCACTATAAATATCAAATATAAAATTATGAAATATCACCTTCATATTGAAGCCACTATGAAATTACTGCACCTAAGGGTTCTTCATTGGGCCCTCAGGCAGACCTCCCCACATAGTAGAGCCTATGAACTGTTATTGGGTGTCTACGGTAGTATTGTGGGTAGAATATACCCACTTATCAGAGTGTGATATAATAGTGAAATAAATAAAACATAAACTATAGTTTTAAATAAAAATAAGATTCAAATGTAGTAATCAAAAAAAAATCTATATCATATACATTTGGAATTAAATATTCATATTGACTCATTGGTAAGACACTAACCGAACCACATATATAAATGAATAAATGAATATAATGGAATGGACGATACACTACCATAACTTATCCTCACCACATCCAAATATCTAATCCCACTCAATAAATCCATCTCGATATTGTTACTCTAGGTCTCTACCCAACCTGGTCCCCTAAATAGTGATGTCTGCACTGGAATCCATGTTTTCTAGCCTCCCAACTAGAGTGTGAGTACGTCTCAGTAGGGAACTCCCCACAAAAGACCTTATAGAACAATTACAATTAGTCTATACTTGTGATATTATCATATATAAAAAATATGACAGCATAAGTTTAATAAGTAACCATTGCTGATCCTCAGGTTCTACTATTGACCACCGATTTGAACCAAACCACTATTGTCTCATTCTAATATTTCTCTATGTATTCCATGTAACTATTCCAACTAAATATCCCCTGGCCCTAAGGAACTAGTCGAATGTGACCCAAACATACGGGGAATCTTCAAACAACCCCAAAACTAGTATATCCTCCTCGAACACAATCTATGGCATACCAAATCATTTTACACCCAGATCATAATCCATGGTAGCCAAAATTGGGGTACATTATTTTGACTATGAGGATAAAATTAGAGTAAGACTAAATCATGGTAATCGTAGCTCAAAATCCATTTTAACACGTATCAGGGTACATATCCTTTAAGATGAGAATCAAATACAATGTATCTAAAGCCACAGTACTCTTAGAATTAATCCATGGTAGCCAAAATAATGGTATCCTGGATCTAATCTATGGTTACCCAAATCGTGGTATCATGATAGTCTGTACATAACACACTAAATAATCTAGTAAATAGTTTGAGGAATCCCAAACCACGAATAAAAATCAGTATCAATATACAAATCCAAGGAAAATCTATTAGGCATGACATGTATCTCAAAAACATCTATGTGGGTAGCATTTCCCACCCAAATAGCTCAATCAATATCATAATTATGTGTTGTAAATATTCCTAAAATCATATAACAAACTAACATAGACCTCTCTAGTACACATGCATATATCATCAATTACATAAGAGGAACAAATAATATATTTTGGGTTCTAAGGTTCCACTAACAATCATTGTAACCCATCTCCCATACACATCCTAAATAATATCAAAATGTCAAATGAAAACCAACCAAGGTCCTCTCAATATTTTTAATAATTGAGATCCGTTCTCAGTACACTTATCACAAATAAAACTCACATGTAAATACTTTTCACTTAGATAAAATTATCCTTAATTATAATCATGAATTTCATACATGATCACTAGCCTCATATGCCAAGACTCAATGGCATTTCTCTTAGAAGAAGGAAAAAGGTCTTTCTATATTCCAAAATCAACCCAAATTCATCCTCCAGTCAAAATGTATACGTCAATATCCTAGGGAATACCCCCCCAATTAATCAATATATTATGGGGTATGAACACTCCCACAAGCTCATCGCATCTATCATATAGTCCCCAAAGCCTCTCAAAGTAGTCACATGGACTATATAGGACACCCATTGACAGTCCATCACTCTCTTTTTTAAGGAGGAATCCACAGAACCTATACTAAGAAATAATATGATTGGATAGTCTATTAACACCCCTTCTAGAGTCCATGTGTCTCTTGGAAAACAATCCCAATCAAATCATCTACCATCGACATCCAAGGAAATCAAATTGATGTAGATTGGTTCATTATGTCCCTTGGCACATTTACTTTTTAAATAATAGCCTAGAAGCTCTTCATATTCCCATCTATGTCTCATCCAGGTCCAACCAGCCATTATCTATTCCATTGAGGCCCTAACATACCCCAGGATACACCAAAATTGTTTTTATAACATTATATATATAATTAAAAAATATAATCAAAATCTGAATGATTCCAAAATTTTCAAAAGGAACACTAGCCCCACTAGAATCAAAACTAGATACTAGTAGGATGACTTCAATTCACTCCTAACACCATACTCATAGCATGCAAAGTTAAATATCCAACAAACAAAGACATTTCCACCATAATCTTGTAGAATCAAAACCAAAACCCTATTCAAAACTGTTACAATCAGTGGACATACAATTATAATGGAGAATGGGGAAGGAAATAAAGATATTACCTCAGATCTGCTACAATATTGCACTCAAACCCTCCATTCATTAAGTGGATTAATGGATAGGATAATAAAGGGATAATCCAAGAATATAACCTTCCTAAAACACCATTTTCCCTTCATCTATAGGGCAACAACTAGTAATTTACAGGTTATTCCTTACATATTAAACACCCATGACACTATTCATGGTGTGAATCAAGGGGTTACAACATGAATCCTTTACTCATGAATTTTTCATATCATAAATTATAATTTAAATCCTAAAAGGTTTGAGATTGTGGGTACACACATTTAAAACCCCATTAATAGAGATAATCCTATTGTTCATGTCATGATAGAAGAAAACAAATTTTATATCACACATCTCATCCCTTCTTTGACATCAACACAAGAAACTAAATTATGAAACATGTCTTACACCATGTAAAATTGTATAAATATTTATAAATTCCTTAATTCTTAATCTAACTCAAATTTCTGAAAATGAACCTTCCAACAAATAAAAAATTAAAATTCCTTTTGTATTTTCAAATCCCATACTGATATAAAGTCTTATAAAAGTGTCAGATGATCCCATTCTCAATGTGAATTTTATTAAATAAAATTTATAATTTGAAAGACCATGATTTGAGAAGGAAATTTCAGAGAAATAAATATGAATAAATTGATTAATAATCTAGAAACCATGGAAAAATATATCACTTGTCAAATATTAAATTAATTTAAGAACATAAATTACCACTGTCTTGAGATTATTTCATCGATAAAGATGTTGATCATTCAACCCCCTTTCTTGAATTTTTTTTTCATTGAAATAAGTGTACCAAAAGATGAATTCTTCTAGTGGTGGTTCATATGTTCACCTTGATTATTTAATTAATTCGATGGAAATTCAGGCTCAATACAAGATAACCCATTCATATTTTCTTATCATATTATTGAAATCATAATCCATCATGATTGAGGACTGTATCTCTCATTCCCTCAAATTTTAGAGAAAGGACAGAGGTGGAGTAATTCTTTCAATCATGAGAGAAACCCTATATATGATTTTAATTAAGACAATTCTCTTATGAGTGGATTCATTTTTCACAACACATATGTTTTTTAACACTCAATAAATGATATAAGTTGGTATATAGAGAGAGCTAGGGTTTTAATAATATGAATTGAAAAAAACTCTATCAAATAATCAAAAACAATTCCCCATATTAATATTAATAAAAATATTATTATTTTATAATGCAACACATCAACTTTTAAAAATAAATATTTTTATGTTAAAAAATAAATCTTTTTTCATAATTATATATAAAATCACATCATTTAAATACCCCAAAACATAACAAACCCCATCCTCACTCAACATCATTAACTGAAAAAAATATAAAAAATATCATTCATCTGATAAATAAAAAATTATCATATTATTGGTATTATGAATTAATATTTATTTTAATATTCTTATACTTAAATAATTTGAATTATTAATAAATATTATTTATTACCATATGAAAAGAGAGATAAATAAATATTCTATTTGGTAGTCTTATGAATAAATATTTATTTAATTATTAATCTCACATTATATACTTAATAATTTAGATCATTAAATCCCAAATAAATATTATCTCACAATTTTTACATTAATACTTATTACTACCATTGTTTTAAAAACAATTTAGCTGATATCAATGAAAACACTATGTTTGTGACCCTCTAAGACTATTCCAAAGTGGCGATAGGTTGCCCTATTTAAATTTAAATTTTAGTGTATAGCGATATGTAAACAAACCAACTAAGGAAGAAGTAAATGTCAAAATATCAATAAACACATCAAAACACTCACAGTATAATATAATCATTTTTTCTCAATATCTCACAAAGAAGGTTTCATACTTGTGTCATTAACCCATATGCACAATATGGATTTCTTTTAATTCATATGATAAACTAGCAAGACACCATAGCCATAAAAGTTTAGTTGAATAGTGTTATTCCAATCAAAGGGCATGGATATCGTCTACCATATATAAAAGTGGAAAATCCTATCATGAATTATTCATTAATTCAAGATCACTCATGAAGAACCCAATATATATTAATTCACCAGGGGAATTTTCCATCACAGATTTATACAATACATCAATGTAAATGACCCAACATATGAATTAATAACAATATCCAGTCAACGGATCATTACACATAATGAAATATAGAAATTATAATGGAAATGAAGAATGTATAATTCATATTGGTGGGTTTTCCCCAATATTTCTCATTTAGTTTATTATAAATTATGTACTTCATGATAATAAGTATCCTATGAACATGATTACTTGCACATAATAGTAAATATGTTATTTGTCCCGTAATAGAATGTTATAATTACCATTGGACATAAGATTAAGAATATATTCATAGAATTTCAATATTCTAGTAAGTGTGAATTTTTTTTACCTATCAATGTGACATATACACTAGGAAATTATCACATTAATTTCTTATTTAAGAAGAATGTATATTTGATAAGCTATACATTAATATTAAGTTTTTGAATATACAATCTATCTTATGTACAAATTAGTCGGTTATAGGAAAACAACTCTAATAGATTTTCACTTATACTAAATTCATATATGAACGATGTTATGTTTTTCAGCTCTCCCATGATGTTCACGCTTCTGTTGGGATATGTATTTAGTCAATGGGCCTGCCACATTATCTACTAGTAATACTCTCTTTATTTTAATGCCTCGTCTCTGATAAAAAAACCCTCATGATATTATACTATCAAATTATATTCAATATTCACTGATGTAAACATTGATCCCTATTAAGATCCACCACTATAGTGTTATAGTATTTTACTTCTAAAGTATCATCATTGTTTGGAACCACATCATGCTCCTGAAAAAAAACATCATATCCACACTACTTCCTCACGCACAACAGAAGCCTCAATATAGTCTAAATCTACTATAGAATCGGTTAAAACTTTGTTTATTAAGGTCATCAAGCTTGCATCTTCTCCATTGAGGGTGAACATACATCCTGATAGTGAATTTATAACATCATGATCTATTTTGAAACTCAAAAACACACACACACCCACACAAATATATATATGTATCGCTTGATTACAATCTCTTCATATCTCCTATAAAAAATATCAATAATACACTTAAAATAGTTTTGGATAATATAAAATGTATTCCAATATAGATATATTTGGTTATCTTGTAATATGTATACTACGCTCAAGGCATATGAAACATCTATCATGTTACATAGCATGTAATTAGATACTAAACATATTGCAAATGTTTATAAGATCGTTATCATCCTATATTTCCCCACCTATTACTAAAGACACATTTCCATAGACAAATGTATTCCCATTGAAAATAGGAAATATACTCTATTGGGTTGTACCGTACTAAATCCCTTTATTATATTTTCTATTTATATACCATGACCTAGTCCTAATAGACTATTGCATATCGAAAAATTGGTCTTTATCCCAAGAATGTAAGTTGAATAAAAAATGTAATTCATGGATATGAATGTATTCAATAACATATTAAGGGATTTTATGTGTGTACCCAATTTATAATTTTTAATATGTCATTAAAATATATTATTTAGAGAAAAATTACGCTCTTATAAAGATACCTATGGATACAAGACTGAAATTCATTATTTTTTCATGTAGATTATCTTATGTCATCCTCAAAGTGAATTTTCAATGATCTTGATGATTCCGATAAACTATAAACTGATATCTATAATTTTAAAATATTTTTATTATCCTTTAGAATAACAATTACTTATGGTTATTTCATTTAGAATTATTCTTGAAGGTTCAAATTTAAGAAGTATTTTTTACATCTATCTTCCAAATCTCAAAATCAGTTTAAGCGGTTATGGAAAGAAGAATGATGATATTAGAATAGGAACAAGGGGGAAGGATTTATCATAATTAATTCATTGATGTTTAAAACATTTTTCGATTAATATATATTTATATGTATTAAAATTACCTCACATTTATAGTATTTTATTGAACACCCATTTGAAAACAATGGGCTTTAAATCAACTAGAGGATCTAGAAAAATTTATACATGGTTTTGGTATATGGTCTCCATGTCCTAATTTAGGTCTTCTTTATATATGGATGATTTTGTACCACATATTGATTTGTTGTAAGATATATGTTTATTATTATAAATTAATAATTAATAACCATCCAATATGACAAGAAAACAATATTTATCTACATCCCTAACCTCTTCAATTCTCATATACAGTACCTGTATCTCTAAAATTTCCTCTTCTGTGGAGATTGATTGAATCTATTCATGTGTTAAATATTATCTCACATGAGTTTTATGTTTTTCAAATTATAACTATCGCTAATTTTATATTTTAGTTAATATATCTATCTCAAGAATGGTGGGATTTCTATTATGTGAAATTATTTTACCTGAGTGTTCGTATGACTAATTTATTTTAAATTCCTTATGATATCCTATAATGTTACACTTAGTACCTTGGGGTGATTGTTATTTTCTAAATATATCCTTAAAAAATATTCACACCCTACACTTGTTTATGTTAAAAAAATCTTAATTCCAAAAAAATATCTTATGAAATACAATATTCACTTTAGTTTGTACCCATTTTGGAATGTCTTTTCCTATATATAATTAATATCTACAAATTTATAATATAAATAACTAGTATGACTCATCCTTGATCTCACTATTTCCAACATGGTGTGGTTTTTTCTTTTTAATTAAATTATTCCATTGTGATTTATGAATGGGAGTGAGTTGATATAGAATCTCAAAATCCTATAGGGAATAACGGAACTCTTGTTTAAGAGATTTTCCACCATGGTCTGAGTGATGATTAATAATCTTCTTGCTAAGATGGTATTTATCTTAATTCAATTTTTATGAGAAATTATCGAAAGAATATGATTTTAAAAAAATTAATTTGAAAAATAAATATTTACTAAAGTCACCGGAAAATGTTACAATGTATAAATAACCTCCTCTTGCATCTACTAGAAATGGTCAACACAAATCTATATAAACCAATTCTAAAATCCTTATTATCCTTTCACCCTTACAAACAAATAGATAAATGGTAATTTATATTTTAAAATTTTATTATATAAACCTAGTTTTTTTATTTATAAATTATACAAATATAACACCCAAATAATTTACAGTAAATCTCTTCTTAAATAAATTCAATTTCTTTAATAGATTACATTACACACAACACTGAGTTTAAAAACTATGATATATTGTTTAAAATGGGACTGTTATAACATAACTGTTAAATATGAGTGAAAAATTAGTATTAAGCACATTATTCAATTTATATATTATACATTCAATCAATATTTTTACATTCTTGTAATTTTTTATAGGCACTTGATGAGAATAAATTTAATTGTTTTCATTAAAGGTTATATTTTGTTAAATGTAATTTAACATCTTTTAATGGAGGAATTATTTTAAAAATATATTTTACACTTTTATAAATTCTATTGAACAACATAAACTTTTTTTTAAAATATGAATATAAAAATTATATTAATGTTAAATTTTTTCATTTTTCTGAAAATTATTTTTTTATTGTGAATATTAAAAATACAAAATTTTTGAAAAAAATTAATTTCATTATATTAAATGTATATTTATTATTTTAATTTGATATCAATGTAACATAATAAAATTTTATTTATAAATAATATAATCTTATATATTATAGTGAATTATTTTGGAATCATTATATGTTTGGGCTTAATAATACATTTAAAAAAAACTTTTTAGTTTCATTTTATCAGTTTAATTGTAATGTAAAGTTCATCACAATTTTTTATAATATATAAAAATGAATTTGATTTTTAGATTAATAATTTCCAAATATATTAAACATGTATCCTTTTTAAATGACAAATATGAATAGTCACATTTGTAATTTTTTAACATAATAAAGGCATAATTGTGTAATTAATGTTAAGAAAATGATATGGATTATTAAATTTCCCAAAAAAATTCCTAAATTTAATTGGATTATTTATATTCATCACTTTAAACCAAATTTTATAATTTTAGCTCTTTAATTTTCACTTTTCAACAATAATGACTTAAATTATTTAAATTAATGAAAATCACAAATGTCACCTTCTTTGTCTTATATATCTTTTATGTGTCCAAATGAGAACAAATAAATAGTTTTAACGAATATAAATGTCTATTTTGAAAATCATAAAACTATTTTCATTATATATATTTATTTATTATTTTTTGAAACAATTTTATTGAAGTTATGATATTTATAATATTTTAATTAAATAAAATACAAATATGTCACATTCATATTTTCATAAATTTATTATTTTTAATATGATTTTACTCAAAATATATTTTTGATTATAGATATGATTTTTAAATCTAACATATTTCTATACATCTGGTTATTTTTTTTTTAAATTTTTTGGGAACAAATAATTACATTAATTAATTATAAAACGTCGATCCAGTAATAATTCTATTAATGAAACAATTAAATAAATGATATTGTAAATATTGAAATAAAGATAATTTCTATTAATAAATGTTATGAAAGAATGTTTTGTATTATTATGGAATATTATGGTTGTGTTAAATAAATTTTTTATTTCATATTAATGTTTTGTTTTCCTTAATGAAAATGTAACGATTTGTTTCAAAATTTACACTAATGATATTTTATCAAAATAATACTCTGTTAAATGTTTTAAAAGTCATAATAAATCATTCAAAATAAAAAAAAATTGATTATTATTTTCTATAAAATGAAATTATTTATTCATTTATGTCTCAATTGACTTTTTATTAGTTAAAATTACCACCATTTAATATTAAATACATTATTACAATAATTAAATTCAATTATGTTAAAAAAATTCATATTAATAATATAAGGAATAATGATAGACCACAACATGTAAAAAAATTATTTTATTATGTGATAATAACCTTATCTCGTATTATATTCGAATTCCACTCCACTTTTTTGTATTTTAATTAAAAAATAATTTATTATAATTTATTATTTTGAGGATTTCCAAGGTGTCGCCTCACCTCAATAATAAAATTTCACTCTTTTCACCATTTTAGTTCAACAACTTGATCCTATTTACTAGACCAATTCCAGAAATTTTCTCCTTATAAAATTATTTTGCATGTCTTGGAGGTCCTGATACTCTAAAAAGACGAACTCATTATCCATTTAGAAGATACCTAAAAGAATTCTGCTGAAGCATAGGTATTCCTTTTTACCAACTCATTAAATTTCATTTATCCTTTTACTACCACTTTATGGGTTTTTTACATTACTAATTAATGACTATAATATCAAATGTATAATGATATTTTATTATGATTATGAAAAAAAATCATATTCTACCTTTTATTCTTCTTATGATAAATAAAATCACCACATGTGTATACGTTTAGCTTAGCACCTCCACGTAAAGGTGAAATTCATTTTCTATTTCAACATTAAATAATGTCTTTAAAAATGTATTTAATGACAAAATATTATATTTATGAAAATAATTTTATTCGGGATATGTTTGATTTATAACCTATACAAGAGAACATTGACTTTTATGATAAAACTGCAATAAGAAACAATGAAATTAATGTTTGGAATAATGAAATGATAAGTCATTATTAGTAAAAAATGTAAAACATTATAAGGTTAAAATATATGATATAATAAATATCAATATGAGTATATTATAACTTAATAATATGTTAAAAACAATTTGACAAGATTTTTAGACATGTATAGTAGAAATCAAATATAAGATACGAGATTTCTTAAATGCATTTCGGTACATTCAGTCTATGTCATTGGTTGTGATATGACAAGTGTATGTGATGAATTATTGTTAATTTCTTTATAAGGTATTTTCACTTTATATTCTGTTGATGTAAAAATTTCACACATATTTATTTCATTGATTGATCCTCAATTCAATGATATGAACATTGTAGGGAGATTTCTCATACCACTTTTTATCTTAGTAAGATATATGCCTTTTTCAAAAATAATTTCATTTATTGTATAGTATGTATACTTAAATTTTGAAATATAATATCATCAATATCATTAACTTCTTTTTATGATAATTTTTTAATGTTTTACTGTCATGACCCTTCCGTCGGGGCCCATGCGGTGACTACCCCAAGCCTGCCATCCTTAAGCCAAGGGCAAGCAACTAGCACCAAAAGGAGTATTTCGTAAAACTAGGAAGGCACTGCATTTATAACCTATAAACTCAAACAACTAAGCACAATGGAGGATACAAGCACAAAGTAAAAATATATAGTAAATAAGATTTGTACAGAAAGCAAAATGGGCCAGAATATGAGCCTAGATGGAAAGTACAAGAAAACATGGAATTACAAGTAAACCGGAACATCACCTGTGAATACCAGCTTAGGATCCTACCTGAAGTCTAGGAATGGCTCTCGAACGGTCATCACTATTTTATGCCTCATCTAATTTCCACCTCTGAGCTACCTCCATTCCTGGTACCCTCTACCTCGATCAATGTTGTCTGTCATTTGCACCAAACACAACAAGGTGCGAACATAACTCATGTAGGGGGGAGTGAAAAGATACTAAGTATGGACCCTCAGACCCTAGAAGGTCTCACAAAATCCAAAAAGGATAAACCAAAAATCATGAACACAACTGACAACCCTAGTTATGTTTATGCCTATACATATACATATGTTTTCGAGTAAACCCATCTCAATCATAATGAAAAAAAAGGCCCAACTCCAAAGCCCAAAGCATAACTATCCCACATAGGAAAGAATACCATGAAGGTAACACCACAAAGGTAGGTACCACAAAGGTAACACCATATAGAATAATACCACAAAGTTATCACCATGAATGTACACATCACAAAGGTATTCCACACAGATGATGACCACACAAGTAAAGACTAAACTCATATCTGTAATAACATAGGTACGATAGTAAGGATGATTAGATGTAAGTATTGAATCATTTTACACTGTTAAAAGGCAGAACCTTGTAGGATCCTTAATCATCAGACTCACATAGGATCCTAGTATGACAGACCCTCGTAGGATCCTAGAGTAATTCCACGTGGATTCCTACAGCAGATCCAAGTGGGATTATGGAACACAGACAGATTTTGGATCCTAAAGTACAGACCCACGTAGGATCCTATTGCATAGACCCACATATGATCCCTTCCACATCTTATAGCAAGCTACTTGGTTCCATCACTAAGATCGATTGATTTTGAGAGGTTTCACTCCTCAAACCACATGTAGACACTATAACTTCCACATATTCCAACGAATAAGTATCCCAATGGACCACCACAAAATTGGGGTTTCAATGTAATAGATGGTGCATCAATCAGATGCTCAGTCTGTAAGTTATTTGCCATTTAGTCTCGAGGCCCCGGTTGGATTCATGTTTAGTCCACCCCAGTCGTACCCCGAATTTATCCCAAACTCAAATAGGATAAACTAAATGTACCGTCTCGATCCAAGGTTCCCGACCCCACTGACGATTCATCAAACAGACGCGCATAGCACAATTAGTGGCCGAATGAGTGGAAAAGCCTCAAAGCTAGTCTAGGTCTGGTCTGATCTAGCCCGACCCAGCTTGGACCAACCCGACCATGTTCGGGTTGACCCGGCCTAAACCGGGTCCGGCCCTGGGTCTAACCCGGTCAGCGGTGCGACCCGTGGTGGGAGG
The DNA here is from genome assembly GCA_963277665.1 of Viscum album. Classification (NCBI taxonomy): domain Eukaryota; kingdom Viridiplantae; phylum Streptophyta; class Magnoliopsida; order Santalales; family Viscaceae; genus Viscum; species Viscum album. The sequence goes on from OY728119.1 coordinate 2,129,545,120, forward strand.
CCTGCAGTGGGCGGCCCTCACTAGGCCACCTGCATTGGGCTGCCCTCACTCGGTGGCCCGTGGTGGGAGGCCCTCGTTGGGTGGCCCACTGCTGGGTAGCCTCACGGTGGGGTCCGCCATAATATCCACTCAAGGGGGAGGTGCCTCTTGGGCACCCGAACGGCTGGGCAGTTTGGGTTGGGTGGCCGAACGGCCAGCACCACGTGGTGCCGACTGTTGGCACACGGGAACTCGGGTCTCGCTCAACCCCCCGCGTGGTGCGGTCAGGCCCCGCACCCCCAGCTGCAGTTGACAGTGATCTGACCACCCTCGTTTTCCACCGCAACCTTGTGCGGCGGCCCCTACATGCGTAGGTTGCATAGACTCGTGCCACCACCTCCCGCCATGTAGCCGACCGTGGGCCAGCTGCCACCCCTGCTCCGCCGCTGCGACCGGGCCGCGACCATCCTCCGGAAGCTCTGTTGCACCGCCACCATCTTTGCGGCCCTCCGAAATGCCAGCCGCCACTCCCAAGCCCTACCGGCACCAGTCACTGGCCCCCATCACTTTCCTCCTCCATCGCGAAAAATGTGTCATCATGAAGATGTGGAGAGATCAGGCCATGTTTTTTTGGCTTGTACCCTCCACATTAGATTGGTAGCACTCGGCTCATTGGAAAAATATGGAAAATATAAGAAATTACTGAAGAATAATGAAAAACAAACCACTATCATGTTGTTCGTTGGAGGTGGCGAGAGGTAGAAGATGAAGTCGATGATGGGGGCGCCGATGTTCATTGCTCCTACTTCACACATTCAAAGTCATGGCCGGGGTCAGTTCCTTGTTCTTCTTTTGGAATCCTTCAACGTAGTTCTTCATTAGGGAAAGTGTTCTTCTTTGGAGAGAACATTTCTCCCTAATTCTCCCATGCTCCTATGGTAACAAAATCATCCAACCTAACAAAAATGATGATCCAACGTATTAAACAAAGGTAGAACTTTTAATTAAAGTTGGCACAATTAATTAATTGAAGTTGGCACAATTAACCCTAGAGAGTTGAAATATTTTCCCGCATTTTGGGGGGTTTGGGTGGTCCCCTACACCTTGAATTGAAATTGTGAGGTTTTCTTGCCTGGGTGGTCCCGAGCTCCATAACTCAAAAATAGAGGTTTCAAAAAGAAAAAATAAAAAGTAAATTATATTATTTTTCTTCTTCCATGTAAAATAGAAAAACTAACTACCCTATTAGACCTACTACGGTCGAGGTGAAGGTCTCCATAAGCGAATATTGGCGCTGCCAGTTCAAAAGTTTTCTTAGATTTCAATTCAATGAACTGGTTCAAATGTTACAGAAACCCTCTTGCACATTTCCTAAACATACTTAAAAAAAGTTCAGAAATTCATTTTGAGCACTCCAGGCCTCAGAATCATGCGATGTCAATTTTCGCGGACATGAAATATTCCCATAAAATGGTATTTTCTGGTCATTACATTCTCCCCACATCAGGGCTTTACATCCCTGAAAGACACATCACAAAAAAACTAGAAAAACAAGTGGGGGTACGGAGCATGAATATGAGCCTCCGGCTCCCATGTGCTCTCCTAGAGGTCCTCGTGCTGCCAACGATCACACACTAACGGTATCAACATCCCACGAAGTACCCACTCATGTCGATCATCAATTTCTACTGTAACCCCTATAAACGTCGCCCCATCATAGATGTCCCACTCGCCCCAGTCAGTGATGTGTGAAGGTTCATGCATGCATCTCCTCAACTGGGATACATTGAAGATGTCGTGCACCCGGCGCACATTTGGTGGAAGAGCTATGTTTTATGCCACCTCTCCAATGAGGACCTAAAAGGGTCCGATAAAAATCGGAGATAACTTTCTACCTCCTGACAAATATCTGCAAACCACATTGGGGTTAGACCCGTAAAAATACATGGACGCTATCCTCGAACTCCATTGGTCTCTGTCTCCTGTCGGCATAAGACTTCTGCCTGCTCTGTGTAGTCTTCATCTACTCCTAGATAATCTGCAGCTTCTCTCTGGTAGCTCGTACTATCTCTGGTCCTATGAGTGCTGACTCCCCTAGTTCAGTCCAGCAGAAATGCAACCTGCAACCCCTTCCATAGTTGGGAAGTGAAACATGCATCACGATCGAAGACAATCATTGAGGGTACTCCAGGTAGCCGCACAATCTACTGCACATAGGGGCGCCACAAGATCTCTACTTAACTATGCTCTTTGATTGGTAAAAAGTGGGACGACATGTTCAGTCAGTCAAAAATCACCCAGATAGAATCATGACCTATAGATGTACATGGATGTCCTATCACAAAGTCCATGGATATCCTGTCCCACATCCATTTTGGGACATCTAATGGCTGAACTAGGCATTTTGGTGACTGGTGCTCCGCCATCACTTGCTGACAACTGAGGCACCGAGAGACAAACTCTGCTACTTCTTTCTTCATTCTCAACCACCAGTTCTATCTTCGGAGTTCCCGATACATCTTTTCCACTCCTGGATGTACATCTATAGAGGATTTGTGTAACTCCCTCAACACTTACTCCCGAAGAGACACTAGTACCATGAGACGTCCTCTAAAAAGGATGACATGGTCCTCACATTCATAAAATATATCTGGTGCCTACCCCTGTGGATATCTGAACATGTCGAGCCTCACAGTAAGTGTCCCTATATAGCACCTCCCCGACACGCTGATGATGTGGGGGAGTGATGGTAAGAGACTGATGAAAAGATGATCCATTTCGATCCAAAAAGGATATCTGTAAAGCAGCCAGCTACTCTATCCCCTCACCTAGAATATTTATAACAGATATCATGTTGAGTGAATCATCTATAATGTTACCCATCTCAAAAATATAGACTATTTCGAAGTCATTGTCCGGGAGGAACCCAAGACAATTCCATTGTCTTTGGTTCTGGTCCTTTTGGGACATGAAATACCCGAGACTCTGGTGATAAAAGTAGACCGTAAAACGCTCGCCCATAAGATAGTGTTGCCACATCATCAAAGGGAAATACAAAACTACTAATAACTCAAGGTCATGGGTAGCGTAGTTTTTCTCATGTTGTCTCTGCTATCGAGAACCATATGCAATAACTGCTCACTCCTGCATTAAGACACATCTAATCTCGATCCCTGATGCATCGCGGTACACTACGTACCCAACACCCTCCTCTGAAAGCCTCAATATTAGGGCACTAGTCAGACTCTACCTCATCTCTTGAAAACCCCACTGGAATTTCTCTGACCACACGAAGGGTTGCCCCTTCTTTTTTGACGTTGAAAATGGTGCTGCAACTCTGGAGAAATCTAGCACCAATCTACGGCAGTATCCAGCCAAACCCGAGAAACTCTATACCTCCATCACACTCATGGTTGTCTCCGAAGCAAGTACCACCTCAATCATCGATGGATCCACCACATATCTAGCCTCTGAGATGACATGTCCCATAAAGTGAACCTATCAGATCCAGAACTAGCACTTTTAGAGATTAGCATAAAGACAGTGCACAATCATTAAAGTCACAAACCTAACATAATCACATATTCTCTATTATAGGAAAATTATTACCATAAATAACCCAAATCACTATAAATCCACAATAAAAAGGTAGATAAAAATCCACCATTACTCCTCAAATTAAATCACATAGTATTCTATTTTCCTTGGGCATATAGTGTTAATATCACAGCGAACATCTTCCAAAATAACATTTATCACTAAATCACCAAATCATTTTCCTATAATAAGGGTATTCATTTGATAAGACATAAGAACCCAAATAATCTTATAATTGATTAATAAAATCATTTGACTAAAAATAATTAGTCACACTAACCAGGGACTTCACATAGTCTAGTGGTAGGCGATAAATCCCAATCAGACTTCGATTTTGGGTTCGATTCCCATAGCTTTGTTTGACGCGACGGGTTGTCACACGGTCAGTGTGTTGTCCTTTTCAAAAAACTATATTTCATAACATTACCAAAATTAGATAAATTCCTCAAAATAACCATAACATAATTTAAACACAAATTTTATCTCATGCATTACATTATCATCCCAAAATATAATAACTTTTAATTGCCTAAAACCTAATGATCATATAAATCCAAATGGTTATTTATAACTCTATCCACAGGAGAAACGATACATCTTCCTCAAATATCATTCTCACATCGCAAACTCCAGGGTTACTAATACAAGAGAAAATTATTTCAAAGAAATACCATCAACAAGGAGCACTAATTATATTAAACATTTATCCAACCATTTATCTTCACACAGCTTCTTCTTTGACCAAGAAAATATCCTTTATAATAGTGCATTCACTCGAGAAATGGCTAGGTCCCCTACATTTATAGAAAATGACTGTAAATGGATTCTTGGGGCCACTTTTATTTTCTTCCATAGTACTCTTCATTTTTCCTCAGCAATTATTCACTTTATATCCTTCATTCTTGCACATAAATAATTTCATTGTTCCATTGAGACACTATCATGGGTGTCTCCTTCCACATTTCATGCATGATGGAAATTAAGGCTTCTTTTCTGTATGGTCTCCACTACTAGAGCTCATATCATTATACACCTTTCTTTCCTTTGTTGACTCTGGGAGTTTTTTAATATATATGTTGATGATCATATTTTTGGAAAATTTATTTGGCATGAACATGATATATTTTAAGCCTATCGAAATTCCATTTTTTTCTCATTACCACCATTATTCCCGCCTTGTACATCATTCTCAATGCTACAATGACTTCCTCAGAATCCATCCATTGACAAAAACCAGAAATCATTGTGTGAGTAACAGTAGTCATAAAATCATTTAGAGAATATCATGAAACCATATTCTTTATATCAAACTCCTTAGGATTATCCAAGGTCATTTATTATCATCTTATATGAAGATACTTCAAATCATTTTGTAATGAAAATGTAAATTATCCTATGCATATCCCCCGGGAGTGTCGTAACCAAGAGTGCAGCAAGGCCCGTTGTCGTGCACCAGTTCCCGTTCGAGTCTAGAACTAAGTGGTGTTTTAACATTTTACCCATAGGTACATCGATGTCAGTGCTACCTCTACATACTCGCATTCAGACAATGATTTATTGCTCGGAAAAGTCACAAAATCTCTACAATACCAAATTTTTTGGAAGTTCTTCTATACTAATCCCCAAATTCCATCTTTGTTTATGTGCTCCAATCGGACTTTATCTAAATATAGCTCCCAAGGTTTGAACTAATCTTCCTCTGATACAAACTATAATTCCCTGACCCTAGTTTCCCAGAGTCGGTTCATTATTACATAACATTGGAATGATAAAAAAGGATCAATTCTCGAAATACCAATTAATTTAGTAGACTTGGAAACACTAGATACATTCATAAAGTATACATTACATCATAAAATGAAAACTAAAACAACATATTCTACATAGTCCACACTCATATCCCCTCATACTATCCCTGCAGGTCATTCATAAAATACATCTTCACATCCTGGGAAAAATAAAAAATAGAAAGGGGTGAGTTCAGATGCCCAGTAAGGAATACTATATAGCAGAAACATTCTTAAATAAGCATAAACATTTAAGGAAATGTATAAATAAAACAAAAGCCTTTTGAACTTGAACTTCAGCATAATATGGAAGAAATAAAATTAAATAATTACATTTACTTATTCACATGGATATTCTACTAGTCGAATAATCAAATTCAATATAAAAAAAACATTAATAATGATGGAATGCATAATGTCAGACTGTCATAACCACATAGTTAGGGCCTCGTGCCCAGACTACAAATAAGATTTTGTCAAGGCCTTGTTCCAAGACACTAGTTTGTCTCATGAGACCTACCGATGCATCGAAAAGCTAGAGTGGGCTCTACACGTCACTTACTAAGTCCAACACATTCCTCATATGAAATGTTTGAAACATAACATAAACATTTGTTTTAAAACTAGAATATGAAATGTCAATACATTAACCAAAAACCATGAATGGTATAAAAATAGCACATCCACAATCAATCATAACTCATTCGATACAATATGGAAGATTGTATTATATCATATTAACCTCAATCGAGAATAATGAAGGATATGGACAAATATTAAAAAAAATCATCAAACTATTGAGAGAAATATCCCCCTTTTCATGAAAACATTTAAAAGGTGCACTATTTGTAAAAAATCCATTTAAAATAGATTTTTGAATCAAAGTGTCACATAACACATTGAAACTTTTAAAAGGAATTTTTATTTGGAAACATTAATGTCCATATAAATATATCCAGAAAACCATTTTTAAAACATGGATATTAATGAGAAATATTTATAATAATAAATCTTTAAATCATTTTAAAATGATATTTTAGTTAGAGTTCCTAACCAAAAGAGAGACACTTGAATACAAATAATCTAGGTAATAAAAACTTTGTAATATCATGAGAATAAACAGATTCATGATATATTATGTCAAATTACATTATATACACCATATAAAAGTGATTTGGTGTATAAAAACAAAGGAGTCTCAATGGAATGAAAATTGAAATGAAGTATCTCACAAAGGTCGTATCCTTAGGTTAATGATAAATAAAAGACATAATTATGTGTGAAAAATATAAATACAATCAATATGATTGGATATTAAGTGTAAAACAATCAATAGAAATTCACACATATTCTTGTAAAAACAACACCAATGAATTGGATGTTTAACTCAACAAATTGAGATTCGGTAAATATTACTCTTATCAAGTTCAAACCGATGACATGAGAATTTATCAATGGAGTGATTATGTGTATCAAAAGTATATCCACAAAAAAGGGAGTGTAAGATATGACAATATAAAATGAATAGTGATTCCACTCATAATCTTGGAGTAAAATAATCAATGAAGTATGCATAAAGCCGAATGAGTGGAAATTGGAATTTCAAATTCCCTTATTGATTTGGAAACTTAAGAAACATACAACCATGAAAGAAGTATCATACACTGATGATATATATATACCGGAATTAATGTATATTACATAATGAATACAAACATGGGTATTACACACACCACATGTAATGAATAATTGGTGATCAAGGGAAATCTCATGGAAGTAAAAGTGAGGTAAGAAACCCCTTACTTTGTAATTTTTTCTTGGACGAGGGTAGGATAGACTCTTTTATAATGGTGAATTAATTTTTATTTGATTATAAATGAATAATATACATTAATATGATATCATATATGATCTTTTAACATTTCATTGTTAATAATATCTTAGTATTATCATCGTTTCGGGTGTAAACTTACTCATTTTCATTTACATGTTTTGTTACATAAGTCATGTTTGTTATGGATAGGTTTTATATTATTCATATGAAGAATGATATGATGTCCTTAAAAATTATTTTTAATCATAAAATGAGAATTATACTTGTATGGATACGATGGGGAATGAATCTCATCACGTTCGTGGAGATGGTAGTCCCTACATACGCACAAGCGATAATATCATTTTTTGATATTAAAATCATATATAATTGGATGGTATATCATATATAAAGAATCATTATCATGTTATACTTATTATTTATATGAATTACACATCATTATAATACCCATCCAAATAATAATGTATTGAATAACAATTACGCCACGATTTGGAGATGGTAGGCCGTACGTACGCACATACGATGACATGTCATTCACATGATGTGTAGAATATTGAATATGGTTGTACCATATTTAAAATAACATCACAGTATATAAAATATAATGGAGTTATTATTTAATAATGTAAATAAAAAATAACGAAGAAGTGGAAGAAAAAAGGATCTTGAAAGAGGGTGGTGAAAACATTACCTCTTCTTTAGGTTCTTCCTATTGATTTGATCAAAAGGCATCCATAGGATAGTTTTATGATCAAAGTAAGGCCTCTAGTTTGAAGTGATGAAATTTGAGAGAAAATATGGGCCGGGTTTTTCCGAGCCAAAAGGATTTTAAGGTGTGAATTAGAGGGATGGGGAAGTGCCCTTTTATAAGAGGGGGGAGGGGCACCTTTGGAAAAGATAGAAATATTATTTTATAATAAATTCATTTTCGGTTTCTAATGGCTCAAAAGTTGATTATTTAACGGTTAAGGTGGGTATGGATCTAAATCCTTTCATCCAATAGATTTTAGATAGGTTAGTGTCAGTATATTCACCTTATCTTTTATATTTAACTCTTAGTTAAATAGTTTGACATTTACAATGTCTCTTTGTATTTTCATATTATATAGTCAATAAACGTACTATAAACATCCAAGAGATCCCCAAGTGGTCCATTAAATATACAAATAGCACTATATTTGTCTGTTGGCTAAACATTAGATTTTTTGGAATATAATATCAATTAATAATATAATATTTGTTTTAAAAACTCTTTAATGTCAATTTTGACACTATAGGTTATTTTGTTTTTTATAATTTCATACCAGAATTACTAATTCGAAAAAATTTATATAACCAATACTAATATGTCATATTAACCTATGAAATTATTGTAATTAATTAAAAGTCTAAAATTAAATTTATTTTGATATTTATAATATCAATTATTTTAATATTTCACAAATTAAGTAATTATTTCATCTACATTGTGTCATAAATAAAATAAATTATTTAATGTCTAAAAATTATAAATAAAATACCATTCTATAGGAAATCGCATTATACTTATAATTAATATTCATAATCTAATTTATCTTATGTATAACCCTATATTAAAAATGTTTTAGTTATTAAAATTTATTTTAACTCTTTTAACTCTTCTTTGAATTACATAATAATAAATGTCCTAATCTAATAAAAGTGGACCTAAATGATAATATTTTATTCCTAAGTTTGTTTTTGGACGAGATAGACATGTTCAATAGAAGTAGGACGTGTTTAAGGGACGTATTAATATCATTTGTACCCTTAATTACACTATTTACTTTAAACCGTTGTAAATAAAAGTAAAAAGTTATTATTCCCAAAAAATTATTATTATCTTATGGAACCACATTTTAATCCTTGATATTAACCACGTGTCTCGGAATTTCAAAATTATACTCACATAAGTGGTAACATTACGTTTTATTTAATTTGAAAATTCTCCTAGCTGATGGGTAAAAGACAGTGAAAAGTTCAATAAAATTTTTATATATCTAAAATTATTATAAACTGACGCAAACGAATTATAGTGAACTTATATAGGTATTATGTATCTATTTTTAAAAACATAAAATTAAATAAAAATAATAATTATTTAAATATAAAATCTGTTTTAAACTACAACTCATCATTTTTCACTATTCATAAAAAATTGAATGTTTTCAGAGAAGTACCAAAATTTCACAATAGGCTAATTTCGATATTCCAAATCCAAAAATGAAGTCCATTTTATAAGTTAAAATTTATATAATTTCAAAATGTGGATATTACTATTGATAACGGCTAGTTTGATAGCTTGTGGCATGTTAGAACTCGAAGTTGTGTACAAGACATGCTACTGTATTATTCAAAGAGAAGCATACCGTGGAAGATTGGGGTGTTACATTCTCCCCTCTTTCAAAAAATTTCTTCCTAAAATTTTTTAAAATTGGTCTTGGGAATATAATGGAAAGTCTTACATTAGAAAAAAAAGTCAATAAAACTATCACCTTAAATGAAAGAAAGAGAAGAACAAAGGTCACCCAAGATAACTCATACTCGGATTCCATGTAGGAAAACATGGATATGGAAGATAAAATAAGTGTCATGTTCTGATAGAGAGGGATAGAAAACATGATCAATAGAAAGTTAACAACAAGAAATAGAAAAACTTGTTATGGGACAACGATCATTAGTTTCCCAGTAGGAAAAGTATACGGACAACATTTTTTTAAGTTACATTACATAAAGATGAGGAATTAATTTATTAGATTGTCTAAGAAAATAAAGATATATACATAATTTTTAAGTATATTTTCATTCTTTAATAAATTTCTACCACTAACTAATTTTTTTAAATGGTGATTATTCCAGAAGACTTGGTCACACTAGAAGAGCTTGAATAAACTTATATATAATCACATGATCCACAAAGGATAAACTACATATTTACCTTGTCTTTAGAGATTAATCAAAACCAAAACATTTAATACAATATCTGATGATCCCCCAAAAAGATATTCATTTAGAGAAGGAAACAATAATCTTAATTTCTAAATTTAAACCAACAATACAGCAATGTTAAATAAATACCATTCAACAAACAATTTTCCATAAAATCCGTCAGTATAATCCTAACTAATATTGAAACCCAAAACATATAAGAATTTGGTTATGTAGTCTTCTACATTAAATTGTATCTCCAAATGACATCAAATACTCTTAAAGTCACATATTTAAAGTAATTAACCAAATCACATATTCTCTACTATAGGTTACTAATTTCCAAAAATAACCCAAACCACTATAAATCCACAATAAAAATGTAGATAAAACTCCACCATTACTCTGCAAATGATATTGCATAGAATTCTATATTCCTTGGGTATATAGTGTTCCCAAAAAAGAGAACATCTTCCAAAATAACTTTTATCACATAATCACCAAATAATTTTACTATAATAAGGGTATTATTTGATAAGACATAAGAACCAAAATCAACATATTATTAATCAATAAAATAATGTAACTAAATATAATTTGTCAAACTAACCATGAATTTCACGTAGTACAGTGGTAGTCGCTAAATCACAATCGCACATTTGTTTTGGGTTTGATTTCCACAGCTTTGTCCAACATGACGGGTTTTCACACAGTCAGTGTGATGTCCTTTTTTCAAAAACTATATTTTATAACATTAATAAAATGAGATAAATTCCCCAAATTAACCATAACATAATTTAGCCACAAATGTTAGCTCGTACATTACATTTTCATTCCAAAATATAATAACTTGTAATGGCCTCACACCTAATGATCATATAAAACCAAATGGTTATTTATAACTATATCCACTAGAGAAATGATACGTCTTCCTCAAATATCATTCTCACATGAAAAAATGCAGGGTTACAAATACAAGGGAAAATTATTTCAAAGTAATACCATCAACAAGGAGCACTAATTCTATTAAACAATTCTCCAACCATTTATTTCCACATAGATTCTTCGTTGACCAAGAAAATATCCTACAGAATAGGAGATTCACTCGGGAAATGGCTAGGTCCCATAAATTTATGGAAAGTGACTGTAAATGGATTCTTGGAAACATTTTTATTTTATTCCATAGTACTCTTCATTTTTCCTCAGTAATTCTTCACTTTATGTCCTTCTTTCTCTCATGTAAAGAATTTCATTGTTTCATTGCGGCACTTTCCTGGGTGTCTCTTTCCACATTTCCTGCAAGATGGAAATTGAGGATTCTTTTCTACATGGTCTCTGATGCTAGAGCTCTTATCATTCATCACCTTTCTATTCTTTGTTGAGTCCAGGAGTTGGTTAATATATATGTTGTTGATAATTTTTTTGGAAAATTGATTTGGCATGAACATGATATCATTTACACATATCAACATTCCATTTTGTTTCTCATTACCACCATTGTTCCCACCTTGTACATCATTCTCAATGTTACTATGACTTCCTTGGAATATAGCCATTGACTAAAACCAGAAAGCATTGCGTGAGTAACAGTAGTCATAAAATCATTTGGAGAATATCATGACACCGTATTATTTATAAGAAACACCTTAGGATTAACCAAGGTCATTTATTCTCATATTATATTAAAATAATTCAAATAGATTTGTAAAGAAATTGAAATTTATCCTAAGCATATCCTCTGGGTGTGTTGTAACCAAGAGTGCACTAAGTATCGTTGTCGTGCACCAGTTCCTGTTCGAGTCTAGCTCAAAGTGATGAATTTGGTTTTACCCATAGGTACATCTGTTCTAGATCTTCCTCTACCTTATCGTATCCAGATAGGGATATATTGCTTGAAAAACTCGCAAAATCTGTACAATACCAAAATTCTAGGAAGTTATTCTATACTAATCCTCAACGTTCATCTAAGGTCTATGTGCTCTAATCAGAGTTTATCTAAATCTAGCTCCCAAGGTTTGTACTAAACATCATCTGATACCAATTGTAATGCCCCGACCTCATTATCCTAGATTCGGTGCTTTATTACATAACATTTGGATGATTACAAAGGATCAAGTCTCGAATGACCGATTAGTTTAGTAGACTTGTAAACACTAGATCCATTAATAATGTTTACATTACATCATAAAATGAAAACTACAACAACATAGCATAAATAGTCAACACTCATATCCCCTCATACTATCCCTACTAGTCATTCATATAATACTTCTTCACATCCTGGGAAAAATAATACATTGAATAGGGTGAGCTCAGATGCCCAGTAAGGATAACAATATAGGGGAAACAGTCATAAAAAAGCTTAAACATTTAAGGCAATGTATAACTAAAAAAGTCGTTTTAAACATGAACTTCAGCATAATATGTATGAAATAAAACTAAATAATGCCATTTCCTTATTCACATGGATATTCTACTAGTTGAATAATCACATGAAATATCAAAAAACCACTTTATTAATGATGGAAAGAATAATGCATGTCTATCATAACCACATAGTCAAGGCCTCATTCCAAGACTACAAATAATATTTTGTCAAGGCCTTGTGCTAAGACACTATTTTGTCTCATGATACCTACCAATGCATCGAGGAGCAATAGCGGGCTCCACCTATCACTTACTAAGTCCAATGCATTACTCATATGAAAAGTTTGAAACATAACATAAACTTTTGTATTAAAACTGGCATACGAAATGTCAATACTTTAACCACAAACCATGAATGGTATAAAAATAGAACATCCACAGTCAGACATATCTCATACGATACAATATGGATGATTTTATTATATCAGATTAACCTCAATAGAGAATAATGATGGATATTGACATAGATTAAAATAATCATCAAACTATTGAGAGAAATATCCCCTTTTTTCTTGAAATCATTTAAATGTCACACTATTTTACCAGAGGCCATTTATAATTGATTTATGTATCAAAGTGTCCCATACCACTTTGAATCATTTAAAAGGAATTTTTATTTGAAAACATTAATGTCCATATAAATAAATCTATAAAAACATTTTTCAAACATGGACATTAAAGATAATGATTTAGAATAATAAATCATTAAAACATTTTAAAATGATATTTTAGTTAGAGTTCTTAACCAAAAGAGAGACACTTGAATAAAAATCATTGAGGTAATAAAAACTTTGTAATATCATGAGAATAAAGGGATTCTTGATATATTATTTCAAAGTACATTATATACACCATATAAAAGATATTTGGTGTATAACAACATAGGAGTCTCAATGGAATGAAAATTGAGATGAAATATCTCATAATGGTCATATCCTTAGGTTAAGGATAAATCAATGACATAATTATGTGTGATAAATATAAATACACTCAATGTGATTGGATATTTAGTGTAAAACAATAAAAGGACATTCACACATATTATTGTAAAAAAACACCAATGAATTGGATGTTTAACTCATGAAATCGAGATTGAGTAAAAATTACTCTTATCAAGTTCATACTGATGACTTGAGAATCTATTAATGGAGTGATTAAGTGTATCAAAAGTATATTGTAACGTCCCGGCCTGGCTAACCATCAAACCGGTGGCCGGACCAGTAGGTCACATAGCCTCAAGCACATCTCCCCATACGCAAGAGGCAACTGACTTGCAGCGAGGGTCTCGGGAGGTGATAGTGGGGAGACTATACCCTCTTGTCATTGTAACACAACAATATTATCAGAGTGAAACAAAAAAGTAGCGGAAGAAGTAATTGTTAAACAATGAATATACAACAGTGGAAGATAAATAGTGATCACTTTTATAACAGGTGGCCAAATCCAGTTACAATGCATGTATGTAAAAATGATGATACATTTTTTAAAGCGGTACACAGTACAACATGCTTTCAATACAATACAAACGAAATGAAGAAAAGACAGCAAAGGCCGACGGGTGATCTCCTGAGCATCCCAAGCTCCCGCTTGGTCCTTTTCTCCTAACTCCCCAGGTACAAACAGCACAATGGACAACCTAGGTCCTGTAAGCAAGAAGGTCTACTCAGGTACCCTAGTGCAATTGTGGCCCGAGTATGGTGTGAGATAATAATCTAAGTAGGTCGGCACCACCGGTGTCTAACCCAATCCAGACAGTGTGTATTTAATTAAACAATATGCATGTATAGTAGAAAATAAGTAACCATAACAACAAAAAATAACAACACTCGTGCAGGTCCCCAAAGGGAACCTAACGACTATACCTTATTCGGCTCGTTGCTGGGATATCAGTCGGATCATGCCACTATTGTTACATTTAAAAATATTTATATAAGATAGCGTGGGGTAAGCATGCCTCCCTCCCATCAGCTGAAGATAGCAGGCATGAGGTAAGAATGCCTCTCATCCGTAGTATATAGTGGCGATGTAAGAATTCCTCCCGTTCCTAGGAGATACTGGAAAGGGGGTAAGAATTCCTCCCTTCCATCACATTCATTCAAATCGTCATGAGGTATAAATGCGTCTCATCCGTCTCATTCATAACACTGGCATGGGGTATAACTGCTTCCAATCCAAACACATATAGAGTGTAGCGGGAACGATGTAAGAATGCCTCTTGTCCCTGTAAGTCAACTGGAAAGGGGCATAAATGCCCCCCTTCCAGACATGTAATCGTCAATAGAAGTCAACTGGAAAGGGGTAATAATTCCTCCCTTCCAGACATGTATTTATCACTAGGTGGCTTCAGTATGTGCTCACCTTTATTATACTTCATTATGTGGCATCATCATGTGCGCACTCACAAAATAAGCAAGTCTATAATATACTTCTTATGGAATTACCTCATAAGAATTTAATGGTTATAACACAATCACAATCAATCATACAACCCATATCCACGTAAATGGTTGTAATCAAATTCATACAATTATACTTAAGGCAAACCATCTTAAGTATTTATAATATCAGCACTATCATATTTATCATGTTCATACTTAAGGAATCTCCACTTAAGTATCTATATAAAGACATTCACATATTCATTTCCCTAACATAAGGCATGTTCTGTACGTTATTCCAGGGTGTGGTCATACCACCCTAGTCTGCTCATCTCCAGTTTAACCATTTCATTTTAACGGATACATTTATCATTTTTACACAAGTTGGTATAATTCAAAGTAAACATGATATCATCAATCAACACCAAAGCACAACAAGAATCAAGCAAGAAAGTATAAGAATCTACTTCCTACATTTATCTTGAAGACATAGCACATCTGATTGAGGGGATTTATTTTTAAATCCTGAGTTTAGTGACAAAGAAACCATTTTATCTTATTCCTGTAATTCACACTGTTTTCATAGAAGCATTTATACAAGACTAACTTGTAGAAATAACTCTTTACTAATTTTCTTTAAATAAAATGGGAAGGAGAGGGACACTGCCTCAAGGTGGATCCATATGTCCACTCCGATTCTTGGCTCTTTCTAAACAAAGCTTCCGCTTCCACTCACCCCATGAGGCATATGTAATTTCACATACGTATAAGGACAACTAGCCTCTATGCACACTCTCCGCATGGCCATGAGCGTATGCAAGAGGATCGTTACACATATGCTTATACACATAGGGTTGTCTCTACTCACCTATGCAGGCACTTTTTATATATGCAATGGGGACAACTAACCACATACGTGTATATTTGCTGCCATGGACAAATATACGCATGCTGGGGGAACCCACATACATATAAATATGTTCCTATGCTTGTGCATGCAAGTCGCCTAAGCTCTAGAAACTCGAAACGATGCCAAAACCTTCAACGCACTATCAAACAACCACTACGAACATTAAGACACAAGGATAAACAAATTTAGGTGCTGTGAAAACAACCAAAAGAAGTAATCCCTTACCTCAAGCGATATCGGAAGACCAAAATCATATGAAATCCACCTCGCCATCAGCAGAGGATACCATACGCACAACCACGAGGTCCTGAGGGACCTTTCGCATAACCTTAGAGCAGCCGCAACATGAATGAAACCGAAATCAAGAAAACTCCAAACCTAGGGAGATTCATCCAAACCAAAATAGGGCAACGAGAAGACTGAAAATAGGCCAAGGAAGAGAGGAGAGGGTAAGATAATGCTTACGATGGAGGTTTGGAAGAAGAATCCCCAAGAAAACCGGCCGGAGGAGCTCGATCCGGAGGAGGCCATGGAGGGGGCTCGCGTGCGGCTCACGGGAGAGGAGGGGGGCTACGTGCAGGTTGAGTGTGGGTGAGGGAGAGATAGATTAGGTTTTTTATTTATTTTATTTTCTTTTTATTTTAATTTTAATTAAAAACCTAAAACATACCCGAGCTCACGGTTTGACCCGAATGGTTTTCCAAACCGTGAGCAAATCGTGCTGAGTCTTCTGCCTCCAAGAGACTTCTCTCATGGGCTAAGCGTACAGTTTGGGGAAACCGCGTGCAGCCTATGCACACACCACTATCCAACAGATTTGAGCCACATAGTTTAGGCCGCATGACTTGGTCAGCCTGTACACCAACCGTGCGCCCTCTAAACCCCTTTAAAGACATGGTTCTGGCGCTTCTGAAACCCCTCGAGCCACCACTGAAACTTAACGGGCATTCATCCATGTCTAAAAACATTAAAAAGTGGGTTTCAAACCTTCAGAACCTTGTTTCAAAGCCCGATTCTAAAAATGACAGGTTCAGTAATTGAAAAAGTTCAATTTCCCCCACTTTTTAACCCGGTTCAAAACATGGGTCATTCAATATATCCACAGAAAGGGGAGTAGAAATTATGACATAATCAAATTAAAAGTTATTACACACATAATCTTGGAGTAAAATAATCGATAAAGTAGGCGTAAAGCCGAATGAGTGGAAATTAGAATTTAAAATTCCCTTATTGATATGGTAACATACGAAGCATACACCCATGAAAGAAGGATCATAAAATGATGATGTAAATATACATTAATTAATGTATATTACACAATTAATACAAACATGGGCAGTGCAGACACCACATTCAATAAATAAGTGGTGATCAATAGAAATCTCAAGGAATTAAAACTGAGATAAGAAACCCCTTACTTTGTACTTTTTCCTTAGTCGATGGCAGGTCCTCCTCCTGTATAATGGTGGAATAATTGTTATTTAATTATAAAAGGATCAAATACATTAATATGATATCATATATTATCTTTTAACATTGCATTATTAATAATATCTTAGTATTATCGTCATTTCGGGTGTTAACTTACTCGTTTTATTTTATATGTTTTGTTACATAAGTCATGTTTGTTATCAATAGGTTGTATCGTATTCATATACAGAATGATATCATGTACTTAAACATTATTTTTAATCATAAAATGAGTGTTAGACTTGTATGGATACGATTGGGAATGAATCTCATCACGTTCATGGAGACGATAGTCCATACATACACACGAGCAATAATATCATTCTGTTGATATTAAGATCATATATAATTGGATGGTATATCATATATACAGAATCATTATCATTTTATACTTATTATTTACATGTACACATCCTTATTATACCCATCCAAATAATAATGTATTGAATAACAATTAAACCACGATGTGGAGATGGTAGGTCGTACGTACGCACGAATGGTGACATGTCATTCAATGGATGGGTAGAATACTTAATATGGTTGTACCATATTTATAATAACATCACAGTATATAAAATATACTGGATTTATTATTTTAGAATTAAAATAACAAAGAATGAAGAAGTCGAATAATAAAGGAACTTGGAAGAGGTTGGTGAAAACATTACCTCTTCTTCATGTTCTTCCTTTTGATTTGATAAAAAGAGCTACTTAGGATGGATTTCTGATCAAACTAAGGCATCTAGGATGAAGTGAGTGAAGTTGGTAGAATATTTGGTCAGGGTTTGGCCGATCCAAATGGCTTTTAAGGTGTGGATTAAAGGGAAGGGGAAGTGCCCTTTTATAAGAGGGGTGAGGGGAACCTTTAGAAAAGCTAGAAATATTATTTTATAATAAATTCATATTCATGTTCTAATGTCTCCAAAGTGGATTATTTAAAGTTTAAAGTGGGGATGGGTCGAAATGATTTCAACGAAAATATTTTAGATAGATTTTTTTCACTATATGAACCTTATCATTTATATTCAACTCTTAGTTAAATAGTTTGACATTTACCATGTCTATTTGTATTTTTATATTATATAGTCAATAAACATACTATAAACTTCCAAGAGACCCCCATGTGGTCCATTAATAATACAGATATTATTTTATATGTCCTTTGGATTAACCTTAGATTTTTAGGAATAGAATATGAATTAATAATATAATATTTGTTTTAAAAACTCTTTAATGTCAATTTTGACACTATTAGGTATTTAGTTTTCGATAATTTCATATAAGAATTATTACATCGAAAAAAATGTATATAACCATGCCTAATATTTCATATTAATCTATAAAATTATTTTAATTCTTAAAAAGTCTCAAATTACATTTATTTTGATATTTATAATGTCATTTGTTTTAATATTTAATTAATTAGGTAATTACTGCATTACCATTGTGTCATAAGTAAATTAAATTATATAATTAATAAAAATTATAAATAAAATACCATTATGTAGGAAATAGTTTTATCTTTATAACTAATGTTTATAATCTAATTTATCTTATGTATAACCCTATATTAAAAAAAAATTAGTTATTAAACTTTGATTTGAAATCATTTAACTCTTCATTGAATTAAATAATAATAAATGTCCTAATCTAATCCAAGTGGACCTAAATGATAATATTTTATTCCTATGGTTTCTTTTGGTCGATATAAACTTTTCCAATAGAATTAGGACAGGTGTTACGATAATATTAATATCATTTTTACCCTTAATTACTCTATTTACTTTTAACTGTGGTTAAAAAATTAAAAAGTTACCATTCACAAAAAATTATTATTATCCTATTGAACCACATTTTACTCCTTGATATTAACCATGTATCTCATATTTTCTCAATTCAATCACATAAGTGGTAAAATTATATTTTATGTGAATTTGCAAATTTTCCTAGGAGATTGGTAAAAGACGATGAAACGTTCAATAATTTTTTTATATTTCTAGAATTATTATAAACTAACTCCAATGGATTACATTGAACATATATAGGTATTTGGTATCTATTTTTACATAAATTAAATTTAAATAAAATAAATAATTATTTAAATAAAAATCGGTTTTAATCTATAACACAGTGTTTTTCACTATTCATCAAAAATTGAATGTTTTCAGAAAAATACCAAAATTTCACCCTAGGCTAATTTTGATATTCCGAATCCAAAAATAAAGTCCATTTTAAAAGTTAAAATTTATATAATTTCAAAAGTGGGTATTACTATAGATATGGCTAGTTTGATTGGTTGTGGAATTTTAGAACACAAAGTTGCATACAACACATGCTACTGTATTATTCAAAGAGAACCATACCGTGGAAGCTAGTGGTGTTAAAATAAGGCTATCCAAATGATGAGTGATCAGCTTCACTCTCCTCTGGTTAATTCCATCATGTGCTGCAATGGCTCCCTACTCACTCGTGAAGGTAAATCTAGTCCCATCAATGCGGACACACCACACTTTGTGACTAATACATTAGATCTGGGCATGGACTGTAGATAACTAATCCATACCCCTGATGACATCGTAAGGACTCGACGATGCTACTAGGAGATCACAGTCGAATCTCTTTCCTCTTAGGGTAAGCTCACACTGTCATCACCTATGTGTAATCATTTAATCCTCTCCCATATGAGTCTCTAGCCATAAGGATTGAGCCAATGACTCCACCGAAATCCTCTAGCCCTTAATGAGGGAAGTGGAAATAAAATAATGATGGGAACCAGTTTCTATATGTACTGCAGCTATGGTGTTGTTGACATAGATCATACCTCACATCATCTGTAAAGCATCGTGGTCATTGGCCACAGTTGCCTGGAGCTGAGCTTACCCATGTCCACCTGCTCTCTATGGTCGGGGTGGACCACCTAGTGGTGGTTACGTTAACATCTTGAATCATCGCCCACCACTAGCAACATGACCATCTCCTATGCCACGTCTTCCTTCTCCTTGCGAAACTCCTTGGTTGAACCTCTGTCTCTGACTGGTCGACCCTTCGACCGTATATTGATCATCTAAACGGTGGGTCGGGCAGTCATGAGCCATGTGACCCTACCCACCAAATGTGTAATGCTACCTGCACCACACATTATTTTCTCTATCTTGGGTGCCCCACATAACCGACCATGAATCCTGCAGTCATCCCCATGAGGGTCTAGTACTTTTGGACCTCTATGAAATATGTCTACTACCAGCTGCATAAGACTATGATATGTGATGTCTGATGGTTGGTCCCTATATTGGTGACTGATCATCAAGAAATATCTCTACTAATAGGGCTCTCTCTAACTCCCTCACCTGCATCGGGATGTTTAGAGAAATAATTGAAGCCCCGATCTCCCACCTGAGTACCTGCTCGAAGGTTCGGGCCCGGAAGAATGGGTCCCACACCATATCAACGGAGTAGCATGAGAGGTCGGTGACCCTCTCTGAGTACTAAGGCATAGTCATGCTTCCCTACTACAGATGAAGAAGCTCATGTATGTGCACTTCAGGAAGGGTCTCTAGGAAAAACTCTGTCTGAAACAGGCTCTCGAAGTTTGCATTGAGAAAAGATGCCTCATCATGTACCTAGAGAATCTAGCTCCACCATCTGCCTATGGTTTCCTGTTAAAGGCTGGAAGCAAGGATCATTATGTGATTATCTGGTTTCCCTACACATTTGAAGACTCTCACCACTGCCACTTGCCAATCCTCAGCCGCTTGTGTGTCTATCTCACCCCAGAACCTGGGTGGCGTTCGGCGCTAGAACTCATGAAATGCACTCAAGCGGTGTACACTCTCCGTTGTTGGGGCTGGTGGCATTGATGACCCAACAGGTAATGGAACCACTGGTGCCTCTGATGGTACCTCTAATGATAAAGGGCCCTACACTGAGGCCTCGTCTCTCGGTTGGCTGTCGTCACATACTCTTCCTGGAAGTCTAGCTTACTATCTAAGTGGAGGTATCCTAAAATGGTACAGGTGCGACACAGTCAATAAGTTATAAATGGTGAGCTGACTCAAGAAGTCAAAAAGAAATCTTTTCAAGACACACATTCAATCTTTGTTTTAGTGCACGAAGTCTGAAACCATAATTCATGGTCCTCGTGTATGAATACGTCGTCCACCACACCAACACCAGATTCCCTAAACGGATAACCACAATCAAAACTCCTAACACTATTTCTGTTAAAATATCAGAGTCCAATGTTGTATGTTAGAACCAACTACTATGATTCCAATTTTTCACGACCCGTCCCTCGGGGCCTGTCTCGTGACTACCCCAAGCCTGCCTTCCTTAGGTCAGGGGCTGGAAACTAGCACAGAAAACGCAAATTCCCTAAAACAGGGAAGGTGATGCCTTTATAACCTATAAACTCACAAAACATGGAACAATGTTGGATACAAGCACAATGTAAAACTATATAGTAAACAAGGTGTGTACATAATGAAAAATGGGAAGAATACAATCCCAACTAGAAATACAAGAAAACTGGGAAGTACAAGTAAACTAGAAGAGCACCTGTGAACACCTGCCAAGGATCCTACCTGAAGGGTGGGTACAGCTCTTGAATGGTCGTCACTATAGTATGCCTCATCTAATGTTCACCTCTGAGCTACCTCCAGTCTTGGTCTCCTCAATCTCGAACAATGTTGTCTGTTTTCAACACCAAACACAACATGGTGCGAGCATAGCCCATACAGGGGTGAGTAAAAAGATACACGGTAGGGACCGTGAGACCCTCGGAGGCCTCATAGAATCCACGAAGTATAAACCACAAATCACGAATACAACAGAAAACTATAATTAGTTATATTCCCATACATATACCTAAGTTGTCGAGTAAACCCATCTCAATCACGAGGAAAGAAAAGGCCCAACTCAAAAGGCCAATGCTCAACTATCCTATGAAGGAAAGAATACCACGAAGGCAACACCACGAAGGTAAGTACCACAAAGGTAACACCACATAGAAGAATACCACAAAGGTATCACAATGAATGTATGAATCACAAAGGTACGCGACAAATATTATGACCACACATGAAAAGAATCAACTTGAATTAGTTATAACTTAGGTATGGTAGTAAGTATTATTAGATGTAACTACTGAATCATCTTTCTCTATTTAGAGGGAGACCCACGTAGGATCCTAAATCATTAGACCCACGTAGGATCCTAGCATAACAGACCCATGTAGTATCATATAGTAGTCTCAAGTGGATTCCTAGAGTGGATATAAGTGGGATTCTAGAAAACAGACCCACGTTGGATCCCAAACCACAGACCCACATAGGATCCTAAGGCACATGCCCACATAGGACCCCTTTCTCATCTTACATCCAGCTATAGGTTTCCTGCACTAAGATAGCTTGATTCTGGGAGGGCCTCTACTCAATCCAAAATTCAATAATCCAACTGAAATGTGGTCCAACGAAGAATTATCCCAATGGACCACAACATAATAGGGGTCTCAACGAAAAAGACTGTGTGTCATTCAGATGCCCGGTCAGAATGTTATTGGCCTTTTAGTCCCGAGGGCCCGGTTGGGTTTGTGTTCGATCAAACCCAGCCATACCCTGACATTATCCAAATCTCAAATGGGATATACTAAATGAACTATCTCTATCCAAGGTTCCGGGTTCCATAGACGGTTCGTCAAACAGATGCACTTAGCTCATGTTATGGCCCTATGAGTGGAAATGAGTTGAAGCTGCTCTGGGTCCGGTCCGACCCCGTCGATCCGACCCTGGGTTCGACCTCTTCCACTGGGTCAGCACAACCATGCTGGGTGGCCCGCGATGGGAGGCCCGCACTAGGTAGGCTATTGGTGGCCTGCTGGCCCACGGGTTGGTGGCCCCGCGGTGGGGCCCACCCTAGCCGCCACCCAAGGGGGAGGTGCCCCTTGGGTACCTTAACGGATGGACTGTCCAGGTTGGGTGACCGACCGGATGGTGCAGCATGGCACCGGAAGTTGACACTCTAGACCCCAGGTCTCTCTCGATTCCCCGGTTGGCCAGACAGCCCGCCCTCCCACGGGGCGTGGTCACTTGCCACACCACCACCGGCGGCCGGTGGCGAGCTGGCCGCACTCCTTCGCCTCTACGGCATCGTTCCGCGACCCCTACATGCCAGGCGACATGGAAACGCGTCGCCACCCCTCTTCACATGGCCGGTCATGCGTCGGAAAGTGCCCTTGCTCAACCGTGAATGACGAACCACTTCCATCCTCCAGCGGCGCGGTTGCACCGACGCCGTCTTTGCGGCTGGCAAGAGTATCGGCCACTACTCCCGAGACCTACCGACACGAGTTACCAGCACATGTTACTGTCCTCCACTATTGCGAAGAACGTTTCAACAAGGATTATGGAGAGGGATCATGCCATGTTTATTTGGCTCGTACCCTCCTCGTAAGATTTGTAGCACTCAACTCATGGTAAAATATTCAACATAAAAGAAATTAATGATGAATAATTAAAAACAAACCCCTACCTTGTCATTCAATGGAGCTGTCGAGATGTAGAAGATGAAGTCGATGATGGGGGAATCAACATTCATTTCTCAAGCTACAAGCTTCTGAAGTCGAGCTCGGGGTTGGATCCTCATTCTTCATTAGGGATCCTTAGACGGATTTCTTTGTTGGAGAAAGTATTCTTCATTGGAGATATCATTTCTCCATAATTCTCCCAAGCTCATTTGCCAATGAAATCCTACAACCAAACAAAAAATGAGGAGCCAACATATCGAAAATCAGTCTAACAATTAATTAATGTTGTCATAATTAATGAATTGATGATGGAATAATTTTCCAAGGAGATTTAAAAAGATTTCCCATATTAAGAGGGGTTCGGGTGGTCCTCACCACCATGAATTCCAATTGGGAGGTTTTGTAGCTTGGGTGTTCCCCACCACCATAACTCAAAAATAGTGGTTTAAAAATGGGAAATAAAATGTTAATTATATTCTTCTTCTTCTTCCACGTAAAATAGATAAACTAAATTCCTCATTCAACCTACAGTTGTCGAGGTGAAGGTCTCCTTGAGCGAATATCGGTGCTGTGAGTTCAACGGTACCCTCAGATTTCAATTTTGAGCAGCGGTTCATAAGTTATAAAACCCCACTCCCACTTTTACTGAACATACCTATAAAAAGTTTAGAAATTCATTATGGGCACTCCGGGCCTCGAAAAAATGCGCCGTCGATTTGCACAGACTCCTAATATTCCCATATCTTGGAATTCCTGGGTCTTTACATGTATATAAATGTTGAATTTGAAATATGTTTTTAAATCATTAATTCGGTATACAATGAATGGTTTTTATGAAATAATGGGTGGGACCATATATGGATAATGCCCTCGATGAATCTGTAGTATCCTGCGATGAATTATATATACATATTATATGGGCTTTACCCATAATGAATAAAATATCTTTTAAATGGTCTTGAAAGTATTTTTTCATGTTCCATATAGATGATTTCCAATGATTATATATTTATTTCTCTTAGTAATCAATTATTATTATATATGTGATTTTCATTTTGAAAAATATTTTGATGCATTTCATAATACGTTTATTGATTAAATGGAATGTCTTTTCACTCATACACATTACCCTATTGACTATGCTATTTGATTCATTATTTTTCTACAGTATTTAACTCTTAATGACTGCTCGGTATCACCCTTATTTTGATTCCATTCACCAAGCTATGATGAATAGAATTTTGAATGAGTTCAGGGATAACAATTACATTCCATTTTAATGTAATTTTTTAATTACCAATTTAATAAAGGTACCACTTTTGTATCTAGTTATTCAAAAATAATGAACAAATTTTCCCTTTAGTATTTGAATGTCATGACCATTACCCTCAAACAAATTATAGAAGGGGGTCCGGGAATCGGGGGTTGGGTTTGATAAAGTTGGTATTAGATGAAGTTTAGTAAAATCCTTGTGAACTATAATTTAAAATAAATAATGTGAGAATTATGATAACTTATTTTAGTAAATGAAAACATTTACCATTAGTGTAATTTTTATTTTGTGGCACAATACACATTATGTTAATGGGATAACTCATTTTGGACCATTATTTATTGATAGATCCTAGTGGAACAATGGGAATCAACAACTGTAGAAAATGTAGGGATTTTTCCACTGCGAAATCCAACATAAGTAGTATTGGAGCATAGTAGGTCCTTGATATATTTGGCTATCTTTATTAGTATATAATAAATAACTATGCTACAACTATTTTTTATCTATTAATGTGATATAATCCCCATTATTTTTGGAGGAGTAGTAATCTAGTGGTTACTGAGAAGTGGATCATATCCCATGAAATGTTATATCTATAATTAAGGATAAATGAAAATGAAAAGGCAGTACTTGTAGTATATTATCTCAATGGTGATTTTAATCAATTGTTTTCATTGATCTTGAATAAATTGTAGGAATATGAAATAGATCCTATGGAATGGGGTGATTTTAGGGAAACATTATTCAAAAAACATATCTCTTAATCAACGAATTGAAATGAAGAAATAATTCCTCTTCTTAATGGAAAATGATGATATGAGTGTCATCGATTATGAGGCATCCTTTAGAATACTATCCAAGTATTCTTTATATTACATACATTATTTGTAAAACAATATAGATCATTTCATTGAAGGTCTTATGAAAAATCTCAAAACAGAACTGGATTTTCATATATTTTCCTCATATGATGAAATAGTATTAATTTACCTTAAAAAAATAATGAATATTATAGATTATATATGTTTAAAGAAACTACATAGAAGAATATGTTATTTTAGTACCATGACAAAGTTAAAACATCAAATAATAATTGGGGAAAAAAATTCAATCTTGTGAAAATTATGCGATGAAAAATCCAATAAAATTCCAAATGGGAAAAGGACAATGTTACAAGTGTGGGGAGAAGTGTCATTTATATCTTTAGTGGAAGGCAAGAAAACTAATGATATATAGTGATCCAAATAATTTTAAATTGTGCATTATTCAAACCAAGGTACCATGTGTTAAGGGAATTTACCACATACGAGGCCAAGGGGAGATTGTCATGATTATGAAATCACATATTTTCAAAGAACGAACTCAACATGAGATAAAGATGATGGCTTGAGTTACTCAAGGAATATGATT
Organism: Viscum album; assembly: GCA_963277665.1. NCBI lineage: Eukaryota > Viridiplantae > Streptophyta > Magnoliopsida > Santalales > Viscaceae > Viscum > Viscum album. Next base: position 2,129,571,654 of record OY728119.1, read on the forward strand.
CCTCAATACACTACCACTAAACAAAAGAAAATAAGGTAGATGATTCATTAATCAGGATGGAACATGGACTTTTGGAACTAATTAGGATTTGTAGAGATCCTATGTTCATAATTTCATTAAATATGGATATGGAAATTATTAAGGAAGTGGAGGAACCACTCTTTTTTTAAATGATCATGGAAGAATATTTTCTAAATTATTAAATTATCTCAATCATATGAATATAATTTTTGTAATAAAATTAATTTTGTGAATGATGGAAAATTGGAAGGCTTTGATTGTTAATATGGGGTTATAATGTTTTTAAATAGGTTATATGTTCCATCAATACATGAGATTAAGAGGGAACTATTATATGATCCCTATATCTAAAATTACATTATACACCCTGGTAGTACCATGATGTATAGAGATTTGAAGGTTCATTTTTGGTGGGATAATTTGTAGCGATAAATTGCTGACTAAGTGTAAATATGATCATTATTTATATAAGTATATCATCCTAGATATGTCATGGAACAATGATTATTCCTCTGTGGATGTGGGATTATATTATTTTGGACTTTCTCATATAACAAACAAGGACACCGAGAATAAATGATATGATATAGGTTTTTGTCAACCACTTTACAAAATCAACACATTTTTTTGATATTATAGAATATTTAACTATTAAACACCTGGAAAGACTTTTTATTAATGAATTTTTAAGAAACTGATTTGACCCACTATCGATTTTCTCTAAGTGAGGTCCTCATTTTACATCAAAAATCTAGAGAATAATTTTTATGGCTCAAGATACAGAGCACAATTTAAGCACCACATACATCCTCAAAATGATTAGGATAATATAAAATGACTATTAAATCATTAAAACCCCATTGAGATCTTTCCCACTTTAGTTTAATGTTATATGTGATCAATATTTATATTTATTATAGTTTACCTACACTAATAGTTTCCATTCTAGTTTTCAAATGGATCTATATGAAACATTATACGGAAAAATATTTCACACCACAACATGTTGGGATTAAGTTTGTGAAAGGAATATTATAGGACGAGAAATATTTAATGAGATAATTATAATGTTAAATACTATTCACGATCAGATTGAATCAAGGAAAATGAGTTGTTGCTAAAAATCAAAGAATGTATTTGGAATTTCAAGTTGGAGATCAAGTCTTTTTGAACGTATCTCTACTGAGGGGTGTTATATGTTTTTGTATGGAAGGAAAATTCAGTCCCAGGTATATTGAGAAATTCATTTTTCATGAAGGAATTAGAGATATAACATACTGATTAGAAAATCCAAAAGCCTCTCTAATATTCATTATGTATTCTATATTTCATTGTTAAGGATGTACATGAAATACCAAACACATGTAGTCACCTATAATGAAATTCCAAAGGAATGTGATATATCATAAAGTGAAGACTCATTCTGTATTCTTAGCATTATAGGGGAATTATTAAAGAATCTGTTGACTCAACTGGTAATGGTAATTTATAGAAACCCTAAAATGGAATAAGAAACATGGGAACAAAAGGATGTTATGATAAATAGAAACCCTCATATATTTAGTAGGTAATATTCATGAAAATCTTGAGGATGAAATTTTTATGAGAGAAGACTATAATAACCTTTTATATTAAATTAAGCCTCTCCTACATAAATCCAATTTATTTGATAGCTTACACTGCACAAAACACAGAGTTTAAAACCAATGATATACTATTTTAAATGTTACTGTTATAACCTAGATGTTAAATTGGAAGGATTGAATAGTACAAACCACAACATGTAATTTATATATTATATACTGAATCAAATATTTTTATATTCAATATAAATTTTTCTATAGTCATAGCTTAAGAATAAATCCAATTTTTTGTAGAAAGAAATATATTTTTCTTCATATAGTCATATCACCTTTTAATTGAAAACTTATATTAAAAATTAATTTTTAAACTATTCTAAATTATATTGCACAAAATAAGCTTCATTATTAAAATTGAAATGTAAAAATGGTATTAGGGTGATTTTTTTATTTTTTTGAAGATATTTTTTTCTAGTGAATAGTGAAAACACTATTGTTTCTAAATAATCAATTTTTTAATATTAATAGTTTGTTTATGATTTTAATTTCATCTTAATATTAATTAAATACTTCCTACTTATAAATAATTTTATTTTTTTCATCTTTATATATTATTTTTGTCATAATTTCATTTTTGTGATTAATAATGCATTTTCAAAAAAAATATTTTTAATTGCATTATGTCAGTTTGAATTTAAAATAAATTTAATCACGTCAATGTTTTTAATATTTAAAATTGGATGTATTATGTATATTCACAATTTCTAGATTTATTAAACAGGTTTATTTTATTTTTGATCAATATGAATACTAAAATATGTAAAAAAATATAACTATAAAGGGTAAATTTGGTAATTTATATTTAAAATAAAGTGATATGGATTATAAAATTAAACCAAAACATTTCATAGATTTATTTTAGGATTTTTATTCAGCACATAAAAAATAATTTTCAAATAGGATTTATTTAATGGACCATTTATCTTGAGAATTGTTTTATATAATTTTAATTAAAGGAATTCCCAAATGTCACATTCTTTGTCATGTATATCTATTATGTATCTACATGTGAAAAAAATTGTCTTTAATGAATATAAATTTCAATTTTGTACATAATAGAACCATTTTAATTATATAAATTTATTGAATATATTTTGGAACCATTTGGAAAACATTAGGATATTTACAAAATTTTCTTTAATTAAAAGACAAAGATATCACATTCATATTTTCATAACTATATTGTTTTAAATATCATGTTATTCATAATATATCATTGATAATAGAGACAATTATTAAATTTAATAGGTTATTATAAAACATTATTATTATTCTTTAAATTTTATCCAATATATAATTACCATAAATAATTAGACAATTAGGATCCAATAATTGTTTTATTACTGAAATAATCAAAAAATAATATTAAAAATATAAAATAAATATAATATGAATTAATTATGGTTAAATATAAATTTTATACATTATTTTGACATATTTATTGTGAATGAAATATTTTGGTCAAAGTTATCTTACTTTTATGTTTTCCTTAAGGAAAATGTATTGAACATTGGAAAAATTGACACTAAGGATATATCATTAAAATAATAAATTAATATTTTTTTAAAAATCCCCAAAAAATCACTAAAAATATTTTTTTTATTTCCTCTAAAATATCAAAATCTATTCATTTAAGGCCCAATAGAAATTTTATAATTAAAATTTTCAACCTTTTAATAATATATTCATTATTACCATAAATAAAAATAAATTATTTTATTTAAAGTCAATCAAAATGATAAGGATAAAATTAACGCCAAAATATGGAAAAATGTTATTAGATGATGATATTACAACATTTTCACATATTTAATTTAAATACTTGTACATTTTATTGTATTTGTATAAAAAATGAATTTTTAATAATTTTGTATTTTGAGGATTTCCAATGGTGCCCCTCACCTCAATTATAAAAGGGAACTCATTAATTAATTGAATTTCACAACCCTGAGCCTCATAGATCAAACAATTAATACCATTTTCTTCTCATAAAATAAATTTACATGTTCTATAGAATGTGGTACTCTGAAATTACTAACTCTTGATCCTTTTAGAACAAATCTAAAAGAAGACTGGTGATGAAGAGGTAATAATTTTGAGAAAAAGATTCAAATAAATTTATTCTATTAATTCCTATTGATTTGTTCTTTCCCATATGAAATAATAAATATATTATAAAATATAAAGTCATATGTTATTATTTTTATGAATCAATCATATTCTATTTTTTATCCATCTTTTGAAAAATGAAAGTACCGCACATGCGTAAAATGGTTTACCATCTCCATGTAGTGGTGTCATTCATTTTATATATTAATAATTCAAGAATAGATATAAAATTTTATTTAATGGTTAAATGTTATGTTAATGACATTGTTTTTATTATGTACAAGTTTGATCTATAGGCTATATATGATAACCAATACTTTAAAGGCAAAACAAGCATAAGAAACAATGCAATTAATGTCTAAAATAGTGAAATGAATAAATATTATTAATCAAAAAGTGGTAAAATGTTATAAGTTGTAATATGTGATATAATAAATCTTAATAATATTATATTATATGATAAAAATATTATTAAACCCATTATATATGACGTTTGGACCCATACAATTGAAATCAAACCTAAGGTAAGGGATTTAATAATTTGATTTTCATTCATTGGGTTAAACTTATATATTATTTGTTATTTGTACCAATAATATGTGTTAAATTACCTATGATTGATTTATACATTATATAAACATTTCTTTTGAAGATTTAAATTTTTCAATACAATTATTTCATTGATTTATCATGACATCAATGACATGCACTTTGTAAGGGGATTTCTCATCTAAATTTTTACTTCTACGAGATATTTACTTTAATAACTACTAATTTACATATGTGTAGAGTATAAATACTTTAAATTTGGTATATCATTTAATTAATATCATTATTATAAGAGTATTCAAATGTTTCAAAGTATTATTAGAAACTTTAATTTCAAAATCTAATTTTAAATCATTTAATAGATATATAATGAATGATTTAAACTCAATAATGGATGGGTTCCATATTTTGAAAATCCACTACATGTGTTGGTTGTCTCATGAGATGAATATTGTGACTAAATTATATATGATTTTAAATAATTTTTAAGCATTCAATTGAAAGGTCTTAACTCTAATGGTTCATGTTAGATACATGACATCAAAGGAATAAGAATTCCGTTATTTTAGTTTTCAATTAGTATTATCCAGGATATTTTCACTATTAAAAAATCTCTGGACACATTTCATATAAGTTTATTAATTTAATTGCATGTTTTTTTAGTTATTCTCTTTCCATATTGATTTTGCGAATTGATAAACTATGGCTTCTGTTGAACTTATATCTTACCATATACTCATGGTCACACTTATTTTGTTTCCGTCTATTATGTTATAATGAAGATAACATTGAATGATTTAATGTATGAAAATTATATTCCAATATTATGAATTTTTTTAATAACTAGTGTAATAAGGGTACCATGTATGTATCTAGTTCAACAAGTCTACTAAACTATTAGAAACATTGGGATTTGTGTTTTATAGCAATGAAAACGTAATAAAGTAATGCACCACATCCATGTTACTAGGTTTAGATTATATATAATAAAAACCAATGTTGATAGGATTTTTAAATATCATTCCTAATATGACATATTCTGTGGTCCCACTATTGAGTGTGATAAGATTCATGTGATCTATAATATTTATCTGTTTCCAAAAATTGGTTTTTATACTCTAAAACATATATTCCATGATTTATATTTCCTATATCATAAAATATAAAATCCTTGAAAAACATGAAACATTTACCTCAAATTTCAAAAAAAAACCACCTATATCAAAAAAATGAAAAAAATAATGTTTCTAGTAAAAATTAGCGCAAAATAAAAGTTCATAAAATATTAGATCAATAGGGAAATAAAATTGAGATTAAAGTATCCAATAGACAATGTAGTGAGTATAGATCTGTTAGAGGATCATAGATCCTGCTCTCATTGGGAAACACATTTGAATCCACTTGGTTATTATATATTAATAAACATATGGGCACTAAATTAAGTATATAATAAATAATTTGTAGATAAAATAATATTTTACTCAATAATAAATTCACATAAATCCTTCCCCTTCTTTTTTCCAATGGTTTTGTTTTACTTCGAGTGTCCCTTCATTCCAATTTCAAAATAGATAACATCCATCTCCCATTTACCCATTTATTTTCCTCATCATGGTTATGCATTTTGAATATGGATTATACATAGTGTTTTTATTTTGGAGTTTTACCTCTCCCATAGTCATTTTCTCCATATGTATAACAGATTTTCTATTCTTCATATCATTATCGATATTATAAAGTAGATTTTGAAGATTTGAGAGGGACTTCTCAATGTTTCTCATGATAAAATGCACAACAATTTTAGACAAACATTACTGGGGTGAATAAATTATGTGATCATTTTGAAGATCATTATGAATTATAAACATTAAAATTTATATATTTTTCCACATGCCAATCATGGGGCATAGAAAAAGAAAATTTCTAAATATTTTCCTAGTGCATAAAATTAGTGGAACAGAGTATTCTAATTTAGAGATTTTCTTGGTTCATATTCATACATAATAAATTCACCAAAACAATAACTGTTTTTTTAAACTTATTCTATAAAATCGATGAAATTTTTTAGTTTTTATAATTTTTTAAATAATAAAATAAAATGAAATTATTAATTTCCATTAAATGAAAACATAATGTGATTATAAATATTGAAATTGTTCCTAGGTTTGGTTTCTTGTTCTATTATTTTTCATCTTTATCTATATAAATTTATTTTGATAGTACAACTATAAAATATCATGAATGAATTAAAATCTATCTGTTCATTGTTGAGAAATATCAAATTCCTACGATATCTAAATTCTACCACCTCTTGTAATCAAAGAGGATTGAGAGCCTCAATATAGTGTATAATATCTTCCAAGGCCTATCACCATCCCATTTCATTTCATCAATTGATCAGCTCAAATCCACCATGTGAAGAACATATATTCAATGAAAGGGTGGGAATAAAATAAAACAAAATAATATAAAAATAATTTATTCTCAATAAATGGTGAACAAATACACACCAGGCATACCACATTTATCTATCATAAACACTAAATAAACAATAATAAATATTTTAAGAGCACCTACCCTCCACATATCCATGCATCAAGTAATCCCCTAATTTTGAAGGGTAATATGTCACAAAGGTAGATATATGATAGAGAGGATATTAATAAAATAAAAATGAAAATATAAAAAAGAATAATAAAGAGAATAATAAATAAAACACATGAAATAATAACAATAGATAAATTATGGAGATAAAGATAAGAATAAGTATAAAATAAAATAAAACAAAAATGAAAACGAAAAAATGGAGGAGGTAGAAGAAGAAGAAAAATGGTGTAATACAATTGTCAAGAAAACAATATTAATGAATTATTTTTATCAAATTAATATTATAGAATAAATATGGAAAAAATGAATAAAAAATAAAAATAAAATAAATCAATCAAAAAATGGGTAGAGGGATGGTCGATCATCCAACAGCCTCCTCTCTGAGGTTTCGAAATCACAACAGTAGTAAGGTATCCTTTTTTTTAAGATATATGAAAAGTCTTGGCCACAAATTCCTTTGAATCTACACCTAATAATGGGATTTAAATGTTTGAATGTCAAAATTTTACAAACTTTTTTGAGACATACTCGTTTTATCTATTGAAAATTCTAAAAGAATCAGGTGTTTGAACATTATATCAGTTTGAAATGCATGGCAGAAGCTCCCTTGTATCATGTTTCATTCATGGAGGTTTTATATGTTGTAGTGAGGTAGTGGAACATGAGCATGAGAGTAGTAACCAAGCTTATCGTTCATTCATCCATGACAATGGTAGGGTGATGCCCCAAAATTCCATTATCTAGATTGATCAAGGTGGGGAAAGTGATTATGGTGACTCATGGTGGTGAAAATAGTGGGAGGGGATGATATCTACCTTCCCTAGTCCTAGAAGTTGAATCTATCTTGAATTTTTAGCTGGAGGTGGCGTCATGTAGGTGTAGCATGCTGGCGAGCTCGGTGGAGGAATGTGATTGAATGAGGCCACACAAATGAAGGGATATGGTACTGTTTTATTAAAAAAAGATTATTACAGCTACAGAATTGTCCCATATCAGAATGGATAGTGAAGGATGTGTTATTATAAATAAAAAATTTTGGATTCCACTAATAAAAATCACATACTGGGGTGGGAACCTTGTTTCGATTTCACACACTAAACATATATTCTAACCAACATGCGGATCGAGTGGGCTTAGTCCCGACAAATGCATGTGAGAACTAATAGTCTCACTCCTCCGAGACATAGTCGGTATTCCCATCAGAAAACCATGTACATCCATCATTATTATACTATCATTTTGGAATGATACCATTTTGGTTCAAGGAGGGCTATATTTTAGTACTTTTTTTACACATGAAATTTAATATCACATACAAAAAATTTTAATAAAACCTTAAAAATTTACAAATATAAGTATTCATAAATAAATTTAATAAAATAATTCATTTAAACATTATATTTAAATGCATTTTACATATAGATTAAAAATATCTATTAATTTATGTAAATAATTAATATCATGGTAATATTGATTAAAAAGTCATATAAAAGCATTTAAAATGGTTAAAATAATTATATGATAAAAATTGTGTGTCAAATTTCCCCACAATAAAACCATTCCTATCCTTGAGAAATAAATAAAAATAATTGAATAATAATGGGAAATATATTTATCAATGTTAATATTTGTAAAAAATAAAATAAAAAAAATTTCAATGATAAATGGATTTTTCAAATTCCGCATGAAATAAAAACTTTATTTCTCAATTTTTTACTGATTAATCAATTAAGAATTTCACATTTCCCTTAAGAAAAATTATGCATCTTATTTTTTCATCCATTCATGACCGATAATTTATTGTTACTAAACATTCAAAATAATTTTTTACCATACCATTGAATATTTTACCTTATCTCTCATGATACACATTCCGATAGTATAATTCTTATATCACAAGAACTGCACATTGTCCATCAGCTTATAAATAAACCACTTTCTCCACTTGGTAAGGACAATTAGAACAAAAAATCATGAGATTTTTTCAATAATGGCTCAAATAAATATGATTCTATAGGTTAGTAATATTTGATATAACAAATTAAAGCACATAAAAAATAATTATATCTAATGTACAATGTGTAATATTAAAAGTATGTGTAATGTTATTTTCCCTTACAAGTATGACATCTCCCACTAATTGTCCTCAAGGTGAGGTCATTAATGAAGAAACTATTATAAAATATATTCTCCTTATTGAGGTTATTATTGTTTTATTTTCTTATATATATATATTGAAAATACATTTTTATAATTTTTTTCTTTTCATTTTTGATATATATTCTTGTAATAAAACTCACATCTACCACCTAATAACATATTATATAAAATCATTGGACTAGTAATGTTGATTTTTGATGCTCCAAGTCACTTCCCATTCCTTTTTTTTGGAATATAAGACTATAATGTACATTGAATGAATCATAATACATCTTTAGTACTTACAAATAATAGCAGCACACATCTTACTTACAATTTACTTCATACACTTCACCATTACACCATTCACCCACATGATTTCACATATGAACATCTTGAAAATACTAAAAGGAGGGTAGAAATGTAAAAATTTCTTTTAATATAGATCATTCTTAACAAGTCCATTCATGGTATCTATGGGATAAAAAAATATTTTTGTAATGGTGATATCAAGGATAAGGTATTATCAATAGATTACTCAATAATTTTAAATTTTATTTTTCATATTTAATATCTTTTACATGTTTTAATGCAATTTCTATCATGAAGAATGTACTATGATCACATAAGAAATATGGTCAAGAAAAAATATGAAATATTTGGTTAAGAAAATCTCTCAGGAATGTGACTTTTGATTTAGAAGAATCAATTATAGAATGAATAATAATAACAGTTCAATTTTAATTAATTTAATATTTAAAAATTGTGAAAAGATATATGTAAATTTAATTTTCATGAATCAAAACATTTCCATAAATCATGAGTCCGGATTTTAATATCCATTAATCACATTAATTATTTAATTCACCATTTTACTCAACCAATAACATTATAATTAAAATCTAAGTCATGAAATCATATGATTCATAAGAAAATCATATCAACAATATTGTTAATGTTATGTTTTAATTAAAATATAGTAATTCAATTTACAGTTTTAAGATCAATAGAAAAAAATGTAGGGAGGTTAAAAGACAAAAATTATAAGTGAATGACCATTTAAAATGAATCTACTAATCCTGCTCAATTAAATTATTCTGGTGAGATTCCATGTGTGGTCATGGTCTTACAACAGTAAGTCACTCAATTAAAGCACAATTTACATGTCACTATTGCTAAAAACAATTATAGCGGGGCTAGACTACATTCTAAAATATTAATATTGAAATCAAAAATAACTAAAAGGAAATAAATATAAGTCTTGGAATAATAAAAAATTTGGGAACCCAATTTTTCTACCTCTATGATTGGAGTATAATATGAAATCCATAATCATTTTATGGGTTGATATTTTTGGATTTGAAATACCACATGTGGATTTTCCCAAAGTTCAATTCTTCATTATGGGGAAAGAATAATATATTTGTAGAGTATACTAGATATTCCACCTTAAAAATTAAATGTATCAAGAATTTAGGGGGTATAATGATGTACAGATCATCCTCATTCTTGGTTTCTACTTGTGAAAAATCATCTTTATTGTCCAATGCTTTCCCAATAGGTATTTTATCAATTTAATGATAAAAGGGAAAGTAATCATGTATTTATACATGATTAAAACTTAAATATGAATTATCAATAATAGAATTATACCTTTCAATGTGAGAAGATTGTATCTTTTATTCCTATGGCCCAGTTACTTGGACATCGTCATAGGATTCTTCAAATGCATGTTCAATAAAAACATTGAGCTCCATGTATTCTTCACTAGGTTCAGGTGTTGTTTTTTTATAATCCTTTATGGAAAAATATATATTTGAAAAAATAGGAAAATTAAATGTATATTAGAGTGATACTATTATTAGATTCTATAAAATTTAATAATAATGAATTCAGAATAATATTATCTCCTATAGTTAATAACAGTACAATGACTTCTTCATCAGGATGGTCCTCTTGAACTTGGATATGAGTGGATGAAAGTGGGTAGTCAGGATCTTTCATCTTTTCATAGAAATATACTGCTTTGGTGGCTTTACACTCTTTCATGTATAGATAAAAGTAGAGTGGTGTTGTCTCTAATAATTTTTAAGGAATGGGTAGATAATGTTATACATCAAACATCATCAATAAGTTTTCTAGATCTTCATGATCACCAAAATTTTGATAAATAAGATAGTCATTCCCATTATAAATTAACTATAGCTCATCATGATCAGCTTGATTTTTCTATTAAAAAAATTTGGATGTTGATAATCCTTGATTTTGGCCACTAATGTTTAGATTTATTTTGAAAAAGTTTGGTGCTCCAGTTTTACCACACTTTTTCTCTTCTATATTTGAAAATCAGTTCATACGTCACTGGACATGCCCATCAATTTTTGAATTAAAAGTCTAATATCTAGTCCATTTATCATTTTATTTATCATCAAATAATTATATCTATATATATATTAGAGCGCCACCTCAACATCATGAAACCCTCTCTTAGTCCTCTAAGCATGAGAAATTGTTCCAGGAAAATATTGATGGAATGATTGGATACATCATCGAAAAATATATTTTTATCTTTTTTTAATCAATGAAAAATATCTACAATATGGAAAAAAATATTCAGTACAAAACCATTGATTTTCTCCCTCATAACCATTCCGGTTTTATCATACTCTTATCATGGGGTGGGTCTAATGAAAATTTCAAAATTTTTTCTAGTACAGTATGGTGTTCGAAGAGAGTTTTCTCATATGTGTAGTTTCTTAATTAATCATTTTACAAAATCTAATTCACCAAACACTACTTGGTATTTTTATTTCTTCCATAAATTAAATGTTAATTTTTGGATTTGATTAATTTTTTAAAAATAAAATAAAATGAATATAAAAAATTCCATGAAATGAGAATCAATTGTGATTAGAATGAATAACTTGGTCGTAGGTTTGATTTTGAGTTCAATCATTATTCATTTTTATCTATATAATATTTTTGATAATCCATTTATAAAATCTAAATCATTAATTATAATAGTTTTGTTTTGTGGTGGAAAAACTTGAATTCCTAGGAAATATAGTTTCCATCCCATCCTATAGTCTAGGTTGATTGCATAACTCAATCCAGAATGTGACATATTCCCTAACCTGGCACCATATTATGTCATTTCATCGATTGATCAGCTAAATCCACCATGTCAATATATTATGATCAATGGATTTTAGGGGAATGAATAAAATAATTGAATAGACATATAAAGGATTTTAAATCTATATTGGACAACCTCAGCACTGATTCATTCTACCCACATATACTAAAAACACAAAATAAACAATATGAATGAAATTAAAAACACTTATACCCCCCAAAGAAATCCTCAGGTCAGACCCACATTTTTTAGGATAAGAGGTCACAATAGTGGATATACAGATAGAGAGAATAAGAAGAACATATGAATTAAATATAAATTAGAATAATAAAATAATGTCAAATAAAAAATGAAGTAATAAAAAAATAAAAATAATATACATAGAAATTGAACAATAAGAATAAAATTAAATCAAATGGACATAATTAATGGAAGAATAATAAGAAGAAGAATTTGGGTGGAAGACAATTGTTAAGAAGACAATATGATTTAATTATTATTATGAAATTAAAATACCAAAATAACTTAGGATAGACATAATTATTAGAAAATAAAATAAAATATATAAAGATAAAAAATGGTAGTAACATGGCTGAGTAACAAGTTGCCTACTCCAGACGGTGTCAAACACCTTAGTATTGTATAGGTTTCGTCATTTTATAAGCACTAAGAAATGATTTATAATCCATTTCATTGGAATCTCCACATAATATAAATTTTTTAAAATTCTAATATCAATATTTTTTCAAAACTTCCTAGAGACCCATAGGTTTCATGTTTTTAAAATATTAGAAGAAATTGGGTGGTTGAATATGGAATTGTGGATTTAAATACATCGGGGAAGTTTCTTGTGTCTTTCAAGGTGAATGTAGATGGTTGAAATGGAATTGTGTTAGTGGAGCTAGAGTATGGGGGATGATAGTGATCTCTTAATTCATATATCCTTTGAGTGGCTAGATAAACCCTTAAATTGGAATTATGGGGGTCTTGTGAGGGAGAGGGAGTGATCATGGAGATTTTTGGTGGTGATTGTGGTTGGTGATCTTGATCCCAAAAATCCCCTGACACAAAAATGTTTGTTTTATGGGGGTTATATATGGCAGTTTCATTGATTATGTGTAGTAAGCGGCATTGCTTAGTAGATGCAAGTATCCGAGTAGGGTCGCACATGTGTAGTGTGAAATGATATTGTTTTACTTAAAAATGAATTGAACTACTACTCGATTATCTCATTTTATAATGGTGAGTGGAATATTTTCTTCTATAAATAAAAAATTAGGGATTCTATTGATGATAATTCTCCTCTAGGGTGGGAAACCATATTCACATGCAGACACTGTACATGGAAAACATGCAATGTGTGACCTAATGGGTCATAGGTCCAACCCAAGCACAAGATAACTCATTTCCCCACTCCTCTAGGCTATATATTTCTTTCCCATTGGGAAACCATGTCCTCACTTCCTTCTTAACTAGTCTATGTGGTGTGATCACTATTTTGTTGAGGGGTGGCTAGCTGGTAGTACTTTTTTACACCATGAAAATATAAAAAAAAATGTAAACTATGTTCAATTATAAATATATTTTTAAAATTAATCTCATTAGAATCATTTTAATTTTCAATTTTTATATAAAAACATTGTAACCTTTGGAACATTTTCTCTTTTAAAAAATGGATTCTCATCATATCTACATGGTTAATGTTATATTAATTTTTTCTAATTCTGTGAATGGAATTTGTAAAAATTGTTTCTATATTTAGAAAGATAAATTTAGTATTATCTAATAATTTAAAATTAATTTTTACCATAATGAATAATAAAAATAATTAAAAAAATTATTTACCATGATTAAGGATATAATGAATTTACTGAGGGATTAAAGTAAGATGTTGGGGCTTATAAATCACATACGAGCTTGTAAAAATATTATTTTATTGACATATTTCAACCTTATTCCACCCATGATATAATATATAGTAAATGAGAAATTTTTCTATGTAAATAACATTATAATTTTTATTTAATTTATGAAATTTCCAAGTAATATACAAGGAGGTCCTATTTTCCCACTTATAAAAGGGCACTAGCACCCCTCACTTCTTCCAAATTCCCAATCCATTTGTCTCAACAATAACCCAATAAATTCTCTACCCAAAAACATTAGTGACATTATTTAGCTAAGGGTCTTCCGACACGACCATTCATAAGGGCTTTAAGAGGGGATAAACAAGGTTTCTCTTAGATAAGGTAATTATATTAACAAAGATCATTCATTGTATTTATTCCTTTTCCACCTATAATTCTATATTAAAAAATAATTACACCAGTATATCCCATATAACAATAATTTATTCAGGTTTTTTCAAAATAATTATCCACCTCCTAATCTATAAAATAGTAAATTAAATCAGTAAACATGAATATGGGGGACTACATCCTTCCAAACCGATGTATTTCATTTTCCATCTCGACCTTCAAGGATATATATAATGATATATTTAAAAACAATTTATGAAAATTTTGATATTATTAAAATTATTTAATTTTATCATCACATAAAACTTTTTACATTCCATTCGGTCTATAATGTAATAGCAATTCCCTAATGTACGATAGACTTCTACCTCTCATAGTGAAGTGATTCGTTTTTCACATACTATTTACATGAAATTTAATAAATATAAAATTAATTCTTATATGTTATATATGTGATATGATATTTATTTTTCAAAAATTAATATATCACCCACTCCATTTCCCTTTAACTCGTTAAGGCGATGATACTATAACCCATGTGTATGTATGACCTATCATCTCCATGAAGTGGTGTGAGTCATTTTCCAATACCAAATTTTAGTAGTTTTTATAATAATGTATCTAGTTATAAAAATTTATATAAATACCATTATTTTAATCATTGATATGATGAAATTGTATCCAATATGCAATAAAAGATACTTTAGTTATATAAAATTTATTATAAAAAAGGATATTAACACTGAAAAGAATGAGAATAATGAAATATTAATAAGAAACGGGTGGAAATATTCTATAATAATATAATATATGATAATAATAAAAAATTAATTAGGTTCCATAATAAATTAATAATATTCTTAAAACCATTATATACTAGGATAAATTCCATTCAATTAAAAGGAATTGTGGTGTAAGAGATTTTGTCCCAATTTCCCTTCATTGTGGAACATAAGTATTTTATGAAAAACATTTATTAAATATGGTCTATATAATTAACCTTTTACATGTAATATAATTATTAATAATTAATTCAGGGTATTTTAATTTTCAAGTTTAATTATTTATATTATGTTGATTTGAAATAAGAGTTTCTAAGTGGTGAAAAATTGTATAACTCAATTTTTTTATTGGGTTATATTACTTCTTCCCTAGCTTTGACATTCTATGATTATGTGTGTAATGAATTTAAATTATATTATGGTGAATTTTAACTTTCATAATGTGTATTTAAAATTGGTGAACATTTCAATTTATCAAAATTTATCACATCAACATTATGCTCATTGTAAGTGTTTATTTCACAATCTCATTCTCATCAATATTATTTATCATTGAATTTCAATTGATGGAAATGATTTTATTATTATCATAAACCAATATAATTTTCTCCCCCTATATTTATTTATGATATTTTAATACAATAGTTCCTTTTCCCACTCTTCAAGACTTATAATAATTGAGAAAATGTTTTTAATAATATCCAACCTCATTTTATCTTTGGTCAAAAATATGAATTCATCAATAACCACGTTTTCAAAAATGATTTTATCCTTTTATAAATGATATAATAAGTAATTTATTACTAGTTTTTCATTATTAATAATTTTTTGGAATGAATCATCCTGTCATTTTCAAAACATTCCTTGTTTTTCATTTGTTGAAAAATTTAAAAGATTCATTGTTTTAACATGTATTGTATGAGATGAATATGTACACATAATGTAAAATAAAAAAAATATCATTATTTATATATTTTAAAAAAAATTTCAAAGAAGTTTTCTTAAATGTTTTCTGACATTTATTTTTAAATGTAATATTCAAAATGAAAACTACATTTTCCTCAAAATTAATTTTAATGATATTTTCATTTTATTTCTATTCATCAATGAAAATATCTCTTCTATATATCTGAAATGGGTATATTTATTTTGATATTGCTTATATTATTCATACAGATGATTTATGATCCTTTTGACCCAAGAATGTTTTGAAAAAAATTTCCCTAGATTCATTCATACAGTCATTAACATTTTCTTTTATTATTACCTTTCCTTTGGATTTTAACTTTCCCCTAAATATCAATATTATTTAAAATGGATATTTTTTTTATTAAAAAACATATTATTTATAAAAAATGTGTTTTATGTTGAATGTTATTTGTTTATTTTGGGAAATATTGATAAATTTTAATTCCTTACTCAGTAAATATATCTGATGATAAAGAAAATTGTTTTGAAATTAAAATAATTATTATATATATGAGAAAAAAATTGGATATATAGACATAGGTTGTGGATGGTTAAATATATATATCCATGATGTATTGGTAGTATCCCAATGTGATTTTGTAATCTAGTATAATATTAGTTGGCCAATATAAATTAGTTTATACCAATAAGTTTTAAATAATCTTATGAAAGGTATTGATGGTAGAGGTATCATGATTATTGAGATCCTTTTATCCAATAATTAAGAATTCTTTTTTAGGAATTCATTTCATATTAACCTTAATATTTTCACAATGATATTAAATTTGGGTGAATTTTATTCTTAGTTTTCAATTAAATGTATACTTTTTTTAATTATTTACCATAGTATATTGATTATGCCTTATATATTCATGATTTTTATGTTATTTAAGTGGATATTTTTCAGTTATTTTCCATTTAATATTCATTATATCTAATATAGTTATGATTGTCATGTTATTAATTAATTGGAATATGATTTAAGTCATATACCTTGCATTATTGATTATTATTCTTGACATTTTTTAATTGGTATTATCTCTCGTTTAACAACCTTATTAGTTAATTCATTATATGGATTGTGTTTATAATTATATAACTTGGAATATTGATTATTCTTATTTATTCATGATTTATTCGGTTCTAATTAATCCTTACATAACATTTTACATCCCCATTATTTTGTTTCTTATCCCTATGATCCCATGAAGTGTACTCCGATTGATGTTGAATAATATGTTAGAGAGAATAATGCCTTTCTTGAATAAACATTATGTTGAAATTATCGTATTCATATGTAATGTAAGTGTCATGTATGATTCTATTTTACCATGGATAAAAACTATTTGTTCAATTTATATGTAATTCTTTGTATCATATTCCAATATAATAAATAAGACACCGACTCCAAACTACTAGAGTCTAGGTTACTATAGCCGGTATAAAAATAAATTTTAGTAGAATCCATGAGAACTATATTTTAGAAATCATAGATTAGGGAACATAAACATATGATATAATTTTAGTAAAACTATATGAGAACATCCAAATGTTTTCATAAGGAAGAGAATACGTGTTATTTCCTTGCAATACATTATGACATGGATACTACATGAAGATTTTATTCAGGTATAGGTGTACCTTGGTGTGAAAAAAATGAAAAAGGTGCATTGAGTTTGACCTAATCATCACCTAGAGCATACAAATTAGCCTTACTATGAACCCCGTTTAACTATCATGGGGGATATTCTTATGATAAATCACAATTCATTAAAGACCAATATGAAGTACTTCAATAGAAAATGAAAATGAATGACCAGTACGAACCCAAGTCCTCTTTAATGTATGGATATCTTATTTTCCATCAATTCTCAGCTTAAATTCATAAATATGGGCTATGGTTTATGCCATTTGGGGTCATGGAGGTATCTAGGGAATCTGGGGTTGGTTTGAAGCCTGGAACCCAAGGATTGGGATTCTTAATACTAGTGCATGGATAGTTATAACTTTATGGGGCATGGTGCATGATTTGACTAAACCATGAAAGGTTGGACAGAAGGGTGATATAGGCCACACTGTTTGGGTAAATTGCGCATTAGGAGCCACATGGTCGTGAGGTAGGTAAGCAGTTTTAGAAGATTTTGAAAGTGGGTTTCATAATAGTTTGTGCATGGATTAAAAACCATGTGGGGGTAACCGTGTGCTATTCCCCACGCATATAGGAAACCATGATTGGTTTCTTTATGCTTTGAAAAACCATGCTGGTGAACTATTAAAACACTTAATTTTATGAATTTTTTTATTTTAGATTTAATTAAAATTATTTAAAACATAAGTATGATTTCTTTTCAATCAATTCATAGAAAGAGAGTCATCTCTATTGAGATCTCTTCTACCTAAAGTAGTTTTTCATATCTACTCTCTGCCTTCACTCTGATTCAAGAATTGTTTGACTACATGGATCCCTAAAAGTTAGTCCTTAATTATTTTCTAAACATATTTCATTCTTCTGGAAATCAGTTGTGCTACATTGATTTAGGATCATATGCCAAAATTTATTTTTCTTCATCCAATCTTCATATTTCCTTTAAACGAGGATAAATCGAAGCTTTATATTGGATGATATATCTTGTACGGACCAGAGGTAGGTGGTCATGGGATTTAATTAAAAAAATGATTGTTTATATATGTAGAGGTGTCACGCATCCAATTTTCCAGTGTTACTTAATATGAAATTTAACCCTATTGTTTCTTATAATGGTTTTAGAAATTGAATAGGATTAAATATTCTTGTTATCAGTTTTATACCTTTAATATGGACCACCCCATGTGTGATCTACCTTGAATGACCATTTTATGTATTTTTCCCTTGTACACCCTTGAGGTGTGCGAGTAACCCTTTCATTGGATGACAAAAAGGAAAGTGAATTATATTGAATTTTAATTTTTTTTAAATTGAAATTATGTTGGTCAAAGGATATATGATGGTTGACCTACCCCTTATCCCATTTGTTCCAATTCATGTCTGAGCATGTGTTTCATGAATTTACGTTTCCGTGTGATTAAGGTAAGGGCTATGACTGAAATTGATGTAATTTTATTTATTTTCTATAACAGTTGATTCACCCTTCTGATTTATATGATAATTAATTCAAGTGATTGATAGATAGTCTTTTTAGAATGTTTATATTAAACTTTTCAAAGTGAATATTTGAATGGACCTAAAATTGAAATCCCTGGTAGTTTAAGTTGAGACCTTACTATGTGATAGGATGATTAATCATACGATGCTTGTTATCATGATATGAAAACCTGAGTTAAATGATGCTAACTTGATGTTTTAGTTTGTTAAGATTTTCATTATTTTTATATGATATATGACCACATGAGTAAATTATATTCCAAGACCTTGAGTTTGATCTTTTCATGAGTCACCCTTCATTGGTGGGGTATACATAATTCCATTAGTTCGACATTGGAATTTTATCTAAATTGGAATGATGAAATGGAATCGGTTAAATGATAATTAGCCTTTTGTGATGCATGGATTCAAATTTTAATGTTATGGATATACTCATGTGACTATTCGACATTATACCTTCAGTGACACATGTATTCAGATTATAATGAAACTGATGTACTCAATGGTTAATGTGATATTTTCATGTGTGATATATTGATCCCAATTCTGGATTCCATGGATATTATCATTGATACTTGACATATATATTGAGTTATACATGGAATGAAATTGGATTACCATGGAAGGACTCAAAGGGGCATTGATTATATGTCACAAGTTATACTTTGGATTTCCTTAAATACCACCAAGGACATATTTGCATGACAAGGACATTATACCACATCTTGATTGATGCATGAGAGGTTCTCCATAGATGGTCTCATTGGGTATTTTATTGTTACAACAGGAGTGATACATGAATTCAATATTTGGAATGAAAAGGACGACATCATGTACTAAATGAATGAAAGGATTTATTATGTGCCTCCAAGACAAACCACATGCCTGGAGTTGGTCTTGACATGTATTTTTTTATGACCTTCTAAGTAATATATTGTGGTACCCATTATTTGGGAGATGTCAAGCCTTATCCGGATCCTAAGACTTATAAATTACAATTTTATTGAAATGGTAAATGGATAATAAGTGAAAACCAATGAATGTAGAATGTTTACTTTTCAGATCTTCCTTTCATACTAATATTATTTTTGAAAACTACCTAAAATATATACTTACTAACTAATTGGACATAACCTTGGGGGATTGCCTATTTGTATTTAGTCTCAAAACGTATTTGGGTCATGTTTTTTACCCAAAGTGATCATATGATTAAAGGTTCCAGTACGGGATGTTCCCGCCTACAGGTAATTGATGTGCATCTTAGGAGAGTATGTTCATGGAACCAAGCTGAGGAATGTGATTCTACAGTGATTCAGTTGGCCTTTTTAATTTTTTCATTAGTAATTCACATATATCATGTATTTATGTTTTGGATGTTTATTTAGAAACATGTGACATGTATCATCATACATCAAATGATATGAATTCTGTTATATAGTTTACTGCTTCTTCTATACGTATATGTTATAATTATCCTCTATCCTATGCCCTGGTCATGAGGGAATAATATCTCCAAAAAAAACCTATCCCCTCACTTCTATTTGATATAATTCAATATTTGGGGACATGTTCATGGGGCCATGTGAACCACCAGACTAAGGACATCACTTAGGGGCATCCAGGTCTGTTATGATAAAAGTAGTATCAAAGGAAATTATTTTCTGGCTCAATTATTATTCAACGACAATGGAAAGTGATAGGAATGAAATGTAATTTTGCAATATGATGGCTCTATAGTAGCTACCCCACATATAAAAAATTCAAATTACCTTGAATATAATTACTATTTTTTGTATTTCTGGTTTAAAAATGAATTGATTCCACTGTTGGGTGATGAAGATAATTAATGCTATTATTATGGATATGATTTTTGGTTATATTATGTTCTAGCTTGATGAGATGAGGGTATTCCATCTCATTCACCGTATAGTTACTAGCTATATGTCATATTCCATGTATTATGCAATGCCTTTTCAGATGAATTTCTGATTCCCTATTGTTGGGATAGTTGTTGTGGTATATATGCCTGCTATTGTGTTAGGTATATTCTGATATATTATGGTGTTGAACATATGGAATCCATGAATTGATCCCAAATGTGTATGGTCCATCATGGATTGTAATTTGGTATATTATGGTTAATAATTGAAGTCAAAAGTGTTTTGAAATAACATAGGTGGATTCTAAGCTTTAATCCCTTGGCCGTATGGCCCGCTATGAATTAAAATTCAGTGTACCATTGGATTAACCAATCAAAAAGGGATGTTATGAACAGAAAATGAGTATCAATTCCATGAATGTGATTTTGAAATAAGCATGAAATGAGATAAACATGAAAATAAGGGAAAATGAAATGGATTATTGACGATAACCTGATCTGACCTAACCTTAATAGTTGGATTTTCGTAATGACTCAGTTTTACGTTAGTTGTTTGAAACCTAGACCTTACCACTTGGGAAAGAATAGGGGTGTAATCTTACATGAAGTATTGTACATGTGCTATATTTGTATTTGGTATTTTGATCAGTGAACCCTTTAATGATCAGGAAATCAGAATGTGTTGTTGATTTAGATGTGGGTGGATACTATTCAATATTGTCATAAATATTATTCCAATAACTACATACGACCTTTGGAGATCTGGGATGGGGATCTGGGTTTCCTACCGGTTTCATCAAGGCTGGTACATGAGATAATCTAGAGACTAGGAAAGATTTCACCAAGGTATGTTGGGTTATTTGAGATCATGGAGAGGGTTAGGTTGATAGCCTATCGGTTGAAGTTATCTATGTTGTATCTGTATTTTAATCACATATTCCATGTGTCTTAGTTACGATGCTAATATTCAGACATATCTCATGCATTTCAGCATGAGGATGATGTGTTACAAGTAGACGTGTCAATTGAGGAACATCATATACGAATTGTGGATTGTAGCACAAAGATTGTCCAAGGCTGGTCCATTCTATTTATATGGGTTCTATGGTAGCACAGCCAAGTACATGGTGGGAACTGAGAGAGGGAGGTCAATGTATGATCAAAGTGGCCAGATTTATTCTTAGGTCATTCTCCACTACCCTTGGAATGGAATTTTAGGGATTAATTAATTTATGGGGGATGTTTGTAAGCACTCAGATCAAATTTTTGGTACATATATATTTTCATCTAATAATTATCAATTTAAATTATTAAATATTGCCTAAGGATGATGCATGTTGGGTTCATGGAGGTCTCTAGGGAGTCTGAGGATGGTCTAGAGCATGTAACCCAAGGATTGGGTGTTTTATGAATGGAACTCAGTTGGGGAAAACAATGCAATACAGGACGCACAGTTTGACTAATCCTTGTGAGACTATTTAGAATGGTGATACATGACACACATTTTTGGTAAAACAAGAAAAAGGATAAAAATAGTTGGGTGGAATGTCTATAGTTTTAATTAGATTTTGATAGAGGGTTTTCACACGATTTTTACATGGTTTATACACTATACAGTGTAATCATGTTCTATGCCCCATCCTATAGGAAACTATGAAAACAAATTAGATGGTTTAAAAAATCATGAGAGCAAACCATGTGGCCCAGTAATTTTAACAATTTTATAAATTTAAAATTTAACTAACATTATTTAAAACCTGAGGATGGTTTCTTTTTACTCGACAGACAACCAGGGAGACCTCCCTCTTGAGTTCCCTTGAGCCTAAAGTATCTTTTTAGATCTACTCTATGTATATTCTTAGTTTCAATCATGGTTTGTCTACATGGATCCAGAATGGAATTGACTTAATTCAATTTGGATTTTATGGATTTATTCTAGGAATATTTGGTGCTATTTTGATTTAGGCTTATATCCCCTAATTAATCATTCTCCTTCTATTCATCACATTTCTACGAAAATAGGATGAATCATAGCTTGATACTAGAGGAGATATCTATAACGTACCTAAGGTAGGTGTCCATGTGCTTTTTATTTAATGTCAGATCATTTATATATACTGATTTGTGACACACCCAATTGTCGGGTGTCTCCAAAAATGAAATTGAACCCCATTATTGACAATCATGTTTTAGGTAATTGAATAGGATTTCTAATGTGCGTTATATGTTTTATACCATGAATAGGGACCACCCCATGGGTGTGTTTCCTTAAATGACCAATTTATGGATTTTTTACATGGACACCATTGATGTTTTCCTTTATCCCTTTCATGGGATATTAAAAATGGATTTTTTATAAAGTAAATTGAAACATTGTTATATTATAATTGAATCGGTCAAATGATATGATATGGTTGACCGTCCCATTGACCCATGTGTTCCTTTGCTTGTCTATGAATTTTTTTCTTCAATTTTCATTCCCATGTGTGTAAATTGGAGGTTACGACTTGTATTGATGTAATTATATTGATTTTTTGTAATTTTGTATTATCCCCTATCAGGTATATGTTAACTAAACCATGCTATTTATTTATTGGCTTGTTAGAATTTTTATATTAAAACTGAAAATGTGATTATTTGAATCGACCTTAAATTGATGTCTATTGTGAGTAATGTTGATACCTTGTTATGTAATGGGATGATTAAGCATGGAAATAACATTACCATGATATACCCACATGAGTTAAATAATTTCAATACATCAATTATTTTTTTAATCATGTGATGCATGTTATATGAAATATTCACATATTAGTAAATGAATGGAAAAGACCCTGTGGTGGGTCCTTATTTGAGTTTCCCTTTAGAGGTGTGTTATACTTAATAGGTTGTATTAGACCTTGTCAGGTTAATTAAATTGTTTTGAGGAAATAGAATCTGTTAAATTTTAAAAAGGATTGGGTGATACATGGATTAAAATTATATTTCCATCGACGAAATCATGTGACTACATTCCAATATATTGTTTGTGTTACATGGATTAACCTTAGATTTACATGGATTAAATCATGTGACTACTAGCCTATATACCTTAAGTGATACATTGATTCATCTTAGAATTCCATGGAGGGACTCAATGGTAATTGTGATATTTTCATGAGTAATCCATGGATCCAAATGAGAGATTCCATGGATGGACTCATTGATTTGTTACTTGTATGTCGCTTGAAACATAGAAGGAAAATGGATAACCAATGATAGACTCAATGAGTTGTTGAATAAATTTCATAAGTGATACATGGTGTTTCTATAGAGGACGGCCTGAAATAGTCTCATTTGACATATGCATTATACCACATCTAGTTCAACACATGGGTTTATGATATTTTTCACCAAGGATGGGCTCACAAGTTGTTGGTTGACTACACTAGGAATGATATGTGAATTCAAACATTAGAATTTCAAGGATGGGATTAGGTTCTAAATGAATTTAATGAAATGAAATAACTTATGATGAACCTCTAAGCCAAAGAACAATCTTGGAGTCATTCATGACATGGATTAGTTTGAGGACATTCTGAGGCATCTGTTGAGGTAATAGTTATATGGGGGATGATGCGCTTGAGACATATCCTGAGACTAATAAATTTATATGTAATTTATATGGTAAATGGAAAAAAAATGAAAACCAAATCATATAAGATTTAGAATTTTGAGTTATTAATTTCTTACTACTTTTCTTATTGCACATTTCCTGGTATATATACTCACTGAATGATTGGAACATACCATGGGTGGATGCCAACTGGGATTTATTCTCAGACCCTATTTGGGATATGATTTGGACCCCAAAATATTATTTGATTGTAGGTGTTTATAAGAGAAACCCCCCTCCTATAGGTACATGATATGATGTTTAGGATTAGGAGAATATGTGACCAAGAAGAGGCTTTCGATGCTACATGGATTATTTTGGCCTTCTATTAAATTCTTATTATAGATTTTACATCTTTCTTTTGTTCTTGTTTTGGATTTTTATTTAGAGTCATTTGACATATATAATAATACTTCATATGATATGACTTATGGATTGTTTTTATTATCAATCTTCCACTATTAAATTCTGTTATATGGAAGATTTCTTCATCTAAATTTATTTGTTATTGATATCTGCTATGCTAAAAACTATTAAGGATGGAATATTCTACCCAAAAGCACACATAGGCCCTTGTTTCTAGTCATAAATATCTGGAATTTGGGAAGATGTTCTTGAGACAGCGTGGCCCACTGAACATGAGGCACCATTCAGTGGCATCTGGGTCCACGATGTTACATGACATAGGTTAAAAATAATTTTTCATACATTGAAAATGATTTTTCATGATATAGACATCCTATAAATGATTATATGGGTTTCCCACTAAGGTTATTTTTTCTCACACAATAATTTATGATTTTAGTCAATAGATGGAACCTAAAGGAATCGTGTCAATATTGATCATTATTGGAAAATGTGGTGACTATGAGAAAACAAATTGGATAATGATACATGTAAAAGATATCATGATTATTCCTAATTATTTATCATGTAATATAATCAACAACCTACACCTTAGACAACTCTCATTCTTATCAAATTGTACGAGGATAGATTTTTCTAAGAGAACACGTGATGGAGACCATGGTGGAATGAAGGATCGATTTCATTCATTTATGATACGTGGAAGGAGACACCTATTACTTTTCCTTACTAAAATAATAAAATATCTTATGTGTGGAAAGATAGGGAATAAAGAAAAGTACTTTTGAGAAAAAATGAATATTATGATGGAAGGAAATCAATCTAATCATAGGGATCTATTTATAGTTAATTGTCTAAAATGTTCAAAACCTAATCATTTTCTGGGTAAATTATTTTATAAAGTCAAACTACTAGACTATGTATGGACCTATATAGAAATAAAATACATAAATTATTTATTGTGGTTCCAAAATTCTATTATATAGGTATTTTTTTCAAAGGGATTTTAGTACTAAAATAATGAAAAATTAAAGGATTATATTAATCTAATAAACTTATATGACTTTATGAACAAAAAAATTATGGATAATATCATGGATTAATCAGTGTAATATTGATTAAAACATTATAGTCTCAAATACCCCTTTTTTGTTTTATGATATGGGAGTCTATCTATATTAAGCATATTTTGGGAGAAATATATGTCAATCTTATGCTATAGGGGAAAAATTATGTTAGTAATTATTTATTTAGATAAGAGGAAACTGAAATGGACAGATGTATTATAACATAATAATTTTTTCAATGTATTTTCTTTTTTTGGTTCACCATTTTTGTCTCATCGGTATGCAGATGAGGTCGTGGATGGGATCCATCAAATACTTTAATTGTGGGTGTGTGTGGTGGAGGGGGTTATGTTTTGAAAAATCATGAAAATGATGTTACCGTTGATGATCTCACTAGAAACTCCCAATGGTTCCATCATCTATAACTATGTAATGAAATATTTCCAAAGGCTTGATATCTCCTATTGTTTCAGACACAATGACTCTTGGGGACCCTCATTGGATGAAAAGATGTTATTTCAGTCACATCTCACCCTTTTGTGGGGAATTATTTCCTACTATGAGACTCTATTATAGATTTATGATGTTTTTGTGAATCTATTCCTAATCCCGATATATGTTCAGTTACACTAATAAAACAGTCATGGCATAGGTCTCTTTCACGTGTCAAAATACCGGGGCACTTTACTGAATCCATTTGTATGTATCTGAGGTTCTCCATTATCCCCTTGTACTGTGTGGATGCTTAAGTGCTAAATTCAAATAATCCAGAGCTTTAGAATGCATTTCCATGAAATGTGTTAAATATTATGAGGAGGGGATTTATCCATTATGGGGCATCCTACGTATCCTATTAAGTACCAAAATCAAACCCAACATGGTTATTTGGACCCATGAAGTTTAATCATCTATCGAATATGACTTATGTAGGTTTTCTAGGACACCTGGTTCTCAGGATTGAGCCATGGAGGGAAATACCATATATCTTAATTATGATGAGAATGAAAGTTTTTTTGTGTTAATTTATTCGTGTATTACACAGCAAGGTTACCCCTATCATTTTAGAGACTCATGGTGTATATGAAATGATTATTTCAATTTCCCAAGCTCATCTGATTTATGCTCGGTGTGAGAAACTAGTGTTAGAAAATGATCACTTTAATTTCTCATGATATGGAACTTATATGTTTGGTCTACCAGAAGATTATTTACTATGGTACATGGGTATTATAAAGAAGTACTATTTATCATGGTTATGGGAGGAATTAGAGTTATCTTAGTCCAATAATATCCTTGGGATTTTCCCTAAGTTAGATACCCTTATGTTTAGGATAATGTATCATTCCACTCATTTGGGTTTTATATACATGTTTTTCCATGGTTGGTGGAGACTATTGATGTGAATGATATTTTTATTTTAAATCCCTAATCTCATATTAGATATTCTAGATGTGAGAATAAAGATATGGAAAATGATCAGTATCTTCACCTGTAGACTATGGGATATATGTATTGGGACAACCCAATATATTTCAAACATTGAATAAGTGCCCTACGTATCCTAAATATGGCAGTAATATGAGTCACCAATCTTCCATTTATTATGCGTTAAACACTTTGTTTTCCTTAGTTATTGGGACATATCATGTTATGTCACTAGTCGGGGCTTACATTCCAAGCATGCCTTATTGATCTGGCCCGCTTTCCTGCCTGAATGATGTTGACTGTCCTCATGTCCTGATATGTAGGAGAGTGTCTTCCGGGTATATGAAAGTAAATCTAAATGATACATTCAGTCTATCTAAAGGATTTCTCATATCCCGGGTGTAATATTAGATGGTTCTTTCCTGATCAAAGCTGTCTTTTGAAGAGGACATCACAAGATCCTATTGGTATATATTGGAGCCCATCACATGACCTGGGGGTCTTGTCCAGAGGGTGTCACATTGTCAATATGGCATTCCATATTATTATTCTCAATATCAATCTGACATAAATAGGGGGTTTTTTGAGAGTCAATATGACATTTCTCAGTGGGTGTCACATGTCATAGATGACACTCATGGAGGGCATCGTGAGACCTGTTTGGTCTGTATGGAGGGCGTTGCAAGTCTCAGCTACTTTCCCTAAGGGTATCATGATAGAATCGTTGACATTCATAGATTCATGTATGAGAATTATGTAACATTTCTAGTTCCATTTTATGATTCAGTAAATAAATATATGAAGGACATCACGGGGATTGGGGAATAGGCCCAGTGCGAAACACATGAATAATGTGGTGTGCGCAAGGGGAACCATGTTACTTTTTTAACATGTAATATAGTATTTCTAATGAACCAAATAGAATATTTATATATAATTTCATGATCTTTATGACATGTCCTAGTGTTGTTATGTGACTTTAATGATTCACAAAAAGCACATGAAAGTCAGAGAACATGTTTTTCGCTTAAATATTCCACCATTTGTCTTTATTCTAGCCCTTGTATAGAAAATTACTTATATTTATTAAGTGATAATTTAGTTTTGGTATTTAATGATCCAGAATATGTTTGGTATGCTCTTTGCACATATTTCTATAATTCCTTCAAGTGATATAGGAATGATCACGTGTAGTGATTTACACATGGTGTATGATCACTGCAACATCTCGCAACTATATTAACTGATGGAAGACTTTCCACTTGTGGGATCTTATTCTCTAAAAAATCCTATCTAATTCTTAGGTGTGATGATGTTCATGGATGAAAAAAATATAACCCTGCATCTGAGGGTCCATAGGTGTCTTTTTTCAATGTGGGGTGGGGAATTTATTGGCCTCTGCACCCTAGTTGTTCAAAATTTTACACAGATTATCTAGAAAGGATCCATTATATTGTCGGTGAAGGTGATTAACTCCATGAATCTTCACGAGATTTGTTGTGGATCACTATAAGGGTGCTACAATATTTTCATCGACCGCATGTCCCTCTCGTCAACGACTCAATTATTTTAATATTTAAAATTAATAGGGACTTTATTTAATAATTTTATTATGTCGATGAACTTCCATATTGAATTGTTGACATTTCCAAGTGTCTTTTTGAGATTCTTGATTCCTTTATTGGGACATTTCATGAGGCAGGGGTGGCTTATCTTGGGGTCTCAACAAGATCAGGGTAGCTTGTCATAGAATTTCAGGGGACTATTCTGTGGAAATCCTTAGCACATTGGAAATGTTTTATGACTAAAATATAACCTTCAACCTCCCCTTTTTATCATCCGGGGTTTATTTTACAATGATAAGGGATTATATTAAGTTGATTAAGTGTCATTGATATATTTTTTTATATTTTTTGTGATGATTCACGTGACCCATAAAGGTCATATGGGGAAGGTGAGAATTTTAGAGACAAATATATCATCCTGTCCATGAATAGAATAATGGGGATCTCTGTGCTACATGGTTATATTTGAGGCCTTTCACACGATGATGCTAACATGACTATGGGATTTCATGAGATAGGTAGTTATGTATCAAGGGAATCACAATGTTTGACCGATCATCAGGGGCACATCACTTGATATTTTATAAACATTTATTACTCCCACCTCCTCCCCCTTTATTTCATTTTTTTATTTTATTAAATTGTTAAGAGTCATGAGATATTCCCTGGATGTTTTCAAGTAAATTATCATTCCCACCAGTTATGAGTCACATGGTGTTAGTGGTTGTAACAATACTCCACCGTTTAGACATTTTTTTCCTATTTTGAAAAGATTTTTGGTTGGATTGTTAGATGTTCGCCATTTCCAAGATGATTGGCCCGGGGGAAGATGTTTGGAATCCACCATGTGGCCACTAATAGTTTGTATCACCTTATTAAGAGTATATGTTTTTTTAAAGGGTCTTTGTGGGATCTATTTCATGATATGCACTACACATTTTCATTTCATGTACCCTGTGGATGACCACATGATTGTGAGTACTTTCAATGCTCACGTGATCTACAAGTCACAGTCCCATTATTATTCCATTTCTTTTGGGGGTGGAAATAATAATCATATTTAGTTATTTCATCTATTTTTATTTTTTTGATTCTCATTTGTAGAGAATAAAAAAATTCCCTCCCCCCCATCAAGATCGATGTCACTGAGGACAAGGGCATGGTTAAAAGGAAAGTAAATGGCCACCAGATTCTTTTATAGTGTCATCAATCAGTGTCTTGGGTGATGATTGGCCTAATCTAAAATTCTTGGTATCCCATGAAAATTACCTATATATTTAGGTATATATGGTGTATTTATCCCCCGGCTACCACACGTCCAATGTTTTCTCGCATTTCCTCCATCATATACTATAACATCAGGACGGATTCACAAGTCTTAATAACAAGAACCCATCATGAGACTTCATCACAAGAACTAGTTTTGCGAGAAATCCCCAAAATAACTCATTTTATCGAGTATCTCTTGAGTCCAATCATAGACCATACATCTATAATTTAGTGATATTCAGTGATTAGAATTGTGATTGTATTGAGGAATTCAAATGATACATTAGATCAATCATATGATTAATTGATCTTCATGAGATTTGTGTGACCATGTCCAGGTCACGTGATCATGATTCTCCAATGGGGTCATGTGATTGTGTAATTCCTTATGGGTGTTATGCCACGTGCAACTCATTAAGGGCCATATGATTTCTGAACCCTTTATGTGGTTTGTGAATCCCTTTACAATCTATGCGATTCACACGATTCTATATAGATTTCATGTATATGTTTCTACTAAGATTTTATATTCTCTTTTACTTGAAAATGCCATTTACTTATTTTTAGATGGATTTAGGGCCATGATTTCTAGGAATCACAACACTGATCCCAGATATCATGTGGATTTAGATAAATAATTTTTAATGAAGTTCCATTAAAAATAAACTATAGTATTACCCCTATCACACCAACTTCCATTGTACGAGATTATTTTTCTAGATGATTCCATCATTCCTCCTTTATATTTTAATATTTCATGTCACTGAGTTTGACCTTCTTCTGACTACATTCTGATTATAACTTCGAAGGATAGATGGACGGTTATGGCCCAACCCCAAGGTTTATCTTTAGTTCTGGAAAACTCCCCTGTAGTCCAAAATGGTCATGAATTCTCTCAACAACCTATTTCATAGAGTTATTCATGTATACTTTTCCCCTCTATAAAATGTACTAGAAGAATATGGTACTCGATATGGGATCTCCATCGTGGCAGTAATTTCATCAATGAGTAGGTATGAACCGTCTGTGTTAGGAAACACTACATGGACTATTCTGATGATTTATACAGGGTTTATCTTTATGAAATTGTGTGGATCACACTGTTAATTGTCTATCATCTGACGAACCTCCTTTTAGAGATGATCAACCATTGATTCTATGGCTCCAATAGATTTCAATTTTCCACAGTGAAGGTAGCATCAGCCTATGGGGGCATCTATCAACTGGGTATAATTCATCCTGTTAGAGAAATGTATGATGACCTCCTCCCAACTTCAGATGTTAGAGATAACCCCTCCCAATAATTAGAAATGGTTAGATACGTTGTTAATATTATGATGGATAATTTGGAAAATGAGATAAATGTGTACAATCTTATCTCCTTCAAGGACTAGATCAATTTTTTTCATCTATAGAAACAAGTCATGAATGATGTTATATATCCTCATAGGTTCCCTTGTCAACATGTCTGCGATTATGATGTCTCATATTGGCACTTTTTAGAAGCTACTAATTATACCTCAAGAGGAAATTTTGTGATCTTGACGATCTCAATAAACCTAAGACTAGAAGGCCTTATGGGTATGTAACTGAATAGGTGTCTATTCAAAATCGAGGATACATGCTCTGGGATTTGAGTCAGCACATTGGTTATGCCTCCACAACATAGGGATGGAGAGATTCTAAATTTTTAATTACCACTCCATTCACACCTTTTCCAATTCCTAATCCATATTCAACATGGTATCACTACATACAACATCTCCAGTCCTCTCTTTTTTTATTTGGATGGATAGGGAAGTACATTCACAGTTATAAATATTTCAATGCTCGTAAGATCCCAAATGCTTCATTTTCCCTATACAATGGAATATATCTGGATTTGGGGCCATGTATCTAAGACATGATGAGGATAAATATGCACTGAGAAAATCTATCATCTTTTATTTCACTCCATTTCATGCACAAGATGTACCAACGGTTGATAATTTTGGAGATTCCATTGATGAAAGTTCATATATGATCTCTCTTATGGTTGGGGTTCTCATAGCGAGAGTGTAAGAGCTATTTATTTACATTCCTTATGAAGTTTATTGATTTTATTTTCAGTTTGGCCACCTTTAAAGGATGTCCCTCTTTATTTGGTATGATTTTGAGGGTATATACATCCTGGATACATCCTACATTTTTGGAAGTAGCTAGAACATGAATAAAATAATGGTGATATCATACATTCACCTATTGACTCTTCCACATTCCTTACCTTGGATTATTCCTAGACAGGGGTAGAAGCTTACCTATGTGTTGGGTAAGGACACCTATTCAATCATGTGGAAAGACCATTTCTTCGCCAAACCCTATATGTGTAGAAATAATAAATTTTATCAATGACCTAGGGTAGACTTCATGGAAGGAAAATATTTTAAATTATTATTATTCATATGGTATAACTTTCTCTATTGAAGAATCTAGTCCTCCGGTATTGGAAACAGATGATACACCAGTCAAAAGAAAAGCACACAAGGTTTCTTCACCTTATTTCAAAATGAATCAACTATTTATTCTCCCCAATAAATATCTTATCATTAGTAATGATGTCTTATATGAAACATAATCGTATTTGGATAGATATGCATGATTTTATATCTAAGACTCCCTTAGAAACAATTTTTGACCATGTAGATTTCCTCCATAAGTTTTTAATGAATTAAGGGATGGTGGATTTGATTGTAAACCATTGAATCTTACAATGATGGAACTTTTATAAAATATGATAAGTTTGGAAACCAATGAAAGATATTTTCTTGATCTTATAGATGAGGTACCCTTTGTTAGATAGACGAGGGGGATGTAGGAGGCATTAGAGCATGGATGTAGGTTGATATTTCGATTGCATGCTCAGATGGATGCATGGACTACACAAATATATATATGTGAGGAGATTATTTGATGTTTAAGGTATAATATTTTGACATCTTAAACCACATTGGATTCTTATTAGATAATGTTTGATGAGTTGACTACTTTGGTCGAGACTCTCCGTCCTGGTGTGGGAGTGGAGGAGGTGGGGGAGAAACACGCCAACGTTCGATCGATGCTTCCCCCCATACTCATATCAAACATTACATCATAGTTTACCAACTTTTAACTTAATTCAACCATATTAATGCATTTAATTTTGATGGGAATTCAGATATACTCTGAATGTGTAGATTCATCCCTCTTTTACACACTTTTAATGGTAGAATTTTATGAACCATTTATACTACTATCCATTTTTCACTCCTACATGAGGTTCATGATATGTTTTTCCTCCTATATATTGATATTTTGTAGTGATTCACATCCTTCATGTTTATATTGAATGAATAAGAATTATTGGAATAAAATTTTAAAATTATAATAGATTCCCATTGAGATATACTCATTAAATCTAACCAATACAATAAGTTTTATTGATAATCAATTCTAGCTATTTTGAAATCACTCATTTATCAGAATGAATGTTTTTATTGGATATAAATTTCAGATGGAATGTTATATATCTTTATAAAAGGATGATAGGTAATGGTATAGAAGCTTAATTTATACTCATTCCTTATACTAATCCTTACACTCTTTTATAGGAAAAATCGTTGTTGCGCTCTAGTTTTAGGTCCTTTATAACGGACCTGATATTGCTTTAGTTTATGGTAATTTTTTAGTACATTTATATGTTGAGGTTTATGGCCATTCCATTCAGACCATGATGTGTTGTAGTTTAGGTTATTTTATCTAAGAACTTCTACTGCTTTAGTTAAGGGTCTTTTAGATCAGACCTTATTCCTCTTAATTTGGGTTATTTTAGATCAGACCTAATATTGATTAATTTTGGGGTCTTTTATCCAAGACCATGATGCACAATATTTTAGGTTCTACTAGAATTAATGTGATATCTCTTTAGTTTATGATATTTTATCATGGACATGATATTGAAATATTTTAGGTTCTATTAGCTCAGACTAGATATTTCATCAGTATAGGGACTTTTAGCTTGGACAAGGTATTGATTTGTTTTAGGGACTTTTAGCTCAGACCTAAAATTGCTTTAGTTTTGGGTCATTTAGCTCAGAACTGATATTTCCTTACTTTATGATCTTTTATCTCAAAAATGGTACTGCATTAGTTTAGGGTATTGTAGCTCGGACTTGGTATTCATTTAGTTTCGGTCCTTTTACCTGAGACATGATATTTTTTACATTAGTTTCATTTAAATCATACATGATGTTTGATCAGGGGATATGGTGCTGACATACAAGGAATGACCTCGAACAATCTGTGATGCACATATATTTCGTGGTGTTGTTGAGGCTCCAGTGGATCAGAAAGACCTTTTTGTAGATTAATTAATTTGGATGATGACCATAGGCTCATATATAGGGATGATAAGAATTCATGAATTGTCAAGTACATGTTCTTTAAAATCTGGGTATCGTTTCCAAGGGAGATAGATTATTAATGGAGGTAATTTCATTTGAGGGGAAAATACTATTGATAATAGGTCCTCTTAGGTTGTTGGAGTGTGGGATATGAAAATTATTCCCCAAATTTTTTTGTCATGAATATGATATGGGTAGGCATCTCAAGTGTGTCTCTTAACATTCTAATATGATAGCTTCCACCACAATGTTTTTTGGGTTCACCGGGATTGAATCTCCCTTATGACAAGGATTATATTCCTTTATTTGGTGGGGAAGGCCCTTATGCATAAGAATCATATTAAAGTAGAAGATGATCTCAACTTCATTTTGAGGGAAATAAAAGCGTTATGATGAATAAAATGTCTAGATGATGAGGTTGTATATGGGTGGAAAGTTTACTAAAAAGGGAAATGGAACCCTATGGATGTTTAGCTCTTGATTATAAAGTTAAATCCCTACACCATGTGGTTTTGAATCATGAGGTGTGGGCTACCAATGGTTCAATAATGGAGTGTCAAAATTTATCATTGAGAAAGGGTATAAAATGAAATGATTCAACATATAGGATGTATAGTCCAATTAGATAGTTTGGTATGAGGATTATAAATCATGGTCTAGAGTGATGTATTTAGGATGATGATATGTTGCAGTCATAAAACTGCTAGTTCAGACACCTAGAGGTTTTGAGTGTTGTCGCGTTGATGTTGGGGATCTTCTGGATTTTATTTCCTTTTGATGTCCATGGGTGCATATTCATGATCTATGGGAATGCATGCATAGTCATGAAAAGAATCCCTTGAATCCCTATATATTTTATAAGGTCCATTAATGTTTTATGGTGATATGAGGTGCTCAAATCATGATGTGTTATTTGTAGAAAGCCTAATATCTATGATGGGATCAATCACCCTAAAAGTTTTGTTACTACATAGAGAATGTATTCTCATTGTGAAGAGATATGAAAAATCCTTCATTGTAATTTTTCCCGGACCTAGGGGTCTATTGAATGTAACATGGATTTTATTAGTTGCATAATGTGGTCTCTATGAGAATTATTATTTGTTTCTTTACATTGTTTTTTCCTAAAATCTAGATATGAAGAGTTTAGTGGGTGAAGATTTGAATTTTTACAAGGCGTCCGTATTTTGGTTTCCAACACAACAAGTTTGGTTACTTTTTCTATAGAAGATTAGGGTATTGCGATTTAGACCATTATAGGATAGCGTTTTGGTCACCCAACTTTGACAAAAGTTCAGGAAGTTTAAGGCCATTACTCATATAAACCCAAAATGGGATATGTTTTAGTAGAGCCTAATTTCGATACCTGGGGTCAATAGAACTCCAACAACCTTCTGAGCATGAGAATAAAATGCAT
Organism: Viscum album; assembly: GCA_963277665.1. Taxonomy (NCBI): domain Eukaryota; kingdom Viridiplantae; phylum Streptophyta; class Magnoliopsida; order Santalales; family Viscaceae; genus Viscum; species Viscum album. The sequence continues at coordinate 2,129,608,067 of OY728119.1, forward strand.
AAATAATGGTATGAGGATCTCAAGACATAAGTAAGGATATGTGATAATCTTACTATGAGTGGTTCAAATCCCATTAGGGAGGTTAGTTCTACATTATTGATTTCATGGATTAAAAAGATTAGATTGTCCATTTTTCTTAGTGAAGCCTTTGGTTAACTACCACAGGTTCATTTTTAAGAGCCATGGTAATGACTGAATAGTCATGGAAAGGGTCCCGTGTAATCCATTGTCCTTTTCACTGGCCATGAATGATTTTTGGAAACTGGAGGCTCCGTAGGAATTATGTATGTTTCATTGAATGAGATTCAATAAAAAGATTTTGGATGCATCATGTACTCAGGTGGGCTGAGACAAGTATCTTGTGGTACATTGATATGGAATGAACAAATGGGTGATATTATGCATTTTTTATCATCACGTAGTGGGGATGATTTCTATGAATTTTAATTTCAAATGGTAATGAAATTTTTCATGCATTTTATTGTAATATGGTAGGGACATATTTTTTGAACAGTTTTAATGTATATAGACACAACATTTTCCATATAGTTTAATATAATGCAGTAAGGAAGTAATTTAGTGATATTTATCGTCATTTGGTGATGACATGGTAAAAAATGTGAAAATATAGACATTCGATGGTTCAGACAAGGGTGGAAGCTCATGCATCACTTCATATTTCAAGAAAAAGAGAATAAAACTACCCATAGTTATAAAGAGTCATGGAGTTTAGAATCACATAGTTAGGACGTGGATCCTCTGTTGTATTTTCACATTCAAATGTTGGGGAGGGGACCCTCCATGTTTCTAGTCTAGTTTTTCTCATTATGACTTTTGGGTCTTGATTTTTTATGGTCATGAAGTCTATTTGGGTTCCCCCCTCTTCCTATAAAAGGGGTTTTCTTTATAATAAATAAAAAAATTTAGGCCTTCGGACCATTGGATGGATGGATCCTCCATTGTAAAATGGTGGTATCGGGGTTGGTCCCATGAATAGAATTACGGGTGCTACTTTGTATCCCATTGTGATGGTAATCATGACCCGTGTAGTTCGTAATGAACCCTAAAATTTAATATCATGCGGTAAGGATGAATATGGATAACATGGAAAAGTGGCGATGTCAAGGATAGGACCAATAATGAATGTTTGGGCATTACTATATATCCCAAGAATATTATAATAAATCCACACATTATTCTTTCGGAACCATAATGTTTTACATCATACGACTAGGACATTGCCTCCCAAATATGAAGAGTTATAATGTGGATGGAGGTGTGGTAGATGACCTATAACAACTGTAATGATCCTCTTGGGAAAGGCAGATTGGAGTGTACAGTTTCATGTCATGCAGTGGATATTAACTCTACAGTTTTAATTCCATGCATCGGGGACTCATGTTATTCCTTTTACAATCATTAATTCAGAATTGAGATGGGCCTGTCAAAAGTTTTTATTCCGTGTTTGTGAGGAGAATCCTTATTGATACTCATAAGCCCATTTGAGCTGTGATCTATGGTAGAAATAAGGAAAAAGTGTTTATTTCATAGTAAAGTGGAATTTAAGAGCATGATTCGAGAATTTGGTATCATGTGGTGGTCGGACCATGATATATAATCAAGGTATCCCTTTGAATCTCATTGGAAATGTGAATAAAACCATACATATTTCTAGGATACCTATGAAATTTAACATTATGGGGTAAGGACATGGGTGATTCTATGTGAATGAAGATGGATATAACATATCCATTCCTCTTTACATCATGCGGTGAGAACATAGATCATCTAGTGTGAAGGAAAATGTATGTTTGGGATCCGTGTAGTTTTATTTCATGAGGTATGGGCATTCCACAGTAGTTTAATGTCATGTTGTAAAGACATTATATCACCCGACATGAATGGAAAGTATTTCTATGGCTGAAAAAATGAATATTGGATTGGGATTCACTATGTAGCATGTGATACCAGAAATCAAGCCATACATAATTCTTAACGTACTGTGCAATTTTGACATCATGTGGCTTGGATGAAATCCATACTGTTTATCATCATGAGGTTTGGAAAAGTTTGAAGAGTTTGATATCATATACTCAAAATGAATGATGGGGAATACTCTAATATAGATTCCCTTATGATGATAGAAATGAAAAGTATTTCTTTATAAGTCTTTCATTGTTGGGTGGTGTGACACGCTCTCCATCCATGGTGTCCAATGAGTAGGCCCCACTATTAAAAACGTTATGAATTACATATGGCCCTTCCCACCTAGGTTCTAGTTCTGGGGAATTATTTCGTAGTTTAATAATGGTTTTCAGAGCCAGAACTAATTCTCTATAGTGTAATTAAATACAAAAAACCTTTTTATTAATGGATTGTGTTATCCAAGGTTGATGGACTTCTAGGTTGTGAAGTGTGCACAATCTAATCTCATTTAGTTTTTCCAATACATCTATCTACTTTTTTGATTGTTCATCATTTGAGTGCATTCTGAAAATGGATTGGTGAAATGAATGAAGCTTGAACTATTTGGGTATCACTACCTCGGTCCCATACCCCAATGGGTATTGTGTATCCTGTGTGGCAATAAACATAGTGGTATGGTTGACCAATAAATAATGGAGGTGTTTTTCCATCTAATCTTTTTTATCCTTATTCCCCATATTCTAATTTATATTCAATAGAGTCTTATTGATGGACTCTATTTGTCCAGTTTCCATTGCATGATAGTGAAATGCGTGGTTGGACTCGATATTCTAATCCCGATATAGATTTAACAACTTCATGGAACAAATATTGGTTTCATTGTATGTCAATATTGTCTGAGGGACACTGAACTTGATCATGATATAGGACTTCAAGAAGATAAACACATTCATTTTCTGAACATCCTTACGGAGAACTGCCTTAGCCAAATTGGAAAAGAATTCAGTGGAAGTAATGATGTACTTGAATTTCATAGTTTTAGATTGGGGATATGGAACCATAACATCCAGCCCAAAGACAAAAAAACATGGAATATTTAGTTATGTGTAGAAATTATGGGGCATGATGAATGAATTTATCATTAATATGGAATTAATGATATTTCATGGAAAATTCCACATAGTATTGTGTTATAGTTTTTCAATAATATCCTAACCACATAATTTTGTGGGAGATCATAGTTCAATATTTTTGGTATTCATAATATCATGCATCTAATTACTCAATGATGGTGATAATCTCTCCTTATGCTATGAATTTGTGGAGGATTCCCTCAATGCCTCAATTGTAGAGTGTTTTTTCTCATTTTTACAATCCAAATAATGTGAACTTTGATGCCTAGCATTGAATATATTCTCTTCTATATCATTAATTCATAATAATCCCATTTTAATGATAACAAATTAAAGGCTCCATCCATCCATGTGTGGTTGTTGGCTCATCATGAACTAGGGTGGTGTTGAGCAGATTTATTTCTTCCATATCACGTAATATGATTGTTGTGACCATTCTGTGTTGTGTGATATGTAATATTGATTCCTCATGAAAAGGTTGGCCAGGTTAGAGTATTCATTATACATTTCATCGGTGTGAACATTTTTTGATCATGTGACCTAATGCAATGTGTGATCAAAAGGGAACTCTTCTCTCATTCCCCTAATATAGAAAGTGAGGAGGTCCAATTTTTTCTTTTTGAGTGAGTAATCCCCATTGATCTGATTTATCACTAATTCCAAGTGACATTTGATATTAATGTTGGATTTTCTCAACTATAGGGATAGTTTTAACCAAACAATGAGTGATTTATATTATACCTCACTGTTTGTGTAACCTTAAAATTGTGAGAAAGAGTATGCAAAAACTAAATTGTTTGTAGAGAAAAATTCATTCCCCATACCAACCTGATTGAGCTATAGGTTATCCATCCTATTATAGACATGGGTCTAAGAGGATCCATCAATGTGTCTCCCATGTACATGGAGTTTCATGTGAATAAAATAACACTTTATCAAGGAGTTTGGTTTCATTCTATATGTCTTCCAGGGAAAGATGCGTTATGTCGAAATGAGAAAGGGATTTCCCTTTTACAAACTTATATAATTTAAACTAGATGTAGTATTCTGTAGAATGACCTTCCATCGATCCATGAATAGAATAAAAATCACATGTTCATGGATATACTTGAGAACATCAATAAAAGAGATCAGGTGGCCTTTATGGTGTTGAAGGTCATCACTTTTTTTTGACTTCATAGATTACTTCAAGACAGTTCCTCTCGACATTATAATATCTAGTCTCACTACCTAGAATTATGAGACTGAGGTAGTAGAGACTATTTTCACTTCTCACATCATTTTTATTGGCAAGGAGGGTTCCCACTGGTCATTTGATAGTAAATACATAAAATATGAGTTCCCTCCCATGCACCAGAGGCATCAAAACTAGTGGGCGTAGTTAGTAATGAATGAAACATTCAAAGGATTTTTAACATTCACCGTCACATTGATACCCAATTCCCTTCTTCATTAGAATAGTGAATAAGATAACTTTTCTAGAAATATTGGATTTGAATTTCCACATGTTGGTGAGGTTCCGTTGGAGTCCCCTCAATTATTTGAGATTTTAGCGGTGTGACATTATTAAAATAACACTAGTATTCTCTCGATCAACATAAATGTCATGTTGTCATACCACAATGTAAATAAACATTCTTGATTGTTCCTAATAAATACATTTTCAGTAGAGTCATATCTAAACTTTTTGTTCACACCTTGAAAAATATTGTCTGGAAATCCATGAAGTGATCACATTGCTATCTGGATTTACAACTTAGTCACCAACATAACAATCAATTATCCTTCCTAGGAATGATTTAAAGATGTGATGGTTGTAAATATGATATGTAGAACCAGCATTCTATAATATAAATGGCAAGACATGATAGTTGAAGAACCCAAGAGGAACTATGATTGTAGTGAAATCTTCATCATCAAGGCCATCTTTATTTTATTGTACCGTGAATACTTGTTCATGACTGAAAGGGATTGGAAGCTATTAGTTTCATAGATCTAGAGTTATATGATCAGTAATAGGAAATTTTCTTTTGGGAAATGTTGATTAATGTGTATATATTCATTTAAGACCCTAATCGTCCAACACATATTCTTAATAGGAATGATTTTTGAAATCCATCTTGGGTATTTAACATCTCGGATAATATCGGCTTTGATCAAATTCGGAACATTTTCATCAACATTGGTGGAATGAGAGTGGTAATTACTTTTGGCTTCCTATTTTTAGCCTTGATTCCCATTGGGAAGTCTAAGATGCTATATAACCTGATCAAGATTCAGTGCGAGCATTGGCATATAGTTCCATGCGAACACATAACAGTGCTGATTTAGAAATGAAATGTACATCACTTTACATTCGAGGGGAATGGAAACCCAAATCCGATTAGTTTATAGTATTTATTTTATTAAATGATTTATTTGTCTTATATAATTGATGGTAGTGGACACACCTTTCTAAAATTATTGAGGGGAGTTCTTGAGATGATTCTTATCTTCCTCCAATTTGGATTTTGTTGAGGAATTTTCATATGAATCTGAAAATCCAGAAGCTTCACCATCACAATTATTACGAGGTATGAAATTAGAAGAGGCATCATCATTAATTTATATATGATTCCTTAGAGAGTGATGTCCGAGATGATTTCATTTTACTCTTCCAATAAAGATAGAAGGGGATTGGTCCTCTGAAATTAGATCTTTCATATCAGCTAAATTTAGGGGGAGCGCATAGTTGCTTCTAAGAAAAATCAATGGATTCTTATTGATGGTCCCAATGATATTAGTAGATACAAACTATAAATAATCATCTTCCAATGGTTGTTTTATTACCTAATTATTGAAATATGCATCAGCATATGTGGCTCCATAGGTCACAAAGGGGAAATTGTCACCATGTAGTGTGTTGACATGTCCATCAACGAGATACTTTAGACACTGATGGACTGTTGAACATACCTCCAAAGGGATATGGAAATATTTCCTTCCATGAATGACATTATATATGTCTTCTCACTGAATAACCATGAACTCTACATTATATGTTAGCTCTTCAGAATGGCCATTGAGTTTTATCATCCATATTTGTCATTTCACATGCTGATCATACTGTATAATGGCCAGTTTTGGTTGGAAATAAGTCCCCTATACTATTTCCCAAACGTCAAAGGGTTAGAATTGGGATGAGATTGATCCCAGATACATTTTAAATCAAACCCCCTTTGACGTTGACCTTTTTGAGTCTCCCAAAACATATATGGTCTTGATATGTCGTTGAAGGACCTATTCTTAATCATGATCAGTGGATGAGATGGCGAGAAGACATTCTAAAAACATAGTCTCCACTCAATTGACCTTGTCTACTGAAAATAATATCTATAAATTTTATGGTATCTGAGTGGATTCAATAAGTTCCACCCTATGTTCATTGGAATGAACGAGTACATCATGAATTGAGATCATGGATGGGATAATAGCCAATTGTTTTATAATCTCATACTTCTTTTCCAAATGACGACACTTATAGATTTGGGGCTTCTTTTAGGATTGCAGTTTTATTAATGAGGTATTCAGTTTTGATGGCCATGGTTGTTATGAAGATGTTTAGGTGATATCTACTTTAAGTAGTGTAGGTAATCCCAGTAATTACCATTTCTAGGGGTGAAAATTTTGAAACACCTCTTGGAATTATGTAATGCAATTTTATTCTGGTGAATGCTGGAGGACTATGGGGAACCCAATCACCACTTTTAGGCTCACTGGAGAACATTACAATGATTTTTTGTAGCATATATATTCTTCATGGGGATGTGATCAGAATATTTATCTCAAAATCATCTGTGATGTCCCATGTATCCTCTTTTTGGGAACATTCTGCCTCCCATTCTCAAGTTATGTGAGGAAATTCCTATTCGGGGTCATACTCAAAATTAGAGAAGGGATATTCCAATTGTACTACACTGACAGAACCAAATATGAGCTCTTAGTCTGATGAGGATTCCATTTTGTGGGGTAGAGACCATTTTGTAGAAGTTACAGGGAAGAATTTTGAATGAGTTAGGTCTTCTGTTGGAGCAGAATATGATTCTTCCTCTTCTGATTATACTTGCTTTTTGTGGAATCCCACTTTTGGGAGGTACATCTGATATGTCCTTGTTAGGTGGTGTATCTATTACAGGTCCATGAAACTATGCTTTCAGGGTGGAATTAGCTTTGTTACCTATTTATGGAGTTATCCAGTTGTACAATTTTTTCACACACCTAGCTTGAATGTTTTCCCATTCGTATACTTATTCTATTGGGAAAATGGTTATGCATTCCACATGTTGTAGAGAGTTGTCTAATTCCACATGTCTAGATTCTACCATTCCTTGAAGGAAATTATTGATGAAGAAGTAGTATTGGATATTATGACCCAACCTTATATGGTATGGTCGGTAGTTGGGATGGTATGTGATGTTGAAATCATCATGATTTCAAGGCTATATATGCCTAATCTAGTTATTTTAAATAATTCCCATGAATACCTGTGGAATTGTTCATTTAGAAAGGGAAATAAATTTTTTTATCCGTTCATCACATCTCTTGAAACCCTAATTTCTCTATGCTTCTGGAAGTGGGAGATTCAATGGTTTTTGCTACTCGATAGAAGGTGCAGGGCAGATTGGATCATGTCAAGGTTCCTGAAAAGGAAATACTACTCACTTCAGTGTGACATTTATAGCTTGTTCTCTACCTATCCCTTTCCCCCATGAATTGGGCTTGAGTAGGGTTTTATATTGGGTTCAATGAATATAATTCTCAACATTTTGTGTCATTTTAGATAAATCTTGGATCCCTCCTTGATACTACATGGCTATCAGAGATGTTTGTAGCTCATCCACGATATTTTTAGCACGTATTTCTAATGGTTTTTCTTCTAAGATATTGATAATGAAGAAATAGGTTAAACCATTCCAATATTTTATGAAATGAAACACCCTTTCATTATTTCATTTCAAGATGTTCATCAGATTAAAAATAATTGTATTCCTCAGTGTGAAGTTGAACTAATAATCTAAATGATGAAAACAACCTTCCTATTCAAAAAAAGATAATGCTGGTAGGATGTTGTACAAAACAAAGCCTAGCCTTATCAGTGTCTATACAAAACACCTCACCATTTTTTTCCCTATTGATCTTGATGTTCCATCATGGGCCCACTTTGGGATATGAATTTTTTTGATGTTTTTTATGTTTTACTGCACAGTAAACTGTATATAAGGTATGATTATTAATGTTGGGGGAATATTGAGTATAATCCACCCATTTGGGATATGAATTCACTACAGGCTACACAGGTTCACATCACCATTCTATGGATTACTTTCGAGAAACTAGGGACATTATGACATTATATAACTCGAGGGGAACTATTCTATGAGCCATCTCCCATCTATAGGGAGAAGACTGGGGCCAATGAGGTGGTACCACATTCATCTCTGACTGAATTTTGATTCATCCAATTACTGAGTTATTGACCTGGTGTGGGAGAGGGTGTCTCCACAATCGAGGGAAGTCACACTTATTTTCAACTTCCTCATTAATATAGACTAGATGTCCAGATATGGATCCAATGTTGTGATCAGATAAAAATCATTCTAGAAGATCAACTATGGGAGGGAAAACATTTGTATCTTCATTAATACAATATTTTATGTGAATATATCTCCTTAGTAGATCCTTTCTATGTGATCAGACGGATTTCATTTAAATCCCTTATTTCGATATTTGTTTCTTCATGGAAGGAATCTCAAATCTTCTAGTTGTTGATTAGGATGTAGTTTCACCATTCTGTTTTTCTTTGGAAGGGTTTAGTAGGTGAGGTGTAAGATCGTTATTCCGTAGTTCCAAATTTTTGATCATTCTATACTATAGGTGTGTGAAACCTCATCTGGTGCACCCAAATCACCCTCCTCTAGGGGTAGATTATCTAGTTGTGACCCTCTACATTTTATTATTGATAAGTGTTTGTCATGTTTTTAATGATGACATTTACTTAGGAATATTGGGAATGGTGATTTTACTATTACATTCAAAATAACTGGCTTATTATGAACTACCTTTTTTAGGGTTTTTTTGAACCCTTGTCTGTATTGGTCTATTTTGGCTTGAAACCTTGGATGGTTCTGATTTCCATTTCCATATGTTCCTTCTATCTTGTCCCATTATTAAGTACCATCAGGGAGTTTCTAGTCAAGATTGTAAAATGGGACCTAACTACATGAGGTTTTCTCGTAGTGGGAGGGATAGGTGAGACACTGACCATATTCACCCAACCTAGTAAAGACTAATTCTCTTTGTGGTAATGATGATAATGAAAATTCCATGAGGCTTACGGGGTGGGAGTCAATTAGGGCCACAATTGGTGATGGATTGTCTTTTTTTGAGGATCTATTGATTCATGTTGGGTATTTTATGATTTATTGGATGAACATGAAGATATAAATACCCCCAAACTAGTGGGATGGGGGTAATATGGAATCATCACTATTACTTCTAAGACTTTGTTGAGGGATTTTCTAACTAGAGATGGTTATTAAGATATAAAATTCCCTTTCCCAATGGGATGGGGTTCACTTGTAGCTACATAGGACATGTTATAAATTCTCTCATTAATTATTGATCCCTAGGGTGGAGGTAGTGGAAGATTTTTTATCACCCAGGGGGTGTCCACTACTGGATGGATACTATGGCAGCTTCTATTCCAACCCATTTTATGTAGTGTTGGTGTGCCCATGTGGGAGCTATGTGTGATGGATACTGATGGTGAGAACCAATCATCACAGGAGGTTAATTGGGTGATCGTTACATCATTCTCTATGTATAAAATTTTCTCTCATTGGTTCATGGACACTAATTTGAAATCTTGTTAGTTATCCTCTTCCTCCATTCATTATTTCTAGGAATCGTTTTAGTGGGGGAATTCCATTGTAGGGACAAACTAGCCTGAGTGTTACTTGGTCCCCTGATTTTACTGAAGGATATAACATTGGAGGAAGATGAATCCAAGGGGTTCTATTGTTCCTGGGGTGTAAAAATGTGTAACATAATATAATATCCCAATACTCAAATATATATATTTGAAATGGATTTAGAGATCATTTTTCTGAAGATTCATGATGTCGAGCATGCTTTAGATTGGTGTTGTGCTCTTCTGGTTTTGGATTCAAGGCCTTGGAGATAGCAGCCAAGTCTAGCTGGAAGAATATTATATTGACTGTGTGATAGTGACATTTGTATATTGTATAAGGAAGATGTTGATGCTTCAGTAACCGACGAGTAACCAACAAATTTCGACCAAGATAAGGCATGAAATCCTTTTTTAGATCATATGGGATCTCATAGACATAAATACCGAGGGTCCAGAACATGATGGAGAGCTTGTTTCCGACTAACTCTCTCCATATTTTGATATCGGACACCTCCTCAAAAGACATACACACATCCATCTGGTATAAACATATATGATTTATTTCATTGTCAACTACTGAAGCAAGTTGAGTTTTTTTTTGGATGTTAATGGGATCCATATATTATTGACCCTTATCATTATAGAACCACTCTATATGAAGGTGTAAGAGATCTAAAAACCACATTATAAAGAGGGTTCTAGGAAAGGGGACGATTTCCTTGATGACTAGAGATATCACCATGGAGAGGTTGATCACTATGGATATCGGAAGTTGATTATCTACAATCCATCTCTACACTACCACGAGGATGAATATATCGGTAAAAAATGCCTTCTCCTTCCACCTTAAAATAATATTTGATTGACCCTCGTGGTGTTGATAATGTGTCTTGAATGTCTTTAAGGACACTAGCATTGAAAATATTAGGAATATGGTGCATGTTCTGCATCATGTTCGGATTATACCAACAAGGATTTTGGAATTGTTGAAGGAAATGATTATGTTGTGTGATGATTGCTGGAACATTTATATAACCATATGGTTATATTGGAATATGAACCAACTACAATGAACCTTCTAGAGTATGGTTATTAGATATATCATTTTTAATAGGAGTATAAGAATGTACTAAGGCATGTTCCATGCTCACATAGTGATCCTCAGTCAATAAGAAAGTATGAGCCCAATATCGGGCCTTAGAGATGTGATGTTCACCTTTCTTGGTAGGAGTATGAGCTTGCCTTGAAGAATGTTCCACTCTCATTTTTATAACCCAATTGGAATAGGAATATGAGATTGCTCTGTTACCTGTCAGAATATATCGATAGACCTTAAGAATGGGGGAGGGGATATGACCCTCCTAGTTTATTTCCGTTAATTGATGCAGACATAGTTTTTTCTCGATTGTAGTATGAATATGAGCCACACTTTCTTGATCTACATGAATATTATAGGAATATTGACTGATAGGAAGATGAAATTACCCCAAGGATTGTACCATTCTCATTGATTGATCCTAGGTTTCAATTAAGATATTTGACTGATCCTGGCCCTTTGGGTTATTCCACTAGACATCACTTATTTGAATATGAGCATGTCCTAAGGATTGTTCCCCTCTCACATGGTGATCCATGGCCAGAACGTGGATACGAGCCTGATATTGGGCCTTTGGAATATGTCGTAAAAAACTTCAACAAGAATGTTCCCCTATCCCGAGGCATGTTCATTTATCACCTTATGAGAATCGGTTTGAATGGGAGTATGAGCTGGATCTGATGGCTCATCCTTTACCAGAATATTCCAATAATCCTCCTCAAAGGGAGAAATAGTTTTCCCTTTCACCAATACAACCATTTTTTCAGGATGATTAGGGTTTTGAGTTTCCATATCATTAGGGATTGGTGTTTGTGCATGTACCATTGTCTACAAATGTTTTTGAATATACAAGCAGAGTTCATTAGCAATTGTGATGATATATTGGAATTTTAGAAAAGTGTTTGTTGTGATATATGTATGAATATTTTTTCTCTGATTATACAAGGGAATATGTTTTTGATTGAATATGGTACATGCACTAACTTTTTCAACCCCGAGCTATCAGAATATGCCGATGGGTTTCATGAACGAGGGTAGAGATATGAGCCTCCCCGTGATAACTATACGAATATGAACATAGACTAGTTGCATGTTATCATAGATATGAGCATGAATATAGGTTCATGCAAGAATATGCCGAAAAGAATCATCAGTCGGAGTGGGGATAGGAGCACTCTTTTGGATATTCAATGCCTTCCTCCCCAGATGATCATTCCCCACTAAATGTGAATGGGTTTCCATGGAGGCCGTGTGTTGGATAGTTCCCTTATCAGGTGGTTGGTAGGTAACAATGCAATGGTGTTGGAGATATTAGTTTTTAGGTTCCCTCCATGGTGGCACCAGAATCATACGAGAGCCATATATGGCATCCTGGTCCACCTTCATCATTGATTGAAGGATGAAATTTTCATTTCTTGGTGATAAGTTCCTAAGGCAATTGGTTGTATAGATGGGAGCTAATAGATTATAAACTGCCATAACTAGAAGATGCGGACTCACTGGTTGTTGTGTGTAGACAACACCATTGGAAGCTTCCATGGTCAGTACTATACATTGTCGAAGGAACTTTTGAACCATCAGGTATATCACATATCATTGGATACTTTAGAAATGTGTGATTTGTTTTTCACCTATGAGTATTGTAGCCATAGATGATTTACCAGACCAAATGCTATATCATGAAGATATTTCCATGGATTGGGACTATTTCAGTTTCTACAGTTATGCAGACAATAAGGAACAAGGTTACCAATTAGTAAAATGTTGTAGGAATAATGTGCTCAATCAGATATTTCAGGTTAACAAAATTATCTTAATATCCTGATCTGGCCATTCTGCACACACGGAAATTTCAACACAATGATGGACTAATAAGAACACTAGTTACCAAGGATCATTTATACGATCATACCATTCCCACTTATTTGTTTTTACAGGGTATGAAAAAAATAGTTTGTTGATATATGATTATTATTTCATCCCATCATTTGAGAGATTCAGGTTTGGATTTTCTATTTTTCTTTCAAATGATATGAAATCAAAATGGTTTGAATGATAATAATTGATCATTATTTTATTAGAAATATTCACATTGTGTTCACCATTTTTTGGTAGATAATAGGATAACCAAATGGCACAACATATTATAACCTAATCATGTTTTTATTGGAGTTTTTTCACATTAGGTTCACCATTTTTGTTTTTACACGACTTTGATGTTGTTGGGGATGTGATCCACCAAAATATTTGATTGTGTGTGTGGGGTGGGGGTGTTGTGGGTCATCATGAACATTCAGATACCACTGTATCTCTCATTAAAAACTCACAATTGTTCCCTCAACCATAACTGGGTACAAACATACATTTCAATGGCATAAAATCACCTTGGTTTTCAGGCCGAATAACTAATGGGGCATGCATTTCTCGAGAGGATGAGAGGTTGGGATCATACCACCCTTTGGGGGGGATTACTTTCTACCATTGGAATCTTTTATAAGTTTATGTTATAATAGTGGATAAATTATTAATATCAGTTCAATAATAGTTACCCTAACAAAACGATCATGGGTTAATTCTCTTATAAGTTTCAAAAAACTGTGGCTCTACAGTGAATTCATCTACATGTATCTGAGGATATCCATCATTATCTTGTAATTGGAAGCTACTTATCTACAAAATCAATATAAATAAGATATTTTGAATGTACTAACCTGAAAGAGGGTGGATTATATTCCATGGAGTGGAATTATCCATTATGTTCAGTCTTTATTATCTTTGTTATCGGAGGAATCAAAACCCATGTAGTGCGTCAGACCCATGTAGTTTAATCATCATCCTGAAAGGAATTATATACATCCTCTATGACACTATATGCTTAAAATCAATTCTGAGAGGGAAATGATACATATATAGATTATTAATAGAATCAGAGTTTCCAATGTACATTTTTTAAGGCGTACATAATGAGGTTACCAAGTTAATATAGTGACTCGTGGGGAAGATGACAAGATTATTTCAATTTCTGATTCCCACAAGATCTATGCTCTGTACAAGAAATAAGGGATGGAAAATGTTCATTTTCATTTTTCAGGATATGTGTATTATATGATGGGACTACCTTGAGACTATTTTTTATGGAACTCAGGCCTTAGGGAGACATCCAATATATCTTGGTCACATTATGAATAAGAGTTTTCATAATTCTAGCATGCTCTTGGGATTGTACCCAAGGTATATTCCCTTGTGTTCAGGCCAATGTGTCATGCCACTCATTGGGGATTTACAAAAATGTGTTTCCCTAGATGGTGGAGACTTATTATTTGAACAGTATGATTATTGAAACTCCCTATGCTCATGTGATCTATGATCGATGTGAGAAACAAGGGATTGAAAATAATCACTATCATCACCTAGAGAGTAATAAATTTATGCATTGGTGCAACCTTTTGGAGTTCAAACATTATAGAGGTGGAATATTTATACTAAATATGGAATGAATCGATGTCATCTTTGTTCCTTTGGTAAGGGATTACAAACTATTGATACCCCGTCTATTGGGATATATCAAATTATATCGCATGCTGGGACATACACTTGGAGGATCCCTTATTGTTCTGGACTGCTTGCCTCCTAGCATGAATTGATTGTACACATTCCCTGAAATGTGGGCAAGTATATTTTTAGTATATATAAACAAAAATAAATGATCCAATTTCTATTTGTAATGGATTCTGGGTAACCTCTGTGGAATATCATAAGATTAATTAATGGTAAAATAATCCTTGTCCAGAGGGAATCATAATATCCTTGTGGTGTATCCAAGAATGCAACACATTACCTGGATGGATTTTCTAGAGGGTGTTTCATGATTTGGCTGACTTAACCTATAGTTATTCACAATATATGGATAAAATATATGGAGGGTTTTGTGAGAGTCAATATGACATGTACCAGAGAGTGTTTTATGTGTTGCTTGACTATCCTAGAGGGAAACACGATACCTAGTCAACCTATCTAGAGGGTATCATGAGTCTTAGCTAAAATTCCTAGATTGTATTGTGAGATATTAGTAAACATGTGTAGATGTGTCTGTGTGACATATATAACATGATATGGTGCCACATTATGAGTCAGGATATGTATCTAAAGGATGTCACAAGGCTTACATCACCTGCCCAGATGGAATTCCGGGACTAAAGTGTCATGCCCAGTGGGAATCATGTGACTTTCTCTGACATGTCCTAAAATATATTCCACAACAAAAATATTGTGAAAAATGATCATCATAATATCTAGATGATATTTCATAGTGTTGTCCCGTGTCTGGGATAGTTCACATGATGAATATGAGGCCCATTGAACTTGGATTTCACATAATATTTCCACCATTAGTATTTTTCTATTTCCTTTAACATGAATTCCTTATATTTATTTAGTACCAATTTATTTTTAATATCATGTGACTTGGAATATGCATGGTATTTTCTTCATGCATATTACCAAAAGTACTTTAAATGATCTATGAATGATCATGAAAAGTGCTTTATGCATGGAAAATGATCATTTGAATAGTTATCTGACATATTACCAAATGAGAAACTTATTGTTATTGAGATTATATTCCCTGAAAAATCCACTCTGATTCTTGGGTGTGAATGTATTCTTGGAAAAAGAAAAGAAAACCATTCATCTGAGAGTCCAGAGGTGTCTTTTTTCATGTTGGGGTGGGGACTTTATGAGACTTCCCACTCTAGATGTTTACCAGTTTATGTGGAATATCTTTCACGGATCTATTATAGTGACAGGGAAGGAGTCTAGCACAATGCATCCTCGTGATCATTTTCTAGGGCTCACCCAGAGACTGTCAGTAGATAGTCCAAGACTATGATTCCCTCTAATCAATACATATATTATTTGATTATTTTTTATTAATGGGGAATTTTTTTGATCATGGAATTTTGAAAAAGGACTTATATATTATCATATTGAAATGTCTAATGACCTTTTTGAGATTATCGATGCCTTTCTTGAGACATTTCATGTGGCATGGTTTTCATGTCTAGGGGTCTTCCCGAGATTAGGGAGGCTAGTATGGGAGTCCCGTTAGACCATGCTGTGGACCACCTTAATTCATTGAAAATGTTTTATGACAACAATATCTACATCCTCTTCCATTTTATCCCCTTTTTTATGTGACAAATTTATGGGATTAGTTTATTTTTCATAAATGTCATTGAGGAAATTTTCTATATTTTGTGGTGAATCTTCGCATGACAAGTAAAGTTCCTATTGGGGATCAAGAGAATTTAGTGGGAGAATATGACTTTATGTACTTCAGGTGCTAAATTTAGAATTGAAGGCTTCCTAGTCATATCCAACACCTTTCATGTGATGATTTTTTGAAGCCAAAGGGATTTTTTAGTACCGAATGTTTGATTTTAGGCACTCATGTTGTCTTTTGGATTTCTAGGTGCGTGTCATGTGATTTTTAACAACCACTAGTAGCTACTAACTCCTCCAATATTATTTCATTTTTTCTTTTTCTATAAAGATTAATAGACAATTTAGAATGCAAGGATGTTATCAAGATCAATTATCATTCCCATTGGTGATTATTATCATACTGTTTTAATCCATAAGAAGCTTCTACCTTTTGGACAACTTCCTCCAATTTTAAATTGATTTTTGGTTGGATTGTCAGGAACACACCGTTTTCGAACCACATGTCAGGGGGGAAATCATTCAGCATCCACTACAGAACAACTAATTGTTCAGATCACGAAATAAAGTATTCCTCGCTTGGGGATTCACATGATCTTCTATAGGATATGCGATGCACATGGTACATTTGCATGAACTTATGATAGTCATGTAATTTCAAGTCCTTTGTAGGTTCACACAATCCATAGGCCTCGAACCCCTTCTTCTTCTATTTCTTTTGCATGAAAAAATAATACACATATTTAGGTATATCTCACTTTGGTAATTTTCTCATTATCATTTTGAAGGTGTCATTAGTAAAAAAACCATTACATTTTATTAACATATGTTTGAAGGTATTTATACCTTTAGGGTTAATATGTTCATTAATGAAATTTTAATACAAATATAATAATATTATAAGATTTTGTGAAATAAGTTTGTTTTTTAAAAATTATATAAAAGGTTATGGGATGAATAATTTAATTTCAAGGATACAATCATGTTTTTTTGGTATCTATAAGGGAATTATATTAATATTTTGTTTGAAAAAGGACAACCTATATAATTGGTGGAATCTTATCACATGTAGAAAGGCTATGAGACTTGAACCCAAAAATGAAGGATGATAAGGGTTTAGAACCTAGGACTGTTTATGTGATTGCCTTGTAAATATATAAATTTATTTTGTTAAATGAATTGATGAATAAATATTAAGGTCGATAAAGTGGTGTTACTATTAACATTTATAAGTTAATTTATTATATTGGATAACTAATCCTATCAAATATTTTTTGGGAAAATTGTTATAGAAAAAAAAGAAAGCCATATAACTCTTTTATTTATCATATAATAAATTGAAATTTAATTTTTGTACATAGGAAAAAATTATTATTTATTATTTCTATGAGTATGTGATGAATTAGAAATTGATTGATGAATAGCCAAACAAGGATGTTATGAAAATTAAATTTAATCATACTAATTTAATATAATTTATTATATTCATATTGAGTAAAAGGATTACTAAATGATAGGAAATTGATCCTAAAACAGAAAAATTATCATGTTACCTTCTTATCGGATGAATTTAACTATCATTTAAATCATTGTGTATTTAGGTTTTTAAGCCCTGAATTTTCCATTAATCATTCACATGATTGGGATCAATATCCAAAATCACTCACTATATTTAATTACTCTTTTGGTCTATGTCCATCTATTCACATGCCACCAATTTCTCCAACTTATTAACCTAGTTATTTTGTATTCCATATGACCATTTTATTTTCCATTCCCTCTTATTAATAGGATATTTTATTAACCCTTTGATATTGTGGATTTTAGAATAATGGTATTTCTAAATTTCAAACTCCTGAAAACCAATATATAGTGTAAATTGAGATAAAAAAAATTTATTTATGGTGGAAATAATGTGACACCCTGAAATTATATTATAAGTAAAATTTCATTTGATTCCTTAGGTGGTATGAAACACTAATCTTAAACAAACCATAAAATATGTTTCCTTAAATTTAATCACTTTGATAACTTGAGGAACCTGAAACACCGAGTCTAAATGAATCATAATACATTATACCATAACAAAATAGACATGAAATTGGTAGGTATTAATATGAATAAATAATTTATAAAAATATGGATATCTGTTGATTAGAAATAAAATAAGAAGCATTTTAAATAAAAATGACTCTTTTCTAAAAACTATATTTTTAAGAAGGTTTAGTCTCACATTGGGAACATAATTGTAAAATGATTTTTACCATCTTTTGAAAATTTAGTTTAATGATTAAATTTATTTTTTGAAATCATAATATCAAAAATAATCTTCTGCTGAATTCTTTTTAATTTTATGAAATTTTAAATTTTTCTTCTGAATATTGGAAATTATGAATTTTAATAGAAAAATTCATTTTCATTTAAATAATTTATAATGATAAATTATTTTTAAAATTATTTTTAATGTAAAATTTTTATATTATATATTTATTAATAAAATGATTGTCATAAGAATCATTTTACTATTGAATTTTAAAATAAAAACAATATAAACTTTTGATCATTTTCTCTTTGAAAACCATCTTTCTTATCATGCATGAGAGATTGAATTTTAATGAAAATCAATAAATTATTTGAATTATATTTTTAAAAATTTATTCAATATTTTTGTTAATAATAATTTATATTATATAATAAGTGTAAATTAATTTTGGACAATAATGAATAGTAATATATGTAAAAAAATTATTTATTATGGATAAGATAAAAATGGATTTATTGGGGGTTTAACTAATAAAAAGAGTATTAAATATGAGTAACACACTATTAAAAATATAATTATATGGATATATTCCCGCATTATCCATCCGTAGATAGAATATAGGGTCACTGTGATGCTTTTTACAGTAAATTACAGTATCATTTTGGATTATTTTGGGAAACTCTCATATAATTTCCAAGGTGGTCCGATTTCCCCAGTTATAGAAGGGAACTCACTCCCCTTATTTATTCACACATCTCATGCCCATTTAATAAATAATACCCTTAAATATTATATTACCTATATCCTTAGACAAATTATAGAGTTGTTATCCCCCCACAAGACTATCCCTATTATCATTAAGAGTAGAACCAAAGAAGTTTTTTCTCAATGAAGATAATTATATTTAAAATACTCTTTAATTTTATTTCTTCTTTTTTCACATTAAGTTATTTCTTAAAACTAAAAATTTAATAACACTAGTCTGTAAAAAAACGTATATGTTATTATATTGATGGAATAATATTTATCCTTCTCCACATTCATCAAATGGAATAATAAATCATGGATCGGGTGTGTGGAGGTGTACTACCTTGGGAATCGATGTAGTTAGACTCCCATAAACACCATTCAACAATTGATATAATGATGGATTTATCAAATTTATATAAAATTTATGGTATTATGATACTTATGGAATTTTAATATCACATAATATATTTTATATTCCATTCTTTTTCAAATATGATGTCAATGTTCATGTGTACAACGAACAACTATCTCGCAAAGTGATGTTATTTTTTTCACATAATCATTACATGGAATATAATAAGGCTGAAACTGATAAATATTTTTGAAATATATGATATGATATTAATTCATTAAAATTAATATATCACTCAATTATTATCCATTTACCTGATTAAGCAAATGATAACATCGCTTGTGCATACATACAGCCTACCATCTCTGTGATGTGATGTGACTCATTTTACATGCCAGATTTTTAATAAATAATATAATAAAGTATATACTGATTAAATATTATATTTATAGAATTGTTATAATTATGTATATGATTTTATTATATCCTGTGTAAAATGACTAGATCTTTTGTTAAAAACCATTGATGAGAAAACAAGATAATTAACTCCTGAAACAATTAAAATAATGAATAATTATTATCAAACAGATGGTAAAATATTATAATAAAATAATATATGTTCTTATAAATATTAATATGGTTATGTAATAAATTAATAACACCATGAAAACCCTTTTATAGGAGGATAAATCACGTTTGACCAAATGAAAGCTTGAGGTAAGGGATTCAATCTCAATTTTCTTTCATTAATGAATCATTGTATATTACCCAAAATATTCACATATATATTGTATATAATCCAAATATTACATGTAATATAATTATAAATTAAAAATTCATGGAATTATGAGATTCAATTTGAATTATTTTATCAAACTGGATTTAACATAAGAGTTAACAAGTGGTAAATAATTTCAAAACTAAATATATTTTCATTGGGTTTTATTACATCTTCATCATCATTGACATTCCAAGATTATGTGTGTAATGAATTTTAATAATATTATAATGTATTTACACTTCATTTAAGTGTTTATAATTTTTGTATAGATAATCATTTAATTGATAACTTCTTAATAATATTTACAATCACTATAAGGGTTTATTTTACAATATAATTCTCAACAAGATTGTTTATTTTCTAATTTCAGTTGGAAGAAATTATTTTATCAATATCATAACAACATATCAGTTTCTAATCCCTTATTCAGTCATGCTATTTTTAATTAATTGTACCAGTTTCAACTATTTCATTCATAAAATAATTAAAACTTTTTTTCCAAAAAAATTGACTTCATTTATCTCTTCTGTCAAAAATATATTTTCTTCCAAAATAATATTTTCATTAATGTTTTAATACTATTACAAAAGATTTATATAATACATTTTTCCAATTTTTTCATTTTAAAAAATGATTTCAAAATAATAATCATGTTATTTTAAAAATAATCCCCTTCAGGATTTTATTGATAAAGTGAAAGGGGTATTTTCTTTAATGTGCGAAATAGGAATTTAATTTAAATATTTCATGACCAATAAGATGTTTTAAATCATCAATTACAAGTTTCCAAATTTATTTTCAAAGAAAACTTATTTCAATTTTTTTGAAAAATTATTTTTAAAATTGATTTTCAAAATGAAATTCTTATTTTCCCCAATAGTTTTTTAAATATATTTTTTTTGTATTTATATTCAACATTGAAAAAAAAAACATTTATTCTTACTCAAATGCATTTTTTCTACCATCCCAATTCTTCCATTGGATAATTTAAGATCATTTTTTCTAGGGGAAGTGTTGACACTCACCTCTATGATTCATTTTTTTAGGCATTATCGCTTTTCATTAATTATTTTCTTTCTATGGACATTAAATATACCATAAATATGAATATTATTTAAAATTAATATTTTTATTTCTTAAATATTGTATCATTCATACATATGGTGTTCTGTATTTAAAATTATTTTATTAATTGGGGAAATACTAATAAATCTATATTCCTAACAAAATATGGATATTTGATGATAAGGAAAGT
The DNA here is from genome assembly GCA_963277665.1 of Viscum album. Lineage (NCBI taxonomy): Eukaryota > Viridiplantae > Streptophyta > Magnoliopsida > Santalales > Viscaceae > Viscum > Viscum album. Next base: position 2,129,629,792 of record OY728119.1, read on the forward strand.
AATTCATGAAATTAAATATATTATTAAATATATGGGGACTAATTTGGACATGAAGTCCTGGGTTGTCCTGGTTAAACCTATCCCCTTGATGCATTAGTAGTCTCATGTGGCAAATTTGTATTCTAGAATAAAATTTGATAGCTAATCAAACGAGGTGGCATTCAGTAGTATTAAATCATCTTGGGAAATTTAATGATGGAATAGGTATCATGATTCCTAAGATAATGACATCCAATAATTTTGAGTTTACTTCATTAGTTATATAGTTATTATTATCAATGATATTTTCACAATTATATTATCTATAGATGCATTTTATTTTCAATATTTGATTAAATGGATTGTATTTTTATTATTTACCAGTCCATATTGATTATTCATTATCTTTTCATTATAGATAGTTTATTTAAATGGAATGTGAGATCATTTATTTACATATTCATATTGATTATGTCTTATCGAGTTATGATTGTCATGTTATTTATTAAATGGAATGCATTTTTAGTTATTTACCATTCCATAATGATTATTATCTATAATATTTTCACATTAATTTTATCTCAAGATGCACTTAATTCTTCTTTTATTGATTTCATGTATTGTGTGTTCATTTATTTATCTTACCATACTTATTATGCTTATTGATTCATGATTTTTTTTGTACTTAACCCTTTCTGATTACTTTAGAACACCATTATTTTATTTCATTTCACTAGTATTACATTGTATTTAATATTATGGATGTGAAATGACAATCTTGAGGGTATAATTGTATTCTCAAAAATATATATTGTAATTTTAGCATTCAAATGTAGTGTGAGACTCAATTATGTATTTATTAAATGAACATATGAAACTATTCAGTCATTTGGATTTGATTACTTATACATTATTCCAATGTAATAACATAAACATGAATTAGGGATACTTGGGTCAAGGTTGATAAATTAAATTAATTATAAATCCAAAGAAAACATTGGTCGATCAAGATCAGTCACATTTATGAAATTACGAAATATTCACACACTCCTGAAAATATTCCAAATATTCATTTTAATTAAGATAACTTTATTTTGAATTAATAATTAGTTATCTATTTAATAATTTATTTATTTATCAAAATTATTAAACCGTCCATTCATGTAGATTTAAAAAATTAAAATCCACTATATTAAAAAAATGAATTTTATATTAAATCACACAGGTTCACAACATGGAAATGGTGGAAACAAGGCATGTACCTACCCAAAATATGTTGTGCTTTAAATGTTCAAGTACTAGGTTTTCAAGAGGAATTTAGAAAACACATTGTTTCATGAAGTTAGATGGCATGTAGTTCAACATGACATGGTAGGTACATAGCATGGTGTGAACTCACATAGGGTATTCGTTTATCCTATGCGTTCTGTGCTGCATTAAATTATTGTGTACCAAAAAAACATGAATGATGAACCCAAGTTTTGTAGTTTTTTAATTTATATATAAATTAATCATGTGTTTAATATTATTCAATGTTTATCAAAAAAATATATTCTAACTACATTCCATGTACATTGGCATAATATTGTAGTGAATTTTCACTCCATATAATTATATTATATAGAATAAAACATTTATTATAATGTATACTCCATATAAATGGGTAAAAATTATATTGGGTGTACATTAGAAACACAATACATAATTCTATTCCCGTCATCCCACATTACAAACCTTTCAGCTTAGTGTGTAATCTACATGAGATAATACAGTATTACATGATTTTTCAACTAAATAAAAATCATTAAATTATAGATGGAACATGATTAATGGATGGAAGTCAACATTTGGAATATATATAGTTACACTTTCATTAATTAATGACACACCATGCATGTTAACCACACGACCAACACATCAAGTAGGATTTATACGGTGCATACATTATTTACAGATTCTGTAACCTAGCATATTGTGTGCCACCCTAGATGTCAATATTTTGTATAGTTACATTTTTTGTAGTGAAACACTATATGAAATTCCATCTTAGGAACCACCACATTTTTATGTGGTTGAATGAGATAATTAAACATGTAATTATGTTACACATAGTTTAATGAGGAAATATTTCAAACAAATCAATCACCCGTGAATGGATTCTTCATGCAGTTTTTACCCATTATAAGCCATGTTCAGGTCATATAATGGTGAACAAAACCATTATGTAAATTTAAGGGTTTGATAATTACAACCAAAATGAAATATGATAAAGAATAATGAAGTTGATCAAAAAATATTAATAATTATAAATTTTAATATGGAAACATTGATAAGTCTTACAGTTTCAAGACAATGTGGAACCATTATTCCAAATCATACATAACACGGATTTTTCAATTAAATTAATAATACACCTGGACAAGATGAGGAATAAAAATTTCTAACGTATATATAAAAATAAAAATATAATGAATCCTAGTACCAAAATAAATAATTTTATATTAAATTTATAATTAATTCAATAACAATAATTTCCTTGACCTTGAGGTTATTTATTCATTAAATATGTTAATTATTCAAACACACTATTTAATTGGTTCTATTATTTCCTAGAGGGGATCCAAATTTTAATCCATATAGAAATGGTCTATATTTCCTCCTCAATCTCCTAATGACACCAATGGACTGATGGGTGCAGACATGGATGATCCATTCATCATAAATTTGATTGTCTTCATCTAAGTGAAATATTTTGGGATTGAGTATTTTCTCTCTATTTTATTAAATATTGAGTGGAAGGATAGAAGTAGTGGAATTTTCATAGTCTTGTGTGAAACCCATGTTTTGTTCTTCATTGATTAAAATATACAGGGATTGGATGTGTTTTACAGAAAAAATATTTTTAAATATTATCTAAAATGATATAATTTTTCATATATTGAGATATTGTATTAATATTTATTATTATTCAAATACCCATATTCAAATATTTAACATAATAACATTTTAATATTAATAATAATATTTTTAATATTATATTATGGAATACATTGTTTTTTATAAATAAATATTTATTTTTGAATAAATATTCCTTTATTTATTTAAATAATATTTATGATTATATCATTTATATTATGGGGTTCATGACACGGCATGTCCACCATCCTTGTAATTTACTAGAAATCATATACTAAACATTATTAAATAAATAAATACAGAAATATTATATTCATGGTCTAGTGAAAAAATATTTATTTTAATATTTACCTAACAAAATTAATATTTATTTAACAGTAGATATTATGTATTACCATCAGAATAAAATAATAAATAAATTCCCTCATGCTATATATATTTGGTAGCTTCCCCTATATGAATCAGTGAGGCCTCAAGTTTTAGCCTCAATGAGTACTTACAAACAATTTTGTGTTAGATTATTTTTCTTGTAAGGTTTCCCCTTTATAAGAATTAATGTTTGTAAAGAAAACAATAAATAAATTTTCTACTTGGAGGTTTTTAGAAAAAAATATTGATTAAATTAATTTACTCACATTTGTGACATTATAATTTTGATCTGTATATACTAAATAAATTTTAATTTTTAGTCTTAAGTGTAATATTTCTTCCAAACATTAAATTAAAATAGAATTTAATTGAGATTAATGAATACACTATGTGTCTTAAAAACTAGTCATTTTACTCTGTCACATATGAACACTCATTATGAAATATAATATAAAATTCTCCATATATCATCATGAAGGATGCATTCTTGTATCATCAACCCATATTCTTGATATATCATTTATTGACTTCCTAAAATAAACCTATTATTCACTATGGAAATAAAATTTTATATCTATTTTTTCATTCCAATCAAAGGCCCAAGATATCATCTTCCTTAAATGGATAGGAGAAATCCTATCTTAATATATTCATTAATAAAATACCATTCCTGACACACCCAATTTATCCTACTTTATTGTAATCATAGTTATTCATGTTTTGTGGAATTACATAAAAGTATGCTATTCATGATATGCATGAATAAAAATCTCAAGTAAAAGGATGATTACTCACATTCACATAAAGTATTAAAAATGATATGAAAACATGTGGAATTATTATTGTTTTCTCTTCCCTCATAATATCTTACCATGGATATTGAAAAGTTATTACATTATGAGATTAATTCAATTTATATTATGAATAAAAACACATAACTATTAACTAAAAACTTTTCCCATCATATAATGTTAACTTGGACATAGGAAATATTTTTAAGAATATCATCACAACATTTCACGGTTATCATCAATGTGAGGAACTGCTATGACCTTTCAATGAGTTAGATACTCCTGGACATTATCACATTTCAGTCATACTGAAGAACAATTAATATGCAGTAATATATTTATTAATGTTCAAATATTTGAATACACATGTAATATAATGTAATAAATTAGTTGGTTCATTGGTATCAAATCCAACATTTGTTTAATATTTACGCGCATTCTATTTACCATTAGCTCAATGATAGAATTGATCACCTTTCAAATATGGCCTATAAAATTGAAAATGGGGACTTAAACTATTTAATATTTCTATTAATATTTATAAATATAAATTTTTATCATCATGGATTTAAAAAACATATATTTCATCAACTATTAGACTCCATGTGATAAACATGGTGTATTTTATTCATGTATAATCTAGATCCTAGGAATAGCATGCTATGAATCTCTAGATCATACGAGATACATTATGATAGATTGATATTTATACTAGAGTTTCCAATTTTTATGTATAGAATTGGAATGTAAAATTAATTGGTCATGTGGTCCTAGAAAATGGAATTAAAATAGATTATGAAAAAAGAGTGGTGATTTTGACTAAAAAATTGTCCATGAATATATTTAAGAACATGAGTTTTCTAATACCTGAAAATATTTTCATTTCATTATCCATGATTTTTATAGAATATTTTATCCCAATAAAAATCCTACTAATTAATTTTGTATGTTTTTTTGAATAATTAGTTTGAAGGATAATTATACATATCATTCTTACGTATAATTTCTTTAATATTTATTAAAAACGAAGATATTTAACCTATCCATCTCATGTTTCCTAGTTCAAGGATATGGAATCAGAATAAAGTTAATATTTTATTGAGAAAATTATTTTCAACATTGACTATATTAATATTGTTATATAAAATAAGTTTATACATTTATAATGGGTTTGTTGGTGGCATGGAATACTTCATGAGGGAACCCGATAGTCGGAGGTGAATGTTAAATCATAATAACCACAATTTCTATCTTTTAAATCTCATCGATGCTTCTTAGAGATGTGACTTCATAAATGGTGGATTTTTTAATGACACACAGAAGATAATGTTATAAATTAATTTTTTTTATTTATTTAGTTTTCAAATTGATGAAAATAATGTTTTAAGAATATGTGAAGATAATAGAGGGGAAATATGATGAAATTTAAAATATTAGTGGTTAAAAGTTGTAATGGGTACATAATGGTATGTTATAGGGTTTCTGGTACATGAAACTATATATTGTGTATTGTATATATTTTTAGCCTTATTAACTTGTTTCTAGTGTCTGTGTATCTTATACTTAGTACAAACATGAGGGTTTTTAAAAATCTCGAGGTCAAATAGTAATTTTTTTATAAAATTTCATACCCCATTTGTGGGATTCCTTATCGTTGTCACCCCATTTACCTTTTGTATATCCTTCCTAATCTCATCCCTCTATTCTCTCTACATTATTGTTTTTAACTATACAGTATTTATTTGGATCATTGAAAATGTGTTGTAGGATCTTTCCAATAGTGAGGCAAAGGTAGTCTCACCATCCTTATATATTATTTTTGTTATTAGATAAATATTTTATTAAATACTAATTTTGATATATGATTAAATATATACTACATTTTTTTATTTATTCCATCAAGTTGTACAAGGATCTCATATTTGGTGATCATAAGGAAATTTCATCCATTTTTTTTAATTTCTACCTTCCCTGGATTTGGTGACAAAATCCATAAAACTCTGTTCTTAGGTTTATGAAAAATATTCATGATAGTGGAATACCTTATTCCTTAATGATATTTATATAATGGTTTAATAATAAAATCAGTAGGATACCATTCCAACCTCAACTAGTATCACAATATTGTTTTGATATTAGTGTCGATAAAGTGATACTCATCCCAAAATATATTTTATTTAAAATAATGATTTTCTAAAACATATTTTATCCTGATTTTGGTTTGGTTTCATTGTTATTCTGATGATTCCAATTATTGATTTCTATAATTCATGACACTATTTATGTATGGTTTTGTTTAAAAGTTATGACTATTTGTTATGAAATATATAAAAATATCACGGTGGTTGTTATTGTGCATGTTGTGTGTGTTTCTCTATGTTTTGCCTTAATATTTTTTTGTTGGTGCATTGGAATGGATGTTATAATAATTTACGTACAAGCACATTAGATGATTAATAGTGGTGATATTGGATTAAACAAGGTTGAATAGGTAACTCAATATATTATTCCCTTTCCAAAACATTATTGTGAATATTAGAACATGACTAATTTTTCATTTTCATTATACCAATTTTCCATAGAAAATTGAATAATTATTCTATATATTCTTCTAGAAAACAAGTTATTTTCCATTTTCAGATACTTGGAACGTTATAATTTTAAATGGAATGGAGTATGAGCATAACTTAATGTGAGTACAGTATGTTTGCACTATAACCCATTAGGAACATGGAAACTAACACTATAGACAAACTGATTGATTTTTCTAACACATATTTTATATAATGAATAGAGATTTATTTTAGTTTCATTTTATATTTTTATTACTATTTCATATAACTATCTATATTGTAAATATGCATGGTCTAATTAATAACACTAGTTGGGAAAGATGAACTCAAACCCAAAACATTTCCCATTTGGATGCTTATAGTACCATTTATTATTGAATAAGGTAATGAAAAATCAACATTAAAAGAGTTCCTAAATCGTGAAAATGAGAAATTTGATGGTCATTTTGGGATATGGGGATGAAATTATCTTTTTATATGATAAAATATATATTTTTTCTCAATTTGGATTTGGATGTTATATCATTGTTGCCATGTTTGATTTTTTTCCTTTTTGTTAAGTATACATATGGGTCTTACCATGGTTATTTTTCGATGATGGGATATGTATGTTTTTATTATCATTCTATTTGAGTTAGTATATACATAATGTAGTTTATATTATGATATATATATATATATAACTGGTACCCTTGGTTCATAATTTTTCTATATATCAAACACCCATCTTACTGATATGTCATGTATATTTTTTTCATAGAATCGTTAGTTACCTAATGAAATTCCAAAAGAGTGAAAATTTATTCCCATGTTATTTTATTTATACAAAAAATGTTTGTTCTATCCTCAATTTATGTAGAAGAGTTCCTAGGGTTTATTATAGATTTAGACCAGACTACTATGGTTTAGACTGGGTCATTAAATTTAATCTCCTCTAACACATAAATATCCCATTCATTATTAATCCATCTTAATTCAACATGTACCATGGTTTTTTCATGAACATAAATGGAAACATAGAGCTATAACATTTTCACTTTAAAAGTAATTAAAATTTCCAGCTTCAATAATTTATTTTTCACTAATTTAAATTAATATGGTGGTTTACTTAATATCCCTTCATAATCTTTTATGGTTTGTACATTTAAATAAAGGTTCATTAAATAATAGTTAATAGTGTTTTATTCATTATGGTTATATAATACTAATTCTTTGAAATAATCACATGATATAAAAAAATTTATGTAAAATTATTATATATGGATACAAAAATAAACTTTCTACTATTATTAAATTGGTGTTTCAAAAAATGCTTCTAATTATTTATAAATATGTAAATTTGTGGTTATTTAAAAAAAATAAACCTAATTTAAATCTAATTCTACTATATATACCCACTAGATTTTATGACTGCCTCACTCTCAGTTTCCCAGAACCTGGCGGATCAATGTTTGCACCAGTCATTTCTCTGATGTATACCCACTACCCCACCACCCCCTGACCAATTATATTATTCAATCATAATCCATTTAATTTATATACATTCATCTTGATCTCTCACAACCACATAATTTCATTTTTCATTCTTTCAAATTATTCTTATCCTTTACAAATCCTCAATGATTTCAAAATTTTCATAATGGATTCTAATAATTATATATATGTGAATATATTTATTGATTATTTTTTATATTTTGGTCACTCCATAATTTTACTACATGGGTTTTGAATTTAATTTATAATAATTTTGGATACATATAGTACCATCAGAACCAACATTCTCTATGAGAAAACATGTTATTTCAATTTAAAATGAATAATTTGGCATCATATTAACCATATTTGAAACAAATATGTCTCCTATTATAATGTCTAACATAGGATCAACTTATTTGGTGCTACAATATGTTGGGTCACATGTCCTCAAGCATGTATCCCCATTCTCTATAGGTCGGTGACTAGATGTGAGGGTATGAGGTGGTATAGTGGGGAGATTATACCCTTATATCAAAGTGGAGTGGAAAATATGATAAATAATTAAACAAAAGAAGAAGAAAATATTAATATATGGAATAATGGGTTCATTTTTATAATAAATACTATAGAGGTGTAAATTACCATGAAACTGTACTAAAATTCAATATAACATAGGATGAGTCATATAAATGATGATTTCATGGAATTTTAATATATAGAAATGGGATATGGAAGAAATGGGAAATGTGTAGAGACTTAGTATTTTCCTTGTAAGACTTTGAAATATTTCTATATATATTTCCAATGTCAGTCAATGATATGGCATACAATTTTGAGGTCCGATGTTCCCCAAATTAATTTGATAAAAATTTTATATATATTATATATTTTGCATGGATAGTTTCATCATGAAAATGGAGTAAATCTTAAATAAAAGCTAGATCATAAATACAAGACCATGGTGGAGTCCATAAAGTGTTTTTTACCCAAATCGTCAGCTAAAAATTGTCGGCAAGGGGTGTTCAAATAGATCACATGTTTATGGTGTGTTCAGTGGATAAATTAATTAATTCATTCATTCATTCACTAAACCTAGAATTATTTTCCCATTAATCAATTTTTTAAAAAAATATCTTAAGGGATTTCCTCATTATATTTTAATTTCCAAGTAACATTCATTCCCTCATTCTATTGTTGGAATCACCTCGGATGACAATAAATTTATGGATTGGAGTAGATCTAGACATAGTAAACGTAATAACATTCTTCAATCATTTGTGAAGACCTAATTATATGATCAATGATCCAATATCTATGTATGAATTGTCAATAAGTGGGTTATACCCTTTCTGATTAAATTGATTGAGTGGATCAATAACCTCCATTGAGATGCACCAATTGTGGCCACTGCATGTTCTAATTTATCAATTAAATTATTTATTATTGGTTTGAAACCCAAATATCCCTATTCTTTATTTTTATTTCAATAATTCTTGTCCAATTACTGTTTAACATTTTTTATTGGGCCATTCTCCCCCAAATTCATCTCATTCTTTTCTATTGGGACCCTACGGTCCCAGTTTCACATTTTCAGGTGGTACCCATCCCAATATGACCCTTTGAATCATGAAGAAGTCACATATAAGGAATAGATCAATGAACTAAGGAAAAAATATGGTTTTTTTGTAGGTGAAGGATGATTTTTTCAATGATCACTAGTCAAATCCTAATTTACCAAATATTGTGGGATGTGTGGTGCATACGAAATAATCTCTGAGGACTAATATAACTGATTTACAACGCCTAGATGTACAAAAATGATAAACAATACTTCTTTCAGGAGAAGAATAAGTTACATTTAATGGTGTAAGATTATATATGGTGCGTGGAGAGTGGATATGAGATTCTAGAAAAATTCATACCACACACTGGGTAGTTCGAAGAATGCATAGTGTGTTAGAATCTGGTGGCATAGGATAAGGTTTTAGAAATATATAGGGATGAATTGATGTGTAGTTTCCTAACATTCCATGTACCCCATTTCCTAGGTGTACAAGCCACATGGAACATCACATAGTAAGGCAGACACCCAGTGTCCAGGTACATGGTCATAACTAGAGCACATGGGTGGAACATTGTGTGAAGAGGAACACCATGTATTAAATTACACAAACATGAAATGGATACATGTACCTGACCAAACACATGAGTGGGACCCCGAGTGTCATTAGAACTTTGTGAATGTCCCCTATATTCCATGTATATCTACATTGTTAGAAATTAATGTACCTTCAATGACATGACCAGGCGATGGAGAGGGACCACCCACCATGTGGGTCCCCTCACATGTCATGTAACCCCATGGTTCCATTGAAGAACATCAATATTGTACATCTAGATCATGTGAAATTTAAATATAAACCATGATTAGCCTATACAAGGTTTTTTCCAAGTAGAACACGATGTTTCCCTATTTTGCAGTTTTTGGGATAAGATTGAAATTTTCCATGAATGGTTATTATTGAGGTGATTACCAATGATGGAAGTGAACATGATAGATCCCCAGAGGCTTCATCCATAGTGTAACCACACAACCCATTGTGCTATGGTCCTCTAACTTGTGATTATAACCCCTATCGGAATTGGTGTGGGTCCTTGATGATCATAGGGGAATCCCCATATCAGACCAGGGCATGATTCATGTACCTATATAGTGTAACCCCCCCCCCCCATTAGCTTGGTTTAGGTCCTATACTATTCAAGTGGAACCCCTTATCATATAGGGAATGAGTACTTCATGAACAAATTGGAACCCCCTTGTCACACCAGGGTCCACGTCCCCGACCTATAGAGTGGAACCCCCCCCCCCCAACAACTTGGGTGTGGGTACTCTACCTACTGAGTTGAACCCACCATCTAATATGGTATAGATACTCATGACACTAAAATGGAACCCCCCCCCCCCCCCACACCCATCAACATGAGTGTGGGACCTCAATGAATAATTATTGAGTGTAACCACCTAACGCACTAGGGCACAAGTCCTCTACTTTTAGTTTATAGACCAATGATTGTACTACATTGTGATGAGGCATGGATTGACATGGATGATTAATTATGATTAGACATGTGAGATTCTAGGAATCATTGACGAACTTTTGAAAATATTTGAAACTATTATCCATGTTTATGAAATGAGATAAATATCCCATTTCTCTCTCCATTATGATTCTTTTGATAGAATATATTTATATATATATGTATATATATGTATCCAAACATTTTTATTTGGTTACTCTTCTACCATGGGTTGTGAATATTCATTAGGTTTTAAACATTCATTCCCTATTTATCTTACGGTTTCATAGGTTTAATCACCTACCATGGATATAATAACATGATTTTTAGTTAATATACTCATGATGTTGATGCCCCTATTCTTGGATGAGGTTACAAAGTCTCTCTGTTTTTGTTGAGTTGTTGGAAGTAGGGATGTTTGTTGGTAATTAATGAATTTGGTTATTGTTTTCTGTCAATTTGCACATGGATGACTTGGGAGTTTTCCTGGAATGAGTTTATAACTTTTAGGCTGAATGTAGTATTTATGGTGGCTTAGTTTCAAAGTGTTTCCATATTTTTGGGCCTCTAAATCTGGTGTTTGGTTTGCAAAAACAATGGTTTTCACATAAGAGTGAATGTAATGAGAAATGGAAAATTAAATCATAAATATAAGAGAACCACATTCCTAGTAACATGGACTACATACCATGTTCCAAGAATCATTCATGGCCACATACCTTGAAGCAGGAATGGTACACAGAGCGGTGTGTAGAACCGAAAACAGTTTGAAGCGATGGTTGTTTGTGAAGGAATGTGGGACACAGAATACTGAAGGATCGCATGATTGATGAGATTTTTGAAATAGGATCGGTACACGGGGGGGGGGGGGGATAATTGTACATGTATGGAGTTCTATATATGTTGAAGATTGGACAACATTGAAAACTTGGGTAAATCGGTTTTGCAATATTTTTGAAGTATATGCCATTTTGGGGAGCAGTAATCCCCTTAATTATGGAACTGAGGAGGTGATTAAAATTTTAGGAAAAAGTATTGTGAATCCCTAAGTGGTTTTATGAGGAGAAGATGGTATGATAAGAGAACCATATGGGTATAGAAAATAGTCCATGAAAGATAGTGCAGTTTGCAGAGGAAGGTCTTGCAGTTTGCGGCAGAGCAAGACAGTACGCGGATCAGGGTGGTATGCATAAAAGAAGAGTAGTATGGACAGTAAGGAAGTATGTAGGTCAGGGAATTCAGTGGAGGCGATGGATGGTACACAAAAATTGCAATATTATGTGGAGGATATGATGTGGAATGTGGAACAACAAAGGAAGCCTGAAAAGAGACCAAATCATTCTGCAAAATTAATTAACATAACCTATCAGTGTGCCGGAATATAATTTACATCTATGGGTAATAACATGTATTAAAAGATCATCCATTTATAGTTTGGGAAACAATATTTAATGCTAAAACATTGAAGAAAAATTCATGTCGATAAACGGAGTGAATATTCTGCCTACACAGTGAGAAATGGGGAGTCAGTAGAAGTGATCTGAGGGATACAATGTCTAATCCCTAAACCCTTGTTAAGCTAGTGCACCTAGAATATAGGTAACTGTTCTAAACTTCTTTAATCCACAAAATGTAAATATTAGTGGTTTTTGGTATGACTAACACACTATCGCCCTATACTCCTTGGATGTAGCCCTTAGTGGTGATACAAGAAAAATTGCATAGTCATTACTTTGCATGCGATTGTTTGTTTTCTACACCTCCTTTTCAGATTAGATTATAGGTTCCTAATAATATGGGAACACAATCTATCAATTTAAAAGAAAATTTTGACACCCTGATTTACCCCTCCCCTCTCAGGGTGTTCCGTGGACCTTCATGAGTAGCATTATGTTTTCTACCCTACTATCATTATATTCTTATTCTATCCCTAACTACTCCACTTTTAGATTTCTGGGAATCCTACTGTGTATGTATATACTCAACCTATATGGAATGTTTCCACAAGTGTCATTTCATATGAAGATAATGGAATGGTTGGAAGTGTATACACAAGAGCATTGGAAAACCTAATAATTTGGACGGTGTATGGTGGTCACATCATGGAGATTAATATCAGGGTTTCTCATTGTTTTCATTCCAATTTTGTTAGGTGGGTACATCTTTTAGTTTTGGAATATATTTATCCCATTTTCATATCAGTTTATTCTTTCATACTCTTATATTGTCAATATGTTTTACATGCATGGTTGTTTTCCAAGTATTTATTATATTTTAAAATTATTACTATATATTTTTTCATTGAGATAATTGGGTTTTTGAATACATGATTATAGTAAAAGGCCTCCCCATGTTAGGTTTTCCATAATCCTTGGTTGCTAGCCCTTGGTCTGTGGAAGCAGGTTTGTGGTGGTTGAGGCTCAAGCCCCATCTTTGGTAAGATCATGCCAATAGGCTTATAAATAATGCTATTATAAATAAAAAATATACTAAAATAATAATCCTATAGAATCCTAAGGATTTTGATCAATCTGATACTCCAATACACCAATATATCAGTGAAATAAATTGATCATTTTATCAGGGTTATTACCATAATCCATTCCTTCAAACATGATGTATACTTAGTTACCAAAGCTGGACCTAATAAGCTATGAAATAAAATCTATATTCCACCACCAATAGTTTCTATAAATTATCCAGTCAGTGTACATATAAATATATGTTAAAAGGTAAAACAAATATAACCTATCCTAAATAAATGAATACTTGTACACTCAGGTTCCATTAAGAGACCTAATATACTCTACCTACTTCAACATAAGCTATAAAATATCTAATCATAGTAAGAAATATATAGTCATTTATCGTATTCATATATATGTTCTATTTAAATGAGGATAGAGGTTGGAATATTCCTAGATACTAGGAGATACTAGGACTCGATACCTAACTCAGCTGTCAATAAATAGCCTACCATGCTATTACTCTAGAATGGGTACATTCTATGAATGTCATGATGAATGTTATATGTTATTATAATCACTTAGGGTAGGTGCGGTGAGACTTCATTCCCAACACCCGATATGGAGGAATGTGGTGCACCATATCCATTATCATAATATATGTATAACTGTGTGAGATTTCATGCTCAACACCCAATGTAATGTAGAGTGAAATTTCATGCTCTATAAGACACTAAACCATTATTAAACATCTATTACTAATGGAATACTGATAATAATAATAGTGACATGATGGATCACCTCCTTTGAATATAGTCATCAATACCCTGTACAACTAAGTGTGTCACAGTTCATATAATCCATATTTGAAATTATGCATCACTTTTTGTGGACATTCTACCAATTATAAAAAATTAAAATTAATCCATTCAAATAATTAAGCTTTTAAAATCAATATTTGGTCCAACTAAACACTTATAAGGTGTTCGAGTCCATTGATAAATTATTATAATGGGGTATATTACATTTTCCATGTCAAACCTAACACATATAATGGTTTGGTCATATAATAATTAATATATAATTATGGAATACATTTATCACCACCAAAAGGGGTGAAAAAAATTGATCTAGGTATCCTCTACCAAATTTATAGGGTTCCAAGGAAGTAAATCAAACTGATTTAATTTATTTATAAGAAAATGACACATTTAAGTAAATATTTAGAAATGGATGTTGTTTAGAATAATGGAGAAGCTTTAAAAATACTAAATTAAAGGAAAAAAACAAGACCACCTAACTTATATATATGGTTGAATCCTTCTCCAAATTTTGGTTAATATTTGAAGCATAATGGATGAAAAATGAATAATGGACCAAGGATTTGAAAATAGGGAGAATGAACTCAAAGAAAAATAGTGAAATATAGGAAAATAGAACCTTAAAATAGAATCAAGAGCATATTAGAGAATACCTCTAGTTATCAAACACTTCTGACAGAGTTTCGTTTGGATTCTGGATGTTGGAGAAACCTTGATTCCTAAATGGGGAAGAAGGATAGATCACTAGGGAAGAGAAAGTGTTCTTATCCACTGGAATAGAGAAGTAGGATATAGATTTATAGTTTTAAAATATTAATTAGAAAATTCATAAAACCTTCCTCCCAGACTACGTCACACGTTTTGGCCTCACATTTTTCCAAACCATGCACAACATCACATTCTAAGGAGGAACCCCGAGTTGGATAGTTGCATGGTTTTACTATCTATGCACAGACCATAAGAAACCCACTACCAAGATTTATGAAATATTATAAAGGGAATATGCCTCATCTTTCAGGATTACTGAAGAACCATTTGGCCTCTAACATGCCACTAAGTTCCCCACACAGTTATGCATTATAGTCACTTCTAACCATGTGCAAATCACGGTGCCCTCTATATTTGTGCATTTTCTAAAACACTAGGCTTCAAACAAGTGCTGAATGTTCCCAAAACATTCTCTATTCCATAAGGAACTTTTACCTCAATTTATAATGGATTCCAGCTGAAAAAAAATGATACATACATATGAGTAAAGGTAACTCATTACAACATATCCTCGATGATGAAACTCTTCCTCATGTTAATCTTCTAAGGGTAAATATGTATCATTTGGGATAATCTCTAGCCATTATGATCGTATATCAGCTTCTAGCACTTATGCCTCATCTTGTACTCATCAATTAAACCTTAACAACTGTAATAAATGAACTAACCAACCATAGAGATCCTCAACTCCTTGATTCATGATATGAACTATGTACTTCTAAAAAGAAGCATCTGCATCCACCTCAAACTCGTAAGAAGAAAAAACATGTGATGTGTCTAAATAATATAATATAAGATGAGATATGCGAAATATCTCATGTAGAGACTGGAATAAATGAAGAATTACTATCTGGTAAGCTACTGGTATTATATATTTTCGAACCTCAAAGTTTAAAATGAATCAATTTGAAATCATATTGTTCCTCTGAATTCATTGATTGCCCAACTTGGGTTATACTCATAATAAAATATGATATTCAACCTAATATTCAAGTGATTTTCAGTGTCTATTGGAATATGACTATATTTTTGCCTATGCAGTCAACATGTGCTTTCTAATCAATTGGATCTTCTTTAAATTCTCTTAAACGAGTCATACTACAAGAAAAGTTTCCCCCAATGCCTCTAATGATCATCGAGGTGATCGACATGGCCTCCCATATAGAGCCCCATAAGTGGATATATGGATGGTAGCTCGAAAGATATTATTCTAAGATAACTCAACTAGGTGTATCTATTTCTCCTAAGAACCCCTAAAATCATTAACACTTTCATTGATCATGTCTTATAATGCAGGAATCATACGTTCTATCTTTTAGTTTATCTGTGGGAGATATACAATCCTTAGAAGCACCTTTGTACTCAAAACTATATGTAAACCCTGCTAAAACCAATATATAAATCGAGTGACCATTTCATATTGGATAGATTGTGGAGCTCCAAGTATATGTGTGACCACCCTCTTGTATAACCACCTTATCATGTCTACCAAAATGTTCTGTAAAATAGATATGAAGTGTTGGACTTTGGTGAAATTATAAAACACTATAGAAACAGTATATTTACAATAATAAAATCTAGGGAACTAGTCACGATGTCTATAGAAGCAACATCCCAATTCCACTCTAGAATTAAAAATGACTATAAAATTCATTTTAGTCACTGATGTTCCAACATCACTTGCAGACAGGTGGAACATCGAGTTATAAAATCATCTTTATCAAATTTCATAGAAGGACACCAAAACAATAGACATAAGTCCTGAAACATTTTAGTGACATTGATATGTTCTTAAAAATATAAGGCAAGAAATTCATCCATCATTTTCTCTGATATTTATGTTGGGGCCCAAAAATTCTAATGAAATAATCGGGTCTCATCCTAATCCATGGTCCAACCATTAGATAATATTTTATCTAAGATTATTTACTTTAGAACTAGAACCTCATGATCTAAAATATATATCACTACAACTCATTCATAGTGTGTAGATGTCATCACTAAAGCTATGAGGATAGTCTTACCATGATCATATTGAACATTAAAATGCATATTTGAAAATAAGGGCATGAATTGCCACTCACCACTAGACTCTGAAAAAGTATGTGTCTTATTCTTCCAACTCAGAGCATCAAATATTTTTTTCATTTTCTAGACAAATAAGCAATCTAAAAATTAGAGGATTTCATGTATTCGACGCATATGTGCTACCTGAGATTATGATAATTTTGTTTAAAGATATATTTTTGGATTTTCTGATTATTGAAAACCACAAAAATTCTCTCTATGTAATTAGTGTCTTCAACTTCATAGATCATAAACAACCAATGATATCTCATGGTCATGTGTTGTGTAAATTCACTCATTATCCCTTAACAGATGAGACCCATATGATATTACTAGATCATCCTACATCAAAACCAATCCCATCCTGATATTTGATGTGTCATAGTAAATATTATAAATCATTCCATGATCCAGCAATGGTAGGATTGGTGCTGAATTCAATCCTAATATCTATTCCTGAAAAGAGACTTCACAATATTCATACCACATTAATATTACACCCTTATTAGTCATAATGATAAGAGTCGTTCCTAATAATTATAAATCATATATGGGTTTTCTGTATTACCTAGTTATACTTAAGAAAATTTCTATGTCAATTGAAATCATGGAATTATAATAGGATACTATCGCTCCCTCCATCTCTATAAATATTGATATTCATTTCTCTAAAATGATGCAACCGAAGATGTGATATGTTTCTCTCTCATAATATTCATTGTGATCTCAAGATAGTAGGAATGGCCATGTCAAGATCATGAATACACTAACATTTCATCCAAAAATACTCCCTTGAATGAATCCACATACTGGTGGAAAACCTGATCTATTATATCCATGAAAATAAAATGTCTATTTCTGGGACCAAAAAACATTACCAATGTTAACAAATACAATACCTACTTTGACAACTTTTAAGAGGTGTGTCCGAAGATATGACTCTCACTTGATATTATCCAAAATGCAAATCAATCATTGAAAATACCCACTCTCATTATATATATGATCAAATAGGTCATCTAATTGTGGTAATAAATATTGTGTTTCTACAATAAGATTATTCAACTATTGTAAATCCACTAAAATCCTCTAGGTTCCATCCCCCTACATGGAAAAATAGTCTAGTGATTCCCAAGTTTTTGTGCTAGGTTCGATAAATATTTTATCCTATAAATATTATTACTACTTGTTGAGATATAGATTCTCCATAGGTGCCATCTTATAAAGAGGAATGGACACTATTGTCATTCCTAGGACTATCTCAATATTTAATTCTACCCCACTCAATGTAAGTATTCAAGAAAAGTCTTCTTGGAATACATCCCTAAAATGATCAACTATAGGCTGGAAAATAGTTGGTCATACCCCCTGATCATCCATGAAAATATTGTTAATATTCTCAGTCACTCGGCCAATACCTTAATTCTCAAGTCCTACTTGAGATGCATGAACATCACATTCACCCCTATACACATGTCTACCAGCCACAATGGAAGTAAACATCACCTACCTATGATAATAGTAAATAAGAAATTGATAGCAAACCAACTAGTCCATTCTGATAATTAAATAAAACCCTTTAATGTTGAGGATAAAATGAGTCCTCTTAATGATATATTTTTCTATCTCAAGGGTAAAATCATTACATTGATGAATTCTCTCTGATCAGATACACAAAAAGGAATCGCGTTTCACAACACCAGAGTAAAACTCAATATGGATGCCCAAAATATCCATATTTTCTCTAACATAAAGGTGTGTGATGAATCTATATCAAACGAAGATGGAACATAAGTAGAGGATAATATAATAGTACCTTGGTATTTAATTTCATGGCACTCTGATCCTACAACCTAGGATACACTACATATAACTAGACCAAATAGAAACCATGAGTCATAGCCTGATTACCATGAGAAAGCATGATCGACTAGAACTAAAATTCATGAGATTGATTACTTCTTCCCCAAAAACCACCTTAGCCTTCTCAGCTAATGATATTCCATCTTACCTCTTGAAAGATACTACTAGCTCCACTCTGAAACATGATGTATGTGTAGATACCCTCTTTCTAGGAAATGATAGAAAATTCATATAGAAGTACTAGATATGCCTTATTATTCCATAGCCTAACAATTATTTTGGATTTTTCATACACTGGGGATTCATATGTCCTGGATTCCTACACTGAATACATGTTAGGGAGAGTGAAATTTCATTCCCAATATGTCCCACAATAATCATTCAATAGCCAATACCAATGGAATACTCATATTAATAATAATAATATGAGGGAACACATCCTTAATAATATAATCCTCAATCCCTTACACAAAAAATGGTTTTCACAATTCATTTAATCCACATATAAAAGAATTTATTACTTGGTGTGGCCTTGACACACATTATCAATCATTACAATTAATACAATTAATTAATTAAGAATGGAAATTAATTTTCGGGTTAATACGAATAGTTAGAAGGATTTATGGTATATTGAAAAACTATAATAAAGTTGAAAATTCCATTTTCATGTCATTCCTAACAAATAAAATTATATTTGTCATATAAAAATTTATATAGACGTATGAAATAATTTTAGCACACCCAAAGGTTGGGAAACATTAATGTCAGAATCCTCTAACAAATTTATACTTTTCTATGGTAGTATGACAACATGTTTGAATTTTTTTAGTTGAAAATAACATATTTAAGGAAATGCAAGATAATGTAGTATGTGTGGAATAATGATTAAGCTATTAAAACTTCACATTTTTTTATGGATAATAACAAGAAAACGTACCATATGGTCATGGATAACTCATTATTCAATATCTACTACATGTTTGAAGTATAAAATAATAAAAATAAATAATGGAATACATCCCAAAAATAGGTCAAATGAGCTCACAGTAGAATAGAACAATAGCTTTGAAGAGAAACATCCAGTAGCGGAAAGAGGGTGGAGGAGAATACCAGTTGATATCCAACACTTATGGTAACATTTGATTTGGAGTTCAAAAGTAGGATCAACCTTGATCTCTTGATGAGGAACATGGAGAGCTCACTAGATATAAAAATGGGAGCCTATATACTGGAAAAGAGAAAGATGAGAATGTTACAATGTTTTAAACATTTTGAGGTTAAAATAGTAAATCACTCTACCGGATATGGTCACACTGTTTGGATGAACAATTAGCCAATCCATGACTCAAATGTGTGTCACACTACTACTTAATGAGGAACCCTACATGGTCTAGACCTATTGTTTTCCTAACCATTCAGATGATAGGAGAATCCCACTTCAAAGAAGTTTTATATTTTCACACGGGGTGTGCATATCGGCTAGCATGTTTACAGACATACTGTGCGACGTCCTACATGGAAATGAGTTCCCTATACAGTTACTTTGTATTGTTAGTTATTATATTTTATCCCACTCTTTTTTGGAATTTTAGAAAACATCAGGCTCTAGATAATCCCTGCACACTCCTAAAACCTCCTCAAGACATATGGACGATTTACTAATATTAAAAAAGTGATTCAAGGAAAAAAATGATTTGTACCTTTGAAAAAATTATTTTCATTACTATTATAATAAATATAAATCGTTCAAAAAATATAATAAGACATATTTTTTTCTAATTCCTACTACATTAGATGGAGAATCATGAGTAATGATAAATAATAAATTTTATATGGTTTGACCTATATTGTAGAGTTATTATACAATCCATATGTATTATAATTTTTTACTATATCATTTTCAATAGAGAAAATATAGTGATAACATGATTTGGAATATAGAATTTTATAGTATATAAAAATATTATTTATATAATTAATTGAATATAAATTATAAGTTCTATATTATTTAATTATAATCATAACATGTGAATGTTATGCCTTTTTTTATTTACAATAAATTTTTATTTTTGAATAAATTATTATTTATGTTAGATGGATGTAATGTATATTTTAATTAAAAATAAATTTTTAAATATTTCGTCCTTTTAATATGAATACTTATCTATAGATTATTCAAGACCCGTAATTTTTGTACATATGGGGAATTTTAAATTATTTGAACATATATATTGATGAAATGAATAATAATTTATTCTATATTCATCCTTTAACTTATATATTAATGTTTTTTATTTTATAATTCAGAACACATGAATTCTAATAATCATAATAAAATTATTTAAAAAAATATGTTGATTTATGACATATATCAAGTTCTGACTTGTTTATTATTAATTTTTTATATAAGAATGAATAAATAAAAATGATTTAATGATTTAAGTTAGTTTTTTATAACTCAAATGTAGTCAGATGACACATCCAATAATCTCCCACATTAATTATTTTTTCTCCATACAATTTTTATGTCCCAATTGTTTCTAGAGATTCAATCTAATATGTATATATATATATTCAGTATCCTTTCTAACACTAGTACAACCCCTTTATCATTAGGGGTTCCGTTAGATATACAAAGGGGAATTAGATTAACCGGTTTATCACTAGGATTCATATATTAATAGGGTGTAATCAATACAATTTTGATCTTATTAGAGAGAAAAGACAATAAGTGCATGCATATTTATATAAAAAAGAATATTTTTTTTATAAAATTGATGATATATTTATTAAATTGATGCATATAATAATTGGATATAAATTAACATAAATACATTATATGTTTAAAGGTCAAAATTGTTTAACGTTTTTGTGCCATTTGATGTGAATTAGGTGCCTAAAAATTATGTTGTTAGATTATATAGGAATGTATTGGATCAGCGTGAGATGATGCCAATTCTCTACATGTATCATAATTATTGGAACATTACCAATGATTATAAAATTATATATTTTATAGACAACTAATAAAATGTCCAATAAAATATGAGTATTTTACTTCAAATAAATTACTTATATAATATTCATGTTTATATACTTTAAATTATATAATTAATAGATTATATTATATTTTATTGTTCAGGATGCACTTATGTGTCAATGGATGTCTATAAGTATAAGAAAATAATGTAATTACATCTATTACAACCTATGGTGTGACTTAAAATCCACCTTTATAATTTTTTTCATATGTATGAAAGGTTACCTTAAGGGATACCAAAATATTAGTGGAATGAATTTGTGAATATGAATCAAATAGTTTTTCATAATATATTTGATCATATATTTAGAAAGTATATTTGAATTACATGATTGACCATTTTACAGAACTTGGGGTATGAAATATAATATAATATATTATTTTTATGTTGTAATATAACTTCTTAAATAGTGTTTACTTTGAATAATAGTACTAAATAATGATTGTGTAAGGGCTTTAATCCACTTGGATCGACCCTTTTACTGTTTTCAAATATTTATTTTCTCAGAGGAGGCTATGAGGGTTTTTGGAGAAGTTCAGTTGATAAAAACTAAATATAGAGAGGTTACATAGTGTATATATTAATTTCCAGGAGTGATGTTGGGTTACACTATTTTTCTTGGAAATCATCACAATAAGATGACATTTATATAGTGTCAAATAGGTATTCGAGGCATGAAAAACATTGTGGTCTGAAAAATTAAATAAAATATGGAGTTGATGTGTTTTTAGTGGGAACTGACATGGAGGTATTTAATAATGTGAAAGTGGATTCCATGTCGTGTAACCCCCATTTTTTATGTTTTTAAAACATTTCATTCACTTAGTTTTTCATAATCCCTATGGATGTATTTTTCTCCCTCGACTATAGATGACTCGGCATCCCCCCTTTTCAGCGTTTGGTGATTCCATCATCCTGAATCGATTCCCCACTTCCCTCCTTCAATTCATCTTCAATATAATGTTTGATCTACCTCTATTATTTAGGTTTCTAAAATATGTTACCACCCATTTCCCTTTTCCACGTGATTATGTGTAATCTCCATGTACCAATAGGAGTTTTCATGGTTTTGGGTTTGTCTGGTTGTGTCGGGGCGTCCACAGGTAGATGTAGTTGTTGTGGGAGAGGATATCATGATCTGTTTCTTTGATCTGTTATCGTGTGAAGAATATCAATGACTATTTAAGGGAGGGGATACGTTTCTTCACTATTTATTTACATGAAATCTAATAGAATTTCAACCTCAATGGTTATCTAATATTCTTCATTTTATACTTCTAAATATCTAAAAACATTCATTCCAAGTAATAATTTATTTTAAACCAAAAAATATATATTCTCTAAATATTGTTAATCACATAAAATCATAAAAATTCAAAAATATTTGATTATATAATATGTTTACAAAATAAAAATAATACTTATCCATATATCTAATTGATTAAAACCAATATCATATTAACAAATACATCACATATTCTAGTGGGATATGCAACACCATTTTCATCACTCGGTGGTGGGTTTAAGCCCTATGGACATACCCATTTCTATGGGTTTTCACCCAACATGTGGTTTTTCATTTTTCTAAAATGATATTAAAATAAATCTTATATAATTTCCAAAAATATGATGAAAATCCTAAAAAAATAATATTAATCATCAAATCAATATCTAACCATGACGGTTTTATATACTGTTTGTTTTCTCCACATGATGAGATAACCTTTTTTTCGTATTATTACTTTAACATTTATGATCTTATCAACCATAATGGTGATCAATACATTCAAACTTATTTCTAATAAAAATTTAAAATCATTATTCCACAAATAACATTCACACAAAAACACATATTAAACCAAAGGGTTGTATTGAAATAAATTTCTCCAAAAAAACCAAAATCATATTTACATCCATTCACATTAAACCTCAAAATGTAATATATTCCATTAAAACAATTATAATACTTTTCCCATGATGTTATCAACATATCCCATGTTAATTGTTTATGTAAAAATATTATCATCCAAAAACTAAAAAATCATAAGATGTTTCATTACTCTTATAACCCAAATTCAATTGATAAAAATAAATCTACAATACAATTAATTAATTCCAATAAATAAACATTTCAATCATTCAAAATTAATTATTAGTATAACATAAAATTTTATTTTCTCTAGGTATTGACCCTTAAAAGAGATAATTCACTCGAATAATTACAATGTTCCCCATATATAAGACAAAATACTATAAACGAATTCCTAAAATTAATGTTTATTATTTCCATTATACTCTTCATTTTTCATCACCAATTTATTTATTTATTCCCTCATTTTTCACACATAAACAATTTTCCCATTCCATTGAGAAATTATCATAGACTGTCATTCATGATTTCTTGACATAAGGTAAATTGATTCTTTTTTGCTCTATTATCTCCCCCACCTAAGATCTTATTGGAAATCAGTATTCTCTTCATTGGTGAGTCTCAAAATTGGTTAAGGTGTATTTTTATAATAATATATTGGGATTATTGATTATGAATGATCATGATACCTTTATCTTTAGCCATAATTCCACATGGTTGCTTATAATCACAACATTTTCAATCATATTCAATGTTAGCAAGATTCCTTTAGCTTCCATCCATTGAGTAAAACCAAAATGAATAGTGTGTGAAATAATATTCACAGTGTAAAAAATGTAATAATTTATAAGATATCTAATTCATGAACACTTGTATTTAACCTAAGAAAACTTATGATAGACATAGTTTTTTAACAATTATTATCTATTTAAATCATTCATAACATTTCATAAAGAAAATATTAATTAACTAAAATGTATCCCCCGATAGATTCAAATTAGTTGTAAAACAAGACCCATTATCATGAACTAGGTGGTGGTCGAGCCAAATTCCAATGAACCCTTTTTAGAGTTATTATACCTAAGTTTACCTTTTTTAGATCCATATATAATTTTTTTTCAGATAGGGATGTATTTATAGAAATTCCATACAATCCTTAGCTTACCAAAACACGAGGATGTTATCCTGTAGATTGAATTGGGAGACCCAAGTAATTTTTACATATCATTGCACAATTCCTAAACATAAATATCCAATAATTATAATAAATGGATAATAAATACCCTGTTTATTTGTAATTATAGGTTCATTATATATAAAACAAGGAATCCTAATTTTATTTTCCAGAGTGGTCTCTTAAAATCAATTTGGGAACCTAAATCTAAATCGGATAACCCAAGGATTACATAAAGAAATTAGTAATCTAAAAATATGTAGTAAGGGAATAAAATTTATAAGAAAATATAATGTTTGGTTAAATGACATAAGATGATATCATAAAGTATAAATATCATGAGTAATCATAGGGAAGAATAAAATAAATAAAATGGTATCATAAGGTCATAGAATCAAATGAAATTTTTTAAAAAAAAATAACATGATATAAACTTGAGTCAATGATTATATCCTTGACAATATGAAATGGTATAAAAAGTTCCTATAATTTATTAAGTATACTCCCTAATCAAATACATGAAAACCTAGGATATTTTATCTTTACTCAACACACTTTTGTCTTATCTAGGTGCACCCATCATAACCTATTTATTTTATATCTTTATATATAAAATAAATCAGTTACAATTACTAACATTAAAATTACCCATGGAACAAAAATGGGATTCATAATCTTTATTCATATCATATTATAAGAGAATTTTGTAATGAAGGAATTTGGGAAATGATCATAAGACCTCTATTTCCCAATTAAGGGAAGGGATAATAAACTAGTAATAAATGTCAAAATAATGGACACATAATTTAGATTCAATACATAAAATTAAATTTTGTTTTCATTGATGAAAATATTTTTAAAAATATTACAATCATTCTTTAGGAATATAATAATTTCACATTGAGTAACATCATTGGATGCCATCATTGAAGGAAAATTATTTTGAAATATCTCATTGAAAATTTCATTGGCAAGGCATCAATACTATTTTGAAAAAAAATATAAAAAAAATATTTCAAAAAGGTTAATGATTTTTTTTGAAATAACATTCATAGATTAAAAATAACATTTAACCCAATTGAGTGGTAATTTGGGTGTAGATGATTTCTTTTTTGATGTATAGCTTAAGAATAAATTCATTTCATATTTTTTTAATAAATTTAACTATGTAACATCATTAGAAAATGATTAGATGTTCTCTTTTAGTTTTTTGGTAAAAAAACGAATGGGTAAATATTTCGAAAAAAATAGTAGTCATTTTTTTAATTTTTTTAGAAAACATATATTTGGATGGACAAAGATTTTCAACCAAACAAATAAATGATGTCATGTTTTCCACAAAAAAAACTTATCAATAATTGTATGTACCAAATAATGTACAATAATAATTTTAATTTAAAATTTCATATATAACCATAGGATAATATAATTCATGGGTTTTATTAGGTGTGTAACAAAACATCTGTCTCAAATAAGGATGTTTTGAAGTAATCATTTACAATGTTAATACCATTGAAATTAGAGATAATTAATGAAGTGATTGTCTATAAAAAATATAAATCCATAAAATTTAAATATTAAATAAATATATAAATAAATAAAATGTAATATCACACATATTAATCGCATAATATAACCATTGAATTATAAATATAACATAAAAAATGAAAATTGAGTAAAGAAACCCCTTACCTAATGATTTCATTTTGTTGATACTCTCTAAATTCAGGAATTTAAATTTTAATCAAGTTATTAAATTATATGTGACCCATAATAATATTTATAATATCTCATGTTATCCTTTTATATTATATTTTAAACCATTTGATAATAATATTTCATTATCATTATTGTTTCGGGTGTTCATTTCATTGTTTTATCAATAAAGTTATTGATATTGAACATATTATTTTGTTCAATAATATTCAAATTATATTAATTTTAAAATTTTCATTTTATTTATATTGTACATTTTTTAAAAATTATTTAATTTTGAACTTGGTGAATTGATCTTTTAGCTTCCTAGAGACGGTAGGTTGTACGTACACACGTGCGATGATATCATATATTTAATGGGTGAAAGGAAAAAAACTATGTTATATATTAATTTTCTAGAATAATTTTAATTTCATATATATCATATATATTAATTAAATTTCTCCTTTTTTACCTTCCCTTTAAAATCATAGTGAAATATGAATCACATCACCTCATGAGGTGATTGTCCAATGTACACACGAACAATGTTATCATTTTTTCAATGGATAGTAAGGTAAGAAAAATATAATATATTTTAATTTTATATAATTATTAAAAGATAATGTGTGTCACATGTCAATACCAAATTAAACCCTTTTACTTTACATTTAATGTGTAAGTTAAAAAATGACTCATATCTCTTTGTGACGCGGTTGTCTTCCGTACACACGACTGAGATTATTGTATACCTTAAAAATATAAATTAGGAAGGTTTTTGTGATATTTTAATATTTTAATAATTATTACATCATATATATAATATATAAAAACAATACACGTCATTATACCTAGCTTTGAGAAGCGATGATAGAAAAAATTACATCAGTTCACGAAGCCAAATTCCACCATACACACGATCAACGATTTTGGTTCCCATTTGTGGGAGGAGAAGAATGTTGTAGTTGATGCCCATTTCAGTAAAATATATTATTATATGTAATATTGTTAGGTTATTCTGTTAGTATGTTGTAATAATATTTGAAGGAGTTTGATGAAGAGGGGCAATAAATCGCTTGGTTAATGAGGTTAAAACTTTTTTTGGCAACATCAATTTGTTTAAAACAAAATTCATCATAGGTGGGATTTCAATAAAAATGTGATATTTTATGATGATAAATTTTGTTGATATAATATTTTAATGGAACACCGATCTAAAAAACACCATTAAATATAATTCTATAAATGTAATCTTTTCGATAGCTTGTAGATCATTCAACCAGAAGCCTAAATGAAACGTAGTATAGTATATTAGTAAATCAAATTCGTTAAATTAGAGGGTATGGATATCAAAAAATAAGTTATGAATGTTATGGTTAATTTTTTTTAAAAAATTATAATTATTTAAAACACGAATTATTATTTTCTGAAAAAATGAATTTTTTCTAAAAGGCTGTTTATTTACACATTGCAGTCAATAGTTTAAGAATAATTTATAACAAATTCAGAAAATTAATTTAATAAAATTAACATTATAATTTAATTCATCAAAAAAAATATTTTAGGGGTTATTTTCGGAATATTTCTGATGTGTATCATTTTTTGATGAATAGTGAAAATGATAAATTATAATAGAAAACTACTTTTTCATTTAAATTATTTTTAAATAGAAATATTATTTTAAATTAATTTAAAATTAAAATGGTTAAAATATTTATAATATAATTCAAATTTACGTAATTATATTATTTTAATATTGAATTTTATAGAAACACATTGTAATCTTTTTAGCATTTTCTTGTCAAATTCCATCTTTCTCACCGCCTATGTGTGAAAATTTTTGAATTATATTTTCCAAATTCTTTAAATTATATTTTTAATAAATTATTACACATTTAGATAATGAATAATTTATATTATATAAAAATTTCAATATATTTTTTTAAAAAATTAATAGTGGAAATAGAAAAAATAATCACTGCAATAAAGGTTAACATTTATTTAAAAAGGTATTAAACTAAAATTATAATGTTTTAATTGATCTAAAAATAACTCTAAAATATATTTTATCAAAATATTTATACTTTTAACATGTCTAATAACTAATAATATTCCATTTTCAACCCTTTATGCCTCTGAAAAACATGGGTACACCATTTTATTTTCAAAAATTAAGAGCGTCACTCTCATATCAAATATAAAAGTCCAACCCAATTCGGATTTTTTAAACATAGAAACCCTTTTTGATAAAAAAATAAATTAAATAATATATTACATAATTCCATAATATAATCCTAGAAACCATATTATATTCATAAAAAATTATTTGGAATGAATTTAGAGAAAACCTAAGGTGGTTACCTGAGGAAGTAGAAACATTCTTTGTCAACTGTTTTTTTATTTCTCCCTCCACCATCTCAATTTATTATTATTATAACATGATGATATATGTCACGACCCGCCTTCACCAAAAGGAGGGAAGGGTCAGCAGGTTGCCAGGCCCTTCCTTTTTTAAGTTGAAGGAGAGATAATGACCTCAGAGACCCGCCTTCAATAAGTCCCAGAGTGGCGACTAACACCAAGGGTATAGAAATTTTCTCACAAATGGAAGGCATTACCCCTATTTGTTTTATAAGATCGAGAGATGAGATGATGATACTCAACAAAACCATTGTAAAAGGAAATTAAAGCCAAAAAAAATAATCCATTCCCACATGCATGTTCCAAAAGTAAAGCCACAAGTACAAAAGGTGACTACAAGGTATGTACCAAAGAGGAAAAGAAAAACAACAACTGCAACGGCTCCAAAGGTCCAAGATAGTAAGGTTTTGCGTGATCCCCGAAGTCCTCCTGGAAACCTAAAAGCAGTTTTATATATGTAGGGTGAGCATACAAGTACACTCAGTAGGGAAAACCAATGACTCTCGTGCACAAGTGGGGGAAACGTACTAAAGTCCCGTGAGAAAAAGAGTAAACCAAAAACCTAACAAGGCAAACTATCCACCCCAGGCCTCACCAAGGCACACTCCCCAAATAACGCAAGTCAAGTAATATATATAATAATAGAACATCGATGTTTGGGTACCCCATGACACTTTTCCACTGGTTATTGAGACATCATACGCATCGGACCAATCCCTCCATTCTCACCACAGTCCCACTGCCACACCCGCCCGCACACACTTGGGCCACAACCACACGTAGTCCCACTGCCGAAATCCCGCCCGCACACACCTGGGCCTCAACCGCACGCAGTCCCACTGCTGAATCCCGCCTGCACACACCTGGGCCACAACTGTCACTTGTAACCATGCCCGCAAACACCTAGTCCAGAACAACCAACATGGCTCCCGAAGACACCTGGGCTAAAGGATCCACTGCCACGCCCGAAAACACCTGGGCCTCATCCCGAAGACACTTGGGAAACCACCTTCCGCACACACCTGGCCAACCACCACACTACCCCGCCCGAAGGTTCTTGGGCTAATAATGGACCTCAGGCCATCACATCCTGCACGAAGATACTTGGGCTATCCGGGAAAGGGAGCAGAAAAGGAGCTAATAAACAGCCACTAAGACTAGTGTTGGAAAAAACACCCTCCCCCATGAAATGGGGGTGTTCGGAACTAAGTGCTCAACTTGGGTGGGGTGTGAATAAAAAACACAAAGCTATAAGTATATATATAGGTAACAAGCACTCACCCAAGCTAGGTTTTTCATCAGACAACCTACAGATCACAACAACACTCAAGTCCGAGTCACGACTCACGCTAACAACCCATTTGTCCCCTTGCTTATTTCACGTTAAGTAATAATGTTTATGTTTAAGCACTAATGGGAAACTAGTAGGCATGGGCATAAGTCCAAGAATGTAAACAGTCAAACATCAAAAAAAACACCCACACCCGGTTCTCAACAACAGAGGATTCCTCCCCAATTCGTGATATAAACAAGTATCCACCCGGTCATAACACTCACAACCACCGAATCCATACCAACAGGGGATCTCATCACCAATTTCACACAACCACCGAGGGTATAAAAGAACAGGGGATCCCATTCCCTCCCACATCTCCAGTAATCGGCCCGAAAGGAAAACAACCAACTACCACCACCAACACAAGTCAGGGATTTTCAGATTTATATGACTTAACACACTGCATGATTTCAAAATTCCGTGTGTTCTAACCGGGAGTTATCACAGAAGGGTTGATTCTGGTGTTCTCAATTTATTCATCCGGATATACATGATTAACCAATTCACTTTTCACAGCAGGATTTTACAACCACAAACAAGCCATTTAAAACATCACCAGGGTTCATTAGTGCACAAACAAAGACCACCAATGACCTCGATTTTCATGAGGCATAAGCCAACACAACTCATCAAGATGGTCATAGAAGAAACAACATAAAAAAGACAGCATCAACAATCACAGCCCCCCCTCTTTCTTCATAGAATTCATTCATTATCTTTAATTAGGTCTGGTTTATCCAATTCTACAGAATCAAAAGCACGCCCACCCCACATGATACTCAAAAGAGAGAGGAAAAGGAGAAATTCCCTACATGTTGATAGATGATCGACGTTTAGGCTAGTCACGGAACATTACAGATAACTATATGCCTGATGCACCTGAAGCCGTTCGTGAAAAGCCACGATTGAGAAAAGAGAAACCACAGCTAACCCTTAGTTTATAAGAGTCGAGGACGGTTGAGGTGGAAACACAAAACCTCGTAAGGCGCGGGGGTCATGGGTTGACCACGCGGCTCCACTCGTCATTAAAAGGGGGGTCGGGTGGTTTAAGCTGACTCATGAATTGATTAAGTATTTAATTAAAAAGCTTATGCACGTTACGGGTCATTAAAACACGCTTAAATGAGTCAGAATAGGGTTTAAAACCCTATTTTCGCAAACGAGCGCTACTGGAAACTACTTGAAAATGTCGGGTGAAGCCGATCGGTCTCATCGATCAGTTGCGCCGATTGGTCGCGCCGATCGGTCGCACCGATCGGTCGCGATGATCGGTCTCGCCCATTGGTCTCGCCGAGACGCCACTCCTTTAGGACCCAGATTTTGGCAAAGGGAAGAACCAAGAGAGTCTGGGTCATCACAATATAATACAATCATTCTCATAAATTTAATAATTTATTTTTATCTTATTTTAATGACCTACCACCATCCCAAATCCCATAAAACGGTTTAAAACATCATCATTCGTGTGTTCAGAGGACTACTACCTCACGAACCGATGTCATTCATTTTTCTATTACAACCTCTCACAGATTTATATGATGATGTATATAAAGTGTATATATGATATTTATAACCTAATTATTCCTATTAATGGATTATATCTTATATACCATTTTTAATTTCCATTTTTAGGGGATATGATAACGCCGCTCTCGTGTGTGTAGTGGACTACCACCTAACTAAACAATGTTATTCATTTTCCACTAACTCTTTAAATGGAAGTTAATAAGAATAAATTTAACGAGTACATGTTTTTAAAATGAAATAGTAAGGATATTAGTAACATGTTATTCATTATTAAAATATAATATATTAGTTTATTTCTTGCCTTTTCACTCACATAAGGGTGATAGCATCATTCATGTGTGTGTGGACTACCACCTTAACGAAGCGATGAGACTCTCCTTTCATCACCAAACCACATGGATGAAATATATGTTTGTATTTAATGAAAAATATAGTATTTAAGATATAATTATCATTTATTTAACATTAAATATTAGCCACTTCCTTTACATAATGATCCTTGAAAAATTGAAATGTTACTCATGCGTACGTGTGGCCTACCGTCTCCATAATGGTATCATAATTATTTACTCACAAAGAATATTTCATGATTTTACTAAAATATATAATTTACATATAAGTTTTATAAATATTTCACGATTATTATTCTATATATGATGAACCTTTATGATATCATAAAAAATTGGATCTTTCATGAGGAAACACGCATGAGAGAACATGGCAATTAACATACGAAACAGTGAATATATTCAAATTTAATTATCAAATTTTTTATAAAATTATTTCAAATGATTATATTTGACATTAAAAATATTAATAAGGTTCTATTATAATATAATGAAATTTATTGAAAAAAATACTTGAGGTTAAATTAATTTTAACCAAACAAAATCATAAGGTAAGGGACTACGTCTCAATTTCCCTTCATTGAGGCATATTGCAATGTTATTCTACAAATTTATTTTATATGATGCATTTATTAACCCTTTAAAAATTAAGAACAGAATTACTTAATAAAAAATGGTATTTAAATTATTTTATCCAAATGGAATTGAATTGAAAATTAACAAGTTGTAAAGAATTTCATAACATGATTATTTTTTATTAGGTTGTGTTACTTATTCATTTCATATGATATTTTTTTATTATTTTTTAAATTAATTATTACTTTATTATGTTTTATATCAACTGTTTTTATGTTTATTTAAGTTTTATATATATAATTGATTCATTATTTAATTCTCAATTGAATGTTATGATCTTTGCAAGGGTTAATTTCATAATCTAATTTTTTGGGGATTTTTTATACATAAATGTACATTAAAGGAAATTACATAATAATTGTATAGTAAAACCCTTAAATTTTATTACCTTATGGTTATTGATGAAGTTTTAATGTTAAATTACCATTTTTTAACAATTTAGTAGTAAAAATAATTCACACTTTTTTTAATAAAATCAGAAATGATATCTTTCTTCAGTTACAAATCTATTTTCTACTAAAACCATGTTTTCTAAAAATCCTTTCAAAAAAATGTTTTTTGGCTAGTTCCAAAAAAATTATTAAAAAATTACCAATTTTACATATGAAACTAGATGAATATTTATAAGGTTCTAATATTAGGGCCATTTTGATTTGACTGAGAAAGTGAAAGGAATATTTTTTAATATACTGAGCATTTTCATAATTTCTTACTGCAATGAACACCCTATGTTTTAAAAAATAATTTAAAAGGTTAATAGTTTATTCTAAATGAGAACTATCCTCAATAATATATGTGACTATTTAGTTATAACAGGTTATTTTCAAAATGAAATGGATATTTTCCTGAACAATGTTTTAAATGGTATTTTTATGGTATTTGTATTCATCATTGACAACCACCCATTATTATACATATAACACACTATGGATATGTTGTATTTATATCATAATTATTCTTTCAATATATGGTTTACAATTATTTTGAGTAAGGATAAAATATAAATTCACTTCCTTGATTCTTTTTGTAGTATTTATCTTTACATGAAATAATCATTTTTTATGATCATTGGACATTAAATTTAACATAAATATCCATATTATTTATCATGTATAAGTTTTGTGAGTAAACATTATATCATTTATACATAATATATTCTAAATTGAATTTTCTTTCTTTATTTGGGGAAATATTGATAAATAAATATTCTCTATAGAAATCTTATATTTGATGATAACGCACATTTTTTCAGAAATAAATAAATTATTTGATATGTAAGGAATATTATGGACATGTCGTGATGGTTGGGGCATGAAGTAAATTTCCCAATGATGAATTGGTATTATAATGGGAAAAAGTTAGTAATCTATCATTAAATAGGTTTCTAAATATTATTATAACCCATCTTATGAATGGTTTTAATGGTAGGGGTATCATGATTCCTAAGAACATGACATCAAATAATTAAGAATTTAATTATTTAAGAATTACATTATTATTATCCATCATATAATCCCAATGATATTATATTTGGATGAATTTTAATCTAAATTTATCTATTAAATGGCATGTGTCATTAGTTATTTTTTTCCATATTTATAATTCTTTATTAAAATATGATTTCTATGTTTTTATTAAATAACATGTGTGTTCATTTATTTTCCTTTCCATATTGATTATTATTTATTGATCCATGATAGATTCCACTATACCTAACCCTTATATTGAAATTTAGCTCTCCCTTATCTTTTTTCCTTTCCCCAGGATTCCGTGAACTGTACAATGATTGATGTAAAAGGATATAATAGATGAAATAAAATTACTCTCGAAAAAAGATATATTTTATCTTATATTTTCAAATACATTATGGTAATCATGTATGTATCAATTTACAGTGATTACCAAACTATTTGGTCCTTTGGGATGAAATTACATGTATATTATGAAAACATAATTATACAGTCATTGTCTCTATTCTACTGGATTCGGGTTTACTATAGTTGGTATTACAGGATGTTTAGTAGAAACCATAGGAAAATATTTACGTTGAAATATATCATGGTACATAACACTATGATATACTTACATGATATGTGTACAAGAGCATCCTAAAAATTTGGTAGGGAAGAGAATATGTGGTCTTTCTTGGAAGTTGATTCATATCTAGATACTACATATGACCAAGGTTGTGGAACATAATTATCTATGTGTAATAACTTAAAAAATTATCCATTTTCATGACCATATTGTCACATGGTGCACAACATCGATACATATTGTGCACCTCATTTGAAACAGTTGTGGTAATGTATTAGGATTCATCACATTTTATTTTCAAACCATTATGAAGGATTTGAATATATGATGATAATTAATGACTTAGGTTGCCCCTATGTCAGGTCATACTAAAAATTAAGCATCTCAAATGAATTGAAAAATGTTTTATCTATAGAAAATACCCGCATAAATTAATGAATAACCATGGAAAAATGAATATTATGATGTAATCTAATAAATTTTATCATAAGGATCCTTTTATATTTTTTTTCCTAAATGTGGAGAACCTGGTCATTTTCTAAGACATTCTGTCTTCTAATATTTAACCACTAGAACAATAATGTAATTATGTGGTAATAATATGGATGCATAATTTTTACATTGGGATTCAAGAAATTAATTGTTGACGTATTATAACCAATGAAATTATTGTTTATAAAAATAATGAAACGTCAAATGATTTGGTATAATTTCATATGAATATGTGTCATCATTAATTTAAGAGTTATAAGAATTATATTAATATAGTTTTATAAAAAGGACAACCTACATTATGGGTAACTGCCCATCACATCAGGAAAGGTTATAAGGATTTTCCCCACAACCGAATGATGATAAGGGTTTAACACCCACCACTGGCCCATGTGATATCATGTCCAATATTTCATTAGTTTAAAATTTTCACAAATAAATATTAATGATGAACCAATTGTATTACTTTTTTCATTTAGAAATTAATGTATTATATTTGATATTTTTTTGTAACAAATTTTTATGGAAAATAGTTAGTGCTAGACCGAAATAATTTTCACACATTTATGGATCTGAAAACATGTTAAAAGTGAATTTTAGTGATTCAGGAATAAAATAGTCATATTTTGATATTAATTTCTTGGATTAAGTGATGAATTGGAAATTTATTGAAGCACAACCAAATGAAGAAATTATGCCAACGAAATGAAAACATATGATTGGTGTATATTTCTTTATATTCACATAGTGTAA
The DNA here is from genome assembly GCA_963277665.1 of Viscum album. Lineage (NCBI taxonomy): Eukaryota > Viridiplantae > Streptophyta > Magnoliopsida > Santalales > Viscaceae > Viscum > Viscum album. The sequence continues at coordinate 2,129,666,290 of OY728119.1, forward strand.
AATAAATCCTAAACTTTTGGAAATCAATATTGAAATAAATATTTTTCCTATTAATTTTATATCCAATAAATTTGATGGCCTTTTTAATCAAAATATATTTATAGTTTGAAGGTCCTTAACTTTTTAATGATCATTCACTTTGTTTTGTTCAATAACCTCCATCACTATGTAAATTTTTTTATACATTTCCTCAATGTCACAATATTATGTTTCCACAAATATTCTCTTATTTAGAAACCAAATTATATGTTATTCCATATGACCTTCTGTCATGACCTATCCCCTTGGGCCCTTGCCATGACTAACCCAAGCATGCCTTCCATAGGCCAGGGGCTGGCGACTAGCACCAAAGGCGTAAATCCTAAAGCTGGGAAGGAATTGCCTATATAAATTTTAAACACACACAAGAATGTATGAGATGGAAGAAAAACACTAAGATAACTTTTATACAAAGGAGTTATGAATAGTAATAGGGGTTTTAAATACAATCCCAACAGGAAAGTACAAGTACAACTGAAAAACAAGTACAACTAAAGAAAAGGTAAACAAGCTACATGGTCACCTTTTAGGATTCCTACCTAAAGGGTAGGTACAAATAGCCTCCTCAGCACTCTACATCTATTAGTATCCTTCGTGTACCGACTCGTTGTATGGTCCACCTCCGGGTACCATCCAGTCCTGCTACTCTGATCCTCAGTCAGCACTTTCTGTCATCTGCAACCAACACAATGAGGTGCGAGAATAGCTCGTGTAGGGGTGAGTATAACGATACACAATATGGACCCCGAGACCACCGAGGTCTCTCAAAATCCACCAAGGATAATCCATAGAGTAAGAAATCAATGGATAGCCATTATTTATATTTATGACCATACATATGCCTAAGTTATCAAGTAACCCATCTCAATCATGTGGAAAACACAGAAGTCACTAACTCATCTCACACAGGTATACAACTTATTTAGAGAAATAGAGATGATCAGATATAGCAACTGAATCAATAGAGATGTCAGACCTACACATGATCCAGGACAAGCTATTCTGTCGGACTAATACATGATCCAGGAACAGAAGGTCGAACCATCAGACAAACACATGATCCAGGAACAGTCGTCAGAGCTATCAGAACAACACATGATCCCGGACCAGCTATTCTGTCAGACCAATTCATGATCCAGGAACACAAGTCAGCACTGTCAGACCCACACATGATCCAGGAATAGTCGTCAGAGCTATCAGACCAACACATGATCCAGTACCAGCTATTCTGTCAGACCAACACATAATCCAGGAACATAAGTCAGAACTATCAGACCCACACATGATCTTGGAACAGTCGTTAGTGCATAACCATCCACAAGATTACCACAAAGCACGCTTGATTCTGGGAGGGTCTTCTCCTCTATCCAAGTTTTAACATGTCAACAGCCACCAATTCCTATAATGAACTATCTCAAAGTTCCATCTCATCATAGGGGTCTCAACGCAACAAACGACGCGTCAATCGAACACCAGGACTATGAATTAATAGCTTTTTAGACCCGAGGACCCGGTTGGATTCGTGTACAATACAACCTGGTCGTATCTCAAAATTACCCCGAACTCTGGTGGTGTATACTCAAAGGGACCGTCGTGCTCCAAGAAAACTATCGCCACTGGAGGTTCTTCAAATGGTCTTCTAATGGTGAAGATACAACCAAAGGAAGTAATAGGGTCTATAATAGGCCTGAGCCCGATCCAACCCAGTCAAACCGACTACGCACAACCTAGACTGCGATGTCTGGGTCTGGGTCGACCCGGCCAGACCCACTGGGTCGTACCCGACACGATGGTCGGGTCGGCCCACTAGGTTCGGCTCGGTCCGCTAGGCCTGGCCAAGCAGACAGCATGGGAGGTTCAGCCCGAATGTCGTTGCGTAGGTGGCTCTGCCCAGTGGTCGGGGCCGGTACATCCAGCACCACCTGAGGCATGGCTCGGATGGTTCGGCCTTGAAAGGAGAGAAGGTTCGGCTAGCGACGCCGTGAAGGACACCGCGGGCCGGCTCGGGTGGCTGGCGCGGGTCGGCCAATTCGGTTGGGATCTGGGCCACGTGTAGGCCTCAAGGGATGCCGAGTAGGGCCCCGGAAGGGTGTGGGCAGGGCAATGTGGCACCTGGCAGGGTGTAGTTAGGCCGGTGGGGCGCGGGGAGCATGCAGGAAGGCCGGCGAGGTGCGAGGGCAGCACACATGCTGGCTGCTGGGCATGCGGGAAACATGAGGGCAGGCCGCGAGTAGGCTCTAGGAAGGCAAGCGGGTGGAAGGTGGCGGCTGTACATGCTGGTTCTGCGCGGCTTGGGCAGGCACGGGCCGACTGTGTTCAGCTGGGAACACTACTGCGCCACAAGGGAGGCATGGTTCATGGAGATCGCTGGTAGCACGAACTTTGTCATTGTCACCTTCTTCACCTTGTTGCCACCTCATTGCCATGTCGAATGAAACATCACAAAGTGATCAACGGAGGGAATCGGGCCATGTTAGTTGGGCCCGCACCCTCCCACATTTATAGATGATAACAATTGGTTTAAAAAACAGGAATAAAGTTTAACAATAGTTGTTTACAATACATTGAATCGATTCCTTTTAAATGAAGATGAGAAGAAGGAAAGAAATAATACTCAAGATAAACCCCCTACCATTGATTGTTTTTCAATGATGAAGTCACAAGAAGAAGACGATGTTTTCATCTTTCGTCGCGTCTGCCATGCACTTCCAATACAAGCTCGTGCATCGGTTCGTTGATGACGATGAAGAGGGAAGATCAATCGAAGACGTCCCGTGTGGAAGGGGGTTCCAAGGAATAAAGTTGAGGAATATCATTCTTTGATGGGAGCCTTCTCTAAATATTTCTACCAAGTTCCTCCATTCTCTCCACTCCACCCAAAATTAAATCATTTACAAATAATATATTAGGATCTATTATGTTCATTTGCATAAAATCAAATTGAGTGGTTTAATTAAATAAGTTGACTCATTTAATTAATGGGGTGGATTTGGCATAACAATTCAAATAAGAGATTTAAATTATGTGGCTCCACCTAATTAATGATTCAGAGGTGGTACAAATTAAATTAAATTTGAGTTGTCTTCATTAAAGTGGAGAAGGTCAAGGGGTTTCTCACCATTTAATGGGGAGTTGAGGAGGTTTTACCATACTCGATTAATAGGGGTTAAGCCTCGTGTGGTCCCCATGTCATACCCTCTCAAGAGAGGTTATGCTCAGGTGGGCCCCACCACCATAAACATCTAAGGGAGGTCAAGGTGTTGTGGTCCTACCTCCACCTCCCATGAGGAGTTTTTAACCACCCAACCTCCACATTGTGGTTAAGAAATATAATAATGTGAGCATAGTTTATTTTATTACTACACTCGAAAACCCAAAACTAACTTTTATCCTCGACTCACTACCGTCAAAGTGAAAGTATTATTAACAGAATACCAGTGCTGTGAGTTCAATGGTGCTCTAAAATATCAATTCCGAGCAATGGTTCAAAAGTTATAAAAACCTGATTGTACGTTTACTGAACGTACCTGAAGAAAACATCAGAAATTGATTTTGGGCACACCAGGCCTCGGAATTGAGCACCATCAGTTTTCGTGGACTAGTAAAAATCCCATGTATTAAAAAATTCCACTGGATTTCCAGGTCTCTAAATTCTCCCAACCTCGGGGCTTTACTTTACTGTAATCTATAACTCGAACTAGGGGAACATATGGGGTACTGAGCATGAATCTGAGCCTCCCGCTCCCACGTTCTCTCCTAGAGGTTCCTGTTCTGCCAGTGAATACGCACCAGAGGTATTGAACATCCACATAGGAAATGATCATGTCGATCCTCAATCTCCACTAGAACCTCTGTGAAAGTAATCCCATCATCGATTTCCAGCTCTCCATGGTCAATGATGTGAGAGGAGTGGCGCAAGTATTCCCTCAGCTGGGATATGTGGAAGACATTGTGCACCCGATGCAACTGATGTGGAAGAGCCATGCGGTAAGCCACCACACCTACTCTGTTGAGGACCTGGAATAGTCTGATGAATCTTGGAGAAAAAGTTCTGCCTCATCCAAACCATTGTAGACCTTGTCGAGGTGAGACCTATAAAAAGACGTGGTCGCCATCCTCGAACTATAGAGGTCTCCGTCTCCTGTCAGCATACAACTTATTCCTGCTCTGTGTAGTTTTCATCCACTCCTAGATGATTTGAACCTTCTGTGTGGTAGTTCGTACCATCTCTGGTCCCACCAGTGTTGACTCCCCAGGGTTTGTCCAACACAAGGGTGATCTGCAAGTTCACCCGTACAATGCCTCAAAATGTGCCATCTCTATGGTGGATTGATAACTGTTGTTGTATGAAAACTCCACCATAGGTAATTTGCCATACCAGCTGTGACTAAAGTCGAGTACACAAGCACGTAGCATGTCCTCGAGGGTCTGAATAGTCTAATCAGTCTAACCATCGGTCTGAGGATCGAAGGCGGTGCTCAGAGGAAGCTGTGTCCCAAAGGCCTCTGGCAACCCCTTCCATAGCTGGGAAATAAACCGAGCATCATGATCAGAGACAATCATAAAAGGTATACCATGAAGACACATAATATCCTGAACATATAGGCATCACAAGATATCTACTGAACCCTGCTATCTGATCAGTAGGAAGTGGGATAACTTGGTGAGTCAGTCGACCATCACCCAAATCGAGTCATGTCCCCTAGATGTATGATGAATACCCATCACAATGTCCATGGATATCTCGTCACACTTCCACTCTAAGACATATAAATCATATTCCAAGCCTGCTGGTACCTGGTGCTCCGCCTTCACTTGCTGAAAAGTGTGTCATCGAGAGACAAAATTTGCTATCGCCTTATTCATAATTGGCCTCCAGTTCTGTAGTATAGGGTCCTGATACATCTTCTCTATTCGGGAATGTACTGATAAAGGAGATGTGTGGAACTCCTTCCACACATCCTCTTGAAGTGACACTGGTACCATAGTACGTCCTCTGAAGAGGATGACGTGCTCCCAGCCTTCAGAAAATCCATCAGGTGCATGCCTTCTGGATATCTGGGCACATCGTGTCTCGCAGTCAGCGTCTCCATGCTGCGCCACCCTGACTCCCTGATGAAGTGGGGGAGTGACCGTAAGAGACTATACAAAGGCTACTCTATTTCAATCCACAAAGGATATATGTTAGGCTGGTAGCTGCTCTGTATCTTCTCTTAGCAGCTGTATACCAGACCTCCAGCTGAGTGCATCTGCTAGAACGTTCCCCATCCCAGGAGTATAGATTATCTCGAAGTCAAAGACCTCTAGAAACTCATTCCATCGTCAATGTCATGGGTTCAGGTCCTTCTGTGAGAAGATATACCTTAGACTCTTTTGATCCGAGTACACGGTATAATGTTCTCCCATAAGATAGTGCCACCACATCTTCAAGGTGAATACCACTGGTGGTAACTCTAGGTCATGGGTAGCGTAGTTCTAATGGTGTTGTCTCAGCTGTCGAGAACCATATGGGGTCACTGCTCGCCCCTACATCAGAACACATCCAATTACAGTCCTAGATGGGTCACAATAGACTATCTATCATATGCCTTCATTTGGAAGCCTCATGATGGGGGCACTAGTCAGCCTCCACCTCAACTCCTGAAAGCTCTGTTGGCATCTCTCTGACCACACGAAGGGTTTCCCCTTCATTTTAAAGGCTGATAGTGGGGCTGAAACTCTAGTGAAGTATGGAACGAACCTCCAGTAGTATACAACCAAATCAGACGTCCCTCCCCCTTTGGGGGGGGGGGGGGTATTAATGGAAACATATTTTGAAAAGATGTCCCCATGTTCTATCACTCCTGTTTGGAACTGAAAACTAAAAACTCCTACTACCACGAGGGTAAGGTTGGCCGACAAAAGAGTGATTGGCAACACCCATCTATGCATGAGTTTAATCTGTGCTTCCTGGGTTCCCTTTTCTACCAACTAATGAAAACCTCATCCCAACATTGCAGATACAGGAAAACCTTTTTTCCTAATATAGTCATTCTATGTATGAACTGTGGTTTCCAAATCCATACCAAAACTAAGGTCATAAGGCCTTGGCACTGCCATCAAGAGGTTCCAACCGAAACTCTCACCTCAAGGTTCAGATCACACCATTGGCGTAAGTGTGATTATCAAGTATCTTCCTAAAGGTATCTCCAGACGTGAGGGTCAAGTATACGGTTTAACCGGAAAATCTAGGTCTGGGACAAGAATCGTTGAAAAAAGGAATTATTCATACCTATGTCTATTGATATGACAGCTAGTAGTAGACATAGTCCGTACCTCAAATCATTCCGGGAGCACTTGGGTCATAGTCCTTGACCGCAAGCAGCTTCTCCCTTCTCCCGCCCTCCAGCTCTCTGAGCCTGGGGGGAACTACTAAGGCGGGTGGTTGTAATATGTCAAAATATACACCACCTCATTATACTCTCCATGATCTGATTACACATCTACTGCCCTGCAGATTCATCCATCTTTAACAATTCCTCCTCTAGAATCATTTTACATGCTCAAGCCTCTGAGACTAGCATCAGTTTCATGATTTCCCACTAATAACATTCATTGGTTGTATCCGCTCAGCCTAAGAAAATTCAATCAGAGAAGGTTATCTCTAGAATCTAGAGAAAAGGTTCTAGCTCATATGTCCTAAAAAACACCTCGCTCAGTAGTTCATGCCCCAAACCACGGATTGTAATGTATTGGTCGGGTACGAGGAACGATCGGTATGCCTCAAATAATTCTAAGCTATCGAAATGTAATCATGAAGAACCTATACAATCTCTAGAGATCTCTCAGCCACCTACCTATACCAATCCTCTACTGTCTGGAAATCTATCTCACCTCATAACCACAGAGGCCTCTACTACTAGAACTCGTGTAGCACGCTCAGTCGGCGTGCACCGTCCGCCAGTGCGGCTGGTGGAATCTGCTGCTCAATGGGTAGTGGTGCGGCCGGTACACCACCAGAAGGATTCAACATAGTTAGAGGTCCCTACACCAAGGCCTCATCTCTGTGTGGGATTTCATCGAGTACTCTCTCGGAAATCTAACTAGCAGTCTGCATAGAGGCATCCTGAATAGTTACGAAAAGGACAAAAGGTTATACCTGGTAAGATGACCTGGATGAGCTAACATAATGAAAAAATTTGAAAATGTACTCGCAATTAGTGTTTTCGTGCACTGAGTCAGAAATCAGAAGTCATGGTCTTGGTGTATGGATACGTCGGCCGCCACACCAACACTGGACTCCCGAAATTGAAAACCACACTCACTATACATAACACTACTGCTTTATAGAAATGAAAGATTAGAGTCCTAAGTTCTGTAATAGAAACGAATCCTCTGATACCAATTTGTCATGACCCACCTCCATGTGCCTTGAACCATTTCATCTGACCCCATGGGCCTCCGGTAATACCTTGGTTTTCTTCCCAGCACACCATAGGGTCACTTATCAAACTAATGAATGTCCCCACATGCCAACACATGTTCTTAATTTTGTTTTGTCCTCACTCACACACACCTTAGGAAACATCCCATAAGGTCACCCATCCTGATTACTACTCCAGGCCAAGCATGCTTAACTATGGAGTTCTATTCAGGTAGGCTCCCGAAAATAAAGGTGCACCTTGTTGAGATGGGTAGTAACATTTATTCATTTAAGTCTCACTTTTTATATGGTTGTTACTTTATCCACCCCTTTAAAACACAACACCCTCATTGTGGACCCTAAACCTTAGACCCAGGAAAAGCCTCATTACTTCCGACTAGGTATTTTCTCTGATACCATTTTTTCACAACCCGTCCCCCAAGGCCCGTGCTATGACTAACCTAAGCCCACCTTCCATAGGCCAGGGGCTAGTGACTAGCACCAAAGGCATTAATCCCGAAGCCGAGAAGAAAATTCCTTTATATATTGTAAACACACACAACAGAGTACAATCTAGAAGTAAAACACTAAGAAAATCTGTATTCAATGAAGTGATGAAAAGTAAAAGGGGCTGGAAATACAAGCCCAACAGGAAAGTACAAGTACAACTGAAAAACCAGTACAACTGTAGAAAAGGTAAATCAGCTATTGGGTAATCCTCTGGGGATTCTTACCTAAAGGGTAGGTAAAGATAGCCTCCTCAGCACTCTACATCTATTAGTCTTTTCCATGAACCAACTCTTCGTAAGGTCCACCTCTGGGTACCATCCAGTCCTACTACTCAGATCCTCAGTCAATACATTCTATCGTATGCAACTAACACAATGAGGTGCGAGCATAGTCAGTGCAGCGGTGAGTATAATGATACTCATTAGGGACCCCGAGACCACAAAGGTCTTTCGAAATCCACCATGGATAATCCAATGAGTATGAAATCAAAGGATATACATTACATAGGTATATGCCAATACACATACCTAAGTTATCATGTAACCCATCTCAATCATGAGAAAATCATAAAAGTCACTGACTCAGCTCACACAGGTATTCAACTTATGTAGAGAGATAGAGATGATCAGATATAACCACTGAATCATCATAGCTATCAGACCAACACATGATCTAGGACCATCGATTTTTTCAGACCAACACATGAACCAGGAACAAAATTCAGAACTGGCGGACCAACACATGATCCAAGACCAGCTATTCTGTCGGACCAACACATGATCCATGAATAGAATTCAGAACTATCGGACCAACACATTATCCAGGAATAGTCATCAGAGTAGTCGGACCAGCACATGATCCAAGACGAGCTATTCTGTTAGATAAACACATGATCCAGGAACAGAAGTTATAACTGTCTGACCAACAAATGATCCATGAACAATCATTAGTGCACAACTAGCCACAAGATTTCTATAAATCACACTTGATTATGGGAGGGTATGCTTCTCAATCCAAGTTTCAACATGTAAAATTCCACTAAGTCCTATGAATAAGTATCCCAATGCTCTGTCTCAAAATAGGGGTCTCAACGCAATAGACAGAGCATCAATGGGACTCCCAGTCTATTATTTATTAGCTTTCTAGTCCCTGGGGCCCCGTTCAATTCGTGTATGATCCAACTTGGCCGTATCTCAACATTACCACGAACTCCATTGTGTTATACTCAAAGGTACCATCGTTCTCCAAGAAAACTGATGTCCTTGATGGTTAATCAAATGGTTGTCCGGTGCCAAAGATACGACCATAGGAAGTAACAAGTTCTGTAATGGGCATGGGCCAGGTTCGACCAAATCAGACCGACTCAGCCCATCCCATATTGTGTCGACCTGGTGAGACCCGCTGGGTCTGACCCGACCCACCGGGTGTGTCAGCCTGCTATGTTCGGCCCACTCCGCAGGGCCCGACCTAACTGACAGCATGGGTGGTTCATCCCGAAGGTCGCCGCATAGGCGGCTCGGCCTGGAGGTCGGGGCCGGTTCGGCCAGCAACACATGGGGTATGGATCGGATGGCTTGTCCAGGAATGTTGAGCTGGTTCGGTCTGCGACCCCTCGAAGAACCCAGCGTGCCAGCTTCGGTGGCCGACACGACTCGGCCGTTTCGGCCGGGAGACGGGGTGTGGGAAGGCAGCGCGGGGTTTCCAGGCAGGGCATGGGAAGGAGGCACGAGGCACGTGCAGCATGCGCTGAGGGCGCCGGGTCGCGTGGGCAGGGTGACGAGGCACGCGGGCAGTGCGTGGTTAGGTCGTGGTGTTCCCGGCATGGCGTAGTGAGGCCGGCAGTGCGCAAGAAGCGTGCGGGTAGGCCACATGGTGCGCGGGCAGCGCGTGGGTAGGCCATGGGGCATGCGGGCAACACGCGAGAGGCCGACGGGGCGCGCGGGAAGCGCGCAGTCAATCTATGGGGCACCAGGTAGCGCGTGGTTAGGCCGGTGGGGTGCGGGGAGTGCGCAGGCAGGTCGGCGGGGTGCGTTGGCAGGTCGCGGGGCACACGGGCAGCGCGCAAGGCACAATGGGAGCACACGGGCAAGCCGCGAGTAGGCTGCAGGCAGGCAGGCATGCAGACGGCCTGCGGTGGTCAGGCAGGCCAGTTCATCGCGGCTCAGGTCAGCGTGGCCCGGCGGTGTTCAGATGGGAACATCGTTGCACCGTGGGGGCTGCGCGGTTCAAGGAGGCTGTGGGTAGCGCATCCTTTTTCGTTGGTGCCTTCGTCTCCTCGTAGCTACTTCTTCACCATACTGAAAGAAACATCATAAAGTTATTGGCTGAGGGAGTCGGTCCATGCTAGATTGGCCCCCACCCTCCGCGTTAAGGGATGATAACAATTGGTTAAACAAAGAAGAAGAATGTTGAACAACAATTGTTTACAATACATCACATCGATTCCTTTTAAACGAATATGATAAGAAGGAAAGGAATAATACTCAAGGTACACCCCAAACCTTTGATTGTTGCTTGACGATAAAGTTGCGGGAATACGAAAATGTTGTTGTCATTCGTCGCGTCTTCCATGCCCGTCCAATCCAAGCACATACATCAGTTCATTGATGAAAAAGTGGAGGGAAAATCAGTCGAAGACGTCCTGCATCGAAGGGGGTTCAGAGGAAGAATGTCGAGGATGATTATTCCTCGTATGGAGCCTTCTCGTAATATTTATCCAATGTTCCTCCTTTATCTCCACTCTACCTAAAATGAAATCATTTACAAATAATAGATCAGGATCTATTATGTTTGTTGGTATAAATTCAAATTCTGTGATTCAATTAAATGAGTTGAATCATTTAATTAATGGGGTGGAGTTGGCATAAAAATTCAAATTGGATATTTAAATTAAGTGGCTCCACCTAATTAATTCTTAAGAGGTGGCACAAATTAAATTAAATTGGAGTTGGCTCCATTAAGGTGGAGAAGGTTAACGGGTTTCTCCCCATTAAATGGGGAGTTGAGGAGGTTTTATCCTCCTCTATTAATCAGGGGTTAAGCCTCGTGTGGTCTCCACGTCATAACCTCTCATGGGAGGTTATGATCTGGTGGGCCCCACTACCACAACCTCCCATGGGAGGTTAAGGTGTGGTGGTCCCACCACCAGCTCCCATGAGGACGTTTTAACCACCCAACCTCCACATGGTGGTTAAAAATAAAATAAAGTGAGCTTACATTATTTTATTACTTCACACAAAAGCCCAACAACTATATTTTATCCTCGAATCATTGTCGTTGATGTTAAAGTCTTCTTAAGAGAATACCAGCGCTACGAGTTCAACGGTGCTCTCAGATTTCAATTCCATGCACCGGTTCAAAAGTTATAAAAACCCACTCGTACGTTTACCGAACGTACCCAAACAAATCTTTAGAAATTTATTCCGGGCACACCGGGCCTCTGAATATAGCATCGTCTGTTTACATAGACTCATAAAAATCCGATGTATTAAAAAATATTACATGGTATTTCCGGGTTGTTAAACCTTTATACTTACTTTTCTCTCTGATTAATAATATTTTATTATTAACACTTTTACGACATGTTTTTTTTATGAAAATAATTTCCAAGTACCAAACACATGATCACTGATACCATGTTTAAATTATTACAAGGAACATTATATATTGTGGGGATAATGTAACACCTAGAGATTTTAAAATAAGAACCTTACTCTTTTACCATGTGACATGGAAAATTGAGCTTAAACGACCTAGAAAATATATTTTTTAAAATTTGTCATCTTTAATTGTTTGTAGAACATGAAGCCTTAAGTCTAAATGAACTATAGTAACATATAGCATTATAATCAATTAATAAATTTAAAGGTAAAGGATTGTACAAAAAAATTATTATAATTATGGTCATTTATTTATTAGAAATAAAATAATAATCATTTAAAAACATGAATTTTTCCTGAATATATATGTTTTTCAAATGGATTGTTTAGTCACTCATTGCTGACAAAATTTAAAATTAATTTTTATCACCTTTTGAAATATTATTTGATTAAATCAATTCATTTTTAAAATAATCATATCAAATTTATCATAGTGAAAAACAATTGGTACAACTTTTTTGTTTCAAAAATTACAAGTAGGTCACTCACTTGGCTTATAAAATGCCACCCCCTATCATCATATAATAAAAAATTAACACATGTTTTCAACATATCTGTGAACAAATATAATCCAAAATTCCCCCATACAATCATATAATACTTTATTTTGATCATAAATACAACCATTAAAGTATTTTATTGAGTACCTATATAGGTTACATGAGAAATAGGTAACGTTCTTCATCAAGTGTTTTTTTATTTTATCATCCACCCCTTCAATTATTATTAAATCATTTTGACATATTAACCTATGTATCTTCCATATACTTATAAAATTCTTTGTTTATGTTCTTGACCTACGACAATTAACACATCCATAAAATGCGTAATGAAATCAGCATTCTTGTCTATAGGGGACTACCAGATTGCATACTGATATCCTTCATTTTTCTATTACCACCTCTCATAGTGTGGTACGTGACTGACACTCATAGGGTTTTTAATTCCATATGGTCATTGATCAAAATTATGAATACATATCTCAAACTATACATGGATACAAAGAAATAGTAAATCATAAGTTCAAAGTCAGATTCTGAGAGACAACTAGCATGTACGAAACCTATCAATTCAAACACTATGGTTTGATTCCACACAATCTATCTTCATTTTTGATTTGCATGAATTACATAGTTACAATTTAAATTTAGTAAAAAGATTATTTCTCTATTTAAATTTCAAGGTTCATGAATACTTATAATCCCAAATCTATCCTGAAATAGAACTATTGTTTAGGCTGTGAAGTGGTGGAAAGGTCTCCAATTGTTTATGGTTAAACCAATTGGATCAACATAAGATGAAACTATTCAATAATATTGATATAGATATAATACTAGATGCATAATAATTATCTTTTATAGAAGAAAGTGTCAAAGGCTAATGGTCATTTCCTGATCTACATCAATTAGTTCTGGTTCATTGAATTTTAATCGCACAGATTAGGTTGAATAAAGGAATGAGAAAAACAATTTTCTAAACCTAATAACTATAAATAGGGATACAAAGGATAGATATATTTATTCATAATGATTAATCAAACAATTATTCTGAAAACCCAACTATAAAAAGAATATTAATGCATGATTTTGTTAAACTAAATATGGATACTGGGAAATGTTGGGCCACGTGATTGCATTTTTTTTCAGTGATTTTTTTAAAATGGGTTTGGTCAGTTTGGATGGAGTTATAATTCTTGTTCATTTATAATGGATTAATTGAATTAGATTATAGGCTAGAGAAATTCTCCATGTTTAACACCAACAATTTTTGAAGTTATCATCAATGTTTAAACACATTTGTAATAATTTCTCACATTAGATAAATCAAGTGATGTCGGTGAAAAAGTAATTTCCTGAGAGAAAAATTGAATAATTCAATTCAATTAAAATATTTCTGCATGATGAGTTGTAGATGAAGGGAATAATATTTTATGCATAGTTGTTATAGTCTATATGGATGATAAAATATGTGAGGATTATTAAAAATATTGGAGAACACATCAGTCAAATTGTTCCAAGGCTCAACCACAGGTACCTATGTGATAAAGTCAACCATGAAAAATGGGATCCAACTAGATCCATCATGTAGGATGTAGGGATATGGGTCAATAGACCACATTTAGATAGGCCCATGTGTAAATCCCAAGTAGATGCACTACTAAAAAATTTGTTTATTGTGACGGAATATCACAAAAACTTTTTATTTTCGACGAGAAGTAACACTGTCTCAAAAAAAATTTGGTGAATTTTTAAAAAACTATACTATGAAGGCCCAACCTCCCATCTCAAATAGTTTCCCATTTTTACTTTTTTTGTGATGGACCTTCGCAATTATCAATTGGGTCGGTCCATTGAAAATACTTATAGAAATATAATAAAACCCTATTGGGATGGGTATGTCACAAAATAGAATAATTTCTTTAAAAAAATTATATAAACTAATATTAATAATAATATAATATTATTTTAAATGAAATCTTAATAGTAATACTAATAGAATAAAATTATTTATAATATTATAATTATATAATATCAATATAAATAAAATATTATTATTAATATTTTTAAAATAAAAGTAATTAAAAAATAATTAATTAATATAATAATACTATTAATAATATTAATGAAATAATAATATTAATATATGTATATAATTACAACCTCATGCATTCAGAAAAATATAAAAATATATTAATTATTAAAATAATAAATATAATAAACAATTTAATAAATAATAATAACCATAATATTCGAGACAATATAGAAAAAATAATATTTAAAACATTAAATGGTAAATATTATAAAAAAATGAAATCAAGTGTTTCGTTATAAAAAATACATCATTGAGGGGGATAGTCATCTGGAGGAGTTGGATAGGATGGTGGAGGGAACTCCATCCATAAACAGCAAGTCAGACGTCCCATATACTCCATATTCTTAAACTCCATATGTTGCTGTAATCGACGCATCTCATAATACATCTCATATTTCTACTTCAATCATAGGAACTCTTCCTTCCACTATTGCTTCCACTAACACATCTCCTCCTCCATACACAAAGTCTCTATATGCTCACTCTGAAATCACAACTACTCCTTATACTATAAATGAAATGATAATGATTCTCTATGAGCTCATCTCCTGCTGGATTCCAATATCCCAAATGTTCCATTAAACCCCCCAGGGGTCACTCGTGAGTTGATACCAACAACTTGAAATTTCTCGAATGCATACTAGTTTTCTTACATCCATGGAGCCTCATCAAATTAGGGGGAACTGGTCTTAATAGTGGTCTCATCCTAACTCTCAACATGTGAACGAGATGTTGTTGCCTCATAAGACTCCTTCAATTGAAATTTAAATTAATATAGTGACAAATTTATTTTTAGTTAAATTTAAAACTAAAAAAGAACATATACTGAACACAATCTAACACTGAAAAGAACCTTTAATCTCCATAGTGACTAGATCAGTCTAAATACTCCTATTAATGTCGTAATTTGTAATATTGGGTGGTAGAACTACCTATATGAATATAAAATACACTGGTTACATCTCTGTTATATACAATATTTGAACAATGTACTTACCATATTCTCTCTATGTGTACTAAATGTATGACTACCTGCTCAATGTGTCACATTCTCTCCGCCTCAATTTTTCGTACCCACTAATGATCTACTCTAAAACCACCTACTCAACCAATGTGTACATAATAATTCCCTAACTTGAGATGAAATATAATCAGATTGGAGTACGCAACATGCCTCATCAAACTACATCACTCAATATTTCTCCATTTCTTTTACATTCAAATTGTGCAGAAACAGAGTGCAATACGCATTCATATCTTCTTGTAATGACTTACAGATAGCCTCTGGCATTCTCTCATCCTTGGGATACCAAAAAACCCTACAAATAATAAATTATATCAAATTATAAATTTAAATAATTTGAAAATAAATATTATTTATTAATGTACCAGCCAATGTTCAATCATTCACCATTGATTATTAATGTGAATCTGATCCCATAACACCCATGCATCAATTTTTTTTTGAAATATAGAAGTATCCTTTACAATAGCTATATGCGTAAAGAAGTGAAAAAAGGAAAATTGTCCAAAAAATTAGAATGTACATAAATTAATGAAAACTAACTAAAATACAGATGTCCTCATACATATGCGGGTGTGGATCGAACCCATGCTGTGGATATCACTCGGGGAGAAGGTCGAGAATCCTCAGTCAGGCAAGACCACTCTCCCTCTGAGTTCCCCCTAAATCGTGAACATTATGAGGGTTGGTTGATATGACCTTTTGCTCATCCAAAGGTACATTAGCCTCCTTTAACAAATGATACAGATCCTCATCCACATGAAACCAAAAATTATTTTTGTTAGAAAATAGTTGAAAAAAACTATTAT
Organism: Viscum album; assembly: GCA_963277665.1. NCBI lineage: Eukaryota > Viridiplantae > Streptophyta > Magnoliopsida > Santalales > Viscaceae > Viscum > Viscum album. Next base: position 2,129,682,325 of record OY728119.1, read on the forward strand.
ATATTGATAGATATTATATATTATTATAAACAACATTTAAATGTGTCAATGTACATCTTCATCCCCATATTCTTAGTCATCGATGTCAATTCCTTCATCGTCCACCTCACTATCATCAATTCCAATATTACTTTCAGTATCACCATCTCTTGTAATTTGAAATTTAGTTTTAACAACATTTACATCATCTTCACCATATGTCCTTAACTATGTGGTTTCATCAATGATATTCATGTCTCTTCGTTAAAAATATGGATTCAGAGTAGTCACTTGAAAAATTTGAATTCATTGCACATCAGCGGATCCACATCCACCTTTAGTAAAATGATTATTTTGAGATTTAATTTTTATTATGCTCCATCAATCAATCAACTCCACTAAAGTAGCAGAGTAATTTTAATAATAACTTTGATGTGCCGAATGAGCCAATTAAAATGGTTCATTTACTGCAACAAGACTTTTATATTTAATATCAACGATTCCATAGATCAGATGAACACAAAAGACTCTATCAGTATGTAACCACTAATATTTATACAACTTTATGTAATTTTGTCCCAGATAACACTTTTCAATGATTTCTTTCCGCATGCCATAAAAGTCAAATTCAGTTTCTCTATGATAAGATACTCTCATAAAAATACCTCTATTCAATTATTTTAGTCCTTATATGAACTTGTATGAAATCAAAAACCTTTTACCACATATTCATTATAAAATTTAACCATTTTTTATTGTGGGTTACTAAATACAGACACTCGATTATCAATTTTATCAGAATGTTGAGATACCTAAAAATTTGTAAAAAAATTATCCCTATAACAACTATTAAATTTATTTTTATGTGAAAGTAAAAATAATTTATGATAAAAGTTTATCAAAAATTACAGGAATTTTTTTTAATGTCGCTCTTAAAAATTAGGAAATGTAATTTGTTGAAACTATTTTTTTGATATATTATCATATATCCTTCATAAAAATAAGATTAATGTATTTTTTTTCAAATTATAGAATTATTTATAAGGTAACCCACAATACAAATGGTGTAATTTCTTTATAGTTGAGCATAATATTTGTATAAGGTCTTTGATGTTCATCATATGAAATCCATAATTCACGAACTCCATCGAATCCATGTTCTGGCTGATTGAAAACTGATAATTGATTTCTCATGTCATCATCAACATTTCCCTCATTCCAACACATGTAGTTGTGTTTTTAAATATATTCATATTAAAATTAATTAGTGAATAAAAATGAAATTTCCTCTTATAAATAAGCTTTTGCAATTGACCTTCAACTGATGCTTTATTATGTAATTTTTATTTCAATTTCTACATGCATCTCTCAAATAAGTACATCAATCGGAATTGTACTGGACCTCCAAATTTTTTTCTTGTGGACAATGTAATATCAAATTTTCCATTGAGTCAAACAAACCTAGAGGGAATATTATTTCCTATTTACAAAAAATAAAAATGACATATTCTTGCAGTTTTATTATGGAATCATAGACTGTTTTAAATGAAACAATGTCTTCAAAAAAATGATTAGTCTATTAAGAAATCCTTAATACTAGGATTAAACAATCCACATTATCTAATTGGAATAATAATTTACACTAAAACATTAGAGTCAGGACTTTTGAATCTGGTAATATGACCATTTCTGATGCACCTTGCCAAATTAAAATCATAACAATATGGAAGTATCTAATCTTTAATCCACAGAAAAAATAATATGCAACTCTCTTTGGATAGTTTAAGAGATTATTTTGGATTCATTGAATTCTATGATCTGACATTTTCAAATAGTTCATGTTCTGGTCGCATGAAAATTTGGGAATGATATAATCATGCCTTTACATTATCATTGGTCTTACATTGTGTATCAAAAACTATTTGATATAAACTATAAAAACAGTTATTTTCAATATTAATCACATAAATCATGTGATAGACCAACAAATTAGACCAATGTGGATAATCCTAAAAATGATTTGTTTTATCAAATTGTGTTCATTTTCAAACCCATCGATTTTTTGTTGGTTTATTGTTGGTCCAAATGTTATGGGAGGTAATGAAGAGATACTTGATTTTAACCATGTACCAGATATAATTTTTAGTGGCCCATATCTTTAAATTGTTTATTTTCTGAAATGATATATGTTTCATTGAAAAATATGTTCAGTTTGAAGAAATCTGTGATGGAAAAAACAAGGTTATTTACATTGATGATCATAAATGCTTTGTTGTCTCTCAAATGACACATACATGATTTTGGACAATGTGTACTCTATCCAAATAACATACCATATGTTGGGAGGTCAATTCTTGTTCACATCAATGCATTTTTCAATAGGATGTTTTGTTTCACATCAACATTACATGTAATGCCACCATTACTCCAATGTGAATTCACCTCATCAAGAAATTGTTTCAAATAAACATCAATATTATTTTTTGGATGAACTGGAATTAATACTTTCAAAAAGATATATGGTTCCATCAACAACATCCATAGAGATAGTGTAACACCCCAGGTAAATAAATAATATGACATTTTCATATTTATCCATATTTGTGAATAAAATATTAATATGACTTTAAAGGGGATGCAATGCTCGATGGCGTACCCAACACGCTACAACGAGTCTCTTGGGAGTCTTACGTTGCACTCTAATAATAAAGAAATATTATTTTAAATGGTAGTTAACATGTAGCCATTGTAATGGAGGGAATGGATATAAATAACTAAAATATGATCATATATGTTTTTAAATGTTTTTACATTTATCCAATAAAGGATAGAGGCTTAAAATACGGAATGAATTCAATGTTAGGCGTATATGCCCTAGTTTTCACTAAAGGTTCACTTATAACCTTTTGATGTTGAACCATCATTAAATATAGTTTTGTTCTCTCTTAAACATTCTTTTGGACCAAATAAAACTCTTATTAAGAATCGGGACATCAAAATTTACTTTGTGTAAATTTTTGGTATCTTTCCGATAAAGTTCATTTTTTTTTATGAATAGTGTAAAATGTTGTATTTTAATTCAAAACCTCTTTTTAATATAATTTATTTATATGATTAGATTATCCTTTGAATTGGTTTTAAAGTTAAATTAGATATATATTTTTACCATTAAATCCAATAGTGGTCGTTGGAATTAATTTCACTTTGAAATCAGACTTAAACTAGTGTCAATCTTTTGATACTTATTGTTTCATAAAAACACGCTATTTGCTCTGACAGCAGGAATTAATTATTAAATTAATTAATGTGACTAATATGTTTTGAATTTTGTAAAATGGACTTCATTTTTAAATTCGGAATATCAAATATAGCTTAGGGTGAAGTTTTGGTATTTTTCTGAAAAACTCCAATTTTTGATGAATAGTGAAACCACTAAGTGGTAATCAAGCAAAATGATTTTTCAGTTAAATGAAAGTTTACCACTAATGTGTATTGAATTTTGAAAATCCGACATACATGGTTGTCATTAGTATGTAAAATGTGGTTCAATGGGATGAAAATAATTTTTTGGTGAATAGTAACTTTTTTTCATTAATCGCGATTCGAGGTAATTAGTGTAGTTTAAGGTAAAAATGATATTATAAGAATGTGAAAACACCATGACACTTGTCCTAAACCTATTGGGTGAGTCATGGCAGACCAAGACAAGCCATGGGCCAACTTGGGGACCCCATGGAGCCACTTTAGTTGGAAAATGACAATAATATATTTTTATTTAATGTTAAAATTAAATTGACACAAACATGAGTTGTTTTACTAAAATAGTTTTTAAGTGGTGTTACACAAGTCCAAATTTTGATTATAAATAGTCATTGGAAATATAAAAAGATTTCATACATCATAGTAATTTTTTTATAATTTTTAGACATTAAATAAAATAAATTATTTATGACATAATAATGATGCAGCGATGACATCATTATTTGACGATTTAAATAAAATGGAAAGATAATGTAAAATATATGAACTACACATGTCCAAAACATATTGGATGGGTGGATTTCGAACCCTTATCACCTTATCCACGAATTATATCAATGTGGGACCTTTTAATATCGAAACACATTTTCAAATAATGTAATATGTTTTACTTTCCAAAAGTGCCCCTCCTCTCCTCTTATAAAAGGCCCCCACCTCTACCTCATTTCACACACTCCTCAAGCCTTTGGATCGGCCAACCCCTGCCCATTTACTCTCTCCACATCCCTCTCCTCATCCTAGAGGATTCCCTTTGGGAATAATCTTTTCAATGTAAGCCTTTATTCTCCAATCAAAAGGAGTTACACTTTTAAAGGTAATTCATTCTCTCATGTGCATTTGTTTTATTTTGCTTCTCCAACCCCCAAAAATCTCTTTATTTACTTCTTTTGTAACAAAAACAGTATCTTAAATATACTAGGATATTGTTATAATATTTATTCGAGCTACACTCTCACACAACTACATTAAATGGTTAAAGAACATAAGGTTTCCGTGGATGGAGAAATTCTGCCTCCCGAAACGATGATTGTTCAATACTCATCTAACAACTTCAAAGGTGGCCATTATGATGTCAATATTTTTTATATATGATATATAATATGTTTATTCTTTACTTAAGTTCTGTATTTTTTTATTTTTGGCTTACCTTTATGGTTTCCATTATGGGTAAACGTGATATCTTCATTTAAGGAAGTGCGGACTACCGCCCCCTCAAAGTGATTTGATTCGTTAAATACCATATGTGGGACGTATAAAGGATGGAACTATGATATTATATATGATATTATACTGGAATTATAATATACCTTTATATCATTATTATTACATTCTATAAAATACGAAATAGAAATGAAAGTAGCGTTCATGCGTATGTACGGCTTACCGTCTCCATGAACGGTGCATTTCATTTCTTATCCCCAAATGTAATGTAATATTATAAATACATGTATATGCTGGATATATATTACATATATGATATCTACATCATGAATACAATTCTGGATATAATAAACATTTGGCCTCACAAACAACATGTAATTGTAAGAAGTCCACTTTCGACTTAAGAATCAAAATATCGGCAAAACAAATATTATTAACTTAAATGATGACATAATGTTTATGACTTGGTAATAAGTGATATAAAAAGGAATAATGAACTTGAAAAATGTTCTTAATGAAGTAGAAATTAACTCAAGTTTATTATTCAGGACGTTAAAGAACGATCGAATCAAGTCGGACCTGAGGTAAGGGATTCTACTCCTCTCTTTCTTTTAAGTAAACTCTTTTATGCCATTCCTTTTAAAGCTCATATTTCTTGTTATTGGGATGATATTTTATATTACACTTACTGTAATTTTTATTTTCATGTGATGAGAGAACCTATTCTCTCTCATCAATCCATTTTGGATGTTTTGAGTGGCGCCGTTAGGCTGCCGAATTTTCGTAAGGGATTTTTCATCTCACTTTTATTGTCGTGAGATTTATGATACATTTGCCACAAATTCCATTGAGTGGTGTATGTACTGACCATTATTCTAATCTTTGTGTAATATAATTTCTTTTTTGATTATTTACATCAATGATCTATTTTCCTTCTTTCATGGGGTGTATGTTTTGAAAGATACCCAAGTCGGTAAGGGAACCTTTCACCCTCCTCTTTTTTAAAAGACTTCTTTTGTTGGGTCTTTTAATTTACATATTTCTATGTTGGGATATGTTCTCATATATCCCTATTGATGTAAATTTTATGTCCAAGTGATGAGATACACTTTTTATCTCTCATCAACTCATTTTGATGTGATGCCGTTAGGCTGTCAAGGGAACTTTTTAACCCAATTTCGATTTCTTTGGGTTGAACATGTAGTCATTGAATATGTCATCCATTGAATATGTGTGAATGGCCTTTTATTGTTTTACACTTAATATCCACTTATATTGGGTGTATTTATATTTGTCACACATATTTTTGAGATTGATTTTTCCTTAATTTAAGGATACCTTCTTTATAAGGGATTTCATCACATTTGACATTTCTATTGAGGGTTCATTGTTGTTATGCACCAATTCACTCTTATATGGTTTATATACTGTCCTTTCGAGTATTATATCATGAATCCATTTATTCTCATGATAATATAATGTTCTGACTAAATGTTATTCCTCAATTATTGTATTCAAGTGTCTCTAATTTTGGTAAAACCCCTTTAACCAAAATGTCATTATAAATGTTTTAATTATTTGTTCTTATTAATATCCATGTTTTCAAAATGGTTTTAAGGATTTATTTATTTGGATATTAATGGTATAAAATTTTAAGCTTCAAGGTGGTATGGGACACTTTGATTCAAAATCTCTTTATTAAATGTTTTAAATGGTTTTGAAAATGGTTTTGATAAAGGATTCTATTATGATATATTGTGACGTGGAAATGTTATCATTCTTTTATATTGGTTTTTTGTTTTATGATTTTATATTGGTACTTGGACATTTTAACAGGTGGTTACGTTATAAACCATATGACAGGTGGTGCCGTGAATACCAGGACGGGTGGTTACGTTATAACCTCCAATGCATTGGGTATGGAAGTTGGCCGTATGGATATTCCATTAAGTATGTATGGAAATTGGCTGTATGGCTATTCCATTAAGTGATATGTGTGGGAGTCGACCGTATGGTTATTCCACTTAAGTATGTTTATGTCCAAAGTTACCTTTATATATGTTATGTGTTCTTTATATGGGTTTTATGGTAATCCTTTGGTTACAAAAATGTAAGTAATGATATTTTATTCAGTGAAGAGTTTTTACTACTTCATAAAGGTGAAAAGTATTACCTTGTTAAAGTATACATGGTTTACTTTTTGTTTTGATAAACTAACAGTTTTTATTCTTTGTGTATCCCTTACTGAGTTTTTATGCTCATCCCATGTTTTTGAAATGTTTTTCACAGGAATTAGCGTGGAATAGGGTCAAGGATGGGATCATGGGAAATCCATGCTACCTAAAACATGAAACTAGACATGTTTCTTTTTTAAGAGTTTTCATTTTATGGAAATTTAGTAGAAGATACTACTTTGTAATCTTTTGAGATGTAATAGTTATGTCCTAATTCTCTAAAACTCTAAACCTGAAAAGATCATCAATGTGTAATCTTGTAATAACTCATGTTTAAGTAAGGTTTAAGGCTGGGGCCTTATAGTTGGTATTAGAGGTCGGTTTAGATAACTTTAGAGGTTTGGGTATTCTTTAAGCATAAGTGACATTACCATAATGGTTAGGATTTCAGACAGAGTCCTAGTTTTAGATAATGTGAATGAGTAAGAATATCTTAGTGTTTATCTTCCTCATTAGTACATGATGGTTTTGTTGTTATACTCACACTGACCCTTTTTGGTTTTAGTAAATGGCTGGATCTAGCAGGCACCAAGGTAACGGTGGATGTGAAGGAAACTATGACAGTTTTCTGAGCGAGCAACTGAATGATATGGGAGCTGTAATGAGAACTATTGTGTTTATCCTCAACCAACTATCTGGAGTTATGATTGACCACCTAAACCTTGGTGATTTCTATAAGGCATCATGTATGCGAGAAAAAAATCCCTACGGGACTACAATTAATAATCATAAAGGTAAGTGTGTTCAAAAACCTATGTGTCAAAGATGTGGAAAGAAACACCTAGGAAAATGTATCAAACGGACAGAAATATGCTATAGATGTGGAAATGAAGGTCATAAAGCAAGAACCTGCCATGGATAAAGGAAGCATCTAGTTGACTCGAGGAAAGGGAAAGAAGTTCTTTCTGAGGAATCAATTGAATGTTTTAAATGTGGTGTGCATGGTCATTATGCAAACACATGTCCTATGAAGAAGTTTCGTGAATGGGGTCACCAAGAGCGTACAAATGTTCGTTTTCCACAACCTAATGCAATTCCGATTGAGGATGAAGAAACTGACAATGACCAATCAAAGGTATGTATTATTTCATGACTATTGTTTTCCTATTTTGGAATCTTAGGATATGATTCATGGTTTTGTTTGTAGGAAAGAGGTATTTCGGAATAAGTTGGAAAGGAATGGTTAATGGATCATGAAGAATGTTGAATGAGTAAGATGTCAACCTATAAGGGCTTCAAGAGTTATGGTGAAATTCTTAAGAGTATTAAGTCTCTTTTGATGATGGGGTTACATTAGAAGACTTTTTATATTATGTGTAACCCTGATGTTTAATATATGAAATTTTATTCAAGGAGTATTTATCTTTTCTTTTGTGGACCTAGTTATAAAGAACCATTTGGGTTTATATGATCCTTACTTTTGAGGTAATTATGGGTTACTATATGTTATTATGGAAAATGAAAGGCATGAGATAAACTTGAGGTTAAAATATGTTATCTTTGAAGATTTTATCTCATTTTGGGGAATGTTTTAAGAATTATATAGTTTTAGAAAAAGGACAACACGTAGACCGTGTGACAACCCGTCGCGTCAGACAAAGCTGCGGGAATCAAACCCACAACCAAAGTGCGACTGGTATTTATCGCCTACCACTGGACTACGTGAAGTCCCTGGTTAGTTTGACTAATTCTTTTTAGTTATATGTTTTTATGAATTAAGAGTAAGTTGATTTTGGGTTATTTATGAAAATGATTAACCTATCATGGAGGATATGTGATTAGGTTAATTACTTTTCAATATGAGACTTTAGGAGAAACTGATGTTGTTTGGAGATAAATGTTATGATTTAACATGGAAGACTATGTGACTAAATCCTTCAAATATTTGGGTTTCGAATCTTAGATTGGTTTACTTTGAAGAATTTTATGGCCAATTTGTTTATCGGATTGTCCTCGTTGAACTTTGGGTTTTGTTGGAAAAATTTTGGAGATTAAGCATAGATTTTCTTTTTTAAGGGTTATCATTTTTTGGATTATCTGACCCTGTACTAACCTTTTTGGTTTTGGTTTTGGTTAAAGCCTAAAGACATGGGAAGTATATAGTTCTCTTTTGTGGATTAGGTGATTCTCTAGAAGTTGATTATAGTACTCTTAATGTGAACAAGCCTTCCTAAATACTCGCCTTTTGGAGAAAATATGAGTTTGTGTAAAAGTAGAAAGTCAACATGATAAGTGATTATGTTTCCCTGTGAATAAATTACTAAATAAAAAGTAACATAAAACAAAAATGTTGTCTATTTACTTTTCCTACTGGGGAACCCAACACCGTTTAACCCATCACAAGTTTGTGATTTTCTTATTGTTAACTTTCTCTTAAACATGTTTTCTATCACTCTCCATCAGAACATGACCCTATGTTTTCTCCTCCATGTCCATGTTTTCCTACATGGAGTCCTAGTATGGGTTAACTCGGGTGACCTCTGTACTTATCTTTCTTTGTTTTAAAGTGATTGTTTTACCGACTCTTGTTCTGATGTGGGACGTTCAAGGATGTTTCCAAGCTCAATTTTAAAAATTGCGAGGACGCAATTCCCAAAAGGGGGGAAGTATGTAACACCCCAGGTAAATAAAGAATATGACATTTTCATATTTATCCATATTTTTGAATAAAATATTAATATGACTTTAAAGGGGATGCAATGCTCGATGTCGTACCCAACACACAACAACGAGTCTCTTGTGAGTCTTACGTTGCACTCTAATAATAAAATAATATTATTTTAAATGGTAGTTAACATGTAGATATTGTAATGGCGGGAATGGATAGAAATAACTAAAATATGATCATATATGTTTTTAAATGTTTTTACATTTATCTAATAAAGGATAGAGGCTTAAAATACGGAAAGAATTCAATTTTAGGCGTATATGCCCTAGTTTTCACTAAAGGTTCACTTATAACCTTTTGATGTTGAACCATCATTAAATATAGTTTTGTTCACTCTTAAAAATTCTTTTGGACCAAATAAAACTCTTATTAAGAATCGGGACATCAAAATTTACTTTGTGTAAATTTTTGGTATCTTTCCGATAAAGTTCATTTTTTTAATGAATAGTGTAAAATGTTTTATTTTAATTCAAAACCTCTTTTTAATATAATTTATTTATATGATTAGATTATCTTTTGAATTGGTTTTAAAGTTAAATTATAATATATTTTTACCATTAAATCCAATAGTGGTCGTTGGAATTAATTTCTCTTTGAAATCAGACTTAAACCAGTGTGAATCTTTTGATACTTATTGTTTCATAAAAACACGTTATTTGCTCTGACAGCGGGAATTAATTATTAAATTAATTAATGTGACTAATATATTTTGAATTTTTTAAAATGGACTTCATTTTTGAATTCGAAATATCAAATATATCTTAGGGTGAAGTTTTGGTATTTTTCTGAAAAACTCCAATTTTTGATGAATAGTGAAACCACTAAGTGGTAATCAAGCAAACTGATTTTTCAGTTAAATGAAAGTTTACCACTAATGTGTATTGAATTTTGAAAATACGACATACATGGTTTTCATTAGTATGTAAAATGTGGTTGAATGGGATGAAAATAATTTTTTGGTGAATAGTATCTTTTTTTCATTAATCGCGATTAGAGGTAATTAGTGTAGTTTAAGGTAAAAATGATATTATAAGAATGTGAAAACACCATGACACTTGTCCTACACCTATTGGTTGAGTCATGGACGACCAAGACAAGCCATGGGCCAACTTGGGGACCCCATGGAGCCACTTTAGTTGGAAAAGGACAATAATATATTTTTATTTAATGTTAAAATTAAATTGACACAAACATGAGTTGTTTTACTAAAACAGTTTTTAAGTGGGGTTACACAAGTCCAAATTTTGATTATAAATATTAATTGGAAATCTAAAACGATTTCCTACATCATAGTAAATTTTTTATAATTTTTAGACATTAAATAAAATAAATTATTTATGACATAATAATGATGCAGCGATGACATCATTATTTGACGATTTAAATAAAATGGAAAGATAATGTAAAATCTATGAACTACACATGTCCAAAACTTATTGGATGGGTGGATTTATAACCCTTATCACCTTATCCACGAATTTTATCAATGTGGGACCTTTTAATACCGAAACACATTTTCAAATAAAGTAATATTTTTTACTTTCCAAAAGTGCCCCTCCTCTCCTCTTATAAAAGGCCCCCACCTCTACCTCATTTCACACACTCCTCAAGCCTTTGGCTCGGCCAACCCCAGCCCATTTACTCTCTCCACATCCCTCTCCTAATCCTAGAGGACTCCCTTTGGGCAGAATCCTTTCAAAGGAAGCCTTTAGGCTCAAATCAAAAGGAGTTACACTTTTAAAGGTAATTCATTCTCTCATGTGCATTTGTTTTATTTTGCTTCTCCAACCCCCAAAACTCTCTTTATTTACTTCTTTTGTAACAACACCAGTATCTTAAATATACTAGGATGTTTTTATTTTATTTATTAGAGCTACACTATCACACAACTACATCAAATGGTTAAAGAAAATACTTTTTCCGTGGATGGAGAAATTCTGCCTCCCGAAACGATGATTGTTCAATACTCATCTAACACCTTCAAAGGTGGCCATTATGATGTCACTATTTTTATATATGATATATAATATGTTTAGCCTTTACTTAAGCTTCTGTATTTTTTTATTTGTGGCTTACCTTTATGGTTTCCATCATGGGTAAACGCGATATCTTCATTTAAGGAAGTGCAGACTACCGCCCCCTCAAAGTGATTTGATTCGTTAAATACCATATGTGGGACTTATAAAGGATGGAACTATGATATTATATATGATATTATACTGGAATTATAATATACCTTTATATCATTATTATTACATTCTATAAAATACTAAATAGAAATGAAAGTAGCGTTCATGCGTACGTACGGCTTACCGTCTCCATGAACGGTGCATTTCATTTCTTATCCCCAAATGTAATGTACTATTATAAATACATGTATATGCTAGATATATATGAAATATATGATATCTAAATGATGAATACAATTCTGGATATAATAAACATTTGGCCTCACGAACAACATGTAATTGTAAGAAGTACACTTTCGACTTAAGAATCAAAATATCGGCAAAACAAATATTATTAACTTAAATGATGACATAATGTTTATGACTTGGTAATAAGTGATATAAAAAGGAATAATGAATTTGAAAAAGGTTCTTAAGGAAGTATAAATTAACTCAAGTTTATTATTCAGGACGTTAAAGAACGATCGAGTCAAGTCGGACCCGAGGTAAGGGATTCTACTCCTCTCTTTCTTTTAAGTATACACTTTTATGCCATTCCTTTTAAAGCTCATATTTCTTGTTATTGGGATGATATTTTATATTAAACATACTGTAATTTTTATGTTCATGTGATGAGAGACCCTATTCTCTCTCATAAATCCATTTTGGAAGTTTTGAGTGGTGCCGTTAGGCTACCGAATTTTCGTAAGGGATTTTTCATCTCACTTTTATTCTCGTGAGATTTATGCTACATTTTCCACAAATTCCATTGAGTGGTGTATGTACTGCCCATTATTCTACTCTTTTTGTAATATAATTTCTTTTATGAGTATTTACATCAATAATATATTGTCCTTCTTTCATGGGGTGTATGTTTTGAAAGATACCCAAGTCGGTAAGGGAACCTATCACCCTCCTCTTTTTTTAAAAGACTTATTTTGTTGGGTCTTTTAATTTACATATTGTTATGTTGGGAAATGTTCTCATATATCCCTATTGATGTAAATTTTATGTACAAGTGATGAGATACACTTTTTAACTCTCATCAACTCATTTTTATGTGATGCCGTTGGGCTGTCAAGGGAACTTTTTAACCCAATTTCGATTTCTTTGGGTTGAATATGTAGTCATTGAATATGTCATCCATTGAATATGTGTGAATGGCATTTTATTGTTCTAAACTTAATATCCACTTATATTGGGTGTATTTATATTTGTCACACATATTTTTGAGATTGATTTGTCCTTGATTTAAGGATACCTTCTTTATAAGGGATTTCATCACATTTGACATTTCTATTGAGGGTTCATTGTTGTTATGCACCAATTCACGCTTATATGGTGTATATACTGTCCTTTGGAGTATTATATCATGAATCCATTTATTCTCATGATATTATAAAGTTCTGAGTAAATGTTATTCCTCGATTATTGTATTCAAGTGTCTCTAATTTTGGTAAAACCCCTTTAACCAAAATGTCATTTTAAATGTTTTAATTATTTGTTCTTATTAATATCCATGTTTTCAAAATGGTTTTAAGGATTTATTTATATGGATATTAATGGTTTAAAATTTTAATCTTCAAGGTGGTATGGGAGACTTTGATTCAAAATCTCTTTATTAAATGTTTTAAATGGTTTTGAAAATGTTTTTGATAAAGGATTCTATAATGATATATTGTGATGTGGAAATGTTATCATTCCTTTATATTGGTTTTATGTTTTATGATTTTAAATTGGTACATGGACATTTTAACGGGTGGTTACGTTATAAACCATATCACGGGTGGTGTCGTGAATACCAAGACAGGTGGTTACGTTATATCTCCAATGCATTGGGTATGGAAGTCGGTCGTATGGCTATTCCATTAAGTATGTATAGAAATTGGCCATATGGCTATTCCATTAAGTGATATGTGTGGGAGTCAACCGTATGGTTATTCCACTTAAGTATGTTTATGTCCAAATTTACCTTTATATATGTTATGTGTTCTTTATATGGGTTTTATGGTAATCCTTTGGTTACAAAAAGGTAAGTAATGATATTTTATTCAATGAAGAGTTTTTACTACTTCATAAAGGTGAAAAGTGTTACCTTGTTAAAGTATACATGGTTTACTTTTTGTTTTGATAAACTAATAGTTTTTATTCTTTGTGTATCCCTTACTGAGTTTTTATGCTCATCCCAAGTTTTTGAAATGTTTTTCACAGGACTTAGCGTGGAATAGGGTCAAGGATGGGATCAAGGGAAAGTCATGCTACCTAAAACATGAAACTAGACATGTTTTTTTTAAGAGTTTTCATTTTATGGAAATTTAGTAGAAGAGACTACTTTGTGATCTTTTGAGATGTAATAGTTATGTCCTAATTCTCTAAAACTCTAAACCTAAAAAGATCCTCAATGTGTAATCTTGTAATAACTCAAGATTAAGTAAGGTTTAAGGCTAGGGCCTTATAGATAGATTGTACCAAGTTATAAATAAAGACCAACTTGAATATTGACTACTATAAGAACCAAATGGATAGATATCATTAGTATAAAGACCCAATCACATGTTTCATGAATCTAAAGAAAAAAATATATGCACATGGTCAAAATGTTTCCATGAATCCCCATCAGAGGGACGATTTAATATTTTACTAGATGAAATGTTGGTTTTGTGTGATGACATCAACGATGTTGTGTTTTGAGAAATAAATAAACGCTCCAATCATGGTGTGAGTGGGAAATATCTCAATTTTTTTGAGGAACAAATCCAAACATCCCTGGTTTAGTTTCCTTATACCTATATTTTCCTCATGCAGGAAAACTATCCAAAGACTCATTTTCACATTAATATAAGATGCAGTCATTTAAACATGCCTGAATCTTCTCATAACTAAGAATCATATTACAAACTAGCCTCTTGACCTTATAGAAATTTATAGGAAACACATTTCTGTTAGGTAGAAGTATTTTTAACAAAGGAAATATCTTATAAAAACAATTATTTGACATTACATTAACAATTTTAATAGTCAAAAAATTCTCAACTACTTCAAACTAGTTTATCATGCACTCAGAATATAAGGCATCCTCAATAGTCCTCAACAACTCATATAATTAAGATAGTTCCATCATAGGAGTTAAATCAATATCAGGTGGAGTTTGTTTTTGTTAAACATATGGACTTACGACATCCTGTACTTAATATTGAATTTTTTTTGGATCTGGGTCAAAATTATTAATATCTACTCTAGGACTACGTTCACCGGGTTGATACTAAGAAGCATAATCTGGTTGAAAACAAAAACATTATAAAAGACCTCAAACATTTTAAACTGTTTTCATATGATATCAAAGGATTTTTTTAGATGGATACAAATTTTTCCCTTTTGAATCAAATTTTTGTTTCAATGATGCAAATTTTAAGAATGTTTGAACACCCTTAATATATATAGGATTTAAAAAACTGTTTAGATTCTTATAATGATTTATCCAAGCACGATCATCAAATAATGACTATTTTCAACTTCCTTATTCCACATTTTTCATATAAATATGAAATAATTAGTTATTTTGAATAAACAAATATAAGATAAACACTTTCCAAAAAAGCGAAGATATTTAAATTCCCTTTTCTAGCAATTTATAATAATTTATATTATTTAATAGTTATTTATAATATTGTTTTAATATTTTATACTAATATACACTTATTTATAAATATTTATAATAATTACCATTAAATAATATAACTTTCAGTTATTTTGTACTAATTATTGTTAATTACTGGTGGCACAACATCTAACGGATTGGTGGTAGCTCTTTTACCTGGCGATTCATCCCCTTGCAACATTTTATGACTAAAATCACTATGAAATGTCTTCTCTGATTTATGAATATCAATTTTCATTTCCTTGAGGATAGTGATCAGTGAGGCCTCACCGCGATGCTCCCAACACTCTCATCTATCGAAAAATGAATATTCGTACGTTAGAATAGACCATTCCTAGTGATTTCAGTCACAAAAAGTTTAAAGTGGATGAGTATTTGGGAAAATGAGCCACATTTTTCTAACGATTCTCCACCTTGTTACTTTCTCTAACAAAAATACTATAGGAAAATGTGTCTGACATATGTTTGAGAAGATTTTATATATTGATTTCTATTGGAGATATTTCAAGGAGTTGAGACGTTTATCAAAAAGAATTCCACCATCCATTGAAAATTATGCCAGTTTATTAATGTATTGGAATTTACTATGATTTGTTACTAATTATAACAATTTCTTAACGAATATTAATAATAATTTCTAATTATTAATGAATATAACTAATTATAACTAATTATTACTAAATATTTTGAATTATTACAATTTATTTCTAATTAATCATAATTATTAGTAATTATAACTAATTATTGATAATTATTACTAATTACATATAATTGATACAAATTATTACTAACTAATACGAATTATTACTAATTAATCCTATTTTCTACTTATTAATCCTAATTATTGATCATTATTGATAATTATTCCTAATTATTGGTGATTTTACTAATTATTATTAATTATTACTAAATAATTTTAATTATTACTAACTAATAATAATTATTACTAAATAATCCAGATTAATACTAAATAATCATAATTCTTTCAAATTATTACAAATTATTAATAGTTATAAATAATTATTAAAATTATTCTTAATTATTACTAACTATTGATAA
The DNA here is from genome assembly GCA_963277665.1 of Viscum album. NCBI lineage: Eukaryota > Viridiplantae > Streptophyta > Magnoliopsida > Santalales > Viscaceae > Viscum > Viscum album. The sequence continues at coordinate 2,129,698,792 of OY728119.1, forward strand.
TTAATCCTAATTAAAACTAATTAATATTAATAATGGATAATTAATCCTAACTATTACTAATTATTAGTAATTGTTGACAAGTAATCCAAATTATGACTAATTTTTACTAATTAATTATAATTATTACAAATTTATACTAATTATTACTAATTAATTATAATTATAATTAAATATTAGTAATTATTATTATTCAGTACATGTTATTACTAATTATTACTAATTATTACAATTTATTACTAATTATTGACAATTTGTGATAATTATTACTAATAATAACTGATTATTTCGAATTATTACTAATAAAGTCTAATTATTAAAAATTACTTCTAATTATTACGTATAATTTTTAATAATAAAAAATTATTTCTTATTTTTATTAATTATTATTACTAATTATTTAAAATTTTTAATATTTATCTATAACTATTAAAAATTATTTATAATTAGTACAAATTATTTCTAATTATATCTAATTATTACTAATTGTTATTTATTATTATTAATTATTAAAATTTATTACTAATTAATAATATTTATTAAATATTATTACTAATTAATACCAGTTATTACTAATGAATAATAGTAATTTCTATCTAATACTATTTATTACTAAATAATAATATATATTACTAATTAATACTAGTTATTACTTATTATTACTAGTTATAGCTAACTGTTACTAATTAATACGAATTCTTACTAATTAATAATAATTATTCCCAATTAATACTAATTATTCCCAATTAATACACATTAATATTAATTAATTTTAATTAATACTATTTATTTATAATTATAACTAATTATTTCTAATTGTTAGTAATATTTTCTAATTATTACTAATTATTTATTGTTACTAATTATTACTAATGATTCCTAATTATTACTAATTAATCCATATTATTATTAATTATTACAAATTAATCCAAATTAATCCAAATTATTTCTAATTCTTTATAATTATATTTAATTATTTGTAATTATTTATAATTATTACAGATTATAATATATATTACAACTTATAACAATTTTTTTCTATTTCTTACAATTTATTACAATTTATTACTATTTATTACAAATTATTTAAAATTATTACTATTTATAATAATTTATTATAATTTATTACAATTTATTATAATTTATTACAATTTATTGCAATATATTACTGATTAACACTTAGATACAACAATTCATAAAAATAGATACTGAAAAAACAAATATCTAATTCTAATATAAATAAATTTTATATAATTAAAAAAATGAAAATTAATTTAAAATAAATTAAATTAACTAAACTATAAAAATATAGATAGGTGCCTTCAAACATAAGCTTTCAGAGTATTAAAGTTGTATATTATGCTCAGATTTAAATGTCAAAACAATGGAAAATTTTAGAAGAAAAATTTCCAGAAGAGATAGAGAGAGAAGTTGAGAAATGAGTGAAATTAGAGAAAACAGAAGGCGATATATATAGGATAGATAATTTGGTATGGGGGTATTTGCGACAGGATACCTGTCGCAAATAGTGGCATTTGCAATGGGGCCCATTGCCAATGACCTCTACCGGAATTAATTATAGTTGTCTGTTAAAAAGTTATTTGTGATGGGGTTTGTCGCAAATGTGTACCCGTCGACAATGTATTTTCTATGGGTCATGTATTCCATCTCAAATATTAAAAACCACCGCCATGTATTTGAGATGGGAATAGGAACCCATCATAAATAACCTCAGATGTCGTTTAGCGCGTATTTCACGCCAATAATTTTGTGATGGGTCCTTACTACCCGTTGAGAATAACTATTATTTGCAATGAGCAGATTGTCCCTTAAAAAATACCCCCTTTCAATTGGTTATTTGTTATGGGCCTTTGACCCGTAACAAATGGTCATTTCGTCCGTAGTGATGGACAAGGAAATGCTACATTATAGGTTACCCAAAAAGGATAGGGGTTCTGGGGATCAACATGGTAGTCACATCTGGATAACTATATGTGGTGCTCTATTTTTATACCATGGCCCTAACACAAGTGAAGACCTATCTGGAATAAGGGAATATAAGTTCATTTCTCACAGTATTAAAATGAATGAAATAATATGGGTTTCATGATGCGGTCGATCTCACCTGTTCGATCAAGCAGGAAATGTTTTCTGCTTCTATCATCAGCCTGAGGATCTATTGTACCCCCAGTGTTTGTACAAACATCCGATTATCGAGAAACTTCCCATCATTTATGATGCTTCCAATGTGATGTGTTGTTTTTGTTCAAACAAAATTCATGCATGAAATCATACAACTTGAGTCTATGTGTAGATCTGGAGGAATATGATATGGCCAAATGATAATCATGATTGTAAGAGGCTGCACGAACAATCAATCACCATAGAGGAGTTTGAGTTCCAGAATATGAATTTCATTTGATCCTCATTGCAGTTATGTGATGAAATTATATAAAAGAGTATGAATTTGGAACCCTATACAATCGAGTTAATTTCATGAGGTTGTGTGACATTAATATACGTGTTAAGAGACGGATAATGATATATGGTATTTTTTAGATCACCTGATTAATGTGGAATCTAGAAACATCAATCCTTTAAATGAGCTAATGATATTTTCATCCATTGTCGATGATGAGGTGATCATTTGGGAATTAAAAGTTGAATATCCCGCATGAATGAATTAGAAGCTCAATACTTCGAGCATTTATTGTGAGAAGCATATGCTATTTTTAGCATGGATAAATAATATTTGACTCCATAGGTATTTGAGACACATAAATTAAAAAAGGAAACATAATCCTTTTAGTGTTTTAGATGGGTTTTAAATGATGGTTTTTGGTTATGTATCAACATGTGTGATCTATTGGTATTTTTCATACCCTGTGTTGGAATGTGAGTTTTTTCTTCAACATGCTCATCATTTTGTTCTGATAATCTTTTCATAGATGTAGGAATCTAACATAAATCTGTATCTTCATCAAGTTGATCCTCACCAACATATTGTTCTTACCTTGTAAAACAATAGACCACTACATATCTGATTGATCTACTGCATAAAAAATATGTTTTTCATGGGTTTCCATTATAAAAGAATCTGTTGTAACTTCCAATATATTCAGATTTACAACTATCATTCAAAATTCAACGTGTCTGACACTGTTATTATCAATAAACCATTTGTAGTTAAAAACAGGAACATTAATTTTAATGTAATGAACCTCCCATATTTCATTAATGAATCCATAATATGCAGTTGATGCAGAAATTGGGTTTTTGTCTTTAGAACTAGAAAAATGCACTGCTTCTACAATGAAGAATAAATCACTATTCTGAAATACATTTCTGTTGTCCTGATCATTCATTTGAAATGTATAGCCATTAATGTCATAACTGGACCATAGTATCACATTTAAACACGGACCACCCACTAACAATATTAATGTCTCTCTTATATCTAATTTACCAATCATGGTCTTTTTAAACCATGACTTTTTTTTTGTTGTGCTCATTCAAAATCTACATTTCTTTTTTCTTTGGATGACATTGTTTATACTAATTAAAATACAATGTCATACACAGTTGAGCATTAGCTATTTTATTCAATATGTATAATTCTAACTTCTTCATCTATTCAACTGATAATGATTTTACTTTTAATCCATGTATCCCATTTCCCTCATTATCAACTCGTTCATGGAGAGATGGAGGCAAACCTATGCGCTCCACCGCAGCCAAGTAGCTCGAACAAAACTCCACATCCTCCTCAGAAATCTAATTTTCAATAATGGAGACTTTGGGTCGATATGTATTCTTAACATACCCCTTCAATATTTTCATATACCTTTCAAAAGGATACATCCAACGAAGATAAACAAGTCCAAAAAGATTTATTTCTTGAACCAGATGAATAATTAAATGCAACATTATATCAAAACAATATGGAGGAATATAAATTTATAATTGAAAAAGTATATAAATTTCATCCTTTTCCAAAATGATCAAAGAATATAAATCAATCGCCTTATTACAAATTGAATTGAAAAAATAACACAACTTCATTATAGTCTGTCGAGAACGAATGGGAAAAATACCATGCAATGAAACTGGTAGAAGTTGTTCCATCATGACATGAAAATCATGGGATTTCATACCTATAAACTCCAAATCCTTGAAAGAGAAATATTTTTACATTTTAATAATAACCTTGAGGAACTTTGATATCATGATGCCACTGACAATAGATAATTTTAACCCTCTTGGATAATGTTTGACAAGACGGGGGAAGAATTGTTTATCTTCCATTAGGAGTGGAATCTAACACCAAAAATATTTCCATTGATAGTAAGTCTAATCCTACATTCAACCCATGTTGTGTCATTCAATTAATATCAAGAAATGTTCCAATAAAACTATTCCAGATATTCTTCACCGCATACCTGAAATAAATACTATGTTTCACTTCACAATATCTCTAATATGGTAGCTCAAAAAATATTGACCTTTTCTTCCAAATTTGTCTATCATTACCAGATTTATGTGTCTTTCCCAATGTCAGATAATGGTTTTCTACCCTCTCAAAATACACCTTTGGGGATAACGTTTTTGGAGAAATATCAAATTCTTGTTAGCCATTGAATTCCTTCTTTATTCTTCTATAAGAGTGATCCATAGGCGAAAACATTTGATGACGAATGTACATTGTTTTACTCCCATGATACAATTGACAATATGATGTCTATTGTTCCTAAATTGGACATGACTTATGCACCGTAACAGTTTATCCAGAAAAATATCCATATACTTGGAAGTCATTTATTGTGAACATAAGAGTTACATATAGTTGATAATATACCATTTTATAAAAATCATACACCATAATACCATCCTCACGTAAAAGTTTCAAATCATCAATCTATGGTGACCAGAAAAACCTCAATATCATTTCTGGGTTGCTTTGGACCAGAGATCATTGTACTCAACAAGAAATCTTTGTGCTTCATAAAGACATTAGGAAATATATTGTAAATTACCAATAAAACATGCCATGAACTAAGTGTGCTACTGAGGGTTCGGTATGGATTCGTTCAATCTGTGCACAACCCTAGTTTTCAATTTCTAATTTCTTTTCCAAATATAGGATACTACTCATCAAATTTCTTCCATTGTGGAAAATCAGCTGGATGACTTATTTTTCCACCACATATCCACTGATTAGCATGCCATATTATCATTTTTTGCATCATGTGAATTTGCAAATAAACATTTCAATCTATGAAATATAGGGAGATACCAAAATACCTTGGAAGGGGTCTTTGTAATCTCTACATTAACCTGTGATTTTTCATTGAACTTATACCGTGTTGTCCCACATTTTGGACAGTGACATAATTTTTCGTTCCTTTTGATAAATTATACAACCACTCAGACATGCATGTATTTTCTTGTATCCCAATCCCATTGGGCATTATATTTTCCTGGCCTTATAATGTGAATCCAACAAATCATTGTCTTTTGGAAGAATGCCCTCAAAAAATTGTAGCAGCTCTCTAAAACATGTGTTACTCCATCAATATTTCGCCTTTCGGTTAATCAATCCTAACACCACTAACAAAACCATAAAATCCATACAACCAGGACACCATGGTTTTTCAGAATCACCATTTAGACGCACATATGTCTGTTCTCTCTCAATTTGTCCTGCTGCAATATCATAAATCATTACTTCAATTCCATAGATGTTACCATATTATAAATCATCAACATCCATAGATCTGATATTCTGTCTAGTTTCACCCTTCCAAATCCAAGGGCTATAAATTGTATTTAAACTATGAAAAAACATAAGATCTTTGATCTCAATAATTTTCAACTTCTTCATATTCAAATATTTCAAGCATGGATATAAAAAAATGTCACTACATGAAACATTTTGTTTAGCCAGTTCCAAAAAGGATTCCACACCTTCCACATATTCAATACTCATTAGATGAGTTGTAATCCACCATCAAATCATTATTACCTATAAAAAAATATCAAAATTATACATTATGTTAAGATAAGACAAATGTATATTTATATGAAAAATATCATAATTACAATGTAAATTTTTTTTGAAATATAAATCAAATCTGTTTGCATTTGAAAAAAATATGAATGAAATGAATTCCAAAAGAAAATATAGTTAGATATAATAGTTTTAAATTCATCTTTGATCTTTTCGTCTTTATGTACAAAAAGAACATATCTTGATGCAACTCGATACCCAATTCACCCATCCATAAAAAATAAATATGAAGTGTAAATATTAAAATATTTATACATTCACTATATAAAATTACACATATCCCAGTGATTTGAAACCATTAGGATATCCCTTGAAACCATTGGGATAGAATACCCCAACATTTTTGCACACTGTTGGCATGATGGTCATTGCAATAACCCTATACCAACGATTCTATAAGAATATATGGCATAAACTACCTGAATTAAAAATATTCCAATGGTTTGAATGAAACCATACAGATATATATATACCAAGGGGTGTCCAAGGGGGTAGGGGCTATCCAGGGGGTTGTGGGGGCTGTCCAAGGGTTAAGGACTGTCCAAAGGGGTAAGAGTTTTCTAGTGTGTCTAAGGGTTTAGGGGTAATCCATGGGGGTAGGGGTTGTCCTTATGCATTTCAATTAAATAAAAGATTTATTTTTTGTATGATTGAAATACCAGAAAATAAACACATCTATTCTAAAAATAATCCTCATGAAAACATTTAAAACCAAGCATTCAATTTTACCATAGAGACACATGACAATTAGGGAGCATAATCAATGATGACATAATGCAGGCAATGGGTAAGTAGTATTCAAGTAACCATACCAGATGAGGCCCCTAGATTATCCTCCATGAATAAACATGTATCAGAGAACATGGTAATACCTAGGAGCTTAAGGGGAAATCAAGAACATATTGTAACCTACTACATAATTTTGGCGTTCTTGAGGCAATCAAACAGCCCCAACACATGAGGGGAACCATCCCCAAGGCAGTGCATGTTTATATTATGGACAATTATCTAGAGAATAATCTTAAACTAGTGCAACAAGAATTCGCTAATAATCCAATAAAAATTCTAAGCTACTAGGTTATGTCTAAAATGGGGGTGATCTGAGGGGTATCAAACAATCAACAATATAAAAATAATAATCACAAGACACACATAACCCACAGACCCACAATAATCACCCTAGAACACCACCCCAAGGAAGTTCCAATCCCTTAGGGCCATCAATGTAGAATGGATGTCCCATACCAAGGAAATTCCCATTGATTATTACAATGATAAGTCAAGATACACATTCCAATTAATGTTTTCCAAAAAAAACCACATTCAGAAAGTACCAACCAGGCCACACCCATTCTTTTAAAAGAAAAACGTTTTCAAAGGTATCTAAACGCACCATTTAAGAATCCATGAAATATTTGAAATGAATTTGTAAAAGAACAACATCATTTGGACATCATAAACCGCTTATAAGGGCCAACCATGATTTTAATCAAACACTTGTTATGATGGGCTATGTTAAATAATTCCACAAAATTTAATTCAATGGGAATGTAAGGTGATAAAATTCAAGTAATCTTTCAAAAAATAATATTTTTTTAACAATAATCAAATCAAGGTATAAACTTCAAAGAATAGGTGATTATTAAAATTAAAGGCCAATACATTGGGAAACCTACCTCAATCCAAGATGCCTTCAATGATGACCACACAAAATGGATTCAAGAAGGTCCAAATGAGTATGGAATACCAAGAAGAACCGTAACAAGAAAAACCCTAAATTCATAAACAATGAAACAAGAACCGTAGACCAAGGAGACCAATGAAGAAAAACAACTAGAAAGAAAATGTAATAAGGAAGAAGAGGGACAAGGTGGATATTATATGGAAAAATCACCCCCAAACATGTAGAAACCACTTGGAATTACCATTGGAAGGATGTGAGAGGCATTGAGGATAGGAGGAGGATACTCCTAGGGTTTCATGTTCAAATGGGGGAGAAAGACGTGTTTTGGTGAAATTATTAGATAGAGGAAATGTTAAAAAATACATTTTTAAAGAACTCGGGTACTCTATACGGTTAGGCTGCACCCCCTGGACACCTCACCACCCCATAAACAACACCCACACCCCTCTGGACAACCCCATCCCCTGGATTCTCCCACACCTAGATACCCCATACCCCATTGGACAGTCCAATCCCCCTAGAAACCACCTCCACACCCTGGATACCCCCACCCCCTTGACACCAACCCCACTTCCTACCCACTAGGACACCCCACCCCCTGGATAGCCCCCTCACCACCTTGGACACCAACCCCACCTCTGTACACCCCTACCTGCTTGGAAAACCCCCTCACCCTCCCCCAAGGACACCACTCCCACCCCTAACCCATTGGACACCCTGATATCCCCTAGACACCCCCACCACCATTGAGAGCTGCATTACCCCCTTGGACAACATCCTCACCCCCTGGACACACCCACCCCCTTTGAAAGCACCCCCACCCATGACACCACCACTACCCCCTAGGACACCCCCTTGGACAGCCCCCACCCCCTAGATTTCCACCAACCCCTCTGGACAACCTCCACCCCCTTGACATTCCCACCCCCTGGACACCCCATACCCCCTTGGACAACTCACACACCCCCCTGGACCCCACCACTTGACACCCCCACCCCACCCACTTGGACCCCCTGACCAATACCACCCCCTTAGACAACCACCAACCCTATAGAACCCCCCCCCCCCACTCCAGGACACCCCACCACCATGGACAGCCCCCTCACCCCCAGGACACCACCCCCACATCCCTGGACACCCCTACCCCCTTGGCCAACCCCTCACCCCCGAGACACCACCCCACCCCCTTGGACACCCCCAACCCCCATGGACTACCCATTCACCCCCCTAGACACCACACTCACCCCTGATGACACCCCCTGGGCACCCCAACCACCCTGGACAACCCCCACCCCCTCGACACCCCTCCTACTTGCACAACCCCCCACCCCCTTGAAAACTCCCTGTACGTGTACACACACATGATAGAACACAAAAACATCGTAGAAATGCATGATATCACATCCATAGGTTTTTTTGACTGAAAATAATTTTGCATGGTATAAATGAACACTATGAAACATACCATGGTAGCATGGACATAGAAAAATAACTTCTCAAAAATTAGTTTAAGGCATCGTGAAAAATAAAAACAGAAATAGAGCCGTGTGAGGCTTACTTGAGTGTTGAGAGTCGACCTAATAGATGAAATGATAATAAATATGTAGAATGATGTTGGAAAAATGAGGCTAGAGGGAACGACTTCAATTAATCATTTCTAGGTTTTCCGTGTGAGAGAGATGAGTTACAGGTCGCCCGATCGAAGAAACAATAATGACTGAATATAGGCTATGATAAATCATTTAAAAGCTTTATCACATCAGTTATTTAATAACTAATGTGGTAATATATTTTATTATGTTTATAATGTCAATTTTTTAATAACTGAAATAGAAAAAAAATAATGTCATTTATTTTATAAATGATGTGATAAATTGGGCTTTATCATGTCTTTTCATTTGATAACCGACGTCATAAATTGAAAAGATTATATTTATCACATTTGTTATTTTATAACCAACATGATAAAGTTCGATGATTCTATATATCACGTTGATTATAAAATAACTGACATGATAAATATTATCTCAATTTTTAAGACGTTGGTTATAAAATAACGGACAAAATAATTGATTCTCATCGATATATCATGTTGGTTATAAAATAGCCTACATGATAAATCTATTTTTATATCTTTGCACGTCGGTTATGAATAACTCTTGTGAAAAACACTATTGTGTTAAAGGCTTTTTCCACTAGTGTGAGGTGGCCTTTTATAAGTGGGGGACATGAAAAACTATGAAATATTGAAATGAAATATTTCTACCTAAGTATTTTTGATGAAAAAAGCATCCAAAATGAACTATTTTAGAACATTATAAGATATAAGGTCTAAATATTACCGTAAAATAGATTTAATTATTTTTTTGGTCATTATAAAACATTATGTTTTTTTTAAATTCTCAGAAAACCTATTTTTACCCTAAAATCTGTAAATAGTTTTTACTATTTAAAATGTTATTTATGGTCAAAAATTGAGTTGAACTTATTAGATAATATAAATAATTTTGATTAAAAATATGGAAGAAATTTTAATAAATTATACTCATTGAAGTGTTATAATTTAATTTAAGATTAAAATCACAAACATTTCAATAAACGATTTTTAAACAAAAGAATCATTCATGGAAATGAGGATATTATAAATACTATATGAAAAGTAATCATAATTAAATAAATTTATTTTTATATTTATAGAGAAAGAACCTATAAATTTCATTTAAATCATTCTACAAAATGGTTTTTAATTAACTAAAATAGAGAATGAATATTCACTTTTATATAATTTTCAAAAAAATGTGTATTTTAGCCGAACAATATAGTTATAAAAAAATATATTGTAATTGTGAATTATATTTAATTAATTAGATTTAATATGACTAAATATTACTTATATTAATTTAATAAAATTTTTAATAATATTATGACTATTAAATTAATAATTTCTTAAAAAGAAATTATCATTTTATAAAAATGGGTACTTTTCACTATTCAATGAAAAAATTATATTTGTAGAAAAAAACTATCCCTAAGTTAAAATATATGTACTTATTTCAAGAATTACCTTTATTTTATGAAAATAAATATAAAATTGGTAAAAACGTAATTTAAATTATGTGTGAAAAGTGTGGCTAAATCATGTTTTAAAGAAATAAATTTTTTAGAACACATTAATTTTTATGTCAAATGGTTATTATTATATTTCAAATTAATATTTAACCATTGAATGTATTAGATAAATGTGGAAAGAATAATTTTCAAAAACTATTTATCTCAATTCAGTCCCACCAACATAACGGCTAGTTTATAATGGTCATGTTATAATAATAATGTTTTAATAGAGAATGAAATTTTTTGTAAACCCGCTATTGTGTGCATAATAAGATTTATAAGAGATTAAATTTATAAATAAACACATCCTAATGTCTTTCGATGTTTCCTTATAATTTCTAATTCGTGTTTCATAGTCTTATACAATATTGAACATGATGTTTATCATTAAAATCATGGGTTGTTACATTATATTCCCCTTTATAAATTGTATACATTTAATTTTTTCCTGATCATATAAATAAAGAGTTCGAAATTGGAAAATTTCCTTTAGGAAAAATACCTCTAGTAAAAATGGTTAATAAAAAATTTCTATTGAATATAGGGAATGTGAAATTTAAAAAACATTACATAACTGGGTTTCCACTTAGAATAAAATTTTTGGAAAGTGAAGATATGGACGTGGAAGAGACAAATAAAAAATTATGGAGAGTCATGGAGAACATTGATCACTATAAATTGAAATATCAAGGGATGGTTAAGGACCTAAAAACCCTAAATCTATAATTAGATTAAAAGAACAATAGATTTATCGTACATGAATGTAATATGATATATTTTTTATTTCAAGATCATTTTCACCATGTTGATATATTCTCGTACCATCTAGAAAATGAAAGAAGTAAATATACATTCTAGATATGTAGAATGTAAACCATAAAAAATTAACACTACAATTACATATTTATTTATAAGAAAAATAAGCATTAGAGTTTAATTTTTCATGAATGATGAACTAAAATAAACATAAAATGATTCATTTGTTCCATTGATGAAAAACAAGGCATTCCTAAAATACTTACTCAAAACAAAATTGTTTGCAAGAGTTTTACAAAACATTAATCTGTAAATCTAAATAGTAACTCCCAATATTCATCCAAATAAATTATGTAAGTATATATCATTAAAAATATTCATCTTACATCTATAAAAAAAATTATATCATTCATTATAATATAATCTATTACATTAAAAAAGGATATATACACTTCTACCAAATAAAATGCCTCATGAAATAGTCATTAATCTCCATAAATAGATATTATTAGATTAATATTTATACATCAAATCAAATAATTAAAAACAATTTCATTCAAACTAGTACATCATGTAGGCCAATGGTAGGTGATACACCCTTATCACCGATCGTTTGTGGGTTCAACCCCGAGACCTTATTAGATGTAGTGGGTTGTAACTGGAATGTGAGTTGCCTTTTTCTAAAACTATGAAAAAATTATGTGATAATCATATTGACAATTCATCACGATCCTATTACATTATCAAAAATATGGTTAACATAATCACAAATAAATTAATTGTCAAATCACGTTTTTACCATGAAGGTGTTCTATACATTCCATTTTTTCCGATATTGTCTTTTCCATGATTATGTGATTTTTATAGTGTATAAAATTTCCATTAAATCGACGCTCTAGGTCATTATTACCATTCATAATATTGATGAATATCCATAAAAAACTATTGTATAGAAATCCTTATATTATTCATGGTTCTTTTAGTCATAATACCTTGGATAAAAATAATCCAACAGCATGATTCCTGATATCAAACACATAAACACTTCCATAACTCACCTTCAATTATTTTTATAACGTGATACCTTTTCAATTAATCCACAAATTATAAAATTGAATTGGACTAGGACCAAGATCCCCATACTTATAGAATTTAACTATTAGTGGTTCCTTATATTGAAATTTTTTACCCCACATCTTGTTAATATAAAAATTAATTGTTATTCTCCAATTTTCTACTTTGTCTCATACTTTTCCAAATCTAAATAACCTTCCACTTCCTTTAAATAATTTTCTGCAGTTCCTCTTTGGAATTTTTTTGTATGTTTGAAATTTCATCTTTTTCTTTGTCATCCGGAGCACTGAAATTCCATGAGATTCCATCCTTCTCTTCTTTGAAGCATTTGGAAATTAAAAAATGTTATAGTTATTTATTTTATTTGAGATATATCATTTGTAATGATCACTTAATTTCAAAATCTTGTTCCCATTAGGTTAAAATCTCTTTGGATAATAATTACTATTCCCATCACATTGGTTTTAAACATTCAATGTTTTATTTAATTCCATTAACTAAAAATATTAAAATAAACAAAATTCGAATTAATTAACTAACCAAAGTGAAAGTTAACAACATATAAGGAAAAATTATAAATGATAAGTCTATTCAAACTTTTGAAACTCTAGGTTTTAGTTTAAATTATCTATGTTTGTGTTTTTTATTAGGTTTTTAACCTAAAAATTCATTAATTTCCTTCATAAGGGTTTTAAAATAGTTTTTGAATTTCCAAATCATGTCTATTATTAGTTTCAAACCTAGAATGTATAATGGTTCATTGTAGGGTTTATGGTAACAATTCTATTATGCTGAACTTTCATTTTCAACATTTATTACCCCTAGGTACATATACACTAGAACTATGTCCAGTTGTTGAATCCTGATAGGGATGTAATTTTCTAAAATACCACCCAATCTACACTTCACCATGATTCTATGTTATTTTTATATTGTTAGTCATATCCCTATACTTTTACATAGGATTCTCACTATAGATTCTTCATCTAAGTCCAAAATGATAAATATTACTTTCCCATAATAGAAACTATATTGACCAATGCCTCTTTCACGTCTTATTACAAGATTGATAATGATAAATATCTAATAATTATTACCAAAATATCGTAATGACAATGTGAATGTGGAAGACTTGGTTTCTAGTAAATAAAACACGAAATACTTATCTAATTTTCAATATTGATATCCTAAAATACATTTGAGCACCTAAATATACATGGGATAACCTTTGAAATACATAATGGGGTAACCATAAAAAATTATAGAATAGTAATACATGTAATGAGGAAACATAATTTATGACACAATGATATGACATGATATCATAAAATAAAAGGATCATGAGTAATCACATAAGAGTTTAACATGAAGAGCATAGTATCATAAGATTATAGCATACTCTGTAATGTGGAAACAATGTATAACTTGAAATTAACAAGATTCAAGGATACCTTCTTAGAAATTATTAATTTCCTTAAAAATGTACCACATCGATTAGGTTTACTCTTTAATCTCATACATAACACCTCATGAGATTAAATCCTTACCCAATGCATTAGTGGGTATCTTGAAGAGCCCATCATAAAATGCTCATGATCTATGTGCTCTACATAACATAAATAATTCATAACATAAAAATTACACAGCGAAATTAAATGAGTTTTATAATAATGATTCATATAATATTCAAAAAAAATATTATACAGAATTTATTTTAGAATTAATCATAATTCATGTATTACCCTACCCATAGAAGGGAGAATAAACTAGGTATCTATGTGAAAGAAATATACGCATAATTTAAAATAAATCACTAATACCAAAGTCTTTTCCATTGATGAAAATACATTACAAATATTATAAAAATTCTTCAAGAAAATAAGTATTTTACTTTGTGAATATGAAAAGGATGTCATCTTAGATGTAAAATGAATAGGAAATGTCACATAGAATATTTCATTGGGAAAATATCCGTTCATTTTTTAAAAAAATTATTTGAAATATAAAAATATCTCAAACATTTATTTTTTTTAATATAACTTTGAAAACGTAAAATTAAATCTCAGAAGTATTTAGTGTTCATTATAGTTGAAGAGTTTTTCTCATGTCAAATGCGTTAAAAAGAAAATATCCCTTTCATATTTTCGTATTAAAAGTCAATAAATTACTTGTTTGAAAACCAGTGAGAATATTCAATTAACTTTTCATAAAAAATAAAATTAATTGTATAAATGATATTAAAAAAGCATAGAAAAATATTTTTGAATGAATTGTTGGAAAACAAGGATTTGGATGAAACAAGATTTTTGACTAAAGTGATAAATATTGTCATATTTTCTTAAAAATGATTACTCTATAATTAAAGTAACAAAGAAATTTTAATAGTAGTATTAATTTAATAACATCTTGAATAACCATAATATAATAAAAAATAATGGCCTTATCAAAAAATTATTAAATAATTTCAAGAAATAAAAATTCAAGTATAAACAATCTTGATTTAAATTATTTTGAATCATAAACCCTTTTTACTTCAATAAATTTTGAAACATAACATCCCATGAATTTTTTAGATAAATTGTAACTTAAAATATCATGAATTTAGAATTATTCTTAGTATAGTGCCATTTGACATTAATTTTGTTCGTAAAATAACATATGTATCAAAGATGGATGTTTTGAGCCAAAACCATTACAATGTTCATACGATTGAAATTAGAGTTAATAAAATAAGTGATTTTGTAAATCCATAAAATGTAAATTTTAAATAAATTATTAAATTAATAAATGATAATTTCTCAAATTATCTTACTATAATATATTCAATAATGTAGACATATAACCAAATTAAAATAAATTGAGTCATGAAACCCCTTACCTCGCATTTTCCGTTACATAAGCTCTCTTTATGAAATTTATAGTGGTTTTAAAATTTAAATTAATTTATAACAGAACCATATTATTATTTTTTGTATCATATAATATCCCTATGTAGAGTCATTATTTTCTGTAAATTAATATTCTTTCATTATCACTTTGGTTTCAGGTGTCAATTGCCTTATTTTATCATTAATAGTTGCTCATAAATGTTATTGATATTGAACATAGGATATAGTTCCATCATATCCAAAATAATATTAATTTTAAAACTATTTTTACTATAAGAAACATCTTTAGAATCATTAATTAAATTTTTAAGGATAATGAATCTAATCGTTTCATGGAGATGGTAGGTCATACATACACATGACCGATGATATCATTTATTTAAATGGTAAAAGGGTAAGGAAGTGGTCCATATATTAATATTATGGAATCAATATCATGTCATATATATCAAGTATATTGTTTAAATATATCCATCATTACATTCAATGAAATTTTTTAGTGAAATAGTATCACATTGCTTGGCGAGGTGGTAGTCCGTCACAACCACAAACAACAGTATCATTTATTCAGTGGATGATAAGGTTAGAATGTAAAATAATATTTTCATTTTATATAATGATAAATATTTAAATAATATATTATGTATACATTAAACAAATACATATTACCATATTTGAAAATACTTAGCGAATAACAAATCACATCACTCTGCAAGGTGGTAGTCTGCTGTCAACACGAGCGAAGTTATCAAATTCCCTTTAGAATAGAAAGTAATAAGGTATAAGTGATATTATAGTTAAAGAGTAATAAATATATATTATATATAATTTCTGAAATTTATATAAATAATTATATATTTTAATGATAATTGGGGATGGAAAATGAATTGTATCAGTTTGTGGGGTGATGGTCCATAACACACACGATCAACAGTTAGGTTTCCCATTTTTGAAAGGAGGAGATAGAGGGGGTTATAGACACTAACATAAAAATAACAGTATATTTATGATAATTTGGTTTTTATATAATAATATTTCAATAAAATTTTAATCATATGGTGGAATAAATAAAATAAGTTTCATAGTTAAGGATGTTACCTCTACTTTTAAAAAAGTCTTTTTGTTTTCACTAAAAGACTCTCGATGTTTTATTTATGAACTAAAAAAATGATTTTAGGAAGAGTGTATGGTATTAGGTTATTTATTAGGGATTATATTTTTCAAATCAATGGGTTTCAGATTAATATAAATGAGAGGAGAGGAGGTGGCCTTTTATAAGTGGGGGAGAGGGCATAGTTAGAATTTTTGAAAAGATAAAATTTCACCAATGTTTTTATCATGACACGAGGATCCAAAATGGAAACATTTTGAGACTTATAACATATATGGTTGGAATATTACTAAAAAATAGGAATTAAATATGCTTTTAATCATTTTTAAATATTATCAATTTAGTTTTACCCCGAGTAAATCCATTTTTACCAAAAACGCGATAAAAAATTGTAACTGATTTCAAAATTCATTATGATCAAAAATTAATTTCAATTTATTAGGTAATAAAAAAATATTATAATTCAAAACATGGAATCCATTTTTTCAAATTAAACTCATATAAGTGTAATAATGTAACTAAATATTATATCCACACACTTGTAAAAAAATATAGTTTTTCAAGAACTCCATTTTTTTAAAATATGATCTTATAGAAACTATTGAAAATTTTAATTTAATTAAATAAATTTATATTCATATTGACAAAATTATATAATTTATATTTAACTTAAATCATTCCTCATTGGGTTTTATTTTAATTAGTTAAGATTTATAATGATTTTTCATTTTAAAACACTTTGAAGCAAAATGTGTTTTTAATCCTTATAATAAACGTATACTAATATCCATTTTAACATTGATTTAAATATAATAAATTATATTTAATAGTAAAAAATAAATATTTTGTTAAATTTAAATTACTGTAAATGAATAGTGTGACTTTTAAATTAATTTATTTATTAAAAATCAAGGATCATTTTATTAAAATTGATTTTTCTCACAATTTAATTAAAAATAAATATTTTCTAATAGATTTTAAAAATCACTCCAAGTAGATATTGATATACTAATTTTAACAATGGTTAATTTTATAAAATAATACATCTAAAAGTGGAATAAATTTATTTTAAATTATTTGTGCAAAAAACGATTAAACCAAATTTTAGAAAAATTTTGTAATTCAGAAATCATTTCTTGTTAATTAAAATGACTCATATATTATATATAATCAATATTTTTCCTTGTAATTTATTATGTTCATGTGTAAACTATATAATTTTCATTATTTAATTATTTTTATTTATACCCGCCAACATAACGAATATGATATAATGGCCATGTTTAAATAATAATGTTTTAATAGAGTATTGTGTTTCTTTAAAATTCAGTGTTGCATGCATCATAAGATATAAAAGAAACTAAATATAATGCGTAAAAAAAGTAAATCGTTATTTCAATTATAGAAATTTATTTTCATTCTAATTAACTTACTAAGGAAGGGTACTGGTTCTATTAAATATAAATGGATCAATAATTTTAATGTTTAAGTAGTAAATTTTACAATGTATTTTTATAATTCATCATGGTGTTATTATAGGGGTATATCATCTGTATATGATTCTTAATGTGAATGGTTATATGATCTTCTGTGTGCATAGTGTGCATGAAACATTACCCTAACTTGGGAAGGAGGGGGTTGGAATGATGGATGGTATGTGACTTGGGTGTGGTAGATAAGTATAGGAGAGTTTGAGTCAGGTTACCTAGTATAACATTCACTATTAGTGATACTTGAACTATTATCCTGTATTTTATTATGGTATTTGGTTCTCTGTGAGATTCCACACAAAATGAATCTATTTGTGAAATCAAGAGGGATTAGATTTGGTTCCACTAGGGTGTGCACGGTAAGAGGTCCTAAAGGGTTATGGTGAGAATGAGTAATAGGTAGAGGCTATGAGGCATGTATAATATTCACATCAGGTAGAAGAATCAGGCCTGTTGTTAGATAAGAATATTAAAGCGATCTTTGAATGGGTTATTCAGAGTATTGATTTAGAAGTTCTTGGAGCTAGAATATCTATATAGTATGAGATAAAAGTGTTCTAGTCCCAATATCCACCTTTATTCTACATGAGGGTAAACTACAGCTAGTGGATGGTAGGATAAAGTACTTGAAAATGATATTTTATCAAATTGAGACACTCTAAGGAGGATGGAGAAGTCTTCCACAAACATGCTCATATGTACAAAAAATTTTGCTAGGATATACGGGTACATGTAGAAAATCATGATGAAAAAACATATAATTACACCTATGACTTTTTTTCATGAACATTTTTCCAAAGACACATGAAGAATATCGATCCTATGGTTTACTTAACATACAATAGGGAGAACCCTATGTTATGAATTATGCGAGGAGATTCACTAGCTTATTTAAATTTATATTAACTTTGGAAAGATATTAGATCATTTTGGAATGAATTATTGGGAATGGATTTCGATTGTTATTATGCATACTAAAAATCAACCGGTTGACCTAATTCTCAGAAGAAGTAAATTGGGTTTTGATTTTATAGAGAATTTTATGGATGTAAAAATTTCGATTCAAAAAACTAGGTTATGCAGAGTAGGTAGTGGATCTTCTGGTAACCAGAAGTAAGGCTTCGATGAGGCCAAATAGATTACTCAAAGTATGATGTAGTCATTATATAGTTGATTGGATCACTGAAAACTAGTTTTTATTATAGGAAGGTCAAAAACGATCAGTTCCAGTATGATTAACCAACTAAAGAGTGTCAGACTTGTGAATAAATGAGTCATCTAGACCGGATTTGATAGAGGTACACCTATTTATTCACTACCACAAAAAAAGTTTTTCGCAGCGCCCCCCTTTATCAGCGCTAACGAAAAAGCGCTCATAAAGGGCCCCCATTTATCAGCGCTTGCTTAGTAGCGCTGATAAATGGGGGCCTTTATCAGCACTTTTTTTAGCGCTGATAAAGGGTCAGCTTCAAAAAAAATTAAAAATATATTAATATATTAATATATAAATATAGTTATATAGTTATATAAATATAATATATAATTTTTAAATATATTTTAGATAAGTATAAATGTACATTTACACATATTATACTTAATATTTAAGATATTTAGTGAAAACGACTTCTTAAAATATTAAAAAAAATATTTTTAATTAATATTTTGATAATAATTATGGAGTAATAGTCATTTAATAACAATTTTAGGACTAAAAAAATTAAAAAATTTAAAAAAAGATCCAAAATATGTTGAAAACGCAACTCAAACTTCAAACTGCCATAACTTTTGATCCGGGTGTCCGTTTGAGCTCTACAACATATCAAATCGAAGCCTGCGACGAGCTCTATGTCACTGTGACTCCGGGGGACCCCAGTCAATCTTTTTTAGAGGCCAAAAGAGTCCCCAAAGGCCTCCAAAACTGAGTTTTTTTTCGGGGTACCCAGATTTGTTAACATTTTGTGGATTTTCAAACTTGTTTAAGGGGGTATTATTGACTTTTAATGGTGGGGACTGAATTTATTCCAAGGTATTACATTCATATTGATATTATGTCTTTGAAATTTCATCCTTTTTTATAATGAACTTCTATTTATAATCAAATATATAACTATATGTACATATTTTTTATATATTCGCACCTTAAAATTAAATTTTTTAAATAAATAATTAAACATATTTACATATAAATTATATTAGCATTATCTAAATAATAACTAATATCCATTTTATTTAAAATACCAATATATGAATATTTATATACCTATATATTAATCTAAATATATATATATATATATTAATCTAACTATATATATATTAATCTAATAACTATATATATATTAATATAACTACATAAATATATATTAGTATTACTATAAATATATATATTAATATCACCATAAATATATATATTAATATCACTATATATATATATTAATATAACTATATAAATATATATTCATATAACTATATATGTGTTAATATAACTATATATATGTTAATATAAATATATATATATTAATATAACTATATATATGTTAATATAACTATATATATGTTAATATAAATATATATTACTATACGAATAAATATAACTAAATATATATATATATATATATTAATACCACTATATATATATTAATATAACTATATATATTATAATATAACTATATATATTAATATAAATATATATTACTATACGAATAAATATAACTAAATATATAAATATATATATATAGAGATATCATGAAATGGAAAGAAAATCAAAATAGAGTAGTGGTATGGGCTTAGGCGCTCTGGGGGGAGGTCTCGAATTCAAATCCTGGTGGAGGCAGGGGTGCGTGCGCATGGGGAATATTGGAGCATGTTCTGTTAAAGGGTGGAGGGGGTGCGTGGGGTGTGTGGGGTGTTGTATAGGGGTCGAAAAGCGCTGTAAAGGGGGGGGGGGGGGGTGAAGCGCTATAAAAGCCCCCCCGATTTGCAGTATTTTTTAAATTTTTTTAATTTTTTTAATTTTTTTAACTTTTATCAGCGCTTTTATTAAAGCAATGATAAAAGGGTCATTTATCAGGGCTAAAACGAGAGCGCTGATAAAGGAAGCGCTGATATAGGACCCCTTTATCAGCGCTTTTTTTGAGCGCTGATAAAGGGGTCCTATATCAGCGCTTTTCGGAGCACTGATAAAGGGGACCCCCACTTTATCTACGCTGGCTTTATCAGCACTTTTCAAGCACTGATAAAGGCTATTTTTAGCGCTAACAAAGGCCTTGTTTGTAGTAGTGATTTGGGATTCATGGATTCGGTCAAATGGATGGAGTTAAATTTTGACAACTAGTGGGAAAACTAGACTCATCTACACATTGTGGGCATGGTGAGGGATAGTTACCCTATTAAGACCCCGACCCCTATAGCCTAGATTCAATGACTTACATGAATAAATTTGTAAAATTAACAAGTAAGATGCATAACAAATGAATAAATAGTTTCTTAGCATTGGGAAACCAAATACAAACATAATCTTCACATTACAGCTTGAAAGAGAAAAACTAATATAAACTCAATTGGGAACATCCTTAAACTCCTTGATTATCCCTACAAGTCATTATTAATATACATATTCATATACTAAGTAGGAAATAAAATAGAAGAATTGGGTGATATTAAATGATCGGTAAGGGAAATAAATACATCAGAAGCTTACCATAAACAATAAGGCATGTTTAATAACTACAAATATATGTAAATACGACATAATATTGATAATAACATGGTTGGAATATAAGCTGATCAAATAATGACATTTATATAATCACATGAGAAAGACACATAATGATGTATATTCTTCTAGGCGAATAATCACATTCATTATCAATTACCTATATCGTAATGAGGGAATTCATAATATTGTACATCATAACATATTGTAAATAATTTGGCTAAGACACCCTAAATGGTTAAGATGTTATCCAATACCCAAAATAATTTTTTCTTGAGTCATACATATTAATAGAGGGTCTATAATGGGCCCCACCCATAAAATAACAATTCTAGTGAATTCATTATATGAAAAGGTTGAAACATAACATAAAAACAGTATTGAAAAATTATCATATAAAATGTGAATAATTCAACTATGAACCATTAATTTAACATCCATAGTCAAACATATCATAAAAACTATAATAAAATAGTTTATATTGTATCATAAGAAATCATCCTCTATCAATTATAAAATCCAAATAATGGTGTTGAATTATATGAAAATACTCTAGAAGAACAGTTCAAAAAATTCATGAGAGATAAATCCTTTTTTACTATTGAATACAGTGTAATTTTAGAAGAATAATCTGTATATAATTAAATTTTAATCACGATAATACAATAAAATAATATCTAAGGGAAAAATAAATTATATTTAAGGAAAAAAATAATGCCCAGATAAAGTGAAAGCATTTAAAATTTTCCTTTATAAATGATCCACTTTAATGTGGTTTAAGCAAAAATATAAAAGAGTCTTTAAAATTGAAAGGGAATAATTGATTTCATAAAACTGAAAAAGAAATATTTTTTTCATGATAATAAGTGATATTTTAGTAAAATATTTTTTTCTTATAATATATAATAATATGTACTTGAAAAATGGAATGAAATTGGGATTTACCATCAATCGGTCTTGCCTATCGGGAGGAATTGAAATGTGAAACATATAAAACATGTATTTGCCTATCAAGGAATGATAAACTGATATGGATACATTAATTTGAACATATACACATAATTTAGTCTAATTATATAAATATAACGAAAAAATTAATTTGTTTATTGAGGGAGAAAGCACAGGATTAATGATAAATGATCGTTCAAGGAGAATGTCTGACCTTATGTCTGAAAGCATTCAAAACATGTAATTAAATTCCTGGATAATGAAATCAGAGTAATTAATAATTTAATTAAGAACATATTAGACGTATATTTTATTTATTATAATTTTATTAAGTTTTTAATGGTCTTTGTGAGGAGTTATAAAATTTTATTTCATCATTCGGAAGTATTAGTTTCCTTGGTTTTCATGATTGGTTCACTTGTATACATGTGATTAAGGACATGTGAAATAGGAATAATTATCAAAAATTGATACTATATGTTAGTAATGAATATCCACACGATTTAGTTTTCATATATATAATTTTTTCAGATATGATAACGATTTAGTAGAATTTTTTTTAATGATATCTATTTTGATTATTTGGGTATTTTTCCGATCATCATGGACCCGTTTTATTTTAATAATTAATATTTAGTATGTATACTAGTTATATAACAAAAAATAATTTGTAATATACATATGATAATATTTTTTAACACAAAAAATGGATTTATTACTCAACCTGAAAGGAGTATTGGAATACTAAAACTCATCGTCCATGAAGGCAGTAAATCCACACCTCAGGGATGATGTTTTTTAGAATAAAAATGAGAAATAGAAGAAAATTGATGGGGTGTATCCCAATAATATTATAAAATTATAGAATATGTAAGATAATATATTTTTCATTTATTTTTTGGAAATAGGAGGTTATGAATTAATAAGAAAGATTATAAATTTAATGATATTTATAACAATGAAATGTGATTTTAAAGCTAGAATTCGTGTCCTTGAAAACCTTCTTATGGAACACTAAAATGGACTTTTAGGTGAAACCATCAATACCTGAATGTGGGGGAGTGTTTTGGTGGTGGTATTTTTTGGAAATTGGATAATCCTCAAGGATTTGGAGGTGTGGTGACTAGGGATAGTGAAGAGTGATATTTATAGTGGAGGAGTGAGGTGTTTTTTGAATATTTAAATCATTTATTTATCATTTTGGAAGAAGACTATGAATAGATTTATAATTATCACCAAATATATTAACATAATTAAGGGGAGTCATGTTTTTTTGGAGATTATATAAGAAATTAATAGATTAATATTTAATATAACATATAATGTGTATATAATGTAAATTATCAAATTTTACTATTCACAAAAAAATTCTTGTATTTCAGAAATATCCCTAAAATTAATGCTAAACATTTTTTGATGTATACAATTAAAAAATTGGGCACCATTTTAGGAAAATAATTTTCAAAATATAAGAAATTTAACTTTTAATTACAATCATCATTTATTCAAAAAATAACATTTTTATAATAATAACTGATTTATAATAGTTCTAAAATTTAATTAAACATTCATAAAACTAACTTATAATAATTAAAAAAATTATTATTTTATGAATAAATTATAATAAAATATATATTATTCTAATTTATTATTTTAATTATTAATTTATAAATGACATTTATGTTTTACATGAATATCAACACATAATTTCTTGTTTTTTAAACATTTGATTACATATTCAATGATATAAATATTAGATATTTTCATTTATAAGATACCATAATTTTATTTATACTTTCAGAGAATAAGGTACCATTGTATTGGTCATATTATTATTCCTAATGGTCACATTACTATTCCATGGGTCATACCTAATACTATATTATAGTTTTAAATAGTATTACCTAAATCATAGACTATCTATGATTTTAAAATTGGTATACCTTAAAATCGTGGGGTTGTTCTATTCTCCTCTCCTAAAACAAATTCAACCTTTTAATTTTCAAAATGACACCTCATAAAATGATTTAGTATTTTCTTCAACATAAATTCCTCTTCTTCCCTCATCAACTCTTCAAATTTATAATTTTTATAAATTACCATTGTAGGTGAGTTGTTTGATTCCTCAACAACTATCCTTTAGCTTGCATAATCTATATAGGATCCTCACAGTATGATAAATTAGGTTCCAATTCGATTCTATTAGATATGACTACATGTTTTGTGTATGTAATGTACATTCATAACAAATAGGTGTGGAACACATTTTCTACTTTAGAAATGCTAGGTGGATTCAACAAATGATAAGACACAACTACAAAACTCTCTAGGATTTCAAAAGAACCATTGTACCTTGGGGTTATAAACCATTTCATTCCAAATATTTTAACACCAATCCGTGGAGGTAAATTCATGAATATATGATCTCTAACTTGAAACTCTAATACATCCTCTCGTTATCATTATTACTATTTTTCATACATTGAGATGCTTTGATATGTGTTGGGATAATCTTTAAATTTTTTGTTTCTTCCTCTATAACATCGGGTCCAACATGCTTCCTTTCACCAAATTCATCCAAACAAGTTGGTGTATGGAATCTCTTTATATATAACACATCATATGATTCTATTTGAATACTTGAATGGAAACAATTGTTGTAGAAAAACACAACTAATGGATAATATTGATCACGAATTCCATAAATGTTATGTGAGAATTATCTTAATGATTCTTCTAATATTTTGATCATCCATCTAAACTATCCATCAGTTTTAAGGTGATAACAAGTACTCAAATGGTGCTTTGTATCTAAAAATTTCTGAATATCGTTCCATAATTTCGACATAAATTGTGGATCATGATCAGACTCAATTTAACGAGGTTCTTCATGATGTCTTATAACATCATTAATATAGACTCATACTAGGAAATGTAGTAGAAGATACTCCATTTTAGAATAAAAATATACTGGTTTGGTAATTCAATAAACAAATACCTATATTATATCCTTATTTCTTGTAGTTTTTGGTAATCTAGTTATAAAATACATAGTAATGTTAACCCATTTACATGTGGTTATAGGAAGTTGTTTCATGAATCCTCTATGATGATGTCTTTCATCCTTCACCTGTTGAATGACTAAGCATTTTAATAAATTATCATAAACTCCCCAGTTCATATTATCCAAAACATATGTTCCTTAAAATATCTATACATATTATTGATACAAGGGTGTATATAGATATTCAATCTATGATCAGGATCCAATATGTTCATTTTGGCTCAGGTATAGAGGGAACACACTGTATCATCCGCAATTTTAGAATTACATCCTCATACACATTGTCTTACTACTTCCCATCTTTCAAATATTAATTTTTTCATAGAAAATTATCGTCTTCAAACTGATAAATTTTTATACATTACAATAAAGATGGTTGGGAAACTGAATGATAATGTTGTGATGGTTTAAATTTATCAGTAATTCCCATATCCATCTTCCCTAGATACATGAACACCGAATTCCATTCAATCCTCATTTTGTTTAGAAGTCAATGATCATTCCTACTGAATGAATATGGTACTATATTTTCCTTCTATATGTGATATTTTATTGAATAATCATAATCTGTGAGTAGATCAAGACATGCCTTTACCTATTGTTCAGTTATTTATGTTTGAATATGTATTTCCAACTCTTATAATCTCTATATATCTCACATATTTCCCAAATAGATGAAGAATCTATATCTACCGAGCAAATATTAGAGATTCTAACTCAAGATCATGAGTTGGAAACTTCTATTAATCAGTTTTGACTTCATTTATGAATAAGAAATAATGTTACAATTCTTCATAATGGGAAAACCAAGTCCTTTACTTGATGCATCATTATGAATAAAAAACTCCACCATTTCACGATGGCAGAGTCGACATCGTAGAATTCACTAATATCATATTCAATTATAAAAATAATTCATCACTTTATTTTTTCCCTAAAAACATAAACCCTTTATAAGAACTCTTGGTTAATATGTTAGATAATCAGGAAAACCTTGATTAAAATGTTAATAACAACCTGAAAAATCATTGAAACTACATGCCTCAGTTATGTTTGTTGGTGTGTGACGTTCATGAACTGCCTTTATCACCGCTGGATCAATTGAGACCCAATCCTTAGAGACATTATAGCAACGAAAAGAAACTATTTGTATCTAGAATTCAAACTTACTAACATTCCCGTATAACAATTTTCCTTTAAGTGTCTCTAGAGTAATCAAAAATTTGTTCTCAAGGTCCTCATAGAAATTCAAATTTTTCATTATATGATCAAAAAATACCGAAAAATATCATCAAGATGTTTCTGGAAGACTCAATACATCAGATCTATAAAAATTGAAGGTGAATTAGTCAGTACAAATGGAATTACTATAAAATAATAACTTCCATTCCTGGTTCTGAATGCTATATTTTGAATATCTTCCTTCATCACATGAAATTGATGATATCTTGATTGAAGGTCAATATTTGAAAAATATTGATCAATATGAAGCTAATCAAATAATTCATCAATATGAGGAATCAGATAATTTCTCATTTTCTTAAAAGCATTGATATCTTTATAGTAAATGCAAAACCATATAGATCTAAATTTTTTCTTAACAAAAAAAATTGGAGCTCCCCAAGGGGAAACACTGGGGTGTATTAATTCCTAATCACAAAATAAATCTAGTTGTTTCATTAACTCAACAAACATATCCCTTTATATTATATTGGGAGACTATGATATTCGTATTTCATCATTAATTAAATCAATAAAATATCAACTTCTCACTATGGTGGGTGTATAGTAAAATCCTCTGGAAATACTTCAATGTTTTATTATAAAATAGGTACATCACCAATTTTCATATTTCATCCCACATCCATTGATTATATTTTCTCTTCTTCCCAAAGAGTTTCGTTTATTTTATCAACTGGAGTTGGATCCATATATGAAAATAATGATAAATTATCCCCTCTAATGATGATAAATTCTATACCATCATCAAAAATCCTAATCCCCTTCTCATTCTAATTTTTTTCATTATAATTTGAAATAAAATACATACCAAGAATTACATAAAAAAGAACTATAGGTATTATAACAAAATCATAAATTTGGGCTTTGTTTATGTGTCTTAATAGGAACTTCTCTACACATATTTATTGCAATGGGGTTTCCACTATGAGTTATTAACAATAACTCCCTTGTTAAAGAGAATTTAAAATATACAATTTTTAATGAAAACAATGATGATATAAAGAAATGTGGACACCTATAATCAAATATATATTTATGAAAATTTGGGGATATAATTAATTTACCTACAACCATATCAATATGAACTTCAACATTGACTGTTGTAACTGTACATGCATATCCTTTTTCCCTTGGCCTTGTTTGCGGAAATATTCCTTGACTCTTAGGAAAATAATTTCAATATTGCCTCATCTAATTACAGTCGTATAATTGAACATTGGTAGCTTCTATATTTCCCTTGAAATCAAAGTATTGGTGGCCTTGTTCTCCACACTAGTAAAGAACTCACATCCCCAATAGTAATGTTCCACGATGGTTCTCTCCACATTTATGACTAGATGGAATGAAAAATTTCCCTTTTCCCAATTTTCCTTATTACATTTTCCATAGTTTTCACCATCGCATTTCTTCTATTGACATCCTTTAAATACATAAGACAAAAAAATTATTTCTCTATCTTGATAGCATATGAGACAAATATCTTCATATGAGGAGAATGTTCGAGAGACTAGTACCCTTAAGAGGAATGGTTTTATCCCATAATAGAATCCATCAATATTTATCATTAGATTATATATGTAATCTATATCATGATTTTCTACCATTGTTATGTCATATTCAGGCTTGGAGATGTTCTCATCTTTTTTTTCCCTAGATCCATGAATTGTCTCTCCATATCGGCTCAATATTCCTAAAGAAAATATTTTTCCGAATAATTTACATAAAATCCATTCATTCCATATTTTTAAAATATATCTACCAATTTTGATTTGATTCAATGAACACCGTTGATTATAATCTATTGAGAAAAAATAAATCTACATGATAACCTTCTCTCATTCATTACTTCTAAAAGAATGAAATACCTTCTCTTAGTAACTAGTCCATTTCAAACATCAAATAGATTTCTAGTCCCAATGAAAGATAGAAACTACCAAAAAAACCAATTTTCATAGTGCTACCCATTAAGAAGGAAAAAATTACTGATAAAGGGGGTAAATTTATCAGCGCTAAAAAATCATTGTTAAGGGTACCCCCTTATCAGCATTTTTTAGCACTGTAAAAGGGGGCCACTTTATTAGAGTTTTATTAGTATAACTAATAAAGTGTATATTTAAGAAAAAATTGATATATAAAAATATAATTATATTAATATTGATATAAATATAATATATATTTTTAAATATGTTTTAGGAAAGTATAAATAATCATTTTCACTTAATATATATGATACATAGTGAAAATAGCTTATAAATTATTTGAGAAAATATTATTAATTAATAATTTGTTATTTATCATCATGTAATTGTCATTTATTAACAATTTGAAGAAAAAAAAATATAAAAAATAATAAAAGACCTAAAATAATTTGAAAATGTAACTCATACGTCAAATAACCATGACTATTGATCCAAGAGTCCATTTAAGTTCTATAACATATAAAATCGATGAATATGATGAGATCTACACTAGAATGACTAAGGAACCTGGCCAATACTTTTTCAAGGCAAAAAATGGCCCATAAGGACTACAAAACTGAGATTTTTTAGTCCATATTCCCATTTTTTTGTCATTCGATGGTATTTTAGCCTTGATTATAAGGGGAATTTTTCCATTTTAGTGGGAAATGAATTTTTTCCGACGGAGTATGGTCATATGAATATTATAGATTTGAAATGTTATCATTCTTTTACAATGTACTATTATGTATAATCAAATATATAACAACATATACATATGTTTTATATATTCACACATAAAAAAAATAATTTTTATAAATAAATAAAAAAAATTACATACATATAAAATATATTTCTCAATATACCAGGCTTATCTAAATAAAAAACAAATATCCTTTTATTTAAAATTAAAAAAAATGAGTATTTATATACTTGTATAATGTGCAAGTGTGTGTATTTGTGTCTGTGTGTATTAAAAACTAATATATATTAATATATGAATAAATATACTGATAAAAAATATAACTTAAAATATATGAATATTAAGATATAAAAAATATTAATATTTGAATAAACATATAGATATTTAAATATATACATATATAAATATAATTATACAGTTATATATATATATTAATATATATATTAATATACAAATATATATATATTTAATAATCTAATTATTTATTAATATTAAATTTAACTAAATATATATACACAAATAGATTTAACATTAAATAGATAGTAAAACAATATGGAGGAGTGGTAAATAGTCCAGGCAGATAGTGGGAGATCTCGAGTTCGAATCTTGTGGGAGGGAGGGGCGCATGCAGGTGTGAAGGGTTGTGTTAGCACTATTAAAGGGGGTGCTAGTGTTGTTAAAAGTTTTGGGGTATAGTTGGGGTTTGCAGGGGCAGGTGAGGGTGTTTTAGAGTGCTTTTGAAGGGTGGTCCAACATTGTAAAATAACATCTCTGATCTGTAGAAATTTTGTTTAATTTTTTTATCATTTTTTTGCATTTATTAGTGCTTTAAAAAAGATCTGATAAAATTTGTCTTTTAATATCTCTATAAAGAAGATCTTATAAATTACCCTTTTATCAGCAATTTTTTAAGTGATGATAAAGGATTTCAATTATTATCACTTTTATTAGCACTGTTAATAGGAGACTTTATCAGTTCTTTTTTTGCACTGATAAATGGGACCCCACTTTATCTGCATTGAGATTCACATCACTTTTTTAATGCTATAAATGGAATTTGATAGCAATTGTAAAGGCCAGATCTATAGGTGTGGGAGTTTTCTATCCCATGAACTGATTTAAAACTGTTCCACTATGCTGTGTATCCGGCTGTTCCATTCGAGTAAGGTTATTATTCATAACCCTAGTTAGATTTCATAGTATCGTTAAAAGTTTCTCAGCTCCAATTTTAGCTCCTACTCAAAAATCATTGTCCTTCATAAGAGGTAAATCCCTATAAGTAATACATGAGTTAATATGGTTTCCAATCATTCCACAGGGTTCTATTTATAAATAATGGAATACAAAAAATTAAATTATTAATTATAATTCATAATTTCAAACTATAAAAACACATAACATGAATTTAATATTTATTCTCAGATATTCTCATAATCTTAAAAATATTTTCATTGTGGATATATTTACATTAAAATCCATCATAATGGCTTGTAATGAAAATTTGAATTATCATATGCCTATCCCCCATTAGTGTTAAACCAAGTGAAAAATAAGGATCATTTTTGTGTACTATGTTATGCCGAGTTAGGACCAATTCACCTTAACAGAGTTGTTACGCCTAGGTATATCTATTCCAAAACATCATCCACGTGTAGTATCCATATTGGAATGTATTTATAGGCGGATATACATATTATCTACCATAAATAATTTTAAGGATTTTCTTATATGCTTTTCCTCAAACTTTATCTTCGGTTTATGTTCCCTAATATATGTTTTCTAAATATAGTTTCGATGGGTTTTACTAAGCATCATCTGAAACGAACTATAATGACCCCAATGCTAGTTTCTAGGAGCTCGTGCCATATATCATTACATTGATATAAAAAACAATGATGTCACCTCATAAAGGAAGAAATAGATTAGTTTCTTTAGAAGACGATATACAAATATAAGATTTACATTACAACATGGAAGGAAAAACCACAAAGAAACTCCATTGAAAACATCATTCAACTCCTAGATTATCCCAACAATTCATTCATAATATTCATATTATTATCCTATTGAATTCTAAAACATAACAAAGTTGTGATCATAGATGCTCCGTAAGGGTAATAAATATAATTAAATATTATAAAAAATATTATGGCTAGGTGAATAACTACAAACACATGCAATTAAAGCATAATCATGGAAATAATATTGTAGGAGTATATGCTAATCAAATAATCCCATTTAAATAGTCAGAAGAGAAAAAAACTTAAACATGGATATTCTATTAATCCAATAATCACATGGATTATAAATTATAATTATCATAATGAGGGAATACATAATATCTAACCTCATAACATACCACCAAGGCTTCATCCAAGACACCTTAAAAGGGTAATACATCAGCCAATACCTAAACTAGTTTGTCTCATGAAACCATGTAATTTATCTAAGTGATGTAGAATAACCCTAACATCTATTAATAAATCTAATTAATTCCTCATATTACAATGGTTAACCATAAAATAAAAATTTATATAGAAAATCTAGCATACGAAATGTGAATACTTTATCCATAAAACATGAATAGATTATCCATAGTAAAACTGATCCTAAAACCATTAATAAAATAAGTTATATAGTATCATAAGAGGTCATCCTCTTTCAATAATAAAATCCAAAAAGGATTTATAATTAGATTAAAATACCCTAATAAAAAATTAAAAAATTAGGATAGAAATAACCTTTTACTATTGAAAGAATAGCTCTTTTGGAAAATTCATTTCTATAATATCATATTTATTCATTATTATCCCATAATAGAATAGGGAATTAATTTTAAATTATATTTAAGTTGTAAATGATTACCAAAAGAATTCTAAACATCTAAAAATAGTCTATATAAATGAGCTACTTTAGTGAGGTTTAAATTAAAATATACATAAGTCTTTAAAGAGAAAAAGGTTTAATTGTTTTCATAATAACAAAAAAAACTATAATGGGGTTTCTAGTATAAAATGATATTTAATAAAAAACAATTTATGACTCATGAAATATTATGAAGATTATTTGAAAATGAGTAATAAATTTGGAAGTACCATTTAATCTGGCATGCTTATGAGGAGGAATTAAAATGAGAAATTTATAAAACATGTATTTCCGCATAAAATATAGATGAAATGATCCACTTCCCTAATTTTAGAACCTAGAAATAGAATTTATAATAATTATATAAAAATAAATAATAATTAAATTTTTGTAAAGAGAGATAAATCGTATCCCAAATTAAAAAATGGATGTTCAGGGAGAATCACATTCCTTATATATTAAAGCATTAGATTATTGTACTTAAAATACCAGATAATGAAATTTTATTATTTAATAATTTAATTCATAACATATTAAAATTAAATTTTATTAAATATATCTTTATAATTTTCATTTTTTTTTAATGAGTTAAAAGATTCAATTATGCTGTCTAGAGCTGTTAGTTTCCATGGTTTCCCTGATCAGTTCACTTGTATACATGTACAATAGATAATGCGAAATGGGAATAGTTATACATAATTGAAATTATTTATTATAAAGGAAACAATATAATATACAATGGTATTAAATATCATTTTGTTTCTAGATATGAGGATGATTCATTTTATGTAATGTTCATACTAACCATTTGGATTATTTTTTAACTTTTAAGATCTTCAAGAAAACAGTTTGTTTTATTAATTTATATTATGTATATATAATGGTTGTAGATGACTAAAAAACTAAATATACCCATTATATTATAATTTAACCTTGATTTTTTTATCATCCTTGAAGGTGGTATTTAAGAAATCATTGTTTCCACAAAGGCGGTAAATCTACACCTCATGGATGATGTTTTCATTTATAGAATAAAAAATGGGAAGATAATAGATTTGATGGTGGATATATCAGTAAAATATTTAAATTATAGTATATATTAAATAATTGTTTTTATCATTCATTTTTTGATATAGGTGTTAAGGATAAGATAAGAAATAAATGAAATTTAATGAAAATTAAGATACATAAAAGGGATTTTACCTTAGGAATTTTTATATTCAAGAACATCTATATGGAACATTGAAATTGTACATCAGGTGATACTAGCTAGAAACAATGTTGGGGAATGGTTTGGGTGATGTATTAGGCATACATTTTTCATGATTCATGGCTTTGGAGGTGTGGGGAGAAGGGGTGGAGTGGGGTGGTATTTATAGTGTATGAGAAGGGTGTTTTTTGAATAATTTATTCATTCATTTATAATTTTTTCTAAAGAATATGAATATTTTTAGAATTATAAACAAATTTATTAAAATAATTATTTGGTTTTTAATATTATGTTTATTACATCAGCATTGAATCAAGTAATAATGTATTTAACATATAATGTATATAGAGTGTAAATTATCGTATTTTACTATTTAAGAATATTTATGTATTTTATGAAAATCGAAAAAAATCACCCTAAATGATTTTTAATGTGTTGAACATCAAATTGGACTCCATTTAATGAAAATAGTTTTCTAAAAATAATGAATTTAATTTTAAATTAAAATCATCAATTATAAAGAAAAACTAATGTAAAATTATAACGTATTTTAGAACACATTGAAAAATTAATTTACATTTCATAAAATTAACTTCTAAATCAATAGAAATATAAATATTTATTTAAGAATATATTTTTTTAAAAGAATCATTCTTTTAAAATATTTACCTAATTATAAAATTTTAAATACACATATATGTTTCATAATAATATCGACACTTAATTTGATTCTTTGAAAACTCTTATTTATTAATTTCGTGATATAAATATAAAATATTTTCATTTATAAGATAGAAATTTTTTATTTATAATGTATTAGATGAAGATACTATTCTATTGGTCAAATAACTATTCCAAATGGTCACATTACACTTCCTACTATTATACTGCGCGAGGAAAAAACTATAGATGATTTTAAAATGGGAATTCCATAGAATCCTGGGATGTTACATAACTAGTGGGGGGATAGGGGTATGTGTGTATTATTTTTCTATTTCTAGGGAATATATTGTGATTCTGGTCTTGAATCCAAAAATATACAGTTGATTAAACATATTCAGATAAGAAAAAAAGGTTCGAGGAATGTTATAAATATATCATATGTGTGTGATGATGGTTTTTGGGGTTTTCACATATTCCAATGCATGAGTTTCATGTATTTGGATTTATTGGAATAGGTTTTAGTTAATATTTTATAATTTGGTATAATATAGAATAGAGTAAGCATCGGTTATGATGCATGACAAAGTGAGAATCAGGTATGATCCATGTTAATGTTGTATTTTAATATGATATAGGATAAAGTGTGAATGCGATAGGATATAGGATAATATGGGAGTTTGGTTTGTTGTGTGCTGATAGGTGATATTCATGATGATTTGTGGTAATGATGGGTGATGAATATCAGCTCTGTAGATAACCATTTTGTGTTGGATAGATGGGTGTTATACCATCATAGTGTCAAATAGTTTGGCGGAGATGAGACTAGGTTAGTGATTCTTATTGAGGGGAGTTCCCATAGTTGGAAGCAATTAATTATGTTTTGTAGTTTGGTTCCTCTGGGATTATGGGATAAATAAAATTGTTTTTGGTACTATTTCGATGTTTGAGAATGTGTAAAGTGGGATACTCAGGTGTTGGTAATAGTCGGTTGATGAGTAGTTGGGTTGTCTGAATGATTATTTATCATATGTTGGGGAAGTTATAAGGTACTTATTATTTTTATTAGAGATATAGGTTGGGTATTAGCTCAAAAAAGTGTTTTAGGACCCATTGGTGGTGTTGGAAGTGTCAGTATAGGTCATAGAATGATCTAAGGTAGTTGGAATGGGATCAATGGTTTAATTTTTATAAATGTGGCTTCAAGTGTTTTAGAATTATTTTTTAGTTATTTAATGGTTTGAATATGTTTTGAAGTACACGAAATGAAATTATAGATTTTTGGGGTTTATGGGACTTGAAAATATTTATAAAAATTTAGAAAATGGATTTAGGTGTGGGGATTCGAAAACCATTATTACTAGGTTAGGGGATTCATAAATTAGTTGACTATTGAACCATTGTTTCTATGTTAGGGGATTACATTGTAATGAAATTCCTATTTAAAAATATTTATGAATAATTGTTTTAAGTAAGTTAATTATTAATTAATGGGATTCATAAGTAATAATTTTTGTTTATTTTTTGGATTCATAGTTATGGGGATTACAGAATCACTATTCTCATGTAAAAGAATTTGTATGAAATGGGATACAAAAGTAAGAAGATTCAAAATTGAGGGTTTTAAAAACATTTAATTGAATGAAAAAATCTATTAAATATCTTAAATTAATAAATAAATGTTTAAACAACTTATTTAAGTAAAATTTGGCCTCTTAAATGCCCATAACTCAACAAAATCATCCAAAAGATCCTTAACATTTCATACAACAGCTCCAAGGGAGGTCTCAAACATTTATTGTCAGAATTGAATGTTGTATGAAGATGTGGGGATATATAGGAAAATATAATCATCCATATGGGGATAATGTTTAAATTATTTTCCAATTATGTCACCCCTTACTAAAACCCCTAATTTTTGATTTTGAAAGATTTTTATAACTCTTACAATAGAGTCAAACCAAGTTAAAGATTATTAAAAAGTTGAGACCGGTGAAATCACAGTAGTTGGTTCCTACATTTCACCTATGTTATAAATGAGTTATGAAATGTGTGGAAAATAATCTTGTGTGGTGAGGTCTAGGTGAAGATAGTTTTGAATATCTTATAGATTTAATTATTCGTAAGAGATAATGGGGGGTACTATCACATGTTAAATGGTTAGGATGAGCCTAGTATGTCATATATGGTGTGATATATGGTTATTTGGTTATTTGGGCCTGATAATACCCATTATGGAATTTTTTCTTGATGTGAGGGATGATATGGTCCATGTAAATGTGTTGGGAATGGCCTATATGTCTATGAGTGATGTTGATCAACGAAATTAAGGCATCTTGGTTGTCAAAGATAATGCCTATTTGTCTGAACATTTCCATGGATTAGTGATATGGATCTCCAGTGGTGTAGGAGGTTCATTAGTAGATTATCTTATCATATTGGGGATTCTGACCACCATGGGTGGATAATGGGGTTGTCAGGGTTGTGCTCGTAGATTGAAGGAACAATGAGGCAGTGTTAACCATTCATTATGGGTGGAGGACATCATTGATTAAGTAGTTTAGGGTACGGTCTTGGCTACTAATGTAGAGGACGTTGAAAATATATTAGGTAATTGTTTTTTGGTACTTCAGATCACCTACTGGGGGCTTGGGGCTCGTTAAATATGATAGGTATTATTGGCCATGATTATGGAAGGGAATGTATCCTGATGGATTTAGATCATCATGTTATTGAGATTTCGGTTGGAAAAAATGTGGAAGACCTCCAGACATTGGATATATTTTGAAAACATACCTTTCAGATAAAGGGGTGACTTATGATGGTGACATGGTTATGTCGACATGTGTTATTGAAGAGTATCTACTAGGATTGATGGAATAGGTCACTTTCAATGTGATAGACCAATGATATATCATTCCACTCTTACACTGGTTAAGGCTTGTAAAGTCTCACGTAAAGGTGATCAGCATAATGGGAGTTGGCAATATGATATATAGTTGGATAATATTTATTTACATTTTCAAATATATTTGAATATGTATGGATGTAAACTAAGGACACTATTGGTGGGGGCCTATTGAGTTCATTCACAAATGAAGAATGGGTGATCTATGACACATGCTAACTCTATGGTTCCATGTATTGGTTTGAAACCTAAAAACTAGTTGAAAGGGATCTTAAAATGGTTAGTGGATAGATGTAGAATTTTTTAAAGGGGCTGGGTAGTTCATTATTGTTAATTTGACAGTTTATTTAGGATATTTTGTTTATTTACATATACAATCTTCCCTTTTAGAAATACCAATTACTTTTTTATGATTGTATAATATGGTAAATGCTTATGAGAATCATAGTATATATATTTAAAAAAATTATTGATTGTTATTTAATTTTATTCAAATTTTTTTAATGGAATTA
The DNA here is from genome assembly GCA_963277665.1 of Viscum album. Taxonomy (NCBI): domain Eukaryota; kingdom Viridiplantae; phylum Streptophyta; class Magnoliopsida; order Santalales; family Viscaceae; genus Viscum; species Viscum album. The sequence continues at coordinate 2,129,736,752 of OY728119.1, forward strand.
TGATTCTTATTGAAAACTATTTGTGATATTGCCTCTCTAAAATCACCCCGATGACCCCCACATCCCGTTAGAACCCTTTAACATTAGGGGAGGTCTACCTAAGTTCATGTTGTGTGCCTCTAGTTCATGAACACTCAAGAGGTTATGATATAGTTATATATGGATGGTTATATCTGTATTTTGAATGAGTTTAGTTTGGAGACATTGAAGAATAAAGGAAAATAAGAGATTATTAACCAGTTAGGAAATGGGTGGATAAGAAGTAGTGGGTGAGCATGGTATGATATATATAGGGAATGGATTGAGGAGATCTATGAAATGAGACAAGTATGGTATATATAACAATGGAATTTCTGACTAGGGTGTAAGATGAAATATTCATTATACACCAAGATGAATTTTAAGGAATTGCATATGGAATTTTTTTAATATTTTTATATTTTTAGAAGCTCTTATAGAAGTCATCTAAGAATGATTTTGACTAGGTTCATTATTTCGATCATTTTTTATAAAAATAAATATATGTACAGTTAAACATCATCAGGTTGACCTAGTTCTAAAAGGTAGTGAACTAGGAATTAATAGTATATTTGAATTTAGATGATGATACATTATCGGTAGAGATTGTTTGGTTAAGAATCAAAATGTATTGGATCTACATGTTGCTGGACGTGGGGAGGTGATGAGATGCAGAATAGTAGTTAGAACAATAATGTGATGACACCACCATGGTGTGGATTATCAATGACATTTTTCCTATGTGGGAAATTGTGACAGGTTCTAGCACAATGTGATTAATCACCAAAATATTATAGGGTTTTCATCTAGATTACTCCTTTAGTTTGGTTTTCTCAAATTACATATCAGACTTCTATGATTCATTCACCATATAAGCGAGATGGATATAAGGTATGATTTAGAGTATGTTCAATAGAATGTAGACGTGATTCATTTCTACATGTGAGATATAGAAATAAGATTGATACAAAGAGGTGGTGGAAGTGGCTGATAGTGATTTCAGATTAGTAGGGATGATAAGAATTAAGTATCATGAATTTTGGTCAGTTGTAGTTGTTTGAATAGACTTATTCAAGAGGTATTATGATGATTCCTGAATCCATATAATTAATAATACCAGAAATATCTGACCCATTACATAAAATATCCCTACTTATGAACGGTGGTAAAAGTCCCTACCTAAATAAAATAAAAATCATAAAATAATTATTCAAAGAGTGATTAGGGATCTATATTACCTATACAAGTTAAAATCATCCCAGATAAATCTTAACATCCTATCTAATTCTTAACGGGAGATCTCCCACATTTTATTTTTGAATCATATATAATATGAAGAAGGATGGAGTGATGGGTAAGGCTAATCATTTGAATTTAACTAATGTTTACATTTAACACTATTTGTTTACGCCTAACTAAAAACCCCAAATTCTATTGATTTTTTAGATATGTATAAATATTTTGATGATGGGAAATTTCTTTGTTGATTCTTAATGATTGATGTTCGGAAAAAACTATGTAGAAAGTGTCTATATTTTTTGAAAATTATACACATTTTATTAAATGCATTTTTAATGGGAATGTGTGTAGTGGTACATGTGATATCAATTATGAACTAGTTAGATATTTTTTTATTCATGGAGATTCCAAAATATAATGAACTTTTATTTTCATATAGTGATATTTCATAATTTATTTTGAAAATTTATTTCAATATATAAATAAACACCAGAGAACCATAATAGTTTTGTGACATTGGAAACATAGAAACATAAACATTGGTCTACATGATAGCTATATATCCTACTATGTTCTACATATCTATCACCCTTCATAGATATATCATACACAATACATATCTTCATAACATGTTTGAAGGAATCCTAAGAAATGATGCTCTCAGATGCTCAATAAGGGTAAAAAAAGATGATACATAAGAATAGCATGAATATAAGGGTATGGTAACATGACAATAACAATTGAAAACCATATCATTCATATCAAACATAATAATCAAGATTCATTGAAAAAATATTATCAATTCATAAAAATCAGCCATAAGGAAATAAAAAAGCATTAGTTATGAGAATCTAAAAATTAAAATATATGTCATATATATAATCATAGAAAATAATTTACATATTATTCAAGCATCAATACTAAGACCATCATAGAGGAAAAGTTTCTTTAATAAAATTTGTTCACTCCCCATTCTATCTCAGTATTACAGAACCGGGTTCACTACATGTTCAATCTCTATTTTACAGAACCATGTTCACTACCCATTCTATCCCTATATTATTAAACCAATTTAACTATACATTTGAATCCAATCAATATTAGGTTATTTGAATCTATACCAAATGCATTAGAGTGAGATATAGGTTACATAAACCACATAATTAAATCATTCATATGTGTTTCACAAGATCATAAACAATAATCATATCCAAACCCATGCAATGATATGAGTATCACAAATATTTCATCATATCATATCTTATGGATAAGATACCAATTTCATAATTACTTCACCATATCATGACCCATGTAATGAACTGGGTTTAATAGGAATTTTATTTGGGTATAACATGTTGAAGTGGAAAATGTTTCATAGATTTCATTCCGTCAAAACATAAACCATTCATAGAAATAATATGAATGTTATCCAGGGATCCAATCCCAATTAATGCATAGCTAACACCAATGGTTGACATCTTATATGGAAAATAAATCTTAATGATCATTTAGAAAAATCATGAGGAAAATATCCTTTCCTATTTTAAATATTATTTCTAAATGATAGTAAATTATAAAACATTTTAATTTAAATTTAACATTTATAACATCAAAAGAAAAAATTAAAAAAATATTTAAAAACACTTCTTAAAATATAAATCATTTTCAAAAGCATTTTCTTTGTAAATAAACATTGAAAATTAAAATGGAATATTTTAAAATAAAGGAAAACATATTTTAAAATAAAAAACAATTTAAAAATAATTTCCTTGAAAATTATATTTAAAATAATTTCAATTATTTATAAAAAAACAGAAAATAATTTTTTTGGATGAAAAAATATTTTTAACTATTGTGAGAAATAAAGTCATATTTTCATAAAATATTTTATCAATTATCTTATGTACTAAAGAGTTGAAAATGGTACCATTACTTTAATATTTATTGAATAAAAATAGTATAATAACATACATTATATTATTGAGATTTTGATTATAATATCGAATCATCCTAAATATAATCATTAACAATCCTAATAAATTATATAATTGTAAAATAAAATCACTACCACTTTTATAACATTGAATCTTAATCCACATGAAAAAATGACATATAATGGAACAAACAAATATAATTAGGATAAATAAATTTATTATATTAAATATAAAATGATTTATATATACACCTCATGAAAGAATATAGGTTCAGAACATAACATAAGTCTAAATGAAGGAAAATTTAATGAAAACTCTATTACTGATATGTTAATGTTTTAACTATAAGCCCTTGAAATTGATATCCTAAAATAGATATGTAACCCAAAATTTTTTTATATGTATCATAAAATAAATTTAATGGAATTATATACACCACATCAAATAGCAACATGGTGAATATGGATTGTTCCATAAAGAAAATAAATGTGACATAGAAATCCCTAACCATAAGCCTTAACTTACATCGTACTAATTCAAACCTCATGTATAATAAATATATTTTTATTATACATATATTATTGAATTATATTAATATATTTCATACCAAATATTATATTTTTATGTCCTTTTATTACCTTTTTTTTAACTATTTTATGTTATTGTTTTATTTTGGGTAATAATAGCTTGGTTTTTTGTAAATGTTTTGATTTGATATTTTTATGTTATATTAATTTAATCAAAATTTATTCCTATAAATATTTATTATCATTATTTATATAGTATATATATTTAGTATATATGTATTTATGATAATATATAAAAGTTAAAATTTTTAATCGAAATACATCATTCATAAATTTGATAGGTCATACATACGGATGGACATTGTTTATATTTATTTATCAGATTAAAATAAAGAAAAATAAATGGTATGTTATCATTAAATAATATTTTTTTGGACACATATATCTCATATTTTTATTGAATCTATCTATAATTAATTCCATGTAAACCATAAATGAATCACATCGCAACCAAGATTATAGTCTGTTGTACACAGGGGTCCAAATTAAGATATTATAAAAACATATAGGTTTAATGGTCCAAATATTTCCACAAAATATATTTTATAAATGTTTATATATGGTTTTTACCCTTATTTTTTTTATTTACCCCTCCCCCCATATACCCATTATGACCTAAATTGTCATAACTAGTTATTACTACATTTACTACTCATTTTTTAAAATTATGTTAATATTATAAGAAATGATAAATTGGTATGATTCAAAATATAGAATCCATTTTTCCTATTTTAATGAAAAAAGTTATAAAAATTAATATTAAATTAATCTCACTAATGCGATGAGAATTTTGGAATTTAGAGAGAAAATGTTCAAATGATTAAAATGTTTTATTTATAAATTTAAAATGAAATTGATTTAAATGACCTAAATTGGATTAATTGATATAAAATTTAATTAATTAAATTATAAACCAATTTCAAATCATAATTTAACATTAAACATTAATTATGAAAAATGAATTTTTTATTAAAATTTGTTTTCCATATTCATCAAAAAATGAAACTTTTCAACAAAATCCCAAATAATCACCCTAAGATAATTTTATAGTTCTTAATTAAAAATTAAATATTATCTTATAAAATTTATTTCCTATAAGTCTAGAGAATTAAATTTTTTACTATTCATAAAAATTCTTAATTTCATTTTTTGAGATAATAGTATTTTTGAAACATATAAATAGTTAATTGAAATTTATATATATTCTTATCAATATGATATATTTATATAAAAATATTCAACATATATTTTAAAAATTATTTATTACTTATCATATCACTTTATTAAATGTAATGATTATAATAGAAGTTTTTAAATAATATTGGTAATATATCATGATTTTGTAAAAACTCAATATCTTGTCTCACAGTATCTAACATAGTGTTGTGTGTAGTTAATTATAATCAAGGTTCTATTGTAATTATTTATAATAAAGAAATTTAATTTAAAGAAGATATAATTCATAAAAACTCTGGGTGTTAAATTCTGCCCCCTTAAAATATATTTCTCCAATGAAAATTGTCACTCAGAAATTAAAAAATGAGGATACTTATATGTCTTCATATCCCAATGTTTCATTGTAGCAGGGTCAATCTGGTGGTTTCACCAAACAAACATTGACTATTTGAGTGGTATAATTTTATAGAACATTCCCTTTGTGATTGAAAATCCCCAGCATTTGATCATCATAAGAAAGATCATGGTCCAAATCTATGACCATTGTGTTCATAATAGTATACGATTTGGTATATACATCTTTAGGAGAGAAAAATGGAACACATCTTCGAATTGAGATAGGTTTGGTGGAAGCACCAAGTGATAGGTTATCATCCCAAAATGAACAATAATTTAAAAGGGACTGATATACATAGGGATTATTTTCCCTTTCCACCCGAATCTAAAAAAACATCTTCCATGGATAAATTCATCGAAATAGCTCATCACCAATATAAAATTCTATATCATGCTGATGATTATCGACATAACTGTTTTAATAACCATAAGTTACATTAATATGATTCTAAATTGATCAAACCTTATCTACCATTTCATAATCTTTGTCAACTCCCAATATAATGCATTCCCCAACATCATTCCAACATGTTGGATATCTATATTTCTTTTCATAGTGGTATTCACAATGATCGATTTGAATTATTGATTGAAATCTATTTTTGTAAGAAAACTTTACTAGTGTAGTCTGTTTATCCCAACCAAAAATTAAATCCAAATAATAATACCTCAACATATCTTATAGGGTTTAAAATTTTCATTCGCACTATACATATTTTTTAAGATGGTATATAGTACTAAAACTCAATTATATATCAAGATATTGTAGAAGAATTTGATAAAACATTGAGGTAGTCCTCTAATCCTAATCGAATATAATGGTTGCTGGTAATCCATGAAAACATACCCCTTCGTTAATGTATATCATGTAAATATAATCCATATTGAAGTAGTGTCTTATAGTAATGAAGTGTTGTGGCTTAGTAACGATATCAACTAAAAACCATATATTATTATTCCCTTTATACATTTTAGGTATTCCAATGAAAAAAATTATGGGTGATGTTTTCCCATTTCCATTGAAGTATGTCTAGTGGACGAAACATATCATTATCCTTTTTTATCCGTAACATGATGGAATATCAATAATCAAGATATAAAATACACAATATAACTCTTTATTATTTCGCACCAAATTTATTATTTCATATATCAATACATCTTTGTACTTACTAGATGAATAGAGAATGAAGATCTATGATCTTCTATTAATAACTCCTTCATAAAATATAGTGTGGTTGGAACACAAAGACGATTCATAAACCATATAATCCCACAAGGATATTGGTTAAACTCAGGAACATTTCTAACCTTCTTTTTTATCTCTACATCTTCCATATATGACTATTCAAGCTTCACTTGGATATATGAATGACCATTCAGTTGAAAAAGAAAATATTTTTCTACTGACTTTATGATTTCTAGATATATCTTTTTAAAATCCCTTAATACTATATATTTTTTTAATCCTCATCATGGATCAGCTACCATGTTCCTATAGAATCAATGCAATGGACACATTTTTCGATTTCTGAGGGTGGTAATGTATCGAGAAGTAATAATCATAAATCATATCTAACAATCTCTTTTGGTGAATGTTCAACTCCTTTTGTGTGAATCTATAATTAAAAATATTATTATCGTTACATAAATCAATATTTTCTCTATAGAGATAATTCATCCATATTATTAATTAAAAAATTACTACAAATAACTCCAAATCATGTGTTTGGTTATTTTTCTCATTAATCATCAATGGTCATGATTGATAAGCTCTAACAATGACATTATATAAAACAACATATCCCAATACCGTATTGGATGCATTTTTGTTGATTACATACCCTTCTCTACTATATGGTAATGATAGAACATGTGTATTTACTAATATTCTTTCCAATCCAAAGAACATTTTACAACATTCATTTGTCCTGAGGAACCTTCTTCCCTTTAGAGATCACTTAGTTACAGGATTAGGTACTCATGAGAAATTACACACAATCCAATGATAATATCATTCTAAACCAAGAGAACTGTGGGTATTGGTCACTATGATTGGTCTTGGACAACATTCAATAGCCTCTATCATATATAGATATACTAGAATACCCTATCTTCAGATTATATGACCTAAAAAAGAGTCCTCTTACTACAAAAATTCATTCATTGTAATTTTTTATATAGTATATATTTATATAGGATCATTACTACAATTATCAAGTTATCTTAATGACATTTCTTTCACTTTTAATTGATAAGAATATCATATGTGAAGACTACCACAAACGGATCGAGGTAAACTCTAAATAATCAACTAATTAAATCAATGAGGATAGTAGGGACATTATTAAGACCAAATTGCACCAATATATATTTGTATTGTTAATTACTTGAATGTAATATCTTCTTGTTTATAACTTCTTTCTTAACCCTCAATATTTTATATCAAAAATGAATTAATTTTTAGAAAAGTACTAATCCTCACATAGATGATAGAACAAGTCATAAATATGGAGAAGATCATACCTTTTCTTAATTATTATCTTTTCCATATCCCAATAATCAATAAATAGTCTCATTTATCCATCATTTGTTTTAAAAAGAACAGCTGCTCCACAAGGTGACAGACATGGATGAATGAATTACTTATCATGGTTTTCGTGGATTTTATTCATCAATTACTATATCACAATGGGGGGATATTATATTGGGTTTCTTTTATTTTTTGTAGAACCAAGTATTAGTTATATTGAGAAATCATCTTCACAGTTTTTGGAAGGTTATGAAAAACATTTAGAAAGACATCATCAAATATTCATATAATAGCTACGTCATCGATATCATGTTTCTCCCCAACCATCTGAGATAAATTCCCTATCTGGATATGAATTTAGACCCATACAATGGAAATGATCTTCATCAAATGTTCTAACTTTTTATCACATTGATATAAGATCACAAGTTGGTTTTTGATATTAAAAAATACATCCCTTCCTCAGCAATTGGTGTTGTTTATATGCAGAGTAATCCAATCCATGCCAATGATGAAATAAAATTCATGAAAAGAAAGAATGTAAATAATTTTAGGACACACATTATATCCAACATCAACAAGAGATTAATAATATACTTACTATATGATCATCACACCTATAGGGGTTTTCGCTACTAATTACACTTTTAATTATTTGTGTTGAATCACTATGCTAATATACAATTCTTTAGATATGAAAGAATCGTTAGATATGATGTCAATTAATACATTAGAAGTTATAGAGTTTGTGGTCAGTATAGAGTTTACCATGACATTATCAATCCCCAAATAAAAAATAGTATACATGTGACATTTCACATTGTCCCCTTCTTCAGAGGTTTCTAACATCAATCATTGTCATTAACCATCTGGTTTGGGAATTGTTATGTAAAATTTCCATTATCAATACACTTAATGAAACCAATTTCATGTGGTGTATTTTGTTCATCTTTCTATATATTCACATCGTTAGGTAACACCTTCACATAACTTTAGTAATCAATTGTCTAATGAAAATCCCTTCCATACTAAAAAAAATTACTATTCTTCTTAAGGTAATTTCCTTCTTTATTTTTCCCACACATTATGCATAAAAGTATGATTATATTATTCTAACCCTGATTTTTATATTTTCCATTGAACTACATATTCCATTTTTTTTATAAAAACTAGGATATTTATTAGTCACTCCAAAATCAATTTCCACATTGATAGCACTTTGAACAGTCTCTTCATAGGTTCTGAAGTATCAGATACATAACATATAACAACCCATCTCTTTATTATCGATTTAAACCGTCTTCGTTATTTAATCATATACGCACTACAAACCATAATATCATAAGGTCTAGTTAATTTGTAGAATTATGAACATTACATGAAAGCTTAAGACGTGTAATATAATATATTTTTAAAAAACTTCTTTTACAGGACCACAGCAATCCTTTGTACTTAGCACTGTATGGGATAACTTGGGGAATATATATGAAAAGGGTGATCTATAATGCCAAATAAGGGAGTAAAAAAGGAATAACATAATGTATACAGTATATGTTATGTAATATTCATAACAATGGAGTGCATGAGAAACATGAACATAAAGGCATGTTATAACATGATTATCATAACATTGAAATGTGGCAACAACTTAAACATTTCATCATTATCATAATGGATTAATGTAAACCCCTATCTGAACATGGTGTAAATGTCCAAAATTTAATTAGGTAAACCTCTATCCCAACAAGATGTTACATGATACATAACATTACCCAATGATTTGGTTATCTATCACGATGCACCCTTCATATTCATTTCAATCTCAGTCTTAAGTGTGCCACATATGTCATATAACATGGATTCATTCAACATAGTAATTTATTACATGATAAAGGAATGTTGAATGAATGTGTGAAATTATATAATCAATAATTATATGTGCAAAACGATGTATATCCTTGATATAGTTTTGGGCATGGTATTCACTACACGATTCTTTTTTCATGGAAAATTACGGTTCAATTTCATCAGGAAAATGACGCGACATAAAAATTCATAAAATTGGTTGATGAGATTGAAATGGGAATCTTATAATATGTAGATGAAATTGATAGTAATGGGTTCATATAGATACTTTTCCCAACACAAGGAATTTGGAGATAGAAGGCATAACCTTATATAGAAAATGAAGAAAGTGGAGAAATGGAATAACTGTTACAAAAATCGGCATGGTAAGAATGGGAGGGATTAATAGGATATAATGAGGTCTCTCAAAATACAAAAATAGTTATTTTAGTATGGGATAGATAAAAAATCATACCCCAACATTTTTAATTGAAAATAAAAGGGTATAACAACATAAATAATCATGGGAAAAAATGAGAAAGAAAGGAACCCCTTACATTATTGTGTGACTTCAAAATATTAAAGGGGGGATTCCTGAGAGATTGGGGTGCCTCATGAGGATTGTATAGTGTGTAGGGTAGAGTAGATATGTTCTACATGTTTTTTCTAGTGAATAGAAGTGTTCTCTAGGGTGGGATTATATAAGAAATGAGAGGGGAATTCTGTAATATTTCACAAACATAGGTTCTGTAATCAATATAATTATATGATCAAAACCAAAAACAAACCCATGGTTTTTGCAAATATTTTTTCCAAACAGTAGAGGAAAAAATTATTTTATAAAGACAATATTTGAACATATTAAAATATTTCCCTAGATTATGTAGAGGTGAGTCACACTCTTAAGGGAATAAATTTTAAATTCATAAAATATAATATCCACTTTAGAGGATTCAGTGAGGATTTATAAGATAAATAAAATAAATCTAAAATAAAATTATTTTAATTATAAAAAATATAATAGTCTTGGAATATCCACTATACTATTTATGACATCATTTTGGGGTCATTATGAGGCCATAAAACACATATTTTATTTATACAATACTTAATTTTAACCCAAAAATTTGATATTATCATAAAAATATGAAAAAAACTTTGGATAATATCGAAATCTTAATTCAAAAAATTTTATTCGTATTATATAAATAATATTCTATATATGTGAATTTCCATGTTTAAAATGAAATCCAACATTTATTCCAAATTACCTGGTTTTGACAAAAAATAGTTTTCAAACCTTAATAAAAATTAAAATTTACTTCATAAAAAATGTATACTCATTTATTTTTTAAAAAATTATATTTCTAAAAATATTTTACTAAAATATTAATTATTTCAAAAATTACTTAATTCCTTAAACTAATTTCTTTAAAAACACACCTTCTATTTGATAGTAAAAAAATGTAATTCTTATCAAACTGATTACCTAATCATTTACTGAAACAGAACTGATATAATTATCATTTATAAACTTTTTGTGTATAATATTCTTAATAAAAAATATTTTAAAATAATAATGTATATTTTTTTTTGAAAAATTACCATTTTTACACAAAAACATAATTTTTCATATTTACCATTCATTTAGGAAAGACTAGTCTCATGAAGCAATTGATATAATAAGTATTTTATTCATCAAAATAGAATACACTATAAGTAACTAATAAATTTGTACATAAACTCTTCTAAATCACGCAAAAGGAATAATGGTAAGGTTTAAGATGGTGACAAACACTTAGAGAGGCATTGATAACATATCCTGGGTGCTAATCTTTATTAACTTGAACTTCTTTCATATTTGATTCCATTCTAGCTTAACATGTTGAAGTTCAGTTTGGGCTTAGTTAAGAGGGAATCCTAGTGAACCTCCTTCACATGCTTTGAAAAATGATCTTTGTATGGTCTGAGTCTACCGGGTGAGGCCATCCTCTCTTTTTTATATGTTGAAAGTATTTTTTTAACCATATATTTATATTAATTGTGTGATAATTGTTCAACGGCTATATTATAAATGGTAAAGATACATAATTGAAATTTAAACCCCAAAAAATAGTTATAGTGTTTTCTATATTCATAAGACATTAAAAGAAAACGAATTTAATTCATAAATTTTTGGGTTGTTACATGACACCCTTTGTATGAATGTTTTTAAAACACTATAGAATCGATAATTTATACATTCAGGTTGGATGATAATTCTCAAAGATTACCTTGATATTATTGTAACATTTGACCCATACATAACAATGGATTCATCATAATTTTTATTTAACTCATGGAACACCTTATATATAATTTATATAGAATAAAATGATTTTACTTATTGAAAAATATGTTCTTGGACTTATCCCAATTCATGGAGTCAATTTTATATTGTTTACTTGCATTACTGTTAATATTACACCCTTAATCTACTTCACCTCTGAAACAATAGATACCAAAATTGACTTTTACATGTTCTGAACCCTAGGGAAATGAAAATACATTTTCAATGGTATTGATCCACTATTCATAAACTAGTGGATCTAAAGACCCACTAAAATAATGTAGAAATTTCCCCATGGTGTACTCAATAGAATGTTGTACCCGTCGTTGGTTTATTTAGAATTATATAACTGTTTATTTCCATAGAGAGCTATGTGAGCTTAGAAAAAATATTTTTAATTCTATATCCCACAACACTTGGATTATCAGGAGTATATTAAATTCATTTTATATCGCAATCATCATAAACATGGTTCCCTCTAGTTCCCTCTATTATCTAAAAACAAAAATCACAGTCTACGAAATAATAGTCATAGTAGAGAACCACATATTATTGTTAAATAACACATAAGATGTTTAAATAATGACACATTATTCATCAATCTAGGAAACCATAGTATTATCCTATCCTATTTACAACCATGTACAATTTAAATCATACAAGATGGGTTTTACTATTTTTTAGAATTTTTGAATCAATCTTCCCAAGAGTGTCAAACCAGGTGTACTGTAATCCCCATTACCATTAAGTAGTTCCCAGTAGAGTCTAACTCAATATGGTATTTTTGGGATTTTCTCTCCCAATAACATCAAAGTTAGATCGACATATACTTTTATTATCTAGACATGGAGTTAATTTCATAGAACCCATTGGAACAATCCTTTACCAATCTTCAAGGAAATTTTTCAATTCATTGACTCGTCCTTAAAATTTACATTAGAAATTTACTTAGGGATATCAAAGGTTTTCTTATCCTAGTTTCTAAAGGTTTACTAAAGGTTTTCTATAATACCAACCATATAGACACAATATTATCACACATAGATATTAAATCACTTTTTATGAATATTTCGTTCATTACATTATATATTCCCGAGAACCATGATCATATAGTTCATTTCAAAACAAAAAAAAAATTAAATATTTCTACATAAGTAGGCTACATAATATCCCACTACATTATTCGTATATATCACCATCCAAATACATATCATTTAAATATATATCTTTATAACCTAGTTTAGGGAAACATAATGATGGGTGAGCTCAGATTCTCAGTAAGGGTATCCAAGGGAAATACATAAGCATAACATGATCATAAGGATATGAGAACATCATCATATCATTTGAACACCATACTCTTCTAAACAAATATTATAATCATGGGTCATGGAATAATGATTATAAATTAATAAGACATGATCTATAAGGGAATAAAAGAACAATGAACCCTGAGAGCATAAGACATGAATTTTTTTGCATGCACGTAAGAATAGAAAATAAGTTCCATATATATCAAGTAATCCTAGGTTCGTAACCCATGTAATGCATATGTACATGAATAGATATCATCATATATGGAAAATAATTTTTAAATATAATTTGAAACATTTATTAAGAGAAGTATCCCTTCTTATTTGATAAAATTATTTTTATAACATACACCATTTTGAACACCATTTTCATTGAAAATAACATTGAAAAAAAAATTAATATTTAAAAATCAGTTAAATAAAATTTTAAATAGAAATAAATTATAAATTTTTTTTCATTCAAAATAACTGTTGAAACATACAACGTAAGATATGAAAACAAATTTAAATAGATTTAAAGACATAAAATATTTTCAAAATCCTATAGCATTAAAATGATTTTAAACTATAACATTAAAACAGTAATCGAAAACGTTTCAAAAATATTTATTTGAAGAGATTTTTTCCCAATCAATGAGAGAAATAATATCTAATATTATTAAAACCATTTTCTTAATTATACCAAATAAAAATTTGTGTAAAAATGGTAGCATTAATTGAAAATAGCTTTAATAAACAGTGGAATGGTATGAAATTTTTATCTCTAGATATCGATCCTATGATTTTATTATCAGTAACATACAGATAAACAATCTCCATAAATTATGAGACTATGGCATAAAATTATTACCACTTTTGTAAATTGGACTCATAATATACCGGAAGGAATAACATAAAATTGAACTAAAAATATCGTAATGATAAATAAATTCTCTATATTACATTATTATAGTAATTTATATACACCTTTTGGAGGAATATAGTTGTACAACATAACGTACATCTCAAAGAAGGAAAATTAAGATAAAAGCCCCTTACCATTATTGTATACTTTTAACCATAAACCCCATAAAATATATATCATCCAATTGACATGTAAACCAAAATAATTTTCATTTTAATTATATGAAAATAAATTCCAAGTCAGTATAAAGAACATTAGATAAATACATTGTGGATAGGGGATGTGCGTCAGAAAAAAATAAAGGTGAGATGGATATCCCTTAAGTATTGCCTCCAATTGTAAAAGTTGAAACCACCTATATAATAAATATAACTATATTATAAATCTATAAAATAATAGTATTCATATATATAATACAATATATTATCTTTTTATGATTTTTTCTTATAGATTTGTTAATAATTCCATGTTAATGCTATAATTCGGGTAATAAAAACATTGTTCTTAATAAATTTTTTGATTAATTATATTATTATCTTTCTTACATTAATAATGATTTCATAATATTCATATTTATAGACATGATATAAAAAATTATATTTAGTGTATATGTATTTTTATTAACCTATAAACGATATAAATTGTAAACGCAAGACATCATTCACGTAGAAGACTGGTCGTATATACAGATGAATGTTGTTTCAATTTTCCATTCAGAATGGATGAAAGAAAAGAATATAATATATTAAAATTATAGGAACATTTGTATTCCATATATATCAAATTTTTATTTATATAAACCTTAATACATTCAATTTATAATGTGAATGATTCACATTGCTTCTTAAGGAAATAGTCTGTTGTACACAAGAACTACGTTATCATATACCCACAAAATGAAAAGCATTATAGTTTTTGTCATAAAAAATTTATAGAATCATAACAAGATATTAAAAATAATATAAATAATATATTTTAAATAAATCCATCCTTATCACTTTAATATATATGTGGTAATGAAAAAATGAATGATATCATTTCATACGGCGGTAGTCCGCTGTACACAGAAACGATTAATTTGCAACCTAATTGAAGGAAGTGGAGATGATTATAAGTCATAACCTTATAAAAAAATAATTAAATTTAATATACTAATGTTATTATATAATCATTAGAAAAAATAATTAAATCATTTTGAACAATTAGTAAAACATAATCATTCATTGATGAATGTTACATCTTCTACGTGTATTATCCTGGATTTGAATTAAATCCTTGCATTGATGGATTTATTTAATATAAAAGGATTAAAAATGAGGGGGAGTGATGTCTGGATGTGATTTGGATGGGGCTTGTTATAAACAAATAGGTTTGATGGTGTGAGGAAATATGAGATGGCGTTGCCCTTTATATGTGGGGGAGAGGAGACATTTGGTATTTTTTAAAAGAAATAAGTGGTCTGACATGTTTCATATGCCAAAATAGTCCAAATTTATTCACTATCAATCCTTATAGGTTTTTTATTGTAAATATTTCCATAAAATAGTTTTTATAAAAGTTTATATGTGGTTTCTACACATATCAATTTAGATTAGCCCCCAAAAAATCTTATTTTTATCTTCACCATGGTAATTAATTTTTATTGCATTCACTGTTCAATTGTAATTTAAAATTAATCCCGCAGTGCCGGTGAAAATGCGGGTTTTTAAAGAGAAAATGTTCAAATGTTTGATGTGTTTTTTTATCTAAATTTGATAATAGATGAATTAAATAGACCTAAATTTTATTAATTTATATAAAATATAACATTTTATCTTTAAAAATATATAAAAATATAATTTAAAAATATAATTTAATTAAGAAAAATGAACCTTTTAATTAAATTTTAGTATTTTTCACTATTCATCAAAAAATAAAACATTTTAGAAAAATACAAAAAATTATCCCTAAGAAATTTTGAAATTTGTAGTCAAAACATAATGATTATTTTATGAAATAAAATTTCAATAAGTGACTGAAATATATTTTATTATTATTCACAAAAAGAAATAATTTTTTATTATAAAATTGTGGTTTTGAAACATATAATCCTTACTAAACATATTGTATTTTATTATCAATATTATTTATTAATATAAAACTATTATAAATATTATTTAAAATTAGTCATTACTATTCATATAAAATTCATAATAGTTAGTTTATAATGGTTGGGTTTAAATAATATCAATTATATATTGTGGTTTTTTAAAACTAAGTTTCACGTGTCACACAAGCTAACTGAGTGCACCATATAGTGCATGAAAACCTAGGGATTCATGTAATAAAATATAAGAAAGAAATTTTACATAATAGAGAAAAATATAATTCTTAAAAACATGGGGTGCTACACCTGGAAAGATTTAATGTGTAAAATAATGTTCTTGGGCTAAGTATAGCTTACAAGAAGAAATATTTGCTTCCTTGGTTAGCTTGGAATGATGTTATTAGTTATAAAAATTATTTTTATAGTGTGATTGATTATATTCTTCCTTAAAAACATTTTATTTCTATCTTTTATTTTTTTGGGTGACGTTGACCACTATATATGAGAAAAGACTATTCTCAATGATGTTGTTTATAGTGTAATCCATTATTGGGGTTGGATGATGTGGTTTACAAGTGGTGAAATAGGGACATCGAGGGTGCTTCCAAGGATGTTGGTGATTCCTCTCACCATGTGTAGCAGATAGAGTAATTAAGGTCATGTAGAAATACCATAATACCCAATATGTGTTATTGACCATTCATTGAGAGTGGTTGATTGAAGACACTAGTCTGAGTAGGAGACATCCATTGTCTAATTTACTACACATGAACAATATACAAGTTAACATATCCTAATGGAAAAAATAGTTTATTAGGTCTAGTAAAATAGATACAAACCAGAAACTCCAAATTCATTTCAAATCAAAAAATATAAAATTGTATTTTATTTGATAGAATCATCATTCAATATATATAATTTTCTTATATTTAATTAATAATACACAAACTAGTATCTTATGGAAAGTCAACATAAACAGCAGTATACCTATGATTCTCAGTAAGGCCATGAATTTAGTTAAAACTAACATAGAATAGGTAAGGTATGAATAATAAAGAAGGAATTAATAATTACAAAATAATTTAATATAAATAATAACATGTGCTTCAAACATATCCATGGATATCATAACTATTAAAATATTCACATAGATATCAATAAATGAATTAATAATTACTAAATTTATAATGTTAGACATCGTAGACTTTTCATCGGGGCCTCACATGAGGAAATCTACATAAATAGGTAAGTCCAAGACCAAATAGCCAACCTATTCTGTATCATGATACGTACCAATTCATTGATGGTAAATTTAAGTATGGGACCCACACATTATTTAATAAGTACAATTCCTTCACCATACGAATAAAAAATATAACATAATCAACATGGATCAAAAATCAATATTTAACTGTATTGGAAGAACTAGAATAAGGAATGTCAATACTTTCCCAAAATAACTGACCATAAACCATCAATGGAAATAGTATAGATGGTTTAAATATATATAATCCAAATAGAATTATAAATTTAAAAAATTATTTTTATATAGATGAAAATACTTTTGAAATATCATAGGAAAATGTAATGAGGAATATAACCTTTTCACATTGAAATTTCGTATTTAAAATATTAAAATTTCAAAAATATTAATGAAAACTTCTTATTTTAAAATAACATTGAAAACATGTAAAGGAATCGTAAAATCATTGGATAGTCATGATGATGGGAAATTATATTCGTTCTTTGTAGGCTAAAAAAATATTCCTTCATCATTTTCAAAAAAGGTCTAAAGTACCTCGTTTAGAAAAGGACAAAAATATTACATTTAAAACATTTGGAAAAAAGTTAAACACGAGTAAAAAATTATTTAAAAGATAATTTTATAAAATTAAAAACCTTAATTAAAACATTTAATGTAAAATATTGAGATGGATTAATAATAATTCTGACTGTGTAGAAAATCAAATTCATTTTTCATAAAACAAATATTTCAATATTTTGAGAACATAAGGAGGGGAAAGTAAAAGGAATTCATTCACATTCCAAAAATAAATATTTTATAATAAAAAAATTGTTTTATGAAATAAGTAAGTAATAATTACATTTAAATAGACGTAAACATAAATAATGATGAATAATGATGAGATTGAAAAATAAACTGTTAACTCGGGTCTATGTTCTATCAAATGCATTTGATCATCATATATAATAAATATATATTTTTATACATCAATAAAAAACACTAATAAAAAATAGCATACCTTATATCATATTTTAATAATAGTTTATCAATATTTTTTAAACAACTCATTATTTATATCATTATCATGTGTAATAACTACATCATGTTTCACATATGTTTTTGTTCGGTAGTTTAGATACTTTTTCATTAATAATGGTTAAATAATATAAAATTTTTTATTAATGATATAAATACAATATATATTTAATATATATATATTTATAATAATCCATAAAAGGTAATTATATAAAAATTAATAAAACCATTCATGGAGATTGTCGGTCGTACATATGCATGAACATTCATTTCCCTTTTCAATAGGTGAAAAAGATGAATGGAGAAAAAATATATCACCTTGAAATAATAATAATTATATCATATATATATATTCAATATATCCTTATTATAGTCTATTTATAGTATATGTTATGAATGAATCATATGAGTTTATGGAGGAGGTTGTTTACAGGAATGCAAGTGTGACATTATCATTTTTCAATGGATGGGATGCTAAATAAGTAGTTGTGATATTATAATTTAGAGAAAATAACTATATCATAAATATAATATATAAAATTTAAACTAATAAAAATAACCATCCATGATATATGGGGATGGAAAATGATTTTTATTGTTATGTGGTGGCAGCAGTCCAAACGTACGCATGAGCGATACATTCATTTCATAGTTGATGGAAAATAGGTGGATAAGGGTGGTTTAAAAATAATAATAAAAATTCATTATATTTAGGATACATAATTCATTATTTTATGATACATAAAATATAGTTAGTGGGAGTAAAATAAAAAGTAAAATATAAAGTGATTGGTTTAGATGATTACATCTTCTTTGAATGAACTTCTTTAGATATCATCTTATGTACCCAAGGGTTGGTCCTTTCAGAAAACCATAACCTCTAGAAAATATATAATGATGTTAGGAATGGATATGGAACTGTTTGGATTTGGTAAATGGATAATTTTTTTAGAATAATTGAGGGGAGGGTGTTACCTTTTATAAATTGGGTGAGTGGCATACTTGTACTTTTTTAATGTTTTAAAATAATATTATGCATGTTTCATGGAAAAAATAGATCCAAATTGATTAATATTCTAATTTCATTAGGTTAATTTTATATTAAAATAACCAATAGGTTTGAAGAATGATTTTTTGTTCATTTTAACCCCTATCTTTTTAGATTATCTACAGGAATACTTGTTTTATCCTTAATCACAATAATAACCTTTTCAATATAAAAGTGTTATAATTTTATATATATGTAAAAAATAGATCATAAATTTCCATGTGAGGGAATTTTATTTCAATTATAATACAAATTATTATATTATTATATTTTAATGGGTTTTAAATAATTTAATAAAATATTATTTATCTTATAAAAATATAATGTAGTTTTTTACACTATTCCATTAATTAGAATTTAAAGACATCAATAAAAATATGGAATTAAAAATTAAACCATTAAAAAATATATAATACATTTTATTTATAAATAACTTTTTTTTGATCACAATAGTCTAACCAATTTGTTTTTTATTTTTATAGAACACATAATTCTATTTTTATATTCATTGAATAAATAATTTTCTACTGTTGTGAAATAATTAAAGCTATTAATTTGATCAACAAAACATTAAAATAAAATATTATAACAAAAAATTATTTCTAATTTCAAATTAGCATATAAAAATAAATATAACCTTATTTAACCTTATATTAAAATATTATAAATATTTCTATTAATAGTTTGACATTTTGTTTTTATTATTTTTTTCAGGTAATGTGAATGTTAATATCAGTA
The DNA here is from genome assembly GCA_963277665.1 of Viscum album. Classification (NCBI taxonomy): domain Eukaryota; kingdom Viridiplantae; phylum Streptophyta; class Magnoliopsida; order Santalales; family Viscaceae; genus Viscum; species Viscum album. The sequence goes on from OY728119.1 coordinate 2,129,757,179, forward strand.
AAAGATGTCACCATGTGGCCATATTTCAAATAATTATTTGGATATGGATGAAAAAAATTTATATAATAAAATAAATTCATGTTTTATAAAAATTTCCAAGCCCTATCCCAATGTTTTAACCATAATTTACACATTTTACCATTACTAAGATGAACAATATTTCCCATTCTTAATATTCATAGTGGAAAAAATAAAATGCTTATATTTGAAAAAATATTTAATTTTTGATTCCAAATATGGAATCCATTTTTTATGATTCAGTGCACATAAGAGTCAAAATTTATTTTAAAATTATACCCGTAAAAAGTGATAAAAAACAGCCTTCTAAAAAATTCTAATGTATAAATGTTTTTATTCAAAAAAATGAATAAAATGTAATCTAATGACCATTATTTGAATATTAAAAATATAAATGATCTTATTTCAGTTTTGAGTCCTTTTTTAAGAAAAAAAATTCTAAATATTTTAAATTAAAAGAAAATTTACAGAAAACACATATATTTTCACTATTCATTGAAATATTATTATTTTCCTAAAATTTTTAAAACATTTATATAATTATGACATGACGGACCCTCGGATACAACTCAGTTGGTGACAACCTTACAGGGTCTCAGTGAAGTCTCGGGTCCGAGTCTCATCGAGTTCTTCCTTCTCAGTAGTGTATGGATTTTCATGTATTCCCCCTTCCCCTACCATTGAAATATAATGATGACAAGATGATTTAAAAAATAAAGATCATTTTTTAGAAAATAATTTTTAATGGATGTAGAAATTAATTATTTTTTCTCAAAAAAACAATAATAACCATTTTCAGGGAAAATATATATTTGAAGCATATAAGGAATTTTCAAAAAAGAGTATTTATTTATCAAAGTATTTAATTTATCAAAAAAATTATATATTTTCAAAGTGTGTTTAAATCAATTCATTTTTGGAAAAATAATTTCTATGTTAAAATAGTATACTATATAATGTTTCATTTTGACTCAGGGTTGAATGTATTATGATCTATCAAGGAAATTATATTTATTGAATGATAAATATATCATAAAATCTAATGGTGTAACATTATACCCCCATTAAAAAAATTTATCCCTCACAAGTTTATATTTCCCAATAAATTATTAACATTTTTTGAAAACCCAAATCAAACATTTGGATAATAAAACATATTTTGTAAAGGGAAACTGGAAAACATAAATGTTACCTTAAATATCAAATATTCGGTTTCCCAGATAATGATAACATTAGGGTAAAGTTTAAATAAACACAAAGAGGATAAAAACAATATCGAGGTAATAATAGGGAGTGATATAGAACAAGGTCATGATAAATATAATGACCAAAAAACCATAAAATTGTAATGGGTGAAAACCCCATAAATTCATCAAAAAATAGCTAAATGTATGTAATTTTTATTTCAAAATATTTTAACTTGAGTTGAGGGATTATTTTACTTTAATGATATATATCATGAGAAAATGTACTTACTTAATTTAATTGTACTTCATAAGAACAATTGTTTCCTTTATTTTCTATGATTGTTTTTTAATATTATCTCTTACTCCATTAAATTAATATTCAAGAATATATTTTTAATTTCTGAATCACTAAAATTAAACTTTATTAGATCATAATATCCATAAAATTATGACATTTTGAAATGACCCAGACCCGAACGGCCACCCGAACTGCGAAAAACGGTTCGGGTGCTACTACCTCAGGCCCACCTCCCTGAACGCCAAAGGCTGTCAACTAGCAGCGAGGGTCTTATAGGTATAGTGGGGAAGCTATACCATTTCAGAGGACAATAATAATGGTACTGTTCTAAGTATAACAATAAAGATTAAGTGGAATAAATGACTCAGTAGACTCGAACCAGACCCACAGAGCGGAAGCAATAAATATAAACAACATCAGCGAAAATAAAAACAACAGCATGCTAATCATTTGTAACTACTACTGAACCAAAAATCATGCATCAAAATCAGTTCATACATATCTAAATATAAAGGGCACCAATTGCTAACCAACTATATATACAAACAATAATAGTGCTATAGGAAATTATGAAATACATAGAAAACTCTATTTTGGAAAGACCTCAAGTTCCATACCATCTCCAAGAAACAGTTAATGCAACCCAGCTTCTGAAGCTGGCCTCTATCCTACACGTAAATCCATAAAGTCTACACGCATCCTGAAGGTCCCCTGCAGGGTGTTAGATGAATCTCTGAAGGATACCACCCAATGGTGGGTACATAATATAAGTGTTTATGTATGAAATCATTTATAAGGAAAAATGTAAACATAATGATGCAAAAATAGAATCAAACTCCACTGGTTCTCAATATCCACCATGGAGTGTCACATGATTTGGCTAACACCAGGATCTCTGTCATGTAACCCGGCACCATGTGCCCCCAGACACCGCGTGTCTCAAGTAATGATGTCCCGAAGGCACGCCTGAGAAACAATAAACTGAAGAAATATCGATGTATGTCCTCAATAAGTAACCATAGGTACAGTGATATATTCCCTCAAAATAAGTAGTCGGAGGGACAACTATGTATTCCCTACAAATAAAGTAACCATAGGGGCAGAGATTTCTACACACAAATAAAGTATCCGGAAAAACAACAAAATCTTCCCCCAAATAACAGCGAGTCACTGCCCCCAACCTGATAGCCTCAATGATATCCCCTGAAGGATCCCCACCTCCCACATGGCTTCCTACGGAAAGCATCTACAAACCAATAGTACATAAACCATAATTAACAGAGGACTCTACCGACATGAGTGGTCAAACCCACCTCATCACTGAGTCTCTATGTGTGCACAATACACAATGTTTTCGGGTGAATGGTAATCACCAAAATAGTACACAAGCCACAACTCCTCTAAAACCTTGTGTCCCTAAGACCATTCCACTCAAGTATGATGGCCTTTCCATCCCAGTAACCCATGCCATGCCCTTCTTGATAGACATCCTACCTCATACTGATGCCCATGACACTCAATCTCGTGGTCAGAACCACCAAACGTAACCCAGACCAATCCCATCTTATGATCAGCATCACTCAAAAATATCAGGGTCATGCCCAACACAACCCAAATTATCGAACATATGCAATTCATCAATTTCATATATAACATATTTAAAAATAACGCATAAATAGGGAAAACAATCTAAACAGTTGAATTGCACTACGAAATCATTGCATCATACCTGCACTGAGTTCTTTAAGGCCTCTAACAATTTATATCGAGGATAAATAACTAAACTCAACAGTTTAAAACTATTCAATACAATTATATCCATCTTGGTATTCCACGACCAAAATACCTTGAGGAGCAATGACCACTCGCCTGACCCCTCTCAAACAAAACCGGTAACAGGGCTTACCCAAAGCTATCCCATAGGTCCAAAAACAATGTAATATGCTATATCATATAAAACTAGGTCCCGCTCAAAATACCCGAAAACAGGTTGAAGGTCGCGTCACCCAAATGACCATGAAAACACAAAAATAGGTACTCACCACCTACCTGAAACTTGTACGATGCTACTCCTTCGATAATAGCCTCCATTTAGATTTAAAACACGGTAGATCTACAAAATAATCAAAACTTCTCAAACCCGTTTACCTCATTGTAGAATATAAATCACGAAAAATGGAGCAAGAGGAATCAAGGCCTTACCAAGGGGGTTCCAACGAACCAATCGGTGTTCGAATCGGGTCTCGGACGAAGTATTGGGAGGGGCTTGAAATCCCAACCGGATCTCCCCACTCATCCCGAAGAAAGTATTGAGGTTCTTCCTCAATATGAGGCTACTAAATATTTTACTGAAAAAAAACTACACAGTGTGTACTTTTTGACTACATGTTGTGTAAAATATTACTGTTCATATGACGGCTAAAATTCCATCGACTTACTTTCCAGAAACTGTCGACATGAGTAGACATCGTGTACCTAGGGGTACACGGCATATACTTACTTTTTCTTCTCTTCCTCGCCGACTTAACCAAATTCCATGTATATCCCTCATGCACGATTATACTACACGGCGTGTCCAAGAAGACAGAATATGTAGTTGGATTAAATTTTTCTACCCGACCAACATGCAAACACGCCATGTATGGCCTCCACACGGTCACGAGTACACGGCGGGTCGATAACTACACACCATGAGAAATTCCAACATGGTTATCACACGGCATGTACTCAGTGAGCACATGGCCGACACTCAGCTAATATATACATGGCGTGTACTTAAAAGTACATGGTGTGTTGTCTGGAAATTTCAAGAAACTGCCCAATTTCTCCGGTTTTATCAGGGAAAAGTCAAAAATTCAAAAGGTTTAGGATTTTGACCCATTATAAAAACCCGAGTAATTGTAATCTCCCCAACTTAATATAGCTCGTCCCATAGCTATAAAACTAAACCTAGAGATGGAACCTAACATTCCACCCCAATGAAAGTAACCCGGACATCCCCAGTCTCAAATTTCCTAGCTAAAATCTTCATGGGGGCTCCCCACCTTAGTAATATATTAAGTCAGTCTCAACACGACAAAAATCAAAACAACCAATGTTTTGCTAACTTGTTTTCATGAATCATAGTCCTTCAGTGACACATCATCACCCCTGTTACTCATTGGTCCTCCGAGGACTTTCTCGACACCCAACCTATCATGCACCACATCACAGTCCACTTCCATGAGGTCCTGCATCCCATGGATGCTCAAAAATGAACCTTGTTCCTAGAACCTAAAGTAACCTGCATCCTCAGTGCCCCGATTCCCAAGGCAGCTCATGTAACTTGCTTCCTCGATGCCAAGATTCACATGACACCTCAAGTAACACACATCCTTAATGCCCCTGATTCTATGATTTTCATACATATATATAAATATATCACATACCTGATATGTTGCCAATCCCACTAACAAGCATCTAGTTTGTCCAAATAGATCACATGCATCATGTATACTCAAAACGGACATTCCCCTACATGCCATACCGATATGGAAACATGGAAATCATATCCACATCCGTGATGTACCTCTATTTTTCATCGGTTCACCAGCCTACTCAGCATCTGGTAGCTCCACAATGTACAACTGGCCTGAAGTACGGCTTCCTGATGCCTGACCTCCCTGTGGTGCTACTCCAGCCACTGGCCACTGTCCCCTCAGCTGGATCCTTCTGTCCCTATCACATCCTCCACATGCAGAAGAACCTCATCTACCCTTTCTTGGTACCGAACATAAACAATCTCCAAATTCCACCGTCTATTATGGTCCAAACTACCAGCTCTCTATGAAGGCTTCCTACAAAACCCCTCCAGATTCCTGAACTGTGCGCATTCCAGACACTCCTTTTAGAGGCCCATCACCCAGAGTCTGAACCTTCCCTGGCAGTCCACACTGATAGAAGACCACTACAGAACTGCTACGAGGTGGTCTAGCTGAGTCCTTGGCCAGACTTCCCTACTAAAAGTCATCCCATCCTCACTTCCTTCTTTCCAAAACCTCACCTAAAGCCATCTTCTGGCCATCCTGAGGCCTATATCTCTGGTTTCCCTTCGCTATGAGACCTTGATAAACCACCTCTAAAAAGGATCCCAGCCTGATTATATTCACTTGGACTTGAATGGTGTGTTGTAAGCCATCCTAGAAGCTCCCCACCCTAGCTGCATCATCGCATACCATACCATGTGCAATGTGAGACAGCTCAGTGAAAGTAGTTGTATAGTCCATGATGGACATGTCTCCCTACTAATGAATCATGAACCCCCGAGCTCTCTATGTTCTAAGTGTCTCTGGGTAAAAGTTCTCAAAGAACCTTTCCTCGAAGTCCTTCCATGCCAATCCCTAGTAACATTGAGCCTTAACCAGCACATCCCAACAACGCTTTGCCAATCCTCGAAGCATGCATGTCACCAGCTTGACCCTCCACCCAGGAGGCATCTCGAGCTGCTCGAAGATACTCTATATTCTCTATATCCAGTTCTCAGCCACCTGCAGGCTACCCTCACCCTGAAAAAGCGACGAGTTCTACGACTGGAACTCCCGCATCAGATATGGAATAGATGGATCTGTACCTTACACACCTCTATCTATACCCTGGAATACATGTATTAGGCTAGCTCGGATCTGCTCATCGAGCAATGGCCCGAACGTTGCCAAACCCGACTGCTGTCCTGCCTGCACTAGATCCTGAACTAGTTCCGGTCCCTGAGCCTGTACATGCGGCTCGTGATCTACCTGTACCGAATGTTGAACCTAATCCTACACATGCGGCACTGTATCCTCACTTGCTTGACTCTCCATTGAAAGGTATAGAAGGAACCATCTGAATACCATAAATTGTTAGACAACTTATATATATATATATAATAATAATATATATTCAACGCAGATAAGGAAAGAAATAAAAGGTAGTGCATAACTTCTACCCTTGCTCTCCCCCACCGCAATCATACCCCCTGGAATCCCGGCCTCATGGCCTCCTTACCCTCCCTTAACAGAGCCATGTATAAAAAGAACCTCGAGCCATGCCCGTCCTGAAAACCAACTTTTCCTCAAGCCATTGACTGAGTCGCCCAATCCTAGTGGTCAAAATCACCTCAACCGATAGTACCTTCCAGCTCGTATAGGAGCCAGACCCAAATACCCTGTCACATGGAGTTCTACAGTTATATAAAGCATGGAATACAGATTAAAACATACAAGAAATTATATCATAAATTTCACGTATTCACAATTCAAAGCATGCAAATCCTATAAATTGATATTATTCGCATGGCATTATCACTTCACAAAAAATATGTGCAGTTATGAAATTTAAATACCCAAAAAATGTGCCTATCAAAAGCCAAGAAACCAAACCTTGCCATATTAGGAAAAGTTTCAATTATCCCATACCATACCAGGTCAAGGGTTACATATCACAATCAATAACATCACATACCAAGTGATCCATTGATGTGGAAATCATATAAACTGTAATCTGATCAAAAAGAAAACAACAATTCCCACTGATGGAAACTTGGCCCATCCCTCGTACCTGGGGCTACAGGCACCCAAGAAAAATCTAGAAACACGGTTTCCAGCAACATCCTATCTCCAGTCAACCATATCTCAAATAGTAAAGCCAACGATAATAAAAGAGAAGCTTCAATCAAATTAGTAGCCGACAAAACACTACTACTAAATCCCTATCAAGAACACCCCTAAGACAACTTTGTAATGACCCAGACACAAATACCCACTCAAACAGTGCTAAACGGGTCAGGTGCTACTACCTTAGGTGCACCTCCCAGAATGCCAAAGGCTACCAACTAGAAGTGAGGGGCTTATTGGTATTGTGGGGATTCTATTCCAACTCAGAGGATATTCATAATGGTAGTAGTCCTCGTATAACAATAAATATGCAGCATAATAAATGACTTAGCACACTCGAACCAAACTCGTAGAGTGGAAGCACATTCAATATCAATAAACAACAGAAGTAATAAATATAAACTACAGTAGAGGAAATAAAACCAACAAAATGCTAAACACTTGTAACTACTATTAAACCACAAAACATGCATCCAAAGAAGTTCATACATATCTAAATTTAGAGGGTGCTAATGGATATCCAACTGGTGCTACACACAAACATGCTGATACAGGAATGTACGCAAAAAATAGTAAACTATAGATAGACAATACCTCAAGGTCCATACCATCTCCATGCAATAGGTAATGTAGCATAACTCCTAAAGATGGCCTCATTCTTACACGTAAAACCATAAAGTCTACACGTGTACCTAATGGGCCGTGTAGGGTGTGAGACGAATCTCAGTAGGATACCACCCAATGGTACGTACCTAATATATGTGTTTATCCAAGAATGAATTTATAAGGAATGATTTAAACAGAAGAAGGTACAAATAAACACAAACTCCACTAGTTCTCAGTAGCCACCATGGAGTGTCACCTGCTTCGGCCAACACTGGAATCTCTATCATATAACCCGACACCATGTACCCCCTGACACCACGTTTATCATGTAGATATGTCTCGAAGGCACACCTCAGAGATACTAACTTGGAGGAACATCGATGCATGTCCTCGATAAGTAACTGGAGGGACAAGGATGTGTGCCCTCAAAATAAGTAGCTGGAGGGACAGTGATGTAACCCCTCGAAATAAAGTATCTGGAGTGAAATAAATGTCTCCACTAAAATAAATTATCTAGATGGACAGTGATATATGACCTCAAATAATGGCGAGCCTCTTCCCCCAAACAAATAGCCTCAATGTTATCCCCTGAATGTTCCTCACCTCCCTCATGGATTACTACGGAAAGAACCCCCAAACCAATAGTACCTAAACCACCACTAATGGGGGCATATACCCACACGAGTGGTCAAAACCACCTTACCACGTAGTCTCTTTGTGTGCACACCACTCAAAGTTTCTAGGTGAGCGGTAATCACCAAAACATTACCCATGCCACAACAACTCTGACACCTCGTGTCCATATGACCTTACCACTTAGATCTGATGGCCTTGCCATCCCAGTAACCTAAGACATGCAAAACCTGACAGTCGTCCTACCTCAAACCGACACCCATGACGCCGAATCCTATTGTCAGAAACACCCAATGTAACTCTAACAAAGCCCAACCTATGATCAGCATCACTCAAGAATATCCGGGTCATGCCCCCAAACAATCCAAAGTTTCTAGCATATTCAATTCAACAATTACATATATAACATATTTAAATGGACACTTAAATAGGAAAAACAATCTTAACAGTTCAATTGTACTAAGAAAGCACTATTCCATACCATCATAGAGGTCTGTCTCTAATAATTTATAACAATGGTTAATAACTAAACTCAATTGTTTAAAACAATAAAATCCGATTATAACCATCTTGGCATTCCCCGGCAAAAATTACCTTATGAGAAACAACCACTCGCCCGACCCCACTCAAACACAACATGTAACTGTTCATACCCAAAGGTATCATATAGGTCCATAAACAATGTAATATGAAATATCAGATAAAACTAGGTCCCGCTCATAATACTCGAAGACATACCGAAGGCTGCGTCACCCAAATGACCACAAAAATACCAAAAGAGGTATGCACCACCAACCTGAAACTCGTATGATGATACTCCTGCGATAATAGGATGTAATTAGATCTAAAACGAATTAGATCTAAAAAAATCAAAACCGCTCAAACCCCTATAACTTGTTCTAGAACAGAAACCAAGAAAATCTGCACAAGCAGAATCGAGGCCTTACCGAGGGGGTTCCAACATATCAATCGGTGTTCGAATCGGGTATCAGACGAAGGAACGAGATGGGATTAAAATCCTGGCCATCTCTTCGATCTCAACCTAACGAAAGTATTGAGCTTCTACCTCAATATGAGGCTACTGCCACTTTTAGCGGAAAAAAAGAAACTACTCGGTGTTTACTTTGGGACTAAAATTCGTGTATCATTTTATTATCCATAAGATGACTGAAATTCCACCGAATACTTTCAAGAACCTTCTAACATGAGTATGCAGTGAGTACCTAGGGGTACACTGCGTGGACATAGTTTTTCATCTCTTCCTCACCGACATACCCACATGCCAGTTTATATCCCTTATACATGGCTAGACTACACAATGTGTCCCAGAAAGACATGGTGTGTACTTGGTTTAAACAATTCTACCTGGCCAATAGGCCTACACACCCTGTATGGATTCCACACTATCACTGGTACACATCGTGTCGATAACTACACATAGTGTAGTAAGAAATTCCTACAAGGTTATCACACGACATGTACTCGGTGAGCACACGACTATCACTCACCTAATATATACACAGCATGTACTTAAAAGTACATAGCGTGTAGTCTTGAAATTTCTAGAAACTGCCCATGATATCCAGTTTTCTTAGGGACAAGTCAAAAATTCAAATAGTGTTGGGATTTTGAGCCATTATAAAAATACATATTCTTACACAAGGCATTTTACCTTTGTCAAAATATTTTAAAAACAAAAATGATTTGAAAATGTTATCAAATATGCTTTAATATATTGCATTATATCTAAAACCACAACAATAACCCCCTAATGTTAAACATAACTCCTTTGATAAATAATCACACTTAAAAATCCCCCGAAATGTGCCCTAAGAAATCAAAACCCAGAAATATGAATGATTTAAATCACATTTATTTTTTTAATCACAACATTAAAATTAATACACTTGCATAATAACTTAACTCATAATGTAACATACCAAACACATGAATACCATGGTCATATTTTTGGATTAAACATATTGAATAACCTAAATCACCGTAAAACCCCAATGAAAATACATTTGCCTCTAAAAATTAACATAAATCATTTTCATAAAATAAAATCCTTTACTATGTAATATATTATATAAATCCAATAAAAGTATTTAAACATCCTCAAATATTACTAAAATTATTTTTTAATAAAATCACTAAAAAATAAAATATTTCCAATATATCCAATTTACTTTGTTATTTACAGTTATATATTTATCCCAAATAGGCATTATTGACTAAAAATTAGGTATTTGTTATAAGGCCCGTAACATCAAACATTCAATAATCTAGAGAAAATACTATAATTTAAGATTAATTCACATCAAGGATATTTTCACGTTTACGGTTTTAGAGAATTATGTATTTATTAAAACATATCATCCCACAATCATACAAGAGTGTACTATCAAAATAGAATCAATTTTTTCCTCCAAAGGAAACAATTTTAAAATATAACATTATTTCTTTGCATGATAAATATAATATTGACTTCTTTATTTCTATTAACTATCCTTATACCCTGTGAAAACCTTTTAAAAGCACGGGACGATCACAAAAATCTCAGTAAGGAATAATAAATAAGGAATTAAAACATTATTCCATTGATACTTAATAACCCATGAAATCGTAAGTTTCACACAGAAAACATAATATCTTTATGTCACATATTTCAATCATAGGATTCCAGAAAAACTCCTTGAAATCATAAATCGTAATAGTAACATGTTTCATCCATATCCTACTTTCTTTATATCTTTCACATCTACACAAGTAGTAAACATCATGGTTTTTTTTGAATACCCATCATACTATATTCCCAAAATCACTTATTATAAACCGTAATGTTTACCTCTATCACATTTCCCAATTAATTGGAAAACTATCATGGGCTCACCAACCATCAATTTATCAATTATCCACCTGTATACATAAACAATTCCCAAGAACCAAAAGGTAATCATAACACATATAAAATCATTAAGGAAAAATAAAGTTTCCTCATTTAAATCACAATAGATCATTTCATGATATTTACATAATTGTTTCTTTATCCTAACAATTTTCAATAAAAAAATACAGAAAAAGAGTATATGTAATTTATCTTTATTTAAAAAAAATTATGGCTTATAGAGGTGGAATAGTTATTGTCACCTTGTACGTTAAAAAAATATTTCCTTTTGTAATTTAGTAAAATGATTCATAGAAAAATATTACTTTTTAAAACTATTGAATGAAATTAAAATTCAATGAGGGTTTTTTATATAACGTATCAAAGAATGTTTGGTATAAATCAAAATATCCCTCAATGAAAGGAGATTGAGATGATTTCCCATAAAAAATTGTATCTTTAGATTAATTAATAAATCGGTGAAATAATATATGGGAAAATATATATATACCCCCAATAGAAGTGGATATTAAGGGTAAAATAATAAGATGTAACTCATTTATATTAAAAAAATAACTAATAACATTGATATTTAATTGAATCAATGGGGATTGAGTTAAGATTTTGGTTACAATGATCATCTTGTTAATAAAATAGATAAATTATGTATATTCACTAAAAATAAAAATAAATCATTTCTAAATAATATATAGTCTATATAAATGTATTTTTCACAAAATCATAGCACAATATAATCTATATGTAGAAGATTAACCCAATGTATGTGTATTGTGTTAGGTAGTTCCCATACCTTGAGCTTGACTCATCACATACAATCGTCATTATATTGAATAATAAATTTAGTTTAATTTATACATTCATCAGTAACATTTTTAGGTTTATTATTCCTTTTATATCAGAAATTACTATGCTATAAATATTACAAAATTATTTATTTTCATATTGGACATTTTGTCGATATTTGGTACTCGAGTAAAAATGAACTTGTTTTGTTATAAATTGTATGTGTGATCAAAATTCCATCATATCCTAGTATATTAATGATTTAAATATCATATATATCTAGTAAATAAATATTTATAATAATATGTAATATTTGGAGATATGAAATGGAATGCACCGTTCATGGAGACGACAGGTTGTATGTACACATGAACACTACATTCATTTATTTGTATTATTAAAAGGATACTAATTTAATTGTAATCATAGTATTATATTTATTTCATATCAGTCTCACAATTTTAATAAATACATATTTTATACATTCAATTTATTATGGGAATGAATCATAATGCTTTGAGGGGATTGTAGTGCACATTTCCTCAGACGAAATTATCGTATAACAAGAATATAGAAATCATAATGGTATGTTTAATATAAAATATAAAAAATATTAAATAGGTTATAATATACATATTAAAAAATTATTTTACCATAATAATATTTGTAAGTCAATTCATGATGGCGGTAAATGGAAAAATAACAAAAGCATTATTCATGGAGGAGATTAACCAATATAACTTGGACGCCAATTTTGTTTATTTGAAAAAGAGGAGGATAGAAATGAAATGGATATGATATATTAAATTAGAAACATAAAACTATAGTATATAAATTATTATATTGTAATAATTAATTTATGGATGAAGGAGGTGAGGACAAAGTAGAAAATGAAATAAATAAAGAGAGGTACTTTGAGTAAATTACCTATTGAATATCCCCCCTTGAAAGACCCTTGAACAACTTGGATTTGGAATTTTGGTGAGACGATAAGAACATCGTTGTGGGGAGTGTTTTAGAAAGTGTACAGGGTAATATTTGAGGAGATATAAGGCTTTTTAGGTCAAAATAGGGTGGTGTTGAGGTGGTATTTATACTTGACGAGAGGTGGGTTCAAGGGATTAATTTATTGATTTGTTTGTATTAGTAGCCATCCATATAGAGGTGGATTTAATTTAAAAGAATTTTTATTATATTTATGGTTTTATATGAATTTTAGGGTTGATCCACTCCTCCTACAATGATTAAATTTTTTAGTTTTTAGGTATGATAGTATATTAACTTTTAACATTAACTCTTGTCAAAATTACTCTATTACTACACTAAATAATTTTATTACCATTGTAGATTTATTGCACCTAAAAACTAAATTCACATTACAACCTAATTTTGAAAATATTATTCTAGATAATTAATCCATTTATCAAATTAAATTCACATAATTGTGAAATTTTGATTTAAATTTAATTTCGTAAACCAAATAGAAAACCAGTTTTTAAAGTGAAACGTTTAAATGATTGAAATATATTTATATCTATTTTGATCATGAAATTTATTCCTATTACCTAAAATGGATTAATTGATAGAAAATTAGTTTAATTAAACTCTAAAACATTTAGAATTATAATATAACTATAATAATAAATTAGATGTAAAGGCAGTTTTGAATTAAAATGTATTATTTCTCAGAATTCATTAAAAATGAGTATTATCAGAAAATACCAAAAAACAAACCAAGGTAAATTTAGATTTCAATATTTCAAATAAGATGTTTAGTTTTTCAAAAATAAATTATTAACGTTTACAAAACATGATTTAAAAGGGGTTCTCCTTCAAAATGCTTTAAAACCGCATTTTTAGATAAACCCTCATTTTATCCATAAAATTCAATTTGTTCTTATATCATGTCTTGAAAACATATAACATGAATATTAAACAATAAATTGAATATATAAATATTTATTTCATTAATAAAATCCAAAACTAGTGATTTTAAAAATTTTATAAAGTCACTTATTTTCATTTGAAATGTTTTTCAGAAAAAACATTTCCTTTTAATTAAAAAGGAAACTATTTTCCCTTATAAATAATTGTTCACAGAAGAATTAAATAAAGGAATGTGTAAAATATATTTACATAACATAATTAATATTGCTCATTACATCCATTTTATCATCTATGTTATAAGGAAACATAATAATGTTTATAATCGTGGTGGTATATTATGCATGTTATCGAACATATTGTATCCTTTTAAAAACTAGTGATGTTACATACTCTTGACTTTGAAATTGGATCCTAGAAATTTTAGTTTTGGTTATGTAACTATGGTACGAATAATCAAAATACCTTTATTTCATTCCAACATCAGAAAATGAATTAATGAAACTACCACTATAAAATAAATAAAGAGAAGTTCAAAGGTCACATGAAATAACACATATTGGGATTAAATGTCGGAAAACATGGATTTGGCATCAAAAAATATCTGTAATATTTTGATGGAGAGTGTTAGAAATCATGATCATGAGAAATTTAACAATTGAAATACCAAAAACCTTTCTTGGGATAATCATACTTTTATTTTGTCGTAAGATAAATAAATGAAAAATGTTTTGGTTGGAAGATACTTTTTATAAGGTTGAGGAATTTATTTATTATCTTGACTAAGAACATAAGGAAACATACATAACTATTTAGTAAAGTTTCATACTTGAATATATATCTTCCAAAAACTAATATTTTCTCCAAATGATGATTCTTCATGATGACTTGGTCACACCTGAAGCACTAGTATCAACATCTATAGAATCATTTAATCCACAATACATTAACTATATATTAATCATGTCTTGATAAATTAACCAACCAAAAATGTTTTTAACATGATCAAAAAATCCCCCAAAATAAAAATCCTTTATAAGGAGAAGGACTACCTTTAATCTCCAAAATTTAACAACAAAAACAAAATTTCAATAATTACCATTCGTCAAATAATTGTCCAAAAAATACCTCAAATAATCCACCTATGATTGGAACCCCTAACATAAAAGGATATGGTCACATAGTTTTCCATGATAGATTTTAATATTTACCTACAAATAATATCAAGTAATCTAAATTCCTCATACCAAAAATTAATTTCCAAAATGAGATATTGCCTAAGATAGGGTATTCACATCCATAAATGACAAATATTCCCAAAAGTAACTAATTAAATCAATTATTTCTCCAAAATAAATTATCCTTTATTACTAAAATATAATCCCATAGTATTCTATTTACATTAATCACATAATGTTCCCAAAATAGTGAACGTCTTCCAAAATTACATTTATCACTTAATCCAAGAATAATTTTCTAATCCCATGTCTATCTATTTGATAAAATATTTGTCTCCGAAATGAACTTATTCTTAATCCATATAATCATTTAACTGAAAATAATAAGTCATATTTACCATATAATTTACATAGGCCAATGATATGCATTAAAATCATGTCACACTATGGTATTGGGTTTGATTACCACCGCCTTGTCAGATGCAATGGGTTGTCATACAGTCTATGTGTTGTTCCTTTTCTAGAACTACATCATTTTTAAAAAATACGCCCAATATGAGATAAAATAGTATGAAATAACTATACAATGTTTTAACCATAATGGTTGTCCCATACCTCTCATTTTCATCCCAACTCATAATGACCTTAACATCATAATTCCTGAAATCATATATATATATTAACATATTTTTTTCACCTCCAAAAATTAAATAAAACTATTTCCAAAATAATGAACATCGTAAATTGATCTTGGGTTCCACCTTATTTCATCTTCATTTTGTTCACATTGATAGAAGGTCCAGGCACAACAACCTTGATGACGATATTCATTAAAATCACTCGCTTACTCTATCCAAATACACCTTATACAACTTGGGATGTATTGGTGTTCATAGAGAAATATTTTTGGAAAATAATCTCGTATTAAATATAATTTCTAAACATCAAATAATAATTTTTTTTTCTAAAACATTCACACTTTGTTTGAGTTAGTACATTCAATAAATGGTCTTTTTAATATAACATAAGTATGGGTTGAAAGATAATATTTCAAAAGATAAAACAAATAGGTTGAGAAATAGTCTCCTTTTTCAGAAGATATTTCAAAATTAAAATATGTTTATTATCTCGTGATAAGGAAAAATATCTAAAAATACCTTAATAATATTTATTTTTTTTTAAATATGAAAATATTGAGAAAATAATATTTGATTAAAAACAACCCATGATATATGATAAAATTTAGGTATAGTGGAGGTGTTTGATATCCCAATCAACTACATTCAACTGAGATATATGCTAGAAAATGATTTAGAATCATCTAACCTGGACTTGAAATAATTATTGCTAGAAAGTCATTAGCAAGAGAAAATAATGTTGTTTTAAATCCTCCATATTGAATTTGAAAATGAATTCCCTTAATCTGAAAATGTATTAGAATAAATCTGTATCCAAAACAATAGACATATAATGTCACTATATGTTAAACCAAAAATCATAATCCCAATAGTTGTAGAAAGTGTCATCTGATCTGAACTAGAAGTGTTAGAAGTAAAATATTACATAATCATGGGTTAAGAAAATAATTTGACATTAATTAACATCAAGTATCTTTTTAGGTTTAGAGTTTATGATAATTATACCATAATAAGTTCATTTCTTACCATAAAAATAAAAGAGGAAACTATCAAACCAATATCCATTTTTTTCAACCAAAGGAATCACTATTAAAAATGAAACATTATTTCTTTTCTTGATAAAAATCTTCATGACAACATCCTTTCTCTTACTCATGTTTATACCCTATGAACCCATTTTAAAAACATGGGATGGGGACACAAACCTTAGTAAGGGATATAAAATAAGGAATGAAAACATTTTTCCATTAATACTTATAATCCCATGAAATAATTAGTTTTAGGCATAAAACATATGATCATTAACATACCTCAAGAAATCACAGGATTACAGAAAATCTCCTAGAAATCGTAAATCTTAAAGGTAACATAGGGCATCTATATCATATTACTTGGTATCTTGCACATCCAAATTAGGAGTAACCTTCATAGTTACATTTGAAATACCCATCATAGTATGTTCCCTATATCTATTTGGAGAAACCTTAAGATTAACCTTCATCATGTTACCTAATGAATTGGGGAGCTATCACAGGCTCACCCACACTCAGTTTATCATAGAAATACCCATATACATAAAAAATACCCATGAACTATAACATAATCATAACTCATTAAATAGGCATAAAGGAGAAATATCATTTCCACATTGAAGTCACAATTGATAATTTCACAATATTTATATAGTCAATCCTTTATAAAAAACATTTTCAACAAAAAAGCGATAAAAAGTGTATATGGTATTATTTTTTCATTTAAAAACATTACGGCCTGTAGAGGAAACCTAATATCAAATAATTATTGAGGCAGCTGAAAGTTCATTGTCGCCACATACATTAAAAAGAAACATTCCTTTTGAAGTTTAGTAAAAAACATAGTAGATAAAGATTCCTTTTGAACACCACTGAATTAAATTTTTAGTCAAAGGCAGTTCATTATATACGATATAAAATATTGTCATGTATGAATCAAAATAATCTTCAATGAAAGAAGATTGAGACAAATTCCCCTAGAAAAATTTGTTTTATAAGATTAAGAATAATAAAATGAATCAAATATGTGTGAAAAATATAAATACACCCAATATAAGTGGATATACAGTGTAAAATAATCAGAGGTCATTCACATATATTCATGAAAAAACAAAACCAATGACATGGATATTTAACTCCACAAATAGATATTTAGTTAAGATTTCCTTTACAAATATTAATTTTTTTAATAAATAGATAAATTATGTGTATTAAATTTAAATACACATAAATAAATTATAAATAAAAGATAGAATAAATTTTTTCAATTCTCACGTAATAATATCACGACATAATCCTGAATTATAAGATTATCCCAAAGAATGGAAATTTGGTTATGAAGTTTCCTTGCCTCATGTCGGACTCATTAGTTATAATCTTTACGATCCAAAATTATAAACATCGGTTGATTTATAATTTCCTGAAAAACTATTTAATTTTTATTATTACTTTAAATCACTTATTACCATGTCACGACCCGTCCTCGGGGCCCGTGCCGTGACTACCCCATGCCCGCCTTCCATAGGCCAGGGGCTGGCGACTAGCACCAAGGCGTAAATCCCAACAAAAAGGGAAGGCATTGCCTTTGAAAAGTAAACAAGCACCACAGAGTAAGCAAGCGGAAAAGTAAACACTAAGTAAAAACTGTACAAGCTGTGCTGAAGGTAAAAGGGGCCGGAAATACAAGCCCAACTGTAAAGTACAACTGAAAGGAAAAACAGCAACTGAAAGGAAAAAATGTAGCGTCGAGCCGTCCTCTGGAAGTCCCACCTGAAGGGTGGGTACAGATAGCCTCCACTTCTCCTCGGGTCCACCTAACCGCTCCGAGTACGTCCCGCCCAGTGGTCCACCTCCAGGTACTGTCCTGCTCCGCACGCCTCCTCCACGATCAGCGATCTCCGTCGTCTGCAACCAACACCACGAAGTGTGGGCATAGCCCATGCAGGGGTGAGTATAAGCTACTCAGTAGGGACCCCGAGACCCCCGAAGGTCCCCCGAAATCCACAAAGGATAAACCACGAAGAAGAGATGCAATCACGAAGTAACATCTGACACGGCTTAGGTATATGCCCATACATATACCTAAGTCATCAATTCCCCGATCTGCTCCAACGTCCGAGCCCTAGCACAACCCAGTCCACACAGGAAAGCAAAACACATACCCACGCAGGATAGAACAACATAATCCACAAAGGAGAGTAAACAGTAAATCCACACAGGATAGCTCAACACAATCCACAAAGGAGAGATACACAAGATTTAGCTCACACAGGTATACTTCTTCGGATGACGATAAAGATGATCATTGAACCATCTAAGTCGTCGGACCCACGAAGGATCGATAGGTACTAACCTTGCAGTGAACCACACAGGATCGGGCCCACGCAGGACCTGTAGGAGTAGGCTCACACAGAACCGCTGAGAGATGACCCACACAGGATCGGACCCACACAGGATCGGGCCCACACAGGACTGGTCGGCGCTGGCTCACACAGAACCGCTGAGCGCTGACCCACGCCGGATCGGACCCACACAGGATCGGGCCCACACAGGACCTGTAGCACTGATCCACGTAGGATCGCTGAGTGCAGTAGTCGTCGCAGTCCGCTGAGGATCTCTACACAGTCGTCGCCGCAGTCCACTAAGGATCTCTGCACGGTCGTCGTCGGAGTCCACGGAGGATCTCTGCACAGTCGTCGCCACAGTCCACTAGGGATCTCTGCACGGGCGTCGCTGTCGAAGTAGCAGTCGCAGCCATCACTAGGGTTCCCGCACACAGCAAGCTCGTTCGGGAGGGTCTGCTCCACGAGCCGAGAGGCTGATACATCAACTGACACAAAGTCCGAAGTTGATGTTTCCAAAAGTTCCGTATCGTCAGCAGGAACTCAACGTCGCAGACGGCGCGTCAATCGGACGCCCGGTCTGAGAGATATTGGAATTTTCGTCCCAGGGGCCCGGTTGGTTTTTAAGGAAAAACCGACCCGACCGCACTCCACCTGCGTCCAAACCTCGGGCGGAGTATGACAAAAGATCCGTCTCACTTAGAGGAATTCAACAAAGACGATGGCACGTCAATCGGACATCCGTAGCTCAAGATATGAGTGTTTCCGCTTCGAGGGCCCGGTTGGTCTCGTGTACGAACCAACCCGGGCGAACTCAAGGTATTCCGAAACCTTGAGTGCGATATACCGAAACGACTGTCTCGATCCAAGGATCGCGTTGTCGCTGACGGCGAGTCGTTTGGAGGCACGAAGCTCAAGTTACGGGCGTTTGAACGAAAACGTCCGAAAAAGGGGGGCACGGGCCCGGGCCGACCCGGCCCGACCCCCCCTGGGTCGGCCCGAACCGGGTCGACTAGACCCGGGTCCGACCCGGTTGGACCGGTCCGGCCCTACCAGGGCGCGGCCCGGCCGGTCGGACCGGCCTGGCTCGGATCGGCCGAGCGACCGAGCGCCGCGGGCGTTGACCCGCGGCCTGACGAAGTCGCGGCCCGCGTGGGCCGCGCTGGCGAACCGCGGACGCGGCTGAGCCGCGTCCCGCCTGGACGAACCGGACCCGCGCGGCCGCGGGTCCGTTGGCCGCCGCCGCCGCAGCGGCCTCGTCTGGCGGCGCGCCGGGGCGCCGCCGCCTCCGCCCGCCGGCACCGGTGACCCGCGCCGCCGGCAACTTCCGCGGGCCGCCGGCGTCGCTCCGGTGGCCCGTTCTCCTTCCCGTCTGCGACGTTGCTCCTCCCGGGATCCGTTCTTTACTGTGGGATCGTCAAACATCCGTTGCGGCACGTTCCGTCATCGACCGTCAAAACCGCACAAAACGAAGAACGGCGGAGGGTCGTCGGGCCGTGTTCGTTTGGCTCGAACCCTCCGCGTTAGAGATAAACAACCGGGAGAAAATTAATAGAACCTTCAACACATGAACCAACAATTTTAATAAAATAAAATTGTTTCCTTGAATCCGGTTCTTTAATTAATTTTTAAAGAATGCTCACGGGAATAACAAAGTGGGGTATTCCAAAGTTATAAAATCCCTACTTCGTCGATCGTCGTGCGCGGGCGTTCTTTGCGGAAGAGATCGTCACGGAAGAGAGGGATCGTCGCGTCGTCGCGGATTCCGGCGTTGAGTCGGCGAGATCAACGAACCAAGAACAACAGATTTAAATTATAATTAATTAAATCTGTGTTTAAACCCAATGAAAAGAACCTTGAGCGGAAATCTGAAATCACTCACCTCAAATGGTCGGTGATCGGAGATCGGAGATCGGAGATCGGAGATCAGATGAACGTCTCGGACGAAGGCGTCGTCGATTTCCGGGTTCGGCGTTCTTCGCGTTCTTCACGTTCTTCGCGTTCTTCGCGAGGGAGAAGAAGCTACGAGGGTTCTCTCAAATCTTCTCAAGCGCAAATAACCAGAGGTTGAGCGTTGGCCTTATTTTATTATTACGCCAACGAATTTGAAAAACTGGTTAAGAAACGATCCATCAATTCGTTGAATTAATTCAACGAAAGAAACGACCCATTTAATTCACGAAAGAAACAGCCCATTTAATTCACGAAATAGACCGCCCAATTAAATGGTCTGTTAAGAATTTAGAAAACCCGTCAGTTGACTTTCATTAAGACGGGTTTTCACGGGTGCGTTTCTTAGCGGAAAGAAACGGCGGGGCTCGTGCGGGCCCCACCTCACAAATATCCTACCAAGTGGGTAGGATATTTCTGGATAGCATCCTATCCAGTTCAACTCAGATCAAGCTGCCTTTATGTGGCTTCAAGTGGCTTCCAAGTGGCTTAAGTGAAATAAAATAAAGTTGTCGCAAAATTATTTTATTTCTTAACTTTAAGCCCGAAAATTAAAAACCACACCCGAGCAAACGCAACTCCGGAAGAGGAGTTTCTAAGCGAATACCGGCGCTGCGATTCCATCGGTGCCCTCAGAATTCGATTCCGGGCACCGGTTCAAAAGATAGAAAAACCCGCTCGTCCGTTCACTGAACGTACCCGAGCCAAACTTCGGAAAATGATTCCGGGCACACCGGGCCCCAGAATTAGGTGCCGTCAGAAACTGCGCTCTTGTAAAATTGCACTGAAAATTAAGAAAAAAATTTCCTTGAAATTTACGGTTCTTTACAATACTCCCACCTCAGGACATTACGTCCCCGTAAAGATACATCAAAAACCAGGGAAACAAATGTGGGTACTGAGCACGCATCTGAGCCTCCTGCTCCCAAGTGCTCTCATGGAGGTTCCCGTGCTTCCATCTGATGCGCACAAGGGGAATCGATCGCCCACGTAGGACCCGCTCCTGTCGATCCTCTATCTCCACTGGGACCTCCACAAAATTCGCACCATCATCCATGTCTAGCTCCCCATAGTCAATGATGTGCGTCGGGTCATGCACGTATCTCCTCAGCTGGGATATGTGGAAGACGTCGTGCACCCGGTGCAACTGAGGTGGCAGAGCCAGGCGATAAGCCACCTCGCCAATCCTGCTGAGGACCTGGAAAGGCCCGATGAAGCGTGGAGACAACTTGCCGCCTCGGCCAAATCTCCGCAAACCACGTCGAGGTGAGACACGCAAGAAGGCGTGGTCGCCATCCCCGAACTCTAGTGGCCTCCGCCTCCTGTCAGCATATGACTTCTGCCGGCTCTGTGCTGTCCTCATCCGCTCCTGGATGACCTGGACCTTCTCTGTCGTGGCCTGGACCATCTCTGGTCCCACAAGTGCTGAATCTCCAGGGTCTGTCCAGCACAAAGGAGATCTGCAAGGCCTGCCGTACAACGCCTCGTAGGGTGCCATCCCGATGGTGGAGTGGTAGCTGTTGTTGTACGCAAACTCTACCAAGGGTAGGTGGTCCTCCCAGTTGCGACCAAAGTCGAGGACACATGCGCGGAGCATGTCCTCGAGAGTCTGAATGGTCCTCTCCGTCTGACCATCAGTCTGAGGATGAAAGGCGGTGCTCAGACGTAGTCGTGTCCCGAATGACTCCTGCAACCCCTTCCAAAGCCGGGAAGTAAAATGAGCGTCCCGATCGGAGACGATAGTCGATGGCACACCGTGAAGTCGTACAATCTCCTAAACGTAGAGACGCCCCAAGCTCTCCACTGAACCCTGCTCTCGGATGGGAAAGAAGTGTGCCGACTTGGTGAGTCGGTCAACAATCACCCAAATGGAATCGTGACCTCTGGAAGTGCGTGGAAGTCTAGTCACGAAGTCCATAGATATCCCGTCCCACTTCCACTCCGGGACCTCCAAGGGATGTACCAAACCTGCTGGTACCTGATGCTCTGCCTTCACCTGCTGGCAGGTGAGGCACCGTTAAACGAACTCTGCCACAGCCTTCTTCATGCCTGGCCACCAGTGCTGTCGTCTGAAATCCTGGTACATCTTCGCCACTCCAGGATGTACCGCCAAAGGAGAAGTGTGATACTCTCTCAGTACCTCCTCTCATAAAGCGACTGGTACCAAGGTACGTCCTCGGAAAAGGAAATCGTGCTCTGCTCCAAGGGAGAAACCATCAGGTGCCTGTCCCGAGGATATCTGTGCACGCCGTGTCCCACAGTCAACGTCCCCATGCTGTGCCTCTCTGACCCGTTCAAGAAGCGGAGGAGAGACTGTGAGAGACTGAAGGAAGGCTGCTCCGTCTCTATCCACGAAGGATATCTGCAAAGCGGCTAGCTACTCTGTCGCCTCCTCAAGTAGCTGGATGCCCGTCCTCCTGCTGAGGGCATCAGCCACCACGTTCCCCTTCCCAGGAGTATAGACTATCTCAAAGTCATAGTCCTGGAGGAACTCGAGCCATCGCCGCTGCCTCAGGTTCAGGTCCTTCTGAGAGAAGATGTACCTGAGACTCTGGTGGTCAGAAAAGACTGTGTAGCGCTCGCCCATCAGATAGTGTCGCCATGTCTTCAGGGCAAAGACCACTACTGCCAACTCCAAGTCATGGGTAGCATAGTTCTGCTCATGAGGCCTCAACTGACGTGATCCGTAGGCAATCACGGCCCGATCCTGCATCAGGACACACCCGAGTCTGGTCCCTGATGCATCGCAGTAGACTACGTATCCAACTCCCTCCTCAGGCAACCTCAAGATAGGTGCACTGGTCAACCTCTGCCTCAGCTCCTGGAAGATCTTCTGACATCTGTCTGACCACACGAAGGGTTTCCCCTTCTTCGTCAATGCTGAGAGTGGGGCCGCAACTCTGGAGAAGTTTGGCACAAATATCCGATAGTATCCTGCTAGGCCCAAGAAACTCCGCACCTCTATCACGCTCTTGGGTGGCTCCCAAGCTAGCACTGCCTCGATCTTCACGGGATCCACTGCAACTCCCGCCTCAGAAATGACGTGCCCCAAGAATTGGAACTCACGTAACCAGAACTGACACTTCGAGAGCTTTCCATAAAGATGGTGCTCTCGAAGTGTGTCTAGTACAACACGCAGGTGGTAGGCATGCTCCTCCTCCGTCGTCGAGTACACCAAAATATCGTCGATGAAGACCACGACAAATCGATCGAGGTATGGCTGGAAGATCCTGTTCATGAGGCTCATGAACACTGCTGGAGCGTTGGTCACACTGAAAGGCATAACCAAGAACTCATAGTGGCCATACCGACACCTGAAGGCCGTCTTCTGCACACCGGGTGTGCCCGGAATCATTTTCCGAAGTTTGGCTCGGGTACATTCAGTGAACGGACGAGTGGGTTTTTCTAACTTTTGAACCGGTGCCCGGAATTGAATTCTGAGGGCACCGATGGAATCGCAGCGCCGGTATTCGCTTAGAAACACCTCTTCCGGAGTTGCGTTTGCTCGGGTGTGGTTTTTAATTTTCGGGCTTAAAGTTAAGAAATAAAATAATTTTGCGACAACTTTATTTTATTTCACTTAATCCACTTGGAAGCCACTTAAAGGCATCTTGATCTGAGTTGAACTGGATAGGATGCTATCCAGAAATATCCTACCCCGTTGGTAGGATATTTGTGAGGTGGGGCCCGCACGTGCCCCACCGTTTCTTTCCGCTAAGAAACGCACCCGTGAAAACCCATATTAATTAAAGTCAACTGACGCATTTTCTAAATTCTTAACAGACCATTTAATTGGGCGGTCTATTTCGTGAATTAAATGGGCTGTTTCTTTCGTGAATTAAATGGGTCGTTTCTTTCGTTGAATTAATTCAACGAATTGATGGATCGTTTCTTAACCAGTTTTTCAAATTCGTTGGCGTAATAATAAAATAAGGCCAACGCTCAACCTCTAGTTATTTGAGCTTGAGAAGATTTGAGAGAACCCTCGTAGCTTCTTCTCCCTCGCGAAGAACGCGAAGAACGCGAAGAACGCGAAGAACGCCGAACCCGGAAATCGACGACGCCTTCGTCCGAGACGTTCTTCCGATCTCCAATCTCCGATCTCCGATCTCCGATCTCCGATCACCGACCATTTGAGGTGACTGATTTCGGATTTCCGCTCAAGGTTCTTTTCTTTGGGTTTAAACACAGATTTAATTAATTATAATTTAAATCGGTTGTTCTTGGTTCGTTGTGCTCGCCGACTCAACGCCGGAATCCGCGATGACGCGACGATCCCTCTCTTCCGCGACGATCTCTTCCGCGAAGAACGCCCGCGCGCGACGATCGACGAAGTAGGGATTTTATAACTTTGGAATACCCCTCTTTATTATTCCCGTGAGCATTCTTTAAAAATTAATTAAAGAACCGGATTCAAGGAAACAATTTTATTTTATTAAAATTGTTGGTTCATGTGTTGAACGTTCTAATAATTTTCTCCCGGTTTTTTATCTCTAACGCGGAGGGTTCGGGCCATACGAACACGGCCCGACGACCCTCCGCTGTTCTTCGTTTTGTGCGGTTTTGACGGTTGACGACGGAACGTGCCGCAGCGGACGTTTGACGATCCCGTAGTAAAGAACGGATCCCGGGAGGAGCAACGACGCAGACGGGAAGCAGAACGGGCCACCGGAGCGATGCGGGCGGCCCGCGGAAGTTGCCGGCGGTGCGGGTCACCGCCGCGGCGGCGCCGGCCAACGGACCCGCAGCCGCGCGGGTCCGGTTCGTCCAGGAGGGACACGGCTCAGCCACGTCTGCGGTTCGCCAGCGCGGCCCACGCGGGCCGCGACTTCCTCAGGCCGCGGGTCAACGCCCGCGGCGCTCGGCCGCTCGGCCGAGCCGAGCCAGGCCGGTCCGACCGGCCGGGCCGGTCCGACCGGGTCGGACCCGGGTCGACCCGGTTCGGGCCGACCTAGGGGGGGTCGGGCCGGGTCGGCCCGGGCCTGTACCACCCTTCTTCGGACGTTTTCGTTCAAAAGCCCGTAACTTGAGCTTCGTGCCTCCAAACGACTCGCCGTCAGCGGCAACACAATCCTTGGATCGAGACGGTCGTTTCGGTATATCGCACTCAAGGTTTCGGAATACCTTGAGTTCGGCTGGGTTGGATCGTACACGAGACCAACCGGGCCCTCGGAGCGGAAACGCTCATATCTTGAGCTACGGACGTCCGATTGACGTGCCTTCAGCTTTGTTGAATTCCTCTAACTGAGACTGATCTTTTGGCATACTCCGCCCGAGGTTTGGACGCAGTTGGAGTGCGGTCGGGTTGGTTTTTCCTTAAAAACCAACCGGGCCCCTGGGACGAAAATGCCAATATCTCTCAGATTGGGCGTCTGATTGACGCGCCGTCTGCGACGTTGAGTTCCTGCTGACGATACGGAACTTCTGGATACATCTACTTCGAACTTTGTGTCAGTTGATGTATCAGCCTCTCGGCTCGTGGAGCGGACCCTCCCGAACGAGCTTGCTGTGTGCGGGAACCCTAGTGATGGCTGCGACTGCTACTTCGACAGCGACGACCGTGCAGAGATCCTCAGTGGACTACGGCGACGACTGTGCAGAGATCCTCCGTGGACTCCGACGACGACCGTGCAGAGATCCTCAGTGGACTGCGGCGATGACTGTGCAGAGATCCTCAGCGGACTGCGACGACTACTGCACTCAGCGATCCTACGTGGATCAGTGCTACAGGTACTGTGTGGGCCCGATCCTGTGTGGGTCCGATCCTGCGTGGGTCAGCGCTCAGCGGTTCTGTGTGAACCAGCGCCTACCGGTCCTCTGTGGGCCCGATCCTGTGTGGGTCTGATCCTGTGTGGGTCATCTCTCAGCGGTTCTGTGTGAGCCTACTCCTACAGGTCCTGCGTGGGACCGATCCTGTGTGGTTCACTGCAAGGTTAGTACCTATCGATCCTTCGTGGGTCCGACGACTTAGATGGTTCAATGATCATCTTTATCGTCATCCCAAGAAGTATACCTGTGTGAGCTGAATCTTGTGTATCTCTCCTTTGTGGATTGTGTTGAGCTATCCTGTGTGGATTTACTGTTTACTCTCCTTTGTGGATTATGTTGTTCTATCCTGCGTCGGTATGTGTTTTGCTTTCCTGTGTGGACTGGGTTGTGCTAGGGCTCGGACGTTGGAGCAGATCGGGGAATTGATGACTTAGGTATATGTATGGGCATATACCAAAGCCGTGTCAGATGTTACTTCGTGATTGCATCTCTTCTTCGTGGTTTATCCTTTGTGGATTTCGGCGGACCTTCGGGGGTCTCGGGTCCCTACTAAGTAGCTTATACTCACCCCTGCACGGGCTATGCCCGCACTTCGTGGTGTTGGTTGCAGACGATGGACAACGCTGATCGTGGAGGAGGCGTGCGGAGCAGGACAGTACCTGGAGGTGGACCACTGGGCGGGACGTACTCAGAGCGGTTAGGTGGACCCGAGGAGCAGTGGAGGCTATCTGTACCCACCCTTCAGGTGGGACTTCCAGAGGACGGCTCGACGCTGCAATTTTTCCTTTCAGTTTCTGTTTTTCCTTTCAGTTGTACTTTACAGTTGGGCTTGTATTTCCGGCCCCTTTTACCTTCAGAACAGCTTGTACAGTTTTTACTTAGTGTTTACTTTTCCGCTTTCTTACTCTGTGGTGCTTGTTTACTTTTAAAAGGCAATGCCTTCCCTTTTTGTTGGGCTTTACGCCTTGGTGCTAGTCGCCAGCCCCTGGCCTATGGAAGGCGGGCTTGGGGTAGTCACAGCACGGGCCCCGAGGATGGGTCGTGACAAATTGGTATCAGAGGTGGTCGGTTCTACCGCAGACTCTGACCTTTCATCTATGTGAAGCAATAGTGTTTAGCGTATTGAGTGTGGTTATCAGTCCAGGGAGTCCAGTGTTGGTGCGACAGCCGACGTATCCATACACCAGGACCCTGACTTTTGATTCCCGACTTAATGCACGAAAACATTGATTGCATGTGTGTTTCAAGTTTTCTTTGTGATTACTTGTGTCAGCTCACCAGGTATACTGTTCTGACCATGGCATACTTGTTTCCTTTTCAGGATGGCATGACGACAACAGCTAGCTAGGGTTCCCAGAGTAGGGCGCGACGACAGCCCGCCGAGCGACGAGGCCTCAGTACAGGGCCCGTTGACAGCAGAGGCACCGACGGCACCTTTACCCGCCGAGCCTCCGATGCTTCCAGCACTGGCAGCTGACGACGCACGACGCCTTGGAGCTCGGCACGAGTTCCAGCGCCAGCGACCACCCAGGTTCCGTGGGGAGTCGGACCCCCAGGCAGCCGAGGACTGGCTGGAGGCGGTCGTCCGAGTTTTCAGGCTAGTGAGGACACCAGCAGACCTCATGATGATCCTTGCGGCGAGCCTACTGCACGCAGCAGCCGGACGCTGGTGGAGCCGGATGCTCCAGGTACACGATGAGGCCACCCTCATCTGGATGGACTTCGAGAGACTCTTCCGCTCAGAGTTCGTCCCGGCCACCCTCCGTGCGGTGCGCATCCATGAGCTTCTTCATCTGCGGCAGGGCAGCATGACAGTCGCTCAGTACGCGGCGAGGTTCACCGACCTTTCTCGGTACTCGACAGACATGGTACGGGACCCCTTCTTCCGGGCCCGGACCTTCGAGCAGGGGTTGAGACACGAGATCAGGGCATCGCTGATCTCCCACAGCATCCCGACCCAGGAAGGAGTACTGGAGCGAGCCCTCCTGATCGAGAGCTTCCTGGCTGAGTCCACAGCGAGACCTACCGCAGGGCGGCAGACAGCGGAGTCTTCGGCAGCTGGTAGCCGGCGGATGACTCAGGGTTCCAGGCGGACCAGGCCTTCCGGCAGACGACCCCGGGACACTGGCTCAGCGGTGCGGGGCACACAGCGCGGAGCCAGCCTTCCGAGAGGCAGGCAGTGCTACGAGTGCGGCGGGCAGGGCCACATGGCTCGTGACTGCTCGACCCGTCGTACCGAGGGGCAGCAGACGGTGGAGGGACCACCCAGGCAGAGGCAGAGGGTCGACCGCGGTGGTCCGCAGGGAGGAGGCGGACGAGGCAGAGGAGCTGGCCGAGCAGCGGGTGGTGGGCGACGCTTTGAGGCTCTGCCACCACCACCACCAGGAGGCCCGCCCCGACCACAGGGAGCTGGCGGGCAGAGACATGCTCAGCTCCAGGCAGTGGAGGCCTACGACCACGGTGCGCCAGAGATGATTCGAGGTACGATCTGTGTCTATTCCACCCTTTCTTTAGTTCTTATATACACAGGAGCGAGTCACTTTTTCATAGCCACTGCCCTTGTTCGGAGCTTGGAGATTCCGACAGAGTTGTTGGCTCGATCCTTACGGCTAGAGACTCCTACGGGAGCAGACTCGACGATTACGCACTGGTGCCGGCAGTGTGAGCTTACTCTAGGAGGCGAGAGCTTCTGCTGGGATCTTCTTATAGCGGCGTCGGGGCCTTACGAAGTCATCTTGGGCATGGATTGGTTATCTACGGTCCATGCTCAGATTGACTGTACTAGGCGCAAGGTGCGATGTGTGCGCACCGACGGGAGCAGGTTCACCTTCACCGGCGAGAAGGGAGCCTTAGAAGCACAGGATGGACTCACGCAGATTAGAGGTCATCCCATCACTCATCAGTTGGATAGCCTCATCCTGGGAGCAGTTGACGTGCGGAGTCCCAGTTTTCCTGCAGTGGTGGATCAGTACGCGGACGTCTTTCCCGAAGACGTTCCAGGACTACCTCCTCGCAGAGAGTTAGACTTTTATATTGACCTGTACCCCGGGACAGCCCTGATATCCACTCCAGCATATCGGATGGCCCCCGCTAAGCTTCGAGAGCTGCGGGTACAGTTGGAGGACTTGCAGGGAAAGGGGTTCATCCGACCCAGTGTTTCGCCCTGGGCTTCCCCGATTTTGTTCGCCAAGAAGGCGGACGGGAGCTTACGACTGTGTGTCGATTATCGTCGCCTGGATCAGGTGACAGTGAGGAACAAGTATCCGCTTCCCAGGATTGATGACCTCTTCGACCAGCTCAAGGGAGCACGGTGGTTCTCGAAGATAGACCTCAGGTCAGGCTATCATCTGCTCAGAGTTCGAGACGAGGATGTGCAGAAGACGGCCTTCAGGTGTCGGTATGGCCACTATGAGTGATGGGCTGACCTCTCCTCTGCGTGAGTCCATCGTGTGCTGCTAAGGCTCCCTTCTCGCAGGTGAAGGTGAACCTGCTCCCATCGGTGCGCACACATCGCACCATGCGCCTAATGCAGTCAATCTGAGCATGGACCGTAGATAACCAATCCATGCCCAAGATGACGTCGTAAGGCCTCGACGCCGCTACAAGAAGATCACAGCCGAAGCTCTCGCCTCCTAGAGTAAGCTCACACTGCCGGCACCAGTGCGTAATCGTCGAGTCTGCTCCCGTAGGAGTCTCTAGCCGTAAGGATCGAGCCAACGGCTCTGTCGGAATCTCCGAGGTCCGAACAAGGGCAGTGGCTATGAAAGAGTGACTCGCTCCTGTGTCTATAAGAACTGCAGCAAGGGTGGAATAGACACAGATCATACCTCGAATCATATCTGGCGCACCGTGGTCGTAGGCCTCCGCTGCCTGGAGCTGAGCCTGTCTCTGCTCGCCAGCTCCCTGTGGTCGGGGCGGGCCTCCTGGTGGTGGTGGTGGCAGAGCCTCAAAGCGTCGCCCACCACCCGCTGCTCGACCAGCTCCTCTGCCTCATCCGCCTCCTCCCTACGGACCGCCGCGGTCGACCCTCTGCCTCTGCCTGGGTGGTCCCTCCACCGTCTGCTGCCCCTCGGTATGACGGGCTTGGGGTAGTCACGGCACGGGCCCCGAGGATGGGTCGTGACATACCATGTTATAAAAATTAAATAATTAATTATGTTCAAATCATATTTTTTGTTGATATTCAGTACTTGAGTAAAAAATAAACCTCTTTTGAATTAAATATTAAACTTCTTCAGAAGTCCATCAAATGCAACTATATTCACAATTTAAATATCATATATATCCATTACATATTTTTTTATAATAATCCATAATATACGAAGATAAAAAAAGAAATTTAGCATTCATGGAGACTGTAGGCCATAGATACACATGAATGCTTCGTTATTTTGTTTATCATTGTTAAAAAATAATAATTAAAATTATATTTATTTATTGTAGTAATTTCATATATTTATCTTATTTTAATAAAAAACTCTTTATACATTCGACGTATTGTGTGAATGATTCATATCACTTTGAGGGGGTGGTAGTTTAGCCGTTCTCAAATGATATTATCGTATAACTAAAATATAGAAAGAATGAAAGTATGTTTAATATAAAATATAAATAATATAAAATAGGTTAGGATATAAATATTAAAATATTGTTTCACTATAAGAAAGGTTTAAATACCAACCATGAAGACAGTAAATAAGAAAATAATAAAAACATTACAAACAAAGGTGATTAACTGGCATAATATGGACAATAATTTCATTTATTTAGATAAGAGGGGTGAGAAGTGAATTTTATATGAGATATTTCATTACAAACATAACACTCTAGTATATACATGATTCTATTGTAATCATGAATTGAGGGATGAAAGATGTGAATAGAAATTATAAAAATCTATAAATTAAGGGATGTAATTTGACAGAATTACTTATTAGATATCCACTCATTGAAAGACCCTTGAGAAAATTGGATTTTTTCTTTTGGTGAGAAAATGTCATGAGCTGTTCCTTGCGGCCATGTCTTGTCTACCCCAACCCCACCTTCCAGAGGCTAGGGGCTGGAGACTAGCACCCGAAAGGCATTTATATAAACGGGGAGGAATTGCCTTTGAACCTGCAAGAACACATACTAAGAACACGACAAGATCCAAAGCATGTAGTAAAAGTGTAGTTTTAATATTTTGTACAGAAAGAAAATGGGATATCAGACAGGCCCAACTGTAACCTATTACTACAATAGAAAACAACTTAAGTGATCTTCTACTAGGTATCCTACCTGAAGGGTATGTATAGCCTGTCTCCAAAGCTCTCCACATCAACTAGTAACCATGGTGTTCCACATGGTCCTGGCTCCTAAAGTCTCAGCAAAGTTTCATGTCATCTACATAAGATACAACATGGTGAGAACAAAGCCCATGCATGGGTGAGAATAATAATATCAAATAGGGACCCCAATACCCCCTGATGGTCTCTCAGAATTCCATGAAGGAAACCCACAAGAATGATCTTAATCAAAAAACACAAATAAAAATACTCATCTCAATCCAGGTATTCATCTTAGAGTTTAGGAATAAATATGATTAGTCTTAATTTGTATCATTTTATTCTATTAGGATGTTTCCGCAACAGAACCATGATGGGATTGTTCCATTATCGATCCACATAGAGTCATATGTCACTGATTCACGATTGGACTCTCTAATCCTTGTCGTTATCGGGTCACACATTGCAGATATTCACATTCTTGATAAAATGATGACGCACATAGGGTTGTTGTGATGCCAATCAACACAGGGTCTATATGATTTTTATGCGCAAATGGTCACTATAATGTTGATGAAAACAGGGTCGCTAGGATGCTGATCTATACAAGTTCGCTATGATTCTGATCCACACTATGTTTCTATGATTCTGATCAAAAAAATGGTCACTATTATGTCGATCAAAAAAATATTTCTCATCCATTGAAACCAAGCCACATTATTTCCCCACACCTGGTGTTCTTGAGTTCTGTTGTATCTTTTTTTCAAGGTATCAATCATTCCTAAAATTCAACAATGATCTAAAAAGAAGTATCATAATGTAAAACCACAATTTAATCGTTCTAACTTGACAGACATCATTTCAATCATATTTTTGGTCTATGAGTTATAAGCTTTTCAATTTTGAGGGCCATTTTGGATTCAGGTTCGATCCATCCCGGCCGTACACTATCATTCTCCAAAACTCATGTGGACTATCTAAAAAAATGGCATCATTCCATGGATTCTAGTTCCAAATAATTTTAATAAAAAATATGTCAGGTTTGTAAGATATGGCCTTTTAAGCGCATATGGTCTGAAAAGGGATCACGGTCCGATCTGTCCCCATTGGGCCAACCCACCTACCCCATCTTGGGATGACCCGTACCATTTCGGGTCAACCCAACTAGGTCCGGGTAAGACCTGACCGGGCCCAAACAGGCTAGAATGGCCTAAGTGGGTTGGGTCATGGGCTCGGCGCCCTAGGTCATTGATAGGCCCACCAGGCAACCCAGCCATGTGGCTGGTGGAGTCCACCATCCCAGTGACCGCCCCCTTCTATAATGGAAAATCTATTCAAGTTAAAAAACTGGTGTTCCCTTATGGTGCCACCCTTTGGTAAGTGAGACATGCAGGGTGCGTGAATCCTCTACTGCGACTCTTCATTGTAGCACCCGACAGTGCCCCGCCATACGCTAATGCGGCTGGCAGAGGACTGACCACCCTTGTTGCACGCCATGGTTCCTATGGGAGAATCCTCTATCCGCAACCAGTGAGAGCTACTTTTGATCACCAGATGGACTTCTGTGGGCCACTGGGTGAGCTCTGGTGGTCCATTTTTCTTTCTAATCACACCTAGTGGCCTCTCGGTATGTTTTCATCTCTGCGTGGATCCCGTATTCATGTTCTCGTTGAGTTCCAAATCCACCCCCAATTAATGCCACCAAAACCGATGTAGCAAGGTGTTTGGGCCTTGTTTGGTTGGTCTGTGCCCTCCGCAGTAGCATCATGTCAACCATGTTATAATTAAGTCATAAAAGATAAACTAAAACCAATTCAATGCTTCTGGGATTCGTCATGATTTTTATAAATGAGGAAATAAAAAAAATTATCATGAATTAAACATAAACAACCCCGACCTCATATTCGGAGGAGACATCACAGTTGTGGAATAAGAATACACATTTGATGAAGCTGTTGGCATTCATCACATTCAGATTGATTCCTCCAACATTTCCATGCAAGCCTACATTGTTCATTGGTGGAAGACGCCATGATACTTCATCAGAGGTTCCTCAGTTCCTTGTAAAAAACCAAAGACCAAGGTTCATTAAAATCGTGGGGAAGAGAGATTAATGAATCCTAAAAATTAATGATTTTTATCAATGAGTTTTAATTAATGGTCCAATTAACCCTCCATGGTGTGGATATAAAACATTAGAGTCAAGAGATTTAAATACCTTGACCACCCCACGGTCCCGCCAACACTTCTCAATAGTATATAAAGAAAAAATTAACATTTTTATGTTATTTTATAATTCTTAAAAAATTCTAAAAAAATATCCTTTTCTCCCAACCAACTGCGGTCGATGATAAGCATCCCTTAATTGAATCTCAGTTCTCCAAATTCAACAGTTCCCTCATATTATTAATCTATGCACCAGTTAAAAATATAGAAATTCCCACTTGCACGTTTACTAAGCGTACATTAAAAAAGTTCAAAATTCCATTCCGGACATACCGGGACTCAAAATCAAGGGCCGTCAATTTTTTCAGAGTTTCAATAATCCCAAATATTTCAAAAATATATATGGAATTTATGAGTCTTTAAATTCCCCCCACCATCAGGGTTTTCATCCTTGAAATCTACAATAAAACTAGGTGAACAAATGGGGGTATATAGTACATATTTGAGCCTCCCACTCCCATGTGCTCTCCTAGAGTTTCATGTTCTACAACGAACTCACACTTGAGAAATTGATCACCCACGACGGACACTCTCTTATCGATCCTCTATCTTTGTCGGGAACTCAAAAAACATTACCCCATCATATTTTTCCAACTTTCCCTAATGAATAATGTGTGAGAGATAATTTATGTACCTCATCATCTACGACACATGGAAAACATAATGAAAAAGGTGTGTTTATGGGGAAGAGCTAGTTGATACGGCCCATCACCTACTCTGATATGGATCTGGAAATGTCTAAATAACTTTAGAGATAGCTTGTGCCCCGTCTAAACCTCCTTAATCCTCTTTGGGGGTGAGACCCGTATTAATAAATTATCTCCCTCCACAAACTCAAATAGTCTTAGTCTCCTATCAGCATAAGACTTTTTTCTACTATGCACAATATTCATCCACTCCTAGATGATCTAAAATTTCTCAGTTCTAGTCCATATAGACTTTGGACACATACTTGCTAACTCACCTAGGTCTATCATGCATATAGGTGATCAACATTTTCTCCAATACAGTGCCTAAAACTGATCCATGGTGATGGTAGAGTGTAACCTGTTTTTGTATGTGGACTTTACCAGTGGCAGGTGGTCCTCCCAAATGTGGCCAAAATCAAGGAAACAAGGTTCAAGAATGTACTCAAGCGTTAGTATGGTCTGCTCCATCAGACCATATATTAGTGGATGAAAGTTGGTTCTCAAGTGTAGCTGAGTCCCGCAACCATCCTGTAATCCATTACACAAGCGGGATGTAAAACAAACACCTTGATCTAATACGGTAATCGAAGTATCCCCATTAAGTTGTAATATATCTTATACATAGATTCATTCCATTCTCTCTACAGATACCTTCTCTTAGATGGGTAGGAAGTGGTCCTACTTGGCAAGTCTGTCAATGAGTGCCCTAATGGAATTGTGCCCCTAGGATGTATGGGGTAGCCATGTCCCAAAGTCCATTAATATACCATCCCATTCCAATTCATACACCTCATGTGGTTGAGCTAAGACAAATGGTGCCAAATGCTCAATGTTCACCTGCTAACAAGTTATGCATCGTGAGATGAACTCTGCCACCACTTTCATCATCCGTATCCATCAGTACTGACACTAGATGTCCTGGTACTTATTCATCACACCAGAATGTACTACCAAAGGAATTTTATGTAACTATATCAACAACTCCTCTCGTATCATCATTGGTACCATAGTGTGTCCTCTAAAGAGGATGACTTTCCCCCCACCATCAGAAAATCCATCAGGAGCCTGTCGTGAGGTTATCTAATCATGTCAAGACTATGTGTCTACATCTGAATTCTATGCCTCCCTGATTCACTGATGAAGTGGGGGAGTAACTATCATAGACTATAGTTAAGATGATCCATCACTATCTACGATGGATAAATGCAATAGAGCTGGCTGCTCTTTCGCCTCACTCATCAAATATAGACTGGCCCACCTATTGAGTGTGTCATCCACCATGTTCCCCTTCTCAGGAGTATAGAATATCTCAATTTCATTGTCCTAGAGGAACTCTAGACATCGTCACAATATCAGGTTCAGGTTATTATGTGAGAAGATATATCTATGACTCTTGTGATTAGAGTAGACTATTAAACTTTCATCCACCAAGTTGTGTATCCACATCATCAAGGAGAAGACCACTATTGCTAACTCAAGTTCATGGGTAGCATAGTTATGATCATGTTGTCTCTACTATCATGAGTCGTAGGAGAATATTTCTCACTCCTGCACTAGGACACAAAATAGTTTGGTTCCTAATGTGACGCAAGAGACCACATACCCTACGTACTCATCTAGAGGACTCTAGAAGGGGGACCTCATCAGTATCTAACTAAGTTATTGAAAACTAAGCTGACATCTCCCCATCCACAAAAAAGGTTTTCCCTTATTTGTAAAATATAAAAATGGTGTCATAAATATAGAATGGTTGGGTTCAAATCCTTGGTTGTACCCATCAAATCCCAGAAAACTATGCACCTCAGTTACACTTCTTGGTGGCTCCCAAGAAAGCACTGCCTCTATCTTCACTGGATCCAATGCAACATTAGCCTACGTCATAACGTGCCCTAGGAAGTGGACTTCCCGTATCCAAAACCGACACTTTGAGAGCCTTCAATAAATATGGTTCTCTAAGAGTGTATCCGAAAGTATCTGTAGGTGAATGGCATGCTCCTCCTCCAACGCCATGTATATAAACATGTCTTCAATAAAGATAACCACGAAGCAATCAAGGTAAGGCTGGAAGATCCTATTCATGAAACCCATGAACACTATCGGAGTGTTGTTCACACCCAAAGGCATCACCAATAACTCAATGTACAAATATCCATCTGATGGGCATCTTTAGTATGTCCTCAACTCGTATACCCTGAGTTGATGATAGCCTAATATGAGGTCTAACGTTGAAAACCATCGAGCTCCCTTAAACTGGTTTAAGAGATCATCAATCCTCAAGAGTGGATACTTTTTCTTCATAGTCACCTAGTTCATGCACCAATAGTTGACACAAAGCCTTAAACTATAATTTTCCTTGTTGGTGAACAAAATTGGGGATTCCCATAGAGAAAAATTGATATTTAATAACCCCTTTCAATGCAAGTCATCAAATTGTACACACAACACATGAAGCTCCATGAGATCCATTCGATATGCTGGTGTAGATATAAGTGTCTTCATGGGGTACAAGTCGATGTAGAAGTCTACCTCCCTATGAGGATGTAGTCCTATAACATCATCAAGAACAACATCAACATATTGGTCCACCACTGTAGGATAACTCGGACACCTCACATCAACTACTCTGAGGTTAAGGAAAGACAACTGATGAGTGATCGACATCACCATCCTCCGATAAAGTCCTTCCTGAGTTTCAATGGTTCCCTTCTCACCGGTGAAGGAAAAATAGTCCCATCCTTGTGGAAACAACACACATTGAACCTAAAATAGTCAATCTGAGCATGGATCGTGGATAACCAGTCCATACCATAGATGAAATCGTAAGGCCTCAATGTTGCTACTAGGAGATCCCATCCAAAGATGTCGCCTCCTCGAGTACGCTCACATGGTCAAAACCAGTTTGTAATCATCAAATCCTCTCTTGTAAGAGTCTCTAACAGTAATCGATGAATAAGAGTAGTGGAAATGAATGATAGACTAGATCATGTTTCAATATGTACAAAAACAAGGGTGGAGTAGACACAATTCATTACTCGAATCATATTTGTAGCACTATGGTCATAGGCCATAGCTACATGAAGCTGAGCTCGTCGATGTCTACCTACTCCCAGGGGTCGAGGTGGAGCACATGGAGATGGGGGCAGTAGAACCTCAAATCGCCTCTCACCACTTGCTGCAAGGCCTAATCCTCTTCCACATCCACCGCCATGTGGACCTCCGCTATCGAATATCATCCTCTATAATGGTGGTCCCTCAACCGTATTCTGATTGTCGGTATATTGGGTTTGGTAGTCATGAGCCATGTGGCCCTACATTCTGCACGTGAATCATATTCTGCTCTTCTACTAGCATGATATACCTCATGAGTTATGCTCCTCTGGTCCTACATCCTGGGGTCATCCTCTAGAAGGTCTGGCCCACTTGGATCTCTATTTCATCTGCTTACTGCTTGCTGCATATGACTTGGATGCCTATCATCTGGTGGTGGCTCTCATCATCGGTTCCTTCTCAGATAATAAGCTCTACACCAATAATTCTCTCTCAAGCACTCTATCCAGCATCGAGATATTGAGTGATATCAATGATGCTCGGATATTGCACTAGAGACCCTGCCCAAAGTTCTAGGCCCTGAAGAAAGGCTCAACTATCATGTCGGTGGAGTGGCAAGAGAGATCAGTGAATCTTGCTGAGTAAATGGCTACTTTCAGGCTTCACTCATGTAAGTGTAGGATCTCATTAATAAGAATAGATCATAATGTCGCTGGAAGAAACACCTCACTGAAATGGCCTACAAATTCCATCCAGGTGAGTGCCGCATCATCTTGTAACAGGAGCATCAGGCTCCACTATCTCACAGTTCTACTCTAGAAGATTATATTAGCTAGGATCTCCATCTGATCTTCTGGTGTCTTAACTAAGCAAAAAACTCATGCCATAACCTCCAGCCAGTCCTCAACAACCTATGGATCTATCTTGCCTCGAATCCACAGAGGACTCTGCCACTGGATCTAGTGAAACACACTTGGTCAGAGTGCACCATCTACTAGTGGAGCTAGTGGAAACTGCTTCGCAATAGGTGGTGGTGATATTGGTGCCCCACTCAAAGGTTCTATCACTATAAGGGGTCCCTACACTGAATCCTCACCACTCTGTGGGCCATCATCATAAACTCTCTCTGGAATTCTGGCTGCAGCCTATGTGGTGGCATCGTAAACGGAAAATTGTGTTCCATGGTTAATAATTTATACATGGTGAGTTGAATCAAAAGTGATCAAAAGTAAAAAATTTCAAAAACAGACATAATCAGTGTTTTTATACACTGAGTGGAAATCAGAATTCAGGGTCCCAGTTTATGGATACGTCATCCGCCGCACCTACACTAGACACCATGAACTAAAAACCACACTTGAAACACATAACACTATTGCTCCATTGGAAAAATTGGAATCCTAGTTCTTCAGTAGAACAAACTCATCTGATACCACATTTTCAAAACCTGTCCCCCTGGGAACTGTGGCCTGACTACCCCAAACCCTATTTTCATAGGACTAGGGATAGAAACTAGCACTGAAAAGTCATTTCCCTAAAACATGAAGGCAGTTCCTTAAAACATGAAAGCACACATACCATGAACATGATAATATGAAAACCATGAATTAAAACTGTACTACCAAATGTGTGTACTAAATGTAAAGGGTCTAGAATAGAAGACCAACTAAAAGATAAAACTAAAATAGAAAATAGCTTTAATGATCGTTCCCCAAGGATCCTACCTAAAGGGAAAGTACATAAAATTTAACAAACTGTCCACATCAACTAGTCACCTTCATGTACCACCTGGTCCTAGATTCTAAAGTCTCATCCAAGCTACTAATCATTAGTACAAGACACAAAAAGGTGTGGGTGAACCCTGCGAAGGGGTGAGTATAACATTACCATGTAGGGACCCCGACACCCCACGATGGTCTATCATTATTCCACAATGAAAACCCACAATCATGATCTCAATCAAAAAACAAAAATCAAAAGGCTTAACTCAAACCAAGTATACAACTTAGAGTTTGGGAAAAAAAGATGCTCAGTCATAACCGATATCATTTTATTCTATTTGGAAGTTTCCACAACTGAACACCAAAGGAGTTGTTACATTATAGATCCACAAAGGGTCATATGTCTCTGATCCAAGATAGGACTTTCTAAGACAGATCATTGTCGGGTTGTGAACTGCTAATCCAAAAAGGGTCACTGTAATGCTGATCCACATAGAGTCGATATGATGTTGATCCACATAGGGATGTTATAATGCTGATCAACACATGGTTTTCATGATGATGATCCACATAGGGTATCTATGAGGTTGATTCCCACAGGGTCACTATGATTTAGATCCACAGAGGGTATGTATGATTCAGATCCACACAAGTTGACTATGATACCGATCCGCACATGGACTCTCTTCAATTGACAACCAGCCATAGGATTTTCCCCCACACGTTGCACTTGAGATTAGTAGTATATTATCCTATAGATATCATTCATGCCTCAAGAGACACAAAGTTCCTCAAAGGAGTAAACCAAAGGGCCACCATGTTGTTAGTGTCCAAACGTGATAGATGGGATGTCAATTGCATTCACGGACTGTGAGTTATAAGCATTTTAGTATCAAGGGATCTATTGGATTCCGGTTCGATCCATCCAAGATGTACTCCAAAATTCTCCAAAAACTCAGGTGGAGAACCTCAAAACACTACTTCATTCATAGGATTACAACAACATATACAGTTCATTAAACAAATGTATGGTTTGTGAGAT
This sequence comes from Viscum album, assembly GCA_963277665.1. Classification (NCBI taxonomy): domain Eukaryota; kingdom Viridiplantae; phylum Streptophyta; class Magnoliopsida; order Santalales; family Viscaceae; genus Viscum; species Viscum album. Next base: position 2,129,798,024 of record OY728119.1, read on the forward strand.
GTGGCCTTCTAAGCATATCTGGGCCAAAATGGGGTCCATGTCTGGGCTACCCCGGCCTGACCGACCCGACCCGCCCCGTCTTGGGCTGACTCGGCCGGTTTGGGTCTGACCTGGGTCTGTCCTAGACCGGCCCAAACCTGATGGACTGGACCAAGTGGGCAGGTCCACTGGCTCAGCCTACTGGGTCGTGGACCGGCCCGACACGCCGGGTGGCTGGTGCTTTCCACCAGCCAGGTGGCCTCCCCCCTTCTCGACAACGTAGCCATTCAACTAAATCAACCGACGGTGCCATTTGGCATCAACCTACTCTTAGTGGCACATGTGGTCCACGGTTCCCATCCACAAAAACTCTTCGTAACATCCCATGGAGATGCGCTGCCTTCCTCCGATGTGGCCTGCCGAGGGCCGACCGCCCCTACTGACCACTGCAGCACCTACTAGTGTTGCATGCATCTGTAGTTGGTGGGACTTCCATGGGCTACCGGGTGAGCTCCAATTGTCCCTTTTCCATTTTGATCACACCTACGGGCCTCCCTAGTTGTTATTTTCACTATGTGGCTCCCAGAATCAAGGTTTTTTCACGTTCAAAATTCCCTCCCAAAGAATGCGACCAAAACCATAGTAGTGGAGGGTCCAGGTCTTGTTGAGTTGGCTTGCTTCCTCCGTATTAGCATCATATCAAGTGTGTAGTAATTAAATAATAAAAGATAAAATGAACCTATACAATTATTCTGGGATTCATCATGCATATTTGGAATAAGGAAAAGATACAAATTCTCATTAATTAAACATAAAATTCCCCTACCTCAGATTCTGAGGAGACGTTGTAGTTGTGTAACAAGAATCAACATTTGATGAAGTTTTTCAGCGTTCATAATTTCCAAATTGATACATCCAATATTTTCATCCAAGCCTCTATTATTTGTTAGTGGAAGACGCCATGCTACTTTATCAGAAGTTCCTCACTTCCGTGTCAAAAAACCCAAGGTTGAGATTCATTTAAATAGAGGGAAGAGATTTAACACATCGTATGAATTAATGAGGTTTATCAATAAGTTTAAATTAATGATAATTTTTACTCTCAACATTGTGGTTTCAAAATAAAAGAGTCAATAAATTAAATGGCATGAAAAACCAGCGGTCCCGCCACCATCTCTCAACAGTTGGTAGAGAAATAATATAACAATTTATGTAATTTCATTATTCATCAAAATGTTTGTAAACCTATCTTTTTTTTCCGACCTACTGTATTCAAAGTTAAGACTCCCACAACTGAATCCCAGAACTACATATTTAACGGTGCCATCAAATTTCTATTCTTATCACCATTTCAAATGTTATAAATTTCTGATCTCACGTTTACTATGTGTATCTAAAACAGTTCAAAATTCATTTCTGGGCACACTGGGCCTCAGAATCCAACGTTGTCAATTTTTTCAAAATCAAAATGACCCCAAATAATTAATAACATTATATAGAATTTCAGGGTCTTTAAAAACTAGAACCACTTGGACATTGGGGGAGTTAGTAATAGATTTTTTGTTAGATATTTTTGAGATACAAGGATTTTTGGGTTCATGTATTGTGGTGGAGAGGTTTTATTTATATGTTAGGGGAGCTGGGTTCATGTGATTAATTTATTGATTATTTTATATTAAAAACCTTCCATATAGAGGTGAAATTAATTTAAATGTAATTGGATTGTAATTAATGTTTTAAATGTCGGTTAGGTTCAATCCACACCTCAGAAAACCATTAATTTTTTTTAATTTTTAGATATGTTATGCTTTCAACTTTTAACTTTATCTCTTATGAAAATTTCACTTTTACTGCGGTAAATAATTATTTTTACCAATTAAAATATTTATAAAAAAAATTGAAATTGACCATAAAACCTAATTTATAAATTTTTCTTCCAAATATTGAATCCATTTTAACAAAATAAATTCACTTAATTGGTAAAATTAGATTTAAAATTAATTCTATAGACAAAACTAAAAATGGGTTTCCAAAGTGAATTGTTTAAAAGGTTGAAATGATTTTATATCTATTTTAATCATCAAATTGACTCCTATGACTAAATAAGATTAATCAATTAAAAATTATTTTAATTATACTCTGAAAAATTTAAAAGGATAACCTATCTGTTTAAATAAATTTGATGAAAATGTAGTTTTAAATTAAAATACATTATTTTTCACTATACTGAACAAATTAATTTTATCATAAATATACCAAAATATCCAAAGTAAAATACGATGTCCTAGTTTAAAATAATATGTTTATTTTGTCAAAAATAACTTATAAATTTGTAAAAATAAATATTTAAGATCGGTTCTTCATCAAAAGGTGTTTAAACACTTTTTTTTAAAAACACTCATTTATCCATAAAATTGAATTTGTTCTTATTTCATGTCTTGAAAACAAATAAGATGAATATTACACATTACGTTGAATATATTACATATATATTTTATTAATAAAATAAATAAAGAGGGATTTTATTATTTTATAAACTCGTTATTTTTCATTTAAATAGTTTTTCAGAAACATCATTTCCATTTAATTAAAAATGGTTTTATTTCCATTTATAAATAATTATTCACAATATAATTAATTAAATTCATGTGTAAAAAATATTTTAAAAAATCAATTAATATAGTTCATTAAAACAATTTTAATTTCTAGGTTAAAAGGTAACATAAAAATTCCTAAGTTCGATGTGGCGTATTACATACGCTATCGAACACATTGTATTCTTTCAAAAACATTTTATGTTACACAGATTAAGGTTTATCATATTGTTAATCATGTGTTATCAAAATATATCACCATACAAATTAATTAATTTTCTTAGTTATCTATAACATTCAACATATGCCTTCAATTATTTAAATAAATTAGGAACATAACAATACCTATATGTTTCATTATTATTATGACCAGAATATCATTGATATAAAAATTATGTAATATAATTATTGAATCCTAAGACATAAAAACTTAAATAATTCAAAATTAATGAATGGAATAATATAGGAAATTGATTGGTCTAATAGTTAACACTTTCATTTGATAATTTTATTGGATAATACCCAATTTCCCAATAGATAAAGCATTGAATTACACATCAATTCATTAATCTATGGCCTTTATTTTCACAATAAAAACATCTTCCCCTTCCATTGAGGAATTATACTGAATGTGACTTCTAATAATATTAAATTGAATAAAATTGAACATTATTTAATTTGTGGTAATTACCACATGAACATTCATAAAATTGTATCATCCACTTAATTAATGCATTAAGAAACTCACCAATGTTTATATTGTTAATCACATATCCTAATACAAAAAATAGGCATAATCACAACGTTCCCCGTCCAATTATAATTGTATTTAGTTTCTCATGAAGAAAATTATTTCATTTTCCATCACATTCACTGTATATATGAGTCCACCTAGTTCCAGCCAATTTATTGATCAAAAAACCATATTGTGGGATAAAATAATAATACACTAAAACCATTAAATAATTAAATTTCATTTATAGTGTGAATAATGTGACCATATTTCCAATCTGTGACATAATATTTTTAACTTAGTTCATTCAAGATCATCATTTATTAAAATTCTTCATAATGGTTCATATATAACCTTTTAATTAATCAAAACATATATTTCAAGAGTGAAAAACTTGATGCTCTGTAAAGGCACAATCATCATGCACAAGAATTATGATTGAGATATATTTAACTAATAATTTTCAGGTTTATTACAAATGGATGAATATATTTAAAAAAATCCAATTTTAGTTTCTAGATATAGATGAAGTGATAGGAAAACCATATAATATATACCTTATAGAAACATTATGATGAAGTCCTACACATTGGCTTATCCTGAAAGTGATTCATAGAGTTATGTTTCCAACTATATGCATTCCTAAAACAAGTTTACAGGGTTTCCACTAAACCTTATTTGATGAAATATATAAATAAAATATCCTTATTCTCCTTGATATATTGTTTACATTATTATATAGGCATTAGATATAAGCGATCTCATCCAAATGGATAAAATAGATTAAGAGTATTAGTAAAAATTATATGTACCTGAATGTCACATTACATTTGAAAACATTAAATTCAAAATAGTATTTTCTTTGTTACCATCATTGTTCTCTCTATATAATATTTTCCAATATCATTAATAGTTCTCTTATTATTTTTTTAGGGAATGGAAACAGAAGAAATTGGTGATACCATATGATCAGTTAAGGGATGATATGAAAAAAATAACATTGAATAAATAAGGGTTGAATAATATGGTCAGAATTAATGATGATAAATTAATGTCATAGAAATAATTAAATCAAATTAAGAATTATCCATGAAATCATAACTATTAAAATAATCAAATATTCCTCATTAAATGATTTCATAAGGATGGAATGCATAATGTCAGACATATTAAACATACTGTTGAGGCCTCATTTTAGGACATATATATAAATGGGTAAGGTCCAAGACAAATATCCAACCTTCTTTCCTCATGATACCAATAAATTCATCTATGGGATACATAATTATAGTCCACATACATTACTTAATAAGTAAAACTCATTTATCAAATGAATAAACATTACAACAAAATCCACATGACTTAAAATCAATAACTATCCATATTAGAATAACTTGATACAGAATGTTAATAATTTTCTTATTCAAAATTAATATATACCATCTAGGGAATTTATTTTGGATATTATCGTCATATTATATCTTATGTGGATTATATGATTCATTAATGGATGTGTACATGGATGAAAATACTATAAAAATATCCTCATAGATTTTCTTAAGAAAGAGACTCTTTTCACATTGAAATCACATATGAAAAATATAAATATTTACCTAGTATTATGAAAAAAATATTATTTGAAAAGAAAAATTAAGAATTTTTTTTGAATCTTCAAATCATTTTCTGGTCATGATAGTGGGAAAGTTTTTTCCTAGTTTTTATGTTAAAAAAGATTCCTTCCATATTTGTTATACATGTAAAAGGTGACCAATTTGAAAAATAACAAGAATATACATTTTTAACATTTGGGTAAAAATTAAAAAATGGGAAAAATGTATTTAATAAGTCATCATATACTTTTAATAACATTATTTATAATATTATAAGTAATATATGGACATAGTAATAAAAAATTCCCGACTAATAGAAAAACAAATTTGGTTTCCCGTAAAAATATTATTTCTCATATTTGAGTTCATGAAAAAAATAAATAGAATGGAATGTTTTAATTTAAATAACTTTCCATAGGAGATGTATATTATTTTTTAAAGATATAAATAAGACATTACTCCCTTAGTGTAGACTTAATCATTTTAAAACCCATAGAATGACGAGATTATGAAATAAACCATTACCTTATGCTTGACTTCAATAATATGTGTATACACTCTTTTATAATAAATAAATATTTACTAAAAATAAATTCGAGAACCATACCTACATATTTAATTCATTATATTATTTACTTAAATCCTTTTATCACATGTTTATTATAATTAATTATTAAAATCTCCATTACGTGGGATAACTACTTAATTTTTCACGTATAAATTATTTAACATGTTTTGATCATTATAATTTTATCTGGGATCCATAATATCAATAATTATAATCATGATATATATATAAAATATATTCATTGTATATATTTTTATAATCATCGATAAAAGTAATATAGAAAAATGAATTACATTGTTCATGGAGACGGTAGTTTATACATACACATAAACGTTTTTTCACTTCTTGATGGATAAAAATAATTAAAGTAAAAATAATTCACCATTAATGAAAAATCATTATATCATATATTATATATATTAATTAATTCTTTCCTTTTTACAATCCATATAAATCATAAATTAATAATTAATCAAATCTCTTTATAAAGGTGGTAGTCAAAACGTATGCATGACCAACGTTATCATTTTCCATCAGATGGGAAGGTAATAAGGTAGATATCATTTTATAATTTCAAAAGGATAATTATTTCCTTAATATCGTATATATAAATATTAAACCCTTAATAATAATAATCCATGAAAGACGGTGATGGATAATGAATAATATCAATAAGTGGAGGTGGTAATCCACATCTATGCATGTGTGATACTTCTACTTTCTATTTTCTTGAAATAGGGTAGATAATCTTGGTGTTGAAATAATAATAAAATATTATTATATTTTGAATACATAATTTATTATTTTTGGATAAATACCATATATTCATAGGAAGTAAAACAGTAATTAAAAAATAAAGTGATCCGTTGAGATAATTACCTCTTCATTGACATAACATCATAAGATATCCACTTAAGTAACATTAGGTTGGACTTTTGGTAAGACAAAATCCTATATAATCTATACATGAAATTTTAGGATTGATTATTTAAATGGATCAAAATGAGGGAAGATGTTATGGGAGGAGGTTCCCTTTTATAATTGTGTTGACTGGAATACTTATTTTTTCAATGTTTTAGAATATTAACAAATCCAATTTTTGAAAAATGGCTCCAAAATCAGAAATATATTAAGGATATGAGGTTATATTATAAATGAAACAATCAAATGGAGTACAAGGACGTTTTCAGGTCATTTTAACCATTTCCCTTCCAGATTTATCCTCAATGAAAATATTTTAACAATCACCATGTTAATGACCTTTTCGATGTTAAAAGGTTAATGTTTAACTTATTTGTGAATAATTGGATCATTAATATCCAATGGATGAATTTTATAATAATAATTATCCTACTTGTTATATTTCAATATTTTTTTCTGATTTTTAAATAATTAAATAAAATATTATTTTTCAAAAAATATCATGACAGTTTTTTTTAAAACTATTCATTTTATTTGAATTTAATTATATGATGATAAATATCATATTTTAATATAAATGCTTCAAAAATATGTAATATTATATATTCTTCTAAAAATTTATTATCATAATAATTCAACCAATTATATTTAATATAAATATTATATAAATCATTAATTTTATTTTTCAATTAATTGAATAAATACAATGTATGCATTGCATAAGAATATAAGATAATTATTCAATAAAAAATTTATGATAAATTAACAAGAAAAAATACATATATAAATTAAAATATAAAAATAATATTATCCACTTTTATCCTTATGGAAACATTTTAGAGATTAAAGTAAAAATGAAACATTTCATTTTTATTGTTTTCCAAATGAAATATAATGGTCAATATCAAATAAAAATTTAATGAAGTGACCATATTTTTATGAAATGGATATAAATTGACCAAAAAATCATAAAATTGGATAAAGGAAAGCGTTAATGAAATTTCAAAGCCTTATCCCATTTTAACCCTATTTTGTTGATTTCACCCTTACTAAGATGAAAAATATTTTTTAAGGTTACGTTCCATAATGAAAAAAATAAAAGGAATGTATTTGAATATTTTTATAATACTTATTCAAAAAATTTAAACTATTTTTCAATATTAAATTCACAAAAATGACATAATTCAATTTATTATTAGACTCAAAAAATGAGATGAAAGGTGGGATTTTAGAAAAAAATTGTTTTCTAAAGTATAAACAGTTTTATACATAATACATCATAAAATCAATTCCAATGGCCTCAATTATATTATTAATAATATAAATGATCATAGGATACGTTTTATAAAATTTTACAAAAATTTATCTTTTTTAAATTTTTTAAACAAACAAGAATGTTTTCAATAAAAATCTTTATCTTTTCACTATTCATTGAAAAATTTATATTTTCTAAAAATAATCAAAAATATATGCTTAGATAATATGGAAATTATAATTAAAAAATAAATTTCATTTTTTCAAATACATATTCTAAAATTTGAATAAATTAATTAATTATTCTATCAAAACATTAACAAAACATTTTTTAGGGAAAATGTATTTTTCAATAATATAAGAGATTTAATAAAAATTTAGTATTTATTTATCATTATTTTAAATTTATCTAAATTTTTTATATATAATTTTGAAAAAATTGTGTGTCCTATTCATTATGCTAATTTAACGGCTATGTTATAATGGTATACTATATTAAAATTCATATAGGCTCTGGGTTGTGTGTATTGTAATCTATCAAGATATTCATAATTTATTTGATGAGAAATATATCCCAAAATATTGAGGTGTTACATGTGACGACAACTGATTAAAAAACGAAATGGATAGTTTTAAAAACTATATGGAGGTTGTTTTCCCCTTAAAAGGCCAGTGTTGGTGGTATTTGATGCCATCATATATGGGTTGATTCTCACCATTTAGGTAGGGGTCAAAAGGTTTGGTTATTGGAATGACAAGTATCACTGTGCCATGGGTTCATTCCGACTAAAAATACAATATACATCATTCCACCCAAGAAGTATATGAATAATGTAAAAGATCATCATGTCTTGATGATCATGGGTGGATCCTATTATATTATGAGATATTCAATGTTTTTTATTTATGTTTTTTCATACAATGGTATATGTATGGATAGAAGTTAGAGATAATGATGGTGGTGGCCTACAAATTTCATACTCAAACCCTGCATTGGCCATATGATGAGTGTGTCTAAATTATGGTTTTTATAATTATTAATGTAAAAGCTTCAATACAGGTAACATAGTATATCAGGATTTAAATATTGTGTATAACATGATATAGATTTTTTAATATATGATGGATTGTTCCTCAGTGTTGATTTCATGGTTTATTTTGTATATTTTTTATGTGTATAAATATGGTCAACCCATATGAAATCCTCTTCACTTTAGTGTGACAGAATAACACAATAAATGTTTATAAAACTGTTTGTATATATTTTAAGACTTTTTATTGAATTTATTTTTTCTAATATTGTGCTATTATTGTATTATTTTTATCATTATTATTATTATCATTATTATCACTAGAGTGTGTAGCTTCTCTAAAATTCCCCCACAGACCCTCGCTGTGAGTGGATAAAATTTCAAATATAGAGAGTCAAGCCTAAGGACATTTGTCACACTAGCGGTTTTGGAATTATTGAGTGGTTATAGGTATGTGGGTCATTATAGAATTGGGAAAGGTTAGACTATCCCACAATGAGTTTGAGTGTACTCCAAATATTATTACCAAGTTAATCATGTTTTATGAATAAAAATATTTCACCATAAATGAGTTCAAGAAAATTTTAATGGTTTTTTATAGGTAAGTCTTACACCAAGAATAATGATATCACTCTGTGATATGACCTAATCATATTTCAAATATTTTATTTATATTACATGGTAAATTCTCATGTTGTGAAGAATAAATCTCATACCATACAAATGAACTTAGATTGATTAAATTTATTTTTTCCAAATGGCACTGATGCCCAAAAGTAAACCAACACACAATGACAGGGTTTAGAATTAGAATATATTCAAAAATGCACACTATGATTTTAGAGTAATTAAAAATGAGTTATTGAGAAGATTTGGTATATTTTTTAATAACATCCCATCATAAAAGTGGAAGTCAGGGAGTGAATTGATGATTTTCTATATTTGGTGACCAGATAAGTAAAAACTAAAAATTAGGGAGTTGAATTATCTTATTTAAAATAATTCCATTTAAAATGGTACACATATATTTATATATAAAAATATGTAAATATATATTACTAAAGTATGGGGAATATTTTCTTTGAAATGATTAAAAATCAATTCCTCATAAAATATAATGAATATAGAATAGGGAACATAATTCTTAAACTAGTACTATAAAAAGATAAATAGAATAATGGAGAACATATAGACCATGAGTTGGATAGAATAAAAAATTAGGAGATCAAGGGGATTGTCTCATTGGAAATATTGTGATGATATTAAAGTTGAAAAAGGTGAGTTAGATTTATACATCATTGAGGTGTAGTAATATTACCTGGTTTGTGAAAATAGAAACTGATAACTTGGATGAGATGTGAGTACCCTACTTAATTGAAAGTATTAATCATTATAACATTGTGAGGGTTATAAATATAGAGGTTATGTGTGTCCAATCATAATTATTAAATTAGTTCTCTTAGTTTTTCAAGTGCATCGCCACATTATCATTACATGCTCCAAGGATTTTCTCTGTTTGGGTGCACAATATTAAATTGTACTACCCTTTATTTTCTTCATGTCCCTTTATAATCAGTGTGAGATATATTTTATTTCATTTAATAATGGAATAATATAATTTTAAATTTAAAAAAAATCAAAACAGTGATTGACTCCCCCCAACTCTGGGTATTTACATTTATGGGGACTAAAAATTGGAATGAATGTTAAAAGTTACTAAATAGTTTATATCTCATTGAAGCCACATAAAATTTCATCAACCATAAGTGGAATCTGATATTTGACAATAGTAACATTAAAATTTGGAAGAATCTAAGTAATTTCTCTTTTGATTCATTGGTAATGGATTTATACACAACTACTATTCAGGGGATTTTAATTAGCATGGATAATGTAGTATTTTCCAAAAGATATTGAATGGAACATGATGTCAACACCAAAGGAGTTAAAATATTGTTAAGAATATTTTCCAATTCTATATACATAATGTTTATGTGGTGTAAATTGTTAAACACAATGTGGGATAAAATTATCAGTAGTAATAATGGATATTCCAATGTACATAAACCTAAAAAATGGGTTTTAACAATTAAATAACATGATTTTGGGATACACCCAAATGAGATCGTCGATTCATTTGTTGATTGAGATAAAATTATTAAGGAAGATTTTTGATGACCTTGAGAAACTCTGGAGGATGTCAAAATCATTGTGGAATTATAAGATTACAACCACAACATTTTAGCACAAAGGTATTAGGGGACATATATAAGGATCCAAATAAAGTAACATTGGATAGTATTCAGAGCATTGTTATTGCATTTGAGAATGGAAATTATGAAAACAAATCTATAAAATAGAATAGTTCTCTAGAAGTTGTGTAACACATAATTTTTTTATGTTCTTTTAAATGGATAATATGTTCAATCATGCACACCATATTAAATACCAAGCTTAACGTGAATTGTGATATACTATGAATAATATGTTTATTTAAATATGTTCAATATAACATAGTAGTTGGTTTGATTGGTATGAATAAGAGTAGGATAATTTTGAAATATAGTTATAGAATTATTAGTTTATGTAAAAACATTATTAATGAATAATAAGTAAGAACTCAATTATTATAAAAAAAGTAGATCATATAATAATACAAAATATAAATTTCATGAAAAAGGTATATCTCTTAAAATTTTATATCAAATAAAATTATATTAATAAATATATATGAATTAATTAACTTAAACATATAAATAATATATTTAATAAAACAAACTAACATTCTTATAATTTTTTTATGATATTAGGAATGGTTATAACTCCATTTTATACATCAAAAATACATTTTCATCCAAAATGGGTTTTGTTTCATTTTTTGAACATATATTATGATTAAATTAAAAAACATTTAGAAATTTAATATTATAAATTTACATCATTTTGGGAATTATTATTTAAAAATAATACTACATTTAATTTTTATATTTTTGTGAAATGGTTGGATTTTGGTGAATAGTGAAAATCATGATTTTCTAAACACAATCATTTATTTAATTTGATTCAAAGAAATCTAAATTTTATATTTTGTTTTGGATTTGATTTAATGTCACATAAGATTATTTTTATTTAATATAATTCAATTAATTCTATCAGAATCGACATTATACATGATATTTGTAAAAACATCTTTATTCCTTAAAGTGGAATTTTTCTAAAAAATGTTATTTTTTCATTTTTTGAACATATAAAAAAAGTTGTTTCTTCTAATTTTGTGTATTAATTATTGGATAATTAGTTTAATATTTTTAATAATAAGGGTTAAATTTAGTAATAATGTAAATTTTTTGGGTTAAAATGATTAGTAACCATTATTAAAATGTTATCACAGTGATAATGAGTTAACTAAGTAAATTAAGGTTACGACTGTGTCATAATATAAATAAATCATTTAAATTCTTATTGAACTATATTATTCCTATCCATTCAATCCATTCTTTTAAAATATTTAATATGTTTCCCTCTTTTCATTGATTATAATCATTATATTATTTACTGTAAAAGATAATTACAAAATGTCCCTCTCCATATTTTAATATATCTAATATGTTTTAGTAGAGAAAAAAGAAGAATTTTATGGTTTAAAATTTTATTTTTAATATTTTTAAATTATGATTATGATAGTAATTTTAATAATTTTTATTGATGGTGTAATTAGCTTGAATGCTTATGTAACACCGACCGAGTAAAATATATTAAATATACAATAAAGTAATATATATTTGATGAATTATTGTGTTATTTGATTTTATTGGAATATTATAATGTATAAGTGGTAGTAGAATATTTTTTAAATGAATTATATTCTTATCTTGAAATGTTTAAAGTCAAGTTTGGTGAATAGTCGCGAAAAAGACTATTAATGGTATATATTGTTTCAGAAGAATTTTTAATCAATTAAAAATTCATAAACCCCTTTCTAAACTCAATATGAAGGTAAATTGTGGATAAAATCATTCACATTTCATGTATGTTCAACTTTTAGTTTTTACAATTACATTTATGATCCTTATAGATAGTACAATTTGTTATCATGTTTTTGTTAAAAGAGTTAATATGGGGGTGAATCTAAGAGATAATGTTTAAAATACCTCTTAAGCATGATTTAATTTTAAAGATATAATTTATTTAAAAATTATCCTCATTATCATTAAATATATTTCAAAATTATCTAATTCAAATTAGTTATTAACATATTATATATTAATATTTCTTTTATTTATAAGATTGCTACTCACCGAACTTAATCCAGTGTACCTCTTATACTCTTTCACTCACACATATTGAAAAGTTTATATAGTCCAATGTCTACACTAATACCCTCATGTAATTACTCCCTATTTCCATGAGGTTATATTCAAATAAAACTAACATTTTATAAGGAATAATGTGTATTCCAAAGGAGGTTTTTATAAGAAGAGGTAAAACACTTGACTGAGTATTTTCATCTTTATTGCTTCTTCCACAACATTAAAATATTCAATTTTATTGATCATATAATTAAATAAAAATATTAAATAATATTAAATGTTATTTTAATGATTTAACAAAATTTATTCATTTCCTTTTTAATATTTTGTGAATAAGAAATGCGGATTATTGGTACTTATGGACTACTAAATCCTTGAAGCGATGTGTTACATTTATCATCACCAGATTTCAAGGATGTTTATTTTGATATATTTAAAGAATAAATAGTATATTAAGTAAAAAATTATTTTTCTATAAATATATTTTATTACTTACCATCCCAATCTTCAATCTGCAGAAAAATGATTACATCACATGTGCATATGTGTGAACATCCACCTATTTGATGGAATGTGATTTTTTTTTCTTGTTCACCATAAATGGATGTTTATAAAAAAATTAATGTATAAAAAATAAATTTTCATGATTATGATTCTATATATAATAGAACCATGATCCATTTGACCATAAGTAACCTACCATCATTATTTGGGCCTTATGAACTAAACATCATCAAAATGACCGAGGTGAAATTAATTGATTTAGTGGAAATATAATACATGTTAATAAATGAATTAAAAAATAATATTATCAAGAAAAAAATGGAAAATGATCTTAAGATATTAAATATTTAATATACATTTATCATATAGGACCTAAATATTTCACATGGCGAGTTAGACTTGATGAAATTTATTTCTCATGTCAATTTCATTTCATGAGAACTCCTTCCATTTTAGACAAATAATTTTTTTTGTAAATACTACCATATAGATTTAATTTATGATTTATTTACGAAAATTAAATAGTTTTATAAATAATTTTAATTTTCTCTCCTTCAATGATATTTTTATTCAAAAGTTATCAAAGTGGTAAGGGGGTTTTCTTTATAACATTGTCTGAAATGATTTAGTCTATTTTTCATTAATTTCCATGTTCTTTAATATTTTCTAAAGTCTTATATTATTTATGATGTAAATTATTTTTAAAGGTCACAATCAACTACTTTATAATTTTTTAAAAATGGTTTTAAATATAATTTTTTGAACGTTTCTATTATGAGTTGCTTTTGATTTTTTTTTAAAAGTGAAAAAAATTAATGTTTACTGGATGACCTCATTTTCTAACCACCATAGATTTTATTCATTATATTGATTAATCTATAATATAACATGGTTTCTCAATGAAAATTATATTCCTAGTATTCTAGGAATTTTGTTTAAATCAAAATTTCTTATTGAAATGGAAATTTCCTGTCATTTTAATGAGATAACTCGAGGTGTTACTGTTTATGGGATAAAATTTCAATTTAACTCTTTTTTATGGTTACATTCGAAATGATATGTTATTTATTCATCATACGGATCATGGATATATTATAGTAATGATGGGTGAGACTAATATAACACTGAAGATGGGTGATCCTTATATAATAATCCAATGCATTGGGTAGTATGGAAGAGTTTACTAGCTATATGTTACTCTTAATAGATATGAGAAATACATTTATAGGAAACCATTGTAAATATTCTAGAAATATTACATATAATTATAATGCCACAAGGGACCTACATGGTATTCTTCCAATGGGTTTTCAAGGAAATATATTTATTTAAAAAGATTAAAAATTAATTTTTAGTTATAAGGATATTTTATGAATTTGTTAAAGTTAAAAGGACTTTTTTCCATAGACATAACTGATTTTACAAGATTCTCCAATAAACCCCCATGATAATGACTTGTTAAACATTAATAATTATAAATTGTTATTTTTTGAAATAATTAATCAATTACGTATTTTTCATGGATGAGTTTAGGAATAATTTAATTTGATACAAATTATGAAAAATGAAAACAATATTATATACTTTTCAGGTTTACAAATGGCATAATGGGTATATTTTCTATTATATCCCTTAGTGAAATTTTTTCACACAAATCTTTCGTAAATATTTTTCATATGGCCTAATGATGATTATGAAATATATAAAGGTCCATATTTCTACTATGTAGATTCATATTAAAAGAGGAAAACATATTTTTTTAAAAAAATAAAAGTTAAAATTTAGGAATCTTATTTTTGATTGAAATAAAATTTTAATTTATGTTTAAACATTATTTAAAGGGTTTTTTTTGTAATAGTTAGCCAAAATTCTATAAAACTACAATCCCAAATAATCATTGGAATATAAGAAAGTGAAGTATTTATTATTAACCCATAATGATGGGTTTTTAATGTTATGGTATGTTATAGTGTGTATTTGAGAAAATGTGTGAATTAAATCCTTAGGATATAAAAACTCATATCTCAATAAAATTTAATTCATAATTTATTATATTGAGTTACACTTAATAAAACCATAAAATATAATAAGGAATTGTGTATTTAGGCAATTAGGTACCTATAACATTAACATTAAACATGGGTACAACATCATTTTTTTAAACTATTTAAACCCCACTTTTATTCTCTATATCTTCTAAAATTTCTTAGGATAACATGGGGACATACATAAGAAAGGGGTGATCTATAATAACTAGTAAGGTAATAAAAAAATACTATCATATGGTAAAGAATTACTTGTGAATCAAAGGGATTATCAAGGTAACATAACATGGTTGATAATAAAAATATTGAACAATGATGGGTGATATACATGATAACTTAATAGGGATATGGGAATTTTGAAACAACATGAAACATGAAATAATAAATATAAGTAAGGTTTAAATGAGAAGACAACATAAATTGTTTTTCATAGAATAACCTATCATTCCCCATATATTGAATTTCATTAGAGGAGTACATTACCTAATACATTAGAGAGATGTATAAATCTGGACCAACCAATTTCATTTATATCATGTACATGTATAAGTGTGGTTCATATATCACTAAAAAATAGGCATTTAACAGGGATAGAATTTATTAGCACAAGAAAAATAGGCATAGAATATCCACCTTTTTCAGTTCTAAAATAAGCACCAACGAAGGAAGACCTTTATCACTGATATATAAAAGTGCTGATAAAGGATACTCTTTATCAATACATTTTGTTTACTGTTGTCCACATTAATCAGATATTTATTTTAGTCTTGATAAATATTACCCTGTATTTGGGCATTAATTTTACTATTGACAAAAGATACCCTTTATGAGTTCTAATAGAAAAGAAATAATAAATAGTAAACATCATCCGCAGTTTATTAGCTCTTATAAGGGTTAAAAAATAAAATTAAAAAACTAACAATTTCATTAATTGAATAATTATTGTTAAAAAAGTTTAAACACACACATATATATATATATTAAAAATTATTAAATATTACATGTTAAATATATAAATATGTAAAATAAATAAAATGAAATAAATAAACAATTAAAAAAATAAATGAGTAATTCTGAAAAAATTTGAAACAATTTATTATTTAAATAATTTATGATAAAAAGGAATAAATTAAATATATATATATATATATATTTATTTATTAATTAATGATTGATATTATATATTAAATGCAGATATATAAATAAATATATAATTAAAAAAATGAAATGAAATAATTACAAAATATTTTATACTTTTTATAATGAAAAACTTATTTTTAGAAATAAAAAAAGTATAATATATATATTTTAACTAAAAATAGTAATACATAATATATATTAAATATATATATATATATATATGTGTATTGAATAAATTGTTAATTAAAAACATATTAATTACTTATTCATTTTTAATATTGTTTGATTTTTCAATTTAACATATATCCCACATTGATTGTTACATTAATTTCACATGAATATATATATGTAATTAAAGTTGTTTGTATGAAAACACACACAAAAAAATATTCATGAAATTTATAGAAACACATAATCCGAATATTTATATACATATTTTAAATTTCAGTATATCTTATAATTTCAATGTTATTCTGATAAATTTAATATATATTTTATTCAATAAATTTTATTTATTAATTTTTAATACTATTAGACTTAAGGCATTCATTTTTAATTTTTTAATTTTTTTTAAATTTGAACATTTTATTTGATTTATTTTTATTTATTTATTTGTTATGTTTTAGTATTTTTGATATGTATTCAACACTACTTTAATATATATTTAAATATCCATATTTTGTATTTTCACTTATATTTGAAAAACATGTATTTAAGATTATATATCCACTAAAAATTTTAACAATATATTTGTAAATAATTATTTATATATAAATATATTTAAAAATGTCATTTTAATATATTTATAAATATTATTATTAAGTAAATGATAATTTTTAAATAAGAATTTATATAATTATAAATAAATATATATTTATTTAATAATTATAATATTATAATAAATATATTTTAATTAATCCTTTTTCAGTGCTCAAATTTTAGCAATGACAACGATCAATGTTTATCAGTCCTAAAAAGCACAGTAAAGAAAATTATCAGCGCTTATCAATTTAATGCTGAAAAGGGGATCCTTATCAGCTCTTTTCTAAAAGCATTGTTTAAAGTTATCTGAGTCAATTTAAAGGAACCCTAACTGGTACTCACCCATCATGATTCTGAAGCACTCGTGGAACTCCTCGGATTCTTGTGCGCCTCCACTGTGATCCATCAGACAAATCAAGGATAGAATCCAATGTATATTATTTTCTACTTTTCATATGTCATTTTTTAATCATTTGGGATCCACATTTTTCATCTTTACACTATTCTTATCCTTGATGAACCCTATATCTCATCTCCTCACTACTGCATAAGGGACTCCTCTATTCATTATAATGGCCTGTTAACAAGACTAATATATGTATTTCTACCTCTTGCAACCACACTGAGAGACCTAGTGCAATTTAACATCCTACTACAAGGAGGAATTTGTGCATTTTAATGTCATGAAACCAATATGATAGATGTTTTGAAGATTAATTTCTTTATTAAAGAATGAATTTGTATGGTTTAACATCTTCTAACATGGATGAGATATAGAATGCAATTTAATGACAGGCTTTTAGGATGAATTCATACAATTTATCATCTATAATATATGACGGGAGACACTATTCTTTTTAACATTTTTCTTCTAGGATTATTTTTTTGTTTAACATCATAAAAGCATAACGAGATCCAATTAATAAACACTATGTAAATTTTACATGAGAAATATTGTATTAGTATGGGATTTTACTTGTTCCGCATCCATTGTGCCCAATTTGCATGCCCAGTTTTGTGGATCATCATGGATTGGTTTTTTGAAAGGTTTTCTAGAAAGATGAAAATGATTTATATAATTGGATTATCTTTAATATAATTGGTTATTATATTGTCAAAAGTGTCCTTCTAAGAATTTGGTTTGATATTCAAAATAAAAATAGTTGATTTCAATGAGGGGATTCTTGTTTTGATATAATGTATGTCTTGTGATCCATTTTTTTGGCTCGAGATGTTCCATTCAGTTGTGTTTCATATTGATTCTGAACATGATTTTATGATTTTGTTTGTTATTCAGAATATGGATCCTAGAAAGTTCTATGAAGATTCTTGTGGGTCTCACCCTATTTCTAGTTCTCCTCAGTTATTCCATTCTAACATGTAAATCATTTTTCATTACAGGTGGTGATGTGGATTGAGGAAGTTGAGAATCTCTTCAGAGTGTTTGGAACTCCCAATTTTTTTAGAGCTCACATTGTTCTCGGTCTTCTTGGAGGTCCCGCTTTAGAAAAATGGGTGTTATTTATCCAGAAATGATGGAATTTGGGATGATGTTTGATTATTTTATATCCCCATATTTTTTTACAGTTTATACCTAAGGAGATGAAGATGATTAAAATGGAAGTTCTAATGAGTGTCCAACAATGTCATCGAACATTGAATACTTATGTTGAACAATTAAAAAAGAGTTTGTTTCCATTTGTCTAGAGGTGGTGTTGCAGGATCTATTGAATTATTCTCTATTCATTGTTGGTATTCATCCAGAGATCATGGATCAAGACCTATCCTCCAAGGATCTCAGTTTTTAGATGTTGGTGGGGAAAGCTTTTTTGTTTTCAGGTTCATTTTGATTGATTTTTTTTTCTGAAATCATGGTTGGGGTTTTTGTAGCGTCAGTGACTCCATAGCAACCTTTTCATTTCTCACTAGCCCCCTTCTCACTTTGTAGTTCATCTAATTAGGAATATAGTGAGGTTTCTTCCGAATCATTGATCTTGTTGGCTCTAAGCCCAGAGTAGTGTTGCTGGCATAGATCCGCTCTAATCTCTTCAATAGACATAATCCATTGATGTTTAGTTGGGTCTTCCTGTCATGGATAACAAAGACTCAACTTCATGATCCTCGATTCATCTTCTTATTTGGTATGTTGTATTTTTGGTGTCAGATGGTGTCTACTGGGTTCATAAATATTTTTTTCTAGCACCGGGTTGTAGCCTTCGAAGGAGGAGCTTGTATGACTTCTAGTTTTAGAAGTCTATGACAGTTTGATAAATTAATTGTTGGATTTAATACAGATATTTATATCACTATTTGATGAATTATAGGATTGAATTATTATTGGTGAGATAAATAGGTGATCGCTGCTAGCTTCTATTGGAAGTCAAGGAGATAAGTGGGGGCCAATGATGAGGTTTTTTATATTGAGGTTGGTGAATAGATGATTGAGGAAAATGAAAAAGAACAATTTTTTTTTGATTAGGTGGTTTTTTGATTCTTCCAATTATGGTTCGATACACTTGGAGGTTTTTGAATTTTTTTTGTGGCATGGTTTATTTGATCTTGATGATTTGATTATATTGGTTGGATTATATAGTTGATTAATTTAAGGGATTTAGTTCTTGTGGCCCTTTTTCTCATGATTTACTGGGCTTTACTAGTTCATAATCAAGGGGATGTTCAAGAGGAGGTTCAGAGAAGAGAGTTTTTGTTTGATCATTTATTTCTAATTTGGATGTTTGAGAATGTATCAAAATTTCCATCGTTACCAGGCCCCTGAGTCCTTGCACGGGATGGCTAGCTGAGCAGAAATGTGAAGTTGAAAACTAGTTTTTACGATTTGTTCATGATGATAGGGGTGTTTCATTGTTTTCTTAATCTAGTTTGGGCCTTTAGATTGTGTACCATGGATTTTTATGGTTTTTAACTATAAAATTCTTATGGGTACCCCTCATCCTATAAAAGGGAGCATTTGTTTCAGTAAATAAATAATTTTCAATTAGTCTGCCTCATTCTAATATGCATGTTTGGAGATGTCTATTTTTGTGGAAATTTATCTTTTTCCCTTGTGTATAGTTTCATATATATTCTATATCTTTATCGTTTCTATTGTTGTTTCTACTGATGTAGTGTGTTCTAATAATATTGATGACTATTTGTATCCATTATCAATGATGGAAAATCATGGATTGGATGGGAATCCCTCACATATTTAATAACTAAACTAAGGATTCACTATGCACTTCAGTAATTTTTTTAACCACTTCTTAGCATAGTATATGTTTTGAACTTCATGCCTAGTTTCCCCATGATACACTCATCTCAGAGACATTCACCACCATCTGTATTATATAACCATTCAACATTAACTATTCTTTCTCTCTTCCCTTACCCATTTATAATATACATTCAACTCCATTCATCATGCATCTTTATAAATATTAAATGGGTTAAATAATATAACGAAAAGATAATGTTAAATGGTGATATGATAGAGATGATAGAGTGTGTGTGTGGGATGGGAGCATCCCAGGGACCCCAAAATAGAAGTTCTGGTCAGATGCTATATTAAGTGGTAGTTAACCATTTATAGAGAAGTGAACAGAGAATCCACGGTTTTGTTATTAGATTATACCTAGACCAAATAAACCCTTTAGAAATAAGTTATAGAAACTAAACGATATACACTCTCAATTTTAATGAAAATTATATAATGAAATTGTTAATTACTATTCATTATTCTATGGAGAGTTTTTTTATTTTATAATATTTTTTTACATATTTCATGCCTTTTCAATAAGAGAATCTACAATCTCTATACATAATAATAGAGTTAATATTGATGTTTGCATAGTAAAATAATTTTCCATATAATTGATTCATTATTTTATATTAATGTTTTAATTATTTATTTTTTATATTTCATAATTAAAAATTATTTATTAATATAGGCATTTTTTTCTCAAGTTCGAGTGCCCTATCCAAATTTCCTGCATCTTCTTCCTCAAATAATTTTCACCCGTACTGTGTTGCATTTATCATTTTTATTCATGTTATATCTATTTTATTTGTAAGAAAAAGTACACAGCTGCCATATATCAATTATAGATGTAATATTTATATTTTCAAGGAAAATTATTTTCATTAGAATTAATGTTGAATTTCAAATTTATGTTGAATTTATTTATTTTTAGTTTTACTCATAATAATTGTTTTCTTATATAGGTGGATTATTATTTTTCTATTTTATATGGTTTTTTTGAAGTTACACGTGTAGTGTTGGATTTTCGACAAAGGATGTTAATGAAAATCCTGGTAACATCGATAGTTTGGATTGATTTTGAATATATGTAATAATTTTTATTTTTGTAATTGTATAAACCAATATTTAAAATTTTTATAATACATTTTTTTCAGGTATTTGTTTAGAAAATTTCATTTCATTTAAATTCTAAATCGAGACTTGTTTTTGTTGATATATGGTGTTCTTCTAGTGTGTTTCTAGTGAATCTGGTGTTGCAGTGTATGTCACAACACACTATATTGTGACCCTTTATTAGTAATTTTTAAAGGGATAACAAAGAACATAATTATCACTGCTTTTAAAAGTGATGATAAAGGTCAAATTTATCATAGAATATAAAAGTGGTAACAAAGGGATACATTATCAGTGCTTCTACAAAACTAGTAAAATCACCATTATCATATTTTATAAATGTACTGATAATGGATTCTTTTTGTGGCACTAAATAAAACCATTGACAAATGGTACCTTTATCACCTATTTTAAAAGAGATGATAACTGTATAATTAAAGAGTGCTTTATTTATCACTAATAAATTACACCTTTATCAATACTTTTTCATAATTGATAAAATTTCTACGATTTTAATGTCACTCACATTATCAGTGCTTATCTAGCGCTGATAAGGAATATTTATAGCACTGTTAAAGGCCAGTTTTGTAGTAGTGGATCATAAAACATATTGATTTATTTTATAAATATTAATCCCGTGATTAAGGTGGGTGAGTACAATATATGTAATTACATATTAAATTTTTTATAGGGTCAAATAGTTGAATACCATTGAGTGAAAACATATATGGACATTTATAAGAAAAATTTTGGCGATGGAAAATCCTAGGATAATTTTAGCCACAAAACTGGAGTACATAAATGTTTATAAAATGGGTAAATGAGAGTAAAATAGGACTCTAATTACCTGGGATATAAGGATAATAATAGGGATGTGTGAAAACATATCTCAATTTCAAATTTTTTAAACCAAAACGAATGACATAAAGAGGGTTCATGAATAATGAGGAGAATGAGAGGATCCCTTAACCTGAGAGAGTGTTTCTTAAAGATTGTGAGTGGATCCAAATGTTATTTAGGGAACCATAGATGGGATATAGGGAGGAAAGGTAAGAGTAAATATAGGATCCATGAAATTTTAGTGAGGGTAAATGATAGGTTTATGGGTTATTATAACAAAATATAGGGGAATTCTTTTTTAATTTCCATACATAGGTTTTTGAAACTATATGATATAGTAATCAACTAAATACTATTCCATGGTTATTAACATGATTTGTGTAAAATATGAGAGAATTTAATTATTATTTAATTCTAATAACCTTACTCTTTAAGATAATACCCATGGTGATGTGTAAATGGATAATGTTTATAAAGCATTTATTTTTAAACCATAAAATATAATACAGGTTTTGTATAATTCATTAATGTCTTATAAGATATATAATATAACCTCAATAAAAGATTATTTTGAAGATAAAATATGGTTTTGGTCTTGGATAACTTTTATTTCATATATTTCATCACTTTTGGTTTATTATGATTCATAATACAAACCATATATTTATGTTGTATTTAATTGTTTCCTAAAAATTATGAATCCCATAGAAAATTAAGATAAAAATCCACATTGGATAATTTTTATTGGATGATTACCAAAATAATATTTATTTTTTCCAAAGTATTTTCTAAATATTAAAATTTAAGATTTTAAATTAAAATTCCCATTTATTATAAAATTATAATTTTTTATAATAGTAGTTTTTCTGACTCTCATAAAAATTACCTTTATCAATCTAAATAATATTATCATTTATATTTAATAAAAATTATTTATTAATAATATTTTATTAATATATTAATTATTTCTCAAATTCATAAATTCAAAGAAAAGATTGTGTTTAATTAAATGATATCTTTCCAAAAATATGATTTTTGTTTGATTATATCAAAATATTTGTTTTTCAAACTCATCACTTATCGTTATAAGGTAATAAAATTAAAATATATTCATTAGTTTAATGAAAATATAAACTTAAAAATTCATATTGGTTTTTTTTAGATACATAGAATTTCCGTTCACGAGTAAATTCCCTAAGATTATGGTTTATAATGGTGAGATATTTTTTGGGTGGTTTAATGAACATGGAATAGTCTATGATCATGATTAGATTGAACATCTCCCATAAATAGTTTTATATATTATTTAGATGTTGAATCTCATTATGGTATTGGTAAGGGAAAATATAAGTAATGTTATCTCCCTCCATAGCTCCAATAAAATGGATTTATAGTGTATGTTCCTCCATGTCAAGGTCATCACTTATTCCCTCTATGTCAATTGGACTTTATCATAACCCTGAAAATAATAATCATAAGGGTCACTATAAAATGGATATATTTAACATGGTAATAATGATCGTTATTTTTTAAATATTTCTAATCAAATAATTTTATAAATTTACAAAATCAGTGCATTTATTTTCTATAACTACATTACTTAATAAAAATTTATTCATTAAAAAAATAATTTCATTTATAAAATATTGGTTCATTACATGCTCCCCCCTTCAAGGATTTCAGACAATAAATTTTCATATATTTAGAAAAAAGGTATTTCTCTTTCACAATATCATATAGTTCCCATGTTTCTTCCTCAAACATTTGGTTCAACTACATCTATAGCGACCCAAGATTCTCAGACAATGATATTACATATTTTTAGGGTATTATTCCTTACATAACAAAAAAACCATTTATGGTCATAATGATATAGTGCCTCTCGATACATTGACATATAAAATTTTTTCCCATAAGTGGGATGCATATTCTCCCATTATGTTCTTAAAACTACCTCCCTTGTTATAAAAATCAAACATAATAATATTCCTCATATCATTTGGAATGGAAATATAAGAAAGGGTGAGTTCAGAATCTTTGTAAGGATAAACATGTGATATTTTAAATATAACATGAAAATATTTGTATGGGAACTTGTGAATAACATATGGAAACCATACACTATATATCATAGATCATAAAAATGATTCATGTTATAAATCATGGCATTTCACAAGACACTAACCATAATATAATCAAATAATGTGATCCATTAGAGAATAACATTTTCATAAGATATAGAATTTGTGAATAAACATAATCATAGAAACTATTATGCCACTGATACCCACTAAGGAATTAAAAAAATGTTAGGATTGGGATAACCACCTATATACTGGCATTATCCTTTAGATATCCAACCATGTACCCACTTTCATTACATCGATAACTACTAATGTACCCTCTTTTGGGTTGGGATACCCTCCCACATACCATTTTTATAGCTTAGGAAAACCTCCCATATACCCTCTTTTGGAATTTGGATAACCTATTATGTACCCTTAGAGCTTATTTATCATTAATCATTACCTAATTCCTTAGAGGAAGATATAGGCCTCTACCAACAAATAAAAAAATACTTTAGTGTGAAATAATACCATAAAACATTCATCATATCATAACACTTTAAATGAAATGGGTTTCATTAACATTTCATCATATCATAAACTATGGAAATGTGACATAATTTATAGGGCTTTCATCATTTCATCATAGTAAAATCCATCAAAAGAATAAGGTTTTTAATGACTTTCAGTTGGTGTGTCCCTTATAAGAGAAATAAGTTTCATAACCATCATGCAATCTAAAACAAAAATTAATTCAGAGAAAAAAATAAACATCGTTTACAGGGATTATATATTTGTTAAGGCATAGGTAACATCAAGAGATGTCGTCTTAGAGGGAAAATTATATTTAAATATCATCTGAAAATTTTGGGATTAAAATAAATTCTCCATGAAAATAAAATTTTAAAACAGAAATTTCATATTCAATTTTGGAAATACTACTTGTTTAAAATAATCATTAAATCATTTACAGGAAACTAAAAAATAATTTAAAACATTTTTGGAGGCAAATATCCTTTCCTCCAATAAAAAACACGTTTTTTAAAAAATAAGTAACTTTTTTTGATAAAAACATTGAAAAATATATAAATTAATATTCAAATAAAATAATGGTACTAATGGAGGGAAACTCATTTCATTTCATACAAATTAATTAAAGATTCCATTCTGATTTTTACTAAAATAAAACCAAGAATTGTTTTGAAATTTACATAATGATTACATTAAAAAATATTTGTAAAATTTCCTTAATGGGTAAAATTTTAATTTAATTATTCAATTTGAGAATCATAAAAACATTTATTGAAACACTTTTATAATACATATTTTTTCAATAAAAGGGTTTTCAACTAAAAAGAGAAATAAATACCGTTTTTCATAAAAACATTCCATTCAACGCTTGTGTATATAAAGGGAGGAAAATAAATGGAATCAAGTATTATAATTAAATAAACAATTGAGAAGAAATTAATGAGTTTACAGGGATATAAATAATACTATTTCATCAATGGGAGCATAATCATAAAAAAAATATGAAGAAATATTTAGATTGAACCATAAAACAGTTACCACATTAGAAACACTGAATCATAAACCCCCTTATTTAGTAAAGTTAAATTAAAATTAAAATATCATTAGAATAAATAAATTCATTATATAAAATATAATCATTTTTTTATTTACCTCTCTTAATATAATATTGGTACACAACACAACATATGTTTCAAGGAAGGAAAATTGAGACCAAAAATTCATTACGCTTGGGTGTCATTTGAAATACAAACCCAATGAAAGAGAAATCAAAAAATTGATTTTTAAATACTAAAAAGTTTCCGGATAATAAATTTAAAATACATTAATTGATATTTTATATATCTCATATAAGAAACATGTTTTGAATATGGCGTTTATCTCACAGATTTAAAAGCTGATGAAAAATATCTTATAGCTGTAGTAGTATTTTGAATTGTAAGAACCAATAATGAATAAAATAAAATGAAATATTAAATATAATTAAATGGTGTATATAAATAATATAACATGTCATATAAGAAATATATATACCACACATAACATAACCGTGTAAAATTTTCATATACCTCTCAGAATTGAAAGAGAGACTAGAAGTCCCTTAATATAAGAATCTACTTTCTTCGTGCACGTTCAATCCTCCTATATAATAATTCTAATATAATTAAAAATATATTGAAGAAAAAAATAAAAAAATAAAAATATATAATACCATATATTATTTACTTATGATCTTTTATTAACCGTATATTAATAATTCCGTGTTAAAGTTGCATTTTTTGGAAACAACAGTTTTCTTTTTTGTCAACATTTTGATTGGTAATTTTTTTCCTCTTAACTTGATCATGTTTCCAACATCAAATTAACATAAATAATTATATATATATATATATATAATATTTATTATATGAATATATTTATAATGATCTATAAATTTTAGTGATATAAAATGAAATGCTTTATTCAGGGAGATGGTAGGTCGTACGTACACATGAATGTTGTTTCCATTTTCTTAACAGATTTAAAGAGTGAAAACTAATTTTATAGTAACATTACATATTATTTTTTATTTCACAAATTTCATACATATCCATTTAAAAAAATTATTATTATCTCCCATATAAGGTGTGAATAATTCACATTCCATCATGATGTGATAGTTTTTCAAACACAAAAATGACATTAATCGTATTCCCCTAAATTGGAAGGTAAGAAGGAACATGTTATATATAGATAAAATAATAATAAGAATATATTTAATATCATATATAAACAATAAATAATAAATTATATACATTCATGAGTGGTGGTTATGGAAACAAATATCATTGTTTCATTATGTGATTGTGTGTCGTACACACGAATAATGATTTTGTTATCAATTTGATGGAAGTAGAAATGGATGTAAGTAATTACCATAAATTAGAAATGGATTTTTGATTGAAAGGCAATTATGTTATTATATAATTTGTTTTAATAGGATTTTAAGTATTTTTGGGACGAAATAAATAAAATTGTTGATGAATATTCCCTCTTAATTATGTAACTTCCTTAGGCCTACATGAAATGCCTTCCAAGGCTGGATCTCTGATAAAAACTAAGGATTCAAGGATTAGAGTGTTAAATTAATGAATTTTCTTTAGGTATTATCTAAACCAAATTAATTTTTATGTTTCAAGAGGTGATGAGAGTTGGTATCCTTTTATATGGGAGATGAGTGGTAGACTTGTGATGTTTGTAAAGAAAACGGTGTAACGATGTATTTCACATTCCAAAAGGATCGAACATGGTCCTTTATAGAACATAGAAGTGGTAAGAAATAAATATGGGGAAAAATATTCTTTTTCAAATTTTAGTTCATTATTAACCCCTATATTATTATTTTAGCCCCCAATATAAACAATTTTTTCTTTAATGATGGTAAATACTTTTTACCTTAACTGTGGTAAATAATTTTTACTATTTCGTTAATTAATTATGGTTAAAAATTAAGAGGCCATATTATATAATATAAATTAATATTATTCCAAATATTTAATCCATTTTTCCAAATTCCATTCATATAATTTGAAAATTTTAATTTAAAATTAAGCATACAGATGTGATGAGAATATTGGCATTCAAAGAGAAATTTCCAAAAATTATAAGAATTTTGTAGATTAAAATTATATATAAAACTAATTATAATTAACTAAATTTAATGAAAATATAAATAATTGAACTATATATGTATTTTAAACCATATCAAATAAACTAATATTTTTTAAAAAACCATTATATTTATGAAAATTATTAATAAAGACCAGTATTTTTCCTTATTCAAAAAAAAAATTAACCACATAGAAAATTCTAAAAAATTCACCATAATATAATTTTAACATTATTATTTCCAAAATTAAATCCATTTTTTCCAAGAAAATGAATAATTTAAAAATTATATTTATAATAAGTGAGAAAATTGAAACAAAATTTTTTTTTAGAAAAATATGGGTTTTAAGCATAAAATTAGATTTATTCTTATCTCTTATATTGGAATCACATAATATAAGGACCCCCACCATAGTTTCCTAGAGCCGGTGAATATCATTATTATATTGGTACTAAAAACAAGAGATTACATTCCAAAAGATTAAATAGTATTGTACCTTTGGAAAAAAAATATACAAACATAATTGTAACATTAAAACATGAAATGAAATACAAAATTGAAACTCCTTTAGGAACATCCCTATTCTTCTTGATGTCCTTGTGTTTCAATCATATTATACATCTTGGAATAATAGAGAAAATAAAACATAAAAAATTGGTTATATTATATTATTATTAATGTTAATAAATTTTGTAGAAGTTGTCATAAATAGACATGAATAGTAACGGAAGGAGAATAACTAACAACACATTCCATTAAAACATAAACTTGAGCATAATATGGTCAGAATAAAAGCAGATCAAATAATTCCATAAATATAATCATATAAAAATTAAACAAAACCATATAATTAATACTAGTAGAGTGAAATATTTTATTATCAATAAATAATTTCATAATTAAGGAATTCATAATGTGGGACATAATTAATATATTGTCAATTATTCATCCAAGACACCATACATAATCAGATAAGTCATCATCCAAAACCAAAACAAGTTTGTCTCATGAGTCCTACCGAAGCATTGAGAGCCTATAGAGGGACCCGCATGAAACATGATAATTATAATTCTTTTTTCATATGAAAGGGGTAAAACATAATCAACATATAAATTCATATTGAAACTCTATTATGAAAAGTAAATAATTTCCCCAATTAGTAAACATAATCATTAACTATCCAATGTAGAATAGATATTGGTTTCAATAAAGTCAATAACCAAATAAAATGATCAAAAACCATTAAATAAAATATTGTATATGTTATCATAAAAGTTTAACATCATTTATTCATAATAATTTAACACACGGGTTACCCATTGGACGAAATGGGTATCATAACCATGTTATAAGGAAAAAACAATGGATGTACCTTAATTATGTACCTAAAAGAATGGATTAAAATAATACATGGAAATTAATAAGTAAAATTATTCATATATCATTATAAATTATGTCCAACTGATTTGAAAAAAATAGTAAAAATATTTTTGTTTACAAACTTTATAAATCAGCCACTTTAGTTCAGTTTAAGGGAAAATATAAAACACTTCTTAATGAGGAAAAATGCATAATTATTTTTATAATACTTGAAATGAACTAAGATATTATTTTATGATACAAATTTAGATATTAAAAAAATAATTTTGTGATAAAAATTATTATGTAATGTACATTAAAATGGGTAGGAAATTGGAATGGTCCATTTAATCGGTCATGGTTATCAAGAGGAATTGAAAAAATGAAATTTATAAAACCTGTACTTCCCCATAAAATAATGTATAATTGAGATAGTTAAATATATTTTGAACATACATAACAATTTATAAGGATTAAATAATATGAAATAGGATCTACACTATGATAAATAGAGAGAATTCATAACCTAGTGGAAAAAATATATGTTCCCGAGAATCGCTCACCCCATTGCATACAGCCACTATGTATGCCCAATAAAAATAATGATCATCAATTGAAACAATTAATAACATTAAAATAAATATATTAATGATATTATACATAAAATTAAAGTTTTCATACACAAAATATAATAAATAGTGGTGAATAATGCATATCTCATAAAAATAAAAGTGAGATGATAAAACCCTTACATTTTGTCTGAAAGTGTTCTCCACTTGCATTTAATGTCCTAGAAAAGGAATTTATATTTATTTATAATTTAATTCATAATATATAAAATATTTTTTTGGAAATTGTATAATATTATTAAGTTAATTAATAGCCTTTTGAATGAGGTATGATATTAAATTTTGTTGACTAGGAGTGTTTATTTCCTTCCTTTTTAGGATTTGTTCACTTGTATACATGTATAATAGATCATGTAAAATAGGAATAGTTGTCCAAAATTGAAATTATATGTTATTAATGAACAAAAATATAATTAAATGTTCTTATATATCCTTTTTTTAATGTTAGGATGAGTAATTAGAAAAGACCTTAATGATAACTGTATAGATTATTTTGGTGTTTTTTGGATCATCACGCACTATATTGGTTTTATTAATTAATATGATATATATACTAGTTATTGAAAAATAATTACTAAATTTTTTTAATTTTATTTAATAATAATAATTGTTTTATGACCGGAATTTAATGTAGTATAAAACAATGAAAAATCATCGTCCATGGAGGTGTTAAATCGACACCTCACAGATAATGTTTTCATTTTTAGAACAAAAATGGAATAGAAGAGAATTATAGGTGGATATACTATTAACAAAATAAAATTATAAAATTTATATTTTATTATATTTATAGTGTAACATTGGAAATGATAGGAGAGTTAAGTATAAGAAATGAAATGAAATTGAAATAGAGAGAGAGAGAGACAGAGAGAGAGAGAGAGAATGTTTTACCTCCTTAGTGTATTTTCTTTAAGAAACATCTTGAGTGAATTAAAAATGGATTTCTGTTGTAATACTCAAGACCATAATTTGGTGAATGGGTTTGGGAGATTCATTGGATAGAACATAAGAAATATCCATTGTTTATAATGTGTTAGGAAAGGGGTGGTGAGATGTGGTATTTATAGTGGAGAAGAGGGGTGTTTTCTGATTTTTGTTACATCTTTTTTTATTTGAGCTCAAGACTAGAAATAGTTATGATAATTGTGGATAAATATATTAACTAGTTCATGTGTGTCAGAAAAAAAATTTATTACCTCATCCATATATCATCAATGCCTAAATAAATCAATTATTTAATAAATACCATAAGTAACTATGTTTCACTATTCACCATAAATTCAAATATTTTAGAAAAATATTATAAATTTCCCCTAACTATTTTATCCATGTTTATTTTTAAAAATATTTAGTCCATTTAGTCAATATAGGTTTCTAAATGTGAGAAATAATATTTTTAATTAAAGTCATAAACTATTTCAAAAATACAAATTCGAATTTATAACAAATTTTTTAACACTTTTAAAAATTAATTCATATATCATAAAATTATTTTATAATCATTAGTCAACAAAATATTTATTTATGAATAAATTTATGTGATAATAAGTTATCTATTAAATAAATACTTTAATTATAATTATATATAAATAAACGTTTACTCTTTATAAAAATTGCAACACTAAATGTTTCATTTTTAAAACTTTTTTACTTATTCCTTTATATAAATATTTCTTATTTTCATTTATAATATTCAACAATTTTATTGACACTTTAATATGTGATGTTACTTTTCTATTGGTCGGTTTACTATTCCTAACGGACATATTACTATTCTAATATTCAAGTTACAATTCAATCAGTATAGCTTATTTTATTAATTGAAATAATTATTATTTCATTCATTTTTTACATATTATGTTTTTATTTTGTTATCTATCAAATTTTATGTTATTTATAATATATAAAAAAATTATAATAAGGGAAATTAAATTGATGAAATTTGGGGTCATTACATTCTCCCCAACTACAATAAATTCCATCCTTACAATTTGAAATTGCTCATCAAAACTTAAAGCTTCATACATGAAAATTATTTTTTCTAAATCACACTTTTTAAATATGGACTATAAAAAACGTCTTAAAACATGGGAAATGAAAATATTTTGGTCACTACAAAACTGGCCGTTCTTACATGAGAACAGTAGTGAAAATATAATGTATGGGAATAAAATAAAAATAAATATAGCATGTTCTAATAGAGATTGATAGAGATCATTGTAATTATAAAATATCCCTCCCTAAAACCAAAAATCATTTATCAGTTAAAATATTATCTATCTGTCAAAAATAAATTTAAATGGATGACATTTTTCTTCCAAAATCAGTTTCCAAGATTTGAGTGTTTCTTTTATTCACCAGAGAATCAATTTGTGAAAATATGCTTACTTGATTCATTTCCATGTCATAATATCAATTTTTGGTTGGGCTTCACTCTATCTCAACCTAATATCTTAAATCTATAGATAGATAATCAAGAAAACAATTTATTCCTCACAAACTTTTATAAATCCAATCATCCAAATGTTGATCCATCATACATTAAAATTATACTCATACCAAAATTGTTAGCATAGTTTATCTAATTTGATAAATCAATGATCAGCAATAATAAATATTATAATTAATCCATTCAATATGTATTTAACCTTAAGACTCATCCAAAATTTGTCTGTCCCAACTAAATGGCCAAAATTCTAGATCGGTGTTCACTAAATTTCAAAAAATCATCTTAGATAAACATTTCCCTAAATCCTATATCCATTTTTGTCACATAATAAATTTATGAATACCTTAATCTCCTTTAAACCATTATAAAACTTATGTTCTTCTAATAGTTAAATATATGGTGGTATAATATATTCATATAATCACATAATCTAATAATTCTAGAATAACAAAAACCATCATATCAAAAACCACCATCATGTTCACCAATACTATCTCATTAATATATAATAATTATTATCTTCACATCAAGAACAAATTTGGGGTTTATTTACCATTTAATGTGTTTCCATGAAGATCTGATTACAATAGAATCTATTCTCTTCTTTTTCAGTGTTATTCATCCCATAATACCAATTCATTAAAAAGAACTTTATTATATTTCTTATATATCTCATTATAATTGTTGAATCGATAAAAACACATACATTTATTATTCCACTTCAACTGTTATAACAACATAATCTTGGTCTTCGCCCCTTTGCTCTTATGAGCTATATTACCTTGATTCTTGGGACATCCATTTGCATAATGCCACATCTCCTTATAGTTGAATCATTATGAATATTTTCCCAATCCCTTTAAATCAAAAACCTGATGGCATTTGAATCCACATTTTTATAGAAATCTCATTCTCTATATTCATATTCGGATTTGGTTCTTCCCACAATTATCACATATAAAAATATCATTTTTTTCTTTTCATTTTCTAATCCGTTTTTTGATATTCCATCAACTAATTATCATGTTTTCATTTAGAAGTGTATGAATTGGAAGATTATTTCTTTTTCTTTATAACATATGATACTATATTCTCATATTATGAGAATTTTTGGGAACCTATTTCCCTTTTGAATATTGAATTAAGAACTTCAATGAAGTAATCTATCTTACTCCTTGGATTAAATATATAGACCACAACATGCATTGTTATCCTTATAATGTTAGATTCATACATTTCAATTTTTTCATCCTCTTTCTAACATAGATTCAGGAATTTTCTATCTATATCCACTTGTTTTTTCCTTGGAAAATATGTTCCCATTCAATGTTTCTTATAATTCGTTTATTACAGGTTTGAAATTACCTCTTCATTTTAGTGTATTTAATCAATGACCACAATTAGTCCACATCTCCCGAGAGATGATAAGCATCCATGATAACTTTCTCCCATTCATTACATCCCAAAGTATTAAATATATTCTATAGGAAACATATCCATTACCGGGTGATAAATGTGTTTGTGAAACTATTAAATATGAGAGGTTGTTGTTTCATGAATTTTTTAGCACTATTAGTCTACATTGTAGATCAAGCATCCCCATAGAGGTATGTTTATTACTCATATCCAAATTCAATTATTCCAATATCGTTGTAATTTGATAAAATACACCTATATCACTAACTCAGGCATCATTATCATGAAAACGATGGAAATCCTGACATTGAATACATGCATTGATACTGTTTTCATTCCTTCTACTAGGAGCTATTTATAAACAATGTAATACGCTATATTAGAACATTAAATTATGAATTGTAATGAATAATCTATAATAAGTGAAAAAATTGAACTAAATTGAAAATTTATTTATAGCTAATCCCTATATAATATTCTTGGATACTTAGGGAATACTCTCAATATATGTTATAGGGTTATTTTTCAAAAATTTATATATTCATAAATCTAGTTTTCAATGTTTCTATCAAACTTTCTCTAATGCGAACAATAAAGACCCTGACCCCAGTATCCTAGAGCAAATGATATGCACTATTGCGTTGGTACTATGAACAAAGGATCACATCATAATGGAACGAATAGACTATTAGATTTCGAAAACTATGTACAAATAAAATTATAATATAACAACATGAAATGAAATACAACATAAAAACTCCTTTAGAAACATCCCAAATTCTTCTAGATTTCCTCTAAATTTCAATGATAATATCATTCTTGTAAAACTATGGAAAATAAATAATATGAAATTTGTGACCTCATGTTCTCAATAAGGTTATGAAATATAGAAGATTCTATCAAAAATAAACAAATACAATAAGGTGATATTAGTAACTAATATTTCATTCTACTAAAACATAAACGTGATAATAATATGGTAGGAATAAAAATTGATCATATAATTCCATATATATAATAAAATAATAATTAAACATAACAATTGATATTCTACTGTTTGAATAATAATATGTATTATAAATAACTAATTTCATAATAAGAGAATTTATAATTTAGTACATCGTAAACATGCCATGAGGTCTTCTTCTAAGACATTGTACATAATCGGGTATGACATATGCCAATACAAAAAACAGTTTGTCTCATGAGAACTAATGATGCATATATATTCTATGGAGGGCCTATCCTAACACTTACCTTGTCAAATTCATTAATAATATGAATGGGGTGAAACATAATCCACATATACCTTCATATTGAAACTAGCATATGAAATGCGAATAATTTCTCTAATTAGTAACCATAATCATAAACAATCCAAGGTAATATGGTTATTTTTATAAACATAATACATAACTAGTCAAATGACCATAAACCACTCAATAAAATATGGTAGATTAAATCTTATAAAATAATCCTCAGTTAGGAAAAATAAATTATCATAAGGTTTACCCATGGAAGGAAATGGGTATGACAATCATGTCATGCAACATAAACAATGGTTGTATCATAACAATGTCCTTTAAAGAATGAATTAAAAACATTCATGGACATTTATAAGGGACATTAGTAATATATAATGATAAATATTCTCCAAATTGTCTGAAATAATGTAAAAAAGTGTTTAAGAAACCTTATAAATGATCCACTTTAGTGCGGTTTAAGGGATGGTATAAAAGAGTATATAATGAATAATAAGGAATAATTAATTTCATAAATCCTGAAATGAACTAAGATATTTTGTGATGATAAAAAGTGTTATTTTTTAAAAATATTGTTTTCTTAAAATATATTTTGTATTAAACTTGATTGTGGCTATGAAATTGGGATGTTCCATCCAATTGTGCTTCCTTATCAAGAGGAATTGAAAAACGATCTTTATAGAACATGTATTTCCATATAAAAAAAGAAAAATTAAGCCACGTGAATATATTTGGAAAATATAAACATAATTTATGGGGTGTATATAAGATTCTTTAATAATTAATTTGGTGTAATGAGTGATAAAGCACAACCGAAGGGAATAAATGGTGGTTCGTGGAGAATCCATTACCATTTTTCAAATTGTAAATCCATATGGACCATAAAATTAATGATCACCAAATGGATCATTTTATACCATGAATATAAATAGAATCATGATATAATAAATAAAATATATTTATTAATACACCACACAGAAAAAATATTGGTAAATAATGTTTATATCATAGAAATAAAAGCCTGATGTGAAAACACTTACCTTAGGTCGGAAAGTGTTTGCAATGTGTATAGAATTTAGTCGATACAAAACATATATTCACTAAAAATTTAATTAAGAACTTATTTAACATGTATTTAATTAGTTATAATTTTATTATGTTAATTTATGGATTTTTTAGGAGTTATACTATTCAATTTTGTCTTTCAGAGTTTTTGATTCCCAAATTTTCATGATTGGTTCACTTGTATACATGTATCAATGATCGAGTAAAATGGATATAGTCATCCAAAATTGGAATTATATGTTATTAATGAACATTAATAATTTTATATAGTCTTATATATCATTATATATATATATATATATATGATTATGACTCATTAGATAATACATTAATGATAACCGTCTATATTTTTTTGGAATTTTTTCGATCCTCACACCTTATATTTGATGTGATAATTAAAATTATATATTTAATGGATAAAAAAAATTAAATATGTTGTAAAATACATTTTAAAATATTTTTAACAATTATAATTATTTTATGACTATCCATGAATGAGGTATGATGAAAATAAATATCATCATCCATGAAGGTGGTGAATTGACACCTCATTCAAAATGTTTTAATTTTTTGAATAAAAAGGGGAATAGATGAGAATTAGAGGAGGATATAACATTAACTTAATAAAATTATAGTATATATATGATAATTCATTTATCATGTTACATTGTACCTGATAGGATAGGTAAGGATAATAAATTTAATTAAATTGAATGAGAGATAGAGAGAAGGTTTTACCTCTTGATTGTTATCTCATTGAAAACCAACTTGAAGGACTTGAATATTTTCATTCGTTGAGACCAGAATGAAAGGAACATGGTCAGTGGGTTTGTTAGAGTAATTGGGACGAATATAATCAATCAAAAAGTCTTATAAGGTGTGAGGATAATGGGTGGTTAATTGTTGTATTTAGAGTGGAGGAATGGGGTGTTTTTCGAATATTCTATTCATTTATTTTTTATTTTGGATGAAGACTATCAACCATGATGATTATTTTGACAAAATATAGTAAATAGTGTCTTTTTTTAATTATAATGGGTTATTACCTCATCCATAGAACATCCATGACTCAATAATTCTTGCATTCGTTAAATATAACAAATTACCAAATTTCATTATTCCCAAAAAATTCAATTATTTCATTAAATTACAAAACAAATCACCCTGCCCATTTTTTGAAGTGTCGATATAAAAATGAACAAAATTTTATGTAAGTTATTTTATAAACATGAAAATTTAAATTTAAATTATAATTAACATTTATTTAAAAATTTACGGATTAAAAAATTGTAACTATTTTTATGACATTTTTAAAAATTATTTTAGGACTAATAAAATTATATTATAAACAAAATAAAAATTATTAATTTAGGAATCTAATTTGTGAAAATAAATATTATTTTAAATCATTATATTAATTGTAAAATTTAAAATAATCATTTTCACTTTACAAAAAATCACACACTTAATTTATCAGTTTTAAAATAATAATTTACTTATTCCATGATATAAATATGTCATAAATTTATATATATGATACCAAAATTTTATCTAAATGTTCATAGGTGAGAATACTAATCCATTGGATGGATTACTATTTCTAACGGTCATATTACTATTTTAAAGGACTTGTTACTATTTCAATTATATAAGTTCCTTAATTTTGATAAATACCGCTTTTTTTCATTAATTATTTATTTATAATTTTTTTATTGTATTAAGTATGTTATTTTATTTTATTTATACTATATAAAATGATTAAAAAAAGGGAAATTCCTTGGATGGTGTTTTTCTTCATTATATATAATATGAATATAAAATATTTTATTTAATATATATTATATAAATTTAATTAACATCCTCAACCCAAGTTGATTTGTTCAATTCATTGATGTAAAGCAATTTTTTGAGAATAAAAATAATTTTTACAAAAAATGTTTTATTTTATTTTCTAATATTATTTATTTTCATTTAAAATTAATTGGTCCCCAAATAATTAATTATATATAAAATTTTTAACCATGTATTTCTATAATTTTTTAATACTAGTCATACATTATATTCCAACTACTATGTGATAATCATAATATTAAATAAAATTATTTTAAAAGTATGTTATGTTTCATTTAAACTCGGTTCTGCATGTAATATATGATACACCCAAGGCTTCAAGTAATGAATGATAAAATCTTTTCATTGCAACTCAATATGAACTTGGTATTGTGTGTAATGAAAAATAGAAAAAATATTAATCATTTTTTAAAAAAATATTTCCAAAAATATCGAGGTATTACAACATAACATTGATGAGGGAACTTGTCTTGTTTCATAGACCATTTTCTCTTTGATTTAAGACCTTCTCGAGTTGTTCCTTATATGAAATATAATAATCCAACGGTACAAACACTAGATTAATTATATGTGAGGGTTTTTGTACATACATCCTAAGAAGGGATACATGGAAGACAACATGTAGTTGAGATTGGATAGGTGGGAGTGTTAGTGAATATGCCAATGTCTAATGTTGTCAATAATATCAAAGGGGATTATATATATTGAAATAATAATTAAAATCTATTGAAACATTATTAATTTTCTCAACGGAGATATAAGAGGGAATAATTTATCACCAAAATCATACTCCAGGTCCCATGAATGATGTTATGAAAAATATACATATCAAAATAGAGAATATTTCATATAATTCTCAATGGTTCAAACTGTCTATATTTTCTCTTTGATATGATCATTTATCATCAACATCCATCATCCAAAAAAAACATAGTATATTATAGTCTATCACATATTCCTATAATGTTCCTCATAAGGAACCATTAGTATGCTAAAATAAAAAACATTGTTATATGAAAATTCCACTAGGAAAATGTGTTAATCCAAACGACCTTGAAAATCCATTAAAAAAGATCTGAACATTTCCTCATGATTTTAAATGGTTATTTTAGACTAACCATCAATGTAAGGGTGATAATTTTTATTAATGATCATCTTCATATCCAATACTTGTTGGGTGATTTTCCTGATCCTCGATGTAAAACTCAGTTCTCAATGAGATATAATAAAGAGTGGAACACTAGGAAATCTAGCCTCTTCCCTTATATATATCCTTGAAGTTCAAACAACCTAGAAATATTCCATGGTATCAACAAAATAAATTGACATAGAAAGGTTATTGACCTCTACCAAGATAGTGTTATTACATTTAGGGGTCTTGGGTAGCCCAATGGTGAAATCCATGGTTATATTTTCCCATTACCAATCAGGTATGAGAAATGGTTTCATCAAAACCATTGAATTTTTTTGTTTTACCATGACATGTTAGCATACTAAGCATTGAGATACAAATTCTGTAATATACCTATTCATGTTATCCCAAAAAAATTTGGAATCAAATATATGTACATTTAAGTGATTTTTAGATATATAGTGAAGGATAATATATGAAAATCATCCATAAGATCCCTCATTAGTTTTGGTTCTGATTGAATACATATCTAGGATCCAAACCTTATAACTCTTTATTTAGAAATGATTAACTCTTTAATAACTACAACATTATTATATATAATGTAATCATCATTCTATGCCCCATTGATCCTCTTAAAAAATATGGTTGATAATTTATTTAAAAATTTTATGTTGAAGATCCTTTTGTTATTCCCATATCAATCATTATCATATCCAACAAGATTGGATCCCATGTAATCTATATCATGGATACAGTAGTGGGATCCTCTATAATATGATCATCTTCTACTTCCATTACTTCCCATGATGCTAATGGATTGAAAAATCATAATCTTTGGTAATATCTGAAAAAATTTGTTGTAACACATTGAGATACTTTTGTGTGACCATATATATCAGGATTTTATGATCCTTATATATGAAAAACATTTCATTATAGATATAAATTCCCCATATCATCAATGTCGAGATCAATAAATTGAATTACAGATCATGGATTAGGATGTTCATTTCACATATCATTAATTACTGACATGAATATTATATTATTATTTTACCTTTAATGAGTACAAAACAAAAGACTTTTTAGAACATCATTAAAGATAAAAAATCATTCCCTAATAATGTGTAATCTGAGCATCGGTGAAGTTATGAGACTCTTATTCAAATAATTAAATCTTTCTTCACATTCATTAATCTTAAAAAACATGAATTTATAATAAGTTATCTTTGTAAGTGGGATTTAATATCATGATAATTTCTCACAAATAGATGATAATACAGAACTAATCCTTAGAAACTATTTATTTCCCACACAGATGTTGTTTTGGTACATCATTTAATTGCCTCTATTTTTTATGGATACAAATATATACATTTTTTATAACATATCCCACAAAAGTTACATTCTCCATCCAAAACTATCATTTTCTATACATTACAATGGAGATTTCCTTTTTAACAACATTTTGTATAGAATTTCAATTCTCCTCATGATCCTCATTTATTTTAGAGTATATAATAATATATTCTACAATGAATATAAAAATTTTATCAATGAAATACGTGAAGACTTTATTCATGAAGTCTAGGAAGATGTTTGGAGCATTACTGAGTAAAAATTTAATCCCTATGAACTCATATTTCTTATAACATCTACAAAAAAGTATTATTGGGAATATCTTCATTCATCAACTTTACTTGACAATATATTTACTGAAGATCAGCCTTAGTTAAGTATTTTTCTCCATGTATCCTGTAAAAAAATCCATTAATCTATGGAAGAGGATACTTGTTCTGTATTTTGAACATTATGAGATCTTGACAATAAATGTTGAGAAATATTGACCCATACTTCTTCTTAAATATGTGCACAGGTTCACCCCATGGTGTATCATAGGGGCTTATAGATTCTTTATCCATATTCAATTGTAGTTTCATATTTAAAACAACAATTTTAAAATTGGACAATCTATATAGAGTCATAGATATTAGAAAATATTTAGGTATTATATCAATCGAAAAATCAACCCCTCGTCAAATAAGAAGTCCAATAAATTCTTCATGAAACACATAATTGAATTCACACACAATGGGGACGTCATTTAGGATGGTGTTTTCCTTATTATCAACCATATGAAAAATTTATTCTTTCTCATTGGATAATATAACACATACATGAGATACTGATACCATAATATATTCATCATCCTCCATGAGAATTTATATAATCATGGGAGGATTCATGATATAAAGGGTGATTTCTGTCTCTTAGAAATTTTTATTATTTGAATATATATAAATCCAATCCATACCTAAAATTAAATCAAATTCATTTAAATGGAGTATCACAAGGTTTTATGGGAAATTTATCCCAAAAAAATTCATAGCGGAGGATTTATATATTAGGGATTTAATAATTTTAAATTTTCTGATTTTGCTAATAGCTATACTTCTAGGTTTTTTAGTGGGTTTTAATTAGTTATTCAAATCATACATGATATGAAGGAACGTATAAAACTATAATAAAAAAGTTTTTTTTCTTTTATTGAATGAATATCTACTGTACCTATCACCACTTCATCTTTTTTGTCCACCTTAGTGGTTGGGATATAATAAGGTCACCCTTTATCTCTAATCCATATAAGAGATAGTCATTACATCTCAATGAAAACCCCTAGAAAAGTGAATTGATTCTCCTAGTGTGTATGTTCTTTGTTGTTGTGTCATTAGACAATTATTAGGTGGATGAATATAGTATTCATTTATTCTATCACAATAGTAGATTTATCCTATTGTAAATCAATAGCTAGGTTCCCTTCCTTCCCCCACAAAAAGAATTTCCTTTTTCCATTTAGTCAATTTATATGATTTAACAAACCCTTCTTCAGGAATGAGGGATGATGAAATTTATTTTGCCATTTTATTTTTCCATAAATCATATAGAATTAATAACTAGTAACTATTTCATTAATCTAATCCAATTCGAACCCTTAAATTCACTCATATCTATTTCAACTTTGACATAACATCAAAAAATCTCCTAACAACTATCGAAGTCTCAAATTGCCATCTATTTTCATATATTCATCTTTATCCCACCAAATAAGCTATCATATTAACATTTGGGGAAATGACATATTCGGAGAGATACCATGAAATTCTTGTGATTTTTTCCTCATATGACTTCATGGATTACTCATTTTGTTCTTACAACTATGGATAATATTTCCATTTTATGTCAGAGTGTGTGAGGAAAATATTTTTCTAAAAACATTTTCATAATTTCCTACCACCCCATCACTTTGATCTCCTCATAG
Source organism: Viscum album (assembly GCA_963277665.1). Classification (NCBI taxonomy): domain Eukaryota; kingdom Viridiplantae; phylum Streptophyta; class Magnoliopsida; order Santalales; family Viscaceae; genus Viscum; species Viscum album. The sequence goes on from OY728119.1 coordinate 2,129,840,917, forward strand.
TTCATTCTATTTTAGACCAATTTATGGCATTTATCATCCTCTCCCTCCATATGATAATACACCAAAATAACATTCTATCTCTTGCAGAATATAGGGATAGAGAATTTATTTTCAATGTATTTTATCTATTTCTCTATAATTAAGTTATTAGAAGATCCAACAAATTTCAGAGGCCTTGGACATGTAAAATTATTAATTAAAACATTCTATTTATTTGGGGGATTTGTGTGTACATATGTAATATTTTTTTTGGGTTAAAACATGATTTCACTAATAAAATACTATATTTATATACTCAATTCCTTCCCCCATTGGGTTTGGAATCACATTTTGGTAGTCTTCACATTTCCCCTCACATTGGATGTTGACTAAGATTCTCATTTTCCATGTAATTTATTTAATTTAAATGTCAAATTATGGATGATTATTTTTAAATTAATATAATTATAAATTGGGAACCATGAACATTAAAGGGATAACTCATAAATGATATTTATTCCTTAACCTATGAATTTATATGCCAGAATCTAACTACTACATGATCTATTTCCTAATATAAAACATTATCAGTAATGTTGATCCCTTAATATAAGTTGGTATTATGATTATAAATCTAAAAAATTATATCCCTCAAGAGTGTCAAACCATGTATGTGGAAAGTCTCATTTTTATGCCCTAGGTGACGATATAGTCTAGCTCAATGCACTGTTTATTAGGTTATTACCCCACAATATAACAATGAAAAATCAACATGTAATTTTATTTTCTCGACCGACATGTATTTTCTCGGAAACCACATACACAATACTTTTGAAAAAATTATGGATGTTTTCATATGTTTACTATTATACATAGGTCTTTAACTATTGTTTTCTAATCCTAATCCCAAAAAATAACTAGAAATTTCTCATATAAAAACTATGATGTCCCATATATTAATACAATTTAATTCATAATTTTTTACATAATGATATATATAATATAACCCCGGAAAATATTGAGTCCTAATATACTTGGGAAATTAATAACATATAACACTAACATGAAACATGGTCACAACATCATTATTTAAAAACTCCAAAACATTCTTTTATATTCATTCAATCTTCTAAAACTACATTATATGAATTAGGGATATACATAAGAAAGTGGTGAGCTATAAATACCAGTTAGAGAATAAACAATTAGTAGCATTAGTTAAATAAGTACAAATGATTTAAGAGGAATATAAAAGTAGAATATATTGGATGATAATCATAATCTTGAACAATGAGTCATTATATGATATAATTATATAATGGAGACATGCTAATGTGATAAAAAAACATGACATCATGAACACATGTCAAGAATAAAAACCAAGAAAAACTAACATATTGTTTTTAAGATAACCCCACATGATCTATAAATGTCATTTATAGATATAGAAACATTACCCATTGAATTGGAGGGATATATACTTTTGGTATCACTTTTAATTATCATATAATGTGAATTCATAAGTACCGTATATAGATAATAAAATATTAGAATATATTTCATCAATTTTAATACCAAAATTAAAGATTATTGGAAAAATAAATTTTATTACCCAATAAATTATATATATGTACATCTAATTGAAAAATTATGAATGGAAATGGAGATGGATATTTAATACACAACTGTTCAGCTTTGAAAATTGTCGGATAATTTCATTAGCATAACGAGTCTACATATATGTTTATAAAATGGTTCAATGATGTATTAAAGTTAATATAATTTCTTTTAAAACATAATGATAATAATTGGGTTTTATGAAAACATATTACAACATGAAAAATTGAAAATCAAAATGCATGACATAAATAAGGTGCTTGAAAAATAGAGGACAAGGAGAGGATCCCTTACCAGAAGAGGGTAATTCTTAAAGAATGGGAGGGGATGATTAATAGAATAGGGGATCATTCGGAGGAATTTGTAGAGGTAGTGGAAGTGTAAATTAATGATCCAATAGTTTTTATTAAATCGGAATGGGCGGTTGGCTGGATTCTTGTAGTAAAGGGGAGCATAATTCTTTGTTAATTTCCTAAAATAGGTTTTAGACTCTATAAGATAATGTAATCAAAACCAAAAACCATAAAATATATTTCACTATGTTTTATAATTAATATTAATCAATATTATTGTTTTATAAATCTATGATCGAAAATCCTTAAAATAATACCTTTAGTAATGTGAAAGTGAGTCATGTGTATAAATAATTAATTTTAAAATCTTAAACCATTATATATGTTTTAGAGTATTCATTTAAGAATTATAAGTTATTTAAAATAGCATAAAAACAGTATTTTAAATGAAAATTTTTATTTCGATCATGGATACCTTTTATAGAATATATTACTACACCACTGGGTCATTATGTTGTTATAAAATAAACAGTATATTCATATTGTATATGATTTTAACCAAACAATTTTACTATATTAAAAAAATATGAAAAATTAACCATTGTATAAAGTCATTATTCTTATTTAAAAAATATTTATTTTATGAAAATAATTATCTAAATATGAGAAATTACACTTTTAAATAAAAATCTTAATTCACTAAAAAATATTTGTTTTTTGACGGTAACAGTTTTACTAATGATTATAAAAATTAAATTTGATAACATAAAACTATATTGTGTTTTATATTTAATAAAATTTATTTAATTATAGTATTTTATTAAAATATCATTTCTTTAAAAATTTATTAGATTCATCAAACGTATAGTCTTAATTGAAACAATATATTTCTAAAAAAATTGATTTTAGTTTCATCATATGAAATTCATACATTTGATTAAACTTATTATTTAATATTATAAATTAATAAAAGATAAATATAAAAACTATATATATATTCATAATTTTAGGGTCTATATGAACTCTTTTATTACTCTAATGAATTCCCTAAGGGTTAAGTGTGTGATGCTGTCATTTTTATAGTGTGGTTTGGTGAACATGGTTTGGGTCATTATTTGGAAGAGATTTAACATCTCCCATAAATTATTTTCTCAATATTTATTTTTTTAATATCTACATAGACTTGGTTATGGGAAAAGTCAAACGTTTTTAGCACCCTTGTAATCTCTAATAATTGTGCATCACAGGGTTCGATCCTACAGGTCAGGGTTATTACTCCCTTCATCAATATCAATGGGAATTTATCATAACCCTTAATATGATAATATTAAATGTCACCCTATAATTCCTATAATATCAATAGTTATAAATATTAATGGTCTTTTCAATATGACATACCACTTAATAGTCCAAAATAACAAAATTAGTTTATTTTTTTCTATAACAACATTACTTAATAAAGAATTTCATCATTCAAAAAGGGAGTTTCATTTATTAATGTTAGGTTCATTATATGGGATCTCTCACATGTGAATGTTGGGAAAATAATGATTCTTCACATAAGGTAATAAATAGGAAATGTTTTTCACTAGGATGGGGGTAATTATCCCTCATACGAGGTGTATCATTCCTTTTTCTTCATGGATGGGAATGAATTATTACCAATTGGGTATGGGTCCAGACCACAATAGTTTTTATAGGGAAATCATTTAGATTACTTTAGTGGTCATGATGATTTGTGTGTGGATATTTTAATAGATTTAGAAACCCTTATGGGTTTATAAGTCTATGGTTTAATATGAGGAATATATACATATTTTATATTTTATGTGAAGGGAATTGAACATTATTAAGTATATTTTGGGTGAAATTTATGGGACCACAACCCTTGTGTTTAATATGTGTTTTAGTAAAACTGGGGTTTTTTTACGAAGAAATTTTTTAATTTTTTTGGAGATAACTGTTTCAATACTAGTGTTTTCCAATATATCCTCTGCACTTTTGAATTTTTTTATCTCAAATATCCTTTCATATATTACTGAGGATTCTGTTATTTTCACTGTTGATTTTGTTTTACCTTGAAATTTATTTTTTCATACAATACAATCATCATGTATTCATTTCTAAAAAACATAGAAATGTTTTTCAAAATTTTGGGAAAAAATCTATTAGAGACATTTGGATATGTGGATAATTGGATATATCATACATTCTGCAACCTCAATCACCTATGTGAAGGATTCACTAATGTAAAATTATTATGTCATAGAAAAAACTATGTAGATATCACATTTTTCAATAGATCACCTACATGAGAAATAGAATACATATATTAAATTACTAAATAAATCAATTGTGTGGACTAATCATCTCCATGTAGATGGTACATTGTGAAATCAGCTACGTGAATTTAAATGTCTCATCGATTCATTCAACAACATAAAATTTGGCTACAATTTCAAGAATCCTACATGAAGAAAATAGGCTGCATGAAGAATTCCTAAACCAATTCATAAACATAGATAATTAGCCTATATGAATAATAATTATGTTGATTATTTTGGAAACATGAATTAAAATTTTTATAATTTTGATACATGATGATCTACATTTTGTTACGTCTAGCTACATCCTAGTATGTATTACCGATGGAGTTCTCCCAATGAAATTTATTGATGACATGGATTTATTAATATCTATATTACATATTTTTTTGTAAAAATTATTATAATAAGAATAAAATTATTGATAATGGAAACATCGACAAGGATATTATATTAGACAGTAATATTATCAGATATTTTCAATAATAAAAAGTGTGTTTTTAAATCAAGAACAACAAATTTTATGGATTTTTTAGAGATAAATTAAAAGTGATAATTTTCATGAATTTCATATGTGATATGAAGTGAAAATAGTTATAATAAAGAAAATAATTGGAGAACCTCCAATATCATCCATGAACTCACCGTCAAAGCTCTGATACACTTCTCTATTTTACTAAAAAGAAGAAGAATCTTTATTATTTAAAATAGTTCAATATTGTTACCCATTACTATAGTTTTAGATGAATCTCCTCGATCAGCTATCTACTCTCATTATCAATCCATGATATTTCTCCCTTCTATTAGTTTTATGTCAAAATTGTGTGATCAATATCTAAATAAATTATTTTCACTATTTCTTTTTAAATTATTTGGTGAAAGAACCATAACATATATTACTAGTAAATCCTTAAGGAGCCCATTTTAAAGCATAGGTGTTTTTGTCACATGTATTAGATTGTTGAACTTCATCATGTGGATATTGATAAAATGACTATAATTCCATATAAAAAAGCAGTGGTTTGGTGAAAATTCAAAATCTTTTAGAGAAGAGTGTTTGTGGAGTGGACAAGGGGATTTTTGTTTCAAAAACAACTATAAATATATTCATATGATCTATTTTTATGGTGAGTATATTTCTCGTACAGATCTTGTAAAATAAATAAGTAGAAGTTTGATATATTTAAAAGAGGTTGGTTTGTAAGAAAATCATATTTCTGTAAACTCAATTAACCCACCCCCCACTTGAATCTTATTACAATCTATCTCCTACCACAATTTGTATTAGATGATGTGAATATTGAGTTCTTTTCTTTCAAATATTGAATTCTAAATATATTCATTTAAATTGATTCAATAAATTATAATAGACAATATAATTATATAGTTACAATACCATATGTAAATAGTGAAAATGGTTTTTCGAACGCACGGATGATCATCTATCTAAATAACATTGGTCTAAAATTTTATCTTAAAGCCCTGAAACCATTGGTAATATAAAAAAAACAAAAAAACATGGCATACTGAAACTGAAGAAAACTATGGTTTAAATTCCAAATAAACAAATTAAATTAGATATATAATATGTATAGATAATATTATATATGTTTCTCAATGATAACTATCCCATTAAATGTGGACTACTATAGTTGTTTCATATGAAGTTATAGATAATTTCCGAGATCTCAGATAAAATACTTTTATTTTTATGTTCGATACATCTATAAAACTAGAAGGTGAGAGAAAATCAGTTAAATTGAAGACCTGATGAGTTGATAAATAATGATTCGACTTAAAGAGTGCACATTACAAAAGCAGGATCACACATTAAAAAATCAAAAAATTGTACCACTAATATAGAGTGGATTTTTTTCTATTTGAATATCTAAAGAGGTAATTTTTTAAAAAATTAAAAGAACTTCTCAGAACCCTTTTGATTTATACGGTAGAGATAGAATATGAAGCTCCAAAAAAAATTTAGTTAAGAGGGAAAATTATTCCATGAAATTTTTACCTTAAAATGATGTCAATAGGAGAATAGAGCATCAAATATTTCTTCAATCTAATAAAGTTACACCATTTATTTCTTCTTTAGACGCTAATCTTGATCAATTTTCTAGAAAATTAGAAAAATTATATAACATAAGAATAAGTTTTTATATTCCAATCAACATGTACAATAAATTATTTACACACTCTAAAGAGGTAATATTCAATTATTGAAAAATTCTTGGACACTTCAAATTAGATTTTTCTTAGTTTCAAGACAATTAAAATTAATAGAAATTGTACTACATGAAATTTGGTTACAAAAATAAATCTAAAATGTCTATGATTTTTAAAATGAGTGCTCTATATGATTCTACTGATGTTATATCATTATAAAAATAAGCTCAATAACTGTAAATATAATGAATAAATATTCATTATAACATTATCTAGTAATGTACATTTATATAATTCATCTATGAATGAGTCTAAAACAAAAAATGAAAATTTATCTTTTGGGGAATTAAATGAATTTTTTACTATGCAGAATACTGAAAATGGATCCGTATAGAATAGAAATAAAACTCTCAAAACTTCCTATTATGCTACTGTTAATGAAAAAATATTACTAAATTATATAAGATTTGTATTTAAAATATATGGCAGAATATTTTGTTACATCATGTATAAAACATGGTAATAATTTAAAAAAATTGATTAAATAAGTTCTAGGATTCATATATAGAACAAGTGTTTTAAAAAAAGTTGAAACTAATTTAAAATAAATACTTGTAAACAAATAAAAATAAAACAAACATTGTTATAGGAAGCATAGTAGAATTTAAAAAGTTCAATAAAAACTATATTTTTTTTATTTAAAACACAAGAACCTCTCAAAAATTTCAACTTTTCATCTTGGATAGCTAGGTAACTATAATAATAACAATATTTAAAATTCCTCAAAATTGTAGAGTTATGCACGTCTTTATTTTAACATGTTTTTAAAAAATTGGTGCTTTATTTTTTGGATAGCACAATCATTCCTAGGTTCCAAAATATTTAGTTTGTAAACTTTCGTAACCTAAGAGAGTATGGGTACCAAAGCAACTTATGGTCAGATTTTAAATTAAAATAAAAAATTCCAAGAACATAATTTTAAAATGAAATTTTATTTTGTGGATGAACAAAGTATATTAGTGTATATTTCTCCAAATTCAGCAACATATCATGGATTTATGAAATATATTTCACTTTTGGTGGAAATGATAAAAAGAATTACTATGGGGGATGGACCAACATGAAATCAAAACTCATTCCTCATTAAAAAAACTATTTCTGAGGAATTATTTATGAAAAATGTTATATTTATTTCAAACCATTGTGATATATTTTATTTTCACGATTTTGTTAACAATTCATGTTTTTTAATGATAAAATTCTAAAATTTAAGGCATAGAAAACATAGAATGTCAATATTCTAGATATTAATTATTTTAGTAGAAAAAATAGAAATGTTGGATTGTAGAAACAAATGAATTTTTTAATTAAAATAGAATATCAGTTAATTTTAATGTTTATTATATAAAAATCTTCTCTAAAAAAATTTAGGTTTAGATCTACCTAAACATAAATTGAATTAAAATAAGCCATGTGAAGCATGCCCAATGGGAATGAATAAAATTATTCTTCTAAACCAATTAAAGATGTTTATACTTATAGACCCCTCAATCATATATATATATATATATATTTGTGTGTGTGTGTGTTTTTTCCCATAAATAATTGCGAGACTATGATGGAAAATATACTTTTTATGTGTTTGTTGATGATTTTTTAAATTTACTTATATTTTCGTTATGATTCCTTTGATTGAAAAATGTTCTATTTTTTAAGAGTTTTTACAAATTGTTTCAAAAAGACAAATATTCCAAAATTAATACATTATGGAGTTTCCATAGAAGGGAATTTGAAAACCATGCATTTATTTCCTAATTTTCAAATCATCATATAAAACCCACTTTTTCAATCCCCATGGCACCTCAATGGAATGTTTCTATTAAAATAAAGAAAAAAAAATTTGAACAATTTTCGAGTACAATTTCATATAAATATATCATTCCATATAAATTTTGGGATGTAGCTATAAAAAATATTTTATGTCATAAATAGAGTTATAATTTGACCTATTTTGATGATAACACCCTATGTGCTGTGGAATAATAAAATTCCCAAAGTTTGAAATATTAAAGGGGTTGTATATAAAGTTTTTATTTTAAACACAATGGATAATATTGGTAAATTTTATCTAAATGATGATTAATGAATCTTCCAGGGAAATTCTAATACATCTAAGGTATATATAGTTTTCAAAAAATGGTCCATGATTATTGAATAATAATATTATGCGGAATTTTATGGAGGTTACCCTTTTGATAACAAAATCACTCAAATCAATGAACTAATTGATTATTTTGAAAACATATGATTGGAAACAACATCTGTTAGTAAAAAGAATAACAATTTGGATCTATATATTCCCAAACCAAAACCATAGGGGATAATTACTAGTGAACTAGAATGTGGTCTACCCAAACATCATAGAGGCTATAATAATAAACCATTATAATTATTTATAGTAATTTTAGATGAATGCATTTGAACAAGAAGAAGTGTTATAAATTTTTATAGTTTGTTTCCTTTCAATCTCATAAAAAAGATAAGCCTATAAAATAATTCATAGTTGATTGGAGTTTGATATTTTAAATACAAGAAGAATTAAACCACATCTAGAAGAATATGGTTTGGGAATTAGTTGATAGACCCTCTAACTATCCTATCATACAAAAAAGGTTATTTGGAAATAAATAGTTTTATCATGGTGTGATAAATTTGAAAAAGTCTATACTAGTTATAATGGTTAAAATTAAGGTGAAGGTATATATTATGTAGATAATTTTTCACATATTTATAAAATATAATCCAATAAGATTATGCTAGCCTATTCATCATCTTTTAATTTCAAATTATATAATATAGATGTAAAATAAATTATCTTGAATGGTTTTAATAATGTTAATGTTTATGTTTTACAACCTCATAGTTCTGAAAATCTCCATTTTTAATATTCAGTTTTTGAACATACTAATGTCCATTATAATATTATTCAAGCACACAGATCGTGGTATGAAGGTTTTATTTCTTTTCTTTTATAAAATGGTTATTTAGTATGAAAGGAAGATCCTACTCTCTTTGATAAAAATTCATTCATAATTTTTTTATGTATCGATATATGTTGATGATGTGATTTTTTATTGTACAAATAAAAAATTATGCAATTAATTCTCAAAAATCACTCTAAAAAAATTCAAATGACCATGATGGGCAGGATAAATTACTTTCTAGGTTTTCAGATTTATCAAAAAGTCATTGAGAATGTGATAAATCAAATAAAATTCATACATGACTTACTTAAATGGTTTTAATATGAATGTGGTAAAATAAATTCAACTCAGATAAGTTGAAATGATGTTATTATCTTTTATGAAGTTAGGAAACAAGTTGATAATAAGCTACATAGTGTAACAATTGGTAGTCTATTGTGTTTGTCAACTAGTTGAATAGATATTGCATTTGAAGTATGTGTGTGTATGTATTTTAAGAAAGTCCCCAGAAATTATCATTTAATAGATCCCAAAAATAATATTATGGTATTTAAAATTATCAATTTCTCTTTCCTTGCATTTTCAGGAAAACACATAATTAAAATTTGACACCATATTTAGATACTAACATTTTTGTTTGTAAATGAGATTGGATGATTACTTTAGAAACCTTCCATTTTATTTGAAAATCCTTTGCATCCTCATCTAGTAAAAATAAAAACATGGCTTCACTATCTCATTCCAAAGTATAATATATTACTTCTAGTAGTTGTTTTCCATGGGTATTATAGATAATTAACACCTTAATAGATTTTTAATTAAATTATAATTATGTGTCAATCAAATTTTATGACACTATTATGATAAATTTATTAAAGAATATGAAAAATAATTGTAGAATAGATAATATAGACTTCATGAATCATTTATTGAGAGATAATACTCAAAATGTTTACATAAATCTTGATTTTTTCTTAATTGGGAATAAATTAATATATATTTTTATTAATCCCTTTTGTGTGGCCATTTTGATTTTATTAAAGGGAAATTTTATTTTTATAAATTTTTTAAAAAATAATTTATATTATTTTAAAATTTAATTTAAAATTTATTAATAATAATTTTTAATTATTTATTGAAATAAAATGAGTCTTTTAAAATTTTTCAATTTAAATATATTTTTTAGAAAATAATATTTTTTATTTTCTTTTCTATAATTTTTTTTATTATTATATTTTTAAGTCAGAATAAAATAGAATCCTATCAAATTTGTAATACCCATGTGAATTAGTGTTGTTTCCTAAAACCCATTCATCTCTTGACCCTTTCACCATTCATGTACGCTCCTATCTCTATAACAAATCCTTATATTTAGCTACCTCATCCAAATAACACCACAAGATTTCAAAATTGGTACCTCATGTTTAGTAGAATATATGACATGAAACACAATGTTCGAAGTGAAAGTAAAACCAAAAAACATTATTATATATTTCTTTTTAAATTCAATCTCTTCGATAACTTGTGAGGCAATCAACAATGTTTTTAAACAAAACATGATACACTTTTAAAATATTATTATTTATACCACACCATTATAAGCTATCCATTATGATGGTGGGTATGTATAATAATAATAAACCGTCAAAATTAAATGGTTTACAAATTTATTGATCTATATTATTATTTTTCGATTTATTAGAAATAAAATAAAAACCAATTAAAAGAAAAAATTGTTTTCAAAAAAATTGTTTTTTTTAAAATATGGTTTAGTACTCTTTTGACACATAGTTTAAAATATATTTTTACCACTTTTAAAAAAATTGTTTTATAAAATTAACATCATTATTGTATAAATAATATTGTTATTTTCTTATTGTGAAATTTTGTGATTTTGTTTTGTAAAATTTTACATTTTTAGTTAATTCTGAAGAATATTAATTTTTAAAAATTGGAAATTTATTTATATTAAATAATGTAATTTTAAATTACCTCTATTATTTTCATTTAATTTAATATTAAAAAAATATTTTAATTGTAATATTAAATCTAATTAAATTCTTTTAAATCACCTCTATACAAGATTTTAGTATATATTTATTATTTTTCTTAAAAACTCATTTTTCTAAAAACTCTTTTAATGTGTATTATGTTTTTCAATTTTAGTTAATTAAAACAACTACTAAAGATGAATTTTTAAATTAAACATATAATTAATATTTTATAAATATTAATTGAAATTATTTTAATTTTTATTAGTTTTTATATAGTAATTTTAAGATCATATTTTTCATAAAATTGCATTGATGGAAAACATTTTTTGATACTCGTTTTTATTAAATGTTAAATTAAATTATTCCAATTGTTTTATTTATATTTTTTAAAAATAGATTAAATATGTTTAGTCATCATATATTATAATATATAATATGTTCAAAACAATTTTTTTAAAATTGTTTATAGTGAAAATAATAAAATTATTTGTTGTGATTAAGCTAAAAATATGTATTGGATGGGTTAAACTAAAAAGATAAGGTTAAAAAAATAAACGAATAATTTTATAATTATTTTTTTATATCAATATTTTGACATTATACATTTTATTTTCGAAAAATAACCATTTTGTTCATTTTTTCATAAGAAAATTGGGGTGAAATTCTTTCTTTTAAAGAATTCCTTTAGTGTCCCCCCCCCCGCCCTCAATTATAAAAGGATACCTCCCCAAAAATCCATTCCAAAACCCCAAAACTCATTTGTTTATACAAAAAAATTACCAAATTAATTACTTAATTCCCTCCCATACTCCTAGAATCCATTTTTAGTACGAAATCCAAACTATAAAGGCCTTTCATGAAAACCAAAATAAGTTTTCCGAATAAGAGGGAACGTCCTAAGCCAACCATTTTATATTATTTCTTCTTCCACCTCCATAAAAATTATTAAACAATGTCGATAAAATAACATAATTAAGTTATATATTTTTATATTTTGTTATTTTATGTTTGTGACATAAAACAATATTTTTGTCCCTCAAAAGGGAAACAAAACCATTGATCATGTGTACCGAAGATTACCGCCTTTTGGACCAACGTAATTCATTTTCCATCATCGCTTCACACACCATTGTATAATGATTTATATAATATTTATATAATATATATATAGAATAATTATACTAATTTAATTATAATATAACATACAAATTCTTATTTTTCATTTCGTATGAAATACAATAACATCGCTCCAACGTACGGCGGACTACCGCCTCATGAAGCGATGTGATTTGTATTACACATATGATTTACATGGAAGGTAATAAGGATTAATATTATGTTGAAACATGATATTAATTAAATATTAATCACTCTATAAAATAAATATATCATATTATTTTTTACATTAATATCAATTTAATAAATGAAAACATCATTCGTGTGTATGGTGTACTTATGCCTCACGAGGCGTTGTGATTTGTTATTTACTAACACATTATGTAGAATGAAATAAGAAATCAATTTGATGAATCTATATGAAATAAATTAAAGGAAATGTTAAATTCAAAGTTAATATAAATTTCACTTCCTTACCCTTTCACTCATTAAGTAAATGATAACATCTCTTGTGTAAATGTATGGCCAAACATTGCCATGAAACAATGAGTTTCAATCTCAACATTTATAATCAAATAATTATTATAAAGACCTATATAATTGGAAACATGATACTAATTAAATTAATATAATTATGGATATTATGCAAATATATCCTATATTCATGATGGAAAACATTCATGACAAAACATGTAGAAGAAAATAGCGTTATTAAGACATGAAACAATAGTGAAAATAAAATCTTATCATCAAACGCTCAATTAGATGTTATATAATTATAATATATGATATTATAGAAATTAATATGGTTCTAATATAAGTTAATAACATGTTTAAAATCTATATATATGATTTTGGAGAGTGATCAACTAAATGTCTTTTTGAGGTAAGGGGTTTCTTGATTCAATTTTCATTCATTGGGTTATACATTTATATAATTTATTATATTATGAATATATTATCATTGAAATTTCCGTTATTTTACATATTATTGTAATTAATCTTTTCTATGTTTGGATTTAATATTTTTACACGTAATCTCTTCATTGATTTACTACCATTAAAATGTTACTATCTTTTTAAAGGTTTCATCTCTAAACTTCATTATTTAAGACACGTGTAGTTTTAAGCACCCTAATTTCTTTTAAATAGGGTATATAATGCACATTTACAAACTATTTCATAAATCCTTTTAAATTGGGGGATGGGATTTTTCATTGATAAGTGTACCACAAATGACATTAAGAATTATTTGGGGGTTGTCTTTAGTGCCTTGTTTTGGTTTTCTTTGGTAAATTTAGACTTTCATGAAATTTCATACCTTAGTGTATTCATTTATTGGTTCTTCATCAGTGGGAAATATGGTATGTGATATTTTGGTATTTATAATTATTTCATGTCAATGTTTCCCTTGGTATACTATATTGGTACACTCTCTAAATGTGGGTATAGTATCCTCACATTATTTCAATAGATCCCAATTGCAATTCTGTAGCCTCTAGCATATTGGATGGAATACTTAAGGTCGTGTGTTGATCTAGATCGTGGAACAAGTTATAGTGGATCCCTGGACACAATATTACAAAATGTATATTTATATGAGTTCAAACATATTTGGATCTTTCTTCCATCATTACATTATTATTCTAATATTAAAACTTCTTAGAGATTGAAAATATCTACATTTATTCGTTGTGAAATATCATTACACCATCTTCATTCCCTATTTGGAGTTACCAATATTTTCAACAATTCAAAATACACTAAATATCCATTTTTAATTAACATATATTTCTATTTAAAATTACCTAAAGACTCAGTCATATTCCATAATTGTATTTTATAAAATTTTTAAATATTTTACAACATTAGATTTAATTTGTTCTAAAATATCTAATTTAGAATAATACTTACGAAACAATGTATTTTAAAATTTTCCACATATCTTATATAAATGTAACAAGAAAGATATTATCCATTTATGAATTTTAGAATTATTTTTAAAATATTCATAGGCATTATAAATAATTTCATTTAATCATACATGATCATGGATTCATATTCCTGAAGTAAACCTCATTCTTTCTCTTTCATCATCAAAATAGTGACCTGTATGAATATGTATACATTACTTCATGTAGATTTATTATTTTTCTATTATTTTCATCTTTATTTGTTGAATATAATCATATGTATATATTTTTGGAAATAAAAAAAATTCCCACATGTACATCAGTATTGAAATTGGTCATTTGCATCACCAATCTTTATAAAATATCACAAAAATCCTCTTTTGCCAAATTTTACCACCATTCTCTTCATGAAAATTAATACTATATCACCATAAATGAAATATTATATAATTCTTATTATGTAATTGTGCTACATGAATTTATTATTCAAAAATATGTTTTTCAATGTGTGGTAGTTATATATATTGGCTATGTCACTCACATGTCTACATATCCAATTATGTATCCAAATTTTCATTCATGGATAACTATCTCCATACTTTACCTATATTACTATATTTCATTATACTTCCCCAATTCATGTGTGAATATTTAATTATAGTGAATAGTATCATTAATCAATATATATTTTCTTACATTTTCGGATTTCATCTACGTCGTAAAATCATCTATGTGGATTTGTATATACACTAGAAATATCATATGTGAGTCTGAATAAATCTAGTCTTCACTAAATGAGAATTAGCACCATTTTATATGATTTATTGGAATTCATAACCAAATAAATACATATAATTTTTTTATATAATTATCCTTCATCCATAAATGTCAGTTTTTGATTCCATTTACACACCCCAAATCCTCCTTTAATAGGATGTATAACATTTTTTAAACAATAGTGAAAATATCTATATCTATATATATAATATCATTATCATTATGAAGAAGTAAGCCAGTCTAGAATCTACTACTTAAACTCCCTATATTAAAGTAGGATTTGGGGTGTGTAAAATAATCTTTCAAAACCGTCAATTTGGAACTAGCATGTTAGGCACTAGATTATGGATTTTTTATCCATATGGTTTAACCGTTTGTTTGAATAAAATATTAAATAATAAAATCTAAAGTTTTGATATGAATATAAATTGGTTAAGATTCATATTAAAAAACATTCCATAAAATCTATACTATGTTCTACAGATAGAAGAAGCAACTGTTATGTTCATATTATTTTATAAGTACAACGATGTAAAATATAGATATATAATTATCCAATATCATAAAATGTTTAATAATAAAAACATGAAAATATCCCCATATATGTATAGGTTCAATTCTTGTAGATAAATCTTGATGAAAATTTATAAATTCCATATCATTGAATGTAATTACAATATAAAAAATTTTAAAATTTTAAAAATACATACACAATTTGTTTCATATAATTTGATATTTATGTTTCATTATTCATCATTTATTTATTGAGTATAATTCAACGTTTCTTTATATTGTTTCATTGAATCAAGACAAATCAAATAGAAATTTTAAAAAAATGATACAAGAATTGGGTATTTTTATTTTATATAACTAGGAATGTTATGACCAAGGGATAACCGTTGAAGGTTGAAGGAAAATAAAATTAATAATAAAAAGAAAAATTCACTATCATGTCGAAATTGATCCTTCAAAATGGATCATTTTGATTATTTTATATAATTAGATATCATATACACACAAATTATGACCCACGAATGAAAAAGGATAATGGGATCAGTATCGTTAACCAGCCAAGTTCGAAAGAACTTCTTAAAATTGATCCTACTTTGACATTCGACTTCCATCCACTTTATATTTGACACCTTTAAAATAGAATCTCTCTGTAATTGACTGTAATTGACTTTGACCTCGACTAATGTAAAAACACTAAACCACATTCGGATCTCCTTCAACGGTATTTTATCCTTCATCTGTTCTCTACCCCTCGATCCGTATCGGAAGCCCAATCGATCGAAACCCATTTTACACTACTCAAACAATCGAACTCACTTGGCCTCTCAAATATAATCCATAAATCAAATTTTCTCATATTCTAGGAAAAGACCGACCACCTTCTAAATATTTGTTGAACCCCACTGATTCCTTAACTTCTTCTTCGTATTTCATATTAATTAAAAATTAAAAATAATATATATATATATATATAATCTAAATTTTATAAATGAAAATAATAGTACTAATATCAGAATTTTTTGATTTAATATGTTTTTTAAAATATATTACCTTTAATAAAATTATAATATAATGATAAGAGTATAAATAATTTATAATTATCAAATATTTTAATATTTATAATTTTATAATGTATTACACTTAATTCATAATTTTATAAATAAAATTTTAGTTATAACTTTTACTAACATAACTTTTTAAAATTAATAAAACTCTTTTTATTGAATGTGGTGCATATTAATTCCTATAAATAATTTATTTCTATTAAAATAAATTTTATATTATTGAAAAATTTTAATTCATGGACAAAATACTTTTTATAAATTTAAATGTTGATCAATACTTATCATTCTAAATGAAAATCATTTTCATTTCAAATAAAATTTCAAAACATATTTATATTTCTTTTAATTTCAAATTTATTTTAGTATATTTGTTTATAATAATTCCTTTCAAATGAAATTTATTTGTTGGAAAAAATATTATATTTATATTAAAATATTATTTTAAACATAACAATTCAAGATTTTTTAAAAACAATATTTCTTTATTATTTTGAATATTGATTTAAATTTAAATTGTATTTCTTGAAAATAAAACTATAATGTATGATTTGAAATAAATTTTATTTATCTAATTTCATAATTTATAATTCATTACCATCTTGTTTTATTAATATTATTATTGCTAATAAGGAATTAATGATTCATTCATGATAAAAATAATTCTTATATAAAACATATGATATTAAAATTTCTCCCCATTTTTTAATGTTGATTTGATTTAATTTTTGAACAATGATAGAATTATAAATATATACAATTTCAATGACACTCAATTAAAAATATTCCATAACAATTTATGTTTGAATAAAATATAAAATCAAGTAGCTAATTCATTATTCTCAACTCATCTTCCTCTCAAGAGGATACAAATTTATTCATTTTTAAATGAAATTACATTTTTGAATACTTTACATATTCATTAATAATGATATTCTACAATAAATTAACATTTACATGAAAAACAAGAGATCAATACTAAATGGTTTCTTATTTTTAAGATGTATAATCTATGAAAACATAATCACTTTTTCTAGTTCTCACCATCAATTTCTTTTTCATTAATTCAATACATATATAATAGGTAATAATTGTAATATTAGTACTCTTCAATGTGAACAACACGGTTGAGTGTATTTTATCTATAATGTTTTTTCACTATTCATGAATGCACATATATTTTTAAAATATAGATTAAATATTAGCTTCATGGATCTCATAACATATTCATTTTATTTTTTTTCTGAAATTTATCTTCTTAGGAGTATTTTCGGAAATTGTATCACTTAGTGCAACATTATTCTTCTTTAAAAACTCCTCTTGTGTGGTAATTATTTTAGAACAATCTGCAGGAGTTTTTCCTTCCATTTTACACCTCACACTTAGTACTTCTTCTTCATAATAGTTTCATTTTGATGAAAAAATAAACAAAATTTTGGATCTTTGGTGGAATATTCACTTTACCTTTATCCAAAAAATTCTTTTATGCCTCTTCATTCACCATTTATCATTCCAAATCTACAAGCCATATTACAAGTAAATATTTTAGTATATTCACAACTTCATTAAAATTTCCATATATATATTTATGTGTGTTTTTATTCACTTGTGATATTCTATAATTATAAATCATTCTTGTATTCTTGGACTTTCATTTTACTTATTTTTTAAAATGATTGTCATCCAGAAAACATAATATCTTATAAAACTTCATGGATGATTTATGACATATATAGTTCATTTCCTTTTATCCAAAGGTTATTTTTTCATTCAATACCAAAATCTATGGTATTTTATTAGAATATTATTTTTATACATGTTGAGATATACATGAACTGCTCTTATGACCACCCTAATTATAATCATCATTGAAATATTCAAGTATATCAAATCTATTTAATGTAAATATATTCCTATCCATATATTCATTTTTCTTAATCTCTGAATTTATCCCACTTGACATTTTATTCCTTTATGATTGAGAAATTATGAGAATTTAACAATAATGCAGAACAATATTAATGAATTTGTTACATCGCCAAAAGACCCTAAAAACATAATCCTATTACTTTGAATGATTGCTATCCAGATTTGTGATCAAGCTATTTTTGGAAATGTTTTATCACTATATGGGATAAACATGGTGAATTATCTTCCATTATACCTCTTTTATCAACCATATATAAGTGGTTAGATCCTCACCAATTTTCATCATCGATATATAGTAAAAAAAATTAATCAAGAATTGTGCATAATGATTGATTTAGAACAATTATAAGAGATAAGAATGGATGGTACCTCTTTCAACACAGTATCTTGTCATACATCCTCAAATGATGGTATATTATCTTTATCACTCGTAAGAGGTATTTTATAATTAGATTTATCAATAGATAATTCATGGAAAATATCTCATACATTCTTCTCTGATTGTGAAAAATTAGTACGTGTATTCTCTAGATTGGTCAATTTTATTTCTAAATCTAGACATTTCATAATAAGAATATTTTTTTATATTAAATAAATAACATTACCTTTTTCACAACCATTAATCATATATTAAATCTATTCTTCATGATTTACGATCTATTATTATATAAATTGGGAAATATCCTTGATCTTATTATATTTTACCACTGACTAAAAATATTTTATATCTATATTAGATTTCTGTTTTTCATTGAGTGTATAAATCATCTATTGAAAAATTTATTGATCTATTACTTTCCTTCAATATCTTTGAGAAATTTATTTTTTATCTCCATGTTCCATGTTCTTATGCCTCTAACCTTAATGGAGATATTTATGAATTCTGGAACTCTTTCTTCCAAATGATTCTCTATATTATCAGTTTCATCTTCATGTGTTGTGATCACATCATCAATTCTTTCAAAAACTGCATAAAAATAGAGATCCTTTGAATCCATTATGGTGAAATATTTTTATATCTCTTTTGTGTTCGATTGAAAAAAAATTATTTGTATTCAAAAAAAAATTCCATATTTATTTTTATAAAATGAGGGAATAGAACATTATTCTTCTTTACTCAAGATTGATAACCTCCTAAAAATCCACTTAAAAATTATTATCTTATTCATCATGGTTTGGGTGAATTTTGTATAGTACAGTTGGTTATAATTTGATTTTTTAATCTTTTAACTCTTTCAGTAGTTATCATATTTATTCACATATTAGCATACCTTTCCTTCATTTTTTACCGCTCACACATTTATGATATGAGATTTATAGGTTTCACCATTAAAAAATAATGGCTAGTCCTTGTTGTGTACATTTATTATACGTACCAAGATTTTATACTACAATGAGGAACAAATTGCCATGATTTTGCATAAAAATAATTCTACAATGAAGTGTTGTTCCCTATAATGTAATAAAGGGATGGAAAGAAATAATGATTCTCTAAATTGGTGATAGCCTGGTCAACATTTATTCATTATAATTATTTTATAGACAACATTAGATTTTATAAATTTCCTTGAAATGTTAAGATAAACCTCGAAAAATTAAGACAACTATTGAATGTAATATTGCTAATTTGTATTCATCGTCTTCTCATATATGAAAATTAGCTTGCAAGGAACTCATATTATTTTTCTATTATATTTATATCACGTCAAAATACCCCCTTCATCATCATAGAAGGGGAATGGAAACTGTATTTAATTATATAGGTTCATGATGTATTCTTCTCTAGTCATTCCTCTCTTTCATTGGCTCAAAGATAGATTTAAAATTTTTTAACCAGGAATTCATATCACCTTCTTCTATTTATGAAAATTATTACAAAATCATCGAATTATACTTCTTTATAATATAGAAATAAATATGAATTATACCTTGTTATATGTTTATTTTCTTCAGTGCATTCAAACAACTTACATCGGTTCCCTATTCCATGTTTATTCTTTTTATTTTTATTCACAACATACCACATTCAGTAATACTCTTTTATGGATTTGACTCATAGAATTTATGACGATTAAAATTTGTCAAATATTTTTTTTCTTGACACCAGAATAATATATCTTGAATAACAGTTTCAAGCCCCTCTTATACTATCCCATTTTTTTCTTTTTGATCAATCTACAATATATAATAATAAGATTTTCACAATACATAGATATCCATTCCATAATTAAAGCATTATACTAATATTAAAACTTCAATAATTTGTAATTCATGGAATTTATATTTCTCATTTTCTCATTAAACATTATTTGAGTCTAATTTTGAATTAACAATCTTTTTGGTAATTAAAAATATGAAAAATATTCATTATTTAATTTATTAATATTACTATTTTATATTCCCCAAATACAATATCATTTTCATTTCCTTTCTTTAACAATACATGGAAATATCCTACTCTACATTTACCTTATTAAAAAAATAGTCACAAAATTGGATCAACTCTAGACTATGTTCTTAAAATATACGAGTATATTTTTTTAAAAAACATGGTATCCTACTCTGGATATTTTAAAATTTATTTATTGGATATTCATATTCATAAAAACAATATACTTGTAAGAAAACATGATAATAGAATATTCTTCCAAAATTAAACCTCATTCTTTCTCTTTTTCATTAACCCGGTGACCTATATACATATTTTTTCATTACATCATGTGTTATCCATCTTCATTATTCATTTTACTTTTCATTTCAGAAAGAAACACATATATATTGATCATTGGATACATTATTGTGAAACAAAATAGAAATCCTTTATATTACAACATTACATATGGATATTCAATACATTACAAATATATACACATTTGAAGATCGTAAGGGTTTAGGGTCTTTGGAGACCAGATGCATAATAATATTATTTTTTAAAATATCTTCATCATCTCCTACAAATATATTCATATTTGAACCCTTCTAAACATAATATATTGATAAATTTTACCACCTTGTAACCCAACATATGGAAGAAAATTATAGTACTTTACCGGCCTATGGACTTAACCTCGTGACGTTTTCCACACCTTCCTAAAAATATTACCACAATACAACTACTATTGGGGTTGTTCCATTCGATACAAAAAATTATTAAATAATTACATGAAAATTTTGGGTAGGAAAACCAATGAAATCATTATTTCATAAGCTTTGTTGGGGTAAACATGAGATAAATAAATCATAAGAGAGTATAAGATGATCATAAGGTTATGATAAAAAAATTTCATGTCCTGAGTGTAAAATATACATACCAATAAAATGAAAGATCATAAAATATAAAATCATATCATATCTAAAAGACTAATTAATAAGGGACTCTAAGTAATAATAACCATTCAAGAGTCATAACACAGGCATGTGTAATCATTAGCTTAGTAAATCATAATCTTTTGAACATATTTTTCTGAATCATGCTCACAAAAAATTTTGGGAGAATAGATATAATAAATCATACTCTTGATTGAAAATATGAACATAGTTATTTTCAATCATATCCATGCATAATCTTGTGAGCATATATAAAATAAAGCACACTCATGCACCAAAATGTGAACAAAGTTATTCGTAATCATATTCACTCTTATCATTATCATCTCACAAGATATTAATATCTTATTACACAATTAATTGGAAGTCTAAATTGTCTTATCCATCACATAATCATAATATATTCATATATATACCACATTTTAAAGAATTATTTCTTTATTTCCTCATAGCTTAACCAATGGTAAATAAAACATGTTTCATTAAGATTCCATCAGAATAATTAATAACCATTTTCCGAAAGAATAAGTATGGTTTCCTTGGATCATATCCCTAGTGAACTATATATAATATCTAATGATATTTATATAGCTGAAAATACCTTTAGAATATCATTGGAACAATTATTAAAGAAAATACCCTTTTCCTTTTGAAATAAATTATTTTATGTCTAAAAACTTCTATAATATTAAAGAACATTAGAAAATAACAATATAATTTTACAAATTAGTCTTTAAGGTACATAGAATTCTTGACTGT
This sequence comes from Viscum album, assembly GCA_963277665.1. NCBI lineage: Eukaryota > Viridiplantae > Streptophyta > Magnoliopsida > Santalales > Viscaceae > Viscum > Viscum album. Next base: position 2,129,863,672 of record OY728119.1, read on the forward strand.
ATAAAATCAATTCTATTGTTATATATTAAAACAAATATTTTGTTAAAACATTTGGTTAAAATAAATCATTTAGAAAATGAAATGACAATACATTTTATACCTACATTTTAGTAATTAAAATATGTGTAAAATTACATTAATCAATGATTCATAAATAGTAAAAAAACTCTGGAAAACATTTTAATGAAAATATAGACACGGAAGATAAATATTCCCAACCAAAGAGGAAATAAGGTATGTTTTTCTTGATAACATTTTCTCTATAATTTTAATTATAGAAGATAAGAATATAATATATCACATGAAAATTCCACGAATAACCAATATAGAAGATAATATATTTATTTTTAAATAAAATATTCATATAATTTATTTTAATGTAAAGTTAGCATAAACAATCCCGAAATGAAATGATATTGTAACATAAATCCCATAATTCAAGTATCGTATTGATTCTAATGAATTTGAAACACCTATATAATTAATATATATTGATTATAAATCTATTAATGATTCATAATTATATATAATATACCATCTATGATTTACTTATAACATCTTATCATCTTTTTATTAACAATTCTTTATTAATATCAATTTTCCTTGTGTTCACTGCTTAGTTTTATAAGCATGTTTCTATTTAGAAAATTTGATCCCATTAATTAGATTCTCGTCATATCATATAAATAATTTAAAAATTTCCTCAAAATCATTTTTAATAAATATATATCAATATTATTACTATTCATATAAATTAATGAAGTCAAATTAATTATAGCGCTTCATGGAAATGGAAGTTTGTATATATGCATGAGTACTATTTATATTTTTGGATGGGTAGAATGAAAAAATAATAATTTAAATTTATAGAGTTATAATAATATAATAAATATTATATATATTCAAAAGACGAATTATTATTACCACTAATGTGATGTGATATTAAAAAATGAAAGCATTGCTCCGTGAAGGTGGTTGTCCACACAAATGCAAGGTCATGGATAATGGTTGTTAATTTGTCCTAATATAAATTAAGAATATTGTATATATTTAAGTCATTATTATATAATGGATAACATAGGTATATACGTGGTTTAAGAATAAATAAAATTTAATGTTCATAGTTTAGAGTTATACCACATCCTCGAGAATCCACCTCTCACTTACAGATTATGCCTTGAAATGGTAGTATTTTTCTAATACCAAGAGCTCTAGTTCTTGGTGAAGTTATATATTAAGGTATTATTTCATGTATTGGATTATCTATAATGGTGAAAAATTAGGAATAATTGATGATATGTTGTTACCTTTTATAAGATTGGGAAAGAATGCACATGTAATTACATAAAAGAATTATGTATATATATATATATCATAACCATATAAAGTGGACACAATGGTATAAGTATTAGAATATAATATTTTATAGATTATTAATAAACTCATAAAGAATAATCATAAACGTTTTTTATGTATATTAATCTTTATCCACTAGATAAACCACATCAAATGCATTTTAACCTTAACTGTGATAACATAAATTTTTACCATGGTAACATAATTATATAACCATAATGAAAAATGGAAATCTAAAAATTTTATAAATTTTGATTCAAAATTTTTATTCCATTTTATCATATTCAATTTCTTATTGGTGGAGAAAATTTATTTTAATGCAATAACAGAAGATGCATGGAAATGTGTTTTTAGGAATATACCTTATTTAAGCGTCAAAATCCATTCAAACTGATGTAAAGTAAAAATTTTGTTTTCCATGAATTTTTAAACTAATTTAAAAAAATTAAATTTTTTTAACAATATAAAACTAAATATTACCTTCCAACCATACCATTAAATTAAAAAACACAAAAATAGTTTTTAATTTGAATAAATAAAACATATATTCACAAAAGTAAATATTGGATTCCCAAATTCAACATAATAATTTAAAATACATTATTTTACTCCATAAAAATATCTTTCATCCAAAAAAACTCATAAAAGGATAATGGTATGTAATATAGTGATTTTAAAGCATTAAACCATAGTTCGAAGCATGTTTTAAATGTTTTACCCTCACCATTATGATGAATCATTATAATGGTTATTATTCATAATGAAATAAAAATAATTTAAACCTATTAAAATATATTAATTATTTTTATCTAAAATATTTCATCCATTTTAGAATATACAATTTTAACATGTTGCATAAATTTATTTTAAAATAAACACACCAAACACAATGAAGACTATTTTTAGAAAAATTGATTTCAAAATATGAAATTTGATTGTAAATTATTCCAGGGATAGTAAAAACATTACATGAATTTTAAAACATATTATATATTATAATATATATATATATATATTAAAATAATTAGTTTAATTTATTAACATATAAAAACATTATTTGCATAAAACTATTTTTCGAAAGAAGAATCCACATTTCTTTTTCCATAAAATGATTATATTTTCATTTATTACAAATGAATTCATTTAATAAATGTGTAAAAAATACTGTTTCCCAACTTATTTAGTCATATTTATACCCAAAAATCCAATATCTAAATGACATCTATAACAATAAATATTAATATTTTAATTATGTGTCACTGTTCATTTAAAGTCGGTGTTTTGTGTAAATAATATTGTATAAAATCATATTTCTCTAAAGGGAAATATATAATAAAATATCAAGGTACAAAATTGTAACTCCATTTTAGGAATTTATCCCTTGATATTTTTTTACTCTAATTAAAAAAAATAGGATACACTTACCTCATCACACCCATATGTTTCTATATATCTTCCTCAAATTTTGGGTTAAACCAAAAAATAGTAACAAGGTGAGCGTTATTATTTCATAGTACATTCACTCTTCGATCCAAAATCTCCACTAGTTGTTCCTAATAATAGATATATTAATATAGTTTTATATCCTATGAGTATTGTACATGATAATGATCATGTTTGTACATACTCAAGGGACATACATAGAACACATCATAATCTTTACAAAGATTTGGTGAAAACAAGAAATAATAAGAATTCACCTCAATACAATCAAGGAATTCAATTGGTCAGATTTATCTGGGGATCAAATTTCCCTTCGTTCAAAATCTCATAACCTTATTCTGAGGAAATATTTTTAATAAAACCTTAACACAAACATCAAACCCAAAGTCATTCCAATTATTATAAAAATAAATTTTCTATAAATTTTGAGCTAACTTGATGTGTTGTTGAATGGATATACCCTTATATTCCATTTCAAATACTAGATAATGTCCCAAAAACATTCTTTCTCAACATTAATCCCAACAAATTGGATTTCATCAATTACTTCTACAAAGGGATTCAAAATTTTCTTTATGAAGTCATGATAAAAAACTATAATTGTATAAAAACATGACTAGAAATTTTTTTTGACCCTAATGAACATCGAAAACCATTGAACATGCCCTCAAAATATCTTCTAGGGTTCCAATGGTCATCTCAGACAGATCATTTTTCTTATGGTGATATTCAATTCTGAAAGCCAACAATGTATCTATATTTTACTGAATACTTCTCTGGAATATAAACGTAAACCTATGATCCCAATATGATATAATATAATATAGTAGTCCATTAAACCTTACAACATCCTTAATTTATATCAATGAAAATTGATGAAGAGATAAATCATCTTTATTTTCAATGAAATGCGTGTACTTAAAAATCCAATCGAGTACAACCCAAATAACTATATAGAATTTGGGTATTTTGGGATCCGAAAAATGAAATTCATTGTACTTTTTTCCTATATCCAATTTGGTATGGGTATGGATTGTAACATACAATTAGACTTATTTCACTCAACCTTAAAATACTAATATACCAAGAACTAAGATACATAATCTTTAATATCCCTTTCCATTTTATCCCCATATAAATACTCTCATATAGTTATAAAACTTCATATGTTTAGGTTGAATAAATAATGATGTACTATGAGCTTCATCCAACAACTCCTTATTCAAGTCTAGTGTTGATAAGACACATATTTAGTTTCAATACCTTATAATTGTATGAAAATAATGATTGGATTGTTGAACATTTCCCATCTTCTACTTAGGTTCCACAACCTCCTTTTTCACCTCTTTAATCCTGAGATAGATGGATATATGAAAATTCATCTAATAATTTTATGATATTCCCTCTTTCCTCAAGATTCAATAGTCCATCTAATGAAAATACATAAATATTGTAACTCTTTAAATCCTCATCCTGAAAAATGATTGATCCTTATGACTAATTGTATTTTATACCTAGTTATTCTTCTCACGGTGTTAGGAACTGAACCACCTTGGCTAATATAATTGGTAATATGATGATTGTGACACCCCAATCACATACCAAATAGTCTAGGGGTGGGATAAAAACACCTAGTAGGCATATCACATAGAGGGAAGGATTATCCTAAAATTAATGAATAGAGAAACACATATTAAAATACGCATATAATGATGAAAGGTAAATCAAATTGATTACATAATGCATGAATAAAATACATCAAACAAGAGTGAATAAAAAATTATTTTAAGTAATTAAATGGTCAAATACAGGCCCACCTAAAAGTGAAAATGAGTATATCCTAGTAAGAAATAGGGGTCAACATCAACTTAAAGACCATTTATAACAACAGTCTTTCTAACCCAAACAATATGTAGCATTCCCTCCATCATATGAGGAATCCCTATAATGGCCTATAATTTTCTTATGAAATGACCCATGTGGGTAATCTGATGCAGGTGTAAGTATAAAAATACATAGTTGTATGCCCCAAAATAAATAAACATACAGCTTCAGAAGTATCCAGCTCATCTACTCAATGGAATTCCATTCTGGATAGGAAACAAAGCAATAAGGATGACTGTAAGACCTAAATATAACAATAATACCGTCCATGTGTCAATTATTTATCAACCAATTACAACCACAAGTTTCTTATCAGGTATTCAAGGTAATTCTCTATTGGGATAACTCACACAATGAGCCGTGGTATCACTATTGTCACACATCTGAGAGGTTATTCTCTTTAGGGCTCAACCAATAATTACTCCCTATAGCTCCAAAGATATTGACACACAGATAAGTTATCATACCCAATACCACAGGGAGAAACTAAAAACACATATAGATCAATTTGATATAAAAGTTATTAATTCTCAGTGCATGGTTTTCATAATGATACAACAAACACTTCTTAAGGAAGAATGTGTGATTTATGATCCATCCCTACGACTCATGATGGGAAACCATAAAAATTATTTGAGAAAACGCCTATATAAAGGATCCCAATACATTAATGGGGAAATTATTCCACATTTTACCATTGTATAGATGGACCTAGCGGTTTCACTCAGTTTAAATTGGTCCAAAAGGAATAGATGAAGATCCTCTACATGCACTTTAAAATTTTAATCCCTTGTACTAAGGGGTATGAGACAAGTCTGGACATCCCCAAGTATTCTTATATCTGACTATATCATATGGTTTGTAATGATCTCTACACAAGGTATTTCCTTTCGGGGTACATGACATGAATATGTTGGGCCAACACTTTGTATTTTGTCAGCCAATTCCCATGTATATATGGTCATGAATGTGTCCTTCGGTTCATGCATGGGTGCCTAGGTATATCTGAGTGTCAGTCATGCCTATGTACTCTGGCCATGTCTATATGTTTTCTAATGCATATTCCTAGGTACCCTCTAGCGTACACACAAATCCATTATCATTAGGTAACAATACATGTGGCATGTATCACACGATGTCTGATATTTAATTCCATGTGTATACCCAAACAACATCATCATGGTCCACACGATGTGATAATTTCATATAACACAACATGTAATGTGGAATTATATATAATATTCAATCCACACATCCATTTCTATCTGAAGTACATAAAATAAAAAATCCACTACCAATCTCACATATAAACATGGATCGTGATCCACCTGATCACATCTATTTAGCTTAATCTAGATTCTATCCAGATGAAGATGATGTGTTTCTATTCACAATGCTTCATTACTTCACTACATACCAAACCAAAAAAAATGGTAACCCCATTCTATTATTTTTTTACCAGTAATAATCATTAATTATCATTACACCTTGATCACTCCCATGATCATGATCCTGAAATCATAATACTGATATATTTCACCAAATAATTGTCATGCAATGATCAAATGCAAGGTGAGTGTTCAATCACTATCCAAAGGAAATGACAATGACAAATGTTAAAATAATTAGGGAAGATATATACAACTCACAAAGAGGAATGGACACAAACTATTGATCGTGTCGGCCACATTTCATTAATTTTAGAATGAAAAATGAATAAAAAATTAAATAATATCAAATTCATATTTCTAGTAAGATAAACCCATATCCTCATGAAAAGATAAAATGAGAAATATAATTTCTGGATGAACTAATTTACCTTCATCATAGAATAAATAAATGGGTATAGATACACAAATAAAGATAACACTTTGTGTTAGTATTGATCATTGTTGAAGAAATATTTAGATCTATGGTTTTTAGTAAGATCCTTGAAATACAATATCATTGGGCTTCCTTGTGGTATGTATATTGTTGATCTATGATCCTGATGTCCACCAACACTCATTTGAAAACTCCTCTGTCAATCTATGAGCTTATATAACCAACCATAGTGATTTGTAAAAACACCTATTTATATACGTTATTGTGTCATAGTGATATAATAAATAATAAATAAATTTATTATTTTTTTAAATTACTAATCTACCTTGGGTTTCACTTTATAGAATTTTCTATCACTAAAACTGGTTATGTAACACCTAGAATAAAACCCATGTTCCATATTCAATAGTAATATTATATTTACAATATGAGACTTCATTTAGGATTTATTCCAAATATTTATATCACAAAAATAGATTTATTACATTCTCCTCTCCATGGTGCCTTTTTTTAGAATAGAAAAATCCAAATAGAAATGATGAGGATATTTGGCTCCCATCTAGGACTCATAATCCTAGGTTTTCACATAAAGACTCCTTTTCTTCCGACCAACATTCCTCTAATGGCCCGAAGGCCGTCATTTTTTTTGATTTTTTATAATCCACCATTCAAGGGGTGAGGTGGAAGCCTTACTAGGCCCGTAGGCGTAAGTATTACATGGCCCATAGGCCTTAGAGAAATTCATTTTCCCATAGGCTTCAAACATTACATACAACCCAGACTAACTACATAGAACTGCTCCTCCCCAACATCTTTATCGTGAAATCATCTCCCCACCTTCATATGGCTGTTCGGATAGGAAGCAAATGTACACATTCTATATCTTACACAAAAATTTACTGCTACTATCAATCCTCAAACACTAATGGGTACTCATACAAGGTATCATCATCCTTGATTTCCATCTCACCACAATCGATAAAAAGTGATTTGTCATGAATATACCTCCTTAGATACAACACATGGAAGACATTGTACACATAGTATATCTATGGGGATTGGTACAATAAGTATACCACCTCACTAACCCTATTTAATATCTAAAATTATACAATATATCTTTATGAAATCACTCAACCCCACCCATATCATCAAAAACCACATTGATCTGAAACCCTTAAGAATATATGGTCTCCCACCCGATAATCCAAAGGCACATCTATTCGGTACATATTACACATATTATAGATATTAGTAGTTCTCATTTGTGAGTTGATGATTTTCATCATCTATGTCATTTCTTGCACCAATTGTGGTCCCCTGAGTCCTCACTCACCTAGTTCCATCCAACATAGTGGTGATTGGAAATGTCTCCCATTCAAGGAACTGAGTTGTTCCATAACTATGGTTTAATGGTTGTTGATTACGTATAAAAATTAATTAAATGATAGGTGATCCTCCCACAATAGACAAAGACTAACACAAAATCCCCCAACATTACCTCCTAAACATGAATGGTCCTCTCGTACTGACCATCATTCTGGGGGTGAAATGTCATACTTTAATGAAACTAGGTCTCAATGGGAGCCTAAAATCCTCCCAAAAATCATGATTTCACAAAGGAATCATGGACCAAACTAATAATCCACGAAAATATACGAATCAAGTCTATATCTTGCACATATAGGTGTCTCAGTCTCTCCACTAAACTCTACACTCCAATATATAGGATGTTAGATGACATAGTGTGTCAGTATACAAAAAACCAGATGGAATCATGTAATCTAGTTTTTTAAAGAATCCCCATAACAAATTTGATAAATATATCCTCCAACTTAAACTCTATAACCTTACTAGGATGAGCTAAAAACAATGGTACGTAGTACCCGTCATTATATTTATGACATGTAAGGCATCAAGAGACAAACTCCACCACATACTTCTTTATACATAACCATTAAAACTACTTTTGAAGGTCCTACTCCTTTTCACCAATCCTATATGTACCAAAAAGGGGACGTATGGAAATACCTTATAACCTCATCACATAATATCATTGGTACCATTTTTCATCCTCTAAAAAATATTAAATGCTCCCCACCTTTATAAAATCCCTCAGCAGTATATCTGGTGCATATCTGAGCACATTAGGTATCACAGATGATGTCTTGATGTTCATCATCTTTAACACACTGTATAAGTGGTCTAGTAAGAACCATACACTAGAGGTAAGATAAACTATCCTTATCCATTAGGGATAAATACAAAGAGTCAACGACTCTAACACCTTGGTCAACATGTGTGATAATTCTCTCATACTAAGTGAATTCTCCAACTCATTCTCTTTCATGTGGGTATAAACTATCTCATTATTATAATTATTAAGGATTTTTAACCATAATAACCATATAAATATGGGATCATTTTGAAATAAGATATACTTTTTACTCTTTTATTTATATTACACTATAAACTACTCAATAATAATGTATTTTTCCCACATATCTATAGTGGATACTACTAGTGATTGCTCTAGATATTGGGTCACATAGTTCTTCTCATGTGTTCCGAAATGATAAGACACATAGGAAATAGTTTCCTTTCTCTTCATCAAAATACAACTGATTCTAGGTCCTATGGAATTACAAAACACTATTACTCGACACCCTCCTATAGAAAGATCATGAATGGGGCTCTATTCAACCTCAATCACAACTCAAGAAAATATTATTCTCACTATTTTTTAACATTAATGGCGTCCCGATTTGGGTAATAGACGTCAAATTTTCCAATATATTAGGGGAATTGGGAAAAAATATTATATAGTATCCTACCAATCCATGGAGGTTGTGCACTTTAGTCACAGTCTTGGGTGGATCCCAAGAAAACACTAACTCAACTATCTCTAGATACACTACAACACCATCTTATGAGATCAAATGTCTACAAAGTTGGACCTATAAAATCCACAACTAAAATTTGGTAGGTTCGTATGAAGTAGTTTATCTCATAGTATTTTCAGATTAAACTTCAATTTTCTTATGTATATCTCCATAGATAACAAGTATACTATATTTTAATCAATTAATACAACAAAAAATGGACTAAATATGGGTTTTGGTTAAATCAAATGTCTACTAGTACTATATCAAAATTAAATAATTAAAAAATCAAACATATAATCATCCCCAGATCATTGAGTTCATAGGATTTCACTACCTATAATTTCTTTTGTCCTTGATAACCATCTCCCAAAGCCTAGAATGGACCAAATATGGGTTTTGGTTGAAACAAGTTAAAACATCGACCACCTTCAACTGATCACCCAACTCCTCTAATACATATTCCATAATATGTAACTACTTTATTCATCCATTATCTAAACCCATGTGGACCATCGACCATCTCCCTATCAACAACTCAGAATGTTGTATAATATAGAGCGATATGTCACCAGCCATCGCAAGAGAAACATTGTCTCTATCTATCCTAGTAGACAAGAACCATTCTGAGAACCATGAACAATAGAACCTATATCCTAGGATCATATCTTGATGTGTCTCACATTACTAGATATTTTTTTATCCCATTAGGTACTATTCCACAAGGTCTCCATTCATGTGTTCCCATGACTATAAATAGTTGAGGAAATCACCTCATCTAGGAAGCTCTCTACTACTAAATCCCACTAAACCAATTTGGAATAGGTGGTAATATAAAGGGATATCACTGAAGATATGAGATATCAGCAAAAGTCTCACTCCAAAGAACTTCATAAGAAAATTTGATCTTAGAACATATTCATATAGTATCATGAGAGGTTGGTTAACCTGACCACTTACTCAGTTACAATTTTTCTTCCCTACTATAACTGTAGAACCTCCATGATATATACTGATTAAAATGTTGATGGGTATAACTAATCCCTTTATAATTTCTAGAAGCTAAAATATAATATAGTCATTGAATCAAGTCTATGAATTAAAATAATCCAATATTTCCTTTTGGATCAATAAATTAGACACACCAAAAGTGACCCTATATAATATAGACATTTCCCCACAATGAGGAAACATTGGAAACTGCCTCTAGTTAGTTCTTAATTTCATGATGATATAGATCACCTGTAAACCTGAGATTTCAATACTTCTAAAACTCATGAAGGCCGCTCTTCCTATACACATCCTCATCTATTACATCTGGTATATCATACTTTTCAATAAGTGGTGGAAGAATCGTAAAACCACCCGGAGGTACAACCTACTATTTGGGGAACATTACTAACGAACATTCATTAGGAGAATCAACCTCATAATCCCATTATGTAATAATAGATGTAAATCGTCACAAAGGAATCTTGGAATAAACAAAATGCACCATGGTCAGTGAGTATATCTATGGAGCAGAGTGAAATGGACATTAAAACCACCACACATTACTATATGATTCATGCACCAATTTTTTCCCTAAAACTAGTGTTTATATTTATAGATTAAGTAAATTAGTTATTAGATTCCTAATGAATGGATATTTCATCCACTAAACCATTACTAGAGTCCTTGTTTTAAAATAATATATTTATTCACTTTAACATTGTATCCCTATTTCACAATCAAAACCTCATAGTTGTAACATCTCCAAACTCCATTGCTAAGATGGAACCCTCTCCAATACCACTCGGTCCTAAAATAACCCACATGGACCACCTATATAGTGGAATGATGAGTTTGGAAACCCGGTTTTACATTCAATATTGTATGGTATGCATGATAGTGTCAACAATGCACATAACACACCTAGGAAACATTATCCTAATTTACATGTATACACGTAGACATTTCCAAATACATATATAATGATGAAAGGTAAATAAAACAGATTCCATAATAAATATATGACATCGATATTTTGTTAGAGTACATAGAAAATTAGAAATAAATAAAAGACCTAAATAAAATAACACCCAAAACTAAAATAGATTTCAATCTACTTTTTAGGAGGTGGCAACTGTTAAATGAAACACCTAGTCCGACAATGATCTATCTAGTCCAAACTATGTTCCCCCTACTCCAGGACCGCCCATAAATCCATGAAAAATCATTTCATTTATATAATATATTACATTTTGGGAAGATCCCATTCATGGGTGAGTATAAAAATATCCCATCGGACACCCGAAATCAAAAAACATAATGTATTAGGAGTATTCAACTCATCAATTCAATTTCATATCAATCTGGATATTAGAGAAAGCAATAAAAATAACAATAAGACAATGAAATATGAATAACGTATCAAAGAGTTATAAAAGACAAGACTATTAAGGGACAACATAAACCCTATTGGATAAATCTTATAGATAGGAGACTAAAATAATTTTCATACTAGTCATGTTGATACCACAAACCCTACCTTGGGATTAGATTCTATAGAGGATCCCACCTCAGGACTCATGGAGGGAATCCATGAAATCTATCATAGAAAAACTCCATAGAGGGGATCATTGTCCTTTTCTCAGGATATAATGACACATTATACACTGTTTGTAAATAACCAAGGGGTTTCACTCAAATACATTTGGTCCAATCTAGTGAAATAGAGGGCCTCCAATTTCCCTTGGAAAAGTACGTGATGTGTTATGAGAGGTACATGTCATGTCTTTCTTTCCCTAGGTATACTCATAAATAACTATCTCAAATAGAATGTGATCAAACCAATACACAATGTTTCATATATAGGGTTCATGATTTTAGGTTAGCACTTGGAATTCCACCAACCAATACACAATGTTTCATATATAGGGTTCATGATTTTAGGTTGGCACTTGGAATTCCACAAACTTATGCCTATATATATTGTCAGGCCAATATACGTTGGGTTATTCCTCTATATGTAGCCATGTCCGAGTACTGGGTCATACCCAGGTACTCTGGCCTTGAATGTGTTTCTAGTTATAATTGTTTTTATGTATCCATGAGGGTATGTTCTGATCTTAAATCACTATGTTACATTGTATGTGACACACATTACATGGCATGTGATATTTTATTTCATATTAAAATTATAGCCATTATAGTTGGACCCACAAAACATGTGTTATTTGGACTACATGTTGTCTAATGTGGAATTATCTATAATGTTTAGAGTGATCTTTAGTTTTCATCTACTCCAATTATGCAACCTAATCGACAACAAAGATCATTGATGAACAAGGTTGTTGATATTTTTAAGCCTATCTATCACTATCAAGATATTCTGGCCACCTGAGCGGCGTTGGAATCAGTTATCATCACACTGTACCATATATGCATGCCAAATTGACAAAAAGGGTAACCAAAAACCACAATTTTTTAACCTATTATCAACCTTATTCATTATTTTACCATTACCACTTCCTCAATTATGAACCCAAACCCACAGTATGGATCTGTTACACTGAATAGTGATCATGAAATAATTAAATTCCAGGTAACTGTAAAATCATTGGACAAATGAAATATTGGTAATAAACATACAATGTATCAGGGAAGAGAAAAACACAAAAAGAAGAATAAACCTTCATCGTTGTTTTCGTTTTCCTCAATTATTTCCTATTTTACAGACAAAGAGAGACAACTAAATAGTATCAATTTTTATTTCTTAGATTATATACACAAATTCACATGACATGATTAATCCAAAAATAATGCTCATAGAATAATTTTTTCATGTTAATTATGGTGTAAATTAATAGGGATAAACCTAAATAAATAAATGTCCTTCCTCAAGTTAGGATAAATCACTACTCAAGAGACAAATATTGTTAATCATCATTGGAGATGTCCTAGAATTCCTTGGTCATTATAATTCCATGAAGTACTCTAGTTGTATATCTATGATCACGGTATATTCAAAAACACCTATGATAGATCCTCTATCAATATCTAGGGTTATGTTTCTAACCCTGTGAATTTATAATAAAAAAATTTTCATGTAAGATATTAGGTTTTGGTGATATAATAAATAATAAATTTATTTTAAAAAAAAACAATCCATCAACTGTAACAAATTCTCAAAACTCCTTACATCGACAATGGTTATATCACACCTAAGGTAAAACTCATTTTCCAGAATAAAAAATGGAATATTTACAATCAATGTCTAAATTAAGGAGTTATTACAATGATTTATAAGGGAAAATAGAGTTATTACATATGTTGTGGGTGTGTTAAGAAGAAATGATACTTTGTTAATTCCTACCAATCTTTTGAGGAATATTAAACTTGTTATGTGTGAATATATACATAATTAATTTATAATTTGTATATATATCAAACCATTCCTTCTAAATATAATGCCTCCATATTTTCAATGTAAAAATTTGAACTATCAACTCAAAATCATGAGTTGGGTAACTTTGTTCTCAGGAATTTGATGTCGGTGTGACACAAAAGCTATCACTATGTCATTATGAAGGCGGATTCATACTAGTTCCTTCTCTAAATAATAATTTTAGATAAAAACCCATTATTATCTATGGGATAGTGTTAGTATAGGTGTCCCAAATAACATTAATTTTATATCCTTGAATTTTCCCCACATTCATCTATCCATATAAACATAGTTACGTTCTTTGTCATCTAGGTTAGTGGATTATATATCTATAAAAAATTATTCACAATGCATCAAAAATATCCATCCAACCCATGTAAAATATGTATTTTAATTACTGTGGTTGTTCTAATACATTGGTTAATTAAATATATCTTTTAATGATCGAAAAATATACTCATTAATGAGATTATATGACACAATAGTGAAACTTATTGGAGACCAAAGTCACGCTTGGTAAATGTGCAATATAACTTCTCTTTCATGATGGTCTTTAACCAAATATTTATTTAATATTATTATTTCTCATTATTCTTTGAATATATAATAATATCATTTATAAATATTCCCAAATACTGATCATTGTAATCTATAATGATTGTATTCATTAGATCTATAAAGAATGTGAGGTTATTGGTGAGTCTAAATGGAATTACTATAAATTTATAATGACCATAACTCATATGAATGGTTTTATTCCATATATCTTCCTTATTAATGCTCAATTGACTATATCCAAAATTATGTTCGATTATTTGAAAAGTATTTGTCTCCATATAGTTGACCAAAATATTCTTCCATGAAGGTTGAAGAATAATTTTTCATGATAGTGATCATGTTATGTTCTTGATAATATATGTAGAGAATCAATGACAAAACAATCTTCCTAATAAATGAACGTGTGTTCCCAAAAGTTATACACATGGGAATATGAGTCCCTTTTATATATTTTCCAAGTGTTTCTTCTAAAAATCCTATAACGTGAATAAGTCCATTTTATGTGGGTTCTTTAAAATAGAGGTCCAACCAGGTGTCAGTTATATTGAAAACAAAACAATAGGATTCAGGGGAAGACTATGAATTCCGATGAGAAATATATCATCATTTACCCAAAAAAATAGGAATATATCAAATATTGATTTTATCATCAACCATTGAAGATAATTATCCCTAATGTATAGGTTTTGAGACCCGTAGAATGGAATTAATTTTCATTGGATGTTCACATTCATCCATGCACTGAAAAACAACCATAGGTTGATTAATAATAACAAACATGACATCCCTTCCTCTAAAATTAATATGGTGATTATATATTGAATTTAAATCCATGCCCAAATGAAATTAAATTCAACAAAATTTTGAATCCAAATATTTACATGAAAGACATCACAACAAAATTCTACCATAGTAGAGATATGCACATGGCATGTTATCATCATTACATTATCATTTTTACTACCTGGTCAACATCTAATCTTTTATTTGTTGATGTGATGCTATTGTAATGTTATTCAAATATAAAATAGTGGGTAGAGACCAAATCAAATAAGTGTCCTAATAAATAATAAAGCTGGTATCAAATGATCATATCCCCATTGAATCATAAGTGAAATCAAAGGATGTTATCATAAATTAAAATATCATTAAACGATCACTAAAATATTTCATGCGGAAAATTCACCATTATTTTTGACATAATTTTTTTCAAAACAACCATCAAAATTTTTAGATGAATCTTAAAATTAATGAGTATTTATGACAACTACAAATTCATTCATGTGGTATATATTAAAATAAATATTTTCTTTCACACATTTAGT
Organism: Viscum album; assembly: GCA_963277665.1. Lineage (NCBI taxonomy): Eukaryota > Viridiplantae > Streptophyta > Magnoliopsida > Santalales > Viscaceae > Viscum > Viscum album. The sequence goes on from OY728119.1 coordinate 2,129,879,373, forward strand.
AAAAATACCCCGTTAAAAAATAGAAATATGAGATTCATTTTACACTTTTTTTAGAAAGAAAAATATTGTTAAAAATTAGTTTAATTAATCATTTTATAATATAAAATATATTCCAAAAAAATTAAATAGAATATGTACAAGGATTAAAAATATCATGGGAGATGAAAAACTAGTGTTTTCTTCTTAAAAACTCATTCTTGGTCACATTAAGTACTAAAGATATGAAACTGGTACTATCACTAGAAATTACATTAATAATCAGAATAATAATTATATATTTTTCTTTTAAAGGATAAAATACAAGTACTTTCCTTTAATATATATTTGCCATAAATAATCCTAAAAAACTGAGATTGTAACATAAATCTCTTACCACAAGTCTCGTATTGCTTTATATGCACTTGAACCACCTATATAATTAAGAAATATTTATTATAAACATATTCTATAGCATAACAATATATATAATACCATGTAATATTTAGTTATAAAATATTATCACCCATTTATTAACATTTAATAATTAAAATAATTATTCTGGGTCATAACAACTTAGTTTTTCATGCTTGTTTCGATTTAGTTGTCCCAATACTTATACATGACCATGGTTATGTCATGTCTAGAATTATAATCATTCCATGAGGGTCATATTAAATCATTATATGCACTTTTATAACTATTTATATTAATCATTTTTAAAAATTAATTGCATCACTTAATAGAGATGGTAGTTCGTACATACTTATGAGTAATTATTCTACTTTTTGATAATTGGAATGATTTAAAAGTAAATAATAATTAAGATATATTAAACTATAATAAAATAATAAATATAAATTACTTTAAATAATCCCACTATTATAATTATCAATGGTAATTGGTAATGGAAAATTAAATACATCACTTCATGCATGTGGTAGTCCCCATGTACACACAAGGGATGTTTTCATATCCCATGGGATGCAAAAAAAGGTGGATATTGGTTTTTAAATATAAATAATAATAATAAAATATATTTTAGATAATTAGGAATTAATTTTTGAAGGGATACAAATAGGGTTTTAGGTCATGTATTAATAAATACAATGGAATGAACTCTATTGATAGTTATACCTCTCTATTGAGAAATCACATTTTTTTACTCCATAAGACTGTAAAAGATAATATAATTGAAAAATAATAATATCTTAGTCATTGGTTAGGAATCCATAAATTTATTAGTGTATATACTAGTAGAGATATAAAGCACAAACATTGTTAATAAGGGGGATAAAATATGCCTTTTCAAATTTGAGGGAAATGACACACATGAAAATACCTAAAATATCAAAGAATATGTATATCATGATCATTTAATAGGAAACCAAGGAACCCAATATTTAAAAATAAAATGTTATATGGCTCATAAAAACTCAAAATATCAGATTTCATATGTTTTGGATATATTTTATTCCTTATCTCCTTGTTAATGCTTTTTAAACTTATTTTATCCTTAATTTGGATAACTTAAATTTTTAGCATTCTAAAAAAAATTATAACAAAAAAACGGCCCTACTAAAGAAATTTACCTACTAACATTAAAATTTCAATCCATTTTATTTGATTAATTTTTTTATGTTGAATAAATTACCTTAAATATTAGAATACAAAATGCATTAAAAATAGTTTTTATAAAAATTCATAATTTATGGATAAAAATACTGTTACATTGAAATCAAGTAAAAAATTATATATAATAAATATTATTGGTAATTTAATATAAAAATTAATTTTTTTGTACTTTGGATCAATCCAATGTTGAATGAAACCTTGAAAAAATACTATTAATTTAGATATTCAAAAAACAATTTAATTTGAATAAAATGTAATGTTCTTCACAAAAGTTAATTTTTTGGTTGACAATTTAAATATAAACATTTAAAATACATTAAATAACTACTTAAACATATATTTGGTCTAAAAACATTGATAAATGTTGATAATGTCTAATGTTGGAGAGAGTTTAATGCATTACCCCAAAGGTTTGACCCAGTTTTACCAATTCTTCCTTTACTAAGGTGAAACCTATTCGTCATAGTTAATATTCATAGGGGAAAAAAATTAATTTGACCCTATTACATTATATTCTTTATTATTATTAAAATTTTGGATTTAATTTTTTGAGAATCAATTTTTATATGTGGTATAGATTTATTTTCAAAGAAGCATTCAAAAATAAATAAAACCAATTTTCTAAAAAATGAACATGTAATCTGGAAAAAGGATTTATTCTTATTACATGCCTACTAAAAACAATTTTTGAATGTTAAATTTTTTTATTGAATATATATTATATAAAATGCGATAAAATAATTAATTTAATTTATTAAGATAACAAAATATGTGTATAAATATTTCTTTAAAATAATCTCTTTTACATTCAAATGGTTTTGTTTTCATTTTTATCTAATCAATTGATTTTATTCATGTGTAAATTATAATTTTTCATAATTTAGTTATTATTATTCATTCCTAATAATAAAAAACTATGAAATAACTATCATATTAAATAAAAGTTTTTTAATAGTATATCACTGTTTATTTAAACATGTAGTTTCATGTAATGACAGATATCAAAGAAATTACATTTATTTAAAGGTAAATATATTAAAAATAAGTGGGTTACATACATGAATAATTCCCATACATGGATCATCATATTAACTGGTTACATTAACCACCACTTTCTATAAATATTCCATTACATTATTCTTTACAATTTTTTTACTACTTTCATTGTGTAATGTAATATTGTATCACTATTGATGAACTATTTGGTAATTCTTTAATTATAATTTGGATCCTTTAAATTATTATATTATTGTTGTTTAATCTATCCGAGTTACTTATTAAAATTATCTACATCACTCATTCTCCTACATGACCAATTACATATTCTAATTTTCGTATATGGAGAAATACTTTCAAACCATTTCTATATCACTACATTATCTAAAAAATATCAAAATGTCAACATGAATCAGTAATTATAACAATTATTATAATCCATCAATGTGGATTAAATGCATAAATGGGTTTCAAAAAATTCACAGAATTGGCTATCTAGATTTTTATAAGTACTAGAAATCACTTACTTTAATATGAAGAATTTGACTCTTCACTCATAAATATCTAGATCCTTTTTAGCAAACATTCAAGATTTCAAAACCACTTGAATAATTCAAAATAAAATTGTAGATAATTTTCCTTCGTCCATTAACACATGTCTTCAATTCCTTTAAATTTTATCACATCAATCATAAATATATTTTTATTTTGATAGAAATTTTTTATGGTACTCTCCAATTCATAAAAATAATATTTTACTATAAATATTCAATAAATTTCTAAATATCCAAAAAGGTGTTGGCACCAAGCTGATAAGTTTTTTTGGAATATAAAATATGGTTGTTGTTTTCTTTTATAGAAAATGAATATAAAGCAGAAAATAAATAATCAATATTTGTATTTGTTGGCAATCAAACTGAAAATCAAATTCAGAATATCAAACTGACAGTGATTAAGAAATTCCATTATATTTAGAAGTTGTTTTCAATAAGAAAAGGATAATCAGAATAACCTTGGATCATGAATTATGTTATGATAATAATGAGGAATAAAATCTTATTTTATATTGAACAAATGAAAATAGTTAACTAATTTTTTTTTTTATTTCAAAAAAGTAATAATTTTTCTGAGAACATTTGATACAATACATATGAATGAAAGGGGAAGAGATGGTTTTGACAATCATATTGAGTTTTATATTGGAAGCAAGAAGTTATTAGATGTATGGGGTTTTAAAATACTTCCCAATTTATATCATATGATACCAAATATGATCTTAAATATATTAAATGTAATGAGTATGTTATGATATAATCTAATTATTTTTAATTTATAATGTTGATTAAATCAAATATTTCAAGTCACAATCCATCCCTTAGAGTCCAACCGATGAAATAATGTTTTCTATATGAAGAGTTTAATCAAAAAATTAATTTATAAATATGTTGTTTTTTAGTTAGACCAATAATACAGAAGAAATAAATCTTCCCAGAAACAATTTAGTGGTGTGCATCATAATAAAAAATTAAAACAAGTTTCTAAACTCGAAGCTGTTAAAATCGGTCCATCGAACGTGGTGTGCTGCCAATCATTGGAGGTAGAATAATTTGTGTAAGAAGATTTATGAACCATTGAAAAATAAAGGAATTGAAATTAATAGTGACTAATGTGAGGATTATATTAATATAAGTTTCAATAATATAAAAATTTATTTTTATCAAGATAAATTATTGATTTCTTTTCAAGTGGGAATATTTTTTTCTTTATAAAGTGGGTCAATAGAAAGAACAAATGGGATTTTTTTCAATATTATTTGTATCAAGGGGTTCAAGACTATTAGAGCAGAGCTTACACCAAGGAATTCATTAGACACAATATCATAGGTCTTGGGAAAGAATAAAAGTTCAATTTCTTGAAGCTAGTCAAGTTTTAATCAATGGGGTCATGAAAGAAGGTGAAGAATTTTAAAGAATTATTTTCATATGATTCATTGGGTGTAGAGAAACATAATTAATAATATTATATATTCATAATAATTAATAAATTAGATTGAGATGTTGGTTTTTAGAATCATAATATAAAGACATATTTTTGTTTTCATGTGGTGTGGAGTAACATAATCATTTATCAACATCATAATGAGAAAATCAAATTGAAAAATTGTAATCGGACTATGATTTGTAAATAAATTACAACGTGATATGAATTTTTGAGAATATTCAATAAGGTTTTCGAATAATTATGATGATTTGAGGAATTAAAAATTTCACACAATATTCAAGGATAATTTACATTTTAAGAGATTTAGTAGAGTTGGATTTATTTTCAAATTCCTATCCAAACCATTTTGGTTCATCTATAAATAGTGAAATTACTATGTATGTTCTGACATGGTTTTAAAAATGAATAGATAAGGTAGAACACTAATTAATTATAGAATGAATAATATATTTGGATCACACTTTCATGAGGTTGTTTTTTAGATAAAATAAAAAAGGACAAGGGATAAGATCATGATCAAGTTTTCTGGACTCAGACTGAGAAATATGACTGAGATTAAAATATTTAGACAAAATTAGTTCAGTATTGTCTCAACCATATTCTGACAGAATAATATTTCTATATTGATCTATCAGATTGGGGAATTGGATTGGGAAATTAGACTTAGTATCATTATGAAATCCGGGATGTTTATACCTATGGTTGGGTAGGAAATTGCATAATTTTTTAATTGATATTATTTATGATAATAGATGAAGCATTAACTTACATGTTTGTTACACAAGTTATATTAAATCATTTATTTTTAAATGAATCACATTTCCTTCTTTATTTAACATAGTGTGGCATTAGTATAAGGGTATATCCTAATCATTACCTTACACACAAAAGGATTTTTTCCTAGTGGATTTTGTGGTATTTTATTGTTTTCAAACAATTCCAAGGACATAGCTAATAAATTTGATCAGTGGAAATTTGAGATATTTGTTTTCATATGTATGTGTGTATTTTTAGTTTTTAGTAAAAGTGATATGTTTTTAACAAAAGGAAATGGTTGTTTTAGAATGAAGGAAACATAAATGAAAAAATAAGTCACTAATTCAACCCTCCCTCCCTCGGTAATACTTGATCTTAATTTGGAAGTTAAAATTGGTATCATATAGGATGGTTCCCTTCATTTACTCATCGATAATTTTTCATATATGTACTTGTAATGTAAAATATAAATTTTTTTCACATAAAGTGGATTATAGTATTTGATTGTTCGAACAATCATTTCTGGAAATACAAAATGTTTTTTTATCTTATATTTATTGGATATGATGATCTTGAGGCTGTAAGAAATGGATTTCATTTTACTGATTATAAATTTCCTCTTAAATTATTCTATAATAATAATATTTAAAATAATGGATGGGTTAAAAATTATTTACTCTCAAAACAGTCTAAAAGTCGGTTTTTAAGAGTGAAGGGTGTTTCCACTGGAAACGTGATCTTGGATATGTGAAAACTATTATGAATGAAATAAAAATGTAAAGAAGGAAAGTTTAAAAATTTAGAGGTTGAAGTATAAAGATCTCATAATGGGTGAGTATTAATCTCCTGGTGACTTATTTAACTAGATTAATTATATTTTCAACACTATCATATGTCATGGTGATATGTTAGAAGGTTATACAGTTGTTGGAAATCTCAAGAGAATTGTTCTAGACAAGTTTGATGCTAAATTATACTCATTTGATTATATTGATAAAAAACATTATATCTAGATTATTTTCACTGATATATCATTAATAATAAAATTTTAAGGGAAAATTTAATGAAATGAAACAAAATTTTATTGAGAAATTTTCTTCAATCTTTCTGAGAAGAAAAATTCAAAGATTATTCTTGCTAAAGAATAAACTGGTGAATCTCATTCCAAATAATATGTAGGTAAATATCATGATGAATTTTTATCCTTGTATTCTAAGAATGTGAAAATAGGAACACGAAAATATAAGTTGATGTTCCCTTGAAAGGTATTAAATATAGAGTCAGTGGGTACATTATAGCTAATTGTCCATTTTATAAATACATAAGTGGATAGTGAGGAAGATGATATAAGGAATATAATATCATGGAAGAAATAAGGCGATAATGAAAAAATATTATTCCAATAATTTGAATATAAAATTATTCAAATCCAAAATATTAACATACATGTCAAAATATGATGAAAAATAAAATAGTGAATCTAAATCCGAAAAGTCTACAGAAACAAATGACAATACATTTTTAAAAACCATTAAAAATGAGTATATTATAAGTAGTAGTTATTAAAAAGAAGAAATTAAATAATAATTTCATCTAAAAGAATAATTTAAATCATTTTTGACAATGATTGGGAGGACTGAGAATGAAAACATGAATCCAAAAATTGGATATTCTTCATCAAATAATCAACAACGTTTTACTAATAAGAATGTCATTTTTTTATGAGATTAATTATTTGATGAAATAACTTGGGAATGAAATGAATAATAGTTATCATTTAGAAGTAATAATGATGGAAAATAGAAGAAGAGTTGGAAGTGGTCCAATAAAAACAATATAGAGCTGAAAATTGGGTTATAAGTATTAATAGTACTATCTATAAGATGGTGAAATATTTTTGAAGGGTAAACTTGAGAAGGATCAAAATTTAACATTATAGGTGGAGAATGAATTTGAAAATGTTTCTATGAAGAATCCATATTGAAGGTTTTGTATATGACCAAGAACAAAAAAGTGGATAATTTAGAAGTTTCTAAATATAAAGAGTTTAAAATTGTTTCTTTTATAGCTTATTATAATAAAGCTAAAAAAGATTACAAATTTGAAAAACAATATTTGGTAGATAATAGAATGTTTTTTATTCAATAATTTTTTTGTAATAATGATAATAAGGCTATTGAGAAACAATCCCACAACTCAGGACAGTATGAAAACTCCAAATAAAAATATTCATTCTATGGATACTAAAGGTATTATGGAGGAATCAAGCATATGGTAAATATGTGTTGGGTTAAAAACATTATAGTTATTATACAAATTATAGAAGAAAAATATTCATGGGGATTCAATCATCTAAGAAGAAGAAGTCTGCGAAGGATTTTTGGAAGAAACCTCAAAATGATGGTGTAAAAACTACAAATAGGTTCTGACTTTTGGAAAAAAAATTTGAAAGGCGTGAAAAAACTGGTCACCATGATAAAGGAATTATTTTTTGTTGTTTTCAGCGCAAAATATTTTTGTTAAAAATTCCTAGAATATGGACATTAGGGAAGCTAATAAGAATGAAAAATATCTTTTTGTTTAAACCAATCCCAAATAATTAAAAAGAAAATGGAATTTGATTCTGGATAGTGTGTACTCGTCTGGTATGAAAATAGAATTAAAATTTTTATAAAGTATGAAATATATAACGAATAAATTTTGACATATTCTATAATGAATCTCTAAAAAAATTGCTGGATTAACCATCACTAAGGAAGAAAAATTTAAATCCATGAATGTTTTTTTATTAATGTTGTAAAAAACTAGAAAAGTGTTTTAAAACTCTTTTAGGAAGAAAATAATTTTGTTTTTAGAAAATATTTTTGTGTGGTATGTGATGAAGATTAAAAATTATTCACCAGAGGCCAATGTAAAATAGAAAAATTGTTTTATGTTGTCGAGGATCAAAAATATTGTAACATAGTCATGGTTTTTGAAAATCATTTATAGCATAAAAGGTTTGGACATATCTGTCAATGAAATGTGAGAAAGCTATCAAATTGTTATAGTGTCTGGTTAATACAATATTTGTCAACATGGAGATATTTGTAGTGCATAATTTTTCACAAAGGAAATATTACTAATTATATTGAAATGAAATTTTATATTTGTTCAAAGTTCCAATAGAACATATACATTTAGGTATTAGTGGGACAATAAGAATAAATTTAAATAATAATTAAAAGTACTTTATTACATTCATTGTGGAATTTACTCACGTTAATTATTTTATGTATATGAAACATAATTTAGAATCTCTATAAATGATTAAAATTATTCGGATTAACACTGAGAAGGAATGTGAGTATCTAGTGAAGAAGTTGAGAACTAACAATGGTTACAAAAATAAATAAATTGAATGTTATCATGAAAATAATTGAATTTTCCATGAGTTTAGTACACTATAAACTCCTGAAAAATGTGTTTCTAAAATAAATATGGATGTTCGGTTGAAGTGGGAAAACTATAATAATTTTACATTGTATTTCTCATTGCTTCTGGTGAAAATCAATGAGTGTTGTTATGTATATTAAAAACCGATTTTTCTATATATCATGTTCATATATTACTCTATTTGAATTTTTTTATGAAAATTCTCCAATTTTGAAACACTTTATAGTTTTGGTAGTACATGATTAAAAAATTAAAGTGGTGGAAATCTTTAAATGTCTGATAAAATACGTGAAGATGGAGTTTTTCCTGGAAACAATCCATGTAGAGTAGCATATAGATGATTCTTGAAATATATGGGAATATTAATTGTCTTTTTTAATTGGTAATGTTTTTTAAAAATTCTCAGGATGATAAATAGACTGATGTAGATAATTAACATAGATTGGAAGAAAAAATGATTATTGAAAATTTTGATAAGGATACTAACAATGTTAGTCACATTCAAGAAGAATAATTGGGCTTAATTGTTTCAAGTGATGATGATGAATCTCATAAATCTATTCTCAAACTAACTAATTAAGGGGAAGCTCAAAACAATATTGGAGATCAATATCAATGGGTTCAAACAGGAATTAAAATCACATATACTTATTGGTATTCAAATGTTGAGATGAAATATGTGGATGAAGACTTTGAGAATTCAGAATTAATTCATGATATTAGTGGGTCAAATTGAAAAAATTATTTGGGGAAACTCATACCAAATCCTAAAAAAAGTTATTGGCATGAAATTTGTTTTCTGGAATAAGATTAATGAATAAGGTGAAGTGATATGAAAAAAATTAAGATTACTGTGAAATGGTTAATAACAAATAGAAGTCATTGATTTTGATGAAAATGTTTCTCCAATGGAATTATTAGAAACACTCCAAATTTTTCATGCTACTTCTAAACAACTATGTCATAAAATTTTTAGATGCATGTGACATCATTATTTTTTAATTGTGATCTTGAATTGGAAGAATATATTGAATTAACACATGTATTTTTTGTTGGTATTGATGAATGTAATGTGTTCATGTTCAAAAAATCCTTTTATGAACTAAATAAATCTCTAAGGGAATGGAATTCCAAATTGGATTCTTTGTTATGTAAGTTGATTTTTATTAACCAGAGATTTGATATAAATATGAATGATAAAAAAATTCAAAAAATTCCCTCATCGTAATTGATTATGTTGATGACATTATTTTTAATCGGAACGATGGAAGTACTTTTTATTTTTTTCATATTATTTCCAAATGTTGTTTTAGATTTATTTGATGGGTGAAATATATTATTTCATGGTTTAAAAATCTCTGAAAATGAGAAATAAAAATATCATTCCCAAAAAAATTTTGTTAAGAAACATCTAATGAATTTTCGAATAGGGATTTAGAAACCTATTTTCGCACTAATTTTATTGGTAACCAAGTTGAATAAAGATGGATAAAGTAAGGAAATTGAATATAAAGTGTTTTAGAAGATCATAAGTAGTTTTTTCTATTTGTCCACCCCCAGAACCAACATTGTTTATGATGTTATCCTATGTTCATGATTTTAGATTGATCCAAAAGAATCGCATTTTTTTGGATGGAAATCCAATTATCTAATATAAAAGGGGCACATAAAATTTAAGAATCAAGTTTCATAGCAAAGAAATTATTGACTATTTTGGGTATATAGAAGTTTATTGGGTTGGAAATGTTGATGATATAAGATTCATATCGGGTTTAATTTTCTATCATTGAAATTGTTTTTTTGTTTAAAAAAACAAAATTCAGTAACTCCTATCACAACTAAGGATGAGTATGTTTCTGCAACTCAAGATTATACGGAAATTACATGGATGGAAATTCAATTGGAAGATTTACTTGTGGATGTGATGGTACGCTTGATCTTGGGTTTTGAAAATCAGGGTTCCAAAAACCGAACAAGAAATACGGAAAAAGATTATCATTAAAAAATATTGATATCAAATATCATTTTATCAAAGAGAATGTGGAGGCAATTGAATTGAAGCTGTATTATGTTCCTACATCAAAACAAGTTGTTGAAATTTTTACAAAAACATTTCCAAAGGAACCTTTTCATAAACTGAGGCTGAACATGGGCATCCAACCTTCCTCTCATCATGTTTGAGGTATTTTTTGTCCCCTTAGTCATTGTGTCTTTGGATATTGTTTTCAAAAGGGATAATTGTTTAATAATACTGTCAATTCTCATGTGTTAAACCTTTTAAGGAAGCATAAATATAGGTGAAGTTACAGGTAAGCTATGAAACCATCATGTAAGTGTGTTAACTATTCTAACCATTTTTTTATTGGTTTTATGAACATTTTGTTTATAATAAAGAGAAAGAATAAAATAAATAATTTATGAAAATTGTGAATAAAGGCTTAAAAGGTTTCATGAGTCTCCAATTTTTTCCAACATGGTTTTCTTGTCAATAAATCTTGTTTCCTATAGTGAGTTTTCTCATTTTGGCGAATAATGTTTTATAAGTAATCCATATATCGCGGCTATAATGTTTTGTGATTTAAGAATCTCGGTTGAAAAAACTAAAAGGGGCAGATTGTTGGGTCCTTGTCGACAAGAAGCAGTTTTTGGAAGTTGAAGTATGTTAAGTGTCGACTTTTGTTGTCAAATATGATAAATAAAATAATAAATCATTGAACATTGTATTTTTTTTGTGATAATACTGACCATCATATTTAGAATATCACACTAACAATGCTTAAAAAAGTTCATCATATTGAGATGTTGTTTCCTAAAAAATGTCTCATCAGAATCACCATGGATCTAGAATGAGGTTCTAATCCTACTACGGAAAAGAATAATATTTTGTATGTATCTAATACAAATCTAATGATGATTTGTTATTTATTATTAAAAAAATCATTATTTTTCTTATAAATTTTGATGAAATACTTATGAATAAAAAGGGGAGATGGAGGGATTGTAATATTATTGATGATCAAGTGGGAAGAAATAAGTTTATATAAGTGTAGGGATATACAGTACTTCCTGTGGTATGTCATAAAATGATGAAGATAATATTAAACATATTCAATGTCATGAGGAAGTTATTATACAATCATTGGTTTCTGTAATAAGAATGCTAATAAACATGAATATTTCAGGTCTCATTCCCTTAGTATGATATCACTGGTTGGTAAAAAGTTTTTTTGGATGGGAAGGTTGATAATAACATTATTTTATGATAATTTTGTTTTTCAGTGAGGCCAATAATCCAATTGAAATAAATATTCAGGGAAAAAAGCTATTAGTTTGAATCGTAATTAGAAAAGGAAAGATGTTTTTTATGTCAAAGCTGTAGAAACTAGTCCATAAGATATAATGTGACACCAATCATCGTAGGAAAAATCATTTTTGTTGGAAGTTTTTCGAACCACTGAAAAATCATGGAAATTATGTTTGTTGGGACCAATGTGAGGGATAAAGGTACATACGAAAAAACAATATATTCATCCATTTTAATCAAGATAAATTTTTTACACTTTTTCAAGTGGTGAATTTTTTCTGTAATATGTGGTTCAAGAGAAAATTGAAATTGAAATTGTTTTCTAGTGTTTTTGTATCATGTGGGTCAATAATATCAGACTAGAGTTAACATTGATGACTTCACTGGACACAAGACCATCAGTCTGGGAAAAAGTTGAAAATCAGAATTGCCTGAATCTAGTCAATGTGTAACCAAAGGGATTATATAAAATATTAAAGAAGTATGAGGAATAGTTTTCATATAATTAATTTGAGGAAAAGAAACATAATAAATAATATTTTATCATCATCATAATAAAGAAATTGGATAGAGATGTCAGTTCGGAGAATCGTAACAATATGATACTTGTTTGATTTATAAGTGGTGCAGAGTCATGCAATCAGGCGTAAAAATCAAAATGAGAAAATCAAACTAAAAAATCGAAATCAAACAATGATTTTAAAAGAAATCATAATGTGATAGAAAGTAGTGATAATATTCAATAAGTTTTATGAATAATTATTAAGTTTTGAAGAATTCAATAATGTACCCTAAATCAGTAATGAATTTAAGTTTCAATAATATTTGTTGAGTGCGAATGATTTTAAGAATCCCACACAAAATATTTTTGGGTCGCCTATAAATTTTGAATGTACATTTTTCATTCTGACATGGATATACTGCTTATTTGGGAAGGAATAGCGATAAAGGATTATAGAGAAGAATTTTATAGATTGTGCTTTCCCAGGGATCCTTTCCTTATAGAAGAAGAAATTATAAGATAAAAGATCATAATCAGGTATTCTAGACTCAGACTGAGATTTCTAGATTAGCAAAGAATTATTTTAGTAATGCTAAACCATATTTTGATTGAATTATTATTATTTTGAGTAATCAGAGTAGGGAATCATGCTAATAAATTGAACTATGTATCATTATGAATTATAGAATGTTCTTTCCATGTGTTGGGTTTGAAATGGGATATATGTTTTGAAGATATTATTTGTGAAATATGATCAACTAACACCATAACATGTTTGTCCCAAAATTTTATTACATCGTGTCATGATACTCAAATCACATGCACTGTTGTATTAACATGTTGTTACAAATGTGTAAGGGCATATCCTTCTCATTGTACTCAACATAGAAGAATTATTTTCAAGTAGATTGTGTGGTATAATATTGTTTTCATTCCATAATAAGTACATTGACACTCTTTTTGAATATTGAACCTTGTCAATACATGTGTTCTTATTTATGTGTTATTGGTTTTTTCAGTGAAATTGAAAACTCCTTAAAAGGTTGTGAAGGTAGTTTTGTAAATAAACATAAAAAACATATCATTGATTCAAAATATCCCCATTTATATGATACTTGATTTTTTACTTGGCACTTACCAAAGGATTGATCTATATTTTCAGAAAATACTATGTAAGTTAAGATACTACATACAAGATGTGTCTTCCAATATGATTTCCCCAAATATAACAGGACACAATTCCTGAGATCTCTTATTCATTAATATGGGACTCTTAATATTTCATAATCAATACATTATCATCACTATCTTTATTCATCATCCATTATATTTTATATTAATATCATATTTAAATTTATTGATAATTAATGTTAACAACAAATAAAACACATAACAAGTGGGATTAATAGACGCCTAGCATGGATAAGTCCAAAAGGGGTTTTTACCTATGTTACAAGATATAAATCTTAGAAAGGTCCATGATCCTTCTAAGGAGTTAAATGGATTGATATAACTTCATATTTTTCCTCTATCAGTTTTAGAATGTATTCCATGTTGTGTGACAAACATATGTCCCATTAGATATTATCTTAATCAGTATATATAAAACCAATCTTGGTGAGAGTCACTAAATTGATTTGAATATTCGTCATAAGTAATTTAGAATATCTAAGGATATGTTTCTAATCACTGGCAGAGAGGATTAGATCTGTATAAAAGGATATATAAATACTAGTATCCAATCTCATATAGATTATATGATACATCATTTTTTTCTTAAATATTGGAGAAATCACTTTAAAGTGCACCAAATAATCCATTATAGTGAACTCGATAATAGTTACAGAGCATATCACAACATTAGATGCTACCAAGTATGTAGTTTATATTTGAGAGTTAATCTCTAAACATGAAGAGATTCCTAGTATAAATTGATTAATTTCACATTATTGTGACAAATATGGAGATTTTACTCAGGAAAAGGAACCAACATCTCACAAAAGCGACAAACACATCCTTTGAAAAAACCATATCAAGGTGAAGATCATTTAGAGGGGATGATGGAATAATTTTCATGGTAGATACATATGATTATTTATTTTTTCCATTACAATTACATTACTACAGTACCAACATGAGTGATATGATTGGTCTCTTTAAATTCCATACATGAGATATTCTTGTAATGGTTATATGATATGTCATGATTTTATAATAAATTTTTCCCTTATTTATCATTCATTCCTGGCTATTGTATTATACTTTACATGAATGGTTGAATGATGATATCTTATCAAAATATGACTTTTAATTATCTGTAATTAAATATCATTATGGAGTATTATGGGTTGTAATTATATGATAAGATTAGTGTGAATATAATATTATACTCATTTTTAGGGTCTTAATTGTGATCAAATTAAATTATTATTGAGGTTATAAGTTGAAACATTGTATATGGATTAACCTTCCTATGTATATCTCACGGAGTGTTATATTTTCATCAAACTATTTAGGGGTGTGTGCTTATTATTAGTCCCCATTACCAGAGGCTAGAATGATACCTATCATGAGAACCTTCATTCTATGATACCAGACATATGAAATTAAAAAGTAAAATAGAAAATAAATGAGCGGTAGGGAATATTGTTGATAATTCCATCGATTGGAGAAAAACCGTGATGTAATTTCTTCAGTAATATGAGGAGTCAAGACATCTAGTCCATAATTGAATTAGACTACAAAAATAAATCGATATGCTTATTTATGTTACATGTGAGGTTCTTAGATAACAATATGTGGGATATGTTATCTTCTCATATGATAAATAAATTAAATCTGATGTATTCGTCGAATTAGTAATTCTATTTTAGATAATCAAGACGAGAAGTGTTTCACTATAGTAGATTTCAATTTTATATGTCTATTGGTCACTCAGTTTCAGGGAAAAATATATAATATAGGAATTCATGATATATTTATGATATATATTTTTATCTACCTAATTATATATATATATATATATATGAGTATGTTTTTTAGGATCAAACCATGCCAATTAGTAGCTTCAGAAATAATTATGATTTCATAAAGGGCACTCTTTTCTTAAATATATGATATAAATATTTAATAGTTTTTTCAATTTTACTAATGGTTGATGGGGAACATGGGTAGACCATTAAATTTTTATTATGTTTTGTATAGTATATGTGTCCCAAAATAATGAAAAATTTATAAAATTTTATCCTAAAAGAATTTTTTATGTATTAAAAAATAATTTTGAAGTTATGCATAATATCCTTATGGTATTTTTCTTATATGTGAGAGATTTTTAGATGTGTACAAAGACATATTCATGGATTTAGGTGAATTCATCTTCATATGCAGATTCATTGTTTATAATCTATTTTGAATGGATTATATGGAATTCATTAAGAATTGATTAAATAGAATACATTAATTGAATAAATATAATAAATAATTCCAATGAAAATAATCATATATCAATATGTTAATTTTTTTGATTTGTTGAATATGGATGAAATTTTTTTTAAATTAATTTCATTTTGGATGGATATATAGATGGAATTTATAGCTCTTATTTAGTATTGATAAATATTTACAGGCCTTATGATACTCTCTTCATCCAGACACACAGTTCATCACTAGGTGACAGTGGAGGACATTTTTTTATAGGGATCCTCAAGAAATGATCTAGGCTCTTTTGGTTGGTGTAATCCCCTCAAAGGAAAAAATAATTTTTTTTATCTTTATCTAGTTATTGATATCATGTTTACTACATTAAATATTTAAATTTGATCTTATTTTTATACAGGTATGCATTTTTATATTATTCAATTTTATTATGTGTTGGTTTAATTGATGATAGGTCAAGAATATTTATGTGTTTTCATTAACTAAATTGTTTCACAATAAAAATCACTAAAACCCATAATTTTCATCCACTGGGTATTATAACATGAAATTTTGAAGATGTTCTAATGGATTTTATTATTGGGTTACCAATATTTACACATAAACATGATATTATTTGTGTAGTGGTGTATTATTTTATTAAATTAACACAATTAATTCATATTAAATATAATTATAATTGTATATTAACTTTGTAGAATTTATTTAAAATAATCTATTAGTATTCATAGAATTTCTAAGTCCATTGTCAAATATATATGGATATGAGAATTTCATATTGATATTTTTAAGGACCATATAATTCTACGTATATGTTGTTGACTATGGTTATTGTGTTACACCCTCAACTATATAGATAGATCAAATAATTTATTCAAATTCTAGAGGATTTTCATAGAGCATGCATGATTGAAATTGAAAAACTCTAGGAGGATTATTTTTCATTCATAGAGTTTATTTAGTATTACATTTATCAATAATTGATCTATATGGAACCATTTGATGTTTTACATGATCAAGCTTATTTTTCACCATTGTATAGGATTATGACCAGTGAGATGAGTCCTAAAGGTCCTAGTTTTGTTCAATAGATAATAGATAATATTATATTAATTTGAAAGCATATGATTTCATCTCCGAGCTAGTATAAGTATTATAATATTTGTAATTCATGACCCTTAAATTTTAATGTTAGAAATATAATGTTAGTAAAAGTATGTATAATCTTTTTACATTGTTTATTAACTACAATATAAGAGCCTAAATCTTAAGGCTATATATAATGACCCATAATTATATACATTGTTATTACTTCAAAATTTAAGAACACTTATTACAACATATAACAAAATCATGAAAGTACCGTATGGCTATAGTGTCTTTAGAAACTGGGAAACACAAACAACTGGTTCATAAATCATCTACACTATCTACCTTTTATTTTATCATATATAGATTCCCTTTTGGCATATCTTACTTTATACCCTTCTTCCGGACCTGGGGAAAATAAAACATACAAAAGGGTGGGCTCAAATGCTCAGTAAGGGTAAACAAAAGAAATATCAATCGCATCATATTCATAAGAACATAACATTTTGGAATCTTAACCTACAAAAGAGATCATAATTTCAAAACATGAGATAAATCATAGTAGTAAAATGTAATCCAAATAATCATAACATGAAACTTTGTGTCATGCACACATAATCATAGAGGATAATTTCTTAGTAGTCAAGACTAATTGCCTAGACTATCTTAGTGGACAAAGTCCATTTCTGAAATCAGTTCACTCCTCGTTTCAGTCTTATATCACTGAACCAGATTAACCTGCCATTCCAGCCATGTCTATCTCATGAGATATAAATCTTTACCTAATGCATTGGAGGGAGATATAGGTCCCACGCATCTCATAATGATACCAGTCTTATGTGTGCCATAAGATCATAAATCATACATCATTGCATCACCAATGTAATAAAAATTCGATTCTTAAACATCATACCATCATAAAATAAATCATATTAGATAAAATGAATTCATAAAAATAATTCCAACAAAACATAATCAAATCATTGTAAAAATAGGGATAGAAATAGAAACCTATATTATCTTAGATGGAAAATAATTTTGATAAAATGCTTGAACTCCATTCTTGAGTAAAATATCCTTTCTACTTCAAAAACATTTTTCCTTTCTTAACATGTCATAAAAATTTAAAATAAAATAAGTTTATTAAAAATAAAATTTAAAAATTATAATGTATACTTCATGGAAATAATGTTATATGAAATCATTAAAATCCATTCAAGTCGTGTATGTTAAAAAATATTTTTCTCATAGTTTGGCCGGAAAAGTCAAAATGTACCTCATTCTAAAAACGACAAAAGATTCATATCATATCTTTTAATAAAAACTCATCAATGGGTAAAATTGGATATAAAAAATTGTAGGAGGATATAAATATTATTACCTATTGACTAAACATGGATGTGGATGATAAATATTCCCCAGTAAATTCTGAAGTATAAACAATCTCAGATAAACATGATATTGTGAGATTTTCCCTAACCTTTGTCCGATTTTCTTCGTACGTGTCCGAACCTCCTGTATAATTATTTAAATAATGATAGTTACTTATTCCAGAATCGTACTCATTGTTATGGTATCATATATGGTCATATTCTTAGCTTCATATTAGTAATATTTCATTGCTACTTGTTATTTGGGTGATTATTTCTTTTTGTTCTTATGCATGTTTTGTCGAATAAATTCTTATTCTTCTTTTTATGTTATAGAAACCTCATTTCAAGAATGATATTAGTTCAATATATATCATATATATTCATTCAATTAATTTATATAATCATTAGGCAATGAAGATTATGTAGAATGAGTCGCATCACATCGTGGAGACGGTAGGCCGTACGTATGCACGAGCGATTATATCATTCCCATGATCGTGGAATTGTTTTTAAGTGTATGTATACTATTTAAGAATCAATATAACTTTACAATAATCATATATAGTTATTCTTTACACCATTATATCCATCCAAGTAAGGTGGTGGTTGAAAACAGATTACACCACGACGTGGAGACGGTATTACATACGTACGCACACATGTTGATTTCGTTTTCCATAGGATGGATAGAAGGTGAAATAGGTTTGTTTCATATTTATACTAACATATAATTATATGAGTCATACTGATGTTATTACTTCATAATGAAACAACTAAACAAGAAGAAGTAGAAGAAAATATAATGTTTAAAGAATTGGTAACAGACATTACCTCTTCTTTGAATTACCTATTCTTAACCTTCTCTTAGGGCACAAAAGATGATCTTTGAAGAAGACCAGGACCTCTAGGATGTTTATAGAGAAGTGGAGAATAGAAATTGTCAGGTTTTTTCTGAGCATGAAGGCTCAAAGTGGTGTGAGGAGGAGATGGAGGAGGTTCCCTTTTATAAGGGAGGAGAGGGGCACCTTAGGAAAAACATAAAATATTTTTTTATTATAAAGTCATATTCGGTTTTTAATAGCTCAAAATTTATTTATTTCTAAGATAAGGTGTGTATGGGTCTAAATCCTCTCATCTAATAGAATTTAGACAAGTTTAGGTTACTATTTTAACCTTATCATTTAGAATTAACTTTAAGTTAAATAATTTTACTTTTACAGTGTCTTCTGGTTTTCTTACACAATATGGTTAATAAACTTACTATAACAAGACAAAAGAACCCCAAGTGGTTAATTGTTAATATATATAACCTTATCTAAGTAATTTGGACAAAACTTATATATTTTAGAATAAAATAACAATTAATAATATAATATTTGTTTGAAAAACTATTTTATGTCAATTTTGACACTATTCGGTACTTGATTTTTTTGAAAATCATAACAGTAGGATTAGTTCGAAAACCGATAATTAAATCAATAATAACATGTCATATTAACAAATAAAATTAGTTTAATTCATAAAAAGTCTCAAATTAAATTTATTTTGGTTTTTATAATATCAATTTTGTTAATATTTCATTAATAAGGTAATTACTGAATCCTCATTGTGTCATAAATAAATTAAATTGTTTAATGTTTAAAAATTATAAATAAAATACCATTAGGTAGGAAATATTTTTATCTTTCTAATGAATATTCATAGTAGAATTTAGCTTATTTATAACCCTATATTTAAAATGTTTTAGTTATTAAAAAGTGATTTTAACTATTTTAACTCTTCTTTAAATAAAATAATAATAAATGACCTAATCTATTCCAAGTGGACCTAAAGGGTAATATTTTATCCCTAAGGTTGTTTTTGGTCGAATTAAAGTAATCCAATAGAATTACAACATTTTTTATGGTAATAATAATATCATTTTTACCCTTAATTGCCCTATTTAATTTTAACTATGGTAAAAAAAAGTAAAAAGTTACTATTCACCAAACATTATTTTTATCTTACTGAACCAAATTTTACTCCTTGATATTAAATGTGTCTCTCAGATTCTCGAAATTCCATTCACAGAAGCAGTGAAATTATGTTTAATGTAAATTTTCAAATTTTCCTAGGAGGTCGGTAAAAGACGGTGAAAAGTTCAATAAACTTTTTTCATATATAAAATTAGTATAAAATTACACAAATGAACTAAATTGGACTTATATAGGTATTAATAATAAATTTCGACCAAAAATAAATTTACATAAAATAAATAATTATTTAAATAAAAAGTCAGTTTTTAAATAGTAACCTAGTGTTTTCACTGTTCATCAAAAATTGAAAGTTTTCAGAAAAATACAAAAAATTCACCCTAGGCTAATTTCGATATCCCGAATCCAAAAATGAAATCCATTTTGAACGATAAAATTTATAAAATTTCAAAAAGTGGGTATTACTATTCATATCAGCTAGTTTTAATAATATTTTAATATCATATTGTTGTTTAGTGAAACTTGGTATCACGTACAACACAAGCTATCGAGGAAGGTTGTGATTGCGTGTAATGCAAGCCAAGTCAGGGATCCGTGTATCGCAAGCTCCTTTTGATGTAGTGTACAACACAGGACATTGATGAAATTAAAACGAATATTTTTTATAAAATCTAGGGGTTTTATATTCTACCCCCCTTAAAATGAATTTCTCCCACAAAATTCATCACTTTTTAACAAACATATGAGGATACCTCTCCCTCATCATATCCTCAAGATCCCTTGTGGATTATTCTAACTGGTGGTTCCTCCATAAAACTTTCACTAAATGAGTGGTCTTGTTATGTAGAACTTTTTAGCTACGATCCAGAATCTCTATCGGCTGTTCATCATAAGAAATATCTTGATCCAGCGGTACAACTTCTGAGTTGAGTACATGTGAGGGATCAGGTATGTACATTCTCAAGAGAGATACATGGAACACATTGTGAACTTGAGAGAGATTCTATGGAGGCGCTAATCGGTAAGCCACCTTCCCAACAAGATTCAGTATTTCGAAAGGACCGATATACCTAGGGATCAGCTTTCCCTTCTTTCCAAATCTCATTACTCTCTTCCAAGGAGATATTCGTAAGAACACTTTATCACCCACTTCTAACTCTTGGTATTTTCTTCGATTTTCGGCATAAATTTTTTGTCGACTTTGAGCTTCCCTAATGTGTTTTTGAGTAGATCGAACCTTTTCTATCATCTCATTAACATTATCAGGTCCTAATAGTTTTTTTTCACCACTTCATCCCAACAAGTTGGAGTTCTGCAATTATTTCCATAGAGAGCTTCATAAGAATCCATCTGAATACTGGAGTGAAATCTATTATTATAGGAAAATTCCACCAAAGGTAGGTTTTGATCCCAACCTCCTTTGAAATCCATAGAGAAAGATCTCAACATATCTTCTAGAGTTTGAATTTTCCTCTCAGACTTACCGTCTGTATGAGGATGATAAGCAGTGATGAAACTCAACTCTGTATCCATAGTATTCTGAAGACTTCTCCAAAACATTTAGGTAATCCTCGGATCCTGATTAGATATAATGGAAACTGGTACTCCATGCAATCTTACCACTTCCTTCACATATATCCTGGCAAGCTGATCTAGATATAAATCTTCTCTAATAGCAATGAAGTTTGGCGACTTCGTAAGGCGATCAACTATGACCCAGATAGCATTATTGCCTTTGGATTTTTTAGGAAGTCCAGTGAAAAAGTCCAAAGTGATGTTTTCCCATTTCCATTTGGGTATGGGTAATGGTTGTAACATCCCCTTAGACTTCTGTCACTCAGCTTTAACTTGCGGACAAACCAACCATCAAAAGACATATTCAGCAACATCTATTTTCATGCCATCCCACGAGAAGTACTCTTTCAGGTATCTATACTTCGTTGTGCTTCCAGGATGAATAGATAATGATGAACTATGAGCCTCATCCAACGGCTCCTTCTTTAATTCTGCAATTGGAGGAACACAAACCCGATTCCTGAACCTTATTATCCCATCACAATCAAGGTTTAATTTAGGAACATTTCTCACCTTCTTTTGTAACTCCACATCTTCTTTCTGTGCCTCTTTAATATTTGCATGTATAGATGGTTGAACATTCACTTAATAAAGATAAGATTTTTCCCCTTCCATTATAATTCCAAGATCCATCCTTTGTAAATATATAAATATTGGATCTTTTGTGATCCTCATCATAGACAAGCTAGCATGGTCGTGTCGACTTAATGCATTTTCCACCTTGTTTGCATTCCCATGGTGGTAATGAATTGAGCAGTCATAATCCTTAATCATCTCCAACCATATTCCTTGATTCATATTCAGCTCCTTTTGTGTGAAAATATACTTTAAACTTTTATGATCAGTATAAATATCCCACATTTCACGATAAAGATAATTCCTCCAAATCCATAATGAAATGATTACCGCAGCTAACTCCAAATCATGAGTTAGGTAATTTTTCTCATGGATTTTCAACTGTCGTGAGGCATAAGCTATCACCATATTGGTTTGCATGGGAACACACCCTGATCCCTTCTTGGATGCATCATTGTGGATCACAATCCTTTCTCCACTGTAAGGCTGTGTGAGCACATGTGCACTGGATAACCTTCTTTTCAACTCCTTGAAATTATCTTCACACTCCTCCATCCCAATAAACTTAACTACTTTTCTAGTCAACCTGGTGAGTGGAATAGATAATCGTGAAACGTCATTCACAAAACATCTACAATATCCAGCCAAACCAAGAGAACATCAGATCTTAGGTACTTTTGCTGGTCTTGACAATCTTTCGATAACCTCATTTTTTTGCTGGATCCACAGATATCCCCTCTTTTGAGATTATGTTACCCAAGAATGAAAATTTTTGAAGCCAAAATTCACACTTGGTAAATTTGGCATAATGCTTCTCCATTCTCAGGGTCTTCAATACAATTCTCATGTGATCTTAATGTTCTTCCTTTCCCTTTGAATAGACAAGAATATTATCTATAAAGACTACCACAAACTGATCAAGATAGTCTCTAAGGACTCTATTCATCATATCCATGAATATAGCAGGGGAATTAGTAAGACCAAATGGTATCTCTATAAATTCATATTGTCCATACCTTGTACAGAAATTCATCTTTGGTATATCCTCCCTTTTGACCCTTAATAGATGATACCCCGAACGAAGGTCAATCTTGGAAAAGTATTGAGCTCCGAGTGGTTGATCAAAAAAGTCATCAATGCATGGGAGGGGATATTTGTTCTTGATAGTGATCTTTTAAAGTTCTCGATAATCAATGCAGAGTCTCCTTGATCCATATTTATTATTAACAAATAGAACATGTGCTCCCCAAGGTGACGCACTAGGGAGTATGAATCCCTTATCAAGATTCTCTTGGAGTTGCTTCTTCAATTCATGCAACTCAATTGGGTCCATTCAATAAGGTGTCTTTGAAATAGTCATAGCACTCGGAATGAGTTCAATTGAAAACTCATCTTCACAATTTGGTGGAAGACCTGGAAATTCCTCCGGAAAGACATCATCAAACTCTCGTAAAATGGGAATATTCTTAATCGTGAGTTTCTCTCCCACTATTTGAGATAAATAACCTTCATTTAGTGGAATCAAGACCCATAATATGGAAGGAATTTCCACTGGAAGGTTATGTTCGTCCGTGCATCGATAGACGATCATGGATTGATCTGGAATATGAAATTTGACTTCCCTTCTATGGAAATTGATATGAGATCCATATAAAGAGAGCCAATTCATGCCAAGAATCACATAAATTACACTATAGGAAGGATCACAAGATTCGCAGGAAGAACATTCCCACAAACATCAATCAGAGAAGAATTATAAACATTTGATGCAATGGTTGTGCCATTAAGGGTTGTCATAGCTAACTCAACAACTAACTTTTGAGTTAATATGAAATTACCCTTAGAAAATTCATAAGAAATAAAAGATTTGATGGATCCAAAATCAAATAAAACATTTGCATCTTTAGAGTGGATGGTAAGTGTACCTTTCACCACTTCGTTATCATACTCCACATCGCTGATAGAAATTGCATGTGACGTTCCATTGTCTTTGGACTTAAGAGTTTGTTGACGTCGATCATCATAAAAAACCCTTGGTCTAGGGAATTGATTGGAATAATACCCCATTTCCTTGCACTTTTAACATTGAAGTGTAGGAGGTGCACTTTGTGTATCCTTTTCTTTATTCGCATCACTAGACATATTCTTCCCATCATTGCGACATACAAATTCCCGATGACCTTCCTTTCCACATTTGAAACATTTTCTTGTTCCTTTAAGACAACTCCCTCCATTTTTCTTTCCATACTATGATCTTAAGGGAAAACTCATATTCTTTTCAGCATGGTCTTTATATTTACCTTTGAATTCTATTTTCCTCTTCTTATCAAACGCATATGACTGATAGGTTACTCCAACCTCTATCTCAACCTTGAAAGCACATCGAACAATTTCCTCATAGCTATTGAAGTCACTTATGGCCAACGCCCTTCGAAGAATTGGTTTTAAGCCACTTAAGTATCGATCGATCTTACTCTCATGTTGGATAATAATCCTATAAGTGTACCTTGCATGTCATGTAAAATTTTCTTCGTAGGTACCAATAGATTCATCATCCTTTTGCTTCAGTTCAAGAAAATCCTTCTCCATATTTTTTCAAAGAATACGAGGGAAGTACTTATTGAAAAATATGTTCTTGAACTCATCCCATTCCATGGACTCAATTTAATATCTTGTCCTCGTATTCTTGATAAGATTCCACCATTGATCAGCTTCACCTTCCAAACGATATACTGCTAAGATGACTTTATCATGTTCCGAACATTGAAGAACTGAAAATATCTTTTCAGTGGTACTGATCCATTGTTCAGCCACTAATGGATCAGTAGACCCACTGAATGAAGGTGGACGCTGCCTCATAAAGGATTAAATAGAAAGTTGCTTATTCCTTTGCTCATTTGGAAGTCCTGCATTATTCATAGCTTGAGAAAGTTGTGTGATCATGGATACAAGATCTTTCATTCCATCTCCCATATCATTTGGTTGCTCAGGGGGGACAATCATTGCATTTCCCGTCGCATTCCGCATTAACACGGTTCCTTCGGGTTCCATCCATTGTCTAAAACCAAGAAGAATATTGTGAGAAACACAAATTGTAATAAAAAATCCACATAATCATGAATATAATCTCACACTTAAGGACTTATCATAGGTTATTCATGGCCATTTCAAAAACACTATGATTGGGTTCTATGCTTAGATATATCCTTAGGGTTCTTATTAAGGCTTTCACATCCTAGTTTCCAAAGGTTGACTATTCCTTTCCTCTGATACCAACTATAACGAACCATACATTAAATACAATTTTATTACATCAAAATTGAAGCACAATTATAACAACATATATCAAAACCATGAAAGGATCGTATGGGTATAGTGTCTTTAGAAAGAGGGAAACATAAACAAATGGTTCATAAATCATCTACATTTTCTCCATTTTATTTTATCATATCTAGAGTCCCTTTTGGAATATCTTACATAATACACTTATTATTGACCTGGGGAAAAGAAAACATACAAAATAGTGAGCTCAAATGTTGAGTAAGGGTAAAAAAATGAAATATCAGTCACATCATATTCATTAGAACATATCATTTTGGAAATCTTAACCTGCAAAAGGGATCATAATTTCAAAACATGGGATAAATCATAGTAGTGAAATGTAATCCCAATAATTTTAACATGATACTTTGTGGAATACAAAAATAATAATAGAGAATCATTTCTTAGTATTCAAGACTCATGTCCAAGATTATCTTAGCGGAAAAAGTCCATTTCTGAATCGAGTTTACTCCTCGTTTCAGTCCTGTATCACTGAACTGAATTAACCTGTTGTTCCAGTCATGTCTATCGCATGAGATATAATTCTTTACCCAATGAATTTTAGGGAGATATAGGTCCCACCAATCTCATAATGATACCATTCTTATGTGTTCCACAAGATCATAAATCATACATCATTGCATAACCCATGAAATAAAAATGGATTCTTAAACATCATTCCATCATAACATAAATCATATAAGATAAAAGGACATCATAAAAATAATTCCATCATAACATAATAAAATCAATGTAATAATAGGGATAGAAATATAACCCTATACTATCTTTGATGAAAAATAATTTTGATAAAATGCTTGAACTTCATTCTTGAGGAAAATATCCGTTCTACTTCAAAAACATTTTTCCTTTCTTAACATGTCATAAAATTTTAATATAAAAGAATTTGATTAAAAATAAACTTGAAAAATTATAAAGTAAGATTCATGTAAATAATGTTCTATGAATTCATAAAAATCCATTCTAGCCGTATAAGTTAAAAAACCATTCTTCTCGTAATTTTGTCAGAAAAGTCAAAAATGACCTCGTAATAAAATTGAAAATACATTCCTTTCATATCTTTTACTAAAAACTAACCAATGGGTAAAATTGGATTTAAAATTTTTTAGGAGGATAGAAATAATATTACATATTGACTAAAAATGGATGTGGATGATAAGTATTCCCTAGTAAATTCTGAAGTATAAACAATCTCGGATAAAAATAAGATAGTGAGATTTTCCCTTACCTTAGGTCCGATTTTCTTCGTACGTGTCTGAGCCTCCTATATAATGATTTAAATAATTTTATTGACTTATTCCATAATCTTACTCATTGTTATGATATCATATATGGTCATATTACTATCTTCGTATTAGTAATATTTCATTGCTACTTATTATTCGTGTGTTTATTGCTTTTTGTTCTTATGTGTGTTTTGTCGAATAAATTCTTTTTCTTAATTTTAGGTTATAGATACCTCATTTCCAGATTTATAATAGTGTATCATATATCATATTTATTCATTCAATTCATTTATATAATCATTATTCATTGAAGATCATGTAGAACGAGTCGTATCACATTGTGGAGACGGTAGGCCGTACGTACGCACGAGCGATGATATCATTCCCATGATCGTGGAATTGTATTGAAGTGTATGTATACTATTTAAGAATCAATATCACCTTTCAATAATCATATATAATTATTATTTACACCATTATACCAATCCAAGTAAGGTGGTGGTTGAAAACAGATTACACCACGGCGTGGAGACGGTATTCCGTACGTACGCACGTGCGGTGATTTCGTTTTCCATAGGATGGATAAAAGGTGAAATAGGGTTTTTTCATATTTATAATAACATATGAGTATATGAGTTATACTGATTTTATTACTTAATAATCAAACAACTAATGAATAAGAAGTATAAGAATAAATAAATTTGAAAGAATCTATAATAGACATTACCTCTTCTTTGAAGTGCCTCTTCTTAACCTTCTCTTAGGGCACCAAAGATGGTGTTTGAAGAAGACCAGGACCTCTAAGATGTTTATAGGTAAGTGTAGAAGATAAATTGGCAGGTTTTGGCCGTGCTTGAAGGCTCAATGTGGTGTGAGGAGGAGAGGGAGGAGGTTCCCTTTTATAAGGGAGAAGAGGGGCACCTTAGGAAAAACTTAAAATATTATTTTATTATAAAGTCATATTAGGTTTTTAATAGCTCAAAATTGAATTAATTCGAAGCTAATGTGGGTATGGTTCTCAATACTCTCATAAAATAGAATTTAGACATGTTTAGGTAACTATTTTGACCTTATCATTTAGATTTAACATTAAAATAAATAATTTTACTTTTACTGTGTCTTCTTGTTTTCTTACACTATATGGTTAATAAAATTAAAATAACAATCCAAACGAACCCCAAGTGGTTATTTATTCATATATATAACCTTATATAAGTAATTTGGCCGAACCATATATTTTTAGAAATAAAATTTCAATTACTAATATAATATTTGTTTTAAAAACTGTTTTATTTCAATTTTGACACTATTTGGTACTTGATTTTTGTGAAAATCATAACAACATGATTAGTTAGAAAAAAATTAATTAAATCAACAATAACCTGTCATATTAACCTATAAAATTATTGTAATTCATAAAAAGTCTCAAATTACATTTATTTGGGTATTTATAATATTAATTATGTTAATATTTCATTAATATGGTAATTACTGCATCATCATTGTGTCATAAATAAATTAAATAAGTTAATGTCTAAAAATTACAAATAAAATAACATTATGTAGTAAGTATTTTTATCTTTATAATGAATATTTATAGTAGAATTTATCTTATTTATAAACATATATTAAAAAGGTTTTATTTATTAAACTTTGATATTAACTATTTTAACTCTTCTTTAAATAAAATAATAATAAATGTCCTAATCTAATACAATTTAACATAAAGGGTAATATTTTATCCCTAAGGTTGTTTTTGGTCGAATTACATTTATCCAATAGAAATAGGACGTGTGTTAGGGTAATAATAATATCATTTTTACCCTAAATTACAATATTTAATTTTAACAGTGGTAAAAAAAAGTAAAAAGTTAGTATTCACCAAAAATTATTTTTATCTTATTGAACCACATTTTACACCTTGATGTTAAAATTTTCTCTCGGATTTTCGAAATTCCACTCACAGAAGCAGTAAAATTAAGTTTTATGTAAATTTTCAAATTTTCCTAGGAGGTGGGTAAAAGACGCTGAAAAGTTAAATAAAATTTTTACATATCATAAATTATTATAAATTGACACCAATGAATTAAATTGAAATTATATAGGTATTAAGTATCAATTATGAACTAAAATAAATTTAAATAAAATAAATAATTATTTAATTAAAAAGTTGGTTTTTAAATACTAACCCAGTGTTTTATCTATTCATAAAAATTGCATGTTTTCAGAAAAATACCAAAAATTCACCCTAGTCTAATTTTGATGTCTCAAATCCAAAAATGAAGTCCATTTTGAAAGATAAAATTTATAAAATTTGAAAAAGTTGATATTACTATTCATAATGGCTAGTTTTAATAATATTTTAATAGCATATCGTTGTTTAGCGAAACTCGGTATCGCGTACAATACAAGCTATCGGGGAAGGTCGCGATTACATGTAATGCAAGCCATGTTAAGGATGCATGTAGTGCAAGTTCCTTTTGGTGTAGCATACAACACATGACATCGATGAAATTAAAAAGAACATTTTTCATAAAATCTCCTGGTGTTACACTATAATAGGACCACAACATTGCAATAGGCATGTTCCAATATCTATAGAGGCTGGAAAATAGTATAAAGGGATAAAAGTAATAATTAGCGAATTATATTTCCTCAAATAAAAATAAACTATATGATATAAGAATTAAATATAATTTTAAAAATAAAACTAACTTTAAAATTCCATTTAAGGTTTATCGAATACTATACATTGTATAAGAAAAAATAGAAACTATAAAAAATTATATTAATTCAAGAAAACATTGTAAATTATGCACATTTAATGTGGATGGTATACATAATCTTCTAATTTATATCCTAAACCCAGTATATCCACCTCAAACATAGATCCTAAGATCCATTTTCTAAAAAAATCAAAGCATTCACCCAAACTATATCATACAAAAAACATATATATATACAAAAACATGTGTGGGTAGGGGTGAATATGAATACCTAGTAAAATTTAATAAAATAACTTATTTGAAATTCCCAGAAGTCTTATTCCCAATCATCAAGCCAATTAACTTGGATGTTTGATATGAAATTTAAAATAAATGTATTTATCACAATTCTAGATGATCAATATAGATGATAAAAATATAATAACCAATTAATTTATTCAATAAAGAAACCAATACTCATTCCATCCCAACATGAATAAAATTATTAAACAATATAACCAAATTATACATGTGAAATAAATGAAATCATAAATTTAATTTCTACATATGAACATACAATACAATAGATCTAGATCATCACCTACCTAAGTGGATACAAAATTCCTTAGATTTCACTATGTATATCACAGCCAAATATGGAACATTCCACCCATCCCAAATATCTCTCCATTTAATTCATATGAAAAACTTCAGTATTTTTAGTTATTCCCAACACATTTATTTAAACAAGCCTGTTTTAATTCTTAAAAATAGATTACAAAAATATCCAATTGTAACTGTATCTTATATATATTTAATTTAAGGAACCAGAAATCTATATTCAAAAGAAATATTTTAAATCCAAATCCAATAATCCAATATAAATGTTTTCCTAATCTAAATCACGTTGTTCTATAAAAACCCCAAGGACTTTCATACCCATAAAACATCAATTATCAATAATTGATTTTAGGAAATTTTAATTTATAATCACACATGCGTTGAAATGAAAAAAAACTGAATCAACCTCACAATATGGAATCATAAAACCATTACATTTGGATAGTAAACACCTAACTTAGATAATGACCACATAATAATCCTAGACCCCCAAATTATAAATTTTTAATTTCAATATGATCTTCCAAACCCAAGAATACAAAACATGGGATAATAATTCTTTCATTCATGATTCAAATGTACAGTCCTAAATATAATTCAATTGGATAAATCTAAGCATAGAATTAAAAATAGAAAGAATAAAAATTGTATGATTAAATAAAATATGTGATAACAATGATCAATAATTGAATATGGTGCAAATATAAATGGTTCTATAATGGAAGGTGACATTTTATGAAGAAGAATCCTTAATTTCCCTCTTAAAGAACCTTTGGGATTTTCCATGCCATGTTTGGGAATTTAATAGGGTTTTGGGATTATAATAATTCTTTATACATATAAATCATATTTTGTGAACCATATTGAGTTATTAGACTATTTGGTCAATGAATACCATATTTTGGTGCATACGCACCTCTTCTAATTAACACAGATCTCTATGGATGATCAACAATATCAAATTGAACTTTGCACCAATCATGTACTCACCTCTTACATTTTAGGATACCTAAATGGTATTATCAAATGAAATCTATAACTTTGCACCTCAAACTTGTAGTGCTCACTAATCCTCTTAAAACAGAAAAACCGATTGAAAAATAACTGAAACTCCAATGGGTAATACCTACCTGACCTGACACAACACAATCCTACACATCAAAGGACTTTTCATCCATCAGAAGTCACTGGGATTTGTTCTCATCAAACAACCAAGGAAATTCCTACTACATATAATCCAATATCTCCCTTGTATCCTCTTGAGTCAATCCATGATTTCATAAAACACTCAAAAAAGAAATACTTTATCCTTTTAGGATCTTCACTTACTTATTATAAATCCTCACCAGCCTGTCCATAATTGTCATATATGATTCTAAATCCACCACATCATAGGAAATAACAAGACATGGGATGATTTGGTACTTCCTTAGATGAGATACCTGGAACATGTTTTTCACTATATTATAATTTTATATTTCCTAAAAAATATATGGCACATATTAATTTTTTATACTACATTGAATGAACTTCCATGTCTAGGTATATCTTCCCCCACCTCATAATTTTTATTTGCCCTAGTCACAATGAAACTCTAAACAATAACTGATCTATAACTAAAAACTACAAAAATCATCTATAATGATCCTCTTAAGACTCTTATTATATCTGATTTTATAATAATATATTTTATATTAGGTGGACATGATCCATCATCTCCTACACCACGATTGGACCCAAGAGTGTCATCTCTTCCAATAACACCCAACATGGCGGTGATCTATAGGGATTCTCATATAAATCTATAAACATAGCCATATGTATTGAAACATGATAAATATTATTATAGAAGAACATCATAAATGAAATATGATCCTATAATTATCTTATAAAATTCATTACTCAAGATCAAATCATTTCCTCCGAAGTATATATGGTCTATTCTATCATTCCATGTAACACCCCGAGATTTTATGAAAAAATATTCTTTTAATATTATTGATGTCTTGTGTTGTATTCTACAACAAGATTACCTTGTACTACACACAACACCGTATGAGCTTGCAGTATACACAACACTATTCTTGGACCATGTTACACACAATTTTGATAGTAGTTATTCTACGAAACATTGAGTGTATATATATATATATTCAATGTATAAATGAAATATGGTTGGATTCTGTTATAGGAAACAATGGAGGAGTCCTGCACAACACGCAACCCTGACTTGGCTTGCATTACACACAATCGAGACTTTCCTCGATAGCGTATGTTGTACGCAATACCAGGTTTCACTAAACAATGATATATGGTTAAAATATTAATAAAACATGCCGTTATGAATATTAATAACCATTTTTTAAATTTAATAAATTTTATCTTTCAAAATGGACTTCATTTTTGGATTTAGAATATCGAAATTAGCCTAGGGTGAAATTTTGGCATTTTTCTGAAAACTTTCAATATTTGATGAATAGTGAAAACACTGGGTTACTATTTAAAAACCGACTTTTTATTTAAATGATTATTTATTTTATTTAAATTTATTTTAGGTCAAAATTTATACATAATACCTATATAAGTTCAATGTAATTCATTGGAGTCATTTTATAATATTTGTTTTATATAAAAATTTTATTGAACTTTTGACCGTCTTTTACCCACCTCCTAGGAGAATTTGCAAATTTACATAAAACTTAATTTTACCACTTTTGTGAATTGAATTTAAAAAATCTGAGGGACACGGTTGATGTCATTAAGTAAAATGTGGTTCAATGAGATGAAAATAATTTTTGGTGAATAGTAACTTTTTACTTTTATTTATCACGGTTAAAAGTAAATAGGGTAGTTAAGGGTAAAAATGATATTATTATTATCCTAACACATGTCCTAATTCTATTGGATAAGTTTAATTCGACCAAAAAAAAACATAGTAATTAAATATGACTATTTAGGCCCACTTGGATTAGATTAGGACATTTATTATTAATTTATTTAAAGAAGGGTTAAAATATTTAAAATCAATGTTTAATAAGTAAATAATTTTTAATATAGGGTTATACATAAGATAAATTCGACTATAAATATTCCTTAGAAAGATAAAATGATTTCATACATAATGGTATTTTATTTGTAATTTTTAGACTTTATATAATTTAGTTTATTTATGACACAATGATGATGCAGTAATTATCTTATTAATGAAATATTGACCTAATTGATGTTATAAATACCAAAATAAATGTAATTTGAGACTTTTTATGAATTCAAATTATTCTCTATGTTAATATGACATGTTAGTATTGATTTAATTAATTTTTTTAGAACTAATCATTCTGTTATGATTTTCACAAAAATCAATTACCAAATAGTGTCAAAATTGACATAAAATAGTTTTTAAAACAAATATTATATTATTAATTGTTATTATATTCCTAAAAATCTACGGTTCGGCCAAGATACTTATATCATGATAGGTGTATCATTAATGGACCACTTGGGGGTCCCTTATATGTATATGGTATGTTTATTAACTATATTATATAAAAATACAAAGTGAGATGGTCAATGTCAATCTAATTAACTTAGAGTTAAAACTAAAAGATAAGGTTAATATAATTACCTAAACTTGTCTAAATTCTATTGGATGAGACGATTTAGACCCATCCCTACCTTAGCTTCGAAATATATCAATTTGGAGCTATTAAAAACCGATTTTGACTTTATAATAAAATAATATTTTTAGTTATTCCAAAGGTGCCCCTCTCCTCCCTTATAAAAGGGAACCTCCTCCCTCTCATACTCACAACATTTTGAGCCTTGAATCTCAACCAACCCCTGCCAAATTCTCTTCTAAACTTCCCTAGAAACATCCTAGAGGTCCTGGTATTCTTCAAAGACCAATTTTAGTGCCCTAAGAGGAGGTATCAAAGAGGTGCTTCAAAGAAGAGGAGGTTCGGATCCATACAAAGCATATCAGACCTAAGTTAAGGGATAATTATTCCAATCTCATTATTATCCGAGATTGTTTACTCGTAAGTATTTACTGGGGGTTATGTTTATTATCAATGTCCATATTCTCTCAAAATATTTACATAAAATGGTTACTTTCCTTCCATGTATGTCTAAACATTTTTACCCTTTTCTTACTTTTACCACATCGTATGGAAGGAATATTTATTTTGTTTACCATACGAGGTACTTTTTGACTTTTCTGGAAAAAGTACGAGAAAAAGTTTTTTTTAACTTATACGACACGAACAGATTTTTACAGTTTTATAAAGCCTTATTTTCATGAAGCATCCTCCAAAATATTTCATGACTATTTTCAACAAAATCCTTTTCTTTTAAAATTGCATGCTGTTTTGTGAAAAGAGAATGATTTTGAAGAAGAACATATATTTCCCTCAAGAATTCATTTCAAGTGTTTTATCAAAACCATTTTTCATCTAAGATGACATTATTTCATATCTGTATGTTTCAAGTATCATGTCTCTATGATTTACATTGTTTCACGTTTCTTATTATGAAATGATATCCATTTATTTTATATGGATTATGTGATGATGGGATGATGTTTATGAAACCCATTTTATTTATTGGGTTATGTATGTTTATTCTGTGGCACAAGTAAGAATGATTTAATTATGAGATGGGTGCGACCTATATCTCCCTCAAATTCATTGGGTAAAGATTTATATCTCATGAGATAGACATGGATGGAACGGTAAGTTAATCCGGTTCAGTATTACAGGACTGAAACGAGGAGTGAACTCGATTCAGAAAGGGACCTTTTCCACTAAGATGGTCTTGGCAGCAGTGCCTTGGCTACTATGGAATTCATTACATGTGCTTAATGGATGCCACAATTACATGTTTTATTCCCATGCTATTTTATCATGATTGATGTTCCCTTATGATATTTTCCTTACATACATCCAATATTCATGTCTTTGCTCGAGATTTTGATGTTTAGATTTTATGTTCAAGTTTTTTCATTCAAATGTTTATGGATTGTTTTATGTTCTCTATGATTACCCTTACTGGGCATTTGAGCTCACCCCTTTTATGTTTTCTTTTCCCCAGGATATAAAGAAAAGTTTTAGGTAAGAAAAAAATGGAAGATCCTTATTGGGAGATGTTGAAGATCTTTCACCACGATTAGAAGATTTTATTCCGAGTTTCCAAAGAAACTAAACTATTATGGTCCTTGTGTGTCTGTTTTTGTTATGTATTAAGTATTACGAAAAAGTAATGTAATGTCCATGTACGTCAAGCTTCGGGTCTCTACAGTTGGTATCAGAGGAAAGGTTTAGACAAACTTTGGAAACTAGGATGCAAAAACGTTAGTGAGATCCCTAGAGATATTTTTAAGGTATGTCTAGGGATGCCCCTAAGGATAAGTATACGTATAGGATATAGTCCTAGAACTATGGTAAAGATCTTAGAATTTAACCTAAGATGTTAGATATTGAGGGTACTCCCCCTTTACTATGTTGTTTTCTCTAGCATGATTTTTTCCTCTCACAGAATTCTTTTTGTGTTTTAGTTAATGGAGGGAACCAAAAGGAATTCGGTTAACATTGAATCCAATGGACAAAATGGTGACTATGAGCAACAAAATTGCGTAATTACTAGAGTGAAAGATATTGTGATTATGCCGAATCAGTCATCACGATATATGATTAACAAGGTGAAATTTAGTGGTATGCCTAATTCATCAAATAAGAGGAAGATAGACTTTTATGCATGTTCGCAAGAGGAGGAGCATAAAGAATGCAAGATTGAGATTTCTAAAGAAGGGAAGAAGAACCTTGAGGAATACCTCAAATGGAGGGACAAATGTTATCTGTGTGGAGAAAAGGGTCATAGAGTGAAAGACTATTATGGAGTTCAATGTCTTATTTGGGGAGAACATGGGCATTACCCAACTCAATGACCTGACATAAAAAGTAACCTCTAAATCAAGGAAGGAATTATTCCAGGACAATCATTGAAGAGGATGGATTAAAGTGTTTATGTATTGGTATTCAATAATAATGTTGTTGAGGTAATTTTATGGTTTATTAGAATATTTTTGTGATAGTCTATTGTGGTTTTCAATAATTTTATGGAAACGGTAACCATGAAAAGTGATTCAAATATTTTGGAAAGCAGATGATATGCGCATAATGAAGGGATAAGAAGATTATGAGATGTTTGATTGTATTCATGAGCTAATGATTGATATAAGGACTAGGTGATACCATGGTTTGAGTATATAGAATTTTGAGGATTTTGGTATGCGGAATGTGTTAACTTTTATCTGCATTCATGTTTTCACTAAGGTTCAATGGGTATTCATTCTTTAAGAGAATACATTATTAAGGTATTCACATGTTTGTAATTTGACCAAAAAGATATATCTTATGATATATGGGGGATAAATGATGGCATTCACGTGAGTGTTATGTGACATTTCAAGTAATCATTTTATTTATACTATGAGCTTGGACCGAAGTATTTTAGATAACCCTAAAGATTGGAATGGATTATGTTGGACATAAGTTAGTTTGATATTATTGATGGGATGTTATAGTAATGTAGTTTTAGAAAAAGGACAACCTGCAAGATGGGCGACAGCCCATCGCGTAGGACAAGGCTGTGGGAATCAAACCCACAACCGAAGTGCAATTTGCCTTTATCGCCTACCACTGGCCTACAGGAAGTCCCTATTTAGTAGAAAAAAGTTTTATTATATTAATCAGTATGATATATGAATTATAAGTCCATTTTAGGAACCATATATGATTAATCTCACTATAGATGGACTTATGTATTTTTTGATAACTTTTCTAACCTTTTTTTTGAGACAGATGGAATGACCCATCATTCTATCACATGATCTGCTAACACATCACGAATGAAAAATTGAACTTCATTTATTTAAGAAATGAAGTGGAAATTGTCCAATGAACGACCAATAGTGAGACTGTACCAAAATCACGAAAGTATTTCTTCTAATTCCAATTTCATCAACTTTAGGGAAATAATCTTGAAAACCAAAAATTTTGTCCTAGTGTTCTTATATCTGATGAATCATATTGTACCTTAGATAATCACAAATTTATGGCTTTGTGATTTATGACTTTTTCATATCCATGTTCTCTACCACTCTCCATCAGAACTTGAAGGTTAGATTTTTCTTCCATATCCATATTTTCACCTATGTTCTCCTACGTGGAAACCCAGGGATGAGTTAATTTGGGTAACCGTTGCATTTCATACTTTAGTTTTTAAAGCCACGTTTTGGTATTCCTTTTTACGATATGGGTTTCTATTAACAAAATTTTGAGTAGTAAACCATTTATAACCCCGACGAATTTCGAGGGCGAAATTCATTTTAAGGGGGGTAGAATGTAACACCCCGAGATTTTATGAAAAAATATTTTTTTAATATCATTGATGTCTTGTGTTGTATGCTACAACAAGATTACCTTGTGCTACACAAAACACCGTATGAGCTTGCAGTATACACAACAATATTCTTGGATCATGTTACACACAATTTTGATAGTAGTTATTCTACGAAACATTGAGTAAATATATATATATATATATATATATTCAATGTATAAATGAAATATGGTTGGATTATGTTATAGGAAACAATGGAGGAGTCTTGCACAACACGCAACCCTGACTTGGCTTGCATTACATGCAATCGAGACTTTCCTCGATAGCGTTTGATGTACGCAATACCAGGTTTCACTAAACAATGATATATGGTTAAAATATTATTAAAACTAGCCGTTATGAATAGTAATAACAACTTTTAGAAATTTTATAAATTTTATCTTTCAAAATGGACTTCATTTTTGGATTCAGAATATCAAAATTAGCCGAGGGTGAAATTTTGGCATTTTTCTGAAAACTTTCAATTTTTGATTAATAGTGAAAACACTGGGTTACTATTTAAAACCGACATTTTATTTAAATAATTATTTATTTTATTTAAATTTATTTTAGGTCAAAATTTATACATAATACCTATATAAGTTCAATGTAATTCATTAGAGTCATTTTATAATAATTTTGGATATATAAAAATTTTATTGAACTTTTGACTGTCTTTTATCCACCTCCTAGGAGAATTTGCAAATTTACATAAAACATAATTTTACCGCTTTTGTGAATGGAATTTCAAAAATCCGAGAGACACGGTTGATTTCAGTAAGTAAAATGTGGTTCAATGAGATGAAAATAATTTTTTGGTGAATAGTAACTTTTTACTTTTATTTATCACGGTTAAAAGTAAATAAGGTAATTAAGGGTAAAAATGATATTTTTATTACCTTAACACATGTCCTAATTCTATTGGATAAGTGTAATTCGACCAAAAAAACCCATAGGAATAAAATATGAGTATTTAGGCCCACTTGGATTTGATTAGGACATTTATTATTAATTTATTTAAAGAAGGGTTAAAATAGTTAGAATCAATGTTTAATAAGTAAATCATTTTTAATATAGGGTTATACATAAGATAAATTCGACTATAAATATTCATTAGAAAGCTAAAATAATTTCATACATAATGGTATTTTATTTTTAATTTTTATACTTTATATAAGTTAGTTTATTTATGACACAATGATGATGCAGTAATTATCTTATTAATGAAATATTGACCTAATTGATGTTATAAATACCAAAATAAATGTAATTTGAGACTTTTTATGAATTCCAATTATTTTATATGTTAATATGACATGTTAGTATTGATTTAATTAATTGTTTTAGAACTAATCATTCTGTTATGATTTTCACAAAAATCAATTACCAAATAGTGTCAAAATTGACATAAAATAGTTTTTAAAACAAATATTATATTATTAATTGTTATTATATTTCTAAAAATCTAAGGTTCGGCCAAGATACTTATATCATGATAGGTGTATCATTAATGGACCAATTGGGGGTCGCTTGTATGTATATGGTAAGTTTATTAAATATATTATATAAAAATACAAAGTGACATGGTAAATGTCAATCTAATTAACTAAGAGTTAAAACTAAAAGATAAGGTCAATATAATTACCTAAACATGTCTAAATTCTATTGGATGAGATGATTTAGACCCATAGCTACCTTAGCTTCGAAATATATCAATTTTGAGCTATTAAAAAACGATTTTGACTTTATAATAAAATAATATTTTTAGTTATTCCAAAGATGCCCCTCTCCTCCCTTATAAAAGGGCACCTCCTCCCTCTCTTACTCACAAAATTTTGAGCCTTGAATCTCATCCAATCCCTGCCAAATTCTCTTCTCCACTTTCCTAGAAACATCCTAGAGGTCCTGGTCTTCTTCAAAGACCAATTTTAGTGCCCTATGAAGAGGTATCAAAGAGGTGCTGCAAAGAAGAGGAGGTTCGGATCCATACAAAGCATATCAGACATAAGGTAAGGGATAATTATTCAATCTCATTATTATCCGAGATTGTTTACTCTTAAGTATTTACTGGGGGTTATGATTATTATCCATGTCCATATTCTCTCAAAATGTTTTCATAAAATGTTTACTTTCCTTCCATGTATGTCAAAGACATTTTACCCTTTTCTTACTTTTACCACATTGTATGGAAGGAATATTTCTTTTGTTTACCATACGAGGTACTTTTAGAGTTTTCCGGAAAAAGTACGAGAAGAATTTTTTTTAACTTATACGACACGAACAGATTTTTACGGTTTTATAATGCCTTATTTTCATGAAGCATCCTCCAAAATATTTCATGACTATTTTCAACAAAATCCTTTTCTTTTAAAATTGCATGATGTTTTGTGAAAAGAGAATGATTTTGAAGAACAACATATATTTCCCTCAAGAATTCATTTCAAGTTTTTTATCAAAACCATTTTTCATCTAAGATGACATTATTTCATATCTCTATGTTTCAATTATCATGTCTCTATGATTTACATGGTTTCACTTTTCTTATTATGAAATGATATCCATTTCTTTTATATGGATTATGAGATGATGGGATGATGTTTATGAAACCCATTTTATATATTGGTTTATGTATGTTTATTCTGTGGCACAAGTAATAATGATTTCATTACGAGATTGGTGTGACCTATATCTCCCTCAAATGCATTGGGTATGGATTTATATCTCATGAGATAGACATGGCTGGAACGATAAGTTAATCCGGTTCAGTATTACAGGACTGAAACGAGGAGTGAACTCGATTCAGAAAGGGACTTTGTCCACTAATATGGTCTTGGCAGAAATGCCTTGTCTACTATGGAAATCATTACATGTGCTTAATGGATGCCACAATTACATGTTTTATTCCCATGCTATTTTATCATGATTGATGTTCCCTTATGGTATATTCCTTACGTACTTCCAAGATTCATGTCTTTGCTCAAGATTTTGATGTTTAGATTTTATGATCAAGTTTTTGCATTCAAATGTTTATGGATTGTTTTATATTCTCTATGTTTACCCTTACTAGGCATTTGAGATCACCCCTTTTATTTTTTCTTTTCCCCAGGATATAAAGAAAGGTTTTAGGTAAGAAAAAAAGGGAAGATCATTATTGGGAGATGTTGAAGATCTTTCACCACGATTAAAAGATTTTATTCCGAGTTTCCAAAGACACTAAACTATTACGGTCCTTGTGTGTCTGTTTTTCTTTTGTATTATGTTTTCTGAAAAAGTAATGTAATGTCCATGTACGTCAAGCTTCGGGCCTCTACATTCCATCCATTTGAGGATGACACAAAATGATAATTTTTAGCCTAATACCCATTTCCATATATAAACCTCTCAAAAAATCTCAATTTAAAATTAGAATCTCAAAATTAAATGATAATTTAAGAAACATTATGAAGATTATCATACTCAATGACATAGATCTTATCTAGGTCCTTAACTAATAGCATCTCTCGAATAAGAAAAATGGTAGATGGATTTTAATAGGTCATCCACAATTATCCATATTGTATCATGCTATTATTTTTATTTATGTAAAATAGTTGTGAAACAAAATATGAGTCTTCTTATTTGTAAATAAGATAAGGGAAATGTTAAAAATGCATTTTAGGCCACTAATGCTCTACCTATATTAGTTGAAAAGAAAATATTTAATATATAGAATCATTTATGTCCCTATTTATCCATAGTAACTAGGACTATAATTGGATGTCATGATACATATTCTCCTCCATATAATTAACTTACCAAATTGAGTTATGGAGTACACCCATAGCCTCCTTCCACAAACTCAAAGGAATAACAACTCTCTCTTGAATGTAGAGTGTCAATTACATCACTAATGACTAGCATTCTATGGTCACTCTATTATTTAATGCATCACTATCCTTCCTACAATCCATATAGGATTTTTATAAAAAATTTACATGGTCAGAAAGTGCATAACTAACATAGATATAATGTAACATCACGTATTTCCCCTCATCATATTCTTCTACATATAAACAATATATCAAACCCATCAATTAACCCTACTCCTCTGATTCCTTTTCCACTTGATCACTTCAATGAAAAAAATATACTAAAGCATTAACCATCTATGGTGTAGGGGTATCTCAAAATTAAAGTACTAATGATTCCCCACCCATATTCATATCCTCAGGTTTATATGCCACTAAGAGAAGATGATCCTCATACTCTTATGATCTGAATAGGCTCTTACCCTATCTACAATTAAGTAAAATATGAAACTCTTTAATAAATTGAAAAATATTTTTATATCCCAATAATATATGTGATAATTATTCTCATGTTATAAAAAATTCCTCAATCGATATGTGGAAATGTTTTCAATTTATATAATAAAATGTCGCAGTCTAGATCAAGATACATCACTGTTGATATAGATCCCTTTATCGGACATACACTAGTGTTACACCAACATATATGTCCGATTATTCACTATATCTCATTATAATATCATTATTACCCACAATCCCAATAAAAATCCCACATTTCTATGAAAATTATATCATTTATTATTC
Source organism: Viscum album (assembly GCA_963277665.1). Taxonomy (NCBI): domain Eukaryota; kingdom Viridiplantae; phylum Streptophyta; class Magnoliopsida; order Santalales; family Viscaceae; genus Viscum; species Viscum album. Next base: position 2,129,921,922 of record OY728119.1, read on the forward strand.
TAACGTCAAAAATTCCTAAATTAAGTTTCACTAGTGTCCTATAAATGCAAGGAAACTATAAATCTCAAAGTCATTATTATCATGCCCTAATACATCACTACCTCTATATTATTCACTACTTCTAAGACACCACTCTCATATATCATATTCCCAAATAAGTTCTCCTTCCGTATAAAAATTTTATTTTGATATATTTTTAACAATATACGTTCTCATTGGATCTCAAGTATAGTCCTAAAATACTTCCCAAGATCATCCTATGATCCAAAATAAATAATAATTTCATCCACAATCCCATGATTAATAACTCATTGAATTTTTAGAAGAAATAATTTAGCAAGGAAATAAAAATAAAAAGATTATTAGTACCCCAAAAATCATTATAAAATCGCCAGATGCCTACACATTGATGTGATATTCATAGGGTTTCCTGATCATTATGGAGTAGGATGTAGGATTAAATATTATGTTTGGGGATAAGGGATAGTTGGTGGGTATAGATAGTTGATGAATTCAGTCAACCAACAATATAATGAGGGTGATCTAATCATTATAAAATTTATTAAAGGGAGGGACAATATGGCCAATATAAGTAGAAATAAAATTGAATTAAGGAATTAAATTGAGGACTTTATGTTCTTAGATATCCAATCAAGTATGTTGAGAAAAAATTCAAGAATGCACAAGTTCAAGGAAAGTAACCAAGTGGTTCCTCATATTGTAGAGAAATAAACACATAGAGTTTAACTAATAAAATTATTAATTCCATTAAATATCAATGAGTTTAAATGTTTATATAAAAATATAGTTATAATGGTCAACGTTCTAATACCCTAATGTTATTAATCCCAAACCCACTTTTCCCATTAAATTCAAAAAGATAAATTTGAAATTATAATTTACATATAGTAGAAAATGGATTTAGCCTATGGTTTTTGACATTACAGTGGTTTAATAGAAATTTTTTACATGTATGTCTTTAGTTTATTTCCACATCCCATCAAACATAAAATTTTTTCCCATTGATGTATTGTTTTACACTCTAATGTATAAGGGATTCTAAATTCATATACTTATATTTCATGGACTTTGATAGTCACATTTAGTCATTAATAAGGTATATAATGATCCAATTTTCTCCCTCCATGAAAGGGAACAAATATTGGTCTATTAATGTTATGATATGGGATCTCATTGACTCTTTAATTCTCTTAATACTTCCATGATTAATTAGGAAACACAGCTCAAATTTCATCACTTGTACAATAAACTTAGCTTCATCGGCATGGTTCTCATCAACATCTCCTTCTTAAAATGTATTTCTTACTTAACTCTTAATTATATACACACACCAAATGAAAATGATTGGAAACTATAAAATTATCACTTACACCATATTGATAAGGAAAATAGATCTTCTGATCATTATTTTTTGTATTTTCGAGCACTCAGAATTGTCCATCTTCATGTCACATGTGTTTAATTTTTCATTTGTTTGTAAAAAAATTCTTTCACATGTGATTCAATACTAATTAACCACGCTTAAAAAATAATTTCTCGTTACCATTTATTTTATAATCATCATATTTTTGGGTCATTCTCTATATGTTTTTCATTTTTTTCTAGTGAGTATCTTGATTAAATTTTCCAACTGTTTCCCATCCATATTAGTTTCATCACGAAGATTTAAATGAACTATGTTATGAAGTGAATGTAAATAAAATCCATAAACAATATAAAATTTGTGAAAATTTATTTTTAGAATATTTTTCACTCTTATATTCAAACTCCATATCTAGTAATAACTACACTCAATTATAATTATTCTTCATTGATTGGAGTTCGTATGAGTGATCAAATATAATATTCAATAATTTAGTTTGTTTATAAATTTATAGATGATATGTGTTAAAAATAATAACATTTTTTAAATATTACTCCATAATGTATTCCAAAATTTTGTAAGGGAATTATCATCTCGATTAAAAAAATCATTCAAGGTCCCATTTACCCTCATAATTTTTTGAGAGAATAAATTCAAAATTTTAGAGGAAGAAACAATTTTTATGAAATGGAATAAAATGTTCCAATTTAGAGAACCTATTACTGAAAAGAAATAATGAATCTATCCAATTCTTGGACTGTGGTTATCTAATAACAATGTCTATGGATATATACTTTCAAGGAGAATAATGGATAGGAAAAGTTTATTAATGTCCCATGTGGTTATGCTAGTATTTTTTAATAGCACTTAATTAATTTTCACACAAACATTTCACTATCCATTAATATTATAAGACAATAAGAATTTTTATTTTTAAAATTCATTATTTTATTAATGCCAAAATATCCCATTAACATACAAGGATGTGCTTCATTTATCAAAAACCAAATAAATAGAGATATTGGTTATATAATTTTTATCAACACGTAATATAAATACATCATTTAAATCAAATGTTTCCCAACAAATTTTCTGATTTAAAATATTTGAAGCTTCACAAATATAATTTTTAGTTGAACATAAATAATTTATGAATTCAAAACAAATTATTTAAGGATATAGAAAAGATATAAGATCATGTCTTTTGGATCAATCATGAGAAAAAAATGTTTTGTGTTCAATTTTTGTGGTTGATGACATACATAAATGCCTCACTGAATTCTAATGAGATAGCATGTCTCCCATATTTCTTATATTAGATCTAGATGTGTCTGAGATCCTCATTATTAGAATGAATCATAAATTAATTATGTAATATATTATTTTTTATGTTTACTATAACCTAAAAAATACATTAAATGTTTAGATCATATGTTCCATAATTTATATTTGGTTTATTTAACATATCAATAAAATCGGAAATATGTTTTCCATATAGAAATAATAATCTGCTAATACTAGTTCTACTTTCATCGCATTAAATCTCAAAGGTCATACTAAAATAATGGAGTAAAATTAGGGATGTGTGGGTGAGTCTCCCTTTGGGTGGCATGAATTCCTTATCCAAATATGTCCCATATTTGAAATAAACGTTATTCTTTATCAACTAAATCAAAATGGAGAAAATATTGTAGAATTCCTTAAAAAATATCCAGTAAAACATTATAGCCTATGAAAACCTCTTTCCATTATAGAATTGGTGGGATTATGACACTATGGATTTGATTTTATCTTCTCCATATTCACATAAACTACATCACTTCTTAAAGATAATCCAAGGAAAAGAATATTATCAGGGAAAATTTCAAAATTATTAAAGTTTCCACTCAAATTTTTCTTTCATTATACATCTAGGAATTTTTTATTGATATACATGTTCTTGAAATATCTATTATACACCAAAATATCATCATATTAAACTACAATAAATTTTAGAATATATCCATGCAATACATGATTCATTTACCTCATAAATGTGCTAGATTCATGGGTGGGACCAATAGGCATGACGTACCATTCATAAATTAAATGTTCTTTCTTAAATATAATATTCCAATCATTTATTTATTTTCATACTTTTTAGATTTTACCCACCCCTTATATAAATTTTTCGGAAATAATAGATCCATTTAATTAATCTAGAATATCATCTAACCTAGGTATTGGATCAAAATTCTTTGTTATGATATTATTCATGTATCTATAGTCAATTCACAATCTCTACGATCTATATTTCTTGGTATCCAAAACCATTGTTATATTATATGTTCTATGTCTTCCTCTAATATATCCCATGTCCAATAACTCTTTAATTGGTCTTGGAATTACTTTTTCCACCATTTTGGTGATATATAAAATGATAATTGTTAGGGATTCTATAGGTATGATGTAAATTTAATAATTAATTCCTCTAATGGGTGGTAATCTTAGTAGAATATCTTATAGTAAGACAACATCATACTAATTAACTAATTACACTGCAATATCTTTCAAAGGTGGTAAGTGATTAGTATTTATATACACCACATTTTTATTGAGTTATAAAAGGGGCTTTTATAAAAAAATTATTCCGAACCTTCACACATTTTTTACATGAAAATTTTTTATCCTTAATTAAATTCTTTTTTCCTATATTTTTTACTTTCTCTAAATATATTTTATTTTCGTGTTTTATCATCTTTTCTAATTCTATCATTATCCATTTTCCCCGATTTTCTCTTGATCACCCCTTTTTTCATCTATCTAAAAATGAGATCTTTTAATAAAATTAGTAGAATCATGAAAAGGGATTATTGGTTCCCCTAGGAATAAAATAGAATGATTGTTTAATATACTATAATGTGTCACAAACCTATTATATTTAATAATATACTAATAATACATAGGCTCAACATCAATGATCTTTCATCACACAGTACCTCATCTTTTTACATCCTGATGGTGAGTATGAATTTCACTTATTTTGATACCATCATCTCTCTACAATCATTTAATCATTGAAATTTATAGTTATGTTGGTGATTGAAAGTTAGAATCCATAAATTCTCAAGCAATGCGGTGCTTGCCACATTGATATAACTTCCTCCATAATTAAAAAACTTAAATACCCACCCATTGACCTTGATCCAATAATGGAAAATTTTGTATCATTGGTTCTTCTCTAAAATGTTATATTGTAAACCTAGAACTATCCTTGTGATAAGAATATCAAAATCTTCTACTAATTCCCTATTATTATATTTTGTATAATTATCATTTTTCTATGAGACCTCATCATTTTTCTCACATTCACTATGATATTTTATGGTCATTGTGTAATAGATTTGGAATTTAATATAAGTGTGTCCCCTTCCTTGATATTTGGAATTTGTAATATCCCAATTTCTCAACTAGTAAGTGTCAAATGTATCTTTATTAGGTGGAAGAATTTCCTTGTCACGTTTGTGATCAAAATCCACTTTTTTCTATGGTTTTATAACCACCTTATTGAATTTCTCTATGGGTTTATAGGGGTAAAATGTTTCCCCATTTTATCCTCCTTTTTATTTTTTCTTGATATTGGTATCTTGGTGGATCATTTCATGGTTATCCATATAGTGGTACATCTCCCCTTGAGCAGAAATATCTTGATTTAGTTGTTGTAATGACATTGCATTACTATCATCCTAATCCTCTACAATTATTATTAAAATCATGAAATTTTTCATCTTCTTGTAGTAATATTCATAACCCTTACTCCCTTGGTTAAGGTGTTGAAGGATGATATAGAGACCTCTATGGTAATACGTGGGAATAAACCACTTATTCATGGTAAAATTAATGTCCAACCAATTATGGATTGAGAATCCCCTATATCAATATATCTCCTTTTTCATTTAAACCCACCAAATTAGTGCATAATTAGAATGTTAAAGGGAAGGAATCATACCATTTTCCCCTTATAATTTGGATGAAATAAAAATACATTCTCAATCCTCATATCTTACTCCAAGTACTCCTATAGATCACTTTTCCTTGAAAAACAGGAGACCTTCACCATAACAACTCCATGGATTCCATTTTCATGTGGCCTCATATGACCTCTATGTTGTTATAGAAACCTTATCCTTTATGTAACATCCTATAATTCATCAAAATAGTCCCCCATACCCTCCTCCATGATATGGGGTGACATGGATTCAGATTGCATTGTGGGATACCATGGATTGTCCTCAAGAATTGTAGATTCTCCATGTTTTCAATCCTCTCATGTAGTACCTATAACTTCCAATTAATAAACATCTCAAAATTTCTAACCAAATATTTTATTTGGAGTTTCATATCTTCCAGTTTTAGGGGTCTACTTCAGATTTATCTGTCACATCCACAAGCAGCCCTATTTCCATGATCTTCTACAAAGATAATAATGCAAAAAGATGTACACAAATGGAAAAAATACACACAGACACTCATAAACCCAAATATTCACACACACTGACACATTAAAAGTTACAAGCACATGTCCAATGATAAAAACACTCCCAAAATATTAACATGCTCACACACAAAATATTTGCACACTCATGAACATAAGGATACACGCACTCATACAATAATATATATATATATATAAGAATGTATAAATAATCAGACTCCCAAATATTTATACACAGTCCCACACTCACACAATCACAAGTACACACACAAGAATACAAATAAATATTTTTCCCATTGCTTCTCTTCACCCCTATAAATTAAATAAATCCCTAAGACTATATCAAATCTAATAACTTATTTTTGGAGTTCATAATACATTAATCCTTACCCAACCACTATGACATAGTTGAATAGATAATAAAAAATAATTTTTGTGGTATGGGGTTACAAAATTGAAAATTGTAGATGATAAGCGTAGAAAATATAGATAAATGTGGAAAAGGGTGGACATGTTTTGTATTGGGATTTTCTTAATTAGACAAGTTAGTAAATATTAAAAATAATATGAACCAAATATAATCTAGAGTTGAATTAAAATTAATTATAATTTGATGTATGGAAATGGAATGTGGTCATAATATTAATCAAAATGATATTAAAAGGAAATTGTATCCACTATTGTTTTTCATTTTTTCAAATATTACCCAAAAATATTTTCTCATGGTTTTAAATGAAAATATATTTAAAAAATAGTATAAAAATTTTTCTATGAAATATATCAAATAATTAATGTGTTTTTAATTTGAAAATAAAAAAACTATGAATTTATAGAATATGATTATTTTCAATTTGGCAGGATACCAATCACTTATAGTGAATAAAAAATATGGTAAAAATATGGATGAAAATTTAGACCAATATTGTATTTCAGGCTAGCACAACAGAACCCAATTTTGGAGGTATTAAATGAAAATGGGTTTAAGGTATTTTGAATGGGTGGATAATATATAATGTTAATAAGGATAATTCATAAAATTAATATGGATGAAGGTATAGCTGATTTTATTGTCAATTGGAGATCTAATACAAACTAGTGTGACAGGAATAGTGTGGTATGATCTTTATGATATAGGATGGTGGATGAAGTATTTGGTTTGGGGATAAGGTGTAATTCCTTGACCTGAATCATGTTGTCTAGATTAGAGTTCCACATTAACTCAATTGTCCCACCCCCTACACAAGATGTTTTTTAATACAAATGATGATTTGAATGTAATTTTTGGGGAAACAATACCCTTACTATCAAAATCTAGACATCATAATCATGTCAAGAATCGAATTTTAACATAGTAGGGTAAAATGAAAGAGAATAATTACATTGCTATAATAGATTAAATGCATTGAAATATAGATCCGAACAAGTAATAATAAAAAATACCTAATGTGGAAGGTCAAAATATAGTATAATTTGAATAATATAGAAATAAAGTATACATTTTAGCATTTATTGGAATTTGGATTTGATACCACCTATAGATCTTAGCTACATCACCTTGACATAATGTCGTCATCCCCTTTCCATTTTTAGATCCTAGACCGTGAATTCTTCATGTGTATCGATATTCTAATGCAACTTGTGAGTATAAAAGCTAGTATGAAGCCACCAATGTCTCCATAGTTAATGTTCATATATATATATGATGTATAAAAAAATATGAAAATATTTTTTAATTAAACAATAAACCACACAAGTTTTAGGTCATCGTGCATGTTGATATCTGAAGCTTGACGTACAAGGACAATACAATAATTTTACGGAATACTTAGTACAAAACAAAAACAGACACACAAGGACCGTAATAGTTTAGTGTCTTTGGAAACTCGGAATATAATCTTCTAATCATGTTGAAAGATCTTCAACATCTCCCATACCATTCTTCCCTATTTTGTTTCCTTACCTAAAACCTTTCTATATTTCCTGGGGAAAATAAAACATAAAAAGGGTGAGATCAAATGCTTGGTAAGGTCAAACATAGATAACATAAATCGATCCATAAACATTTGAAAGCAAAAACATGAACATGAATTCTAAAAATTAAAACCTTGAGCAAAGACATAAATCGTAGAAGTACGTAAGGCATATATCACAATGGAACATCAATCATGATAAAATATAATGGGAATAAAACATGTAATTGTGGCAACCATTCATCACATGTCATGATTTCCATAGTATCCAAGGCATGCAGCCAAGACCATCTTAGTGGACAAAGTCCATTTCTGAATCGAGCTCACTCCTCGTTTTAGTCCATTAACACTGAATCGGATTAACTTACCATTCCAACAATGTCTATCTCATGAAATATAAATCTTTACCCGATGCATTGGAGGGATATATAGGTCCCACCCATCTCATATTGTAATCATTCTTTCAGGTGCCACAATATAAACATAAATCATTCATCATAACCCAAGAATAAAATGGGTTTCATAAACATCATTCCATCATAATGTAATTGATAAAAAAAATTGGATATCATTTCATCATTAGAAAAGTTAAACCATGTAAATCATAGATACATGATACTTGAAACATACACATGTGAAATAATGTCATCTTAGATGAAAATATTTTTGATAAAACACTTGAAATGAATTTTTGAGAAAAATATCCTTTTTTCTTCAAAGTCAATTTCCATTCACAAAACGTCATTCAATTTTAAATGAAAAAGATTTTATTGAAAATAGTCATGAAATATTTTGGAGGAAGCTTCATGAAAATAAGGCTTTATTAAACCGTAAAAATCTTTTCATTTCGTATAAGTTAAAAAACATTCTTCTCGTACTTTTGCCAAAAAAGTCAAAAAAGTACCTCGTAACATAAACAAAAGAATGATTCCTTACATACCATGTAGTAAAAGTAAAAAATGGGTAAAAATGACTTTAAACATACATGAAAACACTTTTATAAAATGTGGGCATGGATGATATATATAGCCCCAGTAAATACTAACGAATAAGCAATCTCGGATAAAAATGAGATTTTCAAAATTATCCCTTACCTTAGGTCTGATATGCTTCGTACGTTTCCGAACCTGCTGTATAATGTTTTAAATAATGTCATTGGCTTATTAAAAAATCATATTCATTGTTATGATATCATATATGGTTTACTTAGGACTTTATATTACCCGTTCTTTTGTAAGTTCCATGTTAAAACAGTGTTTTGGGTTAAATCGTTTTATTTATCGTACGTGTTTGGACTTGTTGTTCTTGATATTATTACTTATATCCTATTTTACTTAATTCTAGAATGTAAAAAATTATTTATATATAATACATATTCATTATATAAATATATATTATAGATCTATAAAAAGAAATTAAATACATCGTTCATGGAGACGGTAGGTCATACGTACGCATGAACGTTGTTTTCGTTTCCTTATTGAATTAAATGAAATTAAATAGATGACATACATATATATATACATAAATCCAGTAGCATTAGTATGTCATATATTTCATTATTATTCATTATATACACTTTATAATCATTCTTGAATGGTTATTCATGGAAAATGAATCTCATCACGTTCGGGGAGATGGTAGTCCATACGTACGCACGAGCGTTGATATCATTGCCATGATCATGGAATTCTATTAAAGTGTATGTATAATATTTACATAATCAATATCAATTTATATTAATCATATATATTCATTACATTCACCATTATACCCATCCATGTAAGGTGGTGGTGGAAAATAGATTACACCACGGTGTGGAGACGGTATTCCGTACGTACGCACGTGCGGTGATTTCGTTTTCCGTAGGATGGATAGATGGTGAAATAGGGTTGTTTCATACTTATAATAACATATCAGTATATTAGTGATACTGATGTTATTACTTCATAATGAAACAACCTAATAAGAAGAAGTGGAATAAGAAATAAAGTTGAAAGAATTGGTAACGGACATTACCTCTTCTTTGAAGCGCCTCTTTGAGACCTCCTATTGGTGCACTAAAATTGGTTTTTGAAGAAGACCAGAACCTCTAGGATGTTTATATGGAATTGGAGAAGATAATTGTTCTGGTTTTGGCCGAGCTTGAAGGCTCAAAGTGGTGTGATGAAGAGAGGGAGGAGGTGCCCTTTTATAAGGGATGAGAGGGTCACCTTTGGAAAAACTCAAAATATTATTTTATTATAAACTCATATTCGGTTTTTAATAGCTAAAGAGTGATATATTTCTAAGATAAGCTGGGTATGGGTAGAAATACTCACATACAATAGAATTTAGATAAGTTTAGGGTTCTATTTAAACCTATCATTTAGATTTAACTTTAAGTTAAATAATTTTACGTTTACCGTGTCTATTTGTTTTCTTACACTATAAGGTTAATAAAATTACCATAACAAGCCAAAAGAACCCCAAGTTATTTATTACTAATATATATAACCTTATCTAAGTCATTTGGCTGAACCATATATTTTTAGTAATAAAATAACAATTAATAATATATTATTCTTTTTAAAAACTATTTTATGTTAATTTTGACACTATTTGGTAATTGATTTTTGTGATTATCATAACAGAAATATTAGTTCCAAAAAAAGTTAATTAAATAAATACTAACATTTCATATTAACCTATAAAATTATTTTAATTAATAAAAGTCTCAAATTACATTTATTTGGGTATTTATAACATCAATTATGTCAATATTTCATTAATATGATAATTACTGCATCATCATTGTGTCATAAATAAATTATAATATTTAATGCCTAAAAATTACAAATAAAATATCATCATGTAGGAAATATTTTTATATTTCTAATTAATATTTATATTAGAATTTATCTTATGTATAACCCTATATTAAAAATGATTAAGTTATTAAACTTTGATTTTAACTATTCTAACCCTTCTTTAAATAAATTAATAATAAATGTCTTAATCTAATAAAAGTGGGCCTAAATAGTCATATTTTATTACTAAGGTTGTTTTTGGTCGAATTAAAATTATCCAATATAATTAGGATATGTGTTAGGGTAATAATAATATCAATTTTACCCTTAATTACCCTATTTACTTTTAAGCGGGTAAAAAAAGTAAAAAGTTACTATTCACCAAAAATTATTTTCATCTCATTGAACCACATTTTGCATACTAACATCAATCGTGTCTCTTGTATGTTTTAAATTCCATTCACAGAAGATGTAAAATTATGTTTTATTTAAATTTGCAAATTCTCCTATGAGGTGGATAAAAGTCGGTGAAAACTTTAATAAAATTTTTATATATCTAAAATTATTATAAATTGACTCCAATGAATTGAATTGAACTTATATAGGTATTATGTATCAATTTTGACCTAAAATAAATTTAAATAAAATAAATAATAATTTAAAATAAAATTCAGTTTTTAAATAGTAACCCAGTGTTTTCACTATTCATAAAAAATTGATTGTTTTCAGAAAAATACCAAAATTTCACCCTAGGATAATTTCGATGCTCTAAATCAAAAAATGAAGTCCATTTTGAAAGATAAAATTTATAAAATTTCAAAAATTTGGTATTACTATTGATAACGGCTAGTTTATATAACATATCGTTGTTTAGTGAAACTCGGTATTGCATACAACACACGCTATTGTGGAAGGTCGTGATTGCGTGTAATGCAAGCCAAGTAAAGGATGTGTGTTGTGGAAGATCCTTTTGGTGTATCGTACAACACAAGACATTAATAAAATTAAAAGTAATATTTTTTCATAAAATCTCGAGGTGTTACATTCAACCCCTCTTAAAATGAATTTTTCCATTGAAATTTGTTCAGCGTTAAAAATGGTTTACTAGTCGAAAGTTTCTTTAATAGAAACCCACATCATAAAAAGGAATACCAAAACTTGGCTTTAAAAACTAATGTATGAAATGTAACGGTTACCCAAATTAACTAATCACTAGGTTTCCACAGAAGAGAACATAGGTGAAAATATGGATATAGAAGAGAAACATAACTGTCATGTTCTGATAGAGAGTGGTAGAGAACATGGATAAGAAAAATCCAACAATCACAGAACCATAAATTTGTGATGATCTAGGGTACCATCTGATTCATCGGATATAATGGCACTAGGACAACATTTTTGGTTTTCCAGATCATTTACCTAAAGTTGTTGAATTAAAAAAAAATACTTACATGATTTTAGTACTATATTATTGTTGTTCGTGAATTGAACAATTTCTATTTCATCTCTTAATGAAATGAAGTTTAATTTTTTATTCGTGAATCGTTAGTAGATAATGTGATAGAATTATGGGCGATTCCATCTGTTTCAAAAGGTTAGAAAAAGTTATAAGTCCATATTATGGTGAGATTAATCGTATATGGTTCCAAAAATGGACTTAGACTTTATTTATCATACCGCTTAATAAAATAAAACTACATTCCACTAACCAGGGACTTCCAGTAGGTCAGTGGTAGGCGATAAAGGCCTGTCGCACTTTGGTTGTGGGTTCGATTTCCACAGCCTTGTCTGACGCGATGGGATGTCGCCCATCCTACAGGTTGTCCTTTTAGTAAAACTACTATAACATCCCATCAATAATATCGAAAAAAAGATCTATACTTAAAGAATACTAACTTATGTCCAACATAATCCATTCCAATCTTAAGGATTATCCATAATATTGCAGTCTATTCTCATATTATAGTGAAGATGATTACCAGAGATTTCATATAACAAGAATGTTAATACCATCGTTGATCCCCATATATCATAATATATGTATTGTTGGTCACATTCCAAACATTCTAAGGTCATAATCATGTATTCTCTTGAAAAATGAATACCCATTTAATATTAGTGAAAACATGAGTGCTGTCAAAAGTTACTTTATATTACCCGTTCTTTTGTAAGTTCCATGTTAAAGCAGCGTTTTTGGTTAAATTGTTTCATTTATCGTACGTGTTTGGACTAGTTGTTCTTGATATTATTACTTATATAGTGATTTACTTAATTCTATAATTTAAAACATGATTTATATATAATAAATATTCAGCATATACATATATATATATATATCTATAAAAATAAAGGAAATACACCGTTCATGGAGATGATAGGCCGAACGTACGCATGAACACTGTTTTCATTTCCCTATTTAATTAAATGAAATTAAATAGATGACATAAATATATATATAAATAAATCCAGTAGAATTATTATGTCATATCTTTCATTATTATTCATTATATATACTTTATAATCATTCATGAATGGTTATTCATGGAAAATGAATCTCATCGCGTTCGTGGAGACGATAATCCGTACTTACGCACCAGCGATGATATCATTCCCATGATCGTGGAATTGTATTAAAGTGTATGTATAATATTTAAATAATCAATATCACTTTACATTAATCATATATATTCATTACTTTTACCATTATACACATCCAAGTAAGGTGGTGGTGGAAAATCGATTACACCACGACGTGGAGACGGTATTCCGTACGTACGCACGCACAGTGATTTCGTTTTCCGTAGGATGGATAGATAGTGAAATAGGATTGTTCATAATTATAACAACATATCATTATATGAGTGATACTGATGTTATTTCTTCATAATGAAACAACCTAAGAATAAGAAGTGGAAGAAGAAATAATTTTGAAAGAATCGGTAATGAACATTACCTCTTCTTTGAAGCGCCTCTTTGAGACATCCTCTTAGGGCACTAAAATTGGTCTTTGAAGAAGACCAGAACCTCTCGGATGTTTATATGGAAGTGGAGGAGATAATTGGGTAGGGGTGGGTGAGCTTGAAGGCTCAAAGTGGTGTGAGGAAGAGAGGGATTCAGTTCCCTTTTATAAGGGAGGAGAGGGGCACCTTTGGGGAAACTCAAAATATTATTTTATTATAAATTCATATTCACTTTTAATAGCTCAAAATTGATTTATTTAGAATCTAAGGTGGGGATGGGTCTAAATCACATCATCCATTATAATTTAGACAAGTTTAGGGTTCTATTTTAACCTTCTCATTTAGATTTAACGTTAAGTTAAATAATTTAACATTTACCGTGTCTTTTTGTTTTCTTACAATATAAGGTTAATAAACATACCATAACAAGAAAAACTAACCCCAAGTTGTTTATTATTAATATATATATCCTTATATAAGTCATTTGGCCGAACCTTAGATTTTTAGGAATAAAATAACAATATATAATATAATATTTGTTTTAAACACTATTTTATGTCAATTTTGACACTATTTGGTAATTGATTTTAGTGATTATCATAACAGAATGATTAGTTGAAAAAAATTTAATTAAATAGATAATAACATGTAATATTAACCTATTAAATTATTTGTATTCATAAAAAGTCTCAAATTACATTTATTTGGGTATATATAACATCAATTATGTCAATATTTCAATACTAAAATAATTACTACATCATCATTGTGTCGTAAATAAATTAACATATATAATGTCTAAAAATTACAAATAAAAAATAATTATGTAGGAAATTGTTTTATCTTTCTAATGAATATTTATAGTCGAATTTATCTTTTGTATAACCCTATATTAAAGATGATTTAATTATTAAACATTGATTTTAACTATTTTAACCCTTCTTTAAATAACTTAATAATAAATGTCTTAATCTAATCCAAGTGGGCCTAAATTGTCATATTTTATTCCTATGGTTGTTTTTGGTCTAATTACACTTATCCAATAGAATTAGGACATGTGTTAGGGTAATAAGAATATCATTTGTACCCTTAAGTACCCTATTTACTTTTTACCGTGGTTAAAAAAAAGTAAAAAGTTACTATTCACCAAAAATTATTTTCATCTCATTGAACAACATTTTACTTAATAACATCAACCATGTCTCTCGTTTTTTTAAAATTCCATTCACAGAAGCGGTAAAATTGTGTTTTATGTAAATTTGCAAATTCTCCTAGGAGGTGGGTAAAAGACTGTGAAAAGTTCAATAAAATTTTTATATATCTAAAATTATTATAAAATAACTCCAATGAATTACATTGAAATTATATAGGTATTATGTATCAATTTTGACTTAAAATAAATTTAAATAAAATAAATAATTATTTAAATAAAAAATCGGTTTTTAAATAGTAACCCAGTGATTTCACTATTCATCAAAAATTGAATGTTTTCAGAAAAATAACAAAATTTCACCCTAGGATAATTATATATTCTGAATCCAAAAATGAAGTCCATTTTGAAAGATAAAATTTATAAAATTTCAAAATTTGGGTATTACTATTCATAACGTCTAGTTTATATAACATATCATTGTTTAGCGGAACTCGGTATTGCGTACAACACACGCAATCATGGAAGGTCGTGATTGCATGTAATGCAAGAAAAGTCAGGGATGCATGTTGTGCAAGCTACTTTTGGTGTAGTGTTCAACACAAGACATTAATAAAATTAAAAATAATATTTTTCATAAAATCTCAGGGTGTTACAGTGCACTAATCATGATGTCAGGAACCCCAAACACACATTCATCGACTCAATTTCGGTAAGGATGAAAATATAAGTCACTAAATGTCTTGACACATTCTAAAAGGTATATGCATATTTTATCACCCTACACCCATCAGTCTTATGTCTTAATTCTACCATTAAATAAAACCCCACACCCCACTCAATGGTGTTCATCCATCCTCAAATGATGTTAGTTCCAACTGACAAGATTGAATAATTGAATAAAAATCACCCACGCATTTTATTTCTCCAAAGTTAACATTTGGAACCATTAGATACACTTCACCATTGTATGATATACTCCTATATCAACTAAAATTGTCTGTGATATCCAACTCGTACCATCAAGCAAGCCATTTCCTTCAGCCTTTATCCTAACACCCAAGCTCCCTCTAAAAGGGATAATCTATCCCAATATGATAAACCCAACAAAATTGATAAATAAACCCATATTCTCGAGGTTATGAAACACCAACATGAATTTGGTATCATTGAAATAACAACAGGTCATATCTATCATATTTCTCACAGTTCCACACACACACACCCGTATACAGCACACATCCAGCATGGGTCTCAATTCACAAAATCACATTCCATCATATCATTCTAACAACATATACATGGGACTTATATGGTACGAATAATAATTCATAAAAAAATTCAACACCAAGATAGTCAATAGATAAAACCCAAATCATGTCTACACACCAATTGGATAAATGATGTCTTCCTATGATCTTTAAGACCAATCCCCATTCATCACAACAGATATTCTAAAAAATATTCATCAAGGATATGTAATAATAGTCCTATTTATGTGATTAATCGTAAATTAAGGTATTAATACCATGTAAAAGGAGAGAGTGACTCACTAGGAATATTCAAGAGTTAAACCTACAATGTTGTGGAATAATACATGAGTTTGTGGATATAAATGATCTTAAAGATGTTCTAGATTCACTAAAGATTCAAGAGGAAAATATCAAATGTTGAATGGGTTGAGGGGGATCTATAATCTATTGGAAATCATGGAAAATAGGCACTGTAGTTCCGAATATTGGGATATGTTTTAATTGGTTCTTGTTTGGAATGAAAATTGATGCAAGTTAAAGGGATATTATGTAATGTGGTTGGTCAAAAATGAATTCAATAAACTCAACGTATTCCCTGGAGATATCATATAAACATAGATATGTGTCCAATCTATAAGGGAACCACCATGTTGTAAAATTATCAAGCTAAAGAAAAAGGTGAAAATATATCCCAACTCCATGGTGTAATGACCCTAGAATTGGATGAACATCCCAAAATAAAATTTTCAACACATCACCCCATATCCAATGATGCATTCCACAACAATTATAAAATAATTATAACCAATAAAACTAATATCCTTGCCACAATAAAACTTCGTAGAAGAAATTTTATCCTATAATCTATAAAAACTGGAAAAAACAACATTAAGGTATACTTAAATATAAATATGGATACCTTATAAAATTTACGGTGTTAAAAATCTCCCCCTATAATAACTTATCACCCTTAAGAAGTTCCTCTATATTTCCTTCTTCAACAACTCGTTCCATTAGGCCTAAACATTAGACTCACGCTCCAATGTCTCCTCTTGGATCTGCCCATACTAACACAATACAAGAATAAGTGGTACCATCTTCCACCACGAAGCATTTTCACTTTCATATATAATTATCATTGGGTACTCTAAAAATGATGCATCTGTTTCCTAGTCAATTTCCACATAGTCAATAATTTGTGTTGGGTCGAGATCATACCTCTGAAGATAAAAGATATGGAAAAAATTATGCATATGTTGATATCCTATAGGAATTTATAGTATGTAACATATAACTCCCATATTCATGGTGGTAAAAAATGGACCCAAAATCCATAGTTCCAATTTTACTAGCATCCACAAATGATAAATACCGAACTGAGGTGACACCTACAAGGAAAATTAGTGATCCATAAAAACCTAAAATTGGCATCACCTTTGATAAAAATACATTTATTTCCAACCCTAATATGTAACCAAATACTTCCTGGTCATCTATCCATCTTTTAGGTTTCCTCAACAGAGATTGAACCCAAAATAGCTTCCTCACCCATCAGATTCCAACACAACGGTGAGCGTCATGGCCGACTGAAACGATCCTCAAAAGGTGTCCCAATAATCGAATCCCAGAAAATTTTATTTTTTCTGAACTAAAACAAGTCTATATGAACAAACCATGCTTCAATAAAACTAAAATTCATGACAAAATAATATCCTCTATTATCAGGGTTATCTACCCCTATTGTCCATCTGTCGTAATCAATTTTAATGGAATCCTCAAAGTCTTCATCGAGAATTTAAAAAATGGTGACATAAAACATGAATACCTATATGATATGATACAATAAGGTACTCAATGTAGTCTTAAAATATCTCATACATAAATCTTTCCCAATGCATTTATTTTTTTAGTCCTTTGGATCAGTAAGAAATACCCCACTTTCACCAGTTGACCAATGATAACCCAAATAATTTGTCAACTTCTTAAGTTCCTAGGAAACCATATCTTGAAGTACGTAATTACCTCAAAGAACTTTCATATAAGATTATTAAGAGTATTATTTAACCCAATAGATCATTTCTATGCCTTGATACTCTATCATGGGAGGAAATGATAGAAAAATCTGAAAATGTCTCTCTTCATTAACAGCCACCAAAACCATCAACTAATATCTTTATACATCTTCTTTTAACTATGGTAAAATTACAACTCATATTTATGGTAGTCCCTCTTCAACACTACCCCCAATGAATTACGATCCACAACATTCCCATGGAAAAATATCATGTTATCACTCTCCCTTGAATATTTATAATTAGATCACTTATAGAAAAACATTCACACATCAATAAGAATTAATGATATTATCAATTTATAGTCATTACCAAATCCACCAATGTCATTATGGTAACAAAGAGATAAAATAGTATCTCTATATTCCATAAAAGGCTTCCATTAACAATTCAACCAACAGGCTCGTCAACTTCCACTATTTTTTGAATGGTCACCATCCATGACACTCCCTCCATTCATGGGGATTCCTATAGTCTCATTGTTAGATCACAACAAATTATGTTGAGAATTTCATGGGATTCACCTCATGAAATTTTTTCCCGAAACATATCATCCTAAACCCAATGTGATAAATTTCATGTATTACATCGACAATGTCTTAACATCCATTACGTGATCTATCTCATCCTCATCCATTATCATCATTAAAGCACATATACCAACAAACTGACTAATAACCCCATCCATAAACATAAAATAGACCCCTAATATGGTATCCCACAACTACATCACACATACCAAGGGATCACTATGCTTAATCGTGGTCCACTCACAATTGTTCCAACATACATCACCATCATTACCAAGGGACACATTGCCACATGAAGGCCTAACTTCACTTCTGAAGACTCTATAAAAATATTGTGCTTAAATGAAGAAAATCTTCTCGAGTTTATATTTATCAAAAAACATCAAGGTTGTTATATACTGTTCATGAACCTAACACTTGTTCGATGGGAACTAGATTGTATGTTAACACATTTCTCTACAAAATACAACAATAAGATCTCCATAAACTCTGGTCATGTTTTCTCCCAAGGTAGTTGATCAAGGCACTAAAAAAATGAGATACTATAACAACAGTTACCATTTTAAAAACAAATACCAAACAAAATTGTACACCAAATTAAACTACAGAGAAATAGTTCATTCTCCAATGATACATTTTAAAACCTTACTCCTTAGGTATTCCAACATCCTTCTCAAACATACATATTTTATGTTTCATTGGGACCACTAAGATACACATGGTATTTTCTATTCACGGGAACAAAAAACATCAGCATCTCACTTTAGGGTCCAACATTAGAAACTAATCCAAACCCATAAGATAAACCATATTAATAAATATCCCAAGTCCCATTTCACAACTGTAATCCATGGTTCGCTTCATTCACAACAACAAGAAGTACCATATCAAATTTTAGTTCTTTAAAATTCACATAGTCATCTTCAAACTACCACCAATGCATTGAATTACACAATGAATTCAAACTCTATTGAACTATCACTTCATCAGAAATAGTTGATGAATGGTTATATACTGATTGTGCATCAATGCCTAAGGGTCAACCAACCTAGGACACACACCATGAACTAAAACACCAACTCCCATTCCTCTCATGACACTGAGAATTTCTTAAATTCAAATCTCCAATGTATTTTGAAACCTAAGAATTCCATTAAATTATATGAAAATCATGTTTAACAAATGTATTACTCATCCTTACATTCTAATTATCCCATCACTCATGCATAGATCCACATCTCAATTGTCCAAGGTGATATCACACATCAACCCATCAAACAAACAAGTCCTTACCCAAGAACACACTCCACTAACTCAATCAATAAATGGGTTCACTTTTCACTTATGTTTTTCATATGAATATACATCCCAAAACCACACTCTACTCACCATAGAGGGATTCAGATAGTTGTTACATGATACAACATGATCCAACCACTAATTTCATGGACATGCTTCTAGCACATGCTCCAATCCAACCCAATCAACCACTTTGAAGCCAATTCACTATGATGAGTATTTATATAAAAACAAATTTATAACATCCCCACTCGTAACGAGTTTAAAAAACATTTCATTTGGCTATAAACTAAATTGAGCACAATAATATGAGGCATTCATGAAGGCCTAGCATGCATATTTTTTAAAACTCCAATTTAAAGGTAAAAATGGGTTACAAAATACTAGTTTCGTACACAATGTCATTAATAAATTTTAAAATTCTATATCAACCATTCTTTTCAAAAAAATAGTTTTTAAAACATATTCAAACTATTTTACACATTTGAATTTTTCATCATTAAAAATGCATTAATATCTTCAACAACAAAAAATACCCTCAAAGGGAAAAGAATACAAAAATTTTGGAACCTACTTAAGGCTTGGTTTTAGGTCTCTAAAACCTACACATTAATCTCATAAAAACATACATATAAAAAATCATATCTAAATCATGTTTAAATAATTAATTATAATCGATAATATAACATGAAGCACAACAAGCATACATGGGATTTGTAAAAGATGCATATCCATGGAGGTGACCCATATTGATGAGGAATAAATCTCCTATTAACATCCAAGATCAACTATGGTTCTCCATACCATCATATTACTTACAATCATATGCATATAAAATAATAATGTACATTTTCATATTATAAAAATGTCAAAATAGTGTATTATAGAATAAAAAAAATAAATTATGAAATTTAATTAAATGAACTACCATGCATAATTCTTAATGAGTATATTTTACAAGTGATCCTACGTGCTATGTCATAATTCTTGAATACACCTAAATCAAATTAAATATAATAGTATAACATATTCAGTATCCAAATGAAACTATAAATCCACAACCATAACAACATTCCCACAATAGGTAACTCAATGGTACATCATGTGAGATCCCTACGAGAACTTATGTGACTCTATTTCCCAAGTTTCACATAACATACCTACTTTTAATAATTCCCAAAAAATTGTCACTATGAAAATAAATGTAAATCCCACTTGAATACCAATTTTTAATATCCCAACCCGAATCACCTATTTTGTGATGGAATACCACATGTTCTCATGATCACCCCCATGTATAAAAGAGGATATCAACTAGAACAGATGGTATGAACATCATTTGGGGGGATACTATACTATTAGTATCAAAATTTGTACATCATAATCAAATCATGAAAATAATATTAACATATAATGGAATTGTGTAAGTGAATTGTAAAAGTGCTTCACATAATGATATTTTATGAAATCTTGTGTCACACAAGTAATAAAAAAGAACCCCCAATGTGGCACGTAAAACTATAGTTTATGTAGATGTAGGTTAAAATAATTTAGACACCATGACATAAGACTAGTGTCATTATAGGGGATGGCTTCAAACTAAATCTCCATCTTCTTAGCTCTCTATAAATTGACCCTTTCCAGTGTCTAGTTCCCTGAACAAGAATTTTTCACACACATCCACATGACCGTTGAGGATTTATGTATACAACCTAGTATAAAACCAACAATTTTTCCTTCAAAAAAATCATATATATATATATATAGTGTTTATTCTACAACATGAAAATATTAAACATTCATCCATACAAGTGTTGGTTCATCATGCACTAACCAAGCTTCCATGAACTCCATCCCCAACTAATTCAACACTATATTGGGAAGGATTAAAATTTCACTCACAAAATGTCATGAAACATGCCACAATTTCCATGTATTAGTTTATAATCTTTTTTCCATCAATTTTATGCCTGCATTCAATTTTTATGGAACACCATATACCCCACCCTATGGTGGTCATCCTTCCTTACATGATTTTTTACTTGACTATCTGAGAAATTTAGATCACAATAAAAAATATATGGTCTTTATACCATGTATAAATTCTAGACCATTGAATACACTTCACCCCTCTATAGTCTACTCCCACATCAAATGAGCATGTATTTGATACCCAACAAGTACCATCAATAAATTCAAGTCCTTTGGACTTTGTCACAACACCCATGATCCTCTTAAGATGTTTCATCTAGCCAATTATATGAATTCCAACCATCTTGATACCAAAATATCAGTTACTTAGTATATATAACACCCACAAGAAAGTCATATCATACAAATAATAGACGTTCATATCCAAAATGTTTCCTATACGGACACACACATACCCACAAGAAGCACACATCAATAATGGATCTCAATCCACATTATCTAATACCATAATATCATTAAAAAACCCATATACAAGGCCCCTATATTGTAAGGATGTCATTACCTCAAATTTAATACCATCACCACAATTTCTATGATCCAGGACCCAAATCACACATACACACCAGTTAGGTTATTCCTGCATGCTAAGGATCCTCAAAACTAATCCCAAATCAACTTAATGATCTTATAAAAAAGATCCAAGAATGATATGGTATCATGTGTATAGATATGTGATTCAAAAAATGATAAGGATGTACAAAAAACTTGAAGGATATTTGAAATCCTCATCAAATTCCAAGAGTTGATCCACCAATGTTGGGGATGAACCCAATAGTTTGAGGGATAGAAGTGAAATTGAATATGCCTAAGTGTTTCCCATGGTTCAAGGGGAAAATGTGGAATGCGGAAGGCTTCAACAGGCCATTGGACTTTATAGTAAATTGGGAAAAACATCCATCATTGTGTAGAACATAGTTCTATGGTACAATGGGTCCGAAATTAGTAATAAACATGGATCATGATAAGGGGATACACCACAATGGGTTGGTAAAAATTGTGTCCAAGTAAGAAAGTGTAATCCACTATTTGATACTACAATCCTAGAAAATAGACCATTCCACAAGTGAACCACCATGAGATTGAATTATAAATCTAATTAAGAAGGTCACATTATATCCCATATTTATGGAATAGTTACACCAAATTTTGAAGAACATCCTGAACTCCACCTTACTATCCATCATATAATTTCCAACACTCCACCTCATATTTAGGACAAAACTAGAAGAGGTACTAAAATTGACACCCATGACGTAGTTAAACCCCATATGATCTAGGATAATTATCTATATCATAATGCTTTAATTTAGGAAAAATATCATCCAAACTCTATTATCAAGTCAGAAAAACTCCACAAGGTATTCCAAAACATAAATTAGAAAACATTATAAATTTGAAAATTTTACATATGGTACAGATGAATGGTATGGATAGATGATGTTTTAATTCAAAAAAAATCATATAAGGTGTGTGACCTACAACAAAGAATTCCACACAAGGGTGGGATGCGATGAATAATCTTATAAGGACTAGAAATTTCACTGTGTACATTCCATAAATCAACATTATCATAATTGTTTGATTCACATTAACCACTAAACCCTAATAGACCTTATATGTTTTAATTAAAATATATATTTATTAATTTATGATTTCCCTTAGATAAGTGGGCACAAATACTAATAACCAATTTTTGAAATAAAGGCCCAATTTAATAATGTTTCAATAAGGGTGACTCAGATTCTAACAAAATATTTTTTATCCATAAAATTAATTTTATAAAATTTATATCTTTCATGTTTTATATTTTTATGTTTACAACTAATTTTAGAAGAATTGTTAATATACCAAAACATTATTAGCTATAATAAATAGTTTCTCATATTATTCAACAATTTAATTTTAAATGTATATTATTAATTATTAGAATGTACATATAAAAAATTAAATTAAATTTTATATTAATCCTAAAAATATTATCATAATATTATTTTTTGGAATTTTTCAAAAATATCAATTTTCCTGTGAAGAGTGAAAAATAAAATGTTTAGAAATAATATTTATTCTATGACATTGTAATTATATAAGTATGAAAATGAAATACATGAAACCTTTTAATAAGAATAAATATTTATTTTATAAGTGGATATATATTTTCAAAAATGATAGTTTTAATTTACCAATGCAAATTTTAAAATTTGGAATGATTTGGTCGAAATTATGTAATAAATTCCTATTTATTTTCACCGATAAAAGTTAAATAACTTTGGTAAAAACTAGTTACCAAGGTAAAAAAATATTAGGTGTAAAAATGATTTATCAAAGAGGTAAAGATAATAAAATTTTTAAACAATCTGGTGTAATGGGTGGTTGAGGACTTCCTCTATCATATCTCTTCCCATAACGATCATTTCACAACTATGAAGCTAATTTCCATGAGTGTGACTGAAAAAACATGCATAATATTAGGAAAAATCATTTTAATTTATTATTAATATTCATTAAATAGATTTTACTGATTAATTTTATTCTAATAATATAATGTGATTTTTCAATCAAAAGGAAAAAAGTCCCATTTCATACCAAATTGGGATTTTAGGTATTATTTGGTTTTATTTAAAAGATTCCATAACAAAACATAGAATTTTAATTTGAATAAATCGACTTCATTTTTCAATCCACAGTGTCATGATTATATTAGGATGATTTTTTTTTTCAATTTTCTAAATGTTTTATTTTTTAATGAATAGTGAAAAATAATGATTTTTATTGAAAAATATCATTTCTTTTAAATTAATTTCAAAGTCACATTATATTTTGGATTGTTGTTAAAATTTAATTAGATTATGTTTATTAAAAGTATCTAATAAATATTATTTTAATTAAAGTTAAACTTCAATTTGGTATAAATGCTTTTTTATACACAAAAATGTATTAGTGAAAATTTTGTTTTCCTCATTTTTTCATATTTAATTTTCCTTTAATTTCTAGAACATATATCAATTTAATTTTATAAAATTTTTTCTATATTTAGATAATAATAAATTATTAATGTGTATTAATTTTGAAATAAATTTTTGTGATATTAGATAGTAAAAAAACAAAAAATGTGTCATCTTTGTTAAGGTTAAAATAGGTTTATCAAGGATTTAACATAAGTAATAAGGGTTACCATAATGTATAAACATGTATAAATTTTTTGTATATACATATTTAGACCCCATATCATATCACATTCATAAATTATCTATATTTTATCTTTTTTATAAGAATGAAATTAATATATTTATGTAACGCCCCGACCCTAGTTTCCTAGAGTCGGTGCATTATTACATAACATTGGCATGATCACAAGAAAGATCAAATCTCGAAAGACCAATTAGTTTAGTAGCCTTGGAATAACTAGATACATCCATAAATTTTTACATTACATCATAAAAAAAACATCTTGTCTTCATATCCCCTCATACTATCCCTGCAGGTCATTCATAATTTACTTCTTCATAATCCTGGGAAAAAAAATAAAACATTGAAAAGGGGTGAGCTCAAATGCCCAGTAAGGATAACAATATAGCGGAAACTTTCATAAATAAGAATAAACATTTAAGGAAATGCATTACTAAAACAAAAGCCTTTTAAATTTGAACTTCAACATGGTATGGCAAAAGTAAAATGAAATAATGCCATTTACTTATTCACATGGATATTCTACTAATCGAATAATCACATGCAAAAATCAATAACCACTTTCATAATGTTGGAATGCATAATGCCAGACTATCATAACCACATAGCCAAGGCCTCGTGCCAAGACTACAAATAAGATTTTGTCAAGGCCTTGTGCCAAGACACTAGTTTGTCTCATGAGACCTACCGATGCATCGAGGAGCTATAGCGGGCTCCACCCGTCACTTATTAAGTCCAATGCATTCCCATATGAAAAGGTTTAAACATAACATAAACATTCGTATTAAAACTAGCATACGAAATGTCAATACTTTCACAATAAACTATGAATGGTATAAAAATAGCACATCCACAGTCAAACATATCACAAAACCTTCAATACAATATAGAAGTTTTGTATCATAATAAATCAACTTCAAATAATCTTAAAATCCATCAAAGGATGTTGACATAGATGAAATCAAAATTATTTTTAAAGAAATATCTCCTTTTATTTTGAAATCATTTAAGATCCATATAAAATAAAACATTTTATTTGAAAATATTCTTATAAGCTTGTAAGGAAAGCTTTGAAGATTTTATAACGGCGTAAAATAACCGCACCCGCCGTATAAGTTAAAAAAACATTCTTACCTCAATTATGTCGAAAAGGTTAAAAAGGACCTTGTTTTGAAAACGACGGAATGATTCCTTTATAAACCTCTTATAAAAAGTCAAACAAGGGTATAAATGACTTTAACCCATATTCTTGTAAATAGTAAAAATGTTTTGAAATACATTTCGAAGAAACATGGATGTGGATGATAAAGAGATCCCAGTAGATTATTACGTATAATACAACCTCGGATAATGAAGAGATTGTGAAATAACCCTTACCTTGTACTTTTCCTTGGTTGGGGTAGGTTAACCTCCTGTATAATGGTGAAATAATTGTTATTAAATTATACAAGAATCATATACATTAATATGATATCATATATGATCTTTTAATATTGATTTGATAATAATATCTTAGTATTATCGTTGTTTCGGGTGTTAACTTACTTGTTTTCTTTCATATGTTTTGTTACGTAAGACATGTTTGTAAAGGATAGGTTGTATATTATTCATATCCAGAATGATATCAAGTCCTTAAACATCATTTTTAAATCATAAAATGATAATTACGCTTTAATGGTTACGATGGAGAATGAATCTCATCGCGTTCGTGGAGACGGTAGTCCGTACGTACGCACGAGCGGCAATATCATTCTTTTGATATTAAAATAATATATAAATGGATGGTATATCATATATACAGAATCATTAACATGTTATATTTATTATTTACATGAGTTACACATCATTATTATACCCATCCAAATAATATTATATTGAATAACAATTACACCACGACGTGGAGACGGTAAACCGTACGTACGCACGTATGGTGACATGTTATTCAAAGGGTGGATAGAATACTGAATATGATTGTACCATATTTATAATAACATCACAGTATATGTGAGATACTGGAGTTATTATTTCAGAATGGTAAGAACAAAGGAAGAAGAAGTGGAAGAAGAAATGAACTTAGAAAAGGGTGGTGAAATCATTACCTCTTCTTCGGGTTCTTCCTTTTGATTTGATCAAAAGGGCTCCTTAGGTTGGCTTTCTGATCAAACTAAGGCCTCTAGGTTGTATTGAGGGATGTTGGGAGAGTATTTGGGCAGAGTTTGGCCGAACCAAAAGGCTTTGAAGGTGTTAAGAAATGAGAAGGAGGAGTGCCCTTTTATAAGAGGGGTGAGGGGCACTTTTGGAAAAGCTAGAAATATTAATTTATAATAAATTCATATTCGGTTTCCAAAGGCTCCAAAGTTGACTATTCAAAGTATGAGGTGGGGATAGGTCGAAAACAACTCATCCAATAGAATTTAGACAGGTTTGGGTACTTATATTAACCTTATCTTTAAGTATTAACTCTAAGTTAATTAGTTTCACTTTTACAATGTCTCTTTGTATTTTTATATAATATGGTTAATAAACTTACTATATACATCCAAGCGACCCCCAAGTGGTCCATTAATGATTAACCTATCATAATATAAGTCTCTTGGCCGAACCTTAGATTTTTAGGAATTTAATATCAATTAATAATATAATATTTGTTTTAAGAACTCTTTTATGTCAATTTTGACACTATTCAATAGTTGATTTTTGTGAAACTCATAACAGATTGATTACTTCGAAAAAAGTCAATTAAATCAATCCTAATATATCATATTATCATAGAAAATTAGTTTAATTCATTAAAAGTTTTATATTATAATTATTTGGGTATTTATAAGATCAATTATTTTTATTTTTCACTATTTTAGTAATTACTGCATCATCATTGTGTCATAAATAAAATAAATTATATAATGTCTAAAAATTATAAATAAAATATCATTATGTAGGAAATCGTTTTAGCTTTCTAATGAATATTTATAATCGAAAATCCAACATGTATAACCCTATGTAAAAATTGTTCTTCTAAAAGATGTAAGCTTATGCTATTTTTATTTTTATTTTAACTTTATTAATATAAAGTGTCCCTACCACATACAAGTGGCTCCAAGGGGTCCCCAAATTGACCAAAGGATGCCCATGGTCGGGTATGTGTCCACCAATAAGGTTAGGACATGTTTTAGGGTAATTTTTTATTATTATAATATTATTTTTTTAACCCTTATTTACCGGATTTACCCTTTAACCATGGTAAATAAAATATTTACCACAGTAACTATTCAAAATGTCTAAAAATAAAAGTTACCTATTTACACAATTTGAACATCCTGATTCCAAATATGGAATCCATTTTCCTAAATTCAAAACACAGAAGTGGCAGAAATTAATTTAAAATTATTTCCCGCTGTCAAAACAAAAAGCGTGTTTTTAAGAGATAATAACTATCAAAAGATTGACACTTGTTTATGTTCGGTTTAATTGTAAAATTATGTCCAATGATAAACATTAAATTGAATGGTAAAAATATATTCTAAATATACTTTAAAACCACTCAAATTCATAATTTATCACTATTAATTATTTTGATTAAAAAAGTTGTTTTTAATTAAAATTTAGAAATTTTCACTATTCATCAAAATATGAAAGTTATCCGAAAAGTACCAAAATTTCACCCTAGACTAATTTCGATATTCCGAATCCAAAAATGAAGTCCATTTTGAAATATAAAATATATATGATTTCAAAAATTAGGTATTACTATTCACAACGGCTAGTTTAATTAGTTGTGGTGTGTGTTAGAACTCGAGGTTGCGTACAACACACGCTATCGCATTATTCGAAGGGAAACGTACCGTAGAAGCTTGGGGTGTTACATTCTCCCCTCCTTCAAATAATTGCGTCCTCGCAATTTCTAGGGTATTACTGCATAAAAAGACTCGGGTGGTTCTTCATCATAAGTTCCTCAGGTTCCCACGTTGCCTCTTCCATCTTATGATTTCTCCACAAAACTTTTACCAGACGCGTCGTCCGGTTTCTCAGTACTTGTTCTCTTGTATAAGAATCCTGACGGGCTCTTCGCAATAAGACAGATCGGGTTCCAGTTTTAATTCCTCATAGGTGAGTACATGCGTCGGATCAGGCATGTATTTCCTCAATAGAGATACGTGGAATACATCGTGAACTTTGGAGAGACTTGGCGGCATTGCCAATCAGTAAGCTACAACCCCAATTCGTTCTAGAATTTCGAAAGGTCCGATGTACCTGGGACTCAATTTTCCTTTCTTACCAAAACGTATGACTCCCTTCCACGGATATACCTTCAGGAAAACATGATCACCGACTTGAAATTCCAAATCCTTCCTTCGATTATCGGCATAGCTCTTCTGCCTACTTTGAGCTGCTTTGATGTGATTTTGGATTACCTTCACCTTTTCCACCGTTTCCTCCACCAGTTCTGGGCCTACAAGTTTTCTTTCACCAACGTCATCCCAACAGGTTGGTGTACGACATCTCTTTCCGTATAACGCTTCATATGGTGCCATCTGAATACTCGAATGGAAGCTATTGTTATAGGAAAATTCTACTAGTGGTAAATATTGATCCCACATACCCTGAAAGTCAAGTGAGCAAGATCTCAACATGTCTTCTAAGGTCTGAATAGTCCGTTCTGATTGTCCGTCTGTCTGAGGGTGGTAAGCAGTGCTCAAATGAAGTTCAGTATCCAGGGATTTCTGAAGACTTTTCCAAAATCTTGAAGTAAAACGGGGATCACGATCAGAAACAATCGATAGGGGTACTCCATGAAGTCTCACAACTTCATTAATATATAGTCTTGCTAGACGTTCCAGGGGTAGATCTTCTCTTATAGCAAGAAAATGTGCTGACTTGGTAAGACGATCAACAATCACCCATATTGCATCATTCCTTCTAGGAGTCTTTGGTAGCCCCATGACAAAGTCCATCGTAACATTGTCCCATTTCCACTCCGGTATGGGAAGAGGTTGCATGACTCCTCCAGGCTGTTGCCTTCCAGCTTTGACTTGTTGAAAAATCATACATCTTGACACAAAATCAGCAATCTCCCTCTTCATGTTGTCCCACCAAAAATGTTCCTTCAAATCTCTATACATTTTGGTGCTCCCAGGGTGTATAGAGAAATTGGAACTATGAGCGTCATCCAGCAATTCCCTTTTTAGATCAGGTATATTGGGAACACAAAGTCTCTTTCCAAATTTCAAAGTTCCATCTTCATACACAAAGTCTCTCAATCTCCCATCATTCACAGCTTTAATCTTCTTCTGAAATTCTTCATCATCGGTCTGAGAACTCTTAATCCTTTCTAGTAAAGATGGTTTGGCAACCATTTGAAAAAGCATTGATGTTTCACCTTCCCTGGTTATTCCCATGTCCATCTTCACTAGATCCATGAAAATTGGATCCCTTTCAATTCTCATCATGTTCAAAACTCCATGGTCTTTTCTGCTCAAAGCATCTGCCACCTTGTTTGCCTTCCCCGGGTGGTAGTGTATCGTACAATCATAATCCTTGAGTAATTCAAGCCATCTCCTTTGCCTCATGTTGAGTTCTTTTTGTGAGAAAATATACTTCAAACTCTTGTGATCAGTATAAATCTCACATTTTTCACCATAGAGGTAGTGCCTCCATATCTTCAAAGCAAACATCACAGCTGCTAACTCAAGATCATGAGTAGGATAGTTTTGTTCATGAATTTTCAACTGTCGTGATGCATAGGCAATAACTCTATCATTCTGCATAAGGACACAGCCAAGTCCTTTCTTTGATGCATCACTATAAATAACGAACCCATCATTCCCCGATGGTAGAGTCAATATAGGAGCATTGACTAATCTTCTCTTCAGTTCTTCGAAACATTCTTCACACTCTTTTGTCCAAACAAATTTAACCCCTTTACGTGTGAGCTTCGTTAATGGGTTTGCCAATCGGGCAAAATTCTGGACGAAACGTCGATAATAACCTGCCAAACCAA
Source organism: Viscum album (assembly GCA_963277665.1). Lineage (NCBI taxonomy): Eukaryota > Viridiplantae > Streptophyta > Magnoliopsida > Santalales > Viscaceae > Viscum > Viscum album. The sequence continues at coordinate 2,129,952,979 of OY728119.1, forward strand.
TAAAACTACGTACCTCAGTTATACTCGTAGGTGCTGGCCATTCTTGGATTGCCTTGGATTTAGAAGGATCAACAGAGATTCCATCTTTAGAGACAATATGGCCAAGAAAAGAAATCTCCTGAAGCCAGAATTCACACTTGCTAAACTTTCCATATAATTCATGCCTCCTCAGAGTCTTCAAGATAATGCGCAAGTGATTTTCATGATCTTCGTAGGTTTTGGAGTATACCAAGATATCATCAATAAATACCACCACAAATTCATCGAGATACTCCTTGAAAACTCTATTCATCAGATCCATGAATACAGAGGGTGCATTAGTCAATCCAAACGGCATTACAGTAAACTCGTAATGCCCGTACCTGGTTCGAAATGCTGTTTTCGGAATGTCTTCCTTCTTCACACACAACTGATGGTATCCAGATCGAAGGTCAATATTTGAAAAGTATTGAGCTCCATGAAGTTGGTCAAATAAATCATCAATACGAGGTAGGGGATACTTGTTCTTTATCGTTATAGCATTGATCTCCCTGTAGTCGATACATAACCTCATAGATCCATCTTTCTTTTTAACAAAAAGAACAGGGGCTCCCCATGGAGAAACACTAGGGCGAATAAATCCCTTATTACTCAATTCCTCTAGTTGTTTCTTTAGTTCGACTAACTCTACAGTGGCCATTCTATAAGGGGTCTTCGATATAGGCCTTGATCCAGGAATCAAATCAATAGAAAACTCAACTTCTCGTTCTGGAGGATGTCCAGGTAAATCTTCCGGAAATACATCTACAAATTCTTTCACAACAGGTACATCCTCTATTTGAACATTCCTTTCCTCACCGACAGTTATTTCATTCTCTTCCTCCCCAATAATTGAATTAAGTTGAGCTACTGGGGGTGGGTCTAAATAAGAATTAGGTGGTGACGATTCTGCTCTAAAAATAAGGTGTTCCTTATCATTATCATCAAGAATCGTAACCTCTTTCTTCTTACAATAAATCTTCGCATCATAGTCCGAAAGCCAGTCCATACCGAGGATTATATCAAACTCAATCATAGGTATGACGATGAAATCAGCAGATAAAGAAAATTTATGTGCTCTAATGGGGACTGATTCACAAAACTTTGTTGCAACGATACTTCCCTTAGGAGTTTTAACTGACAACTCCCTTATTAAATCAAATTGGAAATATCTAATTTTCTTAGCAAACTGGGAAGATATGAAACAATGCGATGATCCAGAATCAAATAATGCATTTGCTAAACTTGAGGAAACTATTAAATTACCTGCCACCACGTCTTTCGGAGTTTCTACCTCAGCAGTAGTGATAGCATAAGCCTGGCCTTGATCCCTTGGCCTTTTCTGAGGTAAGTTCTCCTGACGCTTAGGACATGCATTTGCATAATGCCCCATCTCCCTGCAATTGTAGCACTGAACGTTGGTAGCTTCCTTCTTCCCCTTGCAATCATGAGCTTGGTGGCCTTTTTCACCACACTTGTAACAGACTCCCATTCCCTTCAGGCAAGCACCGGGGTGTTTCTTCCCGCACTTACCACAAGATGGATATTCAACCTTTCCCTTCTTCCCCTTATTTCCATTCCCAGATTGATCAGCATGTCTCTTCTTCTCTTGCTTTGCTTTAAAGTCATAAGACTTAGAGAATTCCTTTTCGGTCTTGATAGCACATGAGACAATGTCTTCGTACGATGAAAAGGATTGTGAGACTAATGCTCGACGGAGAAATGGTTTTAACCCATCAAAGAAACGATCAATCTTACTTCTTGGGTTGCGAATATAATCTCCAGCATACCTCGCTAACCTTGTAAAGTTAGCCTCATACTTTGTGACATTCTCATCCTCCTTTTGTCTCAGACTCAGAAATTGCCTTTCCATATCTGCTCGATGGTCGCGAGGAAAGTATTTTTCTAAAAACAGATCTTTGAACTCCCTCCATTCCATGTTTGATACTTCATCATCTTCCTTCATGTTTTGAATCAATGACCACCATTGATCAGCATCTCCAGTGAGGCGGTAAACTGCCATGGTAACTTTTTCCCTTTCACTACTCCCCAAAGCCTGAAATATTTTCTCTAGGGAAAATATCCATTGCTCAGCTACTAAGGGATTTGTACTCCCATTGAACGTTGGTGGTTGTTGTCTCATGAATCGATCTAACATTGATCCTCCACGCTGCGGATCAGGGTGCTCCATACGGGTAAGGTTATTATTCATAACCTGAGTAAGTTGTCCCAGTACGGTGATTAGCTGATCAGCACCAGTTGCATCACCAGCCCCACTATAATTATCTTGAGCAGGAGGTCAATCCCTACATGGAGTGCGTGCATTGATACAGTTTCCATTTCTTCCACTAGGCGCCATTTCTAAACAATGGCATAAACTAGATCAGTTTATGAATCAAAATACATAATCCCATACTTATAAAACACTAAACATAAATTGAACTATATATGGATATAATCCATAATCATAAATATGTTTTCTTTGAGGAAGTATATACTCATAAACCCTTCATAATGATTTGTAAAGAAAGTGAGAGTTATCCTAAGCATATCCCCCGGGAGTGTCGTAACCAAGAGTGCAGCAAGGCCCGTTGTCGTGCACCAGTTCCCGTTCGAGTCTAGCTCAAAGCGGTGTTTTCGGGTTTTACCCCTAGGTACATCTGTGCCAGAGCCGCCTCTACCTGCTCGTATCCAGACAGGGATGTATTGCTTGGAAAACTCACAAAATCTCTACAATACCAAAATTCTAGGAAGTTCTTCTATACTAATCCTCAAAGTTCATCTTAGGTCTACGTGCTCTAATCAGAGTTTATCTAAATCTAGTTTCCAAGGTTTGTACTAAACCTCCTCTGATACCAACTGTAACGCCCCGACCCTAGTTTCCTAGAGTCGGTGCATTATTACATAACATTGGCATGATCACAAGAAAGATCAAATCTCGAAAGACCGATTAGTTTAGTAGCCTTGGAATAACTAGATACATCCATAAATTTTTACATTACATCATAAAAAAAAACATCTTGTCTTCATATCCCCTCATACTATCCCTGCAGGTCATTCATAATTTACTTCTTCATAATCCTGGGAAAAAAAATAAAACATTGAAAAGGGGTGAGCTCAAATGCCCAGTAAGGATAACAATATAGCGGAAACTTTCATAAATAAGAATAAACATTTAAGGCAATGCATTACTAAAACAAAAGCCTTTTAAATTTGAACTTCAACATGGTATGGCAAAAGTAAAATGAAATAATGCCATTTACTTATTCACATGGATATTCTACTAATCGAATAATCACATGCAAAAATCAATAACCACTTTCATAATGTTGGAATGCATAATGCCAGACTATCATAACCACATAGCCAAGGCCTCGTGCCAAGACTACAAATAAGATTTTGTCAAGGCCTTGTGCCAAGACACTAGTTTGTCTCATGAGACCTACCGATGCATCGAGGAGCTATAGCGGGCTCCACCCGTCACTTATTAAGTCCAATGCATTCCCATATGAAAAGGTTTAAACATAACATAAACATTCGTATTAAAACTAGCATACGAAATGTCAATACTTTCACAATAAACTATGAATGGTATAAAAATAGCACATCCACAGTCAAACATATCACAAAACCTTCAATACAATATAGAAGTTTTGTATCATAATAAATCAACTTCAAATAATCTTAAAATCCATCAAAGGATGTTGACATAGATGAAATCAAAATTCTTTTTAAAGAAATATCTCCTTTTATTTTGAAATCATTTAAGATCCATATAAAATAAAACATTTTCTTTGAAAATATTCTTATAAGCTTGTAAGGAAAGCTTTGAAGATTTTATAACGGCGTAAAATAACCGCACCCGCCGTATAAGTTAAAAAAAAACATTCTTACCTCAATTATGTCGAAAAGGATAAAAAGGACCTTATTTTGAAAACGATGGAATGATTCCTTTATAAACCTCTTATAAAAAGTGAAACAAGGGTATAAATGACTTTAACCCATATTCTTGTAAATAGTAAAAATGTTTTGAAATACATTTCGAAGAAACATGGATGTGGATGATAAAGAGATCCCAGTAGATTATTACGTATAATACAACCTCGGATAATGAAGAGATTGTGAAATAACCCTTACCTTGTACTTTTACTTGGTTGGGGTAGGTTGACCTCCTGTATAATGGTGAAATAATTTTTATTAAATTATACAAGAATCATATACATTAATATGATATCATATATGATCTTTTAATATTGATTTGATAATAATATCTTAGTATTATCGTTGTTTCGGGTGTTAACTTACTTGTTTTCTTTCATATGTTTTGTTACGTAAGACATGTTTGTAAAGGATAGGTTGTATATTATTCATATCCAGAATGATATCAAGTCCTTAAACATCATTTTTAAATCATAAAATGATAATTACGCTTTAATGGTTACGATGGAGAATGAATCTCATCGCGTTCGTGGAGACGGTAGTCCGTACGTACGCACGAGCGACAATATCATTCTTTTGATATTAAAATAATATATAAATGGATGGTATATCATATATACAGAATCATTAACATGTTATATTTATTATTTACATGAGTTACACATCATTATTATACCCATCCAAATAATATTATATTGAATAACAATTACACCACGACGTGGAGACGGTAAACCGTACGTACGCACGTATGGTGACATGTTATTCAAAGGGAGGATAGAATACTGAATATGATTGTACCATATTTATAATAACATCACAGTATATGTGAGATACTGGAGTTATTATTTCAGAATGGTAAGAACAAAGGAAGAAGAAGTGGAAGAAGAAATGAACTTAGAAAAGGGTGGTGAAATCATTACCTCTTCTTCGGGTTCTTCCTTTTGATTTGATCAAAAGGGCTCCCTAGGTTGGCTTTCTGATCCAACTAAGGCCTCTAGGTTGTATTGAGGGATGTTGGGAGAGTATTTGGGCAGAGTTTGGCCGAACCAAAAGGCTTTGAAGGTGTGAAGAAATGAGAAGGAGGAGTGCCCTTTTATAAGAGGGGTGAGGGGCACTTTTGGAAAAGCTAGAAATATTAATTTATAATAAATTCATATTCGGTTTCCAAAGGCTCCAAAGTTGACTATTCAAAGTATGAGGTGGGGATAGGTCGAAAACAACTCATCCAATAGAATTTAGACAGGTTTGGGTACTTATATTAACCTTATCTTTAAGTATTAACTCTAAGTTAATTAGTTTCACTTTTACAATGTCTCTTTGTATTTTTATATAATATGGTTAATAAACTTACTATATACATCCAAGAGACCCCCAAGTGGTCCATTAATGATTAACCTATCATAATATAAGTCTCTTGGCCGAACCTTAGATTTTTAGGAATTTAATATCAATTAATAATATAATATTTGTTTTAAGAACTCTTTTATGTCAATTTTGACACTATTCAATAGTTGATTTTTGTGAAACTCATAAAAGATTGATTACTTCGAACAAAGTCAATTAAATCAATCCTAATATATCATATTATCATAGAAAATTAGTTTAATTCATTAAAAGTTTCATATTATAATTATTTGGGTATTTATAAGATCAATTATTTTTATTTTTCACTATTTTAGTAATTACTGCATCATCATTGTGTCATAAATAAAATAAATTATATAATGTATAAAAATTATAAATAAAATATAATTATGTAGGAAATCTTTTTAGCTTTCTAATGAATATTTATAATCGAAAATCCAACATGTATATCCCTATGTAAAAATTGTTCTTCTAAAAGATGTAAGCTTATGCTATTTTTATTTTTATTTTAACTTTATTAATATAAAGTGTCCCTACCACATACAAGTGGCTCCAAGGGGTCCCCAAATTGACCAAAGGATGCCCATGGTCGGGTATGTGTCCACCAATAAGGTTAGGACACGTTTTAGGGTAATTTTTTATTATTATAATATTATTTTTTTAACCCTTATTTACCGGATTTACCCTTTAACCATGGTAAATAAAATATTTACCACAGTAACTATTCAAAATGTCTAAAAATAAAAGTTACCTATTTACACAATTTGAAAATCCTGATTCCAAATATGGAATCCATTTTCCTAAATTCAAAACACAGAAGTGGCAGAAATTAATTTAAAATTAATTCCCGTTGTCAAAACAAAAAGCGTGTTTTTAAGAGATAATAACTATCAAAAGATTGACACTTGTTTATGTTCGGTTTAATTGTAAAATTATGTCCAATGATAAACATTAAATTGAATGGTAAAAATATATTCTAAATATACTTTAAAACCACTCAAATTCATAATTTATCACTATTAATTATTTTGATTAAAAAAGTTGTTTTTAATTAAAATTTAGAAATTTTCACTATTCATCAAAATATGAAAGTTATCCGAAAAGTACCAAAATTTCACCCTAGACTAATTTCGATATTCCGAATCCAAAAATGAAGTCCATTTTGAAATATAAAATATATATGATTTCAAAAAGTAGGTATTACTATTCACAACGGCTAGTTTAATTAGTTGTGGTGTGTGTTAGAACTCGAGGTTGCGTACAACACACGCTATCGCATTATTCGAAGGGAAACGTACCGTAGAAGCTTGGGGTGTTACAATTTAAATCTTTTTAAAATCACAAGTGTTTACAATACCCAACTTATAAAAGGAAACCACTTATCTTCTCCCATCCACAATTGAAGAGAATTTTTAATTAGCCAATACAAACCCTTGTAAATTTATTACATCCCTTAAAATTTCTTTGAGTACCTTTTTTATCATAAAATTAGTATAGGAAGGCAATATTTATAATCCTAAAGTGGTTGTCTAAAGAAGAGGTATAGTTCTTAACCAAGAATTTTTTATTTTATTACTTATTCCAACAACATAATATATTAATAAAAAATTATGAGATAATGAAACTCATATATTACATATACTGAGGTGTTATTATGATAATGGAATAACCTATATCCATCTCTGTTTTCTATCAAATAGGAAATGGAACCATTGTTTGTATGTACAACTGACTACTCGCTCGTGAACTGGTGTAATTTGTTTTCCATCACCACATCTCATAGATGGTTATAATGATGGATTTAATACAAGTATATAATTATTTTTTACTAATGAAATATTTATAATTCTTAAAATATAACATATTATCTACTTTCTGACCTTTATATCCATTGAAAAATGATCGTGTCGTTCATGAGTACATATGGAATACCACCTAAATGAAGTGATGTGAATCAATTTTAATGACAACAACCAATGGATAATATATATATGTTTATATAAATATATAATATTATATTTATGATTTAATCATCATTTCGGGAAATATAAAATCTTACTAACCTTTTTTATATAATGTTCATTGAAAAATGGAAACATTTCTCATGTGTATGTATGACAAACCACCTCCACAATTGTATCGTAAGTAATTTTTAATTATCATATTTCATGGCTAGTTATAAAAATTTAATTGATGTAATAAAATAATAATGATTTCATCATTATTGTTTTTTATATTATCAAATAATCTCATTTTGACCACATTCAACCTACCAAGTCCATTTTGAACCTATACGCAGAATGTCCTGAAAACAACAAATATGATCTAAATTAATCTAGCAATTCTATATAACATAAAAATAAATAAAATAAAAGGAGTGATAAATATAAAAAAATATTATACAAGTAAATAATTAACAAAATTTATTATTTAATAATATAAAGAACAAACGTAACAATTCAGTCCTGAGGTAAGGGACACTTAGCCTAGAAAAACTTATTTTAAATGTTTTAAATGTTAACTTTATAAATAATTTTATTCCATTTACATATTATTAATATTAATTTATAATTTTATTTATATATACAAAAATGAATTATAAATAATATTTTATGTCCCTTTTTAATTTATTTCAAATGTTTTCAAAAGTAATATATTTTTAATATTTTATACTAAATATTTTAAAAATAAAAGAAAAATAAATGTTCTATATTAAAATATTCATCAACAATGGTTTTTCCCACTAGAAAAACCCTTATTTTTTGTCAAGATTACCTTAAAATATTTTTTGTTTTATTTAATGAAATTCCTCACATTCTGTTGTTCTATGTATTTTCAAATATGTTTTTAAATGGAATTGATATTTTTATATCGAGAAATGTTTTTCATATGGGGGAAAAGAATATATATTTGTGTATGAATACGGAACTAAAATAATCATGTATTTTTCATGTGTTGCGGTTATCAGGATTTTTTATGATATGTGTTTCTCATATTAACTAATATAATTTTTAAGCGTGACATACCTCATGATGATAGGTGTGTTTGATATCATACTCTATTCTATTGTGTAAAGGGATAGAGTTAACCAATTAGTTTTCTCCCTTTAGATTATTTAAATTTACAAGGAAGGTTATTCCATTTGTAAGAGTTTTTATAATAGTTATATGAAAATAAATTCACATGTTATCTACAATATTTATCTATTATTTCTATTGGTTTTTATTTAAATGTAATGATTTCACAAGTTAATAAATTGAGTTTATGTTTAAATTATTTTTTTGTCTACTTTATAAAGGGAAATATATAATTTTTTAAAAGGATTTCAAAATTTTTTCATTGCTATGAAGAATCCATTATGAGTATTATTTTACCTTTGGTATTTATTATAACATTTTTTAGGATAATATTTGTATAAGGGATTTGATTTCATAGCTAATAAAATGATTCTTTTGAGCTAAATGTTTATTTTGAAATAGGGTATCATTTTTTGAGTATTCATGGACTAATAGATTTCGTTAAAAAAAATTATATGTCACTTTCTAATAAATTTTTTATCATACCTTGTCTTAAAAAAATTATATGGTTTTAAGAATGACTAGGGATAAGGATGGGGTCAATATAAAAATTGTGAGATATGTTAGGAGGAGAAAAAAAGTTATATCTTAAATGTTATGTATTATGATAAAATGAATACTGAGTGGATGTTTCCACTTTTTTATGAAATATTTTTTATATATATAGTAGATAATGTAATTATCTAAAAAATATAATCACAAAATATCTCTTGGAGTGTAATAAAATTATTTATTGTCAAATGAAACAATTTTTAGGTTTTTACGGGTTTTTATGGTTAGTTTGTTATAGTTGGAATCCAATACAATGTTTAGAAAATTTTAGTGGTTAAGATAATATAAGAAAATACCCTTAAGAAATTAAAATATGTGGTTATCATGATATAACATTGTAATATTACCATATTGAATCATCTAAATTATTTATATTAATAAGAATGGGTTCCGACTGTGGAAAAAAGGAAACTGAATTCGAAAGGCACCATGAGGACAATATCCTTCTAAATCAATAGCCCAAAAAGGATAGAATTGTAATCTACCAATGTCTTTCTATTATAAATTTTTTTTTATAGGCTATATTTTTTTTTGAATCCATTTTAAATAAAAAATATATATAACATATGAAGAACCCTATAGTGGAGCATTTTAAAAGACAACACCCTCCAGTATTCCGTGGATATTATGACTTGGTGATATCAAAGGGATAAATCAATGATAGATAAATTATATTCGATTTCAGGGGTTATTTTCATCATCAAAAGGAAAATATTTCTATTTATAATTTTGTAGATTATTTTGATCAATGGTGGTAAATTATTAAGAATAATATTGAAAGATAAGAGATTTATGTCATGAGATGGGATATATTTAAGAATATTTACCTTGAGAAGTTCATGAATAAGGTTGCTTGACTTATGACATAAAAATTATTGGAATTGAGGGAAAAGGAGGAATATTCATTGGTATCATATAAAGAAAACATAACATAGTTGATATGGTATGGATCAAATATTATTTGTGATCTTGATAGTAAAATTAATCAATTTTCTTCAGGATTAAATCAATGATACCAAAGATCTTTTGCCTCCTATTAATTTAAAGGTTATGAGTAATTTTCTTCTCTACCATTAAGTTATAAATAGGGTTTTTTATGATCATTTGTATTAAAAATATTTTAATGAAAATTGGTTTGGTGGAAGACAAATGGGGAGAATCGATCCACGAAATATGAAGTTATGAAAGTCATGTTTTTAGTTTACGATAGTTGTGGTAAAAAGAACCCTAGGGATTGTCTTATGAATTAAGTGATTTTATGAGGTATGTTTAGAAAATTTATCATGATAAGAAAGAAAAATATCTTCATAGTGGTACGACTGATTTTTTATAAGTGAGAAATAATGTAAGGACATATCCTTTAAAACTAATAATCATGTGCTTTATGTGTAGAATTAATTTTCTATTATCATAATGATCATTTAGGATTATAGTTTTGGATAATTGTTCCATTATCTCTATAAAAATAAATATTACATAAAAAATTGGTGACTTCCACTTAGTATTCATTCTTCCCATAAATTCAATTTTTTTATATAACATGTTTAAATTTTGTGGCAACTATTCACAATTTTCATCTTTACATCATCCTTGTCCCTAATGATCCTAAAAACATATGAAAAACAATTTAATGCATGTGATGAAAAAAATCTTAGTATAGGACATATAAAAAGAAAGAAATAAATTTGTTTCTTCATGAAGCCTTACAAAATAATTTCCTTTTTCAAAATTTAACTATGGCCTCAAAATAAAAATTTCATTACCCAAAATTATCAACTTTTCTCCCAAAATATTTTTGGAAAACATTTAATAAAAAATCTAAAAGAAAAAAATGAAACTCATAGTTTTTTTTTCAAATCATAAAAAACATATGAAAACATTTTTCAAAAATATGTTATACATTTCACCCATATAAAGTAGCATATAACTTCCTTTAATCAAAAACCCAAGTGTAATCACGTGGGACTATTATATAAAGATAATATTATCATCATATCATTAAAACATAGAAAATTTGGTAGAAGCACATAGAATAAATTAAACATAGGATAACGATAAATTAAATGTAAATATCAAATGGTGGTTGGAGACTCATAAAGGATTATTTTTTCTCCCAAATCCCATACATAAAGTCTCATTAGACTAAACCTTTACCAAATGCATTGGACCACTTTCTAGGTTCATCCATAATAACATTTTTATGGTTATGCGTATCATAAAAGGAACTAAATAATAACGCATAATCCTAATAATTTCCCATAGAATTAATGGGTTTTATAATATGGACACATATCATAATCAATGTAAATTTCATAAATAATTTATTTGACAAATAAACAAAATAAATGTATTACCCCATATAAAATGGTTGTATTGTCTAGGTATATATATGAGAGGAATAAATATACATTATTTTAAAGCATTCCATACTATTTAATATATATATAATGTTAGTTATATATATAAATGTATTTGACCAAATAAAATTGGTGTTTTAGAGAGATAACTTAAACCCCTAAGTGAATCATTTATAGTTATCAAAATATCCATTCCATTTAAAACCCTTTTTTAGAATACATATAAAAAACGGAATGAGGGTTTTTTTGAAGGAAATAAGGTATACTATAAATAAATCCCAATATCAAATAACGGTTGTGGACGGAAAATCTGTTGATTTCTTATACATTAAAATAAAACATTTCATTTGTCTTTTGTAAAAAAAGTCAAAAAGTTACATAAATAATACATAAAAATATTAGTTTTGAAAATCTGTTAAATAATGTAAATAAATATTAATGAAATGTACTTTATAATTCATTTATGTCTTTAAAAATACATCATCAAAATAATTTTAATAATATTTTTATTGAATTGGAACATTTCGAAAATAAGTATTTCAATCTTTTAAAGTGGGGTTTTATGATAATGTTTCTTATTCATAAAACCTGAAAATTTTACTTTTTAATAACCTTTAAAAATTAAATATTTTGAAAAATAATCTTTTTCCTCCATTTAATTATAAATAAATAAATATTTTTATAAGAGAAACATTGAAAGAATTTATTTTATATTGAGGTCTCCTACCTCTGGTCTGAATTGTTATATACATTATTTATCATCATGAATAAACTAATATAAATTATTTAATTCCTTAATAACTTCTTTTATTTTATTTCCCTATTATTTTATTTAATATCATATTGTATTCAATTTCATAATCATTTAAGTATACATAGATTGTTTTGATAATATTCGGCTCATAAGTCTAAAAAGAAATCGATTGGTTGGGTGTGGTCAATGAGTTAATTATATCATAATCTTTAGAATAATAATAAATAAATAATAATAATTTTTATTCATAAATTATACATTTAAAACCATCCGCAAAAAATGGATACGAAAAATGAACTATGTTACAATCCTGGAGATGGAAGGTCGTATGTATGTATAAATAATGTTTCAATTTTTCAACAATTATGATGGCAAGAAGGTTACTGTTATTATATCATTATATAATGATAGTAATATCATATATATCATATTAATTATTCGAATTAACTTATATATATCATCTATTTGATATAATAATGAAAAATGAATCTGAATGCTTCGTGGTGGTGGTAATCCACACACACACAAGAACAACATTATCAACATTCAATGAATGGGAAGGAAATAAAATATATGATAAATTAATTTTAAATAATGATAAATTTATAATTAATATCAAATATATATATATAGTTCATAATTATATATTACTATGAGTAATGATGAAAGAAAACAAATTACATTGATCTGTGAGGCAATAGTCTATTGTACACACGAACGATTGTTTCGTTCTCCATTCGGTGGAATAAGATATGAATTTATGTTATGCAATTAATATAATAATGTCTAATTATAATGTATTTATTTATTTTATTATATAAGTTTGCTTTCATAACATTATATGTTGTTGAAAGATGAAATAAAAAAATTCTCGAATAAGAACGATATCTCTACTTTAGGAAACCTATAAACATTTACACCCAAATCTTTCCTTGAATGGTTTAATAATAAAAATGACTCTAGGATTTTTTGAGGAATGTAAGGAAGATATTTGGGTTGGTATTTTTAGAGTAAAAAGGATTTTATGTTTTATAAAAATAGGATTGGTGTTTCCCCTTTATAAGTGAGGGCATGGGCACTTTTAGAGTTTCTTAAAATCTTAAATTAATATAAATTAATTTCATATAAAAAATCTCCATACGTTAATAATTAGAATAAAATAATTTTATAGGAAAAAATAATTTTATTTAATAATAATTAGAAAATTTTAGACTATGTTTTTACCCACATCTCTTTGTTTTAACCCATAGTAAACATATTTTACAATTACCGTGCGAAAAAATATTTAACTATTTAGGTGTAAAACTAGTTTTTATAAAAGGATAATTTAAAGATAACCATATTCTGGATGTTATTTTAAACTATAAAATAATAAATTATCCAAATAAAATATAGTTTTTAATGATAAATCATTTAATACAATAATTTATATTATAAAATATCATTAATATATTATTGGAACTATTAATTTAGTTGGAATTTTAAAACAATTTGACAAAAAATGGAATTAAAATATAATCATTGAAAACATAAATATCATGGTATAGGTTTCTAAAAAATATCTTCAACAAAATTATTCATTCAATTAATATTAAATTTTATATTTTTAAAATCAATTATTTTATTTTTTATATAATGCGAATAAATATTTTGCCAGTGTAGCATAAGAATTTAAGGAGATTATTTCATTAGAAAAAATAATAAACCAATTTACCTGATAATTAAAATAATTTATATTTTAAATTACTATTTATTACCTAACATAAATTTTCTATCCCTATGACAATATATTATAGTTACTAATGGAAATAAAGTGGCCCTTTTATCATTATCTTTTTCTTAAATATTATAAAGGTAAAAATCAAAATAATCTCTCATAATGTGGGAAAATATTATATATTTTGATGTAAATGGACAAATTACAGCAATACAATAGGAATAATTCGAGTTTTAGGATAAATATTTAGTACTTGTCAAATTATTTTTAACCATAATTACACAAATTACCCTTACCACGATGACAATTAATTACTATGGTTACTAATCATAATGACTAAAAATAAAAGTGACATATTTACCAAATTTGGACATCCAGATTACAAAAAATTAGTATATTTTTTAAAATTAAATTCACATAAATTGAATAATTTAATTTAAAATCAAACCTATAAAAAAGGAAGGAAACCAATTTTTTTTGAAAAATTCCTCTATGACTAAAAATATTTTCATACCAAAAGAAAGTATAAAATTCCATAAAAATACATTAATTTGATTGTGTTTAATAAAAGTTTTAAAGTTAGTTTTGAAATCTGATCTAAAATATAATTTTAATTTATTAATACAATAAAATAAAAAATACTTCTTAATAAAAATCAGTATTTTAATGATTCATCGAAAAATCATTTTTTCAGAAAAATTAAAAATTTATTTATAAGATGATTTTAATATGATGATTTCAAAAATTAAATCATTTTTAGAAAATAACATTTACATATTATTAAAAATCATTATATTATACCCTCACAAAAAAAATCATTTTTGATGGAATCATAATTTTAAAAAATAAAATTACTTTGCTAAAAATTGAGGGAATTTTTATTATACGTTGATCAATATATTTCTAATATATAAAAACACTAGGAATATTTTTTATAATTAAGTTAACCCTATTCACACCGACCAATTTAACTACTATGTTATAATGATCATATTCAAATTATAATATTTCTTGGTTTGTTTAGGCTCAGTCTTTAGTGTCGTACAATCTATCAAACAGAGCCTTCATTTAAAAATCACTGGATATTACATTATTTCCACCATTAATAAATTTCATCCTTGATATTTGACATTGATCTCAGTAAAAAATGGTTTGAAATCTAAAAATACCATTGTCAAAATCACATATCATTGAAAGTGATAATAATAATTCCTCAGGAAAATATAGAAAATTTGATATTAAGGGAATGAAATAAATAAAATTACAAATATGAGAACATTACTTGGAATTGAAAATAGAAATATGGAGAAAAATGTATAAATAATTATAGAGATTGATAGACGTCAATGATCACATGAAGGTGAATTGTCAGAAAAAAGCTAAAGACCACCAAACCATAAAGCAATTATGTGTGAGAAAGACCATTGATTCATCCAATGTCAAAGTAATAGGATAAATATTTTTTAAATATCATTTTACTATAGTTTATGAATTTACTTACCATGTAAACTAAGAATATAAGGGAAATATACATACTTGAAAAATAGAATTCCATCCCTTTATCAATTTCTACCAAAACCTCATCTTTTTCTTCAAACTATGAGTATTTAAGATGAATTTTTATGCCTATAACACTAAAATAAACATATAAAGTATATCAAAATACATAAGTTCATAACAATATATTCCTAGTATCTTTAATCATTATCCAAAATCAAAATGGTTAATATAAGATAATTCTGAAGATGAGTAAACCATCAAATAAATAAACATTACATTAACCACCACATCTTCAACAATGACACCAAAAGTTGAACATATATCATTTGATAAATAAATAGATTTATTATTCTTAAATATAACCCAGAATAATCTTAGAAAACTTGTATTATAATGATTTAATCGCATATTCTTCTAAGACAAATTTAATATTAATTTCTAAATAACAACAATCACTTTTAATGTATCAAATAAAATATTCATATGACCTAATTATATAATATCCGAGATATTCTAATAATCTCCATAAATGACATGAATTTATATAATGCCACATTAAAATCATATTTGATTCCGAAATATAATTCAACCTTAATTTATCAAATTTAATATGATAATGTTTTGTTTAAATTAATTATATAAAGTTTCCAAAATAATGAATCTCTTCCAGAATAACATTAATCACAAAATCAAAAAAAATAACCTTTTAATCATGTTTTTATATCTAGGATAAATTATATGTTCACAAAAATATATTATATTTATCTATCACATAATTTAAAAAAATCACTTTTTATACTAACCGAGACATCACTTCATGCAATGGTTTGTTTTTCACCTTTAGAGCCATTCACTTGTGGGTTTAATCCTAAAATAATTTCCTCATGTGATAGTTTACTATTTTTACTAAAACTATTTCAATATAATTAACAAAATTTCCCAAAAAATATTATTAGAATCTTAAAAAATAATGTTATTCATCAAATATTATATAAAATATAAAGTTTATAAATACCTTTAAACTTATGTAGATATAATTATTCTTCAAATAATACTCCATGGTAAACCTAAGGGCTACATATACCTCAACCCAAATTAATAGTCACCCAAAATTTCATTATTAACCATAAAATGAAAAAACATAAAACCAAAAAGGCGGTGTCTAAACCATTGAACTTTTGATCACCTTTAAAATCATAAACTCATGATTATATACATAACTCTAAAATTTACGTCACATGAAAACATACTAAAATCAAAAGATATCTAAACCTTTACTATAATACCAATTATAAGGACCCAGCCATAAACGTTATATAATCCTGAGTTTAAAATGAATAATTCAATTTATTATATACCAATGATCATTTAGGATTAGTGTTTTAGATCATTAATCCATCACACCAAAAAAATAATTAATACCTAAAAAAATTTAAACATTTTCTTCGTATTCATTCATCCCATTAAACAAAATTTTATGATGTAACAATTTTTTTTGACATATCATTAAAATTTTCATCAAATCCTAGTCGTTATACCTACTCATCTATAAAATGCGGTTAAAAAATCTTAAAACATGGTATGACTATAAAAATATTATTAGGGAAAAAAATAAATTAATAAAAATAGAAACATGTTAGTCATTGACTAAATAAATAATATTTTTGTTTTGAGAAATTATACATTAGGCTCAATGTAAAAATTTTATAACCCAAAAAAATAAACTTTTCTACCAAAATAATTTCAATAAAAATAATTTGAAAACTGAAATTCAAAATAGAAAACATCATAGTTCTGTTAAAATCCTAAAAATCTCTTGAAAACATTTTTCAGAAAACATTATAAATTTTCCCCTAATGAAGTACAATATACATTCATTTAAAAATAATCTCATGAGTAGTCACATGGGAGGATAACATAAATAAAATAGTATCATAATATCAGGTAAACATTTGAAATTTAGTTACAACACAAAAAATTAACATAATCATAAGTCAATTATAACTTCTATTGAAACATCACATGGTTGATAGAGTCCCATAATGGATTAGGTTTACTCCCTAGTCCCATGCATAATGTCTCATGAGACAAAATTGTTACCCAATGAATTAGAGTTCTATATCATAACACCAATCATAACATGTTGAGGGTTATGTGTTCTATAAAATTAAATCAATCATGATACATAATCATTATAATTACCCATTCCCTGAAATTTGTTTCATAATCTTGCTACATATCATAATTAAATAAAATTTCAGAAATAATGAATTTGATAATTAAAGAAAATGAATGTATAAACCTACCAAAGAAAGGAATAATATTTCTGGTATGTTTGTGAGAAATATATATATATAATCAATAATAATTCCATAAAAGTATATATATATATATATAAGGTCATTTAAATATATAAATGGAATTACCCAAAAAAAGAGTGATTCAGAGAGATCCATTACATTCAAAAGAAAAACATTTCTAGATTTCAAAATATATATTCCATTTAAATCGATTTTATCTAATACATAGAAAAAGGGAAATAGGGTTTTCATTGAAGAAAATAAGGAATATAATAATGAAAAAATAATATAAATTAATGGTACAATGGTGGTAATTTTTTTTGATTTCTTATCAATTAAAATAAACAATTCCTTTTTCCTTTTTTAAAGAATGTGAAAACATTCTGTACAAAAAATGTAAAAACATTACTCTTCAAAACTATAGAATAAAATAAAAAATACACATAAAATAAACATTATAATAAATATATTACTACAAATACATCAACAAAATAATATTATGAATATTTATATAAAATATAAATATTTTGAATAGAAATATTTATAACATTTTGAATGATAATTTTAATGTTAAGTGTAACTTAGATAAAACCATGAAATGATTATTTCATAGAGAAATTATATAAAGTTAAATATGGTAAAAGTTTACAATATAATCCCTTCAATACTAAATAAAACATTTCGTGAAAAAATCACAAGAAGATGACAATGGAAGAAAAAGATATTGAGGGAACATTTAAGGATTGTTTTTTTAAGAAAGTCCCTTACCACATGCCCAACTCATAACCTAAAATAGTTATCTTCATAAATATTAAAAATATGTTATTTAGTTTATTAAAACCCTTTTTAATTTGTATTAATAATTTTATTTTATTTATTTTCATATTATTTTCAATTACTTTATCATTTAAACTTACGTGAGTCCTTTTGATGAAAACAATCTCATAAGTCGATAATGAATTCAGAAGGATGACTATTGTTAATGTGGTCATAATGCAATAATGTCTAGAATATTAATTATTAAATAACTAAAAATTTTATACATTATTTAATTTATTAAAACTAACAAAGATATATGGTTATGAAAAATGAACAACATAACAATATTGGAGGTGGTATGCCATACATATACCTAAGTAATGTTTTCATTTTTTAATGATAATTATGAAAATACCGTAATTCTAATTTTATATTTACATAATGATGTTTATATCATAAAAATAATTTAATTTATTTAAATACACTTATATTTACCTTCTATTTCATTTGACAATGAAAAAAATAACATTTCTTTATATATGATGTAATCTATACATTCACACGAGTGATGTAGTCATATTTCAAGGAATGGAATGGTTAATAATATTTGATATATTAATTTTATAATATGATAAATATTTAATTAATAATATATATACACACATTAAATGAATCATCATAAAAATCCATGATAGAAGATCAGGGAAGACGAATTACATTGGCTCAGGAGGGGTAGTCCATCATACATGTGAATGATGGTTTCATTTCTTTTTTGATAGAAGATAAGATGAGTATATGTTATTACACTAAAATAGCACAATATTAGTATATGGGATACATTAATGTTATTATGTAATAATGTTAAAAAAAATTAAGTAGGTCAAAGAAGACCAAAACAAAAGCGCTCGGTTAAGAATGAGTAATCCTCTTCAGGAAACCTATTTAGGTTTATAATGAAATCCTTACTAAGATGGTTTTACAATAAAACCAAGGCTTCTATTATGTGTGAAGGGATTAAAATAAGAAATTTATTCAAGGATTGGTTTCACCAAAAGGATTTTTAAATTGTCAATAAAAGAGGATATGATGTACCCTTTTATAAGTGAGAGGAGGTGTACTTTTGGAATTTCATAAACAATTAATTTAATAAAAACTTAATTTTCATGAAATTAAATATTTTAAATGATATAATTAATATATATGATTATTATGGTTCAAAAATATATCATATTGTTTTAACAATTTTATGTTAGTTTTTTACCCATATATATATTTTTTAACTGTGTTGACCCTTTTTGAAGATTGTTGTGATAATAAGGTATTTATTATTTAGGGTTAAATATTGTAACTATAAAAGGTAATTTTTCAAATAAATGGACCATGGTAGATTTTTGCAACCATATCTTAATTATTTTGATGAATATAGGGTATTTAGAAAATTTAAATCATTTAATAATATAAAATTTAATATAACATAAAAGTAATCTCATTTTGGTATCTCTTCATTTAATATTACATTGAAAACAACTGAGAATAAATGGAATTAAAATATAATCTTTTAAAACATATATATGTTGTTATATTTATCTATAATATTCATTGAACACAATAATTCATTCAATTCATCTTACATTAAATATTTTTAAAATCATTTATTTTATTTTTTTACTAAGGGAATAAATATAATGTCAATGTTACATAATTATTTAAGGTGATAATTTCATTAATAAAAATTATAAATAAATTACCATAAAAAAATTGATATTTAAAATTATTATTTATTAACAATCATATTTAAATTTCATCATTGTAATTTTTAATTGACACTAAATATAAGCAAGTGACATTTTCATGTTTTTTTTTACTTAAATATTATAGAGGTAAAAATAAAATAAATGTGGAACAAAGTGTCAATATATTCAATAATTTGATGTAAATGGCCAAATTCCTATCATCCAATATAATAAAATCCTGTTATAGTGACAATTTTTATTCCATATCATATTATTTTTAAGCATAATTACCTAATTAAACCTTACCAAGATGATAATTATTTTCAATGCTTATTATTCATAAAGAAAAAAATAAAAGGGGTCTATTAACCATAATTGGGCCTCAAGATGAAAAATATTTAATTCATTTTTTAATATAAAATTAATATAAGGTACATATTTTAATTTATAATTAATCCTACAAAACATGATGAAAAGTATTTTTTTCATAAAAAAATTGTCTTTTATGTAAAACTAATATTTTTTAAAATAATTCAGGTTTAAAATTCATTCCATATACCATAATTGTATTTTTTAAAAATAAATACACTAATTAATTTATATAAGTAATCCAAAATAAAATTTTACTTTGTAAATACTTGAAAAGAACATTATGTTTTCAATAAAATCTGAATTCTCACTATTCGTTGAAAATTTATTCCTTTTATAAAAATACAAACATTCAACAAAAATATAATATGGATATTTTAATTTCTAAATTTATAGAATTTTTATAACAGAAATTTCCAAAAGAGGATGAAATTAATCATATTATTCACTAAATAAAAACAACAAAAAATATTTTTAAAGATAATATGTTTTTAAAGAATAAAACAACATTACAAAAAATTGATATATTACTTAATATGAATAAATAAATATATTTTAATTATTTAAAACCATTATAAAAATTATAAATAATTAGATTAATCATATTTATAACCACCAATATAATGACTCGGTTATAATTTTTAAATTTAAATAATAACATTTGTTGGTTAGTTTAGCCTCAGTGTTGTGTGTTATATACGCTATCAACCATAGGCTTGTTTATAAAATCCTAGGGAATTAAAATTATGGTGTTTAAAATTTAACGAAATGGATCATTATGTGGATTTTTGAATGAATAATAGAACAAATTATTGGAATTATATAAATTGTTAGAAGAAGGATACGGTGAAAAGTTTTGTAACTATATCAGCAGATGTGGAAACATCAAATGAAGATGTAATGGGTACATTACCTGTGTATTAAAATTATGATATTTTTTTATTTGGTGTCTAAAAATTCATTTATTTTTGAGAAAATTTCTTATAAAATGAACCTCACACCTCATGAAATAATGTCAATAATTTTGGAAAAACATAGGGGTTTTATTAAGGAAACATGATTTTTACACTATCTTTTTATTGTAATCTATGGAAGTGTTTTCCTTAAAATCCATGTATCCTTTACAATTGTAGAATTAACATTATTCTGGGTATGTATTGGCTTTTAGATTATCTTATTATGATATATTATATTTCAAGGGAATTTATGTTTTGAAATGATTTGTATTTGTATGAAAGAATCAATTTATACATTTTATAAAATATCAAAAAACTATGAAATTTTTAAGAGGTTGAAATAAACGTTATTGTGATCATGTAGTTGAAAATTAGGGAATTATTCATATTAATTATTGGTTATTATTTATTGTTTATATTGATTTTTTTCTATTGATTTATCGTGTATTCTACCTGATCATGAATTTTAGTATTCTATTTATTTTTTTCTTAATTCTAATACAATTTCAAAACCCCCATATCAAATGTATTAATAATAACTTATGGAATCCAAAAATTAATTTCCCGAGTTTCTTGATAATGGTTTCATTTTTCCGACCACATCACCAATGTGTGTTACTATTTAAATAAATTGTTCCATGAGGATTTATATTGATTATAGAGAATCAAATGACTTCACTATTATGAACATGTATGTATTACCTCATATTGATGACTGATTTTATCCACTCTAGGGAGCATCTTATTTTAATAAGTTTAATCTTAGGTTCGGGTTCCATAATATGAAGGTTAATGAAGATGAAATCCAGAAGACATCATTTCATACAAGGTATCTGTAGGACCCCGAGACACCCTATGAGGGGAGGGGTGAATCAGGGTGACAAATTTTTCTTTTAAAAACAAGGATCTTGTTCCCATGTTGGTAAGAACTTGTTAAAACTATATGATGGATATGATCAGCAATGAAACATTCACATGCAATGATATGACACAGAAATTTTTACGTTGTTCACCGCTAAGGGAAACATCCATGTGGAAAACACCGACAAGTTGTCGGTCATACCAAATTCCAATTTTATTCACTAGATGTGGATTACAAATGTTTGGGCACAGTCACTATGTCCCAGGCTCTTTGCCTTTTCAAAAGATTAGGTGCAGCTCACTGCATCCCTCGGGTCACTTCCGTTGACTCCCCCTAGCTCACTGCCTTTGGTGAAGTCACACTAAGTTTATAGACGTGAAGGTCTATTCATCATCACTAATTAGTACATCATCTGTTGTATGTAGATGCTCTGTTGAAGTCCAAATTTCACCACTAGATGAATCTCACATTGCACCAAGGGTACCGGGAAATATCCCAACATTCACGCATCTCAAAAACATTGTTGTTCTTCTTTACTTCCTAGCGCGCAAGTCACTTGCATAGAAAAAATTCGGCACACAGGTGTCACTAATGCAGTTGTGCGACACCTCCTATATCAACTCCAAACTTGTGTGACTCACTGTCTTTTACTCCCAAACCACCAGGAATCGTAGCCATCAACTGGAGCACAACCTCTACTTGTGCGACCAAACTACCACTTGCGCGACTCCAAAAATTTCATGATGGGAGCTCAGAAAATCTCTAATTCTTGAACACAAAACCAAATAGGGATGGGTGGTCCTCTATTTATAGAAAAACTGGACACCCTGCGTGGTGGCGTGCATGCCTCCACTCAGTGCGCAAGTTCAAGCGCGCAACTCCAACCAGTCTAGCCTCTGTCATGCTACTCACAAGCGTGACAAAACCAATACTTGTGCGACCCACTTTCCTTTTCCATATTTTAATGTTATGATCCTGAAAAACATATGGCGTGAAACTTTCCAATCCTCCTAGGCACTGGAATGAAATTCCATTCATGGCGCGCAAGTCACTTGCGTGATACATATCTAGCACACACGTCCCTTTCCCAAAAATGATGCCACATTTCAAAACTATTATCTGCTTGACCTGTATGAGTACATTGATGGCCCACATTCTGAACATCCTCTGAGAATTGACAACAAACACATACCATAATCCAATTCAGTCATAGATGACCATGGTTCCAACAATCTCCCCCTTTGGGTTTGTTGGCAATCAGTATGTAAATTCAATAGATCACCATCCACATGCCAACCAAAAACGAAAGAATCAACTCATCCAACACTATAAGTCTATGTGATAAATTCTTAGTGTAGAAAACATGAGAGAAATCTTGAATTTGGTTCCCATCTAATGAATTCCTTCCCATCCTATCACTGCCACTGAATCATCAATATGCCACCAAAGCATTTCATGCCTAAATTTATTCCTTTCTACCTCATTGACAATAAACCCAAAGACTGGTAATTGTTCATTGTTCAGCTCAAAACACACTCCCCCTAGACAGTATCTCCCCCACAAACCCCCATCACATCCATAAATAGGTTCAGAAAAATTAACATAACTAGGGAGAGGAGATTTTCGTATCCTCCTTATGCACTAGGAGAAGGCTGAACACCGAGGTTCAACCGATGTTTCTCAAACACAGCTGTTGACAGGGGCTTGGTCAGGATTTCATCCACTTTCTCATTAGTTCCCACATGATCCATTATAAGCTTGCCTTGTTCAACATTCTCTATAATAAAGTGATACCTGATTTCAATATGTTTTGTACGAGAATGTTGTACTGGATTCTTCGTAAGACCAATTGCGCTCTTGTTATCATAGTAAATCACCATTGGTTGCTTCACCTCATCACCAATACCTGTTAATTTATGCTTCATCCATAGTAGTTGAGTGCATGCCTTTGTGGAGAAGATATACTCAGCTTCAGCAGTACTAATAGAAGTACTTTCTTGTTTCTTTCTCAACCAGCCAACACATTTATTCCCAATATAGAATGATCCACCACTGGTGGACTTTCTGTCCACAACATCACCAGCCCAGTCAGCATCCGAAAATGATTATGATTCATTGTTCCTTACTCCATCAAATTATAAGCCACAATTTTGATTACCTTGAATGTACCTCATTATTCTTTTTACTGGTGCCATTTGTTCCTTCTTTGTATTACTTTGAAAGAAGGCTGCAAGACAAGTGGAATAGACAGTATATGGTGGTGTCGATGTCAGGTACTAAAAGCTCATAATGATCCTCCTGTACCTAGTGGGATGTACAGAGGTCCCATCTTCATGCTTTCCATGTTCAGTTCCAACTGCAATCAGAGTTTACATTGGTTTGGAG
The DNA here is from genome assembly GCA_963277665.1 of Viscum album. Taxonomy (NCBI): domain Eukaryota; kingdom Viridiplantae; phylum Streptophyta; class Magnoliopsida; order Santalales; family Viscaceae; genus Viscum; species Viscum album. The sequence continues at coordinate 2,129,977,622 of OY728119.1, forward strand.
TCTTGCATATTAAAATTCTTCATCTGCTCTCTTGCATGATTTTCCTAAGAAATGAAAGTGTAATACTTATTTTGAATCACCTTCAACCCTCAAAAATGTGTGAACTCCACAATCATAGACATTTCAAATTCTGATTTCATGTGATTGTCAAATTCATCCAATTATTTATGCTTGCTGCCACCAAATATGATATCATCAACGTAAAATAGAACTGTCAGTTGATCTTTTGGAGAATTCTTCACATAGAGATTTTGATCTACTCCTCTTTTGAGTTCCTGCTTCTTGAGATAAGAGTCCAGCCAGGAGTTCCACACTCATGGTGCGTGTTTCTATCCATAAAGTTCTTTCTTTAGTTTACAGGCCTTTTTTGCATTATTACCAAGAATAAAACCCACTGGTTGTTCAATGTAGACTTTTTCTTTGAGTATACCATTTAATAATGTTGTCTTCACATCCATTTGATATACTTTATGTGCTATTTTGAAAGACAATGCAAGGAATGTCCTAATTGACTCATGTCTAGCCACTAGAGTGAAGGTCTCTGCAATATCAACACCTTCAATCTGGGAATATCTCTAACATAACAGTCTAGACTTATTTATAATAACACTTTCATGATCATCAAACTTGCTCTTAAAGATCCATTTTGATCCAATCACATTGTGACATTCGGGTCTCTGGAAAAGATCCCATGTCTGATTATTTCCAATCTGATCTAACTCATCATTCATGGCATTCACCCAAGATTCATCCATTTCAGCCTCTTCGAATGAGGATGGATCCACAATTAAATGAAATGCAGATTGTCTGTTATTTATCATCCTCCTAGTTTTAGTGGGTGCTCTCCTATCCCCAATTATGTTAGACAGATCAATCCCAGCTCAGTGATTTCTCTTGTGTAGTTCAGTTGCATTCTCTCTAGCCAGAGTTTCTTCTTTATATTCTTCTTCTGGGTTAACATCATAATTTTACTGCTGAGTATTTTGTAAAGCTTCCTCTATTTCCATATTTGTATTCTCTCCACATTAACTTTCTTCCTCACTTTATATCACACCAGCATATGACATCCTTAAAGCAATATTGGTTTTCTCTTTGGTTATAATTACTTCACTTATTTCAAAAATCTTTATAAATAACTATTTGAAACACTTGTAGGATTTCCTGTTCATTGGATAAACAAGAAAAATTCCTTCATCAGCATTGTCACCAAAACAACCCTTGATTTCCTTCTTTATTTCGGATGAAACATTTGCTTCCGAAAACACGAATGTATTTCAATGAAGGCTTCCTTCCATGCCACAACTTATATATTGTCTTTCTTTCTCCCATATAAATCCCTATTCGATTCTGAATGTGAACTGCAGCTTCAACAACTTCCTTCCAGTAATGGCGAGAGATACAACTCTCAATCCTCCTAGTCCTGGCCCTATTGTTGACCTATCGATTCTGGCACTCAAAAACCACATTTTGTTGTGGAGTTCTCACAGAAGCTACATAATGTTATATTGTATGTTTTTCTAGGTAATTATAAAACTAAATGGAAGTGTATTCTCTACCATTTTCTGATCGCATGCATTTTATTGTCCATCAAGTATCATTCTCGGCAATCTGGCGATAAGTTTTCATGCAATCAAGTACTTGTCACTTCATGTGAATCACCAGTACAAAATAAATTCGACTATAATCAGCAATGAAAAGGATAAAGTACCTTTATACATGAGTTCCAGCAACATTTATCGGTCCACAAACATATTTATGAATTATATCAAGAATATGTTATTCCATTTTCATCATTGGACGATATGAACTGTAGACCAGCTTCCCACGAATTCAAGCATCACAAGACTTTTTGTGGTCACGCATCAGTTTGGGAATGTAAATTAAAATCCTCAATTTTTATATTTTTTCCATGTCTTGTTGATTGATTTTTCCCAGTCTCTGATGCCACAAATTGTTTTCTTCTTCAACAATCATGTAACAAACATTTTCTTTACTATCAACATGATACAGGTTGCCTTATGTTTTGCATCCCTTCATAAGTGAATTTCATGTATTTCCCTTGATAGTGTATCCTTTTTTATTAAAAGTAACTATATGTCCTAAGTAACATAGTTGACTCATGCTGAGTAGATTATGAGGTAGTCCATGTACATAAAGGACTTCGGTCTTCTTTAGCTCTCCATTACCTAATTCCGTACTACCACTGCCTTTGATATTCAGAGCTCCATCATTACCAAATGGTACTGTTCCATCAACCTTTCTTTTTATATTCGTTAACAGGACAACATTACCTATCATATGAGAAGAATAAATGTTATCCAATATCATGGTATTGTTTCCTTTTGTAGCATTGAGGGCAACCTCTGCAAGGTTGGATTTCTCAATTTTCTTGCTTTCGTTCCATGAGACATTGGATTGAGTATAAGGCACTGATGGACTTTCGATTATCTCTTCCATGTACCTAGGTTCTTCATAGTCAAAATTATCATTGAGAGGAGAAAACCTATTTGAAAGAGAAACACTCTCTTGCTGACGAGACATGACTTGTCTCGAACATTGGTATGAGGTGTCCATGTCCTTTCTCTGCCTGCAATTACAACCTTTTGGCCAATGTTAGAACAATAAAAATAATATTCCTATAAATTTTTTCTTCTAAAAGAATTCGGATATGAATATTTTCTCCTCTATTGGACTCATTTATCTTCTCCATTCAGATATCTTCTTGCCTCTTCATAATAAGACATGGTATGACCCAAATATCCATAGAATTGACACTTTATGAGAGGAAATGACTTCTGCATTCTATTTTTCCTCATTCCTTCTTCTGTGGGATAATAATACGATGGATCCTTTTTCCACGTGGCTCGAGGATAATCTTATTTTTCATCATTTATATTTAATTGGGGGTTTCTATTTCATTACTTCAATAGACATTCCCACATCACCCACTTTCAGCTTGCCCTTATTTTGGTCACCTTTATTTGCAGTATTTGATGATTCTGTCTCACAACCAATTCCACTATTTCCCATGCAGGCCAGTCTTTGATCATTTAAAATCATTTAAACTCCATAAGAGCCACATTTTTCTCTATCCAATAGCTCAACATCAAAGAACCTTAAAAATCTTATTTTCTTCCATGATTCTTTTGAAACTGAATCTTTATCAAATTTACTCCTACTAGTAAAAAATTCCTCCTCATGATGCTCAACAATCATGGGATTTTCCTCTAGTCTGGAGATGAGTTCATTGATATCCTTTGGCTACTCTTTAATTCTCACCTTCAGATCCACATCAGCATCATTGCTTTAAATAATTTTAGACTGTACATTCACAAATTCTTCAAATTGTTTAATTTCAGCTTCATGTTGATGAACATATTTAGTTGATTCTTCTACAATTGATTTCCACTTATTGCAACACTTACATTTAATCTTAAGATTACTAACAACATCCTTAAGTTTCAACTCGGGATCTGCACTAGTTTTAAGCTGATTTTGTCCACCAATAGCTTCTGATTTTTCAACAGTAGCCATCATGGAAGCATAGTTTCCAGTCTTGAATTTTGGTTCTTCTCCATCACAGAATTCATTATAATAATCTTCCTCTTAACAGAAAAATATATTCTTTGGTACATTCTTTCTTGATTTGAAGTCTCCCTTTTTGAAAAAAAAATTTGGGGCCTCCCAATGTTTTCAGCATCGGTATACTCATCATCGAACATTCTTAAGCACTGAGAGGCAATGTCACCAACTTTTCTCCAAACAAATCAAGCTAGAGGTAACTTCACTTTGAATTTACCTTTTCCCTTATAGAACATCATTCCAATGAGAGAAAGAATTTATTTTTCTCCATCATATTCACCATAACTATCTTTTGATATTTTCAGTTTCTCAATGGATTTGAATGCCATTTCCTTGCAAAATTGAGTCATATCATCTTCTTGTTTGACTCTCATTTCATATTCCACCAGGCTGCTCAATAAATCATCCAGAGAAATTTTGGAAAGATATATTTCATCAAGGGCTGACACCTTTTCATTGTACAGGGGTGGAAGTCTTCTTATTATTTTCTTCATAATTTCAACGTCTTTGATTTCTTCTCCTAGGCCCCGAATTTCCCTAACAACTTCAATAATTTGATTGAAGAAGGAGTATGCATTCTCATCCAGATTATCTTCAGATCATCAAACCTATTCTGAACCACTTGTAGTCTCGCCTCCTTCACTTTGTTATCTCCTTCATAAATATATTCATTTTTATCCAACATAGACTTTTCTGAGGTGAAACTCATCACTTTTAGATAGATATTATCAGAAAGGGCTTCGGTGAGAGCATTTTGTGCATTAGCATCTATATCGAGAATTTTCCTATCTGCATCATTCATAGCCAGTTCTGTTGGATCAGAAACATTAATACCTTGCACTGTGGAAAACAGAACATCAATTCCCAGGGATAGTAGATGAGATCTCATTCAATTCATCCAAATCTAGAAATTACTTCCATAAAAGAGGGGGAATCCCCTAACACTGGATGGATTTTCCATGACAACAGAGAACATATATAACACCCACAACCTCCCTCGGATACCACTTGTAGGACCCCGAGACACCCTGAGAGGGGAGGGGTGAATCAGGGTGACGATTTTTTAAAAAAAAACAAAGATCTTGTTCCCATGTTGGTAGGGACTAGTTAAACTTGTATGATGGATATAATCAGTAATGAAACATTCACATGAAAGAGACGAAACACCAATTTTTACTTGGTTCACCGCTAAGGGCTATATCCAAGGAGAATATGCTGAACAGTTTCCAATCATACCAAATTATACTATTCTTAACTAGATGTGGATTACAAAGTTTTGGGCTTAGTCACTCTTTCCTAGGATCACTACCTTTACAAAAGATCAGGGGTAGCTCACTGTGTCCCTCGAGTCACTCACGTTGACTCCCCCTAGCTCACTGCCTTTGGTGAAGTCACACTGAGTTTATAGATGTGAAGGTATCTTCATAATCTCTAATGAGTACATCCTCTGTTGTATGTAGATGCTATTTTTAAGTACATCTTTCACCCGTAGATGAATCTCACTTTGCACCGAAGGTACTAGGAAATCTACCAACATTTACGCAGCTCAAAAACACCATCACGCTTCTTTACATCCTGGCGCGCAAGTCACTTGCAAGACCCCAATTTGGTGCGTAGGTGTCACCAAACCACTTGCACGACACCTCCTCTTTCAACTCCAAACTTGTGCGACTCATCGTCATTTAGTTCCAAACCATGTTGGACGTACAACCAACAATTGGCGCACAACCTCTACTAGCGTGACCAAACTACCACTTTCCCGACTCCAATACTTACGCTATGGGAGCTCAGAAAATCTCTATGTCTTGAACTCCATACCAAATGAGGAGGTGTGTTCCTATATTTATAGGCAAAATGGACACCATGTGTGGTGGCATGCAAGCCTCCTCTCGGCATGCAATTTCCGGTGCGCAACTCCAACCGCCCTAGCCTCTATCGTGCTACTCACTTGTGCGACCAAACCAATACTTGCGTGACCCTCTTTCCTTTTCCATATTATGTTTTTATTTTCTTGAAAACATATGGCGCAAAACTTTCTAATCCTCATAGGAACTGATGCACAACTCCTTTCTCGGCGCACAAGTCACTTGCACGACACATATCTGGCGCAAGTCCTTGTCCCAAAAAGCACTAGTTCACCTTTAGTCAGTTTTGATGGTCCAGAAATTAGGAAAACACTGGAAAACAGGGCCACCTTTCAATACTATTATATGTGTGACCTATATGATTACTTTTCTAGAACACATTCTGAATATTCTCTTAGTATTAAAAAAACACAAACAACACTCCAATTCATGCATAGATGACTATGGTTCCAACAGTATCAGCATTATGAGTTTTTGAATATTCCCTTTGGGTTGAAAAATTCTCCAATTGTATTCATGGATATTATGAATAGATTTTTCCATGAATATTTGGATAAATTTAGGGTTGTGTTTATTGATGATATTTTTTATTCTAAAATTTACAAGGATATTTAAAAACATCTAAGGATTATTCTTAAACACTGAATGAAAAAATGTTATATGGAAAAATTTTAAATGAGATTTTTAGTTACAATAGATTTCATTCTCTAAACATGTCACAAATAACGATGGCATAAAAATTGATCCTGCCAAAAAATCATTTTTTATTAGTGTCCAAGACCTAAAAATGTTGCTGATATTATTAGTTGTCTTGAATTTGAAGTATATCGCTACTGATTTATTATAAACATTTAATGGTTATCTGTCCCACTAACAAAGTTAATATTAATATAATTTAGGGTCAACTTGCCAAAGGAATATAATTTCTTATTCTTTATTTCAGTTAAAATATAATCGGAATTATTATCCTATGCATGGCCTTGGAAATGAATTTGTATTCATTGATTTAAACATTTAAACACAACATTTATATTGAGTAATTATTTTAATATATGATAATTATAAATGTTAGAGTTATATATTAAATCAGAAATATTTGAATAGGAGACATAGTAGAAGGATGAAATTGAAAAAATATTATGACTACTTAATTCATTGCCATATAGGAAAGGAAAACGTAATATATAATGCTTTAGGATGGAAAGATAATGAATCATAAATTATGATATATCTAAACCATTATCCTACGGTTAATGATTTGAAAATATTTGGATTAAATTTTATTCATGAAACCCCCAATATTTTGTTTCAGGATTCAACATAATATAAATTATCATACATGATTACGAATGATCAAAGGGAGTATAATGTTTTATAAAAAAAGGAATAATTGGATAATAAAGGTATGTTTTTGGGATTTAATATTGATAAATAATGGATTTTTTAATTCATAAAAAGGTTATGTGTTACATGTAAACTAAAAATCGAGAAATAACTATTGAATGGGGTAATGGACCTCTATTTTTGATTCATCTCGGTAGTAATAAAATTTTTAGAGACCTTTAAGAACATTACATGTGGGAAAGAATGTAGAAAGATATTTCTAATTTTACATGAAAATGATCGAATTGTATAGATGTTAAAGCTGAGTGATAATTATGAAAGTGGATGATTCAATATTTTATATTTAAAGACAAGTAATTGAAGATATATCCATGGATTTTTTTGGGTGGATTACCAATGATATCTCAAGGTTATTATGTGATTTGTGAAATAGTTAATTGATTAACTCAATATTCTAATATTCTTCCCATTTGAGATAATATGTATTGGGATAAAGAATATAAAAACTATGTTAAATAGATAATAATAATAAATTGAATATGTCACTCCATAACATTTGACCAGGATTCGAGGATTACTTATATTTTTTGTAAAATTATTTAGATGAAATTGGCCATTAAATTAATATTTAATACATCTATTGTTCCTCAATTTGATGTAAAATCAGAGAGAAAGTTTTAGATATTTGAGGGTATGATTCAATATTTTGCAATGGATTATGAAGGAATAAAATGTCAACATATAACTTTTCTTGAGTTTTATGTTAATAATAGTTTACATTCCAATATAGATATGTCATTATTTGATGATTTATATGAAAAGAGGTGTCAGACTGCATCTTGGTGGGTTGAAGTTGGAAAATAATGGGTTTAGGACAATAATGGGTAGATTAAATGTTCATGATGGTCAATATGATTCATTATCACATGATTATGGCTAAAATTAGGTAGAAATTTATATTGATAACAACAGGAGTGATCTTTCTTTTGTGGTAATTTATTATGTTTTTCTTAATGTTACTCAATAAAAATGTCTTATTCAACTTGAAAATTTGCAAATTTGAACCCATGGTTCATTAGAGAATATGAAATTTTAAAGAATATTGGGCCTTTTTATTACTATGTTTCCATATCATTGATTTTATCTTATGAATATGAAATATTTCATGTTTTTTTAGAAAATATGTGCTGTATGCATATCATGTTTTAATCCCTCATGTAGTTCGATTAGAAGAAATATTTTCATATGAGGAAAAAATTACTAACCATTGAGATAATTTTTTGTTGAATAAATTTATTTCACAAGTTAATATAATTTTGGAAAACCCATATCATTTGAGAAGAAACATGGGAATCATAAAATGTTATGATGCAAAAAACACTAGTTATTTATGTATTGAATAAAAATAGGAGGACACAATTTAAAAAAGGGGATAGAATTTAAAACAACCAGTAGTAGTAAGATAAATAATTTTCAAATATTATTAATATTTATGAATTATATTTTTTATAGTTATATGTTTTATAATAATAAAATGTAATTTTTCAGGCAAAATGGAAAAAAGATAATTTATTACCAGATTTTGATTTCATTAATTTATGTGTTTCATAATAAAGATAAATCTAAAAAATATTTAATACTAATTTGACAAAATATACATAATTTTTGAATTCATCCTGTAAAAATTATCTTGGAATAATGATTTTATAATTTTGGAAAGACATTTATTTTTCAATGAATAGTGAAAAATACTAATTTTTACTGAAAGTTGACTTCTCTATTAAATTTTTTTCATAGTCAAATTTTTTATTTTCAATTCAAATTTAATTATTAAATTTTTTTAAATATAATATAATAAATGTTATTATAATCAAAATTATTCATGAATTTGGTATAAAAACATTATCATATTTAAAATTACATTTATGAGTCCTTTTTTTATCGCATTTTACGGGATAAATTTTATATTAAATTATACCAATTATACGAATTGAATTTGAATAATATGATTTTATGTTAATAGTTATCAAAATTATGATTTTTTAATAAATTCTACTTAATTATTCCATAATGAATAGTAAAAATTGTAAAAATCATTTAACATGGTTAAGGCTGAAACATGTTTACCGAAGGTTAATTTTAGATAATAAGTGTTAAAATAACTTGTAAATTTATATTAATTTATTTTTATGCCCATTTTTCGACCATATATCATCTATACTTTATAAAGGGTCCATCTTTTGTACATGTTGTTTGAGTAAGACATTAATATATTTTAATATTTTTCAAAATTCAAAGTGTGTCCTCTCCCCAACGTATAACAGAACACCCTCTAACCTCTCATGTAAAAACATAAATAGAAATTTTTTTCTGAAACTATCTAAGAATATAACTTAAATATATCAAATTAATAAATAATAGATCCATTTTAAGTTCATAAAACTAACCATGTAAGGATTTCAGAATAAACATAATGAGGTTGTTCAAAGAAGAGTTATAGTACCTAACTTAGAATTTTCATTATATTTATTTCAATACATTATTAAAATATTATTAAAACATTGTAAAATAAATAATCTATAAAATTGATATACTTTTAATTTTTTATGTTAACTTTTTAACAAATATACATCTTCTTATTTCGTTAAATGGGAAATATAATCACCATTCTTTTCTACGGTGGACTATTGTTTTGTGAACCGATGTAATTCATTATACATATATTCATCATATGAATGGTTATAATGGTGTGTTTAATGTATATATACGATATTAAAAACATATTTATCATCTTATTAATATAATACATCATAAAATTTCATACCTTCTTATCTATTAAAAAATTAGGACATCCTTCATGGGTACATGTGGATTACCACCTCCATGAGGTGATGTGATTAATTATTCAGGACCAAATCACAAAGATGATATTTATAAGTGTATATAAATAAAAAATATTATATTTCTGATAAAATAATAATTCCACTAAGGTAAAATAATACTTACTTTATTTCCATAATTTTGTGGAAAAATGAAAACACTATAAATGCATTTGTACGCCCTAGTGTCTCCAAAATTATAATATAATTCATTTATAATAAACATATTTCATGGTTCGTATTAGAAGTATAATTTATGTATAATAATTATTATTATAACATTATTATTATTCTAGGTATAACTTAATAATGAACTCTTTGACTATAGACGACCTTCCAAAGTCATTTTGAAGCAACAAGTCGAATATTGTCAAAACATTCGATGTGAAATAAATAGATTACGTAATTATATATACCATGGTAATATATAATATAAAATTAATAATAAAATTGAAAATAGTTATTAATAAATTGAATATAAAATATAATTTTATTATTTAGGATGATATAGAATGTACATGATGATTCAGACTTGGGGTAAGGGACCCTTACCATTTGAATCCTCGCATAGCAGGTATTATTGATTTTTTTAAATATTTTTCATCCATGTCCATGTTCTAAAAAATATTATATCAATGTATATATATGGAAATAAATTTATTTTAAATGAAATTTTAATTCACTTTTAACTTTATTATAATGGTTTTCAGAAGTAATCATTTTACATATATTATATGAAATTTTTTTACCAAAATGAAAAATGAATGTTCTATTTTAACATATAAAACATCAATGGTTTCCCCACTAGAAAAAATATTATTTAATTCATGGATTCCAATTAACGATTTCTTGTTTTATTCAACGAAAAAAACCTCATTTCCATTGTTCATGGTATTTATAAAAAAAGGAACATATATTTTTTTATCCAAAAATATTTTTATTATTAGTGACAAGAATATTTTTATGAGTATGATGATGGAAATTCAAGACTCCATGGGTTATAATTATGTTATGTTTTTTTTATTTTTTATGGTGATGGGTGATTTCGATATAACTCATGATGAATGTTTATCCTAATAATGCTCCTGATGATTGGTGAGCCCAATAGAGTTCCTCAATGAATTGGGTAAAGGGACGAAGTTAACCTTATAGGTTTCCCCTAAGAGATTATTGGAATTCATCAGTATACTTATTAAATTTTCAAGATTATTTATACGAGTGATATAAAAATGATGTCACAATTTTCCTACTTTATTTAGAAATGATTTTTTTTCCATTCATGGAAATATAATTATTTTACATGGTATGTTAATGAATATTTGTTTAAGGAATGTTTTTTATACTTATAAAAGGGAAATGTATAATTTTTTGGAGAATTGTTTAATGAGTTTTTTTAATATCAAATAAATCATGGGTAAGAAAATGTTTATTTGGAGCTCAAAGTTTTTTTTGAAAAGACAAAATCATTTTCCAGTATTCATGAAAATTTTGTTTTTTATTTCCTTTTATAAATCCCTTACTGAGCTATTTTTCATCATCCCAAGTTTTAAAATGTTTTTCCTTGGATTTTAATAATTATTTGGGACAAATATGAGTTTAAGATGAAAATTTTATAGATATTTATTAAAAACAATGATTTTTATTTCTTAAAATTTGTGTATTGTGAAAATAATTGATACTGAGGGAAAATTCCAACCTTGTGATATAATATTTTTATATATAAAGAAGATAAAATTATTCACTAAAATTATAAATCCAAAATATCTCTAGGAATTAAATGAAATTAATTCTTTTATAATGATTCAACTTTATATATTGTTTAAGGTTGGGTCTTTATAGTAACTTCCCATTAACAAATTTTTTTGGTTAATTACAAATATTTCATCCCTTTTATCTTATGAAAGGGTTACTCATATCCCCACATACCCTCACTCAAAAAACCAAATAGAATGATCCAAAAATTACCCAAACCTCTTCTAAAATTTCATATTCAGCTTCAAGAGATTTTGGTCTTCTCAAAATACCATCCATCGAAGTCTTAAACCTCTTTTCAATGGATATAATCCAAGAGGTGACTAATAAATTTATAACCACTCCTTTCTAATTTATGTATTTTATGTAACAATATTCATCATAAAATTCCATTGAAAATAAAATAAAATTATAACATCAATATCATTATAATATTTTCATGTTATTATAATTATGGTACAAGCATTTACAACATATCCCTTTTCTGTTAAGAAAATTGAAAATTCCATTCATATGTTGTGAAAACTACCACCACCATTTTGTAACATGTTTAATTTTACATAAACAAAAACAGGATTTCCCTAATATAGAATTTAATATAAAATTATTATATTTATGAAATATTTTATATTCTTAAATAATAAACCATATTACTCACTTTCCATTATAAGGAAAATGAAATCATCATCCATGCATATGTGTTGGCTACCTCCACCATGGAATGATTGATTCCCATTATTTTTTTCATCACCTACTTAAATGGATTATCATGAGAATGTTTTAAATGAATTAATATAATTTTTTGTCATTATTAAGGTTTTTTAATGTTAAATTTGGTAATAATTGACTATATGAGCAATAAAATACATGGTAAATTAAATGGAATGTCACATCCCACCTCCACCAAGACGAGAGAAGGGGATAGTAAACTTCTTGTCCATTTTTTATTCATGTTGAAGGATAGATAATGACCATGAGTCCCTCCTTCAACAGGCCTCAGAGTGGAAAATAACACCAAGGGTACAAAATATCATGTAATTGGGAAAGGTTTTACCCTATTTATAAAACACGATCGAGAGATAAGATTGAAAAAAACAACAAAACCAAAGACTGAATGTAAAATTAATGAAAAAGAATCCATTCCCAAAGGAATGTTCAATATAAAATGATATAAGGTATAGAAAAATCTAAAAGTAAGTACCAAAAGAAATGGAAAAAACATCAACGATGACCCCTGAAGAATGAGAATGTATGGTTTGGCACGGTCCTCAATGATCTCCAGGAAAACTGAAAGCAGTTTTATATAAATTGGTTGAGTATACAGGTTTACTCAGTAGGGAAAACTAATAGCTCTCGTGCACGAGTGGGGATGCATTCTAATGCCTCGTGAGAATTAGAAATAACCAAAACGCCTAGAAATATAACTATCCACCCAGCCTCACCAAGCCACCCTCCCCAAATAACACAAGTTAGGTAATGTAATTGTAATAACACATTTATATTTGGGTAACCCGCACAACATTTCCACTAGTTATTTAGGACATCCTACGCATCAGGCCTCTTCCACAAGTTCAATTGTAGTCCAACTACCAACCCAAAAACAACCTTATTGGGAACCATAACCATGCATCCTACCCACAGACACCTGACCCACCAAAACCACACATAACCACACCCGCAGATAGCTAGGCCATAACAACCACCTCTGAGACCGAGGACACCTAGGCCAAAACAAACATTTTCATAGTCGAAGACATCTGGGACTCATCCCGAAGACACTTGGGAAACAAAACTGCAAGCACACAGTATAATTTATAGGTATTTAATAATTATCCTCAGAGATGGTGGAGATAATTGATATGAGTAAATATATTTCCTCTAAATGTAGAAAACATGTAACATCTTTGATAGTGTAAACCGTGGGAGGCTAGAAAACACTGAAAAAGGTGAGAAACTGATACAAGCCAATCGATTTGGTAAAACAGGGGTCCCCACAATCTTATAGGATTTAAGATACCATTTATGTTCCTAAAACTGGATTTTAAAATCATTAAAAGAGTTATAAAAAAATAGGCCTTACGGGAAAATTTGGGAAAGATCCTTGACACCCCCTGGAGGCTCCATTTTGGTGCGGCACCGATTGGTGGAACCTATCAGTGAATCCATTATGAAACCCTTCCACCTACACTAATGCCCTCATGACTCACAAATGGGTTCCAGGATTCCCCAAACACTTGAATTTTACAATGTAATTGGCCAGGATGATCCATGCTAGTACATCAGATAACTCTAAAACTATTCCCATCGTCAAGAATTCAAGAGTAAAGACATCAAAATGAAAGGGGTTAAAACATTAACATATTAAGATACCTCTCATGAAAAAAAACCATGGAGTTGTTCAAATGTCAGAATAAAACATTGACATCCACAGACATCATTCAAACATCTATCTCCTGAACAACTACAAAAATAGAACTTATATTATCCCCTAAGTAAGCATAGAGACACATAAATGTCAAATCATCCAAACATATTGGCTAGGAAGCCCCTTTTCACATTTCAAGATACTATCATCCAAGGGTGGAACCGACTCCCATGCACGGGTTTAATCACATCTACCTTAATACATCGTGATTAGGGATTATGTCCTCCCCTCCCAAGAGTCATCATTTTTCATACACATTTAGAGAACAAGGGACACAACCCATCTTATAGAAAACAAGGTCAAGTGTTACATCACAACAAATACCTAGGAAAAAACTATCGAAAAAATCAAAAAAATGGGTACTATGAATGAATCTGTGCCTCCAGTTCCCATGTACTCTCGTAGGGGAAACCATGCATCCACAACACACAAATGAAGAGAATGGTACATCCATGAATCACATTCTCTTTATGATCCTCTATATTCATTTTTTAGTCCACGAACATTGCATCGTCTGCGATATCCAACTCTCCCCAGTCAAGGACGTGGGTTTAATCATGTAGATACTGATAGAGCTGAGATACCTGAAAGACGTTGTGGATCCACTCCAATGGTGGTGGTAACACCAGTTAATACGCCACTTCACCGACTCGTCCCAACACCTCAAAGGGTCTAATAGACCTGGGAGAATGTTTAATCCCCCATGTTGAACCTCCATTGTCCATGTTGAGGGGAGACCTTGAAGAACACGTGGTCCCATACCTTGAACTCCCAGGGTCTCCTCCTATGATTGCCATATGACTTCTTCAAGTCCTTAGTTTCCATCATCCTCTCATGCACAAGATGATCCTTCTCTGTCATGCTCTGAACCACATCATGGACAAGAACAACTACATCCCCATATTATATCTATCACATAGGTGGGTGAAATTGTCTTACATACATGGCATCATATAGAGTCATTCCATTGGTAGAGTTGTAACTATTTTTGTAGGAAAACTCTATCAGTGAAAACTGACAAACCCACAATCCTACAATGTCTATAACACTTGATTGTAGCATATCCTCCCACATTTGGATGGTCCCCTCTGTCAACCTATCTGTATAATGGTGAAAATCAGTGCTGAGGAGATGTCAGGTGCTAATATCATATTGTAATCCCTTCCAAACACATGAAGTAAAGTGTGTATCCCAATCTAGGTCAATGGTTCTGGGATATAATTCATTAGAAAAACTTTACACACATAATTATGTGCTATGGAATCCACTCTGCTTGACACCATAATTGCTAATAACTGAACATATTTCTTCAAATGGTCCACCACTACACTAATGGCATCATAGACTCCCTCATACCAGGGTAGTCCTATGAATAAATCCATTTAGACATTATTCCACTTTCACTTGGGAAAATATATGGTCTACAATAGGATGTCAGGAACACAATGTTTATCCTTTACCTACTAACACATGTGATACGTTTCCCCAAACTACACCACTACAAACTTCACCATGTACCACCAAAATTGTCTTCTCAAGCCGCAGTAAATCTTAATAACTCCTGGTTGTACTTCCAGGGGTGAGTTATGGAACTCACCGAGAACACCCTCATGCATCGTCCCTAGGAAACCAACGTCTTACCAAAAAGCATTGTATTATGACCATCCCCCGACCATCCATTAAGAACATCACTTGGTCTAATGCGATCACACGACACATTAGCCTCTATGTCTCCCCATAGAGACTCCACCACCTTTCATAACTTGGAAGAAAACATTATAATCTTATACAGAAATCCACTACCATCCTCCACTCTCATGATCAGTTATAAAGAACCAAATTCCTCCATTTCATTCCATGAATCTGCTGACTCCTAAACCATAACATTCTGTGACTTCATGCTCAAGGAATTAGCCAAGATGTTCCCCATTCCTATGGCGTATGAGATCATGAAGTCGTGGTGATGAAGAAACTCTATCCACCTCCACTATTAAAAATTCAAGTCTCGTTGAGGGAAGACATACCTCCATCCCTTATGATCAGTGAAGACCGTGAAGCATTCCCCGATGAGGTAATGTATCCATGGATTCAATGTGTTCACAACCGCTATAAGATCCATGTTATGGGTGGAATAGTTACGTTTATGAGGATGTAATTTCTTAGACCCATAAGAGACCACTCTACGTTGTTGCATCAGCCCATGCCTTAAGCCTAGAAAGGAAGAATCACAAAACAGTTCGAATATTACCCCTTATTATGGAAACCTCAGTAATTGGGCACTGACCAGATTCCCCTTCATATAACTGAATGTTTCCTGGAAACACACCCTCTATATGAATGTCCTGTCATTTCTTGGTAGGGTTGTCAAAAATTCTATAACTCGAGAGAAGATGGGTAACAACCTTTTACAGTAACCTGACAGTCCCAGGAAACATCGTACCACTCCTACATTCGAGGGTGTTGAACAGGAAACAACTGGTTCGACCTTTGACGGGTCCACTTTTATTCCATATTTTGATACCACATGTCCAATGAAGTGAACCTATAGTGTCCAGAAATTGAACTTCGAAAACTTCCTATAGAGCTGGTGGAGTCAAGGGACCTCCAAAATAGTTCAAAGATGCTTGGCATGATCCTCCTCTGATCATGAGTAGATCAGGATGTCTTCAATGAATAAAACTATGAACCAGTCCAGGTACTTAGAGAAAATATAGTTCATGAGCCTGTGAACATAGCTGGTGTATTCATAACACTGAACAACATGACCACAAAATCAAAGTTCTCATACATGAACCTAAATGTGTTCTTTGAGTGATCACCCTCCTTCCCCCTCAAATGGGGATATAAAGACAACATGTCAATTTTCGAGAACCAACTTGTCCCCATCAACTGGTCAAATAGGTCGTCAATCCTTGAGAGTGGGTAATGGTTCTTGACCATCACCGGATTCAGTATTCATTAGTATATTAACAGACTAAGAACTTTATATTCCTTTTTTCAATCAATAATGGAACACCCCATGGAGATGTACCTAGCCATATAAATCACTTATTCATCAAATCATCAACCTGAATCGGCAACTCCTGCAACTCAGAAGGCGCCATCTGATATGATGTTATTGAAATCGGATGGGCACTCGGTTGTAAGCCGATCCTGAACTCAACATCACATCGAAGGGGCAGAGTCACAACCTCTATGGGGAAGAAACCTAGAAACTCAATAAAAATAATCCGAACATACACAATATCTGTGTCTATTGACTCTACTAACATAGCTACTAACCATGAAATAATGGGCTCCACTCGCCGACATTCTTCCAAGAAACCCCACTCGCAATGGAAAGCTACAAGCTGACCACACGTATCTGAAAACATGACCCTTATATAGAAGCAGACAATAACCATGTGCATATAAAACAGCTAGTCAGTTCCTTGGACGACATCGTATAACTGCATTTTCTGCTGAAAGAGAACTCCAACTAGAGTGATGTGGCCCCAACATTAGTCCACATCCTTGAAAAACATCAAACTAGCTGGTCTAACCTCTAACTAGAATACTCAACACTAGGGTCATTGGAAGCCTCTCTACATCTATACCCATGTCATGGTCTAGATCATGCACAACAAAGAAATGCGATGATCATAAATCAAACAAGGCACATGTAAGAGTTCTAAACAAACAAATCAAACCTTGAACGACCTCCACCCATGCTATAACTGCTACCTTTGTGGAATAAAACTACCTATGTGAAACTCCTCTATCCCTCATCATTCAAATTACTCCCTATCCATACCCTGGTCGAGGTCCCTAAGGAGTACACTATTGTCGGCCTCTCCAGCACTATTCAACCTCGGTGGAGTGGGTGCTCACTGTCCCATCTGCTGCTCTTGAAATGGTCAGGATGGAAACTTCTACTACTGAGGTGTGAATTGAACTTTCCCACCCCAATGTACTTCACTTGGTCTAGGAACTGATTTTGATTATTCCCACGACTTCCACAGAAAATGCATCTCGGTCCTAAGCCTCTAGGGAAATGGCATGGACCTAGAGATCAGAACTGGAGCTGCTGAGGCTTTTTTTGTGCATGTTGAAACTTGGAAGGTCCTGATGCTGCTGGCCTATGGATGAAAGCCTTTTCCGTTAATGTGACCAACTGGTTCCCCTCTCTTGAAACACCTCCCAGTGTTTTCATCCCCTCTACAACATCATCCTTCTTCTTAACATCCACGTATGTTGATAGAGTGAAGGGAGTAACAACATACTCAAGAGATGGTTGGAGTGCCTTCTCTAAGAATATTTTATGTGACTCTTAATTCTAGAATAGGTCTTAATAGAAACAAATTAGATCCTTGAATTTTATTCCCAACTCCATTACCAACATACTCCCTTTTGGTAGGGAATGTGTCTCTTGCAACATTTTTTCCTTCATCGAAGAAGAAAGGAATTCCACCCAGGACTCCCTCTCAATGAAAGTCAACAAAATATATGTCTCCATCCTCTCTTTGAGGTAGCGTATCCTCCACTGATGCACTGATCCCCTCATCTAACTAACATCCAATAGAACTCAATACTCCCTCAGAGCACAAATCAATTTAATGTTGATACCCAACTACTCAATCCAACCCTTTGTCTCTATGTTGGAAACAGTATCGCCATACATCCTGAGGGTCTACTCCTAGAATGAACTTCGGGTATTATACCACTTTTCATCCACCTCCTCACGATCTACCATATTCTGATTATCCAAATAAACCTCCTGGCCAATAACTTCCTACACAACTTATTGTCATTATCCACGTGTCATAGCTTTAAGGAAAACAAGTAATTCCTAAGACAATCAAGTGTATAATTTTTTTAAAATATTTTATTAAACATTTTTTATTTATTTTAAATTCCCAAAAAACAAAAGAAACACAAGAATACAAGTTTTTATGATTCATATACCTTCCCTTGGGTCTCTACTCTGCAATCAGTATAGCCTCACCTCATCGTTCGATTGGTCCAGAGTCTGTGCATCAGAACACAGTGGGCCCAAAAAATTAGTTTCCTAACCAGTCTTCTCAGACCTACTTCACAAAGAAATATTAACTAACAATATTTCTATACCATCCCATAAAATACTCAATATTCTTAACCATGAACTCCATCCTATCTCTCAAACTCCCCTTTGATACCATTCTATCACAACCTACCTTCACAATGATGCGGAAGGGGATAGAAAATTGTTTGACCCGTCCTTCTTCAAGTTGAAGGAGAGAAAATGAACCCCTGAGTCTCGCCTTCAATAGGCCCTAGAGTGGATACTACCACCAAGGTTATAAAATATCACATAATATAGAAAGAATTTCACATTATATAGAACAATATCGGTAGATAAGATGGTAAACCCAAAAAACTCCACATACTGAATGTAAAATTAAAGCCAAAAAATTGTATTCCCATATTCTTATTCAATATACACATATAGAAGTTACAAGAACCTCTGAAAATAAGTACCAAAAGAAAAAATACAATAATTTGGACCCCTAAAGCGTGAGAAAGTATGGTCTGGAATGGTCCTCGATGTCCTCCAAGAAACATGAAATCATTTTTATATACATAGGTTGAGTATGTAGGTATAATCAGTAGGGAAAAACAACAAATCTCGTGTACAAGTGAGGATGCATTCTAATTCCCCGTGAGAAATAGAGATAACCAAAACACATAGTAAGAAAACTATCCACCCAACCTAACCATGGCACACTCTCCAAATGACGCAATTCATGCAATATAATAGTAATAGAACCTTGAAATTTAGGTTCCCTGCCCCGCTTTTCCACTAGCTATTTGGGACATGCTACGTATTAGACCACCCCCACATGTTCCATTGTAGTCCCACTACTACCCCATCAACAACCTTATGGGCCACCATAACCATTCTCCCCACCTCTAGATTCCAGGGCCACCACAACCACATGTAACCACACCTACATACAAATGGGCTACAACAACCACTATCACGCCCATAGAAACCCTGTCCAAAACAACCACTACCATTCCCAAGGACAAATATTCCTCATCCTGAAGATACTTGGGAAAAAATTCTACCCGAACACACATGGTCCAAGAACCACCACCACACCCTTCCCATAGAGTCTTGAGCCTTAATGAACCATAGTCTATCATAGCCTTCCAAGAGAGTCATTTTATAACATGGACAGGGAGAAAAAAATGATTTAATAACCAACCACTCATATGAATGTTGGAAGAAACTCCCTTCCTCATAAAATTGGTGGAGTTCAGAAAGAAGTGCTCAACAAGTGTGGGGTGCATATAAGAATAACAATAACTAAATTTTTTACATATAGGTAAACACGCACTCATCCCAACTATAGGGTCCCGATATCTATAACCATTTAGTACACAACCACTTTATTGTTATCCCTATATACACAAGTATACAACATCCACAACTAGAGCACAATACATTTCTAGAAAATAGATCCGCCTTTGTACCCATTCTCATTATCATGTTCAAATGATTTCATTTAAATATTCATTCACTACTGGGAAACTAACTTGCATAAACAAAGGCCAAAACAATAATTGAAGTCAAATAGCCATGAAAACATTTTAGAATTCACACCTGGTACTCTTTTTAGAAACAACATCAAAAGGGATCTATGAAATCCCAAGAAGTACTTGAACCAAACCAAGCACCAATATATTGAGTCCAAAACATTCACCCCAGGCTCCACACAGCCTTAGATTCACAAACAAACAACCTCTCAACTAGAGATTCCATTCCCATCAACACTCACTTCGAAAACATTAAATAGAACAACCATGCCTATCACCATGGAATAGGCAAGGGAGTATTCATATTTAGCTAACACCATTAATTATGTTCCTTATTATCGTTCAGTTAATTTGGGTGATCACATTAGTATTCTTATTCATCGGGAATCCATTTAATCAATCATGTTTACCTCATTACCTAGTATCCATTTTATAGTCAATCAATTACAAGATTATCCAGATAAACTAAGCTTCATTAGTGTGCAATAAAGGATTGCCAACGACCACAATTCTTAGTGTACATATTCCCATACAATACACAACATAAAAATGAAGGTAAAACACATTGACACCATCATCATTCCCACCCCTTCAATCATAAATAGTCCTTTTATTATTTTGGTAAAACTTGTGTTCTTCTACCTCCCATGGGAACATCAAGATACCCACCGAACATAATTCACAATTAAAAGAGATGATGTAAAAACTTATACATGGATGATCATGGGTTAATGTTTTATCATTGCACCAAGAACTGGGGATGTGTGAATAAAAAATCAATAAGTCCTAGGACTCCAAAGCTGAGCTAGAAGGGCTCTTGCATGGGAACACGATTTGTCTCTCGAAGAGGGAATCCATGCATACTAACAGAAATAAAGGGTCCAAGCAGGAGGAATTTCTCAGTGTGGTAAAAGGCTTGATCTTAGAGTTGCAGGTTGTGCAATCTCGAAGTCCTTAAAAAGAGGATCAGGGCATGATCTTGTGGTTGGGATTGTTTCACATGTTAAAATTTATTGGGATTTAATAATTATCCACACAGATTTTATAGATAATTATTTTGAGTTTATATATTTATTTTAAAGGATGAAAACATGTAATATGGGTGAAACTGTAAAATATGGGAAGCTGGGAAACACTAAAAATGGTGTAAAACTGATAAAAAGACAAACATTTTTGTAAATAATGGGTCACACCACTCTTAGTGGATTTAAGATACCATTTTTGGGATGAAAATATCCTTAATCCTCTTTAAAAGAGTTATTAAAAATTAAAAGAGGCGTTATGGGACAATTGGGGAAAGAACCTCCACACCCCACAGTGGCACCGTTTGGGTGTGGCACTGATCGATTGCATCAAAAAGGGACTCCATGGTTACACCCGTCCAATGACATTGATTCACTCTTGACTCACTGATGGGGTCCAGGACACCGAAAACATTTGAATTTGGAAATTCAATGTACCATGAGTGTTCGGGCAATTTAACCGTCAAAAAGAGAATTCTAATGAAAAAATGTACTCTAAAAACATTGAAATAACATCGTATAAGTTATATTTTTCTTATAATTTTTTCAAATTCTAATATAAAACACAAATAAACACTAAATAATATCATTATTTTATTTGAATAATGATTTTACAACTAAATCACTTCACAGTCTCCCATTAGTTGTTGTATGATCTTATTTTTGTTGGTTTAACCACCTACTTGAAAAATGTTATAAAATTATCCCATGTATGAATATGGAATATTAATTTATTTTAAAAAATATATAAATATATAAATAATTAATTTTTTATGGAATTGTAAAATTAAAATTTAACTCAATATTTAACAAAACACTTCTAGAAGAATCATCGAAACATGTTCATCGCAAAATAAACCATCAAATAGCATAACCAAAAAGACCATAAGAAATTTTATTACATTATAAATAATTATAAAATAATAAATGTTCATTTTCTTATATTTTAATTAGGATATTCTGGTGAATAGTTAAGAACAAATCCGCTATTATAAATGTTGTTCATAATGATCATGATTACTCACACCCAATATAAAAAATAGATATCTAACTAAAAAAATGTAGAAAATAATTATATATTAAAATTACTAAAAGGTTATTGATATTAAAAGGGCACATAAATGGGTGATTAATATAGTTACTTTTGTTATAATTGTGGTTACAGTTCGTTTTTTCAAAGAGGGAATTAAGGTAAGGGGATCTTTGTGTTAAATTTAATTTGTTGAGACTAATTTCTTAATGTTCCCCATGAATCCTTTAATATGGTGTGATCACTACCTAATTATTTTATTTTAAAATAAAAATGGGTTTTTAATATAAATATTTTGTACATTATTTAAATTTTCTTCAATTTAAAAGATACTGAGTTTAAAGAAGTGTTGATTAAAATGTTTCACAAACTCTAAGATTTTTGATTTCCAATATAATTTTCAATTAAATATTTTAAGAAAGATAATAAATATATAGAATAATTATTTCTTCAAAAAAACACTATTATTTTCTCTTTATTTTCCGGGGGTTTTACATTTCCCATTAAAATTTCATTCCATTTGACTCGTATTTTACTCAATGTGTTTTTTATAATTGAATCTAATAATTAATCTTCGTCTTAGTCTGGATCCCCATTTATTACATGTTTGTATTCAATGGATTATTTTTCAAATGTACATTTCTATTCCTAAATAATTTATGATGTCAATTTTATAATAATTTAACATATTTTATTTGTTTTAATGAATATTTTTAACATTTTAAACATGGGTTGTTTTCATTAAAATGTGAAAATAATATCTTTTGAATGTTTATGTTTTAACATATCATTCATGTGACATTATCTTTTTATATTAATATTTCTATATAAATTCTTATTATTTAAAAATATATTAATTATCTCCTATTTTTATACAATATTTATTTTAAAATGATTTTTATAAATCAATACTACTTCTTAATTCAAAATTGGTTTTCCTAAAACATCAAAAAAGTGTTTCCATCAAAATCATTATTCTTTTACATATATTATACTAGATCAAAAATATTATTCAAATGATATAATCCATATTATTTATCTAAATGGATTATTTAATGTATCCCTATTTTTAGAAATGTTTTATCACTACATATTTTCACTTCTACTCGTTAACTATGCATAAATTTGGGTTATCTTAAAAACTATCCCTTTTAACGCTTTAAATTTCCTTACACTAGTTGATGTGTGATTTAATGGGTTCCATAAATTGATTGATTGGGGGAATTATTAACATAATTATATATTCATCATCTATTTGGGGTAAATGTCCATTATTATTTATCATGTTTATGGAATAGTATTTACTAATAATGTTACATGATGTCTGTGGATACCAATTTATTTTCTATGAGTTTATCTTGTTATAATTATTGATTGAATTATTTGTGATTTATTTATATAAGTAAATTTAAAAATGATAATAATATAGTTATATTTATATGGATTCTGTATAATTTATTGAATAAAACCTATTTTCTTATCATTGTTTCGTCATACTATAAAAATTGATTGATTTTCAATTGAAAAATTTATAAAACCCACTTTATTCATATATGAAATTTATGATTTGATAAGTGAATGATTTTCAAGGTGCATGTTTTAGTGTGGATTAATGAAGAATAAAGTCATATATCACCCTACAATGAATTGATTAAAAGTGTATATCCACTAATATAAGATTTTCTGAGTAACTTTAGTTACTCCTAGTCATGGTCACTAATGTTTTGATTCATAAAATTATTTTTTACTAATATAAATTGGTGTTCTATATTTGAAAGATATCTTTGTTTTATATACAATCCCATTATTTTGTTATGATCTCATGGAACATTTCTATTGATATATTATGTTGTTCTATTCATTATTACATGGTCTAAGATCTATTTTTTGGTATAAGTTTCTTATGTATATTGATTATATCTAAATTTTTATCATATTATCAATAATGATATTTTATTAATATTGATTATGATTACCTTTACTGAGCATCTGAGATCATCCATTTTTTATGTTCCATTTCAATAGGTAACAGAGATTTAAAATATCGGAATTGTATTGAATAGTTTCTTATATATGGGATTTTAGAGAGATATTAAAGACTCATTATAGATTAAATAGTTTCATATATAATGGAAAAATACCTATTTTATACAAATAACGTGGGTTTCATCTGTGATGTTTTGTCCCAATTCTATATAACTCTAAACCGAAAAGGTTTTGGGATTATATTGAGATGAAATATTTTTCATTAAGTTATCTGGATGAGACTATCACATCAACATGATACTATAAATCCAGAAATAAAATCACTTCAGTTAGGGCATCAAATTTAGGGCTTTGTGATCTTGGATAATCGATCTATTAAATATACTAATAAGGATATAATTCACAAGATCACAAGGCAAAATAATTGGGTCATCAAAAGATAGATAAAAAATATAATAAAGCTTCACAAATATAATATTTAATTTCATACAAGATCTAAGGTATTTAAATACATTGAAAAATAGAGATATAATGGTCAATCCTATAATACCCTAAATTTATAAATAGAAAGCACACTTTCCCCCTTAAATCCATGAAGATAAATTTGAAAGAAGACATTCATGTATGCAGAACACTGATTTAGCCCACGGTTTTCTACTTCAAGGTGGTGTAAAATATGATTCCCACACATAGAACTTGACATTGTTTTAATATACCACTAGACACAACTTTGTTACTCCCAATGTAATGACAAAAATTTTAAAAATGAAATTACATTCTTTGAATGAATTCATTATTATATTATATAATTATTTAAAAAGTATACACTACTTTAGACTGTTACAACATGCCATGTTTTAAGAGTACATTAAACATAATAACCATTCATAATATTGATTTGTAATAGTGACCACACTATTAGTACATATAAATTTATATGATAAATTATAATTGATACTAGTAGAAAAAATGGTCTTGTCCATTAGGATCAAGTCTAGCCCTAAGGAAAGCCCTAGAAGTCCCTGATCATAGGAAACACACCTCTAGAGTCAGGAAATAGGATATATGGGTCATATATCCCCCAATTTTATTGAAGTATTCTTTATAATCAATGATAATAATATCAATGATGGTCTTGGAGAAAAAATATCTCTAGGGTTGGTCATAATTAGGATTCACACCCTATGAATATCATTTTCATAGTTTCCAAGGGGAATAGCATCACACGGCTTTTCCCTTGACCAATTCTAATATAAGATTAAAAAAATAATGCATGAAAGAAACTATTTATTCTATAATATCAATCTTATCAGGATCAGGACCCAAACCATGTATG
The DNA here is from genome assembly GCA_963277665.1 of Viscum album. NCBI lineage: Eukaryota > Viridiplantae > Streptophyta > Magnoliopsida > Santalales > Viscaceae > Viscum > Viscum album. The sequence continues at coordinate 2,130,003,401 of OY728119.1, forward strand.
TTAACCACCCCATGAGAATCTAACCATTACACACCTTATCATTATGGGTGTTTACGGGTGTAATAAAGTGTTATGTATCTAGTACCTAATAGTATTAATTTTAATATGAAAATTTTTTTTTCTAATAAAATAATGATCTTATTTATCATTTTATTATTACATTAAAATGATTAAATAATAATATTGATAAAATAATATTTCAATATGATAAAACATAAATTGTATTTATGGGAAACATATAGTTTCAATAAAGAAATTATTTTTAATGAATTTAATAACTTTTTAGATAAATTATATTTTGTAAAATATTTTAATTAAATAATATTTATCAAATGAAAAATATAATAAAATTTTACGTTGTCAAAAATAATTTTTATATGTGCTAGAAAAAATTTGTGAAATATACAATTATTTTATAAGAAAAGTGGATTTTTGATTTAAAATATTAAATTAACATACATGGAGAATTATTTAGAGAAAATAAATATTTTTTTGAAACCATCTTGTTGAAATTATAAAATGGTTAATTTTTTATTATTTTATTATAAAGTTATATTTTCGGGAAAAATAAAATAAGGTATAATTATATGCTATGTATTATGACATCATAAAACCAAGAAGTTATGTAATAAATGTTATACAGAGTATCTGAAACCAAATATTTGATTCCAATTTTAAATAATAGGATTTTAGGGAATTTGGATAATTTTTGAAGCCTCAATGTATCCTATGAAATTTATATTATAATTTAAGGATTATAAAATCAATTCTTCATAAACATTACTCACTTACACATCACTATAGGTGATATTTTACTGGCATATTTTCTAAAAAATATAAATAATTAAATCTTCTATACTTTTTTTTAAAAAAAACCTAGGTATTGGTTGTGGTTTTGATTACATTATCATATAGAGTCCAAAACCAAAAGTTGGAAATTAATAAAAAATTATATTCTATTTTTCTATAAAAACCCTCACAAAATCAAATTTATATTCTCTAAAAACCTTTTATCCTGAAATCAATCTTCCATTATCCCTATATATCCCTCCCAAGGTTCCATAAATCTCTCAATAATCCCCTCCCAATCTTTTAGAATCACCCGCACAGGGTAAGGTATCATCTATTTTTCTTCAGTCTAGCACCTCCTTTATGTTATGTTTTTTTCAATTGTTCTTGTTGGTAAATTTTCTCAAACAACCCAATTAGTTTCCTTACTATTTAAAACTTATTATATACCCCTTGAAGCCTCATTAATCCAATATAGTAACCTTTATATAACAATGTTATGCTGCCGAAATTATCCTATGATTTTTAATGCCGAACATTTGTGTAGTTAATACCCCTTTCCCTTTATAATCATGTGTTATCACATATATGTTCCAATAATTCATTGATTGGTTACTTATATATATATATATATAACCCAAACACATTTATCATAGTATTAACTATGTTGAAATATTTCATTATGTTAAATGATCTCTACAGAACACATGACCATGTACATATTATGATGGGTGTACCCAGAGAGCACTCCACTGTATTGGGTAATGTTTTAGTCTCATTAGACATCGTGTATGTGATTGGGGAGAAAACCTAATCCATAATAATAATTTTCCACCATGTTATGATGCCTTGGTTGTTATCCTTACCATATGTTTATGATGTCATGTTTAATGATGTCACCACATTCCCATGTTACCTTTATTCTATCATGTTATACTATGTGTCCTTATTCAATATTATGACTCTCAACCCTCTTATGTTATCTTGTTATTCTCCTTGGATCACATGCTCTACTTTACAATATGGTATTCATTGTTTATTCCCTTACTTGGATTTATAGATCACTCTTTTCTTATATACTTCCCCAGTTTATCTTATCCAGTTTTAGAAGATATATGGAATATAAGTGAATGTTGTTGTGTTTTTTACATCATGTTTTAGTATCCCATATTTATAATTATTTGATATGTACATAATTTACAAAATAAAATAGGATTTACGATCTACTGATATAGTTTTATGTACATCATTATGTAAAAAATCAGAATATAATGTATCTTAAAATGTTGGTTTTCATAGTTCATATCAAAGGAATGTCTATTTATTTTTGGAATTAGGAAACTATAGAAAAATAAATATGGAGAAGTCTAAATATAAGAAAATAATTATATATTTTTTAATGTATATATATTGTGTTTTTCATGAAAATAGATCCTCGTCTAGATATAATAAGTTAATGTGGATCTAGAATAGAAGTATGTAGTGGCAGTTAACCCAAAAAGGAAACATTGAGAATGACTTGATCGTCCCCTAGTGCATGAAAAATAGATCTAATGCCCAGGTGTTATGAAACTCCCTGTGGATATGCTTTAGTAAATTCAAATTCTCCAAAAATACATTTTTAGGGAACCAAAATTTTAATAATATTTACTGTTAGAAAATAGATTATAGATAACGTAGATTGAAAACATGAAAGTTATATGTTAAATAATACATTTCACTCTTGAGTTATCCATGATCATGGATTTCCTTTTAAGTGTTTAATAGTTTAAAATTGCTCATCCCTTGTTTTTCTGGTATTCAACTCAAATGATAGTAATAGGAGAAACCCAACCAACAACTAATGTGAGGGATAATGAGATGACTACCCAAATGAGATGTGAAAACTAATAGGTGAAATAATTTTGATCGTAATGATGCAAATTTCATAACTCACTAAACTTTTTAACACAATTTTGAATGAGGAGGAATACCTAAGTCCCCCTAAGAAAAAACATGTTGTGATTGACACCGTTATGTGACAATGTCCTATAAATTTCAATGGATATTATGATCCATTAATTGGGGAACAATTGGTCTACTATATCTTGGTGACATTATACATCCTTCAATTCTCTATGAAAGAGAAGGACATATTTGATGTTTATTGTAAGGATGAGTTGATCAAAAGTTGAAATTGGACCAAAATATAAATCATTAGGATGTGATCGTAGTAAAGAAGTGGAAGGAATTTTGGTAAAAACATTTTTTAATTACTTTCCTCACACACATTGATATAAAATTTAGTGAGACATTGATTTCCTCCTGAAAAATTAAGATGAATCCATACGAGCATATGAGTAAAACTTCAGAATACATTCATGATACCCCTATATCTTTTCTGTTACACACATAACTATGTTTAATGTGTCGTTGTTTGGCATAAGTCAAGTCTATTAACATCCATGGATGTTTTGGAAATTTAAATCTACTATGAAATTTAATGAAGTTCACTTAATATTTGAAACAATGATCAATGAATATCAAGGAAATCATGGTGATAATAAGTGGAAAATGGATTTTTGTTCTAGAATTATAATGGAGAAATTTAATGGTGGAAATAAATCATAGAATACCACTTTTTAAAACTATAGGAATACGCATCTCACAGATTTCCAACAGGGGATGAGTAAATTCATTAGATGTGGGAAGAAAGGTAATATTTCTAGCAATTACGGAAGAGAGAATCCCACCAATGGGATGAAAAAAATTAATAGTCCATTCAACCCCCACACTAAAATCAAATGATTTGAGTATAATGAATAAGGACACTATGAAAATATATTACCTAAGATAAGTGTCATAAACAATAGCCAATGAAAACATCCTATTATTGCTAAATAGCAATGGAAATCTGTTGTCATCATAACTAATATAGGGGATCCACAAATTAAAGGGGTGATAGTATTTATAGTTATTCATTCAATCATAGTGAATGTATGTTTTTATTTGTGTTCTAGGAATTATTTTCTATCACGCATGTTTAGTTGAAATATTCAAAAACCACCTCAATACATGGAAGTCGAGTTGTCAATGGAGATGAAACATGTGACCATTATTACATTTCACGTATAAAACTCCCCCCATCAAAATTTGTGGATTAAAATTCCCATAAAAACTTCTTATTATACCGTTAGTGGAATTTGATGATATTCTTGGAATGGATTTTCATTTCATACATATTGTATACGTAAATTTTCAAGATAAGGAAATAACCCTATATATTGAAAATCACCCCTCAATTATATACAGGTTAAAGGAGAATGACAAATATAATTTGGTATCATCATCTCAAACTTCAATATTTTTTCCTTATGATAAATAATTTCAAGATAAAATGACTAACACTATGGAAAATATCACCATAATGGACAAGTACACTATGATAGAATTTGGGGGTGTGTTTTCCAAAACAATTCTTAGTCTTCCTTGCAACTGGTGAGTTTGAATTCTTAATCGAACATATACATGGATATTTTCTTATATCCAAGAACCCATATATATTGGTTTTTTTAAACATTTTCATCTAAATAGTAAACTATTGGTTATTGTAGATTAAGGCTTCATTCTCCCTTGTTCTAAATTATGGGGTGCACTGATCCTCTTCATCAACAAAAAGGATGGGTCAATGCACCTCTTTATTGATTATTGTGAGCTCAATAAGATCACAATAATGAACAAGTATCATCTTCCATATATCTATTACTTGTTCTATCATCTATGTAGAGCATAGTATATATTTAAGGTTTATATTTCTTCTGGACCCCATCAAGTAAAGGTTAAGGTGGAGGATATGCCTAAGACTACATTTAGTATATGGTATGGTCTCTATGAGTTCCTAGTGATTCAAAAAAAATTGTTATGCACATCATATAAGAGTGTTTTTTGATTTCCATGCCCATATTGAGTAATCTCCGCATATATACTTTTTGACCACAATACATCTTCTTTATTTTAGGATGGATTTGCTAAGACAACCTGCTGGGATCCCACTTTTTGATCACAAGGATGGTTCTCCAGGTAAAAAAGATTTAGTATGTGGGAAATTACCCGAGATATCACCTCCGGGAGGGTTACCATCTATACATCCACACACTGAGTAGTATCTAGTGTTGGAAGTTCCAATTAGTATTCAGGTAGAATGAATCACTACATTAGTTCTGTAGGTAGTGGCATCCTATATGTAACATACCAAGTAAGTAATGAATAATAGATATTTTTATCTATGTCTATTTATGAATTAGATAGTGTTTTAGAGGCTTAAAATGAGAATAAATACAATCTTAAGCATGGAATACACTAATATTTTTAAAAGATTGTTTTACTGCCTTTTGATGGAAAACCATTTTTAAATCGAACATTTGACAATTTTATAATATTTATTTTACAAAATAAACATATTATTTATTATTGGGACATTGAAATTTACATTGGATAAATTTTTGGTATTTTTCTGACAATGTTCAATTTTTAATAAATAGTGAAAAATACTGCATTTTACATAAAAATTGCTTTTTCATCTAATTTAATTATATGGTTAGACTATCTTTTTAAATTGTCTTAAAGTTTAATATGAATATATTTTTACCATTTAATCCAATGGTGGTCATTATGATTAATTTCACTTTGTAATTGGGCATAAACTAATGCCAAAAGTTTTATAGATATTGTTTAAAAAAAACCCGCTATTTGTTTTGGCAACGAGAATTATTTTTAAATAAATTATTGAAATTTATGTGTTTGGAATTTGGTAAAATGTATTATATATTTATAATCATAATGTCCAAATTATGTAATCAATACTCTTTTGTTTTTGGACATTATTAATAGTAACGACGGTAATTATCTTTAATTATCTTGATTAATGAGTAATCGGGTAGTTAAGGCTAATAAAATAAAATCATAATAATAAAAAATGACCCCAAAATGTGTCCTAATGCTACTTTTTGTCTCATGGATGACCATGGGATTCCTTGTGCCAAACTTGGGGACCCCATGGAATCACTTTTGTATGAAAGTGACTTTGTATCTTTTTATTGTTTAAGAAAGTCAAATATAACAAAGAAATTATCACCTAAGAAAAAACATTTTTTATTTTGTCTACATAAATGATATTTTGGACTATAAATATTAATTGAAAAGCTAAAAATATTTCATACATCATAGTATTTTTTTCATAATTTTTAGACATTTTATAAATTAAATTATTTATGACATCATGATGATGCCGCGATCACCTCATTATTTAAATATTTAAATAAAATAAAATGATAATGTAAAATATAAGGCCTACAGCTGTCAAAGTCCTATTGGATGAGTATATTTCGAACCCTTATCACCTTATCCTAGAAATACATCAATTTGGGACGTTTAAAATCCGAAAATAATTTGAAAATAAAGGAACATTTTGTTACTTTCCAAGAGTGTCCCTCCTCTCCTCTTATAAAAGGCCCCCACCACTACCTCCTTACCCACACCTATCAAGCCTTTGTCTTGGCCAAACCCTAATAATTTTGTCTCTCCACATCCCTATATTACTCCTTGAATCCTTAATTTGGGCAGAAGTCTTCCTATGGAAGCCTTTGAGCTCAAATCAAAAAGAGTTACTTGATTTAAAGGTAGTGTCTTCTCTTGTGTTCTTATGTCTTATTTTTCTTCTCCAACCACCTAAACTATTTTTATTCATTTCTTTTGTAACAAATCCAGTATCTTAAATATACTATAATGTCTTTATAATAAGCATTCCAGCTACACTTACACACACCTACATATAATGGTTAAAGAACATATCGTTTCTGTGGATGCTGAATTTCTGCCTCATGAAACGATGAATGTTCAATATTCTTCTAACACCTTCAAAGGTGGCCATTAAGATGTCACTATATTTATATATGATATATAATATGTTTATTTTTTCCTTAATGTTCTGTATTTTTAATTTATTGAATACCTTTATGGCTTCCATTATGGGTATACACGATATCTTCATTTTAGGAAATGCGGACTACCGCCCCCTCAATGTGATTTGATTCATTAATACCATATGTGGTACGTATAAAGGATATATTTAATGATATAATATATGATACCATACTGGAATTATAATACTATTAGGTATCATTATTTTTTAATTCCATTAATGTATGATATAGAAATGAAAGTAGCGTTCATGCGTACGTACGACTTACCGTCTCCATGAACTGTGCATTTCATTTATTATCCCCAAATGTAATGTACTATTATAAGTAAATATATATAATGTATATTTATGATTTATGTTACATCTAAATGATGAATATAATTCTGGAATTAATATATAAAAATCTCTCATTTAGTTTTAATTCCATTAATATGACATAGAAATGAAAGTAGCGTTCATGCGTATGTACGACTTACCGTCTCCATGAACGGTGAATTTCATTTCTTACCTCTAAATGATTATGTAATATTATAAATGCATGTATATACTGGATATATATGATATATATGTCATCTACATCATGAATATAATTCTTGAGATAATGGATATTTGACTACATGAACAACTTGTAAATATAAGAAGTTCATTTTTGACTCAAGTACCAATGATCGTTAAAAAGACCGTTATAAACATAAATAATAATATAGTGTTCATGACATAGTAATAAATGATATAAATGGAATAATGAACTTGAAAAATGTTCTTAAGCAAGTAGAAATTAACTCAAGTTTATTATTCAGGAGATTAAAGAACGATCAAGTCAAGTCGGATACGAGGTAAGGGACTTCGTCTCAATATCCATTCATTGAGGCATATTTTGTTTTATACACAACTTTCACTTAAACGGTGTATAAACCCCTTTTAATTTTATTATTTTTCAAATGGAATATTTTTTTATACGAAGCATTTTACAAAACGACAAAAGGAATGTTTTTTTTTTGTCGTACGTATGCGGCGACAACGACTTCTCCGCCGCCATGACCATTATTTGAGTTTTGGCATCCTCTACAATCCATACATTTTTTTAAATGAAAAATAAATACCATGTTTTACTTTTTCTTTATTTTGGTATTTAAAATGGTTTTCATAATGTTTTTTATATCAATGTGTTGTATTGATATATTGTGATTGAAATGTGGAAATGTTATGTTTCCTTTATGCATTTATTATGTGGTACGATTATGTTACGGTTCATGGGCATTGCTATGAAGATGGGTGGTTCCGTGATAATCTAAGGGAGGGTGAGCCCGATAGAGGTCTCCAATGCATTGGGTAACACAAATGTGTTAAACATTAAGGTTTCTCCGAAGAGATTTAGGGAATATACTGTGATGGGTATTCGAAACGTAACCAAGAGTGTTACTACCTATGTAAGAATGTTATGAATGCCTCAAGTTACCTTTATGCCTTATGATTTATATGATTTATTCATGATTTGATGAGGTATGTTAAAGTGATTATGTTTTATGAGTAGAGATGATTTCATTGATTCTTTTGTATACATGTACTCATGTTTCCTTTCCATATTTTTATAACCCTTACTAAGCTTTTTATGCTCATCCCATGTTCTTGAAATGTTTTTCACAGGTCAATGGAAGGGTACATGATATGATGATAGTGTCAAGGAAGTGTCAAGAAAGAATCCATGTTTTATTTTAAATATGTTTCTGTTGATGGGAAAAAATGAATACTATCTTTTATTCTAACCACTTTGTTTAAATGTGGGATGTAATGCATGTTTTATGATCTAATTCTATAAAAATATATACCTAAAAAGATCCTCAAGGTGTATTCTTGAAATATCTCAAGATTAAGTAATGTTTAAGGCTGGGGCCTTATAGTTGGTATCAGAGGATGGTTTAGATAACATTAGGATATATAATTATATTAAATGATTATCCAAAAATATTGTTATTATGGTCAAATTGAAATGATATAGAATTTGATGATTACCATGTTTCTTCATCTAAGACATGTTTGTTCAGAATGGTTTTCCATAGAGGAAATAGGGAAGTAGTGCTGGGAAGGCATACAGAAGGAAATAACCTTCCGAATCAGCATCCTGAGATGGTCAGAATTGGAACTGAACCATTTTTTGCAGTAATGGCGCAGTTGACTCAAGCGATAAATGGTGGTGGTATCCATGCATGAGATCATCCAGATCAACCGCAGAGGAATATGTCAGTGGTGGAACATTTCATGAGGCAACATCCCCCATCATTCAGAGGATCATCCGACCTTATTCTAGCTGAAGGTTGGATTAAATCACTAGATAATATTTTCGATGTCATGGGGTGTTCAGACAATCAAAAGGTTAGTCTTGATATTTACCGTTTGGAGGGTGAAGCAGATCAGTGGTTGTCGATGGTTAAAAATATCTGGGACGCTGATGAGATTGATTCTCTTGACTCGGATGAATTGAAATGTATGTTTCTTGAGAAGTATTTTCCTAAGTCTGTTCAACTTAGGATGGAAAAACAATTCTTCAAATTGAGGCAAGAGTAAGACTCAGTGGCTTCCTATCAAGAAATGTTCACTCTATTGGCAAGGTATGCTCCAAATTTTATTCGAGACCTTGATAGTAAAATCAATCATTTTTACTCATGATTAATGGCAAAATATCGAAGGGAATTAGATTTTCATGATTTAAAAAGTTATGAAAAGCTTGTTCGATGTGCTGAGAAGTTGGAAATAGAGTTTTCCGATGATCAACTGTTCTATAAAACCAACAGATGAAGAGACCGAGGTGGCAGGAGAAAGGAAAGAATTCTTCAAAAAGGTCTGATGGTAAGAAAAATATGTTTTCAGTTTGTGATAAATGTGGTAAAAGGCGTGCTGGGGAATGTCTTCTGAATTCTGTAAAGTTCTACCGATGTGGTAAGATGGTACATAAGGCTTGTGATTTCACTGAAAAAGATCAAGGTGATGGTAAGTCCAAATTCGATTTACAGTTAGTGAAATGTTTTAAGTGCAATGAGATGGGTCACTATGAAAACCAGTGTCTGACAAAGAGCTTGAGTGATGGGAAGTAGTTATACTACAAGCAGGAAGGGGTGGTGAAATCCTTTGCAACTACTTCAGCAGATGTCGGGCCATCAAATGAAGTTGTATCAGTTACTTTGTTTGTTTTTTCAGATTATGCCAGTGTGTTTTTTGATTCGGGGTCTACACATTCTTTCATCTCTGAAATATTTTCTAGTAAAATGGGAATACCATCTCAAGAAATGACTCCTGAACATGTGGTAAAAACACCTGGGGGAAATGTTGAGGCAAAAATAATTTATAAGAATCTTCTTTATCCTTATCCGTTGAAAGAACCTACTTTCAAACCTTACTATTTTACCTCTAGTAGAGTTTTATGTTATCCTGGGTATGGATTGTCTCTCTATTTACCATGCTATGATTGAATGTATAGCTAAAGAAGTTTCTTTTCAGAACGTCTTTCAGTTTTTGTACAAGAACAAACCCTTACTATTGATAACATATCATGAGTCTGAGAAACTTTTAAAAGATGGAAATGAATGTTACCTTGCACACATTGTCGAAAATAAAGAACTATTCAGATTAATGATGTGCCAGTGGTAAATAAGTATCCTGATGTTTTTCCTGATGAGTTGCCTGAAATAATACCAGATCGGGAAGTTAGATTTAAAGTTGACTTAGTTCCTGATGCTAAGACAATTTCAAAACCCCCTTATCGAATGGCTCAAACTGAACATTTATAGTTGAAGGAGAAATTGCAAGTTTTATTAGAGAAAGGTTTCATTCGACCAAGAACATCACCATGGGGTGCTCCTATTTTATTTGTTAAAAATAATGATGGTTCTATGAGAATTTGAATTGATTATAGAGCCTTGAATAACATCACTGTTAAGAAAAAATATCATTTGCCTCATATCGATGATTTGTTTGATCAGCTTCAGGGAGCTCAGTATTTTTCAAAGATTGACCTGAGATCGGGGTACCATCAGTTGAAGGTAAAGGATGTAGATATTCCGAAGATAGTGTTCCGTACAAGATATGGCCATTATGAATTTGTAGTAATTCCTTTTGGGATAACCAATTCACCTACTGTATTCATGGAAATAATGAATAGAATTTTCCATGAGTTCTTGGATAAGTTTGTGGTTGTTTTTATTGATGATATTTTGGTGTTTTCTAAAAGTAAAGAGGAGCGTGAATGAAATTTAAGGGTTATTTTTCAAACCTTGAAAGAAAATATATTGTATGGGAAATTCAGCAAGTGTGAGTTTTGGTTTCAACAAATTTCTTTCCTTTGTCATAATGTTTCTAAATATGGGATAACTATTGATCCTACAAAAACAAAGGTTGTGGAAGAATGGTCAATACCCACAAATGTAACTGATATTCGTAGCTTCCTTGGTTTGGAAACCTATTACCGAAGGTTTGTTAGAAATTTTTCACAGTTATCCAGTCCAATGACTAAACTAACTCAGAAGGGTGTTAAGTTTATCGGGACAAAATAATGTGATGATTGTTTTCAGGAACTGAAAAGAAGATTGGTGAATGCTATAGTTTTGGCACTACCTTCAAGGAATGGGGAGATTGTTATATACAGTTATGCTTCATTGAAAGTACTTGGTTGCTTCCTAATGCAGAATGATCAGGTAATTTCTTATGCTTCACGTCAGTTTAAAACTCATGAGGTAAATTATCCTACACATGATTTGGAATTAGCTGTTGTTGTTTTCGCTTTAAAAATTTGGAGGCTTCATTTTTATGGAGTAAAGTGTGAAATATATACCGATCAAAAAAGTTTAAAGTATATATTCACTCAGAAATAATTTAACATGAGACAGAGGAGATGGCTAGAATTAATCAAGGATTATGATTGCACAATTCATTACCATCTTGGAAAAGAAAATGAAGTGGTTGATGCTTTGAGTCGAAAGAGTAATGCTTCATTAACAATGTTGCATTTGGAACGTGATACATTGGTTAAGGATTCGATGAACTTTGGAATAGAAGTTGTTGGTACCAGATGTCCTTATGTTTTGTTTCAGGTATCAGTGAAATATTCTCTATCACACAGAATCAAGCAAGCACAGAAGCAAGACAGTGAGTTGCAGAAAAAGGTAGAGCTGGTTCAGAAGGGTAAGTTTCCTGAATTCAACGTTGATAATGATTGTGTTTTGAGATTTGGGAAGAGATTGTGTGTGCCTTGTGATTTACAGTTGAAGAGAGAGTTGTTATGTGAAGCTCATAGTTCTACTTTTTCGGTTCATCCTGGCAGTACTAAGATGTATAGAGATCATCGGGAGTATTAATGGTGGGATGGAATGAATAGAGATATTGTTGATTTTACTGTGAAGTGATTGACATGTCAACAGGTTAAAGCAGAGGGACAGTTACCAAAAGGGATGCTTCAGCCATTACCAGTGCCAGAGTGGAAATGGGAAAATATATCCATGGACATTTTTGTGGGATTATCGAAGAAATCTCGAGGTAATAATGCAATCTGGGTTATTGTTGATCACTTTACTAAATCTCCTCATTTCCTTGCTATACGAGATACTTTTTCCCTATATCAACTTTCCCGTTTGTATCTTAAAGAGATAGACATGTTACATGGAGTTCCTCTCTCCATTGTAGCTGACTGTGATCCCAGGTTCACTTCTATCTTTTGGAAAGGCCTTCAGAAGTCATTGGGTACTGAATTAAATTTCAGTACATCTTTTCATCCTCAATCAGATGGGCAATCAGAATGAATAATTCCAACATTGGAAGATATTCTACGTGCTTGTTCGATGGATTATCAGGGAAGTTTGGACCAACATCATTCTTTGGTTGAGTTTTCATATAATAACAGTTTTCATTCCATTATACAGATGGAACCATTTGAGGTGTTATATGGGAAGCGGTGTCGAACTCTAGCTTTCTAGGATGAAGTGGGTGAAAGGAAGTTGATGGGACTATAATTGGTAGAAGATTTGGTAGAAAAAGTTCAGCTGATACAGAAACACATGAGAACAGCTCAAATCAGGCAGAAGCGTTATGCGGACAACAGGATGAAGGATCTCTCTTTTGAGGTAGGTGATCATGTTTTTCTCAAAGTATCAACATGGAATAGTGTGATGCGATTTGGTAAGAAAGGAAAGTTGAGTCCAATGTTTATTGGACCATATGAAATTCTGGAGAGAGTTGGATCAGTTTCATACCGAGTGGATTTACCTCCGAATTTATCTCAGGTACACAAGGTTTTTTCATGTTTCGATGTTGAGAATGTATATGCCAGATCCATCTCATGTTTTGAGTCCAGAAGTAGTTCAGTTGGAAGAGAATCTATCTTATGAGGAACAACCGGTCCAGATTCTAGACCACAGGGAGCAAGTGTTACGGAATAAGGTGATTCATCAGGTAAAGGATTTGTGAAAAAACAACATGATTGAAGAGGCAACATGGGAATCTGAAAATGCAATGAGGGATAAATACCCCCACTTCTTCGATAATTAATTAAATTACGGGGACGAAATTTTCTAAAGGGGGGAAGTATGTAACATACCAAGTAAGTAATTAATAATAGATATTTTTATCTATGTCTAGTTATGAAATAGATAGTGTTTTAGAGGCTTAAAATGAGAATAAATCCAATCTTAAGCATAGAATACACTAATATTTTTAAAATATTTTTTTACTGCATTTTGATGGAAAACCATTTTTAAATCAAAATTTTGAAAATTTTATAATCTCTATTTGTCAAAATAAACATATTCTTTATGATTGGGACATTGAAATTTACATTGGATAAATTTTTTGTATTTTTCTGACAATGTTCATTTTTAATGAATAGTGAAAAATACTGCATTTTACATCAAAATTGCTTTTCCATCTAATTTAATTATATGGATAGATTATCTTTTTAATTGGTATTAAAGTGTAATCTGAATATATTTTTACCATTTAATCCAATGGTGGTCATTAGGACTAATTTCAATTTGGAATTGGGCATAAACTAATGCCAAACGTTTCATATATATTGTTTCAAAAAAACCCCGCTATTTGTTTTGACAACAGGAATTATTTTTAAATAAATTATTGTAATTTATGTTCTTCAAATTTGGAAAAATGGATTACATATTTGGAATCATAAGGTCCAAATTATATAATCAATACCGTTTTGTTTTTGGACTTTATGAATAGTAACGACGGTAATTATCTTTAATTATCTTGATTAATGAGTAAACGGGTAGTTAAGGATCATAAAATAATATCATAATAATAAAAAATGACTCCAACATGTGTCCTAATGCTACTTTTTGTCTCATGTATGACCATGGGATGCCTTGTGCCAAACTTGGGGACCCCATGGAATCACTTTTGGGTGAAAGTGACTTTTTATCTTTTTATTGTTAAAGAAAGTTAAATATAACAAAGAATGTATCACCTGAGTAAAACATTTTTAATTTTGTCTAAATAAATGATATTTTGGACTATAAATATTAATTGGGAATCTAAAAAGATTTTCTACATAATAGTATTTTTTCATAATTTTTAGACATTAAATAAGTTAAATTATTTATGACATCATGATGATGCAGTGATTACCTCATTATTTTAAGATTTAAATAAAATAAAAAGTTACTGTAAACTCTAAGACCTACACTTGTCAAAGACCTATTGGATTATTATATTTCGAACCCTTATCACCTTATCCTAGAAATAAATCAATGTGGGACCTTTAAAATCCGAAACTCATTTGAAAATAAAGTAACATTTTGTAACTTTCCAAGAGTGCCCCTCCTCTCCTCCTATAAATGGCCCCCACCTCTACCTCCTTAACCACACCTCTCAAGCATTTGGCTCGGCCAAACCCTACTCAATTTGTCTCTCCACATCCCTCTATTACTCCTAGAAGCCTCAACATGGGCATAAGTCTTCCCAAGGAAGTCTTTGAGCTCAAATCAAAAAGAGTTACCCAATTTAATGGTAGTGTCTTCTCTTGTGTTCTAATGTTTTATTTTTCTTCTCCAACCCCATAAACTCTTTTTATTCATTTATTTTGTAATACCTACAGTATATTCAATATACTAGGATGTTTTTATATGAATAATTCGAGCTACACTTACACACACCTACATCTAATGTTTAAAAAACATGTCGTTTCTGTGGATGGCGAATTTCTGCCTCACGAAACGATGATTGTTCAATATTCTTCTAACACCTTCAAAGGTGTCCATAAAGATGTCACTATATTTATATATGATATATTATATTTTTATTTTTTCATTAATATTCTTTATTTTTTATTTATGGCATACCTTTACGGCTTCTATTATGGGTATACGCGATATCTTAATTTTAGGAAGTGTGGACTACCACCCCCTCAAAGTGATTTGATTCGTTAATACCATATGTGGTACGTATAAAGGATAGATTTAATTATATTCTATATTATACCATACTGTTATTATAATACTAGTATTTATAATTATGTTTTAATTCCATTAAAGTATGAGATATAAATGAAAGTAGCGTCCATGCGTACGTACGACCTACATTCTCCATGAACGGTGCATTTCATTTCTTATCCCCAAATGTATTGTACTTTTATAAGTACATATATATATTGGATATATATGATTTATGTTACATCTAAATGATGAATATAATTCTGGAATTAAAATATTCAAATCACTCATTTAGTTTTATTTCCATTAATATGACATAGAAATGAAAGTAGCGTTCATGCGTACGTATGGCTTACTATCTCCATGAACGGTGCATTTCATTTCTTACCTATAAATTATTATGTAATATTATAAATGCATGTATATACAGGATATATATGATATAAATGGCATCTAAATAATGAATATCATTCTTGAGATAATGGATATTTGACTACGTGAACAACTTGTAAATATAAGAAGTTCATTTTTGACTCAAGTACCAATGATCATTAAAACGAACGTTATAAACTTAAATAATAACATAGTGTTCATGACATGGTAATAAATGATATAAAATGAATAATTAACTTGAAAAAGGTTCTTAAGCAAGTATAAATTAGCTCAATTTTATTATTCCAGAGATTAAAGAACGATCAAGTCAAGTTGGATACGAGGTAAGGGACTTCGTCTCAATCTCCATTCATTGTGGAATATTTTGTTTTATACAAAACTTTATTTTATACGGTGTATAAACCCCGTTTACATTTATGTTTATTCAAAAGGAATGTTTTTTTTACGAAGCATTTTACTAAACGGCAAAAGGCATGTTTTTTTGTCGTACGTTTGCGGCGACAACGACTTCTCAGACGCCGTGACCATTATTTGAGTTTCGACTTCCTCTACAAGCCATAACTTTTTTTTATAAAGAAAAATAAATACCATGTTTTACTTTTCATTTATTTTGTTATTGAAAATTTTTTTCATAATGTTTTTTATGTCAATGTGTTGTATTGATATCTTGTGATTGAAATGTGGAAATGTTATTTTTCCTTTATGAATGTATTATGTGGTATGATTATGTTATGGTTCTTTGGAATTGTTATGAAGACGGGTGGTTCCGTGATAAACTAACGGTGGGTGAGACCGATATAGCTCTCCAATGCATTGGGTAACGCGAAGGATTTAAACGTTAAGGTTTGTCCAAAGAGATTTAGGGAATATACTGTGATGGGTATTCCAAACGTAACCAAGAGGGTTACTCCCTACGTAAGAATGTTATGAATGCCTCAAGTTACCTTTATGTATTATGATTTCTATGATTTATTCATGATTTTATGAGGTATGTTAATGTGCTTATGTTTTACGAGTAGAGTATGATTTCATTGATTCTTATGTATACATGTATTCAAGATTCCTTTTCATATTTTTAAATCTCTTACTGAGCTTTTTATGCTCATCCCATGTTCTTGAAATGTTTTTCACAAGTCAAGGGAAGGGTACATGATATGATGATAGTGTCAAGGAAGTTTCAAGAAAGAATCCATGTTTATTTTAAATATGTTTATGTTGATGGGAAAAAATGAAAACTATATTTTAGTGTAACCACTTTGTTTAAATGTGGTATGTAATTCATGTTTTATGACCTAATTCTCTAAAACTCTAATCCTGAAAATATCCACAGGGTGTATCCTTGAAATATCGGAAGATTAAGTAATGTTTAAGGCTGGGGCCTTATACTATATTTCTGGGTGAGCTAGACCCCCATGTGTTTGAGGCTGTGATATACGTAGTCACTCAAGTTTTCTACCTTATTAGGATTCCTATATATAATATGAGGTTCCTCACTGTGAGTATTATTTAGGGGTGTTTTTTATGATGGTGGAGTTTAGTGACACAGTAACACGATGAGATAGCTCTCTCCAAATTATATTTCAATCATCTATTCATAGGTGGAGTTTTATTTGGACATATTGTGATGAGTGATATCAAAAGAGCTTATACGTCTATAGTATGGAACTATGACAATTAAATATTATACAAAAATGATTAATGACATCTTACAACACTCCATGGATATGGTTTTAGATCCTTTATTTTGAGAACATACATTTAAGGGATTCTTATGTCAGGGTAACAAGGATTAAATAATACATCTCTATATTCAAACCTATTATGGTGTGCTTAATTGGGGCTTGGTTGTGGAGAGATTCTTAGAAGATTAGGAACAGAAAGTGGGTGCTAGTTTTGGGAACAAAGGAGTTGAGACCTCAGTAGTCGGTAGTTGATGGCAGTCAAAGGGATTTAGGCATGTTAGAGTCTTATGAAGATGATCCCAATATAGAGGATCATTGGTGCTAGGCTATTAATATGGCTTGAGTCACCCATGGTAGAGGAGGTGTTTCTCCTATGTTGATCGAGGTAATATTTCATGAGATTTTATGACCTGACATACATCTGATCATGATATGGTAGAGTGACTACTAAGGTGGAAAAGAAGCCAGGATCGAGGTTGACCGTAGGGTTAAGTACTTGGAATAGGGTTTGATTGAGCATTAGGAGGTGGTCATATTTTTGAATTATTACAACCAGTTCCCCTATGTGGTTTATGCTAGTCTTAGGGCTATGGTGGTCAGGGATGAGGACAACAGCTGGATATGAATTCCTATGGCATCAAAGTTCCAAGGATGATACGAGAGGTTGGATCTCTCTCTTTTCTACCTTATATAAATTATTTATTGACATATTTTTTATTCATTCCTTTATTTCCACATGTCTAGTTTGACACTTGGAGGTCATGGTTAAGCCTTTGGATTGACCATTGATCATTGAGACTCTAATATGAAGTGAATCAGCGATTGCACACTTATGCTAAATGTGTGATAGAATACTTGGAGGTGATAGTTACTATGGGATCTCATTATAGCATCAATGAGGTCTTATGAGTTCATATTAGTTATGGAATGGTTATCCATAGTTCATGACCATATTGTCTATTTTAGGAGGAGGATGTGGTTTGTCGTTTGTGATGGGATAATGATTTCCAATGTGGAGTATAAAATCCCTTGGTGGAGTATGATTCACTCAAGCATATGATAGTTTATATTATTACAAACCAGTTAGATATCACGAATATTGGAGAAGTGAATGATATGGGATACCAGTTACCTATAGTGGTGGTGGTGTTTATATATATCTTTCCTGAGGACATTCCAATATTACCTCCCTGTCGAGAGCTAGAAGTCTACATTGAATTACACCCTACAATTTCCCTCATATCTGGACTAGTATATCCAATGTGCACCCAAAGATTCATTAGGAGAGGGACAAGTTATAGTATTTGTAAAAGAAGGAATTTGTGAGATCCAGTGTTTCCCCCTGGGCTGCCACAAAGTTGTTCGCCAAAAAGTGGGAAGGAGGTTGAGGTTGTGTGTAGATTACCAAGGTCTGAACCATGTGATCAGGAAGAATAAGTATCTACTACTAAGTATCGATGACCAAATTGGTATGTTGAGAGCAGTGTTATGGTTCTGGATGATTTAAACAGATCATTTTATCACCAACTTAGAGTATAGGATGATGAAATATTGAATAAAACATTAAAATGTCATTATAGTCACTATGAATACTTGTTGATGCACTTCGCTGTGAAAAATGACCAAGAAGTGTTCATGGGATTCATGAACAATATATTATAGCCTTTCTTGGACATTTGTTGGGTATTCTTCATCAAGGATATCAATGTTTACTCTGTTTACAAGGAGGATCATGTGATGCACTTGGGGATGTTCCTCAAAAACATTTGAGATCACTATATTTATGCGAATCTCTAGGAGGGTTAGCTTAATATTTTATAGGTCCATTTTCTAGGAAACATCATCTTAGAGGCATGATTGCTAGTGGACCAAGTTAAGGTTGTTATAGTTATAGCTTTGGATCCATCCTTGAGTTTATTAAGGTGTGAGCCTTCCATGGGTTGGTATGATACTATCAATGTTTTTTACTCAGTTTCTCTAGAGTGACATCACCCTTGATGGATTGGAACCGAAAGGGTGACCATTAATGTAGAAAGAAGGTTCAAGATGTTATTTAAAAATTTGAGGCAGAGGATGATAACTACTCCAATGATTATATTTCAAGAGGATGGTGTCGAGTATGTAGTGTTCTACGATGCATCAGGAACTGGGCTTGGTTATGTTCTCATATATAGGAAAGCAGTGATTTCCTATGGTTCACATGATTTTACACCACCTTAGTAGAACTACATGGCCCATGATCATGAATTTTTAGCGGTAGTATTCACACTAAATATGTGGTGACACTACCTGATTAGTAAGAAATATATCATTTACACTAAATACAAGTGTCTAAACTATATCATATCTTAGAAGGATTTTAATTTAGATAAATGATATGTATAGAGTAAATCAAATAAAATTAATTTGATATTGATAATACTACTTTGATGGGGAACATTATAGAACATTATCTCAGCAATAGATCTTTTTCTTAGTTGTTGGAAGTTGAATAAAGGTTGTTTTCATCAGTGAATTTGTCCTAAATGGACAAGGATGGTGTTTCATATCTTTTATAGACAGTTTTTTCCCACCACTTTTACAACTTTTCAAGGATGTTCAGCATGAAGATACCAATTGTTAGGCTATATGGACTCAGATGTCCTATATACATTCTCTTGATGGATATTCTGAAGGAGGAGATAATTATATAATTTTGAGAGGACATATGATAGTACCATTGACATTGTGGGAGAATGAAATGTGATAGTTTCATACATCACCTTTTATGGTATATCTTTCTATGAAAAATATGTATTAGGACTTATGATTTCAGTTTTGGTGGCTATGCGTGAAACTTTTTGTTTCAAAATTTTTCTGTTGATGCTTCACATGTTTCAATTTTATGGACAAGCATCATGTTTTAGTGATTTTACCTCAACACCTATATATTCTAGAGTGGTATTGCGATACGATAACCATAATCATTGTTATGGGGTTACCATGTACATCCATGGGAAATGGTTCTATCTAGGTGATCATAGAACAACTCAGAGATTTGACCCACGTCCTAACCATTTGAAAGTTGAGTTCAATGGAGATAATTTGACTCTTATATATACCAGAGATAATATAAATCCTTGGAGTTCCATTGATGATAAATTATGACCATGATTCTCAATTTTGGATGGGATTATGGAGAGGATTATATGAGGCCTTTGGGACTCAGTTGTTGTTTGAGCACTATGTTTCTCCCCCAAACTGATGGCTAGTCTTATATGGCCATTTAGGTCATAGAGGAAGTTCTTTGGGAATGCATGTTAGTTGTTGTCCATATATGGAAGGATCAACTACCCTTGGTGGATATT
This sequence comes from Viscum album, assembly GCA_963277665.1. Classification (NCBI taxonomy): domain Eukaryota; kingdom Viridiplantae; phylum Streptophyta; class Magnoliopsida; order Santalales; family Viscaceae; genus Viscum; species Viscum album. The sequence goes on from OY728119.1 coordinate 2,130,024,000, forward strand.
TCATACAAAACTAGAAACCATTACCGCATTTTCATGGAACTATTCAAGGACTTTTATGACTTACCCTACATGTCACCACTTTGTTGGACAGCTCATGATGTGTCAGCACTCATGGGACCAGAGTTGGTGCAAGATATGATATGGATGGTTTAGGTCATCCAATAGTGGATCGGTACAACATAGATCCATCATAAGTCCTATGAAAACTAATGACAGAGCCCATTGGAGTTCTTGGTGTGAGGTTTTGTGTTTCTATGGGAATTCCCTCGATGTTGAGTATGATTATTTGACCTAGAGGGAATATTACCACCATGATTAATTGGACCATTATACCTAGAAATCTCAGTCAGAGGCAAGCCTCTGACTATTTATTAATAAAGAATAAAGCGTCAAGGAAGTGCAACAAGCCAGAAAAATAACTAGAGCTCGTCGAAATCATATGCATCATCACATCCATTATAAATTTCATCCTCCGTCGTAACCGACTCCCACTCTGAGCATTCCTAATTCTCAAGAACCTTGGCATATGTCCTTCACAGATTTAACTTCTGCAACGCTAAAAACTCCTTCAAGGACTGCATAGACCAACTTTCCATTGAAACAGAAGATCTAGTAGACACCAGCCTTGGAACAGAAGAGTAGTTCTTCCTCGTCCTTCATTGTGTTGGTATAGTTATATCACCCTCACTCTTATGCACCTTCATCCTACCATCCTGAATGACATTGCTATAGAAATTCCATAAAGCGCCACTATTAATTTCCTTGTCACTATCTGAGACGTCGCCCCACATTCAAGAGATGTTTACCTCTTGGTAACCCTCATTCAAGCCCCGATCCTACTGAACATGACTGTTGGGGTTAACCATGGCCAGACATTGTGGTTTCTCCACAATATTCTAAATTCCACTCTCTCTAATTTCATTCTTGTGGAATTCATGCTTTAACTTGCCACCTTCATGCTTTTTATCATTCTTCTATAAATGATAGGTCTCCACATTATCTAGTTCAAGAAAACGGTTACTAGTGGAAACCGTGATAAGAATTGCTTCAGCAACATCTGCCCTTCCTTGAATCTATTCAGCACAAGCGTCCTCCGCCTCTAATTCAGAGACAATTGATCCCACATTCTGTGCAGTCTGCACTTTCATCTGAAAATCCCCATGCACGTTGTTAATAGGGCTGATATCTTCATCTCGGACAATATCATGCCAAGGATTCTCAACATCCACTATCCGAACATTGGAAATTATCTCCTCCTAAACACCACCAGCAACCGATTCCACAGGATTTGAAAAGGAGCAGGCTATCCCTACATCTGCTTCCGAGTGACCAAGCCCACTCCCCTTGCATTCCCTCACAACACCTTCATATCCCTTATCCTGACAAACCGAAACAGATTGTATATCATCTTCAGACCTGCTGCTTAGATGGACTTGAGTCCAGCTCAAGAAATCTTGACCCCCTGCATCATCTACTCTCTGCATTCCAAAAGAAGATCCAATCATACCCTCACTCCCATCACCATTTTCTATCCTTAACTCCCTAGCACCAATAGCTAACACCACCTGACCATTGCCCATCATCTGCTCCTGGACCGCTTCCCACACATTCCCCTGAGAAACAATTTAGACATCATCATGTTGTGACATTCCAACACCTCCTTGCACATTACACTTGACCAAAAGATCCTCCCTTCATCTGCTAAACACCCTGGAGACCCGTTGATTCAGTTGATGACCCATGGCCTACTTCCCCTTCTGAGATCCAGAAACAGCCCCTGCAACCGCAGCACACACCACTGAAACGTTAACAGACCGCTCCTTCTCCACCGGCCACAACATCTACTACTCTCGACCCTTATCTTATCTACCCGCACCCAAACATCTTAATCCATCCTCTCTGCCTTTTTCAGAGGCCATTCCACTATCACCTATTTGGAGTACCCTGTGACCAGGACCCCTTCCCATAATTCTTGTAGCCCCCCGTCGACAAACAGTGGAAGAATGCCACAACCTCCTACAAGAAGAACAGTAATCTGTCAAACTCTAGTAGATCACACGCTGTTTATACCTATACTCCTCACCAATTGTTATCATTACATAATAAAACGGTGTTCTAGACACATCCATCTCAACACACAGCCACTGATTAATAGGATGAAAAACTGCAGGTGTGCGACTGTCTGAGCAAAGATACCTACCTACCATGTTTCTGAGCATTTTCAACACAGAAGGATTTTGGAACAGTAGCGGGAGATTGGGGAACCTGACCCAAATCATAGTAGAAGTCAGATCACAACTCATATGAAACTTAAACGACCATAAAAAAGAAAGAACCTGAAACCATCGCAACACCGGGGAGCCCTCGACAAGGTGCTGATGAGATCCTCCTCTGATGAAAATCGGATCATGATATGATTGTTTTCCAACAATCCCTCTATCACCCTTTCTCGGAGATCCCAAGATTCGAAGGCGAATCTATGAAAGGGGTCCACTGAAGGTCATCTCTACTTGAACCGCGCAACCAAGGTGAGATCCATGATAAGAGAGGTATCCGTGAACTCCGAGTTTGAAATCTGAAGATTCAGGAAACCATTAATGAGCTCCGGAACTTTTGGGCTCAGAACAGCTTTTGGGAACAGTGGATGAAATTTAGGGTTAGAGAAGGGACAGAAGGGGGCCACTCAATTCATGGCCTTCGAAGATCCCTCCCTTGCCGAGGGGGGTGGGACCGGCGTAGAAACTGTCATTGTCACCGAGAGAAGGACCCCCAGACTAGGGTTCTGACGCCGTAGTCCATATTCTAAGTCATCAAACGTGTTCTTAATTGGACCATTATACCTACTACACAGAGTTAGTGACAAATCGTAACTCATAGTACTTCCATTAAAGTGGGATAAGGTACACAACCTCTTCCACCTGTCTCAACTAAGGAGGTACATGCATGATTTGTCGCATGTTACCAACACGGGAAAACTAGACATCGAGGAAGGATAATCATTTGATGAGTTCTTTGTGGAGATCGAGAATCGATGGTAGAGGATCCATCATTGGTTGATTGATTCCCCTAGTGTATTTATGGTGACAGCATTGGAATCTTTAAGAGAGAGGACCTGGGTGTGGGATACACCGATGTGAGCTCAGTTCCCCTCATCATTTTTAGTAGGTTTTTCTATGTTTTTCATGAAAGGACCCAAGGAGGGTAAAATGTAATGAATCTAATTTTCCATGTATTTATTTTGGAAATAATATAGATTATTTTGGAGTAATTCATTTAGACAACATGAGATTTTGACACCCGATGTTCTTAAAATAAATTTCTGAAATATATTGAATATATTAAAATCACACACATACAATTTTCATGAAAAAGTTGAATAACTACAGATAGGGTCCTGAATCAAAAATTTGAGAGAACCGCTATGTTTATAATCTAATTTTCACCCTATAAAAAAATTACCATTATCTCTGTTGGGTATTTGTGAAAAATAAATAGTCAGAGCATAATTAATAATATTAAACGATATATTAATTTTTTTTATTCGACAAAAAACCCACTCCCCAATTTAAACATAGTTATTACTCTAACCCTATATTTGGCAACATAACCTATTAGTGGGGGGAATCATTACAGAGGAACATGTACATGAGATCTTGAAAAATTTTATTGGATCGAAGATCATGCACCAAAAAATTTCATGGATCTCATTAATGGAAATGTCGTACTATTCTCCATCAAAAAATGATCCAATCTCTAGGTAGTATGTTTGATTTTTCATTTACATTATGTTCTTTTATCTTAGTCCGTCATGGATCAATTCCAAGAAAAATAATTGATTCATGCATCTATGGTAGAATTAATAGATGTATTTATTTGGATTATTGATTTTCAACCCTTTTAATTCAGTCAAATCAATGATAATGGATTGGGGATGAACGAACAAAGGTTGATCTTCATTCATCAAATATTATGGTTTATGTATTCCTCCCATTTTTCCCTAAACCTTTATTATATACATTTTATTTTTCTTGTGGTTTGATGTTTACACTGTATTAGATCATAACATGACCATTATTCAGTGAAACCTATCAATATCGCAGGTATGGTTCATGATTGATGGTGTGATCGATGTGTTATGATAGTGGAGGTCGATCGAAGGATGGTTTGAATGAATTTCAAGTAACTCTTCATCATGGATTCGATGGAGTGGATACAGATAGTGCATGTGGTGTTTTCCATAATGGATTCAATGATCGGAATCCCGATCTCCCGTGATGGGTGTGTTGTCTAACCCCAAATCTATGATCTCATGTGAGGTCGCCAACATTGGTGTGTGTGGATGACGTGGAGGATGAACGCAAGGGTTCTAGAAATTCCCATGTTATATGGAATGTAATCCATAATTACAAACAATATGATACCATTGGATCCAGTGTTAGGGTTTACATAGAGAGTTTAATACCACACACCATGTAACCTTATCATATGCCAAGTGACACATACTCAACACCTAGGCATATAACTCTGATATTACATGGGAATGGGTTAGAATAAGTGAATGAACATAACCAGAGTACACATACACGACCAATGTAAAAGGACATGGTCCTGTGTACATGGGCATGGATGAACGACACAAACAGAGTGTCAAGAAATCTCTATATTCCATTTAGAATTTTTTCACACTGTGTATATTGTGATTTACTTGTTGTGTGAGGAAGGAGCATAAAGGTAGACGAGGCATTGGTTGGACACACAATGTACCCAGCGATATACACAGTGTACCCCTTTAGGTTATTTATATCCCTTCATTTATTTTTTCTGGACTAGTATTTTTTGAGCATGTTACCTTGGTCCATCCAATAGAGAGTAAAATGTGGCATTACTTACTCATCTCTAGATTATAATCCCCTTTGTATGTTGAGTCTTAGATTGAGTTCTTTGTGTCCCTCCACTACTACAAAACTGGTTTTAACTGCACCTAGCTCAATGCACTCATAAATCACCCAAAATTAGTGGTAATAAAAAATGACTAATAAAGGTGGCCCATGGGGTCTTTTATTATTGGTTTTTAGAAGAACTAATAACGACCCCCATTTATCAGTGATTTTTTATAGCATTGATAAATGGTATATTTCAAAAAATATATTATTCATTAAAAATATATTTATATATTTATATATTTATATTGAAATTAATATAATATATATTTTTAAAAATATGTTTTAGATCTAACAAAATTGGAATATACACTTAGTATATAAGGTGTTTAGTGATAATGGATTTTAAAATACCTAAACAATATTATTAATTATTATTTTTCTAATTACTATCAATTAGTAGTCATTTAATAATAGTTGGATGAAATAACAATTAAATTACTTAATGAATGGTCTATGTTATGTTGAAAACGTGACTTGAACTTCAAATGGACATAACTTTTGATTCAGGAGTCCATTTTCACTCTACCACCACATATAAAATTAAATATTGAGACAAAATATTTTCCATTGTACTTGGGGGGAACTCTGTTATAGATTTTTAGGTCAAAAGGCCCTAAGTTCCAATAAACTTAGTTTTTAGTCAGGGTATGAAATGTTTTTAACATTTGATGGAATTTTGGCCTGGTTTATGCTGGTCATATTGTATTTTTTCAGTAGATAATTAAATTATTGATACTTATTATAGTCATATTGATATTATAGTTTTATGTTTTATCATATTCCATAATTTAGTATTGTTTATAATTAAATAAATGAATAATTTTTTATTTTTACTTATAATAAATAACTTGTAAAAAAACATATACCAACATATTTATGTAAAGTATTATTTTTAAATATATAAAATAAATATTTGTTATTAATTTTATTTAAAGTAAAAAATTATGTTTTTTATTTACCTCATAAAAATGAATCAATCTGTATATATATACCTATACAAGTAATGTTTATATATAAATATGTATGTGTATCAATAAAAAAATATATATTAATATATAAATTCTAATATATATAAATAAATACATATTCTAAAAATATATTTTAAAAAATATCTAATAATTTTTTAAATTATAAATATATATTAATATATATATTAATATATATTTATAATTATACATATATATATATAATGTTTATATATATATATCCATGTATTAGTAAATATATGTATATATATATATATATATATATATATTTATATTATAGTATAGTATTTTTAAATGAATATAATATATACTATATTTAAATAAATATATGTATATATAATTTACATAAACACACACAAACATATAGTTTATAGATGTATTTAAAAATAAAAATATAAAAATATGAATGGACAATACATATATATATTTATATATAAAAATAAATAGAAATAAAATAAAATATATAATAATAATCTTGGTGTCGTGGTAAAGGCATTGGAGTTCCAAAGGAGTGGTATATAGATCAAATCCACGCACACACGAGAGGACGGAATTATGTAAAATGCTGGTAATGGGGGTGGGGAATTGTTGATAAAGTGTTTTTTGGTGAGTGGATGAAAATTAATGATAATGGGAGGTAAAAGAAGATAAAGGGTGTAGGGAATCACTGTTAGGAGCTTAGAGAGGTCGGAATAAAAAGAATCCCCCTTTATTAGTGCATTTTTAATACTATTAATTGGATGATTTATCAGAACTTCTTATGTTCATGGATAAAACCTTACCTTTAACCTCAATTTGGTAGTATATAATTTATAATCCATGATAATGGACCTTTACAAGGGCTACAAAAAGTTAATTTTTTTGTTCTTCTCTGTGATACTGAAGTTTTATCCTCTATCATTTTGTACCCTATGTGTTGTTTATGGAATCAACATGAACTCCTTGAGTAGGGAATTAATCCCCTATATAGTGAAACATTTGATTATTTTTCATTGGTTTATTGGGGTATGATCCCATGCATATCATGTAAACAAATACATTGTTCATGGTGTCCCACAGTGGTCCTAGGTGTGATCCACTATATTAGTATCTAGTTCTTATGAGTCTACTTATCTTTCTTGGGTAGGGCCCAAGGATTTTGACCTCTTGAATTACTGTCTCATATGATGGAATGGATCATGGGGTGGACTCTCGAGAAACTAGAATTGCTTCTAGAAGTTTCCTATATAAGGCAGTTTGGTTGTGACATCCTGAAGGCATGAGGTTCTACCTGAGTATATATGGGTTTTCTTATTACGAATTGATTGATATTTCATTGTTATCATCTGATTATTATAGATTCTTCATGTTTAGTGATTTTGGGTTGTTCTAATGGGTATTATTATACTCACCGCTACAATGGAATTTCCCACACATGTTGTATCTTAGGAAGATGATGTCCCATTGGATGGTGTCTTGAGAGGATAGGAAGTTGCTTTAGTGTAGCATATTCTAGAAAGATCGAGATGCTTTTCAGGTTAGTTAATTTAATAATAGTAACCCATTTAGGATAGTTTTGGTAAATCTATAGTTTTTTAGGTATTTTATTTGTACCTATTTATCCATTTCAATTCATTACATTCATACTATGATTGTGGGAAAATTGAAGTATGCCTGTATTGGATTCATGTTTTAATCATTTGAGCATTGTGTGGTCTTGGAGATGTGTGCTCTTGTATAGTTACAATAGGATAATGATCCCCATGTGTGAGATATTACTACTCTTAATTGGTATATATTCCTTGGCCTATTGGAAGTAGGATTATGGTAGTTTCGGTTAGTTCCTTTCTAAGTTGGGTCATGAAACAACCCATCATATAAGATATATCTGGCTGCCCTATTTTTCATGAGCTTTGATAGGGCTCTATCCTTCATATAAGCAATATCAGGCTCACCCATGAGATATAATGGGGATAAACCCTTAATATAATATATATTAGATTCAAAAAAAATTATATAATAATCATGTTCCATATCATGGAAAAAAAATATTTAGGAATCCTTTCATCATAAAACCTATATTAAAACACTTTTGAACCCTTAGAAAAACTCTTTTAGATATCAAAATAATATTTTAAAAAAAACATTTTCAAAACCAAAATACCAATAAAAATGTAAAGAGTTTATTTTATTAAATAAAACATGAAATCATGGAAGCAATATAGAAATAAAATAGCAGTCATAGTGTTGGGAAATGTTTTTTTGTCACTATATATATTGATTATCGAACATTCCATTTTTCATTTGTCAAAACGTTACATATAAATCACATAAAAAATAATTTCGAAAACCATTAAAATAAAGTCAAAATAGAAATAAAATTTACTTCATAAATCTTTTATTTCCATTGAATAACATTCATGAAATCATTTTAAAAAATTTATCATAATAGAGAATGAGTTGGAAGGAATACTTAAGAATATTTTATAAAAAAGCCTTTTATCACTTGGGAAATGCCTGAATCACAATCCAAATGAAATAATAACATTAAAAAAATTAAATATAATATGGATAGATAAATTCATGATATAAAATGTCAATTGAGTCTTATATATTTCTTATAAAATAATATTGGTGCATTTCATCACTATGTTCCTCTATTAATGGAAATTGACATGAAGTCCCTTTCCAATAGTCCAAATAGTAATGTACGTTCTTTATCATCCTAAATAAAACACTTATGTAAATTATTTAATTCCTTGAGAAAATTTTTCGAGTTTATTATTCCTTTATTTCACTTATTACCATGTTATATACAATTACATAATCAATTAATTCTATATCGTGTGTTTTGATGATATTTTCCTTATGTGTTAAAAATAATATCAGTAGGTCGACTATTGGTCAAATACATCATTATTAATAAAATATAGGATAATTATAATGGAATGTTATAATATTTTTACATCAATTTTACTTTTAAAAACCAAATATGAAAAATGGTGATGAAAAATTATCTATGTTACTCTCTTGGAGACAGTAGGATGTACGTACACATGAGTAACATTTCAATGTTTCAATGATCATTATATAATGATGTTAAGAAATATGTTGCATTTAAATAATAATTATAATATCATAAATACCATCTAATTTAATTAAATATTGTTATATTTATCATGAATGATTTATTTGTAATGAAAAACTAATCACACTGCTTCATGGAGGTGGTAGTCCACACATATAGGAACAACGTTATCATTTTTTAATGTAAGAAATAAAATGACATATTATCATTAAATAATGATAAGTATGGAATAAAAATCATTAATATTTCAATTCTATAACATATAATTATTATAATAGTCCTTATTATATTCTATGTAAAGAGTTAGTGAAAATGAATCACATAGATTTGTGAGGCGGTGGTCCTCCATACACACGACCAACGTTATCGTGTCCCCCATAGAGTGGAAGGAAATATCTTATAAGTGTTATCATAGATAAATAAGTATAAATATGTTTCAAATAAGATCTATTTACCTTAAATACATTATTAAATAAATTCCATTTGAGGCGATGATGGAAAATGAATGACCTCATTTCGCATGGAGAAAGTCTACCATACACACGAATGATGATTTCATACCCCATTCGATGTAAGGGAATATGGATTATTATTATTAAAATAACAAAATAAAATATCAGTGTAATTTATATGTTTTTTATTAAATAAACATAATTATATGATATTTTTAAGAGGAGTGATATGAAATAAAATTAAGAAGCTCAGTTAAGCACGATACCACTTCCACATGAAACGTCTTTAGGTAAGAACCAAAAGCCAGCTTTGAATGGTTTTCTGATCAAACTATGGTCTCTAGGTATTGGGGATTAAATTAATAAGGTATTTGGCTTGTAATTAGCGGACAAAAAATGTTTTCGAATGTGTTTAGAGGAGATGATATTGGTGACCTTTTATAAGTGAGGTTAGTGGCACACATGTCTGTTTTTAAACATGCGGAAGTGATGAAAAACACATTTTCATAATGTGTATTTTTTTTAAAAAAGAAAAATTTATATTACCTATGATATTAATAATAATCAATGAATGAATATAAGTTAATATTTGTAAATATATTATATATTAATTTAATTTAAAAAAATTCACATAAAGTTATATTTTAATTAATATAAATGGAGAAACATTATGCACATTATAACAATTTTCAAATAAAACTTTTTTTTATCATAAAATAACCATATATTAAAATCCAATATCAATTGGATTTTAATGCAACTAAGTTGATTATAAACAAGTAAATAATTATTTTTTACAATAAATGATATTTATAAGATAATATTACATTTAAATTACATAATTATTTGAAATAAATGACATTTTAAAAAAATTAGTATTTTTATCTATTCAAAAATAAATAAATATTTTTCAAAAAATCTGAAAATTTGGCCTGAATTATTTTATGATATTATACATTATAAAATTATTTTAATTTTATCGTACACATTTCTAAAAAGTTCCAAAAATTAATTATAAAATTTAGTTATAAAAATAAATAAAAATAAATAAAAATACATTTTTTAGAAAACCAATTTTTGAAGAATAAAATTACATAATGAAAATTTGATGGATTATTGAATATTAATTCATAATTAATTTATATTGGTTATAATATATATATATATATATATATATATATATATATATTATTCATAAGGATATTAATACTATTCATACCCACCAATTTACATGCTAGGTTATAATAGTTATATATTTATCATGCCATTTAAGCATGCTGTTATGTGCCAAAAATGCTATCAAAAATTGAATTTGTTTTATAAAATATTTAGGAGTCATATCCTCCCCCATTTTAGAAATTTAATCATTACAATTTAATATGTATCTTTGAAATAAAAGGTTTTACATTTTTAAATTCCTATATTTATTCCCAAGTTGTAAAGATGTTTAATAAAACTTCTATTTAATAAGAGATAAAAGAATGTACATAGTTCATCTATAATAATGAATAACTAGGTTTCCATACATTAGAACATCAGTGGGAATTGATGTCTTGGAAAAGTAATAAAAAAATAATGTCAAAAAATGATGGAGAGTTATAGAGATTATTCATATATTTATACACAAACAAAAACCAAAATGGTTATCAAAAGGTAAAATGTTTTCTAAAATTATAGTTATCCTCCTCTGAAACAACATTAATAACATAATCACCAAATCAAATTTTAATCATAGGGTTATCTATATGATAAAACATATTTATCATGAATCAAATTTATCATTATATTTTATAACATTTAATTTAAAATAAGGTTTCTGTATTTAATAGGACCTCACATAGGCTAGCGGTATTAGTTTCGTGGTTTTAGATCATCAGATGTGGGTTCAATCCAAATAGTATTGATTGTTTTGATGGGTTTTCACCCAAACTTTCAGCTATCCATTTTGAAAAAAATAATCCTTATAAAAATACCATAAATATAATGAACATCCTTAAAAATGACCTTAATAATGAAAGATCATATAGACACTACTAGTTATCAATACCTTAAAACTCATAACCAAAAAAATAAAGGCATAATTCCTTCTAAACAAAAGCCATATATATACATAAATCTAAGATAAAGTATACCAAAATATCTTTAATCAAATTAATATCTCATCACTTAAACCTCAATGTTCTTTTATAATACATTGATCATATTATTATCCTTTCAAAAAAATTAACACCCTAGATCTCCCACCACTTCCTCTAATAAACCAAAATCAATTTTAGATACATTAAAAGTTTTTTACAAACCATTGTATTATTATTCATGATGATTTTCACCCTATGTAATCAAATTGATAAACATATTATCATAATTTCCCAACTCATTTAAAATGAAACACATCACTATTGGATGGCCATTAGGTACCCCACTCTATGGTTGTTCATGACTGTTATCATTATATTCAAATAACCTAGGACCAAACTAAACAAAATGGAAACACATTCCAAATAATTTGATACATTACTTGAAATTTCATTGACAACACTTATTACATTTTGTGGGATTACCTGTATACATCAATGTTGGTTTCATATCCACTTCTTAACAATACGACCATTTCATAATCTTTTCATCTCATGGAACATAATTGTCTCCAAACTCCAACTCCAAATTCTTATCACAATAAGTAACATTATCATAAATTTTAAATACTTTTGAATTCAATTCTCTTAATACACTTAGATTCATCCCTTATTAAAAACAACAAAATTTACTATCTGTGTCCTGAATCAAATTGTACGCATACATATCCATTATTTTGAGGTTTTATTCATTAACTTCCACTTAATATTCATCCTTTTTCATTAATTACAATAATTATTTCTCCATACTATTCCTAACTCCTTAGAGAAATATTAATCAAGGAATATATTCTTAAATGTTTACCATTCCATAGCATCAAGGGTATATTTCCCTAAGATATTATTATCTAAAGTTCTCATCGATCTACTTCGCCTTCAAAATGATAAATTGAAATGGTTACCTTTTGATTTTGTGATCATCCCATAACAAAAAATTTATTATATTTGGAATTGATCCACCCATCAGCTATAACTGGGTCAATTAGATCTACTAAATGATGGGGGATTTTTCCTCATCGAATTCTTCAATATAAAAATGTTCATTCATGGTATATTAGGGTATGGTCTTTCCTAGATACCCCCACTATTAATTAATTATTTCAACTGATCAATCACTATAACAAAATATTATATTCCAATTGTAACCATCTCCAGATGCTGATTTGGAAGGATTTTTTCCTCTATGTCCCTTCCCACAATAGCTTCCCTGATTTGACTTTTTAAGAACATTTTTAACAAACATAGTTTAGTTGAATCAAGATTTTAATCATTAAATTCTATATCATTTCAACCTGAAAATAATGTAAAATCTCGCAAAAGTATGATATTTAAATTATACTAATCATTATTCTTATATAAACGATCTATTATAACAACTTTAAAGAACAATCCTTAAACATTATATAATATTAAGTTATAGTAAATAATTCCTTTTATTTCACTTTGAGGACCTTTTTGGATTCTAGTTTTAGAGAATTAGGTCATAACTCGTACATAACAATACCATATAATACAAAGTGTAAACATTCAATCCATATTCATTTTTCCTATAATATAAAAATTTTAAGATAAAAATTGTTTTTTGTTTATAGAAAATCATAACCAATTTGAACAAGACTTGTTTGTTTCCCTTACCCATTTTAATCACTATTAAAAAAATTAAACAAAAAGGGATGAGAACAAAAAGCTCTATAAGGGACATAAAGAGAAATAAAATTATTATCCTAGTGAAAGTCATGGAAACCAATGATATTTTTTACCTTTATCTTAAATTTATTTGAGTGATGTAAATAAATTTTTTTCACCTGATAGCACAAAATTTTATTAATTAAAACAATTAGAATCCTAGTATGATGTAAAACCCATTTGGCAACACATATCATCATATTAATAAAACCCTTTGAATTAGAATATCCATACACCCAACTTCAAATATAATTATTACCCAATGAAATAGAAAAATATAATGGAGATAACCATTTATATAAGCTATATTATGCATACCAGTGAGATATAATTTTCTTAACCCATTTTATAGTCTATTTTAGTATCACCCATTTTTTATAAGCTAAAATGGGTCTCGACACTTCATATAAGCTATATTGGGCTCACCCGTGAGGTATAATGGGGCTCAAACCTTTGAATAAGATATATCAATTTTACCAATTTTTCATATAATGCTTTAGTTCTGTATCAGGAATAAAATATTTTATTTGGGCGCCTTCTCGTTATAAAACACATTTAAAAACACTTTTAAATGCATAAAAATCCTTTTTTAAATATTAATAAACCAATTTATTTTAAAACCCCATTTTAAATACCAATATACCTATAAAAAGGGAAATATTGATTTTAATTAAAGAAAAAATGATTGATTTCAATGTAATTTAGAAATACAATTACATTCATGGTGGTGGAAAAAATTTCTATTGTCGCATATTAAAAAAATATAACATTACATTTTTTATCTGTCAAAAACGTTCTATATAAAAAACGTAAAATGATTTAATTTGAAATAAATTTAAAATAAAGAAAATATAAAAAAAATTATCTTTAAAAATATTTTATTTCCATATAAAAATATTCGTAAAATCATATTAAAACATGGACATGGAATACAATTAGTTGGATAGAAAACATTAAAATATGATTTTTTTAGAAAAGTCTTGTATAACATGGAGAACACTTAAATCAAAAGATATATGAAAGAATAACATTAAAAACATTAAGTATTGAAATAATAGAGAAAATAAAGATAAAAAATATCAAAAGGACAATATATACACATTATAAAATAATATTTGTGTATAATATCAAAATATAACTCAATAAAAAAAATGATATGATGTCCCTTATCTTGTGTCATAATTGTCATGTATGTAATTTACATTCCTACATAATAAACTTATGTCAATTATTTACTTCCTTGAGAACCACTTTCTATTTAATTATTCATTTTATTTCACTTTTTACCAAGTTATATAGAATTATTTAATCAATTATGTTTAGGTCATCTGTTTCAATGATATTTGTCGTATGTATCCATAATTACATCAGTAGGTTGACTATGGGTCAAAGAGGAAATTATTCATCTTATCATGTATAATAATCCTGAAATAATTATCATATTTATAAATAAATTTTAATTTATGAAAAAATTATAAATTATTTTTATGAAAAATGAACTACATTATAGTAATGGATATAGTGGGTCGTACGTACGCCAGGGTAACATTTTGTAGAGGTGGTAGTCCACTCATAAATGAACAGCGTTATCATATATCTATGTAAGAATAAAATTGATATATTTTATTTTCAAAATGATATTTATATCATGAAAATCATTTGTATTTCAATTAAATTACATATAATCATTTACCTTATACTTATAACCTTTCATGTAAATTATTAGTGAAAAATTAATCACATCGCTTTACGAGGAAATACATTATCGTACACATGAGAAACATTATCATATCCCCCATGGAATTAAATATAAGAAGGTATATGTGATATAATAAATAAATAGGTATAAATAATTTTGAAAATTATTTATAAACTTTAAATACATTATTGCAATAATCTTTGAGAGACGATTATCATAAATGAGTGAGATCAGTCTATGAGGTGGTAGTCTACCGAAAACACGAATGCAGCACTCATATCAAATTTTATATAAGAGGATATGGATTTAGGATAATTAAATAACATATAAATATATTTAATATTTTTTTTATTATATAATCATAATAGGAGAATATATTAAGGAGTAGGAAGAATAAATAAAAAAGATGCTCTGTTAAGCATGATAACTCTTCTTAGGGAAATGACCTTAGGTAAGAAAGATTTATGATCAAGTTAATATCTCTAGGAATTGATGTGGTATGTAAGGAATATATTATGGTAGTTATTGGAATATTAAGGGGTTTTTAAGGTTTGAATATGGTATGATAGTGGGTGTAATTATATAAGTGAAGTGTGTGAAACACTTGTGATTTTGTTATGGAAAATGGTACCTTGTTTCTTACATTCTATAAGGCTAAAAATGGATCATTATAAATAATTACGCATTATAATTTATAAATATTTCCATAAAATAGATTTTATAAAATTATATATTTCATTTTAAACATAATCATTTTCATTTAGCAACCGGATATATCTATTTTTACCGAAACTATGGTAATTATTTTTTACGGTTTTTTGTATTCATTTTGGTTAAAAATTAAGTTGACCTTATTAGATTAAAAATATTATTCTAAATAAAATTATGGAATATATTTTAAAAAATTAAATTCCAAAAATTTTCTGATTTTAATTTAAAAATAAAACATCATATGTGAAGAAAAAGTGGGTTTCATGAAGTCTATTTTTCTCAAAAAATGATTATTTAATATTAAGAATATGATTATTAATAATAATATCATGAATTATAAACTAATTTTTTTTTTATATATAATATAAATTACTTTTAAAACACAGAAAATTATGTATTATTTTAGTAAATTAAAAAGGATAAACATAGTGCAATTTCAAAAGGTTTTCAGAAAAATTCCATTTTTAACCCAAAAATACACTTATAATAAAGCCCTATATAAATTTGATTGAAAAGTAGGTAAGTGGATGAAATATAACTATCTAATAAATATTATAATATAAATAATATTAAGTAAATAATTTTACTTTTATATTACATAATTTATTGAAAAGAAATGATATTTTACAAAAAATCTGTATTTTTCACTAATCAATGAATAATAAATATTTTTCAAAAAATTAAAAAATTTCACTCTTACTAAATTTTGATATTCATGTTAAAAAAATTATTTTATAAAATTCATTTTACAAAATTTCAAAAAATGAAATTTAATATTTCCAAGAAAAGAATCAATAATAATCATTTTTTATGAAAACAAATTTTTGAAGAAAAATTTTACTTTAGTAATAATTTATCAATAATTATTATTGAGTAAGAATTTCATATATATATATATATATTATAATAATAAAGTAAATAATATTATTTATATCAATAAATTTATCATCTAGGTTATAAAGGTTATATATATAATCTTTCATCAAATCTTGGTGTTGTGTGTTGAACGTGATATTGAAAATAATTTTATTTTCTTAAATTTATTGGTGTTACATGTTGGGATCAACACCTTCTATAGTAAAATTATAATATATCAAAATTTCCAATTCTAGAATTTGAATGGATTATTATGAGCCTATGTATGGGAATAAGTATCTGACTCATATATATTGAGATGAATTTGGAGAGCAGAAGCTTATGGGACCCCATCATGTCCATGAGATGACATAAAAGTTTCAAACCATTCAACATCAAATCAAATATTCACAAATTAGTTAGAAAATATATGAATAACATCAACTATATGATCTATATTTTGATGTTGGATATGAAAAATTCAATCATATATCCCCTTTGAATAAAGTCATGATGTTTGGGAAGAAAGGGAAACTTAGTCCATAATACATCATCCCCATTGATATCCTCGATTGCTTTGGAGCTATCACATGTTGAATAACACTTCCACCAAGCCTATATCATGTACATTTTTTGTTCCATATATAAATATTGATGAAGTACATACCAATACCCTCACATGTACGTAATCTTAAGGTGTTACCTTTGGATAATGATCTTTTAAACAAGGAACACCCAGTGAAAATATTATATTGTAGAGACTAATTTCAACAAATGAAGAGAAATCACACGTTAAAAGTGATGTGGTAAAGCAACAAGGTTGATGAAGTGATGTGGGAACTAAAAAATGTGATGAAACATCAATAAACTCATTTTTGTAGAATAATAAATGAAAATTTTGAGGTTCAAATTTCTTAAGGGGGAATAATGTAATGACCCAAACTATTATAAATAAAATTCACTTCTTTGAACAAATATCTAATTGAGTAATTTATTTAAAGAAAAAACATGCACTAATTTTTTTTAACAACATTAGGCATTAAAATACCATTAAAAAACATAACTTTTGATAATATATCTATTGAACAGTGATCATATGACTAGTATATATAATAGGTTATAGAAGTCTATTGTGGATTCAAGCTCTGAGTGGTCTTTTGTGGCTTTTGATTGTTGTGTGCCTTTTGTTGAGGCTGATGCATGTGGTACATCTTTCAATAGGCTTTGTAAACCTCCATTTTGATGTTTTGACTGTGTCTTTTATTTTTTAATAAAATTTTGGTAGGAGCAGGTCTGACTCGCTTATGGGCCTTTTGACTATATAATGGGTTATGATAAAGTCTTATTGACACAGACAGAAGAAGTGGTGGCCTCGACTAATATCATCATACCATATAAAGCCCATTTATCATATCTTACATGGGAAATATAATCATTGGGATTTCCCCATGACCGAAACTATTTTTACTTTCAAAAACTAATGTATGCAAGATTATTGTTATGGGATAATTTCACGATCATTGACAACATGCCCCAATCCAAGCTTGTCCACCCACCCCATTAAAGTCTCACTAGCATATATCTTACCCTTAGAGTATTCCCTGGTGTAATAAAGGTTTATGTATCTAGACCCTAATAGTATAAATTTTATAATTATTTTTTTCTATAATAAAAATTCATTTTATTTATTCTTTTATTAATAATTTAAAAGGATTAATAATAGGTTTGATAAAATTGGATTTCAGTGTGATAAAACACAAATTGTATTTATGGGAAACATATAGTTCAAATTAAAAAAATATTTTTAATGAACAAAATAGATTTTTAAATAAATCATACTTTCTTAAATTTTTATTATTTAATATTATTTAATAAATATAAATAATAATATAATTTTATGTAGTCAAAATAATGTTTATAAGGTTATAAAACTCTTTTTATATAAAAAACTACATTTTTTAAAAAATATTTATTTTTAATTTGAAAGTAAAATTTATCATAATTTAAAAATTATTTGGATAAAATAAATACAATTATATAAATAATCATTTCAATTTTACCCAAAGGTTAATGTTTCATAATTTTTTGAGACAGTTGAATTTTTGGGTAAAAAATAAATACAGTATAATTATATGTTATTTATTATAAAATCATAAAAAACCAAAAGTGATATGATAAATTATATAAATGGTGTAAATGACCAAATTTATATTTTATATTTAAAATAATGAGTTTTTTATGTTATTTTATTAATTTTATAAATCCTTAATAAATCCTCCAAAATAAATATTATATTTTAATGTTTTAAAATCATTTCTTTATAAACCTGACTTGATTCTACATTACCAATAGTATTATTTAAATGATATTGGTTCTAAAACATGATAAATATTGGAATAAATTATATGTTTTGTGAAAACATGGTAATAAATGATGTTATGGTTTTTTTAAAATTGATTACTTTATCATAGAGAGTCAAACCCCTATGTTTGGATATTAATAAATTATTATCCTCTCTTTTTCTATATAAACAATCCCAAACTCCAATTTATTTTCACTAAAACCCTTTTATAATGTAAATAATCTTGACTTACCACTCTATATCCATCCCATTGTGACTCTAGACTCTTAATAATCCCCTACCATGATTTTGGATGCATCCTCTCAATGTACCAGATCCTCTCCATCACCTCTTTATTCAAGAACCACCTTTTTTTATGCCTTTTTTCAATGTTTTCATATTTGGATCTATTTTCACACATCCATATCACTTTCCTTATTATTTAAAAATTATTATAGACTCATTTAACACATAATAAGTCTTCCCATGAATCTTTATCTACCCTCATTATGCTACTAAAATTATCATGCAATTTTCCATACAAAAAATTTTGGTAGTGAATACCCATACCCATTTCCACTCATGGGTGTTAATGTAGATGTACCTATAGTTCATTGTTTTGGGACTTATATTTATGTAACCCCAAATCCGTAGTCATGGGATTAAATATGATTAAATAATTCTCTGTTTTTTTGTGAATATTCTATGTAGCACCCATGATCATGTACATACTATGATGGGTGCACCCATATAGCACTGCAATGGTGTTGGTAAATTTTTAGTCTCATGATAATTCATGTATGGGATTATAGAGCAATATTAATCCATTATGTATTTTTTTCAACGTGTTATAATTTCATGCACCTATCCTTGACCTATGATTATGATTTAATGTTTAATTTTGTCACGACATTCTCATATTGACTTTATACTATCTTGTAATATCATGCATCATTATTCAATATTATGATTCTAACCCTTCATATGTTACATTGATACACCATTTGGATCACATGTTTTTCTTTTCCTTATTATAGGAATTTATTATTCATTAATTGGTATTTATAGTCCATATATTCTTATGTACTTCTTAAGCTTATCCCATGAAGTATTAGAATATACATGGAATATATACACATATTGTGTATTTTTTCATATAATTTTTTCGTATCCCAATTCATGTTGATGGGAAAGTACAAAATATTCCAAAGACACTTGGCCTTACTGTTACACCCTGAGATTTTAAAAGAGCAACATCATATTTGATAACACATACGACAAGAAAAAACATGCTTAGAAGACAGTTTAAATCTCCAATAATTTATGATATATTTATTTATAATGAAATACAATCTCTTTGAAAGCATTAAATATATGAAACATTAGGTTTGAAAGAAACATGATTCTCTATTAAAATAATATTAATTAACTATGACCATTATAACCTAATCGTTAAGATGGTGTGTGGAAATAGTTATAATGAAATTATAAAAATTATAATATTTAAACATGAATAAAATAATATCAGTGGTTATAAATTGATTAGAAACAAAATAAGAACAATTTGATATAAAAATAAATGATTTCAAAAAAAACATATTTTTTCAGAAAGGCATATCAGTCACACATTCCATACACTTTTTGAAACAAATTTTTACCAAATTTAGAAAAATTATTTAAAAATGAATCTTCAATATTGAAATATGAATTTCATAATTATTTTTGGGTTAATTTTTTATCATTTACTAAAAAATAATTTTTTTGATGAATAATAGACAATAATGATTTTAATTGAAAACCATCTATTCATTTAAATTATTTTCAATGTTATATTATATATATTATTATTTTAAATGTAAAATATGTTTACATGTATTAAAATTTAAATAAATAATGTCATTTTAATAAATTTTTATTTAATTTTTATATTAAAACATTATATAATAATGGTAATTTTATTTTTGGAAGACCGCTCTTTCATTTAATTTAGTGTGTAATATTAAATTAATTTCTAAAAATTATATGAATATAATTAAAAAAATTAATTTCATATTTAGAATAATTTATTTATCTTATATTATCAACTTAATTTTTTACCATAATTAACAGTCGATAATGTCAAAATTAATTATTGCAATTATGATAAAAATGGGTTTATTAGGGGAGACAAAATAATAATATAAAGGTTGAAAATGAGTTAAAATATTTCTTATCCCCATTATATAACCATTTTAATTCTTTATATCCTCCATGTTATATTAATTACCAATTTTTATGCTTTTTATAAGATAAAACTTGGGTATCACTTTATCTTTTGAAAATTCCAATGGGTGTCCTCTGCCCCACTTATAAAAGGCAACCCCTCTCACCCCCTAATCACACTTCCAAATCCATTTTTATATTGAGAGGCCTAGAAAATACCTTCCATAATTATCTCCCAATATCTTATAGGACTTTTTAAATTTTTATCTCCACCTAAGAAGGGTTTAGTTATAAGCCTAAAGAGTCTATCTAAAGAAGATGAAAAATTCCCAAATGTGCGTATTTGTTTTATTTATTATTCAACCTCCAAATAAATTATTAAAACATGATAGTATAATTAAGCAATTATATAATACATACTTATATGTTTTTATGTTAATTACATAAACCATATCCTTCTCCTCTTCCATCAGATGTGAAACAAAACAATCGATCGTGTGTTCGATAG
This sequence comes from Viscum album, assembly GCA_963277665.1. Lineage (NCBI taxonomy): Eukaryota > Viridiplantae > Streptophyta > Magnoliopsida > Santalales > Viscaceae > Viscum > Viscum album. The sequence continues at coordinate 2,130,045,585 of OY728119.1, forward strand.
ACTACCACGTCGTGAACTAATGTAATTCTTTTTCCATCACCACATTTGAAAGATAAATATAATGGTGAATATATATAATATTTAAATCATGGAAGAAATTATGGCTATAATTTAACCAGTATCATATTAAATGTCACAAAATTATTTTACTAAAACATACATGAAAAATAAAGCAATTATCACATGAAATAGTGCATTTAATAACGAATTGTTAATAAATAGGTATTAAAAGACTATAAGTAAATAATATATGGTATATGAAATATGAATATAATTCTTTACTATATTTATAATAAACTTATATTTATTATACATGAGGTTTGAAGCATACTATGGATGTCAATCATAAAGTAAGGGTTTCCCGTCACACTTTTACTTTCATGAGACATACTCCATATTCACCATTTTTTCTATTATGTGCTGTAAATATTTCCCATTTAATAAACAATATAATGAATATATTTATCATTATAGTATTTATAATTTCATTTTTTTTTATTTTTTTGTGGTCCTTACAATTTATGAGTTACCATAGTGGAAATGATTAATTACATAATCTCACCATTATTCAGGATTGTTATTTAAGTCTCCATTTGGGGAATTATTTGATATTTTTATCTCAAAATCAATATATTTTATTATATGACAGCTATATATAATCACTTTCTTGAAATATTACCCTTTATACACACATTGGTAACAAAAATTATTGAACGCTTTTATGAGAGTACAAACTTATTTCTCTCTTCGGTCGAAAACCGTTTTCATCGAAATACATTATTTCTAAAAATGTATTTGAATATTTTCTTAGAATTTTCCAAAATACTTATTAAATAATAATTAACCCATTTTTACATTTTATGGGAAAAAAAATTAAATGAATCTTATTTTAATTTTCAAAACAATCCCCTTTCAGTTTTACAAAAAATATAAAAGGAATAACTGTTTTAATATGTATGGAATGAAAAGAGTTTCCCACCAACATGACATATAAATATTTAAAAGCCTATTTTTCTAGTTTTTAATATATATTTTCAAAATTATTTGTGAATTTGTTTTTAAAAAACAATCACGATGAAAAATTTCCTTTTCTTATAAAATATTGTTAAAAAACGTTTATTGTCTTTCAATTCTTTAATTACATCAACCCATTATTTTAATTATAATCCATTAGGGATATATTTTATTTAATTAATCTGTATTATCTCTTTGGGTGGATAATTAAAAGTTTGTAATAGGATGTAAAATCTTATTACAATTCACTATATAACTCTAGATGGTTTATGATTATGTTAATTTGATTGGGGTATGTATTAACATTTAATACCTTAGTTTTCAAATATGAATGTTTATGTATGTTAATTTTTCCCTTTTATATAAGTAATTAATTGGAATTAGTACGTGATGGGTGATTCCTAGTTATATATAACTCCTCAATTCATTAATAGGTCTCATGAGACAAATAAATCAACAAATTAAATGGATCTCTATCAATAGATTAAAACTATATTGTGGAAGGTTTTGAAATTATATTTCAGATGACCCACCTTATTCATTCCCTCATTATGATATGACTTATTGATGTTCATGTGATTATTCCATTATTTATAAATTTCATGGATAATTTTCAAGATTGTATTAATATTTATATGAATTTATTTAGTCATCATGTTATTTTTCAATATTTTTTACAGTTTATTTATTTAATGTAATGTGTATAAGTTATTTACCTTTTCATATTGATTATAATAATTTATTTATAATAGTTATTGAGTTAAAAGTTTTTTTTATAACGTCTTCATACCTTTTTTTGAAATCACACAATCATTCTTAAATATTTGATTACTAACTCCCTTATGTCGATTTTATTATTTTTTTTTTGAAATAAACATAAATATTTAACATACATGTAACTAGTTACGAAGAATTCGATAATTTAAAGTATTTTTTTCATTAAAATAAATGTAATGGGTATAGATCTGATAAATATTGTATTCACCTTATTAGAACATATTTATGAATTTTTTCCTTCTCTTCATACTAATATTATTTTTAAATTAGATTCATATTAGAACCGATTAAGATCAGATTCATAGAAATAAAGATTATCATAATGAAATTTGTAAGGACTTCAATCAAAGTAAATAAATTTAAATTAATAAAATAGGAAACTGATCTCTATCATATATAAATTTTTTACAGTGTTATGGTGAAAATTAAAATGATGTTGGACTTTCAATTATGATTTTGCCATTGGATTCCATGATATCCAATTTTTTTAAAACAAAAATAATAAAATATGACCATTGGGAAGGAAATATGATAGTTGAGGATTTTCATATAAATACCAGGTCATTTGAATACATTGGAGAAGTTAGATTTAATTTACAAATTTATCTTTCGGGATTGATCTGAAGATTTCAATCATGAAAATATAATTCTTAGTTATTATAATCATTTACAGTCTTTTGTTTTGTAATAATTGTGTAAGATTTTTTGAATAATATTGATGGTTTCTAAAGCTATGAAGCCATATATCTAATCTATTAGATCGAGGGAATATGGGAACAATAGGGCCGAATCTGATCCATCAGATCAAGGGATGCAGAGGATAGGCAGGAAGAGAAGCCGATCTTTATATCAAGGTATTTCCCTACTAAATAATTAATAACTTTCATACAAATTAAGAATAGGCCCATTTATCCAAGGATATTAGATACCATACACATTAGGTTAAAAGTAATGGATTCATTTTTATATCTTGTATTATTTCAAGTATTTTATGTCTATTTCATGTGATATAAAGTGATACTTTTATATTCATCTTTTAATATGTATCTTTTATATCTTAATAGTTTTTATTATGATACAATTGTTTAACTCTATACTAATCTAGGAATACAATATTACTTGTATATATTGTAATCATCATGATAATGAGATTATGGTCTATACTATTATTAAATATTATTATACTGTGAATACGATTAAAATCAAATTAAATCACCACTGCTTACTGATCGAAATTATATATGTTGTTAAGACAGAATAAATTTTTCTTTTCAGAATATGGACTTAAATATCAGAATATTCTATGTTATGATATTTTGATCGTACCCATGGTATATGTCTAAATACCATTCAAATACATAATTGGTTTTGTGAAAATGATTTTTTAACCTTATATTTATCTATCTAGATATACATTTATATCTAACAATATATTTCATTTTATTATTACCCTTATATAGAATATGAGCTCACAAATTTCTTATGTTTTATTTTCCCCTGGATATAGGTAAATGTTTTACGATTTATATGTAGGGATACATTATAAAGAGTAATCTAATTCTCAATGAAAACATGTTTTTTGTATTTTATGGGGTAAATTATAATGTTAATTTAAAGTATGTATCTAGATTAATAAGACTAATAAACTATTCAGTCCATTAAGATTTGATTCATTATATCTTTTGAAAATGTAATAATATAAAATATGGATCTTGGCTACTAGGTTAAACATCTTTACATTTTTTATCATGTTAATTTTAGTAGAAAACTTGGTAAATAGATATTGGAAAACATAGATTCTATAACATAACCCTATGATATAGTTTGATTATAAGTATATAATAACATCCTATTTTTTCTATAAGGTATATATTTTTTGATTTACCAACAAATATAACCCTATCTAGATTATATAAAAAGACATAGTTCTATAACATATGTACCTAGGGGTTGTAACTCAGAAAAGGTGCATCAAGCTTGACTTGAGCATTACCTGGTATAAGAAAATGGTTCATACTACATGCCTCATTTGAAACTCCCAGTGGACATGCTTGGGTTAATTAATATTTTCTATAAAATTAGTTTGAATGATTTAAAATATTTTATGATTTTAAAACATTCCCAAAGAAACCATATTTATGATTATGAGTGTGACATCTTAACATGGGTTCCACTCACCGGTTCCTCAATCCAATTGACCACCTAACCTCAGGCACACCTCCCTGTTTGATGGAGGCTGCTGAAAAGAAGCAAGGGTATAATATCAATCATGAGGAGACTATTCCCTCTTTAAAAATGTAGCATAATTTCATAATAAAAATACAATATAGCCAAAATAACACCACTGCCGTGTAATAATCAAAACTAAATACAATATCCAGACCAAACAGTATACATGCCATGCCATGTACTTATCATGTATTAAATGAAAAACCAAAAGAAAGGCACAGAGTCTCTAAAATGTGGGTCCCAAAACCATGTATGGTTCCCTCATCCATTCGACATCCCATTTAATCCATTTACCATAGTTCTATATCCCTATCTGGTGCTGCAAACATGACGCTTATTCGGGTACTGATTTGGTAGTATAGTAGCGTGTGGGTAAAACTCAATAGACCACCACCAATAGCATCTAAAACAATATTTAGACAACAACAATGTATTCAGTTATATAAAGAGAGAAATAAATGAAATAATGTTAAAATTTTACATATATTCATATATTCATTATTTAATCACATAAACCCCTGTGTTCTTAAAGACACCGAAACTAGTAATACTTTCTTTGATCCATGAAAGAGTTTGAGTTTTCCCCAATTAATATAACATATCACAATTCAAAGGTTATCATTTATCAATTCAATTCAATTAATATTATATCCCTTTTAACTGGAGTCTAATGACAATATTTTGGGTCAAGAACACCATTTTTATATCCCAATTTGTATTGGAAGCATAAGTATATGTCCCCAAACTTGTTTGTCACTATAGAATTATGAATAATCAGTCCAAGTCCCACCCACATATATTAGTCAATCACATATGGTATTTTGGCGCACTAGTCCATGTGCCACACTAATATAACAAGAAATCACACTAGTGGGATTTTGATGTAGAAAAATGTTTCTCACATTAATATATCAATTAAACACATATATTGCATTTATAACATTTATTTAGGTTAATAATTATTAACCCATTCATCAAAATTAAACCTCATGGAATACCATTATAATTTATTACAACATCCATGGTTCATTAGTATAATCACATAGAATAATATAAACAATTCACCTTTAAACCATTTTACATTATTTAAATCCTAAAACCCATTACCCATTATTGTCAAGTCAACCACCTCATAATTCCCTTTGTTATTTAATTCATACACACAATAATTGAACAATTATACAATAACAAAATTCCATAAATTCCAAAATTAAAACATTACAATAATTAATTTTCCAATTAATTGATCCGGTTTCACCAATTTCAACTTCTCTAATTTAACTGAAATCATTATACCATGGAAATTAAATTAATTCAAACTCAATCGTCAATGTAATTTACCAATCATGGAAATTTTAATTTCCTAAATACATACACATAATTAAATCAAGACAATTGGGTTTGTAATTTAGACCACCTACTTCCAGATTGATGACGAACGCTGGCCAACATAAATCCCCAATCTAAACATAACATCAATGAACACAATAAAGAACATCATCTACATCTGAAACCTAGATCCATGATTAAAATAATCAACAACCATTAATCCAAGATCTATAACCACCACCAATGGAGAAATCCATCCCCTTTCTATCTATGAAGATAGACTGGAGAGATAAAAAACATATCAATAAGAAACCACATCATTTGAAAGGTTCTAAACACCAATAAGGGATTCAATTTTTTAAGAATAAAAGTGTGAATACCTTGGAACTCATCCTGAAGCCTTAAAAAAAAATTTGGAATTTGTTTCAGTCATGTTGGGTTGATATTAAGTTAATTTTGGATGGTTTGGGGAATTTAAAACTAATTTTTGGAATAATTTAACATTCATGAATGGTCTACTTGTTAGGGGAACATAGTTTTCCAAACCGTGCATCTAAACAATGAACATATTCTTGGGGGTTCTTGGTTACTCCTAAAAGGGTGCATGGTTGGAAAAGTTTTGGACTAGTCATGAAATCCCTCTATATATATGTTTGGATGGTTGATTAGGAAAGGGTGAACGGTTTGGAAAAACTGTTCACCAACGATGCACTCCCCAAAATCCCTCCAAACAGATCCATATTTCACCAAAAAACACCCAAGATAAGATCTAAACATGTTATTCTAAAAACAAGGAAAATATTAACTGCAAATAGGTTCATGAAATACAAAATGGGTGGGATATTACAATATCCCCACCTTATAATTGCTCATCCTCGATATATACTCCCAAACCTCTCTATGATTATGAGGTAAATAAGCTCTGTCACTGAGCCTATATTTCCACTTCTCTGCCCAAATTTTCTTCCAGAACAGGCCCATATTTCCACAATACTCAAAATAATGTTATGGCCTCTCCACATAGCACATTCTCACTATGATCCAACACACATATCAGATGGTTCTCAAAGTACACATTGGACTTATGCTCAACATAATCCACATTGATCATCTAAGAATGTTCAGGGTAATAACACCAATGTTAAGACACATTAAAACACCGGTCATATCATTATAACTCTACATAATATACAATTGGTATGACACTATCTGGATTCTCTCTAAAACCCTAAATGGCACAAAAAACATGGCTACCAACTTCCCCTGTATCTAAATCATACATCAACCCATTCTAGATGGAACCGAATGGAACACCCAATTACCCAATCCAAATCAAGGGGTCATCATCATCTATCAAAAGACAAATTCATCATAATTTGTTATGTATATATTTTTTTATAAATCATCTGAACCTTCTCTGATGTCTTCTACAAGAGACTTGGTCCTAACATCTCTGAATTAACTACCTGCATCAACGTAAAATTTATCTGCATATCGTACAATAATGTGCCTTATATAGTGTGATCAGAATGGTTTCAGGATAAATTTTGTTATAGGTGAACTCAATGAGCACTAAGTGATTCTACCAAGACCCATAGAAGTCAAGAACACATTATTAGAGAACATATTCAAGAACATATATTGTAAATTCTGACTTTTCATCTTTCTATAGGGAAAAATATCGTACTCAGTAAAGCCTATTCACCAAGTGCCTTATGAAAAACCTACCATAAGTATGAATTAAAACATGATTCATTTTCTAAAAATATACTTATTAGAATCCTGTTTCGGCTTACTATCTCCCAAACATAAAACTATTCTAGATTATCTAATGTGAAAGCCACTTGTATAGGGAAGAAATGAGGTAATTTCATAAATCGGTCTACAACCACCAAAATTGGGTCATTCTTCTAAGGCATAATCAGAAGAACCAACAAACATTCCTTGGTAAAATCACCCCACATCCATTCCAGAATTTGGAATGGCTGTAGTAAAGCACCACGTCATTGATTCTCGTCCCTCAACCATTGAAATGTTTATTATTATCTCACAAACACTACAGTCTCCAATTTCATACCTACAGACCAAAATAGAAATATTTGGTTATGTTTTATATTTGTGAAACCTATATGGACTTCCAAATTTAACGACTGAAATTCATGCATCATATCCCACTGCATGCTCTTAGGCACCACAACCTAATTCTAGACAGAGATGATCATATCTGAATCTATGACCCTATTGGAAGGTGAAGTCCCACCTTCAAGGATTTACCTTTAGGAAAAATATTTCAAAAAATCATACAACATGTAACTAATTCAGAAAAATATGTATAGAATCTACTGATACTAATACGAGATTCATCTTCCCTTGGCACCACTAAAACACAACATGCATCTCAGAAAGTAAAATCAACCTATTATATTCATTACTATACTCGTGAACTTCTGTAATCTAATTATTCCCTCTTAAAGAATCAAGAAAACATTTTCACTTCCCGAGCATATATGTTAGCTCAAAATATACTGAATACATTTAAACAACCCACCTTATCATCCAAAGATACAAATCCCACTGAAAAAATTTAAAATTTATGCTCTTGTGAGCTAATCCCATGGTAAACATCTTGCTCAATAGATAATTCTCCCAACACTTAAAGGAATAAACTATAGCTAATTCATGGTCATGTGTAGGGTAGTTCCATTCATGTGGTCTCAACTAATGAGACCCATAAACCACTAATTGGTCTCCCTATATTAACAATACTCCACGATCGACCCCAAAAAATCCCAAAACACCGTATACTTCTCACCGGGCTTGAGTTAGATCAATATTGGTGCTATTTTCTATAGCTACTTCAACTCCTAGAAGTAATTCCCACATGCTCTAGACCATTAAAACATTATTCTATTCCTGGTCAAGCCTTAGAGAGGGGCTAAAAATTAGGAAAATGTCTTGGATGAACCTCGTATAATATCCTACAAACCCCATAAATCTATGAGTAACAAAAATATTCTTCAAATTTTCCCAATATACAATTGTATGAATGTTATCTTGGTCCACTGAGACACCTTCCTCTGAGATGATGTGACCCATGAAGTGTACCTAATCAATCATGAATTGAAACAACGATATCTTTATGTATAGCATATGCTATCTCAATGTACTCAGGATGTTGTCAAGATGTTCGGCATGATTAACATGATTCTTGGATTACACCAATTTTTCATACAAAAACACTATCTAAAACTAATCCACATACAGGTGGAATATTTAGTTCATCAAATCCATAAACAAAGCAGGATCATTCATCAACCCAAACTGCATCATGATGAACTCATAAAGGCCATAATAGCTTCTGAAAATAGTTTGTGGTATATCAGAAGGTCAAAATCTCAACTGATGATGCCCCGATATCATTTTGTTCATAGATAATACACAGGCTCCCCTCAAATGGTCAAATATATCATCGATATATAGAGGAGGATAACTATTCTTCACTTTCATCTTTTTGAACGTCAGGAAATCAACAGAGAAACATATAGTCTCATCATTATTCGTAGAAAATACAACTGAAGAACCCCAAGGAGAAATACTCGGATGGATAAATCCCTAATCCATGAGCTCTTTTAGTTTATTCTTATTCTCTTGAATATTTTTTAGTTATATTCTATAAGGTGGAATAAAAAATGGCTCATCCCTCAGTATGAGCTTATTTGTAAAATCCAAATCTCTCTATGGTGGCTTCCCAGAGAGGTCCTTAAAAATGACCAAGAATCTGTCCCTCGTCAATCTTTGATTCCACATCTATACTCGATCCTTCATCAATGGTTGATACCTCTTCCGCAATTGATTTTCATTTGATAACTCAACCACAGTGAAATCCCTCTCAGTGCTCGTAACCCATCATGATCCCCTTTTTAATCCTCGGTTCCTCCCGAGGAAAACACCACTCACCACTTAACCGAATAAAATAATAATATAAATTAATTTTACATAATATTCATAATTCAAATTATGTGTATAAGTAAATTAATAATACATTTTTTTAATGATTTATCTCAATTTTTAATAGATATAGATATATTTCATTTTAATAATTATAAAATTATTATAATGGTAAAAATATGATTTAATTAAAAAAATTTAGAAAAAAATATTCATATTTTAAATTTTATAAAAATAATATAAAGATTTCAATAATATCTATATTAATATATTAATATATTAATATATTAATTTTAATACACTTGAATGTATTTATTCATATTTTTTATAATATTACAACTTATAATAGATTTCTTTATTTTTGTAATATTTTTACATTTCTTATAACGAAATTGGATATTTATTCAATATTTATTTATTTATTTAAAATCCTTCCTTATTAATGAAATATATATATATGTATATATATATAACTATTCAACCTTTTAAAAACATTCTTCAAAATCTGAAAAACTATTATTTTCATTTAATATTATATGTCACGTAGAATCAAAAAATATCATTTGTAATATAAATATCGTAAAAAATAATCATATATTCATATATAAATAAAGATCAATTAGTTAATTTATTATTAAAACTATAAATTTTTTTATTTATGAATCTAATTTATAAAATTAACAAATTAAAAATTATTGTTATTTATTAACAAATTTTCTTTCAAGAGTTTTATTATAATTAATTAATTAATTTATTTAACTTTTTTATTGATAAATTATTATTCATTACCATTTTTATTAAAATTATTATTACAAATATGGGGTTAATTATAAAATTAAATTGAATAATTCTTATTTTAATGTATGTGATGTTACAATACAAGAATATAAAATAACCAAAATCAATTACAACCAACTGACACATGTATAGGAATTGTAACCATCATGCATACTAGCACATAATACTACCAGGAGAAGTGAGCGAGGGAGAGGGGGAAGTCATCCAGCCATACCCACTAACCACGATGCTGGTGAAAACACCCGCCTGATTCTTCTAGTTTTGGCCACCCAACCGACATGGATAGGGTAGCGTTTGAATTCTCATAACATAATTAATATATGTATCTCACAACAACACTAATGGAAACTACCTATCCTTAACCAAAACTATATATATCATCTATTGGACACCCGAATTCCACCTCCATTGAATAGATATCCTATAATAACACAAAAATTTCATGTGAATTTTAAATAACTCTTAAAATAAACAATCAATTTTACATAATTAACAATTGAAATATATTCCATATAGGCATGAGCGATATTTTCCTAAGGATACACAATGAATTATCATCACATTAACATTTTTAAGCCTTTAACCCCATTGTTTTATTCATTTATTTTTTCCATTCAATAAATATGGAGACTCTATGACTCATCCAACACTACAATAAAGATTTATAAACAAAAAAAACTAGCTACATCATGTAGTGGGGAAAGGAAATGAAGAAAAAAGAAACCCATACATCAAGACTTTAAAGAAGATTCATTTACAAGAAATAATCCCATGTTAAAATACACAAAAAAAATAGAAAATCATGTCTTCATGTAACTCCATTATCCTTAATGACATCCATTAGACCACTATGTTTATCTGAATTCACCTCGATACCTCTGGTGACAACTATTGCTACATGCATTGGAATCCCGACACATTTCTCACCAAACCATCAGCAATATGGGGCTCAATTCATATAATATATCAAGGATCCTTATTTATATTAATCACATTGTGTAGAAAAAATACATAAAACAATTAACAACGCATCTTGACCCTAAAACCATGGCATCCAAATTTCATAAGTAAAAAGGTCTACTCAGTCCCAAAAAATTCATTAATTTTTTTATTTACCATCTTAAATTATCCAATTCATTTATCATCATTTAAAACCATCATAAACCTAGGGAATAAACTATTTACATCTATTTGATGTTAAACATGACTCAAGCATCACTTTGATTCCATCAAATTATTAAGAAGAACTATTACAATTAAACATGTTTCCATATTATTTTTCCAATATTAATTTTTAGATTTATGTTCTATATATAGTTTCCAAACATAAGAAACATGTTAAAATATAACATAAACAAAAAGATAGTTCACATTCTAGAAAATCCAAAGGCAAATCATTTACATGGTCTAAACACATGAAATATCTATAACCCAAAACCAATTATTTCTTTATTTTTGAATAAATATTAATCTGGTATAATCCCACCATTACAAATTGAGATAAATAAGGATAAATTAAAAATTCTATATAAATCAAGGGAATAAAAAACATCTCACCACAAGGATTTCAATGTTCTTCTATTGAAAATTGAACAATAATCATAAATCTTCTATCACCATTCTGTCAAGGAATCAACAGTCCCTATGGGTATCGCACCATGAGTTTGTAATTGAAATTGATATAAATAATGTACTACATGGGGTCAATAGTCCATAACAGACCTTTAAAACTTTTAAAGGAAATAACCAATAATAGATAATTATTTTATGAAACAACATTAAAGTGAATTTTTTTGAATAAAGTAAAGTTGAAATTAAAATATGAATGTTTCATATTTAATGTTGTTCAAATAACCAATATCCTAGCAAAATATTAATTCTTCTCTATTAGGTGAGAAGATAAGCACCCATTGAGAAAATTAATTTTTAAGGGTGTGATAGCATGATTATAGACCCTTCCATTTACATTATATGGTGTCACAACTGATAGTTAATTTTTCTTCTGTAGCCATGTCATTATTTAACCTGAATATTCATTGCGAGTCACAAAGCAAGATACTTCCATTTGAATGGTATAATAACTAATGAGATAATTGATATTGATTGATAAATTAATTAACCAATTCTTACAATTACATATTGGTGAAGAAAATATTTATGAATAAAACCCTGAAGAAATTTTAAGAATAAAAGTGGAGAATATGATAATGAATGTGGATGTTGCTGAAAAACATTGATCACTTAAAGGGTAGATATTGAAACAATGAAGTCCTTTATGATTGTACCAATGTAAATAGTTGTTGTAATAGAGATTTATCACATTTTTAGGATATATTATTTCTATATCACTCATTCTAGAATAAATGTTTTCATGTCTATTTAATCATGTACCCACTTTTTCTCATTACAATTTATTAATCCCACAACATTAAAAATAATATATCTGTGAGAATGATGCAGAATCCCAACAACCAATCCCTTCATTCCATGTGTTACTGAATAATAATACATAGAATAATATTGTTTACATGTAATGTGAATTTCCATGCTCATTATCAGTTAATTATCATGCTATTTTACTCATGAATAAAATGGTTCTAAACAATTTCAAAATAATTGTTAAAATTAATATGAATTTTAAAATATAATAAAATAGTTAAAATAATTTTAATAAACTTCCATTTCATTAATATATCAAAACATCACTAATTCATATCATTGTTACTAATTGTGTATTTATAAAGAATTTATTATTAGAATATTTAATTATATATCTAATTATATTTTTACAAAATATATTCAATTAATTGAATAAAATTAAAATATATTCTCTATAATGTAGTAATAGAAAATAATAATTATATTTTTTGAAAAAATATTCAGTCACATATTTTATAACTAACAGATGAAAATATAAATTTAACTACCAGTAGTAGATATATGCTATTGTTATCACTGAAATAGATGATATGTTACTCCTAATCCTTCTACTAAAATTAATATTTTTCTACTATTGAAGGTAATGTTCTTCCATTATTACTATTATTCTACCACTAAATCGAAGAGGTTCTAGTGTTACTATTCATGCTACCGCTTGGACAAATAGTTTTTATTGTAAATATTCATGTTATCATTACTATTGGATGGATATTTTTCGAAAATTATATGGTGTTCTCACAAAATGTTTTGTTCATTATATTTCTAATATAAGTAGAAGTTTCTACCATTATAGCAGGATGAAGCATTTATTGCTACTATTTATATAGGGAGGTGCTACCACTAGTTATGAGAAGTTCCAACCATTGAACGTGTGTGATACCTTTAGAAGATAATAATCATTCTACCATGACATAAATTCTACACTCAATAAAAAGTATTGGAACCATGGAGGAAGAGCTTTACATGAATGGAAAAAATCACATTGAGATCTGTTGATGATGTGTCATCTTTAAAATATATCTCATGTACAAAGAGTGCATGTGAATAAATTCACAAAAGAACAAAGTCTTCATGAGATGACAAATGGAAACATATGGAAATTGAGTGAGGTGATGCATGTTCTTATATATTCATTGAAGAAACTATACATATATGTAGAATTCCTTACATAGTGATTCCATTAAGCAGGTACCCTTACATGTCATATAACATTATGAATGTATCATACTACCCTTACAAGGGTAATATAACTTCAAAAATACAACTATATATGGTCTCTAGTTCTATTACATAAGTTATTAAAACATGATTGTACTTTTATGAATGTTAACCTTATGTGGGTAATGGAAACTCGTCAGAACACTTATGCAGCCTCACTATTAATATTACATGGGTTAATGAAACATGTTGGTACACTTACACTATGATTGGGAAACCATTCTGTAGTGTGGGATGCCCATATGTAGTCTGGGAAGTACCCACATAAAACTGTGTTACCCTGATGCATCTACATCAAAAACCGGGTTTTACCTAGAAGTAATAATGGAAACATTAAGGTTAATTTTATGCAACATCATAAAAATATATTTCACCTAGAAAAAAAATTATAACACTAATCACATTAAATTTAATTGATTTGTAAGTGAAATTTTATATAATAATACAATTACCTTAAATTAAATGTACATATGTGAAAAAAGATTAAAACAAACTACAACATAATTAATCTTATTAAAAAAATTTATGTATAATTTCTAAATAAAACAAATTGGAGGTATGTTAAATTTAACAAAACAAAAATTATAAACCAATTAAATGGATGGATTTTTTAAATAAAGAAATTAATAAAATATCAATACTCAAGTTCAAATACTAACAATATCTATATTTTTGTAAATTAAAAAAATAATATATTAAATTAAACATTCAAAAACATTATACCCATTATTAAAATTAAACATAAACTTTAAAAAATCCCTAAAAATTATCTTCCATAAATAATTTACAATTTCAAATATCATGTATTAAAATACATAGATTTCCCCTCCAAAAAATCATATATAATAATATTATAATTTTTAGATATGCATAAAATATTAATCGATTTATAAATAAATCATTTATATAACATTAAATATATTCTGAAATGTGTTTAACACAAAATAAAACAATTAATAACATTTATATCAAAATATTAAGGTTATGACATACCATGTTCAAGATTCAGTATCTCAAATATTATATAATTTTGTAGTTTAGAAAATATATCAGTAATTTTTTTTCTATTGGATCAAATTATATATAAATATCTCTTTTCTTTACATCATCAATTTGAAAATAAAATAAAACATCTCCATGTTTTTTTTTTGAATTTGTTGCATTGTATTTTTTGAAATTTAAATAGAACAAGAATTGTCACAAAAAAAATTGAATATTATCAAATGTAATAAAAAAATTTCCTAGAATATACTTAATCCAAATAGATTTTCAACAACAATAGGAAATAACAACATATACATCCTAAGATGTAGATAATAAAAATGTCAGTTTATTCTTAGAACTACGTAAAATTAGATTAATACTAGGAAGATGACGCATACCTATTTTCTTTTCTGGTCATTCCCACACCCTTTAAAATTTCATTCAAAATATGATAATAAATCAAAAAAATTATTATTTTAAAGGACAAAAACCTTTACCAATTGTTCATTTCATATATCATATAATTTTCATAACAACATTAGGATGAATTTTCAAGGAATTACTCTAAAATATAGCACATAATAAAAATAAATTCACTACATATAGTGTTTTTATTGTTTGTTGTGTTTGTTCACTGTACTTATATTTTCTTAAAAAATGGTTAGAGGCTTTACCTCTGATTGAGATTTTCTTGTATAGAACATAAAAAAATTAAAACACTATATATATTCAAGATGCAGTTAAATACAACCATCTAATTATCATGAATCTATAATATTTAATATCAATACACCTTCCATGTTTATCCAAATC
Organism: Viscum album; assembly: GCA_963277665.1. NCBI lineage: Eukaryota > Viridiplantae > Streptophyta > Magnoliopsida > Santalales > Viscaceae > Viscum > Viscum album. Next base: position 2,130,061,134 of record OY728119.1, read on the forward strand.
CAATTTGTAATTTTTACACATTATCTCTTTAATATAAAATCATGAATCAAGGATGGATAATTTAACAAGTTATTTAGCATACATTGATTGATTGACCAAATATAATCTTTGATCCTGATAAAAATTTTAATTCCCCCTTTAAGCTCATATCAAACTCAATAGTCATATGTTTAGAAAAATCATTATAAAGTAAATCATTTTTCAACCAAATATTTTATCGTCCAAATATTAATATAGAGTGAAAATATATTTTGAATCATTATTTATAGAAAAAAGTTATGATCAAGCTTTCATTTTAAAAAACATTTATTCAATAAATATTTAGTAAGTCTCCTATACCTATATCGATGCTCATACATAAGACTATATAAACCATTATTAGGTTTAAAAACAGGATTTTGAAAACTTTTCATTCTCAAATTCAAGGGTTTCATTATAAAAACTTCTCCATAAATTATTTAATTTATAAATACTCTTTTTAAATTCATTTTAAATAATTTTAAATTCAAAAATAATTATAAAAATGTTATAAAAGATATTATCGTTGGAACATGTGAAAAGTAATCTTCAAATTCAATTCCGTCTTCCTGAGAATATCCATGATCTAGTAGCCATAATTTATTTTCATCTATGTTTTCATCAGCATCATGTTTATTAAAAAAATCCAGTTTGTTCAAATGATATGTTTATCATTTAGAAATTCAACCAAACTCAACAATTTAATTCATCGATTTTTATTTAATCCATCATTAAAATAATTTATACAATATTAATTTATTACAAAATTATCGATATTAATAATCACAAAGTTATAAGTAAATACATAATTATCCTTGTATTTTAAAACAAATTTCATAGTTTTATGTCTAGATTCAACAATTCTAATTAATTTTTCAATAGGAATATATTTTATAGTTTTAAACACTTTGGGATTTGATTGAAAATAGATATCATCCCCCTGAACTAATGTATTATCATTATCATTTTCATTTTCATTATATTCACCAAAACATAATTCCCTAAAATCATCATCTTTAATTAAATTCAATTTCATCATTTATTATTATTTTCATAAAATTTAATATACACATACTCTTAAAAAAATTTCTCTTATTGAAAACTTTATATGCCTTACTAGTATAACAGTAACCTCAAAATATTCCTTCATTTCTTTTAGAATCAAAATTCTTGTTAATTATCTTTTATATTTAAAATACAAACTTTTCAACCAAGTATACAAAATATCAAATTTTGGATCTAAACCCTTTAAAAAATTCATTAGGTGTTTTTTTTAAAATTTTATAATAGAATCTCTCTTTAAAATATTTTAATATGTATCAATATATTCAAACAAAAAATATTTAAGAAAATTAAATTCAGTAATAATTTATCCAGCCAACTTGGTAATTGAACTATTTTTTTCTTTCAACAACACCATTTTTTGTGGTTTACTAAGTGAAGACTAATAATTCCTATATCCACATTGTTTAAAAAATTTATCAAATTATAATTTAACATTTTATTCCCCTCTATCACTTTTATATATATAACAGAAATATTTTTGAAATTTAAAATAATTTTTCAGAAATCATGGAATTTGGTTAATGTTTTATTTTTTTTGGGATCAATAATTAATCTATATGAATCTACTATTATCTTATAATATTAAAAATATGTATTTATTCCATCCTATAATAGTATTTTGTATAAGCCCAAATAATTAAATATGTATAAATTCAAGACATCTTGCTGTACTGAAATCATTTAAATATTTAAATAATTGTTTATATTACTTACCCATCAAACATGAATCACACATAATTTAATTACTGGTATGTAACATTGTAAATAGTATAACATCTTCATACTTTGAAAAATTGTTAAATTCAAAAAAAATTATATGTCCCAGTATCTTATGCCAAAAAAATATCATCATTTTCTATGACATTAAAACATTTTACTTTATATTTGGATAGATTAAAAAATTAATTTTGTATGCATTTTCATTTCTATTTGCATAAAATAAATAGGTTCATTTTTCAAAACAATATATTTATCCATTTTTAAAAAAAATATTTAATAAATCGTCACCTAAATATGGTATACTTCTTAAATTTTTTACTAAATCATCATTAAGAAATATTTTGGAAATAATTATACATTTACAAAAAAAAGATTCACCAATCCCTTTAACATAAACATTAGAGTAAACTCTAAATGTGACTCCACCTCCATGACATTAATTAAAAAATATACAAATTGTTGTATCACATTTCATGTGTATGGAAAACCCCCTTAAAAAATATAATGAATCATTGATCCTTAAAATAATTTTTATATGAAATGATTCAATCTGGCATGATATTTTTGTACCCATTCTGTCTTGGGGCTAATTAGGTTAGTTGTAAAAAATTTGTAATCCAAATATATTTTTGGGTTGTTTAGAAAAAAAATCATTTTCAACATTTTTCTTTCCCAAATTAGTGTGTAAATATCAATGCACATTCCTTAGAATAATCCCCTTACATTGTAAATTTAAAACAAGTATCATTTTAAATACTTCATTTTGATATTCTAACAAAAATAATCTTATTCATCCATTTTGATAAGTTGTTATAACCAATACCATTATTTTTATAGTATGGTTATTTCATATATTCCATTATATTATATTTATCTTTTCCATGAATAAATGTTGATAAATGTTAATTAATATTATAATCATCTTTATTCAAATCCATATTCTCTTTTGGAATAACATCTAAATCAATAAATGTTTCAGTAATCTTGAAATTGTCATTCCTTATTTCCTCATTCTCTTTATATTGTGGTTTTACATTAGGATTAATAGAATTAGAGTTAGATTAGTAATCAGAATCAGTGTCCTTTTCATCTTCAAATATTGCATTAGGATCAACATTTTCAGAAGTAACTAATTAAATAAAAAATGATTCAAGTACCTCGTATTATGTATCCATCAAAGAAATATTCCTTATATCTTTCCTATTACTTCATTCACTACTTGAATATGATCAATCTATGTAATTTCATCCTCAAAACAAGTATTACTTTTCCATTCTCCTTTTTATATGTAATTTCATAATGTTTGATTTTAGAACTGTTAGTTCTGATGTTCCATTTCTTCCTTCACTCATAACTGGTTAATTTTGAAACAACACTATTATTTCTATTATTTACTTTCTTATAATCTTTTTTTCATTCATTTTAACTATCTCTTACCTCCATTTTTTATAAAATGTAAAAACATATTTCTAAAATGTGACACATCTATACCATTTTTATAGAACTTAGATTCTAAATAGTTAGATGATTCATTAATATTAAACTGAAAAGAAAAATATTTCTTCCTTGTAGAATCTAATTTAACAATATTTTTTTCGATCATCTTCATAGTGGAGCAATGAACTGATTATTTTATATAATTTATGTACTTTTAAATTCTAGATTCACCAATCATGCTGTTCTTTTCATTCCATATTTTTTGTAGTACTATTAACAAACATTCAACTTGATTTGTCTTATATAGTACTTCACCAAGTGCACTAATACCATTTGAAATGATTTTAAGCTTGTGAAACATATGTTTTACTGAATCGCCTACTCTTATTTTCAAATTAGGATACACTACTAGAATCATACCCATATTGGAACATTAAATCATTTTTGTCTCATAGTGTCTACCTTGAAGAATAATCTAAATGTCACAGACAGTCATAAAAGGTGAAACATTTATATATAAACATATAATTATAACACATTATAAAATATTCTTTACATTATAATTTAGAACATATTAAGCCATGTTATTACGTATATGTGTTTCTCCATAAGCTTTGGGTTTCTCATATGTTTTCTCCAATATTATCTAATGATCTACACATAACTGCTTCAGATATTCTTCCATTTGATCTTTATGATACACATAATGAATTTAATCAAAAAAATGTATTCGAGTTATCCATCCATAATTTTCAATAATTCCTACATTATTCAGGGACTATCCTTTATTATTTAGGCTATTAGTTCTATGATATATAGCTTATCATTATTGTTAAAAATAGATAACCAAAACCTATATCCAAAAGGATGAATATTTGATAATTATTTGTGATTGGGATAAATGGATGTAATGGGATAGAGGGGGAGAATACTGATTAATAGTACATTAAAATTTTTAAAATAAATAACCAATCATTGTTTAATATTTTATGAAACTATTGTGTAGTGAAATGTTTAGAATATAATGTATCAGAAATTAATATAAAAACATAGTACTTTTATAGTAGTTCAAATCACCATGATCCTAGTCCAGTCTTCAATATTTTTTCCATCAGTGAGAATAAATTCACATAATAAAAACATCCCTTAAATTTGTGATAACCTATTTAACAACTCTAGATTTTACATTACCCCAAGGAACAAACATTTCCTAACTTTTATACTGCATTCCAAAATTATTTAAACCTAACTTTTTTTCAAGAGTCACAACCTAAGAATTTTCCTTTTGATTTGTAAAATAACCAAAATGATACCTTATTTTTATTATTAAATTTATAAATTGACACTTGTAATTACAAATAGATGATGAAAATATTTATCCAAGAAAACTAGAAGGAATTTAATTACAAAAGTGGATAAGATGATGATAAAAAGTGATATTGCTCAAGAACATCAATCACTTTAGTAGTATATTTTCTAATAATTAATTCCATCATGATATCACCAAATAAAATAATAGTCATAACATGGATTTAAAACTTTTTTAAATCATATCAATTCTATATCACTCATTCCTGAATAAACTATGTTAATTTTATTTAATCACATTACCCCATGATCGTAATCTCTTGGATTAATCCTACATGATTAAATCCAATATCATATTTATTATGAATGATTTTATAAACATACCATAATATTATTCCATGGGATATAAAACAATAATAAATAAAATAATAATGTTTACATATAATTTCTGTTAACGTGCATGTTATTACATAATTCACAAGCTCATTTATTCATATACGAAATGACTTTGATCACTTCCAATATAATTGTTAACATAAATATGTATTTTAAAAGAAATAAAATAGTAAGATTAATTTGAATAAATTTAATTGTTGGTAAGATATAAAAACATCACAAAAAAACAAATATTAGTTAGAGCATGGGTATATATTAATAATTTGTTCTTGTAATATTTAATCAAAAATCTAATAACTTTTTTTACAAAAAATAATTAGTTTGTAGAGTTACGATTAAAATATATTCTATAGTAATTAGTAATTAATAATAATAATAATTGTATTTATAAAAAAAATCAGGCACGCATTTTATAACCAATCGAAGGAAATATAAATTTAACTCATAGTAATAGATTCTTATTTCCACTACCACTGAAATAGAGGCTTTCTTCACTACTATTTCTACTACCATTGGCATTTTACTATGTTGGAGGTTAAAGAGATTCAAAAATTACATTCATGCTACCACTAAATGGTAGATATAAAATTGTTTTAGATCATTATACTGCTATAAAAATTGGTTTCCACCATTACTACACTTTCTACTACTACTGTAGTAGAACTAATAGTATAAGAAGATAAAGTGTTACCACTAGAAGGTTTATTCATGCTACCACTAAAAGAAATATATGTTTCTACCATTAATATTAGAAGAAGTAACTATCATATCTATTCTTGGAGATCAGTTTTTACCCTAGTTATGAGAAAATTCTACAATTAGATTCATGTGATACAATCAAAAAATAATATTGATACTTCATAAATAGAGCTGGTACCATAAAAGTTAGGTCCTACTACTAGAGAGGATGAGCATCACATGAATGATGAACTTCACATCAATATTTTTTAGTGATATTTTAACTTTATAAGGTTCAATAAAAATGACTTTGTCCCTGGCATCATGGAAAATTTACGATGAGGGGTGAGGAGTTTCTTTCATTTGGGTATACCATTACATATATATGCATATACATAGAATCCCTTAAAATTGTATATCATTATACATGTAACTATAAATGGATTATACCATTATAAAAGTATCATACTTCCATTATGAAGGTAATTGAACATATGAATCGCTCTTATATAGAGTTATTGATACCTTTATATAAGTTCTGAAAACATGCTTGTTCCTTTAAATGGGTTATACATACACAGGTAATGTAAAGTGACTATCACCATAACACAACATTTCAATTACCCTTATATGATTTGATTAATCATGTTGGTACCCTTATGTAATGATGGGGATACCCTTATATGGAATTGGTTACCATTGTGTATCATGGTCAGTACCCTTATAAAAATCTAGTACCCTCATGTATCTAGTTCATAATTTTTTTACCTTTATGCAATAATTGAAATGTTAAGGTTTCCTTTAGGAAATAGTATAAAATTATGTGTACAATATAATAATATACAAAATTTATAATACTAAACATGTTAAAGATAAAATGATAGGTATTTAAAAATTTGAGTAATAATATAATTTAAAAATGATTTTCATATGTGAAAAAAATATGAAAATAAATTTAAACTAATTAACACATGTATAAATAATTTAAAATTCAATAAATGTGATGTATTTGAAATTTATCAAAAAAAAATTATCAACCAATTAAATGAGAGGAGTTTGAAAATTATCAAAACATGAAAATATAATATTAATACCCAAATTAAAAAACTAACTATGAGCATGATAGTAAACATAATCATAACTCTATGAGAATTAAAAAGATAAACCTTCATATATTTGAAAATTAGCATGGGAGGACGAAAGACTGAATAGATAATAAACCCGAATAAAAAGGGAGAAAATTCAAATCATATCTCCATGGATAAAACCCATGAAGTAGAGGATAAATCCAAACTTAAATAGCTTAAAAACTTTTATAAATAGTAACTATGTACACCTAGGGTTTAGGGGAATTTATAGGGCTTTGAGATAAATTTAGGGTGCGATAGAACTTATAGTAACTATGCTAGATGAACATTCATGTCCTAAATGGGGAATTCCCATTGTGAATGGTTTGGGTTTAATGATCACTAAACAATTCGTCACTATATACTATAGCAGTATACTTCACTCATGTTGTGAATCACATGTTCAAATCATGAGTTTTTAGAGTTATATTTACCAAAGTGGACTCCTCATACTTTCACATCATGAACCAATTGTTCATGTTTTTAATATCATCCTACGAAGAAACCTTAATAAAGATGGGATTCAAAATTCACACCACAAATTACAATGTCACATTATGAACAACCATTCATGTCATGAATTCATGTTTCTTACCTTTTTGAAATCCTAAACTCCATTGAACCGATATAAGATTTCTTCAAGAACACCCAACTTCATAAACATACAAAGTAATATGATAGAAGGATCTAGGACCTTACATAAAGTGTCTATTATGTTATTGTAACCCTTGATAATTTAAAACCAACCCATGATAGAATGGAAGAAAAAAGGGTTACCCAAAAAAACCACCCTCTATGATACTTCTAAAGATTTTCTCCATCATAGGATCAAAACAACTTCACTTGGAGGAGCAAGGATAAAAACTATGGAACACTCTAAACCAACTATAAAACACTCTCCTGAGGAAGATACCTCTCAAATATGAGATATCCAAAAATAGTTCTTCAATTACGAGATAAATATATCATAATCGAGATAAAGTGATACATTATAAAAATATCCTTACAAAATAATTTCATACACTAAAAAACTTGGGATATTGAGTGGGTACCTATGGTTTGTGTTACTTAATTCTCTCTTTCATGCCTCTATATCACCATAGAACATGATCTTTGGTGATAAAACACTCATGCCACACCTTCTCCTAGATTTCATAGATCTACAAAGGCCACTCCTCATACACCACATCATCACTGACATCAATCTTTCCCATATCGATGTTGTGAGAATAATTATGATTATATAGTTAAATAATCAATACATGAAATAAATAATGAATCTATCTTGTCAACAGGGAATGTGTTATTCAGTATATGACCAATCCAACATGAGCCAACACCTTAAAAATTCCAAAAAACATGGGAGATAGATTATATCCAAAACTAAACCATCACACCCCATGGTGAGGAGTCCCATTGAACAACAAAGTATCACTAATGTTAGACTCCAACGGTCTACTCATATAGTCACCATATGAATTTTTATTGTCATGTTCTACATAAATATTATCAAGAATCTCCTTCACTTTTTTTATTATGTTATACACTTATTCAAGCCTAAACATTTCAAACACTACAACCCTAGTTTATAACACATGGAAGGATCAACCATTCAAAGCTTAAAATAGTGTTATACCATTGGTGGAGTAAAAAATATTACTGTAAAAAAACATAAAACAGTTGGTGCCTCAAACATGAACCTCAAAAATTCAAGACATAAGAATGTAGAATGTCTTCAAAAGTTAGGATGATCCATTCTATATGACCATTAATATGTAGATGAAATTATGTTTTAAGGAAAAATTATATCCCGAAGCATGTTGAAGACTTGTCCATATCCTATAGGTGAAATGATGATCAAGAATAGAGAAGCTATTCCCTGATACTCTTTAAAGTCTCACAATCATGCCCTGAGCTATAATCCTTAATTGGTATAAAGTGATCCAGATTTTCAAGAAATTCTATTATTACCCATAGAAAAATATAAATGTCCAAAAATCATGGTAAACTAATAATGAATTGCATCAAAATATCTTCCCACTTCCACTAACGAACAGCTAATGTATAAAGAAAACTATCAAGAACACATTTTTTAGACATCACTTTCTTGAAAACTAAACATTAGGACGCAAACTCTATAACTGAACAAATCAATGCAAGCCACCCAAATTGGCCTCTCAAAGAGAGGTAAATCATTGTCTTGTCAACATATATAGCTAAGGGTGATCTGTAGAACCTAGTGAGAATTATATAACACATTTCTAAAGGGGTAAAAATAATACTATAAAATAACACCTCTTCATGATCATAACAAAACCATCCATCATGGGAATCACAACATACAACTCAATCCTAAAAAACATCCACCATGTAATCCCCCATCATGGGCTCCGACAACTATTGCACTAATGATGAGGACAATTTCATTAGATATATTCATCCGCTTCCACCAGCCTCTCCCATATCAGGATTTATGATGGAGATTTCTTCCATTACTATCTAATATTCCAAATACTCATGAATAAAACCACTATGTGACTTCTTATATAGATCATCTGTTATCCCATTACATTTTCCCAGTGTGTAAAAAATCTCCAAGTCATTGTCATATATGAATTTCAACCACACTCCACATAACAAGTTCAATTCATGTTAGGTGAAGATATACCAAAGGATTTTTTTTATTAGTGAATGCCACTAAGCATTTAGTGATAAGATAACACCACCACAACATCATGTAAAACATAAATATTGTAAACTCACTGTCATGGGTGGAATAGTTATATTCATGGGGTTGTAACTAATGATACCCATAACAAATAGTAACATTATTCTACATTATCACACTACCAAATCATAGACAAGAATTATCATATTGAACCATGAAATATAATCCCACGACTAGAAAATAAAGAACTAGGGAACTGACAAACTTCTCATTAAGATACTTGAATGAAACATGGCATTGGTCAGCCCATGATAATTCTTTGTCCTTTTTGGTCAAGGATGTCAAAGGAGTTATAATCTAAGAGAATGTAGGTACAAAAATCCTATAAAATCTTACAAGACCAATGAAACTATACACCTCTACAATAATATTGGGGGATTACAAAGAAAAAAAATACCTAGATCTTTGAAGGATCCACAATTACTCCTTGCTGGGACAAAACATTCTACATGAAAAAAAAGATTATGTTCATAGAGATAATACATATATGTGATTCTGAATAACTACAGATGATGAATAATCCCCAAAATTTCCCATAGTGAATATATATGATCCTCCGAAAACATATAATACACAAGGATATCATGATTAAAATAACCAAGAACCAGTGCAGATCCTCTAGAAACAATACACTCCGCAATCCAATAAATATAGCTAGAATGTTGTTATAATGAATGGAAAAACAAAAAAACGTCTAATTCCCATAATGGCCTAATAATGTAGTATTTAAAATTTCCTTTTACTTTACATACATCTTATGATATCCTGGTAAAATATCAATCTTTATGTGTTAACTTTATCCCTCTGTCTGATCAAATAATTCATCAATCCATGGATGGGGATAATGAATCTTCATTATCACCTTATTCATGTGATAATAATTAATACACAAGAGAATAATATCCCTAGCCTCTTTAAAAAAATAGGGCACCCAACGGTGGAACCCTTGTCTAAATAAAATCTCATTTTAAGGGATCACTAATTTATATATGTAGTTCCCACAACTCAAAAGGCACAATCCTATATAATGACATTAAAATTTGGGATGTTCCCAACTGTAGGTAAATCCCAAAAGTGATATCCCATTGAGGGGTAACACAACAACCTCATTATAAAGAAAATTAGGGTAAATTTTTTGGTTTAACCTATATTGATTTTAGCATTCAATTGACCATTAAACAAAATAAGGTAAGAACATGTTTTTGGCCCATCTGATGGTCTTTCACACCAATGAACCTGGTAGAATATTCTATTAGAGTCGTATAATATGATCTGACACTAGAAACAATTCACAATATCGTACACATAATATTGATATACCATGTAGAGGATGATGTTGTATGGTTGTATCCACAAACATATGAAGTCTATATAAGAGAGGTCATACCCAAGCACTTTCTCATGGTCTCCCAAAACATTATACAAATTAGATTAACCTCAAATTGGAACAATAAACTCTAAGCACATTATAAGTGTCTCCATCTAGATTCTCAAATCACGTACCATGAAAGGTGAAATAAAAGATTGTATAGGTCCTTAATCAAACAAGGTATTCACCCAAGTATGAATAAAAAAACAGTACCCCAAAAAAGATCCATGCCACCTAGAATCGGAGAAAAATAGAGCATGAATCAAGACACAACTTACTCCACAACCTCACTAACCTTATAATGACCACCAATATTGTTGGTCTCTACTCTTTGTGGATGAGGAAATCCAAGGGGTTTTTGAATCCCTTCCCCAACTACTCTATACAAATCGTTTGTTGGATCACCCTACTGATGCTTCCTCGCTTGAACTTGCTACAATAGAAAAACCTGATGTTCAACACAAGCCACATGATATCATCTCATAAAGGCTAAGAACACATTCCATTGATGACCATGACCTTCATAAGAAAAATTCATCTAATAACATGCAATGTTCATGACATCCTCCAACCCTGGTGAAATGAGATGAAAATGATTGGGACCTACCCACAAGTATCCAAAAACAATTCCCTATAGGAAAATGGTAACCATATAAAATACATCTGATAGATAGAAAATCATGATGAAACCTCTTTCATGATGATAAATTCTTAGTCAATGTACTCCCATTAACCTATGATCTCCATAATACCTCAATATATATCAGTACAATAAATATGGTGACCAGAAAGTAGATCACTAGACATAAATACCCCTAGAATGTTCCACCCTAGACACCTAGTCTAGAAATAACTCTGAATGATATCATAAAAGGTTCCTAAAATAGATCTCAATCCCACACATGTTGTAATGACCCTATTGAGGGGTATAATAGCTCTTGATATATGTCCATATTTTTTGTTGAGGACATAAATTAAACTCAAAACTAATGTAAAAACATCTCCCATTATACATTTTACTCCACATGGTCCCCAAAGAATAAGAACCACCACTACTTGACTTCCCCACAAAACATCATCATTACCAAGAAACACATTACTCCTTCTGAGCATGGATCAAATTAACAGTTATATTCATCTCCTCCAACTAGTCAATTCTAACTACATCTAAAATAGATCCCTCATTCTTCAGTATATCCCAGTGCTAAAACTCTTAATGTTTCCTCTAAATAACATCATTAGCGACCCTAACCCGGTTGTGATATATTGAATCATCCTAGAGAACATATATGGCATGAACCTAATTATGACCTCAATTCAGAGATATACCTACTAAATAAAATATATTTAGGGACTCATAAACCATGAATATGAAATATTTAAAATTAATTAATTAAATTCTATCCTAATCCTATGGTTTGCACAATTTAAAAACAAAAACAAACCATAATGAAACATGATCCTCTCGTAGGTATCTAATTGTAACCAGTATCACTTCACTTAGTAGGATCAATAAAACTAAAGGTCATTAATTTGGATTTCAGGTGGATTTAGATACTTTTTATCTATACATTAACCCTTTTTGCATCTCATTCTAAGATCTTCTAAAACTATTTCCCTACCAACCATTGTATTCCTAACAAGTACCTACCACTAAATTTATATATATCCCTATACCTGAACCTTTGATACCACTTTTTCAGGACACCCACCCCTAAAAGATCCCCTACTAGGACATTGTTTAAGGGTGAAAAATAACGACGCGTGAATCCCACCTCAAATAGGTCATGGTTTGGAAACTAAAACTAATGATATATCATGCACACAGATGGGAGGCATTACCCTCTAAGAAAAATTAGGAATGAGATGTAAGATAAGGGAACCAAACAAATATTTCATTTGATAAAATAATAGAAGGATCCCAATCATACATTGAATTTAACACCACTAGAAAAACTTAAAATTGAACTAAAATGACGAAAATAAAATTCATATAAGTGACCTCCAACACCCAATATATCCTAAATAACTCCATGCTCTCATAATGTCCAACCTGTTTCCCAACGATATCATTTGGACTAAAAATGCAATATATATAGTTGCAGGGTAATAATAACAAGTATACTCAATTGGATACTCCCCAAATCCTCTCATGAAAAAGATAAGGAAATGATACTAAAACCCATTGAATAAGAAATCATTACTAACTAGTTACTAATTCAGGTATAATATGTTCTTAGCATCACCATAGCTCTATAATAAAGTATCAAATATATGAAATAATATAATAACTAATATAATATCAATTAAGGTTCCAAACTACCACTTACCCACTAGTTTTATTCTCTAATCCTAATGACACACATCTTGAGCCATCTCTCCTCAAATAATCCACATTCATCAATAGAAAATGTATAACAACACACATCCCATGTGTCACATTAACTTTTTACCAACATCCATATCTCTATATGGTAACCAAATAGTTTTTTGGATCCATTATATCATATACATCATATATTATACATCAACCATCAAAACCCATACACAACATAGTTATAATAATCCTCATGATATTATAACTGATGTTACATATATGTGATGTAACAACAAGCTATTACATCCCCCTACCCACATATATGATAAATGTAACCACCATGTATAATAGAAAATAATATTACCAACAGAATCTGGTGGGGGAAAGGGATAAACCATCCATATATCCTTGCCAACCTAGATGTTGTGGAAAACACCCACCTGGGTCCACTAGAGTCAGTATACCTTCAAAAATTAGTGGGGTTGTGTATTAATTCACATAAAAAAAGTAATATATATATATATTTCAACCATACTTAGGAAAAATACATAGCCTTGACAACAGCTAAAATTATCATCCTTCAGATACCTTTAAACCCTTGCTAAGGAATAAATATCCAATCTATAGACATACATTTCCATAAACATTGAATTAATTCTTAAGATGAAAAATTCATTTTACATAATTAACTACTTAAATCCATTCCCAAAATGCATAAACTAACCACCTACAAGGTTACTCAAAGAATTATCATCACTTCCACATTTTTTTAGAATATATCACCATAGTTTAAATCATTTAAGGTTCCTATTACATAATTCTAATCACTCCAGGACTAGTCCTAAGCTACCATAAAATATGTATACAAAAACATAACCACACACATCAATAAATGGGGAAAGAAAATAAAAAACAATCCGTCTGACCATATGATCTTTAAATAATATTCATTAATAATAAAGAATCACATCTTTCATCGTGATAAATAGTGGACATGCCCAACTTCACCCCACACCATTAGTCATGACGTGATCCCAAACACCACTATTCTTATCACTATCCATCGAGCTATCTTAAGGGATAAATGCTTCCAAAAACCAAATCATCTTAACTTATTTATCTACAAACCATCAGCCATATTAGGATTATATCAAGTCATATTGAATGGACATTAATCCAGATAATTACACAAGGGTGTAGTCAAAAGAAACATTTGACGAGGAATCTAGACCCTATAACAAATGATTCTATAAAAAACCAAAATTTTCACACGTAGATATAGCATTATTGAAGATAAATATTCATTATATAACATAAAAATTCCTACAAAATCACTTAGGTCCAATTCCTTTGGAAACATGGATACATAAACTATTGCTACCCTATCCTTTCACATATATCATTACATGATTTTAATAATCATTAAACATCAAATTACTTTTCAATGATCGTATATTCTTGTTTCTTGGAAGACTAGCTATATAATCAATAATTATAAGAAAATTTTTTATTTTATCTTTATAATGAGATCCTATATTTCATTATGACCATACATCAACATAGGATAACTTGAGGAAAACATGAAAAAATAGATGAGCAAAGAACCTAGTAAGAGAAAAATCATACTAATAAAGCTTTTTCACATGGGCTAAAAGGCATGGAATAATGATATAAAAAATCATCGAACATGTGAAATCATAACATTTGAACATGTGATCATTCAAACATGTGATCATATTACTATTAATTCATAATATTGTGATAGCAATATAAATCATGACTTTATATAAATTCAAGGTCATTTTCACATAGAGTAGCACAAGTCAAGTTTAACCAACAATACCGTTGCACATGGTAGTACGTGTCAAGGATAACAACCAACCCCATTTCACATAACATCTAATGAGAAGAAAATTACCCAATTAATTAGATCTCTATATGGTCACACCCTGCTTAACATTTTTATGAATATGATTTAAACTTATAAAATTATAAATAAACAATCATAAACATAATGTCACCAATGGAATGAAATGGGTGTTATAATCACGTCATAAATCATAATGAATGGGTGATTAATAAACGTTTCCATGAAAGAAATATATTAGATAATAAAAGGAAATTAATAAGTAAAAATAGGAATATTTCATTGAAATTGTTGTCAATCCAAATTGACTGTATATGAAAAGAGTATTAATTTGTTTTTAGTATTAAAGCATTTTAGTTTTGTTTTTAGGAAACAAATAACATGTATATAAAATAGAAAAGGAAATAATCTATTTAACACAACTAGAAGAGATAAAATAAGGTTTTAATATTAAAAATATTGGTTTAAAAAATAATGGTGCTTTCAAACATATAGATGAGTGCACGTAAAATTGGGTACAGATTATTCAATGTCCCTTAAAATGGGTTTTATTATAAGAAAGTATTGAGGATGGAATCATTTAAAAAAATGTTTATCCCTAAAATAGAATGGTGAATGGATCTAAATACATGATTTTTGAGATTTTACACAGAATTTATAGGATGTACATAAACTGAATAGATAACTTCATTTGTTTAGAAAGAACGTTAGAGCCACCCAAAGGAATAAAAAAGGATTGTGTAGAATCCCTTATGGAAAATTGACATGGTATAAGGTGTACAAAAGCGGGATTAATGCATGATAAAATGGATTTATTATAATTTATAAAACATCAGGGATGTACGAGGAAGGTGATAAATCGTATTCCAACAATATGAATTATGCATAAAAGTAAATAACATAGAGGAGATTCGTGAAAAAATGTGAGAAAGGTAGATCTCTTACCTTAAGTTGGATAGTGTTATTTTCGTGATCTTGATGACCTAAATAAAAATATAAGGGTTATTAATTAATAATTCAAGAACCTCAACTAGATGTTATTGATAAAATATAACATTATTAAGTTCATTCATGTCTTTTTTTATGAGTTAATAGGTTCAATTTAATTATTTGGGAGTGTTTTCTTCCTTGGATTTAATAATCAGTTCAATTATATTATTGTTTAGATCTACATATATGATGGGATTGGTTCTCAAGAATTGAATTTATATGAAATTAGTGAACATAAAAATATTTACATGGTAATAAAATTCAATTGATTATTTTTAGTGAAAGTGAATCCTTATTATAACATTAATGATAAAATCTTGGATTAAATTTTTGATTTTTCACATAATTAAATTTTTATTATAATTATTTTACATCATTTGAGAAAAAGGATTATAAAACATCATATAAGATAAAAATAAATATTTAAAATTATGTTTCAACCATAAAAAATTTCCATGACCATAACTGATTATGGTAATAAAAATTAATAACTCGTCGTCCTTGATGTGATAAATTAACACATCTCATACAGTGTTTTCATGTATTTCATAAAAAAGGAAGGGAAAGGGGAGATTATAATTAATTATCTCTTTAGTATAAAAAATTCCAATAAATTTATGGTATTGGATTTATCAATCCATTTTTATGAGGATAGGCTAGGAAAGAAAGAAGAAAAAAAGGAACATGAAAGAAAATGAATGAAAAGAATAGAGGAATTTATCACTTGATTCAATCTTCCTTGATAGCATCTTAAGGGGAGTGGAGTTGGTATTTGGAGGAGAATAGGGGCTTCTATACATAGGGGAGGTTATTGGAGAGATATTTGAGCATAATATAGTGATAGTACAAGGATAGAGATGAGTGAAAAGAAGAGGGTAGTGTGGGTGGTTTTTAAATTGGATGAGAGGATGGTTTTCTTAATATTTTAATCATAAGTTTTTTATTTTTCCATAATACAACAAATAGTGATGATTCCATGACAAAAAATAGTAATATGTGCATGTGAGTTCAAACCCAAGTTGCTTAAATCTGAATAACACATCGAATGACCTAGTAATTAATGTATTTATTTTATTTTGTAAATTATTATTTTTCTTTATTCATCAAAAATTCATGTATTTTAGAAAAATACAAAAAATTCACCCTATCCATTTTTTGATATGTAGAATCCAAAAATTAAATATGATTTTGAAAAGTAATTTTCAAAATATGTTTCATTTATTTTTTATTTAAAATCATAATTTCTATGAAAAATGCATATTTTAAAAATATAATAGATTTTATAATTCTTTAAAAAATTGAATAAGTTATAATAAAATTATCATAAAACTAGAAGACATAAAAAATTAATTTATGAATAAATTTTATTAAAATAAATTTTATTTTTTAATTATTAAATTATACATGAATTTTTAACTAAATATTTATGACTAATAAAAATACAAATACTATCATAATGTCACTTGTATGATGGAAATATTTAATTTATATTTTTATTAGTATGGTAACTATTTAGATGGTTGATTTACTATTCATAAGGGTTATATTACTATTCAAAGGGGTAACATTACAATTTATAAGGGTCAGTTACTATTCAATAAAAATTATGTCTGTCTTATCGAACTCTAAACCTTTTAGTCATTGCAACCATGTATGCCAAATTTTCAAAATTCAAATCATAGATATGACAATATTATGTTTAAAGGTCACCAAGTTCTTAGTAGTTCATTGTGTTGTGATATCAAGTGAATATATTAAATAATTAAAAGAATAGAATTACCATTGATAAAACATTGGGACATTACATTGTTACCCCCTAATAAAATTTTCATTTAAAATTTCATTTTACATTCTACGCCATAAACAAGTGCGGGTAATTTCCCTTCTTTTCCACCTCCAGATCCCATGTTTCCTTTTCATAATTATGATTCCACCATAGTACATTAACCCGGTGAGTTTCCTTGTTGTCTAGAACATTATCTCTATGATCCGTGATCATCACATGTTTTTTCTTTTAAGATTGATAATTATCCAACTGTACCACCTATGAAGAGAATACATGTGAAGGATCTGGTATATACTTCTATAAGAGGGATACATAGAAGACATCATATACTTTAGACATGGTATGTGGAAGTTACATTAGATAAGATACATCCCCAATATAATCAAAAATCTTGAAAAGGATTATGTACCTAGGAATTAACTTTCCTTTGTTCCCAAACGTCAATACCTTCTTCCAGAGAGATATGTGGATAAATACATTGTCTCCAACATTGAACTCTAGGTCTTGTTGATGATTATATGCATATCTCTTTTTTCCACATTGGTATTCATTGATTTTATACTGAATGTTTTTCATCTTTACCACCATTTGATCATGGCTTTCAAGTATTATTAGCTTACGGTCACTGACCTCGTCCTAACATGCCAATTTTCTACACATTTTCTATAAAGGGCTTCGTATGGTGTCATTCAGATGCTTGAGGAGAATATGTTGGTGTAGGAGAATTCAAATAGTTGAATATGTAGGTACCATCCATCTTTGAAGTACATAGAACATTCTCTCAACATATCTTCTAGTTTCTGAATAGATTGCTCAGATTGGACATCAGTTTGTGGATGATTGGCCATACTGATGTTCAATATAGTGTTTAGAGCATGTTGGAGTCTTTTACAGAACATCAAGGTGAATCTCAGATCTCAATCAGATATAATAGATTGTGGTATTCCATGTAGCTTTACAAATTTATATATATATATATCCATACTTGTTGATCAAATGAGAAGTCCTATTAAATCATGGAAAAGTGAGTTTTTATTGTAAGATGATCCACAATGACCCATAGTGGATTGTTTCCTCTAGATGTCCTTGAAAGTCTAGTGAATATTTCCATCATTATATTATCGAACTTCCATGTCGGTATGGTTATTGGTTGCATCATCCCCTTATACTTATTTCTTTTAGCCTTCAGTTTTTGGCATATCATGCACTTTGATGTATACTCAGAAATAACCTTCTTTCATGTTGTGCCACTAAATTATCTCTCGGTGATCTCGATACATCTTTCTAATCCCTAGGTGAATAGAGATGGTTGATCTATGTGTGTCCTTCAAAATATCATTCTTTATACCTAGATCATATGGTATACATAATCATGAACTAAATCTTACAACTCCTTTCACATCAATCATAAACCCAGAGGATTTACCATTTCTAATGGCCTCCACCATTTTCTAAATTTCCACATCTTTTATTTGAGCATTATATATTTTCTCCACGAGGGATGGTTGAGAAATAATTTTTGAAATATTTTATGACATTCTTCTTTTAATGATTCCCATGTCCATCCTCAACAAATCATAGAAGATTTATTCCTTTTCAATTACCATCATTGATAATATTTCACGATCCTTTCTACATAGAGCATCTACAACCTTGTTTTCCATACAAGGATGGTAGTGGATTGAGCAGTCGTTATTCCTGATGAGCTCTATCCATATTTGCAGGATCACATTAATTTATTTTTGTGTGAATATATATTTTATACTCTTATGATCAGTACAGATCTCACACTTCTCCCCATAGAGATAATGATGCCATATTTTTAATGTGATGTTCACAGCTTCAAACTCCAGATCATGTGTAGTATAGTGTTTCTCGTCTGTTATTTTCTGCATTGAGGAATAGGCTTCCACATTATCATTTTTCATGATAACACAGCCTAATCCCATCTATGAAACATAACTGTACACAATAGAGGGTTCTCCACTTATTGGGAGTGTGATTATTTTCACGACGATAACCCTCATTTTCATCACCTTAAATAAATCATCATATTCTTCTGTATAAAAAACATCACTTCCGTCCATTTCAGTAGGATCATTGAGTTTAAAAATATTCAGAAGTTATTCAAAAATCGTCGATAGTACCCAGCTAATCCTAGAAAGCTAAAAATCACCATTACAAATTTTTGCATGGGACACTCATCAATTTCCTTTTTCTTGGAAGGGTCCGTAGGTATCCCTTTTAGGTGATAACATTTCCCATGAATGATACTTCCTCCATCCATAACTCACATTTACTATACATAACCAACATCTTTTCTGTTTCCAAACTCTTTATCATAGTATTCAAATGCTCCTTGTGTTTCTCCCTTTACTTGGAGTATATCAGAATATCATCAATAAAGACTATCATAAATTTATTGAGGTAATATCTAAAGAATATATTCATTAAAAAAATGAAAATCAATGGAGAATTAGGGAGCCTTAAGGGCCTCAATATGAAATCAATGTGTCCATACCTAATTCTAAATTCATCATTGGGAATATATTCCATCCTCTACATTAATTTGAGATATCCTGAACGAAGGTCCACCATAGATAAATAACTAGCCCCACGAAGTAGATCGATCAATTCATCTATCCATAGAAGGGGATACTTGTTAATTTTCATGATTTTATTGACATCAAGCTAATCAATGAATAGATTCATTTATCCATCCATTTTATCAATGAATAGGGATAGAGAACACCATGGTGAAGCACTCATGCATATAAAAACCTTCTCCAGATTCCCATGTAACTACTTCTTTATCACTTCCAGCTCTACAGTGGCCATTCTATAAGATTTTGTTGATATGGGTTGGGATCTAGGAATAAGATTAATTGAGAAATCAACCTCTGAATTTGGAGGAAAACTGATAAACACTTTATGGAATACATCAGTGTAATCCCTCATGATGGGCATGTCTTCAAGCCTGATTCTCTCCTTTGTCTCAATCATTTGATCTTGAAATGCTTTCTCATAAAGAATAAATATCCACATTGGATACAAAGATTCTAAAGTAGATTCATCTTCCTCCTTACACATTTAATTAAATGGATTATTATTCGGGATGTGAATAGTGATCTCTCTTTCATGATAGTAGATGATGGCTTTATATAAAGATAACTAATCCACAACCAAGATAACATTGAACCCCACAAAATATTGTATGGAAATATTTTCTAGGTGGATCAGTCCACAAAAGTTTTCCTGGGAGGAGTTAAAAAAATGGACGTAATAATTTCCCCATTATTTATTCTCAAATATAACATATCCTCAAAATTATGAGATGGGGTTTTAATTGTTCTACTAATATTACAAGATATGAAAGAATGCGTAGAACCAAAATCAAGTAGTACATTATATATTCATGAGTAAATAACTAGCATACCTATCAATATAAAGTTTCCAAACTCCCCCTTAATTGTAGTGATATCATAAGAACATCCTTTTTTCCATGGAGGATAATGTTGATTGCCTCTAAGAACCCACATCAATGGAAAATTTTCACAGAATTCCCATGCTATGTATAGTTTTCGCACTGCACTACAGGATGCGTGTTGATCTGAACCTTTTTATTCTTATACATTAGTGGTATTTTTCATTTCCCTTCAGTAATTTTGAGCAAGATGTATTATATATCCACATTTGAAGTTATTTATAGTTCCCTTTAGATAGTTTACATGATGGTTCTTCCCAAAGTTTTTACAAATGGGATGGTCGGGCTTCATTCCATCACAATATTTATTTATGGAACCACCAACATTATATTACATTTTTCCTCATTTTATGATGGGCCCACCACACCACTAAAAGTATCTGATAATTGTTTTAACCTTAAGGGAATAATGAAAATATACTTAGAGCGGTCGATGTCTCAAATCAAAAACACTTTTCATCGAATCGATATTAGTCCAATAATGAAGTGATCCACATTTTTTGGTGTAAATGAAAAATCCTGAGGCGTACCTTGATTTCCTGGAAATATTTTATTCGTACGCCTCGATTGACTCATCTTCCTTATCCTTGAGTATTATGAACTATATTTCCATCATGACATGGAGGGATTGGGGAAAAATATTTATTGAAAAACATTATCTTTAATTCATCCATATACATGAAATCAATTTCCTCATAGGGCATCGTATTCTTGATTAGTGTCCCCCACTGATGAGATTCCCCATCAAAACGACAGATGAACAGAACAAATTTCACTTCTTCTCAACATTAGAGGATAGAGATTAACTTTTCAATGGAGTTAATCCACTATTCCATGAGGAGGGGATCATATGATCCACTAAACAAGGGAGTCCATTTCCTCATAAATAATTTAATGGTAACTTTCTATTTCTTTGGAGAAGGAGGTTATTATACATGATTTATGTTATTATTCATAACTTGAGGGAGATGGGAATGTAATATCATGAATTTTTGAGCACCCACTCCCATAATATTTGGTATACTATTAGTGAAATCTTCACATTCCCCATTACATTGATTGTTGTCACATATTCTTCTATTTCCCACTCTAAACAATTAAAATTAACGTACAATTAGTGGTCTGAAATACTTATCTATAGAGAATAAAAAGGAAACATTGTACATAAGAGGATAAACATTTAAACAAAAAGTATATAAAAACATTTGATTCCATATGTTTCAATCTAGATTATCTGTGATATATTTAATATCTTCAGTTTTTATGTGTATTTATTCATTCCCTTAATAATGGTTTGTATCATGCTCATGAATTTACCAAAGCATATCCCCCGAAAGTGTCATACCAAGAGTGTAGAAAGGCCCATTTTCATGCACCGGTTCCCATTAGAGTCTAACTAAACTCAGTGTTTTAGGTTTTTACCACTAGATATGTATATTCTTGATCCACCTCTACCTATTTGTATCCAGACTAGGATGTATTCTCTTGAATAAAAACATACTCTATTATATGAAAAATGTAGGGGTGTTTCCTTATACTTAGTCTCATCCATAAGGTTCGTATCAATGTTCTCTAATCCTAAAATCAATAATTAACTAGAACATCATCTGATACGAACTATAGTGACCCTAGCCATTCACATATATCATTTCATGATTTCAGGAATAATTAAACATGAAATTACAAGTCAAGGATCTTAAATTCTAAAATCTTGGAAGAATATTTACATAATCAAACATTATAAAAACATTTGTTTAATTAATCTCCCATATTACATTATGATAATACATATGCATAGTATAAAATAGGGAAAACATGGAAAAATGGATTATCTAAAATTCTAGTAAAGGAAAATGCAAAGTAATAAATCTTTAGCACATCAGTTAGAAGGCCTGGAATAATGATGTAAACTGGCATAGAACATGTGAAATCATAACATATAAACATGTGATCATATAAACACGAATTCATATTATTACGGGAGTAACATAAATCATTACTTTAGAACAATTCAAGGATATTTTCACATAGAGGAGAACATGTCAAGGTTAACCGCCAATACTGTTGCACATGGTAGCACAAGTCAGGGCTAACTACCAAGACCATTGCACAAAACGTATCATGAGACTAAAAATTACACAATGTATTGGAAACCCATCTCGGCACACCCATATAAACATGTTCATGAATATGCTTTCCAAATATAAAATCATACATAATCTATCAAATACATAAGGGCACCCATCAAAATAAATTGGTGTTATAATCATGTTATAAAGCATAATGAATTGGTGTATCATAAAAGTTTCCATGAAAGAAAGAAATTAGAACATACATAGAAATTAATAAATTATAATAGTAACATATCATGGTAGGTGATGTCAAACCCAATTGATAACATGTGAAAGATAATTTAATAATTTTTAGTATTAAAACAATTTATCCTAGTTTTACGGATAACACTAATAAGAATTTATTATAGAAAATAGAATACAATTTTGTTTAAAATAAGAAGGTATAAAATATGGTTTTCTAAATAAAAACATTTTTTTAAAAAATTGGTTGCTTAAAACATATAGTAGAGTGCACTTGGAATTGGGTACATATTCTGGATGTTCCCTTAAAATGGGGTTTCATATTAGGAATTATTGTGGAGAGAATCATTTAAAAACATGTGTATCCCTATAATTGAATGATGAATGGATCTTTAAACATGAATTTCGAGAGTATAAATAGGATTTATAAGATTTACATGAACAGAGTATATGACATCATTTGGGTAGAAAGAAAGATAGTGCAACCTACAGGATAAAATGAGGTTCATGTAGAATCCTATACAAAATATCAGTATGGTATCAAATGTAATTTTAAGGAATTAATGATAGTTAAAAGGGGTTTCTCAATATTTATACATCATGAGGGAAGTATGGGGAAGGTTTGAAATCATACACCAACATTAATAATTATGATTAAAAGGACAAAACATAGAGGATATTCGTGAATAAATGTGAGAAATGTAGATCCCTTACTTTAAGTAGGATGGTTTTTAGTTCTTGATCTTAATAACCTAAATAATAAAATTAAGTTCATTAATTAATAATTACAGAACCATCACAACATTTTATTGATTCAATATCACCTTTTTATGTATATTCATGTCCTTTTTGATTAGATAAGAGGTTCAATTTCATTGTTTGGGAGTGTTTTCTTCTTTGTTTTAATAATTGGCTCCCTTATATCAATTTTCTTATTAACATGTATGATGAGAATGGTTTTCCAGAAATGAAGTTATATGAAATTTGTGAACATAGAAAATATTACAAGGTTATAAAATTCAGTTTGTTATTTTTAGTGAAGGTGAATCATTATATAAAACATTAATGATAATCTCTTGGATTAATTTTGAGATTTTGCACATACTTAAATTGGATTGTATTATTATTTTACATCATGTGAGATAAAGGAATATAGAACATCATTTAAGATAAAATACATATTTAAATTTCTGTTTCAATGATAAAAATGGTTTCATGACAATAATTTATGATTTTAAAATAATTTGATAACATATAGTCTTTGAATGTGATAGTTTAACATATCTCATACAATGTTTTCATTTATTTTGTAAAAAATGAGTGAAAGGGGGAGATGATAATGAATTATCACATTAGAAAAAACATATTCCATTACATGTGTGGCAATGAATTTTTCATAGCCTTTGTATGAGGAGAGGTTAGTAATGAAATGGTGAGAAGGAACATGGAATGAAAATCAATGAAAAGAAAAGAGTAATTTAACTCATGATTCATTCTTCCATTATAGACTCTTAAGGGGAGTGGAGTTTGTATTTTGAGGTGACCATGGGATGATGGACATGGGGTAGGTTCTTGTGAGGTATTTGGGCATAATTTTGGGATGACATAATTGTTGAGAGGTGTAAAGAGAAGAGGGGAGTGTGTGTGGTTTTTATAGTGGATTGGATGTGAGTGTTCTTCTTATTTTAACCATTAGTATGTAATAATTCCATTATACAAGAAATAGTGATAATTCCATGACCAAAAATAGTAATATGTGCACGTGAGTTTGAGCATAAGGTGATGACATTAGAAGAACATCACCCATGACTCAGTAATTAATGTGTTTAGCTTATTTGGTAAATTGTCACATTTTTCTATTAATAAAAATTTAAGGTATTTGATAAAAATACCAAAAATTCAACCTAACCATTTATGATATGTAGAATAATAAAATTAAATACATTTTTCAAAATAAATTTTCTAAATATGATTATTTTTATTTTTATTTTAAATCAAAATTTCTATGAAAAATACATATTTCAAAACTATAACTGATTTAATAAGGCATTCACAAATTGCATAAGGCCATATAAAATTATCTTAAATCCAGAATACATAAAAATAAAAATTTATGACTAGATTTTATGAAAATAAATTTTCTTTTTTAATTGATAAATTTTTCATAAAATTTTAATTAAAAATTTATTACTTATAAAAATACTAACACTATCCTAATGTCACTTATAAGATTGATAAAATTTATTTATAATTTAATTAGTAAGGTTTCTATTTACATGTCATCTTTACTAATCATAAGGGTTGTATTACTATTCATAAGGGTAACATAACAACTCATACGGTTCCATTACTGTTCCAAAAAAATTACGTTTGTCTTATCAGACTCTAAACAACTTTCTGATCAAAACCATGTTTGTCAGATTTTTGAAATTCTAATCATATATGTGAAAATATTAAGTTTAAATGTCACTTAGTTCATAGTTTTTCATTATGTTGTGATTTAATGTGATTATATGGAATAATTTTAAGAAGGGAGTTTCCATTGATAGAACATTGTGTAATGACATTATTACCCCCTTATGAAATTTCACCCTCAAAATTTTATTTTACATTCTAATCAATAAACAAGTTTGGGTACTCTTCCTTCATTTCATCCCCTAGTTCCCATGTTGCCTCTTCATAATTATGGTTATTCCATATTACATTTACCAGGTGAGTAGTCTTGTTTCTTTGAAAATTATCTCTATGATCCAAGATCTTCACTGCTTGTTCATCGTAAGATAGATCACTCTCCAAATATACCACCTCTGAAAAGAGTACATGTGAAGGATCTAGTATGTACATCCTTCGGAGGGATATAGGGATGACATCTTGTACATTGGACAAGGTGGGTGGAAGTCATCGTCGATAAGCCCCAGCCCCGACATGATCAAGAATATCGAAGGGGATGATATACCTGGGAATTAACTTTAATTTCTTCCCAAACCTCATAACATTGTTCCATAGAGATATGTGGAGAAAAACTATGTATCCAATATATAAATCAAGGTTTCAGCGATGATTGTATGCATAAGCCTTTTTTCCACTTTGGGTTTCCTTGATTTTTTTCTGAATGGTATTCACCTTTTTCACCATTTCATCGATTATTCCATGTACTAGAAGACTATGCACATTGACTTCATCCAAACATGTCAGTGATCTACACCTTTCCCATAAAGGGCTTTGTATGGTTCCATTCTGATGCTCGAGTGGAAACTTTTTTGTAGGAGAATTCATCCAGTGGAAAATGTTTGTATAGTCATATTTGAAGTCCATAGAACAATCTCTCAAAATATATTCCTGTTTTTGAATAGTTTTATCATATTGGTCATCAGTTTGAGGATGATTGGATGTACTGATGTTCAGTTCAATGCTTAAAGAATGATGGTGACTTTTTATGATCTTGAATGTGAATCTCATATCTCAATTGGATATAGTATATATTTGTATTCCATGTATCCTTACAACTTTTTGATATATATCTCTTCATGTGGAACCAATGATATGTCCTCTAAAAATTATGGTAAAGTGATTTTTCCTTGTAAGATGATCCACACTGAACGATATTGGGTTGGATCCTCCGGATGTCCTAGGATATGTATGTTGGATCGGAACAAACGGGGAAAAGATGATGGCAAGAGGGGGGGTGAATTGGCTTTTAAAAAAATGATTAACAAATTAAAATCAAAGTAAAGAATGCAGCGGAAAGTAAAGAGGCAAGACACAAGAAATTGATAACGGAGTTCGGCCAAAAACCCGGCCTACGTCTCCGCTCCCAACTCAACCGTTGATAGATTCCTACCGCTTGCTTTTCAATGGTTTAAGCAAGAAACCCACTAGGCTTTGAGGTAGCACTAGGACCTATTACAGCTTGCTTTTTGTGGTTGAGCAAGAACCCACTTACTTTTAATGGTTTAGTAAGAACCCACAAGCCTTTTTAACGGGTGAAGGCTAGCTCACCGAAACACAAGACTTTTAAAAGGAAAGTCTTGAAGAAACCTCTTCACACCTTAATGGTGGTTTGAGAACCCAAAGAAAGGGAGGATAGAGAAAAGGTTGGGGTTTGTAGGCACAAACCCAAATTTAAAGCTCAAAAAGATAAATACAATAAAACCCGTAATTGGAGAAGCCTTGGGCGCCTTTGATTGATTGATGATGTTTGAAGGCCGCTTCCAAGCTTCTTTGGTGGTGCTCTTGGATGTGGAATTGGATGGAGCACTTGGGGTTCCTTGAGGAAGTCGCCGGAGGTTGGCCAATTGATCCAAAATATGTCCGTTGGCTTCGTATATGATCCGGGGTAGTGTCCGGGGCTTCCTTGGCCTTTATTTATAGGCATGGAACCCTTGGGGAGTCTTCGGAGCCGTTGGAAAAGGCTTCGGAGCCGTTGGAGCCCAAAAGAGGGTTGACTGGTCAAACCCAACGGCTAGTTTGACTGGGCTACCGGCTGGCCGGTACAGCTCCACCGGCTGGCCGGTGCCTTGGCAGAGAAGAAGAGTCTTGATCCAGGCTCTACCGGTCGACCGGTGGAGGAGCCACCGGCTGGCCGATGGCAAGACAGTAGCAAACACTATTTGGGCTGGGTGCCACAGGTCGACCGGTGACAGAGCCACCGGTCGACCGGTGGAACCTGGCAGTGGGCAATCCCTCTGCCAGTTCCACCGGCTGGCCGGTGCTATCACACCGGTTGGCCGGTGGACTGAATTTCAGTCCACTTCTTGTCCATTCTTGGGCCAATTCTTTGGCAATCTTTTGCCTATCATCCACAACACTTAAAAACAATGTTAAACACATATGAAAGTGATTGTGATCATGAAAATCAAAGAGTGTGGGGTACAACAATCTCCCCCTATTTTGATGATCACAATCACTTATCTAAACAAAGTAAAAACTTAAATGAAAGGCATGCTTTAAATGAAAAATTGAAAATAAATACTAAGCATGAGAGAAAATATTCTCCCCCAATCAATCAAGAAATTTCTCCCCCTTTGTGATTATCAAAATAGAATGGGGCATAAAACTTGATTGAGGGAAAGCTTTGAAAAAACAAGATAGAGATTTGAAAATCAATTGAAATTTTTGAAATTGATATGAGAATTTGAATAACAGTTTGAATTGAAAGTTTTGAATCAAAAACCAATTGAATTTTGAAATTTGAAACCAAGAGTTGAAATTGAAAGTTTGAATCGAAAAATTTTGAAATTGAAAAGGGCTTAAACGATCCTAACTCCCCCTGAATAAAGACAACAAATCACCGGGGAAAGGAAACTATTTTTGGCCCGGAGAGACTCGCCAAAAGGGATTTTTCAATCCAAATTTGTTTCATGGCGGGTCTTCTCTTATAGAATTCGTCCGAAAAGAAAAAACTTTTGGGTTGACCATACCGGGCGTTTTTACAATTACATTCATATATCATGTGCCCGGGTTTTTTACAATAATTACAAAATTTATAACTAGAGCTCCCCCTTACAAAAACAGTGGGTGCATGGGAGGAGGAAGCTATATTGGTGTAGCCAAGTCCATTGGTGGTTCTAGATACTCGTTGAGAACCTAGGAGATTGTTCAAATTTTGTTCACCTTGGGTGAACTTGGCTAGGGTCTCCCTTAGGTCTTTGATGGTTGATTCCATGGAATCAACATTTGGAAAATTTTGGATTTTGAGGGAGAGTTCCTCCTTCTCTTTGAGAAGTTGGTCTTTTTCGGAAGAGAGTTTTTTGAAATTCTTTTTTAAAGCAACAAATTTGGAAGAATGTTCGTGAAAACCTTCCTCCAATCGATCTTTAGCGTATTGGAGATCCTCATAAGACATATGATTGAAAGAATTTGAATTTGAAGAGCAGGAGGACGAGGAATCGGAAGAAGTTACCTCATGAAATGCCATTAGGCATTTTGTACCTTGGTCGCTCGAGGAGGAGGAGGAGGATGATGATGAGGTGTCACTCCATGTCGCCTTGAGGACCTTCTTCTTTCCTTTTTCCTTGGCCCATTTCTTGTTGAGTGGGCAATCGGGCTTGTAATGGCCCTTTTCGCCGCACCCGTAGCATTTTACCTTGGGCTCGGATCTTGCGGTGGGTTCTTTCTTTCGCGCCTTGCGAGATTTCTTCTTCTTCTTGTGCTTCTTCATAAATTTGTGCATTTGGTGGGCGAGATTCTCCATTTCTGAGTCGCCGCTTGAAGATGATGAAGATGAGGAGGAAGAGGATGAGGAGGAGGAGCTTACTTCTTTTTGTACCTTGAGGGCAATGTTCTTTGGTGTCTTGATTGGTGTGCCCTCCTTTTGAGCTTGCCTCCTCATCGTGATCTCATAAGTCATGAGAGATCCGATGAGCTCCTCTACCGGCATATTTTTGACGTCCTTAGCTTCTTGGATCGCCGTCACCTTTGGTGCCCATGAGCTCGGAATGACCCATAGGATCTTCTTGACCATCGTCTCTGCTGAAACATCATCACCAAGAGATTTCCTTCCATTGCACACGTCAGTAATGCGAGTAAACATATCGGAAATAGACTCATTTGGATGCATTGAAAATGACTCAAAATATTGCCTATACATATCTAATCTAGTATCTTTGACTTTGTTAGTGCCCTCATGAGTTACTTCTAAAAGTTTCCAAATTTCATGTGAAGAGGTGCAAGTAGATACTCGATTGAATTCATTTCGGTCTAGGCCGCAATGGAGAGCGTTCATGGCTTTGCCATCAAGCTCAAAATTATTTATATCGGCGGGGGTCCATTTGGATTCGTCGGGGGAAGATAAAGAATAACCTTGCATGACAATTTTGTAAATTGGATAACCTATGCTTCTTAAAAAGGTGGTCATGCGGGTTTTCCAATAATTATAGTCGGTCCCATCAAAAAATGGAGCCCGACCCAATGAGTAGCCCTCGGGGGCGAAAGAGGTAGATGCCATCACAATGGATCTTTGAATTTGAAACCTTTTAAGGTATTACTCAAATTATCCCTCTGATACCAATTGTTGGATCGGAACAAACGGGGAAAAGATGATGGCAAGAGGGGGGTGAATTGCCTTTTAAAAAAATGATTAACAAATTAAAATCAAAGTAAAGAATGCAGCGGAAAGTAAAGAGGCAAGACACAAGAAATTGATAACGGAGTTCGGCCAAAAACCCGGCCTACGTCTCCGCTCCCAACTCAACCGTTGAGAGATTCCTACCGCTTGCTTTTCAATGGTTTAAGCAAGAAACCCACTAGGCTTTGAGGTAGCACTAGGACCTATTACAGCTTGCTTTTTGTGGTTGACCAAGAACCCACTTACTTTTAATGGTTTAGTAAGAACCCACAAGCCTTTTTAACGGGTGAAGACTAGCTCACCGAAACACAAGCCTTTTAAAAGGAAAGGCTTGAAGAAACCTCTTCACACCTTAATGGTGGTGTGAGAACCCAAAGAAAGGGAGGATAGAGAAAAGGTTGGGGTTTGTAGGCACAAACCCAAATTTAAAGCTCAAAAAGATAAATACAATAAAACTCGTAATTGGAGAATCCTTGGGCGCCTTTGATTGATTGTTGATGTTTGAAGGCCGCTTCCAAGCTTCTTTGGTGGTGCTCTTGGATGTGGAATTGGATGGAGCACTTGGGGTTCCTTGAGGAAGTCGCCGGAGGTTGGCCAATTGATCCAAAATATGTCCGTTGGCTTCGTATATGATCCGGGGTAGTGTCCGGGGATTCCTTGGCCTTTATTTATAGGCATGGATCCCTTGGGGAGTCTTCGGAGCCGTTGGAAAAGGCTTCGGAGCCGTTGGAGCCCAAAAGAGGGTTGACTGGTCAAACCCAACGGCTAGTTTGACTGGGCTACTGGCTGGCCGGTACAGCTCCACCGGCTGGCCGGTGCCTTGGCAGAGAAGAAGAGTCTTGATCCAGGCTCTACCGGTCGACCGGTGGAGGAGCCACCGGCTGGCCGGTGGCAAGACAGTAGAAAACACTATTTGGGCTGGGTGCCACAGGTCGACCGGTGACAGAGCCACCGGTCGACCGGTGGAACCTGGCAGTGGGCAATCCCTCTGCCAGTTCCACCGGCTGGCCGGTGCTATCACACCGGTTGGCCGGTGGACTGAATTTCAGTCCACTTCTTGTCCATTCTTGGGCCAATTCTTTGGCAATCTTTTGCCTATCATCCACAACACTTAAAAACAATGTTAAACACATATGAAAGTGATTGTGATCATGAAAATCAAAGAGTGTGGGGTACAACAATCTCCCCCTATTTTGATGATCACAATCACTTATCTAAACAAAGTAAAAACTTAAATGAAAGGCATGCTTTAAATGAAAAATTGAAAATAAATACTAAGCATGAGAGAAAAGATTCTCCCCCAATCAATCAAGAAATTTCTCCCCCTTTGTGATTATCAAAATAGAATGGGGCATAAAACTTGATTGAGGGAAAGCTTTGAAAAAACAAGATAGAGATTTGAAAATCAATTGAAATTTTTGAAATTGATATGAGAATTTGAATAACAGTTTGAATTGAAAGTTTTGAATCAAAAACCAATTGAATTTTGAAATTTGAAACCAAGAGTTGAAATTGAAAGTTTGAATCGAAAAATTTTGAAATTGAAAAGGGCTTAAACGATCCTAACTCCCCCTGAATAAAGACAACAAATCACCGGGGAAAGGAAACTATTTTTGGCCCGGAGAGACTCGCCAAAAGGGATTTTTCAATCCAAATTTGTTTCATGGCGGGTCTTCTCTTATAGAATTCGTCCGAAAAGAAAAAACTTTTGGGTTGACCATACCGGGCGTTTTTACAATTACATTCATATATCATGTGCCCGGGTTTTTTACAATAATTACAAAATTTATAACTAGAGCTCCCCCTTACAAAAACAGTGGGTGCATGGGAGGAGGAAGCTATATTGGTGTAGCCAAGTCCATTGGTGGTTCTAGATACTCGTTGAGAACCTAGGAGATTGTTCAAATTTTGTTCACCTTGGGTGAACTTGGCTAGGGTCTCCCTTAGGTCTTTGATGGTTGATTCCATGGAATCAACATTTGGAAAATTTTGGATTTTGAGGGAGAGTTCCTCCTTCTCTTTGAGAAGTTGGTCTTTTTCGGAAGAGAGTTTTTTGAAATTCTTTTTTAAAGCAACAAATTTGGAAGAATGTTCGTGAAAACCTTCCTCCAATCGATCTTTAGCGTATTGGAGATCCTCATAAGACATATGATTGAAAGAATTTGAATTTGAAGAGCAGGAGGACGAGGAATCGGAAGAAGTTACCTCATGAAATGCCATTAGGCATTTTGTACCTTGGTCGCTCGAGGAGGAGGAGGAGGATGATGATGAGGTGTCACTCCATGTCGCCTTGAGGACCTCCTTCTTTCCTTTTTCCTTGGCCCATTTCTTGTTGAGTGGGCAATCGGGCTTGTAATGGCCCTTTTCGCCGCACCCGTAGCATTTTACCTTGGGCTCGGATCTTGCGGTGGGTTCTTTCTTTCGCGCCTTGCGAGATTTCTTCTTCTTCTTGTGCTTCTTCATAAATTTGTGCATTTGGTGGGCGAGATTCTCCATTTCTGAGTCGCCGCTTGAAGATGATGAAGATGAGGAGGAAGAGGATGAGGAGGAGGAGCTTACTTCTTTTTGTACCTTGAGGGCAATGTTCTTTGGTGTCTTGATTGGTGTGCCCTCCTTTTGATCTTGCCTCCTCATCGTGATCTCATAAGTCATGAGAGATCCGATGAGCTCCTCTACCGGCATATTTTTGACGTCCTTAGCTTCTTGGATCGCCGTCACCTTTGGTTCCCATGAGCTCGGAATGACCCATAGGATCTTCTTGACCATCGTCTCTGCTGAAACATCATCACCAAGAGATTTCCTTCCATTGCACACGTCAGTAAAGCGAGTAAACATATCGGAAATAGACTCATTTGGATGCATTGAAAATGACTCAAAATCTTGCCTATACATATCTAATCTAGTATCTTTGACTTTGTTAGTGCCCTCATGAGTTACTTCTAAAAGTTTCCAAATTTCATGTGAAGAGGTGCAAGTAGATACTCGATTGAATTCATTTCGGTCTAGGCCGCAATGGAGAGCGTTCATGGCTTTGCCATCAAGCTCAAAATTATTTATATCGGCGGGGGTCCATTTGGATTCGTCGGGGGAAGATAAAGAATAACCTTGCATGACAATTTTGTAAATTGGATAACCTATGCTTCTTAAAAAGGTGGTCATGCGGGTTTTCCAATAATTATAGTCGGTCCCATCAAAAAATGGAGCCCGACCCAATGAGTAGCCCTCGGGGGCGAAAGAGGTAGATGCCATCACAATGGATCTTTGAATTTGAAACCTTTTAAGGTATTACTCAAATTATCCCTCTGATACCAATTGTTGGATCGGAACAAACGGGGAAAAGATGATGGCAAGAGGGGGGTGAATTGCCTTTTAAAAAAATGATTAACAAATTAAAATCAAAGTAAAGAATGCAGCGGAAAGTAAAGAGGCAAGACACAAGAAATTGATAACGGAGTTCGGCCAAAAACCCGGCCTACGTCTCCGCTCCCAACTCAACCGTTGAGAGATTCCTACCGCTTGCTTTTCAATGGTTTAAGCAAGAAACCCACTAGGCTTTGAGGTAGCACTAGGACCTATTACAGCTTGCTTTTTGTGGTTGACCAAGAACCCACTTACTTTTAATGGTTTAGTAAGAACCCACAAGCCTTTTTAACGGGTGAAGACTAGCTCACCGAAACACAAGCCTTTTAAAAGGAAAGGCTTGAAGAAACCTCTTCACACCTTAATGGTGGTGTGAGAACCCAAAGAAAGGGAGGATAGAGAAAAGGTTGGGGTTTGTAGGCACAAACCCAAATTTAAAGCTCAAAAAGATAAATACAATAAAACTCGTAATTGGAGAAGCCTTGGGCGCCTTTGATTGATTGTTGATGTTTGAAGGCCGCTTCCAAGCTTCTTTGGTGGTGCTCTTGGATGTGGAATTGGATGGAGCACTTGGGGTTCCTTGAGGAAGTCGCCGGAGGTTGGCCAATTGATCCAAAATATGTCCGTTGGCTTCGTATATGATCCGGGGTAGTGTCCGGGGCTTCCTTGGCCTTTATTTATAGGCATGGATCCCTTGGGGAGTCTTCGGAGCCGTTGGAAAAGGCTTCGGAGCCGTTGGAGCCCAAAAGAGGGTTGACTGGTCAAACCCAACGGCTAGTTTGACTGGGCTACTGGCTGGCCGGTACAGCTCCACCGGCTGGCCGGTGCCTTGGCAGAGAAGAAGAGTCTTGATCCAGGCTCTACCGGTCGACCGGTGGAGGAGCCACCGGCTGGCCGGTGGCAAGACAGTAGCAAACACTATTTGGGCTGGGTGCCACAGGTCGACCGGTGACAGAGCCACCGGTCGACCGGTGGAAACTGGCAGTGGGCAATCCCTCTGCCAGTTCCACCGGCTGGCCGGTGCTATCACACCGGTTGGCCGGTGGACTGAATTTCAGTCCACTTCTTGTCCATTCTTGGGCCAATTCTTTGGCAATCTTTTGCCTATCATCCACAACACTTAAAAACAATGTTAAACACATATGAAAGTGATTGTGATCATGAAAATCAAAGAGTGTGGGGTACAACAATGTAGTGAAAAGTCCTTGGAAATGTTCTCCCACTTCCATGTTGGTATGGGTAGTGGTTGCATCATAGCCTTATACTTTTATCATTTAACATTAACTTGTTGTAATATCATGCACATTGATGTATTATCTGAAATCTCCTTCTTCATATTGATCAACCAAAATTTCTCTAGGAGAAACTGATACATCATTGTGCTCCCAGGGTGAATTGATAATGTTGAACTATGTGCATCATTCAAAATATCCTTCTTTATATCTGGATCGTATGGTAGACATAATCATGTCCCAAATCTTACATCTTCTCCCACATCCATCATAAACTCAAAATATTTCCCATTTTTAATGTCTTCCACATTTTTTTGAATTTCCACATCTTTTAATTATGTAGCCTTTATTTTCCCCATGAGGGGTGGTTGGGAAATGATTTGAAAAAGAATTGATGATGTTCCTCCTTTAATGACACACATGTCCATCCTCTACAACCCTATGAATATTGGATCCTTTTTTATTCTCATCATTGATAAAGTTCATAATATTTTATGCATAGAGCATTTTCCACCTTATTTGTCTTACCATGATGGTAGTGGATTGAGCAGTCACTATACTTAAGTATCTCTATACATCATCACTATCACATATTAATCTCTTTTTGTGTGAATATATATTTTAGAGGCTTATGATCAGTATATATCTCACACTTCTCCCCATAGATATAATGATGCCATATTTTTAATTTAATGATTATAGATACGAACTCTAGATCAGGTGTATGATAGTTTTTCTCATGGATTTTCTATTTCCTATAGGTTTAGGCTATCACTACATCATTTTGCATTAGGATGCATCCTAATTCCTTTTTGATGAATCACTATACACCGAAAAGTGTTCTCCCCTTGTTGGGAGTGTGAGTATTGGCGCTATGATATGCCTCCTTTTCAACTCTGTAAAGCAGTCTCCACATTCATGAGTAGAGAAAGACATCACTCCCTTCTATGTTATCTTGGTTATTGGGTTGAAAATCATGAGGATGTCTTCAAAAATCTTCAATAGTACTCATCTAGACCTTGAAAGAGGCAGATCTCTATTACAAATGTTGTCCTAGGCCACTCTTGAATTTCCTTTGTCTTGGAAGGGATCTCTAGATATTCCATTGTTGGTGATAAAATGTCACATGAATGATACTTCCTCAATCCGTAACTCACATATAATGTACACCACATACATCTTCTCCCTTTGAGAGATCTTTATCATAGTACTCAAATGCTCCATGTATTCCTCCTTTCTCTTGGAGTATATCAAAATATTGTCAATAATGACTACCACAAATTTGTTGTGGTAATATCTAAATAATCAATTAATTAAATCAATAAAAGTAACTAGAGTATTAGTAAGTCATAAGGAAATCCATATGAACACATAGTTTCCATACATTGTTCGAAATTATGTCTTGTGTTATGAGGATAAATTTCTTTATTTCAGAGCGATTGCTTCTTGGGTTTAAAGAATCAATATAATTAAATTCATGTTTCGATAAACATGTATGATGAGAATTGTTGTCCAAAATTTAATTTATATTCCATTAGTAAACATACAAGATATTAAATGGTTATAAAAATCATTTAGTTATTTTCAGTTATGGTGAATCATTATATAAAACATTAGTGATAAATACTGGGAATAATTTACTTATTTTTCTCATAATTAACTTGGTTTTAAATTTTATTTTACATAGAGTGAGAAAAAGGTTTCTGGAACATAAAATTAGATAAAATAAATATATAAATGTTTTTTTCAACCATAAAAATGGTTTCAAGACCTGAATTGATGATGGTAATAGAAATTGATAACCTGTCGTCTATGAATGTGATCAATTAACACATCTCAGGCGGTGTATTCATTTCTTTTGTAAAAAATGAGGAGAAAGGGGAGAAGATAATGAATTATCCCATTTGAATGAGAATAATCATATACATGTATGGTAATTTATTTGTAATACCATTTGGATGAGGATATGTTAGGATAGAAACAATACCAAAGGAATATGAAAAGAAAAGTGCAATTTACCTCTTGATTCAATATTCATGGAGAGCCTCTTAAGGGGAGAGGATTTGATCTTTTAAAGAGACCAAGGGATCATGGGCATGGGGGAAGAACTTTTAGAGAGATATGGTATGAATTTAGTCAAGTCACAAGCCTTGAGTTGATTGAATAGAAGAAGGGAGTGTGGGTGGTTTTTATAGTGGATGGGGGGTTCATTATATTTTAATAATTAGTTTATTATTTTTCCATATTACAAGAAAGAGTGATGATAAAATGACAAAAAATTAATTTTTTCATGTTCGTTCGAACCCAAGGTGTTTAAATCAACATAAAATCACCCATAACTTAGTAATTAATGTATTTAGCATATTTTGTAAATTATTATATTTCACTTTTCATCAAAAAATAATGTATTTTATAAAATACCAAAAATTCATATTAACTATTAATTGATTTGTAGAATACAAAAATAAAATCCATGTTTCAAAAATATTTTTGTAAATACGATTAATTCAATTTTTAATTAAAATAGTAATTTAATGGAAAAAATATTTTTTACAACTATACATAATTTTTTAATTCTTTCAAAAATTACCTAAGGACTTAAAAATTATCTTAAAAGCAGAACACATAAAAACAATAATTTATGAATAAATTTTTTGAAACTATTTTCATAAATTATTAATATATTCAGAAATTTATTATTAAATAATTTTGAATTATAAAAATACCATTTTTTTCATATTGTCACTTATAAGATGGAAAAATATTATTTATATTTTCATTTGAAAGTTAACTATTTACTTTGATGATTAACATTATTAAGGGTCATATTACTATTCATAAGGGTAACATTACTATTCATAAGGGGTCAGTTACTATTCACCATAAGAAATAAGTTTGTCCTATCAGACTCCAAACATCTTACTGATCGCAATCATCTATATCATATTTTTTAAATTCAAATCATATATGTGACAATATTATGTTTAAGGGTCTCATAGTTCTTATTAGTTCATTGTGTTGTGATTTAATAGGATTATATTACATAATTATCATAAGATAATTTCCAATGATAAAATTTGGGTTGTTACATAAACAATTGTTTCATAAGTGAATTAGACCATCTCACAAAAAATCCATCATAACTAGAATCCTTCTAATATTTTTATATATATTAATACATATTAATACCCCTCTTCATAACCTGGTTATGAGAAACATAAAAAAGTGATCTCGTCTACATAGTGAGGGTAAACAAGGGTGACATAAAAACACATGAACATATGGTTATGAGAACATGAGAAAAACATTTGAAAACTATACCTTGAATATAATTAATCATAAAAATTAGACATGGAATAAATCATAGAAGATCAAAACACATGAATATTGAATGAATAAATTAACATAATACTTGCCTAATACATTGATTAATGGTGTACATAAAATAACAGAAAATATTATTTTAAGGCTACCCTCCAAGACATTCGTAACATTTTTTGCATCGGCTAAAGACTTGTGTACCTGCTTCGGGCTTTAGAAAACCTTTTATGTACCCTCTTTTGGGTTGCGGATAAACTCTTCTGAATTTGTTTTTGGGTTTCAGTAACCGTCCATGTGCCATCTTCATTCAGGCTTGGGATATCCTCTTTTATACACTTATTTCGGGCTTAGGATAACATCTCATGTACCATTTGAGGTCATAGAAAAATAATCATTACCCAATGAATTATAGGATGATATAAGACCAACAGGACACATAATCTGTAAATTTTGGTTCTATAAGATCTTAAAACATTTATCATATCGTAATCCATATAATGTAAATGGGTATCATAAACATTTTGTCATATCGTATCCTATGGAAAAGAAACGTGTTTTATAAACATCATGTCATCATAAACATAAATGATCTATATAAATAATAAGGATGGTATCAATAG
Organism: Viscum album; assembly: GCA_963277665.1. Lineage (NCBI taxonomy): Eukaryota > Viridiplantae > Streptophyta > Magnoliopsida > Santalales > Viscaceae > Viscum > Viscum album. Next base: position 2,130,100,338 of record OY728119.1, read on the forward strand.
ATCATATACCTAGTAAAGATAAATTTACTTAAATGGCTGAAATCATATATGAAAATTGATTTTGAATAATCACCTTGAATAATTGTTGAGGAAAAAATCTTTCCCCTTTCAAATCACATATTTAAAATCATAAAATTTCGTAAAAAATTAAATAACCCAAATTCTTTGAGAATAATTTTGGAAAATTATAAGAAAATATTTAAATCATTTAGTGGCCATTATTGTGGGAAATACCATTAATGTTTTACATGTTAAAACAAATATTCCTTTCATATTTAAGTTGAAAATAAAAAAGTGAATTTTTATTAAAAAAATGAAAGAACATTCATTTTAACAAATTTTGTAAAAAGTTAACCATGGCTTAAATTTCTTTAAATTTTTTTTAATTTTATAAAAATTATTTAAATCATTTTTATAAAACATATACATAGAATAAAAGTGACTATCTATCGAAGTTAGAGATAGAATTTAATTTTCATAAAAACATTTTTGGGTATTTTGAGTAGATAAAAAAATATATATGAAATGTAAACATTTATTCTCTAGAAATAATAATTGGATAATAAAATAAATGTGTTTATTGAAAAATATATCATAATCGTTCATTATTAAAGTTATAATCACAAATAAACTTTATAAACAATGAGATTATAACATAAATTATTAACCACATTAGTCACTATTGAATCATAAGACCCATGAAATAAGTATCATTATATGGAATTTTATATAACATAATAATCATGATAAAAAATTTAAAATACATTCATGGGATGTATATATAGCACACTAAATAAAAAATTGTTGAATATGGCATGTGTCTCACATAAGTAAATGTGAGGTGAAATTCAATTACCTCAAATGTCAACTTTCTTCGTACACATTCAAACCTCCTATATAATATATACATATTTATTATAAAACTATTATAGAAACATACTAATAAATATCATACCTTGTATTATTTAGTTACAACCTTTTATAAGAAATTTATTAACAATTCCTTATTAATATCATGTTTTGGGTAACAACTGGTCTGCTTTTCATGTATGTTTTGGTTTGATATTTTCAGTCCTTTTACTTTAATAATGGTTCAATCATATCAATAATTATAACCATTATATATATAGTAAATATTTATTTATATTAATCCATAAAATTTAGCGATAGAAAAAGAATTGCACTATTCATTGAGGTAGTAGGTTATACATTTGCACAAATGTTGTTTACATTTTCAACAAAGATGGGAAAAAAGAAAATTAAATGATATAAAACCTTAAAAAAATGACATTTATGTCATATATATCATAAATATTAATTTCAAATATCGTTATTACCCCTCATTTCAAAATAAAATGAAAAACGAATCACATCACTTTGGGGGGGTTGGTAGTCCACACATACACACGGACCATGTTATGGTTTTCCAATGGATTGTAAGGGAAAAAGGTATAGGTTTAATTATAATTAATATAGTATGAACATGTCACAAATAACATATATATAAATTAAATCCATCATTTTATCCAGTCTTGAAAGCAGGTGATGGAAACAGAATTACCTCTATTCGTGGTGTGGTAGTCCATCCTACACACAATTAATGGTTTTTTCCTATTTTATCAACTATGAGATGGATAAATTTCATGAAATCAACCTAAACCATATAATTATATTTTATATTCTTATTTTATTATATTATTATTGTTCTATAAAACTTTCAAGAGTTAAAAGAAGAAATAAAATTAAAATGAATAGTAAGGATTGCTCCTCTTTTTTGGAGAACGTCATTTGTTTTACTCCAGATTCAATATTAAGAGGGTTTAATAATAAAAATAATGAATCTATGAAATTGGGGGTGAATTTATAAATATATATGGGATGTTATTGGATGAACCAAAAGGCTTTGTATGTGTGAAGTGGAGAGGAGAGGGGGTTTCCTTTTATATGTGGGGGAGAGGACAAGCTAGAAATTTCTAAAATGAAAAACTTATATACCCAAGTTTAATAGATGAAAAAAGGATAAAAGAGTATAATTATTTTAAATTAGATGATATAAATACTAAATATCACCATAGAATTTGACTCGGACAATTGATAGTTCATTTTAACCCTTATCTTTTTAGTTGAAACTTCTGGAAAACCAATTGTAACCATAATTGAGTTAGTTGATTTTTTATGTTTTTACTATTAATTGTTGAAAAAATAATGAAATTATTATATATTATCAATTATTCTTAGTAAAAATATTGATTATATGTTTACAAAATCAGTTCACATAACTATCATAACATAATTTAAAAATAAACCTGTAGATGCGATGAAAAAGCGGTTTTCCAAATAAGATATTTTCATAAGTATAATGTTTTTAATATAATAATTTAAAATTAAATTTATTATAGAGACAAAAATTGGATAAATTATAAAATAAATTAACTAATATTACATTTAAACCGTTTTAATAGAAAAATTATCTTTTTAAATTATTTAAATGATAAGGTAGATTTCAATAAAAACCAGTATCCTTCACTATTGATTAAAAATTAATCTTTTCCGAAAAATACTATAAATTCAACATAATAAATTGTTAAAATATTGACTAAAAAATATATAATTTAGTCAAATATATTTTCTAAAATAAAAAATAATAATTTTATCAATTATTCACAAAAATCCATAAAAATCATATAATGAGTAAAATGTATTTTTGAAGCATATAAAGACTACAAAAAATTATGTACTTATTTATAAATATATTTTCAATATATAAAAACATTATAATTAAATTTTATTTCTTTATTATTATTCATTCTTTAATGTTTTATAACATGGTTATAATGGTCATGTTTAAATAATAATACTAATAGTATATTGTGGTTCGCTAAAACTCAGTGATGTGTTTAATTCTCCGTATCGAAAAAAATAGATTTATTTAAAAAATAATTTCAGGAAATATCATGGTGTTAAATTAAAACCCCATTAAAATGAATTTATCCATAAAAATACCAACACTTTGATACAGGAAAAATGATGATACATCTACCTCATCATATCCTCTGGTTCGCATGTTGCTTCCTCAAGTTGTTAGTTCTGCCATAAAACCATGATATAGCGAGAGGTCAGGTTTTATTGAACTTTATCTCAACATTGCAAAATATCAATGTGTTTCATTCATAGAAAATATCATGTTCCATTAGTATGAATTTTGAGTTCATTTTATGTGATTTATTAGGTATGTACTTCCTTCGGATATATGCTTGGAACACATCCTGGATTTAAGATTGGTTTGGTGGAAGCACAAATCAATAAATCGTTGTCCCACCTCGATCAAGAATCTTTAAAGGACCAATATAACTATGGATCATCTTTCCATTCATAGTAAATATCCCAAACTTATTCCATGAATAAATTCATAGAGAAACCTTCTCATAAAATTAAAACTCTACATCATACTGATGATTGTTTTCATAAATTTTCTTCCAAATCTACGATGCCTTGATGTGCTTTTAAATATTCTATCTTTATCTTCCATTTCATTAGCTATATTAGGTGCCAATATATTTCTTTTTCCAACATCAATCTAACATTTTGGATTTATAAAATTCCCTCAATAAATAACTTCTGAAGGAGTTATCTAAATGCTTGAATGAAAACTATTGTTTAATAAAAACATGACTACAGGAAGGTATTGGTCCCAATGACCTTTAAATTCCATAGGAAAAGATATGAGCATATACTCTAGGGATTTAATTGTTCTCCCATACTAACCAACTATATGTGGATGATACACAATACGAAAGCTCTATCTATATCAAGATTTTATTGAATACGTTTCCATAACATCAAGGAAAACCCCAAATCTTGATCAGACACAATAGAAGGAGATACTCTATTCAAACATACTGCATCATTTATATATATAATTTCAAGCTAATATAAAAAGAAATAATCCCTGACAGTGATAAAAGAGTGTTGAATTTATAATTATTTCGACTATAACCCACATAGTGTTATTCCCATTAGATGTTTTGGGGTTTCAAGTTACATAATACCAGGTATGGGTAATGGTTGTAAAATCCCCATGGAATTTTTCCTCTTATCATTAACTTTTTGACATACCAACCACCAAGATAATAACTCTAAAATATTTATATTCACTCTATCTCACCAAAATTACTCTTTCAAATCACTATTCATCTTTGTACATCCATGATGAATAGATAATAAAGAAATATGATTTTCCTCTAAAATCTAATTTTTCAAATCATGTATGAAAAGAACACATACACAGTTCATGAACCTTATTATTCTAATATAATCAATGCTAGACTCTTATACATTTTTTACCTTATTCTGCATCTCTACATCCTTCTTTTTTCTACTCGAATCTTCACATGGATATATGGTTGAACACTTATTTAAAAAAAATGATTTCCCCCTTCCTTCATGATTTTCATATCCATCCATTGAAAATACAGAGATATTGGATATTCTTTATCCCCATCACTTATAATCTAAAATATTCATTTAAAATCAAATAATTGTCCAAATATTTTTCTTTCCTAGGGTAGTAAATTATTTATATGTCTTAATCATTAATCCTCACCAACCATCATCTCAGGTTCATGTTCATCTCTTTTTTATGTAAATATATACTTTAATATTCTATGACTAGTATATATATTACACCTTTGTCTAAAAATATAATTCCTCTATATCATTAATAAAAAATTTACCATAGCTAACTCCAAATCATGAGTTTTGTAATTTTTCTCTTGATCCTTAAATTATCCATAGGAATAATATTTCACCATATCATTCTACATAAGAATAAATCCTAGTACCATCTCCAATACATAACTATAGATTTCAAACCCTTCTATATAGCAGGGTGACTCCAGAATAGGTGTGTTGACTGACCTTATCTTCAGTTCTTTGATATTTTCCACACATTCATTTTTCCAAAGGAACTTGGCTCCCTTTCATGTGAAATTAGTGAGAGGACTAGCCGTCTAAGATAAATTCTCAACAAATTCTCGATAATATCCCGAAAAACCAAGAAAAATTAAATTCTTTATTATATTGGTTGGTCTTGGAAAATTACCAACAACCTTCCCCATTGATGGAACCATCGATATACCCTTTCCATAAAATATATGACCCTAAAATGTTACTTTTGTATAAAAAATTCACACATAGAAAAATATTCAAAAATATTATCTTTAATTATGATATTTATCCAAATCCCCAAATGATCTTAATTCTCTTACATTCCCTTTAAATATAAAATAATATAATCTATAAAGGATACCAAAAACAATCAATGTAATATCTAAAAACATTATTCATTGAATCCATGAAAATTATGGGTTAATTATTAAGACCAAATAGATTCATTATATACTCATAGTGTCTAACAATTGGTTGAAATATTGTTGTCAGTATGTCCTCTTTCTTAATCAAAAATCTTTGATATACAAAATCATGTCCAATCATGGAAAAGTATTTATACCAAGAAGATTACCCAAGAAAACATCAAATAAAGATTGGATGGTACTTTTTATTAATTGTTATCTTGTTCATATTATAATAATCAATGTAGATCCATATAGATCCATATTTATTCATAACAAAAAAAGGTTATTTTCACACCAATGTAACACATTTGGAAAAATAAATATCTTGTCATGATTCTCCTAGAATTTCATCTTCAATTCATGAAACTCAACTAGGGTCATTCTATAGAGAGTCTTAAAATAGGCATAGAACCAAGTATGAGTTCTATTAAGAACATAGCTTCATGATTAGGTGGAATATTGGGAAAATATTCTAGAAATATATTTCAAAAATCCCTTATAATTGGAATATCATTGATGTTGAGTTTCTCCCCAACCATCTGAGATAAACACCCATTTTAAATTGGAATAAAGACCCATTGAATGTGTCTGATTTCCATGGGATATTCATATTTATCATCTCATTCGTAGATGATCATAGGATAGTTAATAATATAAAACATGAATTCTATTCCCCTGAAATCATTGGGGGATTCATATAGTTGAAGACAATCCATGACTAATATAACATTAAATTTGACCAAAAGAAGAATAATCAGATATGTATGAAGCAAATTCCCACAAACTTCATATAGATATGAATTATTGACATCATATTTAGTCATCACACCCATATGGTTTTTTTACAAATTCAAAACCTAATAATTGTGTATATAAAATAGTATTCTTTGAGACTTTTCGTAATCTCAAATAGTGTACTTCAAATTTTAAGCATTCGGATTCCCAACTCAACTTCTTAACTCTATCTTCAAGCCATTTGTAAACCCTAAATGATTATCATGAGCATTAGTCATCTTTGATAAAAGTGATTAAGCATGAAAAAACATTCGTAGTCTACATTAATATTGACACCTTCTTTTCAAAATATGACTAATTATGTTTAAATTAGGTCATTTACGGTCATCATCAAGGAAAATAATTCATAATTTTGCATAAAGAGTTTGGAAATTTCTAAAACATATCCCCCAAAAGTATCAAACTAGTTGTGTAGCAAGGCTCCATATCATGCACCAGGTGATGATCGAGTCAAATCCCAATGAGCCCTTTTCAGATTAATTACCCCTAGTTTCAAATTTTAAAATTTCATATCTAATTGTAGTATCCAATTAGATATGTAATATATTTGAAACTTCTTAATATATCCTCTACCAAAATTAGAGGACATTTTCTTATAATTAGACTCATCCTTAGACTTATACCTTGGGATCTCACCAATGTTTATCTCATACTAATTTCCATAAATTAATTATACCTTACTCTGATACCACTATAAATACCGAAAAACTTCATAAATACGTATCTCTTCTAAGTATATTAATATTAATTACATAATAGAATGATCCATTCTATAATCATTTTGGTCCAGTTCCTTTGAAAACATGGATACATATGTAACTGGCTCATAAGTAATCTATATAATCTCCCACTAAGTACTTCAAAACAATCAACCTTCTTAGAAATTTTGAAAATAATAACATTCTTCATATCCCATGGAAATGAAAGATACGAAAATGTGACCTCTGATGCTTAGTATTCATATACAAAGGATTTATCAGTATAATATAATCATAAGGGAATGAGAACATGAAAAAAACATTTGAAAACTATAACATTTATATAATATACCATAAACATTAGTTATGAAAAAAACCATGGATGTTCATAAGTCAAGAATCACAATGTAATCAAATAACATAATTCATTAGGTCATAACATTAGAATGAGACATTTATTTTTGGAATATATATAATCATAGAAAAACTTAGGTCAATGTTTCCCACCAAAACATTCATTACATGTTATGCTTAGGATAACCATCAATGTAACTACTTTTTTCTTAGGATATCCACCTCTCTACCCTTTTTTGGGCTAGCTATAACAATGTTTTACCCTTTAGTACCCTCTTGAGAAAACCTCTTGAGTACCCTCTTGTATTTCGCTAAAATAACCTCCCATATAGCCAATTTTTTAAGGCTCGGGATAACCTCTCATGTCACTTTGATCTCGTAGAACATTAATCATTACCCAATGCATTGGGGAAGATATAGGTACCACCGATCACATTATACATAAATTTTTTTCCACAATATCATAAAACATTCACCATATAATAACTGATATAAATTAAATAGATTTCATAAACATTTCATCATAACATATCTTGTATAAAATAAAATGGTTTCATACACATCTTATCAGTATAAAAATTAATCATCCAGATAAAGAATCATGATAGTATCATTGGATTGTGCCTCAATAAAGAATAATTTACATCAAAAGATGTCATATTAGATGGAAGATTATTTTTAATGATCACTTATAACATTTCTTGATGATAATTTCCTTTACATTTTGAAATCACTTATTTAAAATCTAAAAATTTCCCACAAAATAGAGGAACCAGTTTTTATGAAATGAATGTTGTAAACTCCTAAGGGACCTTTAATTCTTTGAATGCTTATGAAAATTGGAAATACCATTCAGCTCTTGAATACTAAAACATATATTCCTTTCATATTTTTTATAAAAAGTCAAAAATAACTTCTTTGAAAAATTACAAAAATATTCCTGTCAAATAGTTTTTAAAAAAGTCAAACACTGGTAAAAAAATCTCCAAAAAACATTATATAGTTTAAAAACATTATTGAAAACATTTTTAAAAAACATGTGTTGTATCAGTGGGTTCTCTAAAACCAAATAAACAAAACTTTTTAATTTCCATTTTATTTATATAGTGAGTTATACATGATGTACACTTTCCATTATATTGTATATATTTTTTCATTGACTATTCAAATGCGAATTTCCATAGATTATTTGTCATATAAAAAGGATATTACTTTTCCTAGGGTATAATGATAACCTCAAGATACTATGACTTTAATCGTAAACATATGTCTTATTGTATAGATGCATCATACTAACAGGACATAGTTGATGTCTAGCAATTAGATGTTGGGGGATCATAATCGTTGATACTTCTTCTCATAAAGCTCAGACATGATTATATCGAGTAAGTGAGATCATGGAACAAACCTACTAATAAGAAACCCATATGTTCTTAGATTCATTAGTTGTTTCTATCTACATACATTTGTATTATTCTCCTTACTTGAAATCGATATCAATGTGTACCATTTTATCATGTAATTTGATGAAATGAAAAATCCCTGACAGTGAATTCATGGTGAGGTAGCTTGTGTTGGGTGTGTGATTGGTGGTATGGCATTGGTTGAATTATCAATATAGAAGTTTTATCTTCTTATTTAAGGAAGTAATATCTTGATCCAAGTTTATCAGGATGGGAGTTCCTTCATAAGATCTTTATTCATGGTAGTTATAGGTAAATCTATCAAGTTAGATCAATAAAAAATTATGTACGAAATGATGATGACATAAGTGTGTGTTCTACATTAGGAGTTATCATGAGACAAAGATATTATATAACATAGTGTGTGTTTGAAGGATTAATTTTATTACAAAGACTATTCCTTATCTATTTTTGGGTACTTTATGGGTTTCTAAAATCTCATCTTATTCTAGGAGTAATATTCAATAATATTGAGATAAGAGCCTAGATCGTCACACATAGTAGCATATTCAATAATCCTCCCTATTCTAGCAATATGAATATTGGAAATGGTTGACCACACCATGGGAACCAAGTGTTGTCAATGTAGTTAATAAATCTTGAATAAATTAATAAAATATTTTTGGAGTATAAAATAATTGGGTTGAATTTATTTATTAAAATTCCACAAAAAGTATTATGTAAATATTGTAAAATTATTATATTAGAATTTATTATTTTAATATCCAAGGATAGTTCAATTTTAACTGGAATTACAATTCAAGTTAAATGACTCGATATAATCATGTAATATATTTTAAATACATTAAATGTGTGTGATATAATATAAATAATATTTATGATGCAGTAAATTAATCATAACTATTTTTTATCACCTATTTTGGGTATTTATTATATCTTGGGGCCAGGGAACCCTTTCCAGGTATTTGGGAATCTCACTATATAAGAGAGAGAGAGACAGAGAAACACAGAATAACATAAAACTATTAATTCTATCAGAAAGAGAGCATCATTCTCATACAACCATCTGGAGAGAGAATGTCTCTCTCCAAGAGACCGATCAACGAATGCCTTTGATGGATTGAAGGGACGGGTTCAAAGTGACTGTTAAGATTTTGAAGGATCTATTTTCCCTCCACAAAAGCACCAAAAACTTGATGAATGGTGATCAACTAGATTCATGACGTAGTTGGGGATGATCTAGAGGGGTTCATGATCAGATCCTTCATGAAATAGCCTGCAATGATGATATGTAGTCAGCCACCATTCAATTTGAAGGAGGTAAAAAATTTGGTTTATTTATTATGATCATAAAATTAATGGGAGATCCTTAGACCTATAATGGGGATCATTTTATGAGAGAAAATGATGTTCCATCACTCTGGTGATGAAACCATTTCAATCCCTATCCCAATGGCTTCTTCTACACTCCCTAGTTCCATCAATTGATACTGGTAGGATCACATGAATTCTCTGATCAAATAAAAAAATTCATTTAAATTATGTATTGGATTAGAATTTTATTCTAACTTTATTTTCAAAATTTTTATCAGTTATCTGATGGACAAGATATGGCCATTTGAAATTTTTATTCTAATAGATTGCAGTTTTTTGAGTTTAACATTTCACAAAACATATTTTTAATATAAGAGTTTTTATGCCATCTCAATTTTAGGAGTTAATTTCAATTATTCTAGCCATGTTTTTTCCAGGTCCTAATATGTGGAATAGTATTTAGTGGCATGATATTTTCCATTTTTTATAGAAATAAATAGTTTAATTAGATATAATTTTTCTATCACCTATAGTTTATAGGTGGTAATTAAAAAATGAAAAATAAAATTAATAAATGGTTATGTTTTTTTGGATATCATGACCTAGTGAACTCCAAGAAAAAGTATCATATACACAATGAATTTCTAAATATTGAATTTAAAAAAAAATTATGTGGGAGGGGTGACAAGACCAACAATGGTAAAAAATTTAAAAAAACTATTTTTAAATGGAAAAGGTTCTGGATTACAATGAAATTCAACCTGTCACCATCTTCCCAGGGAGTCCTAGATGTCTCCTTTAGGGAACTCTCCCACCATCACTCATCTCTCTCTAGGATACTTTGGTATCACCCTTAGCAGGCCTCACCTTAGATGCCTAAGTTTGATGTAGCCCCTTAGAGATTGAGCCACAACCATCCTCCAATAGACATGCCACCACCTCTGAATGCTGCATCTGCATGACCACATCACCACTAATTACATCAGCTTCCCCTATCATCACCATCATCATTTTCACCAAACCTAATCCCAGAGGGCCTCCACCTTCATGAGAACCGCCACACCTCTCCAACTCTCGGGCTGACCACACTGGGAAACTGCACCCCCCCACATCATTGGACCACACAATTTCAACTCTCTAAAACATGTGTCCACCAATACTAATGAACCTAACATCATTACACACAGGCCCATAAAATTCTAGATCACAACCTCCCAGATGTCATCATTGTATGTTTCCTCAATTGCATGTGGCCACGACCGTAGGTACAACAACTCTATACTACAAAAAAACACACCTCCCCAAGTCATGTTTGACATAACGCACCATAAAATGGGCTTAGGGTGGGTCAACCTATCCCATAACACCCCTTCATGATTTATTTCTATCCTAGAAAGGGCCTATGTGGGTTTGGCCAAACCTGCAATAGGTATGTGCTTGGTATTGTGGCCTCAAGAAATTTTTATATAATGCATAAAGTAATTTAAATATTTAATTTAATTTTATAATTAATTTAATTTAATTTCCAAAATACATTTTAGTTTTACAATACTAATATTTTAATATAATGAAAAAATATTAATTTTATTATTAAATTAAATTGTTTAATTTATTTATTTTTTGGAATAAAAAATAAATTAATGAAGTGAACTAATATAAAAAAAATTATTTTAATTTAACTAATTCATTTAATGTATTTAAATTCCCTCATAAATTGATTTATTATATTTAATTATTTATCATGATTTTCTTTTACTCGTTGACCAGTCTTGAGAAGTGGACAACCTTCTTTCTCAAGATTATTTAATTTAAATATTTGTTTCTTACATGCAATTCTTGTAAATAATTATTTACTTTTATTAATAGCTTGTGCATCAATAAATTTCTATTAATTATATATAAGGGTATTCACTTCCATCATTATATGTATGTATATTACACTATCAAGATCCTCTTTCAAGAGTGAAAGTACATTTGTACTATAATGATTATGCTATAAGATACATGAAATGTCCAGATTAGGTGAAAACATATAATGAAAGTGGACACACTTGATAAGGGATGAGCTACATCAAAATTCAAGAATTGACTCAGGTGCAATACCCACTGGTCACAGTTGATCCATTAAGTATAACGGAATAAATAAATATTAGATAGTCCAAACCAGTCAGGTGATTTATTTCATTTCAAATTTTTTTATTATTTTATGCATTTTTTTGATAGAAGTAAACACATAAAATAATAAATTAAAATATGAATAAAGATAATATGAATGTATTCCATTAATGCTTAGTTGTGAGAGTGATAAAAAAATATGAAAATCATTAATAGAATTTTATTTCATTTTATGGGAAATATATAAACCCATCAAATAAATATTATGTCAAATACACCTTCTGTCATTAGACATTGAACACAACTGGGTATTTGGGGTTCTCTTCATCCAACATTGAGGGAGACTCCTACTCTTGAGGAGTTCTTAAGATAATCATTGGTTTAACATACCTGATGGTCGCAACAAAAGAGTATCCATAACTATCTTATAGATACATTAGAGGAAATAAATTAGGATTTAATGTTTTTCATTTTAAAAGTTGGGACATCACTAAATAGATCAAGGGGCCATGAGTAAATGTGGTAGGTCGGTCAAATTACTACCATTAAGTCTTCGTGTAGTGGCATAGACATAACTTATAGTTTATCACGATAGATTTTAATGATCCTACCCACAAGAATACTTAAGAGATGGTTCATTATAATTATATTATAGAGGGGTTCTATTGTTAAATAAAATAGTGGAAGACATTTAATAATTTAAATAATTAGAAATGTCAAAATGGTAGTCAATATAAATGTAATACTCTGTATGTTTTTATTCTTATAGGAAATGGAAAGTAATACCACATGTATGCTGCGATAAAAAAGGGACAATGAAAATATCCAAAATGTAATGAGCTTCCAAGAGTAATACATGCACTTATATAAAGTACTATTATAATGGTAATTAATGGTGTTGGTGTCCCCAATTCGTGATATGCCACCTTAGGAAGAGAGGTTTGTCAAAATTATTATTAGAAACTCATGTCATATTAACATGGTGGTTCAGTCATAAATCTGTCAACAAAATATGATGAGAGATATGGATATAAAATCTGTACATGGTTGACTTTACATGTTGTCTCATATTCGCAAATATTGTGGGGAGAAATTTATGCGAGACATGAATTGGTGGTAGCTACACTAGTTACATGTATATATGAAATTTAAATCATGAACATTCAAAATAGCCCATTATTATATCATTTTCACCCGATTACTCTAGTTTCTATTAATATTACAAAATGAAAAAGATGGGGAAAACACTTCATTACATTTTTGTTAAAGTTATCCAAGGAATAAGATCCTTAATGAAATATTAACATTTAGATCTTATTGAAAACAATTAGAAATACATTGTGAAAAAGGCTAATGGAACATGTGACATCAAAGGCCCCTTCACGACATCCATCAAAGAAATATGTGTTAAACAGTATGTAATTTGCATCTTATATATGAAAATAAAATCTATTAAAGTTTAAATGTAATAAATTTAATTAAATAAGAATGCAACCACTTCTTCTTCAGGTATATTCATGAATTTCATGTAATGTTTCTACTATACACCTTGGGTATTAAATACAATTTGATAATAATATATTTTTATCAAAATATAGTATCCTCTTATGCAATAGAAATGTTACAATATGTATGGTGAATTCTCTAAGAGGATAGAAAGGATGGTTCCTATGTTTCTAGTGAGATGTACACAACTACTATGTTTAATAGTTTAATGAATCTAGTTAAACTATTTTTTTGTATTTCCCAAAAATTTATCTTTTGAGTCTTTTGGAATAAGGGATACATTATTCCAATTTAGTAATTATGTTTTTTTGGCATTCAATACTCTACCAAAACATTAATAATTTCAGAATCAATGGAAACTCTAGATGAATAAAATATTTAAACCTTATATACATTGTTATGTAAAGATAATCCTTTTCCAATAAAAACTAATATGTTGTAAATGATATGCACATAATGGTTTTAGAAACATCAGATTTAAATACATTAGGTATTATAATCAAACTTTTGTACTTAGTTTTGGACAAGGAATCCTTTAAAAATAAATATAATCAACAAATAATTCATAAATTTCCCTACTATAGATCATGAAATATTTCGAGGGTAAACTAGTGGTAAATATAATTCATAACATTCATTTATGTTTTTAAGTAATTTGAAAGTGAATTATTATATATTCATGTACATTATTAGGAATGGTGTTCGAAATAATATCTTAACCAAACATTAATTGATTATTATAAAGTAGTGTGGAGTAATTTTTAAATGCATATTACTGTATTCATATCAATGTTAAGATTCCAATAAGTAGGATTGAAGATAGGTATTATATGATAACATTGATCAAGATAATTTTTCATGATGTAATTATTAAATTCACATTTACATATGCACAATATATTCATGACATAAGTACTATAAGAATCAATGTTGAGGCTTATATCCACTATAGAAACATCCATTATTTCCATGATTTTCATTAGAAATAATTGTGTTATCCCATAATAGAATTCCTACTTTAATGATAAATGGATATCATATGAGTTATGGTATGATGTAAATACATTATTTTTTAAGAAAATTTGTTTAAATGTAAAGTGTTTGTTACAGATGTAAACAATCAAGAATCCCGAAGAAAAAAATAGTGCATATGATGTAATTACGCTAAATATTTCAAATGATATTAGTTAAATCCATTAGGTAGAAAAGTGGTATTCATGTTAAAGAATATATTTATATAAAAGGGTGAACATATCTATTCTAGATAGTGGGACTAGATTGAGTTAGGATTATTCAATGTTGTAGATTCACAAATAGTTGGCATAAGAACAAGTTCCATAAGACCGTAAGGAGGAGGAATGTTCCAATGATTCATAATACATAGGAAGGTCAAAATCATAGAGATGGATTTATGTTCACCATAGATGGTGATAAATTATTCATTGAGAATAATAAATCATACCTATAAGCAATATATATAAATTATTAAAAACTAACAAGATAAATTAAAATTTAGTGTTGTATTCCATGTATTAATGTTTTTGGGACTTGTTATTTTGAATACTAAGGTAGTAAGTAGAGAGTAAATATATATATTTATATTTCATATAACATTGGTTATAAAAAAGATCAATTGTAAATACTGTGTTTTTCAGCTATATCCATTAGAATTTAACCTATCATGGAAACTTTATATGGTCATTATATGGTGAATTTGATGTCAAGACCACTGATTGTGAAAAAACATCTATATGACATATCCAAAAAGGGATTATGACAAAAATAATTTCTAGTAAGGGCTGAATGTTACTGAAATACAATTTATGATTTTTGTAGGGAATAAGATAATAGAATATTAATTTGGAATGAATTTTTTTATTGGTCTATAATTGTTTAGTGGGAGTGCTAGGTTTTTTATAGAAATACATGTTTAGAAAACATATAGAAAACATCTATTTGACATCAGATTAAGAGAGATGGGAATGATATTAACTCTCAATAGATTGATATAAAGTAACAGCCTATGTTCTAGGGAACATGATCTAATGAGGTAGATCTAACGGTTCCTCAAACCAAGTCAATTTTACATATACTAGAAAATTATATGAAACACATGTTGGAATAATTTGGGAGATAACTTATATAAATTTAACCTAGAAAAAATCTCTACCAGTATACATTTATAGGATATAGGAGAAGATTAATGTGGTGAGATTAATTTCATATACTACAGTGATTGACCATTCACATATTACATGATATGTATAAGAAATGATATTTCCAAAATAAACAGTATTATTCTAAAATATCTTATATATTCAGGAGAACTGCATGATATTAAATCAAAACTCTCATATTTTACTTGACGAATTGTAATGTATATGATCATATTTTCTGGAGAGTGAAGGATACAATATTTGAGGGTATAAGAACTATCATTCTTTGTATCAATGTGACTTATTTCACAATATTGCTAATGGAATGAGCAATACAAGCTCATACAAGCTAGTGGAATCCATATCTACAAATACCTAGTGTTTTTCGGCTGTTTTGGTAGATAAGATGTAGTGTAAAATATGAAACAATTAATTCTAGTTCTTGGAATCGCACATAGTATATAAAAATTTCATCATAATATTAATTATTATAATAATAAAATGGATTCAAGAATAGAAGTCATGTTCAAATAGTGGATAAAAGGGATATCATCTCACGAGAAGACTTACTCACGGAGGAAATGTAATGATATTAGAATATCCATGTAGTAGGGATATTGGTGACCCCATAACTGAATCCATAACTCAAAATATCATGATAATATATATAATAGATAAAAAATAAGGATTGCATGATGGGTCTAGTGAAAGAGGGAGTTCTGTAATAATGACTTCTATAGAAAAAAATAAATATTAAATTTTAAATACCATTTCATATAAATAGGAAGTTATACATGACATATACATACCATTATAGGTTAGATATTTTAGCATTAACTATTTTAATGGTAATGTTGTTAGATTATACCTCATATCAACAGGTTGTAGAAGTTCAAAATATATATTGATAATCCAATGATACCATGACATTAATCGTAAAGATATGTCCTATGGTATAGATATATGATAATGTCTAGACACATTTGAGGTCTGACTATTTAGTATTGGGGGTTTATAAGAACTAATACGTTTTATCATGAATTTCTCACTTGGTGATCTTGAGTAGGTGATATAATGAGGATATAACCACTAATATAAAAACCACATGTTTCAGGTGTCCGTGGTTATTATTATTTTTATACATGTGTATTGGTATCCTAACAAGATATAATTACCAATTAGTTACATTTTATAACATTATTTAAAATAAGTAAAAAAATCCATGGCAATGATGTCATGGTGAGGTAGCTTGGTTGGGGTGCATCATTGGTGGTATGTAATTTGTTGAATGATTAAGATAGAATTTGTAACATCTATGTTAAGGAGCTGATATCTTGGGACTATTTGATGAGGTTGGTGGCACCTTCCTAAATCATTTTTCAAGGTAGTGGAAGGTAAATGTGTCCAGTTAAATCAAATAATAATAAAGAATGAACGGATAATGACACAATTCTGTGTCCCTCATTATGAGATATCTTGAGAAAAAATAGATTATATTACACAATGTGAGTAATTAGGATGGTTTTCATTACAATAACTATTCCTAATCTTTTTCGAGGCCATGATGGATTGTTATAATCTTCTCTTATTCTATATATAATAATCACTACTATCGGGATAAGATCCTAGAAGACCACACACATTATTTTCTTCAAGAATCATCCCTATTTGAGTGAATATGAATACTTGACATGGTAGGGAAAACCACGATATCTAAAATTTTCAAATAAACAGATCATCATAGAATAAATAAATTCATTATTATTTGAGTATAACAAAATTAGGTTGAATTTATTTATTAAAATCACTCACAAGGTTTTAAGTTAACACAAGGAAAATATTACATTAATGAAAATTATTTTACTATTCTAAGTTCATTTAATATTTACAGGAATTATTATCCATTTTAAATAACTTGGTTTTATATAATAATATATTTAATTGATGTTACCAATTTATGATAAAATATAAATAATTTTTATAACTCAGTTAGCTTATCAGAACAATCTATTTTTTATTATTTAGTGGATGTTTTATTTCGGGAGGCTGGGGAACCCTTTTCAGGAATTTGAGTATCCCACTATATAAGAAGAGAGTCAAAATTCCGTCAGGATATTAATTGAAACAAATGAGATCATATATCTCATCCTTCCTTCAAAATGGATAAATTAACTCTCTAAATTACTGATCCCAGAATGCATTTAATAGATCAAAACGACGGGTTCGAGGTGATTGTCACGACGTAGAAGGATTTGTTGGATCGTTGTGCTAGCACCCAAAATTCAATTAACAGTGGTCACATGGAATATTGAAGCATGTTTGGATTATTTATATTGTATGGATTTATATCCATTGAGAAACAGTCACCAATGATAAGTTATAATCAGGCATGCTTCGATTTGAATGGGGTAACTATTCGGTTCAATTTTTGTACTTATTAAATTCACATGAGATCCTCGAACCTATAAAGGGGATCAGATTATTTGGCATGAAAAAGTTTAAACTCCTTGGAAATGAAAAAATTGAAATACCCAACCCACCACCTTCTATTGTGTACCTCGGTACAATCCACATGGACATGGAAGAAAAATGATTTTTGACAAAAGAGAGAACTATTGTCGTTTTTTCATAAAAACATTCCTTCAATATCTGATGAACATAAAGATATAAAAATTAAAGGGAAACATTTTTTCAGAAAAAATAAATATAGAAGAATGAAATACATTATTATCTTGGTAAATTTATCATAATATTTCATCATCACAATAATAATCACAAAAAGACCTGATAAATAATGAGATTGAAGCATAAAACCACTAACACTTTTGTTAATTTTGAATAATAATCCCTAGTAAATAAATAACCATATATAGACGTGTATATACCCTAATATTCATGGTAAGTATCATAAAATAAATCCATGGGTGTTATGTACATCACACAAAAGATATCATTATTGAATATGGCATGAGTCTCATGAAAATAAAAATGAGATGATAATATATTTCCTCAAGTCTTAACAATATTAGTACCCATTCGAACCTCCTGTATAATAAATATTGTTTTATTAAGAAACAATTAAATAAAAATAAGCAGACATATAATACCATATATGATATTCTTATAACCAGTTATAATCCATTTATTAACAATTTATAGTTAGGATTATTTTTTGAGTAAAAACTGTTTCGTTTTTCATGTATCTTTTGGTTTTGTAATTTCAATAAATTTACATTGATCATGTTTCCATCATATCTAGAATGTCAAAAATGATATAAATATAATATATATTCATTATATTTTTATTTACTTTAATATATAAAAGATATATATAAAAATTCTCTTACACCATTCATGGAGACGGTAGCCCGTATATATACACGTGAACATTATTTAAATTTTCTCGGTGGATGTAAAAAAAGAAAGTTACATAAAATGCCACCTTTAAAAAATAGTTTTTTATCTAATATTATTCCTATAAATTCATTAAATCTATCCTTATTATCATCCATTCCAAAATATAAATAAAACTAAATCGCATCATATCGTGGATGCAGTAGTATGCAAGTACGCACAAGCAACATTATCATTTTCCAAAGGATTGAAAAGTAAGAAGGTGAATGTAATATTATAATTAAATGAGGATTATGATATACTAAAAATCAATTAGAAATATTAAATCAATCATCATACCCTATTGTGAGTGGTTTTTATGGAAAAAAATCACATAGGTTGGCGAGGTGGTAGCCCATTGTACACGCGGTCGATGGTTATGCATCCTATTTTATAAAGGAGGAGATTGATATTGGTCATGAAAATAACATAATAACATATTAGTATATTTTAGATTATTATTTTTACTATATATTCTGGTTTGAATAATATTTAAAAGAGTTAAATGAAGAAATGAAATGAAAATGAATGGTTAATGGATATACCTCTTAAAGGTAGATCCTCTTTAGGTTTATAACTAAATCCTTCTTAGAAGTGTTTAATAATAAAAATAAGGAATTTAGAATGTGGTTATTGTATTAAGGATTTTATTTTATTAGGAATTTGTTTGTAAAGAAGGCATAGTGATTGTGATTATGAGATGGGAGTGGGTTCTGTATTAAAAGTTGGGGAGAGGACACACATTTAATTTATAAATAGAAAAAGTTATACACACATTGTACACTTGTTAAAGGGATAAAAATGGCTAATTCATAAACCATAGATGATATAAGGTCTAAATATTGACATAAAATAGTATTTTAACAATCATATAATCCATTTTAACCATTATCATTTTATTTTATCCCTTGGTAAACCTATTTTGACCATAACCATGATAATTAATTTTTACAATTTTTACAATAATTATGAATAAAAATAGTAACAATACATGAAAAAAGACCTATAATCATGGTTGTAAAAAAACTATGGTTATAGTTCAACCCTATACTGATAGTTTTTGGAGATCCATGAGTATAGGTTTAATTGGATAAAATCATGGGAAATACCTATACCCACAGTTCCCCTATAACCATTGGTATTTCTCAACCCTATACCCACAGTTTTCAGACAACCACGGGTATAGGTTTCATGAGAATGTTTTTTAGGGGAAGACCTATACCCACAATTCTAAATAACTGTGGGTATATGTTTGAATATAACTACATTTTTTGTAAATTTTTTCAATATGTTTTGTGTAAGAAAACTAATTGGACTTATACCCACAGTTTGACCAATCTGTGGGTATAAGATGGCGAATTATTTTTCCATACAAATAAAAAAATAGTAAATATTTTAATGTAAATATTTAAATATACTTATATATATATACATTCATATATATATAATTATAGATATTTTGTATATAAAAACATAAAATGTTTGATAGAGTAGTGGTAATGTTGATGGACTATAAGGGGAAGGTACGTGGCTCAATTCCCAACAGGTATTTTGTTTCTTAAATGGGATATACCAAAGGATTTCCAAACCATGTGTAGAGGTATGAACATACAAAATGAATATACCAAGGGTTTAAATATCATGGGTATAGGATACCTATTCCCACAGTTTGATCAAATCCTTGGTATAGGTCTACACTAATGGATTTGTTGCCGACGGTATATAGAACCGTGGGTATAGCCTATAGCCATGGTTTTCTGGGCTATACCCACAGATTCGAACGAATTGTATATGTAAAAATTAATGTAGTATATGTTGAACTTATTATATAATATTAGTTATTATGATTCTTAATATGGAATATATTTTTCAAATTTAATTCATAGAATAGGTGGAAATTAATTTAAAATTAAACCCGAAAGGGCAATGAAAAGGTAGTTTTCCAATAAGAATATTTTAATAAGTATAAAACAATTTAATAATAAAATTAATTTTTAAATTTCTTCCAATGAAATAAACTGGATTAGTAATAACATATTTTAACAAAATTTAATATTTTAACCATTTGTATAAAATATAAATTTGTAAATGATTTAAAAAATGGAAATATTCAATAAAAACATGAATTTTTTTACTATTCATTAAAAATTAAACATTACAAAAAATCCCAAACAATCACCCTATGATATTCTTCACACGTTTATTCAAAAAGAATTGTTAATTTAATGTAATAAATTATATAAAAGTGTTAAAATTAATTTTATTATTTTTGTACAAAAATCAGTAAACAACTATTTAGGGAAAAAATTAATTTCAATGCATTTAAATAATTTACAAAAATTAAGTACTTATTTATCAATTTATTTTAATTATATAAAACTATTACACATAATTATTAATATTTTATTTCTCCCACTCGTACTGCCAAATTTAACATATATGTTATAATTTTTATGTTTAAAATTTTATATTAATGTTGTATTGTGGTTCAGAAAAACACAAAATTTCATGAAATGCATGTTATCAAAGAAAATAAATTTATTGGAAAAAATTATTTCAAAAAATCTCGAGGAGTTACATCATTCAACATTCATAATTAAATAGTCCCACTCAGACCCAATATATTATCATTAAGAAACAATCATTTTTTACCATCTCCATAGGGGAGACAGGAATGTAATAGATTGTGAAACAGGGATGTTGGCACCAACAGTTGAAATGATTTCATACCAGTTGGAATAATTGAGTTTGGAATCAATGGAAGAGATCATGAATTGAAGTTTCATATTAGTATTTGATCAGTTTCTAGATGATTTTCTGGAAACTTTATTAGGAAATCCAACCATGATTGAAGTGGATTTTACTATAGTTCTCCTTCTGGGGACAAGACACATTCCACATTAATCTTACTGAATTGAACCAATTGAATTATGGGAATTAATGTTATAGTTGGAATAATTATAAAGCATAGAGTTCATTCTTATGAGCATGTATATGTGGAATAATTGGTATTGTTTGTCAAAAATATTGATGAAACTCTTTGGTTGTGTGTGGATTATCAAAATCTCCACCAAGTTATTATAAAGAAAAGGCATCCATTTCCCAACATTGATGATAAGCTCGATTAATTGTGGGTAGTTCCATGGTTCTCAAAAATTATCTTTTGATTAGGATATCACTGATAGCTGGTTTGGAAGGATGATGTTCTAAAAAAAATCATGAGTAGATATGTCGACATTGAATATGTGGTTATTCCATTCAGTCGTACGAATTCACCAGAATTATTTATGGGATTGATGAATTGGATATTTCAGAGATTCCCGGACTATTTTATTTTAATTTTTTTGGATGAAATATTTTTGTATTCAAGGACAAAGTCCGAGCATGAATAGTAGTTGGTGATAGTTTTGGGAATCATGAGAGATCATCAGTTGTCGATCAAATTTTAAAAGTTATATTTTTTAATAAAATATGTAAATTTTATTTTCCATTTAATCTCTATAATATGTGTTTATATGGATCTAAAAATATATAGGTTGTTAACTCTTGGACACCACTATATAATGTCTTCGAGAGACATAGTTTCCTTGTCCTAGCTAGTTATTAATAATGCTTTATTCATGATTATTCAAGACTATCTTTAAATATGATAGCTTTAACCCGGATTAATGTTTTTTACCAATGGTTTACGGAATAGAATAAGTCCTTTCAATATCTTAATGTATTCCTTATATCAACACCAATTTTGAATTTTCTAGAAAAAGTACTAGGGTTCATAGTATACAGTGAAGATTTGGGATCACGGTTGGGATGTGTTCTCATGCAGAGAGATCATTTCATTGCATATGGCTCAAGGAAATTACTATTTCATGAGAAGAACTACCCAACACAAAAATTTTATTTACCTATCGTAGCCCATGATTGAAATATTTGGCATCATTGTCTCTTCCGTGAGAAATTTATTCTATTTACATTTCATAAGAGATTGAAACATAATATCTCTTAAAGGGATTTGAACCTGATACAAACAAAATGGATGGAGTACCTATGAATAACTAAATTCTACTTGATGGAGACATTGGGTATGGGAAATTCAGTGGCACACATTTAGTAGGAATTCGTATGCTCGGTAGGAAAAAGAGGCTTTAGACTAGTGTCAGTTAATATCAATGATAACTAAAATAAACGTGGAATATGAATACCATGTTGGTGTTATATTTTAATTTCCAGTTTTTTTTGGTTCTTAGTTAGGTACAGATGGTTATAGAGGAACAACCATTTGATTCATAATGTGTGACGATGAGGGAAAAACATAGTGGTGGGGAGACCATGGAGGGTTATATGATAGTTGGATGTTTAGTGTTGTGGTTCAAAAACTGGATGATTGTACCTATTTCTTATCAAGAACAACTTATTTACACTTAAAACCATTCAATATGAGATGTTAATCATAGAATACAATAGTTTTATAAGGCATTGAATGCACATTTTTTGTGGGACAACATGAAATGGAAGTTGGCTGGGTTTTTTTTTAAGATGATTAACTTATTAGTATGTTACGTCAAAATATCAGTGACCAGTAGGAATGTTTCAGTTTTAACATATTTCAGTTTGGAAATAGAAGTAGGTATCTATGGATTTTGTAAAATGAGTCCATATAATAGTTTGGAAACATTATTCCATATTGGTGGTAGTGTATCAGCACACTACAACGGCCCATATAATCCCAATTTCTGAATCTCATACGGTGGAGGACTTTTCAAAAATTTATATCAAAGTACTGGTAAAGAGGAATGACATACCATTTTCAATTGTGTTAGATAGAGAACAGTGGTTTAAGTATCACTTCTATAAATCCTAATAGAAATTCCATAAGAATCGTTTGAACATGAGTAGGGTGTATAACCCTCAGACAGATGAACAATCTAAAAGAGAAACATTAGAAGGCATTCTATGGCCGTGTGTAATGAATTTTGGTGGCAGATGGGGGGAGAGGTTACTATTATTGGAGTTATAATATAACAATACAAACCATACATACATATATATGAATCCTTTTAAAGTATTGTATGGGAATTCTAGTTGTCCATTACTTTGGTGGGTGGAAATATGGGAGACTTTACTAGTGGCACCGATCCATGTCCACAAAACAATAGATAAAATTTAGTTGACCAAGAAACAGATGGAGACTGCTTAGAGTCGTTAGAAATCATACGAGGATCATCGTCAATGGTCTTTGTCAATCGAGGTGAGTGATCATGTGTACTTTATAAGGAATTATATCTCCTAGATACATAGGACATTTTGAGATAATTAAATGGGTCGATAAGGTGGAATATTAGTTTTCTTTTGCACCATGGTTCTTTGATTTTAATAATGTGTTTCATGTATCTCAGTTGAAAAATTATCATCCTTATCCTGACTATGTGAATCAACGGGATCACATTGACCTAGATAATGATTACTTATTGGTGCATTAGCCATTTTAGATTGTTGATAGGTAATAGAATGTCTTTTATTGGAAAATCACCATTCTAGTGTGGGTATTGTGGAAACCATGTTAGATTCAGGATGATACATGGGAATAATTGAAGGAAATGACCGATCAATGTCCTGAACTATTTTTGGGTAATAGTGATTTTCTACTTTGCTGAGATAGAAAGGCTAGAGGTGGTAACAATGTATCACACCCGGTTTCAAGTAAGTAACCATTCATTTCGGCATTTTAAGTATATAATGTCTTTAACTGATGTTTGTAAGATTTATTAAGATAGATGGAATGTTTTATGGGCTTCTCTACTAGTGAATAGTTTGGGCATAGTTTGAGGAAATTGAGACACTCCTATAGGATACTGTGTACAGTGAGACAATGGCTAATGGGATGGTCCATGGTATATCCAAACAATGTGACTACCTAAGAGAAATCATGAAAATTGGGATAGTGGGATAATTCAAAATTTGAGCATAGTTTTCTTACCATGTGATCCAACCATGTGAGGTTCCCCCTTGAGGTAGATTTTGGTTCATGGTTAGTGCACGATTTTCCTAGCCGTGTCACTAACAATGCAAGGATTAAAAACAAGATCCAAAATATGTGAATATAAATCTACGTTATTTTTTAACCCATAGGTTTTCTCCAAATTGATCATTTCTCAATATGTCACCCTCTCAAATGATATAGACGCTTTACCCATTGATATAGATCTAATCTGATAAAGTATCTTGGTGAATCTATGGCCAATTACCTTGATAAGTTACCATTTATGGTAGTTTACTTTGGTTTTTACTAGATCTACATTCCTCCCTCTCTTGAGTTCTTAGATCCAGTACGTTGTGGATTGATCTAAGGTTGTTTATGCCGGTCGTGGTTAGATTCATCCATGTAATTTCATTTTCACGATACTTAAGGTGGTATTTGGTGATTCAACCTAGTTTTGTTGGAATTTTAGGTTCCTTCTTCATTTTCACCTTAAATCCTAAGGTTTGTGGCTTCACTAATGACTTTTGAATTTTAAACCCAAAGGATTAGTTTCAAATTGTTTAAATTGATTGAAATTGATTGTGAATTTTGACTGAAAATCATGGTAGAAATATTTTTGCTGATATTTTGTGGATTTTGTGGAATTGTGGAATTGTTATGAAAATTGATCTGATAAATGATATTAAAATGTATATTTTAAAATATTTTCTTGGTTTGATTCATGGAGAAAGGGTTGTAATTTTTTTTTAAATAAAAGGAGTTTTAATTTAAAGGTTTATTCCATGGTAATTTTGGTATGGTTTGGAATAATGGGTTGGTGTGTGTTCATAACCATTTGGGATGGATGAGGGAATGAAGTTCCGCCATTAAGATAATTGGATGGATAACGGTGTGACATTCCCCATTCAAAATTGTTTATTGTGTGATGGATTAATGATAGGATGACCCTCCACTCATGAGTATAGGGAGGTACATAGTTTCATGCTTGGGTGGATGTGTGGATATATCAAATAGAGTGGATTATTATAAACAAGAATTTATGAAATAGTAGGAATTACTTGTTTGGTTTCTTTCCTTAGTTGTTGGTGTTGTTTGGAGAAAAGTATTTTATTAAACAAAATATTTTATAAATTATTTCTAATTTATTATATATATTTATTAATATAAATGTTATAAAATTTTGAATCTTGGTGCCCTAAGTATGGAAGTAATTTACAGAAACCCTATTAAGATTCATTACTCACCCATGCTTTGGCACTTTGGTTCTTTAATAGAGAATTTTTTTGGGACACTGATAAAGGCTAAGCTTCACACTTCTTTAGTAGTGCTCCCTGAGATTTTGGTGGTATTGTAGAGTTGGAGCATAGATCTTTTTGGGATCTTGGAGTAATGTCTGGGAGTCTTTGGGCTTATTGGTCTTGTCCTCCACTATATACTTTAATATATGTATTCATCCAATATAGTACCGCTTTAATGTTTTGTTTTGTTATAAATGGTTTTCCTTTGAGTTGTTTCACTTGATTATCATGCTTCATATAGTGTTTGGTTATGGAATGTTTGGATGGGTTGTTTACTTTCATGAAATAGAAAATCATCCCCCATATGTTAATGAAGCCCTTGACATTTATTTATAGCATTCGGTGGATTGGGGGTGAAATTTATGGCCAAGGAAAATCCTTCCACCATCTTAATCTAATGAATAGGGGAGGGATATTATAGCTATAACATAATATATATCCTTTAGTTATTTATGATTTAATATTTATTAGGGTTAATCCTATCATTACCTAATTAGAAAAATCATATAACATCGCAATTTCTAAAAAATTTAGAAATTCAACGAATCCCCAACCTCAAGGATTTAAAATTTTTTCAAATGAGAATATAATAATAAGCATAGATCTCCGACCACCTCTATCATAAGGAATAGATGGTACTTATATATTCAATACAATGATCATGCCGCAAAATATAAAAATAACTCCATGAGAATGAAGGATATTAATCTCCATAGCATAAAAAGGAAACACGGGAGAAAAGAATTGAATGGAGAATAAACTATAAGAAAAATGTGGAAAAATCGCCTCAGACCACTATAGATAAAATAGGAAATGTGGGTGATAAATCCCAATAAAAAAGGATTCGAAATAACTAAAAATAGTACCACTAGTTTCTTTGGTTTTGGTGTTTTTCTATGGGTTTTGTGAGAAATAGAGGGTGTGACATAACTTATAGGCACACTAAAAAAAATTAGTGTGAATGGTCCATTATTGTCATAAATGGATCTTGTTTAATTATTATTGAAAAATGCACCACCAAATCCCATAATCCTAGAATTAATTCACATAATGAACCATAGGTTCAAGTCATGAGACTTTAGAGATAGATTCACTAAATTTAATCCATAATCCATTCACATCTCGGACCGATGGTTCACATCATCAATTTTACCCAACCAACCACTCTTACACAAGCCTTCAATAACTATTCTGACTGAATATTACTCACACACATTATCAAATACTTCTATAGAGTAAATTTCTCATGGTTTCATATATTAGATCACAAACTCCATCAAACTCACCTAGGGCTTCCGCCGATAACCTGAGAATTCATAAACATGTAAAGGAATAAGCTAAAAGGACCAGGGACCTTCTAGGTCATGATGAATGTAGATTAATGGAAATGATTTTGAATATAAAATATGTTCCCCAATATAGATGAGTAATGTAGAAATAATCACTAGAAAAATTATCCATTATTAAATTTCCTAGAACTTGAATAAACTACTCCTCATGTTGTTCATGAGTTTGTGAGAGAAGTGGAGGGAAAATAAACCCTGTATAATTTATAGAGTATATGAGTAGAATAATTTACAATATCATCACTTTATTCCGTAGTCTCGATTTCATTACCCCTCCTGAATAAGTAACCTCGCTTCAAATTTGTAGAGAAATTCATATCCCTAGGATTTCTATAATTCCATAAATTCAACCCTTAAATTCATCTTGGTAAATCTTAGGAGTCCCCGGTCAATAGAATTTATTACTCCCCAATGATAAGGTCGAGATTTAAAAAATAGATTTAAATTTCTTTTCTTGACTAGGTTCATAGTGTCACACAATGGTTCACAATGTGAATATTTAGGCTTCAATCCAAAAGACTATTTATTCCTAATAATTTCATGATGTGATATTTGGTTTCATTTACGTCATAATATTTTTCATGACATGAATGCTTTTTCCAAGGTTTCTTTTACTTATTTTTATCTACAATATTTTACTTCCCTTCCTGAACTCACTTTTCAAACCTCCCATATAATCAATAGTCCATTTTTAAGACCCTTAGATTTTAATCGAGGTATGTATCTTCTTATTTTTAGTTTAAATTTTTTATAGCCTAATGTTAATACCCCTCAAATTCCTTAGGATATAGAAGTTGTTAGAGGATTTTTTAAAGCCTGGAGCCCAGAATATTTCCAAATTGTGATAGGCTGCATTATTATTAAAAATCAGGTCGGGAAGGTCTCGCGATTACTATTAATAGTGTGAGTATGGACTATGGGGTTCTACAGGTCTCATGGTTTTCCAAACCATGTGGATGGAGGAACACACCCAGTTAAGGAACCTATTGTTTTTACTAAATCTAAAACTCATATTTTGTGCATAGTTAGTCAAACTGTGCACAATGACCATATGGGTGCCCACATTGCTCAAAAGAAGGCACATTTTTAAGTAGGTTTTGGCCAACTATGTATCCAAACTGCACGACATAGAATATTTTGGTGGAAATACATATTTTTCCTTAAACAATTTATTACCTAAATCTAATTATTCGTTCTCCCTCCATTGGAAAACCCTCATACTTGGGAGCTCCACTTGAAAACCAAATCATTGGATTTTGCGTGGCTTCTCCATACATTCTTGAAATCATGCATCATTGTTCTCTTTCAATACATGGTAGTGATTAATAAATTCCTTTTATGACATTATTATTTCCTCTTGGAATCAATGGATTTATTTAGGTGAAAGATAATATGGTCTATTTACAGGCACTTCATCTATTTTTAATTTTTATATTAATCATAATCTAATCAGATGCTGATACTCAATGATAACTCTACTGCATAACTAAGGTATCTAGTATATACTTGTACTAAATGGTTTGGTTCTTTATTTGATCTAGTTTATATTGTTCTATATGTAAAATTTCTTCTTTTGGCCACGAAATTGAATTAAATATTTAAATTGAACATAACAGAACTTGTTAGGGATTCTTGCTACTTCCTTGTGACTATTTTTGAGGTTTTTTGGGAAATCATGGACACACATATAGTGTGTCTGTAATATTTCCCTTTTTTATACCACTCGTGGGGCGTGTATTTGAGATTTTCGAGTTATTGGAACCC
Organism: Viscum album; assembly: GCA_963277665.1. NCBI lineage: Eukaryota > Viridiplantae > Streptophyta > Magnoliopsida > Santalales > Viscaceae > Viscum > Viscum album. The sequence continues at coordinate 2,130,129,835 of OY728119.1, forward strand.
CATTTATAAATGAATTTATTTATTTTTTGATTGATAATATTATGTGTAACCTTATTTTTATGTTTATTCTTGATCAAATGGAATTTAGGTAATTCTTAGATGTGTGGTAAAACACAAAAAATGTAATAGAATGTGAATTTCTATATGATTGGCTATACTCACGAGACATTAATACCTATGAGTTGATGAATGTAATTAGATGTGAATTGAAATTATATTTGATTCCTTGATTGGTATACCATAGATCTTGATTCAATTTAGATTATATTGACCTTTAGCACATGGGTCTTGTTATATTGTAAAAGATACCTTGGACTTGTATTCTCCATATATATTGATTTTGTAAGATGACAAGGGAATTTATACCCCTTAGATCTAACTTTTTGGACTCAAAATGAACATCCTATGTTGACATGATCCTCGGACACCACCATTTTCATTACCGTGATTCCATTAAGATACTCTTTGGAATCTATGATGATGCACTAGTTTTCTAAACCTCGGAAATAACCTATCAGGGTCTGAAATTTTTAATTATATTTCAAGGCTAGGGTAAGTTTGACATGTTTAATTATAATGATTTGTCATGGTAAATTTGTATGCTTCATTATATATGATGTGGCCATGAGGGATATGTTATATAGGTTAAATATAATGGTTGTGGTGATAAGATATACAGGGTATACTTCATGGTTGGGGTGTTTATATCCTTTCACTTATTATTTTCCATGAGATTGAATCTTGACACTTGTTTTTAAAGGATACTTGTATTGTTTTACAAGATCACCTGATTGTTTTCTTTTTCCATGGGCACTTTACATTCAGTACTATGAGACCTTTTAAACTATGCACTTTGGTTTAGATTTTATGGCACAACCAGGACATGATACAGACACTCTGGGTGGTTACCTACTAGTATTGTATCTCCCAACTTGTTGGGCCATTTTTTGGTACCTATAAAGATTATTTGGATGTAAGTGGTGATCAGGAAAAGCACTCGTAGTTCGATACGTGAAGTTGGGTCATGTTGTGTAGAAGTGGAGCATGGGATCTGGCTGTGGCTCGTGATGTAAGCTGGGATTGTTTATTTTTTGTATTTTTTTTTATTTTCATACATATATTGTATAATTAAAGGTATACTTGTTTTAGTTGATTTGTAGGAACATTACATAGCAGGATCGTCATTTTACATGATATTACCTCTGGAATTTTTATATCTATATTTGTCATCATGATGTTTATCTCTTGTTATGTTTTTATACTGCTTCTACTATTAAATGGTATAATTATTCTGTTGTGTTACACTCTGGTAATGAGGAAATACTTTCCCCAATGACAAATCTTATTCCCTCACTTCTAGTTTGTAGACTTTTGTGTCTGGGGAGATGTGATTGAGGTCATGTGATCGACCAGACATGGAATACCATTTAGTGGAATCTAGGTCTAGGACATTACACCTTTCATGTTGTAAATCATGATCATCCCATATTATTTAGCCTTATTGTATATTAAATATTATAGTGTAATAGAATCAAGTCTACACAACTCCCCAGTTCTTTTTTTAAAATTGAACGACCTTACTACCATCAGATGAATAAAGCAGTTAATATAAAGAAAAAAAATTTGAATTGATAAAATAATTTATCGATTAGTGTTATAAAAATGTATGAATGAAATAAGTTTATCAAATCCCCATAAACATGATTTTTACCTTGTCCTATAGAATAAAATGACAACATACAAAAAAGGATGCTCTCCTTACCATGATCATAATTTCAATATCGAAAAACTCAAGTTATTTTAATGGAAAAAAATTATTAAGAACAACATAAGAGAATATATCCAACTCATCCTTTTTTCAAATAAAATAATTCTATATGTATTAAAATATTCTTATTTTGAATCATCCATGATTATTTTTTCCTAAATTAATATTTCACTATTCATAATAAAAGTCCATTCCAACTATAATTTACCTCACATTGAATTATTTTTAACTCATCACTCAAGTTATGAATTTAAATAGAGTTTCCTCTCATAACACAAATAATTCTATTTACTATATTATTGGAAAAAATATCTAATCACTACCCTATAGAGAAAATAATCACAATTAATCCATAGGGCTTCACCGTAAGGATCAAATTACTTTGAATCCTCAATTTTAATTCGTAATGATGTAAAAAACCCTTCAAAAATGTGTTTATTAGTTAAATTAATTTTCATTATAATAATAATTAAAACACAATGAAAATATCCAATAAAATAACATAATTCATTTCCCCTAAAAATTAAATGTATACATATTAAATAATAAAAATAAATAATGATTCTTTTTCATAATTTTTCTTCAATTTTTTTTTATTGAAATTTATTCTTGGGAAAATTATCATATCCAACACTTACACCTAAATGATATCTTTATAGTAATACTTGTAAAAGTTAAATTAATATCATTGATAAAGTAATATTGAATTTTGAATTTCCCAAAATATGACAAATTTTTCAAAATTTATTATTATTTTTTATAAAAGGGTGAGTAATAATATAGAATAAATAAATTTTCAAGAACATTTCAAACATCACATGAAAAATTCAATCTCTTTTTCTCAATGTGAGTTATACATTTAAGTATGTATATCTCCTCCCCTACACATAAAATAATGAAATCTAGAAAAAAAAACAAAGAGTAGGGTAAGAAAGGATATAATATGCTTATAAAATGGATCATCACCACGAAAGGACATTAATGGTTTCTGCTTGATAAATAGGATTCAAAGTGATGGTGGGTCTCTTGGTGAAGGTTTTAATAAATAAAATTTCCACAAATATATTAAAAATAAATTTGTACAATCATAGGCTCGATAAGATGTAATGAATTCTCTAGAAGAAATAATGCTCGAGTCTCTCATGAAATATGATAAAGAAAATAATATAAATATTAGGATATAAATCCTATCATGAATGGGAAAATGGGATTAAGACAATCACTCATGGAAACTAACACTAATGAAAATCAGTTAACGATACATTCATAAATTAAAATGCCTGGAAAATATAAGACAATTTTCCTTTAAATAAATTATGCAATCTCACTAAATCATGATTTCTCAAATCCATTTCCCCATGTCCATATATATAAATTCAATCCCCCATTTCATTAGGGTAATTTATTGAAAAAGAATTATAAAACTAGGTATGATGTTTATTCTATGTTTATTTTATATATGAGATCAGTTATTAAATAAAATATTCTAGTTAGTGAATGTATTTTTTTAGTTAAAATAACAAAAACTTAATTAAAATTGTGAGGTAATAAAATATGGAATTAAAAATAATAATCTCATTTTAATAAACCTCTTCGGTTTCCTTGTTCAGGTTTTATCAATGGTTATTCAAAGTATAAATTCTCCTTCCATGGCATGACTTCTTTCTACAGCCTCTTTAATTGATGACATGCTTCCCATTGTTTCTTTTTTCTTTTATAATTGACCTGAATGAAAATACGCGTGTGAAAGTGAAGGCCTTATTAAAATATAACTCATAAAATATTTGTGGGAGAGTTCCTACAACCTAAATTCATATATTATTATAAAACATGGAATCATGAGTTCCTTAAAATAAATGGTTTTATTTAATATCATTGGCTAAACCTTTCCTCTTTAGCTGAACTGATTAAAAATTCGAAAGAATATGCCTAGTTAAGATCCATAAACATCCTTAGTTACAATATATCCATGTATATGGGACTCATTCCATATTCCAAAAAATATCATCATTCTTAATTGAGGTAATACCTTCTCAACCTACCTCAAGACTATCCACAAATGGTTTTTCAAAAAAATCAATTTCTTGGCCATGCACTATCCAATCCTACTGGCATTCTTCAATGATATCTGCTAAATCTTTTTCTCCATTTTAATGATCTTATATCTTAGCCTTCCACTTTTATTATTAGATTTTTATTCTTTTTATTTAATCTTAATAGTAGGTATAACTTAGTTTTCTTTGATTATAAGATCCTCTTAAACATAAAACATCTAGTATTATTTTAAATCATCATCATTTTCATAGGAGATCATCAATTCCTTATTGATATATAATATAACCTGATCACTACCAACACTCAATCATTATTCCCCATTTTTAACATTAATTAAATTTAATCTATTTTCCAATAATGGTCTTCCCAATATTATTGGAGTCCTCTATTCATTCAATTCACGTAATAATAAGTCCACTGAGAAGTAAAAAAAATTCACTTTTACTGTGATATCTGTAATCACTCCTCAGGGATACCTTGCGATTGAATCTAATAGTTGGAACACAACTCTTGTGTTATTAATCTTTTCTAAATCCATTATTTTGAAGGTGTTTTATGAAATTATATTTACACTCAAAACGCATTAATATAAATAATTTACAATCTTTTTAGATGTGATATTAATTGGAATTAGAAATCTACATGTATCTGGTAACTTTTTAGGTAACTCCATTGATACCACCATTGAGGAATCTTATGTTAGTTTAATGGATCTGATATCCACATGTTTCTTCCTATTTGACACCATCTCTTTCAAGAATTTGTCATATATTTTCACACTGGAAAGTGATTTTAGAAAAAGGATGTTTATATGTATCTTTTTAAACTATTCCATATATTTACCTCATTGTGCATAAATTATCCATCACTGTAGCCTCTAAGAAAATTGTAGTCTTAATATGTATAATGGATGAGGTAATTCTATTACTTATTAATCATTATATTTATCTCTATATTTCTTTTTTACCTACTTTTTTCTCTTTCTGAGATTGTCCTTATAGCTAGTCATTATTAGTTAGCACTATTGTTTCTCATTTTCTCATTTCTCAATGAGATATAAATATAGTATCTTCAAGGGATTTAGTTCAGTCTTCATAGAAGTACTCATCATTTCCACACTCTGACTTGATCTTGAAATTCCAAAATTTTGAGTGTAGCACTTTGTTCATTAGATCCATCCTTCAGTTCGTCGATAATTTCTCCTTAATCATTTGAATACAATATAATCTCCTTAAAAAAATACCTAGTGGAATTAATTAATGTTTCTAATGAGTCCTCTAGTGTAATAATTTGGATTTAATGTGATAGTACAATTTTTTCTTCATATATTTGAGATCTCCTTTTATACCTTCGACTGCAGTTTTTTTGTCTTCCAACCCTGAAATTGATTTGGACTACTATAGTCATCATATTTGACACCTTTAAAGAATATACCTTAGGATTTTCATTATTATATTTTGGTGTCTATATTTTCTTAAGATAATACATCCCATATTCCCAAAAAAAAATTTACCATTCCAACCTATTACTTTCCATCTCATCCAATAAATTATAGATCTCTTCCAAAGACTTCTTTATCTGTCATCCACTTCTATCAACATCTACTATTAATTTTTTTCCCAGTGACATACCCTTCTAAATTGTCTAAATTAGTAACCATATTTCAATTCAATGATATGTACATTTTATAATTATTCTTTTGAAGTTATCCCCTTCATTATTTATTTATTCTTCATTTTTTCGATTGAAATTATAAATATTGAAAATGAAATCCAAGGATTTTCAAGGAGGGTTAAATCAGGTTAATATTTTTATTTCCAACTCATCCCACACCATAATGGAATGAGGTTTAAATTTTTACAACAACAAATTTTAACACTCTCTTAATGAAAATTAAAATAGTGTCATCCTTAATGCATCAATATAAATTTTATTAAATTGTATTGTATAATAGAGTTAGTGAAAGCTCCCTATATTGGAATTTGGATCATCTTGAGGTAGTTCGTAAAAATTAAATGAGATGTAAATCATCTGGGATATTAGAATTTTGATCTCAAAATGTGTGTTAGCCACTAGTGTCATGATTATTGTCATCTTGACTCCCATTTTTTGTGGCTTTATAGAATTCATAATAACTTTCACTATCATGTTTATTTATGGTACTTCACCCTCACCTTAGTCTCTTTTTTATATTCCAGCAATAGTTTCTTATTTTATTATCTTATTTCTTATATTTATTTCCACCTGAAAATAAAACAGGATAATTTATTTTCCACTTCTCAAATTGTGGTAATCGTGCATCAATGATTCAATCCTAAAAATAAAAACTCAAACACATCATGTGTAATAAACATAAAATAATAGAGTAAAATCCTATAAATATCACTTACAGTCATATTTAGAAATGACTTCATAAATTTGGTCACTCTATGGGTTTCATAATTGCATAAGAGAATAATAAAATTTAATAATTTTAAAAAGTGTAAACATATTAATGAAATCTAATTAAATATTGTAAGTGTAACGTTTATAGTCAATCCCATAAAATTGTTGAAGTATATTTATAGAAAATTAAAGGAGGTTTCTTGAAATTAATATTGGCCATAGAATGGGTTTGAAATCAATTAAGTGAATATATTATAAGATCAGTAATTATGGGTACATTTTCTAGTGGAGGGTAGTTAATTATTTTAGCCGTATTGTTTCTAGAGTTAAATATAATTGATCCCTAGTTCTAGGATTTCACACTCTAAGTCACTAATTCCACTTTTTATATGATCAACTACTTTGGTTTGTTAATAAAATTTTTAATTAAGTAACATTTTTAAGAATGGTTATTTTGATCCCTATAATGGTAATGGTAGGATTATAAAAACTATCATGCATTTTAAAATCACTTCCCAATTAGATCTTCAATTATAATGATAAAATAAGAGGAAAGGTAATGAATTTTATTTTTTAATAAACAACCCAACGTGGACTAATAATTATAAGAATACTCACTAGCACAATTACCCAAATTATATTCCTTAAAACATGAAGAAACTACCCTCTCATGTTATTCAGGGGAGGGTGAGATAAGCGGATATTGAAGAAACCCTATAGGATTAAGGGAGTAGCATGGTGAAATCCTCTACAACAACAATACTTTTTACCTAGGGATAACTTTAATTAACCCTCCTATAGTAGAAAACTCCCATTAAATTTTTATAAAATTATCCATCCCCAAGTGGGATTTAATTCCATAAATTCATCGCTTAAATTTATCTAGTTTAATCTCGAGAGTCCCCAGTCTAGTCAAATTATGATCCCCCAAACAATCAGTCTAGATTCCTAAAATACTGAATAAAGGTTTTGTTATTAATTAGAATCATTGTGTGACATATTTGTTTTCTATGTATCTTCAAGATTCTATCTTGATGGATCCTTCCTCCTAAACGTCTCACAATATGATATTTGGGGTCATTTGTGACCTAATTTTTTTTCATCTTGTGAATTATTGTCAACAAGTTTCTTTTTATTATTTTTCACATAAATAATTAACATCATGTTATGTACTCATATTTCTAACATATAAAATATTGATTAGTCCTTAAACATCATGAATCATGATTATAATAGATTATTTTTTTCAATATTCAATCTTCTGGAGTAACACTACACCACTTTGTGTCACAACATAATTTATTTATATCCCCTTACTTATTTATTTTTTAATTAAACGGCCTTTCTGCCATTAGATGAATAAAATAATGAATATCATGGAAATATATATAAATTATAAAAATATTTTCTCAGTTGAAGTCATTGAAATTTTTGCATGAAATAGGATTATTAAAAAGAATAATACAGTAATATCATATTCCCCTATTCCGTCTCCAAGAACACATGAAATTTTCTTATATTCAATGTATTTAAATAAAATGGATAAATGAACATCTTTTGGAATCCAAACCATGTTAGATCCTCATCTAAAGTTACCTCCACAACTATCTCCCATCACTTACAAGCTATTCCCCTGAGTATGTATGTAATGAATAGAAATATAATCTTCTTATAGGTATGAAGAAACTAGAAGATTATATAGATCATATATAACTAATATTCAGTTTCTTTCACTCCTCCATCACCTCTAAATATAATATCATTCTTATTATTGAGATATGAACTGTAATCAAATTCCTTAGGTCACCCATGATCCAACACCTTCCTAAAAACCTAGATCTATTAATAAAACGTGTTCAAGAATTTAAGAACACTTTCCGAGTTCCTAGTTCCTTCATCATGGACGTGCTTATATTCCAAATTCTCAACCTCTTCCTATTAAATAGACTCCCCACATTGAGGTATCTTTATAACTTCATAAACCACGGTAAAAATCATGAATTGTACTTCATAGAATATCAATATCAAAAATTTATAAATCCCCAAACCTAGGATCTCAAATTTATGTGAATGTAGCTATATTCACAGTATAGTGATTCCTCCATAATAAAATTTCACACAAGTAGTAAAAAATAATTTGAACCAACTTCTTTTAAAATGAAAATAAATTTACAAATCATTTTATATTTATTTTAAAATATTAATTTATTAAAAATAAATTTTGAAATCTAATATATATGTATATAATTCCAAAATTTACATGACATGATGCAAGAAGAAACATCCCATTCCAACCTATCATGGTTGGAAACACATAAAAGGAATAACATATCGATTTCCTATAATAGATCCACACGATCACTTGTCCTTTGAAAACTCTATGATAACTCAACTTTCACCATAAATAGGTTGTGTATTCCTTTTTATTGGAACCATTTCAGTTCTGACCACCCACGTCTATATGCCTACCTACATTCCAAGAATCAAAATTTAATATCCTTCTCTGATATAATTTTTTTGATGATCATGGATTAATATCCCAAATCCCAGTGTAAGGTTTGTACGACCACCTAGCGTTAGGTGTATTCCCTGATAGACAATGTCTTGAAAATAGTTATCATAGATAAATAGAATTATTTTGGATTGATATTACCATAAATAAATAAATAATTGTATGAAATAATAATGGAAATTAATTTCACAAACTAAAACCTATTTATAATAAAATTTTAAGTGAATTGAAAACAACGTTGATAAAGAAATATAAAATAGAAAAAATCATGTTTACGAATGAATACATGATATATTATATACATTCAAAGAGAATGGATATAATATTCCTTCTATTCAAAGATAAAAACCACCACATCCACCTCAAACTAAAATCTTAGTGTCCATCAACAAATAAAATCAATTCCTTCCACCAATATACATCATGATATAATACATCTACAAGGAAACCAATTTGTGTGGGTAGGAACAACTAAGAATACATATAAGCTATTTCCATAATCACTCTCACACAATCCAATATAGTCATTTTTCAAACCATGTATCAAATTTCATATAAAATTTGTAATCATATTTAAAACAAAATATTTTATACCAGTTATAGACAACCTAATTAGTAGATTAAAATGACATAAAAATTATTTATCTAAACAAGGTTTACCTTAAAATTTCTACCTCAATATACATTCAATAAGTAACCAATTTAACCAATAGTGACATATGAAAAAAAATATAACATAAATTTAATATTTTGATCATAATATACACCCGTAGTGGATTGTATCCCACCCATGTGTTTATATTTTTTCACTATTTCACTATCCATATCATGCAAAAACATGTAATTTCTTATATAACATAAATATTTAACAATTACATCTATAATTAGAACTTCCCATGCATTGTTCATCCACAAAACATTCATTTAGCCAAACTAATTTTACATCCTCAAAATAATTCACCAAAATAGTCCATTAGAACTCATCCTTAAATCTAACCAATTTTGGTAACCAAAAATCCATTTTCAAAAAGTACTATTGAAACCCAAATCCCATGGATAAATTTAATAAACACTACAAACTAACAATAATGATTTAATTAAAACAATAAAACCCATAAAGATTTTCAACCAAAAAAATTATCATCAAAAAAAAAATTAATAAAATTTTTTAATAAAAAAAATAAAGATAAATTTCCTAAAAGCACATCAATTACCCCATAATAAGTCAATAAGAATAATCAACCAAATAAATTAAACATGTGATGATCATGGAACCCTAGATATGCTATTGGTAATTACGATATCATCATCTTAACCATATCAGTGAGAACATTTGATCATAATTTATCCATTCATGATTCAAGTCCCCAGTAATAAATCTTACAACTAATTTAAAGGGATATATCTACTCAAATAATAGAAAATAAAAAATAGAATAAATTGAAAGATTTAAAAATGTGTTAGTATCTTTCCTTTCATTTCTCAAATTATGTTTTGATCTTATTGATCCAAGAGTGGACGACTTTAGTTGATGAGGGGGAATCCTAATTTTCTCTCCCAAGGAAACATAACATCATTCAATGTCTTGTTATGGTGTTTAATGAGGATTTCGGGAGTATAATTGTATTTATTTAACATAAAACAAAAAATTTGACCCCAATATATTCAAACCATTTGTTTTTCATGTGGGAACAACATTCCACCAACCCATTGTATCACAACCAACCTTTGTAATCATTACTGATTGATCACCAACTATAAAGGTACCTGTGCATTTCTAGAAAAACTACATGGTCTTAATTCTTGTCCCCTAATAATATAAACATTGATTGTGAAATGATCATTTATCCTATAAAAGCATAAAAACAAATCCAAAAAATTACAAAATTCGTAGGGGGGCTTGTATACCCATCCAAATATGCCACACACTAAAGCTATGGAAATAATTTAAAATTAATGTTGTGGTATATTTTTACTTCCAAAATCTTAGATAATATTAGTAAAGTGTCTTATTAAATGTAATTACCACCATATTATGAATAATCCCATAATATTTTCCATATTTCGTAATTGAATAAATATTTTATAATACTTTTCTTTGGAATTGGGAAGTTGTTTAGATGGAGCACAATGTTCTCTATGTGAAAAGACTTGTTTTAATTATTAATGCTATTTAATAGATTCTAATAGTTAGAATCATTAATTCGCTATGATTTTTATAGAAAATAGAGTTAATTCAAGAGGAGAATTAAGTAAACAAATTTCACGTGTGGCAAGAGTGGCCTGAAATTTTCAATTGTGATGTTACATATTGAATTTTCAGGGATAAAAAGTCCATTGTTTGGAATATTTATAACACATGGGATTTCCAATTAATTTAGTTATGTGGATCAAAACTTTATTTTATTTAATTATGTGTGGTTTACATGGATATGTGATTAAATTTTAATTAATTTAATTATGAAATATTGTATTGATATCATGTGATTATTAAAGTTAGATGATTGTATCATTTGGATAATTTGTTCATATTGATTAATTAGGTGGATTTATGACTTGACATAGTGGATCTGATTTTACAATGAGATTTATTGGATTGTTTAATTGGTATTAATTATAATTTTAATTCACCTGGATGTGAATTTTGGGGATTAATAGTAGTCAATATATAAGAATTATAGGATTTGGGGGAATTAGTGTATTTGAATTTATTAGATGTCAAAGAATTTTGTTAGGTTTTGAATTAAGTATTATCGTAGCTTATTTCAAATATAGGGAAGGGAACTGATTTTAAGAATTAATGAGTTTGAATTTATTGGAGAAGATAACATTTCAATTTGGAAATTTAATGAGATATAGATGTTTAACTATTTAATAGAATTTTTTTGGTAAAACATGGTTGAATTATTGAGAAATTAAATGATTTAATTTTTATATAGAATGGTCTCTTTACATGTTCATGTCATTGGGTTTCATTCATATTCTCTTATGGTAATGATGGAACATTGGATGGTTAGATGGGAAGATGGTGTTAAGAGGTCAATCATATCATTATGGTATGTAGAATATCATATTCTGTGTATTATATTTTAATTATTTAAATCATATAGAGATGTGAATATTCCATAAACCCCTATTTATTTATTTATTTTTCTTAATGATATGAAAATATTTAGTTTTATGACATTTTTAATGGTTTCTGGGACATATTTCAATATTTTTATGTCCCACTCTTATCCTCCTGGACATTATAATGAGAGTCACATGAGATCCTTCTATATTGCACAATGGTTGTGAAACTCACTCGAGGTTATGAATTCATGGATAGAGAGTTGCACAATGACATGCCAATATGAGATGGAAAATTCCAAATATTCATAAATTGTTCCACAATGTTTGTAAATGGAGATTTATTACATTATAAATGTATTTTATTTGAAATCATGTATTTATATAAAATATGAATCTATGATATACTTATTTTTTGAAATAACCAAGGAAAGAGATTATTTTTTTAGTTTTAAATGTATTTTATTGTATATTATTACATATCTGATGCATCCCTAAAAATTATTTTCTAATGATAACTATTTTAAAAACATATAATCTTTTAATAAAAATAACCAACATAGGTAAGCCTAACCCATTACCCAGGTCAACCAGCCACATGGGCCGAATCGTGTTCCCAATCATCATAGACTGCCAATAAGCACCGAGCTTAACCAACAATCACTTGAGATTGATTTTTCCATAAGTTAAATGGCATGAGAAATCCATAAAATATGATGGAAAAATCAATATCATTATTTTATATATAAATATATAATATGATACCATAAACAATGATATGCATCAAGTAAAAATATGAGACAACATTACATATACATGGTAAATGAAATAAAACAACTCAAACTAAAAGGAAAAGGTGAAATGACAAACAAGGGAAAGTATAAACCAGTGGGACTAAAATAAAAAAAATCCACATTTGTTCATCCCTATAAGACCATGTCTCTTCAAAAAACAACAGATGATGGTAATCAAGAAGAGCCACTCTAGAACATGGAGCCCTAGCCTTTACATGTGTCCTGCAAAATGAAATCTACTAACAACCAAAAGGTCCCAAGTAGAGTGTGAGGAAAAAATATCACTAGGATACCACCATGAATATATTAAATTGTTCTTCCCATTCCAATAAATAAACAAGTTTGAAAAGATTTTCAAAAACTAAACCACTGTGAAAGTATACAATTGATGAAAAACTATCAAAATCCATTTGGATTTACTTTTCAAAATAATACATGGTTTTCCAAAAAAATTCCTAATATTGATAAAATGTTCCAACAAGGTAACAAGGTATGATATTCTCAAACATAAAAAGGGACATCATAACATAAACATAATATAACCATATGAATGTAAATTAAAAAATGGTTATAATACATTCAGTCACATAAAATGGCACTAACCCAATTCATTGAAAATATAAATCAAACTGGAAAGTGTACGTGCACCTAGGTTCTATAAACATAAGTTATAATGTGAGTGAGTAAATAATATTTCTTGCTAGTTAAGAAATAGAATCTCCCAAAGTGTTCTATAGGCCCAACTCCAAGAAGTCACATGATCTCTTGCCAACCAATAAAGATGCTCACATGGTATTCCAAACCAAATGATAACATGGTCCATTGGTATGAATTGGAGGATCTCATAGTCCACCCTCCAAAAGCACACACTATCCAATGACCAAACCTATCACTCATTTTTCTATTAACCCATGAACTACTCTATGCCAATACATGAAAAGAAAATTCTCACATCAATCAAGCTATTACATATTCTATTTCAAAAACCAGACATGCCTAATTTAACTAAAACATATCATTCCAGTGTAAAATAATTTTAAAACCCACTTTATAAATCCATTTAAAACAAAAAAAAAAAATTTGACCCATTTTATCAAATACTGGGTGTGCATATAAGCCACATATATTTTTGGAAACCCCACTTAAACATCAAATTTCTTAACCTATCCATGAAACACAACAAACATGGAATAAAAACCAAGAAAAAAATTTATGGAAATTTAAACAATAAAAAAAGGATATTATCAATTTATATTTATCAAATGGAAATTTATCTTAAATAGAGACACCTTCCTCACATTTGGTCTAAAGCTCATTGCCCTTGATGAAGACCATCTTCAAATGGTAGAACCAAGACTCACAAACCTAGGCCACAATAAATCAGACCAAACCCCCTATTAAAACCCTATATTCATCCAAAAATTACCAAGGAATTCCAAAACTATTAAATAATTTAAGAAAAATTCATGAGGAGGCTAATGGAATAAGAAATCAATGATAAATCAACTTACCTCAAGCTAAACCATCAATTCCTTTAACGTAAATCCACTCAAAAAAGGGGAGAGAATATCCAAGATAAGTGGTAGGGATACACATGATGGAGGTTGAGAAATATGTGTAAAACCCCTTAAAATTATATAGGATAAAAAAGTAATAACCCACTTTTTAATAATCTATATTGGTTCGGATGGTTTGGCCACACAATTAGGCGAACACTTTTCCAACCATGAAGGTGCAACTATCCACCCAAAAAAGACTACATGCTTTTCTACAGGGTGTCCCGTGATTTTATATATCATGTTCAATATTTTTTAAACCTCAATTTCAAATAAATCAGAACCCCTTTCATTATTTCTTCATGGTTTAAATGAATTGTACATTAACCATAAACCCTAGTCTGTCTCCCCAATAACTCCCAATTACTACCCCCAACATCTGGGAACTCCAAGAATGAACTCAATGGTAAATAAAACTTAAAATAACATATATAAATGACCCATAGGGTATCACATTTAATATATTAATGTGGGCACTTTGTGAGTGTGTGTTATGATACGAAATTATGGGAATGGTTTGGTTCAAAAGGTGACACCACACGCCTTGTCATGGTAAGGTGGAGGGTTTGGGGGTATGACATGTTAATGGGAGATATCCTGGTTAACACATGATATATATTGATTTATTGATAAGATTTTATTATTATCACTTATTCCATAGCATGGGTTATGTTTTTAAAAATGTAAGAGTTGAATTTTTTTTCAAGAGAGGAGAAGTTTTCAATGTTTTTCATGAAATGGAGGGGTTTCTGATTTCTTTGAGGAAATATGCATTTTCTATTGGGTATTGGGTAAAATAGATAGTTATATAGAAGGAATATTTTTATATATATAACATATTTATAAACTATTTTGGTAAAGATTAAATTATTGGGTGTTTCATATAAAATTTTGTTTTCTGGATAAATGGGTTTGAAATTTTGGATTTGAAGGATTTTGGTAAATAAATGTTTTGGAAAATATATATTTTGAATTATCATTTTTTAATTTCATCTTATTTAATTTTTTATTATTCATGGTATTTATTATATTCAATGGATAGATCCTATTAAGTTTACACTAACCCACAACATGTGAACATTAGTCCACATGTTGATATGATTGATTATGATGAAGGAAAATGAGTAAAGAGTCATTGATACACTTTGGAGAAATGGAAAGATGTATGGATAGCTAATACTTGATCAACAATTTTTTTCTTTTTGAGTTAGTATAGAGACTTTGATATTTATCATGTTTGTGGTTATGTAAAAGTTATTTCATTTCTCTTAATAAATTTTAATGGTTTTCGAATAAGTGTGTTTTCATCCATATTCATTTATACTCATTTAGATTAATGTTTTGACATACAATCAACCCCTAATGGTTTAATCTATCCCTAAATACTATATTTCATACATTTGTGATCATCAGAGAATACTTCATGTCATGTGTAACTTTTTCTTTAGTCTCAGGACTCGATTCCCCAAATCGGGTTATAACATATTTTCCATGTGAAATAACTAAATACCTGAAAATGAAAAGGGAGAAATGAATAATTTAAACATTATTTATCCTTTACTAATTTATTAATATTTTATGTTTTTATGGTGAATAACATTAACAGATTAATGAAAAATAAAATTTTAACCTATATTTGATTGAGTTTTAAATTAAAATGGTATTTGATTTGATAAATGTTTTATAAAAGATATTATTTTGTTTCAATGGTATACTTTATGAAAACTATAAACTACTAAGTGAATAAGAAATTAATTAATCTACAATATCTTCTATAATCCAAGATAAAATAGTCTATGAAATTCTTATTTTGTACAACTTTTAACAATTGAAAGAACATAAAATCAACTACATTTTAATTTTGGATTTCATAGTCAATTAATAAATTTAGACGTAAAATATTTTATACCAATATTTATTAAAAATAAAAATATATTCAAAATTAGAAACATTTTCTGAAAAATAATTGATAAATTGAATTAACTTTTTTAAAAATTGAACAAAACGTCTTAAGAATATATGTATAATGAAATGAAATGGAAATACAAACATTTACTGAGGAAATAATAATATACAATTTTTTTAGGTACCAAAATAATAGAATATAAATTAACACATGTAAAACTAATCTAATTTAAATATTTGAAGAAATTTTGATTTAAAACTCTATCAGAAAAATTGAATTAAAATTATAGTTCTTGTAATTAAAATTATATATAAAAAAACATAGGTAATCTTTTTATACTATCTTCATACCCCAAAATAATAGTCTTTTTTATTAATTAATGATAATTAATTAAATGGAAAATATTTGAACATGAAATACTTATAATATTTGATCAACATGGGTTAATTATTCTCATTTTGACATGTTAAAAATCATTGCACACACATTTTATTCATGATCATCCTTGTGAATTCTTATAAGTGTAACCTTTAATTCAGAATGAATCATCATGAACTATTAAATTCATTGGACATATATAGTTATATTCATCATTAAACTTATAAAATGTTCTTATGTTTCTATTTTGAAAAGAGAATACTAATTTTAAGCTTTAAAAATATGAATTTTTATTATTATTACCATGATTATTATTATTTAACAATTTAATGGAGTTTATCTTATTATATTCATGGATGTTATTATCATTTTTATTAAAACAATAAAAATATTTTAGATTGGTTGATATTTCAAAATTTATTTTTAAATAAAACTATAAATATTATTGGGAATCTTTTTAATTATAATTTAAATAAATTTATTATAATTATTTATTTATTTATTTATTTATTTATTATTTTATTATTTTTATTTTTGTTAATAGATCATGAGTGAGAGGGTTCTAGGAACTATACTATCTATGGTGATTACTGATTTCAACAACCATTCTTTGAGACAGAGATATAGAACTCTATTTTTTTCCACACATATTCTATAAGAAGGTGTTGAGATATTGATGAGAAAAAGGATTTGGGTTGGTAACATGAGGCACACAGATATGGGGATATAGATACAGTGAGTAATTTTATAAATTCTATTAATAAACGATCCTTTTCATCATAAAATATTTGGTTTCTCAGATAATCATCAATAATGTTAATATATCATATGTATCAGCCAATATATATGGGGTCATGGAATGGATATAATTTTAGAGGCGCTCAATTAACCTGTGGATTTTCCTAACAATTGGTTATAATCCTTGGAAGTTGAATGATCTAGTTTTAAATTTATCTTTTGATTTTGGTTTATCAAATGGGAAGTATATTTCTCTTTTTCATTTTTTTTATATATCATTACCATATATGGAACTCAAAGATATTGCTTAAGGAATTGGTTCTATCAATATTTTACATAATACTATAAAATATCATGAATGGAATTTAAATTTTAATCCCTTTTAAAATAAATGAATCTTTTGAAAAACTATGGGTTGGAATTAATTATCTAAATTTTGTTTTTTGGTACCTAAAAATAATCTATGTCATTGTATCTTCGGTTGGTCACTACTAGAAGGATACCATTTAACATCGATTATTTTTAATTTTTTAGTTTGGTTAAAAAGTGGGATGAATACAACTATTGTTGAAAATAACATTTTAACATCTGTTATTTAAAAATAATAGTCAATGTACATCCAATATTGATTATTATAAAAGTACATTAAAATCATGACTAAATATCGAGTGTGGGAGATATGTTTGTCATTTTTTATAATAACTGATGATAAAAGTCAAATTTATCATTGGTTATTGGTTTTCTAATAAAATTAAATTTGGAAAATCGATAAAATATGTTTATACAGTGACATTATATATAAATTTTGATAAAAAATGGACCTCAATGTCTCTTTTTTATTAAATAATAAATGTTATAAAAATAACCATGCATCATTTTGGGGTAAAATAGAGAAATTGTAATGGAACTATCCTTGAGAAAAATTTCAATCATTTCATTCTTGACAATATCATAAATGAATTATAAAACATAATCACCAAATTATACACTTCCTCTTTGATTGTGATATTTTTATTTTGAAATAATACATTGAAAATAAAAAACATTATATTTATAATATAGAATAAGTATTAACTGATAGAAAAAATTTCAACCTTCACATGCACATAATAAATATTATTTACATTCTTTATCAACAGGTAGTCCCTATTAAACACCTTCCATAACCTATTCTATTTTAATATATTAATTTACCAAACATAAGTAACATGTAGAATATCATATTGAAAAACTAATAGAATATCAGTAATCTTATGAATATAACAAATCTTTACAATTTTCATGAGATTCACCTTGTAAATATTTTAATCAATATTCCATGCATTCATGTATACAGAATACACATAATATCAAATTTCTTATAGAATATAAAAATTTCATCACGAATGGAATTATAAAGATTAATATTATATAAGTATATCAGTCTATTTATTTTTAAACAAATAGAAGAAAACAACACTTAATGTTTATGTTTTTCAATCTTTCATATATATATATATATATCACTCTAAAAGAATTACTTATGTATTTAACAACCCTTGAAATGAATTTTGGATCCCTAAAATCACAAATGTAAGTGATCTTCTTTTGTATAAAAAGTGTGTGGGAATACCAAATTTGATATGTAATAAGTTAAATCAATATACGATATATTTTCATAATGAAAAGAAAACTAAAATTGAAATTTACATACATGTTAACATCTAAAACATGAATACCAAGATCTTATGAAAAATAAATACATCTAATATATTTTTTTAAATATTATTAACGAATTCTCTCTCTAACATATGTTAATAGTCATCAAAAAATTATAATAATTCTCCAACATAAAATAATTCACCATACATTTTTTCCCAATTGAAGAACTCGAGGAGTATCTAAAGGAGTTTCTTACTGAATATTTTGTTTCTATTAAAATAATTCCTTATATTTTAGATACACCTATATGAGTTTAATTTAAGAAAAAATTTCATGAAATATTAAACATGATGTAAATAAATTTTTAAAACAACAAATACCTCATATGTCAACTAAATAACAGCTCTAGTGGTCTATAGTAATAAAATGACACATACTCTCACCATCTATATCCACCACCTTAGTAAGAAATTACATTAGAGAAGATGAGTCTATAATATCATATATTGTATCTCAAAGTTGATATAATTGTATAATATTAATATATACTTAATCCCTAAGAATATGTATAATTATCTATTATATAATATGTAAATATGGATTCCCAGTATTAAATTTATGGTACACGGTGGAGTATAAATGCGGATGTGGTGTATTTGAGTAGAAAGGTTTTGTTTTTCTTCTTCTTATTAAAAATTATACACCGGTATATGATTTAATACACTTATCTATAATTTGATTCATCTTTCTTATCTTATTCTTTAAGTAATATATCTTTCCCTTCTATGATTCCTCCCTTTGTCCTAAACAAATAATTCTAAAAAATCTAATACTCACACAAGCATCATATCTTCTTATATGGCATGGGTGTTCTTACTTTCCTAAAATAGTCACATGAATGTTCATCCTCACCTTCGAGATAAAGTTCCCCTATATAAATTTCTATTTATAAGAATAAAAAAATGATATAAATAAATATTATAATTTTTAAATTAAATTATAAAATATTAATTTCAAAGAGATATAATATTAAATTTCTTTCAATCATTCCTGTAACATATTTTTTTTGATCAAAAATAAAATACGACTTTTTTAATTATCACCCTTTTCAATTTTTCATGAACAATGGGGGTGATAAAGGACCAATATAAAACTATTTGTATATACTACAAGATTTATCTCTATATTCATCAAAAAATTGGATATCATTTTCTCCTCTAGTAATGGATGCCACTCACATGACAAGGTATAAGGGTATATATTCAATTACTAGAATAATTAGTGAGATATCCCAGATCCATGTTTTTTAATAATAAATGTATAATTTATCGTGTAGAGAAAAAATAATTTTAAAAATTGATTTTATAAACTAAAATTATCATACAGAAAAAGGTCTCCTCCCACATATCTGTAACAACATCTCTCTTATATCTTCTTTTAGGAATTCATATTTTAAGAATGTGTTTTTATTTTTTTACCCTAAAAATTATAAACTAAATTAAACCTTGATTTATAATCTATCCATAAAATTTCGGCAATACAAATCCACTATTTCTCAATTTTATTCATAGTTGTAAATTTGAATGTCATATTTAATGAATTTATTAAATTTTAATCATGTGAAATATATAATATCTGAACCACTATAAAAAATATAAATTAATTAGGAAATTTTACCATTATATACTCCCATATAAGATCTTTCAATGTATGGTCAACAATCCTCTAATCAAGATATAATATAGAAATCCTGTAATAATTCTTCATGTCTATATAACATGTAAAATCATTTTCATTTGGGCCAACTGGGTTATTGATAACATCAAACTAAATTATAAACCTCTTCCCTCAATGAGGAAGTGAATTTTTTTTATATGTGTAATCTCACACCGATAAAATTTTTACATCTTCTTCTGTGTGGAAGAAGAATATCTATAAATAATTATTTATAATATAAGTATTATTTAATAAAATAAGTTGATTATTTATATTATATTTATATAAATAAATATATACATAACATTATAAATATTATTATTCATTCTTGTTAATTATTTAAATAGGTCTATGCTATGTTTGTGAAATTATTTGTACTAGTATTTCATTATAATAAAATGATTTTTAGAAGAAAAATTTGAAAGGTTCATAATATAAATAAAATTATATATATATTTTGTAACACCCCAAGCTTCTACGGTACGTTTCCCTTCGAATAATGCGATAGCGTGTGTTGTACGCAACCTCGAGTTCTAACACACACCACAACTAATTAAACTAGCCGTTGCGAATAGTAATACCTACTTTTTGAAATCATATATATTTTATATTTCAAAATGGACTTCATTTTTGGATTCGGAATATCGAAATTAGTCTAGGGTGAAATTTTGGTACTTTTCGGATAACTTTCATATTTTGATGAATAGTGAAAATTACTAAATTTTAATTAAAAACAACTTTTTTAATCAAATTAATTACTAGTGATAAATTATGAATTTGAGTGGTTTTAAAGTATATTTAGAATATATTTTTACCATTTAATATAATTTTGGTCATTGGACATAATTTTACAATTAAACCGAACATAAACAAGTGTCAATCTTTTGATAGTTATTATCTCTTAAAAACACGCTTTTTGTTTTAACAGCGGGAATTAATTTTAAATTAATTTCTGCCACTTCTGTGTTTTGAATTTATGAAAATGGATTCCATATTTGGAATCAGGATGTTCAAATTGTGTAAATAGGTAACTTTTATTTTTACACATTTTGAATAATTACTGCGGTAAATATTTTATTTACCATGGTTAAAGGGTAAATCCGGTAAATAAGGGTTAAAAAAATAATATTATAATAATACTAAATTACCCTAAAACGTGTCTTAACCCTATTGGTTGATACATGGTCGACCATGGGCATCCTTGTGTCAATTTTGGGACCCCATGGATCCACTTGTAAGTGATAATGACACTTTATTTTAATTAAGTCAAAATGAATACAAAAATGACACAAGCATATATCTTTTAGCAAAACAATTGTTACATAGGGTTATATAAGTTGGATTTTAGATTATAAATATTCATTAGAAAGATACAAAGATTTACTACATAATGATGTTTTATTTATAATTTTTAGACATTAAATAATTTATTTTATTTATGACACAATGATGATGCAGTAATTACTAAAATAGTAAAAAATTAACATAATTGATATTATAAATACCCAAATAAATATAATATGAAACTTTTAATGAATTAAACTAATTTTCTAGGATAATATGATATATTAGGATTGATTTAATGGACTTTGTTCGAAGTAGTCAATCTGTTATGAGTTTCACAAAAATCAACTATTGAATAGTGTCAAAATTGACATAAAAGAGTTCTTAAAACAAATATTATATTATTAATTGATATTAAATTCCTAAAAATCTAAGGATCGGCCAAGAGACTTATATTATGATAGGTTAATCATTAATGGACCACTTGGGGGTCGCTTGGATGTATATAGTAAGTTTATTAACCATATTATATAAAAATACAAAGAGACATTGTAAAAGTGAAACTAATTAACTTAGAGTTAATACTTAAAGATAAGGTTAATATAAGTACCCAAACCTGTCTAAATTCTATAGGATGAGTTGTTTTCGACCTATCCCCACCTCATACTTTGAATAGTCAACTTTGGAGCCTTTGGAAACCGAATATTAATTTATTATAAATTAATATTTCTAGCTTTTCCAAAAGTGCCCCTCACCCCTCTTATAAAAGGGCACTCCTCCTTCTCATTTCTTCACACCTTCAAAGCCTTTTGGTTCGGCCAAACTCTGCCCAAATACTCTCCCAACATCCCTCAATACAACCTAGAGGCCTTAGTTTGATCAGAAAGCCAACCTAAGGAGCCCTTTTGATCAAATCAAAAGGAAGAACCCGAAGAAGAGGTAATGATTTCACCACCCTTTTCTAAGTTCATTTCTTCTTCCACTTCTTCTTCCTTTGTTCTTACCATTCTGAAATAATAACTCCAGTATCTCACATATACTGTGATGTTATTATAAATATGGTACAATCATATTCAGTATTCTATCCACCCTTTGAATAACATGTCACCATACGTGCGTACGTACGGTTTACCGTCTCCACGTCGTGGTGTAATTGTTATTCAATATAATATTATTTGGATGGGTATAATAATGATGTGTAACTCATGTAAATAATAAATATAACATGTTAATGATTCTGTATATATGATATACCATCCATTTATATATTATTTTAATATCAAAAGAATGATATTGTCGCTCGTGCGTACGTACGGACTACCGTCTCCACGAACACGATGAGATTCATTCTCCATCGTAACCATTAAAGCGTAATTATCATTTTATGATTTAAAAATGATGTTTAAGGACTTGATATCATTCTGGATATGAATAATATACAACCTATCCTTTACAAACATGTCTTACGTAACAAAACATATGAAAGAAAACAAGTAAGTTAACACCCGAAACAACGATAATACTAAGATATTATTATCAAATCAATATTAAAAGATCTTATATGATATCATATTAATGTATATGATTCTTGTATAATTTAATAACAATTATTTCACCATTATACAGGAGGTTAACCTACCCCAACCAAGGAAAAGTACAAGGTAAGGGTTATTTCACAATCTCTTCATTATCCGAGGTTGTATTATACATAATAATCTACTGGGATCTCTTTATCATCCACATCCATGTTTCTTCGAAATGTATTTAAAAACATTTTTACTATTTACAAGAATATGGGTTAAAGTCATTTATACCCTTGTTTGACTTTTTATAAGAGGTTTATAAAGGAATCATTCCGTCGTTTTCAAAACAAGGTCCTTTTTAACCTTTTCGACATAATTGAGGTAAGAATGTTTTTTTAACTTATACGGCGGGTGCGGTTATTTTACGCCGTTATAAAATCTTCAAAGCTTTCCTTACAAGCTTATAAGAATATTTTCAAAGAAAATGTTTTATTTTATATGGATCTTAAATGATTTCAAAATAAAAGGAGATATTTCTTTAAAAAGAATTTTGATTTCATCTATGTCAACATCCTTTGATGGATTTTAAGATTATTTGAAGTTGATTTATTATGATACAAAACTTCTATATTGTATTGAAGGTTTTGTGATATTTTTGACTGTGGATGTGCTATTTTTATACCATTCATAGTTTATTGTGAAAGTATTGACATTTCGTATGCTAGTTTTAATACGAATGTTTATGTTATGTTTAAACCTTTTCATATGGGAATGCATTGGACTTAATAAGTGACGGGTGGAGCCCGCTATAGCTCCTCGATGCATCGGTAGGTCTCATGAGACAAACTAGTGTCTTGGCACAAGGCCTTGACAAAATCTTATTTGTAGTCTTGGCACGAGGCCTTGGCTATGTGGTTATGATAGTCTGGCATTATGCATTCCAACATTATGAAAGTGGTTATTGATTTTTGCATGTGATTATTCGATTAGTAGAATATCCATGTGAATAAGTAAATGGCATTATTTCATTTTACTTTTGCCATACCATGTTGAAGTTCAAATTTAAAAGGCTTTTGTTTTAGTAATGCATTGCCTTAAATGTTTATTCTTATTTATGAAAGTTTCCGCTATATTGTTATCCTTACTGGGCATTTGAGCTCACCCCTTTTCAATGTTTTATTTTTTTTTCCCAGGATTATGAAGAAGTAAATTATGAATGACCTGCAGGGATAGTATGAGGGGATATGAAGACAAGATGTTTTTTTTTATGATGTAATGTAAAAATTTATGGATGTATCTAGTTATTCCAAGGCTACTAAACTAATCGGTCTTTCGAGACTTGATCTTTCTCGTGATCATGCCAATGTTATGTAATTAATTCACCGACTCTGGGTAGCTGGGGTCGGGGCGTTACAGTTGGTATCAGAGGAGGTTTAGTACAAACCTTGGAAACTAGATTTAGATAAACTCTGATTAGAGCACGTAGACCTAAGATGAACTTTGAGGATTAGTATAGAAGAACTTCCTAGAATTTTGGTATTGTAGAGAATTTGTGAGTTTTCCAAGCAATACATCCCTGTCTGGATACGAGCAGGTAGAGGCGGCTCTGGCACAGATGTACCTAGGGGTAAAACCTGAAAACACCGCTTTGAGCTAGACTCGAACGGGAACTGGTGCACGACAACGGGCCTTGCTGCACTCTTGGTTACGACACTCCCGGGGGATATGATTAGGATAACTCTCACTTTCTTTACAAATCATTATGAAGGGTTTATGAGTATATACTTCCTCAAAGAAAACATATTTATGATTATGGATTATATCCATATATAGTTCAATTTATGTTTAGTGTTTTATAAGTATGGGATTATGTATTTTGATTCATAAACTGATCTAGTTTATGCCATTGTTTAGAAATGGCGCCTAGTGGAAGAAATGGAAACCGTATCAATGCACGCACTCCATGTAGGGATTGCCCTCCTGCTCAAGATAATTATAGTGGGGCTGGTGATGCAACTGGTGCTGATCAGCTAATCACCGTACTGGGACAACTTAATCAGGTTATGAATAATAACCTTACCCATATGGAGCACCCTGATCCGCAGCGTGGAGGATCAATGTTAGATCAATTCATGAGACAACAACCACCAACGTTCAATGGGAGTACAAATCCCTTAGTAGCTGAGCAATGGATATTTTCCCTAGAGAAAATATTTCAGGCTTTGGGGAGTAGTGAAAGGGAAAAAGTTACCATGGCAGTTTACCGCCTCACTGGAGATGCTGATCAATGGTGGTCATTGATTCAAAACATGAAGGAAGATGATGAAGTATCAAACATGGAATGGAGGGAGTTCAAAGATCTGTTTTTAGAAAAATACTTTCCTCGCGACCATCGAGCAGATATGGAAAGGCAATTTCTGAGTCTGAGACAAAAGGAGGATGATAATGTCACAAAGTATGAGGCTAACTTTACAAGGTTAGCGAGGTACGCTGGTGATTATATTCTCAACCCAAGAAGTAAGATTGATTGTTTCTTTGATGGGTTAAAACCATTTCTCCGTCGAGCATTAGTCTCACAATCCTTTTCGTCGTACGAAGACATTGTCTCATGTGCTATCAAGACCGAAAAAGAATTCTCTAAGTCTTATGACTTTAAAGCGAAGCAAGAGAAGAAGAGACCTGCTGATCAATCTGGGAATGGAAATAAGGGGAAGAAGGGAAAGGTTGAATATCCATCTTGTGGTAAATGCGGGAAGAAATATCCTGGTACTTGCTTGAAGGGAATGGGAGTCTGTTACAAGTGTAGTGAAAAAGGCCACCAAGCTCATGATTGCAAGGGGAAGAAGGAAGCTACCAACGTTCAGTGCTACAATTGCAGGGAGATGGGGCATTATGCAAATGCATGTCCTAAGCGTCAGGAGAACTTACCTCAGAAAAGGCCAAGGGATCAAGGCCATGCTTATGCTATCACTACTGCTGAGGTAGAAGCTCCGAAAGACGTGGTGGCAGGTAATTTAATGGTTTCCTCAAGTTTAGCAAATGAATTATTTGATTCTGGATCATCGCATTGTTTCATATCTTCCCAGTTTGCTAAGAAAATTAGATATTTCCAATTTGATTTAATAAGGGAGTTGTCAGTTAAAACTCCTAAGGGAAGTATCGTTGCAACAAAGTTTTGTGAATCAGTCCCCATTAGAGCACATAAATTTTCTTTATCTGCTGATTTCATCGTCATACCTATGATTGAGTTTGATATAATCCTCGGTATGGACTGGCTTTCGGACTATGATGCGAAGATTTATTGTAAGAAGAAAGAGGTTACGATTCTTGATGATAATGATAAGGAACACCTTATTTTTAGAGCAGAATCGTCACCACCTAATTCTTATTTAGACCCACCCCCAGTAGCTCAACTTAATTCAATTATTGGGGAGGAAGAGAATGAAATAACTGTCGGTGAGGAAAGGAATGTTCAAATAGAGGATGTACCTGTTGTGAAAGAATTTGTAGATGTATTTCTGGAAGATTTACCTGGACATCCTCCAGAACGAGAAGTTGAGTTTTCTATTGATTTGATTCCTGGATCAAGGCCTATATCGAAGACCCCTTATAGAATGGCCACTGTAGAGTTAGTCGAACTAAAGAAACAACTAGAGGAATTGAGTAATAAGGGATTTATTCGCCCTAGTGTTTCTCCATGGGGAGCCCCTGTTCTTTTTGTTAAAAAGAAAGATGGATCTATGAGGTTATGTATCGACTACAGGGAGATCAATGCTATAACGATAAAGAACAAGTATCCCCTACCTCGTATTGATGATTTATTTGACCAACTGCATGGAGCTCAATACTTTTCAAAGATTGACCTTCGATCTGGATACCATCAGTTGTGTGTGAAGAAGGAAGACATTCCGAAAACAGCATTTCGAACCAGGTACGGGCATTACGAGTTTACTGTAATGCCGTTTGGATTGACTAATGCACCCTCTGTATTCATGGATCTGATGAATAGAGTTTTCAAGGAGTATCTCGATGAATTTGTGGTGGTATTTATTGATGATATCTTGGTATACTCCAAAACCTACGAAGATCATGAAAATCACTTGCGCATTATCTTGAAGACTCTGAGGAGGCATGAATTATATGGAAAGTTTAGCAAGGGTGAATTCTGGCTTCAGGAGATTTCTTTTCTTGGCCATATTGTCTCTAAAGATGGAATCTCTGTTGATCCTTCTAAGACCAAGGCAATCCAAGAATGGCCAGCACCTACGAGTATAACTGAGGTACGTAGTTTTATTGGTTTGGCAGGTTATTATCGACGTTTCGTCCAGAATTTTGCCCGATTGGCAAACCCATTAACGAAGCTCACACGTAAAGGGGTTAAATTTGTTTGGACAAAAGAGTGTGAAGAATGTTTCGAAGAACTGAAGAGAAGATTAGTCAATGCTCCTATATTGACTCTACCATCGGGGAATGATGGGTTCGTTATTTATAGTGATGCATCAAAGAAAGGACTTGGCTGTGTCCTTATGCAGAATGATAGAGTTATTGCCTATGCATCACGACAGTTGAAAATTCATGAACAAAACTATCCTACTCATGATCTTGAGTTAGCAGCTGTGATCTTTTCTTTGAAGATATGGAGGCACTACCTCTATGGTGAAAAATGTGAGATTTATACTGATCACAAGAGTTTGAAGTATATTTTCTCACAAAAAGAACTCAACATGAGGCAAAGGAGATGGCTTGAATTACTCAAGGATTATGATTGTACGATACACTACCACCCGGGGAAGGCAAACAAGGTGGCAGATGCTTTGAGCAGAAAAGACCATGGAGTTTTGAACATGATGAGAATTGAAAGGGATCCAATTTTCATGGATCTAGTGAAGATGGACATGGGAATAACCAGGGAAGGTGAAACATCAATGCTTTTTCAAATGGTTGCCAAACCATCTTTACTAGAAAGGATTAAGAGTTCTCAGACCGATGATGATGAATTCCAAAAGAAGATTAAAGCTGTGAATGATGGGAGATTGAGAGACTTTGTGTATGAAGATGGAATTTTGAAATTCGGGAAGAGACTTTGTGTTCCCAATATACCTGATCTAAAAAGGGAATTGCTGGATGATGCTCATAGTTCCAATTTCTCTATACACCCTGGGAGCACCAAAATGTATAGAGATTTGAAGGAACATTTTTGGTGGGACAACATGAAGAGGGAGATTGCTGATTTTGTGTCAAGGTGTATGGTTTGTCAACAAGTGAAAGCTGGAAGGCAACAGCCTGGAGGAGTCATGCAACCTCTTCCCATACCGGAGTGGAAATGGGACAATATTACGATGGACTTTGTCATGGGGCTACCAAAGACTCCTAGAAGGAACGATGCAATATGGGTTATTGTTGATCGTCTTACCAAGTCAGCACATTTTCTTGCTATAAGAGAAGATCTACCCCTGGAACGTCTAGCAAGACTATACATTAATGAAGTTGTGAGACTTCATGGAGTTCCCCTATCGATTGTTTCTGATCGTGATCCCCGTTTTACTTCAAGATTTTGGAAAAGTCTTCAGAAATCCCTGGATACTGAACTTCATTTGAGCACTGCTTACCACCCTCAGACAGACGGACAATCAGAACGGACTATTCAGACCTTAGAAGACATGTTGAGATCTTGCTCACTTGATTTTCAGGGTATGTGGGATCAATATTTACCTCTGGTAGAATTTTCCTATAACAATAGCTTCCATTAGAGTATACAAATGGCACCATATGAAGCGTTATACGGAAAGAGATGTCGTACACCAACCTGTTGGGATGACGTTGGTGAAAGAAAACTTGTAGGCCCAGAACTGGTGGAGGAAACGGTGGAAAAGGTGAAGGTAATCCAAAATCACATCAAAGCAGCTCAAAGTAGGCAGAAGAGCTATGCCGATAATCGAAGGAAGGATTTGGAATTTCAAGTCGGTGATCATGTTTTCCTAAAGGTATCTCCATGGAAGGGAGTTATACGTTTTGGTAAGAAAGGTAAATTGAGTCCAAGGTACATCGGACCTTTCGAAATTCTAGAACGAATTGGGGCTGTAGCTTACCGATTGGCAATGCCGCCAAGTCTCTCCAAAGTTCACGATGTGTTCCATGTATCTCTGTTGAGAAAATACATGCCTGACCCAACGCATGTACTCACCTATGAGGAATTAGAACTGGAACCCGATCTGTCTTATTGCGAAGAGCCTGTCAGGATTCTTGATACAAGAGAACAAGTACTGAGAAACCGGACGACGCGTCTGGTAAAAGTTTTGTGGAGAAATCATAAAATGGAAGAGGCAACGTGGGAACCCGAGGAACTTATGATGAAGAACCACCCGAGTCATTTTATGCAGTAATACCCTAGAAATTGCGAGGACGCAATTATTTGAAGGAGGGGAGAATGTAACACCCCAAGCTTCTACGGTACGTTTCCCTTCGAATAATGCGATAGCGTGTGTTGTACGCAACCTCGAGTTCTAACACACACCACAACTAATTAAACTAGCCGTTGTGAATAGTAATACCTACTTTTTGAAATCATATATATTTTATATTTCAAAATGGACTTCATTTTTGGATTCGGAATATCGAAATTAGTCTAGGGTGAAATTTTGGTACTTTTCGGATAACTTTCATATTTTGATGAATAGTGAAAATTACTAAATTTTAATTAAAAACAACTTTTTTAATCAAATTAATTACTAGTGATAAATTATGAATTTGAGTGGTTTTAAATTATATTTAGAATATATTTTTACCATTTAATATAATTTTGGTCATTGGACATAATTTTACAATTAAACCGAACATAAACAAGTGTCAATCTTTTGATAGTTATTATCTCTTAAAAACACGCTTTTTGTTTTAACAGCGGGAATTAATTTTAAATTAATTTCTGCCACTTCTGTGTTTTGAATTTAGGAAAATGGATTCCATATTTGGAATCAGGATGTTCAAATTGTGTAAATAGGTAACTTTTATTTTTACACATTTTGAATAATTACTGCGGTAAATATTTTATTTACCATGGTTAAAGGGTAAATCCGGTAAATAAGGGTTAAACAAATAATATTATAATAATACTAAATTACCCTAAAACGTGTCTTAACCCTATTGGTTGATACATGGTCGACCATGGGCATCATTGTGTCAATTTTGGGACCCCATGGATCCACTTGTAAGTGATAATGACACTTTATTTTAATTAAGTCAAAATGAATACAAAAATGACACAAGCATATATCTTTTAGCAAAACAATTGTTACATAGGGTTATATAAGTTGGATTTTAGATTATAAATATTCATTAGAAAGATAAAAAGATTTCCTACATAATGATGTTTTATTTATAATTTTTAGACATTAAATAATATATTTTATTTATGACACAATGATGATGCAGTAATTACTAAAATAGTAAACAATTAACATAATTGATATTATAAATACCCAAATAAATATAATATGAAACTTTTAATGAATTAAACTAATTTTCTAGGATAATATGATATATTAGGATTGATTTAATGGACTTTTTTTGAAGTAATCAATCTGTTATGAGTTTCACAAAAATCAACTATTGAATAGTGTCAAAATTGACATAAAAGAGTTCTTAAAACAAATATTATATTATTAATTGATATTAAATTCCTAAAAATCTAAGGTTCGGCCAAGAGACTTATATTATGATAGGTTAATCATTAATGGACCACTTGGGGGTCTCTTGGATGTATATAGTAAGTTTATTAACCATATTATATAAAAATACAAAGAGACATTGTAAAAGTGAAACTAATTAACTTAGAGTTAATACTTAAAGATAAGGTTAATATAAGTACCCAAACCTGTCTAAATTCTATTGGATGAGTTGTTTTCGACCTATCCCCACCTCATACTTTGAATAGTCAACTTTGGAGCCTTTGGAAACCGAATATGAATTTATTATAAATTAATATTTCTAGCTTTTCCAAAAGTGCCCCTCACCCCTCTTATAAAAGGGCACTCCTCCTTCTCATTTCTTCACACCTTCAAAGCCTTTTGGTTCGGCCAAACTCTGCCCAAATACTCTCCCAACATCCCTCAATACAACCTAGAGGCCTTAGTTTGATCAGAAATCCAACCTAAGGAGCCCTTTTGATCAAATCAAAAGGAAGAACCCGAAGAAGAGGTAATGATTTCACCACCCTTTTCTAAGTTCATTTCTTCTTCCACTTCTTCTTCCTTTGTTCTTACCATTCTGAAATAATAACTCCAGTATCTCACATATACTGTGATGTTATTATAAATATGGTACAATCATATTCAGTATTCTATCCACCCTTTGAATAACATGTCACCATACGTGCGTACGTACGGTTTACCGTCTCCACGTCGTGGTGTAATTGTTATTCAATATAATATTATTTGGATGGGTATAATAATGATGTGTAACTCATGTAAATAATAAATATAACATGTTAATGATTCTGTATATATGATATACCATCCATTTATATATTATTTTAATATCAAAAGAATGATATTGTCGCTCGTGCGTACGTACGGACTACCGTCTCCACGAACGCGATGAGATTCATTCTCCATCGTAACCATTAAAGCGTAATTATCATTTTATGATTTAAAAATGATGTTTAAGGACTTGATATCATTCTGGATATGAATAATATACAACCTATCCTTTACAAACATGTCTTACGTAACAAAACATATGAAAGAAAACAAGTAAGTTAACACCCGAAACAACGATAATACTAAGATATTATTATCAAATCAATATTAAAAGATCATATATGATATCATATTAATGTATATGATTCTTGTATAATTTAATAACAATTATTTCACCATTATACAGGAGGTTAACCTACCCCAACCAAGGAAAAGTACAAGGTAAGGGTTATTTCACAATCTCTTCATTATCCGAGGTTGTATTATACGTAATAATCTACTGGGATCTCTTTATCATCCACATCCATGTTTCTTCGAAATGTATTTCAAAACATTTTTACTATTTACAAGATTATGGGTTAAAGTCATTTATACCCTTGTTTGACTTTTTATAAGAGGTTTATAAAGGAATCATTCCGTCGTTTTCATAACAAGGTCCTTTTTAACCTTTTCGACATAATTGAGGTAAGAATGTTTTTTTAACTTATACGGCGGGTGCGGTTATTTTACGCCGTTATAAAATCTTCAAAGCTTTCCTTACAAGCTTATAAGAATATTTTCAAAGAAAATGTTTTATTTTATATGGATCTTAAATGATTTCAAAATAAAAGGAGATATTTCTTTAAAAAGAATTTTGATTTCATCTATGTCAACATCCTTTGATGGATTTTAAGATTATTTGAAGTTGATTTATTATGATACAAAACTTCTATATTGTATTGAAGGTTTTGTGATTTGTTTGACTGTGGATGTGCTATTTTTATACCATTCATAGTTTATTGTGAAAGTATTGACATTTCGTATGCTAGTTTTAATACGAATGTTTATGTTATGTTTAAACCTTTTCATATGGGAATGCATTGGACTTAATAAGTGACGGGTGGAGCCCGCTATAGCTCCTCGATGCATCGGTAGGTCTCATGAGACAAACTAGTGTCTTGGCACAAGTCCTTGACAAAATCTTATTTGTAGTCTTGGCACGAGGCCTTGGCTATGTGGTTATGATAGTCTGGCATTATGCATTCCAACATTATGAAAGTGGTTATTGATTTTTGCATGTGATTATTCGATTAGTAGAATATCCATGTGAATAAGTAAATGGCATTATTTCATTTTACTTTTGCCATACCATGTTGAAGTTCAAATTTAAAAGGCTTTTGTTTTAGTAATGCATTGCCTTAAATGTTTATTCTTATTTATGAAAGTTTCTGCTATATTGTTATCCTTACTGGGCATTTGAGCTCACCCCTTTTCAATGTTTTATTTTTTTTCCCAGGATTATGAAGAAGTAAATTATGAATGACCTGCAGGGATAGTATGAGGGGATATGAAGACAAGATGTTTTTTTTTATGATGTAATGTAAAAATTTATGGATGTATCTAGTTATTCCAAGGCTACTAAACTAATCGGTCTTTCGAGACTTGATCTTTCTCGTGATCATGCCAATGTTATGTAATTAATGCACCGACTCTGGGTAGCTGGGGTCGGGGCGTTACATATTTTAAACTAATATAGTTGAATAAAATTTTATGTAAAAAATGATAAATTAAAAAAAGTACTTATTTCAATACAATAATTATGTTAAATTTTTTAACAAAAAAATATTTAACCTAAATTGACAAATATAAAAATTCATACAATAATGGTAGAAATGATCAATATCTAAAAAAGTGTAACTTTGTGTACCTATATTTGATTATAATTAAATGATTTTTAAAATTAATAAAATTTATTTTCATAATAAACAAATTATATCTATTATGTTATCTAATACAACTAAAAAAGTGACACCAGAAAATAATGAATGGAATTAAATTATTGTAGTAAAACAATGATTCAGAGATTATTCAACTAGGAAAATGAAAAAGTGAAACTAATGAATATAAAAATTTTGAATAATAATTTAATATATATCAACATCTATTTATTTAAATAAGAATGTTATAAAACATATTTTTATATGTGTAAATTTAAATAAAACAAATTTATTTTTAAATGAATAATTAGTATATTAATAGAGTGTTTTCTCATATCCCTTTTATGTGATCTTTTCATATAGCATCGAATATGTCTTTATCATAGACATTATTATGATAAATTAATCATGGAATATGTAAAACAATATCACAAAATTCCCCAACATTATCAACATCCTCATCACCAAAATAAAAGTTTTTCCCATGATAAATGATGGACCATAGATATTTTGATAGGTTAATAATATAAAATATAAACCTTTCATGTGACTCTATGATAAATGGTCCCTCTATGAAGTTGAATCATTTCTAATGAATAGATATAAATCTATAATCATCATATTTCACACCATAGTTACTATCAATAAATATTCACTTAAACACTATTGCATGATATTTAACATTATCAAGTTCTCATATATCATCAAAAACTCTAAAATTAGATGTTTATATACAGTGGTATTTTTATCATTTTCACACGAAAAATAAAATTCTTCAATGACGGCCAATAAATTTATATTGAGAATGATACTCATATTTCCCAAATTTAATGAATAAAATGTGTAACTATTAATGACAAAAGCAAACCATGTGATCAAATTAACACATTGTCCCTAGGATAACCATTTCAAGTATCTATATATAGATGAATTAGTGATTAATTAATCCATAAACCATGAAATAAATATATTTTTATACTCATTAGTCAAGTAATTTTTAATTATTTTTATATTTTTGACCATTAATTTTCAAATATTTAATCATATATATGTTTTAACCTTACATGTGTTGTTCAAAATGTTAAAATTTTCTAGCATCACTATATCATGTGGATTTAGCATTAATTAATTTTGTTCAAAAATGTGTAAATATGTATGAATCACTACATTAAATAAAATTAACTATAATTTAAAACCGTAGATCCTATTTCCATCACTAATGGATTCTAGATGAAGATATACAGGGAGAAACATGGTCTCTACTCCAAACAAGTAGTTAGAACATAATTCAATCAACTCCTCTCATATTTTTTTTGAACAATTGAATACCATGGTCAAAATTATTTTTAACGTATCCCTTAAAAATTTTATATATAGTTATAAATGATACATCCAACATAAATATGAAGGCCCACATATCCTTATCTTTTACTCTAAAAGAGTCACCAGATGAACCATTATATCAAAAAATGATGGTTTAAAAAACATCCCCAGATGAAAACGTATGAGTACACCTTAAATCATTAACACATTTAAAAAATTTAGAACCCTTAATTTCTTAAAATGTAATAAAAAGTAACATATCTATATATTATAATTTCTAATAAAAATCAACAATATTTTACACAGTAAAATGGTAATAGTTGTTGCATGATTACATGAATGTCTTCAGATATCATTCTTATAAACATTAAATAATTTATTAAAACTTAATTTTATTCATTTTTATAATTCTTGCATTGTACATAAACACCATAGAGAACTTCATAGAAATAAATCTTTCAATTATTTATTAATGTGTGAAAATATGATGGCAAATATGTTTTATTTAATTTTATAGTGGGAGATAACTCCCAAAATAATCCCATAGATAATAAATACAATATTTCTTAAAATAATTTTTTTTTCATTCTTTTAGAGTCTAAAACGAACTAATAAACTTGTCAGATGTGTTTTTCATATCATATATAGCATCAATGATATTTTTTACCACCAAAACATTCAAATAAGGTAGATCAAATGGTATAGATCATCTCCTCTGTGTATGTTTTTAATAACCCATAATGTTTTCTTCCTAAGAATGATATGGAAATTTTTCACCTTGTTTTAATATTTTTCAATTGGAAAAGGTTGTTTGGAAAATCATTCTATTTAAAACAATTAAATTAAATTTGTTGATCTTTGATAAGGGTGATCCATTCACAATAACATTGGACGACCCATGTACACTATCGTTCTCCCATTCTACAAATGATCATATGATGTCTATTACCAGTTAAACAATACTTATATTGTAACAACCCCAGATTTTACAAGATATATTATTTTTAATTTCTTTCATATCTTTTTTTTATGCTACACCAAGATTATCTTGCGTTATACGCAACACCGTATTAGCTTGCAGTATACGGAACATTAATCTTGGATCGTGTTACGCACAATTTCAATTTTGTTTGATAGTAGTTATTATATGGAACATTGAGTGTATATATATATATATATATTCAATTTATAAGTGAAATATGGTTTTATTTTTTTATACGCAACAACAAATTACTATTTCACTACACGTATCCTTGACTTGTCTTGCATTACACGCAATCACAACCTTCCTCGATAGCTTGTGTTTTACGCAATACCAGGTTTCACGAAACAAAAATATATGGTTATAATATTATTATGAACAAGCCTTTATAAATATTAGTAGATAAATTTTGAATTTAATGACATTATAATTCATCTTACACGTTTTATAGAACCTGGTTTGAGAACAAAATAAATTTTTCAGGAAAAATATGTATTTTTCAAAAAAATGCAGTTTTGCGGCCTTTTAATGGCGCACCCATTTTAAATATAATTTTTGACAAGTTTATAAGTTAAATTTTAAAAAATAAACTTCTTATTTTTAATTAGGATATAAAAATTTACATTGGATAAAGTTTTGATATTTTTCTGATAACATTCATATTTTGATGAATAGTAAAAGCATGCTATATTTTAATTAAAAACAACTTTTTTCATCAATATAATTTATATGGATAAATTATAATATTAAATGGTTTTAAAGTAATAATATAATATATTTTTAGCATTTAATATAATGTATGTCATTATCAATGATTTTACATTGAATTCATAAGTAAAATCATTTCAATCTTTTGCGATGTTTTAACTTTTAAAACTCGTTTTCTTAACAACTTGATTAATTTTAAATTAATTTCTGAAACATTTATGTATGGAATTTAGAAAACATACTTCCATATTTTGAATCAATGGGTCCAAATTATGTTAATAGGCTACTTTTTATTTTTGGTAATTATGAATAGTAACTACGGTAAATTTTAGTTACCATAGTAAAAGGTAAATCGTGTAATTAAGGGTAAATATAATATTATAAAATTATTCTAACACTTGTATTTATATAATTGGATGCTTATATTTCATCCTAAGGCATATTTGGATCGAAATGGAATCCATTGGAACCCACTTGGAGGTGATTAAGACCTTTAATTTATTTTATTTAAAGGAATGTGAAATATGTATCACTCAACATTAATAATTAAATTATTTTTAATATAAGTTTTTACAAAATATAAATTCGTTTATAAATACTCATTTGAAAGATAAATTTTTTTTCTTTATCATGGTAATTTATTTATAATTTTTGAGAGATATTTAATTACCTTAATAGATT
Source organism: Viscum album (assembly GCA_963277665.1). Taxonomy (NCBI): domain Eukaryota; kingdom Viridiplantae; phylum Streptophyta; class Magnoliopsida; order Santalales; family Viscaceae; genus Viscum; species Viscum album. The sequence goes on from OY728119.1 coordinate 2,130,167,244, forward strand.
ATACATTAATGATGCAGAAATTATTTATTTAGTGAAAAATAAGTAATATAGTTTTTATTGAAATAATAATACCCGTTAAAAGGCTCAAAAACCCGGCCAAAACATATTGTTAGTGTATATATACACCATAATCATCCAATGACCGAATATATGACCTTTTAGAGTATTATAAAAGTGATTATGATACTTATATTATTTTATTTTAAATGATGTCAATGTTTCCACCTTTATAATTTAATAAATATAACAATTTAAAAGTTGGGTGTTTTAGAATATAAATCTAGATAAAAGAATTATTATGAAATATATAAGATTTAACTTAACACTAGTACTTTATTTTTAATTTTTATGCATCAAATATGTATATTTAATAATTATAAAAAAAGTTTGTAGAAATTATTTTATTAAGAGAAGTATCAAATAAATGGTTTTACAAACAGTAAAATAAATATTATATGAACAATTTAATGTTCTACACTAATTTTCTAGATGAATATGACAGGTTAGTAACATATTAAATATTTTAGTTCGAATATATTCTTTGTTTGGATTTTATTTAAATTCAAATTAATGATTAGTGTCAAAATTGACACTATTGTTATTTTATAAAAATAACATATTATTAAATTTTTTAAAAATCTAAAAAATATTTAAAAATTATAAATTGAAATTTATATAGTCTAAAATGTCATAAATTATCCAATTATATAAAATTAACAACACATTAGTGATTATTTATAACCACTTAAAATTTAGAATTTTATTACCACAAATAATATTAAATAGATTAAATAAGGATAAATCAAAATTATAAGGTTTAAAATAAGATCAAAACATGTCTAAATTTTATTTTTTGATGATATTACAACCCTATCTCATCTAATATTCTAATTGAGTCATTTTTTTAGGTTTTTAGGTGGGTATTGAATTTATATTAATCTAATATTTTTAGGGCTTCCAAAGGTTCCCCTCTCCTCCCTTATAAAGGGGAACCTCCACCCTCTCATATTTACACAACTTTGGGTCTTCAAGCTCGAAAAACCCATGCCCATTTACCTTCTGAACTTCCCTAGAAATATTCTAGAGGTTCTGGTCTTCTTCAATGACCAATTTTAGTGCCCTAAAATGAGGTTTCAATGAGGTGTGTCGAAGAATAGGTAATATCTATTACCGATTCTTTCAAATATATTTCTTCTTCTACTTCCTCTTCATTAGTTGTTTAATTATGAAGTAATAACATCAGTATCACTAATATACTGATATGTTATTATAAATATGAAACAACCATATTCCACCTTCTATCCATCCTACAGAAAATGAAATCACTGTGCGTGCGTACGTACGGAATACGGTCTCCACGCCGTGGTGTAATCTATTTTACACCACCGCCTTAATTGGATGGTTATAACGGTGAAAAGAATAACTATATGTGATTATTTTAAAGTGATATTGATTCTGAAATATTATACGTACACTTCAATACAATTCCACGATCATGGGAACGATATCATCGCTCGTGCGTACGTACGGACTACCGTCTCCACGAAAGCGATAAGATTCATTCTTCCTGTTAACCATTTATGAATGATTATAAAGTATATATAATGAAAAATAATGAAATATATGGCATAATAATGCTACTGGAATTATGTATATATATATATATTTATGTCATCTATTTCATTCCATTCAATTCAATAAGGAAACGAAAACAACGTTCATGCGTACGTACGGCCTACCGTCTCCAGGAACGGTGTATTTTATTCCATTTATCAATCTATCATATATTTGTATATTCTGAATATTTATTTTATATAAATCATGTTTTACATTATGAAATTAATGAAGTCGGGATATAAGTAATAATATCAGGAACAACAAGTCGAAACACGTACGATAAATAAAATGATTTTACCCAAAACACTACATTAACATGGATTTACAAAAGAACGGGTAATATAATGTCATAAGTGAACCATATATGATATCCTAACAATTATTATGATTCGGTAATAAGTCAATGACATTATTTAAATCATTATACATGTGGTTCAGATACGTACAAATCATATTGGACATAAGGTAAGGGATAATGTTGCAGTCACAATTTTTTTCTATCTGACATTGCTTATACGTAAGTATTTACTGGGGTTATATTTATCATCCATCTCCCAGTTTTATAGAAATGTTTTCATGTATGGTTAAAGTCCTTTTTACTTATTTTTTACTTTTACTACATGGTATGTAGGGAATATTTTTTTTACCATACAATGTACTTTTCGACTTTTCCTGCAGAACTACGAGATGAATGTTTTTTTAACTTATACGGCATGAACAGATTTTTACAGTTTCATAATTCCAAGCATAATCTACAAGATATCATGACTATTTTAAACAAAATCCTTTTCTTTTAAAATTGAAAGGTATTTTCTGAAAAGAAAATTATTTTCAAGAAGGATATTTTCCTCAAGAATTCATTTCAAGTGCTTTATCAAAATAATTTTCCATCTAAGATGGCATTATTTCATATGTGTATGTTTAAAGTATAATGTCTCTATGATTTATATGGTTTCACTTTTCTTATGATGAAATGATATCCATTTGTTTTATATGAATTATGTAATGATGGAATGATGTTTATGAAACCCAATTTATTCTTTGAGTTATGATGAAAGATTTATGATTGTTCTATGGCAGACGTAAGAATGATTTAAATATGAGATGGGTGGGACATATATCTCCCTCTAATGCATTGGTTAAAGATTTATATCTCCTGATATAGACATGGCTGAAACGGTAAGTAAATCTGGTTCAATAATAACGGGCTGGGACGACAAGTAATCCTGGTTCAGTAAAGTACATTGTCCACTAAGATGGTTTTTGGCTGCAATTCCTTGGATAATATTGAAATCATATCATGTGTTTAATATTTTTCCACAATTACAGGTTTTATTCGCATGATATTTTATCATGATTGATGTTCCATTATGATCTTTGCCTTACGTATTGCCATGTTTTATGTCATTTCTCAAGATCATGATTTTTAAACATTATGTTCATGTTTTTAAGTTCAAATATATATGGTTTGTTTTATTTTATAAATGATTAACCTTACTAATCCTTTGAGCTCACCATTTTTATGTTTTCTTTTCGACCAGGATTAAAATAAAGGTTTTAGTTAAGGAAACAAAAAGGGGAAGATCATTATGGGAGATGTTGAAGATCGTTCAACATGATCAGAAGTTTATATTCCATGTTTCCAAAGACACTAAACCATTACGGTCCTTTGGTGTCTATTTTTGTTATGTATTAGATATTCCGCAATCGTAATGTAATGTCTATTTATATCAATATTGGGGTCTCTACAGTTGGTATCAGAGGAAAGGTTTAGTCAACCTTTGGAAACTAGGATGCGAGAACTTTAGTGATATCTCTAGAGATATTTCTAAGGTATGTCTAGGGATGTCCCCAAGGTAAAGTATAAGTGTTGGTTATAGTCCTAGAATTATGGAAAAAATATTATAATTAAACATAATATGTTAGATATTGAAGTCACTCCCTCTTTATTATGCTGTTTTCCTAGCATGATTTTTTCCTCTCACACTATTCTTTTTGGGTTTCAGAAAAAGGATGGAAGTAGGTGGATTCACGATAATGGAGGATATGATGGACAAAGGAATGATATTCTTTATGAGATAACAAATGAAATTGAATTTGGAAGGCAATACATCATTATTATGCCTAATCAGAAATCTCATAATATGATCAATAATCTCAACTTTGGTAAGATTCCTGACACAGCTAATAAGAGAATGATGGAGTTTCATGGTGATCATTGAGGAAAGAAAGTTCAATTTCCCTCATGTAAGTCATGTGGAAAGAGGTATCAAGGGGAATTTTTCAAAGGAACTGTAAGATACTTTAGGTGTGGAAAGGAAGGACACAAATCCAGTAATTGCAAAGGAAAAGGATTAGTTAACACCATGGACAAGTTTAATAGTATTTCTAAGATATCAGCAATGGTTAAATGTTTTAAATGTGGAATGTTCGGGCATTATGAAAACCAATTCCCTAAGGGAAAATCCCATGAAGAAAACTAGTATGGTCGTATGGGTAGTATTTATGTTGATGATGATGAAGAGACTACAAATGGTATATGAGATGAAATAAGTGTAGAGGAATACAATGATGAAGCTCGGTCAATGGTTTAATAAGGTAGTGGAATGATTTATGTTAATCAAGAGTTCTGTTGTATAGGTAATGGTACTATAGAACACAGACACATCTAAGGATTGTTACACTATTGTTTTTTCTATGTATTTGATAGTATATGTTGACTGGTACCAGTAACCATGAATGGTTATTTGAATATTTTTGGAAAGTATATGATATGCGCATGATGAAGGGAGCAGAAAATGATATGTATGATAGTATTCATGATCTCATGACTGATATAAGGACAAAGTGATATCATGGTTTGAGTATATCGAAATTTTTAGATTTTGGTATGTGGAAAGAGTTAACTTTTGATAGAATTCATGTTTTCACGAAGGATCAATGGGTATTAATTTTTCAATAGAATACATGATTAAGGTATTCAAATGTTTTGAATGTGACCAACATGATATATTGTATGACATACGAGGGATAAATGATGGTATTCACATGCTCGGTAGATGACATTTCTAGTAATTGTTTTCTTTATACTATGAGCTTGGACATAAGAATTTTGAATAAGCCTAAAGATTGGAATGGATTGTTTTGGACATAATTTATTATTGTTTAAGGATATAACTTTTTTGATATTATTTATGGAACGTTATAATAATGTAGTTTTAGAAAAAGGACAACCTGTGGGACGGCCGACAACCCATCGTATCGGACAAGGTTGCAGGAATCGAACCCACAACCAATGTGTGACATGTCATTATCACCTACCACAGGCCTACAGGAAGTCCCTTGTTAGTAGAAAGTAGTTTTATTTTATTAAGCGGTATGATAGATGAAGTATAAGTCTATTTTTGGAATCATATACGATTAACCACACCATAGATGGACTTATGTATATTTGATTACTTTTTCTATCCTTTTGTTTGAAATAGATGGAATGACTCATCATTCTATCACGTGATCTGCTAATACTTCACAAATTACCAATTCAGGTTCATTTCATTAAGAGATTAAGTGTAAATTGTTCAAGGCACGAACAATGGTGAGATTGTACCAAAATCAAGTAAGTATTTATTTTGATTCGAAAATTCTTCAACATTAGGGAAATGATCTTGAAATCCAAAAATGTTGTCCTAGTTCCCTCATGTCTGATGCATCAGATGGTACCTTAGAACATCACAAATTTATGGCTTTATGATTGTTGGCTTTTATATAGCCATGTTCTCTACCACTCTCCATCATGACATGATGGTTTGATTTTTCTTCCATATCCATATTTTGACCTATGTTCTACTATATGGAAACTCAGTGATGAGTTACTTTGGGTAATTTTTATGTTTCATACTTTAGTTTTTAAAATTAAGTTTTAGTATTCCTTTTTATGTTGTGGGTTTCTATGAATAGTAAACGATTTATAACCCCAACGAATTTCGAGGGTGAAATTCATTTTAAGGGGGGTAGAATGTAAAAACCTGAGATTTTATAAGATATAACCTTATTAATTTATTTCATATCTTCTGTTGTACACCACACCAAGATTATCTTGTGTTATACGCAATACCGTATTAGCATACAGTATATGCAACAAAAATCTTGGATTGTGTTCCACACAATTTCAAGTTTGTTTGATAGTAGTTATTCTATGAAAAATTGAGTATATATATATATATTCAATTCATAAATAAAATATTGTTGGATTTTGTTATACGCAACAACAAATGAGTCTTTCACTACACGCAACCCTGACTTGTCTTGCCTTACACGCAATCGCAACCTTCCTCGATAGCGTGTGTTGTACGCAATATCGGGTTTCACTAAAAAATGTTATATGGTTATAATATTATTATGAAATATCCATTATGAATGGTAGTCAATAAATTTTGAATTTTATGACATTATAATTCATCTTACACATTTTATAGAACATGGTATGAGAACAAAATAAATTTTTCAGGTAAAATAAGTATTTTTCAAAAAAAATGCAGTTTTGCCGCTTTTTAATGGCGCACCCATTTTAAATTAACTTTTGACATGTTTATAAGTTAAATTTTAAAAAATAAACTTCTTATTTTGAATCAGGATATAAAAATTTACATTGTATAATGTTTTGATATTTTTCTGAAAACTTTCATATTTTAATGAACAGTAAAAACCCGCTATATTTTAATTAAAAACAAATTTTTTCAGCATAATAATTTATATGGTTAAATTATAATATTGAATGGTTTTAAAGTATAAATAGAATATATTTTTACCATTTAATATAATTTCTTTCATTATTATTTTTTTACATTGAATTCATCGGTAAAATCTTTTCAATCTTTTTCAATGTTTTAACTTTTAAAACTCATTTTCTTAACAACAGGATTAATTTTAAATTAATTTCTGAAACATTTGTGTATTGAATATAGAAAAAAGGATTCCGTATTTGGAATTATTGGGTCCAAATTATGTTAATAGGATATTTTTTATTTTTGGGAATTATTAATATTAACTACGGTAAATTTTATTTACAATAGTAAAAGGTAAATCAGGTAATTAAGGGTAAATATAATATTATAAAATTACCCTAACACTTGTCTTAATATAATTGGATTCTTATATTTCGTCCTAAGTAATATTTGGTTCCAAATGGAATCCATTGGATCCCACTTGGAGGTGATTAAGACCATTAGTTTATTTTATTTAAAGGAAAGTGAAATATGTCTCACTCAACATTAATAATTAAAGTATTTTTAATATAAGATTATACAGAATATAAATTTAGTTATAAATACTCATTTTAAATATAAAAGGTTTTTATTTATCATGGTAATTTATTTATAATTTTTAAGAGATATTTAATTACCTTAATAGCTTATACATTAATGATGTAGAAATTATTTATTTTGTCAAAAATAAGTAATATAGTTTTTATTGAAATAATAATACCCATTAAAAGGCTCAAAAACCTAAGAAAAACTTATTGGTAGTGTATATATACACAATAGTCATCCAATGACCAAATATATTACCGTTTGGATTCTTATAAAAGTTATTATGACGCTTATATTATTTTATTTTAAATGATGTCAAAGTGGTCTCCTTCATAATTTAATAAATATAACATTTTAAAAGACGAGTGTTTTACAATATAAATCCGACTAAAAGAATAATTATGAAATATATAATATTTATCTTTATAATAGTATATTACTTTTAATTTTTATTCCACAAATAATTAAATTAAATAATTACACAAAAATGTTGTAGAAATTATTTTATTAAGAGAAGTATCAAATAAATGGTTTTACAATAGTAAAATAAATATTATATGAAATATTTAATGTTCTCCACTAATTTTCTAGATGAATATGACATTTTTGGAACCTATTAAAAATTTTAGTTATAATATATCCTCTGTGTGGATTTTATTTAAATTCAAATAAATGAATAGTGTCAAAATTGACACTATTGTTATTTTATAAAAATAACATATTATTAAATTGTTTAATAATCTAAAATATATTTAAAAATTATAAATTGAAAGTTATATATTCTATAATGTCATAAAGTATCCAATTATGGAAAATTAACAACACATGAGTGATTATTTATATTCATTTAAAATTTAGAATTTTATTACCACAAATAAAATTAAATTAATTAAATAAGGATAAATCAAAATGATAAGGTTTAAAATAAGATCAAAACATGTCTACATTTGATTTGATGATGAGATTACAACCATATCTCATTTAATATTTGAATTGAGTCATTTTTGGAGGTTTTTATGTGGGGTTTAAATTTATATTAAACTAATATATTTGAGGATTCCAAAGGTGCCCCTCTCCTCCCTTATAAAAGGGCACCTCCTACCTCTCATTTTTACACAACTTTGAGCCTTAAAGCTCATCCAAACCATGCCCATTTCCCTTATCAACTTCCCTAGAAATATTATAGAGGTCATGGTCTTCTTCAAAGACCAATTTTGGTTCCCTAAGAGGAGGTTTCAAAGAGGGGTGTCGAAGAAGAGGTAATATCTGTTACCGATTCTTTCAAATTTATTTCTTTTTCTACTTTATCTTCTTGAGTTGTTTCATTATGAAGTAATAACATCAGTATAACTCATATACTGATATGTTATTATAAATATGAAAAAAACCTATTTCACTTTCTATCCATCCTACAGAAAATGAAATCAGTGCGCGTGCGTACGTACAGAATACCTTCTCCATACCGTGGTGCAATCTGTTTTCCACCACCACCTTACTTGGATGGGTATAATGGTGTAAAAAATAACTATATGTGATTATTTTAAAGAGATATTGATTCATAAATAGTATACATACACTTCAATAAAATTCCATGATCATGTAAATGATATCATCGCTCGTGCGTACGTACGGACTGCCGTCTCCACGAACGCGATAAGATTCATTCTTCATGTTAACCATTCATGAATGATTATAAAGTATATATGATGAATAATAATGAAATATATGACATAATAATGCAACTATATTAATGTATATATATATTTATGTCATCTATTTAATTAAATTCAATTCAATAAGGAAACGAAAACAACGTTCATGCGTACTTACGGCCTACCGTCTCCATGAACAGTGTATTTCATTCCATTTATCAATCTATCATATATACGTATATGCTGAATATTTATTATAGATAAATTACGTTTTAAATTTTGAAATTAAGGAAATCAGGATATAAGTAATAAAATCAATAACAACAAGTTGAAACACGTACGATAAATGAAACGATTTTACCCAAAACGCTGCTTTAACATGGATTTACAAAAGAACGGGTAATATAAAGTCATAAGTGAACCAAAGATGATATCATAAAGATGAATATGATTCTATAATAAGTCAATGACATTATTTAAATAATTATACTGGAAGTTCAGATACATACGAAGCATATCGTACCTATGGTAAGGGATATTGTTGCAATCTCAATTGTTTTCTATACGAGATTGCTTATACGTATGTATTTACTGGGCATATATTTATCATCCATGTCCAGGATTTATAAAAATATTTTCATATATGTTTAAAGTCCTTTTTACACATTTTTTACTTTTACTACATGGTATGTTAGAAATCTTTTATGTTTACCATACAAGGTACTTTTTGACTTTTCTAGAAAAAGTACGAGAAGAATGTTTTTTTATCTTATACGACTTGAACGGATTTTTACGATTTCATAATGCCTTATTTTCATGAAGATTAATGTACAAGGATTCATTAAAATTTTCAACAAAATGATTTTCTTTTAAAATTTAATGGCATTTTTTGAAAAGAAAATGACTTTCAAGAATAAAGGATATTTTCCTCAAGATTTCATTTCATGTGCTTTATCAAAACCATTTTCCATCTAAGATGAAATTATTTCATATGTGTATGTTTCAAGTATAATTTCTCTATTATTTATATGGTTTAACTTTTCTTATGATGAAATGATATCCATTTGTTTTATATGGATTATGTTATGATGGACTGATGTTTATGAAACCCAATTTATTCTTTGGGTTGTGATGAATGATTTATGATTATTTTGAGGCACACGTAAGAATAATTTTAATAGGAGATGAGTGGGACATATATCTCCCTCCAATGCATTGGGGAATGATTTATATCTCATGATATAGACATGGCTGAAACGGAAAGTAAATCTTGTTTAGTAATACAGGGCTAGAACCGCAAGTAAACTCGGTTCGGTAAGGGACTTTGTCTACTAAGATGGTCTTGGCAGCAATGCCTTGGCTTCTATGGAATTCATATCATGTGATTGATTTTTTTCAATAATTAAAATTTTATTCCCATGCTATTTTATCATGAATGATGTTCCATTATTATCTATGCCTTACGTACTACCATGTTTTATGTCGTCTCTCAAGATCTTGATGTTTAAATATTATGTTCATGTTTTAAAGTTCAAATATATATGGTTTGTTTTATTTTCACCATGATGACCCTTACTGAGCCTTTGAGATCACCCTTTTTATGTTTTCTTTTCCCCCAGGATTAAAAGAAATTATTTAGGTAAGGAATCAAAAAGGGGAAGATCGTTGTGGGAGATGTTGAAGATTTGTCAACATGATCAGAAGTTTATATTCCATGTTTCAAAAGACACTAAACTATTACGGTCCTTTGTTCCCTATTTTTGTTATGTATTAGAAATTCTACAAGAGTAATGTAATGTTTATGTGCATCAAGATTTGGGTATATACATATATCCCATAACACTTTATCTAGAAAATTTTTTATATTCTATAAATTCATTTATGGTGAACATTACCATAACACATAAAATGAAATAATCTTTCTAATATGCGTCAAAACCATAACACCTTCCTCCCATAGAAATTTCAAATCACAATGTTTTGGGAAAATGGAATCTTTTTTCCTAAAGAAATTACTCTTTCAAAGGTACAATCAATTCAGAAAAAATTTGGCCACTCTAAACATTTCAGGATTTTTAAGTTAACCGATATCAAAATTGTTGATAACATTGTAATTTTATTACAAATAGAGAAAAAAGGTTTTTTCAAAATATATGTACAATAATTAAACACTTTCTGTTTTAATGGTTTCAATTCCAACATCAGGATTAATTCATCAAGATGATCTTATGACTTATACGGATCTTCTTTATAAATGTTAGATTTTGACTTCGTTGTTACATAAGAATAAAAGATCTAGTGTGTAAAACAATGTTTAAAACCATAGTAAATTAAATGGTTTTTCATTACTTTGGACCCCAATTTTCTCATATTATGACACTTTAGGGATAAATAGAAAATCATGTCCTTGTTTTCATAATTTTATTTATAAACTTCCAATAAATTATCAAGACCTTTATTATATTTGTCACTAGTTATTAATGATTTTTTTAATTATCAATCATTTATTAACAACAACTATAATACAATGTATGAATATATTAAAACATATAATCATTTAAAAATATAAATATAAATATAAATTTAATACATATAAACATATAAATATATATAAATTTAAAACATATAGTATAAAATTTTATATATACATATACAGAAATAAATATAAAAACATATAATGTCATTAATATAACATATATAAACAAAAGATATAATGTATTAAAAAGTAAATTTGTCACACCATGATTCACTATTTCATTTACACTCTTACACCACTATATTAAACTAGTTTTGTTTTGAAAATTATTAAAATAATAAAAAATTTATATTAATTTATATTTCCATTATTTTATATTTATCACAGTTAAAAAGGAAAATATAACTTTTTTTTCTTAATTAAAATGTAGGTGGGATGATTTGGAGGGCCCATGTTAATGTCTAAGAAAAATGGGTCAAAATTTGCAGGATCCAATCCCACTAGTGGACCGAACTACACTATTCTACTATAAAATGAATAGAAATTAGTTAAATTTTTTTACTGGTCCAAAATGTAATGGAATACATTTCATATTCAGACACTCAATACCCATTCATTCGTTTTGAGGACCATCCAAACCAATCTATCCATGGAATCAAATCTGAACCAACTCAAAAGATGTGTTATATAATCTATCAATATCATGAACTGTACTTATCCAAATCATGCCACATTTTTGGTGGAGATAGTCAATATGAGGGAATAAAACCTTTTAGTTTTCTCTCGTGTGAGATAATAATTTATATAGGTCAACAACCATGCGACAATTGGTTTTATTAAATTTGTGTAATGAAACCCATCTTCCACATAGCCTATAAAATGATACCCTAGGCACCTCATTTGAATGATCGAACATATGAAATATATCAACCATTATTGTGTCTTATAGGATCACCCTCCCCATATTTGATGTTCTGGAGGACCCTATCCTCATTTGGGGATCTATAATGAAGAAGGTGTTCTCCTCGAGTTTCCTCTTCCTCTTGATGTCGGGCTAAATGGTGGGAATTTGTTGTGGGGTTCTAAACACATCTCAAGGAAATTAGGGTGCCTCTATTATATAATGGTGAGGAATAATATTATTGTCAAAACATTTCATTCCATGTATCTTACATGATTTATTTTTCAAATACTTGTTTTTATACATGTGAATGTTATGCTCTCAATTTCTTACTGACTAGTGTGAGGTTTTGAGTGTGTGGCTTTTGTTTTTCTGATTGTAAAACCCATGAATACTTTTCATACCCAAATCTGTGGGATTTAAATAAAATTTGGATGCTATTATTCAATGAATATTTTTGGGAACATTTCGATATGATTATAATGTCATGGTTTGGTTCTTTAATCAATGAAATAAAGGCTTAGGAATTAATCGGGATTCCAATTAATATCAACAAAATAATTTCTCTAAACCTAAATTAATATCTAATAAAATTCAACTTAAAATTTGTGTAGAGAAATCATAGTGACCCCATCATCTCATATTTTTCAAAATCTACTTGGATTTTTCGTTATTAAACTCTTTAAGTTAAGTTATTTTTTAAAATTGTTTTCAAAATAACCCCACTTTTTAGTAATTTTTAGTTAAAACACATACTCTATACCAATAAAATCTCCTTGAGAGGTGAAATAAAATCATTCATATACACTTAATTAACATTAAAATAACAATCAATTTTTTGTTTCATGATAACGTCTTAAAATTTTTATGTCATTTCAAGGGAGTGCTTTTGTTTTTTAATTATTTTTGATGATTTTTTTAAATAGTTTTTCATATTTATTTGTTATATCATATTAAGTTTCTTTTAATTTTTTTCCCTGATTTATTACCTGTGTAGGTTCTTTGAATGATGCAATCTACTCCCAGATATTTACCCGCCCTTCAAACCCAAATCAGACAGGATCCTACTTCAATGACCCTGAGATGCACAAGACAAACCTTTGAAGGAGGACACACCACAACATGGGACATTTCCAAACCCCCTTTTATTCTCGAACAAAAATATAAACAAAAATTAACTTTTATAACATGTTCCAAAACAATTGAACATTAAAATAACTAACCTCTTTTAATGTTGATATCCAACCAACACACATTCAATTACAAGGGGAGGCTCCCAAATATGAACGAAAATCTACTGAAGTTCACTTATTAACATGACTACATGGACTCTCTAGAGAAGACCCACACAAGAATTTAAAAAAATTTCATAATGTTTGATTGAAATTAAAAACATAAAATTTTTATGAAGAACATGTTAATCCTATGGTATTCCCATTCTCATTAAATGAAACATCAAAATTCTGGTTATATTATGTTAATTAAATTATAAGAGAATGGGAAGACATGTAATGCATTATTCATGAAAAATAATTCCCTACCTCTTCAACCACAATAATAAATAAATAAATATTTGCGATAACAAAATCTCAAGGGAAAAATCGTCAGGAATACTGGGAATTTTATAAAAGTATTGGTTTATGTTGTCCACACCACCAAATAAGTGATGAACTTTTAAATTCGTATTTGTATAAACTTTTAACTGCTATTGTTTGAAATATAATTGATACTGCTACAGGTGGTGAACTAGTTGATAAGAACCCAATTTCATCATAAACCCTAATTTAGAACATGGCGTAGAATAGTCCACAATTTGGTTCAAGATCCAATGTACCCATTAGATGTTTCCATGATTTGAAAAGTACTAAATTCGAGAAGAAGGTGGAAAGGATGTTAGAAGAGTTAAATACCCTTCTTCGATTACTTTCCCTTTCCAAAAGGTAATCCAAATCTCCTCCTTATATCAAAATTGGAATATGTTCTTCTGACAGTCATTATTCTGACGAATTCCCCCAACTAAAAGAAACATTTGTGAGTTACAATGAAATATTTCATGGTCACCCCTATAACAAAAAATTTATGCCAGAACTATACTATCCATACAACATTGGGTGGAATGAAAACCAAGATTATATGAAATGAGGTATTCAAAAAAACCTCAAAACAATGGAACTAATTGGGGAAAAATATTGATCTTCCTCCACCACCTAGAAATACCCACCCACCAAAAAGGAATTTCCAACTACCCTTCAAAAACCCAAGTCTATCCTAGATTATATGATTACTCAAATGGCTAGAAACAATATCTAATTCCAAAAAACCACACAATCTGCCACATAAGACCATAAACACCAATTTTGAAAAGCATCTATCTCTGTTGAGGAAAATTCAAAGTCACGGGTTGGGTAAAATACCCTCTCGACTAGTAATTAATACTAGGTATCAAAGATATGTTACTTCCATCTGCCTTATGAGTGGGAATAATAATAAAACTCAAAAGAACCCTCCATTATATTCATCCCCTCATGTAGAAACCACCATTCCAACAACTGAAAATAATCAATGAGAAGAAAATATTTTTTCTGATAGAATCCTTTCTAAATAATTTTTTTTTTCTATTCATGAGTCACATATCCCAACCATTCCTCTTAAATTTCCCCAAAGTTCCACCCAACAAAAGAAAAAAAATAAATTGAACATGATATGTAAATATTGGATTCTTTCAAAAAAACTGCATGTTAACAAACCCATGATTAATACTGTGAAGAAAATTACAAGATATGCCATGTTTCAGAAAGAGATATGTGAACACATAAGGAATCCTTGAGGGGAAGAGAAGGTGAGCATATGGAGGAATGTATATGTATTTGTAGAGCTATAAATTCACACCAAATTCAATGATCCAGAAAAATTCTCAAATCCATGCACCATCGGGGAGTATACATTTTCCAATTCAATTATTTATATGGGTGCCTCTATAAATGTGATGACTCACTCCATATACTCCACATTGCATGTTGGATAACTGAAGGCCATTGGAACTATTTCTCAATTTGTCAATCAGTGTATATCACACACTTCTGGTGTGTTAGAAGATGTTATTATGAGGGTGAAATTATTAATTTTACATAGTTATTGTGATGTGATTAAAATGGAAGATTGTAGGAGGAATTTAATAGACATAATTAAATTGGGGATACCTTTCTTGAAAACCACCAAAACATAATTAATTTCTATAATGGTACATTATTGATTGATTTTTTAGGTGAAATTTTCCTCATTAATATCCTTGATGCCATTAAGCATCCCTCAAAATAACATTCTTCTCTCTCTGTTAATTCAATTGATCTACTCCCTTCCCCCAAAAAACCACATTTCATTCCCCTGATCCCCTTTCTGAGTTTTCAACACTAATTTAAATTATAGGTATTGAATCATGCATTAATTGTTGTTGTGGTCTACAAAATTTCATACATGTCTATTAATTGATGATTTAATCATTGAGAATAATATTACCATCAGTGATAACTCTAAGATTATAAAATCTAATTCCTCATCTGGGGATGATACCATTTATTAGTTATACGATATTTGTGAACTATAAAATTCACAAACACACCCATCAATCAAAAATCCCCCTGAATTGGAACTAAAAAAACATCCTCAAGATTTAAAACATGGATATTTTGATAACAGAAATAAGTTACCCAACATCATTACTAGTTCACTGCCTCCTGAGCTTGAATTGGGTCTACTTGATCATTTTTGGGATTATAAACATGCTTTGGGTGGAAACTTTCGAACATTCCTAGTATTATCCCATAAATTTTCAAACATCTTATATTGTTAAATAATGAGGTTAAAACAATGAGGCAGTCACGATGTCAATTGAACAAAAACCTCCTAGATATTGTAAAAAATTAGGTAATTAAATTATTTATTGGTGGAATCATTTAACCCATATGTGAAAGCCAATGTGTTAGTCTAGTAAAAGTGGTTCCTAAAAAATGGTCTTATAGTAATAAAAAATGTATACTATTAATTAGTTTCAAATCATGTGAAGAATAGTTGGGATGTCTTTATAGACTATCATTGATTAATCCTAGACACTAGGAAGGACCATTTCCCATTTCCATTCATTGACCAAATTCTAGAGTGGCTAAGATGGATGTCTCATTAATATTTCCATAATGTGTATCTAGATACTTCCATATCCATATTTCCACCAAGGATCATGAAAAGGAAACTTTCACTTAGCACTATAGTGATTTTTAATATTGAAATATGTCATTTGGTCTGTGTAATGCTCAAGGTACATTCTAGAGATGCATGGTCAGTATTTTTTTGATTACCTATAGAAATTCATGGATGTATTCATTGATTATTTCACAGTTTATGAATCCTATTTTCATGAATTTTTGAGTTGTGTCGGTTCATCCCTACATAACTGTGTTGAAAATTATCTCATATTAAATTACGATAAATGTTATTTCATGGTGTGACTAGGTATAGTTTAGGGACTTTACATTTCAGGGGATGGTATCCAAGTAGATATATCAAATTTAAATGTCATTAATTTCCTATAATTCCACATATATGTATAGTTTTTATGGTCTTCCCTATGTAATGTTGGATTTTACCATCATTTCATTCATGACTTTTGAAAAATTGAACTCCCCCTCTCTCGTTTACTCAAAAGGGAAAAGGATATGGTTTTTGATAAAGAATGTGAGGAATATTTTAACAAGTTGAAATGAATTCTCAACTAAACCTTGTTAATCCAACCCCCTCAATGGGATTTACCATTTTATCTCATGTGTGAAGCATCTAAAAATGTAGTTGGGGAAATCTTATCATAATGGGTTAATCGAGATACACATTTCCTTTACAATGTATCACATACATTGGACCCTACCCAACAAACCTACACCACAACAAAAAAAAATTCTTTCCATTGTGTTTTCATTGGAAAAATTCAGGTTGTAGCTTCTCGTGTCCCAATCCATTGTGTTATCAGACCATGTAGCCCTCTGATATCTCCTAAAGAATCCATAAGCCAAAACACCTCTCATTCACGAGTTTCTCCACCTTCTAGAAGATAATTTAGAAATTAGGGATAAAAATAGAGGATCAAATGTAGTGTCTAGTAAAATCATTAATATTCTCACATCCTCACACATTGAATCATACCCATGTATTCCCTTAAATGACAAGTTTCTCAACGAAGAAATATACCGAGTGTAACATGTTTTTCCATGGTATGATGAAATTGTAAATTATTTGGTAGCATCTTGGATTCCTACCGATTTCAAGATAAACCAAAATGACTATCGAAAACATGATTATTATTGGTATATTTGGGATGACCCTTACCATTGGCGCACATGTAGTAAATAAGCCCTTAATCATCGTAATCTTGATTGTGAGTTTTAGTCCATCCTTAGGTTACTCCAAACTCTTGATTGTGGGGGCCACTTTGTTCTGCAGTAGACTGCTCGAAAGGTCCTTGATTCTATTCTCTCTTGGCCAACACTTTTTTTTGGGATTCCCATGATTTCTGTAAATATATTTCTCACTTTAAAAGAATGGGGAATGTTTCTAAAAGGAATTAAATTCCAATCAACCCTTTCTCTTATAAAGAATTTTTTATTGGGAACTGACATTAAGGGACCATTCCCAATTCATTTTGGGACCTTTACAATTTTTTTCTAGTTGATTATGTTTCAAAATGGGTAGATTCATAAAATACAAGGAATCATTATTCTATGGTAGTTGTCTAATTTTTTAGAAACAAAATCATAGGTTGGATTGGATTAAAAAGATTCGTCAACAATGACCAGGGTTCTCCTTTCTCCAACAGAATAAAGAAATCTATTTTTCATTGATATGGGGTTAGGAATAGAGTGCCTACTACATATCACCCACTAACTAATGGTCAAGCCTAGGTGTCAAACAGATAGGTAAAATAGATTCCTGAAAAAATGATTCAACCTAATAAGAAATATTAGAGTCCTAGACTCGATGATTCATTATGGTCTTATTGTATTGTCATTAAAACTCCCATGGGAATGTCACCATATCAGCTTGTGTTTTGAAAGAGTTGTATCTTCCCTATTTAGATTGGTCATCTAGCCAACTGGGTTGTCAAAAAATGAAATTATAATCCTTTTATTGAATGTTCTCAAAGGAAAATGTGATATAAGAGCTGTAAAAAACGAGAACATATTCATATGAGAACTCCAAGATTAATATAGTGAAAACCAAGTTTTCCCATAACCATATCATTCTTCATCATCAATACCACATTTGGTAGAAGTTCCTCTACTATAATGAAAAGATAATGTTTCATTCAGGTAAGCATCGTACCTACTTGTTTGGATGATACACTATTACAAATGTCTCTCCATTTGGTGTTGTGTGGGTTCAAAATGAAGAAACTATGAAAACCTTCACTGTCAATGGGAAGTGGCTAAATCAATTCCACAAATACTTTCTCGAGTCCCCAATTTTGTAACTCCTTGTCCAAGAAGCAGTCTATGAGTGACACCCTCTTGGGTTTATCCTTCCTTCACACATTCTATTCTATTATAGTGAGGACACATCACACATTAGGTGTTGGGGTGGTCATATTTTTTGGTCACTTAGTAATTTTCATCATCTTTCTTTATTTTTCTCTTTTTCACTTGTTATAGAGTATTTTCCCTTACCCTCCCCCCAGTTTCCCCCTCCCTTTTGTGCTGAAATTTTTATGTATGTATTCCTACATTATCATGTAAAATTATAGCCTCTTAATCATATAAGTTTTTGAAAATTCATGATGAATTTCTATATTTAATATTTTTTAACATTCAATGAAAATAGATTAAATGTTTATTTCAATAAGAATTAAATACTGTGGTGTGTCTTTTTTTTGTAACTTGTTTCTTGATTGATGATATAAATGGTTGTAAAATTTGGAATCCTTTAAGAAGAATGGTACCCTATGTGTGAGTAGTTTAAGGGAAAATCAGATCACTTAATTTCCCTATACACATTTTCACCCAACAATGAAGGGTGAAAATATCATACTTAATAGAATTTAAATATAAGTTCATTTAATTTTCACTAATTTTTAAAATGATTTTTCCATACATTCATTCCTTATATAGTCTATTTCAGTAGTATACCATATTGACCGATGTGTGTGAAACTATTATCTGACTATTTTATGCCCAAAAATGGGATGTATATTGGGTAGGTCAAAAACCATCCTTCCTTGACTTATGATCTTGATATAACTATTAAAATTAGTTTCATGAGGAGATCAAACAAGAGTTGATAGAAGAGTGTGATATTTTTAAAAAGGGAATGTTTTGTAAAAAAATATTAAATAAGTGGAGTGATAAAACGTAAAAAATATGGGGATATCTTGGTCATGAGTTTATGGTTTGAAATATGGGTATTCTTATGTGATTGGGTCAATAAATTTTATTTCAAATTATTTAGGTAAGGTTTGGTTGAAAAGATCATATAAGAAGACAATTTTTAAAATAACTTAAATTTTCTTGATAAAAATTGGAATGAATTAATTGAAATGGTTTTAGAACACACACCTGGCGAAATATTGGCATGATTAAATTTTTAATTATTTTCATCCATTCGTATCATGCATCTCTTAGAATTTCATTCTAATTCAATTTTGTGTCATCTTTTTCCATTATCATTGACAATAATTCCTCAGAGTGATTGTTTAGATCAAATTTCTATCTGGAATTAAATTTTCATTAAATGTTAAATATTTATGAAGTTAGAAATATCTACATGAAAAATTTCTGGAAATATGACATTTCTTAGGAGTGAAATTTTTTAGTAGTGGGGGTGTGATCGCACTAGGTTTCACTATTTCATTTTGGCTCTTACACCACGACAAGAAACTAGTTTTGTATTAAAAATTATAAAAATAAAAAAATCAATTTATTTCTGATTCAATTATTTTGTGTATATTACTGTTAAAAAGGGAAATGTAATTTTTTTGATAATTATAGTGTAGGTGGATATGATTTTGACGGACTATGATGAATTCCAAAAAATGGGCCATACTACGTAGCATCCAAGAATACCAGTGGACTAAACCACATACTAATACTAAACATTTCAAAAAATGGGATTATGTTTTTTTTCAGTTCAAAATTTAATGGGATACATTTAATATGATGAAACAAAAACCCCATTCATCCACTAATAGGTCCATTTGATATATTCTCTCTAGGGAATCAATTCAAAACAATGTCATAATAGGTGTTCTATATACTATCAATATTGTGAGTTGTAGTTGTCCAAATATGGGCCAATGTTCGGTATCAATAATCACCATGTGTGGTTAAAACTTTTTATTTTTTCCAAAGAGTGGTAAGACATTCTGGTGGTCTAAACCCATTGGTCAAATGGTATTACACAATATATATTCCTAAACCCACCTTCTAGTTTACCTATAAAATGATAACATGGTCACTTCAATTGAATGATTGAACCAGAATAAAATCATTCCCATTATTTGGGTCCTCGAGGAGTCCCATACATATCCTAGATGTTCTGGAGACCTCTGTCTTCATAGGGGGATCAAGAATGACGAAGGAGTTCCCTCCCTCCTCCCTTGAGTTTCCTCCTACTCTGGATCTCGGGATAAATTGTGGGAATTCATTGCAAGGGAGCTACACACATGTCAAGGGAGTTCTGTCACATCAATTAGTTACTATTTTGGAGTAATTTGGGTGCTTAAAAATTTTATTCCATGTATCAAACATGATTTTATTTCTAAATGATTCTTTTTATGCTTGTGAATGTTATGCCTTAAATTTATAACCAATTATTGTGATCTATTGACTGTGTGGATTGTTTTTTATGATTAGAAAACACAAGATTCATTTTCATTCCCACATTCATGGGATTTAAATCTGATTTTGATTCTCTTATTCCATTAATATGTTTTATTCCTTGGCAATACGATTGTTATTTCATGGTTTGGTTCTTCAAGAAATTAATTAAAGGATTAACAATTAATCAGGATTCCAAATAATTTTTACCAAATACTTCCTCCAAACATAAATGGATATCTGAGAACAATGAACTTGAAATGTGTGTAGTGATGTAAAAAATGACCCTTCGTCTCATATTTTTTAAAATCCACATGGTGTTTTAACTATTAAACTCATTAAGTTAGGTTATTTTCTCAAAACTATTTTCAAAATCACCCCTTTTTATAATTTTTAATAAAAATGCATACTATAAACCAATAAATGCTCCTCAAGAGATGAACTATGGTCTCCCATATATTATAAATTAACCTTGAAATCATAATCAATTTTACATGCCATGCCAACGCATTCATAAAGAACATATATCTACAGGAAAAAATATACTACACACAAAAATGAATACTATATATATAAAGGTACACAAACAATAATTACAAAATATATATAATTTGATGAAAACAACCCATCATGTAATCAAGGATTCAAAATATTTTATACAAAAAAATCAACTATTATACAAATAAATATAATATAAACATTAAAAAATTATAAAACATGTATTAAAGGATGCATATAATCATTATAAACTTATTCACATTTATTCAGGTAATAATTTCTAAAAATATATAAAATATAAACATATAAACATTTTATAAAAATAAAAAATATACAATATAAACATTAATATAGAAAATAAATAACTGAAATATAATAAATGATTTTAATGTTTATATCAGTAGTATTCAAATCATTATGATTTCAAACTAACCAACATGTATTAAATCATCTAAAATAGAGAAAATAAAAATTAAACCATGATAATTGGAGATGAAGTTATTAGATCTATGACCAAGAGGGTCAAAACGAGGTAAAATATTGTCATATTGTAGGAAATGGAGTATGAGTGTGACTACAAAGGATATCCCCAGCGAATGATAGTAGAACATGTAGGAAATATGTGGATTGCCGATGGGTCAAAAGAATGAATCAAAGGGTGGTGGAATGAGGTTGAATTAGGTCGAACATGGTAGGTGGAAGTGGAATTCTAAAAAAGTATGAGGAATGTTGGAAAATTTAGAGATGGAGGGTTCTTATAAGTTGTGAAATGGTAGGGTTTCAGAAAATCAAGCGTTTATGGAATTGGTAGAAAAAAATACTATTTTTTATCTTTTTTTAAAAAATATCTTATCATCGATAACTGAATAACAAATTTTAAATTAAAATTTTTATCAGTAGTTACCCTAGAATAAAATATTTAATCATGGTTTTAAATATTATTATACAATAACCAATAATAAAAAACTGATGTCAGAACTGTGTTTTCTATAATTGAGTTTTCTTATAAAAATGTATAAAGTAACATAAATGGTTATTTTATTATTATGAATGGTAATTTTTATAGGTGTAGTTCAGTTCCACCCTGACTGATATTGTCATCCAATCTACATTAGGTGATGAAGTCAACTATGTGATTGAATTTGAGGAGGTGCCCCCATTCTGTAAAATTTTTTGGAATTATTATTCAACTTAAATCCAATTGTAATAAAGATATTATTTTTTCCCATTATTCTCTTTGATGACATAAAATGGATTAAAGTCAAAGGAGAAAATGTGACTCTTATAAATCATAAGGTAATGCTCATTTCAATTATGATCAATGTAATGAAACTTTTTAACTAGAAAATAGGGCCATGGAATGGATTTTTAGACTGAGGGGAATAGTGTAAGTGGCCTTCAATACGTAGAATAGAAGTTTGGGGTTAAGGTGTCTATACATGTAGGTTTTACAGTGGAAATTTGGGATAATTAGTTAGGGTCCTCCTGTATAAATAACACTCCATTAATGAGGATTTATGAGCATGTGAAACATGATCATAGAGGTCATTCAAGACTAGGTTATTTAGGGGAAGCTAAAATATTAACAACTAGTTAAGATGGTGGGTGGTACAAATCATGATAAGTATGTGGGATGTATTCCTAGAAATCACTTAGCTGAATGGGATTATATTGAAGTTTAGGGGGATGATCAAATCCTAGTAAATCAAATAAAGGGACAATCTCCTACAATGTAACCTGATCAAGCCATCTAGTTGGATAAATAACGTGTAAATCAAATGAAATAGAGATAGTGATGAGATTAATAATGAGTATATAGATACACATATAATCAGTTGTTTTTGTCAGAATATGAAAAATATCATGATTAGACTATAGTCTAATTATAAGTATTTTATAATAAATTTAAAGGAGAATTTAGTGGATAATGAAGGATTATCCTTAGTTCGAACAAAGAAAACGCATAAAAAGGAAGGATTTTTCATCCATATAGAAAACCATTTCAAATATATCTGTAAATGTTTTTAGTTATCCAAGTACACCTCATAGGAAGACAGATTGAGATACATTTTTTAATCATTTTCATGCTGAAGTGGACTAATGTGAATTAGAGGAGCATTTAGGTAATTTGATTCATTATTAAGAGGAATACAAATCTTCTTTTGACTTTTCTAGTCAATGTGTATTTTGTGATCTAATATTTAGTGGTTCAATTTTAGTATAACAACCTTTTGAACTCTAGTGTTTTGTTTCTTTATGGGTTGTTGGAATCGTATTCCATTTATAATCACTAAACCCTCTCCCCTTTGTACTCATTTTCTTTTATTTTAATAAAGTAGTCATGTGTTTGGGTTTACAAATTCTTGACTAAGCCATGTGATATTATAATTCCATTAATTATTTTTTTAATCATAACTATGAGTAATTTATTACTTTTTATGATTCATTTATTACTATTACTATTGAATTCCATTACCAAACTTTTATTATTATTATATATTAAATGTTTTTAAATCATTTTTATTGAATATATGATCATACATAATTATATATAGACCCATAAAATATTTATTTATTATTATTGTTATTAAAATTTAATTATTATTAATGGTTGAAATGAAATAAATTTTGAATAGTGTTTAATAAAATTTATACACAGACACCATGTCTTCCATGTTGACAAAAATAATGTTTAATAAAATTTATTCATGAATGTGAGAGCCATGAATCATACTCATATGAAGATATTCAAGGAAACCCCAGTCTTCCACTCTTTATATCTATAATATTTTTATTACTTCTCCTATGTTTTTGGTTCTTAGTAGTCTATATAGAATTCCAGTTGCAGGGTGTGTGGAAAAAAGTGTTTGGTTTTTTGGGATTCAAAACTACCAATCGCCAAAGTCAAACCACCAAAAGCCTATAACATAGAAAATAACTCCCAAAAATCCAATATCAAAAGAACCTTATGACATTTACTTAACAGAACATAGATTTATGGTCATATATAATTCACTACACTATGCAAGTTCCTTCATTCACTTAAACAAACACATCTCATGGAAAAAATGTTACACCCAAAAATCATAAAGGGTCAAATGACAATATTATATGAGTCATGTCATCATGTTGCACCTTCCTTTTCAGGATTCCACCTGATTGTAACTCCACATTTAAGTGTGCATGGCCAAGAGTTGTGATTAGGATAGGTGACCCTTTGGGATGTTTCCTAGGGTGTGTATGATTGTGGATAAAGAACACTAGAATGTACATGTGTTGGCCCCTGGGGGCTGTCATTAGTCAAATGAACTATTTAAGCATGTGGGGGGAACCTTGGTGGGGACCACGTGTCTGCGACGTAAATGGTGGCACCTGGCAGGCTAGGACCTGATGGCCATGTTACGATGGGGAGTATGTGTTGTCACTGGGACCCGGTTGTTACATTTGGTATTAGTGGTGGAACGCACCCACAAGTGTGGTGCACTACCTAGGTTGATATATAGGGACCACAATGAGGACAGTGTGCTCTGGGGGGGTGGTGAATGTAACACCTCATAATGATAATATGTTAAATGACTAAATGATATCACTCAGGTCAACAAGGTGCATATTCATTTTTGGGAGCCTACCTGAGTAGAACTCCACAATTAATCATGCTTGTCCTAGAGTAGTGATAAGGATGGGTGACCTTCTGGGAAGTTTCTTAAGGTGTGTGTGAGTAAGGATAATGAACACTAGAAAGGTCATGTGTTGGACTATGAGGACTGTCATTAGTAAGATGACATGTTCAGGAACATGGGTGGGCCCTATGGTGGGGACAATGTGTCTATCGGGAAACTAGTGGTACGTGGAAGGACAAGACCTGATGGCCATGATAAGGTGGGTTGACTATACTTTCACGGGGACCGAGTTGTTCCAAAAAAATATTCAAGTGAAAAATAATTAAACACAAAACCTCACAAGGATTAACATGGTTGAAACATTGTGTACTACATTCATGGGAAAACACTACTATTTCATTCAAATGTCAACTAATATAAGAATATTACAATCGAAATCATTAATTAATAGATAATATTTTATAACTAATCATTCTAGACATTATATATGTGTATAAGTGGTCCCACCCTACACTTAAAGGGGTGTCCATCCAATCACATAGTTAAAATACAATTCAAATTTTTTTTAGTGACACACCATTTACCTTGGAATCCTATTATTTCCTATGGTTTGATCATCCTTGACTTCCAACATATGATGAATGTGAAATTTAACCCTTAAATAAAATTATAAAAACCTTTATGTAATTTCATTAACAAAAATACTATCAAGAGAAACCATATGTAAATCAAAAATAAATAATTACACAATCTATAACAACTATACTCTATCATCCAGATGATGACCACTTATACTCTAGGTTATGGAACATGACAGTTAGACCAAGACCTCTACTAGGTTTCTATTTCCTTAATATTTCGTCATATTCTAGAACCTTTGTTCTTGATATATCACTTTCATACATTGGAAACTAGAAACATGAATGAGTTACAATATTTCCTAACAATTCCCCACTTGATGATTTATTTCAAGGAAACATTATAACCTCTAACAATTAGGAAAAAACAAATCTTCCCAACTTTTCTAGAGAGAAACAATGTCTCTTTCTACATATCAATCAACCTAGTCCCACTAAGTCATAATGTTAATCATATTATCTTTAATTAAAACCTTGGTAATGATGCTAGATATATTCTAACATTCATTAATCGTTTATATATATATCATCCCACCTTATATAATCTTCAAGATGAAATGATATTTCGGCTCAATAAGATTAATATATGGCCGAAACACTACATTCTTATCCAAAAGAATTTTTCAATGACTATCACAAAACAGTAATCCAATTCCATATGACATTTCATGTTCCTACAATAAACACATCATACATACAAATTCCTTCCCTATTTATTTTTGTTCTCCACATGATCTGCATCAATTTTTCATAGTGGTACTACTAATTGTACGCTTCACATAAAGCTTACATTTTTCTCTCAAAAGATAATCATTTTTAATATATTACTCTTTAAAGTATGTATATCTCCTCTAACATCAACATAAATATAACCCTATAATAGGTTATTTGTTAAAAAAATTAAATCTTTTGATCCTCTGAGATATCGATGAATATACATTACATCTTCCTAGTGATTTTCTAGATTCACCAAAAACTGAATAAAAACTCTCACTACATGTGCAATGTTTATATTTGTACATACAATGGAATGTATATAACTTTTTACCACTAATACAAAAGGTAATTTCACCATGTACTAATTAGCATATTAATTTTTTGGATATTTTCAATTTGATAGACTAATGTTTCTAACAAATGGGATTGAAACTACTATATATCCCATCTTTTTTAATCTCTTGATGACCTTCTTGATACACTACTATTGACACAAATCCAAACTTATGTTCTTCATGTTTCTTTCACTCCATATTCCCAATATTTTATTGGATTCTCTAAGATCCTACTCCCCAAACTATCTCATCAAATCAAATTTAACCACTTTAATTCATTACTATTTGGATAACTCATAGAGCATGTCATTTATATTCAGGAAAATGATGATGAAAGTCATATCCTTAAATAGAAAATATAAGAAAAATGATTTGAGTTTCTCCTAATGAACTCCTTCTCTACCATAAAGGCATTAAATATCTTTCTCTATTACCTTTGTACTTTTTTCATTCCATAATGACTCATTTTTATATTACTCACAATTTCCGTGTTCATTTTGGTCATGAAACCATCAGATTTCATCATATATATTTAATCCTCCAAATGACCATAATGGATAGTCAAATTCACATCCATTTGTTTCAAATTCATAGTTTATAAACTAGACATACTTAACACAATATATATTGTTATGTGTTTGATATTGGGTGATGGTAATTTATTGAAATACACAACTTATTTTTACTGAAACCCATTAAAAATCAACCTAATTGTGTACGTATTTTTTATATCATATTCTTCTTTAACAATAATAACCATTTGTTATCCTACACTTTGCACTCCCATTGTATGTTTATTTTCTCCCAGGTTCTATTATATGGAAATGAATAAATTTCATCTTTCATGGTAAACTCCCACATGCCAAAATTATTGACACTAGTCGCTTGTCCCACGATCTCAGGCTCTCCTCTATTTGTAAAATGTATGTATTGAAAATAATTTTTGAACCTCTAATCTAAAAATTTTATTTTAGTACATATCAGTAAATCGCCCTATGTTTATTCTCTTTCTATAACTATTACTTTTGGAAGCTCACCTTACAGAACATTGACCCTAGATTATATATTCTTTGATAATTTTAGTATGTCTTCATCCATCTCTAATTATTCTTTTAGACTTTTTATGGTCCCTGAATATTCAAAAACTTCTTATTTTATAAAATTTCCATTCATATATACTTTGCAATATTGAGTTGATTCTTTGTTATAGAATCTATATTTCACAACATTTGGGACTTTCCTCAAGACCTTATCATTAAGTAGAACATTTAAACTTCTAGTAATCGTATGAGAGTCAATATCCCAAATCTAGAGACCAATGTTTTCATATCCATTCTCAATAATGAAACATGTTCGGGACTTATATTCGAGTTTGATATAATCCATGGAATCAACGTGTATTTGAGTGAGACATCAAAAAACATTTATATAGGTAACATACAATGATTTTTGGGACCATAAACTTCCAATAATGTCTTCGTTTGATGGTGTGAAAGGTCCTCTATTCACTAAATAACATAAATAATTGATGGTTCCAACAATGGATTCTTAGACAGTCTAGAATTTATCATCATGCTTTGATCCTTCTCAGTAAATTTCAAATTTATCCATTCATCTAACCCATTAAAATTTGGTGTTACTATAATTGTATTTTTAATCATTACTCATTTACTCTATAGAATCCTCTATAATTCCCTCCAATCATATTTTCTACAATTATGGGTCCTTAATGACTAATTATTATTTCTAATCTATTTTTCCACTATGGTCCTCAATCAAACAAGCACTATGAAAATATCTGATTTCTAATTTATTAAGTAAACTAATACATTCCTTTGGAATCATCTATGAATTTAACAAAGGTGTGTTGACCTTTCAGGATAACAGGCTTGTGAAATCCCCCAAACTTTTGTGTGCATGATTTATTACATCAGAGATTTTGGTGTCCTTAAATTTATGTAAATTGAAATTATTCTATACATTCGAAGTATATTACTCTCACAAGATCCCAAATCCATGTGACAAGGCTTAAATATAATCTTATGTTCTATAACACACATATTATTCTCACTATGCCTCCTAAAATGACAATATCTAAACTTTAGACATTCAAAATCTTACATCCCAAAAAAAACTTTTTTTGATCTTTGAGACAGATATGACATCCAATACTTTACACCATTAACATTAATAATGGACCACTAATAAATATTTTATACTCATTCTCAAAGATCATTCTGGATCATACTTAATATTCCTAACCATCAAAAATTAGATTCTTATTTAAACCTAGTATATGAAAAACCCCCAATAACTCTAATAATCTCTTGTTAGACATCTAAAAATTATGATCACCCTTCCCCATTGTTTCTAATACTTATACTCAACAAGAATAACATTGAAAATTCATCTAGAAACATAATTTACCATGCAACCTCTATTTGTTATAAAATGAAATGAAGCCCTGAAATCAATTATCTATTATTATAATGGAACTTCTACAATTAAAAAGTAAATTTTTATCACATCTAGTTATAGTATTAGATGATATTAAACTTCTGGAAGAACCTATTCCATAATTCATCATATAATCCCTTCAGTATTTATTCAAATTTACCATATTAAATTAATGTAAAAACATATGATTTGTACTATTTGATCAAGAATAACTTCTTTCCCTCAATATATATTTTTATTTCTTATGAAAGTTCCATCTAACAGAGACCCCTTTATCTTTTATATTGAGTGTGGTTCTGTGTGGTAACTTGACATCATTTTTCTTAAGGTCTTCATTTTGAATTATGTATCAAACATCTTAAAACATGGAAGTTATTCCAAAAATAATTACTCATTTTAGTTCACATCGCATCATATGACTCATGAAGTGATTATAACAGTAAAAAAACCTACACATCTTCGAGGAATTTTAATTTAACAAATTAAATATAACTCAAAATCATTTTAAATTCTTCCATTCTATCATATTCTAGTCATGCTTTTTAAAACCACATGTATAATAATCAATATATCATAAATATTTTCATATAGTTTTGGATTCCCATACATTTAGGCTAGAGTATTAATTTTATACATTTTTTATTAACCACTTGAATGTTATTAGAAATATTATGTGTTAGTGTTATTAAAATCATCTCACGTTCTTTTCTATGAAACCATTATCATTATTATTTTTTCATTTTTCATGTTTTAATCCCTTTAATGGAACCTCAATGTCCTTATAAAATATATTATCTTCTATCTATATTTTCTAGTAGCCAATGTTTATTTCATTGAACTTATCAATTTGGGAATTTCATTCTTCCAACACCATACCTTCTAAAATAGTTATATTTTACTTAATAAAAAATTATAGATACAATAATGTCACCTAAAGTGTGTATTTATTATTATTCAAATCATTATAAACAATAGTATCTAATACCACTTATTGGGATTTAGTACCCTGAGTCACCGAAAGGAAGACACCAAAAGAATCAAACATGAAACGATGATTCTAAACAACATAGACAAAAAGATACTTATGTCACCACTGTTAAATAACATAGAATTAAATACATTCCTAATTAACTACACTTAGTGGATTCCGTCACACACTCAAAAGTATAAATCTAATCAAATTAAAACATTTATCTATGAAAGAAATAAATTAGAAATGACACAAGAATGTATATGTTTTATAATTTCATATCTATATCATGGGGGGAACATTTTTGTCTCCTTTAATATCATAGAATATAATAATATTACAACAAAAATAAAAAATTAATATCTAATATTAGATCACTAATCAGTTTATCCATCAAACACAAGTAAAATTTGATGGAGTTGGTTCCTTAGAACCACCTTACTTGGTACTTTTGATTACTTATATATTCCATGACCAAAATAATGACAAATATCATATCATGTGATGATTATTATTCTTTATAAGATAAATATGATGATAAATTATATTATTTTTCACATATAAAGTGTATAATAGTTCTCTAGAAAAATCAGAATCATGAATTGTAATGAAAATATTTTTAAACATATGATGGGATACAATTTATGTTAAACTATCAAGTGTTAGAATCTCATCAACCTGTTATACTTCTTTAAATAAAATTCACACTAGGTAATTGTCACGACCCGCCCTCGTTGTCCGTGCCGTGACTACCCCAAGCCCGCCATCCATAGGCCAGGGGCTTGCGACTACCACCAAGGCGTAAATTCCGGTAAAAAGGGAAGGCATTGCCTTTGTAATGTAAACAAACACCACAGAGTAAGAAAGCGGAAAGTAAACACTAAAAAAAGCAGAGTACATCTGAAAGTGCGGAAAAGTAAATAGGCCAGTATACAAACCCAAACTGAAAGTAAAGTACAACTCGAAAGGGAAAAAAGCAACTGAAAAGTAAAACCCGCTACACCGAGCTGTGCACTGGAAATCCCACCTGAAGGGTGGGTACAGATAGCTCCGCTGCTCCACGGGTCCCGCCGTCCGCTCCGAGCACGTCCCACCCAGTGGTCCACCTCCAGGTACCGTCCTGCTCTACAAGCCTCAGCTAAGATCAACGCTGTCTGTCGTCTGCAAACAACACAACGTAGTGCAGGCAAAGCCCGTGTAGGGGTGAGTATAAGCTACTCAGTAGGGACCCAGAGACCCCTGAAGGTCTCTCAAAATCCACAAAGGATAAACCACGAAGAAAGGTACAATCACGAAGTAACAACCGACACTGCTTAGATATATGCCCATACATATACCTAAGTCATCAATTTCAAATACGCTCCAACCTCCGAGCCCAAGTACAACTCAGTCCACACAGGAATGTAAACGTATTCCACACAGGAAAGCAAAACATAATCCACATAGGATAGCACAACACAATCCACACAGGAAAGCAACAGGATTCAGCACACACAGGTATACTTCTTCAAAAGACGATAAAGATGATCTCTGATCCATCTATGTCGTCGGACCCACGAAGGATCGATAGGTAACTAACCCCCGCAAAAGACCCACACAAGATCGGGCCCACGTAGGACCTGTAGGCGCTGGTTCACACAGGACCGCTGAGCGCAAGGACCCACACAGGATCGGACCCACAAAGGATCGGGCCCACACAGGACCTGTAGCACTGATCCACGTAGGATCGCTGAGTGCTGTAGTCGTCGTCGTCGAATCCACACAGGATCGGGCCCACACAGGACCTGTAGCACTGATCCACGTAGGATCGCTGAGTGTTGTAGTCGTCGTCATCGAATCCACATAGGATCTCTGTACTGTCGTCGTCGCAGTCACAGTAGCAGTAGTGGTCACAGTCGCAGTCAGCACTAGGGTTCCCGCACACAGCAAGCTCGCTCGGGAGGATCCGCTCCACGAGCCGAGAGGCTGATACATCAACTGTCACAAAGTCCAGAGTTGATGTATCCAAAAGTTCTGTACCATCAACAGGAACTCAACGCAACAGACGGCGCGTCGATCGGACGCCCGGTCTGAGAGTTATTGGCATTTTCGTCCCCGGGGCCCTGTTGGTTTTTAAGGCAAAACCAACCCGACCGTACTCCACCTGCGTCCAAACCTCGGGCGGAGTATGTCAAAAGATACGTCTCACTAAGAGGAACACAACAAAGCTGACTACACGTCAATCGGACGTCTGTAGCTCAAGATATGAGCGTTTCCGCTCCGAAGGCCCGGTTGGTTTCGTGAACGAACCAACCCGGCCGAACTAAAAGTATTCCGAAACATTGAGTGCGATATACCGAAACGACCGTCTCGATCCAAGGATCGCGTTTCCATAGACAGTTCGTCAATCGGAGGTCCGTGGCTCAGGTTATGGCCAAAATACCGAATCCATCTCGAAAACGGGGGGTCCGGGTCCGGGCCGACCCGGCCCGACCCCCCCTGGGTCGGCCCGAACCGGGTCGACCCGACCCGTGTCCGACCCGGCCCGGCCGGCAGCGGTCCGGCGCGGTGGCGCAGAACGGCGCGGCGGCGCGGTCCGTCGCGGCGTCGCGGCCCGGCCGGCGGCGGCGCGGCCTGGCGCCGCTGATGTCACGCGCGGGGGGCTAAGCCCTCGCTTCCAGCTTGGCGGCGCGGCTTAAGTGCCACGCCTTTTTGAAGATCCGGCCCCCCTCGTGGGGGCCTGCTTGAAGAAACCGGGGGGGGCCGCCTGCCCCCTCAAAGGAACCGCCCCCCCTCATAAATGGGGGGGGGTTTAGAGAGTTGACCGGGGGAATTTATCCCCCCGGTCTTTGACCTTCCTGCTAGACACCTGGCCGGCCGGTTTTTCTCCAACGGGACCAGCAAGCCGGTCCCCTTCTGGTTTCCGACGCCGGCGGCCCGGTGTGCCGCCGGATTTCCCGTCTCGCCGCGGCCCGGAACCGGCCGCGGTGTTCGTCGTCTGGCGCGGTGCGACGGCACCGCGCCCCTCTGCTGCGCCTTCGATTCCCATTGACGCAGCGTGAGGGCGTCGCGTTCTTAATGATCCTTCCACGGCGCGGCGCGACGGCGCCGCGCAATATAATTGTGCGATTATCCGCGTGGTGCGACGGTACCACGCCACCTTGTTTCCACCCGCAAGATAAATCAACAAGAACAATGGAGGGGGTTCGGCCGTGTTCATGCGGTCCGGCCCCCTCACGTTAAACAATAACACATATTTAAAGTCCTCACGTTAGTCATGCTAGAACCACGAACAAGGATAAATAAATAATCAATAACAACAACCCCTACCTTGGGTATTGGTTCGAAGATTTTTCAACATCCCGCGGAAGACAACGTCACGGAGGTCGGGCGTCGCGGTAATCGTTCGTCAAATCCGTTAACGAAGAGGTACGTCCGAAGAGGTACGTCGTTGGCGAATCATCGTATGCCGATGAAGGAAGTCCGAGGAGGAAGCGGCGTTCCCTTTCGTTGACACGGAAGTCGAAGAAGAGAGGAGTGGCGTTCTTCGTCGGAGCTTGAGCGTTCTTCGTCAAAGCTTGAGCGTTCTTCGTCAAAGTTTGAAGAAGAAGGAGAAGAACCCAAAAGCTCTCAAGATGGCTAAACAAATCTAACCAAATAAAATAAGATAGAGTCTTATTTTATTCACAAACTTAACAAATTGAATTTCAAAGGTTTGAAATTCAAATAAGATAACTCCAAAAATTAATTAACAAGTTGTCACGTTAATTAAAGAGGGGTTAAAGGAGTTTTGAGAGGAGATGGAAGGTTGGGTTTCGTGTGGGCCCCACCACACTTAATCCTCTCAAGGGAGGTTAAGTGGGTGTGGGTCCCACCCCTAACTTCCTTTGAGAGAAGTTAACCAACAAGTTTAAATAAAAATTTGTAATCCACAATTTTTATTTAACTTGTTCTAAACTCCCAAAAACTAACTCTCAACCCGAAATAAACGCAACCTCGGAAAAGGTCTCCTTAAGCGAATATCGGTGCTGTGAGTTCATCGGTGTCCTCGGATTTCAATTCCGAGCACCGGATCAAAATTTATAAATTCCCGCTCGTTCGTTCACTGAACGTACCCGAGCCAAACTTCGGAAATTGATTCTAGGCACTCCGGGCCTCGGAATCAGGTTCCGTCTGAAACCGCGCTCTTGTAAAATTTCAAAGAAAATTAAGAAAAAATTTCCCTTGAATTTTACAGGTCTTTACATTACTCCCACCTCAGGGCTTTACGTCCCCGTAAAGATACATTAAAAAAACTAGGGAAACAAATGAGGGTACTGAGCACGCATCTGAGCCTCCCTCTCCCATGTGCTCTCCTGGAGATTCCCGTGCTGCCATCTGATATGCACAAGAGGAATCGATCGCCCACGTAGGACCCGCTCCTGTCGATCCACTATCTCCAATGGGACCTCTGTAAAAGTCACCCCATCATCAACGTCAAGCTCCCCATGATCAATGATGTGCGTCGGGTCATGCACGTATCTCCACAGCTGGGATACGTGGAAGACGTCGTGCACCCGGTGCAACTGAGGTGGCAGAGCCAGGCGATAAGCCACCTCGCCAACCCTGCTGAGGACCTGGAAGGGTCCGATGAAGCGCGGAGATAACTTGCCGCCTCGGCCAAATCTCTGAATACCACGTCGAGGTGAGACACGCAAGAATACGTGGTCGCCATCCTCGAACTCTAGTGGCCTTCGCCTCCTGTCAGCATATGACTTCTGCCGGCTCTGAGCTATCCTCATCCACTGCTGGATGACCTGGACCTTCTCTGTCGTGTCCTGGACCATCTCCGGTCCCACCAGTGCTGACTCCCCAGGGTCTGTCTTGCACAAAGGAGATCTACAAGGTCAGCCGTACAATGCCTCGTACGGTGCCATCCCGATGGTGGAGTGGTAGTTGTTGTTGTACGCAAACTCCACCAAGGGTAGGTGGTCCACCCAGCTACGGCCAAAGTCGAGGACACATGCACGGAGCATGTCCTCGAGAGTCTGAATGATCCTCTCCGTCTGACCATCCGTCTGAGGGTGAAAGTCTGTGCTCAGACGTAGCTGTGTCCCGAACGCCTCATGTAACCCCTTCCAAAGCCGGGAAGTAAAGCGAGCATCTCGATCGGAGACGATAGATGATGGCACGCCGTGGAGTCGCACAATCTCCTGAACGTAGAGACGTCCCAAGATCTCCACTGAGCCCTGCTCTCTGATGGGTAAGAAGTGTGTCGACTTGGTGAGTCGGTCAACAATCACCCAAATGGAGTCGTGACCTCTAGAAGTGTGTGGAAGTACAGTCACGAAGTCCATAGATATGTCGTCCCACTTCCACTCCGGAACCTCCAAGGGATGTACCAAGCCCGCTGGTACCTGATGATTTTCCTTCACCTGCTGGAAGGTGAGGCATCGAGAAACGAACTCTACTATTGCCTTCTTCATACCCGGCCACCAGTGCTATCGTCTGATGTCCTGGTACATCTTTGCCACTCCAGGATGTACCGCCAAAGGAGAAGTGGGAAACTCTCTCAGCACTTCCTCTCTTAAAGCGACTGGTACCATGGTACGTCCTCTGAAAAGGATGTCATGCTCTACTCCAATGGAGAATCCATCAGGTGCATGTCCCGAGGATATCTGTGCACGCCGTGTCTCACAGTCAGCGTCCCCACGCTGTGCCTCCCTGGCTCGCTGCAGTAGTGGAGGAGTGACTGTGAGA
Source organism: Viscum album (assembly GCA_963277665.1). Taxonomy (NCBI): domain Eukaryota; kingdom Viridiplantae; phylum Streptophyta; class Magnoliopsida; order Santalales; family Viscaceae; genus Viscum; species Viscum album. Next base: position 2,130,203,004 of record OY728119.1, read on the forward strand.
GACTGAAGGAAGGCTTCTCCATCTCTATCCACGTAGGATATCTGCAAAGAGACTAGCTGCAAAGATTTCTCCTTTTCCAAAAAGTGAAATCCGGTCTCATCCCCTGGATGAACCACGTTCCTTGCCTAAAATTTTCAATCCCGTCATGATTAGTTAATTCGTGGCATGGATGACGTCGTAAGGCCTCGACGTTGCTACCAAGAGATCCAACCGTTACTCTCGCCTCCAAGGGTTGAGTCACACTGTCGGCATCAGTGTGTGGTCACTGGGTTTCCTCCAGTACGAATCTCGCAAGTGAGGGTCATGTCAACAGTTTTTAACCGGCACCTCTTAGTAAAAACAAACAAAAGACAAGAAAACAAAAGTCACCAAGGCAAGTGTCTTTTATTACTTCAACTTAAAGAACAAGGTCACAAAGAAACACAAATTACGAAGCTAGAGGCATTATGGGCAAAGGCCTCTATGCCTGGAGCTAGTCCCACACTAGTCCACCCGCTTCCGGAGCTCCATGATCGTAAGCTTCAGCTGCCTGAAGCTGTGCTCTCCCCTGAGGTCGGGGTGGACCTCCTGGTGGTGGTGGTGGTAGAGCCTCGAAGCGTCTCCCACCACCTGCTGCTCGGCCAGCTCCTCTGCCTCGTCCTCCTGCTCCCTGCGGACTGCCACGGTCAAACCTCTGCCTCTGCCTAGGTGGTTCCTCAACCGTCTGCTGCTCCTCTGCATGGTGGGTTGGGCAGTCACGAGCCATGTGGCATTGCCCGCCGCATGCATAGCACTGTCTTCCACTCGAAAGACTGGCTCCGCGCTGTGTGCCCTGCACTGCTGAGCTAGTGTCCTGAGGTCGTCTCCCCGAAGGTCTGGTCTGCCTGAACCCTTGAGTCATTCGTCGACTGCCTGCTGCAAATGACTCTGCCACGTGCCGCCCTGCGGTGGGTCTCGGTGCTGGTGTAGACTCAGCAAGGAAGCTCTCGATCAAAAGGGCCCGCTCCAGTACTCCTGTCTGAGTCAGTATGCTGAGGGAGATCAGCGATGCCCTGATCTCGTGTCTCAAACCCTGCTCGAAGGTCCGGGCCCGGAAGAATGGGTCACATACCATGTCGGTCGAGTAGCGCGAGAGATCGGTAAATCTCGCCGAGTACTGAGCGACCGTCATGTTGCCCTGCCGCAGCTGAAGAAGCTCCTGGATACGCACCGCACGATGGGTGGCTGGGACGAACTCCGAGCGGAAGAGGCTCTCAAAGTCCGTCCATAGTAGAGATGCCTCATCGTGCACCTGGAGCATCAATCTCCACCATCGTCCTGCTGCTGCGTGTAGTAGGATAGCAGCGAGGATCACCATGAGGTCTGCTGGTGTCCTCACTAGCCTAAACACACGTACCACTGCCTCCAGCCAGTCCTCGGCTGCCTGGGGATCCGTCTCCCTGCGAAACCTGGGCGGTCGCTGGCGCTGAAACTCATGCAGTGCGCTGAGGCGACGTGCATCATCAGCGGCTGGTGTTGGAAGCATCCGGGGCTCGGCGGGTAGTGCTACCGCCGGTGCCACTGCTTACAAAGGGCCCTGCACCGAGGCCTCGTCGCTCGGTGGGCTGTCATCATACTCGACTCTCGAAACCCTAGCTGACTGCCATCGTGGGGCCATCCTGAAAAGAAAACATGTGCGCCATGGTCATAAAAGTATACCTGGTGAGCTGATATAAGTAATCACAAAGAAAACTTGAAACACACACACAATCAATTTTTTCATGCATTAATTCGGAAATCAGAAGTCAGGGTCCTGGTGTACGGATACGTCGGCCGCCACACCAACACTGGACTCCCTGGACTGATAACCACACTCAATACGCTAAACATTATTGCTTCACATAGAAAAGATCAGAGTTCGCGGTAGAACCGAACTCCTCTGATACCAATTTGTCACGACCCGCCCTCGGGGTCCGTGCCGTGACTACCCCAAGCCCGCCTTCCATAGGCCAGGGGCTGGCGACTAGCACCAAGGCGTAAATTCCGGTAAAAAGGGAAGGTATTGCCTTTGTAAAGTAAACAAACACCACGGAGTAAGCAAGCGGAAAGTAAACACTAAGCAAAAGCAGAGTACATCTGAAAGTGCGGAAAAGTAAATGGGCCAGTATACAAACCCAAACTGTAATTAAAGTACAACTCAAAAGGGAAAACAACAACTGAAAAGTAAAAGCCGCTACACCGAGCTGTCCACTGGAAATCCCACCTGAAGGGTGGGTACAGATAGCTCCACTGCTCCACAGGTCCCGCCGTCCGCTCCGAGCACGTCCCGCCCAGTGGTCCACCTCCAGGTACCGTCCTGCTCTGCAAGCCTCATCTAAGATCAACGATGTCCGTCGTCTGCAACCAACACAATGTAGTGCGGGAAAAGCCCGTGCAGGGGTGAGTATAAGCTACTCAGTAGGGACCCCGAGACCCCTGAAGGTCTCTCAAAATACACAAACGATAAACCACGAAAAAAAAGGTACAATCACGAAGTAACAACCGACACTACTTAGGTATATGCCCATACATATACCTAAGTCATAAATTTCAAATACGCTCCAACCGCCGAGCCCAAGTACAACTCAGTCCACACGGGAAAGTAAACGTATTCCACACAGGAAAGCGAAACGTAATCCACACAGGATAGCACAACACAATCCACACAGGAAAGCAACAGGATTCACCTCACACAGGTATACTTCTTCAAAAGACGATAAAGATGATCTCTGATCCATCTAAGTCGTCGGACCCACGAAGGATCGATGGGTAACTAACCCCCGCAAAAGACCCACACAGGATCGGGCCCACGTAGGACCTGTAGCCGCTGGTTCACACAGGACCGCTGAGCGCAAGGACCCACACAGGATCGGACCCACACAGGATCGGGCCCACACAGGACCTGTAGCACTGATCCACGTAGGATCGCTGAGTGCTGTATTCGTCGTCGTCGAATCCACACAGGATCAGGCCCACATAGGACCTGTAGCACTGATCCACGTAGGATCGCTGAGTGCTGTAGTCGTCGTCGTCGAATCCACACAGGATCTCTGTACTGTCGTCGTCGCAGTCACAGTAGCAGTAGTAGTCACAGTCGCAGCCAGCACTAGGGTTCCCGCACACAGCAAGCTCGCTCGGGAGGATCCGCTCCACGAGCCGAGAGGGTGATACATCAACTGTCACAAAGTTCAGAGTTGATGTATCCAAAGGTTCCGTACCGTCAACAGGAACTCAACGCAACAGACAGCGCGTCGATCGGACGCCCGGTCTGAGAGTTATTGGCATTTTCGTCCCCGGGGCCCGGTTGGTTTTTAAGGCAAAACCAACCCGACCGTACTCCACCTGCGTCCAAACCTCGGTTGGAGTATGTCAAAAGATCCGTCTCACTAATAGGAACACAACAAAGCTGACTGCACGTCAATCGGACGTCCGTAGCTCAAGATATGAGTGTTTCCGCTCCGAAGGCCCGGTTGGTTTCGTGAACGAACCAACCCGGCCGAACACAAAGTATTCCGAAACATTGAGTGCGATATACCTAAACGACCACCTCGATCCAAGGATCGCGTTGCCACAAAAGGTTCGTCAATCGGAGGTCCGTGGCTCATGTTATGGCCAAAAGACCAAATCCATCTCGAAAACGGGGGGTCCGAGTCCGGGCCGACCCGGCCCGGCCGGCGGCGGTCCGGCACGGCGGCGCGGACCGGCGCGGCGGTGCGGCCTGGCGCCGCTGATGTCACGCGCGGGGGACTAAGCCCCCGCTTCCAGCTTGGCGGCGCGGCTTAAGTGCCGCGCCTTTTTGAAGATCCGGCCCCCCTCGTGGGGGCCTGCATGAAGAAACCGGGGGGCCGCCTGCCCCCCTCAAAGGAACCGCCCCCCTCATAAATGGGGGGGGGGGGTTTAGAGAGTTGACCGGGGGAATTTATTCCCCCAGTCTTTGACCTTCCAGCCGGCCACCTAGCCGGCCGGTTTTTCTCCAACGGGACCGGCAAGTCGGTCCCCTTCCGGTTTCCGACGCCGGCGGCCCGGCGTGCCGCCGGTCTTCCCGTCTCGCCGCGGCCCGGAACCGGCCGCGGTGTTTGTCGTCCGGCGCGGTACGACGACTCCACTCCCCTCCGATGCGCCTTCGATTCCCTTTGACGCGGCGCGGCGGCGTCTCTTTCTTGATGATCCTTCCACGGCGCGGCGCGACGGCGCCGCACAATATAATCGTGCGATTGTCCACGTGGTGCGACGGTACCACACCACCTTGTTTCCACCCGCAAGATAAATCAACAAGAACAATGGAGGGGGTTCGGCTGTGTTCATGCGGTCCGGCCCCCCTCACGTTAAACAATAACACATATTTAAAATCCTCACATTAGTCATGCTAGAACCACGAACAAGGATAAATAAATAATCAATAACAACAACCCCTACCTAGGGTATAGGTTCGAAGATTTGTCAACGTCCCACGGAAGACAACGTCGCGGAGGTTGGGCGTCGCGGTAATCATTCGTCAAATCCGTTGACGAAGAGGTACGTCCGAAGAGGTACGTCGTTGGCGAATATTCGTATGCCGACGAAGGAAGTCCGAGGACGAAGCGGTGTTCCCTTTCGTTGACACGGAAGACGAAGAAGAGAGGATTGGCGTTCTTCGTCGGAGCTTGAGCGTTCTTCGTCAAATATTGAGCGTTCTTCGTCAAAGTTTGAAGAAGAAGGAGAAGAACCCAAAAGGTCTCAAGATGGATAAACAAATCTAACCAAATAAAATAATATAGAGTCTTATTTTATTCACAAACTTAACAAATTGAATTTCAAAGGTTTGAAATTCAAATAAGATAACTCCAAAAATTAATTAACAAGTTGGCATGTTAATTAAAGAGGAGTTAAAAGAGTTTTGAGAGGAGATGGAAGGTTGGGTTTCGTGTGGGCCCCACCACACTTAATCCTCTCAAGGGAGGTTAAGTGGGTGTGGGTCCCACCCCTAACTTCCTTTGAGAGAAGTTAACCAACAAGTTTAAATAAAAATTTGTAATCCACAATTTTTATTTAACTTGTTCTAAACTCCCAAAAACTAACTCTCAACCCGAAATAAACGCAACCTCGGAAAAATTCTCCTTAAGGCAATATCGGCGCTGCGATTTCATCAGTGTCCTCAGATTTCAATTCCGAGCACCGGATCAAAAGTTAGAAATTCCCGCTCGTTCGTTCACTGAACGTACCCGAGCCAAACTTCGGAAATTGATTTCGAGCACTCTGGGCCTCGGAATCAGGTGCCGTCTGAAACCGCGCTCTTGTAAAATTCCAAAGAAAATTAAGAAAAAATTTCCCTTGAATTTTACGGGTCTTTACAGTAATCTCCAATAAGGGAGGTTATAGTAACAAATCCTCTAATAGTAATTTCATATCTTATATGGTTCATTGGATATTTATATTTATGAATTTGTTTATTGGCCCTTATACTTTATATTATTATCAATATATATCATGAATCCTGTTCATTGATGTACTGAATAAAATTGTGATAGAAATATTATTATTCTGAGGTTGGATATATTGAGTTTATTAATAGTTATATGGAATTAATTAGTAAGTCATGAGAGGATTTGTTCCTTACATTTTATTGAATATTGATATATTAAGAACATTTATTTTAATAGATATATTCAATTAACTCCATGGATATATAATTTTATTTACAAGTTCATTTTAAGTAGTCAAATAATGATATATCAAACATATCGTTTAGTGAAACAAATACAAAAAATATGTGGTGAGATGTCTAGAAAAAGGGATTATATTACCCAATAATAATTCTTATGATGTTTTTGTTATTCCAACATTAATTTCATTATCTATGGGTTCATAACATGTTTTTAGATGATAATATTAGACATTAGGCCATGTTTCATACTGAACCTAAAAAAGAGGCCTAGAGTGTCACACAAGGAGTGTATCAAAAATATTTGTTGAATTCTACTTTTATTTAATATTAGAACCCAAGATCAAGAAATTGAAATTTTTTAGGTTATGATGAACATGTAAATTCCATCTTCGATTATTCAATCATGGAATGTGTGTGTGTTATGTGTGTGTATTAAATATATATTTATTCATATATTAGTGAATTTTAAATATTTATTTATTTATTGAAAAAATAATACAATCATATTTATTTATTTAAATAAATATTTATTATTCATGTTTTTATAAATGTTGGGGATGATTGACGAGCTGAGATAAGGGCCCAGATGAAATGATATATTTTATTTAATATCATTTAAATAAATACTTATTTATTTATTTAACGATATTTAAATATCTATGATTTATCACATTACATGGAATATATTATTATTATTATACATGGGGTTTATTTAGAGTTCTCAGCAAGATAAGGGCCTCTGTGAAATTATAAATTTTCTATCCCAACCTATATTAATTTTATTATTTCATTTTGATAATTTTTTTACATAAAAATGTTCTCCTAATAGAATTATCTATAATCCCTAGAGATAAATTCTCAAGAACACTCTCAAGAATGGGAGATGGTCAACCTTCTCCTCCACATCAATACATAGGAAACAAAGGAGGATCTTTCATTATTGAAAGGATTCTTGTCGCAATCAATGATGAAAAACACATGTCATTTGGATCTACCACACTAATACCTGGTGATGGTATCGAGGAGCACAGTGGAAGCAGATGGGTGGTGATTAAAAATTTTCATCACCAAATCGATGTGACATTTTCAAATCTTTTGATACAATCCCTTATAAAGGAATTAGTATATCACATGAATTTAATGAAAAAAAATAATATTAATAGTTATATAATTTAGATTGATGAAATTTATGATGGTAGTTCATCATAGGGACAATTTCTCAAAGGATATAAGGTAGATTACATTTATATTTTCCACAATTTCTTCACGAGATTTTTAGAATAGTGATTGTTGAATTATGGGAGCTGTTGTGGGGATACGATGATGCCTTTGATGTCCCAATGATCATCACAATATTGTTTCTTTGATATGTGTTGTGATGAAAGTTGAATGCTTATAATGGACCTTTATATCTCTATAATGTGGGAAGGATTGGAGAGGTTATCTAAAATTTGAGTGGATGAATATTCACATATAAAAACACTTCTTGTGGTTTATATAGTTATGGTTGGATCCTAGAATATGGTTCTCCAACCCTCAAATAAAAATCACCCACTAAATAATGCATAAATGACATGTTATGACCAATTAACTATGTTATAAACATAATTCATATTTTATCACTTACTTTTAATATAAAATAAATATAATACATGATAAAATAATGTATTCAATGTGACTCATAATTCCTATAAATATTAAATGAACCTTGAAAAATAAAATAATGTTCATTCATATAATATTTTTTCAATGCATTTTATGTGAACCTTGTGAATAATTTTAATAAATAAATTCACCTCCAATAATTGTATACGAAAATAATGTAGAATTTATTTATTCCTTGTGAACATATATTCTAAAACATCCCTCAGACCCCCATAGTGGTTCCTACCATGTCCTATACATCTATTCACCAACAGAGGCCAGAACATTGAGTATAATAATCTTGGGATCCCCTTGGCCCTTATAATGATATAATTTAATGTTATCCACATTCCAAAAAATAGATCCTATCAAACCCAAAAGGTCCCTAAAGAGATAAGTATAATTCATAGAAATAAAAACCTTTCCTGTGAACACCAAATGTGTAATATGTTATCTTTTCCATATGATATCTCATAAAGTGGTATTCTCGCCTAATTCCATCATCCATACTTGATTTATTATTAATTGATGTGGCCGGATGTGTTTACCTTCTTCTATCATGGAAATTGATTTTTTAAAGGAACTTCCATCCATATCAACTAAGACAAAGATATCACTACCTTTTTTACACCAAAAACATCTATCTAGACTATTTAATCAATGTCATACCACAAATGATGTACCCAACACAATCTAACTCAATAAGGGATCGATTCAATAGTATTAATCTAAAATAAAATTAAAAAAATGAAATAGTATACCCTAATAATCATCTCTAGTCAATATATGATTACACATGTTCATAGATAGGAACTAATGATTACACATAAAACAAATGGTGTTATTATTGAAAGGTTATTCCCATTAATTTCATCTACACGAGATCACCATGTGATAACTTCATGAGAATAATACTACGTGATCATGATCCCCCAGCACTATAAAATCCCAATTTTTCACTCAGTTATGGATCCATTAATTTTTTGTCTAAATCTTTACTTAAGACGTAATATGGATGCTTAATGAGTTAGAAAGAGTTTTGAGGGTGTCTGGTGCTTTTTTGGAGCTCGAAACATATTTTTTGGGAAAATAGGTCAAGTCACATATGATACACACAGTTAGATCATGGTTTCCCTAACCGTGTGAATTGTGTTTTTTCTAATAGATCCACCTTGCATAGTTGGTTCTCTTCCGTGTAGACTAACCATGAGTATGCCCCTTTTATCTAGGTACCCATGCATGGCTTGCACACAGTTTGATCAAACTGTGCAGAGGATTTTATTTTGGGTAGAACCATCTCGCATGGTTTTTCTAGGGTTTGATTAACCGTGTGGAAAAATAGTATGGAGGCACATACAATGGGTAAATTTCTAGTGTTTCCCTTAATGATCAAACATCACCCCCTTCTTCCCTAATATCTGAAAAAGTAGTATCATTCCCATTTCCTCTCGTTTTGGAGATTTTTGAGGTCCAAATATATTGATCAAGAGATCTTAGTTTTCCGACATCCAATCAAGCTTCCATTCGTCACATCAGATGTGCAATGGTATGTAATTGATTCCACTTTATAAGTTCTGCATCTCTCATTCTCTCAACCTAGATATCATCATTTGATAATTTTTCATGATTTCATAGATCTACTCAGATCCAAGAAAATTCAAGGGACAATACCAAAGGAGTAGAGTCGTACAATCCTAATATGGGTGGCCTATAACTCATCCCTAAAGTTCTGTTGATTTTGGAGTATTATTTTTGGGCCCCACTGATTTCATCATATTCCATTTCTTAAATTTATATTCCATGATTATACATTTCAGAATCATATGGTTGTTCTTTTTCCAAATATGTGATTAGTTGTTATTAGTTACACCCATAACTCAATCTGCCTCATGTCGGATGTTATTCCATATTTGGGATTTTCATGTTTTGGCTGGTTTGAGAAACCTTTGGTGTTCTATTTCATTAACATCCATATGATGAGACTTCCTATAAAAATGGCTTATTGTTTTTTTTAGAATTTTATAATGGAATGTACCATTTATGATCACCACTGGACCCGCCAAGGATAGTTCTTCAAATTGATTATTAAATGTGAAATGTGAAATGGGGAATATACCAAGTATATAACTTGGCCTTATTAAATAAGATTTAATAAAGGTTACATGTCTGCTAAATCCTTTTCCGTATTTATGGAAGGATGCAGAGTGAACCTCTGTAATTGAATATGCCTTAATGGTAAATTGAGACTTGATTAAATGGCTTCCATGATACTTGGCCAATCCACACTAAGGGAAGACAAGGCCTGAAACTAATGAATTAAAAATTTATTTCAATTTCAAATATTCATAGACTAACTCATGATTGACATGGATTCGGAGAGGATAGTAACATAGATATCGTGAACCCCATTTTGATTCAAGGATGTGGTGTTCTTTGGATTACACCAACCTAGACTGCAGTTCATGCCTTTTTTTCAGAATCCTAGTATACTACCATAGTTTCCTTTACATTATTACGAGATACCTCAAATAAAATACTTGGATATGGAATTTACTAGTAGGTTCCATTGTCAATTCCCATAGGGCCCATTCCTTACATACCCTCATTTAACCTTGGTCGATCATTTTGGACTCGGTAAGAGCTTTATTTTGTAATTACTTGGATTACTCTCCTTGGATTGCACTCATACCCCATAGCTAGACTTAGATACCAATGAGTAAGAATTATGCGAGTCCAACATTACCTTGGTTATTACCTTGAAAATCCGTCACCGGTTGTCATTTTTAGGTTTCATTGTTACATCTTGGGAACATCACAACTTATACTATCACAAGTTGATGTCAGTGTTGGCTATGCCTCACATGGCTAATTAACATTAAATGGTAATTAATTAATAATTTAGCTAGATACATTTTCAGACACCAGAAAAGGGATAAAGTAGGTAATTGGGTATTTAGTAATAATTTATTGTATTATTTACTTAATATATACATTCATGAATACTACTATATTCCATTACATGGACTGGATGATATAGATACAATTGGTAGTGGCCCCCTGATATTTATCTAACACCCTCTCTAGGAACCGTTTGTTACCCGGAGTAGATTACATGATAGTAGGTCATGAAAAAGAGAAGATTAAACCATTGAACTATTGATTGTTTGCTGATATGTTAGAGATTGATAGTAGAAGACTATGTTGGATCTCACTATTCCTATAGTAGTATTTATTTTCCTTTACCTTGTGCAACATGTTATGTATATTGTATTGTATTCATGTTTTCCATTTTTCTAGTAACATGACATTACATCATCATTGTATCATTTGATAGAGTTATTGTAATTCTCATTTATCTAATGCATCAGTTTGCTTCAACTATTTATTTATATTTTATATTTCTTCCACTGATTACTATTTATTTATATTCCATCCTCTATGCTAAACACTGCTAATAAGGGAATAGTCTCCCCATGGACACACCCTTGGACCTTGTTTTAAGTTTAAATCCTCTGGCGTTCATGGATATGTGCTTGAGGCCATGTGGCCCATTAGGCTTAGGGCACCCGTTAAGTGGCATCCAGTTCCAGGACATAACAATCATGTATCATAACTAGTCTCTTTTCTTCATTTACTATTTCGGGATAATATATTAGAGGATATGAACGTTTATAACTTGGTCATAATCCTTTCTTGGGCGTCGCAAACCCATGTTTGAGGTAAAAACCATGTTTATTAAACTATAATTGTTGCTCTTATTTTGCGTACTAAAGTTGATATTATTTCATTGTTTGGTGCCACAAAAGATGTCTGGTGTTGTTTATTATTACTATGTCTGAGGATTTTATTTCACCCTTATCTGGATGATATGAGAGCATAGAGAATTGTTTATACTTGTTTATAGGTGCCTAGAATACACATTCAATGCAAATTATCATGCCATATAGGTTCATTCCACTAGCATGCATTGTCTTATATGCTTGTCATTGTTGAGTGATGTTGTGATTGTTGTGTGTACTTGTATTAGTCTTGGATTTGATTGAGTTATTTCCTATTTTAATTCATGAGGTGTATGGGCCCTAATGGGTTGGGATGAGTAATTTACCAAGTCAATCCATTGTGTTATAAGTATGTGGGTGTCATTTCTGGTGATAGATGTATGGGAACTGATTCATTGAAAATGGAAATCTATTATAATGTGAATATTGAAGTAAAAAAATGAATTAGTTGCACATCCATATCCAATGTTGTCACTTTTATCAAAGGAAAAAAATTGAAGCTATAAATTAACTGTAAAATTACATGAAACATATACTTGAGAAATTACCGATACCTAGCCGTATATGTGGGTAGTTTGGGGAAGTATGCCTAGGGTAGTGAGTTTTCATTCATACATATTCCACTAGTTATGCTAAATTAGGCATATATGATTGTTCTGTGGTCGGTGCATGGCATTTGTAGACCAAATCTACCACGAAATCCTCGTGTAATTAAATAGGGAGGTGGTGAAGATCGTGCCCCATACATGGTCATCCCTGAGCCGACAATCTTACTGTTAGGATTCCCATATGATGCACCACCTGTTTTACCTGATTCAAGCACCGACGCCCTAGTCTGTGATAGTTTCCTAAGCCTATATTATTCCATGCTTGGGTGCTTCACTGGTTTCACCTATGATGTCTAATTAGACCTGTGAGTTCCTACAGCAGAATCCTCTTACTTTTTTAGGGTATGGTTGTTTTTAAGATACTGAGTCTTAGGTAGTGGACATTAGGTATATCTTTGAGAATCTAGAAACTCCTCCATATTTGAGATTCAAGCATTATGCGTATATGCTTCGGGATTCATCCAACCATTGGTGGGATTTGGTTACACTGGTTGGTCATCATTAGGGCATGTTATAGGTTTACTTCAAAACTGCATTATATTATTATATCTTTCCTTAGGCACTGAGAGCTGACAGATCAAGAGTGTTCATGCATCTCGTGTATATTTCTATGTATGTTATGTAATATTAAACACATTTCACTATTTTTTAGATTTTTTCCCCACTTATATCTGGTGATGAGATTTCACGTTCTAGAAGTTTTGAGGATGGGCCCCAGTATGTTATCTGAACTTGGTTGAATGTCTTTTCCCTACCTACAATTTTTGAAATAGTTTATTAGGCCCTTATAACTAAGAATAAACTGAGGGAAAGTATGATTATTGAGTTTAGAGGGTCAGAGTCGTGATAGTCTAGTAGTTCTTTTGGTCGCAGAAAACGTTCCCTTGAGGTTTTTTCTCAACGAAGTGGTAGCTAGAGTATCTTGTTTGATAGATCTGTGGTGTGTCCTCTGTATGGATGACCCAGGAATAAAAATCCCCAATGCGATAGATATTGTATGGAGTTTCGGGCTTGCAGTCGTTTAGTTCATCTTCAGTATTTCTGCATTACCATTCCACCTGATTCAAGTGGAAATGGACCAGCATCCACTCCACCTTCAGGATCAAGATTTTTTATGCCGCGTCAAACAGGGAGTTTGAATAGTACTCGCAGGTCTGCATGATGAGGCGGTCGTGGTCATGGTTTTCCTACACCTGATCACTAGAATTTCCAGTGAAGCAATCATGATCTTTGTAGTCCATCTATTGCATAGGGCTGATGATTTGGTTAATTTCCTGATTTACAGCCGACACCAGAGGATCAGGCTGCAGGGCCATCTATAGTATGTGGTATTATTATAGTATCCTACACTATTGTTTATACATTGTTTTATATTGGTTCTCCCAACACTATTGTTTATATACCTTCCATGGAATGTCTCGAACTATACATACAGTTACACTATGGTGTAATGTACTACAATACATAGTTGGAAATACGAACTGAGGGTATATGCCAGTGCAGGTATTGTCCCATTGTGGTTGGTAGTTACCCTTCTCTTATGGAATAAATTTATTCTCAAGATGAAGGGATTTGATGTCATTCTCGGGATGTACAGTTTATTCCACTATCATGCCTTTGAAGACTACTATTTCTAAAGGGTATCTTTTACGTCACCATAAGTTAGCAATAATCTTTTCAAAGGTTAGCGGGATGTCCTGCATAGGAGAGAAGGACTGAATCATTGTAGTCTAGGTGAAGTGACTGCCCAGATTTCAAATCATTTCATCGTGGTTCATGGTTTTCTTCAAATTGATATCCCTCTAGTAGTTGATCATTTTTAGGAAAGTCTTTCCTAATGAATTTTTTGTCTTACCTATAAAGTGTATGGTAGAGTTTACAATAGATCTTTTTCGAAGAGTATATCAAATCTATGTTCCTCCATATAAAATGGCACCTACTGAGCTTCAAGGGCTCCTGCGATAGATAAGGGACCTATAGGCCAAAGGCTTTATATGTCCAAGTACATCCTATTTGAGTTCACACATGATTTTTTCTAAGAAGGAGGATGTAACTCTTCATTTATGCATGGATTAGATAACTTTGGACCAGCTTACAGTTAAGAACCGGTATCCACATCTTTGTATAGATGATTTCATTGACTTGATACAAGGATAAATGGTTTTCTCTAAGAGCGATCTGATATTTCATTATCATCAGGTGTGAGTCAGACCATCATAAATACCTCATATGGGTTTTTGTAGAATGTATGGTATGTGTGATTATCTTGTTAGGTCGTTTGGTATTATGAATGCACCTACCATTTTCATGGCTTTTATGAAAAGGGGTTTCCACCCCTATTTGGGATCTTTGGACATGGTCTTTGTGGGAAATATCTTGTTGTATTCTCATACGCATAATGACTATGCAAAATATCTTGAGATCATCTTGAGTACACTGAGATAGAATCAGCATTATGCTAAGATTTCACAATGTGACTTCGTGATCGACAATGTCAAATTTTTGGGTCGTATTATCTCAGAATAATGAGTTTCTCTGGACCCTGAAAAGGTTAGAGTTTTTGTTTTGTGTGAGAATCCCATGAACATATTTGATATCAAGAGTTGCTTATGGATTTATAGATATTAAGGGCGTTTCATACATGGATTATCATGTATTTCATCACCTATTACTAGACTTACAAAGAATTTTTTCATGTTCCTTTAGTTAGAATCATGCGAGAAAGTCTTTATGAACTGAATGAGAGGCATGTCTCATCACCGATTCCGATTCTTCGGAAACCTTTAAAAGGTTATAACATCAACTACAATTCATCAATCATTGGCCTAGGAGTAGTGTTGATGCAGGATGACAAAGTATTTTCGTACTGATCTCGGTAGATGAGGATTAAGAGATAAATTACCTAGCCCACTACGTCAATCTAGTAGCAATTGTGCATACCTTACATTACTGGAGACATTATAAATTGGGTGAGCTCTGTGTGGGGTACACATATCACAATATCCTCAAGTAAATCTTTTCACATCTTGAATTAAACCTCATATAGTAGATATGGGATGAATATATAAATTCCTTTGATTTTGAGCTTGCCTATATGCTTGGAAAGGTCAATGTGGTCGCTAATGCACTAAGAGAGAAAACCCAAACACAGGCCACACAGGAAACCAGTGATGAATAAAAGCTAATGGCCCTCTTTTCTGAACGTCATCTGGACTTTCATGATATTCACGAGTAGTATTACCTCTCAACCAAAATAGTTACATATTCCCTCCTTGACAAGGTAAAGTGTAAGAAGTTTTGAAATCTTGAATGATTGGTTCTCTAAGAGAGTATATCAAGAGATAACCCACATTCAGATTAGTCCATGGATAGAGATAACATCTTACATCTTTGTGTACATATCTGTGTTTATAAGGATATGAGAGATGAGTTGATGAAGGAGTCCCATGCTTCTCAGGGGGTAGTTTATCAAAGAATATCAAAGGTGTATCGAGATATGCGATGCTAGTATTGATGACCTAGAATGAAACTTCATATTTCAAGCTTCATCACTAGGTTTTTTACCTATCAGTAGGTTAAAATAGAGATCCAAATACCTACAGGCTTGTTACTACAACTTCTTGTCCCTGAATGGAAATGAGAAGATGTTTCAATGGATTTTGTAGTCATCTTACCTAGGTCATTGAGGGGTAGGGATGCTATTTGGTTCGTCATTGACCAACTAACGAAATTATCCCACTACATTTATTTATGCAGGAGTTTCTCAGTTGATGGTCTGGGAAGATTAAATGTCTACAAGATCGTACGACTACATGGGGTTCCATTTACTATAGTTTCATATCGGGATTCTTGTTTCACTTCACGGTTCTGGAAAGGTTTGTAGAAATCAGTGGGAACTCTGGATCATCTAAGCATAGATTTTCACCCTTAAATAGATGGACAATCGGAATAAACAATAGAGGTTCTAGAGTATATTCTCCAAGAATGTGTACTTCATTTCCGCAGTTCATGGGATAAGCATATCGATCTTGTCGAGTTTTCTTATAATAACAGTTTTAAGGTGACAATTGAGATGAATAATTTCATGCCTTATATAGTACGCCATGCCATTCACCATTATGCTGGATAGAGGTAGGGGAGGTAGCCCGACTAGGTCCTCATCTCGTTCAGGAGACTTTAGAATAGGTTCAGATGATCAGGAAGTGTATGACTACTTCTCATTCTAGTTAGAAATATTATGCCAATCGTCATCGATGACCTCTTGAGTTTGATGTTGGTGATCGTATTTTTCTTCGGGTATCACCCAGGATTGGGAATAGAAGGATAAGGATGTATGAAAAGCTTTCGGCTCATTATGTTGTGTTGTTTGAGATTCTAGAGAGATTCGGGCCGGTAACCTATTTGTTTCTACTACAACAAAGGTATCAAGCCATGAATAGCATCTTTCATGTCTCGTATCTTCACCAATAAATTGATGACCCGCCTCATACCTTAGATCATAAGGATTTTGTGTTTGATGTTGTGCCTCCATTGTAGAATATCTAGTATGTATCGTTGACTAAAGCAAAAAAGGCTCTCTATGGAAAGTCTGTCACTTTTGTAAGGGTCTTATGATAGCACGACCATGTAAACGACGTGACATGGGAGCAGGAAGCTGATGTAGGTTCTCAATGGCATTAATTGTTTTCAGACACTATTCCCTTGCCCTTGGAAGGAGAAATTGGCGGTGAGTTCTTTAATGGGGGATTACTGTAAGAACATAATTTTTCACTCATGTATGGATCTTTTAATATTTAGTCTATATCCTTACTTTGGACCTAATAAAGATGATTAATGAGTTGGGAAATGTTATGATGGTGTCTGTGGATAGTTTGGAGCTTGGAACACCTCTTTCTCAGAAAACAGAACATGACACATTGTTTTTGCATGGTTAGATCACAATTTTTCTTAACTGTGTGGATTTTGTTTTTTCGAACATAGCCACCTCACATGGTTGACAGATGGCTTTGTGGTCTAATCGTGTGAACAACCATTTTATAAGGATCCTATTCATGGGTTTCTCATGGTTTCATCAAACCATGCAAAGGAAGTTATTTCAGGAATAACCATCACGCATGGTTAGCGATGGTTGGAAAAACTGTGGAGAAAAACCGTGCATAGGCTGAAACATTGATTAAATTATTAGTTTTCCCCTTAATGATCTATTTACTCTCATTTTATTCCCTAATTTGAGAACCAATAGGATTAATCCATTTTAATATCATTTTAGATCTTTTTTATGCCAAATTTAGGTATCAATAGATCTACATCATCTTTCATCTGATCGAGCTTTCGTTCATCTAGTTGGATGCGCAACAGTATTTACTCGAGTCCACTTTAGATGTTATTATTCTCTCTTTATCTCGACCAATATATTTTCATGTGTGTGTTTTTCACTATTTTTTAGATCTACTCTAATCTAATCAGAATAAAGGGCCAATACCAGAGGAGAAGTGTCATACAACCCTAAGGTTTTTGGCCTATAACTCATCCTTAAAGTTCGTTGATTTTGGAATATTTGGGTGGGGCCTACCGATTTCATCGGAAGTCGTTTCTTAAATATGCATTCCATGGGTATACTTGTTAGAATAGTATGGTTATTCTATTTCTTAATATGTGATTATATGTTATCAGTTACACCCACAACACAATCTACCTCATGTCGAATGTTATTCGATATTTTGGTTTTGGTAGTTTTGGTATGTTTGAGCCACCATTCGAATGTGAATTTACTTGACCTCCCAAAAGACGTGCATTCCTATAATAAATGTCTTTTTGTTAAGGATAATTACATAATTTAAGGTACCATTTATGCACACCACTTGACCCACCTAAGTTAAGTGATTCAAATGTATTTGTAATGTGACATGTGAAATGGTAAATATACAAGGAATATAACCTGGACATATTAAATGAGATTGAATAAAGGTTACATGTCCATAGAACCCCTTTCCATATTGATAGAAGGTTGCATAGTAAACATCAATAATTGAATATTACTTAATGGTTAATTGAGACTTGATTAAATGGTTTCAATGATACTTGGACAATCTACACTAATGGAAGAGATGGATTGGACCTAATGAATGAATACATGATTTCAATATCAAATATGAATGGATAGAATTGAAATCACCATTGATTTTGAGAGAAGAGTGCCTTTTGTCTCAAGAACCCATTTCAAATTCAAGGATGGTGTTTTCTTAGGTTGAGACCCAGTAACACTCTAGTTGCTTTATATTCCTATGATACGTAGTAATCTACCATTGGGTCCTTTACATTATTATAGTATACCTCATATACACTCCTTGGATCCATCATTGACTATAAGGTTCCATGTTCAAATACCCAAGGGCCTATGTCCTTTATTAGACCCATTTGACCTAGGTCAAACACATTGGACACAGTAGGCACCTTATTATGGAATGACTTGGATTACGCTACGTGGATTACACTCTTACTCCTTAGCTTGAATCAGATATTACTAAGTGAGAATTCAGTATAATCTATGTTACCTTGTATTTTACCCTGGAACTCCCTAAAAAATTATCATTTTTTGGTTTCCTTGTTATATCTTTGGACCTTCACTACTTATACTATCCAGAGGTGACGTCAATGTTGGCTATGCCTCCCATGACCAATTAACATTAAATGGTACTTACATAATAAGTGAACCGGTTACTTTTTCAGACATTAGATAAGGGATGAATCAAGTACATGGGAATTTAGTAATAATTTACTATTTTATTTACATTATATACGAATACATGCACACAGCTATATTCCATTACACGCGTCTGATGTTGTAAACACCATTGGTTGTGGCCCACTAATATTTATCTCACACCCTCTTCAAGCTCCACATGGTACTCAGAGTAGATTACATAACTCCAATTGTTGACAAAGGGGTGAATATAGCTTCGAAAACATGATTGTTTTTTGATAGGATTGACTTGATAGCAGATGATTAATTTGCACCTTAGGATTCGTAGAGTTGTATTTGTTTTCTTTTACCTTGTGGAACATGATGTGCCTATTTTATTTTATCCATGTTTTCTAGTTTTCACGTAACATGGCATTACATCATCATTGTTTAAGTTGAAACATTTATTGATATTCTTGTCTATATTTTTCATCATTTTTCTCCCCCTATTTATTTATATTATATAATGATTTCGTTGATTACTATTCATTTATATTCCTTCCACTAGGCTACACTCTAATAATGTCGAAATATTCTTTCCATGGACCCACCCTATCCCCTCACTGCTATTCAGCAGCCATTGGAATTAGGGGAGATGCACTTTAAGCCATGTGGCCCACTGTTCATGAGGAACCCGTTAAGTGGCATCCAGGTCGGGGACGTCACAAATACCTTATTGTGAAATATCTTTTGTGTCCAATTAGTATGATATATCTAGAACATTGGACATATGTTCAAGATTACCATCATGGGGTCTTTAGGCTGTCACTACAACCTTTAATTTCAATAACCTATTTAATATTACATTTAATCTGAGGACATTAGCTTAAATATAGATGAAACATTAGTATCAACAATATTATGGCAAGGAAAGATCATGTTTATATAAAACTATATACACATAACGGTAATAAAAGTACATACATGAGTTGGGTCTATGGAACCCACTTACAACACATATATTTCTAATGAAAATGTTCTGATATTCATGGAGAACAAGAAGATACCAATATAGGAATTATACTTTAGATTCCTCCAATAATGATGTTAGATAATTAATTTTAACTTAATTCATCAATGAGGAAAGAATTATCAATTTGAGGAAATTAATTTTCATAAATTATTTATAAATTATATGTGAAAAGATCCTCTCATTGAATAATATGAGTTTGTATCCATCCAATTCTGAGGATTCAATCCAAATAAACCAATGAAAAAAATTGGTGAATATCTTGACTACATATAATACACACTACAAACTTCAAGTGATATCAGATAGGTCACATATTAATTTTTAATAATTTATTACTTGATGATTAATTTTAACATTTGTTTTGTTATTTTTTTCATTTTTTTATTTCTTTTATCAGAATGTTGAAATAACATGATTGTTTAGTTTCATATAGGCATGAATGGGTAAAGAGTAGATAAAGAATGCTCAAATATTTCATCATAATGTGATGACTATTCTTTCATGATGGCATTGATACAAGACATTTAGCTAATAAGTACAAACAATCAATCCATGGTGGACTATGAAAGTACATGTTACATCTATCATGAAATGTGTGGGAGAATGGTATATGGTGTCATTACACACCATGTACAGACAACCATTCGGAAAAAGTCTTAATAGGGTTACATAGTGTGTATCCTTGGTACCCATTTTATATCATCACACGATTTTTCCAAATGGGAATCACCGAAGTTGGGTTGTCAAAGAACACAAAATATAATCAATTCACATTTTGTATTTACTAATTAACAAGAAACATGGTCCATAATTGATTATAAGGTGTATATCTAGTATACAATCCATTTAATACATAATATATCATGTGAAGTACATGTAGACTCCCAAGAAATGCTGTTAGGATTTCCAAAAATAGAATATATGGCATGTATCTAGTTGTATATGTCATGGAACTCATACCCACTAATGTGAGCTAGATTCCAAGATAGGAGTATTGTGTGATTAAAATATACAGGGTGGAAAATATTTTATATAAATACCAATCTACAATGAATGTATCTAGTTTTACACAACACTTGATATGTTATTTCCTACAGATTACATGCTGAGTGATTTTTAGAGGGTCGTGAGGAATTACATGCTTAAATTTATTATTTTTTATATTATTATAAAGATAAAAATTTGTATTTTTATCATGCACACCATGTACTTCATGGGAATCACCAACAATACACATTGTGTATATTCATGTTATGTCATGTGGTCATATATATTGTTCATATTATATGGTTTAACCCACAAAACATCATTCCTTGTAATATTATGAACTGATCTATAGAAATACATGTTGTGTGAGTATACCGTACAAGAAAAGGACCATATATATGGAGTAATTCACATGTTATTTGACTAATAGTTCTCATCATGCAAGAAAGAAGGGTAGTCATTGTTTTTCCTTCATCACATGTGAAACTAACAGAATCTAGAGCCACTCAACTTGTTCCCTGTACCCAGTTCGCCAAATGACCTCAAGCATAATTACCCAAACGCCAGAGGCTACCGACTTCCATTGAGGGACTTGATGAGTCATTGGGGGAAACTATGCCATCATTTGGTATGGTATACAAGGGAGAGGAAATAAAATCCAATAGATTAAGTAGTAAACTGCATACAATAACTGAAACTAAACAGTGGCAGCAATGAATATATAGTAATGGTGATAATAATCCAGTAGGTATAAGTATCAAGGAAAGAAGCAAACACAACAACGTGCTGAAATACAACTGAGAAAAATTGTACGAAAAGTAAACAACAACTCCAGCAACATCACATGCCTATGCTCGATTCAATGCTCTCTAGCTCCAACCAGCAATCATGTACCTGAAGTAGAAGGTCCACATTCCCTATCCACACCTGCAACCATATAACCAGTTTGGGATGAAAAAAAGGACCCAAATTGGGTGTGATTCTAATCCCAGTGGGCAACCAACACGAGATCTGTGACCTACTGTCCGTGATAAATATTGAAAAAGTAATGGAAATAAATGCAGGAGAGAAACATGAGTACACTAAAGTAAAAAATCCTACAAATATCCATCCACATTCATTTATTAATTTAATCCAATCATTAAATTATCAGCCAAGGAATCTAGAAAACAACTCAATTTTCCAAAGGTATAGAAAGTAACACAACCGGTATCTAAGCAGACTACCTAAACAACCAGAAGTACAAAACCCACGCTAGTTCTTTTGATTGGTGGACTCATCAAAACCAACCAAAAAATATTCACACTAACTCTCTGGGTGGCTCACACTAGAAGACTTTTCTAGTTAAGTAAACATAAAAATGCACAGACACTCTGGTAAGCTCTCACCGTCAATTCCCCTACGGTCTTGCAACGACATCTATAGACTATCTAAGGAAGCCCTTAAGTCTAATTCCCCTAGTAGTATCCATACATAACTAATGACACTCTGATGATGAAAAGAGTCCAATTCTCATAGGTCCTTCGAATGATACTAACTTATAACCGACTATCTAGGGAATCCCTTAATCTTTAATTCCTTCTTTAGTCTACCGCATCAGGTTCACACAGCCCTGAGCAGTCCAGTCGTGTGTAATCAACTGTCCGTAGCACTAAGTAAGTTCAAAAAATTCTTGTATAATAGCTACAATGCATCTAAAGCATATAAACAGTAGGCAATACATGTAAACAGTTATATCAAGGCAGGCAATCAATGCAACGAGGTCTTCCCCGCAGGAAACCTAATCCAACCAGTGATAAACAACCAAAACAAGGGAAAAACCCATGGGGTAATACTCAAACAAGCTAACAATAAAACAATATTCATATAATAGCCACAAGAAAACAGACAATATAAGGCAGATAATAATGCAGGATCAAAACTCTAACCCGTGATACCTGATACATGGTTATCCAACAATTTTGAACAAAAGCTCAAAGACATTCAACATAAGGCAAAAAACCACCTACCTCGATCCTAAGAGATTGATATATTTGATCCTCGGCCCGTGAATCTGCCTATAACAGAGTAGATATGCAAAAACATCTAAAACGTTCAACCTCAAATAACTCTCATAAGAGAAAGAATCTAGAATCATGGCCAAAGAAGAACCTAGAACTCTCTGCTGGGATTCTATTTCAACTGATGGTGTTCGATTCGGATAACCAGTGATGGAGCAGTGGCTTGAACAGGATCAGAAGTCGTACCTCACTCTCAGTTAAAGAAGCTGGAGAAGAAGAAGTTTCTAGGGTTAAGACTCAACCCCGGTCCATTTAATTAAAATAAATAAATTAAAAGGCATGTACTTTTGGAGTACACGTCCTGTAATATGATTTTCCATACTCCACATTATGAAGAATCCACATCACCCCTACATGGCCATGTGTGTGGCCATGGCATGACCAACACACGGCCTCGAGTGGCCTCAAACTACATGTTGTGTACTCATAAAGTACATGTTGTGTACTTAGAAATTTTTCATATTCACCCAATCTTCCCAAAAACGACCATAAAAGGAAAAAAATACCTGAAAAGAAGGTCCGGGTTCTTACAAACTTCCCCATGAAAGAAATTTGTCCTCGAATTTCCATAACAAGATGGCCAAGAAGAAACCTCGAACAACTCTGGCCACTGTGATTGCATATCAGCATCCCTCCCCGAAGTCTCATCTTGTACACGGTCGTGCTTCCATAGCATCTGTACCAGAGGAACGGACCGGGCATGGAGTACCTTCGCACTATGATTAGAAATCCTGTTAGGATGTTCCTAAAATGATGCATCTTAATCCAGATCAACATCCTTGGGTTAAAAAGCATGAGACAAGTTTGATAAATAGCGCCGAAGATGAGAAACATGGAAGGCATCGTGCATAGCCTTGTACCTCTGAGCTAACTGCAACCAATAAGAAACCATCCCTACTCTTTCCAGAATCTCAAACGGCATGACATATATCGGTGAAATCTTGCCCTGTCTTCTGACTCACTTGTGTCCCAACCACAGGGTAACACGTAGGAGAACCTGATCTCCAACCTTGAAATCCAATGGTCATCTCTGCTGATTAGAAAAATATTTCTACCGAGACTGTGTAGTATGCATCCTCTTCTGAATCAACTCCAACTTTTATGTGGGCTCCTGAACAAGATGAGGTCCTAGCATAGCTACCTCTCCTGCCTCCAGCCAACACAATGGTGATCGGCACAGCCTACCGTACAAAGCCTCATAAGGTGCCAACTGAATAGTTTCTTGAAAACTATTATTGTAGGCAAACTCCACTAGAGGTATATGTCTCTCCCAAGATCCTCCAAAATCAAGGATGCATTCTCTTAGCATGTCCTCAAGAACCTGAATCGTGCACTCTAATTGGCCATCTTTCTGGGGATGTTAATTTGTAATAATAAGTACATGTGTACCCAAATCCCTCTATAGCTCTTGCAAGATATGTGGCATGAAGAGGGCATCTTTATCTGAAATTATAGTACATGGAACCCCATGAAAGTGTACAATCTCACAGATGTACAACCTTC
Organism: Viscum album; assembly: GCA_963277665.1. NCBI lineage: Eukaryota > Viridiplantae > Streptophyta > Magnoliopsida > Santalales > Viscaceae > Viscum > Viscum album. The sequence goes on from OY728119.1 coordinate 2,130,226,941, forward strand.
CAAGCTCATCAACACTGAAGGTATCCTTTATCGAGAAGAAGTGAGAAACCTTCGTGAGCCTATCAATGACAACCCATACCGAGTAATTCCCTTGAGGCGATCTCGGTTACCCTGTCACGAAGTCCATCACGACATCATTCCACTTCTACTCGGGAATGGGTAGCTGCTTTAAATTCCATGGTGTTCACTGGTGCTCCGCCTTCACCTGCTGATAGGTGGAACACCTCATGGAAAAACCAACAACATATCTATTCATACATGGCCACCAATACTGGCAGTGTAGATCACGATACATCTTGGTGATGCCAGGATGAACAACCCAAATCGTGCAATGAAAGTCTCACATAAGCTCCTAATATATATCTGCTGGCACCCATACGCATCACTGGAAATGCTAGATCTCACCCTCACCTACGGTCCTTACAGGAAGAGGGTCCTCTCCTAAAATTTTTCCCGTAGGACTATGACTTCAGAATCTAATAGATGCCTCATTAGAACTGGGTCAAGAAGGGTAGAGGTAATTTCTACAGATGAATGAAAATTCTGACCCTATCTATCGTATACCTCCAAATGAATTTTAGAGAACATAGCATTAAGCTGCCACTCACTACTGGCCTCCTAAACTGCATGTATCTGTGTCCTCCTGATCAGTGCGTCTTCCACAGCATTGCCTTTCCCAGGCATATAATCAAGATCAAAATCAAAAGACTATAGGTACTCAACCAACCTATGTTGTCTCAGATTCATGTCACGCTGCATGAATATATACTTGAGGCTCTTGTGGTCAGCATATCCCACAAAATTCTCTCTTGGAAGACAATGTCTCCAACAATTCAAATCATGCACAACTTCAGCCTTCTCCAGGTCGTGTGTAGGATAGTTCCTCTCATGTAGACTCAACTGCCGAGATCCATATGAAACAACACAATCCTCCTTCATAAGAACTGCTCTATGCCCGATGCCTGAAGCATCATAGAAAACTGTATAACTCTTGCCCAACTCCAGCAAAACTAGAATCGGTACAGAAGTCAATCTCCCCTTAAGCTCCTGAAAGGATGAAAAATAGGCTTTTGAACAAACATACTTCACCCCCTTCTTAGCCAAGACCTCCAATGGAGCTGCATACCTTGAGAAGACATGTATAAACCGCCTGTAGTAACCAGCCATCCCTAAGAAACTTCATACCTTGAAAACATTCTTCGGTTGCTCCCAGGTATCTAATGTTCTCACCTTCTCTGGGTCTACTGATACTCCTATCTCTTAGATGACATGACCCAGGAAGTGAATCTCGTCCATCAAATAGTGTCACATTGGGTGGTTATCATATAACCGATGCTCCCTTAGTGTACTCAAAATGATCTCAAGACGGGTAGCATGGTCGTGTCGAGTGTGAGAGTACACAAAGATATCGTCCACAAAAACAACCAAGAAAGAATCAAAGTATGGATGGAAAACTGTGTTCATTAGTTCTATGAAAACTGCTGGCCCATTCATGAGACCGAACAGCATAACCAAATACTCATACAGACCATACTTTCTTAGGAAGGTTGTAAGAGGTATGTCAGATGGCCTGACATGCAACTGATGATAGCTGGATCTCATGTCGATCTTTGAGAACACTCTGGATGCTAGAAGATGATCAAAGAGATCATCTATCCATGGAAATGGATATCGGTTCTTGAATTTCAACTGGTTTAGCTTCCGATAATCCACACAATGCCTAAGGGTGTCGTCTGCTTTCTTAGCAAACAGGACAGGAGAACCCCAAGGATAATTACTATGTCGGATGAAACCCTTTGCCTGCAACTCCACCAACATCTTATTGAGCTCCTTCAACTCAAGTGTAGCCGTCATATAAGGAGTAAAGGACAGCGGTGCCTCTCATGGAACAAGATCGATAGAAAAGTTTAACTCACGCTCTAGAGGCAACCCTGAAAAATCTCGTGGAAAGACATCCCTGAAACGATCCACCACTGGAGGAATGTCTAAATGTGAAGTCCCCTGGTCATCCAGATACAAACTGTCAATCTGAGCTATAACTCCTCCTATCCCATGATGGTCTGGTCCTGATCTACTCACCTAGACATTCCATTCGCCCTTGTGAAGAAATGATCCACCCTTTGGTGATGTGAAACTCCCCTACGATGATAGAAAATGACCAAGGCTGGGAAGGGAACTAACCATTCCAACCCGAGAATTACCTTATAACCTGTCATATCTAGGATATAGAGGATCTACAAAAAATTACACCCACCAACCTCAAGGAGGTAGTCTAAGCACTGACGCACCCTGGCAGTTCTAATCCCCAACAATGTGTCTAGTGTCAACATGACCTCAAGAGTATAAACAATAATTCTGAGGCTTTCCACAGTATGTACAGAAATAAAGCTATTATAAGCTCCTGTATCAAATAGTGCATAGGATAAAACTAAGGCTACTAAAATCGTACCTCAAACTGTAGAAGTTCCATGATCCTGCTCCTGATTAATCTTATCTACTATAAAGGTATGTCCTACACCGTGGCCCTGTGTAGCTGCCTATGATCCCTGATCTGACCCTCCCTAAGCCTGACCACTACGTCCACAGCCTCTACCCCGGCCTGAAATACCTGAAGAACTCTAGCCCCTAGTCTGCTGCGGAACTGGTAATCCTGATCCTATACGTGGAGTCGAAACTGATCCTCTTTCCCTAGGCACTAGAAGAAGAACCTTGCAGAAACACTATAGATGACCCATCTTGCCACAATATCAAAACTCCACTAGGTCTATCAGGCACTGAGGATTTTTATGCCCATTTGTTTCACACCGATATCACACCACTTGGTTACCAGAAGGAATATCTCGTCTACCAGAAGGAATACCTCGCTTCCTCGGGTCACCTCGTGTAGACTCTCGGTGGCGCTTTTTGCTATATATCTGAAACGAATCAGCCCTGGATGTTGAACTCCCCTGGTCTACAACTGCAGTCTCCCACAGATTTCTCTCCATGATAAGCCCCTAGTTGACTATCAGAGTAATAAAAGTCTACTGAAAGATGTTCACCTTTGATATGATGTCCGGTCTAAGGCCTTCCTCAAACATCCTTACTAAAAACAACTCGTCATTCCCCATAACATGAGTGAAACACCATAATTCTGTGAAGCGAGAATAATAATCCATATCTGTTAGTGTACACTACTGCAGGTTCATGAACTCTCTGGCTCTATCAGCCCTCAACGTCGCCGGGTATAATTAGTCATAGAACGTATGCCGAAACTTATCCCAAGACTTAACCTGTTGGTGCCCTACCTACGAAACTGCATCCCACCATCTCTTGGCGGAGTCTCTCATCATATAAGTCATGAGATTCACTCTTCTCTCGAGAGGCTTCTCCAGGTGATCGATGATGGATAGAATGGCCTCTAGCCATGATTCTGCAGCCTGTGGTCCTCCATCCCCTGTGAACGTGGGAGGATGTCGATGCTGAAAAACACAAGTCAACTCTACCATAGACGGGGAAGGATACTGAACAACATGGAAGATCTGCATGAATCTCAAGAAACCCTCTCTGAACTGAGTATCGACACTAGGGTCTGGAATCACTTCAGGTTCCATGTTCGGAATGATATGCGGAACTACTGGTAGTCCCTGATCTGCCATATCAGGCGTACGGTCACTTCCTGGTTCCTTACGTGCAACAAGAGGACGTCTTGGTGCCATAGCTCTGAAAGGTAAAAAGCACACCTCATATTCCGGATTAACAAAGACATTAAAACTGAAGGCACAAGAATGAAAAGGGAGAATAAGGAATTCATGTTGTGCAAAACATGACTACATGCGGTGCTCTTTCCCTACACGGTGTGTTACCTTAGGTCATTAACATGGGTGTGTACTTCCACCTGAATTGGTCGTGTAACACCCCAAATACACGACGTGTTGTCCTAACACACAAAGTGTACTTGAATCCACTTCCCTGTCTGAGTCCTTCTACATGGTTAAGTCACACGGCTCCTCTGAGACAAAACTACACGGCATGTTCAAGGAAGACACGTCATGTATTAGACATGCCTTACCTGGCTCATGTTGTTAGCGGAACGGCCTAACACATAGCCGACACTACACGATGTGTTCAAGAAAAAAAATGACGTGTACTAGTCATGCCTTACCTGTCTCGTGTTGTTAGCGACATGGCCTGACACATGGCCAACAATACATGGCGTGTTCTGGACGGACACAGCATGTATGAGGAATGGTAACACCAACCCGTGTTGTTCGTGACACGACTGGGTACCTAGATCAAACTACACGTCATGTGAGATTTAGACACGGTGTGTATGTGAGAAGATAACATGACCCGTGTTTTTCATGACATGTCGTGTACCAATTTCGTAATACGCAGCGTGCTAAACTAGTACACGGTGTGTTCCTAAAAGATTTTCCAGAACCCCGTGTTTTTTCTCACATAGTCAGTGTCACAGTTTAAAAACTACACGGTGTGTATTAATAAAATACATGCCTTGTATTCTGAATTTTTCTGGGTAGTAGATCAGAAACTTCACCGAAGCCCAGAAAACACAGAAAACAAGAGTTAAAGTCCCAAATTCCGATCCGTGAGGGCGCATACTCCTCGCGAATCAAATCATCGCATCAAAAAAATGAATACAACAAGTAAAAAAGTATAACAAACTCATGATCCACCGAATTCCGATCCTTGAGGGCCCATAACACCTCTAAGACCATAGTTTGGTATCTAGGATAAAGAAGCTCTTAACAAAGAATACCCTATCAACATAGCAGGTATTCCATCACATAATCTATCACAATAGCATGCATAGTATATTAAAAATTCTATCACAACAACATGAAATTTCTAATGCAATTTAGTTGGAATGGAAAAATGCATGACATGTGATTTTATAACAATTTCCAATATGATACATGAGATGGAAAACCATCATCTAATCGGGTAGCAAAAAAATAGAACCACATTCATATAAATAGTAACAGCACAAAACAAGTGCACCACCCAATAGTGAAGTCAATTAAACTATAACATTTGCAAAACCTTAAAAAAGAAATATTCGAGGTAACCTAGATTTTTCCCTGTACATGGGTTCTAGAACTCTCGGGCACACCTATTTACCATTTACCTATTCTATCATATCCATGTCTAATGTCTCTAAATAGTAAGTCAATAGAAAAGAAAATAAACCTAACCCTCTCATACCACATTGTAACGACACGAATTTGGAGCCCCTCAACTGGTTCCCCATACCTGGTTCTCCACATGACCTCAAACGCATTTCCCCAAATGCCAACAGCTATCTATTAGCAGCGAGGGCCTTGGTGAGTCATTGTGGAAACTATGCCCTCATTTGGTAATGTATACAACGGAGGGGAAATAACATTCAATAGCGGAAGTAGTAAACAACATACAATAACTGAAACAAAATAGCGGCAGTAATGAATATATTGTAATGGTGATAACGATGCAGTAGGTACATGTATCTATGTAAAGCAGCAAACACAACAATGTGATGAATTAAAATTGAGAAACAATGTACTAAAATTAAACCGCAACTCCATCAACATCGCAAGCCTAAGATCGGTCTTATGCTCTCCAACTCCAACCCGCAATCATGTACCTGAAGTAAAAGGGCCAAAATCCATATCCACACCTACAACCATGTAACCTGTTTGGGCCAAAAAGCAGGACCCAAACAGGGTGTGAGCCTAATCCCAATAGGCAACCACCACAGGAACTGTGCCCTACTGTTAGTGAGAAATATAGAAAAAATAATTAAAATAAATGCAGCAGAGAAACAGGAGTACAGTAAAGTAAACAATCCTAAAAATCTACATCCACATTCATTTATTAATTTAATCCAATCTTTAAATTATCAACCAAGGAATCTAGAAAATAGCTCTATATTCCCAAGGCATAGAAAGTTACACAACAGGTATCTCATCAGACTACCTAAACAACAAGCAGTACAAAACCCAATCTTGTTCTTTGGCTTGGTGGACTCGTCACAACCAAAAAAAATTATTCACATTGACTCTCTTGGTGGATCACACTAGAATACCCCTCTGGTCAAGTAAACATACAAAGGCGTAGACACTCTGGGAATCTCTTTCCATAAATTACCCTACGATCTTGCAACGATAGCTATAGACTCTCTGAGAAAGCACTTACGTCTAATTCTCCATATAGTGTCGATACGTAACTAAGGACACTATTAAGAAGCACAATGTCCAATTCCCTTCGTTCCTTCGAATGATACTAAATTATAACTGACACTCTTGGGAATACCTTAATCGCCAATTCCCTCTTTAGTCTACCGCACCAGGTTCACACAACCCTGAGCAGTCCAATCATGCGTAATCGACTGTCAGCAGCCCTAAGTAAGTTCAACAACTTCTTGGCTAATAGCTAAAATGCATAAAAATCATATAAACAATAGTCAATACATGAAATCATTTATATCAAGGCAGGAAATCAATGCAACGAGGTCTGCCTCACAAGAAACCTGCGCCAAACGGCGATAAACAACCAAAACAAGGGAAACACCCATGGGGTAATCATCAAACATGTGAAAAAGAAAACATTGTTCATCTAATAGACACAAGAATAAAATAAATCTAAGGAAGATAATAATGCAGGATCAAAACCATAACCTGAGATACCCGATACATGGGTATCCGAAACTTTTGCACAAAAACTCAAAGACATTCAACATTAGGAAACAAACCACCTACCTCGATCCTAGGAGATCTATATACTTGAACCTCGGCCCGTGAATCGGCTAGATATACAAAAAAATACAAATCGTTCAACCTCATATAACTCTCATAATAGATAGAATCAGGAAACATGGCCAAAGAAGAACCTTGAACTCACTATTGGGATTCTATTGCAAGTGACGGTGTTCAATTTGGATAACCGGTGATGGATCGGTGGCTGGAAAAAGATCTGCAGTCATAACTCTCTCTCGGTCGATGAAGTTGGAGAGGAAGATGTTTCCGGGTGTAAGAGGTGACCCCGATCCGTTTAATGAAAAAAAAGAAAGTACACAGTTTTTAATTTTGGAGTACATGGTGTGTACTAGGCTTTTCCGTACTCCGCATTAAGCAGCCTCCACATATCCCCTACATGGTCATGTGTGTGGCCATGACACGACCAGCACACGGCCTCGATCGGCATCAAAGTACACGGCATGTACTTAGAAAATTTCCTGATTCTCCTCTTTTTCCCAAAAACGACCAGAAAAGGAAAAACATACCTGAAAAGAAGGTTCGGGTTCTTACAACATGCTAGGATTATTAAAATATAGATGGAATTAAAATGTGACAAAAATATGCACAACTTATTCCCTATAATTAAATGCCTTGTATGAAATAATTTTAAATTAAAACAAATGTATCACATTTATTTAAAATTAAAGAAAATTAAAATCTAAATAAATATATAGATGGATAATTAAGATAAAATAATTAATTAATTAACAATTTTATTTATTTATTTAGTTGAAAATTTTATATTTAATACATAATTGACAAAAATTAATTCTATCTTGTTTAAATGGATATCCATTTCATAGATGTATAATCTTTTACGTGACGAACCTATGCGTGAGTTAGGTTTATATTTATCTTATGATTAAGCTAATATTTTCATAAATTTTATACTATAATTTTAAATTTTAAATCCCACCATCCTATTATTTTATTATAAATTTTCACATTTTTAGGTTTTTGTTTTATTTTCAACTTAATTGAAAAATTGCCAATTTTTTATTTTAAACATTCAAAATTTTCATCTATATTTTGGATATAATATTTTCTATTGATATTTAGTGTGTCAAAATTATTATTTTTAGCATTTTATACATGATGGGATTCATTTTATACTGTTGTATCCAAAGCTTAATCTATCATTTGGAGGGCCAAAACCAACTCATAATTAAATCCTTAAAATTTTTGCATGGATCTAGGAACATTTGAATATGGAACTATATTAAAATGAGGGTCTTCATAATGAATATATAATTTAACAGAGATATGTAGAAGGGTTTGGAGGAAAATTTTCTCTTCTATTACCAAGTGAGGTTCATTCTTCATAAATTCTATCAATTCATGGGAGCTTACTTCTTAGGAATATGAATAGTCACCTATGATTAATAATGTTTTCACTATAAAACATATATAACTCTTATATAATTAATACAATAGATATGAAATGTTTTGGAAAATGAACCAATAATTTTTTTACAACATTTAAGAAGACAATGGTCTGAAATTATTCTATTTATTGGGTCATCCACATGAATATTTCTTATAGAATGAATTTGAGCAGACTTTTTCACCACCAATCCATATATAAATATATCTATTCTTCACTTAAAAGGGTTATAAACTTGTGGGTATACATTTTTCCCATTTTAAGAATATTTTTTTATTTTAATTACTATAATCTTAGTTTTATATTAATATATTAATTTTTATTTTTCATATCTCTATTGTTCTATTTTTATTTTTATGTATTTGTCTCACCATTTTCCCATCTCATCTCCACTAAAAATGTAAAACTAAACTCATTGTTTATTCAATGGAGGGACTGGTGGATTGATTGAGTTTCTCATTAACAAATTTCATATCATCATTAAATTATTAGAAATTTTTTGTTGGTAAAAAATTTTGTGGTGAACATTGACATTGTTTCTCTATTGTCTGAATTCTTCTTCTCATTTATCATTTCCCTTCCCCTCAATATTTCTGATGTGCATAGGGTGGAGCATGGAATGGATTTTGATGATTAGCTAAGAGTTCTCCTAGATATATAATGGAATAGAGTTTCCCAATATTCCCATTTTTTGGTATGGTGTAATGAAATTTCAAATGATAAGGTGAGGTGTGATTGGTCTGGACAACCTCATTGAATCGAATATTGAGAACCATTTCAAACAATCATGTCAATCCCAGTGACATCCAAAAACAATTTTATTACTTCATTCTTAAAAATAATTCTATGATTCATTTCATTTATATATATTTATATAATTATATTTCAGGAATTTAAAAACCACCATATATATTAGTTATATAGTTTTATATTAGTTATCTTATAACTGTGATTGTATAATTACAATGTGTGTGAGAAACCAACTCGAGATATCGACCCTATATTTTTTTCCTCTGGTAAAATCTTTTTAGAATAAGAACAAATTATTTTTGGATCCATAGAAAATCCCCATGAATCAATTTATATTCATCTTTAGCGAGTTTTCTTATGTTTTTTTAATTTCTAGAATTTTGAGTCACTAATTTTGAGTCATAAAAAATATAAATAAAATTCACAGTAACTAATCCAATCCATATCCACATTATCAAAAAATTTAAGAGTTTGGTGGTGAAGTAAATTTTAAATATCAATTCCATGAAAATTAATTCATGCTCCAAGAAACTAATTTCATGAACTAAAAAAATAATTTAGTTCTTTAAAAATGATTTTATGATTCAATAATAAGAAAACAACTTGAAAATAATTCTAATTATTTAAATGAATAGAAAGAAATTAAATCTAAAAAATGTTTACGAAATGGAAAATATCATCCCAAACACTTTTTATAGTAATGAATCTTTTGTGGAAGAATTGAAAAATTATTTGGAATTATCGTTGCAAATTTATTGAAAGAAATTGTGACTTGTTTACCAATTGATGTGTCTTTTGTAAATCAAAATTCATTTGAAAATAATGGTGTTGACTTATTTGGAGATGAAATTTCATGTGAAACACTAATTTTAAAATTGAAATTTCAGAACCATGGTAAACAATAGAATCCAATGAAGAATAGAACGGTGATCCATTAATTTTTTAAGAGGATTTAGAGGAACCTGAGCTTCTCAAACATTTAATACAGTTGTCATCCACTCCCAAATAGTTTTGGAACCTGATAGGTCACAGAGAGATGTCTCAAATTTTGGCCCACATTTTCCATGTTATTTTTATAATAACTTCTTAATTTTTTCTCCTTATATATATTTATTGACCATTACTTATGAGTTGAATAGATTTTTCGATGAATTGGAAGTAAAGGCTAAAATTCAAGAAGGGATGGATGGTATGATTGAATTGTACATAGGTACACATGAGTATAGCAGTACTAATTTGGTTTTAAAAGAATAAATCATTTATTAAGATAAAATTTATGTTGAACATCATCAAATTATAAAAATTTATCAACTATAGGGGTCATTTGTGAGGATTATTTCTTTGGAAATTGTGCTTATATTTTCTTACCTCTTCCACTACATCATTAGAACTGAAATGTCTTGGAGGGAACCTGATGAAATATGCTTTTGGGAGATTATATAACTCATGGGAGCTAAATAAGATTTATAAATTTTCATTTTTCTGGTTCATGAGGAAGAAAAATCACCCACCATCAGAATGGGGATGATTAGTATGAATTTCTTAACTATGGTAAGTAAAATCCAAGCGCCAATGGGGGGTTCAAACCAAGTCTCTTCCCATTTCTCTTCATTTCTTTTCCTTTCCTTACCATCAAAATAATTTGATGCTCTATTTTTTCATGTTTTTTTCCTTGATTCATCATCTAAGAGGCTAGTACAAGGCTGATTTTTCACAATAAAAACAATGTTGTGTCTTTCCATCCCGCTTGTGTTTTTCATATATTATATTATTTATTTTCATTTCTCATAAAAAATATTCCTAATGAGTAATGTTTACTAAACTATTTTGGGGGAGGACCAAACTTAGTATATGAGGATTTTGTGTGTTTTTTATTTAGTGTGTTTTCTTTTCAAATTACTATTTTCATTTTTTCATTCAATTATTTTTATTTTCAAATTTTGATTTATAAAAAACGTATTTACTTAAATGATTGTAATTATCATTTTTGAAACCCTTTTCAATGATTGAACCAAATTATCCCTTAAACTAGATATAAAAACACAATGAAAGGACTTTTTTTCAAGTTCAAAAATTCAAAAATTTGAGGAAAATACCTTTAATTTTTTAGTCTCATAACATATCTCGCTATCTTTTTCTTTGAAATTCTCTTTCCATGAGGATTCTAAAGAATTTTTGACATCCTCTTCAAATTCAACTCATTTTTTAAGATATCCAATCTATTCATTATTTTACTATAACGAGATTTATTACTATCAATACATGAGTGTTAAGTTACTTACGATTTAAATGATTAAGGAATTTGTTTGGATTTTGAATCCAACTATTCATGTGAATCCATTTTAAATTTTCCTTCCCTATAAATTTGACTTCGGGAGCCCTTAGTAGCCATGAATACCCTTGTATGATAGCCACAATATAATCAAACATTACCCTTTCCAACATATACACAAAGTAAAAAATGCATAATCAAGATATACATATGTGGTGGGGAGATGAATTGTCATGTGATGCATCATTTAGTGCTGATTTTGGTAGGAAATATTCAAAATCGGAAGAGATGTTTTTTCTTCTAAAAAAATATGTTTTTATAACGTAATTTTTTTCCCTTTTAGTGATTTTATGGAAAAGGGAGTTTTGATTATATAGATCCCTCAAAGGAATAAATTTTTTGCCTTTATAGATCTATCAAGAAAAAAATTAAGAGGAATGTAATTTTTATTGCTGAAATATTGATTGTGTGGAATGGAAAATAGATTTTTAGGCTTAGGTCTTATTTTCATCTAAGGGGGATAAATAGGTTTCCATACTTGAATGAAAATTAGATTCATGCGCTTTCGCTTCCAAAAGATCATAACCCTCCTTATTCGGACAGATAATTTTTTTTACATTCAAATCCAACCAAAATAAATCCAAATAACAAACCTGAGACGTCCTCATGATAATCTCATGTTCTTTTCTCACATAAGGTGGGGATTTTGAAATTTATCAATCCTATGGAGATTCTTGAAGGATTTTTGATGACAAAATCCTTTTTGAAAATCCATATCTATGTATTTAGGAAAAATTAATGTGAGGTAAGTGTTTTTTTGGGAATATTAGGATAACATAAGTGGTAATAGATTTAATGAGTTGAATATTGAACATGACTTTTTTGATGATTCATGGTATCTTTTGTTTCTAGGTGATTAATTGGCCAACCACATGGGTATGTTTTTTAAATTTTCATTGATTTATTTTTTATGATCACTTATCCAGGAGTCCAAGTTCAAAGTGTTGAAGAATTGATATATATATATATAATATTTATACTTTTTTATATTTATTTAAATAATTTAAACCCCACTAATTTTCGTAATTTTAATGAATTGCATTGTTTTTTAGATTATAGTGTTGTTTTGATGTCAAAAATGAAAATTTCTCTATTCTATAATTTTAGTTATCTACTATCATTTTTGTATTTTGAGAATAATGTTTTAAATACTAATCCCAATTTATTATTTCTTTATTTAGGTTTCCTATGTTCACGGACTATAACTTTTTCATCAAGTTCAATTATTGATTCGAAATTTTTGAGGCCGAAATAAATTAGTTTAGTTGGAAAAGTTGTTTGCCTAATAGAATTGACCCCACCTCATTAGAAGAGGGAATAATCTAGATATAGCCCCCAAAATATGGTGATTATATCTAGATATGAAATAGGGTTAAAAAAATTTCATGTATTTTATGTTTCAAGTAACAATTCACACATTAATTCGGACTTTTCATGAGAAAATGTCGAGGAAGTTGAAAGGTCTATTCAGGAAGAAAATGTAAAATTCAATAATTTGGGTATAAATTTCACGGTACATTCCCAAACTAATTATAATTTTGAGTTTCCATTTAGAATTTATTTTCAAATAAATCACAAGAATAATTAAATATTATTATTGTAAGGGAGGAGGCACAAAGAGAACCAACATCAAATGGATAGAAAATTGTACATAACATTTTTCACCCCCGTTTTTCATTATATTTTCATCTCAATTTCCTTTAAAATGATAGTTTAAAGTAGTGAGTCGGATATGATATAGAATATATTATGGATAACAATAGTTTTTCTTGAAATAATCAATCCATGCAAGGTCGAACTCGAGGTGGCGTTGGGTATCAGTGATCTAATGACTCTTCTCTTTTGAGTTTGTGATTTCCTTTTTTTCCATTCTATTTCTCTGAAAATTGTTTTTATTAACTGAATAGGGTAATTCTATTTCATTAATTTGATTTATTATAAATTATTTTTGACATTTCTAAACTTATTAAAATAAATTGGTTGTTCACATTGTTTAAATTTCTATAGCAAGGTCCCTCCTTTGAGCATGATGAGTTCAAACATTTTTAGTTTCTCGGATGTCTTTACGTAATCAGATAACTTTAATAATGGGATGAAAACCCATATTTCATGTCTGAATATATATTATAGTAAACCTTTACACATAAATTTAGGTCATGATACATACAATAATAAATAAAACATGACAATTCATTTATACAATGATAGAGGGAGTGTCTGAAGATCGAATATTGTCCACTGCCCCCAACTTTAGTTTATATTTTTCAGTCTTGTTTCCATTTTATTTCTAATAACTAATGTAGATATATCATATTAAAATGATTTTATATCAATTAAAAAATTTTAAATCCTTTTAAATCCAAATTTTTATTTTTATCATTAACATAATAAAAATAACAAAGTGACATTTTGATAACTTAGACTGCTACATCCTTATGAGACAAACTCTTGGTCGCCACTATGATATGATTTTTAAGGGGAAAATAATTGAATATATTTTTTGAAAAAACCCCATTATTATTTAATTAATTTATTTCATAAATATTTATGACATGATCATTATTAAATTAAACATGATGATTTTTATATCATCCACTCCTCATTATTATTTACAAACCTACATGTCTGCGGTTTATTTATATAACCCAAATAAAAGGGTTTCACAAACCTATTATTGAGTAAGAATATGTATAGTAAGTATCTCATTTATAATAGATATGGTTAAAGATGAAGATTAGGGTAAACCAACCAAAGAGATACATTAGTGAATTGTGGAATGCTATAACTCAAGTAAGCCCAACTCATGGAATTATTCCCATAGGATTAATGGTTGGTATACCATATGTTTGATAAATCAAGTAATTCTTAAAATCTAATGATTATTCTATATGTTTATTTTATTTTTTCAAGAACGTGGTTATTTATTTATTTATGTGATTCAGGGTTTATTTTATGTTTGAACACATTAACAGTGAGTAAATTAATTAAAAAGAATTATAAGATGAAGTCAGATAAATGGATTTTGGGTAAATAATTTTATCAATCATTGTCAATTAATTATGTAAAATCCACATAATATTAAAAATAATTATAAATGGTAAAATATATAATATTTATTTACAAGATAACCATAATACATTAAGAAATGATTATGTTGGAAATTCCTTCCATTACAAGAGTGAAAACAAAACCATAATTCAATGTACTCTTTAATCCTATCTCAGGATGATTTTAATTATTAATTAATTTGAACCAATGTTTTTGGTCACCGTGAACTAATTATAATCAAGGTCTGATTGTATCTCAAATTATTTTTTTAACATAGAGGAAAGTGTTGATAAAATTTTAGTCCATGATTCCAGATAAAATTCAAAAAAACCTAATCATGGAACTGTGATTTAATGTAGTTGGTCAAACCACGTTCCTGTATAACCTCATGTAAATTGATTAGGTTTGTATATGTTATATGTGAAGGGAAATTTGAATAATTTGCACTATAATATACATTTGATATGATATTATGAATTCAGTGGTGAGGCATATTGTGATTTATAAAATAGTGGAAAAACTAAAATTAAATATATTATGTGGGGATTGGTAATAAAGGTAAATTATTTAAAATACGATTGTATTTTTTATTAAATATTTTTTTTCTAATTTTACGTTGACACATCTCCTTTGATCGATATTGGAGAAATAAAATATCATGACCAACACTAAATTCTTGAAGTGATATAGGTGTTTACATTTAATATTATGGTAAGAGAATTTGTTTTATAAACCAGAGTCCGTAGTTCCTAATTATCCATCTAAGGAGGCATGTTAGGAGGGTCATATTATCCTCTGGAAAGATGTATATGATTAATTTGATGTCCGTTGCCTCATTCTATCATTCGATATGATGGATCTCCTAAATATTCTCAAAGATATACAAACTTATAACATTTTCCATTATCTATTATCTTTATTAGGATAATTAAATATTGGGGATGTATGATATCTCCAAGGCACACTTTACATGAAGTTTTTGAGAAGGTGAAATAGTTGATCGTCATGTAGTAATCATTAATAGATATATTGAGCATTTAGAAATTATTAATTTCAATTTACCTAAATAATTTTGCAATGTCCTCATATTCATATCACTTCATTAGATATTCTCCAATTTTATTATTAATTTTAATATGAACAATATTGAGAAGATTATACCAAATATTTTAACATTGATTCATCTAGAGGATAATAACATGAGGCATGAAAAACATTCAATCCTCATGGTGAACAATATTAAGGGAAATTATAAAATTCCTAATACTAAAAATATGTCTATGTAATCTTCGAACTACCTGACCAAGAGGAGGAGGAACAATGGGTGGACTAAGGAATGATATTTGATGTGTTTTTAATGTATAAAAAAGGTCCATTGGAAGAACAATTATCCCATAGTGAAGAATCAAGGTGAAAATTCAAGTGAAATTGTTGTTGAATGTAACATATACACATATAAAAATTGGGAATTATATATAGATTTTGGTTCCCAAATTCTTATCATAATATAAAAGAATTGTAGATTTAGGAAGATTGATGGAGGTAAGATGGACCTTCGAGACGCCAATGAAGTAAGAATGACTGCACTTGATATTAATGATTTTTATCTTACTTTTCTGTTGAGGTTTATGTCATTCCTAATGAATTGTTATTATATTCCCATTGTATCCAAAAACATAATATATGTGCTAGTTTAGACATATATTAATTTATTTTCATGTTTGGGAATTCGAGATACTAATTTTATAAATATAATATCTGGTATGGGATATCAAATCTTAATAATGGTATTTCTATACTATAATAAGAAAATAAAGTGTTAGAAATGGATAAAAATTTATGTTCACATGACTTATATCACACTAAGTTGTAGAATCGTTAGCTTGTCCACATAAACTAGAATAATTTATCGCAACTATATCAAGAGGGGTATTTAGGTTCTTTTAAACTAAAACTAATAAGTATCTGTAATGTTTGTTTTCAAAGTAAAATGAACAAACCTCTATTATGTGTAAAGGGTTAAAGGGCCACAAAGATTCTATATTTAATTTATACTGGTGTTTTTAGACACTTTCCTATTGAATCTAGGTGTGTATTCTCTTACTCTATTACAATTACTAATAACACTAGTAGACATGGATGTGTCTAGATAGAAAGGTATATGTCTAAATAGTTTAATAAATTTAAATAATACAAGAATGAAGTAGGTAATTTTCTTGTTAATAAGATAATGAAACTATACTTAGGCTGCAGTAGAGAATATGTTAACAAATATTTCATCGATTGTCTAAGGGAGTTTGGGATACTATCTCAACCCACTCCTCCTTATACACAATATTAGAATCGTTTTAGTGAATGGAGGAATCACACAATTTTCAATATTAGGTGATAGGTGACGACTCTTTAAATTATTCTATGCTCCTTTTGGGGATAATAATTATAGGATTCCGTACATATACTATAATGTGTTCCAAATAAAGATGAAAACCTAATTACATGAGTTAATGTATAAAAATAAATTTTTTTGTCATATTTTCATGCAATGGTATGCGTAGTGTTTGTTAAGTTTATCTATAGATTAAAAACAAGCACCCTATGGAACTAATTTAATCTTTATAAGATATCCCATTGAAATAAGGGGCTATTATCGATATAGCCCCTTATAGAAAAAGGTAATAGTTCCAAGACAATAAACTTTATTTAAAAGGGAGTGCATTTCTAAAAGTTATAGTGAAATCAAGGTCAACTTTAATGATGTTGAGGATCACGATTCCTAAGAGTTTTAATCAGGAAGAATCCAAAAAATCATCATGGAAGACGTTTTTATGTAGTCACAAAAACTATGTAGGAGCACTATAAAGGTTAATGAACCATGGATATATGTTTTTATAGTCCTCGTGTTTAGTAAAACTTTATTAGTTGATAATGATGTACCTCTATCCTATAAAGAAATCTAGTAAACATATTATAATTTTTAAAGTGGTTGGAATACATGAATTATGAAATAGATTCCATACACTAAAACACAATTTCGGTTTAGGTAGATTATCTTGTGGATGTAAAATTTTTATGTGAATTCATTACTAAATTAGACATGGATGGTAAAGTAAACACCTATAAGGTATGTCTGGTTTCCAATGGATTTAATCAACATTAAGCAATGTATTATGATGACACATTTTCACTATTTTCTATGTTTAAATTCACTATTATTCTAATTTCCATAACTTCTTAACATGTTTATTATATTTGTAAAATTAATTTTAATATATGCTTCCTTAATAGGAATCTTGTTGATGATGTCAATATGAAAAAACTAGAAGGGTTTTTGTCTTTTTATGGTGCCAATATTGAATAAAAGTAGCAGTGATGCATTTATGGGTTGAGGAAACCATAAAGATCATTGAAAATTCATTTTGATCCTGTTATTAGATTATTTATATTCATAAATGATGAATATAATCTCCAGGTTTGTAAAGGGTTTAGAAGGTGTGCAGACATTTTCCTAGTATTATATGTCGACAATATATTATTAATGGGTAATGAGGTACCAATATTACTATTACTTAATAAATGGGTAAAAAATTATTCTTTATGAAATACTAAGGTGAAGTAACATATATTTTAGAGATTAAGATTATTTTTTATATTTTTAGGAGGATTCGTGGACTAATTTAGTGTATATATATTGACAAGACACTAAATAGATTCATTAAAGAATAGTCGAAGAGTGGATTGATTCCAATGTCACATGGTATAAATATTACCAAGAAAATGTGACCCCAAATATATGTTGATATAGAGAGGATGATAAGAATATGTTATACTTATGTGATATGGTTTGTCATTTATATCATGATAAGTACCAATATTTCTTTTTTCTATTATTTGAGAAATGAATGAAAATATGAAGCAGAACCAAGTTATTCACATTGGATAGTTGAAAAGACTATCCTAAACTATCTATGACGTACTAAAAATAAGTTCTTGTTTTTTGAAGGAGATTAGAAACTAGTTATTAGGGGATATAAAAATGATATTTTAGAAATGGATCATAATGATCTAATATTATAGTTGAAATATGTCCTATATATTAATGAAAGATTTGTGAGATGGAATAACTCAATAAATTTAGTGGTTATCAATTTAATGATGGAATATCATAATATTGTTCCTTTAGAAAAAGCTAAAGAATAAATTTATATATGAAACATTATCTAAGGACTTGATGTGGTTCCTAATAATATAGATCTTATCACAGTATATTGTTATAATACTACTGTGGTGGTCCTAGTTAAGGACTCTAGGTCATGTGAATAGATGAAACATGCACTTTAGAAATATTACCACTAGATTGATTTTTACAAAATTAATGGGGTCATAATATCAGAGCATACAAGGAATAGAACATGGGGGAACCATCAACAAAATCCTTATCTTAGTAGAATCTGGGATATCATGTGAGATCTAGTAGAATGGATGTTGCTAGTAGTTGTCTATAATGTAATTATAAGACTGTTACAGATTATTTACTATAGATAACTTACTTTTTTGCATTTTATCACCTATATATTCAAAGTACTTAATATTAAAAAAATATTACACAATTAGTTTTCTTCAGTGTAATGTTAATCCGATATTTTTTGAGTGTTTATCACATCAATCGGTTATAGTTGTTACCCGCTATTATGAGAACTTTGATGTGTCATTGAAATATTCCTAAACATATTTTTTGTGGTCGAATAACATTTATATGAAAATAAAAAGATGATGTTTTACAATCAGGTGTTGGAGGATTATAAAGTAGTGATATATTATCTCATGAAGTTCTCAATTCGTAATTTTCTTAGAGGGATGTTATGAGATCAAACCTGAAAATAATAATTCCATAAGATATATGTTTTATTAGATATCCATATCTATGAACATTAGGGTTAGTCCTTTCAATTGAGATTATTATTAATTTATACCATGAATCGTGTACTTTGATGAATTAATGAAAACTAT
The DNA here is from genome assembly GCA_963277665.1 of Viscum album. Classification (NCBI taxonomy): domain Eukaryota; kingdom Viridiplantae; phylum Streptophyta; class Magnoliopsida; order Santalales; family Viscaceae; genus Viscum; species Viscum album. The sequence continues at coordinate 2,130,246,238 of OY728119.1, forward strand.
GATAAAATATTCTCACAGCTTGGTCAGAAATATTGGATGTTCAATAAGTGATATCAGAATAATGAATAAGTCATGAATGGATTTTTCCCTTATTTTTAGTGAATGTAGGTATCTTGAGTAATTTTATTGGAATGGAACTATATTTTTAAGTCCATGGTCATGGATTTTTTTTAATGATTATATATTAAGTAGTCGATGAAATATATATTGTGCATATAGGTTGATGACATAAGTATACATCCTGATTTATGAGATATCAATACAAATGGATTATATCACAGAGTAAAAAATATTATGAAGTTTTTGTAATTGTGATGTAAAATTCCACATTAATGGGTTCTTTAACGTGTTTCTAATGTTATTCTTGGACCTTAGGTCAGCTCGCCTAATACCACTATGAAATAGATCTAGAGGGTCACACACTAAATACATCAATAATCTCAGTTAAATTATATTTTATTTTAATATTATAATATTTATTACTCTTAAGACTGATAAATAATAATTATTCATGTTATGATGATCATATAATTTCAACCACAAGATATTCCGATTTTGAATACATATATATATATATAGAGCTGAATATTAAATAAATACTTTATTAAAAGTTAATTTGTTTTAAATATTTATTTATATATTGAAAAAAATAATATAATTTTGTTTATTTCATTAAATAAATATTTATTATTGATGGTTCGATAAATGTCATGGTGACGAGATGATCTAAGTTAAGGCCTTGAATGAAATGATTTTTTTATTTAATATCATTTAAACAAATATTGATTTATTTATTTAATAATGATTTAATACCCTTGAGCTATCATATGTTTGGGAATACGATAATTTTTTATTTGACATTAGGATTATTTAGTTTCAAAAAAATTATATGTGTCAATATACAATTATCAATTTCCCATACCTATGTATATGTAATAAGTTAAAACATTTTGATAATTATAGAGAATTTTTAGGCACACTAATATTCTCCTAAAAGAAGTTTTTGTAATCCCTAGATATAACTTCTCAAGATCACTCTCAGGGAAAAGAGATGATCAACGTTCTTCATAAATACAATATTGAGATAACATGATAGAATATTTCAGATAGAAAGGATTATTATGAAAATAATTGGTCAGAAATGTAATATTTTTTGATCTACCATGTTAGATATTTGAATTCTAAGAAGGGTGTTCTTAGGATTTTTAGAGCATGTGTGGACACCACTAATATAATTTTTCATTGGAATTTCCCACAGTAAAGGTACAAAAAAAAGTTAATAGAATTCATAAATGAAAAAAAATCAATACAATGTAATAATTGTTTCCAAATAATTTTTAAATTTTATATGAAAAGATAAATTTTTTGAATATTATGGGGTTTCTTTCTTTAAATTCCAATGATTAAATCCAATGAAACTGATGAAAACTTTTGTTTGTAATGGGCCTGACTAATTTTGTAAATCCTCAAAACCTTCACAAGGGATCCCACCCCACCCTTATAGTGGGGCCCTATCATTACATCGGTTATAATACCTTTTATGATTTGAAGGGGTCCCATTTTTTGTCTTTAACACCTCAACTGCCAACTTTTGATGAAAGTATAATTCAACCACTTCCTAATATTCTGATTAATCTTATGTAATTCCATTGAGGAGAATTAATATGAAAAACATTACATAACTCCAATAGAAAAAAAAATTATTCAAGAGATAACATCCACACTCCATCTTCTATAATATGACCACCTACACTTCAGGTTTCAGAACATAACATGCATACCATTACATTCGTTGAAGTTTCTCTATAAAAAACATTGATCATGTTTTGGATCATGGGTTTCAAAGGTCCACCATATGAACAATGAGAACTGAAAACATTAAAGGGTATTCAGATTTACTAACATGATTTTTTGAGGTCAATGGTGGGGGTGACATGGAAAAAAATTTTTTTATCAGATTTTGCCCAACTGAATAATGGGGGAGCATATTGGAAGTGTATATAGGTTGTGCGTCTACATGACTTTAATTTTCTTACATTCTGTTGAGGATTATTTTTCCCCTACATATTAATTACGGGTGTTTGGGTTTTTTTATGACTTTATTATCACCATGTTTTTTTGTAAATTTTCAAGGTTTATCATGGTGTATTTTTTGGATTGTTATTTTTTAGTTTTTTAACTTATACATTTTGGGATTTTTTTATGTAGGGTTTTAGTGATTGGTTGGTGTGAATTTTGTATGTTAAAGGTTTATTAGTGATATTTTTTTTTGCAGTTCAAATTTTATAAATAAATGATACAATTGCATTGGCGAGCTACTTTCGGATGTCAGTTTCTATAATATTTCTAAGGGACATTTGGAACATGTTATCTAGTTACAATTGGTTTATTGCCATGCTTGTTGTGAGTGTGTTGTACATTGTGTGATTATGGTAAATGTTTAGGCAAGGTATTGTGAATTTCTGGTTTTGTGTTAATCTTTGTCCTGGGTTTTAGATCTCCTTGGTTTATGTTTCCTTGTATCCTATGATTATTGGTGGTAAATCTCTTATGGAAAAACCTTTATGACCCTAGTTATAATGACCAAAACTTTTATTAATGAATATTCCTTTTTATATTATTAAATTTTTTATTATAAAAAATATTTATATAAACATATTCACATTCTTGGTTTTATATTTTTGGATTTTAAAATACCATTAATAATTGTTATTGTAGCTAATATAGTAGGTGAATAGTGACCACAAGATTAGTATAAATATAGGGATTAAAAAAATCAAATTTACCCCCACAATGAAAGAGATGGCCTCATCCAGTAGAGTTAATCCATATGAATCCCATTTTTCAGAGCTCATAAAGGAGGTAGCATCACTAGGCATCACTCTGGACCAGGACCATGTTAATCTTCAACATTTTAATGTTGAACAGAATTGCTTACAGGAGAAGAGGATGTTAGTAGAGATTACCACTCGAGTGTTGTTATCCAAGTGACCCCAAGACTCTTTCACCATCGTACAACTTACCCTTATGTCATCTTCCAGTGTTATAAGGGGTTATGTAATAGGACCCTAGCACTATTATTATGTGATTTATTTTTGGTATAAATAAAAATAATTCGTTTTATTATTGTTACTTTTTAAATGGGTTTCAATGAAAAAATATTATTTTTAGATAATATATAATTAATAAATTTATTTATACAAACTAATGGATTTTTTATTTAAATAATAATTTAATAAAATATTATTACTAAATTATATTTTATTAAATATATATGATCGTATAATTTTTTTATGAATACAATTGTAATTTTTATTATTGTTTGATAGCGATTTTTGTCAAAAACCCATGAATTTTTTATAAATGTCAGTTTTTATTTTAAATGTAAAAAATTCCCATATTCTGAAAATTATTTAGATAAAATGAATATAATTTTTGAATTCAATACATTGAAATTATTTAATAGTGATTTTTTCATAATTTTCGGAAAAAGTCGAATTTTGGTGTAAAAACATAAATACTATTTAAATATATATTGTGTTTTATGACATCATAATGACATAATAGTTATGTAACAAAATACTTTAAAAGGTTTTTTCATTCGTTATTTGATTAATCCTAACAATAATTTTATTTTAGAATTGTTTCATTAATTTTATTGTGCCTTAGTGGACCATCCAAGACTTACCATATATTTTTACTTTTTAAAATGATTTCTTTATAGTGTGAATCACCTCCAAAAAATAAGGCCTCATATTTTAATAATTTCGTCCATCTTCCAAAATAAAATAATTTTTTCCACTCCACTTTGGTAAAAAAAAATGGTAAAAACTCATTGTATTGTTTGTGGTTTTGATTAGTATAATGTGTAGTGTCCAAAACAAAAATAATAAAGAATTCCCTCTCTTTTCCTTTATTAAAACACTCAATCACCCATTCCTATACACTCAAACAATTTGGAGATTGAAAATATTCTTCCCTCCTCTGTATAGAATCCTCCCAATGCACCTCATGGACCCAAGAAGCCTCTTCCAAGCCTCTCCCAAGCATTTGGGATCACACTTCCAAGTAAGGGATCATCACATTTCCTCCTTCCTTATTTATGTCCATGTTTCCTTATATTGTTATTCAATTTTCAATTATTAATTTGGGGTTATTATTTTTAACCTACCCTAAAATTCCCTCCTTATGTTTTAATGATGATTGACCCCCCCCCCTCTCAGTAATTCCTCCCATGTACACCTGTTTCCATGGTGATATTCTGTAAAAGATTTCTCTCTCCTCATTTACAGTCAAGCAATTCTTTTATATTATGCATCTAAATTCCATAACATATGCTTTGATATTATATTACATGAAATCCCTACTTTTCATTTCATTTATAAATGATAATATACCCATTTAACACAAATCTGTCCATTTAACAATTTCTATTTTATTTCGTTATGTTGTCAAAGTTACACCAAAATTTCCATTCCAAAGTCATCGTGTAAGTGAATATAAAACAGATTTCACTATAAAGGTTATTCACCTTTATTCCCATTTCCATGATGATTGAGGACTTACATTTATGTGTTACACATCTATTATTTGTGGAATAAATTTTTATGTTTAATGAATCAATTTTGTATGATCTATGTGGTACACTTATGCATGAATTGAAATGATTAATAAGGGTGCATCCTGATAGCACTCCAATGCATTGGGTAAAGAATATTATCATGATACACCATGTGAAATTAGGTTTTACTCATTCTAATTCAACTGTAATGAGCTTTTACACATTCAAATTCATTTTCAATGAGGTCTTACTCATGTTCCATGTGCAATGAGCCTTGGATCAAGCTAATATCATATTAAATGTTGTTTCCACTTCTCCGTGTTATGATAATCATGTTATATCGTGCCTTTATCTTCATGTTTCTCTTTTCCTTTATTGATATTCCTATTTCCAAACATGTACTGTATTCTTCATGTCAGGCCTTTTTTACTCTGTTACTGTGCTTTATAGCTTACACCTTTCTTATTTATTTCCTCAGATTATCCAATACAATGCTAAGTATGAAGAAATGTTTTGGTCATGTAAAATAAGTTTTTAATAAAGATTTTATATTTTATGTCGTAAGTTGTCATGTAATGTCCCTAATTTCCCAAGACACTACAACCCTCGATCCTAAGGGTTCTCTTAAGTGAAATTTAATGTAATTAATCATGTTTTGTGTGTAATAAAGTGTTGGGTTGTTACGGTTAGTATCAAAGGATAGGTTTAGTAATTTTTGGGATTAATATTAGAAAATCATAAAGAAATACTTAGGGATAAGAATCAGTATAATAAAAAATCCCATAAATTTTGGTGATTATAGACTAAGTGTTTTATCAAGAAAATACATCACTACTTGGATACAAACAAGTATAGGTTCCTCCTGCACAGATGTATCTAGGGGTAAAACACAAAAACACCACATCAAACTATACTCAAACGTGAACCGGTGCATGAAGAAGGGCCTTACTGCACTCTTATTTCAACACTCCTAGGGTATATGATTTGGTAAATTCAAAATCTTAGTATGAACAATTATTAATGGAATTAAAAAATTCACCTAGGAATATATATTGGGAAGTATATCATGGATAAAATTGATTGATGCCTAAAAATTCATATGTTAAATAAATAATGGTAATTTATATGTTATAGCTTTTTTCCATTGGATTCCACATTATGTTTTAGCACTAACATTCCATTCATTCTAGATAATGGCCAGTAATAGGAGGACTCATGATAAAAAGCTATACGATGATCAATGCAATGACTATTCTAATGGGATTACCAATATGTTGGGAGTGGGAATCACAAAACATTCCATGATACTCTCTCAATTAACACAAGTTTTTAATAGAAACATGGGTCAAGATGAAATTCCCCCCCTACCGTAAGAAATAACAACCCACAATCGATATTTTCATGAGACAAATGCCTCCTACTATTAATGGATTATCCAATCCATCTACCGCGAAACAATGGATCAACTCCATTGATAAGATCACCTATATAATTTAATGTTTTGAACAAGAGATGTTTTGTCTGGATGCTTATCATATGAAGGGTGAAGTTCATCACTGATAGGCATTGATCAAAAATACAAAAGCTAAGGAATAAATCAAGGAATTAAAATAAAAGGATTTCTGGAAAAAAAAATTCGATAAATATTTTCCTCTCACCCACCGACATAAGATGGAAAGGGACTTCCTTGAAATCTTGCAAAAAGAATAAGAATCCATTGGAGAGTTCAAGGAAAAATTCACTAGGTGTGCACGATACAGTTCCAACTTTGTCCTAACCCACAAATACAAGGTTTACCACTTCATTAGTGGGATGAAACCAAACCTACGAAAATACTTAGTGATCCATGATTTTTAGCACCCAAAATTCTAAATATGTGGAAGGAATAGCCACAGAAATTACCTAATGGGGACGAGGAAGTGCTTTAGGTGTGGAAGAGAAGGGAACTGAGCCCTTAACTGTGGAGAATAAAAACCCACTTCTGTGAGAGATGAGATGAACACCTTGTTCGACCCTCAATGAATTGTTAATTGATTCAACTACAAATAACCGTTTCTCCTTTCAAACTAGTTCCCTAAGAAGATTGTTTACGAAGTCAACCAACTACCTCCAAAGTTGAAAGGGAGAGATTTTTCCATCAATACCTCCAAAGTGAATCTAGAAAATTAAGTGATGAAAAGTACACTAGTTAATCATTCAATAATGTAAAACATTATTTTTTATTATGTTTCTATGCATAATTTTATATCCCAAAAGATTAGTAGAACAATCTCTACACCACCACAAATCATGTAAGTATAGATGATGGTGAGATCGACATATAGGGAAATCATTACCTCCCATGAATATACCTCCTCCTCTGTCACAATTTTTGGATTGAATCTCCCAGAGAACCTCATCATACTCCATATAGTGGAGTTTTATTAAATTATTGGAATGGACTGGATTTCGCTATATAGAGCCAACATAAAATATTGGGGGAGTTAAATCACCCTCAATATGAAGAATCAAACACCAATTTGATTCAGGTGTAAGGAAGAGGATGAATCTTCCTAAATACTAACATCTCAATCATGGATATTACTTCCCTTTGAGCATGCATATCTTGCTCAAATTAATGAGTCTAAGGAAGCCACCATCCTTAAAGACATGCCTATTGTGATGGAACTCTATGAAGTGATTCTCGAGAAATTTTGTTGTCTTCCTTCTAGAATAGATGATTAATTATTGATTCCATTTATACCTAGGGCTTTGACAATATCCAAGACTCCGTATAGAATGGATTTTTTGAATATTGTGCTGATGAATAAACAACTATAGGATAATATGAATAAAGGGTTTATGCACCCATGTTCGTCACCATGGGGTGCACGAGTCCTCTTTGTTAAAAAGAAGGGTGGGTCAATGGGCCTTTGAATTGATAATCATGAGCTCTGAAAAATCATGATAAAGAACAAGTATCCTCTTCCATGAATTTATGACTTCTTAAATCAGCTATATGGGGCACTATAATTCTTCAATGTGTATCTAAAATCCGGATTTTACCAAGTAAGGGTGAGGAAGGAGGATATCCCCATGACAGATTTTCCTATAAGGTACAGGCACTATGAATTCATAGTAATTCCATTTGGACTCAATAATTCTCCATAAATCTTAATGGAAATGATTTATAGAGTCTTTAGGGATTACCTCAACATATTTGTGGTAGTATTTATAGAATATATTCAAATATACTCGAAAACCAAGGAGGAGCATGTATGAACTATACTAGAGACACTACGAAAGTTGGAGCACAATGAAAATTATAGAATGTAAGAGTTCTGGTTGAAGGAGGTCTCATTATTGGGTCATATCATCACATGCAATGAGATATTTGTGGTTCCCTCTAAGAAAAATGCAACTAAGGGATGGTTGTGTCCAACATATGTGATGGATATCCGTAGCTTCCTTGCATTAGATAGATATTATCACTGATTTGGGAGATTTTTATTCTGATTTTCAGACCCTCTTACCTAGATATCATAGAAGGGAGTCATGTTTACTTGGAGTGATGAATATATAGATAGATTCAAGGTGTTGAATTAGAGGCTTGTCACTATGCCCGTTCTCACACTACCTATAAGTGGAGAACTTTTTGTGGTATTTAGTGATTCTTTGAAGAAGGATATGGGTAGTGTGTTGATGAAAAATGAAAAATTCATTTTCTATGCTTCAAAGAAATTGAAATTTCATGAGAAAAAATATCCAAAAAATGATCATTAATCATCTCTATAAAAATTTGCTGAAACTACATCTTTGGGAGGAAGTTTTAAATATAGATGTATCAAAAAATCCTCAAGTATATATTCACACAAAAAGAGTTTAACATGCACCAATGAATATGGTCAGAGATGATCCTAGACTACGACTGCTCAATCCATTACCACCCTGGGAAGGTGAAGAAGGTGGAGGATGCTCTAAGAATAAAGGAACCAATGATTCTATCATTGATGAGAATTGAAAATGATCCAATATTATTATATTTGACGAAGATGTGCATGGGAATAATAAAGAAGGGATTATCTTCAAGCCATTCCGAAATGATTTATTAAACATCTCTTTTGTAAAAGGATTAAGTATTCTCAAAAGGATGATTTGGGAATTTTAAAGAAAGTATATACTGTTAGAAAAGTGAAATCAGCAGTGTTAAATGTTAATAACAAATAAATTTTGGGATTTGGGATAGGACTATGTGTTCCATCAAATCTATATAAAAAAATGAACTTTTGGATGAGGTATATATTAAAATTTCTCTAATCACCCAGAAAGAAAAATGATGTATAGAGATCTTTGACAGAATTGTTGGTGGGATAACATGTAAAAGGAGATCGTTGAGTATATATCAAAGTTTCTAGTATGTTAGGAAGTGAAGGTTGAGAGGTAAATTTCTATGGGGATGATTCATCCATTACTTATACCAACATGTAAATGGGATACCATCGCCAAGGAAATCGTCAACATAATTCCAAAGTCATCCAAAGGAAACAATGCTATCTGGGTTGTTGTGGATCATCTTTCAAAGAGTACACCCTTCATTAAAATTTGAGAGTATTTCTCAATTGATAATTTAGAACTAGTATACATTAGATAAGTGGTAAGGAAGCATGGAGTGCCCCTATCTATTATATCTTATTGAGATCCAATATTCACCTCTGTGTTCAAGAAGAGTATCCAGTAGAGTCTTAATACTGAGATGAAATTCAGTACAGATTATAATCCTCAAAATAATGGCCAATTTGAGAGGGATATCCAAACACATGAGGTCATTTGGAGAGCATGCTCAATGGACATCAAAGGAGGATGTGATCAACATCTTCCTCTCGTTGAGTTCTCTTTTAATAAAATTTTACACTTAATAATCCAAATAAAACCTAATGAATCCCTTTATGGGAATAGGTTCTGAACACCGACATGTTGTGATGATGTTGGGGAGAAAAAACTTCGAGGTACAGAAATGGTCTATGAAATTGTGGAGAAGCTTATGACCATCCGGGAGCACATTAAATATATTCACCGTCGAATAAATATCTATGATGATAATCATAGAAAAGACCTAGATATTTATATTGGAGATATGTTATTCCATTGTATATCAACATGTAATAGATTTATGTGATTTTGGAAGAAGAGAAAGATCATTCTAAGGTGCATCTACCCTTTTGAGATCCTTGATCACATTGGAGTAGTGGCCAATCAACTAGACCTCCCACTGAACCTGTCTCATGTACCTGATGGATTCCATGTATCACTCATGAGGAAGCAGATACCTAACACATTACATTTACTCAATCTAGAGGTGTTACCATTAGAGAATTAAATAACCTATAGAGAGAAGAGGGTGAAGATCGTAGATTGTTGGGAAATGTTCTATGAAATAAGACAATTCCCCTCATTAGGGTGTTGTGGAGAAACCACATGTTTGAAGAAGTAGTGTGGGAATCAAAGGAATTGATGAAGAAATGTTATCCTCATCAGTTTTAGTGTGGTAAAAGGGAATTTAGAGGGAAAAATTTATCAATGGGGGGGTTTTGTAAAGACCCAAACTTTTATTAATGAAAATTCCTCTTGATAAAATTAAATGTCTTATTATATAAAATGGTTATATAAAACATATGAACTTAAATGGTTTTATGTTTTTGGATTTTAAATCACCTTTAATAATTGTTACCATAGATAATATAGTCATTGAACATTGATCACAATATTAGTATACATATAGATCTTTAGAAAATCCAATTTACTCTAAAAAACGATGTAATGGCCTCATCTAGTAGAATTCTTCCATATGAAGCCAATTTTTCAGAGGTTGGAAAGGAGGAAACATCACTGGGCTTCACTCTTGACCAATCCCAAGCTGAGCTTCAACACGTTATGCTTGAATGGAATTTCCTATGGGGGAATTGGATGTTAATAGAGATTACCACTGGAGTGATGTTATCTAAGCCGTCCAAAGAGTTTGTCACCATCTCTCACCTTACCTGTAGGTCATAGGTTGGTGTTATAAGGGGTGAAGTAACAATACCTTCACAGTATGATTATGTGCATTATTTTTTTATAAATAATATACATTCATTTTTTTATTGTAACTTTGTAAATGGGTTTTAAAGTACAAATAGTATTTTTAGTGAAAATTCCATTATAGAAATTTATTTTGATGAATTAATGGATTTTGTAATTTAATAATATTTTAATAAAATATTATCACTAAATTACGTTTTATTAAATATAAATTATTGTATAATTTTTTATTAATGTAGTTGTATTTTTTAGTATGGCTTGAAAGTAGTTTTCGTCAAAACCCATGATTTTTTTATAGGTGTTGGTTTTTTTTAAAGTAAAAAATTCACATATTTAGAAAATTATTTAGATAAAGTGAATATAATTTTTGGAACTAGGATGTGGAAATTATCTAAATGTGAATTTTTCATAATTTTCTGAGATAGTTGAATTTATGGGTAAAAATTAAATGATTTTTAAATATATAATCTGTTTTATGACATCATAATGACCCAAATGTGATATAATAAAATACAATAAAAGTTATTATTTGATTATATATGTTTTTTCCTTTAAAATTATTTGATTTTAGATTTGTTGGATTAATTTTATGGTGCTTTAGTGGATCCCCCAAGACTTGTAAAATATTTTAACTTTTTAAAGTGATTTCCTTGATAGTCTCACTCACCTCCACATAATAAGGCCTAATATTATAATAATTTCGAACATTGTACATATAAAAATTTTATACCACTCAAATTGGGAAAAAACCCAGAAAAAAACATGATATGGTTTTTGGTTTTGATTAGTTCAATGTGTAGTGTCAAAACCCTAAATAATAAAGAATTCACTCCCATTCCATTATAAACCAACTCAATATCTATTTTCACTTCACTCAACCAATTTGGAGCGAGTCCATTATCTTCCCTACTCCCTCTATAATCCTCCCAAGGCACCCCAAGCTCCCATTAATCCTCTCTCAAGCCTCTCACAAGCCATTGGTGTCAAACATCCATGTTAGGGATCATGACTTTTTTCCCTTTCTTATTTATGTCCAATTTTTTATAAATTGTTATTCTATTTTATTTTAAATTATATATGTTTGGGTTTTATTTCTCACCTCCCCCACAATTACCTTATTATGTTTTAATGATTATATAACCCTTCCACTCTCATTAATTCCACCCATGTACACTCGTTACCATGCTGAAATTCCGTAAGGGATATCTCTCTCATTTACATTCAAAAAATTATTTTATATTATGCATATACATTTCATTACATATGTTGGGATAATATATTCCTTGAAACCATTACTTTACATTTCATTTATAAATGATTAAGTGCACCTTTCTATATCATCATCCCATTTTTTCGATTTCAATTTGACATCATTATGCGGCTGAAGTTACACCAAAATGTCCTGGCCAAATTCATTTTCTAATTAAATACCACACCCATTTCCCTATAAAGTGTATTCTTCTTTATGAACATGTACTTGTTGATTGAGGGCATAAATTTATGTATTCTACATCTCTTATTCGTGGAATAAATTATGATTTTTAATGAATCCATGTTTTATGATCTAAGTGGCACACTTTTTCATGAAATGAAATGATTAAGAACAATGTGCCCTGATAGAGCTCTAATGCATTAGAAAAGAACTGTATCATGAAACACCATGTGCAATGAGGATTTATTCATGCTAATTCAATTTCAATGAGGGTTTAATCAACCTAATTTAATTGAAATGAGTTTTTACACATGATTTATGTGCAATGGGCCTTTACTCATGCTAATATCACGATAAAGGTTGTCGCAACATCTCCATGTTGTGATAATCATGCTATATCATGCCTTTATGATCATGTTTATCATATCCTCCATTGATATTCCTATTTCCTAACATGTATTGTATTCTTTATGTGATTCCTTGTTTAATCCCTTACTAGGCTCTATACCTCACCGTTTTCTTATGTTTGTCCTGAGGTTATCCCATGCAATGTAAAGTACAAATGAATGTTGTGGTCATGTAAAAGAAATTTTCAATAATGATGATGTATTTTATGTCTTATTTTTTAATGTAAAGTTCCTAATTTCCAAAGAAACTAGACCTATTGATCCTCAATGTGGTCTTAAGTGATAGTTTATGTAATGAATCGTGTTTATGTGTGTAATAAAGAGAAGGGTTGTTATACTAGTAATCATTTGCTGGATATGATTGGGTGTGTTTATATCTTAGATGGTGTTTTTTTATTTTGTGGTTGCATGTTGGATATCAAAACAATAATAATAATGATAACATGTTACACATGTTAGTCCAATTGTACAAAAAAATTATAATATATAAAAACATAATAATAATATTATTTTTTAATTATATACATCTATTATATTATATTATATTGTATTGAATTATATTATATTATATTATATTATATTATATTATATTATATTATATTATATTATATTATATAATATTATATTATATTATATTATATTATATTATATTATTTTATTTTATTTTATTTTATTTTATTTTATATTATTTTATTTTATATTATATTATATTATATTATATTATATTATATTATATTATATTATATTATATTATATTATATTATATTGTATTGTATTGTATTGTATTATATTATATTATATTTTATTTTATTTTATTATATTATATTGCATTATATTATATTATATTGTATAATATTGTATTATATTATATTATATTATATTATATTATATTATATTATATTATATTATATTATATTATATTATATTATACTATACTATATTATATTACATTATATTATATTATATTATATTATATTATATTATATTATATTATATTATATTATATTATATAACATTATATTATACTATATTATACTATATTATACTATATTATATTATATTATATTATACTATATTATTATTATATTATATTGTATTATATTATAATATATACATTATATACATTTTATTATATTATATTATATTATATTATATTATATTATATTATATTATATTATATTATATTATATTATATTATAATATATTATACTATATTATATTATATTATACTATATTATTAATATTCTATATATATATCAAAATATATAATAAAATTTTTATGCGTCTAATAATGTAAGTATATTTAACAATGCAATGAAAAATTAAATATTATAAAAGGCCACAAAGTCCACCATTCCCCACTCTGAAATCAAAATATACCGCATGATCATGGATTTATCTTCCCTCATGTTCCTCACACATATTCATTCACCTTCGATCCACACAATTTTCTATTAACCTTTGATCCATGCTAGTCTATGTCCTTCACATGCCCAACTTCTTTTAGTTATGTTTGCTCCTGATTCAATCCAATAGGGAAGAATATGGATCACAACATCTTGTCACTATCAGAAAAATATTTCATTCATAGATGGTGGCGGCCCCATCTTTTTTCAGGTGAGGTGGGTGTTGTCATGTGGTGGGTGGCCAAACAACATAAACTCATATAGCAGAGAGGAGTAGTGGGTGGAGGAAGCAGCCGATAAAAGGGGATCTCCCCCAAATAGTTTGAAAATCAACTAACTAATAATTTCATTCCTTGTATGGTGATTTTTTAAAAAGTTTCCCCACATATTCATGAGATATTTATAATAGATATTCTTCATTTTATTTTGAGGGATTTTACACCCACATTTATCTATAGTGCGATCCTTCTATTTTTCTATGGTTTTTACCCATTTCGTTATTTTTAATGTTTTACATGTTACATCTGATGTCCTTTTATTTCCACATTTTTTCACATTATTTTATCTCAATATTATCACTGCACCAATGGTCCAATAATTTACACATTCAACAAGTGGTATCTTAGGATGTTTATGGAATGGTTGTGTTCAATTTTTTAGGTATTAATAATTAATAAAAAAATAGTGTAGTCTGTGATTGTGACTCGAATTGAGATTCCAAATTATAATTTTTTTAGATTATTAAACAATCAATTATAAATTATAGAAGGTATTGAACTAGTGTAATTCCTAGATGGTGAATAAATTTGATAATGATAAATTCCACATGAATAATTTTCCATTGTGAAAAATGAAGATGTAGTTATTGCTGCATATGTGTAATTATCTACATGAAATTTGTGAAATGCCAAAAAAATATTATGATGGAAAATGGTTCTAAAGAGATCTTGAATAACTAAATATATGGAAATATAGATACTACATCTCAATATAGAGAGATGAAAGTCGTTGAAGTAGGGAAGACTAATAGAAGTAGACAGTATCTCAATAATTCAGGGATAATTGATTTGGGAGAAACCTGGCACATGACATCTCAATGGGAAGAGTTTGATCAGTATGAAACTATCGTAGAATGAAATATAAACAGGGGTATCTATCGCGCACTAAATATCTGTCACGACCCATCCTAGTGGGGCCCACTCCATGACTCCCCAAGCCCACCTCCAATAGGCCAGGGGCTGGTGACTAGCACTGAGTCGGAATATTACTAACATGGGAGGCATTTCCTAAGTACCTGTACACACACACACATCTCCAAGCCCACAATGCTGAAATGTAAACACCACTAAGCAAAAAAAAATGCATGCATACAACTAAACCCAATCAACAGAGTTCGATGAAAGGCAGAGTACTAAAAGGAAAGTAAATTGGGCCAGAATACAAGCCCACCAAAAACAAGAGTCTGAAAACTGGAAAGTCCAACCCCTAAATAGAAAAGGTATTGGGATTGCTGCTCATAGCCACAGGAATGCCTCAACCTATAGGGAACACAGAAAACTCGGTCATGTCCTGGTCCACCCTAGACTCTATCAAAAGGCTGATCATCTTCACAAGACACCAGTCATGCAGGAAAAGCCCCTGCAGGGGTGACTATAACAATACACAGTAGATGACCCCAAAAACCACAAAATAGTACACAAAGTAAAGGTACAATCAGCTATGCACAATGTATTTCTGCAGAACATATAAAACAAACCAGATATACTCCAAACCTAGACCTGTGGTCTAGAGACAAGTCACACAACCGCATACACCCATTAGGGGTTCAGTTCGAAGATTTCGCAAAGCACTTGTCCCCGAGGAACACAATCCACAAGTCTTACATCTCTGATGACGTCCATCCATGAACTACCGTATATCAGGAACCATCATGAGAGGTATTCACACTCATTATGGGAGGCACACTCTTGATTGGGAATATTTCCAATAGATAGAAGCCCTAATTACGGGAGACACTCTTCTGAGTGGGAAATATCATGATACATATATGAGGATCACTTCCAGGGCCATGGCGGATACCACGACTCATATGGATTCACTAGTTAGGTGATACACTAGCTAGGTATAGGATCAACAATAGGTGGAGTTGGTCACGTCCATTGTTGACTGAACCTAGGGTCAGGAATGGATAGAAGATCTCGATCCAGGCCTCTCAGATGGATGCATGACTCTATCACAGAAAGTCCTGCTGAAGGGATCATATTCCTGTGTGAGGAAATGATACCAGGCCTTCAGGGGAACGAGAATAAGGAGAACTAACCCAAACAAAATATGTACAAAATATGGTGAACAGGAGGACCATTCTGTTTTCCAAAAATTAAACGGTGTGTATAAAGTTACACGCCCTGTTGTATGACCCTGGGTACTGCCCAAGTACAATGGCCCGTCTTATGGTCTAGTCGTGTTGAAAAATTGAGTACACGACATGTAGTACGATGTACAAGCCATGTCCGAGTGATAGAGGTTGGCCACGTGTATTCCATCCATCTGCCCGTACATGGTTACCATCTCGTGTACTCTTAATCGTGTCTGTGTATTGCCAAGATACACAATGAGTCTCACGTAGCCGCTCCTATCATGACGTACAAGCCATGTTTTGAAACTGTGTAGATCATCCCGTGTCCATGTACATCTCAAAATACAGGTCGAGCCTCAAGGAAAGTCCAACACTCCATGTGAAAAATCTCACACGCCGTGTGATTCCTCCCTAACCCCAAAAACCCTAGACACCGCCAGTACTACATGGTGTGTTCTTCAAAAGTACACGCCATGTATTCTGGAAATTTCTAGAAACACGAACATCTGCCATCACGCCTCCGGTGATGATCTGTTCGTCGATCCGGCCATTCTATCACCACGAAACTTCCAGGTTTTGGTCGCCTTGACACCACGAAGCTACACTCAATGTTTTCAGACCTCCGATCAGCTCCGAAAACATTATTTGATCTTCCCGCGCGAAGAACGCTCGAAGAACTCCCCTTTTCCGATCTGGTCTAATTCTCCATCCGCCATCATCGCCGCACCTATACAAGGTTTTTTTGGTTTCAAACCTTCGATTTTGGATCATTGCATCGTGGAACGGATGCTCAACGATTCTTTTTTCGTCTCCCCTCGAAGAACATGAGGAACGCATGAGAAAAGAAAAGGCGAGAAATCCAATGAACAAAGTGAGGAATGAACCCCCACCTTCGTTCGTCACAGCATTGATCCACTCCCATTAGAAGGCTTAAATGGAGAAATAATCAACAATAACAAAACAACATTGATCAATTCCCAAAATCATCCCAATAAAACCCTCCCGCAAGAACGGAAAAATCCACAGATCATCTTGTTTGTGTTTGATCCGCGTTCATCGTTTAAAATCAAAAATGGGGAAAAGAATTAAAATAATACACCCCTAACTAAGCTGGGATCGATCATTGATGGATTTTTCACGCTTACACCATCATCAATATCCTTCAACTCCGTTGGCGCAATGATTCTCATCTTCGATCTGTCTTCATTCTCCGTTGAGTGTTCCCTCCAACGCTCTGCGGATCCTCCAGCGATTTCTCCCAAAAGATCGTCAATGATCACCAATCACTAAAACCAATAAAATGGGAAACATGATTGGAATTTAAGATACTATGCGGTATTAATGACTCTGTCTTTCCATTCATCAGTCATTATGATGTGTCATTAAAAATGAAACAAATATCTCATCGCTGCGCTACAGCAGATGTTTCCATAAAAAATAAAATAAACATTTATCAATTTATTTTATTTTCATTTTACTAAAAATGCCTGAAAATTAACTTCTTCCCTCGACCTGCACTGATCGATGTTAGGCTAATTCTTATGTAAATTCATCATCATGGATACCAAGGTGCCCTCAGATTTTCAATCTGGGCATCCGTTTCGAAACTGCCACAACCGCGCACAAGTGCCGACTTAAAAAAATGTTCAATCCACCATTCTGGGCTCACTGGATCTCAGAATGATGTGTCATCTTCACGCTCAGTCTCGAAATAATTCCATATAATATTTAATAATACACGGAACATCTGAGGCATTAGATTCTCCCCACCTTTGATCTTTATGTCCCCGAAAATCGAAAACAACACCTACTCAAAAAGATGTGGGGACTTGGCACTGATCAGGGCTTGCCGCTCCCACGTGCTCTCCTGAATATTCCCATGATACCACCAGATGAGCTACAAGGGAATCGATCACCCACGAAGGATCCTCCCCTGCTGATCCTCGATCTCTACCAGGTACTCAGCAATGGTCACTCCATCCTCGATGTCCAGCTCGCCCTAGTCGATGACGTGTGTCAGGTCATGCACCTACCTCCTCAGCTGTGACACGTGGAAGACATCATGTACCCGATGCAACTGTGGCAGTAGAACTAGGTAGTATTCCACCACTCAAACTCTTCACAGTATCTGGAAGGTTTTGATGATCCTCGGTGATAGCTTTCCACCTCGGCCAAATCTCTGTAACCCTCGTCGAGGTGAGACACGAAGAAAGATGTGGTCTCCCTCTTCGAACTCTAAAGGCCTCTGTCATTGTTCAATATAGGACTTCTTCTGGCTCTGTGTAGTCTTCATTCACTCTCGGATGGTCTCCACCTTCTCTGTGGTAGCCCACACCAACTCTGGACCCATGAGTTCTGACTCTCCGGTGTCGGTCTAGGAAAGTGGTGACCGGCAGGGTATCCCGTACAAGGCCTCAAATGGTGTCATACCAATGGTGGAGTGTTAGCTATTGTTGTACGGAAACTCCACTAGTGGTTTGTGGTCCTCCCAACTGCAAAAAAGTCTAGGATTCAAGCTTGCAACATATCCTCCAGAACCTGAATGGTCCTCTCCGTCAGACCATCGGTTTGGGGATGAAATGATGTGCTCAAGCGTAGTTGAGTCCCAAAAGACTCCTAAAATCACTTCCACAACTGGGATGTGAAGTGGGAGTATCGATTTCATAATATAGTTTAGGGTGCTCCAGGAAGACAAACTATCTCATGCATGTAGATGCGTCACATGCTCTCTATAGAACTCGGCTCCATGATAGCTAGGAAGTGGGCCGACTTGGTGAGTCGGTCAACGATCACCCAGATGGAATCATGCCCCTTGGATGTCTGTGGTAAGACTGTCACGAATTCCATAGATATTCCATCCCACTTCCACTCTGGAACTTCCAGGGGTGAGCTAATCCCACAGGAACCTGGTGCTCAGCTTGTTGGCATGTGAGGCATTGAGAAACAAACTTTGATACTGCTTTCTTCATGCCTGACCACCATAACTATCATCGGAGATCCTGGTACATCTTTTCCACCCCAGGATGTACCCCAAAAGGGGATGTATGAAACTACCTTAGGACCTCCTCCTGCAATGCCAATGGTACAATGATGCATCCTCTGAAAAGAAGTATGTCCTCCCCACCTTGTGAATATCCATCAGGAGCATGTCCTATGGATAACTGAGCATGTAAAGCCACACAGTCGACATCCCCAAGTTGTGCCACTATAAATCACTGTAAGAGTAGAGGGGTGACCACCATCGACTGCAGGTAAGATATATCATCTCCATCCAAGAAGGAGAACTGCAAAGCGGCTAACTGTTGTGTCGCCTCACTCAACATCTGTGAGCTCGACCTTATACTAGGAGAATCTGCCACCTTGTTCCCATTTCCAGGAGTATAGAAGATCTCAAAATCACTGTCTTGGAGGAACTCTATCCATCCTCTCTTCCGCAGATTCAGATCTTTCTGCGAAAAGATGCACCTGAGGCTCTTGTGGTCAGAGTAGACGATAAATTGCTCTCCCATCAGGTAGTGTCGCCACATCTTCAATGTGAAGACCACCGCAGCCAACTCGAGATCATGGGTAACATAGTTCTACTCATTTGGAATAATCTAGTGCAAACCATAAGAAATCACTGCATACCGCTGCATTAGGACACAGCCGAGCCCCGTCCCTGATGCGTCACAGAAAATATGTACTTGACACCCTCCTCCGTAAATCTCAAGACTGGGGTGCTCATCAAACTTTGTCTCAGATTCTACAAAGATTACTATCACTTCTCCATCCATATGAAGGGTTATCCCATCCTGGTCAAGGCTATCATTGATGTTGATATCTGGGAGAAATCAAGGATGAATCTCCAGTAATATCCTGCCAACCCAAGTAAGCTTCGCACCTCCGTCACTGGCTCCTATGATAACACAACCTCCACCTTGGTTGGGTCCACAGATACTCCATCTGCTAAGAAGACATGTCCTATAAAGTGGACCTCTTGAATCTAGAACTATCACTACGAGAGATTCCCATAATGATGGTGCTCCCAGAGTACGTCCAGAACCATACGCAAGTGTCTCGCGTGCTCCTCCTCTGACACCGAGTACACCAGGATGTCATCAATGAAGACCACTACGAACCGGTCCATGTATCGCTGGAAGATTCAGTTCCTCAGTCCCATGAACACTGCATGGGTGTTCGTCATTCCAAAAGGCATCACCAAGTACTCATAGTGACCGTAGAGGCATCTGAAAGCCGTCTTTGGTATATCCTCATCCCGCACTCGTAGCTGGTGATATCCTAATTGAAGGTCAACTTTCGAGAACCACTGTTCCCCTCTTAGATGATCGAAGAGGCCATTGATTCTCAGCAGTGGATACTTGTTCTTCATCGTCATCTAGTTCAGGAGCCTGTAATCCACGCATAACCTCAGAATCTCATCTGCCTTCTTGGCAAACAAGACTGGGGCCACCAAGGGTGAGATGATGGGTCTCACGAAACCCTTGCTCTGCAAATCCTCCAACTTCTCCCTCAGCACGTGAAGCTCTGTAGGAGCCATCCGATATGCTGACGAGGAAATCAGTGTCGTCCCGGGGTGTAAGTCGATGCAAAAGTCAATCTCCTGGTGGGGAGGTAATCCTAGAACAACTTCAAGAAAGACTTCCTCGTATTCCTCCACTACTAATGGGAACTGGGATCTCACAACATCCACTACTCCGAGGGAAAGGCTAGCCAACTAATGAGCGATTGGTTTGAACCTCCTATGCATAAGTCCATTCTGTACTACTTGTGTTTCCTTCTCTCCGACAAAGGAAAACCTCGTCCCATCACGGTGGACACACCACACTCTTCACCTAAAACAGTCAATCTGGGCATGGACCGAAGATAACAATCCATATTGAGAATGACGATGTAAGGCCTCAACGCTACCACCAAGTGGTTCCAACTGAAACTCTCACCTCCAAGGATAAGATCACACTATCTGGAAAGGTTCGTGATCATCGAGTCTCCACCTGTAGGCGTCTCCAAATATAAGGATCGAGTCAATGGTTCTACCAGAATCTCGATGTTTCGTGCAAGACATGTGGATATAAATGAATGACTAGCACTTGTGTCTATATGCACGACAGCTAAGGTAGAGAAGACACAGATCATACCTCAAATCATCCCGGGTGTCCCTCAGTTGTATGCCTCGACCGCATGAAGCTGCCCCCGCCCATGTCCCCCAGCTCCCTGAGCCTGGTGCGGACCTCCATGGGGTGGTGGTCAAAGTAAGTCGAAGCGTCTACCACCACCTGCAGCTCTCCATAATCATCTTCCACATCTTCCACCTAGTGGGTCTGCCTGTTCCGTTCTCTTTCTCTGACTTAGTGGTCCGTCCATCGCTTCCCTGTCAGAAGCTCGATGGGTCGGGCAATCTCTAGCGAGATGTCCCCTACCGTCGCATGTGTATCATTGCTTCTCCCTATGATGACTGGATCTAGGATGAGGGCCTTGGATTGTTGATCCCCTATCCTGGGACCTCCTATGATGTTTCCCATCTCCATATCCCTATGCCTAACATCGGCTCCCAGCTTCTGGGGTCTCTGCACCAGTCTTTCTGTTGCTGACTGTCGGCGGTTGTCTCCGCTCCGCCAAGAAGCTCTCGATCACCATGGCCCGTTTGAGCACTCAAGCGTAAGTCTATTTGAATAGAGACACGAAATTGGCTCGGATGTCTCATCATAGACCTCACATGATGGTTTGAGGTCTGAAGTACTAATCCCTGACCATATCCATCGAGTGCTAGGCAAGGTTGGTGAACCTAGATGAATTGTCAGCTACTTTCATACTACCCTTCTGGAGCTGAAGAAGCTCTTGGATGCATACAACTCTCAGCATAACCGAAGAGAACTCATCCCTGAATAGTCGTTCAAACTTCGTCGATGAATGATTCTCCTTGTCGTGAGTCAATGTGGTAAGACTCCACCATCATCCTGTCGAACCCTAAAGAAGGATTGCTCCTAGGATCACCATCTGGTCTGCTAGGGTTATCACTAGATGTAAAACCCTATTCATCGCCTCAAGAATGTCCTTAGCCGCCTGAGGGTCAGGATCGCCTCGAAACCTAAGGGGTATCTGTCTCTGAAACTCATGGAGTTCAATAAGAATGCGCTCCTTGTCAGTCAGTATTTAAGGTACCACTTGCTTCTCCACTGGTGGTGGCATAACTAGTGCACCACCTGGTGGCAACGCCTAGGGAACTGGTCCCTGTATCGAAACCTCATCATTGAGGGGGCCATCCTCGTGATTGTGTTGCTGAATCCTAGGGGTATGCGTTGTGGAGGAATCCTGTATGGAAACAAGATGTACAATGTTCAAAGAGTATATCTGGATAGGTGACACAAAGGACATGGATACCAAAAACTATTCCTATATGATGAATGTTCCTTTCATTCCCCCGTAACCTGTGTTTTCGTGTACTGAGTCAAAAAGCTGCTTATTAGAATCCTGGTATATGGATATGTTGGCCGCTGCACCAACACTAGAGTCTCTAGCCTGAAAGCTGAACCCGAAACACTCAACATTGTTCCCCCAAACAGAACTCACAGACTCTTGGTCCTAAGGTAGAAGCGACCACCTCTAATACCACTCTGTCACGACCCGTCCTAGTGGGGCCTGCGCCGTGACTCCCCAAGCCCGCCTCCAATAGGCCAAAGGCTTGTGACTAGCACAGAGTAGGCATATTACTAACATGGGAGGCATTTCTTATGTACCTGTACACACCCACACATCTCTAAGCCCACACTGCTGAAATGTAAAAACCAATAAGGAACAAAAATGCATGCATATAACTAAACCCAATCAACAGAGTACAACGAAATGTAGAGTACTAAAAAGAAATTAAACTCGTCCAGAATACATGCCCACCAAAAACAAGAGTCTAAAAACTGCAAAGTCCAACCTGTAAACACAAAAGGTACTGGGACTTCTGCTCATAGTCGTAGGAATGCCTCGCCCTATAGGGAACTCAAAAAACTCAGTCATGTCCTGGTATACCCTAGACTTTGTCAAAAGGTTTCTCATCCACACAAGACACCAGACGTGTGGGAAAAACCCGTGTAGTGGTGAGTATAACAATACTCAGTAGAGGACCCCAAAAACCACAAAACAGTACACAAAGTAAAGGTACAGTCTATTATGCATAGTGTATGTCTACAGAACATATAAAAAAAACCAAATATTCTGCAAACCCAGACCCGTGGTCTAGAGACAAGTCACAAAACAGCATACCCCCATTAGGGGTTCAGATCGAAGATTCCACGAACCACTCCTCCCGGGAGAACACACTCCACGAGTCTTACATCTCTGATGACGTCAGTATGAGAAATATCGGCCGTCGGTAATCATCATGAGATGTAGTCACACTCATTATGAGAGACACACCCCTGAGTGGAAAGATTAATGATAGATAGAAACACTCATTACAGGAGACACATTCTTGAGTGGGGAAGATCACGATACACATATGAGAATCACTGCCAGGGCCATAGCGGATACCGCGACTCATCCAGATTCACCAGTTTGGAGATACACCAGCTAGGTAGAGGATCAATGCCTGGTAGAGTTGGTTATGACAATTCCTGACTCTAAATAGGGTCAGAAATGGATATAAGATCTCGATCTGGGCCTCTCGGATAGATGCCCGACTCTATCAAAGAAAGTCCTACTGAAGGGATCATATTCTTATGTAAGGAAATGATGCCTGACCTTCCGGGGAACGATATGAAGGGGAACTAACCCAAACTAAAGATATCCAAAATACAGTGAACAAGAGGACCATGCCATTTTCTAGAGAGTACAAGACGTGTATAATGTTACATGTCGTGTCGTCTGAACCGGGGTACTACCCGTGTACAACGGCCCATGTCGTAGGATTGTCGTGTAGAAAAGCTGATTACACAACATGTAATACGATGTACACGTTGTGTCTGACTGACTAGGGTTGGCCCCTTGTATGCTAGTCATGTGCCCGTACATGGTTACCAACCCGTGTACTCTAACCCATGTCTGTGTATCCCCAGTATACACGTTGAGTCCGGCGTAGCCGCTCCTGTCATGCTATACATGCCGTGTTCTGATGGAGTGTAGATCATCTTGTGTCTGTGTACATCCCAAAATACACGTCGAGCTTCGGGGAAAGTTCAACATGTCTTGTGACCAGGGTCACACGCCGTGTGATTCATCCCTAACCCCTAAATCCCTAGCCGCCGCCAGTACTACACGGCTTGTTCTTCAGAAGTACACGTCGTGTATTCTAGAAATTTCCAGAAACACAGACTTCCGCCATCGTGCCTCCAGGGATGATCCGTTCATTGATCCGGCTGTCTGATCGCCATGAAACATCCAGTTTTTGGTCTCCCCGACACCATGAAGCTTTTCCCGATGTTTTTGGACCTCGAACCGGCTCCAATAACATGATTTTATCTTCACACATGGAGAACGCTTGAAGAACTCCCTTTTTCCGATCCGGTCCAATTCGTCATCCTCCATCGTCGCCGCACCTCTGCAAGGTCATTGCAGTGTTGAACATTCGATTTGGGATCTTTGCGTCATGGAAAGGATGCACAACGATCCGTTGTTCATCGCCCTGCAAAGAACATGAAGAACACGCGAGAAAAAAAGGGGGATAAATCCAATAAACAATTTGAAGAACGAACCCCTGTCGTCATTCGTCACGGCATTGATCCTCTCAGATTAGCAGGCTTAAAAGGAGCAAGAATCAAGAATTAAAAAAATGGATCAATTCCCCAAATCATCCTGATAAAACCCTCCCATTTGAACGGACGAATACGCTGATCATCTGGTTCATGGTTGATATGTGTTCGTCGTTTAAAATCAAAAATGGGGAAAAGAATTCAAATAACAACCCCCTACCTCAGATGGGATCGATCACTGATGAACGTGTTGCGCTGCCACTATCGTCGAGATCCTTCAACATCATTGGTGCATCAATTATCAACTTCAATCCATCGTTGTTTTCCATTGAGGGTTCTCTCCAGCGCTCCGCAAATCCTCCAGCGATTTCTCCCAAAAGTTCGTCAACGATCACCAATAGATTAAACCATAAAAAAGGGAAACATGATTGGAATTTGAGATACGATGTGGTATTAATAACTCTATATTACCATTCTTGAGTCATTATGACACGCCATTAAAAAGGAAACAGATTTCTTGTCACTGCACTGCAGTGCATGTTTCCATAAAAAATAAAATAAACATTTAGCAATTAATTTTATTTTCATTTTACTAAAAACGTCCGAAAAATAAAATTCTCCCCCGACCCGTGCCAGTCGAGGTTAGGCTCACTCTTGAGTAAATCCATCGTCCCAGACGTCATGGTGCCCTCATATTTTTAATCCGAGAATCCTTTTAGAAATTTCCACAACTGCGCACAAGTTCCGACTAAAAAAAATGTTCAAACCATCATTCCGGTATCAGTGGACCTGGGAATGATGTGCCGTCTTCGCGCCCGGTCTCGAAATAATTCCATATAGTGTTTAATAATACACGGAAAATCCGAGACATTAAAATATCATTGGATTAAGTACCATAAAATTAAATAATCATGATGGTATTATTTGAACCATCCAAGGAGTATGCTTTGTGAAGGGCCTAATTAATAATATGTTGTCTTTTAGAAAATTTTGTGATATCAACTCCAAGACTCACACTGAGAACAGAGTGATGAGAATTTTGAAGGATGTATTGGTGGTGATTAAGGAATAGAAGATCTCAAATGACCTATATATTATTAAGGTTGGAACTTAAAAGTAGTTATAGATATAAGTCGCATCAACTTTCATGATGAAAGCGAAGATAATTTTATGGATTCAGATTCTTGTCCATATATTAGAATGAGGACTGATGATTTTTGTGGATCAAAAGTTATTTCATGTGACTGCAGTGGTATCCTTACCAGTTTTTATCCTTTTTTTATCAAGAGACACATGTCATGCATCGGGACAACAATAGGAAGAATAAAATATATTATATAGTTGATCCATTTCGACATTTTTCTAGCACCAGTTCAATCCCTAGTAAGGGAAAGTTTCATGATATGACTAATTAATGATTATTTTAGGATATATTGGGTGTACTCAATGATGAATAAAGAATACGTTTTTCAATTCTTTAAAACATTAAATGTGTGTAATGAACATTATCCCAAGAATAAGATCATGTTTTTGAGGAATTACAATGGTGGAGAATATACCAGTGAGAAGTATGACACTTTTTATCAATTGTAATACATAAAGTGACAATTCATGATTATGTATACTCCTTCATAGAATGTAGTGGAATGTTCAATTAGTAGAACCATATTGGATTGAATAAGAGTGATGTTGAGGACTATAGTAATTTCAAAACATTTTGTCTAGAAGTAATGAATATATCATATTATGTGATAAAATGATATAATTTTATATTGATTGATCTAAAGACGTCGATAGAGATGTGGATTGGTAAACCCATTGAATATTTTTAGTTAAATAATTTTGGAAGTCCTATATTTTCATTTTTTTAATTATCACGAATGATCAAAGTTGTATTCTAGATCTAGGTATTGTATATTATTGTGATACGTTGATTGTGTGAAGCAGTATTGTTTATGGGACCCTACTACCCACAAGCATATCAGTAGTGGAGATTTCATTTTGGCAGAATATTGGTCAAAATTAACAATTCATGGATACAAAGAGAAAGAGAATAAATAAAATAAAATATTTTGGGTGGAGTTAAATTCTAGGGGAGAATTAGTTTCATCTATGGTATATACAGAAAATGATGATCATGTCTCGGATGAGTCTGGACAATGATAGTAAAATTAGGAAAAATGAAAAGTAGTATGGCACTTATATTATGTCCCTAAGAGTCATATTTTTTTAATTCTTATTTGTGAAGGAAGGAGTGATATATTATTTTTTGGTGGAGTCTTGGAGTCTCTAACTATCATCATGGATGGCGGGAATGTTGGAGGAACTTGAAGCCCTACAAAAGAACAAGAGTTGGGATCTTATTCCATTACAATCTAAAAGGTAAGATATTATCAACTAATGGGTTGTTTAAATTTCTAAATATGGAGAGAATCATGTGGAAAGATATCATGCAAGACTACTGTTCAAAGGATATGCCTCAAAGTAATGTATTGATTTTAATATAATATTTTCTACCATAGTTAGATTGAATATTGTATAGATAGTTCTGGAAACTTGTACTATATAAATTTTATATCTAGAGTATTTGGATGTGAATAATACTTGTTCCCATGGATATCTTGATGAATATATATATATATATATGATCCAACTAAAAGGTTTTATTGAATAATCCAAAGATAACTTGGTTTTCATGATAAAAAAATATTTTTATGGTCTAAAGAAGGCACTGAGGTGTTTCCAAACAAGATTTCATTCCTATATCATGAGCCTTTGATACAACATAATTAATTTATATCCTTTTTCATATTTCATGAGTTTAGATGGTAATTATTTCCACATTATTCTATAGTATATGGATGACTTGTTGGTTTAAGTCCCCATCATTAATCATATCCAAGATATGAATGTACATTTGTCTTGGGAAGCTGACAAGAAGTACTTGGGACTAGAAAATAAGATTCTTGGGATATAGATTTACTAATATCGAAATAATGATAAGATTTATCTATCACAAAATAATTACTTACATAAATTATTCAAAATATTCAAATGAAATACTATAATCCAATCCCTACCCCAATTCCCATTCATTTAAATTCATCCTCTACGACGACTCATAGAAGAGTAGCAGAGAGAATGGATATACCTTTAGTACCATATGAATTAGTAGTACGGATTCTTATGATTTATTTGGTTTTTACTATATCACACATTTTACATGTAGTGGAATTAGTTATTTGTCACATGGTAAATCTAGGATGGGAGTATCGGATAAGAATAAAGTGGATCCTAAGATACATTTAAAAAAACCTTATATGATTAATTATGTTACCGAGGAACATATTTCGCTAACAATGGCTATGTTGATTCATAGTTTCTCGGTGACATTAACTGAAGGAAATTCACTACTGGTTATGTGTTTTCCCTTCCAGGAGAATATTTGATTTGTATTTCAATGTAATGGTTAGTTTTTTGTTTTATCCATGATGGATTTAGAGTATATGGTAGCTACACGGGTATTAAAAGAGGAGATTTGGAAGAGAAGGTTAATGGAGTATCTCAAGCAAAGAAAATAGTAGATTCCATTATTTTATGATAGTCTGAATGCTATGAACATTACAATGACTCCATCTATTCATTCCAAGACAAATCACATTAGGGTACATTGTAACATTTTTCAATACGTGGAAGATTAAGGATGTATGAACATGCATAAAATTCACACTAAATAAAATCTGGCATATTTCTTGATAATGTTGGTTCAATCTAATAAGTTCATATGGAGAAGATCCCCAATAAACCCTATAGAGACGCCAATAGCATATTTTAAAGAAAAAAAGGATGTATAGAAATGTGATTGGTTCCTAGTCAAAATATATGTTGGACATATGTTGGTATAATATTATATTCATGAAAGGTTGAAACATCTTTTTTCGTTAAGGGATGTATATATGATTGTGTGGTGGGTGGTTAGACACCATTAACACATCTGGATTAGAGGAGATGTAGGTGGATGATGAAGCCAATAAAAGGGGATCTCCCCTTGGTAGTTTGAACATAAAATCAATTCCAATTTCATTCCTTGTGTAGTATTCAATGAGATAGGTTACCCATATATTCAAGAGATATTAACAAGGTATTGAAATTGGTAGGGATTATGTGCCCACATTTACCTATAGTATCATCCTTCTATTTTACTATAGTTTTCTACCCCTTTCAAATTTGGGGGGTTTTCTAAATTACATCAAATGTCCATTTATTTCCTCATTTTCTTCACATTAGTTTATCTTGATATTATCCTTACACTAGTGGGATAATCATTTCTGGTCCCACGAATCTTCACCACTCTTGATCTTACTAAGCCTCCCAAATATAAAGCCCCTAGGTTATTTTCCTCAACATGATGCGATTAAACTCATTTTCTCATTGTTTTGGGGATGATATTATGTGTTATAGTGACCTAAGGGATTTTGATTAATTCTAATTTCTTTTTGAGTTATACTTTTTTCTTCATCTATGAATGATTCATTATAATTACATTTTTTATTACTTTAGATTTATATCTATGATAATAATTATTTTTTTCTAATTGATGTAAAATTGAATCCCCTACAACTCATCCATAAATTATATATATATATATATTCAAAAAACAAACTAATGAAATAAACCTAGTTTAATATAATTGTAGAATATATGTTGTAAATTTATTAATCCTCTAAATTCCTTTTGGTTTTTTGTCTCATTACAAAAGATTTTAGGGGCATAACATCTTTGCACTGAATCTTTAAGAAAAGGATTTAAATCCATAAATGTATCTTCTAAAATATAAAAAAATATTTAAAACTTACATTTTTTTATATTTTTATATTTTTTGGTTTTGTTTTTTTGTATATATATATAAATAAATAAATAATAGCATAATAAAACTGTTATTAAATACCTATCATTAATATAATCAAATTACTCAGACATATGATATAAACAGTTGCACATTCCTCTCTTTTATAAAGGGATTTCCCTGAAAAACATAGTAGATTTCCAATATGAGATTCAATTTCCCCCTTTTCTATATATAATTAATAATACATTAATAATAATCATTAATTAATAATAAATTTTTAATAAATAATAATTTTAATACCCAAATAATAAAAACCTTTCTAAATTACTATTAAATATTAATAATTAACTAATTAATAATATAATAATTAATATTATTATTAATAAATAACTAATTAATTATTAGTAGATAATAGTTATTAATTATTTATTTATTAAAAAAATATAATTACTTATTAATAATATTAATTATTAATTTCCTAATTAATTATTCCCTGTTCACATCTGGAGGATCGAGGTAGTGAGGTTTTGGGAGTAACTCTATGTAAACTAAGAAATTGACTGGGATTCTGATTCTATGGTGACTAATCATGATCATTTTTATATTTTTAAGTAAATTATTATTGTCACATCAAGGATCATGGGTCATGCAGATGATGTGTGAAAGGGGAGTGTGAATAATCCAAAGGAGGATTCTACAAGAAATGTGACTCAGGCGCATGTGAATTAGATTTCAGAATCTAATTGAATACTCATTTTCTAGAAGACATTGAGTCTTTTATTATTATCTAATCTAAAGGGAGATTTGAGTGTTTTGAAGAATAAAATTCACAATATTGGTTTGATGGTCGTTCTTGATGAATGGAGCAGTTCCTCGATGTATGTAAAATATAAATAATTGGGTGGCTCATGAAGGTGCCTAAAGATCATCAATGGAAGCATGAAAATCTAAGAAAGAATCCTCAAAAGGCCTTGGGATTTTATGGATGGTTCATTTTATCGATTGGTATGGGATTCTTCACTTCTTCTTCCCCTCGAATGATTTTAAATATAGGATGGGGTCTATTTATTTTTTTTGTTATAAGGAAATCTATGGTTCTAATATTGGGATCCTCTTTTTGATGCAGCTAATATAAAAAAATTCAATCACACAACTCTTAATTCAGATTATGGTCCTTTACTAGTTTTTCTGGGATTCAAAATTTTAGTAGGATATTTCATCAGGAGTCAGAAACCTAATGAAAATTGATGTTGAAAATATGAATGTGGGGTATTTCTACTTTAAAAGGGTCATTATAGAAGTATATTTACATGCAACTCTTACTGAGATAGTCATTTTTGTTAATGGTTATCATAGACTTAATCTCTTAGTTGAGTTTGAGAAGTATCTTGTATTTTTGCCGCAAATGTTCTTTCATTAGACACTCTTATGGTCATTTTCATAGGAATATTTTCTGTGAAAATTATAATATTATTGGTCATCATGTGGATGACATAAAATTATAGCTTCCTATTTTTAGTATGGATGACCAGCACAATAGTGATAAGGATAAAATAGAATGGGGTTCCTAGCCAGATCATTGTCATATCCCCTATACTGATGTGGTTGGTGGTCATCCTTTTCAATCAATTCAAGGAACGTAGGAAGTGAGGAAGGATTTTCCCCATATGTATAATATGATCCAAAGGGAGGAATATTTATGTAAATGGTGTGATATTTTTGAATCTTTTGAAAATAAGGACATCAAAATTGATTTTGATGGTGATTTTTTCATCTTATTAGAGGAGATTTACTTCTCAAATAGAAAATTGAATTCTAGTGCATTGTATCAAAAAATGGATTACACATTTAAAAATATGGGGGATGTGAATTAGGTTGGGGTGGATTCAGGTGAAACAGGGCTTATTGATTCATAATTTTCTCCTAATTAGGGTGTAATAGGTGTTATTAATGTGGAGGTACATGCCTTTAGGAATCTACCCACCCTTAAAATGGATCATCCAAGTCATTATCCAACAACTATGTAATGGAAATAAGATAAATGAAGTGGAAGATGTTAATATAATCAATTTATCCCCATTTTAACAGAACATGGCACCCATAAAGTTGCTAAAGGTGGCGCCTACCACTGCCCCCAAAGACATGGAGTATACTATAATAGCTCGGAGATCCTCCACTCTCAAATGAGCTAGACCCTCTCAGACTGGTGTGCCTTTATAGGATCAAGGTAAAACAATGGTTAAACAAGTTGTAACACCAATGCATTGTTGGGGGAAATATCATGTTCCATGTAATTTTTTTTGGATAGTGACTCAAGTCATCATGGATCATAGAAATTTGAAAATCAAAAGGATAAGGATGCATCTTATACCCATACTGTATCTTAGATCACAAAAATACATATTTTATCTCATCCATACGGTGACACCCATAGAGGTGGTTTTTAAAACGATCAGTTCATTAAAATTTGAAATTTTAGCAAGTATCAAGTCCCCATATAGAATACTTTTGGTGTATCAGAATTTTCTAATATGGATATCACTTAGGGAAAGGATCAATATTAATTTTGGACTTTCTATTGTTCATGAGATGTGGTACGGAGAGAAGTGGTGGATATTTATAATCCTTTCGGTGTGCTAAACACTCCTAAGAAGGGGATCAAAGTGTT
The DNA here is from genome assembly GCA_963277665.1 of Viscum album. Lineage (NCBI taxonomy): Eukaryota > Viridiplantae > Streptophyta > Magnoliopsida > Santalales > Viscaceae > Viscum > Viscum album. The sequence goes on from OY728119.1 coordinate 2,130,278,649, forward strand.
CATGAATATAGAAGAGGCTTCAGGTGGTTATTTGATAGTAAATACTAGTCATTAGATATAGGGGGTCTTCATTGAGTTTCATCTATTGAAATGGGTACAGTGGAATTCACTGAAATTTCATCAAAGAAATAATTGAGCCTTGGTAGAGAGAAGATTCCAAAAAAGAAAGGGAGGCCTCCACTAATGGATTTTGTATGATTATCATATGATCATATGTAGTGAAAGATAACCCAACCACAATCATATCTATCTTCAAGAATAAATTATTAAATAAACTATATTAACAATGTACCTGGAAATCACCAAATGTAGCAGTCTTATTCTTTCTTAATAAAGAATAATAGTTGATGAAGATTTTTAAGAAGTGAAAAAAGACATTTGTCTTCGATAATGATTAACTGATCTATGATCATATTTTTAGGATACACAAATACTGAATATGATCTTGTAACTTCAACTCAAATGATGTGTAGTGTTATGAGATTAAGAGAGAAATGATAGGAAATCTCATAATTTATTATTTACTATAAGAGGGATCACATCACATTATATATCCGTAAATGATGTGTTTCATTAAATGAAAATTTGTAATCCGTATTAATTTGTTCATAAAAATATATTCCCATAATTCAATGAATCGTTTTCAATGAGTAGTCAAGCCAATTAATACATTCATAATGAATTGTAATAGATAATAAATATTTTCTAGAGAAATTAATATGTATTAGATATATATATTTTCAATCAAATGTATTAAATACATGAATTATAATACATGCATAAAATTAATGCAATTAAATATAGACTTTCTATATATTGTCATATTATATATATGTGTGTGTATTTATTCGAGAATATCTAACAATATCTCACTTTTATTAAAACCCCCTAAAGACATTATTTATAACATCACAACTATTTATGAATCCATACAAACTCTTTTGGATACATTTTTTCATCAAAATCTCTTCATTTTTAATAAAAACTATGTAAAAACTTTTTTCCTTACCCATAGGCCTAATTTTGGGACCCTCCATGACATAGAAACCTTGAAAACAACCTTGAAATCTATATTTCATGGATGTAAGAAAAGAGTGGCCTCTAGAAAAGCATAGGTGCTACTCAAGATACTATGTTATTTGGGTGATATTCATCAAGAATACTCATATCTATATATGAATATTTCAATCATAATATATAACATACACATCATATGTATCATATATAGTCCCTTTGTCAACGACATCATGAAACCACTAGACATGGAACATGTCAATATAGTAAAGGCCTCTAACCATTTTATTTATTCACAGAAAAAAAAGGCAACTCAAGTGGATGAATACATCACATGTCATTCACCTATCTTATAATCACATCAATTTTCACATATCCAAGTAGTTAAACACATCATCTCAAAAACAACTAAACATGGACATGCATTTCCTTAGACTAATTAAATCAAGGTTTGTATGCCTTTTCATGTCATACAAGTGGGTAAATTATATTTTTGTTGCACTCCAATCAACGACATGAACTGAAACAGACCCAACCAATCCCCATATTAGCTAAGATAATATGTTGACTTACGTTTGTATGGTATCAATGTATGAAGTTTCTCATTCTAGGTATCTCTCTAACCTCAGGTAAGACAGATTGATAATAAGCATACACCCCTATGTACATTAATGATTGTATGACATTCCCTAAGATATAAAATAGTGTATCAATCTATGTAATAAGTAATTAAAAATTACCTCAAAAATCTATTCTTTAATATCTCATATAAAAACGTTTGTAAATGTTATAAGAATCTATTCAAGAAAACCATTACATATCATCACAATCCATTATAGTACATGATGATTTTCAATTAGGGTCAACTCAATGTTTAAACATTGAAGGGATATTTATTATTTGACCATTCATCTAAAATATATTTCTGCACACATGAATTAATAATAAATAAATATTTCTGTTATTATAATGACATGATGACTTTAAAAGTATTACAACCAATATCTTATAGTTACGTAACATGACCCACATGTGGTTGCTATAGTAATTGATTCATTTTATGATCATTAAATTTATATGTAATTTCCATCACATCTCTATGTGACCATATGATAAAATACTCCAACTAACTAATTAGTTAGGGAAATATATGAATTAGCCTAGTCTGAATCTTGGTGATACATAGGAATCATATTCTTTATGGTCGACTCTTTAAACTTATATTCAAAATCCATTTATAACACCAAATGTTATGTTTTTTTTGTCAACATAGAACACTTTATAAGTATGTCATCATCTTCTTTGGAACCTTTTCCATTAAACTTATATAAGATCCCATATTTTTCCAGGTAAATCCCTCTCTTATTTTCATTGGAACTTCATGGACAAGTCTTGTTCGGGGACTCATAGCCTTTATTAGGGAAAAGAACCAAAATTTTATTGATGTATGTTTATTTTAATTAATGGAGTCTATGTATAAACATGCTATATGGGTTTATGACTATTTTCCATGGTTTGGAAGGATTTTTTGGTAGTTCATGTCCTTATTTAGAAATCGGGATGAAAAATATTCATTGTACAATTACACTCCACGAACCAATTATATGATGTGTAACTGCCTCACGAGACATGACATGAAATGGTTCATGATGTGAAGTGGCTACACACGATGAACCTAATTCAAATCATGTAAATGTCTAAATGGGAAAATAGTAAACTGAGGAGACATGTTATTCGGCATATCTCAGTAATTTATAAATATAAAACATGAAAGGGTTACACATTGTGTATTTTTCTAAACCAGTAGTTTAATTTGGGAATCGTGTATTAATTTAATTATTCATTAAATACATCCTCTTACTCTCAAACCTATAATTATTTCTAGGCAATTTAAGAGTATCCACTTCCATTCTAGAAGTCTTGATTACACATCTTATCCCTATGGTGTGTTTCTGCTCGTGTTTCCCTTCTCTATTAAACGTTCCTTGTTTATTGTGATGTAAATCATTTGAATGATTTTTTTTGTGGGTTTTCATCATATCTGTGGTTGATCTAGGTTCTTCCTGAAGTCTTCTACACCTTATTACTTATTTTCAGTTTTCTATTAAAAGTGTTGCATCGATCACAAAATACATTTTGGGAGTCTAAACCATAACCTATGGAATTTTTAATGGTGAATTACATGAAATGTTTTGATTTCATTTAGGTGAAATTAACTTTAATTAATTAATATGTTTTTAATGGTAAATCTTGGATTAGAATAATTGATAGATACCTTTAAATTCTATTATTGATGTGAACTGGATTATGGATACCATTTGGGTGAGATAACCCTTGATTAATATGAATTGGATAATGGTTTAATGTTTGTTTATCATGACATGAGATCTTAAGTGATTGATTAATATAAAATTCCAAGGTATTGGATTATTTAATATTCATATGATTATAGTTAATTTTATAAACAAATGAATGTGTAACTAAATGATAAGTTGTAATATGTACAATTAGTCGTTGAGGTTTTTAATGGGATATTATGATATCCTTATAGTTATGACTTTTTTGTTATCACACTATACTATTTGTAGTAAATGGGCCCTATCTAATCCCAATCTATAATTCATATATTGAGAAGGATATGCCTAGTCCCATGTTGTAATGCTTATATTGAGTGGGATTTTCCAATTACCATACTGAAATACTTCTATATAGTGGGAACTACCTAGTCCCATTTTTAATGATTATATTGAACAGGCTTTACCCATTGCCATGTTGAAATGCATATATTGGGTGGGATATTCTTATTACCATGTTGAAATGCTTGTATAATGGGATCATCCGATATATGTGTTTTATTCATGTAAATATGGTTTCTAGATGGCATGGTTTTGCTACAAGCTTAGAGATATTCCCCCATAGTGCTGAAGTACCTTGATTATGATATTTTATTAATTGATTAATTAATGAACCTGTTTATTGATTTATTTCAAACATTTATTTTTCAAAATAAAAATTTAACATGGTTTCTTAAACATAATGATTTTTAATCATACCCTATTCGAGAATCTTTTTGGTACTTAAGTAAAATATATAGATATAGGTTTGTTTAATTGAAATGGATCATGTTAAATATTCTTTTATTGCTGACACAATGGGTATGAGTTTAAAGATAGGTCCAACATAGTGTTTGGAACTGGGTATGTTGGGATTATTTTGTGTTAACAGATTCTATTTTTAGTAAAGATTTTATTATAAATTTAGATACATCACATATTTTCATTACATGATTTTTTATTATTGATTATCGGTTCCTCTTATTTATTCAATTATATGATATAATGTTCAACCAGGTTTTTTCGTTACTCTAATATTGATTATTAAGTAGTTATTTTTGAAATTTTTCACTCTATAACTAAGGGTATAGTCTCCCCACAATACATATCACACCCCTGCTTCTAGTAGAAATCCATTGGCATATTGGGAGGCATGCTTGAGACCATTCATACAACCTATTTTTTTCATGTGAGAGTGTTCCAGATCAGGGGATTTTATGAAGTAGTTTTAGAGGGAATGTTTTTTATATTGCATTGTTATTAGGAAATTTTAAAAGGATACTATTATGTGTCAGGAATTTCTAATGAACTTATGCATAAGATTATGTAACCCATGTATGTGGGTAAATATGCATGCCCTATATGGGATTTTTGTTTATGTTTTTTCACTAAATATAGTTGATATTAATTCACCTTGGGTTATCCACAATTTGTTTGATGATTAATGTTTCATGATGTTATTGTTTCTTAATATTTATACTCCTGTCCCAGTATTGTGTGATATGAGTATGTATGCAACATTATATACACATAGAGGCTTATCTTAACACACATTGTTTATAATAGGGACATATTTATTTCATGAGATATATACATTCCTGATTAACTATGAACTGTGATATTTCGTATAAGTGATAAATGAAATGAATTAATAGATATATCATGATAAAACACTCATAAACCATATTTAGATAGACCAATATTTGTGGTTCTCTGATTTTTTCACATTTTATAGTTTACCTTGTTGTTATAGCCAATGTTCTTAGGTGAGTATTAATATTTTAGAGATAATGCCTCCTCCACATCCTCTTGTTGATCATCAAGAGACTAGAAATCATCACCCTCCTAATTTAACTGAGCTAGATATTCCTGTATCTCCTGGTGATTAAATGTATGTTTAAATTTGTGAAATATTCTTGAGGGTCATATCATCTTTTAAAATGGATATTGTTCTCATTCTGCATTTGATGTCTAAATGGACAAGAGAGTTTTAGTTGTAACATTGACCTATGTTCACTGGGGAGTGAATCCACTAGGTAGAAATGTTCTAGATTTAATCTGTCCATATGATCTTCTAGAACCATGAGAAAACCACTGATGGGAGGGTGAAGCTCGTTGCATACAAGCTACATGGACCTGCCAAGAATTGGATATTATAGAGTAGGATGGGAAAAATGAGGAGTTATAATGGAAGGAATTCAAGGAGTTGTTTTTGAGATGGGTCTCTCTAGAGACATTAAGTGATGAAAATTATAGTGAATTAATTCATCTAACATAGGAGGTAATTTTATTGGTGGACTGCACTAAACATTTCACTGATCTGAAGTGGATTACACTATCTTTAGCTAATGATGAGATCTATAGGGTGAGACATTTTTATGATGGGATTCTCTATGAGATCAAGTCAAAGGATAAAATTTTATGAATTATTAACTTTTTAGATGTGATTATTTGTGATCTCTCAGACCACGGTTCCACTCAGAGGTTCCCCAAACTCGGTTGTCCATTTGGCCTTAGGTACGCATCCCCATACGCAATATGATTCCAACAAGCAGAGATGGACTTTGATGTGTCTATAGGGTGACTATGCCCTCATAAAATGTTTTAATCATAGTGGATAACAACTATAATAGGTATATAGGGGATGTATTGTATAAAATAATAGCATGGTAGAAGAAGATACTATGACAACTAAACTACTAACCCACCATAACAGAAGAAGACATAAACATCAAAGAAACAAAAAAGGATACTCGGAGATGAAACAGAATCATATATATAAATATTATAATGTATTTCATGTATCTATAAATTAGTAAAATTGGTATTCAATAAAGAAAAAATTCATTCTATAAAAATGAATAAAAAACAAGAACTATCCAAGAGTACCATGCTCCAACCCATTCATATGCTACCAAACACCATCATAATCAAGAAAGAAATTCAACTATCAAAAGTTGGATACTTCCCATATAAACACCTATATACATATAGTATTCCCAAGTACTATCATTAGACAAGATATGGTGTGACATAAATCTTAGTTGGCCACCGCCAATGGCTTCTATACCATCAGTTCTTTTAATATAATCTAAATAGTGTACAAGAATATATGTAAAAGTAAAGACAATATATAAATATAAATACATTGATTCCTAATTTAGCCTCAGTAACATGTAATCATTTCATTAATTAATACATTATATTTTAGTTTATATAAATAATTCACATGAGGTAATCCATCCCTAAATAAGTAAAAAGATATTTATTGTATAAATTATCCAATGTATAAGAATGTATCATATAATTATGATCAAAATAAAATATTATCCAAGTTAATAACCAAGGAATCCATGAACTTAGGGGGTCTAAATAACTGAGTAATAACATATATCCTGGATATAAGGTTTTGTGTGTGTAATCCAAGTGGTTTCACCCAAGGAATCCGACTGTAAATAGTTCTAACTGAGCCCCAGGATCTCATCTAAGGTAAATCAGGGTATGTATTACTAGAAACAATGGGGTGTATTCATGATTCCACGTTAATGAATACATCACGCGGCATCTAAGGACTGTATCTATGGAATCATAATATTTGGAAGATAGTGGAGGGATCCAATGTTTCCATGCTATAAATAATCTAGTAGACAAGGACCATGTTCTATGGTTGGTATATCCCTTTGAAACCAGATTATTGACTCAGAATGGATTCCTCTCGTACACATGAAATTCCATTAGGAATCAAAGTCATAGCTTACATCTGACCACTCCTATAAATATGAAATGTTCATTATGCAATAGGCACCTTATATTTAATTAATAATTTAATCAAGTCTATGTAATACACATTACTTTTATAAACCAATAGTTTTATTCCACACATTCCTTACTAAGAGACTATTCTAAGAAAGGCATGACAAAAATAAAGCTTCATTTACTTAATCATAAATTTGGTTCACTCCATTGCCTTCTATTATGTATGGAAATGTGTGTTACAGAGGTTCACGAAATTCATTCAATTACATTCTAATATTCCATGTCATGTGTATATTATACATTCCATTTAAAATTGGGATTCATTTATTATATTAAAGAACATACAAGTGAAGGTTCAATGGATACTATAATGTAATTTCCATTAACTATTTGTAAATTTACATAAACACTTAACCTTATTATGTATAATTCAAAGCACACCTGAATGGTGGCACAGATGGACACAAAAAAACCCACTAAATGCATACCATATCAAAAAAACCCTAATTGGGGTGGTTAAAGTTGTGGTAATAACCTCCTATGATGAATAACATCAATATAATGGGATCTATTATATGAGAAATATGATTGTAATAATGTTATGTGAATTTAAATAGTCAATGCATGATGAAATTGGCATGTTCATAATTACGGTATTTTATAAATAGGAGAGACTTGATGGATGAGTCCTAGACCCATCCCTGAAGCTCATATAACATTCCTCATCCAATATCATCTTTTAGGTTGACAAGGATTGAAATAAAAATGAATAATGGATCAATGCCTTGAAAATAGGGAATATGATCTTGAATTAAAATTACACAAATGAAATAAAGTCAAATATTTATTAGAGACAATGGATTGATGGATTTACTAGAATGTTTCCATCATGATATGAGGATATGAAATCAGAGGTCAGAATATGAAACATTAGAAAATCCGAGCTTATGGATCTTTGTGATACAACCTCTTACTCTAGAGATAAAAAAATTATTGGGGCTTATTTCTAAAAAAATGACGCCATTTCCTCTTTTCTTATATTGCTCTATAATTTACACAGTGTGTAAGTGAATTAGACATCATGCAAAGCTTGGGGTCCATCCCCATAGGAAAAACCTCTACATGATGTGAAAAGGGACTACCCAAGCCATTACAATTAATGTAATAGTTACAATGTAGGTATTCCAATTACACATTTTTAATTTACCTACAGTTAACCTTTATCACCCTTTATTCTTTCATCCCTAAAACAAAAATACATTCCCTCAAGCATGGTTATTGGTTTATGTAATAATGATTACTATAAAAAAATTTAATAGATAGCTAAATGGATTCATACATAAAATAAAAACGAGGTTCTTATAGTCATCCACCTTAAAGGAACTCATACCTATGTTCTCCATACAATAGTAGAGAAACAGTTTCTGAGAACAACTATATCCACTGGGCATATACGTTGGTCTCCCTCTCCCAACTATCACCCTATACATTTTAATATCCCATACATCTAGTGGGGTTCATCCTTATTTAAATTCCAGATTAAGTATCCAATTTTTTGTTAATTAAACGTTTTTCTGGTGTATGTGGAGGTTCATTGGGGGTTATTATAGTTCAAGACATGTAGGAAAGGAAATAATGGCCATCTAGTGCATGTTTCATGGTTGTTACAGGGTTGGGAGTAACTTTTTCCCCCCAAACAATTCTATAAAAAGGAGGGGTGAATGGTTAAGTAAACCATTCAGGGGGGAAGAAAAAATATATGGGCTTGGAAAGATCAATTCTACATGGTTGACACATAGTTTGTTAAACCATTTGGGCTCTCTAGGTATCCATGAAACCTAGCCCCTTGTGGAAATATTATGGTTCATTGTTGGCACATTATTTGGAAAACCTGTTGAAAAAATATCTACCACATTAAAATTGGGATTTTACCCTTTTTCCCCCCTTTGTGATTTATGTATTTTACCTTATTTTTCTCCTTGTTTCCTCTCTAGAAACACTAGTGATGAACCAAAATTCTCAAGACATCCCAATTATTGATATCATTAATTTTAAGATTGTTTACTATTCATTGGGTGTGGATTGAAGGTGTAGGTGACTCTAACACTCCTCTTTATTCTCTTTTTTATGTTAGGGATTCTGTATTTGTCCTTATTTTGAATCCTAAAAACCCTATTTTTATACTTGATCCTAGGTTGGGGCTTCGATGTGTTTTTATATATGACTCAAGGGATAATATTGAGTGAGTGTTCATCTTTAGAATCGAGGTATGTGGTCTACATGTTATATCCCATAGAGCTGATGTTTTTATTATTTGTATGTGGTTGTGATTTTGTGATTTATTATTTTTAATTTGATGCTTTAATATTATTTGATAAATTGGCTGGCTAAGGGATGGATTCAAACCCTCATAGTCCCTATGAGAGGAGTGGAGATTTATTCGACCCATTATAGTTCCACCCACATGGTGTTCCATTACCCAAACATGTAAAATGGTAATGTTAGGCATATAATTGATTTGTAATGAAGTAGATCCCTTTATTAAAGTTTTGACATGTTGGTTGGGGTTATTATAAAGAAAAAAGGTAATTGTGTCTAGTTGTGAACATTATATAATGGGTTTTTTGGAATATTTTCAATGGATTAAATGAAATAAATTGAACATATTAATTGACGTATGGGTTGTAATGAAAACATGTAAGTGATTTAATGCATTAAAATGGGAATGTGTAAATAGGATAAGGCATAATTGTAGTTATGCATTTAATAAACTATGAATTGTGAATGATATGTGTATTTTATTGATTATTTTTTATCGATTGGTTTATTTAAATAATGCATATAAAATAATGTGATCATGTCATGGTAGTCAGTGGGGTATTGGACTGAGGCTCCTCCAATGAGTGGGGTTGGACTGAGGCACTAAACAACACCCCTATAATGCATGTGACGGGGACTCAGACTGAGGCTCTAATCCCCTAATGGTTGAATTGTTGAGAAAACATGGACTGATTCTCTATGTTAAGTGTTATGAAATGTATTTTGAATTGGTTTCCCTAGTGAGAGAGGGAACTTGACATATTCCCTTATGTATAGTAGTTGACCGACATAAGAAGTTGTGTTATAAATAATTTACCTAAACCATGGGACAAATAATAATTTTTTTTCAGTGAATAATATTAATTAATGTCAACCAACATATCTTTTTATCAAATTATCATTACTTTATTACATGCATACACAATTAGATTAGACTGGATATTTTGTATACACCATTGATGGTGTCTTACTATGTTGTAATCACAGCCTACTCAGGCTGTTATTAGGTACCCAAGAAGATTTCATGGTTATAGGTGAGAACAAGGATAACGTTTAGATGCTAGAGGGTTGATTTGGGGATGGTATTTTCTTGGTAGGGGATATGGACTTGGAGTTGGGACATGTTTTGGGGATTTTTCAGTTTTTCATTATTTTGGGTTTTATGTACACCTGACATTGTAATGGAATTACATAGTGTGATTACTTTTGGTTGTGCTCTTGTACCCAATTTTGGAAAAAGCTGGTGATTCATGTTCATTATTTATTGATGGTTTCTTCCTTTATTTAGTGTTTATCTATCATGGCTTACTCTAACAAAGATGGTATCATGTCTCCATGTGATCTATTAGACCCTTACTTCTAATAGGTAGCCTCTTCAGTATGGGGAGGTGGGCATGAGGTCATCTAGTGACTCAACATGGGGCACTGGTAAGTGGCCTTTGGGTTAGGGATATTACAAAGTGGTATCTCAGCTTTTCTGTTGTCTTACAATTTAGGGATGGTAGATGAGAGATTATAATGTGTTAGGGTTTTGGTAATGGGACCATTCTTAGGAGTAGATAACCCATGAGTGTGGGGAAACCTATGTTCCTATAGTGGGATTTATTTCATTATGTGTGTTGTTATAGTTGAATGATAATTTACCATTTGTTGATGGACTTTTAGTGTGGTGTGACAATTTTATGATATTTTTCTTGTGGACATAATGGCATGAGGTTTTGAATTACTACATCATTTTAGTCACCTAGGGATATAGGTGTAATACATCATTCTAGGCACACATAGAGAATATTTTTGAGACATTAGGGATAAAATAAATTTCAATTATTTGAAAATTTGAAAGAATCGGTTATTAATAATGATAACCAAAATGGTTAAATGGACATAATTTGAAATAAATTTCTAAACAATAGTGATTAATAAAGTGTTATAAATGGGTTAAAATGTGGTCGTGGTAATTTTAAAAATGGGTAAGGTTCTATTGTTATAAAGATTTATTTTCTGATGGTATAACGATTTAAAAGGTTTTTTAATGAATGACTTGTGACTATGTTCCTCTATTTACCCCATGATGACCATGACCCATTATAGGGGTGGATAAATGTAGTGAAACAGGTGTGATGACATCCATTGGGATAGTGTATGTGTAATGATTTCATTATGGCCAGTGGAGAACCATCTTTTATATAATTATGGATGAATTGAGTTATGTTATCTGAGATATGCAATTTAAATTCTAAGAATATTCCTCCATGAAATCATGTTTCATTTAGAAGATAATTGGATGTCACTGAGAATTATCCTCCTTTAATGTAGCAAGTTAACCCAGTAAACAAGGATAAAAGTGGAGAGGAGCAGTTTCAGGAGAACATTTCTCATTTTAAACACATGATGGAATGGGACCCAGGTCGTGCTATGCTAATTATATATGAGCTAAATAGGGTGATTCTGCTACAATACCCTCTAATTTTTTGGGATAGGGTGGACCCGTTACAAATGAGTTTTTTATAGAGTTTATTTAGACAATTCTGGAACACTTTTAGAATCCTCCTGATAAGAGAATCATGATGGAATTTTACATATTGTGTGGTCAGGCAAAGCACTGGGGGTATTCTTATTCTGAATGAGAAGTCTAATGGTATGATAAGAAATGATTTCCCAGAAATGTTTCTGGAACATTTATATCCAGAGAACTTGTGGAAGGAGAAAAATGTATGTTTTTTGAGGTTTATCTAAGGGTCTATGTAAGTGATGGATTATGTTTTTGTCTTCACTGGCTTACCATGATTCGTCCCAGCATTGGCATGGGATGCTTTTTCAATGGAGATATGTTTCTAGAATGTAATTAGACCGGATATTAAGTCTCATATGAATATATTCTGTTTCAAAATGGTTGCTAAATTAGTGGATCATGTGATTATTTTAGAAGGTAATATCAAGTAGGCTTCATGTGGTAGACAGTAATATCTAGTTGGGTGACCTAGTGGTAGGATTCCGATAGTAATAAGCACTGATTTGAGATTTTACACTAGGGAGGTGGTGAAAATGTGGTCTAGAAAGGGAATAAACCTCCCATGGCAGTGATCATATTTTCTCAAATCAGTGTGGTTTTTCGAGACACATGCATGGTTTGTTTCCCTAACCACTAGTTGATTGTTGAGCATGTGGTAGGTTTGGGAATGTTTCGTGCTTCTGTAAGAATCCTCAATTGATGAGTACTGATGAATGATAAATTCCAAGGAATTGTATAGTTGTGGGGTCAGTTATCCCATACAAAAAAGATAGTTGGAGCACTACTAGTCATACCAGTAGGGGTAATAGTTGAGGTAATACTAAATGAGAGCATCCATATCTGTAGGGTAGTGAAATGCTAGTAACATATACTGGAGCCTAGGGTAATGGAATGGGTCAGCTTCATGTAGTTCAACATACACCTAGAGGTGGAGAGGCTGGCCCATGGATAGTTCAAGGTGTTATTCATATAACTACCAATCTTTATATTGTTTTATTTGACATAGGTTCCTCACATTATTTTATCCCTTCTTTATTGGATAGTGTGTCGATCCTAGTGGTGGAACATTTTTGTGGGTTCATATCAATTGATACATCGTTAGAGGTGTGAGATGAAGATATCTAGTAGTGTTAGGGGTGTGATCTTGGGAATAGTGGGTACCATTTTCTTTGATACTTTATGAGGCTTGAGATTTTAGGTTTTGAACATATTTTGGGTTGGATTACCAAGTGTGGTACCTAGCTCATATAGACTATTATTATCTTAGGGTAAGATTTATGTCCTTGAAGGGGAATAAATTTGTTCATCATGGGGAATGGGATATCTGGGAAGGCCATGAAGAGATATTTTGTTAGCAGTTGGGAGAACTCATAGGCCACATCGATTGTATTATGCCTATTGATGGAGAAGTAGATTATCTTTTCTTCCCTCCTATGAGAGATAAATTTCAGGAATTTTTTCATGAGTACTTATTAGGTTTTCCACACATGGGAGATGTTGAGTTCATGATAGATATGATATTAGGGAAAGAATATATTTTTATTCCACTATATAGAATGATACCCATAGAACTCGAGAAACATAAAACTCAATTGGATGAATTGGAGAACAATAGGTTTATTCATCTGTGTTCATCTTCTTGGGGATCTCCAATGTAGTTTTTTAAGAATAATAATGGATCATTTTGTGTGTGTGTTGATTACAGTAATTTGAATCAGATGATACTTAAGAATTGATACCCTCTTCCCAGATTCGATGATCTTTTTCAATAGTCGAGAGGCTCTTCATTGTTCTCCAAAATTTATTTGATATTAGGGTTCTACTAGATGAAGGATAAACCTTCTGATTTACTATATATACATTTTAGGATTAGGAATGGGTTATATGAGTCTCTTGTGATGTATTTTTTTTGGCATAATCTATGGCAGTTTTTAAGTTTATAATGAATAAAATATTTCAACCACACTAGGATCATTTTGTTTTTGTCTTTGTTAATATTATCTTAGTATACTCTAAGACTCACGACGATCATGACAAACATCTTGAAATAATCCTAAGAACACTATTTTATAATATTCTATACACCAAGATATACAAGAATTATTTCTGGATTAACAAGGCTTGTTTTCTGGGATACATCATCTCTGGGAAATGTGTGTTGATGGATGCATAAAAAGTGCAAGTTGTTGTATCTTGGGAACAACATAATAATTATTTATATTTATAATTTTTATGGGGTTTTTAGGTTATTTCCAAAGGTTCATCATTGATTTATCTTACTTAGAAGCACAAATTTCATGTTTGAGCAATAAATGAGTCAAGTTTATATGGTCTCAATATTCTGGGGTGCTTTTTAGGAGCTAAATAAGTGGCTGTTAGTTGCACCAATTTTAATCATACTTAAGTCGGTTAAGGAATATAACTTTTTTTGATGCATTTGGTGTTGGGATCAAGGAAGTGTTGATGAAGAATGATCTGGTTATTGCATATGGTTCATGGAATTTGAGGCCTTATGAATGAAATTATCCTATGCATCTCCTTGAATTGGTCATGGTAGTTTACGCCTTAATGTGTTGGAGACACTACATAATGGGAGTGAGGTTTGTTCTGAATATTGATAATAATATCCTTAAGTACATTTTCTCTCAGTGTAATTGGAATCATAGAAAGTGAAGATGGGTTGAATACATGTAGTCCTTTTATTTTTAGCTAGTTTACACACTGAGAAAGGGGAATAGTGTTTCATATTCCATGAATTAGATATCTCAAAATCAAGCGGTTCATGAATAAATTTTTGAGTGGAGAATGATGGATTTGTTTGGGGATAAGAATCTAGAGGTACATAATGGGCCCAGAAAGATGAACCATACAACCATAGATGTTGGTTCAACACTTCTGTGTATGATTAAGGAGAGTTATTATAAGGATCTAAATTGTTTGTCTTTGAGGGATAGTCTTGAAGGTTGGGAGTTTCATTTCCTTAAGACTATTGGTGATTAAGATATCATTTATGTTTTTGGTTGTGTTGTCATGCCTATATGTATAACAAAAGAGTTGATGTGTGAGTTACACACATAAAAGGAGAAGGTGTATCCTAACATAACAAAAATGATTCATGGTCCTTGTTGACAATATTGGTGTCCACTAATATAGAAGGAGGTTACATGTATTTTGGCATGATAATACACATGTCAATAGGTATGAGATAAGCATTAGTTACTAGGTGGTTTTTAATTTCCATTTCCCATTCCTAAATAGTTGTGGGATGATGTGATGATGGATTTTGTGGTGATTTTCCTGAGAATGCCTCAAAAGAATGATGTGATATGGTTATTTGTAGATTGGATGACTAAGGAAGTTAATTTCATGACTATTTAGTATAAATTCATCATTGATTAGTTAGGTGAGTAGTCTGTTCGGAAGATAGGGCATTTGAATGGAGTGCCTTGAACGATTGTAACAGACCGTGATCCATTTTTTACTTCACACTTCTGATAGGGGCTACCAAAAGTTATTGGTACCTAGGTGTTTTGAGTATGGATTTCCACTTGCAGATGGATGGTCATTTAGAGCATATTATTCATGTGATATAGGACATGTTGATGGAATTTTCCCCAGATTTTTGTGTATCATGGTTGAATCATTTGGAACTAGATTAGTTTTCCTATTAAAATAGTTAGAAGGTGATGATTCAAATGTCACCATATTAGGTGCTCTATGATGGGCCATTTAGATCTCATTTATGTTGGATAGAGGCTTAGAAATCAGATTTTTAGGGAATATTCTCATTCAGGAGATGTTAAATTAGGTTTCGTTAATCTATAAGAAGATGAATATGGATTTGAGTAGGAAGAAGACATAAATTTTTCAGCCTTGTAGACCGATTGAGTTTATAGTGTGTAATATTGTGTTTATATGGGTTCTTCCATGGATGGATAACCATTGGATTTGAATTTATAGTAATTTGGTTAATAGGTATCTGGGTCTATTTGATATTGTGGAGAAGATCAAACAGGTGGATAATGATTGTCTCTTCCAAAGAGGTATAGTGGTGGGAATGGTGTTTTTCAGGTGTCAAAACATATATCGTATCACTCGGACCTATATCTAAGATTTATGTTGATGATGTTGATCTTGAGGTTGGTGCATCTACTGGGGAGGTTCTGGTTCATATTGTGGATCATACTGAGAAAAGTCTTATGGGGCATGATTGTGCCTTTGGTTTGGGTGTTATGGATGTATGGTAATTTATAGGAATATAATTTAGAGATAGAGGTAGATATATAGGCCCAGTGGCCCAATATTTTTACCATGGAAGATTACTGATTCTTGGGAAGAATGGATCAAGGAAAGTCCTTTATAAGCTAGGGAGTTTTTAAAATTCAGTGCATTTAGTGATGTATGAACTTGTTTAATATATGGTATAAGAACCCTATTTTTAGTTAATGAAATTTTCATCGGGTGTATTAGGGGTGCAGGGGTCTTTTCCGAGTTTAAGACACATATGGAAGGGAAATATGGACATCATGTGTATGTTACACAGTTGGCACCCATCTAAGAGTAATAGTGATCCCAAACCGTGCTATCCAGGAGGAGGGGAACCACAAGCCATATAATTTTTACACATTAATTCATTATTCATTACATAATATTACACACAATACAACCCAAAATATCAATAATATTTGTGTATTTTGGAATTAGGTACACATAAAAAGTTCTTGAGCATGGGATATAATAGTACTTTTGATAACTTCTTTAACATTCATGCCCATAAAACTACATGGGATAACTTGGGTACATATATAAGAAAGAGGTGAGCTATGAATTTTAGTAAGGGAAATAAACATGGAATAACATAAAGATAAAAATTCATGTTACAAAATTTGTATTTCAATGGAGCTTAAAATGGGTGAGAATTATAAACATGAATGATAATACATGATATTGTATGATAACATGGAAATGTGGAACATCTTGAAACACTACGACATAAACATAGGTTAAGGCTAATTGTCAAGACATCAAGATGGAAAAATTCACATAAAAGAATAAGGTTCACTCTATATCCCAATATGATGTCTCATGAGGCTAAACATTACCCAATGCATCTGTGTTCAATATAATTCATAGTGAACCCATCACTTTCATTTCATTCCAATGCTTAAATGTGATACATAGATTATACAACATGGATTCATTCATCATTATATTTTATTCCATACTCAAGGAGTCTAGAATACATAAATTTCAGTCACAATTAAAATAAATGTAAGTGTATAAAGGTTAATACCCTTGATAGGAAATGGCTATGGTATTTACATCACAATAGTTTTGGCATGGAAAATTGTGATGAATGTTCTGCTACATAACGTCATCAATTAAAAACTCATAAAATGGGTCAATGAGAGAGAATTTTTTATGTCATCAATTTTACATAAAATGCGAGATAATTGTGAAATTTAATGATATATCTATACCTTAGGAATTGGAAAAGGAAGGATTAATATAAAAACGAACATCAATATATAAGAGAAGGTGTAACGTCCCGGCTCGGCTCACCATCAAACCATTGGTCGGACCGGTCGCCACATGGCCCCAAGCACATCTCCCCATGCACCAGAGGCTACCGACTAGCAGCGAGGGTCTCAGGAGGTGACAGTTGGGAGACTATACCCTCTTATCAGAGTAAACCAATGATATTTTAAGAGTAAATAATATTCAATAGCTGAAGGAGTAAACAATTGAACGACAGTAGCGAAAGATAATCAATATCCATTTCATAAAAGGTGGCCAAAGCCAGTTTACACGATACAAGGATGATGAATGATACAATGTGAAAACAGGAAACAATACATCATACTTACAATACAATGTAAAAGAATAAAGAAAATATAGCATGGCCCGACGGGCGATCTCCTGAGCATCCCAAGCTCTCACTGGGTCCTTTTCTCATAACTCTTCAGGTACAAACAACACATCACACAACCTAGGTCCTGTAAGAAAGAAGGTTTACTCAGGTACCCCAGTGCAACGGTGGCCCAAGTAGGGTGTGAGATATAAATTTCAGTAGGCCGACACCACCGGTGTCTAACCCATACCAGACAGTGTAATATTAATTAAATAGTGAGCATGTTTATCAGGATTCAATAAGTAGAACAAAATAGAATAACAACACCCGTCCAGGTTTCCCAAGGAAACCTAACGGCTATACCAGCTTCGGTTCATTACTGGGATATCATTCTGATCATGTCACCATATATATATATAAATAAATAAGCATTTAGTTTATAGATGGCGTGGGGTAGGAATTCCTCTCACCCAAAAAGTGAGATTAGCGGGCACAAGGTAAGAATGCCTCTCATCCATATATGTCAACTGACAAGGGGTAGAAATTCATCCTCCCAAAGACGTATCGAGATCAACGAGCACGAGGTAAGAATGCCTCTCATCCCTATATGTCAACTGGCAACGGGTATGAATTCATTCCTTCCATAAAAATTTAGAGAATAGCGGGCACAAGGTAAGAATGCCTCTTTTCCCTATAAGTCAACTGGAAAGGGGTATAAATGCCTCATTTCCATACACTTATAGAGATCGCATCTCGCGTGGGGTAGACATGCCTCCCACCCATACTCAAGTAAGCTCGCATGGGGTATGAATGCCTCCCATCCATAACTGTTCAAAGTAGATGGCATAGGGTATGAATGCCTCCCATACATAACCATGCATATTTTCTATCAGCATTATATTACAATTCAGAAGGCAGTACCTCTTATACATTTCAAACAGACATTCCACACTCACAAACACCCATAATCAATTATGGTACTCATTCACAATCATAACAATAAACAGTAGGGTCATGCTCTAACCCTCTCTAGTGTTCTATTCAGTTAAACCGTCATTCATACATAACAAAAAACACATAAGGGATTACCTCTTATGTGCTCCAATTAACCATATCAAATTCACAACCCAGCCCCTTAAACTATTTCATTCAAGACACTTTCCCTATTCAGGGTCATTTTATCCAATTTTCCTAAACATGGAAAATTGGGCAAGGGTTCCCCATGAGGGTCATTCAATATTGTTGCCTAAACCTGGAATGATGATTAATAATGCAGGCATTTTAGTCATTTCACCTAGTTGCCACCAACCCATTTAATCCATTCTAATAAAATTAATTTAACCCCCTTATCTCAAGGGAAATTATAGTCCAAGGGTACATGTGCAAAGTGAGGCATTGTGGAAACATAACATTTTCCCACATGGGAAAATTCAATAAATAAGAAACAAGCTTCCAAACATACCATTAAGTAATTATCACAAAGGCAAGGCAAAGCAGGAAAGCATAAATGTCTAATTCCTACTTTTTATCTTGAAGACAGTGCACTTATGATCGAGGGGTTTTATTTTTAAATCCAAAGTTTAGTGACCAACAACCTATTTTATCTTGTTCCAACAATTCACACGGTTTTCACAAAAGAATTTACTCAAGACTAACTTGCAGAATTAAAGTACTAAGGCAGTGCTTAAATTAACTAATTTAAACTTCACTTTAAATAAAAAGGCAGGAGAGGGACCCTACCTCAAGGTGGAATAATCAGTCTACTCCAGCTCTTGGCGCATTCTAACTAAAGTTTCCGCTGCTCCCCCATGAGGCATATGTGATTTCAAATATGTATAAGGACACCTAGCCTCTATGAACACGCTCCGAATGGCCATGAGCATGCACAAGAGGATCCTTACACATATGCTTATACACATAAGCATGTCTTTAGCCAGCTGCGCAGGCACTTTTATATATGCAATGGGGACAACTAGCCCCGTACGTGTATATTCGCTACCATGCACGATTATACGCATATCTGGGGAACCCACATACATATAAATATGTACCTATTCCCACACAAGTGAGTCTCCTGGACTTTGGAGACCTGAAACCACGCCAAAACATCCAACGGCCAACAAGAATAATCCAACGAACCATAAAATGCCTAAAGACACTAATTTGGGATATGCGAAACCAACCAAAATAATAAACCCTTACCACGAACACAAGCTAGAAGACCGAAACGTGATGAATCGCTTTAACTTCGGCGGTGATCGCCGGAATACACCCAAACACGACCCGAGAAGCCTTACGCATGAACCTGGAAAAAAGAAAAACCAAATGTCGGATCACCCTAAACCCTAGGGCGTTCGGCCGAATCTCACCAGGCGATGAATACGCCAAAAAATGGAATGGGACAATGAGGAGAGGGAAGAGAAAAACCTACCATGGAGATTCAGAAGAATAGGCCTCCAGAAATCGGGGGGAAACGGAGGATGAGAGGGAGGTCATGGGCTTCGTGGGTCACGGTGGGGGAGAGCCCTCCCTGGGCTGGTGTCACGCATCTACCGAGAGGATAGGGGAGAGGTTTGTAGTTATTTAGGTTTTAATTATTTTAACTTAATTTTAAATATCTCAAAACCCTAAACTGGTCACAGAGCACGGTTTATCCCGCACGGTTTTCCAAACCGTGTGAAAAATGTGCGACACCCCACTGGACACCCAGGGCACCACGCACAGGCTGGTCGCATGGTTCGGGGAAACCGTGCACATGTTGTTCGGACTCCCATGTCTCTCTGATTTATGCCGCACTGTTTGGGCTGCACGGTTTCGGAAACTGTGCACCTTCTGGTATTCTTTTAAAAACCATCCTCCTTCATGTACGATGCACCCGAAACACCTTGAGCTACTCAGAACACTTAATTGGCATTCTCCCATGTCCAAAAACACTAAAAAGAAGGGTTAAAACCTTCAGAATCTCATTCCGAATCCTGGTTCTAAAAACGACCAGTTCAGTAATTGAAAAGGTTCAATTTCCCCCACTTTTTAACCCGGTTCAAAACGTGGGTCATTACAACCTTCCCACCTTAGAAATTATCATCCCCGAGAATACCTTGGGAATAATGAACATTTCATTCAACCTACAAGGGTTGTGAAGATTCGTTCAACGATCGTGTTACGTTTCCAAATGTTCAATGCTCCATGATAATCCAATTAAGCACACGACACTTAAGTCGTCAACACCCGAGCCAATGCTCGTTTTCCAACCAAACCAACACGAAAGCTCTTACCCGAGCCCATTTCACAAGAGACATGATCACATCATCATCTCGTCAAGCAACCAAAAAATGGTACTTCCCACCTTAGATTTTCCACATTAAACAGCCAAGACTCAAACCACTGCTCCACCACCTTTTGAAGTGTCTTTCAAAAGCACGCTCTAAGCATTACAATGACGCACCTAGAATGATTTTGAAATGATAAAATGGTTTATTTCCCCATCGACCTCTAAACCTAAGTCGAAAAGAGTCAAGCCACTCCAGCAGACTATTCAAGAAGATGCCCAACATAGGCGTCCAGTGCCTTACAAGAAGAACAATGATGCCTTCTCCCATGGAATATCACACATACCATGAGAACATTCACCGAAGCTCATACCCGACTCCTGGTGATGTCTCTAAGATCAAACCACGAGAGAAAACATGCATCTCACGTGCCACGCCGAAAGAGAACAACCAAAAGACCTCAACAACTTTCAAAAACATTAGTGTGGCGTAAGACTGACGCTCTCTTAGCGCATCTAGGAAAAAATAAATATATAGGACATGCTCATCACGTAGAAGAGTAGAGTAAGAGGAATTAGACAGATTCTAGATAACCTTTTCCAAAAACGGGAAAGGAAAAAGGGTCAAACCACCACTGGTCGACTATAATGAAAAGACTCAGCTTCTCCTACTGACACAACAATATTTCTAAACCGGTCAAAATGCCTTTTTCCAGTACAAGGCATTTCGTGATCATTCATGATTTACCACCAAAGTCCTCCATGACCAAAGGTGTTTCTTAAAAAAGGGGTTGTATACACCGACATCCCAATCAAATCCATGCTACTGATCAAGAATCGACGCATAAC
Source organism: Viscum album (assembly GCA_963277665.1). NCBI lineage: Eukaryota > Viridiplantae > Streptophyta > Magnoliopsida > Santalales > Viscaceae > Viscum > Viscum album. Next base: position 2,130,300,551 of record OY728119.1, read on the forward strand.
GACACCTACATGACTCAAAGGCATTCAAACAAACCCGAACATTCGCAAATGGTATTTCTTGACGTGTTCCTTCTACCCGAAAGAACACACTTCACTAAAAAGACACAATGCTTCCCACCTTAGAAGTGTCGGTGTCACCAAAAGAAAAAAAGACCAGCTACTCATAAGAAAACTAGTTCATAACGATTAAACGAACATCTGTCGCTCCACCGAGCCATGTTCACCAAGTTGAAACACACAATATATCCAAAGAAACAAGACCGGAATGTCAACAAACCGAGTCTCCAGAAAATCATCCCGAGCATTGGGAAAACATGATTCTCAAACGCTCAGGTCACTCTACCATGGAGATGACCCAAGACCATACACAACAGCACAAGAGATTTAATCGAATGTTTTATCACCTTATATGACCGTTCAGATGGACGACGACTTACCAAACGTCCATTACTTAATGAGTCAAACAACCAACACACAACCAACCATGCCCGAGGAATGCCTAACCAGCTGATACAGAGCGTTAACTGATTCTCAATCCCATAATAAGATCAAAAGAAGCATGAGAAACCGTCAGAACAAGGGTGTCATTGGAAACTGAAAGTCCTACAAGGGACAATGGCACCCGAACGATACCAAACCTCATAAAAATCACCATACAAACAAGGCACAAAAGTTCTAGGGGTGATACCTACCCCGGGCTGTCCCCTTATGAAAAACAAACGTTGACCCCGGCATTTGGTCACACCCAAAAAAAGTCATCAGGGTCAAGCCTAACATTGATGTCATTTTCCAAAAGAAAATGAATGTCCATGGAAAACACTTATGGTTCCATATCAAGGCACTCACAAGAAAGACTTAACATACCCTCACACGACGTTTCAAAGAAAGACACCACTATATGTTCCTTTTCCAAGACCATTATATTTAATCACATTTATTCTTTTAATAACTTTAAAAGATTGAATTCAAAACATCAAGTAACCTTTCAAAACCATAAATCACTAGGCACTTGATCATTTTTTAACAAACAGCTCAACGCAAAGAAGCAATGTTTCAACAAACATCCTTTTTAACTGTTTAACATTTATCTGACATCCCATAATATTCCATAAATTTATCATAATAAATTCATTTTAAACGATTCAGGCGACCTACGAGGGTCCCCACAAGACAATTCACATCAGATCAATCCCGAACATCTTTTACACAAATAAGCATTTCGCAAAACATACTGCCATTTTATTCATTATGGGTATCTAGTTCCCAACTCATGAGGCGCCAATACAATCCATCGGTTGAAAATTGGATCCTAACAGATAAGATAAAGGACATTTTAGAAATTAAAATGCTCAAAACAATCATCAAGTCATATGGGTGGCCACCTTACCAACTTGTAAAGTGCCAATACACTTTACAATTTGTAATCTGGATCCCATCATTAAAAACCAATTCAATTCATGTTAAAATTTAAACATTATCTGCCCCTTTTCAGAAATATGATTACACATGTTACCCTTTTCAACCCATAAGGTGCCCATACACCTTACAACTGAAAATTGGCTCCCGTCGTAATTTCAATCATTCAATTTGGTCAAAGCAACCAATTCCAAATTAACTAAAACTAGAATGTTATCAAAAGTAGTAACACAGAAACATGTTATATCATAGAATCATGAAATAACCACCGAAACACCTATCACAACTGCAAGAAACAACTCATGCATCCTAGAGTCTCACGACCCGTCCTCGGGGCCTGTTCCGTGACTACCCCAAGCCCGCCTTCCATAGGCCAGGGGCTGGTGACTAGCACCAAGGCGTAAATCCTGGTGAACAGGGAAGGAATTGCCTTTGTAAAGTAAAAAAATCACCACAGAGTAAGCAAGTGGAAAAAGTACACACTAAGTAAAAAACAGAGTACAATGGTATGTGCGGAAAGTAAGTGGGTCAGTATACAAACCCAGAATGAAAGTAATGTACAACTCGGAAGGGAAAACAAAAACTGAAAAGTAAAAGCCTCCACGCCGAGCTGTCCACTAGAAATCCCACTTGAAGGGTGGGTACAGATAGCTCCACTGGTCCTCGGGTCCCGCCGTCCGCTCCGAGTACGTCCAGCCCAGTGGTCCACCTCCAGGTATCGTCCTGCTCTGCAAGCCTCAACCACGATCAACACTGTCCGTCGTCTGCAACCAACACAACGTAGTGCGGGCATAGCCCATGCAGGGGTGAGTATAAGCTACTCAGTAGGGATCCCGAGACCCCCGAAGGTCTCACAAAATCCATAAAGGATAAACCACAAAGGAAAGATACAATAATGAAGTAACAATAGACACTTCTTAGGTATATGCCCATACATATACCTAAGTCATCAATTCTCACTCGGCTCCAACATCCGAGCTCACGTACAACCCAGTCCACACAAGAAAGAAAAACGTAAATCCACACAGGATAGCACAACACAATCCACAAAGGAAAGAAAAATGTAAATCCCCACAGGATAGCACAACACAATTCAAAAAGGAAAGCAAAACGGGGTTTCAGCTCACACATGTATACTTCATCGCAAAGTAAGAGGGATGATCAGATGTAATCACTGATTCATCTTCTAGGACCCACGTAGGATACAAGCACTGTAGTCATCGTCGTTGAACCCACAGAGGATTCCGGAACAAATATCTTCATCGTCAAACCCACATAGGATTCGAGTAGGACAGTCTTCATCGTCGAACCCACATAGGATTCCAGTACGACAGTCTTCATCGTCGAACCCACATAGGATTCCAGTACGATAGTCTTCATCGTCGAACCCACATAGGATTCCAGTACGATAGTCTTCATCGTCGAACCCACATAGGATTCCAGTACGATAGTCTTCATCGTCGAACCCACATAGGATTCCAGTACGATTGTCTTCATCTTCGAACCCACAAAGGATTCCAGTACGATAGTCTTCATCGTCGAACCCACATAGGATTCCAGTACGATAGTCTTCATCGTAGTAGTAGTTGTAGTCGCAGCCAACACTAGGGTTCCCGCACACGACAAGCTCGTACGGGAGGGTCCGCTCCATGAGCCGAGAGGCTGATACATCAACTGACACATAGTCCAGAGTTGATGTATCCAAAAGTTCTGTATCGTCAACAGGAACTCAACGTCGCAGACAGCGCATCAATCGGATGCCCGGTCTGAAAGTTATTGGCTTTTTCGTCACAGGGGCCCGGTTGGTTTTTAAGGCAAAACGAACCCGACCGTACTCCACCTGCGTCCAAACCTCGGGCGGAGTAAGCCAAAAGATCCTTCTCACTAAGAGGAAACCAACAAAGTCGACGGCATGTCAATCGGACGTTCGTAGCCCAAGATATGAGTGTTTCCGCTCCGTGGGCCCTGTTGGTTTCGTTTACGAACCAACCCGGCCGAACTCAAAGTATTCCGAAACCTTGAGTGTGATATACCAAAACGACTGTCTCGTTCTAAGGATAGTGTTGCCGCTTACGGTGCGTCGATCGGAGGTTTGTATCCTGATTTATGGGAAATTGAATCCAAACAGTCCGAAAATGGGGGTTTCGGGCCCGGACCGACCCGGCCCGGGACCTCCTGGGTCAGCCCGAACTGGGTCGACCCGCCCCGGGTCCGGGTCGGCCCGGCCCGATGACCCGTGCGATGGCGCGCGGGTCGGTGCTCAGCCAAAATGGCCGAGCCATTTTTTCGGCTCGCACGGGGGGGGGGGGGGGGGGGGGGCTGCCCCTTAATTGGGGCCGCATTAAAGTCCGGGTGGGGGAATTAATTCCCCCGGCTCCTCCCTGTCCCGCTGGCCCGACCTGGCCGGCCGGTTCCTCCTCAACGGGACCGGCGATCGCCGGTCCCCTTCCATCTCCTACGCCGGTGGCCCGGTCCGGCCGCCGGTCACCTTGCTCCGCCGCGACCCAGAACCGGCTGCGGCCCTTGTCGTCCGGTGCGGCCCGACAACGCCGTGCCCCTCCGCCGCGGCCCCGGAACCAGCCGCGTTATTTTCGGGTGTCCCCGACGTGGCGCGATGGCGTCGCGTCCTTGGATTAATTCACGGCGCAGCGCGACGTCGTCGCGTCCTTGGTCTTCATTCCACAGCGCGGCGCGATGGCGCCGTGCATTTTCCTTTAGCTTGATTCTGCGTGGTGCGATGGCACCACGCCTTCCCGTACCAAACCACAAAGGACACAATCATGAAAAAGGAGGAGGGTCGGCCATGTTTGTGCGTTCCGGCCCCTTGCGTTATTCGATAACAAAAGGTTTTAATCCACGAAGATCGTCAATTTGGTATTCACGAACAAAATAAATAAATAAAACCCCTACCTCAGTTTCAAGAACGGTGCACGTCAACGAGTTGCAGAAAACGAGCATCGCGGAGGTCGGGCGTCGCAGAAAATGAAAGTCGATGTCGCGAAGCAAGGATTCGAAGACGTTGACGGAGATTTCGTCGCGGGAAACCGTCGCGGAAGAGAAGAAGCAGAAGAAGAACATCGTGGAAGGAGACGTCGCGTCGCGGGTCGGTGTCGCGGAAGACGGTCTCCGAGGGCTCGACGCTCCACGTCGGAGATCATTCGTTCTTCGCGTTCTTCGTCAAAGGGAAAGAAGAACTCAAGGCTTCCTTAGATTGTTTATCCAAAAGCTCTCAAACAACTAAACACCAACCCAAATAAAATAAGTTCTAAACTTATTTTATTAACACAACAAAGCTTTTGAAATTCAAGAGTTTGAATTTCATAAACTTAAATTTAACTCACCACATTAAAACCATAAGTTTAATAAACTTAATTTATCAACATTTAAGTGGGAGTTGAGGGGATTTATAGGATATCAAGGGGTGGGGTTCGTGTGGGACCCACCACCCTCATAACCTCCCAAGGGAGGTTGGGTGGTTACCCAACTTCCTCAAGAACTAAACACTTAGAGTAAAATAATAAAAATTGCAGAGTAATTATAAAATAAACTTCCACAATTTTTATCATCAACACTCGTGAAAACACAAACTCCGGAACATGAGTACCTAAGTAATTACTGGCGTTTCGGTTCCATCTGTGTCCTCAAAATTCGATTCTGGGCACCAGTTCAAAAGTTAGAAATTCCCGCTCGTTCGTTCACTGAACTTACCCGAGCTAAACTTCGGATAGAAATTCCGGGCACACCGGGCCTCGGAATCAGGTGCCGTATGAAACTGTGTTCTTGTAAAATTCCAAAGAAAATTAAGAGAAAATTTCCCTTGAATTTTACGGGTCTTTACATTTCTCCCACCTCAGGGCTTTATGTCCCCGTAAAGATACATCATAAGCTAGGGAAACAAATGAGGGTACTGAGCACGCATCTGAGCCTCCCGCTCCCAAGTTCTCTCCTGTAGGTTCCCGTGTTGCCATCTGATGCGCACTAGAGGAATCGACCATCCACGTAGGAACTGCTCCTGTCGATCCTTGATCTCCACCGAGACCTCCGTAAAAGTCACCCCATCATCAACGTCTAGCTCCCCATGGTCAATGATGTTTGTCGGGTCGTGCACGTATCTTCTCAGCTGAGATACGTGGAAGATGTCGTGCACCCGGTGCAACTGAGTTGGTAGAGCCAGAAGATAAGCCACCTCGCCAAACCTGCTGAGGACCTGGAATGGTCCGATGAAGCGTGGAGACAACTTTCCGCCTCGGCCAAATCTCTGTAATCCACATCGAGGTGAGACACGCAAGAAGACGTGGTCACCATCCTCGAACTCTAGTGGCCTCCGCCTCCTGTTAGCATATGACTTTTTCCGGCTCTGAGCTGTCCTCATCCGCTCATGGATGACGTGGACCTTTCTGGTCCTACAAGAGCTGCTGAGATTTCTTCTTTGACGACAAGAGAAATCCAGTCTCATCCCCTGGATGAACCATGTTTTTTTCCTAATACCGTCAATCACGACATGGATGGTACTAATCCATACCAAGGATGACGTCGTAAGGCCTCGACGCTACTACCAAGAGATCCAACTGTTACTCTCACCTCCAAGGGTTGAGTTACACTGTCGGAATCAGTGTGTGGTAACTAGGTCTCCTCCAGTACATGTCTCACAAGTGAGGCTCAAGTCAACAGTCTAAACTGGAATCTCTTAGTAACAACACAAAAGAGGACAGGAATGAAAACATCACAGAGGTATGCGTCTTTTATTATTGCAGCTCATAATACAAAGAGCTACACAACAGCAACATGGAACTAGAAGTACAAAAGACGTATCCACTAGTTCCGCTTCTGTCCATCTGCTCCCAGAGCTCCATGATCGAAGGCCTCAGCTACCTGAAACTGAGGTCTCCCATGTCCACTTGTTCCCTGCGGTCGGGGTGGTCTCCCAGGTGGTGGTGGTGGTAAGGCCTCAAAGCGTCGTCCACCAACCGCTACTCGGCCAGCTCCTCTGCCTCGCCCGCCTGCTCCCTGCGGACCATCATGGTCGAACCTTTGCCTAGGAGGTCCCTCTACCGCCTGATGTTCATCATCAGGACGAGTCGGGCAGTCTCGAGCCATGTGACCTTGCCCGCTACATGCGTAGCATTGCCTGATCTTTGAGTAGCTGGATCTCCTTGGTGTGCCCCTCACAACTGAACCATCACCCTGAGATTACCCATCCGAAGGCCTGGCCCGCTTGGACCTTTGCATCACCTGTCGACTTCCAGCTGCAGAAGACTCCGTTACGAGTCGTCCTGCAGAGGGTCATGCTGCTGGTGCCTGCTCGACAAGGAAACTCTCCACTAAAAGGGTTGTATCCACCACCTCTGCCTATGTCGGAATGTTGAGGGAGATCATCGAGGCCCTAATATCATGCCTTAGTCCCTGCTCGAAGGTCGGGGCCCAGAAGAACGGATCCCCGTACCATATCGGTGGAGTAGCGCAAGAGATCAGTAAATCTCACCGAGTACTGGGAAACCGTCTTGCTACCCTACCGCAGCTGTAGTAGCTCATGGATGCGCACCGCACGGAGGGTGGCTGGGATGAACTCCAAGAAGAAGATTCTCTCAAAGTCTGTCAAGAGGAGAGATGCCTCATCGTGCGCCTAGAGCATCAAGCTCCACCATCTGCATGCTGCCGCGTGCAGGAGGCTCGCTGCGAGGATCACCATAAGGTCTGCTGGTGTCCTCACTAACCTGAAAACATGTACAACCGCCTCCAGCCAGTCCTCAGTCCCCTGGGGGTCCATCTCCCCGTGGAACCAGGGCGGTCGCTAGCACTGGAACTCATGCAGGGCACTAAGGCGACGTGAATTGTCAGCAGCTGGGGCTGGTAGCATCGATGGCTCAGCGGGTATAGGTACCGCCGGTGCGTCAGCTGTCAAAGGGCCCTATACCGAGTCCTCATCGCTCTGTGGGATCTCGCCACACACAATGCTCAGAACCGTAGCTGGCTGCCGTCGTGGGGCCATCCTGAAAAGGAAATAGGTGTGCCACGGTCAGAACAGTATACCTAGTGAGCTGATACAATGTAATCACAAAGAAAACTTGGAACACACATGCAATCAATGTTTTCGTGCATTAAGTCGGAAATCAGAAGTCAGGGTCCTGGTGTACGGATACGTCGGCCGCCGCACCAACACTGGACTCCTTGGACTGATAACCACACTCAATATGCTTAACACTATTGCTTCACATAGAAGAAAGATCGGAGTTTGCGGTAGAACCGAACTCCTCTGATACCAATTTGTCACGACCTGTCCTTGGGGCCCGTGCTGTGACTACCCCAAGCCCGCCTTCCATAGGCCAGGGGCTGGCGACTAGCACCAAGGCGTAAATCCTGGTAAAAAGGTAACACATTTCCTTTGTAAAGTAAACAAGCACCACAGAGTAAGCAAGCGGAAAAAGTAAACACTAAGTAAAAACAGAGTACAACTCTAATTGCAGAAAGTAAGTGGGTCAGTATACAAACCCAAACTGAAAGTAAAGTACAACTCAGAAGGGAAAACAGCAACTGAGAAGTAAAATCCGCCTCGCCGAGCTGTCCACTGGAAATCCCACCTGAAGGGTGGGTACAGATAGCTCCACTGCTCCTCGAGTCCCGCTGTCCACTCCGAGTACGTCCTGCTCAATGGTCCACCTCCAGGTACCGTCCGGCTCTGCAAGCCTCAACCACGATCAACGTTGTCCGTCGTCTGCAATCAACACAACGTAGTGCGGGCATAGCCCGTGCAGGGGTGAGTTTAAGCTACTCAGTAGGGATCCCGAGACCCCTGAAGGTCTCCCAAAATCCATAAAGGATAAACCAAAAAGGAAAGATACAATCACGAAGTAACAACAGACACTGCTTAGGTATATTACCATACATATACCTAAGTCATCAATTCTCGCTCGGCTCCAACATCCGAGCTCAAGTATAACCTAGTCCACAAAAGAAAGCAAAACGTAAATCCACACAGGATAACACAACACAATCCACAAAGGAAAGCAAAACGTAAATCCACAAAGGATAGCACAACACAATCCACAAAGGAAAGAAAAATGGGGTCTCAGCTCACACAGGTATACTTCTTCGTAAATAAAGAGAGATGATCAGATGTAATCATTGATTCATCTTCTAGGACCCACGTAGGATTCAAGCACTGTAGTCATCGCCGTCAAACCCACAGAGGATTCCGGAACAAATATCTTCATCGTCGAACCCACATAGGATTCCAGTACGGCAGTCTTCATCATCGAACCCACATAGGATTCCAGTACGTCAGTCTTCATCGTCGAACCCACATAGGATTCCAGTACGATAGTCTTCATCGTCGAACCCACATAAGATTCCAGTACGATAGTCTTCATTTTCGAACCCACATAGGATTCCAGTACGATAGTCTTCATCGTCGAACCCACATAGGATTCCAGTACGATAGTCTTCATCGTCGAACCCACATAGGCTTCCAGTACGATAGTCTTCATCATCGAACCCACATAGGATTCTAGTACGATAGTCTACATCGCAGTAGCAGTTGCAGTCGCAGCCAGCACTAGGATTCCCGCACACGGCAGCTCGTACGGGAGGGTCCGCTTCACGAGTCGAGAGGCTGATACATCAACTGACTCATAGTCTAGAGTTGATGTATCCAAATGTTCCGTATCGTCAACAGGAACTCAACGTCGCAGACGGCGTGTCAATCAGACGCCCGGTCTGAGAGTTATTGGCTTTTTCGTCACAGGGGCCCGGTTGGTTTTAAGGAATAACCAACCCGACCGTACTCCACCTGCGTCCAAAACTCGGGCGTAGTAAGCCAAAAGATCCGTCTCACTAAGAGGAAACCAACAAAGTCGATGACACGTCAATTGGACGTCCGTAACCCAAGATATGAGTGTTTCTGCTCCGTGGGCCCGGTTGGTTTAGTGTACGAACCAACCTGGCCGAACTCAAAGTATTCTGAAACCTTGAGTGCGATATAACGAAATGACCTTCTCGTTCTAAGGATCGTGTCACCACTGACGGTGCGTCGATCGGAGATCCGTAGCCCGAGTTATGGGAAATTGAACCCAAATGGTCCGAAAACGGGGGTTTCGGGCCCGGACCGACCCGGCCCGAGACCCCCTGGGTCAGCCCGAACCGGGTTGAACCACCCCGGTTCCGGGTCGGCCCGGCCCAGCGCAGTCCGGCCCGTCGACCCGCGCGCTGGCACGTAGTTCGGTGCTCGGCCAAAACGGCCGAGCCGTTTTGTCAGCTCGCACGGGGGGGGGGGGGGGTTGCCCCTCCCGTTTCATGTAACCACGACCCCTCAATTGGGGACGCTTTGAAGTCCGGCCGGGGGAATTAATTCCCCTGGCTCCTCCCTGTTCGGTCGGCCTGACATGGCCGGCCGGTTCCTCCTCAACGGGACCGGCGATGGTCGGTCCCCTTCCAGCTCCGACGCCGGCGGCCCGGTCCGGCCGCCAGTCACCTTGCTCCGCCACGGCCCCGAAACCGGTCGCGGTATTTTCGGGTGTCTCCGACGCGGCGCGATGGCGTCGCTTCCTTGGATTAATTCGCGGCGCGGTGCGACGGTGTCGCGTCGTTGGTCTTCTTTCCATGGCACGGCGCGACGGCGCCGCACATTTTCCTTTAGCTTGATTCCGTGTGGTGCGACGGCACCACGCCTTCCCATACCAAACCACAAAAGAAACAATCACGAAAAAGGAGGAGGTTCGGCCGTGTTTGTGTGGTCCGGCCCCCTCATGTTATTCGATAACAAAAGGTTTTAATCCACGAAGATCGTCAAGTTGGTATTCACGAACAAAATAAATAAATAAAACCCCTACCTCAGTTTCAAGAACGGTGCACGTCAACGAGTTGCGGAAAATGAGCGTCGCGGAGGTTGGGTGTCGCGGAAAACGAACGTCGACGTCGCGAAGCGAGGATTCAAAGATGTTGACTATGATTTCTTCATGGGAAACCGTCGCGGAAGAGACGACATGGAAGTAGAATGTCGTGGAAGGAGACGTCGCGTCGCGGGTCGGTGTCGCGGAAGACGGTCTCCGAGGGCTCGGCGCTCCACGTCGGAGATTTTTCGTTCTTCGCATTCTTCGTCAAAGGGAAAGAAGAACTCAAGGCTTCCTTAACTTTTTTCTCCAAAAGCTCTCAAACAACTAAACACCAACCCAAATAAAATAAGTTCTAAACTTATTTTATTAACACAACAAAGCTTTTGAAATTCAAGATTTTGAATTTCATAAACTTACATTTAACTCACCACATTAAAACCATATGTTTAATAAACATAAGTTATCAACATTTAAGTGGGAGTTGAGGGGGTTTATAGGATATGAAGGGGTGGGGTTCGTGTGGGATCCACCACCCTCATAACCTCCCAAGGGAGGTTGGGTGGTTACCCAACTTCCATCATGAACTAAACACTTAGAGTAAAAATAATAAAAATTGTAGAGTAATTATAAAATAAACTTCCACAATTTTTATCATCAACACTCGTGAAAACGCAACTCCGAAAGAGGAGTTCCTAAGCAATTAACGGTGTTGCGGTTCCATCGATGTCCTCGGAATTCGATTCCGGGCACCAGTTCAAAAGTTAGAAATTCCCGCTCGTTCGTTCACTGAACGTACCTGAGCTAAACTTCGGATGGAAATTCCGGGCACACCGGGGCTCGGAATCAGGTGCCTTCTGAAACTGCGTTCTTGTAAAATTCCAAAGAAAATTAAGAAAAAATGTCCCTTAAATTTTACGGGTCTTTACTTAGATGGCTTGGAATAATGCATGGCATGTGATTTCTAACAAAGTTCATATATGATGCATGAAATGTCATACCCTCGTATCATCGGGTTGCAACAGAATTGAAACCCACAATTGCATCAATAGTATCAATGGAAACCATGTGCGCCACCCAATGGTGAATTCAAATAAACTATAACATTCATAATCATTAAAATAACAATTTCATTCAAGGAAATTTGGTTTTTCCCTATACACGGGTTTGCTGCTCCCGATCATAGCTTATTACCATATTTCATCTCCTTACTATCCCTGTCTATTGTCGCCAATTAGAAAAAAAAACTAGAAGAAGAAACTCATATGATACCAATTTGTAACGTCCCGGCCCGGCTCACCGTGAATCCGGTGGCCGGACCGGTCACCACATGGCCTCGAGCGCGTCTCCCCATAGGCCAGAGGCTGCCGACTAGCAGCGAGGGTCGCAGGAGGTGATAGTGGGGAGACTATACCCTCACATCAGAGTAAAACAATAGTATTTTCAGATTAAATAATATTCAATCGTTGAAGAAGTAAACAATTGAAGGACAACAGCAAAAGATAATCAATATCCATTTCATAAAAGGAGGCCAATGCCAGTTTACACGATACCGGGATAATGAATGATACAATGTGAAAACAGGAAACAACACATCATGCTTACAATACAATGTAAAAGAATAAAGAAAATATAGAAATCCATGACGGGCGATCTCCGGAGCATCCCAAGATCCTACTTGGTCCTTTTCTCATAACTCTTCAGGTACAAACAACACAACACACAACATAGGTCCTGAAAGCAAGAAGGTCTACTCGGGTACCCCAGTGCAATGGCGACCCGAGTAGGGTGTGAGATATAAATCTCAGTCAGCCGGCACCACCGGTGTCTAACCCAGACCAGACAGTGTAATATTAATTAAACAGTGAGCATGTGTAGCAGGATTCAATAAGCAGAACAAAATAGAATAAAAACACCCATAAAGGGTTCCCAAGGAAACCTGACGGCTATACGAGCTTCGGCTCATTGTTGGGATATCAGTCGGATCATGTCCCAATATATTTATATAAATACAAAAGAATTTAGGTTAAAGATGGCGTGGGGTAGGAATGCCTCCCACCCTTAAATCAAAATTATCGGGCACGAGGTAAGAATGCGTCTCGTCCCTATATGTCAACTGACAAGGGGTAGAAATGCCTCCCTACCATACACGTATCGAGATCAGCGGGCATGAGGTAAGAATTTCTCTCATCCCTATATGTCAACTGGCAAGGGGTATGAATGCCTCCCTTCCATAAACGTATAGAGAATAGCGGGCATGAGGTAAGAATGCCTCTCATCCCTATAATTCAACTGGAAAGGGGTATAAATTCCTCCCTTCCATACACGTATAGAGATCGCATCATGCGCGGGGTAGACATGCCTCCCACTGATACTGAAGTATGCAGGCATGGGGTATACATGCCTCCAATCCATAACCGTTCATAGTAGAAGGAATGGGGTATGAATGCCTCCCATCCATAGCGACACACATTCGTTATCATCATTATATTACAATGCATAAGGCAGTACCTCTTATACATTTCAAATACACATTCCACATTCACAAACACCCATAATCAATAATGGTACTCATTCACAATCATAACAATAAACACTACGGTCATTCTCTAACCCTCTCTAGTGTGATATTAAATTAAACCATCATTCATACTTATCAAACAACACATAAATAATTACCTCTTATGCGCTCCAATTAACCATATCAAATTCAAAACCCAACCCATTAAACTATTTCATTCAGCACACTTTCCCTATTCAAGGTCATTTTTTCCAATTTTCCTAAACATGGAAAATTGGGCAAGGGTTCCCCATGAGGGTCATTCCATCTAGTTTTCTAAACATGGCATGATGTTTAATAATGCAAGCGTCTCATTCATTACACCTAGTTTCCACCAACTCATTTAATCCATTCTAATCAAATTCATTTAACCCCCTTATCTCAAGGGAAATTATAGTCCAAGGGTTCAAGTGCAAAGTGAGGCGTTATGGCAATATAGAATTTTCCCACTTGGGAAAATTCTACAAAGAAGATACAAGAAGCCAAACATACCATTCAGTAATTATCACAAAGGCAAGTAAAAGCAGGAAAGCATAAATGTCTACTTCCTACTTTTTATCTTGAAGACAACACACCTCTGATCGAGGGGTTTTATTATTAAATCGTTAGTTTAGTGACCAACAACCTCTTTTATCTTGATCATGAAATTCACATAGTTTTCACAGAAGCATTTACTCAAGACTAATTTGAAGAATTAAAGTACTAAGACATTGCATAAATTAACCCATTTAAAAATCACTTTAAATAAAAAGTCAGGAGAGAGACCCTACCTCAAGGTGGAACCATTCGTCCACTCCGGCTCTTGGTGCTTTCAAACTAAAGTTGTCGCTGCTCCCCCACGAGGCATATGTGATTTCTCATATGTATTAGGACACCTAACCTCTATGCACATGCTCCTCATGGCCATGTGCGTGTGCAAGAGGATCCTTACACATATGATTATACACATAAGCATGTCTCCGCTCACCTGTGCAGGCACATTTATATATGCAATGGGGAAAACTATCCCCGTACATGTATATTCGCTGCCATGCATGAATATACACATATCGGGGGAACCCACATACATATAAATAAATACATATTCCCACACAAACGAGTCACCTAGACATTGGCAACCCGAAACCACGCCAAAACATCCAACACACTACAAGATTAATCCAAAAAACCATAAAACTCTTAAATACACTAATTTGGGATATGTGAAACCAACCAGAATAATAAACCCTGACCTCGAACCCAAGCCAGCTGACTGAAACATGGAGAATCGCTTCGCCTTCGATGGTGATCGCCAGAATACACCCAAACATGACCTAAGAAGCCTTCTGCATGAACCTGGAACAAAGAGAACCCAAAAGTAGGATCACCCTAAAGCCTAGGGAGTTCGGCTGATTCTCACTAGGCGACGAATACACCGAAAAGCGGCTTGGAACAAGGAGGAGAGGGAGGAGAAGTACCTACCATGGATATTTAGAAGAAGAGGCCTCTAGAAATCTAGAGACAACGGAGGATGAGAGGGAGGCTGTGGGCTTCGTGTGTCGCAGCGGGGGAGAGACCTCCATAGGCTGGTGTCGCGCATATGCCGAGAGGAGAGGGGAGAGGTTTTTAGTTATTTAGGTTTTAATTCTTTTAATTTCATTTTAAATATCATAAAACCCTAAACTGGGCATGGCGCATGGTTTATCCCGCACGGTTTTCCAAACCGTGCACAAACCGTGCGGCACCCCACTGGACACCCAGGGCACCACACATGGGCTGGACGCACGGTTTGGGGAAACTGTGCGCAGGCTGTGTGGACTCCAATGTCTCCCTGATTTAAGCCTCAAGGCTTGGACCGCACGGTTTTTCAAACCATGCGCCAACCGTGCACCTTATGCTATTGTTTTAAAAACCAGCCTCCTTCAGGTACGACGCACCCGAAACACCTAGAGCCACTCGGGACACATAACAGGAATTCTCCCATGTCCAAAAACACTAAAAAGAAGGGTTAAATTTTTCAGAATCTCATTCCGAAGCTCGGTTCGAAAAATGACTCATTCAGTAATTGAAAAGGTTCAATTTCCCCAACTTTTTAACCCGGTTCAAAATGCGGGTCATTATAGAAGATCAGGATCCATTAATTGATTGTTTGACTTCAAATACATGAGAGGGGACTCTTGGGTAACACCCAAAGCTTCCACGATATGCTTCCCTTTGAATAATGAAATAGCTTCCATTGTACGCAACTTCCAGTTCTAACACAAACCACAACCAATCAAACTAGCCATTATGAATAGTAATACCAACTTCTTGAAATTTTATAAATTTTATCATTCAAAATGGAATTAGTTTTTAGATTCGGAATATCGAAATTAGCCTAGGGTGAATTTTTGGTATTTTTCGGAAAACATTCAATTTTTTATCAATAGTGAAAAACACTGAGTTATAGTTTAAAACCGAATTTTTATTTAAATAATTATTTATTTTATTTAAATTTATTTTAGGTCAAAAAAAAGATACATAATACCTATATAATTTCAATGTAGTTCATTGGTGTTAGTTTATAATAATTTTAGATATATAAAAATTTTATTGAACTTTCACCATCTTTTACCCATCTCCTAGGAAATTTTGTCAATTCACATAAAAATTAAATTTACCGCTTCTGTGTGTGGAATTTCGAAATTCCAAAAGACACGGATAATATAAAAGAGTAAAATTTTGTTCAATAAGATAAAAATAATTTTTTGTGAATAGTAACTTTTTACTTTTATTTACCACGATTAAAAGTAAATTAGGTAATTAAGGGTAAAAATGATATTAATATTACCCTAAAAAATATCCTAATTCTTTTTTACAAGTGTATATCTACAAAATACAACCTTAGGAAAAAAAAATTTCATTTAGGTCCACTTGGATTAGATTAGGACATTTATTATTATTTAATTCAAAGAAGAGTTAAAAGAGTTAAAATCAATGTTTAATAACTAAAAATTTTTAATATAGGGTTATAAAAAAGATAAATTAGATTAAAAATATTCATTATAAAGATAAAAAGATTTCCTACATAATCGTATTTTATTTATAATTTTTTGATATTAAATAATTTAATTTATTTTTGACACAATTGTGATGCATTAATTACCTAATTAATGAAATATTAAAATAATTGATATTATAAATATCCAAATAAATGTAATTTGAGACTTTTTATGAATTAAACTAATTTTATAGGTTGATATGAAATATTAGTATTGGTTATATAATTTTTTTTAAGTAATAATGCAGTTAGGAAATTATCAAAAACAAAATACTCAATAGTGTCAAAATTGACATAAAAGTGTTTTAAAACAAATATTATATTATTAATTGATATTCTATTCCTAAAAATCTAAGGATCGGCCAAATGACTTATATAATGAAAGGGGTATCATTATTGGACCACTTGGGGGTCTCTTGGATGTATATAGTATGTTTATTAAATATATAATATAAAAATACAAGGAAACATGGTAAATGTCAAACTAATTAACTAAGAGTTAAAACTAAAATATAAGGTTAATAAAGTGACCAAAACCTGTCTAAAACCTATTGGATGGGTTGTTTTAGACCCATCCCCACATAATCCTCTAAATAAATTATTTTTGGGCCATTATAAACGGAATTTGAATTTATTATAAAATAATATTTCTAGCTTTTCCAAAGGTGCCCCTCACCCCTCTTATAAAAGGGCACTTCCCCTTCTCTCTAATTTACACCTTCATAGCCTTTTTTCTCGGCCAAAACATGCACAAATATTCTCTCAAATTCCATAAATTCAACCCAGAGGCCTTAGTTTGATCAGAAAGCAAACCAAAGGAGCCCTTTTTATCAAATCAAAAGGAATAACCCGATGAAGAGGTAATGTTTTCCACACCCTCTTTCAAGTTCCTTTCTTCTTCAACTTCTTCTTTCATTGTTATTTCCATTATAAAATAATAAATATAGTATCTTCTATATACTGTGATGTTATTATGAATATGGTACAACCATATTCAGTATTCTATCCATCCTTTGAATGACATGCCACCATACGTGCGTACATACGGCTTACCGTCTCCACATCGTGGTGTAATTGTTATTCAAAATATTATTATTTGGATGGGTATGATAATGATGTGTAATTAATGTTAATAATAAATATAACATGATAAAGATTATGTATATATTATATACCATGAAATTATATATTATTTTAATATCAAATGAATGATATTGTTTCTCGTGCGTACGTACAGACTACCATCTTCATAAACGCGATAAGATTCATTCCCCCATCGTATCCATTCAATACTAAATTTCATTTGACAATTAAAAATAATTTCTAGAGACATGATATCATTCTAGATATGAGTAATATACATGTCATACATAATAAATATGGCTCACATAAAAAATAATATAAATGAAAATGAATCTCTTAACACCTGAAATGATAACAATACTAAGATATTATTAACAAATGAATTTTAAAAGATCATATATGATATAATATTAATTTATATGATTATTTTATAATTTAATAACAATTATTTCACCATTATACAGGAGTTTAACCTACCCTCAACCAAGGAAAAAGACAATTTAAGGGTTTATTTCACAATCACTTCATTATCTGAGGTTGTTTATACGTAATTATCTACTAAGACCTTTATATCATCCACATCTATGTTTCCAAGAAATGTATTTTAAATCATTCTTACTATTTTACAGAATATGGGTTAAAGTCATTTATACCCTTGTTGACTTTTTAAAAGAATCTTATAAAGGTATCTTTCTCTCGTTTTCCAAACAAGGTCCTTTTTAACCTTTTTGAAATAATTAAGGTAAGAATGTCTTTTTAAAATTATACGGAGGGTGAGGCTATTTTCCACTATTATAAAAGATTCAAAGATTCCCATACAAGATTATAAGAATATTTTCAAAGTAAATGTTTTATTTTATAATTATGTGACTTTTAAATGGTTTCAAAAAATAGATATTTCTCTCAAACAGTTTTGATTTCATCTATGTCAACATCCGTTGATGGATTTTAAGCTTATTTGAAGTTGATATATTATGATAAAACACTTACATATAATAGTGAAGGATTTTTTATATGTTTGACAGTGAATTTTTTATTTTTATACCATTCATGGTTTATGGATAAAGTATTGTCATTTCGTATGCTAGTTTTAATATGAATGGTTATGTTATGTTTAAACCTATTCATATGAGGAATGCATTGGACTTAATAAGTGATGGGTGAAGCCCACTATAGATCCTCGATACATCGGTTGGTCTCATGAGACAAACTAGTGTCATGGCACAAGGAATTGAAAAAATCTTATTTGTAGTCTTGGCACAAGGCATTGACTATGTGGTTATGATAGTCTGGCATTATGCATTCTATCATTATGAAAGTGGTTATTGATATTGCATGTTATTATTCAAAAAGAATAATATCCATATGAATTAATAAATGAAATGATTACATTTTATTTATTCCATATTATGCTGAAGTTCAAGTTTAAAAGGCTTTTGCTTTAGTTATACATTTACTTAAATGTTTATGATTATTTATAAAAGTTTCTGGTATATTATTATCCTTACTGGGCATCTGAGATCACCCCTTTCTATGTTTTATTTTTTCCCAGTATTTGATGAAGTATTTTATAAATGACCTGTAGAGATAGTATGAGGGGATATGAGTGTGAACTATGGAGACTATGTTATTGAAGTTTTCATTTTATGATGTAATGTAAAATTTATGAATGTATGTAATGATTCCAAGGCTACTAAACTAATCGGTATTTCGAGACATGATCTTTTGTGACCATGCCAATGTTATGTAATAATGCACCGACTCTGGGTAACTGGGTTCAGGGCGTTACAGTTGGTTTCAGAGGATGTTTAGTACAAGTCCTGGAAACTAGATTTAGATAAAATCTGATTAGAGCACATAGACCTAAGATGAACATTGAGGATTGGTATAGAAGAACTTCCTAGAATTTTTGTATTGTAGAGATTTTGTAAGGTTTCTGAGAAATACATCCCTGTCTTGATACGACCAGGTAGAGGCGGCTCTGGCACAAATGTACCTAGGGGTAAAACCAGAAAACACCATTTTGATCAAGACTCGAATGGGAAATGGTGCAGGACAACAGGCCTTGCTGCACTCTTGGTTACGACACACCTGGGGGATATGCTTAGGATAATTATCATTTTCATTACAAACCATTATGAAGGGATTATTAGTATATACTTCATGAAAGAAAACATTTTTTTGATTATGTAATATATCCATAAAAAGTTCAATTTATGTTATGTTTTTTACAAGAATGGAATTATGTATTTCGATTCATAAACTGATCTAGTTTATGCCATTATTTAGAAAAGGAACCTAGTGGAAGAAATGGAAACCATATCAATGAACGCACTCCATGTATAGATTTCCCTCCTGCTCAGGAGAGTTATAGTGGAGTTGGTGATGCAACTGGTGCTGATCAACTAATCACCATACTGGGACAACTCACTCGGGTTATGAATAATAACCTTACCCGTATGGAGCACCCTGATCCGCAGCGTGTAGGATCAATGTCAGATCGCTTGATGAGGAATCTACCACTGACATTCAATGGTAGTACAAATCCCTTTGTAGCTTATAAATGGATAAATTCTTTATAGAAAATATTCCATGCCTTGGGGAGTAGTGAAAGGGAAAAAGTTATCATGGTAGTTTACCGCCTCACTGGAGATGCTGATCAATGGTTGTAATTGATACAAAACACAAATTAAGATTTTGAAGTATAAAATATTGAATGGAGGGAGTACAAAGAACATTTCTTAGAAAAATACTTTCCTCGTGACCATCGAGCAGATATGGAAAGGCAATTTCTGAGTCTGAGACAAAAGGAGAATGAGAATGTCACAAATTATAAGGCTAACTTTACAAGGATAGCAAGATATGTTGGAGATTATATACGTATCCCACGAAGTAAGATTTATTGTTTATTTGATGGGTTAAAACAATTTCTGTGTCGAGCATTAGTCTCACAATCATTCTCGTCGTACGAAGATATTTTCTCATGTTCTATCAAGACAGAAAAAGAATTCTCTAAGTCTTACGGCATTAAAGCAAACAAAGAGAAGAAGAGATTTTCTGATCAATCTGGGAAATGAAATAAGGGGAAGAAGGGAAAAGTTGAATATCCATCCTGCAGTAAATGTGGGAAGAAACACCCTGGTACTTGCTTAAAGGGAATGGGAGTCCGTTACATGTGTGGTTAAAAAGGCCACCAAGCTCGTGATTGTATGGGGAAGAAAGAAGCTACTGATGTTCAATTTTACAACTGCGGGTAGACGGGACATTATGCAAATTAATTTCCTAAGCATCAGGCGAACTTACCTCATAAAAGTCCAAGGTATCAAGGCCAAGATTATGCTATCACTACTGCTGATGTTGAAGCTCCGAAAGACATAGTGGTAGGTAATTTAATGGTTTCTTCATGTTTAGTCAATAATTTATTGTATTCTAGATCATCTCATTTTATCATATCTTCCCATTTTTCTAAGAAAATTATATATTTCCAATTTGATTTAACAAGGGAGTTTCCAGTTAAAACTCCTAAGGGAAGTATCATTGCTACTAAGTCTTATGGATCTGTTCCAATTAGGGCATATAAATGTTCCTTATCTGCTGACCTCATCATCAAACCCATGACTGAATTTGATATAATCCTCGGTATGGATTGGCATTGGGGCCATGATGAAAAATTTTATTATAAGAATAATAGGGTTACTATTTTTGATGATGATGATTAGGAACACCTTATCTTTAGAGCGGGATCATCACCGCATAATTTTTACCTAGATATACCCCCAGTAGCTCAACTAAATTCAATTATTGGGGAGGAAGAGAATAAAATAATTGTGGGTAAGGAAAGGAATGTTAGAATAGAGGATGTACCTATTGTGAGAGAATATGTTGATGTGTTTGTAGAAGATTTTCCTGGACATCCTCCAGAACGAGAAATTGAGTTTTCCATTGATTTAATTCCTAGAGCAAGGCCCATATCGAAGACCCCTTCTAGAATGTCCATTGTGGAATTATTTGAACTAAATAAAAAACTAGAGTAATTGAGTAATAAGGGCTTTAATCTCCCTAGTGTTTCTCCATGGGGATCCCCTACCCTTTTTGTTAAGAAAAAAGATGGATCTATGAGGTTATGTATCGACTACAGGGAGATCAATGATATAACAATAAATAAAAAGTATCCCCGACCTTGCATTGGTGATTTATTTTACCAAATGCATGGAGCTCAATAGTTTTCCAAGATAGACCTTCGATCTAGATACCATCAGTCATGTGTGAAGAAGAAAGACATTCCGAAGACATCATTTTGAACTAGTTACTGGCATTATGAGTTTACAGTAATGCCTTTTGGGATGACTAATGCACCCTATGTTTTCATGGATCTAATGAAGAGAGTTTTCAAGGAATATCTCGATGATTTTGTAGTGGTATTTATTAATTATATCTTGGTATATTCCAAAAGTTACGAAGACCATGAAAATCACTTGCGCATTATCCTGAAGACTCTTAGAAGACATAAATTATATGGGATGTTTTGCAATTGTGAATTCTGGATTCAGGAGATCTCTTTTCTTGGCCATATTGTGTCTAAGGATGGAATCTCTGTTGATCCTTCTAATACCAAGGCAATCCAATAATGTCTAGGACCAACGCGTATAACTGAGGTACATAGTTTTATTTGTTTAGTAGGTTATTATAAATGTTTCGTCCATAATTTTTCCAGATTGGCTAACCCATTAACAAAGATCACATGCAAATGGGTTGTATTTGTTTTGAAAAAATGTGTGTGAAGAATTTTTTGAAGAACTGAAGAGAATATTAGTCAATTATCCTATATTGACCCTACCATCGGGGAATGATGTGTTCGTTATTTATAGTGATGCATCAAGGAAAGGACTTGGTTGTGTCCTTATGCAGAATGATAGAGTTATTGCCTATGCATCACGACAGTTGAAAATTAATGAGAAAAACTTTCCTAATCATGATCTTGAGTTAGCTTCTATAATATTTTATTTGATGATATGGATACATTATCTATATGGTGAAAAATGTGAGATATATACCGACCATAAGAGTTTGAAGTACATTTTCTCATAGAAAGAACTCAACATGAGGAAAAGGTGATGGCTTGAACTACTCAAGGATTATGACTGCACGATTCACTACCACTCGGGGAAGGAAAATAAGGCAGCAGATGCTTTGAGTAGAAAATAACATGGTGTTTTGAACATGATGAGAATTGAACGTGATCCTATTTTCATGGATCTAGTGAAGATGGATATGGGAATTACCATGGAAGGCGAAACATCGAAATTTTTTCAAATGTTTTCCAAACCATCTTTACTAGAAAGGATAAAGAGTTCTGAGACTGGTGATGAAGAGTTTCGAAAGAATATTAAACCTGTTAATGATGGGAGATTGAGAGACATTGTGTATGAAGATGGACTTTTGAAATTCAGGAAGAGACTTTGTGTTCCCGATATACCTTATCTAAAAAGGGAATTGTTGTATGATGCTCATAGTTCCAATTTCTCTATACACCCTGGGAGTACAAAAATGTATAGAGATTTGATGGAACATTTTTGGTGGGAATACATGAAGAGGGAGATTGATGATTTTGTGTCCATGTATGGTTTTTCAACAAGTGAAAGCTGTAAGGGAACAACCTAGAGGATTCATACAACCTCTTCCCATACCTGAGTGGAAATGGGATAATATCACTATAGACATTGTCATGGGACTACCAAAGACTCCTTGAAGGAACGATGCAATATGGGTCATTGTTTATCATCTTTCCAAGTCATCAAATTTTCTTGCTATAAGGGAAGATTTACCACTTAAATGTCTAGAAAGACTGTATATTAATGAAGTTGTGAGACTTCATGGAGTACCCATATCGATTGTTTCTTATTGTGATCCATGTTTAATTTCAATATTCTAGAAATGTCTTCAAAAATCCCTGGATACTGAACATCATTTGAGCAATAACTACCACCCCCAAACTGATAGACAATCAGAACGGACTATTTAATCCTTAGAAGACATGTTGAGATCATTCTCACATGACTTTCAGGGAATGTGGGATCAATATTTACCTCTGGAGGAATTTTCCTATAACAATAGCTTCCATTCAAGTATTCGGATGGCACCATATGAAGTGTTATATAGAAAGAGATGTCGCACACCAACCTGTTGGTATGATGTTGGTGAAAGAAAACTTGTAGGCCCAGAACTGGTCAAGGAAACGATCGAAAAGGTAAAGGTAATCCAAAACCACATCAAAGCATCTCAAAGTAGGTAGAAGAGGTATGCCGATAACTAAAGGATGGATTTGGAATTTCAGGTAGGAGATCATGTTTTCTTGAAGGTATATACATGGAAGGGAGCTATACGTTTCAGTAAGAAGGTTAAATTGAGTCCCAGGTACATCAGACCTTTCGAAATTCTATAACGAATTGGGGCTGTAGCTTACCATTTGGATATGCTGCCAAGTCTCTCCAAAGTTCACGATGTTTTCCACGTATCACTATTAAGAAAATACATGCCTGACCCAACGCATGTACTCACTTATGTGGAATTAGAACTAGAACCTAATCTGTCTTATTACGAAGAGCTCATCAGGATTCTTGATACAATAGAACAAGTGCTCAGAAACCGGACGACTCGTCTGGTAAAAGATCTATGGAGAAACCATAAAATGGAAGAGGCAACGTGGGAACCCGAGTATCATATGATGCAGAACCATCCGAGTCTTTTTATGTAGTAGTATTCTAGAAATTTTGAGGAAAAAATTATTTGAAGGAGGGGAGAATGTTACACCCCAAGCTTCCATGGTACGCTTTCCTTTGAATAATGAAATATCTTACATTGTACACAACTTCAAGTTCTAACACAAACCACAACCAATTAAACTAGCTGTTATGAATAGTAATACCCACTTATTAAAATTTTATAAATTATATCCTTCAAAATGTACTTCATTTTTAGATTTTGAATATCGAAATTAGCCTAGGGTGAATTTTTGGTATTTTTCTGAAAACTTTCAGTTTTTGATGAATAGTGAAAAACACCGAGTTATTGTTTAAAACCGAATTATTATTTAAATAATTATTTATTATATATAAATTTATTTTAGGTAAAAATAGATACATAATACCTTGATAAGTTCAATGTAATTCAATAGAGTTAATTTATAATAATTTTAGATATATAAAAATTTTATTGAACTTTCACCGTCTTTTACCCATCTCCTAGGAGAATTTGAAAATACACATAAAACTTAGTTTAACTGCTTCTATGAGTGGAATTTCGAAAATCCAAGAGACACGGTTAATATCAAGGAGTAAAATGTGGTTCAATAAGATAAAAATAATATTTCGTGAATAGTAACATGTTACTTTTATTTTCCATGGATAAAAGTAAATAGTGTAATTAAGGGTACAAATGATATTAATATTAACCTAACACACGACCTAATTCTATTGGACAAGTGTAACTCGACCAAAAACAACCTTAGGAAAAAAATATTATCATTTAGGTCCACTTGGATTAGATTCATACATTTATTATTATTTAATTCAAAGAAGATTTAAAAGAGTTAAAATCAATGTTTAATAACCAAAATATTTTTAATATTGTGTTATACATAAGATAAATTCTATTAAAAATATTGATTAGAAAGATAAAATTATTTCCTAAGTAATGGTAATTTATTAATAATTTTTAGAAATTATATAATTTAATTTATTTATGACTTAATGGTGATGCAGTAATTAACTAATTAATGAAATATTAAAATAATTTATATTATAAATATAAAAATAAATGTAATTTGAGACTTTTTATGAATTACACTAATTTTCTCAGTTAATGTGACATATTAGTATTTTTTATATTAATTTTTTTCCAAGTAAAAATTTTGTTATGTAATTATCAAAAACAAAATACCCAATAGTGTCAAAATTGACATAAAAGAGTTTTTAAAACAAATATTATATTATTAATTGATATTCTATTCCTAAAAATCTAATTTTCATCCAAATGACTTATATAATGATATTTTTATCATAAATGGACAACTTGGGGGTCTCTTGGAAGTTTATAGTAAGTTTATTAACTATAAAATATAAAAATACAAAGAAACATGGTAAATGTTAAACTAATTAACTAAGAGTTAAAACTAAAGTATAAGGTTAATAATGTGACCCAAACCTATCTAAAACCTATTGGTCGAGTTGTTTACTACCCATACCCACCTTATCATCTAAATAAATCTTCTTCTAGCCATTATAAACTGAATATGAATTTATTATAAAATAATATTTCTAGCTTTTCTAAAGGTGCCCCTCACCACGCTTGTAAAAGGGCACTCCCCCTTCTCTCTAATTTACACCTTCAAAGACTTGTATCTCGGCCAAAACCTATAGAAATATTCTTTAAAATTACCTCACATCAACCTAGAGGCCTTAGTTTTATCAGAAAGCCATTCTAAGGATCCCTTTTGATCAAATCAAAAGGAAGAACCCGAAGAAGAGGTAATGTTTTCACAACCCTCTTTCAAGTTCATTTGTTCTTCAAATTCTACTTTCTTTGTTATTTATATTCTAAAATAATAACTCCAGTATATTCTATATACTATGATGTTATTATAAATATGGTACAACCATATTTATTATTCTATCCATCCTTTTAATAACATGTCACCATACGTGCGTATGTACGGCTTACTGTCTCCACATCGTGGAGTAATTGTTATTCAAAACATTATTATTTGGATGGATATGATAATAATGTGTAATTATGTTAAATAATAAATATATCATGATAATTATTCTATATATATGATATAAAATCCAATTATATATTATTTTAATATCAAATGAATGATATTGGTGCTCGTGCGTACGTACAGACTACCTTCTCCATGAATGTGATAATATTCATTCCCCGTCACATACATTCAATAATAAATTTCATTTTATGATTTAAAATAATTCTTAGAGACATTATATCATTCTGGATATGAATAATATACATCTCATCATTAATAAATATGGCTCACATAACAATGAATATAAAGGAAAATGAATTCGCTAACACCTGAAACGATAATAATACTAAGATATTATTAACAAATCAATGTTAAAAGATCTAATACAATAACATATTAATGTATATGATTATTTTATAATTTTATAACAATTATTTCACCATTATACATGAGGTTAACCTACCTTCAACCAAGGAAATGTACAAGTTAAGGGTTTATTTCATAATCTCTTCATTATCTGAGGTTGTTTATACGTAATTATCTACTGGGACCTCTTTATAATCCACATCCATGTTTCATAAAACTGTATTTAAAATAATTCTTACTATTTTATAGACTATGGGTTAAAGTCATTTATAACCTTGTTTAATTTTTATAATATGTTTATAAAAGAATCTTTTTATCACTTTCTAAACAAGGTCCTTTTTAACCTTTTCGACAGAATTAATGTAAGAATGTCTTTTTCAATTTATATGGTGGGTGAGGTTATTTTCCACCATTATAAAATCATCTAAGCTTCCCTTACAGGCTAATAAGAATATTTTCAATGTAAATGTTTTATTTTATAATAATGTGACTTTTAAATTATTTAGATAAAGAGATATTTCTCTCAAATAGTTTTGATTTCATCTATGTCAACATCCTTTGATGAATTTTAAGCTTATTTGAAGTTGATTTATTATGATACAAAACTTCCATATAGTATTGAAGGTTTTGTGATATGTTTGACTATGAATATATTATTTTTATACAATTTATTCTTTATGGATAATGTATTGACATTTCATATGGTAGGTTTAATATGAATATTTATGTTATGTTTAAACCTTTTCATATGAGGAATGCATTGGACTTAATAAGTGACGAGTGGAGCCCGTTATAGCTCCTCGATGCATCAGTAGGTCTCATGAGACAAAATACTGTTTTGGCACAAGGCCTTGAAAAAATCATATTTTTAGTCTTGGCACAAGGCCTTTACTATGTGGTTATGATAGTCTGGAATTATGCATTCCATCATTTTGAAATTGCTTATTGATATTACATGTGATTATTAGACTAGTAGAATATACATGTGAATAAGTAAATGGAATTATTTCATTTTATTTCGGCTATTTTATACTGAAGTTCAAGTTTAAAAGGATTTTGTTTTAATTATACATTGCCTTAAATGATTATGCTTATTTATGAAAGTTTCATCTATATTGTTATCCTTACTGGGCATCTGAGCTCACCCCTTTCTATGTTTTATTTTATCCCAGGATGTGAGGAAGTATTTTATGAATGACCTACAGGGATAGTATGATGGGATATGATTGTGGACTATGGAGAATATGTTGTTGTAGTTTCCAATTTATGATGTAATGTAAACTTTATAAATGTATCTAGTGATTGAAAGGCTACAAAACTAATCAGTCTTTCGAGACTTGAACTTTTGTGATCTTGCCATTGTAATGTAATAATGCACTGACTCTGGGTAACCGGGGTCGGGGAATTACATATTGAGATCTTGGGGAACCATGGTAAGAATATATAGATGGGTTGGATGATTATATAATCTCTCTATGTATTTTTAGTGATGATAAATGGGATCATTGGTGGGTTTATAAGGGGAACGAGTGGCAATTTTAGAAATATTTCTACAACCTAGGATTTATACACTATAAAAAAATAACAAAAACCACAAACAATCCCATGTTTTTTGTAAAATGGTAGTGTTTTTAATTTTATTATAATTCTATGAGATGAACTTAATAAAATTATACCCTTTGTTATGTGGAAGTGAGATATACACTTAAATTAAGGATTTTAAAACCATAAAATATATTAATGGTATTGGAGGATTCATAATGGATTTAAAAAATTAATCAATCAAAAATAAAATCACATTATTTTAATAGGAAAAAATATAGTTGTACACACGTACCACTTATATTATTTGTTACATTACTTTTGGTTAATTATGATGTCATAATAGACACCGTATATTTATAGAGTATTTAATTTTTATTCGAAAATTGGACTATCTCCGAAAATTATGAAAACTTTTCCATTTGATAAATTTACTTTTCTGATTATAAAAGTAATATTCATTCTATCAAAACTATTTTTAAATATTTTTATTTTCAATTTTAAAAAAATTATCAACATTTATTGAGAAATTATGGGATTTTTGACAATAAGAGTTTTTAAACCCTTATAAAAATTACATTTGAATTCATAAAAATTATAGAATTATTTATGTTTGATAATAATTATTTAATAATAATTGTTTAAAAAATATTATTTATTTTAAAAATTAATCAATTATTCATAATAAATTTCATAGTTTAAATATAATTATAATTTAAAATACCATTTGTATTTTATTATATCCAAATAATTTGTAATGTAACAACGAGAATAAAATATTAACATTATTCAACTGAAAAATACAATATAAAAATTTATATTATTATGATCTTGATACATATCCCTTTAATATAGAAACAAAATCCTTGATATTAAGATACACGATGGGGAGACTTTCATGGGGCTGTTCAGTGTACATGTTTTGTCTCGTGATCTTCATGAACTTTATCTTGTCCCATATGTGGTTTCAAGCATTCTTGAGTTATTATATATCATCTTGGTCTTGGTCAAGGGAAATTCCCAAATATTCTATCTCCCTCAGAATAACTTATAAATGGGATTCATAGGGTATGATCCTACTTGTTGAGGCCATTAATTTCTTTTTCTGTGTCAATTGGATTTGATAAAACCCTATATTTATACTAATCTTTTGATCATTGTTAAATGGATGTATTATAAATGGAAATGATTCTAAATTGTATTTTTAATATTATATAATAATCACAAATAAGTGAATGTGTTTTATATTACTATAATACATAATAAGATATTTTAATTTGAACAAAGGGGAATTTTATTTATAACAGTTATGGTCGTTACTATCTTCCCCCCGTAAGAAATTTTTTACTAAAAAATTTCATTTCCCACACTAAAATATACTAGGGTAACTCTATCTCATCACCTCCTCTGATTCCTATTTCTCTTTTTCAAAATTTTGGTTTCTCTATGGAACTTTGACATGATGATTTATCTTATTTCATATATCTTTGTCTCTACAATCTATGATTTTCACCATATTCTCATTATAGAAAATATCAATCTTCAATGATACAACCTCTAGACTGAGTACATGTGATAGGTATGATATGTACTTACTCAATAAGGATACATGGAATATATCATGTACTTGAGATAAATGTGATGGAAGTGTTATTGGATAGGCCATTTTTCTGATATGGTCAATGATATCAACGGCGTCGATGTATCTTGGACTATGCTTTCCCTTCTTCCCAAATCTCATCAATTTATTTCATAGAGATATTCGAAGGAATATTATTTCTCTAATATAAAACTCTAGGTATCTTCAATGTCTTTTAGGATATATATTCTTTCAACTCGGACCATCCATAATGTGTTGTTGAATGGTCTTAAATATTTCCACAATTTCCATGGCCATTTAATGACCTAGAAGTTTTTGTGCCCATATTCTACCTAGCAAGCAGGTGTTCATCACATCTTCTCATAAAGTACTTAATAGGGATCCATTGTGATTCTTGAGTGTAAACTGTTATTATATGAGAACTCAACCATATGAATATGTTGGTCTCATCCACCTTTGATTTCAATTGAGAATGCTCTCAACATGTCCTCCAGTGTCTGGATAGTCCACTCACATTGACATAAATTTGGGGGTGATAACCAAGGATTAAGTTCAAATAAGTATTTCGATATGTTGTATAATTTTCCCAAACTTGTATGTGAATATCATATCTTGATTGAATACCATCGACAATGGAACCCCATGTTTCCTTACCACGTCTCTAATATATATTTTTACAAGTTGATCCAGTGAGAAAACCTCTCTAATATCAATGAAGTGTGTTGTCTTTGTAAAATGATCTCACACAACATAGATAGAATTATTCCC
Source organism: Viscum album (assembly GCA_963277665.1). NCBI lineage: Eukaryota > Viridiplantae > Streptophyta > Magnoliopsida > Santalales > Viscaceae > Viscum > Viscum album. The sequence continues at coordinate 2,130,330,491 of OY728119.1, forward strand.
TCTGGATATATTTGTAAGACTAGTGAAAAAGAACATGGTGATGTTTTCCCATTTCTTGATAGGTATGGGAAACGGTTACATCATCCCTTTGGATTTTGGAGTTTCCTCTTTCACTTGATGACATAAAAGTCATCTTGATGTATACTCTGAAATCTCATTCTTCACATTTTCCCACCAATAGTGATCTTTGAAATCTTGATACATATTTTTTCTTCTAGGATGGATAGAGAATGTATAACTATGTTAATCATCCAAAAACACCATATTTAAAATAGGCTTTTGTGGTACACATAGTCGTGACACAAATCTTACTATTCATTCTTCCTCAACATTAAACACCAAGGATTCCCCTTTTTTTATAGTTTCAATTTTCTTCTGAATAACCACATCATCTCTTTTATCATATTTTATCTTCCCTAGAATCGATGATTGAAAAATCATTTGAGAAAATATTGATGATTTTCCTTCTTTTTATGATTCCTATGTCTATCCATTCCAAATATAATAAGATCAGATCCTTCTCAATTATCATTAAGGATATAATTGCTTGATCCATTCTACCTAGAGAATCTTCCACTTTATTCACTTTCCTTATATGACAGTGACTTTAGTATTAATAATATATGATCATGTCTTACCAACTCCATTGGAACACATTCATATCATTATGTATGAATATATATTTGAGGCTTTTGTGATCCATATATATTTTACACTTCTCCCCAAAGAGATAATTCTACTATATTTTCCTAGATAATATCACTACAACAAACTCTAGATAATGTGTTTGAATAGTTCTGTTGATGTACATTCAACTGACTTAAAGCATAGAATAACACTTTTTCATTACTCATTTACCCAGAGCATAATTCCTTCTTTTGGGAATCAATAAATACCATTAAAAGTTCTCCACTTGTGGGTAGTATGAGCACAAGCATTGTGATAGGCCTTTTCTATCTCCTTGACTCTCTCTTCACATTCATCATTCTAAGAAAACATAACTCTATTTAGAGTAATATTTGTAATGGGGATCAATAATCATGAGATAGTTCTCACAAGACGATGGGAATAACCTGCTAATCCAAGGAAACTACTAAAATCTATAATAGACATTAGCCTCGACCATCCATCAATTACATCTATTTTTCAAGGTTCCATAGATATCTCATTTATGTAGATGATATTCCCCAATAATTAGACTTAATTCACCTAGAAATCACATTTATTTTACTTTTCATAAAGATTCTCCTTTATTATGGTCTTTAGCATAGTGCTCATATGCTCTTCAGGATCCACCATTATTTTAGAGTATATTAGTATATCATCTATAAATACCTCAACATATTTTTAAATGTAATCCATGAAGACTCTATCCTTCAGGTCCATTGACATTTATGTAGAATTAGTGGGTCCTAATGGCATTAATAAGAACTCATTGATCTCTTACCTTTTATAAAAAGAAGACTTGGGTATGTCCTCCTTCTTTACCCAAACTAAGTAATATACTAATCACAAGACCACCTAGCAGAAGTATTTTGATTCACATATATGATCAAACAAGTAATAAATCCATTTAATATGATACATTTTCATCATCATGATCTTTTTTAGATCATGATTATTAATAAAAAGACACATTGACCCATCCTTCTTCTTAACTAAGAGAACTAGTGCACCCAATGGTGAATCCCTTGGGTGTATTAATGATTTTTTAGGATTATCTTGTAGTTGTTTCTCTATCTCCTTGTGTTCCACAACATTCATTATACATGGATTATTACATAATAACAATGCACTAGGTATAATCTCGATTTAAATTTCAACCTCTCAAATATGGGGAAGGTTCGAAAATTCCATAGGAAATTCATCTGTGTATGACCTCGCAATTTTCATTTCTTAGAAAATGATTATGTTCTTAGACATAGTCATTTGAGATATATTTTCATTATCATACGAAAATAATATCCATTCTGGAGATATTCATGCTAATGAATATTCATCCTCCTCTTTGCACTTGTATAGAATTGGGGGATGATTAACAATACATATAGTGATTTCCATTATGCGGTAATTTATGTTTTCATTATATAAGTAAATCCAATCCATACGCAAAATTTCCTTACATTCCAAAAAAGTTAGTATTGAAAGGTTATCTAGTAAGCAAAGATAAAAAATTATGATATGGGAAGTTATATTCTTGGGAGAAAATAACATCCCTATTTTTCATTTTCACTGATAACTCTACTTCCATGCTTTTTGATGATGTTTAAATGGTTCTACTAAAGTTTCATGATATGAAGGAATGGGTAGGACTAGAATCCAAAATTATGTTTGTTGTTCTTGAATGATTAACTACCAGACCATTCCCCAGTTTATTGGTATGATACACTTTAGTGTTTGTGATGGAAAAGCTCTCCTTTACAGCCATAGAGGTTGTTGGTTGTCTCTTAAAACCCTTGTCTTAGTGCATTGGTTTTCAAAGTACCCAGGTTCTTTGTAGTCTAAGGAACAAAAAATGTGATAAGGGTTGACCGGAGCATTACTCACTTCTAATGCATTATTGTGTTTCTCCTGTTGATTATCACTAGCTAGGTTCCCTTCCTTTCCACATTTAAGGCATTTCCTCATCCCCTTAGTTAATTTCTGACATTCTTTCTTCCACACATTTGAAAAGTTGGATATTTAAATTTCTTGGCACCATTAATTTTCCCCATCAAACCACTACGATAGAACTACACTTTCTACTTATTATACCCATGATACCCTTTAGATAAATTGATCTCCATTTCTACTTTGAGGTAACAATGGAAAGTTTCCTCATATCTATCAAAGTCATGAATTTCTCGATCTTTTCGTAGGCTAGGTTATAGCCCCCTAAAAAACCATTCAACCATGAATTTACAGGTAATGTCAAAGCTAGAGGCATATCAAGGATGTCTTATGATGTTTTACTTGTATGCCCCGGTAGATTCATAATCTTTTTATATGATTTAAAGAAAATCCATATTCATTTTAATATTGAGAGTGTGATTAAAATATTTATCGAAAAATATTTTCATTAATTTTAACCCACCCATTACATCGATCTCTTCCTTGCGTTTCGTATTTTGGATAAATTTTCACCACTGATCAGTTTCTCCCTCCATATGATAAATATCCAATAGAACATTCTCTTTCTTAGAACATTGAAGGATGGTGAAGATCTTCTCAGTGGATTTGATACATTATTACTTAATTAAGGGATCAAATGATCCATTGAATGTTAGTGGCCATTATGTCATATTGGTCTTAATTTCAGCTTGTTCTCTCTTAGTGGTATTTTGATTATCCTCCTTATCTAATATTCTATTTATAAACTAAGTCAGCTAAGATAGAATCATCATAATGTTCATGATTCCTACTCCTAGTGGGTTGGGAAAGTTGTAGGTGTATTCATGACATTGTCAATCACATTGATTTTTTTCCTGATTCCTCTTATTTATGGTGATTGTCTAGAATAAAAGGAAAATTTGGGATGATTATTTTTTTACTACTAAAAACATAAAGGTACAATAGATTGACATTAAAGGGATAACTTAAAAATTACATTTATTTCTTAACATAGGATTTTATAGGCTTAAATCTATGTTATCTATGATCTATTTCATAACATATATTGTTATGGGAATTTCTTTTTCAAATAATAATGGTTCGTAAATATTTATGAATTTTTCAAATCATATCTCCCAAAAGTGTAAAACCATGTCTGAAGAAAGGCCTATTGTTTTACACCCGTTCTTGGCTGAGTCTATCTCAAAGCGGTGTTTTCATGTTTTACCCCCGTCTACATCCATGACAGAGACACATCCACTTGTTGTATCTTGATTGAGATTTTTTTCATGATAAATCACATAATATTTACATACTAAAATTTATGTAAATTTTCATATACTTATTATTATTAATAAGGCTTTAACTATAGTTTTCTAATCAACACCCCAAAATAACTGAACTTTTCATTTGGTGGTAATAAAAACATCCCATATCTTTATTTCCCAATTATTAATGTTTTATTGAATAATATTACACTTAATAAAACATATATGATTGAGAAGTATTGTTTATTTGGTAAATAGGTACAAAGAATAACATCTTGAACATGGGATACACCAACATTATTAAGAACGTCCTTAACATGGTCACACTTAAAACAACATCGGATAAGCTGGGGACATACATAATAATGGGGTGATCTATAAATCCAAGTAGGGGAAATAATCATTGAAAAAAAGAAGATAAAAATACATGCTATAAAATTGTTAGGTTAACGAATCACAAAAGGTGTGATAATTTAAAACCTGAACAATAATACATGATATATCATGATAACATGTGAAATGTGGAAACATCTTAAAACAATGCATCATAAACATTGGTAAAGGATAACTTCCAATACATCATGAATGAAAAATTCATATAAAAGAATCAGGTTCACTCCCTATCACAACATTGTATCTCATGATACAAAACATAACCCAATGCATTGGTGTGCTATATAATTATAGTTTCACCTGTTACACTCATTTCATTCTCACATTTAAGTGTTCCATATAGATCATACACCATGGATTCATTCATCATCAAATTTTATTTGAAAATAAGTTAGTGTAGAATAAACCCATGTAATTCCAAAGTCAGACAATTATAGATTCATAAAGAGGAATATCATTGATAGGAAATGGGTATGGTATTCACTGCATAATTGTTTTGGCTTGGAATATTGTGGTGAAATTTTGGCACCATAACTGTTTCACATAAAATTTCATAAAATGGGTTGATGAGAGAGAAAGGGATAATTTGGACACAAAATTCCTTTTAATAGGGATATATAAAGATATATCCCTACATTAGGAATTTTCATTATAGGGCATAATATAAAAACTAAACTTGAATAAAGAATAAAAGGTGAGGATCCATTACTTTAGTGTGTGATTCCAAATACTTGGGAGGGGATTCACGAGAGATTAAGGGTGCCTTTGGAGGAATCTAGAAATGGGAGTTAAAATTATGTATTTTATCCCTTGATTTTGAGTTAAGATAAATGTAAAATTGGGAGGGTTTATAAAGGAAATGAGTGGGTATTTCTTTAATATTTCTCAAACCTAGGTTTTGGACTATATAATAAAATTACCAAAACCACAAACCTTCTCATGGTTCATTCTTATGAATTTTAGAAATTGGGATTATATATAATTACTTTATAATTCAATGTTCCTAACATTATAAAATAATACCATTTATTTTATGGAAGTGAGTCATACATTTAATGAAATGATTTTAAAACGTTATAATATATTAATGGTTTTGGAGGATTCATTATGGTTTAATTAAATTTATCAAACAAACATAAAGTCACATTATTTTAAAGGAAAAATATAGATTGTATTTAATAACCATTATAGTATTTATTAATACACTTTTTTCTCATAATTATTTCATAATACAAACTATATATTTATACAACATTTAATTATTACCTTAAAATTTGAATATCGTAGAAAATTATGAAAAATGAAAAATTTGATAATAATTAAATTATGATTCCAAAAAAAATATTCATTTTATATAAATAATTTTATAAATATGTTCATTTTCACTTTTAAAATAATAATCCACATTTGATGATAAATTATGAGTTTTTTTAAAATAATCGCTTTTGAACCCTCATTAAAATTACATCTGACTTCATGAAAATTATATGATAATTTATATTAGATAAAAATATTTAATAATAAAATATTACTAAATTATTATTTATTCGGAAAATACATTAATTAATCCGAATAAAAAACTTAATTTAACTGATATACTAATTAGAAATACCATTAATGTTTTATTGTATCAAAATAATTAATAATGTAATTATAAGAAGAAAATAATAATATTATTCAATTGAAAAAAAATACTATATAAATATTCATATTAGTATGGTCATGATACATATCCCTCTAATAAACTAAAAAACTCCATAAGAGTAAGGTGAGAAATGATGAGACTTTCATGGGATGATTCTTTATATATGGTTTGGTCGTGATCTCGATGTGCTTAAAATTATCCCATAAATAGGTTTGCTCATGCTTAAGATGTTGTATCTCATCTTGGTCATGGTCGAGGTAAAATCCAAGAGATGATATCTCCCTTAGAATATCTGATAAATGTGCTTCATAGGATATGATCCTACTAGTTCAGTCCACCCCTCCCTCTTTCTTTGTAAATTTGATTTGTAAAAACACTATATTTAAACTAATAATTTTATCACTGTTGAGCAGTTAAATTATCATTGGTAATGATGCTTATTTATTTTTAAATAGTATATAGTAAGATAAAATAATTGATAGTTTTATGTATAGCCAAAATAGATAATAATACATTTCAATTAAAAAAGTGGAATTTTATTCATAATTGTTCGGGTCATTCGGGTCATTGCAAGGGGTACACAATTCAGTAAATCGTTCAAGGGGAAGCCAAACTATAAAGAAATGGATAGATCCATTGTGTACGGTTAGAGCATGTATTTTAATACCATGTTGACTCCTAAGGTAATAGTGTATCCTATACCCTCTAGGAAAAAATTTAGTGCACAGTTTGGAAAATGTTAGTGCACAGTTGGCACACAGTTCTACCCAATGTTTCTCTTCATTTATACTCTAGTAACCATTGTAAAAAACAAAAATTCCAAATGGATCCTAAGGACTGATCCCCTTTATAAGTCCTTAGCCTTACACATTAAATAATATTTAGTTATGTCAAGAATACACATTGATGAACTTTTCATGTTTATAGTTTTAAATAATTTGACTATAACTATTACATAATAGACCCAGACATCACATGTGGATATTTACACTCAGTAAATACTTTTTCCACCAAAGGAAACCCTTTAAAAAAAACATTATTACTTTTTCTTGATAAAATTTTAGTTGATTTCTTCCTTTCTCTTACCCATCCTTATACCCAGTGAGAATTTTTTAAAAAATGTTGGATGTGCATTAAAATATCGATACGGAATATAAAATAAGGAATAGAAATGTATGTCCATTAATATTTTAAATCCATTGAAACATTTTCATAAAATCATTGTTTTCACACACAAAACATAAACTACATTTTTTACCACATTTAATCATAAGATTCCTATAATACTTCCTAGAAATCATATAAAAAATAAAGTTAAATTGTGGAATCAAAATCATACATAAATTGTATCTTTCACAGGTACATAAGGAGTAACATTAATGGTTATGTTTTACATTCCCATCAATGTATATTCCCTAAATATCTTAGGAGATACCTTAACATTTAACCCCATCTTGTTACCTAATACAATGGAGAGATATAATGGGCTCATCCACCCTAAATTTATCATTGAACCACATGCATACACACAAAAATCCCAAGAACCTTAACATAATCATGACACATAAGAAAAGCATAAATGAAAAATATTATTTCCACATTGAAATCACAAGATATCATTGCAAGATATTGATATTGTCAATTCATTTAAAATATTCAAAAATAAGAGTTTTGAATAAATGTATCACATACCAATTTGAATATTTTTAATGAAATTTACACATTAAAATACTTATTTCTATTTAAATAAATCCATAAAATCATTTTGAGAACATGGATATTAATGCAAAATATTTATAATAATAAATTATTAAAACATTTAAAACAATGTTTTAGTTAAAGTGCACCTTACCACATGAGAAAATACATGAATAAAAATAATAAAAGAATAAAATATAACACGCTTATAATATCCATAAAATAAGGAGATTCATAATACAATATGTCAAAGGGTTGTATATACAACACAAAAAAGTAAATTGGTGCATAAAAAAATTAAGTTTCAATGTAATGTAAATTGAGAAAAAATATTTTACAAAGATATTATATTTAGATCAAGGATAAATAAATGACATAATTATGAGTGAGAAATATAAATATAGCCAATATAAGTGGATATTTAGTGCCAAACAATTACAGTTCATTCACACAAATTCCTTGGAAATCAAAATGAATGACATGGATATTTAACTCAATAAATGGGAATTTAGATAAAATTTTCTTTTCAATGTTTTTATAAATGACATAAGAATTTACAAATGGGGTGATTATGTGTAGATACAATATATCCAAACAATGGTAAGTCTAAATTATAACATGAATAAATAAACATTTATTCCACATATAATCATCTCATAATATAATTAGCGAATTATGCGTAAAATCAAATGAGTGGAAATTGAGTTTAGAAATTCCTTTACCTTGACTCCGACTCATCAGGTACAATCGTTATGTTCCAAAATAATAAACACAGGTTAATTTGTACTTTATTTATAACTTTTCAAGTTAATTATTCCTTTTATATCACTTATTTCTATGTTATTATAATTACATAATTATTTAATTTTATATTTGTTTGTTTATCGATATTCAGTACTTGATTCCAAATTGTACTTTTATTGATTTAATTTTTCTATGTGATAAAAGGTAGATATTATCTGGAATATTATTCATGATTTTTTTATCTTATATATCCATTATATATGTATTTATAATCATCCATAACATTTGGTGATAAAAAATGAAATGCACCCTTCATGGAGACAGTAGGTTGTACGTACAAATGAACGCTACATTCATTTATTTTTCATATTGAATGAGTAATAATCAAATTATATAAATGTGTATTATAATATAAGTATTATATTAATTTCATTTATATCCTCTAGGTTTCATAAAACTATACTTTATATGTTCCATGTATAGCAGGAATGAGTCACATCGCCCTGAGGGGGTGGAAGTCTACACTTTCTCAAACGAAATTATCGAATTTACACAACATGGAAAGAATATTGGTATGTTAAAAATAAAAAATAAAAAATCAAAGGGAAAATATAAATATAATATATATCATATATTAATATATTTCTATCAGAATAGCCACCATGAGTGGTGGTAGCAGAAAATTGAACAATCATAGTTTCGAGATGGAGTAGTTCCTCATACATAGAAACAACGTGTTCTATATACCTTAGATGGAGGGATGGGTTTGTTTAGGAATAAACCGTATCATTAAAAAAATCCTAGTATATTTAGTATAATTTTTTATAAAATAATGGAATAAATTTATTTTACAGGGTTTGATAAGGAAAATAAATGAAACGAGCTTGACAGAACATGTTACCCCTAAATCGGGTAACTCTTTTTGATTTGAGCCGAAAGGTTTCCTTGAGTTTCCTTATACACAAGGTAAGGCATATAGAATTAATTGAGGAATTTTTTTAGCTTATTTGATCTTAATTATGGTGATCCAAGGGGATTTATTGGACTGAGTAAGTGGGTAGATGTGGTGGCCTTTTATAAGTGGGAGGAGGGACACTTTAGGAAAGTCATGAAATATTATTTTATTGTAAATTTATTTTAGAATGATAAAAGGTAAAAAGAGATATATTTCAAGTAAATTATGAATATGGGTCTAAATACTCTCCACCAATACGTTTTATAAAATTTTAGGTCAAAAGTTTAACCTTATTTTTGGCTTTAACCCTTGTCAAATAAATTAACTATTAGTATGTCTTCTTTTATTTTTACACTATATGGTCAATATAGTACCTATAAAATAAAAATATTACCACAAGTGGATCATTAATAACATTTTAAATATTATATATGTTATTTTGACGAATCATATATTTTTATTACTATTAGACAATTTAATAACATAGTATTTTTTTTAAAAAACTCATTTATGTAAATTTTGACACTATTTTGTAATTGATTTTTGTTAAATCTATAAATTTATTGATTTTAAAAAATTACATTAACTCAATTATAACATTTAATAATAATCCAAAAAAATTTTGGATGGAATGAAAATTTACAAATTATAATTATTTTAATTTTTATAATATCATTTATTCGAATCATTCATTAATAATGTAAACATTGAATCATCATTGTGTCACAAATAGATTTATTTATTTAATTTCTAAAAATTAAAAAAATTACAATGATTTATTAAATATTGTTATATTTTTAATTAATATTTATATTAAATGATATAAATTACACAACACCACATTAAAATTATTTTAGGAAAAAGATACATCTTTATTCTATATTTCTCTTTACATTAAATTAATAATTATTACATGTCCTTATCACATCCAAGGGGGTCCATGGTGTACTAAAATTGACCAAAGGATTATCATGGAAGGAAATATATCATCCAATAATATTAAGAAAAATTTTAAGGTAGTTTTATATTATTATAATATTAATTTTTACCCTAATTTACATGATTTACACTTTAACAATGGTAAAAAATAATAATTAGTGAATTTACTATTCATAATGTCCAAAAATAAAAGGGACTAATCTATATAATTTAGACCTTATGATTAAAAATATGGAATCAATTTTTACAAATTCTAAACACAAAATATTTATTAATTAGTTTTAAATGAATTTCCATTGTCAAAACCTGAAAGCGAGTGTTTGAGAAGTAAAAAAACAATCAAAAGACTGACATTTGTTTATGTCCAATTTAAATATGAAATTACTTCCAGTGACCAAAATTTTATAAAATGATAAAAACATAAACCAATTACACTTTAAACCTAATTAAAAATATAATCTATCAATATAAATAAATTAGGAAAAAAGTAAATTTTCTATTAAAATGTAATATAGTTTACTATTCATTAAAATATTAATTTCATCAGAAAAATACCGAATTTAAAACCAAGGTACATATTTATGTCCTGAATCCAAAAAAGATGTTTATTATATCAAATAGAATATTTAAAACTGTCAAAAACATAGATTTAAAAGGATTCTCCAACAAAAGGCGGTAAAACTATAATTTTTTTTGAAAAATATTTCTTTTATTCGAAAAATTGAATTTTTACTTTTATTATATCTTGAAAACATATAATATGAATTTAATACATTAAATTGAATATATAACATATATTTTATTTAAAATAAAAACCCACAAAGAGTGATATGATTTTATAAACACAATTGTTCTCTTTTTAAATAAGTTTTCATGAAAACACACTCGTTATGTGTAATTGCTTTATATTTCCATTTATAACAAGTTTTATATACAATGAATCATTATTTGGTCATGTGTAGACAATACATTCATAATTCATTTGATACTATTCATTATCTCCATTCCAATGGCTAGGTTATAACGGTAACATATAAATAATCATATTTAATTGTTCATTTATGCTTGATGTAGTTTATCATGTATGCTATTGAACATAGTGTTTATTTCCAAAATCTAGGGATGTTACATCCTACCCTCGTTAATAAATTTCTTCCTCACAATTTGAATTTTGGGTCAGTAACTAGGTTATGACTTTTCAAAATACCTTTATTGCAACCCAACATTAGAAAAAGAGTTAATAAAACATATACTTTAAAAGGTTTAATTTGAAGTACCAATGTCACCTGAGAAAACACATACTACTAATCCTTATAGGAAAACATTGATATGGAAGAAAAAATAAGTGTCAATTTCAAATGGAGAGTGATAGAAAAATTATCAGGAGAATGTTAACAACTAGAAAACAACATACTTGTGATGGGCTAAACAATCTTTAATTTCATAGTAGGAAAATGTAAATATAAAAAAACAATTATTTAACATACACTTCATAAAGTGGAGGAATTATTTTACACCATTGAATAACAACATATTGAAATATACTTAATTGACATGTACTATTTCATCCATTAATGTAATTCCACTACAGACTCATCCTTTTCCCAAATTGATGAGTATTTAAGATGACTTGGTCACTCCTGAAGCACTAGAATCAAATTATAGAGAATCACATAATCCAAAAAAATTAACCTTATATTTCTCCTTTCTTTAGACATTAAACAAGAAAATGTTTTGTATTAGATCAGATAATACCACAAAAATAATAATCCTTTACGAAGAAAATGACTACTTCTAATCATTAAAATTCTACAGTTACACTCATGTTCAATATAGACCATTACACAATAAATATTCCTTAAAATTCCATAAAATATTCCAAACTAAGATTAAAACCCAAATATTCCTAAGGATGTGATCATATAGTCTGCACAATAAATCGTAACATTTACCCCCAAATAACATCGGCTACTCTTAACATTTCATACTAAAAATTAATTAACCTAATCCCATAATCTCCATCATAGGTTAATCATTTCCACAAATAAACAAAATCTCCATATGTCAACAATAAAAACATAGATTCTTCCAAAATAAAATTTAATAATTAATCCTCAAATAAAATCCCATAGCATTCTATTTTCCATAGGAATATCATATTCCCAAAATATAGAATGTCTTCCAAAATATCATTTATCACTTAATCTCAAAATCATTTTCCAATAACATGTTTATCTATTAAATAGAATATATGCAATCAACTTATTCCAAATCCATAAAATCATTTAACTAAAAATAATAATTCATTCTAACTCGGTACGTCATGTAGGGTAGTGGTAGGAGATGCACCCATTTCACCCTTCGGTTATGGGTTTGATCCCCGTAGCCTTTCCAAACGTGACGGGTGGTCACCTATCTGGGGGTTTTCTTTTTTATAAAACAATATAATTCTAATAACATTCCCAAAACAAGTTAAAATACTCAAAAATCAAAATAATATATTTTAACCTAAAACTTTATCTCATGCCTTTCTTTTTTCATACCAAAAAGTAATAACCTACAATTACATTAAAAAAAATGTCTCAAAAAATAAGGTTAATTACCTTGAAATTACATAAATTAAGCCTCAAAATGGGTTTCTAATAAATTTAAATTATGATTATCCATAAAATTATAAACCCATGAGGATATCCCTAACACTTTAGAAAACATCATAACATCCAATGTTGCCTAAACCAACCATTAATAGCAAATATATGGCCCCATCCTTAGTCATTTAATAATAATCAGTTAATTATATAATTCACATTGAATATATTTTCAAGTTTAGAGTTTTAGATAATTAGGCCATAACTATTAAATAATATAACATGACATCACATGTGGATAGTTCCTCTTAGTATCCACTTTTTCCACCAATGTAAACACTTTAAAAAATGATTTCTTTTTCTTGATAAAAATATATTGACTTCTTCTTTTATCTAGACCACCCTTTTAACTCGTGGAAAACATTTAAAAAACATGGGAGAAAAATAAAAATGTCATTAAGGAATATAAAATAAGGAGTAATACTGTTAGTCCATTAATATATAAAACCCACGAAAACATTTTCACAAAATCATTCTTTCCACCCATAAAACGAAAACTACTTACCTTACATCTTGTAATCATAATATTCTTAAAAAACTTCTTAGAAATCATAAGACAAAATGGTATCTAATGGAATCCAAATCATACATACATTGTATCTTTCACAGATACATAGAAAGTATCCTTAATGGTGACGTTTGAAATACCCATCACAGTGTATTCCCTAAATCACATAGGGGAAAAATTAACATTTACATCAGTCACATTACCCAATTCATTGGGGAGCTATCACGGGCTCACCCACACTTGGATTATCATGGAACAACCAGTATACATAAAAGAGTCTCAAGTACCATAACTTAATAATAACACATAGTGTAAGCATAACTAAAAAATAACATTTCCACATTGCAATAATATGATATAATTTCAAGATATTCATATAATCAATTATTATAAAACATTCAAGAAGAAGAGTTTTGAATCATACTTTCCCATACAGCATTGAAAATTTTGAGATGAATTTAATAACTAGAACACTCATGTCCATATAAAAAAAATTCTAAAACCCATTTTTAAATCATAGACATTAATGTGAAATATTTTGAAGAATAAATCATTAAAATGATTTTTTAGTTAAAGAGTCCCTTACCACATGAGAAAATACTTGAATAAAAATAATTAAAGAATAAAATTAAACAAAGGTTTTAATATAATGAGAATAAATTGATTCATTATATAATAAGTCAAAGTGTAGTATATATATAATATAAATGTGAATTGGTGAATAACAAAAAAAAGTCTCAATGTATTGTAAATAGAGATGAAATCCCTTACAATGATCTTATCATTTGATTAAAGATAAATCAATGAAATAATTATTTGTAAAAAATATAAATACACCCAATATAAGTGTATATTATGTTTAAAACAATCAAAGGAAATTCTCACATATTTTTGAAAAAAAAAACTAATGACATGGATATTTAACTCAATGAATGGAAATTGAGTAATGATTTCCATTACCAAGTTCATTTAAAAAAAAATGAGAATTTATTAATTGGGTGATTATGTGTAGCTACATTATTTCCACACAAAAGGAAGTGTAAATTACAACATAAATAAATAAATAGTGATTCCATGTATAATCTGGGCATAATATAATCAACTATGTATGTAAAGAACCCAATGAGTGGATATTGATTTTATAAATTCCCTTTCCTTAAGTCTGACTCGTCACATACAATCAATATGTTTCTGAATAATAAACATTGGTTAATTTATACATTAATTTTATCCTTTTTAATGTTTTTTATTCATTTTATATCACTTATTACCTTGTTATAAAAGTATATATTTATTTAATTTCATATCAGTCATTTTGTTGGTATTCGGTACTTGAGTCGAAAATGATCATGTTTTGTTGTAAATTTTACATGTTTTCAAAATTCCATCATCTACATAATATATTTGATGTAAATATATCATATATATCTATTTTATATTTTTTTATAATCATCGATAAAATTTGGATTTAAAAAATGATATTCACCATTCATGGAGATGGTAGGTCATACGTACTCAATAATGCTGCATTCATTTTTTTCTATATTAAAACATTAATAATTAAATATTAAAATTTATGTTATAATAATATTACTATATTAATTTTATGTCTGTATCATAGGTTTAATAAAACCAACATTTATACATTCCATGTATAATAGGAATGAGTCACATCTCTTTGAGGGGGCAGTTTTCCACACTTCCTCAAAGGTTTAATATTATTTATTTGAATCATTCATTAATAATGTAAACACTGCATCATAATTGTGTCAAAATTAAATTTATTTATTCAAAGTGTAAAATTATAAATAAAATACCCTGATGTAGGAAATATTTTTATATTTCTAATGAATATTTATAGTCAAAACTGTCGATTATATATCCCCACGTTAAAATTGGTTTAGTTAAAAGATACATGTTTTTGTTATATTTATATTTACATTAAATTAATTATTATATCAAGTCATTATCACATCCAAGTGGCTCTATGGGGTCTTAAAATCTACACAAGGTTTATCATGGTAGTCCAAATCTGATCCAGTAGTATTAGGAAACGTTTTATTGTACGTTTATTTAATTATAATATAATTTTTTACCCTTATTTACATAATTTAACCTTTATCCCTGTTAAATAAAAATATTTACAGAAGTTAATATTAATAATGTAAAAATATTAAATGGAACTATTTGTATAATTTAGGAATTTTTATTAAAAATATGGAATCCATTTTTACAAATTCAAAGCAAAGAAGTTGTAGTAATTAATTTAAATGGAATTCCCATTGTTAGAACCAGAAAGCGGGTTTTTAAGAAGTAAAAACAATCAAAATATTGACATGTTTTTATGTCCAATTTAAATGTAAAAATAATTAAAATGAACAAAATTTGATTAAATTACACAAAATAGTCTAATTTCACATTCAAAAAAATTAAAAATATAATCTAACTATATAAATAAATTAGAAAATAATGTAGTTTTGAATTAAATTTCCGTATTTTTCACCATTCATTAAAATATGAATTTTATTAGAAAAATACCACAAAATCAAAAAAAACTAATTTTTTTTGTCCCAATTCAAAAAAATTATTATATCAAATAGAACTTTTAAAATTTTCCAAAACTAGATTTAAAAGGGTTTTCCATCAAAAAGAGGTAAAACTATATATTTTTTAAAAAACATCTTTTATTAGAAAATTTTAATTTCTTCTTGTATCGCATCTAGAAAACATCTATGATGAATTTAAAAAATTATGTTGAATATATAACATATTTTTTTCATTAAATAAAAATCCGAAAAGATTGATATGATTTTATAAACATGATTATTCCCTTTTTTAAATAGTTTTTTGTAAAAAACACATCCTTTATATTCAATTGGTTTTTATTTCCATTTCACATAAATTTAAAAACCAATGAATCATTATTTTAACATGTGTAAACCTTATTTTTCTAATCTAGTGGATACTATTCATTCCAACCTTTCAAACCATCATGTTATAATTATAACACATAAATAATAATATTTAGTTTTTTTTAAGCTCGGTGTTGCATATCATGTACACTATTAAAGACATTGTTTCCCTCAAAAAATAGGGATTTTAAATACTCATTTCGAGGCCATTTGGAGCAACATTTGGTGTAGATCAATGCTCCGAGTGATTATAACACTCCACCTGAATCTATTTTTCAGATTGTGGATTGTATGTCTATCATTCTCCTTTTAAATCCCAAAAAATATTTTTCCAGTGGCTCTTCTACTGGAGGACCAAAGGGTCTTCATATCTGACTCATGTTCTAAGGTTGAGTGAGAGTTCATCTTCAAAATCTTGGATGGTGGTATACATTTTATTTCATAGTCATTATGTTTGGTTATGTGTCTGCAGTTGGGATTTGGTATTTTTCATTTTTTTATTTGATTATTTAGTAATATTTGGTAAATTTTTTTGTCAAAGGGATGGATTGAAAGTATTACAGTCCCTCTGGTATGTGTGTTGATTTACTTGACCTGTTATAGTTCCACCCATAGGTTGTTCCATTACCCGAAAATGGAAAGTTGTTATATTAAGAATATAATTGATTTTTAATGAAGTAAATCCCCTGATAAATGTGTTAACATGTTGGTTGGGGTTATGAGAAGTAACAAAGGAATTTTTTTTTAGTTTTTAACATGTCATAAGTGGTTGTTTGGAATATTCTGAACAAGTTAAATGAGTTAAACCAAACATGTTGAAATAATTATGGGTTGTAATTGAATCATGTATGTGAGTAAAGGAATAAAAATGGGGATGTGTAAATGGGATAAATCATACTGGTGGTTATGTATTGAACGA
Organism: Viscum album; assembly: GCA_963277665.1. Taxonomy (NCBI): domain Eukaryota; kingdom Viridiplantae; phylum Streptophyta; class Magnoliopsida; order Santalales; family Viscaceae; genus Viscum; species Viscum album. The sequence goes on from OY728119.1 coordinate 2,130,347,709, forward strand.
ACTATTAATTTTGAATGATATGTGTATATTTGTAATTATGGTTAATTGGAAGTGTTTAGATAGTAAATTTTTAATAAATCATGTGCACAAGGGTTGGTGGTATGTGGGGTATTGGACTAAGGCTTCTCCCATGGGCCATGTTAGACTGAGGATCTAAACCCTACTCCTATGAAGAAAGGATTATGGTGTCGGACTAAGTCTCTAGGCCATTGAAGGTTTCATTGGATGAGACTTCCTGGATGGAAGATCCAATGTAAGTGTGATATAATTTATTTCAAATTGGTTTCCCTAGTATGATCGGGAAATTGACTTATTCCCTTATGTATAGTAGTTGATCGGCATAATCCATTATGTTATAAATGAATTGCATAACCCATGGGAAAAATAATAATATGGTTTAAATTAATAATACTAAGTAATGGAACCAACCTTATATTTTGTGCATATTTTCATTACTTTAGTATATAAATACATTATCTAATTATACTGGATATTTTTTATACACTGTTTTTGGTAGCCTCCTATGTTTTACTACATCGTGCTCAAGCCACAGTTCTGTACCCGATAAAATTTCATGGTTAAAGGTCAGGATAAAGGAAAATTCCTGGTGATAGAGAGTTGATTTGGGGATGGTTTGTGCATAGATGGGGGATTATGACATGGAGTAAAGATTTATTTTTTTTGAATCTTCATTTTGTATTTATTTTGGGTTTTTCATACACTTAACACATTATTGACATTACATAGAGTATTAAATTTCAGATGAGCACTTATACCCAGTTATGGTAATTGTTGTTAATGAATTTTCATTGTTTATTGAGGATTAATTACATTATTTAGTGTTTATATTTGGTTGATTAATCTGAAAAAGATGTTTTAGTCTCCCAAAATGATCTATTAGACCTTATTATTTAGTCAGTAGCCTCTGTAATACAGAGAGGCTCACCCATGTTCATTTGGAAACTCGACATGGGAAATTGGTTAATGTCCTCGGGGTTGGGGATATTACACACATGGTCATGCCACCATAGAACCCATACTAAAGGTAAAACATGACTCATAGAGACCTTTTTTCTTTGATCAGCAATGCATAAAGGATACTTTTCAAACGAGGCTTCATCATATTACTCAACCTACTCAGGATTAAAGGTATAATATTGGTTTTCATAGTAATGGTAATTCTATGTAATTTGGAAAACATCATTCATGGAACAATACCATTGACGTAATATCAACTAATAGGCCACCAACCTTGCTCTATCATGAATCTCAAACAACCTTACATAATAAAGTGATAGCTTATGCTGCCTCTAAATCTATATATAACCAAGCCTGGTTGATACCCAAAGGAAAACATTATCCCTGATCTCAAACTCTAGAGGATATTAATGATGATTGAAATAATATTTTTGTCTACACATAGAATTATACATATGATTTATAATATGTTAAACCTACTCCAAAGTCACTTTCATGAGATGAGGAACATGTAGTGTTGTGTCGCCTACCTTAGACAAACAGAGGGGTGAATGGAAAGAAATATCTTTCAATTCCTTTTAGGGATCCATTTTAATTTTTAAATAAATTTTATTATGTTATGATGACTTGATGAGAGGGATATAATTCTCTTAAGAACTTTCGAAATCAAGGATGCATGCTCAGAGCGTGTCCTCTAACACTTGTATCACCCGTTCCGGCTGGCCATTAGTCTGAGGATGAGGGGTTGTTCTTAGAAGCACCTATGTACCCATAACCTTATATAGGAACTTCCAATGCATTGAAGTGAAATGAGAATCACTATCTGATATGATAGTATGAGGGACCCCATGTAGTTGTATGATCTCATGAAAATACAGTTATTCCAACTCATCAACTGAGAAAGTCTCTCAGATAGGAAATAATTTGTCTACTTTCATTAGTCAATCCAGGACTACCCAAAATGCATCGCTATCTCAAAGATACCATGGTATTATGACTAAAAAATATATTGAAATGTCTTCTCATTTACATTATTGGATTTGTGATAGAAATAAAAATCTAGCAGGTCACCGGTGTTTCACCTTCACATCGTGACAGGTAGAACACCTAATGATAAAACCTGATATCTATAATTTCATCCCATGACCCAAATACTGTCATTGAATATCTCAAAAAATATTGGATACTCCTATATGAATTTACCACTAAGATGTGTGGGACTATTGCTTCAGTTATTCTCTTATATCTATAAGAACTCTAACACATCCATATATATGTAGGATGTCGTGTTCATCAAAATTCCAATCCAAATGTTGGTCATCACCAAATATACTCTTCCAAATAACCAATCCATCTGCATCTGAACACTATCAACACTTCAAGCTATTAATGAGAAAAGAGGAAAATACCAAGGCTATAAGAGTAGACTGATCATGAACCAAATGAGACTCCATATGTAGCTAAAAAATGGGCATCAATTTCATTTGCTCACTAGATTCATGTATTGATTTATGCCAGAGTTTTTAGACTCATTACAGCCACAACCACATTTCCATTTGTAGTCATATAGGAAATATCAAATTCGATTGAATAATAATATTTGAACCATTTCCACAGTATGAGATTAAATTCACACTTCATAATGATATATATTGGGATATAGTGGTTATTATACACCACAAAGGGATATCCTAATAGATAGTGTCTCATGTAATATAAGGCATGGACAACGACTATAAACTAAAGGTTATGTGTCGAGTAATTCCCCTCATGAGCCCTCAACTACCAAGATCTATACAAAAAAACTCTATCCTCCTACATCGGATATTGTCTCATCCCAATTTCAGATGCATCACAGAATAGTGTAAATCCACTACTAGGATTTTGTAGAATTAGAGTTGGTGCTAAAACAAGACTTCCTTTCAGTACTTGGAAGGATTTTTCACATGCATAAGACCCCCAAAAATTGACATCCTTCTTTTTTATACTAATAATAGGTGAGGAAAGGAATTATAAGTCACGTATGAAATTATAGTAATGTCTATATATCCCCAAGAAACTCCATATATCGAACACATTCTTGGGATGATCCCATGAAGCCACGACACTCACCATATATGGTTCCTTATTTTTTTATAAATTATGAGACAATATAACCCAATAAGTGAATGTTGTGGATCCACATGTGGAAATTATCAATAACATAATAATGATTATTCACTCTCATTGTATTCAATACTGTCTCATGTCGAATATCATGGTCACTACAAGTGTTACAATACACCAATATTTCATACACTAGGACGACATCAAAAGAATCTAGATATGGGTGGAACATACTATTCATCAATGCCATAAAAATTGATGACATGTTCATAAGACTGAATAGCATAATGAAAAACTCATATAGAGAATACCTATAATATAAATTTTTCCTAGGAATGTCTAAAGGAATAAATCATACTGGATGATATCCTGATCTTAGGTCAATCTTTGAAAAAACCCTATCTCATTAAAGATGGTCAAAGAGATCATCTATTCAGGGTAGTTGATACTAGTTTTTAGCTATAATATGTTTCAACCATAAGTAATCTTGGATTAAAAGGAGGTTCTCATCCACCTTTTGGTGAAAAGCATGGGTGATCCCCATGAATAAGTATTGGGTGTGATAAAGCCTTAAGATTCTAGATCATCCAACTATCAATTTATCTCCAAGATCTTAGTAGTTTCCTATCTATATATATTAATGGAAACTTTAGAAACTCTTGTAATAAGCATAATCAAAAACTCCACCTCAAACTTAGGTGGTAATCTATAAAATTAATCTGGAAAAATTTCCCTGAAACAATCTACTATGGGAGGAAAATATATCAGAGATAGTCCATGATCCTCCATGAAATGACTAGAAATATATTGGTTAACTCCACATAGCCCATGATTCTATGGTCTATCACTACTATGTTTTACATTTCACATACACTTTGATAGATAACTACTACCATATAGGGAAGTAAACGACACCCTATGGAAATAGAAAACCACAATTGTGTGATAAGGAACCATCCAATCAATTCTGATAATGACATTTAAGCCTATCATCTCAAGTATGAAGAAGTACCATAAGAAGGAATTCTACATACCTAAAAGGTAAAGTCCCTATATTGGTGTATGCACTCATACTATACACCCAACGGTGTATCTAGGGTCATCTCACAATAATAATACATAATTTCCAGCCCAAGACATTCCATAGTAGAAAAATTATAATGTAGTGTGAAGAACCTATATCAGACAAATAAGATACAATAGTGAAGGCTACTAGAATAGATACTCATACTTTTGATGATCCTACACTTTGATCCTTTGGTATTGGAAGTAATGAATTCATCTAGACTGATCCACATCCCTATTCTACAACTGGACTAAACTGAGCTGGTTCGCTCTACTAGCACTAATAATCCAAAGCCTTGAAACCACAGCCACAACCCCCTCCTTGGCTAGCTCTGATGGTACTACTCTAGCTCTCCTCTAGACATGGCGTAAAATATCTTACTCTTAAAGGTGGATTCAGTGTGTAGACTCTTCTATTTGAAGTATATGGAGAGGTCCAACATGATATTTGAAGATTCACCACATGGCTGTAAGCAAGGCACTCCGTTGAGTCTGTATCACAATTTGGATTTAGATTCCCATGTTTTCCACACTGAATTCATATAATAGAGGTGAAAACGTGGACACTCTGACCACCATTGATCTTCCAAGAAATATTGAGGGAACACTCCATTCTACGAGAAGACTTACTACCCTGCATCAGCATTGAACCTTCATGCCCAAGACTATCACATTCTCTTAGGTTATTCTTAGTGATAAGGTCCCAATTAATGATCTTTGAAAAATTAGATAGCTGAATGATATTCACCTATGTATGTATAGCATACTTGATATCATCCTCAAAGCATCTAGCACAAAATATATAATCACCATATATAATTGATGAAAATAATTGAAACTCTATATACCATGATGAAAAATTCATTACTGAAATAGCACCCTAATATAGATGCATGAACACTCTTCCTCTATCATCTCTTAACATTGAAGGAAAGAAGTAACCATAGAAGGCAGTCTAAAAATTAGCCCAGATCGTGCCCACATGATGTCCAGCTAAGGTAATCACATCTCTATAATTATTAGATGAGTCATGCAGCATATTGGTCAAAATATTTTCCATCCTCTCTAGATATATCTCCACATGCTTGAAGATAGATAAAGTTTCCACCATTCAAGACTCATCAGCATGTGGACTGTCGTCCCCAGAAATTATGTGCGGATTCTACTGTGGGAACTTGCAAGACATACCTTCCATAATAGGTCCAGATCATTGAGAACCATGATTGGACTACATACGATGTTGAAAAATATCTCAAATTTGAGAATCAATTCCAAGATAAGATAGAACAACAAGTTCTTCAAGTGTCCATCCTAGATGTAATACTGGATGCTCTTGGCCAACCATATCTTAAGTGTGCTAGTTTCCACCCTCATGGTTCATGACATGAGGACTTCATGTTGTCATAACTCTACAAATTACAAGAAAATTCCTCAGAATAATATTTGAGACAATATAAATCACTATAAAAATAATACTGTAAGAATAAAGTCTCACTTCCCAAGATATAATACCCCATGTACTGGGAAAGAAGGCCATGTATTGGTAAATGTTCATGTTTAAATTACAGGGGTTCCATTAGGTGGAGGGTCAACTATACCTTGCCTCTTAATTTATTTGAATCTATTTTAATTTAAAGTCAATATATATTTTTTATGTTTTGATTTTATTATATAGATAGATCACGGATTGATTAAAATTGATCGTCATTCTCAGTGAATAATATCCTACACACCATCTCATGGAAATCAATACCATTAAATTTCTATTCCACACCATCTATATTCGATCTCAGAATGTGAAGTTTAATATATAATGGATAAACATGGTAAATTACCCATTCTAGCCCCTGAGGTTCCATACATATTATAAATTAAAATTTTCAATCACTAAATCAGATCCAAAGTGTAGATCATGTAACTAGAGGTACATATCTGACCTGGGTAGAAACAAACTATTTCAGTTGCCTCTATCAATCAAAAAATGAAAAACTACTTGGATTGATGATAAAACATTATAAAACAAATACCTAACCTATATAAATTATTTTAAATACAAGAATACATAAAAATCATGTATCACTCAACAATCTTAGGAAACACAATTAATTAATTTAGTTAAATGCACCAAAATGGCATTGAAATATGCATGGAAGGTGATTTCTGGGTGAATATAATGATGCAAGTAACAATTTTCCTTACCATTATCTCATATTTTCAATGATAATAACAATACAAATCATATAAATATTAACATCATAATGTAAGTGCATAACCCAATTGTGAAATGATATCAATTGTAAAAAAGAAAAAATATTGAACAATAATTCTTATTTCATGAAACTTAGTATTTATGTCAAAAGTGGGTTAGATTATATGAAAAATGTAAAATAACCATATTCAAAAGCATTCATAATATCTTCTCAATTACATCCAAATAATAAATCATGAAAGGAACAAATATTATACCACTTTTTGAGGTCCCGGACCATGGTGCCATGCAGATGTTCCCCGAAACAAGTTAGCCGCATGACCTAAAGTACGTCTCCCCATGCTCAAAAGGCTACCAACTAGTAGTGAGGTCCTAGGGTGTGTTTATTGGGAGACTATTCCATTATAACTAGAGTGGACCATATAATATAATAACTATAACATGAAAATATAAAATCATATAATAAATAAATAACTCAGTGGAATCAAATACTATGACAACTGGACCAGTAACCCGCCATAGAAGAAGCAAGCATAAAAATCCATGAAACTAAAAATAATTATCAAATATGAATATAAATCATATACATAACAATGATAATGTAATATATATCTTTATGAAGAAGGAAAATTAGTATACATGGCATCATACATTAGATGATATATAAAATAATCAAAATGGAACCAAAATTTATCCAACCATCACGAGATCCTGCTCATTCATATTCTACAAAGCTATATCCTAATCACGCAAGTAAGTCAGGTATACAAAGATGGATGCTTCCCCTTATCAAAACCTGAATAAATATAGTCTTCATGGGTAACATCGGTGGCCTAAATTGGGTCTTAGATAAATCTCATCAAACAACATACAATGGGGTCTATACCATTCGATCTTTGAATATAAACTAAAATGTATGCAATAATATTTATTGATGTAAAGACTGTATAGAAATTTAAATTCCAAAATTCCTACTTTATCCTATACTGGTGTAAGAACATGTTTTCATTTCATTAATTAATTAAATTGTGTCCAGTTTACATAAATAAGACATGTGTAGTAAACCAGCACATAAAAGTAAAATGATACAAGTAATAATAAAGGATCCAAGGTATAACACGACATCCTGTAGTGATAATAATAATAAAATAAGATCCATGGAAATTACCAAGGCATTAATGACATCATGGGTTGATCCAACTCAAAAATAACATGAATCCTAGATATAAGTGGTATGAGTGTAATATAAGTGTCTTTGATCATTGAATTCCACTGTAAATAGTTCTAAATGAGTCTAATGATATTTTTTTTTTGTAAAATTCTAAAACCATGACCCCTTTAGGCCAGAGATGGTGCATAACATGTTATATTGGCATGGTTAAATGTAATGAAAATCATAAAGGAATGATCAGTTTAGTAGTCTTGAAGAAACTAGATGCATAGATGTACCTCATTTTACATGGGAGATGTTTACAAAATACAATACAAAACAAAAACTAAAAACGGAATCCCCAGGAACTCAAAAAAATATCATCTCTTCATCACCTGTTGAAGGTAGAAAATGAAAGGGGTGAGCTCAGATGCTCATTAAGGGATAAAAATAGTGGAATCATGAGTACAATAATAAGGTAATCACAATCAATCTGACGTAATCAATATGGCATAGTTAACAAATGAACAACTAGTGCCATTAATAACTAAAAATGAAACTACATCCATGGATTTTGTCATAGTGAAAATCGCATGGATAATATTAATAACTGATAAAGAATAAATAGAATGATTATTAACTAGACTTCATGTCTCGGGCACATGAAACCATAACAACTTAAAACCAGTTTAGTTCTGTGGGTAGAAACCCATCTGATTTTTGGAAACAAACTCGAAGGGTCTGTCGTCAAACTGTTTTGTCTGATGAGACCTGCCAATGCATAGAGGGACTATAACGGGCCCCAACCGCCACTATTTTTCCAAATCATTCATTATACATTTATTAAATACAATGTAAATTTTCCTTTTCAATATCTGTATAGAGTAGAGTATACATATTCATCAATATTACCATAATTAAAATATCTTTCCGAATAAACATCGTATGTACAATGGAATACGGTTTAGAAAAAAAAACATATCCATGACATGATATTACGGATATTTAATATAAAAATAATTTCAAATGAAAATTGATCTCAAATGGGCAGTTGGTACACCACATAATGATTATTAGGCGCACAATACAAGGATAGTCACAATGAAAAAGTAGTTGTGACAAATTCCCTTACCCCAATGTAATCAGTCAAATCATATGACCAGAACTTAATGAACATAAAATGAAGCATTGAATAAAATTAATAAAAATAGAATCATGTTATTATATATCAAATGAATGTACACATATACCACATACAATAAATAAGTGGTGAAGAATAAAAATCTCACAGAAATGAAAGTGAGATGAGAAACCCCTTATTTTTTGCTCTAGTGTGTTCTCGATTGTTCTTAACAACCTGAATAATCAAATTTAGATTCTTTAATTAATAATTCCAAAAACTAATCAACAATTAATTGATATGATATAACCTTATTATGTTCATTAATGACCTCTTTGATGGGTTTAAGAGATTAAATCTTATTGTTTTGGAAGCATTTTCTTAATTGGTTTCATGATTCGTTTACTTGTATTCACGAATGGAAGTTGGTTTGAAATATGGTTAAACATCCAGAATTATTAATATACATTATTAGTGACACTGAAGATATATAAATGAGCTCATAATGATTCTGGTTATATACCATGAAGATGAATCATTCGATGAGTTAAAAATAAACGCTTGAATTTGGCTTGGCAGTTTTGTGCTCAATAAACTTGTTTCGTATTATTATTCCATATTATGTACGTATAAAGATTCCAGAATGTAAATCACAATAAAATGCATATATTATGACCTGGTTCAACTATTTATTTTTTTCATGACTATAATTGAAATAATTAATGGAAATTGAAATTACAACGTCCACGCTGTCGGTAATTCTACATATCACGGACAATGTTTTTATTCCTTAAATGAGTAGGAGAGGAGAAGAATAATGGTGATGAATTTTCCATAAACAATAGAAAATCTTGAATATACTTGATTCGGGAGCATACATGCCTCTTGGTTAATATGAGGTGAGGAAAGAAGAAGAAAAGAAAGGAATCTATAAAATGAAAGAAAACTTGATAAATTTCTCATGAAAATTATGCAGCCTAACGACGTATCTTAAAATTTCATAAAAATAGTTTGATCAGAGGAATACAATATCTCATCATTCATACATAATATGGAAAGTAAGGGGTAATAGTTAATTAAATATCCCAACAAAATCCAATGGGAATGGAAGAGAATAACATAAAATGTAAGGAAAGAAAGAAAATAAAAGAGGTTGTTTACCTCTTGATCTCTTCTCCTTGAGATCCTTCTTAAGGGATTTGGTTTTGGACTTTTGGTGACACCAGAAGCTCTAGGACATGGGGAGACACTTGGGAGGATTATTTGGCAGAACTTTGAAGAGCTTCAAGGCTAAGAGGAGTGAAGAGAAGAGGTGGTGTTGGGGGGTTTTATATTGGAGGAGAGGGGTAAATTTTAAATATTTAATTTCATTATTTTATTATTTCCATCAAGACAACCAATATTATTGTTTCATGTGACCACTAATAATAATAATGGAATTTTAGTTCTAACCAAGTCGCCTTACAACACTTATGATGTCATAAATATTGTATTTTACTGATAAATTGAATATATGGTATTTTACCGTATTTCACTATTCATCAAACAATCAAGATTTTCAGAAAAATCCCAAAAATTCACCCCTATCTATTTTCGACGTCTAGAATTCAAAAGTGAAATCCATTTTTTTATAAAAAATTCTAAATATTATTAATTTAATTTTTAAATAATTTCATAGTTAATTCGAAAAATAACAATCTTGAAATGCAGTTAGGTTTATGTGACATTGAAAATTTAATTAAGATCCCATTATCATATTTCCTTTAGAAAATAAAATAACATTATTATTTACTATTCATAAGGGTCATATTACTATTCATAGGGGTATGTTATTATTCACCAAAAATCTAGTTTGTTCTATCAGACTCCAAATGACTTACTGATCGCAACTCTAGATGACAATTTTTTGGAAATCAAAACATAGATGTTGAAAATTTATATCTAATGGATAGGTCTTGATTATCTCATAAATAAACTAGTGGTTTTTCAAAGGAACAAAGTGATGAATAGAATGCATTTCAGAGAAAATACCATAAAATGTTTGGGGTGCTACATTATTCCCTCCTACAGAAATTTCGCCCTCGAAATTTTATGAATAAAGCCCAATAATAAGATTTGGGTGCTTCTTCTTCATGAAATCCCCTTGTTCCCATGTTGCTTCCTCCATATTCTGATTTCTCTAAAGAACCATTACTAGACGAGTTGTTTGATTTCTCAATACCTTCTCCCTTGTGTCAAGAATCCTGATAGGCTTTTAACAGTATGATAAATCATGTTCCAGTTCTATTTCTTAATATGTGAGTTCATGCATTGGGTCTGGCATGTACTTCTTTAAAAATGATACATGTAACACATCATGAAATCTGGAGAGATTTGGCGGTATCGCTAAATGGTAATCTATAGCACCGATTCTTCCCAAAATTTCAAATGGTCCTATGTACCTGGGGCTCAGTTTCCCTTTCTTACCAATCCTTAAGACGCCCTTCCGTGGAGATACTTTCAAAATTACATTATCTCCCACTTGAAATTCGAAGTCCTTTCTCTGGTTGTCAGCATAACTCTTCTACCTACTTTGGGTTACATTAATATGGGCTTGTATTTTCTTCACCTTTGTCATGGTCTCTTCAATAAGTTCTGGGCCTATAAGTTTCCTCTCACCAACTCCATCCCCACAAGTTGGAGTTCAACATCTCTTTCTATATAATTCTTCATATGGAGACATTTGAATACTAGAATGGAATCTATTGTTGTATGAAAATTCCACCAAAAGAAAGTATTGATCCCATATACCTTGGAAGTCAAGAGAAAATGACCTCAGCATATCTTCTAGTGTTTGAATCGTCCTTTCAGATTGTCTATCGGTTTGGGGGTGATATGCGGTACTCATATGAAGCTCAGTATTAAAAGCCTTTTGGGGACTTTTCCAAAAAAAATTCATAAACTGAGGATCTCGATCAGAGACAATTGATAGAGGTGAACCATCAAGTCTCACAACTTCATTAATATAATGTCTTTCCAGGCACTCAAGTGGTAAATCCTCTCTTATTGGAAGGAAATGTGCTGTTTTAGTGAGACGATCAACAATTACCCATATTTCATCATTCTGTATAGGTTTCCACAGTAGTCTGGTGAAAAAATACATTGTAATGTTTTCCCACTTCCACATATGAATAGGTAGAGGTTGCAGCACTCCTTTGGGATGTTGTCTCTCCGCCTTCACTTGTTGACAAACTAGACACCTTGACACATAGTCATCAATTTCCCGCTTCATATTATCCCACCAAAAATATTCCTTCAGATATCTATTCATCATGGTGCTACCCAGGTGTATAGAGAAATTTGAGCTATGAGCATCATGTAATAGTTACCTTTTTAGCTCAGGTATTGATGGAACGCATAACCTCTTCCCAAACATCAGAACTCCTTCTTCATAAATGAAGTCATCCAGTCTTCCATCCAAAACTTCATTAATTTTCTTTTGCAGATTCTCATCATCAGATTGAGAAATTTTTAGCATTTCTAGTAAATATAGTTTAGAAATCATTTGAAAGCGGAGTGATGTTTCCCCTTCCTTAACAATTCCCATATTCACTACCATTAGATCCATAATCATAGGATCTCTTTCAATCCTCATTTGAGTCAGAAGGCCATGATCATTCCTGCTTAATGCATCTGCCACCTTATTCACCTTTCTTGGGTGGTAGTGTAGTTGAGTGGATAAATCCTTATCCAAATCCATATTTTAGATTCAATCAAATCTATTCCTCTAGTATCCTAAATGTTAGGGATCCCCAACAAGGGTTATCCCAAAAAAATAAAAAGAATAATCCAACTAGGGACAATTAGAGGATAATCATGTTGAGATCAGTATAACCAAACACTGTAATCCTGAGTTACTCATATATCACTTTAATTACACAATATAATCCAGGGGTACTCATGTATAGCATGGAAGTAACTATCTGAATGATCAAGGTCTTGATAGGTGTTTCCATGGAAGTAATATCACACAAATTACTTTTGGGTTTTTCAGTTAAGGTATCATTCATTTAATATAATTAATATAAATCTTAAATTCATAATTATTAAGTCACATGTAATCATTTTATTCTCATGTCTTACTGTCTTTTTGAGTATGCATGATTCTAATGATTTAGTTTTGGAATCTTTATTCTAACCACAGAATTAATGTGTTCACAAATATTAACATGTAACCCTCTAGAAACATCCCATGTCTATGTTAATCACAAAAAAATATAAGTCAAGTATATTCTTAAATATCAAAACAAATCATATTCATAAGTTATATAACCACTTCATGTGAAGGAATAGATTTACATGGGACTGAAAAAGCTCTACATGAGTAAACCCGAAGCAACAGATAGACAACCTCATCCACTTTCATAGTCATGGAAAGCCTCCAGAAAAATATATGGTCCAACCCAAACTCCCTCTACCACGGAAGACTATAGTCAATAGATAACTCAATTTATGAAGACTCTAAAACCCAATACGCAAAAACTATTCCCAACCGTTTATCTCGTGATTATAGCTAAAATTAAAAACTGATGTCGAGGTCGATATAAATTAAATTTTATGTTATCAAACACAATTTGATATTCAAGGCTCTATCCTAGAATCAACTCAACATATAAATTTTGGAATACAATTACTCATAATATACTCAATTTATAACTTGGAATATAGCTACGAATAATCTTTAAATAAATGAAAAATTAAAATATTTAAGCATGATATAAACATTTATGAACAATTTCATAAATAAAATAAAATTATAATCCATTTTATAATTTAAGCTTTAAAATTATATAAATTCCATAAATTTTAAATATCAACTCTTTATATTATTTCCAATATTAATACATTTATACTTATCATAATATGGAATTTCCTTTTAAATATATGATAATATATGAATTATTAACTATATCAAAATCAATTTCTATTATGTAAACCTTTGGTGGAATATAAATATAATATACTTAATTATTATTTATTTATTGATCATATTAATTATCTATAGTTTCCTAACGCATCCGAAGCGCATGTATGGGTGTAACTAAAATAAATTTTACTACTTACAATGACAAATCTAAGTTCCATCAGGATGATAAAACGCCAGAACATTGAAATAGAATGATGAAAGAAAATTAAAGATGGAATTCCCAAAACTATAGAAGGAATCATCATATGTTGGTTATAATTAATTTAATTAAATCAGAAGAATTATGAAGATGTAATTATCCTTCCATTGATTCTTCTTGTCATTATCAAATGTGATCTGTCATTTCATCAAAGAATCCAAGTAAAGGATTCCTCTAGAAGTGATTCACACATGCTCCACGTATCTTTGTATGTCATCGAAGGGATCCCCTAGTGCTAGTGTAGAAGATCCTTCACTTGCAATGTCTTCCATCGATTTCCTTGAGATCTGCATAAAATTATCCCTCCTTAATCCAGTGGATGAGGATCTCTCTCATAACTTGACAACATTCTTGGATGAATGGAATTATCTATAAGATAAAGATATTTTTCCATATCCATTCTGTACAACCATAGAGAATGGATATATCTAATGAGAATAATATAATTTGTATTTATATTACTGAGAATAAAAATTTAATTATTTATCCAAATTCATTTATTCATTTCATTTAATTCTTAGTAAGACCCCGTGTATAATAATAACATTTGACTGTTAATATCACTTGACATTCACCCAGCGAATTACTGCCAATATTATAAAATTAAATAAATAATATTATATCTCACAAATCCCCAGAAAAAACTACATGGCTTCTATATTAATTTATAAGGCATGTAATTTTGTTTTCCCACTTTCATTATTTCCTCAACCTCATTTATTAGATATTGAATAATGACATTTTATTTCTTAAAAAATATCTTTGAATTATTCAAAAAAATATTTTAATTTTCAGACAATATATTCCTTCAAATAACTAGTGTCGAAATAAATGTTATCAGTTTTCATTGAATAATTATTAATCCAAAACCAGAAATAATCTTCATTCCACTTGTTAAATGATTATTTAATTGAGATAATTGGATACACATGGTGTGTTACCCTTTTGGCCTATTACACCATGGCATTAGGTGGAGCCTACTAAAAGTCTGAGGATAACATCTAGAAACATCCCAAGGCACCCATAGGGAAATAATTAAATGCCGCAATGATGTTTCACCTCATACGAATGCATACCATCTAATTTATCCCCTTTGTCATAATATCACGAATCAAGAAGGTTTCATGCTAGTTTCATTAACCCATGTGCTCGATTACTCTTTCATTGACCTCCTAGAATTGAACTTTCCCATTCCTCACCATGAACATGTATTTATTTAGTCCATATCAATTTCTTCAAAAGGCATGAAATATAAACTTCCATTATGGAACATAAGAGAAAAGCCTTTCTCCCATTATCTATTAATGTAGTATTACTAGAAACACACCCATCCTATCCTACCTCGCTGAGAATAGTGTGTCACCGTAGTTTTCATCAAAACATATATGTTCATGTGCTTTAATACCAATTAATAATAATATTAACATCTTTGGACCGATACACACATACATCGATAGGATCATCCAATGACACTATGAAATGTGGATTTTTTATTGGTGGGTCGCATTCATATAATATCCTCCTAGATATTACCAATGGTGCACCCCATGAGAAGGTTCCTCAATGTTTTTTGAGTCCTCACCTCTATTGACCAGTATTATTTGTGTCCCTCAAATAACATCATTATTTAATAGAACATATATTCAAGAATAGTGTTACGGAACATCTGAGTTCTCATTATTACGGGGATCTACTATGACCCCTTAGTGAAACAACTATCCTTAGGACATTATCACTTCAATTTTACCCTATAAGAACATTCAATATGTGATAAGGTATTTATTAAAATTAATATCCATGAATACAGGTTTATCATGAATTAAAATGTATTTGGTTCTATGACAACAACTCTAAAAGACTCCCACTTTCACTAGAGACAAATACTAACAACCTTTCACCCAGTATCTCTCACATGATATTCATGCTTCTACTAAGATATTCATTTTTTCATGGGGTTTTACATGTTCTCTTCTTTGGACAATTGGTTCATTTCAACATCACAACTTTGATTGAAATCCCGGATGAGGTGTTACTTCAGAAGAATGTGCTTTATCTATTGATGTGACCTTAGTTATTTTTCAAGAGCCACCACCGATGTATTATCAAAATACAATGTGATAGGGACTCTACTGATAGGCACCACATAAAGCTCTTATAAAAAGATCCGAATTCATATTAATTTCTTGGATGCATCACAAGACGATATATATTCGAACCCCACTTTAGAATCAGTGGAAACTGGCTTCTTTGAGCTCATCCATCTCATAGCCCCTCCATTGATATATAAAACATATCCTCATTGTAACATTAGATCATTTAGATCTATCTAAAAACTAGCATCAGCATACCATCTAATGAAAATCTTATTATCTCCCCTAAACACAAGGAACATATACTTAGTTCTTCTCAAATACTTAAGGATAGTCTTAACATCAGTCCATTGTTGTTCTCATTAGTTTTTTTGATACCATCCAACCATGTTTAGTGTATAGGAAACATCATGCTTAGTACATAACATGGAATACATGATGGATCCTGTAGCCGAAGCTTGTGGGATCTTACTCATCGTATCATTATCTGGATGTGTTTGGGGACACAATCTCTTTTAATGATTTAATCCATGTGACACTTGAACTAGTCCCCTCTTGGACTTTTCTATACTAAATCTCTTTAGTATTTGGTCAATGTACGTACCCGGCCATTGTCCAAGCATCCTCTTAGATATATAACTAATTATCTTGATCCCTTGAATGTGGGCTGCTTCGCCAAAGTCCCTCATAGAGAAACACTTGTTCAGCCAGTCCTTAACTGATTGTAATACTAGTACATTGTTTCTAATATGTAATATTTCATAAACATATACTACAAGGATAACAGCCACATTCCCATTAAACTGGTTATAAACAAATGGATCAAATTCATTCTTAATGAAACTAGATTGCATTATGGATTCATCTAATAAAATGTTCCATAACCTGAATTCTTTCATTAATACATAAAAAGATATTTTCAACTTGAAAAACCATTTGACTTCACCTTGTGTCACAAAACCATCTGGTTGTGTCATGTAGACATCTCCCTAAAGGTTCCAATTAAATAATTCTTTTTTGACATCCATCTATCAAATATCATAGTAATTGTAAGCAAAAATGGAAAGTACGATTCTTATGTATTTAAAGATGTAAATTGGTGAGAAGGTTCCATTTTTTTCAATTCCTTGACATCGTAGGAATCCTTTAACCACTAGCCATGCTTTGTAGGTGCTAACATGAACTCCCATGTCCAGATTTATCTTGAACACCCATTATCATCCAATAGGCTTTATATCCCCTGGATCCTCGACCAGAACCCAGAAATGGTTATAATGTATGGAATCCATCTCAGAATTCATAGATTGTAGTCATGATGATGTTTCAGAGCTCGCTAATACATCATTATTGGATAGAGGTTCATCATTGTCCAACAATAATGATTCGCCATCATCGGTGACTAGGACACCAAATCTCTCCAGTTCCCTTACCTCTCTTGAGTTCCTACATAGTACTTCTATTTATAGAACCTCTTCCATGAGGAACTGTGGATCTTCTACCAGTACCAACTCCTTTTTATCTTGAGCATCTACTTAATTGAATTCAATCATTCTCCCACATTCATTTTTGAGGATGTTATCCTTATCAGGAAAGAGGGATTTTATGTTGACAATCACTTTCTAATCTAAAGGTTTAAATAGGTTATATCCATTTATTTCATTATGATACCCTATAAATATACACCTAATGACTTTGGGTAGGTAGTTTGTTTCCTGATAATGACTTTACAATTTCTTTGTATCCCCATACATTTTTGTGTGAAAAAATCGTTTTCTTTCCATTCCATAACTAGAAGGGAATTCCATTTTTGACCTTAGCCAGTATTCAGGTTAATGTGTATGTTGTAGTTTGAAATAAAAATCCCCAAAAGGATAATGGAATATCGTCATGACTCATCATTGAACTCACCATGTACAAAAACGTGTGGTTACTCCTTTAACTAACACTATTCCACTGTGTTGTTTAAGGAGGAGTGAGTTGAGAGAGAATCTCAAACTCCAATAAAATATAAATTAACTATTGGTTTTGATATTCTCTACCTCAATTTGATCGAAGCTTCTTTATCTTCTTACCAAGCAGTTTCTCTACATCATTATTGAGTTCCTTAAATTTCTCAAAGGACTCTGTTTTAGACCTCATTAAGTAGTTATAGACATATATACTCAAATCATCAGTAATAGTAATTGTGTAAGAATATCCACCTATATCTTCTACTAGAAATGGTCCACACACATCCTTCTATACCAAACCTAGAATATCTATGACCCTTTCACCCTGTCCAATGAAAGGTAGCTTGGTCATTTTCCCATGTAAACAAGAGTGACATCTATCAAGTGGTTTTACATCAGTAGAGTCTAAATAACCATCTTGGTATATATTTTCAAGCACTTCTCATTTTCATGATTGATATAGTTATTCCACTACTAGATTTTGTATGAGTCATGTGAGTTTTTTTGGAAATCAATTACCAACACATGGTTTTCAAAATTTAAGACATTCAAATCATTATTTAATAGTTCAATGCCATAACATAAGTTGTTCTTATAAAATAGACTACACTTATTTAAAAAGAATGAAACAAAACCCATCCATATCCAAACATGATAAAAAAATTATGTTCTTGGTAACACTAGATACATAATAACCATTATGTAAAACCAAAAGCATTCCAATTGGAAATGAGAGACGGTAATCACCAATGGCCAATGCATCCATCCTCGTTCCGTTAGAATCCCGAAGATCCACCTATCCTCTATAAATATTTCTAAATATACATGGTTCCTATATTTTGAAATAAATTTGATCCCCACAAGTTGTATCTAATGCACACTATGTTGAAATGGAATGATTACACTTGATAACAAACACACCATTAGCGTTCCCACACTTCTGTGTGCAGTTCCTCTTCGAGTGGCCTATCATGACTCATGTAAATCATATTTCTTCTCATTCCTTTCATTTATACTAGATCACCCCCTTCTTGGAGGGATAGTGATCAGGGGATTTAGACTCTTTATAAATCATTGGACCATTTTCCTTATCCTTCATCTTCTTACTCACCATAAGATCATGGGGTTTGTCACACCACATGCCCTTATCTTCATGTGAAATCAATGTCAAAAGTTCCAATATAATCTTCACATTATTGATCATGTTATAAGTGAAAATAAATCTAGAGAAGGTATTGGGCCGAGATGATAGGATGAGATATGTACACAACTCATCTGGTAACATAATCCATAATATATCTAGGCGTTCAATGTAGCCAATAAGATTGACTACATGAGGCCCAATGGGCCCAGACACTCCAATATTATTTTTGAACAAAGAGTTTTCAATCTCATATGTCTCCTTTCTCGCCTACTCTTGAGATAGATCCTTAAGGTGAGACATCATGTTATAGGCGTCCATGATTTCATGTTGCTTGAAGATCTCCTTAGACATGGCTGATAGCATAAAACATTGGGCATCTCTTGCATCATCCAAATGTTTCTTATAGAGAGTTATTTCCTCATCACTAGCCTCATTTACAGGTACAAATTTAATTGTCTCCTCCAGCACATACAGTTTCATCTTGTAGTGAATGATGACGTGTAAATTCCCCTTCCACTCTTGGAAATTGGTGCATGTGAAAATATTTTCCTTATAGAGTAAGAATCTCATTGATATGTTTGATGTCATTTTTCTTGCAGTTTCAATAAATTAAGATGAGAAAATATTTAGTACTTTATCATGATAAAACTGATAAAAATAAATAAATTAATACATATTAGTCTCCCACTGTTTTATCAAACTCCAATAGCCTTCACCACTGACTTCAGAATATTATGTTTCCAGAACATTCTAGGGGAAATAATCCATATTACCCATCACATTACCCCAACTATGTTTGGTAAAATAACATAAAAGGTTTTAGGTAGGCATTTCAATTTCCAACTATTTTAACTCATAGCTCCTTGATCCACTACGTGGACTCCCCAATCCTAAAATCATTTTATTTTGGATTTCCTCAACCTTATCCTCTTGGGCACACCATGTCCGGTTGTTCCAGTCACCCATTGATGTGAACTAAGTCAAGTCAACCAAAAACCTTCAATTATAATTCCCTGATAATTGAAATCACCCCAACTAGGGTTGGTCAAGCACTTTGAACTACAATTAAATTCTAACCAAGATTATCGAAGGTCACACCGACATAATATTTCCTTGAGGTATTTTATCCTTATACGTAAATTATGATTTTATTATCATTCATAAATGATTATTAATATTAACAGGGATAGACTTAAATGATTAACCATGTCTAATATAATATTTACACATAAGTCGGACATATTTTAGTTCGACCTTGTATTCTAGTTTAGTTCATTAATTGTGTGGTCATGAAAACAAACCTAAAATAAATAAACCATGAAATTGAATGAACTAAAATAAATGGAATGAACATTATCTTGTTATATATGTTAATTTATCAGGTGGTTGATAAACTTACACAATACCTAGGGGAGAAACACCTTGATCTTTTTAGGTTCATGTTTACATCTTTCCACCTATCCACCTTTGTATCTCCTTGGATTAGTTTCTCCATGGATCCTAACTTGAGTCGCCTCCACTATCTTGGGAGCTCGATCCATTACATATTCTTTAATCTCACACATAGGTGAGGGGTAATATGGGGTTTTAAATAAATGAAACCATTGGCATGTAGGACCTACATATTAATTAGGAGAAGGGTTGTAGGACAACAATTTTAATTAAAATAAATTAAAAGAAACCATCCACATCTAAAAGGACATAGTCTAGATCGTGATCATACATAAATAAAGAGATTTTTATGCAAAAATAAAATTGGCATTCAATTATTTAATAGTTATTTTTTAAGATAAGTCACACTCGAATCAATTAATTATTTCCTTTAATTAATCAATTGGTTTATCTTAAACACTTTTCATAATTTTCTTGAGATTCTCATCCCTCAAAATTTCATTAAAATAAATTCCTTTAAATTATAATTGTACATAACTATTACCATGGAAGAAACCTAGTGAATTACCATTCATAACTACCTAATGAGTAGAAATGAACAATCTGTAGATGTCAAATAAATCACATATGTATGAAACACCTATCACGTGTTGTTCCCCAAATTTATGCTCGCACCATGTTACACATATCAAGGGTTTGAATAATATAATAATAGATTTTAATAAATATTCATAATTTGGATGAGTACATGATGTGTAGTTCATACTACATGGTGTGTACTATCATTTACTTTCCATCTGATGTACTTGCCCAAGGGGGAAGCGCGTAGATGTACATCTAAATTCTTTGAAGTATAAGGCGTGTCCAGTGGGCCACACACCATGTAGTATCACCGTTACATGGACTCCAACTTGGAAATTCGTGTATGTGGTACATGGTCTAACCCCAACCTGAAGGGAAAAAATATTGTGTCTAGTGGGACACATGGTGTGCAATCCGTAAACCGTGTTCCACTTGTTCCTGGTCAACACACTGATTCATAAAGACTTGTGTAAACACCAACACAAGGCTTGGTTTTCTAGATAAGCCCTGATGAATTATACCTTGACTATACAACGTGTGAGGCAGAATACACATCATGTTTTATGGGGTTTTATGGCCAGGAACCTATGGCACATTCTGATAAGATCCTTTATTTTTATTTTAATCAAAATTAAAGAAAGGATTGTTTCTGTATGGTGAATGAGAAACATAAAGGGAGGAACAGATCATGAGATTCATATTTATAGAACGATTAACTTGAATTGAAACAGCTAAATTATTGAATTTTTTAATCATCAATGAAAAAAATAAATAACTATAATCAACGATATGACTGCCCTAAGACCACTTGTAGGTTCTGGGTGTAGTGGAAGCACATGGATGGGTGTACCCAACATTAATTTTATCGTTAGCAACGACCAATCTGAGATCGTTCCTGATGATAAAAAGCAGTATCATCATAATATAATGATGAACGAGAAGGGTAGAGGGATGTACCGAATCCAAAGAGAGGATTAGCATATAATATATATATTTAATTTAATATAAATAAAAAAATTAACATGATGGAATTATCTATATGTTGATGCATTTAGTCACGGTCCAATATGATATGTCATTGTATCATAGAGGCTTGGTGTGGGCTTCCTCCAACAGTGATCCACACATGCTCAACATATCTCTGGATGTCGCTGAAGGGATCCCCAGGTGCCAGCATGAAATATCCTTCAAATGTGATGTCTGCCTTCGATCGCCTAGAGAGCCACTTCCAAACCTCTCTCCTTTTTCCAGTGGAGGAGGATATATCTCGTAATTTGAGAAAATGCTTGGCGGAAATTAATTATCTCTTAGATTGAGAGATTTTTATAGACCCATTGTGCACAAATATAGATAATCGATAGATCTATTCAGAATAATTTAATTGGGATTTATATTAGTTAGAATAATAAAATGAATTAATTACCCAAAGACAATTATATATTTCATTCAATTTTCAAAAAAAACCCAATGTCTAATAATAACATTTGACTATTATTATCACATAACAAGCCCTAAGAAAACTACATCTAACATTAATTACTTAAATAATTAATATTATTTCTCAAAAAACCCTAGAAATAAACTAAAATGTGTGTATATTAATATACAATGCGTGTAATTTTGTTTTTCCATTTTATTTATTTCCTCCACCACATTTTTAGACCTCTAAAAATGACTATTAATTTAATAAATAAATATCACTGCATTATTCACAAATAAATTTATTATTTCACCCAAAATATATTCTCTAAAATAATTAGTTTTGAAAAAAATGTGATTAGGAATCCTTGAATAATTATTAAACCACAATGTGGAATAATAATTATTCAATATGTAAAATGAATATTTACCTGAGATACATGAATACAAATAGTGTGTAGCCCTCTAGGACTCTATCTCAGTGGCATTAGAGTGATCCTACATAAAGTTCATGGATATAGTCAAACAATATTCCAAGGCACCCATAGAGAAATAATTTAACACCGCAATGACGTGTCACATCATACGAACGTTTACCATATAATGTTATCACTTGGGTCGATAACTCAAATAAAGTGGGTTGCATTCTAGTGTCATCAACCCATGAGCTCAATTAATCTTGTATTGACCTCCCATAATTGAACATTCCCATTCCTCACCATGGACATGTATTTATTTCAGCTATATCAATTCCATCAATGGGTCTGAGATATAAACTTCTATTATGAAACAGAAAGGACGAATCCTTTTTCACATTATCTATTAATGCAGTATTACTCATGATGCTCTCCACATATCCTACCTCACTGCAAATAGTGTGTCATCATAGTTTTTTCAGTACATCTATGATTCCGAGTTGGAATACCCATTAATAATAATGTAAAAGTATAAGGACCAATACACACATCCGCAAATAGGAACATCCAATGACACTATGATATTTGGATTTTCTTTTGGTAGGTCGTGTTCTCATAATATCATCCTAGGTGTTACCAAGAGAAAAAACCATTATATGGTGACTAAATGTTTTTTGAGTTCTCACCCGGAGTTGCATGTATTATTTTTTCCCAAAAATAAAATCATTCGACTATAGAACATATATTGCATAATTGTGTAGTGGCACTTACAAGTTCTCATCATAGAATGGATCCGCTATGACCCTTTAGTTCAAAAACTATCCTTATTAAATTATCACATGAATTATCATGTAAAAGATCAATCTAGATGTGATAACATATTTAATAATATTTAAATCCATGAATAAAATTTTATCATAAAATACATAGAACTTATTTATAGGACACCATCTCCAACATTATCATAA
Organism: Viscum album; assembly: GCA_963277665.1. Classification (NCBI taxonomy): domain Eukaryota; kingdom Viridiplantae; phylum Streptophyta; class Magnoliopsida; order Santalales; family Viscaceae; genus Viscum; species Viscum album. The sequence goes on from OY728119.1 coordinate 2,130,371,462, forward strand.
AAACTTTTTATTGTGGCATAAATAATATCCAAATAAGGCCCCAATAATTTGAACAATTTCAAATTAATTAATTTGGATCTAAAAATGAATATTAAGGATATATAATAAATAAAAACGTTAATTATTTTACAAACTTTGAGACATTTATGAACTATTCATAAATAAATTCAAATTATAAACATTTTATAAATTAATAGGAATATAAAAAATTTATATTCCTATCAATATAAACCATTTCTCATTTTATATTTAATGGCATTTAAATGATATATCTTGAACCATAAACATTTTATAATTTAATATCTATTGTATAAATAAATTTATATAATCTAAATATCATATATGTTGAAATTTATAAAATATTTATAAACAGACTTTTATTATTTATAAATAAACCATTTAAATCATATACTATTCCATTTATGTTGTGAAAAAATTATTTTTTAAAATATATTTATCCAATAACTAGAAGAATTTTATAGTTAATTAATTTATAAAAGGCATATATAAATTTATATAAATATTTCTTAAAACATTTTCAATTATTTGTAAAAAAATTAGAAATAATATAATTCAATTCAAGGATTGGATTCTTTTGATTAAAATAAAAAATTTATTTTAGTTTAAAAAGACGAGTAAGATATATGAACATTTCATATTTTTTTCACGCATGAAATATCTCATCTTACTTTTAAAGCCTATTTTTCATAAATTTATCAACACATTGATTGTAAAAAATCCTACCTTCTCGTACCACTAATGGGTTTTGTATGAACATCATATGATCATATGTCGCCAAAGATAACCCAAACACATGAAGATCTATCTTTGAGAATCAATGATTAAATAAACTTTATAAACATTGTACCAGTAAATTGTTGATGGCATCAACCTACTTCTTTGTCGATGATAGAGAATGCTTGATGCAGATCATAAAGTAGTGATCAAAAGAAATATTCTTACGAGGGGGTACACTGACCAATGGATCTACGTTCATATTGAGAAGATACCTGAATACTGCATGGGTGTTACCACCTTCATCTCAAATAATGAACAACAGTGTGGGAGGAAAAGAGTAATGAGATGCTTTCTCATAATATCTTATTTACAATAGGTGGGCTTACATCCCTTTATATAATCATCAATGATGAATTTCATTAAATGAAAACACATCAGCCATGTTAAAGTATCCATAAATATTTATTCCCATAATTTAGTAAATCTTATTCAATGAGTAGTCATGTAAATTAATCCATTTATAACGGATTATAACTGATAATAATTCTATTTTGGAAAAATAAATATATATCAATTGTGTGTGTGTGTGTGTGTGTGTATTTTTATCGCATGTATTTAATGAATGCATTATAATACATTCATCAAATGCACATAATTATGTATACACTTTATATATACAATATCATATTATATATAGATCTACATATATATTAATGCATATCTAACATTTGTGTGGTAGAGTGCCCCATGTTAGTGGTTTGCAGGGTCCTATCCTTAAACATGTTATTGACTTTGAATTTTAGTGCCTCTTTGGGTCTTTTGATTCTTACATATTTTGTTTCAGTTTGTTGAGGATTGTTTTGTCATGTGTGACTCCCTCTGCATCTTTGTATCTTTTTATTTTAACAAAAGGGATAGGGCCTTGGTTTCTAATCCCAAACATGTCAAAAATAATTATTATTATTATGGAGAACTAATTAATGAATACTAATAATTATTATTGAACAGTTAATAATAAATATTTTAAAATATTATTTAATAATTTAATGCAAACAATAATGATTAAAATATTAAATTACTAATTATTAATTAATTTTTAAAAAAAATTTATTGATTAAATAATTAATTATTGTTATTTAATATTTATTAATAATAATATTTTATATAACATAATAATAACTCAATAGTATTAATTACTAGTAAGTATTCAAAATTATTTTTTAGAATGTAATTATTATAAATAATAATATAAAATTATAATTATTAATTAATTAGTAACTAAACAATAATTAATTACTTTTTAATAAAATTAATTACTAATTAAATAATTAATAATTAATGAATAATTATTTTTATTAAACAATTACTAATAAAAATTTAAAATTATTTTTTATTTACTAAATAATAATAATAATAAATAAAATAATAAATAAATAATTAGAAATTAACTGTAATTAAGTTATTATTAATTAATTAAATAATTTTTTTAAATAATATTAATTACTAATACAAATTAATTAAAAAATATTACTTACAATTAAATAATTTTAATTTTGAATAAATATCATTTACAAATTAACATGAACTACTAAAAAATATTTAATATTAATCTTTTGTTACTAATTATTTAAAATAGGTATATATTTATTAATTATAAATTAGATAGTTATTAAAAAAATATTTAATCACTTTTTAATAAATTCAATTACTAATTAATTAACTAATTATTAATTAATTAGTGTGTATTAATTATTATTATTAAACAATTACCATTAAATATTTAAAAATATTATTTAGTTAAAAAATATTAATAATAATGATTAAATTATTATATTTCCAGTTATTAAGAAATTAATATTAAATTATAATTAATTAAATAATATTTATTTCTATTTTATATTAATTACTAATAAATATTAATTAAATAATATTATTTAATATTTAAAAATATTAGTTTCTAATAAATATCAAATAACAGTTACTATTAATTACTAATAAATGTTTAAAATTGTTCTTTCATTACTGATTAATAATTATTACTATTATATAATTATTATTTATTATTTATTAATTATTTATTATAATTATTTTTTACAATTAATTAGATATTATTTAGTTTTTTGAAGAAGATGGGAGCTTCCCGAGAGGTTGTATCTCTACATTCTGATGGTTATGATGCCTCTATTCTAATAGTGATTTTGAGGGTTCTTCAATGGATGAAAGTGTAAAATTACGAGTATTTGGAGTTGGTCGAAATCCTCACCCTTTTTAATTTTTTGGAATTGGTGGGTATGCTAATTACCTTTATTATCATCAGAACCTAATTCAGAGTTTTCTAAAAATCCAATATCTTGTTTTTGTATGGGTTTAGAGGCTTAGAATGTGCCTGGGGTGTTTGGATTTGATTTGGGTGTGTTGGAGGCCTGAAGGATTTGTTTTGGAAGTTACAAGTTGAGGTGCACAGTTTGGGTAAATTGTGCAGCCTCTCAGTGAATCTACGAAGACCAATTTGGTAATATTGGATAGTTTCTAAAACTGTTGGGTTTAGGGAATAGGGTCGTCCTTAAACCTCGGCAGTTTTTGCAGAGGGATTTTAGATGACTTGTAGATGGTTAGGAAAAACTGTGTGTATGCCACACCTATAGTTCCATTTAGGCAGTACCTCATCACTTTACCCTGCACTATAGCTGGATGGTTTGGAAAACAGTGTGAGCTAACCGTGTGGCCATTAAAAGGCCTAAAAGTGAGTGTTCCTCCTCTTCCCTTTTTCATATTTTTCTTATTATTTCTCCCCTATTCAATGTACGTAGAAGTAGGGGGCTCTTCTTTTTCATCCTCTACTAAGGTGTGATGCATCTCCTTCATTTGAGATCTATTTTTATCACTATTAGGTGTGTTAGAACTATATCAGTGAGTCTCTCCTCTCCCTTTCTTCTCTTTTACTTTGTTATTGCCTCGCAGACCACTAAATATGTTCTATTCGATTTTCCCTATTTTCTGGGCGTTCTACAATAACATTGATTTCTTCAAAATCTATTAGATTTAGTTGCTACGATATAATGTTCCAATGTCTAAGACTCTAAGGAAAGATGTTCGTACTTTTATTTGTGATTTTATGAGTGTTTTGAGGACATGTCTTTTAGTGGAATGTTGTGTTGACCAAGATAGACATAATTAAATTAATGGTTTCCTTTTTATTTATAGAATTGTTCATATGGGATTTTATTGGGCAGGCCTTAACCATGTTTATTTATGTGAGGCCGCGTTAGTGTCTTTTGACCTATTGGTTAGTTAGGCAGTGGTGTTATCTAGACCAATTTGGGTGTTTTTTAGATTATATTGTTTTTAACTCTTTGGTTTCTAAATTCGATAAAATTGATCTGAATTATATAAATGTGAAATGATTATGATATACTAGTGGGTTCCAATGGAACCTGAGGGGCATGGCATGAAGATTGAGATAGTGATGGATATCTATTTAGATGACATGATCGTCTATATGGGCCTATCCTAGTGTATTTAGGTGGTATTGACCCTCAGTTGGGAAATTTCGTCATTAGATGAGGAGGATATGCAATTAGGTTAAGATAATTCCCCATGTTATTAGATTTCATGACCATCAGATTTTTGGGATGTGGTCGTAGGGTCCTAAGGTGAGGGGATTGGTGTGGCTAAAGTTCAAATTTAGTGATTGTCACTCACCTGTGTTGGCCAATTCACTATTTGGAGTCATGGCACATAGGTTGACTCACTGATGGGGTGGTTTTGAACACTTTTTTCGGTAGAGGCCCTTGCTAGTGCATCATAGGAAATGTTTTATGATTGATTTCAATATAAATCCATGTGGATGGTTAGGAGACATCGTATGATAGCGTTGAGGCTGTTGGTTGGGGGTTGAGGCCTACAATATTTATGATCATTGGGCCAGGTTCATTTTGAAGGATAATAATTCTCATTACTTGAGTTATTTTTCTTTAATCCAATAGTGATTTTACTTGAAGACAGATATCGTTGTGCCTCTGAACATCTGGCATCGAGCCAATAGGTGATTTCAAGATAGAGTTTGAGGGAATAATTAGAATCTTTTGTACATTCAATTAGAATGCTTGTGACTGGATATGAACATGAGGCATCATGATTCACATGGTACTGGGTGACATTGGAGGTAAAAACTTTGGGTTCACCTAGAAGTTTTCTATATCCGGGGTTCCCTTGGGCTTTGGAAAAGGGACCTATCATCTATGGATTTATAGAATTGGTCGAGGTAGATGATATATTCATGGTGTTTTTTGGGAAAAATGAAATCTTGTTCTTTATTTATGAAATTTTCTCTTCTTATTTATTTTTAGTATACACATTCTGAATCAAAAATTAAAGGAATGCACCAATGGTTAGTACCCAACAATATCTCGTTTTCACAACCTACATGGGCCCTTATAGACATGTGTAGACATTATGTTTTTCTGTTCAAGTAATGTTCTTGGTTCGGGAGCTAGATCATACCAACCGTTATCATGGGATAAAAGGCATGAGACCAATGGTCATGCCCTATATGCAGTTTCATTTTTTTCCTTTCTATTTTAGTATGCTTATACGTACGTATATTCTATGATCAACCATATGCAAACCCTTCTGGATATTGTATTGTATCACCAGTTATGTATGCATGTTTTTTTATAAAAAAATGGTATTTTTATTTGTTTATTTATTTTTACACCTGTTTTTTAGTTATTCTTCTGATATTGTAGGATTTTGAATATTCGTCCACTATTGGCAGATCTTGTTCGAGTATGTTTTGAATTTTCTTCCACTATTTATTATATCACTACTCTGAACATTATATAATAATCACCATAGTGTATTGTTGCACCACTATCACCCCTTTTTTATCCCTCACTACTAGTTGGAAGCCTTTGGTGTATAGGGAGGCACGCGTATGGCTAGTGGAAGATGACCCGGAAGAAATGTTCAGGTGGAAATTCGGGCTGGGGCACTTAAAATGGTATCAAAGGTGTTTGTTTTACCAATTTACTATTTTAACTATTTAGGATATGGTAGAATGGATTTTGGGAATTTTTTGGAAATGGGTTTATTTCTCATGCATGGGTGCTTGTAGCCCCTTGCACAGGGGATAGACCACGTTTCCTTTATTGGGAGTTGTTTTTCTGTTTTCTTTCTTTTAACATTTTATATGATTCCCACCACGAGTGGTGATGAAGCTCATATTTTCATATATTTTATATTATAAATCATTTTTTATAATACCACCATAGTGTTATTATATGGGTAATTTCCACATTTTTTAGGTTTTAGTGTTATTTTGAGCGTAAAATCAAAAATGGCCGAATTCTACAATTTTAACCGATTGTTTTCACATGGGTATTTTGGTCATTCCCAATTAAATATATGTAAAAATTTTATGATTAAGATATTGGTAGAATCCTTATTTTATTTACTACACTTTTGTCTTCTGGATGAGGAGAGGATTCGGTCATCTGAATGGTATAAAAACTCATTGAAGTTGGACATTTTTTCAGGCGAACAACGTGGACCCCACAACTATAACAGAACCCAAAATCAGCCTACACATATCCAAATGAGGTTTTTACACATGGGATAGCACGAGGATAGATAGGAATAGATCTAAACAAATATGGGGATGTTTGGAAGCCATTAAGGCGGCCATTAAACGACATTATTTTGGAGGAACCATCCTAGAAGCTTCATCCAGAAACAGAAACCGAGAATGAAAAGTTCATAAATTCAATATCCGATGTCCATATTATCTGATGTTTTGAGGATATACAGCCAAGATATTGATGAACAACATTAATGAGGGGTTCAACGTGTGAATAGGTAATTAATGGGGTCTAAAACATATCGACTTTCGGAGGACAGAAATATGCATATAAAAGGAGGAGAGCTCCTCCTCTTCAAAGCAACCCATTCTCCATCCATTCCTTCAAGAAAACAAGGAGTAGATCTCCACTGAGGGAGGCCAGCCACAAATCATCCCCATTTTTATTTTTTTTATTTATTTCTTTTATTTATTTTTTTTAGTTTTCAATTATAATTTAGATTTCTAATAAAATTCATGCATTGTTTTCATTTCTTTGTCCACCCATCCACCCTGTTTTCATATTCATATTTTCTATTTCTTTTATTCTTTTATTCTTATCATATTATCCACCATGACCTTGTACCCTAAAAAATGAGGGGTTAACCCGAGACATGGCTCGGGGATGTATGTGTAAATTTCATTTATTCTGTGCTTAAATTCAGATATTTTATTAAGTTTGTGATGAGAAGGAGTGATGTGCATGGGTGTGGCGGTATTCCACCACGACAATGATCTCAAACTAATTTATATTCTTTTATTAAATATTTTCCATCCCTTCTACTACATATAAGATCTTCATACGATGGAGATGAGCCATTTAGTGGTTGAAATGGCATACGATGGAGCTAGGTCTTGGAAAATGCCACACTCTCAATCGAGGTGTGCCATCAACCTTCATTATAGGAGGAGGTGAAGTTAAGATTGCCAAATGCATTCAAGATTTCACACTAATAAATAAAATAATAGTAATTCATGAATGAGATCTCATAATTTAATTATCAAACATATATTAAATACCAACAATGAGAATGATGGAACCCACAAACCAACCCATAAAGGCCAAGTTCTTTTTTAATTAATTGAATTCTGTCATTGTATGTTAGTTTTATCTTTTATTTAAATATAATTTGATTACATTCCTAGATTAAATAAAAATCACAAAAAATAAGCAGTTTAGGTGAATTAGATTAAGTGTGTGAACGATTGAGAATTCTCCTCAAGTGAGACGACCCTGGTTAGCCTTTATGTTGCACAAGGAAATATTAAATTGTGTTTTCCACGCCCTACGACAGGCATGCGTCAAATCTGGTGCTGTTGCTGGGGAGATAATCAGTTGTTTACTTTACTTTTTCTATTTTCAAATTTTTGATTGCTCCATTTAAAAAAATCTACAAAAAAATCTTTTTCCATGATGCATTCAAATTTAAATTATTCGGCATGGAACAATTACTCACAGGTGCAGGAGGAAGAAACGAACTATACTGAGGAGGACCTCCAATAAAGATATGAGGCCCTGATGATAATGGTCAAGCAAAAAGAAAGAGGCAAAGCAACATGAATTTCACTAGAGGATTTGAAGGCATGGTCAATGAACTCCAAGATGACTTAAAAATATTTTAGGCCAAGAAGAAAGTGCCACTGGTCTTCCTGGATTTCAATGAAGAAATCCATGATGTTGAGGCCAAACATGAAATGGAGGATCCAGACTACCTACCTACATATATTGAATATCAACTCCCAGAGGCACTTTCAATTAATGAGGAGATTAAAGTCGAATTGACTCAGGGAGATGATACAATCTTAAAATCAAACTCATTTAATTTTATTAAAACTAATTTTATTATCAACACTAATAGTTTTGAAATTTCAGATTTGTCCATCTCATATTACACCTTGGAGGATGATGTGAAAAATGATGCACCTGTTGAGGAACTCTTGGAGCTCCCTAAAGACATTGAATATCTACTAGAGGAGCCCCATCATGAAGAGATCCAAGTTGATGAGCCTCAGGAAATCAGACAGGAGCTAAAGCCCCCATGAAGCTAGTACTGGAAGACAAGAAGGCTGCACAAGTAGCAAGAAATGAAGAGGAGGCTCCCTACTTCATCCAACCCCCTCCATGCAAGCTGTACCAAATTGTGAAGGGGCGGATCTGGTATACTCTTTCTATAGAGTCCTCCTCAACAAGAACAAAGAACTTCAAGCTGGGAAGATCCAATTGTGGTGTTTTAAATCAAAGAAGCTTCATCCACTGACAGATTATGGATAAAAGCTAGTACTACCCTCTGGAGGTAGTAAAAGAAGCCAAGGCCCACATGGGGGATCATATCATGATTTATCATTATATGATTTCTAGGAATTTAGATTTCAATTTAATCTCATTGGAAATAGTTTAGCATGTGGCCCCTTTCTATTTTTTCGAGCTTTAATGACATGATATTTTTTCTCAATTGAGTTGTTTTCTTTTATAGGTTCATGATGGCAGAAGGAAACCCAATGCATTAGAGGAAGAGGACAAAATCATTATTTCTAAAGCGATATAACTTTTTATGATTATCATTTAAACTCCTTTAATTTTTTGTTCTAAAATATTTTGATCTTTAATGAATATTCTTATCACTTTTCACACATCATTTTATTTTGAAAGATTTGAAATGATTTTTGAAATAATGGGTTTTAAATGATTTTTGATGTGAATTGTTTTCCCTTGAAATATATTTTCAATCATTTTAATTAGTTTGACTGATTTTTGAAATCCATGCCCATGAAACACTGACTCAACATATTTTTCCAATCCTGTGAGGTATTCTAAACCACTTTTACAAATTCTTCCAAATACCCACACTTTCTTGAGGTAAACTTGAATTTTGTATGAGAACCAGAATTTGTGAATAATTATCTTTTGAAGCTTTAGATTTTATGGAATGTTATTAAAATGATTGAGGCATCTCTTTGGCTAGCCACATTTTATCTTGATACCCACAATTACATTTATCCTTCATAAGCCTTCAGATGCCATGAATTTCCTTATAGGTTTAAGCCACATTACAAGACAAATTATCCATACCTACCCTCACTTTTAGTATTTTTGATGGTTATTTCAATTTTGGGTGTGGGGGAAGGGAATTTCCTGTGTTTTCAATGGTTTGTGTATCATTTATGGGTGGTGCGAGGCGTGTTTCAATACATTGTGTAGTGGACAATAAGATAATTGGGCATGTGTCGTCATTTCAGTGTGCTTTATTTGTTTCATCCATTTCTCCTTCAAAAAAAAAAAGAAAAAAAAGATAGATGAATTTGAATTCCTCATTGTAAAGACCCCTAAAATTCAAGTAAAATTTTTCTTAATTTTCTTTGGGATTTTACAAGAACGCAGTTTCTAACGGTACTTGATTCCGAGGCCCGGTGTGTCCAGAATTACTATCTGAAGATTAGCTCGGGTACATTCAGTGAATGAACGAGCGGGAATTTCTAACTTTTGAACTGGTGCTCGGAATAAAATTCTGAGGGCACCGATGGAACCGCAACGCTATTAATTTCTTAGAAACACCTTTTCTGAAGTTCTGTTTTCATGAGAGAGGTTGATAAAAATTGTGGAAGTTAAAATAAAAATTTATCTACAATTTTTATTTTACTCTAAGTGGATTAAGCATTGGGTGGAAGTTGGGGAAAACCACCAAACTTCCATTTGGAGGTTATGAAGGTGGTGGGGCCCACACGAACCCTACCTCTTCACCTTTCCTAACCTTCCATAACCCTTCATTAATTTTGATATCATAAGTTATTAAATTTGTGAGTTTAATTTGAATGTTTAAAATTCAAATGCTTTAGTTATGTTAAACAAATAATTAAGGGATTTATTTTATTTTTGGATGGAGTCTTGTTGCCTTGAGAGCTTTGGAAGAAAAGATAAGGGAGACTTGAGTTTCTTTATCCTCTTCGTCGAAGAACGTGAAGAATACCGGATTCCTCGGAGGTCGACGTCTCTTTCTGCGACGTCTCCTTCCACGACGCCTCTTCCCACAACAGATATTCCACGACAAATCCTTGTTCGACAAACCTCCGTTCAAGCTACGCTCGAGGTAGGGGTTTGTTTAATTTTTGTTCGTGATTACTACCTTGACGTTCTTCGTGAAATATGACCAATTTCTAACGATTAACGAGAGGGGGCCGGACCACACAAACACGGCCGACCGTCCTCCTTTTTTTATATTGTTAATTCTAAGGTGGATTGGAACTGGAATGGAGCGGTGTCGTCGCACTGTGCGGGATCGTGTGTCAAGGAATGCGCGGCGCCGTCGCGCCGCGCCGTGAAATAGAACCAAGTCGCGGCACTGTCGCGCCACGCCGGAGAACTGCAAAACCACCGTGGCCGGAGCCGGGCCGCGGCGGAGGGGTGTAGAACCGTCGTGCCACACCAGATGAATGAAGGCCAGAGTCGGTACCGGGCCGTGGCGGAGCGTGGGAACCAGCGGCCGGAAACCGGGTTGCCGGTGTCGGAGCAGGGAGGGGACCGGCTGACGCCGGTCCCGTGGCGGCAGAAACCGGCCGGCCGGGGCGGGCCGGCCGGACAAGGGAAGGCCGGGGGTTACGAACCCCCGGAGGCCAGCTCAAGCGGCCCCCCATAATGGGGTCATGGTTACAAATCCAGGGGACAGGTGCCCCCCCTCGCCTCAACAGCTCGGCCGTTTGGCTGAGCGCCTGGCCAGCGCGTCGTGCCCAGGCCGGGCCGCGCCGGCCGGGTCGGGCCGCGCCCAAGCGGGCCTTGCCCGGACCCAATTCTGGTCAACTCGGTTTGGGCCAACCCTGAGGGTATCAGGCCAGGTCGGGCCGGGCCCCAACCCCTTAATACCGAATCTCTTCCGGTCGGACGCCCATAACTTGTGCCACTGGCCTCCGATCGACGCACCGTTAGTTTCACTGCGATACATGGATCAATACGGTCGTTTTTGTATATCGTACTCAAGGTTTCAGAGTACTTTGGGTTTGGCCGGGTTGGTTCGTACACAAAACCAACCGGGCCCTCAGAGCGGAAACACTTATATCTTGAGCTCCGGACGTCTGATTGACGTGCCGTCAATTTTTTTGGATTCCTATAAGTGAGATGTATCTTTTGGCTTACTCCGCCCGAGGTTTGGATGTAGGTGGAGTACGGGCAGGTTGGTTTTGAATTAAAAACCGTCCGGGCCCCTAGCACGAAAAATCCAATAACTCTCAGACCGGGCGTCCGATTGACGCGCCGTCTGCAACGTTGAGTTCTTGTTGACGATACAGAACTTTTGGATACATCAACTCTGGACTATGTGTCAGTTGATGTATCAGCCTATCGGCTCGTGGAGCGGACCCTCCCGAATGAGCTTGCTGTGTGCAGGAACCCTAGTGCGGGCTGCGACTGTGACGACGACGACTGTACAGAGATCCTCAGTGGATTCGACGATGATGACTTCAGCACTCAGCGATCCTGCGTAGTTCAGTGCTACAGATCCTATGTGGGTCTGATCCTGTGTGGGCCAGTGCTCATCGGTTCTATGTGAGCCAGTGCCTACAGATCCTGTGTGGATCTGATCCTGTGTGGGTCTTTGTGGGGGGTAGTTACCTATCGATCTTTTGTGGGCCAGATCCATTGTGGGTCATTACGGGGGTTAGTTATCTATCGATCCTTTGTGGGTCAGATCCTTTGTGGGTCATTGTGGTGGTTAGTTACCTATCGATCCTTTGTGGGTCAGATCCTTTGTGGGTCATTGTGGGGGTTAGTACCTATCGATCCTTTGTGGGTCCGACGACTTAGATGAATTAGTGGCTATATCTGATCATCTTTATCGTCATATGAAGAAGTAGACCTGTGTGAGCTGAATCCTGTTTTGCTTTCCTTTGTGGATTGTGTTGTGATATCCTGTGTGGATTACGTTTTTATTTCTTGTGTGTACTAGGTTGTACTTGGGCTCGGATGTTGGACCCGAACAAGAATGGATGGATTAGGTATATGTATGGCCATATACCTAAGCAGTGTCGGATGTTACTTCGTGATTGTATCTCTCTTTTGTGGATTATCCTTTGTGGATTCTGGGAGACCTTCAGGGGTTTCGGGGCCCCTACTGAGTATCTTATACTCACCCCTGCACGGGTTATGCCTGCACTACATTGTGTTGGTTTCAGATGACGGGCAGCACTGATCGTGGTTGATGCTTGCGGAGCAGGACGGTACCTGGAGGTGGACCACTGGACGGGACGTACTCAGAGCGACCGGCTGGACCCGAGGAGCAGTGGAGGCTATCTGTACCCACCCTTCATGTGGGATTTCTAGTGGACAGCTCGGCGTTGCGGCTTTACTTTTCAGTTGCCGTTTACCCTTCCATTTGTACATTACTTTCAATTTGGGTTTGTATACAGGCCCACTTACTTTTCTGCATTTTCTATTGCACTCAGTTTTTTCTTAGTGTTTACTTCTACTGCTTGCTTGCTCTATGGTGTTTTTTACTTTACAAAGGAAATTCCTTCCTTTTTTACCGGGATTTATTCCTTGGTGCTAGTCGCCAGCCCTAGACCTATGGAAGGCGGGCTTGGTGTAGTCACGACACAGGCCCTGAGGACGGGTCGTGACAAATTGGTATTAGAGGAGTTTGGTTCTACCACAGAACTAGAGAATCTGATCTTTTTCTATGTGAGGCAATAGTGTTAAGCGTAATGGGTGTGGTTATCAGTCCAGGGAGTCCAGTGTTGGTGTGGCGGCCAACGTATCCGTACACCAGGACCCTGACATCTGATTTCTGACTTAATGCATGAAAACATTGATTGCATGTGTGATTCATGTTTTCTTTGTGATTACTTTGTGTCAGCTCACCAGGTATACTATTCTGACCGTGGCACACCTATTTCCTTTTCAGGATGTCCACATGATGGCAGCCAGAAAGGGTTTCGAGAGTTGAGCGTGACGACAACCCACCGAGCGACGAGGCCTCAGTACAGGGCCCTTTGACAGCAGAGGCACCAGCGGTACCTCTACCCGCTGAGCCACCGATGCTACCAGCCCCAACCGCTGACGACGCACGTCGCCTTAGTGCACTGCACGAGTTCCAGCACTAACGACCACCCAGGTTCCGCGGGGAGACGGACCCCCAGGCAGTCGAGGACTGGCTGGAGGCAGTGGTATGAGTTTTCAGGTTAGTGAGGACACCATCAGTCCTCATGGTGATCCTCGCAGCGAGCCTACTGCACGCGGCAGCAGGCCGATGGTGGAGCATGATGCTCCAGGTGCTCGATGAGGCATCTCTTCTATGAATGGACTTTGAGAGCCTCTTCCACTCTGAGTTCGTCCCGGCCACCCTCTGTGCGGTGCGCATCCAGGAGCTTCTTCAGCTACGACAGGGAAGCTTGACAGTCGACTAGTACTCGGCGAGATTTACCGATCCCTCGCGCTACTCGACAGACATGTTTGGGACCCATTCATTCGGGCCCAGACCATTGAGCAGGGATTGAGAAATGAGATCAGGGCATCACTGATCTCACTCAGCATTCTGACTCAGGCAGGAGTACTGGAGTGAGCCCTTTTGATCGAGAGCTTTCTTGTTGAGCCTTCATCAGCACCGAGAACCACCGTAGGGCGGCACGTAGTAGAGTCTTCTACAACAGGCAGTCGACGGATGACTCATGGGTCCAGGAAGACCAGACCCTCAGGCAGACGACCTCGGGACACTGGCTCAGTAGTTCGGGGCACACAGCGCGGATCCAGTCTTTCGAGAGGCAGGCATTGCTACTCATGCGTCGGGCAGGGCCACATGGCTCGTGACTGCCCGACCCGTCGTGGCGAGGAGCAGCAGACGGTTGAGGGACCACCCAGGCAGAGGCAGAGGGTCAACCGTGGCGGTCCGCAGGGAGCAGGTGGATGATGTAGAGGAGATGACCTAGCAGCAGGTGGTGGGAGACGCATTGAGGCCCTACCACCACCACCACCATGAGGTCCACCCCGGCCACAGTGAGCTGGCGGGCAGAGATAGGCTCAGATCCAGGCAGCGGAGGCCTACGACAACGGCGCGCCTGAGATGATTCGAGGTACTATCAGTGTCTATTAAACCCTTGCTGTAGTTCTTATAGACACAGGAGCGAGTCACTCTTTCATAGCCACTGCCCTTGTTCGGAGCTCAGAGATTCTGACAGAGCTGTTGGGTCGATCCTTATGGCTAGAGACTCCTACGGGAGCAGACTCAACAATTACGCACTGGTGCCGGTAGTGTGAGCATACTCTAGGAGGTGAGATCTTTGGATGGGATCTTATTGTAGTGGCTTCGAGGCCTTACAACGTCATCATGGGCATGGATTGGTTATCTACAGTCCATGATCAGATCGACTATATTAGGCACAAGGTGCGATGTGTACGCACCAACGGGAGCAGGTTCACCTTCACCGGTGAGAAGGGATCCTTCGCAGCACAGGATGGACTCTCACAGAGGAGAGGACATCCCATCACTCATCATTTGGCTATCCTCATCCTAGGAGCAGTTGACGTGCGGAGTCCTGTTTTTCCTGCAATGGTGGATCAGCATGCAGACGTTTTCCCCGACGACGTTCCCAGGCTACCTCCTCGCAGAGAGGTAGACTTTAATATTGACATGTACCCTGGAACAACCCCGATATTGACTCCAGCGTATCGGATGGCCCCCGCTGAGCTTCGAGAGCTACAAGTACAATTGGAGGACTTGCAGGGCAAAGGTTTTATCCGACCCAGGGCTTCACCCAGGGCATCCCCGAATTTGTTCGCCAAGAAGGTGGACGGGATCTTGAGAATTTGTGTCGACTATCGTCACCTGAACTAGGTGACAGTGAGGAACAAGTATCCGCTACCGAGGATTGATGAACTCTTCGATCAGCTCAGGTCAGGCTATCACCAGCTCAAAGTTCGAGACGAGGACGTGCAGAAGACGGCCTTTAGGTGTCGGTATGGCCACTATGAGTTCTTGGTTATGCCATTCGGCGTAACCAATTCTCCAGCAGTGTTCATGGACCTCATGAACAAGATATTTCAGCCATACCTCTATCGATTTGTCGTGATCTTTATCGACGACATTTTGATTTACTCGACCACTGAGGTGGAGCACGCCTACCACTTACGGGTTGTACTAGACACACTCCAAGAGCACCAGCTTTATGGAAAGATCTCGATGTGTCAGTTCTGGATACGTGTGGTACACTTCTTGGGACACGTCATCTCTGAGGTGGGAGTGGCAGTGGATCCTGCGAAGATCGAGGCAGTGTTTGCTTGGGAGCCACCCAGGAGTGTGACTGAGGTGCGAATCATCTTGGGTCTAGCTGGATACTATCAGATATTTGTGCCAGACTTCTCTAGAGTTGCGGCACCACTCTCAGATCTTAAAAATAAAGGGAAACCCTTTGTGTGGTCAGACAGATGTCAGCAGAGCTTCCAGGAGCTGGGACAGAGATTGACCAGTGCACCTATCTTGAGGTTGCCAGAGGAGGGAGTAGGGTACGTAGTCTACTGCGATGCATCAGGGACCGGACTCGGATGTGTCCTGATGCAGGAGCGGGTGGTGATCTACTATGGATCACGTCAGTTGAGGCTGCATGAGTAGAACTATGCTACCCATGACCTGGAGTTAGCAGCAGTGGTCTTCGCTCTGAATACATGGCGACACTACCTGATGGGAGAGCGCTTTACAATATTTTCTGACCATCATAGTCTCAGGTACATCTTCTCTCAGAAGGACCTGAACCTGAGACAGTGGTGATGGCTCGAGTTCCTAAAGGACTATGACTTTGAGACAGTCTATACTCTTGGGAAGGGGAACGTAGTAGTCGATGCACTCAGCAGGAGGACGGGCATTCAACTACTTGAGGAGGAGACAGAGCAGCTAGCCACTTTGCAGATATCCTTCGTGGATAGAGATGGGGTATCCTTCCTTCAGTCTCTCACAGTCACTCCTCCACTACTGTAGTGGGTCAGAGAGGAACAGCGTGGGGACACTGACTGTGAGATGCGACATGCAAAGATATCCTCAGGATAAGCACCCGATGTTTTATCCTTTGGAGCGGAGCACGACATCCTTTTCAGAGGACGTACCTTGGTACCATTTGAATTACGGGAGGAGGTGCTGAGAGAGTTTCACACTTCTACCTTAACGGTACATCCCGGAGTGGCGAAGATGTACCAGGACCTCAGACGACATCACTGGTGTCTGAGCATGAAGAAGGATGTGGCAGAGTTCATTTCTCGATGCCTCACCTTCCAGCAGGTGAAGGTAGTGCACCAGGTACCAGCCGGCTTGGTACAGCCCTTGGAGGACCCAGAGTGGATGTGGGACGGGATATCTATGGACTTCGTGACTGGACTTCCACGCACTTCCAAAGGTCACGACTCCATTTGGGTGATTGTCGACTGACTCACCAAGTCGGCTCACTTCGTACCCATCAGAGAGCAGGGATCAGTGGGGAGCTTGGGGCGTCCTTATGTTCAGGAGATTGTACAGCTTCACGGTGTGCCGTCATCTATCGCCTCCGATCGAGATTCTCGCTTTACTTCCCGGCTTTGGAAGGGGTTGCAGGAGGCGTTCGGGACGCAGCTACGTTTGAGCACCACGTTTCACCCTCAGACAGATGGTTAGACGGAGAGGGCCATTCAGAATATCGAGGACATGCTCCGCGCATGTGTTCTCGACTTTGGTCGCAGCTGGGAGGACCACCTACCCTTGGTGGAGTTTGCGTACAATAACATCTACCACTCCACCATCGGGATGGCACCATACGAGGCATTGTACGACCAACCTTGCAGATATCCTTTTTGCTGGACAGACCTAGGGCAGTCAGCACTTGTGGGACCAGAGATGGTCCAGGCCACGACAAAGAAGGTCCAGGTCATCCAGGAGTAGATGAGGACAGCTCATATCCAGCAGAAGTCCTATGCTAATAGGAGGTGGAGACCACTAGAGTTTGAGGATGGCAACCACATCTTCTTGCATGTCTCACCTCGACGTGGATTACAGAGATTTGGCCGAGGCGGCAAGTTGTCTCCACGCTTCATCGGACCATTCCACGTTCTCAGGAGGATTGTCGAGGTAGTTTATCTCCAGGATCTACCACCTCAGTTGAACCGGGTGCACAACGTCTTCCACGTATCACAGTTGAGGAGATACGTGCCTGACCCGAAACATATCATTGACCATGGGGAGCTGGACGTTGATGATGGGACGATTTTTGCAAAGGTCCCTGTGGATATCAATGATCGACAGGAGCGGGTCCTACGTGGATAATCGATTCCTCTAGTGCGCATCAGATGGCAGCACATGAACCTCCAGGAGAGCACTTGGGAGTGGGAGGCTCAGATATGTTCTCAGTACCCACATTTGTTTCCCTAGCTTATGATGTTTCTTTACGGGGACGTAAAGACCTGAGGTGGGAGTAATTTAAAGACCTGTAAAATTCAAGTAATTTTTTTCCTAATTTTATTTGGTATTTTACAAGAACCCAGTTTCTGACGGCACTTGATTCTGAGGCCCAGTGTGCCCGGAATTACTATCTGATGTTTAGCTCGGGTACGTTCAGTGAACAAACGAGCGGGAATTTATATCTTTTGAACCGTTGCTCATAATCGAATTCTGATGGCACCGATGGAACCGCAGCGCCGGTAATTGCTTAGAAACACCTTTTCTGAAGTTTCATTTTCATGAGAGAGGTTGATAAAAATTTTGGAAGTTAAAATAAAAATTTAACTACAATTTTTATTTTACTCTAAG
Source organism: Viscum album (assembly GCA_963277665.1). NCBI lineage: Eukaryota > Viridiplantae > Streptophyta > Magnoliopsida > Santalales > Viscaceae > Viscum > Viscum album. Next base: position 2,130,389,561 of record OY728119.1, read on the forward strand.
TGGATTAAGCTTTGGGTGGAAGTTGGGGAAAACCACCCAACTTCCATTTGTAGGTTATGAAGGTGGTGGGTTCCGCACGAACCCTACCTCTTCACCTTCCCTAACCTTCCATAACCCTTCATTAATTTTGATAACTTAAGTTATTAAATTTTTGAGTTTAATTTGAATGTTTAAAATTCAAATCCTTTAGTTATGTCAATAAAATAAGTAAGGGAATTATTTTATTTTAGGTTGTAGTCTTGTTTCCTTGAGAGCTTTGGGAGAAAAATTAAGGGAGACTTGAGTTTCTTCATCCTCTTCTTCGAAGAACGCGAAGAACGTGAAGAATGCCGGATTCCTCAGAGTTTGACGTCTCCTTCCACGACGTCTCCTTCCGCGAAGCCTCTTCCCGGGATGGATATTCCGCGACGAATCCTCGTTCGATGAACCTATGTTCAATCTACGCTCGAGTTAGGGGTTTTTTTAATTTTTGTTCATGATTACCACCTTGACATTCTTCGTGAAATATGATAAATTGATAGATATTAACGAGAGGGGGACAGACCACACAAACACGGCCGACCCTCCTCCTTTTTGTATGTTGTTAATTCTAATGTGGATTGTAACGGGAATGGAACGGTGCCGTCGCACCGCGCGGGATCGTGCAGCAAGGAATGTGTGGCGCCGTCGCGTCGCGCCGTGAAATATAACCAAGTCGTGGCCCCGTCGCGCCGCGCCGGGGAACCGCAAAGCACCACGGCCAGAGCGGCACCGCGGTGGAGGGGTGCAGCACCGTCGCACCGCACCGGATGAATGAAGGTCGCGGCCGGTACCACGCCGCAGAGGAGCATGGGAACCGGCGCCCGGAAACCGGGCCACCGGTGTCGGAGCATGGAGGAGACCGGCCGATGACAGTCCCGTGGCAGCAGAAACTGGCCAGCCGGGGTGGGCCGGCCGGACAAGGGATGGTCAGGGGTTACGAACCCCCAGTGGCTAGCTCAAGTGCCCCCCCCCCCCCATAATGGGGGCCACGGTTACAAAGCCAGGGGCAACCCCCCCCCCCCCCCCCCCCCCCCGCCTCAACGGCTCGGCCGTTTGGATGAGCGCCTGGCCAGCACGCCCAACGCGCCACGCCCAGGCCGGGCTGGGCTATGCCCAAGCGGGCCGGACTCAGACCCGATTCGGGTTGACCCTGTTCGGGCCGACCCTGAGGGTATCGGGCCAGGTCGGACCAGGCCTGAACCCCTTAACACCGAATCTTTTCTGGTCGGACGCCTATAACATGTGATACGGGCCTCCGATCGACGCACCGTCAGTTGTGATGATATCCTTGGATCGAGACGGTTGTTCCTGTATATCACACTCAATGTTTCGGAGTACTTTGGGTTTGGCCGGGTTGGTTCGTACACGAAACCAAACGGGCCCTCGAAGCGGAAACACTTATATCTTGAGCTCCGGACGTCCAATTGACGTGAAGTCGATTTTGTTGGATTCCTCTATGTGAGACGAATATTTTGGCTTACTCTGCCCGAGTTTTTCACGCAGGTGGAGTACGGTCTGGTTTGTTTTGACTTAAAAACCAACCGGGCCCCTAGAACGAAAAAGCCAATAACTCTCAGACCGGGCATCCGATTGACGCGCCGTCTACAACGTTGAGTTCCTGTTGACTATACGGAGCTTTTGGATACATCAACTCTAGACTATGAGTCAGTTGATGTATAAGCCTCTCGGCTCGTGGAGCGGACCCTCCCGAACGAGCTTGTTGTGTTCGGGAACCCTAGTGCTGGCTGTGACCGTGACGACGACGACTGTACAGAGATCCTTAGTGGATTCGACGACGATGACTTCAGCACTCGGCAATCCTGCGTGGATCAGTGCTACAGATCATATGTGGGTCCGATCCCGTGTGGGTCAGCGCTCAGCGGTTCTGTGTGAGCCAGCGCCTACAGATCCTGTGTGGGTCCGATCCTGTGTGGGTCTTTGCGGGGGTTAGTTATCTATCGATCCATTGTGAGTCAGTTCCTTTGTGGGTCATTGCGGGGGTTAGTTACCTATCGATCCTTTGTGGGTCAGATATTTTGTGGGTTTTTGCGGGGGTTAGTTACCTATCGATCCTTTGTGGGTCAGATCCATTGTGGGTCATTGCGGGGGTTAGTGCCTATCGATCCTTTGTGGGTCCGACGACATAGATGAATCAGTGGATATATCTGATCATCTTTATCATCATACGAATAAGTATACCAGTGTGAGATGAATCCTGTCTTTCTTTCCTTTGTGGATTGTGTTATGCTATCCTGTGTGGATTACGTTTTGCTTTCTTGTGTGGACTGGGTTGTACTTGCGCTCGGATGTTGGAGCCGAACAAGAATGGATGGATTAGGTATATGTATGGTCATATACCTAAGCAGTGTCGGATGTTACTTTGTGATTGTATCTATCCTTTGTGGATTATCCTTTGTGGATTCTGGAAGACCTTCGGGGGTCTCGGGGTCCCTACTGAGTAGCTTATACTCACCCCTGCACGGGCTATGCCTGCACTACATTGTGTTGGTCGTAGACAACGGACAACACTGATCGTGGTTGAGGATTGCAGAGCAGGACGGTACCTGGAGGTGGACCACTGGGCGGGACGTACTCGGAGCGGCCGGCTGGACCCGAGGAGCAGTGGAGGCTATCTGTACCCACCCTTCAGGTGGGATTTCCAGTGGACAACTCGGCGTTGCGGCCTTACTTTTCAGTTGATGTTTACCCTTCCAGTTGTACTTTACTTTAAGTTAGGGTTTGAATACTGGCCCACTTACTTTTCCGCACTTTCTTTTGTACTCAGTTTTTTCTTAGTGTTTACTTCTACTGTTTGCTTGCTCTGTGGTGTTTGTTTACTTTACAAAGGCAATTCCTTCCCTTTTTACCGGTATTTACGCCTTGGTGCTAGTCACCCTCCCCTGGCCTATGGAAGGCGGGCTTGGGGTAGTCATGGCACGGGCCCCGAGGACGGGTCGTGACACTCATTGTACATTATTTTATGAGTCATTTCCCTCTCAAAAATCAAGGTCATGAATTTTCATTCATTCATTGTATTCAATTTTTAGCTTATCCTCCATGAAAAAAATAAATAAATTAAGTTGTGTCTTTATGGAGCATTAAAAAAAAGGGAGAAGATAGATGATATCATTCATTATAATCACTTCTTGGCTCATGTACCATGTCATAAAAAGGCGGTGGTGTTTTTTTTCACATTTTCAAGTGGGATTGAGAGAATAATTTCCTGTGTTTTCTCTTGATTTAATCATTCATTGTACTTAAAAGTCCATCCTCCTCTTTCTAGCCTGAAACTTTTTCATTCATTTTCCCACCAACCCTAAGCCACAGAATCATTTGAACCTTTAATTAAATCCCTCATGAATAAATGAATTTTCATGTTTCACACTGTAGATAAATGAGAATTTTCACAAACCAATGGTGATACATGCAATTTTCAAGTATGTGTATAACTCAAGATTCAATTTCTCTTAAGTGAAGAGTGACATAAAATTAAATGTGAGTTAGGCAGTGCTTGGGACATGGATTGGTTTATTAGTTTGAAAAAAAATTAATGATTTAAATGAAAATAAATGAGGCTTGTTTTTCATATATGATACATGATGGACTTCTAATTTGGATAAGATCATTGATATTTTCTCATTTTTTGGATGTAAGATGATTGCCCAGGAATGCAATGTTTATGTGTGGGGGAGTGATGAAGATCATATTTTCATATATTTTATATTATAAATCATTTTTTATAATACCACCATAGTGTTATTATATGGTTAATTGTCACGTTTTTAGGTTTTAGTGTTATTTTGAGCGTAAATACAGAAATGTACAAATTCTACAATTTTAACAGAATGTTATCAAATGGGTATTTTGGTCATTCCCCATTAAATATATGACCAAATTTTATGATTAAAATTTGGGTAGAATTATTATTTTATTTCCTCCAGTTTTTTCTTCTAAACCAGGAGTTGATTCAGCCATCTAAATGGTCTAAAAATTCATTGAATTTGGACATTTGTTTAGGCAGACAGTGTAGACCCGACAACTGTAACGGAACCCAAAATCTTCCCACACATATCCAAATGAGGTCTTCCCAACTGAGATATCATGAGGATAGATAGGAACTTCTCTAATACAACTTTGGGGATGTTTGGAAGTCATTAATGCGACCACTAAATGACATACTTTTGGAGGAACCATCCTGGAAGCTTCGTCCAGAAACAAAAACCGAGAATGAAAAATTCATAACTACTTCATCCGGTGTCAAAATTAGAAGATATTTTTCGGATATATGGCCAAGATATTTATGAACAACATTAATTATGTGTGGAACGCGTTAATAGGTCGTTAAAGGGGTCTCCAACACATAGACTTTAGGAGGACAGAAATATTCCTAAAAAAGGATGAGAGCTCCTCCTCATCAAAGAAGCCCATTCTCTATCCATTACATCAAGGAAACAAGGAGGAGATCTCCACCGAGGGAGGTCAGCCACAAATTATCCCCATTTTAATTTTTTTATTTGTTTATTTTATTTATTTTTGTTTTAGTTTTCAATTTTAATTTAGATTTCTAATAAAATTCATGCATTGCTTTCATTTCTGTGTCCACCCATCCACCCTGTTTTCTTATTCATCTTTTCTCCTTCTTTTCTTATTTTATTCTTATCATATTATCCATCATGACCTTGTACCCTCAAAAATGAGGGGTTAAACCAAGACATTTCTCAGGGGAGGTATTTGGAAATTTCATTTATTCTATGCTTAAATTTTGATATTTTATTTAGTTAGTGATAAGCATGAGTGATGTGCACGGGTGTGGAGATCATCCACCACTACACTGATCTCAAACTCATTTCTATTCTTTTGTTAAATGTTTTCCCTCATTAAAATGGATACAATCTCCTCATACGATGGAGTTGATCCATTCAGTGGTTGAAATGGGATACAATAGAGCCAGGTCTTGGAAGATGTCCCACTCTCGATCGAGGTGTGCCATCAACCTTGAATATAGGAGGAGGTGAAGTTAATACTGCTAAATGCATTAAATTTTTCACACTAATAAATAATAGAATAGTAATTCATAAATGAGATCTCATATTTGAATTATCAAAATTAAATTAAATACCAACAAGGATAATGATAGAACCCACAAACCAACCCATAACGGCCATGTTCTTTCTTCATTAATTGCATTCTATCATTTCATGTTTTATCTTTTATTTACACTGAATTTCATTACATTCATAGATTAAATAAAAATAAAAAAGAGAAGTAGTTTAGGTGAATTATATTATGTGAGTGAACGATTGAGAAAGCTCCTCAAGTGAGACGACCCTGGTCAGCCTCTGTGCTGCACTAGAAAAAATTAAATTGCTTTTTCCATGCCCTACGACAGGCATGCGTCAAAATTAGCACCGTACCTGGGGAGATAATCAGTTGTTTACATTAATTTTTCTATTTTAAAATTTTAAATTTTTTCCATTTATTTTTCAAAAAAACTTCAAATTTTTTTTCCATGATGCATTCAAATTCAAATTATTCTGCATGGAACAATTACTCATAGTTGTAGGAGGAAGAAACGAACTATACATAGGAGGCCATCCAATGAAGTGTTGAGGCACTAATGATAATGGTCAATCAAAAAACAAAGATGCATTGAAAAATGGATCTCACTCGAGGATTTGATGGCCATGGTCGATGAACTCCAAGCTGACTTAAAAAGATTTGAGGCCAAGAAGCAAGTGCCACTGGTCTTCCCAGATTTCACTAAATACATCCATGATGTTTAGGCCAAACTCGAAAAGGAGGAGCCAGACTACCTACTTCTATCTAGTGAATATCAACTCTAAGAGGAACTTTCAATTAAAGGGGTGATTAAAGACAAACTGACTCACGTAGATGATACAATATTAAACTCAAACTCTTTTAATTTTATTGAAACTAATTCGAGTATAAACCCCTAATAGTTTTGAATTTTCAGATTTTTCCATCTCATATTACACCTTGGAGGATGATTGAAAAATTAATCACCTGTTGAGGATCTCCTTGAGCTCCCAAAAGACATTGAATATCTACTGGAGGAGCCCCATCATGAAGAGATCCAAGTTTCTTTGCCTGAGGAAATCAGACTGGAGGCCAAAGCCCCCATGAAGCCAGCACTAGAAGAAAAGACGGTTTTACAACCAGAAACAAATGAGGAGGAGGCTCCCTACCTCATCCAACCCCTGCCATGAAAGTTGTACCAAATTGTGAAGGGGGCGGATCTGGTATAATCTCTTTTTGGAGTCCTCCTCAACAAGAACAAAGAACTTCAAGCTGGGAAGATCTACATGTGGTGGTTTAAATCAAAGAATCTTCATCCACCAACAGATTATGGATAAAAGCTGGTACATCACTCTGGAGGCTGTAAAAGAAGCCAGGGCCCACCTGGGGGATCATATCATGATTTATCATTATATAATTTCAAGGAATTTAGATTTAAATTTCATTTCATTGGAAATAGTTTAGCTTTCATCCCTCCCTATTTTATTGAGTTTTAATGACATGATCTTTTTGAATAATTGATTTGTTTTCTTTTATAGGCTAATGATGGAAGAATGAAACCCAAAGCATTAGAGGAAGAGGACCAAATCATTATTTCAAAATGGAGTTAAATTTTAATGATTATCATTTAAACTCCTTACATTTTTTGGTCCAAAGCATATTTGGAGCTTTAATGAATATTCTTATTTCTATTCACACATCAATTGATTTTGAAAGAGTTGAAATGAATTTTTAAATAATGGATTTTAAATGAATGTTGATATGAATTCATTTCCCTTAAAATAGATTTTCAAGCATTTTAATGAGTTTGAATGATTTTTTAAATCCATGCCCACGAAAAAATGACTCAAAATATTTTTCCAATCTTATGAGTTATTCTAAACAACTTTTACATATTCTTCCAAATACCCAAACTTTCTTGAAGGGAAACATGAATTTTGTATGAGAACAAGAATTTGTGAATAATTCTCTTTTGAAGATTTATATTTCATGGAATGTATTTAAAATGATTGAGGCATCTCTTTGTCTAGCCATATTTTATCTTGAGACCGTCCTTTACTTTTATCCTTCGTAAGCCCTTAGATTCCATGAATTTCCTTATTGGTTTAAGACACATTACAAGCCAATTTTTCTTTACCTACCTGCACTTTTTTATTTTTGAATGGTTATTTCAAGTTTGAGTGTTGGGGAAGGGCCTTTCTTGTGTGTTCATTGGGATGTGTTTCTTTTATGGGTTGTGCGAGGTGTGTGTCAATACTTTGGGCAGTGAAAAGTATGAGAATTTGGCATGTGTCGTCATTTAATTGTTCTTTATTTGTTTCATCCATTTCTCCTTCAAAAAAGAAGAAAAAATGGATATGAGTTTGAATTCATCATTGTACGTTATTTTATGACCCATGTCCCTATAAAAATATAGGGTATTAATTTTCATTCATTCATTGTATTCAATTTTAGCTCATCCTCCATGGAAAAAAATAAATAAATAATGTTCTGACTTTCTGGAGCATTGAAAAAAAGGGAGGAAATAGATGATATCATTCATTGTAATCACTTCTTGGCTCATATACCATGTCATAAAAAGGGTTTGGTTTGGTTTTTCACATTTTCAAGTGGGATTGAGAGAAGAATTTCATCTGTTTTCCCTTCATTTAATCATGAATTGTACTTACAAGTTCATCCTCCTCTTTCTAGCTTGAAACATTGTCCTTAATTTCCTCACCAACCCTAAGCCACAGAATCATTTGAACCTTTAATTAAATCCCTCGTGATTAAATTAATTTTCATATTTCACGCTGTGGTGAAATGAGAGTTTTCACAAACCGATGGTGATACATACAATTTTCAACTATGAGTATAACTCTTGATTCAATTTCTATTGAGTGAAGAGTGACATAAAATTCAATGTGAGGTAGGTTGTGATTGGGCCATGGATTCATTTATTATGTTGAAAACATTTAATGATTTTAATGAACATGATATAGGCTTATTTTTCATATATGATACATGATGGAATTTTATTATGGATAATATCATTGATATTTTCTCATTTTTGATTGTTGTGTGGAATTTAATTTCAATGTATGATGATTGCCCATGAGTGAAATGTTTATGTGTGGTGGAGTGATGAATCTCTTATTTTCATATATTTTATATTATAAATCCATGTTTATAATCCCACCATAGTGTTATTATATGGGTAATTGTCACATTTTTAGGTTTTAGTGTTATTTTGAGCGTGAATGCAAAAAAGGCATAATTATTCAATTTTAACAGATTGGTATCACATGGGTATTTTGGTCATTAACCATTAAATATGTGTCCAAATTTTATGACTATAATTTTGGTAAAATACTTATTCTATTTCCTCCACTTTTTTCTTATGGACCAGCAGCTGATTCAGCCATCTAAATGGTCAAAAATTCATTGAAGTTGGACATTTTTTCGGGTAGAAAATGTGGACCCCACAACTGAAACTGAAACCAAAATTGGTCTAAACATATTTAAATGAGGTTTTTATACCTGGGATAGGATAAGTATAGATAGGAAAATCTATAAAACAAATTTGGGGATGTTTGGAAGTCCTTAAGGCAGCTATTAAACGACATTCTTTTGGAGGAACCATCCTGGAAGATTCGTCCATAAACAAAAACTGAGAATGGAAAATTCATAACATATTCATCGGGTGTCCAAATTAGATGATATATTGAGGAGAGACGGCCATGATATTTATAAACAACATTAATGAATGGTGGAACGCATGAAGATGTCCTTAATGGGTTCTACAACACATCAACTTATGGAGGACATAAATATACCTATAAAAGGAGGAGAGTTCCTCCTCCTCAAAGCATTAAATTATCCATCCATTCTATCAAGGCACCAATGAGGAGATCTCTACCAAGAGAGGACAACCACAAATCTTCCCCATTTTCATTTTTTATTTATTTATTTTATTTATTTTTGTTTTAGTTTTCAATTTTGATTTTGATTTCTAATAAAATTCATGCATTGTTTTCATTTCAGTGTCCACCCATCCCCCATGTTTTCTTCTTCATCTTTTCTCCTTCTTTACTTATTTTATTATTATCATACTATCCACCGTGACCTTGTACCCTCAAGAATGATGGGTTAACCCGATAATTGTCTAGGGGGAGGTATGTGTAAATTTCATTCATTCTGTGAATAAATTCCGATATTTTATTAAGTTTGTGAAGAGAAAGACTGATGTGCATGGGTGTGGAGATCGTCCACCATGACCCTGATATCAAACTCATTTCTATTGATTTGTTAAATATTTTCCCTCCCATCTACTGGATACAATATCTTCATATGATGGAGTTGAGCAATTCAGTGGTTGAAATGGCATACGATGGAGCCAGGTCTCGGAATATGTCACACTCTTGATCGTGGTGTGCTATCGACCTTGATTATAGGAGGAGGTGAAGTTAAGATTGCTAAATGCATTCAAGATTTCACACAAATAAATAAAATAATAGTAATTCATGAATGAGATCTCATAATTGAATTATCAAACTTAAATTAAATATCAACACGGAGAATGATGGAACACAAAAACCAACCCATAATGGCCAAGTTAATTCATCGTTAATTGAATTCTATCATTTCATGTTAGTTTTATATTTTATTTAAATTGAATTGCATTACATTACTAGATAAAATAAAAAACACATAAAAGAAGTAGTTTAGGTGAATTATACTAAGTGAGTGAACGATTGGGATAGATCCTCAAGTGAGACGACCCTGGTCAGCCTATATGTTGCACTAGGAAAAATTAAATTACTTTTTCCACGCCCTATGACAGGCGTGCGTCAAAACTCGCGCCGTTTCTGGGGAGCTAATCAGTTGTTTACTTTACTTTTTCTATTTTTAAATTTTAGATTGTTTCAATTTTTTTTAAAAAAAATCTGCAAAAAAAACTTTTTCCATCATGCATTCAAATTCAAATTATTAAGCATAGAACAATTACTCATAGGTGCAGAAAGAAGAAATGAACTATAATAAGGTGGCCCTCCAACAAAGAGATGAGTCACTAATGATAATGGTCTATCGAAAAGATAGAGGCATATCAACATGGATCTAACTAGAGGATTTGACGGCCATGGTCGATGAACTCCGAGCTGACTTAAAAAGATTTGAGGCCAAGAAGCAAGTGCCACTAGTATTCCATGATTTCACTGATGACATCCATGATGTTGAGGCCAAACTCGAAATGGAGGAGCCAAACTACCTACCTCAATATAGTGAATATCAACTCCAAGAGGAACTTTCAATTAAAGAGGAGATTAAAGTCGAACTAACTCGGGAAGATGATACAGTCCTAAAATCAACCTATTTTAATTTTATTGAAACTAATTTTAGTATCACCTATTATTGTTGTGAATTTTCAGATTTTTCCATCTCATATTACACCTTGGAGGATGATATGAAAAATGAAGCACCTTTTGAGGAACTCCTGGAGCTCCCTAAAGAAATTGAATATCTACTAGGGGATCCCCATAATGAAGAGATCCAAGTTGCTGAGCCTGAGGAAATAAGAAAGGAGGCTGAAGCCCCCATGAAGCCAGCACTAGAAGACAAGAAGGTTTCACAAGTAGAAGCAAATGAGGGGGAGGCTCCCTTCTTCATCCAACCCCCTCCATGAAAGCTGTACCAAATTGTGAAGGGGTGGATCTAGTATACTCTGTTTATGGATTCCTCCTAAACAAGAACAAATAACATCAACCTGGGAAGATCCACATGTGGTGGTTTAAATCATAGAAGCTTCATCCACCGACAGATTATGGATAAAAGCTGGTACTGCCCTCTGGAGGCTGTAAAATAAGCCAGGGCCCACCTGGGGGATCAAATCATGAATTATGTTTATATGATTTCTATGAATTTATATTTCAATTTCATTTCATTGGAAATAGTTTAGAATGTGGACGCTTCCTATTTTTTTATCTTTAATGACATGATCTTTGTGCTTAATTGAGTTTTTTTCTTTTATAGGTTCATTATGGAATAAGGAAACCCAAAGCATTAGTGGAAGAGGACCAAATAATTATTTCAAAAGGGAGTTTACATTTAATGATTTTCATTTAAACTCCTACCATTTTATGGTCCAAAGCATATTTTGAGATTTAATGAATATTCTTACCACTTTTCACACATCAATTGATTTTGAAAGAGTTGAAATTATTTTTGAATTAATGGATTTTAAATGATTGTTGATATGAATTCTTTTACCTTGAAATATATTTTCAAGTATTTTAATGAGTTTGAATGATTTTTGAAATACATTAACATGAAAAACTGACTCAAATTATTTTTCCAATCTTGTGAGTTATTCTATACAACTTTTACATATTATTCCTAATACCCACACTTTCTTGAGGGAAACTTGAATTTTGTGTGAGAACCAGAATTTGTGAATAATTCTCTTTTGATGCTTTAGATTTCATGGAATGTATTTAAAATGATTGAGGATTCTCTTTGGATAGCCACGTTTTATCTTGAGACCCACATTTACATTTATCCTTCATAAGCCCTTAGATGCCATGAATTGCCTTATAGGTTTAGGCCACATTACAAGCCAATTTTTCCTTACCTACCCGCACATTTATTATTTTTTCATGGTTATTTCATGTTTGAGTGTTGGGTAACGACCATTATTGTTCATTAATTGGGATGTGTTTCATTTATGGGAGGTGCGAGGTGTGTGTCAAAAATTTGGGCAGTGGACAATAAGAGAATTGGGCATGTGTCGTCATTTCATTGGGATTTATTTGTTTCATCCATTTCTCCTTCAAAAAAAATAAAAAAATGGAGATGAGTTTAAATTCATCATTTTACATTATTTTATGACCCATGTCCCTCTCAAAAATCAAGGGCATTAATTTTCATTCATTCATTTTATTCAATTTTAACTTATCCTCCATGAAAAAATAAATAAAGCTGTGCCTTTCTGAAGTATAGAAAAAAAGGGACAACATAGGTGATATCATTCATTATAATCACTTCTTCGCTCATGTAACGTCTCATAAAAAGGATGTGGTGTTGTTTTTCACATTTTAATGTGGGATTTAGAGAAGAATTTTTTGTGTTTTCCCTTCATTTAATCATTCATTGTATATAAAAGTCCATCATCCCCTTTCTAGCCTGAATCTTTTTCATTCATTTTTCCACCAACCCTAATCCATAGAATCATTTGAAACATTAATTAAATCCCTCATGAATAAATTCATTTTCATGTTTCACTCTAGGGATAAATGATAATTTTCACAAACCTCTGGTGATACATGAAATTTTCAAGTATGAGTATAACTCTTAATTCAATTTCTCTTGAGTGAAGGGTGATATAAAATTCAATGTGAGGTAGGTTGTGATTGGGCCATGGATTGATTTATTTGGTTGAATAAAATTGAAGGATTGAAATGAATATGGGAGAGGCTTGTTTTTCATATATGATACATGATGGACTTCTATTTTGGATAAGATCATTGATATTTTCTCATTTTTGATTGTTGTGTGGAATTTGATTTCAATGTAAGATGATTGCCCAGAAGTGAAATTTTTAAGTGTGGTGGAGTGATGAAGCTCATATTTTCATATATTTTATATTATGAATCACTTTTTATAATCCCACCCTAGTGTTTTTATATTGGTAATTGTCACATTTTTAGGTTTTAGTGTTATTTTGAGCGTAAATGAGAAAATGGCATAATTCTTCAATTTTAACAGATTGTTATCACATGGGTATTTTGGTCATTACCCATTAAATATATGTCAAAATTTTATGATTATAATTTTGGTAAAATCCTAATTCTATTTCCTCGACTTTTATTTTATGGACCAGGAGCTGATTCAGCCATCTAAATGGATAAAAAATTCATTGAAGTTGGACATTTTTTTTGGGCGGACATCATGGACCCCACAACATAATGGATACCAAAATCGGCCTAAACTTATGTAATGAGGTTTTTTCACCTGGGATAGGACAAGGATAGAGAGTAACATCTATAAAACAAATTTGGGGATGTTTGGAAGTCATTATGGCGGCCATTAAACGACATTTTTTTGGAGGAACCATCCTGGAAGCTTCATCCAGAAACAAAAACCAAGAATGGAAAATTCATAACTTCTTCATCCAGTGTCAAAATTAGATTAAATTTTTAGGATACATGTCCATGATATTTATAAACAACATTAATTAAGGGTGTAACACGTGAAGATGTCCTCAATGGGTTCTATAACACGTCGACTTTTGGAGGACAGAAATATGCCTATAAAAGGTGGAGAGATCATCCTCCTCAAAGCATCCCATTCTCCATCCATTACATCAAGGCACCAATGAGGAGATCTACAACAAGATATTAAAGCCACAAATCTACCCCATTTTCATTTTTTATTTACGTCTTTTATTTATTTTTGTTCTATTTTTCAATTGTAATTTAGATTTCTAATAAAATTCATGCATTGTTTTCATTTTTGTATCCACCCATCCACCCTGTTTTCTTCATCATCTTTTATCCTTCTTTTCTCCTTTTATTCTTATCATATTATCCACCATGACCTCGTACCCTCAAAAATTAGGGGTTAACACGATACTTGGCTTGGGGGAGCTATGTAGAAATTTCATTCATTCTGTGATTAAATTCTGATATTTTATTAAGTTTCTGAAGAGCAAGAGTGATATGCACGGGTGTGGGGACCATCCGCCATGAAAATGATCTCAAACTCATTTATATACTTTTATTAGATATTTTCCCTCCCTTATACTAGATACAAGCTCTTCATATGATGGATTTTATCCATTCAGTGGTTTAAATGGAATAAGATGGAGCCAGGTCATGGAAGATATCACACTCTCGATCGTGGTGTGCTATCAACCATGATTATAGGAGGAGGTGAAGTTAAGACTGCAAAATTCATTCAATATTTCACACCAATAAATAAAATAATATTAATTCGTGAATGAGATCTCATAATTGAGTTATCAAACTTAAATTAAATACCAACAAGGAGAATGATAGAACCCACAAACCAACCCATAATGGCCATGTTCATTCTTCATTAATTGAATTCCGTCATTGCATGTTATTTTTATCATTTATTTAAATTTAATTGCATTACATTTCTAGATTAAATAAGAATCACCAAAAATAAGTAGTTTAGGTGAATTAGATTAAGTGAGTGAATGATTGAGAAAGATCCTCAAGTGAGACGACCCTGGTCAGCCTATATGCTGCACTAGGAAAAATTAAATTTCTTTTTCCACACCCTAAGACAGGTGTGCCTCAAAACTAGCACCGTTTCTAGGGATCTAATTAGTTCTTTACTTTCATTTTTCAATTTTCAAATTTTATATTGTTTCAATTTTTTTATTAATTTGAAAAAAAAAACTTTTTCCATGATGCATTCAAATTCAAATTATTCGGCATGGAACAATTACTCACAGGTGTAGGAGGAAGAAACGAACTATACTGAGGAGGACCTCCAATAAATATATGAGGCCCTGATAATAATGGTCTAGAAAAAATAAAGAGGCATAGAAACATGTATCTCACTAGAGGATTTGACGGCCATGGTCGATGAACTCCAAGCTGACTTAAAAAGATTTGAGGCCAAGAAGCAAGTACCACTAGTCTTCCCAGATTTGACCGAAGACATCCATGATGTTGAGGCCAAACTCGAAATGGAGGAGCCAGACTACCTACCTCAATCTATTGAATATCAACTCCGAGAGGCACTTTCAATTAAAGAGGAGATTAAAGTCAAACTGACTCAGGGAGATGAAACAATCTTAAACTCAAATTCTTTTAATTTTATTGAAACTAATTTGAGTATCACCACTTATGGTTTTGAATTTTCAGATTTTTCCGTCTCTTATTACACCTTGGAGGATGATGTGAAAAATGAAGCACCTGTTGAGGAAATCCTGGAGCTCCCTAAAGACATTGAATATCTACTAGATGATCCCTATCATGAAGAGATCCAAGTTGCTGAGCCTGAGGAAATCAGACAGGAGGCTAAATCCCCCATGAAGCTAGCACTGGAAGACAAGAAGGTTTCACACATAGCAGCAAATGAGGAGGAGGCCCCCTACTTCATCCAACCCCCTTCATGAAATCTATACCAAATTATGAAGGGGGAGGATCTGGTATAATCTTTTCATGGAGTCCTCCTCAACAAGAACAATTAACTTCAAGATGGGAAGATCCACATGTGGTGGTTTAAATCATAGAAGCTTCATCGACCAACATGTTATGGATAAAAGCTAGTACTTCCCTCTGGAGGATGTAAAAGAAGCCAGGGCCCACCTGGGGGATCATATCATGATTTATCTTTATATGCTTTCCAGGAATTTAGATTTCAATTTCATTTCATTGGAAATAGTTTACTATGTGGCCCCTCCCTATCTTTTTTAGCATTAATGACTAGATCATTGTGATTAATTAATTTGTTTTCATTTATAGGTTCATGATGGCAGAAGGAAACAAAAATCATTAGAGGAAGAGGACCAAATCATTATTTCAAAAGGGAGTTAACTTTTTATGATTATCATTTAAAATCCTGTCATTTTATGGTCCAAAACATATTTTGAGATTTAATTAATGTTCTTATCACTTTTCACACAACAATTGATTTTTAAAGAGTTGAAATAATTTTTGAAATAATGGATTTTAAATGATTGTCGATATGAATTCTTTTCCCTTGAAATAGATTTTCAAGCATTTTAATGAGTTTGAATGATTTTCGAAATCCATGCCCATGAAACACGGACTCAAAATATATTTCCATTCTTGTGAGGTATTCTAAACCACTTTTACATATTCTTCATAATACCCACACGTTCCTGAGGGAAACTTCAATTTTGTTTGAGAACTACATTTTGTGAATAATTCTCTTTTGAAGCATTGGATTTCATGGAATGTATTTAAAATTATTGAGGCAACTCTTTGGATAGCCACATTTTATCTTGAGACTCACCTTTATATTTATCCTTCGTATGCCCTTAGATACCATGAATAACCTTATAGGTTTAAGCCACATTACAAGCCAATTTTTCCATACCTACCCGCACTATTAGTATTTTTGCATGGTTATTTCATGTTTGAGTGTGGTTGAAGGGCCTTTTGTGTGCATTCATTAGGATGTGTATCATTTATGGGTGGTTCCAGGTGTGTGTCAAAACTTTGGGCAGTGTACAATAAGAGAATTGGTCATGTGTCTTCATTTCATTGTACTTTATTTGTTTCATCCATTTATCCTTCAAGAAAAAGAAAAAAAAAGAAGTTGATTTTTAATTCCTCATTGTACTTTATTTTATGACTCATGTACCTCTCAAAAATCAAGGGCATGAATTTTCATTCATTCATTGTATTCAATTTTCATCTCATCCTCCATGAAAAATAAATAAATAAAGTTGTGCCTTTCTGGAACTTTGACAAAAAAGTGAGAAAATAGATGATATCATCCATTATAATCACATCATGTCTCATGTACCATGTCAAAAAAAATGGGTGGTGTTATTTTTCACATTTTCAATTGGTATTGAGAGAAGAATTTCGTGTGTTTTCCCTTGATTTAATCATGAATTTAACTTAATAGTCCATCCTTCTCTTTCTAGCCTGAAACTTTTTCATTCATTTTCCCTCCAACCCTAAGACACAGAATCATTTGAATCATTAATTAAATCTCTCTTGATTAAATTCATTTTCATGTTTCACGTTGTGGAGAAATGATAATTTTCACAAACCGATGGTGATACATGCAATTTTCAAGTATGAGTATAACTTTAGATTCAATTTCTCTTTAGTGAAGAGTGACATAAAATTCAATGTTTGGTAGGTTTTGATTATGCTCTAGATTGATTTATTAGGTTGAAAAAATTTTAATAATTTAAATGAAAATGATAGGGGTTGTTTTTAATATATGATACATTATGGACTTCTATTTTGGATAAGATCATTGATATTTTCTCATTTTCGATTGTTGTGTGGAATTTGATGTGGACGTATGATGATTGCCCATGAGTGCAATGTTTAAGTGTGGGGAGTGAGAAAGCTAATGTTTTCATATATTTTATATTATAAATCATTGTTTATAATCCCACCATAGTGTTATTATATGGGTCATTGTCACGTTTTTATGTTTTAGTGTTATTTTGAGCGTAAATGCAAAAATGGCCTAATTATGTAATTTTAACATATTGTTATCACATATGTATTTTGGACATTCCCTATTAAATATATTTCCTAATTTTATGATTAAATTTTTTTAGGAATCTTTATTTTATTTCCTCCACTTTTGTCTGCTGGACCAAGAGCTAATTCGGCCATCTAGATGGTCTAAAAAGTTATTGAAGTTGGACATTTTTCCTAGAAGACAGTGTGGACCCCACAACTGTAACAGAACGCAAAATTGGCCTAAACATATCCCAATGAGGTGTTTCTACCTGGGATACCACGCTGATAGAAATTGCCAGCTCTAAAACAAATTTGGGGATGTTTGGAAATCATTAAGGCGACCATTAAATGACATACTTTTGGAGGAAACATCCTGGAATCTTCATCCAGAAACAGAAACCGAGAATGAAAAACTCATAACATCTTCATCTGGTGCCTAAATTAGATAAACAGTTGTGGAGAGATGTCCAAGATATTTATTAGCTACATTAATGAAGTTTGGAACGAGTGACGAGGTCCTTAATGGGGTCTATAATGCGTCGACATTGTGAGGTTGGAAATCTGCCTATAAAAGGAGGACAACTCCTCTTCCTCAAAGCATCTCATTCTCCATAAATTCTATCAAGCCACCAAGGAGGAGATCTTCAATATGGGAGTCCAGACACATATCTTCCCCATTTTAATTTTTTTATATATTTATTTTATTTATTTTTGTTTTGTTTTCAATTCTAATTTAGATTTCTAATAAAATTCATGCATTGTTTTAATTTCTGTGTCCACCCATCCACCCTGTTTTATTCTTCACCTTTTTTACTTCTTTTCATTGTTTATTCGTATCATATTGTCCACCGTGACCTCATAACCTCAAAAATATGGGGTTAAACGGAGACTTGTCTCGGGGGAGGTATGTGGAAATTTCATTTATTATGTGCTTATATTCTGATATTTTATTATGTTTGTGATGAGAAAGAGTGATGTGCACAGGTGTGGCGATCGTCCACCATGACACTACTCTCAAACTCATTTCTATTATTTTATTAAATATTTTCCCTCCCTTATACTGGATACAAGCTCTTCATACGATGGAGTTGATCCATTTAGTGGTTGAAATGGCATACAATGGAAATAGGTCTTCGAAGATGTCACACTCTCGATCGAGGTGTCTTATAAACCTTGATTATAGGAGGAGGTGAAGATAATATTACTAAATGAAATCATGATTTCACACCAATAAATAAAAGAATAGTAATTCATGAATGAGATCTCATAATTGGATTATCAAACTTAAATTAATTACCAACATGGAGAATGATGGAACCCACAAACCAACCCATAAAGGCCATGTTATTTCTTCATTAATTGCATTCTATCAATGCATGTTAGTTTTACCTTTTACTTAAATTTAATTGCATTATATTCCTAGATTAAATAAAAATCACAAAAAATAAGTAGTTTAGTTGAATTAGATTAAGTGAGTGAACGATTGAGAAATCTCCTCAAGTGAGACGACCCTGGTCAGCCTCTATGCTGCACTAGGAAAAATTAAATTTCATTTTCAATGCCCTACGATAGGCATCTGTCAAGTGGTGTTCATGGAATTTGAATTGTTAATTTTAGTGAAAAGTGATACTTGTCCTGGTATGGTAATAAGGAGTTATGGGACCCTTGGTCGGTATGGTAAGGGGTGTTGGTTATGCTTGTATTATTTCATAGGATTTTTATTAGGAACATGATAAGATGTAATATATATATATATATATATATATTCCTATGCCATGATATTAAAATTTACTAGGTTATGTGAATGTTTTTGTACCATGTGATATATATATGTGTGTGCATGTGTGTGTGTGTGGACTGGCACTTATAGTAGCAGGAAGGGATGGTGACATGGGGTGATGTTGATCATCTGGATGGGAGATGAGGTCATCCGTTTGAGGTGATGTGGTTTATCAGGACATGACCCTGGTAATTATCAATAATTGGCTCTACTGAGGGAAGGTAAGGAGTCCAAGAGTCAAGGATATCTCACGAAATTATTTCCGTCGGGAAGGATATGGGTAGTGAGATCATGAATCCTTTAACTGCTTTCCATATCTATTTTTTATATAATTTATACATTATTTGTGATTTTTTACCATGTTACGGTATTCAGTGGGATGTCACCAAGCCTACTCAAGTAGAGAATCATTCAGGTGACAGTTTAGTTCCATATAAGAATAAGAATTTTGAGACCCCTGGGGGTCATACAGAGTATGTACAGGCTCAGGCATAAGTTTTAGTGCAGGAAGGGAATCCTCCATAGTTGACCATATTTGGGATTTTGATGGGTGTGATGCTCAGAGAGAGACTAATACTTGTCATCCTAGGTATAGATAGGGAATATCATAGAGGATACCCATTCATGTTGTATCTGACTTGATATTTTTAGTCATACCACTCGCTGATTCATTAGTGATGGGAGGTCCACATAGGGCTGATAATTGGATTGAGACCATGAAGAAGATTTTCGAGTAACAAGAGATGCCTCTAGAGAGGAGGGTGAAAAATGAAATGTATATTCTCAAATGACATGCTCAACACTTGTGGGATGCGATGGTTCTAGTAGGGAGACACGAGGGGCTATACTGGAATAAACATGAGGATAAGATCTATGAGAACTTATTCCATCATTTATTGAGGGTGAAGATATATTTGTATTTAATGAGTCTACATTAGGATGGGATGTCCTTCATGAAATATTCAGAAATGTTGGTTGAATTTTATCTCATCGAACCCCGAATAGGGAGTGATTAATCCTTGAGGGTGAGGTGTTTCTAGGATGGTTTATAGAATTCCATTTGGGAGTTGGTGAGCATACTTAGGTCAACATCATTCTCACAGGTGTTGAATTAGGATCTCATAGCCAAAGGTAACATAAAGGACTAGTCTTACTCAATTCGTTTGAAATCTTTATGTTATTTTAGAGGAGACACGTCAGATGGTACAAATTGAGTCTAGGATTACTTCCAGTAAGGTAGTCAGTCCAAGGAAAAGCCATACCAAATCTAAGATGATATTCAATGGTGTGATTCATGTGTGGGAAACTATGACATGTTCAGACTTAGTGCATGCAGCCTCCAAAGGAGTGTCAGACATGTGCATAGGTTAGGAATCTCGATAGGTATTGTCGGAATCCTTCTTGGATAGATGAAATACAAGGACTATGGTATATTCACATTTTGGATATCAGACTGGGAGTGGTACAAGGTGGTGGTATCATAGCTTTAGCTACATTAAGATGTCGTGGAAGGGATAGTGGGACCTAGTAGTGGGGTCAGTGGTTGGTGGCTACTGAAAAAACACTGGGAGGTTAGAAATAAGGCAGCCAGGCTTTAGGCTTTGTGCATTTCATGGGGCTTTCATTGTTAGAGTATGTTGGTGAGTTGAAGACTATTAGTGGTAATACATAGTCATGACCAGAGTTATTTTCTGTTTTATTTTGGCATGGAAATTTAATTCATTTCCATTTTGAGTGCTTGAGGTGAATAGGTAATGTGTATTAACTAACCAAATGCTGGTTAGTAAGTTCGAATCAGCTCAGATGCATTATATATACATATATAAGGTTTCTGGCACCGGGTTTCACGTAGGAGCATCATTGGATGCTTGATTATAGAGGTACATTGGCATAAGGGATCAATGGGATGCATTTTATTACAGGTGTTTTGGAATCTGTGCATCATTATGATGTTGTAATTGATTAGGGTGTGAGGTATCGGGTTTGATGTTGATCATCAGATGATATATTGGACCCCATTGGTTCCATGTGAGTAATGGGAATGTCGTGGGCATCGATTTGATGTGGGATTCTGATGGGTTTCGAGTATGACATGGGAGCACCTAAGGAGGAGCATGAGTGACAGTATATAATTGGAGTAATTTTAATTCTAGGAAATGGTTGGAGGAAAACATTCTTGATTTGAGTTTGGGTTGGGATGGGACTAGGGGTAGGTAACTCTAAATGTGGGGATCCCCAATTATGTAGTTGACATATTCCCTTATGACCGGGGTAGTATGGATCTTTTTAAATGGGATAGGTATGTTTTGTACCATCTTTAGGGTTTGTTTTATAGATCAAGGATGAGTATGCTAAGGTGGGAAGATAGTAATGTCCTTGGTATTTTGAGTGGATCAAAATCCATTCTCTTTTTGATTTTTTTTGGAACTGGTAGGTATGCCAATTTATTTTTCGATCATCAAAACCTAAATCCATGTTTTTTTACATCCCAATCACTTTTTTCAGGATGGGTTAAAAGTCTTGGGATGTTTTTTAGGTGTGAAGATGGTTTTTGGGTGCATTGAGGGCCCAAAGGCCATGTTTTAGATGTTTCAGTTTGAGGCACGCAGTTTGGGTAAACCGTGTGGCCTCTTAGGGCACACCATATAGCCTAACTTTTTACATCCACAAGGACTGGAAAACCATGTGGGTTGGGGTGCACAAATGTGTGTAAACCTCTGTATTTTTTCTAAGGGATTTTATATGTATTTTCCATGGCTAGGGAAACCCATAATAAAGCCACACTAGTATTTCCATTTAGGATGTACCTCTTTATTTTATATCGCACGGTTTCAGCACGGTTTAGTAAATAATATGAGCCAACCATGTGGCCATTAAAAGGTTTTAATTTTATGTTTTTACACACATCCATTTTTCTTATTTTACATTTTATTTCTCCCCTCTTGGTCACGTGTATCAGTAGGGGGCTCCCAATTTCTTCCTCTAATAGGGTGTGAACCATCTCGATCATCTGGACTCTATTTTGATCATTTTTTCACACATTTAACCAATTTTGGTGAGTCTCTTCTCTCCCTTGCTTCACATTTCCTTTACTCTAACTTCACAGACTGCTAAATCCATTTGAGTGATTTTTTCCAATTTTTAGGGAGTTCGACAAAAATGATGATTTCCGCCAAATCAGTCTGAGTTAGAGGCTAAGATCAGACATTCCTACAACTAGGAATTCAAGGTAAGTGGTTTATACCTTTCTTTGTTATTTTATTATCATTTGGGTGGTGTGGATTTCATCATGTTCTTGTGTTTCCTATGCGAGGCCATTAAATTAATGCTTATATTTTTATTTATTGAGTTTATCATATGTGATATATTTCGGTATTCCCTAACCATGTTTAATCATGTGAGGTCGGGTTAGAGGCCTTTCACCTCTTGGGTAGTTTGTTCAGGGATAGTCTTTATATCAATTTGGTTGCTGTTTAAAATTGAATTGTTTTATCTATTTGGTTTCTCAATTCAATCATATTAAATTGAATTATATAAATGTGAAATTATTATGATGTACTAATGGGTTCCAATAGAATTTTATGGGAATGGCTGGAGGATTAAGATAGTTATGGCTATCAGTTGAGGTGATGTGATCATCCGGATGGGATTCCCTAAAGTACTGGGATGGTATTAAACATAATTGGGGTGACTCATTCATAGGATGAGGTGGATAGGCCTTCTAGTTAAGGGAATGTCCCATGTTATTGGATGGAATGACCATCATATTTGATCGATGTGGTCATAGGGTAATAAGATTTTGGGATTGGTGTATATTAGTTTCAAATTTAGTGATTTTCGCTCTCCTCTATTGGCCAAACCACCATTTGGAGTCGTGTGCTCGCAGTTTGACATAGTGACGATGTTGTTTTGACAAATAGTGTGGTAAAAATACCCCAGTAGTACATCATAGGTAATTATTTTGGGGGTTCTTGTCAAATAAATCCATGGGGATGGTGAGGATCCATTGAGTGAAAGTGTTGAGAATGTTGATTTGTGGCTGAGTCCTACCATTGTTGAGGCCGTTAGGCCCGGGTAATTTTGGAGAATAGGCATCTTCATTCTCTCGGATGTTGTGCTTTGATCCATTGATGATTTTACATGAGGATAGATATCACTACACCTATGGAAGTCACACATCGATCCAACAAGTGCTTTAGAGTAGGGGTCCAAGAGACCAGATTAGAATCGTTGGGTGTTACTTTGAGACTTCGGTGATGTCATATAGACATGAGGTGTCATGAGGCATGTGGTGTCGGGTGACATTAAAGGTAGAAGCTGAGGGATCAACTAGTCTTTTTCTATATCAGGGGTTGCCTTGGGCTTTGGCTAAGGGACCAATCCGATGAGAGTTTCTGGCATTGGCTAAGGAATGTGATAGATTCTTGTATGTTATTGATCTTCAAGGAAGCTTATGTTTTCATTATTCTTGTGAAGGTGCTTATTTATTTTTAGTATAAACGTTGTTAATCATAAATGTATTATCCGCACATGTGGGTGGTACCCTACTAAGACTCATTCGCACACCCTACATAGGAACTTCTGGACACATGTAGACTTTATGATTTTATGTTTAGGTAAAGGAATGGGTTTAGGAGATAGATACTAGTATCCATCAGCATAGGATGAATGACATGGGACAATTGGTCATTCCTTAGCTATAGTTTACTTTTGAGTTTTCCTTTCTATTTTAGCATGATTATATGTATGTTTGTATTGTGATCATTCATCGGTGACCCCTTCTAGATATTGCAATGTATGAACCGGATATATTTTGGCACTATGCTAATTTTTTTGTTATAGGTAGATTTATTTTCAACTTTGGTTGACAGAGTTTGTCATTCCATTTATAAGGATGAGACTGATTTGAAATTTTAAAATGGAAATACGTCCCAGTTCAATATGAATTTCAAGAAGACATTCCATGAATCCTTGAACTACAAAAGATCTTTGACTTGATACTTATGTTATGATCATGGGAATGATGAAAATTACAATAATATGAACTATCAACATTTGCAATCCATTGTTCATGATGTGTACAATGTAAAAAATATGGTACATGTTAAATGAATTGCTCTAATAAATTCAATATAGATCATGATGGGCATTGGATATTCCTATTCCTACCAATTGGATCCTCATGGGTTTGGAAAGAAGCATGTTGCGACGTATTAGGATTTTCCATCAGCTGTGGATGGTGGGATTGTCGATGGGTTTCTCAATCTGATAATGTCTTGTCCAACTATGATGGTTAAAGAGAAAATAAAAATTCTTGACCGATGAAAATCCACTAACAATAAGAATATGTAATCTTCCATAGACACATTTGTTTCTTCTAATGATATTGAAAATGATGTGGGTCATAATAATTTTTGTGGAACCTCCCTAACTTCATTCACGAGGAAATATGCTAACATTAATGTGGAGAAGTATGAAAAAGGTAAACCACCACATGATGATGTTTCTCTTGATTCAGATAACAATGAACAATCATATTTGGAAGCAGCAATTCAAAATTTGGTTGACTTAAAACTGTTGGAAGAACAAATCATAGCTACTTCAAAAAGGAAGGGATAATAAAAGCCAGTTGTGGTATCCTACCAATCTTCTAATAAGTCTTTTGTGAGATATTTTGATCTTCCCAGCACCTCTCAACACCCCTCTTATACGGTAGTCTATGGAATTTATAGTATAGAAGGTTAGACAGTGTCTTCATCCATGTTATTGAATGAAGAGGTCTTCTAATTGGTTTTTATTTAGGATTTCTAGACATATTTCCTATAATATTGGTTAATCTTATCCTAATGTTATTTTAGGTGATGTGGATTTGGCACCCTCAGTTATTCCTCTTTAGATAGAGCCTCCTTCAAGCTCTCCCAACTATATGATGTTTGTTTATGCACTGTCAGGTGAACCTGATAGTAATATAGAAAATGTCCAAGAATAATAAATACCCTGAATAGTGTAGGTACCAACTTCTAACCTCTTTGATGGTCTTGATCGACACTGTAATGTTATATTCTCCTGTCCATTGGATGAGGGTACCTTAGAATCCAATGTTAAAGTATCAGAAGAATTTTTAGGCGAAGTGAAAACCCACACTGACAAATTCACTTATAACACCATGATTAATTATACATCATAGAGGGTGGAGTCTCAATCAGATGTGTGGAGTATATATATGGTGAGTGGTGACATCGAAGACCTCTTGTAAATAGAAAGGACTTGTAGGATAGGTCGACACCCCTACGGATGAGGCCATATGCATTAAAGAGCTACTTGGAAAGAAATTCATCATGATGAGTGAAGGATTGAAGCTAAGATCAAAGAAAATCTCAGTTTATGACTTCTTTTTCCTTTTTCATGAGGAATGTTTTTCCAGGTCTGACCCCATATTTCACCTTATGTTTTTCTATTTTTAATAAAGTATTTTTCACTATCATTTCAAAAAATATATTTAAATAATTATTATTTAAAAACTATTCATCATCCATAATTAGTTAGTTATTTATTAATAGTATTAAAAAATATGAATAATAAATTATTATTTAGTTGTTATTATTATATATTATTAATTAAATTTCAATTAACATTTATTAATAATTAATTTCTATTTTTTAATAGTAATATATTATTAAAAATATTGCACATGAAAGGGTAACTTGAATCCCACAATGGATATCTATTCTGATTTCAAAAGAAATACCCCTTATAAAAGGGATGTTTGGTTGAGGATTTCTATCATAATACAAACTATTTTTATAGCATTAATGTTAAATATTTAATATTAGATAATTTTTAATAAAGAAATTGTTTTATATATATATAAACAAAATAATTTATAAATAATAACTTCAAATATACTGACACGTATATTTTAAAATGTGTTTTTTAATTTCAGAAAAGATGTTTTGTGACTTAACATCTCTTCCTAGAGATTTCTGAAAAAGTAACTACGTTCATAAAATACTTTTACCTCCAGCAAAAAAATCCTAAGGTGCTAGGGGATTAAAAACATTGAATCATATTAATTTTAAAAAACAACCATGGTTTATTTTAATTTGTTTAATTTTCTGAAAAAATAATATAAAAACCATAATATTTATGCTTCTACTATTCATGAAGACAAATCAAAGGGGTACAGGGATGCAGTACTGGGCATGTTTTCTCAGAAAATAATATTAGGGATTGACAAAAATTAATCAAGGATCTAAATTATCAGATGGTGATATGGTATACAATGAAAATAGTACACAATTATAATGATGTGTACCTGTTATTTATGTTTTGAATCCACATATCTAATTATTCAATGTTTTTATGAAGACATTATATATCAATTTATGCTATCATATACATTATGCTTATTCTTTAAAAGAAATGGATAAATAAATAAAAGACTTACAAATAATGGTTTACTAATTTCATTATATTAAACCATATTGAAACTGCCACAAGCACAACACACTGTCAGTAAAAAATACAGTAATTAAAGGGGGTGATTTTTGAGATTAGAGGGGGTTATAAGCCCCTATAAATAAATTACAAGTTGTTATGAGAAATTTCTGCTAATGTTCTTGTTGTATCTTGTTAGTGGTGGTTTTGATGATCCACTGGTTAGGTAAGGTGGAATTTAGTAGCTGTTATTTAGAGGTGGTTTAATTTCACTCTAATTCTAATACAAATTTTATAGAATTTGGTCAATTATGGGTAGTTTAAACTACCCATAATTCATTTACAATTTTAGGGGTTATTGGAAACTACCCTTGAATGATTATTAAGCAAAAATTTAGGGATTGTATTAAATTGCCCATAGTTTTCATAATCAATGCATTTCATAGAGTGATTTTTAACCTCCTCCAATTCCTTTACAAATTTATGGGTGGTTCGAACCTCACCTGAATGAATTTTAATCACATATTTGGGGATGCTTCTAAACCACCCCTATATTTTTATTATGTTCCCCAATGGTGCCCCCTTCCCCCTTTTCCCCACAGCCTATACGTACAGTCCCACCCCTGAACCCTCCCCCTCTTTGTACATGCATGTTGGTCCCCACCCTACCCTACATATAACCCCCATGTTTGCATCCACACACACACAAACACCCCCCATTGAAAACCAACCCCATGGGGTTTTGAACCTACATTTCATGGATAAAACTGCTACATCCCTACCATGCCACTATTATTAATTTTCTACTTGTTTTATAAATATTATTTTATGTATATATATATTTTTTATTAATGTAATTATTACTTGAATAATATATTTATATACATTAAATATATAACAGATATATGAATTTATATAAATTAATGTATTCATTTAAAAAACATTAATGAGTATATATATTTATAAATTGATTTATTTATAATGAATTTATATTATATTATGTTTAGACATTCATATAATGTATATATTTATATGTGTACGTTAGTATTAATGCATTTATTTAAATACATATATTTATATAAATATAAATATAAATATATATAAATATATATAAATATATATATGTAAATATATTTTTTACTTATATTGGTAACTCTATTTATGTGATGTATATACACATATATTGATGTAAATAATTTATATAATTAAATACTTATTTATATATTGTATGCATGTTTTTATATAGATAATATTTATTTTTATATAAATACAAATACATATTATATATTTTATAAATACATTTGTAAGTATACAATTGTATAAATTATATATATATATATATAATATTTATATTATGTATATACATATTTTATAGTAAAATATATATATAGATAATTTTTTTGAATATTTATATATAAATATAATTCAAATCTAAAAATATATTGTTTACATATATACATATATCAATACATATATTTATATTTTTATATATATATTTATATTGTGTAAACATATATATATTTAATATATACTTATCTATATATTAAGATTTATTTATTTATTTATTTGTAAAATTATATTTACATATATGTAATGTATTTATATATTTAATAATATGATATATATATATAATATACATAATATAATCATATAATATAAATATATATAGATTTATTTATTTAATATAATATTATATATATTTATATAATTATTTGTATATACTAACATTTATGTTTTTATTTATATTTTTATTTTTTTAATGTATTTATACAATTATTTTTATAATATGTTAATAATTTATTTAAATACATTTATATAATTTCTTTATAAGACACCTAAACACACATTATATAATTTAATATATTCCAAAAAGAATAAAAAATATTAGAGGGGGTTAAAAGCCCATATAATCATAAAAACTAGAAGAGGATACGAACCCCCTCAAATTATATGCCAGTGTGTGTGAGTATATTTATAATCTATTATTATTATTATTATTATTATTATTATTATTATTATTATTATAAAAACTACAAGAGTTTTTATATGATACATTATTTAAATGTATTATATTTATGTATATATTTATGTAATATATTTATTCTTTTATACTTTAATTATTATTATATGAAATAAATATATATATATATATATAGCACCTCTAAAAATTCAATCAAATATATAGCACAAGAAATTATCAAATTAGTGAAGGTTTTGGAATAAATGCATCTAAAATCAAAAAAAAATATTAAAAAAATAATCATATAATTTTTTAGGGGGTTATGAACTACCTCTAATTTTGATGATTAGTAAAGGTTTTGAATAAACCCATCTAATTTATATTGAATATGAATTTGAAGGGGTTTTTCATTACCCCAATAAAAATTCACTGATAATCATCTGTTTTTATATAGTGCATATCAACCACTAGATGGAGAAAAAATTTAGATATGGAAAACTAGATTTGAATATAGACCATTCATTAACTACAATAAATGATTCCATCGATCATGAATCACTTAATTAAAAAACACAAAATTAAATATTCTTGAATGTGAAGCATTCGAAGAATCAATACATTAATTTATAAATATATAGAAGTTGAAACATCAATTCATGTATGTGTTAAATTGGTGTATTTAATTGTTACATTAAATTATTTATATCAAATTAATTAATTAATAAAATATAAAATTTATTTCTAACATTATCCCACTAGGGTTTCATTAATTAATTAAAATAAATAAATTTATTAATTAAAAAAGCTTATTATAATCCAATGTATGATATTTTGAAAATACATAAATAATATCTGATTGAAACATTATTAATAATATTGTTATTACTCATAAAAAATTGATTACAAAATAAATTATTATATTTAATAAGATATGTAATCCCAATAACGGACCAAGCAACATAAAATTAATTAATAAATACGATATTCAAAATGACACCATAAATAAATATCTCTTAAATAAAAATTTCATTTATAGAGTGTTTCAAACTACCAATAATCCAATACATCAAAATAACTTAACCAAATCCATATTGATAAAATTACTATGATAAACCCCAATATTTATGTTTTTGGTTAGTGGTTCAGCCAGTATACTCTCTATATAAAGATGTTCAATTTTATTTCATGACTCTAAAAAGTATTTTATATCAAAATGCATCGAACAAGAATCAAATATTTTTTTTAAGATAATTTCAAAGCATCAGTATTGTTTCAATACATCACAAGTGGCCTTCATATGTTTTCAATCAAATGACCAAATACTATTTTTAAATTGTATAAGTCGCTGCAAGTATCCATTTGACTGTCTTCTAAGAAATAGCCCTTCCAGTCAGCAGAAAAATATCCAGAAGTATGTTTTTACTCATTGGGGAACCCAATAAAATTAGAGTAAAAAAATAACCAAATACTTGATCCTAATCATACATCACATAAGTAAACATATAATTATTTTAGTTACCTGGAAATATCTGAAGTCCTTTTCAAATACTTTTTATGGGAAAAAAATTTATAACTCAAGTATATCCCCAAATCATTATCAACAAAATCAATATCCTAGAAAATAGTAGTTTGAGCATATATAAAATTACTAAATTGAGGAATCATATGGGACATTTTTTTTACCTCATTTCTATACATAATAAATTAGTTTATTATATGTGGAGAAAGAATTTTTGTTAATAATATAGAAGATATTTTCAATAAATCCTCTCTGAGACAATAGAAGAATACCACATGACCCATCACATCGAATATGGATGCCTAAAAAACAACCAACATGTATTTCACATCAAAGTGGTCATTAATTTTGTCTCCCCAAAAATTTTAACATAATTATGAGCCATAAGTATTTCATCGATACACAAAAATTAAAATTAATTCCACTAGTATTGAATCAAATTAACTAATAACTCCACATATCATTCTTTATCCACCACTAGATTTTATAAATGCTAAACATAATGTGCTGATAAAAGGGTTAACTTTAATAGTTCTAGATAAGACCACTAATAAATGTAACTTTTTCATCACTAAAAAATGATAATAAAAGTATGCCCTTTATCAATGCGTTGTTATCACTCACAAAGGTGTGTCATTATTATTTATTTTCTTAATGTTGATAGAAGATTTTAATAAAAAAATATTATTAATATATATATATATAATTATCTTATTTATAATAATGATTATTTATATACATTAATTACAAAATGCATATATATTATTAATAAAAATATGACATAATAATATATATTTTTAATAACTAAAACAACAATATAAATATAATTGTGGTGTTGTTAATATGTGATATTTGAACTTATATATTTATATCGATGTCTATGTACATATGTCGATATAAATTACATTGTGTGTGTGTGTGTTTTGTGTATGTCAATATGTAAATGTTTGTGTATAGATGTATGTATGTGTATATATATGTGAACATGTATGTGGGATGTATATATATATATAGAGAGAACATGTACATGTGTATGCATGGAATGTACTAATTTCACATTTCATGTATATTTTTTTCATTTTTGATAGGATATTTTTAGAATTTATTTATTTTTATACATGTTTTAATTTTACTAAGTACTATTTTTAATATGGTTTTAATTTCTATGATTATTATTTCGTCAATTTTATTTATGTAGTTTTAATATTTTTAAAATGATGGAAATTTTTATATTTAGGTTACTTAAATGAGTTTTTTAACATTTCCTTCATTTCTAAAATTGTTTACAATTCATGTATTTATTTTTATATCAATTACTTTTTTAAAATAGTTCTATCTATTAAATTATATTTTTTTGTTTTTAATATTCCATTAATTTAATATTATTTATTCATTTTTAATACTTTTATATTTTTATATTTTTTTTAATTTAATCATGTTTTAATATTGATATATTCATATATTTATTTACTACACATGTATTATTTTCATTATTTTTTTCATTTCTACAAATAATATTTAATCATTTTGTTTTTTTTTCATTTAAAATATGTTTAAAATTTATATAATTAATATATTTAAATGAATTTTAAATAATTTTTTAATTTGAATATTTAATTATAAAATTTAGAAAAAATTATATATATTTTTAAAAAAAAATAAAATTTTAAATCAATATATATATATATATATATTTATAAAATTATAATAAATATATTTAAATAATAAATATATTTATTATGTTTTTAAATATATTATAATATTTTTAAAAATATTTATTTATAATTATAAATATATATATAAATATATAATTATAATTAGAATTATAAATAAATAATAGGATGGTGGAGGTGATGGTTCATGGAGCACCACTCCAATGGATGTTCTAATGGGATTTTGGGTTTTCAATCATGTTGTATTCACACTACCTTTGGTTTGTGCTCTTGAATGACGTTAGGGTGGTTCTTAGAGGGAAGGTGGGTTACTGATCTGAGAAGGAAGAGAGCATTGGACAGTGGTGGTTAATAGAGTTGGTGATGCGTATATTTCGGATCTGCCTCATGCTCAGAGGGTCGATGTGTGGTTGGCTGGTTTGGGTTCTCGGAGTGAGGGTGCGCTACTGACTGGAGATAGCATAGACCATTGAGTTGTGGTTGTGAATTGATTGGGTGATGCATATATTTTGGATATTCCCAGTGCTCAGAGGGTCTATGAATGGCTAGCTAAATTGGGTAGCATGCATCAATCTACAAGTGTTGTAGTGGTGATTGTAGTGTGAATACTAGTTTTTCTCAATGCGATTTCAAATGGAAGATTAATTATGTCTCCATATCTAACATCCATTGGTGTTCAGCCAGTTTTGTCTTCATTTAATGACTCTTACACTAGATAGATCCTTCAAAAGTGTTCTAGAGTGTGAGTTTATGTGAATTTTGAGCTTTTTTAGAGGGATTTACAATTGGGAAACACACCCTAGTTGCATGGATTGTTTCACCTAAAGGTTGGAAGACTTTGATGTTAGAATATTTGGTCCATCACATTTCATTTTGTGGGGATTCTAAGACTAGAGGTATGTCTACCATGACCATGGTTTTTTTCACTATCTATTATCTTCGGATGACTCTAAACTTCATGCGTGTAGCGTTGGTTCTATGTTCTTGATGCCCGGATGGATTCATCTACATGAATGGTGTTTGTATTTCAACGTCTCATTGGAATGAAATGACTTCTCTCATGAATGTTTTCATATTCATGGACTTAATTTTGTCCTTTATCATCTAAGGATTTTGCACGATATCATCACGACAATTGGGACTCACATAATTCTTAATAATGAAATTGAGTTTGTGCGGTTTGGACAATTTATGAGAATGTTAGTAGAGGTTGATCTAGGCTCCACCATTATTGATAAAGAAACATTATACACACTTAGAGATGGCATCCTAATTGGTGTTGAATATGAATGAAGCCCTATTTTTTATAATTCTTGTATGGATGATGGTCACACACTAGAGTTATATCAAATAAAAGTCTCTCCTACAATAAGCGTGGGTGGAAGGGACACCCATCTTATCACTATCACAGGATTACAAAAGTGATGTAAAATCCCATAGTTCATGATGTAAATGTCCCTAGAAGGCCTGTGTCGAATGGGGTAGATATGTAGGCCTCTGAGAAATGTAGTGATCAAATGAATATTTCTAAGGGAAAGGGGTTTTTGTGGAATAAGCACTCTCTGGGTGGTGCTAATAGTGGACTCTCGAATGATCGGGAGGATCTTGTATATAAGGTAAAATAAAATATTGTTTGTGCTACTCCTAATGTTGAACATGGCACAAATTTATAGCACGGTGGACCCACTTCTTTAGATGTGACTTCTTCTCCATGTGAGGTTTTTAATAGTAATACTGGCCCTCCAAATAACTTTCAACTGATAGGGTTGATGTTTCCTATGCTATTTTGGTCATCCTGGGTGAGGCTTCGTAGGTGGGGGATAGAATCAGTCAAGATTATGGACTTTTTAATATTTCTCATCCTATTGATATTGACTTTAGTGATGGATTTAATCCTTAGCAAGTTAGGCCTAGTGATATCTTGCAGCATGATCCAAAGTTAGTATATTTTCACAAAACTATCCATGATGCCTAGAAAAATTATCCTTTTATATGATTTGTTAAATTGGGTAAAATTTCGAATGATGGATGTGATAAGTAATAGAATTTGATTTTATTAGAAACCACTAATACTTTATGCATTTGTGGAGTTGTTTCATTTAAGGTCGATATCATAAATGGAAGGTAAAATATGAGTGGAAATAAAGGGGAAAATGGATCCTCCTAAAATAAGGGCATGGGAGGATTACTTCACTATTTCAAAGAATGTTTCTACTAGATCATCCTCCAAATATTTAAAGCCCTATACCACTCTAGACCATGAATGTTCCATGGAAGTAATTCTTAGAATTCTTAATCAGTGTCACTCATAATCGAAGTGGGAAACTGCTAAGGATTTAAACTATGTCAATGAAAATGATATTTCTTTTTATGTCTCTTAAAATGGTTTTCAAATGATGGTTTTTATCCTTGTTTTACTACATCCATTCTCTTGTTATATTTTTCTTTTATATTTTAATAAAATACATGCATTTTTCTTTTTGGCTAGACCATTTCTGTATATATATATATATATCTAAATATTTATAATAGTATAATAAATATATTTAAATTCAAAATATATTTATTATATTTAAAATAACATATACTTCTATACAAATATATATATATATATTATATATGGGAGTTCAATAACAATGAAACCGATAAACGCAACAGAGTCACAAGCTGCAAGGTCTGGTCATATCCCTCCTAGAGATAACCCTCCCTTAAATGACATGCAATCCCATTACATTATTTGGCCCATGAAGGCATGTTCATTAATGACATATAGGCCCATAGACCCAACCTCAATGTAGCTTCACATACCCACATGGTATGGCCTACACCACTCTTAGTCATCATTGATGTCACTGTCGAGAACCCTTCGCTATCGTTGTCATACCTAGAACCGCTTGAGGGGAATCATCACTAGCAATGGGTCTCCCCTTTAAACTACTATGGAGGCCCTCACTGTGCCTGCATTGTTTGATCCCCATTCCAATGCTCCCAAAACCAAATTTATCATCATCTCGCAAGATTCCATCTCATAGATGCTTAATCACCACCTAAAATCTCCTCCCCTCCTTTAGATTGTATGCCATGGTGAAGAGAATCCCATCATAACATCTAACATATCCCCACCCCCACCATCGAGTGGGGGTATTCCAACCTGTTTCTACTGTCAATACTCATTTCAACATAATTTCCTATTTTCAATAGTGGTATTTGTAAGGGTTGGTATCCTCAGAACCAACTGTTTTGTACTTTGATTACATGAATTTTCACTTATTATTTATTTTTCATTGTTCTACATGAATTTAATATAACAATGTACTGTAAAATTTGTTGCATTAATAAGGTCATAGAAGATCCCCGTTATGATGAGAACCTTGAAATGCTATAATAATATTCTTAAATAATGTTCTGTGGTTGGATGACATACTATGATAGGACACATTGTATACAGACTGTCATGTGCGAGTACTCATAAAAAGACGAGACTCTCTCTCATGGAGTTCGCACTTGGTATTCTCCAAGATGGGAGATTATGAGAACATACCTGCCAGTAGTAATTCTGCATGTCTTGGTGTCATCGGATATTTCTATCTGTGAGGGTGTCTAATGGTCCTTATACTAGAAGATTATCATTAACTCATGTCATGACTCGCACACTTAGATTTACTGACGAAAACCGTCACACAGACAGTTGGCGGGAAGTAGGGTACGTTGGGTGCGTCACGAGTGACATGTTGTTAATAGATAAGTCGAGGAAGGATTTTTCCCTTCCATTTATGGAAGTTGTTATCTTGTCCCTTTGATTTAAATAGAACTGTCGCATTAAATTCCATGGCTATGGTGTAAACGACGAGTTTATTTCAGGTAGTCAAAGAACGACGGATCAAGCATATATGTTTATGACACTTCCATGAAACCTTCTTGATGAGATATTGAGACAAAGGTAATAAATTACATAGTAAGTGTTTGTATGAGGTGATACGTCAATGCGGTGTCAACTTCTTTCTCTTGGGTGCCTTGACCCGTTGCTAGACAGTAATCTCGGACTTTAGGCAAGCCTGCCTAATTCTAACGAGAAAGAGGCCTGGAGGGTCACACACTAAGTGTATCCATGTATCTCAAGTCGAATAAAGATTATTATTGTATGTGGTTTAATAATTAATAAAGGATGCCTATGTTGTTTTAAATTATGGAAGAAAAATTAAATAAAACAAGTACACGTCGTGTATTATTAAATGTACACGCCGTGCAGTTTTCTTTTGGAAAGGAAATGAATAAATGAATACAAGATATACACGCCGTGTACATTTAATGTACACGTCGTGTAGTTTTTAATGAAAATCAAGTACACGCCGTGTATTTATTATTACATGCCATGTAGTTTTTCCAGTCAGTATATTTAGGATATAATATTGTTTTAAATGATATTTTTTATAATCATTGTGGGCGCATGTCAAGGAATTATCTATTCAACATGGGAGTTT
The DNA here is from genome assembly GCA_963277665.1 of Viscum album. NCBI lineage: Eukaryota > Viridiplantae > Streptophyta > Magnoliopsida > Santalales > Viscaceae > Viscum > Viscum album. Next base: position 2,130,425,657 of record OY728119.1, read on the forward strand.
TTAAATAATATTCAATGAAATAAATAAAATGCGTAATGGATTTATTTATTGTCATAAACCTATAACCCCACACACCCAATTATAAATATCCTCACAACCCCATCTCTTTTCCTACACACAGGAGAATCGTTGTGCACAACATCTCTGGGGAATTATTTTAAGGCCGAAAGAACCTCTTCCTCCAAGAACGCTCTCAAGACCGAGAGAGATCCTCTTCCATCAGATCAAGATGATCTAAGGCGGACAACGCAAGCAAATGCTTCTACACGCTAGCACCCAGATAATCCTTTGGCGATGTCCAGAGATACGAGGTACACATGTGGATCACCGCTAGAGGGATTATACACTTGGCTTCTGCGACGAAACGACGGATCACTTCGACAACGTGATCTATAAAATCAACGAAGAAAGAACACCCAAAAGGTATTTATTTATAATTAATTAAAATATTTATAATCAACCTGTAACGATCCTTGTTTGTGGTTCCGGGACAAACCTTCTTATTTGTCTTTTTCTATGATTCGATCCATGGAGACTGGCATTTATCATCATATTGATCCCGGATTGATCATTGCTAATGACAAAAGGCCAAGTGGGCACATCCACCCATTCACTTCCGCTACGCTCGGAACCTTCAAATGGTATCAAAGGGAGGTTCCAATGTTGATTATAGTTATTTAATTTTTTTTGATAATTTACGCTTTCATATTTGATTCAATTTGAAATAAATCATTCTATAAATCTTAATTAACGAGATCTATTCTTCCTCCTTCGTTTCTCGATTCATGTCACAGAAAAGACCATTTAATTTTAATTTTGATTAATATAAAAATGAGGAACTCATCCAGAGGAGCCACTCTTTCTGTCTGTACAACACGAGATTACAAGGCGTGTAATTAAAACTACACGCCGTGTACTTAGGTTCAACGAACCGGAACTAGTCCACCAAACCACGCCGTGTGAATTGATTATGTCTAAGTTTTAATCACACCGTGTTGACCAGAATTGAACGGCGCGTGGAAACCGGAATACACGGCGTTTATGTTTGAAAAACACGTTGTGTAGTCCGTTCCGACCCAGGTGAAATTGTGTAAAAAGAAAAGCCGCGTACCGCGTACACGAGATCGCCAGGCTGGTTACCATGTAACAAGGAAGTACACGCCGTGTATGATTCATCTACATGTCGTGTACTCTAAAATTTCCAATGTACAGAAAACACGCAAAAGCCCCGGCGTATACTTTGGATAAAGGGTGAAAAGAAAAATACACGCCCTGTAATTATAAACTACATGCCGTGTACTTTCCAGAAATGGAATTTCACCAGGTTTCCTCCAATGTACAATGACCCATACAAGGAATATGGATGAGAAGACTCTCAAGGAAATTCAGAAAGGAATTTAAGATAAATAATTGATTAATTATAAGATCATAATTAATTGAATTCGAGCACGTCTTATCTAAAATAAAAGATTGATTAAAAGAATTCGAATTCTAAATATGCGTAAATGTTGTTGCATACTATGTATGATCATGAGCTAGACCAAAGACCCTTTGTATGTGTATGGTTTCATTTAAATTTATTTAATTTAAATTTTTTGGCCTACGAGCCTTCTTCCAATAAAATGTAGGGCCTGCATGCCCATGGTTTCTTTAATGTAAACCCATGTAATGGAGGATCCCCCAAGCCAGAGGAGATGGTTCAAATACTGAAGCTGAGACGAAACCATCGCAAGAAGATACAAAGGTGGACAGGTGGGAGCTGAAAAACATGAACCAACAGGTTCAAGGTGTTTTCCCTAGGTCAGGGTTAGCTTATCAAAACCGCTAGATAAGCTAACCAATAGAAGCTCATGATCATGCCATCTTATTTTATTTCTGTCTGATTGCATGGTTTATTTATTATGTATGTGTTTTCGCGACACATAATTAATAAAATGAACAAGAATGCAAAGATTGAATAAAATAAAAAACCGGACTATGCGTAAACATTATCAGAACATGGTTAATCACTTAAGCAAGCATCACTTAATATTAACAAGCATGCGATAATGAAAAAATACGCATAAAGAATAAAATCCCTCAAATACCATATTAAGTCAGACCAAGCCTTCCGTTACTTGATTAAGGGAAAGACTCAATAAAACTATGTGTTTGACCAACCCTTGTTGGGACACTTACTTTTATAAAGGAAGCCCTTACGAAAGGTTTCGGGTTGACTTAACCATATTACATCAAGAGATGTATCCCTTGCTAGACTTGATGTAATATTGGAGGCAAGAGTTGAGGAAATCCAAGTCAGGCTTTCAGGATTGGGGAGTCCACTCAACAGATTAAGGAACTATAAGCTCATAGTTGGCAAAGACCTGCCTAACTAAATACCTTCAAATAGCGTGACCAACCCTTGTTGGGGTTATGCGAAGGGGAATATGGATCCTTTCCACTAGAATGTCAAAGAAACTAGACATTCCATGTTCAATGGTGAGGGCCATTGGGACTTGATAAAATAGTGGGAGACTTAATTAATTTTTTATTATTTCTCATAAAAATGTAATCAAGAAAGTACTAATAAATCTGCTCTTTTAAAATTGTAGAATCAAGATGACAAACTCTCCAACCACATTTTCTCTACGATCAATACTAGATAAAGACAATATCCTCACCAGCAGTAACTTTCAGGAATGGTTTAGGTGCCTTCGGGTTATCCTACGCCATGAATGGAAGTTTTACATGCTGGAGCCCTCACTTCCTGATTCTCCTACCCAGGGGAGATTGATGAAGATTTCCTGGTCTATGAACAACATTTGAACGACGCTCTCGACGTTCAATGTTTGATGTTGTCATCTATGTTTGGTGAGCTCATGAAGTCTCATGAAGACATGGATTCCTACAGCATGCTCGAGCACCTATGTGGTCTATACCAGGAGAGGGCAAGACAGGAGAGGATTGAGATCTCCAAGGCTCTATTTAAGAGCAATCTTGGAGTTGGTGCCCCAGTTGGGCCTCATGTAGTCAAGATCATTAGCTACATTGAGCGCTTGGAGGTTCTAGGGTTTAAACTCCCCGAAGAACTGGGCACCGATCTCATTCTTGCATCACTTCCCCAAAGCTTCTCGAACATTGTTGTGAACTTCAACATGAACAACATTGAGAAGTCTCTGTCTGATCTTCTTATCCTTATTCGCCAAGTGTACAATGACATGAAGTGTGAAAATCCTTCTGTCCTCATGGTGAATAAATGTAAAGGGAAGGTGAATAGCTTTAAGCCCAAAGCTTCTTCAAGTCCTTCCAAGAAAAGTAAGATCAAGGGGGAGGCAAAGGAACAGGATGCTGTTTGTTTCACATGTGGCAAGAAGGGTCACTGGAAGAAAAACTGCACCCAACCAAGGAAGCAAGGGGAAGCTTCAGGTGCGTTTGTTATCGAATGCAGTCTATCTATTTCTACTAATTGGGTATTAGATACTGCATGTCTTTCTCACATATGTATCCAAATATAGGAACCAAGTAGATTCATGAAGATTGATCGAGGGGAGGTAGATCTACGAGCAGCCAACGGAGCCAGACTCGCTACTGTAGCTGTCGGGGTCTACAACCTCACATTGCCTACAAGGATGGTCTTCGTTTGGAAAGGATGTTATTATGTAACCTCTATAACCAAAAACATTATTTCAGTATCCCGATTATATACTAATGGATTCATCGTCATGTTTGGAACTTGATGTATAAAGATATCATTTGTTTTGGTAGGGCACATTTATATAACGACCTTAATGTGTTAGACTACACAAACCAAGTAATGGAAATCGATAACAAAGTTAATTCACAAGACTCATACCACACCCAACTTTGGAATCACCGGCTAGGTCATGTCAAATGAGAAACGTTTGACAAAATTACATCAAGATGGGTATTTAGATTCTTTCGAACTAAAACCACTTGGTTTATGTCATGCGTGTCTACAAGGCAAAATGACCAAAGCCCCATTTAGTGGGAATGGTGAAAGAGCTAAAGAGCTTCTAGAATTATTTCACACAGATGTGTGTGGACCATTTCCAGTTGAAGCAAGGGGTGGGTTCTCGTACTTCATAACTTTTACTGATGATTTTAGTAGATATGCATATATCTATTTAGTGAGGTATAAGTCAGATTCTTTTGATCGGTTCAAAGAATACAAGAATGAAGTTGAGAACCATCTTGGTAAGAAGATTAGGAAAATCCACTCAGACAGAGGAGGAGAATATCTTAATTAGGACTTCATTGATTTCTTATGGTAGTTTGGAATTCTATCTCAACTCACTCCTCCTTGCACACCTCAGTGGAATGGTGTAAGTGAAAGGAGGACCTGCACCATGTTGGACATGGTGAGATCAATGATGAGTCATGCGAGTGTTCCATTATCCTTTTGGGGATATGTATTACAAACAGCAGCGCGCATACTAAACCAAGTACCAACAAAATCGATAAATGGTATTACATACGAATTATGGAGTAGACGCAAACCCATGTTATCGATTTTACATGTGTGGGGTAGCGAAGCATTTGTTAAGGCCTATTCAAGTAACAAACATACACCCATAGGGAAAAAGTGTATCTTTATAGGATATCCCAGGGAAACAAGAGGATATTACCTATACAACCCCTCAGAAAAAAAGGTTACAGTTGAAAGACACGCCATATTTCTTTAGAGGGAGCACATCTCCAAAAGAGATAGTGGGAGCGAGATAGACTTCGATGAAGTCGAGGCTCAAGATACACAGAATTTGGTACAAGAACAGATTCCACAAAGCCCCGCGGAAGAACAATCTGTTCCAGAGACACAAGAACTGCGTAGGAGCACGAGAGAGGTGAGAGAACCAGAATGATATGGTTTTCTTGTCACCAAGGATGGTGACTCATTATTGGTCGACAATGATGATCCTCTTAACTACAAGGAAGCAGCTGATGGCACAGAAGTTTCCAAGTGGCAAGAATCCATGAATTCTGAAATGGATTCCATGTACCAAAACCAAGTCTGGATTTTGGTAGATCCTATAGTTAATGTAAAGCCTATTGGTAATAAATGGGTATTCAAGAAGAAACTGGACATGGAGGGGCAAGTCAGCACCTATAAAGCATGACTAGTTGCAAAAGGTTTTAGACAGCATCATGGAATTGACTATGATGAAACCTTTTCACCAGTTTCAAGGCTGAAGTCTATCAGAATCATAATGGCCATTGCTGCTTACCATGAATATGAAATTTGGAAAATGGATGTCAAAAAATCTTTCCTTAACGGGAACCTCCAGGAAGATGTCTACATGACACAACTTAAAGGGTTTGTGACTCCAAAAGATGCCAACAAGGTATGCAAGTTGCAGAAATCCATTTATGGATTAAAGCAAGCATCAAGGTCATGGAACATTCATTTTGATGAAGCTATTATAGAATTTGGCATTGTTAATAATGAATGTGAGCCTTGTGTCTACAAAAGGATTAGTGGAAGTGCAGTCGTTTTCCTAATAGTATATGTTGATGACATATTGCTAATTGGAAACGAAGTACCTGTCTTACAGTCAGTTAAGGCATGGTTTCATAACTGATTCTCTATGAAAGACTTGGGTGAGGTGGCATATATTATTGGGATCAAGATCCATCGTGATAGATCCAAGAGAATGTTGGTCCTGAGTCAAAGTACATACATTCACAAGATACTGAAGAGATTCAGTATGGAACAGTCCAAGAGGGGATTGTTTCCAGTGTCACATGGCATTCATCTTTCCAAGAAAATGTGTCCTTAGACACATGAGGAAAGAAAGAGGATGGAAAGGATCCCTTACGCATCTGTGATTGGGTCATTCCTGTATGCTATTCTATGTACGATGCTAGATGTTGCATACTCATTAAGTGCAGTAGGCAGATATCAAGCTGTTCCAGGAGACCGCCAGTGGATGGAAGTTAAGACTATCCTTAAGTATCTAAGGTGTACTAAGGATATGTTCCTGGTTTATGGAGGAGATGAGGAACTAGTCATTAGAGGACATGTAGATGCTAGTTTCTAGACTGATCAAGATGACATGAAGTCGCAGACAGGATACATCTTCAGTTTGAATAGAGGTGCAGTGAGATCGATGAGCTCAAAACAAAGTGTGGTGGCAGATTATACAGCAGAGTCCGAGTATATCGCAGCTTCTGAGGAAGCTAAAGAAGCAGTATGGATGCGAAGCTTCATCCACGATCTAGATGTTTTACTGAGCAGTAAAGATCCTATCACACTCTATTGTGATAATACTGCAGCGGTCGAACTTGTAAAAGAGCCAAGGTCACATCAGCGGACAAACCACATAATTCGGAAGTAACATCTCTTGATGGATTTTTCTCAGAGAGGTGAAGTTGCAGTGAGTAGTATTTCCATGGAAGAAAACATGGCAGACCCATTGACTAAATCCTTGACTCAGTAGAAACATGATCATCATGTGAGGTCTAGCAGACTAAAAGTCGTAGGTAGTTTTCTCTAGTCCAAGTGGGAGTTTGTAAGGGTTGGTGTCCTCAGAACCAACTGTTTTGTAATTTGATTACATGAATGATCACTTATTATATATTGTTCATTGTTCTGCATGACTATAATAAAATAATGTCCTGGAAAATTTGTTGCATTAATAAGGTCATAGAAGATCCCTACTATGATGAGAACATTGAAATACTATAACAATATTCTTAAATAAAGTTCTGCAGTTGGATGACATACTATGATAGGACACATAGTATACAGACCGTCATGTGCAAGTACTCGTAAGAAGACGAGACTCTCTCTCATGGAGTTCGCACTTGGTAATCTCCTAGATGGGAGATTATGAGAACAGACCCGCCAGTAGTAATTCCGCATGTCTTGGTGTCATCGGATATTGCTATCTGCGAGTGTGTGTAATGGTCCTTAGACTGGAAGATTATCATTAACTCATGTCATGAATCACACACTTAGATTTACTGACGGAAACCATCATGTAGATAGTTGGCGGGAAGTAGGGTACGTTGGGTATGTCAAAAGTGACATGTTGTTAATGGATAAGTCGAGGAAGGATTTGTCCCTTCCATTTATGGAAGTTGATATCTCGGCCCTTTGATTGAAATAGAACTGTCGCATTAAATTCCATGGTGGTGGTGTAAACGAAGAGTTTATTTCAGGTATTCAAAGAACGATGGATCAAGAATATAGGTTTATGACACTTCCATGAAACCTACTTGATGAGATATTGAGACAAAGGGATTAAATTACACTGTAGGCATTCGTATGAGGTGATACGTCAATGCGGCGTCAACTTCTTTCTCTTGGGTTCCTTGACCCGTTTCTAGACAGTAATCTTGGACTTTAGGCAAGCCTGCCTAATTCCAACAACAAAGAGGCCTAGAGGGTCCCACACTAAGGGTATCCAAGTATCTCATGTTGAATAAAGATTAATCCCGTACATGGTTTAATAATTATTCAAGGAAGCATAAGTTGTTTTAAATGATGGAGGAAAAATAAAATAGAACATGTACACGCCGTGTATTATTAAATGTACACGCCATGTAGTTTTATTTTGAAAAGAAATGAATAAATGAAAACAAGATATACACGCCGTGTACATTTAATGTACACGCCGTGTAGTTTTCAATGAAAAACAAGTACATGCCGTGTATTTATTATTACACACCGTGTAGTTTTTCCAGTCGGGATTTTGAGGATATAATATTGTTTTAAATGATATTTATTATAATCAGTGTGGGCGCATGTGAAGGAATTATCTATTCGACATGGGAGTTTTTAAATAAGAGTCAATGAAATAAATAAAACGCGAATGCGTTTATTTATTTTCATAACTCTATAACCCCACACACCTGATTATAAATATTCTCACAACCCCAACTCTTTTCCTACACACAAGAGAATCGTTGTGCACAACATCTTTGGAGAATTCTTTCAAGACCGAAAGAACCACTTCCTCCAAGAACGCTCTCAATACCGAGAGAGATCCTCTTCCATCGGATCAAGATGATCTAAGGTGGACAATGCAAGCAAAGGCTTCTCCATGCTAGCACCCGGAGAATCCTTTGGCGATGTCCAGAGATACGAGGTACACGTGTGGATCACCGCTAGAGGAAGTCTACACTTGGCTTCTGCGACGCAACGATGGATCACATCGACAACGTGATCGAGAATATCAACGAAGAAAGAACACCCAAACGGTATTTCTTTATAATTAATTAAATTACTTATAATCAACCTCTAACGATCCTTGTTTGTGGTTTCAGGACAAACCATCTTATTTGTCTTTTTATGCAATTCGATTCATGGAGACTGGAGTTTATCGTCGTATTGATCCCAGATTGATCATTGCTAATGACAAAAGGCCAAGTGGACACATCCACCCACGCGCTTCCACTGCGCCCGGAACCTTCAGTATCTTCAAACCACAACCACCACTGATGAAGTTTTCTATCCCCCTATGGCCACTAAAATTGATCACTTTTTCTCATTGAAACCATCACTACTACATCACTGCCACACCCTACTATAATGTCACTATTTCTATTTATATATATGTTTAATTATTTATCATTATATTTATAAATACATATTTACAATTTTATAAATATTTATTTATAGTTATAAACAGTTATATTTATTTATAATTATATTCTCTAAGATTTTTAAATTATATTAATTATATTATTAAAAATAATTCTTTATCATGGCTTTGTTGGCATTGATAAAACATATCTTTTTCAGCACAAGAATTTTAAAAATTGAAAATGATATGTTTTAATCCCTTTTTTAGCACTGAGAAAACCACTATTTATCAGTAATTTTTTTAAAGTGTTTATAAAACCATTCTCTGTATTTTAAATAGAACCCTAATAGAGTTCTCCTAGCTCAAACCCTTTAATCTCTCTTAGAACTAAATCATTTGTTTCTCTCTCCCTCAATCATATCATATGAATCGACACCTTCAAAATCCACGGTATTTTATCACTTGGGATCTATCCCCCCCCCAAACATCGTTTTTTCTTTTTAGTTTTACCAATGGTTTTAGTGATACATTTGAGTGATCTTAGTTGTCCTTGATCTACCTCACTAATTATCCAAACAAAATACCGTGCCTCGAGCCATTGTTTTCTCTCTCTATACCTTATTTCTTGTTCATTTAACTCATTCATAATTATTTCACACTGTGATTGAATATACCTCATAGTTATAGCCTGAAAAAAACATGCCCACTTGTCATGTAATGTGGTGGCTAAAAATGATAATTAGGAAGAGTATTTATTGTGAACAAATGGTAATCAGCTCCAAGTTCCATGTATTTGTCCTACTTCCATGTATTAAAATCAATCAATTTATCCCATTTTCTACCATTACAAGGTAGAAAAACCCTAATCATTTTAATATCTCATGATTTGATTATAAATTTTATAAGAATTATGAAATGAGTTTAAATATGTTTGTGGTATTTTTTCTAATTTATTATATTTATAGGACTTGATAAAAAAACTCATGATGATTTTGATACTTAAACACATATTATTTATTTATATGCTATATTTTTTTTATTTATTTTTATTAAAAATTTTATAATTTTACGGAGTTAACAAGTTTATATTTTTTTCAATATTTTTTAATTTTTTTAATATTTTTTAATATTTTATAACATTAATATACATATATATCTCTATGTGTGTGTGTGTATTCATGGATACCGATATAATATATATTTTATACATGTTATATATAATGAACATATTTGTTATGCACTAGAATTATGGATGCACAATAAGATTATATTACATCACAACCCATAATATATTAAAATACAACTAATATAGTATGACTATGTTGACACACGATATGTCAATTCTCTACGCTAATGTTGCTAAAAAATCAATCTAACATAATGAGCATTGTGATTCTCGATTCCTCCACTATTTTTTAACTCCAACATGCAACACTGCATACTAAGTATATAACACTGGTTTATCTTCTTGAGTTTTTCTCATTATTTACCAATTAATGGTGCTTTAAATTATTTAATGGTCCTTGATGTAGAATCAATGGCTTTTTTAGTTCATGAAAATTATATTTTATTTTTTCAATGCTTTACCTAGCTGATAATGTTTTTTTGTGTTTCTTCCTAACAAATAAATTAAATAACAATTAAATATATATATAAATATTAATGAATTATTGAATATATTCACACAATGATGTGTGGATATCTGAAATGGTTTGAGTGGTATCTATATTTATAAATTCTTACACGTATAAGGATAAAGGGTGGTTCGGGAATTCAAAATATTTATCTTGACCATGGTTTTTAAAAATTGTTCTAAAAATGGGATTATCCACATGGTATTTTAAAAACACTGTAGTCCCTTCAAATTAAAATTCCTAGGTTGGATTGTTTTACATTCATTCAATTTTTTATAAAAAGCAGATTAATATTTTAAATCCTTGTTAGGAAGATAATGATGGGTTTTATGCCTCTTGGGTTTAAAAATTTTAAATTTATTTAAGAAATGTAATGTTGTAAATTGGAATTTAGTGTTTATTGAATTGAATTTCTTGGCATGGGATATTGAAGGGACCATTTAATAAAATGTGAATTTTCTAAAATGGGAATGGAACCTAGGAACTATATCTCATGACTTCTAGATTGTTAGATTTCAATTCGATAGTTTTTTCAAATATTTCGTACTGAGGACTATGTCATTAGACCCTATAATCATTTTCATCATCTGAAAAATATCAACTTCATATCCTAATAATCTTGTCACAAAAACTCCATATAGACCTCCAAATAAGAAGTGAATACATGAATAAACACTAACTCCTCCTTCTTTATGTTTTCTATTGATTTATAATTTTTCTAGACATTTTTTTATTTAATCATATGAGATATCATAGAATTAATCTTATGTGAGATCTCGGTGTTTTTAATGGATTAAAATTTAGTTAGATTCATTGTAAATTTATAAATATCACACATTCCTTTCAAAAACATATTTCTACCTCTACAAAACAATTTGAATACCCATTATTTGAATCATATTATCTTATAAAAATTACCCCATGTTGTTCAAATGATTCATTATGAATGTCCTTTTATAGGTTCCAAGATCCGAATTTCTATATATTTGTTTACATTGATAAATATTAATATTATTGAATCTAATGGGATGGATATGAATTGAAAATGGATGGATTCCAATCAGATGAAAAAAGAGTATAAGGATGTGGTGAAATAGTTCATCATGATTTAAAAATATCAGGCAAATAACCATTCAGAAATCATTTATATGTATTTATAATATTTTTAGTCATGAATAATTAGTCTAATGGAGGTGGAATAATGCTTGATCCATCATGGAATAGATAGAAGTTACATATTTTGGACTAAACATGGGAAACATTGAATGTAGCTATTTACTGGGATAAGATTGTATTTTATGGAACATTTTATATGATGAAAAATGTGAAAAATGATGAGGACCACATCGAGGATGTGATCACAGGTGTGAGAATTGATAAAGATCGTATTGAGGAAATAATAATGATATTTGAAGATGAACTTCATGATTGTCCAAAATTATTAATGAGTATAAAGAGATATAGAAAGACATCATAATATCAAGGTTACATCAACTATATAGCATTATCATCCAAACAGAAGCTATATTATTTAAAATCTACAAATAGATAGAGTGACACTAGTTTTACTGAACTAATTTCTGAATTGAATGATATACTCCCAGAAGATAATAATCTTTTATAACAAAACATATGATGAAAAAATTCTATATTTAATGGGAAGGATATTTGAAAGAAAACTTGTCTATCCAATTGACTATATAACATTTCACAAGGACTTAAAATCACTAAAATTTTCAAATGTGTCGTGTTTATCAATTTGGGGATGATGAATTGGGTCCTATGAATGTTTTATGGTAATATCCAATCAATCCAATATTTAGATGCCTATATAGAAGTGAGGAAATAAAAAGATAAATGTTGTGGAATAAAGATATATGAAATAAAGATTAGAACAATCATTATCTGGAAGACTCTCCTTAGTGGAAGAGAATTGATCATGAGTATCCTGAATTAGGAAATTATCTTAGAAACATTCATCTTGTGTTACCTATAGATATAGTGAATCATTTTGTTTTTCAATGTAACGATCAAATTACATGTTTGGTATGTTGGTAAATTATGACTTTCCACTATGGATATACATGAACCAAAAATAAATTATGTTATCTATTCTTATATTAGGACAAAAACAAGTGTGTACTGATTTTGAAGTTTATTTTTCTCTATAGATCGAATATTTGAAATTATTGAGGGATTTAGGTGTTACGTTTTATGATTATTATAGAAATGAATATTTCTCATTGAGATCCATGTTGCATACGATGAAAAATGACATTCTTGATTATTTATATTTATCATGAAAATGAAATAATGTAAATAAAGGGTGTCCTATTTTTGAACAATTTACACATTCAATTAGTTTTAAATGTTCATCAAATACATTATTTTTAAGACATCTTATATTTCTTCCCCGATGACATAAGTAATGATCTTGGATGAAATCATATGATAAGAGTTCATAAGAACGTACATCCCCATCTCAACTAACATGTGATAAAGGTTTTGATAAAATAAAATATATGAACACTACTTTTGGAAAACCATTTTTGAAAAATCATACAAATACTAGTGGGAAAAACTGATCTGTTTTTTTTTTTGAATTACCAAGACAGAGTTTTTTGTATTCTATGAATTTTCTACATGTTATTAATGTTGAAAAAATTTGTGTGATAGTTTCATTCATTCATTAATAAATTCACTCTGAAAAACAAATTATGCGATTAAGGCAAGGTTGTACATGATTGATATGGGGATATGGGAAGAGTTGGTGCTAGTGAACAGTGAAAAATATACTATTATTCCTCCAACTTCATACAATATTTCTTGGAAAAAGATACATATTAGTTTTTTAAACATATTGAATGATTTAAAGGTTATATTTTGGTATTCATAAAATAATAAGAATATCATTTCAATGACTGATTTAAAGTTAAAAGGACGAAAATCACATGAATTTTACGTTTTGATATAGGATCTAATGTCTATAGATTTAATCTTAATTTGTCCAATAAGTTTTATCATTCATTAAATAATTTCAATTTCTTCTTCAATGATATGTGCAATAAGGTTATAGACCTGGTGAAATTTCAAACTTGGAAATAAATTTCTATCATACTATGTGTATTGGAGATTTTATACCTACTGATATTCTTTTTTATGATTTCTCACATAGAAATAGACATTCAACTTTGTGGTCATGTACATTATAGATGTATGTACCCCATTGAATAGTATAGAAATATTTTTAAAGGGTGTGTTAGAAATTAAAGTTAGATAGATGGTTGAATAGTGGAGAAATATGTAATTGAGGAATTTGTTATATTTTGTACTGGATACCTTTCCGATGTGGAAATCAATGTTATACTAAAATCTAATCACACCAAGCATCTTACGAGTGAACGAATTTCCAAAATTGATGTTTTTACAACTACTATTACAGTGTAATAAAAGGCTCACCCTTAAGTTTTGCGTTATAGTTTTGAGTTTTCCCTATAGGATGAAACCCATAAAAAATGTATTAGGAATTTGAATCCATCAGTGGATGAATGATGGATATCAAATGCACCTAATCAATATTTTATTGGATGGTTTGAAGACCATATTTTTATGAATTCAACTAAAAATCCATATTCAATTCCAGCATGTCTTCGATGGCTATCCATAAGACCAAGTGTACATGTATTACCTTATAATGGTTATGTAATTAATTTTTTATACATTCTATAAAAATTAATATGAGGAATGAAGTCCCACAAAAAATAGTGGAGTAAAACCTGTGGCTAAAGCGATACATGTATCTAGTACCAATGACAAAAAAATTAAATTTATGATAAATTTTTGTACTTTTTCATCCTAAAAAAATATTGGATTTTGATTTTAGAACATTACGAGTTCTGCCTTTTTTATACACGTAGGTTGATAACATAAGTTTGGTTAAATTAGATAAACATGGATTCATGCAAGTGGATTCCAATAAGGAAGGGTACAAAGATGAACAATTCATAATGGAATTATATGACGCACAAGTATTTTATATCATAGATCCCATAAATAGAAAGTGGTAAATTATTTTTTTGTCAACCAAAACAACTAAAGGGTCCAATGTTAATTCATCTAAAGATGCCCCTTTCATTGGGAAGCTATAATCATTTCACAGTACTCCAAATGTAGATGGGGAATTGTATGTCAGAGGAGACCACAATGGGGGGATTTGGATACTCAATTAAATGGTCAAATCCCATCAACCATTAAAAAAGAGTTCAATAATCATGTTATATTACTTTTGTAATAAACAATATGTGACCTCATATTATTAATGTTTCATAGCATCATTTAACTAATCTAAATTAAATGTTTAATTTAATCTATAGATAAAGACTTCTACACATCTCAATGCACTCAATCCTGAGGAACAATAAGTTTATAAACATGTTGGTACACTCAATGTTGAAGAATAATAACCTTAAACACATGCTGATGCTACTAATTTATGTGAACAAATTATTAATGATCATGAATCCAAGCAAATAGAAAATGGTTCAAACCTCTATCCCAAAAAATAGGAGTGCCATAGCATGACGGCGTTAGAAAAAATTGTTAAGGTGAGAAACAAAGGCATTAAATTGGATGTTGGATGGAATACATGAGGCCAAACTCTTAACCCCAACAAGTTCATGTTCATTAGTTACATTGGTCACAACACTCCAATGCATGGGATAATTGATGTAGATTCATTTCCCAATGTTGTATCAAAACATAATATACTAGTTTCAGAAAATAATATGATATAATTATGATATAATTTCATTATTTTATAAAACAAATAATGAAATACTGATATACTCTTCATTATCTATTTTAGACTTCATTTATAGTACATGAATCACGAATGAAATTTTTGTAAATGCTTGTTGGAAACCCTCATAGATACTTTCATATAATTCTTTAGAAACACCATCTCAAATATACTGAAGGGAAGATTAAACATCACCAAACACAAATATATACACACCATATAAACAATTATAATTGGTATTTGTTTATTATTAATCATGAGGAGATTTATTATTAGGTACATTCTGACTAGTAATACAATGTATGAAAATATGTGTATTAATCACATTTATTAAAAAAATTAATTTATGAAACAACATTTAACTGTTGAAAATATGAAATGTACATAAAAATCAATATACTCATATAAATCAAGTATGGGATATGCTTCACTTGAATACAAAAGGGTACATGTCTTAAATCTACAGTATTACATTTATGTGACATGAAAAAAACATAATTATGTTCCTTTTTTATTTGTAGATTGATGAATCTAAATTCAAATCCACTTCAATCCCACAACATGTTATTTAGAAGGATGCATGTGTAAATAAAGGCATGATACATGTAGATGAAAAAAAATTGTGGGAAGCATGTGCAAGTGTGGCGTAATAATAATTGGGTTTTCATTAAATTGTTATTACATGAAAATGATAAATTAATTTCTTATATTTTTTATCAAAATTGGACAAAATAATCCTTATCAAATATACTTCATGCAAAAAATACTATTAGTGGCATTGAGGAATCTGGAACAGTTTACTCATTTCAGAGGTGTAGGTTTCAGGGTGTCACCCCTAATATAGTTTGAGAATATAAATGATTTGGGGGTAAATTTAAGAAAATGGAATAGTTGTAGGAATGATTATACGCTCCAGAATAAATACATTATTGGTAGTTCGTGTTTTCAAAAAATGTTATGGGAAAAAATCAAGGAGAAGAAACAATACAACAACAACCAAAAGGTAAAGATCACCCCACACCCACCAACTTTGAGGTGTTCCATTACCCTCAAAAGGATATCTTAAAAGAGGTCAGCAAAATTTTCATAATTATTTATATGAAATGTGAGTTATAAAGACACTCATACCTTTCCATTTATGATATTATAAAGGGTGAAAATGATTTTATTTATATATATCAACACCCACTCATCACCTTGTTGGGAGGGGTACCATGTTCAATATCCCATGATATATTATAAAATAAAAAACTTCCAATAGATCCTGTGAGATTGGGGATTCACATAGCTCACAAGCTAAGCACCGAGATACCTATTCCACTTCACAATGCAAAGAATCATATTATCGAGTATTATATTTTAACTTTCATATCATGGAAATCAGATATTTTAAAAATACATATGAGCCTGGAGGTATTAATTTACAATTTATTTTCCCTGAAAAACAATTATAAATTAATAAAAAAGGCCTGAAGTGATGAATGTTATTATAGATGGAAAGAGGGAAGGGGTGAAAAGGAAGTTCTAATCATAATGATCTAAAGGATAAACCAACCAATAAAAAATATCTTCACAAATTACCTTTACCCCTTCTCTTTAACATCAATATTTACTAGAATTAAAGGTTCAGATGTACACAGAGGATATTACAAACTATATTGATCTTGAGAATGTAAATGAAATCCTTAATAATTAATTGCTTGGACTATCAGTTTTAAACTTATACATGAGGTGTGTGATCATGATTTTTTTCCAATAACTGATCTACTATGCTAATTATGAATAAATAATATTCATGTTTATTAATGAATATATATCAATAAAATTTCCTAGGTAAAACCCTATGAATAGAAATGTGGACTCATTATTCCTCAAATACCTTCAACATAACTATTTTCATTGTAACCGAAGAAATATGAAGTTATAGTAGACAAAATTTCCTTAATGTTAGAAAGAAAACATAAAAATAATAGAATCTTTTTAATACACATGATGTTAGGGAAAAATTATAAAATTTTATCGTATAAAATATATTTTATTAATTTCATTTCTCATTCCATTTTGTTTTTTAAGAAGTATTTGTTACTCATTACAGTCAATTTAGATACTCTACAGATTTATTTTCTAGATTCAATGCGCCACTACCCAAAAAACCGACCACACATGATGATGGTTATCAATTCATAATACCCTAAATGCAACATTTCACAAATAAACATCATGTAATATATTTTATATTATGTTTTATGGAAAATTCAATTATAATAGGGTGGTGTTTAAATATCATCAAAATCATGGCATGAGGATAGTCCTTGAGAAGAAAAAGCATATAGACTTCTTCAAATGGATAAGTATTAGAGAGAATATAATAAAATTCCACTATAAAAGAATATATCAAGGAATATTACATATTTATCTCAATGTTTTTTTCATTCCTAGAATAAACTAATTTCCATGATTTTGGTTATTATGTGTGTACATTTATGAAATCTATCATACCAAATAAATAAACTAGATTACCTAAAGTGTTATTTTTTATGATAAATAAAATTTCATTTAATATAGTTACTTATCCTTTATTTATTTATATTTTACATTAATATGAGGACAATCAACAATCCTTGTATTCCTAATAGTTAGTAGATTTATTTAGAAATGAATGATTAGAATACATGGTGTCAGATTGTATACATACATCATGAATAGGTGGCTTCCTACTACTTATTTATTGAATTTTTTCATTATTTTATCAACTTTTTTTATTTTATTTCTTTATCATTTTTATCTAATACTTATTTTGTTAATTTTCATAGAGATCAAAAATAAAGATGATGCACTCATGATGCACTCGTGTACTATGATTATGCAATCAATGAGGATGATGGACTCATGATGATTCACTTTTCTTTTTATTATGTAATTCATTAAAGATTATGAGTTATAAAACAATAATACTGTTAGATAACCCTGAATGTTGAATGAATTGGAGAACTAAAATATGTGGTGTGATGTGTAAGAGTCAATTGAAACTCTATTTGGTGAACGATATAAACAATATGACTCAATGTTTTTGTTATTAGTTTAAAATGGATATTTTAGTTCAAAGCACACATTACATACTCAAAATAAAGAAAACATGTTAAAATTATTTTGATACATTATAAAAATGATTCATAAGACATTTTTAATGTGTAGGAATCAGTTTAACATTAATCTAAAATGTTGTCTTTCTGGTATGACAGAGATAGTAACATGGTTGACGTTTCACATCATTATGAAAGATTGGACTACAACAATGGAATTGAGATAATGGTTATTGAGAAATGGGTCAAGAATGTATACATATATCATGAAAAGGTGAATTATTTCTATTTTTTAGTTAATTTTTTCAAGATTTAATCTATAATTTTTAAGTAATTTCCTTATCATTTTTCTCGGATACTTATTTTTTTCATAGATCTTTTGGGAAGTCATGAATTGCTTGAAACTATATTAAACCAGCCATAAAAGATAGTACATGTTTATTTTGTATGGATGATGAAACCAAATGCTTCATGGAAGATGAAGTAAATCAAAAGGATACATTTACCATTGGATTTTTCAATAGTTGAATTGAAAAATATGAATTCCCAAAATATCTTTTATGAATGTTGTCTTGAATGATGTAGGAATATTCCACACCTCAATCAGTCTCACCTCAATCTGATTCACAGTGTTATTGTTATGAATCAATGTGTATTTTTTAGTTTATTATTTATATTTTAGTTCAAAACACACATTACACACTCGAAATCAAGAAAAAAATTAGTGTAACAACCCTTAATTTTATCTACGAAATTTCTCTTCTTATAATTATGTCTTGTAGTATGAAGAATATACATATTATATAGAAACCAATAGAACATTATTCACATAAATCTATGATGATGAATTACTCTTAAAATTATCTAATAAGTATTCCAAATAATATAGCATGATAATAAATAGAAAAATAAGATAATAAGGATAGGATAATTTAGATCTTCTTGATCGATGAGAATGACCGCACTCATGAACAAAGATGTAGAAATTAAAAATAATATTAATAATAAAATATTCATTTTGAAGATAAAATTATATATATATATATATATGTGATAAAATAGAGGTGAATGAAAAAATAATCGAATAATAGGTATTTATAGGATGTGGTGAACCCATATGACTGTTATAAATCAGGCCAATGGAAAAGGTACATTACTATTGGAATAGTAATTCGACCATTATGAATAGTGATATTACCATTAGAATAGTAATGTCACCAATGTAAATGTAAAATAATATTTAGGAATCTTATAAAATTATAATATAATATATTTATATCATGGTACAAGTAAAAAATGTTTGAAAAATATTAAATTAAGTGTTGGTATTTTTTAAAAACATAAATGTTTTATTTGTAACTTTATACTGAATAAAAATATTTACAAGATTTTTTTTTCATAAAATTATTTCAAAATTTTATATTATGTTTCATTATAATTATAGTATACTTTTATGATACCATATGTAATTTTTCAAAGGTTCATAAAATCGTTATAATATTTAAATCCGTATTTTTTCAATAAATATGGATTATATTTAAAAATAATATAAATATTATTTAAATTTTATTTTAATAAAATAAATTCCACTATTGAAATAAACATGTTGAAATATGGCCAGGTTGAATTTTTTAGATTTTTCAAAAGTATTTGAATCTTGGGTGAAATGTGAAATATTCTAATTTACGGTATTTAACATTATAAGCAAAATTAATGAATTTTTGAGTCATGGATGATTTAATAATCCATTATTTCAAACTCAAATGCACCACTTACTGTATATAGTCCCAAAAATAAATACAATTGTTATTATTGATCTAAAAAAATAATCTATGGAATATAATAATAAAAAACACTTCTCTCCTCCCCTTATAAATACTACCCCTTATCCTCACACATTATAATCTTTTACGCTTTCCAAGTATCATAAAACCAATCTCCTCCCCACTCTACGCATGTACAAGTGAATCATTTCTTACCAAAATTCCAATTCCATGTTCTTGAAGGGGTCCTTCAAGGAGGTGATATTCAAGAGGAAACATTCTCAATATAGCTCTTTTAATTTCATTTCTTATTCTACCTTCACCTCACCACATTCTTGCATCTAATAATAAAAAAAATAGTGTCATATATATACTTAAATATTATATTACTAATTTGACACCTTCTATCCAGTCATTTTCATATCTCCATTTATTCAAATAAATGAAAAAACTGTTCAAATTATGGTTGTTAACCATCTTTGTGGATAATGAGTTTTTATTTTACATTACTATCTTCAAGGAAAGTCAAAAAACAATTATTATGGTTAAATAATATTTTAATAACCATTTTTTAATTAATTTAATTTTATAAACTAAAATAAATAAATAATATTAAATAAAACCAAAGTAGTTTAGAATGGTTAGAAAAACCACCAAAATAAACTACCATTTATCAATAATTTTTTATTAAATGATTAATACTAATGTTTGTAAAAATGATATATAGGACCATTTAAAATATTTCAATTACATTAATACCAGTTCATTTTAATTATATATTTTTATTTCCATTTCAAAATTACATCCATAATTATACACAAGTGAGCTGACCGTGAAACCATGAAAGGAAGGTTCCCTGAATAGTGCAATTGAACCTTATAAATCATTGAAATTTCCATAAATAAACATAATAAAATTATAATAAATAAATTATATTTGTAATAGGTTATAAATTAATTAATATAATTTTATTTTTTTGGTACATTATCTATAATTGCAGAATGCATTCGAACATAATGTAAGGGATCTCTCTGAACGTCCATATTTCCTTTTGGTAAGGCTTTATCTCCCTTTCCATAAATTATCTCTTCATTATTCTTATATAATGTTCATATTTTATTTGTATATTTTCCACACATATATATCTAGAACAATTCATCTTTTTTATGTGTGGGTATATGTTTTAAAAGGTTCCCTTCCCAATTCTTCTCAATAGGAAAAACCCGATAAAAGGGAACGTCTATATTCCTTACCCATATTCAAGTACACTCCTTAAAATGATTTGAGCAATAAATATTTACTAAAAACACAAATTTTATATTGAAAAATCAAATCTATATCTTTTCTTCATGTAATTAATTATGCCTATAACCTCTTTAATGACTCTTTATTATTTTCCATCAAACTATGGTTAATCCACACATTTCTAAAATTTCCTAACCACTCATCTAATGTTTACAAATTAGTTGGACATCATTATTCATGATATATTCATATAATTACATTATGAATGTCAAATAATTATTTAAATCAATTCTTTCTGGGATACCCTTATGATACGACATTCGGTTATGCCTTATAACATGATTATGAAACCCATTTCTTTTTATGGGTGACCATTATATTTATTCCATATATTTGATTTTTTATATTGAACACATCTGAATGTACATGTTATTATGGTTAATCCAGATAGTTATTCAATTCATTGAGTAATGTTTTGTCGTATGAGATATTATGCATGTGATTATAGAGTAAACCTAATCCATTATGGGACTCTCTCCACCATGTGATATTGTCCTGGAAGTTTTCATTGAATCATGTTTATCTCATGATATATGTTCCTCAAGCATTATTATATATAAAAGATCATATGTTTTAATGTTCAATTTTTTATGGCTCTATATTTTTATTAATGATTCATTGCTTTTATGTTATTATCTTATGCCTTCTGACTCATTTTCTATGATTTTATTCCATGTTTACTCCCTTGCTATGATTTTTAGATCACTTTTTTTGTCTAAGTATTCCCTGGTTAGCTTGTGTAGTTATAGGATCTCAAAGGTTGTTTGGAGCTCATTATGGAGATTAATAAAAAAATTATTATAGTTTTATGTTTTCTAATTATGTACCTAATCTTCCAAGGATTCTAGTTTATTTTATCCTTGGTTTGTATTTAATAGATAAATATGCCTAAAATCATGTAATAATATGTGTAAAAGGCTATACTCACTATAGTTGGTATTAGAGTATTGTCTAGTTATTTTTTAGTATGAGGCCTAGAAAAATATATTAAGAACCAAAGGTATTATTCCATCATTATGGATAGTCTAGATCAAAACGTAGAGAATAATAAGTTAACATATACATTTTATTTATATTATTATCCATCTATGCTGATACGTTCAAATTTATATTCTCATTATCTATGTATTCAAGACACCCTAATTTTTTTATCATTCCTTTAGTTAATTACTGAAAATTGAAGCACTCATGCAAACAACCAATGCGATAAGAAATGTGATGATTAACCTAGTGAGATTCCAAAACTATTAGGAACGGGAGATCAGAACATCATGATAGTATTAGATCATCTAGATCATGTAATGAAGGATAACTTGAATCATGTGGAAATCCCTCATTCTCCAATGAAATATCATGTTTTGTTAAATTTTTTAATACTAAAAAGGACTCCTATATTTAGTGGATCTTCATATCCACTCATCAAAGAATAATGGGTTAACTCCATTGAGAATATATTCTGTGTCCTCTAGTACTTAGAAGAAGACCAAATCATCTTATAGGTCTATAATTTTGTTGGGGAAGATGATCAGTGGTGGACATTGAAAAAAATGAATTCTAAACATTAAATTGATTCTATGTAATGAGAAGGATTCAAGAAAATATATTTCAATAAACATTTTCACTAAAATCTCTATATTAGGATGGATAGGGAGTTCCTCTGACTAATGAACAAGTAATATGACTCTATAATGAAATAGAAGGATAACTTCCCAAGTATTTCCTGATATACTTATAGGTTTTTCATGAACAATGAATTTTAGGTGGGTTGAATATTTAGTGGATTAAAGATAATTCTATGAAAACCTTTGAAATTTCAGGACAATGAAAAATATGAGAAGATTGTATGTTTTTCCCTTACAGTTGAGACAGATACTAGAGAAACTCAGTGGTATTATGGGATCAAGGATAAATAAGTTGAAAATAGAGTTTAAAATAAAAGCTGTCACAATCTGTCCCCCGAGGCCCCTACTGTGACAACTCCAAGCTCGACTTCCATAGGCCAGGGGCAGGCAAGTTGCACCGAAAGGTGTATTCCCTAAAAACAGGGAAGGCATTGCCTTTATAACCTATAAACGCACACAACCAATCACACAGTAAGATATCAATAGAAGTAAATTATATAGTAAAAAACGAGTGTGTACAGTAAGAAAAAGGGGTCCGAATACATGCCAAATTGGAAATTACAAGAAAAATGAACAGTACAAGTAAACTAAAACAGATCATGTGAACTCCCACCAAGGAAACTACATGAAGGATAGTTATAGCTCTCAAATGGTCATCTCTGCAGTATGCCTCATCTATGGTTCACCTCCGAGCTACCACCAGACCTGGTACTCTCGTCCTTAGTCAGCGTAGTCTGCCATCTGCACTAAACAAAACAAGGTGCTGACCTAGCCCATGTAGCTATGAGTATAACGATACTCAATAGGGACCCCAAGACCCTCGAAGATCTCACAAAACCCACAAAGGATAAACCAAAAAGAAAGAAAACATTTGACAACCCTACTTAGGTATGTTCCCATACATATACCTATGTTATCAAGTATACCCATCTCATTCATGAGGAAAACACAAGGCCCAACTCTTACCCAAAGATCAACTATTCCACGATGGAAAGAATACCATGAAGGTAACCCTTCAAAGGTAAGTACCACAAAGGTAATGCCACAAATAAGAATACCACAATGGTATCACTATGAAGTTAAGTACCACAATGGTACACCACACAGAAGAATACCACAAAGGTATCACCATGAAGATAAGTACCACAATGGTATGCCACATAGAAAAATACCATAATGATATGACTCAGCTCACACCAGGTATAAATTAAGTATGGTAGTAAAGATGATTAGATGTAACAACTGAATCATCTTACTCTGTTAAGAGGCAGACCCACGTAGGATCCTAAATCATCAGACCCACGTTGGATCCTAAATCTTCAGACCCACGTAGGATCCTAAATTATCAGACCCACATAGGATCCTAGTACAGCAGACCCGCGTAGGGTCCTAGATTAGTCCCACATGTATTCAAAGAGATGATACATGTGGGTTCCTCAAACACAGACCAACGAAGTATCTAAAAGCACAGACCCACATAGGATCCCTTTTTCATGTTACAGCATGCTACATGGTTCCCACACTAAGCTTGCTTGATTCTGTTAGGGTCTGCTCCTCAAGCCACATGACAATACTCCAACTACCACAAAGACCCACGAATAAGTATCCTAATGTCCCACCATGAAAAAGGGGCCACAATGCAATAGACAATGTGTCAATCGGAAGACCAGTCTGTAAGTTATTAGCCTTTTTGTCCCGAGGTCCCGGTTGGATTCTTGTATAATCCAACCCGGCTGTACCACAACTTTATAAAAAACTCAAGGAGGTTATACCAAAAGTACTTTCTTGATAAAAGGTTTCTCATGCCATAGATTGTTAGTCAAATGGACGCATGTAGCTCATGATATAGATGAATGAATGAAAATAAAGGTCGAAGTTGGTCCGGGTCCAGTCTGACCCGGGCCGACCCGGCCAAACTTGGGTCCGACCATGCATCAGATCTATCCCACTTGGTCTAGCCCGGACCACTGGGTCCGGCCCAGCCCGTGGTGCAATGGCCCACCATGGCTAGCTAGATGGCCAGCCACCTTCGCACGACGCTGTCACACACCGCGCAGCCACCTGCATGCGGCTCTACCAGCAACCCTACCATTGCTGCTGCCACCTCGCATTGCGGCCCTTGAACACTAGGCAGCGTGGACAAGCTGCTCCACCCCCCCATCCCGTGTTCATCCTCTTTTGGCCACCTCCCTTTCTCTGATATGGTCGACATGCTGCGGCCCTTCTCTAGTGGCACGTTCGCACCACCATCTTCTTCACGGCTAGCTGAAGTGTCTGTCTCTATTTCTGAGCCCCACTTGCATTGGTCACCATCACGGTCGCCTTCGATGTTCTTCAGGTCACTAGGCATGCCCCAGTGGCTCATTCTTCATTTCGTAGACATCGGCACTCTTCTCGGGATGTCACCATTGATTTAGAATCCCCACTAAAATCACAAAGGTTGCGGAGTGGTCGGGCCATGTTCTTTTGGCCCACACCCTCCATGTTAGAATGGAAGAAAGTGACTTATTCATTATTTAATCATAAAGAACATCAAGAACGGGTAAGGGGGTATTTAAAACAACAATAAACCCTACCTATATTGCTCGTTGGAAGACTACCTGAGGATGAAGATGAAAAGGGTTCCAACGATTGTCGCTTCCGCAACACGCTTCCGAAGTCGGGCTCATTAATCATCCATATTTTTTATTTCGAATCATGATATTCATTGGAGAGGGTGTTCTTCATTTGGAGGAAATGTTTCTCCAATGTTATCCAAGGCTCTCTCCTAATTATCCTTTTCCAACCAATCCTCTAAAAGGTAAAGAGGATCCAATATACTAGAAATAAGTTTATCAATTTAATTCCATGTTGGCACAAATAAAGTTGATACATTTAATTAATTGTAGTTGGCACAATTAATTAAATGGATAGTTGAAAGAATTTCCCCCATTAAGAGGGTTTTGGGTGGTACCCACCATTAATTTAAAATTGGGAGGTTTTATGATTGGGTGTTCCCCACAAATACACATCCAAATGGGTGGTTAAAAATAAAATAAAAGTTTGTTCTTTATTTTATTTTTATTTCCACGAAAAACATGAAAAATAAAATTCAATATCTTCCTACTGCGGTCGAGATGAATGTCTCCTTAAGCGAATTCTGGTGTTGTGAGATCAACGGTGCCTTCGAATTTCATGTCGGAGCCTGTTCAAAATTTACAAAAAATCTCTTGTATGTTAGTGAACATACCTAATAAAGCTCAAAAATTCATTCCGGGCACACCGGGCCTCGGAATCATGCACCGTCAATTTTTGAGGACTCTTAAAATTCCCATATAATAAAAAAAATATTTACATGAAATTTCTGGTTCTTTACATTCTCCTCACCTCGGGGATTTTCATCCCCGAGATCCACATTACAAACACTAGGAAAATAAGTGGGGGTACAGAGCTCGAATCTGAGGCTCTCACTTGCATGTGATCACATATAGGTTCCAATGCTGCCAAAGTACATGCACCGAAGGTATCGACCACCCATAAAGGAACCTCTCTTGTCAATCCTCAATCTCTACTAGAAACTCCGTAAATGTCGCCCCATATTTGATGTCCATCTCGCCCCAGTCAATGACAAGAGATGAGTCGTGCACGTATCTCCTCATCTGGGATACGTGGAAGTTGTCATGAACCCAGAGCAACTGAGGTGGAATAACTAAGCGATAATCCCCCTCACCAACTCTGATAAGGACATGAAAGGGTCTGATGAATCTCATAGATAACATGTCACCCCAGACAAATCGCTATAATTCTCATCGGGGTGAGACATGTCGAAAGACGTGGTCACTATCCTCGAACTCCAGAGGTCTCTGTCTCCTGCCGGCATAATACTTCTACCTTCTCTATGCAGTCTTCATCCGCTCTTGTATGATATGCACCTTCTCTATGGTAGCTTGTACAATTTATGGTCCCATTAGTGTTGTCTCTCCTAGGTTAGTCCTTCACAAAAGCGATCTTCAAGGTCATCCACACAATGCCACAAAATGTTCCATCCTAATAGTGGAGTGGTAGCTGTTGTTGTATGCAAACTCCATCAAAGGAAATTGATGCTCTCATCTGTGATCGAAGTTGAGGACCCAAGCACGTAGCATGTACTTGAGGTTCTGAATGGTATGCTTAGTCTATCCATCCATCTGAGGATGGAAGGCGGTGCTCGAATGATGATGTGTCTCGAAAGCCTCCTGTAACCCCTTCCATAGATGGAAAGAGAAATGTGCATCATGATCATAGAAAATCATTGAGGGTACAATATATAGCCGTATAATCTCCTGCACATAGAGGAATCATAAGCTCTCTACTGAACCCTGCCCCCTGATCAGTAGGAAGTCATCCGATTTGGTGAGTTGGTCGACGATCATCCAAATAAAATCATGAACCCTGGATGAACATGTAGACCTATCCTGGAGTCCATGGATATTCCACCACACTTCCACTCAGGTGCCTTTAATGGCTGAACTAAGCCTGCTGGTACCTGATTCTCTGCCTTCACTTTCTGACAAGTGAGTCACCAAGAGACAAACTCTGCTACCGCATTCTTCATTCCCATCCACCAGTGCTATCGTCGGAGATCCTGGTATATCTTCACCACTCCTGGATGTACCGCTAGCGGGGATGTGTGTAACTCCCTCAATACTTACTCCCGAAGAGACATTGGTAACATGGTGCACCCTCTGAAAAGGATGAACTGCTCCCCACATATAGAAAATCCATCAGGTGTCTACCCTGTGGATATTTGAACACGTAGAGGCTCGTAGACAGCGTCCCCATGTTGCACCTCCATGAATCTTTGATGAAGTGGGGGAGTGACTGTAATAGACTGAAGAAAAGATCCTCCATCTCGATCCACAAAAGATATTTTCAAAGAGGCCAACTGCTCTGTCACCTCACCTAGAAGTTGTATATCAGATATCCTACTGAGTTCATCCACTTCAATATGTCCCTACCCATGAGTATAGACTATCTCGAAGTCATTATCCTAGAAGAACTCAAGAAAACATTGTTGTCTCAAGTTGAGGTCCTTATTATAGAAGATATACATGAGACTCTTTTGATCAGATTATACTATTAAAAGTTTACCTATCATGTAATGTCGCCACATCTTCCAGGAGAAGACCACTACAGCTAACTCTGGTTCATCGGTAGCATAGTTCGGCTCATGTTGTCTTAGATATCGAAAACCATATGTGATAACTGCTCGCTCCTATATCAGGACACATCTGAGCCTGATCCTTGATGTGTCTAAGTAGACTACATACCCAAGTCCCTCATCCAGAAGCCTCAAGATGGGGTCACTAGTCAGCCTTTGCCTCATATCCTAAAAACTCCGCTAGCATCTCTCCGACCACATGAAGGGTTTCCCGTTCTTCATCAATGCTGATAAATGTGCTGAAAATATGGAGAAATCTGTAACAAATCTCTTGTAGTATCCGACCAAACCCAGGAAACTTTGTAACTTTGTCACACTCTTGGGTGGATCCCTAACATGTACGACCTCAATCTTTGTTGGATCCACCGCAACTCCTACCTCCAAGATTACATGTACCAGGAAGTGAACCTCTCGGATACTGAACTTGCACATAAAAATATTATCATAATGATGGTGCTCTCAGAGTGTGTCCATAACTATCTGAAAATGATAGGGATGCACCTCCTCAGTAGCTAAGTATTTCATAATGTCATCAGTGAAGACTACTACAATGCGATCAAGGTACGAATGAAAGATTATGTTCATGAGTCCCATGAACACTGCTGGAGCATTGGCCATGCCGAACGGCATGAACAAAAACTCATAATGGTCATACCGACATCTAAAATCCCTCTTCTGCACATCCTCGTATCGTACTCTATGTTGGTGATAGCGTGATCTAAGGTTTATCTTCGAGAACCTTTGTGATCCCTTCAGCTAATCAAATAAGTCGCCAATCCTCAAATGTGGGTATTTTCCATCACATTCAACCAGTTCAGGTGCCGATAGTCAACACAAAGTCTCAATCTCCAATCCACCTTCTTGGTGAACAAAATCAGGGATGCCCAAGGAGAAACACTGGGCTGGATGAATCCCTTCTCCTGTAAGTCCTCTAGTTGTACGCCCAGCTCATGAAGCTCCATGGGAGCCATCCGATACGCTGGTGTAGATATCAATGCCGTCTTGGGGTACAACTCAATGTAAAAGTCAACCTATATATGATGATTTAGACCTGGAACATCATCAAGGAAGACATCTGTGTACTGGTCCACCACTAGAGGATTGCTCAAACTCTCCACATCAACTGCTCCGAGGGAAAGGCTGGCCAACTGATAAGTGATCGGCTGCACTCTTCTCCAGGTAAGTCCATCCTATGCTGCAATGGATCCCTTCTTGCCAGTGAAGGTAAACCTAGTCTCATTCGTGTAGAAACACCGCACTTTTTTCCTAATATAGTCAATCTGAGTACGGAATGTAGATAACCATTCCATAACTAAGATGACGTCATAATGACTTGACGCCACTACTAGGTGATCATAGCCGAAGCTCTGGCCTCCTAGAGTAATCTCACACTATCAGCACTAGTGTGTAATCATTGAATATTCTCCCATGGGAGTGTCTACCCATAAGGATCGAGCCAATGGATCTGAAGGAATCTATATGATCCAAAGGAGGGTAGTGGAAATAAAATAATGACTTGCACTTGTGTCTTTATGTATTACAACTAAGGTGGAGTAGACACAGATTGTACCTAATATCATATCTAGAGTGTTGTGTTCATAGGCCTCGACATCTTGGAGCTGAGATCACCCCTATCTACCTACTCCATATGGTTGGGGTGGTCCACCTAGTGGTGGTGGTGGTAACATC
This sequence comes from Viscum album, assembly GCA_963277665.1. Classification (NCBI taxonomy): domain Eukaryota; kingdom Viridiplantae; phylum Streptophyta; class Magnoliopsida; order Santalales; family Viscaceae; genus Viscum; species Viscum album. Next base: position 2,130,455,255 of record OY728119.1, read on the forward strand.
TTGAATCACCACCCACCTCTAGTTTCACGACTAGCTCCTCTACCACGTTTTCCTGCTCCCTGCTAACCTCCTCTATCAAACCTCTATATCTACCTGGGCGGTCCTTCGACCATCTTATGTTCATCCATACGAGGGGTCGGATAGTCACGAGCCATGTGACCCTTCCCTCCACATGTGTAACACTTCCTGCTCCTCGCATGACTGGCTCAGTCTCTGGTGCCTCACACAACCGACCCTAAATACTATGGTCGTCCACCTGTGGGTTTGGTCCTCTTGGACACGGCATATGTCTGCTTCCAACTATAGAAGACTCTTCTACGTGATGCTTGGTGGTGGGTCTCACTGCTGGTGACTGCTCAGCAAAAAAAACTCTCCACTAAAATGGCTTTCCCTAACACCCCTTCTTACATTGGGATGCTGAGAGAAATCATTGAAGCTCTGATCTCCCACCTGAGTCCATGTTCGAAGGTCTGGGCCCTGAAGAATAGGTCTTGTACCATATTATTAGAGTAGCACAAGAGGTTGGTGAACCTCGTCGAGTACTGAGTCACAGTCATGTTGCCCTGCTACAAATGAAGAAGCTCATGTAAGAGTACTACACGTAGAGTCACATGGACAAACTCTTCCCAAAACAGGCTCTCAATGTATTCCAAGAGAAGCATAACCTCGTCATGAAACTAGATTATCAAGCCCCACCATCTACCTGCTGCTACCTATAGAAGATCGGCGACCCTGATCACCATGGGATTAGTTGATGTCCCTACCAGTCAGAAGACTCTCACCATGGCCTCACACAAATCCTCAGCCACCTGTGGTTCTGTCTCATCCCTAATCCTGGGTGGCCTCTGGCGCTGGAAATCTTGCAACGCTCTCATGTGGCGTGCACCCTCTGCTGTTGGGGATGGTGGCATCGGTGTCCCAATGTGTAATGGTACCACTGCTGCCTCTAATGGTAAAGGGCTATGCACGGTGGGTGCATCTCTCGGTGGGATATCATCACGTACTATACTCAGAATCCCAGCTGATTCTCTGCGTGGAGGCATCCTAAAAATAAACAGGTGCTCCATGGTCAATAAGTTATACCTGGTGATCTGACTCAAAAAGATCCCAAAAAAACTTCTTGAAACACACATGCAATCAGTTTTTTTGTTCACTATGTCAGAAATCAGATGTCTGGGTCCTGGTGTATGGATACGTCAGTCGCCGCACCAATATTGGATTCCCTAAACTGATAACCACACTCAATAATCTTAACACTATTGCCCTTAAAAAGATCAGAGTCTAATGTTTTAAGGTAGAACCGACTCCTCTGATACCATTTTGTCATGAATCGTACCCTGGGGACCATTCTGTGACTACCCCATTCTTACCTTCTATAGGCCAGGGGTTGGCGACTAGCACCGAAAGGAGTATTCAAGAAAAACTAGTAAAACATTGCCTTTATAACCTGTAAACACATGCAACAAAGAACACATCAAGATACGAACACAAGTGAACTGTATAGTAAAAAGAGTGTGTACAATAAGAAAAAGATGCGGGAATACAAGCCCAACTAGAAAGTACAAGAAAAATGAAAAGTAAAAGTAAACTTAAACAGCTCCTGTGAACTCCCTCCAAGGACCCTACCTGAAGGGTAGGTATAGCTCACGAACGATGGTCACTGTGGTATGCCTCGTCTAAGGTCCACCTCCATGCAACAACTAGTACTATTACTCTCGCCCTCAGTTAGTGTTGTCCGTTGTCTGCAAAAAAATAGAACAATGTGCAGGAATATCCTTTGAAGGGGTGATAATAATGATACTCGGTAGGGACCTCGAGACCCACGAAGGTCTAACAAAACCCACAAAGGATAAACCACAAAGCATTAATACATATGACAACCCTACTTCGGTATATGCCCAAACATATACCTAAGTTATCAAGTACACCCATCTCATTCATGAAGAAAACAAAAAATCCAAACTCTTAGGCAAAGTTCAACTGTTCCATAAAGGAAAGAATACCATAAAGGTAACACCACAAAGGTAAGTACCACAAAGGTAACACCACAAAGAAGAATACCAAAAAGGTTTCACCACGAAGGTACGTACCAAAATGGTACACCACACAGAAGAATACCAAAAAGGTATCACCACGAAGGTAAGTACCACAAAGGTACACTACACAGAAGAATACCAAAAAGGTAAGAATCAGCTCACACCAGGTATAACTTAAGTATTGTTGTATGTAAGAACCCGTATCTTTGTTTCAGGTATGTCTTTCATTTTTTTCGAGTTTTTTAGAAAAATAATGTTTCTGGATGTTTTTGAAGTACACGTCGTGTACTTTTTGAGTACACGCCATGTACTCTTTTCCTGCTCGAAGCCGTGTATTTTCCGTGTCCGGGCCACACACACGGTGTGTAGGGGTGACGTGGAGGCTGATTTTGGAGGAGTATGGAAAAACCTAGTACACGCCATGTACTATAAAAGTACATGCCGTGTACATTCTTTTTTTCATTAAACGGACTGGGGTTGCGCCTAATCGATGAAAAGAACTTCTTCTCCAGCTTATTCGTCCGAGAGCTCTGAGAACCCATAGATCATCGTCGAGCCACCACTCCTCCGTCCATTCTATGATTCGATCACGGTCGATCGCGTTGGAATCACAAAGGTGATTTCTTCCGTCTTCTTGAGCTTTGTTTTCCAATTCCTCCTCCTTCTCATGTTATCGTGGTCTAAACATTTCAGACTTTTTTTTAGATCTATGATGTTGGGGGGAGAATTAGTCGTTGTGGTTCAAGTATGTCGATCTCTTAAGATCAAGGTTGGTGGTTTGTCCCTTTCCATTCAAGTCCTTATGTTTTATGTGCAAATTCCACCAATACCCATGAACGGGGTATTTCATGTTTACCTTTTTGCCCTCGTTGTTTTCCTGCCTTGCGTGTATGCTTGTGTAGAGGTAAATTAATCTTGATGGTGGATAATTTGTGGTGCTTGGATGTTTTTCCCATGCTTTTCTCTGTTTACAACCTTTGGGTCTTATTAGCCTTTGTCCGTTATGAATGTTATCGTGTCTTGTGTCTATAGAATGGAGTGCTTTTCATTACATGCGTGTTGCCTTGTAAATTGTTATCCAATTAGCTCTATAATTATACTTTGGTTAGCCAAGTATCTATATAGGTGTACTTTGTCCTTATAGAATTATTATGCACTGACTGGCACTGGGATGAGGGTACCTGGTGCTATAGACTGTAAGGGATAGAGCAAGTGTAATTCCCAGAGAGTCTTTGGCATTATATACTACAGAAGGGTAGACCGAGTGAGCTTCCTCAGTGAGTTTGAGACATTATAGGCCACAGGGGATGGACCGAGTGAGCTTCCCCGAGTGCCTTCAGATATTATAGAATACAGGAGGGTAGACCGAGTGAGCTTTCTCAGAGAGTCTTACCATGTTTTATTTCTTTTAAAAAACTTCCCAGGCTAGAGGAGGAATTGACCGAGTGAGCTTCCTTAGATAGTATATGTTATACCTAAGGCTATAGGAGGAATTGACCAAGAAAGCTTCCTCAGAGAGTCTCTAGACCTTTGGGGCTAAGAGGGTTAGACCACGTGATCTTCCTTAGAGAGTCTCTGACTACCCTAAAATATAAGGAGAATTAACAGAGTGAGCATCCCCAGAGAGTCTCATAATTTTGTATGACCAAACCAAATGGGTTAGGCTGAGTGAACTGCCCAAGAGGTTGTAGTACATCATGGATAGGACCATAGGGGGTGGCTGTGAGTAATTCCTAGAGGGTTTCCCGCTTGTTAGCTATTTTCTTCACTGCGGTTATTGGTTGTGGATTGATTATTGTTGTGTATCATCCTAATTTACTACATACTGTTTACTGCCTACTGCTTTGCTGTTGTTGTTTACTACTTAGTGTACTTTTACCTGCCATATACTCACTGACTGTTAGGAACAGATCTTTGGGTGGTTTCCTAATGGAATTTTATCTCACTCCCTGTTTGGGCCATGCTTTTGGGCCCATGAACACTATGTTGTTGCAGTTATAGATAAGGGAAAGCACCCTTCGACTTCTGGTACTTGATTTATTGGAGTAGGAGAGCAAGGGACCAAGTTTTGGCTTGTGATGCTGAGGAATTGTTTACTTTTCTTTTGTACTTGTTTTGGTATTGTGGGGTTTTCTTCAGCATTGTAACTTTTTTGGAAGATTTCCTAGATATGTATCTTGCAACATTCTATATATATGCATATGTGCTCCAATTTGTTGATTTAGTCTTCCACTGTTTATTATTGTTGGTTATTTACTCCTTCTTCTCTTGCATGTTTATTTATTTCCACTATGTGCTCTACCAATGAGGACATAGTTTCCCCACTATCAAACCCAAGTCCCTTGCTGTTAGTCAGCAGCCTCTGCCGTTTGGGGAAATGCTCTTGATGCCATGTGACCAACCAGGTATGGGGCGCCTCTGGGTGGCTTCCGGAACAAGGATGTTACAAAGTGGTATCAAAGGGATTCTAGAGTAGTGATCCAAAGCAGTTCGTCATCCAGAGCCGGTGTTCCTCCTACGGACTGTAGGAAGCGTCGCAGATAGTCTTCTCAAGGAGATCGAGGTTCAAGGGGTGCATCTTATGGAATCCAGGTTGTATGCTACAAGTGCAGTAGGAGTGGGCATACAAGGCCTCAGTGCCCGAGAGATCCGATGGAGTGCCGATTTTACGGCAAGATGGACCATACTCAACTATTTTGTCAGATCTTCTCACCTTCAGCTAGTGGTAGGGTTTCCTCTATGACACCGCGCTCTGGTGATGCTTCGCCAGTTTCCTACTAGTCCAGGAACTTGAGTTATTCAGGTCATTCAGGATGAGGTGGAGGTTGCGGTCGTGGTGGTCAGTAACCAGGTCATCAGCGACAGCATAGTGGATCAGCTTAGAGCGGTCAGTCAGGGTTGTAGGGCTGTAGTGAAGTCCAGTCATTCACCGTGGAGAAAACCTATCAAGAGCAGGATTCCGGCCCTTCTACATTTCGAGGTACGATATTAGTAGCCTCAATTTTATCTTCAGCTCTTTTTGATATTGGTTCTTCCTATAGCTTTATCTCTGTTGCGGTTGTGGAGAGCCTTGGGATCTGTATCATTTCGTCTGCTGACTTGTTGACTCTTGACATGCCATTGGGAACGAGGACATCTAGCATACGTTAGTGTAGAGAGTTCCCTCTAGAGGTTGTGGGGTTTCACTTCTTATGAGACCTCTATGTCTTAGAGATGTTGGGTTATGACGTCATCATTGGGATGGACTGGTTGGTTCCCTTCCAGGTAGTCGTCGATTGCTATCGTTGTAGGGTGAGTTTAGTATCACCAGAGGGTGGATCTTTCCTTTATAGAGCCGAGTGGGATGTCCAGGTGGGTAGAGATGGACTAAAGCTTCATGGGATAGGGGAAGTTACTGGCTAGATTTCCAGAATTAATCTGGACGACCAGGGGACTTCACAGTTAGACATTCCCATCGTGGTGGATCGTTTTAGGGATGTCTTTCTGGAGGACCTTTTAGGTTTTCCTCCAGAGCATGAGGTATAATTCTCGATTGAGATCATGTCAGGAGTAGCACCAGTGTCCATTCCTCCTTATAGGATGGATACACCTGAATTGGAGGACCTCAAGAACCAGTTGGAGGAGTTGTAGGAAAAGGGTTTCATCCGACCCAGTACTTCTCCTTGGGGTTCGCCTGTCCTGTTTCCGAAAAAGGTAGACGACACCCTTTGGCTTTGTGTGGATTATCGGAAGCTGAACCAGTTTATGGTCAAGAACTGATATCCATTGCAGAGGATTGATGACCTCTTTGATCAGCTTCGAGGAGCTCGAGTATTCTCGAAGATCGACTTGAGGTCCGGTTATCCTCAGTTGCACGTTAGACCATCAGATATACCTCTGACAGCATTTAGGTGTATGTATGGTCTATAGGAGTATATATTCATGCCGTTCGGTCCCATGAATGTGCCTGCAGTTTTCATGGCACTGTTGAACCGAGTGTTCCATCCATATTTGGACTCCTTCGTCATGGTCTTCATGGATGATATCTTGGTGTACTCTCACACTTGAAATGACCATGCCACCCATCTTGAGATCGTTATGAGTACACTGAGATAGAATCGGCTGTATGGTAAACTCTCGAAGTTCCACTTCTGGATGGATCAGATTCACTTCATGGGTCATGTTATCTCCGAGACATGTGTTTCAGTGGACCAAGAGAAAATAAGAGCTGTAGTTTCCTGGGAATAGCCGAAGAACGTCATTGAGGTGCGGAGTTTTCTAGGGCTGCCAGGATACTACCGGCATTTCATTCAAGATTTCTCACGCTTAGAAGCATCGTTGATAGGTCTGACCAAGAAAGGGGAAATGTTTTTATGGTCATATTCTTGTGGTTCAGCCTTTCAAGATTCAATGGGGAGGTTGATGTCAGCACCGATACTAGTCTTGCTAGAGTCGGGTATGGGATACACTGTTTACTATGATGCTTTAGGTATCGGGCTAGGAGCTGTGCTTATGCAGGGAGATGTGGTCATTGCATACGGGTCTCGGCAGTTGAGGCCACACGAGAGGAACTACCCGACACACAATCTGGAGTTGGTAGCAGTTTTCATGCCTTACGCTGTTGGAGACAGTACCTTCTGAGAGATCACTTTTTGGTTTTCACCGACCACAAGAGTCTCAAGTATATCTTCACTCAGTGTGATCTGAATCTGAGACAATGTAGGTGGGTCTAGTATCTTTAGTCCTTTGACTTCTGGCTCGCCTATATTCTATGATAGGGCAATGCAGTGGCTGATTCTTTGAGCAGGAGAACTCAAATTCAGGCAGTTCTAGAGGCCAGTAGTGAGTGGCAGCTTATGGCTCTGTTCTCTAAGATTCATCTGGAGGTGCGTGATAGGAAAGGACATATGTTCCTTTTATATATGGATGTTACCTCTATAATTCTGGATTGGGTGCGGATGAGGTAGCTATCAGACATAGAAGGCTTAGTCTTGTGGGAGAGTGTGTCAAGAGAGGACCCTCTTCATGGATGGACAGTGGGCGAGGATGAAATCTTTCAATTCTAGGGATGCGTATGGGTGCCAGAAGACATATGTGTGGAGCTGATGTGGGATTTTCATTCCTCAATTTGGGCAGTTCATCCTGGCGTCACCAAGATGTATCGTGTCCTACACCGCCAGTAATGGTGGCCATGCATGAAAAAAGATGATGGTGGTTTTGTCATGAGATGTTCTACTTGTCAGCAGGTGAAAGCAGAGAATCAGCGACCAATGGGGCTTTTATAGCAGTTACCCATTCTTGATTAGAAGTGGAACGATGTCACAATGGGCTTCATGACTAGGGTTCCTAGGTCGCCTCAGGGAAAAAATGTTGTTTGGGTTGTCGTCGACAAACTCACGAAGGTCACACACTTCTTGCTGATCAAGGAGACCATTAGTGTTGATGATTTGGGACGGTTGCACATCTGGGAGATTGTATGTTTACATGGTGTTCCACACTCCATTGTTTTAGACAGGGATGAATTATTTAATTCTTGGTTCTGGCAGGGAATTCAAAAGGCCTTGGGTACATGGGTACTTTTGAGTACAGCATACCATCCCCAGACAGATGGTCAGTCCGAGCGCACGATCCAGGTGCTTAAGGAAATACTCCAATCTTTCATTCTAGACTTCGGTGGTTCTTGAGAAAAGAATATACCTCTTGTGGAGTTCGCCTAAAACAATAGCTTTCAGGTGACCATTTAGATGCACCATTCAAGGCTCTATACGGTAGGCCATGCCGATCACCCTTATGCTGGCTGGAGGTAGGAGAGGAAACTTTGCTAGGACCTCGTCTTGTTCAGGAGACCTCAGAGTAGATAGAGTTGATTCGGAAGAGGATGGATATAGCACAATCACGACATAATTCTTATGTTGATCCGTGGAGATGACCTTTGGAGTTCGAGGTCGGGGATCAGGTTTTCCTGCGTGTTGCACCGTGGTTGGGACACAAGAGGATTCAGAGACAGGGGTAAGCTTTCACCGCGGTACGTCGGGCCGTTTGAGGATTTGGAGAGAGTTGGGCCGGTTTCCAATCGGTTGCAACAACCTCAGAGGTACCAGGCCATGCACAAAATCTTCCACATCTCTCAGCTCCGATGTTACTTTTCATACCCATCTTATGTATTTTAGCCCGAGGAGGTTGAGCTCGAAGCGGATGCATCGTTTGAGGAGCATCCTATCCAGATTTTCGACCACAGTACAGAGGTTCTCTGTGGGCGGTCTATTCCATTAGTACGGGTGCTTTGGAAGCATGGGAGAGTACATGACGAGACCTGGGAGAGGGAGGCCGAGGTTCGATCTCAGTGGCCGGAGCTGTTTGGGGTTTCTTCTTCTAAGCCCTCTCTCTGGAAATTAGGGGACAAATTTCTTTAAGGGGGGATGTTTGTAAGAATCTGGATCTTCGTTTCAGGTATGTCTTTCTTTTTTCTGGAGTTTTTGAGAAAAATAATGTTTCTGGAAATTTTTTAAGTACACGTTGTGTACTTTCTGAGTACACACAATGTACTCTTTTCCCGCTCGAAGCCGTATACTGGACATGTCCGGGCCACACACACGGTGTGTAGGGGTGACGTAGTGGCCGATTTTGGCAGAGTAAGGAAAAATCTAGTACACTCCATGTACTCTAAAAGTTCATGTCGTGTACTTTCTTTTTTTCATTAAACGGTCTGGGGTCGCACCTAATCGACGTAATGCACTTCTTCTCCAGCTTCTTCGTCCGAGAGCACCAGGAACCCACAGATCTTCGTCGAGCCACCACTCCTTCGTCTGTTCTCCAATTCGAGCGTGGTTGATTGCATTTGAATCGTAGCGGTGAGTTATTCCTTCTTCTTGAGCTTTGTTTTCCAATTCCTCCTCCTTCTCAAGTTATCGTGGTCTGATCGTTTATGACGTTTTCTCAGATCTACAATGTTCGGGGGAGAATCAGTCATCGTGGTTCAAGTATATCGATATCTTAAGATCAAGGTTGGTGGGTTGTGCATTACCGTTCATCTCCATGAGTTTTATGTGCAAATTCCACCAATACCTATGAATGGGGTATTGCATGTTTACCTTTTTTAGCACGTTGTTTTACTGCCTTGATTGTATGCTTGTTTAGAGGTAAATTATTCATATTGGAGGATAATTTTTTTTTCTTGGATATTTTTCCCATGATTTTCTCTGTTTACAACCTTTGGGTCTTGTTAGCCTTTGGTCATTATGAATGTTGCCATGTCTTATGTCTATAGAATGGAGTGTTTTTCATTACATGCTTGTTTCCTTGTGGACTATTAGCCAAGTAGCTCTATAATTGTACATTTGTTAGCCAAGTATCTCTATATGTGTACTTTGGCCTTACAGAATTATTATGCACTGACTGGTACAGGGCTGAGGGAACCTGGTGCTATAGACTATAAGGGATAGACCGAATGTACATCCCAGAGTGTCTTTGACGTTATAGACTACAGGAGGGTAGACCGAGTGAGATTCCTCAGTTAGTCTTAGACATTATAGGCCATAGGGGATGGACCGAGTGAGCTTCCTAGAGTGCCTTCAGATATTATAGATTACAGGAGGGTAGATGGAGTGAGCTTCTTCAGAGAGTCTTACCTTGTTTGATTTCTTTTAAGAACCATTCCATGATAGAGGAGGAATTAACTGAATGATCTTTCTTAGAGTGTCTGTGGTATACCTGAGGCTATAGGAGGAATTGACCAAGATAGCTTCCTCAGAGAGTCTGTAGACCTTGGGGCTAAGAGGGTTAGACTGCGTGAACTTCCTCAGAGAGTCCCTGACTACCCTAGACTATAAGGGGAATTGATCAAGTGACCTTCCCTAGAGAGTCTCATAATTTCGTATGTCCAATCCAGAGGGGTTAGGCAGAGTGCACTACCCAGAGGGTTGGGGTACTTCTTGGATAGGACCATAGGGGATGGCTGCGAGTTCTTCCCATAGGGTTTCATACTTGTTAGCTGTTTTCTTCACTGTAGTTGTTGGTTGTGGATTGATTACTGTTGTGTATCATCCTGCTTTACTGCTTACTATTTACTGCCTACTGCTTTGTTGTTGTTGTTCACTTATTAGTGGACTTTTACCTACCATAAACTCACTGACTGTTAGGCACATATCTTCAGGTGGTTGCCTACTGGGATTTTATCTCACACACTGTTTGGGCCAGTCTTTTGGGCCCAAGAAGACTATTTTGTTGCCGGTATAGACAAGGGCAAGTGCCCTTCGACTTCTGGTACTTGATTTCTTGGAGTATGAGAGCAAGGGACCAAGCTTTAGCTTGCGATCCTGAGGATCTGTTCACTTTTCATTTGTACTTTTTTTGGTACTGTGGTGTTTTTTCCAGCATTGTGACTTGTTTGGCTTCTTTCCAAGATATGTATCTTGCAAAATTCCAAATGTATACATATTTTCTCCAGTTTGTTGTTTTAGTCTTCCGCTGTATATTATTGTTGGTTATTTACTTCTTTTTCTATTGCATGTTTATTTATTTCTACTGTGTGCTCTGACAATGAGGGCATAGTTTCTCCACTATCACACCGAAGGCCCTCGCAGCTAGTCGGAAGCCTCTGTTATTAAGGGAAATGTGATTTGAGGCCATGTGACCAACCAGGTACGGGGCGCCACTGGGTGGCTTCCGGAACCAGGATGTTACATTGTAAAGCTGATTATATGTAACAACTAAATTATCTTAATCTGTTAAGAGGAAGACCCAAGTAGGATCCTAAATCACCAGACCCACATAGGATCCTTAATCATCAAACCCACTTAAGATCCTAGAGTAGTCTCACTTGGATTTTTATAGTGGATCAATGAGGGTTCCTCAAACATATACCCATGAAGGATCCCAAATCACATACCCAGATAGGATCCCTTTCTCACGTTGCAGCCAGCTACAGGGTTCCTGTAGAGACCCGAAGCCTGACGTTCATGGAGATTACATTACTTTTGCGGAATATCTAATTCATAACAAAAACAGACACATAAGGACCGTAATAGTTTAGTGTCTTTGGAAACTTGCAATATAAACTTCTAATCATGTTGAAAGATCTTCAACATCTCCCATAACAATCCTCCCCTTTTTGTTTCCTTACCTAAAACCTTTCTTTTAGTCCTGGGGGGAAAGAAAACATAAAAAGGGTGAGCTCAAAAGCTCAGTAAGGGTAAGCATGGAGAAAATAAAGCAAACCATATACATTTGAACTTAAAAACATGAACATAATATGTAAACATCAAAATCATGAGCAATGACATTAAACATGGTAGTAAATAAGGCATAGATCCTAATGGATCATCAATCATGATAAAATAGCATAGGAATAAAGCTTTTAATTGTGGCATAAATTAAGCACATGTAATGATTTCCATACTATCCAAGGCATTACTTCCATGACTATCTTAGTGGACAAGGTCCCTTTCTGAATCGTGTTCACTCCTCGTTTCAGTCCTGTAACACTGAACCGGATTAACTTACCATTCCAGCCATGTTTATCTCATGAGATATAAATCATTACCCAATGCATTGGAGGGAGATATAGGTCCCACCCATCTCATAATGAAATCATTCTTACTTGTTCCACAACATAAATATAAATCATTCATAATAACCCAAAGAATAAAATGGCTTCCATAAACATCATTCCATCATAACATAATCCATATAAAACAAATGGATATCATTTCATCATAAGAAAAGTGAAACCATGTAAATAATAGAGACATTATACTTGAAACATACACATATGAAATAATGTAATATTATATGGAAAATAGTTTTGATAAAACACTTGAAATGAATTCTTGAGGAATATATCCTTTCTTCTTCAAAATCATTTTCTTTTCACAAAATGTCATGAAATTTTTAAAGAAAAGGATTTTGTTGAAAATATTCATGAAATATTGTCGAGTAAGCTTCATGAAAATGAGGCGTTATGAAACCGTAAAAATCCATTCACGCTGTATAAGTTAAAAATAACTTGTTTCTTGTTCTTTTGTCAGAAAAGTAAAAAAGTACCTTGTATGGTAAACAAAACAAAGATTCCTTCCATACAATATGGTAAAAGTAGAAAAGGGTAAAAATGACTTTAAACATACATGGAAGAAAAGTAAAAATTTTATGAAAACATTTTGAGAACATATGGACATAGATAATAATCATAACCCCAGTAAATACTTATGATTACGTAATCTCGGATAAGAATGATATTGGAATAATTATCCCTTACCTTTGGTCCGATATGCTTCGTATGGATCCGAACCTCCTCTTCTTTGAAGCGCCTCTTTGAGACGTCCTCTTCTTTGAAGCGCCTCTTTGAGACCTCCTCTTAGGGCACTACAATTGGTCATTGAAGAAGACCAGGACCTCTAGGATGTTTCTAGGGAAGTGGAGAAGAGAATTTGGCAGGGGTTGGCCGATCTTGAAGGCTCAAATTGGTGTGAGGAAGAGAGGGAGGTGGTGCCCTTTTATAAGGGAGGGGAGGGGCACCTTTGGAAATCTCAAAAATATTAATTTATAATAAATCCTACCCCACTTAAAAACCTTAAAAAATGACTCATATTCTAATATTATATGATATAGGGTTGTAATCGCATCAACCAATAAAATTTAGACATGTTAGGAAATTATTTTAAACATTATCAACTTGATTTATCCTTACTTAATCAATTTCATTTTATTTGTGCTAATAACATTGTAAATTTTAAATTATAACAAATAATTACTTATTTGTTGTGAATTTTCCATAATTGGATACTTTATAACATTTAAGAACATATAAATTTAAATTTATAATTTTTATATATTTTTGTGATTTTAAAAAAATTTTATAATATGTTATTTTTATAAAATAACAATATTGTAATTTTTGACACTATTGATTTGTTTGAATTTAAATAAAATATATAAACAAGATATGTTCAAACTAAAAGCTTTAATAGATTCATAAAGGGTAATATGTATCTATCAAATTAGTGGAGAACATTAAATAGTTCGTATAATATTTATTTTATTATTTTTAAAACAATTTATTTGGTTTATCTGTTAATAAAATAATTACTACAACATTTTTGAATAATTATTTAATATACATATTTATTGCATAAAATTTAAAACTAAAACCCTATGATGAAGATAAATCTACTACCTTTCACAATAATACTTTTACTCGAATTTATCATCTTAAAATAACAATATTTAAATTGTTATATTTATTAAATTATGAAGGTGACAACTTTGGCATCTTTTAAAATAAAATAATATAAGTGTCATAAGAACTTTTATAAGACTCCAAACGGTTATATATTAGGTAATTGGATGATTAAGGTGTATATATACACTACCAAGAAGTTTTGGTCAGGTTTTTTGGCCTTTTAATGGGTGTTAGTATTTCAATACACACTATATTACTGATTTTTCACTTAATAAATAATTTCTGCATCATTAATGTATCACCATTAATGACAATTATTTAATCCCTAAAAATTATAAATAAATTATCATGATGTAGATAGTTTTATTAGCTTTCTGGAGACTATTCATGTTCGAAGTTTTATGATGTTTATCACAAAATTAAAATTACTATAATTATAAGATTTAAGAGAGTGACATGTTGTCATTTTCATTGGTTTTAATTATAATTAAATTATTTTCATGGTAAAAAGTACATAAAATGAATATAATCTGATCCTTAGGTGATATGGGTCTACCTTTTGCCCTCAAATTGAATTTTTTCATGTGTTAGGGTAATTTTATAATATTACATTTACCCTTAATTACCTGATTTACCTTTAACTATGGTAAATAAAATTTACCGTAGTTACTATTCATAATTCCCAAAAATAAAAAGTAGCTTATTAACATAATTTGGACCCACTGATTCCAAATATGGAATCCATTTTTTTTATTCAATACACAGAAGTTGTAGAAATTAAATTAAAATTAATCACGTTGTCTAATGAAAACAGGTTTTTGATTAAAACATTGCAAAAGATTGAATTGATTTAACCTACGAATTCAATGTAAAATCAATGCTAATGACATAAATTATATTAAATGATAAAAATATATTCTATTTATACTTTAAAACCATTCAATATTATAATTTAACCATATAAGTTATTATGATGAAAAAAGATGTTTTTAATTAAAATATAGCATGTTTTTACTATTCATTAAAATATGAAAGTTATCAGAGAAATATCAAAACATTATCCAATTTAAATTTTTATATAATGATTCAAAATAAGAATTTTATTTTGTCAAATTGAACTTATAAACATGTCAACAACTAGACTTAAAGTGGGTGCACCATCAAAAGGCGGCAAAACTGCATTTTTTTAAAAATACTTATTTTACCCGAAAAAATTATTTTGTTCTTATACCATGTTCTAGAAAATGTGTAAGATGAATAATAATGTTATAAAATTCAAAATTTAGTTAATACTATTCATAACGGCTAGTTCATAATAGTATTATAATAATATACCATTGTTTAGTAAAACCTGATATTGCGTACAACACACGCTATCGAGGAAGGTCGCGCTTGTGTGTAATGAAAGCCTTGTTAGGGTTGCGTGTTGTGCAAGACTCCTTTGTTGTTTCATATAACAAAATCCAACCATATTTCATTTATACATTGAATATATATATATGTATATATACACACTCAATGTTGCATAGAATCACAATTATCAAACAAACTTGAAATTGTGTGTAACACAATCTAAGAATAGTGTTGTGTATACTGCAAGATAATACAGTGTTGCGTATATCACAAGATAATCATGTTGTAGCATAAAACACGTGACATAAAATAAATTAAAAAGAATACTTATCATAAAATATCAGGTCGTTACATTCTACCCCCCTTAAAATGAATTTCGCCCTCGAAATTCGTCAGGGTTATGCATGGTTTTCTACTTGAAAGTTTCTTTAATTAAAACCTTCATCGTAAAATGAAATACCAAAACATAACTTTCAAAACTAAAGTATGAAACATAACGGTTACCCAAATTAACTCATCACTGGGTTTCCACGTAGTAAAACATAGGTGAAAATATGGATATGGAAGAGAAATCTAACCATCATGTTCTGATGGAGAGTGGTAGGGAACATGGCTATGAAAAAGCCAACAACCACAAAGACATATATTTGTGATGATCTAAGGTACCATATTATTCATCGGATATAAGGGCACTAGGACAACATTTTTGGTTTTCAAGATCATTTCCAAAAAGTTGAGGAATTTGAATTGGAAGAAATACTTGCTTGATTTTGGTACAATCTCACCGTTGTTCGTTCTTTAAACAATTTCCACTTCATATGTTAATGAAATGAAGTTGAATTTGTTATTCGTGAAGTGTTAGAAGATCATGTGATAGAATGATGGGTCATTCCATCTGTTTCAAACAAAAGGTTAGCAAATGTTATAAGTCCATCTTATGGTCAGATTAATAGTGTATGGTTCCAAAAATGAACTTATACTTCATATATCATACCGCATAATAAAATAAATCTAGTTTCTACTAACCAGTGACTTCCTGTAGGCCAGTGGTAGGAGATAAAGGCATATCGCACTTCGGTTGTGGGTTCGATTTCCATAGCCTTGTCCAACGTGATGGGCTATCGCTCATCCTGCAGGTTGCCCTTTTTCTAAAACTAAATTTCTATAACATCCCATCAATAATATTGAAAAAAAAGTTCTATCCTTAAACAATACTAACTTATTTTCAACCAAATCTATTCTAATCTTTAGGCTTATATAAAATACTTCGGTCCAAGATCATAGTATAACGAAAACAATTACTAGAAAGGTTATCTACCAAGAATGTGAATACAATCATTTTCCCGCATATTTCATAAGATATATCTTATTGGTTGCATTCCAAACACATGAATACCTTAGTAATATATTCTCTTGAAACATAAATTACCATAGAACCTTAGTGAAAACATGAATACTGTCAAAAGGTATCTCTTTCCACATACCAAAATCCCAAAAAATATATATAATCAAACCATAATATCACTTAGTCCTTATATCAGTCATGAGCTCATGAATACAATCAAACATCTCATTATCTTATTATCCCTTCATTATGCTCATATCATATACATTCCAAAAATATCTGAATAACCTTCCATGCTTACCGGTACAATTCAACATATACTTTCATATACTTTAGTAAAAACAATAGTGTATCAATCCGTAGATTATTCTTTATTCCATAGTACCATACATTGTTATTTATAAACATACAATCATTCCACTAACTTCTTAAACCACTAGCTAAACTTCATCATTTATTTCATCTCATATTTCATTAGTAGTCTCTTCATCATCATCCACATAAATACTACCCGTATGACCATGCTGATTCTCTTCATGAGAATTTCCCTTAGGGAATTGGTTTGTATAATGCCCATACATTCCACATTTAAAACATCTAATCATTGTTGATGTCATAGAAATACCATTATTATAGTCCATGGTGTTAACTGAACCTCTTACTGGCTTTGTGTCCTTCTTTTCCAGACCCAAAGAATATTCCAGTTCCTTTTAAACAATCTCCCTAATGCCTCTTCCCACATGATTTATATGAGGGAAATTGAACTTTCTTTCCTCTATGATCATCATGAAACTCCATCTTTCTCTTATTATCTGAGTCAGGAAACTTACCAAAGTTGAGATTATTGATCATATTATGAGATTGCTGATTGGGCATAATAACGATGTTTGGAATTCCAAATCCCGTTGCATTTGGTTGCTCATGAAGAATATCATTCCATTGTCTGTCATATCCTCCATTATCATGAATCTTCCTGTTTCCAGCCATTTTCTAAAACCCAAAATGAATAGTGTGAGAGGTAAAAATCATGCTAGGGAAAACAACATAGTAAAGGGGGAGTACCCTCAATATCTATCATCTTAGGTTAAATTCTATGATCATTACCATAGTTCTAGGACTATATCCTATACGTATACTTATCCTTAGGGATATCCCTAGACATACCTTAGAAATATCTCTAGCGATCTCACTAACGTTTTCACATCCTTGTTTACAAATGTTGACTAAACCTTTCCTCTGATACCAACTATAGAGACCCGAAGCTTGAAGTTCATGGACATTACATTACTTTTGCGGAATATCTAATACATAACAAAAACAGACACACAAGGACCGTAATAGTTTAGTGTCTTTGGAAACATGGAATATAAAATTATAATCAAGTTGATAGATCTTCAACATCTCCAATAATGATCCTCCCCTTTTTGTTTCCTTACCTAAAACCTTTCTTTTAATCCTGGGGGAAAAGAAAACATATAAAGGGTGAGATCAAATTCTCAGTAAGGGTAATCATGGAGAAAATAAATCAAACCATATACATTTGAACTTAAAAACATGAACATAATATGTAAACATCAAAATCATGAGCAATGACATTAAACATGGTATTAAATAAGGCATATATCCTAATGGATCATCAATCATGATACAATAGCATAGGAATAAAGCATGTAATTGTGGCATCCATTAAGCACATGTAATGATTTCCATAGTATCCAAGGAATTACTGCCATGACCATCTTAGTGGACAAGGTCCCTTTCTGAATCGAGTTCACTCCTTGTTTTAGTCCTGTAACACTGAACCAGATTAACTTACCATTCCTGCCATGTCTATCTCATGAGATATAAATCATTACCCAATGTATTGGAGGGAGATATAGGTCCCACCCATCTCATAATGAAATCATTTTTACTTGTTCCACAACATAAACATAAATCATTCATAATAACCCAATGAATAAAATGGGTTCCATAAACATCATTCCATCATACCATAATCCATATAAAACAAATGGATATCATTTCATCATAAGAAAAGTGAAACCATGTAAATAATAGAGACATTATACTTGAAACATACACATATGAAATAATGTAATCTTATATGGAAAATGGTTTTGATAAAACACTTGAAATGAATTCATGAGCAAAATATCATTTCTTCTTCAAAATCATTTTCTTTTCACAAAATGTCATGAAATTTTAAAAGAAAAGGATTTAGTTGAAAATAGTCATGAAATATTGTCAAGTAAGCTTCATGAAAAGGAGGCGTTATGGAATAGTAAAAATCCAGTCACGCAGTATAAGTTAAAAATAACATTTTTCTCGTACTTTTGTCAGAAAAGTCAAAAATTTCCTTGTATGGTAAACAAAAGAAATATTCCTTCCATACAATATGGTAAAAGTAGAAAAGGGTAAAAATTACATTAAACATACATGGAAGAAAAGTAAAAATTTTATGAAAACATTTTGAGAACATATGGACATGGATAATAATCATAACCCCAGTAAATACTTACGATTAAGCAATCTCGAATAAGAATGATATTGGAATAATTATCCCTTACCATAGGTCTGATATGCTTCGTATGGATCCGAACCTCCTCTTCTTTGAAGCGCCTCTTTGAGACCTCCTCTTAGGGCACTACAATTGGTCATTGAGGAAGAACAGGACCTCTAGGATGTTTCTAGGGAAGTGGAGAAGAGAATTTGGCAGGGGTTGGCCGAGCTTGAAGGCTCAAATTGGTGTGGGGAATAGAGGGGGGAGGTTCCCTTTTATAAGGGAGGGGAGGGGCACCTTTGGAAATCTTAAAAATATTACTTTATAATAAATCTAACACCACATAAAAACCTCCAAAAATGACTCATATTCGAATATTATATGAGATAGGGTTGTAATATCATCAACCAAAAAAAAAATCGACATGTTAGGAAATTATTTTAAACATTATCAACTTCATTTATCCTTACTTAATCAATTTAATTTTATAGATGGTAATAATATTCTAAATTTTAAATTATAACAAATAATTACTTATTTGTTGTTAACTATCCATAATTGGATACTTTATAAAATTTTAGACCATATAAATTTAAATTTTTAATTTTTATATATTATTTTGATTTTTCAACAATTTTATATTATGTTATTTTTATAAAATAACAATAGTGTCAATTTTGACACTATTCATTTGTTTGATTTTAAATAAACTATATATAGAAGATATGTTTGATCTAAAAGATTTAATGGATTCATAAAAGGTCATATTTATCTTTAAAATTAGTGGAGAACATTAAATAGTTCATATAATATTTATTTTATTATTTTTAAAACCATTTATTTGGTTTATCTCTTAATAAAATAATTACTACAACAATTTTTAATAATTATTTAATATACTTATTTGTTGCATAAAAATTAAAAATAAAATCCTATGATGAAGATAAATCTTTTTCCTTTCACAATAATACTTTTACTCGAATTTATCATCTTAATCACAATATCTAAATTGTTATATTTATTAAATAATGAAGGTGACAACTTTGGAATCATTTAAAATAAAATAATATAAGTTTTATAATAACTTATATAATACACCAAACGGTTATATATTAGGTCATTGGAATATTAATTTGTATATATACACTACCAATAAGTTTTGGTCAGGTTTGTGGGCCTTTTAATGGGTATTATTATTTCAATAAAAACTATATTACTGATTTTTCACTAAATAAATAATTTCTGAATCATTAATGCATCACCATTAATGACAGTTATTTAATCCCTAAAAATTATAAATAAATTATCATGATGTATATAATTGTATTAGCTTTTTGGAGACTATTCATGTTTGATGTTTTATTTTGTTTATCACTAAATTAAAATTATTATACATATAATATTTAAGAGATGGACATGTTGTCACTTTCATTGGTTTTAATAATAATTAAATAATTTTCATGGTACAAAGTCCATAAAATGAATCTAATATGACCCTTAGGTGATATGGGTATATTTTTATCCATACAATAGAATTTCATCATGTGTTAGGGTAATTTTATAATAATATATTTACCCTTAATTACACGATTTACCTTTAACTATGGTAAATAAAATTTACCGTAGTTACTATTCATAATTCCCAAAAATAAAAATTAGCCTATTAACATAATTTGGACCCACTGATTCCAAATATGGAATCCATTTTTTCAAATTCAATACACAGAAGTTGAAGAAATTAAATTAAAATTAATCCTGTTGTCAAATGAAAACGGGTTTTTGATTAAAACATTACAAAAGATTGAATTGATTTAACCTACGAATTCATTGTAAAATCAATCCTAATAAAATACATTATATTAAATTATAAAAATATATTCTATTTATTTTTTAAAACCATTCAATATTATAATTTAACCACATAAGTTATTACGATGAAAAAAATATGTTTTTAATTAAAATATAGCGTGTTTTTACTATTCATTAATATATGAATGTCATCAGAGAAATATAAAAACATTATCCAATGTAAATTTTTATATCCTGATTCAAAAGAAGAATTTTATTTTGTCAAATTGAACTTATAAACATGTCAACAACTAGATTTAATGTGGGTGCGCCATCAAAAGGCGGCAAAACTTCATTTTTTAAAAAATA
Source organism: Viscum album (assembly GCA_963277665.1). Taxonomy (NCBI): domain Eukaryota; kingdom Viridiplantae; phylum Streptophyta; class Magnoliopsida; order Santalales; family Viscaceae; genus Viscum; species Viscum album. Next base: position 2,130,475,801 of record OY728119.1, read on the forward strand.
CATATTTAACCCGAAATATTTATTTTTTTCTTATACCATGTTCTAGAAAATGTGTAAGATGAATAATAATGTTATAAAATTAAAAATTTAGTTAATAATACTCATAAAAGCTAGTTCATAATAATATTATAATAATATACCATTGTTTAGTAAAACCTGGTATTGCGTACAACACACGCTATCGAGGAAGGTCATGATTGCGTGTAATGAAAGCCAAGTCAGGGTCTGGTCTGACCAGGTCGGGACATCCCCGCATGACCCAGCCTAGGCTGACCCGACCCGGTTTAGGTTGACCCAGCCGGAACCGGGTCCGGCGCGACAGAGCGTCCCCCTGGGCGGCCCGCAGGAAGGCCCATGGTGCGGCGGCCCGCCGCGGCAGGCCATATGGCCAGCCTCCTCCGCACGGTGCGGTCGCGCGCCACACCACCTCTAGCAGTCGTCTCTATCGGCTGCCCTCCCTTCTCTGTCACAGACCAACGTTGCAGCCCTTGCACTCTGGGCAGCGCGAATGCACGCCAGGTGACACGGACACATGCAGGGCAGCGGGGACGCATGTCAGGCGGCGCGGACACGTGCCACCGCCTCCCCATCGCACGTTCGGCCTTCTTTAATCCATCTCCCATGCTCTTCACGATCAAAGGTCCGCAACCCCTCTCTGCCTACACGGTCACACTGTCGCCTTCTTCGCAGTCGGCCAGAGTCTCGCCCGCCATTCCCGATCCCCACCTGTGTCAGTCGTTGGTAGAGTTGCCAGCGACATTCTTCGGGCCACCAGGCACGCCCCGGTGGCTCATTATTCATTCCCTTGACATCCTCACTCATATCAGGATGTCTTGATTGATTTGAAACAACCACTAAAATCACATAGGTTGCGGAGAGGTCATGTATTTTTCTTTTGGCCCACGCCCGTCATGTTAGAGTGGTATCAAGTGACTTATTCATTATCAAATCATCAAGAACGTCAAGAACATGTAGGGGTATTTATAACAATAATAAACCATACCTCGATTGCTCGTTGGAAGAAGACGTGAGGAAGAAGATGAAGAGGGTTCCAACGATCACCAATTTCCCAACAAACTTTCGAATTCTGGCTCGTGCCTTTTCCTTCTTTTTTATTCCAGAGCACATTCTTCGTTGGAGAGGGCATTCTTCATTTAAATGAAATTTTTCTCCAAATTTCTTAGATTATCTCTCCCAATTCTATTTTCCAACCTATCATCTCAATGGTAATGATGAGAAAACATAATAGAAATAAGTTTGACAATTTAATTCCATGTTGGAACAATTAATGTTAACACATTTAATTAATTGTAGTTGGCTCAGTTAATTAAATAGAGAGTTGAAAGGTTTTCCCCCATTAAGAGGTGTTTGGGTGGTCCCCACCATTAATATTAAATTAGGATGTTTTAAGCCAGGGTGGTCCCCAGCACTACACATCTAAATGGGAGGTTAAAAATAAAATAAAATTTTGTTCTTTATTTTATTTTTATTTACATGAAAAATATGAAAACTAACTTTCACCCTCGTTTTACTACGGCCGAGATGAAAGTATCTTTAAGCAAATATCGGTGCTTCATGTTCAATGGTGCCCTTAAAATTAAATTCCATGTATCGGGTCAAAATTTATGAAAACCTGCTCACACGTTTACTGAAAGTAACTAAAAAAAGTTAAGAGATTGATTCTGGGAACATCAGGCCTTGTAATCACGCGCCGTCAATTATCGTTGACTCGTAAAATTCACATATAATTTAAGAAAAATTACATGGAATTTCTGGGTCATTATATAAGGATCAATAGGTAAATCCCATGGAGTAAACAAATCCCAACATCCTACATGTCAAATTTGTGGGAAGAAGCCTCATGGGAACTACATAAAGAGAACCAGGGGACGCTTCTGATGTAGAAAGGATGGACATTAGTCAAATAACTATCAAAGGGGTATGAACAATCCCACTAATGTGGAAGAGGAAGGGGAATTTCAGAACCATGCTCATCATATATTATAGTGTTTCAACTATAAGTAACACATATATTATGTGATCCAATGCCCTAACCCAAGAGTTTTCAATTACAATCAATGAAAACAACCTCCAAGGTTGCAAGTAAGGGGATATGATATCACTACTATTGAGGTGGATCCTAATAATGATGTGGTGATAGGTATGCTAGTTATTCATTCAGGAATATTAAATATAGTTTTTGATTACAGTTCTATATATTAAATCATATATTGCAAGTTTAGTAAAACATTGAAAACAACTCCTCAAAAATATGGAGGTTGAGTTATCTATGAGAATATCAAATGGAGAAATTATTACTTCCAAAGTATATAACTCCTCCCTAATCAATTTTTAAGGACTAAACCTCCCATAAAATATCGTCTTACTTCCTTTGGTAGAGTTTGATGCAATATCAAGAAATGATTTTCTATGTTTATATAAATACAACATCTACTATAAGTAGGGGATATCACTCTTCACATCCCAGGGCCTCATCTAAGTATATAAAAGTTTAAGGAGGATGATAACTAACCATTGACGTCACCTTTTAAATCATGGATACTATTTCTTTACGAGAGACAATATCTAGCAAAAAAGATTTAGACGAAGGAATGCATCATGCTTGAAGACATGCCCATTGTGAAGGACTACACTAATGTGTTCCCGGAAGAATTGAGCAGTCATTCTCCTGATCGAGAGGATGAGTTATCAATTAAACTTATACCTGGATCTATCCCCATATCAATGAATCATTACCATATGTCCACCATTGAGTTGTAAGACCTGAATAAGTGGATAAATGAGTATATTGAAAATGGTTTTATATCCCTGAGTGCTTTATCATGTGTTGTGTAAGTCCTCTTCATTAATAAGATGGATGGATTGATGTGCATGTGTAATGATTATCTTGATCTCAACAAAATCATGAAAAATAAAAATTGTCCCCTATCATAGATAGATGACTTGTTCAATCAACAATATGGGGCTATGCATTTTCTCTTAGGTGGAGATTTTCTTAAGATATCACCAATTAATGTTGAATAAGGAATATATTCCAAGGATTCCCTTTCTAATTAGGTATGATAGCTATGAGTTCATAGTGATGACCTTTAAACTCACTAATGCTAAAGTAATTTTTATTTAACAAATGAATACAGCCTTTAAAGATTCACTCAAAAAATTTGTGGTTGTCTTTATAGATGATATTATGACGTACTCCCATAGTAGGGTGGAGCATGAGGATCATTTAAATAATATTATAAAGACATTATGAAGGGAGAAAATATTATAATGGTAATGTAAGTGCAAGTTATTTATGGATGATGTTACTTTCTTGGAAAAATATTTCCACCGGAAATGGGATATCTTTGAACCCATATAAGAAAAAGGTATTTGGGGAGTGGCCCGAATTAGAATTTGTAACATAAATCCATTGTTTTCTTGGTCTATATGGGAATTACCAATGATTTTTTAGGAATTTTTCTATGTTTTTAAACCCACTAACCATGTTAAATCAGAATGGTGTAATGTTTTTCTGGAATAATGAATGTGAAGACTACTTCAAAGAATTGAAAGAGAGGCATATCATTGCACCAGTATTTTCACTACTCACAAGTGGGGAACTCTTTTTGGAATGAATTGATGCATCAAATAAATTATAAGGTTGTGTAAAATTGAAAAATGATTTAGTGATAGCCTACACAACAATGTATATGAAATTTCATTAGAAAAACAATCCGATTAATGATCTAGAGTTGGAGGTCATGATCTTTGAGTTGAAAAATCAAGAGGAATTATCTCTATGGGCAGATGATAGATATATATACAAATCACAAGATCCTAAAATATATATTTACATAAAAGGATCTTAATATGTTCTAGTGAATATGGTTAGATATCATCAAGAATTATGAATTCTCAGTCCACTAACATCATATTAAAGGCAATAAAGTGGATGATTATCTTAGTAGTGAGGATCATGTAACAATATCAACAATGAGAATTGTGAAGGATTAAATATTCATAGAAGTTCAAGGATAGACATTGTAATCATAAAGGATGGAACACCATTATTCCTTTAAAAAATGATTTCCCAACCATCCCATTTACAGAAGATAATGTATGCTCGAAAAGATAATGTGGAGATTCATAAAAAGGTGGACGATATCATAAATGTGAAATCCATAGAGTTAAAATTTAGTGAGGTTGTTTTCATAATATTTGTGTCATGATTATGTGTACCATAAAATCTTGAGATATAGAGGGAGATTTTAAATGATGCAGATAGCTCAACCATCTCCATCCACATGGGGAGGACAATGATGCATTGAGATCTCTAAGATCATGATCGATGAGATAATATGAAGGAGAATACTAAATACATCTCAAAATTCATAGTATTTCAACAAGTTAATGTTGTATGAAAAACGTCTAAGGGGATGATGAAACCATTACCCATAACTAAATGGATAGGGGAAAACATAACCATGGAATTTTAAAATAGACTTATGAAAACATCCATCTGAAATAATGCTATATGAGTTGTTGTTGATTTTATTACAATGAATTATCAATTTATATAAATTTGAGCAGGCTTGTCACTCAATCAACATTCATAGATATACATCTTATATGTGGTGATGCTGTATTAAGTACTATTATAAATTATATCTATATAGATTCATGATTTACCCATATGTTATGGAAAAGTCTCCAAAATTCCCAAATCACTGAGCTGAACATCAATACGATTTATCACCCCTAGATTGATGGTCAGTCTGAGAAGACTATTTAGACATTGGAAGACATTTTGAGAGCATCATGGATGTACATTAGAAGAGGATGGGACCTGCATCTTCCTCTGGTAAAATTCTCTTACAACAATAGTTTCTACTAAATTATTCAAATGTATAAAATGATAACCTTTATAGGAAAAGATTAATAACACCTACATGTTGTGATGAAGTTGGTGAAAATAAGATTTTGGGAACTAATATAGTCTAGGAAATGGAAGAAAAGGTAAAGATCACTCAACATCACATCAAGGATACCTAATGATGATAGAAGAGGTACACATAAAATTATCAATAGGAATTGGATTTTGAGGGTGGAGAAACAATATATATCAACATATATCCATGTAATATATTGGTGAGATTTATTAAGAATGGAAATATAATTCTAATGTACATAATCCCCTTTTATATTTTTAATCATGTCAGAGTTGTGGAATATCGAAAATCACTTCCACCAACCATGTGTCACATAGAATATGTATTCCATGTATCCATCTTGAGTAAGAATATACCAAATAAATCACATGTACTTAATTCATAGGTGGTCCAGTTGGAATATGATATCTCAAATAAGAAGCATTAGATAAAGATCCTAGACCATAGAGATAATGTTCTACGCAAAACAGACTACTCACCTAGTCAAAGTACTATGGTAGAATCATAAATAAGAATTGGTGACATGGGAACCATACATGGCGATAAAAGATAATTACCCTCATCTATGTTCACCTTCGTATGTAAAATGAAAATTTGAGGGTGAAATTTCATAAGGGGGAAGAATGTAAAGACCTGAAATTTATCTATGAAATGTATTTTCTTATAATTATATCATGTAGTATAAAGAACATATATCACATAAAGGAACCAACACAACATTATTCCCATAGATGAATAATGATACATTATTCCGAAAATAAACCAATATGTATTCCAAATATTACAATAGGATAATAAATATAAAATAATAGAATAGGAATAAGATAATTTGGATATCCGCGATCCACAAAAATGACCTCAGTCACAAATCTATAGAAATAAAACATAGTGTTAATAATAAAATATTTATTTTGAAGATGAATTTATCTCTATAAACTTGAGATAAAATCGAATTGAATGAATAATTAATTGAATAAGAGGTATTTATTGGATGCAGTGAACCCATGCCACTGTTACAAATCTGATCATTGGAATAGTAATCTGACTGTTGGAATACTAATATGACTATTAAGAATAGTAATATGACAATTAGTATTGTAAAATAACCTACATAAAGGTAAAATAATATTTATTTATTTTAGGATATGAAAATATGATATATTTAAATAATGTTAGAAATAAATAATTGTTTTAAAAATGGTAAATTAAGTCTTGGTTTTTGGTAAAACATAACTATTTTAATTGAAATTTTATAATGAATATAATGATTTAAAAGAAATTTAATTTTCATATTAATATCATGTTTTATTTTAGTTATAGTTTAATTTTTTCAGACCATAAGTAAATTTTCAAAGGGTCATAAAATCGATTAGAATAATAAAATCACTATTTGTTTTGAATAAATAGGGATTTTATTTGAAAATTTTATTTATCATATTTATTAATGTATATTAATAAAATTGATTCAATTTTTTAAATATAAACATAAAAAAATGGTTAAGGTAAATTTTTGTTATTTTTATAATATATTTTAATTTTGGGTATATAGTGAAATACGGTAAGTTATGGTATTCAACACTGTAATCTAAATACTTGAATTTTTGAGTCATACATGATGTAATCACCCATTAGTTCGATGTAAAAAACCATTAATTCTTTATAGTCACAAGAGTGAATATTATTGATATTATTAGGCCAAAATAATAAACTAATCAATATAATAATGAAAAACACCCCTCTCATCTCCTTATAAACACCACTCCTGCTCCTCACACATTCTAGGAAATGGATCTTGAAAAATCTCCGCTAAACCCTCTCCTCCACACTCTTCCCACATAAAATTGTTTTTAGTCTCCCCAAAATACCAATTCCATGTTTCTCATGGGTTGTTTTAAGGAGGTGATATTCAAGAGGTAGCATTCTTAAACCACATCTTCTAATTTATTTTGTTCTTCTATATTCTCATAACCTTGTTAATCCAAAAAATAACAATAACAACAGAACCATGTATATATTGTAATTTTATATTTATAATGTAATATATTCTATAGATACCATTTCTCATCTTCTCTTATTCAATGAAACAAAATCATAGACCAAATTATGGTTGTTAATTGTCTCCATCGATAATGAATTTTCATTTTCCATTATCAAATTCATGGTAGATCCTAAAAATATTATTTTGATTAAAGAATATTTTAATAATATTATTATAACTTATTTCATGTAATGGAACTAATATATCAACATAATATTAAATAATGCTAAGCTAGTTTGAGATGGTTTGAAAACACCCTAAAATAAACTATCGTTTATCATTAATGTTTTATTAAATGAATAATTTATATGTTAGAAAAAAATGATATATGGGAACATTTAATGTTATTAAATTTCATGAAAAAAAACTCATTTCACATATGGTGTTTGATTTCCATTTTACATAAACTTATATAATTATACACAAGTGAATCAGGCATGAATCCTTGAAACGAACGCTCCTAGAATGACGAAAGTGAACCCTATAACTCATTGAAATGAACATAAATGAACATAATAAAATTATAATAAATAATATATATTAGAAATAGGTTATTAATTAATAAATAAATGAGTCTAACTTTATTTTCTATAACATTAATTGTATGTGAATAATGCATTCAGACATAAGGTTAGGAATCACTTTGAAACTCCATATTTCCTTTAGATAATGACTTATCTCCCTTTGACTCAATTTATCTCTCAATTATTCTTATATAAATTTATTATATTATATATATATATATATGTTACACAAGTATATATATATCTCAATTCATCTTTTTTATGGTTAAATCCATGTTTTAAAATGGTCTCTTCTCAATTCTACTCCTCAAGAAAACCGAATTAAAGGGAACTTATCTTCTTCATACCCCTTTTCAAATAAATTCTTTAAAATATTTTTAATTAAAAAATGTTTTATAAAACAAATAAATTTAACATTAAGAAACAATTTTAGTTCATTCATGGTTTTATGGAATAATTATTCCTTTATCCTCTTCAAATACACTCAATTGTTTCCCTTAAAACATTGCTTAAGTAGAACATTTCTAAAAGTTCCTAAACACTATTTTTAATGTATTTTTATTAGTTAGACATCATTATTTATTATATATTCTTATAATTCCTTTATTAATATGAAATAATGATTTAAATCCTTTCTTTAGTGGATACCATTATGATATGACCTTTTGTTATTCCTTATAACAAGCTTATGAAACCAAATTCTTTCAATGAGTTTCCAATATGTTTTTTCCTTATATTTGATTTATTAATGTGCCACACGTATTCATGTACATGTTATTATGGTATTACTCAGATATCACTCTAATTAATTGGTTAATTTTTGTCTCACTAGATGTCGTGTATAAGATTGGGGAGTAAACCTAATCCATTAAGGGACTCTGTCCCCCATGTGATATTATCTTGGAAGTTATCCTTGACTCATGTTTATGTCATGATATATGATTCTTACATATTATTACATTCCCATGATAATATTATTATATTTTTTATGTGTTATGACTCTATATTTTTGTTCTTTAGACATTCCTTTTATGTTATTATGTGATAGCTTCTGAATCAAGTTCTATGATTCTTATCCATGTTTATTCCTTTACTGGGATTTTTAGCTCACCCATTTTGTCTATGAAATCCATAGGTTATACAATTATGGTATAGGATATAAAAGGGATTTAGGATGACATTAGGGATATTAATAAAAAGAATTTTTATTCTAATTTCATGTTTTCAAATTATGTACCCCGTCTTCCAAAGACACTGGGTCTTTTACCCCTAGTTTGTCTTAGTGGATAATTATACTTAAAATCCTGAAATAATATTTTTAAAAGACATGAATTGTTATATTTATATTGTTTACATTACTTTTGATGATTATTAATAAGTAATTTTTTACAGTTATGAATCATCCTGACCTTAATCTGATACACAATGTTTCTAGTATGACTCAAAGGGTGTGTTTCCAATTTAAAATTGATATTTTAGTTTAAAACACACAACACATACTCAAAAATAAGAAAAAATAATTGAATTATGTTGATAATATAATAAAATTATTTTTAAATTATTTTTCATATGTAGGAATCCTCCTCACCCCAACTCAATACACGATGTTCCGGACATTACAAAAAGTGTCCTCTATCCATTTAAAAATTACAATTTAGTTCAAAATGAATCACTCAATGAAAATTAATAAAAACGCCCATATTTTCATAACACATTTGGAAAATGACTTACAAGTCATTTTTGAGTTGTATTAATTAGTCCCACATCAAACTGATAAATGAGGTTACTGGTACGACTTAATGTATGTGTTTTCAGTTTAAATTAACAATTTAGTAAAAAAGACATAGGACATAAATAAAACTAATAAAACACCTTCATATTGCTTTGATACTTTAGGAAAATATTCCATAAGTCATTTTTCATGTGTAGGAATCATCCAAACCTCAATCAGACACACAGTGTGGCCAATATTATTCTCAGTGTGTATTTTTATTTAAAATTAAAATTTTAGTTCAAAACACACATCACATAATGAAAATCAAGTAAAAATGATTAGATTGTTTTGATACCTTATTAATATTATCAATATGTTTATTTATGTGTTGTAATCATAAACACCTCAATATGATGTATAATGAGACCTATATGTGTCCAACTATTCATTTTTTAAAATTATCATTTTAGTAAAAAAAACATGTCACATACTCAAAACTAATCAAAAACATTAATTTTTTGTTGATACTTTAGTGAAAATATCAATAACTAATTTTTGATGTGTGAAAAAATGACACACATGAATCTGATATACAATGTGCCCGGTATGAAACAGAGTTTCTTTAATCTATTTAAAATTGACAATTTAGTTCAAAACATGTACCACTCACTAAAAACTAAGAAAATGTTATACGATTGTCTTGATTCATTAGGAAAATTATTCCTGAGTCAATTTTTTTTGTAGGAATTATCCTCACTTCAAATAGAAACATGATGAGGCCAGTATGACTCAAAATACATTTTTCATGTATATATTAACATTTTAGTAAACAAACATTCAAAATACTCTAAGCCAAGAAAACACAATAGAATTATCTTGATACATTAATAAAATGTTCATTTTTTACATTTCTAACATTTAGGATTCAACCACATGTCAATATGACAAATTGTGTGACCAGTATGACAATGTATTTTTTTATTAAAATTTTATTTAAAAACACATGTCACATACTCAAAATTTATCAAACAAATTTATATTGTTTTGATATTTCCAAAAAATTATCAATAAGTCAATTTTATTCATAAGAATATGCCTCACCTCAATCTGATTTGTGGTGTGTCAGATATGACTCAAAGTGTCTATTATCAATTAAAAATTAATGATTTAGTTCAAAAAATGTTTCACTCATTGTAAAATAATAAAATCCACATAGACTACCTTGATACATTAGGAAAATAATTCATAAGATATTTTAGATGTGTAGGAATCAGTCTCATGTAAAATACACACACGATGTGATCAGTATGAATCAAAGTTAATCTTTTCATTTTTAATAGACATTTTATTAAAAAAAATACAGGTGACGTACTCAAAACTAAAAAAACACATTCAGATTGTCCTAATAATTTATAAAAAAGTTCCTTAAGACATTTCTGACATGTTAGAACCATATATGAATCAATATAACACACGGTGTAACTGGTATGACTCAAGGTGTGTCCTTTAATTTAAAATTAAATTCTTTACTAATGTATTATTTCATATTTATATTTAATTTAGTTATTTTTAGTATTATAAATATAATAATTTTTTTCATATATAGGTGGATTATTTTTCTCGAGTTGGGGGGTTTTTTAAGCAACTGATTCAAAGATTATGATTTTTTGAGGGTGGGTTGGGTTCCAAATATGATGAAACCATTGATTTTTTTTTACTTTTTTGGATAGTACATACAAATGTAACTGTACAAATCAATTTTTTAAATGTCCATAATATAGTGTTTTTTTCTTTTATTTATGATATAATATTTATTTCAATTAAATTATAATTTTCCATACACATGATCATTTTATTCTATAGTGTGATGTAATTTTAATAGAACATGATGGTAGTGTGGACTTTATCTGTTCTTTTCTAGTGATGAAAAAAGTATACCACTTTTAATAGTGCTTAGATCACTATAAATTTTTAACATTGATAAAGGATTTTTCTAGTTCTTTTAAAATCAAATTATATAGTGGAGAATCTAATTAATTATGATTAAATCCAAGTTAATATCCAAAGATTATTTACACTCAATAAAAATAATCTCATTTTATATTTTCATTGAAATACACAATGATGCTTTCACATTTAATAAAAAAAATCAAATAATTTGGGTAAATATATAAGAAGTCAAAAAAATGATTCTAAATGAATAATTAATATTTTATTTTGAGATATTTATTTATTATGATCCTCCAAAAGGGTACCAAATCATTATAATGTGATAATATTGTCAGTTATGGGTGTATTAGATGCATCAGATTGGGTATGCTGGTATTTTCTTTTTGTCTTGATCAATGGTTAATCTGAGATTTAAATTATAATAAATTCCATGATAAAAAAAATTGAATACAAAAATATAAAAATAGTAAATTACCAAACCAATGAGTAGTGTCATTATATATTAATTATAATTAATTTAAACAATTAAATAAATAAATCTTGAAAAGTTTTTTCTCCAATTATGGATCTGAAATCATGTTCGTGTCAAATTGTTATTACATTATAAGGATAATTAAAAGATTCCATCCATCATTGATACCCACATGTTCCATGAACCTTTGGACATAATCGTAGTAATTTTTGTGGCCTAGCATGATATATCAAAATTATTGCATCATTCACCTTTGATCATAATGAGAACTGCTTCAAGTAAGAGTTCTCTTTTATCTCTTTATACTTGAGAGTGGTGGTGGATGATGATTAATCTCCATTCATGAGAGCATTCTTAGAGAGTGATCTCTCTATGTATTTTAGAATATTATCTCTGGATATCTATGTACACAACACAAAATGAATTATTTCACAAGACAAATAATATAATCTGTTGTATATTAAAATTGAATTACGAAATAATAATTTCCACATGCCCTTGTTATTTTTTAAATCTCAACAGAATCACATTTTTATAATAATAATATTATTATTATTTTACATAGCATGTTCTAAAATCATGAATTAAAGTAAAAATTATTTATTCAAATGATATTCAATATATATTATTTTTAACCAAACAATTAAACACCTTCCACCATAACTCAAACATATTTATCAGGCCTTGAATAATGATTATTTATTTAATAAATAAATACCACTACATTATTCTATAATAAATAAAAAAATATTGTATTTATTAAATAGTAAATAAATATTTAACAAATATTCCTCTCACATAATATTTTCTCAATAACTGGTGATGGGATATATGTAATCAAGAAAACATGAACAATTATTATAAAATATGAAAGAGTATTATTTATTGAACATGTTAAATAATTGATAATAATATATTAGTGAACTTGTTAAATAATTGATAATAATATATTATTTAACTATGATTCTTGATACACTTAGTGTGTGACCCTATAGGACTCTTTATTAGTGGAATTAGGTTATGTAGCCTAAAGTCTAAGGATAGTGTCGAGAAACACGCCAAGGAATCCATATATAATGAAGTTAATGCCGCAACAAAATAATACCACATATGGATTCTTATTGTGAAATTTAATCACTTTGTCATGATACCTCTAATAAAGTCAGTTGCATGATGGTGCCATCAACCTATGTGTTTGATGTCTCTTCTATGACTTTCCAAAAATCAAAACATCCTAGAGAACACCATGGAAGTGGATTTATTTTGGCTATATCATTTCTATAAGAGGGCCTAAGATATCAAATTACTTTAAATAAAAATAGGGAAAAATACTTTCTCACATTATTCACTAATGAAATTTTACTCGTGACACGCCCAACGTATCCTACCTCACTGTGAACACATGTCCTCGTAGTATTCATTAATACATCAAAAATATGTGACCTATAATACTCAATAATAGTAATATTAATTCATAAGTATCAATATACCTATATGTAGATAAGGAAATCCAATGACACATATAAATGTAGATATCCTACTAGTGGGTCTTGTTCTCATAATATCCTACACTGGATATTACCAAGGGCGTGCACTATGGTAATTTTTCACAAAGTCCTATGATTCTCCACCCCTAAAAACTTGTATCATTTATGTCCCTCAAATGAATTCATTAGGCTGTAAAAAAATATTTAAGAATGATGTCATGGAACTTCGGGGTTCTCATGATAAAAGGGAGCATCTATGTCATTTCAGGGAAATAGCTACTCTTTAGACATTATTACATACTATGATATTCATAATAATAGTCATGATGTGATAAAGAGTTTATTAACATTAAAAACAATTAATCCATAGTTATCAAAAAGGAAAAAAATTGGTTCTAGTGTAGAAAATCCAAAAGACTCCAACATACATGAGATCTAACTACAAACAACATTTAGTCTGCTTGATATCAAGTGATACTCAATCATCTGCTGAGATAGGACGTTAGTTAATGGGTCCCCTACATTTCCTTCAGTGGGAACGTTTATTACTGTAGCTTTACCCCTATGAGAAAAAATACCTAAAAGGTGATACTTCTAGAGTATGTGCCTTGCCTATTTGGGTGACCTTGTATCTTTTGAATGATCCACCATTATTGTATTATCACAATACAATGTCATAAGGTAATTAATTCTAGGTACCACATCAAGCTCCTGAAAAAAAAAATCATACAAATGGATTTCTTGGAAATATCAGAAGTTTATATATACATTGAATCCACAATTTAATTAGTGACAATTGTTTTCTTTCAACTTTTCTAGCTCAAAGCACCTCCATTAAGATATATGGAATATCTTAACTATGAATTTTGATCATTCTAATAAGTTTGAAAAATAGAATACGAATAAGACATGATGACTAAATCCTAATTTCCCCCATACACGAAGAACAAATCCTTAGTTTTTCTCAGATACTTAAAGATAACCTTAATAGCATACCAATGTTATTCCCCTAGGTTATCTTAATATATTTCAACCCTGCTTAATCCATATGTAACATCAAGTCTAGCACATAATATTAAATATATGATTGATCAGTTCATTGAAGCGTATGAGATCATACTCATTCTCTCTTTATCCGACTATGTTTGAGGATTCATTTTCTTAAGAAGATGTATACCATGGGAAATTGTAACCAATCCCCACATGGATTGTTCAATACTAAATCTCTTTAATATTTGTACAATGTATTTACTTTTACTTAGTCCAAAAATCATCTTGGATTTATCATGATAAATATTTATTACCAGAACAAATGAAGATTCGCCTAATTCCTTTATGGAGAATCACTTTCTTAACAAATCATTAAAAGATTCTAAGACTGGTATGTCATCTCCAATAAATAATATGTCATCAAAATATTCGCCTTGGATAACCACAAAAATCCTACTAATTATTTTTTATACACATATATCACATTCATTCTTAATTAAACAAAATTAATTAATAGAATTATTGAATTGATTGATCCATTACCAAGATTATTTCTTCAATCTATAAATGGGTCTTTGCAACTTGCATATCCTTTTGGAATCACCTGGAGTCACAAACACTTCTTCTAGTTTCTTATTGAAATCTTATTAAATGTTCTCCTTAAGGAATGGTGTTTTGTAATCCATATTCCAAATTTCATAGTCATGGTAATTTGTTATATAATTCATAATTCTAATTTATTCAAAAATGAAAATAGGTTAAAATGTTTTATCACAATAAATTTATTAATAATTTTTAAAACGTTTTCCCACTAGAATGTATTTATAGGTATTTAATTCACCTTCCATTTATAGTTTTCTTTGGAATACCCATTTTCACCCTATGGTATTTATATCAATTGGTGTATGGATGATAATTTAAGCATAGCTATGATACATAGAATCCATTTTATGATCCATGGATTCTTCCCATCTCGTAGATTGTCATACATATACTAGATATTATTAAGAGATAGGTTCATCATTATCAACCAATAGTGAGTCCCCATATTTGATGGCTAGAAAACCATATCTCTCTGGGTACCTTTCATCTCTAGTTCTCCTACATTGCACATGTGTTTTAGAAACTACTTCATCCATGGGGAACTTTGGAATATGTTCTTGTACTAAATCTTGTGTATCTTGAGCATTGACTTCATAATATTCAATATTTCTCCCACTATCCTTTTTGACGATATGATCCCTCTCAAGATATATGGCCTATCTATATATTTTCACTTTCTTATCTAAGTGTTTTTATCGATAGTATTATTTCAATTCCTTATTATTCCCTATAAAGATACACATTGTTCCCTAGGTTTCTAGTTTGTTTCCTGAGAAGGCCTTAACAAATTCGACATAGTCTCAAACACATATATGTGAAAAAATAGGTTTATTTACACTACCTAAATAAAATACAATTACATTTTCTACTTTATTTTGTACTTGGTTAAGTGTGTTTGTTATATTTTTTAATTTATATCACCAAAAGAAAAATACAAGATATGCATGACTCATTGTCAACCGTACTATGTCTAGAATGGTTTGGATCTTAAATTCAATAAAAACATTCCAATATGGTGTGTAAGGTTGAATGAGTTGAGATAGAATCTCAAAATCCTTTATAAAGTTTTCAAATTCTTGGATAATATATTCACCACCTCAATCCTATCAAATCTTTTTTATCTTCATTCCATGTTAATTATATAATTCATTCTTCAATTCATTGAACTTCTCAATGAACCGGGACTTATACCTCAACAAGTATACTTAGATATATCTACTCAAGTCATCATTAAATGTTATTAAGTAATAATATCCACATTTATCTTCTACTTTAAATGGTCCACAAACATAAGTATGTTCCCATCCTAAAAGATATTTTCCTCTTTTCACCCAATCTACCAAATAGAAGTTTGGTAAAAAAAATTTCTAATCAATCATAACATCTTCCATGTGGTTTTATCTCAAAAGATTATAAATAATAATAGTGATAGATATTTGTTAAATGTTTCGGGTTTACATGACCAAGACGAGGATTCCATAGTAAGATTTTATATGAGTGATGTGAATGTGATTTTTAGTCTATTAACAATATTTTTTTTGTAATTCAATAAATAAAGACCAATAATTAAATTTTTCAAACCACAAAATATGTTCTATTTATAAAAAAACAACTTTTATTTCGACATATTAAAATAAAACCATCTATATCTAGGAATGATATAGAAATTATGTTTCTGAAAATAGTTAGTGAATAAGAACAATCTCTTAAAACCAATATCATTCAATCATTTAATGAATGGTGGTATTCACCAATGTCATGATCAACTAGTCTTGCACCATTGGCATCTCTCAAATCTACCTCTCATAAAAAATAATTTGGAATCTACCTAATTTCTATATTTGGATACATATTTGATCACCATAATCTATATTTAATGCCCATTTTAATATATTTAATGATTATACTCGTTAACTAATGCACCTTTTTATTCTACTTACTTTTGGGTTAATTTTAAATTTAGTTTCCATGATTAACACACTAAAAACATACTACTTTCCTTTACTTACCCTCCCATTGGATGTTCCTCTTCTAGTAAGGATGGTGATAAAGATATTTAGAATTATCATGAGTCTTGGTCCAATTCCCCTTCTTATTCCTCTTTTTATTTACCATAAGAATTCTAGGTTTGTCATGCCCCGTGTCCTTATCCACTTGGAAAATTAGAGTAAGGAGTTCCAAATGAATATTATCATTATGGATCATATTATAATTCACAATATAACAAGATAAGTACTTGGTTGGTGAGAAATGAATGTGATATAGATGAAACTCATCTGGTAATTTGATCCCTAAGATGTCTAAACATTCAATGTTGCCAATAATCATCACTACATTAGTCCCAAAAAATGTTTACAATCAAATCATAGATGTGTATAGAGATTAGAGATCTCATATCTCCCATATCGCACTATCTCTTGATGGAGATCCCAAATTAAATACATCATGTTATTTTCACCCACGTCCTCATATCAATTAAAAATATCATTGGTCTTGGTTGATACCATGAAACAGAAAACATGTTTGGAAGCATTAATTTTTTTTAAATATATATCACACTTCCTTACTAGCCTCTTTACTAGGAGCATCAAGAATAGGTTCTTCCATAACATACAATCTCCTTTCATGGTGTAGGATAATGCATAATCACCTTTTCCACTCTTATAATTTTTTGTTAGTGAGGGGGTTAACATTCTCATTAATGGAACATAGTGATATATTTGATGTCATTTTTATTGTTGTTTCTACAAACTATATGAGTATAGTTTTATTACTATTTCTGATAAAAATATGGAAAATAAGAAAAAAGTGTATTTATTAATCTCCTAGTGTTTTTTGAAATGCAATAGCCCTCATCATTGGATTTCGAATATCATGTTTCTTGAAAATTATAGTGTAAAGGATTTTTATTCCCCTTCTCATCACCCTAACATTGTCTGGTAAAGAAACATGAAGGGTTTTAGGTTGGTATTCCAAATTCCAACTACATTAACTCATAGTTCCTTGATCTATTGAGTGGAATCCTCAATCCTAAAATTATTAAATTGGATTTCCTTAACATTTCCTTCTTAGTTACATGAAGTCCTACTTTAGAAGTCAACTGTTGATGTGAACTAAGTTTATTCAACCAAAATATTTACGTTAGAATTGTCTAATAATTGAAAGCACTCCAACTTTGGATGGTCAGGAACATTGAACTATTATTTTATTTTAACAGAAGTAGTGGAATGCCATAGTGACTTAATATGTTTATTTAAGGGATGTTATTTTTAAGTGTAAATTTCGTATTCATATCATTACCGCATGATTATTAATATTAAGTGTATTTACTTAAGTTATTATCGATTACTTAGATAATGTTTACGCAGAAGTCAGTTCATTTTAATTCTATCTTCCATGTGTATTAATTCATTAATTCATGTTATCACAAAAAAATATCCATAATGAAATAACCATGAAGCTAGATATAAATAATATTATAAAGGGTTATGATCAAGAATTTTTACTAATGGTCCCTTTATCTAGAGGATGGTAAACAAACCACTAACCTAGGGGGGAACACATTGAACTATTCATGGTTTCTGTTTCATCTTTTCGCCGATTCACCTATGTATATCTCTTGAATTGGTTTCTCCTCATTAATAGACATGACCCACCACTAATATCTTGTGATATCCATCCATTAAATATGATTTTACTCAATTATAGGTAAGGGACAAAATGATTGGTTAAGGGGTTTACATAAAAGAATCAATGGGCACACATTCCCTTACATAATGAGAGGAGGGATGCCACATATGCTAATAATTAAATTTAATAATAAATAAAAAGAAACCAATCTATTAAAAAGGTATGGTCTAGGCTCATGATCATCCATTGTAAGCTAAGGAATTACACATTTAATAAATTTTGAATTCAATTATATACATTATTATTCATGATAAATCGTGCCTGAATCAATTTATTATCTTCATTAATTAGTCAATTATTTTATCGTAATTTTCATCCGAATTTTGTAGAGTTTCTCCTCAGTCATAATTTTAATCAAATTAAATAAATTTAATTAAAATTGACAACGTAAAAATATAACATGGAGGAATCATAGTAAATACCTTCCCAAACAACCCAATGTGTATTATACTATTATATTGTTTAGTCTTGTGACTAGGGTAAAAAATGAATAATCACATAATTTAATGACATGTACAATTAACATAATGACCACTTGGAACACATGGTGTTTTCATTATGTGTTATGATTCAACGTATGTAGAGTAATTACTATTATAAGAATTATATAGGATATGATGATTCAAACATCATGAATGAAATAATTATAAATATATATATATACATAGCCCAAAATGTGGAGTGTATTATCAACATAATGACCACATGTAACACATGTTAATAGGGTTTAAATATAAATATAAATTATTTTTTAATTTTTCTTAATTTGGTAAATGTATATTGTCTGTACAATGAAGTAACATGAAATTTATTATTCTCACCTCTTATCCACCACACATGCCTAGGGACTGGATGTGTAACCATGCCATAGAAAATTTGGGATTACATGAGATACATAGAGTGTAGTCTCTATGTTACATATTTACCAATAATGTAGGTTGTGTAAGAGCAGGCACAGCTCATCTGTGTCTAAAGGACTACACATCATATACAGAAGTCCCACGATGAGTACTCCAGATGACAATATGTCAAGATGACCCGTTCTATATGTGGTGTGTAATTAAATTCACCACATGTAATAAATTCACATGGCTTGAATAAATTCTAAATTATTTTAGGGTGAATTAAAAATTAGTACACAAAGTGTACCTCTGGGTTACATAGTGTGTACTTTTTTGTTGTCCAACTATACTACTCAACACCTCCAGATAAGATCTTTGAATTTATTTCATTCATAAAATTAATCAATTTGATTATTTGTTGAGAAATTAAGAGGAAGAAAGAAGATATGATAATTCATATTAATTAATGATTAAACTACAATTGAAAAAAAAATTCATAAAACAATCAATGATATTTAAATAATGATAAATAACTATTCAATATCTTTGATAGAACTTGTAATTTGCAAGAAAAGTGGAAGTGTCAAATAGGGCATGGATAATTGTTTTTTTCATGATCAGTGATTAATTTGAGAATTACATAATGATATATGTCGTGATCAGTAGAATTGAATAAAATTATGTAAAAAATAAATAAAATTTAGAACTGAAGTGACGTATCATAACATATTATATATAATAAATATAAAAAATTAATGAAATACCTTGTGAGAAATTCTATCTTTATTGATGGATCTGAAAAAGTCTCTACATTGTATCACCATTGCAATGTAAAAATAAAAAATATATTTTCTCTAGTAGTGATCCACATGTGGTTCACAATACTTGCAACATCATAATAGGAATCTATGGGTTCTATCAAGAAAGATCTTAATTCTTGTTCCATTCACCTTTGATCTTCCCAAGAATCGCTTCTGTAATGACGAAGAATTTTATCGACGGTATTTTTTTCTTATGTCATAAAACAGATACAACATATAAATAACCCAATAAAAAATTATTTTAAAAAATGATGAATTATACTTTATTTAGAGAATAAACCAATAATAATTCAAAATATTACAATAGGAAAATAAATAGAAAATAAAATAATAAGAATGGATAAATAAGGATATGATCTATTTATTAGAATGACAGCACTCTCGAACGAAGTTGTAGAAATAAAACATAATGTTAATAATAAAATATTCATTTTAAATATGAAATATATATTTTAACTTATTTTAAAATATATGGGAATTAATCATGAATGAAATAATTGGTATTTATAGAAATTAAGGATTCTATATAATTAGAATGGAAACCTGACTGTTGGAATAGTAACATGGCTGTTGGAATTGCAATATGATCATTCGGAATAGTAATCTATACTTTAGAATAGTAAACTAACCTAGTAAATTATAAATAAAACTTAGGTATATTATAAATCAAAATATGATATATTTATATCATGATATTGGTAAATAAATGTTTTAAAAATATAAATTAGGAGTTGGTGTTTTTAAAAATGTAAATGTTTATTTTCAACATTACAATTAATATAATGATTTAAAAGAAAATTTATTTTCACAAAATATATGCGTAATTTTATATTAATTTATAATATAATTATAATATAATTTTATGACATGTTAGTTAATTTTTCAAAGGGTCGTAAAATCGATTATAATACTATGAGTATTTTTCGAATAAATGATGATTTTATTTAAAAAATAAATTTATCATATTATGAAAATTATTTTCATATAATGGATTATATTTTTAAATTCTATATATTTGAAATTTTTTAGGTTAAATTTTTGGTATTTTTATAAAATTGTTCAAATTTTGGTGGATTTTGAAATACGGTAATTTTCAGTATTTAACATAATATGCTAAATACGTGAATTTTTGAGTCATGGATTATGTAATCATTATTTAAGTATCAATTTATTCAAAATATATTTAACTATTTACTATATTTATTCGTATTAATCAATACAACTGATATTCTTGATCCAAACTAATAAACTAATTTATATAAAATAAAAAACACTCCTCTGCTCCCCCTAAACATACCATACCTCACCACCGATTCATCTCACAACATCTAATACTTTTATCCATTCAATATCCTACATAATTATCTTCCCAAGCCTCTAACACACATCCAAGAACTTCAAGTGTCACGAAAATTCCAAACCCAATTGCCTTATAAGGAGGTTCTAACGGAGACAACATGCAAGATGTAAAATCCCAAATCCTTCTCTTTTAATTTATTTTCATTTCTTATCCTCCCCTAAACTCCCATTTATAAATAGGAATCATAAATACAGTATAATATATCTACCAAAATGTTATATTTTTTTATGGAAGATCAATCATTAAATCTCTTCTCTTCTCCTTTTATTCTAAAAAAGAAAACATCATCCATGATATGTCGGGTCACCACCTTCCTGGATGATGATTTTTCTTTTTCCATTAGTTCCTTCAAGGAAAATCATAAAACCATTTTTATTGTTAAAATAGTTTTAAATATGTATATTATAATGTCTTCATGTTCTGAAACAAATATATAGTCATTATATAATGAAAAATGGAACTAGTTTGTAATGATCAAAAAATCACCAAAAAAATTAGATGATTATCATTATTGTTTTATCAAATGAATCATCATTATACCAGAAAAAATTATATATGGGACAATATAACATGTAATTTCATTAATGTATTATAATTTTATTTCTATATAATTATTCGCATTTGACAAGAACTTCCAAAATTATACACAAGTGAACCAACCATGAAACCAAAAAAAATCTCTTAGAATGAAGAAATTGAACTTTATAACTCATCTAAATGGAAATAAATGAATTTTATAAAATAATAATAAGTAAAATACATGTATAAGAGGTTCCTAATTCATTAATTAATGAATATAATTTGATTATCTAGGACATTGAGTGTAAGTGTATAACGCATTTGGATAAAAGTTAACGGGTCTCTTCGAACCACCAATTTTTCCATTAGGTTGTGATTTATCTCTACATAGCCTATTATATTTCATCATTATTCTTAAATTATTCTCCTAAAATATGTTATTATGTCCCAAAAATTTTCTAATTTATCGATTAATCTTTTTTGATGTGGAAATATCGGTTTTCTAATGTTCCCTTCTCAATTCTTCTCTATAAGCAATCCCGGTTAAAGGGAAATTCTGTGTTTATTAACCATTTTCAATAATGGTTCATAAAATATTTTAAGCCTCCAATATTTTTCTAAAATCTCTAATTTTATCAAGAAAAAATAATTTAGTTCATTTATATTTTTATACAATAAAATACTATTTTTCATTCTTTAAATACTCTTGAATCTTTTCCCATAAAGCACACTAAATGGCTCATTTATAAAGTTTCCTAAGCACTCTTTTCAAGTATTAACTTAATTTTGACATTTTTATTCATGATATATTCTTATTTTTAAATTATTATTTTCTAAAAATGATTTAATATTTTATTTCTTGGATATAATTATGATACACCCTTTAGTTATGCATTCTTATATGATTATGAACCCATTTCATTCTATGGGTTACCCTTATGTTTATTTCATATATTTTATTATTTATGTGGAAAAAATATGCATGAACATTTTATAATGGGTGAACCTACATATAAATTCAATGAATTGGATAATATTTAGTCTCATAAGACTTCACATATTGGAGTAGGGAGAAAATCTAATCACTTAGGGCCCTTTGTCCACCATGTGATACAATCTTGGTAGTTAAACTTGACTCATGGTTATTTCATGTTATATATCACTACCATATTCCAATATTTACATGATCATATGATTCCATGTTCTATATGTTATGCTTTCACATGTTTATCCATGACCCATTCCTTTTACGTGACCATGTTATTCCTTTAAAATCAGGTGTTATGCTTTATTCCCATGTTTATTCCCCTATTGGAATTTTTAGATCATCTCTTTTGTTTATGTATTACCTAGGTTATCCAATGATGTTATTGGAAACCAAAGGGAGTTAGGATCTCATTACAAAGATTAAATAAAATATTTCTTTTTCCTGTTTCACGTTTTCTAATCATGTACCTAGTCCTCCAAAGTCACTACGCTATTTTATCTTTGGTTTGTATTATGCTTAATATCATGTAATATTATTTGTAAAAGGCTTGGATCAGTGTACTGTGTATCCAAGAATGATATTTTTTTGTGGATTAGAATTATAATGATTTATTAAGAACCCTAGGGATAATAATATCACCATGAATAACCTATGTTGAAACTTATGGAATCATAAGATATGATATACTTTTCTTTTATAAGTTATTTCCTCGATATTTATGATTGCATTTTTATATTCTAATTAGATAATTATTAAAAAACCTAAATTATATTTTTTATCATTGTTTAGATAATAGTGGTAAATATGATAAACTATGTGGAACACCCTCCCTCTCCTAAGAAATAGATGATCGCGGTTGAATCCTTTATATGAAAAAGGATACCTATAATTATTGTAGATTCCAATACCCTTATCATGGAATAATGTATTAACTCCATTGATAATATATTATCGACCCTTAAATGCTCATAATATGATAAATTCGTAATAGAGGTCTATAGTTTTGATGGGGAAGCTAATCAGTTGTGGACACTGATCAAAAAGAAAAATTATATTGAGGAAATTGATTCTGTGGATTGGGATGGATTTGATAAAATATTTTTCAATAATTATTTTCCCTAAACAATCTTTCATAAGATGGAGAGGGAGTTCCTTAGAAAAAATAAAAATGAATATTAATCTATCAGAATGTACATGGAAAACTTTACAGGGAATTCATGATACGTGTCTCGAACCAGCCTTGTCACGACCTGACCCATGTCGGGGATTGAGATACAACTACACCAAGCCCACATCCATAGTCCAAGAATGGTTACAAGTACTGAAGGCATTAAAACATGGGGATTATTTTTCCTAAGTACCTATACACATGCAGACAACCAACTCAATGAAAAACTGCAGATGAAAAGGAAAAGATACAACACTTATATAAATAAACAACAAATATGCATCAACCTATAAACAATACAAGTATAAAAAAGTAATCTTAAATGGAAAGGTGTAAAATACATGCCTCAATAGAAATATTCCACAACCCAGTGATAAGTGGAAAATTAAAACAGTTGAGAGATCCCTGCTCCTGGATCCCAATCAACGACCATCGCATGTGGTCTAAGCACTGTGTATCCCTAAGCTCCTCTGATGTCACGATCAACCTATTTTTCATCTACAAGGGAACACTAAGTGCGTGAAAATCCTAAGAAGAGGTAAGTATAAAAATACTCAGTAGGATTCCCCAAAGGATGATAGGAGCAATAAAATATATAATGAAGAGGGGAGTAGTAGATATAACAAGGTGCATTAAAAGAGTACAGCTCAGCCCAATATGACAGTGAAGTAAACACTTCCCAAACAAAAGGTGTTGGAAATAGTGGTGAGAGGAACTTCTCATTTAGTCTTAGTTACCTATAGTAGGAGATTATATTCCTCCATCCATGAGGATCAAGACACAAAAATCATTTGGGATACCCAACATGTCTTCACCTCTCCTTTAAGGATAATAACTAAAACCCAAGTACTTGGTATTGAAATAAGATACATATATATTCTCAGTCAAAGAAACAAAAAAGAGGGAGTGTAAAGAGATTTCCATCTTATAACAAATCAAAGGAAAAGAGTCTCTAAGAGTTCCATAATTAACCACCAACAATGCCTAACAACCCTCACGTCGGCCCTGAACACGCAAGTCAAAGGGACTCATTCACTACACCTTGATACTATCTTCTTTGGGTGAGTCTATCTCTCCATCATGGTTTTAGGTCACGTCACAAGGGAACATCTTAGTGGGGAAAGTATCTCTATTACTCGTGAGTGAAAGGTAACATCAAAGAATGTCTCACCATCGATCCGTAGCCAAAATTAGTAAACCCAATGTAGAGGACCCACAACCTAGTGTGTTAGAGGGATTCCACTCTAATAGTCATTGTAGAGGACCCACACCCAGATGCATTATAGGTATTCCACTAATGTTCATTGAGGACACTATCTCTATTCATCAGGGGGATTCTACTCAGAAATAGATGATAGAGGATCCACAACCATGCCAATGGGGGATTCCACTATTATTGTCATAGAGGACCCATGCCCTGGTGTGTTAGGGATATTCCACTCTCTTAGTAGTCTTAGAGGACCCACACCCATGTTAATGGGTGATTCCACCCTAATTATTCGAGGACCCAAACCCTACTTAGTAGGGGGATTCTACTATAAATCTATTGAGGAACAACACTACCCATCCCTATTTGAAGGTACCTCTCAGAAATCATTGATATGCCAATGCCCGATCAGTACCGCCTTCAGACATCGCTAGAATAGGCGTCACACATGGAACATCTCTCATCATATATTGAATGAAACTTCTAGGGAAACCATCACATTCTATGTGGAAATACACTTAGGATAGTCAACTCACATGCCAAAATTTATGTCCAAAAGAATAATATACAAGAGGTAGAAAATTCATAGTGTGGCACATGAAGAGTGTAGGGACCACATGATGTCTTCCCCTATATCATCTCCTAGAAAAGTACACATCCATGCTTCGGTACCAAACATTTGCACAAGTACCCTTGGTCATGCCCATGTACTCCAAGAATACATGGAATCTTAGCCCAAAAAGGGCTAATGAGCACCTGACGCTCGTTGTTGGTTCAAAGAAAAAACTTCATTTCTTCTATCATGTCTCTTCATATGTCCCTATCTAACTAAACTACTCAGGTTTTTATGTTCCTTGTGAAAATGTACACAGGATAGACTATTCATTCACTCTAATAGAATATTTGGTGGAAATGTTGCAACTCACAACATCTCACATGAACAGTTCTTCATGAGGCCCACACCTCGATCAGGGAACAATCCATACAGATCATACCATTGCGATCCTCTCAGAAAAACACATAGAAATGACTATTTAATCGTTACAAACCAATACCCAGTGAATCATATACATTTCATCATTCTACATAAGTGTGGTGCTACAAGGGAGCCATTCCAGGATCATGAAACACATCAAATGAATATCTACATTGAGATCCTCCCTGAAAAACACACGAGATCAACTATTCATTTGTTATAAACAGACACCCAGTTAAGAAGCTAAAATTCACTGTCAATGCTCAAAATGGGCCTCATGGGGGTCACAATTGAATTTCTATTTATGTTCCCAAAATCATTCTTCAAATGTCTGACTCAACTCCAGGGTCACATCGCTTTTGACTGTGCGTCAATTGGATGTTGTATGGAGACGTACGGTCTGATACAAATTTCCCAAATAATAATAAATATATTATTATTATAATCAGAATTTTCATGCTACTGATCCTCATGAATGAATTATAAAAATCCCAAAATAGCCTAAAATTTTTTGCCTCAATGTTTGGGTAGCGTTTCCATAGACGACATGTGAATCAGATATCCAGTTTGCAAGCTATGTCTAATAGAATACTTTTGATTAATAATAATTATATTATTATTATTAAGCTTAGGATTTTCATGGAACTGATCCATGAAACAAAAACTAAAAAAAATCCCGAACTGGAATAAAGAGATATGTCTCAATAATTAGAACATGTGGCACCGAACGACATGAAAAACAGACACTCTATTTAGGAGTAATTTGTGTTCATAAATTTTAATAATAATAACAATAATATATTTATTATATATTTATTTCTTTTTTATTATTTTCTTTCTGAAACCCCTAAGGGGGTCCCCATGGACAGCTCCAACTGCCACCGCCAACCCGTGGTTCTCCGCCCACATCCCGCAGTGCCCCACCGGCAGCTTATTGCACCGCCACTTGTCGTAGCCCCGTGATGTCAGACATGCACCACCGCTACCTTCCAGGGATGACCAAAACCACTCTGGCGGTCAGAAAATTAATTTGAGTCCCGATCTATGATCCATGGAACCCAGTCTACTCTACGGTGGTCTTCGATCAAAGAACTGTTGATGTTTCAACGTGATTAAAATCTGGTGGATCTTCACCTCACCATTATGCATCCTTCGGTACCCAAAACTCAAATCCAACCCTAGATCTGGACTCCTCAGGTAAAGAGCTTCATTGATATATAACCAGCTCCACGTTTTGTCGAACATTTGACAGATCAAAAAGATGGAGGATGAAGAACAGAATGAATGGAAAGAACAGAAAACCATAAATCAAATCAGACCATCCCCATTGTTATTTTGTTTATTGATAAAGTATTTTAATGAAGTGAAAATAGACAAAAATGATTTTTGAAAACAATTTCGACAATCAGGAGCATCAGAATTTGAAATAGGAGTTCAACCATGATTTTCAATTATGTCTTTGTGTTCGTTGTTCTATAATCTACCAGTGCATGCAGTTTTTTTGAGATCTGATGTAGAACGGAAATCAAATTGCCATCGGAAGGGAGAGTGGTTATTCACTCATGCCTAAGAGGAAATGATCCAAAACCCCTACTCATTTCCATATGCTACAATTTATAGGAAACTATCTATGTTCGTTGGATCTGAACCTCCCGCACCCTCTCACTTGAGGTCGCTACTAGGGAAAACACTATGCTATAAACTCAACGGAGCTCTAAAATTTTCAATCTCAACATCCATTCAGAAGTTATTTTATCTGAAATCCAAAAAAAATTAACTATTTTAATTAATTTAATTAAAAAAACTCACTTGATATCGTTTTCCACAGCATGAATGTGCCCGTAAAAGTTATACCATGACATGGGTAAAGTACATGCTCCAGACTCAATGGTTTCCTTATATTTCGGATCTGAGAAACCATTTGTGAGATATCCCATTTTCTCCACATGCACAGATGAAAAAACAAAATATATTTAAAAAAAATTCTGGGTGCAATGGGCCTCATAATTGCATTCCATCTCCGCTCCTGGCTCTAGAATTATTTCTTAAAATATTACAAAGTATTGCAAGGTTAGAACCATGTCTCTACATAATTACCACTTTTCAGATTTTCATCCCCAAAAAGAAAATATAAGGAAAAAAAACTTAGGATATTTATCCTTCTCTTATCTATCCTACACCCAGGAACTATGATGTTCAACCTCATGCTACCCCGGCATGAAAACCAAGGGTATGGTCTATCTTCATAAGTTACTATCTCATTGACGTCATGCATAGATTCAACCACACACCTCCTTAATTATAAGTTGAAGAAAATTTCATGCACCCACACTAGATTGGGGTCAGGCAAGGTGGTAGGAAACCTCTACAGCCTCGTCATTATCTCAAATGGCTTTAAGGACCCCATGTGTAACTCACCTCCCAAACCGATAGCTAACTTTCAAACCCTTTGCGTATCCTCCAACACCTGGATTATATGCTCAGTCTGTCTATTGTTTTGAGGGTAAAACCATGTATTCATTTGAAACTAGGCCCCAAACCCCTCCAATAGGCCTCTTCAAAATTGTAACATAAACAAAGTTTCAATATTGGAGACTAACGTAAGGGGTACCCCATGATGGTGGAAGATATAATTCATGTACAACGGACCCTGACCCTCTACCAATCTCTACTCCCTAAGAAAGGATGTATGCCTACTCTGTGATTATTTCTAGAGTCACCCAGATGAAATCGTGACCCATTTTTGTTTGTGGTAGCCCTGTGATGAAGTCCATGGATATTTAATCCTATTCCCAATTTGTGATTTCAAGAGGATTCAACAAACCATCAGAACTTGGTACTCAACCTTCACCTACTGACAGGTGAGGCATAATGAGATGAACCCAGCTAAGATTCATCTCATGTCACTCCACCAGAATATCCACTGAAGATCCTTTTACATTTTCCACACACTATGATGTACAACTTAGGGAGATGTGTAACTCTTACATCACATCCTCTTGTACCACAACTGCTACCACTGGTTTCCTTGGAAATAATATCTTGGGATTCCCTCTATTAGAATATCCATCAGATATGTGTCATGTGGATATATGAGTCACCCAAGATCTCATAGTCAGTGTCTCACATTTGAGACTCCATCACACCCTCGAGAAGTGAAGGAGTCAGCATTATCAACTAAATAATACTATACCCTCTAGCTCTACTAGGGTTAGTTTTGTGGATGATAACTACTCTGAAGCTTCCTGCACTAAGTTCCCCAGGTAATTCCTACTACGGGTATCTACTACAATGTTTCTCCTTTTCTGAAGTATAGACTATCTTCACGTCATAATCTCTTTGGAATTTAAACCAGCATTTCCACCTCAGGTTCTGGTCTCTTTGAGAGAAGACGCACCTGACACTCTAGGATCCATGAAAAACACAAAATCCTCCTTTAAAAGGCCATGTCTCCCCACTCTAAGGTTAAATAATACCATTTCCCATATGAGATAGTGATTCGTGTAGTTCTTTTCATGGGGTATCAATAACCTCGACCTGTACTTTATACACTAGATCAAGATTGATGTTGGGTACTCAAGGTACCAATGAATAAGTTAGGAGATTAAAATCCTCTAATCACAATAATCTAGATACGGAAAGAAAATGGTATACCCCACAAATCTTTTCTTTTATTGGAAGGAGAGTGGTACCAACCTAGACACTCTTCCTCACCCACTAGTGGAATTTCAAGAAAAATGATTCAACAAGAAAAAATCCACCAGTAAATCCATGATATTCTCAGACACGCCACTGCACAACCCCGCCCTAAATTCACAAGTCATATTGATTCTTCCACCAAACCTTGATGTTATCCTCTTTGGGTGGCACAGATAATCCCTCATGATTTTTTTCGTGTCAAAAAAATTTCTCGGTGTGAGAAGGATACCTCTTCTTTGTGCATTCAAAGTTAAATCGAACAACAATAACACAACGTTACACCAACACCCCACATCACCTTGGTAAAAACTCAATCATTAATCATGGATAAAAGAGAACCTCACATACTTACTAACATGTTCTAATACAAAATGTAGAAAAGACATAGAGAAAATATCTTCTCATCTCGTGCATTGTAGGATCATAGACATCCTGAACATAGAACTGACCATGCCGCAGCCGCCAGCTCCTAAGCCTGACGTGTGCCACTTGGTGATGGTGGAAGGACCTCATAAAACCATCAAACAACCCTAATGTCTCATTTTATTCAACCATAACCACCCCCCTTTGGACTTCCCTATCCCTTCCTAGGACATGCATGATCACAACACAATCTCGGATCTGGCAGTATATCAACCATCAGCTAGGGACGCCCTAATCATCTGGTATGGTAGTCCCCTTCCATGTTACCTCACCTTTCATAGGCATAGCACTGGTCCTAAATAGGTTTCACTGGTTCTCTACTTTTTCCCTAACAATGTGTCTATTTTCAATCATAGAAAGTCATCATGTGTCGGGACCAAGCTTACAAACTCTAGATAACTACGAAAAACATCTCAGTTTTGCTGTCCACACTACCAAAACTAGACTTCTAGCACCCCTCTAATAGAATACTCTCTTTCAATAGGTCTTTCTATAGCACCTTGTAAATGGTGGGAAGAAATAAGGGGAATATGCTAAAATGGATCTCAGTACCGATTTCCTTCTCAAAAATCTACACTCGAAATTATCCTACGTGGACTATATCCAAAGAGTACCAAGTAAGGTCTGTGAACCCAGTATCATACTCATCCATCTTCATACCTCACTGCTAAAATCCAAAATATCATGAACCTAACTTAATTAACAGCAGGAAGGTTAGTACTCCTCATGGGATAGTTGCTGCATGTAATCCCATGAGAGTACCTACTCATCGTGCATCTGAGTCTCCAAACTCTACCAATGTCTAGCTACTCCCTGGAAAACACTGGCTGCCAAAGGGACCATTTGATCTATCAGTTTCTTAACAAGACGGAAGAGGTGAACCACTAACACTAGCCAAACCTCCCATGTTTTATGGTATGACTCACCATGGAACCTTAGTGGTCTCTAATGTTGGAACTCGTTAATCACACTCAGTCTCAACTCCTCATCGGCCTATGCTTCGAGTACGAACTACTGCTCAATAGGTGGAGGTGTTGTTACCCCCCGACTTATAGGTAGGGGGATCATATGATAGATCCTAAACTAATCCATCCTCTCTCACGGACCCATCCTCATGAACTAGGGCTAATATCAGGGATGTTTGTCATCACGGATGAATTTTGAAACATATCAAGGAATATCATGGTTAAATGAGTGTATATATTTATATATTAAAAACAATGGGGAATGTGACTCATGAAGGATAGTCAAAGACTCAATACTATATGATTCATGTTCCAACGTTCCCATCAACATGTGCCGTAGAATTATGAGACAACAAGTGGGTTATCTGGGTTCTGGTGAATGGAAGTGTCGGCCACTACACCATAACTCGACTCCCTAGCCTGAGGGCCACTCCTAAGACACATTGAAATTATTTCCCTAAAACCAAACCAATTCCTTTTTAGGTAATGATTGAACAACATCCCATGGAATGAACCTCCTATGATACCACTTTATCCAAACCCGACCCGTGATGGGGATCGATCCACGACTACCACAAACCCAACACCATAGGCTAGGGGTTTCTTAAAATCATTGAATTCATAACCAACATGGGGATCCCTTTTCCTAATTACATGTACACTGGCACACAACCAACTCAATGACAAGGTGCAGAATAAAATAAAAATACATACCACTACTATTAATAAACCACAAATATGCATCGACCTCTAAATAGTACAGGTATATAAATGTTAACTAAATCAGAAAGGGTAAAAATACCAACCCAAATAGAAAGGTTCCACAACCCGACAATACGTGGAAAAGTAAAACAGCATATAGAGCCCTAATCA
This sequence comes from Viscum album, assembly GCA_963277665.1. NCBI lineage: Eukaryota > Viridiplantae > Streptophyta > Magnoliopsida > Santalales > Viscaceae > Viscum > Viscum album. The sequence continues at coordinate 2,130,508,062 of OY728119.1, forward strand.
TGGGTACTAAGATATGAACACCAGACATGGACCAAGAATCCCATATCTTCGAGATCATCTAGTTTCATGATCATCCAATTCATCATCTATAATGGAATACCATGTATTGGAAAAACCATGCAGGGGTGAGTATCAAAATACTCAGTAGGATGCCAGGAAGGCTCAAGGCAGTAGAAAAATATGTACTGAGTAGGGAAGAAGTAGATAGAACATGGTACAACAAAAGAGTACAGCTCAACCCAACTATATAGTGATGTAAACTCATCCAAAATAGAAGGAGATAGAAACAGTGTGGAGATTAACTTCTCATTGAGTCATTGCTACCTATATTAGGGAAGCAGACTTGTCCAAAAACGAGAATATAGACACAGAAAGTACATGGAATACCCCATGAATCTTATCCTCTCTTGGAATGGGTGTATCCAAAACCCAAGGAGTGGGTATTAAAATAAGATACATATACATACTCATTCAAAGAATACCAAATTAAAGAGAGTAAGGGGATCTCCATCTCAAAACTCAGCCTAGGAAATGAGTATCTAGAAGTTCCAGAAGTGTCCACCAATGATTCCCAACATCTCCCATTTCTTCCATGAACACACATGTATAAGGGAATAAATCACCACACCTTGATACTATCCGCTTTTGGTGGCTCTGTCTCGCCCCCACAGTTTTATGTCGCATCACAAGGATATGTCTTAGTGGGTAAACTTCCCCTTTTAATCTTGAGTCCCATGTAACATCAAAGCATTCCTCTCCACTGATCCATAACTAGAATTATTAAACCCAATGTAGAGGACCCACACCCTAGTTTGTTGGGGGGGATTCAACTCTAATAGTCATCATAGAGGTCACGCACTCAGATGTGTCAAGGGGATTCCACTTTTGTTCATTGAAGAGAGTCACCCTAGTGCGGCAAGGGGATTCCACTTAGATATAAATGATAGAGGACCCACGACCATGCCAATGAGGGATTCCAATCTTATTGTGGTAGAGGGCCCATTCCCTGGTGCATTATGGGGATTCCATCTCATAGTATTCATAGAGGAACCACACCCATGATGATGGTGGATTCCAATCTAGGTCATCAAGGACCCACACATTACCTGGTATGGGGTATTATACTCGATAGGTATCGAGGAACTACACGAGACCTCCCTGTTGTATGGTACCTCTCAGAAAGCACGGATATGTCAGTGCCTAATCACTACCATAATCAGACGTTTCTTGAATAGGAGTCCCATCAGAAACATCTATAATCATATCCAGAAATCCACTATGGATGGTACCATCACATTCTAGTAAAAAATAAAATCAGGATAGGTTACTCGGATGCCAATGTACATGTCCAAAAGAAAAAGATACAAGAGGTAGACGATTCGTAGTGTGGTACACGTTGCATGTGGGCCCCAAATGACCTGTGGAACTATCCTATCTCTTGGACATGTACACAACCATGCTCGGCGACTAAAAAACTACACAAGTACCCCTAGGAATGCCAATATAGTCCATGAGCACATGGCATCTCTGGCCCAAAAGGACAGACGAGCGCTTGATGCTCGCCACTGGTCTGAAGGGAAAAAATATCATTTCCACCGTTATGCCTCCTCAAATGGCCTCTGGTAACAAAATTAATTACGCCATTGTGATCCTTATGAAAATTCACATAGTATGGATTATTCAGTCACATGAATTATAAATTGGGTGGAAATGCTGACTCTCCCAGCATCGCATGTAAACAGTGCTTCATGGGGCCCATGCCTCGATCCCAGAACAAGCCAAACGAATTGCTCCATTGAAATCCAGTCAAAAGAACACATGGAAATGACTGCTCATTCATCTAAAATGGAAACTCGATAAAGAACCTTCATTTTACAACACCACACATGAGTGGTGCTATGTAGGATACATTCCACAATCCTGAAACACATCAAAAGAATCACACCATTTCGTTCCTCCCAGAAAATAACACGAGATTGACTATTAGATTGTCCAAAATGGACACCCGGTGAAGAAGCTACAATTCACCATCAATGAAAAAAATGGGCCTCAAGGGGATCACAATCTCAATTTAGTCTAAGTGCCCAAAATAAGTCTTGGAAAGTACGCCTCCACTCCCGGGTCACAACGCCTTTGACAAAGCGTCAGGCGAATGACATATGTAGACATACCGTCATATACAAGATTTCAGAATAATAATAATTATATAATTATTTTTATAATCAGAATTTTCATTATAACAAACCAAGATAATGAATTATAAAAATCCCAAAATAGCCTCAAATGGTCTTCCTCGATGTTTAGGTCATGTTACCACAGACGACACCGGAATCAGATGTCACGTTTGTAAGCTTGGTCCGATATAAGATTTCTGAACAAAAATAATTATAATAATATTATTAAGCTCAAAGGATTCATGGAACAGAGCCAAAAACCCAAAACATAAAAAATCATGAACTGTTCTAAAAATATCTACCTCAACAAGAGGAAAACATGGCTGCCTACAGAACAAAAAATAGACACTCTGTTTAGGAGTTATTGATGTTCGAAGCATTTAATAATAATGAAATTATTATTATTATTGTTTTTTCTATTGTTGTTGTTTTTGTTGCTGTTGTGGTTTTTGTTTGTATTATTATTATTTTACTTATTTTTTCTCTTTTTTATTTTCTAAAACCCGTACGGGGGGGGGGGGTTCCTATGGCCAAAACCTTCCATTTTTGACATCCTGCTGCACTCTGTCGCCACCTCTTCCTGCAGCCTGCCGCATCCAACCACACCTCTACTTTATGGAGCCACCCCTTGCCGGACCCACTCCGTCTCCACCTTCCATAGACCACCAGAACAACTCTAGTGGTCAGAAAATTATTTCTATAACAGATCTGGGATACTCAGATCTCGATCTTCACAATGGTGGTCTCCACTCAAAAAATCATAAACGCTTCAATGTGATGAAAAGTGGGTGGATCTTCTAGTCGCACCTCATCTGGTTCACAAACCTCAAATCCTTACTTAGATCGAGACACATCAGGTTGAGACCTTTACATAAATATTCCGTGCAGCATGTTTAATCAATGATGTAATGGTTCAAAAAGTTGGAGTATGAAGATAATGAATAAAGGGATTCCATAAGTCAAATCATAAGATGACCAATATTAGTTCGGCCATCACTAAAGGATTCAAAGTAGATAAAATAGAAAGAAAATATTTTCAACAACCGTTTCAAAAATTTAGAGATGCAGAATCATTGGTTTTTTTGCACTCTAATCTTCCAACTCTTGAGGTTTCATCATGATCCAATGAAGAAAGGACGTTGAATCAGCATCAAAAGTGATAGTGGTTCTTCGCATGTGCTTGAGAGGTAATGAGCCAAAACACCCACTCATTTTCTTATGCTCCTATTTATAGGAAACAGTTAGAGATTGTGGGATTCGAACCTCCCATGCCTTCTCCCCTGAGGTCTCCCCTAGGGAGAATACAATGCTATGAACATAATGGTGCTCAAATATTTCCAATAAAAATCATCGTTGAGTTGTTATTGGATCTAACATCCAGAGTAAATTAATTATTTTTATTAATTTAAATATGATAACTCCCTCGATATAGTTTTCCACTAGAAGCCTTCACCGGTAATAGTTATACCCATATTAGGGTAAAAGATATGCTCTGGATTCAACTGTGGCCATAGAATTCTAATTTGAGCTACCATTTGTCAGATATCCTATTTTCTCCTCATGCATAGTTGAAAACATTTAATATTTTTATAAAATTTATTCCATGCACATAGGGCCTCATAATTTCATGTCGTCTCAGTGTCAAGATCAGGAAATACATGTAGAAATATTCTAATGTCTTACGGGGTGAAAATCGAGTCTCTAAAAGCCTAGGAAACCTGGTATCCCAATAACAGTCCCATCCCAGACATATCACGAAGAAAATTCCTGATCCCCATTAGTCGACAACTAGAACATGGAATCATAAAAATTGAGAGTGGGAACAATTTTTCTACTGAAAATGTTAAAATAAAATAAACAAGATAGTATGCATATCAGAAGAAAATATAGTGTGAGAAATGTACAAAAATGTACATTGTGTAAAAAATCCCAATGTAGTACAACCCAAGTACCAAAATAGGGGGGAAACCCCAAGTCTTGAAAGACACAAGTCACTAAGTCCACAGTTCAATAACTGGATCAACCTCCAATAGATCCTTTCCCCTTGCTCAAAACTTGAAGGAGATAGTCTAGAATCACCGAGGGCACAGGTAGGGTGTGATCCAAATCTTCGATGTATTCAACTACATATTCCATAAAAAATGCCAATAATAGATTAACCAAAGGAATGATTTAAATTTTGAGTAAAAAATGATTTTCATTATATACCATTTTAAAAAAAATCATGTTTTACAATTCATGTGGTAAAAAATAATTTAATCATAGTCATTACTTTAAATGTTATAGAATATTTCTAAAATAATGGCTGAAATAAATTATTTTATTTAAAAATATATTTATAAATTCAAAATGGGCATGTAAAATAGTTTTATAATATGGGAATATAGTTATATCTCCAATATAAACAAGTGAGTAACATTGTCATATGCAGAATGGTTATGAAAGTTCCCTGAAATATGACTACACACTCTTTAATTTATCACGGAAATATGTGTACACATATCTCCTCTAGACTCTGGTTAAGGAGGACTTGTCACTATTGCATATGGTATGTGACATACTCCATGTATGTTTTAGAATGTTGTATAATCGTATAGTGTGTCCAAATAACTCACAATCAAACTATGGATTTCATGTGCTCTTACAAATTCAATGAAGAGAAATTTATCTTATGACAACATAAAATTAAATTAAATTTCATTCCCCCATTTCAAACACCAATTATTCATTTAAAACAAAAATAGATTTTAATAATAAAAAAACAGGCCACTTTATCAAGATAAAATCACTGGGTTTCTATCAATATATTTTAATACATTTTCTCATGTTTGAAATCCATTCAAAACCAATTCCATCCTTTTATAATTAATTTCCACAATTAAAAAAAGAAAACTTAATGATAAATATTTTCGTCAAATATATAATTCAAATTCAATAATTTAAATCAACCAATTTCCACAAACAAGCCCCAATTCAAAGGAATTGAGTTTTTTCCAATTTCCGTTCCAAAACAATTTCAAATATAATAATCCACTGGAATCAAGTCACATAAAATCAATTTAAATCAATTTTAATAAATTGATTTGAAATTAACAAATGATATAAATCAATAAATTCAATGTTAATAAATTCGGATAATTATGACAGAATCACCACCCTCAAGATCGTCACTGTCAGAAGTAATGATAAACCACCCAATATGGTTCAATTATCCTCCTCACGACCTTATTATCATAAGAACCAACACACCAATGCTCAACATTCATTTACTGTTTCTAGATACAATACGAATTATTTTATTTCAAAAGGAAATAAAATATCACATGCGTTGATATATTCTTTCTCTTGGATAGTTTATAATTACTCTTCGAAAGTATTACCTATGATAATATTTTATCTCTTTAGTATTATTATAATGTTAAAGCTTTAAAATATTACATGAGATAACATTCTATATCATTATGATAATTTTCAAATTATCTCTCAAAAATATTACATGTGGTAATATATTATCTATCCAAGATAATTATCAAATAATCATTTAAAACATTACATGTGACAATCTAATAATAAAATTTTTATAATTTCATTTAAAATTATCATTTGATAGTCTAGTGGAATTATCATTTATAATTATATGATATTATCATTTGATTATTATGATAAGTATCCTTTGATAAAACAAATAATTATCCCATTATAATTTTGATAATCTATGTCACTTGATAATTACCTTATAATTATCTATTAATATTTATTTATAATAATTTTTAACAAGATATGTAATTCTAATTAAATAATTGAAAGAAATTATTGTATGAAAAAATTATAAACTATTGCTACATAAACCCATGTTATTATCCTTTTTTAATATTTTTTATGATCTATTTAGAATTAAATAAATCGTATTCATAAAAATACCTTTATACCCTAAAATAAAAAATATGATTTAGGTCATACAAATCTAGATGAATCTAATGAAACCAATGGTGTGCAATTACAATCAGTTACGTAGAAGATACTGAATTTATAAGTCTGAAAGAATAATAAAAATAAATAAATAAATAAATAAATAAATTATTTTAAATTGGTAGGAGATCTTATCTTCAACCTATGTCGAGCACTGGGGTGGGGGAAAGAGGAATTCGTGCACCTGGATGGGTATTAAGATGAATCAATCAATGAAGGTCATAAAATTGCCTGCTAGGTAGCCGGGGTCACTCAAACTCGAACAAAAGATCCCAAAAGAATTATCTGAATGAATCGTCCTTTTAAAAAACCCAAAACAACATCAACTTTGGGTAAAACCAATATACCAAATGAATTCTACCATTTTATTTGAATCTTGATGCAGGAGTCATTACTTTCACACATTTAACACAATTACGATGTTTTCCTGTCAAACCCATGTTTTTTAAAATCTCCCACAAAATTAGGAGGAAGATTCCCCTACCTCTCAATCAATCGATGACATAATCAGGGTGAAACCGTCAAGAATACCTATTCACCAACTAAAAAATAAAAAGGCCTATGACGATAATTATCATAGGACTTATTCTAGATTTGTGATTTAAATATTCTCTGATGAATAAACTAAATCATATTTTTAATTTCTTGGAAAAAACTCGGTCCTACAAAGGAACTTTCACCATTCTCGGTTGGACACAACAGATATTTTCCAGGACGGCCATACAAGGCCTCATAAAGATCCATTCATATCGTTGACTAGTAATTGTTTTTATTAAAAACCCCAACTAGACCGAAATGACCATCCCAAGCCCCACCAAAGTAATGAACACATGCACGAAGCATATCCTCAATGATCAGTATAGATCTATCTTTCTAGCCATCAAAGTGTGGACGGTTGGTCATGCTAAAATAGACCTAAGATCCAAGTTCCCCCTGAAGTCATCTCCAAACTCTAGAAGTAAACTGAGGATCCCTCTCTGAAACCATAGAAAATCGAACTCCATTCAAAATAACAATCTCTTTTATATAGAGACCTCCCAACTCATCAACATTTGATGTATCTAGAATGGGTATAATGTGATCCTACATGGTCAGCCTATGAATCAAAAACAATATCACATTCTTCTTCATCTAGGTACAATGAAACCCAAGATAAAATTGCAAATAGATACCATCCCACTTCTAATTAGGGACTAGATGTGGTTGAAGAAATCCTGAAGGTTTTTGGTGCTCGTCTTTCACTAATTGGTATATATTGCAATGGGAAACATAATCAGTAATGATCTTTCTCATAATTGTATACTAGAACGACCACCTCATATCATAGAACATCATAGTGGTTCCAAGGTTAACCTTGCAATGGGGATTATGGAAAAAATACAGTGACTTCACGGAAAACTCATAACTATTATTAGATGATGAAAATGACCCTCACAAAACATATAGTATATAAGGATTTCATTCAAAAAATTCTACCAACATGGTTCATAGATTCTAATAGAAAATCCGGTTCATTAATTCCATGAAAACTAAAGTAGTGTTTATTAGACCAAATTTAATTGAAAGGTACTCATAATGGTTATACCTTATTCAAAAGGTGGTTGTATAAATGCCAAATTCTTGTATTCTCAATTGATGGTAACTAGACTACATATCAATATTCAAAACCCACTTTTCCACTCTCAACTGCTCAAAAAGATCATCAATCTGCTGTAATGGACAATTGTTTTTTCAATAAATTGATTACGATTTTGATAATAAACACATAAGATATGAGAACAATCCGATTTCTTAGAAAATAGAATGGTTGCCTCCAAAATTGACACACTCTAGCGTATAAATCATTTCTCAAAAATATCATCTAACTGGGAATTTAGAACTTTTATTTCACCTGGTTCCATTCGGTAAGGGGGAATTGAAATTGGTTGATTACCATTCATTATGTCAATAGAAAACTGAACCTACCTTAGTGGTGGAAAACTAGAGATGTCAAAATAAAAAACGTTGGGAAACTCAGTGACAATTGTATTGACTTCACCACTCATAGAATCCCACTCCGGTTTAAAATATAACATTGATATAAAATTCCACAAATTTGGATAAGAATGTCCAGCTTTGTTCAACCTTGGGCCCCATTCTCCTTTAAAGACAGGAGGCACACCACTGGGTGTTATAAGGTAGACCCATCAATGATTAAAATCAATCAGGGATTTATTGGAACTGAGACAAGCCATCCTGAATATGACATCAATAGAATTCATGTGGAGTACTAAAAAACCCCAAACATGATAAACATTTGATAGAGAGAAGAGATAAGCAGGATTAGAGATACCCTTCTGTCTCTTCATACCAATGCATATAGTAATATCCATTTCATAAGATAAAATATCCATAAGAACATTAAGCATATTAATAATATATAATGAAATAAACAAGTGAGATGCACTAGTATCAAATAGTGCAGTCACTAAAGATGAATCTATAGTAATGATATATCTCATGGTCTCTGGACTCATATCATATTCATCTAGAGAATCTTCCATAGTGTAAAGAAGATTCGTTCCAGATTCATGTGGCTGAAACCCTGCTATACATGAAGCATTTTATTACCCAATAGTTTTTGGAGGTTTTGAGGATCCACTTCCACGACTGGGAGTGTAACATTTTTGGCTGAACTACTAAAAGTACCCTAAACGCCTGTAGGAGCCACAGTTCTTGGGTGCCTCAGTACATACCCTCTTCGAATTCCCTGGTTGACCACACTAGTATCATATCAAAGGGATTTTTATAAGAAAAGCAGGACATTGAAAACGACCCTAATGTCAACAACCGCTATGAAGTTCATATAGATTCCTCTTTCCATTAAATCAAATCACACTACCACTTGCAGAAAAATGAACTCCAGTCAACCCTAAGTTTCTAGCTAGGTCCATCACAACCACAATCTCCCTATTTAGCACATTAGCATAAGAGTGTGACATTAGCTTTAATGGCTTCAAAATTATATTTTATCGAAGTCCCAACTCAAACCATAGAGCCTTCATCCTTTCATTATATAAAAACATTTAGGCAATGATATTTGAATACTCAGTCATGGTTCTGTCAAGCTGCCGAATATTTAAAAACCCCGCAAACTTAGAAAACACCATTGACTCTGGATAAAACAGGTTAGTGAAAAGAACTTTGAATTAATCCCACTCTACGTCCTCATTTTTTTCACTGTCACCAACATGTGACACCATCTCCCACTTAGTCCCTCCAGCATTAATGTGGTACATTTCACCTTGACCTCGTCTGATGTATTCAAGAACACAAACATAAATTCTATATTTCCCATCCATTCATAAACAAATTTAGTATTAGTTGAGCCTTTCAAAACTTGTGGATTATAGTAAAGGAAATATTGAGAATGATTTAGAAGAACATCCCATTGAGGATCTGTAGTCAGAACCTGAAAAGGTATTGGTGGTTGTTCATGTCCCAAAGCATGGATTGTATGCACTATCACCTCAACCAAATTCATATCCATGAAAGGATTCAGTCACTGGGTTTCATCAATAGCCTCTTCTTGGATATGATTTTCACATCTTCCCTAAGGTTTGATGCTACAAAAAATAAATAGAAAACATTGAATACATTAGTTAATGTTCAAATAGAACAATAAGGGATGTTATCCCAATAGATATAACAAAAAATATTATCATTTAACATAAACGAAATAAAAATAGGGAATAAACTATATATAATCCATAAGTTGTCTTTCCCTAACCACCCCTAGAAACATAAGGTTCATTTTTTTGAGAGATGTCGATACACTCAATCAAAAGTACCTCTTATGTACCGACAAGATTTAGAAAATTCAACTTGAATTTATGAAAAATTATCAATATGGAGATCTTGTACCATTTTTTCATGCACAGGCCCTAGTAACTTGATAACTGTGCCAGCCCTAACATAGACCGAATGGTATATTTTAATCCCCAAAGGTTGATGAATCGCACCTATAATCTTAAAAACTGAGGGTGTTTCACTAACTATATGGAAATAAAAGAAACAATACCATATGCATATCAAAAGAAACTCTACAAAGAGTATTTTACTAGAATAAAACACAGTGTAAGCTAGCCCAAAGTACAAAAACTGAAGTACCAAAAATAGGGGAAAAGCAAAATCCCTAGAGACACAACTCACCAAATACACGGTTTAATAGTTGGATCCACCTCTAACAGCTCATTCCCATTTCTCGAACATGGAAGGAGATAGTCGAAAAGCACTCTAAGCCAGAAGTATGGTGCGATCCAAAGCCAGGTAGGATTCCACTAAGGATTCCATAACAGATGCTAAAAACAGATTAACCAAAAAAATAAATTCAGTTTTGAATAATATTTTTTTGGAATTACAAATCTAATTTATATAAATCATGTGATAAAATTCAATTCATGGAAATACATTAGGCATGATATTTACTTTTCAAATGATAGAATATTTCTAAAACAATTTCTTAAATAATTTTTTTGTGAAATAGATTATATAAATTAAAAAATGGAATGTAAAGTAGTTTATCATTGTTGGAATATTTTTATATCTCAAATATAAACATGCAAGAAACGTGGACATCTACAAAATAGGTACAAAATTTCCAAGCTATAGGACTCTACACTCTCTAAATGATCACAGAAATATATGTACACATACATCCTCTAGAAACAGTTCAGAAAGGATTCATCACCATTACCTATGAGAGGTGACACAATGCATGTATGTTTTAGAATGTTCTATAAAATTTGAGTGTGTAAAAATAACTCACAATCTACTAAAGGGTTGCATGTGCTCTTACATAATCAATTATGGGAAATTAATATAAATGCTGCTTAAAATAAAACTAAATCCACTTTCCACATTTCAAACCTCAATTTTCCATTTAAAACTAAATTTTTTTAATCAATATATTGACTCTTTAACAAGATAAAACCATTGGGTTTCTATAAAAACATTTTAATCCATTGTCACATGTTTGAAATCCATTAAACACAATTCCATTATTTACAATTCATTTTCACAATTAAATTCAACAACACAATTGAAATTATTTGCATCAAATATATAATTTAAATTCAACAATTTAAATTAATCAATTTTCATAAACACTCCCCAATATAGTGTGATTGGTTGGTTTTCCCAATTTCCATGCCAAAATCATTTCAAATATCTGAATCCACTAGAATCATGTTTTATCAAATCAACTAAAAGTAAGTTTGAGAAATTGAATTTATGTCAAAAATTAAAATAAATCATTTAATTAAAGGTTCGTCAATTTGGAAAATCATGATGGAACAACCTACCTCATATTCATCGATGTCAGTAGTAATGATAACCCCCCTTGTGTTGTTCAATACACATCCTCGCAGCCTTATTATTGTATGTGTCGACACACCAATGCACGATGAACAGTAAAATAGAGAAAATAAAACATATAAAATTAATTTCATACATTTAACGCATTGGTGTGTCGACACACCAATGCACGATGAACAGTAAAATGGAGAAAATAAAACATATAAAATTAATTTCATACATTTAACGCATTGGTGTGTCGACACACCAAGTCTTATAATTTCATACATTTAACGCATTTATGAATTTTTTTTGTCAAAACCACCTCAAAACTATGTTTTTATAAATATCATGTGTCCATAAATGGTGGAAAGGCATAAATATGTGGAGAAGATGAACATTAAAATGGATGAAATAAAACTTATAAAATTAATTATTTAATATAAATATTAAACAACAACAATCATATTTTGGGCATAAAATTTATACCCTTCCAAGGGTAAACTCCCCATTCTAGACCCAACAGTGTTCTTAGATTTTCCATATAGAACACCATTTGAGGTATATTAATTATTTAATATTTAAAAATTGATTAAAAATTGATTATGTATTAAATTGGTTATTTTCATGATAGAGACATCCAAAATCTTGATGCTTACAAATTTTATGCCCCCTAGGGTAAAAATCATGTTCCTGATCTATCAATGTTCACTTATTTCCCGAACAATGCACCGTTTTAGAGATATTAAGTTATTTTAAAAAATACTAATTCAATAAAAATATTTAATAAATTATTTTCTCACACATAAGTAATTAATAATTTAACATAATAGGGTTTATCATCATTGTAAAAAGGATATTACAATAAGACTTCAACTTTTTCATGAACAACGAAATCATAGTGGATTACTTATTTAGTGGATTAAAGATGAATCTATGAAAATACATGGTTATTTGAGACTTTTACAAATACCAGGAGATTTTCAATTGTACCCTTATGGTTAAAATGGAGATTGGTGAATCTTAGTTGTTTCATGGTCTAGGTGTTAAAAAGAAGAAAATGGAGTTTAATATGATCAGATCAATAGATAAATCCAATGAAATAGAGAAACCCCAATATCCCACATGTCAAATGTGAGTAAAGATGCATCCTGGGATCTATCTTAAGGGAACCAGGAGATGATTCAAATGTAGAAGATACTGGAATAGGGCTAATTATTATTAAAGGTATTTCAAAAAGCTAGTTAATGATGAATATTGAAGGTTCATATCAACACTTGGTTTGTAGTGTAGTGTTTCAACAACCAGTATCATGGGAATTATATGATCCAATTCAATAATCCAATGGTTTTCAGAGGTAATAAAAAAACCCCCTAGACATCGTGGAAGAAAAACTTTTATCACTAATACTGAGGTGGATCACGAAAATGATGTCGTGAAGGGTACACTAGTTATTCATTAATGAACAACAAAAAAAACTATTTGATTATATTTCTATACATTCGTTCTTATCTTTCAAGTTTATTAAAACTATTAAAACAACTTCTCAAAATATTTATATTTAGGTAGCTATCAGAATATCTAAGAGGGGAATTATTGCATCTAATTTATATAACTCATCCTCGGTTAATTTTTGTGGACTGAACCTCCCAAAAAATATTTTCATACTTACTTTGGTGGATTTTTCTACTCTATTGGGAATGTATTAGATATGTTAATATAAATCATGCATCAATTTTCTTGAAATATTGATCACTCTTCAAAAATTATTTCCCAACAATCCCTTATAGTGAAAATAAAGGATGATCAATGAAATGAGGAGAAAATTCAGAAGAAGGTGGAATCTATTGAAAATGGGAAATACTTGGAGTTCAAAATCAAGGAGGAATGAGTTGTAAAATTTGGTCCATGACTATATATACGATCCAATCCAAATATAAGGAAAGATCTTATAAATGATGCTCATAGATCGACCATCTATATTAACCCACAGAGTACAAAGATGTATCAATTGCTTCAATAGATCTTTGGGTTGGACAATATGAAGAAGGAGATCACTGATAATACATCAAATAGTCTCGTATTTCTGCAAGTTAAGGTTGAAAGTAAAAAAGTATAAGGGAATGATGTAACCATTACCCATACCTACATAGATATGGGAAAACATCACCATGGACATTGTCACTATACTTCCAAAGACATCAAGAGGAAATAATTCTATATGGGTCATTTGGGATCATATTACAATGACTAATCACTTTATAGAAATTCAATGGGACTTTTCACTCAACCATCTTACACAGATATGTGCCATAGAAGTTGTGAGGGAACATGAAGTACCATTATTGATTATAGATTATTGTGATCCAATATTTACCTTCATGTTTTGGAAAAGTCTCCAACATTCTCTAAATACTGATTTGAAATTTAGTGTACTTAACACCCCCAAATTGATGTCCAATTACAGTGCAGTATTCAGACACTAGAATACTTGTTGATATCATGGTCAATGGAATTGAAAGAAGGATGATATCAACATTTTCAACTAGTTGAGTTCAATTACCAAAATATTTTCCACTCAAGTATCCAAATGTTTCTATATGAAGCCCCTTATGGGAAAATATGCAGAACACATACATGTTGGGATGAAGTTGGTGAACGTAAGCTATTAGGACTTAAATTATCAAGGAAATAACTAAAAAAGTGAAGACCATCCAAGAGAATATCGGGGATGACCAAAGTTGATAGAAGAGATATATAGATAATCATCGATGGGAATTAGTGATTTAGGCTGGTGACAAGTTATTCGTCATCAAATCTCCATGGAATAGGTTAATGAGATTTTGGAAGAAAGGAATGTTAAGTCCCATTCACATCATTCCATTAGAGGTTCTTCATTACATCAGAGTTGTGTCCTATCAACTACCACTTCCATCAACTATGTCTTAAGTACAAGATGAATTCTACATATCCATCCTAGGGAATTAAAAATTAGATCCATCACATGTGTAGAACTCAATGGTGGTAGAGCTAGAAAACGATCTCCCATATGAGGAGTAGCATGTGAATATTTTTGATCGTAGAGACAAGGTTCTATAAAACAAGACCCCTCACCTATTCATAGTACTATGGACAAACTATATGTATGAAGAGGGGACATGGGAACTGGAGGAAGTGATGGAGGAGAGATACCATCACATATTTTCAAAATGGTATGTAATGGAAAATTTCAAGGGTAAAATTTCATAACGGGGGAGAATGTAATGACCCCAAATCTTATCAATGGAATTTACCTTATTATGTCATAAAACACATACAACACATAGAGAAACCAATAAAAACATTATTATAATAAATTAATAGTTATTATTTATTCATAAAATAACTAAATAATAATTCCAAATATTAAAATGGGATAATATGTAGATAATAAGATAATTAGAAGGGGAAAATTTGGATCTGATCGATTCATTAGGAAGCCCTCACTCATGAGAAATTCCGTAGAAATAAAACGTAATTATAATAATAAAATATAAATTTTGAAGATGAAATTATATATATATAATTAATATAAAATATATGTGAATGAATAATGAATGAAATAATATGTATTTATATAAATTAAGGAACCTATACTATTGGAATAGTTACCCGACTATTGGAACATTTACCTCATCATTGGAATAGAAATCTGACTATTAGGAACAGTAATTTGGTCGTTAGGATAGAAACATTGCCTATTAAAGTAAAAATTAAATTTGTGTATCTTATTACTAAAAATATGATATATTTTTTGTCACGGTACAAATAAATAGATGATAAAAAATGATAAATTATGAGTTTTTTATTTTTATATAACATAATTGTTTATTTCCATATTTATAATTAATATAATTATTTAAATGAAAATTTATTTTCATAAAATAAATTCATAATTTTATATAATTCTATATTATAATTATAATATAATTCTATGAGACCTTAATTAATTTTTCAAAGGTTTATAAAATCATTTATATTATTAAAATCGATACTTTTAAAATTAATGATTGTAACACCCTGATATTTTATGAGAAGTATATATTTTTCTAAGTATTATGTTATACACAACATCAAAGAATTATTTCATTACACACAATACTAGCTTGGCTTGATTTACATGCAATCGCAACCTTCCACGATTGCGTGTGTTGTACGCAATACTGAGTTTCACTAAACAACGATAAGATATTAAAATATTATATAAACTCGCCGTTATGAGTAGTAATAACAAATTTTATAAATTTTATAAATTTTATCATTCAAAATGGAATTCATTTTTAGATTCAGTATATCGAAATTTTCCTAGGGTAAATTTTGGTATTTTTCTGAAAACTTTCAATTTTTGATGAAGAGTGAAAACACTAGGTTACTATTTAAAAACAGACTTTTTATTTAAATAATTATTTATTTTATTTAAATTTATTTTAGGTAAAATTTGGTACATAATACCTATATAAGTTCAATATAATTCATTGGAGTCATTTTATATTAATTTTAGATATATAAAAACTTTATTGAACTTTTCACCGTCTTTTACCTACCACCTGGGAGCTTTTTGAAAATTTATATAAAACTTAATTTTACCTCTTCTATGAGTGGGATTTATAACATCTGAGAAACACGGTTAATATGAAGGAGTAAAATGTGGTTCAATAAGACACATTTTTGGGTGAATAGTAACTTTTTACATTTTTTCAATAGTTAAAAGTAAACAGGGTAATTAACGGTAAAAATGATATTATTATTACCCTAAAACATGTACTAATTCTATTGGATAAGTTTAATTCGACCAAAATAAACCTTTGGGACAAAATATTACCCTTTAGGTCCACATGGATTAGATTTGGACATTTATTATTATTTTATTTAAAGAATAGTTAAAATAGTTAAAATCAAAGTTTAGATACTAAAACATTTTTAATATAGGGTTATATTGAAGATAAATTAGATTATAAATATTCATTATAAAGGTAAAATGATTTCCTACATAAAGGTATTTTAATTAATATTTTTAGACATTAAATAATTTAATTTATTTATGACACAATGATGATGTAGTAATTACCTTATTAATGAAATATTAACCTAATAGATATTATAAATACCCAATGAAATGTAATTTGAGACTTTTTACGAATTAAACTAATTATATAGTTTAATATGACATGTTAGTATTGATTTAATTAACTTTTTTCTAACTAATAATGTTGTTATGATTTTCACAAAAATCAAGTACCAAATAGTGTCAAAATTGACATAAAATAGTTTTTCAAACAAATATTATATTATTAATTGTTATTTTATTCCTAAAAATCTATGGTTCGACCAAATGACTTATATAAGGTTATATATATTAATAATTAACCACTTGGGGTTCGTTTGGCTTGTTATAGTAAATTTATTAACCATATAGTGTAAGAAAACAAGAAGACACAGTAAAAGTAAAATTATTTAACTTAAAGTTAAATCTAAATGATATGGTTAAAATAGTAAACTAAACTTGTCTAAATTATATTGGATGAGATTATTTCGACCCATCCCCTCCTTAACTTCTAAATAAATCAATTTGGATCTGTTAAAAACTGAATATGACTTTATAATAAAATAATATTTTATGTTTTTCCTAAGGTGACCCTCTCCTCCCTTATAAAAGGGCACCTCCTCACTCTCCTTTTCACATAACAATGATTCCTCAAGCTCAGAAAAACCCTTCAAATTTCTCTTCTACACTTCCCTAGAAACATCCTAGAGGTCCAGGTCTTCTTCAAAGACCATCTTTGTTCCCAAAGAGAAGGTTAAGAAGAGGCGCTTCAAAGAAGAGGTAATGTCCGTTACTGATTATTTCATCTTTATTTATTCTTCTACTTATTCTTCTTTAGTTATTTAATTATGAAGTAATAAAATCAGTATCACTCATATAAGGATATGTTATTATAAATATGAAACAACTCTATGTCACATTCTATCAATCCTACGAAAAATGAAATCACCGCGCGTGCGTATGTATGGAATACCGTCTCCACGCCCGTGGTGTAAACTGTTTTCAACCACCACCTTACTTGGACGGGTATAATGGTGTAAAGAATAACTATATATGATTATTGTAAAGTGATATTGATTCTGAAATATTATACATACACTTCAATACAATTCCATGATCATGGGAATGATATCATCGCTCGTGCATACGTACGGCCTACCGTCTCCACGATGTGATGCGACTCGTTCTTCAAGGCATAACTATTATATAAATGAATTTAATGAATAAATATTATATATATTACACTAATATAATTCTGGAAATAAGGTATCTATAACCTAAAATGAATAATAATAATTTATTTGACAAAAAATGCATAAGAACAAAAAGCAATAAACACCTGAATATCAAGTAGCAATGAAATATTACTAATACGAAGCTAAGAATATGACCATATATGATATCATAATAATGATTACGATTCTGGAATAAGTCAATAACATTATTTAAATTATTATACAGGAGGTTTGGACACGTACGAAGCAAATCGGACCTAAGGTAAGGAAAAAATCTCACAATCTCATTTTTATCTGAGATTGTTTATACTTCCAAATTTATTGGGGCATATTTATCATCCAAATCCATGTATCCTCAATAAGTGATATTATTTCCATCCACCTACAAATGTTTAAATCCAATTTTACCCATTTCTGAGTTTTCATTAAAACATATGAAAGGAATCTTTTGCCATTTTTAGTACGAGGTACTTTTTGACTTTTCTGGCCAAAGTACGAGAAGAATGTTTTTTTAACTTATAAGGCCTGAATGGACTTTTAGAACATTATTTCAATGAAGCATCCTTTACATTTTTTCATGTTTATTTTTAATCAACTTCTTTTAGTTTAAAATTATATGACATTTTAAGAAAGGAAAATGTTTTTGAAGTAGAAAGGATAATTTCCTCAAGAATGGAGTTCAAGCGTTTTATCAAAATTATTTTCCATCTAAGATAATATAGGGTTCTGTTTCTATCCCTATTTTTACATTTATTTGATTATGTTTTGATGGAATTATTTTTATGAAGTCCTTTAATCTTACATGGATTATGTTACGATGGCACGATGTTTAAGAATCCCAATTTTATTACATGGGTTATACTATAATGTTTGATTTATGATTTTGTGGCACACATAAGAATGGTTTCATTATGAGATGTGTGAGACCTATATCTCCCTCAAATTTATTGGGTAAATATTTATATCTCATTAGATTGACATGGATGGAATGGCAGTTTAATCCGGTTCAGTGAAACAGCACTGAAACGAGGAGTGAACTCGGTTCAGAAATGGAATTTGTCCGCTAAGATAGTCTTGGAAATGATCTTGAATACTAAGAAATGATTCTCTATGATTATATGTGTATACCACAAAGTTACATGTTTTATGTTATGATTATTTGGATTACATTTCACTATTATGATTGATCCCATGTCATGATATTATGATCTCTTTTGCAGGGTAAGATTTTCAAAGTGTTATGTTCTTAAGATTATGATATGATTGATCTTTCTTTTGTTTACCCTTACTAAGCACTTGAGATCCCCCTTTTGTATGATTTGTTTTCCCCAGGTTTGGAATAAGGGTATTAAGTAGAATATTCCAAAAGGAACTCTAGATATGATTAAAAAAATGAGAGACAACATAGATGACTTATGAACCAGTTTTTTATGTTTCCCAGTTTCTAAAGACACTATAACTATATGGTCTTTTCATGGGTTTGTTATATGTTGTAATAATTATGCTTCAATTCTAAAATAATAACAATGTATGTAAAGTATGGGTTGTTATAGTTGGTATCAAAGGAAAGGTATAGTCAACCTTTGGAAACTAGGATGTTAAAGCCTTAGTAAGAACCCTAAGGATATATCTAAGCATATAACACAATCTTAGTGTTTTAGAAGTGGCCATGAATAACCTATGATTATACCTTAAGTTTGAAATTTTATTCTTGATTAAGTGGTATTCATATTATAATTAGTGTTTCTCACACTGTTCTTCTTGGTTTTAGTCATTAGATGGAACCCAAAGGAACCTTGTTAATGCGGAATGCGATGGGCAATGCAATGATTGTCCCCCTGAGCAACCAAACATTATGGGAGCTACAATGAAAAATATTATATCCATGCTCACATAACTTTCTCAAGCTATGAATCATGCAGGACTTCTAAACGAGCAAAGGAAGGAGTAACATTCTGTTGAATCCTTCTTGAGGTAGCGTCTACCTTTATTCAGTGGGTCTACTGATCCATTAGTGGATGAACAATGGATCAGTACTACTAAAAAGATATTTTCAATTCTTCAATGTTCGGAACATGATAAAGTCATATTAGTAGTATATCGTTTGGAAGGTGAAGCAGATAAATGGTGGAATCTTATCAAGAATACGAGGCCAAGAGATGAAATTGAGTCCATGGAATGGGATGAGTTCAATAAATTATTTTTCAATAAGTACTTCCCTCATATTCTTTGAACAAAGATGGAGAAGGAGTTTCTTGAACTGAAGAAAAAGGATAATGAATCTGTTGGTACCTATGAATAAAATTTTACAAGACATTCAAGGTACGCTTCAGGGATTATTATCCAACCTGAGAGTAAGATCAACCAATTCTTTAGTGGCTTAAAACTAAGTCTTTGAAGGGAGTTAGCCATAAGGGACTTCAATAGATACGAGGAAATCGTTCGATGTGCTCTCAATGTTGAGATAGAGGTTGGAGTAACCCATCAGTCATATGTGTTTGATAAGAAGAGGAAAATGGAATTCAATGGGAAATCTAAAGACCACACTAAAAATAAGATGAGTTTTCTGTTATGCTCAAAGTGTGGAAAGAAACATGGAGGGAGTTGCCTTAAAGGGACAAGAAAATGTTTCAAATGTGGAAAGGAAGGTCATCAGGAATTTGAATTCCATAATGATGGGAAGAAGATGTCTAGTGATGCAAACAAGGAAAAGGCTAAATAGAGTGCACCTCCTACACTTCAATGTTACAAGTGCATGGAAATGGGGCATTATGCCAATCAATGCCCTAATCCAAGGGTTTTTTACGATGATCGACGTCAACAAACTCTTAAGGCCAAATACAAAGGAACGTCACATGCAATTTCTATCAGCGATGTGGAGTACGATAACGAAGTGGTGAAAGGTACACTTACCATCCAATATAATGTCGAAAATGTTTTATTTGATTCTGGATCCACCCAATCTTTTATTTCTGAAGAATTTTCTAGGGGTATCTCCATATTACCTCAACAATTAGATTTTGAGTTAGCTGTGACAACCCCTAATGGAACAACAGTCGCATCAAATGTTTATAATTCTTCTCTAATTGAAGTTTTTCACAAAGTGCTTCCTGCAAATCTTGTGATCCTTCCTATATTGGAATTTTATGTGATTCATGGCATGTATTGGCATTCTTTATATGGATCTCATATCAATTTCCAAAGAAGGGAAGTCACATTTCATATTCCAGATCAATCTATGATCGTCTATCGATGCAAGGATGAACATAACCTTCCAGTGGAAATTTCTTCCATCTTATGGGTCTTGATTCCACTAAATGAAGGTTATTTATCTCAAATGGTTGGAGAGAAACTCATGATTAAGAATATTCCCATTTTACGGGAGTTTGAAGATGTCTTTCTAGAAGAATTGTCTGGTCTTCCACCAAATCTTGAAGTTGAGTTTTCAATTGAACTCATACTGGGTTCTATGCCCATTTCAAAGACACCTTATAGAATGGCCCCAATTGAGTTGTAGGAATTGAAAAGGAAACTCCAAGAGAACCTTGATAAGGGATTAATAGGCCCCATTGCATCACCTTGGGGAGCACCTGGTTTGTTTGTTAAGAAGAATGATGGATCAATGAGACTCTGCATTGATTATCGAGAACATAACCAGATCACTATCAAGAAAAAATATCCTCTCCCATGCATTGATGAATTATTTGGACAACTACGTGGAGCTCAATACTTATCTAGTATTGATTTGTGTTCTGGGTATCCTAAATTTAGGGTCAAAATTGAGGATATATCAAAGACGGCTTTCTGTACAAGGTATGGACACTATGAATTTATAGTGATGCTATTTGGTCTTACTGATTCCCCTGCTATCTTCATGGATCTAATTAATAGAGTCTTTAGAGACTATCTTGATCAGTTTTTGGCAGTATTTATAGACGATATTCTTGTCTATTCAAAGAGAAGGAAGGACATGAAGATCAATTGATAATTGTATTAAAGACCCTGAGAAAGGATAATCTTTATGACAAATTTACAAAGTGTGAATTTTGGCTTCAAAAAGTTTCATTTTTGGGCCACATAATCTAAAAAGAGGGGATATCGGTGGATCCAGCAAAAATAGCGGTTATTGAAAGATGGTCGAGACCAAAAACAGTAACTGAGATACGAATTCTTCATGGTTTGGGTGGATATTATCGACGTTTTGTGAAATATTTTTCACGATTATCCAATCCACTCACCAGGTTGACTCAAAAAAGAGTTAACTTTCTGTGGGTAGAGGAGTGTGAAGATAATTTCAAGAAGTTGAAAAGAAGTTTATCCAGTGCACCCGTGCTCACATTGCCTTGTAGTGGAGAAAGGTTTGTGATCTACAGTGATGCATCCAAGAAGGGATTGGGGTGTGTTCTCATGCAAAATGATATGGTGATAGCTTATGCCTCAAAACAGTTGAAAATCTATGAGAAAATTTACCCAACTCATGATTTGGAGTTAGATACGGTAATCTTTTCATTAAATATTTGGAGGCATTATATTTATCGTGAAAGGTGTTATATTTATACTGATCATAAAAGATTAAAGTATATTTTCACATAAAGGGAACTGAATATGCGCCAAAGAAGGTAGTTGGAGATGATTAAGGATTATGACTGCTCAATTCACTACCACCCTGGGAAAGAAAACAAGGTGGAAGATGCATTAAGTCGACAAGACCATGCTAGCTTATCCATGATGAGGATCACAAAAGATCCAATATTTATGTATTTACAAAGGATGGATCTTGGAATTATAATGGAAGGGGGAAAATCTTATCTTTCTCAAATGAATGTTCAACCATCTATACCTGTGAAGATTAAACAGGCACAAAAAGAAGATGTAGAGTTTCAAAAGAAGGTGAGAAATGTTCCTGAATTCAACCTTGATTGTGATGGGATAATAAAGTTCAAGAATCGGGTTTGTGTTCCTCCCATCCCAGAATTAAAGAAGGAGCTGCTGGATGAGGCCCACAGTTCATCATTATCTATTCATCCTGGAAGCACGAAGATGTATAGGGACCTGATAGAGTACTTCTGGTGGGATGGCATGAAAAGAGATGTTGTTGAATATGTCTCTCGATGCTTGGTTTGTCAGTAAGTTAATGCTGAGAGACAGAAGTCTAAGGGGATGTTACAACCATTAACCATACCCGAATGGAAATGGGAAAACATCACTATGGACTTTGTCACCGGACATCCTAAAACATCCAAAGGCAGTAATGCTATCTGGGTCATAGTTGATCATCTTAAAAAGTCGGCACACTTCATTTCTATTAGAGAATATTTCTCTCTGGATCAGCTTGCTAGGATAAATGTAAAGGAAGATGTAAGATTTCATGGAGTACCACTTTCCATTATATCTGATCGGGATCCGAGGTTTACCTCAATGTTTTGGCGAAGTATTCTGCATACTTTGGATACAGAGTTGAGTTTCAGCACTGCTTATCATCCTCAAACAGACGGTCAGTCTGAGAGGACAATTCAAACTCTAGATGATATGTTGAGAGCTTGCTTTATGGATTTAAAAGTAGGTTGGGATCAACACCTACCTTTGGTGGAATTTTCTTATAATAATAGCTTTCACTCCAGTATTCAGATGGCTCCTTATGAAGTTCTCTATGGAAAGAAATGTCGAAATCCAACTTGTTGGGATGAAGTTGGGGAAAGAAAGCGATTAGGACATGATCTTGTTGATGAGATGGCAGAAAATGTCTAATCTATTGAACAACACATAAGATTAGCTCAGAGTCAACAAAAAGGTTATGCTGATAACCAAAGAAAACACCTAGAGTTTGAAGTGGGTGATAAAGTATTCCTACGAATATCTCCTTGGAAGAGAGTAATGAGATTTGGAAAGAAGGGGAAGTTGAGCCCCAGGTATATTGGTCCTTTTGAAATATTGGATTGTGTTGGGAAGGTAGCTTACCGATTGGTGCTTCCACCGAATCTCTCTCAAGTTCACGATGTGTTCCATGTATCTCTCCTGAGAAAGTTCATACCTGATCCTTCACATGTACTCAGATCAGAAGTTTTACCACTGGAGTAAGATCTTTCATATGAAGAACAGCCGTTAGAGATTCTGGATCGTAGTGAAAAAGTTCTATGGAACAAGACCACTCTCTTGGTGAATGTTTTATGGAGGAACCACCA
Source organism: Viscum album (assembly GCA_963277665.1). Taxonomy (NCBI): domain Eukaryota; kingdom Viridiplantae; phylum Streptophyta; class Magnoliopsida; order Santalales; family Viscaceae; genus Viscum; species Viscum album. The sequence continues at coordinate 2,130,532,039 of OY728119.1, forward strand.
ATTAGAAGAAGCTACATGGGAGCTTAAGGATATGATGAGGGAGAGGAATCATCATCTGTTTGTTACGAAGTGACGAATTTCAAGGGTGAAATTCATTTTAAGGGGGTAGAATGTAACACCCTGATATTTTATGAGATGTATATATTTTTTTTATGTCTTATGTTATATGAAACATTAAAGGAATATTTCATTACACACAATACTAGCTTGGATTTCTTTACACGCAATCACGACCTTCCACGATAGCATGTGTTGTACGTAATATCGAGTTTCACTAAACAACGATATGCTATTAAAATATTATATAAACTATCCATTATGAATAGTAATACACAATTCTTGAAATTTAATAAATCTTATCTTTCAAAATGGACTTCATTTTTAGATTTGGAATATCGAAATTATCCTAGGGTGAATTTTTGGTATATTTCTGAAAACTTTCAATTTTTGATGAATAGTGAAAACACTATGATACTTTTTAAAAACTGACTTTTTATTGAAATAATTATTTATTTTATTTAAATTTATTTTAGGTAAAAATTTATACATAATACCTATATATGCTCAATATAATTAATTGGAGTCATTTTATAATAATTTTAGATATATAAAAAGTTTATTGAACTTTTCATAGTCTTTTACCTAACTCATAGGAGCTTTTTGTAAATTTACATAAAACATAATTTTACCGCTTATGTGAGTGGAATTTCAATAATATGAGAGACATGGTTAATATGAATGAGTATAATGTGTTTCAATAAGATAAAAATATTTCTTGATGAATAGTAACTCTTAAATTTTTTACCACGGTTAATAGTTAATATGGTAATTAAGGGTAAAAATGATATTATTAATACCCTAACACATGTCCTAATTCTATTGGATAACTGTAATTCGACCAGAAACAACCTTAGAGATAAAATATTACTCTTTAGGTCCACTGGAATTAGATTAGGATATCTATTATTATTTTATTTAAAGAAGAGTTAAAATAGTTAAAATCAAAGTTTAATAACTAAATAATTTTTAATATAGGGTTATAAATAAGATAAATTAGACTATAAATATTAATTAGAAAGATAAATCGATTTCCTACATAATGGTATTTTATTTATAATTTTTAGACATTAAATAATTTAATTTATCTATGACACAATAATGATGCAGTAATTACCTTATTAATGAAATATTAACATAATTGTTATTTTTAATATCCAAATAAAATTAATTTGAGACTTTTTATGAATTACACTAATTTTATAGGTTAATATGACATGTTAGTGTTGATCTAATTAACGTTTTTTGAACTAATCATGATTTTATGATTTTCAAAAAAATTAGGTACCAAATAGTGTTAAAATTGACATAAAATAGTTTTTAAAACAAATATTATATTATTAATTGTTATTTAATTCCTAATAATATAAGGCTTGGTAAAACAACTTAGATAAGGTTATATATATTAATAATTAACTACTTGGGGTTTTTTGGCTTGTTATAGTATGTTTATTAACCATATAGTGTAAGAAAACAAGAAGAGACGGTAAAAGTGAAATTATTTAACTTAAAGTTAAATCTAAATGAGAGGTTAAAATATTAACATAAACTTGTCTAAATTCTATTGGATGAGAGGCTTTAGACCCATCACCACATTAGCTTCTAAATAAATCAATTTGGATCTATTAAAAAGTGAATATGACTTTATAATAAAATAATATTTTATGTTTTTTCTAAGGTGCCCCTCTCCTTCCTTATAAAAGGGCACCTCCTCCCTCTCCTCCTCACACCACTTTGAGCCTTCAATCTAGGCCAACCCCTGAAAAGTTCTCCTCTCCACATCCCTAGAAACATCCTATATGTCCTGGTCTTCTTCAAAGACCATCTTTAGTGCCCTACGACAAGGTTAAGAAGAGGTGCTTCAAAGAAGAGGTAATATCCGTAACCGATTCTTTCAAATTTATTTCTTCATCTAATACATCTTTTTTAGTTGTTTCATTATTAAGTAATAACATCGGTATCACTCATATAATGATATGTCAATATAAATATGAGACAACCCTATTTCACCTTCTATCCATCCTATGGAAAATGAAATCATCGCGCTTGCGTACGTACAGAATATCGTCTCCACACCATGGCGTAATCTTTTTTCAACCACCACCTTACTTGGATGGGTATAATGGTGTAAATAAAATCTATATATGATTATTTTAATTTGATATTGATTCTGAAATATTATACATACACATCAATACAATTCCACGATCATGGGAACGATATCATCGCTCGTGCGTACGTACGGCCTACCGTCTCCACGATGTGATGTGACTCGTTCTTCAATGCATAATGATTATATAAATGAATAGAATGAATAAAAATGATATATATTACACTAATATCCTTGTGGAAATGAGGTATCTATAACCTAAAATGAAGAATAAGATTCAATTCGACAAAACAAGCATGTGAACAAAAAGCAATAAACACCCGAATAACAAGTAGCAATGAAATATTACTAATACAAAGCTAAGAATATGACCATATATGATATCATAACAATGAGTAAGATTCTATAATAAGTAAATAACATTATTTAAATCATTATACATGAGGTTCATACACGTACGATGCAAATCTAACCTAAGGTATGGGAAAATCTCACAATCTCATTTTTATCCAAGATTGTTTATACTTCTAAATTTACTGGGGCATATTTATCATCCACATCCATGTTTCCTCAATAAGTAATATTATTTAAATCCACATACAATTTTTTAATTCCAATTTTACCCATTGGTGATTTTTTAGTAAAAGATATGAAAGGAATCTTTTGTCATTTTTTTACGAGGCACTTTTTGACTTTTCTGGCCAAAGTACGAGAATAATGTTTTTTTACTTATACGGCCTGAATGGACTTTTAGAACATTATTTCCATGAATATTCCTTTAAAAGTTTTCATGTTTATTTTTAATCAACTTATTTTAGTTTAAAATTATATGAAATTTTATGAAAGGAAAATGTTTTTTATGTAGAAAGGATATTTTCCACAAGAATGGAGTTCAAGCGTTTTATCAAAATAATTTTTCATCTAAGATAATATAGGGTTCTATTTCTATCCATATTTTTACACTAATTTTATTATGTTATGATGGAATTATTTTTATGAAGTCCTTTTATTTTATATGGATTATGTTATGATGGCACGATGTTTAAGAATCCCATTTTTATTACATGGGTTATGCTATGATGTATGATTTATGATTTTGTGGCACACATAGGAATGGTATCATTATGAGATGGGTGGGACCTATATCTCCCTCCAATTAATTGGGTAAAGATTTATATCTCACGAGAATGACATGGATGGAACGACAGGTTAATCTGGTTCAGTGAAACAGGACTGAAACGAGGAGTAAAATCGGTTCAGAAATGGACTTTGTCCACTAATATAGTCTTGGAAATGATTCTTGACTACTGAGAAATGATTCTCTATGATTATGTGTGTATAACACAAAGTTTCATATTTTATATTATGATTATTTGGATTACATTTCACTATTATGATTGATCCCATGTCATGATATTATGATCTCTTTTATAGGATAATATTTTCAAAATTTTATCTTCTTAAGAATATGATATGATTGATATTTCTTTTGTTTACCCTTACTGAGTATTTGAGCTCACCCTTTTGTATGTTTTCTTTTCCCCAGGTCTAGAAGAAGGGTATTAATTAGAATATGCAAAAAGGGACACTAGATATGATGAAATAAATGGGAGACAACGTAAATGATTTGTGAACCAGTTGTTTATCTTTCCCAATTTCTAAAGACACTATACCAATACGGTCCTTTCATGGTTTTGTAATATGTTGTAATAAGTATGCTACAATTGTGACGTAATAACAATGTATGTAAATTATTGGTCGTTATAATGATGATTTATTTAAAAATCAAATTTCTCTAATAGAGATAAAAAAATTTATAAAATGGATTCTATATTTGCAATTTTCATGTTTAAAAATGGTTATGGTGATTTTTTTAATTTTTCCAAACCAGTTGATTTTTTGTGAATAGTGAAATATGCTAATTTTTTTATTTAACCTTATATGATAAATACATGAAATTTTGAGTTATGAATGATATAATAATGATGTAAATAACTATTGGATAAAACTATCCATTACTATTTACTATATTTATTCTTAATAATCAACTATATTTATATTATGGAGCCAAAATAATTAACTAATGAATATAATAATTAAAAAAAACACCCCTATCCACCCCAATTAAGGCCACCCCTCACCATATATTTTCACCACACCTTCTAAGAAATTTATATTATCAATATTCTACCTGATTCCCTTTCTATACCATTTCCCATTCACAAGATATTTCTATCAAAATATGAAACACAAGTGCCTTAAGGATGTTCTCAAAAAAACATTCAAAAGGTAAAATCCCCAATCCTTCCCTTTTAATTTCTTTTCATATCTTATAATTAGAAAACCCATCCTATAAAAAGAATAATTATAACTATATTATCATATTTATAATTTTATATTATTTTATTAATGTAATATCAATCATCAAATCTCTTCTATTCTCCTTTTATTCTAAAAATGAAAACATCATCTGTGATATGTCAGTTCACCGCCTTCATGGAAGAAGAGTTCTCGGTTTCCATTATCGCCTTCTAGGATGGCCATAAAATCATTATTATGGTTATAATATATTTTAATATGTATATAATAATTTTATTAATGTTATTGAACTAATATATAGAAATAATATAAAATAAAACGAAACTACTTCTTGATGATTGTAAAAATCACAAAAAAAAACTAAACAATTATCATTATGGTTTTTATCAAATGAATCATCCTCATACTAGAAAAAAAAATGATATATGGGTACATTTAAACATATTTAGTGAATTAATACATTATAATTTCACTTTTGGATAATTATTCCCATTTGAAAATAACATTAATTATTATAAACTAGTAAACTATCCAGGATACCAAGAAAACGAATGTTCCTAAAATGTTGAAATTGAACTTTATAACTCATAGAAATAGACATAAATGAACTAAATAAAGAAATAATAAATAAAATATATTTATTAAAGGTTAATAAATAAGTAATTATTGAATATCATTTGATTATCAATGATATTTAGTGCATGTTTGCAATGCATTCAGACATAAGGTAACACATCTCTTTGAACCCCTAATTTTTCCTTTGGGTTGTGATTTCTCTATACATACCCTAATTTATTTATTAATGATTGTTATATAATTTTTCTAAATTATATTTATATTTTTCAAACAAGTTTATATAGCTCAATTGATATTTATTTTATGGGGAGACACATGTTTTATAATCTTCCCTTCGTAATTACTCTCGATAAGAAAGCCCGATTAAAGGGAAATTCCCTATTTATTTTATCCATTTATCAAGTACAATAAATAAACTATTTTAATCCACAAATATTTTTCTAAAATATATCATTTAATCATGAATAAGTATTTCAGTTCATTTATGGTTTTATACAAAAAAATATTCCTTTTTCCTCTTTAAAGACTCTTTTATATTTTCCCTTAAACCACACAAAAGTGACTCATTTCTAAAGTTTCATAAACACTATTTTTTAGGTATTGAATTCATTTTGACATAATTATTAATGATATATCCTTATTTTTAATTTATGATCTTCCATAAATTATTTAATCTATTATTTCATAGATATCGTTATGATAAACCCTTTGGTTATCCCTTATGACAGGATTACAATACCCATTTCTTCCCATAGGTAACCCTTATGTTTTTTGCTTATATTTGTTTATTTATGTGGAAAGAATATGAATAACATGTTATGATGGGTGTGCCTAGATAGAACTCCAATAAATTGGGTAATTTTTAGTCTCATGAGATTCAATGTATGGGATTAAGGAGTAAACCAAATACTTTATGGGACTTGTCTAACATGTAATATAGTCTTAGAAGATATAATTGATTCATGTTTATGTCATGTTTTATGTTTCTTCTATATTGAAATATTTCCATGATCATATGATTCCGTGTTATATGTTTTATGATTACAAATTTTTATTCCTAAACCATGCCTTTCATGTTATCAAGTTATGTCTTCTAACTCATGTGTTAGGCTTTATTCTCATGTTTATTCCCTTACTATGTTTTTTTGGCTCATCCCTTTGTTTACATATTCCCCATATTATATTGTATAGTTATAGGATATCAAAGAGAGTTAGGAACTCTTTATCTATATTATATAAAATATATTTTTATTTTTAGGTTAATTTTTTCTAATCATCTTCCTAGTTTTCCAAAGACACTATACTATTGGTTCCTTGGTTAGTATAACACTTAATATCATATAATATTATGTATAAAAGGCTAGGGTCACTATAGAATCTTGGAATGGTTTTATTCGATATCTGTAGAATTGATATTGGTGGTTGAGGGGGATCACTCTTCATTCATGAGAGTGTTCTTAGAGAGGGAGGTCTCTTGGGATTTTAGAGGATTTTCTCTAGATCTCATTGGGCACAACACAAAATTAATTGGCTCTCTAAAAAAATAATATAATTGGGTTTATATACAACTCAGTTAAGAAAATAATAATTTCATATGTACCCTAATTATTTCCATAATCCCTATGGAACCCCATGCCTGTAATAATAATTTTATTATTATTTTACCTGACATGTGTTAAACTCATGAATTAAATTAAATATTATTTATTTTAATAAAATTATATATATATATAATTTCTTATCAGACTATTAAATTGAGTCTGTCATTATTGAATATTATTTATCATGAATTGAATAAATACTATTTATTTAATAAATAAATATCATTTCATTATTCTATAATAAATAAATTAATTAATACTATAGTCACAAAATAAAAAATATGTATATATTAAACAGGTTTCTCACATAATATTTTATTGAATAACTGTTGATTAAATATACGTGATCAATAGAATATGAATAATTATTAAACCACATGTGGGAATAAAATATATTCAACTTATTAATTAATAAATAATAAAATATTATTTAATTGAGATTCAGGACACACTTTGTGTGTGACCCTCTAGGCCTCCTTCCCAGTGGCATTAGGAGAAACATCCTAAAGTAAAATGATATCATATAGAAACACAACAAGGTAAACATAAATAAATAATTTAATTTCATAATGATATAATACCTCATACATATGTTTATTTTGTAATTTAATAATTTTATCATGATATCTCTAATCAAGTTGGTTGCATACTGGTGCCATCAACTGATGCACTCGATGTCTCTTTTGTGGAATTTCTTGAAATCCAACTAGCTTAGAGGACACATTTTCCATGTATTTATTTAAGTAATATCATTTCCATCAAGGGACCTAATATGTAAAATTTTGTTAACGAATATAAGGGACAAATCCTTTCTCACATTATTTGAAAATGAAATATTACTTAGGATGAACACAATGTATCATACCCTCTTGGGAACATATTTCATCATGGTTTTCTTAAATACATCAAAGTAAAAAACATATAATAATCATTAATAATTATATTTATGTCTAAGGATCAATACACACATTTTTAGATGGTAACATCCAATGAAACATATAAATTCTTATTTCCTAGTAGCGGGTCTTGTTCTTATAATATCCAAAATTGGATATTAATAAGGGTTTACTCCATGAGAAAGTGTCTCAATGTATTATGAGTATCAACCCCTAATAGCTGGTATAATTGTTATCCCTTAAATTATTTCATCTTACTATGGAACATATAGTTAAGAATACTATTGTGGAACTTTTGGGTTCTCATAATAGTGGCGAACTGTTATGTCCTTTCTGCGCAACAACTACTCTTAACACATTTTCAAATACAATGTTACACAAAATAACAGTCATGATGTGGAAAGAAGTTTATTAGTATTCAAAATAATGAATATATTTTAGTATAAAGTACACACAATCTGGCTCTAGGGCACTAACTCCAACAATTGTATGATTTTTATGTCACCAAAAAATCAAATGTCGATTGAGTATTTGATATCAACATAAATTAAAAAACAAGTATACACCATAATCATAATAATAAGGATCCCATGTTATAATAAATAAATTAAAATATTATGATGTATTAATTTTATTGAAAATAAAATATAACACCATTGAGTATTGATCTTAACATAAATTATAAAGTATAAATAATAATAATAATAATAATAATAATAATAACAGTCCCAGTTCAAAATAAAATTATAATATTATGTTTATTGAATTCTATTTCATCCAAAATATAATACTGATAGGGTATTTTGACATATACATAAATTATAAAACATTACATAATAATAATATTAAGGGTTCCAAGGATGTTATAAAATTATAATGACATGATATACAAATCTTAGGTCACACAAAATTTAGCACTAATAGGGAATTAAATGAAAAATTATAAAACATTAAAAATATATATCATATCAAAAAAAATTACGCTAATAATTATTGATTCTTGGTGTTGAGGAAGCATATGCTGGTGGGAGATATATTAAAATTTCTGTTAATATTGAATCTCCCAAAACCCCAAGTGAGGATCTTGAATATAATTTTTATATCAAAATAATGGAATATCTTGTATTATGATCTTTTTTCAATGTGGATGTTGATCATCTGAAAGGAACGTTTCATATTACCATTATTTCACTTTGAGGATCCAATGATATATTCCCTTTATTAGTGATCCACACATTCTCATTTGATCTCCAAGGAATGCTAATTGATATTTGGGGTGCTAATGAGGAGAATTGATAATCACGAATTGTTTGTGTCAATCTCTCATCCTTAAATATTTAAGGAATATATCTTACATTTATCATTCTTTAGAGTTAGAGAGAGAAGGAGGAGTCTATAATGAATTCATTTTTTCAATAAATAACTATTTTCTATTTTGAATGCAATACCCAATAGGCGTAGACAACTTTTTACATATCAAGGGATTTGGTTAAAATATTATTTAATAACTTGTCAGATATTAAATAATATTATTGTATTTTATATACCAAATTCCATAAAATAATAATTATATTATTAGTATATTTTTACACACACAAACTTTTGCAATAAAAATTATTATTGAAGCATATTTTTAGTTAATATTTGTCCCTAGACTCAATCATGGTCTATTTGAAATCATCTAGAATTTATTGAACTCCAAAAAAAATTTAATTTAAATATTTCAGACATCAATAATCATTTTATATAGTTAAGACATGAATAAAATTATCCCTCGATCATGAGAATAATATTTATTCTATGAATTAAATAAAAATATAATTTAAATGAGATCATCAGAAACACTTAGTGTGTAACCCTATTGAATTATTTCTTAGTGCAATTAGGTAAATATTCCTAAAGACCAATATTATTTTGTAGAAATTGGTCTGGGAAACTAAGAAAAAGAACATAATGTTGTAACAATGAATACCACATACAAATGCACATTGTGTAATATAATCCCTTTACAAAAATATATCATCAAGAAAGTTTCACATCTTTGTCATCAACCAATATGATCGATAAATATTTTTTTGACTATCTGAAATAAACACATCATTACACAATGGTCATCGACTTTAGGGTTACATTTTTATTCCAAGCAAAGCTCTTAGAATCATCATCCATAAGTATGGAGGGAAATTCATTCACTTTTACCATTAATGACATATCAATAATGACACACCTAATGTACCTTACCTCAATGAGAAAATATAGCATCACAGTTTTCATCAGAAAATATAATTATGAAATTCATGATATGAATTAATGATGATATTAATGTCTAATGTCCATTACACAAGCCCGCAAATAAGAATATATTATGACACCAAAACATACAGAATTCCTATTAGAGGGTCTTTTCTCATAATCTCTCATCTTGGATATTTCCAAGTACGAACTTCATGAGAAGAAGAATCATCCACTTATGGGTAATCACACCTAATAATATATGTACTATGTTTCCCATCATACTATGTTATCCAATTGTAGGAAATTATTTAATAATATCATCACTCCACTTCATGTTTCTCATCATAGTTGGGAACTATAAGGACCTTATCAATGTGATCTATATTCTTGGACATTATTACATTAGAGTAATGCTGAAAAAAAGAAATATGTAATAATATATTTTATTAATATTCAATATGTAAAATATACATGTAATCAAAGTACAAAACATTGGTCATATGACACCAAATCTATCTTTCTTCCACTTGTACTAGAGCCAACTAACAATGACTTTTAGTCTTGTATACCTGACATGATAAGCATGTTTCTTCTTAGGAAGGGCTCTAGTCACGAGGTCCACCATGTTCTCTTCTGTGTAATCATATCAATGTAACTTCACATATTTTAGAAAAATCCCTTGATTGAAAATAATTTTTAACTATGTTCTTCATCTACTGATTTGAACTTTTCTCTTTAATGAGAGCCACTATTGTAGTATTACTATAGATTGGTGTGTTAGGATCAATACATCTAGGTACCAGGTCATGATTTTTGAGGAAGTTTTGCATCTATAATTCTTCTTTAAATAACTCATAAGATATAAAAGACACATACTCAACTTTATAATCTGCGAGCACATCCTACTTTGAGAACTTCCAACTCATAGACCTCCATTCAATGTGAATATGTATCTCGTTTGTGACTTCTTTTCATCTTGATCAATTTTGATACTAGTATTTTCTTGTCTCCTGATGACTAGTTTCTCATATACTCCATAAAATAGGAACATATCCTTAGTATTCATCATATACATTGGTAGAGTATTGACTACTATCCAATGGAAATCGTCTAGGTCATCTCGATATCTTCCTACTACGTTTTATGTGTAGGAAAATAACTAGCCTTGTATATAGCATATAAAAAATGACCAACCCAATTGTTGATTCATATGGAATCATTTACATTATATTTCCTTCATTTTGTTCCCAAGGAAACATTTTTCTTGAAGGATGAGTTTCAGGTGATTCTTGAAACAATCCCCTCTTGGATTATTTCATACTAAATCTCTTCTGTATATTTTCAATTAATGTACTTTTACTGAAGAAAAAAATATCCTAGATCTATCACAATGGATCTTGATCCAAAAAATATATGTTTCCTCACACAATTTATTCATAGAGAAGCATTTATTCAACTACTCCAGGACTGACTATAATAATGGTATTTCGTCTCGAATGAGTAATATGTCATCAAAATATATTGTTATGAAAAATAAGGAAATCCAACTAAAAAGAGTGTAGACACAACGATCACACTCATTCATTATGAAAAAAAAATATGTTATAGCTTCATCAAAATGAATATTCCATGACCTGGATTCTTTCTCTAATACATAAATGAATTTTTCAACTTTTATATTTTGTTTGCATTATTATGAATCACAAACCCTTTGCGTAGTGTGATATAGACATATTCTTAATGGTTCCCATTAAGTAAGGTAGTTTTGACATACATTTTCCAAATCTCACCATGATGGTAAGCCACAATGGAAAATGGAATTCTCATGGATTTTTGTATTTCAACTGGTGAAAAGGTTTCATCTTACTCAATGTATAAGGACCCAACCTTAAAAAATTACAAAATCTTGAATTAAATGGATAATTCACATTAAGGGCCTTTTCAAGTTTTGAGTTTCATAGAATTAGGACAAAACTATTACATTACATCTCAAAAATTAAAATGTACAAACATCTATTTAGTTTCCATTTTTTCAAAAAATTAAAACTCTTCAAAAAAATAGTCACGTCTAGTTCCATGTTTTATATAGCATGGATTTTCCTTCATCGGATCCATGACCCCATTCATCTTTAATTCCTATGAAAAACATTTCAAAACATGGGATGAACATAAAAAGAATAGTAAAGGTTATAAAACAATGAAAGAAACCGTTAGTTCATAAATACATATATAACATAAGCTATTTAACATACCCCATGAAATAATAAGATTTATGAATAACACATTATAATCGTAAATCATAAAGGTTAGTTGTGGAATCCATAAAAAACCTACATTGTAGCTTCCACATCCTTGTAGGGAGTTACATATAGAATACCTGTCACATTATATATCCTAAATCTCTTAGGAGAAACATTCACATTTACCTCTGTCAAGTTACCCAATTTTTCTATAATGACCCATACTTTTTGAATAGTATATTAACTTACTTTTAACAATTTAATCAAGATGTTAATGGTTAATGCAGAAATAGGAGTTGATGGCTTCATCCAGTAGACTCTAACCTTATGAAGCCCAGTTTTCAGAGCTTGGGAAAGAGGTGGCATCTTTGGGCTTCTCTTTGGACCAAGCCCAAGCCGAACTCCAGTGTGTCAAGCTTGAACGGAAACACATACGAGAGAAGTTCAAGTTAGTAGAGATTACTACTAGGGCAATATTATCTAAGCCTCCCTCATATTCTCTCACCATATCACACCCTACACTTAGATCATATGATGGTGTTAAAAGGGGCTATGTGACGAGACCGTAGCTTCTTTGTGTAATCCTTTGGAATGAATAAATTGAGATTTCATCCTTTAGTGAAGTTTATGAAATTTCAAATGTCCGGATAATTTTAGAATTTATTTTATTGATGAATTTTGAATAAAATGAAATTTTAAAATATTTATGTAAACCTTAAATAACTAATGATGTGTAATGATTTTCAAAAAATGGTCTTCTGCAAAAGTGTTCAGTAAGGAATTTGGAGTCTAGTAAGATCAACATAATGTTTTGTGAATTGTAAATTATGAATAGTGATTTTACGCTTAGGATTAGTAATGTGACCAAATGGATTAGTAATCTCATTTAAATAATGTTTTAATATAATTTAGACACCGTAATTAAGTAATGTGATTCAATAAAATGGGTAAATAACGGTTTCATAAATTATTACTCATGTATTAGTTTTTTTGGGTGAATAGTGTTCTTTAATTAAAAATTAAATTAAAAATAATTATAAAATTATTTTTATGAAATAGACTTTAATTTTTAACTCATAGCATTGATATTATATTATGGTAATTTTTGGAGATTTTTCGGAAAAAAATGAATTCTTGGTGAATAGTGTTTTTTATTTAAAAATTAAATTAAAAATATTTAGAATTTTTTTTTATAAAATGGAGTTCATATTTGTAATCAGAGAATCTATATTTGATTAAGGTGAAATTTTGGGTTTTTTTCTGAGAAAGATGAATTTTCAGTGAATAATAAAAATGCAGTTTTAGGGTTTCGGTATGTTTAATGACATCATAACTGTGTCATGATGATTTCATGAGATATTTTAAGGTTTGGACGACCAAAGTTGATATATTATTGTATTGGGGGACCCATGTGGCCTAACACAATGGAAAATACCAGGGGAGAGACCATGGTTTTGAGAAAACCACTTGTGAGGTGTCCCTTGAAATTATTAAAGTATCACCTCACCTTCCCTATAAATACCCACACTTTCCTCCATTAGTTTTCACTCCCAACACTCCCCCAACGAATCTATGGTCTCATTACCTCCCAAGGAGTCATCCCAAGGTTCCCCCAAGCCCTCAAGGTCCAATCCATTGAGTTTTAAGAATTACGTTTTAAGGTAAGGGATCCTACCTCTCTCTTTCTTTTCAAGTAATCTCTTTTATGTCATTTATTTTATGCTCCATGATCTTATGTAGGAGGATTTTCTTTTATATTCCTCTTACTTCCCTTATAATTTTAGTATGATGAGAGGCCCCCTCTTTCTCTCATCAATCCATTTTAACAATGTTTAAGTGGCACCGTTAGGCTGCCAAATTTTTAAGGGATTCTTTCACCTTTCTCATTTTTCAAAGTTCTACTTTCATGTCAATTCATTAATGTTACTTTTTATTATGTTGGGGTATGATATCTATATATATCATACTGAAATTTTATGTTCCTATGATGAGAGACCCTATTTGATCTCGTCAATTCATTTTTTTTGAAGTTTAAGTGACGCTGTTAGGCTGCTGAATTTTCATAAGAGAAATCATATTTTTGTCTTTCTTTTATGTTATTCATTTCATATAGTATGTATTTATAATTTAATTATCATGCTCTTAAATCCTTTATATTCTGTTCCCATACTGTTTTATGGATCATTTATGAGTTGGTGACCCATGTCCCCTCTCTTTTCAATGTTTTCTAGAACCTCGTAACATAGCCGTTATGCTGCAGAATTTCCGTCTCAAAATGTCTCTCTTTTTCTAAAGTTCTTTTATATTATTTATCTAATACTCAAAGCTCTTTCTTCAAAAGTGGTATTCATATATATACCAAAATTTTCTATTTTAAATTCTAGGATTTACATACATGAGACCCGCTTTCCCTTTTTGTGGGTTTAAAGTGACACAAAGATCATGTCTTTAAAGCAGTTTTTAAAATGTTTTGATTATGAAATGAAACCCATTTCTTTTGTTCTATATGGGTTTTTTATGATATTATTTATGTTGATATATGTGGCTTACATGATGATAAAGGAAAATTTAAGGGTGCACCCTGATAGCGCTCCAATGCATTGTGTAAAGACTTAATCTCTAGAGATGACCATTTAGACTGATACCTTGGTGAATAACCTTGGTGGTTTTTATTGACACCTTGGGGATGGACCTTGGTGAAATGGAAATGATTTTCTTTGTAAAATGTTGTAGCCACATCTTCAAGTTCTGAAAACTATTATTTTTATATGCCTCATGATTTCTTTCTCATGTCTTCAAGTTCTTTTCATGACCTTATTAAAGTATCTTAAGTTCACATGTAAAATTTTTCTCTTGGTTCCCTTACTGGGCCTTCTACTCACCCTTTCATTTGATGTATTTCCCCAGGTTATGAAATGCAGTAGTAAACCTAGGATTAACTTAAGGAGAATCCTTTCAAGTGTTTAAGAAGAATTTTTTATGTTGTTTTCATTTATTATGATCCTGGTTTCCAAGACACTAAACCTTAAATATCCTTAGTTTTGTGTAATGTAATGAAAGCTTATTTATATAAAGGAGGGATTCCATAGTTGGTATCAAATGATGGTTTAGTTATTTGTGGAAATTATGATATAAAAACATTAGGAATAACCCTATAGAAAAGTTTAAATATAAGAAATCTTCCTGGTATTTTTGTAAGTATTGAGTAAGTGGTTTATCAAACAAATACATCCCTGTCTGGATACGAGCAGGTAGAGGTGGCTCTGGCACATATGTACATAGGGGTAATACACGAAAACCCCACTTTGAGCTAGACTCGAACGGGAACTAGTGCACGATAACGGGCCTTGCTACACTCTTGGTTACGAAACTCCCAGGGGATATGTTTCGTTAATCAAAAACTTTTTATGAATCATTGTGAAGGAATTATAGAGAAATGTAATTGTCTAATCATGAAGTCTTAGTTAAAAGATTCATAAATGAAATAAGTTTCTCACTAAGGTTTTATTCTTTTAGAAAATGGCGGGTAATAGGAGGAACCGTGCAGATGGTGACCGCAATGCACCATGTGCGGGTGGCCCTCCGATGGAAGCCGAAATGGAAACATTCATGCGAATGATGAACCAACTGACTCAAGTTATGAATAATAACTTGAATCGAGCTGAGAGGCCGATCTCACCACGAAGGGAACAACATTCTATTGAGTCCTTCATGCATCAACGACCACCAACATTCAGTGGATCTACTAACCCATTGGTTGCAGAATAATGGATAAGCTCCATTGAAAATATCTTTTTTGTACTTCATTCTCTGGAACAAGAAAAAGTCACCCTTTCTATTTACCGCATAGAGGGAGAAGCTGATCAGTGGTGGTCACTGATCAAAAACACGTATCCACGATGAGAGATGAAAGATATGGAGTGGGAAGAGTTTCGGGGAATATTATTTAATAATTATTTCCCTCGCTCCATGAGAACGAGAATGGAGAAAGAGTTTCTCGAGATGAACCAGAAGGAGAACAAATATGTCGGCAGCTATGAGATGAACTTCACCTGAATTTCACGATATACCTCTAGCTTTGTCATGGATCCAAGTGGGAAGGTTGAAAGATTTTTTGGTGTACTAAGACCTCATATGCAGAAGAATCTAGCCAACCGGGTCTACGATAGCTATGAGGAGATCGTGCAGAGTGAAATGAAGGTCATGTTAGAGTTTGGTGAGACACAGTGGTCTCATAAATCAAATGACAAGAAGAGATCGTTAGAGCCCAGTCTAGGGAAGAATTTTGATCAGGGAAGAGGTGGAATGCAAATACAACTTACCACATGCAATAAATGTGGCAAGAAGTATCCGGGGAACTGCTTGATTAGAAGTGGAAAGTGCTACAAGTGTTGATGAGAAGGCCATATTGCTCGGAATTGTCATAGTGAGGTGAATCCTCAACTTCCCAACACTAACAATAGTGGAAAGATGGTTTCGGCCCTACCCAAAGTCAAATGCTTCATGTGTGGATAGATTGGGCACTTTTCTAGTCACTGTCCAAATCCGAGGGTAGTGGAGGGGAATCACCATGAACCTCAGCAAAGGCCAAGGGAGAAAGGTCGTGCTTTTTCTATCACAATAACTGAAGTTTAATTTCCGAACAATGTGGTAGCAGGTACTCTTGTTTTCCTCTCCAAACTAGCAAGTACTTTGTTTGATTTTGGTTCTATGCATTCCTTTATTTCCTCCATGTTTGCAAAGAATATAGAATCAATCCCTGAACTTCTTGAGGTAGAATTGTCAGTCAAGACTCCAAGTGGGGTTATCCATGCATCAACAGTGTTTAGAGACTCTAGTGTTTACTTCAGTGATCACAATATTATCGAAAATCTAGTTGTCATTCCCATGTTGGAATTCGACGTTATACTAGGGATGGACTGGCTCTCAAAGTATAATGCTAAGATCAAATGAAGAAGTAAGGAAATCTTAATAGTCTTGAATGAACGACCTATAATTATCTTCCAAGGAGTGATATCCCGAAATGATCCCTATCTAGAAGCACCTCCTATAGCTTTCTTTATGGAGTTAATTGTTGATGATGAAGAAGGAAAAGGGAGTATACTAATAGAAGATGTTCCGATTGTTCAGGAATACATGGATGTATTTCCTGAGGAGTTACCTGGACCTCCCCCAGAAAGAGAGGTAGAGTTCTCCATTGAAATCGTACCTGGATATCAACCGATATCAAAGACCTCGTATAGAATGGAAAATGTGGAGCTATAAGAGTTAATGAAACAACTCAAATACTTATTGTAGAAGGGGTTTATCTGACCGAGTGTGTCTCCTTGGGGAGCACCAGTTCTCTTAATGAAGAAGAAGGATGGATCAATGCGGCTATGCATTGATTATAGAGAACTGAACGGGATCACAGTGAAGAACAGGTACCCTCTTCCATGAATTGATGATTTATTTAAACAACTTTGTGGGGCTCAATTCTTCTCCAAGATTGACCTTCGATCTAGTTATCATCAACTGAGGGTGAAGAAGGAAGATATTCCAAAGACTGCCTTCCGATCATGATATGGGAATTATGAGTTTACTGTTATTCCCTTCGTCTTGACTAATACTCCTGCTATTTTCATGGATTTGATTAATAGAGTTTTTACGGACTACCTTGATAACGTTTTGGTAGTTTTTATTGATGATATTTTGATATATTCAAAAATTTGTGAGGAGCATGAAGATCATCTGAGGGTTTTTTTTTAAAACTATGTGGAAGGAGAGGCTCTTTGGAAAGTCCAGCAAGTGTATGTTTTGGTTACAACAAGTGGCTTTCTTGGGACACATCATAACCAATGAAGGAATCTCAGTTGACCCTGCAATGACAATGGTTGTGGAGGAGTGGCCTCAACCCATAACAATAACTAAGATTCGTAGTTTCCTTGGTTTAGCGGGATATTATAGGAGGTTTTTGAAAAAAATTTCACGACTTTCTAATCCACTAACCAAGTTGAATCGAAAAGGGGTTAAGTTCTTCTGGACAAAGGGATGCGAGGAAAGATTCCAAGAGCTGAAGAAGAGATTGGTTATTGCACCTGTGCTAACACTACCCTCTATCGGAGAAGGATTCTTTATTTTTAGCAATGCATCTATAAAAGGGCTTGGGTGAGTCCTCATGAAAAATGACAAGGTAATTGCTTATGCATCTCGACAGTTGAAGATTCATGAGCAGAATTATTATACAAATGATCTAGAGCTAACTGCAGTTGTTTTTGCTCTAATGATATGGAGGCACTATCTTTATGGGGAGAAATGTGATATATACATCGACCACCAAAGTTTAAAGTATATTTTCCAGCAGAAATAATTGAACATGAGACAAAGGAGATGGTTGGAGCTTATTAAAGACTATGATTGTTCAATTAATTATCACCATGGAAGAGTAAACAAATTCACGGATGCGTTAAGCAGGAAAGACCCTATTGTTCTGGAAACAATGATGATCCTAGAAGATCCCTTGATTAAAGATCTAGTAAAAATGGACATGGGAATTGTCATTGAAGAGACATAATCAACCCTATCCCAAATGATTTCTCAACCTTTATTACTATAGAAGATCAAGAAGGATCAAAAAGAAGATCCTTTGTTGCAGGAGAAGTTTGAGGCTGTAAAGGATGAGAAGTTACCTGATTTCAATATTGATCAAGAAGGTGTATTGAAATTTCATACAAGAATATGTGTTCCATCTATTCCGGAGATAAAGAAATAACTGATGGATGAAGCTCATAGCTCTACATTCTCTATACATCTGGGAAGCACTAAAATTTATAGAGTCCTTCGTGATCATTATTTGTGGGATAACATGAAGAGGGATATTGCTGATTACACTACAAGGTGCCTGGTGTGTCAACAAGTAAAGGCAGAACGACAACTTCCTAAGGGGGTATTACAACCGCTACCCATACCAGTATGGAAGTGGGATAATATCACTATGGACTTTGTAACTGGTCTCCCAAAAACATCCAAAGGAAATAATGCGATATGGGTTATTGTGGACCGTCTCACCAAGACCGCCCATTTTATCTCTATTCAGGAAAATTTCTCTCTAGATCAACTTGCCAAGATATACGTAAAGGAAGTTGTAAGGCTGCCTGGGGTACCACTATCCATCGTGTATGATCATGATCCAATATTCACATCAAAATTCTGGAAAAGACTTCAACATGCTCTGAATACTGAATTGAATTTTAGTACAACCTATCACCCTCAAACTGATGGCCAATCTGAAAGGACTATTCAGACATTCGAAGACATGCTGAGATTTTGCTCAATGTATTTTAAAGGTGGATGGGATCAACACCTCCCATTAGTTGAGTTCTCCTATAACAACAACTTCCATTCGAGTATTCACATGGTACCCTATGAAGCTCTGTATGGAAATCGATGTAGAACTCCTACTTGTTGGGATGAAACTGGTGAGAGAATGCTTCTTGGGCCTGATCTTGTGCAAGAGATGACAGAACGGGTTCATGCCATCAAACAACACATAAAGGCTGCTCAGATTCGGCATAAGAGATATGATGACAACCATCTAAGGGACTTGGAGTTTGGTGTTGGCGATAAATATTTCCTTCAAATTTCTCCAGGGAAGAGAGTCATGTGGTTTGGGAAGAAAGTAAATCTCAGCCCTAGGTACATTGGACCCTATAAAATCCTTGATCGCATAAGAGCAGTGGCCTATCGTCTATCACTTCCACTGAACCTAGCTCAAGTTCACAATGTCTTCCATGTATCTCTCTTGAGGAAGTATATACCCGACCATTCACATGTACTGAACCCAGAGGTGGTACAACTAGAACATGACCTCTCTTATGAGGAGCATCCAGTGGAGATCTTAGACCGTAGAGACAAGGTTCTACGAAACAAGACTACCCACCTTGTGAAAGTGTTGTGGAGGAATCATAAGTATGAAGAAGCGACTTGGGATCCTGAGGAAACAATGAAGAAAAAGTACCCTCACCTTTTTGACTAGGCCTCAAGTATAAAATTTTGGGGGTGAAACTTCTTAAGGAGGTAAGAATGTAACGGCCCAAACTTTTAGAATAGTATATTAACATACTCATAACGATTTAACAGAGATGTTAATGGTTACTGCAGAAAGGGGAGCCGAAGGCTTCATCCAGTAGACTCTAACTTTATGAAGCCCACTTATTAGAGCTTGGGAAGGAGGTGGCATCTTTCAGCTTGGCTTTGGACCAAGCCCAAGACGAACTCCAGCGTGTCAAGCTTGAACGGAAATGCCTGCGGGAGAAGTTCAAGTTAGTAGAGATTACTACTAGGGAAATGTTATCTGAGCCTCCCTCATATTCTCTCACCATAGAACACCTTACACTTAGGTCATATACTGGTGTTATAAGGGGCAATGTGACGAGACCGTAGCTTCTTTGTGTAATCCTTTGGGATGCATAAATTGAGATTTCCTTATTTAGTGAAGTTTGTGAAATTTCAAATGTCCGGATAATTTTTGGATGTATTTTACTGATGAATTTTGAAAAAGAAGGATATTTTAAAATATTTATGTAAACCTTAAATAATTAAGTATGTGTAATGATTTTCAAAAAATGGTCTTCTGCAAAAGTGTTCAGTTAGGAATTTGGAGTCTAATAAGATCAACATAATTTTTTATGAATAGTAAATTAGGAATAGTGATTTTACTCTTAGGATTAGTAATGTGACCAAATGGATTAGTAATCTCACTTTAAGAAAGTTTTAATATAATTTAGACACCTTGATTAAGTAATGTGATTCAATAAAATGGGTAAATAACGGTTTCATAAATTATTAGTCAAGTATTAGTTTTTTCAGGTGAATAGAGTTTTTTAATTAAAAATTAAATTAAAAATAATTAGAAAATTATTTTTATAAAATGGACTTTATTTTTGAACTCAGAGCATTGATATTATGTTTTGGTAATTTTTGGGGATTTTTCGGAAAAAAATGAATTCTCGGTGAATAGTGTTTTTATTTAAAAATTAAATAAAAAATATTTAGAAAAATATTTTTATAAAATTGAGTTCATATTTGTAATCAGAGCATCGATATTTTGTTAAGGTGACATTTTTGGTTTTTTTTGGAGAAAGATGAATTTTCAGTGATTTGTAAAAATGCAGTTTTAGGGTTTCTGTATGTTTAATGACATCATAACTGTGTCATGATGACATCATGAGATATTTTAAGTGTTGGCCGACCAAAGGTGATGAATTATTGTATTGGGGGCCCATGTGGTGTAACTCCATGTAAAATACCATGGGAGAGCCCATGGTTTTGAGAAAACCACTTGTGAGGTGTCCCTTGAAATTATTAAAGTATCACCTCACCTTCCCTATAAATACCCACCATTTCCTCCTTTAGTTTTCCCTACCAACCCTCCCCCAAGTATTCTCTGGTCTCATTACCTCCCAAGGATTCATCCCAATGTGCCCCTAAGCCCTCAAGGTCCAAACCATTGAGTTTTAAGAGTTACGTTTTAAGGTAAGGGATCCTACCTCTCTCTTTCTTTTCAAGTAATCTCTTTTATGTCATTTCTTTTATGCTTCATGATCTTATGTTGGAGTATGTTATTATATATTCCTCTTAATTCCCTTTTCATGTTATTGTGATGAGATACCCCCTCTTTCTCTCATCAATTCATTTTAAGAATGGTTATGTGGCGCCGTTAGGATAGCAAATTTTTAAGGGATTCTTTCACCTTTCTCATTTTTCAAAGTTCTACTTTCATGTAAATTCTTTCAAGTTAATTTTTATTATGTTGGGGTATGATATATATATATATATATATCATACTGAAATTTTATGTTCATATGATGAGACACCCTATTTGATCTTGTCAGTTCAATTTTGTTGAAGTTTAAGTGATGCCATTAGGCTACTGAATTTTCATAAGAGAAATATTATTTTTGTCTTCCTTTCATGTTCTTCATTTCATATGTTATGTCTCTCAAATTTCATTACCATGTTCTTGAATCCTTTATATTATATTCCCCTTCTGTTTTATGGATCATTTATTAGTGGGTGACCCATGTCCCCTCTCTTTTCAATGTTTTCTAAAACCTCATAACATAGTCGTTATGCTGCAGAATTTCCATCTCAAAATGACCATCTTTTTCTAAAGTTATTTTATTTTATTAAGTGAATACTCAAAGCTATTTATTATAAATGGGTATTCACATATAGAAAAAATTTTCTATTTTAAATTCTGGGATTTACATACATGAGACCCCCTCTCCCTTTCCGTGGGTTTAAAGTGACACAAAGATCATGTCTTTAAAGCAGTTTTTAAAACGTTATGATTATGAAATGAAACCCATTTATTTTTTTCTATATGGGTTGTTTATGAAATGATTGATGATGATATATGTGGATCAAATGATGATAAAGAAAAATTTAAGGGTGCGCCCTGATAGCGCTCCAATGCATTGGGTAAAGACTTAATCTCTAAAGATGACCATTTAGACTGATACCTTAGTAAATAACCTTGGTAATTGTTATTGACACCTTGGGGATGGAACTTGGTGAAACAGAATTGATTGTATTTGTAAAATTTTTTAGCCACATCTTCAATTTATGAAAAATGTTATTTTTATATGCCTCATTATTTCTTTCTCATGCCTTAATGTTATTTTCATGACCTTATTGAAGTATCTCAAGTTCATATGTAAAATGTTTCTCTTGTTTCCCTTACTGGGACTTCTGCTCACCCTTTCTTTTGATGTATGTCCCTAGGTTATGAGATGCAGTAATGAACCTAGGATGAACTTAAGGAGAATCCTTTCAAGTGTTTAAGAAGAATGTTTTATGTCGTTTTAATGTATTATGTTCCTGGTTTCCAAGACACTAAACCTTAAAGATCCCCAGTTTTGTGTAATGTAACAAAAGCTTTTGTTATATAAAGGCGGGATTCCATAATATTGGAGATCTATCTTGGAATCACCCTCCAAAGGTTTATCACAGAACCAACCATATATGTAAACAATGCCAAAAAACCATAACATATTCATAACACATAAAACAACCATAAGGAAATATAACATTTCCCCATCATTTATATATACTGGATTAACAAATCCATTATCAGAAACATTTTCAATACCAAAATCTGTATTAGAGTATATTGTTATTATTTTCCTTTTAAAAACATTATGTCTTGTTAAGGATGTCCTAGACCAAATAATACTCGTGGTGGTGGAAAAGGACGTTGTCACCACTTTCGTTAAAAAATATTCTTTTTTTTCGTTTAGTGAAACACCTAGATGAAAAATATTCCATTTTAATGAAATGAAAAGTCAAAGGTGTCAATACACAGTATAAAAGAAAGCCATTTATAAATCAAAATATTCCCCAATGAATGGATATTTAGATGAAGCGCCTTATCTAGTGTCCGACTTGACCCACTCGTTCTTCATTCCCCTGAATAATAAACTAAAGATAATTTCTACTTTCATAAGAAAATTTTTAAATTTATTATTCCATTAATATCCCTTATTATCATGTTATAAACATTTTTAATCATTTAATATAATAACGTTATTTTGGTCGATATTTGGTACTTGATCCAAAAATTAACTTCGTATAATTACAAGTTGTTCATGAGGTCAAAATTCCTTTGTCTCCAAAATGATATAGATGATATAGATATCACATATATAATATATATCCCGTATATATATGTACTTTTATTAGTATATAACATTGGGAGTTAAGAAATTAAATTCCCCATTCACGGAGACGGTAAGCCGTATGTACGCATGAATGCTACTTTTATTTATATTTCATATTTTAATGGAATGAATACATAAGGATACATAGGTATATTATAATTCCAGTATAATATCATACATAATTTCATAAACTCCATCCTCTATACATCCCATGTATGGCATGAATGAGTCATATCACTTTGAGGGGGCAGTAGTCTGCACTTCCTCAAATGAAATTATCGTATTTACCCAATACGGAACCCATAAAGGTATTATATAAATGAAAAATAATGAATTATATAAATATAATAAATATAATTTATATCACATATAAATATATTTCCATATTAATTTCCACCATAAGAGGTGTTAGGAGAATATTAAACAATCATCATTTTGTGAGGCAGTAGTTCATCGTCCACCGAAACTGTATGTTATTTTCCCATTAGTTGGAGGTGTGTGTAAGTGTAGTTAATATACATATCATAAAAAAACCTAGTATATTGAGGATACTGGTGTTGTCATAAAATAAAGGAATAAAAAGAGTTTATGGGGTTGGAGAAGTAAAATATAACCAAAGAACTTAAGAGAAGACGTTAACTTTAAATCAGTTAACTCATAATGGTTTGAATCAAAAGGATTTCATTATGTGCCTTCTTCCTAATGTAAGGATTCTAGGAGGAAGGGAGGGATATTGAGATATTATTTGGACATACATTGTACGATCCAAGGGGCTTGATAGGTGTGAGTAATGGGTTAGAGGTTAGGGATGTTTATAAGGGAGAAGAGGGGCTCTTTAGTAATGTTTGAAAATATTATTTTATTATATAATTATTATCAGTTTCTATAGGACCAAATCATATTAAATTTGGAGATATAATGACTATAGTTCTAAATAAATTCATCCAATAATAATTGGATCAGTTTTGAATATTGTATTATGTTTTATAGTCTTATTTATTAAAATAATTCATTAATGAGGTTAACACTGCATTATTATAGTGTCACAAAAAATTTTATTTATTATAAGGCTAAAAATTATAAAAATATACCGCGATGTAGGAAATTATTTTAACTTTTAATTACTTTTTATAGTCAAATATATCAATAATATAACCCCACATTACATTTTGTTAGCAAAACAATACATGTTTATGATATTTTTATTTTTACTTTAAGTAAGAACTTATGAATTTCATTATCTTAACCAAGTGGCTCTCAAAGGGCAAAAGTCTCACCCAAGGATTTTATTGGTTGTCCTTTACTCATCCAATAACGTTAGGATAAGTTTTAAGGTAATTTTATATTATTATAATATTATTTTTACGATGAATTACCCAATTTATTTTTAAAGGCAGTAAATAAATATCCAAACTTACTATTCAAAAAAATTCTTTTCATTTATTGAACCAAATTTTACTTACTAAATACATATTTGTATGTTAGATTTTCTAAAATCATGTTATAGAAGCGGTAAAATCTCATTTAAATGATAATTCAGTTTTTCAACAACTACTCAGTGTTTTCATTATTCATAAAATATTTATGGTTTTCAGAAAAATTCCAAAAATTCAGCCTAAGATATAATTGATATTCTAAAATAAAAAGTGATTTCTATTTTACAAAATTAAAAAAATAAATGATTCATTAATGAAATTAAAATTAATTCTTATTCTCAAAACAAAAAGCCGGTTTTTAAGAAATAATAACTATCAAAAGATTGATACTTTTTAATGTCCAAATTCAATTTGAAATTACTTCCGATGACCAAAATTTGATTAAATTTTAAAAATATAATATAATTATACTTTAAAACCAATTAAAAAGATAATATATCCATATAAATAATTTATATTAAAAGGATGTTTTGAATTAAAATATAGTATTTTTCACTATTCACTAAAAATTGAATTTTATCTGAAAAAATACAAAAAATTTACCCAATGTGAATTTTGATGTCCCGATTCTTTAAGAGAATCTTATTTTGTAATATAGAACATATAAATGTGACCAAAACTATATTTAAATAGGGTTATCCATTAAAAGAAGGTAAATCATCCATTTAAATAATATTAAAGTATTTATGCTTCAAATTAGATTCATTCACATTTTAAGCCTCTATCTTTTATTGGATAAATGTAAAAAAAATTAAAAAATTTATTATCATATTTTATTTAGATCTATTAATTCCCATAATTACAATGAATAGGCGTTAACTACCATTTTAAATAATATTATATTATTATTTTTTAGTATGACTCAACATTGTGGGTAACATAGTACTTCAAAGAAATTTGTTGATGTGTATCGGGTACGCGATCAAACATAAAATCCCCTTTAAAATAACATTAATAATCAATAAAAAAAATATTAATAAATATGAAAATTTATTATTCTTTATTTACTTTTCATGTTACATGCTTCCCACCTTTTAGAAATTGCATCCTCATGATTTTTATTCACTTATCAAATAAGTGGTGGTGTTTATCCCTCATAGAATTTTCAGATTCCCAAATTGCCACTTCAACCATATGGGTTTTCCAAAAAACCTTTACATGAGGATTTACCTTATTCCTCAACACTTTATCTCTTCAGTTGAGAATTTGGACTGGTTGTTCCTTATAAGGGATATTCCTACTAAACAACCTCAGGCTCAAAAAAAGAGATGGATTTGGAATATACATTCTCAACATTGAATCATGAAAAACATTGTGTACCTAGGAAAAACATGGAGGTAAAGCCACTCTGAACGTAACTGATCCATCTTTCAATATGATTTCATAAGGTCCAATTAACCTGATACTCAACATTACCATCTTACCAAAATGCATCACACATTTCCATTGATCATCTTTGAGAAAGACATAATCACCTACCTCAAATTAATGATCCTTCCTCCGGTTATCCACATAACATTTCTGCTAGCTCTGATCTATTCTCATGTGCTCCTGAATCAACTGAACCTTTTCTGTCATCTCCTCTACTAATTCTGGTCCCATCAGCTATCTTTCACCTACTTCATCCCAAAAAGATAGAGTTTAACACTGCTTCCCACAAAATGCCTCAAATAGAGCCATATGTATACTGGAATGAAAACATTTATTATAAGAAAATTCAACCAATTAAATATTTTGGTCCCAACTTCCCTAGTAATCCATGGATCAAGCACGTATATATCCTCCAAGGACTAAATTTTTCGTTTTGACTGCCCATCTATTTGAGGATGAATAGCTGTAATAAAATTTAATTCAGAACCCAATGACTTCTGAAGGTTTTTCCAAAAGCTAAAAGTTAACCTAGGATCATGATCAGATACAATGGAGACAGGAACTCCATGCAACCTGATTATCTCTTTAACATTCAATCAAGAAACTTTATCTAGAGGCAAACTACCTCGAATAATAAATAAATGAGGAGATTTAGTCAATCGATCAACAATTACCCAGATAACATTGTTACCTCGAGATGTCTTTGGTAATACCACAACAGGTTCCATGGTTATATTTTTTCATTTCCACTAGGGCATTGGTTATGGTTAAAGATTCTCTTTCGGTAACTGTCGCTCTACTTTAACCTACTGACGAGTCAATCACTTAATAGTAATGTCAGAAATATCTCTTTTCATTCTATCCCAACAGTAATATTCACGAAGATCTCTATACATCTTAGAAATACCGAGATGAACTGAAAACAGAGAAAAATTAGCTTCACATAATAACTCATTCATCAACTATAAATCACAATGCACCCATAGTATATTTCTAAATCATAGAATACAGTCATTATCAATGTTTAATTCAGTCAACTTACCATTCTGAACCAACTCCACATTTTTCTACCACTCACTATCTTCCTTCTGAGCTTTTTAATTCTATCTGATAGCGATGATTTCACTAACACTTGAAACAAAATAGAGGAATTTCAAACACCATCAACATCTATTCCAAAGTTCATCAAGTATTTAATCAATTACTCTTGTTCCAAACATATCATGGTTAATGAATCACTACTTTTTCACTCAAAGCATCAAACACTTTATTTTCCTTTCCCGGATAGTAATGGACCATGCAATCATAATCCTTGATTAATTCTAGCCATCTCCTCTGTCTCATGTTCTATTCTATCTAAGTGAAAATATACTTTTAACTTTTCTGGTCTGTATATATTTAACATTTTCCTCCACACAAATGATGCCTCCAATTTTTTAATGAAAATACAACATCAGTTAATTCCAAATCATGTATTGGGTAATTTAGCTCATGAGGTTTCAACTGATGTGAAGCATAAGCAATTATCAAATCATTCTGCAAAAGGAAACAACCATGTCCTTTCAACGAAGCATCACTATAGAAAACAAACTCACCATTTCTAGAAGGTAATGCCCAAACATGAGAATTCACCAATATTCTTTTGAAATCTTGAAATCAATCATCACATTTTTTGTCCAAATGAACCTAACACCTTTTCGAGTTAACATAGTCAGTGGGATAGAAAACATTGAAATTTTTTCAAGAATCCTCTAGTAATAACCTGTCAAACCACGAAAGCTTTTGATTTTGGTTATATTTGTTGGTCTTGGACATTCTTCAACAACTTTTGTTTTATCATCATCAACAGTTATTCCATTTTTTTGAAACAATGTGACCAAGGAATGAAATTTTTTGTTACCAAAACTCATACATCATGAATTTCCCATACATTTTCTTTTCTTTTAGAGTTTTAAAGAAAACCATTAAATGAATTTCATGTTCATATTTACTTTTGGAAGAAACAAATATATCATTAGTGAACACAACCAGAAACTTATCCATGAACTAACAGAGAATTATATTCAAAAGATCCATGAATATAGTAGGAGCATTGGTTAATCCAAAATGTATAACCAAAAATTCATAATTTTCATATCTAGTGTGAAACATGGTCTTAAGAATGTATTTTTTCCTTTAATTTCAATATATGGTACCCCGACCACAAGTCAATCATTGAAAAATACTGAGCTCCTTGGAGATGATCAAACAAATCATCAATATGAGGCAAAATATACTAGTTTTTAATAGTGATGTTATTCAATGCTCTATAATCAATGAAAAGTCTCATTGAACAATCTTTATTTTTAACAAACAAGACAGTAGAACCCCATGGTGATGTGAAGGTCAAATGAAACCTTTATCTAACAACTCCTACAATTAATTATTTTACACTAAAAGTTCATTTTGAACCTTTCGATAAGGGGGTTTTCAAATTGTCTTAGCATTAGGAACTAAGTAAACAATAAATTCAAATTCTCGATTAGTTATAATACCAGGAAACTCATCATGGAAAATGTCAAGATACACACTTCCACTAGCACATAATTAATCTAGATAGTTCCTTTATTTTCAAAAATATGTTCAAGGTATCATTCATTTCCATGTTTACTAGTTTCTCTACTTCATGATATGTTATCAAAAGTAAGGGTTCATTATTTTACAAAAACTAAAAAACATTTTGAAAAGAAACCTATTTAGCTCTGAAGTCAATATTATCATGATAAATAGAAATCCAATCCATACCCAATATAACATCAAACTCTACTAGAGGAAAAACAATAAGGTCTGAAGGTAGATTCTTCCCACAGAGAAGGGCATGAAGGTTCTTATAATTTCAATTTGTATCAACATTTCCCCGAGTGTTTTTACCCTATGTTCAGGATTCATATTTTGAGATAGAATTCCCAATTTACTAGAAAACTTCTCAGAAAGGAACAAATTTGTAGACCCGGAATCAAACAAGACATTGGCATAATCTGAACCAACAAACAATGTACCTGATACTACTTAATTTGATGGCCCAACATCTGCAAAAGTCGTTGAAAAGGATTTCACCACCCCTTTCTGCTTGTAGTCTGGAAGCTTTCCCTCAGTTGAGTTCTTAGTAGTACATTCATTTTCACAATGACCCATTTCAATGCACTTCAAACATTTTACTGACTGTAAATAAAATTTTGTCTTTCCATTACCTTGATCTTTTTCAGTGCAATTACGAGCCTTATGTCCCATTTTACCATATCAGTAGCAATTACCAGAATTCAAAAGACATTCCCCTTCATGCTTTTTACCACAATTTTCACAAACTATAAACTTAAGTTTCTCACCATCAGACTTTTTTGAAGAGTTCTTCGCTTTCATCTGCACATAACCCTCTTATTTTCTTATTTTTCAAATAACACCTAATCATCAAAAAACTCCATTTCCACCTTCTCCTCACATCGAAAAAGTTTTTCATAATTTTTCAACTCATGAGAATATAATTCCCTTAGATACCTTGGATTTAATCTAGAGTAAAAATGGTTGAATTTACTATAAAGATATTGTATAAAATTTGTAGAATACCTTTCCTGTAGAGTGAATGTTTCTTCATAAGAAGCCACTGAGTCATTCTCCTACCTTAATTCAAGTAATTTGTTATCTATCCTAAGATGAACAACCGTGAGAATATATTTCTCATGAATCATACCTTTCAATTCAACCCAATCAAAAAATCAATCTCCTCAATATCCCAGATAGTTTTCACCATTTACCACCACTAGTTGGCTACACCTTAAAAAAAGTAAACAACATGACTGTTCTTTTGATGTTCTAAACACCACATTACACAAAAATCTTTTCTAGTGCTTTAATCGACCCTTTATCTAGTACATGGTCAGATGATCCTCTAAATTATGGGGGACATTGCATCATAAAATTTTCCACTAAAGACATGTTCCTCTATGGTATATCTGGATCATCTCATGCATGGATACCACCAACATTTATAGCCTAACTAAATAGTATCATCATGACAACAAACTATTCATTTCTGATTCTAACTATCTCAGGTTGCTAATTTGGAAGGTTGTCGTCCTACTGATGTTTTCCCATCATAGCTACCATATTTCCTCTATATAAAACCATTTTGAACATAGAAATATCTTAGGTGAAATAACATAGTAATCTGTAAATGAGATATCATTTCAATAATAACATAAATTAATTTTCTGGATATTAATTTAACAATATCGTAACACCTAAAGTTATCTATACCAACCTTTGATACCAAATATAAGGACCCATCCATAAAAGATTACATAATCATGAATTAAATGGATAATTCACAATGATGATCTTTTCAGGTTTAGAGTTTTAGAGTATTAGTCCATAACTATTACATTACATCTCAAAAATTACAAAGTAGACACATCAACTTAGTTTCCATTTTTTATAAAATTATAACTCTTCAAAAAAAGGTTCATGTACAGTTCCATGTTTTAGATAGCATGACTTTTCCATGATCTCATCCATTACCCTATTTATCATTATGTCTTGTGAAAAACATTTCTATACCTGGGATGAGCATAAAAATTTCAGTAAGGGTTATAAAACAATGAATGAAAACATTAGGTCATCAATACATACATAACATAAGCTCTTTCAGAATCCTCATGAAATCGTAATATTTATGAATAACACATAATAATCACAAATCATAAAGGTAACATGTGGCATCCATAACATAATTACATTTTAGATTTAACATCCACGTAGGGAGTTACATTTGGAATACCCATCATAGTATATTTCTTAAATCTCTTAGGAAAAAATTCACGTTTACCTTCTTCATGTTATCTATTACATTAGAGAGATATCTCAGGCTCACCCACCAGAGGTTTCTCACAGAACCACCCATATACGTAAATAATTCTCAAGAACCATAACATATTCATATCACATAAAACAAACGTAAAGGAAAGATAACATTTACATATCATTTAAATATATTTACATTATTAATAAATTATCAAAACCACTTTAAATACCAAAATATATAAAATAGTATATGATAATTATTATCTTTTTGAAAAAATTATAGATTTTTAAAAAATCCATAAACCAAATAATACTAGCGGCAGTAGAAAAGGTCATTGTCACCACATACGTTAAAATAAACATTATTTTTTTTGTTTAGTAAATCGCCTTGTATAAAAAAATTCCCTTTGAATGAAATGAAAACTAAAATGTTTCTATACCCCATATAAATGAATGTCACCTATAAAGTAAAATACAGATCAATTAAAGGAGATTGTGACGAAGTCCCTTACCACATGTCCGACATGATATGTTCGTTCTTTAATCTCTAATATAAGAAACTAAATTTAATTTATAATTTCATAAGAAAACATTTAAAGTTTATTATTCCATTTATATCACTTATTACCACATTATAAACATCATTTAATTATTTATGTTAAGAATTGTTGTTTTGTCGATATTTGGTACTAGAGTCAAAAATGAACTTCTTATAATTACAAGTTGTTCATATGGTCAAAATTCCATTATCACTAGAATGATATTCATGATTTAGATATAATATATACCATAAATATCCACTATATAAATTTATTTATTATAGTACATATCATTTTGAGATAAAAAATGAAATTCACCGTTCACGGAGACGGTAAGACATATATATGCATGAATGCTACATTCATTTCTATTTTGTATTTTAATGGATTGAAAAATTAATGACACATAGATATAAATAATTACATTATAATATCATATATAATTTCATTACCTCTATCCTTTATACATATCACATATGGCATGAATGAGTCATATCACTTTAAGGGGGCGGTAGTTTACACTTTCTTAAATGAAATTATCGTATATACCCACTATAGAAACCATAAAAGTATTCTATAAATGAAAATTTAAGAAGAATAGATACAATATGAATATAATATATATCACTTATAAAAACATTTCCTTCTTAATGTCCACTATAGTAGGTGGTAGGAGAGAATTGAACAATCATTATTTTGGGAGGTAGTTGTTCGCAGTCCCTAGAATCAATATGTTGTTTACCCGTTAGACAGAGGTGTGTGTAAGTGTAGTTAGAATAATTCTCATAACAACAACCTAATATATTTGGGATACTATTTTTGTTATAAAATAAAGGAATAAAAATATTTTATGGGGTTATAGAAGTAAAATAAAACAAAAGTACTTACAAGAAAACATTACAATTTAATCGGGAAACTCTCTTTAGTTTGAAATAAAAGGATTTCTTGAAGTTCCTTATGCCTAAGATAATGCTTCTTGGAGGAATTGAGGGATATTTAGAGATTATTGGTATATATTTTTTATGATCCAAGAGGCTTGAGAGGTGTGAGTAATTTGTTAGAAATTAGGGTTTTTATAAGGGGGTGGAGGTGCTCTTTAGGAAGGTTAAATAATATTAAATTATTATATAACTATTCTCGGTTTCTAAAGGTGAAAAACTTATTAATGTCGAAGATAAGAGAACTATTGTTAGAAATAAAATCCAACTATAAGGATTGGACTGGTTTTGGATATTGTTCTATGTTTTATAATCTTATATATTTAAATAACTCATTAATGAGGTAAACACTGCATCATTATTATGTCATAATTAATTTTATTTATTAGACGTATAAAAATAATAATAAAATACCATGATATACGAAATATTTATATCTTTAAAATTAATATTTATAGTCAAATATATCAATAATATAATCCCACATTAAAATTGTTTTATCAAAATAATACATGTTTATGATATTTTTATTTTTACTTTAAATAAAAAGTTATTAATATCATTATTTAACCCAAGTGGATTTCAAAGGCTAAAATTATCATCCATGGATTGTCTTCATCAGTAATTACTCATTCAATATGATTTGTACAAGTGTTATGGTAATTTTATATTATTATTATAATTTTTTTACCTTGAATTACCCTATTTGCCTTTAACTGCGGTAAATAAAAGTCCAAAGTTACTATTCACCAAAAAATATTTTCATCTTATTGTAGCACAGTTAACTTACTAATAACAAAAATTTATTTCGGATTTTCTAAAATCAATTCATATAAGTGGTAAAATTTCATTTAAATGAAAAATTCATCTTTTCAACTAATACTTAGTGTTTTCACTATTCATCAAAAATTGAAGGTTTTTAGAAAATTACCAAAAAATCAGCCTAATATATCTTTGATATTTAGAATTAAAAAATGATGTCTATTTTAAAAACTTTCGAACATATAATTTTCATTAATTAATTTATAATTACTTCTCATTTTTAAAACAAAAAAGTGTGTCTTTAAGAAATAATAACTATCAAAAGATTGAAACTTGTTTATGTCTAAATTCAATGTGAAATTACATCCAATTACCAAGATTGGATTAAATGGTAAAAATATAATATAATTACATAGTAAAACCAATTAAAAAGATAATCTATCAATATAAATAAAATATAGTATTTTTCACTAATCATTAAAAAATGAAAATTAGCAGAAAAATACCAAAAATTTACCCAAAGTAAATTTTGATGTCTCGATTATAATGAAGAATATTATTTTTTCAAATAGAACATATAAAAGTGACCAAAAAATTATTTAATTAGGTTTCTCTATTAAAAGGAGGTAAATCAACCTTTTAAAAAATATTGGAGTATTTATGCTTGAAATTAGATTCATTCGCATTTAAAGCCTCTAACATTTATTGGATAATTGTAAAAACATTTAAAAAACATGTATAATCATATTTTAGTTAGTTCTACTAATTCATGATAATACAATTTCTAGACATTAACTACCATTTAAAATAATATTATATTATTATTTTTTAATATGACTCAGCATTGTGTGTAACATTAGACTTCAAAGAAACCTGTTGTTGTGTATCAGGTACACTATCGATCATAGAATCCCATTTAAAATAAAATTAATATTTAATTCAAAAATATAAATAAATTTGAAAATGAATTTTTCTTTATTTACTTGGGATGTTACACAATGTCTTAACATTGTTTAAACCCTTTTGAAACTAGTCACACCATATATGTACTAACTTCTCCTTCCTTGTCCATTTTCTTCGTGAATTCCCATTTGCAACCAAAGTTCTTTAAATACACTAGACGATCTACCAAAACCCAAAGTTGGTTTTGGTACATAGAATCCATTTTAGATTTTTTGGATTCTTGTCACTTCAAATCATATATGTCACTTACTTCTTCATTTTTGTTTAGAGGATAATTATTATCAACTGTCAATGATCCACTATCCTTCGTGACTACAAAACCATACCATTTTAGTTATCTAACCTCTATTCTACTCTTAAATATTACAAATTTCTCCAGAAATTTTTATTCTTCCAT
This sequence comes from Viscum album, assembly GCA_963277665.1. Taxonomy (NCBI): domain Eukaryota; kingdom Viridiplantae; phylum Streptophyta; class Magnoliopsida; order Santalales; family Viscaceae; genus Viscum; species Viscum album. The sequence goes on from OY728119.1 coordinate 2,130,567,014, forward strand.
AGGGAATTATGGAATATTTTCCTCTACCCATTGTTGTGTACCTTGAGCATCTAAGTCATTGATTTCTATCTCAATCCCACTACCAATTTTAGTGATGGTCTCTCTCTCAGGGTTTATTTTGCATCTTTCCATGATTAACTTTTTTTATGAAGTTTAATATATTTAATATCACCTTGTTTCTTTGAGGTATCCAATAAAGTTACACTTTTTTCCTTTTGGTGCATGACTGTTACTCAAATAGGCCATAACAAACGCTTTATAACCAAACACATTTAAGTATAAAAACACAGGTTTCCTTCCATTCCATAAATTTTATTGTATATTGTCTTCCACATTAGTTGGCACTTAGTTTAGAATATTTGATTTTGTTCATAACATGTATCCAAAAAATGATAATGGAAAACACAAATGACTCATTATTGATCTCAGTATGTCCAAAATGGTTTGGATCCTCATTTCACATACATTATTCGACTAAGTTATATAATGAGTAAGTATAGCGAGATTTTAAAACTCCCATTAGTAATCAGTGAATTATTCAATAAGATATTCTCCACCATTGTATGAGTGTATTTTTTTAATCTCCATACCATGTTGCTTCATAACATCATTCTTGTATTCAAAGATTTTATCAAAAGAATCCAACTTATACATTATTAAGAAAACATATCCATGTATACTAAAATCTTTAGTAAAAGTTATAAAGTATATATACCCACCCCTTTCTTTAATACGAAATGGTCCACAACCTTCTATATTTATGAATTCAAGAATCTCTTTGGCACTTTCACATTTTCTACTAAATGGGGCTTTGGTCATTTTACCTTATAAATATGTGTGACATGGACCAAGTGGTTTTAGTTTAAAAGAATATTCATATTCATCTGGGTATAATTCTGTCAAGTTATTTTCATTTACATGAAATAGCAGGTGATTCCATATTTGGATGTTGTATGAGTCATGTGAAGTAGTTTCATTATAAATTTCCATTAATTGGTTTTTATAATCTATCACATAATTAAAGTAATTTAAATGTTCTTAACAATAAAAAATCTATCATTATGAAAGAAGATTCATTCATTTATGAACATTAAAATAAATAGTTATGTTCCATGTCTAGATATAGATATAATGTTTTTGATAATTTAAGTCACATAATAACAACCCTTTAAAACCCATATCATTCTAGTCAGAAATGTGAGGTGGTAGTTCCTAATAGCTACAAAGGTAAGGTTTGATATATTGGATGCTCCTAGATCTCACTTCCCTTTTTCAATTTTTTTGAATCTACTTGCTTCGTATATTTTAATACATATGGTATCACCATAAGTAATATGGAATACCTAATGTATAGATATAGATAAATTTCACTTGCTAAAAAATGACCTGAAAATTACCCGAACTTTATCTCGGAATGGTTTTTTTTCAATGGCCATTCATTCCACATTTAAAATTGATAGAATCATGTTACCTTGTTTTCCCATGATCTTAAACTTTATGGAAGGGTGTGAACATGATTTAGACTTAGATATCTTCACTTTATATTCCCATTTGTTCACCATAAGGATGGAAGGATTTTCAGGATTCATATTATTATCTTCATTGAAAAGTAGAGTAAGAAAATCTATAAAGACTTACAATTATTTTTCAGATTAAAATTATCAAAAAAGCTGGAGAAGCTCAAAGGGATTGATGAAATAATGATATTGGTTCCTAATTATTTTGGGATTTTTAACCCTATAACATCTAGGCACTCAATTTAGAAAATGAGATTGACTACGTGAAGCCTATCTGAGGCACCCTCTTAAGGATTTCTCCAAAAGAGAGGCTTGGAAATTTCAAACAATTCCCTTCTAAATGTATCATGGTAAAGACCAAGGAGGTTATCAAGAATGTTATACACATCCATGTTTTCATGAGACTTCAAGAATTTAATATATATATATATATAACAAAACATCAAATGATGAACATCGACCACATCACTCTAATTTTTTTCATAGAAAAGGAACTCTTCATCACTAACCTCCATAGAGGGAAGATCAGGCATTGAGGATTCTAACATGCAAGATTTTTTTTCATTGCATAGAACAATTTCAAAACATTTAAACCACTCCTAGAAGTTACATCCATTGACGAAGTTCTCTTTATCCCAGATTGATCATAGAGATAATGTGGATGAAAATCATTCCAGTTTATCCGATAATTAACTATCATATTATTAATACTTTTAATGATTGAAAATTATTTTATAAATAATAGATTAATTTATTTTTTTTAAATCTCCTACTACTATATAATTTCCAAATATCCCTCACCATTAAACTCTAAATTATTAGTTTCTATGACATTCTAGTGGAAAGTATTCATATGTCCCTTCACATAACCCCAATAATGGTTGGTGAATCTACATAGAGGTATTTATATTGGTAGGTTTTATCCAACTACAAGAATACATATCCTTGGTCCATTGAGTGGAATTCCCTATCCTAAAATCCTGAATTGGATTTCCGCAATAATTGCCTTTATTATACGTTAAGTCTACCAACAGATACTTATCTTAATGTATGCTGGTTATAAGAACTCTACGTGAAAAGTAATTTTTCAAATGATTGGTAGTCAAATACATTCTTTAAAGTCTTTCATTCCTAATCATGTAAAGGAAGGCCAAGAATGACTTAATATTTAATTGAGATATTTTAATTAATTATGCATAAATTTTATCGTTTTTTAGATTGTGCATGTTTTTTAATATTTTATGGAAGTTTATTAATTAATTAAACATAATATATAATACAATTACTCATATTCCATATTAGGTTCATGATTTTGGGTCCAAATAGATTATATGGTATTAGGTATACATAAGGTAAAGCACCCTTCATCATCAGGTACTTGATTTATGTTAGGGGAAGAGATCATGTGACCCAGCTTAGGAAAAAGATGATGTTGGAGTTTACTATTTTTTTGTAATTTTGGTTTTAAAATTGTATTTCATGTATCATGACTTTTTGGATTCATTCCTAGATACATTTGACTTACATCATTTATTTATAAATGTTGTAGTTGTTTGTACTACCAGTCTTCCGATGTTTACTTATATTGTATGGTTTTACAACTTCTGCTACTAGTTACTATTTTTTTTCTATTGTGCTACTCTTCTAATGAGGGAATAGTTTCCCTACTGTAACACTCAAGGCCATCGCTACTATTCAGCAGCCTCGGGTGTTTGGGGAAATGTTCTTGAGGCCATGTGACCAACCGGGTATGGGGTACCTTTGCGAAGCACGCGAAACTAGGAATTTACAAAGTGGTATCAGAGGAGTTTCTTTTCTGATAAGTCTTAAAATTTGGGTCTTATAGACTGGTATTAGAAGGAATATTTAGTTGGTAGTAAGCTATGTCCGGGAGTAGCTTACCTATGTACAAGGAAAATCCAATTTAACTCGAATATTTCATTTTTCTATTTTTGCAACTATTACATTTGATTTGATTTCACTGATGGGTGATTCACTTGTTTTGTGTTGTTATGATTTATTTCATTGTGGTTCCATTTGTGTTCCAACCCAATTATATGAGGTTATTCCATCTCATGCATCAAATATCCACTTGATAGATATCACATGTCATGCATTCTAGCCATTCCATTTTGGGTGAATTTCTTATCACATGTTGTTCTGATAGATGTTGTGCTAGATATGAATGTTTCTGTGATAGATTGTATGATATAATACTATATATTTTGTTATGGAATTGGAATGTGTAAAGTTTTATTTGGATGGATTCCAAACATTGGTCTTTGTGGTGTTATGGGCCCTCTTGAAATGACATTGGATGGATCATGTTTTAATTTTAGTTGAATTCTTTCAATCTATGATGTGAATAAGGAAACCAATCTTTGATTCATGGGAGTATGAACCCTCAAATACTAGAATTTTTCATGCATTGGGAAAAAATTTATATTTTTAAGGGTTTCAGAGAAGTTTTAGAGGCTTCCTATCCTGAAATCTAGACAATGGGACATGTGGTGTTATGAAAACACACCATATGTTCATATGTTATGGAAGAAACAACTTTTCTTCAGTACAATCCATGTAGATATTGACCATGTGACAAACTATGTGAGCAGATACATGTGGTTTGGGAAATCATTGGTGGAACACACCGTGTATTTGACATATATGCCATGTTACAAGAACCATATATACGGTCATGTGACTGACGACATGGGTGGATGAAACTTAGGTGGTACATGAAGTGTCCCATTCTTGCATGTCGTGTAGAGTCGACCATGTGACTAATGACTCATGTCATTAGAACATAACCAGTACATGTCATGTCTAGGTTCAACATGTCGTGTAGTGTTACCTTGGAGAGAATTATGCGGTTTAGCCATGTAGAGGAACTTGGGTAGGAGGGAAGATACAAGTACCCACTGTATTCCATGAGGAACACGTCGTGTGTATGGGTGTTACATGACTAGGTGTGGAAGTGGTTCACATCATGTGAGAATCTTAAGGGAACATGAAGTGTAGGTGTTATACATGTTGTGTAGCCCTATTTTATAAAACATGATTGTTTCATGTCATGTTCCTTTATATAACTTGTATGTTTTTATCCTTGATAATCATAAAATGAGGTGTGCACTTGACCTTGCATATTCATGCCATCGAGACGTCCTCTGGTTGTACTCTAGGTTACAGGTGATGACTAGACACTAGAAATGGTAGATCAGGGATAACTAGCAGATCTTACTATCATTCCCATTTTGGAACCATCTATTATACTGGATAGAGGTGATGATGAATATTTCTGAGAAGGCTTTTGAGGATGTTACATAATTGTTCAGGAGCACTGCATCCTACCCCATCTATGGCGGAGCTGGCATAGTTATTACAATAGTCACATCCTCCCACTTTTTTTATGGATTGAGGACCAGAGGATTCAGAGTCATGGTTGGAGGACATTCTTTCTATCATTGAGCATCTGTAGAGATTTACAGAGAGGAGGGTGAATCTTGCTACGTACATTGAATGTGATTCCTCCATGAGATGGTGGGATGTTGTCTCACATGCATGATTTCATTGGGATAAGGATCGTGAATAGTTATACAGGAATGTATATGACTACTTCTATCATGAGACTTTGAGGGCTGATAGAGCCTAACATTTCATTTATTTGGAGCAGCGTTCTATTTTAGTGGTGGAATGCTCATCTCATTTAATAGAGCTTTAGTGGTTCACACTTATTCTGGGAGGTGACGAGTTATAGTTGGCTAGCTGATTTGAGGATGGTCTTAGGTATGAAATATGATTGTAGGAAAATGGATTCAAGAAAACATTAGTGATGGATATAGTGAACCAGACACTGATTATCAGGCAAAATATAAGGGAGTTGGGATCTTTGAGTCAGGGTGGTTCAGTATGTAGGGTTGGTACTCCTTCAACAGATAGCATGAAGCACCGCAGGGAGCCATCACAGATTGCCTCTTTAGGTATTCAAGAGGTATTATACTAGTGCAGGAAGACTCGGAATATGAGACCTCAGTTCTTAAGAGACCTAGTTTAGTTCCAATACTGGGGAAAGATGAGTCACATTTAGAATTTTTTCAGGGTGTTTTCACCTGGAGATAGTGATTGGTGTTCTGTTATGACTCTGCATTCTGGAGAAGGACCACCCGTTTCTTAGTAGTTAGGGAACATGTGTTTATTCATCCGTTCGAGTTCAGGAGGAGTTTGTAGACATGGTATCCAGTCGACCAGATTTTAGTGACTATAGGGTGGATCATCTCAGGGTACTCAGGCAGGGTCTCAAGGCCATGGTACAGATCATAATTTTGCAGTGGGGTAATCCCAAAAAGAGTAGGATCTCGGACCCTCTATGGTTAGAGGTAAGAATCTCATTTCCTCAATTTTAGCTTCTGATCTTTTTGATATAGGGGATTCACATTGTTTTATATATGTTTTCATTATGGAGATCCATGGGCTCTTTATTTTTTACTTTTGAGTATGTTATGATCTTGGACACTCCATTGGGGATTAGAATGGCATGTGTACATCAGTGCAAGGATTTACCTCTTGAGGTTGGTGGGTGTCACTTCTTATGGGACCACTATGTATTAAAGATGATAGGTTATGATTTTATTCTTATAATGGACTGGTTAGTCTCCATTTAGGCATTTGATGACTGTAATTGCCATAGGGTGAGTTTCATGTCACCAGAGTGTAGGTGTTCTCTACAAAAGGGTGAATGGGATGTGCAGGAAAGCAGAGCAGGACCCTAACATTATAGGTTAGGAAGAATTACATCCCAGATTGATATTTTATATCTAGAATACCAGGGGACATCACAGATGGACTTTCCTCTAATGGTGGATCATTTTAGATATTTATTTCTAGTTGAAATATTTTGTTTACCACTAAAGAGAGAGGTAGATTTCCCAATTGAGCTTGTGCTAGGAGGGGAATAGGTGTCCATCACTCCTTATAAGATGGATACACCATAGTTACTAGAGATCAAGAATTTGTTAGAGGAGTTATAATATAAGGGTTTCATCCAACCCAGTACTTCACCTTGGGATTTTTTTGTTCATTTTTCAAAGATGGCAGATGATACCCTTAGACTTGGCAGGGATTATCATAAGCTAAACTAGTTTATGTTCAAGAACCGATATCCCTTACAAAGTGTTGATGATCTATTTGATCATCTTTTCGGAGCCCAAGTGTTCTCAAAGATCTACTTGAGATCTGGTTATAATCAGTTTCTCATTAGAAAATTATATTTACCTCTTATACCCTTTCAGAAAATGTATGTTCTATACGAGTATGTGGTCATGTCGTTCAGTCTCATGAATGAGATAACTATTTTCAAGGAACTGATGAACCGAGTGTTCCATCCTTACATGGATTATTTTTTGTTAGTCTTTGTGGATGATATCTTGGTATACTCTCACACTTGACACAACCATGTCACCAATTTTGAAATTAGTTTTTATACTATGAGAGAATCAATTATATGATAAGAACTCAAAATTCCACATTTGGATGGATCAGATTCACTTCTCAGTATATTATATCTCTGAGACAGGAGTATCAGTAGACCTAGATAAAGTGAGATATGTAGTTTAATGGGACCAAATGAAGAATGTCTTTGAGATGATGAGTTTTTTAGGGTGGGCTGGTTAGTAAATGCATTTTATACAAGACTTTTCATTCTTAGCAGCACCACTGATGAGCCTAAACAAGAAGGGTAGGATGTACATTTGGATAGATTCCTGTGATTTAGCCTTTCCGGAGCAGAAATAAAGATTTACCTCAGCTCTAATATGTTTTTATAGATCTGGGAAAGAGTAAGATTGTTTACTATGATGCATTAAGTATCGAGAAAGGAGTAGTGCTTATACAAGGGGATTGATTTATTGTGTATGGGTCCCGGTGGTTGAGGCCATGTGAGAGGAACTACGGGACGAACGATCTTGATTTATTGGCAGTTGTGGATGCTTTACATTATTGGATACATTATCATAAGGGAGAGAATTTTTTTGGTATAAACTAACCACAAAAGTCTCAAGTATATCTTTACTTACCATGATCTAAATTTGGGACATCAAAGGTGCGTTGAGTACCTTCAGTCTTTTGACTTTGAGATTTCCTACAAACCTGGGAAAGGAAATGCAGTGTCTGCTGCGTTGATCTTGAGGACTCAGATACATGATGTTTAGGAGGCCAGTAGTGAGTGGGAGCTTATAGATTTTGTTTCTGATATGCATTTGGAGGTACATGACAGATAGGTGTAGACGTTTCTTTCTTCATGAATTGTTACCTCCACTCTATATTATCATGTGAGAATAAGGAAACTATCAGATTCTGAAGGCATATCCCTATGGGAGAGTGTGTTAGGAGATGATCATACTCATGTGTAGACCATAGGAGATGATGAGATCATTCAGTTTCAAGGGTTAGTATGAGTGTCTGTAGACATACGTGATTATTTTGTGGGATATTTTCATTCCTCATTTTGGGAAAAACATCCTGGTGTCACCAAGATGTATCGAGATATACACTGTCAATATTGGTGTCTAGGAATGAATAGGGATGTTGCTGGTTTTGTTATGAGATTTCCCACCTGTCAGCAAGTGAAGGAGGAAATGGAAGGTCTTTTACATTAGTTACCCATTTGTAACATACCAAGCTTATACGGTATTCTTCTCTTTGAATAACGCAATAGCATGTGTTGTACGCATCATCGAGTTCTAACACACACCACAACCAATCAAATTAGCCGTTATGAATAGTAATACCTACTTTTTGAAATTTTATTCATTTTATCTTTCAAAATGGACTTCATTTTTGGATTTGGAATATCAAAATTATCCTAGGGTGAAATTTTGGTACTTTTCAGATAACTTTAATATTTTGATGAATAGTGAAAATTACTAAATTTTAATTAAAAACAACTTTTTTAATCAAAATAATTAATAGTGATAAATTATGAATATGAGTGGTTTTAAAGTATATTTATAATATATTTTTACAATTTAATACAATTTTGGTCATTTTACATAATTTCACAATTAAACCGAACATAAACAAGTATCAATCTTTTGATAGTTATTATATCTTAAAAACACGCTTTTTGTTTTGACAGCGGGAATTAATTTTAAATTAATTTAGGCCACTTCTGTATTTTGAACTTGGAAAAATGGATTCCATATTTTGAATCAGGATGTCCAAATTTTTTAAATAAGAAACTTTTATTTTTAGACATTTTGAATAATTACTTCGGTAAATATTTTATTTACCATGGTTAAAGGGTAAATCCGGTAAATAAGGGTTAAAAAATAATATTATAATAATACTAAATTATATTAAAACGTGTCCTAACCTTATTGGTGGATACATGTCCGACCATGGGAATATTTGGGTCATTTTTGGGACCCCATGGAGCCACTTGTAGGTGATAGGGACACTTTATTTTAATTAAGTTAAAATAAATACAAAAATGACATAAGCATATATCTTTAATGAAAACAATTTTTACAAAGGGTTATATATGTTGGATTTTCGACTATAAATATTCATTATAATGATGAAATGATTTCATACATAATGTTATTTTATTTATAATTTTTAGAAAAAAATTAATTGAATTTATTTATGACACAATGATGATGCAGTAATTACAATAATAGTGAAAAATTTAATTAATTGATAATATAAATACCCGAATAAATATAATTTTAGACTTTTTATGAATTAAACTAATTTTATAGGTTAATATGACATGTTAGTATTGACTTAAGTAACATTTTTCGAATTAATTATTCAGTTATGATTTTTACAAAAATCAATTATTGAATAGTGTCAAAATTGACATAAAAGGGTTTTTAAAACAAATATTATATTATTAATTGATATTCAATTCCTAAAAATATAATTTTCGTCCAAGAGACTTATATAATGATTTTTTTATCATTAGTGGACAAATTGGGGGTCACTTGGATGTATATAGTAATTTTATTAACCATATAATATAAAGATACAAAGAGACATTGTAAAAGTGAAACTAATTAACTAAGAGTTAATACTTAAAGATAAGGTTAATATAGTAACCCAAATCTGTCTAAATCCTATTGGTTTAGTGGTTTTCGACCTATCCCCACCTTAACCTTTAAATAATCCACTTTTGAGCCATTATAAACCTAATATGAATTTATTATAAAATAATATTTCTAGCCTTTCCAAAGGTGCCCCTCACCCCTCTTATAAAAGGCCACTCCCCCTTCTCATTAATTCACACCTTCAAAGCCTTTTAGTACAGAAAAACCCTTCCCACATACACTCTCAACTTCTCTAACTTAATCCTAGAGTACTTCCTTTAGTAAGAAAGCCTACCTATGCAGCCCTTTTGATCAAATCAAATGGAAGAACCCGAGGAAGATGTAATGATTTCACCACCCATTTTCAAGTTCCATTCTTCTTCCACTTCTTCTTTCTTTGTTTTTACCATTATAAATTAATAACTCCAGTATATTATATATACTTTTATGTTTTTATAATCATCGTATAACCATATTTTATTATTCTATCCATCCTTTTAATGACATGTCACCATACGTGCGTACGTACGGCTTACCGTCTCCACGTCGTGGTGTAATTGTTATTCAAAATATTATTATTTGGATGTGTATAATAATGATGTGTAATTCATGGATATAATAAATATAACATGATAATTATTCTCTATATATGATATAAAATAAAATTAACTATTATTTTAATATCAAAAGAATGATATTGTTGATCGTGCGTACGTACGGACTACCGTCTCCACGAACGCGATGAGATTCATTCTCCATCGTATTCATTCAAGACTAATTCACATTTAATGATTAAAAATAATGTACAAATATTTGACATCATTCTGGATATGAATAATATACATCCCCATTAGTAACAAATATGGCTCAAATAACAAATAATATAAAGGAAAATGAACCCGTTAACAGCCGAAATGACGATAATTCTAAGATATTGTTAACAAATCACTGTTAAAATATCATATATGATATCATATTAATGAATATGATTCTTGTATAATTAAATAAAAATTATTTCACCATTATACAGGAGGTTATCCTACCCTCGACCAAGGATAAATTATAGGGTAAGGGGTTTCTTATCTCACTTTTATTTTCGTGAGATTTCCATTGATCACCAATTATTTATTGTATGTGGTGTGTGTACGGCCCATGTTTATATTAATTATATAATATAATTTAATTCATGTATATTTACATGATCATTGTATGATCCTTATTTCATGGGTGTATGATTCTTAAGTTACCAATTCAGTAAGGGAATTTGAAATTTCAATTTCAACTCATTCGGCTTTACGCATACTTCATTGATTATTTTACTCCAAGATTATGTGTGAAATCACTATTAATTTGATTATGTCATAAATTCCACTCCCCTTTCTGTGGATATACTTTCGATACACACAATAACTCCATTTATAAATTCACAAGTCATCGCTATGAACATGAAAAGAGTAATTTTAACTCAATCTCCATTTGTTGTGTTAAATATCAAATTCATTGGTGTTGTTTTTACAAGAATATGTGTGAATGTCATATGATTGATTTACACTAAATATCCAATCATGTTGAGTGTATTTATATTTTTCACACATAATTATGTCATTTATTTATCCTTAACCTAAGGATATGGTCTTTATAAGAGAATTCATCTCAATTTATATTCCATTGAGACTTCTTTGTTGTTATACACCAAATCACATTTATATGGTGTATATAATGTAATTTGACATAGTATATAATGAATCCCTTTATTCTCATGATATTATAAAGTTGTGATTACCTCAATTATTTGTATTCAAGTGTCTCTATTTTGGTTAGAAACTCTAACTAAAATACATTTTTAAGTATTTTAAATATTTATTGTTCTAAACATTTCTCATTAATGTCCATGTTTTAAAAATTGTTTTAAGGATTTATTTATATGGAAATTAATGTTTTAAAATTAAAACTCCTTTTAAATGTTTCAAAGTGGTGTGGGACACTTTGATTCTAAAATCTAGTTTAAATGGATTCTTGAAAAATAGTGTGACTTTTAAATGATTTCAAGAAAAAGGGGGACATTTTACTCTAATTTTTTTGATGATTATTTAAATCTATGTCAATATCCTTCATCATTATTGATTGAGGTTATTATGATACAATACAATCATCCATATTGTATCGAATGAGTTATTTTTGACTGTGGATGTGCTATTTATATACCAATAATGGTTTTTGGATAAAGTATTGGCATTTCGTATGCTAGTTTTAATATGAATGTTTATGTTATGTTTAAAACATTTCATATGAGGAATGTATTGGACTTAGTAAGTGACGGGTGGAGCCCTCTATAGCTCTTCAATGCATCGGTATGTCTCATGATTCAAACTAGTGTCTTGGCACAAGGCCTTGACAAAATCTTATTTGTAGTCTCGACACGAGGCCTTGGCTATGTGGTTATGATAGTCAGGCATTATGCATTCCATCATTATGAAAGTTGTTATTCATATTTGTAGAGACCCAAAGCCTGACGTACATGGACATTACATTACATTTGCAGAATACTTAGTACATATCAAAAACACACAGACAAGGATCGTAATAGTTTAGTGTCTTTGGAAACTCGGAACGTAATCTTCTAATCGTGGTGAAAGATCTTCAATATCTCCCATAAAGATCTTCCGTTTTTTTTATACCTAAAACCTTTCTTTATATCTTGGGGAAAAGAAAACATAAAAGGGTGAGCTCAAATGCTCAGTAAGGGTAGACAAAAGAAAAATCAATCACATCATATTCATAAGAACATAACTTTTGGAAATCTTAACCTGCAAAAGAGAGCATAATTTCATAACATGGGATAAATCATTGTAGTGAAATGAAATCCCAATAAGCATAACATAAAACATGAAACTTTGTGGCATACACACATAATCATAGAGAATCATTTCTTTTTAGTCATGACTCATTTCCAAGACTATCTTAGTGGACAAAGTCCCTTTCTGAATCAAGTCACCCTCGTTTCAGTCCTGTTTCACTGAACCGGTATAACCTACCTTTCCAGCCATGTCTATCTCATGAGATATTAAATCGTTACCCTATGAATTGGAGGGAGATATAGGTCCCACCCATCTTATAATGAATCCTTTCTTATGTGTGCCATATAATCATAAATCATACATCATCGCATAACACATGTAACAAAAATGGGATTCTTGAAACATCATGACATCATAAAAAAAATCATATACGGTAAATGAATTCATAAAAATAATTCCCTCAAAACATAATCAAATCAATGTAATAATAGGGCTAAAAACATAACCCTTTATTATCTTAGATGGAAAATAATTTTGATAAAACATTTGAACTCCATTCTTGAGGAAAATATCCATTCTGCTTCAAAAACACTTTTCCTTTCTTAACATGTCGTACAATTATAATCTAAAAGAATTTGATTAAAAATAATCATGAAAAATTGTAAAGGAAGCTTCTTGGAAATAATTTTTTAAAAATCCATTCATGCAATATAAGTTAAAAAAAAACATTCTTCGTACTTTTGTCGGAAAAGTCAAAAAGTACCTCGTACGAAAAACGTCAAAAGATTCCTTTCACATATTTTACTAAAAACTCACCGAAGGGTAAAATTGGATTTAAACAATTTTATTTGGATGGAAATTACATATTGAGGAAACATGGATGTGGATGATAAAATACACCCCAGTAAATTTCAAAGTATAAACAATCTCGGATAAAAATGAGATTGTGATATTTCCCTTACCTTAGGTCCGACTTGCTTTGTAAGTGTCTAAACCTCCTGTATAATGATTTAAATCATGTTATTGACTTATTACAGAATCATATTCATTGTTATTATATCATATATGGTCCACTTATGACTTTATATTACCCGTTCTTTTGTAAATTCATGTTAATGTAGCGTTTTGGGTAAAATTGTCTCATTTGTCGTTCGTGTTTTTAACTTGTAATTATTCATATGATTACTTAGATCATGATTACTTAATTCCAGAATATAAAACATGATTTATATATATATATTCAGAATATACATATATAATAAATCAGTAAATGGAAAGAAATACACCATTCATGGAGACGGTAGTCCGTACGTACGCATGAACGCTGTTTTCGTTTCCTTATTGAATTGAATGGAATTAAGTAGATGACATACATATAAATATAAATAATTCCAGTATCATTATTAGGTCATATATTTCATTATTACTTATTATATATACTTTATAATCATTCATGAATGGTTAATCATTGAGAATGAATCTCATCGCGTCGTGGAGACGGTAGTCCGTACGTACGCACGAGCGATGATATCGTTCCCATGGTCGTGGAATTGTGTTGAAGTGTATGTATACTATTTCAGTATCAATATCACTTTATAATAATCATATATAGTTACTCATTACACCTTTATACCCATCCAATTAAGGTGGTGGCGGAAAATAGATTACACCACGGCGTGGAGACGGTATTCCGTACGTACGCACGCGCAGTGATTTCATTTTTCTGTAGGATGGATAGAAGGTTAATTAGAGTTGATTCATATTTATAATAACATATCAGTATATAATAAATACTGATGTTATTACATTATCATGAAACAACTAAAGAAGAAGAAGTTGAAGAAGAAAGAAATTGAAAAAGATCGGTAATGGATATTACCTCTTTTTGACGCGCCTTTTCTTAGCCTCCACTTAAAGAACTAAGGATGGTCTTGGAAGAATACCAGGACCTCTAGGATGATACTAGGGAAGTGTAGAATGGATTTTTGCAGGGGTTGGCCGAGCTTGAAGGCTCAAAGTTGTGTGAAGAAGAGAGGGATGAGGTTCCCTTTTATAAGGGAGGAGAGGGGCACCTTAGGAATATCTCAAAATATTATTTTATATTAAAGTAAAAATCGGTTTATAATGGTTACAAAGGGTCTTATTTCGAAGCTAAAGTGGGTATGGGTCGAAATCCTATCAACCAATAGTATTTAGACAAGTTTAGGGTAATATTGTAACCTTATCAATTAGATTTAACTCTAAGTTAAATAATTTAACTTTTACCGTGTATTTTTGTCTTCTTTCACTATATGGTTAATACACTTACTATAACATGACAAAAGAACCCCAAATTGTATATTATTAATACATATATCCTTATCTAAGTCATTTCGCCGAACCGTAGATTTTTAGGAATAAAATAACATTAATAATATAATATTTGATTTAAAAACTATTTTGTGTCAATTTTGACACTATTTGATATATGATTTTTGTGAAAGTCATAATAGAATTATATGTTAGAAATATGTGGATGAAATCAACACTAATATATCATAGTAACCTATAAAATTAGTTTAATTCATAAAAAGTCTTAAATTACATTTATGTTGGTATTTATAATATCAATTATGTCAATATTTCATTAATAAGTTAATTAATTCATCATCTTTGTGTCATACATAAATTAAATTATTTGATGTCTAAAAATTACAAATAAAATACCATCATGTAGTAAATCGTTTGAGATTTCTAAAGAATATTTACAATCGAATTTATCTTTTGTACAACCCTATATTAAAAATGTTTTAGTAAATAAACTTTGATTTTAACTCTTTTAACTTTTCTTTGAATTAAATAATAATAAATGTCCTAATCTAATTCAAGTGGGACTAAATGGTCATATTTTATTCCTAAGCTTGTTTTTGGTCGAATTACACTTTTCCAATAGAATTAAGACATGTGTTAGGGTAATAATAATATCATTTTTACCCTTAATTACCCTATTTACTTTTAACCGTGGTAAACAAAAGTAAAAAGTTATTGTTCACCACAAATTATTTTCATCTCATTGAACCATATTTTACTTACTAACATCAACCGTGTCTCTCGAATTTTGAAATTCCATTCACAGAAGCGGTAAAATTAAGATTTATGATGAAATTAATTTTTTAACTACCACTTAGTAGTTTCACTATTCATCAAAAATTGATGTTTTTCAGAACAATGCCAAAATTTCCTCCTAATCTATATTTCATATTCCGAATTCAAAAATGAAGTCTATTTTACCAAATTCATATCATAGAAGTTGCATTAATTAATTTTATAATTAAATCCTGCTGTTAAAACAAAGAGCGTGTTTTTAAGAAACAATATCTATCAAAAGATTGACACTTGTTTATGTCTGGTTTAAATGTGAAATTACATCCAGTGACCAACATTGTATTAAATTGTAAAAATATATTCTAACTATACTTTAAAACCACTCAAATTAATAATTTATCACTATTAATTATTTCGATTGAAAAATTTGTTTTTAACTACAATTTAGTCATTTTCACTATTCATCAAAATATGAAAGTTATCCGAAAATCAACAAAATTTCACCTTAGGCTAAATTCGATAATACGAATCCAAAAATGAAGTCCATTTTGATAAATAAATTTACAAAATTTCAAAAAAGTGGTTATTACTATTCATAACGGCTAGTTTTAATAATATTTTAATAGCATATCGTTGTTTAGTGAAACTCGGTATTGCGTACTACACACGCTATCGAGGAAGGTCGCGATTGCGTGCAAGTAAAATAAAGGATATGTGTTGTGCAAGATCATTTTGGTGTAGCGTACAACACAAGACATTAATAAAATTAAAAAGAATATTTTTCATAAAATCTCGGGCTGTTACAATATTACTTGTGAATATCTGATTAGTAGAATATCAATGTGAATAAGTAAATGGCATTACTTCATTTTATTTTTTCCATACTATGTTGAAGTACAAGTTTAAAACTCTTTTTTTTATTTATACATTTCCTTACATGTTTATTCTTATTTATGAAAGTTTCCACTATATTGTTATCCTTACTAGCCATTTGAGCTCACTTCTTTTCTATGTTTTATTTTTCCCAGGATGTGAAGAAGTAATTTTTGAATGACCTGCAGGGATAGTATGAGGGGATACGAGTGTGGACTATGGAGACTATATTGTTGTAGTTTTCACTTTATGATGTAATGTAAACTTTATAAATGTATCTAGTTATTCCAAGGCTACTAAACTAATTGGTCTTTTGAGACTTGATCTTTCTTGTGATCATGCAAATGTTATGTAATATTGCACCGACTCTGGGTGACCGAGGTAGGGGAGTTACAGTTGGTATCATAGGAAGTTTAGTACAAACCATTGAATCTAGATTTAGATAAACTCTGATTAGAGCACGTATACATAAGATAAACATTGAGGATTAGTATAGAAGAACATCCTGGAATTTTGGTATTGTAGAGATTTTTTGAGTTTTCCGAGCAACACATCCATGTCTGGATACGAGCAGGTAGAGGCGGTTGTGGCACAGATATACCTAGGGGTAAAACCCGAAAACACCGCTTTGAGCTAGACTCTAATAGGAACTGGTGCACAACAATGAGCCTTGCTGCACTATTGCTTACGATACTCCCGGGGGATATTCATAGGATAATTTACATTTTCATTACAAACCGATTTGAAGGATTATGTATAAGATGAGAGTAAATGACCTTGGTTAATCCTAATGTGTTTTGAATTTAGAATATGGTGACATGATATTCTCTAAATGATTTTATGACTAATGTTACTCACACAATGCTTCTGGTTTTAGTCAATGGCTGGATTCCAAGGAAGTCATAGTGACTTTAAGAATGATGTACAAGGTGGGAACGGTGGTGACAATGAGCAAAAAAATGGAATGTTGATTCGCGTAAAAGATATCGTCATCATGCCAAATAAATTTTCCCAAAATATGATCAACAATATATATATTAACCAATTCCCGGACTCAACAAAGAAGAGAAAGGTGATGAATGATAAGAGCTCCAGTAGTGGAGACCATGGAGAAAGGAATACTCAATTTCCATCATGTAGGAAATGTGGAAGGAGACACCCAGGAAAGTGTCTCAATGGGACAAAGAAATGATTTACGTGTGGAAAGGAAGGACATAAAGTGAATAATTTCCGATGAAAAATGAAGATTACTATGGAAGAAGATAAAAATGGTCCCATGAATCCATTTACAGTCATTTTCCGTAAATGTAGGGGACCTGGCCATTACCCGAGTGAATGACCTATTCTATAGGATATTTTCTTGGTCAAAGAAGAAGCTATGTGGGAATAAATGGTTGGAGAAATGTTTAAAAAGTATTCGTACTTCTTGTTGATGGGTTTACTTTGGAATAATTTTCTCTTGTATTTTTAACCCTACAGTTTTCCATGTGAGAATGATATTTGAGGAAGAGTTATCTTTTCTCTTGTGGATATAGTTATAAATAACCATTTGGTTTTATATGATCATTGGGTTTGAAAAATTATAAGTTATTATAATTTAGGATGAAAATGAAAGGTATGAGATAAGATTTGTGGTTAAATTATGTTATGGTTATTTTGAGGAATTTATCTCATTTTGGTAATGTTATAAAATATAGTTTTTGAAAAAGGACAACACGCAGACCGTGTGACATCCCATCGCGTCGGAAAAAGCTGTGGGAATCGAACCCACAACCAAAGTGCGATTGGGATTTATCGCCTACCATTGGACTACATGAAGTCCCTGGTTAGTGTGACTATTATTTTTAGTTTAATGATTTTATTGATCAATGATATGTTTATTTGGGATCTTATGTCTTATCAATTGAATACCCCAGGTATAAGAAAATGATTTGGTGATTAAGTGATGAATGTTATTTTGAATTATGTTCACTTTGTTGGGAGAACTATATGCCCATGGAAAATAGAATTCTATGGGATTTCATTTAAGGAGTAATTGTGGATTTTTATCTACAGATTTATAGTGATTTGGGTTATTTATGGAAATGATTATCCTATAATAATGAATATGTGATTAGTTTAATTGCTTTTAAGTATGTTACTTTAAGAGTAGTTGATGTCATTTAGAGATACAATTTAACGTGGAAGGCTACATAACCAAATTCTAATACGTTTTGGGTTTCAATATTAGTTTGGATTATATTGAAGGATTTTAAGGACAATTTATTATTGAATGGTATTTATTTAACTTTGGGGTATTGTTGGATTAATTATAGAAATTAAGATTTTTATTTTTCTCTAAAGGAATAGCCATTTAGGGGATCATCAGATCTTATACTAACGGTTTTGGTTTTTATTAATCTCTAAAGACAAGGTAATATATATAGTTTATTCTATGTGGATCATGTAATTCTATAGAATTTTATTCTAGCTCTTCCTGTCTGACCAAGTCTTCTTCAATACTCATTGTTAAAAAAATGAATGATTTAGTGGTAGAAATTAATTAAAGAATGAAACTATACTTAAAAAGTATGTATATCTCTTTATGTTCTTAGTCAATATCATAAATTAATTCCTCATCTTTATGTAATGTAACTTAAAACAAAAAAAATGTTGTCAGTTTAATTTTCCTATTGGGAAACTAATGACTGTTTGTCCCATCACAAGTTTGTGGTTTTCTTATTGTTATCTTTCTCCTGATCATGTTTTCTATCCCTCTCCATCATAACTTGAAACTTACTTTATCGTCCATATCCATGTTTTCTACATGTAATCCTAGTACAGGTTATCTCAGGTGACCTTTGTAATTCTCTTTCTTTCTTTTAAAGTGATAGTTTTATTGACTATTTTTCCGATGTGGGACTTTCCATTATATTCCCAGGCCCATTTTCAAAAATTGCGAGGACGCAATTTATTTAAGGAGTGGAGAATGTAACACCCAAAGCTTCTACGGTATGCTTCTCTTTGAATAATTCAATAGCGTGTGTTGTACGCAACAACGAGTTCTAACACACACCACAACCAATCAAACTAGCAGTTATGAATAGTAATACCTACTTTTTGAAATTGTATACATTTTATCATTCAAAATGGACTTTAGTTTTGTATTGGGAATATCAAAATTAGCCTAGGGTAATGTTTTGGTAATTTTCAGATAACTTTAATATTTTGATGAATAGTTAAAATTACTAAATTTTAATTAAAAACAACTTTTTTAATCCAAATCATTAATATTGATAAATTATACATTTTTGTGGTTTTAAAGTATATTTAGAATATATTTTTACCATTTAATACAATTTTGGTCATTGTAAATAATTTCACAATTAAACCGAACATAAACAAGTATCAATCTTTTGATAGTTATTATATCTTAAAAACACGCTTTTTGCTTTGACAGCGGGAATTAATTTTAAATTAATTTATGCCACTTATGTGTTTTGAATTTGGAAAAATGGATTCCATATTTGGAATCCGGATGTCCAAATTGTGTAAATAGGTAACTTTTATTTTTAGACATTTTGAATAATTACTTCGGTAAATATTTTATTTACCATGGTTAAAGGGTAAATCCAGTAAATAAGGGTTAAAAAATAATATTATAATAATAATAAATTACCCTAAAATGTGTTATAACCTTATTGGTGGATACATTTCCGACCATAGGAATCTTTGGGTCAATTTTGGGACCCCATGGAGCCACTTGTAGGTGATAGGGACACTTTATTTTAATTAAGTGAAAATAAATACAAAAATGACATAAGCATATATCCTTTAGCAAAATAATTTTTAAAAAGTGTTATATATGTTGTATTTGTAACTTTAAATATTCATTAGAAATATAAAACTATTTCCTACATAATGGTATTTTATTTATAATTTTTAGACAACAAATAATTTAATTTATTTACGACACAATTATGATGCATGAATTACCATAATAGTGAAAATTTAAAATAATTGATATTATAAATACCCAAATAAATATGATTTGAGACTTTTTATGAATTAAAATAATTTTATTGGTTAACATGACATGTAATTATCGACTTAAATAACTTTTTTCTAAGTAATCATTCTGTTATGATTTTCACAAAAATCAATTATTGAATAGTGTCAAAATTGACATAAAAGAGTTTTTAAAACAAATATTATATTATTAATTGATATTCAATTCCTAAAAATCTAAGGTTCGTCCAAGAGACTTATATCATGACGGTTTTATCATTAATGTACCACTTGGGGGTCTCTTGGATGTATATAGTAAGTTTATTAATCATATAATATAAAGATACAAAGAGACATTGTAAAAGTGAAACTAATTAACTAAGAGTTAATACTTAAAGATAAGGTTAATATAGTAACCCAAACCTATATAAATCCTATTGGATGTGTGGTTTTAGACCTATCCCCCCTTAAACTCTAAATAATCAACTTTTGAGCCATTATAAACTGAATATGAATTTATTATAAAATAATATTTCTAGCCTTTCCAAAGGTGCCCCGCACACCTCTTATAAAAGGGTACTCCCCCTTCTCATTAATTAATACCTTAATAGCCTTTTGGATCGGCCAACCCCTGAAAAAATACTCTCTCAACTTCCATAACTTAATCCTAGAGGCCTTATTTTATTTAGAAAGCCAACCTACGGAGCCCTTTTGATCAAATCAAAAGTAAGAACCCGAGGAAGAGGTAATGATTTCACCACCCTTTTTCAAGTTCCTTTCTTCTTCCACTTCTTCTTTATTTGTTATTACCATTCTAAAATAATAACTCCAGTATATTATATATACATTGATGTTATTATAAACATGGTACAACCATATTTCAGTATTCTATCCATCCTTTGAATGACATGTCACCATGCGTGCGTACGTTCGGCTTACCGTCTCCACGTCGTGGTGTAATTGTTATTCAAAACATTATTATTTGGATGGGTATAATAATGATATGTAATTCATGTAAATAATAAATATAACATGATAATTATTCTGTATATATTATATAAAATCAAATTAAATATTATTTTAATATGAAAAGAATGGTATTGTCGTTCGTGCGTACGTACGGACTACCGTCTCCACGAACGCGATGAAATTCATTCTCCATCATATCCATTCAAGACTAACTCTCATTTAATGATTAAAAATAATGTTTAAATATTTGAAATAATTCTGGATAAGAATAATATACATCCACATTAGTAAAAAATAATGCTCAAATAACAAAGCATATAAAGGAAAATGAACCCGTTAACACCTGAAACGACGATAATTATAAGATATTATTAACAAATCAATGTTAAAAGATCATATATGATGTCATATTACTACATATGATTCTTGTATAATAAAATAACAACTATTTCTCCATTATAAAGGAGTTTAACCTACCCTCGACCAAGGAAAAAGTACAGAGTAAGGGGTTTCTTTCTCACTTTTATTTCCGTGAGATTTTCATTGTTCAACACTTATTTATTGCATGTGGTGTGTGTACTGACCATGTTTATATTAATTGTCTAATATACATTAATTCATGTATATTTACATCATCATTGTATTATCCTTATTTAATGGGTTTATGTTTAGTAATTTACCAATTCAATAAGGGAATTTGAAATTTCAATTTCCACTCATTCAGCTTTACGCATACTTCATTGATTATTTTACTCAAAGATTATGTGTGGAATCACTATTAAATTGATTATGTAATAAATTCCACTCCCCTTTCTATGGATATAATTTAAATACACATAATCACTCCATTGATAAATTCTCAAGTCATCGGTATGAACTTGAAAAGAGTAATTTTAACTCAATCTCCATTTGTTGAGTTAAATATCCAATTCATTGGTGTTGTTTTTACAAGAATATGTGTGAATGTCATCTGATTTATTTACACTAAATATCAAATCATATTGAGTGTATTTATAGTTTTCACACATAATTACGCCGTTGATTTATCCATAACCTAAGGATATGGTCTTTATAAGAGAATTCATCTCAATTAACATTCCATTGAGACTTCTTTGTTGTTATACACCAAATCACTTTTATATGGTGTATATAATGTAATTTGACATAGTATATCATGAATAACTTTATTCTAATGATATTATAAAGTTTTTATTACCTCAATTATTTGTATTCAAGTGTCTCTCTTTTGGTTAGAAACTCTAACTAGAATAAATTTTTAAGTGTTTTAAATATTTATTCTTCTAAATATTTTTCATTAATGTCCTTATTTTAAAAATTCTTTTAAATATTTATTTATATGGACATTAAAGTTTTAAAATTAAAACTCATTTTAAATGATTCAAAGTGGTATGGGACACTTTGATTCTAAAATCTATTTCAAATGGATTCTTGACAAATAGTGGGACGTTAAAATGATTTGAAGAAAAAGGGGGATATTTCACTCTAATTGTTTTGATGATTATTTTCATCTATGTAAATATCCTTCATCATTATCGATTGGGGTTATTATGATACAATAAAATCTTCCATATTGTATCGAATGAGTTATGTTTGACTGTGGATGTTCTATTTTTATACCATTCATGGTTTGCGGATAAATTATTGACATTTCGTATGCTAGTTTGAATACGAATGTTTATGTTATGTTTAAAACATTTCATATGAGGAATGAATTGGACTTAGTAAGCGACGGGTGGAGCCCTCTATAGCTCCTCGATGCATCGGTAGGTCTCAATAGACAAACTAGTGTCTTTGCACAAGGCCTTGAAAAAATCTTATTTGTAGTCTTGGCACAACGCCTTGGCTATGTGGTTATGATAGTCAAGCATTATGCATTCCATTATTATGAAAGTGGTTTCCAATATTACATGTGAATATTTGATTAGTAGAATATCCATGTGAATAAGTAAATGGAATTATTTCATTTTATTTTTCCCATACTATGTTGAAGTATAACTTTAAAAAGATTTTGTTTTAGTTATACATTGCCTTAATTGTTTATTATTATTTATGAAAGTTTCTGCTATATTGTTATCCTTACTGGGCATTTGAGCTCACCCCTTTTCTGTGTTTTATTTTTTCCAGGATGTGAAGAAGTAATTTATGAATGACCTATAGGGATAGTATTAGGGGATAAGAGTGTGGACTATGGAGACTATATTGTTTTAGTTTTCACTCTATGATTTAATGTAAACTTTATAAACGTATCTAGTTATTCCAAGGATACTAAACTAATCAGTCTTTCGAGACTTGATCTTTCTTGTGATCATGCCAATGTTATGTAATAATGCACCGACTCTGGGTGAATGGGGTCGGGGCGTTACACCATTCCCCAGTGGAAGTGTAATTATATCATGATTCATTTTGTGATAGGTTTATCAAGGTCACATTGAGGGAATAATGTAGTTTGGGTTGTAGTTGAATGACTCACGAAGGTTGCACTTTTCTGTCCAATCAAGGAAACCATTATTGGACACTCGGTTTATTTTTTGTGTATGGAAGGGTCTATAGATGTATTTGGGTATACAAGTAATTCTGAGTATAGCTTACCATCCCATGACAGATAGCCAGTCCGAGATCATAATTCAGGTGTTGGAGGACCTACATCAAGCATGTGTTATGTATTTTAGGGGGACTTAGGAGGGAAATCCCCCTAGCGAGGTTTGCCAATAATAACAGTTTTAGGCGAAGATTCTGATGGCACCTTATGAGTCTTTGTATGGTAGGACATGTCGATCACCCCTATATTGGATGGAGGCAAGAGAGGTAACTATTCTGGGGCCTCATCTTTTATAGAGACCACTGAGCATTTGGAGGTGATTAGGAAGAGGATGGCTACTCCCCAGTCTTGGAAGAAATCTTATGTTGATCGATGAAGACAAACTCTAGAGTTCGAGGTCAGAGACCTGGTTTTATTACATGTCACACAGAGGATTGGACACAAGAGTATTAGGATATAAGGAATTATTTCACTGAGATATGCGATTTTGTTTGTGGTTTTGGAGATAGTGGGTCTGATTACCTATCAGTTTCAGTTACCTCAGAGGTACCAGGTTATGCACGATGTCTTCCTTGTTTCTTAGATACAACAATACTTTGAGACCTGTCTCAGGTTTTTCAACATGATGAGGTTGATTCATAGGTGGAAGAATCCTCTGAGAAGCACCCTATAATGATTTTGGATCGCAACATGAATGTTCTCCATAGTCGGTCGGTTCCTCTGGTATGGGTGCTATGGAATCACGGGCGAGTACAAGACTAGACTTGTGAGATGGATGCCGATGTACAATCATAGTGTCTAGAGTTGTTTGAAGTTTCCTCTTCACCACCCTTGGAAGGGAAATTCAGGGATGAATTTCTTTCAGGTGGATGTTTGTAAGAACCCAAATCTTCATTTCAGGTATGGGTCTCTATTTTTGATTGTTTTTTAAGAAAAAAGGCAATTTTGAAATTTTCTAAGTACACGCCATGTACTCTTGAGAGTACATGTCCTGTACACGTATGACACATGTAGCATTATATTGGCCATGTAACAGCCAAGTACATGGATGTGTAGGTGATTGGGAAGACTGCCTAAAGCAGGGGCTGGTCGAGGCAAGTACAAGGCGTGTACATTAAATGAACACGCCATGTACTTTTATTTTTATTTGTTTTTTCAGACTGGGGTCACGTCTCATATGAATAACTCTCTTTTTCTCTTTGTGTTTCATATAGGAGAGTGATAAATGGCTTATGATCTTAGAGATCCTCCCATTCCTCCATTCGGGCTCCGATTGAGATGCCCGCTAGGTGCGTTGGATTCCCACCGGTGAGTTCATTCATCCCTTAGAACCACTCATTTGGATTTGTCCAGTATCATGAGTTATCATGGTTTGAAATTTTTTACCATTTTTATATATCTACGTCATTCTAGGCTTATTCAAGGGATGATGTTCAAGATAGTTCGTTTTACAACATTAATGTAGGTGTTTTGTGCCATTCCTTGGTTTTATGGGATTTTATATGCTAAAAGTGATGAATAACCATGTCTAGGTTATTGTTTGTTTTGGATTTTAACCCTTTTTAATACCTATTATGGTTTTTTTGATAGATAAAGGGTTATTTTTTATACATAAGGATTATTACCTTGATTATGGATCTGTTTCCCATGTTTTATTGGTAATGGTCGTTTGGTCTAGAAAAAACATTTGGCTTCTTTTTTTCAACCTAGTGTTGTTAGGATGGAGTTGTTGTTTTATGAGATGCATGTGTTTCACATTGTGAATTTATGACCAAGGGGAATTGACAGTGTGAGATTCTTGATGTAGCGTTATTTATTTATGAACTATTGTTATTGTTGACTAGAGGTATTGACTATGAGAGATGATTTAGGGTCATTGACAAGAGGTTTTGGACTATGAGAGATACCCAAAGGGTAATTAATAAATGATTGTTGGACCACATAGACTTAACTATGATAAATTCTAGAGGTCATTATATTTTATTTTTGATATATATAGCAAGGGGGTATCGACCATGTGAGCTACCAAGGTGGTCATTGTAAATGATTAGCGCTATGTGGGACCAAAGGCGTTAGACTGTGTGATATTTCCTAGAGGTTCATTATTTATTGATTTGATGATATGTTAATCTAGAGGAGTTAGACTATGATAAATTTCCCATAGTGTTTCTTATGAACGATTGAATGATTGTGATGATTTTGGAATGACAATGAAAAATCTTAGATTCCGTCTTACTTGTTTGAGAGATTGTCTTTTGAGGCATCTATTTTTCTATTGTACATAGGGGATAAAAATATTAGACTATATCCTAAAGTAAAATTATTAAGGTGTTTGAAAAGTTTATAAATAAAAACTAATTTAAATTTAAATTTTGGATTGTTTCCTTTTGGGTGCTTCCTTGATTATTGCTTCATTTAGCATATTGTCTACTCTATATATTCAATGATAGTTAGGCACATATCTTTTGGTGGTTTCTTACTGGGATTCATCTCACAGACTATTTGAGTTGGGATTTTGGTCCAAAATATATTATATGTTCATAGGTATAGATAAAGGAAAGAACCCTTCTTCTCTAGGTACGTGATTGTTGTCAGATATGGAGATCATGGACCAAGCTGAGGTTTGCGATGCTATTAGAGTTCACTATTTTCAGTACACTGGTTTTACTATTGTATTTCCACCATTGTTACTTGTTTGTATTATTTCCTAGATTCATTTTTCATGCATAATTTATTTATATATGCTTCAGTTTTTATATAATTTATCATCTACTATTTACTTCAGTTGTATTGTTTTATTGCTTCCGCTACTGGTTACTATTTGTTTCATTAGTGTTACTCTTCCAATGAGAGCATAGTTTCCGCACTATCACACCCAAGCCCCTCGCTACTAGTTTATATCCTCTATTTTTCATTGAAACTCCCTTGAGGCCATGTGACCAACTAGGTATGGGGTTCCTTTGGGTGGAACCTCGAATTGAGACATTGAAAATTATACAGGTAATTGGGAGACTACATGGCATGTACTATCCAGCTACAAACCATGTACCTCTATTGTCATGTATCTAGGTCACATGCTTGGGGCATTGGCTTGTTGACTCTGGCTGACTATATGGTGTGTAAAAGCTAGCTACATGTCATGTATCATCTGTTCATGTTCCCAAGTTGCTCACTTGGGTCGTCGATGTTTATCATGGAAAGATCACATGGCAAGTATAGGCCATCCAAATTCCATGTTGTCTGAATGTCGCATGCTCGTCAAAATTTCCAAATGAATAGTTGTGTTCTTTGGTGACCTACTACATGAGGTGTATTGTCATCTACATGTCATGTATCTCTAATTTTGTGTTTCTAGATAAAAATATTCAGGACTCTGCGTGTATTGAAAACACGAGATTTGATAAACTACACATTGTGTAGACCACATACATGTCGTGTATATCATAGATTCTGCAGTTTTTATTGTATCATATGGTTTTATCTTGTATAATGACTACACAAATTTCAGTATTTACATCGTTAAACTATGTTGACTGCATAGAATTTACATCTTATACACATTGTGTAATCTAACAATCTTGTTCCATGATGGCTATTCAATACATGACGTACATTGGGTATAATAACTGCATGAAATTTCATGTATCATGTGGCATGGTCAAGTGCAACATACTAAGGTACACACAATATACTCCAACTACACGCCATGTGACCCTACCTTATTGGCCATAAAATTAAAAATTCTACATGGAATCTCTATTTTTTATTCATCTATCCATAGAACATTATGAAAATGAAACAATAAAAAAACATGAATAATATATCGATAATAAGTTAATTTAAAATAGATTAAAGAATTAAATATATGAAATGAAAATTCAACCATGATTGTGTATGTATCAACCATAAAATAAATAATTATAAATTTAAATGTGACCCATCTGATACAACTTTTTTTATGGGTGAAACAAAATCATGCAGTGGTGGGAGATATATTAAAATTTCATTTAATTTTGAGTTTCCTGATTCCTCAAGAGAGTATATTTCATGTCAAATATATAATTAATTTATTTAATATCAGATGAAACAAATACCTTGATGTACAATATTTCTTCGATATGGATGTTGATCATACGAAAATACCCTTTTAAATTTCTATTGTTGTGTTGTGATGATCAAATGATAGAATCCCTCTAGCGTTGATCCACACATGCTCCTCGGATTTCAAACCAATGAAAATTGATCTTTTAGTGCAATCATAGAGAATTTATTACCTTATGTTATTTTTTTTATCACACATCCATGATTCTTGAAAGAATCTATCTTTTGTTTCCCATTATTGAAAGTGAGAGAGAACGTTAGGTGTCAATTGAGAATTCATTATGTACAAAAATTATCTAGTTTTGATTTTGGATGCAATACACAATATGCATAACCATCTTTATATAAAGTGAGGGTTTTGGTTTTAATATTATTTAATGTCATGTCAACCCTTAGATAATTTTATTATATTTATAAAAACCCATTCCACGTAGTAGTAATAATAATAATAATAAGAATAATAATAATAATAATCTTATTTTGTGGAGAATGTAAACGTGAACAATAAAAAATATTATTTAATCATTTTTTAATTATCATTTGTCATTGGAATCGATCTTGGTCTTTTAAAACACCTCTATAATTTACTTAAGTCTAAAATAACTATTTAATTTAAATATTTAATTCCTCAAAAAACATTTTCAATTGATAAATGTTAATAAAATTTCCCTCGGTATTGAGAATGATAATTATTCCACTAATTGAATTCAAATAGAATTTAATCTAGATCGTTGGAAACACTTACTGTGTGGACCTCTAGGATTATTTCTAATTGGCATTAGGTGGGTTTTCCTAAAGTCCAAGATTACTGTCTAGTAACAATTCAGGGAATCTAATAAAAAGAACTTAATTTCGAAATGATGACAACCAGATATGAATGTTCATTGTGTAATATAATCTCTTTATCATAATATCTCATCAAGAAGGTGTCAGGTCTTTATCACCAACCTATATGATTGATATGTCTTTCTTTAAATTTATAAAATAAACTAGTTGTTACACCATAACCATGGAAATTAGGGAAATAGTTATACTAAAATCAACGGTATAAGATATCATCTACCATAAAGATAGAAGGGACTAATCTTTCCTCAACTTATCAATAAATTAAATGTCAATCATGACACACCTAACATATCCAACCACACCATGAACATGGGGCGTCATATATTTCTTTATAAGATCTAACTGTGTGAATCATGCAATTAATTAATGATAATATTAATGTCTAAGGACCGTTACAGACCCTCACAGATAGGAATATTTGGTGACACCAAAATATACAGAATTCCTACAAGTGGATATGTTATCATAATATCATGTAGTGAAGATTACCAAGTGCAAACTTCACGAGAATAAGACCCATCCTCTTACAAGGACTCACACATGATAGTCCATGTACTATGTTTCCCATCACAGTATTATATCCAACTACATAAAATTATATAAAAATATTTTCATAGTACTCCAAGGTTCTCATTATTTGGAGAAACTACTTTGACTATATTAATTAAATGTATATTTTAAGACATTATTACATTAGTGTAATGCAGAATAATGAAAAAAATGTAATTAGAAGTTTTATTAATATTCAATACATCAAATATGTATGTAATCAAATTTCAATATTTGGTCCTAAGACACAAACTCCAATAAAAAAATTTTTTCAATAGGATATATTTATTATTAATGCAATATAGTCACATCTAAAAAATTTATCATATGAAAAAATTTTCATAATCATGTCCACAATATGTGAGATCATGATTATAAAAAATATATTATAAAATAACCAAATATGATTAATTAAATCATATTAAATACCAATTATATTATTACCCAAAAAATTTCACAATTATGTTCAAGGAAGGTGGGTTCATAATAAAATAAAATATATAAAAAATTATATTTACACATATATGATAAATTAATACATATATAATTATAAAAATCATCGTATACCATGTTTTTCTTAACCAGGGAGGTGATAGACGAGTTCATAATTAAAAAATATATTTAAGAAATATATATACAAATATGTTTAATTAAACCATGTATTTGTAAATGGAATAATTTCAAAGATTCTATATAATAAGAAAATATTTAAAAAAATTAATAAAGAAAATATTTCAAGACATTATACCCATGTCAAAAAATAAGATTAAAAATATTGGAAATAAATTAAATGAAATTAAAATATGTATTGACATCCATAAAAATAAACAATATATATATATATATATTTGTATATAAGTAAAAACCATCATGAATTGTGTGTCAATATAAAAAAAAATAGGGAAACCAAATTTTGTAAAAAAAATATAAAATATAGATTAAGGGTTTTAATAAAAGAAATGGGGATAAAATTTTTTACAATCACTATTATGATGTGCAACAAAATAGAAAATAAAATATGTATATAAATAGCTTATTGTTACAATACTTATAATTAATTTTCCTAAACCTATAATTCATGATTTTTATCAAAAACAAAAAAGTATTGAAATAATATATATATATATATATATATATATATATTATTTTCACTACATGATATGTGACACATGGTATAATAGGTTTTAATTATAATAAATTAATTTATGTCTCTTCACAATCATGATTATCAAAAAAAATCCACCAAATTAGAAGAATCAAATAAAAAACAATCTTACATTATATAGGATTATTTGATGGATTTGATACCAATTGTTAGAAAATTATATTAGGGACTGACTAAAATAAATAAAGTATTCAAAATATAATATTATCATTTTTTATAATTAAAATGATACACAATAATAACATTGTATACCTATCATTTGTGTATTTGATTGATATATCCAATACTATAATGGTTTGTTTAAGACTTTTTATAACGGTAGATGAGGTCAAATCAATGATGCTTTTTCTTAAAAAATATTACAAATTTAATTGAAAGACATTAAAATGAAAGTGTTCCAAATAATCTCTCTCTAGAAGGAGTTTCAAAATGTGTCACAAAGAAACCACACCATATCAACTGATGGATGTAGAAATGATTTAAATAGGAAATAATATATTAGAATAGAGACATTTCATTGACTATTATAAATGATCCAACCCCTCATGAATCACATTATTCAAGAATTATATAATAAATATCATGGAATGTGTGGAATATAGAGAATTAATACCTTAATTAATGAATAGGTGGAATCCAAAACTTCCATTAATTTATGTGTTAAATTGATACATTTAATAGATACATTAATGTAATGTTATCACATTATCTATTTAATGAAATCCAAAATCTTTTTATAAAAGGTTATTCATTAGGAAGCCCATTGTGATTGTGGCCACCAATGTTATATGGAGTTTTAAGGTAGAGTAATTTCCCCAATATCATATCTCAATATTGGAAAAAATTCATTCTTATACAATGCAACTAATTTTTCTTATTCCTACAATGACCCCCCCTTTTTTCAGTATATAATTTGTTGTTACATAAAAATTTTTATTCCCCATGTACCATATAGAAATATGTAACATATCATTGAAAACCCATATATAAGAATGTATGTCCCACCTTCACTTTCACACTATACCAATATCCCTAAAACATAATGTCATATGTTGTGGATCTCTGATACCCCAATATAGGTCATAATACCCATTCGTAAAAGCAAGTCACAACCAGAACCATAATCATAGTCGCATCACAATCCCATCACATAATCTCATAGTAAAATAGGGGCAGTATAGTCTATATAATTACACATTGCACCTTAAGTCATTACAACCTATGTATAAAGTCATGAGTAATAACTGTAATTCATCACAATCTATGTACACTTATATACTATACCTTAAGTTTCTACCACCTACATATACTTGCATGTCATTAGTATGATCCACTAAAAATACTATGAGTATGAATACTTTAATAGAAGGCTATTATAACCCAAATGTTCACACATACCATTCCACATCTAAAAGATAGAGGGGGTAGTCATTCATCTGTATCTACAACAACATATATGTTGGCAATACATTTGGAACTCGAGGCCAAAGAATGAGTGTTGTTCATGTTATCCAACTTGAGTAGCACACCATTGTTCTAAGAAAAACTATCCATCCTAAGACATGAAATATAAATATTGTTTCACATGGAAACACAACTGATAGAAATAACCATTAGGGAGTCAATACTATTCTAAGAACAAAGAGCATCAAGGTTCATTAATATAAATTATCATTTTTATTAAATAATCACTAACTATTTTTAATCATTCAATAATATATTATTGGCATTTTAATTCCATGGATTCATATTATCTTTCCAATCATTATGTACCCCCATGAGATAAAATACTCATCCCCCCTTCCTCTATATATTAACCCACACTTCCACCTTTACTACATCAATAGGAAAAACCATACCATCATCATAAACAAATCAATAACCTTCTCATGCATGGCAGTTGAAAAAATACATTAGCGATGTGGAATTACCAACAGCCTAAGAATATATAACAGTGGGTATAAAATATATTATTATTTTATTGCTCATTTCCTTTATTCAACTACAATTTTTCCTTGATTTAACTATTGTTTTTTCTAAAAACACATTAGAACCTCCTGGTTTGGTCAGTTTTCATATTGAACCAGGAAGTCTTCCCATTATTCCAACCAACTCAGGCGAAATTAATCACAGTTCAGTAACCTAATTAGCTACTCAATCAAGATCGGACCAAACTAGTCTCCAACCGATGATCTGATTAGATAGGTCATGTGGCCTAATCCAGTTTTCAAAGCACTAATTTCATGACTCTCATTCATTTAATTGTTTCTATTTTTTCAAAAAGGAGCGTAATAGTTTGTCTCATTGTATAGAAACTCGGGGCCTTTTTCAAGATCCAAATGTCTAGTTGGGTCAATTTTTCAGCAGTCTGAATATCCTTGTATTACATTATCTTCGATATTTTATTCTATTAATCATATTTTGCTTCAAAAAAGTGGAATTGTTGGGAAACTGGTTGATTAATGGAATTTACAAATTGGGTTTATAACATCATCAAATGTTGTACATGAAGATGACGAAGTAAAACTTATCAATCAAAATAGTACATAAGAAAAGATAAATAACACGAGTATATGGATTGTTGAAATCGAACACCAATTCCATTAACATGTAACTGTATTTTTAGAGTACAAATGGCCTGATCCAATAGTCAAAATTAATTCCTACGATTAAGATCCAATGGTGGGAATAAAAATGGTTTTTTCTATATAATGATTCTTATTGAGGATTAAATAGACCTCCTTATTTATGATTTTATGACATCCAAACAGTAAATAATAATTTATAACACTCCTCAATGGATGTCATAATCCCTTGGAATCAAATAAAAATATTCACTTAAAAAAACCTTGTTGGAAAAATAAGTGAAGCCATATTAACATGATTCCATGTTATATTGTCTCATTAAAAAACATATCATAAAACCAAGTGTGAAAAAATGATGAAGGGAAAAAGAGTATATCATTCCCATCTTCCTGTCATAAAATTATGATATACTTATTAGTCTTTGTATTCCATTATTATAAATCTATTTAAAAAATGTTGAAGTTGGAAATGCCTTTGTGAAAAAATCTATGAGATTTCCACAAGACCTTATTCATAGGATATCTATCTCACCATTATTTTGATGTTCATGAGTGAATAATAAATTTAGTGAGATATGCTTTGTTTGGTCACCTTTTAAATACATGCCTTTCAAATGTTCTATGAAAGCATCATTGTCTTCATGTAAAATGGTGGGAATATTATTATTTATATGTAATCCAAAATTACATATAATATGATTAATCACTATTATCATCCAAACACATTCCCAACTAGATTCATGAATAGAAATCAACTAAAAATTGTTTGAAGAAGTCATAGAAATGGTTTGTTTTATAGAATTACATGAAATAACAATTCTACCATATGTAAACACATATACAGTTTGAGATCATTCTTTTTCCATATCACACAAGTAACAACATAACATAACCAACTAAATTTGGTTCAGAACATTTTGGATAATGTAACCCCCAATCGATGAACACTTAAAGATATCTAAATACATGATTGATACTATTCCAATTCCAATGAGTAGGAGAAGAACTATACCTTGCCAATAAATTTTCTAAAAAAGATATATCTATTCTTGTATTATTTTCAAGTTACATCACTATTTTAATAGCACACAGATATGGTACTTCCGGAAAATTAGTTCTTTATTAACCTCTTATGATTTAAATGTATATTTATCTCGATCAAGAGAGCGTATAACCATTATAGTACTTAATAGATGGTAATCATTCATATTAAAAAACTATAGGAATTTACCTATATATCAGGATTGATAAACAAAAATTACATCCATAAGATGTTCAATTTGTAATCCACAACATAACTTTGTCTTACCAAAGTCTTTTATTTCTAATTATTTCATCAAATATTTTACTATCTTAGAAATTTCATCATTAGTCTGAATAATGTTTAAATCATCAACATATACTATAATAATCACAAATTCAGATTAAGTTTTCTTAATGAAGTCAGATGAAAATATTGGATCATTTTTATAACCTTCATCAGATATTTACCCATACAGTTATACTACATATTCCCTGACTGATTGAATCTATATAATGATTTATTCAACTTAACTGAAAAATGTTCTAAATATCCAAGATATTTTTTATGATAATTGAATCCTTCTACGATATTCATGTAAACATCATTATCAATATCACAATAAATATATGAAGTCACAACATCCACCAGGAATAATTTATTTTTCTTATGTAAAAAAATGTCATGAGATGCTGAAAGGTTTTTATATCATTTACAGGAGAGCATGTTTTATCATTATCAATATCCGGTTTTTGTGACAAGCCTTGAGAAAATATTCATGATTCATATCTCACAGCTTCATTAGTTTTATTTTTTCTCCCAAATACCCATTAGTATCAAATAATCTTGATCCCTTCATAAGTTTTCATGATCAATGTAAAAAAAAACCTCATTTTGCAAGTGATTCTATCCCACAGATTGATTTGTGACTTTAAATTGATCCTAATATAGCCTTTAGTGACATTCATTTAATGTTGTAGGTCCTTAATAATCATCCAAAATTTCAAGGAATAAATTGTAAAATTTTTTTTATCAACAATGGTCTCGTCTCATTTCCAAAATCTTCTAGTATTAGTTATATTTATTGAAATTTCCTCGTGATCATGATCATGTACTTATGGTACAATTATATTCTTTTCAGTTTCATTCATCTCATCAAGAAACATTGTTTTTTCCCCTTTCAATAATATGGATTTTTAAATTTTGAGCCAAGTGGTCTCCTATGCTTTAGGTGTCAATAGGAATAATTTTTGGGAATACCATCATATTTTCTTTTCAAGACATATATCCTTATTGGTGATTCATGAAAAGTATATATGATTTTGTAAAACATTTTGAATCATTGAAGGCACCAAGAAATAGATTTAAAAAAAATCATATTACTGATATTTTTAACTTGATGTTCACTCATATTAATGATGTTTCCTTCCATGATATTTGATTTGAAGCCGATTAATTTCTCCCTTGGGTGTTAGAAATAATTTTCATCAAAATGACAATCATAAAATCGGGTTTTGAGTAAATCTCAAGTCATAATATAAACATATTTAATAATAAAGGGAGATATGAAACCAACATATATTCCCAATATCCATTGGGGTATCATTTTTTTCATTTAGGGGGTGCTTCAAGTATATATACATCACAACCAAAAATCCTTAAATGATAAAATTTTGGTTCATGGAAACAAGCTAATTGAGAAGGGGAATAATCATGATTGCCTAATGGAATTATTTAAAGATGTTTCATTGCTTGAAAAAAAGCATGTCCCCATGCTAAACTGGGTAATTTAATTTTCATATGTAGGATTCAAGCGATAAGTTGTAATCACATTATAAGTGATTCACCTATACCATTTTGGGTATGAACATGAGCTACAGGATGTTCAACACTAATTCCAAATGACATGCAATAACTCTCAAAATAATGTGTTGAATATTCCCCAGCATTATCAAACTTAATATGCTTGATTGAATAATCTAGGAATTGTTCCCTTAACCTTATTATTTTGGAATGAAATTTCACAAATGTTTGGTTGTGAGTGGATAATAATACACCTGAGATCATCTAGGTAACGCGTTAATAATGATAATAAAATATCTGAATGGATGAATGGTGGTTGAATTGTTCCACATATATCACCAATAATTTGGCCTATGAACATCGGGTATTCAGTCCTGATCATTGATGGTGGTGGTCTTATGATTTTTTTCCCTTGAGAACAAGTAGTTCATGAGAAATCATGGGGTGTAAGACCCCTTTTATGAACCAATGGATGACCATACATACATTTAATAATTTTACTCATCATTATTGATCTAGGATGACCCAAATTTTCATGTCAAACAATCAATGTTCCATAGTCAATAAACATATGGTTTACCATGTTTGATTCGACTGAAAAAATATTGAAAAAGTAAAATCCAAATGGAGGTCTTGAATGCTTCTCATGAATCAATTTGGGATCATTATTAATGTTTTTTATATTGAGGTATTCAACCCCTAAATCATCCATTTTCTTGATATGATATCCATTATAACGAATATATTTATAACATAGTAAACTGTGTTGATACATGGGAGAAAAAAGCATTATTTAGCATAATTTGTTTCCCCACCAGTTCAAGATCCCATGTCTGGATGAATCAAAAATTTCTGAAGGAATTTGAATTATCATTATCGAACAAGTAAAATCATGAATTAAGACATTGAATGGTATTTGAAGACCCGGAATGCCTCAGATTGGTGTTTTGGGATAATTAATGATGCTCATGAGGTATCATAATTACTTGAATGGTATTCAAAGGCCTTGGGTAATGTTTTTCTATTTTTTGAGTATTTTTTGAAAGGGTGAACAGTTTGGTGTTTATGGTATAGGAGAACCCACAAGACACCTTAATTCTCAAGAGGTTTTTATTTATTTTTTAACTAATCATGGTTGATTCCAGTTGTTAGATCATGGTTTGGGTAAATCATGTGATGCAGAGGGTGAGATCATTTGAAGATGAGGAGGGATTGAGACATGGTACACAGGTTGTGCACGGTTTCTAACAAACCATGCACCTTACTATAAAAGGGAGATAGTACTGACAACATGGTTAGAACATTGTTTTTCAAACCATTCTTCCTAACAATATGAGACTTTGGTGATGGATAATAGAGTTTGCATGATTGAAACTCATTTTTGAAAACTATGAGACTACACATAATTTCATTAAAATGGTATTTTTATCATTTTCCCATCTAGGATTTCTTTTCACCCCTCCCCTTTCTATTTATCTAATGCACACAAACCATAATAGGGTTCTTCAACATTCCTACCTTCTTCAAGCCTCTCCATATAGGTGTTCTGGAGGAGTTTCTTTAGAATATTTAGGTAATATCTATCTTCTAGTCACCCCCTTATTATTCCACTTCTTTCCATCAAATTTTGAGGTTAATTATTTAGGATTTTGTTTTTATTCCACTTAAGCAAGGAGGAATAATCTATTTTTCATGGGTCTTTTGGTCGACATGAGTAGAAGAGATCCTGAGATAGATTCTTCACTTCATTTCATGGAATTTTATTAAGGTATGTGATCATGATGAATTTTATTAGGATGTTTCAAGAAAATTAATTTATATTTTTGTTAATTTGGTATCGCATCTCTAGGATTTAGAGGGAAGTGGTCTCAATGTTCTATTTTGGACCTTCCATGGTGTTTTCTTGATGTTACAATAAGAGGTGAGCATCGAATGTGTTTTCTGAGATTATTCCATGTGGTGTTTGAGTTAATTAATTAATTATAATTTTTATAATTAATAAATTTTTATTTTTTGGCATGATATTATGGTATGGGGGATCTATATGATCCTAGTTGGGTGATGAGGGGTTAGGGTGAGACTTGGATAATCATTGAAAAGGCTTACATTATTTGAAAATGGTTTGGAAAAATTTTCTAATGAGGTAGGTGGTCTAAGAGGTTTACCCATAGTCTTAATATCTGTTTTACTTGTAAAATGTTGTGTATGTTATAGATCCTATGTGTGATACACTTTCTACCATGGTTAAGAATTTTTTTATATTTAAATTGTTACCTTGTACCTCCCACGAGTTCCGTTAGATTTGTGGTGATGTGGATCAGACCTATGGTCATCCAATGAGGTGTGCCAACCATTAGAAGTGGAATGTTTTATGCGTTTAATTTTTATGAAAATTCATTTGAGGCCCTTAAAATGGTTAAGTGTGTGCATTGGGTTTTAAATTTTGTTATATGAAAATGGGAAAATTTATGTTTTGAAAAGAATATTGTTAAAAAATGTGGTGTTGGTCTCAAGGTGAACATAAATGGATTTTTGGTGGATTTTAAAGGTTGATTTAGAAATGGGAGTGTGGTGACTCCTAAATGAATTTCATGGAAGATGATGGTCTTGGATCTTGTTTGGTTTCCAATGGCGAAATTCCCCTGTTTTTAAGGTTGGTTTCAAAATATTAATGAAAATTTTCCATATTGGGTTTTATGACATCTGAAAGAGGCGTTGGATTTTATTGATCAATGTGCTGGTTTAAAGGTAATTTGGGACCATCATAAAACTTTTCATTTAGAAATGAAATGTGAATGGTTTAAAAGTTTTTGTTTGATTGAAAAAGTTATTTATGAATGTTTAATAAATGTTAACTTCAAGATATTATGAATTGGTTTGATTGTTAATTTGGGTTTATGTGATAGAAGTAATGGACTATGGTAATGTTGTATAAACTAAAAATTATTGATAATGGAATGTTTGGGGATGGTTGGGAATGAAGTTTTGAATCTTGGTTGGATTCATGGATTAATGATTCCTATTATCTGACCTGTGACAAATGGTTTAGGTGTTGGACTGATGCTTCAGGCATAAGTATTTAATAAATGATGGAATGGTAAGGGTGTTGGATATATGCTCCTGGCACTGGGAGTATACTATGGATATGGTGTCAGGATGAGGTTCTGGACACTTATAGTATACCTGTGGTTTATAATCCATACCAAGGCTCTAGGAAATTTTTTAATACCAAGTGAAATAAGATGTTGGACTAATGATCCTCATCCTTGGGATAGGCCATATTGAGGCTCTAGGTACCACCAATGTTATGTATGGATGGCTGCTGGACTAAGGCTACGAGCCCTACTATTATGTTGAATAATGGGATTAGTATATAAGAGCCTCATTAGTCATATTCATAGTTTGTTATATGGTTAGGTGCATGATAGAGGTTCCAGACACAAATTTTATTGATATTTGTCTTTGAATCATATGTTAGATTGATTTTCTAGGAACCAATTTCATTGTTAAATGATGCAGGTACCATGGATTCATGTTTTATGCCTCCCTAGGTTTAGTGAATAGTAAAAAATCCATTTTGGTTTAGTTATGATGTATCACTATGTTACTCTTTATATGTGTGGTTTAATTTGTTGCTGGTTTGGTTGGTCGGGGTGTCTCTTGGGAACAGTAGGGCCAGTGGGTAGTTGATGAGCTGTTGTGTCCCTTTGATTGAATCACTTTTATTATTATTTATTTATTTCAATACCCATATGAATGAACTAATTATCTTACTAGTATATTATTTAAACACCTTGTGTGGTGGCCTACTGACTTGTACTCACACCCAAATCAGATCTTCATTACATTTGGGTACCATGGGAAGCCCTTACAAGTTTATTGGTGGCATAGTTTCGGGCCAAGTCCTGCATGAGTAGTGTTTGGTCAAGAAGGACTACTTAATGTGTTTATGTTACTATATGCATGTGTCTTGGTGATGCAACATAGCCTATTTTATTTCTTTTATTTTTTATATTATGTTATTGGCCCAGTGGGTTGTAGGTTGCTTGTATGACATGGGCATTCAAAAATTTATTGCATTTCATTTTATTATATCATGTTCCACTTTATTTATTATTTTTTCTTACTTCATGTGTATGATATTTGGTTATTTACTTATGGTTGTGAACTATTATATGGTGGTATAGTCTCCTTATAGTTTCACTTTAAACCCCTGAACCTAGTTGGTATCTAATGGAATATGAGGAGGCATGCTTGAGGTTATGTGGAAAACCGGATCAGAGCAAAGTTTCTGGGTATCTCAGGTTGGTACCTAACAAAGGGGTATCATATGGTTCCACCTTTCTTCATTTTACTATTTGTGGTTTGGTAGACAATATATTATGAATGTTCCAGAGGTTGATATGGATATCGAGATGGTTCATCGCAACCACCTGTACCAGTAGGGAGTCCAAGTTACTAGGGGATGGTATTGTTGTTCAAGTTTGAGACATTATAGTTGTATATGTTTTTCACTTTGAGTGGTGAACATGTTATTTGTATTGATGGTTTATGATGAATTCGAGGACTTAGATCATTGGCAGTAGGCTTGTGACCTAGTTTTTACTCTTACATAATAGAAGCAAGATTCATCTAAGGCATCATGCTATGCACATAGGATCCACATGTTATAAGTATACTAGGCTGTGATTTTAAGGATTTTCTCGTGGTGTTAGGATAATTGGATATATGGTGAGGTGCATGGAGGGGAGGATGAGGTGTGGTCCTCGTGTAAGGTTGGTTCAGTGACCATGGTGGGTTGGTGTGGTATAATTTTATAGTTTTTGACCCTTATGGGTGGTTTTGGTGTGTGTTCGGTAGTATTTGCGAGTCCTATTTGGAGATGTATGAAGTTCTGATGATCAAATAGGATGGGGGCTCTAGTGTGGATAGTTAGTTGGTATATGAAAGCTTGTGGTAAGGGTTCGAAAATGAGAGGGTTTTTATATTTCTGATGTTGTGGGATGATAGGAAGGGTGCAAGTTTGATACCCCATGAGTTGTGGCCTTTTGTGAGTTGGCATGGATATAGGTGGTTGGAACTTGTGACTAAACTAGTGAATTGATTGGTAGGGCTAGGTGGTTGAAGTAACGGTCTCTTTACATTAATCTAGTTGCGAGTTGATATTTTGTTACTTTCGCGGGTGACCGGTGAGTGTGGTTGACAGGGTTATATATGCTTTGGGTGTCGGGGGCACATGTTGATGTTTCATACTCTTTAAAATGGCACATGAAGGATGTATCCTAGTATGGTTTTTTTGAATGTGGGATGACTCTGGTTTTGAGAAATAGAAACTTCCATTCTAGTGGTATAACCTTTTGGATGGTTTCTGAAGTTATGGGTTTATAGGGTGCTTATTCAAGTAATGTATGTGAAAATGATTGTTCCTGGTGGTCATGATATGGATCAAGAACACAAGTGGTTCTTGAGGAAATGTGTTTTTATATGCACATGTCCTTTTTTAGTGGCGACCATGCATGTGATTTTTTTTGTAAGGGGCACATGGAGGTGTGTGTTTTTCATCAAATGGTAAGTTCTTGGAATGTTATTGTTTTGGTAGCATATGTGGATATGGGGGAAGCATTGAATAGGTGCCTAACCCGGATAGCTCTGGATTTGTCTCTAGGAATATAGTGAGAGAAAACCTGGCCTAATTGGAATGTTGATTGATGCTTGGATTTGAGCAGTTGATTATGTGGTTTAGCTCATGAGTGTCTATTGGTTTCAGAAATCACCAAGGGTACTCTGTGATGGGTGAGTTATGTATGAGAGGTAGGAATGGTTAGTGATTTGGTGTTTTAAACATATTTTTTGTAATGTTTAACTCATGGGAGTCGAAATCAGGTTTTTTAGATTGGTCACACAAGAGAATGTAACTGTTAGGCATTAATGAGATCTTGGAGGCACAAGAGTGTGGTGGTGTGTTGTGTTGTTTGGTTTGGGGATCATATGTCATGAGAGCACACAGCTGAGGTTCTTGAGTAAATTAGTTAGATATGAGTATACTGAGGAATAATGTGAATGTGATGAGAAACTTACTAGAAGTGAGGTATCAGACATTTGGTGGTTTGATATGTCTCTACAGGTACTGGTGACTTTGGAAATAGATGTGTGGAGGTGGTGTTCATCGGTGATATCTTGGCATACTCTTGGTCGTGTCAACCATGTCCAATATCATAAGATCATCTATGGATCTATAAGAGGGTAATGGATATAGTCTTAGCTACCCTAAAGTCCTTGGGTTGAATATGCGTCCTCTTAGAGGTTATTCTCATGGAGTAATTAAGGTGGATTCATTTGAATAATGTTTTTCTCTTACCATAGTTTTTTAATTTTCCATAAATTTTAATTTCTTCTCTTTTTTACTGAAACATACCTAGATTTTGTAACTCATGGATGCTTTTTAATTTCCCAAAATATATATTTTTTTATCGTGACTTTACGATTTAAAAAAACTAGTATTTGTTCCCTATAATTTTCCAAATTTACTAAATGTTATGGCCCCACCATTTTATTGGATCATATACATTGCAATTTCCAAAAACAATCATGAGATGGCGATGAAACTCTTAGATCAAATAATAATAAAATTATAGCGATCATGAAAATTTGTCCTATCAAATATTGTCTGTGCACATCATCAACCATTTTTTCAAGTACCATATTTTATAAAAATATATCATGAATTCAATTAATTTTACATGAAGCAAGTATTTTCATAAAATATATGGTTTATATTGTTATCTCTCTCATTTTTTCTTAAATGC
This sequence comes from Viscum album, assembly GCA_963277665.1. Lineage (NCBI taxonomy): Eukaryota > Viridiplantae > Streptophyta > Magnoliopsida > Santalales > Viscaceae > Viscum > Viscum album. Next base: position 2,130,609,759 of record OY728119.1, read on the forward strand.
ATATTTCCCTTTCATTCTCTGCATTCCTATATTTTTTATTAAATTTCAATTTTAAAAAATTAAAATGATAATGTTTTTTAATTTTTTTATTGAATATCACAGTTAAAAAAATAAATATTATAGTCACTCTCCCAATAAATATAATTATGTTTTTATTTATTTTATTAAAAAATTTGAGATATATTTTAAACATTATTAAAAATTAATTTTAACAAATTAAGTAATAAAATCATAAAAAGACCAATAAAAGGTTATTAAAAATATATTTTCGTAACAATATAGTTTCGAATATCATAATTTTTTTTAACTCAATCACTAAATTAAATTTATACCTAAAAAATAAAATGTTCTATATATGAATAAAATTGAAGTTGGATACATTTTAATAGAAAAAAATATGTATAATGAATGTAAAAATATTACCGTTTTTTCATTTTGAAAAAAGTTATCCCAATTCATACATACTTTGATTTTAATAATTGGAAAAAATAGAATTAAAATACAAAAATCTACATTTTAAAATCATTTTCTAACAACAAAAATGATATTCTTAAAAGGTGAGATAAATTTCATAAATATATCATGTATTTTTTCTAAAAAGATTTGAAAATTATCCCACTCCTCGAGTGAGATAAAGTTTATATGAGTTTTGTTTTTTTATATATTACCTCAATAATTTTATCTAATCAATATCATGAAATTTATATTTTTTTATGAAGCACATGAAATAATAATACATTAATTTTATATTATCATACACTAGAAATATATTTTTCATTTTTAAAGGGTGTGACATGGCCCCCCAAATTTATCTAATTTTAAATATGAATTGATTTTATTTTATAAAAAATATAATTAATGATCAAATTTATATAATATTATGTTAAAAATAGTCCAGGAAGTGGAACTAAAAAACTAAAAATAAAATTCATAAACATGAAAATTCATGAAGCTAGGGATACTCAAACCCAAGACCTCCCCGACACCCCAGATGTCTCTTTGACACTAGGCTAAGCCCTATGGACAAATTATATAATATTTTTCATCAAAATAATATAATTTTATCAATATATATCATTGTACAATAAATGTTTTCGCATATCATACATGATATAAATTTCATTTTCAAGTGTACCATACATTTATCTAATCTATAACATATGATAAATTTTAATTTCCAAATATGGATAATTGTACAAGAGCTAAATTTCATTTTTAGAAGATATAACATATTACATGAAATTTATCTCATATCACACATGAAGTAAATTTCATTTTTTAAAATATTTATTATACAATAAAGTTATCTCATAACTTCATGATATAAATTTCAATTTTAAATCATATAACAACGTATGAAAATTTTATTTCATGTCATACATGAGACAACCTTCAATTTAAAAAATAATTATCATTTAAAGTGAAATTTATTTCATCTCATACATAGGATAAAAATCATTTTTTAAAATACATATTACAATACATGAAATTTACATTATATTGTTGATGTATTTCATTTTTTAATGATATAATATATTATATAAAATTTCTTATATCTTTCAAATAAACATAATTAATTTTTTAAAATATAATTATTTTAATATTAAAATATTATCAAATATTTCTTTAAATAAGCTCTATTTTTTGAAGGATGTTATGTTTTACATAAAAAATATCTCATATCAATGAGAAAAAATTCATTTTTAAAAAATATTAGATGATATGTGAAATTTATTTCATCATGCAAATGATAAAATTTTCTTTTTTAAATGAATTATTATCACAAAAGAATTATATTTCGAATCAAACATTAAATAAATTTTATTTTATACAAGGTATTTTATTATACATGAATTTAAATTTTTAAAAGATATTACATGATATATGAAATTTTTCTCATCTTATACATGAGATTTGTTTTATTTATAAAATATGCATTATTGCTAGTGAAATTTATTGCATATACTATAAGTGATAGATTTTATTTTCTAACATATGTATTATTGTACATACTCATATCATACTTATAATTTTAATTTTTTAGTCTATAAAATAGTACATGGAATTTATTTCATTTCGTAAATGAGATAAATTTAATGTCATAAAATATATAACATTATATGTGACATTTATTTTATCTCATACATGAGATAATTTTTTATATAGAATGTGTCACGCTGCATATAAAATTTATTTTCTTTCTTAAATCAGAAAGAATTCATTTTTTAAAAGATATGATATACTACATAAAACTTATCTCATCATGTGTATGAATTAATTTTTATTTTGTAAAAATGTAAAATTATAGTAGAAATTTTTCTTATCTTATATAAGTGATATATTTTATTTTTCAAAATATATATCATCGTATATTGAATTTATTGCATTAAGTACATTAGAAAAAATTTCATTTGATTTATTAGACACATTATAATTTTTTATTGATTTAGAAAAAAATTTCATACCAAGCACATCAGATATGATTACACTTTGTAAAAAATATAATATTTTATAGAAAAAAATATATCATTTATTACATAAAATAAATTTCATTTTCTAAAAAGTAATAGTTTTTGTAAAATTTATCTCATTTGTCATACAAGATACATTATTTTATAAAATATGTGTTATTGTATGTGAAATTTATCTCATTTCATTCAAATATTTTTTTTAACAAAATATATGAAATCTATCTCATATTATATATGAGATATATTTCATTTTATAAAATATGACTATATGAAATTTGTTAATGTGTAGGTTTTCGATGCTTGACCATTTGTGTGTTTGTTTGGGTCAATGAAGGAGGAAGATGAAGAGTTGAATTGGAGAGTAATTAATCCTTATGTGAAAATCACATTTAATTTTCAAAATTACAGCTTGATTTGTTCTGGAAATTGTTAGATTTTCTTAAATGTGGGATTTGATGGTTAATGATACTGCAGGTTATCATGATAAACTCATTACACTATAATTTTATGCTATAGGTATGTTTATTAGGCCATCGTGTTAATCTAATTTCTCCAAAATTCCACGTAATATTTTTGAAAATTTAATGGGACTATTTCAATACTCGATGCTCAAACAAAACTTGATTTTAAGGCATGGTGAGCTCGGAATAAATGTTCAAACTATTTTAAGTTTGTCTAAAATAGTAAGCATGTGCGGTTTTGGAAACATTTAAATGGGTGACCTTATTTAAAATACGAGGGAATTTTTTCATCCAGATCAAGGAGTTTACCTAAGAATGGACCTATCCTCAACTGGTGCTGGTCGGGGGGAAATGTAAACTTTTAAGAGTTTTAAGGAAAAATTAAATAAAATTTTAAATTATATTTTAATGAAAAAAAATCATCGGGACGCAATGAGGAGCCAACTATGTCATTTTATAAATGAAACAATGTAATGATGTAGTGACTCAACGTAACAAAAAATAAAAAACATGTTTCATTAATTAATTGACTAACGTGGATTCCAGAATTAGAGAATAGTCGGGGAGATTGATCTGTAGATCATGAGAACTTGCATTGGAAATGATAAACCATCTGCAAAAATGAACACCATCCTTCCTTTCTCATCGAAGGATATGGCCATCGACTAGAGTTTTGGATCAACAAATGACGATGGAACAATTCCAATCTTCACTGAAAAATGATCAGATTCCAAGTAAGTGTTTTTTCTATGTGGCCTCTCGTCACCCATTCTTCCTCTCTAAATGATGATTTCTTGTCAATTCACTATAAAATTGACCCATGGATTGATCATCCTTACATTAAATAAAATTATACATGTGGGGACTTAAGAGGGGATTATATCATGGAAATTATTTTAAATCCCCCCTTTCTTTTCTAATGCGATTAAAAACGTGCAAATGAACAAGGACAATGTGTTTTACTTTGGGTTTTATTTTGATCTCTCTTCCTCCCCCACATTCTTTATTGATCTTCCCCTGTGGTTGTGTCTGATTCTTACCGAGAGGTTCTGAATGTGGTTGGACCCCCAGATCGATGAAAAGATGGATTGGACAACATGACAATAGAGGAGGCGACCTGAGATTCACAGTGGGACTTCTAGATTCAAAAAATTACCATCGGAGTGAGTGTAGTGGCCCACGGAATCACCCACCAATGGAGGCATGCACCATCGAAGGAGGCTTGTGGAATCTACCATGAGTGGTGATCCAAGGCCGCTGGGTGTGTCGGTAGACGCAGAATACAGCCTCCTCTTGCAGGGAAGGACCCCGTTAAATGCAGTGGACCATGTGGCTCGGATAGAAGAGACTTTTTTCGTGTCTTGGTTGGAAAAAACTATCCTTCCAACATGGGGCGAGCCGAAGGGACTGGCATGACCCAACCCCTTCCACTAAAAGACTCATAATTACCAAAATGTGTGTCTAATTGACAAGAAGTTTGTGGCATTGGGACTCTCACAACAATGAGGTACTTTTTATATACTCTATATGTATTTTATTGGGATTTGAAATACGATCGATGGCTTGAGGTGTATATTATCCAAGAATCAAGCGTGCTACTAGTGGGAATCCTGCAGCTGGCTGTAATGAGAGGACTGTGACAAGCGATTCTAGTAAACCCAATGATGGGTGGGTCTATGTGACCTAGGGAAGAGTAGGTCTAGGTGAACCATTAGGCCTATGTGATGACTGGGTCTATGTGACCCGACACACCTAAGTGACTCATCGAGGAGGAGTGATTTAGAAGTACAAGATGTAAAGTGTTATGACTGATAGACTTTCTTTCCTTTCGTTAGATTATATCATTTTGAGATGACAATACATTGTGCATACTTTCCATTGTGATATTACATTGTCTTTTTTAGTCATTACTGAGTGTAGTATTAACCACCCCTTCACAGGCTCTACCCACATGTGTTGTGTCTTGTGAAGATGAAAAACACTTCAACAAAGACCATTGTGGCCTAGGCCTAATCGGTTCCTAGTGACATCTAACAGACTAGTTGTGCTTCTATGGCATCAGGCGTCACTCCCTTCACCTACCCTTTAGGTTGGCTTTACTATAGAACTTGTTCTAGATCTTTTACTTTTCTTTTATTTGAATTTAATTCTAACCCATTTACTTTCATTTTGAAGTCGTTACACTTAGTGGTTTTCATAGTGGCATGCATGTTTACTTTTTAGTATTGTGGGTGAAGGATATGTATTTGCACGCATATAGTTACTCAAGAAAATGACTCCCACATGCAGGATAATGCATTTGGAGTTAGTCATCATCCCTTGTCCATTGGGAGGTGGGATTTTTTTAGTCACAAAATGGGCCCCAAGGGATAGGTTGTGACAGTGTGGTATCAATGATAGTCAGTTATACCTTAATGATTAGGATTCAATGGTTTTGTTTTGGGGACATGGTGTTGATAGTTTCAAGTTTAAATTTTAGAATCAGGGCATCAAGTTTTGGTGCGGCGGCCAGCATATCCATACCCAAGGACCATGAATTCTATTTTTTCAACATGGCACATGAAAACACTAGTTTCATGCATCAAATGGGAATTGAGAGTGTTCTCATGTACTTCTTAAGTTAGAGTCATCTCACCAGGTATAATGTATTTGTTGTTGTTCATCTTAATGTGTTTTAGGATAACTCCACGCATAAAACCAGCTAGGATTCTGGTGCATGAACACGAGGATGGTTTTCCTAGTGATAAGGCATCAGTACAATGATTATTACAAGAGGTGGCCCCAATAAGTGGTACACCAGTACTACGACCACCCATCATCCAACAGTTCCTACCAGTATTACCGGTAGAGGACACACAAAGCCTCAGTGCCATACACGAGTTCTTGAGGAAGAGACCTCCATGGTTCTAGGGTGAGACAGACCCCCTGGTAGTTGAGGATTTTCTGGAGGTGGTTATGCATGTCTTCGGTCTTGTGAGGACACTACCCGACCCGATGGTGATCTTAGCCGTGGACCTTCTTCAGGGATCGGAAGAGAGATGGTGGAGCATGAAGATTCAGACACATGATGAGGAAAACATCACTTGGAATGATATTGAGAACCTATTTAGAAATAAATTATTTCCAAAAACTCTATTCTTAGTACACATCCATGATCTATTGTGCCTATAGTAGTGTAGCATGATAGTAGCAGAGTACTCAGTGAGATTCACTGAGCTTTCTCGCTACTCTATAGACATGTTGTAAGATTCGTTCTTCAAGGCTTGTGCTTCTAAGTAGGGACTGTGCTGGGAGATTAGGGAATCCATGGTAACTCTTATCATCCCTACCTAAGATGGGGTGCTGCAGCGAGCTCAAATCATGTAGATCTTCTTAGTGGAGCGGGAGCCAACAACAAGAGCTACCAGTAGATATCAGGCAGAAGATTATTCAGCAGTGGGTAGTTGGCACTAGATGTGTGGACACAAGAAGGTCAAGGAATTTAAGTGATGACCTAAAAACAATTTTAGTAGTATGAGGCTCCGAGGGAAGAGGGAGTTAGTATAGGATTAGGGTGTGCACCACATGCAGCAGGTATGGATATATGTCTCAAGATTGCCTGACCCACCGTACAGACAATCATCATAGAGTCGAGGGACCACTGAGGTATAGGCATAGTGTCAAACAGGATAATCTACAGGGAGGCAGACATGGCAGGGGATTCGGTAGAGTGGCCGGTGGTGGGTTGAGGTTCAAGGTACTACTGGAATCACCCCCAGATAATCCACTATGGGCTCTAAGAGTAGGTGGATAGGGGTTTTCCCAAATTCATGTGACAGAGGCCTATGGTCCTGATGCATCAGAGTTGATTAGAGGTATGATCTATGTATTCTCCACCATATCTGTAGTTCTTATAGAAATAGGTGTTAGTCCCTATTTCTTTTCCATAGACCTAGTTCAGAGCTCATAGATTTTGGTGGTGTTGTTTTCTCGATCCTTATGATTAGATACTCCTATGGTATGTGATTCAATGATAACACACTAGTTTCGGCAGTGTGATCTTACTCTTGGAGGGAAGTTCTTTAGTCTAGATCTCCTAGTAGTGGCATCGAGGCTATACAAGGTCATTTTGGGTATGGACTGGTTATCCATAGTCTAGGATCAGATTGGATGTTTTAGGTGTAGAGTTTGGTGTGTCTATTGAGATTGGACTAGGTTTTCCTTTACCATCAAAAATTGAATTCTTGTAGTGCATGACATAATTTTTTGGAGGAGGGTTTAGCTAATCACACACTAGTTGGTTAGCCTTACCCTCTATATGGTGGATGATATGAGTCCAAATTTTTCTGTAGTGGTAGATGAGTACGAGGAAATATTTATAGATGATGTTTCATGATTACCTCATTGTAGAGAGGATTAATTCTTCATTGACCTATACCCCGGGATGACACCAATATATACACCATAATATCAGATGGATCCCATGGAGCTGTGTGAGTTGATGGTACAGCTCGAGGACTTATAGAGGAAGTGCTTCGTAAGGCCAAATGTTTACCTTGGGAGACCACGGTTATGTTTACCAAGAAGGTAGACAGATGTTTGAGACTATGTGTAGAATATCGGTACCTTAATCAAGTGAATCTAAAGAAAAAATGTCCACTGTTGAGAATCAACGACCACTTTGACCAATGGAAGGTAGCAAGATGGTTCTTGGAGATAGACCTCAGGTTTGGCTATTATCAGCTTCTTGTACGGGATGAGGATATTCCGAATATAGCCTTCAGATATCACTATGGACACTATGAGTTCAGGGTGATCCATTCGGCATGGCCAATTCCCTAGAATTTTTTAGGAGACTCATGATTCAGATCTTCCATCCTTACCTTGACCTATTCATCGTAGTCTTCATTGATGACATCCTGGGGTACTCGGTGTTTGTGGAGGAGCACGCGGAATGCCTGCAAATAGTCCTAGATACTCTTTGAGAGCACTAGCTCTATTGGAAGCTCTTTAAGGGTTAGTTATACATTCAGGAGGTCCACTTTCTTGGAACCGTCATTTTGGAGGATGAAGTTGCTATATAATTGGTAAAGATACATGCGGTACTTTCTTGGGAGCCACCCAGGAGCATGACTGAGGTGACGAGCTTCTTCAGTTTGGTTAGATACTACCGGATGTTCCTGCCCAACTTTTCTAGGGTATAATAACTCTTATTATCTTTGACATGGAAGGGACAGAACTTCGTGTGGATTGAGAAGTGCCACCATAGTTTCTAGGAGTTGAGGCAAAGACAGAGGAGCGCCCCAACCATGACACTACCAAAGGAGAGCTTGGGGTATTTAGTGTTCTATGACACATCTGGGACCACAATGGGTTGTGTCCTGATATAGGACCAGAAAATGATTTCCTATAGTTTGGGATAGTTAAGGAAACACAAGAATAACTCGTGACCGATGATCATGAACTAGTAGAAGTGGTCTTTTCTTTGAATATGAGGTGACAATACTATATGTGTGACTGTTTTACTGTCCAAACTAACCAAAAATGTCTTAGGTATATCTTCTCCCCAAAGGGCCTAAACATGAGGCATCAGTTTGGGCTAGCGTTCCTCAAGGACTATGTCTTCGAGATAGTCTATACTTCTGGGAGGGGGAATGTGGTGGCAGACGCACACAGTGGGAGAACCGGGTTGCAGTTGCTGAGTGAGGCATCAGACCAGTTAGTCATGATGAAGATATCCGTTGTACATGGTGATAGAGATACTTACCTTTAGTCGATAGTTTTCACTCCCCCACTATTGCAGTGATTTATGGAGGCACTCCGTGGGGATGTCAAATGTGTGGCCTGACATGCTCATTTTTCTATAGAGGAGGCCCCTACTTGATATTCTATAGGTGGGGTCACGCCATCCTTTACATAGAGTGAACCATTGTACCAGTGATGTTGGGATAAGATCTTCTAAGAGAGTTCCACACCTCCCCCTTGGCGGTTCATCTAGGAGTGGAAAAGATGTACCCAGATCACATACATCAGTACTGGTGGTCGGGGATAAAGAAGGTAGTGGGAGAGTTCATTTCTCATAGCCTCACTTGTCTATATGTGAATGTAGAGCATTAGGATCCAACATTCTTATCTCAACCACTCGAGGTACCAGAGTTGAAATAGGAAGATATATCAATGGACTTCATGATAGGTTTAGCAAACATGTCTAAGAGACACGTTACCATTTCGGTGATCATTGAATTACTCACCAAGTTAGACCACTTCCCACCCATATGGGAAAATAGTATCATAGAGGGCATTGGACTCATTTATGTTGAGGAGATAGTTCGGCTTCATGGTGTGCCTTTAATGATTGTTTCAGACTATGATGATTTCTTCATGTCCTTACTATGGAAGGGACTGCAGGAGGTGTTCAAGAATCAATTTCTTTTGAGAAAGACATTTCATCCCGAGACAAATGGATAGATGGAAAGGTATATCCAGGTTTTTGAGGACATGATTTGTGCTTCAATCCTAGAATTTATTCATAGTTGAGAGGATCATCTACCTCTAGTGGAGTTCTCGTACAACAATAGCTACCAATCCACAAGTGGTATGGCACCATTCGTGGAATTCTATGGGAAACCATTCAAATAACCATTATGTTGGAAAGACCCAAGGTAGTCATCACTCATGGGTCTAGATTTGGTACGTGCCAAAATCGGGATGGTGAAGATCAACCCAGAGTGGATGAGGACTAAAAAGATCAAGAAAAAATATTATGCTGACAGGAGATGGAGGCCCTTGAATATCTAGATGGAGACCATGTGTTCCATTGGATCTCACCTTGACAGGGATTGCAATGATTTGGCCGAGGCGATAAGTTTTCTATGAGATTCATCAAACACTTCTAGATTCTAAGCAGAGTTGATGGGGTGGAATACCACATCGCTATTCCCCTAAAGATGCACCGGTTTCCTGGTGTTTTCCATGTGTCATAGGTGAGGAGGTCTGTGCCGATCCATTGTACATCATCAACTGGGGTGAACTAGAAATTAACAAAGGGGCAACGTTTATGGAGTTCCCGGTGGAGATTGAGGATTGAAAGGAGTGGGTCCTTTGTGGGTGGTCGATTCCTTGGGTGCATGTTTAGTGTTAGCACATGAATCTTCATGGGAGAAATTGGGAGAGAGAGGCTCAGATTCGTGCTTAGTGTCCCCATTTGTTTGTTTAGTCCTTGTTTGGGATTTCGAGGATGTAATACCCAAAGTTGGGGAGAATGTAATATATAAAAAATTTCATGATTTTTTTTAATAATTTTATGGGATTATTTAGAGACTAGGTGCTCATACATAACATGATCCTAAGACCGAGTGAGCCAGGAATAAATGATCAAACTTTTTTTAGTTTGTTTAAAATATTGTGTGAGAACGGTTTTGGAAACATCTAAACTGGTGCCTAGATTTAAAATTTTAGGGTACCATTGCATCCATAACCAAAACATTTTCCAAGTATGGACCTATGATCGACCAGTGCAGATTGAAGGAAATTGTAAATTTTATGGAATTTTAATAAAAAATTAAATAAACTTAAAAGACTAAAATTTATTCCTAAAAAATGTCTCGCTACGACATACCAATGAGGAAACTATTTTATTCCATAAATAAAATAGCATAACGACATGACAACTCTTCATAATAAAAATGTGGAAAAACATTTCATCAATTAATAACCTAACATGGATACAGGAATAAGATCACAATCATAGTGATTTCTCTAAACCTCTCGAGAACTTTTGTTTGAAAACGAAGAACCTCCGACGATGACGAACACCTTCTTTCCATTCTCTTTGAAGGATCCTACCATCGATGAGTGTTGTGGATAAAAAAATAAAAACAGAACAACTCCGATCTTTATTAACAAATGGTTTTATTCCAAGTAAGGTGTTTCTGTTTTCCATGTGGCCTCCCTTCCACTGTTCATCCTTTCTAAATGATGAACACAGGTCAATTCACTAAAAAATTGAACAGCGGATCGATCTTCTTTAAGGGAATGAGATTTTGACATTTGGGGATTTTAGTGGGGATATTATAAAGGAAATTATATGAATGTATCCTCTTTATTTTCTAAAACTGAATGAAGGGTAAACAAATAAGGCCGACATTTGTTGCCTTGGGTGTCCATTGTGATCTCTTTTCCTCAATGCGTTATTCATCAACGAACCCCCATGGTCATGTCAGATTAATTCCAGGAGGTTCATGAATGTGGTCTAACCCCCCATATTGATGATAAGATGGATTGGAATGCACGATAGTGTATGTGATGACCCAGGGAATACAACAGGACTTCCGAATCAAAAAATGGACCACCTGAATGAGTATGGTGGTCCTCGGCATCCACTATAGGTGGTCATCAGTGGCCGCTGGAAGAATGGGTGGACACAGCTTCTAGCCGCATCATGCGGAGAAGGATTGTGGTCCAGATGGACCACACTAGGACGTCATGGAAAATCTATGGGTTGGCTACGTGGCGGCCCCTCAGGATCGGATAGACGTGACCCTCAGCGTGTCCCGGCTAGACAAAACTGGTTTGCCAGCGCGGGGCAGCCCGTCAGGCTAGACCCATGGCCCAACATTCCATGTCCAAAAAGCCCAATTTTTTTAGGATAGACCACGTTGTCCCAAAAACTTATCAGGTCATATTGGGCCCGACCCCAACCGTCCCATTCCCACTAAAATCCTCGTAACTTTCAAACAGTGTATCTGATTGATGAGATATTTACTACATTGAGACCCTCAAAGTTAGTTTACCATTTTAATATATTCTAATTATGTTTTAGTGTGTGTTGAGATATGACAAAGGGTTTAAGGGTTAGATTCTACTAGAATCAATCATGCTATGAGTGGGAATCCTACGGCTGTCTATGACTAGAGGACTTCGACGAGTAGGTTTAGGGGAACCATTGACGGGCCGGTCAAGGTGAACTAGAAAGCCTAAGTGATATGAGGGTCTTGGTGACCCAACATGCAGAAGTGATGAGCAGGTCTAGGTGACCCAATAGACCTATGTGACTTGTCAAGGATTAGTTAATCTGCAGTACAAGGTGTACAGTGTTACGATGGATAGCCTTACATTCCTTTATTTAGATTATACATGTGTGAGCTAAAAACACATTGTGCATAATTTCCGTTGTTGTATTAACATTTTGTTTTAGGTTCCTTACTGTGTATTGAGTTACTCATCCTTTCATAGGCTCTACCCGCATGTGTCATGTATTGTGCAGATGATAGATGATTTGACAAAGACATTGGTGGTCAGGGACCAGGAGATGCCTAGTGAGATTCGAAATACGAGGATTACTTATACGGCTTAATGGGGAACCCCCTTCACCTACACTTTAGATATAGTTTACCATATACTTCCTTTAGGAGGATATTCATAATTTTTTTGGGATTTTCTTCTAGCACCATTACTTTTAGTTTTGTATTGTTACTATTGGTGGTTGTCTAAGTGGAATGCATGATTACTTTTAACAATTGTGGGATGAGGATGGATGTGTCCATTCATACATGTATATAAGAAAATTCCTCCCACTGGTGGGATAATTCCATTGGTGTTAGTCGCCAGCCCCTGGCCTTTGAGAGGCAGGCATGGGGTGCTCACATCATAGGCCTCGAAGGACGATTTGTGAAAGTTATGCTATGGATTTGAGGGTTACGGAATCATGATGTAATATTTTATCATTACATAATAATGGATTTTGTATGGGGGTTAATCTAAACGTCTTGGGACCATTGATTTAACTTGTGACACACAATGCATCATGAGGGCGGTGGGTGAATGTAATGACCTAGAATTTCACAATATATTTTCCTTAAATAAATATTATTATAATAGATTATTCTTAACAAAAAACCAAACTAAAATGAAACTGTAATATGTTAAAAATAAAATCTGACAATTATAATATAGAAAATAAATTATAGAGTATAAAAATGATGTAACCATATTATGAAATATATGATGAAAAAGATATGAAATGATATCAGGTAGAGGAAGTCCCTATAAAGACTCGTATTTTCCATGTTTTTGTTTAAATTTTATTTAGTTATTACATGTTTTCAATAATTCATGGCGCGTGATTCTGATGCCAGGTGTGCCTAGAATTAATTTATTAACTTTGATTAATGAATGTTCATAAAACGTGCGAGCGGCATTTTCAAACATTTGATATGGTGCTCGGATTACAAATATGATGGCACCATTGAATCCGCAGCACTGGGATTCCCTTAATGAAGAAATCACTTTGACTATAGTAGGTCTGATGAAAATGTTAGATTTTGGGACTTTTAATATAATAAGAAGGATAACTTAGCTAATTTTATTTTTCATTCCTTTCCTCCCATGGACAAGCAGAAACATGGGACCAGTGATGTGTCAAGAAAATAAGTGGCTAGACCTTTCAATCCTAAGATGGTGAAACATTAGAGAATTAGGGAGGTTCATAATTAATGATCCCCCACTAATTCCCCATGTCATTACATACCCTCCCCCTATACGATTAATATGGAGTTTGGTGAGTGGTATCAGTACTCCATAACCAAGAAACGAAGTGCTGGTAAAGGGTCGAGACGCCAAACTCATGGAGGATGGAGAAAGTTCCTATGGGAGGTGATAGGAGAAACTGAACCAAGAATCGAAGGATGACGTATGAGTTGCGTCATAAGAAGATAGTTGCGGTGGATGGTGAACACCGACCCACTTCCACAATTGCATGAATTTCTCCATCGTTCTAGTGGTAGGGTATACTTTTGGTTTTAATTACATAGTTGTAAAATCCTTCTTCCTCCCCCCTGTTTTTTTCAAACTAACGCAGAGGGTGTGGGCCTGAAAAACTTGGCCCAGACCCTCCACTCCCTGGCTACACCGAACGGGACGACGGTGAGGGAGGAGGCGGTGCACACGTCCCACCGAAGGAACCTTCTACGGCTTGTCAACCACGGCGGTCGGAGGAGGCGGTGCACCCGCGCAGCTAGAGGAACCGGTCATGGATCACCAGCTACGGTGGTTGGAGGAGGTAGCCGACACACCAGCCCATCTCAGAATAAGATGGTGGCATGACTAGCATGCATCCAGAGGATGCAGGTTAGGGCTCATCAGCAGTGGCGGACCAAGGGAGGTGGATGGTATACTGGCTGGCTATGAGCTGGGAAGCAGTGCGCCATTTCATGCCTCTAGAGATGGCTACCAACATCATCCGTCCATGATGGGAGATAAGACCCATTCTAGCGGGTCCCATGTGCCACATGGTGGCGCCACGTGGTGCCTCTGCTGTAGAAGAAACTGAACGGCCCTCGTAGCCATTCGGGAAATCCGAAGGTCACACCCCCACTGGCGGCTAGGGAGGACCCCACCGTGGGCTAGACCAATGGGCTGCACTCCTCCTCCTGGTCAGGCCATCCCTTGTCGGCCAGGCCACCCACTTTCAGGCTGGGCCGGACCTTGGCCCAACCCAGGCTAGCTCGAGTTGGGTCGGTCCGACCGGGGCTGACCCGGTTGGACAAGACCCTGAAACAATAAAGGGGTCATATCTTTAGAACCGAACATCTGTTTAACGAACCATCTATGGAACTGGGATACTTGGATCGAGAAGGTCCAATTGGTATAATCCAGTAGAGTTTTATAGAATTTTGGAGCACGATCGGGTTGGATAGAACCTAAATCTATCGGGGCCCTCGGAACAAAAAGTCTTATAACTCACAGACCAGGTGTTCGATTGACACACTATCTATTGTGTTGGAACCCTTATGACATGTTGGTCCTTTGGTTTACACCTTAGGGGATATTACCGGTGTTCGAGGTAAGACCCATATCTCGAGGTGCAGATTATACGGAACACGAGCGCATCGGGTGCGAGGAATCCTATGGCAGGTTGTAACATGAAGAAAGAACATTGGTCTTGTGTGGTTCAGTGCATACTGATCCTGTGTGGGTCAGATACTATGTGGGTTAGTGGAGGTTAGTACCTATCAATCCTGTGTGGGTCAAAAGGAGTGCCTCTTAAAAGAATAATATTTTATAGATAATGACTAATCATCTATACTTCTCTACTAAATTTATACATATTTTGAGATGATTCTATTACCTATGTGTTACTTATATGTTCATGGTGTTAATTGTGTGGTACTTCTAACTTCGTTTTGTTACCTGTGTGGTACTTCTATCTTTGTATTTTTACCTATGTTGCACTTTTATCTTCTTGGTGTTACCTATGTCATACATCTTCCATGGTGGTGCTGTCTTTGTGGTGTTACTTGTATGGTACTTCTACATTCATGGGGTTACCATTATGGTATTATAACCTCATGTATGAGATGAGTATGTATTGATAACATATGTATATGTATGGGCATTATCTAAGTAGAGTTGATGTCTATTGCTTCGTGCTTTGAGATTGAGGTCTTTCTTTCTGGTATTTCATTTGTGGAACTCTGGGAGACCTACGGGGGTCTCAAGTCCCCTATTGAGTATCATTATACTCACCCATGTATAGGCTACAACCCCACCTTATTTTGTCTTGTGCTGATGATGGACAACATTGATGGAGGCTAAGGGAGCTAGGACTGGACGGTGCTCGAAGGGGGACCGTTTGGAATGACTTGACACAAGGATTACTGATCATGAGTTGTACCTACAATTCAGGTAGGATCCTCAGTCGATGATCCATGAGTTTTTTTCTTCTTTTCAGTTGTACTTGTACTTTTTAGTTGGGCTTTTATTTCGTTCCCTTTACTTTCAGCACAATTTTACTACACCAATTTAATTTGTGGTTTCTTCTTGTTGTTTTCTTGGATTGTGTGTCTGTATAAGTTAAAAAGTCAATGCCTTCCTGTATTATGGATATTCATTTATGATTCTAGTTGTCAAGCCTTAGAGTAAGGAAGGCATGCTTGGGGTAGTCACGACATGGGACATGAGGGGCAGGTCAGGGAAAAGTGGTATCAGAGGGGTCGGGTATAAAAAATAACTCGGACTCTGATCTTTTCTATGTGGAAATAGTGTTAACTGTTTTGAGTGTGGTTTATAGTTTGGGGAATCCAATTTTGGTGTGGCGGCTGACATATCTATACACCAGTGCCCTAAATTCTAATTTATGACTCACTGCATTAAAACATTGATTGTGTTTGTTTTCAAAAGTTTTTCTTGTGATATCTTCGAGTCAGCTCACTAGGTATAACTTATTGACTGTGGCACAACTGTCTTCTTTTAGGATGCTCCCACCTATACAGTAATCCAAGATTCCCAAGAGAGTATGTGATGAAGGCCCACCGAGCGATGTGGCCATGGTGTTGGGCCCCTTTACAGCATTATCACCTTCAGGTAGTTTACTAGCAGCCCCACTACCAGTTGGGAAGTTGTTTCCACCATCCTAACCAGTAGAGGTTGAACGCTGACTGAGCGTGTTGCATAAGTTTCAGCGATAGATTCCTCTGAGGTTTCGAGGTGAGACGGACTCACAGGCGGGTGAGGACTGGCATGAGGCTGTATTCAGTGTTTTTGGCCAGGTTGGGACACCAACTAACCTTATGGTGATCTTAGTAGCCAGTCTTTTTGATGCTGCCATAGAGATATGGTGGAGCTTGATGCTCCAGATACACGATGAGGTGACCCCCATCATGGTGGACTTCGAGATCCTTTCAGGGTAGGGATTTTCCCTACAACCTTACACATAGTGCGTATACAGGATCCACTGCACTTACAGGAGAGCAGCATGACTATGGCCTAGTATTCGGTGAGGTTCCCTGATTTATCCCACTATTCCACCAACATGGTACATGATCTTTTCATCAGGGCCCAAACATTTGAGCAGGGTTTCCAATGAGAGATCATAGAATCCATGATATTTCTTAACATTCCGACACTGGAAGGGGTAATAGAGCGATCGCTTTGGTTGGAGAGCTTCCTATCTGAGCAGGCACCGATGGTGAGAGTCACCATCGGGGGTCAGGTAGCATGGTCATCTGAAGCAGGAAGTAGACAGATGTAGTAGGGTTCCATGTGGGATAGATCATCAAGTGGATTACCTCAGGATACAGGGTCGGTTGTGCGGGGCTCACATGACAGAAGAGGGAAGATTAGGAGCAGGTAGTGCTACTCATGCTCCGGGAAGGGTCCCTTGGATTGTGACTGCCCAAACCTCCATACCGAAGTCCAATAGATGTTCATGGGACTGCCGTGGCATTGGAAGAGATTCGATTGGGGAGGTTCGCATGCAGCAGGCATATGTGGCATAGGAGCTAGCCATGCAGCAGGTGATGGGCGACGATTCACTATTCAACCGCCACCACCACCATGTTGTCCACCCCGACCACAAGGAGTAGGTGGACAGAGAGGATCTCCTCTCTAGGTAGCAGAGGCCTATTACCAAGACACACCAGAGATGAATATAGGTATGATCTATGTCTACTGCACCTTAGATACAGTACTTATAGACATAAGTGGTAGTCACTCTTTTATTTCCATGACCCTCGTTTGGAGCTCAAAGATTCTAGTGGAGTCGTTGGCTTGATACATATAGCTAGTGAATCCTATGGTAGGGGATTCAATTATTACACACTGGTTCCAGCATTTTGAGCTTACTCTAGGAGGCTAGAGCTTTGGCTGGGATCGTTTAGTAGTCGTGTCGAGGCCATACAATGTCAACATGGCTATGGACTGGTTATCCACTGTCCATGTCCATTTTGACTCTATTAGGTGCAATATGTGGTGTGTCTATGATGATGGGACCAGGTTTCCCTTCACCAACGAGAAGGGAACCTTTACAGCAAATGAAGGACTTACCTGGAAGAGGGTACATCTGATCACATATCAGTTTTCTTTCCTTACCCTTGGAGTAGTTGATGTTGAGAGTCCTAGCTATCCTGTAGTGGTGGACATATATGTTGATGTCTTTCCTGTTGATGTTATAGGACTACCTCCATGAAGAAGTAGACTTTTACATCTACCTTTACCCCAGGATGGAACTGATATCTATATCAGCATAACGGATGGCTCCCATGGAACTTCCTATGTTACGGGTACAGTTTGAGGACTTATAGATAAAGGGGTTCATAAGGCCCAGTGTTTCTCCATGGGAAACCTTATTTTGTTTTCCAAGAAGGGAGATGAGAGTTTGAGACTCTGTGTGGACTACCAGTGCCTGAACCAGGTGACCATGAAGAACAAGTATCCGCTTCCAAGGATAGATGATCTTTTCGATCAACTAAATGGATCTTGTTGGTTTTCGATGATAGACCTCATATCAGGCTATCATCAGCTCAGGGTATGAGATGAGGATGTGAAGAGGAAGGCCTCCAGGTGTCAGTATGGATACTATGAGTTCTTGGATATTCCATTCAGTGTGACCAATGCCCCAGCAGGGTTCATGGCACTCAATAACAAGATCATTCATCCATACATCGAACGATTTGTTGTGGACATCATCGATGACTTCTTGATATACATGACTTCCGAGGAGGAGAACACCTATCATCTTCCAATAGTTCTTGATACGCTCTGAGAGAACCATATATAAGGTAATCTCTTAAAGTTCCAATTCTAGATACGATAATTACACATTTTGGGGCACGTTTTCTCAGAGGCTAGAGTCATTCTGGATCCACTGAAGATAGAGGTTATACTTGATTGGGAGCCACCCTGGAGTGTGAACGAGGTGTGGTGTTTCCTAGAGTTGGTTAAATACTACCATAGATTCATGCTAGACAATTCTAGAGTTGTGGCACCCTTGTATGCTTTGACGAAGTAGGGACTACTCTTCGTATCGACGGAGAGATTCCAGCTGAGTATTCAGGAGCTGAGGTAGATACTGACGAGTGCCCCCATCTTGACGCTACCAGAAGAGGGTGTTGGGTATGTAGTGTACTGTGACACATCAGGTACCGAAATTGGGTGTGTCTTGATTCAAGATTGATTTGTGATCACTTATGGATCACGACACCTAAGATAGCATGAGCTGAATTATGCTACCCATTTCCGGCAGATAATAGTTGTGGTCTTCACCTTGAAGATGTGGTGACATTACATGATGCATGAATGTTTTACAGTCTACACTAATCATAAGAGTATCAGATATATGTTCTCTAAGAAATAATTGACATTTAGATATTGGTGATGGATACAGATCCTCAAGGACTATGGATTTGAGATATTCTATAATACTAGGAAGGGGAATGTGTTTCCAGATGCACTTAGCTAGATGTCTGGTCAGCAGTTGCTGAGTGATGTGACAGAGCAGCTAGCCATGTTGCTGATATCTTTCATTGATAGATATAGAGCAGCATACCTCCATTCTATGACAGTCACTCCCCCACTCCTTCAGTGAGTTAGGGACGCACATATTGGGGACATTGACATTGAGGCTCGCGTGCTATGATATCCTCAGAACAAGCACTTGATTGACTTTATGAAGGTGGGGAGTACGTTATACTATTCATTGGATATACCATTATGCTGGTGGGGGTACATGATTTGGTTTCGAGGGAGTTCCATACGTCCCCTACAGTAGTACATCATGGTGTAGCGATGATATACCAGGACCTCTGACATCAGCACTAGTGGCCAAGGATAATGAAAAGAGTGGAATAGTTTGTTTCTCAATGCCTAACTTGTCAGCAAGTAAAGGACAAGATTCAGTTCCCCACATTCTTAGCACAACCACTAGAGGAGACAAAGTATATGTGGGATGGAAACTCCATGGACTTTATGATAGGGCTTCCACATATGTCCAGGGTATGTGATTCCATCTGGGTGATCTTTGACTGTCTCAACATGTCGGCCCACTTCCTACCAATTAGAGATAAGGGATCAATAGAGGGCTTGGGACGCCACTACTTATACGAGATTGTGATACTTCATGGGGTGCCATCGACGATCGTCTCTAACAGTGATGCACGTTTCACATACCTATTATGAAAGAGATTATTGGTGGTGTTTGGGACTTAGCTACGTTTGAGAACCCCCTTTTATCCTTAGACAGATGGTCAGACATACTGGACCATACAGACACTAGTGTACATTCTTCATTCTTGCATCCTAGATTTTGGCCGTAGTTGGGGGGACCACTTTCCCTTGGTGGAGTTCTCATAAAACAATAGTTATCACACCACCATTGTTATGGAACAATTGAAGACCCTATACAGACAACCTTTCATATCACCTCTTTGCTGGACAGACATAGGGGAGTCAGTACTAAAAGGTCCAGAGTTGGTATGGGATACCACTAAGAAAGTGTAGATCATCCACGAGTGGATGAAGAATACACAGAGAAGACAAAAGTCTTATGATGAAAAGTGGAATAGACCTTTGGAGTATGAGGAGGGACACCTTTCCTTCCTAAAGGTCTCACCTTGATGAGGTTTACAGAGATTTGGATGAGGCAGAAAGTTATCACCAAGGTTTATCGGACCATTTCAAATACTTTGGTGGATAGGTGAGGTGGAATACCACTTGGAACTTCCACCGATGTTGGAGAGGGTGAACACGTCTTCCACATATCCTAGCTGAGGTGATACATGCATGACCAATCTCACATAATCGACCACATCGAGCTGGACTTTGTTGATGTGTTGACTTTTATGGAGGATCTAGAAGAGATTTAGGATTGATAGAAGAGAGTCCATCGTGGGCGGTCGGTACCTCTGGTGAGCTTTTTCTCGTAGCACGTGAACCTCTAGGAGAGCACATGGGAGTTGTAGGCTTAGATTCAGGCTCAGTACCCCCATTTGTTTTCTTAGTCTTTGCTGTGGATTTGATGGTTGAAAATCCCTAATGTTGTGTGAATGTAATGTGCCAAATTTTCCATGTAATTTTATTAATTATATGGAATTATTATGAGTCTGTAAAAATTTATGGCGCATGATTCCGACACCTGGTGTTCCTGGAATTAATTTCTAAACTTTTATTATGGTACATTCAGTAAATGTGACAGTGGCTTTTTCTATCATTCGAACTGGTGCTCAGATAAAATATCTAAGGGCACCATTGAATCCGTAGTGCTAGGATTCTATTAAGGGGTACTTCACTTCGACCGTAGTGAGTCCAGAGAAAATGTTATATTTTAGGACTTTTAAAAGAATGATAAATATAACATTGTTAATTTTTATATTTCTTTCTTTTCCTCCAACTTACAAGTGGAAACATGGGACCGGCGACATGTCAAACCAATAAATGTATTGACCATTCAATCCTTTGTACCAATAATGTTGGAGAAAATAGGAAGGTTTCTAACTAATGATACCCCATTAATTCCCAACGTCGTTACTTACCCTCCCCATATCCTATTTATATGAAGCTTGGGCAGAGGTATCAACACTGCTTCACCAAGAAACGATGTGCTGGTAAAGTGTTGAGATGCCAAAACATGGAGGACAGAGCTAGTTCTATAAGGAGGTGATGGGAGACACCAAACCATAAACCGAAGGAAGATGTACGAGTGGCATCATTGGAAGCTACTTATAGAGGATGGTGAACACTAACCCACTTCCTCTACCGTGGGCGTTTCTCAACCATTCTGAAGGTAGGGTTTACTTTTGGTTTTAATTCAAGAGATGTATAATACTTTTCCCTCCCCCGTGTTGTCTTTAAACTAACGCAGAGGTAGTGGGCCTAACAAACCAGTCTCGGACCCTTCGGTACCATGCTACCCCCTTCCATTCTCTGTGGAAGACTGTTAGCGCAGCGGTACTAGAGACCAACATCGGTAGAGACCAATGTGGCGAACGACACTGGCCGGTCGAGAGTGTGGTGGTGGTGCACCCGCGTTGCCAGAGGAATCGACCACGGCTCATTGGCCATGGCAGTCGAAGGAGGCAGCTGGCCCACCGGCCAGCCGCGGAAGAAGAGGGTGGTGTGACCAGCGTGTTGTCGGAGGATGTGGGCCGCGTCTCATTAGCAGCGGCGGACCGAGGGAGGCGGCCCACACAACAGTCGGTGGATGGTTGTGGAGCGGCACACCGTCACACACCTCTAGAGATGGTGTCTTGCATTGGCAGACTGCAACGGGAGGTAGGACCCACTCAAGTGGGCCCCGAATGCCACATCGTGGTGCCACATACCACCGCCAATACAGAAGAAACCGAATGACCCTCGAGGCTGTTCGGGAAAACTGGGGGCCACTCACCCGGTGGCGGCTAGGGTGGACCCCACTTCTGGCCAGAATGGTCGACCACGCCCCTCTTACTAGTCGAGCCTCCCATTGTGGGCCGGGCATCCCCCTTAATGTTTGGGTCCCCCCATGCTGGTTGGGCGGCCCCATTGCGGGACGGGCCACCCCCTTGCGGGTCGGGCTATCCCCCTTGCGTGTTGGGCCAACCCCTTGCGTGCTGGGCTGGACCTCGGCCCAGTGGGTCAAGCCTGTTGTGGGCCAGCCCAGACCAGGTGGGGTTGGGTTGGTCCAACCGAGTTGGACATGACCATTGACCAATAGGACCTAAAAACACTAAAGGGGGCATATCTTGAGAACTAGATGTATGTTTGAGGAACCTTCTATGGCTCTAGGTTTCATGGATCAAGATAGTACTATTGTTATACTCCACTTGAGTTTTGGAGAAAGTTGGAGCATGTTTGGGTTGGATCGTACCCAAATCCAACCAGGCCCTCAGAACTAAAACGCTTATAACTCACAGACCGGGCATCTGATTGACACATCTTCTATTGCATTGGAACCCTTATGACATGACAATCATTTGGGTTACTCCTTTGGGGAGCTTTGTGGAAATCATGGTATGACTGATATCTCAAGGGGAAATTATATAGAACATGAGCACATGGGGTGAAAGAAATACCATGGCAGGATGTAATGTGAATAAAGAACATCAATGCAGTGTGGCTCACCATCTAGGGATCCTGTGTAGGTCAGCTTCTATCAGATCCTGTACGGGTTAGCACTTAGTGATCATGTGTGGGTCAGCACATACTAATCCTCTGTGGGTCAGATCTTGTGTGGATCAGTGGGTGGTCGTACCTATCGATCCTGGGTGGGTCAAAAGTAGTGCATCTTAACAGAATAAGATGATATAACTTACGACTAATCATTTTTACTTCTATACATAATTTATACCTATTTTGACATGAGACTTTTAACTATGTGGTACTTCTATCTTTGTGGTGGAACCTATGGTGTACTTCTAACTTTGTGGTGTAACCTGTGTGGTACTTCTATCATCGTGGTGTTACATGTGTGGTACTTCTAGCTTCATGGTGTAACCTGTGTGGTACTTCTAGCTTCATGGTGTAACCTGTGTGGTACTTCTACCTTCGTGGTTATGACTTTGTGGTGTTAACTATGTGGTACTTCTACCTTCGTGGTGTTACCATTGTGGTATTCTTCCATCATGTATGAGATGTGTATTTCTTGAAAACTTAGGTATATGTATGGGAATAATCCAAAGTAGAGTTGATGTCTATTGCTTCATTCTTTGAGATTGAGGTATTGCTTATTTGTATTTCTTTCTCAAAAATCTGGGGTACCTATGGGGGTCTCAAGGTCCCTACTATGTATCATTATATTCAACACATCACGGGCAATGTCCACACCTAGTTGTGTCTTGTGCACATGATGAACAACATTGATCGAGGCTAAGGGAGCTAGGACTAGATGGTGCTCAGAGCTGGACCATTGGGCGTGACATGACACATGGATTACTGATTGTGAGTTGTATTGAACCTTCAGGTAGTATCCTCGGTGGATGATCCAGGATCTATTATCCACTTTTCAGTGTTACTTGTACATTTCAGTTGGGCTTGTATTCTGACCCCTTTAGTTTCAACACACATTTTCTAAAGTAGTTTACATTGTGGTTTCTTATTGTTGTGTTCTTGGATTACGTGTCTTTACAGGTTAAAAAGATAATGACCGCCCATATTATGGATATTACTTTCTAGTGATAGTCGTCATCCTCTAGCCTATATAAGGTGTGAAATGGGTAGTAATATCATGGGGCCCGAGGGATGGGTCATGACAGTCCTTTTTATGAAGCACATTCATCCGAGCATGAAAAAGAATTATCTTCACTACGGTCTGCCTTAGAGCTTACCTTTTTCTTAGATCTTATGCAGAGATCATAAGAGGCCATTTACCAAGAAATTAGGATGATATAATCAGGTAATTATTAATGTAATAAGTCATTTATTACATGTATTTTACACATTTTATATTTTAATGTTTGAAGAAAAAGAAATATTATTTTTCTATAAAATTAGTTTTTCTTTATATTTCATATTTAAAATTTAAATAATCAAATTTTAGAATTATAATTTGATGAAATTAACACCATTTTAAAATTAATAAATTCTATATTATCTTATTGTGAATTGTTGAGTTTTGTTTAAATATTTGATGTTTAGGTGAATAGTGAAAATACTGAATTTTCTAAAACTGTCACTTTTAGGACATTATCTTAAGCCTAGAATGACTTAAGTGTAACAAACCCGCCCAGGTACCCCGGTAACCCGATAACCAAGCCATCCCTGACATAGACCAAAGGTAATTCCCAATCCCCATGGTTCGGTGACGAGCACATGGCATCACAAAACATGCATGTGGGAAATATTTTTTCATCAACATTGAGGAAGGAATGAAACAAGACAAAATACATAACAAAACAAAATTCATTGAGAGTAATGTACTAGAATACAAAGAGGAATAAAATCCAAAGTACTAAAACGGGAAAACAGCCCCAATGTATCTAAGGACACATCTCACCAAGACCAATTCTCAACAGCAGGATACACCTCCAAGAGATCCCTTCCCCTTGCTCGAACCTAGAAGAAGAAAGTCTACAAACACTCGAAGCCAAAGGTAGTGTGAGAGACTAATCCTAGAAGCATACCCCCAAAGATTCCATAACAGATTAAAAATATATATTATCTAAAGAAAAGATTTATATTATCAAGTAAATGGGATCAAAAATTAAAAATCATATTTAAACAATACATACTATGCATTTTCAAATGATCAAAATAAATATTTTAAGAAATGATTTTACTAATGATTGAATATTTCTAAAACAATTTCTTATATAAAACTTTTATATAAAATAGTTTATATAAATTCAATAGGAATGTAAGGAGTTCAAACAAAACATTAGAATACATTTATATCTCCAATATAAATAAACAAGCGAGCAATGTGGTCATCTACCAAAAGGTATAATTGTATTAACCAGCTATAGGATTCTGCACTCTCTATGTGAACTCAGAAAAATGTGTATACACACGTCCCTATGACACTGTCCAAAGGAGACTCATCAACAACTTTTCAGGGATGTGACCTACCAGAACTATGTTTTAGAACATTGTCGTAGTGTGGAGTGGATCCAAATAACTCACTAACTACCTATGTCTTGCATGCACTCTGACATGATAGGTGACCTATTTTAAGACGACTGAAAATGAGATCAATCCCATTATTCTATTTCAAATGTTCCAATTTCGTTCATTTAAATCCAAAATAGTCTTTATTAAAAAACATGACTTTTTCAATAGATAAAACCCCTGGGTTTCTATCAAATCATTTTAATCCATTTTCACCAATTTGAAATCTATTCAAAACCAATTCCATCATTACATAATTTATTTCCACAATTAAATTTAACAATTTAATTGAAATCTTTTCCATGAAATCCACAATTCAAATCAACCAACTTCCATAAACACACCCAATTCAACTGAATTGGGAGTTTTCCAAAATTCTATGCCAAAACCATTTCACTTATCCTGAATCATTGGAATCAGGGTTTTATCAATTTATTTAAAAGTACATTTGAGAAATTGAATTTAAACCAACAATTGAAATAAATCCTGAAAAACAAAGATAACTAATTGGGCTAATTATAACAGAACCACCAACCTTAAGGTCTTCAATGTCAGTAGACACGAGAAACCACCCAGTGTTGTTCGGTACACCTTTTCACGACATTATTATCGTAAGCGTTGACACACCAATGCTCAATGTTCGTCAAGGGTCCTTAGAACCAAAACATCTATTTTATTTCACAAGTAAAATATTACATGAGATTACATTTTCTCTATCCTGTATAATCTTGGGATTATCGTTTTATGTTAACATAATCAATTGTAATATTTTCCTCTAAATAATTATAAACCACATTTGATATTATAATCTCTTTAGATTTAAATGATGTCTCATGTGGTATCCCTTTAAAATTATTCATTGATAATTTAAATAATTATCATTCAATAAATTCTTTTAAAAAAAATCATTTGGTAAACTCATGATTATCACTTGATTATTCATTGTAATGATCATTTTATAATTACTTATAATTACCCTTGATAATCATTAAATTATTGTTCTATAATTATATTAATTTTCCTTTGGAAATTTAGTGTAATTATCCTCTAATATAACAAGTAATTATCCCATGATAATATCAATAATCTTTCTCACGTGATAATTACATTATAATTATCCATTAATAATATTTTCATAATAACTTAATATAAGACGTTTAAATTTCCATTAATAATTCAAAACAATTATTGTATGAAAATTTTAAAAATTATCTCTAGAGAAAACCATGTGGTGATCTTTTAAAATTTATCCATTTATAATTATTTTATGATAATTTTTAACAAATTATCCATTTATAATTTAGAAATTATCATTTAATAATTTATTTTCAAAGATCCATTGAAAAATGAAAAAAACAGATCTAATAATACCTTTTTTCCTTCAAAACAAAATTTTTTATTTGATTATGCTCTTCAAGATGAATTCAATGGTAGCGATGACACATAATAATAATAAATAACAGAAATGTTAATAAATTTAGATGATTTGGAGAATAATAAATAAATTAATAAAATTAAATGGAACACTCATGGTTCCTTTTCAACCTCCCTTTGTGCGAGGGTAAAAAAATCGTGGAAAACCACTACCATGATTAGGAATGTTGAACGGTTGTGCAAGAGGGTGTTTAGAGATCATCAGAGGACAAAGAGATCGACAAACATGAATAATCAAGACCCACAGTGATTTTAGAACCCTAAAAATACAGTGACCTGAATTCACATTTAAAACACCCAATTAAAAATGTTAATCAACCAAAAATTAATGAAGAGTCATTAATTTCACCTAATCAGCGAGTTCAAACACAAACAGGTTGAAATGATGGTGAAACTGATGTTTTTGAAATCAAAGGTGGCCATTAATGGTCATTTTCATGTAGTGAAGAAGGTGAGATAGTTTTGTTTTATCAAATTGTGTTTAATTATTATATTAATAAAATTAGTTATTTAACTTCAAAAATAAATAATGTCAAACAAAAAATGCAAAAAAATTACATTTTTTTATAAATTCCAAAACCGGATGAATTAAAACCTCAATTTTAAACACTCGTTTTAATCTTTTGTTTCACCCCAAATTAATTTCAAACTCATTTATTTCACCCATTTAATGCATTGAAACAAAAACCATTCAAAACAGTTGAAAATTGAATGTTTTAGAATGATAATCGGTCATTAATGGTGAAACACCGTTCTGGGGAGAGGATAAACAGTAAAATCCATTTTTAATTAAATTATTAAATTTAATTATTTAACCCAAATATTAAAAGTTATCAAACGTCCTTTTCTCTTAAAAAGTATACCCTACCTAAGTTAAACGCTCCATTACAGACCCAACAGTGGTCTCATATTTATCCAACGATAAATCGTTCGGAAGATATTAATTATTTATTTTTTAAATATCGGATTAAATATTTAATTAAAAAAATGATTATTTTTTGTGAACGAGACATCAAATCACAGATTCTTACAAATTTTATATCTCTTCTACGGTAAACCCCTCATTCCGGATCCATATGTGGCCTCATATTTCTCGAAAGATTAATTATTTGAGAGATATTAATGATTTATTAATGAAAAATTTGAATAATGAATTAATTAAATTAAAAAGGGTTGTTTTTGCAAGCGAGGCATCCAAACGCCCGATTCTTACAAATGTTATACATCATCTAGGGTAAACCCCTCATTCTGGAACCATCAGTGGTCTCATGTTTCCCAAACAATGCACTATATGAGATACATTTAATTGTTTTAAAAAAATAATATATTAAATATTATTTAATGACATTATCAAATAAAAGAGACATCCAAATGTCTGGTTCCTTCCAATGTTATAACCCTCCTAGGGTAAACACAATATTTCAGACATAACAGAGGTCTCATATTTATTAAGAGACACATCCTTTTGTAGTTATATAAATATTTTGAATAAAAAATGCACAATTAATATATTCTATTTAATAATTTTATTCCTTCTTCACCAAGATTTTTAGAGCCTCAAAAACTCATTCATACTCACTGTTTAACTCATAAAATATTTAATTGAATATTATGTAGTGTTATTTGGTTGTTTTACCATTCATCAACTTGTTTAACAAAAATGCAAATTTTCACTGATAAACCATTTTTTCCATTTAATGTAACATTAATTTTACACAAGAAGGTTTACGAATACTTCAAAAAATAATAGGATGTTACAATCTCCACACCATAAGAATTTTCAGTCCCCAGAAAGAAAATGAAGAAGCCTCCAAAACATACATTCCAGAAGTATCGTCCTCGCACGAAGTACCTTGGTCTCAGAATAAACAACCATGATTGGTCATATAGTCAAAGATTAAACTGGTTTCACATCAAGATCATGCAAAATTAGAACATGAGATGGGCTAGATAAAATCATTCAAAGCAGAGATACATGATACAAATTATTTATCAATGTCAGTTTCTGTGGTAGTTTTAAATGTTAAACAACTTTTCCCACCTAATAAAAAACCTCAAAAGATCCCACAAAATTAGGAGTAATGCTTCATTTCTCCCCAAGTCATAGATGACCAAAACGGGGTGAAGCCTTCAAGAATACATGATCATCAAAACTAATACTTCAAGTCGTAGAATGTCTTAGTGCTTATTGGGTTTACAACCCATTACAAATTATGGAAATCCCCCATTATACCCTTCCTTTTCACTAATAGTGCAATATAACAGTTTTGATAACATTGAACACCCTCTTTAGAGAATGACCATTGGGTATCAATCTCCCCACCATAAAGAGAGTCTCTAATGCTTATGTAATTATTCAACAAGTTTCTATTCTTGAAGAATCATCCCGAGAAGACAAGATGTCAGAGAACCATCATTTTGCATGGTAGATAATACCTATACTTCCCAAGGATAAACACTAGGGTGAATAAAGGATTTCTCAAGAAGATCGTCCAACTGGGTCATCTGTTCATTCAGTTCAGTTGGAGCCATTTAGTAGGAAGGAAAAGAAATTGGTTGAGTATTGGGCATAAAGTCAATGGAAAAATCAACCTCTCTAACATCTGGTAAACCTGAAAAATCAGAAGGAAATATGATGGGAAGATCGATGAAAACTAGGGGGAGATCACTGTTCTAAATTAGAATGAAACACAGATACTAAATTTCCCAACTCTTGTTAAGAAGTTATGGGCATGCTCGTCCTTAGGTATCATTCTCCTTAAAAGAAAAGATACAAACCACTAGGTGTGGAATAGTAGAACTATTTAAGATAATAATAAATCTAGGATTTATTGGGAATGAGTCAATCCATCCTGAATATGAGGTCTAGTGATTTCATGTTGAGTACCAGAAAACACCAGGAAAGTTTGACACTTTATAGACAAAAAACTCAAGCAGGACTATAGAGACCCTACTCTATCACCATGCCAGGGGGTGTAGTAATATCCATTTCAAAATATAGAAGCTCCTTTGAAATATTATGAAGATTAATGGTATGGGTTGAAAAAAAACGAATTCTATGCACCTGTATCAAATAGGGAAGTTACTAAAGATGAAGATACTGTAATGATACCTATCACAGTTGCTAGACTTGTATCAGCTTCCTCTGGAGACTCTTTCACTACATGAAGAAGCTTCGTTTCAGATTCATGTGGCTAGAACTCTTTTATACGTTAATCGTTTGATTGAACCATAGTTTCTTATGGTTATGATGATCTGGTACCATTACATGGAGTGGAAAAGTTGTGGAAAAACTTTTTCAAGTTCACTAAACATATGCAAGAGCCACAGATCTTTCAGTCTGCTCAATCTTGAAAACATCCATAGCCTTGGCCAGCACCACAGACTCTGGATAGAAGTTTCCAGTGAAAATAATCTTGAATTCCATACACCCTACGACCCAATTTTTGTTTTCCATCACTATTGTATCCCACCATATCATTCTTGGTCCCTCCAACATGATGGAGGAATGCTTCACCATAACCACATCTGGTGTCTCAATGAACTCAAACAAAAGTTCTATCCTTCCCAACCATTCCTTAGTATGTTGAGGATCAGTGGGGCCCTTGAAAACTGGTTGTTTTTTTGTGAAGGAATGCTTAAATAATATTTTGAAGAGCACCCCCTAGGTTCCATAGCTAGATAATGAATGGGGACTAGAGGTGGTACCTATCCCAGAGCTTAGACACTATGCACAATCAACTCAACTAGGCTCGAAACACTGGAGGATTCACTTATTGAGGTTCAAAAGTATCCCCTTCATGGATCCAATTTTCACATATTCTATGAGGTATGATGTTACACAACATCATCATACAACATGGTCGACATTATATAATGCTCTTACAGAGCAATGAGGGAAAATATTCTCTACGAAAGAAACAAATAGGATTTGGATTTCACTCTATCCAAATCATAATAGGGAAAATAATGGAACAATACCACAAGACTCCTTTCCCTATCCTCGCCTGGAGACTTATTTTTATTGTGGTGAGACCTTGAAAAGCACTAAATTGTAACTACCTCATAAGTCCCAACTTGATTTCAAAAATGAAAACTGACTTCAAGAAAAAGGCTCAACCTCCCTTTGATACCATTTTTTCACGAACCCGCCTGGGTAACCTAGTAACCCAATAACTGGGCTGAACCTAACAGAACCCGAAGGGAGTTCTCAATCCCCATGGGTCGGAGACAGGCACCTGGCATCACAAAACATGCATGTGGGAATGATATTTCCATCAACAATGCGAAAGATAAAAAACAAGACAGTACGAATAACAAAAGAAACTCCACTAGGAGTAATGTACCAGAATACAAAGAGGTATAAAATCCAATGTACTAAAATAGAAAAATATCCCCATGGTCCTTAAGGACACATCTCACCATGACTGAAGCTCAATATCTAGATCCACTTCGATGATATCACTTCCCTTTGCTCAAACTAGGAAGAATGAAGTCTATAAACACCCAAAGGAAAAAAGTAGGGTGTAAGCCTAAGCCCAGTTGGATACCACCAGAGATTCTATAAAAAAATTTAAATGTATATTATCTAAATAAAAGCATTAAATTTTCAAATAACTGGGTTAGGAAAGTTAAAATCAGATTGAAACAAAACATGCAATACAATTTCAAATGATGAAAATAAATATTTTACGCAATAATTATACAAATGATAGAATATTTCTAAAATAATGGATTAAGTAAAAAAGTTATATAAAATAGTTTATATAAATTCATTTGACATGTAAGCAGTTAAAAATGACATTGGAATACATTTATATATCAAATATAAATAAAAAAGTGAGCAACATGGTCATCCGCTAAAAGGTATAATAGTATTAACTAGCTATTGGATTTTACATACTCTATGTAGACTCACCAAAATGTGTATACACACGTCCCTATGACACTAGCCAAAGGACACTCGTCACCAACCCCTCATGGATGTGACACGCCGTAAGTATGTTTTAGAATGTTTTCATCACGTAGAGTGTATCCAAATCACTCACTAACTACCTAAGACTTGTATGGACTATTACACGATGGGAGAACTATTTTAAGACGTCTTAAAATATAATAAATCACATTCTTCCATTTCAAGAGTTCAAATTTCATTCCATTTAATACCAAAATATGTTTTATTCAAAAACCATCCATTTTCACAAGATAAAACCACTATATTTATATCAAATCATTTTAAGCTATTTTCACAAATTTGGAATCTATTAAAAAACAATTCTATCATTACACAATTTATTTCCAAAATTAAATTCAACAATATAATTGAAATCAATTCCATAAAATCCAAAATGTATATTAAATAATTTAAATCAGTAAATTTTCATAAACACACACAATTCAATGGAATTGGGGGTTTTCCCAATTTCCATGCCAAAAACATTTCAAATATTTCAATTAATTGGAATAGTATTTTTATCAATTTAACTGAAAGAACATTTTAGCAACTGAATTTAAACCAGAAATTGAAATAAATAAAACAATACAAGGATAATTGAATTGGCTAATCAGAACGAGACCACCTACCTCAAGGTCGTTGATGTCAACAGAAATGATAATCCACCCAAAGTAGTTCAATACACCTTCTCACGACATTATTATAATAAGTGTCGATACATAAATTCTCAACATTCAGCAAGGTTCATAGAACCAAAATATCTATTTTATTTCACAAGGATGTAAAATACTACACGTGATTACATTTTCTATCTCCTCGTTAATCTCTGAATTATCATTCTATGTCAATGAAACCAATCATAATATTTCGCTATAAATAATTATAAACCACAGTCGATATTATAATATCTTTAGATTAAAAAGATAACACTTGTGGTAATCCTTTATAATTATTCATTGATAATTTAAAAAATTATGCTTCAATAAATTCTGTAGAAAATTATCATTTAGAAAACTCATGATTATTACTTGATTATTCTTTGTAATTATCATTTGATAATTAAATATAATTATCTTTTAATAATAATGAAATTATAGTTCGACAATTATATTATTTATCCTTTGATAATTTTATGGAATTATCATTTAATAAAACAAGTAATTATCCCATGATAATTTCAATAATCCATGTTTCATGATAATTACATTATAATTATCCATTAATAAGTTTTTCATAAATATTTACTATAAGGTGTGTAATTTTCCATTAATAATTCAAAACAGTTATTGTGTGAAAATTTTATATATTATTGAAAGATAAAACCATGTGATTATCTTTAACAATTTATCCTTGTATGATTATTTTATGATAATTTTTCACAAATTATTCATTTATAATTTAGAAATTATGTTTTAATAACTTATTTTCAAAGATTTATTAAAATGTGAAAAAATGGATCTGGGAATACCATGCTGCCTTTGAAACAAAAAATATTTTTGATTCTTCTCATGAAGAAGAATCCAATGGTACTAATGGCACGGAATTCCAATCAATAACTAAAATGTTATTAAATTTAGATGTTTTGGAGAATAATAAATAAATTAAATAAATAAAATGGAACAGTCATGGTTCTTCTTCATCCTCCTACTACTATAGGGTTAGAAAATCTAGTAAAACCACTACCAAGATTCGGATTGTTGAACGGTTGTGCAAGAGGGTTATTTAAGATCGTCAGAGGAGAAAATGATCGACCAATAAGAAGAATCAAGACCCACTGTGATTTTAGAAACCTAAAAATGCAGCACCCTCAACATAAATTTAAAACATCCATTTCCAAACATTAATAAACCCAAAAATTAATCCAGAATCATTAATTTCACCTAATCAATGAGTTGTAACACAAATGTGTTAAAATGATGGTGAAACGGATGTTTTTGAAATCAGTGGAGGCCTTAAATGGTGGTTAACGTGTGGTGAAGAAGGTGAGCCGGTTTTGTTTTATTAAATTTGGTTTAATTATTAAATTAATAAAATTAGTTATTTAACCTAAAAATTAATTAACAAAAAAAAAATCTGAAAAATTAGATTATTTAATAAATCCCTAAGTTAGATAAATTAAAACCACAATTTTAAACACTCGTTTTAATCTTCTATTTTACCCAAAATTCGTTGCGGGCTCATTTATTTCACCCATTTAAGGCGTTGCAACTGAAATAGTTAGAAACAGTTAAAATTGATAGTTTTAGAAATTTAATAGGTCATCAATGGTGGAAACAATGTGTGGGGGAGAGGATGAATAGTAACATATGTTTTTAATTAAATTATTTTACCCACATATTAAAAGTTTCCAAACATCCATTGCACATAAAAATTATTCCATTTCTAAGGTAAACACTACATTATGGACCCAATGGTGGTCTCAGATTTATCAAAAAATGAACCGTTTCAGGGATATTAATGATTTATTATTTAAAAATCAGATTAAGTAATTAATTAAAATAAAAATGGGGTTTTTGCGAGTGAGACATCCAAATGCCTGACACTAACTAATGTTAAACCCCGTCTAGGGTAATACTATAATTCTGACCCCATAAGTGGCCTAAAATATCTCAAATTATGATTGGTTTGAGAGATATTAATGATTTGTTAATGAGAAATTGGAATACTAAATTAATTAAAATAAAAGGGTTATTTTTTCAAATGAGAAATCCAAATGCTCGACACATAAAAATGTTACACACCATCTAGGGTAAACCCCTAATTCCAGACCCATCAGTGTTCTCAGATTTCTCATATGATGCACCGTTAGAGAGATATTTAATTATTTTTTTTAAAATAATATATTAAATAGTATTTAATAACTTTATCTCACAATCAAGACATCCAAATTTCTGGAACCTTCCAATGTTATACCCCTATTAGGGTAAATTCCATATTTTAGACATAATAGAGGTCTCACATTTCTCAAGTGATGCGGAATTTTTGAGTTATTTAAATATTTTGAATAAAAAGTGCACACTTAATATATAATATTTAATAATTTTATTCCAACTTCGATGAGCTTTTGCAGGCCTCAAAAACTCATACATACACTGTATTTAACTCAGACATTATTTAATTGAATATTGTGGAGTGTTAATTGGGTGTTTTAGCATTCAGTGACTTATTTAACAAAAAATGAAACTTTTCACTGATAAACATTTTTTCCCTTTAGCGTATTAATAATTTAACCCAATAAGATTTAGAAATACCTAAAACAGTAACAAGATGTTACATTAAAAGTTTATCAAACATTTTTTCTATAAAATATATCTATTTAATAGGTATTAAGAAACATTTAAATATACAATGTTGAGTTTATAAAACACGTGATTAATATTTTATAAACTCAAGTAAAATTTCACACTAAAAAACTATTTTTATGCGCTTACATTTAAAATTATATTTTATCACTTTTAGAAAATAAATATAAAAAATGGATTTAAAATTTAAGATTAAGATACACAAATTAGTTGATCAATTCATTTTAATTTGTATGCATAAAAATTTGATTACTAAAATAAAAGTTAATTACCACGATAATTGTGAAACTATTATTTTTTAAATATTTTTTATTGATATTTTATAATTTTTATCTAATCCATTAAATTAATATAACATAAATAATTAATATAATATGATTTTAACAGAT
Organism: Viscum album; assembly: GCA_963277665.1. Classification (NCBI taxonomy): domain Eukaryota; kingdom Viridiplantae; phylum Streptophyta; class Magnoliopsida; order Santalales; family Viscaceae; genus Viscum; species Viscum album. The sequence goes on from OY728119.1 coordinate 2,130,645,102, forward strand.
TTTTAAATATTTTTACACTAATTCAATGATTTATCAATACTAAATAATATTAAGAACACTTAATGGTAAAAATAACATTTTTTTACAAATAGTTTCTCGGAATATTAAGTGTTTAAAATTAAAAATTATATTTCAATTATTTAGAAATTTAATTAAATGAAATATAGAATAGATTTAGTTTCCACACTACCAAATTCAGTAATACGACTAATTTTATATTTATTCAGTAAAACATATGTAGTTAGGGTAAAAACTAGTTACCGTGGTGAAAACAAGAAAATGTAAAAGTAAATATATAAGATAAAATGACTCCAAACAAGTTTAAAATATGAATATAAATACTTTATTGGGGATTCCTCAACCCAATATCATGTAAAACTCTATTATTTAAAACTTTTTGATTCATTGAACCATGAATAATGTAATTATATCATTTAAAAGTAAAGAGTATTTACAAAAGTGCACCTTTCTTCACTCCTAAATGGGGATCACTCTCACCCTTTTAATACGACACCTTTCCCTCAAAATTTCCTTAAAATATTGGCTAATTTTACTCTATTAGAATTTCATTTCATTTCATAAATCCCATGGTCACTATAAATTAGCCTAAGTCCTTTAATTCAAGGGAGTACATCAAGAGTAAGGTAAAGGTCTCGACGTATGTATTATTAACTCCTTACCTTTTCTTATTAATATTTCTATTCTAAACCTATATGAAACATGATAACATAATGATCTCAATATCATTATTATACTAATATATTATTATATTAATGTATAAACCATTATTTATTCTTTCCCATTCACTTATAAAATCACAATAATGTTGATCGTATGTCTGTGCGGACTACCGCCACCATGAACCGACGTCTTCCATTTTTCACCAACACATATATTCAGTGGTTATAAGGATGAAATTGATGAATAAATGTGAAATATATAATATAATTGTGATTATAAAGAGAAAAATTATATTCTGCAATTATTCCCTGTCATTTATTAGGAAATGAAAATGTTAATTGTGTATTGTGTGGGCTACCAGCTGATGGGTTTCATATGATCATATAATGGAAATATGTGATGGAGTTGGTGCCCTAGAACCAAAATATATTGACATTATGATAACCTTTATTCTTTTTCTTAATATCAATAAAATACTTATCATTTCCTGATTGTTCTTCTTCATAACATATATGTGATAATATCCCTAGAGTATATGTCACACTAAAAGTTCATAACTATTCTCCTCTATGATGAGAACCTAGAAGTGCTATGAATCTATTCTTAAATATATGTTATATAGCTGGGTGATATCATTTGAGGGACATAAATGATATACGCTATTAGGGGTGGGTACACATAGGACTTTGAGGCACCTTCTATTTGTGTACTCTCTTAGTAATATCTAGTATGATATTATGAGAACAAGGTCCACCAGTAGGAAATCTATATATATATGTGTCATTGTATATTATTATATATGAACGCGTGTATTGATCCTTAGACTTTAAGATTATTATTGATGAGTATTATGAGTCAAGTACATTGATGTATTGATGAAAACCATGACGAAAGATATTCATGGTGAGGTAGGATATGTTGGGTGTGTCATGAGTAATATTGAATTAATGAATAATGCGAGAAAGCATTTATCAATTTTTTTCACTAATGGAAATTAATTTCTAAGGACCATTTATTAAAATGAATAGGCTAAATAAATCCATGACCATGGTGCTCTATATGCATGTTCTATTTCAAGAATGTCAATGAAAGAGATATCAATCACATAGGTTGATGACACCAACATGCAACCTGCTTGATTTGAGATATCACAATAAAGGGATTGCATTACATTGTAAGCATTTGTAGGTGGTATTATGCAATTTCAGTATTAACTTATTTATCTATGAGTGTCTTGGCATGTTTCTAGATGCTAACCTGGGACATTAGGCTACTTCTCCTATTTCCACTAAGAAAGAGGCCTAGAGGGCCGCATAATAAGTGTATCCAAAATCATAATAAATAATATATTATTATTTATTATTTTATAAGATGAATAAATATTATTCTCTCATGTGTTTTAATAATATTCATGTATTCTTGATTGAATTTATTCAATCACCAGTTATTTTAGATAGTATAATGTGAACAGAATATTTAATACATATTTATTTTATATTTTAATTAATATAATTTTTTTTATTTGAGAATAATGAACTGATATTTATTTAATAAATACATATACATTATTCGATGGATGATAAATCTTATAGATAAATGAATAACTGATATTTTAGGTCTGATGGAAAAAAATTAATATTATTTGATTTAATAATATCCAATTTTAAGTTTCAAGTTAATCACATGATGAGAAATAATAATAGTATTATTATTATTTGATATAATGTTTTTTCTAGGATTAAATAAATAATTAAGGGTACTTGTGAAATTATTTAATTTAAATTCTATAAATATATTAACCCGCTTATTCGATTTTATCATTACAAAAATTCATTTTATTGTGTCGTGAACAAATGAAATAGATAATTATTTCAAGTCCTTAAAATCACTCTTCTCCACGGTCACCCTCAAGAATAGAGAAAACTCTTTTTCCACTAGATCAAGGAGAAGGATTTGGATGCAATTCTCATTGTGATCAATGACAGACAATGAAAACATAAGTATCTACTATCCTAGTAACCAGAGATTCTTTCAGTGATGTTTGGATATTTTTGGGACACGTTTGATCAATGGTAGGTGGAATCTTCACTTGATTTCTACAATGCAATAATGGTGCATCGCAGATCTATTTCAGATCCATCAACGAAGAAATAATTCCATCAATTAAAGCATTATTTAATTAAATTAATTATAAATAATACGTGGTGATCCTCTCTCTATGGTTCCAGATTGATTCATGTTGTCTATCTTCATTGATTCAATTATATTGAACTGAATTTTTATCATCATGTACGTCTCATATTGATTATTGAACATAAAAAAAGTTTGGAACTGAACCATCACAAGCTTCCACTACACCAGTAACCTATATGTGGTATCAGAGTAGTCCCATAATTATTTATAATTATTTTAGATCATTGGTGATTTACACATTTTAATCCATTTTTTCAATTTAATTTTAATCGTTCATTAATTCTGAATCATGTGATCTGCTTCTTCCTCCTTCTTTTCTCATAAATCTAATCAATACGATTAATTTTATAAATAAACTAAAATTGAAGATATCATACGGAGGTGCGATGGATTATGGCCTAATGACATATGAATAAATGATGTGTAATCATAATTATACAATGTGTACTTGTGGTTAATGCATCGGGAATTAATTTTAAAATTAATTGAAATAATGTGCATTGATTACACAGAGTTCATTAAATACCATACTCCACATGTTGAATAGACTAGGGTGGTACATAATCAAACAAAGCATATGCTCTATAGCCCATGTACATGACGCGTAGTCCCTTTGAGTCACATATCATCTGTGTATTACCATAAATGACCAACCTGACGAGTGACAATGTAATTTGGACATCAAAAGATGTGTATCCCACCGTTTACTCCATTTTTTGAGGTACAATTGACACACTGATTCCCTAGGAGTGTACATTGGATAGAGACTGAGAGATGTACACACCGTTTATATGACTTGTACATGTCGTGTACTTGTACCAAATTACATAGATTTAAAAATTATTTATTATATTATGTATACCTTAAGATATGTTCTTGTGTGTGGTAATTATGTTCATAGGACATTCCATGTGTCGAGTTTTAATATATATATATATATATATAATTAAAATCTGTAAAATGATCATTTCATCATATCATGTACGATTCATATTACAATTTTTAATCTATGTGAATTAATCATGACATGTTATAGAAAAATCATGTAATTAATTTAATCAGTAAGTTGATACTACACGTCATAAAAGTACATGATAAGTTGTGTATTCTACATGTTAGAAAAATAAACATGTATACCAAGTATAATATTTGTTGGGTAGATTCAGACAAGAAGTCACCATTTTTCCTCCAAGATACATTTATGTACATAGTTAATTTTAAATATATTCTTTTAATTAAAATACATGAGAATATCAAGGAGATCTAGATGAGAATAATGATAAATGAATCGATTAATTAAAGATGATAATTTATTGATTTGATTGTGATTTATCTTAAATAAGAAACATTAATAATTGAATGCCGGATTTAATAAATGTGTAATTCATTTCATGCTTGTGGATAATGAAGATCATAGACCAAGACCTTTGTATGTGACCGGTCTCATTTAATTTATTATAAAATTAAATTGTTGTCTTATGTGCCTTCTCTCCTCTTATTTTGTAAGGGCATATGTGCCCATTGTTTCTTTAATTTAAACAATTTTACCCCAAACTATATGTGATTAAAAGTATATGTAATGGATGGAGATCCCAATCAAGTGTATGTGGTTCAATTTTTGATCCAAGGAGAAACCAATCCAAATGAGATACATTGGTGGATAGGTGGAAATCTGTAACACAAACATTAACTGGTTCATGGTGTTTTGACCTAGGTCTCCTATTAGTTTATCAACTACTAGAAAAACTAAAAATTAGTAAAATATCACAATCATTCCACTTTATTATATTATTTCTATCAGTTGTATGGTTATTTCATTATGGATATTTTTTGCTACCAAAAAAATTAATGAAATCAATAATAATTCATGATATAACTAAAATAATTTGGATTATAATTAAATACGATATAAGACATGGTTAATAACTTATGTAAACCCCCATAATATTAATAATAATGGGATAAAGATAATAATTTTATATTTACACATAAAGGATAAAATCCCTCAATTATATATATTATGTTTGTAGTTCCTTCCACTACTTCACTTAAAATCAAACCATAGTTCATAGTGATTGAAAAACCAAGGTAGGGGTGCTTTCAATTATTATGAAATTATAACTTGATGTTTTGGGTTGGCTTAACATAGTTCACATAAAAGGATTAGGGACTAAGTGGGACATGGTGTAACTAATTTAAAAAATATTTAGGAAATCCAATTTAAGGATTTCAGGATTGAGGAGTCCACTCAATTGATCAAGGAACTGCGAGTTAATGAAGTTGGCATTCAGAATTCCAACCAACACCCAATAAAGTTTCATTACCATAAAATGTTGGAGTAATGAGAGAGGTAATATAGATCATTGAGACTTAGATTTACAAGAAATTGGATATTCTGAAACCAATGCAAATGGCTATTGGGTTTTTATAATTAGTGGGAGACTAATAAATTTATTATTTATTTATTTTTATAAATTTTATCAGATAGTGTTCTAAAATCCTACCCATTTTATTTTTTATAAACAACATTAAAATTATTTTCAACATATCTTTGTGATCAATACTTGAGAAGGATAACATTATCACCTAAAAAATATCTAAGAGTAGAAAAGGCGCTTACGCATTTTAATTCACCATGAAAGGAAATTGTATATACTGGAAGAACCCTTTCCAGTAGTTCCTAGTAATGAGGTATGTGATGAATAGCAATCTCTCTATGAGAAACATCTAAATGATGCTACATAAGTTCAGTATTTCAAGTTATCATCCATTTCCAACGATCTTTTGAAGCAACCTGAGGTAATGGATACTTATGGAATGATACCTCACCTACAGGATATCTATCAATAGAAGGTGAGATGAGAGAGGTATCAGATCCCCAATGCTTTTTTCACAAATATTCTTTGAGAGTCTATGCCATTTGGGCCTCAGGTAGACAAGCTTATTTGATATATTTAATGTGTAGACATCTTCGGGATTAAATTCCCATATTATTTGTGTATAGATATTATACTTTCATCACAAACCAAGACCTTCTCTAGTTTTATTTTTAATTAAAATATGATAAATAATGATAAGTGTCTATAGTATCTTCATACATAAATTATTCAGGTGGATAAGGACATGGAGTGTGATAAACACGCGATCAATATGGTGAATAAGAAAAGGAAGAACAAGGGAAAGGGGACCAATACCTATAAATAATCTAAATCTCTAGAGCACCATCCTATTATGAAGAGGAAGATCTAGATGCATGGAAAGGAAAAGGAGGTAGTATGTCTTTCTTCTTGAATACCTATCCACTGGAAGAGAAACTTCACCCAGAAGCTAGGGGAATCTAATGATGTGTTCGTTATCTAGTGTAATATTTCTATATCTATACATTGGGTATTAAATACAGATTTTTTTGTTCACATCTCTTTCCAAATGAAGGAACCTAGTCAATTACAAAATATTTTTAGTGGAGTGGTGGATCTAATAGCTTCTAATGGAGCAAGGTTGGTTTCTATGGCTACTGGTGACTACCACCATTCATTCCAAATGAGAATGATTTTGGTTCTGAATGATTTTTATTATGTATATATGATTATCAAGAACATAATTTAGGTATCATGTTTATATGAATATGGGATTATTTTTAAATTTTGATATAAATTTTGATTCTTTTATAAGGACAATATATGTTATGGTAAGGAACATTTAAAAAAAATATTTATTAATTAAATTACAAAAATCAAGTGTTTGAAATTGACAAAGAATCATGTTTTTAGGACTCATATAACACTTATATATGTCATCACCATCTTAGTCATATAAATGAGAATCATTTGAAAAAGCTCTATCAAGATGGATATTTAGACTCATCATAGATAAAGACACTCAAAATATGGCATAGTTGTTTACTAGAAAAAATGACCAAACTCCCATTTGGTGGATAGGGTGAAAGGCCCTTATAACTTCTAGGATTCGTACACACTGATGTGTGCGGACTATTCTCTGTAGAAGATATAGGTGGTTATTCTTACTTCATAACTATTACTTATGACTTGAGTAGACATTTCTATGTCTAATTTATGAGTTATAAGTCTGAGTCGATTAATAAATTCATGTTATTCAAGAATGAAGTAGAGAATCAACTTGGTAAGAAGATAATGAATCTTCAATAAGATTGAGGTGGTGAATATATTAACCAAGAGTTTATGAACTTTTTACAGGTCTTTGGGATTCAATCTCAACTCCCACCACCTTATACACCATATTGGAATGGTGTTAGTGAAATGAAGAAATATACATTGTTAAACATTGTATGGTCAATAATGATCCATGAAGATATTCCATTATCCTTTTTGTGTTATGAATTTCCAACTATGGAATACACATTATACAATGTACTAGATAAAGCCTAAAATGGAATTCCCTTCGTGTTATAAAGGGGAAAGAAACATATTTTGTCACATAAAATTGTCTGGAGTTGTGAAGAATTTGTTAAGGACTTCTCTGATAATAAATTATCACCCTAGGACCCAATGGGTATCATTATAGGGTATCTTAGGGAAAATAAATGATACTACTTATACAACCCATTAGACAAGAAAGTGACTGTCGTCAGATAATCCATCTTTCTTGAGATGGATCACATCCTTACAAAGGATAGTTGGAGAATGATTAACTTCGATGAATTTGATTCTCAAGATACATAAGAATTTGTAAATGATCAAATTCTACAAGTGCTCTTCGAAGAATATGTTCCTAAAAAAGAAGTACTACATTGGAGTCTAACTGAGGTATGAGAACTAGAGAGATATGGTTTTCTAGTCACCGAGGATGGTGACTCATTATTGGTTCAAAATGATGAATCACTCTCGTATAATGAGGAAATAAAAATCACAGAATATATAAAATGTAAATAAGACATGAATTCTAAAATGGATTACATGTATCAAAATGTGGTTTTAATTCGGGTCGATGTGTCAGTTTATGTAATGATTATTGGATACAAATGGGTATTGTAGAGGAAATTGGACATGAAAGGTGAATTAAATACCTATAAAACAATTTATTTTCTAATGTTCGTAAAAATATGTTGGGAACAAATCACTCAAGGCATCATTGAAGCATTTTTGAGGTTATTGTGTTTGTTGACAAAGTGGACATCTGAGTGGTGATTGTTGACAAAGAAAAACCATGACATACAAATTTGTTGACAAAGGGGATTTCATGGTGGAATGTCGAGTTCAAGAGATGTGGTCATCGATCCATGTTTGATTCAAGATCATTGATAATGGAATGGATGATCTGGAGGCGGTACAAAAATAACAGATACAAGGTGGCGCCGTTTTCCAGTGTTTGCCATATTTTTGGGCCTAAAAATCGAAAAATGAAGAAAAGTGTTTTTGGAAAAGGGAATTGCGCGTCGAGGACTTGGAGTATAGGAAACTTGCGCACCATATGTTTTTGAATATCATAAGATCAAAATATGGCTAAGGAAATAGTTTCACGCACGTTTGGGTATTGGTCACGCAAGTGTCTAAAAGGACAGAAGACTTGCGCACCGAGACTGGGTCGCGCCGGTGACTTGCACGCCGTTGCGTAGGGTTGTCAATTTTCCTATAAATAATGGACCACACCACATCCTTATTCATCGGAGTTCAACACTTTGAGAAATCAGAGCTCCCGTCATGCAGGTGTGGTGGTCGCGCAAATGGTGTGTGTGGTCGCGCAGGTGGGACGTGTGCGCCAGGGTGATTGTTGCGCGCCAGTGTTTGAAGCAGCGCGCCAGTGTGGAGTTGCGCGCCAATATTGTATTGGGCGTAAAAGGAAGTGATTCGCACAGGTTTGGATTTGAGGAATCTTGATTCACGCAAGTGTTTGAGGAGGACTTGCACGCCCGTTGTGACTTGCACGCCGATACTTGCGCGCCGAGTAAGGATTATTTCCAGTAGTGATTTTCAGGCTGCGCGGAAGGTGGATGTTTGCCCGATACCTTCGGTGCAAAGAGATATTCATCTACGGGTGAAATTTGTACTTCAATAGAGCATCTACATAAATAGGAAGATGCATTCTTTCATGCAAATGAAGAGACCTACAGGTCTATAAACTGTGAGTGGATTCCTTCCAAGAGCAGTGAGCAAAGGAAGAGAAAGAAGGTGATTCTCTCCACCAGCAGTGAGCTAGAGGGAGAGAAACAAGGAGTGACCCTTGGGAAAATAGTGAGCTGACCCTAAACTTGTAGAGGTGGTGAGCTTGGGCTTAGAAGTGATCTAGCCTGAACCTTGTAATCTACAGCTAGTGAAGTTTAGTGGAATTTGGTACGACCGAAAACTTGTCAGTGTATGCTCCTTGGACGTAGCCCTTTGTAGTGAACCAAGTAAAATTGCTGTGTCATGTGCATATTTTAACTTCTATTTAATTTGTGTAGCAGGAGGGTGAGAGAAGAGTGATTTTCTTAACAGCAAAACAAGATCAGAATGGGCGTTAATTTTAAATTAGTCATACCCTAATTCCCCCCCCCCCTCTCAGGGTATTCATCCTTGTGGACCTAAAAAAATCATCAAGGAATTGACTAAGATGAAATGTTTTAACTAGTTTCCTTGTTTAAATCCATTATAATTTTTTTTCTATAGTAGCTTACCATTAGTATGAAATTTGGATGATGGATGTAAAAACTATGTTCCTTAATGAGAATATTTAGGAATATTTCTATATGATACAACCTGAAGGGTGTGTGACTCTAGGTGATTCCAAAAGAATATGCCTGTTTCATAGATCAATTTATGCATTGAAACAACCATTTAGTTCATGGAAGAGTCAATTCAATGAATCAATAAAAGAATTCGGTGTCATTAATAATGAATGCTATACATGTTTTTACAAGAGGTTTTGTGGGAATGTGGTCATTATCCTAGTAGTATGTTTTGATGACATATTATTTATTATAAATGACATACCATTGTCACAAAATGTTAAGGAATGGTTAAATAAATGTTTTTCCAGGAAAGAATTATGAGAAACAACCTATATTATGGGGATCAATATCATTCATGATAGATCCTAGAGTCTTCTTGGACTATGTCAAAGTACATATGTTGACCCGATACTAAAGAAATTTAATATGGAACAATCCAAAATTGAATAGGTTTCAGAGTCACATTGTTTAAAACATTCTATGAAATTGTGTCTTCAGACACAAAATGAGAAAGAGAGAATGACTAAGATTCCAAGCACTTCAATTATATGATCAATCATGTATTTCACGCTATGTTCTAGACAGGATGCTGCCTATGCATTGGGAATGGTAGGCTGATATCAAGTAGATCTAGGATAACAACATTGGTCTGTTGTTAAGGATATCCTTAAGTATCTAAAAATAATTAAGTATATGTTCATTGTGTATAGAGGAGATGAGGATCTGGTCATCATAGCTGCTACTGATGATAGTTTTTCGAAAAATCATAATTATCTGAATTCATAGCCAAGATACCTTTTATATCTCAATGGAGGGGCTATGAGTTGGAAGAGTAAAAGGCCACCAGTTGTCATTGATTCTACAGTTGAGTTCCAGTATATAGCAAGTTTCTATGCATCCAAGAAATACTTTTGGATTTAGAACATTTTCTAGGATCTTGATGTGGTACCCAACATTAATGATCCTTTCACATTGTATTGTGATAATACTACAACAATGGCTCTTCCAAAAGGGTCTAAGTCACACCTGAAGATACAGATCATACTCTATAAGTATCACCTATTTGGTATTTTGGCCAACGGGGTGAAGTTATAGTGAGCAGAGGACCCATGGAAGAGAACATTGGGGACCCATTTAGAAAAGGCATATCTTAGTAGAAGCATGAGTATCATGTGATGGCAAGTGGGTAGAAGGTTTAAGTAGTTGGATTTAGTTAAAATAAGAGTGTACTAGAGTTGGTTCCATAGAACCAACATCTATGAACATTATGGTAAAATTTATATTTTTTTTTGAATTTTAATAAACTACTTATCACTTCATGATTGTTATTTTTGTAACATAGTATGTGATAATATCCCTAGATATGTTGTTGTACTAAAAGGTCATAGTAGTTCACTTCTATGATGAGAACCAAAAAGTGCTATGACACTATTCTTAATTTTACATTCTAGAGGCAGATGATATCATTTGAGGGACACGAATGATATAGGCTATCAGGGATGGTGACTCATAGGACTTTGAATCACTTTCTCATGGTGTATTCCCTTGATAATATCCATAGGATATTATGAGAACAAGACCCTCTAGAAGAAAATCCTCATTTATATGTGTCATTGGATGTTCCGATATAAAGACGTGTGTATTGGTCCATATAATTTAATAATATTATTAATGAGTATTATGAGTCACATAAATTGATGTATTGATAAAAATGTGATGACATATGTTTGCAGTGAGGTAGGATACATTGGGTGTGTCACAAATAATAATGCATTAATGAATAATGTGAGAAATGCTTTATACCTTCCCTATTTTAACAAAAGTAAATATCTCAAGACCTTTGATAGAAATGATATATCATAAATAAATATCTGTCCATGGTGTTATTTAAGAATAAACTATTTCTGGAAAATTCAAAGAGATAGATATCGAGCACATATGTTGATGACATTGTCATTCAACATGCTTGATTTGAGATGTGATGAGAAAGGGATTACATAACATTGGAAGAATCAGTATGTGGTATTATGTCTTTGAGACATAAAATTATTACTCTGTGGGTACCTTGTCATGTTGATTGATGCAAACCTCGGACATTAGACTACTTCGCATAATGCCGTGGTGAAATAGGCCTAGAGGGGTCACACACTAAGTGTATCTAGAATCTAAATAAATAATATATTATTAATTATTTTTTAACAAGTCATATCAATATTATCCCCACATGTGGTTTAATAATTTTTCATTTTTTATTCATCACACTTATTATGTCACTAGTTATATGAGAGAATATAATGTGAGTTGAATATTTAGTAAATATTTATTTTCCAGTTAGTGAACATAATATTTATTTTTTCACTAGAGAATAATGTAGGGATATTTTTTAATAAATAAATATACATTATTCAAGATCTACTAAATATTATTTAGGATTGATAGAATAATATTTTAGGTCTGGTGAGAAAATAATAAATAATAAATATTATTTGATTAAATAATATTTAATTATTATTCTAAAGATTAGCGCATGTATAGAAATAATAATAATATTATTATTATTAATTTACATGTGTTTTTCACTATGATTAAGTAAATAATTAAGGTAACTTATGAAAATCAATTACTTTAACCCAATGGATATATAAATATAGTTATATTATATTCACATTACAACAATTCATTTGATTGGGTTGTACATAACTAAATAAGAGAATTCTATCAATCCCTTGAGCTCTCTCTTCTCAAATATCACTTCCAAGAACAGAGGGCAATATTCCTCCTCCAAATCAAGGAGATTGATTTTTAATCAATTTTTATAGGGATCAAAGGCAGATGATGCAATATCAATGATTTATCAGATTATCACCTGATGATTCATTCGGAGACATATAGAGATTTGTGGAACATGTGTGGATCACCACTAGAGGGAATATGCAGTTGATTACTATAATGCAATGACGGTGCATCACAAATTTGTTTCAGATCCATCAATGAAGATATAATTCCAATGATGCAATTATTATTTAATTAATATAATTATAAATAATATGGGATGATTCTTACTATTTGGTTCTTGCATGATTCATGTGTTGGAACAATGGTATTCTATGCATGAATTGGAGTATGGTTGGTGTTTGTCTTCAATCCTCAATGGATGTTCAGAATTTGTAACATCAAATTGATCATACAGTTCAAGCAGACAACAGTATTGAAGGTGGCGCCATTTCCTAGTGTTTTCCAAATTTTTGGGCCTGAAAATCGACAAATGGAGAAAATATTTTTTGGAAAAGATACGTGTGCACCGTGTACTTGAAGGAGAGGAAACATGTGTGCCATATGTGTTTCAAGATCCCAACATGGAAAATGGAAAAGGGATAAGGGCACGCAAATTTTGGTCTAGTCACACATGTGACCTGCGCACCGAGAAAGGCCTTGCGTGCCGATGCCTAAGAGGGTTGGAAACATGAGCACGGGTTGTTCTTCATAATCATAACATCAAAATATGGAAAAGGAAAGTAGGTCGCACAAGTATTGGTGTATTCGTGCAAGTGAGTAGCATGACAGTGGCTAGGGTAACTGGACCTGCGTGTCGGGCCTTGCGCACTGTGAGGACACTTCTGTGGCACCGCACAGGGGGTCCAATTTTCCTAAAATAGAGGAAAACCCCTCCTCATTTGGAAAAAATTTCAAGAATTATAGATTTTTTGAGCTCTCTCCACACAAGTGGTTGAGTTGTGCCAGTGGTAGTTGGGTCACACAAGTAGAGGCTGCATGCCGGTTGTTGGCAGCGCGACCAAGGTGGTTTGAGAGATAAAGGTGCAGAGTCATTGAAGTTTGGATTTGAAGAAGGTAGTGTCACACAAGTGTGTTGGTGTCACTTGCACACCGATTTTGTACCGAGAATGTGACATTCACGCCGTTCTTGAAACATGGGCGCCGGTCTTGGAAAAGTGTGCCTGGTGAGGTTGTTGTACGCCGATCGATTTGGAGCTGCACGGAAACTGGAATATTTCCCAATACCTTCGGTACAAAGTGGGATTACAATACGAGTGAATGTGGGACTTCAACAGAGCATCTACATTCACTAAAGGATGCATTATTTTTTAATAATGAAAAGACCTTCACGCCTATAAACTGAGTGTGACTTTACCAAAGGCAGTGAGCTAGGGGGAGTCAACAGGAGTGACCCAAGGGAAGCAGTGAGCTATCCCTAAACCTTTGTAAAGGCAGTGACCCTGGGACAGAGTTACTATTCCCAAACCATTGCAATCCACAACTAGTGAAGATTAGTGGAATTTAGTACAACCAAAAAAATTTCGGCGTATGCTCCTTGGACGTATCCCTTAGTGGTGAACCAATAAAAATTTGTGTGTCATCTCTTTGCATGTGAATGTTTCATTACTGGTAATATTCATCATACATGTTTAACTAGTTCCAACCAATGTGGGAACAAGATCCTTGTTTTTAAAAGAAAATGTTGAAACCATTATTCACCCCTCCCCTCTCAGGGTGTCTCGGGGTCCCACAAGTGGTATCAGAGGGAGGTTACTAGTGCTGAATATGTCCTTTGTCATCATGGAGAATGCGGTCAATGTCAGAGGAGTCCCTCTATTCAATGGAAGTAATTTTCAAATTTGGAAGAACATAATGAGATCTCATCTAAGATCCCTTGTAATGGAAGTTCTGTTTTCAACTATGCATGGTATAAATGTCACTGATCCAACAGGGTTGGCTATGACTAAAGTAGATAATAAAATTCTTAATACAGATGTTAAAGCACAAAATGCACTCACTGCATCCCTTTCTGATCAGATCTATCTAAAGGTAATGAGTTTATCCTCATAAAAATCCATGTGGGATAAAATTGGAAATATTTATGAAGGAGATAGAAAAGTGAAGGATGAAAAATTACAAGTCCTGCACAATTGGTTCGATGATCTGAAGATGTATCCAGATGAGAATGTAGACTCATTCTTCAATCAAATTACTAAAGTGGTTGGAGAAATTTAGGGTCTCGGCGAATAAATCAAAGACATTGAAATAGTAAGGAAAATATTAAGAAGACATCCAAACCTGTAAAATGAAAAGGCGTCAGCCCTTGAGGAAAGATATCTTTCCAAACTTTCTCTGGATGATCTACTAAGAAACTTGGTAGAATATGAAATGAGAGTCAAACCAGAAGATGCTATGACTCGTGTGAGTAATGAAATGGGGTTCAAGGCCATGGATAAACTAAAAATTTAAAAATATAGTAGCGGTGAAGATGATAAAGAAAAAGAAATTCTTTCTCTCATTGCAAAGAAGTTCAAGAAGGGAAAAGGGAAATTTAAAAGGGAAGTTACCTCATGCAAGTTTTCATTATGGAAAAGTTGGGCACATTGCCTCTCAGTGTTTAGGAAAGATCATTGATGAAGATAGTGAATATGAGAACATCAAGAAGCCCCAAAAAAGATCTTTCAAAAAGGGAGACTTCAAACCTGGAATGTAAATACATAGGAAGAGTATTGTCTGTGAAGAGGAAGATGAGGATACTGAATTTTGTGAAGAAGAAGAACCCGAACTTAAAATAGGAAAGCATGTTTCCATGATGGCTACAGTTGAAAAGTCAGAACCCTTGATCAATAAAGGCGGAGATAATCAGATTAATTCTAATGGTGATTCAAAGACTCAAATTAATGATGCTTTTTTCAAGCTTCAGAATAAATGTAATAGATGCAATATGTGGAAGGAAATTGTGGAAGACACATCAGAATATATTGTTGAGATTGAAGTAGATATTTAACGACTAGAATAACTAGTGAGAGTTCAGTATTCAATCTATGAAATCACAGATGATGTTGTGGAACTAAAGCTTAAAATTGAAGAAAAAGAAAAGGTCATAAATGAGATTTCATCCGGAATAGAAGAGAAGTCCAAGACTGTTGAAGGAATTGAAGAAGAAGTAGTTACTCTTAGATGTAAAATTGAATGTCAATCAATGAAAAATGAGGGAAAGAAGAAAATTCCTTTCAGAAGATTCTCAGATGCATAATTACTATCAAGAGACATGTGTGGTTGATATGGGGTTGGAAAAATATTAAGTGATCAAAGACCCGCTTGCAAGGGAAAGAGTTGAATTTTCTGTGAAGCTGAGACATCAACTGCTGGAAGTAAAGAGAGCCAAAAGAAAGACAAGATAAAAGTTGCACATGCTGAAACATTACCTGAAATGCTGAAAAAGAAACCCACAATCCAAACTAAAAGAAGAACTGAAAATTATCCTCAAACATTCAAAAATGACAGGCAGTTCAACTATTCTACCAAGGAAGAAGTAATGAGAGGAAATTCTAGTGAAAAGACATTTCCTCTCATGAAGTGTCAGTTCTGTGGTTATCTGGGCCATACCATGTAATCATGTGAAGAGGCAAGGAGAAACATGAATTGGGAAGATCTGGGAAGTCAAAAAAGAAGATCGATTTCATATCCTTCATCTTATTGATGAAATAGCATCTATGGTTACTGTTTTAATTGTTCTAACTTTTGAAATAAAGCTATGTATTTAAGGCAGAGTTACGACATGAGAAATTCATACAACACTCAATGACGGGCCAATTTTCATCCTTATGATGGTGTTTGTTCTCACAAACAGTTTTTCCCCTCTGGAAGAAGATTATGGGTATGAAGAATCAGGTTATGTGGAAGAAAGTATTAAAAGTCCACTGATATCCTAGGCTCGATCCAATATCTCAGGGAATGAAGAGAAGAAGATTGAGAAATCCAATCTTTCAGAAGTATCCCTCAATTATAAAAAGAGAAGCAGTACCTGGATACTTGAAATTGAATGCTCTTCCCATATTATGGGAAATGATGACCTTTTTAAGAACATTGAAAAGATGTTTGATGGAACAATACAGTTTTTGAAATGATGGTGCTTTGAATATTAAAGGCAGTGGGAATACTGCTCTCACCAACGTGGAGCTAAATAAGACTGAAGTTGTTTATGTGGACGGTCTACGCCACAATCTCCGTAGTGTAAGTCGACTCTGTGACTCAGGGCACATAGTAACCTTCAATCAAAAAATCTGAACTATAAAAGTAACAACGGGAAATTATTTTATTATAGGTTGTAGAACATATGGAAAATTATATCAGGTTGAAAGCAAAGTGAACTACTATTTTTCTATTGAATTAGAAAACAATTTGTGGCATCGAGGGCTGGGGAACATTAACCAACAGGACATGGAAAAGATATCTAATCTGAAGATAGTCATGGATATTCCAATTATAAAACATGAACGGGAAAAGTATTGTGATTCATGTATTTGTGGGAAGCTGTTCTGTAGTTCATATCGGACTAAGAAGAAAAGGGCATCACATCTTCTTGATCTCCTCCATATAGACGTACGTGGCCCAATAAATGTTGATGGAACCCATGGAGAAAGGTAATTTGTCCTTTTCATTGATGATTATAGTAGAATGGCTAGTATAATGGTGATTCACAGGAAGCAACATGTACTTGATTGCATGAAAAGTTATCGCCGGATTGCCAAGAATGATACAGGATGGACAATAAAAGTACTACGATCTAATAATGGAGGGGAATACACTTCCATTGAGTTTCAAAATTACCTATAAAAACATGTAATATAGCATGAGGTAGCTGCTGTGAGAACTCCACAACAAAATGGAGTTGTTGAGCGTCAGAATTGACAGGTCAACAATATGGCCAGGACAATGCTGATCGAGAGTGGTATCTCTCTCCATTATGGGAAGGAAGCTATTGAAGCTGCAGTGCACACTCAGAATCGAACAGGGAATTATATGGGAGAAATGAAGACACCATATGAATTGTGGCGTGTTTGGAAGCATTCATTGAAATTCTTTCATCTTTTCATAAGAAAATGTATCATCTGGAACAAAGAAGGAAATCAAGGGATGTTTGCTGACAATGCTGATGAAGGAATTTTTCTTGGGTATTCAATGAACAGCAAAGCCTACAAGTGTTTCAAAAAGAGATTAGGAATGATTGTAGTAAGCAGTGATGTTAAGATAATTGAAGAGAAAACCACAAATGCTTCATGGACGTCATATGCTGATGTGATAGAAAGTGAAGAAGAAAGTGAACGTGTAGAAAATAAAACTATAGAAATAGAGGAAGCTATACAAAACACTCAGTAGTCACATCATGATGTTGACTCAGAAGAAGAATATGAAGAAGAGACTGTGGCTGTAGAGAATGCAATTGAACCACACAGGAGAAATCTTAGAGCTGAGATTGATCCGTCTAACATAATTTGGGATAGAAGTGCACCCACACAAACAAGGATGATGAGGAATAACACGAAGTCTGCATTTCTTTCAGTTGTGGAGCCATCCTCATTTGAAGAAGCCGCAAAGGATGAATCATGGGTGAAATCCATTAATGAAGAGTTAGATCAGATTGATAAGAATCATACACGGGATCTTGTCCAGAGACCCGGAGGTCACAATGTGATTGGTACAAAATGGATCTTCAAGAGCATACTTGATGAGCATGGAAGTGTTATTAGAAACAAGGATCGACTGGTATGTAAGGGATATTCCTAGATTGAAGGTGTAGATGTTGAAGAAACCTTTTCTCTAGTGTCTAGACTGGAGTCAATCAGGATTTGTCTTGCTATGGTACACCAAATAGGATATAAAGTGTATCAAATGGATGTCAAAACTGCATTCTTGAATGGTGTACTGGAATAAGAAGTCTACATTGAACAACAAGTGGGTTTTGTTTTTGGTACTGATGAGACAAAGGTCTGCAATCTGAATAAATATCTATATGGATTGAAGCAGACACCACGGGCATGGTACTCCTGGAAGGACTCTTATCTCAAGAAGCTGGAATTCAAAAGAGATGGATTAGATCACAATCTATATGTGATGAATTTTCCAGAAGAACAATTCATGGTTCTTGTCTATGTTGATGACATCATATTTGGTGGAAGTAGGCAGAAATCTGTGGATGATTTCTCCAATCACATGAAATCATAATTTTAAATGTCTATAATTGTAGAGCTCACATATTTCTTGGGACTGCAGGTGATTTAAAAGAAGGATTACAATTTCATTTCCCAGAAAAAATATGCAAGAGAGCTACTGAAGAAGTTTAATATGCAAGACTCCAAACCAATGTCAACTCTGATTGCTCTTGGAAATAAACATAGAAAACATGAAAATGGGACCTCTGTAGATCCCACCATGTATAAGAGAATCATTGGGAGCACACTGTACCTGACAACGACACGACTAGATGTTGTCTTTGCCAAAGCTCTTATGTCCCGCTTTTAGAGTGATCCAAAGGAGTAACATATGGCAGCTGTAAAAAGAATAATGAGGTACATTCAAGGTTCACATAACTTTCAGTTATATTTTTCTGTAGGTGGGGATAGTGAATTATGAGTGTTTTTTTATGCTGACTGGGCTGTAGATGTAGTAGAAAAAAATTCCACCAGTGGTGGAGCATTATATATTGGAAATTAATGTGTTGGCTGCTTGAAAAAGAAACAAGAAAGTACTTCTCTTAGTACTGCTGAAGCTGAGTATATCTCTGCCATAAAGGCATGCACTCAAATACTATGGATGAAGCAACAACTAACAGATATTGGTGATGAGATGGAGAAACCAATGGTAATTTACTGTGATAATAAGAGTGCAATTGATCTTAAGAAGAATCATGTTCAGAATTCTTGTACAAAACATATTGAAATTAGGTATCACTTTATCAATGAAAAATTTGGACAAGGCTTGATTCGAATGGATCATGTGGGAACTAATGAGGAAGTGGCTGATATATTTAACAAGCCACTATCAGCAGCGGTGTTTGAGAAGCATTGGTTGAACCTTAGTGTTCAGCCACCTCCCAGTACATAAGGAGGTTATAAAAATCCCCTCTCCACGATATTGGTAACTATTTTTTCCTGTTTATGGATGCGATGGAGGTTTGATGGGGAGATACCATCGAGGGGGAGTATGGTTTGAGTTGAACATTGAACAAACTACCGGTCTTTGGTTTATTGTCAATGGGGAAGAAAGGAATAATTTCAGGCATGTTCAAGCATGTAATGCTCCTATGACACGACGTGAATTCAGTGTCAGTGCTAGGATGTTAAGAATAAGAAGTACATCGGTCATGTAATGCTTCTTGGGCATTATTGAGAATTCCAAAACACTTGAACCCAATTCAATCTTACCCTTTTGTTTTCTACACTGAGCATTTCTCATATAGACTTAGATTGTTGGCTGAGTTGATTCTTGCGTTTTTGGTTTGCACATGGATGGAGATCTATTGAATTTATTTTATGATTGAAAACAAACACAATGGGGGAGATTTTTGGAACCATGGTATTCTATGAATGAATTGATGTATGGTTTTTGTTAGTCGTCAATCCTCATTGGATGTTCAGAATGTGTACCAGTGAAGTGATCATACAGTTCAAGCAGACAACAGTATTGAGGGTGGCGCCGTTTCCCAGTGTTTGCCAAATTTTTGGGCCTGAAAATCGACAAATGGAGAAAATAGTTATTGGAAAAGATACATGGGCGTCATGTACTTGAAAGAGAGGAAACCAGCACGCCATATGTGTTTCAAGATCCGAACATGGAAAAATGGCAAAGGGATAAGGGCCACGCATGTTTTGGTCTAGTCGTGCAAGTGACTTGCGCATCGAGAAAGGACTTGCGCGTCGATGCCTAGGAGGTTTGGAAACATGAGCGCCGGTTGTTCTTCATAATAAGAACATCAAAATATGGCAATGTAAATTAGGTCGCGTATGTATTGGTGTATTTTCCCAAGTGAGTAGTGCGACAGAGGATAGGCCGATTAGAGCTGTGTGTCGGGACATGCGCACCGTGAGGACACTTGTGCGCCACTACGCGGGGGGTCCAGTTTGCCTATAAATAGATGACCACCCCTCCTCATTTTGAAAAAATTTCATGACTTAGAGATTTTTTGAGATCTTGTCATGCAAGTGGTTGAGTCGAGAAAGTGGTAGTTGGGTCTTGCAAGTAGAGGTTGCGCGCTGGTTGTTGGCTGCACGATGACGGCGGTTTGGGAGATAAAGGAGCAGATTCGCGCAAGTTTGGAGTTGAAGGAGGCAGTGTCGTGCAAGTGTGTTGGTGTCACCTATGCACTAATTTTGTACCACGCAAGTGACTTGCGTGCCATTCTTGAAAAATGGGCACCAGTGTTGGAGAAGCGTGCCAAGTGAGTTTATTGTACGCCAGTCGATTTGGAGCTGCACAAAAACTAGAAGATTTCCCGATACCTTTGGTGCAAAGTGGGATTAGAATATGAATGAAAGTTGGACTTCAACAGAGCATCTACATTCAACAGAGGATGCATTCATTTTTAATGATGAAAAGACCTTCACGTCTATAAGCTGAGTGTGACTTCACCAAGGGCAGTGAGCTCGGGGGAGTCAATGGGAGTGACTCGAGGGAAGCATTGAGCTATCCCTAAACCTTTGTAAAGGCAGTGAGCATGGGACAGAGTGATTGTCCCTAAACCATTGTAATCCACAACTATTGAAAATTTGTGTAATTTGGTACGATCGTCAAATTGTCAGCGTATTCTCCTTGGAAGTATCCCTTAGAGGTGATCCATGTAAAAATTGTTGTGTCATCTCTTTGCATGTGAATGTTTCATTGCTAATAATATTCATCATACAGGTTTAACTAGTTCCTACTAACGTGGGAACAAGATCCTTGTTTTTAAATGAAAAAGTTGAAACCCTGATTCACCCATTCCCTCTCAGGGTGTCCCAAGGTCCCACATCATATTGTATGTCTTCATTGATTAAATTATATTTAACATGATTTTTATCATTGTGTTGGTATCAGATTGATCATTGAACACAACAAAAAGAAAATGTTGGCACCGACCCATCACACACTTCCACTATACCAAGAACATACAATATGAAGTAGAAAAAAAACCAAATATTGGTAGATCTATATTCAATAAATAACATGTAAATAAAATAATAAAAAAATTACATGATATATTCAATGGTTCCATTAGCTTCCATCATCCATAAAAAATGAATGTTTGAGGAAGATCAAAAAGATCTGTGAATTCAAGCACCCCACCACCATGGTGATGTACACTAATCTTGGATCCATGAATGATTCATGGGGATAACTGATATCCAAATGGGTTCTAGCAAATTATGAAAAGAGAAATGATGTTTTGGAAAGAAGATAATTCACCATGCACTCCACAACCAATAGAGAAGTATCTCATCCTCTTATATAGCCGAAGCCTGAGGCTCTTTATATTCACAATGCATTAAATATGTTTATGTCTATTGGGTACAATTCATTGAACAATTTCAATGAATTAATCCAAATAATTTAGTAAACTATAGTTGATGAAACCCATCAGGAGAAAGTAAATAATATATATAATATATATATTTATATATTATTTCATGAATCACATGCAGGAATAATACATTCATTGATTGAATATATTAAATTAAAACCATATATAATATCTAAAATATTATATAAATATATCTTATGCATCATGTGAATGTTTTGATGAATTTCATTAACGTACATTTTAGTTAACATCCAACTTTCACCCGTATTTACTAATATCCTGTAAGGACATTATGAAAAAACATCACAACTCTTTCTGAATCTATCTGATCCCTTTTGTATATGGTTTTCCCATCAAACTCATTTCATTTTGACCGAAAATTTTATCCAAAAATTTATACTTATCCAAAATCCTAACCATGTGACCCTATGAGAATTAGTATCATTGGGAATAAATATGAAATCCCATTTTAATTGATGAAATCAATTAGAAGCCCCTTGTGAAGAATAAGTTCTAATCAATCTATTAGGGGGTCTCATGTCATTTCTATTAAATACTCTCAAATTTCTATACAAACATCTTCACCACATGATTTATCATAAACATAATATGTTTACTTTTTAATCCATTTGTTCATGACATCATGTATCCACTAGACATAGATCATATCAATCTAGTATATGCCTCTCATCATTTCATGATTTTTGGAAAAAGGCTAACCACGTCAATGAATACATTTCATGCCATTCATATATCTGATAAGTACATAACATGTTACCTATCCAAGTAGATGATCACATAATATGTGAAATAACTAATCACTTCCATGAACTTCCATATTCTTATTCACTCGTGGTCTAGAGGTATTTAGCTTGTCATACAAGTAGACAAAGAAGATCTTGGTTGCACTCCAATTGACGACATGATCATCAACATACCCAACCACCCCTTGATTAGATAAATTAATATGTTGAGTTTTATAAGTAGGACATAAATGTATAAATATTCTCATGCTAGGTATATTTCCAACCTCAGGTAAAAATGATTGATAATAAATACACAACTCTAAGTATATCTAGGTTTTTAGGCCATTCCTTGATATATAATTTTGAAAATTGATCCATGTAATAAGTATCTACTTATTACCTCACGGATCTATTCTTTATATATCATATAAAACCATTTTTAAATAATATAATATTCTATTCATAGAAACATTATCAGATAACCAAAACCCTTAATACTCTGTAATTATCATTGGTTCGGGATAACTCCAAGTCATACTTGGAGGGGGTATTATCATTTGATCATTCATGTAAAATAAAATTTCATCACACATGAAACAATTACAATTGGGGATTTCCTTTATTATAATAACATGATACATTTAGAATAATTATAACCAATATCTCACATGCCTAACACAAATAGAATCTACCTAACCCTCATATTGTTACTATAACAGTGCTTCCATCAATGGATCTTTTACATTCTACTATGTAGCTACCCAAATGATCCTTAAATTTCCCCAATTAAATATCTCCCATATGAGATGGAATATATAATGGAAGTGTTTCGTCCATTGATGATATTGGGTTTCCTTAGCCTGAGTAATAGTACCATTATTGAAAATATATAGCTCATTTTTTCACTCGATGCTATGAAAAACATTAAGTGTAGTAATGAACTTATTGATCCAAATAACATCCTTCAAAGAATATGATGCATCGATTTATTCTTCCTTATTTTCGGATCCTACTATGGTGGTTTGTTTGAAACTCTTACAGCTAATTTTTCCATCATTTTGGAAAAAAATGAATCTTGATTGAGATTTGATTTCATATTTTTTGGATATGAAACTAACACTTATTTATCCCTTTATACAAAGATCATATCCTCCACAAAAGATCAAGAACATATCCTCAGTCCCTATAATGTAATTAAGAATATTATTTACAGCAATATAGTGAATATCATGAGGATTGGATTTGTATATACATTTTATTCTCACAACAAATGAGACATAAACCCATTTACATTACATGGGATACATATTAGATCATATGGAAGATGTATAAAGAATCATACCCATCCATTCTAACTCTTCATAAGGATCTAAAATCATTCTACGATTCATGCCATGAAACACTAGTAAAGAACCCCTCTTAGAGTTCTCCATGATAAACCGTTTTAACACATTTCCAAAATATTTGTTCGCACTTAGTCTATGAAACATCATAGATATATATCTACAGATCCAAATACTGAGTATTTAAGCTGCTTCACCAATTTATTTCACTTTAAACCATTTACCCAACCACATCTATAGAGAGTGAAGTGATGATACATCATTTCCAACAAGTGGTATATTACCAACATCCAATATTATAAATACTTCTATACTCCCACAAAACTTTTTGTATACATAGAAATAATATTTGTTCTTGATGAAACAAAAATCATTGATTATATTATCAAACAATATATTCCAACACTAATAATCATGCTTTATTTCATAAATGGAATATTGAAACTTTCAAACTTTATCATTATTATTTGGAACTTCAAAACCCTCAGGTTGTATAATACACAAATCCTCAACTAAATTCCCATTATAGAATTTGGTTTTGAAATCCATTTGATATATATCATAATAATAATGATATACTATAGATTACAAAATACGAATGGAATTTATCCTCACAATAGGTGGAAATTTCTCTTCAAACTCAATACCACGAACGTTTTTATAATTCTTTTCTACTAAAAATGATTTATAGGTAGACACTATACCACATGTATCCGTTTTATTATGGAAAAACCACTCATACCACATGGGTGTCACCATTTAATGTGCATACAACAAGTTCTAAACTTGTTTAGTGTACATGGAGTCCATCTTAGATTCTATGGATTTTAACAATATCTCATAATCATAACTCTCAATGGCCTCTTTGTATGAAGTAGTTTAATATTATATGAATGTTACTTTATTTTCATTATCCATTGTAAATCAATATTTCTTGGGTTCTTGAAAAATCCCATCAGACCTTTGAGGTTCTTTTGTAACTTTATTCAATTCTTCTTCCCCAGCTATTTATGGAACTAGATAAACTTCTATCTCAGGAATACTTCATTTAGTCGGTCTTGAACTTCTATAAGATCAAAATTACACCCACATACAACTTGATTTTGATATTCCTTCTCATGAAATATTCTAGTTGAAGCCACAAAAACATTTTGTTCAGTAGGGTTGTTTAAATAATATCCCATTGTTTCCTTAGGATAACTAATAAATAACCACTTTTCAGATTTAGGGTCGTGTTTATCAGAAGTAAAATGTCACACAAAATATTCACAATGGTAAATATTCTCATTATATAATCTATGGAATTTCCCATACCATATATAATATAGTTTCATTATGGAATCATTATATGGTATGAAATTTTGTACAAATGTAGAAATCTCTATAGAATAACCCCAAAATGTGATAGGAAGGTCACATATACTCGCCATTGATCGAACCATATCTAACAATGTGTGATTCCTCCTATAATAAAAACCATTCCATTGTGGTGTTCCATGAGGAGTGATTTCTGAAACAATTCCACAATCCCTTAGATGATCTTGAAACTCCTACCTATAGTATTCACCACCTTAAACTAATTGAAGGACTTTAATAATTTTCCTACTTGATTTTGTACATCATTGTGAAACTATTTCAACTTATCAGAAGATTCATACTTTTATTCCATTAGAAACACATAATCATACTGCCTAATATCATTAGTAAATGTAATTAACTCCATATAACCTCCATTTTTTATGTACTCGTGTCATGAACCATACTAGTGGGAATCGTTTCATGACTCCCCAAGCTTGACTTGAATACGCCAGAGTACAATGACTAGTACCAAGGAGGCATATCACTAACATGGGAAGCCATATCCTAAGTACCAACACACACACACACACACATCTCCAAGCCCATACAATACTTAAATGTAAAAATATCTGAAAAACCATGCATGAATACATCTAAATCCCACAATCTGAGTAGGAAAGGAAGTAAAGGAAAGAAAACATGGCCAAATAAAATCTCAACACAAAGATTCTAAAAAGAAGTCCAACATGAAAGTAAACTAGGGACTGCTATCAAGACACCGTAGGAACACAATTTGGTCTGTCTGGTCTCACTAAGTACCACTTGTTCCCAGTATATCTAGGAATTTTTTAATAGGATGATCATATGCCCAAGACACGAAAAATGTGGGTAAAATCCTTGTAGGGGTGAGTATAAAAATACCTAGTAGGACATCCTTAAACTCCAAAGCATACAACAAATGAATTAGAGTTGTATCCACATAGGTATATGTCTACAACACTTATAACAAGAATATTTGATATACTTAATAATGAAACACAATATGAAGATAATTCACAACCTTAATTCCAGACTAGGAATCTTGCATGAAGGATCCATATAAAACTCATCTGGGAGAACACACTTGACATGTTTTATAGCACTGATGACATTCATCCGATAAGTAGTGCTTATTGGGTCTCGCCATTAGATGTAAAGACTAGAAGTCTAAAGAGATATGATACCAAAATGAGGATCACACCCAAGGCCATGGGGTATAAAAACAAATCAATATATAGTTCCCCAACAAGTAGAGCATCGAATCCTGCATAATGTTGGTCATGGAAATACTAATAACTCCTCCTAGGGTGAGAAGATTATTATAGGATCTCACTTTAAGCCTCACTGAAGAACTCCTACTACTCTATCCTAGATGTCCCATTAAAGGGATCATTTTCATATATGTCGGATACAATTAAATAATATACCTTAGGGAATGGATATGAGGAATGTACCCTAACAAAACTTTTCCAAAATATAGAGGAAAATGGATCTAATCCAACTATAGAAGAGCACACTGTCTATATTAGGTATACACACTGTGTCCCTTCGATCCCATGTCCTTCCGGTGTAAATGAACCATGTCCCTATATGTGTAGGATTATATGGAATGATGCTTCATGTTTACTAATTATTTTGTTCTAGTATAAAGATTAGACCATGTACATGCCAGTCTACTCATGCCCGTGTAGGAGTACATGACATGCCCATGGTCGTGTACTCTTAGCCCATGTCCGTGTAGACTCTGAGGTACATGCCGATATCACTTAATTGGACCACACATATTATGAGAAGGTCAAAAACCATGAGATAATTATCTTCCTCTTGAAACTCTTTCCACCACTAAGAAGGGCCCGCACATCATTTAGCTCTAACTTACAGGCTGCGAATCATGGAATTTTCCAAATTCTCATATCTGTTTTACGCGTTGATGGAAAATCCTATGGACACCATTCCATGGTTACATCTCTCCATAAAATCATGAATCATGTCCCAAAAATTCTTTCCATCACTGATCAACATCATTTATCCCGTCGATTAGTTTTCATAAAAACCTTAAACAGTGATATTTTTTGCACATTGAATAACATAAAAACTGGGTATATGTACTTTTTATCCACAAATTCTTCTGTCATTGCACCACTATCATATTATACTGAGCTCTGATCTACGATTTTGAATGTTTGGGCCATGAAACGAGTGCACAATGATTGATTCCCTAGGGTATGATGAACATTGGTCCAAAATAAAGAATTCCTACGATGAATAAAGAATTAGGGGAGAAATGCACATCCCTAAAAATGAGGAAGAAACCTCAACAAATGTTCAGGTTGGTTTTGATCCATCACTAATTGAATGATAATGAATAATCAAATGATCACAAAGAAAATTATTCCAATTATATTCCCACAAAATGGCTGAACCATGAATCAATCCATTTGTTTATAGATTCATGTTCATCATAGAAATCAAAACTAGGAAATAAATCCAAATAAAACAATTTCCTACCTCAAGGAAGATTTATCAATGATGAATAAAAACCCTACATTGATGTCATTGGATACATATCAATATCACATTGCACAATAATATTTGAACTTCATTCTGGTCATCGTATGACAATGAAATATCAATCCATGCTCTCCAGTGGATATCAAATTATTTTCTGGGTTATGCAGTTAGCCCTACCAATTTACTGTAAATATGAATTGAAGGGAAACATTAGGTTTCAATTTCAATGATTAAATAAAATAATTTTATTTAGTAATTTTATTTATTTTATACTCATAACTAATTTTCCAAAAATGCCCCCTTCTGAAAATGGTTACGTCCCACATAGGTTAAAAATTATTTTCCGAATTCAATGGTTCCCTTAGATTTTAAGCCATACCCCCCATTTGGATGTTATTCTAATTTTCAATAAAAATTCATGCATGTGCTATTAAATATATTTAATATATCAAAAACATTTACTCCACATCACTAGGTCTCAGAATCACATGCCGTTTTGGTGCTTGGTCTCGAAAATAAACCATTCAATATCCAAAATAAAATATATAGAAAATCGGAGTCATTACATTATCCCCTCCTTTGGGATTTATGTCCCTCAAAAACCAAAACAAGTGTTTATACAATGAGATGTGGGTACAAAGAACGTATCAGAGCCTCAAGTTCATAGGTTCTCTCTTGAATATTCCCATGCTTCCATCAGACACACTCTAAAGGAATTTGTCACCCAAAAAGGATCCTCTCCTACCGATCCTCAATCTCCATCAGGTACTTAGAAAAGGGACCTCCCTTCTCGATGTCTAGCTTTCCATATTTGATTACATGGGATGAGTCATGAATGTACCCTAATAGTCATGACATTTGTAATACATCATGTATCTAGCCTAAATTTGCTGGTAGAGCTAATAGGTACACCACCTCACCAACTCTACACTGTATTTGGAACTGGATAATGAATCTTTAAGATAGCTTACTACCCTGACTAAATCTCTATAATCTGCATTGATGTGAAACCCATAAGAACATAGGACACCCAATAATTGAACTCCAATGGACTCCTTAATCTATCCACATAGGAATTATGTTCAATATATGTAGTCTTAATCCATTCCTAGATGATCTTTACCTTCTGTGTTGTTGCTCACACTTGATTTGGGACCCTAAGTACCAAACCTCTTGGGTCAGTCCAGCAAAGTGGGGACCCATAGGGTCACCCATACAAAGCCTCAAAAGGTTCCATACCAACGGGGGAATAGTATCTATTGTTATATGAAAACTCCACAATTGTTAGGTGATCCTCTATAATATGACCAAAGTCCAACATGAAATCCCGCAACACATATTCTAAGACAAGAATAGTCCACTTTGTCTTCCCTTCATTATGAGGGTGAAATGCTATGCTCAAGCTCAAATGAGTCCAAAACTACTCCTGTAATACCTTCCACAATTGATATTTGAAGCTATCATCATATCTAGAAATGATTGTCATTGGAACTCTATGTAGTCATATTGTTTTCTATATATAGAGGCATCATAGGAGCCCTACTAAACACTTCTCCCGAATTGCTAGGAAGTTGGATATATTGGTCAGTCAGTCCAGGATCACCAAGATGGAATCATATCCACTGGATGGATATGGTTAGACCATCATGAAGTCCATGGATATCCCATCCCAATTATGCTCTAAAACCTCAAGAGGTTTATCTAAACCCACTAGAACTTGTTTGCTCAGTCTTCACTTTTTGATAAGTAAGGCATCAAGAGACAAAATTTGCAACTCTTTTCCTTATTCGTTTCAATCAAAACTGACATCAAATGTCCTTATAAATATTTTCCTCACTTGGATGTATTGACCAAGGATATTTATGAAAATTTCATATAATTTAATCCTACAACATCACTGGTACAATCACGCATCCATTAAAATGAATGACATGATTCCCACCTTCAAAAAATTCATCAGGAGCATTTAAAGTGGATATTTGAGTATGTAGGGTATCACAGTTGGTATCCCCAAACTGTGCCTCCTTGACTTGGTATAATACTTGAGGGGTAAAAACTATTGAATGGAGGTAATATTCTCTATATCCAACCATAAATGATAAATGCAATTAGTCCAACAACTCTGATGCCTTGTTCAGACACCACGAACAAGATCTTATAATTAGAACATATGCAACCATGTTACCCTTCCCATGAGTATAGAAATTTTTTTATTCATAATCATAGAATAACTCAATCCATTGCCTATATATCAAGTTAAGCTCCTTCTATGGGAATATATACATGAGGTTCTTGTGGTCGGAATAGATTGTAAATTTCTCGACCATCAGGTAATGTCACCACATCTTTACAGTGAAGACTACAGATACTAACTCAATATCATGGGTTATGTAGTTATTATCACATGGTCTCAAATGACATGAACCATAGGAAATCACCATCTACCTCTACATGAAATCACAACGAATCCTGGTTCATGATTCATCAAACACCACTACATACATGACAACCTCTACTAGAAATCTCCAGACTCGATAACTCGTTAATATCTACCTAAAACTACTGAAAATTCTTCCAACACCTCTCTATCAACATGAATGGATTTCCTTTTTGGTAAAAAATCTCATGGTTCCTGATAAACTATATAAATCTTGTTTGAATATTTTCTAATAGCTTACTAATACCCTAAAGCTCCACACCACTATCACACTCTTGGGTGGCTCCAAGGATAACACTACCTCAATGTTGGTTGGGTCAACTACAACTCTATCTGCTAAGATAACACACCCAAAAAATTGTAAATCCTATATCAAGAACTGACACTTTGAGAGATTTCCATAATGTTGGTGCTCTATAAGTATGTCTAGAACTATCCTTAGCTGTCTTTCCTACTCCTCTTCAGACATCAAGTACATAAGGATAACATCAATGAAGAATACTACAAAATGGTCTACGAAGGGATGAAATATCTAGTTCATGAGTCCCATGAACATTTGTAGGTCATTCATCACACCAAGGGGCATCAACAATACTAATAGTGACTATTACAACATCTGAATGTTTTTTTCAGTATATCCTCATATCATACTCACAAATGGCGATAAACTAAACTGAGGTCAACCTTTGACAACCATCATGTCCCTCTCAACTTATCAAAGAGGACATCGATCCTTGGTAGTGGGTATTAATTATTCGTGGTAACCTGGTTCAAGCACCAGTAGTCCACACATAAACTCAAGCTCCCGTCTGTCTTATTGGTGAACAAAACTGGGGTTTCCCAGGGTAAATCAAAAGGTTTAACAAATCCGTTACTCAAAAATTACTCCAACTATAACCTTAGGTCATGATGTTCTTCAAGAGACACATAATATGTTTACATAGATATTGGTGCCCTCCCAGTTTGTAGCTCAATGTTGAAGTCTATTTCTCAATGGGGAGGTAAACCTGAAACATCCTCAGGAAAGACATCCTCAAAACCCACCACCAATGTAGGGAACTAAAAACTCATAAAAACCACTGCACCAAGGGCCATTCTATCCAAATGATATTTAATCGATTACACCCTCTTATTCATGTGTCCAAAATGTGCTACATGGGTTTCCATTTCACCCACAACAGAAAATCTAGTTCTGTCACTACAGACACACCAAATCCTCCACCTAAAATAGTCAATCTAGACGTGAAGTGTAGATTACTAGTCCATACCTAAGATGATTTCATAATAACACATTTCTTCTATAATTATATCCTAAAAACCCCTCACCTCCCAGAGTCAGGTCACATTATCACTAGAATTATGGGATCACCGAGTCATCTCCAGTTGGAGTCTAAAAGTGTAAGGGCCGAGCTAAGGGCTCAACCGGGATCTATAAGTCTTAAACATGAAGATAAAAAGAAATTAATTACTATAACCTCTCTCTATCAATACTAACTTTATGTAATATAAGACATAGGCCATACCTTGTAAAAATACTAGAGCCTCTAGGTCATAATCCTTAACTGGATGTTGTTGTCCCCACCCCTATCCTCTAGCTTTGTGAGCCTAGAGTGGACCACCTGGGGTGGTGGTGTTATCAAGTCAAAGTTTTTACCACCTTCATAAGATCTCACATATCATTTTTCATGTCTTCCAACTTGTAGACCTTCTCCTGCCACTACCTCTACCTTAGTGTCCCAACCAGAGTATCCTTGTCAGTTTTACTGAGGGTCAAACAATCTTAGCAAATATAACCCTTTTAGTTACATGAGTAGCATCACCTATCCCTGGGATTAATGGACCCATCATGTGCGACCTAAACAAAAGATCATATGTCTTGGGACCTCATTCGAAAATGTCTCAGACATCTAGGTCACTAATACTAATGTCATCTCTCCAATGCTGAGGTACATGATCCTTCTTTCCCCCAACCAGAAACCACTGAATGTGTCTTCTCATTTAAGAAACTATGAACATGAAAATATAATTCTAGCACCATAGTTTATGTAGGAGTTCATATAGGGATAACACTGGATCAAATGTCTCTATGTAGTCCTAACTTGAATATCTACGCCTAAAAGAGATGATCTCGAACCATATCAATCAAGTACCTATAGAGGTTGGTAAACCTTTATTAATACCCATCTACAATATTTCTTCCATGTTGAAGCTGTAGAAGCTCCTAATTATATAAAACCATCAGAATATCCATAAACAACTCCTCTATGAAAGGGTTCTCAAACTCTTACCATGAAAGTGTCACCACATCATAGTACTGGGTCACTAAGCCCCATCAACATCATGTTGATCGATTGAGATGCCCGACCACTATGGCCACCATCATATATTTTTGTGTCCTAACCAGATAAAAATATAGTTTCATTACCTCATGCTAGTATTCAGCTTCATGTGAGTCAAGCTTGCCTTTGAACCTAAGGGGTCTCTATCACTGAAACTCGTGAAGTGCAATTAGCCTGGACACCTCATCCGCTGGTACTGAAGGTACCATTAGCTACTCTATAGGTTGTAGTAGAGTCGACGTACCACTTGGAGGATACATCTATAGGACCAATCTTTTTTATTTATTCTTCATTATTGATGGGATCATCCTCATGATCCTAACGATGATTCTTAGCTGGAATACATCATGGAGGCATCCTAAAAGTAAAAAATATGTTGCACGGTCAAGGAGTATATCTATAGAGACGACTCAATAGAGACATAGAAACAACAACCCATTCATATATGATGTTTGCACCATTACTTTCACTACAACCAATGATATCATGTATAAAGACAAAGGGGAGGTGACTAGAGTCCTTGTGTATGGTTACATCAGATGCCACAATAACATTAGAGTCCCTTCCCAGAAATCCACACTCCAAAAAATTAACATTATTTCTGTAAACAAATCTTAGTAGCTCTGGTCCTATGGAAGAACTAAATCCTCTCACACCACTCTATCACGACCCATACTAATGGTCATATTCCATGACTCCCCAAGCCCGCCTATAATAGTGTTTGGGTTGGAGACTAGCGCTTAGTAAGAATTTCACTATCATGGGAGGCCTTAACCTATGTACTTGTACCAACACACACATCTACAACCCCATAAAATTCTAAAATGGAAAATAAAATAAAAAAACCTTTCATGTATACATCTAGATCACACAACTAGATTATGAAAATAAGTAAATAAAAGTAAACAGTTCTAAATACAAGCTGTCCATAATGATTTTGAAACGTAGTCCAACCTAAATGTATATTGAGGACTGGTATGAATAGACTTCAGAAAAAAACATTGGGCAGTATGGTCTCACAATGCATTTTCTAGTCCTGGTCTATCTAGGACTCTCTCAAGGGGTCAATCACCTACACAAGACAAAATAGGCGTGGGAATATCCCATGTAGTTGTGAGTTTAACAATACCCAGTATAACACAATGAATCCCAAAATAATCAAACTAAGTAATAACAGTATTCTCCACAAAGGTATATATATACAACACATATAATAGGAATATCCATATATACTCAAAAAAGACACACATTTGAATGCTAAGTCACAACTATAATGCCTGGCTAGGATTCTAGCTCAAAGGTTCCACACAACAATTTTTTGTGAGAATAAACTACATGATTCTAATAGTAGTGATGAGATTCATCTGATAGGTAGTGCACGTTGGGTCAGACCATTAGAAGTAAATGGTGGATGTTTGAATAGATACGATACACAAACAAGGATTACACCCAAGGCCATGTGGTATAACAACAAATCAATCTAGAATAATCTATTAAGTAGAGGATTGATGCTCAAATAATGGGGGTCGTCATTATACCAAGAACTCCACCTATGGAAAGAAGATGAATATAGGAGCTCACTCCAGGCCTCATAGGAGGATTCCAACAACTCTGTCCAAGAAATCCTTCTGAAGCGCTTAAAATCCTATATGTAGGAGATGATTCTATACTAACCAACAGAAAAAGGATATAAAGAACATAACCTAATGAAACATGTCCAGGATAAAGAGTAACAGGTCTCAATGCCAAATTTAGAGGAGTACACTTTGTGTAGTACGGATACACAACATGTCCCTTTAGCCTCAGGTCTTGCCCATGTAAACAATCCATGTCTATGTATGTGTAGGAGTACATAGTTTTCTACTGGTTATGTACTTGTACCTATGTATAGGTACATTATATAGACCATGTACTTACCAACATGTTCATGTCTGTGTAGGAGTACACAACATTTTCATGGTTGACTACTCTCAACCCATGTCTGTGTGGCCTTTGAGGTACATGTTGAGCTCGAAAACGGGGACCACATTCGATATGTATAGGCCACACATAGTGTGATAGTTATCTTCCTCTGGAAACCCTATCCACCACAGAGAGGGCCTGACATGGCATTTTTCTTCGACTTTCACACTATGTATCATTGAATTTTCTAGATTCTCATATCTCGTTGTCACATTGTTGTACACTCCTTCACCCACCGTTTTGTAAATTCATCTCACATAAAAATCGTGAATAATTCTCTGAAGAGTCTTTCTATCATAAATATAAATCATCCAGCCCTTTTATTTCTTAAAAAAACACCATTGAATGATGTTCTTCATTATGCACTAAAGAACACCAAAATCTGGTATCTACACTACACGATCTGCTGCCACTTCTATCATCGCACTACTATCATGTTTTTGCATGCCTAGATCTACGATATCAAGTCATTATGCCCTAAAAATGGTGCACAAAAATCGATTCATCTGGGTATGTCAAACCACAATCAAAATAATGAATGGCTACGATGAATGAAGAATTGGGGGAGAAATACTGAACCAATAACATGTGGAATACACCTTAGAAACTGATCATGTTGTCCATAATCTGTCTCCATTATTATGATAGTGAATAATAAAATGATCACAAACAATATTATCCCAATAAAATTTCACAAATAATCCCACCTTGTGAAACAACTGATCTGCGAATCAATCAGTTGGTTGATTGATTCATGTTCATCATAGAAATCAAAAATGGGAAATGAATCTAAACCAAACAACATCCTACATTGATAAAATAATCAAGGATGTAGAATTATCCTACATCATTATTGTTGGAAAGATCACTGAGTCCCGTTGTGCACTAATGGTCGATCATTGATATGGAATTCTTCCAAAAATAGATTCTCCTTCCACACTCGCCAATTGATCTCCAATGATTTTTAGGGTTATGCAGATAACCCTGAATTTTTTCATAAGAATGTATTTAAGGAAAGCATTAGGTCATTGCATCGATGGTTAAATAAAATAATTTTATTTATTTTCTGACCATGATGACTTTTCACAAAAAAATACAGCTCTGATGAAGGTTATTTTGCACCTAGGGTAAAACCCACATTCTAAAATTAATAGAGTCCTATGATTTTTGATCAATTCTCCCATTTGTATGTTATTCCACTTTTTCAAGATAATTACACACAAATGATATTAAATATATTTCAATTATTTTAAATATTTATTCTGGGTACAATGGGCCTTAGAATCACATGTCGTCTCAACACCTGATCTTTAATGTAATCCATACAACATCCACAATGTATGAGATCCAACAGTCTACAAGCCCTCTCGCCTTTTCTTCCAAAAGGACATCTTTTAATTTTTTTCCCAATAAACAAGCTTATCATGTATTCAACAATTCTCAATTGAATGAGTCTACCAATATATATTTCTGTAGTATTTGAAAATTTCTCCCATTAATATATCCAAGGTGACAATTACAAAGGCAGGTGGGATTATAATTAACCATGACCTTCATATTTATAATGTAATAATTAAGATTATCCATATCAATAATATACAATGCATTCATTATATTCCCAATTGCATAAAACATTTCATTCTTTTATATAGAAAAGTGATTTTTCTTATAAATGAATGAAAATAAAATCTTTTCCAAAAAAAGTTACCCAAATAAAACTCTTATTTATGTAAGGATTGTAATAAAATATTTTCAATTATGGGATCAATTCACTTTGTATGATCAGATCATAAGCACCAACCTATAATGTAGCAACTCATTATCTATTACCAAAATGAATATATACTTCACCCTTTATCTATTATATCATATTTCAAAGTCTATTTTTTCTCCAAAATTGTGTGATGCACATTCAGTTTATAATACCGATGATTCAGAGTTAGAGAAATTGATTTCTATAACATTCACATTTGGGTGCTCTGAATGATTCTCCTTGAGAACATGTCTCAGTATTAGTTACCAATATTTAAATATATTATAGGTCATATCTATTAATGATATCAATATTATTAGTTTTAATTATTCCCTATTCTACAAAAAAAATACATATCGATAGTTGAGTATTAAGTTTACATATTTTCAATAAGGGAATTAAATGTTTCTGATCCCACTAAAATTGGTGACC
The DNA here is from genome assembly GCA_963277665.1 of Viscum album. Taxonomy (NCBI): domain Eukaryota; kingdom Viridiplantae; phylum Streptophyta; class Magnoliopsida; order Santalales; family Viscaceae; genus Viscum; species Viscum album. The sequence continues at coordinate 2,130,681,856 of OY728119.1, forward strand.
CGATACATCATATCCTTTTAGTGGACCAAGATCCATATTTCCTTAAGCAATGAGTTCTCTATGGTGTTTATATCACCATATAGTTATTTAGTTATGTAATCATTTAAATAACAATAGTTTTGAATCTTATATATTTGAGTGTATAACCCTTTTTCCAAATCCATCATATGCATTCACTCAACTCTACTACTCTAGTAACCTAATTCCATAAAGGTCTTCTAGCTAATGTAACCCCATGAAAACGCCAAAAAATAGGCCAACAAAGGTCAACATAGGGGAACCCATCTATTACAAGACCGACCCAAGGATGTTCTAGTACAACTGATTACTTTCTTGACTTACACAAGATAATACACTGGCATCCAGCAATGACATGGTTTTATCGGTTGAATGACCAAGGAAATGAAAATTGTTACTTTAAAAGGAATATAAAAATTAGTATTTTGAGGAGTTTTAATTTTATGGTCTCATAATTTTATCATTTTTTATATACTTTTTTGTAGGAATGCTTTGAATTTATTTATGTAAATCCCTATCCAAACCACAAAATTAATGTGTTCACACCAAATAAACGTGTAACTCTTTAAAAAACCACCCATAAGTTTGAGTTAATCACCAAAAAATATAAATTATGTATATTCATACATATCCAAATTCAATATATGTATAAGGTAAATGAACGCTTCATTTAAAGGCATTGAATTATATGATGTTGAAAAACTCCACATGATAAGGCCCAAAGTGACAATTTCCTAGCCAAGGAATACCTCTAAGAAAGTAGGTGGTCTAACTCTATATACCTCTACCTAAGGAGACCTTAATTGTAACGAACCAGACCCGAAAAACCACCCGAATAGGGCTAAATGGGTTGGATGTTACTACCTTAGGCACACCTCCCTGAAAACCAAAGACTGCCGACTAGCAGCAAGGGTGTTTATAGGTATAGTGGGGAGGCTATACCCTCTCAGAGGATAATAACGGTACTGGTCCAACTATAATAATAAATATACAGTAGATTAAATGACTCAGTAGACTCAAACCAGAACCATAGAGCAGAAACACATTGAATATCGATAAACATTGGTAGCAATAAATATAAACAACACCATCACAAAATTAACACAATAGCATGCTGATCACTTATAAATAGTACTGCACAACAAACATGAATCCCAAAGTAGGTCATACATATCCATAAGTAAAGGTTCCAATGGATAACAAACTGTAGCTACATAACAAGTAAGCATGCTGATTTAGGAAAGAAAACAGAACAAAATAAACTCCAACTAGGCAAGTCCTCCAGGTCCATACCTTCTCCAAGAGATAGCTAAAATACTCCAGGTCTTGAAGCTAATCTCTTTCCTTCACGTAAATTCCTAAAGTCCAAACATGCCCCATAGGGCCCATGTATGGTGTGAGAAAAATCTCATAAGGATACCACCCAATGGTGTGTACCTAATATAAGTGTTTAAATAGGAATACAGTTATAAGAGAAATAATAAATATTACGATGCACAAATGAACACAAAATCCACCGGTGCTCTGCATCCACCAAGGAGTGTCACCTGCTTCGGCCAATGCTGAAATCTCTGTCATGTAACCCAGAACCATGTTCCCCCTGACACTTCATTTCTCAAGTACCGATGTCCCGAAGGCATGCCTAAGAAATACTAACCTAGAGGAACAATGATACCTGTCCACAAATAAGTAGCTGGAGGGAAAATGATGTATGACCTCAAATAAAGTAACTATAGGGACAACGATGTTTTATCTCAAAATAATGTATCTAGAGGGACAATGATGTATGCCCACAAAATAACAGCGAGCCTCTCCCCCCAACCTGATAACCTCAACGCTATCCCTTGAAGTCTCATCACCTCTCATGTGGTTTCCTAATGCAAGAACCCCCCCCCCCCCCAAACCAATAGTACCTAAACAACAATTAATGGGGGCCTCTACCCACATGAGTGGTCAGAACCACCTCATCACGGAGTCTCTATATGTGAACACTACTCACAATTTTGGGTGAGTGGTAATCACCAAAATAGTACACAATCCACAACACCTCTAACATCTCATGTCCCTGCAACCATGTCACTCATGTATGACAGCCTCACCATCCTAGTAACTCAGGCCATGCCCAACCTGACTGTCATTCTGCCTCAAGCCAACGCCCATGATGCCCAATCCTCTGGTCAAAACCACCCAAAGTAACTCGGGCCAAGCCCAACCTGTGATCATTATAACTTAAGAATATCTGGGCCATTCCCAAAACAACCAAAAGGTTCCAACATATGCAATTCAACAATTACATATATAAAAAATTTAAACAAAATATATAAACATGAAAAACAATCTAAACAGTTGTATGTGAAAACCAAGTGTTTTCCCAAACCAGCACTGGTGTATTTAAGGTCTCCAAAAATTCATTTAATGGTTCAATACACTAAAATAAATAATTTAAAACAATAAAAATGAAATGTATCCCTTTTGGAATCCCCCGTCCAAAATGACCTGATTTGCAATGACCCCTTCCTCGACCTCGCTCTAGAAAAATAGTAAAAGGGCATACCAAAAATCATCCCACAGGTCAAATAAACAATTAAACTGGAAATGACAGATATATCTATGTCATGCTCAAAATACCAGAAAACATGCCACAGGCCGCGCCACCCAAAAGTCTATGAAAACACAAACAATAGTTAGGAACCACCTACCTAAGACTCGTATGATGATACTATTCCGATAATAGTCTCCAATTAGGTCTAAAACGTGGTATATCTACAAAAGAATCAATGCTGCTCAAAGCCCTATAACTCGCTGTAGAATAGAAATCAAGAAAAATGGATCAATAAAAATTAATCCCTTACCTAGGGGGTTCCAACGCATCTGATGACAATCAAAACATAGTTCATACGGATGATCAGGATCCAAAAAAAGCTCTGTCAGACCCCCCCCCCAACACAAACCAGTCAATGGTTTGGGTTTCTGCCTCAAAATGAGGCTACAACCCATTTTAAAGAAAAATTGAAAGTACATGGCGTGTAATTATAACTACATGCCATGTATCATTTTACTATTCATAAGGTGGCTGATATTTCTCCGAGGACTTTCCGACTTACAACATGACATGTACCTATGGTACACGGCCTATACCTATTTAGTCACCTAACATCCCCAACACGCCTTGTATATCCCGATACACGACCCCTCTATACGGCGTGTACAAATAGTACACAGCATGTACATGCTAATAAAATTCTACCCAGCCAATAGACCCACATGCCATGTATGGCCTTCATAGGGTCAAGGGTACTCGACATGTCTATATCTACACACCATGTAGTAATAAATTATTACACGGTCATCACACAACATGTACTCGGAAAGCACACACCTGGTACTCTCCTAACTAATACACAACATGTACATTAAAGTATATGGCATGTAGTTTGTAAATTTCTAGAACTTCTATATTTTCCTAGTTCTCTTAGGAACAAGTCAAAAATTCAAACAGGCTCGGGATTTTGACCCATTATAAAAACCCAGGTTCTTACAATCATTCCACCTTAACATAGCTCATCCCCAATCTATCAAACGAAACCCAAAGATGGCACCGAACATACCACCCTGATCAATTTACCTATACTACCCCAATCTCAAATATTCTGTATAAATTCCACATGGGGATCCCCACTATAAGAATTTCCTTCCTCGGTCTCCACCCAACAAAACACAAAGCAAGAAAAGGTTCAATAACAGGTTTTTGAGATGCCTGGTCCTCTCATGAAGAATCATCACCCATGCGCCTCATTGGTTCTCCTGTGTTGTTCCCGACACCCGACGTATCCTACACCAAATCAGTGTCTGCCTCCATGAGGTCCTGCATCCTATGGATGCTCCAAATAAAACTAGATTCCATGAACCTCATGTAACCTGCATCCTTGATGCCCTGACACCCAAAGAACCTCATGTAACTGGAATCCTCAATGCCCTGATGCCCACAATACCTCAATTAACCTGCATCCTCAATGCTCGGATGCCCATGGCACCTCATGTCACCCGCATCCTCGATGCCCCTTATGTTTCACATCCCATACATATATAATAATATATCATGCACCAGATATGGCACCAATCCAACTAACCAGCATCTAGTGAGTCTACATAGATCTTGTGCATCATGTGCACTCGAAATGAACATGCCTCTACACGTCATTCCAAAAAGAAAACATGGAAATCACGGGCACAACCATGGTGTAACTCAAACCATCATCGGCTCACCATCCTGCTCAGCCTATAGCAACTCTGCGATATGCACCTGGCTTGAAGTACGACTGTCTGATGCCTGACCTCACTGCAGTGATACTCTAGCCATTCGACACCGACCCCTTAGCTAGATCCTGCTGTCTCTGTCACGTCCTCTGCGTGTAGCTGAACCTTGGATACCCTCTCCTGGTACAGAACCGAAACCATCTACAGATGCCACCATCTGTCCTGGTCCCTTCCTGTTAATTTTATGAGAAGTCTACCTGCAGAACCTCCCATAATGCTTGACCTATCCACATGATTGACACTCCTTCGGAGGCTTATCTCATTGAGTTTGAACATTTCCAAGTTTTCCACACTTAAAGAAAACCAATGAAGAGCTGCTACGAGATGGTCTAGCTGAGTCCCTGGCCTGACTGCCCTACTAGAACTCATCCCGTCCTCACTTCCTGTTATCCATACCATCACCTGAAACTAATCCCCGACCAACTTGGGGAATATTCCTATGGTTTTCCTCTACTATTAGAACCTGATTCACTACCCCTGAGAATGAATCCAGCCTGAAGATATTCACCTGCATCTGAATGGTGTGTGAAAAGTCATCCTCGAAGTGCCTCGGTTTTGTCGAGTCATCACTAACCATACCAGGTGCAATGTGTGACAGCTCCGCGAAAGTATCTGCATAGTCCATGACAGACATGTCTCCCTACTGAAGGCTTTTATAACTCCCGAGCTCTCTCAGTCCTCAGTTTCTCAAGGTAAAAGTGATCAATGAACCTATCATCAACATATTTCCATGCTAATCCCTTGTGCCTGCAAGCATGAACTTGCAGATCCCACCAACGCTTCGCCAATTCTCTCAGTATGTACGTTGCCACCTTGACCCTCTGCCTTGGAGTTGTCTCGAGCTACTCGAAGATCATCTTCACACTTTCTATCCAGTTCTCAGCTACCTATGGACCACCCTCACCCTGAAAAAGTGGCAGGTTCTATGACTGGAACTCGCACGTATGATATTCCCTAGATGGATTTGTACCCTGCACACCTCTATCGATCCCCTGCAAGACATGTACCAGGCAAGCTCATAGCTGCTCATCGAGCCATTGTCCAAACACTGCCAAACCCGGCTGATGTCCTACCTACACTGGATCTAGAACCTAATCCTCTCCCTGAGCCCGTTTTTGTGGAACATTCTCTACCCAGACTAGATCTTGAACCTAATCTTGCTCATATGGCATTGTACCATATCCCGCCTGACGCTCCATCTGAGTCAACTAAAGGAACCTGTTGAATACCTTAAAATGTTAGACAGCCCAAATATATATAACAATACATATATTTACATATATATATATAATATAGGTAAGGATAGTAGTAAAAGGCATCACACAACTACCACCCTTACTCTGCCCCACCGTAACCATGCCTTATGGCATCCCGGACTCATGGCCTCCTTACCCGCCCCCAACAGAGCTAAGTATCAAAAGAACCTCGGGCCATGCCCATCTGGACAACCATCATTGCCTAAAACCGATGACCTAGTCCCCCAATCATGGTGATCAAAATCACCTCAACCATAGTTCATTCTTGTTCTCATAAGATCTAGACCCAAATAACTTACAATTCAACAAATATTCAAAGCATGGCATAACACATTGCAATAAACAAGCAATTTTAACATGAATTTCAACAATTCACATTTCAATAGAACACAAAGCATGGAAATTGACATTTTTTCCACATGGTATTATCCCATCCCAAAGCATACATGCAGTTATGAAATTGAAATACCCTAAAATGTTCCTATCAAAATCCAAGATAACTAGCCTTGCCAAATCGAGACAAGGTCCAACTCCCCCTTACCATATCGGGTCAAGGGATACACATCATAATCAATAACATCACAAACCAAGTGAGCCCCCAAAGTTTAAATCATATAAATAGTAATCTACGAAAAAAATTCTCACCCATGCCAACATGGGTCATCCCTCATATCTGGGGCTACATGCACCCAATTACAAGCTAGAAACCCAGTTCCAGTAACAACCTATCTCCAATTTTCCATATCTCAAATAGTAAATCTAGTAGAAAAATAAAGGATATGTCTCAATCTCATTAGTATCTAGCGAAACACTACTACTAAATCCCTGTCAAGAACTCCTCTTATACAACATTGTAATGACCAGGACCTAAACAACCCCCAAAATATTGCTAAACGGGTCAAATGTTACTACCTTAGGAACACCTCCCCGAATGCAAAAAGGATACTGAATAGTAGTGAGGGTCTTTATAGGTATAGTGGGGAGGATATACCCTATCAAAGTATAATAATGGTACTAGTCTGAGGATAATAATAAAGAAGCATTGGACTAAACGACTCAACAGACTCGAACCAGACCCGCAGAGTAGAAACACATTCAATATCGATAAACAGCAGCAGTAATAAATAAAAAAAACAACAATGAAAAGTAAACACAACAGTGTGTCGGTCACTTATAAATACTACTACACAACAAACATGAATCCCAATGAAGGTCATACATATCCATAAGATGAGGTGACAATGGATAACCAACTGCAGCGACATAATATGTAAGAATGATGATACATGAAAGGAAGCAGAACAAACTAATCTCCAGCTGGGCAAGACCTCAAGGTTCATACCATATCCATGCGACAACTAAAATAGTCCACCTACTCAAGTAGATCCATTTACTGCATGTAAATTCATAATGTTTGAATGCGTCCCGAAGGGCCCATGTAGGGTGTGAGACGAATCTCAGTAGGATACCAACCAATGGTGTGTACCTAATATAAGTGTTTAAGCATTCATATAGTTATAAATAAAATATTAAAAAATGTGATTCACAATTGAACTCCTTTGTTGCTCAGAAGCCACCATGGAGTGTCACCTACTTTGGCCAACATCAAAATATCTATCATGTAACCCAACACATTATGCCTCGTGACACCACGTGTCTCATGTACCAATGTCCCGAAGGCACGCCCAAGAAATAGTAACTTGGTGGAATAATGATACATGTCCACCAATATGTTACCAGAGAGAAAGTGATTTCTGGCGTGAAAAAAAGTAATCGGAGGGACAATGATGTCTTCCATAAAAACAATGTAACCAAACGAACAACAATGTCTGCCCTTAAAATAACGGCGAGCCTCTACCCAAAACCCATTAGTCTCAATACTATTCCCTGAAGGCTTCTATCCTCCCACGCGGCTTTATATAACAAGCACCCCAAAACCAATATTACCTAAACCATAACTAACAGGGGCCTCTACCCACAAGAGTGACAAAAACCACCTCATCACAGAGTCTCTCTGTCTGCACACTACTCATAGTTCTGGGTGTGCGGTAATCTCTAAAATAGTACCCAAGACACAACACATCTGACACCTCGTATCCCTATGACCATGCCTCTCAATTCTGATGGCCTGACCATCCCAGTAACCCGGGCCATGCCCAACCTTACAGTCATCCTACCTCAAGCTGATTCCCATGAATTCCTATCATGTGGTCAAAACCACCCAAACTAACCTGTGCCAATCCCAACATGTGATCAGCATCACTCAAGAATATTTTGGCCATGACCAAAACAACCCAAAAGTTTCATCATATGAAATTCAACAATTAGAAATATAAAACATTCAAACCAAATACATAAATAGGAAAACAATCTAAACCGTTGTATGTGCTATCCAAGTGTTGTCCCATACCAGCATTGGGGTCTTTGTGGTCTCCAACTATATGAACCTGGATATTCCATATCATGTATGTTTTTTTTCTGGTCATTCTGAAGAAAAAGTGGAATTTCTGGAAATTTTTGAACTACACGCCATGCAATTTCTTAGTACACACCGAGTACTCTGTTACCATGTGTAGTCGTGTGATGACCAGGTAGTGGCCATGCACACGACCATGTGGGGGTGACCGGGAGGCCACCAAAAGTGGAGTACGGAAATGGAAAGTACACATCATGTACATCCAAAGTAAATGTTGTGTATTTTTTTTTTCATTAAACGGACCGGGGTCAAGCCTAATCGATAAAAAAATATTCTTCTCCACCGAACTCGACTAAGAGCGTCCGTACGACACAGATCTTCACCAAGCCCCTGATCGAGCATCTGTTCTTTGAATCGAACTCTGTCGATTGCATTGGAATCTCCTCTGTAAGATCTTCCTTCTACTAGAGCATTGTTTCATGATTTCTCCTCTTTCTCAAGTTATCCTCTGTTGAATGTTTTAGACGTTTTTATAGATATTTTGTGTTCTAAGATGATTCATGCCCTGAGACTCAAGTATATTGATCTCCTAACGCCGAGGTAGGTGGTTTGTGCCTTTCTGTTGAACATCCTTGAGTTATATGTGCAAAATCGCCAATACCCATGAACGGGGTATTGCGTGTTTACCATTTTAGCACTATTGTTTTCCTGCTATGCTTTTATTCTTGAGTAGAGGTGAATTGAATGTGAATAGGGTTAATTACTATGAAATGAATGTTTTTTCCCACGCATTATTGTATTCTTTGATTATTGGGTCTAGTTTTTCTGTTTGGATACTGTTTACTTTCCCATGCCTAGTTATAGGATGGTATGATTGTTTTAATATGAAGATATGTTGTAGACTGCTAGAAAAGTAGTTTATGAGGTTTACTTTGGCCGATACACATTGTCATACCTACTTGACTTACACAGGGCCGTGAGAACCTGGTGTAGTAGACCATATAGAGAATGGACGTAAGGGCTTCTCTAGAGTTTCTGTTTTACATACGATGTGAGACCATAGGGGGAATTGACATAAGTTCTTCCTTAGAGTGTCTGTAGTTCCTCGACGCGGCCCAAAGAGGGAATGTGATGTATGTTCTTCACTAGAGCGCCTTTAGTTATGATACTAGACTATAAAAGGAATTAACGGTGAGTTCTTCCTCAGAGAGTCTATGCTTATGCTAAACCCGAGGGGTTAGACTAAGTGTACTACCCATAGGGTTTCTTGTACGTTTTAGGTAGGACCATAGGCAAATGGATATGAGTAATTCCTAGAGGGTTACCTATTGTGTTATCCATTTTCTTATGTTTCTTGGTATGACCAGAGGGTATATGCTATGGGTACATCCCAAAGTTTTTCCTTTTGTGATTATCTGCTTTGAGTAGTTATTGCTTGACATTTGAAACTGTGGATTGTTACTGCTATGTACTTCCTTGTGAACTGCTTTCTGTACATTACCTTCCATATATTCACTAACGGTTAGGCACCGATCATAGTGGTGTTTTCCTACTAGAATTTAGTCTCTCACTCTGTTTGGACCATGCTTTTGGGCCCATGTAGATTATATTATTTCAGGTGTAGATAAAGGCAACCACCCTTCTAATTTAGGAACTTGATTTTCTTTGGAGCTGGAGAGTATGGGACCAAGCTATGGCTTGCGATGATGAGGAGTTGTTTACTTGCTTTCTTTTTTACTTGGGTTTAGTACTGTGGTATTTTAGAATTGTTATTTCTTTGGATGCTTTCCTAGTCATATGTATCATGCATCCTTCATATATATATATGTCTCCTCCAATTTATTATTTTATAGTCTTATGTTGTTTACTTTTGTATGGATTATTCATGATTCTGCATTTTCTATTTCTTTCTTCCACTGTGTTACTCTACCAATGTGGTCATAGTTTCCCCACTATCACACCCAAGGCCCTCAATACTAGTTGAAATCCTCTGGTGTTCGGGGAAATACGCTTGAGGACATGTGACCAGCCAGGTACGGGGTGCCTCTGGGTGGCTTTCAGAATTAGGACATTACACAAAAAATTCATATCAAGGTTCAATACACTAAACTGAATTGTTTAAAACAATAAAAACCAATTTTTACTATTTTTCCATCCCCCAGACCAAATGCCCCGATGAGTAATGACCCCTTGCCCGACCACACTCAAGAAAAACTGAAAAAGCACATACCCAAGGGCATCCCATAAGTCAAATAAACAATTTAATGGGAAATGAAAGATAAAACCGGGTCACGTTCAAAATAACCGAAAACACACCATAGGTCGTGCCACCCAAAATTCTGTGAAGACACGAAAAGTGGTATGTACCACCTACCTGAGACTCGTACAATGATACTCCTCCAATAACAGCCACCAATTAGGTCTAATGCTTGGTAAATCTAGAAAATAATTAGTGTTTCTCAAACCCTTATAACTCTCTCTATAACTAAAATCAAGAAAAACGGCTCAAGAAGAATCAAGGATTACCAAGGGGTTCCAACGCATCTGATGGTGATTGAAATGGAGTTCAGATGGACAATCGAAAGAAAAAAATTGATCTAACCAACTCTCCCTGCTCAAAACCATCAAGGGTTTGTGTTTCTACCTTAAAATGAGCATACTACCTGTTTTATCAAGAAAAAAAATAATGTACACAACGTGCACTTATAACTACATTTCGTGTATAATTTTACTATTCCTAAGGCAGCTGATATTTCACTGAGGACTTGGTGACTTACTAGACGGCATGTACCTATGGTACACGACGTGTACCTCTTTACTCAACTGACAACCCCAACATGCTTTGTATATCTTGATACACAGATCCTCTACATGGAATGTACAAATAGTACATGGTGTGTACTTTCTAAAAACATTCCGCCTAGACAAAAGGCCTAAACTCCATGTATGGCCTCTACACTGTTAATGGTACATGGTGTGTCTATATGTACATGTTTTTCAGTACAAAATTCCTTCACGGTGATCACATGACATGTAGATGGTAAGCACAAGGCTGGTACTCACCCAACCCATACAGGACATGTACACGATGTGTAGTCTGGAAATTTCCAGAACTTCCCTGATTTTCCCAGTTCTCTCAGGAACAAGTCAAAAATTCCAACAGGTTCGGGATTTTGACTCGATCTAAAACATATGTTCTTACATTACTAATGTGCAAAATCAATTCCTGAAAAATCTAACACCTAATATTCACCAACTATGCCTGAAAACTATTTTCAAACTTATAACTAAAATTAGAAACAAATGTCCAGTTAGATGGAAACAAAATTTTATGATATCAAACCTAACATGATATGAAAGGCTCTATCATATAAGTAAATTTATCATAGAAAAGGGCATACACAATATTTATATTTCATAAACCATGAACTATACATTAATATTAAATAACTTTAATAAATAAATAAAAAAATGCTTATTATAAACATTTTATAAGTTATAAATAATATAACCTTTTATATTCAATTTAACAATAACAATTTAATATAATATATTAAATGGAATTTCTATTATAATCAATGAATTTTAAATATTTTATAATTTAATTTTTATCATAATGGTTTTTATAAAATCTAAATATTATATATTTTTTCATTTATTAACACTTTATAAATAAATTATTTTGATTTATAAATAAATAATATCCTTCTAGAACATAACGTATTTTATTTAATTTTTCAAAAGGTATATTAAAATATTAATATTTAATATTGGGAAATAATATTTCAAAAATATTGATTTAATTTATTATAAAAAAGTTATAATTAATTAATTATTTTATAAAATAACTATAAATTAAATATTCTCAAAATAACATTTAAAATTATTTACAAACAATTTAAATATCATTACTATAATATAATATTTTAAAAATAATTTTCAATAATTTTCTGCTTGCCCTCACACAACACCCCTATTTTTCGTAAGGTTATCACCTTATTACCCTTTCATAGATGCCCTGTGTAAGGGTATTGATGTTTTTATCTCTTTTCTAGTGGTAATACATAGATTATCTTTATTAAGCTCCCATATGTATGGGTATTAACCCAAAACAGCACCTTTGTGTGAAGGTATTATAAAAATTTCCTACGCTGCACAATGGTAAACATTAGGGACCTTTACTCAGTACATTTTATACCTTTACATGTAAGGTTAAAGCGCCAGTAAACATTCAATAAACCCTTCTAAATAAGGGTATTACCTTTATAAAAAACACTTGAATAAAGGTAATATGTGAGGTTACCCTTACACAATCCTTCATTGTAAGGGTATCGTGTAAGGGAAAAGGAAAAATTATCCTTACACAGCACACTGCACTACTTCGTAAGGAAAGTACCTTTACCAAACTCATTTTCATAATTGTCTCAAAGTGGTTACTATTATGTAGGCCATTTTCATAAGGGTATTACCTTTACGTACCAAAAATGAATAAGGGTAAGCCAATTTTACCTATACACAAGTCACATAAGGTTATGTTACTTATCGCTAGTTTTATGAAAATGTTTTATTCCATTTTTATTAAAAAAACTACCGAATATAACATGTTATATTCATGAAGAAACTAAATTTTAAAATTTTTATGTGTTTGGTATGATCATATAATGATAACATGAAGTGCAATAAAACCCAAAAAACTATAAGATCTGTCTTCAATAAATAATTCTATAAACAGAGTACCTAGAATTTAATGGTTGAAGTTGCTTTCATCTTCTATCAATAGAGAATGTTTGAGGTACATAACTAAGAGTTGTGAATGTAAGTATCCTACCTCCAAGGTGATACACTAAATAACTAGATCCATAAATTCTTTGTGAGGATACATTATATCCAAAGGGGTGCTAGTGACTTTTGAAAAGATAAATAGAGTTTCAGGAGGAAAACTATGCACTACACACTACCCACCCAATAGAGGAGTATACCATCCTATTATATAGATGAAGCATGAGGATACATGTAATCCCAATAAATAAATTTTATTTTATTATTTTGGTTACAATTTATTGAATGGTTTCAATGAATTTATGCAATCACTTTAATATATTAACAGTGATAGAAACCATTGAGAGAAAATAAAGAATATATATATCATATATATATATATATATATATATATTATTTCATGCATTGCATGCATGACTAATACATGAATAAAATGAAAATATTAAGTGTACACCATATGTAATATCCAATATATTATATATGTATATATCTTATAAATCATATTCATGTGTATATGCATCTCATGCATGTGAATTTTAGTGCACATCTAACACCGCCTCCATGATTTAACATTATTCATTTTTCATACTGATTTTTATTAATTATCCAAACAACTTAAAATATAATTAAAAACATGTTTTTTTAAATAATATCATTATTCTTCTAAAATTATGGTGTTATAAACTTCCTTAACAATACTCACCCATCAAGTTACAACACATTATTATTTGGGTTTGTTTAACCGCATACCTGAATACCGCTATAAAACGCAATCATAGATTAAATAAAAATATCATTATAAGTTAATTTTAAAATAATTATTGGTTTATGCTTCAAGAAAATTGTAATTATGTATTTAACATAGTATTGAAGTATCATATTTAATAACTAAATTATCAAAATAAGATGACATCGGTCCATTTTTCACGCAATGTTACATACATAATAAAATATTATTTAATAAATAAATAAAATATGACAGTAATTGGTCCTTTTTTAAATGATATATATTTATATGAATAAAATTACTAATATGGTATTTAATAAGATTAATTTTATAATTTAGAAATTTAGGAGAATGCATAGAGCAAATCAGGGCTTGGGTAAGGGTTTTTTGTCTCAATTTTCAATCCTTTGAGAAGTACTTCTTATTATAAACCATGTTTTATTCGGAATGGTGTATCTAAGACCCCCTTAATATTTTTTATCATTAGCCTCTCATTATTTATGATATTTATTGTTCATTCAAAATCACATTCTTCAAGGGGGTTTGATTTTAATATTTCTTATATCGTATTGTTTTTTACAAATTCAATTTTTTTGAATTGAGTTACTGAATTTATTTTTTAAATTTATTATTCCATGTTTTATATATTTTTCATAATAGATAATTTGTATTTTATTTAGTCCATATTTTCTAATATTTTATGAATATTACCACAAATATTATGTTACGTTAACAGGTTTTTTGGTCTCGATTCCAATTTCTTGAGGAATATTTATTTTTATACACCAATTTAAATTTTTATGGTTTATATACTAACAATGTTTTATATTATATAATGTAATATCATTCGTTCATGGTATTTGATGTTCAATTTTCATTTATTTTTCCTTTAAGGGTTTTGATTTGAATGTTACTCAAGCCATGATGTTTATTTTCCCAACCTTAATTTAAAATCAAGATCTCTCAATTTTGAGACCCCATTTAGGAAATTTGTATAACCATTCCTTCCAATATCGCAGTCATTTATTCCCCTATGGTTATCTTTAGTAAGATTTTTTTTCTATTTATCATGATTGTAAATTGGATGTTCTGTAATATTTTGATGTAATATGGTTTTCAATAATGGTATTATTAATACAATAATAAGGAAATTAATTTTCACTGTTATTTTATCGACTCCAAATTTTTTAGACATCACAATATTTATTTTGAATATTTGAAAAGGTTATTTTTAACTACATTGAATTTTTTTCATATTTTTTAAAAATAAAATCATTTTAACATTTTCTGTATGCGATATTTTTGAAAAAAGAAGAACTTTTGGCATTTTCATGTGAACATATAGTTTCTACACATTAATTGTTTTACATGAAAATTTATCTATATATTTATTGTGTATTGAAAAGATATTATTTTTCAATCAGTTATATAAAAACTTCATTTTAAATTGATTTCATAAGATTGAGAATATTCCTTATTTCCAAAGTTAGTTTCCTAAAACTCAAAAAAGTGTTTTTCATCGATGGATTTTTCCTTTGACATATCTTATACATGATCAAGGATTTTAATCAAATGAAACCATCCACATTTTTTCTCTACAAAGATGAAATAATGTTATTTTTTATCATAAAAATGATCCATCGATTCATTTTTCTTTCCTAATCATCTTCAATGTATAACCACTAATTTTCTTTCCAATTCTTTTTGTTTATTAATACTATATTTTTTAATCATTTTATTAAAGGTAGTTCACCAAGATGACATTCATATATTTATTAGGGAAATTATTGACTTAACTATATACCATTTATCTATACAGTGAAAATACCATGTGTTATCTTGTTTTAAGGGTATTAACATTGTGGTTTACTTAATTTCATTTCATTCTATTGGGATATAATACCTCAAGGTGTTCTCTAAGTATATTTTGGGTGTTTTTTGAAAAATAAAGATGGATTTATATGAGTATCGTTGGTGTTCACCAAATAAGGATTTTAATGGGTCATAGTTTCCTAGTGTTTTCCAAAAAAATTTCCTCAAAATTAGTTGTTTAATTTTGGAAACAGAAGGATTTATGTGTAGGAGTGAATAATACGCCAAATGTGAAGGACAGTTCGTGGTCTGAGAATGGTGGTATGTGGATCTTCAAAAGAAATGGTAAAAGGAAGGGTACTGGGAAGGGAAAGACACAAAACACATATAGAAATAGTTCAAATGAAACGAAAATGGTTCTCAATGAATGTTCAGAGTTCATGTTCGGGATTTGTGGTACATGGATGGCTTGTGGTATGTGGGATGGTTTTTCATTCATAGAAACAATAAAGTGATTTTATAAACTATGAGGGGCATAATTTATGAATGATGTAAATTGATTTGGGACACCATGAAAGAGTAATGACAGTATGCATTCCACATTAGGAAGAACGGTTCGTAGGTGATGCGGTACACGCTGAAGTCTACACCATATTGAAGATTTGGTAAATCTCGAATTAGATGGTTTTGAAGATCTATTAACTTATATAATAAAAGCTAATACCATCATTAAGGAAGATTTATTTTCATAGGAAAATATCTTTTCTCATGGAATTCGCTGAAGTCCGAAAGAGTTTCACAAGGGAGAACTCTACAAATGGTCATGTGGTTCATGTGGAAAGAATCTACCCAAAAGTTTTTTGTAACACCCCGAGATTTGATGAGAAATATTTTTTTAATTTAATTGATTTCTTGTGTTTTACGTGACCCCAAGATTAGTTTTCACTATACACAACACTGTATTAGCTTGTAATATACACAAACACTATTCTTGGCATCTCTTGCACGCAAAAGAGACCTTCCTCGATAGAGTGTGTCGTACGCAATACTGAGTTTTACTAAAATACGATACATAATTATGAACTAGCCGTTATGAATAGTATTAACTAAATTTTTAATTTTATTACATAATAATTCATCTTACACATATTCTAGAACATGGTATGAGAACAAAATAAATATTTTGGGTAAAATAAGTATTTTTCAAAAAATGCAGTTTTGTCACCTTTTGAGGGAGCACCCACTTTAAATCTAGTTTTGACACGTTTATAAGTCCAATTAGACAAAATAAAATTATTCATTTCAATAAATATATAAAAACTTACTTTCAATTAATTTTTTTTATATTTTCCTATAAACTTTCATATTTTGATGAATAATAAAAATACGCTAAATTTTTCATAAAAAAACTTTTTTCAAAAAGATAATTTATATCGATAAATTATAAAATTTAATTGTTTTAAAGTATAAATAGAATATATTTTTACCTTTTAATATAATTTATGTCATTATCAATAATTTTAAAATGAATTAATCAGTAAAAACATTTCAACATTTTGCAATGTTTTAACTTTTAAAACCTATTTTGATAAAAATGAGATTAATTTTAAATTAATTAATGTAGCTTCTATGTTTTGAATTTTTAAAAATGGATTTAATATTTGAATTCATTGGGTCCAAATTATGTTAATAGGTTTCTATTATTTTTATTGTTTGATATTATGAATAGTAACTATGATAATTTTTATTTACTACATTTAAATGTAAATCGGGTAATTAAGGGTAAAATTAATATATAAAATTACAATAACACCTTCTAAAATTCTATTTGATGAATATAAGCCAAAACATATCACCTAAGGGTCAGAATAGATTTATTTCATAGACTTTTGGCCACGAAAAAGATTTAATTATTATTAAAACCATAGAAAGTGACAACATGTCACCCTCTTATATCTTATAAGTGTAATAATTTTAATTTAGTGATAACCTTCATAAAACTTCGAAACAAAATAGTCACCAGAAATCTAATAAAATTATCTAAATTATGTGATTTTATTTTGAAATTTTAGATATTATATAATTATCATTAATGGTGACAAAATAGTTATGTAGAAATTATTTTATTGACTGAAACATCAAATAAATGGTTATAAAAATATTAAAAGAAATAATATATGAACTATTTAATGAGATCCATGAATTTTTGAGATTCATATTACATGTTAGGGATCTATTAAATTTTTTTGAAGATATCGCCTGTGTGGATTTTATTTAAATTCAAATAATTGAATAATGTCAAAATTGAAACTATTGTTATTTTATAAAAATAACATATTATTAAATTGTTTAAAAATCCCAAAAATATATAAAAATTATAAATTGAAATTTATATGTTCTAAAACTTCTTAAATTTTCCAATTATGGGAAATTCAAAACACCTAAGTAATTATTTATAACAATTTAGAATTTAGAATCTTATTACCACAAATAAAATTAAATAGATTAAATAACGATAAATCAAAATGATAGGGCTTAAAATAAAATAAGAACAAGTATAAATTTATTGGTTGATTAGATTAAAACCCTATCTCATCTAATATTCAAATTTAGTCATTTTTGGAAGGTTTTATGTGGGTTATGAATTTATTATAAATAAATATTTTTGAGATTTCCAAAAGTGCCCCTCTCATCTCTTATAAAATGGAACCTCCTCCATCTCATCTTCACAAAATTTTGAGCCTTCAATCTAGGCCAATACTTTTCCATTTATTTTCTACACTTTCTAAGAAACATACTATAGGTCCTGATATTCTCCAAGGACTAACTTTAGTGCCTTAAGAGGAGGTTTAGAAGAGGTTAGCTGAAGAAGAGTTAATATCCTTTACCGATTCTTTGAAGTTTCTTTCTTCTTCTACTTCCACTTTTTTAGTTGTTTCATTATGAAGTAATAACAGAAGTATCAATAATATACGGACATGTTATTATAAATATGAAACAACCCAATTTCACCTTATATCCATCCTATGAAAAACAAAATCACCAAGCGTGCGTGCGTAGGACTTACCGTCTCCACGATGTGGTGTAATCAATTTTTCCACCACCACCATACATGGATGGAAATAATTGTGGAGATAATAACTATATATGATTATTATAACATCAAACTGATTCTGAGATATTATATCAACCACTCCAATTGCATTCAAGAATTATGGGAATGATATCATCGCTCGTGCGTACATACAGATTACCGTCTCCATGACGCGATAAGATTCATTCTCCATGTTAACCATTCATGAATGATTTTAAGGTATATGTAATAAATAATCATGAAATATATGACATAATAATGATACTGTATTTATGTATATGTTATTTACTTACTTTCATTCTATTTAATATGAAAACTAAAATAGCATTCATGCGTATGTATGGCCTACTATCTCCATGAACGGTGTATTTCCTTCCATTTATCGATCTATTATATATATGTATATTATGAATATACTATATATATAAATCATGTTCTAAATTTTGTAATTATGTAATCATTATCTATGTAATCATATGAATAATTTCAAGTCAAAACATGTACGATGAATGAAACAATTTTACCCAAAACACTACGTCAACATGGAATTTACCAATGAACGGGCAATATAAAATCGTAAGTTAACCATATATGATATCATAAATATTATTATTGTTCTAATACAAGTTAATAATATGATTAAACCTACTATACATGAGTCTCAGACACATACAGATGAAATTGGACCTATGTTAAGGGATACTTATTCAAATCTTGTTCTTATCCGAGATTTTTTATTCGTAAGTATTTACTGGGGTTATGTTTATCATCAATGTCCAAGTTTTCTCAAATGTTTTCATAAAATGTTTATTATTCTACCATGTATGTTTAAAGTCATTTCTACCTTTCTTGACTTTTACCACATGGTATTGAAGGAATCTTCCTTTTTTTACCATATAATGTACATTTTGACTTTTCTGGAAAAAGTACGAGGATAATGTTTTTTTAACTTATACAGCATGAACAGATTATTACAATTTCATTACACCTTATTTTCATGAATCATCCTATACAAGATTTAATTATTATTTTCAAAAAATCATTTCCATTCAAAATATCATGGAATTTTGTTAAAAATAAAATGATTTTGAAGAAGAAAGGTTATTTTTCTTAAGAAATGATTTCAAGTGATTTATCAAAACTATTTTCCATATAAGATGACATTATTAAGTATGATTACTTTTCAAGTATAATGTCTATATTATTTACATGGATTGATTTTTCTTATGATGAAATTATTTCTATTTCTTTTATAGGGATTATGTTATAATGGGATGATTTCTATGAAACCCATTTTATTCTTTGGGTTATGATGAATGTTTTATGTTGATTTTTTGGAACATGTAAGAATGATTTCATTATGAGATGGGTGGGACCTATATCTCCCTAAAATTCATTGGGTAATGATTTATATCTCATCAGATAGACATGGATGGAATGAAAAGTAAAATCTGGTTCAGTAATACTGGGCTGGAACGACAAGTAAACCCGGTTCAGTAATGGACTTTGTCCACTATGATGATATTGGAAGAAATTCCTTGGATACTATGGAAATCATAAAATTTTCTTAATGGTTTTCCACAATTACATGTTATATTCCCATGCTATTTTATCATGATTAATGTTCCTTTGTGATCAATGCCTTATGTATTACCAAGATTTATGGCATTAATCATGTTTTATGTTCATGTTTTTACGTTCAAATGTTTATGGATAGTTTTATTCTACCCCTATTTACACTTACTGAGCAGTTGAGCTCACCATTTTTATGTTTTCTTTTCCCCTGGATATAAAGAAAGGTTTCAGGTATGAAAAAAATGGAAATACCATTATGAGAGATGTTAAAGATCTGTCACCATGATTAGAAGATTATGTTATGAGTTTCCAAAGACACTGAACTAATACTGTCTTTGGGAGTCCATTTTTTCCTTTTTTAAGAATTCTGAAAAAATAATGTAATTTTCATGTACATCAAGATTTGGGTCTCTAAATTTGGTATCATAGCGATGGTTCAGTTAACCTTTAGAAACTAGGATGAAAAAACATTAGTGAAATATCTTGAGATATTTCTAAGGTATGTCTAGGGATGTATCTAAGGATAAGTACATGTATATGATATTTTCCTAGAATTACTGTAACTATCATAGAATTAATCCTATGATGTTATATATTGAAGGTACCCCCACTTTGTTATGTAGTTTTCCTAGAATGATTTTTTCCCCTTACATTAATTTTTTTGGGTTTTATACGATGGTTGGAACCCAAAGGAATAATTTTCATCAATTTATTGGACAATTCAATGATTGTACTCCTGAACAAACCAATGTTATGTGAGATGGAGTGAAAAATATTATTGCTATACTTACACTAGCTATGAATCATTCGGGAATTCCAAATGACTAGATAAGGGAACAATATTCTGTTGAGTCCTTAATGAGGCAACATCCACATTCTTTCAATGGGTCTTATGATCCAATTATTGTAAAACAATGGATCAGTACCATTGAAAATATATTTTCCATACTTCACTTTTTAGAACATGAAAAATTAATTTAAGATGTTTACAAATTTAAAGGTGAAGCAGACTAGTGGTGGAATCTAATTAAGAATACAAGGACCCAAGATGAAATTGATTCCATGGAATGGGATGAGTTCAAGAACTTGTTTTTCAAAAATTACTACCCTTGTATTCTTCAAAAAATGATGGAAAAGGAGTTATTTGAGCTTAAGGAAAAGGATGTTGAATCTCTTGGTTTATTCAAGGAGAATTTTATAAGGCTTTCAAGGTATGCATATTGCTTTATCATCCATCCTAAAAGTAATGTTGATCGATTCTTCAGTTCCTTAAAACCAAGTCTTCTAAGGGAATTAGCTATAAGAGACTTTAGTAGCTATGATGAAATTGTGTGTTGTGCTATCAAGGTAGACCTGGAAGTTGGTGTTACATATCCATCTCTTGGTTTTGACAAGAAACAAAAGATGGAATTCAAGGAAAAATCTGAAAACAATGGTGAAAATAAGACGAATGTTTTTTTATGCTAAAAGTGTGGAAAGAAGCATGGTGGAGAATGTCTTAAAGTGACTAGAAAATGTTTTAAGTGTGGAAAACAAGGTCATCAAGGAGCTGAGTGTCAAAGTAATGGAAAAAAGTTATCTAATTATATGAATAAAGAAACGACATAAAAGAACGCACCACCAACAATTCAATGATACAAGTGCAAGGAAATGGGGAATTATGCTAACTAATGCCCTAATCCAAGGGTTAATGATGATCGACATCAACAAACTCTTAAGGAAAATGACAAAGGGAAGTCACATGTGATCACTATTGGCGATGTTTAGTATGAAAACGATGTGGTGTAATGATTAACTGTTTATGTAACGGGATTCCAAAATAATTTTCTGGAATCTCATTTATAGTATCATGGGATATTGTAATATATATGTATTGGTTTATTGTGGTTTACAATACTTTTATGGTACCGGTAACCATGAAAAGTGATTGAAATATTTTTGGAGAGAATATTATATGCGCATAATGAAGTGATAAGGATAAAATAATATGTTTGATAATATTAATGATCTCATGACTGATATAAGGACAAAGTTTCATCATGGTTTGAATATATTGAAATTTTGGGATTTTTGTATATGGAAAGAGTTAAATTTTGACAGAATTCATGTTTTCACAAAGGTTCAATGGGTATTCATTTTTCAAGGGAATACATGATTAAGGTATTCACATGTTTGTAATGTGACCAACAACAAGATATATCTTATGATATATGGGGGATAAATGACGGTTTTCGCATACTTGGTAGATGTCATTTTTAGTGATAATTTTCTTTATACAATGAGATTGGATAATTTTTTTTTGGATAAGACTAAATAATGTAATGGATTATGTTGTACATCAGATTGTATTGTTTAAGGCTAGAACTTTTTGATATTATTTCTAAAATGTTATTATAGTATAGTTTTAGAAAAAGGACAACCCGTAGGACGGGCGACAACCTGTCGCGCCAGATAAGGATGCGGGAATCGAACCCACAATCAATGTGAGACAGACATTTATCACCTACCACTGGCCTATATGAAGTCTCTGGTTTGTAGAAATTAGTTATATTTTATTAATTGGTATGATAGATGAAGTATAATTCCATTTTTGGAACCATATACGATTAACCTCAACATAGATGGACTTATGTATATTTAACATCTTATGTTAACCTTTTTTGTGATAGAGACAGATGGAATGACCTATCATTCTATCGCATGATATGCTAATACATCAAAATAAAAATTTAAACATCATTTCATTAAATAAGAGATGAAGTGGAAATTGTATATGGAAGGACTAACGATGATTTTACATTGAAATCAAGTATGTATTTATCCTTATGAAAAAATTCATCAACTTTAGGGAAATGATCTTAAAAACCAAAAATGTTGTCCTAGTACCTTCATATCTGAAGAATCAGATGGTAGTATAGATCATCACAAGTTTATGGATTTGTGATTGTTGGCTTTTTAATAGCCATGTTCTCTACCACTCTTTATCAGAACATTATCGTTATATTTCTCTTCAATATCCATTTTTCAACTATATTTTCCTATATGGAAACCAAGTGCTGAGTTACATTGGGAGACCATTATGTTTAAACAATTACTTTTTACAATTATGTTTTAGTATTAATTTTTATGATGTGGGTTTATATGAAATAAATTTTCAAGTAGTAAATGATTTATAACCCTGATGAGTTTCATTGGAGAAATTCATTTTAAGGGGTGGGGGTAGAATGTAACACCCCGAGATTTTATGAGAAATAATTTTTTTTAATTTATTTGATGTCATGTGTTGTATTCTACACCAAGATTATCTTGTGCTATATGCAACATCGTATTATCTTGTAGTATACGCAAACACAATTCTTGGATTTTGTTGCACGCAAGAGCGACCTTCCTCGATAGCGTGTGTTGTACGCAATACCAAGTTTCACTAATCAACTATATATTGTTATGTACTAGCCGTTATGAATAGTATTGACTAAATTTTGAATTTTATTACATAATAATTCATCTTATACATATTCTAGAACACAGTATGAGAACAAAACAAATTTTTTGGGAAAAATAATTATTTTTTAAAAAATGCAGTTTTCCCACCTTTTGATGGAGAACCCACTTTAAATCTATTTTTGACATGTTTATAAGCCTAATTAGACAAAATAAATTTATTCATTTCAATAAGGATATAAAAATTTACTTTAGACAAATATTTTTATATTTTTTTGTCAACTTTCATATTTTGATGAATATTAAAAATTGGATAAATTTTTCTTAAAAATACTTTTTCATCAAGATAATATATATGGTGAAATTATAAAATTTAATGTTTTTAAATTATAAATAGAATATATTTTTACACTTTAATATAATTAATGTCATTATCATTAATTTTACATTGAATTCATTGGTAAAAAAAATTCAATCTTTTGCAATCTTTTAACTTTGAAAACCCATTTTCTTAACAACGGTATTAATCTTAAATTAATTACTAAAACATCTATGTTTTGAATTTTCAAAAATGGATATCATATTTTATTTCAGTGGGTCCAAATTATGTTAATATGTTACTTTTCTTTGATATTATGAATAGTAACTACGATCATTTTTATTTACTACAGTTGAAGGAAAATTACGTATTTAAGTGAAAAAATAAAATTATAAAATTACCATAACACCTGCCAAAATTATATTGGATGAGTTATATTCGACCCATACCACATGAGAGTCAGAATAGATTCATTTCATGGACATTTGACCATGAAAATGATGTAATTATTATTAAAACCACCGAATGTGACAACATGTCACTCTCTTATATCTTATAAGTGTAATAATATTAATTTAGTGATAAAATTTATAAAAATTCGAAAACAAATAGAAATATAATAAAATTATCTACATCGTGAGAATTTATTTAGAATTTATGGGGATTAAATAATTATTATTAATGATGAAACAATAGTGATGTAGAAATTATTTTATTGATTGAAATATCAAATAAATGGGTTTAAAAATATTAAAATAAATATTACATGTACTATTTAATGTGATCCACAAATTTTAAGATTAATATTACCTTTTAGATATCTATTTAATATTTTGGTTTGAATATATCTTCTGTGTGGATTTTATTTAAATTCATAAAATTGAATAGTTTCAAAATTGACACTATTGATATTTTATAAAAATAACATATTATTAAATTGTTTAAAAATCACGAAAATATTTAAAAATTATAAATTTTCATTTATATGGTCTAAAATGACATAAAGAATCCAATTATGGGAAATTCACAACACATAAGTAAGTATTTATAACAATTTAGAATTTAGAATCTTATTACCACAAATAAAATTTATTAGATTAAATAATGATAAATCAAAATGATAGGGTTTAAAATAAAAAAACAATTATTAATTTTATTGGATGATGAGATTACAAACCTACCCCATCTCATATTCGAATTGAGTAATTTTTGTATATTTTAATGTGGGGTATGAATTTGTTATAAATTAATATTTTGGATGTTTCAAAAAGTGTCCCTCTCCTCTCTTATAAAAGGGCACCACCTCCCTCTCCTCTTCAAAACATTTTTGGCCTTAATTATCGGCCAAACCTTGTCCATTTATTTTCTCAAATTTCCTATAAACATACTAGAGGTCCTGATCTTCATCATGAACCAACTTTGGTGCCCTAAGAGGAGGTTTAGAGGAGGAATGTTGAAGAAAAGGTATTATTCTTTACTGATTCTTCAAAGTTTCTTTCTTCTTCTACTTACTCATATTTAGTTGTCTCATCATAAATTAATAACATAAGTGTCACTAATATACTTATATGTTATTATAAATATTAAACAACCCTATTGCACCTTATATCCATCCTATGAAAAATGAAATCACCGTGCATGCGTACGTACGACTTACCGTCACCACGCCGTGGTGTAATCGGTTTTTCCACCACCACCATAATTGGATGGGTATAATGGTGGAAATAATAACTATATATGATTATTATAACATCATAATGATTCTAGGATATTAAATTATCTACTCCAATTCCATTCAATAGTTATGGGAATGACATCATTGGTCATGCATACGTACGGATTACCGTCTCCACGAGGCGTTGAGATTTATTCTCCTTGTTAACCATTCAAGAATGATTATAAATTATATATAATAAATAATACTGAAATATATGACATAATAATGATATTGGATTTATTTATATGACATTTACTTACTTCCATTCTATTTAATAAGGAAACGAAAATAACATTAATGCATACATACAGCCAACCGTCTCCATGAACGATGTATTTCCTTCCATTTTAGATATATTATATATATGTATATTACGAATATATATTATATATAAATCATGTTTTAAATTTTTTAAGTATTTAATCATGATATAAATAATCATGTGAATAATTACAAGTCAAAACACGTACGATGAATGAAATAATTTTACCCAGAACACTGCTTTAACATCGAATTGACTAATGGACTGGTAATATAAACTCATAAGTGAATCATATATGATATCATAAATATTATTATGGGTTTGATTCAAGTTAATAATATGTTTAAACCCAATATACAGGAGTCTCGGACACATACTAAATAAATTGGACCTAAGGTAAGGGATAATTATTCCAATCTCGTTCTTATCCGAGATTGTTTATTCGTAAGTATTTACTAGGGTTATGTTTATCACCCAGGACCATGTTTTCCCAAAAAAAATCCATGAAATGTTTACTCTTCTTCCATTTATGATTAAATTAATTTCTACCATTTTTTGACTTTTACCACAATGTATGTAAGGAATCTTGTTTTTGTTTACCATACGATTTACTTTTTGACTTTTCCAGAAAAAGTACGAGGATAATGTTTTTTTACTTATACGACATGAACATGTTTTTACAATTTTAGAATGCCTTATTTTCATAAAGCTTACTCTTCAATATTTCATTATTATTTTCAAGAAAATATTTTTATTTTAAAATTGCATAGAATTTTGTGAAAAAGAAAATGATTTTGAAGAACAATGGTTATTTGTCTCAAGAATTCATTTCAAGTGTTTTATCAAAACTATTTTCCATATAAGATGGAATTATTTAGTATGATTATTTTTCAAGTATAATGTCTCTATTAATTACATGGTTTGATTTTTATTATGATGAAATGATATCCATTTGTTTTATAGGGATTATGTTATGTTGGGATGATGTTTATGAAGCCCATTTTAGTCTTTGGGTTATGATGAAATATTTATGTTTATTTTGTGGCACACGTAAGAATGATTTCATTATGAGGTGGGTGGGACCTATATCTCCCTCCAATGCATTGGGTAAAGATTTATATCTCATGAGACAGACATGGCTGGAACGACAAGTAAAATCCAGTTCAGTAATATAGGGTAGGAATGACCAGTAAACCCAGTTCAGTAATGGACTTTTTCCACAATGATGGTCTTGGCAGCAATTCCTTAGCTACTATGGAAATCATAACATGTGCTTAATGGTTTTTCCCAGTTAAATGTTTTATTACCAGGTTATTTTATCATCATTAATGTTCCTTTGTGTTCAATTTCTTATGTACTGCCAATATTTATGTCATTACTCGTGTTTTATGTTCGTGTTTTTACATTCAAATGTTTATGGATTGTTTTATGCTCTCCATGTTTACCATTACTGAGAATTTGAGCTAGCCCTTTTTATGTTTTACTTTCCCCGTGATATAAAGAATGGTTTTAGGTAAGAAAAAAATGGGAAAGATCTTTATGGGAGATGTTGAAGATCTTTCACCATGATTAGAAGATTATGTTTCGAGTGTCCATAGACACTAAACTAATATGATATTTGGGAATCTATTTTTTCATGTATTAAGTATTCTGCAAAAGTAATGTAATGTCTATGTAAGTCAAGCTTTGGGTCTCTATAGTTGGTATCATAGCAATGGATTATTTAACATTTGGAATCTAGGATGTGAAAAAATTAGTGAAATCCCTAGAGATATTTCTAAGGTATGTCTAGGGATGTCTCAAAGGATAAGTGTGAATATAGGATATAGTCCTAGAATTATGGTAACGATCATAGAATTAACCCTAAGATGTTATATATTGAAGGTACTCTCCCTTTATTATGTTGTTTTCCTAGAATGATTTTCCCTCTCACACTATTCTTTTGGGGTTTTAGACGATGGATGGAACCCAAAGTAATAATGTTGATAAATGTAATGGAAAATGGAATGATTGTCCTCTTGAACAAACAAATGTTATGGGAGATGGAGTGAAAAACCTTGTTGCTATACTTACACAAGCTATGAATCATTCTGGACTTCCAAATGATCAGATAGGGGATCTATATTATATTGATTCCTTCAAGAGGCAATATCCACCTTCTTCCAATGGGTCTTCTGATCAACTTATTGCAGAACAATGGATTTATACCATTGAAATGATATTTTCCGTACTTCGCTTTTCAAAACATGAAAAAGTCATTTTAGCTGTTTACTATTTAGAAGGTGAACCAGACCAGTGGTCAACCTTAATTAAGAATACAAGGCCCCAAGATGAAATTGAATCCATGGAATGGGATGAGTTCAAGAACTTGTTTTTCAATAAGTATTTCCCTCGTATTCTTCAAACAAGGATGGAAAAGGAGTTCCTTGAGCTTAATAAAAAGGATGATGAATCTGTTTGTATATACAAGGTGGATTTTACATGGTTTGAGAGTTATGTATCTGTATTTATCATGTAACCTGAAAGTAAAGTTGATCGATTCTTCAGTTGCTTAAAACCAAGTCTTCTAAGGGAGTTAGATATAAGAGACATCAGTAGAAATAATGAAATTGTGTGTTGTGCTATCAAGGTATAACTGGAAGTTGGTGTTACAAATCCATCTCATGGTTATGACAAGAAACGAAAGATGGAGTTCATGGAAAAATCTCAAAACAATGGTGAAAATAAGACGAATGTTTTTTATGCTCAATGTTTGGAAAGAAGCATCGTGGAGATTGTCTTAAAGGGACTAAAATATGTTTTATGTGTAGAAAAGATGTTCATCGAGCAGCTGATTGTCGAATTAATGGAAAAAGGGTAGCTAATTACGTGAATAGATAAAAGACTATAGAGAATGCACCACCAACACTTTAATTGTACAAGTGCAAGGAAATGGGAAATTATGCTAACCAAGGCCCTAATCCAAGGGTTAATGATTATCGACATCAAGAACCTCTTGAGGTAAAGGAAAAATGGATTTCACATGCGATCTTGATTGGGGATGTTGAGTATGACAATGATGTGGTGGAATGATTAAGAATTTATGTAATGGGATTCCAAAATAATGTTGTGGAATCTCATTTATAGTATCGTTGAATATTGGAATATCTATGTATTGGTTTATTGTGGTTTTCAACAATTTTATGGTACCAGTAACCATGAAAAGTTATTGAAATATTTTTGGAGAGAATATTATATTCGTATAATGAAGGGATAAGGATAAAATAATATGTTTGATAGTATTAATGAGCTCATGACTGATATAAGGACAAAGTGACATCATGGTTTGAATATATAGAAATTTTGGGATTTTGGTTTGTTGAAAGAGTTAACCTTTGACATCATTCATGTTTTCACAAAGGATCAACGGGTAATCATTTTTCAAGAGAATACACGATTAAGGTATTCACATATTTGGAATGGGACCAACAACAAGATATATCTTTTGATATATGGGGGATAAATGATAGTATTCACATGCTTGTTAGATGACCTTTTTAGTAATCATTTTCATTATACTATGAGATTGGATAGAAGTATTTGGATAAGCCTAATGAATGTAATGGATTAAGTTTACATCATATATTATTGTTTATGGCTAGAACTGTATGATATTATTTTTGAAATGTTATAATATTATAGTATCAGAAATAGGACAACACGTAGGATGGGAGACAACCCATCGTGTCAGACAAGGATGCGGGAATCGAACCCACAACCGATGTGCGATATGCCTTTATCGCCTACCACTAGCCTATAAGAAGTCCCTAGTTTAGAGAAATTAGTTTTATTTTATTATGTGGTATGATAGATGAAGTATAAGTCCATTTTTGGAACCATGTACGATTAACCTCACCATAGATGGACTTATGTATATTTAATATCTTATGATAACCATTTTTTTGATAGAGATAGATGGAATGACCTATCATTATTTCATATGATCTGCTAATACTTCAAGAATGACAAATTTAACTTAATTTATATAAATAAGAGATGAAGTTGAAAATGTTAACGGAATGACCAATGATGATATTATACTGAAATCAAGTAAGTATTTATCCTTATGAAAAAAATCATCAAATTTATGGAAATGATCTTGAAAAACAAAATTTTTTTCCTAGTACCTTAATAACTGATTAATCAGATGGTACCATAGATCATCAAAAATATATTGCTTTGTGATATTAGGATTTTTCATATCCATGTTCTCTACCACTCTTCTTCCGAACATGATGGGTAGATTTCTCTTCCATGTCTATATTTTCACCAATATTCTCCAATGTCGAATCCCAATGCTGATTTAATTTGGGTGACCGTTATGTTTTTTTTTTAAATTATGTTTTAGTTTTCCTTTTTACTATGTGGGTTTATATGAAATAAATATTCAAGTAGTAAATGATTTATAACCCCGAATAATTTTGAGGGTGAAATTCATTTTAAGGGGGGTAGAATGTAACACCTAGAGATTTTATGAGAAATAATTTTTTAATTTCTTTGATGTCTTGTGTTGTACAATTAAAAAAGATTATATTTCACTATACAGAATTCCATACTATCTTGTGGTATACATAAACACTATTCTTGGCTTGTGTTTCATGAAAGAGCGATCTTCCTCAATAGTGTGTGTTGTACGCGATACCGAGTTTTACTAAACAAAGATATATTGTTATGAACTAGCCATTATGAATAGTGTTAAATTCATTTTTAATTTTTTTACATAATAATTCATCTTACACATATTCCATAACATGGTATGAGAAGAAAATAAATGTTTTGGGAAAAATAAGTATTTTTAAAAAAATGTGGTTTTGTCGCTTTTTGATGGAACAACCACTTTAAATCTTGGTTTGAAACTTCTATAAGTCCAATTATAAAAAATAATATTATTAATTTCAATAAGTTTATACAAATTTATTTTGGAAGGATTTTATTATATTTTTCTGTTAACTTTCATGTTTTGATGAATAATAAAAATATGCTAAATTTTTCTTAAAAAAACTTTTTTCACCAAGATAATTTATATGGTTAAATTATAAAATTTAATGGTTTAAAGTATAAATAGAATATATTTTTACCCTTTAATATAATCTATGTCCTTATAATTAATTTTTCATTTAATTATTAGGTAAAAACATTTCAATCCTTGGCAATGTTTTAATTTTAAAACTCGTTTTCTTAACAACAATATTATTTTTAAATTAATTACTACAACTTATGTGTTTTGAATTTTTAAAAATGAATTTCATATCTAAATTCAGTAGGCCCAAATTATGTTAATAGGTTACTTTTTTTGTTATTATGAATAGTAACTACGGTAATTTTAATTTACTATAGTTAAAGATAAATCAGGTAATTAAGGGTAAAAATAAGATTATAAAATTACCATAACACCTACCAAAATTTTATGTGATGAATAAAAGTCGACCCATATCACCTAAGGGTTTGAATAGATTTATTTAATGGTCTTTTGGCAATGAAAATGATGTAATTATTATTAAAACCATAGAAAGTGACAACATGTCACTCTGTTATATCTTATAAGTGTTATAATTTTAATTTAGTGATAAACTTCATAAAACATCAAAAATAAACAATAAAAAGAAAAAAAATATAATTATATGCATCATGTAAATTTATTCAGAGTTTTTAGGGATAAATAATTATCATTAATGGTGATACAATAGTGATGTTGAAATTATTTTATTGATTTAAATACCAAATAAATGGTTTTAAAAATATTAACTTAAATATTATATGATCTATTTAATGTGCTCCATGAATTTTTAAGATTAATATTACATGTTTGAGATCTATTAAATATTTTTTTTCGAATATATATTCTTTGTGGATTTTATTTAAATTCAAATAATTGAATAGTGTCAAAATTAAAACTATTGATATTTTATAAAAATAACATATTATTAAAATGTTTAAAAGTCACAAATATATTTAAAAATTAAAAATTGAAATTTATATGGTCTCAAATGTCATAATGTATCCAATTATGGACAATTCACAACACATAAGTAAGTATTTATAACAATTTATAATTTAGAATCTTATTACCACAAATAAAATTAAATAGATTAAATAGATTAAATAATGATAAATCAATATGATATGGTTTAAAATAAAATGAAAACAAGTATAAACATTATTTGATTATGATATTACAACCCTTTATCATCTAATATTCTAATTGATTCATTTTTGGAGGTTTTTATGTGGGGTTGGAATTTATTATTAATTAATATTTTTGAGGTTTCCAAAAGTGCCCCTCTTCTCTTTTATAAAAGGGAACCTCCTCCCTCCCCTATTAAAAACATTTTGAGCCTTCATTCATGGAAAAAACATTTCCATTTAATTTCTACAGTTCCCTATAAACATAATAGAGGTCTTGATTGTTTTCAATGACCAACATTAGTTCCCTAAGAGGAGGTATAGAAGAGGCGCATCGAAGAAGAGGTAACATCCTTTACTGATTATTTCAAATTTATTTCTTCTTCTACTTCCTCTTATTTAGTTGTTTCATTGTAAAGGAATAAAATCAGTATCAATAATATACTGATATGTTATTATAAATATTAAACAACCATATTTCACCTTATATCTATCCTACGAAAAACGAAATCACTATGCATGTGTACGTACGACTTACCGTCTCCACGCCATGGGGTAATCGGTTTTTCCACCACCACCATACTTGGATGGGTATAATGGGGGAATTAATAAAAATATATGATTATTAAAATATCATATTTATTCTGAGATATTATATCGTGCACTCCAATTCCATTCAATAATTATGGGAACGACATCATCGCTCGTGCGTATGTGCGGATTACCGTCACCCCGATGCGATGAGATTCATTCTCCATATTAACCATTCAAGAATGATTATAAAGTATATATAATAAATAATATTGAAATATATGACATAAT
Organism: Viscum album; assembly: GCA_963277665.1. Classification (NCBI taxonomy): domain Eukaryota; kingdom Viridiplantae; phylum Streptophyta; class Magnoliopsida; order Santalales; family Viscaceae; genus Viscum; species Viscum album. The sequence continues at coordinate 2,130,714,573 of OY728119.1, forward strand.
AATGATACTTTATTTATGTATATGTTATTTACTTACTTCCATTCAATTTAATAAGGAAACAAAAATAGTGTTCATGCGTACGTATGACCTACCATCTCCATGAACGGTGTATTTGCTTCCATTTATTGATCTATTATATATATGTATATTCTGAATATATTTTATATATAAATCATGTTTTAAATTATGTAATTAAGTAATCATTATCTATGAAATCATATGAATAATTACAATTCAAAACATGTACGATGAATGAAACAATTTTACCCAAAACACTGCTTCAACATGGAATTGAAAAATGAATGGGTAATATAAACTCATAAGTTAATAATATATGATATCATAAATATTATTATGGTTCTGATACAATTTAATAATATGATTAAACCCACTATATAGGAGTCTTAGACACATACAGAAGAAATTTTACCTAAGTTAAGGGATAATTACTCAAATATTATTCTTATCCGAGATTGTTTATTCGTATGTATTTTCTGGGGTTATGTTTATCATCCTTGTCCATGTTTTCTCAAATATTTTCTTGAATTTTTTAATAGTATTCCATGTATTTTTAAAGGAATTTCTACCTTCTTTGACTTTTACAACATGGTATGGAAGGAATCTTTTATTTTCTTACCCTACGATGTACTTTTTGACTTTTCTGGAAATAGTACGAGGATAATGTTTTTTATATTATTTGGCCTGAACATATTTTTAAGATTTCATAACGCCTTATATTCATGAATCATTCTATACAATATTTCATTATTATTTTCAACAAAATATTTTTCTTTTAAAATTGAATGGCATTTTGAGAAAGAGAAAATAATTTTTAAGAAGAAAGGTTATCTTCCTCAAGAATTAATTTCAAGTGTTTTATCAAAACTATTTTCCATCTAAGATGAAATTATATAGTATGATCATGTTTCAAGTATAATGTATCTATTATTTACATGGTTTTAATTTTCTTATGATGAAATGATATCCATTTGTTTTATAGGGATTATGTTATGATGGGATGATGTTTATGAAACCCATTTCATTCTTTGGGTTATGATGAACGATTTATGATTATTTTGTGGCACTTGTAACAATGGTTTCATTATGAGATGGGTGGGACCTATATCTCCCTCAAATGCATTGGGTAATGATTTATATCTCATGATATATGCATTGCTGGAATGACAAGTAGAATCCGGTTTAGTAATACAGGGTTGGAACGACAAGTAAACCTAATTAAATAATGGACTTTGTCCACTATGATGGTCTTGGAACAAATGACTTATCTACTATGGAAATAATAACATGTGCTTAAGGGTTTTCCATAATTACATGTTTTATTCCCATGCTATTTTATCATGATTAATGTTCCTTTTTGATCAATGCCTTATGTACTGCCAAGATTTATGTCATTACTCATGTTTTATGTTCATGTATTTATGTTCAAATGTTTATACCCCGAATGGCCTGAATGGCCTGAAGGGCTTCATATTTTATTGATTATTGATAACCCAACTTTAAATTTATGTGGGGGAACCCTTACAAGGCCCATAGGCACAGAGATTACATGTCCCATAGGCTTAGGAGATTACATGACCTGAAGGTCTTAGGGAATTCAACCAGACAATCTACAAGGAACCGCCCCTCCCCAGCATATGTATCATTATAGTAGCTCTCCACCATCGCATGGCTATCTAGCTAGGCTTCCCATGCAAGCACAGGATTTTACCGATGGAATATCCATACCCTCTCATTCTGAAAAATCCATTTGGCCCTGCTTTGGTGAGTGAACCTGCTCTGAATCCTCTTCTAGGGATGCTCCTTTTTTGTAGAGTCTATCTGGGGAAACTACATGTGGCCTGAAGGCCTTGTGATGGAACAAAGGCCTTAAAGGTGGCCCAAAATCTCTATTGACCCAAAGGTATGTGTGGACCGAAATCCTTATAGACTCTAAGCCCAAACTATTGGCCTATGTTGAATAGTTACATCTACTATAGTGTCGAGCAGAACCTACTACAGTACCCACACAATGTAGAATTCTTTTATTGTACCTGCACAGTCTACAGTTCTGTTATAGTATCGCACAGTGTTCAGTTCCTCTACATTACCTATTACAGCACTACTACAGTCTGAAAATATCCCTCTACATAGATTTGAACTTGGGTCTCATGGATGCACTTAAGGATACCTCACCAACTAGGTTTAGGTTCATGTGCACGTTCAAATGTTTATGGATTGGTTAATACTCTCCATGTTTAACCTTACTAAGAATTTGAGATCACCATTTTTATGTTTTCTTTTCCTTAGGATATAAAGAAGAGTTTTTGGTAAGAAAAAAGGGAAGATCTTTTTGGGAGATGTTGAGGATCTTTCACCATGATAAGAAGATTGATTTCTGAGTTTCCAAAGACACTAAACTAATATGGTATTTGGGTGTCTATTTTTATCATGTTTTATGTATTCTGCAAAATTAATGTCCATGTACGTCAATCTTTGGGTCTATACATTTTAAATGGGAACTATAGCCCACAAAGGATGTGGTATGTGGAGGATGAATATATGGTATGTGGTAGATGAAGTCAAGGTATGTGGAGGGAAGATGGTTCACAGTGGAGAGGTGGTCTGTGATATATACCCACTACATAGTATGTGGAGGAAGCAAGATGGTACTATGATGTCCCATAGTCAGATTTCACATACCAGGTGCCACAAACCCTATGGGACACACATCCCTATGTGCATCTCCCCAAAATCCTGAGGCTACCGACTAGCAATGAGAGCCTAGGGTGTGCTAGTGGGTAGACTATTCCCTCATTAGTAGAGTGTAGCATAATATAAGTCATGTAAACAAATATTAAATAATAGAAGAAATATAAACAAATTCCATAAGAAAACTAATACAATTGATAAATGAGAATAATAATAGTTATATACACTGTAATTATGATGATGTAATTTCATGTAGCTAGAAAACTAGTAAACATTGATACACGAAAACATACATAACATGTTACACAAAATAATAGGAAACAAAGGATACTCTAAGAATCCTAATATCCAACTTGGTCATCTTCTATCAAGATCCATCCTAAATAGTAAAAAATCAAGTGTTTGAAGTCACATGATTCCCTTTGTCGACACAAGAAACCATGTAATCTACTCCATGTACCAAATGGTGCTGGGAGAGTGTGTAAGTTAAATCTTAGTGGGCCACTACCAATAGAGTCTATAACATCCGGAAAGTGTAGTGGAATATAGAAGTGTGTAGACATGCATATATAACATATAGAATATAGAAAAATATATCTAAAAACCCATGTATCTTCTTTATCCCTCGGGGTTTGTTTGAACATATAACCTGTTAATTTTATTAAATAATTTCCATTTAATATTAATCAGTCATGTGAGGTGTAGCTATCACTAACAACTCCTCATGATAGTATATGTAGTGAAGGTCCCAAGAAATACAAAGGAAAAGAAAAAGATATCTGGCGAGGGAGTTCCAGGGTAATATCCTAGGTAACAGAGATATCACAGAATGATAACTTGGTAATATCTAAGTATAGATAAGGGGTAATAGTGTAATATAAGGAGTATAATCCACGTCATTCTACAATAAGGCGTCTACCGAGTTCCAGGTGACTGGACAAGGTAAAATAGTTATAAAAAATAGATAGGGTCCTAGGGGATTTCACTGTGGAACCAACTAGTCAATGCTTAATCCAAGGAGTGTATCTGTGGTATTCTGTAATAATGTAAAGTACCCTACGTTAGTATGATGGGAATCCTAGAAATTGAAGATAACTAGAATCTAGGTGGTTATCATCCTAAGAAAATTGTATCCTTTAATTAGAATGGGGTTCACGAGACCCAAGGTATTCTCCACCCAGAATCCACAATGATCTCAAGTCAGTCCATTCCAATTACATATTGTAATCATGTAATCATTCATTATGATCATTCCTTCTCTTCCATTAGTGTGGATAGTCCATGTAGAATTGTAATCATTTAACAAAGTCTGTATTAACCATTAATGAATATTTAAATATTGAGGTTCACTCCACTACCTTCCATAAATATGGAAAGGGGTTCTAGAGACATGTAACCTTTATTCAATCTCTTTTGATAAGTAGAAGGTATATACTTTTTATAGTTTCCATTTCACATTTCACATTTAATAATCATTTTTAAGAACATACCATAGACAGTTCATGTTGTGAGAATACATGGTACATACCATTATGAAATTCTCATTAATAAAAATCCATTATTTATAGGAAGGATCACATTTAAGAAGCTCAAGCAAAGGCACAACCAAACAGTGGCTCAAACCAGTCAAAACACTAAAAACTGAATTATTAAATGACCTTCTACATGGGGAAAATTTAGTTGTGTTTGTAACTACAAACAAACAATTGTATGTTTGGAAAGATCATGACCATATGATTATAACTATTATCATCATGGATTGAAAATTTAAGAAACAACTTCTGATGAAATCAGTGGGCCCCACAAACATATTCGAAAATCAAAGAACATTAGGGATGAGTTATAGGCCACCCACCTTAGATTCGTATGACTCTCCTCCTCTAGCATCAACCCCTGATTTTCTTTAGATCAGAGTAGATCTAAGAAAAGTTAAAAACTTCTCACTTGATGATATGTAGTTCGAGAGAAGAAAAGAATAAGAATAGATAAAGTGGACTTGAGTAATTAACATTATGCATTGAACTTGATCAGTGGAAGCTCAATCAAATGATGGATGAAGGAGATCTATTGATCCATAGCTTTGGCCTTCGAAAATATCTTAAATGAGAAAAAATTTCTTAATCCTATTGGTTCCCATTTTAGGGAGGAAGAGGGGGTAAAATTTATAATTAAGGGAATTTTGGAAATTCTACATAGAATTTAGAATGTTCATGGTTTGTCCGCATGGTTTTTGAAACCATACACAAACCATGCAGAAACCGTGTGAGACGGCTTTGCCTGAAAAAAAAATCTTTCGTATGGTTTAATCAAACCCTAAGAAAGCCATGCATGGTTTCCTGGAAAATGGGGGGCATCCACATGGCTGGGTCACACATCCGTGCACCAATAGTGAGAGTTGAATCTGCCCCAAAAAAAATACAATCTGATAATTTTAACAAACCATGTAGAATTCCTGCACAGTTTACTCTAAACCATGTGCCAAGCATGTAATCCCCGAAAAGATGGGTTTTGGGCTCCAAAAAATCCCTGACCACCCGTGGAACCTATATTAAACCATTAGGAATACAAATAAGGTAAAAATTAAATATTTAGACCCAAAATTAAATTGTCTATATGTAATTGAAAACCGAGGTTCTTATAGTCTTCCCCCTTAAAAGAACTCACCCCCTGAGTTCTCTATCCATGGGTAAAAAACATTGTCTAAGAAAAACTCTGGCCATTGGGAATGTACGTTAGCTTCCCTCTCCCTAGTCTCACCTTTTTCTCAACCATGATTCCATAGCACCCATATGATAGGGACATACATACCGTGGAGAGACTTTGTGCTTCGGTCCATGATGCATACTGGATACTCTTCAAAGGTAGCATTAGAATCTAACTCAACTTCCTCAGGATCAAATGTATGAGACATGTAACCATGATATTGGTGATGTTTTGAGACATGAAATAAGACATTCATTGGATGGTACCACTGAGGTAGTATCAACGAATAAGCTACTGAACCAACTCTCTCTAAAATATCAAATTACCCGGTGTAACGAGGTGATAGATTTCCCTACATCCTTAATTGTATATTCCCTAACATGGGAGATATCCAAAGAAAAAAAACAATCACAAACATGGAAAACTAGATGTTTTTGAATCATATCGTCATGATATTTATCTCCAGATTGAGTAGTAGTCCAACTCGTCTGATCATCTAAACTTATTCTGAAGTCCCCTGAACAATATGAGGACCTAGAAGGGCTGCATCACCTACCTCTAGCCAGCACAAGGGTTAACAACACAACCAACCATATTAGACCTCAAAATGAGCTATTTGTATTACAACCTAAAAACTATTATTATAAGTGAACTCGATGAGAGGGATACGTTTCTCCTAAGAAACCCCAAAATCAAGGACACGTGATTAGAGAATATCCTTTATAACATTTATTGTCTATTCCGATTTTCCATCATTTTGAGGGTGAAAATCTTTTTTTAGAAGAACTTGAGTCCCTATAGTAGTCTATAAACATTTACAGAACTAGAAAGTGAAATGAGAATCCCTATATGAAATGATTATATGTGGAACCCCATGTAGTCGTATGATCTCATGGATATATAGTCTTCCCAAATCATCAACTAAGAAAATATATTATATAGGAATGAAGTGGGATGATTTCATTAGTCAGTCAATGAATACCTAGATAACATCACTACCCCTTCAATACCAAGGTAAGATGACTAATAAATCCATATCAACGTCTTCCCATTTTTATTCTAGGACTGGAAGTGGCTGTAACAAGCACGTGTGACTCTAGTGCTCTTCCTTCACCCGCTGACAGGTGGAACACCTAGTGATGAAGCTAGAAATATGACATTTAATTCTAGGACACAAATAATGGTGTCACATATCATGATAATTGTTGAGATTCCTAGATTAACTACCCAGGTAAGCCCACATCGACCCAAGACATCATCTCTGACCACTAACCATTCTAGAGCTGGGATATCCCATAATATAATCTCACGGATAACCAAACATTCAGGATTTGAAAATAGCCTTCTCATCACCTTCTCATGGAGGAAAGAGAAAACCGTTAAGGCTGGGAGTTAAGACTTCTCATGACTATCATGAAACTCTAGATTAAGATCATAAAAGAGGTCCCTTAACCCCTATTCATCAGTGGCTTCCTGTATATCCTACATTTGAGTTTTTGAAATTTAGCACATCAGTGATCACATTTCCCTTTCCAAGCATATAGGAAAGAAAACAAATCAAAGGATTGTAGATATTCGACCAATTTCCACTTTCTGAGGTTCATCTCATGATGATAAAAGTTATAATTGAGGCTCTTATGATTTGTATACACCATAAGGCACTCACACAACAAATAATGTATCCAGCAACGTAAGGCATGGACAACTGCTTCAATCTTGAGGTCGTGCTTGGGGAAATTTCCCTTTTGAGGCCTCAAATGATGAGATCCATATGCAATGACTTTGTCGTCCTACATCAACCCTTATATTAGGCCAATTCCTAATGCATCACAGAAGGTGATATTACCTTTACCTAGTTCTGGAAGAATCAGAATCGGTGTCGAGGCAAGCCTCTCTTTTAGTTCTTGGAAGGCATTATCACATGATTCTGACCAAAAGAACATAGAACCCTTCATTGTATTTCTAGTAATAGGTGAATAAAGATGTGATAAGTCCTATATTAAACTAATGTAATATTATATTATCCCTAATAAACCCCTAATATCAAACACATTCTTGGGATACTCCTAGGAAACTACAACACTAACCTTTTCATGGTAAATAGAAACTCTTGATTCTGAGATAATATGACCCAATAAGTGGACCATGTTGATCTAGATGTCTCGCATAGCAAGCATGGAATAAAGATGATTCCCTCTCGGGGTACTCATATAAATTTCAAGATGTTTGGCATGGTCTTTACGAGTTAGAGAATACACCAAGATATCATCCACAATGACCATGAAAAAATAGTCCAAATAGGGGTGGAAAAACCTATTCATCAATGCCATGAAAATGGAAGGCATGTTCATAAGATAGGAAAACATAAAAAGATACTCATACAGACCATACCTACTATGGAAATCGGTATGAGGTATGTCCGATGGTCTAACTCGCACCTGATGATAACCTGATCTCATGTCGATATTAGAGAACACCTTTTCTCCAAGAAGCTGGTCAAATGGGTCATCTATTCAAGGAAGTGGATACTAATTCTTGAAAATAATTTGGTTCAACCTTCTATAATCCACGCATAGACATAGGGTTCCATCATCCTTATTGGTGAAAAGCATAGGTGAACCCCAAGAGGATGTACTAGGATGTATAAATCCTTTGGCCTCAAGGTCCTTTATCTACTACTTGAGATCCAGAAGCTCTATAGGTTCCATCCTCAATGGAGGAATGGACGCTGGAGCTACTCTTGGAATAATCTCTATTGTAAACTATACCTCTCAATAAAGAGGTAATCTAAAAAAGTAAACGGGTAAATATTCCGTGAAATGATCAACTATTGGAGGTAAATTAGTTTAAAGAAAATCCCAATCCTCTGTGAAAATATTTTCAATCTAGGTGGTCACTTCACCTAGCCCATGATGCTTTTGTTATGACTCTCACAACCTGAACATTCCACTCAACTTTGAAAAGATAATTTCTTCCTTCTGGTGATGTAAAACAGACCTTGTGGAGATATTAGTCTACAAAGGCTGGTACTATCCAGTCCATCATGATAATGGCATCGAATCCCCTCTTCTTGAGAACAAAGAGATTCCACAATAAAAGCTAACAACCTACCTCCAAGGGACAATCCCTACATTGGAATATTCCCTCCATCCATATTATCGATGACATATCGAGGGTCATTAAAAAATAATGATATTGTATCTATAGTCCAAGACTTTCCACGATAGATACATAAATGAAAGAGTTTGAATCACCTAAATAAAACAAAAGAATAGAAAATAGTTGAGTCTACTAGAATTGTACCTTTTACTATGGACGGTCCTGCAACTTGATCATTGGATATCAGCAGTAAAGCTTGTAACTAACATTATCCATGACCATGTGCAATATATGGACTACCATGATCATTATTACTCTACTGGCGCAGCAGGTGATCTGGGGTCATACTACTACAACTATGACCTCTTCCTCGGCTAGACCTATTACTACTACTCCAAATACGAACCTGACATGGTGCAAAAGAACACTCTACTATTGGTGGAGCCAATGAAAATACTTTTCTAGTTGAATCTAGTGGAAATTTCATACAGAAATGTTGAAGATGATCCATACGACCGCATGATAGACAATCCATAATCTCTCTTTCACATTGGGGATTCTAATGCCTTGATATTCCAAATTGATGCCACACTATAGAGCTATTCAGCTGGATACTCTGGCTACAACTAACAAATGAGAAACCTCATATGAACGTTTCCTACCTCAATAAGAACTACTTTTCTAACACGGTACTGATCTTTTAACCCCAGTACTCATTTCATCACTTAAGTTAGGCTTAGTCTTAAGGTATCGATCAACAATTACAGAAAATGTAGAAAGGAGAAAGACATTAATCTGAGTTTAAATGGTATAATTGATCCCATCCTAAAAATTTCTTGCATGTGAAAGCTCATTAACGACATGAAGTGGTGCATAGTGCTATAAATCAGGGAAACATGTTGAATATTCCATAACATACATAGAAGACTTCTCAAGATTCATGAACTCTCTAGCTCTATCAGCTCTCAGTGCTTGATGAAAGAACTGATCATAGAAGTCAGTATGGAAATAAAATCATAACATGCCCTGATGATGACTGGCATGGGTAACCACATCTGACAAACGCATGTCAGAATCCCAAATATTGTATATAGCAAGAATGAATTTCTACTCTAGAGGCATTTCTAGACACTCAAAGATATACACAAATGACTCATTCCAAGACTCAACATCCTGAGAACTGAAATCCCGTGAAAATGTTGGAGGATTTAGTTGCTGGAACTCACAGTTCAGATCAACCATCATAGGTGAAGCCCATGTATCACCTTTCATGGACTCCATCAGAGGTATTAAATGATTACAGACATGGGAATCAATTCCCTAATTAGGTAAATAATGTAGTGCCTCGTCTGAAATCCTATAGGTAAGACTATAGGATCAGGTCCAAATATGTCTAGATCATGGTCGTCCCCACCCTCAAAGAGAATGACACGAGGACGTCGTGGTGGCATTGGTCTAGAAATTCTATGCACACAACTCAAAACAATATTAGAAGCATATAATAGCATCAATAGTGGAAATGAATGTAATAAAACTCTTTACCCATTTCATACTACATAGACAACCTTCTCTGATATCAAGGTATCGGTAAGTGCTCAATTATAAGTTTCAATTCATTTTTCATTTAATTTCTTGGTTCTCTCCTTTACATTTCACAACAATGATAAGTTGAAATATGTATGTGAAAAAAATTCATTTTAGATTTATGTATTAATTTTATAATGGATAGTCATTTATGATGAATAAGTGCCTATAAAAATATCACCAGAAATGACCCCCACTTACTTATAGCGTAATGGCTTGACTCGGTAAATTACTCATCCCAACTCATGAGGGGCCCTACACCCCATGAATTGAGATAGGAAATCACTAAATTGTAGCCAAAGTAATATAAATACAAGTCAACTATCGCAACATCACTCAACAATCACAAGCTTATTTAGGAATGCAAAGTGGTGAAATGCACTTATATGGTATGGGAATATGTAAGACGTGTGAACTCTTTGTGCCAATAATGATGCGTGTAAAAATGCTCATTTCTGTCATATCATCAGGCTATGGATGAAAAAAATTCTATAAATAGTAATAATCAGCCACACCACAGAACATGTGAATCACCCAATGGTGAATTAATATCCACTATAATAGGCAAAAGAAAGTAAAAAATTAGAATTTAGGGAAAATGTTTTTTACCCCAAACATGGGTTCGCGATTCCCAAGAACAACTTATGGACAAGTCCCAAGCGTTCATATTCTACAATAATTTATCTCCAAGTAGTATGTAATGAAAATAAACCACCTTTGATAACACATTGTTTCATCATGAACATGAATGCCACTCAATAGGTGCCCTGAGCCCGATGGCCCACTGGCCTCATGTGCATCTCCCCAAACACCATAGGCTCCCGACTAGCTGTGAGGGTCTATGGTGTGTCTTTGGAGAGACTATGACCTCATTAATAGAGTGTAGCGTAATGGAAGGATATAAAAAATATTAAATGGTGGAATAAATATAAATAAACAATGGATGAAAACTAATCCAATAGATAAATGAGAATAATAATAATTGTATCAATTAGAATAATGATGATGTAATGTCATGTAACTATAAATATAGAAAACATGGATACAAGACAATAAGAATAACAAGTTCTAGAATGTAAAAGGAAACAAAGGCTACTCCACGAATCCTGATATCCAACTCGATCATCTACTATCATGTGCCATCCTAAATAGAATGCAATCAAGTGTTTGAATATGTATTCTTCCCATAATCCAATCCTATAACAATGTAATCTACTCTGGGTACCAAACGGCACCCGAAGAGGGTGTGAGATTAATCTATGTGGGCCACCACCAACAGTTTTTATAACATCTGGCCCATGTAATAGAATATAGTAGTGTGTAGGCATGCATATAAAAAGTAATTAAAATAGTACAGTATAACTAAAAACCCTAGTACCTACTTCAGGCCTCAGCTAGTGTCTGAACTTGCAACTAGTTCATTTTATTAATAATTAACATTTAATGTTAATAGGTCATGTGAGGCATATCCAACAATAACATCACCATGTGATAGTATAAGTAGTGAAGGTCCCAATACATAACAACACAACCTAAAAGATATCTGTTGAGGGAGTTCTAGGGTAATAACCAAGGTTACGTAGGTCTCATAGAATGCTAACTCAGTAGTATCTTATTCTAGACACGGGGTAAGAGTGTAATCCATGTAGTGTAATCCAAGGAATTCCGCAATGAGGTTCCAACTGAGTCTAAGGTGATCGAACAAGGTAAAATAAATCTATGATAAGATAGGGACCTATGGGATTTTACTATTGAACCTACAAGTCAGTGATGGATCTGAGGAGTGTATATGAGGTATCCTATAATAATGTAAGGCACTCTGTAGTAGTATACTAGGAATTTGAGGAATATAGATGAACTGATGTATAGGTGGTTATTAACCTAATCAAACCACATCTTTGAATCAGAATGGGGTTCCCAAGACCTAAGGTATTAACCTCTCAGAATCCAAGTAGATCTCAATTCAATCCATTCTTATTTGATATTTTAATCATGTAACCATTCATTAGGTCCAAGCCTTGTCTTCCATTAGTGTGGATATGAAAATTATCATTGAAATCATTTAATAAATTATTTATTAACCATTAAGGAATATTCAAATATTGTTGCTCACTCTGCTACCTTAATTCAATATGGAAATTGGTGATACAGACTTGTAACCATTATTCAATCTCTTTTGATAAGGCCATGTTATATACATAGTATACTTTCCATTTCACAATTCACATTTAATAATCAATTTGAAGCGCTTACCTTAGCCGGGTCAAGTGGTGAGAATACATGGTATATGCCATTAGAAATTCTCATTAATAACAATCCATTTATTATAGGAAGGCCCGCCATTAAGAAGGTAAATCTATGTCACATCTGAACAGTTGCCCAAACGTGTTGACACACTAAAAACCCAATTATGGAATATCCTTTAGCATGGGGTGGATTGAGTTTTTGGTGTATGCAATAACAACTAATCACATATTTGGAATGATCATTACAAGACGATTCTAACAAGTATAATCATGGCATTTAAATTTAATTAACGGCTTCTGATGAAATCGGTGGGCCATGTATGAATATTCCAAAATTAATGAACATTACGGATGAGTTAGAGGCCACCCACATTAGGGTTTTATAACTCTCCTCTTATGGTATTGGCCCTAGATTTTCCTTCGATAAGAGAAGATCTATGAAACGATAAAAATAAATCACTTGATGGTATCTAGATAAAGAGAAAAATATAGGAATAATGGTTAAAGAGGACTCAATTACTTACCATTAGACATCCAACGTGATGAATAGAAGCTTGATCGGATTCCAGATGATGTAGATGTCTTGATCCCTAGATTTGGCCTTTGAAAAGCTCCAAATGAGAGAAAAACGGCTTATTCCTATTGGTTCTCAGAGTAGGGAGGAAGAGGTGGGAAATAAACAATTAATTTATTTTTGGATATTTTACCGATAATTTATCTTGCAAACGGTTAGTCTGCACAATTTTTCAAACCATGCAAAAACAGTGCGAGACGACTCTACTTGAACAAACATCCTCTGTACAATCTAATACCTGGGAAAAAGGGGGCATACACAAGGTTAGGATGCATAGCTGTGTGAAAAGCATGCAAGGTGGATTTGTCCCAAAAAACACAATCTGAATGGGTTTCCAAACTGTGGGGAATTCCTTCATGGTTTACTATAAACTGTGCACCAAGCATGTTTTCCCAAATAAGATGGGTTCTGGGCTATGAACAAGATAGTCACACCCATGGAAACATTATTAACCTATTAGGCATCCATATTAAGTCTATAGTAAATATTTGGATTGAAAATTAAAGGATCCATACCTGAGGGAAAAACTGGGTTCTTACATGTACGTGGAGGAAGCTAGGTGGTTCCAGGAGGACTAATGGAAGATTGAAAAAGCTCAAAACAGTTGACAAAAGGAAATTCTGCTAACTTAACTATACGACAAAAATTGGAATTCATCTACTAGTGAAAAAGGGACATCAATAGATCAGGTTTTTATAAGTTAGTATCTGTTCATTCATGAAAATGATGGGACCTAAAAGACCATAAATTGTGAGCTGATCCCTTACAAGTGTAATATGTGAATGAAGTGGAAGACGATGATCATTTCTACCAGCAGTGAGCCGGAGGGAGGGACATAGGGAGTAACCCTTGGGAATTCAGTGAGAGGACCTTAAACCATGTAAAGGTAGTGATTGAATATATAGAATATTTATCCCAGTCAATGTAATTTGGAAGTGATCTATAGTGTATTTGATAAATCAGCACATCACTGGTGTATTTTTCTTGGACGTAGCCCATTTATGGTGAACCAAGTAAAATTCCTATGTCATGTGTATGATTTAATTTCATTTAATAATTTTATATATGTGAAATTGATATTATTGTTTTGTTTAACTATGAAATAAGATCCAATGTTGTAGTAATTTTAATGTGTTATTCACTGATTCACCCCCACCCCTCTAAAGTTATTTGACCTAGTGGACCTAAGAATTTGTATCAGAGAAATTTTTTGAAGTTGGTAGTTCTATAATAGTAAAAGAAATTCAGGTGGTCAATCATAAAGGAATTCTGATCTTTGGTGGAAAAAATTTTCAACTATGGAAGAATCAGATTCATTACTACTTCATTTCATTAGGAATGGTTGTCTTCACAATAGCTCTGCATGGAATATTTCCACTTTTCAATAGTGGTGCTTTATCATAATTTTAAATAAGATAATTGGATAATGATGATAAAGGGACAAATTATTTGGTGGGATCCCTACCAAATTAAATTTATGAAAAGGTGACCTTATTCAAAATATCACATTCTAAGTGAGAAAATATTTTGAATCTCTATTAAGGTGATTCAATGTTCAGAGAGGAAAAGCTGCAAATTTTTTGGAACAAGTATGAAGATATAAGAATGGTCCCAAATGAATATATTGATGCATTATCTTACATGGTGATTGTTTTAGTGGAAGACATGCATAGTCTTGGATAAGTCATTGATGATATAAATATTTTCCGTCACATCTTGAGAAAAATTAAACCTTGGTTAAATCTAAAGGTTTCTATATTAGAAGACAATGATCTGAAGGAGATGACACTGGAAAACATTCATATTACTCTCATGGCACATTAAATGAGAAATGATGACAACGATGTGGTGGATAAGGGGAAGTCCAAATAATTTTCATTCAAGGCCATGCAAAATCTCTCTATTAAAGATAATAATGAGGAAGAGAATTTGGATGATGTCATGTAATTTATCTCATCAAATCTACAAATTAGAAAAGTAATGATCAAAGTTAAACATTTGTTTGAATGATTTCCATGTGAAAATATTGGACATTATTTTGTAAAGTTTCAAAAGAAAATTTAAGATGACAATGACGATAATGATGAAAATCCCTTAATGAATTATCCCACCAATGTAAAAGGTAGGAGAAGTCGAAAGATAAGGTTCTTCAAAAAGATGAATTTTCATTCAATAGAAGATAAATGTTCAGAATAATCTGAGGCAAGAAGTTTTGGAGGACTACAAAGATCATGAGGTAGATTATCTAGTGGAAGTAGTCAGAAATTCTATATCAAAAGAAGAAAGTGAAAATGAAGAAAGAAAATTTGATGGAATGGTTGACCTTCAGGATAAATTAGAATCTACTCTTGAAGAAATATATTTTTGGAGAGACAAAACATTAAAATCTAACAATGTGGTATGTGATGACAAAATCAATATGTAGTAGTAGGAAAAGGGGAAGTCTCAGCTAAAGAAAGGAAATTTTAAAACCAAAGCCCTCAATGCTCTAATGTTCAAAAAACGTGGTTGATTACAAAATCAAAATTTAGGATCAAAAAAGAGAGATCGATAGTTTGACTGAAACTGGAAAAGATAAAATCAAACATATCAAATAACCTAATGAAGAATTCGTTGATCGAAAATGAAGTTTTAAATATCAATAAAACCTATTGACTCGAGGTATGAGATTAGGAAAAAATATCATATAGAAAATAGAGATGATAAATGTTGACCATAGTAGTCCCATGGAATAAAAGCAACAGTATAAAATGATGGTAAGACTATCATGGGGCATGATTGAAAATAGAAAGCAATAATATTTTAAGTCAGACCACAAGCACCCCCTCCATGATTGAATATTTATTTGGTTATGAAGCATAATTAGAAGATTTAGAGAATCCAATAGATAACTGGTGGTGTAGTATTGGCATACAAGAATAAATCCTATATAAGATCCTATTATTATAGATAGATGGGATATTGAAAAAAAACTTGTTCCATAAAAAATCAGTACCAGAGGGAACATGGCCAACATCAGCAGTCATACAGAGATCAGTTCTCCAATTCATCATTTAATGGTCACAGTTTCATGTGTAGAGGATTCAGACACATGGAAAGATATTTCTCATCAAAACTACAGAGGAATGTGCCAAAGCATACTATGGTTAGTTATAAATTGTAGAAAACTATTTCATCAAATAAGATAAAAATAAAAAATTGATTTTCAACTATACAAGATGAATATTGTCCATCATATTCCAAGAAATGATAAGAGTATTAATCTATACCATGTACGAAGTCAAAAACATGGATAAAAATGAACGATCTGAGTAGGAATTGGTGGCTAAAATTTCATTCAATGCATCAGATAACACTGGGATATGGATCATTGATGGTGGATTCACCTCCCATAAGTCAAGAAATAAAGATCTGGTGATGATTATCAGGTATGATAGAGATGGTATAGTTAGGTTTATCAATGATGAAGGGTTGAAAATCATTGGATTTAGGAATGAAACATTTGGGGGAAAAGACATGAGATGTGAATATGTCTTGGTTTTTGAAGGTCTTTGTCCCAACTTTTTATTTGTAAGTAAATTTTGTGTCTTAGGAAAATGCCATAATATTTTCCAATAAATTATGTGTCATCAAGAAAAAATATGGTGCTATTATGTTGTAGGGAAAGCATACAAAATATGATTTCTATCTCGTGAGTGGAGAAGAAGAAATGTTCTATCAGTCCATGGAATAATAAAATAATTTGTGGCATAAGAAACTTGGCCACATGATCCATATGTCCTTGGAATATCTGGTTAAATATGATGCTCCTCATGATCTCCCTAGATTATTATGTGATCGTAGATATACATGTGAATCCAGTCAATAAGGGAAGATCATTCAAAATAAATATAAGTCAAAAGATCAAAGGTGAGAATGATTTATTGAGTTTGTTCATATTTATGTGTGTGGACCAATATCACAATGATCTATTGATTAGAGGAGAAATTATGTTCTCTTCATTGAATATTATAGCAGAATGACATGGGTATCAATCATTACCCACAATTATGAGGTGTTTAGTTGCATTAAAAGATATCGACGATAAGTTGAAAATAATCTATATCAGATAATATAGTAGATTTAGATAGATAATGGAATAGTGTTCTCAAATATCCAAGTGGAGGATTTTCTCAAGAAGCGTGAGAAAAGCCCTCAAGTTTCAGTGGAGAGAACTCCACAAAAAATGGAGTACTTGAGTGAAGAAATCAGATTGTCAATAACATGTCCAAAACAGTGCTCATTGAGAAAGACCTTCCAAAGAAATTTTGTAAAGAAGTAGTGATGAAGGTTCTATACACATCAAATAGAGTGTTACTATGTCTAAAATAATAAAATAATCCATATAATATATTGTATGGAAAGAATCCATCATTTAATTACTTTCAAATCATCAGAAATAAGTGTTTCATTCTCAATAAGGAGAGACATAGAATGTTTTAAACCTATGGAGATAAATGGACAGTTCTTGGCTACTCAAATAAAAGAAAAGCATATAAATTCCTCAAAAAGAGGATTGGAATGATTTTCAACAACCATGATGTAATCATATTAGAGAATGAGTAGAGTCTTGAAAAAATACATGATCCAATTAAGGAGGATAGTGATGAAGAAATAAGTAAATCAAAGGATACTCAAGTTCAAGAGGTTGATTCAGAATAGGTCTCAAATGATGAGAAGTATGATGCTAAATTAGTACTTATATAAAGACTAGTGAGAGAAGATGAAATTGATAGAAAAAACATAATTACATATCAAATAAGTCCAGAATAGAAAAGGAGGATGAAAAATCTACAGTAACCATCATACTTATCACAAGTAGAGCCTAAATTTCTTAGTGAAGTAGTTAGTGATAAGAATTAGGTTCAATGTATGAATGAATAATTTAACCAAATTGAGAAAAATCAGACATTGGATATTGTTTCCAGACCAATAGGTAAGAATGTCATTAAGAAGAAATAGGTCTTCTATAAAAAGATGAACGAATATGGTGTAGTGATTCAGAAAAAAGAATGACTAGTGTGTAATGGGTACTCCCAAATAGAATGAATCAGTGTGGATGAAACATTTTCACTTATTTCAAGTCTTGAGACAATTATACTATTCTTATTTATATTAGTGTAAAGAATGTTCAAAGTGTTCCAGATGGATGTGAAGATAGCATTTCATAATGGGTTTATAGAAGAAGACGTTTATATTGAGAAGTTAGATGGTTTTATGATTCATAAGGAAGAGAAAAAATTTAATTTCCTATAAAAGGATTTATATGGTTTTAAGTAAGCACCAAGAACATAGTATTCAAGGCTTGATCAGTTTATGAAAAAACTGGTTTTTCAGTGTGGTGGAGTTGATTACAATCTATATTTCAAACATGAAAGTAATAAAAAGATTATGGTAGTGGTCTATGTTGATGAAATAATCTTTGGTGGATCATATGAAGCATTGTACAAACAGTTTTTCCAAATTCTGGAAAAGTGAATTCCAAATGTAAATGATTGTTGAGATGATGTTTTTACTTTGTTTACTGGTTAGAAAAGGAACAAATGACACATTCATTTCTCAATGTAATTATTCCAATGATATTTTTAGAATATTTCTAATGGATAATTCTATGGAGTTGATAACTCCAGTGGTTACCCAAATGAAATTTTCTTGTGAAGATGAAGGCAATGCTGTTAATGTTATAGAATACAAGAAAATAATTGGTAGTCTACTTTACTGGACATCAATAAGACCTGATATTGTTTTTTCCACATGTCAAGAAGCAAAGTATCAATGTAATAAATTGGAAGGAGACATGATTACATTGAAAAGAATACTTCATTATATCAAGGGAACTATAGATTTTGTTTTTCCGTATAATGAAAAATCTCAGCAAGAGTTACAGGTATATACAAATACAGATTGGGCTAGTTCATTAGATAATAGGAAATCTGCATCTGAAGGTGCTTTCTATAATGGTGGACTGTGTATTTCTTGGATAATAAAGAAACAAGATTTCATTTCATTGATCACCAAAGAAGATTAGTATATTGTGGCCACTCAAGCATGCACACAATTACTATGGATGAAACAACAACTTGAGGATATGGGGGTTGAAGTGAAATATCTGATCAGAAACCATTTTGGTAATTTAGGATATATAAGCCTGTGCAAAAATCCATTCCATCAAAAATAGAAAATGTAAATTGGGATAAAGTATCATTTCATCAAGTAGAAGGTAGATCCACGTCTTGTGAAGTGGGAGTATGTTCATACAGAACAACAAGTTGTAGATATGCTAACAAAGGCTCTACATAAAGAATAATTTAAAATGCGTCGATAGGCGTTGGGAATCCAGTCGACTCCCTACCCCGAAAAAAGTGTGGATGTTGTCCCCACTCTCCCCTTCGTATGGTTTATGTTTCCAAAATGTTCTAATATATTTTCTTTACCATGTTTCAATGATCAAAGGAATGAACTTTGGGTTCATCGAAAAAGGGTGAGGGATTGTGGCTATTCAAAGGAAGAAAATGTCTTTGTCAAGACATGGAGAGAAGCAGATAATTAAAGCAGTGAGATAGGGGTATTTAAATAATAGATGAAGTTGTCCGGAGGAGTTCTGATATAGGGGGATTATGAAATCTGATGATGCTTGACTTTACTTTTCAAAGGAAACATATCATGACAGCTGAGGTTCATGATTAAAGTAGAAGGATTGTGATAGAATGGAGTGAAGTTATTCATTGATGAAATTTTCATTATACTATTGTTTCTCACTTCGAGTATGGATCACGCAGGCATAGACTATGTGTTGAGTAATAATTTGATCACAATCTTAATCACAAGAAGGAAATAATTGAAGAAGTAGGAAGAAGCTTTAAGGAGATATAAAAATATGAAAGTGTTGTCAACAACCCCAAAGGGGAATATTTTGGGGGGAAACCCTTGAGGTGTCCTCTCAGTATGTTTTGGGTGTGTTTGTATATGTTGTAAAATCTAGATGACTATAAATTAGTATGGTTGTTGTTTACAAAATCATTTTTTTAACGTGGCAATTTTTTCAAGTGTTTTCCAAATTTTGGGGCCTCAATATTGGGAGTTTAATTTTTGAAAATGAAGGATTTCTATGTAGGAGTGAACATCACATGAACTTAGAAGGATAACTTACAGACCGTGAATGGTGGTACACATATCATAGAAGGAAATCAGAAATGTAAGGGAACTATGAAGCATGAGACATAAACCACATATGGAATTGGGTCATTCCGAATGAAAATGGTTCACGGTGAGGGTTCACAGTTTTCAGTGAATATTTGAAACATGTGGAAGGCTTATGGTATGTAGGATGGATTTTCATCCATGAAAATAAGGTGATAATTTGGGAAATTGTGAAGTGTTTCATTTGGGAAAACATGGCGGTTATTAGAGCCACTGTGAATGAGGAATGGGAGTACACCGACCACGTAGGGCAGAACATATCACAAGTGAAGCAGCATACTAAGAAGGCAGTACCACATTAATGACTTGGTACATATTATATTATCTTGTTTAGAAGATCTATTCTCTTATATAAGGGGATGTAATCCCATCATTACGGAATATAGATTTTCAAAGGAAAACCTATTTTCTTTAGGAATTCCGTGTAGTATGAAACAGGTTCATGAGGGAGAATTCCATGAAGTGTGAAGTGGTTCATGCCGGTAAAATTATTCCATAGGTTTTTACAGGGAACTATAACCTGCAAAGGGAATAATACACCAAAAAGAAAATGCGGCATGTGGAGGAAGAAGACCTGATATTCAGAGGAGTGATGTTTCATGGTGGAATAGTGATCCAAGAACCAAACCAGATACATCGTATGTGGTGGAAACAAGGTGGTATGTACAGGAAGCAAGGTAGTTCATAGCATACTCAAGGAAGCTTGTAAAAGCTCAAAAAAGTTTGAGAATGCAATTTATTCTAATCTAAAAGTATGTGTAAATGTGGATTTCATCTATAAGTGAAAAAGGTACATCAAAATAACATCTATTTTCAATTGAGGATGCATGATTTCAGGCATATTAAGGGACTTACATGTACATAAACTATAACTGCATCCCTTCCAAGAGCAAGGAGTAATAGAAGAGGAATATGGGGATCCTTTACAATTGTAGTGGGCTAGAGACAGACACAAAGGGAGTGAATATTGGAAATGAATTGTGTAGAAATAAAAACTATTAAAGGCAGTAATCCTGCAAATATATGATCTAGATCCAACATTGTAATTTGGTAGTGAGCTTTGATGGATTTGATACATAATCACATCACTGGTGTATGCTCATTAGATGTAGCCCAGTTAGGGTGAAGCAAGAAAAATTACCATGTCATGTGCATGATTTCATTTCTATTCATATATTTCTATGAGATATAAAATTATGTTTGTTTTGTTTAACGACAAAACTGATTATAAGGGGACTTAATTTTAATATTTCATACCCTGATTCACCCCCCACTCCGGATATTTGACCTGGTGGACCTAACATACACCCATATATAGTTTGTGGGTTTATCATGGTTATTGATGGAATTATGAATGCTCATCTAATATTATTCCATTTGAAATGGATACGAACCCCACTTTATTTCCATGAGTTCATTATGATATTATGATGATTGATTTTAGTAGCACCCATATATATTGATGATGATGGGTGTGGTCCTATATTACACTCCAATGCATTGATTAAATTTCTATATATCACAAGACTTGTATAAATGGGCACAATTTAGTTGATTTCATGCATGGGTGTAGGTGTCTGACTCATGAAGGCGGTGTTTACCTATGATAATGTTTATGCCACAACCTTATGCTTATTATAATTACTATGTTAGGCTCTCATGGATAAATTTTATGGAATCATGTTCCTACACTCTTGATTCATTTCTTACGTTATTCCATGTTTTATTCCATTAGTCATGTTTTATGATCTAAAATTTATTGGTTATGATAATCTTATGTATCTTGATTATACTCAAATTATCATATTTTTCTCACTAGTGAACTTTGATATATATCACCTATTTTTACTCTTACTGGGTGTTTGAGATCACCTCTTTCTTATGTTTCCATTTCCCCATGTTCTAAAGAATATTAATACCTAAGATGTGTCTAGTAGAGTTTCTTGTGTGGATGAATTCTGAGAGATATTTAAGATGTGTTATGGATAAAACAGTTTCATATATAGTGGAAAAAATTCCCACAAATTTAAAATACTCATAATGTACCAAAATTTAATAAATTAAATTTCCTATTGAACTGATAAATTAATTATTGAATAATATATCTATAAAAAATATGAAATAATTTTGTTATTTTGGACTATTATAAAATATAGTATATCGAATTTAGAAGACCCTTAATCATCATAACTATTGATAATATAACTTTAGTTTAGTGAATATTAAGATTAGAATATTAAGGGTTATGATAATTTCTAATAGAAACATATATAAGAAGATATGGTATCGAACAATACGATTATACCCTATGAAGCCCATTTATTAGAGATTCTAAGGGATATGACATCACTAATATTTTCCTTCGACCAATAGCAATCTAAAATTATATAAATGAAGCATGGATAAAACCATTTATAGGACAATTTCATAATTTTCTAGATCAGGAACCAAAATATGTTCACTGAACCAACTCAAAAAATTATCGTCATCACACACCATACCCTTTGTGTAACATCCCAGTCTGGGATCCCTTGAAATAGTGGCTCAGGATGGTTGGTCACATGGACTTAAGTGTGCCTCCCCATACACCAGATATTCTCAACTAGATGTGAGGTTCTATTGGGGGTATATTGGGGAGTCTTTACCTTCATGATAAGTGTGAAATTGGGGTACATAGTAAATAAAAAAAAAATATAATTAGTACAATAAAAAAATATTAATAATTCAACCTTGAAATGATAATTAATAATACAACCATGCTTATCCATGCAATGATACAATGTATAAGCATAAGTTATACAATAGTTAATACATAATATTAAATGATTAAAAGAAAAAAAAATAACATGAAGATACATCCATTAGCATCCTGAGCCCCAACCTAGTCTTGTGCTCTGACGATCCCATGTACGGAGTAACAACAAAATAATGAAAGTGGGGAGCATGCCAAATTGATAATCTGACCTTGAAACCAAGAGTACTGTTCGAGGACCCTGGTGTAATGGAAGAATGAAAGGGGTTTGAGATAAACAAACTAGGCCACCACCAATAGTTTTTAGAGTTATCCAGTCTTTTATTATAAAATACAATAATTTATAGGTATATCTATGTCAATATATAAATAAATATAAATAATTTGAGCTTGGGTTCCTCAAAGGATGATGGACAGACCATATCATCTTCAACCTAATTCTAGATACCTTTGAACATGTGCACATAGATATATGTAGACATGTATCTGTATATGTACTAGATACGTAGTTACATATATATAAATACCCTGATTATCCAGGTCCCAAGTCTTACCTCATGCATCTATGGGGGTAGTCTGTGCTTGAATTTCATAAGACAAGATGGACACCATGCATGTGTATCATAAATCACAAGGGATACCATTCCCTAATTTCATAATCAAATGGGGATGATATTCCTGAATATCATAAATCAAGAGGGATTCCAAGACTAAATATCATAATAAATTGGGGATGTTATGCCTGAATGTCATAAATCATAAGGGACATCATACCTAAGTATCACAATCAAATGGGGACCCAATTCCTGAATATCATAAATCATAAGGGACTCCATGGTCGAGTATCACATTTAATATAAGGGATACCATCCCCGAATATCATAAATCATAAGGAAAATCATTCCTAGGTATCACATTTAAAATAGAGGACACTATGCCTAAATATCACTATTAAATAGGGGCCACCAAGATCAGGTATCATAATCAAATGGGGTTCCCATGCCCAAATATCACAATCCAATAAGGGCTCCATACCCGAGTATCACAATTAATAATATAAAATAGGATGTCATGTTTAATAATAAAGAACCAGACATGTATTGTATGAATATCATATTACAATTCATTTATAACATTAATGTTAATTCATTTTTAAGAAACTAATAATTCCATGGGAAGGGAAATACCGTTTATTTTTCTAAACATTTCCATTTAATTTCCCTATTTTATTTAAGACAAAAATGGACCTCATAGGTGGTATTATTAGAAATTAATGGAAAAAATTCATACCAAAATAATTTACTTTAGAAAAAACATTTTCCTTGATAATATTAGTTTAACATATCTAAAAAATGTGATTAAATAATAATAATATCATTATAATTATTGTCATTTACATTATCACACAATATTGACTAATTTCCTAGAGTATGAATACAAATTAAGGCATATAAGTAACACACCCTAGGGGTGGGGGTTAGTTGGTTTAAACAAAATAAAATGGTTAAATTTAGATAAATAGTATCTATTAAATTTAATAAATTAGTTCTTAACAAATCAATTCCATATTTTAAGTGTAATGCATGGGAAACCTAGTGCCTAGCATAATGAAACATTTTATAAATAAAAATAATCATTATGGGATAAGTCATAAACAACCTAAATAATGCTTTGTATGATCAAAAAATCTAATATTGGGCTTTTATTTGATATAAAATGATAGGAATAATAATATTATACAAAATCGTTGAAAATTGGGTGAATTAGCTCACATGAAGATAGTGTTCATTATATCTAAAAAACTGATAAAGGAGGAAGGAGGATCCATAGAATTACAAATACAAATGAAACCCATTTGATGAAATTAAATTTGGAGCTCAAACAATGGATACATCTCCATACCTAGAAGGAATGACATGGGAAACCTCGAGTGGAGGGTTGTTGTTCACATGAAGGGGAAGAAAATGGCAGAGGAAGATTAAATTAAAGCAGGGTAAAAAGGGTAATTGGAACACTTTTTAATGAACCTGAAGATTTGACAGAATGGTGTGGATTACCATATACCATCCATGTGCCTCCACTACCAAAGTGTAACTAAGGGTGTGTCCTAGTCGCATCATTTTCAAAATTGTGTGCAGCGGATGGAGATCACTTTTGCATTTATATATATATTTCTCACACGGTAGTGCGCCTCCTATTGAAAGGTTATACCAAACCACGCAACACCCTCATCTCCCATGGACCAGGTCGCATGGTTTATACTAAAGGTACACATATTTTAATCAAACTGTGTTCCTATAAAAAATTCCACGTAGTTGTGACACACGGTTTGTACTAACCATGCACCAACAATTCACCCTTTCCAGCTTCTCTCGAAACTATGTTTTCGAGCCCTGATGCTCCCAAAACTCATCTAAATACATGTGACACCTCATGATCCTTAAACCCCATTTTAATAAATTTTATTTTGAGAAATCCAATTCTCATATTTAAATTCCAAATAACTGTATAATATTTGTCCTACTCACTTAATGTGAAGATTGAAATTCCCTTGGAAGGATCAATGAACCAAAAACATGGAACACTACACATAGGGTGTAGGCTTGTATAATAGGGGGTATATATATAGAAAATATAAGTATGAACGTTTTATTCAAATTTTTAATAAAATAATGATTATATTTTTCCATTTTCCTCATTACATTATATATACTATTATACATGATTTGATGAGAATTGGATTTTGATACGACAAAACCAAAGATGTATTTTTGGAAAAAATATTTTTTTAATTCAAAAAATATTTTTGACGAATTCATGAATTTTGAAATAAATTTTAATTATTTTTAATTTTATTATTAATTTATATTTATTTATGTAAAAAATATAAAATTATTAACGATGTCCTATATAATCATTATATGGGTTAGAAAACTGTTTTTTTTCATAAAAACTAGTTATTTTTAAAAAATGAGGATTTTTATTTGAAAGTGTAAATTATAATATTTAGAAATTTTGTTGGATAAAATAAATATTATTATTTTTATAATCACATTGAAATGATCCAATAGTGAATTATTCATAAATTTCAAAGTTTGTCAAAATTTTGGGTAAAAATTAAATATGGTATAAATATGTGGTATGTATTATGACATCATAATAGACCAAATGTGATGTAATATATACTTTAAAGGTAATAAAAGACCCAAAATATATTTACAATTTAAAATAATTGAATTTGTATGTTATTTTCATAATTTTAAAATCATTCAATGAATCCTCCACAACCTATATTATATTTAGAGGTTTTATAATAAATTCTGTATGAACATGACTCACTTCCACATCACGAATGATATTATTTTAAGTGTTAAAACTTTATAATTATAAAATATTTTAAACAAAATCTCTTTTTCAGAAACCATGGTAAAAAACATTCTAATAGTTGTTGTTTTGATTATTTTATCATATAGAGTCAAAAACCTATGTTTATAAATTAATAAAGAATTTCTTGCTCTTTTGCTACAAATACATACCCAAAATCACACTAATATTCAATGAAAACCCATTTATAATTAATTTACTCTCCCTATAAAACTCTAAAACACTCCCAAGGTGTTCCCAATCTCGTAAATATATCCTCCCAGTCTTTTTGAATCAGCCACTTGATTATGTGATATATCTCTCCTCTTTTCGATCCAATCACTTTATTTATATGAAGCAAATTGAATATCAAATTATAATGAATTAATTCCTATATTAATATCCAATTAATTTCAAAATTATTTTTTAGTTATAATATATTATTTATTCTCTAACATTATAACCTTTTCCTAAGCCATTACTATTCCAAAGTAAGGGGATTCTCTCCTCCTCTTTATTCAAGAACATTCTCTATATAATGAACTTTTATTTCCAATTATTCATGTTGAAATATGTTTTTAAACCTAAATTTTTCTATAAATATTATTTACATGTAATGATATACCCCTTTTTAGTCTCATTAAAACCTTCCATGAATTTTTATGTACACCTCTTATGCCACCAAAATTATCCAATGATTTTCCATGACAATCATTTGTGTAGGGAATAACCATCCCTATTTCCACTCATGGGTGTTAACCAAGTTATTAATATCTTTATTTTATTTAGGACTTAAATTTATGTAACCCATACCCCTTAATCATTATATTAAATGTGATTAAATACATTCTTATGTAGTGTGATTTATGTGACACTCACAAGCATGTGCATGGAATGAATGTGATGGGTGGGACCAAAATTATATAGCCCTACAATGAACTGGTTATTGTTCTTATCTCATGTGATACCATTTATAGTGAATTATAGGTTATTATAAAAACAATATGTTATGATGTCTCCATGGTTAACCTTAACTTGTGATTATGATGCCTTGTTTTAGGGTGTTTCCACATTCCTATGTTTCCTTGATGTAATCATCGTGTATCATGATTTGATCTTAATATTTATGAACCCAAAAAATTTCCACCTTCATATAAATATTGTCTCACATGTATTAGTTTCATCACATTATTATTTTATTATTTTTTACTGCTCTTTATAGCTCACCCATTTCTTATGTACGTCCCTAGGTTATTTCGTGTAGTTTTAGAAGAGCGATGAAATTTATAGAGCAAGCTAAAGAGTGTTAAATAAAATCATGGTATTAATATTTTATTTTATTGTTCCATGTAAATAATTACCCAAAAACACCAGGCCTATCAATCATTTGAGTTTTTATTATGTTCATATTTAGGTAATAATTCTGGAAATAATGTTTATAAAAGATATGGGTTGTCATAAAAAATGGTTTTTTAGTTACTATTTTATTCCAATTATTTAAAATTATAAATTTAAAATATTTGGAAATTAATATAATTAAATACTTTATTTAGGTCATATAATTTAGATGATCATGTCCATGGGTCATCACAGTGAATCCATGTGACGACCAAATTAAAATATTTCTATATGTAACCCTTCATTGGAAGTTGTTCCCATTTTAGAAGGAATGATGATTCAATTTTTTATCACTCAAATATATACACACTAAATTTAAATCACATGTGGAAAGTATAGAACATGGGAATATATATATTTATTAATTTTTTACTTGAAATTGGATATGTCCAAGGAGTATACATATGATGATGCTCTAGTGCCCTAAAAATCCAAAATAATACACTATCTTGGTGGAAACCTTGATTTTGGAAAGGTCACTTCTCACTAAGGGTCATTGCCTCTATGATGAGAGGTTTATAGATGAATCACTACTCCTAAAGGAATAATTAATATTCCTCTATATCCAATCCAGGCTTTAAAGAGATACCAAATCCTTTAATATATGATTTGGCCTTTTCACAATCAATATAATAAAAATGATACGATAAGCATTAACAAAACCAGATGTGATACATCAATGTAATCCATATATTTCTTTTGTTTTTTTGAAAAGGATGGGGCCGAAGCCTCAAAATATTATTTAAATAAAAGACCTCTTTAGACTGGGTAGAGGGTGACCCATTACATAGCTTGAAGTCTTAAAGCCAAGTGGCCGAAATACAAGGCTTGAAAGCCCATTTTTTGGCCCAAAGGACCCCTTGGTGAATAGTAATGATACAGTACCTGCGCTGCTACAGTACTGTCGCCGCTACAATACCTGCTACAGTCCCTACACCGCTATAGTGCCACCGCTGCAACAGTTCCACCGCTGCTACAGTACTGCTACATTGCCCTGCCACAGTACTACTTTAGTACCTGGAAATTTTCCCCTGCCCGGATTTGATCGTGGGTCTTTTGGATGCCAAGCAAGAGCCTCCACCACTAGGGTAAATGCTCATTGGCAGAAAACGTGTTGTTGGGTAATGAGGTATTGAGCTGGCCTACCCACCTACACACCTCACGTCCCCAGCTAGGCCCAAGGTGGCCATCAATTGGGCTTGGGCCAGTTCCACACGGAGTCGAGGGGACGAGAGGATCGCTGGCATAGTGTGTGCGTGGACTTTCCAAATATAATCACTATAAAATTAACTTCATATAATGAATACCATATATTTTTAATTCCTTATTAATGGAATTTTCTTCAATACACCACATTTTATTCTCCTTTAATCTAATGAGGTCCAGATATGTTTTCCAATGATTATCACTGTAACTTTAACTTCATATAATGAGGATTAGATTTGTTTAAGTCCTTATTTAAGGAATTGAATTCAAAACACCACATTTTATCCTCCTTTAATCATGTTAGTAGCATATATTTTCAATGCATTATATGTCATACCCAACCCTATAAGCATTGCCTCTCAAGGCATCGATCTTAACCAAACACCATTAGTGTTGAGACCCAAGGTAATGAAATGTTGAGATCCCAATAGTAGTTTCAGTGCTCTATTTTGAGGTTTTATGATTTTTAAAAGGATTAATAACATTTATTCATTATAGTATAAGTGTTATAGAAACCAAAATACCCAAAATATCCATAAAATAATAAGTGAAACTGATTAAAAATAAAAATGAAGAACTGCTATAAAACATGAGTACTGTACACTAAATATGCCTTTGTTACATCTTTATATTCACCTAATGTGGTTGAGAAATATCACTAGATTATAATATCAATGCCTATTGCTTTTGAGGGTGGTACATCATCTTGTATATCCTCTTTTTAATGAGATGACCCTAATAAAAAAAAGGTGTGCTAGCACCATGGTTTTCACCAAAGATGCCTCTGTTACACCACTATATTAATATGATATAGTTGATAAAGATAACTAAAGTATAAAATGAAATCCATCCACCTCTGAGGGTAGTACATTGGCCTAAAGATCCTCATTCATAATGAGAGGCCCCGATACACCAACGTTATGCTTATTCATTCACTATTGTGACAAACAGTGTAATGAGAATAAGAGAGAATAGAAAGGGTTTATTATATCCTATCATACACAATAATACTAATATAATCCTTTAATGTAGCCATTATAGAAATATTTTAATTATTAAAACACAAAAAAATATTACATATATTTGCATAAGTTTATTCCAACTGGATTTATTCAATTAATCACTTCAATTAATGAATTACAATTAATCCATTCATAATTGATTTCATTAAATCCATTGATAATGTATTATAATTGTTGAAATAACATGAAAAGATATATACACCAAAATTTAATTCATTCACATAAATATTAAAGTACACATCCAACAATCTCCAACTTGTACTAAAATACCATAAGGTCTTTTTGAAAAACATCACAACTCTTTGTGAATCCATCCAGAACTAATTTTGGTTAAGGTTTTGTCATACCCTCTGCAATTTGGAAAAAATAATAAAAAAATTAATCATTATATAGAGGCCTAACAATGTGACCCAATGATTCTCAATATAATTCTAAAAAAATATGAAATATCTATTTCATATATGTAAGAATATAGTGTCTTCTAGGAAAGCATCGATTCTACTGAAGCTACTAAGGGGTCTATTGTGACCTTCATCATTGTAGGGTCTTGAAAAATACACAAAGTATAATGAGAATACCCTCAACTAAAGAGAGTATTCTACCCAATTTCCCTCAAGGAATTGGGAAAAAATGTGGAGAACACCAAAAAAAATGAAAATGGATCGACCTGTCCATGTAGTAGTCCAACAGTGATGGTACGCGGCCGGTTCAGCATGCTTCCCCCTCTGTGAAGCGCAGTCATTCGCGTAATAGAGTTGGGGACCCTCTAAGGGCGCGAAGCAGGATGAGCGCAAGGCCGGTCCGCCGCCACAAACTGCCCCAGCTGCGAACCGCGTCAACCGGCCCAGACCACGTACGTCGTCGTTCGTAGAATATTGGTAGGTAACCTCCGCAGGTGCAAAGCAGGATGAGTGCAAGGCCGTTCCACTGTCACGAACAGCCCCAGCCGTGAACCGCATAAACTGGTCCAGACCACGTATGTCGTCATTCGCGAAACAGATGCAGAGCCCTGCGCAGCTGCGAAGCACTCCCTGAACTAGATTGGTATGCAGGGAAGGTGCGCTCAATGTCCTGGTATGTTGCGGATTGACCAAGTCATTCGTAAACCGGGTTTCCGGTCATGGGCCTCTGCAAAAGGTGCCACATGACCATAGATACATCTCTTCCCCCACTCTATATAAGGACATCTAGGCGGAGAAGAGTTGGATCAATCAGAGTCAAGCGGAAGGATTTCGAAGGACATAGATTAGGATTTCACAAACAGCGAAGTTCCAATTCATGAACCAGAGCTGGTATAAAGCTGGAAAAAATTAATAAGGAACTGAAAATTCATAAAAAATTGGTGAACTACGAATATCAAATAAAAATAAAAAGAAGACAGTGAGCCATGCCCACTCCGCGTATGTACTTCCCGCATACCAGGATGTCTGTGCCTATCTTTCGATCTGAAGCACCGCGTAGCACCCTCCTACATGGGCGATTCCCTGACCGACAAACCCCCGACCGACATTGCCCCTAGCCTCCATTTCTCACACAGACCCTTCAGCGTACCAACCTATTACGCAGGCCGAGCCCGAAGCCACGTATCACCCTGGTATGCGGGATGTCTATCAGTCCGCGTACCACCCTGGTACGCGGACGACCTCTCCAGTCGTATAGCACCCCCTACGCAAAGGGCGCCACTCCTCATACACCCATGTGGCCCACCAAATCCTTTGGTGTTCCCATTCCATGATTCAGATAAAATCCTTCCAATCTATCCCGATCCTTCGCAATCC
The DNA here is from genome assembly GCA_963277665.1 of Viscum album. Lineage (NCBI taxonomy): Eukaryota > Viridiplantae > Streptophyta > Magnoliopsida > Santalales > Viscaceae > Viscum > Viscum album. Next base: position 2,130,746,246 of record OY728119.1, read on the forward strand.
CTTCAGTGGTATATTCATCGTCCATGAGCCAAGGCCTCTACCGAAGCCACTGTATCTGTATAATTCAATATCAAGGTGCATCAGCGCATTACATTGATTTCACACACCCATGGTAAGCGAGGGAAAATGGGTTTCTCCAGACCTTGAGTGGGTTCCCAAAACACCCATGGGTTCACATAACCACGGTAGTGCATGGTCCAAGCCCGGGAGTCCCCTTTATGTCTCTCCCCTTCCTAAGAGTAGGGGACCCCTCTTGTGTTTCCTTTCGACACCATCAGTGAGTAATTCTCCCGTCATTTGAGAGTGACAAGGCAGCCTCCTTAGTGTAACTCCCTAGCCCTACATTCAAGAGGTGACTCCCATGCACCTCCGTACTTCCCCGGTGCCAAGAACCAAGAGGGGAGATGGAAACAGGGGTATCCTTTCCCTCTCCCTCTGGGCTTTGTCACCATCTGGCCTCCATCCTAGAGTAATTACCAATCTCCATTTCCCTGAGCCGCCCCATGAATAAGCCCCACTCCACTTCCCATGGATGCAACTTTCACGACGTGATAGTCAGGCCTCTACTGCCTCTGGTTTCTCACACCAAGCATGACTCACGTGGGCTTAGAGTAATCACCGACCCTGACACGACCTCCTCCGAACTACGAGGACCATGATCCATGTAAAGGAATGGTGCGTAGGAATCATCCACGAGGTTCAATACCATTACCCATTAGACCCCTGGTCCATCTTTACATCGATTATCTGACACCACCTCCTGCGAACTACGAGGACATTGATCCATGTCAAGGCATGGTACATAGGAAGCCTCCATGAGGTTGAAGCCCACCACTCGGTCATTCCGACCCCTTAACGTCGGTTCACCAACGCTATGGGATGCCTCAAAGTGTAATCCCAATCCACCATCTCATCGGGCCACCTCAGAGTGTAAGCCCTAATCCTTTGTCCCTCGTGATGTTAAACTACATTACTGAACTACGTGCACTCTGATTCCTCTCACGAGGATATGTAGGATACCCATATCATGGGTTTGATCCAAATGCTCAAGTATCTATCTGTCCCCCCTAGATGACAATAAACTCTAGAGTGCCCATTTATAAGGCTTCAATCTAGTGCCTTCTCAATGAGTCCAAACTCCTCAGAGTCATTAATCCAATGAGGGATGGTAATCCTCGGGCCTAATTGATTCTGAATCCCAGCGTTCAGCTGACCATTGCCAACTAGTAGTAATCCATGGATACTGTGCTTGGGAATAAACCAATGATTCAAGAACATATAAATACATATTAAATCTATAAGAGAGTCCCAGAATAGGCAATAATTCCCCCCCCCCTAAAAGGTTGAAATGAGCCCAACATCCCATCCTCTCGACCAATGTGAGTTTTTAAGCATCGCTGGCCAAATCACCCAGCGAACACCTACCTTTGGAAGCAAGTCCATGTATCATTGGATATGGAAGCATTGGGAATTTCGAAACAATGACCGATATACCCAATTCGAGTGACTAAGCAGAGTTTAGCCCTTAGTGAGATCGACAGTCGGGTGCATCAGTCAGCTCCACCCGATTCGTTGCGAAACAAAAAATTGGTGAACTCGGCGTCAATCATTAACCAATGATGATAGATTTAACCTAGTCTCACTCTGTTCCCTATTATACTCATAAGGAGGGCCAAGAAAGGTCATTAATTATGCATGGGATCATGAGATGTTTCTTTGATGGGTTTTCTGTTTGTATTTGTTAAAATATTTTACAGGTACAACTTAGAACTCCCTTCGATCCAATGGCATCACGAAGGAACTCACAGGTGCGTGCTTCAAGCTATGTAATGACCAGACTTCCTCACCAACGAAGGACCCTATCAATGTCTCAACGTGTTCAATGCTAGGTTTTGGTTGCGTTGATCCAAGAGTACCACTTGAACGGTACTCAACTGACGGTGGAGGTGGCCATGCATGTCCTCCAATCCACCAATACCGACTGGTAGCCTGCCCAGCAGCGGCCGCGAAAGCCGAACCAGACGGCTTCTGTTGCTGTCTCAAATCGTTTCGGGTGTCTATCCCTGGAACGAGACAACACGTACCTCTATTATCTTAGGGAGGCAGATGAGGTCGACACTGAGGAATTCAACCCCACTGAACGGGGGTTCCACTCTATGGCCCCCACCGGAAGAAGTCGTCATGGTTACGTCGCGACTCAATATCCCCACGCCAAGAAGGATGTCACACCGAGGATCCATGCCCATGCTCCCTGAGCTCCGGCCCCTCAGACTTCCTGACGAGGGTGGAAAACATACAACCAGCGACCTGTAATCACCCTTGTCCCTGAGGAGGAGCTCCGCTTCCCTGTCTTGGAGATGTATCATGACCAGGCACATACACATGTCCGCTCCTCTAAAGTCTGCCATCTAGACCAGGTGGAATCATACAAGTAGGAATCTTTCCCTACCCGGGGTCGTGAAGCCCACCAACCAGAAATGGTTGCGACCCAGTGCTTATAGGACAAGTTCCTATCAAATACTCTTGACGCCTACCATCCCGATGTGGTGGCGATCAACAAAGCCCACCATCCAGATGTGGCGGCAATGAATAGGCAGGCACGTATCATGGCCAACAAAGGCCACCGACTCGATACAGTGGGAATCCAACATATTCAAGGCCATCTCCCTGTGGATGCAAGTAAAGTCTGCTATCCCGATGTGGCAGAAAATGGAGATATAAACTAGCATATCCTGGTACAGGGGGAGATTTGTTCATCTTCCCCGACATAGGAGAATTATCAGAACCTACTGACCACTGGAGGACCGGAGTAGGATATTCCTACTACGATACTAGATTAGGCCTTCATGCCTGTTCCAGCCAAAGAAATATCTCTGCATATCATGGAAATGATGGATAAGCAGAGATCAATCCCAGATCATATGTTGCAGACCTTCTAGAATGTAATTGCATCAGCGGAAATAACAAGGACTCGGGCCCGTGAGCCCATCTCCCCAATTGAGGTGACTCCACTAAGAGATGAGATAGCTTCCTCGGAGTAGATCTGCATCCCTGCTTCCGCCCAGTAGGGTTGGCGATGATATTCTGCGATACAAGGGAAACCAGATTGAGCAGCTTCACAGGTCCCAACTGTGGGACACTCATCTATCACGGTGGATGCTCCAGAGCAGGCATATATCCCTATTAAAAGTCAAGATGTTCGTTGGAATATCCCGACAACATCATAGGACCCAACTAGAAAGGGACTCATAGGTGAAGGTCGTTATCAATAGCAGACGGTCCACGTTGCCTGCAAGAAAGCTCCTCGAACGCGCCGAAGGTATCCAGAAAATAAAGAGCGGGTTAATGACTCCGCTCTTCTGAAATTTGGGGTTCCTAATACCTTTAAGCACATATCGAAGGCTGAGAACCCTACCCACCCATTACAGTATTATGGGAATTGCAGTAGCAGTTGCGAAGGTCCTCCCCACAATATTGCTACCAGCAGCTCTGAAGGTCCTCCACAGAGCACCCGTGGGAGCCTCCCCCATAGGCATATAACGATCGATCACGAGAGATTATCTTTTGATACGAGTCACGGTAACCCTCCATGTGACCAGATGATCGAGCAGTAAGAAGGACCTACACTTGATGCGGTCCACCATGAAGTTCCTCCCCGGGGTATACACAGTAAACACTCTCAGTGTAGTGGGACCACAGACTATGATAGTATTCTTCGCTATCGTAATCGCAACTACAGAGGCCCTACTCGCAGTGAAGTCTCATCATGAAAAGAATGCCCTCCCATTGTCATGGTCTACCCGACAGGCCCTCCCTATGGGTTACATTGCAACGATTCTCCACGTAGCCAGGCATCTGATCATGGTGTTAGTCCTCACCAATCTGATAATGGAGGTCCTCCCCATAGAGACGTCAAGAAACGATAATTCCCTCCCCTCATTGTGGTACATTCTGAAGGCCCTCCCCAGGGTGTACCCCACAAACATTCTCCTTGTGGAAGATGTGATGGTAGTCCTCGACATTAAGTAAGTTGTGATGGTAGTCCTCGCCACAATGGGTTCCATTGTGAAGTTTCTCCCTGAAATGGCCCCAAGGAACAAGAAGGTCCTCCACTTATCGTAGTGTGTCTTGAAGGTCCTCCCCAGAATACACATCGAACGTCAAACATTTGTGGTCATCCTCACCGTGATGGAAGTTCTTGAAAAGGCCCTCCCTATAACAACACTATGCAGCCAAAAGGTCCTCCCCTTGCTGCGACATGCCTTGGAGGTCCTCTCTAGATTATGCACTACAAAAGTCCTTTATGCAGTAAGGCGTCCAGTTGTAATGGTAGCCCTAAAAATTACAACACGGATAGCAGAGGCCCTCCCCACCTAGACTTCAATCAACGAGAAGGCCATCCCCTCATTGCGGTATATTCTGAAGTCCCGCCCCAGGGTGTAACCTTCAGAAATTCTCCATGCGGCAGCTGTGATGGTAGTCATCGCCATTACGATAGCTGTGATGGTAGCCCTCGCCATCACGACCGTCTTTGCGAAGGTCCTCCCCATAATGACATATTATATCGACAGTAAGTTCCATCCCATGTTGAATCAAGCGTAGTAAATCCCTAATATGTTGTGTCACTAAGAAGGTTGGGATAAAGCATGTTAAATTACCAACTAGTCGCCAACGACATCCTTCTTCAATCAGGAGACGGTCCAGGGCCACGTTCATCTTCTGAACCACCTCAGAATCACCCACATGACGATTCAATACCTACCGGACACACTGCCTCCGAGAACACTATCAGTGAGCGCCTCATTTGGGACAACCATGTAGTGGAATCACTAACGGATGAGTTTAAAGACATATTGCACCTGAGGAAATGACTGGCCAGAGATGATATACCAGTTATGTTTTGGGCCACGACCACCTCTCAATGTGACATACCCAGAAAGTTGTCAGAGGAATGAGCACATAACATAATCTCTAATATATGGACAACACTCCGCCGGTTGAAATAAAGATTCCTACCCTACGATGGGTATGTAGACCACGTCAAGATAATATGGGACCTCCTGCATCACGTCGACCTGGAAGCTACTCATACAGCGTGGTAACCACAACCTGAGAGGCGTAAAGAGAACATTGAGTTAGCCTGCCTCCATGCACTACACCAGTTGCACTGCCTCATTGGTGACGATCTGATGGGAGTCCTTATCATAGGATGGGGAGAACATTGAGCTCTGCAATTCACTCCACTCCCCACCCAGCAGAACCTGTCCGACGTAATATCTTGCAACATCATCACGACAAGACAACAATAGTGTGGTCTCCCTATTCCCGAAAGGAAACAAACCCATCAAATATAGGCCTTCAGTAATTCCCAGTAGCGTCAGGCCCGAAGGGAACAATCCATTCATGAACTCTTAAATCATGCCACCAAAAGCAGACAACATGCCTCTCACCTAAGAGTTGCCAATCAAAAATCACTGCTTTCCTCCCCAAAGGGGATTGATTCATAGGTGAACTCGGCATCAGATCCAATTCACCCTCGAATGAAGGCACGCAAGATCAGACAGGTAGCGATAGCAGCAGCCACTGCCGCAATCCAGGGTCAACCCTAGCCAGCAGGGCTGGGGGTATTTTTTACAACAAATTCCCCCGTAAGACCAATTAAAACTGGAAGATACTTAGCATCCAGGGAACAGAGCCAACCCCAACCCTCAGGACTGGGGGCATTTTTACCACCTCAATAACCTCCCCCACGAGAACCTGTATTTTCTCATATTGGGAGGACAGTCAGTAGAGGAGGTTCCTTCCCTTTCCCATCCTTTGAATCATCATCCCCTTCAAGAGGGAGGCGTACCGTAAGGTCATATCAAATAACTCTTCATGTCACCCTTCGTCAAGATGTCCGAAAGCAATCCCAGAACAGGAAGGGGAGGACCAATAAAAGGCGTTGGAGATTCTCTTCCTATTTGGAAGATGAAATCTCCTACACCCCGTGATATACATCCATCAACACCATAGAGGCTAACCCCACAAGTAAAATCAGAGATGATGCAAATCTGGATGGATCAGGAGATGATGATTCCAGTCAGGCTATGACTCACAATGAACAACAAGGTTTTCACACCCAGAACCAAAGGGCCGCCATAAATATGGAAACCCTTCCATATAACCTTACTCTACTTACCCTGAATTATTCCAACAAGGATAAGAAAAAATGACCGATTACCCTTAACCCACCTTCTTCTCTCGATTAAAACGAGCCACTTACGCTCGAAGATAGATTCACTCGGCAGGAAGAGGAAATGAAAGAATAGAGGCAGCTTAATGTCGAGATACTCCAGATGAATCATCTTATTGAAAGTGATTCCCATGAAGAGACACATCTTGCACTTCCTGTAAGTGCACCTCAAAGACCCAGGTTTGCCCCGACCAATGAGGCTCCCAGTCCTTCCAACTACCTGAACATGGATTCGGGCGAATTCCAAAACTTACCTCTACTTAGGAAGCAACCGGAGTGAGTACGTCTGAACCCTCCAAAGGTGTCCCAAACAGCATATGCACCCTTGGTGCCAGCCTAGCCGGATCCTCAATCAATGCCTCATGCTACACCTGTCGAAGACTGGGCCCAACATGATGTAACCCAGGGACTCGCTAGCAAAATCGACGAACTGACAGCTCAATTGGAAGTAATAGAATGTCGACACACTCCGAAACAACCAGAGTGAAAACCATACCCATATTGGGTGAGAAAAACGCCTCCTCCACCAAATTTTGGGTGCCCTGCATTCTCTATCTTTAATGGATTATGAGATCTGAAATACAATTTGATGCACTATGCGTCTTATTGTGACCCTATGATGGGAACCCCAAAATAATAAGAAGTAGTGAAACTAAGATGCTTCATGCAGACCTTGCAAGGATCTGTCTATGTCTGGTATATGAATCTACCAGCCCAGTCTATAAAAAGATGGGAAGACCTTCGACAACAGTTCATGTTCCACTTCTTCTCAACGCTGCCTAAAAAACGATCAGCGACCTTATGAATTGCAAACAGAGGGAGAACGAGAGGGTCTCAGATTTCATCACCATATGGAAGGGTATGCCCTACTATCTTAAGATTCCAATTCCCCAAGATGAGAAGCTGGCTATATGCATCAATAACCTTCGAGATGAGATGTAAACACCACTCAAACCAGTGGAGTGCACCACAGGCTTCCACAATCTCTCGGCCATTGCCCAGAGAATTGAAAACTCCCTAAAGCGAACCAATCTAAAGTCTCGAATAGTCTCACAGCCTCCTGTAAAGAGAATATTTAGAGGTGAAGCATCCTATGTCACGCTCAAGCCAGCCCCTGCGCATGCTCCACTTCCTAGGCCTCCACCAATTCATCAAGGGCCCCCTGTATATCAGGGACCGCCTCTGCCCAAGAGGGATGATCAGAGAGGATCGAAGCGGAACCAGTTCGAGGAACGAAGACACAAAGTATACTCATTCCGAGAGGATGAAGTCCACATATACTTCATTGCCAACATGAATTGAAAATTGATCCACCTCCCAGAGCAAAGGAAGCCTGAAGAAGTCGCCCAAATTGAGTGGCCAGATTACTGTCCCTACCATCGAATGTTAGGGCATAGTATCCAGGAATGCTTCATCTTAAAATACCTCTTTTAAAGGATGTAATACTCCGGGAAGGTCGAGATGGGACCACCTCCATCACATGTGATGTATATTTCTACCACCGAATCCGACAAAGTAGAGGGGTGGGAGGAAGTCACGAGATAAAAGTGGCAGAAATTTGATAACTAGAAGACTCAGAAGGCTGTCAACTGAGCCCAGGGCATACTCTGAGCTCAACTACAGTAGCCGATGTTGCCGCCAACAGCCCCTAATGCCGTACGGCCGACAATATCGGCCTCAAAACCCTCTTCGAGCTAGTAATCCATGCGTAATTGAGAAGGAGACAAGAGAAAGAGGAGAAGACTGAAACAAGGTCGAAGATAGCCCCGAAACTGTTGGATTTTATCCCCCCAAACTTGGCGCCACAGGCACCGACCCACTAAATGGCACCATCAGGGACAACCGACCAGGTCGACCTATCATAGAATGAGGATATAATATTTGTTTACATCAAATTCATTAATATAATGGAATCATTCCCTGATGAAGGGTACAGCTATGAACTTGAGTCCTCAATGCAAGGGGCCGAGAGGAGGAATCACAGAAGCAGGGGATACTAGGGGAGACGCAGTCGTGGCCGAAACCAACCCTATGGATTTACCCTGGCCCAAACTGTTATTATCACAAAAACCCATGGGAGAGCCCTTCAATGGTCTGAACAAGAGAAAGAATATCCCTCCACCTCCACAGGCGGCCACTCCGGCCCCGTCATTCTATGGTACCCATCAGAGGAGGAACAAGTGTCTAGCCACCGAGTGCACACAAACAGACCGGCCATGCCACATCCCCAGAACATGGGGACATCATCGGCATCTGACCTGGCAGCCGGTCCCTCCTCATCACGTATTCCAACTCCCACTATGCCTGCTAAAACTCTCCCGCCTACTGAAAAGCGCCGACTACTAGAGCAGAAATACGATATCCTTAAGAAGCTGGAATTGGTACCATCCAGAATGTCAATCCTGGACACCCTGAGTTTGTCAGCAGATCTCAGGGAGGCTCTTATAGAAGCCGTGGTCAGCCCCCAGGAGTTTCAAGTTGAGATAGATGCCGCCTAGATTTACCAAATGGAGACTGGCCCGACTGAATGCATTGTGGTGATTTGCTTCACCAATCTAGGTGAAGATGACATCATGCAAGTACATATCAAACCACTATATGTTTCTGACAAAATAAATGATGTTGAGATCCGAAAAGTATTTATTGACAACAACACTGATGTAAACCTCCTTCCCTTACGGACACTCCGTATGTTGGGCTATAATGAGGATGACCTAATACCCTCGACCACAACTCTGTTAAGTTACGATAACAGTGAACAAAATCCAATGGGAAAAATCAAGCTAAAACCCAATTTTGGAGACCTTGTGGTTTACTCGGAATTTCTGGTGGTCCAGCAGAATACAAAATTCAATGCCCTTCTTGGAAGGTCGTGGCTCCATAAGCACATGGCCATTCCTTCATATTACCACCAGTGTATCAAGTATTGCGTCATTGGAAAAAGTGGGACATTGCACGCTGACAAGGCCCCTTTCGAGCTCTCCGAGTCACACTACATTGACGCTGGGTTTTATGAGCAAATGAAAAATAAGGCTTTGCTTGATGGTATTTACTAGATACCCACTCTAAATGGTCTAGAAATAGTTCTGGATGACCCCCTCTAGCAGCTTGGAAAAGACTATGTACTTACCATTAACCATGTTGATAGCAGGATTTTGAGTCCGGGCACACACTCAACTATCCTCATGACTTCAGCAATAACGGTCGAGCATAACATTGTGGAAATGACCACTAACCCTCAATTTGGGGACGGATACTTGAGCAGGGATGCCCGTGATGCCTCGCTTCCAGACCCCCAAGAGCCCGGGCTGGAAAATATCCCCCCTTCAGATCAAGAAAATGGGAATATACGATTGGTATAGAGTATGAGGTTTCCAACGTCTGATACCAGTTGTAGGATCGAAATAATGATGTAGATGCTCAATATACAAGGGGGGGGGGGTGAATTGTACACTTTAAAAATTCCCTTAAACAAGGAAACATCTATGTTTAACAAAGTTAAACTAAGAAAATTCAAACACCTCTAACACCAATTGGAAATTGGACCAAGGTATGAAGTTACTAACTTCTTAATTCTACACACTTTCTTGAATCTGGAAAATGATTCCAAAAAACTGGTTCAGGAAATACGGATCCAGAAATTGAAACTTAACCGAAGATTTCAATATGAGACTCTACCTTAAAGCGTATAGAATCTAAATGAATCAGAGTTAATGTGTAAGGAAATATAATACAATTACACTTTCCTTACAATACAAAATTACAGCCGAAAAACAAGTAGTAACACTAAAAGTAACAAGATAAAAGTATTTTAACCCATAGTGAAGGGTATCCAACAACCTTTGATAAAGGTCCCTTGATTTATACTTTCAAGAAATTCTGTCTTACCCACACCAGGGTAATCCCTCGATACGAAGATCAGTGTCTATGTCTTGCTATCCCCACAAGCCCTCAACTTAAAGGTAGTTGGAACCTCTGTCCTCCTCAGCAAGGAAGCCCTCAAACTTCACAGTAGTCGGCACCTCTGTCTTCCTATCCCCGGAAGCCCTCGAATGCAATCACCAACATTTGGAGTCTCACTAAGAAATCTTAATGAGCGGTTCAGTATGTAAAAAGCATGAAAATATTCTCTCTCCAGAATGCACCTTTACAGTGTGAGGTCTCTAGAGTGGACAAATCGTTATTGAGATCTTTCAAATGAGATCCTATTTATAGGCTCGGTTGGAATGGTCGGCTCCCTCCACCAACGGTCATATTTTCCTTATAATTCAGAGGGACCTGTACACGTATCACTAAAACAACGGTTAGTGAGAAACAGAATGGATGACATCGTTTTATAACAAAACATGTGTAACTGAAATCACGACATCGTTTTATAATGAAACAAGTGTAAGTATAAGTAAAACTAGAATTCAGAATGTAAGTAAATAAAGGTTCGGAGTCTATGAAAAATGGAATTCAGAGTCTATAATAAAAAGGATATTTAGATTTTGTTTTATAGGAATTCGGAACCTGAAATATGTAGATGTTCGGAGTCTGAATTTCTAAAGAAATTCAGAGTCTAGTTTCACCAGAGTTCAGAATCTGAACTTACAGCGTTCGAAGTCGAACTAGTAAAAGTTCAGTGACAAACTTCATAAGAGTTCGAAGTCGAACTCATGAATGTTTGGAGTCGAACATCATAAGAGTTTGGAGTTGAACTCATGAAAGTTTAGAGTCAAACATCACAAGAGTTCGGAGTTGAAATCATGAATGTTTAGAGTTGAACTTCATAAGAGTTCGATTCAAACTCATGATTGTTCGGAGTTGAACATCATTAGAGTTCGGAGTCGAACTAGTAAAAGTTCGGAGTCGAACTTCATAAGAGTTTATATACATAATTAGGAGTGGAACTTCATTATAGTTCACATCTAGAATATGGATCCTAAAAACAGAATGCTCCAAATCTTGACATTGTATGATTCCAGGGTTTTGGGTATGAATCCGGTTTCTATACTTAAGAAAAATATTGATATGTATAAGAAAATATAGGTTAGGGTAAATTTCGTTAAAGAAGAAAATTTTCCTTATGGAAGTAAAATATCGATTTTCTTATGTATAAGATGTTTGTGATTTTCAAAACAAGAAGGAATGGAAATGTCATAAGGAGAACCTTATTGACTCAACAATATCCCCCTTTTTGGAAAGCACAAACATCCTTACAAAAAAGAATATAAGGTCTTTGAAAAATTTCATTAGACTTTGAAATTAAAACTTATTTCCCTTTGTTCATGGATGAGAGTGAATACAACTAACTCCCCCTTAGGCATTAAAACTCTAAGAATTGTATTATGAATTTCTAGAGTGGAGTTTTCATAATCATGGGAATGAAAAACATCGTAGTGGGAAACTCCCCCTTACTTTAAGGATACCTTCACTTAGAAAAAAATTTCTTCATTTTAAATTTTTCCTTCTCCTCTTTTTAGTGGTTCTTTTTCCTTCTCCCCCTTAGTAGTAGTACTTTTTCCTTCTCCCCCTATGTGATTTGGAAAAATAATTGAAGGTAATGGAAAAGAAAATATGGTACCTATAACATTAGTATATAACAAGATACAATCAACCAAATTTTCAATTGAGTTGGGAAAAAATTTACAAAGGAAGTCAAATACAACAAAAGATCAGAGTGGATTTATTTTTCTTCATTTTCCTTTTGGGATCAGCTTCTTCAACAAGTATTTGAGCTTCTTAAAATCCCTTTGGTCTTCCTCATCTTGCCTCTCTATGGATTTTATCATTTCTTCACGGGCTTTCAAAGCCTTTTTCTGGGCCTTCATGGACTCTTGCTGCATCTTCACCAGCTCATCTTGCTTTACCAGTCTTTTCTCAAGCTCAATATGAAGATTTCTATCTGTTGTAAAATTTTGAGCAAGAGCGTTAGTCATATAATTCAGTTCCTTAAATTGTTGAATATGAGAACTTTGCTCAAGGATCATCTCATCCTGATGATCCTTAATCTTGTTATCCTCTGTTTCAAAATCATCATTCACCTCATTCTTGAAAATTATTATACACAGCCATGTCTTATTCAACATTCTTAGACCACAATGTTATTTTTCTACAAGACTTCCGGTGTACATCATAGTTGATAATAAAAATTCTATGGTCGGCCTCAATCTTTATTAAATTATCCATGACCATGGATAAGGCTTCTGATTTCTGATTCAAAGAATACTGCATCTTCTAGCATCTGGAGTCTATGGTGGGGAAAATTGGAATGGTGTCCACTAACTTTTTCAGAGATTCAACCACAAAATCGTGAGCATGTGATGATGACTCCAAATCCGATAATTTTATTAGAGAATGTTCTTCTTCAACTTGGGCCAATTTTATTTTAGAACAACCACCCACCTCCTTCTTCCTGAAAATCTCTTTTGTTGATGTATCCATCAGAACATGCTTCCCCTTGTCACCTTTTAGAATGGGTTGTTCATCTGGAGATTCTTCCTCACTTTTTGATAACTGAACAATCAGATCTTCATCTGGTTTCTTCTTTTCTTCCCCTTCTTCAAGGAAATTATTTTCTTAATATTCTACCTCATCATACAGAACAATTTCCTTCTCTTCCTCTTGATCATCAATATACTTCTCACTTTCTTTCTCAGCTGTCTTTTCTGGAGTGGGTAATTTTATAGATTCTGCTTTTTCTTGATACTCTTCTACTGGTTTTATCATATCATCAAGATCATCACTTTCTTCTTCTTCTTCTTCTTCTTCTTCTTCTTGAACAACCACTTCATGTTATTTTTCAGCAGCTTCTTTTTCTACCTATTTAACTACCTATTTACCCTTGGATTTTTCTAGAGTTACAATGTTATTTGCTGAAGTCTCTAGTAAAGAAGGTTGAACATCAAAAGATTCCAGAATGGGAATTTTATCAGAAGCTATTTCAGTATCTCTTAACAGATATTTCACCACTTCAGCTTCAGAAAACTTCCTTTTCAACTTCTTTTCTTTTTCCTTCTTTTCTAATTCATCTGCAACTTTTTATTTTAAGGCCTTAGCCTCTGCAGGGTCCAATCTGAACTATGGATCCCCTTCTTTCCGCTTCTCCTTGTAATCCCTCCACTTGGCTGCCACTTCATCTGTATATGTTTTCTGCTTCTTCGTCTTGGGGGCGTAGACTGAGTTTCCTTAGCTTTGAGTGTTTTGTCTTCAGCATCCACTTCCATAAGCTTTCTCTTCTTCCTTTCCTTTTTAGATGGTTCTGGAGTTTTTGAATCTTTCTAAGATACCTCAGCCTCTTCCACAGATAAAGGATAGAATTCTCCGAATTCACTAGAAAAACCCATCTTCAACCTCTTCAATGTATCTTCACTAACAAGCATAAGCATACAATTCCAAAATTTTGACTTCAATGAATGTTTGAAAGACTCTAAGAATCAAACTATATTCTTTGATAGTAAATCAAGGTACATAATGATTTTGGCACTCAAGGTACCTTTTATTATATTCATAATCGTAATCAAGAGATTCCTCATCAAATTTATCTTCCTTAGATTTAGCAGGAATTCTAGGACATAGATGTCACTCTTCTTCAGATTATCCTTGCCACCTCTTCTTGGTACGAGAAAACCAAGTACCCAAAACTATAGAATCTGATTATTCAGAGTGAGATGAGAAATCTTAGCCATCTTAGAATCTTTAAGTCCAATACATTTCAATTCAGTCACCTTGTTGAAGCTTCCTTGCTCATCCGAAAGCTTATGTGAGAAAAATTCAGCTTAACATTCATACGATAAACCCACCAAGCTTGCAGCCTTGGTATAGGATAACTTGTATGTCTTACCATAAGAATTAAAAGAAAAAATCTCTCTTCCATCTTCCTGTTGGAAGGAAACAGACTCGTAGAACTTGATAAGTAAGTTTGTATAAACCGGATCCTGTTTCTCTAACGTATACAAGCAAACATCTTCCCATCCATTCAATCTGATATTCTTGTTTATAATAGAATCAAACTTGTAAAAATCAGGATGCACTAACCTTTACCTAAATATTATCCACTTTGATATTGGCTTTGTAGTTGACATATCCTGAGATGTAGCTTCAACAGAAAATTGGAGTAGAGTGTTCTGGAAGATTCAGAACGGCTTTGTCAAAGACCAGAACGGTCCTTAAGAAGAGAGTCAGGGCTTCGAGACACGAATGCTTTGAAAAACCGATGTGGGAAGACTCTTAGGGTCCCATTTATATAGGTGAAGGAGGTGAACTTTGGTATTCCAGAAACCGTATAACGATTGAAAATCCATCTAATCTGATCTGACGGTTGACAACATTCCCGCAAGGAAAACATGACTCCGATCTTTTGAGGTTTTAAGAAAAACATTTGCATTTAATGAAAACTAGAATCCGAATAATTTTAAAACTCATAGGAAAATAACAGCAAGGATAATATGACTACAAAAATTTAATTAAAGAAATCATACCTTTTGGATTGGAAAGAATGATTGTTCGTAATTTGTAATATTCTTCTTAAAAAACAACTCATTACGAAAAATCCTCATTACCAATCTTTATTACGAAAATTCTCATTATGGAAAATTCATTACGAAAGTTCTCATTATAGAAAATTCATTAAGAAAGTTCTCATTACGGAAAATTCATTACGAAAATTCTCATTATGAGAATTTCCATTCCGAGAATATCCATTCCGAGAATTTCCATTCCAAGAATTTCCATTCTGAGAATTTTTAAAAACATGTTACGAAAAATTTTAGTTACAAAAGTTTAAAAATAAAACTGTCAAAGAAATTTTTTGTTAAACTAACACACAAATGTACTCCCCCTATGAAAAGGAGTTTATTACTATTAGGAGAATTGTTTAATAAAGAAGTTAATGGAGAAGGATTACCTCACAGTTATCATTCTTAACTTCTGTTTAATGTATTCAAATCTATTTGAGGGTAATAATTTTTGAAAATATCTTCATTTTGATCTTGCATTCTGATAAACTGAAGAATGATATCTCATTTTAGTGTGTGATCCCTAAGAAAGTGATGTCTAATATCTATGTGCTTTGCATGTGAGTGATGTGCAGAGTTTTTACTAAGGGCAGCGACACTTGTGTTATCACACAAAATTTGAGTCTTAGTAAAACTCAAGCCATAATCTGTGAGTGTGTGTTGCATCCACAACACTTGATCACAACAACTTCCAACTGCAACATATTCAGCTTCAGCAGTGGAGAGTGCTATTGAGTGTTTCTTCTTGAACAACCAAGAAACTAATGAATCTCTTAACAAATGAAAATTTATGTATGTACTCTTTCTATCCATTCTACAACCACTAAATTCAGCATCTGAAAAGATTTTTAAAACAAAATCATTTCCACAAGTATAAAATAATCATATATCCATGGTTCCCTTTAGGTAGGGAAAAATTCATTTCACTGCCTTTAAGTGAGATTCCTTAGGATTGGATTGATATCTTGCATATAAGAATACAGAAAAAATTAAGTCTGGATGACTATATGTTAAGTATAGTAGACTTCCTATCATATCTCTAGAAGATTTTTGATCTATTGGTTTTCCAGCTTAATCAAGATCTAAAGATTTTGAGGTATAGATGGGAGTACTTATACTCTTAGTGTTGTCATATCCATAATTTTTAAGAGGATATTTAATATAATTTTGTTGAGATATATAGGTTCCTTCTGGTCTTTGAGAAATTTTAAAACCAAGGAAAAAATTTAACTCACACATCATACTCATTTCGAAATCATACATCATTAGAATTGCAAAAGAGTCAGTTAAAGATTGGTGAGTTGAACCAAATATGATGTCATCAACATAAATTTAAACAATCAAAACATTTTTCTTATCTTTATTTATAGAAAGGGTTGGATTTTAATTTCCCTTAACAAAGTTATTTTGAATCAAAAATCATGTAAGTCTATCATACCAGGATCGTGGGGCTTGTTTAAGGAGATAGAAAGCTTTGGTTAGTCTGAAAACATGATCAGGATGTTTTGTATCTTCAAAGCCAAGAGGTTGTTCAACAAAAACTTCCTCTTGAACATAACCGTTAAGAAAAACACATTTCACATCCATTTGAAAAAGTTTAAAATTGAAGAATGCTACAAAGGCAAGTAAGAGACGAATAGATTCAAGTCTAGATACTGGAGTATAGGTTTCTTTATAGTCTATTCCCTCTTGCTGATTATAGCCTTTAGCAACTAGTCTAGATTTATTTCTTATAATGACTCCATTTTCATCACACTTGTTTCTAAAGACCCACTTTACTCCAATAACATAAGTTTCCTTAGGTCTTTCAACCAAGGTCTAGACTTTATTCCTTTCGAATTCATTTAGTTCATCTTGCATGACTTTAATCCAATCATCATCACCTAAAGCTTCATCACTGCTTTTTGGTTCTAATTGGAAATGAAATGCTAGATTTTCTACTTCATTCTTCAATGAACTTCTAGTCCTTACAGGTTGATTGACATCACCAATGATACTATCACTGGGATGATTCTTAAGAAACGCCTTCTTTGGGTTTTGCAAAACCTGTTCATCAACATAGTGTAAAAAGTCTTCTGGGGTAAATGTTTCAGAAGTATCTTCTTGAACAATTTCCTTATCAGAAGGATCTTCTATCAAAGGTTGATAACCAGTTTTTGAAAACACATATGAGGATGTAGGTTGGGATGGTTTAAAAAAAGGGTCAGATTCATCATATTTTACATGCACAGTTTCCTCAATAGTACAAGTGTTTTTATTGAAAACTCTATAAGCCTTAGAAGTTGTGGAGTAGCCTAAGAAAATTACTTCATCAGATTTTGGTGCGAATTTGGGTAGATTATCTTTAGTATTCAGGATGAATACCTTGAAACCAAAAACCATTAAGTATGAAAGTCTAGGTTTTCTACCATTCCATAACTCATAAAGAGTTTTATTAAGAAAATGTCTAATCAAAACTAGATTTATAGTATAACAAGTAGTACTTACAGCTTCATCCCAAAAATGTCTACCTATCGAATATTCACTCAACATGGTTCTAGTTATCTCTTGAATAATTATATATCATCTTTCTACTACACCATTCTGTTGACGAGTTCTAGGTGCTGAAAATTTGTGAGTAATACCCTCTCTACAATAAAAAGTTTCAAAATCAAGAATTTTGAAATTCTCCTCCATGATCACTATGAATAATTTTCAGTGGAAGTTTTTTCTCATTTATAACTTGGTCTCTAAAACTTTTGAAATAAGAAAAAGCTTTAGACTTTTTTCTAGAAAATAGACCCATGTAAATCTAGTTTAATCATCAAATAGAACAAACACATAGTATTTTCCTCCAATGCTTCCAGTTTTTGTTGGACCAAAAAGATCCATGTGCACTAACTGTAATGCATCAGTTGTTTAGACTTCCCCGAATTATTTAAAACTAGATTTATATTTCTTTACATATTGACAAGGATCAAAAACATTAGAAGAATCAAATATATGCTCCGGTATATCCTTAAATAGTTTCTTCTTAGATAGTTTACATAAGTTCCTAAGGTTACAGTGACCTAGTCTTCTATTCCATAACCAAGAATAAACTACCATTGCACTAAGGAAAGGTAAATCATGGATCCTAAGGTCTTTTAAGTTTAATGTGTAAACATTATCTTTCCTGTTGGCATAAAGAATAAACTCATCCTTGGAATTGTGTACTTAGAACTTATCATTCCTAAAATTCACAAGGTATCCTCCATCACATAACCGACTTATGATAATGAGGTTGTGCTTAAGACCCTTAACAAATAAAACATTTTAAATCAAATTTTTACCAGGAAGAACAATATTACCTATACCAACAATTTCCCCCTGGTCATTATCTCCGAATGTTACTTTTCCTCCTTTCGTCTTTATAATCTTTTCAAAATAGCTTTTGTTACCATTCAGGTTCCGGGAACATCCACTATCCATGTACCATGTATTATTGTTGGTACTTCCTTTACCTTCCTAAAAACAAGAAAAGAGTTAGACTTTCGGAATCCAAAGTTGTTTGGATCTGAGATTTTCAGATAATTTTTTTTGGAACCCACATTTTCTTAGAAAAACAAGATTTATGGAACCCTAAAGACTGGGTTTTGTTTAAAGAAAAATTCTTTGCCCAGTGATCGCCACATTGACACTTGATACAATATGGGGCACTTTGAGGAATAAAATAATTGTTACTAAAAATTGGTTTTTCATGGGTATAACCAAATCCAGATTTGTTTCTTAAAGCTCATATTTGTGAATACATTTTATCAAAATTTTCTTTACCATGAGTAAATTTTTATAAACAGTTATTTAAGGCAAAAATTTCAGACTTGAGTATTATAAACAAGTTGTTATCTTCAAAATAATTATGTTTGGAAATAGATCTAGGCTCAAAAACACTTTTCTTAGAGATTACTTTTTCTATATCTTTAGAAAGTTTATTTTTCTCAGAAAATTACTTCCTCATGATTTTTTTAAATACTTATAAAATCATCATTTTTCTTATCAAGTTATTTAGAAAGATATGATATTTCTTTTGTGGGAATAGTATTCCTATAGTTTCCCTTATCAATATTTTTATTGAGTTTAGAATTCTCAATCTCAAGAAGTTCAGAAAACCTAGAAACTTCTTCATAGGTAGGTAAAGTAATTTCTTCATCAGAAGAGGATTCTTCATCTAATGAATTATAATATTTAATATCATTAGAATTTTAGGAAACATTGCTCAATGATTCAACATTGTGTACCTTAGCCATGAAGCAATGATTGTTAATAGGTAATCCGGCTATAAGACCAAGATTCTTTTTTCCTGATGATTCATAATCAGAAGATTCATCTGAAGATTCACCACTACTTGCACTCCAGGTGTCATTATCTTTCAGAACATTCTTAGCTTTGGCTTTATAATACTTCTTTTGGTTCTTTTCAGACTGCCTTTCTTTCCTTTCTTTCTTTTTGATAAAAGGGTAATCCGGTCTAATATGTCCCGCTCTCTTGCATTCATAACAAGTAACTTCTCCATTTTTCCTATCTTTCCTTTCCTTTTTCTTATACTTGGATTCAAAATTTCTCTGACCAGCTATCTTGTTCATCCTTCAAGCAATATTTTCTAACTCATTCTATGAGACTTCACTATCACTATATTCGGATTGGATAATAACCTTAATAGACTTGGATCTAGTTACTCTCTCAGGAGTCTTAGCTTTCAAATGATTTGATATTGTTGTAAAAGCAACTGTACCATTTCCATTCTCCTTTTTGATGTTGTCATCATCTCTCTTCATTCTTGTTTCAAGTTGAAGAAGAGTTCCAAATATCTCATCTAACGAAATTTGAGTGACCTTCCTATTCACATAAATGGTTGTCCTCTTTGATTCCCACTCATTGGGCATAATATCAAATATCTTATCCACAAGAGCTTCATCATCCAGAACATTCTCTCCCATAGATTGTAGACTGTTGACAATTTTCATAAACCTCTATTGTACTTTACAAATGGGTTCACCATAAGGAAAGTTAAAACCATGATACTCAGCTCTCAACATAGCTCTTCTTGTATCTATCACTTTAGATGTACCAAAATGTGTGACTTTAAGTTTCTTCCATATACAGATAGTTGTTTCAAATGAAGAAATTTGGATATATATATTCCTAGTCATTAAACAAAGTAGAGTATTGTGTACCTTATAGTTTAATTGATAGTCATGCTTCTCTTGGTCTTTGAAAGAACTTACTTCTTTATCAATAATTTTATAACCTCCAGTAAGCATAACGAAATTTTCTACTCCAGTATTGATAACGGAAGTCATCATTCGATCTCTCCAATACTCATAATCATTACCATCAAAAATTGGTGGTCTTGAAGGATTTATCTTGTAAATAGATCCAACATTTAATCCTTCCATATCTATGAAAAACTTTGGCAACCAAACTTGTTTGTAGGAAAAGTTTTTAATCACAAATTTCAGAGTGAACAGATTTGGAATGAACAAGTTTGGAATAAAAAAGTTCGGAACAAAACTATCTTTCTAAGAACGGATGATGAACAATGAAAAAGTGAGAAAGAAAAACTTATATGTGAGTATAAGTATTTCAGAGACCTTCTCTGATACCAATTGTAAGATTGGTATAGAGTATGAGGTTTCCAACCTCTGATACCAATTGTAGGATCGAAATAATGATGTAGATGCTCAATATACAAGAGGGGGTGAATTGTACACATTAAAAATTTCCTTAAACAAGGAAAGATCTAATTTTAACAAAGTTAAACTAAGAAAATTCACAACACATCTAACACCAATTGGAAATTGGAACAGGGTATGAAGTTACAAACTTCTAATTCTACACACATGCTTGAATCTGGAAAATAATTCCAAAATATTATTTCCAAAAATATGGATCCGGAAATTGAAACTTAACCGAATTATAAAATATGAGACTCTAGCTTAAAGCGTATAGAATCTAAATGAATCAGAGTTAATGTGTAAGGAAATATAAGACAATTACACTTTCCTTACAATACACAATTACAATGGAAGAACTAGTAGTAACCCGACAAGTAACAAGATAAAAGTATTTTAACCCAAAGTGAAGGGTATCCAACAACCTTGGATAAAGGTCCCTTGATTTATACTTTCAAGAAAGTCTATATTTTACACACTAGGGTAATCCCTCGATATGAAGATCAGTGTGTCTTTCTTGCTATCCCCGCAAGCCCTCAACTTCTAGGTAGTTGGAACCTCTGTCTTCCTTAGCAAGGAAGCCCTTGAACTTCAAGGTAGTCGGAACCTCTGTCTTCCTATCCCCGGAAGCCCTCGAATGCAATCACCAACATTTGTAGTCGCACTAAGAAATCTGAACAAGCAGTTCAGTATGCACAAAGCATGAAAGTATTCTCTCTCTAGAAATCACATTAACAGCGTGTGGTCTCTAGAGTGATCAACTCATTATTGAGATCTTTCAAATGAGCTCCTATTTATAGGCTCGGTTGGAATGGTCGGCTCCCCCCTCCAATAGTCAAATTTTCCTTAAAATTCGGAGGGACCTGTTCACATTTCACTAAACCAACGGTTAGTTAGAAACATAATGGACGACATCGTTTTATAACAAAACATGTGTAACTGAAAGCACGACATTGTTTTAAAATGAAACGAGTGTAAGTATAAGTAAAACTAGAATTCACAATGTAAGTAAATAAAAGTTCGGATTCTAACCAAAATGGAATTCGGGGTCTATAATAAAAATGATATTTGGATTCTATTTTATAGGAATTTGGAACCTGAAATCTTTGGAAGTACAGAGTCTGAATTTCTAAATAAATTTAGAGTCTGGTTTCACTAGAGTTCAGAATCTGAACTTACAGAGTTCAAAGTCGAACAAGTAAAAGTTTGGAGTCGAACTTCATAAGAGTTCAGAGATGAATTCATGAAAGATCGGAGTCGAACTTCATAAGAGTTCAGAGTCGAACTCATGAAAGTTCGGAGTTGAACTTCATAAGAGTTCGGAGTCGAACTCATGAAAGTTCGGAGTCGAACTTCATAAGAGTTTGGAGTCGAACTCATGAATGTTCGGAGTCTAACTTCATAATAGTTCGGAGTCAAACTAGTAAAATTTCGGAGCTGAACTAGTAAAAGTTTGGAGTCGAACTTCATAAGGGTTTGGAGTCGAACTAGTAAAAGTTCGGAGTTGAACTTCATAAGAGTTCATATCCAGAATTCGGAGTGGAACTTCATTATAGTTCACATCCAGAATTCGAATCCTAAAAACAGAATGCTCCAATTATTGAAATTATATGATTCTGAGGTTTTGGGTATGAATCTAGTTGTTTTACTTAAGAAAAATATTAATATGTATAAGAAAATCTAGGTTAGCGTTAATTTCCTTAAAGAATAAAATTTTCCTTATAGAATTAAAATATCAACTTTCTCAAGTATAAGATGTTTGTGATTTTCAAAACAAGAAAGAATGGAACAGTCATAAGGAGAACCTTATTGACACAACAGAGAATATGGGGGAAGAGGAGGAGGAAGATATCAGAGATGCACCTTCCACATTTGAGGAAGGTATCTCCACCACTACGGAAGAGCTCATGGAAATAAACATAGGTACCGAGGAAGACCCGAGGACCACTCTCATTAGTACAACCATGTCTCTTGAGTAGCACGAGGTATATACCTCTTTCCTGAGAAAACCATGGGATGTTTTTTCCTGAAATTACATAGAAATGTTGGGACTCGATCCCGAAGTGGCGACGCACCACTTAGGTCTGCCAGAAGACCACTGAGGCTATAAACAGGCCACCAGAAGGACGCACCCCTCACATGCTGCCAAAATAGAGGTTGAAGTCGGTAATCTTATTAAAGTGTTCTTCATTCGTGAGGTCCAATACCCCATCTAGTTGGCCAAAATTGACCCCATCAAGAAAAGGAACAGACAAATCCGCATCTGCATCGATTTAAGATGTCTCAATCAGCACTGCCCGAATGATGATTTCTCAGTCCCGATTACTGAATTATTAATTGACGCAACGACTAGGTATGAGGCTCTATCCTCCATGGATGATTATTTGGGTATAATAAAATCAGTAAGGCCTGAGAAGACGAAGAATCCACTGCCTTTAGATCCCTTCATGGAATATTCTGTTGTAGGGTCATGCCCTTTGTTCTCAAGAACACTGGCGCCACAAATCAATGTGTCAGGAAATGTATCTTTAAATCATTCCTGGGGATATTCGTAGAATTCTATGTGGATGATTTTGTGGTCAAATCAAGACAACACTCAGATAACCTGTCATACCTTGAAACAGTCTTCAACAATCTTCGACAACATATCCTGAAGATGAATCCCTTGAAATGCACCTTCAGGGTTACATCAGGGAAATTCCTTGGCTTCGTCGTACGCCATTGTGGCATCGAAGTCGAACTTGAAAAGAGAAAGGCTATCCTTGGCCTACCACCTCCCCACAATCTCACTGAGTTGAGAGGATTCCATGGGCACCTGGCCAACATCAGGCGATTCATAGCCAACGTGGCGGGAAAATGTTTTCCCTTCACCAGGTTAATGAAAAAGGGGGTTACGTACCAATGGATGGATGATTTCCAAGAGGCATTCGATAGCCTAAATAAGTGCCTATTAAGTCCGCCTATGATCATGCACCTGTTTGAAGGAAGACCTCTTATCTTATATGAGACGACCCTAGAGCGGTCACTGGGATCCTTCCTCACACAGAAAAATGACATAGGTAGCGAAAACAGTCTCTATTACCTCAGTCGAACCATGATCGACGTTGAAACTAGATACTCAATCATCGAAAAGTGTTTTTTGGCCTTGGTCTTCATAGTTCAAAAATTGAGACATTATCTACAGAATCATAAAGTCCATTTGTTCTCGCAGAGTAACCCGCTCATGTACATCCTCAACTGGCCAATGCTGACCGGGCACCTATCCCGATGGGCAGTCATCCTGCAACAGTTTGACATCCGATTTGTGCACTAAAAAGCCATCAAAGACTATGAGTTAGCAGATTTTCTGGTAGAGCACCCCTCGACATGGACAACCACACATGACATCGAGTTCCCTGATGAATACATATTTTTGGTTCAAGAGGATCTCCCAACATAGGAAATGTACTTTGATGGCGCATCCCGAATCCCGACAGGGAAAAGGATGGAGGATCCCAAATTTAACATGGTGGGATTGGGGATAATACCCATGTCCCAAGAAAAGGAATTCTTGCTATATTCCTTCCTCATATCAAAAGGATATATGTACAATGAGGCGGAGAATCAAGCCCTCATTCCAGGCCTGGAGCTATCACTCCAGGCGCAAGTACAACATCTTAAGGTAAAAGGTGACTCGGAACTGGTCATCAAGCAAGTCAATAGTGACTATGATATTAAAAAGGTGGAGCGGATTCCCCTATATGACCATGTTTGAGGGTTAATGGCGAAATTCTCCACAGAACCAATGTTGACCAATATTCCTAGGTCTCAGAATGCCCAGGCCGATGCATTAGCCAACGCGGCCACAAACCTAGTTGACCTAGACCAGGATGAAACAATTATCAGTATTTCCCATCATCGAATGGTCTTGCCGTTTGTTCGGACTAAGAAATAAGAAATCATCGAATTCAGTCTTGTCCCTAAGCCATGCTCTCTTTCCACCGGCTGGATGACCGCTATAGAAAACTACCTTCAAAGGGGAGAACTTCTATCAGACAGGGCTGAACGAGAGAAAATACGGAGAAGGTCAATTAAAATTGTCCTATATGGTGGCACGAGTTAGCAAGATGTCCTCTACAAACGAGGCCTCGATGGAGTCCTCCTCAGATGCATTGATGGATAATAAACTGATGTCGTCATGACTGAAGTGCATGCTGGAGTATGTGGGGCACACCAGTCAGGGTATAAGCTTTCCCATCAGGTTCGAAGGCTCAGGTACTATTGGCCCACCATGGCATGAGATTGCGAGCACTTCACCGCAAAATTCCACACATGCCATATTCATTCCAACTTCATACACCAAATCCCGATGTTAATTCATCAGGCTAATTACTCCTGGCCATTTTCCATCTGGGGAATGAACATCGTGGGACCATATCCTCCTGCCACGGCCAAACAATTGAAGTATATCCTCATAGCAACTAACTTCTCTTCCAAATGGGATGAAGCTGTACCCCTCAGGGATGTTGGGGAAAAAACATTGTCAGGTTTTTGAAAACCAATATCATCACCAGATTTGGCATCCCTCATAGTATATTGATCGATAACGACACCAAATTCCGCTCTGGTGAATTTGAGTAACTGTACCAAGAATATAGTATCAAGGATAACCACTCATCGCACTACCATGCAGCGGCCTACAGACAGATAGAGGCTTTCAACAAGACCATTTCCAACATTCTCTAGAAAATGGTGAACAAAGACAAGAAATCATGGCCGAATAAACTCCTTCATGCCTTGTGGGATTATCGAACCATGATCTACACCGCTAATCAGGCTACTCCATACTCATTAGTATGCGGAAAAGAAGCATTATTTTCCATTGTGCTCCAATTTCCCTCACCCTGTGTTGCCATTTGTGATCATTTATCCAATGATGAGAAATCAGAAAAATGGCTAGGTGAATTAGAACAGCTAGATAAGAAACGTTTACACACTTTCCACCATCTAGAGGTATATCAGAATCGGATGGCACGAGCCTTCAATAAAAAGGTTCATCTTCGATCATTCATGGAAGGAGAATTGGTGTTGGCCCTTCAGACCCCGATGATACCCGGAGAGAAACCTACAAAGCTGGAGCCCATGTGGGAGGGACCATATGTTATACACAAGGTCTACTCCAATGGAGTGTATGCCTTGATCTACATGGACGGGAAATTCACTACCGCTCCTACAAATGCAAGATTTCTGGAGAAGTATTATGAATAATCAAAAGCAGTTATCATCCGAGATGCCGGACGCTAAACTACCAAGAAACCATCGTCTGAGCTGCAAGATGTTAAACTGCCAAGCCCTAATGGTCCATACTCTATGACACTAAACTGAGAGTATTTCGTCCTCACAACATGATGTTAAACTGCATGGATTTCAGAGAACAATGTATGACCTGATTCTTGCCTTCACAGGATACGTAGCGACGCCAGGGTTCCCCTGGCCCAGCCACCCCCAAATGGAATAAAGAAAGAGAACAAATGACCTCTTCCCCCGTGTATGGACCAGACCTACACGGGGTGTATCATCCTCTAGAGAACTATTTATGGCTTGATTATTGACATCTCAAGATACGTAGCGACACCATGATTATGTATCCTGGCCCAGCCACCCCTAAATAAAGTTAAAAATTCCCCTTTTCCCCCATGTACGGATCAACCCTGCACGGGGTGTATTCCTTGTGCTTATCGCATTACATTAAACTGCACAGATAAGAAGGATTGAAAATTCCATTTTCCCCTGTGTGCAGACCAGACCTACATGGGGTGTATTATCATCTAAAGAACTATGTACAACTTGATTACTTCCCTCTCAGGATACGTAGTGATGCCCAAATTCCACATCCTCCTCCAGCCACCCCAAATAAAGCTAAAAATACCCCCTTTCCCCTTGTACGGACCAGACCAGCATGAGTTGTATTCCTTAAAAAAACTATGTGAGGCTTCATTCCTGCCCTCTTAGGATACGTAGTGATGCCAGAATCTTACCACCCGGCCTAGTTTCCAATAAAATAAGATATAGGTATGTATACCCCTCTTCCTTACCGCATAATGTTAAACTACAGGGAATCCCCTTTTCATGTCAGTTCACATTCGTCCTCACCGTGTGATGTTAAACTGCACGGACTTCATCACAAATCACCCAAGATATATGATGAAATGAGAAGGGAATACTCCTTGTGCATTTGGATTAATCCTTTCCAAACATCAGACTCCATGACCCGGATAATTGCGGATCTTCTTAACTATTCATGGCCATCAGAAGTGGGAAGTTATCGACCCGTGGACACCTTTGAAAGACTATGCATACCATGCCCTCAGCGAATCTGCATATTGATAGCCTCTGGCCCATCTACCAAAGGAACGATATCCTCTGGTGTCACTCTTCCAATCTCTGTACGCTTACCGGCCACATGGCCCCCATATCAGATCTCCCGATCCAAAAATTTATGGAGCAGTGGTTTACAAGTTCATTCCCCTCTCACATACAAAAGTTTCCAGGGTATCCCTACCTGGTCAGCCTATGTTTCCTCCCATGATTTTTATGATGATATGCATCTACAAACATCAAGTCAGGGCTAGACTACTTTGACTCGATGGGAAATTGTGGTGAATATGTTTCTTGTATGCTTGGACACCCTTATCCCCATATGACAAAGTCTGTACTATGAGCAATCCCAGATCCCCATAATCATCAATGGCCCTTGGAAGTGGAATGTATTCAACTTGTGGACACCTTTGTATGACTATGTATACCATTCCCTCAGCGGCTATTCATATTGATATCCCCTGGACCGTCGACCAAAGGAATGATTTCCTCGGGCGTTACTCTCCCTAGCCCCGTACGCTTATCGGCCTCAGATCCCCCATACCATACCTCACAATCCATAAAACCCTAGAGTTATTGTGTACACCCTCATTCCCTCACACTTGTTCAAAGTATAACAGAGCCTCCTAACTCATTTTCCATCCAGGTAATTGTAGCAATAGTCACCCAATGGTTCGAACTCTACGACCGTTAAACTAAGAGTACTTTTTTCCTTACCGCACGACGTTAAAATGCATGTTGTAAAGGTGTACCCCATTGGAAAGATAAATCCGCATGGTGAACTATTTGTGTTTTAATATCAATCAGGGATGAACATCCCCAACATGTCCTTATTTTTCCTTACCAAATGACCGACTTTGTGTCCGGGACAATTTTGGATCCTCATAATCATTCATGGCCATCGGAAGTGGAAATTCATCGACCCGTGGACACCTTTGTATGACTATTAATACCATTCCCTCAGCAGCTCTTCATATTGATAGCCCCTGGACCATCTTCAAAAGGCATGATTTACTCAGGCGATGCTCTTCCTAGCCCCGTACGCTTACCGGCCTCAGAGACCCCGTATCATCTCTCCAAATCCAAGAAGTCTTGGAACCACGATTTACACCATCAACCCGTCTCCATGTCTTGGAAATGCCGAGATGTTAAAGACTAGTTACATTCTGATCAAGAGTGGCCTTTGCAACTATGTCCTCACCGTATGATGATTAAAACTACATGGATCATGTCTTAGCCTCTTGGCGTGAACCTACAAAGACCAAGCATTAAAAATACAGGGAAATGCCTCCAATTTGAAGCATTTTCACAGGTTTAAAAATTCCCCCTGTCCTCACTGCACGACGTTAAACTTCACAACACCTTCAAAAAGGCTCCCCGTCCACACCGCATGAGGTTAAACTGTATGGGATTTAAAATTCCTCATGTCCTTTCTATATTACATTAAACTACATAGTCAAACCTGTCATGGGTTCAGTCAGGAATAGAGGATTTCCTCCTACCCTTAGTTTATTGGATTGACCTGCACAAACCACTATCTCACACCAGCATGAGAAGGGCTGACTTCACCCATTCCATATAATTTTAGACTAGATGTTTCCCCCATATCCAGGCACCCTCTCCTCATAAATCACACTATGTACCCATAAAGAGCCGACCCTTGTAAGCCACCCCCGGTGGTCTCGAATATCAACATCCCTAATGTTTCCCAGATATCGAGAGAATACAATCATTGATCTAAGGACCCCTTTGCATGACTATGCATACCATACCCTCAGCAGCTCTGCATATTGATCGCCCCTGACCCTTTTACCAAAGGCAATATTTCTTTAGGCAATGCTTCTCGATGTATGTCACTGGGCCTCTGAGCACCCATATCCATCCCAGGATTCATAAACCCTCTAAGATACAGTTTACCAACCTCTTTCCCAACCCTGCCTGAATACACTGGAATGTCTTTGACAAGATTACCGAGAACCGGGAGAAACCGTTCCATTTTAAAGAATATTCCAGCTGCATGACTTTAAACTACTCCAAGACCCAACCATCCTTTATGCTAACTAAATGCATACGACATGGACCCTGCATCCACACTCCTAATTAATACAGATGGTCCCAAACCCTTTTATACGTCACACACCCTTCCAAGAAACCCATGGTGGTTTTACATTTTTCCAAGCCACCCATGGTGGTTTCTATAAGTCGGACATCCAAGGAGTCCTCAGGACATCAGAAATGTACAGTAATTGATTTAAGGAATCCTTTGCACAACTATGTATACCATGCCCTTAGCGGCTATGCATGTTGATCACCCCTGGCCTATCTAACAAAGGAAATCCTTCCTTAGGTGATGCTTTTCCTACCTCTGCATGACTATATGGCTCCCAGGACTTGAGACATGCCCTACATGTTGCTCAAATCTAAACATGTTCCCGCCACATGAATCAGATTGGTATTGAGACATATTTTAATCAACCAAACCTTGTCGGGGACCTCTCCCCATCATATCTAGTCAAATCTGTTCGACCTATAACATCATTAACGATAGTCCTATCGGCGGGACTTTAAACCGCTCTCAAAAAAGGAAAAAAGCCCATTAGGCCGAAAACCCAAAAAGGGAAACCTAAGTAAAAGCCATGCTATACCTGTTGGGACCACACTAAATGGGCCTAGATAAAATGAGTGTATTGATTGAAAAGAACAAAATTTTAAGGGTGTTTCTACAAAACCTTAGAAGTAGTCAAACTATGTTCGCTGGATCCCATGGTCCAGGAAAAAATTAGAGCTTGTTTCTACACTATTATTTCCATGAACTATGATTAATTCTAATTCAGTGAGTTGTTATTTATACCATAGTCATGCCAATAACCATCGAATTTTACAGCAAGGGGATATTGACAACAGATTGTATTCTATTTTGAAAAAAAAAGAGGATGTCCACAAGTCAGAATCACTCCTTTGCTGCAACAAAAGAGGTAAAACAGAATGTACAGAAATATCTCCAATGATCACAAATAGCCTGGATCACTCTCTCCATCGGATAGGAAACCGTGTGGTGAAGGTTATTTCATGTTTGCTCAAGCATGGCCTTCTCCCTGGCCTCAACTTCGGCCACCGAACGAGAATGCCCCACAATCGTTTTGAGATCATTGATCACTTTCCTGGTATCTTCGAGGTCACCAGTAAAAGATGACAACAGATCCATCAACATCACTGCTCGAGCATCGTATTCATGAATTTTAGTAGATAGGGTGGTCTCTTGATCTTGAGAGCTCACCTCTAGTGCAATCAACTGAGGGAGCTTCATCATATATTTCTCAAAGGCCCAGGTCCCGTAATTAAGAAGCATCGAGGTGAGAAAATTTTTGTTCACTAGCGGCAACCTCCCCATGGGAAATGACGACCTGACGGGAAAGAAGAGGAAGTTGTCGATAGTCAAACCCACCTGACCAAAATCCTAGGAAGACTTGCTGAAGGGCTTCAGTTTTAGTCACCATTTTAGTCAGAGGAGTTTCAGAAAAAATCTCATAGATCTGGGGCTAGGCCCGTCTTCGC
The DNA here is from genome assembly GCA_963277665.1 of Viscum album. NCBI lineage: Eukaryota > Viridiplantae > Streptophyta > Magnoliopsida > Santalales > Viscaceae > Viscum > Viscum album. The sequence goes on from OY728119.1 coordinate 2,130,776,581, forward strand.
ACTGCTCGGTGGTCTGCTATGACACGAGGGTCTTTGGTATCATCGATAGATAGCACATGAATGATGTCTGGGATTGCGGCTAGTGCAGACATGTGTGTATCAGAAGATGGCTCTGGGAATGGAGGGTAAGAAGCCTCTAGCCCTGGTTCAAGCTTGGCAGTTGAACTAGTAGAACCAGTATTGGCCGGTAGAGCTTCGGTAATTACATCATGGGGAACCGAAGTCACTCGGTCATCCTCATTTACATCCAAAAGGATCGGTTCTGTCCGAACATCAGCAACAAAGGGGTTGGAAGAGGAAGATTCCCTGAGCCACCTCAACCTGCGGGTCATCAGTCAGTCCTCCCTAAAATATGACGAGGAAGGTATAGTAAGAACAATAGCCGCAGAAACCCCGGATTCGGGATATTTCCATATAGACTTCCCCAAGATCCCATATGGATAATGATTTATCCATATTATTTCATATTCTGAGGACAGGCTGGAAACTGCTTCTGTGTTAGGCAAGGTAATTCTTGTTCCAGATCCCTCCTGCATCAGCATCAACCACCATTGACGGAGAGTGGCTGGATACAGTCCTTGGGTCCGAGGATGGGGAAGGGAAAACTGGAGTTGCATGCATCCGAACAGTCGAGAAAAATGATGTGGGGGCATACAACTCACATAGAGAAACCCCATCAATCTGTGCGGATAGAAACCTGTCCTGCAACAAAATCATGTATGAACACTCTTCAAAGATCTCCCTGTAGTCGTCAACCGTGACGCTGGAAGGAGTGAGGTAGTGAGTGAAAGAGAATTGGGAAAAGACACTTAGAATCTTGACAACTTCATCAGAACTGAGTGACTTAAGATGAACTCTATCTATATCAATCTAGGTAGGCCGAAGAGTAGGAAGCGGGATGACTGTGTTATGACGATATTCATAATAGAAGAAATGATCTGCTACCCATCCATATAAAAATTTAAATGGTTCACTTAGATGATAGGGTGACCCGCCCTCCTACATGTGGCTCAGTAATTCCTAAATGCGAGCCAAAGAAGGCACGAACAGATTCACTAGGAGACCTCCCGCCAGCTCAGCTTCCATTATCTGGGTGCAAGATCTGACACTTGGGTTGATATCCTGGGATGGTAATAGCCACCTTCCCAAAAACATGGAGAAACCAGCCTCAGCATAGGCGGTACATCGGGGCGCACCTCATAACCCCATGAAATGTAGTCATCCGCCTCCAGAACCGCCCAGTTAAAACCTGGGATAGTTTGTGATTGTTGAGAAGGATGAGTCCTGGGGCGCTTGATCTTCAGCATAGGACCAGTGGTCTTCAAAAATAACCATATCCAAGTGATATAGGGGATAAGAGAGAAGGCACACAAGGGCTGACCCTTTGACCGCTCTTCCATAACTAGTAGATCCCTCGCCAACGAAGGCAATCGTTCGACATCGTCCTATGCGTTAGGGGTGGGGAAAACTCATCATACATCTCATCAATGATCAGAAGCCCTCCCAGATGGTAGATTTCCTATAAACTAATACCAACTTCACCATGGGAATGGTGGAATTTGTTAGTGCCAGAACACCAGTGACCGAGCAAGTTAGGCAGGATCGAATATGATGGGTAAACAACATACTGGGAAGCCCACACTATGGAGTACAGATTTACTGCTTCCAGTGACTCAAGAAACTCCCCGCAATGGTAAAGGATCCAGAAGGCCTAGGCCTAGTTATTTGAAAAAATCCCACTAGACCGAAGATCCCAAATGAGAATCCATCCCACGTCAGGATCCACTCAAGCATGGTTGATCTAAGAGGGGTAACTTTTGAGGACGGTCACATGGGAGAATCCTTGAATGTACCGATCACTTTGGGTCCAAACCAAGCCTCTAAAAATGAAAGTTTTTTTCAGGTCATAATTAGATATCATCTCTCCCAATTGGGATCGGTTTTCTTGAGCGTACTTTGGAAACACTTCCAAGAAAGGTGAAAGATGCCCTAAGAAGACAGGGGGGATATGAACATTTTCGTGAAGGCCAAAACCATAAAGTGGAATAAGATTTGATAGTGGATGGCCCAGAAGTCCAATGGAGATTATGTCCTTCAAAACACCATCGTCATGAATGGTTGGTTGTCTAGGGTCCTTTTTAATACTCTCAGCTCTATGAATCATAGCTAGATGTCTCCCTGGACCAATCGGAAGAGGCTCGACCGTAGGCCTAACCACAGGATGAGGAGGAACCATATTTTCTTCGTTCATTAAAAAAATCTGGCAAATGGTTTGTCCGGAATAATAAAATCTGGAAAAAAATACCACGTATATGGAAAGGTACTTCGTCAATGAGCCTTCATGACGAGGTCCGTGAGCAGGCCTCAGAAAGTTTGTTCACAATGGCTGCATCCTGTGAAAAAATCCTACGCAAAAGAAGACCGAGGTACACTAGCCCACGGAGCATCGGCCATAAAACTGTGAACCAGGCTGCTCCATAGAATCTCAATCCCGGATATAAATGTTTATGTTCAGAAGACTTAAGAAATTTTCAATGTCTAGAAGATTTCAGTTCGCTGACCATCAAAACTGCATAGAGAGTTCCTACATGGCCCATTGTAACATAATTTTTAATTGATTAAATGTGTTACTTTGCCGTCGTGAGATTGGTTCGAGGGTGAAGGTAGGTGAGAATGAAGAATGCTTCACGGGAATTAAAGCTGGTTCGCGGACGTGGAGTTTCGCGAAGGAGAAATCACGCTGAGACGAAAAGCAAGATCTTCGTGTTCACGAGGAATCCATTAAAAGACAAGGTAAGGGAGGCAGTATTTATAGGTGTGGTCCCCTACCATGTCCACCCCTCTACCGCAAACTATCCACATTTTAGGACTAATCTACATAGGAATAGTCTCCTCTTGGTTCCGATCGGACCCCATTCCGATTGGGGGCATTTGTAGTGTCCTGAAAAATATGGAAAGGAGAATGAGAATACCCTCAATTGAAGAGAGGATTATACCCAATTTCTCTCAAGGAATTGAGAAGAAATGTGGAGGACACCCCATAAATCGGCAAAGGATCGATCGGTCTTCATAGCGGTCCAACAATGATGGTATACAGCTGGTTCAGCATGTCGTCCCCTCCGCGAACAACAGTTGTTCACCGAATAGAGGTGGGTACCCTCTGCAGGTGCGAAGCAGGATGAGTGTAAGGACGGTTCACCGTCACGGACCACCCCAGCCACGAACCGCATCAACTAGCCTGGACCACGTACGCCATCTTTCACAGAATAGAGGCAGGGACCCTCTGCGGGCGCAAAGCAGGAAGAGTGCAAGGCCAGTCCACCATCACGAACTGCCCTAGCTTCGAACCACGTCATCTGGCCCAGGCCACGTATTCCATCATTCGCGGAACAGAGGCGGAGACCTGCGCGGTCGCGAAGTAATCCTCGAACTATTTTGGTTGGCGGGGAAGGTTCATTCAATGCCCCCACGAGTTGCGGATTGACCAAGTCATTCGGAAACTGGGTTTCCGGACATGGGTATCCGCAAAATGTTCCACATGACCACGGATACATCTCTTCCCCCACTCTATAAAAGGACATCGAGGGGGGAAAGAGACGGATCGATCAGATTCAGGTGGAAGGATTTTGAAGGACGGAGCTTAGGATTTTGAAAATAGCAAAGTTCCAATTCACGAACCAGAATATGTATGAAGTTGGAAATGAATTAATAAGGAACTAAAAATGCATTAAAAAAAGGTGAACCGCGAACTTAAAATAAAACTAAAAAGAAATCTGTGGGGCATTCCCACTCTGCAGATGTACTTCCCGTGGAGAAGGAAGTCTATTCCCCTCTTTCGATCTGACGCATCGCGTAGCACACTGCTACTTGGGTGATGCCCTGACCGAAAAACCCCCAACCGGCATTGCCCCTGGCCGTCGTTGCTCGCGCAGACCCCGCCGTGTACCAACCTGGTACGTGGGACGAACCCGAAGCCACGTACCACCCTAGTATGTGGGATGCCTATCAGTACGCGTACCACCATGGTACTCAGATGACCTCTCCAGTCGCATAGCACCCCCCTACGTGAAGTACTCCACTACTCATACACCCATGTGGCCCGCCAACTCCTTTAGTGTTCCCATTCCCTGAGTCAGATAAAATACTTCCTATCTAGCCCGATCCTTGGAAATCCCTTCAGTGGTCTATTCCTCGGCCATGAGCCAAGGCCTCTACCAAAGACATCGTATCCGTATGATGCAATCTCTAGGCGCATCAATGCATTACTTTGAGTTCACAAACCCATGATAAGCGATGGAAAAATGGTTGCTCCGGCCCTTGAGCGGGTTCCCAAAACACTCTTGGGTTCACATACCCACGGCAGTGCAGGGTCCGAGCCCGGGAATACCCTTTCTGTCTCTCCACTTTCTAGGAGTAGGGGACCCTGCTTGTGTTTCCTTTCAACGTCATCATTGAGTAATTCTCCCCTCTTATGAGAGTGGCATGGAAGCCTCCTTGGTGTAAGTGCCTAGCCCTACTTGCAAGAGGTAGCACCCATGCACCTCTGTACATCCCCGGTGCCAAGTACCAAGAGGGGATATGGACACAGGTGTATCCTTTCCCTCTCCCTCTAGTCTTTTTCACCATCAGGCCTCCATCCAGGTGTAAGTACCAATCTCCATTTTCCTGGGCCACCCCATGCGAAAGCCCCACTCCGCTTCCCACGCACGCACCTTTCGCTACATTATAGTCCAGTCTCTGCTGCCTCTTGTTTCTCACACAGAGCATGACTCACGTAGGCTTAGAGTAATCACCGACCCTGACACCACCTCCTACAAACTACGAAGACTTTGATCCTTGTCAAGTCATGGTACGTAGCAAGCCTCCATGAGGTTCAAGACCATCACCCATTGGAACCCCTGTCCATATTCACGTCGGTTCTCAGACACCACCTCCTGTGAACTATGAGGACTATGATCCATGTCAAGGCATGGTACATAGGAATCCTCCATGAGGTTCAAGCCAGCCACCTGGTCGTTACGACCCCTTTAAGTCGGTTCACCAACTCTATTGGATGCCTCAGTGTGTAAGCCCCATCCACCATCTCATCGGGCCACCTCAGAGTGTAAGCCCTGATCCTTCGTCCCTCATGACATTAAACTACATTACTGAACTACATGGACTCTGATTCCTCTCATGAGGATACATAGGAAGCCCATATCACTGGTTCGATCCAAATGCTCCAGTTTCTATCTGTCCCCCCTAGATGAATATAAACTCCAGAGTTCCCTGTTATAAGGCTTGAAACTAGTGATGTTTCAATGAGTCTAAACTCCTCGGAGTCATTAATCCAATGAGGGATGGTAAACCTCGGGCCTAATTGATTCCAAATCCCTCCGTTCAGTTGACCATTTCCAACCAGGAGTAATACGTGGATACTATGCTTGGGTATAAACCATGATTCTCGAAGATATGAAAACATCATAAATCTATAAGAGTGTCTCGGAATAGGCAATAATTCCCCCCTAAAAGTGTGCGATGAGCCTAAATTCCCATCCTCTAAACCAATGTTAGTTCTTAAGCATCGCTGGACAAATCACCTAGCGAACGATTACCGTTGGAAGGAAGGTCCACATATCGTTGGATATGAAACCATTGGGCATTTCAAAATGAAGACCAATATACCTGATTCAAGTGACTGACCGGAGTCCAGCCCTCCGTGAGATTGACAGTTAGGCACGTCGGTCAACTCCACCTGATTCGTTGTGAAATAATCATACATAATTATATGAACATGTCCACTACATGATTTATCATATAAACCAAATATATACAAATATATTCTCTTTCCCCATAACATCGAGTGTCCACTAGACATGAAACATGTCAATCTAGTATAGTCCAACACATATTTTCCTTATTCTCCGAAATAGGCTGATCTAGTCGATGAATACATCACATGTCATTCATCTTATAGATGAGTACATCAAATGATCTGCATATGTTTTGTTTAACACATCATATGGGACTCAACTAAGCATAGAAATGCATTTCATTAGTCAAATTAAATCAAGGGAAGTTGTCTTAACATGTCATAAAAGTGAAAAAATTCCATCTTCATTGCACTCCAACTAATAACATGATAAAAAACATACCTAGCTTCCACCATATTGGCTAAGTTTATATTTTAACTTACATAATTAGGGTATCAAAATGTGGAGGTTATAATGATTGGTATATCTCTAACCAAAGTAATGGTGATTAATAAGAAGCATTCTCCCTAAAGTATATCAATTACTACATGAAATTCTATGATATATACATTATTATGTAAATACCAGCAATAAGTGTTTACGTATTACCTCACAAATCTATTCATCATACCTCATACTCATCCATTTTTATCGAGTACAAAAATTAAACCATTATAATTTTTACATATCATCAGAACACACTATACCCCATGATGATCAATGATTGATGATAATTGAAAATCAGACTTTTGATGGGATATTATCATTTGACCATTCATGTAATATAGGATGGAATAATAAAGAAATTCACATCATTATGGTAAACCCATGTCACCATTTATACTTATCTTTACCATTATACCCTAAAATATTTTTGGACATCAAGTGAATTTCACATTGTAAATAGGTTGACATAATAATGATATTCACTTTATAATATTAAATAAACGTAACTATATACACTTTTCATTACTTTGAAATATCCTAACTATTTAGGATATTATGTGAAGAATCAGTTAATCATAGACTAGAAAAATATTTTATTTATTATATTTGAACTTATAGAGTCCAAAAAAACTCCCACTAACAACTTATACACTATATTCCTTTTAAAATACCATGATAAGATACAAACTAAATTGGTTTTATGAAATAAAACTAATTTAATATTTTCTGAAATATTTAAAAAATATATAATTTTTCCATAACATATATTGGTTTATATATGTTTTAAAAAATTACACCAAAATTTTAATTTCATTAAAATATGACATTGATGGGTTGTAGGAACATCATCCTTATATTTTAATAAATTGGATAAACAATTTATCTCGAAGAATATTTTTATCCCCATTTTTTTCTCAAAAAATGTTATCTAATTTAATGGACTATAAACCAAGTGTATAAAATGAATCATCTCATATTTTTAATAACAAATATTTATTAAAAAAGGACAGATATTATCATATAATACATGTAAGATAAATATACACATCCTTTACATATATTCATATGATCATGTTAAATTATTTTATTTTAAAATTATTGATCACTTGAATGAAAACTAAAATATTTATAAACTGTTCCCAAGATTTTGAATCATTTTAGATTTATAATATTTGTAATGTATATATCCAATATCACATACCCTTCGAAATCAAAGAACCAATTTCTATAACACTTATACCTAACATATACATTCCATGGAGTTTTTCAAACCCCTTTAGGTATTCTAAATAATAAAATCATATATAATAATTGCTCATTATCAATAATACCCCTAGGTTTAAAATATCCTTAACTAGATTCTTGAAGAATTATTGTTGGACATTCCTACTTTTATTATTCTGGTTTGAACTATTACCTCTTTATACTGTTTTTATAGTACCAGAACCTAGATATCATATGTCCAGTTCATCTATTCTCAATATTATAATATCATGTAATATTTTATTGAATTCATCTAATTTTTTTAGAAATTTACATCAAATATCATAAGATGAAATCCATAATCAGATTAATCCTAAAGGAAATATCTAGTCTTTTCAATTCATTAATATAGTCAATAATAATGATTATATGAATGTAGAATGAAATTCCTTAGGTAAGTATCAAATTTCTAAAAAACATGAAGTGAATATTTATATCCTTCCATTAGAATCCATATTCAAATATTGTCTAACTTCAAGAGTCGAATACTCAATAAGGTATAGCAATAATACATTTAATTTCTCTTACTTTATAACTTTTTATTAAGTTATGATTCATATAGGTTATAAACATTAAAATTCCCTTTTTCACAGATTAATCTCAGAGTTTATCTGTTTGATGAAGATGTTATTTATCTATAAAAAATGTTTTTTACCAAATGAGTATCATGTTTTATATATTATCATCATTGAATTGATGAACCAGTTCATCATATACATTTTACATTCCAAGATCCATATTTCATCATGAATTACAGTAGTTTATTCATGTAAATAAGCCCTGACTATTTAGATAGGGAACCATCCCAAAATTAATGTTTATAATTCTTAGATAGTTGGGTTGATAAATCATTACACAATCCATTATATGGATAAACTAAACATTATTCCCCTATTATCCGAACCATTTAGATTTCCTAGCTAGTGCATCCCAAATATAAGACCAATAATAAGCTAAAAAGGGACAATCAGGGGATAGTCATGTTTATATTGACCCACCCAACAAGATAATATAGTAACTTATATCTTTATTTCCTAATACAAGATAACACATGGGTACTTTTTTTACGCTCTACTTTCCTATATAGATGATAATGGTCTTGAAAAGTCTTACTTTAGACGAAATCTCACCCATCGTACTTAAAGTCTTTTCTTTCAATCTATGAACAATTTAATGTACATCAAATGAATATTAAATTCATAATTATTAAATCATATGTAATATTTGTCTTCTCATGTTTTTATTCATTTATGTATGAATTATTCTAATGATTTAGTTTTTGGAATCTCTGTAGGATCCACCAAATTAATTTTCTCATACCACATTAATTTGTAACCTTTTACATAACTATCAGGCTTGTGTTACCCAAAAATAGAATCCATGTATATTAAAACATATATGAATGAATCATATGCATAATTTATATAATAAATTCATGTATAGGTATAAAGATTGGTAATATCTACACGAGTAAGCCAAGCATTACAGACAGGCATATCTATTCACCTTACAGGACAAGGTATAGGCCTCTCAGTTGGCAGTTATTCCAACCCCAAGTCCCTCTCCCTGGGGATACATTACTCAACAGATAATTTAATTCATAATATCTCTAATATGTAATATCTATAGACTATATTCAACTACAATATTGAAAATTTTAGCTCTAAAAAAATTGAGGTGAAGGTATATGAAAACTAAAATTTAAGTAGTCACACCTATCATGTAATACAGAGATATATCTTCTAGATTCATTTTATCACAAAAACAATTCATACAATATATTTACCATATATAACATTTTATATACATGAATAAATAAATAAAAACTTATTAAATAAATGAAAATTTCATAAATTTAAACTTGAGAAAAATTATAAACATTTCCTAAATTAAAGGCTTAATATAAAATTTTATAATTAACTAAACATTATGGATAAAATATAATATTAGACATAAAAACGTTTATATATAATATCAAAATTAACAACTTTATATTTTCATTATATGAATTTTTATATTAAAATATGTTATTTTATGAATTATAATCTTTTTATAATTCAATTTCTATTTTGAAATCCTTTTATATTATTTAAACCACTATTAAAATCATTTATAAAACCATTTGAAGTGGAATTAAATAATGTCCATAAAAAAGGCCCCTACTAAATTTGAATAATTAAAATTTATTAATTATGAAAAACTCATAATTTAAAATATAAATGTATTTATATTTAAGACTTATTTGTGTAATTTATAAAATCTCAATAAATTATAATTGTGATTTTTAATAAATGTTTCAAAAAAATTTAATTATATATAAACATTTTATTGAAAATAATTTTATGAAACACCCTGTATAAATATTTTAAACATTCCAAAATATATTTTCATTTTTTATAAACCATTTAAAAATAATCTAATTCAATTCCTGATTGAAATAAATGAATACCTCATTAAAAATTGTGAAAAATTTCATATTTCAGGTGGGATTATAAAATAAATTTTCCAAATCCAAATAAACATTTATGATTACAATATAAATTAAAATCATTATATTAATTCTGTAATATAAAATTGTTCATATTATACATTATATGTCATGATTTTTTATAAACTATAATAAATTTACAATGCAACTTATATTATGTAAACATTTTATGTCATATATAGGTCACATAATTGAAAATTATTTAAAACTTGGACATATCAAAAATAAAAACTTCTATAATGAGTTTTAAATAATTTCTCATATAAGGATCCTTTTAATTTGAACTATTCAAATTAATCATTTTAAATATTTATTAATTGAATTATAAACAATATATATGTTGGCCTTATTTATTAATTTTTAAAATATTTAAAAATTACCCTTATGATTAAAAAATAAAAAATTTCATTCTAGATCAAAAATAATTCCATATAATTGGGTAAATGGTATTTTAAATATTAAAACATAATATTTGGAATATTTTACTAAAAAATTTTTCATAAACTTATATATAATTAATTGTAAACTATATATTTTTTTTTAATTTATAAATAATTTATAAATTACAATATCTACAAAATACACTTTACTATGATTTATAAACATTTTATAAACCATAAATATTTTAATTTTTTTTATTAAATATTTAATATTAATGGAATATATTATAAAAATTATTTGCAAAAAAAATAATCAATTAATATTAACAAGTTTATAGATAATTAATTTATAAAACACTTATAGAGATTTTGTGAAATTTCCAAAAAAATATTTTCCTTTATTTATAAACAATTTGTAAATAACCTAATTCAATTAATAATTCGATTTTATTAATAAATAATCATGTTATTTGTTTATAAAAAACTTGATAAATGGGTATTATTTTTTATATTAAATTTACTTCAGTTTTCCCATTATGTTCATGTAGTGAAAAATGATGAAATGTTTTTCATGTTTTATAATTTCTTGTATGATATCAAAAATCTAAAACATGGATGTCATTTTGATGACACATTAAGTTTTCTTAGGGGACTAATAAAATTTATTCATAATATCATAAGTGATCTATATTTAAAAAAACCTAATATATTCATGCATGAATATGTGGTGCTGTGAAAAAATAGAAATGAAGAAATATTATAAAAAAAATTCCTGCATTGAAGATGCTTATATTACATCTTTATCATTTCCTAATGTGGTTGATAAAGATCACTAGTGAAGTAAATGAAAGCCACCTACCACCAAGGGTAATATAATGACTTGAAGATACTTGTTTTTAATGAGAGGACCAAGACGCACTAAGGGGGTGCTAGTACCTTCAATCACACTGATGATGTCACTATTATATCTTGATCTTAATCTGATGCAGTTGATAAAGATCATGAGAGTAGATGACCAAATAGTCATATATCTGAGGGTGGTACACTAACTTGAAAATCTTAATTGGTAATGAGAGGACCCCAATACATTGAAGGGGTGATACCGCCCTCACTATTTTAACAAGTGGTGTATTGGGAAGAATAGAGTATAAAGAGACATTTTTATAGTTCTTCATAAACAACAAGAGTGATCTCACCCATTTACATATCAATCCAAGATGAATTTCAATTAATAAATTATATTTAAAATATTAAATGAATAAATATAGATTTATTCCCATTTCATTTATTCATTTATTTCATTCACTGAATTAAATACATTTATCTCATTCATAATTGATTCTATTTAATCCTTCAATAATGGATTACAACTGATGATATTATGTGGAAAGATACATGCACCGGAATTTAATTCATCCACATGAATATTATAGTACACATATAATATAGGGAAGTTGAAATGTTAAGTGTTTATGACTGAATAATATACCCAATGATACAACATCACAGGCCTAGGAAACACTGTAATGACAATGAATGATCATTAGTTATGTATAGTGAAATAACATTCCAACAATATCTGTGTTTCAATTTCAGCATAGTGTCAAGATTTCCTAACCATCTGCATCCATAATGTTGGAGTTGGTGACCTTAAACCAATTGATGTTTACTTTATATTACCTCTATAATCATGTTATTGAATATTGAAAATTGTATTATGAAAATAGGAGTGTAATTCTATGTAACATTATTGAGGTAATGTCCATAGATAATCTGGTGAATTAAAAGGCCATAACAGTTTCCCTACATGATTATAACCTTGAAGTTATATGACAATATTATTAAACATATGTTCTATGGATAGATGAAATCTATATGAAAGGGTATAGATGATGCGATATAATAGGTCTAAGGAGATTATAAGACATTGAAACATCTTTTTATGTATTTTTCATTTGGTAATATTTAGGAGAAGATTTCATGAGAAAATGAGAGAAAGTAAGAATTCCACTTGTTATATGTGTCATTAAATATTACTATTTATGAACATTTGTATTGGTCATTAGACATGAGATCATTATTAATGTATATCATGAGTCAACACATATATTTATTGTTTAAAATGATGATGATATATGCTCATGGTGGGGTAGGATACATTGGGTGTATCATAAGTGATATAACATTAATGAATAAATTAATAAAGGATTCTCCACTTCCACTTTAATAGGAGAATATATCTCTTGATATTTTATTATAATGGAACTACTTGATTAATTTTAAATCCATGGAGGTTGATCAATGGGTTCATTTCAGAAAAGTCAATGATAAATAAATCAATAATATAGGTTGATGACACATGAAAAGCGACATGAATAATGAGATATTAAGGCAAAGATATTATATTACATAGTGAGCATACATAGGGATTGTTTTCATTATGACATCAACATAATTATTTATGGGTGACTTGATATGTTTCTAGACACCGATCATGGACGTTAGTCCAGTTAACAAAATACTACAGGGAAATGGGCATAGAGGGTCACATACTATGTGTATCAAGAACCATAGTTAAATTCTATTTGAATTTGATATTTAAATAGAATATTGTTCACAAGTTTCTAGGAGTAATATTTATTCAGTTTATATTGATCACATAAATTCAATCACTAGTCAATCGAAAGAATGTATATGTGAGTTGGATACTTAATAAATATCTATTCATCGGTTTAGGGAATATAATATTTATCTATTTAATGAATGAAGAAGGCATTGACATTTATTTATTTGAAAAAATTATAATTATCCATGTTTTAATAAATATATAGGAGGATTGATGTAATGAATTAAGGGTTTGATGGGAATAATATGTTTAATTTCATGTAAATAAATATCAATTAATTTACTTTAGAAATGATACTTATATAGTTTTTGATTTAAGTGTATGTCAAGAAAATAATAAAAAATAATAATAATAATAATAATAATAATAATAATTGATGTGGTGTTCACTTAGTCATAAGAGATTGGATATACGCTTTTCTATAAGAATTATTATCTAAGTTATGTATATGAAATTGATTATATCATTTTAGGGAAAATGATCTTTGTTCACAACAAATTTTATCTAGAAAATTGTCTAAAGTACAGAGAGAACATTCAACAGAACACTCTCAAGAATAAAAAACATCAAACCTACTCCTTCCTCTTTAGTCATCAAGAGAGGAAGATATAAATCTCCAAGTGTATAAGGTATTCTTGTTGTGATCAATGGATAATAATTCAAGTGGTTAGGATCAACTGTGATAATACAAAAATATTATAAGATGACATTTCAATTTTTTAGAGGATGTGTGGATAATAGTAAATAGATTCTACCTTTGGATCCTTCATCGCAATGATAACCTGACAAGAAATTTCAACTGATTTTTAAATAATGAAATATTTTAATGAAAAGTTAATCATTGTTAATATAAATTCGTTACAAATTATATGTGAAAAAATCATCTCTTGAATCTTTTTGGGTTGCGTTCATCATGTTCTGAGGATTAATATGAAGAATCTAATGAAAATCATTATTGGGATCATTCCCAACCCACTTTCTCTATTCCTTAGAACCTTCAAGTGGTATTATAGTGCCCACATATTTATCTATAATTATTTATTATTAACATATCGAATCCCATATTTTTTGTTAGTTTTTCATTCAATGATTCTCTGTATTTAATATGAAATTAAATATTTAATTATCAGTCAGTTTCATAGGACCTCTAATAGACCAATAATAGATAGAGAATGCTTTATATTCCCATCCAGTGGTGCCAAATATCCAAGCTGGATAACACAGATTCAAGATGATTCATTAAAACGTACATGCATCATACCTAGGTTTAAAATATTAGGACAAGTTGAATTAATCATGTGATATCTTGTATGGAATGTTATTACACACTATGTATTCATATTCTAGATAGGATGTGGTTTGTAGGGTTACACAATGTGTAGTAGGTTTACACATCATGTGATACCCCATGAATTAGATCCTTGGGAAACATTTATTTTGTGTAGTAAAAGTACGCAAAATGTATTAATTTCACATTTTTTTGACTAAAAATGATGAAACATAGGCCGATTGTAATTACATGGCTTGTAGCTAGTGTACATGTTGGGTAATATATAAATTTCCACTTGTAAATCATGCTGAGTTCCTATGTGTGTAGTGTGTATGTTTAGAGAAAGGAATAAAGGACCTGTAATGGGATGTTCATGTCGCGTAACTCATACATGTTCATGAAATGTACATGCAGATATAGGTTTTACACATTGTGAATTAATTATATGAATTGGAAATTAATTAAATCATTAAAATAAACTAAATGGAATGTAGCTATTGTAGACAGCGTGTGGATGATTTTTTGGAATATTAAATTCATAATTAATTATTTTTTGAATTATTTTGCAACTACCCAATGTGTTTGGTCATCATACAAACCAAGTACTTCATGATATTATCTAAAGGCATATACCATATAAATTAATGGTGTGTTTTGTGATCATAAATATGATTATGACTATGAGACTTGACTCATGAAACCCCACATAATATAATATCCTGACACACAATGTTATCGAGATGACATGTATGTATATGATACATGAAAAAGATTATACAGAGCATAGTCACATTCATTATGGTCAAAAATTCATAATGTGTAGAGGGGTAAAAATTCTGTTACCTCCAATACATGACATGATAAATTTGATATTGAATTTAAGAATGGAAAAAGGCTACACACCATGTGCTTTTTAGTACACATAGTGTAAATACTAATTTTAATTAAATATTTTTTTTAATTTATTTAAAATTATAAATAATATGAATATACAAGATTATTTGGATGGAAAATTAAAATAAATGAATGAATTAATTAATAATATAATTAACATATTAATTTGGTAATTTTATCCTATGAAGTAATAAATTGAAATAAATGATATCCAGTTTTAAATGTGGAGCCATTGCTTGAGTGGGTGATTATAAGCTGGATTGGCCTATGCATGTGTTGATTTTATTTTAATTAAATTATTATTACAGGGTTTTTTTTCATCATTATTTTAATAAAATTATGATATTAAAATCATCACATACTCTAATTATTTAGGAGTTTACATGTCCATGATTTTATTTATGTAACCCCATTATCCTGGTTCCCCTCACTAACATGTGGGTAAAAATATGTAAAAGAAGGAGCTCCTAGGAATGTTGAGTCATTTCAAGGTGGATTTGAGGTGAAATAAATCAAAGATACACATATGTGGGTAGGTGAAATACCAAAGCTCAATTAAATTTCTGTTCTAAGAGTTATTTCCCCAGGAATAAGTTTTATTTTACCACATCTTCGATAAGGCGACCATTATAAAATATCATGATCATTCCCCACAAACACACAAATAATATTTCTATAAAATATATGATTTTTTATTGTATGATTAAATGATATCACATAAAACAAATGAATTAATTGACATTCTATTATATGTTCATGAAAATATTCATGTGAATGAATTTAATATATTTGTTTGTATCTTCCCATGCAGTTTCATCAATTACAATCCATTATGAATTGATTAAATGACATCCATTATGAATGTATTAAATGGAATGTATTCATTGAATTAATCTGTTGAATAATTCAAATGAGAATAAATTTATTCTGATACATTAAACATGGCATATGCATTTCATTAAATGAAATGCATCAAAGTTGGCTATATTAATTGGATAAGATACAACCTGTTGGTTATGATTGATCGTATTCAATTCTCCCAATTCTATCATCCTACAAAAACACACTTTATCACCCAGTAATGGAGTTTGAAACCCTTCTGTATTTATGAATCCTCAAGAAATATTTTGTGATCCTTTGTTCAGTGTAATGCCCTTATAGGTAAGAGTCTTTCATCTATTGATCTTGTTATATTAATCAAGCATACTCTTTCAAATATTAAAAATATACCTTACTTTCATTCAGGTATTCACATTTTTGTTCATAGTTTATATTTTATGCTTATTTTTTAAAGGATAGAAAATAAAAAATGGGTCAGCTTCTACTAATAAGATCATCTTATGATCCCTTAAATCCCACCAGTGGTATTAAAGTGATGAATTTTTCCTCAAATCAATGTGTTTCATAGATTATTAAATAAAAAACACATTTTTAAAAATCATAACTCATTTACCCTCTTGAAATTATTTTATAAGATAACATAACATCGAGAACACCACCTTATACTAGGTTAAATTTTTAGTGTAATACAAAGTGGAAAACATGGATAATGTTAACAATTTAATTTAATTTGTATCACTGGTATTAGAAAATAGAGCTCTAATGTTTTAGGATATTTATAATTTTTTTATAAATAATGAAATCAAATATATTAAAATATTTATAGAATTTATTAATGTTTTTTATAATGAAATTAACACTAAATTGTTTTGGTTAATTGTTTTTATATCTTTATACAATTATTAAAAATATTCTATTAATTTTATGGAAATAATATTTAGAATTTTTTTTAAAAAATTTATATGGTTTATAAAATTCTTATAAATCATAGTAAAATATACTTTGGGAATATTTAAATTTATAAAAATATTATAAATAAACAAATTATATATACTTGATAATTAATTAAATAAATATTTTTGAAATAATTATTAATAAAATATTCCAAATCTTAAATTAAATTATTTAAAACAACATTTACATGAATATATTAAATGCCGTGTGATCTTGAAATAAATAGTTTATTTAGAAATCCTAAGGGTATTATATAAATCTATTATAAATTACATAAATATAAGAAAAATATAAAGCATTTTATTTATAAATTTATGATTTTTTCATATTAAATTAATTTGAATTGTTCGAATGTAATGGAACCGCATTTAGTATATTATTTTGGCCAAATAAAAAGTATTTTTATGATATATTTGTTCAGGGTTTAAATAATGTATAAATATCAGATATTTAGATTCTGCAAATAATTTACATAACAGAAATTGGATTATAAAATACTTATAATTCATAATAATATCATATATTTAAAGTAAAATGATATATAATGAATAATATGAATGAATTCATATTAAAAGTGGATATAACGTGTTTATTTCTAATATATTGGAATATATATTTATTAAAAAAATGTTAGTTTATATAAAATATATATTTGGAATATATATACATAAAGTGTTTAATGATAATATATATATATTTTAATCATATATATTTATACTCTAATTATAAAATTATAAACTATATGCTTCAAATATTTTTTTTAAAGAATATGTTAAATAATAAACTCTTCTTGTTATTACATAAGAAAAATGCAATTACGAATTGAGTTAGATTATTTATAAATAGTTGATAAATAATGAAAAACTAATTTTTGAATTAACTGTTAAAGCTTTATGGTTAATTAATGATTTTTTGAAACAATTATCACAAACATTCCTTAAATATTAAAGTGTTTTTTTAAATTAATATGGTTTATGATATTTTAATCAATCATAACAAAAATTTATTAATGATTTCAACCAAGTTATAAGAAATATTTATAATATTTAAATAAACTATTTAGTTATAAATTTAAATTATAAATTTTAATGGTTTTATAAATCACTTAAACAAGTCTTAAAAACAAAATATTTTATATTAAATTTTTGAGTTTCTAATAATTAATTAATATAAAATGTTCAATTTAAAGGGAATGACTTACATAAAAATATTATTTAGACATCTCAAAAAATGTTTTGATGATTATTTTTATCAAAGATTAAATATTGTAAAGTATATGATATTAATATTATGTAAAATGATTATAAAAATATATTTAAATATAGAATGTATAGTTCTCAAAATTTCATATATTTAAATTGAAAGTCTATATAACATAAAGAATTAAAGATTTCATATTTAAATTGGATATAAAAGTGTTTATGTCTAGGATTACTTGATATACATAATTTTATAATTAATTAAAAAGGTTTATAATAAGTTTTTATTTATGAATAATTCATAATTTTTTATCACATATAAATTTATGGAATGTTCATTTATTTGATATTTATTACTTTCATTAATAATTTATATCATTGTTTTTTATTTTTAATATTTTTATGTAAAATTTATGTGATTGTATTATAGGAGATAGATCCTTGAATTACAAGATAGGTACATCTCTATATGTTTTTTTTCATGTACCTTGACCTTGGATTGTAATTGAAGTTATTAGATTCAATTTAATTATTGTAATATTTTTTATATATTATGTAACACCCCAAGAATTTAGTATGTAATTTTCCGTAAAATAATTACCAATTTTAATATCTTTTTTCACACATAACACTAAACCAAAATGAACTACGATACATTTTATTAAGATAAAATTATAAGTAATAAATGTTAGCATTATAATATAGTCATTAAGTTTGTTGGTATAAATAAAGGTAACCAAATTATGATATATGCATCAAAATAAAAATTATGTTTACTTCTAATACAAAATCATTGATATAATTCAATTAGTATATCTAAATAACTAATATTATCATTTTATGATTAAAAATGTATATAATAAAAAAATTCATTTTTTATGTGCTATCATTTTTTATTTTATGGACCTAAATATATTATTGTTAAAAAATTAAAACATATATTATTTATATAAATTATATATTGACACTAATTTAATTATTAATTAACAATAAGTATGAATATGTGAATTTAAATTTAAGAAAAGTCATTATCTTATAAAAATAGTTTTTCACAATAAACTATGATTTTATTTAAAAGATTATTTCAAAAAAATTTGATTTCTAATTTGAAAAAATTAACCTCATTTTTTTACTCAACATAAATATATTTCTAAGGATTAATTTTTGGGAATTGTATAAAATGATTATTTTTCGGTGAATAGTGAAAAATATAATTTTTCTAATACCATAGCATTGCGTACTATATCCTGCAAAATGTATGAATTAAAAAATTATAAAAAATTATTCATTGGGAAAACTTTAATAAGTAATATTATTAATTTAAAAATTCTTGGATGAATTTAGAAAACCCATGTTAACATTTTTAAACTAAAGTAATATTTCAATATAATAAAAACCCATTTTCATATTTTACTTTAATTAAGTATCCATAAGGTGGAATTAGGTTTTGGATTTATTTTAAAGAATTATAACCCATATTTGGGTAATAATTAACTAATTAATTACACGAAAGTGAAACAAATTCATAATTTTATCCTAAACGTCATTTTAATGCTTTAAACTAACATTTTTTTTCTAAAAATTGTTTTTACATCTAATGTGTGGTAGTATTAAAATTAAAATTCACCACCCTTATAAATTTTATTTCATAAAATGGTTTCCATATTAGATATCATAATTTCAAAATAAGGTAATAATGGTCTTTTCATTTTTTTCATAAAGATAAATTATCAAGGTTAAGAATGTAGTTTCCATAGTAATGGTAAATTAAGGAAATAAGAGTCAAACCACGTGTAAAAGAGCTAAAAAATATTAAATAAGTTTCTCCAAATTAGTTTTTTTTATGTTTAGAAAGACCGATACATATCCCCTATTTTTTATTTTTCCCTTTGGAACAAAATTTCTAGGTGAAACGTGTTCTCTCTTTATATTATGAGGTTATATTTACAAAAAACACATTTTCCTTCACTTATAAGGGTGTTTACACCACTCTACATATCCTTTATAAAATAAACATTTCCCTTTAAAATTATCCAATTTTACTTTCCCTATAATCCTATTCCACATCCTCAAGTCTCTGGTTACAAAAATATTTCCCAATTCCCCCATTTCTCTTAAGTACTTCAAGAGAAAGTTCAAATTCTCAATGTATGTACTAAAAACACTTCCACCCTTTTCCTTATATATCATTTTCAAATAAACATATGTTAAATTTTTAAAAATTATCAATTTAAAATTATTTATATACTGATATGTTTTATGTTTATGGAATAAATATTATAAACATTTTCCCTTTTCCCTTATAAAAATAAAAATGTTGTTCTTGTATACGTATAGATTGCAGCCTCCACAAATCGAAACGTTTCATTTTCTATAAAAAACAACATAGCTGCTTAAAAAATAGTATTTAATGATCCAATATATTATTTATAAAATTATTAAATTTTTTAAAAAATAAATTAACTTGTACCTTCCTTCATATCTATGAGAAATCCAAAGATCATCCATGCATACATGCGAATTACAGCCTCTATGAGCGACATGTTCCATTTTAAATCATCACCTTAAATGAATTGTTTTAAGAAAAATTTTATTAATATAAAGGATATCAAAGATTCATATATATATATATATCATAAATATGGTTATGAATTTATGACATACAAAATTACTATCATTATGAAGTTATTTTTTATTATTATATTACACTAAATAAGAGAACTAGAGACCTCATTATCTTGAGCCATTCCCGTATATCCCATAAAATTAAATTGGGGATGAATATAACATTGAAAAATAATAATTACAATATATTTTATAAAATGATAATTGTGACCTTAGTATTGAATAATGGGGTTATTCCTTGTCGTTTGAGAACATGTGTGAAATAATCTGGATTACAACATCTGATAATAGAAATAGGCAATAAATAACTAAATAATGTATAATAAATGATTATTTCCAAGTAATAAAAAATTAATATATAAAAAAAATTTCTGAAAATTATTTGTCAGTCAGGTTGTATTTTTTATAAATTGGGTAAAATCATTTTTAGGGATATAATTTATTATGGTAATGTTTTTCGTAACACAATTTCCTTTCTTTGAGTTATAATGATTTATATTGAACCTCATTCTTATAAGAATTTTTTATTTATACTATTACTGTATAATATTAAAATTTCAATTTAATTTCTATCAATATAAAACTCTTTTCCAAGGAATCATTTCTTAGGATTGGTTACTTCAATGATTATGATATTTAGAAGGGCCTTTCATAAATCAATTTCCCTTTATTGAGTTTTAATGATTATTATTGAACATAATTGTTATATGATTAATTTATTTTATCTTATAATTGAATAAAAATTTATTTCCTAATTATTTTATATGGATTTACAATTCTTTCACATAAACTCCTATCCAAAGGATGGTTAAATAAATGATTATAATATTCATAAGGGTTTTTTCATAACTCAATTTCCCTTTTTGAGTTATAATGAGTATTCTTGAACCCCATTACTCTAAGATAAATTATTTCTGTCTTTTATTGTATAAAATTTTATTTACACTTTTATTTTTATGAATATATATTTATTTTTCATGAACCATTTTCCAAAGGATTTTTACTTCATAGATTGTGATATTTATAAGGATTTTCATCTCAATTACCCTAACATAGATATTGTTTTCATAATAGGATCCTAATATTATTTTATATAGTGTAATAAATACCCCATTAGATTTTATTATATTTGTTAATGTCTCTTTCAATGTATATACAATCCTTTTCAAGAATCCTTCATACAAATTATTTTAAAATGAAAGTTAAAAAAATTGTTATGGTTTTTTCATTAACATGATTTATTTTCTTTGAGTCACAAACTAACTTATTTGGATATATTCTTATATGTTTGTTTTATTACAACATTAAATTATTCTTCAATTCATTTATTATTTTATCTGATTATATTAATTATTTACATCAAAATATTCTTCTTTGTGGTATATTTTTCTCTTTAAAATATGACATCGCCAAGAATAATTATCATCATTTATAATAACTTCTTTTATTTAATGTCCATATTTTACCTCCATTCAAATGTTATCATCTCTAAATTTGAGAAAAATTTGTTTTATCTCATGATATATCCATAGTTTTATTTATATCATTACGAAAGTATGATTCATTACGCTTTTATGATTTGGATTTTAAGAAGGTATTTTTAAAATATTTAAAAGTATTTACCTTTCATGTTTGTATTTTTTCCCATGCCATGTTTCATATAGAAAATGTTTATATAATTTTCAGAGATATATTATTTTTATTCATTTTAATTTTTTTAATTTTTTTTCCGGTTACCTCTATGAAAATGACTTCTAAATGTGACTCGTAACTTCCTCTTTTTACGATATTTTTAAAAATGTTTTATAAAACACGTTTATTATTATAATTTCATTATCCAATTTATGTTAAATGATTTTGAACTCTTTTAGAGTGATATATGGTGGATTAATTCCTAAATAAAATCACACTATTTTATTGTGGGCGATCAATCTTGAGGAATCAGGAAATTTAAATCTTGATCACTTCTTATGTGATACCATTAAAAGTGTTCTTTGAAAATTGAAATTAATCATTATAAATATTATTCAATGTTATTATGTTATAGTATAGATATTACTTGATAAAACTATCTAATTTATTTATCTTAATGGATCATGATCATGTAATTATGTTTACTAACTAGGGAAATTATAGAAATTTCATGTGTGTGTGTTATGCCAATACATATGTTTATTAATATCTAAGGAAAGATAGTTATTTATTATATTGTTATTACTTTCATTAATATAATTAATTCATTTGAATTAATTAGTGATGGATGGGACATGAAATTATATATCCCCTTGATGCATCAATATTTCTCATGAGACAAAATTGCTGGGGTATTTAGTGTATTCCTGCTCAATTTTTTATGAATCCTTGGAATAAAACCATGATGGAAAGATTTATAATGTATGATATTTTTCAAACAATAACTATGAAGTTATTTATATTTTTCTATGAAATTATTTATATTACAATCCATGTATATATATTAAGCTCATGTGATTAGGTATATGACATTATTTGACAATCACTTATTAATTCCATATTATTCATTACTTGTTTGTTTTATAATATCTCTCAATATATGATTTCCCTTACTGAGTGTTTTATCTCATACTTATTATTATTTCATTTCACCATGTTATAAAAAATATTATTAATTTGATATATCAAGAAGGGTATCTTTTTCAGAGAATTTATAAGAGATTTTAGAAACATATTATAGATTAAATTGTTTCTTATATAGTTGTAAAAGTAGACATCTAATTTGAAAGACATTGACTTTATTAGTTAGTGAGTTTTCTAAATTCTTCAAAACTCTATACCTAAAAGGACATGGGTGTATATGTGACTTAATATTTTCTGTTGATTGTATAATAATTATTGGTGTTGTTTGAGTTACTTTAGTTGGTTTTAAAGTTGATATGTAATTTATGCATTTATTTTCACACGATTTTAAGATTTTAATTATGGGTTGTCATAGTTGGTATCAATGTAAAGGTTTAGGGATCATTAGAGTTTATTAAGTGTGCCTGATCAAGGTATAGAGTTAATGTCAAGTAAATTAATGTTATTTTTGGAAAATACTAATTTATCTAAAGTGTATACGTGATTAAGGTATATATTTATTAGTATATTAATTTATGTTATTTGGGAATTAAGTTTAAGTTTAATTATTGGATCATAGGTTTCCATGGACTTTGGGTTTAGGATATAGTATGAATTATCTTGATTATCATTAGAGATTATTTCTACAGTAAATTAGTAAAAATATGATGGATAATCCAAAGAATAATGGAACCTTGTATTTTTTTAAGGTAGAGTTTAATTGATTTTACAATAAATGAACTCTATATCTACATACTACAAGTGGATGAAAGCTCTGAAACAGATTCACCCAGGAGTAATAACCTTGAAAAGGCAATTTGAGTATTAACTTATTCATTAACTAGTGCATCAAAAAGAGGCCTAAGGAACCTTTATGGTCTAATTTAGTTTTATATATGTATTATTTGATTTTGATTATAGACACTATTGTATATCAAATCCATTTTCTAAGAGTATCTAAATAACAACCTAGTGATCTGATATTAAATTAGTAGAGAAACACTTCTAGTCAGATGATTATTGAATACTAATTTTAACATTGTAGGAATATTACTTATTTAAATATTATTATTCTTAATTTATATTAATTTAATGTTTTTGGAAATTGGATTGGATATCTTCACACAGACTCTATATTATCTTCCAAAATAAGGATGTCACATTTCAAAGTAAAAATCAACCTATGATCATATCTTAATGAAATGATGAAAATGAGATCGTTATAAATATTTCCTCTATTATATGATTCTTAACCCTCAATATTGAGATGGGATTCCCAGCCTTCTCTAATTCAGTATGTTTCGTATCTTAGCTGAAATTATATCTTGATTCATATTTATCTTTTAGATACCCATTTTTTTTCATTTGTCAGTGACAAATAAATTACAAGGAATGAATTTCTTTGGGTGTGGTGTAACATCCTAAGATTTGAATATGCAATTATCCATTAATTAATTAAAATTCTGAATAGTTTATTTCAAATGGAGAATTGATCAAAAAGGAACCATAATATATTTTATTAAGAAAATATTATAAGTAGTAAATATGAGCATTATAATATATCCATTATGTTTGAGGGTTTAAGTAATGGTAATTATATAATGAAAAAAAATTATAAACAAAATAAAATTTCATTTTTAATATTAATTCATTGATAAAATTCAATTAGTTTATCTGAATAACTAATAAGGTAATATTATTATTAAAAATTTATTTGTTTTAAAAATCTATTTTAATGCACTATGTATTTTTATTTTATAGAAAAAAATTAACTATAGTTAAATAATGATAAAATATATTGTTTATATGAATAATATATTATCACTAATTTAATTATTAATTAACATGAAATAAATATAATAACTATTAATGTTCTAAAAAACAATTATGAATAAAAAAGCGTTTTCATTGTATTTTAGGATTTAATTTAAAATTTATATTCTAAAATTTTCTAATTTCAATTCTAAAAAATAATATTTATTTTTGGATTTGATATAACAAAATTAGAATAATGAAAATTTGAGACTTTTCTAAAAGATTAAATTTTAGTGTCAATATTGAAAAAACAATTTTACTTCAATCTTAGCATTCAAGACTATATCATGAGGTAAGTATGAATTAAAAACATTAAAAAATTACTCATGGAAAAAATATTTACGTAGTCAAATCATGAATTTAAAAACAACTAGTCATATTTATAAACCCCAATCCTAGTATTTTGAAACTTAAGTAAAATTTTATTCTCATAAAAAAAATTCATCCTTTTATTTAATTTAGTATCCACAAGGTGGAATTATGTTTTGAATTAATTTGGATGCCATGAAACTCTTATTTGGATAATAGTAAACGAAAAATGTCCTAGAAATCAACATCATTTATAATTTTATCATAAACAATATTTGCATGCTTAAAAATACTATTTTTAAAAAAGTGGGTTTTATGTGTAATGTGTGTTAATATTAAAATTAAAATTTTCTTCACATGAAGAGAAGTTATTTTATAAAATTATTTCCACATATAATATCATAATTCAAAAATTAGTTAATAAATTTCTTATAGTTTTCTAATCATAAAAATTAAGTATAGAGGATAAAAAAGTAGTTACCAAGGTAAAGGTAAATTAAGGTAAAAAGTGTAATGACCCCAAAACTAGTATCCCAGATTTGATGGTTACTTTATTACATTTAAATAAGATATAATGAATCACATACCAAAGGACCTAATTGTTTAGTATTTGTGTAAATCTAGATACATACATGAAATTAAAATTACATTACAAACCTAAACTATACAAATATTTTCTTAGAGAATAACATTTTCCCCTTAGTAGAACACTACAAATTCAACAAAAAAACACATGGCGTTATCCTAGGGAAATATAAAACAAAAGGGGTGAGAAAAAATAATCAGTAAGGGTATGTGTTCAACAAAATATATGGGTAAATATGGAATAAACAATATGGAAAGGTAAATAACTGAAACACACACCATTTAAATAATCAGACAAGCTACGAAACATAACCATGAATATTATACTAGTTGAATAGTGACATTGAATATGAATAAATGAATGAATTCATAATTTCATACACCTTAAACATACTGTCGAGGATTTGTAACAAGAATCTAATATTGTCAAGGATTTATTCCAATAATCGAACATTATTAAAGCTTCATACAATTAATCTGATAAGTGGGTAAAGCCTTGGCCAAATCCCACTCTAGTGTTTCTCATGAGAACTAATGATGCATCAAGGGGATATAGAAGGCCCCACCCATCAATTATAAGGAAAAATAATTAATCATATGAAAGGGGTGAAACATAAACAACATAAAAATTCATATTAAATACCACCATAAGAAATGTGAATATTTTAAACATAAAATAAAAATAGTATCAAAATAACACATATATAGCCATTATGACCTTTAAATATTCAACAAAATATGGTTGATTATATCATAATATATTAATCTCAATTATTCATATGAATCAACAAAGGGTGTTGACATATACAGAAATGCTATAATAAAATCATTGAAAATTTATTGACAAAAAAACTCTTATTAAACCCATACAAAAAACAATATGAATAGAAAACCCTTTTCCTTTAAAAATAAATGTGTCCAATACCAAATATCCAAAACATATTGGTAGAGGGTTTTTAATTTAAGAAGACATGTAATCTTTCAATGTAATATACAATTTAAATAGTATTCGTAGTGGTGGGAAAGTCATTGTCGTCATGTATCTTAATAATTGAACATTAATTCTTTTCAAAATGTTCTGTTTAAAACATTTAAAAATATTACTTTAGAAAACCATTGAATGAAATTAAAAAAGTCATAAAATAACTGTTATAATCCTTTTATATCCATATAAATAAATTTGTAAAACATTTTCAATAATATTTACATGGAGAAAAAGATGTGACAATGAAATCATTTAGAATTCATGGCACGCCATACCACACTAAAAATTTAAATCATAATCCCCATGAAATAATAAAGTTTAATAAAATAATAATTACTTGGTAATAAATTAATAAACTCCATTATAAAGAAAAGGGGATTAAGACGAAGTCCCTTGCCATACACTTCCTTAAGTTTAAAATGAATTAAACTCTTGTATAATGGATTTAATATTTTTATTAATGTATATAAAACCTTATTTATATTTATGATATCATATATGATCTTATTATATTATTTTAACTCCCATTTTTCTACAATATTTCGTTATTACACTTGTTTAGGGTGTTAACTATTTTATTTTCCTATGCATGTTTTGTCAAATAGGTCATATTTCATATGCATAAAAAATATTTATTTTATATCTATAATGATATTATGTTCATATATAACATATTTATTCATTTTATAAGTTTTCATAATGTTTATTTAATGGTAAACATAGAAAATTAATGTCATCTCTTTGTGGAGATGTTAGGTTGTACATACGCACGAGCGATGGTGTTAATTCCTTAATGTGAAAAGGGAATAGAATATGAAGTTATATTAAATTTTCTAGATTAAATATCAGGTATCAATTATCATATGTATATATATATATATATCATTTCCATCATTATACCCATCTATGTAATTTGGTGATGAAAAAAAATAACACAACAATGTGGAAACGATATATTGTATGTACACACGCGTAGTTCTTTCATTTTTCGTAGGATGGATAAATGATAGAATATGGATATAAAATCATCACAATAAAATATAAAATTATATTTTATACTATATTTATTACATTATTATCGAAAAAAATAAAGAGTATGTTGAAGAAGAAACAATCTTTGAAAGAGTCAGTAATGATGGTTACCTCTTCTTCAACTGACTTCCTTTAATATATTCTTATTTGATCTAGGGTAGGTATTTTGGAAGAACAAATACCTCTATAACATAATTAATTATGCTGATAAGAGAAATGGATAAGATTTTTTGAAATAGATGGATCAAATTTGTGTGATTAAGTGAGGGAGGAGATTCCCTTTTATAATTGATTTGAGGGGTACTTTGGTAAATCCTGAAAATATTAATATATAATAAGTGTATTCAAGAGAAAAAGAATACTAAATAGACTATAAATGAATATGTTAATAAATTTTTGACCATATCTTGTACCCTTTGTTATTATTTAACATTGTTTTCTTTTAAATAATTTTATAGTATATTAATTCAATAAAATATCATCAATGTCATTTTGACACTATTAATTTCATGACATTTTAAAAATATCATAAGAACATGATATATTGTAGAAAACTCTATTAAATTATAAATAAAATGTCAATGTTATCCATAAATTCATGGTTAAAAATTATTATATCAAATTATATTTATTTTAATATTTAATAAAATTTATTTGATATGTCTAGTAATTAAATAATTATTGCAACATCATTGTGCATGCCTTTAATTTAATTCTTAATTCCCAAAAAATTCAAAAGAATTTATCATGAATATGATACATTTTTTGATTAAAAATTACTATTTATGGTCTAAAATATTTTTTAACAACCTCATATTGAAAATGTATCACTTTTAAAAACATGAGTATGATATATTTGACTTCCCTTAAAATAAAACACTATAAAAGGATTAAAGTCATACCAGTGGATTAAAGATGCCATAAAATAATCCCAAGGATGATTTTGGTTGATATTAAATCCTAAAATAAAATTATTATTGGTGTTGGGATTATTTTATAATGTTTATAACATTATTTTTACCCTTAATTGCCTGATGTACCCTTAAATGTGGAAGTGAATAAATTACCAAAGTAACAATTCATATTGTCAAAAAAGAAAAAAAACTATTTAAAAAATTTATATGATTACAAATATGGAATCCATTTTTAAAAACAATAAAAATAGATTTTCCAAAAATTAATTTAAAATTAATCACTTTGGAAAAATGAAAAAATGAGTTTTTAAAGTGAAAACCTTCAAAAGATTGAAATGATTTTATATTCAAATACAATTTGAAATTTATTCCAATTTCCTAAATTGGATTATATTATATTAGTTTTTTTATAATTATACATTAAAACTCATCAATAACATAATTTTACTCTATATATTATTTATACAAAAAATCATTAATCAATTAAAATCCAGTATTTTTCACTATTCATTAAAATGTGAAAATTATTATTAAAATAAACAAATCAACCAATGTAAATGTTTTATCCTTATTTAAATTAATAATTTTATTTTGTCAAAAAAATTATTAAATTTTCAAAAACCATATTTAAAACAAGTTCTCCATTAAATGTCGACTAAACCGCCTTCCAAAAAATATAACTTTTATGCGTAAAAGTGGATTATTTTTTTTATCATGACTAGAAATCACCAAATACGAATGTTAAACATTATTTTGAATATATTATATATAAATTTTATAATGTGGGTAATATTATATAATCTATCGAATTTAATGGCATGATTATAATAATTTTTTATTGTTGGTTTAAATTGGGTGTTACTAGAAACACAATCTATAAAAGAGATTATGTTTAAAAAGAGACATATCGTAAAATATTTGGGGGTTAAATTCTCTCATACATAAATAGATTGTATCATCATAATTATTGAATTTGGACTTGGTAGTTTTTGTTTTCATTTTCAAAATACCATTATTAAAAACCCACATGAGAAAAAGTATTATTGAAACTTCAACTTAAAAAGAATGAAATGGAAGTAATAAGGTCACGTGATATAACATATAAAACTATTCCATGTAGAAAAAAAATAAAATAAAGATAAAAATAACACTCAAATACTAAAAGAGAGTGATATAAAACTTGATTATGAGAACTTTGACCATCGCAAAACCATAAATATGTGAAGGGTTAAATGGCAATTGATAAAATTAAATGGATATCATTTTATTAAAATGATTTTCATAAAGATAAAGAATTAACTTACATACTATAATAATAACATAAGGGTAACATACATAATTGATAGGTTGAGTTTCATCCTTTAATAAATTTCTACCCCAAACTCATATTTTTCACCAAATGATGAGTATTTAAGATAAATTTTTCTTGTATGTAGAATTCAAATCGACTTCTACATATAAAAAATCCAAAAAAGTATAAATATCTATTCCAATTGACATTATAAATTACTCAAAAACAAAATTTTTAAAATAAGAATGTACAATTCCCCAAAAATACTAAACATTTATATGAAAAAAGCCAACTTTAATCTCTAAAATTCAACAATGATATGCAAAGTTCAATATAGATCATTTCAAATATAAAAATCCTTATTAAAAAAATTATATGTTAAGTTTTAAACCCAAAAAATATAAGGATTTTCTCCCCAAGTCTTCCATAATATATTAATCACTCTTAATGTCTCATACCAAAAATTTAATTTCCTAAATAACATAGTCTTCAAGAAATGACAACCATTTTTTTAATAACTTGAGTGACCATAAGTTCATAACAAAATCATATTT
Source organism: Viscum album (assembly GCA_963277665.1). Taxonomy (NCBI): domain Eukaryota; kingdom Viridiplantae; phylum Streptophyta; class Magnoliopsida; order Santalales; family Viscaceae; genus Viscum; species Viscum album. The sequence goes on from OY728119.1 coordinate 2,130,807,379, forward strand.
GTCTTTAAAATAATATTTCACCTTTTTTCCTCATAATAATCTATTTACCTTAAAATTATAGGATCCACAAAATAGAAAATATATTTCAAACTAACATTAATCACTTAATCACGAAATCATTTCCAGTCCAATATTCATCTAATTAACAAATCAAATTTCCCTAAAATAAAAACTATTTTTATCCATTAGATATTTTATCTAGAAATATTTCATGTTTGACAGGACATCATGTTGTCTTAGGGTAGGTGATTCAACCTTCTCACCCATTCAGTTGTGGGTTCAAACCCCAAGGACTTTCTAGACGCGATGGATTTTCACCTAGCCTATGGGATTCCATTTATTTAAAACTAATTGAATATTATCCAAAAATGTGATAATAATCATAAAAAATTACATATATATATTCAAAATTATTTAAAAAATTTAACTACAAGCACTATTTGATACCTTTCATTTATTATTCTCAATTATATAACCTGTAATTTCCTTAAATTAAAATATCATATAAACCATAATGGTTATCCTTACATAAAAACATATGTCTACAAAATGAAAAGGCATTATTCCATAGATTACATTTCCACACATACTAAACCAATGGTGTGTATTCCCTAATCTATGTTTTCCTAAATCTAGTTCTCAAGGTTTTTAGTAAACATCCTTTGATACAAACTATAAATTCCCAGACCCTTGTAGCCATGATTTGGTGGTTACATTATTACATTGGATTAAAATACATGTAATCAAATCCCAAAAGACTGAATAGACTATTATTATTGCTAAATGATATATATATATATTTGTGAAATAAAAAAATTATATTTCAAACAAAAAATATAAAAGGTATTTTCTTAGAGAACAACATTATCTCCTTAGTAGAAGAGCACGTAATAAATCAAAAAAAACTTCATGATATCCTGGGGAAAATAAAACATAAGAAAGGGGTGAGCTCAAATGCGCAGTATAGGTAAGCATACAACAAAAACAATCAGTAAATATAGAATAAAAAATGGATAGGTAAAAAGATAAAACACATTCCATTTAAATAGTCATGAGAGCTTGGAAACATAACCACGAATATTCTACTAGTCTAATAATCTCATAGAATATCAATAAATGAATTCATAATGATGGAATTCATCATTTTAGAAATTTAAAAAATACTACAGAGGCTTCATGCCAAGAATATAATACTACCAAGGATTCATTCCATGAATATAACATTATCAAGGCTTCAAACCAAGAATATAATAAATGGTTAAGGACATGGACAAAAATAAATCTAGTTTATCTCATGAGACCTACCGATTCTTTGAGGGGCCATAAAGGGCCCTATATTTTAGTTAATAAGTCCAATTCATTCCTCATATGAAAGGGGTAAAATTCAAGTAACATAAAAATTCATAATAAAAACTACCATATAAAATGTGAATACTTTAACCAAAAAAATTATTGGTATCAAAATAGCACATTTATAGTCCATCTGATCATTAAAAAATCAATATAATATGATTAAGGATATTATAAGAGAACAAACTTAATTTAAAATAATATTCAACATATTTTTTCAACATAGATGAAAAAATTATAATAAAATCATTGAGAATTTATTGAGGAAAAACTCTTATTAAAGCCATATGAAAAAAACATTCATATAAAAATATTTTTTTTAAAAAATAACCATTTTCAATACCAGATAGACAAAACATAAGTTAAGAGGTGTTTTTTTTAAGAAAATATTTAAGCTTATTAATGAAGCTATAAATTAAACAATAGTCATGGTAGTTAGAATGTAATAATCACCGTGAACGTTAAGAAGAAAGCATTTCCTTTTTCATCAGTAAAAAAAATCCATATAAAATACATAAAATGATTCATTTTGAAAAAATTTATATATTATTAAAAATATTCATAAAATTTCGGTTATAGTCCTTTTATATGCCTATAAATAAATATTCAAAATAATATCACGAATATTGACCTCTAGAAAAATATGTGATAGCTAAATATATAAACATTCTTTGTGTCCCACACCACATTGAACATTTAAATCATAATCCCTATGAAAGAATAAAACATAATAAAACATTAAATAACATGATAATATATAATTAAATGACATTATAGGTCAAATAGGTTATATATACACCTCATAAATGAAGGTGGGTGTACAAAAATGAACTATGCCTCAATGAAAAGAGATTGAGATGAAGTCCATTACCTTATGATTACTTTAGTATAACATGAATTTACCTACTTTATAATGGTTTTACTAATTTTATTAAATTATATAAAAGCTTATTCATATTTATTATATCATATATGATCTTTTAATTTTCTTTTATCCTTGTTTTGATAAAAATATTTCATTATTGCCCTCATTTTTTGTGTTATCTCCTTCATTTTACTACACATGTTTCTTCATGTAAGTATTGTTTTTTATACATAGGATATATTTATTTAATCTAAATATTGATATTAGGTTCATATATATCATATTTATTCATTATATTCTTTTTTATTGTCATTATTGAATGGTTAAAATTGAAAAAGAACAACATTGCATTGTGGAGACTGTAGGTCGTACGTATGCACGAGCAACGATATCATTCCCTTATTAGTGAAATAATAAGGAATTATGCGGTATATTAATTTTTATATAATTAATATCATTTATTAATTATAATATATATTTATTATTTCAATTATTATACCCATTCAAGTAAGGTGGTGATGAAAAAAATTACTTAACTATGTGAAGATGGTATGTCAAACATACACTTACACGATGCATTCATTTTTCAGAGGAAGGATAAAAAGTGAAATATGGTTATAAAATAATCATAATGACATATAAGAATATATATGATTATGGAATTATTACCTTATCATCAATACAACATATAAAGAGGGTGTGGAAGAAGAAACAAACTTGTAAGATTCGATAAAGACAATTACCTCTTTTTTGGCGGGTTTCCTTTAATATATTCTTATGTGATATATAATAGGTATTTTTAAAGGAAAAAGCCTCTATAACATAAGTAAATATATTAATCATATAAATTTATAGGGTTTTGTTGAGCTATAATGCTCAAATTTGATTAAGGATGTGATTGGGGAGGTTCCCAATTATAATTGAGGAGAGGGGTACTTTTGGAAATCCCCAAAATATTAAAAAATAATATGAAAATTATAGTGACAAAGACTTCCAAAATGACTATAAATGAATAGGGGAAAAAATTTGAGACCATTTATTATCCAAATTTTTATTAGTTTTCATTTTTTTCTTTTAAATAATTTAATAATAGATTAATTTAATAAAATAGCATTAATTTCATCATGGACACTATTCATTACACAACTTTTTAAAATTATCATTACAATAATATATAATAAAAAAAGAAAATAACAAATCAATTTCATGGGAAATGCATCTATAATGTTCATGGATGATAATAAATATAAAAATATATATTTTTTAATATTTTTAATAAAATTTAATTGATATGTCCATTAATTAAACAATTACTACATTAGAATTATTCAAGCATTTAATTTAACTATATATTCCTTTAAAATGAAAAAATAATTATTAAGGTCTGTTTTTTATATTTAAAATCAACCTTTATAGTCTAATATATTTTCTATGTAACCACATATTAAAAATATAATGCTTATTAAAAACTTGGGTACAAAATATTTGACTTTCCTTAATATAAAATATAATAAAAGGATTAATGTCATATTAGTGGATCTAAGAGGAAATAAAATCGTCCCAATTATGATTTTGGTCTAAAATCACCCATCCATTATAATAATGAATGTTTTGAGGGTATTTTTCTCCTATTTATAATATTATTTTTATCTATAGTTACCTGATTTAACCTTAACCTTGGTTGTAAAAAATTACAAGTTACTATTCATATTGTCCAGAAATAAAAGGAACCTATATAATAAATTTAAAACATTTTATTATAAATATGGAATCCATTACTTAAAATTAAAAACTTATAATTGTCTTTGATTTATTTGAAATTAATCCTCTTGACGGAACAAGAAAACTTGTTTTTAAAGTGAAAATGTTCAATATATTGAAATGTTTTTATATCCAAAGTCAATTTGAAATTGATTAAAATTAAAATAATTATAAAAAATTTTATAAAAAATTTCAAACTATTATTTAAAACCAGTAAAAAATATAATTTAAAACTATAAATTATTTATACAAAAAAGTTGTTTTCAATTAAAATCCATTATTTTTTACTATTCAATAAAACATGAAACATATAAAAAATTCCAAAAACTAATCAAAAGTAAATAATGATTTTAATATTCCAAATATTATATTTATTTTTTCAAATATAAATTATAAATGTGTACTAAATTATTTGAAACTTGTACGCCATCAAAAGGTGGTCAAACCGCCTTTAGAAAAATATAGCTTTTTATGCATAAAAGTGGATTTATTTTTATGTATTGTCTATAAATCACAAATGATGAATATTATATATTTTATAGAACATATTATATATAAATTTAATAATTTGTTTAATATTATTCAATCCCTCTAATTTCCTAGCTATATTATAATAATATTTAATAGTGTGTTTCAGTTTGGTGTTTCGTACAACATAATATATCAAGGAGATTTTCATTAAAAAGAGACATACCATAAAATATTGTGGTGTTCCAAAAATAGTTCAATCAAGTATAAAATTTATAAAATATGTTAAAAACTTGTCTAAAAATTAGTTGTTAAGGTCTGAATGGACTAAAAAAACCTATCTGCATCATTTCACTCATTTTAAACAACTTTACATCTGAAAAAATAACTCTCTTCATATTGATATGTTATATTTACAAAAATATAATTCCCTTCACTTATAAAAGGGTAATTACATAAAAAATAAATTATAATCTGAAAATTAAAATCCCCCACCAAATTATTCTTATTTTAATTATCTTATATTCCTCTTCCAATTCCCTATGCTTCTTTTAACAAAATATTTACATAGGTCCTCTATTTTAATGTAGTACTTCATGATAATGTTCAAATTCCCAATTTTAGTACTAAACACACAATAATACTTTTCCTTATCTATACATATTCTATAAACCTATTTCACCTATTAAAAATCATGAAATTATTATAATTTGTATACACATATGTTGATATTTTTATGGAAGAAAAATTATCTACCTTTTCCATTTTTCCATAGAAAAACAAAATTTTTTTTACGAACATGTATACTTCCTCCTCCCTAAAGAGACGTGATTCATTTTCCATAAATTCCATTAAATAATGTTTGAAATGGATTTTAATGAGAAAGTATGGTATTTATAATTTTTTTAATATTCATAAACCTTATATAAATATATTCTTTTCTTCTCCACAATAGGAAATGGAAACATCTTCCATGCTTATGTGAGGACTACCACCTCCATGATCGACGTGTTCCGTTTATCCTCACCATCATACATAAATTTTCATAAAACATAATTTATTAATATATATATATATGATATGAATATGTCATATTTATATAATTATTATGGGTTTTAAGAAATGAAACCAAAATTTATGGTTATTATAAAGTATCTATTATTATTAGTAGATTACCCTTAACGTGATCATCATGGATCTCAATCTCCCAAAACATGCACATAACTCCCATAAAATGATCTTTCGGATGTATAAATAATTAAAAAATGATTTGAATATATTTTATATTCTATTAATGTTTAAATTAGTATCAATTAATGGGGTTTGATGTTTCCAATATAGTTCATGTGTGAAATAATCAAAATTACAACATCTTATAATGGAAATAGGTAATAACTAAGTAAATAAAATAAAATAAATGATTATAAGAAAATTATAAAATGGTTATAGATTTTAATAAGGTTATAAAATATTTTTTTAATATGGTTATTTTTATTATACTGTAAGATGAATCACATTTAGGGAATCCGATATTCAAGGTTAGGGTTTTTCATAACTCAATTTCCCTTCTTTGAGTTATAATAGTTATTCTTGAACCCCGATATTCTATGTTTGACTTTTTATCCTATGATTTTATAAAATTGTATTTCAACATTAATTTATGTTTATTAACAATTCTTTCTTATGAAAAACTTTTCAAAGGATAATTACAAAAATGATTATGGTATTCATAAGGTCTCTCACAACCCAATTCATTCAGTGAGTTATAATAATTATTATGTAATGCCATCCTTATAGATTGGATTTATTTTATATTTTTATTATATAAAATTTTAATTCCATCCTAATTTATATGGATTTAAAATTCATTATCCTGAAATCGTTTATAAAGGATGTTGACTTAAATAATCATTATATTCCTAAGGATTTTTCATAACTCAATTTCATTTCTCTGAGTTATAATGATTGTTCTTCAAAACCATTCTTCTGTATTGAATCATTTCAATAATATATTGAATAAAATTTTATTTAAATTTTTATTATTCCCAATTATTTCTCATGAAATCCTTTATAAACGACTACTACTTCAAATATTTGGATATTCATATTGGTTTTCGTCTCAATTCCACTTAATTGAGGCATGTGTTCATTTTATACACCCAATATTATCTTATATGGTGCAGATACTTCCATATGTTGATTATATTATTGATATTAAAGTCTTTTTAAGTGATTTATAAGTCTTTTCAAGAATACCTTGTTCAAATTCTTTTTATTTTAAAGTTATAAAAACTGTAAACCTTTTTTATTGACTTTATTTCTTTTCATTAAGACACAAAACACCTTATTTTACTATTTTCTATTTTTTGTTTTTTATTCGAAAATTTGTCTATTCTAAATTTAATCATATATTTTCTCTATGAAAATTCATTCGTTACATCAAAATTGTTTTCATATTTGTATTTACTTCTCTTTAAAATATGACATTACAAAGAGTAATTCATATCCATTCTATTGGACATTTTTCTTTCATGTAGAGATTTTTCTTTCTAGAAAATGTTTTCCATTATTAATTGGATACCCTAATATGTTTTATATAAATTGATATTAAAACTTCTATTCACATATTTTCATAATTATGTTTTATTATCCATTTTATAATGTGGGGTTTGAAAAAGTATTTTCAGAATATTAAAAAAGATATCCATTTCAGGTTCTTATTTTTATATGCAAATACAATTTACTATATAAAACCATTATCTAAATTTCAAGGACCAATTATTGGGAATTTTTAATGTATTTTTTAATAAGTTGTTTTATGTTTCCTCTTTAAAAATTACTTTTTAAAGTGACTTGTTACTTCATATTTTGATGACATTGTTAATTTTTTTTAAAATTAGTTTTATGATTTTAATTCCACTTTACTCTTTATATTAATAGATTTTTACCTCATTTGAATTTTTATTTCATTGATTGTCACTTAAATCCTTTCAATATTTTTTATTTTGTTGTATTTAACTAATTATACCATGCAATATAATTGTTTATCCCTTATTAAGTGTTATATTTCAAAGTGTTCTTTCTGGGATGGTGTTGTTCATATATGTGAACATCATATGAATTTATTATTTTACACTATGTATATGAATTTATAACACCATAAACCTTTTTATATATATGGATTACTTCAGTTGGTTTCAAATCCAATATATAATGTATGTGTTTTTTTAAACACAATTTTGGGTGTGTGGGTATAGGGAATCACATATTATGTTTTAGATATATAATAAATTGAACTATATTTTGAGTAAAGTATAAATAGGTAGAGGTACATTGAGTTGTACATCCCACTGTCCAAGAGTCTGATGGTTTTTCCTAGAAATGTGGGATTGACTATATATGGCTTTGGTCTTACTCATGAAAAGTTGATCAATTTCATATAATGATAAATCGTTAAATAAAAAGATTATATACCTTATGTATACGTTCCATATGAATATGTATGAATATTTTTGGCTTCTATATATAGTCGAGTAACACAAAAAAGGGTTTTATAAATATTTACACATTAATGTGGTGTGGGCACATTAATTTGGTAGGGGGAATAGGGATTTAAATACTAAACCATTAGAATCATGCACACAAAAAGGAATAAAAAAATGAGATGATAGTTAATACATATTATGAACTAGTAATGAATTTAATATGCATGTGATGTATATTCAATTAGTGATACATTTAAAATATATGAAATCCATCAAATACTTAGTGTAATATTCCTTCCAAAGTTTAACATATCAAAACCTTGATCAAAAAACTGGGTATCTTCTAAAAAATTAGGGAACAACTATATTATAAAATATAAGGAAATAATGTATTGGATGATACTGAATCATGCATTTATAGGTTCTAACAAACAGGGGTTCCCATGTATTTTCCTATATTAGACTGTTCTTGGAATTTTCATTTACTGAAAATTTTCTGGGAAAACCATAGGAAGGAGACCATAGGAATAACGATGAGTACATAAATATAATGGATCTGGGAAAAGAGTTTTCCACCCTTCTATCCAATAATCGTAACTTTTATGATTGGGATGATTCCTTACCTAAATAACCATGTTGTGAAAGTAAGACCAAATAATAATCATTTCTTAGGTAAATATAGATCATGTAACACTAATTAGATATGATTTATGGGGTCATAAATTTTAGTGGGAACATTTTAATTAAAATTACTTGATGAAAATATATAGTTCATGATATTTGTCTATTAAAAAAGAAAAAACTCATATGTTGTGTGTAATAACATCTTTATCATCACCCTTTTTCAAAAAATCCTTAAAAATTTGAATATTAGAGTAAGAGATTCATAATACTAGACACATAATTAAATTTATTAAGTAAATGAAATTCAATGTATATGAGAAATACCTTTTTGAGAAACCAAATATTGAATTTTTTAAAAAATAAATCTTGATGCTCATAATAAGCATATAGGTATTAGATGTAAAATGAAAAAAGTAACTTTAGACCTCACTCATATAGTCAATATTATTAAGTGTTCTAATAAATTTGTGAGACTATAGTTTTACTTATATATTTTTATGGTTAACTAATTTGGTTATTTTTTTATATATGGACATTTTTGAATAAGATTGATGAATTTAAAAAAAATTACCTGATATTCGTAAAGTGTTGAGAATAAATTAATGATGCATATAATGTTTAGATTCTTTTATTTTGTTGAAAATATATAGGGGTAAAATATCAATCTAGAAATAGAATTTTTTCTTGGAATTTCTAAAAATGTTTCTTCATTTATACATCAAAGGTCATTGATACTTGTAGCTTTCAAGATGAGGGAGTAATAATACTATATGATGTTATTTTCCATGATATATAGAGGATTTTGTAAAACTATATGTAATTTCTATATTAGGTATAAATTTTATAAAAACATTATTTAGTTTTGTAGTGTAAATTATAACAATTGTATATTTTAAAAGTGTTGTATGTATATATGAGTTCATAATCAAGTGAATAACTTATAGATCTTGTAATATTAATTTATGTGATGAATAAAATAGTTTCTACATCAGATATTTGGATGCATGAAAATCTCATATAAATATATGTAAAGGATTTGTATCCTCATAATATATATCTTATGTGATAAGGGGTGTTATTTCTTAACAAATGTTTCTATGAACAACCTAAAAAGACTAATTTTAAAAAAATTGATTATAGTTCATCAGACTCTATATCATGTTTGAAAAAGGAGACAAGGATTAATGTATTTTTCTAGTTATTGGTTAAAAAAATAGGGAATTTGTTCCCATCACCCATCAGAGACATAGTTTAAAGAATAAAATACATTTAAATTAAAATAATCTAAACACAAATAATACCATATAGGATTTGGAAAATTAGTTTATTTGATAAATATTACCACTAAAATAAAATAAGTGTTATTTCCTAATATAAATAAGTTTGTGTTGAATCATAGAAAAATATTCTAAGAAGTAATTTAATTTTTGAGGGACAAGCGAGAGTGTCTTTAATCATATAGAAGTTCAATGTTAATCAATACAAGACTATTCCACTCAAATGTTATGTTATTATTCACCTAATACCCTAACGAATTGGGATATCTTTTGGTAAATATAAATGTAAATTACAACATTTAGTTACTATGATAGAATAAATACCACTATTATGATAGACTATTGTCAAACAGAAATTCACTTAATATCCAAAAGGCGTTTATGGTATAATGGTAAATAGATGTTTATTTGGTTACATGTGTTTATTATATTTATGTGAATCACACATTATCCTAAAAGTGTTTAGGATATGCTAGATAATAATAATGAAAATGGTTATATTGAACTCAAGAAGAAATTTTGATTTTATAGGTGACTTATATGATGCTAATTTTATAAATAGTTCTAATTAGAACAGAATCACAACATAATATTTGATGCTATGAAGTTAAAGAGTTTGAATATATTCAAATAGTTGAGAATTAATATTATTATACTTAGGTCTCACTATTATTAAAAATAGCTTACTTATTAGATTTTATTTTCTAAGATTTTACTGGGAGAGTTTTATCAGATGTTCACATATAGATGTGATGAGAATTACATATATATTTATTAAGTGAAAACCCTTAGAAAACATATCAAACATAAGGATGAATTGGTAGTTTATAATATGTGATATGATAAATTGGATCTTTTTTATGGTTTTATTAAATATTCTTAAGAGTTAAAAAATATAAAAATTTTCAATATTTTATTATAATGGAAATATCTTTTTATAATTCATTCATGTGGACTCTAATTATATTTAACATGAATGGTTGAATGATAATACACCCTCAAAGTATAATTTTGATTTATCCCTTTTCGATTATCGTTATAGAGTATTATGGGTTGTGGAGATATCATAAGATAATAATGAATTTAATATTATAATTATTAATAAGGGTTCTATATATATGATATGAAGAATAGATTCTTGAGGTAATAAATAGATATTTATTTCATGGATTGATCTTCCAAAGTATATCTTTTGGAATTTATATAGTTAACAATATACTTAGTATTGTATTATTTTTATTAATCCCCATTGCATGAGGTATGTGAGATACCTAATATGAGAACATTGAATATTTTATACTTACTTACACAAGAATACATATTGGATTAGATAATATAAGGGTTGTTGGGTATAATTCTAAGCATGCATTTGGTTAGAGTGAAACCAAGACAGAATTTTTACACTAGTTTAATTATATAGACCTTAATTGAATTGGATTGATGAAATGCATACCAAATGGATAAACTATTATGGGACCTTTAACAAATGAAATTCTAAACTATAATTAAATTCATTATTAGGGGAATTGGGTTGTCTCTAGAGAGGAAAATATTTTGTGTTTATTCTTCTATTGTTTTGTGGGATCTAAATTTTTATATCAATGGTTGAATCTTACTAGCCTTTAATTTAATATTTAAAATATAGGAATAAACATATATTTCTCCTTTATCACTAATTAAATCATTATTATATCTCAATCTCTCATATTGTCTTTCTAATAAAGTGAAACTTTACAAAACTATCCTCTCTTGAAAGCATTGGATCAATCATAGGGATGTAATAACCATTACATTCTCTAACCTCACCAAGCTCTATGATCGAAGATCCCGAATCAATATGAGGTTAATAAGATAATATTGATCACTATAAGTTGATAAATCCTAAGTGTCTTGTGTGTGAAATCTAATAAAGATGGATGAATAATTAAAAATACATAGAAATATAGAAAAATTATGATGTCAAAACAGTTATAACAATTCAGAAATTACTATCAGAATATATGATTAGTTAAAATAATCAATTTATCAATAGTGGAAAGGGGATTCCCCTTATCTCTGCCACTAAGGGCATCGTTTTCCATCGCCAAATTTGTTATAGTATAATTAATAGTATATAAGGAAAATAATAGCATTATATCATGATATAGAACAATTTTTATATAATTACTGAATAATTTTCTATTTATAGAGAAATATTTAGAGATTCTTGGTACACTAAAAAATTACCACAAAAGAAACATAAAATCAATCTACTTTATTGGCCATTCCGTAACTTCTGGTATATTTATCAAAATTAGATTAGTGTCTGGTAGACTATCCTTCTCCCAATGATTGAAACATGTCCAACTCAAGGATCCAAATGGTTTTAGTCTGGTGTCTAATATTCATAATCTTCCCATAATTGAAGTATGTATTGGTTTAAGAATAATTATAGAAAATTCACTTCAGTATGACATTATTTAGTGGAAGTAAAGTTATGCTAGAATAATCCTCATGTGAGGAGATGATATGAACTTAATGGATATGGTTCATGTTTTATTGAGGGTAGTTTTTGGGCCTGAGATGTAACTTGGATTAAATTTTTATCATGTAAACCGACCATTGAATGGTTACATGAGTTCTAATGTAGTGAGCCATATCTCATATCAATGTCAACGATATATTTCTAAAAGTTTATTTTTTTAACAATGGCATGAAGAATTATGATAGAAGTTGAATTATTATGCTTGAGGTTGATGTTATACCCAAAAAGGATAAAGTCTTATGCTCATGGTTGAAGTATTATGCTGGTGATCCAAGGAAATCAGGAAAATCCATGAATTCTTATAATCCTCGAAAAAGTATTACTCCCTACCCAAAAAAGCCTTATAATCCCACTTTTGGCAAGTCATGACCTTGGGATTGAATTTTTACTATGGATTGGCCTCAAATCCAAATTAATTTTAAGTAGCTTAAAGATAGGTCTTATGGTCAGTTGAGATGGGGATTTTTTTTGTAACTTGAGACTTGTACATGTAGTTGTTTGAAGTTTCTTTTTTTGACCTGTTTCAATCCCCTTTATGGGGTTTGTTGCAGGACCCTTCACACATTCAGTTCACGTCTTTTAAATTCTCAACACATGTTATCTTGTATTTCCATATTTTAATCAATTTAATGATCATGAGATGATTCATGTGGTCAGTTGAGCACTTTTAAATTATTTTCTCATGGTTAACTATAAGACAATTCATGTGGACAATTTATACCTTTGTATTTTTTGGTTAAACCTTTAATATTGAAAATCAAATCTTAGTGTAAGATATGTTTTGATAAATAAATTTGAAAGAATGAATATTATCTTATTAACCCCTTATACTCCTTCAAATCAATGTACTATTTCAATTAATTCCAAAATGAACAAATAAATTAAAATCTATGATTAAATAAATTTATGAAATTAATTCTTGTGAAATTATAAAAGTTAATGAATGAATTCAATAATTTAAAGCCTATATAAATAACATTAAAATTTGAATCAAAAAATAAATTTGGTCATTAAATATGAAAATTGTATAATTATGTAAAAAACTATGTTTTAAGCTAATTATTAATAAAGTTAATGATTTTAAAATTTAATAAAAAGTAAACTAATTTCCCAGTTTTTATTCTTTTTAAGGTTTTTATCATTGAAAAAATCAATAAATTTCATGGAATAATTAGATCACATATGTTCCTTTACTTATTTAAATAAAATATAATGTTATTAGATATTTGGATGAGGGGATTTTGATTTACTCATCTATTAGATGAATGACATGTGTTGTATTCATCAAACTAGTCACTTTTTTTCTAAAAAATAATACAAGGTTAGATTACCTTTATTAAAATCACATTATTCCATGATTAGTGGTCACTAAATGTCATGGTCAAAGGCATTATATAAGTTTATATCTGATGAACATGATAAATCCTATGATGGGAATATTCATATTGATATATGAGTATGATTGGTGGAGATCACAATAGACACCTTAATAGCTTGATTAGAACTAATTCCTTGATAGATGACACTCTTATCTTATATATATATATGAAATAGGGATTTAAATTTTTTTCCCATACTACCAAGTCTGTCCGAACCACACAGTTCAGCCATTTAGATAAGGATTAATTTTTGGAAAAATTATTTATTCAAAAATGAGGAGAGTCTGATAAAATTGTATCCAAAATGAGTTTTGGATGGACTAAAAAATATTAGTGAAATTTTCTATAAATTATTATAGTATTTTAAATAAATTGGGATATTTTTGGACATGCACTAAAATATATATGTGAATGAATTATATATTGTTGCATGTATTATCTCACATGGTTTTATTAGTTATAATTCATTTTGAATAGATTAAATAGTTTGTAGTCATTAAATAAATTCAATGAATATGTCCAGTGGGAATAAAAAATGAAGATATATTGAATATGGTTTTAAAAATTCCTAAAATGAGATATGCCACAGTTGGCTATATAATGGGATTAAATCGCACATATTAGGTATGAAAATATTTATGCATTCCTATTAATTCTATCTTCCCCTAAAATATAGCTAATCACTAGGTGATGTTTATACCACCCATTATAAATTTATGGGTCCTAATGAAGCATTCTTGGATCATTTAGTCGATATAATCCCCTTAGTGGAAGGATAATTTCTTCTAATAATCTTGTGATCTTCATCAATCTTAATCTATCAAAAATTCAATATAAATATTGTTTCTATCTATGTTGAATCATTTATGTTCTTAGTTTTTATATCATGTTGATTATATCAAGGATAGATCACAAAAGAATGGGTTTTCCTCCACTTCCAAGATCTTATGATGATCCCCCCAAAAACCAATCACATGCATGATGGAATAAAATAAATGGATCATGAATAAATTATTTTACCAATACATGGTTAATTAATTATGTGGAAGAAAAATAATATCAAAAATCTTGTAAACCGATAAAATAAATAATATTTTCACATAAATAGAAAAATCACTTAATGAAGTATTGAGCTAGAAAATACATCCTTTACATGAGTTAAAATGTAACCATAGTTATCCCAATTCATGTTGATTTCAATTATTTTGGAGTTTTAGATAATGTTTTCGGTTGAATTAATATGATTCACATCTAGGGTTTATTGACCAAGTAAGACATGATGTAATTAAAAGGAAATTGTTAATGAAACCTTATTCAATATTTCTAGATTTTGGATTCCACTTAATGAACCAAAGTTCTTCGAGTTAATGTTTTTGAAAAGAATCAACTACCTAAATAATTCCATATAATAATTTTTGGCCAAATAATGGATTAATAAAAGGGACACATAGATCCTTTACACCAGAATATCCATCTGATAAAATATTTAGAATCCAATTGTGAGGGAGATTAATATCCATTTTATATAGTAAACCATGTCCCCTTAATTTCATGGGTATTTCCCTTTTTTTATTCTCATTCCATTCCCATATTATGGCCTTAACTTTTTATTTTTTGATACCCCACAAACCATGACCAAAATATTTTCTCTTGAACCAGAAGATTAAAAAATTTATATGTCCTCTACTCTATATCGTTATGGATATATGAAATTCCATTCCTCACATTTCAATTTCCTCCTCCAAAATTATCATATCCTACCTAAAATTGGGTAGGGATCTACAAAAAACCCCACATAAAACCTTTTTTCCCTGCTCCACTTGTATTCTCCCTTTTCCCCCCTAAATAATTTTCCACTATTTCCAATCCCTATATTTACAAAATTTAGATCACTCCTCCTAATTATTTATTATATTAATTATTCCTCATCCTCCCCCATATTTACATCAATTACTAAAACTCTCGAACCATCATCTGTGATGACTAGATGTCCTGTAATCGTTCTCCAATAAACTCATGTTTCCCCCACCCACCATTATTGTTCGGTGTTAGATAATTAAACATAAGGTAGATTTTTATTTGTTTCTTCCAATATATAGACTCTTATTTTCATTACCATTCCGTCTATATGTTTATTTGTGTCATTATTTATCCTTATTATTCCCTTCTCTATGATATTTCCTCATCCCTTATAGTTTCCCTCCATTTATCACCCTTAAGATCATTTTCCACTTATTTCACTCTATTTACCCTTTCTAATACAAACATGATATAAAATTTTATAGGTTTAAATTAAAATATTTATTTTTAAAACAATATAAATATTTAACAATAAACGTATCAAAATCTGTGTGAATGCTACAAATTTTATTCACTTTTTCAGATTCACAATGTGCACTTCATTTTGTAATTATTTTATAGCACACATTTCCTGGTAAATATTTTTCATTTCAATGATTATCCTTTTATATCTTCAATCAAATCACATACTCATCTAATTTCAATGTATGAACTCTTTATTATTGAGATTATAATATTTTCAGTTAAAAAAATTCATAATATATCTTATGATTATCATATTTTCATCGTACCCCTTATTGGTGATCTCTAATTTTTATTTTCTCTAATATTTTTTATATGTTTATAGTCTTGATTAGTAAATTTATATCTCACATGTTTCATTGATTTAAGTGGAAGAATAGATTTTTTTAGAATTTATTGTGGTGAATCCAGAATTATGCACCCCTAAAATTTGATGTTTTATAGAGATCTAGATTATTCAGTAAGAATATTTCATTTTTGTATAATGCCGTTATATAAATAAGTTAGAGAATTAAATATATTACAAATAAATACAATGTGAGATATTGAATATCACAATCTAAAAATTACTGCATAATTAATTTTCATAATTCATCCTTGTCTCTCTAATAATATACATAACTGCAATGTCTACAACATAATTTTTAATTCATAATTGATAACATAACTAAAATGTGAAGAATTACATAATTTTGTTAAAGAATTCATAATTAAACGGTGAATTACAAAGTAACTGAATACATTCATCTTTTTCTGATAATGTGAATAATGTATTATAAAGTTCTATAATCAAAAAACATTGAAATTATGGCTAAAAAGAGAAAGAGAGAAGAGGAATAAGATAAATAATATTCTCTGATGGAATTCGACGGAGCCAAGGTCGGTCCCTCCACTTCAACAATAGTTGAATCCAATTGTCAACCCTTTCTATACTTGAAACCCCCACCCCACATTTATTATTCCCCATATAGCTCCAAATACCCATCCAGGCAATATCTAATACTATTTACAATACTACCCTTAAATAATATCTCATAAAACACAATACACAACCCGTATTTAATATATCCTATAGCTCACTCCATTGTCAACACTTGCATGACCCTTATTCCTATCACCCCCACCTACTTGAGTATAAGAATGAAGTGACTAGAATAAGTAATCATTTAATTTTCAATCGTTCATATTTGTAGAATTTTTATCGGTTAATTTAATAATAGTTGTACTATTAGATTACAAAATTACTATACATATTTAAATGATAATTTTAAATAATTTAAAATTATTTTACTATACATGTAGATTTGTTGAATTTATATATTTGATGTTATAATTTGATATAATAAGGTCATAAATATTATATGATTTTATTCAATTTGGTATATCATCATTTACAGAAAAATAATTTAAATAATGGGATATCCAACCATTCTTAAGTGACCATGCCATTGGAATTTCATGTATGTTTCAAATAGTTTGTAAAAATTATTGATGTTGAAATTTTATTTTCATCCTTATATTGTACTGTGATGGTAAATAATTTATAAGATGAGTAATAATGAAACATATAAATCATGATGATTTTTAATGAGTAAAATTGATGAGTAATTTAAACAGTTTCATTGACTATTATTTTTAAAATGACTATTTATAATGTGGGTTACATGAAAATAATAAATTTTTTAATTTGATATAATCTATAATATATTAACTATACTATAGGATGTTCCTCTTCCAGGACATGTGTTTCCTCCCTAGCATTTCAACCATACATGGAAGGCTCTCTATGTTTACTGATTTCCTCCAAATCCTGACTCGTGTTTTCTCTACAATCTCTAATCTCTCACAACTACATCCTCGTCCTCCACCACCTCCCCATCCTCCTCGGACTCTACATCCGACTATAACTCCCCCTTTGATTATATACATCATGTTCGCCTTCTCCACCTACAACTCCTCCTCTCCCTCAGTCTACTCTTCCACCTTAGTCTATACCTACCCCTCAGCCTCTCTCTATACCTAAGTGTTTTCCTTCTCCAACTGCAAATCATCCTCTACCTTGACCTACAACTATGCCACAGTCTACACCTCTATAACTATATTCTCATTTTATCACTGCAACTCTTCCGCCACCTTAGTCTATAGCTCATCCTCGTCCTCTGTACACACCTCCAACCCATCCTCTGTTCACACCCCAGCCTCCTCCTTGGCATCTAAAACACCTTGAATAATTCTCCTTAAATTACCTATCTTAAAAATTCACCTCCACTTATTTATTCTCTTTATTTAACCATAGTTCCATCTATCTAAAATCTCATATATTCCTCAACCTGGTAATCAAATCACATCAGCCTACATTGTGTCTTCTACCATCATGTTACTTCAAATCATCTTCTAATCTTTCATTTCATGTACGGTTTCATTGATTTCAATTTCACAACCTCTATATATGATATCATATTCCAAATATCCCATTTGGGTAGGGTTTATTTGGTCTATATCTTCCACTTTAGTGTATATTACTATATCAGGTTGGTACCACCGCTCTAACTAGCGGAACTTCCTTATCCATACAGTATTGATTTCTATCTTCATCATAATTTCTATTGGGTTTTCCCACAATATCATCCCTGGATTATTCTTTATATCTAAATTTCATATGTTATTGGATTTTAGTAAATGAATTTATATATAATATCATTTTTTACAAAATAAGATAGTTCTAAGATGATATCAGACTACTATACATAGAGGTATGTTATTCAATTACATGAAATTCATTGTTTTTTGAGTGATTATAAAAGTATTGCATGTATGTTGTTATATATGACTTCACTCTACATACTTTTTTTCAATCTCTTTCCCCCATTTAATTTGGAGTTTTGGTCTCTAAATTTTTCTCTCTATTTTTATTACTCTATGAAAATTCTTTCCCATTATAAATGTGAACTATCTTTTCATTTTAGATTTTATTCTTTAAACTTTTTTATGCATTCACTGGATGCATTTTCAGTATTCATTAACTAAAGAATTTCCATGTTTTTATACAATTATTGTATGCATATTCTATATTACCTTCAAAGTTAAGGCAATTTTATTTTAAATCACTTTCCATTTCAATGAAATTATAATACAGTTTATGTGTCACTAATTATCATGATTATAGAATTAGGTATCTTATTATAAGTTATTACACTACTCTTTATAGAATTTCTTTCTACATTATAATTTATTTTCATATTCTACATGAATTTCCTTCTGCATGTCAATATTCAATGACTTTAATTTCATTTTTCCCTAACTGGTTTGTTTTGGATTGACAAACCACTACTATAAGTATAGGTACATTCTTCATTTCCATGAAATTCATAGTTTTTTATTTTTCCATTTAAACACATCACCCTTTGATTTCTGCTTCTGTGGCATGTTTTTATTAATTATGATTTTCATCATTCTAATTTACTATGACTTTTAACAACACAGGTCTTCGTCCATCAACATATCCATATTCCTATCTAAATCTAGGGTTCCTATGATTTCTTATATTCCCTTCTCGATTTCCATCCATTGGAAGGGATTTCCCCAATGTCCAATATAGGTGATTCAACTACCAACTCCATATACTCTTCTATTATTCTCTTTGCATTGATTTTTTTCAACAGATTTGAAATTACATCATAGATTCCTGATTAAAATTTTATAACATCTATATCTTTTACATTTTCATATTTTTTGTCTTATTTTTAAAAGAATCATATTTTTTACATGGTTCTTTATTTCTAATTGTTCATATTTTTTAGAGGATCAAATTTTTGAACACCTTTTTAATTTTCATTTTACATGTGCATATGTTTTTGCATACGAGTAAATATATTTATTCCTCATATAGGTACTGTTTTTTAGGTTTAGTATAATAGTTCACATATTATATTTAAATCGATTACACTTTTGTTGAGGTTCATTAATTTGAATTTTTTTGATAATTGATTATCCATTTTTTATTATCTTCAATAAAATAACAATTTTATTGTTTGTGAATTTTTCTATTATTAATTTTCCAAATTCCATTATGAATTATTATTAGTATGTAAATTTGTTAATATAAATATTTATTATTCAACATTTCTCCTATTGTATGATCATATTTTCAATCAATTATTCATATAATTTGGTGGACATCGGATCTTGAACATCACTTTGTTCAAGCAATTCATAGGATTTGTAGAAATCAAAGTAAGCATCTCTCTTCTTACCTCATATCTCTACCCATAATCTTCTTTCAAACAACGTTTCTGAGTATAGGTTAAACACCTTGGGTGAAAGATCCCAAATTAGGTATTATATTGGATGTTATTACACTATTTACATAATTTCCTTACGAGTACAAATTTAATTTCAAATTCTATAGGAATTTAATTCTACATTCCATTATTAAATGTCTTTAATATCATTTTTTTACTAGTACACTTTTTCTAGAATGATATCCCACTACTATACATTGAGGTATGTTATTAAATTCCATGAAATTTATAATTTTTTTATTTTTCTATTTACTCACATCACACTCAAATTTCATCTTTCGTGCTATCTTTTGACTACCTATAAATTTCATTATTCTGATTTAACATGATTTATATTGACATCGGTATTCAACCATCGACATATCCATATCCACTTCTGGTATTCTCTTGGCATTGAGTTTATTATTTATATAGATATGAATTTAGAGCTTATATTAAAGACTAAAATTCTATTGAATTCATATTTTTAAATTTTCATATTTTTATTTCTCTATTGTTTTAATGATTCATATTTTTTATTAGGTTTTTTATTTTTAATTGTTCATATTTTTTAGAGGTTTGTATTTTTTAACAGTTTCTTCATATTGTTTTTAAAAGAACATATATATATTTATTGTGCACACATGTACTTATCTTATGTTTATTAGAAAATTTTATACATTTTTTATATAGATTCCACTTTTATAGAGGTTCACTTATTTTATAATTTTTTTAATAATTGATTACCCATTTTTTGTTATCTTTAATCGAATAAAAGTTTGTTTTTGAATTTTTCAATTTTTTTATTTATCAAATTTCATTATGAATTTTTACTGTTATGTTATTTTTTGGAATATTAATTTTTTGATTTGCAATTTCACCTAATGTATGATCATATTCTCAATTAGGAGAACTATTCTTTTTTCATTTCCTACGGTAAGACAATTTCAAAACTCATATTCATCATGTATTATTTCATTCTCAGTGTTTTATTTAGAAATTTTTTGATATACCATTCACTGTGATAAATAGGATTGGTCTTTCCCAAATCCTATTATCTAAGATGAACCTCCTTTGTTAGCACATAGACACCCATTACATTGTGAGACGTTAATTTAAATTGAAAAATAAAATATATCATTATACAATTAAGAATGATGAATTTATAATTTATGGTTAATACATATTTCTAATACTGATTACAGCTCTCTGTTGAATAAGTCCAAAATCCCCATTAATACATATATTCATTATATCTTTGAAATTAATGGTCTACAAGAATACCATTTTATTTTTTAAAGGATGTTTTATTGTATATTAATTTAAATGCTTTTTCTTAATCATATAAACATATTGTAATTTTTTTATTATCTTTAAAATAACATATTATTCCACTTATATCAGTTACATATCATAGGAAATCTAATAATATATTTATATATTATAATTGATATCATCTTTAACATGTTGTTTTACATGTAGATTATCATCAAGGTTTCCATGGGATATATATTCTAATATATATGATGATCACAAAATACTAAACTGGAACAATTTCATATGTAATCTACTTATAAACCCATTTGTAGTAGTATATTGTTTAATTTACTCTTTTTACATCTTCATATGATTTAAACAAAATAATAGTATTAGTTTTCACTAGAACATTCTCGGAATATGATTTTGAGAACAACCAAATTGATACCTACCAAAATTATCACAAAAAACAATACCACTGACAAAGCCTACTATTCCAAGGACGCAATTGATCAGTCCTGGAATCATTTATTTCACATACATTGTACAGTATAAACATTTAAATTTGGATTTGTTTTTCCATACTCTCTCATTTTATATTTACATATAGACGTTTCCATTGGATAAATAGTTTCTCCCAAACCCCTCATTTTTCGGTTATATTTCCAGTTTTTTTTTATGAAATTACATTAATATCTTCAATAAATCTTCAATAACTCATGACGAACCCCAATTTCCCTTAATAAATTTATAACCACTTCTTCATGGTGCTCTCATCCTCAACACTTCATGTTGTTCTTCTGAAACAGATAAAAGATTGTAATCCACATTACAATATATTCAAATAATAGTAAATGTATTCATATTATAAAACACATTCGGGTAATAACTAAATGAATTTTAAATTTCAGAAATTTTAAATTATATATGACATTAAATGATGTTACTGATTTATGGATATTATTCATTCATTTGAAACAATTATTACTTTATACTCTTTTAGTTTGTGAACTCGGTCTCTCATTTTAATTAACATATAACTTGTAGATACATTTATAACATGAATTCATTCAGGAAAATTTTGATATAGTTGAGGTAGTCAACATGGAATTTAGGAGAGGTAGTACAACTTCAGAGGATCATAAAAATGAACATCATTGTAGGATGAAACAAAAAATTAAATAGATTCACCAAAATTCACATACTATGTTTGAATTTTTATTTGTGATTTAGTATTTTTTGTGTATCAAAAATTATTTATTCTTATGTTTATTTATCTCCCTATATTTAAATTTTATAATTTTGTTAATAACTCTATAATATGAGCCTATTTTATTTATATATTATAACTAACATATTCTGTTAATGCACTTATATTATGTTGGGATTCATTATTGAATTTAAATAATAGAAAACTCATAAGTTCTCTAGAAGATAAAGGGTTGATATTTTTAATATTTACTTATCTCCATTATAAGGCTACTATAAATATTTGAATAGGCTAGGAACTCACTCTTTTATTAATCTTTCATTAGATTATATTTTTTCAATGTTGGAAATGTATGGATGAATACTATTTTTTAACTTTAGTAGATTTCCTGTCCAATTTTAGCACATTTGCATGGAAAATATTCTTAAAATAAATAAAAATTCAATAATATTCACTTAATTATGATATTGAAACTATACTTGTGTTATTTTATATTTATATATATTCTTTTCCTTACGGAAATAATTTATTTATTTCTTTAGGCACTTTCAATGAAATAGAGACACATGGACTATGCATAAGACTTTTGAATGAAAATTGTGAATGTCATATGTCATATAAAATTTATTGAACATGATTCTAATATTTTTTAATATCATAACACCACCGCTATAATAGAAAAATATCTAGTTCAGTGGCTAATTGAGTTTTATCATTTGAGAACACAACATAGGTTTAGTATTCTTTCTTGAATCTCATCCTGTTAAAATTTTCAGGTTTCATGGAATTAAATTTATTTTGATGACATTCGAATTATTTAGGTTACACTGGTCATAAAAAAATTAGAAATGTGTTCTGTGACATTTTTTTTCTTACTAGGGAAAACTATCATGCATTCATGTCCTATCACTTTCTTTCCCTATCCATTTTTATTTAGGTATTTTAATAACATGACTTAATCTTCATTTGATGATTCTATTAAATTTCTTTCTATACATAATTGTATTGAATTTATTTTGAACATGGTGTATAATGAATTAATGAAGTAAATAAAAAATCAATTATTCTCTTTATTTTCATTTATTTCCAAATAGAAATATTTTCAGAATCAAATTCCATGTTAAGTGACTTCATAAATATATCATTAATGTCAATTTAATCAATGGTACAGATCTATATTCTATATAACATTAGTATCCTTTATATTACACAAAAAATTCATGATTATCATATGATATTCCTTTCCCTCCAGTCATTTTATTTCCCTATTATAGTGCCCACATGTAGTCTATGGGTCCATCATATTTTCTCCCCAACCTTTTTTCTAATACACAATTTCCAGAAGTATAATATCCTTGATAATTTGTTTCTATAACCATGCATCCATTGTTTTGTTTTCTATTTCCTATTTTTTCTTTCATGTTATTTTTAGGTGAAATATATTTTAATGTTTGAGTTTTTTTAAAAAAATATCACCAGATATTTTTGAAGTGTTTATTTAATTTCGTAGCCCATGTGCCTACATGCATCTAAACCCGAGGGTTGTTACCCATCTCCAGAAATTAGTTATTTGACCGGGTTTTTTTCATTCAGGTTATAGTAATGCATTTTTAAGAGTTTCTGTTCATATTTATGTTTTCAATGAAAAGAATTGTAGAGACCCATAAACTTGACATACATAGATATTACATTACTTTTGAGTAATACTTAATACATAACAAAAACAAACACACAAGGACCATAATAGTTTAGTGTCGTTGGAAGCTCAAAAAAATAATCTTCTAATAATGGTGAAAGATCTTCAACATCTCCTATAAAGATCTTCCCCTTTTTGTTTTCTTACCTAAAATCTTTCTATATATCCTTGGGAAAAGAAAACATGAAAAGGGTGAGCTCAAATGTTCAGTAAGGGAAAACATTGAGAACATAAAACAATCAATAAACATTTGAATGTAAAAACGTGGACATAAAATCTAAACATCAAAATCTTGAGCAAAGACATAAATCTTGGAAGTACGTATGGCATATATCATAAGGGAACATCAATCATGATAAAATAACATGAGAATAAAACATGTAATTGTGGAAAAACATTAAGCACATGATATGATTTCCATAGTAGCCAAGGCATTGCTATCAAGACAATATTAATGGACAATGTCCCTTTCTGAATCGAGTCCGCTCCTCGTTCCAGTCATGTATCACTGAATTGGATTAACATATCATTCAAGCCATGTCTATCTCATGAGATATAAATTTTTAACTAATGAATTAGAGATAGATATAGGTCCCACCAATCTCATACTGAAATCATTTTTACTTGTGCCACAAAATAAACATAAATCATTCATCATAACCCAAAGAATAAAATGGGTTTCATAAACTTCATCCCGTCATAACATAACTCATATAAAACAAATGGATATCATTTAATCATAAGAAAAGTGAAACCATGTAAATCATAGAGACATTATATTTGAAAAATTCACATATTAAATAATGTCATCTTATATGGAAAATGGTTTTGATAAAACACTTTAAATGAATTCTTGAGGAAAATATCCTTTCTTTTTCAAAATCATTTTATTTTCATAAAATCCAATGAAATTTTAAAGGAAAATGATTTTGTTGAAAATAGACATGAAATATTTTAGAGTGAGATTCTTGAAAATAAGGTGTTATAAAACTGTAAAAATCTATTCATGCCGTATAAGTTAAAAAACATTCTCCTCATACTTTTAACAGAAAAGTCAAAAAGTACCACATATGGTAAACAAAACCAAGATTCCTTCCATAACACAAAGTAAAAGTAAAGATGGGTAAAAATGACTTCAAACATACATGGAAGAATATTAAACACTTTACGAAAACATTTTTATGGACGTGGATGAAAAATATAACCCCAGTAAATACTTACGTATATGCAATCTTGGATAAAAATTGAGATTTGAAAAATTATCCCATACCTTAGGTCCGACATGCTTCGTACGTATCCAAACCTAATGTATAATGATTTAAATAATTTAATTTACTTAAAACAGAATAATATTAGTTGTTATGATATCATATATGGCACAATTATGAATTTATATTACCCGTTCTTTTGTAAATTCCATGTTAAAGCAGCGTTTTTGGTAAAATCATTTTATTTATCGTACGTGTTTGGACTTGTTGTTATTGATATTATTGTTACTTATATAATGATTTAATTACATATAGAATTTAAATCATGATTTATATATCATATATATTCAGTATGTATATATATAATAGATTGATGAATGAATTGAAATACATAGTTCATGGAGACGGTATGTCGTACGTACGCGTGAACACTGTTTTCCTTTCCATATTGACTTGAATGGCAGGAAGTAGATGACATATATATATATACACATAAATACAATAGATTCATTATGTCATATATTTCATTATTATTCATTATATATACTTTATAATAATTCTTTAATGGTTAACATGGAGAATGAATCTCATCGCATCGTGGAGACGGTAATCCGTACGTACGCACGAGCGATGATATCGTTCCCATAATTATTGAATGGAATTTTATTGGATGATATAATATCTCAGAATCATTATGTTGTTATGATAACCATATATAGTTATTCCTTACACCATTATACCCATCCAAGTAAGGTGGTGGTGGAAAAATAGATTACCCCACGGCGTGGAGATGGTATTCCTTACGTACGCACGCGCGGTGATTTCATTTTCCATAGGATGGATATAAGGTGGAATGGGGTTGTTTAATATTTATATTAACAAATCAGTGTATTATTAATACTAATGTTATTACATTATAATGAAACAACTAAAGAAGAAGATGTTGAAGAAGAAAGAAACATGAAAGAATCGGTAGAAGAGATTACCACTTCTTCGACACACCTCATTTAAGCTTCCTCTTAAGGCACTACTGATGGTCTTTTGAGAATACCAAAAACTCCAGAATGTTTCTAGGTAAGTGGAGAAGAGAAATGGGTAGGGTTTGGCTGAGCTTTATGGCTCAAAGTGTTGTTAAGAGGAGAGGGAGAAGGTTCCCTTTTATAAGGGATGAGAGGGGCACTTTTGGAAACATAAGAAATATTAATTTATAATAAAATCAAAACCAGCATAAAAACTTTCAAAATGACTCAAATCTGATGATTAGATGAGATACAGTTGTAATATCATCACCCAATAAAATTTAGACATGTTGTTAATTTATTTTAAACATTATCAACTTGATTTATCATTATTTAATCTATTTAATTTTATTTGTGGTAATAAGATTATAAATTTTAAATTGTTATAAATAAATAATTATGTTTTTTGAATTATGAATAATTGGATAATTAATGCCATTGTTGACCATATAAATTATAAATTATAATTTTTACATATTTGTGTGATTTAAAATAATTTTATATTATGTTATTTTTATAAAATAACAATAGTGTCAATTTTGACACTATTCATTTATATAAATTTAAATAAAATCCTTACAGAAGATATGCTCGATCTAAAAGATTTAATAGATTCATAACATGTCATATTTAGCTAGAAAATTAGTGTAGCAGAATAAATAGTTCATATAATATTTATTTTAATATTTTTAAAATCATTTATTTTATATTTCAATCAATAAAATAATTTCAACATCAATGTTGTGTCACCTTTAATGATAATTATTTAAACCCTAAAAAATTATAAATAAACCCAAA
Source organism: Viscum album (assembly GCA_963277665.1). NCBI lineage: Eukaryota > Viridiplantae > Streptophyta > Magnoliopsida > Santalales > Viscaceae > Viscum > Viscum album. Next base: position 2,130,834,902 of record OY728119.1, read on the forward strand.
TGATGTAGATGATTTTATAAGATTTCTGGAAAATATTCATGTTTGAATTTTGATGAAGTTTATCACTAAATAGAAATTATTATAGTTATAAGATTTAAGAGTGTGACATGTTGTCACTTTCTTTGGTTTTAATAATAATTAAATTATTTTCAGGGTCAAAAGTTCATAAAATTAATCTATTCTGACCCTTAGGAGATATGGGTCAACTATTAGTCATCTAATCGAATTTTGGCAGGTGTTACTGTAATTTTATAATCTTATTTTTACTCTTAATTACCAGATTTACCTTTAACTGCAGTAAATAAATATTACCGTAGTTACAATTCATAATATCAAAAAAACTATTAACATAATTTGGACCCACTTAATTCAAATATGGAATCCATTTTTTCAAAATTAAAAACACAAAAGTTGCAGTAATTAATTTAAAATTAATCCCGTTGTTAATAAAATGGGTTTCAAACGATAAAACATTGCCAAAGATTGCAATGGTTTTACCCATGAATTCAATGTAAAATTAATTTCAATGACATAAATTATATTAAATGATAAAAATATATTATATTTATTCCTTAAAACCATTCAATATTATAATTTTACCATGTAAATTATTGCGATGAAAAAATATATTTTTAATTAAAATATAGCGTGTTTTTACTATTCATTAACATATGAAAGCTATCAGAATAACATGAAAAATTTATCCAAAGTAATTTTTTATATCATGATTCCAAAGAAAAATTTTATTTTGTCAAATTGAACTTATAAACATGTCAAAAACTATATTTAAAGTGGGTGTGCCATCAAAAGGTGGCAAAACTGCACTTTTTTGAAAAATACTTATTTTACCCGAAAAATTTATTTTGTTCTCATACCATGTTCTAGAAAATGTTTAAGATGAATATAAATTTTATAAAATAAAAAATGTAGTTAATACTATTCATAACGGCTAGTCAATAATATTATAACAATATATCGTTGTTTCGTGAAACCCGGTATTGCGTACTACACATGCTATCGAGGAATGTTGCTCTGGAGTGTAACATAATCCCATAATAGTGTTTGCATATATAGCAAGATAATACAGTGATGCATATAGCGCAATCCAGTCTTGGTGTATCATACAACACAAGACATCAATGAAATTAAAAAAAATACTTCTCATAAAATCTTAGGGTGTTACATTTTACCCCCTTAAAATGAATTTCGCCCTCGAAATTCATCAGGGTTATAAATCATTTACTACTTGAAAGTTTCTTTCATAGAAACCCACATCATAAAAAGGAATACTAAAACATAATTTTAAAAACAAATGTATGAAACGTAAAGGTTAACCAAATTAACTTATCCCTAGTTTTCCACAGAGGAGAACATAGGTGAAAATATGTATATGGATGAAAAATCTAACCATCATGTTCTAATGGAGAGTGGTAGAGAACATTTCTATGAAAAACCCAACAATCACAAAGCCATAAATTTGTGATGATCTATGATACCATCTGATTCATTAGATACGAGATTACTTGAACAACATTTTTGGTTTTCAAGATCATTCCCCTAATGTTGATGAACTTTAACATGATGAGAAATATTTACTTGATTTCAGTGTAATATCATCTTTGGTGATTCCATGAACAATTTTCACTTCATCTCTATGTAATGAAATGAAGTTTAATTTTTCATTCATGAAGTGTTAGCAGATCATGCGATAGAATGATAAGTCATCCCATCTGTTTCTATCATAAAAAGGTTAGCATAAGTTATTAAATTTACATAAGTCCATCTATGGTGAGATTAATCATATATGATTCCAAAAATAGACTTATACTTCATCTATCATACCGCTTAATAAAATAAAACATGTTATTGGTAGGCAATAAAGGCATGTCGCACTTTGTTTGTGGGTTCGATTCCCGCAACCTTGTCCAACATGACAGGTTGTCGTCGGTCCTGTAGGTTGTCCCTTTTTCTAAAACAACACTATTATAATATTCCAGAAATAATATCGAAAAAAACTATCTGATTTCTAATATAATCTTTTCCAATCTTTAGGCTTCTCCAAAATAAATATGTCCAATCTCATAGTATAAAGAAAATGATTACTTGAAATGTCACATAAAAAGAACGTGAATTCCATCATTTATCCCCCATATATCATAAGATATATCTTTTGGTCACATTCTAAACATGTTAATACCTTAATCATTTATTCTTTTGAAACATGAATTACCATAGAACCTTAGTGAAAACATGACTGCTATCAAAAGTTAACTGTTTCCACATACCAAAATCCCAAAAATTCTATATACTCAAACCATGATATCACTTAGTCCTTATATCAATCATGAGCTCATGAATACTATCAAACAATTTATTTTATCTGTATCCCTTCATTATGCACATATCATCTTCTTTAAAAATATTTGAATCACTTTTCATGGTTACCGGTACCACATTCTTATAGAAAACCACAATGGACTAATACACAGATATTTCAATATACTATAAAAGTACCTCAACAACATTATTATTGAATTCCAATACATAAGCCCTTCAATCCCTCCTCTTCAATTATTGGAATGTAATAGGTCCTTCCTTGATTTAGAAGTAACTTCTTAGGTCTGGGCATTGAGTTCAGTAATACCCATGTTCTCCGCAGATAAGACATTGGACTCCATAACAGTCCATCACTCTATGACCCTTTTCTCCACAAGGATAACATCTTCCCCTCCATTTGAGGTATTCCACAAGGTTATTCTTCCTTTATTTAGACATCTTAATATTATTTTATTTATGATCCTCACCATGAGAACATGCATAAAATTCTATCTTCCTCTTATTCGATGACTTAGGAATACAACTAAAGTTCACTTTTTTAATCATATATCGAAATGACTGATTCGGCATAATAAAAATATCTTTCTCTCAAGGCGTTACATAATTTCGTTGACCATAGTCACCAATTTGTCCATTGGAATCAATGTTAATTTAATTCCTTCTTGTTCCCTCCATTGACTAAGACCAGAAACTATAGTGTAAGAAACAGTTAAAATAACGAGGAACTACATAATCATAAAAAGTCACTTATGGGATGTCTAACTTATCAAAAATTCTTTAATCCCTGACACTTTAGGTTCACCCTAGGTTATTCATGATCGTCAACATAATTCTAGGACTCTAACCTATACTTATATATAACCTTAAGGACATCCCTAGACATACCTTAGAAATATATCTAGGGATTTCAATAAAGTTTTTGTATCCTAGTTTCTTAAGGTTAACTAACCCTTTCCTATGATACCAAATGTAGAGACCCATAAACTTGATGTACATAGACATTACATTACTTTTTCTGAATACATAATACATATCAAAACCAAACACAGAAGGACCTTAATAGTTTATTGTCTTTGGAATCTTGGAAAAATAATCTTCTAATCGTGGTGAAATATCTTCAACATCTCCCATAAAGATCTTCCCCTTTTGGTTTTCTTACCTAAAACCTTTCTTTATATACTGGGGAAAAGAAAACATAAAAATGGTGAGCTCAAATTCTCAGTACGGGTAAACATAGATAACATAAAACAATCCATAAACATTTGAATACAAAAACATGAACATAAAATCTAAACATCAAAATCCTGAGCAAAGACATAAATCTTGGAAGTACGTAAGGTATATATCATAAAGGAACATCAATCACGATAAAATAGCATGGGAATAAAAAATGGCATTATGGAAAACCATTAATCACATGATATGATTTCCATAGTAGCCAAAGCATTACGGCAAAGACAATCTTAGTGGACAAACTCCCTTTCTGAATCGAGTTCACCCCTCGTTCTAGTCCTGTATCAGTGAACCAGATTAACTTACCGTTCTAGCCATGTCTATCTCATGAGATATAAATCTTTACCCAAATTCATTGGAGGGAGATATAGGTCCCACCCATCTCATAATGAAACCATTCTTACTTGTGCCACAAAATAAACATAAATCATTCATCATAACCCAAAGAATGAAATGGGTTTAATAAACATATTCCCATCATAACATAATTCATAAAAAACAAATGGATATCATTTCAACATAAGAAAAGTGAAACGATACAAATCATAGAGACATTATACTTGAAACATACAAATATTAAATAGTTTCATATTATATGGAAAATGTTTTTGATAAAACACTTGAAATGAATTCTTGAGGAAAAAATCATTTCTTTCTCAAAATCATTTTATTTTCACAAAATGACATGAAATTTTAAAATAAAATGATTTTTTTGAAAATAGTAATGAAATATTGTAGAGTAATAATCATGAAAATAAGGCGTTATAAAACCACAAATATCCAATCATTCCGAATAAGTTAAAAAAACATTATCCTCATACTTTTAACAGAAAAGTCAAAAAGTACCATGTATGGTAAACAAAAGCAAGATTCCTTCCATAAAATAAAGTAAAAGTCAAGAGGGGTAAAAATGAATTTAAAAATAAATGGAATAATATTAAACACTTTACGAAAACATTTTTATGTTCATGTATGAAAAATATAACCCCAGTAAATACTTACGTATAAGCAATATCGAATAAAAAATGAGAATTGAAAAATTATCCCTTACCTTAGGTCTGATATGCTTAGTACGTATCCGAAACTCATTTATAATGATTTAAATAATTTCATTTAATTATTACAGAATCATATTCACTATTATGATATCATATATGGTTCACTTAAGATTTTATATTACCCGTTCTTTTGTAAATTCCATGTTACAACAGCATTTCGGGTAAAATCATTTTATTTATCGTACGTGTTTGTACTTGTTGTTATTGATATTATTATTAATTATATAATAATTTAATTACATAAAGAATTTAAATCATGATTTATATATCATATATATTCAGTATATATATATAATAGATAGATTAATGAAATGAAATAGACAGTTCATTGAGACGGTAGGTCGTACGTACGCATGAACGCTGTTTTCCTTTCCTTATTGACTTGAATGGAAGTTAGTAGATGACATATATATATATATACATAAATAAAATAGATTAATTATGTCATATATTTCATTATTATTAATTATATATACTTTATAATCATTCTTGAATGGTTAACAAGGAGAATGAATCTCATCGCGTCGTGGAGACGGTAATTCGTACGTACGCATGAGCGATGATATCATTCCCATAATTATTGAATGGAATCGGAGTGGATGATATAATATCTCATAATCATTATGATGTTATAATAACCATATATAGTTATTCTTTACACCATTATACCCATCCAACTAATCTGGTGGTGGAAAAATAGATTACACCACGGCGTGGAGATGGTATTCCGTATGTACGCACGCGCGGTGATTTCATTTTCTGTAGGATGGATAGAAGGTGAAATGGGATTGTTTCATATTTATAAGAACATATCAGTATATTATTGATACTAATTTTATTATGTTATAATGAATCAACTAATGAAGAAGAAGTTGAAGAAGAAAGAAACTTGAAAGAATCGGTAGAAGAGATTACCTCTTCTTCGACGCACCTCTTTTAAGCTTCCTCTTAAGGTAGTAGGGTTGGTCTTTAGAGAATACCAGAACCTCTAGAAAGTTTCTAGGGAAGTGGGGAAGAGAAATGGGTAGGGTTGAACCGATCTTGGAGGATCAATGTTTTGTGAAGAGGAGAGGGAGGTGGTGCCCTTCTATAAGGGAGGAGAGGGGCACCTTTGGAAACATAAGAAATATTAATTTATAATAAATTCAAATCCCATATAAAAACATCCAAAATGACAAAAATATGAAGCTTAGATGAGATATTTTTGTAATCTCATCACCCAATAAAATTTAGACATGTTGGGAATTTATTTTAAACATTATCAACTAGATTTATCATTATTTAATCTATTTAATTTTATTTGTGGTAATAAGATTGTAAATTTTAAATTGTTATAAATAATTACTTATGTGTTGTGAATTGTCCATAATTGAATAATTTATGAAAGTTTCGACCATTTAAATTTTAATTTATAATTTTTAAATATTTTTGTGATTTTTAAACAATTTTATATTATGTTATTTTTATAAAATAACAATAGTGTCAATTTTGACACCAATCATTTATTTGAATTTAAATAAAATCCTTACAGAAGATATGTTCGAACTAAAAGCTCTAATAGATTCAAGAAATGTCATATTTATCTAAAAAATTAGGTTATCACATTAAATAGTTCATATAATATATATTTTAATATTTTTAAAACCATTTATTTGATATTTCAATCAATAAAATAATTTCAACATCACTATTGTGTCACCTTTAATGATAATTACTTAATACCTAAAAAATTATAAATAAATCCACATGATGTAGATAATTTTATTATATTTCTTTAGACTATTTATGTTCTATGTTTCATGAAGTTTATCACTAAATTAAAATTATTATACTTATTAGATTTAAGAGAGTGAAATGTTGTCACTTTCTTTAGTTTTAATAATAATTAAATTATTTTCATGGTCAAAAGTTCATAAAATTAATCTATTCCAACCCTTAGTTGATATGGGTCGACTATTATTCATCCAATAGAATTTGGTCAGGTGTTAGTGTAATTTTATAATCTTATTTTTACCCTTAATTACCCTATTAACATTAAACTACAGGAAATAAAAATTACGGTAGTTACTATTCATAATATCAAAAAAATAAAATAAAATTATTAACAGAATTTGGACCCACTGAATTCAAATATGGAATCCATTTTTTAAAATTCAAAACATTAAATTTGCAGTAATTAACCTAAAATTAATCTCATTGTTAAGAAAATGGGTTTTAAAAGTTAAAACATTGCCAAAGATTGAAATGTTTTTACCTATGAATTCAATGTAAAATTAATGGTAATGACATAAATTATGTTAAATGGTAAAAAATATATTATATTTATACTTTAAAACCATTCAATATTATAATTTACCCATATAAATTATTGCGATGAAAAGATTTGTTTTTAATTAAAATATAGCTTGTTTTTACTATTCATTAAAATATGAAAGTTATCAAAATAATATGATAAATTTATCCAAAGTAAATTTTTAGATACTAATTCCAAATAAGAATTTTATTTTGTCAAATTGAACTTATAAACATGTCAAAAACTAGATTTAAAGTGGGTGCGCCATCAAAAGGCGGCAAAACTGCACTTTTTTGAAAAATACTTATGTTACCAGAATTTTTTTGTTCTCATACCATGTTCTAGAAAATGTGTAAGATGAATAATAATGTTATAAAATTCAAAATGTAGTTAATAATATTCATAAAGTCTAGTCCATAACAATATTATAACAATATATCGTTGTTTAGTGAAACCCAGTATTGCGTACTACACACGCTGTCAAGGAATGTTGCTCTGGCGTCCAACACAAGCCCAGAATAGTGTTTGAATATACTGCAATCTAATAAAATGTTGAATATAGAGTAAGACATTCTTGGTGTAGCATACAACACAAGACATCAATGAAATTAAAATGAACATTTCTCATAAAATCTCAGGGTGTTACAAGAATACAACGTTATTTTTTCCAATTTATAGTCTGGTAAACGTGTAAAATTTCATTCATTACATTTTATGAATTCATTAGTAAAATTATTAAATTTAGTTTTAATTATCATTTAAAACATATCAATGAGTATAACCAATTCTCCAAGAAAAAGATTTTTTCTATGTGTTGATCTCATTATAACTACCAATCTAACATGTTTATGCTTAGGAATGAGAGGATATGATCACATATGGAGAATAACAAAAATTCCCGAGATAAATATGCACACTATGGTTCTATTCAGTCACCTTCACTGATTTAGTATCTGTTATAAATCCTTATAGAATGCCATGTTTTATTCACATAAGCCTAAGAGAAACACATATGGTTAAACCCCTGACATTTTCACATGGGTTACAATCCTCTTCCCTCGTCCCATATAGTATAATGTTTGATACATTCTTGGGAAACTTATAATTTATATACTTTTCAGCTTCATATAAATTTTATGTTTCATATGCATAGGTCCATGCTAAACCAGCATTGAAAAAGATAAGTTGTAACACTGAAGGATCAGTGAAGATGATAAAGGATAATTATTTGTTGAAAAAATCCGCACAAGGATGCGATTAATTTAATATTTTTTGGTCAAATATATCATAACTATATTTTTATCACTACATTTTATTATATTCTTTGGCTTATATGATTTTGTTGATTTACATGAATCTCATTCTATAGTTTGAAACACCGTACTATAGTTTGTGGAATTCCATACAAAATTTTCGCTATTTAGGATTATGATTTAATGTCAATGTTTGAAATCATATAATTTGTTTGGAAATTAAAAATGAGTAGAATTGATATAGGTATATTATTCATTTCTTAGTGACTTTCTTGTTGATAGTGTTTAATTTTAATAGTTATATTTGATTGGTTGAACTACTCTAATTTACCTTGATACTGATACATATTTCTTTATTAAAGGACATGAATACAACCTTAAATAGTAGTTTTATGTTTTCATATGACATTAGTATGTTTATGGGCTTCTGGGGGATGTTTGAAAATAGTAAGTGGAAAGGATTCATTGAATAAATTGCGAATAATTTCGTAAAAAATCATGTTCTTGTGAATGCTACAACTGTGATTTTTCTTATGTCACCATAAGATTTTTCTCTGAATGTTTTTTGAACTGGTTTTGAAATTATATACATATGTTCGTGGTTCAACAAGTCCCTTTTCATTTTTATATGATGAAACAATTTCAACATCAAATAAAAAATTGTGAAACATTACAAATTATTTAGTTTTACCGTTGAAACTAAATTCTTGTCATCTACTCTATACCCTATTAATTTGCTAGCATTTGATCCATGATAGGTAATTGAGGAGTTCACTATATCAGAATTGACGTACTGTTGATCCAATTCCTTCTTGAAGATTAAATATAAATAATGAATGAAATGGATTAAGGCCTCAGATATTGATCCAATATTTCATTTTTTTCTATTCTGTTATTGTTAATGGAATAATTATTTAGTTAAGGAATATGAAAATGTATGTTTTGAATATTTCTCTATTTTTATCCATTTTCAGTCATGCATATTGATTATGTTTCAACATTTACAATGTGAAAAGAATATTTGAAGTAACTTCTCAAAGTGTGAGAATGATTTGACTCTGCTAATAATGGATTGATTATGAATATCGATGAAACAATGAATTTTATTTCTTTTTATAAAACCAAGGTAGCCACAACCAATGTATTGAATTTTATTTTTTGTATGAATTTTATATTTCATTGCAGATTTGAGACCATAGCTTTATCCTATGATTTTCATTCCATATGGTAGTTATTGATTCCATAATAAGAAACTTGGCATCAGAATGGGCAAGTGACTATGATATCTGAGTGAATGGGATTTCCCCATGCCCGACACCACAAGCATGAGCAATTTTAGCTTGAAGAGATTGTTAAGAAATTTTAAAGAGAATTCCCACTACAAAAATTTGGAGAGAAATGTGATATTTCCATGGGTGATTTATACCTTGCATCTGATAATGCAAATGATTTTAAATTCCAGAACTCTATTATAATTCATTTATTTCATAGAACTAGTAGTGTTTATCATAAAAAAAATCAGTTCCATATATTTTATATTCCGTGATTTCAATGAATCATTTGATTCAGATGAATTTCTTTCTATGGTTGACACACCTTATTATTTTTTATATAATTCCTTATCAAGTAACAAAATTTCATTTCAATTTCTAATCACATTTTTTTTCTTGGTTTTCTAAATTTAAAATGATAAATGGATATAATGTTTCAAATCACGTAAACCTGCATGCATAAATTATTCATTCATTGATTTAATTTATATATACATGTGTATAAAAATTCACATATACAATTATATAGAATGATTTCAACAACATATGTCACCACCAGGATTCACCATATTTCAATATGTCATGATTACCCCACTCAATTCATTACTTCTTTAAATTTTATCTCACCCTCCCAACAAGTGACACAAATTATATATATCATCACCACAAATTTTTGAGCATGTGTATGAAAATTTTTAATTATATTATCATGTTTTTGGTCAGAGTGGATACTAAAGAGGGGGGTGAATTGAGATCTAATTAAAATTTATGTTATAAAATCATTGTTATTAAAATCCCAAATTTAAAACAGCTTAGTCAATTATGGCAGTAGAGATATAAATTTTTAATCGGTCAACAAGTTTCCCTAAGGTTGATTACTCCTCAGTTGAATCAATGAAACCACTAATTCAACTATTGAAACCAGTTTACTGAATTAAGAATATATACACACAAACCAAAACTAACTATCATATTGAATGTAAAAAACAGATTCTATCTTTGAAAAATATAAGCAGTAGATAAAATAAAAAAGAGTATATGAGGATTAGGACAACAATATAAACAAGAGGTTCAGTCTCAAGCCGAGACCTAATCCTCTCCACTTGGTGATCACCTACCACCATGAAGTTTATATTAGCAATAAACTTGATAAACATCCAGTATTGGGCTTTATAAAATATTTCAGAAACTGTCAAGGGTTCACACCCTCAACAACATTTCATCATGGGAAAGACAAACAACACAGACCACACACGTTCTCTTCCATAGTTTTATGTTGGAACAAAATTTAAGTGATGTTTGATGTAAGGATATTCAATATCCTCCAGTTCTAGCATAGAAGACAGTGTGTGAAGAAGGCAGACACAGATCTCAGAAATGTAAAAAAGAAGAAACACAATAGATCAATTATGATGAAAGAGATTTTAGAAGGCTTTATGTTTTTTTAGTTCAACTCTAGACTCCGTGAAGAATTTGATGCTTGAGTCTTTCTTTGGAAGTTATCTTCAAAACAGAGTGTTGCAACTTCAGATATTTTATTTCAGGAATTGAGTGTTCTACTTCTTAATTTGATTTAATCTTTATGAAACACATAAGGAATCCTCATGTTGTTTTTTCCCTAATTTATCTTCTTGTAGTTCCAGGGGTTCATAAAGAAGGTTCTCGGAAAACATTTCTCCCTTATTCATTAGTAGTTTCTTTCTTATGCATTCTAATTGTGAACTTCACTCAATATTTTTGTTTTTCACTATCCCACTCAATATATCTTCCTTTTCTTCGGACTTTTTCTTTTTTATTTGAGGTCCGACAATAGGAGTACGTACATCACATGCAATCATTCTCATTCCTCGTACTATCAAGATATGGTCTCTAGATATTTCTTCAAAAAATATTAATTAAGTCAGTAGAATTATAGTTAGCAAATATGACCATTAGAAAAATATCAAGATTTTGAGAATATAAGGGTATAGATAGACCGGTAATGGTAGCCTTCACATCGGTAGGCTTCAAAAGAAGGTGCACATCGACAAACTACAACTGTATCCTTCCATCGGTATCCTTTATCGGTGACCTTAATTAGTAGGCTTGTATCAGTGACCCTGTAATGGTGATCATGCATCAGTAAACTTATATCAGTGACATTTGTATCAGAGACTATTTATCAGTAACCTTGTATCGGTGAAATTTGCATCGGTGACCTTGTAACATTAACCTTGTACCAGTGATCTTATAATGGCGACCTTGTATCAATATCCTTGTATTGGTGATCTTTGTACTTAGATAAATTCTTCCCTGTAAGCTTAACCAATCAAGTAGTGAGATTGAGAGTATATGAATATTACTCTATAAAAATTGGAATCATTAATGAAACAAAATTATCATAGAATGAAAACATGGTTCTCACATAAATGAAAATAAGATTTGGTATTATCAAAACATGATTTGGGATTATCAAGAAAGGTGAGTCCAACAATCTCCCCCTTTTGATAATTAAAAGTTATGTCATTGAATCATTAGATTTACATGTTTTGAATCAAGGTTAAACACATCTGCTAATGTCATCAGTGATGTGGGCATACAAAACTATTATGGAGAACACTGAATTTATGTCAAAACATATACAAACACATATACACACTTCTTTACCTGAGAGAATTCATGTTTTGAATATTTTATCCCCCTTGAATATCTTCTCCCCCTTTGTGATCAACAAAAATCATGCAGAACAAAAATAGTGAAAATAGAGTGTTTTATTAATAAAACAGGAGTAGAATATCGAAAAAGGGATACCCCAATCCCTACTAGCTAAGAAATTCTACACTCACTCCACATTATAGATGTCCATTGGAGCTTTGTACTTAGAAGCTGAGGAGGAAGGTTCTGAAGGTGGAGGTATAGGATGAGGGATTGTAGTAAGTAGTGTACGAGGAGAATCCACCGTGGAATCAGTATAACTATAGTGAGTAGATATCTCTGAAATCATTGGGGTCAAACTTCTGATGGCCTGGGCAGGAGTCATCAAATGAGTAGAACTGGTGGAACCTGAGGCAGTTGAAGAAGCAGGCAAAGCAGGAGGAGCAATGATGGGAGTGCATTCCACATAGAGGAAAGGTAAGAGAAGATTCCTGAAGACCATAATAATGATTCGCCCTCTTTCCATAGTCGAAATAAAATCATCTTTATTATGCATTATTTTTTCCAAAGTAGGAGTCAGCTCCCAATGCTTGCTCACTTGATCTTTAAATGCCTGATTGACAGGTGGAATACTCAAGTTCACCATTAGCAACTTGAAGTGGTTATCCATATGATGCTTAGTGTAAACCCGTTTTTAATATAAGTAAACTTGATCCTTGATGGCCTTATGATCTTGATAAGATTCCCATAAAAAAATTTCCTATGAGGTTATGAATTTCCCTAGTGATGAAATTACCTGAGAGTCTTAGGTATTAGCACTAGAGAACTTTTCCACTTCTTCTCTAACAATAGTCTTGAAAGCTTTAATGTCCCCTGGAGGATAGAATGAATTAGATACAAATTCACCAAGAGGTTCCATAGAGAAATCCATAATCTCCATAGATTATTTGGTCAAACCACTAATGCACCTTTTTACATCATCATCTTGGCCTTTCACATGTGTTCCCATAGAATTCTTAAAATCCTCAACCACTGTGACCATTTGCTGAACCACACTTTTAACATATCTAAGTTCTCTATCCACCTGAGCTCTTGAAGCAATATATGCATCTTAGTTGAAAATATACTGTTTCATTGATTCTATAGACTAAACCAAATCTCTTTCTAGATCCTGACATTCCATAACATCATGCAACATAGATGAGTGAGAGGTGGATACTATCCTTTACACTTTAGATGTCATGAGTTCTTGATTGTGAGCTATTGCTCTCGCTATCTCAGTGTTTTTATCATCAATATACCTCTTCATTTCTGAATTCAAAGAATCCAATTCATCCTTCTTTACATAGTCTCAAGGTAAAAAAACCACTGGCAGCACAATGGTAGTTTCTGAGACAATGTGAAATGGAGGGCTTCTGATAAGTGGGTCATCTTCAGAGTCTCCATAATCTAGGACTAAAACCCTAAAGCCAAGGGCTTCTATCTAGTCCTCTCTCATGAGAAACAACAACTGATCTTGTTGCTATTGGTTCCCCCCCCCCTAACGTGGAGAATTATCCTGATCAACCACATCTATTTCCATCTGACCTCCTTGACCAACTTCATCAATAGGAAGGTTCACTGTCACTTCCTCCATGGAATCATCAACAACATCCAGAACAAGTCTACTTCAACTGAATTAGCAACTTCTTCATCTGTACATTCTACTCTTTGTATGTCCTATTAAAGGAATAAGACATAAAAATTCCTCTTAATTTTCAGTAGCAACTATCTCAAAGTTAGCATGACTTGATTCAGAGTCCTCATCCTCATCTGAGGTATCTCTAACTTCACTTAAGACAATTTCTACCACTTCCTCTTCAATGGTTTCCTTATCGCTGTCCCTTAGGATATTCTACCTTCTGGGAAATCTCTATGGTGGACTGGGCTCACCAAAGGATACAGTCTTCACACGAGGATTGGAGGGAAGGTCAGGGTCACTCCTTTCATCTATAGGAGAATCATGTATTTCTTGAACAACATCACCTTCTACTCCTTCTTCCTATGAATAAGAAGACTCTAATTCATTAGGATTACAACCAGGGTATCTCTTATTCATAAACCTAGTAGGATGAGTCCCATGATTAAACTCTTCATACACCTTAACCTCATCATTCACCAATATCCTCAGTCATGGATTCCAGTTAATCTTCATCAGCTTGCAGATCACATTGGTGATGCAATGGTTGTCTTGCACAACAATAGTTTCCAACTTATCTCCATCAACTACTTTCACTTTCAACATAAGGGATATCATCTTAGCATGGAATAAGTCATTGGATTTGAAACTAGGCTTGGTCATATCTTCCAGTTGAATCATCACCATCTTACATAATTTGATCTTCTGTTCATGCTTTAACATATACAAGAGAGTGATATCTTGATACTTTAAAGTTGCAATGTCCCCTCTAGTGGGACTTAAAACATCTTGAATAAACATGTAAATTATCTTATCTTCTCATAACATTTAAGTTGTGATGACTTTCCTATGAATTACATTCCCAGTCAGTTCACCTAATGCTTCTTCATAACAGAAGAACTCAATAGTGGGAGGCGCCACTTTTTGAGTAAAAATAAAAAATGCCTTCATGTGGAACCCTCAAGAATTCATCCCATTTAGTTTAGGAGAAGCTCACACTTACATTATTTACTCTGTAAATCATTCGATGATCATCCTCAGACTGCTAGAATGTGAGTTACTCATAAAATTCCTTCACTAACATCGGGTAATAGGGTCAATTATTATTCCCAAAACATTCAACCCAACCCTGAGCTTCCAATTCCTTATGTACTAACGACCGGCCTAAAACATCTACTCTGAAACTAAATCCATCTCAACTAGTATTTCCTTCTTGGATAAGTGCAGGTTCAGCACCTTTTCCACTTTCCAGCTTCCACTACTCGACTCGGATCTAGGTCTCTTAGGATCAGGTGCGTCTCCTTCATCAGTAACCGAAGGCCTTTTGACTCTATCCATCGATATAGAGAGGTTCAAGGTTTTATTAGAGGATTAGGATCTAAGATTGGGGAGAAAACGGTTTGGGAAAAGGTTTTATGTGGATTGAGAAGTGATCTGTGTTTTAATTTTATCATTTAGGTATTGACAAATAAAACAGATAAAATGAATAATTAATATGCAGAGAACGTTTTAGATTCTGACTGAGAGCACAAAAACATAATGTCCCATATTCAAGTCGTCTATCAGTAAGGGCGTATCAGTAAGGTCTAATGGTGAGGTCCTATAAGTAAGGTATAATGGTGAGGTCTTATCAGTAAGATCAAACGACGAGGTCTTATCGGCAAGGTCTAACAGTGAGGTCTTATTGGTAAGGTCTAAGGGTGAGGTCTTATCGGTAAGGTCTAATGGTGAGGTCTTATCGGTAAGGTCTAACGGTGTGGTCTTATCGGTAAGGTCTAACGGTGAGGTCTTATTGGTAAGGTCTAATGGTGAGGTCTTGTCGGTAGGGACTAATGGTGAGGTCCAAACCTATTCAATAGTTTATCATACCTAACTCATGCTTTATGTAATTTAACCTCTCAGAATTCAAAGGCTTTGTGACTATATCTGCCAATTGGTGTTCAATACCAATGAATTCAAGAGTGATATCATCTATTTGATAATGATATATTAATATGTGATTTCTTACATCAATATTTTTTGTCCTAGCATGAGATACCAGATTTTAAGAGATGTTATTAGAACTTGTGTTGTCACAGTTTTTAGAGACATGTTTGAAATGATATCCATAGAATTGTAAAGTGTTTTTCATCCACAAAATTTGAGCACAACAACTACCAACAGCTATATATTCAGCTTCAGAAGAAGATAATGAAACATAATTCTATTTCTTACTACTCCATGATACATGTGACTTGCCTAAAATGGGACATGTTCTAGAGGTTCTTTTTCTGCCAAACTTGTAACCAGCAAAGTCAACATCTGAATAACATATTAAATCAAATGGCTGCCCTCTTGGATAATATTGTCCTCAATTATAATATACATGAGATATTTAAAAATATTTTTTAACATCATTTAAATGAGACTCTGTTGGATTGGATTGAAAACAAGCACACATGCATACACTAAACATAATGTCAGGCCTTCTAGCAGTAATATAGAGAAGACTCCCAATCATACCTCAGTAATTGGTTTGATCCACTGATTCACCGTTTTCATTAGAATCCATATTGCAAGTGGTACTCATAGGTGTATCACTACCTTTACTACAATCCAAACCAAAACATTTCAAAATATTCTTAGCATATTTACTTTGATTTAAAACAATACCATTTTTATTTTGAAAAATCGTAAATCCAAGGATAAATTTAAGTTCTCCCATTAAACTCATTTCAAATTCATTTTGAATTTTTTTTAAAACCAGTACATATATAATTTTTAGAAGATCCAAAAATTATATCATCTACATAACTGTGTACTATCAAAACATATTTGGATGTTATTTTAATGAAGATTGAAGGATCAACTATTACTTTAGAACAACTTTTTTAAATAAGAAAAGAGGTCATCCTATCATACCAAGATGTCAGATCTTTCTTTAAACCATATAATGATTTTTAATGTTTAAAAACATGATTTGGAAAATGGGTATTTGTAAAACCGTGGGGTTTTTCAACAAACACATCCTCAACTATGTACCCATTTAGAAAAGCAATTTTAACATCCATTTGATAATGTTTAAAATTCAGATGAACTGCATAAGAAATTAGTATCCTATTGGCCTCTAACCTATCTATAGGTGAAAATAACTCCTCATATTCAATTACTTCCTCTTGACTATATCCTTGTGAAACTAACCTAGCTTTGTTTATAACTATATTTCTAGACTCATCAGCTTTGTTCCTAAAACTCCATTTAGTGCCTATTGTCAAAGTGTCCTTAGTTCTTTAAAATAGTTCCCAGACATTGTTTCCATCAAATTGAGTAAATTATTCTTGCATAGACATCACCCAAAATTAATCATTGATATCATCATTAATATTTTTGGGTTTAAGCTGTGAAAGAAAAACATGATGTTCAACCAAGTTTCTCAGAAAGCTCTAGTTTGTGTCCCTCTATTTAAATCACCTACTACAACATCTAAAGGATTATTCTTGAGAGTTTTAATACCTCTAGAAAGAGATGAAGTAGACTCATCATGGTTGTTTATATGTTCAGAATCAATAGGTGTAGATTCTGGAAGATTCCCAGAACTGGTTACTTTTACAGGGTGTCCACAATCATTATCATTAAGGTCCAAAATTAACATATCTTCCCCAAGATATTCAAGAGAGGTTTTGGGTTCATGTTGATCAGTCTCATCAAATTTGACATGAACTAAATCTTCCACACATTTGGTTTTCTTATTGAATACTATATAGGCTTTACTCGTGATTCATTAACCTAGGAAAATCCCTTCATCACATTTGGAGGAAAACTAGTCAAGATTGTCATTAGTGTTAAGAATAAAGACTTTGTAGCCTAAAACACAGAAGTGGTTAACCATAGGCTTCCAATTGTTCCAATTTTCATTAGTGGTCTTCTTAAGAACATGTTTAATTAAGACTCCATTAATGGTATAACAAGCTATATTTAGAGCTTCAACCCAAAAATAAATAGTTAAATTATACTCACTAAGCATAGTTTGGGTAGTATCTTTTAGTGTCCTATTTATTCTTTCCATGACTAAATTTTGTTGAGGTGTTCTAGGAGCAGAGAAATTATGAGTATAGACATTGTTTGAGAAATAAGATTCAAACTCCAAATTTTCAAACTCACGACCATGGTCACTTCTCATGTTCTTAATTCCAGGACCACTATGATTTTTTATAGACTTGGATTATTTGATAAAATAAGAAAAAGCTTCATTTTTTTGAGCCAGAAAGTACACAAAAGTATAACAAGAAAAATAATCTACAAGAACATAAACATAGTGCATCCCATTTAAACATGAAACTCTTGATGGTCCAAACATGTCAACGTGATCCCAGTAAAACTTTCGAGAAGTAGAAACTTTTTTCTTTGGTTTGAAAGAATCTTTGTGTTGTTTTCCCTTTTGGCATGGATTACACACTTTTTTAGAGGGAATTCCAATTTATGTCAGTCTCTAACTAAACCTTTCCTAATCAGTTTCCTAAGTGAGTGCACATTGTAGTGTCCTAGTCTTCTGTCCCACAACCACGATTCCTTATGAAACACATTTAAACAAGAAACATTTTTCTTAGCTAACGAATCTAAATCAACAAAATATACATTCTCGTTTCTAAGATTAGTAAATATTAAATAATTTTTAGAATTAAAAACATTAATTGCATCATTTTTAAACATGACATTAAAACCATCATCACACAACTGAGAGATACATAGAAGATTATATTTTAACTCATAAAAAGTACTTTTGATATTAATACATCATTAGAGTTACCAATCTTTCATAAGCCGATGATATCCCCTTTAGCATTATCTTCAAAATTTACATGTACACCATCAACTTTGATTAGGCTCATGAAGCAAGAGCAGTCTCATGTTGTATGTCTTGAACATGCATCGTTCATGTACCACTGAGTTTCACTGGAACTATTTAGACAATTTTCTTACATAAATGATTAATTGGAGTGTAACTTTGTTACCCAGATTTTCTTTGGTCCAGAGAGAATAAAAAGTACAACTTTGGGGCTCGTACTTGTCTCACTGATTTCTTATAATGAACAGATTTATTTTGAGACTTAAACTCTTTGTTTGGTCCTTTAGAGAATTGTTTTTCAAGAAATCATCCAGAATATGAACTAGCTGTGAATTTTCCAGATTTTGGAATAAACTTTGTTTTAATGATCCATATATATCCTGGATGATATCCTCGACCAGTTGTATATTTTGGGGAAATCTATTTTCCTATCAACTGAGTCAAGGTATCTCTACCGTTTGAAAACTTCTCTAGATATCTCTTTAAATTCTCATTTGATAATTTGAGTTCAGTATTTTCTTTTAACAGCTGGGCACAATTTTCTTTTTCAATATCCAAATCAAACATATAATTTTTATTTAAATCATGTTGTCTATTTAATTAATTATATTTATCCTTGAGATCATTAAAGGTATCCTAAAGCATTTCAGAGTATTCAAATAATTTGTCCTTATCCATATCTTCATCATTATGTGACTTTCTCTTATTCCCAGAATAATAGGCATTATGTATAGGAGAATTAACTGTTACCTCAGATGTTTTTGTCATGAAACATAAGTTGGCATAATTGTTTTGTTCACTATTAGAAATATCCTATCCACTTGAGATGTTTTCTAAAGCACTACAAGTAGCTTTTATAGCCTTTTTATAATCCTTGCCCTTATCTTTATATTTATTCTTAAATTTTAGCTTGGGGAAGTATTCCTTCACATAACCTTTTCATTTCCACTCATAGCAGATTATTCCATTAGAGTGGTCATTCCATTTTCTAACTTTATTTCATTGTCCTTTACTATCATAATTTCTCTTGTTGTTTGACTTCCTATATAATTTATTCTTTTGGTAGAACTTTTTGAACCTTCTTGAAAGATGATCCATCTCATCATCACTGTCAGAGTACAAGTTTTCACTTGTGGAAGTATATATAGGTACTTGAACATTTTCATTGTCATTTCTTTTTGAGGTAGTATTCTTGAATGCTACTGACTTCTTCCTTAGTTCTTTATCTATTTCTTGATTCACCTTAAGCTCTTCTTCATACATCATAATCTTGACAATCCGTTCCTTTACTAGTATCTTTCTTATGTCATAAAATACTCGAATATAAATAGAAGTTCCCCTCCATCCGTGAGGTAGGAATCGAAGCAGTCTCATGATTTGGTACTTGTTGTCCACTAGTCTACCAATCAGACTCATTGTGTTCTCTATTTCATTGAACCTGAGATAAATTTCAAAGATTGGTTCATCAAACATCATTTCAAAATTATCATATTTAGTACTGTATGTATTTAATCTCATTTCTTTAACATTGGGTGTTCCCTCATGAAAAACAGCTAATGTATCTCAAATTTCATTTGCAGGTTTACAGGCATATATTATATTGAATTCATCATTGCCTAGGTAATAGTATAAGGCATTCATTTCTTTAAAGTTATTATTATATATGGCTTTTGTCAACTGTGACCATGTATCCCTAGTTGTAGCAGACAGTACATGTTGTTCTTCAATTGTGTCCCAGATTTCATGTACCATGCTCTCTAGATTCATTTTCATTTTTATTTTTAATTGAGCAAAGTTATTAACATTCAAGTAAGTTGTTCATTTAGTAACAACACCCTCAACTCTATTTTCTATATAACATAGAATTTAAAGAACTAAAAATTTTGATATGATAGAAATTTTAATATCTTTATTATAAAACTAAAATCCTAGTTAATGAATTTGGAAGGTTTCACAATAGTTCAGGTAGTAGAAAAATAGACTAAACCTTCCTCTGATACCAAATGTTGGTCGAAGTGGATACTCAAGAGGGGGGTGAATTCAGTTCCAATTAAAATTTTTGTTAAAAAAACATTGTTATTAAAATACTCAATTTAAAATAGCCCAGTCATTTAAGTCAATAAAGATATTCATTTTTAATTCTTCAATAAGATTCTATAACAGTGATTAGTCCTCGGATGAATCAATGCAACCACTAATTCAACTTTTGAAATAGGATTACTGAATTAAGATTATATAAAAAATAACCAAAACTAACTATTAGAGTGAATGTAAAAATAGTTTTTGTCTTTGAAAAATATAAGAAGTGGATAAAATAGAACAAAGTATATGAGGATTAGAACATAAATATAAATAAGAGGTTCAGTCCCAATCTGACACCTAATCCTTTCCACTTGGTGATCACTTTCCACCAAGTAGTTTATATTAACAATGAACATGATACACAGCCTGTATCAGGCTTTAAAACAGTTTCCACAAACTGTTCAAGGTTCACACCCTCTACAACTATTCATCATGGGAAATTCAAACAACACAGACCGCACACGGTCTCTTCCATTGTCTTATGTGGGAACAAAATGTATGTGAGGATTGATTTAAGGATATTCAATATCCTCCAGTTCTAGCACATGAGACAGTGTGTGAAGCAGGCAGACACACTTCTCAGAAATGTAAAAAAGATGAAACTCAGTAGAGAAATTATGATGAGATAGAGTTTAAAAGGATATATGTGTTTGAAGTTCATCTCTTGACTCCTTGAAGAATTTAAAGCTTGAGTCTATCTTTAGAATTTGTCTTCAAAACATAGTGTTGCAACTTCATGTATTGGCTTTCAGGAATTGAGTGTTCTGCTTCTTGAGTTGATTGAATGTTTATGAAACACATACGATAGCCTCAAGTTGTTTTTTCCTGAAATGATCTTCTTTTACATCTAGGTGTACGTAGTGAAGGTTCTCAAAAAATGTTCTTCCTTGTTATTCAGTAGTTTCTTCCTTATGTATTTGACTTGTGAACTTCACTCAATATTTTTGTTTTTCTCTATGACTCTATATATATGTTCTTTTTCTTCGATATTATTTTTATTTGTGTTCCGAAAATAGGAGCACATACATCAAATGAAATCTTTCCCGTACCTCGTACTGTCAAGATACGGTCTCCAGATATGCCTACAACAAATATTAATTAAGTCATAAGCATTAAAGTTAGTAAATATGACCGTTATTTAAATATCAAGAATTTGACAAAGGGTATCGGTATACTAGTAACTGTAGCATTATCATCGGAATGATTCAAACGTAGGTGCATATCGACAACCTACAACTGTAACCATCCATCGGTAACCTTCAGTGGTTACCTTTAATAGTAGTCTTGCATCGATGACCTTGTAACGGTAACCATGTATCAGTAACCTTTTATCAGTGTCCTTTGAATCAGTGACCTTGTATCATTAACCTTATATCAGTGACCTTTGTATCTGTGACCTTGTGTTAGTAACATTGTATCAGGGATCTTGTAATGGTTACCATGTATCAGTAACCTTGTATCGGTGATCTTTGTACTTAGATAAATTTTTTACTATAATCTTTACTAATCAAGTAGTTAGATTGATAGTATATGAATATTAATCTATAGTAAGGGGAAGCACTAATGAAACATAATTAGAATAGAATGAAAACATGGTTGCCACTTAAATGAAAACAAGATTTGGGATTATCAAAACAGGTGAGTCCAACTCATGTCATGCTAATTCATTAGTTGGGTACTAATTTGATAAAATAACAGGAGACTTATAAATAATTTTTATCACATCTTATTTTTCGTATTAAATATAAAATACTAAAATTTTATTTTATTGTTATAAAAAATTCCACGTAATATAACCTTAATATTATCAGTATGATTGGTATTTGAGAAATATATCCTCTACATTACTATGAATTTTTAGAAGTGGTACATGTTCTTGTGCATCATTCTATGCCAAGAGAGGAAATTTTACGTGATGATGTCCCCAGATCCTATGAAATAGATTTCTAATGATGCTTGTGTTGAAGAGTAACCTATATTTTAGAAATGCATAGATGATTAGTTAAATGTAAATAGACTCATGTTATAATATATTTACAACATGATATATAATATACAAGAGGATATGGATGCATAAAACATAGTATCCCATCTCGGGGATCTTTATCACTAAAAATATAGATAAGAGCAATATGAGGTCTCCAAGGAACATTTCACATTAAATCTTAGATAAGGTGCACTATTCGGACCTCATATAGTCAAGATGATATTCAATATGGGAATATTGGGTTTCAAGATTCCCAATGAGTTTTGCACATACCTTGTGTTAGCCTCATAACCTCAAATATTATATTTTTTTAAAGAAAATGATAATATGAACAATATTGATAAGTCACTCCTAGAACTCCACACATTCATTTTACAAGGAGCAAAGGGCACAAGGCATGAAAAATAGAGTCTTTATGGGGAATAATAAGAATGTTAAAGAAAATGGCCCTAAAAATACTTAAAAATATTATTATTCTATGCCTTACCCAACCAATAAAAGAAATATCCAAAGGTAGGATGAGGAATAAGATGTATATTGTTTTAAGGTGGAAAGCAAGGGCCACTGGAAGATGGAATTTACTACTGTGAGAAGGCAAGCACAATCTTGAGATGTGTTAGTTATTTAATGTAACATTTCCATATATACTATTTGGGTATTAGATACATCATTTAGCGTCAAAATTTATTTGTAAATATAGGAACCCAATAGATTCATGAAGGTTATAAGAGTTGTATTGTATATTTGAGCTACTAAAAGAGAATGTTTGGATGAACTACCAATAAGTACTACCTCATTAAATATCCATCAAGAATGACCCCAGTTTTGAAGATTTTTTTTCATAAGTGTTATAAAGAGCATTCTGTATGTGTATAGTTTAGACATTGAGAGATTTTTGTTTAAGTTTGGAAATAAAAGTTTCTACATTGATAAAGATGATTTTTTTGGCATGGATCATGTTAATAATATCCTTTATGTACTAGAATACGAATGTCATGTGTTGAAAATAAATAATATATCAAGTTTACAAGATTTATATACTGTTGAATTTTGGAATCATTGATATTGTCAAGTAAATGAGAAGTGGTAGAAAAATAAATATAATGAGGGTTATTTAAAATATTTTTAAGAAAAACAACATGGTATGTGCCATGATTGTTTATAAGGCAATATGAAAAACCACCATTTAGTGGAAAGGGTGAAATAGATATAGATATTCTTGAATATTTTTAAAACAAATGTGTGCATAACTTTTCCAATTATAGTTAGAGGTTGATACTCATACTTAAAAACATTTATCAATAACTTCAGTAGATATGAATATGTTTACTGAATGTGGTATATGCCTGAATAGTTAGGAAATTAAAAAATTGGAAGGATAATTAAGAGAAATAACTTAGGAAGAAGGTAAAGATACTTTAATCAGATCAATATATAAAATATCTTAACAAAATGTTAATTTAGTATCTATTGGATTTTGGGACTCTATCCCAACATACTCCTTATTATACACCATAGTTGAATTATGTTAGTAAAAGGAGGAACCAGACCTTATTGGATATAGTGAGATCAATGATGATTTATGAAAATATTCCACTATTATTTTAGGGATATATATTATAGAATGTGGCATATTAACTAAACCAAGTCATAACTAATGAAGAAACTTATATTTCATTCATGATTTTGAGAGAAAAGAAACATGTTTAGTCCAATACTTATATATGGGATAGTGGGGAATTTTTAAGGTTATCTTTGGAAACAAACTAGCACCACGGGAAATGAATTATATCTTTATAAGATATCTGATGGAAATAAGTGGATATTTTTTATTTGTCACCAATGAAAGTAAGTTAACATTGGAATGAAATTCAATATTACTTGAAAGGGAACACATATCTGATAGATATATTGGGATCAATACGAACTTCAATGAAGTTTATTCTAAAGATATACAAGAGTTGGTTTATTAAAAATTCCATGAGTTCCTATAAATGAGGTTATTAAAGATACACTATTACTATATAGGTACACCAAATAGGTTATAGAACTATAGATATGTGATTTTATATTCATAGAAGATGGTGACTCATTATTATTTAATAATGATGAACCTTGGTCATATAAGTAAGAAGTATAAAACATAGAAGTTACATTATGGAAGGAATTTATGAATTATTAGATGTATTATACATTTAAAGACAAAGTATGGGTTCTGGTAGATGCTCCAGTAAATGTTAATCCTATTGGGTGCAACTGGGTATTCAAAAAGAAAATCGATATAGAAGGTAATGCTAGTATCTTTAATGCATGACCAATGGATAAAGGGTTTAAGATATATAAATGGACAGACTATGATAAAACCTTATAAATAGTTTCTATAATGGAATCCTTCATAATTATACTTTCTATAGTATTGTACCATGATTAATATATTTGAAATGTGGAGGTCAAAAAAACTTTCCTTAATGGAAACCTTATATAAGATGTCTATAAGGAAAAACTGTAAGGTTATTTGACACTAAAGGATTCCAATATGGTACTGAAGTTTTAGAGAACCATTTATATATTAAATAAATAATATATTCCATTTAACATTCACTTTAATGAATATATAAATTAATTTACTTCATAAAGAATAAGTATAATCCTTTTTCCAACAAGTGGTTTTAGGGGAGTCCATTCATTTTCAATGAACTATATTTTGATGAAATATTACTAATTAGAAGTTATATAGCATTATTACATTCAAATAATACATTTTTGAAAAAGTGATTCTCCCGGAATGGATTAGGTGAAGAATCCTACATTCTAGGGATAAATAACATTTTTGATTGATATAAGAGGAGTAAAGACACTGATTTTACATGTAATTTTTTTTATTATATAGAATTATTATGAGTATAAACAAATTGATGGCACGTGATTCTGAGGCCCGACGTGACTAGAAGGAATTTATGAACATTTTTTAAGGTATGATCAGTAAACGTGAAAGCGACATTATCTAACTTTTGAACTGGTGATTGGATTAAAAATATTCTCGCTCCGTTGAATCCACAACGCCAGGATTTACTTATGGAAGGTTTCATTTCAAACACAGTAGGTCGGGAGAGAAAGATAGCTTTTGGACATTGAAAAGAATAATAAAATAAAAATTTATTTTTTTTCTTTCCCTCCAATGGACAAGAGGTGGTGGTGGGACCAATGACATATCAAGATATTAATTGGCTTGAATCCACTTTATTCATGTAACCGCACTGTTGGAATTAGGATGGATCTTTAATTAAATGAACCACATTAATTCCACATGCGTTACTCACCCTACCCATATACTATTTATATAGATCTTGGGGAGGGGAATCTCCATGAATTCACCATGCAATGAAGTTCTAGTAAAATTCCATGATGCCAACCACTTGGAGGATGGAACTAGTTCCAGCGGGTGGTGACGAACGCCACCAAATCAAAAACAGACGAACAAAGACTCTTCCTCAAGTACATACATTCTCTAATGATCATGATATTTGGCTTATATTGTTTTAATTTAAAGATATTATTGAATCCTATTCTTCTATCGTGTTATCAGGCTATCGTGGAGCGTGTGGGCCAAACGAACGAGGGCTAGACCATATACTAATTTTTTGATTTATTTATTATTCATGGAATTTTTACTAGGGTTGGAAGGATCCAGGAACAGAGGATCAAGCAGCGAAGATAGAATACCATGGAGGCTATTGGAACCTTATGAAGGAAAAAATGGGCCACCGGAGCTCACCTAGTGACCCGCGGAATACCTCCAGCACATCACCGACACGACATCATCGACAACCGTTGCAGGTGGGTGACAGCGGTGGCCAACAACGGTCGGAAATTAAAGAGACGATGGCACACCGTCGTGCGCTTTTGGTGGAGAAGTTCAAAAAATATAGTGGAATTCGGCACTGGCTTGACACGGGCGGAGGTAGAGCGGCGCGCCATCGCGCGTCGTTGGAGATGGTTTCTGCATGAATTCGCATCAATGGAGGAGGGAACCACTCCTATTTGTCCCGCGACAACCAAGAAGTGCGACATGGTGTCGCCAATCTGTTACCTAAACAACTTATTTGATCTAGTTAAAGGGGGGCACGACCCCCCCCCAGTTTCAGCTATAGAGGGATATAGCTAGCGGACTGCACGAGCCCAGTGGGTCACGTCCCTCCAGGTGTCTGGCCATGCGAGCACATCTGGTCGCACCACCTAGGTGGGATGTGCTATGCTAGGTCAGACCCGGGATTGGTCGTCGAGACCCGAACCAAGTTGGTTCGGCCTAGACTGGTTCAGGTTGGGTCGGTCCGACCGGGTCAGACTAGACCTAGACAATTCCAGACCCAGTTTCACTTAAAGGGAGATAACTTGTGAAATGGACATCCGTTTGACGAACCATCTATAGCGCTGGTATCCATGGAGTGAGGAAAACATTTTGGTATCATAAAATTTAGGTTTAGAGAAATTTGGAGTATGGCTGGGTTGGATTGAACCCAAATCAAACTGTTCCCTCAGTACAAAAACACTTATAAGTCATTGATCTGGCGTCCAATTGATGCATCATCTATGGAATTGGAAGCCATACGACATGTCAGTCTATTGAGATAATTATTCATGGAAAATCATGGTCATAGAGGTACTACCGATGAATTGAAGATAGGATCCTCCCGGAATCATGTTTTCTTAGTGCCTGAATCTCATTTCTGGTTGTAATGTGAAGAAACAACATCAATCGTTTGTGGGTCAGCATCTATCAATCATGTCTGGGTTAATGCTTAACGATCATTTCTGGGTCAGTATCTATCGATCATGTGTTGGTCATCACATAGAGATCCTTTGTTGGTCAGTTTCTATTGATCCAGTGTGGGTCAGTGCCTAACGATCCTATGTGGACCAGCATATATTGATCCTGTGTGGGTCATCAGTAGAGCCTCTAGATAGAATATGATGATCTAGAGTTACGACCAGTCTTCTATAATTTTTTACATGATCTATGTACCTGATGTGATCTGTGTCTTTTCCTTTGTGGTATTCTTACCATCATGGTGTTACCTTCATGGTTTTTCCTTTGTGGAACCTTTACCTTCACAGTGTTACCTTCGTTGCATTACCTTTGTGGTACTTTTAACTTCATCGTGTTAATTTTGTGGTACATTTACCTTTGTGGTTTTACCTTATTGGTGTTACCTTTTCAGTATGATTTTTTTGTGGACCAGTTGTGATAAAGGAATAAAGGTTAGATCCTTATGTTTCCTCATGTGTGATATGAGTATATCTGGAAAAAATCAGTATATGTATGGAAATATACTGAAGTAGAGTTAATCACTGCTTCAGGATTTTTGTTTGAGGTCTTGTTTGTGATTTATCTTTTGTGGAACTCTAGAATACCATTGGGGGTCTCAGAGTCTCTACAGATTATTGTTATACTCACGCATGCATGGGATACACCAACACCTTGTTCTATCTTGTGCAGATGTCAAACAACGTTGATCGAGGATGAGGGAGCCAGGACTAGATGGTGTATAGAGGTGGACCATTTGATGTGATGTGATGTAGTGACTAATTATTGTGAGTTTTACCTAAAAATTAGGTAAGATCATCGGTGGAAATTTTATGAGATGTTTCCTCTTTTAGTTGTACTTGTACTTTCCAGTTGAACTTGTATTCCGGCATCGTTAATTTCTATACTTTATTTACTATAGCAGTTTACATCGTGGTTACTTCTTTTCATTTTTTTGGTTCGTGTTTTTGAAAATTGTTAAAGGAAATTCCTTATTGTTTAAATATGTCCCTTTTTGGTGATTGTGCACAGCCCTTGGCCTATGGAAGGAGTCCTTGTGGTAGTCACACCACGGGCCCCAGGGATGGGTTGTGACAAAGTGGTATCAGAGGAGTCAGTTCTACCGACGAACTAGGACACTGATCTTTTCTATGTCGAAATAATGTTAAGTGTTATGCGTGCGGTTTATGGATTGGGGAATCCAGTGTTGGTGTGGAGCCCGACGTATCCTTACACCAGGGCCAAGAATTCTGATTTCTGACATAATGCACAAAAACACTGATTGCATGTGTTTTGAAATTTTTTTCTTGTAATTTCTTTGAGTGAGCTCACCAAGTATAAATTATTGACCGTGGAACACCAGTTTTCATTTAGAATTCACTTTGTAGACATTAAACCGTGATTCCCAAGAGAGTATATGATGAAGGCCCACCGAATGGTGAGGATTTGGTGTAGGGCCCTCTTATGGAAATAGTACAATCGGGTGGTGCACCAGTTGCACCACCACCCGTTGGGTAGGAGATTCCACCAACCCCACTAGTAGAGGTTTCACACCAACTGAGATCATTTCACAAGTTTTTGCAGTAGAGGACTCTATGGTTTTGAGTGATATGGATCTGCCACCTCCTGATGACTGGCTGGAGGCTGTGGCCAGAATTTTTCACATAGTTGGGACACCAGCTGAACTACTGGTGATCCTAGCTACCAGTATCTTTTAGGGAGCAGTTGGGAGATAGTGGAGTCTGACACAACAGTTTCACAACAAGGAAACCCTTACTTTGGTGTACTTCAAGGACCTTTTCGGGTTAGAGTTTTTCCTAGTGAGCCTGCGGTCATTGCGTATACTGGAGCTGCTGCACTCACTACAGGGTAGCGTGACCGCGGCCTAGTACTCAATGAGGTTAACTTATCTTTCCCTCTACTCCACCAACATGGTACGAGACCCTTTCTTCAGGTCTTGAATGTTTTAGTAGTGTCTCCAACGGGAGATCATATCATCGATGATATCACTCTCTATTCCGACGCAAGATGGAGCGCTAGAGTGAGTGCTTTTGGTGGAGAGATTCTTAGAAAAGAAGGAACCAACATCAAGAGTCACCATCGAAAATATGGTACTAGAGCCGTCCACAGCTGGTAGTAGGATGATGATGCAGGGGCCCAAGAAGGACATACCTTTTGTTGCATGACCTCAGGATATAGGGTTAGTGGTGAGGGGCTCACAGGACTGAGGAGGATAGATGATGAGCAGACAGTGCTACTCATGCGGTGGGTAGGGTCACAAGGCTCATGACTACCTGACCCGCCATACAGATGACCAACAGATTGATGAGGTACCATCTAGGAATAGGTAGAGGTTTGAGCGAGGAGGTCCGTAGGATGGTGGATGTGGCAGAAGAGTTGGCCATGCCACAAGCGGTGGGCGACAATTCGAGGTTCTACCGCCACCACCTATAGGTGGTCCACCCAGACTAAAGGGAGTAGGTGGAAAAGGAAAAGCTCAGCTCTAGGAAGCTGAGGCCTATAACCACGAAGCTCCAGATATGATTTGAGGTACGTTATATGTCTACTCCACCATATATGGAGTACTTAGAGAGACAGGTTCTAGTCTACCTTTCATTTCCATGACTCTCATTCAGTGCTCGGAGATTCCAATGGAGCCGTTGGCTTGATCCTTAGGGCTAGAGACTCCTACGAGAGGGGATTCAATGAGTACACACTGGTGTTGGCAGTGTGAACTCACTCTATGAGGATAGATCTTCCACTGGGATCTTCTAGTTGTGGCATCAAGGCCTTACGATGCCATCTTTGGTATGGGCTGCTTATCCACAATCCATGCTCAGATTGAATATATTGGATGCAATGTGTGGTGTTTCTGTGAGGATGGGATTATATTTTCTCTTACAAGTGAGAAGGGAACCTTTTCAACACATGTTGGACTTACACGGAGAAGGGTGAAGCCAATCACAAATCAGTAGGCTAGCCTTAACCTCAGAGTAGTTGATGTTGAGAGTTCGAGCTATCCTATAGTGGTGGACCAGTATGCCGATGTCTTACCTAATAATGTTCTGAGACTACCTCCACTTAGAGAGGTAGACATTTACATAGACATGTACCATAGGAGAACACTGATATCAACACCAACATATCATATAGATCATGCGGAGCTTTGCGAGATATGAGTTTTGTTGAAGGAATTGTAGAGTAAGGGGTTAATAAGGCCCAGTGTTTCTCCATGGGTAGCCCCGATCTTGTTCACCATGAAGGCATATGGGAGGTTCAGACTCGGTGTGGACTATTTGTTCCTGAACTAGGCGACTGTGAAGAACAAGTATCCACTTCCAAGGATTGATGATATTTTTGATCAGTTGAAGGGATATCGATGGTTTTCGAAGATAGACCTCATATGAGGCTATTATCAGCTTAGGGTATAAGATGAGGATGTGCAGAAGACATTATTCATTTTTCTGTATGACCACTATGAGTTCTTGTTTATTCCATTCAGTGTGACCAACAACCCAGTAATGTTCATCGGACTCATGAATATGATATTTCATCCATACCTCAATCACTTTTTGGTGTTATTAATCGATGACATCTTGATATACTCGGCATCAGTGGAGGAGCTTTCTTATCATCAATATATAGTTCTGGATACTATCCGAGAGCACCAGCTTTATTGTAAGACATCGAAGTTACAATTCTGTATATGAGAGGTCCACTTTATGGGACACGTTATCTCAAAGTCTATAGTTGCAGTAGATCCAGTGATGATAGAGGGTGTGCTATCTTGGGAGCCACCTAGGATTGTGACTGAGGTGCGATGTTTTCTTGGGTTGGTTGGGTACTACTGGAGACTTGTACCCGACTTCTCCAGAGTTGAAGAACCCTTGTCAGAATTAATGAACAATGTACATGACTTCATATAACTGGAGAGATTATAGTATAGTTTTCTGGAGATGAGGCAGAGACTAACAGGTTCCCCCATCATGAGGCAACCAGAAGAGGGCATTGGTTATGTAGTCTTCTATGACACATCAGGGACTGTACATGGATGTTTCCTGATGCAGGAGCGACCGGTGATCTCTTATGGTTCAGGAAAGTTGACACAACATGAGAAGAACAACGCAACCCATGACCTAGAGTTAGAAGTAGTGGTCTTCACCTTGATAATGTTGCGACATTACTTGATGGGAGAACGATTTACAATCTACTATGAACACAAGTGTCCTAGGTACATGTTCCCATAGAATTACCTAAAGCTGATACAACAACGTTGGTTAGGGTTCCGTTAGGACTATGAATTTCAGATAGTCTACAATCCTGGGAAGGGGAACATAGTGGTAGACACAGTTAGCATGAGGTCTGGTTTATAGCTACTATGTGAGGCGACATAGCATATTTCCACATTGAAGATATCCTTTGTGGATAGATATGAAGCATCTTACCTAGAGTCTATGAAAGTCACTCCCCAACATCTTCAGCGAGTTCGGGAGGCACAGCTTGGGGACATTGACTGTGAGGCTTAACTTGGTTATATATCCTTTCGACTGGCACCTGATTTATTTTTTGAAAGTGGGGAACATATCACCCTCTGCAAAGGACACACCAAGGTACTAGTGACTCTATAAGAGGAGTTATTGACGGAGATCTATATGTCATCTCTAGTGGTGCATCATTGTGTGGAGAAGATGTACCAGGACCTCCGTCGTCAGCACTGGTGTCTAGAGATGAAGAAATTAGTGGCATAGTTTGTTTCATGATGCCTCACTTGTCAGTAAGTCAAGGCCAAGCATCCAGTTCCAACTGGCCTAGCATAGCCACTAAAGGTGCCAGAGTGGAAGTGGGATGGTATCACTAATGACTTTATGATAGGGCTTCCACGTACATCCTGGGGAGACAACTCCATCTAGGCGATTGTTGACCGAATCATCATGTCATCCCCCTTCCTACCCATCTGAGAGCAGGGATCAGTAAATGGCATGGGAAGACTCTATGTACATGAGATTGTATGACTTCATGGGGTTCCCTCGATGATGTTATCTGATCGTGACACACATTTTACATCCTAGTTGTGGAAGAGGTTAAATGAGGCATTCGAGACTCATCTATGTTTGATCACTGCCTTTCATCCAAAGACGGAAGGTCATATGTAGCGGACCATTCAGACACTAGAGGACATGCTTTCTCCTTGTGCCCTAGATTTTATTAGTAGTTCTGAGGATCACTTTCTCTTGGTACAGTTCCCGTACAACAAAAAATATCACTCCACCATCATTTTGGAACCATTTGAGGCCTTGTACAGTCAGCCTTGCAGATCAACCCTATGATAGACGACCCCAAGGGAGTCAGTACATATGGGAACATAGTAGGTAAGTGCTACCACTAATTTGGTGCAGATCATCCAGGAGTAGAGTAATACTGCACAGAGTAGACAGAATTATTATGCTGATATGATACAGTGACCTCTAGAGTTCTAGGAGGTTGACCATGTCTTCTTTTGAGTCTCCCGTCAATGGGGACTATGAATATTTGGTAGAGGTGGAAAAATCTCCCTGAGGTTTATCAGACCATTTTTTATACTTCAGAGGATTGGTGAGGTGACATATTTCTTGGTACTTCCACTGCAGTTGGAGAGGGTTCACTATGTCTTCAATGTATCTCAACTGAGGAGATACGTTCATGACCCATCTTACATCATCGACCATGGTGAGCTGGAATTTGATGATGATGAGAAGTTTACAGAGGTTCTAGTAGATATTGAGGATCGATAGTAGTGGGACCGTCATGGAAGATCGATCCCTCTGGTCTGCGTTCGTTGACAGCACGAGAAACTCCAGGAGAACATATGGGAGTGGGAGGC
This sequence comes from Viscum album, assembly GCA_963277665.1. Classification (NCBI taxonomy): domain Eukaryota; kingdom Viridiplantae; phylum Streptophyta; class Magnoliopsida; order Santalales; family Viscaceae; genus Viscum; species Viscum album. The sequence continues at coordinate 2,130,868,217 of OY728119.1, forward strand.
TCAGATTCATGCTCAGTACCCCCATTTGATTCCTTAGTCAATGTTGTGGAATTCAAGGATGAAAAAACCTAATATGGGGATAATGTAAAGACACAACATTTCCATGATTTTTTAATTAAATGGAATTAGTAAGAGTCTGTGAAAATTAACAGTGCATGATTGTGAGGCCCGATGTTCCCAAAATGAATTTCTAAACATTTTTAAGGTATGGTCCATAAATTCGCTAGAGGAATTTTATATCTATTGAACCAGTGATCGGATTAAAAATCCTAGAGCACCGTTGGAACCGCAACCTCGGGATTCACTTAAGGAAGGCTTTACTTTGATAATAGTTGGTCGGAAAAAAGATAGATTTTCAACATTTAATTGAATAATAAAATAACAAAGTTATTTTATTTTACTTTCCTTTTCCTCCAACGAACATGAAGCGGTGGCGGGACCAATGACATGTCAAGACATTAGTTGTGTTGATTCCCCTTTACTCTTTTAATTACACCATTGGAATTAGGAAGGTTCCATAATTAAATGAACCCCATCAATTCTACATGTATTAATCACCCTCCCCACCCTTATTTATATGGTGCTTGGGGATGGGTATTGGCACAAATTCACCAATAGATGAAGCTCTGGTAAAATACCACAATGCCAACCCCAAGGAGGGCGGAAGCGGTTCCAGTAGGCATGGATGAATTCCACCGAATCATGAACCAAGGAGGACTGAATCTTCCTCAAGCATGGATGTTCTAGAATGGTCTTGAGGTAGAATTTACATTGTTTTAATTTCAATAGATTGTGGAATCCTATTCATCCCTCATGTTATCAAGCTAACGCGGAGGGCGTAGGCTAAATAAATAAGGCCCAGACCCACGGTTACATTATTGATCTATGCATTCATCATGGAATTTTTACTCAGGTTGGACTGAACCCGGAACAGAGGGTCAAGCAGTGAAGGGGAAATCTCTGGGAGGCTGTTGGTACCTTCAAATGGAAAAACGGGCCACCCGAGCTCACCCAGTGACCTGCTAAAGACTGTTGGCACGACATCGGCACGGCAATAATGGAGAATGGCATCAGTGGGTGACAGTGACGACCGGATGTGGAACAGATGACAGTGTGCCATCGCGCACCATTGGAGATGGTCGCAACATGAAGCCATGGTGGTAGAGGAGGGACCAGAAACTATGTGTCCCGTGGGGACCAGGTGGTGCAATGTGGCATCGCTACTCCATTACCCAAACGACTTAGCCATTTTGGGAGAAAGTGGGAGAATTTCCCCACCAGTGCCATCTAGGGCCGGCCCCAGCCAGCAAGCTATGTCCCTTCGTGAGGCAGGCCGCGTGAGCCCAGCTGTTCGCTCCCTTCCATGGGCTAGGCTGCATGAGCCCAATGGGCCGCACCCCTCCATGGACTGGGCTGCGCTGGCCCAGCAGGTTGCACCGCCCAGGTGGGCCGAGCCTGTCCACTTCCCAGTAAGCTGAGCCCACCGCGGCTGTCCAAGGCCAGTTTGGGCTGGGCGGGGTCAGGTTGACTCGAACCAGGTCAGGTCAGCCTAGACTGGGTCAGGTCATCCTAGACCGGTTCGGGCCAAATGAGTTCGACCGAGTTGGACCGAACTCGGACCCTTCTAGGGCTAGTTTTGCTTAAAGGGACTTAACTTGTGAACCAAACATCTGTTTGACCAACCATCAGTGGTGCTCTAATCCATAGATCGAGATATACCTTTTGGTATACTCCACTTGAGTTTGGGTGAAAGTTGGTGTATAGAGAGGTTGGATCAAACCCGAATCTAATTGGTCCCTCGGTACTAAAACGATTATAAGTCGCAAACCGTGCATCTGATTGACGCACTGTCTGTCGGGTTGGAACCCTTACGACATGGCGTTCCTTTGGGATACATCTTCATGGAAGTTCATGGTGGTTGAGGTATAATTTATTTCTTGGGGAGAGGATCATCATAGAATCTAGTGTGATTAGTGAAGGAATCTCATGGCTGGTTTTACCATGAAGAAAGAACATCGATCGTATGTGTGTCAGCATCTATCAATCATGTGTGGGTCAGAGATTTGTGATCCTATGTGGGTTAGTATCTCTTGATCTTGTGTGGGCCAGTTCTTAGCGATCCAATGTTGGTTAGTATCTATCGATTATGTTTGGGTCAGCGCATAGTGATCTTGTGTGCGTTAGCATCTATTGATTTTGTGTGGGTTAGCAGTAGAGACTCTCGATTAAATAAAAGGATATAGATTTATAACTAATCATATAAACCTATTTACTGGAGTTATATACCTGTTGTGAGCTGAGTCATTACCTTTGTGGTACTCTTACCTTCGTGGTGTTACCTTTGTATTTATTTTACTATTGTGGTGTAAACTTTGTGGTGTTACCTTTTTCCTACTTTTACCTTCATGGTGTAACCATTGTGGCATTTTTCCCTCATGAATGTAAGACTACAAGTTTACATGGTACGTTTCCCTTTAAATACTGCTATAGCGTGTCTTGTACACAACATTGAGTTTTAACACACCACGACCAATCAAACTAGCCGTTATGCATAGCAATACCCACATTTCTAAAATTTTATAAATTTTAATTTTCAATACAGACTTTATTTTTAGATTCAAAATATCTAAATTAGCTTAGGGTGATTTTTGGGTATATTTTTGAAAACATTCTATTTTTTATGAATAGTTAAAAACACATCGTTATTGTTTATAAAAGACTTTTTATTTAAATAATTAGGTATTTAATTTAAGTTTATATTTAGTAGAATTTGATATATAATAACTATATATGTTCAATGTAATTTATTGGAGTCATTTTATACTAATATTAGATATATAAAATTATATTGAACTTTTTACCGTCTTTTACCCACCTTCTAAGGGCATTTGAAAATTTGAATAAAACCTAATTTAACCACTGTTGTGAGTTGAATTTAAAGAATTTGAGAGACACAGTTGAAATCATTATGTAAGATGTGGTTCAATATGTTGAAAATAATTTTTGGTGAATCATAACATTTGACTTTTATTTACCATGATTAAAAGTAGATAGGGTAATTAAAGGTAATAATAATAATAATATTATCCTAAAACATGTCCTAATACTATTAAATAAGTGTAGTTCAAAAAAAAGTCTCAAGGAGTAAAATATGATCATTTTGGTACATTTGGATTAGATTAGGACATGTACTATTATTTTATTAAAAGAATTGTTAAAAGTGTTAAATTCAATGTTTAATAACTAATTTTTTTAACATAGGGATATACAAAAAATAAATTCAACTATAAATTTTCATTATAAAGATAAAACGTTTTCCCACATAATGGTATTTTATTAATAATTTTTAGACATTAAATAGTTAAATTTATTTATGACACCATAATGATTAATTAATTACCCTTTTAAAGAAATGTTAAAATAATTGATGTTATTAATATCCAAATAAATGTAAATTGATACTTTTAATGCATTACAGAAATTTAGTAGACTAATTTGACATGTTAGAGGTGATTTAATAATTTTTTTTCTAATTATTCATGATGTTATGACTTACAAAAAATCAATTACTAAGTAGTGTCAAAATTGACATAAATGAGTTTTTAAATCAAATACTATATTATTAAAATATATAATAGTCATAAAAATCAACGATTCTGCCAAAGGACTTATATAATAATATATATATCATTAATGATCCACATGGGATAACTTTTAATTTTATAGTAGTATTATTAACCATATAATATAATAATACAAGAATACATGGTAAAAGTTTAACTATTTAACTAAGAGATAAATCTAAAATATAAAGTTAATATAGTGACCTAAACATATCTATAATCTGTTGGATAATATGATTTTGACCCATCCTCACCATATAAACTAAATAATTAATTTTTTATCCATTATAAACTGAATATGATTGTATAATAAAATCATATTTCATTCTTTTCCTAATGTGACCCTCACCACTCTTATAAAAGGGTACTTCCCCTCATCTCAAAATCATACATCCAAATCCACTTAGCTCATCCAACCCCTACCCAAATATCCTCCCAAATACCCTCAATTATACCAAGTGCCCTTAATTTGATCATAATTCTATCCTAAGAATCCTTTTTGATCGACACAAAAGGAAACGCCTGAAGAAGAGGTTATAATTTCAGCACCTCTTTAATGTTCTTTTCTTATTAAACTTCCTCTACCTTTGTTATTCCAATTAAAAAATAATAAATCCAGTAAATTATACATACTATGATTTTATAATAAAAATAGTACAAACATATTCATTATTCTACACATCCTATTAATGAAAAGTCACCATACGTTCATACGTACGACTTACCGTCTCCACGTCGTGGTGTAGTTTGATATTCAAACACTTCATTATTTTGATGGGTATAGTAATGAGTATAACTTATGTAAATAATAATTATAAAATTTTGAGTATTCTATGTATATGATATACCATCATATTACATATGATTTCACCTTCAATGGAATTGTATAGTCGCTCGTGCGTACGTAAAGAATTCCGTCTCAACAAACGTGATGAGATTAATTCCCCATCGTAACCATTCAAGAATAATATTCATTTTATGATTACAAATAATTTTTAAAAACTTAATATAATTATGGATATGAATCAAATACATACTATCGATAAAAAACATGGCTTACGTAACCATTCATATAAAGGAAACTGAATTAGTTAACACCCGAATCGATGATACTACTGAAATATTATTTACAAAAAAATATTAGCAGATCACATATGATATCAGATTTTTCTATGTGGTTATTTAATAACTTAATAAAACTTATTTTACTATTATACAGGTGGTTAACGTAACCTTGACCTAGGAAAATAACATGGTAAGGTTTAATTATACAATCTCTTCATTATCTAAGGTTGTTTATACGTCAGTATATATTGGGACCTCTTTATCATCCACATATGTGTCTCTTAAAAATGAATTTCACATCATTTTTACCATTTACTAGACTAAGGGTTAAATTCATTTATACCCTTGCTAGAATTTTTATAAGATGTTCATAAAGGAATCCTTCAAGCATTTTCCAAACAAGGTCCTTTATGACCTTTTCGACATAATTAAGGAAATAATGTTTTTTTATCTTATATAGCGGGTGTGGTATTTTATGCCGTTATAAAACTTTTGAATCTTACCTTACAAGATTATAATAATATTTTCAAAATAAATATTTTCTTTTATAATTATGTGACTCTTAAATGATTTCCAAACTAAAAAAGGTATTTCATTAAAATAATTCTCATTTCATTAATGTCAACATCCTTTGATGGATTTCAAAATTCTTTGAAGTAGATTTATTATGAAACAAATAATCCATATTGTATTGAAGGTTTTGTGATATTTTTTATTTTGGATGTGTTAGTTTTATATAATTCATTTTTATGGATAAAGTATTGACATTTTGTATACTAGTTTTAATACGAATATTTATGTTATGTTTAAACCATTCGAGAAGAGAAATGCATTCGACATAGTAAGCGATGCATGGGGCCCGCTATAACTTATTGATGAATCGATAGGTCCCATGAGAAAAAATTGTGTCTTGGAAAAAGGCCTTGAAACAATATTAGTTGATGTTTTCATATGAGGCCTTGACTATGTGGTTATGAGGTCTGACATTAGGCATTCCCTCATTATAAAATTTTCTATTGATATTACTTGTGATTATTCGACTAGAAAAATATCAATGTGAATAAGTAAATAAAATTATTTTATTTATCACTGCCATATTAGGATTATGTTTATGTTTAAAAGGCTTGTGTTTTAGTCTTATAAATTTCCTCAAATTCTTATTCTTATTTATGAAAGTGTATTCTATATTGTTATCCTTATTGAGAACCTGAGCTCACCCCATTCTGTGTTTTGTTTTCATAGGATGCGAAGATGTATATTATTACTGACCTACTGGGATAGTCTAAGGGATATGAATGTGTTCAAAGTATACATTTTTTTGTTTTTCATTTTATAATGTAATGTAAAACATATGTATGTATCTAGTACCTCTATGTCTACTAAACTGATAGGTATTTTAGGATTTTATACCTTGTGATCATGCCAATGTCATGTAATAATGCACCGACTCTGGGTAACTGGGGTTGGGGCATTACAGTTTTTATCACAGAAAGTTTAGTACAAACCTTGGAAGCTAGATTTAGAAAAAATCTGATTAGAAAACATTACCCTATGATAGAATTTGAGGATTAGAATAGAATAAATTCCTATAATTTTGGTAATGTATAGATTTTGTGTATTTTTCAATCAATACATCCATGTATGGATACGAGTAGGTAGAGGTGGCTCTAGCACAGATTTAGCTAGGAGTGAGAACTCCAACAAGGAGTTTAGGGTTTGACCCGGTATATCCTGGTATACGAAAACTGGACATGTTTCACTCTTGGTTATGACACACCCATGTGATATTCTTAGGATAATTCACATTTTCTTTACAAACCATTATGAAGAGTTTATGAGTATATTACTAATCAATTAATACATTTTTATGATTATATATTTTATCCATAAATTGTTCAATTTATGTTAAGTGTTTTTACAGGTTTGGAATTATGTATTGTGATTCATAAACTAATCTAGTGTTTTCTATTGTTTAGAAATGGTTCCTAGTGGTAGGAATGGAATCCGTATCAATGCACGTAATACATGAATGGATTTCCCTCATGTCCATGATAATTATAGTGGAACTGGTAAAGCAATTGGTGCTGATCATCTTATCACCATACTTGGACAACTCACAGAGGTTATGAATAATAAAATTACCCGTATGGATCACCCAGATCCACAACACAGAGGATCAATGTTAGAACGATTGATAAGGAAAAAACCACCAACGTTCAGTGAGTCTACTAATCCATTTTTATTTGAGCAATTGATAAGTTCCATATAGAAAATATTTTATGGTTTGGGGAGTAGCAAAAGGGAAAAAGTTTTCATGGTAGTTTATCGCCTCAATGAGATGCATATCAATGGTGGTCATTAATTAAAAATACAAAGGAGGATGAAGAAGATTAAAATATGGAATCGATGGAGTTTAATTATCTTTTTATATAAAAATACATTCCTCATGTCCATCGAGTGTATATAGAAAGACAATTTTTGGGTCTGCGAAAAAAGGAGGATGAAAATGTAAAAAAGTATGAGGCTAACTTTACAAGGTTAGATAGGGATGCAAAATATTATATAAATAACTCAAGGAGTAATATTGATCATTTATTTGATGGTTTAAAATCATTTTTCTATTGATCATTAGTCTAATAATCCTTCTCGTCATGCAAAGATATAGTCTCATGTGCTATCAGGAAAGAGAAAAGAATTCTCTATGTCCTATGACTTTAAAGAAATACAAGAGAAGAAGAGATTAGCTAAACACTCTAGAAATAGAAATAAAGGGAAGAAGGGAAATGTTGAATATCCATCCTATGGTAATTATGGCATGAAACACCCTGGTACTTTCCTGAAGGGAATGCGAGTCTGTTACAAGTGTGGTGAAAAATTCCACCAAGCACGTAATTTAAAGGGAAAGAAAGAGTCTGCAAATGTTGAATGCTAAAATTTTAGATTAATGGGTCGCTGTACAAATTAATGTCCTAAGATCCCATGAAATTTACCTCAGAAAAGGCCAACTGAGAAAAGGCCAATATTATGCAACCACTACTACTAAGTTTGATGCTTCGAAAGACGTGGTGGTAGGTAATTTAATGGTTTCCTTAAGTTTATCAAATTCTTTTTTTGATTCTGTATCATATCATTGATTCATATATTCCTAGTTTTTTTTAAAAAATTATATATTTCAATTTTGATTTAATGGGGAGTTGTCAGTCAAAACTCCTAAAACAAGTATCATTAAACAATGTTTTATGAATCATTCCCCATTAAGACATATAAATGTTCTTTATCCGCTGATCTCATCATCATACCCACGAGTGAATTTAATATTATCCTTGTTATGGATTAGATTTCATACCATGATTTGAAAATTTACTGGATGAATAAGGAGGTTACAATTTTTGATGATGACTAGGATTACTTTATCTTTAGAGAAGAAATATCACCACCAGATTCTAATCTAGATCCACCCCCAATAGCTACACTAAATTCAATTATTGGTGATGAATAGAATAAAATAACTATGGGTGAGTAAAGGAAGGTTCAAATAAAGGATGTACCTATTGTTAAAGAATGTGTTGATGTGTTTCTATAGGATTTACCTAGATGTCATGCAGAATGAGAAATTGAGTTTTCAATTGATTTAATTCCTTGTTCAAGTCTAATATTGAAGAACCCTTATAGAATGGCCGTTGTAGAATTAGTGTAACTAAAGAAAAAACTAGAATAATTGAGTAATAATGGATTTATTCACCCATGTTTGTCTCCATGGGTAGCCCCTATTCTTTTTGTTTATAATAAAGATATATCTATGAGGTTGTGCATTGAATACAAGGAGATCAATGCTTTGAAAATAAAGAACAAGTATCCCCTACCTCGCATTGATGATTTATTTGTCCAACTTCATGAAGCTCAATATTTTCTAATGATTGACCTTCGATATGAATATCATCAGTTGTGTTTAAAAAAGGAAGACATTCTGAAAACATCATTTCAAACTAGGTACGTGCATTATGAGTTTATAATAATACCTTTTTGACTGACTAATGCACCCTCTATTTTCATGGATCTATTGGATAAAATTTTCATGGAATATCTTGATGATATTTTAATGGTATTTATTGATGATATCATACTTTACTCAAAAATATACTAAGACCTTGCAAATCAATTGTGCCCTATTCAAAAAACCATCAGATGAAATGAATTATATGGGATGTTTAGCATCTGTGAATTCTGGCATCATGGGATTTATTTCATTGGCTATATTCTCTCTAATGATGGAATCTTTGTTGATCCTTCAATGACTAAGTCAATCCATGAATGGCCAACACCGACATGTATAACAAAGTTACTTAGTTTTATTGGTTTTGCAGGTTATTATCGGCACCATGTCCATAATTTTGCTCGACTAGCTAACCCATTAACCCAGCTGACACGTAAAGGGGTAAAATTTGTTTGGACAATATAGTGTGAAGAAATTTTTGAATAACTAAAGAGAAGATTAGTTAATGCACCTATGTTGACTCTACCATCTGGAAATGATGGGTTTGTTATTTATTGTGATGCTTCAAAGAATGGAATTGGTTGTGTGCTTATGTATAATGATAAGGTTATTTCCTATGCATCACGATAGCTAAAAATTCATTAAAAAACAATCCCACTCATGATCTTGAGTTAGAAGCTGTAATCATTTCATTGAATATATGAAGACACTATCTTGGTGGTGAAATATGGGTGATATATACCGATCACAAGAGTTTGAACTATATTTTCTCAGAGAAATAACTCAATATGAGGAAAATATGATGGATTGAACTAGTCAAGGATTATTATTTACCTATACACTACCACATGGGGAAGGAAAATATGGTGTCAAAATCATTAACTAGAATGGATCAAGGTGTTTTTAACAAGATGAGTGTGGAAAGGGATCCTATTTTCATGGATCTAGTAAATATTGAAATGGGAATAACTATGGAAGGTCAAACAATAATACTTTTTCAAATGGTTGCCAAACCATTTTTACTAGAAAGGATAAAGAGTTCTCATACTGATGATTAGGATTTTAAAAATGAAGATTAATGTTGTGAATGATTGGAGATTGATTGACTTCATATATGAAGATGGAATTTTGAAAATTGGGAAGAGACTTTGTGTTACTGAAATACATGATATAAAAAAGAGAGTTTTTGGATGATGCTAATAGCTCCAATTTCACTATACACCCAGGTAGAACTACGATGTAAAAATATTTGAAGAAACATTTTTGGTGTGACAAAATGAAGAGAGAGATTGCGGATCTTATATCAGGATGTATAGCTGTTCAGCAAGTGAATGTTGAAAGACAACATCCTATAAGAGTCATGAAACCTATTCCCAAACATGAGCGGAAATGGGATGATATTATAAAGGTCTTTTTCATGGGACTACCAAAGACTCCTAGATGGAATGATGCAATATGGGTCATTATTGATCATCTTAACAAGTCAACATATTTACTTGCTCTAAGAGAAGATTTACCACTTGGACGTTTGGAATGACTACATATTAATGTTTTTTTAAGACTTAATGTTGTACCACTATAAATTTTTTCGGGTCGTGATCCCCTATTTACATCAAGATTCTAGAAAACAATTCAGATGTCCTTGGATACTAAACATTGTTAAAGCACTTCCTACCACCTTTAAACTGATAGACAATCAGAATGGACTATTCAAACCTTAAAAGACATGTTGAGATCTTGCAGACATGACTTTCATGGTATGTGGGATCAATATTTACCTTTGGTATAATTTTTCCATAACAATATCTTTAATTCAAGTATTCAGATGGTGTTGTATGAAGTGTTATGTAGAAAGAAATGTCCCACACCAACTTGTTGGGATCAGGTTGGTGAAAGAAAAGACATAGGCCCAAAACATGTTGAGGAAACAATGGAAAAATGTAATGATTGTCCAAACACACATCAAAGAAGGTAAAAGTTGGCCAAATATCTATGATGATAACTAATGAAAGGATTTGAAATTTCAAGTAGAAGATCACGTTTTCTTGAAAGTATCTTCAAGGAAGGGTGTCATACGATTTGGTAATAAGAGAACATTTTGCCACAGGTACATAGGACATTTCAGAATTCTAGAATGAATTGGGGTTGTATATTATCATTGTTAAATATAGCCAAGTCTCTACAAAATTCTGTATTTGTTTCATGTATAACTATTGAGAAAATACATGTCTGACTGAATGCGTGTACTGACCTTTGAAGAAATAGAACTGGAACCCGACCTGTCTTATTGCGAAGAGCCTATATGAATTCTTGATACCAAAGTAAAAGTGTTGAGAAACCGGATGACTCTTCTGGTGAACATTCTATAGAGAAATCATAAGATGGAAGTGGCGACGTGGGATCCCGAGGAACTTATGATGAAAAACCTCCTGAATCTTTTAATGTAGTAATATTTTAAAATTTTCAAGGATAAAATTATTTTAAGGAGGGGAGAATGTAACACCTCAAACTTCTACGATATGTTTCCCTTTTAATAATGTAATAACCTACGTTGTATGAAACATGAAGTTTTAACACACCACGACCAATCAATGTAGCCGTTTTGAATAGTAATATCAACTATTTTAAATTTTATAAATTTTATTTTTCAAAATGGTCCTCATTTTTGGATTCATAATATCAATATTAGCTTAGGGTGAGTTTGTTGTATTTTTCTAAAAACATTCAATTTTTGATGAATGGTGAAAAACGTTGTGTTATTGTTTCCAACCATATTTTTATTTAAATAATTAGTTAGTTTATTTAAATTTATTTTATGAAAAAATCGATACATAATACATATATTTGTTCAACATAATTCATTGGAGTCCTTTTATAATAATATTAGATATATGAAATTTTATTGAACTTTTTACCATCTTTTACCCACCTTCTAGGCATATTTTCAAATTTGAAAAAAACAAAATTTTACTGATTCTGTTAGTTGAATTTAAAAAATATGAGAAACATGGTCGACATCATCAAGTAAAATTTGGTTCAATAAGATGTAATTTTTTTTGTTAAATAGTAACTTTTGAATTTTATTTATCACAGTAAAAAGAAAATAGGGTAATTAAAGGTAAAAATATTATTATTATTACCCTAAAACATGTCATAATTCTATTGGATAAGTGTATTTAGATCAAAATAAATCCATGGAATATAATTTGATCCTTTTGGTCCCCTTGGATTAGATTAGGGAATTTATTATTATTTTATTTCAAGAAGATTTAAAAGTGTTATATTCAATGATTAATAACTAAACCATTTTTAATATAGGGATATACATAAGATAAATTTGACTATAAATATTCATTATAAATATCAATATATTTTATAAATAATATAATTTTATTAATAGATTTTAGAAATTAAATTATTAATTTTATTTATGACACGATGATGTTGGAGTAATTACCTTTTTAATGTAAGGTTAAAATAATTGATGCTATAAATATCATAATAAATTTAAATAGAAGCTTTTGATTCATTCCAATAATTTTATCGATTAATATGTCATGTTATGGCTGAATAATTGAATTTTTTTCGAAGTTATCATTCAGTTATGACTTCCACAAAAATCAATTACTAAATAGTGTCTAAATTGACGTAAAATGGTTTTCAAAACAAATACAATATTTTTAAATGACATAATTGTACTAAAAATAAATGTATCGGCCAAATAACTTTTATAATAATATATAAATCATTGATGAACCACTAGGTGTTCTCTGGGAATTTAATATTAATAATATTAACCGTATAATATTATAATAAAAGAATAAATTGTAAAAGTTAAACAGTTTTACTAAGAGTTACATATAAAAGATATGGTTAATATAATGACCTAAACCTATATAAAACCTATTGGTTGAGAGTTGGTCAACCTATATCCACCTTAGATACTAAATAAATAATTTTGGAGCCATTATAAACTGAATATCATTGTATAAAAAATATTATTTCATTCTTTTCTCTAACTGACCCTCACCTCTCTTCTAAAAGGGTAGTTCACCTTCTCTCAAAATCACACCTCCAAAGCTATTTGGCTCAACCAAACCCTAACAAAATATTCTCCCAACTTTTTTAAATTAGACCTAGAGGCCTTAATTTGATCAGAAAGCCAACCTATGGATCTCTTTTGATTAATTCCAAAGGAAACGCTCGAAGAAGAAGTAATAATTTCACCCCCTCTTTCAAAGTTATTTTTTTCTTCCACTTCCTCTTTCTTTGTTATTCCCATACAAATATAATAAATCTAGTACCTTATACATACTGTGATGTTATTATAAAAACGGTACAACCATATTCATTATTCTATCCATCCTATGAATGACAAGTCACCATATGTGCGTACATATGACTTACAGTCTCCACGTTGTGGTGTAGTTTGTTATTAAAAAACTTCATTATTTGGATTGGTATAATAATGAGTATAACTGATGTAAAAAATAAATATAACATGTTTAGTATTATATATATATATGATATAACATCCAATTATATACGATTTCAATATCAATAGAATGGTATTGTTTCTCGTGCGTAAGTACAGATTACCGTCTCCAGAAACGTGATGAGATTCATTCCCCATCGTAACCATTCAAGGATAATTTTCTTTTTATGATTAAAAATAATTCTTATGAACTTAATATCATTCTGGATATGAATCAAATACATCCTATCCATAACAAACTCTTCTTATATAATCATGCATATAAATGAATCCAAATTAGTTAACACCCAAAACGATGATACTACTGAAATATTATTAACAAAGAAATATTAGATGATCATATATGATATCATATTTACATATGAAGTACTTGTATAATTTAATAACAACTATTTAACTATTATATTGGAGTTTAACATACCCAATCCCAAGCAAAAATACAAGGTAAGGGTTAATTCTAAAATCCCTTCATTATCCGAGGTTGTTTATACGTGTGTATCTCATGGGACCTCTTTATCATCCACATCCATGTTTCTTAAAAATGTTTTACAAAAAAAAATTATTTCCTATACTATGGATTAAAGTCATTTATAACCTTGTTTTACTTTTCATATGATTTTTATAAAGGAATCATTTCGTCATTTTCCATACAAGGTCCTTTATGACCTTTTCGACTAAATTGAGGAATGAATGTTTTTTAACGTATATGGTTGGTGCATCTATTTTCCGCCGTCATACCACCTTATAAGCATCCCTTACACTCTTATAATAATATTTTCTAAATAAACGTTTCCTATTATAATTATGTGACATTTAAATGATTTCAAAATAGTGTATTTATTTCAAATAGTTTTCAATTCATTTATGCCAACATCCTTTGATTTATTTTACACATATTTGATGTTGATTTATTATGATAAAAATTTTCCATATTTTATTGATGGTTTTTTGAAATGTATGGTTTTGGATGTCTTATTTTTATAACATTAATGGTTTATGAATAAATTATATACATTTCATATTCTCGTTTTAATATGAATGTTTATGTTATTTTTAATCCTATTCATATGAGGAATGCATTATACTTAGTGATTGATGGGTGGGGACCTCTATAGCTCTTCAATGCATCTATAGGTCTCATGAGAGAATCTAGTGTCTTGTCACGTGGCCTTGACAAAATATTACTTGTAGTTTTGGATTGAGGCCTTGACTATGTGGTTATGAAGTCTGACATTATGCATTCCATCATTATTAAATTGCCTATTGATATTACATGTGATTATTCAACATGTAGAATATCCATGTGAATAAGTAAATGGCATCATATGATTTATATTTTCCATATTATGTGGATGTTTATGTTTAAATGTATTTTGTTTTAGTCTTATACATTGCGTTAAATGTTTATGATTATTTATTAAAGAATCTGCTATATTTCTATCCTTACTGAGCACATGAGCTCCCCTATCAATATTTTATTTTTCCCAGGATGTGAAAAGTATATTATAACTGGCCTAGAGGGATAGTATAAGGGATATTAATGTGTTGAAATGAGATAATTTTGTTGTTTTATTTCATTTTATAATGTAATTTAAAACATATGTATGTATCTAGTACTTCAATGGATACTAAACTGATCGGTCTTTCAGGATTTGATCCATCGTGATCATTCCAATGTTATGTAATATTGCACTGACTATGGGTAATTGGAGCTGGGCCATTATAGTGGATCAGTTGGGCTAAAGTCTTAAATGTTGGATCCTTATATTTCCTCATGTATTAGATGAGTATATCATTATAACATAGGTGTATGTATGGGAATATACCTAAGTAGAGTTGATGATTGCTTCGTGATTTGTGTTCGAGGTCTTTCTTCTGGTTTATCCTTTGTGGAACTCTGGTAGACCTTAGGGGGTCTTAGGGTCCCTACAAATTATTGTTATACTCACCCTTTCATGGGATATTCTTGCACCTTGATGTGTTTTTTTTCAGATGACATACAACGTTGATCGAGTCTGAGGGAGCCAGGACTGGATGGTACTCAGAGGTGGACTATTTGTCATGCTGTGTTGTAATGAATAATGATCGTGAGAATTTCCTATCCTTTAGGTAGGACCCTCGGTGGATGTTTGAGGAGTTGTTTCATCTTTCATTTTTACTTGTACATTCTAGTTGGTCTTGTATTCCGACCCCTTTACATTTAGTACACTTTTTTCTACAACAGTTTACTTCGTGGTTGCTTCTAGTTTTGTTTTTGGTCTATTTGTTTGTACAAGGCTAAAGGCAATGCATTCCCATTTTAGGTATATTTCTTTTTGGTTCTAGTCGCCAGCCCCTGGTCTATGGAAGGTGGTCAACGGGTAGTCACGACATGGGCCTCGAGGAACAGGTCGTGACAAGAGGTTTCTTGGACTATGTCAAGGTATAAAAATAAATTAGATAATAAATATATTTAGTATGAAAAAATCCAAGTGGGTATTGGTTATTTTGTAACATTGTATACATATCTCTAAGAAAATGTGTCCCATAAACAACTTGAGATAGAGTGGATGAGTATAATACCTTATGTTCTGTGATAGGTTACATCATTCATGTCATTATATATACTAGGATTGATATTTCCAATGCCTTGATCATAATTGGAAAATATCAATTATGAATAAGAATCCAACATTTTATTTCTATAAATACCATCATTAGGTATATAGGGCTTACTAAGGATATGTTCATAGTATTTTTAGGAGAAAAGGAGAGGGTCATCATATGATATATATATTGTAGTTTCTTGATAGAGTAGAATGATATAAAAATATAGTTGGGAAATTTCTTTTATATTAACGGAGTAGTTGTCAGTTGAAAGAGATCAAAGCACCCCTTATTCACTAATTTAATAGTAGAGTCCATGTATATTGAAATTTTTGATGCTACTATATTAGTAGTGTGGAAACACCACTTCACTCATGATATTGATGTATTACCTAATAGTAAATACCCTATGGGATTTCATTATGATAAAACATTTGTGGTGTCCCTCACTAAAACGAAATGGTCACATCGGTAGATGAAGTATATACTTCATAAGTATCACCAATTGATGTATTTTTCTAAAATGGGAAACTTTTTAGTGATCATAGTTTCCATGGAGGGGAATTTGGAGGATGCTCTAACTGAATACTTATCGTAGAAGAAGAATTAACATTATATGGGTGCTAGAAGAATGAATGTCTTTAGTAGCGGGATTCTGTGAAAATGGGAATATGTTTGGGTTAGTGATCTATAACCAACTACATTATACATTTGATTACCTATATATTTAATGTCATGAATATTAATAAATATCCACTCACATGATAAATTTTATTCAATATAACATTAATGTGATAATTTCATTAGGGTATCTGTCGCATCAAAAGGGAATATAAGTTCCGCTATATGATGAGATCCATGATGTTTTATGAAAATATTGTTAAATATATGTTCTAGGGAAAGAAACATCTATCTGATAATAAATAGATGATTCCAACAATCTGGTGTACAGGGCTCATAAGACATTATGACTTATTCTCCTTAAGATTTCAATTCATAATCTCTAATAAAAGAGGTTATGAGATCATTCCCACCCATTATAATTACACTTGTTTTTTGTGTCTTTGGATATTCTTATCTATGGACATGTGTATTGGTCCTTATATTTTAGATTATCATTAATGAACATCATGAATCACATACATAGATGTATTGATGAAAAACATGATGGAATATCCATATGGTGAGGTAGAATATGTTTGGATCTTCATGAGTGATATATTATTGATGACTAATCCAATAAAATATTTCTTCCTTCCATGTAAATAGAATTAGATATCTATGTCCCATTTATTTGAATGGAACTACCTGATTATATCTATAGCCATATAAGTTGATCAATGAGTGCTTTTAGAAAAAATCAATGAAAAATATACCATATATATTGGTTCATTACACATGAAATGAAATATACATGATAAGATTACAAAACAAATGGATTATATAACACTGTGAGTATCTCTGGGAGGTTATTTTCATTATGAAATTAACATTTTTCTGAATGGGTTCCTTGAAGTCCTTCTAGATATCGATATTTTATATTAGACCAGTTAGCCAAATGACACTGAGAAAGGGAGCCAAATGGTCACACACTACGTGTATCCTAAACATTGATTAAATTCTACTTGAATTTAATCTTGTAATACAATATTATAATCAAGTTCCATGAAATAATATTTATTTGCGTTATGTTGAACTCATAAATTCAGACACCGGTTATTCAAAAGAATATATATGTCAGTTGAATATTTTATGAATATTTATTCAATAGTTTATTGAATATAATATTTATTTATTTAAATAAATATTATTTATTCAATGAGTAATAAATTTTTAGGAGTATAAGAAACCGATTTAGAGGTAATTTGAGAAAGGTATATTTAATGTCATTTAAATTACTATTTAGTATTTTATTTAAGAAATGATATTACAATAATCCATATTCTTAGAACATGTTAGGATAAAGATAATAATAATAATAATAATAATAATATTCGTTTTGGTCTTCAATTAGTATTTAGAGATTTGTTAAGTGTGTTTACGTAATAACTTATTTTTGGACCTATGAATCTAAACATGATTATATCATTTCTATGGTAAAGGATCATCATGCATAAAACATCCTCTCTAGAGAAATTACTCATGTCAAGAGAGGACATCCACTAGGTTACTCTTAATAACAGATGGCATCCATCCTCCTCCTCCCTATTAGGTCCCCAAGATAACAATATATAATCGTTCAATCCTGGAATGGATTGTTGCTGAGAATAATGATAAATGATGCAGATGTTTAGGATCATTTTCTCTAGCACCTAGATATTCTATGATGAATTTCTATGGTTATTAGATCACATGTAGATATTTATATGGATATTATATGATTAGATCCTCTATTTTACTAATGGTATGACAAGATTTGTCAATCAATATGATAACAAATAAATAATTTCTAGTGATGGAAATTATTACTAATAAAAACTATTTATATATTACATATGAAAAGAACCTATATTGAATAATTTGGGGTTTCATTCTTAAATTTGAGATTTAATTTAATGAAATAGATGAAAAATAATTATTAGGCATGGTCCCAACCCCCGTATGTTGTGACTTTTTACCTTCATATAATGCACACAACATTCTCAACAAAAAGGAAACTTATGTAGGAAATCATAAAAAAAATATGTAGGTTGATTTGTAACATAGAAAAATTATTTAGATCAACTCTTATAAAACATATAAAAACACTAGAAGATATTAATTAGTTAATATTAAATGAAAAAGGGAATATCAATTAATGCCATTCATGGATAAGATAAAAAAGAAATTTTAAAGACATGCACAACCTATGGGCACTAAATGAATGTCCATACATAACAATCTAAACAAATTGCCTAATTATACTTATGTTTGTATAGATGTAAATAGTTACAGGGGGGAGACAAGATGGGAATAAGATAAATTTAATGGATTTAAAACTCAATGGATGATGGGGGAAGCCATGTTGTCATGTATGACTGAAACATTTGTAATGATATCAAATCACAATACCTACATGGTGTGATCACACATTTTGATGATATTTAGGAGGAAGTATAAAAGCGGATGAATGCATAGGGGAATGGATTACCAATTTTAGAGATTTATGTTTAGCATAAGAAGATACACAACCTAGGAGGAGGATTAAAGCATCATGATAGAGAATTTTTCATGATGACTAATTTACTTTAATCATTGTATTATGGAAATGAGTTGTTATTTTTACGGTTCCAAAGATGTTTAGTTTTTAATCTATATTAATACTTGAATAAATTGATAGATTTATAATTTTCTCTATCATTATAAATGATTAACTATTTTATCACATTGTCTATGAACCATGATGTTTGGGTGAGGTAAAAAAGGTTGAATTGCATCATATGCAGTATAATGAAATACATGGAGCTTTGATGAATGATAGTCTCTTAAGAGGAATAGGCACAATTATATTATAAACATAAAACTAAAATCCCTTAGTGTATCTAGTACAAGAAATATTATGGGGACCTATAATTATTACATGTAGCTGGATAATATTTTTATGGTGCACTTGATTTAATGGGTGATCAAACTGGACTAGAATCCTAGAATTCAAGTAAAAACAATCTAATTCTACAAAACAGACCCCAATATCCCCACCATCTCTCTATTTATATAACATAAAATATTATCTATTACTCTCATGTGGAAAAGAAGTACACACTATTTTGTTAGTTTTATATCAATAATTGTTTCACATAATAAAAATCACACATACTCATCATTATTATTTTATAATTATTTAATGTAAACAAACTGAAATTTTTAATTTTCAAAGTCTATCCCAAAAAAAATGACTTTTATTATAACTATATAATGTATTTAAAAGATATTGTGCATTTTCAAATACATTTTTAACTACCACCAGAGATTTTAATCATATTTTTTTATCACTGTTTCAAAGTAAAATAGTTTCTTCACATATTTTCAATTTAAATTTTACATTGAAAATTTAAAAATAAATCCACAACATTCATTATAAAAATCCATACATATTATAAATATTTTATATATTTTCAACTTCTAATACATACATTTGATTAATAGGTGTAAGTACACATAAGGACCCTTGAGTGATAATATATTACAAATTATACTGAAAAATGTGAAATACTTCCACAAAAGTATGGTCAAAATAATAAAGTATATAGAAGAAGAAACTCCAATTAGAAAACCACAATAAATTTGTGCTCAATAATTTCAAGTTGTTTGCATACAAAATGAGTATGTTTCACCAATAATTATGTTATTGTAATATCCATGAGTATTAGGTAACAAATCATGTAGTAGACTCACAAAAAATACAGAAAATGTGAACTGAAGAAAAAATTTATATTGAAAATTATAATATTATATGAAATTCCATTTAATAAATCCATATATTTTATTAAATATGTTATGACTATATTCCAATATGTTCCATTTAATTGATAATTATATTATGAGTTGAAGTTGATATTTATCACTTATTATATAAAGGAAAAAATAGTGTAATTTTGTTTTATAATAATAGAGAAACTCATTTAGAACATGGGGAGATATCTATAATGATTTTATCAGAATATTGTTTCCAAATTAAAGAATAATGGACTTTTAGACTTGGATAACTAGTTTTTTTAAAATGAAAAAAATAATATTCTATTGGTAATGGGAATGTTTTAGATAATATTACCAATAGTTACCACACCATATATTTCTAAATCCATTATTCATGAAATTCATTTTGTAATGTCTAAATAAAATGGGTTGACTTTGGTAGATTTAGTTATAGGTGGATATTATGCATAAAATTCAACCAACGAAATAAAATACATCTACAAATCGATTTGAATGAAATCATCAAAATATAAGAATACTAAATGATATTTTAAATGGAGTAGTAGTGAAATATGATTTCAATGCACAAATTGAGAACCTTTAAAAATAATTTCGAAATCTTGTTTTGAAGACCCATTGGACTGAGGTAGAATGACATTACTTCGGGATTTTTGGTCATAATGACATACATTGAGATAATTTTGATATTAATGTATCAAATTAATCATCATTTAAAGTATATTATGTCACAAATTTCACCATAAAAACCATCTAACTAGACTTCAAACTAGACCACGACAGGACCCTTAGTGTATTCCCGATCCCTAGTGGTTGGTGACTAGAACCCATAAAACCAATAAAACCAAAGAGAAATATTTTCACAACCTAAATCAATATAAATCGCATCAAAAAGTTATAGATAACCAAGAATTAATATTAAATAAATAGATATTGAAAATAATAGTGATACAACCAAAAGTTTCCTATTGAAACCCCAAAGTATATGTCCTGATACATCAAAAATGGACTACTAACACATTTAATAGCTACTCCACATGACACATGGGAAACATACCATTGAATCACCTCCATATATCCATACCCAACATATAAAAACCTTACATCCTCATTTTAGAAACATTCCCTTTCATATATTAGATAGAATAAAGTCTATACACCCCCAATGGAGGGAGAAAGGTGTCAGCTAAAAATGATTAGTATGATCCTACCCAGGATTTTTATAACAATTCGCTATGAAAAAATCCCAATATGATCAATTTCAAATAATATAAGTTATGATAAGTTGTTTTCAAAATTATATAAAAATCATGTTAAAACGTTTCCCTTTTTTCATAGTTCTAAAACATGGACATGTTTCATAGTTTCAAATCATATTTCAAATAATCCATATAAATATAATCATGAATCATATCACATCGAATCCAAATATTTACACATAAATAACCAAGACAATCACTCTAAGGATAACACAGGTTAGGTTGGCTAGGTCACTAACACCCAAAGGAATTCATGACTAGCATACACTCAATTCCCTATAACAAAAGTATATATGATCAGGGGATAAATGAATACCGTAGAAATTGATACATAATACAATGTCGAGACCATCTTATTAAAGCCACTAGATCTATGAAATAGTAATAGTAGAACAACCTAGAAATTGAACCCTATATGGTGTGAGGAGGAAAATACTAATATTAAACCCTCCACCTAGGTTCCCAAGTATCCAATATGCTGAATTCAATAAATAATTTCAAAGGGGTTATCAAATTTCTTAATAAAATTCCAAAAAATACTTTTCACAAAAACCATAATTTGAAAAATATTTTATAAAACATTTCAAAATGAATTTAAATACATTATTCTATTTACCAAAATATAGGGAACACTATATTTTATAAAAAATACTCTTATAAATACATACTAAACAATTAAATAATTATTAGAACTCTCATTTATAAAACCATTTAGAAAACCAAGATCATCATTGATTCATAGAAAATAGGCTTAATATAGAACCAACCACTTCAAATTCAGGTCTTACACTAACCACAATGGGATCAACACACCATATAGAAAGGGAAGTTAAGAAAAATCAACAGGAGGCACTAAATTTTCTTTCCAAAAAATTATAATCATTTTTTGATATGAAAAAGTGTTGGTGAAGAAAATTGATCAATGCATACCTAAATGATCAAACACATCACACCATATTCAACATGATATCTATCCTATGGGAGAAAAAATGATGAATCTATAAGAATCAAAGAAGGAATCAATAAATTATTGATAGATATGACCAAATAAACATATAACTACTTCCATTTACAAGGATAATGTAAGAACTAAGAAAATGTAAGAGATATTAGATTATAATTATTGAAAGAAACACAACACATCAATCAAAACCTTGATCTATGAAGAAACATGATTAGACGATCGAATTTTACATATAGATAGTATATAAGGACTAAATGATTGAATTAGTTTTAAATGAGAAGATTTTAGAGTTAAAAGGGGGGTTATTTGGAATTAAATTAATAATATAAGAGAAATAAATTCCCTTCGCATGTTTTTCCACATGGTTTTTCAAACCTTGTTCCAATTGTGTGCCTCTTTCATGAATACTAGAACAGATGCATGGTTTTTATGCATAGTTTGAAAAACCTTTCAATCACTTTCCTTGACCCCACTATCCCATACTACTTCGTTTAGGGTTAGTTTTTATGGTTTTTACTAAAAATGTTCATAGCTGTGAACAATCCTTTTGAAATCCAGCCTGAGGTGAAAAATTTCATTAGAAAAGTTTCACGGTTTTTACTAACAATATGATAACCATTCATAGAACCATAGTTCCTAAAAGATTCCATGTTTCACCCAAGAAAATCCAAATAATCCAAAAACAATATCCAGGATAGAGATTATAAGAAGGGAAAGAATTAATTGAAATTGGGCATTGATATGTTAAAATATTCCCAAAATATGACTTTATATCCTCAAAAATTAAATGGGAAGAAGGATTCTATGGAATGAGTTGATTCCACAACTCCTTAATCAAATATTAATACTCCCAATTCCATTGAAAATATGACTACTTCAACCATAATAATTTACCATAAAAATAAAAATCCCATGTATAACATTAATATATTTATCAATAATCCCCATTGGTTCTTTATCAATTGAAATGTCAGGCTCCAACTCAATTTCCTCCAAACTCAGAATATGTGAAGGGTCATAATGGTATATCAAGAGATAAGATATGTTGAAAAATTCATCAATAAATATCAACTAAGATAGTAATTCCATTAATAAGAAACCATACCAAGTCATTCATTGATCTAAAACAATCCAATATATCTCAATGCAATCTTCACCTATTTCCCAAGCTGGTTGTGACTGAACCAAGGAGAAACATTCAAGAATACTGGTTCAGCCATGGAAAACATCCATAGGATGAATTATAGGATTCACATATGATTTCATCTAGCTTTTATCTATGAACAAGATTTGATGTATATCCTAAATCCTCATTGAAATTTTCTGAATATGACTTGGTCCCTCCAGAGAGGCATCACCCACCTCCGACTAACAAAGAGGGGACCTGTATGGGGGACGATAAAAATACTTTTGGGATCCATTTAAGTCGATTACTATTAATTCATATATAATAAAACTCGACTAGTACCATATGGATATCCAAAGGTCCACTAAAATCATGCATGCAGACACATAGGATATCATTTAGGATCTGGAAATTACACTCTGTATAACCATATATCTATGTATGGTAAACTATACTCTACCTGACCTAAGTCTATATTCCTTATTAGAGACATTTCTAGAACCTAGA
This sequence comes from Viscum album, assembly GCA_963277665.1. NCBI lineage: Eukaryota > Viridiplantae > Streptophyta > Magnoliopsida > Santalales > Viscaceae > Viscum > Viscum album. The sequence goes on from OY728119.1 coordinate 2,130,892,249, forward strand.
GGTGAACTATGGATCCCCATCCTAGATAATGGTATACTGTACTCCATGAAACCTCAAAATTTATTTCATATACAACATACCCAGATCATCAACATAGTGGTGTCCCTAGTAAGAATGAAATGGGTAGATTTCATAAAATGCTCAATCACCATCCAAATAGAATTATTTACTTATGGAGTCCATGGTAATGAAATAATAATGTCCATGGACACCTAATACATTTTTCACATCAATATTGAATGAGGCTGAAAAATATCTAAAGGATTCAGGTGATTTTGACTTATTCTTCTTGTAGGTGTAACACCGTGACACCTAATTCAAAATGTCAAGCTTCATACCCAACCATAAAAACACCATCTCATATCATAGTACATATTTATAGTACAAGGATATATTTCCCATAATGAAATATGGAAATCCTGAAATAAATTTTTTTTGATAGAATATGTCTTAGAAAACCGATTCTTGAAGAAAATAACTTCATTATAGGTGAGAGTCCAACCAGGAAGTGTCTCCCTACCATATAAAGACTATAAAACCACACTGAACTCATCATCCTTATTTTGTTCAAATAGAATAGACTCAATGGTATATTATGAAAAATGAACACCAATCAAAACCATACTTGAATCATCATCCTACACATCTAGATAAAAATGACCCAAAATCCCAATAAGGTTTCACTCTTTTGATCCTGGGTCAACATGAGAAGAGAAATTCAAACTGACCATATCAACAACAACATTCCTCTTCCCTAGGGTGTGGGAAATATTGAAGTAAAATTTCTATTTTTAATCTACCAAACACCTAAGTCTGAGGTTTAGTTTTTTTTGAGAAAATATGTTACTCATTATTTTGTGAGAAAAATATGGTGAACCTATCCATGAAAAGATAGTTTTTATTATTATTAATATCATGCATACTCGAATTGTTCTCCATGTAATGAGGGGGTAATTATTCTCATGTGGACGAACATATCTAGAATGGTATTCCAAAACTTGGTAATCCTACATAAGAACACACACTATTACATTAGAAAACCATTAAATAATATCACATTGTCCTTAATGAGTTCTGAAAAGATGAGGATAAGAACTTATGCTACATTCCATTTCAACTCAACACATAGGCTTAATACAAAGCATCCAAAGATTATTTCATCCCTTACATGGTCAGAGTAGTCAATGTTGATTCTAACTTTGTGAAATATTTTATATACCACCGATAATATCCAACTAGTCCATGGATTCTCTATATTTCAAATACATTTTATGGTTATTCCCATGAAAGGACATCCTTTAAATTTTTAGGTTCAACGAAGTGGACATGTTAAGAAATAACATTTCCTAAGAACATTATAAATTAAACTTTGATATCTCCCTATAAAAGTGGAGACTCCTCAAGGTATCCCGAACCACATTCATATAGTGATCATGCTCATGCGTAAATATAAAATAAATTGGGATATTATACAAAAATACCACAATAATGGATTCACGATATTGGTTGAATATCTTATTCATAATAGATATAAATCTAAGTGTTATTTAGGACAAAAGGGATCATAAGATATTCATAGATTCCATGCCTGCTCCTAAAATTAGTATTTAAGATATCCAACTCTTGGAACCTTATCTGAGGATAACTCAACCAAATATCGATATTTGTAATTCACTTTTCCCACTTTAACTGACTAGATAAGTAAAAAATATTGGTAAAAAGATACTTTTTCATTACTCTTTCCTGATTCAATGTTATATATTCTAAATTGATACATATGGAATGATATTTCTTCATGGTAAATAGAATCAGGGCCACTGATAAGGAATCACTAGGAGGAAAAAATTTCTTCTCCAATAGGCCATCTAATTGAATCTTAAACTCTTTCAACTCCAATGGTTACATATTATATGAATATGTTGAGATCGACTATGTACCAAACACTAGGTTAATTGATAAATCTACATCCCTCTATGGAGGAAGACTAGTGAATTCATAAAAAAAAATCTTTGGTAAATACCAAATAACCAAGGTAAGATCATCATGAGAGGAAATATCATCAGGCTCAACCGTAATGGTAGACAAAAGACTTCTATGATCTATATGGGATGGTCTGGTATGAATAGACCTCAAGTCTCACTCCAACTAGAACACTAAATAGATCTAATCGGTAGTAGATAATAAAACACTACAATTGTGACAATCAACCTGATCTTGCTGAGAAACCCTCCAATCCAACCTAATGATGATGCTGAAAAGATCGTGATCAATAATGTGAATTACTAGACTAAAATTTTATCATCTATAAAAATAGAGAATTAATGAAAAATGAAAACCCTACCATTTCATCTAACCAGGAATATTTTATAGCTCTATAATAATTAACATGAGATCAATTGAAAGTTTCAAAACATACTAAAAATGAAAATATATAAATGATTATGTGGAACCTACATCGAATAGAGCAATTGGTATAGAAGATGCAAAAAATTGTTCCTCCCACTATAGTTGGGCCTATATCAACCTCCATTGGAAACACATCCAATGTGTGATGATGTTTAATTTATGAGTCCTATAGATGGATCCCTTTTGACTTTAATACTTATAACTATGTCCTAGTGGTCTTTAGGATATGAGATCCTTAACTATATTGGGGATTAGAAAGAGTTTGATAAAACCCCTATAGATGAATTTAGTGCCCACAAACACTATAGCTCTTCATAGTTGTTTGTAATGATATTTGAGTGTGTCTTACGTTTCCACACTAGTAGTTAGTCAATTATAAATTAATAGTAAATGAAAATGGAGTAGAAAATGTGAGTTCTTAAAAAATTCATCCACCACTCTTGTGACTATCTTACAAATTCATTTTCTTCCCTTGTGTGCCACTAAACCTCCCTCTAGGTGTTTGGGAAGTCCTTTGAGATCCCATATTTCCTAACTTGTCCATATCTTCCATCATAGCCTTATTGAATATATCAGTATAGTTGGTGAGATTAAATATATATACTAGGGATCAGATGTTAGGTCATAAGACATGCATGTATTATTTATCTTTTTTCTAAACATTCATCACCACCTCTGGAGAAAAATGAACCAACATTGAAAAAATAGCTTGTGTATTATGACATTGAATGTTCTCCAAATTAAAAATAGAGGAACTAAAAATATGTTTCCATAAACAAATATTTTGGGAAGAACTGATGAAAAAAGAGGGTATTAAAGCGTTTATACTCAATGAATAAATATTTATTCTCATGAACTATATAATCCCACAAAATTTTTATAGGACCCTCGATATTAAATATAGTGAACAACCCCTTGAAATATTTAGTTTTATCATGAATATAAAAAAATGATATATCTTTTCATGTCATTTATCTTCCTCTTTAGGTTCATTTGTACCTTTAAAAGATGGGTTATTATCTTAGAGTAATTTACACACTCGATCCTTATCGGATTAATCTCTGATTTATGCCTCAATAACTTGGTTTTAAATGGGTTTTTTAATGTTGTTCAATGACTCAAATTTCTCTCCTAATAGCTTCTGGGATATTCTGATCAATAGGTGGATTACCTTGAGGAGAATTGTCCATTGCACCCTCATGTGGAACCCTTTTAAGAAGTCTTGAAATAATTATTCATAATACCATGAAATAAAATGAAATTATCCTATAATAATACAATTTTGTTTAAACTAAGGATTACACAAAAAGAACATTATATTTAGATAAAAAACCAACATGAGAGGCACAAAACCCAACATCTCAAGTTAACTTGAGACTCTCCATGACAATATTTAGCCAGGAAAACACCACAACATACCTTTCAAGTAATTAAAATCCAATATCCTATCGATTAAATTCCAAATATTTATCATATCCAAGATCTGATACTTGGTTTTCAAACCCGACCCAGATAACCCATCTAAGTAGGATACAATCTAGATTGTGACAAGACACAAAGGGAATTATCAATCCCCTAGAGGTGACAACTAGAACCCATGAAACCAACAATAACAATGGGGAATAATTTACTTGACCTGATTCAGGATACATGGAATATGAAATATGATGATAACCTAGAATAAATATTATATAAAAAGTTAGTGATAAGGATAATGACAAAACAAAAAGAATTTTGGTAAAATCCCAAAGCACCTATCTATTAACATTCAAAAAATAAAACCAAAGAATCCAACATATATTCTATGCAACTCATGGGAAATACCCCACTTTCTCACCCCCAGCTACCCAGACACAGTTAACAAAAAACTTACCACCACACAATGGTTCCTTTATCATTTTCACGTCATAAAAGATAAGGTCTACACACCACCAAGAGACTTTTCCAAGTATGACCTAAACAAGATCAGTAGGATCCCAACTATCTGTTCCATAATAATTTTCATTCAATAAATCACAATTTGATCAATTTAAAATAAAACATGGACTGATAAAAAAATTTCACAATTATATCAAAATCATTATAAAATAATTTCTCTTTTTCACAATTCTAAAACGCATACATGTGTCAAAGATCCAAAAATATTTCAAATAATCCATTTACAGATATCAAATCCTGAATAATATCATATCCATTATCAAGTATTACAATCCAATAATAATAGAGATCAACCCAAGGATAACATAGGTCATGATGTCAAGGTCACTTTTACCACAATAAAACCATGACTAGTGTGCACTCAATTCCATATATCCAATGAATCTATGATCTAGGTATAGAGGAACACCATAGAAATTTAACCTACTTAAAACATTAAGAACATGTTCTAATATCAAATGGAACTAAAATCTAGGAATAGAGAAAGAAACTAGAAAGTGAATCCACTATGGTGATAAGGGGTAAATCATAATACATGACCCTCCACCTAGGTAACCACTGATCCCATAGAATATATTTACCAAATCATATTAATGTTCTTATCAAATTTGAAAATAAAATTCCAAATAACCCTGTTCACTAAAACCATCTATGAAAACCATTTCACAATACTCTGAAAATCATATTTGATTTATAAAAATGAGTCAAAAACCATCCATTACCAAAAACACATTTACGAAAACATATTAAAATATTCATGAATCGTGCCAATTATCATTTATAAAACCATTTATATAACCAAGAGCATTTAAAATTCATCAAATATAGGCTATAGATGAATCCAACCACCTAAAACTCAGGTTTCACACTAACCGTGATGGGATCCACACACTAGAAAGAAATGGAACACAAGAACTATCAATAAGTGGCCCTAAATAATGATTCTCATAACCTATAATCTTGTTTCTATAAGGAAAATGGTTTTAAGGATGATAAATCAATACATAACTCAGGGATCATAAGTTTTACACTAAAACCAACACGAGATCCGTCATTTTAGAGATAAAAAATGATAGCTTTATAATAAATTGAGAATGAATAAGTATATGTTTGATATATTTGAAAAAAAACATAAAATCACTGCCAATTCCAAGGAGAACAATGGAACGAATTATGAAAAATATAGATTTGATCAATCTTACTAAAAGAGAACCAACGCATCAGCTGAAACTATAATCCGTGACAAAACAAGTCTAAAAGAGACAAATCTACCAATAGAGGTCTGTCGAGGACCAATGTATTAAATTAGGTTTTAATGGAATGAGTTTGGATTTAAAATGGTAGTTTGTAAGAATTAAATTCCCTTATCATGGGATGTCAAATTGTTCCCCAACAATGCACCTCTTTCTGGGATTCTGAAATAGATCCATGGTTTGTACATATAGTTTAACAAAATGTACACAAACCATACATGACCATACTATTACATTCCCCATGGTTTTATGGGTAGGCCACTTGTTTTGTACAAATCATTCTATCAATTCTAGAACTATAACATAATGTGCACATTTTTTTGGGTAATGTTGCATGTTTTTCAATAACCATGCATAGATTGTGAACTATCCCAAAAACCATAAAATAACACTTAGGATCATCCAAAATGTTTCAAGAAGATATTCAAAAAAAATATGATCAAAATAAAGGGATAGAAGTACCTGAAAGTGGATATCAAGATGTAATAAAGGAATTGAGCTATATATGAACCTGAGAGGTAGCTAGTGATAAATGAAATGTTCATGAACACTTACATTCCATGATGGAAGAAGAATTTAAATCATTCATGGAATGGGACGGGAAATTTCTAGAAATCTAGGCCTTCTAAATTCTAGGGAAAGTAAAAATATCAAGGAATGATTTGAATTTGAACATATGGGAAACAATATTACTGTTCCAATTGAATTGATAAGGGAGTTAAGAATATTTTGGAGAAGTTATAAGAGATTAAAAACCATTAAATACTGATAAAATGTTATATTAAAAATAGAAATTATAATTTATCATGTCTTCACTAATTTATTCAAGGTAATTAATATAGAATTCATATTTTTTAAACGAAATTGAGTTATATTTCAATGAAAATCACCACAATAGACAGGGGAAAGATTCCAAGTACAATAAAAAACATATCCCAGAGAATATTGTATTTAAATTACGACAATGTGGGGAAAACATGAAATAAAAATGATGAAGAATAGATTTAGAAAGATTAATTAAAATATAAATATAAATGGGGAGAAAAATTATCAAGGAAATGAAGATGAAAAAATTATATAGAATTATAATCATACTACCAGATGGGTTGATTCAAAAAAGGAGATGATCCATAGATGATTTATATTAAAGTTAGATAATAGTGATTTCACGAAATGTGAAACACCTTCAAAATTTTAAAAAAGATACAAATTACATGATAAAAACCTGTATATTTGTTTTAATATATTCATTCAGGTGTTTTAAAAAATTTGGTTGTACATTATATTTATTGAAACATTATCCAAAATGATTTCTCATATAAAATTTCTAAAAAATATAATTTCAATCAACAGGATCCTTGAGTAATTTTCTATTTTTCCTTTCATAGGATAATGTAGTGCTGTTATTAAATAAATATATATAAAAATTGAATGAACCATAGGTTTTTAAAAAAAATTTGATTATAAAAAAAATATTTTCCTGGTTTTTAGTTTATTTATGAGATAATATGATTCACACTCCATTGAATATTTACCAGGAATTATCCTTGAGAGAATTGAAGTCTATAATAGTGCCACACTATTTATAAGAAATATGAACTAGATGACTCGTGGGAGTTATTATAGACCATTTTGAGATAATTTAAAAGTTTATAATTCCTATTTATTTCTTATTCTTAGGCATGAAAATAGATAAGAATGTTCTTGTTATACATTGTAAATCGTTCATAGCCATTATTTTTGATTTAATCAATGTGTCATAAGGGAAATTAATATCAACAGTGGGAGAATAAAATGAGATAAAAAATTTATTTCATGTTATGAAACATTGAAATTGGTTGGAAGAATTTTTTAGATTATTTTATTGATCAGGAAGCTGAAAAAGAAATATAGAATCAGCTGAACACTAAATAGTTTTTATTGAAGGAAACTATTTACGTGGTGACAAAAAAAGAGACAAATAAGGAGTAAAAGTGGTAATGTCATGGGGACTATGGTCGAATTTTTTATGATTAACCGAGGTAAGATTTAAATATAACCTGATATGTGAATAAACAATTTATTCAAGTCCCATTAATTATTCAATTAAAAGAATTTCCACCCAAGCTAATGTATGCAAATCGTGGGGACAAAAACCCAATTATAGTGATTCTGTTATCTAATTTAGATAAATATAAGGATAAAATATTTCTTGAAGAGTAGAAAAGGCATAATAATATCATTTTTTAGTGTAATAATTCCATTAAATTTTATATATAAGAACCTTGTATAATATAAAGTAAAACCAATTATAGAGTGCCAAATAAGATTGTACATAAATGTGATGAAGTTTGTTCAGGTTGAAGTCATTAAACTACAAGATACCAGGATGATATATCTGTTTTCAAGTAAATCAAAAGTATGTCCAATACCTATTATACCTAATAAGGGTGGTATAATTGTGGTGACTAACGATATGAATGAATATATTTCTCTTCTAACAATCACTAGAGAGAGATTATTTTTTGATTAAAAAATCTAAATAAAGAAAAATAAAAGGATCATTTCCAACTTCTTTTTACAATTATGACATAGGAAAGTCTGTATGATCACTCAAAAATATTTTTTCATTATGGTTACATAGGATATACCTAAGTTCTTATTGATCTAATAAACTTATAGAACACTTATTTAACTTAAATATATGGTATTTTATCTAACAAAAAAATGATTTTTAGGTTATGTGGTACTACATCTGCATTAAAAAGGTGCATGATGTCAAATTTTATTAGAAATGGTGGAGATGAATGTAAAGAGTTCATGGATTACTTTTTACTAGTTGGAATAACTTTTCAAGAACTTTTTTAGAATATTTCAATGTTTCTTTTAACATGTGAAGAAAACAGTTTTCTATTCAGATGGGGAAATTGTAACATTATGGTCAGAGAATAAATTACAAAAGGACATATAATATAAAACTATATTACTGATGTAGATAAGGTCGTGATTATGGTGACATAATTATTGACGCCAAAAACATTAAAGGATAATGGTTGGTATCAAAAATACCTAGGATCGAATCCAATAGGGACTAATTTTGGGGGTACTTTAGCATCATCGTAGCAGGACATTGTAGCAGTACTGTCATAGCAGTGACTCTGTTGAGGATAAATAATTGGAACATGAACTGTAGCGGTGGCGGTATTGTAGAAGGGAATGTAGCAGCCTAGATACTGTTGAAGTATTATTAACCGATGGGCACTTTGGGCCAATATATGGGCTTCTAGGCATTTTATTTGAGATTTCATACCCCCGGGCCTATGGGCTATGTAACGGTCCCCCTCTACCCAATAAGAAATAGGGGTATTTTATTTAATAATAAAAATCAGGGTTTGTATCCAACCATTAATAACGGAATTTTTAAATATTGTTTAATATTAATATTTATAGATAGTTAAAAAGGTGAAATACAATATTTTCAATGATTTATTGGAAACATTTCATTGAATCAAGAGGGAGTTAATTTTATATTTAATCATCACCGTAATATATTTGAGTATACAATTTGAAATCATATGTTATGATAGTGATATTACAATAGTATCTTTAATTTTATAGTCAAAGAGTAAGAAATAAAATGATATATACCTTGATATAAAATTACTCAATAGAGATTAATTGAACCATTCTATAATAGAGATAAATATTTTTGTGGTAGTATAGTCCATGGAGAAATTTAGATTTTTTTTTTGAAATAACGGGATTTTCTACATTAAACACTTCTTTTAATTGAAATATCTTATATTAAAAAGGAATAAAAATTGATAGTAACTAGAGGGGTTATTTTTTTAAAAGACTTTAATTTGGTAATTTATGAGAAAAATGGATCTTATAGAAAGTCTACAACCCATCTATCCATATTGAACAAATTACTAGAGGATAACTCTATTACCATTAATGGTGAATTTATAGATGATAAAATTTTCACAATCAAGACCAATGGTATATATTAGAAATCTAAGATAGGTAATATTTTTTCATGGTAGGAAACTACTAGAATTTTCATATAATGAATCAATGATATTCATGGTAGATTATAAATATTACCTATCAGATGAATCATTCTTATACAAATAATGATCTAGATTTATTATCATGATATGCATACCATAAATGTAGGTACTTCCTATTTTGAATCATTTTATTTAATTACCATGTTGATGAAACTATATATGTTAAAAGTTAGATTCAAAGGATTTTTAGAGTAGATTATATTAGTCAACCATTTTCAAAGATGCAAGTTAGTATTTAATAAATTGTGATTAATGTTAAAGGAAAATAAATATATGTCAAATACAAGTGATCCCACAATATGGGATAATTGAAGTGGAGATCTTTGATGTTCAATGACTGGAATACATGGGTATATATCCAAAATCACATGAGAAAGAAAATATATTATGGTAAGGGAATTATGTATGTATGTGTTGACGCTCCTTTCGTCACAGAATCTAAAGATCGGAAAAGGGGAATATTTGAGCTCAAAGTGATTCATCCTTTCAAGAAAACATCAAAAATAGACAAAGGGATGAACAAGGAGAACATTTCCCATAGGTCGCGCAAGTTCACTCATGGTCGCGCAAGTACACTTGCGCGCCGCCTAGTGTTCGTGCAAGTACTTGCGCGACGCCTTATGGTCGTGCAAGTGACTTGCGCGACCTAAGTGGTAACCGCCCGGTAACCGCCCGTGGTCTTCTTTTGCCTATAAATAGACCCTGTGGGCCCCCTATTCGGGAGGATCTTTTTCTAGAAACTCGGATTGAAGCTCCCGACGCCCAAGTCTCTTCTCAAAGATTCCGGAACACTTCTAAGGTAATTTCTTACCTAGAACGGTAGATTTAAAGAGAAGAAGGAAGGCCTAAGTGTTGAAACTCATCAAACACTTGCACGCTGACTTATTTCCTTCGATATAACTTGCGTGTCCCTTTTCTGGAAGAACCTCAAGAAAATTCTAAAGGTTTTAAAAAAGAGTCGCTCAAGTATTTCAATGCTGGTTGAAAATCGCGCAAGTACACTATGTGTCGCGCAGGTATACCTGCGCGACCATACTTGCGCGCCCACGGAAGACTTGCGCGCCTTGCAAGACTTGCGCGCCCCTATCTTTTTGGGTGCCCATCTTGCCCATTTTTACCCCTCTTAATCCATTTCACCTTTCCATTTCAAGATTAAGTCTTCAAGACACTCTTCAAAGCCATTTATGGCATGATTTCTTGATTTGACTTCCTTATCTGAAAGGAATTATATGGAATATTTCTCAAAGTCTAGTGATTTAAATATCCTTATGTCACTAAATATGGAGGGTTCATTCATTCAACCTCATCCTTTAAGATGAGAGAATCCTAACCTGGGTCTCCTTTTCAGGAATAATCCCCAGTTATAAAAACCTTTAATCTTGGGCTTCCTTTTCAGGAGTAAGCCCCAAATTCTTAAAGTTCCCAATCTTGGGCATCCTCCTCAGGAGTAAGCCCAAAACCTTAATTCCTAACCTGGGTCTCCTTTTCAGGAATAAGTCTCAGTCATAATCTTGGGCATCCTCCTCAGGAGTAAGCCCCAAACCTTAATCCCTAACCTGGGTCTCCTTTTCAGGAATAAGACTCCGTCATAATCTTGGGCATCCTCCTCATGAGTATGCCCCATGTCCCCTAACCTGGGTCTCCTTTTTAGGAATAGGACTCAGTCCTAACCTAGGCCTCCTTTTTTAGGAGTAAGTCCCAGTCATAATCTTGGGTTTCCTTTTTAGGAGTAAACCTCAAGCCCCCCTTAAAATTCTCTTAACCAGTCATAATTTACCTTTGATTTGGGATTCCTTTTCAGGAGTAAAACCCAATCATAAGTCCCCTCCTAACTTGGGAATCCTTCTTAGAAGTAAGCCCCAAGATTAGAGTATTCAAATCTCCATGAAGCACATATAACTTTATGGACCCTGTTCATGGATTTTCTCCCTAAAAAGTAAATCCTAAACCTTCATCTATCTGGGCAGTCATACATACATAAGCCCCAAACAAATTCTTATGATTGCATCTTTCCTGGAACAATTGTCTAAATTTTTACCAATACCTCTTGTTTCTCACACCGAGCATGACTCACGTGATCTTAGATTGTAAAAGTAATTATGACATTCTTCTTTGAGCCATCAATCATAAATATCATACCCTTACTCGAACTACGTGGGTTCTAATTCCTTTTCCAAAACAAAGGATACCTAGGTAGCCCATTTATGGGTTCGATCCCAACTTTGAAATAATCTCTGTCCTTCTGAATGACGATAAACTTCAAGTGCCCCACTAAGTGGCTTTAAAACTAGCTTGGTCATCATAAATGAGCAAAATACTTTTATATAAATGTTTTGAAGGATACCATTGACCAAGAATCTCTAAACTGATATAGATGATTCTCTATTGATGAAGAACCTCGAATACATATAAAAGATTCTCTAAATTTCTTGCATATTTAATCATTGATTGTTAAAACTAAAGTAAAGCACATTTTATACTTGGTAATGTAATAAGGATTCACGAACATAACTTAAATCTATAAAGCGAGTCCCGGAGTAGAAAATAATTCCCCTCAAAAAGGTGTGATGAGTCCGACCTCCCATCCTCTTGACCAATGCAAATTCCTACGTCTCTTTAGTCCACAAGCTAATGAGCGCCTGCCTTTGGAAAGTAGGTCCAAACGGATGTGGAATCATTGGATGTTTCCGGTTCTACGAACAAACCCGTTAGAAACTGATCGGAACGTTTGAATCTCCCATCCAGGAGGTCATCCCCGGATTCCGTGAGGAAAAAAAATGGTGAACCCGATGTGAATCCTTAACCAAGTTAAAGTGATGTTCTTCTTATTTGTTAGGCCCCTTGGTCCAACAAAGAAATAATTGACATATGCTCATCCAAAAGATGCAGTGGCCGGATTCATCTTGATTATGTCTGTTATATGGAACAGGCACTCTTTTCTCAAGATCTTCTGCAAAATGGATTTCCTTAAATTCACCTCTGTGAATACTGCTGCTGTGAACACCTCTATTGTGAGGTCTGCTGCTGTGAAAACCAATGCTGCTACTCCTGCTGGAACGTCATCCGCTCTGGGGATGACATCACCAAATCAGCGTCTTCAACGCTGGGTTTATAATGCACTGGTTAAGGAGTATCGTCGCAACGGTACTATCCCAACTCTGGAGGCCGCTCGTCAAGCCCTCCAAGTTAACAACTCTACCTGGTCGTCAGGACAACGGCGGCCAGTAATCAAGAAGCAGGCGGTGCTGACTACCGTCTCCAACCGTTTCGGGTCGTTATCCCCGGAACGCAATTTCCATTCACTCCCTTACTCTGAGGAAGTGAATGAGCAGGTCCCTCAGGGCCTTAGTTCAAAAAGACAGGAGTCCTTCCCGAGGGCTCCCATCAACAATCGCTGCCAGACTCGTGCGGTAGTGCGCCCTCAACATGATGAGGGTACCGACTCCAGGCATTCAGCTCAGGTTCCTCGAACCCGAGCATGCAAGATGAACCGCCAGAGATGGAATCCGGTTAACAATAGCCAGGTTGTCATCCCTGCCATCTCCGGAGAAGTCCACCAACCTAACTTGGTGGCAAACAACGAGCATGCATACACACCTGTCCGTTTTAATGCCGCAGTCCAGCAGACTCGTTTGGCAGCATCAAGCCGATCCCGCCAGGAAATTCCAGCGGAGTACCATAGGCAGGAACATACACCTACTTATACATCACCAGTCAGTCAGCAGGCTCGTCTGACTACATATGATGGATCTCGTCAACCGCGTTTGGTGAAGTGTAATCAGCAGGCACATTCACCTGCTAATACTAATCAAGCCTACCAACAGTCTCGCTTGGTAGCGCACGGAGAAGTCAGTCGGAAAGTCCCGACGACAAACAGGAGGCAGACTCAACTCTCTGCCTCCACACTTGAGTACTGTCAGGATTCACTGACAGGAAAAGGAGGACAGGAGCAGGCACATACACCTACTCCAAGCCCGAAATGGACGTATATCCCCGTTCCGGTGGATGAAGTCACCAAACATATTTTGTCAATGGTGAAAGAGCAGAAGAAAATTCCTACTCATATTCTGGATGCTTGCCAGGATATCATAACAGCTTCAACATCATCATAGGGACAGACACATAAATTTATCCCTAGAAATGGAGTGACACATCAACGATTCACTCCGGAAATGACACACACATCTGTTTCAGTCCAAGAGGGTTATGGGGCATACACCCCCATATCATACGGACAACCAAGTCAGGCACATACACCTGATTTGAGTGGAGATCGTCAGCCTAACCTGACCATCTTTCCTGATCAGGCACATACACCTGCTCAGAGCAATCACTTTCGTCATCAAGTGGTTTCTAAAGTGAGTAAGAAGGCATCTAAGAAAAAGATCCGCCCAACACAGTCATGAGATCAAAGGCCAATCTGCAATAAGGCCTTGCTCGATGCTGGAGTTCTTGAAGCCCTCAGACATTTATCTGTCGGAATTCAAGATTCTACTCCCTCAGTTCCCAATAACGGGAACATTAATTCGGAAGGTCTTCAACAGACACTTCCTCATGAAGACTTGCTTCATGAAAATTTGGTCAATATTGAAGTTTCTTCTTCAGATGAGAGCCACAGGAACCCTCTGTGTGGTCAGAAGACCAAGGAGCAAGAGATTTCATATTTTGCTATAACCCATCATGACGGTCCTCCTCATGGTGATGAACTTCGCTGCGAAAGTCCTCTCCGCAGTAGTGATTCACGTTGTCTCAAAAATTCTTCAGAAGGAAATGTAGTGACGAGAAAGCCCTCCTATCTCGAGGCACTTGCAAACGTAAAACCAGTCATGTCTGATGCTTTACTATCGGCGGGTGAAACTCTTTCTCCATCAGAAGATAGCCTGGGGTTCAGGTTATTCTCTGAACCATCCCTGGGTCATTCATCTTCCAGCATGAATAGTGATTTCTCTTCCAATCTTGTTGAATCCGATGAAGCAACAAGGAAACACCAACTCTGGTCCAAACAGGTAAAAGAATCTTCATTTAATGATAAAGAGGAAATGCTGAACATGAGGAAAAAACTGGCAAAAGGTGAAGTACCAGTCATGTTTTGGCCTTTGGCTGACTCCCAGTACGACATTCCAAAGATGTTGACGGATGATGGAATCCATGATATTCGTCTCAACATATGGAAAATTCTTTGTCAATTAAAGAAGAAGGTATTATCTTACGATGAATATGAAAATCATCTTAAGATAATAGAAGGGCTACAACGTCAGATTGATTTGGCATCTCTATCAGTCTCTCGGTATCCGAAGGCTGAAAAGCAACAGAGAACCCTTCAACGTTCATGCCTTGGCGCACTAAGAAGATTGCGTCAGTTAATTGCCAATGCTCCATCTGATGTTCATATCAGAGGATGGGGTGTTCACGGAGCACTACATTTCACAGTGCTTTCCGGTCAGCAAAGCCCGCCGAAAATGGTCTCATGCAATGTTATTGCCCATGGCCGGCCACAGTCAATGGTCTTTGTTCATAATCAAAATCTTGATCAAGAACAGGCTTCAACTAGTTCCTCTCAAAATCAAGTATATAGAGAACAAGTTGTTGAATTTCTCCTACATCAAGCAAGCGAGAATATTGCACAAGCCTCTCGTCTGGAGCAAACACGTCATCAAATGACAGATGTTTCGGAAATCATCCAACGATCTGTTGAACCAGGTGATAAAATTGGATACAGTTTAATGCATCCAGCTAATTTCCGAACTAAAATTCGCAAGATCAAGAGTGATTTTAAGAAGATCTCATACATAGCATGTCAAGAGACACCCCAGCTTTCCAGACTAGGGACTTCTCTAACCCAACCCTCAGAGTCAACAAATGGGATTCGAGGAGTTGAGCGGAAGCAGCAGGAACATCCCCAGTCCACCGGACTGGGGACTTTTTCAAATCCTCAATCCCTCCCTTAGAGAAAGTCAGTATTCTCTCGATTAGGGAATAAGCCTCAAGAGGAACGAAGAGCCAAGCTATCAGGAGATTCTCTCCAAGTGACGGTTCTCCAAGAAGTTCCTGAGGGATCAAGTCAACGGAATGCCATGTTTCATCATGGACACAAAAGAAGACAATATCACAGAAATGCTGATAGAAAGGATTCCATGCAATATGCATCCATTAATGTCATCAATGTAGTTGCTGCTGATTCACCAGATGAGGCTCAATCAGAGGGATCAGACGAAGAGGTTCCTGCTCAAGATGTTGCGCACACAGACCTAAATGAAGAAGGTGTGCGCACACGTAATCAAAGGCTTACCAAAAATCTGGGTATTCCTTCAAGTAACCCACTTCCCCCTCTCCGAAAAGGATCTAATAAGGGGAAAGGAAAGAATCAGGTTACTTCTCACCCTTCCTCTGAAGGAGATCAATCGCTCTCATTAGAGAAAAGGTTTACACAACAGGAGGAAGAAATGAAAGAATTAAGAAGGTTGAATGTAGAACTACTTCAGAGTAGTCTTCTTCTTAAGAATGCTGAAGCCCGACAGCCAAAGGAATTTGTTGTAACTACTGAGATGGATCAAGAATATCCTCCTTTATCAGTACACCCACAGAGGTCTAATCCTACGGGTCAAACGCAACAACGGTTGGCAGCACTACCATCAGTTGCAGCACCAACCACCACGTCTGTCCAAGCTCCATTCATTGCACCTACCCAAAACCATGTTCAACCTGACGTTTCTAAAAAGTTAATAACTACTATTGAGTCATTAACAGCTCGGTTAGAAACTATGGAAGGGAAACGAGCGCAAGTTCAACCTGAAAAGAATGTTTACCCGGAATGGGTAGATTCAATTTCTCCTCCATCCAGTTTTGGAAAACCTGTTTTCCCTACTTTCAATGGATCAGGTGACCCTGAACAACATTTGATGCATTACGTGTCTTGTTGTGATCCTATGATGGGAACTCCAGAGCAGCAAGAAGCAGTGAAACTCAGATGCTTCGTGCGAACCTTGCAAGGACCAGCTTTTGTCTGGTATACAAGCTTGCAATCCCGGTAAGTCATCGGATGGGAGGATCTTCGTCAAAAATTCCTTCTTCAGTTTAGCTCAACTTTGCCAAAAACGACAGTTTTCGATCTTACAAACTGCAAGCAAAGGGAGAATGAAAGAGTCTCTGATTTCATTGCTCATTGGAAGGGATTAATGTATAACTTGGGTTTAGCACTCCCTCAGGAGGAATTGTTTCCAATCTGTGTGGCAAATTTTTTTGACGAATTACGCACGCCATTGATCCCTGTGAAATACACAGGAGGGTTTCGAGACCTTACTTCAATCGCTCAGCAGATTGAAGATCCCCTTATACAGGCTAAAGTTAAATCTCGTGTAATTCCATCAGCTCCAGGAAGAAGAATGGGTAAAGCAGAAACTGCTACAGTTATGCTTAAACAAGCACCTGTACCTATTTCTACTTCAAAACCTTCATCTTCTCTAAGGGCTCCACCTCCTGAACGCCAACAACAAAGGCTGTTTCGTCCAAATGATCAAAAAGATCAACGACGAAAACAATTTGAGGATATTAAGAGTAAAACACACTCTTTCCGAAGTGAGCAAGTTCCTGGTTACTTCATTTCAGCTCTGGAAAATAATTTGGTTCAATTACTAGTGCCGAAGAGGCCAAACAAGGAAGGAGATGAAGACCGTCCCAATTATTGTCCCTTTAATCAAATGTTGGGGCATCCCATCCAGGAGTGTTTTGTCTTTAAAGACCTCCTGCAAAAGATGGTCGACTTGGGACAAGTCAGATTGAAGGGTTCTTCAGCTCATGTAGCATATATTACCGCTACAGATCCAGAGGAAGGAGGCAAGTGGCAGGAAGTCAAAAGCAAAACTGCGAAAAAATATGATGATTGGATGGTCAGAAAGACAATCAATCGGACCCATTCCATTTTGCAAACACAATTGAAGAATCCAATTGTGTCTCCTACAAAATCTGCAGTAAAGCCTCCATCAAAAAACAAATCCTCAAAAGGGAAGCACAATTCAAAAAAGAAAGAGGAATCAGGAGAAGATGAGTATGTATCAAAGCCTAAATTGTCTTTGACTCTGGAAGATTTCATGCCATCTACTTCAATGCCACGGGCACCACCCCATCAAACGGCACAACCTAAACAGGATAACCAGGCAGAGTCTTTATCAGACGAAGAGTTAATCTTTGGTTCTGTTAATATGATTCCATTAACAGATCCATATTCTAGTCTTGATGAGCCTGAATTCCCTGTATCAAATAAGGGAATCCGAGGAAGTTCTAGAGGTTTGGCATATAGGGGAAGAAGTGGATCTTTCTGAAGCCACTACTCTAATTTTACCCCTGCTAGCACTGTATATGCAGCAGAAACTCGTGGTAGAGCCCTTCAGCGAGCTCAAAAAGAACAAGCAAGTTCTTCTTCCAATGGCCAACTTAGTTTTGGCACAGTTATTTTGGAAGACCGATTAAAGGTTCCATCTTCTTTATCTCAGCAAGTAAATGGATCTAATCAGTCTAATCTTCCAAAACCAAGGATGTTTCTAACTTCAATACAAGATGCATCAGCTTCCAAAGCATCTGCTTCCAAGGTACCTGCTAAACCGCATATTCCTATTGGGAAACGCAGACCTCTAGATCAAAAGTATGATATATTGAAACACATGTCCCATGTACCAGCCAAGTTATCAATTTTGGATGCTTTGAATCTGTCAAGAGATATTTGGGAAGCACTCATCGATGCTTTGTCAAGTCCTCAGGAGTTTGAAGTTGAAATTGCTGCAGCTGAAATCTATCACATAGAGAATAATCCTGCAGAATGCCATGTAGTGATATCTTTTACTGATAAAGATGAAGATGATGTTGTGAATGGGCACATAAAACCTTTGTACTTATCTGGAAAAGTCAATGGTATAGATGTTCGAAGAGCTTTCATTAACAATGGTTCAGGAGTCAACCTCATGCCCATTCGTACACTTCATCGATTGGACCTCACGGAATCTGATTTATCTCCTTCTACCATGATGTTGCAAGGATATGATAAAAATGAACAAGAACCACTGGGAGAAGTTACACTCAGAACTCAGTTTGGAGATCTTGTTTCCAATTCGGATTTCATGATTGTTGATCAAGACTCAGCTTTCAATATCTTGCTTGGAAGACCCTAGCAACATCAGCATGCAGCTATTCCATCATCATATCATCAATGTCTCAAATACTGTTTCGATGGTCAAGTTGGAACATTGTATGGTGATAAGGCCCCATTCAAGACAAGTGAGTCTCAATACATTGAGGCGGAATTTTATCACATGAAGGGAAGAAAAAAATCTACAATGAAGGAAATTACCAAAGTTAATGCTCCATATGGTTTGAAAAAAATTCCAATAAATCCATTTTCACATGTGAGTACAGATTATGTGTTACCTATCAGTCAAATTGACAAAATAGTCCCAAATCAAAATACTCTTATGGAAAGATCCATAATGTCAATTACGGCAATCGAGCCAGACAACATGGGAGAAATTGGTAACTTACCAAGCAGTGATGAAAGCATAAGTGGTGACGTTTTCATTTCGTCTGGTGAAATCAAACAAGTCTATACTTCGCTAATCAGGCCAGAAGAAGTTATAGCAACACCAGAGGTGAATAATGATGTCGATTCTCAATCCATCATCTCATCTTTATTTCCCAAAGAAGACCCTTTATCATCAATAGGGTCGGAAATGGACGCTTCTTCTTCAAAATGTGAAAATTTTGACATCTCTTATGATCATGAGAATTTCGTTTTTTCATCTACTTTGCAAGTAGAAACGGAAGAAATAACACATGATGAAGAGGAAAAGGAAGATCTTATAGATGCTCCTCCAGCATTTGAAGAGGGTATCTCTACCACTGTGGATGAACTCAGAGAAATAAATCTGGGTACAGAGAAAGATCCACGCCCCACTTTAATTAGTGCGGCCATGACCCTTGAAGAGCAAGGGATGTATATTTCTTTTCTAAAGAAAAATAAAGATATTTTTTCTTGGAATTATACAGAGATTCCTGGCCCTGATCCAGATGTTGCTACTCATCATTTGGGTTTACCAAAAGAACATCGAGGATTCAAGCAAGCCGCGAGAAGAACACACCCAACCTATGCTTCCAAAATTGAGGCTGAAGTGGATAAGCTTATCAAAGCTAACTTCGTCAGAGAAGTTCAATATCCCAAGTGGTTGGCTAATATTGTCCCTGTAAAGAAGAAGAATGGACAAATTAGGGTTTGCATCGATTTCAGAGATCTTAATCGGTATTGTCCTAAAGATGATTTCCCAGTTCCGATTACATAACTCTTAATTGATGCGATGGCTGGCTATGAAGTACTTTCTTTAATGGATGGATATTCTGGATATAATCAGATCCGAATGGCCCCAAGAGGTGAGGAATATACAACCTTCAGAGCTCCTCAAGGTGTGTTTTGTTACCGGGTGATTCCCTTTGGTTTAAAGAATGCAGCTGCAACATATCAACGCGCCATGCATCGTATCTTCAAACCTCTTTTAGGGAAGTTTGTTGAATGCTATGTAGATGATTTGGTGGTTAAATCCAAACAACGTTTTGATCACTTGGCTGATTTGGAAGTCATATTCCACAAGCTTCGACAACAAAATTTTCAGATGAACCCCTTTAAATGTGCTTTTGGGGTAACCTCAGGAAAATTCCTCGGCTTTGTTGTATGCCATCGTGGTATTGAAGTCGATCCCGAGAAGACCAAATCAATCCTTGGTATGTCACCTCCTCAGAATTTGAAAGAATTAAGAGGACTTCAAGGACACTTAGCCTATATTCGGCGTTTCATCGCCAATTTGGCAGGCAAAAGTTTACCCTTTACCAAATTATTGAAGAAAGGAGTCACTTACCAGTGGACTGAAGAATGTCAAGAAGCATTTGATGTTCTCAAGAAATACCTCTTGAGTCCACCAGTACTCATGCCACCTGTTGAGGCTAGACCGCTTATCCTCTATGTGATAGCTTTAGAGCGATCATTGGGTGCCTTTCTCGCTCAAAAGAATGATGCTGTGAATGAAAATAGTCTCTACTATCTCAGTAGAACTATGCTTGAAGCAGAAACCCGATATTCAAGTCTTGAAAAGTGCTGCCTAGAATTAATCTTTGCAGTTCTGAAATTGAGACACTACCTGCAACATCATGAGATCCAATTGGTATCTCGTAATAATCCACTAAAATTCATCCTTAGTCGTCCAATGCTTACAGGACATCTGGCAAGGTGGGCGGTTATTCTACAGCAGTTCGACATTCAGTATGTGTCTCAAAAGGAAATTAAGGGCCAAGCTTTGGCTGATTTCCTGGCTGAACATCCTTCAATAGAAGACACATATTCAGATATCGAACTCCCTGATGAGGAAGTTTTCTCTATTCAAGAGAGTCCTCAAACAGGGGAAATGTATTTTGATGGTGCTTCTAGAAGTCCAATAGGGAAGCAAATGGAAAATCCTAAATTCAACAAAGTTGGTTTAGGAATTGTGCTCATTTCTCCAGATAAGGAAGTGTTACCTTATTCCTTTTTGTTGTGGGAAGGTGGTACCAATAATGAAGCTGAATACCAAGCTCTCATTACAGGCTTGGAATTAGCGCTTCAAGCATAAGTGAATCACTTAAAGGTGAAAGGTGATTCAGACCTGGTAATCAAACAAGTCAATGGGGATTATGCCATCAGAAAAGAAGAATTAATCCCTTTGTATGATTACGTCAGAAGATTAATGTCAGAATTCCCTTCAGAACCGGGATTTTATTATGTCCCAAGATCAAAAAATGCTCAAGCTGATGCACTGGCTAATATAGCCATAGCTTTAGCAGATCCAAATCGGGACAAGACAACCATCTATATTGCCCACCGTCGTGCAATTTCACCTTATGTTCAAGTCAGAACAGAGGAAATTAATGAAATTAGTCCCATTCCTGAACCGTATGGTCATACTATAGGATGGATGTCACCTATCAGGGAATACCTTCAAAATGGAACACTTCCACCTGATAGAGCCGAGAAAGAATAAATTCGGCGACGTGTGGTCAATTTTACTCTTTATGATAGCCCAAACCACCTCGAGAAAATTCTCTACAAACGTGGTTTTTATGGAGTTCTCTTTAGATGTATTGATGGTGAAGAGACAATGATTGTCATAAAAGATGTTCATGCAGGAGTCTGTGGTGCCCACCAGTCTGGACATAGACTATCTGATCAAATTCGAAGGCTTGGATACTTTTGGCCTTAAATGATACAAGATTGTGTTAATTACACAAAGAAGTGTCATTCATGCCAAATATATGCCAACTTCATTCATCAACCTCCAGAGTTGCTTCATACTGCTAAATACTCATGACCATTTTCCACATGGGGAATGGATGTCGTGGGACCTTACCCTTCAGCTACGACCAAGCAGTTTAAGTACATTCTTACTGCTACTGATTTCTTTTCCAAATGGGCAGAGGCAGTACCTCTCAAAGAAGTCAGTTCTAAATGCATTGTTAGCTTCATCAAGTCTAACATCATTACTAGATTTGGTGTCCCTCATACCATATTGACGGACAAAGGCACCAACTTCTGTTCTTCTGAGGTAAAGAAATTGTATCAAGAATACAACATTAAGTCCAACCATTCATCTCGATATCATGCAGCGGCTAATGGCCAGATAGAGGCCTTCAACAAGACTCTTTAAAATATACTGCAAAAGATGGTGGATAAAGATAAGAGGTCATGGCCTGATAAACTCTTTCATGCTTTATGGGCTTATCGGACTACCACTCACAATGCAACGCGGTCAACTCCATATTCATTGGTATATGGAACAGAAGCAGTCTTGCCAATTGAAGATCAATTGCCCTCACTCAGAATAGCCATTTGTGATCAGTTATCTACGGATGAGCAATCCCAAAAGCGGTTGAATGAATTGGAATAGTTAGATGAGAAAAGATTGTGCACTTTGCACCACTTGGAAATCTATCAGAATCGAATAGCACGAGCTTTTAACAAAAAAGTTCGACTTCGTTCATTCATTCAGGGAGAATTGGTATTGGTTCTCAGAGCACCAATGATACCAGGAAAGAAGCCTCCCAAGCTTGAACCAAAATGGGAAGGACCTTATTCAATACATAAGGTCTACTCCAATGGAGCATATTCTCTAATCTCAATGGATGGAGAACACATCACGACTCCAACTAATGCCAGATTTCTGAAGAAGTATTTTGTATAAACAGAAAATATTGTTTCCAGACCCAAAAACAATCACATTGGTTCATGATTATGTCCTACATGACACTAAACTGTAATATGTCCTATCTACATGACATTAAACTGTACAGAAGTTCCTATTTTGTCCTACATGACACTAAACTGTATTATGTTTTATCTACATGACATTAAACTGTACAGAAGTTCCTATTTTGTCCTACATGACACTAAACTGTATTATGTCCTATCTACATGACATTAAACTGTACAGAAGTTCCTATTTTGTCCGAGATGACATTAAACTATATTTTGTCCTAGCAACATGACATTAAACTGTGTGGCACTTCCAACGTCCAGCATGACGATAAACTGTAAAAAGTCCCCAGAACTGATATCCTCATATTGGGTCACCTTAGTCCTAGCTACATGACTTTAAACTGTACAGCACCAGTTAGTCCTAGCTACATGACTTTAAACTGTACAGCAATGGTCCAGTATGACTTTAAACTGCAACTTCGTCCCACACGAAATTAAATTGTGAAAAAGTTCCCTAAACCGTCCAGCATGACCTTAAACTGCATCATCCCTGGTCCATGTATATGACCATAAACTATTTGAAAATCCCTTATGTCCAGCAAGACATTAAACTATGACGTCCTTACTACATGATGCTAAACTGTATAAAAATCCCTCATGTCCGGAAAGACGTTAAACTATATAATCATCAAAGGTCCAGCATGACATTAAACTGCACCATCCACGGTCCATTCATATGACCTTAAACTATCCCCCTTTCGTCCAATATGACGTTAAACTGTATTATCCCCATCGTCCTACCTACATGACACTAAACTATACAGAAAGTCCTTGATATGTCCTACATGACATTAAACTGTTACTTTGTCCCTGCTACATGACACTAAACTGTGCAGCACCAATAGTCCTAACTGCAAGACATTAAACTGCATAGTCCCTTTTTTATGTCCTACATGACATTAAACTGTGCATCGTTAAGGTTGTTATTACCTCTTGTTTCTCACACCGAGTATGACTCGCGTGAGCTTAGAGCAAACCTCAACCATAACACTCTCTTTGGGCCCCTAACCATGTGTAAGTCCCAACAACATTTTAATTAGATCGTTGTCCCCAAGAACAACTTGATCATTATTTCATTCTTTAATTAAACAACACGGACTTTGATCCTTGCCCTCCAGGCTGGGTATGTAGGCAACCTCCCAGGGTTCAAGCCCAAAAATAATCTCTTCACATCGGTTCACCACCATCTCATATGATGTTGATTCGTGAAACCGCCCCTAGAATCAATATTTTTTTACATTGATTCACTTTCGTCCTTGTTATATGATGTTAAACTATGCAACACTTTTGTCCGGTACGACAATAAACTACAATATTCTTTAATTTCCTCATTTGAGAGAGAACTATTATTGACATTGATTTTTTCAATCATGGTTTTCATTTTCAAAACACTACGTGCATACATGGTAATGCCTGAACTTTTTATTTTAGGATAAACCATCAGTGCACTAAAGTCCCCTTTCACCCTTCACATGTACGAACCAAATTTGTACAAAGGGTAGTTCTAGAACTACGTGGACTTGATTCCCATCGTTATGGGATACGTAGGAACATTTGAGTGTCCCTCGAATCCAGTCCCAAGTATTTTGGGTCTAACCCCAAATTTCACTTTCAGTCCCTTGGCTGAAAAGTCCTCATGAAAACACACACTGTGTATTCATTATTATGGTCCGAATTCTATGACCCTAAACTAAGATCACTCATACTTTCGTCTTGCACGACGTTAAACTGCATTTCAAGAACTATGTATGGCTTGATTCTCATTCTTATGAGATACGTAGTGAAGTCCAAAATTTCAACTCAGGACCCAGCCACAACATGATTATGGTTTTCATTGACCTATGTATCTCTATATACATTGGACAATACCCATCTTTATGTATTATAATCCTAACCTTAAATATTTTCAGATCTTCATAACCCTTTTCATGACTTCTAGTCACAAAAATGTCAAACTTCTGAGAATTATTTTGCCTGACTATGCAGCATGTGCCCATAGGTAGCCTTGCATAAACAGTCCACATAACAGACTTGTCAGCCAAAAGATGCTATTCATTTGACCATGCAGCCAATGCCCATAGGTGGCCCTCCATATTTCAACCCCCTAACGGGTTTTGTTAAATAATAGTAACTTCATTCTTGGGAAGAATGCCTCTTTTGTACTTATTTGTCTTAAACGACAGTATGTAGGGATCCGCAAAAAATAGTCATCCTTAACATATTTGTCCCATATCCTTTTTCATGATCTGAAAGTATTCAAGTCTATGGTTTATTCTTCTTCCCTACGTTTGGGTCAGACCTTCGTAGGAGTGATATTCATCCAATTCTTCGATATTCTTGTTCGGAAATATCTTCTCCATATTCAAGTACCTCTTTCCATACAACAAACTCTATACTTTAGAAAATTTGAACCTCCATAAACATTCACTGGCTTTTAGCACTAGGAAAGTAAATTTCTGGGAGTTCTTTTGCCTGAATATGCATCGCGTGCCCATAGGTGGCCTTGCATAAACAGTCCACATAACAGACTTGTCAGCCGAAAGATACTATTTATTTGACCATGCAGCCAATGCCCATAGGTGGCCCTGCATATTTCAACCCCCTAACGGGTTTTGTTAAATAATAGTAACTTCATTCTTGGAAACTACTTCTTCTAATGCCTTTTAGATCTTTTTCAAATCATTCCTCAGATTCAAATATTCTTAAGCCATAGTTTACATTTTTTCTCTCATACTTGAGTATGGTAATATGTTTTCAGATAAATTGTCAAGGAATTGAATCAATTCTAATCCATTTTTGGTCAAAGCTATTTCGACCTTAATCATTAGCCCCTTTATGTCCGGCATGCATGACTTTAAACTTCCCACAAAAGACAAAGGAAATATGAATAAAAGTCAAGTTCCATCACACTTGCGCGCTGCCCTCTGTGCCCTGAAGACTTGCGTGCACCCTTTTCCTTTGAATGTATTCAATTTCCTCAGAGTCAAATCCTCATTTCTTTCCGGATCCAACTCTTAGGGGGGACTTTTGTTGACGCTCCTTTCATCACAAAATCTAAAGATCGGAAAAGGGGAATATCTGAGCTCAAAGAGATTCATCCTTTGAAGAAAACATCAAAAATCGACAAAGGGATGAACAAGGAGAACATTTCCCATAGGTCGCGCAAGTTCACTCATGGTCGCGCAAGTACACTTGCGCGCCGCCTAGTGGTCGTGCAAGTACTTGTGCGACACCTTATGGTCGTGCAAGTGACTTGCGCGACCTAAGTGGTAACCGCCCGGTAACCGCCCGGGGTCTTCTTTTGCCTATAAATAGACCCTGTGGGCCCCCCATTTGGGAGGATCTTTTTCCAGAAACTCGGATTGAAGCTCCCGACGCCCAAGTCTCTTCTCAAAGCTTCCGGAACACTTCTAAGGTAATTTCTTACCTAGAACGGAAGATTTAAAGAGAAGAAGGAAGGCCTAAGTGTTGAAACTCATCAAACACTTGCGCGCCGACTTATTTCCTTCGATATAACTTGCACGTCCCTTTTCTGGAAGAACCTCAAGAAAATTCTAAAGGGTTTAAAAAAGTATCTCTCAAGTATTTCAATGCTGGTTGAAAATCGCGCAAGTACAATATGTGTCGCGCAGGTATACCTGCGCGACCATACTTGCGCGCCCACGGAAGACTTGCGTGCCTTGCAAGACTTGTGCGCCCCTATCTTTTTGGGTGCCCATCTTGCCCATTTTTACCCCTCTTAAGCCATTTCACCTTTCCTTTTCAAGATTAAGTCTTCAAGACACTCTTCAAAGACATTTATGGCATGATTTCTTGATTTGACTTCCTTATCTGAAAGGAATTCTGTGGAATATCTCTCAAAGTCTAGTGATTTAAATATCCTTATGTCACTAAATATGGAGAGTTCATTCATTAAACCTCATCCTTTAAGATTAGAGAATCCTAACCTGGGTCTCCTTTTTAGGAATAATCCCCAGTTATAAAAACCTTTAATCATGGGCTTCCTTTTCAGGAGTAAGCCCCAAATTCTTAAAGTTCCCAATCTTGGGAATCCTCCTCAAGAGTAAGCCCCAAACCTTAATTCCTAACCTAGGTCTCCTTTTCAAGAATAAGACTCAGTCATAATCTTGGGCATCCTCCTCAGGAGTAAGCCCCAAACTTTAATCCCTAACCTGGGTCTCCTTTTCAGGAATAAGACTCAGTCATAATCTTGGGCATCCTTCTCAGGAGTATGCCCCAAGTCCCCTAACCTGGGTCTTTTTTTTAGGAATAAGACTCAGTCCTAACCCGGGCCTCCTTTTTTAGGAGTAAGTCCCAGTCATAATCTTAGGTTTCCTTTTTAGGAGTAAACTAAATCCCCCCTTAAAATTCTCTTAACCAGTCATAATTTACCTTTGATTTGGGTTTCCTTTTCAGGAGTAAAAACCAATCATAAGTCCCCTCCTAACTAGGGCATCCTTCTTAGAAGTATGCCCCAAGATTAGAGTATTCAAATATCCATGAAGCACATATAACTTTATGGACCCTGTTCATGGATTTTCTCCCTAAAAAGTAAATCCTAAACCTTCATCTATCTGGGCAGTCATACATACATAAGCCCCAAACAAATTCTTATGATTGCATCTTTCATGGCACAATTGTCTAAATTTTTACCAATACCTCTTGTTTCTCACACCGAGCATGACTCACGTGAGCTTAGAGTGTAAAAGTAATTATGACATTCTTCTTTGAGCCATGAATCATAAATATCATACCCTTACTCGAACTACGTGGGTTCTGATTCCTTTTCCAAAACAAAGGATACGTAGGTAGCCCATTTATGGGTTCGATCCCAACTTTGAAATAATCTTTGTCCTTCTGAATGACGATAAACTTGAAGTGCCCCACTGAGTGGCTTTAAAACCAGCCTGGTCATCATAAATGACCAAGAGACTTTTATATAAATGTTTTGAAGGATACCATTGACCAAGAATCTCTAAACAGATATAGATGATTCTCTATTGATGAAGAACCTCGAATACATATAAAAGATTCTCTAAATTTCATGCATATTTAATCATTGATTGTTAAAACTAAAGGAAATCACATTTTATACTTGGTAATGTAATAAGGATTCACGAACATAACTTAAATCTATAAAGAGAGTCCCGAAGTAGACAATAATTCCCCTCAAAAAGGTGTGATGAGTCCGACCTCCCATCCTCTCGACCAATGCAAATTCCTATGTCTCTTTAGTCCACAAGCTAAGGAGCGCCTGCCTTTGGAAAGTAGGTCCAAACGGATGTGGAATCATTGGATGTTTCCGGTTCTACGAACAAACCCGTTAGAAACCGATCGGAACGTTTGAATCTCCCGTCCAGGAGGTCATCCCCGGATTCCGTGAGGAAACAGTATGTGTATAAAATATTTTTTTTATTAGTTAACTTGAGTTCAATGGTTATAATATTTTTTAGGGAATATATCTTCTAAAGATATGGAATCCAAAAAGATATAATTTTTTAAATTGGTTTTCACTATTAAACTATTAATTTCAAACAATTGATAGAAAATTTAATATGCAACCCCAAGATTGGAAGAACTAATCATATATAAACCAATGGATAACTTCAAATATAAAATAAAATATAGAGGGTAGTTTTAGAGAGAATAGTTTTTAACTTGAGTAAATATTTGGAAAATTGAGCTCAAGGGTCTCTACAAATGGACATGTTAGCCGAACAGTCATGCAAAAGGTGGAGAGTTGATCATGATGCAGATGCTATGAAGGATAAGTTTCAAGTAGTTATAGTCTGTATGATTTCCTTAAGACCTATGGGTCGTGTAATGTCTCCAAGAATACAGGCAATGTAATAGATAAGCCTATTGGCCTTGTAAGGGTTCCCCTTCATCCCTTGAAAGGGAGGTTATCCGAAAATAAATTTAAAAGAAGGCCATTGGACCATTAAGAATTGGTCTCAAGGATAAAGTATGATATTATAAGACTATATATGAAACAAAAATAAGAATTTCTCTTTATATACTGGTATTTGTAATATAATTTCACCTTCCAGTTAGAAATGGAACCCAATTGATTTTGTGTGGTGAAGAATGTGAATCAACATTACAATGTAATATCAAAGAATTAGATGTTTGAATTTTAGGATTTTGAGAAATAATAAGGGAATATTATGATAAATAAAGTATTATAAAAGATAAATACTAACGTATTTCATGACATATTGATTCAATGGAATGATTTAAAGGAAGGAAAATAGGTCATTCCATTCAGTTCAGGGCTTAATATATTTCTAGGGAAATTGATATAGAAATTCTCTAGACTATAAAAGGTTTAAAATTTAAATCCAAATGGAGATATGTATATATTTATTGAATAAATATAATAATTCATAATTAATTTATAGATATTGATTCCATTAATTAAAGGACTTTAGGTGGAGAAATCCACATCACAAATATGAAACATTGAATATATAATGAACCCAAGCTAATTAATTTAAATAAAATTACCTTAGGAGGTAACCTATTCATATAATTTTTTAATATCAAGTTAATTTACAAAAATAACACTATATCATTACATAAATTATGATTCTTGATATTTTATAATGGTTATATAAGAATAAAATTGATCAAAAATGAAAATATACACTATATAAAAGGAACCAATATGAACTTAAAGAGTTAAATTATTTCCTATTTGACTCATTTTTAAATCCAGTATGATATCATTTATTTCAATCCCGGTATATTTTTAATTATTTATTTAGTAAAAATGAGCATGGGGAGAGTGAAGAGTATTGTTTTGTTTGTAAAAGATATTTTAGAGAATTTTTTCCATTAACTCTTAGGGAAAAATCAATTTTAGAACATAATGTCCCTTGTATATAGTATTATCAAATACAATTTTAAATGAAAAGGATTATAGATAAATTAAAATTTATATAATATATATTATATGAATGAACTAAAATTTCGGGGAATTATTTATTTTGAAATATGTACACATAAATGATCCGTCCTAAATAAACATTTCATAAATCATATATACTAGAGTTAAATGTGCTATTAGGAACCATATTTAAAGTTTTCTAAGACATTTCACTTGGTGTGAGTGAAAATTCAAATCCATAATTAATATTCAAGAGAAATAAAAGAGCTCTCTATTAAACCTTGATTTTATACCCTAGTTAATATAATTAACTTTCATGGATAAAAATTGTTTGGAATAGTTTAGTTCTATATTATCTATAATAATTGAATATGTTTAATTCACTAGAATATATAAAGAAAAAAATTTACACCATGTTCCTTGTTGTCAATGGAAATGGATAGGATTGGGAATTATAAACTAAAATGAAGAAGGGAAAAATTATGTATCAATGTTTTGTATAAAATTTATTAAGGAAGTATAAAATTTGAATGTAGATTAGGATATTAATAGTTTGGTATTTAAAAATGGTACATTTTTTAAAGTAATTATTCAACTAATCCCTATTCAATTAATATTCATGACTTGGAACATTCCATTGAGATAAAGTGAAATCTTTGAGAAAATTATCTGGAGAATAATTACATGAGTAAAAAATTACCTATGTGTGTGGGAATATGATTTAAATAAAACTTTCACTATGTCTTTTAGATTCCTAAAATTATTTTCTGTGATTTTCATTAATAAACAATAAAATTATAGTACCTTAAATTATTTAGAAAATTTTTTAAATAAGAATTAAATATTTAACATTCATGATGTGAAATACATTCATTAAAGGCACTTTTTTTACATGATTTATTTTTGGAAATCTCAGAAAACATTATATTTTATTTCATTTTGGGTAGTAAGGGAATGTAATATTAATTGAACAATTATAGGGGTAGTGTAAAAAATTTATTATGAAATAAATGCGGTGGAAATTATAGTTGGTTCCCTAAGATTTAATTGGCATTGTACTTTAGATTCATAGAATATAAATAAATATCTTATAGCAATATGTTTTATTATCTATCTTTCATTAATGTGTAATGTCCACATAATATCCATCACTTTAAAGGGTTATAATAGTTCCCCACTAAAATCAGAACTGGTAAATTTTATGAAAATATTTATTAATAAGTACCATGGACAAGATAAATCAATATAACGTGACATAATTGATGTCTGGATACCGAGTTTTTGTGGCTTATAAGATATTGGGTATAGTTATCATAAAGATTACACTTGGTTATCTCTAAGAGGGGAGTTTATGAGGATAAAATCACCAATTACCATTCTGTGTGTTTTACGTGTTATTGGATATACCTATCTACGAACACATGTATTTATCTCAAGACTTGAGATTATTATTAATGTTTTTAATAAATCACATTCTTTGAAACATGTATAAAAATCATGGAAATATATATTTCTAGTGACGTAAAATATTTTTGGTGAATTATATGTAATTTTAAATAATTTAAATTAGTCATTAAATTATTTTCCATTCTATATTAATGGAATAAGATATCGTTGTCCCGTTGATAAATATTTTATTGTAAAACTAAATCCATAGACATGTTATTTTATAGACAGTGTCAATTTGGAAATCTAGTGAATGATAAATCAAACATATTTGGTGATTTCATGAGTATGCATCCATCTTGATGAGATATTGGGAGACAAAAGGATTATATTACAAAGTAATGTTGGTGGGAAGTTTTTTCTAGTTTCTATATTGATTTATTTCACAATGAAGGGCATAACATGTTGCTAGATGATTATATCAGAATTTAGGACAGATCACCTATTTATTTTGAGAATGAGGCCTAGAGGAACACTTCATAAGTGTATATATAATATATTTTAATTATATTATATTTAATATTAAGGATAAACTCATTCCTAGCGCAGGAAATAATATTTATTCCAGTAAATATGATCACATAATTTCAATAAAAAGTTATCTGAGTTTAGAAAAATGTGAGATGAATTTTATATCTTATTTAATTATTCACAAGGTAACAAATAAATATATATTTACTCGCCATTTTAGTCAATAGATTAATATAAATAAATAATTATTTATGTGAATATTAATATAAATATTTATTCACTAGTTTTGGGATTATAATTTTTTATGGGAGGATATGGACTATGGTTAATGAGCCATTCAAAATTATATTAGGAATATTTCATTTCATATAATATAAAATAATACATCCAAGATTTTATATATGGAATTTTTTTTTCAGAATAAATAATATGCAATATAGTATATTATGATATGAATGTATCAAATAATAAAATAAAAAATAATTTTATTTCATTAGTGGAGAACATTAAATTTATAGGAAAAATATAATCAATAAAATTGAGAGTTCTATATTTCAGAAAAAATAATAAATAACATGAAAATGAAATTTCATATCATTTTCATCTCCTCAAATTATCACACTCCGGAACAAGACTATAAAGAAGAATTAAAATATTAATAATGCAATCAACATTTTTAAATTGAATAATATATGACCATAAAGGCGAATTTAAATAAATGATTAATTATAAAAATAAGGGATTTTTATTGGATGTATAAAACAAATATAACAATTAGAATAATAATATGATTATTATGAATTGTAACATGATTGTTAGGAATAATAACCCAAATGTTGGATTAGTAACATGACCTAAAATAGTAAAATGATATTTAAATAGTATTTAACATGGATAAATTAGTAGGATGTAATTATTACAATTCCATAATATAATAATTCATATTATAAATTAGAATATGTATAAGTGTTTTTTTGATATGGTGATTTTAATTAATTTCATAAAACAATAATTTTTATTTCATTATTTAATATTAGTTATGAAATACAATTATTTGGATAAAATAAATTTCATTTTTAGAAAAATAATTTCAATATTTTCTAAGGGATAATATTTTGTAATTTTCTAAAACAAAATATTTTTTTAGCTGAATAGTTAGAATTCCATTTTTACAAAAACGATCTATCTTAAATACAACATTCATGATATAATAATGAAATAATAAATTATATAATTTCTATATTGACTAAAAAATTACTTAATAAGATAAATAATCTAATAAATTTTAATTTCAATCCCAAAAATTAATTTCCAAATCCAAAAAATGTAAATTATTCCAATTAAAAAAAATTGTTTTTCATTTTTTCCATCTTTTCTGTTATATAAACTAATAATGTAGTTTATATAGGTTTTTAAAGTAATAAAATCTTGTAATTTGTTTAAATATATTTTTCAATGTCAAAAAGATCAATATTAAAATTCTTATATTGGAAATAATAATTTATTCGACATTTTAACCCAAAAATTAACCCTCCCACAATTTATATGTACCCTATCACACTTCCCTTAACAAACCACTACCTATCCACTTCTCAAAGACCAATATCTACCCAATTACTTTATATGAATCTTATTAGAACCTTTTCGGATGTTTTTGAGTCACAAAAATCCAATAAATCATGTAACACCTTTAGTTTATTTAAATATATGTTCGATAACATATATGAAACGCAACACTGATCCTAAACAAACCTTGAAATATTACTATTTTAATATCACCACTATCACATTATAGTTAAAATGGTGGGTATAAATAGAATTAAATAATTTTTTAAATATATATTATGGTCCTAATCAATATACTTTTATTTATAAATACTTTTTAATTAGTCACAAAATTTTTATTGAAGTCATTTTATCCATCAAAAATAAATTTTCATCAAAAATGGGTTTTATTGCTTTTTTGTGAGTAAATATTATAATAATTTTTGGATTTTTTTTAATTTTAATTTCATTAAACGATAATATTTTTTAAATAATCATTTCAAAATTATCTTATGGTGAATGTTTTATATTTTTCTAAAAACATTTATATTTTAATGAATAGTGAAAAATAATATTGTTTATTGAAAACTATATTTTATATTAAAGTGTTCCTAAATTAATATTCAATTTCTGACTAGTTTTAAAATTAATTAATTATTTTTTATTAAATATAATCAATTATATTCATTGGAATTAATTATTTACCTGAATTTTGTATAAAAACATTTTAATGTTAAATTGTTTTTTCTCTAAAACTGATTTTCACCATGTTTTTCATGATTAATTTCAAATTAAATTACTCCGATTATGAGAATGTAATAATGAAATATGAATTAAATATTTGGAATCATGAATCCCAAATTTGGTAAATAGGTCCATTTTATTTTTAGTCATTGTTAATAAGAACAATATTAAATAATTATCACCACACAAAGGGTAAATCAGATAATTAAGGATAAAAATAATAATATAAAGACTAAATTTCACCCTAAAACATAAAGTTATCCTATTATATGTTATTATTTCGGCCATTTACATCCAATTATTGAAAATATATCCACCCAATTCCATATTTCTTTGATTTTGACCTTTAAAATATTTGAGTAGAAGATAAAGAAAAAAATATCACTTTCTTGATTTTAATGTCAATAATATTTTTTGATACGGATAAAACCAAATATCATTCAGTTATAAATATTTATTTTAATGATTAATTATTTTAATATCATGTTAATTTATTTATTAATTTTTTTGATTAAATAATTAATTTAAATGATTGTGCAACGTCTACAGAATATTTATTTAAATAACAGAAAAATAAAAAAAATATTTTAGTAATATTAAAAGTAAAATAAATAAATTTATTTACATTTTACCCATTTTTTTGATAAATATAACATGTTAGTGATTTGTGAAATGATTATATTAGAATTCGATTATTTTCATCTTGTGTTCTACGTCCAAATAAATGAATAGTTTCCAAGATTACATTAATGATATTTTACAACTAAAAGTATTTTATTAAATGATTTAAAATTCATGAAAATCCAATATATATACAAATAATTTTTATATAGTTTAAAATTTCAACCACGATCCATTTATTCAGAAAAATTCCATTTATATTAACTATCTTGACCCCAAAATAGTAAAAACATTGTTATCACGTAAATTATTAAAAAGTGTTAACCCATGTTATAACTAATTAATAAGGGAAATAACAATAAATAAAATTTTTAAACATTTATTGGATTAGTATATGTCTTCCCATAATAATAAAAAATTATAATTATATCATTTTTTATCCATTTTACCTCGAAATAAATATATAACATTTTTTTATTTTAAAAAATTCCAAAAGTGCCCCTTCCCTCACTTATAAAAGGGAACATCCTTTTATTTTTTCTTGACACATAAAAATCCTTTTGGTTATGAAAATAATAAGCGAAATATATTCCTTAATTCAATTCCCACATTCGAGAGGCTTTGGTTTCCTTAGAAAACCCTCATAGGAAGGATTTCAATTTAAACCTAAAGAGGTCATCTGAAGAAGATGTATCATTTTCAACCTGGTTTTTTTGTTTAATTTATTCCTCCACATATATAAAATATTATTAATACATGATGAAATAATAACATAAATATCTTCTATATAATGATATTTTATTATTCTAATGTAATAACATATATACATATCCACTTCTGTCAAATCAGAAATGGAACTATCCTTTCTTTTGTTTGACAAACTGCCACCTCATGAACTGATGCAATTCATTTTCTATAATATCCTATCACAAATATTTATAATGAAGTATTTAATAAGGTATCTCTATAAACTACACATTTTCTTAGGTTATGACCATTCTCTCCCTAACTCACGTTATCTCTCACTTTAATGTTATTAAATTCTTTTAAATTCTATATACTTGCCTCTATCACACATACATAGATTATTCAACCTTCCTTTTATGGTGTAATACATGCCTTATAATCATTTCTCAAATAAATTATTTAATAAATCTATTTTGATTTTGATATCAAGAATTATTATGCAACATATTACATTCAATGGGTAATTCGTATTTTTATCCTTATGATTGATTTCATTTTTGAGACACACATAATCATGAACACTTTATGACGGGTGGGCACAAAAATTATTCCAATGCATCGGGAAAAACTTTTTTCTAATGAGACATTATTTATAGGATTTGGGAGTAAACCTAATGCACTATGGGACTTTATCCACCATGTGATGTTGCCTTGGAAATTAGCCTTCATTTATGCTTATGCCATGTATTTTTGTTTCTTCCATATTTAATATGTTTCCATTATCTTATGGAACCATATTTTATATTACGCTCCAAAGTTATTACTCCGAAAATTGTGTTTATAGCAAAGTATATGCTACTTCATATGGGTGAAATGTATGATTTTTTTAAAAAAATCAAACGTATTTCTTCACTGCAGTGGATCCTTTATGGTTTTTATTTTTCCTTTATGATTAATTATTAAAAAAAATTATGAAAATATTTGGGTATAAAAGTTGATTTATTAGGTAATAAATGTTTATTTTGAGTCAAAAGTTTAATTTTGAAAAATTAAAAAAATTTCTAAGTATTAATAAAATAAAACTAATCTTTATTTATTTTTCTATGTCCCTTACCAAGATTTTTGTGCTCATATGACATTTTAAAAAGTTTTCCCAAGGTTTTAACAATACAAAAAAGGCTCATTAGTGATGTTTAAAAACGTAGTTAATTCATTTAACGACGTTTTTGAGAAAACTATACAAAGGATATTTCCCTAACTTATCATCATTTATAATCATTATAAATTTAGGACATTTCTAAACATTTATATTTAGGGAAACCTCATTTAGTAGTAATGTTGGTAGATAAACATTGCTAATTTAATAATGTTTAGCGATGTTTCTAAACATAATTATTTGAGAATTACCTCATTTACCAATATTATTTAGAAATGTAGGTAAATGGTTTTATTAATTTATAATTTTGAGTGGCTAGGTTTATATTTGGGTAGTTTTCAATATCTCCTTCCACTCTCCCAAACTCATCTCTAATTACCATCCCTCTGTACATCCCTCCTTCATTTGATTCCTAGTTCTTATTCATGTCCCTCCCCATACTTGTTTCACTCTCTCAACCTATCCCTCTAGTTCCCCCTTGCTCCATCCTCTACATGCACCCTAACCCTCCTGTCGGTTCCCCAACTCATTCGGTTCCTATCCAGTCACTCTCTTTCCACCCCCTACTCACACCCTATCCGTCCTATTTATCCACATGTGGTAGAAAAATTTCTCTTCCACTAGGTTTCAAAGCAAGGACCTTTCCCTTCCAAAGAAGGTGAATAAACCAACACACCCACTTCTATTTAAAATATTTTGTTGTGCTATATTTTATTTAAAAATATAAATACATTTCATTATTTAAAAAATTAACAACATATAAATGTTTATGTTTTATATTATATATATATATATAATATTAGTAATATATATATATTTATATATTAAAATATATATATATAGTTATATTTTTATATTTTTATATTTTTTATAATATATATATATATATATATTATATGTTTATATTTCATATATATTATATGTATATATTAATATTTGCATAATATTTTTTATATATTTATAAGTTTATATATTTGTGTGTGTATATATACATACGTATAATTATTATTATTATTATTATTATAAATATATAAATAGTCCCATTTTAAAACACTGATAAAAATGTCATTAGAATAGCCACATTTTCTTTAAAACATGACCAAATTTAAAATAAATATTTATTTATATTTATAAATATATGTATATATATGTGTGTGTGTATATATTTATATATATGTGTGTGTGTGTGTGTTTATATATATATATATATATATTTGTATATATATATATGTTTATATATGTGTCTCTACATATATATATATATATCTAAATATATGTTTCTCTGATTAAATATATTTGTTAGTATTTAAAAAATTAATATTATATATATATATATATATATTTCAGTTTTTATTATATATATGTCTATATTAAATATATATGTTTATATATAATATTACATATATGTTTATATTATATATCAGATTATATATGTTTGTATTTTAAATTTTATTTACACATGTTTATATTTCCAATTTTATTTATATATGTTTATATTTTATGTTTATATATATATATATTTATATTATGTTAATATTTTATGTTTATGTATATGTCTATATTATATAATTATATGTTTATATTTTATATATATTATTTTTTTATATTTTATATAAATCATATGTTTATATTAATATATATATATTTACATTATATATATGTTTATATATATGTGTGTGTGTTTGTATATATATATTTATTTATATGTGTTTGTGTATGTATAAATATATATGTGTGTATGTATATATATATATAATCATAATTATATATATATTTATCCATGTTTTAAAATACTCAAAATAACTTTCACCAAAATACCCACATTTTATAAAAAATGACTAAATTTAAAAAATAAATGTATTTTTATAGATTTTTGTATATATAAGTGTGTGTGTGTGTGTTTGTATATATGTTTATATATATGTATCAGTGGTTATATATATTAATATATATATAGTTAAATATATATTTACATCATTGTGGGTAAGCGTGCTATATAAATATAAATTTATAGTGACAATGTCCTAAAAATGAGGCTAAATTACTGACCTTTTTCTAGAAACATCACGAATTTAGATACATTTTATCTGAAGTGTCTCTAATTTATCTATATTTTTAGCTCTCATCGCTAAATTAAAGATGATTTTCAAGAAAACACTAAATTAAAAACCTTTGCAATAAATTTCTCTAAATAAATGACGATTTTCATGAAGCACGAAAATTAGAAATGTTTTTCCTGAAACATCGCAAAATTAGCGTTTTGTTTCATGAAATGTCACTAAATTAGCAATGTTTTTAAGAAACATCACTAAATTAGTGACTTTCATAGGAAATGTGACGAAATTAGAGACACTTTAAAAAACATTGCTAATTTAGTGATGTTTTTCAGGAACTATTGCTCAATTTGTGACCGTTGTTAGAAACATTGCAAAATTTAAAAACTTGCGGTGTTTTTAAAAAATTTCTCTAAAAACATCACTACGTTATTGTTTTTTGAAGTTTAAGTATAAGTACGAATGATGATGAAGACCTAATATTTGAAGGAAAATCTAGGTGCAGTGGGAATAATGCTCACTTAGAGTAATGAGTATCATTATTTAATAGTTTATCCTAATAATCGAAAACTCTTAACCGATAAGATCCTTGGGTATGCAAGGGATCCCATATTTCCTTTTGATGTTCTATGTTTTGGATGGTTGAAATTGGGTCACATTGATTGTTATCAAATCTAATGTACAATTGATTTTTTTAGCACCTAATATTGAAGTGCATGTTTAGGGCTTTTATAGTTGGTATTAGAGTTGGGCTTTAAAATATTTTGAGACTATGATGTTTTCATGAGAGGTTATCTTAATATTAATGAATACCATCATTGGTTTATGAGTTTTAGGATGATCATATATTCAATGTCTTATACATCCCTTTTGGGTTTTCTAGTACTTGGATTTAAATGTGAATAATGATATTTTGGGTGAAATTCTATTGAGTTGAGGAATATTTAACCCATAGGATTAAAATTAATTACTATTTGAGGAATAGTGTCTCTATATTTTAGGTATATTTGTTTAAATTCATTGAAGACGTTTAAGGTTTATACGATCATTGGTATTGTGGTAATTATGGGTTATTACAATTTAGGAATATATGATTTGTCAAATAAATAATTATGGGAGGTAATTGATTTGCTAATTGAGTGATTAATTTTATTTTGAAAGAAGGTCAGTATAATGTTTTTTAACAATATATGATATTATTATATTTCATTTGAGGAATCAATATGGAATCAAATTTTGGAAACATATATGATTTTTATCTAGTTTTATGGTGATACATATTATTTAAGGAAAGGATTAGAATATTTTGGATATAATATTATTATGGAATAATTTTTAATCATTATATGAATTTGGTAAAGACTAATGTTAATTATAGATATATGTTAAACTAATCTATGGAGATACTATTACCAAATTCTCCAAATTTTTGGGTTTTGAATTTGTTTGGGAATATTTTGAATAATTTTATGTTTAGTTATTTATCAAATGATATGAGTTAATCATTCGGTGTTATATTTGATTCATTGGAGATAAATATTTTATTTCATAAAATGATGTATATTTATTTAGGTTATTATCTTTCCTTGTGATACGTTATTTTTGTTTTTGTTAATTTCAAAAGATAGGCAGAATAGATTATTATAAATTTGTGGATTATTAGATCAGTTAGATTATAATTTTTGTAGTGACCCGGCCTTTTCATACATTACTATTACATCATTTCAAAGATAAAAAACATAATAGTATTACACATAGAGGATCCAATGTTTTAATGTCTTAGGCAATCTAGGACCACACATATCAAATACAACATCAAGCACAAGCATTTATTTAATTTCTTCTTCTCTAGATTCTTATTGGCACTTTTCCTATATTTAGTACATGTAGCCACCTGAGGATATACATCAAAAGGGGTGAGCTAGAATCCCAGTAATAGGATTGATAAGAACAATATAGCATGGGGTGAGAATATTCATAACATAGGCAAAAGATCATGAACATGAGAGGAGCATAAATAAAAGACTTGAAATGTGGAAATGCATAAAAATGAAACATCATGTATTAGTCGTTAACTACCACACATAATTGTGAACCAAGCTAGCATCTTGTTCACACATAATTTCATATTTACTAATGAGATTCATCACTTTACCCAATACATTGGAGAACTGTATAATTCCGGGTGCACCCGTCACATTTAAACATTTATATTGCGCTATATAATTCTGGGTGCACCCATCACATCATAACATTATCATTTATCATGCTTGACACAATGAACATAAAAAATAAAATAACATAATGAACCCATGAAAAGGAATGGGTTTTATCTCATAATAACACATTCATAAGCTTTTGGTTCCCAAAAGAAAGAGGGAATACAATACATGTTATAAGAACCGTTCACTTTGAGTGAGAAGTAAAATGGGTGTTCTTAAAAGAAGAGTTCTTTTGGAAAACATTTTTTTAGACATAAAAAACAGTGAAAAAACATGTATATCCCAAAAAAGGAATGGAAATGATGAAAAAATGATCTTGGAGGAGTAACCATATCAAAAATGGAGTGAAAGAGGGAGAACCTGAAGGATGAAAGCTGGGTTCAGGAATTTCCCCTTACCTTGTACCATAATGGTTCCTTCTCCTTAATGTCCTATATACTAAAATTATATTAATTAATTAGAAATCCAGAACCATTTTTAAATTAATATTGTTAATTCTGGTTTCATTATCTCATATTATGTTCTTTTTTATGACTTATAGAGTTTAAAAACATTGTTCGGGGATGTTCGTTTTTATGGTTTTTATTGGGTGGTTCACATGTATTCTTAAATTTATCTTCGGGTAGAACATGGTTAAACATCCAGAAATGTCATTACATGTTATTAGTGATACTACAGAATCTTGAATTATTTTATAATGAATTATATTAGATCCATGTAAGTGAATCTTTAGATAAGAATTAAATGATGATTATTTGGGTTAATTTGAGTGATTTTTCGATCATAATGAACTTGTTTTATTTTATCACTAGAAATATGGTCATAAGTTAGTTCCAGAACATGAAATAGCAGATAATACATATAAAATATTCTTTTTATACCATAAAAATGGTTTCATGACCATATCTGAAGGTAGAAATCGAATAATAAATCATGTCGTTTATGAAGGTGATAAATTTACACCTCACGAACAACGTTCTCTTTAATAAAATAAAAGGAGGGGGGAAAGGGGGTTGGACGATATAATATCCCATTAGAATCATATAATTACAGTATATGTATATAAATGGAGTTAAAATACCATTTGGATGAAGATCGGTTGGGAGAGATAAAGAAATGAACTTGAACATGTATGGAAATTATAGGAGAAGAGGGAGGAAAATTACCTCTTGAATCCTTCTCTTGAGAACCTCCATAAGGGCTTAAGCTTGGTCTTTTGATGAGACCAGAAGCTCTTGGACGTGGGGTAGGGGCTAGGGAAGGTGTTTTGGAAGATTTTATAGAAGGCTTGGATATTGAGAGGTGTGAGGAAATGAGGGTGTGAAGGGTGGCTTTTATAGTGGAGCGGTGAGGGGTTTCCTTAATATAAAATTCATTAGTTTATTATTTCCCAACAAGACAAGTAATAGTGAGTCTTGAATGACCAAGAATAGTAATTCTATAATTTAATCCCGAACCAATTGGTCTTACATCAGCATAACATCGCACATGACCCTATAATTAGCTTATTTAGCTTATTTTGTAAATTACGGTATTTCACTATTCATAAAAATTCAATTATCTCAGAAAAATCCCAAAATTCTACCCAAAAATTTTATGGAAATGTAGAGTCAAAAAATGAAGTCCATTTTTCAAAAATAATTTTCTAAATATTTTTAAATTAATATTTAATTATAATTATAATTTACTTAAAAACCAGTGTTTAAGATTAAAACTGATTTTATAATGCTTTCAAAAATTACGCAGGGTCTTATAAAATTATCTAAAAACTATAAGACATTGATTCAATAATTTATGATTACATTTTAGGGAAATAAATATTATTTTAAATTATATAATTCATTATAATTAATTATTTATGACTTAAAAAATACCAAAACATGTACTAAAGTCAAATTGTTACTTTCTAAGATGTCTAAATTTTATTTTATTATTCATAGGTAATGTTACTCTTATGTTGGATGATTTAATTTTTGTAAGGGTCATATTACTATTCATAAGGGTATGTCACTATTCCTAATGTTACATTACCATTCACCAAAAATTATTTTTGTTTCATTAGAATCCAAAAATCATCTTGAACACAACCGTGTATGTCGGATTTTCAAAATTCCAAACATAGGAGTGAAAAACTTTTGATTAAAGGTCACTAATCACTTAGTAGTTCATTATTTTGTGTTTTCATGTTATTTTATGACATAAATATAAGAAAGTAATTTTCTATTGAAAAACATTGGGTCGTTACATTCTTCCCCCCTTAAGGAATTTCACCCCCAAAATTTCACTTTACACAAACAGGTGACGGTACTTTTCCTTAATTGCATCTTCTGGTTCCCAAGTTTCTTAATCAAACTTATGGTTCCTCCACAACACATTGACAAGATGGGTTGTCTTGTTGCATGGAACCTTATCTCTCCGATCCATAATCTTTACTGGATGCTCCTCATAGGAGAGATCATCATCCAACTGCACCACCTCTGAGTTTAGTACATGTGAGGGGTCTGGTATGTAATTCCTCCGTAGTAATACATGAAACACATCATGAACTTGATCCATATTCGGTGGAAGTGCTGGAAGATAGGCCACGACTCTTATGCGTTCATGGATCTCAAAGGGGCCAATATACATTGGGCTTAGCTTCCCTTTCTTCCCAAATCGTATGACTCTATTCCATGGATATATTCAAAGGAAGACTTTATCACGAACGTCGAACTCAAAGTCCCTTTGAAGGTTGTCAGTATAGCTCTTTTGCTGACTTTAAGAAGCATTGATGTGCTTATGGATGACATGAACCTTCTCTATCATCTCTTGAACATGATCGGGCCCAAGTAGCTTTCTTTCTCCAACTTCATCCCAACAGGTTGGAATTCTGCATCACTTCCCATAAAGAGCTTCATACAGAGCCATCTGAATACTCGAGTGGAAGCTATTGTTGTATGAGAACTCAACCAATGGTTGATGCTGATCCCAACCACCTTTGAATTTAAGATAGCAGGCTCTTAGCATATCTTCAAGTGTTTGAATAGTCCTTTCAGACTAGCCATCAGTTTGGGGGTGATAGGTCGTGCTGAAATTTAATTCATTACTCAAAGCATGTTGAAGGATCCTCCAAAACCTAGATATGAACCTTGGAGAATGGTCAGTGACAATTGAGAGTGTAGCACCATGAAATCTCACCACTTCCTTCACATATATCATTGCAAGTTTTTCAAGCGAGAGGTATTCCCGAATAGCGATAAAATGGGAAGTCTTGGTGAGTCAGTCAACCACTACCCATATCACATTATTTCCATTTGACGTCTTTGGGTGACCCATGAAAAAGTCCATAGTAATGTTTTCCCATTTCCACATGGGTATAGGCAATGGCTGCATCATACCTTTGGACTTTTGTCGCTCACCTTTAACTTGCTGACATACCAAGCACCTTGATATATATTCTGCAATATCCTTCTTCATGTTATCCAACCGGAAGTGTTCTCGGAGATCATGATACATCTTGGTACACCCAGGATGGATAGAGAAAGTTGAGCTATGTTCATTATCTAGTAGCTCCTTCTTTATCCCGGGTGATGGAGGTACAGAAAGCTGCGTTCCAAACCGAATCACAACATCATCGTCGATATGGAACTCTTGCAGCTTCCCATCCTTTACTGAATTCACCCTATTTTATATCTCCACATCATCCCTTTGTGCTTCCTTAATATTCTCCTGGATGGATGGATGCCCAATAATTTGGGCTTGGTAGGATATATCCCATGCCCTTATGATTTCCAAATCCATTCATTGCATATCCAAGAAGATAGGGTCTTTCTCAATCCCCAACATGGATAGAGTAGCAGGTTCTTTTCTTCTTAGAGTATCAGCTACCTTGTTTTCCTTTCTAGGATAACAGTGAATAGATCAATTGTAATCCTTGATTAGCTATAACCATATCCTTTGA
Source organism: Viscum album (assembly GCA_963277665.1). Classification (NCBI taxonomy): domain Eukaryota; kingdom Viridiplantae; phylum Streptophyta; class Magnoliopsida; order Santalales; family Viscaceae; genus Viscum; species Viscum album. Next base: position 2,130,936,991 of record OY728119.1, read on the forward strand.
CGCATGTTGATCTCCTTTTGTGTGAATATATACATTAGGCTCTTGTGGTCGGTGTATATGTCACACTTCTCTCCATAAAGGTAGTGCCGCTAGATTTTCAAGTCAAAAATCACGGCTGCTATCTCTAGATCATGCATCGGGTAGTTCTTCTCATGGATCTTCAACTGTTGTGTGGCATAGGCTATCACATTATCATTTTGCACGATTACACAACCCAATCCCTTCTTTTAAGTATAATTTTATATCACAAAACTTTCTTCACTTTTCGGTAGTGTGAGTACAGGTGTAGTGATCAGCCTTCTCTTTAGCTCCTTGAAGCTTCCCTCACATTCTTCCTCCCAGACATACTTTACCCCTTTCCTCGTTAACTTAGTTAGAGGGATTTACAATCATGAAAATTTTCTCACAAAACATTGGTATTACCCAGCTAATACAGGAAAACTACGGATTTCTGTGACACTAGAGGTCATGGGCCATTCATGAATTTCCTTTTCCTTTAAAGAATCCACAGAAAATCGCTCACATGTGATCACATGTCCCAAGAACATGACTTGATTCATCCAAAATTCACACTTGCTGAACTTGGCGTACAAATTCTCCTTTCTCAATGTCGCCAAAACAAGTCTTAGATGTTTTTCGTGTTCCTCCTTACACTTGGAGTAGGTGAGAATATCATCAATAAACGCTACCACAAATTTGTCGAGGTAATGTCTAAAGACTCTATTCATCAAATCCATGAAGATTGCAGGGGAATTAGTAAGACCAAAGGGCATCACCAAAAACTAAAATTGCCCATACCTTGTATGGAAGGCAGTCTTTTGAATATCTTCCTTCTTCACCATTTCCTGATGATATCCAGAACGAAGATCCATCATTGAGAAGTATTGAGCTCCTCTTAACTGGTCGAACAAGTCATAAATCCTTGGGAGAGGATACTTGTTCTTTATGGTGATCTTGTTGAGTTCCCGCTAATCTATACACAACCGCATGGTTCCATCCTTCATCTTTACAAAGAGCACTGGCGCACCCCAAGGTGATATACTAGGGTATATGAACCCTTTTTCCAGATGCTCTTGCAGCTGCTTCTTTAACTCCTCCATTTTTATAGGAGCAATCCTATAGGGGCACATTGATATAGAAGTAGCACTGGGTATGAGTTCAATTAATAACTCTACCTCACGATCCGGGGGAATTCCAGGTAACTCTTTGGGAAATACATCGCTGTATTCCCTCACAATGGGCATTTTCTCAAGGTCGAAACTTTCCTTCGACTCAACCATTTGGGAGAGGTTTGATCCTTCATAGGGAATCAACACCCACACCATTGAAGAATTTTTCAAAGGATATTCATGATCTTCCTTGCATTTGTAGAGGAGAATAGGATGGTTCGTAATATGAAAAGATATTTCCTTTTCCCGATAGTTGATATGTGCTCCATATAACGGGAGCCAGTCCATTCCCATTATAGAGTCTAATTCCACCAAGGGATGTATTACGAGATTTTCCTGATGAATCTTCCCACATATGCTAATAGGAGAAGAGTCAAACACTTGGGTTGCAATGATTGAACCACTCTGTGTTTTTAAAGATATCTCTACTTAAAGGTTTCAGAGCTTCAATTCTATAGTTCTATAAAACATGCAAGATATAAAGGAATGCGTAGAACCATAATCAAATAATACTTTTTCCATTCATGAGTGAATAGGATGTGTACCTTGTACGAATTCATTATCATGGTCCACCTCCACAGTAGTGATGGCATAAGCCTTCCCTTGTTCCATTGGATTTGGTTGCTGCTAACACTGATTACCCTCGAGAACGTGAGGTTTGGTGCACTAGTTTTCATAGTTCCCTAGATCCCTAAAGTTGTAGCATTGAACCATGAGTGGTTCTCTCCTTTCATCAGCTACATTCTCCTTCCTTTTCATGTCTTTTCTACACTCTTGAGAATGGTGTCCTTCTTTCCCACACTTGAAGCATTTCCCCGTCCCTTTGAGGCAGTTCCAATTGTGCAACTTCCCAACTTTTTGGCATGTGGATTGTTGATTTTTCTTCCAACCTTTGTCATTAAATCCACCAGCTTGAAACTCCATATTTCTTTTCTTATCACCAAAGCCATGTGACCATTATCCAAACTCCATCTCCACTTTGAGATCACACCGAACAACTTCTTCATAACTCCCAAAGTCTCGAATTGCAAGATCCTTTTTAAGGTGTGGTTTTAATCCACTAAAGAATATATAAATTTTTCTATCATTGTTGATAACAAAACCCAAAGAATACATTGTGAGCCTTTTGAAATTCGCTTTATAGGTTGTGATAGATTCTCCTTATTTTTTCTTGAGCTCTATAAATTTTCTCTCCATATTCATGCGAAGAGTTCATGGGAAATACTTGTTAAGAAACATTATCTTAAAGTCTTACCATTCAATCTCTTCAATATCCTCCCTTGGCTAGGTGTTCTTAATAAAATCCCACCATTGATCAGCTTATCCATCTAGACGATAAACAGCTAGAGTCACATTCTCCATTTCAGAATAGTGAAGCACAGAAAAGTTCTTCTCCATGGAGTTGACCCACTGTTTCGAAACTAGTGTATCGGAAGATCCACAAAACATCAGTGGTCGTTTCCACCTAAAACATTCGAGGGCTAGTTTATCCCTCTTTGGTGAAGTAGGTCATTCCCCATTATTATGGTTATTGTTCATAACATGAGATAATTGGGTAAGCATCACCATGAAGTTTTAAACTCCACCTCCCAAATCATTGGGGATGTCGTTCGAGAAATCATTGCATTGGCCCTCGCATGAGTTATTGGCCTGATTTCTCATGGTCCCCACAATTTTCTAAAATAGAAAAGGGTAGAAAAAAACATTAGTAAACAAGTCATGAATATCTTATTCATTTAATGAATTTATACCAAAAACATAACATATGGGATCCCAAAGTCAATATTCTTGTGTGCATATTTGTACTTAGTCTCATGCTGTAGGTTTTCCCTAGGGTTGACTAATCCTAATTCCCAAGTTAACTAAACCTTGCCTCTGATACCAAATATAGCGACCTGGCCTTTTCTTACATTACTATTACATCATTTAAATGATAAAAAACATAATAGTATTACACATAGAGGATCCAATGGTTTAGTGTCTTGGGGAAACTAGGACCATACATATCAAATACAACATCAAGCATAAACATTTATTTAATTTCTTCTTCTCTAGATTCTTATTGGCACTTGTCCTCTCCTTAGTACATGTATCCACATGAGGATATGAATCAAAAGGGGTGATCTAGAGGCCCAGTAAGAGGATAGATAAGAACAATATAGCATGGGGTGAGCATTGTCATAACATAGGAAAAATATCATGAACTTGAGAGGAGCATAAATAAAAGACTTGAAATGTGGCAATGCATAAAAATGAAACATCATGTCTTAGTGGTTAACTACCACACATACTTATGAACCAAGATAGAATCATGTTCACACATTATTTCACATTTACTCATGAGATTCACCACTTTACCCAATGCATTGGTGCTCTGTATAATTCCGGGCGCACCCGTCACATTTAAAAATTTATATTGCACTATATAATTCCGGGTGCACCCGTCACATCATAACATTATCATTTATCATGCTTGACACAATGAACATATAACATAAATTTACATAATGAAAACATGAAATGGAATGGGTTTCATCTCATACTAACACATTCATAAGCTTTGGGTTCCCAAAATAAATAGGGAATAAAATAAATGTTACAAGAACCCTTCACTTTGAGTGAGAAGTAAAAGGGGTGTTCTTAAAAGTAGGGTTCTTTTGGAAAAAATTTTGTTGGACATAAAAACCAGGGAAAAACAGGTATATCCCAAAAAAGAAAACTCAATGATGAACAAATGATATTTTTGGAGTAACCATATCAAAAATGGAGTGTAAGAGGGAGAACCCGAAGGATGAAAGTTGGGTTTGATAATTTCCCCTTACCTTGTACCCGAATACTTCCTTCTCCTTAATGTCTGGTATGATGACATTATATTCATTAATTATAAATAGATAACCATGTGTAAATTAATTGGGTTCATTCTGGTTTCATTATGTCATATTATGTTCTTTTTGATGACTTATAGAGCGTAAAAACATTGTTCGGGGATCTTCATTTTTATGATTTTTCTTGTGTTGTTCAATTGTATTCTTAAATTGAAGTTAGGGTAGAACATGGGTAAACATCCAGAAATGATATTACATGTTATTAGTTATATTAAGGGATCTTGAATGATTTTATAATGAATTATATTATATCAATGTCGGTGAATCATTAGATAAGAATTAAATGTTGATTATTTGGGTTAATTTGAGTGATTTTTCTATCATAATGAACTTGTTTTAATTTATCACTAGAAATATGGTCATAAGTTAGCTCTAGAACATGAAATAGGATATAATACATATAAAATATTCTGGTTCTACCATAAAAATGGTTTCATGACAATATATCAAGGTATGAATGGAAGAAGAAATCATGTCGTTCTTGAATGTGATAAATTAACACCTCACAAACAACGTTTTCTTTAACAAAATAATACGAAGAGGGAAAAGGGGATGGATGATGTAATATCCCATTATAATCATATAATTACATTATATGTATAATAATGGAGTTAAAATATCATTTGGATGAATATATTTGGGGAGTGATCAAGAAATGAAATTGATGTTGAAAGGAAATTAAAGGAGAAGAGGGAGGGAAATTACCTCTCGAATCCTTCTCTTGAGAATCTCATTAAGGGCCTAAGAGAGGACTTTTGATGAGACTAGAAGCTACTGGACGTGGGGGAGGGTATAGGGAATGTGTTTGGGCAGAGTTTAGTGAAGGATTCGAGCTTGAGAGGTGTGTGGAAATGAGGGTGTGAAGGGTGGCTTTTATAGTGGAGGGAAGAGGGGTTTCCTTAATATAAAATTCATTAGTTTATTATTTCCCAAAAGACAAGGAATAGTGATTCTTGACCGACCAAGAATAGTAATTTTATAATGTAATCCCGAACCAAGTGGGCTTACATCAGTAGAACATCACACATGACCCTATAATTAGCTTATTTAGCTTATTTTGTAAATTATGGTATTTCACTATTCATCAAAAATTCAAGTATCTCAGAAAAATCCCAAAAATTTACCCCAACCATTTTTATATGTGTAGAATCAAAAAATGAATACCATTTTTCAAAAATAATTTTGTAATTATTATAAATTTAATATTTAATTAAAATCATAATTTACTTAAAAAACAGTTTTTAAGATTAAAACTGATTTTATAGTGCTTTAAAAAATTACGTAGGGTCTTATAAAATTATCGAAAAACTATATGACATTGATTAAATAATTTATTAATACATTATAGGGAAATAAATATTATTTTAAATTAATTAATTATTTATAATTAATTATTTATGACTTACAAAATACAAAAATGTTTACTAAAGTAAAATTGGCACTTTCTAAGATGTCTAAATTTTATTTTATTATACATCTGTAATGTTACTCTTATGTTGGAAGATTTACTATTCATAAGGGTCATAATACTATTCATAAGGGTATGTTACTATTCCTAAGGGTATGTTACTGTTCACCAAAAATTATTTTTGTTTCCCTAGACTCCGAAAATCATCTTGAACACAACCGTGTATGTCAATTTTTCAAAATTCCAAACATAAGAGTGACAAACTAATTTTAATGGTCACCTATCACGTAGTAGTTCATTATTTTTTGTTTTCATGTTATTTTATGACATAAATATAAGAAGGTAATTTTCCATTGAAAAACATTGGGTCGTTAAAATTTTAGTTCTTTAAGAATAATAAAATTCATCTTGAATACTTAGCTTTTGAAAAAAAATGAGAGATTTTGGTGGAAATTGATTAATGGATGAAATTCTGTTTTCCAAGTAATTTTGGTTTCTTAATGTTATTTGTCTATATGGTAATTGAATTCATCAACTCTCAAAAAATGATATTGAAACATGTAATTTATCCTATTACTTTCATTTCTAGTTAATTGATGGTCTTTTGAAAACCTTATTGGTTTATGGTTTTTTAGTTATTAACTTTATCACGATATTTTATGTTCTTATGTTATAATTTCTCTGTCATTATACATAATTATTTAAAAATTTATATCTCCTATATAACCATATTTTATCTTCCCACTAATTTTATACTATTTGGAACCATATTATGGGTTATCCTATATAATCTTCATACTTCCCTTTTCTATCATTTGTGAATGAAGTTTTATTAACCATTTTTAAGATGTGATATTTTAAAAAAGATATTTTCAAATTTTAATCCCTTAATTACTAATATCAAGTTAAAATTGTGAGGACACAATATATTAAGGGGGGGAATTTAACACCATGAAATTTTTAAAAATAAAACTATGTTCAATAGTGTATACAAGATGCAACATCAATCCTATATGAATTGTGAAATATTAATGTATAAATATGATCATTATTACCTAGAAATTGAATTTTAAGGTGTGAATATGATTAAATGATTTATGATAATAGTAGTGTATGTAGTAATACCATACAACAATGTAAAAAACTTAAGACTAATAGAAAAATCAACTATAGGACATATATATATATAAATGATTAATGTCACATGTGTCTAAGAAAGCATCCAAACAAGTCACAAAGCTTGAATAAAAAATAGAAACCATGTTACTAAAAAGTAAATAAAATATAGTAGCATCGTAAGAGTCATCTTGGTCATATTCTCCCCAGCTCCATAAAAATCAAGTACCTAAAGTAGAAGGGGACATTCTCTTATCTAGACATGCAACCATATAATTGGTTTAGGTTCAAAATCGTCACCCAAACAAGGCGTGAGACGAATCCGAGATGGAAAACAGAAAAATATCCATTAAAAACAATCCGTGAATATATGTAGAAGGCAACATGCTGAAATGAAGAAACAACTAGAAAGTACTCAATAGTAAACAATCCTATATTTTCCATTTACATTAATTTATGTTATTAATTATTCAAACCATTGAATAATTTAACCTCGTGATGTAGAAAAATTCTATATCCCCCAGTACAAGAATAAAATGAAGTAGTCTCAAAATACTTGCTAATGATAAAGCAAGACCATGTCCAAGGTTTTTTTGGCATCTCTAAATCGTCACAATCATACATTCATTTCAGAACAACCCTCTAGGAATGTCCTCAAAGCCTAAACCCGTTTTTTAACATATGATCATTTTAATAATTTTAACGACCCTCTGGGAAATATCACATAGTCTAACCAATTTGGTATCCAAAATCACTAATCAAATACAAAATACCACTTGGGTAGCGATCACGGTCAATACCCCTAGGTCTGCATAGCAACAATAAAGTATATTGACCCTCTGGAAGCTCTCAGAGTCATTTCCCTATGGTCTAAAATTTATTTAATGACGACCTTATGGGTAGCTCTCATAGTCTAACCCCTCTAGTCAATAACCCATGGAATCTCTCGTAATTAATAAATATAGTCAATTATAAATTATTAGTATTTAATAATTCCATTTGTAGTAATTTCATTTTATTCATCAAGAATATTTTTTCTTCAAATATGGGATTTATTTATTTTTCTGAGTCAATATTATAATTCATATATTGAAATTCTAGGATTTTTTTGGTAAAAATTATATTATTTTTGAAATTAGAATATCAAAATTTCCCTACGGTGAAATGTTTATATTGTGCTGAAATGTTTGATTCTTCAATGAAAAGTGAAAACCTAGCTCTTTTTTTTGAAAACCGTTTTTTTATTCTGAAGTGTCTACAATGTAGTATTCTATTTAGAATTATTTGTAATATTTAATTTGTTCATTTTATTATTTATAATCCAATTACAGTCTTTGGTATTAATGATATGCTTTAATTAGTTATAAACACATTTTCTTACTTTAGATTCATTTTTCTAAAAAACTGCTTTTAGTCATATTTTATGGGATTAATTTTTAATAAAATTATAAAAATTCTGTGAATTGAATATTGAAAAATGAATTACATATATGGAATCAAGAGATATTAAATAAGACCCTTTTTTTATTCATTGCAAATAGAACCCATAGTAAATAATTTTTTATATAGTAAGGGTAAATCTTGAAATTATGGCTAAAAATAATATGATAATGACTGAAAATTGACCATAATACTTAGTTTTAACCTATTGGATTTGTGGAGTTCAACCATTTACATATAATTCCCAAATAAATTTCCACTTGGTTCCATATTAATTATATTTTTAACTTTATAATATTTAATTAAAATAAAAAGAAAAAATAGTCACGTTCTTGCTTGAAAAATAAAAAAAAATTTACTAAGAAAAAAAATTATATTCAGTTATAAAATTTAATTTTAAATATAAATTATTTTTATCATGATAAATGTTTTATAATTTTTATTGATGAAATAAATACCTTAAATTCTTGCGCAACACTGAAAAAACTTTTATTTAATTAATATAAAAAAAATGTATAAATAATATTAAAAGTAATATAAATTGAATGAATTGTTGTGTTAGATGATGTTTTGCGATATTTTAAATATTTTAGTTATCTATAAATGTATTATATTCTAATTCCATTTTTTTATTATTTTATTCAATGTATAATTAAATTAATAGTTTCAAAAATTGCATTAATGATGTTTTATAATAAATAATATTTTATTAAATGATCCAAAAATTTTAAAATACTATATTCATCAAATTTATTAGGATATTGTTTAAAAAATGAACCATAGACAATTTATTTTACTATATTATTACTAAATTAATATATTTACCTGTAATGTATAAAATTTTTTTTATCATAATATTGAAAAAAAAGTTTACACGAGTTAAAACCAAAAGATTAGGGTAAAGAATCAAATAAACTTTCCCAAATTTTATTGTATTAGAAACTTTATACCTATTATCATCCAATTTTAAAATTATATTAGTATAAATCCACTTTTCCTTGAAAAATTTTTATATTAATTTTATATTTTAAGAAATTCTTAAAAAGTGATCCTCCCCTCACTTATAAAAGGGAACCTCCTCTTCTCTTTTAAAAAAAACATTTTAATAGTAAAATACCTACCAAATACCATTCTTTATAACATTTCCATGTCCTATAGTCCTTTTTTATTATAAAACCCTCATATGAAGGATTTTTCTATAATCCTAAAGAAGTTGTCTGAAGAAAAGGCATCGTTCTTCACTGAGCATTTTGCTTTTTTCATCCACCTCCTTAAAATATTATTCAAACATGATGAAATAATAACATCATTATACCCTATATTATTATATGTTATTATGTTTATTTAATATCCTACATCCATCTTCTCTTCCATAAAATGGGAAATGAAACCAACATTCTTTTGTATCTCAGATTACTACCTCGTGAACTAATGTAATTAATTTTCCATAATCACCTCTAAAGACTCATTATGATGGAGAAATTAAGGTATATATATATGAAATTGATGACATATTTATCATTTTTTAAATGTAATATATCTTTTTTTTCTTAATTTTCCACCTATTGAATAATTCTAATGTCCATTATGTGTACATGGGGATTACCGCCTCCATGAAGTGATGTGATTTATTTTTCATAATCAAATCACATATTGTCTATATAGAGGTGTATTCTTAAGAAAATATTTTATATTTATGATATAATTATCATTTAGTGTAATTATTAAATAAAAATTACATTCTTTCTATAATGTTATTTGAAAAATTGCAATGTTACTCATGCGTACATAGGACCTACATTCTATATGATTGTACCACAGTTAATCTTTAATAACCATATATCTTGGGTGGTTTTAAAATTATAATTTATATATAAAAATGAAAATTATTTTTGATATTATTATTCTTGAGATTATGGAATAATGACCACATTGACTCCCCAAATCCGTTTTGGATATATGAGCCAGATATCATCAAAACATTCGACATGAACCTAAATGAATAAGTAATTTAATGTAACATGAAAATAAATTAAATAAAGTGGATGAAAAAATTTTAAAATAATACTAATAAATTAAATAATTATCAAATGACTATTATCAAGGAATACAAAAAAACCCATGTGATGAATCTAGCTCAAGCTAAGAGATTTTATTTTAAAAAACGACATATTTTAAAGGTCCCCTTCCAACTCTTTTCCTTGCATGTCCTTGTTCTTCTAAATGTTTAATAATTTTTTTTTATTAAATTAATTATAGAGGTCAGTTTTACCATATTTAATTTTAATCATAATCTATTAAAAAATAAATCTTTTAAGGTTTTATTTTAGTCCCCCATTACTTTAAAAACCTTGTTTTAAATATATTGAAAATTTATTTTCCACATATTTTGTTTCAATGTCCAAATTATTAAATTTATTCATTAATTAATTTATATGAACATAAATGAATTATAATTTAAATGATATGTGACATTCTATTTCATTCAATAAAATTCAAAAGTATTCCATTTATGTATTTTATATAGTATGTTTTGACATTATTTAAAAAAGAAAAAATGAGTGTTTTATTTTAACATATATAATATCAATAGTCTCTTCCCACCAAGAATAAAAATTATTTTAGAAAATATTCCATATTTTTGTCAAAGAAAAATATTTTTTCCTTTTTATTTATGTATTTTCATAAAGGGTTTAAATAGACGGGATATTTTGATATCTAGATATGTTTTTCTTATTTGTGTTAGAGATCTCTCTTAACCACGTTTTTCATCAGGTTTTGAACATTATCTCTCTAACTCGCATTCTCTATATCTATAATGTTATTTAATTATTCTAAATTATATATATATATATATATATATATATTTCTCTCAAATATATAACTAACTTATTATCCATTCCTTTGTTTGGGGAAAAAATCAATATAATCATTTTTAAAATTTCTTCTTTATGAAATCTATTTTGACTATGATATGAGTCAATATTATAAAACCAATTTATTCCAATGTGTAATTATTTTTTAAATGGATTATGATGGATTTAATTTTTATTTCACACATAATCATGAACTTGTTAGGATGCGTTTTATCATATATTAATCCAAAGTAATAGGAAATGTTTTTTCTCTAGTAACATTATTTATAGAATTAGGGAGTACACAAAATAAAATATGGGACTCCTTCCACCATGTGATGTTGTCTTGGAAGTTATAATTGACTTATTTTTATGTCATGTTTTTTGTTACTCCCATTTTTCCTTTGATTCCATGACATTATGATACCATTTTCATTATGTTTCACTCCGTTGTGATTACTCATGTGTTTATGTTTAATAGAAAGTATATGATACTTAGTAAGGGTGAAATATATAATTTTTATGAATGTTTTAATAAGTTCTTCATGATTGAATAGGATTATTTATGAGTTTTAGTTTTTCATTAATTATTTATTTTTAAATGTATTATGAAAACCATTGGCTAGAAAATTTTATTTCTTGAGTAATAAAATGTTTATTTTAAGCCCAAAGATTTATTTTTTAAAATTATAATAATTTTTTAGTATTCATGAACTAAGAAGATTATTTCATTATTTTTCTACATCCATTACTAATGTTTTTATGATCATCCTAGGTTTTAAAATGTTTTTCATAGGTTATTAAGGAAGATTTTGAATAATGATTGAAACATAATATGGGGAAAAAACCTGGAATTTTGGGAATAATGATCACTTAAATTCTTGGATATCATTATGTTGAATTTTTTACCGATTCTAAAAACCTGTATACCTAAAACAACCTTGGGTAATTATGTGATCTCATGTTTCAATTTTTTGTTTTATGTTTTAGATGGTTTAAATTGGGTCACATTGATTATACTCAAAGCTCTAAATTTAATGATGATGTTTTTTGGCACCATATTTATATGTCTGGGTTTAGGGATATTGAAATTCATTGTCATAAGGTATTAAAAAAAGAAACTTCATAAAAAACGACATGTATATGAGATGGAATAAATTAAGTCCATAGGGAAGGGAAATATCAAACTCAACCCTATTATTTTTTGATTATCCCCTATTTATATTTTTTCTCTCTCAAAATGATTCTTTTAAGTCCCTTCAAAATAACTTTTTAATTTCATACTTATTTTTCTGAGGATATATTAATATATATATTATGAAATCATAGAGATGAATACTAGGACACCCTTATGATTTTTATTTAATGAAATTTCTCAAAAACAGTCTTAAGCTATTCTTATATTTATTCGTATTCTCTCTAAGAAGTATTATCTCAAATTTATTAATACCTCTCTTTCATGACCAAAATTATGTGTTCCCTTCATATTTTTGGAATTTACATGCTCATTATTTTACATATGATTTATAACACCATTGTGGAATGTATCATTTTCTCATTATTATATATCATGGTTATTATTGATACATATTTTCAATACCATGTGGAATGAATGATTATAAAAATATTATATTGTTATGGGTGGGATAAAAATTTTATTTCCCTCCAAATAATTGAATAATGTGATATATCTCCTTATATTATAAGTATTATGTGTGGAATTGATGCTAGATTTGTATATGTTTTATGAATCCATGGATTGTACCCATTTTTCAGGTGTGAACACGATGCTAGATTTGTTCATAATTTATATGACTGATTTGAACACAATGTTATGTTATTTCAGCATTATCTTTATACTATATTCCATCCTTCTTTCAAATTTTTCTCTCAGGATTATAATTATGATCCTTTTCATATGATATGATGATTATTATTATTCTCACCCATATACCATTTTATATTTTTTCAGGTTCCCTCCCTTTAATTAATCTTATTAAATGAATTTTATATCACCCTTTCTTTTGTGTATATCCTCAAATTTTTTGTTATACTAAGGAGAAGTGAAATATTTTATGAGGAATAACAAAAAATATTTGATTTATTTTTAATTTTTATTATTTACTCATGACGTATGAATATAATTTTAAAAAGATACTAAAACTCTACACATGTGAATAAGTTAATTATCTATTATTTATTGACCCATGTTTTTTCTAAACTTTTATATTTCAGAAAAATTGTGGGAACTAGGAGAAACTAGACTAACAACTCATGTGCTATACAATGAAATTATTATCTGAATGACACTCCCATTTCAATAGGGTTAGAGTTCAAAACGTCATGGTGGTACTTAATCACTTATCCCAGGTTATAAATAATAACCTGAACCATGCGGAACGTCCTTTTTCAACAAATAAGAAGAAAATATACATTGAAACTTTCATGTTCCAATGAACACCGGCATTTAGTGGATCTTCTGATTCACTTATTGCAAAATAACGAGTCAACACTATGGAAATGACCTTTTATAAGCTTTTATATTATTATTAGTAGAAATTTACTCAATTTTACTATCTATTAGAAGGATAAGTTGATCAATAGTGCTCTCAGATCAAGAATATAAAGACAATGGATGATTTGGAGTCATTTAAGTGGCAATAATTTAATAATTTTTGGATTAAAAATCATTTTCTACAAACTCTTCATACCAATATGAATAATTGTTTTTGTTATTTTAATCAAAAGAATAGGAAATATTCCATAACTTAAGAAGTGAATTTCATAAGGATTAAAAGACATTCCTTGGGTATTATTATCAATAATTATATAAAAATTGATAGATTCATTATTGGTTTAAATCCATATCTTTAAAAATCTAGACCTATTAGAGACTTTTGGAGTTATGAATAAGTATTTTTGTGTGATATAAAATTAGTTATGGAGTTTACAGAATGTTCCCAGAGACATTGAGATAATAAATGGGGTATGTAGTTTTATGTTATATGGTCAATTGATTAATAAGGAAAGAATATCTAACTAATCACATGTCAATGATGTATAAATTATATGTTCCATGGATATTTCCTTAAATGAATTATGAGATACAACATGTGTGGGAGAGAGGGAAATCATGCTTGTTAGTATAAAAAATATACGAAGAAGTGGATAGATATATTTGAGTAAAGAAAGGCACCAACCAATGCACCACTTATGGTCTAATGCTTTTACTGTAATTAACATTAGCACTATATAATCCTACATTGCAAACCAATATTTCTAAAGAGAAATAAATGATTGAAACCAAAAAAGACAAGGGATCTGGGAAAATATTACACCATTACCATCACCAAGGTGTGTTGGTATTGGTTCCCATTAAAATAATACTTTATAATTTTGAATACCTATATAAATATTAATAAATATATTAGCATATGGACATTTTTATTCTGTTTGACATTTAATGTGATAATGTTCTAAGTGTTTTTTTGCATTTAATGCTCATAAAAGTTCCCCATTATAATTAGAACATTGAATAGGATATTCTTAAATACATGTTATATGTAAGAATAAAATCAACTGACTAGACACAGATGATATGTCTTATAAGATGTAGGGATCTCATAATTCATTGATATTTCTTATCATGTGGTTCTCCCTTAGGAAATATCCAAATATCAGGTTATGAGAATATACCATAACAAATTAATTTAACATTTTTTACATGTCATTAGATATTCCTATCCGTAGATGTGTATATTAATTCTTATAATTTAGATTTTTATTAGATCATCTCATTTTTTGGACAATTATATATATTAATAAAAACTACGATGATATATTCTCATTACAATGTAGGATATATAGGGCGAGTCATTCGTGGCATGTTGTTAATGAATAATTCTAGAATGGATTTCTCCCTTCTAAGTTAATTAATGATGATATCTTAGGCTCGTTCTTGGAATAGAACTGCATGATGAATTCTATGTACATGGTGGTTTTATTATAATTTTTATGTTAGGATTGTAAATGAAATCTATTTCAGGAATATAGTTTTATGAAACACACAATGAAACTTACATGAATATATAACAAGACAAATAGATTGTATTACACAGTGAGAATTAGTAAGATTTTATTGTCATTGTGACATTTAACTTATTTCTCTATGGGTTTCTATATGTGTTGATCAATGATAATCTTGGAATTTAGTTCAGTTAACTTAAGGCCACTAAGTAGGATGCCTAAAGGGTCACACACTAAGTGCGTCTAGAACCTCTATTGAATTCAATTTTAATTTATTATTAAAATAAATTTCACTCTTAAGTTTCATGGAATAATAATTGTCTAGGTTATTTTGATTAAAAATATTTAGTCAAAAGTTATTCGGGAGAATATATTTGTGAGTTGAATATTAAATAAATCTTTATTCAAATGTTAGGATAATATAATATTGATTTATTCATTGAATGACTAATATAGTGATGTTTATTTATTTAAATATATAGTCATTATTGAAGGATTGAAAAATGGTGAGGAGGAATGATGGATTCAGTTATGGTTTGAGTTTGAATGATATATTTAATGTCATTTATGTAAATATTAATTAATATATTTAAGAAATGATATTAAAATTATCCATGATTTTTTCACATTTTAAGGAAATAAAAGTAGTAATAATATTAATAAAAAAAATAATAATAATCTATTGTTTAGGTTTCTCTAAGAATTAATAGCATGGATAATGGCCTATGTGTATTAACCAATTATCTAACCTAGTTATACACACATGCTTTTATCATTTCTAGGGTTAAATATTTTTGTAAGAAATTGATCCTCCTATGAGAATTCTCTCAACCCTAGAGGGAACTTCCAATATAATACTCTCAATAATTGAATAATTTAATTTTTACCCTCTTAATCATGTACCTTGTAGAACTATAAGAAATTTCCTGAATCTTTAATGGAATTATTATTGCGATCAATGGTGAACAACATAACTGGTGATAATCATTTTCACTAGTACCCAGTGATTCTATGATGATGTTTTTAGGTTTATGAAGCATGTGTGGATACCTCTATATGGATACTACATATGGATCCTTCAACGCATAGATATTATGACAATAATAGGTCAAATGATTTGATAATAATGAATGAATTAAAACATGGAATAATTCTTAATTATATAAATTTAATATAAATTATATATGGAAGTTCCACTCTTTAAATAATATAGGGTTTCATTCTTTATGTTTTGAGGATTTATATGAATAATATTATAGAAATATATTATTATGTATGTGCCCTACTACATCAACTATGCCCTAGAACCTTTACAGTAGAGCAAGAAAATAAATTCATATAAGGTACACTTACTATTCACTCAAGAATGAAAAGAGTTATATTTGATTTTGGTTTTACACATTGCATTAAATACAAAAAAAATTCTTGAACTATTGAATCTCCTCTATAACGACCCATACTTTACATACATTGTTAATACTTCAAAATTGAAGCACTCTTATTACAACATATGAAACAACCACAAAGGACCGTATAGGTATAGTGTCTTTAGAAACTGGGAAACATAAACAACTGGTTCATAAATTTTCTACAGTGTCTCCCATTTATTTCATCATATCTACGGTCCCTTTTAGCATATTCTACTTAATATCCATCTTCCTGACCTGGGGAAAAGAAAACATACAAAAAGGGTGAGCTCAATTGCTCAGCAAGGGAAAGTAAAGGAAATAAAAATCATATCATATCTTTTTGAAAATCATAACCTGCAAAAGCGATCATAATATCTTAACATGGAATAAATCATAGAAGTGAAAATGAGATCCCCATAATCATAACATAAAACTTGAAACTTTTTGGCATGCACACATAATCATGGAAATTCATTTCTTGTTAGTCATGACTCATTGCCAAGACTATCTTAGCGGACAAAGTCCATTTCTGAACCAAGTTCACTCCTCGTTTCAGTCATGTATCACTGAACCGAAATAGCCTTCTATTCCAGACATGTCTATCTCATGAGATATAAATATTTACCCAATGAATTGGAGGGAGATATAGGTCCCACCCATCTTATAATGAATCCTTTCCTATGTGTTCCACATAATCATAAATCATACATCATCGCATAACACATGTAACAAAAATGGGATTCTTGAAACATCATGACATCATAAAACAAATCATATAAGGTAAATGACTTCATACAAATAATTTCCTCAAAACATAATCAAATCAATGTAATAATAGGGATAAAAACAGAACCCTATATTATCTTAGATGGAAAATAATTTTGATAAAACATTTAAACTCCATTCTTGAGGAAAATATCCTTTCTACTTCAAAAACACTTTTCTATTCTTAAAATGTCATACAATTATAAACTAAAAGAAGTTGATTAAAAATAAACTTGAAAACTTATAAAGTAAGATTCTTGGAAATAATGTTTTAAAAATCCATTCTTGCCGTATAAGTTAAAAAACATTCTTTGTACTTTTGTCGGAAAAGTCAAAAAGTACCTCGTACGAAAAACGACAAAAGATTCCTTTAATATCTTTTACTAAAAACTCACAGAAGGGTAAAATTGGATATAAAATATTGTAGAAGGATGGAAATAATATTACATATTTAGGGAACATGGATGTGGATGATAAAATACACCCCAGTAATTACCAATGTAAAAAAATCTCGGATAAAAGTGAGATTGTGATATTTCCCTTACCTTAGGTCCGATTTGATTTGTACGTGTCTGAAGCTCCTGTATAATGGTTTAAATAATGTTATTGACTTATTCCAGAATCTTACATATTGATATGATATCATATATGGTCATATTCTTAGCTTCTTATTAGTAATATTTCATTGTTACTTGTTACTCGGGTCTTTATTGCCTTTTGTTCTTATGCGAATTTTGCCGAATAAATTCGTATTCTTCTTTTAAGGTTATAGATACCTTATATACAGAATGGTATTAGTGTAACATATATCATATTTATTCATTCAATTCATTTATATAATTACTATGTAATGATGATCATGTAGAACGAGTCGCATCACATCGTGGAGACGGTATTCCGTACGTACGCACGAGCGACGATATTGTTCCCATGATCGTGGAATTGTATTTAAGTGTATTTATACTATTTCAGTATCAATATCACTTTAAAATAATCATATATAGTTACTCATTACACCATTATACCCATCCTTGTAAGGTGATGGTGGAAAATAGAGTACACCACGGCGTGGAGACGGTATTCCGTACGTACGCACGCGCGGTGATTTCATTTTTCCGTAGGATGGATAGAAGGTGAATTAGGGTTGTTTCATATTTATAATAACATATCATTATGTAAGTAATACTGATGTTATTACTTTATCATGAAACAACTAAAGAAGAAGAAGTTGAAGAAGAAAGAAATTGAAAAGATCGGTAATGGATATTACCTCTTCTTTGAAACGCCTCTTTGAATCCTCCACTTAGGGAACTAAGATTGGTCTTTGAAGAAGACTAGGACCTCTAGGATTATTCTAGGGAAGTGTAGAAGGTATTTTGTCAGGGGTTGGCCGAGATTGAGTGATCAAATTGGTGTGAGGAGGAGGGGGAGGAGGTGCCCTTTTATAAGGGAGGAGAGGGGCACCTTAGGAATACCTCAAAATATTATTTTATATTAAAGTCAAAATCGGTTAATAATGGTTCCAAAGGGTATTATTTCTAAGGTAAAGTGGGGATGGGTAGAAATCATATCAACCAATAAGATTTAGACAAGTTTAGGTTTTTATTTTAACCTTATCAATTAGATTTAACTCTAAGTTAAATAATTTAACTTTTACCGTGACTTTTTGTTTTCTTACACTATATGGTTAATACACTTACTATAACATTCCAAACGAACCCCAAGTTGTTTATTATTAATATATATATATCCGTATCTAAGTCATTTTGCCAAACCTTAGATTTTTAGGAATAAAATAACAATTAATAATATAATATTTGATTTAAAAACTATTTTGTGTCAATTTTACACTATTTGATATATGATTTTTGTGAAAGTCATAACAGAATTATATGTTTTAAACAAGTTGATTAAATCAACACTAAGATATCATAGTAACCTTGAAAATTAGTGGAATTCATAAAAAGTCTCAAATTACATTTATTAGAGCATTTATAACATCAATTATGTTAACATTTCCTTAAAAGGGTAATTACTGCATCATCGTTGTGTCATAAATAAATTAATTTATTTAAAGTCTAAAAATTATAAATAAAATATCATTATGTAGTAAATATTTTTAGCTTTCTAATTAATATTTATAGTCGAATTTATCTTATGTATAACCCCATATTAAAAATGTTTTCTTTATTAAACTTTGATTTTAACTATTTTAACTATTCATTAAATAAAATAATATTAAAGTCATAATCTAATCCAAGTGGACCTAAATGGTCATATTATATTCATAAGGATGTTTTTGGTCGAATTACACTTATCCAATAGAATTAGGACATGTGTTAGGGTAATAGTAATATCATATTTACCCTTAGTTACCCTATTTACTATTAACCGCGGTAAAAAAAGTAAAAAGTTACTATTCACCAAAAAATTATTTTTATCTCATTGAACCACATTTTACTTACTGATATCAACCGTGTCTTTCGGATTTTTGAAATTCCATTCACAGAAGCGGTAAAATTAAGTTTTATGCAAAATTCAGTTTTTAACCTACCACTTAGTGGTTTCACTATTCATCAAAAATTGAAAGTTTTCAGAAAAATACCAAAATTTCACCCTAGGCTAATTTCGGTATTCCAAATCCAAAAATGAGGTCCATTTTGAAAGATAAAATTTCAAAAAGTGGTTATTACTATTCATAACGGCTATTTTAAATAATATTTTAATAGCATATAGTCGTTTAGTGAAACTCGGTATTGCGTACAACGCAAGCTATCGAGGAAGGTCGCGATTGCGTGTAAAGTAAGCCAAGCTAGTTTGTAGTGAATGATTCCTTTGATGATATATATATAACATAAAAACAAAATATTACTCATAAAAATCTCGGGTGTTACATTCTACCCTCCTTAAAAAGAATTTCGCCCTCGAAATTCGTCACTTTGTAACAAACAGATGAGGGTACTTCTCCCTCATCATACCCTCATGCTCCTATGTAGCTTCTTCAAGTTGGTGGTTCCTCCATAAAACTTTCACCAATAGAGTGGTCTTGTTTCATAGGACTTTTTCGATACGATCCAGAATCTCTATCGGTTGTTCTTCATAAGAATGATCTTGCTCCAGCGGTACAACTTTTGAGCTGAGTACATGTGAAGGATCAGGTATGTACTTTCTCAGGAGAGATACATGGAAAACATCGTGGACTTGAGAGAGATTCAGTGGAAGCTCCAATCGGTAAGCTACCTTTCCAACACGATCCAGTATTTCGAAAGGACCGATATATCTAGGGCTCAACTTCCCCTTCTTTCCAAATCTCATAACCCTCTTCCAGGGAGATATTCGTAAGAACACTTTATCACCCACTTCAAACTCTAGGTCTTTTCTTCGGTTTTCGGCATAAATGTTCTGTCAACTCTGAGATTCCCTTATGTGTTGTTGACTAGATCTGACCTTTTCTTCCATTTCATCAACGAGATCAGGTCCTAATAGCTTTCTTTCCCCAACTTCATCCCAACAAGTTAGAGTCCTGCATTTCATTCCATAGAGAGCTTCATAAGGAGCCATCTGAATACTGGAGTGAAAGATATTATTATACGAAAATTCCACCAAAGGTAGGTGTTGATCCCAACCTCCTTTGAAATCCATAGAGCAAGCTCTCAACATATCTTCTAGGGTTTGAATTGTTCTCTCAGACTGACCGTCTGTCTGAGGATGATAAGCAGTGCTGAAACTCAACTATGTATCCAGAGTATGATGAATACTTCGCCAGAACTTCGAGGTAAATCTCGGATCCCGATCAGATATAATAGAAAGTGGTACTCCATGAAATCTTACCACTTCCTTTACATATATCCTGGAAAGCTGATCTAGAGAGAAATCCTCTCTAATAGCAACGAAGTGTGCAAACTTTGTAAGACGATCAACTATGACCCAGATAGCATTATTGCCTTTGGATGTTTTAGGAAGTCCTGTGACAAAGTCCATAGTGATGTTTTCCCATATCCATTCGGGTATGGGTAATGGTTGTAACATCCCCTTAGACTTCTATCTCTCAGCTTTAACTTTTTGACAAACCAAGCATCGAGAGACATATTCAGTAACATCTCTTTTCATTCCATCCCACCAAAAGTACTCTTTCAGGTCCCTATACATCTTCGTGCTTCCAGGATGAATAGATAATGAAGAACTATGAGCCTCATCCAGCAGCTCCTTCTTTAATTCGGGGATGGGAGGAACACAAACCCGATTCCTGAACTTTATTATCCCATCACAATCAAGGTTGAATTCAGGAACATTTCTCACCTTCTTTTGTAACTCGTCATCTTCTTTCTGTGCCTCTTTAATCTTCACATGTATAGATGTTTGAACATTCATTTGAGAAAGATAAGATTTTTTCCCTTCCATTATAATTCCATGATCCATCCTTTGTAAATCCATAAATATTGGATCTTTTGTGATCCTCATCATGGATAAACTATCATGGTCTTGTCGACTTAATGCATCTGCCACCTTGTTTGCTTTCCCAGGGTGGTAATGGATTGAGCAGTCATAATCCTTAATCAGCTCCAACCATCTTCTTTGACGCATATTCAGCTCCTTTTGTGTGAAAATATACTTTAAACTTTTATGATCAGTATAAATATCACACCTTTCACCATAAAGGTAATTCCTCCAAATCTTTAATGCAAATATTACTGCAGCTAACTCCAAATCATGTGTTGGGTAATTTTGCTCATGGATTTTCAAATGTCATGAGGCATAATCTATCACCATATCATTTTTCATAAGAACACACCCCAATCCCTTCTTGGATGCATCACTGTAGATCACAAACCTTTCTCCACTACAAGGCAGTGTGAGCACAGGTGCACTGGATAACCTTCTTTTCAACTCCTTGAAATTCTCTTCACATTCCTCTGTCCAAACAAACATAACTCCTTTCCGAGTCAACGTGGTGAGTGGATTAGATAATCGTGCAAAATCTTTTACAAAACGTCGATAATATCCAGCCAAACCAAGAAAACTTCGGATCTCAGTTACTGTTGTTGGTCTCGACCATCTTTCGATAACCTCTGTTTTTGCTGGATCCACAGATATCCCCTCTTTTGAGATTATGTGACCAAAAAATGCAACTTTTTGAAGCCAAAATTCACACTTGGTAAATTTGGCATAAATATTCTCCTTTCTTAGGGTCTTCAATATAATTCTCAAGTGATCTTCATGCTCTTCCTTTCTCTTTGAATAGACAAGAATATCGTCTATAAAGACAACCACAAATTGATCAAGATAGTCTCTAAAGACTCTATTCATTAGATCCATGAAGATAGCAGGGGTATTAGTAAGACCAAATGGCATCACTATAAATTCATAGTGTACATACATTGTACGGAAAGCAGTCTTTGGTATATCCTCCCTTTTTACCCTTAATTGATGATACCCTGAATGAAGATCAATCTTGGAAAAGTATTGAGCTCCGCGTAGTTGGTCAAATAATTCATCAATGCGTGGGAGAGGATATTTGTTCTTGATAGTGATCTTGTTAAGTTCTCGATAATCAATGCAGAGTCTCATTGATCCATCTTTCTTCTTAACAAATAGATCAGGTGCTCCCCAAGGTGACGCACTAGGGCGTATGAATCCCTTATCAAGATTCTCTTGGAGTTGCTTCTTCAATTCCTGCAACTCGATTGGGGCGATTCTATAAGGTGTCTTTGAAATAGGCAAAGCACCCGGTATGAGTTCTATTGAAAACTCAACTTCACGATTTGGTGGAAGACCCAGTAATTCCTCCGGAAAGACATCATCAAACTCCCGTACGATGGGCATATTCTTAATTGCATGTTTCTCACCAACCATTTGAGATAAATAACCTTCATTTAGTGGAATCAATACCCATAAAATGGAATAAATTTCCACTGGAAGGTTATGTTCATCCTTTCATTGATAGACGATCATATATTGATCTGGAATATGAAATGTGACTTCCCTTCTTTGGAAATTGATATGAGATCCATATAAAGAAAGCCAATCCATGCCAAGAATCACATCAAATTCCACTAAAGGAAGGATCACAAGATTTGTAGGAAGCACTTTCCCACAAACGTCAATTGGAGAAGAATCATAAACTTCTGATGAGATTGATGTGCCATTAGGTGTTGTCACAGCTAACTCAACATCTAATTGTTGAGGTAATACGGTGATACCCTTAGAAAATTCTTCAGAAATAAAAGAGTGGGTGGATCCAAAATCAAATAAAACATTTGCTACTTTAGAGTGGATGGTATGTGTACCTTTCACCACTTCGTTATCGTACTCCACACCGCTGATTGAAATTGCATGTGTCTTTCCTTTGTCTTTAGCCTTAAGAGTTTGTTGACGTCGACCATCAACATCAACCCTTGGATTTGGGCATTGATTGGCATAATGCCCCATCTCCTTGCACTTGAATCATTGAAGTGTAGTAGGTTCATTCTGTGTATCCTTTCCTTTGTTTGCATCATTAAACATCTTCTTCCCATTATTGTGACATTCAAATTCCCGATGACCTTCTTTTCCACATTTGAAACATTTAACTATCCCTTTATGACAACTCCCTCCATGTTTCTTTCCACACTTTGAGCATAAGGGAAAGCTCATCTTCTTTTCAATGTGCTCTTTAGATTTTCCTTTGAATTCCATTTTCCTCTTCTTATCAACCCCATATGACTGATGGGTTACTCCAATCTCCATCTCGACTTTGAAAGCACATCGAATGATTTCCTCGTAGCTATTGAAGTCCC
Organism: Viscum album; assembly: GCA_963277665.1. Classification (NCBI taxonomy): domain Eukaryota; kingdom Viridiplantae; phylum Streptophyta; class Magnoliopsida; order Santalales; family Viscaceae; genus Viscum; species Viscum album. The sequence goes on from OY728119.1 coordinate 2,130,960,840, forward strand.
TTATGGATAACGCCCTTCGAAGACTTGGTTTTAAGCCACTAAATAATCGATCGATCTTACTCTCAGGTTGGATAATAATACCAGAAGCGTACCTTGCAAGTCTTGTAAAATTTTCTTCATAGGTACCAACAGATTCATCATCCCTTTGCTTCAGTTCAAGAAACTCTTTCTCCATCTTTGTTCGGAGAATACGAGGGAAGTACTTATTGAAAAATAAGTTCTTGAACTCATCCCATTCCATGAACTCAATTTCATCATTTTCCTCGTATTCTTAATAAGATTCCACCATTGATCAGCATCTCCTTCCAAACGATACACTGCTAGGATGACTTTATCATGTTCAGAACATTGAAGAACTGAAAATATCTTTTCAGTAGTACTAATCCATTGTTCAGCAACTAATGGATTAGTAGACCCGCTGAAAGAAGGGGGACGCTGCCTCATGAAGGATTCAACAGAATGTTTCTCCATCCTTTGCTCGTTTGGAAGTCCTGTATGATTCATATCTTGAGAAAGTTGTGTGAGCATGGCTACAAGATTTTTCATTCTAGATCCCATATCATTTGGTTGCTTAGGGGGACAATTGCATTGCCCATCGCATTCCGCATTAACACAGTTCCTTCGGGTTCCATCCATTGACTAAAACCAAGAAGAATAGTGTGAGAAACACTAATTATAATAGGAAAACCACATAATTCAAGAATATAATTTTCACACATAAGGTCTTATCCTAGGTTATTCATGGCCATTTCTAAAACACTAAGATTATGTTCTATGCTTAGACTTATCCTTAGGGTTCATACTAAGGCTTTCACATCCTAGTTTCCAAAGGTTGACTATACCTTTTCTCTGATACCAACAATAACGACCCATACTTTACATACATTGTTAATACTTCAAAATTGAAGCACACTTATTACAACATATGACAAAACCACAAAGGACCGTATAGGTATAGTGTCTTTAGAAAATAGGAAACATAAACAACTCGTTCATAAATCTTCTACAGTGTCTCCCATTTATTTCATCATATCTAGGGTCCCTTTTAGCATATTCTACTTAATATCCCTCTTCCTGACCTGGGGAAAAGAAAAAATACAAAAAGGGTGAGCTCAATTGCTCAGCAAGGGAAAATAAAGGAAATAAAAATCAAATCATGTCTTTTTGAAAATCATAACCTGCAAAAGAGATCATAATATCTTAACATGGAATAAATCATAGAAGTTAAAATGAGATCCCCATAATCATAACATAAAACTTGAAACTTTGTGGCATGCACACATATTCATGGAAAATCATTTCTTGTTAGTCATGACTCATTTCCAAGACTATCTTAGCAGACAAAGTCCATTTCCGAACTGAGTTCACTCCTCGTTTCAGTCCTGTATCACTGAACCGAAATAACCTTCCGTTCCAGCCATGTCTATCTCATGAGATATAAATCTTTACCCAATGCATTGGTGGGAGATATAGGTCCCACCCATCTTATAATGAATCCTTTCTTATGTGTGCCACATAATCATAAATCATACATCATCGCATAACACATGTAACAAAAATGGGATTCTTGAAACATCATGACATCATAAAACAAATCATATAAGGTAAAAGACTTCATAAAAATAATTTCCTCCAAACATAATCATGTCAATGTAATAATAGGGATAAAAATATAACCCTATATTATCTTAGATGGAAAAGAATTTTGATAAAACATTTGAACTCCATTCTTGAGGAAAATATCCTTTCTACTTCAAAAACAATTTTATTTTCTTAACATTTCATACAATTATAAACTAATAGAAGTTGATCAAAAATAAACTTGAAAACTTATAAAGGAATATTCTTGGAAATAATGTTTTAAAAATCCATTCTTGCCGTATAAGTTAAAAAAACATTCTTCGTACTTTTGTCGGAAAAGTCAAAAAGTACCTCGTACGAAAAACGACAAAAGATTCCTTTCATATCTTTTACTAAAAACTCACTGAAGGGTAAAATTGGATATAAACTATTTTAGAAGGATGAAAATAATATTACATATTGAGGGAACATGGATGTGGATGATAAAATACACCCCAGTAATTACCAAAGTAAAAACAATCTCGGATAAAAGTGAGATTGTGATATTTCCCTTACCTTAGGTCCGATTTTCTTTTTACGTGTCTGAAGCTCATGTATAATGGTTTAAATAATGTTATTGACTTATTCCAGAATCATACATATTTATATGATGTCATATATGGTCATATTCTTAGCTTCTTATTAGTAATATTTCATTGTTACTTGTTACTCGGGTCTTTATTGCCTTTTGTTCTTATGCGTGTTTTGCTGAATAAATTCTTCTTCTTCTTTTCAGGTTATAGATACCTTATATCCAGAATGGTATTAGTGTAACATATATCATATTTATTCATTCAATTCATTTATATAATTACTATTTAATGATGATCATGTAGAACGAGTCGCATCACATCGTGGAGACGGTATTCCGTACGTACGCACGAGCGACGATATTGTTCCCATGATCTTGGAATTGTATTTAAGTGTATTTATACTATTTCAGTATGAATATAACTTTATAATAATCATATATAGTTACTCATTACACCATTATACCCATCCTTGTAAGGTGATGGTGGAAAATAGAGTACACCACAGCGTGGAGACGGTATTCCGTACGTACGCATGCGCGGTGATTTCATTTTTCCGTAGGATGGATAGAAGGTGAATAAGTGTTGTTTCATATTTATAATAACATATCAGTATGTAAGTAATACTGATGTTATTACTTTATCACGAAAAAACTAAAGAAGAAGAAGTTGAAGAAGAAAGAAATTGAAATGATCGGTAATGGATATTACCTCTTCTTTGAAACGCCTCTATGAATCCTCCACTTAGGGAACTAAGATTGGTCTTTGAAGAAGACCAGGACCTCTAGGATTATTATAGGGAAGTGGAGAAGAGATTTTGGGCAGGGGTTGGCCGAGATTGAGTGCTCAAATTGGTGTGAGGAGGAGGGGGAGGAGGTGCCCTTTTATAAGGGAAGAGAGGGGCACCTTAGGAATACCTCAAAATATTATTTTATATTAAAGTCAAAATCGGTGTATAATGGTTCTAAAGGGTCTTATTTAGAAGGTAAAGTGGGGATGGGTCTAAATACTATCAACCAATAAGATTTAGACAAGTTTAGGTTATTATTTTAACCTTATCAATTAGATTTTACTCTAAGTTAAATAATTTAACTTTTACCGTGACTTTTTGTTTTCTTACACTATATGGTTAATACACTTACTATAACATGCCAAAAGAACCCCAAGTTGTTTATTATTAATATATATATACTTATCTAAGTCATTTGGCCGATCCTTATATTTTTAGGAATAAAATAACAATTACTAATATAATATTTGATTTAAAAACTATTTTGTGTCAATTTTGACACTATTTGATATATGATTTTTGTGAATGTCATAACAGAATTATATGTTCGAACCAAGTGGATTAAATCAACACTAATATATCATAGTAACTTATAAAATTAGTGGAATTCATAAAAAGTCTCAAATTACATTTATTTGAGCATTTATAACATCAATTATGTTAACATTTTCTTAAAAGGGTAATTACTGCATCATCGTTGTGTCATAAATAAATTAATTTGTTTAAAGTCTAAAAATAATAAATAAAATATCATTATGTATGAAATAATGTTATATTTCTAATTAAAATTTATAGTCGAATTTATCTTATGTATAACCCCATATAAAAATTTTTTAGTTATTAAACTTTGATTTTAACTATTTTAACTATTCATTAAATAAAATAATATTAAATGGCATAATCTAATCCAAGTGGACCTAAATGGTCATATTATATTCATAAGGTTTCTTTTGGTCAAATTAATATTATCCAATATAATTAGGACATGTGTTAGGGTAATAGTAATATCATATTTACCCTTATTTACCCTATTTACTATTAACCGTGGTAAAAAAAGTAAAAAGGTACTATTCACCAAAAAAAATTATCTCATTGAACCAAATTTTACATACTGATATCAACCGTGTCTGTCGGATTTTCTAAATTCTATTCACAGAAGCGGTAAAATTAAGTTTTATGCAAAATTCAGTTTTTAACCTACCACTTAGTGGTTTCACTATTCATAAAAAATTGAAAGTTTTCAGAAAAATACCAAAATTTCACCCTAGGATAATTTCGGTATTCCGAATCAAAAAACGAGGTCCATTTTGAATGATAAAATTTCAAAAAGTGGTTATTACTATTCATAACGGCAATTTTAAATAATATTTTAATAGCATATCGTCGTTTAGTGAAACTCGGTATTGCGTACAACGCAAGCTATTGAGGAAGGTCGTGATTGCGTGTAAAGTAAGCCAAGCTAGTTTGTAGTGAATGATTCCTTTGATGATATATATATAACATAAAAACAAAATATTACTCACAAAAATCTCGGGTGTTACATCCCCCCTGATATATTGTAGTAGATATATCTATGAAAACACTTAATGGTTTAACAATCCATCCCAAGTGTTATAATATTCCACAATTAGCATAAATAGGATGATTCTTCTATCATAATACACCCTTTTGTGTAATTTTATACTATAACAGGAATGGAATGATTCTTATATACAGCTAAAAACAACTATTGACAAAAATAAATTTCATTCCATATCCCAAACCATCTCATGCCCTTTTAAAAATTCATGGAATATCATGAATCTTCTTTAAAACTAATTAAACGATGTGGTTTTTTGGAACCAATGGAAGATTAGTATCTTTCCCAAATGGTAATGTCAATGGAATGCATCAACCTTGAAAACATGACTACATTTTGGGATTATACTGATGTGTTTCGTGTGTAATTTCCTAGCCTTCTACCAGATCATGAGGCAATGTTCTCAATAGAAATTATTCCTAGAGTCACACCTACATTCAAGAGACCATATAGGATGGACCTATTAGAATTTGATATATTAATGAATAAAATGTAAAAGTATTTGGGAAATGGTTTATAAAACCTAGAGTATCACCTTAGGGTGCACCAAAAATCTTTATCAAGAAGAAGGATGGATCAGCATTGATTTAAATAAAATTCTTAGAGCTCAACAAGATCTTCAAAAACAAAATTATTCACATACATGGATTGATGACTTGTTTTATCAAAATTTAGGTGCTTATTACTTCTCCAAAGTGTATCTTTTTTCTAGATATCATAAGAAGAATGTGAAGAGAGATTATATTAAATAGAAAACCTTCTTTATGAGTTGAGAACACTAATTGTTCATAGTTATTCCATCAATACTTACAAATTCCCTATAAATATCCATGGATTATATAAAGAGGGTTTTTATATAATATATTGATATTTTTGTTATTTATTAATGATATTATCATGTACACCAAGATAAAGAATATATTTAAATTTAATTTATGGATCAAACTGAACAATTTAAGGAAAAAAAAGTTTTATGCTATGTTCAGTAAGTGTGACATCTAGATAAAATGAGTCACATTCATTGGAATTTGATCATAAGAGAGGGAATTTATATAGAATCTTTTTCAAAGTAAATTGACAAATGAACCTGCCGCTTAAGTGTCATTGAGATATGTAATTTTCTTGGATTATTTTTGTGCTACTAATGCTTTATGAGAAATGTCTCATGACGATCTTATCCACTAACTAAGTTTACATGGAAAGGTGACAATATAAGGATCTTATGGAGATGCTAATCACTTCACATGTACTCAAAAAACCACCAAGTGGATAATGGTTTTTGATATAAAATGGTTCTTCAATAAAATGATAAGGATGAATAATCATGAAAATGGTAAAGTGATAGCCTATAACACTCAAAAATTCATGATCCAAGTGAAGAATTACATGATGCATGATCTGGTGTTAGAAACTATGATATTTTGATTGAAGATTTGTCGTCACTGGCTATATAGATAAAAATGTTGCATATATACTAGCCAAAAGAGGTTTAAATATATATGTACATAGATGTAGTTAAAAATTCTTTAATAGAGATGCATTGAGTTAATTACGGAATATTATTACTTAATTAATTACCATCATGGAAAGGTGAATAAGGAAGATAATGATCTTAGCTGAAATGGACCTACTACTCTATCCATGAAGAGGATTACGAAATAACCTGTATTCATGTACTTGTGAATCATATATTTGGAAATCGTAATGGAAAGGAAGAAGTACTACCATTACCAAATGATTATTTATATATCTATCCAAGAGAATAACAATGAGGCACAAATGGATGATTTAAACCATGAAAAGAAGGTATGGTAAATAGTCAAAGGTATGATTCATGAATTTATCTTCAATAAATTTGGATTCATTAAATTTATAACATGATAATATGCTCCATCATAACCTAATATAAATAAATATCTACTGGATGATGAATATAAATCATATTTCATTATCCACCCTAGAAGTACCATGATGTAATGCGATCTTCCGGATGACTTCTGGTGGGAACACGTGAAGAAATATATTATTGAGTACACATTAAAGTGATCAGTATTCTATCATTCAAAATAAAAAGTTAAAAGGGAGGATTAAACTATTAACCCTAATAATATGGAAATAGGTGAACATTGATGTGGACTCTACCACATGTCTTGTAATGAAACATAAAGGAAACAATTCTAAACGGATCATGCTGGATTAACTCACCAATACTACCCACATAAACCCCATTAGTTAACATTTCCCACTCAATCAGAATTCTAGGATAAATATAAAGGAAGTGGCAAGGCATTATGCGTCACCATAGTCGATTGTATCTAATCAGGACCCCAAGGTTCACCTCTACATTCCAAATGAGTCATAAATATATTGTCGATATTGTGGTAAAATTTTATATAGCATATCACCCCTAGAATGATGGAAAATTTAAAAGGATCATTGAAAAATCCTAGATACATGTTTATATTTTGATTAATATAATTCAAAGGAGCTTGGGAACAACATATTCCATTGGTTGAGTTCTCATTCAACAAGATTTTTCTAATAAATTATTAAAATAGACCCATATAAAGATATATATATGAATAGATATATAACTCATTCATATTTGTATTAAGTTAGTTAATAGATTCTATTTGAACATAAACATATGTAAGAAATGATAAATAAGGATTAAATGATTTATAAACTCATTAAAAATTCTCAAATTTTATAGAAGATCATTCGAGAAAATCATAAAAGAGACTGGTCAATTATAGTTTGAGACAATGTGATCCTTTGAATATCACACCTCAAGAGATTCGTTAGGTTTATAAATAAGGGAATGTTAAAACATTGAAACATTTGTCCCTTTGAGATCCTATATCACATAGTAGTTATGGAATATCAACTTGTACTTTTACCACACCTAGAATAGGTATATGATGTATTCCACATATCTCTCCCAAATAAGTACATACCTGATCCCCCACATGTAATAAATCTATAAGTGGTAAAAATGGTGCATGAAATATCTTATGAGGAGTAACCAATGAATAGATTTGATTCTAGAGAAAAATCCCTACATAATAATGAAACTGACCTTGTCAAAAGTACTATAGATAAATCCTATGTATGGAGAGGAAACAAGAGAATATTGGGATTTAATAAAATTGAAGTACCCTAATCTATTATCAATTGAGGATATTATTTGAAATTTCAATCATAAAATCGTTATATGTTGAAGAATGTAAGGACCTAGATTTTATATATGGATTTTTTCTTCAAAATATATATTATAAAATATAGTGTACTATAAAACTCATTCAAAATATAATAAAAAAAATAATTTTATTTCATTAATTGAAAAAATTAAATTTATAGGATAAATATACCCTCTAAAATGAGAAATTATTACAGTTGTACAACAAAAATAAAAAATAAAATAACTCGAATAGGAAAATATAGATCATTATGACCTCCTTGAATTATAACAGTCTTGAACAACATTGTAAAAATAAAACAAAATATAAATAATGAAATAAAAACTTTGGAACATTATAATATATAACATTGAAGAGTAATTTAATTGAATGGTGAATTCTGTAAATAAGAAGTATTTTTAAGATGTATACATTCAATATGACCATTGTAATAGTTATATGGGTATTAGAAATTATAACATGACCCTTGGGAATGGTAACATGACCATTAAAATAGTAAATTGAATTAAAAATAGTAAAATGAAATTTATATAATTTTTACCATGAATAAATTAATAGTATAAAAATATTATAATACAACAAAATTATAACTAAAATTATAAATTCAAAGAAATTGTAAGTGTATCTTTTGATAATATGCATTTTCAATTTTTATAAAACCATTATTTTTATTTTAATAATCAATATGACCAATGTTAGAATGTTATTTTGATAAAATTAATTTTATTTTTAGAGTCAGTACATTGAAATAATCTAATGCTAAAGTTTTGGTAATTTTTTGAAAAACCATATTTAGTTGAATAGTTAAAACATAGTATTTGTGTAAATGGTGTGTTTTAATTAAACCATTGATGTGTTATTATTGACTAAATCAATTATATAATTTTTTCATCAACAAAAAATATATTTAATAAGATAAATAATATAAAAATTCAATTCTCATTCAAAAAAGTAATTTCCAAATCCTAAAAATATGAAGTAGTTCGTCAAAAACAATTTTTTTCATTTTTTATTATGTATAAACTAACAAATTTACTATATGATGGGTTATATAGTCTTAAAATAACATAATTCAATTAAAATATGTTTATTAATGTTAAAAATATAACTATTACATGTTTTAGTTTGGAAATAATAATTTATTCAATATTTTATCCTTGAAATATCCATTCTCCCTTCCCTTGGAACCCGAATTTATATCCAATTCTCATATCCCAATATCATCCCAATTGAACTATATTAAGCACCTTAATGACATTAATGATGTTCTAGAGTTGAAAAATCAATACAATCATGGTTTTAATGTATTTAAAAATTTGAGACCTCATAAACAAGTAGGCATGAATGTGTTTAATAAATCAGAACAAAGGCAAGGGGAATATCAGACCCAACTCTTTCATTTTTGGTTTATTAACTATTTCTATTCATTATCATAATGATTCTTCTAAATCCATTTTTCATTTATTTATTTTTCTTTAGGTGATATGGATGTTCTTACAATATTAATTTGAATATGAATAAGTCTTCATGATTTTTATTGAAATACATTTATAAAAAAAACTATTATAAACACTTTTTATATTTATTCTTCACGTATCCATGAATTTTGATCTCATTTTTTTAACACTGCCATTTAATGGTCAATTTTTTCCATTCGTATTTTCCGAACTTCCAAATATATTATTTTATATATTATTAATGGCATCACTATAGAACATGTTTTTTTTCAAGGATTCATATTATGATTAATATTGATGTGCATATTCCATTCAATGTGGCATGATTTATTATTTGACAGATGGAACTAAAATTATATATCACTATAATTAATTATTAAATGTGATATATCTCAAGTTATTTTGTGTATTATGTGAAAACATAATGCTATATTTGTTCACATTTTATGAAGTGATTATTTTTATGTATATGTTATTTGTGAACATGATGCTAACTTTGTTCAAAACATGTGTATTGGATTTGATCATAATGTTTTGAATTTTTATTATCATAAATATTACACTTCTTACACATTTTTAAAATGATTCTATCATTATTATAATGGTGAACCTTTTCTTATGATATGATTATGATGATGATTATTGTACCCATCCATGCAGAATTTTGTTTTATGTTTCATGTTCCCTCCATTTATTACCAAGATAGTAGTATTTCATCTCAAGCATTAATTTTTTTATATCTTGATATTATTATATATAATAACAAGAACATGATATTTTTTAGTACTATAAATAAGGATTTAAATAATAAATAAATTTTATTATGGACTCACGTGGTTTGAACCCAATTTTCCCAAGATACTAAACCTTTCGATTTTAAATTGTTTTATTATTTGTTTATATATTTTATAATAATGGAATAATTATGTATGATAAATATTTATTAGTATATAATATTAATATAATTATTATTTTATGTGTAATATATAATCAATAATTAGATATTAGAAATTTCATAATGAAAATTATTTAGCCCTTAGTATATATTCTAAAATACATTATTTTCTAGTTTATATTTATTCTCTATAGTAGATACATTTCTACAATTCCCTCTAGACATTGAGAGAAATATTCCCTTCCACCTTCCCTAAAAAACATAGAGAGAAAACATGATATTTTTATTTAAATCAATAGAAAATTGTGAAAAATATTAGCTTCTATCAAGCCACCCATAGTGTAACAACACCACCTCTAGTATACTACACTTAGTGTTATTTTATTACATTAGTACATAATACATAGAACACCATACAAATGATCAAGCTATTTAGAACTATTAAGAAACTGGATACTTAAAAGGACATTACATTACTTCTAAATATAATATAAATTTTATTTATTGTATGAAACAATTATTATTTCTCCTTCAGGGTCCTTATGTCAAATATATTAATATTCATTGTTTCATGTGCGAAATAGAAACAATATAAATGGGTGAGCTTAGATGATCAGTAAGGAAAACATTTACATCAGATTATATCATAACATAATCATTGAATAAATAATATAACATGAATAAATGAATAAAATAATACATAAAAATTGAAACCATGGTCATAATATTTTCATTCATAACATAATAATAAATAATCACATTGATAATAATAACTGATCTTATATTGATATAATTCATGAATTTTTGAGATTATATTCATATCGATAAGACCTTTTGTAAAGACATCATACATAAATTGGTATGTATTAAACCAAATACCCAAATAGTTTTTCTCCTGAGTTATACCTATGCCTCAGGGGAAATATAATTCCTAGCCACACTCGTCACATAATAAGTCCAATGCATCCCTTATGTAAAGGGAATGGATAAAAAATAAAAATAATGTATATTACCTAAGTAACTAAATTCCTAATCATGGCTATGTAATCAATGTTTTTAAATTTAGAAATCATATATATAAATATATATTGATAATTTTCCACATTCAATAGAATATTATGGTTAACGAGTTTAATATAAAAATATAGGAATACTCATAATGTAATTTAAATCAACCTTATCAATGGAATACTAACAATGTATCCTTGAGAAGAAATTTCATAGTGTATAAATATAAATCCTAACTGATCCTTTATTATGGTTTTTAAAGAGAATATGAATCATCCAAAGTGTATCCACAGAGAGTGCCAAACTAGATATTCAGTTACGTTTTCTTATTGTGCACCAAGTGAAGATTGAGTTAATACCCAAAAAACTTTTTTCACGGTTGTTTTCCCTATGTGAATCTGTAGTAGAGCCTATATCCACTTGTTTGTATCTATATAGGGATTACATTACTATGAAATCACATATGCCTTTACTTTACAAAAAGTTTATACTGTTTTGAGACCATAGGAATGGTTGAGCAATACAGTAGAATATAAAGGTGGTATAATGATATATAATGGTGTTATATTATTAATAATATAATAAAGAATTTATAGAAATGATTAATAGTAAAATTTCACAATAGAAGGAAATGTAATTGGAAATAATAACACAATTAAAGAATCAAAAGTTGTTAAAAACCCCACCATAAATGTCATTTTCTTAAATCGTGATATATGAACCTCAAAACCATATAACCTTTATGGAGATAATTTAGAGAGAGATAATTATAGAAAATTCATTCTCAAAGTATTTAATGTGTAGTGATAATTGGTGAGTATTTATGTTAAATTTGGTATGATTTTATATCAATTTATTAACATTTGCCTTAGAAATATCGGTTATAGATAATGTGAAACCATTTGATTACCCATTGTTTTATATCATGATTTTAGTAACTTAATACATGGTTTTTGATATTCAAATATTTTATAACCAAACTTAATTTTTTAAATTATTTGTCTATAAAAAAATCATCTTCCACAAAAAAGTGTTTTCTTAAAGAATAATTTACATGTTTATCTTTAGAAAGTTATTTATAAGTGTGGAAAATTATTTTAATTATTTAATATAAAATATATTGAAAAAATATATGATTTTCTAGTCATGAATTCACTTATATTAATTAATATATTATTTTTACATCATGATAATTTCATAATACATATATTATATAATTACTATATTTTACTATTTTACGAAAAATCGACCTTCTCAGAAATGTATTGAAAATTGATCATTATGTGTTAGGTTTAAATTTAAATCCATTTTTTATTAAAATAAATTTCACTATATGAGAATTTTATTTTTAAAATAAAACAATTGTTGTATTCCAAAATAATGTGTTTGTCAGTAAAAATCTAGAAACCCTTTCTTTTAGTAAATATTATTCTATGTAATATTTGTGTAATTATATTTGTATTAATTTATTAATATACATTTATTAATTATTAATTATATTATTATTCCAATAATTTTATTATTTTTATTAAAAAACTTCAAGAATAAAAATCAAATTACAATCACAATGGTCAGATTTTCAATGCTTAGATCCTAACAGTCAGACCCCAAATGGTCAGATTACAATGGTAATATTATCCCTTATATGTACACTTCATTTTAACATGTTAATATCATACATACCCTAATTTTAATTATTATACCATGTCTATACCATTTCTTATTATTCTTTTATAATTGAAATTTATCTTATATATTTGATAATCATTTTAGTGTTTGATACTTCATGCTTCATGATTATGAGGGTGGATTATATTTATATGTGATACATTGCACTAAATAATCCATTATTGTGAATTTAATTTTCTAGTTTTTTGTTATACTATGGCTTATACCATTATAATGAAATAATATAATTTGTATTTGATGTATTTATTTACTTAATTAGAATATCAAGTCACACATTCTTCCCCTTAAGTTATTTCATCCTCAGTATTTGGTGTGTAAATCAATACCTGAAAAATTGAGGGTAATTCATCTTTATTGATTCTTTAGGATCCCTAATTAATAACTAAAACATTTGATTCCTCATTAAAACTTATACTTTCTGAGTTTTCATATTTTTTATCACATTCTCTCCAGTATCAAGAATCTAGATAGAATCTTGAATATATAAAAATTTGGGCTGTAATTCTATTTCATCGGTGGTGAGTACATGTGTTGGGTTTGGAATATACTTTCTCAACATTAAAACATGGAATAAATTATGCTCTTTAGATATGTTGGGTGGAAAATAAAAATGATAAACACAACTATAACTCATTAAAAAATTCAAAAATGTGAAAAATACCTTAGACATAGATTTCTCTTATTTCCAAAACTTATGACACCCTTCACTGGAAATAATATAAATAATACATGATCTTCTACATGAAATTTCATGCCCTTACATCGATTATCAACATAGATTTTCTATATGTTATGAGTTTTCTTGATGTAAATTTGGATATATTGCACCTACTAGTTATTTTTTATATAAGGATTAGACCGAAAAACCTTCTTATTGAGACTTCTTCCCAATATGATGGAGTATAATATCTTTATTACATACAATTCCTATTATAGTTCCATTTTTATGATTGAATGGAATCTATTATTGTATGAAAATTCTAGTAGATGAAGGTATTAGTACCATGTTCATTATAAGTCAATAGACCATGAATATGGCGTATCCTTTAAGGTTTTGGTGGTCATTTTAAACAATCCAATGGTTTGAGGATGATATTTGGAGATTTAATGAACCTCTGTGTTCAAATACTTTTAAAGAATTATCCAAAATTTTTATTTGAATCAGGATCATGATATGATACAGTTGATAGAGGTTCACCATGAAGTCTCAAAAAATCATTGATATAGAGTCATTTATGAAATTAAAGGGGTATTTCCTCCCTTAACATCCGTCCACCCTTATGAAATTTTCATTAATAGGGGGGAAGAAGAAAAAATGTCTGGTCTCTGAAATAATGGTGCTCGAGAGCATCAACTCATTCAAGATTAACAAATTTTAGGTAAGGAACCTGATGGTATTAATGATGGTACATGGATTGGTATGGGTGACCCAGGAGGCTTGGAGGTACAGAACCATATTACCCTCTCAGTAAGTGTGGGTAATATCTATGTGAGTAGAGAGAGGTTGTATGAAATCCATGTTTATGGTGATCAATAATGAACCAAATAACTCCATTACACTTAGTTATCTTAGGTATGCTAGTTTCAAAGTCCATCATGATATTGTACCACTTCCGCCTTGGTATAGTGAGGGGTTGTATGAAATACTTCGGTATTAGTCTCTCATCCTTTACTTATTTTTATACCAATAATCCTGAAACATAATTAAAAATTTCTCGCTTCATGTTATCACACCAGAAGTTATCTTTTAGGTTCATATACATATTGATACTACCAGGGTGTATAGATAACTTTTTTCTATGATATTAATCTAATAATGACCTCTTTATTTAATGTATTGATGGTATATCTAATCTCTTTCCATAATTTAATATGTTATATTCATTGATCAAATCCATAAATTTCCCATACCCTATAGATTTAATATTCCTTTATAAACCATTGTCATCTAATTGACGGAACCTTTTCTTCACTACCATGGATGGTTGGAAAATTAATTTGAAGAGTGAAGATGCCCCCCCTCACATAATAACTTCCATAAAAGAATTTAATAAATCTATTAATATTGGATCCTCATAAATCATCATCATGGATAGAACTCTATAATTCTTCCTTATCAATGCAACAAACACCATGTTTAGTTTTCTAAGGTGGTAGTGTATTACATTATCATTATCATAGAGTAGTTCCATCCATATTCTTGGTCTCATGTTGAGATATTTCTTTGTGAATATATACATCAATCTTTTAAGATCATTATATATGTCCCATATTTTACCAAAAATACTATCTCTAGATCATTAAAGTGAATAATAAGTTTTCCAATTCATGGACTTGATTTTGGTTGTCTATATTATAGTTTTTCAAAATCCTTGACGAATAAGTGAAAAAAGTATCATCCCACATAAGTATGCACTCTATTCATTTCTTTGATGCATCACTATATAATAAAATAACTCTTTTCCAAATGGTAAGGTCAATACTGACGATTTGATCAATATTTTCATTAGTTTATTAAATATTTCTTCACACTCCTCAGGCCATGATAATTTTACCACTTTACTTGTCAACTTGAGTAAGATTGTTTCTAATTAGGAAAAAATATCAACAAATCGTCAATAGTAACTAGATAATCCAATAAACTAAAAATATCGATTAAAAAATAGAGATCAATATTTGTAAAGAATTAAGACCATTGAAGTTGGTCAAATGGATCATTAATGTGATGTAAATGGAACTAGTTATTTATAATAATGGTGTCAATTTATCATTATTCAATTTAAAAACTCATTGAACCTTACTTCTTTTTCAAAAATAAAATATATTTTCCCTGGGTAAAACACTAGGACATGTGAATCCCTTATCAAAAATATATTTAAGGGTTTTCATTAATTGCACAAATTACATCAGATACATTATATTAGGAGTCTTAGATTTGGTTTTTTATCAGTGATAATGTAAATAAGAACACAACATCATGGTCATGAGGATATCTAAGCAGTTGTTTAGTATATAAATCAATATAATCCCTCTAAATTAATACATATGTAATTCTATGGATATCCTTCTCGTTATTTGATTCGTCTTCTCTAATAAGTTAATTAATACGATTCACATGTTTTGGTTATGTAAAAGACTTATGAAATAAAATATCTCCTATATAAATAGTGAATTTTATTCTAAAATCAGATATTTTAATCTCTCTCTCTCTCTTGAAAATATATTCTTTCATTATACATTGAGAGAAATTTCATCCCATGGATTATGTCAATGTCAACCATTGGTATCACAATCATGTTTTCATTTAAGGGAATTCCTGAAGGATATTTTTCATAATGATATAGCATTTATTTGATGCATGTATATATCATGTGTATGGGATATTGAGATGCATGCATTAAATAAGAATTCATGAAAAATGCTACCTTTGATAAAACAAATAATCGAATATTATGTGTGTAATATTTTAATAGTACAACTAATTTAAATATATAATTAAATGAAATATTTTCATATTTATATAAAATGTAAAGGGGTAAATTCATATAATGTAAGAACCAAACATGGAATTTTACATGAGTTATATTTCATGATTAAATAATAAAACAAGATAATTTTCCTTGTGGATTATTTAAAAACTTCCATGTAATGGAATTATGGTGTGTATGGATGTTTCATTCCTGGATGATACTCCATGAACCAAAGCTCACATTCTCCTACATTATTTAGAACATGAGATGCTAGAAAACTGTGAAGGAAGAGAGTCTTGTATGTACAACATGTGATTCGATTATCTCATGGAGATATCTTGGAGGTGGGTTTCCTATGTTTTCAAATCATGTGATCTTTATCAACAAAAACATTAAAAATAGTAAAAATTTATTTTTTGATATTTGGTTAAAGGTAGACTTGTTTTTATAGTGTTCTACATTTATAGTTTTATCATAGGTTTTACATATCATGCATGAGAGATTGTCATAATCTGTTTCTATTTTCATATGTTGTGTTTAATACATGTTATTAGACATATAATATACCTATATGTTTTATAAAATGGAACCTATGATTTAGATTTATGATATCATTAATCAAAATGATGAAGAATCGCAAAACAAAGATATGACTTTTAGGTATTAAAAAAATATAGAAAATTAGGTTTACTCTTATATAGCTGAGCTATGTAAAGGAAACCAACCATTACCCATGAATGAAAAAGTAATCACGAGGCTTACCCAAATGAATATATTTTCATAAATTATTATATTATGTCACCTATATGTTGTAGATTATGTAAAGATGTTACTTAAGGGTCACTGGAACATTACCCTTATGCGAGGCACTACATAAGGGTACCGTGAAAAGATAATCAAGAGCCTTACCCTTACACAAGTCAATTGGTTGGGGTTTTGTTTAAATGTAATTAGATTATTTAACCTTACAAGAGGCACTACATAATGTTATTGTGTAAAGGTATTACCCTTTTGTGAGAAACTGTGTAAGGGTTGTTTCCTCCATTCCCTTATTCAAGTAATGCTTCATAAGGGATATGTTCTTTCTACCCATACATAAATTGTCTATGTAGGGGTAAAGACATTATACCCTTACACAAGCCAACTATGTTAGGATATTACCCTTACATACAGTTCTTAAACAAGGGTCGACTGTATATACCTTTATACAATAGCATTATAATCACTTTAACCATAACAAGGGTGGTTTTCATAAGGGTAAAAGAATGTTATCCTTACACATAATAGGGTTCATAATTAAGGGTAAATAGTAAATACTTTTAAAAAGGAATTTATTTTATTTAATAATTTTAGTGGATTATAAAACATTTATAAATCATTATGATTTTTATTCGAGGAAATATTAATTTATAAAAGGATTATTAATTAATTAATTTTATTTTTTTAAGGAGGATAGTGTTGGTATCCCTTTTATTATAAAAAATTAAATCCCCATTTAAACGCTGTTGATATGTAACCCCTTCATAAACTAGAGTCCCATATAAATAATGTGATATGGACCGAAGGCCCATTAGCCCAATAGCCAAAACATGGAAAGAAAATCCCAAGTGATTAGTCTACAACACATCATATCACCAATGAAATGACATGTCACCCCCTGTCAGTAGTCATCGTCACATGATCCAGTATAAAAAATGATATCCCACCAATTAAAAGAGTTGTTTCACCATTTTAGGCTGAAATAACTTTGTATGGAACCCAATAATCCATGGTTAGGGAGGAGGGATAAACGATGAGTGCCTACACACCCATCTCTCTTTTGATTTTCCTACCCTGCGCTCCTTATGTGGCCCTTCGTTTGCATCACCTTCTATTTTCATTTCATTTTCATACTAGTTTTAAGTGAGAGAGTGAAATTTTAGGGAACCCCTCCATCCCTCAATGGGATAAAAATGAAAGATTATTAGCATCAATACCCCCATTCTTGATATCAAGGCCGCCAACCCAGAAGTGACTCTGTACTCCTAACCTGATGCACAACATCATTCTTCTAATTTGAGTCATGCCACCTGCTACCCAAAAGTACGAAATGGATAACCAAATCCTAATGACAAATTTTTTTCCCAAATAAAGAATTATAATATGAATAGGGAACCTTCGTTAGAACCACCAAACAAGAAAAGTTATTTGTCCCACTATATGATGCTAGGACACCATGAAGCCTTGACGACACCACCCATCACCATTTCTAATTCCATCCACCTTGTTATCCACCTCCATAAGAAAAAAAATTATATTTTAGACGATACCAAAATAGCCCAACATCATCTTGATAAAACTTTAGCCTCATTAGTAATCAATGACCTAATATACTATTCCCACCATCCATGAACCCCAAAAAGTCATTGCTACAAACATAATCTATACGGTCAAACAACCTACATACCCTGATGCTTATGTGTTTTCTAGGACTGTGAATAGGGTTTTGTATTTGATACTATAACTTACTCAAGCATATAAATCTATAAATATACATTAATTGGTCATATTTCTTATGAATATGATGCATTCAAATATTTTAAAATATTCTTGAATTATAATTTTAGGTGAGTAGTGAAAATGTATGGGTTTTGTAAATAGTTACACATTATTAGGGTTTGAACATATCTATTTGGTGGATGGAATGGGATTCTAAAATAAATTTCATGAAACATGCATATATAAAAGATAATAAAATGTGATAACTTTGTGAGATAGATCCCTTTCAAATACTAAGTGCAAAATTCCTTCAACAGAAGCACTTGTCGAGACCTCGATCATCCAACCATATAGTTTCATTCTATAATCAGGTGCCACTAGATTATCTTGTGTAATTCTAGAAAGTATGGGTGACACAGCATCATCCTTGAGTTATTTATTTCAACATCCAGG
Source organism: Viscum album (assembly GCA_963277665.1). Lineage (NCBI taxonomy): Eukaryota > Viridiplantae > Streptophyta > Magnoliopsida > Santalales > Viscaceae > Viscum > Viscum album. The sequence goes on from OY728119.1 coordinate 2,130,980,009, forward strand.
TTCTCTAGGATTATACATGGTTAGCATATTCATGGATTTTTATTTATGTTACATTAACAAGAAATCCTTAAGAATTAGAATACCAAAGAAATATGGTTGGGTTTATCCATATGATGGTTTGGAAAAAGGGTTGTATACTCTCCTATCTAAGAATCATGTATGATATGATTGGGATGATTCAATACATAAATAATTAAGTGGTTATATGAATTCCCTAGAAGACTCATTTCTTAGTGAAATATTGATCATTAACCACTAATGGATATGATGGAATTTATAAAGAGATTATTATTTTAGTGGGATCAAATTTAATAAAATTCCTTATTATGTTGTTAATAATAAATTATAATCATCTAATATAAGATTATATTTTAGATAATATGATGATCATAATCAAGTTAAAATTTAAGATCAATCCTTGATAAAGGAAAATGTAATTTAAGCTAATTTTATGACTGGTAACTTAAGAAAAGTTATTAATAAATATTGGTAATTTTAAAGAACAATTCCTTCCATATTGAACAATTTTTGATGTTATTAAACATGTGATACTACATAATTATGGAATCATATATTGACCCATTTAAGGATTCAAAGGAATTAGATGAAAAATGACCAAATGAATATTAGTGTCCACTCATTTAATCAATATGATTGGGTGGATAAATGTTTTTACTGTCATATAATCAATATGAATGGTTATTAAACATAATATTTAATTTTATTGAATATATTAATAAGACTAATTGTTTCATTAAAACATTAATGGATATGGAAATAAATTTTACTATTCAGATAAACACATGCTATCAACTATATGACTTAAAAGTGTTGTAAATATACAAATGCTTAAAATATGAAGTGAATTAAATCATGAATTTTGTATTTCACGTAATAGAGAAAAGGATTTGTTTCATTTATAACTTGGATATTTCATATTCTGATAGAATTTTAATAAAATGAGTATTTTACGCTCATCTTTACCATGAATAGATCATGTAAATAATAGTTATTTAAATGAGATGAGTGTTTTTAATACCCATGATTTATCATTTTCATGATTATATAACATTCTATAAAGAGAGAGTAAAAATGGATTATTATGGTTGGTAATTTATATTATTTTCATATATAGGAATATTCTGACAATATGATTAAATTCCAGAAAAGTTTACATAATATTCTCAAAGAGTTGTGAATGGACAAACATGTAATATTATGTCTGGCTCTATGTACTGTTTGGAAAATACATATGGGTAAAAGTTAAAACCGAAAGAAGAAAAGTTTGTTGAAATGTTGAAAAATTATTCTTTATTAATCTAGTGTACGTCATTGATATCTAGGATTGTCAAGAAGGGTCTTTCATAATTACATATAATTGGAATATCCATGTTATACCTAAAGAAGTTTTGGAAACACCATGGAATATCCATGTTTGGTGTAGATGTTATAGAATTTAATTCGTCTATTTTGAAAGGTATTTGATACGAAATGTGTAAAAAAAAGTGTTGTAAATATATTGAAGTTCTAAATAAATGGAATATTTTTTTGAGATTGAATTTTAGATTCATGAAGAAAAGAGTTGTTATATCAGAATGTATAGGACATTGTCAATGTCATATGAATCTTTGTAAAATTTGTGTTTCTTCATATCATTTCCTTTATTTCATAAGAGAAGTTCAATGATAACAAAGGTTGTTATGAAAAAAAATTATATGATTTATTGAATATACATGGTTTATGATTCATTATGTTTCTATAACTTGTTTTGAGATGTTTATTTGGTTAAAAGGGATTATCTTGGATAAAAATTTGTATCTAAATATTTGTTAAAATATTTTGGAATGTGTTCCCACCACTCATCAGTGGTATATTTTTTTATAGTATTGTTTCCAAATAACAGATCATCTAAACATAAAATATCCTACAAGATATGGAAAAAATATTTTATTTTTTAAATATTCCTATTAAAATTAAATAAATTTTTATTCCTAACATAAAAGTGTTTGTGTTTATGAGAAAGGTGTTGTATAAACATTATAGTATCTATGAAATTTGTGAGAGTATGTTTGGACATAGAGAAGTTAAAAATTATGAAATAATGGATAACACCAATCTCGATTTAATGTTTTTCCCACTTAATATCTAAAAATTTTAGGATATGTGATGGTAAAGAGAAATGTAAAGAGTTTCATTTATTTACTATTTTGAAATTGGATATCACTATTTCATAAAGTATTATACTTGTCTAAAATTAGAATGTTTTTTATTCAATGTCATAAAAGAGATTAGGATGTGTGATGATAAATAAATATGTAATCAGTTACATTTTTTTATCACAAAATTGAAAGACACTTTTTATGGAAGGATTATACTAGTCAAAAAAATTGTGAATTACATTTGATATACAAAAAGAGTTTAGGGTATGATGGTAATGATATGTGTAAAGAGTTTTATTTAGTTTCCATATTAAAATAACTATTAGTTTAACCTAAGATATTTTAGGAGGATGGGGAAAAAAATAATATAAATAGTTATATTATTTCATGTAAAACATTTCTTTAATAGGGCTTGAAATATGATGATAACAAAATTAGAATGATTTTAGGTATTCAACCTATGTTGGCATCTTAGAATTTTTTTTTGTGAAGTTAATAAGATTGAGTTTTTCCAATAAGTTGAATAGTTGGGAATATGATTACTAAGTCTAAGAATTATTAAAATTTAATTACATCATATTCATTTCTCAGTAAAGAGTTCATTGGGTGGATTTTTTTCAGACAGTCACATATAAATGTGACGCGGTCATAAATATATTTGATGTGGATTACATAAAATGGAATTAATTGAAAAAACATGAAAATGTAGAAAAGAAAAAGATAATATGGTAGTTAATCATAAATGATATAAAAACGAGTGGTTATGTTGTTTTTTAAGTATTCTTGATAGAGTTTTACAATATCAAATGTACCATATTAATATTTTAAAAGTGTTTAAGAATATTAAAATATACCATAATAAATGTAACCTCTATTTAACTATTATTTAATGATGGATACATAAATGTACTTATAAATATATTTTTATTGAAGTGAAATGATATTAGACCTCTTAATGAATAACTTTGAGTTTATCCCTAAACAATTTTCATCATAGAGTATTATAAGATATGATGAAATGTTAATGTTAGTGTGAGTAATATTCTTATATAGAGATAAAAAATATTATCATGAGGCACAAAACAAAGAATAATATATTTCAACACCGTATGATCTTTAGAAATATTTTTTTTCTCAAATAAATTTAATCATTTGGTACCTTACATTACATGTAATACTGATTTTAGATTTTGTTACATGCAACCCTGAGTTTAAACAAAACATGACATACTATAAAATATTATTATTTAAATGATAGTTATCTCCAATCCATTGGAATTATGGGTATGAATAAGATTAAATAAATTATGAAAATAATTTTTTACCGAGTATATAAAATTAATTCTTTGGTGACTAATTATTTATAAATGAAAATAAAATCAATTTGAAATACAAGAAATTTATTTATAGAAATATTTTTTAAATGAAAAGAAACACATTTCATGACAACAAATTAAACAAACCAATTTATGTGAATTGTTTTCAATAAAATTTATTTATTATATATTCAATCAACTTATTAGGATTTATATTATGTTTTTTCAATACAATAGATAATAATATTTCAAATTTTATGTATAGAAACTGCATTTTTTAATAAAACGTTTAATCACCTTTTTGTGAATTTAATTTAAAAATACTTTTTGAAAATTATAGAGACATTATTTGGAAAATAGATTTAATTTTTTAAATCATCATGTCAAATTTATCTCAATGTAAATTTTATTATAATTTTTTTAAAAAAATATTTTTATGATGAATATTTAAAAATACTAAATTTTAAGTGATAGTTGTCTTTTAGATTAGATTATTTATAAAGTAAAATTTTATTTTAATTTGAATTTAAATTGAAATTAATAAAATTATATATATATTTATAAAATTTAGGCCATTTTAATCATTTTCATATTATTTTTTTATATAAAAACTTTGAAAATGTTTTTAACATTTTCTCTATGAATACCTTCTTTCTCTTTACGTTATTGGGATTACTTTTAAATTAAAATTTTCACGTATAAGAATTTAATTTGGAAAAATCTATTAAATAGTTTGAATAAAAATAAGTTATATTATATAATAATCTCACCTTTATTTTTGATCAAAATGAATATTGAATCTCCTAAAAATTAATTTCCATAGCTAAGGTAATAATGGGCTAATCAGGGTGTTAAAATAAAAGGATAACAGGTAAAATGAACAAAAAACTTATATAATATATTTTATATGGACATATATCGACCCTATAATGTCTAAGGATATAAAATAATCCATTTTTTTAGAATTATTAAAATGTGGGTATACCTTTTACTTTCGAATAAATTACAAGTGTTCCACCCACCTCACTTATAAAAGGCCACCCCTCTCCTCTCCTCTTCACAACTGCAAAACCAGTTTTGTTTAAAAAATAGCTACCCAAATTACTTCCTAAATTCCATAATTTAATTTTAAAATTCGTATTTTTTTGTATCAAACCAACCTAATAGGTATTTTGACACAATCCTAAGGAGTTTACCTGAAGAAGAGGTAATGTTCTTCAACAGTCATTTTTACATTATTTCTTCCTACACCTCCTTCAATTATTAATAAACCCTATTTATATAATAACACAATTATATTAAATATATTGATATGTTCTTTATGTTCTTTACCTAGAACATTACCCACTTCTATATAATGGGTTATTAAATAATCATTCGTGTGTATAACGAAGTACAACCTCGCGAACTAATGCCATTTGTTTTTCCACTAACACCTCTCCAGGTTGGGTATGTTGATAAATATAAAGAATATATATATATATATATGTGATATAAATAATATAATTATACCTCTATAGTAATTATATCATATATAAAATTTTAACTTACATTCCATAGGGATACAATAATGTCACTCGTGGGTACGGCAGACTAAAACCACATGAAGCAATGTGATTTGTTTTTTCACAAATGCTTAACAAGAAAGATAACAAGGAAAAAGTTAATAAATATATGTAATATTAATTTTGTAATTATAATATTCATGATATATTTATCATTATTAAAATATATAATATCAATTTATATCTTACTTTTTACTCACTAAAAGACGATAACATTTTTTGTGTACATGTGTATTACCGCCTCCACAAAGTGATGTGAATCTCTATTTTCATCACTAAACCACATGTATGATTTGTATAAGTAAATTTACCGAAATAATATGTTATTTATTATGTTATTATAATTATATAATGATAAAATATTTCTTACCTCATTTTCACAACGATTGTTGAAAAATGGAAATGTTACTCATGTGTATGTATAACATACAATCTCTATGATCATAACATATTTCACTTCACAAAACCATATTTTATTATTTTTATTAAAATTATAATTTATTTATAAATATTATAATTAGGTCAACAAAAAATAACAAATCAAAACTATATATGAAAAATAAAGCGGTTATTACCCAAAACATGATTTTATCAAGGAATTGTTAATAAATGGGAAATAAATGGTCATATGTAAATAAGATATGGTATAATATATATATAATTAGGGTTCTATAATATTTGTATAAAAATCATATATTTATTTAAAAAAATTATTTAACATGTTTAAATAAATTCAATACTTAAGTTAAGAGATTTCTATTCCCCCTTTTATTTCATGGAGACATATGAAAATTCACCACTCATTTATTTTATATAGTGTATATAATCATAATTTAACATGTTATATAATAAATATATTTTTTCTGGATATTTAAATTTAAATTTGATTTTATTATTTATTTGGCCTTATGATCGAAAAGATTACTAGTGGAAAGATATTTCTATATCACTTTTTACATCTGTGAGACACATACCATATTCACCACCTATTTCTTTAAAATGGTGTATATAATACACATAAATGTGTTTTAGGTTTATAATCCTAAGAATTATTAAAATTAGATATCTATTTTTGGATCTGTAATTCATGGTTGTTATGTTTCTAATATTACCAATGTGGTTGTGGATTTATATCACAATCTCATCATTTATCAAGATTGTGTATGATAATTTATTAAATGTTGGAATATTATGAACTAACTCTTATTTATTGTCATTAATTTTCATACGATATGTTTATAAATGATATTTTGATGTCATAGTTCAATTTTATACTCTTTTTTACTTAAAATAATTAAGAATTGTTTTTATGAAAAAATATTTTTTCATTCCCTCCTTAGTCGATAACCTTTTTTCATTCAAAGACTTGTTTTTTAAATATTCATTCAACATTGTTTTTAAACATAATAAAATTATATATTAAATAAATTTATTCCAATTTATTACTTTATAATTTTTTTAAAGGATTCTTCATGCCATTTTAAAAATTATTCCTATTTTAATTTTACCAAAAAATTGAAAGGGATATCTGTATTAACATGTATATAATAAACAGAATTTCCCACTATAATTACCATTATTTTATTTCAAGCATAATATATATGTTTTATGATTATTTTAAAATATTTTTTTTTTACTTTTTTTTATGAATTCATATTTTTAAAGGTTATTATCAAAGAAATGTTATTTTCCTGAAGAAATGTTCCATGTGATATTTCAAAAAATTCTCTATAAAAGATGACAACTGTTTTATAACATATGTTATTTGGGGGATATGATCCAATGATATCATTATTATTCTTACTATTAATGTTTTACCATTAAATTATGTTTATCAAAACCATTTCCCTTCCATCGGTTATACCATGATAAAATTCTTAGGAAACACCCTTCCTTTTCTACGGGTTATGCTATGATGAAATGATGAACTGATTTTGAAACCGATCAATTTTCCATAGGTTATAATATGATGAAATGTTTATAAAACCCATTTCATTTCAAGGATTATGATTTTATGAATTTTTTTATGATCTTTTATTATACATACACATTATTTTCATTATCTTACAGGTATGACCTATATCTCCCTCTAATGAATTGGGTTAATATGGTTAAATCATTATTAAATTTGTTATGCACAAACCTACTTAAATTTTCAAAATGATATGTGCGATCCTTATTACATGTTCATAATGGATTGTGTGAACCTGATTATATATTCACAATTTTGTGTACAGACCTGTAATTCTTATCCCGAATATTATTTGGTGACATATCTATCATGTCCATATTGTAATGAATGAACCATTCATTCATGTCTATAATTTTATGTGTAGACCTAGTTTGATGTAAATAATTTTATCCGAGTGCCTGATTTCATTTCCTTAACATAATGAGTGAACCAATATCTATTTATAAATTTTTTACAATGTTATATGATCATGTGTATTCCAAAAATCAATGCCTTATTCCCATTTTATATTATCAATGATCATGTTATTTTATTCTATTATGATTCATGTCATACGAACTACAAATATTTATACCATGACACATGTTTATGATCTATGATATATAGGGTGTGATTTTCAAATGTTATTTTCAATTTCTCACAACTATATGCTCATATTATATGGATATTTCACTATTTTATCCTTATTAAAAATCTAATCTCACCCTTTCATATGTTTTGTTTCCCCATGATATGATGAAAGGATTTATGAAGGGTATGCTTATGAAGAGTACTAAATGGGAAGATCTTCATAAAATAAATTGAATATAGTTCACCAAATTAGAACATTGTATACCAAGTCTCCAAAAGAAATAAACTATTATGATATTTATGTGAGAGTTTTTGTAATGAATTTAAAACACATTTAAAAGAATGTAATATATACATGTGAGAATCTTGTGTTATTATAGTTATTATCAGAGGATAAGTTTTGTTAACCTTTGGAAACTAGTATGAGAAAACATTAGTGAGACCATCAGGGAAATTTATTAGAAAATTTCTAGGATATGTCTAAGGATAAGTCTACATATGATTCAAAGTATATGAAAATGTCTTGGAATTTTGGTAAAGGGTAGAGTGAGTGGATTCAAAGAAATTACATCTGTATATGGATACTATAAAATGATGTGGCTCTAGCACATAGATAACTAGGGGAAAACACAAAAGAGAACATTGAATTGGACTCAATCATCAGTTGGTGCATGATAGTGGGCTTTGCTACACACCTGGTTTGACTATTATGGGGGATATGATTTATAAATTCACAAACGCTTTATAAACCATCATGATGGATTTAAATAGATGATGACTATGAGTGAAATAGTATAAAACTAAGGTTTTATATATTTAAAAGAAGGTTTCATATATTTAATAAAGGGGTCATGATTTGGGTACCATATACGTGATTCGTCTTGAAGATTTTATTCCCTTATATGATTATTGTTTTTTACACTATAATTTTTTGTTATATTCAATGCCTGAAACAAAAAGAAACCACGTCAATACTGAATGAAATAGAAAATAAAATTATTTTACAACTGAGAAACTAATTGTTATGGGTGTTGAAATGAAATGTCTCATTTCTATGAACACTCAAATTTATCAAGATATAACTCATGATGATCTTTCAAATGAGAAAATTAGTGAAAAAATTACATTTTGTACTTTATGACTAAACAATAACTGTATTTTAGTGGTTCCACTGATATATTAGTTAATGAGAAATGCGTCCGTAAAATTGAAAAGATATTTTATATTCTCCAGCTTTCAGATCATGAAAAAGTGATTTTGGGTATCTACTATTTGGATGGTGATGTATATCAATGGTGAAATATTAAGAATAATATAAATAAACTAACTCCATGGAGTTGTATGAGAAAAAAACTATTTTTTAATAATTAATTTCCACATATTCTTTGTAAAAAAATGGAGTAAGAAATCCTAAAGATTATGTAATGTATGATGAAATTTTTTGGTACCTATGAAGAATGTTTTTCAAGAATTTCGAGGTACTCTAGGTATTATAATTCCCTTTGAAAGTAAGGTTTATCAATTACTCAGTGGTTTAAAACAAAATATCCAAAGGAAAACATAAGAGATATTTATTAAAATACAACCTGCTGGTTTTATTTATATTTAGTGAAAAAGTTATTTACAATGGAATGCCTTTAAACATTGTGGAAATATGATTAAATTCCCTGATAGACTGTAGGGTATATCTTATCTTCAATGTTAAGGTAATTATGGGTTTTAGTTGATCCCCTTACATATTCATCACACATCATTTCTAACAGAGTATATTTATCTATGGATACTCTTTCTATAATATACATTAATGAATTTTTATGTTTTAATGGGGCTCCATATTCAATTATATATGATCGGGGAAAAAAATTCCTCAATGTTTTGGAGAAGTCATTAGAAAGATCTTGAGAAAAACTTGAGTTTCAATACAACATATCATCTATAGAAAGATTATCAAATTTTGAGAATAAATCAAACCCTTGAGGATATTACAAGATCTTATTTTATGGGTTTCAAAGTTAGCTGGGATCAAAAACATCCTCAAGTTGAGTTTTCGTTAAACAATATATATTCCTCTAGTATTAATATGGATCCTCATATATCCATTTATATAAATAAGTGTATAACTCTAACATTCTGGAATTAAGTTTCCTAAATATATCTTCTAGGTCCTGAGGCAGATAATAAAATTGTAGAGAAGGTTAGACATATTTAGAAACATTTATGATAGAATTTGACAAAAACATTATATAGATAATCATTGATTCGATATAGGATTTGAATTTGCTGATATTTACTTTCAATAAATTACATCATGGAAGAAATAAAGGAAAACTAAGCCATGGATATATCACTTCCTTTGAACTTTTTGTTTGTATTAGAACTATTTCTTATTTCATAGAGCTTTAACCGAATCTATATCAGGTTTTTGATGTCCTATATATATCTCTCATGAGCATAAACATACCCAATCCATCACATTTACTGAAGGTAGAGTTTGTACCAGTGGAACATTATATTTCCTATAAATAAAAAGTGGCTAAGATTATGGATTAAACAAAGAAAATTGTTGTGAAACAATACCACTCACGTGATGAATGTTTTTTTGTTAAACCACCATCTTGAGGACGCTATATGAGAACTTGAGAATGTAATGAGATATATGTATCCTTAGTTTTATGTACTGAAGTGATGAATTTTAAGGGAGAAATTCATTTTAAGGGGGGTATAGTGTAACACCTATTGATTTTGTGAAATATTTTTTTAAATAAATTTTATCTTTTTGATACCTTTCATTACAGGAGACATTGATTTTGGAATTTATTATACACAACAATAAGCTTACAAGAAATCTGACATACTATTAAAATATTATAATTTATAATCATATTTATCTTATAACCATTTGAAAGGTGTGTATGAATAAGATTAACTAAATTATGAAAATATATGGTTTAACCATATAAATTAAATGAATTATTTGGTGAAAAAATAATTATAAATGATAATAAATACAATTTGAAAATAAAGGAAATATTTTTCTAAAAAACTATTTTTATGAAAACAAATTCATTTCACCACAATTAATTAAATAAACCAATTTTGGTGAAAGATTTAAATTAATTGTATACAGTACATATTCAATGGACTTATTAACATTAATCTTATTTATTTAATATAGAATATATTATAAGAAGTCCAATTTTATGCTAAAAAATTAAATATTTCTAAAAAGAAAATTTGTCACCTTTTTGGGCACTTACATTATAAAATGGGTTTACAAGGGGTTAAAATGAAATGATATGGGTTAAAATGACATATAATTTTATCTCAAATATATTAGATGGCCATATATAGACCATATAATATTGAATTATCTATAATAATCTATTATTTATCCTTTTATAATGATAAAAACATGGATACACCTTTTTTTAAATAAGTTACGTATACCCAACTCACATGAATTATAGTAGACTACCACCCATCCTATCCTCTTGACACCTTGAAAAAACAATTTTAGAAAATCACTAAAAAAACTTAAAATATTCCATAATATCTTCCTATATTCCTTATTCTAGGAAAGAATATAACCTAAGAATGCATTTTGTGAAAACATAAAGTGATTACTCGAAGAAGATTTAATATTTTTCAGCAAGCATATTTATTTTATTTATTCCTCGAACTCCTTAAATTATTATTAAAAAATTAAAATATAATAACCTCAATATCATACCTATAATGATATTTGTTTCTGTTATGGTAATTACCTACAACCATCTACACTTCCATAAAATGGGTTATAATATCATCATTCATCTCCATGACAAACTACCACCTTGCAAACTAATATCATTCATTTTTCCATTACCACCTATCACGATTGAGTATGATGATGTATACAAATATATATATTATATATATAACATAATAATACATATTTATTTATTATATCATATATAATTTTTTTACCTTCCATTCCATAGGGGATAGGATAATGTTTCTTGTGTCTATGGAGGACCACCGCCTCATGAAGCGAGGTGATTAATTTTTCACCAACACTTTACATAGAAGATAATAAGTATACTATTATAAAATATTTGTGATCTAAATTAAATAAATATTATATTAATGACATATTTATCATTATTAATGTATAATATATCATTTTACTTCTTACATTTTTAATCATGGAAAGATGATTGCGTTTTTCGTGTACGTATGGACTACCACTTTCACGAAGTGATGTGAATCTATCTTTTCATAAACAAAAAACATAGATTATAATTATAAGAATATTTAAAGAAATATTTTTTTGATATTATTATCATTATTTTAATATAAAATATTACTTTCTTCCTCACCATAATGGATATTGAAAAATGGAAGCGTTACTCATTCATACGTAAGACCTACCATCTCCATGACCATATTGTACATAATTTCTCGAAACCGTATTATATAATTTTATTTAAAAGTTTATATTATGATTAAATGTGATAATTATTTCATTAAGGAACCTTTATCAATGTAATATTACCAAAAATGAAAAATCAAAACATATATGAAAAACAAAGAGGTTTTAACCCAAAAGGTGATTTTAACATGGAATTGGTAATAAATTGGTAATAAATTGTCATAAGTAAATAATATATGGTATAATATATATAATTATGGTTTTATAATAGATTTATTATAAACTGATAATTATTTTTCCAGAGTTTTGAGTATGTATGAATGAATTCAGGGCTTATGTTAAGGGATTTCTAGTCCATTTTTTATCTATGGGAGAAATATGAACATTCACCACTCGTTTATTTTTATAGGATATATATACAATACATTTGGAATGGTATATAATAAATATAATTTTTTATTATATTTAATCTTTAATATGATATTATAATTTATTTGGGATTACATTCCAATATCTTACTAAACTAGTAATGGATTTTTGTCTCACGTTTTACTTTTGTGAGACATAATCCATATTCACCGCCTATTTATTTTATGTGGTGTATTGACTTCCCATAAATATATTTTATGATTATTTTACATAAAATTATGGTTATTTTATATATATTTTATGATTTATAATTCATGGGGATTTTTTTTCAAATTTTACCGAAGTGTAAATGGATTTATGTTATAGTTTCATAATATTTCAGGATATTTTATGATTATGCCACTATTGTTAAAAGATAATGATCTGTCTCTCAATAATAATCATGAATTATATTATCTTAAGGCTTTTCATGATATTTTAATGAAATATTAAAATTTTTCCCCTTTAGGTACATAAAATAATTGATAAAATTTTTTATAAAAAATTATCTTTATTTCCCTCATCGGTCAAAAACCATTTTTCTTCCAAAACCATGTTTTCAAAAAAATTATTCAAAATTAATTTTAAAATTATTAAATTTTTTTATGAAAGAAATATATACCAATGTGTTACATTAAAATTTCTTTAATGTAATATTCATGTCATTTTCCAAAAAATTCCCATTTGTATTTTACTGAAAATGTGAAAGGAATATTTGTTTCAATGTGTATGACATGAATAGAATTTTTACCATCATGACCATTATTTAATTTCAAGAATATTTTATAACTTATTAAGGTTATTTTCAATAACAATTATTTTCAAAATGTCTCATGAATTATTAGTTTTAATAATTTATTTTCAATGAGAAGTTATTTTCCTCAATAAAGTTTCAAAGTGATCTTTCAAAATAATTATCGTTTTAAGAAGACATCATTTTTCTAACAATATATTTCATGGGGGAATGAACCAAGGAAACCATTGTTTTGTTTCCATGAATGATTTATCATGAATATATGTTTATGAAAGTAGTTTCTCTTCCATAGTTTATACCATTATAAAATTATAATGAAACACTCTTCTTTTTGTCCATAGGTTCTTCTATGATGAAATGATAAAATTACCATGAATCTTGTCTATTTTTCATAGGTTATTATATAATTAAATTTTTATAAAACCCATTTCATTTCATGGGATATTATATTTTGAATATTTTTTTATATTTTGGTACACATACATATGTTTTTTATTATACTATTGGTGGTACCTATATCCCCCTCCAATGAAATGGGAAATAGGGATAACTCATGCATTGATTTTTTATGCATGAACCTGCTAACATGTTTACAATGTCATGCATAAACCTGATTACTAATATATAAGGTTATGTGTGACCCAAATTTCAATTTCAAGGTATTATACATAGATATTTATTACATTTCCACAATGTTAGGAGTGAACCTATATTTTATGTACATAATGTTATACATGATCCCCTATTTCATGTCTATAATGTTATGTGTTGACCCGATTGAATATATATAAGTTTGTGTGAGGGATTTATTTCTGGTCTGTAACATAATGAGTGAACAGATATCTTTTTATACATGTTAAAATTATTATAAGTGGATATGTATACCCCAAATCTATTTCTTGTGACAAGGTTAGGTTATCAAGGATCATGTTATTTTATTTCATTGTGATTAATGTCTTAGAAACATCAAAGATATATTCAATGAAAAGTGTTTATGATCTATGATATGTGGGTATGGTTTTTAAATGATATTATCATATTCTGTTACCCATATTCTCATGTTAGATGGATATATCCCTTATTTACCAATGTTAAGCATCTATTCTCACTCTTTCCTTCATTTCCTCGACATAGGTAATAAATATAGGATTTATGTATGGTATTTCTATGAATATTAATTAATGGGAAGATCTTTGTAAAATACACTAAATATATTTCACCAAATTATATATTTTTGTACCCAGTATCCAAAGGAACTAAACTATTATAGTTTTTAGGCATGTGTTTGTGTAATATATTGAATATTTATAAAAAATATATATAATATCTATGAATGATAAGCCTTGGGCTTTTGAGATATTATTTTTGTGAACTAGATGGTCTTAAAAATTATACCACATGGAGTTTCATAAACAGATTTATATAGTATTCTAGGGTGCATGGATCATATTTTATTCCACACTACCTGATTTGGGTTAGAAAACTATCATGAGTACCTTCATAATTTGATACCCTACTTACACAAGTTGAGAAATAATCATAGATAACCAAGTGTGGTTGGCTATAATGCTGGTCATATCATAAGATTGAGCTTAGCTAAGATGGGATTTTTCCTCTCATATGAATAGTATGACATCGGGGATCTAGATTGAGATATATTGTGGGAGTGTGATACAATACCTATATATTATATATTTCAATCATGATAAGATATATGTGATATTATTATCTTGAATAATGAAATTCATTTTATGTCTTGATCAATCAATGCATTCTATAAATAGAGTGTTAAGAACATATAAATTGTATATATAGGATTGAAATGCTCTAGGTCCCAGGTCACTCGATGTTTTAGAAAAATATAAAATTTGATAATTCAAATTTTAATATGATTTATACTAGTGGAAATGGGTCTAGTGATACATGTGTTTGATATAGATAATTCCATATCCCTTTATATCTTGATTAGAATAGATTTTTTTTCTATATTCCACTATGTTCTTTCTCATATTGATTAAATGATTCATATTTGTTTTTAATATTGTAATGTCCCATGGGGTCACACTTTGTGGTTAACTAATTGGTATTATGTTTCACTCCAATAGATACTCTAAAAGTGTTTTATATATAATCAAAAAACTATTTTGGATGGGTACTCACAAGGTATTTCATATTATTTAATACCAGGTGAAGTTAATGATAGATTAAAAAATGTTTTTTAGAATATATCCAAAATGAGTTTTAGATATAGTTTCACAAGTTATTATATGTGATACAATATAAAGAAAAGCAGAACAATGTGTATTAGGATTTAGTGTAAGTGTGATATTGAAGGAAATGTTACCTAAATCTATATCTTGTATATACGTCAAGGATATATCTTATGCATTGGATATCGAGATGCATGCATGAAATAAGATATCATACAAGCTTCCAACTTTTATAAAATTAACAACAAAATATTAAGGGTGTCAATTTTTGAATCATTCAAATAATTTAATGATATTTTTAAAATAAATCATTTCATATTTATATATAATTTACATATATTAAATGTATATGATGTATAAACCATACATCAAATTTATACATGAGTTTTAAAAAATGATTAAATGCTACATCCCTAAATTTTCTCTTTTGGATTATGAAAATATTTTCATTCAAAGGTGGAATGGTGTATGATATTATTTCATACATAGTCGATACTCCTTGACCTGATGTTATATTTCTCATAATTTTTTTATATCGTGATATAAGAGCACATCATGAAGGATAACGATTATTGTATGTACAACATGTGATTCAGTTATCCCATGGTTACATGATGAAGGTGAGATGCTTATATTTTACAATCTTGTGATCTTTATAAAATTAATATGAATAGAAATATAAAAGGTTATTGTGGCTATTTTTGATAATGGTATGCATTGTTTTATAATGTTCTATATTTCTAGTTTTATCATAGGTTTCATATATCATGTATGAGAAATCTATATACATGATTTCCATGTTCTTCGGGTGTATTTAATAACCTTTATTATACTCCTATAAAAACATAAAATACATTAAACATAAGAGATATTGAGTAATTCACTTTCATTTTGACAATATTTTATTAAAAAGATTTAATTGAGAAATCCTTCCTTAGTGTATCAGGGAATGATTAAAATTTATTATCACACCTGAAATATTTAAGAGAATGTAGATCAAGAATAAAATAATTAATTATCCAAAATTTAGATTATGATGAAGTACTTATTATGACATCATTTGGAACTACAACTAGTATCATGGTGATTATAAAATCTTGAACTTTCTACGATTACCTCTTTTATGATATATTCTCCTGACACTTAGGAAATTTATTTGAATAATGTCATATATACATTATATAAAACCATTGTACATTAAAAAAATTCCCTTTTTAATTTCATTCTTGAGATTTATGGCCTTTGTATTGAAACGTGTAGAAAACTCCCAAATATTTCATGAAATGTCTGAATTTCCCTTCCCGCATTTATTTCATTTTAGGAATTACACCCTTTATTTTAATTTTATAAATTTATTTCACCACTGTTCTCAACTGCCCTATTTTTCTATTAATTTTATTTAAAATAAAAAGGGTTAGATAAATCTTTCTCTATCTTGGAGACACTTGTAACTATATCTTTATAGAAGGAAAATGGTTAAGAGACTAGTTCCTTTCAAAGGCATTGATTTAGTGCACCAAGGAAGTGATCAATTGTTATTTTATGTTTGTGTATGTAATCTAAACAATCACCCACTAGCCATGAAAAGTTATATTTATTTTAATCCAAAAATTCCTCCTTATTTTTTTTATATTTATGAATTTAATTTTCATGTAATATGTTTTCTCTTGAGGAAAATATATCTCAACGAATGTCACATTAAAATATTTTCACTCCATGCTCTATGTATCTTCCTCCTTTTCGTTTTTAATCATTGGCCACCAATGATCACTATATCCCCTTAGATGGTATACATCCATTATGACACCTTCCCTTTAGATATATCCCAAAGTAAGGAATTTATTCTATAAATACTTGATCCATTTCTCAACCACTAAATTATTAGTGGTTTCAATAAATGATGGAATATTTTTCTTCATGAAGAATCCCAACATTATTACACCGTGTTTTAGAACAACATGGTGTTCCCATAACAACAAGGCTACTTTTCATAACCTAATTTAACTACCACAATAAAGGTAAAATCTACTCCAATGAAACACTAACCACATTTACATGCACTGGATGAAAATCCCTACATTGATTATGGGTGTTAACATGGATTCCATTCCTTCGCTCAGGTGCTACTCCAAAAAGATGAAATATAATTAATTATTCCATTAATAACATTATGGTTTAAAAATAATAGTATATAATTAAAATAGTTTATATCCATTTTATGTAGTATTGAAATATTTAAACAATATCAATAGTTTTTTTCAAGGTGTTATGTTCTCTAAATATGTTCTTCTAAATATTGTTCGTAAGGTTCCTACTAAACTTGAACTGATACCAACTATAACTACCCCAACTATAACACACTATAATTGGAGGATATTTTATTACATTGGTATATAATACATATATCCAAATACATATGATCAAGAAGTTGAATATTATTAGGAAAATAGATTAAAAAAACGATATTACATTACTTTAACACTTAAAATACATCATATCATCAAAAGAAATCTTTATTTTTTATCCATGAAAATATATACGTTACATGTATTAATATTCATGGTTTCTTTGGAAAATATGAAAAAATTATTTAGGTTTTTACTTAGAATCTGTGTAAGGGGTGACATAAAGAAGAAGTTGTTATATTATAATCATCTAATAAATAATTGGGGAGGAATAAATGAATAGATTAATGCCATTTAAAATGAAAATATGACAATAATATAACCATGGATAACATAATAATATATCAACACATGTATAATAGTAACTAAACTCAATGTTCTGGAATACATAATATCAGACATCATTACAATACTGTGGAGGCCTTATGGTAATACATCATACATAATAGTGTGTATTATACTAAATAACAAACTAGTTTGTCTCATGATACCTACCGAAGCATTGAGAGGATATATAATTCCATGCACCAACCATTACATTATAAGTCTAATGTAACCATTATATTAATAAAATGGATACAAAATACATATCTTAATATTCCTTAAGGAACCCAATTCCAATCCATTTCTATATAATCAATACTTATTCATATAGAAATAATATATATATAGAATATCAATATATCCCCATTCAATGGAATAATTTGTATAAGTAGGTGAATGTAAAACTACAACAATATTCATTATGAAATATAATTTACCCTTATCAAAGGAATGATAACAAGGTAGTTGTGAGGGAAAATATTCTAGTGTGGGGATATCTGTAGGAAATGATCCTTCATTATGGTTTGAAAAAAGCTTCTAAATCATCCAAATCATATGCCCCAAGAGTGTTGAACTAGGTGTGAAATTAGGACCACTTTGTTTAAACCAAGTGAAGATTGGGTTAATACCAGACCAACATTTTTCTAGGTTTTTACCCCTTTCTGCATCTATTCTAGAGATTTCATCCACTTTTTTATATCCAAACATAGACTTAATTTCTAATAAATCAAACACTTTTTGACATTACTACAATTTTATGATGTTTTATGGCCATAAGAATGTTTGAGCCTTATAATAGTTTAATAAATGTTATATAATGAGGGTTAATGATGATAACTCATCAATAATATATAAGGAATTTATGGAAAGGATGCATAATAATATTTCCCATTAAAATGTAATGTAATTAGATATAATGACCCAATTAAATAATGAGAATATATTAGGAACTCTAATATTTAATGATAGAGTATAAATGCAAGAAAAGGTCACCATTGAACCATATAACCTCGTTTGAGATACTAATGAGTTATATAATGTGAGGGAAAAATACGCAATGGATTTAAAGTGGAGGGGAATGATATAATTTGTGGGTATTTATAGAAAATATGGTATGATTGTTTCTTAATTTCCTAACATTGGCCTCATAAATATTTTTTCTTGAAAAATTAAAACAACTGGATTAACCATAATTTTATGTCATGGTTTTTGTCATCTAGAACATGGTTTTTAAAATTTTAATGTTCTTGAACCAAAATTCCTATTTTATATTACTTTTTCCATTTTTTCAACAATTTTGTTTTAAAATATCAATTTTCATTTTATAAATTGGAATATTATTTATTAGTTTGGATTTTCATTTTCATCCATTATAATAAATTATATTAATAAAATAACTTATTTTATCTCATATTTACATATATTAATTATTGTATCATTTTTTCATCAGAACTATTTTATAATACTTGTAATGTATTCTTACCACACTTTACTACTATGTACGAAATTTATTTGACATGAAAAACTATTAAAAATTCAATTTTGGATAATTATTTTGTGCTTGTTTAAAATTTAAAGGCTTTTTATGAAAATAATTACACTTATATGATAAATTATTTTTTATATAAAACGTGTATTGTATTTCAAAATCATATGTTTGGTGAAAAAAATAGAAACTCTTCTAGTAAATCTTGTAAAAATCCATACATGTGTAATCATAAACTCTAAATTAATTAATATACATTTTTAATTATTATTTATATTATTATCAAAATATTTTATTCTTTTTACTTGAAACATGAATGGATAACCATTGTGTTACTATTAAAATAGTTAAATTTACAAACGTCATATCCCAATGGATATATGTCAACAATTAGATCCCAACAATCATATTCCCTCTTTGTATAATCTTAATTATAACATCTTAAGATCATTCATTTCCTTACACTTTTTCTTATACCATTTCCATGCCATTTATTTTTGGTTTATTTAATATATAAATTCATATTATATATTTTTCATACATTTTATAGTGTAATCTCCCACGGTTCAAGATTGTGGTTGCACATTATATTGCTATATGATCTACTCCACTAGTCGCGACCATTATTGTGAATGTAATTTTATCTTTTTTTGTTGAACAATGTGTTGTAAAATTATGATGAAATAATATAATGTTGATTGTGAAGTATTTATTTACTATTTTAGAATATCATTTCTTACACGGAGTTTCAATAACACTATCTAGTGATTCATGGAGCACATGTAGATACCTCTAGGGGAATTATCATTTAGATTCTGCAGCGCAATAAATAACATTAAAAGATTATATACATAAATTTATTAATTGGATTAATCTAGATGTTGTAATTATTAATTAAATTAATTATAAATTAAATCTACAAAATCCCCTATAAATATTTCATGGTCCTTTCATTGATTTTATTTGATATTATCAATTTATATCAATGAAAAATAAAATTCGGACCAATACTATACATTTTTTCATCCTAGAAATATAAATTTGTTTTAGTGTGGTAACATATTAATTTATTATTAATTATAATATATTTTTTCAATTTCATGTTTTGGTTTTCTAGTTTTCATGTAGATATTTTTTTCTAAATAAAATGTTCGAGGAAGTTCATTTATCCATGTTCGTATGCAAAAGAGTAGCATGTAGTGATAAATTTCACATTTTGTAAGGGTTTAGAACTATACAAGGATCATTATAAGTAAATAATTGTGTGTTTTGTAGGTCAATAAGGAACATAATTACGCACAATGTACTAATTTTTATTGTGAAACACAACATTAAAGGGACTACACAATATGTTTTATGCATGTATATATTGGGTAACCCCACAATAATTATATGCTATAAAAAAACATGGCATTGCATGTGGGTTAGTATGTGATTTCATTACATGTCGTGTATTGACTTACAAAAAATAAAAACAATGGGACATAGACTACATGACCTGTAGGTGGTTATATATGTTGTGTGACACATGTATGTATATACTAAGTACACATTGGGTGATTTTCATCACATCGTGTGGGCTAACATATTATATTAATTAATTTTTTAATACAATTTTCTATTACTTGAAATGTAAAAATCATCATACACACTATGTACATTATTTGTTTTACCAATTATTCACTGTTTTTATTTACAGAGTTCCATGTGTTCATACATACCATGAAAACTATGCATTTAAAATGCTTGCAACAATACACTGTGTATATGATGACATTCTAGGTGGGATGACATGATGTGTTAGTGTATGATACACAATGTAGATAATATAAAGTGTGTGTTACATTATATGTCAAGGGATAGACACAAATTGTAAATGTTAAGTTCTTAAAATAGGATTTTAATGATGCAGATAGTATATTCTATTCAACCTTTAATGTAAATACCATATACATAACTTATTTAAATAAAAAACAAACTTATTTTTTTGTTAAAAATAATACTTGATGGGATTTTTGTTGAGACTTGAAGACTATAAATTCGATATAATTTAAGAGAAAAAATTATTTCATTAGTTTATTAATATATTAATTCAATTATATTTATCTTATATATAACAATATTAAATTAATTCTTTAAGTGTTAAATGCAATTTTCATTACATGTTTTGAATGATCATAATCATTTACCATCTTATGCATGTGTTTACTTTATTTATTTAAATTAATTATTTATTATATGGTTTTATATGATATTTATTATTAAAATAAATATTATGATATATGAATAATCCCTCCTATTTATGTATATATCTTAATGTCCATAGAATATTTTATATAAACCTAAACTCCTGGTGAACCTTTAATATATGTGATCAAAAAACTGTAAACGGTGGAGTTTTTAGCTATAAGAGGCAATTCAGAACATGAGGTGAGATGAATCTAAACAAGGTAATACACTAGTCTATGATGGAATGATATAAGATGATGTAATCATAGGATCAATGTGTTATTTACCAAAGGATCAGGCCTGGATTATGACCACATGATAAACCAACTAGTATATAAAGGTTCATGATCATTTAACTCATTTATTTTATATTTTCAATGTGTGGTTATTTTTTTTATGTGATACATGGTCTATTTAAATGACTATACATTATGATATAATATAAACAGGTTAACATGAATTCTTAGATAAAATAAATTTTTATTTTTATTTTTATTTTATCAGTTATATTATATTTCTTAAGTAAGTTTCATGTAAAATTATTTAAAAGATAATATAAGATATCTTATAGAAAAAAAATTAATATACATAAATTAATTTATCAAACATGGTAAATTATTTATATAAGTTTCACGTAAAGTTAAAAATCATGTAAATAAAAAAAATGATATTTACACATTATATATGCAATACCTCAACTAAAATGTTATATTATAAAAACACATTATATCACTTCCAATTGAATAAAAAGATAAGAAAAAGTGATTTTATGGAATAATCAAGGAAATTTAAATTATTAGAGATTTCTAAAAAAATCTTGGGTCTACATAAAGGAAACAAAAGTATATAATTTTAGGATTAGAATGACCATTCAAGGAAACATAATTATATAATCAAGGAAACAAAATTATATAATTTTAGGATTAGAACGACCACTCAAAAGATCATGGTACTATAAGCTAATGTAGTTGGAAAAGAAAATTTACCTAAATAATTTTGACTAATTTTACAATACATTCATATATGTTATTCGAATTGAAATATGGATCCTTGCTATTAGAATATCTGAGAGACTGAATATTCTATATATAATGGTGATGGATATTGGTATTTGATAAAATAGTGGGTGTATTATTTAATTATTTTTTATTTCATAATAAATAATCAAGAAAGTATACTTAAATATTATTTTGTTTATTATAGATAATGGAATGTAACCCGACCACATCACTTTCAGTATAATAAATCTTGGGGAAATATATTCTGTTGACTTGTGAAATCTTCTTGGAGTTTTATAGGTTATTTTTAATTATACTATTTCAAGAGAATATGTTTTATATACTAGTGTACCTTATTTATGTTGAGTCTTCTAATGAGGAAGTAAATGAGGAGAAAAATGTGTTTTGGAAAGATATAGATAATTTAGAGGATATCTATTACTTCATGTTACTATCCATGACTAGTGATATATAGAATATTCATGGAGACATGGATTCATATTCCATGTTGCCTCATCCTTGTGATATTTATTAATAGAAGGAAATACCATAGTGTAATAAAATCTATACTCCAATCATTATAATAAAGTTATACCGAGTTCTAGTTTGATATCTTGTAGTTAAGATGATTGACTGTATTAAGTAATATAAAATTCTACGCTACAAGTTTCCAAAAGAATTGATAAAATACTTATTATTTCCCTACTTATTTAAAGATTATCATGTTTTATTGTGAAATTTAACATGAATATCATAGAGAAGTCACTCCCAGTGCTTTTGAATTTGTTTTTCCAAGTGGATAATGACATAACGTGTGAAAACACAGCGTTCTATATGGTGAGCAGAAGGAAATTCGGGGAGAAAAAGTATTAGTTATATTTTATGTCCATGGAATCTTTGAGACACCCTTTAAAGTAGTTAATGATCTACAGGAGAGGCTAAAGAGTAGGATGTTATATATTTTTCTCAGGTTAGGAAGGTCCACTAGAATTAGAATTGTGCCTTAGTAAGGAACCATGAGGAATCTTCAAATACAAACAATATTGAGTGTAATATTTCTATTTAAAAAAATTCTATTATATATATCATATAGTATTAATATTTTAATCCAATTACTGGTACCAAGTAGGTTTTTTAGGATTACTTTAGTTGAGGTGGATCTTTGATCTCGAAATAGAGTGATATTTTTTCACAATGTATAAGAAACTACATTCTCACATTTTAAACTGAAATGATTTTAGTTTTGAAGAACAATTAT
Organism: Viscum album; assembly: GCA_963277665.1. Taxonomy (NCBI): domain Eukaryota; kingdom Viridiplantae; phylum Streptophyta; class Magnoliopsida; order Santalales; family Viscaceae; genus Viscum; species Viscum album. Next base: position 2,131,004,074 of record OY728119.1, read on the forward strand.
TATATGCATTGTGTAACCTAGAATATTATTTCTGTTTTGATTTTATACATGGATAATTTTATTTTCAAACATAGAAATAAAAGTTCCAAATTTTACAAAGAGAACATATGTTACTGTATGAAACATTTATATAATGGTATTTATATACAAGAATTTCAAAATAAATTCATGGAAATTGATAAATAATAATGATCATATGGAGTCATATTACTCCCAATTATGCAATATTTAATATGGTCATGTAAATGAGAACAATTTGAAAAATATATGTCAACAAGAGTATTTACAATCTTTTGAGTTGAAACCCTAAGATATATTTCATCATTTATTAAAATGTAAAATGACCAATGATCCTTAATGGGGAAATGTTGAAAGGTTCATAAGGATTCTATAATTAGTTTTTAATGATGAATATGGACCTTTTCCAATATTATATGTATGAGGATACTCATAATTCATTAATTGTATTTGACGATTTCTGTAGATATTGATATATCTATAAGATGAGATATAAGTTTTATTCCTTTGTGTAGTTATAGTTATAAATGAATATAGAAGAGAATAATTTTAATAAAGAGATAAATAATCCACACTCAGATAGAGGTTTGGATTATCTTAATCAAGATTTCATCGATTATCTAAAATAATATTTTTTGAATCTTCCATAAGATAAGTATAAATCATGGGGGTGAATGAATGGTGTAAATTATTTTTATGTTTTATTTATGAAATAACCTTTTTGACCTATTAAATAGTTCAATTTTATCACTGTAAACCATACCCAATCACACACATATAAGGCATAATAATTTTTATAAGGTTCACCTATAAATAAAAAAGTTAATTCTTGGCATGATCCAACTACACTCAAAACCATATAGTCCCCTAGTATCACCACGTGATTTATAAACAAGTAATTTTTATCCTTAAAATATTGTTTAATATATGTATCTCAACAATGTAAAGTAATCCTTCATAAATAAAATGATATAGATGTTATCTTCGACAATATGAGACCCTTTCAAAATATAAGTCTACCATCAAGTTTTTTTGTGATGTTTTTCCCTCCCCTTATTCTCTATTTATTTATTTTCAATAATCTCAGTGATTATTCACTCTTGGAAAATAAATTTTAAAACATGTTGTTTTGTTTTTCTATTCATAGTAATTGTACAAAATTATCATTTATTTTTCATGATACATTAATATTTTATTTTCATATGAAACATAATAAGAGTAATACATATTAATTAGAATTTTGAATTTAAATTCAAATAGATATATTCTCCTAAAAGTTTTTTATTCATCAAAATTATTTATTATTCTTTGTTTCAAATCTATTCTTGTTCATTACTACACAAAATTATAAGTTGTAGAATGAATGAACAATTTTTCAACAATTTCATATCTCTTTTATGACATAAAATATTCATATATGATAAAATCCATTTTCCGCTAAAACCATGAATCACAAACCCCTTTGTGATATATAATATATTCAGGTACAACATTATAATCATCTAATTTAATCCATTTAGATCAACATAATTTAATTTATCCAACTACTTGAAAAGGTTTCAATCCATTTGGAGTCACCCAGGTTACACGACATCAATTCCCAATAGTTATTGATAAACTACATGAATTTCAATCAAATTGCAAATTTTTTGTAAGATTTAAACCTTTTAAACATAGTATCATCCATGAAAATTATGAGACGAACCTTACATTATCATTACTTTAACATTTTACTTACCATCATGAATATCATATTCTAAAATGAAACTTTTGAAATTGGATCATCCTTATTAATCCAATATGTTAACCTTATGAATTATATTAATCTTTCAAAATCATGATAAAACCTTATAAAGTCACACGAGTGAACCTTAATAAATTTTTATGAACCTTAAAAATTAAAAAAACAACCATACGAAGTCTGTGAAAACCTTATAAATTTACATATTTATTGAAATGAACATTTTCCAGGTGGTAGTGAACGCTGTGAGCTCATGAATTTTCCATTTTTCTCAGGAATGTTTTCAGGGACTACCTTATGAAATATTTATGAATATTACGATGTTAAATTGGGTATTTTTATGTCCAACTATATTTACCTCCAAATAATTCTATATTACTTCAAAACAACTGTAGGCTTATTCCAAAATTCTCTAAACAACCAAAAATACTTCACCTTATATAATAAAAATAATATCATGTGAGTTTGAATATGATTTATGCACAAATAAAATAACAAAATACATATAATATTTTATTCATTAATCTTTATTATCATGAAAAAAATACCAAAAGATTTAGAAAACATCTTAAATATTATAACATTGAAATTTCAAATTGGAACTCAAAAATATCCCATGAACTCAATATCTCCTAAAATGTATCTTTTGTATAACACCATAGATTTATTTGGTCAACAAAGAAACATAAATCACTTATAATCTCAAAATAAAAAGCAATGAATCCTCACCACAAAATTTTAATCCAAACTGAGTGAACATGGTGTAAGAAATAAGAACATTGAATAATAAAATCATTATATCTATAAAATAGCGACTTACATCACATCTTCAGAGAACATAATTATCTCAATTCCAATTTTAAAAATAAAATCAAATTATATCATCGCTTTTATCCCATTTGAATAATACCAATTGAGATCAATTAAGATTCAAAACTTCTTCAAATTCATAAGAAAAAAATTAAACCTTGTATATAATAAGATTCTTATATCCATATTCACCAAAAAAGTTATAATAGTTAATAAATTAATCAATCATATGCTGAAATAAAAACAATACCCATTTTAAAACAGTCTCTAATTAAATTCTACCATAAATAAGATATCTTCCATAATATGTAAAACCACATATCAATCGATTCTCTCAAAAAAAGTCAAATACCCCTTGGAAAATTGAATTTTAAAATAAAATTAATAAATATAATGATATTTTTATCATATTTTTCCCTATTTAATGAAAATGATCCATATAACAATGAAAGATGTGATAGATTCATGCAAACTTTTCCTTAATAAGAATGAATTTGAACTCACATAAAAAATATCAAAAATTGAGACGTAGTATTTTGAAATAGTTTAGTAAGAACATCAGATATTTTAAAAATTTGTTGGAATAAATTTAAACTTCAACCTTTTTTGATCCACATGATCATTATTGAAGTGATATTTTATATAAATGTAGTTTGACCAAGAATATTGAACCATATTACTTGATAAAATAACATCACTCAGATTATCACATCCCATGATTAGTAATGACCTAACTTCTACCATGAGATATTTCAAATGAGTTCTCATCCACATAAGTGGAGATTAATCTTTATTTTGAGCCACATATTCTACTATAGTAATGCTCAATTCCATAGAAATTTTTTTTAGTTTGAGAATACACACATCATTCACCTAAAGGAATACTCCACCAGATATAGACCTTATATCACCTATAATTCCATCCCAATCTATAACTGAGTAGCCAAACTGATTAAGATTTCCATTACTGTCTAATTTTAGAGCATATTATATTATGCCTATGATATGTCTAATATTATTTTTTATTTTATAGAATGGGTCTCCTTTGGTACACTTTTATACCATGAACATAAAGTAGCAACATATAAAATATTTGTCGTTAGAGCTATTAAATAAAATTAACTTCCAAAAAGCTTCCTAAAATCCTTTGGGTCAACTTATTTCCCTTTACTATCCTTATACAGTTTGGTTCTCACTAAGATATCGATATAATCCCGTTTTAGATCCTCTATGTAAAAATTCATTAAAATTTTCTATGTATAATTATGCTGAGAAATAATGATGTGATCTTCCTCTGAAAAATTTGTAATCCCAAAAATTATCTCATTTATCTTATCATGAAATTTTAAAAAAACATCTGAATTTCAAAAAAAAACTCTTTATAGGCTCAATCATAATTCCCATAAAAAATAGCATCATGTACATAACTGATAAAAATGAGTTATACCTTATTTTCATATTTAATGTAGAGATTTATATCCACTCTTCCTTGAACTTCAAATACATCATGAATGTATCTAACTTGGAATACCTTAATCTCTAGGATTATTTTAACCCTTAAAGATCATTTTTGAAGTAGTAAACCTAACTATTATATTTATAAAGTAAAAACCACTAGGTTTCTTAATATGTTCTTCCTCTTACAACTCAATCTTGAGGAATTCATACTTGACATCCATTTGGATAATATTTTATTTCCTTTATGTTATAATAGAATAAAATATCCCAATGGTTCCTATTCTAGAAAAAAAGTTTGAACATTTCATCAAAATTAATTCATCTAACCTGTGAGTACCCTTTACACACTATATTTCCTTATTTATAACAACTTATCCTCTTTAATTCAACTTGTTTTGAAACATGCACATTGTTTTGATTGTATTATTATTTTCAAGACTGTTTACCAAATCCTATGTTTTATTATTCTCAATTTGGACATCTATTGGGTAAAAAAGTGAAAAATGAGGTATTTGGTTCTGAACTTGATTTTTTTCATGTCTAAACATTCTATTTTTGTAATGAGATGATGTTTTATTGCCACTCTATATTTGTCATCCATAAATGATATTAGATTTGTTTCTCTTCATCACATGAAAAAAATGAATCCTTATTTATATCATGCACTTCTATTGAACATATATTATTTTCATAAAATACTTATTTATTTTCAATAAAAGCATATTCATCATCACATATAAAATTTTATTCTTTGTTTTTTGTTTTTGTTAATTTAATGTTATAGAACATTCACATATATTGTGTCAATAATATTCCATGTCTATTTGTTATAGCAATGATATCCTATTACATTTAGAGGATAACCAAGGAAGGTTCCATTCTCTCTTTTCTTAACAAACATCCCAATATTTTTTCCTTTAATATTGATAATAAAAGGGATTTATGTAATGTCTCGGCCCAGGTGTCACGAAATAGTTCCCTAAGCCAGTCAGACAAAGGACCTCAGGTACACCTCCACATCCACTAGAGGTTTTCGAATAGTAGTGAGGATCTGGTATGTTAGTCGTGGGGAGACTATACCATATTTTATCAAAATAAACACCATCAGAAATGATAAACAATAACAGAATTATATATAAAGGAAAAAATACTAATATCTTAAGATAATCATGTAGTAAATACAATATTTTAATAAAAAGGGACACCTGATATGCCAACGTAAGTGTCATGTGTCTAAAATGTAAAACCCAAAAGAAAAGACATGGAAACCCCAAAGAAGGTCCCAAACCACATCTGGTTCCCTCATCCATGCTCCATCCCAACTTAGAAATCAAACTCCAGGCCTTTCCCTAAACCTGACTAGAAAAAAAATGTATACTCATGCATAGATTAGAAATCCAATGTAGGGTGTGAGTACAACTCAGTAGGCCACCAACAGTAGTGTCTAAAAAAATCTATTTAGAATCAGTGTATGTAGTTTTATAAAGAATAAAATAAAAGAAATAAAGTAATTAGTTTATTTGTATTGAATTATCCTTTATTTATCGGCATAAACCTTTTGGTTCCCATCGACTCCCGTATCTCAAAACCTACATTGGTCCATGCTGGAATCTGAACCATTTGACATTATTAGTTCAAATTCATTTAAACCAATGTGCTTTTATTGTTCATTTCAATTCAATTAATATTATCTCTAATTTGAACCATAGTCCAATGTCAATTAATGGGTGTAGAATGCCTTGTATAGAACCCTTGTGAGTATTTGGAGCATTATTCACTATCTCACAACCCATATTTATTTGTAGCATCAGTCTATGTACTATAAAATAATATTTTTTTCATGATGGGTGTAGAACAATATGTCTATTACCCTGTGAGTATTTGGGGCATCAGTCCCTATCTCACAACCCATTTCTAAATAAATAACATATATTACATACATAACAATGTTCAAGATTAATCGTCAATAATATTTTATAACAATTTTATAATACATAAAACCCTCATGAGTATTTGGAGCATCAGTCCCAGTCTCACAACCCTCCAGTGGCCCGAAGGCCTTTATTTTTTATTGATTTTTCGATAATCCACCTTTCAAGGGGTAGGGTGGAACCCTTAAAACGCTCGTAGGTGTAAGTATTACATGGCCCATAGTCCTTAGAGTAATTTAGTTCTTGTAGGCTTCAAACATTATAAACAACCCACACTAACTACTTGTATATGCTCCTCCCCAGCATCTTCATCATGAAATCAACTCTCAACCTTCGCATGACTGTTTTGGGTAGGCTTTCCCGTGCATGCACATGCTTGTCCCATTAGAAGGTGCCATAACCTCTAATTCATTCAATCTGTATAGCTTCTACCTTGGTGAAATCTTCTTGCTCATCCTCCTTCTAGATCTTGTTCCTTGTAGGTTGTCTGGTTTTCATCTGCACTTAATGTGGCCTGAATGCCTTGAGGTGGGTTGAAGGCCTTACTAACCCGATGGTGGGGGTGGCCCGAAGGCCTTAATAGACTCGAGGACCAAATCAGTGGCCCAAAGGCCCAGACGAGGGAATATTCCTAGCTACTACAGTGCCAAACAGTACTGCATAGTTCTTGCTAGAGTACTGCTACAATACCAAAAATTATCCTTTTCCTAGATTTTATATCGGGTCGCCTGGATGCACTTAAGGAGTCCTCGCCAACCAGGCTGAGGCTCATGTGCCCTAATCTCACAACCCAATTCTCTATAAAGAACATATAAGACATATATCACATTATTCAAGATTAATCCAAATTATTCTTTTATCAAAATTTTACATGTCACGTGTATCAAAACATCAAATTAATTAATTTAAAAATTAATTAATCACTACAACACATTAATTAATTAAACTAATAAATAATCACATTTTCATATTAATTAATTTTAAAAATAATTAAAAATAACATCACATCGATTAAAGATAAAAAATAATTAATCAATATCCACAACTTGAAATCTCATAATTAATTCAAGAAATAATTATAGCATTCATAATATAAATAACTTATAATTTATTATAAAATTAATTATCTGAAATAATCTATTTAAATATCACATAATTAATTCAATAATTTAATACTCAACTTACAAATACTATTTCCTCAATAATTCATCCACTAATTATTCAACATTATCAATTGAATTTCCCAACCATCCACATTAATTAAATTATTAATTCATTAATCAAATACATTCAATTATACCTTCATTGCAACTATCATTAAGTAATTCCCAAATTAATCAATCTAACACATTTAATTACTTCAACTCAAATAATTTACATTTAATAATTCGTCAATTAAACAATCTAACTCATCGAATTCTTATAAAAAAACCATCCACGTTAATTTATTTTCATATTAATTAACCTAACTCAATCAATTATGTCAACACAAAAATAAAATTTAAATAATTCTACAATAAATTAATCTAACTCAAAAATCATAACATTGCATCCCTTAATTAATTTACCAATTAATCTCATCCCCTCAAATAAAAATTTATAAAAGAGATGGAAAAACAACAAGATGAAAGGGCCATGCAGCCCATGACAGGGGGCCTAAGGGGTCTAAAATGATGCAGACCAAGAGCATCTCCTTAAACCAGAATATCCCCCTTAGGCTTTATGTAAAGGAAATCATGAAATAAATTAGTATCAGATTTTTGGTCATCAATAGAGGCAATATGGTCTACTACTTGGTTCCCCTCTCGCAACGTGTGAAGCACTTTGGTGGTATTGTTGATCATACTTAGACACATCTTGATGATAGAGTGAATTTCCTAATGGGTTGAGACAATGCCTTGCAGGGCATTGTAATGGATTATGGAATCGGTTTCAGGCTATGTTAATTCAAATTATTCCCACTAAATATATCCTCAATTAATTAATCTTACTAAATCACTTTAATTAATTGACTAATTAATTCTCGACGCCATCTCTTATTAATTAATTCATATTCAACCATCCTTCAATTAATACTCAAAAGTATTTTTTTTTTAAAAATCGTCATATGGTTTAACAATTAAATAATTATAAAAGTTTAGTTAATTAATTAATTAATAATTTAATTATAATTTTTAATTCAATAATTCAATAAACAATATTTTCTATTTATTAATTTTTTCAATTTATTAATCCAATTATTTAATTCTACTAATTAAAGAATAATATTTCTTTATTATTTAATTCTTTATTTATTTAATCTCATTATTTAATTAAATAATTAAATAATCACATTTCATTACTAATTAATTCACCAATTAATTAATCTCATTATTTAATTCCACAATTTAAATAAACACATTTCTCACATTAATTAATTTATCAATTAATAAATCAACCAGCCCCATTAATTAATTCCATAACTAAATAACCAAATTCATCATTGAAAAATATTAATAATTAATTCACTACTAAGTATTTAAACCATCCAAATTAATCAATCACATCATGACCATTAACTAATTAGAAAATTAATTAACCAATTAAAACATCACAAAATCATCAAAATTAATCTATCAATTAATTATTTAAACCAACCAATTCTATTCAAAATTACAAAATCCACCAAAATTTATTAGACTACACAATTAATTAACTCAATATAGAAAACAAAATTAATCGTAAAAAAATTATAAAATGTAATATGCATAAATTAATAAAGACAATGGTATTGAAATTTAGACCACCTACATCAAATATGAAGAACACATGATATGAGTCCAACATCATTGATGGTGCATTATTCCGAATACTATTGAAACACAAAATAAATAAATAAGCAAATCTAATTTAAAAAACATCTCAAAATACATATTTTTTAAAAAAAAATGATGCACATCATCCTATTATCAATAGAAACACAATTCCATTGAAAACACGTCAATATGATCAATATCTAAAAATACAGATATTGTTGAAGTCTAAAAGGAAATATTGAGAATGGGGCTTTCCATCAGTAATAAACATCCTAACCAAGCCATTCACGTCACCCAAAATCCAATTTATAAAAAAATTTCATCAATAAATTTAGTTACATTCATGAATTGGATTAGTTATTTATTAATCTCCCATACAGATTTTATGCATCAATTCATCACTATATTGAGCATTTCCTAAACCTCTACCATGACTCTAAATTAAATATTCAACATTGGTCTCCAAATGACCACCTCAATTTTAGGGTTATGTTGTCTCTCACGGCAAGTCAATCTGAAACCTTATGAAAAATTTGTGGTTGAAATGGTGTTTTGAGAACAATAATTTTCTCAAAATAATAATAATAACAACAACAATAATAACTACTGTTATTATAAAGTATCTTTCACTGTTTGAAGTTTCGCCAACAAAATTAATTAAATTTTGACATATAAATTCTCAAGTATTGTCCACATTTAATTAATGGTGTTGGTGAAACTTTAAATTATGAAAGATACATTATAATAATAGTAGTTATTCTTATTATTATTATTATTATTATTATTATGAAATTTATTGTTGTAAAAATCCATTTTAGTCATAAGTTTTTCGTATGGTGTTGGATTAATAGGTTATCAATGATTGCATGACCCTAAAATTGAGGAGATCATTTAATGACAAATGTTGAAAATTCAATTCATACTCATGGTATAGTTTCATGAAATGCTAAACTTAGTGATGAATTGGTGCATGAAATTAATTGGTGAGATTAATAAATATATGATGAAAATAATAAATGTAAAAAAATTTATTAATGAAAATGAATTATAAATTTTATTTGGGGTGATTCTCATTGAATGGTAAGGAACCCCATTATTTATGTCACACCCCTCTCTCCTCTATCTTTGATTTTAGAATTCAATAAACATTGTCTTTTTTTATATTGATCAGATTTACTATTCGTCTATGAAATTGGATATGTATTAATTATAGGATGGTGCATATCAATGTTTTTCATAAAAATGATGTATTTTGAAAAGTTTTTTATTTAATTAGATTTTATTATTTCTTTATTTTCTTTTTTTTAGTCATCGGAATAACATGCCATCTACAATGTGTGACTCATTTCCCGTCTTCATCATATTTGTGGTAGGTGGTCTAAATTCCAATATCGTAGTCTCGATTAATTTATGTGTATGTGACAGTAGAAATTTTATGTTATGATTACCAATTTATTTTTTCTATATTCAATTAATTAATTGTTCAAATTAATTAATTTGGGGAGATTGTGAAATTCTGAATAGAATTGGTTGGTTTAAATAATAAATTGATAGGTTAATTATGATGATTTTGTGATGGTGGAATTGGTTAATTAATTTTGTAATTAGTAAAAGGTCATGATGTAATTGATTAATTTTTATAGTTTAAATAATTATGTAATGAATTATTTATTAAGATTTTGTAATTATGTATTTGGATATTTAATTATAAAATCAATTAATGGAACTTGTGGAATAATTAACTTATAAATTAATTAATGCGAGAAATGCGTTTTTGTAAATTGTTGAAATAAATAATTTGATTAATTAATTGATTAATTAATTAATAAAGAAATTTGATTAATTAATTATTGAATTAAAAAATAAGATTAAATAAATGAAGAAATAATTAATTAATAAATATTATTATTTAATTGATTGAATTAAATTAATGGATTAATTATTTTAAAAAAAATTAACTAGTAGAAAAATGTAATTATTTAATTGTTCAATTAAATAATGGAATTAATTAATTAAATTTACTTTATTATTTATTTGTTAAACTAAATAATATAATTTTTGGAAACAATTAATTATTGGATTAATTGAAGGGTGGTTGAATGTGAATTAATTAATAATTAATTAATTAATTTGAGATGGCAAAGACAATTAATTAGTGAATTGATTGAATTCATTGAGTTAGATTAATGAATTGAGGAATTAGTTTATGTGAATAATTTGAATTAATTAATTGGTAAATTAATTAATGGATGCATTGTTATGATTCTTTAGTTAGATTAATTAATGGAATAATTAATTAATAGGGATTGATGTGTTGACACAATTGAATGAGTTACATAAATTAATTGGAAAATAAATTAATGGGTATGGTTGTGTTATAATAATTAGATGAGTTACATTAATTAATTGAATAATTATTTAATGGAGATTATTTGTGTTGAAACAATTTAATGTGATAGATTAATTAATTGGTGAATTAATTAATGAAAATTGTTATGATGGTGCAGTTGAATGAATTAGATTAATTAATTGATAATTTAATTAATGTGGATGGTTGAGATATTTAATTGATAAGGATGAATAATTAATTGTTGAATTAATTATGAGGTAATGATATTTCTAAGTTGAGTAATTAATTATTGAATTAATTATGTGATATTGAAATAGATGTTTCGAGATAATTAATTGAATAATTAATTATAATTTTTTGATATTGTTAATTATTCAAATAATTGTACAATTGATTATGAGTTTTTGGGTTGTGGATATAGATTATTTATTTATTAACATTAATTAATGTGATGGTATTATTAATTAACTGTTAAATTAATTATTGGGAATATGTGATTAATTATTTGTTGAATTAATTAATCAGTTGTTGTGATTAATTATTTTTTGTATTAATTAATGTGATGTTGTGATACGTGTGACATGTAAAAATGTGATAATTGAGTAATAATGATTAATATTGAATAATGTGATGTATATAATATATCTTCTATACTGAGAAACGGTTTATGGGACACTGACTAATGCTCTAAATACGCATTAGGGTGCTAGACAATGTATAATTGTGATAAAAGATTAAAGTTGATTAATCTGGTATAATGTGATGTTTGTGATATACGTTCATTATTGAGAAACTTATTGTGAGAAAGGGAATAATGCTCTAAATACCCACAGGGTGATAGACATGGCATTATACACCCATCATACATTAAAATATTATTTAATGGGGATGGACTGCTTCTCCAAATATCCATGGGTTTTGAGATAGGGACTGATGCTCCAAATACTCACAACGACACTAAAATGTTGTTCTACACCGAATAATTGACATTGATCTATGGTTCCAATTAGAGGTAATATTAATTGAATTTAAATGGCTAATTAAATAACAATGGTTTAAATGAAATGTGAATTTATTGTGTTCAATGGTTCAGATTCTAGTATGGGAAAAAGCAGGTACTAAGATATGGGTTTCCATGGGAACCTAGAGGTTTATTTGGTTAAATAAGGGATAATTGAATAGATGAAAAATATGTACCTTATTACATGTATTTTATTATTTATAGAACATCATACTCTACATCTGACTGTATTTGATTTCAACATCATTGGTGGTGGCCTATTGAGTTGTACTCATAGCCTACTCAAGCTGTCTGATCAGTACTCAAGTAGAATATTTGTTTTCTGGATAGGTTATGGGAAAATGCCCTGACATAGATGGTTGATTTGGATAGAGCATGGATGTGGCCAGATGAGTTTTGGGATGCAATTTGGGGTTTCAGTGTATTTTCATTTTGGTTTTACATTTTAGACACTTGACACTTACGTTGGTATAACATGTTTCCCTTTCCAGAAAAATATTGAATTTACAGTGTGATTATCTTCAGATATTTGTATTGATTGTCCTTATATATTATTACATTATTGATTATTATTTTCTATGTTGTTTACTTTGATAAAAGATAGTATAGTCTCTGCATGACTCACTTAACAAACCCTCACTATAAGTTAGCAGCCTCTAGTGTATGAGGTGTCTCACCAGAGGTTATGTGATTAACTGGCTTGGGGAACTGTTGCGTGACACCTGAGCTGGAAACCTATAATTTCCAACATCCATAAATATTTCAAACTTTTTGATTTATTTTAATACATCTCATATGGCGAGATATATTAATTTGTTCTACACAAAAAAGTTTTTGAATATGAACTTCTTCCCCAATATCATATCCCCAAAAATATTGAGATGTATCCCACTCTATCAACATTATTTGGGCCATCTCTAGAAAAATTATTTTATTATATTAAACATCACCATTTTTTGGTATTATATATGGTGTAATAATTTCATGGTAAATATCATTATTCTCAAGATATGCTTCAAATATTTAATTAGTATACCTGACACAGTAGTCTGTCTGGATTCATTTCAAGGAGAAACCACAACCCAATTCCTCACCCCTAAAAATCATGGAAAATTATAGATCATGTGAATGATGTTTCACAAAAATAATAAAATTGATAAAAGTAAATTTCCCTATAAAGGAAAAAAATTACATATCTTCACTTTTTGATTACTTCCTCATTGGACAATTATTGTCTGAATAGATAATCACCAGTAGATTATATGATTTCATCTAATCTTTCTTGTGTCTAGTATTAACAATCTTCCCATTTTAACAAGTAGATAATATCCAATTTATTTCTATTTTATTTATAAGAACATAATGAAAATTATTTCCTCGGGTATTATTTCCCATTCAATTTTGGCCTTGATGACTAAGCCCTTGATTCCACTATAGATTTTCTTCTTTTAAAATTAGGTAACATGAATTTTTAGCATCAAAAACCTACAAATATTTACCCATTTGCTGTTATTCTTTTGTAAAAACACATCCATATTAAAAAATATTAACTCAAAAATCAAATATTTGGATTCCCAATTCATTAACTTCATCATATAGAGTTACACAAATAATAAGTTCCATTTCATCCCATCACCATTTAAGGTTTTCTTGTAATTCAACTACTCATTCCCAATAACTAATAAACTGAGTACATTAATTTGGAGAGACACATTATTTAAAAATGTCAGAAATACTTATTTATACTTTTCAACATTCAAAAATAGATTTATTTATCCTATAATATGTTAATAATATCGACTATCAACAATCCAAGGACATTCTATTTTATTGATTTAAGTGTTACTTCAATTGAAAAATATTTTTCCTTGACATTCATTATAACTATATTAATTTTGTGTAATATTATTCATACTAAAATATACTAGGATGAGGGTGAGATATTATACTCTAATTTGATCTAGATAATTACATATTTCACAATTATATTCTAATTATTGAAATTGATTTTGAACCTTACATCTGGATTTTTTAATTTCATTCTAAAAAATTATACTTTTTGTTGAATGGAACCTCCAAAAACTCTACCCCGGAAAATTTCTAGGCTCACATAAATATTTTTAATTAAACTAAGAAATAATCCCCACTTTACAAAGACCCCCATATTTCCAATAACACCCATAAATGGAATAATTTCCTTTTTAAACATCTTGTCATCTACATGTTGAAATTTGTAATTATCCCTTCATTTAACCATAAATATTGGATCTTTTTGCCAAATTTTTTCGACAATAAAATTTTTATTCCTTGATCAAGATTTATTTCAACCCATTTTGTAATCACCAATTCTAGTAATTTTTACATTTAAAAATACTTTCCCAAAATTTCCATATTTTTGAGTATCACATTATTTTACCACAAAATGGAAGTTATTATCTTATTTATTAAACTTAGATTTCACATGTATATTTTTATTATCATTTTAACCCTTTGAGTGTGATATTTTTTAGTTTACTTTATTCTTACCATTAGATGAATATTAACCACCTTTATCAGCCATCTTCTATAATATTTCTCCAATATATTTAATTGAATTATAACCATTATATTTGTACTCATTAAAATATTTATCAATATTAGTAAAATTAAATTATATTGTATCAATATCATTCTCATTCATTTTAACGTTCTATTCTATATCAAATTTTATAGTGTTATCTTCAATAAAATATTTCTCCAATTCATCAATCTCTATCAACAACCATAATTAATCTTTAACATGAATATATTATTTGTTGCTCGATGATTGATTCAATTTCTCTAAATGTAAGATATATTTTTTTTTGTCTTGAGATCATTAAAATTATATCATTGAGTTATCAATTAAATATAAACTATATAATTGTTTCTTTATCACTTCCATTATTACTAATTTCATTATTTGTGAAATTTTCTACATCTAGTTCATTAGTTAATTTTCATTATTAACATCATGGAAAGACATGACATCCTCATTTTCTTCCCTATTATCAATACCATCCAAAATAGATAATATATTTCTCTTATTAAATTTAGATAAAATCCTACCTTTCCCATTTTGAGAAAAATATAATTTATTAAATTGTATTTTGTTTTTATTTATGGATTTCCTTAGCCTCTCATATTCATCATCAGTGACTTCTTCCTTTTTAAAAATTGGAACACTTTCTCAAAAATATTTAATGGACCCATAGTTAAAACACATTATTGGAATTTTCAACTAAAAATTTCTTTTA
Organism: Viscum album; assembly: GCA_963277665.1. Classification (NCBI taxonomy): domain Eukaryota; kingdom Viridiplantae; phylum Streptophyta; class Magnoliopsida; order Santalales; family Viscaceae; genus Viscum; species Viscum album. The sequence continues at coordinate 2,131,019,473 of OY728119.1, forward strand.
TTATATTTATTATTCTATAGATCAGTGACATTAGTTCTAAAAACATTTATTCAATATCGTCATCTTCATCAGAATTTGAACAATGAAATTAATTTTTAAAAACATCATTCTTATATTTATCGTGTCCTATTAATTCAAAGAAAATTTCATTATTCATCTTTATACTTCTTCCTGAAATCACATTCATTAAAAAAATTATATTTAATAGATATACTATGTATTTCATCCAAAGGACGTCTTCCCAGATCTCAATCTTCTTGTACAATGACTTTTTGCTTAAAAATATTTGAAAAAATACACAAAATCATATCAATAACTGTAGTATCACCCTATATTCCACCAAAAAATCTAATTATGCTCACATTATCTTTGAATCTATATAAATAATAATCATTAATTTAATTTTCCCTCATTTTGATATCTTCGTACTTCAACCACTAAACCTATAGAAAATATTGATTGGCTTTTATTTCTTTATATATGTTTTCTAGTCATTCACATATGACATTTTCTATGTTATTAAATTTAACCTTTAGAATCTACTTCTCTGAGAAAGATGGTCAAATGGTATCTTATGCATAGACATCATTCTCAAAGACCTTCCAATATATTTCTATCACAGAAATACCTTTATTATGAGGAACAAATCAATTAGTTATGACATTGAAAACATCCAAATTCATTAACAAAATATAAGGAAGCATATAATATTTTCATATATAGTAATTTTTCTTATAGGAATCCGGAAACCCCTTGATATGAAATAAATTGAGACTATACATATCAACAATATAAATTTAGTTGAAAATATCCAAAAACAAAATAACTCATTTTATCTAAATATAAGATCTTCTATGAATGGAACTGGAATCAAATAACCAATAATAAGTACCCAAAATATTAATATTAATAACTATGAGTGGTGGTATATCATTAATTTAGTTATTTTTATGTTTAATTTATATAACATCCTTTGAGACATATTAATGTGTTAAATACAAACACTGTCATCCACAAGCAAGTGCATAGATATAAGGAAGAAAAAATTTTATAAGGTGTTACTCTGAAAATGGCAATGTTAATCCTCTGCATGGTCTAGATTCACCAGAGACATTAAAGATTTCAATTATCATCATGTGGATTACAAATGAGTTGAGTTTATCCATTAATTTATGTTATGCACAAGTCTCTCAAATATGTAATGTGAGCCCACACAAATTAAATGATGAATAAATTATTTTCAATTACATATGATACTTCCTCTAAATAAGATTTTTATTGAGTCGTTTCGTGATTATTTTTTCTCTTGAACTTCCCACATTATATATTTGGAAAAATATCTATGATTATTCACCACTATACACTAGACATGAAAAATATTCTATTCTGTTTTCAACACATAATAATCATACAATACACTCTTCTATCTTGCATGAAATGTCCCTACTTCAATTTTTATCTCACACATAGAGGTAGAAAAAATATTTATATTTGATTTTCAAAGTCAAATTAAATTAGATAAATTCTTCTCAACTAATAATAACTTCTCTTTCATTCCACATATTTATTTTAATTTCTTTTAAATTTGTTCCTAGACACCACAATACAAATATAAGGGTTGCAGTGTGACTGATTAGTTTTTTAACAATTAATTCTCTATTTCATGATGCAAAATATTCTTCCATAGTTAGAACCATCACTCTCTAATATGTTTAATCAAAAATAACCTATGTGATATATAATAGATGCATGAAACAATTTTACAAAATCATATTTAATCCATTAAAATCTCTTTATATTAATTTAATTGACTCCTTGAACATGTTTTTGTCCATTCTATGTATTGTAGATCACATTAAAAAATCCCCGATAGTTATATTTATAAACTAATTTAACTCCCATTGAATTACAGAAATTTCCTCTGTTTTGAATATTAAAAACTCCATATAAACCTTATAATGTGTGAGATAATACTTAAGTTGTCAGGACTTTAATATTTTTTTAGAAATCATGCATTTCATAATGTAAAATGAATAGTATTAATTGGGATCAACAATACGAATCATGTATGTTAACATTATAAATTCCTTTAAATATACAAAATCTTGAGACAATAAAACGATTTCATCGTAGTGAATATTTTGAAATTTTGATATCCCTTACGAATTTGTTAATGAACCTCACACAATTTTTGAATTTTTGATTTTTTTTGTAAATCTACTCCCGGTCAACCTTATGAAATCTATCGTGGACCTTATTAAGTTTCTTTAGGAAATTTTCAAGTCCAAATCGATTCAACTCCAAAGTCATCCGGAATACTTAGAAATAACTCTACACCTATTCCAAACTTATCCAATCCCTCAATTACCCTTAATCTTAAATAATAAAATTATATCATGGCCATTTTAATTTTATTTATTTATTGAAAAAAATTAAATACAATAATCATTCCCACTGAATTTTATTCAATCCTTATTCTTTATAAAAAATAAGAAAAATTAAGAGGAAACTTCTTAAGCATCAGATCTCAATAATTTTATCATGTGTATAAAAAATATCCAAAGAAATCAATATCTCCCAAAAATATATTGGTCTCAGTAGTTTTGAATGTTATCCTTAAATATTCCTTATAAACTAAATTGTAATGGTGATAGTGAAAGGATGAATCACACCTTTTTGGACTTGGTGAGATTGATTTTTAGTCACAAAAAGTTTCCATTATCCTTTTAGGAATATTAATTACACTTAGAATTATAAACACAGAACTGAGGGCTAGATAATGTTGTATATAAAATACCCTAAGAATTATGGAATTATAATAAATATTTTATTTCACAAATAAATGTATGGATATGAAAAGAATTTGTTTAGGCTCATTCTAGTGATAACCTGCATCTCGAGGTATAATGTGTATCATTATAAGATATCTTAAAAATTAAGAGTATATTGTCAATTAGAACACTCATATTGAAAAATAATCATGATGATACAATACATGTTTCTAGAAATGGATCACATATCCAAAATAGATAGTGGGGGAAAAATAGAATTTGATGAAATTGATGCTCATGATGAAAAAAAAGTTAGCACAAGAATTAAATCCATAATCCCCCTTGGAATAAGTTGTTAAAATGATTAAATTGATTTAGAGGATTATTATAGAGTTTAGAGAACTAGATATATATGGTTTTCATATCATCAAAGAAGGTGACACATTATATTTGAGAATAAGGAACCTATTTCTGATAAGGAATCATAAGACAATAAAAAAGGTGTAATATAGAGAATCATTATGAATTCTGAGATAGATTTAATATACAAAAATCATGTTTTTGGTTTTGGAATATCATTTAGTTGATGTAAATACTATTTGTTAAAAATGCTTATTCAAGAATAAATTATATATGGATGGTAAATATAGTACCAATTTTTCTACATAGGTAAATAATGGTTTTAAGAATCAAAATGATATAGACTATAATGATACCTTTTCAGAAGTATCTATGTAAAATATATTACAATTATATTTTTTATAACAACATACCATGTTTATACATTTTATAAAATGGATTTCAAGATTGATTTCCTAAATATAAATTGTGTAGAATATTTTTCATGGCCAAAATAAATTTTATTATGACAACAAAAGAAGTCAATATGTTATACAAGTTACAGAGGACTGTTTATTTATTAACATAATAATGAGAGTCTCAAATTATTCATTTTAATAAATACATAATATATTTTTGATTTTTTAAGAATGAATTCTACATATTGATGTTTAAAAAATTTAAAATTTGTGCTATTATTTTCTTATTAATATATATTAATGATATATTTCTTAGAAGAAATGAGATAAATGTCATATAGTCAATTAAGAAATTATAGAATTAATGATTCTCGATTAAAGAATTTGGTAAAGTAGCCTATATTTTAGAGATCAAGACTCATCAAGATAGATCTACGAGGCTTCTTTGACTAATTCATGGTATATATGTTGACAAGGTATTGATTATTTATAATATTGAACAATCTAAGAGGGGATTATTTCTGGTGCCACATGGCATGCATCCCTCTATGAAAATGTGTCATCAAACAAAAAATGATATGTATAGAATGAGTAGAATCCCATATACCTTTACAGTAATATATATCATTTATTTCCTACTATTAACAAGAAAAGAAGTTTCCTACTACTTTATCATGGTTGAAATATATCAATAAGACCTAATGAAGATACATTGGTTATCTATAAAGACTATTCTAAACTACATTAGGCATAAAAAGGACATGTTCTTTGGTTTTTAATGATATTAGCCCCTAGTTGGTAGGGGATATATAGAAACACTTTTTTAAACAAATATGAATAAAATAAAATCAAAGTTGAGACATGTTTCTTACCCTAATAGAGGAGTTATGACCTGGATGATTTTTAGGAATATTATAGTCATATATTTTAAAAAAAAAATATATTTTGGATTCTAATGCATTTAAATAAGTATTATTTATACACTACTTCATCTAGAAGGTTTATGTTTTACCTACTCGAGAATATCATATTACTTTGTATTGTGATAATATTTGATAAGTGGTTCCAACCAAAGAGACTAGGTAACATCAAAAAGTGAATCATATACTTCAAATGTATTTTATCTTGGGAGATTTTACTTAGGGGAGTGAAGCCACTATTAGCAGTGTATCCATGGAGGAAAATATGGTTGACCCATTAACTAAGGAAATACCATTATAGAATCATGAACATCATGTGAGAGATACCAGGTTAAAGATTTATAGCAGTTAGATATAGTTAAAGTGATAGATTTTTTAGAGTTAGTTCCCTATGAACAAACAAACTTTGACCTTTTTATTCCAAAAATATAAATAAATATCTTATCACATTATTGTTTATATTATATATATATATTTAATATTATAATTTCCATAGACTATTTATCATATTAAAAGGATATTTTAATCACCCATAATAATAAGAACTTGGAAATGTTTTCATAGTATTTTAAAATCAGTCTCACGTTCTTGATAAATCAATCATGACTATCTAGTGTTGGAAATGCATAATCCTTTTAAAATTATTCTAATGAATTCTCTACATCGGGATCTCCCATAAGGGATGTGGTAAGGATACACATTCCAATAGGTATTCCACAAGTTTCATATATCTTTTGGTATCCCTTTCTATAAACATGTGTATTTATCCTTATAATTAAGATTACTATTAATTTTTATCATTAATTATGTTATTTTTTGAATGGATGAAAACTAGGAAAATACATCCTTATGGCGAGTTAGTATATATTGGGTTCTCCATAAGTGATATTAAGTTAATTGATTATGTTAATAAATAATTTATCCATTCTATATAAATGAAAAACAAAGATTCCGGCCTTTATTTGTTTTAAAAAAACCTCTCTAAAAAATACATTTCAATAATACATTATATATTAGTTCTCTTTAGATAGTAAAATAAAGTTAAATCAACCATATATGATGATGGCACTAATATGAATCCAACCTATTAAGATACTAGGAGAATGATGGATTTTATCACATAGTAGCACTCATATAAAATATTTTTTTTAGTTACTATATTTACTTATTTACCTATGGGTTTCCTTTTGTATTTCATGATAATTATCTTGTAATTTAGGTTAGTACCCCAATTTCAATCCGGAGAGGTTCCTAGAGGATCACACACTAAGAATATAATGTTTTTTTAATTATATTTAATTTTATATTAAGAATAAATTTATTTCCATCTTATAGAATAATATTTATTCATTTTAATTTGTTTATAGAAATTCAATCATATAATATTTGAGTTTATATTACATGTGTTGAATTTTTTTCATATTAAATTATTCTTAAAGAAATAAATAAATGTTTGTTTAATCACTAGTTTAGAAAAGATATTAATGTAAATATTTATTTAGTTTCATGAATGTTAAAAAAATTATTCCAAAGTTCAGTGAATATAATATTTAATTAGATAATATGGATTGATTTAAATGATCCATTAAAAATTATATATCTTATTCAATATTATTAAATTATATAAACATTTATTTATCTTAGAAATGATATTAGATATTTTTCATATTTTGGAATATATTTTTATTAATATTATTAATATTATTATTATTCGATGGATGGAATAAATTATAATAAATAATTAGATAACACCCATTGTGAAATTACCCTTAACTAATTCTACATATATATTTCCCATTATATGATTTTCTTGGATAGAATTTTTCATCAGAACAGATACATTTCTATAATTTTCTCAAGACCTACAGATAAGTCATATCTTCCACATTCTGTCAAGAACATATAGAGAAAATAATATATTATTGTTATGATCGATGATAAATGATGTAAAGCACTACATTATACTATGCTTGCACCCAGAGTTTAAATAACACCCTATGATGATTTTTAGAGTATATTTTGATACATATAGATGAATCCTAATTTAGATTCTCTATGATAACAAATAATAGAATAAAATATAAACAAAAAATGAATCCATAGGATTCAAACATATGAGGTAATAATTATTTAAATTAATTATAAATTAAATGTGCAAGATATTATCTATATGTTTTGGGGTTTTTTAATTTATGGAAATAAAATCTATTTATATCAATGAAAAATAAAAATTAGAAGAACACTTGATTCTTCCAACGCACCCTAAAGCCTTCAACGATAACAATAAAATATCATTCACATCATTTTCCAATCAAGATAAACCAATAGTTCACTGTCTGCATCATATATCAAGAATATGGTTCTATATAAATAATGATACATGTGTTGAGGCTTAAAGAAGATCCATAAGATAAATTTTTTGGAACAACCTGACCTAATGAGACCCATCATGGGATTATAGTAAGTTGAGTGTGACACCTAAAGATCACTTCTTATAGGCCAAGGGCCAGTGAAAAGCACTATGAAAACATATCACATAAATGGGATACCTTATACTATAAACCAAAAAATACTCACACTTTTAAATGAAAACATATAGTCAAAACAACTTGTGCATGAAATAAAACAATTGTAATACAAATTTAATTCTACAATGATAAATATACAGTAAAAAAGACATAAACCCAAAAAATTGTTATCAAATATAGTATAAGGTGAAACACCTTGGGATAACATCGAACCTTAAAAAAAGTTCAATAAAGTAAATCCACATCATGCTAATTAAAAACCAATTACCACCTAAATCCCACTTGCACTGACTCTTCTGGAACCATATAATCTCCAAACCATACTCCATTATTATATACACAACATGTGTGGGAAAGATTCCCTTCCAAGGGTGAGTATAAATATACCCAATATAATGGCTTAAAAATATAAATACAAATGAAACAAAAATTCTTAATAATAAAAAAATCCCTAATATGGTTTGATGGTGATGAACCTAGAACATGGAAGAGAATCCTAGGAACCATGATCAACAAGTAATCTAAAATTTTGAACTTCCTAGATTAGTTATCCCATGCCACATCTCTGAAAAAATAATTTGAATCCCTCCCTCATAGAGGGATACATGGATGTTTTGGGAGTACCAAACCTTAATAGAGGACCTATGCCATATTGAGTTGGGAACATCATGTGAGGGTTACCTAAATATATTGACAGAGAACAAATTCTACAAGTACATGGGGGGAGCTCCTAACTTTATCAATTATTTAGGAAACCTATTCCTTTTAGTTACCAAAAGCGTACAATCCCATGCCTGATCTGGAGGATCCATGGTTAAATTTTTTGGGGGACTTCTTCACTGTAGGATGAATAAGGGGGATCTACACCCTATCATCTACCCATCTCAAGGGGAGTACCCAACCTCCTATTTTCTCTTATAATCCCGCCTGAACCAATTATTGGCCCTATAGAGCTAAGGATGATAATTTTTTTGAACCGCCATTCATCACACATTTTATAAAAAATAAGATTTCATCATCATGTTCTCTGAATAGAAATAATTAGGATGGGCTACTCATTTATTATATTTTTACATTTGAGTTAAAATCTATTAAAAACCCATTAATATTTAATAGTATATAGTATGTAAAATATTGTACATGTCATGTGGGTTCCTAGTTACAATGCACTTTTATGTTATCATATATTCAAAGATACATTACATGTAAAACTAAAATACATGAAATAAATATACAATTGGTCAGTGAGTTGTATACTAGGAGTATACACCAAGGTCATGTGACTCACCGTAGATAATGTGTGTGACCTAGTCTCGTGCCATTTATATACAATTCATCCCCACCAACATGCATACCAAACATATACCTAAAATAAATGTTGTGTGATACTTACAAAATATAGGAAAACCTATAATCTATATCCAAAAAACTAAGCATGGTGTGACCAGTAGACCACACAGCATGTTTTCATGCTTTCTTTACTTGATAACACCAGTCACTTGGCCTACTGATAACCACAAGATATTTCGGTACAATTGTTGTTGATATGACTTGATGTTAGAAATTCATCTTTAGAAAATCTCCTCCTAGATTATAGGCACCATGGGGTATTAATAGGGCTTTATTGATGTTTTCATGGACTCAATCCCCACATAAACCCTAGAAATATTTCCTTCATACCACTTCCACATAGAGTATTTTCCATAACCAAGATGTCTACACTAATAGTAAATTAAAATCTAAACACATAACCATAATTTCCCCATTTTAACACAAATTAATCTTTTTAATCACCTTTATCTCGGTTCTTTATTCACCAATTTACATCTTGGGATTTTTCCAATGAATTTTCCATCCATAAGGAGGCCCAAAACATGTGATTTTGAAAAAATAACAGACACAAGAGAGGGATGAAGATATTTAGTAATCATTTGTTATCCATAAATGTTGATCAACTATTTAGATTAAAATTAAACCCCTATATTTATGAAAGGTTTTGGAAGAGTTGAAATTTAAATAATGAGCCTTCATTGTAGTTGTATTGTCGAGGTTTTTATTGTGCCTCATTTATATGATAATTGATTAGTGATTGGTGACCCTGGATTAGATCCTTCAAAATTATTCAATGGGGGAATAAGGGGTTTTTATAATATTAAAAAATAGGTTTCTTATTGTATGGATAGTAATACTATAAATATATAATTATAATTATAATATTTGTGAATTTAAATAAATACATGAGAAGCTCTGCCCTATAGTAAAATTGTGAACATAAAATTTATATCCATCATAGGAAAAAACAGTTATTTCAGACACAACCACGACATTGGAATTATCACATAGGGATCCATTTAGAATATATAATTACTTTCACATTAATGGAATAAATTCATTATCTATTAAATATTTTTAATTTATTTGGGCTCTCGTGATGTAAAAACCAAGGAACAGATCAATAAAATATCTTCGAAAATATTACTTAAAATATTCAGAGATATTAAATTGAAAATTCAACTACTACATACTTCCCACCATCAAGTATTTTCACTGTAAAAATCATGAATCACTCTAATAGGTGAGAGTACAGAGCTTGTATATAATTATCATGCTCCCATATGCACTCGTAAGGATTCTCATTCTGCCACATGACATAGAACGAAGGAATCACTCACCCATGAAGGATATTCTCTTGTCAATCCTCAATCACCGCCATATTCTTTATAATGTTGTACTCATTCCCAATTTCCATCTCTCCACAATTTATGAAATATTATAGTTCATGAAAAAGTATTCTCTGATATGACACATGGACGAATTTTCTCTCCTGATCTGTTTCTTTGGGTAAAACTGGGTGATAAGAAACTTGACCTGACTTTTGTAAAATTTGGAATGGACAAATAAGACATGAGGATAGATTTCTCCCCTAACCAAAAATCCTCAAACTATACTGAGGAGATACATTTAGAAACATATATTAACCCTCCTTAAACTGCAAGATTCTTTATCTTCTTTCCATATATTCATCTGATGACTCTGGTTTATTTACATCCACTCTTGAATAACCTATACATTTCCCATCCCTAATTGCATAATGTCAGTCCCTATAAAATATGAATAATTTATATACATCCAACAAAGGGGTAACCTTTAAGGTTTCCCATATAAACATAACTAGGATCTTCTTCAAGCTATGTCTCCAAAAATTGTCCATAAGATCCAAATACATATGTTTCATAATTTAGTGGACTAACAGTTACATGCAGAGAAATTACTGATACACTTCCTAATAAAAAAATATTTATCCACAATCCAACCCTATAAAATGGTGGAATGATCAATGCCTTCAGATAATTCATCAGGTTCATCCCCTAAGAATAACTAGTCACTATAATCCTCGAAATAAATATCACATAGCTTTTAATCCCTCGATCAATAAATATGGGTTGCAGCCTCAACCATTGATCGAATATTGGTTACACCTCCTACTTCCACCAAAACATATCGCAAGGAGGATAACTACTTAAATGACTCACCCAACTACTGATAATGGGATTTCTAATTAAGGGCGTCGACCACTAAATTCTACTTTTAATGATTATAGAATATCTCAAAGTCAGTATCCTATAGGAACTGCATCTATCTCTACTTTATTTGGTTTAGATATCTTTAGGTGAAGTTATACTAGAGACAATTTTGGTATATGAATATTATAAATGTCTCACTAAGAAGATAACATCTACACCTGTTTAAGGAAAACACCATACTCAAAGATCCATTTTATGTATTGAATAATTTTTCATATGATGCCTCAGTTTTCATGACCCATATAAAATCACAACTCATTTTTTTATAATTTCTCATCCAAGAGTGTCACTAAATACATTACAGAAAACCAAATACTAGGCATATTTCTTTAGAAATTCCATTACCAAATCACTTGTCAACTTTTATTTTTGTGCATAAAAATAACTCTGGTAGTGGTCATAATATATGAATGTTTATCCCTTATAGGTAAGGGTTGGAATATGTATTATAATACAAGATAATTATCCCATAAATATTCATATATAACCTACTATCCCAAGGAAACTATGAAAATTAAACACTAACATGGGTGGATCCTAATATATTGTAGCCTCAATCTTCATTAGATAAACCATGGTCCCATCCTATGAGATGACATTTTATAAAAAATGAGCATATAAAATCTATAACATTCACTTATAGTGATTTTTTACATATAATTTTCTATAAGTATGTATTGGATAATCCTATAATGATAAATATTATTATCCTCTATCTAAGAATATATGAGGATGAAATCAATGAAAACCTACCTGAATCGGTCATGAAAGGGCTGGAAGATCTAGTTCATGAGTCCCGTGAACAGAAAAGAATTGTTCATCATTCCATATAACATCACCAATAACACACTGAATTTAACGACATCATAACACTATATTTGAGATCTCCATATCTAAAACTTATAGATTATGACACCATGAAATTATAATAATCATTAAGAAAAACCTCACTCCATTTAAATGGTAGATTATATTATCAATTTTTTGTAGTTGGTATTAACTTCTGACAGAAACCTGATTCAGGATGTGATAGTCATTATAGAGAAAAAAATCATATCTACCTTTTTAGAAAATATTATATTATATACCCTGGTAGAAAAATTGGGTCCAATTAAACCATTATCCTGATGGTAATCAAACTACACATTCGACTCAATTATATTATATAATTCACAATAATATTATTTTGAAGATATTGGGTTAGACCTATTGTGTATGTAGACAAAAAACTAAATCTCCCAATGATGGGGAACCCAAGAACGTCCTTTAGGAAAACTTCAATATAATCTTTTCCAACTATAGGTAAATGATCCTCTTTATTATTATTGATATATAGATATTGTATTTGGATATGAGGGTGAATTGGTTTCATCTTCTTGAGATTTATCTATACTATTCCCATGGGATAAATTCATCAATGAAGATGAATGTTGAGCCATCTACGTAATGAAATATAACCATAGAATGAAACAAATTCACCCATTATTGGACTATAGATAACCAATCCATAACAAGAATTAAATAATAATTTCTTATCTTATCCATGATATGATCCTAAGAAAAAAACATCCTTAAAAGAGAAATATCACACTAAAAATATATATCGGTGAGAGGGTGATCACCACCAATAGAAGTCTATAACTAAATAGGTTAGTATAGGGGATCAATAAGATTATATAATTCATGAATGAATGATGAAACAAAAAAATAATGAATCACACTAGTTATAACTAATATATGATACAAATTAATAAAACACATATCATTCATGAAACCACATTTAGAGTCTCATGATTATATTCCCTCATAATGATCAACTAACCGTGTGTGTGACCTACCACACCAAGAGCGTCATGTGGAACAATGAGAGGTTGTGGTAGTGTAACATTTTCAAATAATTTTTCAAACCTAGATTCCCATGAACCAGATACACTTCTACCATATATCCCGACTAGGGGACTACCCTAAATACTATACGGTGGTCCCATGTCACAAAATCTCCACTAGTGAGGGTGTCCACCTACAACAACTAGATAACCATTTGTAACATGTTGTGCTAGGAAGTCCTAATATATTTGACGTCATCATTTACATCCATGAAACAATATATCTACTAGCTAGATAACTCCCCTACATGCCTCTCTTATATGTATCACTATGACTAAGATCGTGCATGTGTATACCTTTGGCACCATTAACCTGATTATACATATTTTCCATCCACTTTTCATGACTCTACTCTTCAAAAACTAATACCAACTCCTACTATTGACTATACCACCTACAAGAATGTCTCAATTATAAGGGACCTCTATAATAATTTATCATACATGTTATAAAAAGTCATACAACCATAGATTATATCTCTTTCTCAAAACCATGATTGAACATTAACTATAAAAATATTCTATCAAGAATCATGTAGAGAGGGTACGCTGAGTGGTCATAAAATCATGATGCATACCCCATATTGAATATAATATCTTATAATATGTCAAAAAAATAATAGAATTAGACCACCATTAGATTGGATGGGAAATAATCCCAATAAAATATGTACTCAAACTATGCCCATGGAAGAGTAGCCTCATCATGGATTTGAGACAACATAGCCCACTAGTGAGTTCTTATGTTATAAAGAAGGCTAGTTTTCTAGACCACTATCTAATAAGTAGGTATTTGTACTAGAAAAAACGCCATATAAACCAAAGCTTTCCAATCCAATATAACTCTAGGGCCTGACACAACTCGAAACATGGGAGCCCACTGGTGATGAAACACATTATGTTTGTTTAACCATTGGGAATCTTTATAGATATCATCAAGTACCATTTGTTGATCCATATGTTGGGGATCAATCATCTATATAGAGAATATGGTTGCTTTCTACTAGAACCTAGGTAGATGAAAATCTCCCTTCTCACCTAGAGGGGTGTACTATTGATAGGTCCTTGAATAGAATTGTTTTCACTCAACTGTTCAATGACTAGGGTCTAAAGAACTGATACATGATCATCAAAAACCTACAATTTCACCAAATATGGATATTCATAGGGAATCATCCTAGATTTTATTATTCGAACCCATTACTATGAAATCATATTTTGATGAAATTTTTGGGTTTTCATTATCCATCATATGGACGTGGAATCAAAAGAAAAACCCAAGTATATATGATCTTTCTTTGACTAAATCAACATGTAAAAATTGAAGATCATAAATGTGTGAACTAAGATAGACAATGAAATATTCTCTAATGAGTTTCCTTAATGAATATCACTACATTAGAAAAAAATTATTTTTACCTTTGAGAGATTACATCGGCCTACAGATCCATATATCAATCATAGGACTCTCATACACCTGAAGAGGTTCGTGTGTCTTCAATGACGGTGATAAAAAAGTTGTGGGAGGGAAGATATTTTAGAGATGATTTTACAAAATATAGTAATTTTCAATGGGATAGACCTCATATTATTATATATCCATCTATAACATGTTTCATTTAATAATACACATAAAAAATATTCAACCGGATAGTATGCACTAATTCCCATTTTCAATAATTCATTTAATAATATTCAAGGATTATTAAATCCATTTAATCCATTCATAATGGATTATTATCAATGAAACCATGAATATGGTAAATTCACTAAGATTAAATATTTCATTAATTATTTTTGTGCATATTCAATTGTCTTACACATTTACTAAAAACAATAAATACTATATAAAACATCACAATTCATTTTAAATCCATGTAAATATCCTTTTCGATACGGTTTCTTCATATTCTCTCCATGTTGAAACATATTATTTTTCCAAAACATAATCCTTATCTAGTGGTCTAACAGTGTGACCTTGTGAGCCTTAGTAATGTTGAGAAAAAGTATAGAATATATATATTTCATAGATATAAGAAATTGGTGGCCTCTAGAAAATCATTAATACTACTGAAGATAGTAAGGGGTCTAAATAATCTCTATCAAACAAACTCATATATTTATATGGACATTTCCACCACTAGATGAATCATATACATTGAATGAATACATAAACATTCATTTTTTCTAGGATTTCTAGTGACTATTGGACATAGAACACGCTAATCAGGTATAGTCATCTCAACATTTCATGATTCTTTGAAAAAAACAGAGAAATTTTGTCAATACATCACATAATACTCATCTAACGAATGAGTGATCCAAATTCCCCTTATAAATATAATTTAAAATGTCATATGTGACACAACTAAGAATGAACATGAAAATCCTCATTATTATTTAGTTAATGGGTCATAATTATTTTCTTATCTAATAAGCAAACAAATCCTATCCAGGTTACACTCCAATATATGACATGGTCAACAACATACCTGACCACCCCCAATTAGTTATGCTCATAATTTAACTTACATAAGTATGGTATCAATGTATGAAGGTTACCATGCCTGGTATCGCACCAACATCAATTGATAAGGATTGATACTACTAATACACCACTAAGTATATATATGACTTTATAATATTTCATGAGACATACATTAGTGAGTCTGTCTATGTAATATGTCTCCACTTATTTCCTCGTGAATCTATTATTTTTATTCCATATAAAACCTTTATAATGAGTACAAAAATATATTCAATATAATCATAACATAACAACACAACCCAGTATACACTATAATTATCATCAATTAGGGATAACTGAAAGTATGTACTTTGAGGGGATATTTATCATTCGACCATTCATGTAAATTAATTTTTAGCACTAATAAATGAATGATAAATGGATATTTCATTTATTATAATTACATGATATGTTTAAAAAAATTACAACCAATATCTTATATGTTTAATATCTTTAAATTCAACATATTTCTCAAGTTGTTGCAGTTGTAACGGTTTTTTGAACAAAACATCCATATATAATCCTTATCACATCCCTATATGACCATAGGATGAAATAATCCCATGAAAATCATATAGAATAACATTTTAAAATCTAGTTCTAATATTGGTGGGATATAGGAATCACATTATTAATGTTAAACTCTATTAACATATTTTCAAAGTCTTTTACATCAAAAAAAATTTGATTCCAAATTTTTTTGTATAATTAAAACTATTTTTATGTTCCTCACCATTATCCATTATAACATATTCATTCAGAATTTTCCTTAAAAAAATATATGTATTTACATTTAATTATACAATATATCTTAAAATTTCACTTAATTGTGGAAAACATATATAACTATTTACATTTTTCATTACCATTATATCCTAAAACATATTAGGATATCAATTGAATTTCTCTTTTTCAATCTATATGGGTAATCATTTCTGAAATAGTTATTTTCTTCTTATCACTATATCCAAACATAACTATTTATGTTTTTTATTGCTATCATTTCCTAAAACATTTTTTGGTTACGAAGTATAATTTACTTTCTCATAATATCTAAATAAAACTCTTTATATTTATTTTTCATCAAATATCCAAAAATAATTAATCCATTAATTGTCGAACCAAATTTTAAATTTTACTGGTATATCCCCTTATTTAATATTGATTTTCACTTTCTCATTGTGACAAATTATAACTATTTACATATTTATTTATTTTCACATATCTTAAACCTGTAAGATATAATGTTAATAATCAATTAAATTAATCCTGTACAATATTTTATTTTTTAACATTGAACTTCTCTAAGTTCAAACATACCCCCTAATATCATAGTCATTATATCCTCTTAGTAATATCTTTCTCATACTCAACATAAACTGCATTGTATTTTAGTAAATTACACATATTTACATTTAGCAGTAATATCTAACAAATAAACCTTTTTCTTCATTTATCATTTGGTATCCTATATATTTAGAGTATTTTAAAAGAAATTTATATTTTATTCCTTAAAATACAACACTAATATTTGGGAATCACATTCCATCATATTTTTAAAAATAGTTGGATAAACACTTTATCCTAGATAAATATATTTTTCAATATCTTATTATTAAAACATGTTATTAAATTTAATGAATCATAAACCTTGCGTATAAAATTAATCATTTCCTTTTGTTCATAATAAATATTTACTAATTAGCAATGTATAATATCATAAAATATAAATAAGATGAAGTTACACATACTTTACTAAGATTCAAATGAGATTGACACATTCCATTACATTCCAATCCTTATTGTAGTAAATTCGTCTTTCACTTATTAGATATAAACTACAAGCTTTATCAATTCTTCCTTTGATTTTGAACTCCTGTATATTCCAAAAAACATATAAGTTATATATTTAGTATCATATACTATAAAAATATAAGGATCATTTTCTATAGCATTAATTCTTGGCATGGACATTCCTTGGAGATTCAAAAAACACCTTCAAGTATTGGGGATAGTTTGACTATGTGCAATTCTAACTCATACATCCTCACAATGCTAGGTTTCAATGACCATGGATAGAGTTCTAAATAAATATTTTTTGAATTTTCCAACTAACTTATTATCTTTTAGTTGAAACATTTTCCCTCTTTTATTTTATATACAACATTAAAATTTTGACATCATATGCCTATTTCATCTATTCTCAACACTTTTATAATATTTGGTAAAATTTTCTAAAACTCATTAATCTTGTCTTAAAATATCCATATATGAAAATCGAATGAATTCTTTAACCATAATATCTCTTTTAGTCTCTATAATTAATTATCCTATTCGATCATATTGAATATCATTGACATTCCAAATCATATTGAGTATATTATAATAGTCTAAAATTCATTAGGCCATTTCTAATTAAATTCATTTTATACACTAAGTGAATAATACTATGTTCTAAAAAAATTAGGGTTCACTTTTTGAAAAAATTCAAAATTTGGTCAACCATTATATTGTTGATTTAATACATAAATATTTTCTCATTATTAAGAAATTCTCTGAAGAAATCAGTCTTAAGTGTTTCTTTCATTCTACTTCTCAATTCAATGATTAATTTCAAAATTTATCTTGATGATCATGATGCATTTTTTAATGCAACATAAGTTTTAGTAGATGAATATCATGTCTTATATCATCTCCTTAAAGAATTCTAATGATTGTTTTCCCAATAAAACTAAATAAATCATGCATCATATACATTTAATAAGAAAAAATCCATATTACACTTAGTAATTAGTCTTCTAGGATGTCTCTCTCATCACATAATTATTTAGGTATGCAATAATCCCAATAAAAAGGGTTTCAAATCTTGGATAGATTAGTTATAACTCTTTAGAAAAATACATCTTATTGATAAACTCAATTTTATTCCTCTATAATCCTTTTAGGGGTTTCCCATCTATGTGTAACCCAAATAAAGCACCAAGAACATACTGACCAAAGGAAATACAAGGGAACCCCTCTAGGGAAGATCCTACTGACGGATTATATTGTATTACATATCCATTTATTGTTTTATATAAGATAATTTAGGGGAACCCTTCTAGGGAAGAACTTACCAGGTTGAATGATCAAGGTATGGACATGTGCAACACTAGATGGAGTCTCACTTGTAGTATTATGAAGGTTTTATCCTCACAAATTTAATTTAAATCATATATAGATCAAATTTATAACTATTACATCATATTTAATAATAATCTTCTCATTTTTTATTCCCTTATGTGTATTTATTATATTAACAATTCAGTTTGGGAATCTCTATTTCAACCACCAAATTAATTTGTTCAAACCAAAATAATGTGTAACTTTTACACAACCTACACATTTTTGTTACTCACCAAAATATAGATGTTATAAATATTCATACATATCTGAATAAATATTACTTATATGAACTTCTCATGTAGAGGAATATAGAAACATGATATCAGTAATCCCTATATGAGTTAGCTTGTAGTGACATATAGCCAACCCCATTCAAAATTCAAGAACATGGCATAATCCTCAAAAATGGTAGGTGGTCCAATACCAAGACCCATTACATAGGGATACTTAAATCAATAGAGAATTCAATTCATGATATCTCTAAAACCTAGTATGCACAAACTATTCCCAATAAAAAATTCAAGCTTATGACATCAATTACATACTGAGGTCAAGGTAGATGAAAAAATATATATATAGTCATACCTTGAATGTAATGAAAGTCTCTATCTCCTAGACACATGCAGAGACTTAGTTTTTTCCTTACAAGACTTTGAAATATTTATATATATATTTTTGGAGCAAGGATCATAGAGGACGTGTGATTTACAAGCCTGGTGTGTCAAGAATTAATTATATAAAAATATTAAATGTATTTTATATTTCACACACATATTTTCCGAAAGAAAATGGGATAATTATTAAAAGGAATCTCACATCCGAAATTTGAGACCACAGTTTAGTTTAAAATGTGATATTTACCTGAGGAGTGACCTAAAATAGGTCGGCACTGGGAATTTGGATATAGCTACCATTGGTGGCGTGTTCTGTTGGATAAAAAAAAACTAATTTAATAATTAACTTAATATTGAATTACCTTTAAATAAACCTTTGTGGAAATTCTCCATGGTTATCTGCACACACCCTAGGATAATTGGGAGATATTTTTTCTCTCCCCCATTGGTGAATTGAGATATGAAGATGACGAGACTCTAGATCAAGTCAGATCGAGATGAATTGAATACAATAACCCCTCTCAATCATTAGGGAGCAAGTTCTTTGATGAAAAATCATCCAATATCTAGGAAGGGCACATCAATTTTGGGATTATACTATTATTGGTTAAATTTATTGAATATGGTCAATGTTTTATTTGATATACACCAATTTCTAGACATTTCATGAACACATGAAACGACTATTTACATATTCAAATAGTTTTACACCCAGATCACCAAATTATTTCCATTTTCCAAGAACAATTGGCTATAAAATGTTAAACCTTGGATTTTGGGGCTTTTCCCCCATTTATTATTTTCAATACTAGCCATTGGGGTTGTGTCTTTGGATTGACGCTGCAGGGTGGTACCAAGCTCAATTAAACCCCCAAATTAATGGAAAAATCACTTAAGACAAATAGAACATAAAGTCCAGGATGAAGTGGATGGTGTTTCAGGTTGTGGGTTTATGTTTGTTTATCTGGGATCCAAACTAGGACATGGAGAAAACAAGAGGTGTGCAAGGCGATAGTTGTGCATATAGGAAGGGAAAATCCAAACAAAATCTTTTTTTATCTACTAAATGGATGGAAATAGTGAAAAGGCATGGGATCCACAACTTTTAGGTGGATGGATGTGAGATCCATGATGGGTAATATGGACCTAAAATGCCCAACCATAGATCTAACTTTTTATGAAAATCATGAATACACACCATGTAGATTGAAGAACACATGGAGTGTAGGGAACTAGCTATAGCAGCTAGGGTTTTAGTTGAAATAAGTACCACATGTTTTTTGGGACCCCCAAACACCATGTGGAACATGTGTTAGAAATTTGGTGTGTAATATGGGAGTGCACATGCACAAGCATAGAAAAAACACGCTTTGTTCCAATGTATGTGGACATGAGAAAAGTACATGGACATGACCATAGAGAATGGGATGGTCCTCAGGTGGCTCGGATATACTGTGTAAACCCTCTACATGTTGTCTATGGTTACATGGGTAGTGATCCATGTAAATGTTGTTACATGACCTGGCGATGGAATGAGTCCACACACCATGTGGGTTCCCTCACATGTCGTTTGCCCATTGATTCGTTTTTAGGAATCTTAGACCTCTCATATCTCCTTCGTTTGGACTGATATTTTAGCCTGTAAGAATCCTATTCATTGTGTTTTTTGGTGTAGAACATGATGGAGGACTCTATAGTGGATTCTGAGATATGATGCAAGATTTTATGGGAATGATTCTTATTTAGGTGATGCTCTATGATGGTTGTGATCTTAAAGGATTAAGATCGGCTTCTTGAATGGAATCCTCATACTGGGATAATGCATGGTTCCTCTAACTGTCTATGGAGTGGAACCCTCTGACTGAGCTAGGCATGTGTCCTCTATCTACTATTCTACTGGAAACCTCATGTTGGGAAGAGCATGGATACTCGACTGGCTATTTGAGTGGCATAATCCTACTGAGAATTTCATGGGCCATATACCAGAAATCTATGTGGCACCCACCTATTGTATCGGGGAATGGATCCTCGACTAATTGAGTGGAACCCTCCAGCTGGGATGGGTATGAGTTTTCTACCAACTACTATAGTGGAACCCTCAAGATGGGGTGGGATTGGATCCTCTATTGAATTTAGAGTGGAACCATCTTGGGAAGACATGGCATGGGTCCTCGGTCATCATAGTGGTACACTCATTTGGAGATAGAGCATGGGTCCTCGATCATCAGAGTGGAACTACAGTATCCCTGACCCGATTAGCCACCTGAATAGTGCTATCAGTCCAGGTTCTACTATTCTTAAGCCCACCTCCCGGAACTCAAAAGCATATAGACTATTAGTTAGGGTGTACCCATGTATAGTTGGGAGGCTATCCCCTAAAGTAAAGATAAAATACCAGTCTTAGTAAGAATATATAACATCAAGTAGAAATAAATGAATCAACATAATCAAACCAGACCCTCCACTGATGGAAGTACATTCAATAATAATAAATTTCTAAGGCATGACAGAATATGTAGTAGAAATAAAATAGACAAAATAGCATATCACTTGTAGAAACTAACAATGTTGAGCATGAATATCCAAATAGGTCATACATATCAATATACAAAAGAGGGTCTTCCTTGGATGACCACAATAGCTACATACATATTTCATACAGCATGCTGAACAAAAATGAAACTAAATCAAAAAATCCATCCAAGGAAATACCTCAATAACACATTTCAATATACATGCTAAAATCAATCCATAAAAAATATCATGCAGCTCAATCATTACCTACACATAATTACTTAAAGTCCACACACATCCAAAAGGGCTCGTATTTGGTGTGATAACATGTCTTAGTAGAATACCTCTCAAAGCATTATACGTAACAAAAGTTTTTAGGAAGACATGAATTATGAAAAAAAATTAAATTATTATAATGGAATAAATAAAAAATATTCCATGGTGCTCAACAACCACCACGAAACCATCACTTTCCTCAACTAATGCCAAAATATCTGAAGTAAATAGGTTCCTTGGCCCATGGACCTAGGTACCCCTAATGTAAATCCCAAGTGTACCCTTATGTTCCACATAAAATAAGTAACCTAGCACCACATTCCACCAAACACCTGATGTTTCAATGAAGTACCGATGTCACAAAGTTATTCCCCAATAGTTTTAACTGGTCCCTCAGACCCTTGATCAAAGACATATATTAGGTTGAAACCCAAAATCCAAAGGCACAATGACATATGTCCTCAAATAAATGTCATCTTAGGCTCACAACACAACGTCTTGGGAAAATGTGATATATGTTCTCCCAAACCATATCCAGGCCCATGACCTCAATCATGGCGAGCCTCAACCCCAACCAATATCCTTATCACTATCAACCAAAGGATCCTCACCTTATATGGGGATTTATATGATATGAAACCCCAAAAAATTTATGGATCTAGATCTATTGGGGGCCTCTACCCACACGAGTGGTCGAAACCACCTCATCAAGTGAGTCGACTTGTGTGCACATGGCTCAATTCAGTGCTTTGACCATCACGGGTGAGAAAGAATCACCAAAATAAATTACCTAATCCAAAAAAATAATCTCTTTCCCCTGAAACTATGTTGCCAAAAACCAATGACCATTCCATCCTAATATAAAGGGTCATGCCCAAATTTATGGCCTTTACATCTCATTCTGACATCCATGACCACCAATATTGTGCTCAAAACCACTCAAGAAATCCAGGCCAAGCCTGACTAGAAAACCTCATCACCTCAAAGATGATGGTCATTCCCTCCCAATTACTTGGACCAAGACCATTAAAACCCTTAGGGTCTGATAAGTTCATCACAATCATTTATATAAAAACAATTCACTTTATATCAATAATAAATTCCAAGAAATTTAATTTCTCATGTAAATATCAGTATAAACAGTTAATTCAATTTAATCATATTGAATTCCATCATGAAATAATAATAAAAATTCATTATAGAGGGATATAATATTTGATTTACCAAGAAAATTCCATTAAAATATTTCAGTTTAAAAGGATTTTCAACCCTAGCCAAACCACCCTAAAGAGTGACGACCTTTAACCTGACCTCGTTCGATCGAAAATGGAATAAGGTATGCCCAAAAGCATCGCATGAGCCTCACAGTCAAATTGATATGAAGGATTAGATATAAATGGGTCTCTCTCATAATAACCAAAAGTGTTATAAAATCCACACTCGCTAAATGATATTGAAATAAAATTAAATATGTGAACCACCTCACTTATACGAATAGACATAGTCACATCTAATATTGATCTCTAATTAGAAGCTGTTTGGAGTACATACGGGATTTTTCCAACAAATTAATAATACGGAGAAACGAATCAAATGTATTTTTAATTCCACAAGGAAAATGATGAATGAATAATAATCATAGGTGAGGGTATACTTACAAGTTCAGTTCTATAGAATCTGAAATACTAAAAAATAAAAAAATCTTTTGAAGAGTTGGAATAAAATGAGAGGAGGGAAAATGGTGGAACCCTCCAACTGTGTGCATGAAGAAGCAGAATAAAAGAGGGAAATAGGTAAAAAAAAGAGAAAAATTTAATAACTTAAAAAACAAAATGTATAGGTCATTGGGTTTACCCACACAGTTACCAAAACCGTATGGTAACTGCGCAGGCTATAGTGAAGAGCTAGTACCCAAAAGGGAACCATCACATAGTTTGGCCATGGTTTGACCTAACTATACTAAAACTATGCAAATTCCCACAACAAAAACTGTAGAGAACCTCACCCGACTGTGTGCCTCCCAATCATGGTTTACACACACACACACACACTGTGTGATAGTTGAAAACAATGGTGCACATTTATCTGGAAGGTGCTGCATGGTTTTACCCTAAATTGGGTGTCCTAACCTGCTTTTCAAAAAAATTCTATCTGGCCTTTGATTCTCCCAAAACCTCATTCGAACACATGAGACGTTGAAAAAATAATTAAACCCATGTAAAAAATTATATAAAGATAATGGAACTCTCAAAATTTGGTTATAATCAATGTTAAAGAAAATGGAATAATCACTATTTTAAAAATTGAAAGAGGCGGTGATTTACAACTTTATTTAAAAAACATGGATGTTACATTATCCAACCCTAACATAGCTTGTCCCAGGGCAAGGAAATGTAACCTAGAGATCGTACTGAACATACCCATCACTTTTTAATTACCTCGGACTACCCCAATATAAAGGGTGTAATGCCCGAACCCCAGTTACCCAGAGTCACTGCATTATGACATAACATTGGATTGATCACAAAAGATCGAGTCTCGAAATAACGATTAGTTTAGTAGCCTTGGAAACACTAGATATGTTCATAAAGTTTACATTACATAAAAAATGAAAACTACAAAAACGTAGTCTCCATAGTCCACACTCATATCCCCTCATACTATCAATACAGGTCATTCATAAAATACTTCTTCAAATCCTGGGAAAAATAAAACATAGAAAGGGGTGAGCTCTGATTCCTAGTAAGGATAACAATATAGCGGAAACTTCCATAAATAATTATAAACATTTAAGGCAATGTATAACTAAAACAAAATCCTTTTAAACATGAACTTCAGCATAATATGGAAGAAATAAAATGAAATAATGCCATTTACTTATTCACATGGATATTCTAATAATTGAATAATCACATGAAATATCAATAACCACATTAATAATGATGGAATGCATAATTCCATACTATCATAACCACGTAGCCAAGGCTTTGTGCCAAGACTACAAATAAGATTTTGTCAAGGCCTTGTGCCAAGACACTAATTTGTCTCATGAGACCTACCGATGCATCAAGGAGCTAGAGCGGGCTCCACCCATCTCTTACTAAGTCCAATCCATTCCTCATATGAACAGGTTTAAACATAACATAAACATTCGTATTAAAACTAGCATATTAAATTTAAATACATTCTCCATAAACCATGAATGGTATAAAATAACACATCCACAATAAAAAATATCACAAAACTATCAATACAATATGGAAGTTTTGTATCATAATAAATCAACTTCAAATAAGTTTAAAAATCCATTAAAGAATTCGACATATATGGAAATGATTTGTAAAAATATTTGATTGAAATATCCCTTTTAATGAAAACATTTAAAAGTCACACAATTAGAAAGGAATATATTTAAAGACATTTTTGAATCAAAGTGTCTCATACCACTTTGATACTTTTTAAAGTAATTAACATTTTAAAACATTCATGTCCTTCTAAATAAATCCTTAAAACCATTTTTCAATCGTGGACATTAATGATGATGGTTTAGAAGAATAAATATTTGAAACATTTAAACTGATGTTGACGTAGATGAAATCAAAACTATTTGAGAGAAATGTATCTTTTTTTGAAATCATTTAAGAGTCACATAATTATAAAAGAAAACATTTACTTTGAAAATATTCCTATAATATTGTCAGGGAAGCTTCGAAGATTTTATAACGGGAGAAAATAGCTGCACCTTCCGTATAAGTTAAAAAAGGCATTCTTACCTTTATTTTGTCAAAAATGATAAAAAGGATCTTGTTTGGAAAACAACGGAAAGATTCCTTTAAAACCATTTTTTAAAAAGTATAACAAGGGTATAAATTACTTTAACCCATAGTCTTGTAAATATTAAAAATGTTTTGAAATACATTTTTAAGAAACATGGATGTGGATGATAAAGAATTTCCAGTAGATAATTATGTACAAACAACCTCGGATAATGAAGAGATTGTGAAATAAACCCTTACCTTGTACTTTTCCATGGTTGAGGGTAGGTTAACCATATTTATAATGGTGAAATAATTGTTATTAAATTATACAATAATAATATACATTAATATTATATCATATATGATCTTTTAACATTTATTTGTTTATAATATCATAGTACTATTGTCATTTAAGTTGTTAACTTACTCGTTTTCTTTTGTATATTTTGTCACATAAGTTGTGTTTGTTATGGATAGGTTGTATCGTATTAATATCCATAATGATATCAAGTCCTTAAACATTATTTTTAATCATAAAATGTGAATTATAATTTCATGGATACGATGGGGAATGAATCTCATTAGGTTCGTGGAGACGGTAGTCCGTACGTACCCACGAGCGACAATATAGTTATTTGATATTAAAATAATATATAATTGGATGATATATCATATATACAGAATAACTATCCTGTTATATTTATTATTTACATCAATTACATATCATTATCATACCCATCCAAATAATAATGTTTTTGAATAACAATTATTCCACGACGTGGAGACGGTAAGTCGTACGTACATATGTATGGTGACATGTCATTCAAAGGATGGATAGAATACTGAATATGGTTGTACCATATTTATAATAAAATCATAGTATATAGAAGATACTGGAGTTATTATTTTATAAAGGAAATAACAAATAAAGAAGAAGTTGATGAAGAAAGGAACTTGAAAACGGGAGGTGAAAACATTATATCTTCTTCGGGTTCTTCGTTTTGATTTGATCAAAAGGGCACCTTAGTTTGGCTTTCTGATCAAACTAATACCACTATGAATAATTTAAGGAAATTTAGACAGTATTGTTTTCGGTTTTGGCTGAACCAAAAGGCATTGAATGTGTGAATAATTGGTTAGAAATTATGTCCTTTTATAAGGGGGAGGAGGGGCTCTTAAGGAAAAACATAAAGTATTAATTTATAATAAATTCATATTCACTTTCTAATGGCTCCAAAGTGGATTATTATATTTCTAAGGTGGGGATGGGTCGTAATCCATTCAACCAATAGATTTTAGACAGGTTTGGGTCATTATATTAACCGTATCTTTTAGTTTTAACTCTTAGTTAATTAGATTGACATTTACCATGTCACTTTGTATTTTTATATTATATTATTACTAAACTTACTATATACATCCAAGAGAACCCCAAGTGGTTCCTCAATGACATATCTATAATCATATATGTCCTTTTTCCAAACAATATATTTTTAGGAATATTATATCAATTAATAATATAATATTTGTTTTAAATACTCTTTTATGTCAATTTTGACACTATTTAATAATTGATATTTGTTGAAGTATTAATAACTTTATTAATTCGAAAAAAATTCATTTAATCAATCTTAACATGTCATATAAACCAATAATATTAGTGGAATTCATTAAAAGTCTCAAATTATATTTATTTGTGTATTTATAATATCAATTATTTTAATATTTCACTAATAAGGTAATTATTGCATCATCATTGTGTCATAAATATATTAAATTATATAATTTCTAAAAATTATAAATCAAATACCATTATGTGTGAAATAATTTTATCTTTCTAATTAATATTTATAATATTATTTATCTTATGTATATCCCTATATTAAAAATGTTTCAGTTATTAAACATTGATTTTAACTCTTTTAACTCTTCTTTGAATTAAATAATAATAAATGTCCTAATCTAATCCAAGTGGACCAAAGTGGTTCATGTTTTATTCCTAAGGTTTTTTTGGTCAAATTATACTTATCTAATAGAATTAGGACATGTGTTAGGGTAATAATAATATCATTTTTACCCTTAATTACCCTTGTTACTTTTTACCATGGTAAATAAAAGTAAAAAGTTACTATTCATGAAAAATTATTTTTATCTTTTTGAACCAAATTTTACTCCTTGATACTAACTATGCCTCTTGGATATTCGAAATTCCACTCACAGAAGCGGTAAAATTATGTTTTATGTGAATTTGCAAATTTTCCTAGGAGGTGGGTAAAAGACGGTGAAAAGTTCAATAAAATTTTTATATATCTAAAATTATTATAAACTGACTCCAATGAATTAAAATGAAATTATATAAGTATTATTTATCTAATTTTACATAAATTAATTTAAATCAAATAAATGATTATTTAAATAAAAATTCTGTTTTAAACTATAACTGAGTGTTTTTCACTATTTATAAAAAATTGAAAGTTTTCAGAAAATTACAGAAAATTCACCCTAAGATAACTTTGATATTACGAATTCAAAAATGAAGTCTATTTTACCAAATTAAAAACATATAAGTTTCATTTATTAATTTAAAGTTAATCCTCATTGTCAAAACCAAAAGACGTATTTTTAAGAAATAATAACTATCTAAAGATTGACACTTGTTTATGTCCAATTTCAAAGTGAAATTACATACAATGACCAGCATTGGATTAAATGAAAAAAATATAATCTATTTATACTTCCAAACCATTAAAATATATAATTTAACACTATAAATTTTTTCGATTAAAAAAGTTGTTTTTAATTAAAATATAGTATTTTTCACTATTCACCCACATATGAAAGTTATCAGAAAAACAACAAAAGTTTATTGAAACTAAATTCTTATGTCCTGATTATATAGAAGAAATTTATTTTTTAAAAATATAACATATAAATGTTTAAAAAGGGTTCACCATTAAAAGACGGTAAAAGATCATTTTTTGAAAAATACTTCTTTTATCTAATAAATGAATTAGTTCTTACATTATGTCTAAGAAACTAATAATATGGATTCTAAAATTATAAGGATTATATAATGTTCAAAATTTAATTATTACTATTCAAAACCGCTTTTTAACGGCTAGTTTGGTAATCTTGTGGTGCGCTTGAACTCTGTATTGCGTGTAGTGCAAGTTATTGAATTACTTTGAAGAAATAACGTACTATGAAATATTGGGGTGTTACATTATTACCTCCATCAATAAATTTCATCCTTGCAATTTGAAATTGTTTTTCTAAAATAAAAGGTTGAAAATAGAAAATACCTTTGTGGGGAAACCAACATCAGAAATTTGGTTAATAAAATTTAGTCTTAATAAGAGGAAAATGGGAATAAAGAAGTCACCACCAAATTATGATCTCGATTAAGAGAACATTGGTGGAAATTAGAGAAATATAATTGGAGTAAAAATGTAAATATTTATAGTTGGTGATTAAGGTCATCAATCACAAACAAGTGTAAAATTGAGGGCCTTAAATTCATCAATCTATGATGATTTAAAATACCATCAGTTTAACAAAACATATGGTATTAGGATAACACATTATTTGTTTTAATATCCCTTCACTAAAGTATAAAAATTAATATCTTCATAGAATAAGAGAAGAATAAAAATATATACTTGACAAGTAGAGTCTAATCCATTAACTAATTTCAACCACAAACTCATCATTCACTCTAAAAGATAATAGAACGTAAAAATAATATTCTATTTATCTTATTCTTATAGGGTTAAAAATGAATTTATAATTCATCTACCAGATTTTTTTTAAAAAGACTACATTATTCAATTCAGGACACCACATGGGTCTGTGGTAGGTGATACACCCTTGCCACCCTTCAGTTTCAGGTTCAAGTCTTGTGGCCTTGCCGGGCGCGACAGGTTGCCGCCCGACCTCTGGGTTTTCCTTTTATGGCAATCCAAAAATAATCTCAAACTAGAATTATCAAAAATACTTTTTTCCAAACTCACAGTCCAAAATTTATAAGGAAGGTAAACACAATGAAGATCCTTTTTTCCGCGTAATAACATGTGAACACCTTCATCATGTATTCTTTTAAAACATTGCAATATCCAGAATTGCCGTAAAACCTTATTTATTACATCTATGATCCCTTTTTAATTATAGAGTACTGCATATACTCCTTCTATCCAAAAATGTTGTAAAATCCTACAATGATAGAATATACAAATCATTAATCAGTTTCAATGTAATCAAGAATATCCAATATAATTTATCCAAATCAATCATGTATTATTCCAAAATCACTACCTCGGTATCAGAACCATAATATGGTTTATCATTCTGTCAACCATATATTTTCAAAAAATTTAACATGTTATTGAGCCACTTTTCTTGGTTCCACATAATCTCAAGTCCTTAATGAAATAGTACTGCAGTACAGTCCTTATATAATCCATAATTTTTTTAACCAGTACATTGTTGATACAACACTCAAATTACATAATTATCTAATAACAACATAAGAACTCTAATCATACCTCCTTATATGTGGTAGTATCATAGATTTCTTATTATCCAATAGAATCATTTAGGGAATACTCTGATGATTTGGAAAACGGTTCGTGTAGTGTCCCAACTCCTTGCAGATGAAGCATTGTTCATTTGAAACCTTTTTCTTACCCTTGCAGTCACATACTTGGTGTCCTTTTTCTCTACACTTATAACAAACTCACATTCCCTTCCGGAACGTTCCAGGGTGTTTCTTCCCACATTTATCACACATGGGAAAATTCTTCTTTTCCCTATTCCCTTTATCCATATTTCTCTCTTCCATCCTTTTATTCTCTTGATTCCCTTCAAAGCCATAGGACTTGGAGAATTCTTTACGTATCTTCTTAACACGTGACACTATTTCTTCATATGTTGAGAATACATGGGAGACTGTTTAACTTCTAAATGTTGGATTAATACCATGAATGATATGACCCTTCTTACTCTTTGGATCATATTTATTGCCAGAGTTCTCATTCCTTCTACTGGGCACCATTTTTAAACAGTGGAATACACTAGGTCAGTTTATGAATCATAATTCATAAATCCAAACATGTAAAATACCTAACTTAAATTGAATAGTATATGGATATAATCCATAATCACAAAAATGTTTTCTTTGAGGAGGTATAGACTCATAAACCCATTATAGTGGTTTGTAAAGAAAATGATAATTATCCTAAGCATATCCCCCAGGAGTTTCATAACCAAGAGTGCAGCAACGCCCGTTGTCGTGCACCAGTTCTCGTTCGAGTCATACTCAATGTGGTGTTTTCGGGTTTTACCCCTAGGTACATCTGTGCCAGATCTGCCTCTACCTGCTTTTATCCAGACAGGTAGGTGTTACTCAGAAAACTCATAAAATCTCTAAAATACCAAAATTCTATGAAGTTTTTATATACTCATCCTCAAATTATATCTTAGGTCTATGTGCTTTAATCAAAGTTTATCTAAATCTAGCTTCCAAGGTTTGAACTAAACGTCCTATGATACCAACTGTAATACCTCGACACTAGTTACCCATAGTTGGTGCATTATTACATAACATTGGCATGATCACAAAAGATCAAGTCTCTAAAGACAGATTAGTTTAGTATCCTTGGAAACACTAGAGACATTCATAATGTTTACATTACATGAAAAATGAAAACTACAACAACATAGTCTCCATAGTCCACACTCATATACCCTCATACCATCCCTGCAGGTCATTCATAAAATACTTCTTCACATCCTGGGAAAAATAAAACATAGAAAACGGTGAGCTCAGAAATCCAGTAAGGATAACAATATAGCAGAAACATTCATAAATAAGCATAAACATTTATGTCAATGTATAACAAAAACAAAAGCCTTTTAAACATGAACTACATCATAATATGGCAGAAATAAAATGAAATAATTCCATTTACTTATTCACATGGATATTCTCCTAATCTAATAATCACATGAAGTATCAATAACCACTTTCAGAATGATGGAATGCATAATGCCAGACTATCATAACCACGTAGCCAAGGCCTCGTACCAAGACAACAAATAAGATTTTGTCAAGGCCTCCTTCAAAGACACTAGTTTGTCTCATGAGACCTACCGATGCATCGAGGATCTATAGTGGGATCCACCAATCACTTAATATGTCCGATGCATTCCTCATAAAAATAGGTTTAAACATAACATAAACATTCATATTAAAACTAGCATACGAAATTTAAATATATTCTCTATAAACCATGAATGGTATAAAAATAACACATCCACAGTCAAACATATCACAAAACCATCAATACAATATGGAAGTTTTGTATCATAATAAATCAACATCAAATAAGCTTAAAAATCTATTAAAGGATTCGACATATATGGAAATGATTTGTAAAAATATTTGATTGAAATATCCATTTTCATGAAAACATTTAAAAGTCACACAATTAGAAAGGAATATATTTAAAGAAATTTTTGAATCAAAGTGTCTCATACCACTTTGAAACTTTTTAAAGTAATTAACATTTTAAAACATTCATGTCCTTTTAAATAAATCCTTAAAACCATTTTTCAATCGTGGACATTAATGATAATGGTTTAGAAGAATAAATCTTTAAAACATTTAAACTGATGTTGGCATAGATGAAATCAAAACAATTTGAGAGAAATGTATCTTTTTTTTAAATCATTTAAGAGTCACATAATTATAAAAGAAAACATTTACTTTGAAAATATTCCTATAATATTGTCAGGGAAGCTTCGAAGATTTTATAACGGTCGAAAATAGCTTCACCTGTCGTATAAGTTAAAAAAGTCATTTTTAACTTTATTTTGTCGAAAAAGATAAAAAGGACCTTGTTTGGAAAACGACGGAAAGATTCCTTTCAAACCATTTTATAAAAAGTATAACAAGGGTATAAATGACTTTAACCTATAGTCTAGTAAATAGTAAAAATGTTTTAAATACATTTTTAAAAAACATGGATGTTGATGATAAAGAAGTCCCATTAGATAATTATGTATAAACAACCGCTGATAATGAAGAGATTGTGAAATAAACTCTTACCTTGTACATTTACTTGGTTGAGGGTAGGTTAAACTCCTTTATAATGGTGAAATAATTGTTATTAAATTATAAATGAATCATATACATTAATAAGATTTCATATATGATCTTTTAACATTGATTTGTTTATAATATCTTAGTATTATCATCGTTTCGGGTGTTAAATTAGTCGTTTTCTTTTATATATTTTGTTACATAAGTCGTGTTTGTTATGGATAGGTTGTATATTATTAATCTCTATAATGATATAAAGTCCTTAAACATTATTTTTAATCATCAAATTAGAATTATAATTGCACGGATACGATGGGGAATGAATCTCATCACGTTCGTGGAGACGGTAGTCCGTACGTACGCACAAGCGACAATATCATTATTTTGATATTAAAATAATATATAATTGGATTCTATATCACATATACAGAATCATTATCATGTTATATTTATTATTTACATCAATTACATATCATTATCATCCCCATCCAAATAATAATTTTTTTGAATAACAATTACACCACTACGTGGAGACCGTAAGCTGTACGTACGCACGTATGGAGACATGTCATTCAAAGGATGGATAGAATACTGAATATGTTTGTACCATATTTATAATAACATCACATTATATAGAAGATACTGGAGTTATTATTTTAGAAAGGAAATAACAAATAAAGAATAAGTTGAAGAAGAAAGGAACTTGAAAAAGGGTGGTGAAAACATTACCTCTTCTTCGGGTTCTTCCTTTTGATTTGATCAAAAGGGCTCCATAGGTTGGATTTCTGATCAAAACAAGGCCTCTAGGTTTAAGTGAGGGAAGTTGAGAGAGTATTTTGGCAGGGGTTGGCCAAACCAGAAGGATTTGAAGGTGTGAAAAATTGGTTAGATGTTATGTCCTTTTATAAGGGGGAGGAGGGGCTCTTTAGGAAAAACTTAAAGTATTAATTTATAATAAATTAATATTCGTATTATAATAGCTCCAAAGTGGATTATTAAAAGTCCAAGGTGGGGATGAGTCTAAATACATTCAAAAAAGAGATTTTAGACATGTTTGGGTCATTATTTTAACCTTATCCTTTAGTTTTAACTCTTAGTTAATTAGATTGACATTTACCATGTCACTTTGTATTTTTATAATATATAGTTAATAAACTAAGTATATAAATCCAAGAGAACCCCATGTGGTTCAATAATGACATACCCATCATCATATAAGTCCTTTGGCTGAACCTTATATTTTTAATAATTTTATATCAATTAATAATATAATATTTGTTTTAAAAACTCTTTTATGTCAATTTTGACACTATTTAATAATTGATTTTTGTTAAAGTCATAATAACTTTATAAATTCGAACCAAATTCATTTAATCAATCTTAACTTGTCTAATTAACCAATAAAATTCTTGGAATTCATTAAAAGTATCAAATTATATTTATTTGGGTATTTATAATATCAATTATTTTAATATTTCACTATTAAGGTAATTACTGCATCATCATTGTGTCATAAATAAATTAAATTATTTAATGTCTAAAAATTATAAATAAAATACCATTATGTAGGAAATAATTTTTATTCTTAATGAATATTTATAATCTAATTTATCTTATGTATAACCATATATTAAAAAAACATTCGTTATTAAACATTGATTTAAACTCTTTTAACTCTTCATTGAATTAAATAATAATAAATGTCCTAATTTAATCCAAGTGGACCAAAGTGGTTCATATTTTATTTCTAAGGTTTTTTCTGGTCTAATTATACTTATCCAATAGAATTAGGACATGTGTTAGAGTAATAATAATATCATTTTTACACTTAATTACCCTATTTACTTTTTACCGTGGTAAATAAAAGTAAAAAGTTACTATTCACGAAAAATTATTTTTATCTTATTGAACCAAATTTTACTCCTTCATATTAACATTGTCTCTCTTATTTTCGAAATTCCAGTCACAGAAGCGGTAAAATTAAATTTTATATGAATTTGCAAATTCTCTTAGGAGGTGGGTAAAAAACGGTGAAAAGTTCAATAAAATATTTATATAACTAAAAATATTATAAACTGACTCCAATGAATTAAAATTAAGTTATATAAGTATTATGTATCTATATTTACATAAATTAATTTAAATAAAATATATAATTATTTAAATAAAAATTCGGTTTTAAACTATAACTCAGTGTTTTTCACTATTCATAAAAAATTGAAAGTTTTCAGAAAAATATTGAAAATTCACCCTAAGATAATTTTGATATTCAGAATTAAAAAATGAAGTCAATTTTACAAAATTCAAAACATATAAGTTCCATTTATTAATATTAAATTAATTATCGTTGTCAAAACCAAAACGTGTATTTTTAAGAAATAAAAACTATCAAAAGATTGACACTTGTTTATTTCCAATTTCAAAGTGAAATTACTTACAATGACCAGAAATGGATTAAATGGTAAAAATATAATCTATTTATACTCTCAAACCATTAAAATGTATAATTTAACACTATAAATTATTTCGATTATAAAAGTTTTTTTTAATTAAAATATAGTATTTTTTAGTATTCACTCAAATATAAACGTTATCAGAAAAATACAAAAAATTTATTGAAACTCAATTATTATGTCCTGATTATAAAGAAGAAGTTTATTTTTCCAAATTTAATATATAAATGTTTAAAATGGTTTCACCATTAAAAGACAGTAAAAGTGCATTTTTTGGAAAATACTTCTTTTATCTGAAAAAATTGAATTAGTTCTTACATTTTGTCTTTGAAACTCATAATATGGATTCCAAAAATATAAGGATTATATAATGTTCAAAATTCAGTTAATACTATTCATAACTGCTTTTGAATGGTTAGTTTGGTAATCTTGTGGTGCGCTTGAACTCGGTGTTGCGTGTAGTGCATGTTATTGAATTACTTTGAAAAAATAATGTACTATGAAATATTGGGGTGTTACAAAGGGTATAGGTCAACTTACTTCTTGGGGAATCCCAACCTTAGGAATTGTCGAACCTAGTCTTAACAACACCAAAATATCAAAGGAAAAAATGCATATTAACCTATTTCCCCAGACCCATAGTCCTCCCATGAAACATCATCACTCCGGGACCTCACCAGGTACTCCTGTTTCATATGAGGATCCCAATAAAGTCCTGCACCGCATTAGTGCCCGGCTCAAGCCCATGGAACCCATGAAAACATTGAGGTCCCAAGTATTCATAGTTAATCAAATAAATACGAATTTCTCACAACTTTGTCACGTATTACACCGTTATGGTTCCCAGATGCATCACACCTCGTGGAACCCATAGCATTGATACCTCAATGCCAAATCACCTCAGAATCAGGCATCCAGTGATGCTTAATTCACAAACCTGGAGTCAAAAACCACTTATATACATATCAAGTATACGATATGATTCCAACCTACTGAACAACGTCTGTTTAGTCAATATACAACCCTTTCAACCAGTGCAGCAAAATATACATGCCTTAACAGGACATGCCAAAAGAAAACAAAATAATCCCAACATCGCCTTCTTTGTACATCTGATTTTTGTTGGCTCACTAGCCTGATCAGCCCCTATTAGCTCTATTGCGTGCACCTATCCTAAAGGATGACTACTTGAATCATGAATAGTTTGCGGTGCTTCTCCAGCCAACGACCACTGACCCAGGTGATGGGCCCCACAGTCTCTTCCATGGCCTCTTCATGTAGTTGAACCTCAACTACCCTCACAATGTACCAATACTTTACTAAACTTAGTGGTTTGAGTCTACCCCTAAACCTGATCACTAACTAAATGATAAGGCCTCCCATAGAATCTCTTGAGATGCCTAAATTACCCAGATGACTGACACTCCTTTGGAGGCTGCTCACATTGATTCTTAACATGTCCTGGCTACCCACACTTGAATAAAACCAAATACGTGCCACTACAAGGTGGTATACTCGAGTCATTGGCCTAACCTCCATTCTATAACTCATCACTACCACGTTTCCTACCATCTGAACCATCACCATTATGATCACTTGAAGCTGAGGACTGGCTAGATTAGGACTGATCTATCAGGTTACCCTCATCTATGTGTGCCTAGTTCACTATCTTAGATAACGAGGATAATCTAAAGATGTTTTCCTAAACCCAAATGTTGTTATATAAACCATCCTCGAAGTGTCTCACCTTGGATGTGTCATCACTAACCATTCTAGGTTCAAAGGGAGGAAATTCAATGAACATTGTTGCATAGTCCATGACAGACATGTCACCCTACTGAAGGCTTAATAACTCCTTATCCTCTTCAGCCCTGAACATATCAGGGATGAAATGCTCGATAAACCATGAATTAATGTCCTTCTAGTCTAGTACCTCATGTATTCCACCCTAAACCTACATCTCCCACCAGCACTTTGTATTCCCTCTGAGATTGTACCTCACTATCTTGACCCTCCTCACCATAGGTATCTCAAGATGATGGATGATTATATACATGAAATCCATATAGTTCTTAGCTGCCTATGGAAAATCCTCACCCT
Organism: Viscum album; assembly: GCA_963277665.1. Lineage (NCBI taxonomy): Eukaryota > Viridiplantae > Streptophyta > Magnoliopsida > Santalales > Viscaceae > Viscum > Viscum album. Next base: position 2,131,056,426 of record OY728119.1, read on the forward strand.
ATAAAAGCAGCAGGTATTGTGATTGGAACACCCAATTTTAGTATGACATAGATGTCTCTTCTCCCTGAGCACCCTTGTTGATTCCCTGGATCACCTGAACCAGGATCTCTCAGAGATGCTCGCCGAGCCCTGACCCAAATGCTATCATGTTTGGCTGCTAACCCACCTACACTACAACCCATCCTGATACCTGAGCCTTCCCCTGTCCATATACCAGCTCTACCTAAATCATAGAGGTCTCGAGCTGCTCATGCACCCACAGAACTGAATCATCTCTGGTCGAACACAACATTTGATCCATCTAGGAGGAACCCTATGAATACCATCAAATTATTGGACAACACACACACACACACACACACAGATATATATATATAATGTAGATATATAATGTAGTAAAAGAAAGTGTATACCCACTACCCATACTATCCTCTACCACAACCTTTCCCCATGGAATCTTGACCTCATGGCCTCCTTACCCACCCACAACATAGCCAGGTATTAATTTTTCCCAAGGCCTTTCCCATATTGACAACCATTATTACCTCAATCCGATTATTGTGTTTCCAAACCCATAGATCAGAATCACCCCATTTCATAGTACCAACACTATCATTTATGTTCCATACCCATTTCACACATGAAAATATATATAGATATATTTCATATTGAATAATCAATTTTATACCAAGGAATTTTACCTTCACCAAGGAATTTTATATTTATCAGATGGTATAAAAACATTACAAAGAATATGTGAAATTATAAAATTAAAATAACCTTAAATGTGCATATCAAAAGCCAAAAAAAAATCAATCACACCTTGCCTCACTGAGGCATGGTCCACAGTCTCCCTTACTTCATTGGGTCAAGGGTCACATATCAAAACCAATAACATCACATTCCATGTTATCCACCAAGGTGGAAATCATATAAACTATAATATGAGAAAAATATAATTTAAATTTGCACCACTAGAATCCATGTTTTTTCCTCATTAATGGGTCTGCATGCACCCATGTATAATATCTAAACATTGTTATGACCACCAAATAATCTCCATTGTACCATAAACAAAATATTAACTCCAAGAAATGTGGTTAAATAAAACCCTTTGATACCAATTGTAGCATCCCCATCTTGATTAGCTACATAAATAGTTCTATTGGGTTAGGTTCCACATGACTTAAGCACACCTCCTCGAACACCAAAGGATGTAGAACAGTAGTTTGGGTGTAAAAAGTATAGTTGTGGGGATATATCCTCTAGGAAAGATACAATACAAGTCCAACTAATAATATTTAACATGTTGTGAAAATAAATTACTTATAAGACTCAAACAAGACCCACCATAGGTTGATGAATAGTCAATAATAATAAACAGTGGAAGCATAACTGAGTAAGTAGTGGAAATAAAATGAACAACATAGCACCCCACGTGTAGAAACTAACAAATAAAAGATTGCATATCCAAATAGGTATTACATATCAATATACAAAAGAGGTTTTCCCAAGTAATACAACAATAGATAAATACATATAATAAAAAAAATGTTGAAAAAAAGGAAACAATAGAAAAAAATCCAGCTAAGTCAATACATCAAGGTCCCATTCTAATTTCCATGCTAAAATACAACTACAATCTAGCTCCAAAATCTGATCCCTTACCAGAATATAAAGACATAAAGTCTACATGCCTCCCGAAGGTCCTGTGTAGGGTGCGAGAATGAGTCTTAGTAGGATACCAGTCCAAGGTACATACCTACCATAAGTTTTTAGGTAGGAATGAATAATAAATAAAAGTAAATTACTATGATGAAATAAAAATAGTGCTTCCCTAGTGCTCAGCAGCCACATGGAAACCATCACCCACCTCATCCCACTCTAAAATCTCAGAAGTAATGAGTGTCCTTGGCACATGGGAATGGTACCCATGATATTTATACCTAGTGAGACCTCTAGTTCCACTTCAAATAAGTTATCTTAGACCACATGCAACTTTATACCTCATGTATCCTCCAAGTATCTACATCATGATGGAAAACACCAATAGTACAAATTGATCCCTCACACCCCTGTTTAAAGGCATCTGTTGGCTTGAAGGTTGACCCCCATAGGCACAAAATATCTTTCCTCAAATAAAATTCATCTTCAGCTCCCAACACAATGTCTGGAGAACCAATGATATGTTTTCTACCAAAATATATAGAGGCCCATGATCTCAATAAAATAAATACTCATCCCCCATAATATTTCCTCATCGCTATAAATAGAAGGCTCCTCACCTTCCATATGCCTTTCTAAGACAATCACCCCCAAAATATTTCCTAATCTTCATCTATTAGAGGCCTATTGTTAGATGAGTGATCAAAACCACCTCATCAGTGGAGTCAAACTATGTTCACATGATTGAATTCAGCACATTAAAAATCACAGGTGGGAGGAAATAACTAAAACAAATTACATATCCCAAACCAAATCAGAACCTTATGACCATTTGACAATGTTTCTCAAAACTGATGGCCTTTCAATATTAATAGCATGGTTTTTTCCCACCCTGATATCCTCACTGCCGCAATTCGATGTCCGATCATCGAATCATGTGGTCAAAACTACTCAAGAAATCCAAGTCAAGACTATATTTATGAACTCATGACCTCAGTATTAATGGCCATGCCATCCCAATTCCTCGGGCCAATTCCATCAAATCCACATCAGTCTAAGCAATTCAGCAAAATCATTTATATAAAAAAAATCCACCATTAATCAACAATAAATTTAAAGAAATTGAATTTCACATCTCAATTTCAATATTAACATAAATTAAATTTAATATTATTGAATTGAGTTACCAAATAAATATTACAATTTAGTACATATGACTTGAATGACATAGATTGGAACAAACAAGCAAATTCAATTAAAACAATTAAATTTAAAAGGGCTAGGCATCCTGGCCAAACCACCCAAAGGATAGACAGTCTCTAACCCGAGCTCGCTCAAGAGAAAATGGAATTGGGCATTCCCAATTACATCCCAAGAGTCTCATATTCAAATTGATATGAAGTAATTAATATAATGGGTTCTCTCTCAAAATACCCAAAATCAAGCTAAAATCCACACCCCACTAAATGAGTGCTAAAACAAAAATCAACATATACACCACCTACCTTATACTTGTATAAATAGGAACATCTGATACTAATCTCTAAATTGTATCCATTTTTAGTTGATCTAGTTTTACATCCAACACCCTAAAAATATGGTGAAATGGATTAAATGGATTTAGCGCTCTATGAGGAAAAAGAAATATGATGAAGAAGCATAGGTGAGGTTATCCTTACCAATGCAGGTCAATAGTATCTAACAGATTGAAGAACCAACCATCAGTTAGGGAGTTCGATCAAAATGAGTGGAGGAGGATAAAAATGGAGGAAACCTCTTTCAATGCACATGAAAAGGGTGCATGAAGGGGGAAAGTGGGGAAAAATTATAAAGAAAAACATAAAAACAACCTATACATTCTTCATGGTTTACCCGCTTGTTTTTCAATGTTATGTGGTAACCATTAAAGCTACAATGTAGATATACTGCCCAAAAGGGAACCCTCACCTGGTTTGCACACTATTTTACCAAACCATGCCAAAACCATATAGAAACCCTCTACAAAAACATTTGATAAACTCACATGGACATGTTCCTCCAATGTACATGGTTTAAAAAAACTATGGGGAAGTTCAAAATTAGGTCACATGGGTATCTAGAAGGGGTCATATAGTTTTCCACTAAACCGTGCACCCTAAACTACTATTCCAAAATAGGCCAGTCGGCCTATGACACTCTTAAAACCTATTCCTAATTATCATGTCTTTGGAAAAATAATGAAACCCATGTAAAAACATGATATAAAGTTGATGGAAATCTCAAGAAACTGGTTCTAATCAATGACAACAAAAATGGAATCGCCAATATTTCAAAAATTGAAAAAGGGAGTTATTTACTACAAAATTCAAAAACATAGGATTTCATTGGAACCTTCCATCATGGATAGAGAATGCGTCATATAACTATCTATTAAGTGGATTCCTCCTATAATACTAAGTCATGGGTCATCTACCTATAGTTTTTTACCCCTTGAATATGTAGAATATGGAAAGGTGTGGCTTAAAGTGGATGTTTTCTACTGGCCAGATATGTGAGATTATGGTAATCTTTGATGGACTTGTGGAACTATTTTCTCTCTTTACCTATGCTAGGATATGATGTGGATATCCCCTTATCTATAATTTGGGATTCTTTGGTTTTAGTATTTTTCTGTGTGTGTGTGTTTCATGGTCATTGGATCTTCATTAATCACTTTTATTGGGTCAAAATATTTATTGTTTATTCATATCACATCTAGTGTTGCTCTATCTTCATCTTTTAGGGAATCTTACTAGTTATGTATATACTCAACCATACATAGGATTTTCACACATGTTTCTTGTCCTATGTAGATGACTGATTGGTCGACGGAGAATATAGAGGACCTTTTGGATAGCCGAAGCATTGGACCACGTATGGTGGTTAGATCTTGGATATCATGAGCTGAGATCTCTCACGAAATTTACTTTTACATAATATTTTTTTCAGGTTGGGACATATTTTTTGTTGGGAATGTATTGTTCCCCTTTACTTATAGTTTTCACTCTCATACTCTTATACACCCTAGAGTTTTTTCATATGCATGGATATATTCTAGATATTTAATCATTTCATTTTATTCCTTTAAACATCTACATTAATATTATTTAGAGTGTGTGTGTGTGTGTGCAGGTACATTAGGAAAAGACCTATAGTTTATGATATTCTTTTTGGTGATTTTCACCAGCACTGTCCTACGGAGGTAGGATTGGGGTAGTTTCATCTTGAGCCACATTGGGTTGGGTCATGAAAGATTGGTATGGGAGTAGTTTATTCATTGGGTAAATTTTTAGTGTAGTACCATTATTATTATTTGGTTTGGATTTAGGGAAATACAGTCAATGTGTATCGAATGTGGCTTTCAGGAAAGGGAATCCATTATTAGTGTGGTGGATGATGTATCCATTCACATGGACCTTGACTACCTACTTGTGGACTTGGCATACCGAGACACTGGTTTTAGAGATAAATCGTACATGAATCCCATAATATTGAGTCATTGACTATCATTTAAGATTCATCTCCCCATTGTATATATATTTTCTCATCTGCCTATGGCATGTCTTGATTAAATTTTTATGATTCCACTCCAAGGACAACCAGCCAGGATACATGTTCTTGATCATGAAAATGATCTGATGAGTGATGATGTCGTAGTTTAGGGTCCATCCCATGAGATTATTCTTCCATGTGGATAGTTAGTTGCACACTCACTTTTTGAGAAACATATCCTTCCAGAAGCATTGGGTGAGGATTCACGCATACTTATCACCCTCTGTGATTCCCACCTCTAGAGCCTGGTGAGGTTCCATGGTAATCCAATTCCCTAAGTAGCAGAGGTTTGGCTAGAATCAGTGGTTCATATCTTTAGCCTTATCCAAGAACTGAATGTTTAGGTGGTCTTTCTGGAAGGCATCCTTTCCCTGAAGTAATCTGGTGCTGGTGGATACGTGTTACCCATATACAAAAGGATTTGACACTCTCATGGCCCAATTTCTAGTGGTTGTTTGGTGAGGAGTACTACCCCCTTTTTTTGTTCAGTCTGTATTTAGGATCTTTTGGAGCATCATTATGGAGGGATGATAGTGGCTGAGTATGATACGAGGTTCACATACCTTACGCGGCACTCCCTTAAGATGATCCTAGAAGGATACTTCTGATCACAAAAGTTTTAGCAGGGGATTCATATATATAAATAGGCTAGTGTGGTACATCTCTACATTCACAACTATGTTGGGGTATTGGAGTAGAAGATATTGATATAGTGTTTCATGTTAGAGGTATTACATGAAGCTGGAGATAACCCTAGGCATTAAAGTGAAGATTAACCTACAGTAGCTATTAGTTGTCAATTGATAGGATGTCAGTGCATGATGTATTCCTATGATTATGCGCAATCATGTAGCTATGGAAAACACCGAGAATAAGGACATACCAGAGAGTGGGGAATCTGTTATTGTGATATGTGAGGTCGCAAGACACTAGAGTTCATAAATAGATGTGTTTAGGAGGGCAGACAGATAGAAAACAGACATCCATAGAAGAGGTAGTTCTGTGATCAGGGATCTCTTAGGAGAGGGTAGGGTGGCCCGCATGGAGATGAATCGGGTAGAGAAGCATGTGGATATCTAGGAGGAGGAGATTTGTGTGGTGGAAGATTCTATGTGATATTTCCACCACCACCACCAGGTGGCCCACATCAGTCTTAGTGAGATGGGAGTTAGGGCTACAAATAGATGTAAGCAATAGAGCCACATGGCCCAAAAGCACATGAGATGATTAGAGGTATGATATGTGTTTATTATAATCTTTTCTCAGTATTAGTAGACATAGGTGAAATTAATTCTTTCATCTCTATACTCCTTGTGTGAGAGCTAAAGATCCTATTAGAGGCTTTAGCGTAATAGCTTCATCTTGAGGTACCAATTGGGAATGCTTATTTTATATCTTTTATTTGCTGTTAGTGATAACTATAGGATAGTGGATAAAGGTTCACATCAGACCTTTTAGACATCACGATGGAACCCTATGATTTCATATTGGTTGTATATTGGTTTTCCATGGTTTGATAATAGATCAACAATCACTATAGATGAGTCATATGCCTTCGCAATGTTGGGGAATGATTCACCTTTATGGGAAAGAGAGAAACAATGGCAGGATGGGTGGGTTCTAGGAGTAGGAGGCTATAACCCATCCCCTATATTTTGGTTAGAATATAACGTGGTTAAATATACTCTTCATGAATCAAGATTCATTTTTTTGTATATTATTTCATGTACGTCATTTCTAAGGATGTTCCAGGACTACCTATGAAGAGGTATGTGGAGGTTTGTATCAACATGAATCTCGAGACTACTCTGATATCTTCTATGGAAAATAATATGGCCCCTACTGAGACCCAGGATATGTGGTGTTAGTTGGAGGACCTTTAAGATATGGGTTTCATTAGGTTCATTATGTCCCCCTTGTTAGATCTAGTTTTGTTTCATGAAAAGGCTTATGGGAGCATAAATTTATATTTTTATTATCGTTGCTTGAATTGGGTCAGGATTAAGAAAATATATCACTTTGTGAAGATTGATGGCCTCTTTTACTAGTTTCAAGGGGTGATATTATTCCATAAGGACGATCTCATATCTAGCTACCACCAGTTGTGTGTTTGTGAGGCTGATATTCTGAATATGTAATTCTGATGTCATTACTCACACAATGAGTTCCGGGTGATGCACTTCATTGTGATGAATCCCCCTTCCATGTTTATAGATGTGATGAACATGATTTTCAATCCATACCTAGACTTGTTTTTGGTTTTATTCATTAATTATATACTCATATACTATGAAACATAGGAGTATAATGCATGAACCATGAGGATAGTCATATATTTTCTTTAAGGGGAAAACATTTATGGTAAAATATTGAAGAGATTTTTCGACATTAATGAGGTTCAATTTTTGGGTCATGTGATTTCTGATCATGGTTTTTTAATTTTCCTGGTGATGATCAATGTAGTTCTTTCTTGGGATCCCCCAAGAGCCTATCAAAGGTGTAGTGTGTTCTTTGCTTGGATAGGTACTACAAGGGATTTATAGAATAATTCTATAGGATCTCATCCCTTCGATCCCCTGATATTCGATGGGAATCACTTTACCTAGACTATTTAGTGTTAGAGAGACATTGAATACTTAAAGATGACTATAAAAAGTTATCATGTGTTGAAACTACTAGAGGAGTGCATGGAGTACATACTGTTTTGTGATGCATCCAGACCTGGGCTCGACTTCATTTTAATATAGAGACAATAAATTATTGCATATGCGTCATGGTTTTTGATACACCATAAGAAAAACTACACTACTCACAACCTAGTGTTAGAAGTGGTATTATTTTTCATATGGATGTGGAGAAATTATCTTTTGTGATAGACCTTTTTAGTTTACTTAGACCATCAGAGTCTCGGGTATTTATTCACATAGAGACGCATGATCCTAAGGAAATGGTGCTACTTGGAGTTCATACATGACTATAACGTTGAGATAGTATACACATTGGGGAAGGTAAACATGTTAGAAGATCTCCTAAGAAATAATTACAAGGATTATTTTGTGTATTATGTGTTTGAGAAGTTGGATTCCTTGCAGCTAACACTTGATGAGAAGGATGTTGTGGATCATTTTTTTTAAAGAATGGTGTTAACTCCCCTACTCCTTCAACAGGTGAGAGAGTCCCGACATGGTGAATTTTTATTATGAGGTATTGAATGAATAGATAACCTCAAGAGATTCAACAATGAATTTTTTGAAGGAGATAATCATGCGACCATTTTTCAGGGATCGAGGGATGTCTCATCCGTGACGTGAGTGGTGGTGATGAGGGAGCATCACACTTCTCCTTTAGCTATACATCCCGGTGTGGGGAATATGTAGAGATACCTTCAATGATTATTTTAGTGAACAAAAGTGAGACATACTATGACAAATTTCATTTCATGTTGCCTCCCCTGTTACATAATGAAGGTAGAGAACCATATCTCGATAAGTCTTTTGCATCCCCTTGAGATACCAAAGGTGAATTGGGATGGCATATCCATAGACATCATGATACGACTTCAATGGACAAAGAAGGGCCAAGAAACCATGATGGAGTTAGTTTCATGACTCATGAATTTGGAACACCTTTTTTCTATTAGGGATGATAGTTTGGGGTAGCATTTGAGGAATATGTATGTATATGAAATTGTTCCCCTTTATGTGGTGACATTGGCAATTTTCTACACTTTTCACATCACGGTTGTGTAGAGGCATGTAGGAGGCATTAAGGACCCAGATGAAGACGAGTATGATCTGTTACCCCTAGAAATAAGGGAATATCAAATACCCTATAAAGGTTTTGGAGGATACATAGTGGTATTTCATGTTATTCTTTGGCTAGATCTGGAGGATCACCTTCCCTTTTTATATTTTTTTACAATAAAAGATTCCACTCTTATATTCGGATGACACCTTTTGAGGATCTACATGAGAGACCCTAGAAGTCACCCTTGTGCTAGTTGTAGATTATCTTAGAATATCGTGTTGGTCCATAGATGGTGTAGGTGATGAAGGATATGGTCCATGCCATCCTTTAGTAGGTGAGGAAAACCTAGAGTGGGATTTGTTTTGATAGATCAACATCAATGGACCTTGCTTTTTGAATAGGGAGAAAACGTTTCCTTAAGAGTCTCCCCACAATGAGGATTATAGAGATTTTTTCATGCAGTAAATATTTACCTATGATTCATCAGGACATTTGAGATCTTGTAGAGGGTTGGTGAGTTTTCTTACTACCTCTCCCTACCACAATAGTTGGAGTGGGTGCACGATTTCTTCCACATTTCCTAGATAAGGAGATATCTGCATGACCCAACATATGTTATTAACTGGTGTGACTTGGACATTGAGGATGGAGACACTTTTGTAGACATCCTAGTATAGATTGAGATTCAGAATGAGAGGACCCTATGTGGATGGACCATCCCCTAGGATCATGTGTTGTGCTAGTACATGAGCTTGTAAGAGACCTCATGTGAGTGGTATATCCAGATGTGGACTCAGTATCGTAATATTTTTAGTTCGTTTTTTCTTTTTGGGGATGAAAATAGTGGAGGGAATGATGTAGAGACCTATATTTTTCTTTGTATGATTTGGAAATATTTCTCTATATATTTTTTGGATCTAGATGCTAATACTACATGGGATTCTGAGGCCTGGAGTTCCCATTTTTAATTCAAAAAAATATTAAATATATTTTTTATTCCTCCGACACATATTTTTAATGAAAATTGGATAACACTTACAAATAATATTGGATCAGAAATATGACACCAAGGTTGAGTATAAAACATTATTTTTACTATAGGCATGACCAAAAATAGGTTTGTGCAAGGAGTTCATATATCACGACAGTTGGCATTGCATTCCATTTGTTAATTAAATAATTAATTTTGTTAATTTATAATTAATATAATTTGTATTTTATTCAAATAGAACACTATGTAAATTATCTAGGGATAGCTACATAAACCCAAATATAATTGAGTTTCATTATTTTTCTCCTCCATTAGAAAATCCATATCCAATGATGGCGATACTCTGGATCAAGGTAGTCTGAGATGCAACAAATGTAATAACCCCTTCAAATTGTTCGTGAGCACATTTTTTGATGATGAATGATAAAATATCATGGAAATACCCAAAAAAATTGTGTATTATGTACTTATTTAGAAAATTTATTGGACATGATCAAACCATTCCTTAATCTGTGCCAATTTCAAGATGTTGCATGTGCCAATGTACCGATTATTTGTTTATTTAATTATTTTCTCACTCAGATATCCCAGTTGTATCTATTGGAAAAACCCACATGTCCAATTAATTTAAAACCTTTTGTTTTGGTTCTTTTATCACATATATTTTTCATGTTCTTTTCAATTGGGCCATGGGTCCATGGATTGAAGTTTACTAGTGGTACTGAGCCCGATCGGACACCTAGATTTGCATATGAATCATGTATGACAAATGGAACTCCAAATCAGGGATGAAATAAATTAATTTTAGGTTTATATTGAATGGTTTGTTGATACGTGATCTAAAATAGGGCTTTTCAATAATTAAAGGCACACAATTCGATCATTGTCTGTGCATGAAGAAAGAAACCCAAGTAGATTTGATTTTTCTGCCACCAAATGGATGAAAATGGTAAACATGCATAAGATCCACCAATTTCAGGTGTCTGGAAGAATGATTCAATGTGGGGAATATAGATATATAATTTTTGATCATAAATATTACTTTTTCTGAAAATCACAACTACATTCCCCGTTGTTGGAAGAAAACTAGGCGTGTAGGGCCCCAGCTGCAATGACAAGGGTTTAGGGCGGGATAAGTATCCCACGCCGTGTGAGGCCCCCACATGCCATGTGACACAGGTTCTTTATTCTAGAAATTTATTTAGAGAGTAAATGGGTATTTTAATGGTAAGAAACAAATCATGTACCAAAGTGAACAAACATAGAAAAAGTACATGGATCGCTTAGAGAGCACATGTATGACACCAGGTGGCTCAAAAATTCCGTGTAAACCCTCGATGCACCATATAATGTTACTTAGGAAGAGATAAATGTACCTATAGGGAAAACAGTACATTATGGAGTGGGACCACATGTCGTGTGGGTCCCAACACATTCCATGTAACCCTTATAAACTATTGAAAAAACTTGAACCGATAGTTTCTCTTTTATTTGGACTTGATTTTAGCTCGCGAGTAGTCTATCCAGAGTGTTTTTTCACGTAGAACACGATGATGGACTCTATATTTTAATTTTAGATATGATGTGATATGATTAGGTAATTGGTCTTATTTCGGTGATGATCAAGGATGAAAATGATAACACGTGATCACAATAGGCTATTAGAGTTGCACCCTCCTTTTGTGATAGGGTATGAGTCATATAACAATCTATATAGTTGAACCCTCTAGATAGGTCTGTCATGAGACCTATATCCAATATTCAAGTGGAACCCTCATACTTGACATGGAATTATATTTCCACTTAATAGTATAGTGAAACATTCCTTCTGGGTAGGGAATGGGTCTTCTACCACCTATCAGAGCGGCACCCTCCTATTGTATTAGGGCATTAATCCTTGACTTCTAGTGTGCAACACTCCTTCTGGGCTGGTCATGGGTCCTCTCCTCACGACTATAGTGGAACCGTCTAGCTAGTTTGGGAATTTGTTCATTAAAGACTATTGAGTGGAACCCTCATTCTGAGATAGGTCATGTGTGTTCAACCGTTATAGTAGCGCCCTCCTAGGGAGACAGTTCATTGGTCCTCAACCATCAGAGTGGCACCCTCAAATCGGGAAATGACAAGATTTCTCTAGATATATAATGGTTATCACCATCCTATTTTACTAGTCCCCTAACTTGAGTTTATTTCCCCTTGAATGAGCAACAAAATGGCGGGGTGTGGATTGATGTGGATTTTTTTATAGGTAGACGTGCGATATGAAATGAATCATTGATAGACTTATGAAAATATTGGATCTCTATACCTTATATATGATGTGAGATGGAGATCCCTTTATCTCTCATTTGGGATTATTTTGTTTGAGCGCACGCGCACACACACACACACACACACACATATATATATATATCCATGTAATTATATCATGTTTACTTTCATCCTTTCGGTTGAGTTGTTTACTGTTTATTCCTATCATGTCTTTTACTGGTCCCCCTTCAGCATTCGGGGAATCTTATTGGGTATGTATATATTCACCACTATATGGGAGTTTCCTACACATTTCATGTCTTAAGAAGATGAGTGACAAGTCAGCGATGAAAAAAGAGGACCTTAGAGATACCTGGAGAATTAGACTATATTTGGGGGTCAGAGCATAGAGATCGGGATTTGGGCTCTCTCAACACATTTACTTTTACATTCATTTTTTGTCAGGTTGAGTCATATTTCTGGTTGGGTGTTGATTTTATCCAATAACATTTAGTTTTCACTATTGTAATCTTGTATACCCTAGAGGTTTTTCATATGAAGGGTTTTATTCAATATATTGTATCACTCCCTTTTATTCCTCTACACTTCTATATTCAAATGGATGAGTGTGTGTGTACACAAGTACATTAGAAAATTTCCTCCCATTAAGGATATGACTTTCAGTTCTTTTTTCCATCCTCTCCCTATGAAGGTAGGCTTATAGTAGTTGCAGCTTGAGTTCCATTAAGATGTGTTGTGAAATAAATAGTCTAAAAGTTAACTAAAGCATACACATTTATAATAAAAACTATTTATAGCTATCAATAAATCATGGGATAAACATTAAATAGATTAAAAATTAAAAAACATGTGATGACCATTTATTAAATATTTATAAATTAAATCTTACTACAAAACCTTTTATAAATTAGATAATATTATATACATTCTATAATTGTGAATATAAACACTTTTATACTCAATAAAATTTGAACTCTTTAATATTATTTATTATATAAAATTTCAATTTATTATTTAAAATCATTGATCAAATCAACAACCAAAACCTTTTTGATGTAGTTTAAATAACATCTTTAAATTCGGTCCTCTTTAAATTTGATCATTTTCATATTTACTAATAATGAACAATACAAAGTTATTAATATAAACACATGTAAAATTTTTCCCATATTTATGAGAATTATAAACACTTTTATTTATTATTTTATTAAATATTTAAATAAACACTTTATTTAAGGATTACAAGTATTATGTATAATTTTTTTGTAAAATTGTTTCAATACTCTTTATTTTGATTTATAATATTTATAAATAATATTAATGATAAAAGGATATTATTATGATTAACTATTTAATATTAATGGATTATTTTCAATAAATGATTCAAAAAATAGTCAATTAACCATAAAACATTTTATATTTAATTAAATTATAAAACCCATTTTATAAATTTTACAACCATTCCATAAAACCTTTTCATTATCTATAAACAATTTACAAATAATCTAATTCAATTACTTATTTAATTTTATTTATATGTAATAAATTTATTTATTTACAAAAAAATTATATAATTATTCAAAATATTTCCCATTTTGATTTGAACAGCATCAAATTAGTTATTTATGAACAATTAATAATTAAATATATAAAATTATTTATATTTTGGATATACAATAAAATTTATAACCCTCTATAAATAACCCTTAGGATTCTTAAATAAAAATTTTATTTTTGGTCACATGGCATGAAAAATGATTTGGAAAATGGATTTTTTTAATGTTAGCATTTAATATTGGGAATATTTTGTTGTTAAATGTTTCATAAAAATTTATACAATTGATTATAAAATATTTACAATTAATTAATTTAATAAAATTTTATAATTTAAAATATTTTCCAAGTACCATCCACTATAGTTTATAAACATTTTATAAACCATTTCTATTTGAAAAACATTTATCAATTAACCATAAAAACATTATAGTTAATTATTTTTTAAATATCTTTTATAAACATTAATAAATATTTAAATAAAAATCTATTTTTTATAAACAATTTATAAATAATATTACACCGTTCATCCTTGAATTATCTTGTTTAAAATAAATATTTTTTTTATTTTCATAAACAATAGTAATAATTGTTAACATTTCAAATTTGATAAAGGATAATAAAAAATATTTTTTTATTTACAGATTATAAATTATATTCCTATTTTATAATGAATTTTAAAAACATGAATAATAAAAATTAATATATAATTAAATAATAATTTTACATAATTATTAAATATAAACTGTGAATTTCATATTTATTTTTAGGCTTGAAATATCACATTTTACATTTTATAAAATGGGTTTTCATTAAAAAATAACATGAACCCATTAATTCAATGAAGAAGCCTCGCTCTGATACTAATGTTCAATTTTTATTATCGAATATATGGACATGGAATCATAATAAAGACACAGATTTATATTGTATATCATTGATGAAATCAATGTTCAAAAATTGGAGGACATAAATGTGTGTACCTAGATAGACAACTTAGTAGTCTCCCATGATTATTATTGATGACGGTCACTATAGAAACAAACAAATATTGTCTACCTTTGAGGGATTACACAAGCTTGTAAATCCCAATCTCCATCAGATGAATACCGTACACATGAAGAGGTGCAATATTCTTTATTAAGGGTGAAGAACCAGTAACATGAAATTAGATAAGACTGAGTTTATTTCCCAAAAATAGTTTTTTTCAATAGGATTCATCTCATATATTTATATTTCCACCCATTACATGTTTCATTTAATAAAATACATCATCCATATTTAACATGTTAGTATACATTTATTCTAATTTTCATTAATTCATTGAAAAATATTCAATTAAATTTACATACCATTTAATCCATTCATAATGGAATATTATTAATGAAACCACTTGGAAGATAAATATACCTAAATTAAATATTCCATTAATTACTTCAGTGTATATTCAACATAGATTAATAAATAAAAATATCACATAAAAATAGAAACGCACGTACTGTGTGATTCATTAATAATCCAATTATATCCGGAAAAATATGACTCATGATTATTAGATGACTAAATGGTTTTAAGAGCCTTGGTTAAATGACACATCAATCACCCACACATACGTTTTATTCTATGGTCTGTTGATACCCCTTGACCTGCTTTCCCTAAGATTCCCAAAAAACACGCTTAAGACCACAATATCCAAAATCTATCCCAAGTATTTAAAGAATGTGATCCCAATATTTACACAATCCTACACACTATGACCCCACCTTGATTGGTGATAAGACAAGTTTGTCACTTCATTCCCACCATCAATAGTCAAGGCATGGAGACAAGAATCAAGAAGGCATATCTCAAAAAAATTAAGCCTTAACCTATATTTCTATAAACACCTACACATATCCATGATAATATTTTATGAATAAAAACCCTATATAAAATAAAAAAATGGTACTATAATATAAAAAACCATGATAAATATCTAAAACACATAAATAATCCCAAAATCAAGCTATTAGTAATAGTACAAGGCTCAACACCCAGGGATTGTAATTGACCATGAATAGATGGAATAAATAAAATACACATTACACCAATTCTAAGATGAATACCTATAGAAATTAATTCCACCAAACTCCCATATGCATCATATCTACTAAAACTAATCCCCCAAAGATCACTTGTAACCTATACACCATTAATATAGACACATCATGTGTTGGCACAAATCCTTTATAGAGGTGCGTACAAATATACCTAATAAGACACCCTAAAAACATAAGGATAATTTAAATGACATTCTCGATCAATAGAAGAAGCGTAGATATTAATTAAATGTGGAAAACACTGATTATAAAATAGAGTTTCACTATGTAAAAAACTATATCATAAAAATACATAGAATGTAAATCAAAAAACTAAACTACCTAATTTAGAAATCTTGTGCCACCATTTTGAAAATATAATGTGGGACTTGAACCATGAGGAGTTATACACATCGATCGACAGAGTACTAAACCCTAATAGAGGAACTATAATATAAAAAATTTACACTTAGTTGTGTTTTAGTTTTATGATTCCCCACATTTTTAATCATGGAAAACCCATTAATCAACTCTTTGTAAAAAAATGGAATCTATGTGTGGGTAATTTGGTATTGTTTTTAAAGATTTATACATTATCCATATTATTGAATTTTTCAAAATTAGTCATGTTTTTAAATGTGTCTAAATTAAAAACACACTACTTTGACATGATTACAAAAATAATAATTAAATAAAAAATCCATTTACCAATTTTTTTTGTAAATGTTGGTAATTTGATTTCATGGGTTTCTATATAAATTTTTACCTCCATATCATGTACCCCACTCCCTTATAGTCTTTATAGTGTTTTTTAATCCACATCATATGTTCATGATAACCATAACATCATCAACTTAATGGTATGCCTCATTTAATATTTGATCCATATTAAGGGTTTAATTAACTGAGTTAAGGCATGTTTGGGGTGTTCGAAGAAGGAATCGACTAAAAGGTGGTGAAATAATTGTAAGAGTTAGTTCATTCCATGAATAAATATTCCTTATGTGAATGGATTCTTGGAAGAATCCTTGAATCTACTTTTAGTACATGAAAGTCATTCATGATGTGAGAGGTAATTCATGACGTGAATAGGGTTATTGGTATCTTAATACAAGGTGATGTTCTTTCTGGTGTATCTAATTTCCCGAATGTTCACAATGTGAATCCATAAATAAAACTATTAAGGAATATTATTCTAATAAATTTTTTATCCAAAAATATTTTCTTTTTTTATTCATATTCTTTTCTACTACTCAAAACCCTTTTCTCTTCAATGGGTCTGTCTCTCTCTCTCCTTCCCTTCCAAATCCTTCATTATATTATTGAACAACCTATCAATCATGAATTATTAATTGGGTGACTTCTTTATTAATCATGTTCAGTTACCTTTATCTCTCCATGTTTTAACCCAATTATATTCTAAATGTATTGTGTATCACCCTAAAGTTTTAAAATATGAACATCAAATCCATTGGCGTGTATGACACACAAAACAAAGCATAGGAAGGAATGTAAATTTTTGAGACTTTATGGTACATTTAATATTTTAAATAAATTAAATATATTCTATAGTATTAAATTCATGCAATACAGAGTTATCTTTCATTGCACATATCAATGAGTTTCTTCGATATTTTGTGTTACATGCAATGTTCAGTTTTAGAGAACAACATTATACTCTTAATATTATTATTTAATTTGATAGTTGTCACCGATATTTTGGAATAGAGGATTTGAATTAGATTAACTAACATGGGAAAATAAATAGTTTAAAAATATTTATTTTTATCTATTAATTATAAATAACAATAATAATCATTTAAAAATAAAAAAAGTTTTCAAAAAACAATATTTTCATAAAAGACAGTTTAGTTACTCTTGAAACACATAATTTAAAATTAATTTTCGAAACTTTTCAAAAAAAATATAATATAAACTTAATTTTTGAAATAATAATAGTAAATTTATCTTAGGGTGAATTGTTGGGTTTTTTCAGAGAATTTTCGTATTTTTTATGAATAGTGAAAAATATTATATTTTAATAGAAAATTTTCTTTTCATTTAATTAATTTATAATGTTATATTATATTTTTAATTGTTTTTAAAGTTAAAAAATTTTAATTATACATATATTAATATAATTTATGAAATTGGAATTAATCTAGTACATAATTTTGATTTAAAAACATTGTAAACTATTGATGATTTTTACATTAAAAATTCACTTTATCACCACATCTACCGAATTACTTTTAAACTATATTTTTTCTCTTATGTTATTGGAATTTGGAAAAATGGATTCCATGTTTGTAATCAAACAAATATATTATTTATTATAAGATCAACCTAGTTTTCTAACAAATTCATCATTGAAAACATTTAGAATTATTTACAGTGATCCTGATAAAAAAATAGACTTACTTAGTGGTTAAACATAGAAAATAAGGTGTAAAATTTACCCAAGACTTGAAAATAACCAATTTAATGTCCATGGTTCGACTTTATACCTTATATTTTTAATAATGGACCATTATTTGGGACTATTTAACGGAAACAATTGTGGGTGTAATTCATTCTTTTAAAAATATTAAAAGTGTGCCACACCCCCCACTTATAAAAGGCTTCCTACTCTCCTCCCCAATTGCCACCTTTAAAAAAAATTTAAAAGAAACTAAATTCCCAAATAACTTGAAAAAATATCTAACATATTCCTAGAATCCTTATCTTTCTCAAAAATCAAACACAAAAGGCATGAGTGAAAATCTAAGGAGGATATCCAATGAATATGTAATGTTCTAATAATTTTATTTTATTTTATTTCATTATCCATGTACTTAAATTCATATTATACCATGGTTATGTAATAAACTAAGTTTATTTCATGTATTGAGATGTTTTCATGTTAATTTGAAAACCTAAAAAATCGCACACTTCCATCAAATGTGATACAAAATCATTCTTCCTTAGTATGGTGGACTACCGTAGCGTGAACTGATGTCGTCTATTTTCTCATTACCACCTTTCACAGTTGAGAATAATGATGTA
This sequence comes from Viscum album, assembly GCA_963277665.1. NCBI lineage: Eukaryota > Viridiplantae > Streptophyta > Magnoliopsida > Santalales > Viscaceae > Viscum > Viscum album. The sequence continues at coordinate 2,131,075,347 of OY728119.1, forward strand.
TTTATAGCTTATATATGACATATATGATATTTGTTATGTTTTTAAGCTTTTCTAATTATTATATCACTCATACCTTCATGATTTCCATTTTATGGGAATATAATTGTGTTGCTTGTGGGTGTGATGGATTATCGCCTTGCGAAGAGATTTGAATCATTCACACAGTACATAAAATATATTAAGGATAGATTTGATGAACATATGTGACATATATGAAATTAAAATGAAACTGGAATAATATATATATATATATATTATTTAATTTTATTTCCTTAAATACAACAAGAAAAAGGAAACAACGTTCATGTTTACATACAAACGACCGTCTCCATAAACAGTGTATTTCACTTCCAATAACAAAATTTTATGGATTAATATAAATTCATATATACTGAATATATATGATATTTAAATCATGGATTATATTCTAGATATTATTAAATAATTAACAAATTAAGAGTAACAAAAAACTAACAAGTCAATATATACTCAAAAAACAAGGAAACGAGCACCCGAAACAATGAAAATAATGATATATTATTAACAAATGGATTATAATATGTTATAAAAGAATCATATATGATATAATAAATATTGATATGGTTCTGTTATATGTTAATAATATGTTTGGAACCACTATACATGAGGTTAAATCATGTAAAACCAAAAGTAAAGTGCTTGGTATGGGATTTTGACTCAATTTGAATTATTTAATAAATAATTCATTATTCATGGTATCATAATTTACAATTTCGATTATTTAATATAAGTTGATTTACACTTAAATATACCATGTGTTAATGAGAATTCATTAATCTATTTCCTTTAATTGCATTATATTACATATGTGTTGTCATTGATATAATATGATTATGTGTAAAATTTATTTTTACTATCTCTTGTTTTATTTTCCACTTTTTTAATGAGTAGTTACATTTTATACACATAATCTATCCATTTATTAATTATCACTTCTATGATATAATCATTTTAATGGTTTATTTTACAATATCATTCTAATTGATATTATTTATTCTTTAATTTATATTAATTGAAAACATATGATAATTGTTAAAGAAACCACTTCATTTTATTATCCTATTTTTAGTCCGGATATTTCAAAACTGATAACACTATTTTTACACTCTGGTAATTAAAATTTTTTAGATTTTTTTCAATAAAATCAAACTTCATTTGTCACAATGGTTAGGAATATATTTTTCAACAAGAACATATTTTCTAAAAATGTTGTCAAAATATTTTTCTTGAAATTTTAAAAATTATTTATTAAAAGACATTTTTATGCATTTTTTATTTTCAAATTTTTTTCAAATGAATATTCAAGTATCTTTATAAAAATGCACTTTTGAAACCTTTTTACTATGAAAAATGAATATTCATTAAGGCATGTATGAAATTACTCAACAATAAAAAATTCATTTTTTTGAAGCATAATTTTCTTTTTATGGAGTTCTTTTTAAATATAATGTTTTAAAATGTTATTTTTGATGAAAAGGGTATTCAAATTTTTTTTTCAAAATTAAGAGGACATATACCTCAACTATTTTTTTAAATATCTTTTTATGTAATTTCTATTCATCAATGAAAAAAAAACTTTTATTCTTATTAAAATGGGTATACATTGTATTAATATAATATATATTCTTTATATGGATGGTTTATGATCATTTTTATTTAGGAAGGTTTTAAAATTCACTTCCTTAATTCAATTTTTTAGTCAATAAATATCTTTACAAATATACACTTTCCTTTGATCATTAGAATTTATATTTCCCTTAAATTTTCACATTATTTATCTTGTATATTATTATTTACTAAAATATATATCAATTATACATATATTTCACTAAATTTAATGTTATTTTATATCTGTTGAAATATTGATAAATCAGTATCTTTCACTCAAAACATATACTTTATGATAAGAAACATTATTTATAAATTGATTATTTCAAAAATGATGAATGATTTGGACTAGTAAGACATGGGTGGGGCTTGATAATCATTTCCACTTGATGAATTTATGGTCATATGAGATGAATCACATGGATTGCCTCAGCTAAATGGTATTTTACATAGAATATTTTAAACCATATTGTGAATGATCTTGATGGTAAAGGTTCCATATACTGTAGAAACATGGAATATAATATTTATGTATTTACTTCATACAAAATTTATTTATTACTATCTGGGATATTTTCACTATAATAATATCTCTCAATGAATTTCATTTTCAGTTCATTAATTAATTCCATGTGTTTTAGTTTATTTACCATTCCATACTTATTTTGCCTTATCTAGATATTTAAATTCAATGTGTTCTCAATTATATTTATTTCTATATTTTTTTTCCTTGTCCAATTATTAAAATGGAATGTGTGCTCAGTTATTTACTTGTCCACGGTGATTATGATCATCGATTCAATATTTAATCTTTTATACTTAACCCTTACTGATTATTTGATATTAAACTTATTTTGTTTCCTTTTCATAAGATTCTATAAATTTTAATATGAATGAAATGTTGAGATATAATAGATGGAATAAAGTTATTCTAAAAAAAATCTGTTGTAATATGTGTATTCAATTATAATATAAGACACTTTTATGTATTTATTTTACCAAGACTTCTAAATTGCTTTGTTCTTTGGGATTTTATGTCCTTATATCTTAGGCTAATGTAATTAGGTATGGAACTATGTTTTGTTCTACTAGGTTCACGATCACTATACTAGGTATCAAAGCATGTTTAGTTGCATCTTTGGAAACTAGATTTAGGGAAGAATAGATTATGGAACATAAAACTATGATATAATTAGAACATATATATATATAGAAGAACATCCTAATGTTTTTGTAATGTGGAAATTAAGTGGTATTTTGGAAATACATCCTTTCCTGGATTCAAAAATTTGATTTGGGTTTGAAACATATGAATCTTGGGATAATTACATCAAAAAGGGGATAGCGGTCTCGACATGAGTGTAACCTTGTATATGAAAATGAGCCTTATTGTGCACCTGGTTTAACACTCCTGAGGGAAATGCTTAGTAAAATCCATATTTTCTTTACAAACCATTATGTAGGATTTAAATACATGATGAAAATGAAAAACCAAGGTTAAACCTTATACCAAGGAAGGACCTATGTTGAAATAAAATGGATGACATATTTATGTATTTTGATTTAATATATAATTTGTTGAAATGATTTACTAATAGTATTTTGGTTACAAGAATCATTAAAATTTAAGTATTCGATTAAATTTTAGAAAAATTTGTGTATTAATTGACATTATAGAAATGGATTCCATCTTGGGATATTGAATTTAATATTTAAAATAATTTAAATGAATTAAACAACTCTTTTAATTTTTATGTATTGAGATTCTACCAAGATTGAGGTCATTTTGAAGTAATTTATTGTAATTTTATGTTTTAGTGGAAAAGTTATTTGAGGAATAACGCTGTTACATTTTGTAGACATATGTTTAAATGTATTTATACCTTTTAGAATTAATACTATCATTAATGAAATTTTATTAATATTTAAATAATATTATTATACTATAAAAATAGTTTTAATGGAACCCATGTTATTTAATGATTATTTTAATGTCAAGGACGTCCAACATATTTTATATGATCATTATTCGAATTATATTAATATTATTATAGAAAAATTAAAACTATCATGTAGGGTGATAACTCATCACATTTTAAGATGTGGAATGGATTAAACCCATGACAGTAGGATGATAAGAGTTTCACGCAAACCACTAGCCTATGTGATTTCCTTGATAATATGTCATTGTTTAGAGTTAAAAAATTGGCTAATAAATATTAACGATTAACCATTAGTATTACTTTTGAGGTTTAGATATTTAGGTATTGACCATATTAGTTATTTAAAATATTTATATATAGGAATTTTTTTAAAGTACATTTAGTTCTTCTGGAAAAAAAATCAGTTTTGGGATGTTTATTTATTGGGATAAGAAATGAAATAGAAATTGATTGATGTAGAGACTAAGTACGAATTTTTTTTAATAAAATAGAAACACATAATTTAAGTACATTTTTTTATTCATAGATAACTAAGGAATATATGAACTTTATAAAAATAATCTTGAAACAAAACTCTAACATATTAAAATTATTTCTACTGATATCAATGACCTTTTTATAAGTATTAGATTTACTGAATTAAGGCCTCAATTTTACATTTCTCATTAACTTTCTTATGATATATGATCTCAATCACTCTCTATAAATATTTATTATTTTCCTCTATGTCCATATATTTACTTTCATCCAAGGTTCACGTACATAGAAATCTTGATATGTGTTATTCTTTATGACCTTCGTGCTTCTGTATCTCTCCTATATAAAGGATATTTTATTAACTATTTTACTATTTAGGTTTTTCCATATAGTTATTTCTTAATATAAAACCATTTATTACCTAGATCAATTTTAAATTTGGAGGATGAAATTTATTTGAGGTGGGGGGAATGTAATACACCTGAATTTTAAAATATGAAAATCATATTTGATAGCATGTACGACCCACAAAACCAAGCATATAAAGGAATATAAAATCTCAAGAAATTATGTTACTTTTAATATTTGAAAAAAATTAAATATTTTGTATTGGTTCTCATTCATGAAATAATGAGTTATCTTTTATTACATGAGACAATGAGTTTCTTGGATATCTTGTCTTACATGCAAGACCGAGTTTTATAGAACAACAATATATTCTTAATATTATTATTTAATATGATAGTTATCTCGTAGCCATTAGAATAGTGGGTATGTATAGTATTAAATTAATTATTTAAATATATAGTATAAACACATTTTTTGGTTATCTATTGATTATAAATACAAATAAGAATCATTTAAAAGAAAAATAAATGTTTTCAGAAAAAAAATATTCTCTTAAAAGACAGTTTAATCAAACTAAAAATATATAATTTGAAATTAATATTTTAAAATTGTAGAGACTTTTTTTGATAAAGTAAACTTTATTTTTTAAACAATAATACCAAATTTATCTTATAGTTAGTTTTTTGTATTTTTATGAGATGTTTTATTTTTGGATGAATTGTTTAAAATACTGGATTTTAATTGTAAACTATATTTTGTTCTTAATAATTTATAAGGATAAATTATATTTTGAATTGGTTTTAAATAAAAATAATAAAATTATAAATCTACTAATCATGTTAATTTATTTGGAATAAATTTCAAATATAATTTGGTTACAAAAATATTGTAACCTTTTGAACATTTTTACTATAAAACTCTGCTTTAACTCCATGTCTTCAGGATTAATTTTTAATTAATTTTTTTAAATTATGTGGTTTAAATTTTTATAAATGGCTTCCATATTTCTAATCATCGTAGTTTATAATTTATAATAATGTTAAATTAATTTTTATCTAAATTTTTAGTAAAAAAAGTTAAAATTAATTATAGTGATTTTGATAAAAATGACTTTACATAGTGGTTAAACATAGAAAATAAGGCATATAAACGAAAAACACATATCAAAACCCATTTTATGTCCATATTATGACCTTATACCATATATTACAAGCATCGGACCATTATTGGGTCCTGATGACATAATGCAAATTTGGGTGGAATTTACTCTTTAAAAAAATTATAAGTGTACCACTCACCCCTCTATAAAGGCCACCCCTTATCCTCTCAACTTATCACCTTTTTATTACTTATTTTTGGTCATGATATACCTAAATAAATTCCAAAATTATCTATCTTCATATTATCGGGCATATATTTGAGATAATTCAAACTTATTATGTCATTAATTCAAACCTATGGAGGATACCTACAGAAGAGTTAATGTTCATCTAATGATTTTTTTATTTCCTTATCAAGACTCATTCAATTCATATTATACAATTATCATATAATATAATAATTATTTTCCATATATAGATATGTTTCTTTGTTAAGTTTATGACCTAAAACATCACACACTTCCGTCAAATGGGTTTCAAAATAATCATTCGTTCGAACGAAAGATTACCGCCTCACGAACCAATATAGTTCATTTTTTCAATACTGACATTAAAGGTTGAAAATACTGTTGTATTTATAGTTTATAATTTATATACATGATATTTATGATGTTATTATGCTTCTGGAATTTTTATATCACAGATAACTTCCTTATTTCCATTTTGTGGGAATATGATAACGTCACTCTTGTGTACGTCAGACTTCCACCACATGAAGTGATGTGATTTTTTCAATGTTTATATGAAATATTATTAAGATGGGTTCAATAAATATATATTATATATATGAATAAAATGTTAATGGAATAATATATATATATATCATTTACTTTTATTTATTTCAATACGCTAAGAAAATGGAAAGACAATTTATGTGTACGTATAACATACCATCTCTATGAATAGTATAATCTATTTCCTATAAAAACTAGTATGGATTACTCTAAATACATATTTTAGAAATATATGTGATATTTAAATAAAGGTTTACATTCTGTAGTTGATTAAATCAAGATCTATGTAAAAGGAATTAAAAAATAACAAATCAAAACATACTCAAAAAACAAGGAAATTAACACCAAGGAAATTAACCCTTTTACATGAAATATCATGAATAATTCTTTATTCATGGTATATTAAATTTAATTTTGAAATATTTCATTTAAGGGGATTTGATCTTAAATTTATCAAGTGTTAAATAAATTTTATGACTCAATTTCTTTTCCTTGGGTAATATTATTTCTATTTTTGTCATTAATATTCAATGATTATGTGTAAAAGAAATTTTTACTGTCAATATTTTATTTCAATTTTTTATGTGGATTTAAAGTTGATACACATAATATATTTATTTATTAATTCTCACTTTAGTATTATGATCATTTTAGGGGTATATTTCACAATCTCATTATAATTGTGATTATTTGTTCTTGAATTTAAATTAAATGAAATCATATGATAATTTTTTTATAATACCTATAATTTTATTATTCTTTGTATATTCATGATATTTTCAAGTTATAAACCATTTCTACTCTTTTTTAACTTAAAATATTGAGAATATATTTTAATAAAATCCATCTTCATTACTCTCTATGATCGGAAAACCATTTTCTTTCAAAACCATGTTTTATAAAAATATGTGAATTTTAATTCATTATACTTTAATAATTTATCTATTACAATTCATTTTTATCCATGTTTTTTTTTTTAGAAAAAAATTCAATGTAATGTTCTTGTGTATTTCAGAACAGGACACTTTTCTAATCATTTTACCGTGTAAGAATAATGTTCTTTGTGACATGATCATAATTACATGAAAACCTTATTGTCACTTATTTAAAGGTTCCTTTGAATTTTTATGAGATTATATTTAAATTAAATGCATTAAAAAGTGATTTTAAATGAGAAGGATTCTCAAAATGTTTCTCAAAATGCGAAAAAAAAATTTCTCTAGAATGTTCTTAAAAATATTTGAATGGTATACCAATTCATTAATAATGAAAACAATTTTATTATTACTCGAATAGGTATAAAATGTATTTATATAATCCTTACTCTTCCTATGGATTGTTTATGATCTTTCTTACAAAGGAAAATACTGAAAATCAATCACTTAATTCATTTCTCAGTCAATAACTTTACCTTGAAATGTTCACATCTCGGTGATCATTAGATATTAAATTTACCAAAAATATCCACATTATTTACCATGGAAATAATTATTTCCTAAAACATATATAATTTATACATATGGTGTAATAAATTCAATTTTATTTTATATATAGGTAAATTTTGATAATTACATATCCGTCTCTCAATATATATACTTTATAATAAGTCACATTGTTGATAATTAATTATTTAATATATGAGAAATGATTTAGACTGGAAATACATGGGTGGAACCAAGTTATAGATAACCCCTCAATGCATCAATATTTTCATGTGAGGAATAATTTATCTTGCCTCATGTAAATGGGTGTTTACCCAGTTTGTTTTAAACTATCTTGAGAAATGTATTTATGGTAGAGGTTCTACATACCTTGGAAACATGGAATATAATATTGAAGGATTGACATAAATTAGTATTTATTTATTACTATCAAATATACTTCCACTATGACATTATCTCTGGGTTTATTTTATTTTAATTTCATTAATTAAATGGCATGTGTTTTAGTGATTCACCTTCATATTTTGATTTTTCTTTGTCTTGTTATTTAAATAGCAAGTGTGCTCAGTTATTTGCCTTTCCATATTTATTTCACCTTATCCAGTTATTTAAATGGCATGTATAATTAGTTATCTACCTTTCCATGTTCATTATTCTCATTGATTCATTATATTTTCCATAGTACTTAACCTTTACTGATAAATTTATATCAACCTTATTTTTTATCCTTCCCCCAGGTGTCTATGATGTTTCATATGATTTCTATTCCAGGATATTCTAGATGGAATAAAGTTAATATTTTAAAAAATTATGATATAATTTTTATATTCAATTGTAATAAAATAACCACCAATTTATCTAGTTTACCAAGACTACTAAACAAGTGAGTCCTTTAAGACGCAATTTCTTTATTTTTAATACCAATGTAATTGATTACGATACCATATGGGGCATGATGGGGAAGGGGTCACTAAATAATGATAAAATATAATTATTTTAGGGTGGTATAACAATGTATTCATTTATCATTGATAGAATCGATGCCCAAATTCAATTATTTGGTATCTATGCATCAATCACACCAAGATCATTAATAGAAATAGATCTTATCGATTATGTTAATCCTTGTCCTACCTTTATTGTGGGGTTTCATATAAAACATGATCCTAGGATTCAAAATATTTTCAATTTTGGTTTTGTTTAAAGGATATAATGGTGATTTTAGGATAATATGATGACTCTTTCTATAAATAATTATTTTACATGAGGTAAGAATTAATTGAATTTAGTTCATGTTTTATATGTTTCATTGGAAGTATTGAAGTGTGTGTGTGTCCCTAATCCATATTTTTGTGTTCTTTTCATATGGGCTGTGATGATAGTGATACATTATTGATTTGATGTGATTTTTTATCTTTCATTTGTTTCCCGTATCACATGTGATATTTTTCTGTATTCTGTAGTTGAGTATATAGGTTTATCTTAATAAACTACCCCTTGAGTAGGATGTGTTAGGAGAGATATTGTAATGCATAGTATTTTCCAATCAATGTGGAAGTATTAGATGAGTTTTGGAATATTCAATTTAGGGGGATGTGTCAATAGACCGGTTGAAGTTCCTTACATAATTTATCCAACGTAGGTAAGGCTAGTGTCTGAGGAATTGAATTATGTGTTATACTTATGTGATATACATGTTATTATATATACTACCTTTAGTTTCATGGAATACACTAGGATATATTATGAACTTATGTTATGGGTCGTTTTTGGTGTCCTACTGACTCTTATAGTCACGCCCTATATGGGAATTTCAATGCACTTATAAATTTCATGGTCAGGGATCTGATGAAGGGAATGTGCCCCGTGGTTGACAGTTGAGTAGGATTATCAAGAGGATAAGGCTGTTTCTAAATGGACTCGGGTGGAAATTATATCATTTATTTTATTTATTTTATTTACCAAATACATTATATCCTTTATTTAGATTTTTTTATGTATCTAACATGACATAATTATACTTTAGGGGTGGGTATTATTTACATTCTTATATTCTGATGGTTATTAATTTATTAATTATATTTTGATTATTGTTATTTCATCCATTAATTTACTCTGATGTATACCTCTAATATAGGAAATAGTATTCCAAAATTTTTCCTTAGGCCCTCACTATTAGTTTTAAATATCTTACATAGGTTTATGAACACATGAGTCCATGTGGAATCTAATCTTGGACCTAGTGGTTTAGGTCGTGGTGTTACAAGAAGTTATCTAAGCACCAGGTTCAATATCTTGTTTCTTCTTTTTTCCTTGACTTGGGATATTGTAGACATGACATCAGATGGATATGACATAGGAAAGGGAACTACGTCAGTACATGGCTATCACTGTATAGTGTAAATTCATGTTTCCATAAAGTGGGAATTGGTGCACGTTCAGTTTGGTGTTACCTTTTCTTAAAATTCACCTTCAGGGATCCAAAAAATGATTTTTTATTTATTTATATGATTTTGTGTGTGTTCATGAGTCAAATATGACAAGTTATATCACATTATATATTCTTATTTCATTAACTATATAGATAAAAAATAAAAAAATTATGTTTAAATTTTGAAATGTTCTCTTGGTGCATTATTTATTGCATTGTTTTATTTGATTTAATGTATTATATTCATGAGTGTATATATGTATTTCTGAATAAATTAATGGAAATGGAGGCCTGAAATGGGTCATGGGATGTTGTTAGGGGGTTATACCTTTTTCTTGTGGGTATCCTCTTAGTATGAAGAATGTTTTGAACCCTTATGTGTGTCCATGTTTTATAAATTATCTTCTTGTTATGTTGTTATCTTTCTCTATTATTATTTTCCATGAATTTCAGGAAATATTACAATGTGGAAATATCACACAACCATTTTATCCCCTTTTTTATAGGAGGATGCAATTGAGAATGATCCCTTGGATTCTCTACTGGTTTAGGATATGTAATCAATCTAGTTGGTACTCTTTCAACTATTGCATATTTAGGGTGCTGAAACCCATAAGTGTTGTCCGATTATGGTCAATTATTCTCATTACATCATACTATAACACCAAAAATACATCTTAGGAACCAGAGGCCCTTTGAATATAGAGGAATGGATACATGTCATGGAGAAGATTATTAAACTAGTATAGACACCATAGGATCATAAAGTGAAATTTATGACCTTTATTCTTTAATGTACAACTTGATTCTAATGGGATGTATTACTGTTGGAGGGTCCACAAGAAGAACTAAATTGGGTGACCATCAATGATATCATTTTCAAGGAGTTACTTATAGAAACACTAAATCATTAACATTCATAGGAGTTCCTGGAGATTCAACAAATGGATGATGAAAATTCCCTTCTATTTAGTACGCTACACTGCGTTGATTAAATTTGATACTCTCTATAGAGCTAATAAGGTGAAAATGCTATAAAGATCAAGATCAGTCTTCACTCTAAGCTGAAACATTAGGTTAAGAACATCAATTAGATGACCTATACAAAAATTCTTCATAAGGATATAATGATCAAAAGGAGAATTGGGGATGAAGATGCCACAAGTATCCTTCACATTTCTAGTGGTATGATAGAGGATTTCTCTTGTGTAGTTATGATATCTTATTATTGGAACAAGAAAAGGAAATTAAAAGATAGACGCTAGTGTAGAGGATAAAAATAAAATAATACAAAATATTCCCCATCTACAAATATTGTAGATGACTCTTCTATGTGTTATAAATATGGGAGAAAGGGACACTTTCTCAATGACTATACTTTTTACCTCAAACAGTTTCACTTGTGTGGAAAAAACGAGCATATTAATCAGTTATGTGATAAGGATTGGCAGTTTCCCACAACAAGGGAAGTCACATTACCTATATAGAGGGTTCAAACCCTATAAAGTTATAAAAATTTAGTGAATCATGGCCCTCTAGAGTGTCCTAGAGTGGGGGATTTAAGGAAATATGAGATGGATCCGGCTTCATCTAATGGTGGAGAGATACCTTACATAGTTCAAGGTATTTTCCTTATTTATTTTATATTATCTATTTATTTATTTTTTATATAGGATCATGTATTTAATTCATATCAGATCTAGTGGTTTCTTATTATAATTTTCAAGTTAAATTATATTCTAATAGGTTATTTATTAGTGGAACCCTAGGAAGGAAAGTATATTTCAATATATCTCTCTAGACTATCCTAGGGTGGTTTCTTGTTTTAAGAATTTTTGGAACTTCACAATTTAAGAGATTTCAGGCTTTCATGTAATCCTTGAGATGGATTGGTTAACCATAAACCATGATAACATCTATTTCTATCATAGAAGAGTGAACTTTTTGTCACATAATGATGATATGTTTGTGTTGAATAGAGAGTGGGATGTTTATGTAGGCAGAGTTAGTCCAGATTGTTGTTAGAGAGAAGTATTTTTAGAGATTGTGGATTAGATAATCATTATAGAGGATCATGTAGTGAATAAATACTCTTTTATTTCAATGTTATACCTTTATAGACAGGTATTTCAAAAGTATTTCTCTAGGTTACATTCACATATTGGAGTTGAGTTTGAGATCGAGGTGGTTTCGAGTGAAAATAACTTATTGATTCCAATGTCTAGTAGACACTAGGAGAGATAAAAGAGATCAAGGTTTTTCTAGATGATCTTGAGGATAATGGCTTCATCAAACCAAGTACTTCCCGTTGTAATGGTCATGTGTTGTTTTCTACTAAGGTAGATGGTGGTCTTTGTCATTTTTTAGGTTACCCAAAGTTAAATCAGATCACTATTAATAGCATGTACCTCTTTACAAGAATTGATGATTTGTTTGATCAATTAATGGGAGGCCCATGGGTTTTCAAGATCGATCTATATTCTGTCTACCACCATCTTTGAGTTAGAGATATATATATATGTGAATAAAATGATTAAAAGTAGGTATATCTTGTATAACTATCCGTTTAATCCATTTGGTTAGATGGATTCTATGATAGTGTTCATGGATCTCAAGAATATGGTCTTCCACCCATAATTGGTCTCCTTCATCAATGTGTTCATCGGAAACAACAAAATATATTCTAAGTTGTTGGAATCACTGACTAGACACCTGTATATCATATTAAGCATGTTTTGAGAACATAGATGTTACTCCAGGTACACAAAGTGTCACTTTTGGATATAAGTGGTGTGACTTATTAGGGACGTGGTTTCTCAAGTCCAAATATCAGTTCATTTGAATAATTTTGATGCAATCCTTTGTTAGTAATTATTGATAAATGTTTTCATGATTCAGAATTTTCTCAGGTTCGATGTATAATACAAGAGGTTCATTTATGAATTTTTTCCAGGAAGAACCAATGAATGTGCTAAAAAAGATGGTATTCAAGATTGATTGGATAGAACACAGTAATAAAGTATTATTAGATTTGAATAGGAGGATTCTGTTGGTTTTGGTCCTAATTATTCCTGATCCTAGAGTTGGGTATACACTATATTGAAATGTGTCTAGCATTATCATGAGAAATGTTCTGAAAAAAATGAGATAAGGTAGTTTCTTATGGGTATCGTTAGCTATGAACTCAAGAGTTGAACTACCCTACTAATGTATTAGAGTTAGTGGATGTGATTTATGAACTGAAATATTGGTGAGACTACCTCTTCGAACAGAAATTTTCCATTTATACAAACAAAAAGTGAATGTGGTATGTCTTCTCTGAGCATGATCAAAAAAAATTCCTCAGAATTAGTTAGAGTACATGAAAACATATGAATTTGAGATGGAGTATAATCATAAGAAAGGAAACATAGTTGAAAATGTGATGAGTAAGACGACACAAGATGTTAGGGAGGGAACATCAAATTCATAATGGAATATCAAGGTGTGGTTAATAGACTAGAAAATTGGAATAGTTGAGGACCATGTAAAAGTGGCTTGTGCTCCATTAGTGATCACAATATCATTTATGGAATGAGTGAAGTCTAGTTAGGAGCTTTTTCTATAGTGTATTGTAATACAATAGAGGTTGGTAGTAAGTAGTCACATTTTAGGATTAGATTTGGACACACATAGTGAGATTTTAGTTTATAGTAGGGTGATGGTTACCTATCCCTTGAGAGAGGAGCAGATATGAGCCTCTTATTATTCACAGTGGGATACACACCCAAGGTCGACCAAAATGTATCATGATATCATACAATATTTCTAGTTTCCAGGCACGAAGAGAGACTTTATAGTATATTTCTACCATTCAATGACATGTCATAGGATGAAGGCCATGAATTATTGAACTAGAGGGTTGCTCTAGAAAATTCTAGTGGATGTATAGAAGTAATATATTATGGTGACATACATCATGAGAGGGTTAACCAATAACCTGAGTGGATGTGACACCACGGAGGTAGTAGTTGATAACATGACCAAAGTGGATCAATTTATACTAATATGAGAGGCTTACTTAGTTAATAAACTAAACGAGATCTATGTTCAGGAGATCATGTTGCTTCACCGAGTGGCTTCGATCTTGGTATCGAAAAGTGATTCTCAATATATGTATTGATTTTGAAAATAATTAAGGAAGGTTAGGGGAACTCAGTTGAAGATGAGTACAGACTCTCATCCTTAGATAAATTTGAAGTCAAATAGAATGATCAAAACATTAGAGGATATTTTTGTGTTTTTATTATGGATTTTATAGGATCTTGTTACACTCACTTGGCTCTGGTGGAGTTAACATACAATAAAAACATGTTTTCTTCAATTCATATAGATCTATTTGAGGCTATGTATGGGAGTCCATGTCATTCACCATAATTCTGGAATGAGATAGGCAATTCTTCTGTTGTTTGGATGATTATGGTTCATGAGAGCTTAAAGATGGCACAATTGATCTAGAAATATCTAGTCAGGAATCATAATAGGAAGAGGTCTTATTCTGACCAAAGTAGATAACTTTGTCAGTTCTTAGTATGTGATATGGTTTTCTTGAGGTTCCCCATAGTTATGGAATATACATTTGAGTATGAAAGGAATGATTTAACCATGGTATGTTATAACACATCATATCATTGAATTCATTTCAATGGTGTCTTATTGAATTGATCTTAATCCATGGTATGAATGAATTCATAATATGTTCCATGTACCTCATCTCAAGTAGAACAAGACAAATCAATTTTATGTTCTCAACAGAGGTGATGTTGATCTAGAATCAACTGATTCACTTGTGGAGAGGCCTATTAAGATTTTGTACTGAAGATAGAAGGTTTTTCAAGGTAATACCATTCCATTTGTTCAGGTTTAATGACATTATATGTATATTAAAGAAGAGACATGGGTGTTGGAAAAAAAATTGGACATAGTTTCCCATGTTGTTCAAGTAGATCTATGGGGACCCTTCTTAAAGATGATATGTCACTAGAGGGGTAGAATTGTAACATCATAAATTTTATTATATTCCTTATTTAAACATTGACACATCATAAAGAGTAAAATTAAATGAGTTTAGGCATGTTAGGTGTTTTTGGATAAGCACTCGACTCAAATGTTGCGAACTGGTTATAGGATCTGGATCATTTAGTGAATAATATTCATGATGTGAATGGATTTTAGGATTAATTGATGAATATTCTTTTAGAAAAAAAAATAATTCATGATGTGAGTGTTAATTAATTTTGTGATCATGGTTATTATGATTTTAAGAAAAGGCAATTAATTTTTCAACATTTCAGCTTTCCCGAATGTTCACCATGAAAATATATAATTCATGTCTTGAATGATGTTGATTCTAGAAGATTTAATGATCTAGTTCACTTTTATTTTCTAATTATCTTTCTTTTTAGCTAATCTAAACCCTAATATCTCTTTAGTTGTATTGGGCTCTCTCCTTCCTATGCAACTCCTACATTTGATGCCAAAACAACTGATCAATCCAGCACTTTTAATCATGTGTATTCCTTATTAATATTAATAAATTATTTTATTATCTCCATGGAAAAACCAAATTATATTATTGGTGTATTGATAAAATCTAAGGGTTTTGGAATGGTATAATAAAGGAGTCATTGACCGTTGATAGAATCAATACCCATATTCAAGGATTTGGATTCTGCACATTAATTGGACCATGATCATCTTCGATAGTAGATATTCTGAAGAAAATTTGGGATTTTCCTACTATTTGGGTGTGGTTTTATCTCAACATTGATCTTAGGATTCGAAATCACGTTGATTTAGGTTTTGGTTCTTGGATCTGGTGGTGGTTTTGGACTGGAATGATTTCCCTTTCTATTAATCCTCATTGTACCCGAGGATTAAAGTCCTTGAATTTAGTGTATGTTTTATATAGTCGATTGGCATGATTGAAGAGCATGTATGTGTGTATCGTTATGTAATGTGATTGTGTTTCTTTTACATGGTTTGTGATGATTATGGTACTTAGTTGATTTTATCTAATGTTTGATATGTATGTTTTATCATTTTTCACATGTGTTGTTATTCTTTCTTTTGCAGTTGGGGGTGCACATTGAGCCAAATGGACTATCCTCTGAGAGGGAAGTTCAATGACAGAGTTTGAAATGCATTGGGCTATCCCATAAAGGGGTATGTGTTAGAAATATTTGTAACAATCCAATAAACATGTATGTGTAAAGATACATGTTAACATTACTTCCTCCGTGGAACTAAAGCAATTAGAGTTGATCCCTGAGGAATCGACATTTGTATTTTACTTTTCGGATATACATGTTGTTAAATTTACAATTTTTAATTTCATGGCATGCACCAATATGTTAATTGAAATGTTGTTATGGGTCTCTTCTGGTGTCATACCATTTCTCTTACTCACACCCTACCCAATAATTTGGGTGCAATTTTTTGATTTCATAGTTAGGGATTTAAGAAGGGAAAGGGACTTGTGACAAAAAAATTAGTAGGTTTAGTAGGAGGATGTGAGTGTTGCAAGATGGACTTGGGATAGATCTATGCCACTACATTTGTTTAGAGGATTCGCCTTATACATCAGATCCTTTATTTAGTTTTTGTTTATATATCTGATATACCATATTGATACTAAATGGGATTCTCATATTTGGGTGCTGCTACTCTGATAGTTATTTATTTATTCATTATTTTTTTATTTTTTATCACTTCCATCATTGTTCTATGATGTTTACCTCAAACAAATAGAATTGTCTCCCCACATTGTTCCTTATGCCAATAATACTAGTCGACAACCTATTTTGTAAAAGGGGGAAAACATGAGGTCATGTAGAATACTAGATCAGATATGATGGTTTTGGTAGGGGTGTTACATTAACTTCATTCCATACATGCCACCCAAAATAATCTCCCCCATTATACCATCCAAAGTTCATTCCTACCCCGTGACATTGGATCAATCCCACACATTATCCAAATCCAATTCTGATTAGTAAATCATACACAAATAAATGTTGAGAACACCCCAGGCATGTATATTTCAATTAATCTGATCCCTATGAGAATCGATATCCAAACCATTTTTTTCCCAAAAAAGTGCATAGACCAATCACTCTGTTCAAGATATTTTATTAATGATAATATACTCCATATTAATAGACATAAAAATATCTATATATGTTAATTTAAATTAATATATATTTATATATAAATTATTGTTTTTAATTTTTAAATATAAAATAAAATAATTATATTTATAAATGTAGATATATATATATATGTGTAATTAAAAACACATACGCACACAAACACTATAATATCCTAACCTTTTCATGAGATGTATTGAAATTTTTTTAGGTACTCTCTTTCCTTGTTTTGAGTATATATAGTTTGAGTTTTTTTTGAGTATTTTGGAGAAATTTGAGAATTTTTAGAATAAGAGGGACAGTTCACAGTTGGCACATGGATTGCACAAACCATGCACCCATGATAGAAAATTGTGTGAACCCAAATAGAGGATATCCACATGGATGGTGCACATATTTCCAAATTGTGTCCCCTTCTAGTAGTACATGGGTGACTCAATTTCAGGAGGAACATCATTAGGTGAATGGTCACGGAAAACCATGTACCCCGTAATGAAACTCTGCATGTGGAAAATTAAACCCTATAAAATCCATTAAAAATTTCTTAAACCCCAATATTATATACCTAAACACCCTAGATAGAACCTAAATTAATTTATCTATATTTTGGAGGCTCCCAAATGGATTTCAAGGCCCTTGAATCTATTTTCTTGATGAATCAAAGATCCATTGACGGATCTACACCTCTCCCAGAAAGCGATTCCCATCCTGTGTGGTTTCCAATCTCTCTCGTCTCTCTTTCGGATAAAAGGGGACTGGTTTTCCTCCTCTGGTGATGTTTCTATATCTTGTTTTGATGGATCTTATTTATTTTTATATTGGATATAGGTTTCAGATATAGATATCATTCTTCTTCATAATATTGGTTATTCCACGTCAATTAGAGATTTCTATTGGTGAGGATTCATCATTAATCTCAAGGTTGGTGGTCTAAATTGAAAATCCCATTATTTTGATGTAATTATGTGTATGTAGTGTGAAATTGAAATTTCAATGATATGGAAATTATATTGATGATGGAATTGATTTGATTTAAATTCCTTCGGATAATGATTTGGGTTAAATTGGGAAAATTGAAATTAGATGAATTATATTATTTAATTGTATAAATAATTAATGGAATATTCTGATTGGGAAATTGATTAGATATTCGGATTGTGTAATTGGTAAATTAATTTGATTATGAATTAATTGAAGTTGAGGACTATGAGATTATTGGATTATCCTAAATGTGTTAATGGGTAATTTGATTATATGTTGATTAATGGTTTAATATAGAATTGGTTATACTATTAAATGTGATTAAAGTGATTAAGCAAGATTGAATTGATAATTTAATTAGTACCCCATGATGAGAATGTTTGAAAAGAAGGTTAATGATTCTTAACATTTATGTCAATGAAATTTTGATACTTGTGGTATTGTGATACATGGGATACATGATAAGGACATGGAATAATTCTTAAAAATCCCTATATTATTGACTGATATACATGTGTGGGACATAGAATGATGCTTCAAAATACCACAGTGATAAATAGATTTTGGGACATAGGTTGATGCTCAAAACACCCATGAGATGCTATACATGGTGCTTTAGGCCCAAAATGTTTCCATTAGACTATAGTTCCAATTGGCCATAATATGATTTGAATTGATTAGAGAAAAGATAACCATGGTATTCTGTTTTGTGATATACCTTGAGGATAGTTCAGAATATAGCATGGGTGTAAGTATGGATTGATGGTGATGGTGTCATAAAGAACCCGAGAGTTTTTATTGATAAATAAAGAATAATTGGAAATGAAACCAATTTACCTTAGTGATTCTTTGTTATTCCTTATATATCCACACATTGTTATTGAATATATATTTTTTAGATGATGTTCGTGGTGGCCTACAATGTTGTACTCACACCCAACTAAGGCTTCCTAATCAATACCTAAATAGACTGCATGTTTTTACGACATGATAAGGGTAAGATCACTATGTTAAATGGATGAGTTCATATGTATCATTTATAAGCGAACCCGACATGGTGTTGGGACCCTCTTTTTGGTGTTAGTGTGTCATTATCTAGGTTTTTCCTTTGAAACATGACATGTACTTAGAATACAATATATATTATTTTGGTTTCGATATTGTATTCTTTTTAAAATCATCATGTGATTTTGGTGCTGATTTATTTATGGTTATTATATTGAATTTGGTTTATTTTTTGACACCAATGTGATGCTTTGATAGAGAGGTTATAGTTTCCACATGGTTGATATTAGACCCTCACCGCTAGTCAGACACCTCTAGAATACTGGGAGGTGCACCTGAGGTCATTTGACCGATCGACTCAGGACAATTATGTGTGGTACCCAGGTCTGGACATTACAAAATGGTATTAGAGTAGTTTTATTTTCATTTATTTTCTATTACAATTTTGGATAATTAGAAAAGAGAATAGAGTGATTCATACCTTGGTTAAGAGATCATGCATGGGAGTAGCTAGACCACTCACAAGGGTAAAATCCAACTACCTAGGGTGGTATTGATGTTATTGGTGTTTTCTATTATGGTGGGATGATATTTCACAATAGGTGATGCAATTATTGTGTAATGTGATTAATATTTATAATATTTTATGATATTTGATGCATGGCCAGATATAGAACAGGAGTTGAGTTTGCATGAATTCTTCTTGGAACCCATTGTGGCATGCACCATTTTAGGAATTCATGGGGAAAATATGTTTTTTAGTAAGATTCTAAAATTGAAATTTTTTACTTTCTAGTGAAATAAAAATAAAAATAGTCCTCAATGTGAACTTGGTGGTTATAAAATGATACATGATGAAAAAATCGATGTCTAATGAGAGACCTGAATAACGAGAATGTGCTAATCCTTTTTTACCCTGACCTAGATATAGGATGATGAAGTCTAGTGATAGTGCCTTGGTTTTGACCATGTGGTGGGTTTTGGTGAATGATTTTATAGGGATTTACGTGAGTCTATGTAAATTATTTAATGTTACAGATGTGTCCTAAAATGTATGTTTAACATCATAGAGTTATGCCTCCATGATAATTCTTTTGGATAGGACAATAGTAGGAAATGGATGGAAATGAACCTATAACAGTGGAACCTGAGGCTCAATTAGTTCCGGGTGAGGGAGACAGAGATCTGTTCCATGATAACATCACTTAGATTATGTAATTATTGAAAGATACATATGGGGGGTTAGAAAAATCTTGTATGATATTTTATGGATGTTTAATTTGTATCACCCTATGATTTTCACCATGGAGGGTGGACCTGAGGATGCTATGTTCTGGAATGAGTCTATCAAAATGATACATGAACACCTAGAGACCCCTACTGAGAAGAGGGTCAAATTAGATGCTTACATGTTATGTGGTCAAGAAAAGTGATGGTGGGATATCCAGACATAGGATGGAAAACTGGAGAATATGGAGTGGAAGGGAAATCAAGAGAATATTTTGGAGAACCCTTACCATGAGACACTCCGGCCTGAAAGACATTACAGAAAAAACTACCTGATTTGAAGGGGTAATAACACCTTCAAAACACATTGGTGGTGGTTATAAGGAACCACCACTAATGTGCCTGCCAACTCTTGTTAGAGGCAATTTTGGGAAATGATTGGTAAATAAGTCTAAAATTTAGTGGTGCTTCATTTATAGGTTGTTAAAACACCATATAATATCACTAATGTTTTACAATTTATAGGGTGTTTTAACCCTTGCTAAATTATTTATCTAACGAGATTCAGTTGGAAAACGCTGCTAGTTGAGTTCTATGTACCATAGTAGAGGAAGTCTATAGACTGCCTCTATTTAATACTTAATGAGAGGGAGTTTAAACTATATCTAAATGAAAAATATTAGAGGTAGTTAAAACCCCCTCGAAATGAACAATATTAGATTTGGGTTCTCAGTTTATAGGGGATTTTAACCACCTATAAATATTTTATCTAACAAGAGGTGGTTGGAAACATCAACTAGTTGAGATTTATGTGCCATAATAGATGCAGTATATGGACAAACTCTATTTCATACTTATTTAGAGGGGGTTCAACTCCCTCTAAATGTACAATATTTGAGACGGTTCTTGAACCACCTCTAAATAATATATATTTTTCTTTTTAAATATTTTTCCCCACCATCCGTCTAGTTCTATCCATCCTGCCCCAAGTTCACACATGTGGATCCCACCATCCTATTCACAAACCCACAGAGTCATCTCCTCCAATTCACATCACCGAACCCACAGGCACCTGCATAGCCTATCCATCCTATCCATCTCATCCATCCCCTATCCAATTCACCCATGAACCCACAACACCCATGTGGGCCATCCATCCCCTGGTCAATCCATCCCCTCCATCCCCACTCCCATTCACCCAAGAACCCACAACACATACGTGGCCCATCCATCACCTCTCCCATTTTCCTGTGAAACATAAGCACCACCATAATGTTTTAATTCTTAAAATATTCTCCATGCTGGATTCAAAGCCCAGAATACCTCATTACACTCACCACATCAAAACCACTATGGTAATTAGATTTTATTTATATATGGACAACCATCATGGTATTTACATATATTACAAAACTAATTAAAATAAATATTATTTCAATAGATATTTAAATACATATATAATTATTTAAAATAATATGTTCAATTTTATATTATTAATTTATGTGAATATATTATAATAAATTTATATTATATTTTATTTATATATTTATATAAACTATATATTATATGTGTGTATTTACATACATTTCATAAATATTTTATAAATATATTCATGTAATTAATATACATATATATTTACATATTTATAAATATATTTATATGAATTATTTATATACATAAATACATATTTATATATTATGTAAATGTTTTTATATAATATTTATATAGGTATTTATTTAATATATTTATGTAATTTGTTTTAAAATATTTTTATATGTTGTATTTCAATATATATATTTATTATTATATAAATTAACATATATTTATTTTAATAAATTGTATTATATTATATATAATTAATATTACATGAAATATAATTTAGACCAATATTATATATGAAATAAAATTTATACAAAAAATTATATAATTTTATATGAAATATAACTTATACAAATATATAATTAAATTTATATTAAATACAATTTATAAAATTATTTTTATAATATATTACAATACATATATTTATTAATATTCAAATTAATATAAACATATTTTAATAAATATAATTGTATAATATTATATACATTAATATATTTGTATTTCAATAAAAAATAGTTCAATAATATTGTGTACATTAATATATATTTGTTTGTATAGATTGTATATTATATAATATTAGTTATATATAATATAAAATCATAAATATATTATTTAAAAATACATTTATTAATATTTTAATAAAAATTATAAAAACAAAAAGCTTGAGTTCATAAAACATATGACTTTGTGATGGAGTATAATTGTAAGAATAGAAACATAGTTGAAAATGTGATGAGTAAGATGACACAAGATGTTGGGGAGGGAACATCAAATTCTTAATGGAATATCAAGGTGTGGTTAATAGACTTGAAAATGGGAATAGTTGAGTACCATGTGAAAGTGTCTTGTGCTCCATTGGTGATCACAATATCATTGATGAAATGAGTGAAGTCTAGTTAGGAGCTTGATCCATAGTGTATTGAAATACAATAGAGGTTGGTAGTAAGTAGTCACATTTTAGGTTTATATTTGGACAGACATAGTGTGATTTTAGTTTATAGTAGGGTGATGGTTAGCTATCCCTTGATAGAGGAGTATATGTTAGCCACTTGTTATTCAGAGTGGGATTCACACCCAAGGTCAGCCAAAATGTATCATAATGTCATATAGTATTTCAAGTTTCCAACCACAAAGACAGACATTATAGGATTTTTCTACCATTCAATGACATGTCATAGGATGAAGGCCATGAATTATTGAACTATAGGGTTTCTCTAGAAAATTCTAGTGTATGTATTGGAGTAAGATATTATGGTTACATACTTCACGAGAGGGTTAACCAATAACCTGAGTCGATGTGACACCACACCGGTGGTAGTGGATAAGTTGACCAAAGTGGCTCAATTTATACTGATATGAGAGGATTAATCAGTTAATAAACTAAACAAGATCTTTGTTCAGGAGATCATGTTGCTTCACTGAGTGGCTTCGATCTTGGTATCGGAAAGTGATGCTCAATTTATGTAATGATTTTGAAAATAATTAAGAAAGGTGATGGGAAATCAGTTGAAGATGAGTACAGACTCTCATCCTTCGATCAATTTGAAGTCAAATAGAACTATCAAAACATTAGAGGATATTTTATTGTGTGTGTATTATGGATTTCTTAGGATCTGTTTACACTCACTTGGCTCTGGTGGAGTTAACATACAATAACAACATTTTTTCATTGATTCGTATGGATCAATTTGAGGCTATGTATGGGTGTCCATGTCATTCACCATAATTCTGGAATAAGATATGAAATTATTTAGTTGTTTGGATGAGTATGGTTCATGAGAGCTTGAAGATGGTGTAATTTATCTAGAAATATCTAGTTAGAAATCATAATAAGAAGAGGTCTTATTCTGACAAAAGTAGATAACTGTGTCAGTTCGTAGTATGTGATAAGGTTTTCTTGAGGTTCCCCATAGTTATGGCATATACATTTGAGGATGAAAGGAATGTTTTAACCATGGTATGTCATAACACTTCATACCATTGAATTCCTTTCAATGATGGCTTATTTAATTGATCTTAATCCATGGTATCAAAGAATTCATAATATGTTCCATGTATCTCATCTCAAGTAGAACAAGACTAATCAAATTCATGTTCTCAACAGAGGTGATGTTGATCAAGAATCAGGTGAATCACTTGTGGAGTGGCCTATTCAGATTGTGGAATGAAGATATAAGGTTTTTCAAGGGAATACAATTCCATTTGTTCATGTTTAATATCATTATATGTATATTAATGAAGAGACATAGGTGTTGAAAACAGAAATTTGGGCATAGTTTCCCATGTTGTTCAAGTAGAACTATGGGGACACTTCATGAAGATGATATGTCACTAGAGGGGTAGAATTTTAACATCATAAATTTTATTATATGCCTTATTTAAACATTGACACATCATTAGGAGTAAAATTAAATGATTTGGGGCATGTTAGGTGTTTTTGGAAAGGCACTCGACTCAAATGTTCCGAACTGGCTACAGGATCTGGTTCATTCGGTTAATAATATTCATGATGTGAATGGATTTTAGGATGAATTGATTAATATTATTTTAGGGAAAAAAATCATTCATGATGTGAGAGTTAATTAATTTTTTGATCATGGTTATTAGGATTTTAAGAAAAGGCAATTTATTTTTCGGCATTTCAGCTTTCTCAAACGTTCACCATGAAAATATATAATTCATGTCCTGAATGAAGTTGATTATAGAATATTTAATGATCTAGTTCACTTTTATTTCCTAATTATATTCTTTTTTAGCTAATTCAAACCCTAATAACTCTATAGTTGTATTGGGCTCTCTCCTTCCCTTGCAACTCCTACATTCGATGCCCAAACAACTGATCTCTCCCGCACTTTTAATCATGTGTATTCCTTATTAATATTAATAAATTCTCTTATTATATCCATGGACAAACCAAATTATATTATTGGTGTATTGATCGAATCTAAGGGGTTTGGAATGGTCTAATAAGGGATTCATTTACCGTTGATAGAATCAACACCCATGTTCAAGGATTTGGCATCTGCACATCAATTGGACCAACATCATCATTGATAGTAGATATTCTGATGTAAATTTGGAATTTTTCTACCATTTGGGTGTGGTTTTATCTCAAAATTGATCTTAGGATTCTAAATCATGTTGATTTAGGTTTTGGTTCTTGGATCTGGTTGTGTTTTTGGACTTGAAGGATTTCCCTTTATATTAATCCTCATTGTACCCGAGGATGAATGTCCTTGAATTTAGTGTACGTTTTATATAGTCCATTGGCATGATTGAGGAGTGTGTTTGTGTGTGTATTTAATTCATGTTATTGTGTTTCTTTTACATGGTTTGTGATGATTATGATACTTACTTGATTTTATGTGATGTTTGATATGTATGTTTTATCATTTTTCACATGTGTTGTTATTCTTTGTTTTGCAGTTGTGGGTGAACGTTGAGCCAAATGGACTATCCTCTGAGAGGGATGTTCCATGAAAGATTTTGACATGCATTGGGATATCCCATAAAGGGTAATGCATTAGAAATATTTGGGACAATCCCATAAACATGTATGTGTCAAGATACTGGTTAACATTCTTTCCGCATGGCACTAAAGCAAATAGAGTTGATCCCTGGGGAATCGACATTTGTATTGTACTTTTGTGATATACATGTTATAAAATTTACTATTTTTAATTTCATGGAATGCACCAATATGTTAATTGAATTTTTGTTATGGGTATTTTGTGGTGTCATACCATGTCTTTTACTCACACCCTACCCAATAATTTGGGTGCAATTTTTAGATTTCATAGTTAGGGATTTAATAAGGGAAAGGGCATGATGAAAAAAAAATTAGTAGTTTTAGTAGGAGGATGTGAGGGTTGCAAGATGGACTTGGGCTAGATTTATTCCGCTGCGTTTGTTTAGAGGATTCACCTCATACATCATATCCTTTATTTAGGTTTAGTTCATGTATCTGATATACCATACTGATACTAAATGGGATTCTCATATTTGGGTGCTGCTACTCTGATAGTTATTTTATTCGTTATTTTTTTATTTTTTTATCACTTCCATCATTGTTCTATGATGTTTACCTCAAACCAATAGAATGGTCTCCCCACATTGTTCCTTATGCCATTAATACTAGTCGACAACCTCTTTTTTCAAAGGAGGAAAACATGAGGTCATGTAGAATACTAGATCAGATATGATGGTTTGGGTAGGGTTGTTACAATAACTTCATTCCGTACATTCCTCCCAAAATCATCTCCCCCATCATACCATCCAATGTTCATTCCAACCGCGCGACATTGGATCGATCCCAGACATTATCCAAATCCAATTCCGATTAGTAAATCATACACAAATAAATGTCGAGAGCACCCCAGGCATGTATATTTCAATTAATTTGATCCGTACGAGAATCGATACCCAAACCATTTGCATCCCAAAAAAGTGCACAGACCAATCCCTCTGTTCGAGATATCTTATTAATGATAATCTACTCCATATTAATAGACACAAAAATATCTATATATGTTAATTTAAATTTAAATTTATATATATATAAATTATTGTATTTAATTTTTTAATATAAAATAATATAATTATACTTATAAATGTAGATATATTTACATATATATATGTAATTAAAAACACATACACACACAAACACTATAAGATCCTAACCTTTTCTTGAGATGTATAGAAATTTTTTTGGTACTCTCTTTCCTTGTTATGCGTATATATAGTTTGGGTTTTATTTTTGGGATTATTTTGGAGAAATTTGAGAATTTTTTTGAATTAGAGGGACAATTCACGGTTGGAACATTGGTTTGCACAAACCATGCGCCCATGATTGAAAATCGTGTCAACCCAAATAGAGGATATCCACATGGTTGGGGTACATATTTCCAAATTGTGTTCCCTTCTAGTAGTACATGTGTGACTCCATTAGAGGAGGAACATCATTAGGTGAAAGGTCAGGGAAACCCATGTAACCCTTAATGAAACTATGCATGTTGAAAATTAAAGCCCATAAAATTCATTAAAAATTTCCTAAACCCCCATCTTATATACCAAAACATCCAAGATAGAACTTAAATTAATTTATATCTATTTTGGAGGCTTCTAGATGGATTTCAAGGCCCTTGAAATTATTTTCTAGATGAATCAAAGATCCATTTATGGATCTAAACCTCTCCTAGAAAGAGATTCTCATCATGTGTGGTTTCCATTCTCTCTCGTCTCTCTTTTTTGGAAAAAAAGGGGATGGTTTTTCTCCTTTGGTGATGTTTATAGATCTTTGTTTGATGGATCTTATTTATTTTTTATTAGATATAGGTTTTGGATATAGATATCATTCTTCTTCATGATCTTGGTTGTTCCACTTCAATTGGTGATTTCTGTTGGTGAGGATTCATCATTAATCTCAAGGTTAGTGGTCTAAATTGAAAATCCCATAGTTTTTTATTTAATTATGTGCATGTAGTGCGAAATTGACATTTCCGTGATATGGAAATTATATTGATGATGGAATTGATTTAATTAAAATTACTTGTGATAATGATTTGGGTTAAATTGGGAAAATTAAAATTAGATGAATTAGATTAATTAAGTGGTTAATTAATTAATGGAATATTGTGATTGGAAAATTGATTAGATATTAGGATTTTGTAATTGGTAAATTAAATTGATTATGAATTAATTGAATTTGAGGACAATTAGATTGTTGGATCAACCTAAATGGGTTAATGGGTTATTTTATTAAATGTTGTTTAATGGTTTAATAGATAATTGGTTATACTATTAAATGGGATTAAACTGATTAACAAATATTGAATTGATAATTTAGTTATTACCCCATGATGAGAATGTTTGAAAAGAAGGTCAATGATTATTAACATTTATGTTTATGAAATTTTGATACTTGTGATATTTTGATACATGGGATACATGAGTAGGACATGGAATAATGCTTAAAAATACCATATATGATTGACTGATATACGTGTGTGGGACATGGAATGATGCTTAAAAATACCACAATGATAAATAGATTTTGGGACATAGGTTGATGCCCAAAACACCCACGAGATGCTAGACATGGTGCTTTAGGCCCAAAATGTTTGCATTAGACTTCGGTTCCAATTTGTCATAAAATGATTTTAATTTATTTGATAAAATATAACCATTGTATTCTGATTTGTGATATACCTTGGGGATAGTTCAAAATATAGCATGGGTGTAAGTATGTATTAATGGTGATGGTGTCCTCAAGAACCCGAGAGTTTTTTTATAAATAAAGAATAATTGGAAATGAAAACTATTTACCATAGTGATTTTTTGTTATTATTTATATAGCCACAAACATTATTATTGAATATATTTTTTTAGATGATGTTTGTGGTGGCCTAAAAAGTTGTACTCACACCCTACATAGGCTTCCTAATCAATACCTAAATAGATTTCATGTTTTTACGACATGATAAGGGTAAGAGAACTTTGTTAAATGGATGAGTTTGGATGGATCATGGATGAGGGAACCCGACATGGTGTTGGGACCCTCTTGGGAGTGTTACTGTGTCTTTATCTTGGTTTTTCTTTTGAAACATGACTTGTAATTGGAATAAAATATATATTATTTTGGTTTTGATATTGTATTCTTTTTTTAATCATCATGTAATTTTGGTGTTGTTTTATTTATGATTATTCTATTGGATTTGGTTTATTTTTTCACACCATTATGATTCTTTGATAGAGAGGTTATATTTTCCACATGGTTGATATTAGACCCTCACTGCTAGTCATATACCTCTAGAATACAGGGAGGTGCACCTGAGGTCATTAGACCGATCGACTCAGGCCAATGATGTGTGGTACCCAGGTCGGGACATTACAAAATGGTATTAGAGTAGTTTTATTTTCTTTTAATTTCTATTTATATTTTGGATAAATAGATAGGATAATAGAGTGATTCATGCCTTGGTTAATAGAGCGTGCATGGGAGTAGCTAGACCATGCAAAAGGGTAAAATCCAACTACCCAGGGTGGTATTGGTGTTATTGGTGTTTTCTATTATGGTTGATGATATTTCACCATGGGTGATGCAGTTATTGTGTGATGTGATTAATATTTATAATATTTTATGACATTTGATGCATGGCCCGATATAGAACAAGAGTTTATTTTGCATGAATTATTCTTGGAACTCATTGTGACGTCCACCATTTCAGGAATTCTTAGGGACAATAGGTTTTTTGGTAAGTTTCTGAAAATGAAATGTTTTACTTTCTAGTAAAATTAAAATAAAAATAGTCCACAATGTGAACATAGTGGTTGTAAAATGATACATGATTAAAAAATGGATGTCTAATGATAAACCTGAATAACAACAATGTGTTAATCCTTTCTGTTCCCTGACCTAGATATAAGATGGTGAAGGGTTGTGATAGTTCCTTGGTTTTGACCATGTGGTGGGTTTTTGTGAATGATTTTCTAGGGATTTACGTGAGTCCACTTAAATTTGTAAATGTTGCAGATGTGTCTTAAAACATATGTTTAAAATTATAGAGTTATTCCTCCAAGATAATGCTTTTTGATAGGAAAATAGAAGGACATTGATGGAAATGACCCTCCAATAGTGGAACCTGAGGTTCAATTAGTTCCGGGTGAGGGTGATGGAGATCTATTCCATGATAACATCACTCAGCTAAGGAAATTTTTGAAAGAGACCGAGGGTGGTATGGAAAAATCATGTATGATATTTTATGGGTCTTTAATTTGTATCACCCTCTGATTTTCACCATAGAGGGTGGACCTGAGGATGCTATGTTCTAGAATGAGTCTATCAAAATGATACATGACCACCTAGAGACTCCTACTGAGAAGATAGTCAAATTGGATGCTTACATGTTATGTGGTCAAGAAAAGTAATGGTGGGATATCCAAACGTAGAATGGAAAACTAGAGAATATGGAGTGGAAGGACAATCATGAGAATATCTTAGAGAACCTTTACCCTGAGACACTCAGGCATGAAAGACATTATATAAAAAACTACCCTATTTGAAGGGGTTATAAACCCTTAGAAACACATTGGTGGTGGTTATAAAGAACCACCACTAATGTGCCTGCCAACTCTTTTTAGAGGCGATTTTGGGGAACCATTGGTAAATAAGTCTAAAATTTAGAAGTGGTTCATTTATATGTTGTTAAAACACCATCTAATATCACTAATGTTTCACAATTTATTGGGTGTATTAACCGTCGCTAAATTATTGATCAAACTAGCGTCAGTTGGAAAACGCCACTAGTTGAGTTTCATGTTCCATAGTAGAGGCAGTCTATTGACCGCCTCTATTTACTACTTAATTAGTGGGGGTTTAAACCACATCTAAATGAACAATATTTGAGGTGGATAAAACCCCATCAAAATGAACAATATTAGATGTGGATTCTTAGTTTATAGAGGATTTTAACCACCTCATGATTTTTTATCTAACTAGTGGTGGTTGGAAACATCTACTAGTTTAGTTTCATGTGCCATAATAGATGAAGTATATAGACAAACATTATTTTATACTTATTTAGAGGGGGTTCAACCCTTTCTAAATGTGCAATATTTGAGACGGTTCTATGAACCACCTCTAAATAATATATATTTTTCTTTTTAAATATTGTTCCCCACCATCCCACTAGTTCTATCCATCTCGCCTCATGTTCACACATGTGGATCCCACCATCCTATTCACAAACCCACAGAGTCATCTCCTCTGATTCACATCACCAAACCCACAGGAACCTGCATGGCATGTCCATCCCATCTATCCCCTATCATATTCACCCATGAACCCACATCACCCATCTGGACCATCCATACCCTAGTCAATCCATCCCATCCATCCCAACTCCCATTCACCCAAGAACCCTAACACATATGTGGCCCATCCATCACCTCCCTAATTTTCTTGTGGAACATAAGCACCAACATAATGTTTTAATTCCTAAAAGATTCCCCAGGTAGGATTCAAAGCCCAGACTACCTCATTACACACACCGCATCAAAACAGCTATAGTAATTAGATTTTATTTATATATGGACAACCATCATGGAATTTATATATATTAAAAAACTAATTAAAATAAATATTATTTCAATAGATATTTAAATACATTTAAAATTATCTAAAATAATATATTCAATTTTATGTTATTAATTTGTGTGAATATATTATAATAATTTTTTATCATATTTTATTTATAAATTTATATAAACTATATATTATATGTGTGTATCTACATACATTTAAGTAAATATTTTATAATTCTATTCATGTAATGTATATACACATATATTTATATATTTATAAATATATTAATGTGAATTATTTATATACTTAAATACATATTTATATATTATATAAATGTTTTTTATATAATATTTAAATAGGTATTTATTTAATATATTTATGTAATTTGTTTAAAAATATATTTATATATTGTATTTCAATACATAAATTTATTATTATATAAATTGACATATATTTATTTGAATAAATTGTATTATATTATATATAATTAATATTACATGAAATATAATTCAGACCAATATTATATATGAAATAAAAGTTATAAAAAAATTATATAATTTTATATGAAATATAACTTATAAAAATATATAATTAAAATAATATTAAATACAATTTATAAAAATATTTTTATAATATATTTCAATACATATATTTATTAATATTCAATTTAATATATACATATTTTATTAAATATAATTGTATAATATTAGGGACATTAATATATTTGTATATCAATAAAAATAGTTCTATAATATTGTGTAGATTAATATATATTTGTTTTTATAGATTGTATATTATATAATTTTAGTTATATATAATATATAATCATAAATATATTATTTAAAAATACATTTATTATTATTTTAATAAAAATTATAAAAAAAAAAGATTGAGTTTTTATATGATTTATTTTTTAGATAAGTAATATTTATGTATATATTTATATAATATGATTATGTTTTTAGGTAATATATAATTAATATTATATGAAATACAATTTATACGAATAAATATTTATAAATGTACATAATATTATAAAATTATATTTATGTATACATATAAATATAAATAAATACAATCATGTAATTTGATATTTATAATATCTTTAAATAATATATATATATACACACTAAATTAATTTATAATTAATATAGAATACTGAAATACATATAATATATATATATTAATATATATACAAAAATATATATAATATAATATATATAAAATATATTTATATTTATATTTAGTTCTTTCAATATTATATTTCTTTGTATACATAATATAATATAAATGTATTTATAGGATCATATATAACAAAAATATATTTAATATAATATATGTATAATATAAATCATAATATATATATATATGGTATTTATAAAACCATATATAAATTTTATATATTTGAATAAATATATTTTAAATTACATTTATATTATGTATACCAATATTTATATATGTATACATTTTTATTTATATGTATAAGTATTTATTGAAAGTATTTTTTATATATTTATATATATATGTGTGTGTTTATTATACATTTAAATATATTTATATAATGTTTTTATGAAATATATATGTGTTTGTGTGTGCGCACACATCCACACACACATATATATACTACAAAATATTAATTTATATGAGATTTATTTTAAAAAAATAAATAAATAATAATATGGGGTTAAAGAAAACCCCTCAAATCCAAGGGATTAGTAGTGGCTCTAGAACCCCCTCTAATGTCATAAAGTAGAGGGGGTTTACAACCACCGTATAATTTCATAAATTAGAAGGGGTTTA
This sequence comes from Viscum album, assembly GCA_963277665.1. Classification (NCBI taxonomy): domain Eukaryota; kingdom Viridiplantae; phylum Streptophyta; class Magnoliopsida; order Santalales; family Viscaceae; genus Viscum; species Viscum album. The sequence continues at coordinate 2,131,108,410 of OY728119.1, forward strand.
AAACTCCCTCTAATCTAAGAGATTACCAAAATTTTATGACCCCCCCTAATTTAAGAGTATAGAGTGGGTTGTGAAACCCAACTATTTCCTTTAAAAAAATTCCTTGTTATATATATAGCCTCTATTATATATCCAAATGAATAATATATATATGGAACCTCTAAAATCCAACCAAACATATAGAGCCACTAATTATTAAATTTAGGGTGGTTTTTAAAAAACAACCTCTAAAATCCAACCAAATATTAAAAGTGAAAGGTGTTAACAAATTTTGAGGTGGTAGTAAACCCCCTATAATTTTGATGATGAAAGGGGTTGTAAACCCCCTCTAATTTTGATGATTAGAGGGGTTTTTTCATATTCCCTTCTAAAAACCCTCCGCTAATCTTCAATTTTTTTGTCGTAAGTAAATCTGAGTTTATATGGTCTACTCAGGGGAAGATGTATGTGATAGACTATACTGGTCACTTCACAAACTTCCAGCTCTTTGATCCAGCATTTGATGGAGATGAGACTATTTCTGAAAATAAATATATGGATGTGGTTAAATTGGAAATTAAGTCCAAGTTTAATATCTTCATGTTGATGAAGGATTTAGAACTAGTGACCCCAGATCTCATTTTTGAGGGTAACCTGAGGGATGATTTCCGTTGAGGTTTGTTGGTTTCAGATTCATTGTAAGGATGTACTAATTCTGAGAGTAAGAAGTTTAATTGAGAGAATGTTGACCAAAGTAGTGGGAAGAAGAGTGGCCAAGAGGAATTACTAGTTACACAAGACCTTACTCGGGTGACATGTCAGCAGCGTGGTTGGTTGGGTCACTTTCATAGATAGTTCCCCCAACCACTAGTAGAGTGTTGATCTTGCAGCAGGATGTGATATCTATAAATGTTCTATAGGAATCCATGATTTATTGGTAATGATGGAGCATTTTGGGAGTACTAGAGTACAGGAAGGTGGTGTTCTTCCCCATATTAGTCTGGCAGTTATAGTTCTACTGGCCATGGTGGTCGAGGAAGTGGATGAGGTTCCCATGAGAAAGAGCTCCCATACCAGCAGAGTAGTGTAGCTCAGGGGGATCAAACTACATAATAGAGAAGAGTTTCATGATAGTTTTATAAAGTTTATCCTACACTTGTGGGTAGTGGGGCTAGACCATCGATATTTAGCGGTACTATTTCAATATCCTCTATGCTTACCAGTTCCTTATTTGATGCTCGTTCATCTTATTCCTTTATGTCTATACAACTTTTGAATGGTTTGAATCAGACGGTGGAGTTCATGATCGAGGTTATGGTGATAAATACACCACTGGGAGTACGGTTGATAGTCATATTCTTGTGCAAGGGGTCTTCTCTCGAGGTTGGGGTGTCTCATTTTCGTTGAGATCTCTTCATTCTGGATATATTAGGCTTTGACCTAATTATGGGTATGGAATTTTTAGTACCATACCAAGAAAAAAATTATTGTTTCCTTAGTTTAGTGACTTTTACAACTTCCTTGGGTAAAAACTATACTCACTATGGAGGGTGGGATATCAAGGTATGCCATGTAAGTCTAGTTATTTTGGAAATGTGGGAGATCACCACCTTGTTTTATAGTTTGTTTCTATATTATGGAGGTGAAAATCATGATTACCCTTCACCTTTAATGGATAATTTTTATGTAATTTTCCTATGGAATTATTAGGGATGCCACATAATATATATTTGGTGTTTATAATTGGGATCATTCACGGGGAAGAGCCAATTTATATTCAACCATATATAATGGAACCAATAGAGATTCAAGAGATTAAGAATAAACTAATAGAGTCGGTGGATAAGGGGTTTATCCATCTGAGTATGTCTCCATAGGGTTCTACAATTTTATAATAGAGAATGCTGAATGGACTCTATGCTAATGTATTTATTATTGGAATTTGAACTAGATGACTATGTGGAACCTGTGTGATCTTCTGTGTATTGATGTTATTTTTGATCAGTTGATGGGAGAATATTTCTTATCTAAGATTTAATTATGATTAGGGTACCATCACTTGAAAGATTGATCATTTGATATACCTTGGACCACCACTACAAGTATTTATAACCTTTATTAGTTTGTCATGATGCCGTTTGGATTTTCAAATAATCCTGTTTTGTTAATTGATTTTATGAAATGAATCTTCCACCTATACCTGGATCAGTTTTTCCGTTGTGTTCATGATGACATCATAGTGTACTCCAAGAATTAAGATGATAATTACCAACATCATGACATCATTACGAGTACATTGATAGAGAATTGACTATATAAAAAGCTATCTTATTGAAAATTATGGATCGATCAGGTACATTTCTTTAGTCACATAATCTATGAGGAAGATGTGTTAGTCACCTTTGAGAACGTGTAGGTAGTCATTTCTTGGGAGCAACCCAAGAACATTTTTGAAATCTAAAGTTTTATTTAACTATCAAGATATTATCAGAGGTTCATCTGGGAAATTTCCCACTTTAAAGCACCAATTTTGGGCTTGAATAAGAAGGGAGTAAAATTTTAATGGATTGGAGCATGTGAGAATTCCTACTGAGAGTTGAAGAAGTTATTGACAAAGAAACCAATCTTGATCATAACAAATCCAGGTGAGGAGTACCCTGTGATTTGTGACGCTTCTAGGATTGGTTTAGAGATTTGTTGATGAACGGAGATCATGTTATGGAATATGGGTCACAAAAATTTAGGCAATATGAATAGAACTACCCTATACATGACTATGAGTTAGCTATAGTGTCTTATGATTTGATGTATTGGCGACCTTATTTTTTTGGTGAAAATAGTATGATGTATACTGATCCTAAGAGATTAAGGTATATCTTTTACCAATGAGATTTGAATATCCAATAGGATTGGTTGGTTGAGTATATGTAATAATTTTATTTTTATCTAGTATATATTCCCGAGAAGGGGAATAGTTTCACTGGTGACTTATGATGGAAAAATCAGACTCATGCAGTTTAGGAGTCTTATGTTAAGTGAAATATCATAGAATTAATACATGAGAAGCATATTGTGGTTTAAGAGAGCTAGGAGCAGATAAATATTTTTTGATTTTCTTTGGAGTATAAACTTTTCAATCAGACCAGTGAAAGGTAGAATCAATATCTATAATGTTTTTCATTGAGGGGGAGCCTTTAAGGTGGGAAGGCAACTTTATATTGGACCATCTATGAGGATGGGATCATCTATTTCAAGAATCGTGTTGTTGTTCCTATGAGTATAGTTGATGATCTAATGCATGAATTTAATTCCATGAAATGGAAGGTGCATTTGGGATTAACTAATATGTACCATGACCTATACCAACAAGATTTGTGTCCAGACATAAAAAATGAGTTAGCAGGGTTTGAAATAAGATGCTACACCGTTCAATAATTGAAGGCTGACCAACAACGACCCATTGGATTACTACAAACATCTTCCATTACAGAAAGTAATTAGGGTGAGGGTAATATGGACTTTTTGGTGGGTCCCCAAAGGGGGCCTTGGAATATTGATGATATTTGGGTGATTTTGGACCGGTAGACTTAGTTTGTACATTTATTTACTACAAGGGGGGCTTTCTCAATCGACTAGATGGGAGATACATTTGTTTGTGAGATGGTCCATCTACACAGGGTGTCACAGAGTATAGTTGTAGAATGTGAAACACGCTTTACTTCAGTCTTCTAACAGGTCTTGTAGAAGCTTCATGGTAGAGAGGTGTTATTGAATATGACATTACAACCATTGACATATGGGAAGTTCAAAAATACTGTACATGTTCTTGAGGATATATTGTGAATGTATGTTCAAGAATTTGATGGGTCATTAGAGAATCCCCTATTTCTTATGTAATTCAACTATAACAATAGTTATCAGGTAACTATTCATATAGAAACATTTTAGTCTCATTATGGTAGGCCATGAAGATCACCTCTACACTGGGTTGAGGTAAGCGAGTTAGAGTTTTTTGGACCGAGTATCATGTAGTAAATGTTCAAATAGGTTTAGTTGATTCAGAAGTGTATGGATATGGATCATAGTAAGTAGAAGTCATATGTTAATAGACATTGGTGAACCTTAGAGTTTACAAAGGGTGATGGAATTCTCCTTCACAGGATTCCAGGATTGGGTCACCTTAGAATTTGGAGAAATGGTATGTTGGAACCTTGGTTTATTAAACCTTTTGAGGTTATATAAATAATCTGGATGGTGGCATACCGATTAGATCTTCCACAAAGGTACAATTATATGTGTGATGTTATTCATGTGTCACAACTTCATTAGTATCACCGCATCCCTTCTCTAATGATCTATGTGAATGACTTTGAACTTGAGACTAATGCAACCTTTAAGGATCATTTGGTACATTTGTTGGATCATAGTGAAAAAGTGGTAAGGTGTAAAACACTTACAATATTTAGACTATTGTGGAAACATGGATGTTTTTATGAAGAAACACGTGAGAGAGAAGTAGATATGAGTGCTCAGTGGCCAAACCTTTTTGACTCTAAATCATAGAGATTATATGGAGTACATATCAAGGATGAGTTGTTATAAGATGGTTAGATTGTAATACGTTTACATTTTCCATAAGTATCTCGATATTTTTAGGTACTCTTTTTAATAGTTTTGAGTATTTCTTATTTGCGTTTTACCATGGGTTGTTTTTGGATGAAATTGGACAATTTTGGGAAGAAGAGGGGTAGTGCATGGTTAACACATGATTTTCCTAAACCATGCACCTAGGATAGGAAACCATGAAAACCCAAATAGAATGGATTCACATGGTTGGCACCCGATTTTCAAAAAGGGTTTCTTTCTAGTTATAACCATTATACCCCCTAATAGGTGGAATATAGTTAGGAACATAGTTAGGGAAAACTATGTACCCCACATAGGAAACTGGGTGTGTGGAAAATTAAACACCTAAAAATTAATTAAAATTTTCTTGAACCCTTGTATTATATAACGAATCTCCCTAGATAAAAAATAAATGAATTTATATCATTATTTGAAGCTCCCAAATGGATTAAAAATCCCTCCAACCTCTGTTCTTCATGAATTAAATACCTATTGATGGATTTTCACCTTTCATTGAAAGTAATTCTCATCCCATGTGGTTTCTTCTCTCTATCGTCTCTCTTTTTTGGATAAAAGGGGATGTTTTTCCTCCATGGGTGATGGTTCTAGATCTCGGTTTGATAGATCTTGATTCTTTTGATCTTGGGTCATGGTTCTAGGTGTAGATATCATTATTCATAAAGATCATGGTGGTTCCTCTTTAATTGTGGATTTTTATTGGAGAGAATTCATCATCAATCATGAGGTAGGTTGTCAAAATTTAAAATCACATTTCCTTAAATTAATTATATTTTTGATATTATGAAATTCCAAATGCCATGATTAGTTAATTACATTGATTTAATTTAATTTCCATGTGATAATGATTTGGTTTTAATTTGGGAAATTGAAATTGGTGGAATTGGATTAATTAATTAGTTAATTATGTAATGGAATATTGATATTTGGAAAATGATGGGATATTGGGATTTTTTAATTGGTCAATTAATGTGATTTTGAATTAATTTAAATTTAGGATTATGATTTGGTTGGAATAACCTAAATGGGTTAATGGTTTATATTATTAAATTTTTATTAAGGGATTAACAATGAATTAGTTATATTATTCCATTTGATTCATGTTACTAACCAAATTGAATTCATAATTGAATAGGTACCCCACGATGAGATTTTTTGAAAAGAAGTTTAATGATGCTTAAAATTGATTTTTATGTGTAATAACCCAAGAATGTTGTACATGGACATTACATATATTTTTTTTGAATACGTAATACATTACAAAAATTTACACCCAAATACCATATAGGTTTAGTGTCTTTGGAAACATGGTACATAATATTATATCTTGGTGAAAGAACTTCAACATCTCCCATAAAGATCTTCCCCTTTTGTTTTCTATCCTAAAAAATTTATTTATATCTTTGAGAAGAGAAAACATAAAAAATGTGAGCTCAAATGCTCAGTAATTGTAAACATAGAGAACATAAAACAGAACATAAACATAAGAATTTAAAAACATGAATATAATTTTTAAATATCAAAATATTGAATTATGGAATAAATCATAATAGTATATAAGGCATAGATCATAAAGGAACTATAACCGTAATAAAATAGAATTTTCATAAAACATGGAATTGTAGAAAACAAATCATAACATGATGTGATTTCAATAGTATCCAATGCATTATCTCCAAGACCAACATAGTTGAAAATGTACTTTACTAAATTGGGTTTACCTGTCATTCCAAACATGTATTACAGAACCGGGTTTTATTGTCATTCCATCCATGTTTTACTGAACTAAATTTACTTGTATTTATAGACATGTCTATTTAATTTTATATAAATCTTTACCCAATGCATTGGGGGAGATATAGGTCCCACAAATATCATAATTAAATTGTTCTTACATGTGCTACAAAAACAGAAATCATTCATCATAGCAAAACCCAATAAATAAAATGGGTTTCTTAAACATCATTCCATAATAACATAATAAATATAAAATATCATTCTCTCATTAAAATAATCCAATAATAGAAAAAATATAAATAGAAAACTAACCATATTTAGGATTGTTTTCTTATATGGAAAATAATTTTGATAAAACAATTGAACTTATTTCTTGAGGGAAATATCATTTCTTCTTCAAAAAATGTTTTCTTTTCTCAAAATGTCACGAAATTTTAAAAGAAAAGAATTTAGTTGATAATAAACATGAAATAATATAGAATATTCTTGACGGAAATAAGGTATCATGAAACACTAAAAAATCCATTCATTTTGTATATGATAAAAAAACATTTTCCTCGTACTCTTACCAAAAAAGTTAAAATGTTTCTCATAAGGAAAACAAAATAAATATTTCTTATATACCATGTAGTAAAATTAAAAAATGGGAACAAATGGATTTACAGAAACTTATAATAATAATATACATTTTATTAAAATGGTGTTAGAAAAAATTGGCATGGATGACAAATATATCCTTATTAAATACTTATATATAAATAATATTGGATAAAAATTAATTTTCAAAATTATCCCAAAACAATGGTCTGATATAATTTATATGTATCTAAAACTAATATATAGTGGATTTAAACATATTATTATCTTCTAATAGAACCATAATAACATTTATTATTTCATATATGATTCAATTAGTACTTTATATTACCCGTTCATTTATCAATTCGATTTTAAGGCAATATTTTTGGTAATAATTGTTTTATTTATCGTACGTGTTTTGAATTGTTATTCTTGATGTTATTTCATAGATTTTGATTTACATATATACAGAATTTCAAACATGATTTACATATTATATATATTCATAATAAAAATATATATAATATATATATAAATGAAATATAATACATTGTTCATTGAGACGGTGGGTCATACGTACGCATGAACACTCTTTCTGTTTCCATAATGAATCGAATGGAATCAAGTAAATGAAATATATATATATATATACCTAAATAAAATAGTATTATTATGTTATATATTATATTCTTAGTTATTATATAGAATTTATAATCATTATTTAATGGTTAACGTGGAGAATGAATCTCATCGTGTCGTCGAGTCGTTAGGTCGTACGTGCACAAGAGAGATGATATCATTCACTTAATGTTTAAATGGTATGAAATTGGATGGTATATTAATTATAAAAAATAATTATAATTTAATATTCATTATTTTAATCCATTATACACATCAATAAACCCATAAAAATTAATTATTGTTCAATAACAAATTACACCATGACATGGAGATGGTAAACCGTACACACACATGCATGGGGATATTATTATTCGTAGGATGGATAAAAGGAGGTATATGGCTGTAGAAAAAATATAATAACATCTCATCATGTAGAATATACTATATTTATTACTTTATTATGAGAAAAACATAAAAATATTTAGGGGAAGAATAAATTAATATTGAAATTTGTGATAAAACATTTACCTCCTTTTCGAGTATCTCTATTTTGATTTGTACAAAATGCATCCTTAGGGTAGATTTTTTCCAAAAGTGTGTCATATAAGAGGAATGGGGATTTTGGTATATTATTTGAGAAGAGTGTAGATGAAAAAATGGGATTGAATTGTGTGAGTGAGTGGGTAGAGGTCGTGGCCTTTTATAGGAGGGAAGAGGGGCACTTTAGGAATGTCTTGAAATTTTAACTTATTATAAATTCATTTTAGGATTATAATTATCCCAAACTCATTTATTTATAAGATTAGATTATTATGGGTTGAAATCCACCCAAAAAATAAAATTTAGAGTTGTTTTATTTTATTTTAAACCTTATCATTTTGATTTATCTTTACTTAATCTATTTAATTTTATTTGAGGAAATATAATTCTAAATATTAACTGGTAATAAATATTTACATGTGTGGTTTGAATTGTCCTTAATTGGATAAATTAGGACACTTTATAGCCTATATTTTTTTCTTGTACATTTTAAATTTTTTTTGATTTTTATATAATTTAATAATATTTTATTTTTATAAAATATCAACAGTGTCAATGAGGACACTAATCATTTATTTGACTTTAAAAAAACTCCAAACATAACAAAATGATGAAAAAAAATATTTATTACAATCCTTTCATGTCATATTCACCTATAAAATTCTTGGAACAAATTAATTAGTTCATATTATATTTGTTTATTATTTATAAAACAATTTATTTAATATTTTTATTAATAATAAAATTTATACATCATTATTGTTTCATAATTAAGTATAATTATTTAATATCTAAAAATATTATATAAATTCACATGATATATATAATTTTATTATCTTTCTTTAGAATATTTATTTTATAAGTTTTATCATGTTCATGACTATATTAAAATTGTTATACTTATAGAAGATAAGAGAGTTATATGTTATAATTTTCCCATGTTTTAATTATAATTACATCACTTTTAGGGAAAAAATCCATCAAATGAATCAATTTTGACACTTAGGTTATATTTGAATACTTTAATACATAAAATAGAATTTTTAAGGTGTTAGGAAAATTTTATAATCCTTATCATATTATATGTATCCATAATTTACCTGATTTACCTTTAATTGTGGTAAATAAAAATTATTGTAGTTACTATTCCAAATATCCAAAAAATTAAAAGTAAAATATTAAAATATTTTGAAACTGATAATTAAAAATATGGAATCGATTTTTCAATATTCAAAACAAATAAGTTTCATTAATTAATTTAAAATTAATTCTCATTGTTAAAACCAGAAAGCATATTTTTAAGAAGAAAAAAATAGAAAAAGATTGATATGTGTTTATGTCCAATTTAAAAGTGAAATTAATTACAATAACCAAAATTGGATTAAATTATAATAAAATAGTCCAATTAAACTTCAAAACCAATTAAATATATAATCTAACTATATAAATAAATTAAAAGAAAAGGTAGTTTTGAATTTAAAATGTAGTATTGTTTACTATTCAATAAAATATTGATTTTATCAGAAAAATATCAAAAACTCATCCAAAGTAAATTTTGATGGCCCGCTTCCAAATAAGACATTTAGTTTATCAAATTGAAAATATAAAATTGTTAAAAACAAGATATAAAATTGGTGTGCCATCAAAAGGCAGAAAACTACATTTTAAAAAAATACTTCTTTTATCTAAAAACATGCATTCTGTCAAAGATAACTATTTCCATACACCAAAAATAACAAATAACCTATATACTCAAACAATGATATCAATTTGTTTTTATATCTAACATGAGTTCATTAATAATATCAAACATCTAATTATCTTCTTATCCCTTCAGTATGAGTATATCATGTGCTTTCAAGAAATATTTCTATCACTTTTCACAGTTACTGGTACCATATACATTTGTAAAACCACAATGGACCATTAAATAGATATTACAATATTCAATAATACTATAAAATAGATTCAACAACACTATTTTGGAATCCCATTACATAAACACTTAATCATTACACCACATTTTTGTCATACTAAACATCACCAATAGTATTCACTTATGATTTAACTTTTTATTTTTCCTTAAAGGGTTTTTGAAGTCATTAATCATCCATATCCCTTGGAATAGGGAATTGGTTATCATAATTCCCATTTCCTTACACTTGTATCATTGAAGTGTGGGTGGTGCGTTTTCTATAGCCTTTTCTCTATTTACAACATTAGAAACCATTTTACCATTACTTCGGCACACAACTTCTTGATGAACATCATTTCTACATGTGAAAAATTTTCTATTCCCTTTAATACAATCTACACCAATTTTATTTCCACACATTGAGCATATGGAAACATTCATCTTCTTTTCACCACTGTTTTGATACTTTCCCTTAAACTCCATCTTGCATTTCTTAACTAAACCATCAGATTGATATATAAAAAACATTCATTTCATCCTTTAGAGCACAACACACAATCTCTTCTTAGATAATAAACTATCTTATAGATAATTCCCTTTGATGACTTGGTTTTAATCCACTGAAGAATCAATCAACTTTACTTTTTGGTTGGATGATAAAACCAGAAGCAAACCTGAAAAGTCTTGTAAAACTTTCCTCATATATACCAATAGATTCATCATCATTTTTCATAAGCTCTGGTAACTATGTTTCCATCTTTTTTTTAATAATATGATGGAAGTACTTATAGTAAAATATGTTCTTGAAATCACCCCATTTCCTAGATTAAATTTTATCTTGCTGCCTTATATTATTTATTATATTCATTGGTCTGCTTCACCTTCTAAACAATAAATAACCAAAATGAATTTTTCATGTTCTGAACTTCAATGGATGGAAAATATATTTTTAATGGTACTAATCCATTTTTCCAAAACAAGTGGAAAAGAAGACCCACTGATAGAAGGTGGACGTTTCCTTGCGAAGGGCTCAACAGAATGTGGTTCCCTTCTCTGTTCATTTTTAATTCCAAAATGATGCATTGGTTGTTTAAGTATAGAAATATGATTTTTCATTCCATATTCCATAATATTTGGTGGTTCAAGAGTAAAATAATTTCATTTCCCAATTTATTGATCATTAACAGAGTTCTTTTGGGTTCCATCCATAGTCTAAAACCCATAAAAAATAGTGTGATAGGAAAAAATCGTACAAGTAAAATAATATAATAAGAATGGATTACTTTCAATGTATAACATTGTAGGTTTAATACTAGGTTATTCATGATAATTAGCATAATTCCAGGACAATAACATATATCTATACTTACCCTTAGGGATATCCCTATAACAATCCTTAGAAATATATCTGGGGATCTCAATTAAGTTCTCACAATATAGTTTCCCAAGGTTACCTAACCCTCCACTCTAAAACCAACTATAATGACTAAAGAATGATGCACATGGAAATTATATTTCTTTTTGCAGAATAATTAATAAATTACACAAATAAATGCCCAAATATTGTATTAGTTTAGTGAATTTGGAAACATGGAATATAATCTTCTAACTTAGTGTAAGATCATCAACATCTCGCATAAATATATTCTTTTTTGGTATTCCTACCTAAAACCTTTCTTTATATCATGGGGAAAAGAAAACATCAAAAGGGTGAGAAAAAGTTCACAGTAATGGTAAATATATAGAACATAAAACTAACCATAAACATTATAATTTAAAAACATGATCATAATGTTTAAATATCAAAATCTTAAGTCATGAGATAAATCATCGCAATACAAAAGGCATAGATCATAATGGAATATAATCCATTATAAAATAGAATTTGAATAAAACCTGGAATAATGGAAAACAAATAAGCACATAATTTGACTTCCATAGAAGACAAGGCATTGTTGCCAATACCATCATAATGGATAAATTTCATTATTTAATTGGGTTTAGTTTTCGTTCCAGTCATGTTTTACTGAACCAGATTTACTTATCGTTCCAACCCTGTATTACTAAACCCAATTTACTTTCCATTGCAGTCATGTCTTCCTTATGAGATATAAATCATCACCAAATGCATTGGAGGGGGATATAGGTCCCACCCATCTCATTTTGGAATCATTTTTTCATGTTCCGCAAAAACATAAATCATTCTTCATAGCATTACCGAAGAAATAAAATGGGTTTCTTAAACAAAATTCCATCATAACATAATCCAAATAAAATATCATTCCATAACTAACATAATAACAAATAGTAATAATATGTTTAGAAAAATAACCCTATTTAGGAGGGTCATCTTAGATAGAAAATAATTTCTATAAAACCATTGAACATAATTCTTTGTAAAAATATTATTTCTTCTTCTAAAGTGTTATCTTTTCTCAAAAAGGTGCAGAATTTTAAAAGAAAATAATTTAGTTGAAAATCAAATTGAAATAGTGTAGAGTATGCTTTAGGGAAAAAAGGCATCATGAAACTCAATGAAAATCTATTTATTTCGTATAAGATAAAAAAATTCTCATCGTACTTTTTTTGAAAAAGAAAGAAGTTCCTTGTATGGTAAACAAAAGAAGGATTCCTTTCAGACCAGGTAGTAAAAATAAAAAATGGGTGAAAATGACATTATATATATATAAATAGTAAAAATTTTATGAAAACATTTTTAGAAATCATGGACATTGATAATAAATATATCCCCTATTAATACTTACATATAAACAATCTCTGATTAAAATGAGATTGCAAAATTATTTATTACCTTCGGTATAATATGCTTCATATGTAGTCAAAACACCTATATAGTGGATTTAAATATATTATTTACTTGTAACATAACCATAATTGTAATGCACAGACCCCAGTTACCCAGAGTCGGTGCATTATTACATAATATTGGCATGATAATAAGGAAACAAGTCCTGAAGGCCTGATCGGTTTAACAGTCTTGGAAAATAGATTACATATAAGAATTTTACATTACACTTTTTAACTTACAAAACAACATAAATAATCCTTCACGAATGCCATTATTCCCTTGGAATAACCCAACATATGAATCACAATACACTTATTGGAATCCTGAGAAAAATAAAACATAGAAAGGGGTGAGCTCAGATGCTCAGTTAGGATAACAATATAGTGGAAACTTTCATAAATAAGCATAAACATTTAAGGCAATGTATAACTAAAACGAAATCCTTTTAATCTTGAACTTTAGCATAATATGGTAAAAATAAAATGAATTAATTCCATTTACTTATCCACATGGATATTATACTAGTCGAATAATCACATGAAATATTAGTAACCACTTTCATAATGATGGAATGCATAATGCCAAAATATCATAACCACATTGTCAAGGCCTGTTGCCAAGACTAGAAATAAGATTATGTCAAGGCCTTATGCCAAGCCACTAGTTTGTCTCATGAGACCTACTGATGCATCGAGAAGCTATAGTGGGTTCCACCCGTCACTTACTAAGTCCAATGCATTCCTCATATTAAAAGGATTAAACATAACATAAACATTGGTATTAAAACTGGAATATGAAATGTCAATATGTTACCCATAAACCAGGAATGGTATAAAAATAAAACATCCACGGTCAAATATTTCACAAAACCTTCAATACCATATGGAAGATTTGTATCATAATAAATCAACTTCAAAACAAGTTTAAAACAAATTAAATAATTTGTAAAACACTTTGAGAGAAATATCCCTTTTTCATGAATACTTTTAAAAGTAAAACAATTTAGAAAGGAATACATTTGAAGACATTTTTGAATCAAAGTTTCCCATACCACTTTGAAACTTTTGAAAGGAATTAGTATTTAAAAAAATCATGTCCATATAAATAAATCCTTAAAAACCATTTTGAAGACATGGAAATTAATGAGAAAGATTTAGAAGAATAAATATATAAAGCATTTGAAAAGATGTTTTAGTAAAAAAAATTCCCTTAAAAATTCGCATTAAAAACTCTTTCATGAAAAATGGACACTGATAATAAATATGTCCCAATAGATACTTATGTAAAAATAACCTCGGATAATGAAGAGATTGTGAAATAAAACCTTACCAATTTGGTAACTTACGAAACATACACTCCATGAAAGAGTTATCATAAAATAAATATGTAAATACACATAAATTATAGTCTATTACACAAAGAATACAATTATGGGTAGTAAATACACCACAGAAAAGTTAATAGTGGCAATATGGAATGAATCTCATGGGAATAAGGAGTGAGATGAAAAACCCTTACCTTGCACTTTCCTTTAGTCGAGGGTACATTTAACCTCTTGTATCATGGTGAAATAATTGTTATTAAACTATACAAGAATCATATAAATTAATATGATATCATATATGATCTTTTAACATTGCTTTGTTAATAATATCTTAGTATTATCGTCGTTTTGGGTGTTAACTTACTCATTTTCATTTATATGTTTTGTTACATAATCCTTTTTTGTTATTGATAGTTTGAATATTATTAATATCTAGAATGATATCATGTCCTTAAACATTATTTTTAATCAAAAAATGAGAATTTTACTATAATGGATACAATGGAGAATGAATCTCATCGTGTTCGTCGAGACGGTAGTCCGTACGTACGCACGAGCGATAATATCATTCTTTTGATGTTAAAATAATATATAATTGGATGTTATATCATATATACAGAATCATTATCATGTTATATTTATTATTTACATGAATTACACATCATTATTATACCCATCCAAATAATAATGTATTGAATAACAATTACACCACGACATGGAGACGGTAGACCGTACGTACGCACGTATGGTGACATGTTATCCGAATAAGGAATTTGGTTGTGCCATATTTATAATAACATCATAGTATATAGAAGATACTTGAGTTCTTATTTTATAATGGAATTAACAAATAAAGAAGAAGTTTAAGAAGAAAGGAACTTGAAAGAGGCTGGTGAAAACATTACCTCTTCTTCGGGTTCTTCCTTTTGATTTGATCAAAAGGGCTCCTTAGGATGGATTTTTGAATAAATGAAGGCCTCTAAGATTAAGTTAGTATATATTAGAGGGTATTTGGTTAGAGGTTAGCTGAAAAAAAGGCTTTGAAGGTATGAATAATTGGTTAGAACTCATGTCCTTTTATAAGGGGGAGCAGGGGCTCTTTAGGAAAAAACATAAAGTATTAATTTATAATAAATTCATATTCGGTTTCTAATGGATACAAAGTGGATTATTAAAAGTATAAGGTTGGGATGGTTCTAAATCCTTTAATCCAATAGATTTTAGATAGGTTTGGGTCACTATCTTAACACTATCATTTATATTTAACTCTTAGTAAACTAGTTTGACATTTACCATGTCACTTTGTATTTTTATATTATATGGTTAATAAAGTTACTATATACTTTCAAGAGACCCCCAAGTAGTCCATTAATGATACACATATCATTATATAATTCCTTTTGTTTAACCTTAGATTAAGAGGAATAGAATATCAATTAATAATATAATATTTGTTTTAAAAACTCATTTATTTCAATTTTGACAATATTTAATAATTGATTTTTGTTACCGTCTTAAAAAACTTATTAATTATAACAAAATTAATTTAATAAATAATAGAATTTCATATTAACCAATTAAATTCATTTATGTCTTCAAAACTTTAAATTATATTTATTTTAACATTTATAATACTAATTATTTGATTCTTTCATTAATAAGGAAAATACTGCATCATTATTGTGTCATAAATATATTTAATTATTCAATGTATAAAAATTATAAATAAAATAAAATCATGTAGGAAATATTTTAAGAATTATAATGAATTTTTATTTTTGAAACTATAACATATATAACCCTATGAAAAAATTGTTTTTCTAAAAGATATATGCTTAAGTCATTTTTGAATTTTCTTTACCTTTATTAATATAAAGTGTCATTATCACTTACAAGTGGATCCATGGGGTCCCAAAATCGACCCAAATATTTCCATGGTCGGACATGTATCGACCAAATGATGTTATAACACATTATAAAGTAATTTAATATTATTATAATATTATATTTTTCCCTTATTTACCGGATTTACCCTATAACCATGGTAAATAAAATAAATACCGAAGTAATTATTCAAAATGTCTAAAAATTAGATTTACCTATTTTTAAAATTTTGGAATCCTTATTCCAAATCTGGAATCCATTTTTCCAAATTGAAAACATATAAGTGGTAGAAATTAATTTAAAATTAATTATCGCTGTCAAAACAAAAAGCATGTTTTTAAGAAACAATAACTATCAAAAGATTGACACTTGATTATGTCCGGTTTAAATGTAAATTTATGTCCAATGACCAAAACTGGATTAAATGGTTAAAATATATTCTAAATATACATTAAAACCACTAAAATTTATAATTTATCACTATTAATTATTTTCATTAAAAAAATATTTATAATTAAAATTTAGTAATTTTCATTATTCATCAAAAATATACAAGTTATCCGAAAAGTACCAACAAATCACCCTAAGATAATTTCGATATTCCGAATCCAAAAATGAAGTCCATTTTTAATGATAAAATGTATAAATTCTAAAAAATTGGGTATTACTATTCATAACGGCTAGTTTGATTAGTTGTGGTGTGTGTTAGAACTCGAAGTTGCGTACAACACACGCTACTGCATTATTCAAAGAGAAGAGTATCGTGGAAGCTTGGGGTGTTACAATAATAATATTTATAATATCAAATATGATTCACTTATGGATTTATGTTACCCATTCATGTTTCAATTCCATGTTAAAGCAATGTTTTGAATAAAATGGCTCTATTTATCATAGGTTTTTTGACTTGTTATTCTTGATATTGTTACTTAGATCATGGATTAATTTCTTATAGAATGTAAAACATGATTTATATGTCATATATATTCAGTATATACATACATATAATAGATAGATAATTTAAATGGAATACACCATTCATGGAGATAGTAGGTCGTACATACGCATGAACATTGTTTCTGTTACCTTATTGTATTGAATAAAAGAAATTAAATGACATATATATATATATATAAAGCTAGTAGAATTATTATTTCATATATTTAATTCTAATTTATTATTTAAACTGTATAATCATTCTTGAATATTCAATGTAGATAATGAATCTCATCACGTCGTGGAGACGGTAGACCGTACAAACATATGAGCGACTATATCATTTCATTAATGGTTAAATGGTATGGAATTGGATGGTTTGAAAATTATAAAAAATAACTATCAGGTTTTATTAAGTATTTAAACCCATTATACTCATCATTATACCCATCCAAATAAAGTAATTCTGAATAACAAATTACACCACAGTGTGGAGAAGGTAAGTCGTACATACGCACGCATGGTGATATTGTTATTCGTATGATAGATAAAATGAGTTATAATGGTGTCCCATAAATATAATAACATCTCATAATTTAGAATAAACTAGATTTATTACTTTATTATGATAACATCTTAAGAATTTGAATTGGTAGAAGAAAATAAATTTAAAATTTGTGATAAAACAATTACCTCTTTTTTGAGTATCTCTGTTTGATTTGCAAAAAAGGTCTCCCTAGGTTGGTTTTCAACCAAAAGAGTGGACTCTAAGTAGAATGGATGGATTTTTGGGAGCATATTTTAGCACATTTTGAATGAGACAAAGGTATTTAAAGGTTTTATTAAGTGGGTAGACACGGTGTAATTTTATAAGAGGGAGGAGGGGCACATTAGGAAAGTCGTGAAATATTAATTTATTATGAATTTAGATTTCATTTATAATGGTCACAAACTCATTTATATTGAAGATAAGATGTTTATGGGTATAAATACTCTAATCCAATAAAATTTAGTTATGTTTGTATTTTATTTTAAACCATATCATTTTTATTTATCCTTGTTTAATCTCTTTAATTTTATTTGTGGTCATATAATTTTAAATATTAAATGGTCATAAATATTTACTTATGTGTTTTAATTATTTTTAATTCGACAATTTTGGAAATTTTAGATCATATAATTTTCACAAGTTATTTTTTAATATTTTTTTTATTTTTAAATAATTTAATAATATGTTGTCTTTATAAAATTTCTATAGTGTATATTTTGACACTATTCATTAATTTGACTATAAATAAAATCCACACAGAATATAAAATCAAACCAAAATATTTAATACCCTAATAAAATTTCATATTCACTTATAATGTGGATCACATTAATTAGTTCATATTATATTTTTTTAGTATTTTGAAAACTATTTATTTCATACTTTTAATAATAAAATAATTTCAACATCAATATTGTGTCATCATTAATCGTAATTATTTAATCTCAAAAAATTGTATATAAATTCATATAAAGTAGGTAATTTTATTAGAATTATGGATAATATTTATGTTATAATTTTTATCATGTTTATACTTGTATTAAAATTATTAATCTTATTAGAGATAAGAGAGTGACATGTTGTCCTTTTGTTTTGTTTTAATTATAATTACATCACTGTCACGGACAAAAGTCCACTATATGAATCAATTCCAAATAATAGGTGATATTGGTCAATGTTAATTCATCCAATTGTATTCTTTATGGTGTTAGGGTAATTTTATTATCTTTATCATATTGTTCTTTACCCTAATTTACCTGATATACCTTAAACTAGGGATAATAAAAAATTTCGTAGTCACTATTCATAATAAAAAAATAAAAGTGACATATTAACATATTTTGAAACAAATAATTAAAAATATCAAATCCATTTTTCAATATAAAAATCAAAGAAGATTCATTAATTAATTTAAAATTAATTCTCGTACCCAAAACCATATAGCGAGTTTTAAGAAGTAAAAACTTTCAAAAGATTTACATTTTTTATGTCCATTTTAAATGTTAATGTACTTTCAATGACAAACATTGAATTGAAATATAAGAACTGAATCAAAATACACATTAAAAAAATATAAAAATATAATCTAACTGTATAAATAAATAAGATGAAAATGCAATTTTGAATCAAAATGCAGCATTTTTCACTATTCATTACAATATGAAATTTATCAGAAAAATACCAAAACATCAATCTAAGGAAATTTTAATATCCAGAATCCAAAAAAGACATTTATTTTTTCATATAAAATATATAAAAGTGATAAAAAAATAGATTTAAAATTAGTAATCAATTAAAAGGAAACCAAACTACATTATTTTAAAAATTATTCTTTTATACAAAAAAACAAATTTTTCAGTAAGATGGTATTTATTTTTAAAAGAATTATACTATAAAATTTATTATATAAGTGTTAATTTTATATAAAATTAATGATGGGGTAAATACTACTCATATCTTCTAGTTTATATTCCATTAAATAATAACATTTTAATAATACATCATTGTTTATTGAAACTCAGTATTGGGAACAACGCAAGATATCGAAGAAGGTCAGTCTTATATGTAATGCTATACAAGTCAGTGTTTCATTTTGTACAAGCTTCCTTTGTTGTTTTATATAAAATAAACAAAACATAGTTCTTTTATATATTGAACAAACTCTATACTTAATGTTTCGTGAAATGAAATATGTCAAAGAACTTGAAATTCTGTGTAACACAAGTCCAATATAGTCTTACTTATAATGCAAGCTAATACAGTGTTTCATATAGTGAAATATAATCCTAGATTAGCATATAACACATGAAATCAATGAATTTTGAAAGAATCTATCACATAAAATCTCACGGTTTTACACTAAACCCCTCTTAAAATTAATTTCATCCTTGAAATTCTTCAGGGTTATAAAAGGATTACTACTTGAATGTTTTTTTTCATGGAAACCCACTTTGTAAAAATGGTATACTAAAACTCCATTTTAAAAATGAATTTTATGAGCATAATGTATACCAAAAGTAACTCATCACTTTGTTTCCACATAGGATAACATAGGTGGGGAGTGAAAACATGGATATGGAAGAGAAAAATCTAACCATTAAATTCTGATGGATTGTGATAGAGAAGAAGTTTTGGAGAAAGTTACCAACAAGAATTCCATAAATCTATTATGATTTAAGAAACCATATTATTAATTGTATAAGAAGGTACTAAGATAAAATTTTTCATTTTCAATATCTTTTCCCTAAAGTTTAGTAAGTTTTCATGAGAATAAATACATACTTGATTTTGGTACAATATCACCATTGTCATGCCTTGAACAATATACACATCATCTCTTATTTAAATAAATGAAGTTTAATTTTTTATTCTTGACGTGTTAGTACGTCATGCTAGTAAAGAGTATAAAATATTCATAAGTCCACATATTGTGAAATAATACATTAATCCAGAAAACATTAAATGGAATATAACTTATACAATCCATAAATGGATAACATTAAATTCCTTCCAAAAACAAAAAATATAAATCTTTTTTAAGAGGTTAACTAAATGTGTTAAACATTTATCTCTCATATTCCATTAGGGAGTTCATTATTCTCACATTCCAAACATGGGAAAACCTGAATCATGTATTCTCTTGAAACATGGTAATTACATGAACTATGGTAGAACCTTAGTTAAAACATGGATTTTGTCAAAATTTACTTTATACACACAACAAAAACACCAAAAAATTTATATACTCAAATCATGAAGTCACATTGTCCTTATATCTGTCATGAGGTCATTCAGACTATCAAACATCTCTTTATATATTTATCCCTTCATTAGGTTCATATCATATGCTTTCCAAAAATATTTCAATCATCTTTTTGGATTAGAGGTACCATATACTTATGGAAAACAACAATGGTATGATAAAAAGATATTACAATATTCCATAATACTAAAAAATAGATTCAACATCACTATTTTGGAATTCCATTACATAAACACTTAATCATTCCACCACTTCGTTGTCATACTCGACATCGCTAATAGTGATCATATGTGATTTTCCTTTTTATTGGGACTTAATTGGTTTTTTACGTCAATAATAATCCATAACCCTTGGATTAGGTCATTGGATGGAATAACTCCCCATTTCATTACACATGTTTCATTGAGGTATGGGTGGTGCATTCTCTATAGTATTTTCTCTATTCACATCATTAGAAATATTTTTCCCATTACATCAGCACCCAACTGTTCCATAACCTTTTTTCCATACATAAAATATTTAATGGTCCCTTTAAGACAATATCCACCATGCTTCCTTCCCTTCTTTGAACATATGCAAACATTCGTCTTCTGTACTCCATTATTTGGAGATTTTCCCTTCAACATTTTCTTCTGTTTCTTGTGAAAACCATGAGATCGATACATAACACTAACTTCCATTTTTATCTTTATATCAGAAAAAAAATATATTCATACCTACTAAAGTCTATTATATCTAATTCCCTTCAAATACTTGGTTTTAATCCACTAAAAATCGATCAACATTACTTTCATGTTGGATGATAAAATGAGAAATATACCTTGCATGTCTTGTAAAATATTCCTTGAATATACCAACATATTCATCATCCTCTTGATTGGGATCAAGAGAATAATTTTTACATCTTAGTTCAAATAACATGAGGATGTAATTATTGAAAAATATGTTCTTGAACTCATCCAATTCCATGGATTCAATTTCATCTTGCTACCCTGTATTATTGATTAGAGTCGACAACGAGGCTTCTTCACCTTCTAAACGATAAATAGCCAAAATTAATTTTCATGTTCCCAATATTAAAGGATATAAAATATATTTTCAATGGTACTGATCCATTATTAAGAAACAAGTGGATCAGAATACCCACATAATGAAGGTGGACATTTTCTCATGATGTACTCAATAGAATTTTGTTCCCTTCTTTGCTCATTTGAGAGTCCATAATGATTCATAGATTTTGTATGTATATTAATAAGAATCTTCATTAAATATCCCATAAAATTTGGTTATTCATGAGGAAAATAAATTAATTTCATAGTGGATTTAATATTAATATGATTTCTTCATGTTCGAGCCATTGTAAAAATCCAAAAAAGTATAGTGTGAGAGTCAAAACTTAAACATGGAAAACAACCTAATAAATGGGTAGTACTTTCAATTTATAACAACTTAGGTTTAATCCTATGGTATTAATGATCATTACCATAATTATAGGACTCTAACCTCTAATTATAATTACCCTTAGGTACATCCCTAGAACTTTCCTCAGAAATATCTATAGAGATCTCACTAATTTTTTCACATTCTAGTTTCCAAGGGTTAACTAAACATTAATTATGACACAAATTTTAATGACCCAAACTTGACATAAATGGGAATTAAATTTATTTTGTATGAATAAATAATAAATTACACAAATATATTCCCATATACCGTATTATTTAAGTTTATTTGGAAACTTATAACATAATCTTCTAACTTGGTGAAAGATCTTTAAAATGTACCATAAAGAACTTCCCATTTTTTTCCTAACTAAATCAATTACTTATATATAAGGTAAAATAAAACATAAAGAGGGTGAGATCAAATTCTCAGTATGAGTAAACATGGAAAATATAAAACAAACTATAAACCTAAGAATGTAAGAACAAAAACAAAATGTTTAATTATCAAAATATTGAGTCATCAAATAAATATTTGCAGTACGTAAGTTATAGATCATAAAGGAAAATTAAACATGATAAAATAACATTGACATAATACATTTAATTGTGGAAAATAGTAATAACATAATATTATTTCCATTTTATCCAAGGCATTTCTCCCAATACCATCATAGTGTAAAGTGTCCATTACTGAACCTGGTTTTCTTGCAATTCCAGCCAGGTATCACCGAACCAAATTTACCTGTTATTCCAGCCTTGTATTACTAAATTTTATTTACTTTTCATTCCATTAATATATGTCTCATGAGATATAAATCATTACACAATTTTCTGGAGGGAGATACAGGTCCCACTCATCTCATAATTAAATCATTCTTACATGTTCCAGAAAAACATAAATCATTCATCATAACATAACCAATGAAAAAAATGGGATTATTAAACATCATTACATCATAACCTAACCCATATAAAATATCATTCCATCCTTACCAAAATCAAATCATATTAATAATTGGGAAATAAATATAACCCAATTTAGAATTTTCATCTCAGATTTAAAATTATTTTGATGAAACACATGAACTTAATTCTTGGGGAAAATATCCTTTCTTCATCAAAAAAGTTTTCTTTTCTCCAAATTCAATGAACTTTTTTAAGAAAATAATTTATTTGAAAATAAATATGAAATATTTTAGGGTAATATTCATGTAAATAAGGTGTTAGGGAACCATAAAAAATCCATTCATGCCTTATAAGTTAAAAAAACATGTTCCTCATACATTTTCTGGAAAAGTCAGAAATTACATTGTATGGTAAACAAAAGTATGATTCTTTCCATACCATGTAGTAAAAGTGAAAAATGTGTACAAATGACTTTAAAAATACATAGATAAATATTAAACATTTTATGCAAACATTTTAAGAAATCATGGACATGGATGATAAATATATCCCTAGTAAATACTTATATATAAACAATCTCAGACAAAAATGTGATTTCAAAATTAACCCTTACCTTAGGTATGATATGATTCATATGTATCAAAAACTCATTTATAGTGGATTTAAACATATTATTAACTTTATATAGATCCAAAATAATATTTATGATATCAAATATTATTCACTTATGACTTTATATTACCCATTCATTTATCAATTCCATGTTAAAGCAATGTTTTGGGTAATAATCGTCTTATTTATCGTACGTGTCTTGACTTGTTATTTTTTATATTATTTCATATAATATTATTTACTTGATTTTAAAATGTAAAACATGGTATATATCATATATATTGACTATATAAATATATATAATAGATAGATAAATTAATTTAAATACACCGTTCCGGGAGACGGTAGGTCGTACGGTTGCATGAATGTTGTTCCCATTTACTTATTGAATTGAATGGATAAAAGTAAACGACATATATATAGATATATATCCTATAAAATTATTATGTCTTATATTTAATTATTATTTACTATATATACTTTAAAATCATTCTTCAATGGTTAACATGGAGATTAATCTCATCGTGCGTGGAGACGGTAGGCCGTTCATATGCACAAGTGACGATATCATTCACTTAATGGTTAAATGGTATGGAATTGGATGGTAAATTAATTATAAAAAACAATTATCAAGTTATATTCATTATTTAAATACATCATAATCAACATTATACACAGCCAAATTAAGTATTTTTTAATAAAAAATAACACCATAGTGTGGAGACAGTAAGTCACATGTAAGCACACATGGTTCTATTTTTATTCTTAGGATGGATAAAAGGAGGTATAAGGTTGTCCCATAATTTTAATTTCATCACATAATGTATTAGATATAGTATTTATTACTTTCGTATGAAAAAAATATAATAATTGGAAGCAGAAGGAGAGAAGAATTTTGAAATAGGTGATTAAACAATGACCTCTTTTTTCGAGTATATCCTTTTGATTTGTACAAAAGGTCTTCCTAGTATGGCTTTATACATGAATTGTTTCCTCTAGGATGAATGGTGTGATGTTTAGAGCTTATTTCATTAGAGTTTTATGAGCCCAATTTCGTTAATAGTGTGTGCACATGGGTAGAGGTGGTGGCCTTTTATAGGAGGGAGTAAGTGTAATTTCATAAAGTCTTGAAGTATTAATATAATATAAATTTATCCTTGGTTTATAATGGTCCCAAACTCATTTATTTTGAATAAAAGATGAATATGTGTCTAAATCCTCTCAACCAATAATAATTAGACATGTTTTGATTTTATTTTGAACCCTATCATTTTGATTTATCCTTATTTAATCTATTTAATTTTATCTATGGTCATATAATTATAAATATTAAATGGTTATAAATATATACTTAGGTGTTTTAAATTTTTTATAAATGGATACATTAAGTAATTTGTGACCATATGATTTTCAAAAGTAATTTTAAATTATATTTTTGGTTTTTAAATAATTTAATAATATGTTATTTTTATAAAATATACGCTCTGTCAATTTTGACACTCTTAATTTATTTGACTTTAAATAATATCTAAAAAGAAGATAAATTTTAAAAAAATATTTATTAAACTCTTTAAATATAATAATCACATATAAGATTAGTGTAGAACATTAATTAGTATATATTATATTTTTTTAGTTTTTTAATACCTTTTATTAGATATTTTGATTAATAAAATAATTTCTATATCACTATTGAGTCATCGTTAATGGTAATTATTTAATCAATAGAAATTATAAATAAATTCATATGATGTAGATAATTTTACTATATTTCCCAATTCTATTTATGTTTTATGATTATTCATTTTTATCACTATATTAAAATTATTATACTTATAATAGATAAGAGAGTGACATGTTTTCAGTTTCTTTTTTTTAATTATAATTACATCACTTTCATGGGAAAAAGTTTATGAAATGAATATATTCAAAACCTCAGGTTATATTGGTTTACTTTAATTCATCCAATATGATTTTGGATGGTGAGGGCAATTTTATTTTCTTTATCATATTGTTTGTTACTCTAACCTACCTGATTTACCTTTAACTATAATAAATAATAATTACAGTAGTTACAATTCATAATATCCAAAATAATAAATGTATCCTATTTAAAATCCTTGGACCCACTAATTCCAAATACGGAATTAAATTTTCACAATTCAAAACACATAATTTTCCAAAATTATTTTAAAATTAATTCCAATTGTCAAAACCAGAAAGCAGGTTTTTAAGAATTAAAAACTATCAAAAGATTGACATGTGTTTACACCCATTTTAAATGTGAAATAAATTCCAATGACCAACATGGGATTAACTGATAAAATTATAATAAAATTACACTTTATACCCAATTAAAAATATAATCTAACTATATATTTAAGTTAGATTAAAATTTTATTTTGAATAAAAATGCAGTATTTTTTCACTATTCATTATAATATGAAATTTATCTTAAAAATTCAAAAAATTAAACCAAAGTAAATTTTGATGTCCAACATCCAAATAAGACTTTAATTTTGTCGAATAGAATATTTAAAATTTTTTAAAACTATATTTAAAATTTCTACGCCATCAAAAGGTGGAAATTGCATTTTTTTAAAAAGCTAATTCTTTTATCAGAAAAATAGAATTTTTTATTTATATAATGTTCTATAAAATAAATTAGTTGAATGTTGATGTTATATAAAATTAAAAATGTGGTCAATAATATTCATAACTGATAGTTAATATTCTATAAAATAATAGTATTTTAATAATATATTATTGTTTATTGAAACTGAGTATTGTGTACAACACAAGCTATTGAGGAAGGTCTATCTTACGTGTAATGAAATCCAAGTAAATATTTCATTTAGTTCAAAATTATTTTTGTGTTCCATACAAACTAATCCAAACATATTCCTTTTATACATTGAGAAAAATCGATACTCAGTGTAGCATGAACCGATTTCTATCAAAAGAACTTGAAATTATGTGTAGCACAAGCCAAGAATGGTGTTTCATATAATTCAAGCTAATATGGTGTTTATTATAGATCAAGATAATATTATTAGATTGCACAACACCAAACATTAATGAAATTAAAAATAATCTATCTCATAAAATCTCAAGGTGTTACATTATGAAATTGTGATACGTATGATATTAGGATGCATGTGGTTTTGTGATATCCGTGTGTGGGAAATGGACTGATTCTTAAAAATCACATAGGTGATTTATTGATATAAGTATGTGGGACATGGAATAATGCTTCAAAAAGATCGAGTGAAAAATGGGTTTTGGAACACATACAGATGCTTCAAATACCCACGGGTTTCCAATTGATGTCGTTCTAGGATCAAAATGTTGGAATTAGACTATGGTTCCAATTGGATATAATATGAATTGAATTGATAGGATAAATTGTAACCACATTATTGTTATATGTGATATCCAATGGGAATAGTTCAAACACTAGAACATGCTGATTTAGGTATTGTTGATGTGGGTGTCCTTGGGAATCCAAGAGTTTTTGTGGTTAAATAAATAATAATTGTATATTTAAACCATTTACCATATTGATTTTACTTTATTCATTATAAAACATATACGCTGTTATTGACTATATTTTGTTTAACTCCCTTGGTGGTGGTCTACTAAGTTTTACTCACACCCTAGTCGGGCTTCCTGAGTGGTACACAAATAGACATTATGTTTTTATGACCAGATGAGTGAAATATTACTATATTAGATGGATGAGTTGGGATGAAACATGGATGTGGGAACTAGAAAAGGTGTCAGGACCCACTTTGGGGTGTCATTGTGTATTTATATTGGTTTTTCATTTGACACGTGACCCCTACATAGCATTACATATCTACAATTTTGGTTTGTATATTGTATTCTCATTTTTTATCAGGTGATTTGGGTATTGTCTTATTTATGGGTATTCTGTTCGTTTTGGTTTATTTAATTACATTGTCGTCCTACTTTTTTAAAAATGCTATAGTATCCCCATGATCAATTTTAGACCCTTTCTACTAGTTAGTAGATACTGGCATATGGGGATGCATGCTATTGGTCATGTGACTAGCTGAATTGGGGCACTACTGCGTCGCACTCAGGTTGGGACGTTGCACACACATATATAAATTCATAAAATTATACTTATAGATTAATATATTTTTACACATAAACACCGATTAGTATATATATATACACACACATTAATATTCTCACTTTGAGATATATATATATAACCCTATATATATAATATCTGTATACAATTTTATAGTTTTTTTGTACATATAATTTTTATATAAATACTTATATATATGTATATAACTCACTAAAAATGAATTAGCCACATTTATAAATTATATATAAATTAATATGTTAATATAAATATATTTATATGTATATAATTATTTTTATATATTAATATAAAAATTAATATAAGTATATAAATATGTTTCTATATTTATATTAACTTATATGTGTGTATATGTAACCTCCCCTGATAGGACACTCTCTCATGTGGCCAAATTAGGATGGTTATTGGACCTAAAGTGTGCCACCATAAATTCCAAAGGCTACCAAATAGTAGAAGAGGTGTGATGTGAATAGTGGGGAGACTATAACCCCTGATAAAAAGTTAAGATGTTGTTTTTTTAAATGGTGATACCTTGGTCAAAAAGACTAAGGTATGTTTATTGGAAAAAAAATATAAGGTTAGAAAAGTTGAAATGGGGGAGTTTTATTTCAATATTTTTCAAAGAAATAAGTCACATTAGAGAAAGTTCATCTAACCAAATGATTTCTCTGATGAGTCATTTGTTGTAAATCTCATCCACCACCGAGATTTCCTCTCAAAAATCACGGGTAATGATATGGTTGAGTCCTGATAAAAAAATAAATCCATCTATCCATCTAGTTGTGTGGGTCCTTGAAAGATTAGTCACACCATTCCGAACCACTTGCCAAATTTTTTTAGATTTTCATTCATGACATTTGTTGTTCCATAATATTTTCCTTGAAAAAGATATCTTAGTGATAATGTTAAACATTTTGGTTTCCAATGTTGTTTCAATGCCATAGGTTCTATGACAACATACAAGAATTTGTTCATTAGGGTTCCTAGAGAGAAATCTATATATACAGATCCATCACTAGAATGAAATGGGTTTCCTTCTGAGACACCATAAATGTTTAATTTTATCCATCCTTGAAGTAGGGATTTACAAAATACCTCAATGTTACCACTAGGGTTAGTTTTTTTCCATAAAAACTCAGTCGATGCAAAAGAGAATATCCCAGATGGAGTTGTGTTAGGTGTCATTCTATAGTGATAAAGCCTCTATGATAGTAGTGTGTATTTTTACCCTTGATGTATGAAGTTTTAAATAAACATTATTGTAAATGAAATAATTTCTAGCATACCAGATAACTTTCATGAGATCTTCCATTGCAGCGACGAACAGATTCTGTAGCAATGGTGAAATGTCGATAGCTGTACATTGTTGGACATGATTCTAGATATAATGAACCTATAGCCTCTTTATGTCAAAAATATCATAGATATACATCCATAGTGTAGAAAAATTATCACAACACAAAAAATGGTGGTCAACATCTTCTTTGTGCTCGTTTAAAAAACGACATTTCAAACATAATAGAATGCCAAATTATTGTAGAAATGTATCAGCAACAATTTGATTATGATAAATCCTCTAATAGAGTTACAATTTAGTGCAAACAAAAAAATGTTAATAACTACAAGAGTAATGTTAAATATTTGAAATAGTACAACATACAAATCAGAAGTAAAAGGAGGAACTAATAAACCAAGTAATAGTGTATCATGTAATGATAAGTTGAAATGTATATAAATTTCAAACTATAATAAATACAAAAAAATGATAGGGTGAAAAAAATAACACAAAATAATTCAATCCCAAACCCATGTTGGTCCCATCTCCAAACACCATCCAATTTAGCAAGAAATAATCAACAAAATGTCCCTTGGCCTTTTCCAAACGTGCATCCATGTCATATTTGTAGGTACTAAATTCCATCCCGAATTTGGTGTGAGTAAAATTTAGTACGTTGACACCACCATGTCTAAAAACAATTTTATAATAAGTGCATGAAATAAATTGATTAATAGGTGTATTAATTAATCAACATAATATAATAAAAAAATCAACCTGCTTCAGCGTCATGATAGAATATCTATGAGCATGCAGCAAAACCATACCAATCATAACCACAAACCAATCCATAATAACATAATTAGGAAAATAAATATGTAAAATCATTTCAACATCCCTTGCATAGCACTTTATATAATCATTTTAGGATCCTAGGATGAGCCCACTAAAGAATCATTACAACATGAAACTGTGCCACACCCTCTATATAAGAATTACAACATGAAACATGGTCACACCTGCTGTAGAATAATTACAACATGATATTGGGACACTCATGGTGTAAAATATTTATTTAATAAAATTGGGACAAACCCATTATATAATAATTATTTCATGAATCACAATGGATTTCATAAACATAAGGATATCACAATATCATATCATAATACTTGATGGTTGTTTCGTTTTGGTCTTCGGCCTCGAAACGCCCAACGGCTCCATATCCACTGATCGATGGACCTGCTTTCCAAAGGAAGGCGTTCACCGGATGGTCTAACCAGTGACCCTTAAGAACTAAAATTGTTCGAGAAGATGGGAAGTCGGGCTCGTCAGACCCTTTTTGGGGGGAATTATTGCCGGTTCCAGGACTCTCTTATAGATTTAATACATATTCATATGTTTGCGAATATTTGGTCTATAACCAAACATAGTATCCACAGATTTAACCTTGGTGGGAAATGGTCAACTGGACGAAGGGGTTCGGAATAATTTATGCCCGAGGTTTACCATCCCTCGTTGGATTAATGGCCTCGAAGAGTCGGAACACGCTTCAGGCGGCACTATGAGCGGTGTGGTGAACCAATGTGAGTACAGTCGGATCAACCGGTTGTCGGGCTTGAACCTCAGGGAGGATTCCTATGTACCCTACCCAGAGGACCGGGATCAAAGTCCACGTAGTTCGAATGGAGAGAGTCGGAGAACTAACGTGAAGGTGGACCCGGGGGTCTATTGGTGGTCGGTCTTGAACCTCTTGGAGGCTTCCTACGTACCCTGCCAAGGGGGCAGGGATCAAAGTCCACGTAGTTTGCATTGTCTTGGGACTTACACTCTAAGGCAGCTCAGAATAATGGATTGGGAATTACACTCTGAGGAGGCCCATAAGAGGATGTCATGGTCTATGTTTACTCTAAGTCCACGTGAGTCATGCTCGGTGTGAGAAACAAGAGGTAGCAGGGACCAGAGGATCACGTCGTGAGAGGTGCGTTCGTGAGAAGTGGAGTGGGGATTACGCATGAGGGCGGCCCAAGAGGTTGGGGCTTACTCTTAGATGGATGCCCTGTGGCGATGGATTGGGGCTTACACTATGAGGAGACCCAAAAGGTCGGGGCTTACTCTGAGATGGACACCCGCGGTGTCTTCCTCATGGTTGTCCGTGAGGGAATCCCAACCCATTGGTGGGTTGAGGAATATAATGGGGGGCCAACGCCTATGCGCAAGTGCACAAGTGGGATAACGCCAAGGGCGTTGGAATCAGTCCGAACAAAGGGAGATGAAAAGTGTGAATCACATGCCCGACATTCGGAATGCAATGAGGGTGGCATGGCGATGGAGGATAACTGTTGACCATGTTCGAAACACAGCATCCATATCGCGTTAGCCTCAACTGGGGACAAACAAATGAGGGTCGACTACTGACCATGTTCGAAACACGAGAACTGACTCAAAGTGTTGTCAAAAGTCTTTCGGGGAGTTGGCCCAGGATGGTAGGTTAGCCGATGCGGCATAGGACAAGGACGTTATGGGGTCCCTTCGGACATTGAAGTGGGTTAAGATCCGAATTAAGGAAACACAATGTGTGAGGTGGAGTGATGGAATGTTTGAATAAATTCCAATGCTCTTGAAGTTATGACACTATAAACATGGCATGAGGCATCTCATGCTTGGAGCATAATGCATCTCTTGTCTGGAGAGAGAGGCATCCCATTGTTGAATGATAGGGAATGCTACAGTTTATAGTCATGTAGAGAGGACTGTTTCCATATAGTTTAACGTTATATTTATAGGACGAGGGCCATAAAGTTTAACGTCATGTTGTCAGGATGACTAGGTAGGAGATACCTAGAAATGGTTGGTGTGGGACTTACGCAAAGATGACCCTTTCTGGTTCAACCTAGCATAGGAGCTAGGGAATGCGGTTATAGGAGAGTCGTGAGGGGTACCTCAACTCATGGAATGTATAGGACATGTGTTGGGGCGCCACAAGGGTGCAATGGAAAATCCTGACATCCCTGCCTGAAAAGATTACGGTGCGACTGTCCATTTTTCATGGGGGACAGTTACGGTAGTGAAGGGACAGGCCTGGAGGGCCAGGACCGCAGCTCGGAACTGACCCCGAGCAGGGGGCAGGAGCGCAGCCCCCGTGGTATGGACCAACGAGTGCCTGGGGTTTTCTGCACGTGGCTGGCTGCGAAGGAGCTGGACGGGAAGGAGCTGGCCGCGAGGTGCCGGCCGCGAGGGACTGGCCGCAAGGGGCTAGCCGCATGTGGTTCGCGGTTTTGTTGTCCGCGAAGGGTGTCCGGGGAGGAGCTGGCTGCGGAGGAGATGGACATCTACGAAGGAGGCTATCCACGAAGGATGTTGTCCGCGAAGGATGTTGTCCACGGTGGAGATGGTCATCCACGAAGGGTGTCTGCAAAGGGGTTGGCGCTCATCCTACCTCGTGCCCGTGGAGGGGTTCCGCCTCCATTTCGCGAAACGCATTGGTCCGCGGAAGGAGTGGCTGCTAAGGGCTGGCCGCGAAGGAGCCGACAGCATGTGGTTCACAGTTTGGTTTCTCCTCTCCACAGAAGAGTGCATCCACAGACGACATGTGGTCCGCGGATGGTCGCGGACTGCTGGGAGCTATTTCTCCAGTCTCCCCACGGGTTTTCACCATTCCTTCCTCCATGAATTTTTGGTGCCCCTCGGTGAATATTTATAGTGTTTCGATGAGGAAATATTGATGGGATCAAGACATGTTTTGCAGAAGCCCATGAAGGAACCCTCGCACTAGCGAACGACTCGGTCAACATGGAGTTTTGGAACTGAGTTTTGCGGAATTTCTCCGCGGCCATGCACCTCTCCGCCTCTATTCCGTGATGGACATCGGTCCATGGCCGCATAGGCTCTCCGCCTCCATTTCGCGAGTTATGGCGTTCGTGACCGCATCCAACTTCCGCCACCGTTTTTCGAGTGACGACGCATGCAGCATGGGCCGGTTGGCGTGGTTTGCGGCGGTGGATCGGCCTGGCTTCACCGGCGGTCTTCCTGGTTCGCGCCTGCGTAGGTGCTCCACCCCCATTTCGCAAACAACAGCATCCGTGGGAAGGCGGTTTTCCGAACTGGCTGCATACTGTTGCTGGGAGCCGGTACACGGACCGGTTCGGGCCTTTTCCAAGTCTTGGGGTAATTTTATTTTCCCCTTGTGGAATTATCAGGAACCTACAATGGTTAATTCTACAAATTAAAATTTCTCTTTCAATTTAACATTCCTTTTTATATCAAATGACATTCAGTCATTTAAATAAACAATAATCCATTAAAAAAGTGATTCTATATCAATAAATCACATGGGTTCTCATATCATACTTAAAAAACATTAATCTATGTGCTAATTCATTTTTATTCAAGGGTCTGTTCACCCAACGAGTTGCCACAACCTAGCTTATGACACACCTCAATCCCAAGGGATCTAAAGAATAACCCAATCCATGATTTAGCATCATTAATCATTAACAAAATTAATGTTCACATTGATTATAATATTTCATATAATTAATAATTAAACATACCATGGGGTTAGGTTTAGACCACATACCTTATGTTGTGGATCAACACAATGCTTTCAACTAATACCGCTAATAAGAATGAAGGCATAAAAGAACACAATAATAAGCCTAGATCCCATGAGATCAAGATCATCACCCTATACAATCGCGGTCAA
Organism: Viscum album; assembly: GCA_963277665.1. Lineage (NCBI taxonomy): Eukaryota > Viridiplantae > Streptophyta > Magnoliopsida > Santalales > Viscaceae > Viscum > Viscum album. Next base: position 2,131,142,269 of record OY728119.1, read on the forward strand.
GAGATTAAACCTCTAAAATAGAGAACAATGAAAAATATGGGAAAACCTAAGCAAGAAAAATCTCCGGGGATTGATAACTTCATCGAGAATTTTAAAATGGAAGAAGGCATCGTGAAATCACTCAGAAATCACCCATCGATTGATAGATGAAGGTTTCATATGGAAAGAATGAAAAATAAAGCATACTAATTGACTTATAAACAATGAGGCTAAGAAATACACAAGATGTAAATGTATCACGTGACATGAAATTCTTGATTTATGGGTATTCCAAAATTTTCATCACCTTGGGTGAAATTGACAATGATAAATCATTTCTCAACTTGTAATATAGATTTAATACATATAACTAGCTCATTTTATGAACCTATTCACATCTAGTATTCCTGTCATGACATCTCACTGGTGATAGTTACATTCCATGTAATGAAATAACATGGTTTATAAATGTCATGTGGGAACATTTAAGCCCTTCCTCAATAGAAGAGATCGAGAAACCTCTAAATCCTTCTAAACTCATTGAAAACACTAATAATACCATTTAACATGTTTATACCCAAACTCCATTCATTCAAAAAAACTATACATCCCTAAACTATAGGACATTTTCCATAGAAAAGGATCTCCATCTTCGAATAAGACTCAACCAACAAGGTTTAAAGACAAATTAAAACCTAAATTATATTGGATTGATGAAAAACACAAAGAGGGACATACTTGAAAAAAGATGAGATCATTAAAACTCTACACCATATAACATCTCATCCATGAGATACTCCGATGATCACTATAGGATCTCCCCAAACAAGTCTATCCATAATGATCACATATTAGACACCCTCTCCCAGGACTCCCCATGAACATTCCCATGCTTCCACTACAATCAAACATGAAGTATGGTACTACCTGAGAGATACTTATCACTATTGTCCAACATCTATATTAGATGCTTTGTAAAGGATGAATCTAAAAAAATATTCTTATCCTAAATGTCTACCATGTGATAAGGGTAAGAATAATATTTTCAAATAACTAATATATGAAACACGCAGTGCATAGACCTATAGTGATGTAAAAGGGATTATCAATATGCCACTAGACCGACCCATTCCACAATCTTATATGCATTAAAAATATGGGTTCCAGATTTCCATAATTCATGATATGATGTTTCCTTAACCTAAGTTGAACTTGAAGGAAAACATCATGAACAACCTCAAACTATAGTGGTCATCTTAGATGGTTATTGTAATTTTTCATCCTATTCTATGGAGTCACCAATCACATCCTGATAAATTGAGAATTCCTAGATGTCTCTTCTAGAATACTAGGTCAAACATGAGTTAACTCACCTACCAATAACCAACAAAGAGGTGAAAAAAATGACCTACTATAAAAATAGTAAAAATGATCCACTTGGATTGATTCCTCGAATATTTTATTATTTAAAAATTCCAAAAGTTCCATATTCTTGTCCCATGAACCTTCAAAATCTAAAACACTAGCTTATTACATGTCCTTCAAAATCTGAATAGTCTACTGAGATTGACCATCAGTCTATGGATGATAAGTTGTTCTCAAAATAACATGTGATCCCAGATCATTTTAGAGACCCTTCTAGAACCCTAAAGTGAAATGAGGATCTCTATCATAAATGATACTCCTCAAAATAAAATTAAACTAAAATATCTCATGAATATAAAATCTATACAGATAATCAATAGTGAAGGTCTCCATTATAGGAAAGAAGGGGGAAACCTTCTTCATTCTATCCATGATCACCTGTAATTCAACATTATTATAGGTTTTACATGGTAATCCTATCAAAAAATCTATAGTTACATCATCTCATTTCCATTCTGGAATGAGAAGAGGTTGTAACAGCCTACTAGGCCTTTGATTTCTAGCCTTCACCTGCTGAAAGGTGAAACATCTCATAATGAATACCACTACATTTTTCTTCATTATAGGCAAACAAATACTATATACATAGATCTTGATTCATATTTATCAAACTAGGATGTATTTCCCATTTAAAATCATGAAACTCTCTTATCATATGATCACAAAAACACTTTGAAATCCACATTTGACCATTAAAATGAATAAAATTGTTGCTTTTAAGAGAATATCTTGATGTAGTCTCCCCATAATGTAGGTTGTCTATTAAAACTATTCCCTCTATATTAGATAAATACACTGTAGTAATCAAATCAAGAAACACATGTTTAACAGATGTCAAATTCATAGCTTCTCATTTCTGAGACTCCTAAACCTCAAGATTCATGTCTACAAATATTACCATCATCTTCCACTCATAGAAATTCTCCTACAATACCACATTCCACACTATCTAGCTCAAGGAATCAAAAATTATGTTTCCACTATTTGGTGTATAATCCAACTAGAATTCTAAATACTATAGATACTTGAACCACCTCATTTGCTGAATGTTTAGGTCTCACTAAGAAAAGATGTACCTAAGGCTATTCAAGTCCATGTAGAACACAAAAATCACACCCATAAGTAGTGTCTCTATTAAATCAGGGCATTTACCGCTACTGGTAAATCAAGATTGTGAGAAGGATAATTACTATCAGGCGATCTTTGTTTTCTGGAGGAATAAGAAACCACTAAATCTTCTTTTGTTAAAACGTTTATGAGTAAAACTCTAGATAAATCACAATACATGATATATGGGTTACCCAAAATAGGTTAACAGGGGATACATTTTGAGTTTAGACTTATCTTCCACTACTTAAAATCTCTCTCACAAGAATTTGTCCAATAAAACATCACATCTTTCTTGGTCATCCCAGAAATCGATGATTCCAAATAAGAGAATTCCTAAATATAATTCCCATAATAACCTACTAAAATAAAAAATCTATGAATCTTGAAGTCATTTTGGGTCCATACCCAGGATACCACAATTGTTACCATCTCCAAATCTATTGAGACTCCATCCTATGAAATGAAATGACCTATGAAGTGAACTTTACCAATCCAAAAACAATATTTGGTTAGCTTGGCATAAAGACAATGCAATTTCAAAGAAATCAAGACTTTTTCATCACATTGGGAATTATTATCTTCTGAATGAAAGTACACTAACATTTTTTAAAAACAATATCACAAAAAAATATTGAAAATTATGAGAAATATAATGCATCAAGGCTATATATACCCCTAGTGTGTTTTTTAAACCAAACGACATCACTATGAACTCATACAATCCATAAATACTCCAAAATGCTGTTTGAGGTATGTCAAATGGCCTCACCATCAACTAGTGGTATCATGATCTCAAGTAAGTTGTGGATAAGATATTGGAACCTCTTAGTTGATCGAAGATATCATCGATGCATGGATGTGGATACTGGTTCTTGAATTTTATCTAGTTCAATCTTTGATAATCTACACATAAGTGCAAAGTCCCATAATTCTTCTTGGATATGAGAATTAAAGAACCCCATGGAGATTTACAAGGTCATATAAAAAATTTAGCTTCTGGATCATCCAACTAAACTTTCAACTCCCAAATATCTAATAGTTTCATCCTCTAATGTAGAATGAAATCTCACTCTGCTACCAACACCAACTCGATCATGAAATAAATATCATACATTTTTGGTATGATATTAAACACATTAGGAGAGACATCCTCAAAAATTTATAACACTAGAGGAAAATAAATATCTCCACAAAAAACCATTATTTAGAGAAATACCCATTATTTGAGTTGTAAGATAATCTAATCTTCACTGAATTGGTCTAGCATGACTAACCTAAATATCTCACTCACCCTAGTGAAAATAGATTCACACTTCTAAAAACATAATGGTAAATCACTTCTGATAATAGTCGATATGTGCATGGAATAGAACCATCCAATAAATAACACAATTCAAATTGAATCCATTCATTTATAGCATGAAAAGTTCCCAAAATAAATAGTAACCATGAATTTCTAGAGAAAACTCCTTGGAGTGTATTCTATTCTCTGACCGCACTCCCAATGGTTTATTCATGGTCAAGACACCATCCAATATTTCAACAACTAAGCACAAACCATTCAAAAAAATAGATAAAAATTAATGTGATACTATAGTATAAAAAACAAATTAAGAGTTGATGATTCAAGAATCATTACATAGATAGTAGAAGGTCCTTCATCCACACTAGTTAGAGTATTTTTCATAAGATGAAGATGAAAATCCCCTCTACACTTTAGTCCATCCAAACTATGCTATACTATTCTCTCATCATTATAATTTCACTCCTATACAAGGGTACTGTATCCCCTAACTTGACCTAAATGTCCAGTGGAACTCCAGCTACCAGTCTGTTGAAGGGTAGTTCTATCTTTCCCATACTTTGGTACCTATAATGATTCCCTTCCACTTCTATGTTGTTGTATTCCCCTATAAAAAATATTTATGGGACCCAAAAAACTGCAAACATGGAACTCCAAAGTGGGGTATGGGCTCTTAGTCCACATGTGACCCAACATTCCACACTGATAGAACTATAACATAACACAATAATAAGATTTCTACCCACTACATTGACTTATATTTCATTTTTTGTCTTGGAAATTAAAAATTATAGTGTTGCTTCTTTACACAAGAAGAACAACTTCCAGTCCACCCAACTGAGACAAAATGTCTGCTTCTCAGGGCCTCTTTCAAATTCAAATATTCGATGAGTATATGATATATAACATTCTAAAATATAATCAAGAAAAATACATTCACCTATGGAATCATCTCATAATGAAACTGATATTTAAAATGTTTCACCCTAAAGATTTCATCGGTAGCTAAAGATGGTGAAAAGTACTGTATGTTTGTGGAACATCTAGTGTAGTCCATCACAGACATTCCATAATGTTTTAGATGGATAAACTCCCATTAGTTCTCATTCCTCAACATTTTTTGATATAAGTAGATAATAAACATCCCATTGATGTCCTTCTAGGATAAATCCTCTTACTTTCAGCTTATTAAAGAATATCACAACAATTTTTGGAAGGCCCATAAAGAATGTTTGTTGAAAGCCACACTCAATTATAAGTGGGGGTCTGAAGGTGATTAAAGATCATTTGGACTAACTCAATCTATATATCCACTACCTGGGGGGCCTCCATCCCATTTTATCATAGGTGTAAAATACATCTAAAACTCTCTCACTATCTTAGACATTGAAGGAATAATTAATACAATTCCCTTCCCTTGCAAATCCATCATAAAGTTGAATATCCATATGATCCTCATGATCTACAAGATTCTCCCACTCATATACTATAGGAAAATGTTTATTTCTACTCTGATGATTCTCAACTCAATGATAAAGATGATACATTTTCTCTATAATAAAATCACACTCCATAGGACACTAGAAAACTACATGGTCAGCCTTCAAAGGTGACAGCAACAGATAACCACTAGCTCATGGTCTCTCTAAACATGGATTATAATGATGTGATAATGACATAGCTATTTTTTCATTTCATTTATCAGACATATCAAGTGTCTCCTTTCATATCTCATATAGAAAAATATATCACATGAAATAAAAATGTCTATATCATGAACAATGATTGTCAATTTATATATATATGTTCCTATCATTATGCATGAAAAATAAACTAAGTCTATACCACTCCATCAGTATAAATATCAGTAAACAATAACATAACACAACATATAAATCACCCTTGGTGAAATAAAAACAATAATAGTAAGATGACATAAAAGAAAAATATCATCATTGGTTGTTCATACTTTTCCCCTTCGTGGGTTAACTACTCCCACGAACAAGTTAATTACCAATTCTTGAGAATCCTAGTCTCATTTCAGCCTTTCCCAAATTATAAAGAAAAAACAAAAAACCTATCCTATCCTTTGATACCTCAATGTAATGTCCATTGAATTAGTAATATCTCATATGGAAAAATTATATTGGTTATGAGACTTCAATGAAGCCTTCATATATTCCATAGTTTCTTGAATGATAGATGGAGTGTGATGTTTGTAGTGGGGAGACTATATCCTATGATATAGTGTTACAATGCAACAAAAATAAAAAATATAAATTTATATTATAGTCATGTAAAATAACATAAATAGTACAACATACCACTAGGAAGTAAAAGGAGGAACCAATAAACACAGTAATATTGAACCATGTAATGACTAGCTAAAATGATTAAAAAATTGAAAATATAAGAAATAAATATTGAAAACCCATCTGATAATAAATAACGAAAAATAACTCACTCGCAATCCCCATGTTAGTCCCATCTCCAAACTCTGGCCCATCTGTCATGAAACAATTAGAAACAAGTCCCCTTACCCATGTTCAAACCTACATCCATATATTATGATCGAGTACCAAACCATTTCTTGAATATTATGTGAGTAAAACATAGTAAGTTGACAGCACCATGTCTTAAAGAAACCTGTTTAATAATATGTGCATGAAATAAGAAATATACATGGGTATTAATTAATCAAATTAATATAAAATAATAATCAAAATAGTTTGACACCATGCTAGAATATCTCCAATCATGTAGCACAACTATATCAACCATAACCACAAACCATTGAATAATCACATAACTGGGAAAATACCACCGTATAAGCATTTTAGTATCCTAGGAATATCCCTCTATATAATAATTTTAGAATCCCTGATCAATCCCTCTATATAATCATTAAAACCTAAAATTGATCCCTCCCCTCTATATAAACATTATAGTATGAAACTGGGCCACATCATCTAGATATGAATTACAACATGAAACTAGGATGCACTCACTCTATACTCATTACAATATTAAACTAGGCCTAGCCACATATATAAGCATTAGAACATGAATCAAAGCACTTTTCATAACAATAAGGATATCACAATATCATATCGTAATCCCCAATGGTTAATTCTATAAATCCCTTTTTTTCATTCAATTGCTACTTCAATTTATATGAAATTATTTCTTGTCATTTAGATTAAAATTAATAAATTACCAATGTGATTGTATATTAAGAAATCACCATGGTTCTCATATCTTTTTAAACAAACATTAATCCATATTCCAATTCATTAGTATTTAAGAGTTCTCAGACCCAATGTGTAGCCACATTCTAGATCACAACACCATTATATCCAAAGTTATCCAAGGAATAATCCAATACATGATTTATCATCATTAATTATTAGATTAGTTAACACACATGTTGTGTTGGAGAAATAAAAATATTACATAAGCATAACAATTAGAAAGACCATTATGTTAGGTTTTGGACAACCAACCTTAAACTAATGGTAAACACAATTATTTCATCTAATAAAACCAAGAAGAAAAATGGTGCAAGAGATCACAAAATGAAACCTGTATATTATGATATCATGATTAACACCCAAAACAATCATAGTCAATAGATTAGACTACTACAATAGAGAGAGTCAAAAAGGGAAAAACTATGTGAAACAACTTATTGAGGATTTATTGCTTGATCGGGACGTCCATAATGGAAGAGGGCACTCTAAAGTTTCTTGAAAATCATCTAAGGCTTGAGAGAGGTAGGTTGTATACGGAATGAATGAAAAATAAAGCATACAGAACAGCATTTAACCACAAATCCAATGAAATACAATGAATATAAATGTTTTACATGATCTTCAATTGTCTATTTATTAGTATTCCAAAATTACCATTGCCTTAAGGAAAATTAACCCTACTCAAACAATACATGTTGTCTAATATAGATTCAATCTGTGTATCTAGTTAACATTATGAAACAGTTCACAACCAGAATTTCTTTCATGATATCTTCCTGGATATAGTTACACATCATTTAATGCATTTACACAATGTGTAAATGTCTTGTAGAGAGCTTTAAGACCTGGTTCCATAGAAGAACCCAAACCACATCCAAATCCTTCTAAAGTCACAAAAAAAATCATAATCCCATATAACATGGTTATACCTAGAATCCATAATTTTAGAAAAATTTAAATCCTTGAATTTTAAGAAATTTTCCCTTGAAAAATATATCCAACTCTAAATGAGACTCAACCAACAAGGTTTAAATAAAATGGAAACACCAAAAAATGATGTAAGATGAAAAATTAAATGAGGGACATACCGAAAAAAAAGGATAGATCTTAAATATATATATATATATATGTGTGTGTGTGGGTGTATAAATTAATATAAATATATATATAAATATATATACTAATATATATATATATTAATTTTTATATATGTGTAAATTAATATATATACATATATAAAATTTGTTAAAAAATTAATATATAGACACACATAAAAATTAATATATATATCGGTGTGTGTGTCTGTGTACATTATTATAAATATATTTATAAATTTATATGTTAATTAATATATTAACACACACATATTTATATTTATATTAATTTATTTATATATATATATATAAAAATATATGAATAAAAACATATTTATATTTATATACATATATAAACCCACCATGATCCTACATCGAGAGACCCAGATTTGAAATTGGATTGGGGTACTTCTGAGATACTGTAGTGGTTACTATAGCAGGTATTGTAGCAATATTATAGTAGTGTAACTATTCACCTTATATAGGGAATCAAGCCATAGAATTTGTCCTATAAGACTTAGGTATTTTCATTCATCAATAGCCTTTAAGCCACAGGGCCTCCAACTTCTCATCACTATAAGGCCTTTGGGACACTATTCCTCTAGGTCATCAAAAGTGGGTAATAGATGACATTTAAGAGACTAGTTGAATAGATTGGCGCAATAGCAAGATAGTACAATATAGCTTCTTACAGGAACTTCCAGGTGGGTGTCCTCAACAAGAGGGATGAGTTCTTTTAATCTTATCATCCAGTCATCTATCCCTATGGACTAACCAATAGGATAGAGGGGTGATATTCCATGTGGCTATCTACCCTTGGGACTGATCAAAGGATAACGAGAAACAATAAGGTGATACAATAAGGGAACTACACAAGCATCACTGGGAGAGAAACTTGAAAGAGAGAAGGGTGTGTGGGTACCTATCATCTAATCCACCTTCTACACCAACTATTTATGGGTTCTCTAACACACTATCTCACTCTAGTATGATGAAACATTTTCATGGTTGGGGTGATGCAACTTTCAGGCTGTGATCATGGTGTGATGACAATTGAATGTGGGGTGATGTAAGACTGGCCATAAGTATTGATGTAGACTACTCCCAGAGGTCCCTAGGTCCATGTATATGCATTCATGGTGCTGGGTGTTTGGGATTTCTATTATAGTAAAATAAGTATAGTGGGTACCTTTCCTTCTTTATGGGGAAAGATGAAACATGAACCATTGGGTTGACTGAGTGTGTGAGTTATTTGGTTTCTTATAATCCTCTATAATAATAATAATAATTTCTAAATATAGTCACACACATAGAAATGTGTGTGGGTCTGTATAAATTAATATAAAAATAGTTATCAATTTATATATATAATAATATATATATTTCTGTGTGTGTGTCTATATATATATGTATTAATATATATATATATATAAACTATTATATATTGATACACACACATGTAGAAATTAATATATTAATATATGTATATATATGAATAAATTATTTTAAATATGTTTATGAATTTATATATATACGTATAATTATTCATTTGTAATATAACTACGTATATATTCAAAAATTTAATAATTTATTTTTAATGAACATTTATTTAGTAATTATTAATTTATTTTAATTATCTTTTTGACCTATGTGTGTGTGTGTTTATATGCATGAATCTTTTTATATACATAAATATATCTATGTATGCATGTGTCTATCCATTTAAATATATTTATGTATATTTATATGTAACACCTTGATATTATAAATTACGATTATCATATTCGATAGTTAATATGACACGTTACTCCAAGATTCAAAAAAAAAATGTAACACCAAGAGAATTTTTGATATATTTATTTTTAAATAAATTCAATCTCTATGATAACTTCTAACGAACACACCACCGGGTTTGAATGAAACATGATACTCTATTAAAATATTAATATTTAAACATGATCAATATAACAAATCTGTTATGTTGTTGGATATGAATAGTAATTAGTAAATTACAAAATTTATATGGTTTCAAATTTTATAAAATAATATTAATGTATATTTATTGATTACAAAAATAAATTATCCATTAAAATAAAAATAAATGTTTTCTAAAAAACTATATTTTTCAAAAAGGTGGTTTTTTCTTTCTTTGCAAACATAATTTAAAATTTATTTTTATTGATTTTGAAAAAAAAATATTTGGAAAAATATATTTATCAATCCTAACCCCAGTAACCCACATTCGATGTCTAAATTATTACATTGGCATGAGATACAAGGAATTGCATCTCGATAGACTGAATAGTTTAATAGTCCTAGTAAAATTGATACACACATGATTCCTATAATTTAATTGAATACACAAATCACAATATAATTTATTTTTGAGAATAACATTATTCCATCTAGAATATCCATGTGTATCAGTCATAGTATGCTTCATGGATTCCTATGAAAGGAAACACAATTAGGATGAGCTCAAATGATTAGAAAGGGTTAGGTAAAATGGAAGCTATCATGAATCAATATTCATAATATATATATATATATATATATAAAGTTAAATAAATTAAAATAAATTACATTTAAATAACCTAATTATCATGATTAGATAGGGAATAATCAATATGGAATGAAAATAATTGAACACTTATTACATTTAAATAACATGACTATTAGGAATAGATAATACACAACCAATATAAAAAGGTAAATAATGGAACACACACACCATTTAAATAACATGAATATCAGGATTAGATAAGGCATAATCAGAATGGAAATATAAATAACTTAAAACACATTTCAGTTAATGAAGAACCGAGAATGAAATGCATCCATGAATAATATTGTAATGCACCAGAATTTTTAAATGATATTTTGTTTCCTAAATAAATGTGTGTTATATAATATATAATATTATACACATACTAAATAAAGAGAAACTAAATTAATTTATCTCATTAATAATGATCATTACATTAATCAGATATGAAACCAACAAAAATTAAAAACATTAAAACTGATCAAAAAATATAAAATAGAAAATCTAAAATGGAAAAATAAGGATCACCCGAATCTACTTGAATCATTTCTACCCAAAAAATGATATAGAGATAATATATAAATATAGTAAACCAAAAAAATTATTTTGGAAATGAATATATAACTTTTTAGAATTGCAACATATTTTGTGTGAAATATTTAAGTGGTATTTACATGTTATAAAGGGAAGTGTGACAACTAGGATTCGATAGTTATATGACTATTGGTCAAATATGAATGTTGTTTAATATAAACATTGGTCAGTTTTACCATTGGAGACTATACCCATGGGTAATAATTTTACCATAATTATTAGTGTTTATATGTGTAACGCAAAAGTATATATGATACAAAAAGGAAAATCAATGGCCTCAACTAGTAGATTCATTCTGTTTGAATGCCATATTTTAAAATTTGAGAGGGAGGTAGCTTTACAAAGGTTGTCCCTTAACCTATCCCAATCCGAGCTTCAACAAGTGATGATTGAATGAAATCTTCTATGATAGATTTTTATGTTGGTGGAAATTACCATTCAGTCCACATTAGCTGAGCCACCCCAAGAAACTACCACCATCTCACATATTACATTTGGGGTGTATGTAGATGTAATAATTGGTTCTGTGTACATGACTTAGTTACAAAATGTTTATTTTAATTTTTATAAATAAAATTCTTATTCCCTAAATTCCATTAAAGAATAAATTTTATTAATAAAATAAATTTATAATTTATAATAATTTGATAAATTTATATTCGGGACACAAATAAAAAAAATAGTATTTTTTTTGGAGAAGATAAAAAAATTCAATAAACATGTTATTCTGAATAATATTTTATTTAATAAAATTTTTTTTTAAATAATAATATTTAAATATAAATTTTAATATTATTTTACAATGTCCTAGGAAATTATTATAAGTGTCAAAGATATGTATGTGCCTTAAAAACTACAATTTCTAAATAAATAAGTATTTTAATATTTAAAAGTTAAAAATAAAATATTTAGAGAGTAATTATGATAAAATAAATATTATATTTGAAATCATAATGTCAAAAATAAATTATGGTGAATTTATGTGAATTTTCTAAAACACTTTATTTATTGGTTGATTGTAAAAATACAGTTTTGGGGTTTTAGTATGTTTTAAGAATTCATATTTATTTCATAATGATGTGATAATTAACTAACCACATTCCATGACAAAAAATATACAATTTTATTAATATTAATTATTTTAGTATATTTTAATCAATTTCTAAAACTATAAGTGACTTTACAATGTCTAAAATATAAAATTTGATTTTCAAAAACATTAAATCGTGGAATCATTACTTTTACATTGGAAAAGAAGTATTAAAAATAGTGTTCAGTTTTAGTGGATTAAAATTTCATAAAATTTGACCCAAATTTCCCAAGTAATGAGAAAACGCCACAGGTAATCCAATGTAGTTCCATTTTCCACAACCTTGATTTCCAAGACCTGTATTTGGAAATTATTAAAAAAAATCACCACTTTTTCTATAAATACCCTCTAATTTAACCATATTCCTTCACTAACAATCCACAATACACAATATTTTGGAGATTATTTATCCCAAGTAGTCCCCCTAAGGTGTGTTCAATCCCCCAAGGTTTCATTCTCTACATTTATGAAGGACTCTTCAAGGTAAGGAAAATCTCAACTTTTCTATCCATTCATGTTCCATTTTTATGTGCTATATCTTCAAATTAACAAAATTGGTTATTCTTATCCACATTATGTTATCCCATTACTATGATAATGTATTTTATAAATGTGTGATATTCTTTCTTCTTCATTTTACTATTCTAAAACCATGTCTTATACCCATCATGCTGTCGAATTTACTTCTAAAATTTCACTCTTTTACTTGAGAAATTACCATCAATTTTATTTTATTAATACCCAGAACCCTTACTATTACATGGTTATTCAACTAGTCTTAATAATGATTTATTAATTTTGGTATTTACATAAATTAAAGCAATATTTTCTTTTCATGGGTTAAAAATGATGTAATGATCATGTCTTTAATCACTTTTACATGCCATGATTTTGATAATAAATCAATTATTCATTCCCCACAGGTTATTAGTGAAATGATTTACTATGAGACATTTTTATCATATTCATTAATTCACATGAATGGTGCATCCTAATAACACTATAATGCATTGGGTAAAGAATTAAATCATTAGAGGTGACATGTTTTATGATACCTTGGTGAATAACATTTGTAATTTTCATTTTTATTAAAATCGGTGATAAGCATATGAATGTCTTACTTAAATGCTTTATCCACATTTCCATGTTATGAATTAAGTTATTAGTATTATATGAATCTTTTTAATTCCTTATTTTTTTTGTATGGTGTTCCTTTTGATATGTCACAGGATCACATTCTATATGTATCTCTTTCTTATTTCCTTACTTGGATCCATGCTAACTGATTTCCTTTGATGTATGTCCCCAGGATATAAGATGTAGTAAAATTAATGTAGGATAAACCCATTAATTTGTATTTAAAGTGGATTTAGGACAGTAATTTATTTTTTCATGTATGTTTTACCTTATTTCCAAGGAACTAAACATTAAAATATCCTATATTTGTACCGTGTGATGAAAAGTTATGTAATAAACAGGCAAGATTCCATAAATATCATTATAAAATATCATGGCTACTAATATCTAATTTTATAAGGAAGTAAGTTCTTAATTATGGGATTTTATGATCTTATAAACCATGATACATATACCTTCAAGAAACTAAAAAATACATCTAAAACTATATATAGAATCCCATTTAATTATGGCTTACTAATTTTTTGCATGAGAGCAATCGATGAATCGAGCGAATATATAATTATAGGTATCACCCATAACTACACATCCAAATCATTCCTCATATATTGAATAATCTATTTAATTCATGAATAATGTTCATTATCATTAAATATCCATATTGAATAAAGAGTCAATAAATATTAATTGAATAATTTATTTGGTTAAAATGATCAAAAAACATCCATAGAAAGAATAATTATGGTATAAATATAAAATATCTCAACTGTAGTATATATAAAATAATTTGTCATTGATGAATAGTAATATCATTAAATTATAGTTAAAAACATTCTGATGGAAAATTTCCTTTTAGTTTGGAAAAACACTTTTTTAAAACTAAAGGTTCAAAAAATTGAAAATAGTTTCCTTTAGAAATAAACTTTGAAACCTATAAAGGAATCCTTAAAACATTTAGTGGTTTTAGTGACAAGAAATTTAATTCATGTGGTTTATGTTAAAACATGGATTCCTTTCACGTTTTTGGAAAACTCCAAATGGGACTTGTTTTTAAAATGACATGAATATACCTTTCATTTATTTTAAAAGTGATCATGGGGAATAAAATTTAATAAATCATTTTTGAAAGTGTTAAAAAATTCAAAACAGTTTTATAAAATATATTTTCATTTAAAATATATTTTCAACCAAAGAGATAAATGAAGTTGGATTTACTTGAAAACAATTTCTCAATTATTTAAAGTACCATAGAGTGTATAAAGTGATATAATTACATAAAAATATCACAAAACACAAGAGGATAATAATATGAAATGTTTTTTTTATAAAATTTTCAAATAAGTATCTTCATTTGAAATTAAAAAAAATATCGATTAGAAATAGATTATGAAATAACCCTTATAACGATCACAATATTCATGTGAAAATTACCCTTTGAATTGATTATGTGAATCAAATTCAAATCAACATAAATAAAGTGTAAATTCACTAATATATAGTCATAATTCATTACAAACATAATATTTGAATATCAAATGAAATTAATAAGTAATATAACCATATGAATTGTAATTGAGTTATAAAATTATTTTCCACTTGGTATCTTTGAATTCCAGACCCCCTAAGAAAAATTATTTCAAATTGAAACATAAAATACCATGAATTATTAAGGAATCATGATATTAAATTTTAAATGGGTAGTATTTACACCATATATAATAAATTATGTTAACAACAAAAAAATATGCCTCAATTAAGGGAAATGGGGACAAAATTCCTTACCTCACATTTCCTTTTTATTATTAATTATTTAAAATCCATTATAGTGGTTTAAAAAAATATTAACATATAACAGAACCATATTCAAATTTATAATATCATATATGATCAATTTATGACATATTAGTTCCCATTTGTTAATAATATTTTAATATTTTCATTGTTATGTGTGTTAATTACCTTGTTTTCTCTTGCATTCTTTTTACGGAAAGTTCCAGTTATTCTGAATATTATATAGTTACATTATATATAGAATAATAATAATGAAATAATTATCTTATTTATACATAAAATATACTCTTAATACCAATCAATAAATATTATTATAAAAATAGTTTACATTACGATCATAGAGACGGTAGGACATACATTCACATTAGTAATGTTTCTATTTCTCAATGATCATTATAGAAAGTAGGTAAGTAATATTCAATTTTTCTTGAATGATATAAACACTATAAATTTGATATTTTTTTATTAAAATATATTTATATATAATCCATGTGTTGTGTTTATGAGAAGAGAGTCACATCCTTTGGTGAAGGTGGCAATCCACACGTACACGAATGGCGTTATCATCTTTCCATAAGTGAAAATGAAATAAAATGATATGTTATATTTTTATAGTGGTAGATATGTCATTAATATAATGTATATTTTATTTAGATCACATATATTCATTTATTTTAACTTTTTTCTCTCCATGTATAGTGTTATTGAAAAACGTATCACATCGTTTCGAGAGCCGATAGTCTACCGTACACATGAGCGGCGTAATAGTTTCCCCTATAGAAGGGAAGTTAAATAGGTATATATAATATAATGAACCCATTTTAATAATTATTTTGTAAAGATCATATATATACTTTATATACTTCATCATACACAACTAGGAGAGGGGGAAATGGATAACATAATGACATTGGTTCACGAGGCGATAGTCTTGTGTACACACAAATGATGATTTCGTAACCCATTTTATGGATGTAGAGATGGTTGTAGGTCATTTAATTAACATAAAAAATATCATTATATTTAAGTTCATTATTTTTTTATTTCAATATAGTTTAATAATAATTTAAGGTGGTGAAGGAAGAAATAAATTAAAAATGATCATTGAAGAACATTACATATTCTCTAGGTAACCTCCTTGTGTTAGCACAAAAAGCCTTCTAAGGTTGAATTTATGCCCAAAATAACGATTCAAGGATGATATTACAGTAGTTAGAAAGTCATTAGGGTATTTAATTTCTAGTAAAAAGGGTTTGAAGGTGTGAAAAGAGAAAAGAGGGGGTGGCCTTTTATATTGAGGGAGGGGTAGACTTGTAATTTTTTATAAGAATTAGTGTTCCCATGTTTTTCGAATGTCATAAGGGTGAAAAAAAGAGTATTCTAGAGACCTAGACATTATCAGGCCTAACAATAGCCAGAAAATAGATTTTATACAATTTTTTTGTTTATTTTAACCCTCTTAATATTATTCTAACACCCCAATAAATCATTTTTACCTTAATTGTGGAAATTAATTTTTTTTTTGTTTTCACTAATCAATATGATGAAAAATTATTTTGACCTTATTATAAAATATAAATTATTCTTCTTACCAATATAGAATCCATTACTCTAATTTCCATTCATTTAATTGGCATTATTTAATTTAAAATGAATCCTGTATACCAAATTAGAACGCTTTTTTTAAAGAGAAAATTTTTACAATGTTTACGATGTTATTATTTTAAAATTCAATATTATAATTACTTAATTGAACTATATTGTATTGATAGATATGAAGTTGAAATAAATTTACTTTTACAAATATTAAAAATAAAATAAATTATTAAATAATTTAAATAAAATGGAAGTTTTAAATTAAAATTGAGTTTTCTTCATTTTTCATCAAAAAATGAAACATTTATGAAAAAACAAAAAAAACTCTAAAATAGGTATGGTATTATGATTTAAAATTTAATTTAATTTTATCAAATTAATTTTATAAAAGTGGTAAATATTAATTTAAAATTATGTGTGTAAAGCATGACTAAATCTCTTTTAGAAAAAGTGCATTTTTATAGAGAAGATATCCTTTTCATTGAAATGGTTATTATTTTATTAATAATAAATTTATAAAAAATGAATTATTTTTTACATGTTTAAACAAAATAATTTTAAAAAATTATTTATTTATATTCATACCCATCAATTTCATTTCTAGGTTATAACGGTATACCATATTACACTTCATTTAGACTTTGTGTTGCATATGAAATATGATATATAAAATAATGTTATTATTTTATAATTTTAGGGGGGGTACATTCTCCCACCCTTAAATAGTTTGTTTCCTCAAAAATTTATCCTATTCTAAAAATATTGTGATTGATATTTGAAAATTATTTTTTTGAAAACCTATATCTTAAAAGGGTTAATAAAATAACCTATTAATAACAGAGAATGGGGAATTACAATAGTCAAATGTAATAATAGATAAATTGGTTTCAAAGTATGAGAAAATTGGAGGAATGTGAAGATGTGGACATTTATGAAATTATTAAATAATTATTGACAATGATATAATTATTTGATGAAAAGAAATTGAATGATTAGTTGGATGTTATGGACCTCAAAACAATAAATCTATAAAGATGTCAAAGACCATAAGATGAATTAGAAATTATGGTAATAAGATAAATATTTTTTTCAAGATATTTTCTAAAATTTTATGAATTATTTTAATTACATTTAATATTAATATATATATTTACTTGATATTTTATATTATATAATAACAATTTCATTCTCTAGTTGTGCTTCAATCAATTTCAAATTCATCACTTAGTCCAACAAATGAATATCCAATAATGAAATTTTTAGGTTTGAAACACTAAAATTTAATTTAAAGGAACTATAATATCCATAATAGAATGACAATTCATTCCTTTGATCTGTAGTTATTAATATAACAGAATGGTTAGCGCCTGTTATCCAATATATAAAAATTTTCATTTGGTGAAGTAATAAATTAATCTCTAAAACATCATACAATGTTAAACTTAAACTATTTTATAAATGGTTAACCATGTGGCTTTTCCAAAATATTATGATCTGAAACATTAATAAAATGTTGTTGAATTTATAAAATGAACTTATCATTAAACCCATAAACAACAAGATGTATCTCTTAATCATTTGAAAAGAGTCATTACTATCCAATTTAATTTATCCATATCAATCATCTATTTATCTAAAAATCATTATCTCAACATAAAATAAAAAATAAGATTCATCTTCCACTCAATAATTTGTTTTTCCAATATTTTCAAATTTCTAATGAATAATTTTTCTTGGACATCAATATTGTTCAATATATAATTTCAAAAACTTAATGAAAAACTTACTACAATACCATCCTTAGACATTTTATATTTCATATAACCAAGATATCATTGATAAAATGCAAAAATAAAAAAATTCATGAATTCAAACACAAGGATGTTAATCATTCTAATTATTATTTGGAAATAACCTAAGTTGGACCATGTTCTAATAGCTTAATTTGAGGTATATTCTATTAAGGCGGGAAAAATTAATCTGTGTAGTGTCATGTCTCCTTAAATTTAAAGAATTTTACTTTGGAAACTATATTATCTCCCTTTAAACCATTACTATGAGGTAATTTCTCCCCATTATTTTAGAAAAAACTCATTCACTTTAAGAATGTACCAGTTGATTCTTTTTATCGTTATCACATGTTGGAAATATCCATCATTCCCTTCTTTACTTTATCCATATTTTTTCCTAATGTCCTCATCTTATATTTCTTCCCTTTAAATACACAATTATTATATATATTTTTATGTATTTTTTTATCACTTGATACTATGTTATAATATGATGATAATGTTTTGGAGACTACTTCCCTTTGAAATATTTGCTTAATCTGATCAAATAAATGATCATTATTGTTATATGGATTACATGCATTGATATGGTTCTCATATATTAGGCTAGGGTATATTTCTAAATAATGGTATACACTATATTAGATCATATCATTATGAAATATAATTTATAATCCCATGGCTGGTGAAATAATTATCATAAATTGAAACATTTATGATCAATTAATCTCATAATAATAAACATTGTTTCTTTAGATATATCTCTATTTTAAAATCCATAAAAAAAATTTTGTATAGAAAGTTTAAATTATCATAATAATATCCCCAGGGAGAATAATACTAGGTGCATAGTACATCCTATTTTCGTTTCTCCATGTGATGATCACATGATGCCCATTAGATGATTTTCGGAGTTACTACCCCTAGATACATCTATCCCAGAACCACATCAACTTATTGTATCCCGACATATATGTATTTTCAATGGGAAACAAAATAATATATTACATACCAAAATATTAGGATGTTAATATATTCTTGTACTCAAACCTTATCATAGAGTTATATTCCCTATGTCATGTTTTCCAAAATATACTTACCATGGTTTCTATAAACATCATCTGATACAAACTATATAGACCCTGAACCTAGAAACCTAGCGACAATGCATGGTTTATTAAATTATAATAAGATACATGGGATTTCATCATGAAGGGAAAAATATTTTTTTAGTATTGGTAAACTAGATACATACATTATTCCAGTATTATTGTTGAATACACCTATTATAACATAATTTTTTTCAAGAATAACATTATTACCTCTAGTATATACTTGCATATAAATCATAGAACACTTAATGGATTTGTAAAGAATTAAAATAATGGATGGATAAAATTCATAGTACGGATTAATTATAGTGGAATCTAACATGAATCAATAAGAATAATCAACATATGAAGGTAAATAACAGAACACAACTTCCATTTAAATAACCTATAAATAATGATAAGATGGGGAGTAATCAATATGGAAAGGTAAATAATAGAACACACATGCCATTAAAATAACATGACTATCATGAATAGATTAGGAATAAACAATATAGAATGTTTAATTAATAAACACACATTCCATTTAAATAACATTACTATAATTAATAGATAAAAAATAATCAATATCGAAAGGTATATTACTAAAAACACATGCCCTTTAATCAATATCTGATAATGAATTGCATCCCGATATAGTACAATTTTTAAAATTACATAGATAATAATAAATGAATTCTTAATTATTTGACACCATGATATTAGGAATAATAATACCTCTACTATCAAGACCTTTCACAAGGCAGTTTAAAACATCAGGTAGAATCCCATTTAATGATATCTTACTAATTGGACCTTTGAGACCTACCATTTCATCAAGGATATATATAAATCTTGGTCCCACCCATCACTGCATGTCCAATGTATTCATCTTATATATCATAATAAATTTAATTCATAAACAATATTATTTATCATAAAATATCTATGTTGAGTAAAGAATATGAATTTATTAAAATTTCGCCAGATAAATAAATAACTTTAAATGTCTAACATCATTTGTGGAAATTTTATAAAGTTTAATAAATAAAAATTTTTAGGATAAATAATATGAATATTTAGGGGAAATTCAATTTTCAATGATCATAGGAATATGAATTTATCACCTGTTTGTTATTAATCATAGATTATTTTCATTGTTTTTGTAGTTAATTTCCTTGCTTTCTCATGCATTCATTGTCATGAAAGTCAGAGTTATTCTAAATATTATACAGTTTCGTCATCAATAAAAAATAGTAATTAAATAATTGTCATATTTATAAATACATTATACTTTTACGAAAAATAATGAATGATGGTTTTGGAAACATATGTACGTTAGAATCACAGAGATGGTAAACTATATATATGCATGGGTAATGTTTCCATTTTTCAATGATCATTTAGAAAATGAGGAAAGTAATATTTTAACTTTTTATAATTGTAATAATATTATATATTTGATATTTTTTTGTTAAAAACACACACATATATATAATCCATGTGGTGTGGTGAGGAAAAGGGAGTCACATAATTTTTTGGAAGGAGGTAGTCCCCATGTACATGAAAACCATTATCATGATTAAGTGAGTAAAAAGGAATGAAAATGATATTTCGATGACCTAACCCATGTTGAAGATTGAGATAGAATTACTCGAAGCTCGGATCAAAAGACCAAGGGCTGGAGTCAAGCGCTAAAGGCATAACCCACATGGGGAGGCCTTTTCCAAAGTACATGTATGTACACACACTACCATATTAATGAAAAAGTGTAGTGGGAGAATAATTAAAGATGAAATAGCTAGAAATTAAAATAAACATGAAAAAATTATTGGGTGTACAAGAGTATGATAACAAAAACTGAAATTAATGGGAAAAAACAAACACCCTACCCTAAATATGTCCGAACCTGTCAAAACTGGAAAAGTAAACTACTAAGAGAGCCTAGATCCTGATCTCTAAGTTGCGACCATTGTATGTGGTCTAAAGTACTAGGTATCACTAAGCACCTCTGAAGTCACTGCCGACTCGTTCTTCATCTGTACAAGATACAATAGGTGTGGGAAAAGACCATGAAGGGGTGGGTATATACATACCCACTATGATGCCCCAAAAGCTGATGGGGGCATTAAAAGATACAATAGAAATAGAAAAATTGTAGATAATAAATTGGAAAGAGAACAGTTCATCCCAAACCAAGAGTAGAATTATCCTCTTCCAAACATATGGGTCTCAACATGGTGAGTATATAAACTATATATTGAGTATTCTTCACCAATAATAGGAGAGTATACTCATCCAATAATTAGAAGTTATATACAGAACACATGTGGCATTCCCCACACATCTTTATCTATCATGGAAAGAGAGTAACCAAATCTAAGGTTATGGATACTAAAGAAAAATATATATTCTCAGACAAGGAAACCCAAATTAGAGAGTAAGGGGATCTATATATCATAGATTCTCTTAGGAAAAAAGAGAATATAACATTTTCAAAAGTAAATCAATGATTACCAACGTCTCATGTATCTTCCGAGAAGTAACTGTCCAAGTCATGTCATGTCTATTTTCTATTCCATAACATCTAAGGGCCACAATCACTAGGTAGAGGGACCATTCACTGGTATAATTGGATGGTTCTATACTGAATGTGTCAAGGATACACTTCTGATCTCTTTAAGAGGGTTTCACTCTGAAGTCGTCGAGGACACCACCTCCTAGCTCTACTAGAGGGTGCAACTCGATAGTCGTCGAGGACCCACTACCCATATATACTGGAGGGTACCACTCAGTAGTCGTCTAGTACTACACTACATTGTAATACAAGAGGGTACCACTTGGTAGTAGTTGAGGACCCACTGCCTAGCATTACTGCAGGGTACTATTGGGTAGTTGTCGAGGACTCCACTACCCAACTCTACTAGAGTGTAACACTCGATATTCTTAAAGGAACCAATACCAAGATCTAAATTAGGGCCCCACTAGTCAGTTTTCGAGTACTCCACATCGCATTTATACGATAGGGTACCATTCAAAAGTCATTGAGGACCCATTATCCTGCTATATTAGAGGGTACCACTCTATAGTGGTCGAGGACCCCACTGTCCTACTATACTGGAGGGTATCACTCAGTACGTATCAAGGACGCACTATACGGGACTACTGGATTTTACCACCCAGTATTTATCGTCGACTCCACAACCTAAATCTACTAGAGGGTATCACATGATAGTCATCGAGGACCCACATCCCATCTCTACTAGAGGGCACAACTCAGAAATTCTCTAGTAATCTTGCATTATCACTTCTTTTATCAAATGTATCATATTCAGGAGTCTTGACTCTAACATCCCAAATCATATCTCAAAATCGAAAATGGAGGTTACAATTAGGTTTTATATGAAAAAACACTCAAGATATGATCCTTGTGGGATGAAATTTGAGTTCAAACGAAAGAGATATATAGACTTGAGGATTCATAAAGGGGTACACGACATGCAAGGGACCCGCATGGCATGTAAACCCAGTCTAATACCAGTCCATGTCCTTGAAAACACTTATATTTCATATGGATACCCTCAACTTAAAAACATAGGCAATTTTTTGAAAACATAAACATTACATAAAATGACCCCCAAAAATGTAGTTGGTATAGTTCCTTTGGTACCAAATAAACATAAACACTAGTACATTTGTGAGATAAATCATCTCCCTATAGGTTCTTCTAGACTATTACCATTCTTGGAAATATAAAATATAGTGCATATTATAAAACCCTAGGGTAATGGAAGCATAAAATGGGTGAGCTCAAATTACCAGAAAGGGCTAACAAGGGAGACATGTAAGCATAAACTTGATCATAAGGCAATGAAAATGTGATCATGAAAATATAAAAGCATACCCTACATATCAGTTATAATGGAACAAAGTTTGGCAGTTCATAATACAAGAATCGTAATTAAATAATGATCATAATACATTAAATCATAACATAGTAATAATACCTGGAATTGGGGAAACAAAGAAGAACAAACTAATTTTTATACTATACAAGGCATAACTTACAAGACCATATTAGTGGAAAACATCCATTACTAATCCAGGTGATCCCCCTTTGCAACCCTGTATTTCTGAAATGAGTGACCCCTCATTCCACCCCTGTATTACTGAACAGAGTAAACCCCTGTTCCAAACCTATATTTCTAAACTGTGTAAACCCTCATTCCATCCCTGTATTACTGAACTCAGTAAACCCTTATTCCGTCCCTTTGTTAATGAACCGAGTAAACCCTCCTTCCAAACATGAATTACTGAATCTATTAAACCCTTGTTCCATCTCTGTCTATCTCAAAAGATATAAATATTTCCCCAATGCATTACAGAGAGATATAGGTCCAATCTTTCACATAAATAAATCATAAATACATGTTAAAAAATACCATAAATAACATATCATAACCAAAGAAATTAAATGGGTATCATAAACATGTAAACAAATCATTACATGCGGAAAGAGAGAAGTTTCAAAATCATTACATCATAAGAATAACCCATCAAAAGAAGTGGGGTTAAAAAGAATATAACTCGTGAAAGGGAAACATGTTTTTTAAACATTTTACCCCTAAAGGGGAAATATGTTTCATAGAGACCACAAAATTAATCATAACTCGTTAATAGAAAGGATATAAATGGAACCATTATATAATTTCAATGAAATTCATGAGTAACATTAATATATGTCATCCTAGATGGAAAATTGTTTTGAAATATAATATAAAAACATTTCTTGAAGAAAATAAATTTTTTTGTTCGAAAAAGTATTTTTAATACATAAAACCAATTGAAAATCATTTCATTAGAAAAATACCTTGAAAACTTATAAGAATACATGAAACCATTTTCAAAAATTTTTTCCTTGAAAAAATTTAATATAATATTCAAAACATTTTAAAAACCTTTTTATTTGGAATTTCATGGAAACATTTAAAGTAATATTGAATTTTTTTAGCATCACTTATTTGAAAATACTTTGAAAACACATAAATAAATCTTGAAAAAAGTTTAAAAAATAATTTTTATTGTAAACTAATAAATAGTATTGAAATTTTTTGAAAATAATTTATTTAAAAGAAATTCGAAAACATGTAAATAAGATATGAAAACAGTTAAACAATGGTTTTCCATTAAATAAAATAAATGAAGGTTAAAACCATTTTGAACAATAGATCCATTAGTATTAATTTTTAAAAACCTTTTCTTAAAGATTAACCTTCTTAACAATGCAAATGTATCTTTGAAGAAATGATGTCAGGTAAATCCGTACATGTCATATGATGTCAAAAGAACATTACTTTTGCAGAGTAAAAAGGATAGAAAAATTTATTGTTTTGAAATAGACAAGAAGTTTCCAGAGAAGATACTGGTAAAAGACCAAAACGATAAAAATGTCTTCTATATATTATAGGGGTTTGGTATAATATTCTTTGAAACCCTTTTTAGAAAGAAATTATTTCTATATGAAGAGGGGGTGAATTTGGTATTTATTAAAAACTATTTCTTAACTATATTCTATACCAATGAGTAGAAAATGATACCAATATGTGAGTATATCATGAAATAATAGAGTATAAGTAAACTCGTGAATATTCTTGAGATATGGATAATAATATTTTATCAAAGTATAAACATGAATAATCCCAAAAATCAATGAGATTGAATCAATAAACTCTTATAACATGGAATCATGGGATCATGCTCTCCATCTAAGTAAAGATTATTACATTAAGCGTATAATATCATTAAAATATTGAGATTCATTATATGGCTTGTAAAATAGATGTATATGAACCCTGGAAAAAAAATTAGGTGCATAACAGAACATGAGTCTCAAAGAAGGGAAATTGATACAAAAACATTTTTTCCAATTTGGTAATTTTTAGAAAATAAAATCCATGAAAGAATATTAAAATGGGAATTTTAATACCCATAAATTTATGTACCACATACATAGAATATAATCATGGTAATTGCATACCCCACACAAAAGGAATGAGTGGCTAACATAGCTTGTATATCACATAAATTAAAAGTGAAATGAAATCTTCTTACCTTATGTCTTGACTCTCTCTATACCCGTACAAGATTCCTATATAATAAATATAAGTTTATTATACATATTTTACATAATAATATTCTTATTTCTATTAAGAGAATTTTTTTATCATAACCTTATATAACCTTCTTATTAACGATCTTATATTAAGTTTCACATTAGGTAATTTTTTATTTATTTTCTAGATGTTTCTTAATTTGTTTTATAATTAGTCCTTATAATTATATCATGATTACAGAATTTATATCATGGTATAAATATTAGTTATATCTAGTATATTCAAATTATAATTATTTATATAATATAAATGTATGAAATGGAATACTGAATTCCTAGATATGCTAAGTTGTAGGTACACTTGAACACTATTTTCCATCTTTTATTGTATATAAAGAAAGTATAAAAATGACAAATGTATATATATATATATATGTATGTATGTATATATCATTATTAAAATTGAATTAATATATCATAAATTTCATATATATTAATTAAACCCATCGTTAATACATTCTGTGTGGCGTTTGAATGAATCACATCACATTGAGTGGGCGGTAGTCCACACTTACTAAAATGAGATTATCATATAAACACCGAATATTGTCCTTCATAATGGCCACCATGATTGGTGGTAAAGGAGAAATTAACAATAATCTTTTTTTAGGTTGTAGTTCGTCGTAGAAAAAAACAATATGTTCGACATCTATTAGAAGGAGGATATTGAAAGTTCAGTTCAGACCATTTGAATAACAATATCCTATTATATGGATGATTCTATTGTTGTCACACAAGAAGGGAATAAAGAGAGTAGAGTGGGTGGAGAAGGAAAATAAAGGAAAGGAGGTTGGGAGAATATGTAAACTCTTAATCAGGTAACTCCTTTTGGTTTGTGCCCAAAGGATTCCTTGAGGGGGTTTCTTCCCAAAGGGATGCTTCAAGGTATAAGGGAGGATTGTTGGGAGGAAATTTTAGTAGGTCTTGGCCGAAATTAAGAGGGTTTAGAGGTGTGATGAATGGGTAGAGTTCTTTTCTTTTTATAGTGGAGGGAGAGTTGCACTTTTGTAAATACCAAAACGTATTCAATGATGGGTGATTTATCTTACATGTATTTCATATAAAATGGAAAAATAATTGATAAAGGGAGAATAATGGTCGAAAAAAACCACATAAACATAAGAATATGTGCATTTTAATTTTTTTGGTTCCTTAACTTCTAGGATTCCCATATTTTATTATTTTTGTTTTTATTAAAGAATATATTTGTCTAATATAATTAATTTAGTAGTTAAGAATAAATTAAAGAGATATTTACGGTAAAATACATATACACTGAATTATAGACATTATATATAATTTATAAAATTAATATCCCCATGGTTTGTTAATTTATATATAAAACAAACCCATGTGACGCACTAAAATGCTGCATTCACTCAGACCGTCCTAAAAACATATTTACATGATATGGGAAAATATTTTAATTTTAAAAGTTTCATTATTAAATTAATATAAAATGTTTAATATATATTAACACGAATAATTTACTTGGTAGCATAAAATATTTTTATCATTTTTATATCATTTAATAAGATTCGTTAATATTAAAAAAAACTCAATTTTGACATTATTTATTAAATGTTAAATTTAAAATATCAATGCTATATTGAAATAAAAATATATTAGGTTAAAAGGTGTGTAACATGATATATTATTATAAATATATATATAAAGTCAATAATTTAGTCAACTAACTTCACATTTAATATTCATAATATCATTTATTTTTGTTAATTATTAACAAAATAATCATTATATTGATGTTTTTATGAATTTTAAGTACCTAAACGTTATCTAAAAATTATTGATAATATATTATGATAAAATAACCCATATATATTTCAAAAGGATATATATAACAGAAAATATGATGTTTTTTACATATCTCATTGTTTTATAAATGTTAAAGGAAAAGAAAGCACCCTTTTTGTCTTTTTCCATACTTAACCCATTTTTATAAGAAACTTGCATTTAATAATATCCCAAAACCCATATATTTCGAACCAAGTGGAAACATGATAAAACATTTTCCAACCAATGGATTTTTATATGTTTCTAAGTCATTTTAGTCATTAATAGTTAGGTTTAGTCCCCTATTAAGCTTAATCGTAACTTAATCACTATAATTAATTTTAATCACATTGACTAATTATTTTGGTCAAAAAATTATGTTGATCATATATGACCAAAAATATCGTACTAATTAAATTTTTTTATGTTGGATTTTCAATATTCTAATCACAAAAGGGGAGAAATTAATATTAATTCTAATCTCGTAGATAGGGTGAAATAACAGGGTTTTAAAGTAGAAAAACATTCAAAATATTGTTACGTTTTTATATTCAATTTCAAATTTTAATTGATTATAATGAATTATACTACGTTAATAGATGAAATATTTATCAAATTTGACTTTAAAACATATTTATGATGTTATTTAGTATTAATAATTAATTAGACCAAAAAGAAGTTTTTAACTAAAAAGCTGTATTTTTTATTATTCATAAAAAAATGAAGTTTCCTAGAAAAATACCAAAATTTCACCATAAGCTAATTTAGAAATTATGAATAAAAAATTAAATTTTATTTTTTCCAATTAAATTTCTAAATGTGTATAAAATTACTTTTTTTATTAAAAGAGATTCATTAAAGAAAACAACTTTTTTAACATTAAAGGACATTACCTAAAATATTATCCTTCATTATCAATTTGTTTTATTTATTTAAAATATATTTTAAAAATATTTATTATTAATTTAAATTTAAATTTTATAATTATATAATTTAAATAATTAAAATTATAAAAATCCATGTTTAATAGAAACCTACTATTGTTTGCATCGTATGTCAAGTCTGTGTTTCTTGTAGCGCAAACCAAGTTGTAATTGCGTGTAGTGCAAGCCATGATTGTGTTGTGTGTGAATGGACTGTTTGAATTAGTGTTTATATATATATATATATAACTATTTCTAGTGTCATGTGAAATTGAAAATATTGAAAAGATAAATTAATTCAAAATCATAATTCTCAAATTCTTAGGGTTGTTACATTCTCTCCCCCCCTAAAATGAATTTGACCCAAAAACATTCTTCTAGGTTATCTATGGTTTAGTACATGAATGTTTCATTTATATAATCCCACATTGTAGGAATGGATATTAATAATTCCCTTAAAAGGAAAATTTGGAATCATAATGGTTTCACAAAGTGACATATAACTGGGTTTCCACATAGAAGAACATAGGGTGGGAGTGAGGATTGGACATAGGGGAAAGCATAAATATTTATAAAGATGATTGATTTCATAAATCACAAGAAATTAAATTATAAAAGGAATGATGAGGGCCTCAAATTCCTAAATTTGTAATGATTTAAAAGGCAATTGGCTCAAAAAAACATAAAGTACTAGGACAACATTTTTTTGATCAATTTCATAATGTTGGGTAATTCTTGATAAATTTCTATAAACAAAATTTCATTTTTCTATTGTGTTTTGAAAATTTTATAACACCTCTATTACCACATGTAATGAATGCATAAAAATTAACATTGATGAATAAAAAAATATGTTTTTAACAAATCTTAAGGCCGATAAAGAATAAAAAGTCTAACTATTTGTCCCTAAAAAACAAAATCCATTAATATATAAAAATAAAAAGTAACACTAAAAGTTCATCATAAATATTTAATCATTACAAATAAATATACATTAACCAGGAAATTTCATAGGCTTGTGGTAGGCATAAAAACCTTATCAGCCTTCAGACATGGGTTCAAGTCTCATGATGATTCCATACATGATTAGTTGTAACCCAATATACATGGGGTCTTTTTTTAAACTATTCTGATATAATATATATGATAGACATCATTGAAATGAGATTAATCATCAATTATTTTTTTTACTAAGTTTTTAAACAACAACTTAGTGAACAAATACTTTCTTCGAAGTTTAACTTTTTCTTTTCATGAATGGTTAACCTTATAACCATTCGGAAAGTTAAAAATAAAAAACCATAGAAAGGGTGTCATAAAATAAAATTAACATTATTTCCTCTGTATAACACTAAGAATCTCTTGGTTGTCACATTACATATATATGAATAACCTCATCATATATTTTCTTGAAATATGGTAACAAGATGAATTAAAATAAATACATTTTGAAAACATTCATGCTTCCTCATTCTAATGGATATAATATTTACTCCTTAAATACAGAAATGTTGTAAACTTCATTAGTGGAAGAAAAAACCATCTATAAATAGGTCCTCACATAGTTCCAATGTAATTAGTACTATCAAATTTACTTATTCATATCCAACGTATTTTATCCATACAACATTATATTAACATAAAGCACATTTTAAGGGTTACATTCCCTTATTCAAAATGTTAACTTTAATGAGAGGACCTTTCTAGTCCATCATGACCATTCAACATATTCTTGTAAATCCTTATAAAAACAAAAACTAAATAATCCATACTTAATTCACCATTCTTAATTATAGAATCCAAATACATAAATACTTTTATTACATTATGCTTAATCCATTAATAATAATACCTCTTTCCTTTCAAATTTAATCCATATTCTCTTCATCATTAGTAGTGTAACCATTACTCACACCACCTTGTTGATTCTCTTTACGAACATCCCTCTTGGGATATTTAGTTTCACAATGACCATTTTATCCACACTTAAAACACAAGACCTATGATGAGAACATAAGGTGGCCAAAATCCCAATTCATTTCATTAACCAAACTCTTCATTTTTCCTTTAAACTGATTGATTTGTGTCATTATTTTCCAGAGTCAAAACACCTTATTTTTCCATTAAAACATTCAATTAGGTGATTTTTTCCACATTCGTGACATACAAGAAACCAAATCATCATTCTTATATGGTCTTCATTAACTAAAATCTCAGTGAACACCTTCTTTCTCTTCCTTGTTGATTTCGAGAGTTGGTTAAGGTAATGTTTGTCAATCATGTTCAGTGAAAACTGATTAGGAATAATCATGACATCTTTCACCCTAGTGGTCATCTAACATGATTTATCATCAGAAAATATCCCATCACATTCAACATTAATCAAGTTCATTCCAGATCCCAACATTAACTAAAACTAAGAGTATTGTGTGAACATTACTTAACATAACATAAAATCATATATTTATGATAATAATTTCTTATAGGATGTATAAATCATGACACCTTCTATAATATATGTCACTATGGTTTTATCCAAGGTTATTCATTGATAACTTGTATATGATCCTATCATGATGGTTCAGGAAGAGTTCGTGAATTCACAAATCATATCCCATGGGAGTGGCAAACCAAGTTTGCAGCAAGGCTTGTTGTTGTGTACCCTATTACCCTGAGTCAATCTCGAAACATCTTCTTAGAGTTGTTACCCCTAGGTACATCTGTTCTAGAGCCACATACAATGGTTCTATCTACACAATAATGTATTTATTGGAAACCACTCTCTCTATCCTTTACTAATATTCAAGGACATTTTCTTATACATTAACTCATCCTTATACTTATATTTAGAGTCACACATAGAAATATCTTTATAAATAAACCTAGGGGTGTCACTATGGTTTTCTCATCCATGTTTCCAAATGTAAACTTTTCCTTTTCTATGATCACAATTACAGAAACCCTCACTTTACAAACACAGACATTATAAAAACTTTTTCAGAATATTTAAACATTCCACAAAAAGATGCCCAGAGACTATGGTTGGTATAGTGCCTTTGGAAACATGGAAACATAAAAATTGGTACATATTTGAGCTACATCATCTCCCACTATATTTTTCTTGACTAACACGGTTATTAAACATATGAAATAAAGTACATATCAACATAACCATAGAGAAAGGAAACATAAAAGGGGTGAGATCAAATTCACAATAAGGGTAAAAAAGGGAGACATGTAATCGTAAACATAATCATAAGGGTATGAGAATGTGGTCATGAAAATATATGATCATACCATGCATATCAAATATCATGGATCAAAGATTGGTACTTCATAACAATTGAATCATAATGAAATAAAGAGAATAATCAATGGAAGAATAACATAGGAATAATACATGGAATTGTGGAAATACATAAGCATATAATAATTTCCATAGTAGACAAGGAATCAGTTCCAAGGCCATCTTAGTGGAAAAATTTTATTAACGAATCGGGTGAACCCTTGTTCAGTCCATGTATTACTGAACAATGAAACCCCTCATTATAACCATGTATTACTAAACCATGTAAACCCTCATTCTAACCCTAGATTACTAAACTGAATAAACCCTCATTCTAACCTCGTATTAATAAACCGAGTTAATGCTTGTTCCATCCCTATATTATTGAATTGAGTAAACCCTTGTTCGAGACCAGTATTTCTGAACTGAGTAAACCCTCATTACATCCATATCTATATCATGAGAAATACGTCCTTACCCAATGCATTAGATGGTGATATAGGTCCCACCTTGTAACACCCCGAGATTTTATGAAAAATATTCTTTTTAATTTTATTGATGTCTTCTATTATACGCTACAAAAAAGGAGTCTTACACAACACGCAACCCTAACTTGGCTGCATTACAAGCAATTGCGACCTTCCTCGATAGCGTGTGTTGTACGCAATACCCAGTTTCACTAAACAACGATATGCTATTAAAATATTATTAAAACTAACCATTATGAATAGTAATAACAACTTTTTGAAATTTTGTAAATTTCAACATTCAAAATGGACTTCATTTTTGTATTCGGAATATCGAAATTATCCTAGGGTGAAATTTTGGTATTTTTCTGAAAACTTTCAATTTTTGATGAATAGTGAAAACACTGAGTTACTATTTAAAAACCGACTTTTTATTTAAATAATTATTTATTTTATTTAAATTTATTTTAGGTCAAAATTGACACATAATAACTATATAAGTTCAATGTAATTCATTGGAGTCATTTTATAATAATTTTAGATATATAAATATTTTATTAAACTTTTGACCGTCTTTTACCCACCTCCTAGGAGAATTTTCAAATTTACATAGATAATAATTTTACCACTTTTGTGAATGGAATTTGAAAAATCCGAGAGACATGGTTGATGTTAGTAAGTAAAATGTGGTTCAATGAGAGGAAAATAATTTTTGGTGAATGGTAACTTTTTTACTTTTATTTACCACGGTTAAAAGTAAATAGGGTAATTATGGGTAACAAATGATATTATTATTACCCTAACACATGTCCTAATTCTATTGGATAAGTGTAATTCGACCAAAAACAACCTTAGGAATAAAATATGACCATTTATTCCCACTTGGATTAGATTAGGACATTTATTATTAATTTATTTAAAGAAGGGTTAAAATAGTTAAAATCAATGTTTAATAAGTAAATCATTTTTAATATAGGGTTATATATAAGATAAATTCGTCTATAAATATTAAATATAAATATAAATAGATTTCCTACATAATGGTATTTTATTTATAATTTTTAGACTTTATATAATTTAATTTATTTATGACACAATGATGATGCAGTATTTATATTATTAATGAAATATTGAGATAATTGATGTTATAAATACCCAAATAAATGTTATTTGAGACTTTTTATGAATTCCAATAATTTTATATTTTACTATGACATGTTATTATTGATTTAAGTAACTTTTTTCGAACTATTCTTTCTGTTATGATTTTCACAAAAATCAATTACCAAATAGTGTAAAAATTGACATAAAATAGTTTTTAAACCAAATATTATACTATTAATTGTTATTTTATTCCTAAAAATCTATTTTTAGGCCAAAGGACTTATATAATGTTATATATATTAATAATAAACATCTTGGGGTTCTTTTGTCTTGTTATAGTAAGTTTATTAACCTTATAGTGTAAGAAAACAAGAAGACATGGTAAAAGAAAAATTATTTAACTTAATGTTAAATCTCAATGATAAGGTTAAAATAGAAACCTAAACTTGTCTAAATTCTATTGGTTGAGATTATTTCGAACCATAACCATATTAGCTTCTAAATAACTCAATTTGGAGCTATTTAAAACCGAATATGACTTTATAATAAAATAATATTTTTAGTTATTCCAAAGGTGCCCCTCTCCTCCCTTATAAAAGGGCACCTCCCCCCTCTCTTCCTCACACCACTTTGAGCCTTCAATCTCGGAAAAACCCTGCCAAATTATCTTCTCCACTTTCCTAGAAACATCCTAGAGGTCCCGGTATTCTTCAAAGACCAATTTTGGTGCCCTAAGAGGAGGTCTCAAAGAGGAGATTCAAAGAATAGGTAATGTCCGTTACCGATTCTTTCAACTTTATTTCTTCATCAACTTCTTCTTCTTTAGTTTTTTCATTATGAAGTAATATCATAAGTATAAATAATATACCTATATGTTATTATAAGTATTAAACAACTCTATTTCACCATCTATCCATCCTACAGAAAACAAAATCACCGCGCGTGCGTACGTACAAAATATCGTCTCCACGCCGTTGTGTAATCTAATTTACACCACAACCTTACTTGGATGGGTATAATGGTGTAAATAATAACTATATATGATTATTGTAAAGTTATATTGATTCTGAAATAGTATACATACACTCCAATACAATTCCACGATCATGGGAATGATATCATCGCTCATGCGTATGTACGGACTACCGTCTCCACGACGCGATGAGATTCATTCTCTATGTTAACCATTCATGAATGATTATAAAGTATATATAATAATTAATAATGAAATATATGACATAATAATTATACTGGATTTATGTGTATATATATGTATGTCATCTACTTAAATTCATTCAATTCAATAAGGAAACGAAAATAGCATTCATGCGTACGTACGGCCTACCGTCTCCATGAACAGTGTATTTCATTCCATTTATCAATCTATTATATATATGTATATTATGAATATATATTATATATATATCATGTTTTATATTCGGTAATTAAGTAATCATGATCTAATTAATCATATGAATAATTACAAGTCAAAACACGGACGACAAATGAAACGATTTTACCCAAAACGCTCTTTAACATGGAATTTACAAAAAACGGGTAATATAAATTCATAAGTGAACCATATATGATATCATAACAATGAATATGATTCTTTAATAAGTAAATGAAATTATTTAATTCATTATACAGGAGGTTCAGATACATACGAAGCATATCGGACATAAGGTAAGGGATAATTTTTCAAATCTCATTTTTATCCGAGATTGCTTATTCGTAAGTATTTACTGGGGCTATTTATATCATTTCCATGTTTTATAAAAGTTTTTTCATGTATTTTTAATGTCCTTTTTACCCATTTTTTACTTTTAGTACATGGTATGTAATGAATCTTTCTTTTATTTACGTTACGAGGTACTTTTTTGACTTTTCCGACAAAAGTACGAGGAGAATGTTATTTTTAACTTATATGGCGTGAATGGATTTTCATGGTTTTATAAAGCCTTATTTTCATGAAGCTTCCTCCAAAATATTTCATGACTATTTTCAACAAAATCATATTCTTTTAAAATTTCATGAAATTTTGTGAAAAGAAAATGATTTTGAATAAGAAAGGATATTTTCCTCAAGAGTTCATTTCAAGTGTTTTATCAAAACCATTTTCCATCTAAGATGACATTATTTCATATGTGTATGTTTCATGTATAATGTCTCTATGATTTAAATGGTTTCACTTTTCTGATTATGAAATGATATCCATTTATTTTATATGGATTATGTGATAATGGGATGATGTTTACGAAACCCATTTTATTTTTTGGGTTATTATGAATGATGTATGTTTATTTTGTGGAACAAGTAAGAATAATTTCATTATGAGATGGGTGGGACCTATATATCCCTAAAATGTATTAGGTAAAGATTTATATCTCATGAGATAGACATGGCTAGAACGGTAAGTTAATCTGGTTCAGTGTTATAGGACTAAAATGAGGAGTGAACTCGATTCAGAAAGGGACTTTGTCCACTAAGATGGTTTTGGCAGCAATGCCTTGGCTACTATGTAAATCATGACATGTGCTGAATGGTTTCCACAATTACATGTTTTATTCCCATTATATTTTATCATGGTTGATGTTCTATTATGATATATGCCTTATGTACTTCCACGATTTATGTCTTTGCTCAAGATTTTGATGTTTAAATTTCATGTCCAAGTTTTTGCTTCCAAATGTTTATGGATTGTTTTATGTTATCTATGTTTTCCCTTAGTGAGAATTTGAGCTCACCATTTTTATGTTTTATTTTCCCCAGGAAATAAAGAAAGGTTTTAGGTAAGGAAACAAAAAAGGGAAGATCGTTATGGGAGATGTTGAAGATATTTCAACATCATTAGAAGTTTATATTCCGAGTTTCCAAAGACACTAAACTATTACGATCCTTGTGTGTCTATTTCTGTTATGTATTAAGTATTCCGCAAAAGTAATGTAATGTCCATGTACTTCAAGCTTCGGGTCTTTACTGTTTTTATCAGAGGGAGGTTTACTCAACCTTTGGAAACTAGGATGCGAAAATGTTCGTGAGATCCCTAGAGATATTTCTAAGGTATGTCTAGGGATGTCCCTAAGGATAAGTATACGTATAGGATATAGTCCTAGAACTACGGTAACGATCTTAGAATTTAACCTAAGATGTTAGATATTGAAGGTGCTCCCCCTTTATTATTTTGTTTTCCCTAGCATGATTTTTTCCTCTCACACTATTCTTTTTGGGTTTTAGACGATGGTTGGAACCCGAAGGAACCGTGTTGATCAATGTAATGGACAATGCAATAATTGTCCTCCTGAACAAACAAATTTTATGGGAGATGGAGTGCAAAATATTATTTCTACACTTACACAAGCTATGAATCATTCTGGACATCAAAATGAGCAGAGAAAGGAGTAACATTTTTTTGAATCCTTCATGAGGCAGCGTCCACCTTTATTCAGTGGTTCTTCCGATCCCTTAGTGGCAGAAAAATGGATCATTACTACTGAAAAGATATTTTTAGTTCTACAATGTTCTGAGCATGATAAAGTCATCTTAGCAGTATATCGTTTGGAAGGTGAAGCTGATCAATAGTGGAATCTTATCAAGAATACGAGGCCAAGAAATGAAATTGATTCCATGGAATGGGATGAGTTCAAGAACATATTTTTCAATAATTACTTCCCTCGTATTCTTCGAACAATGATGGAGAAAGAGTTTCTTGAACTAATGAAAAAGGATGATGAATCTGTTGGTGTATACGAAGTGAATTTTACAAGGATTTTAAGGTATGCATCTGGCTTTATCATCCAACCTGAAAGTAAAGTTGATCGATTCTTCAGTGGCTTAAAACCAAATCTTCGAACGGCATTATCTATAAGAGACTTCAGTAGCTATGAAGAAATTGTGCGTTGTGATATCAAGGTAGAAATGGAAGTTGGTGTTACTTATCCATCTCATAGTTTTGACAAGAAACAAAAGATGGAGTTCAAGGAAAAATCTTAGAATAATGGTGAAAAGAAGATGAATGTTTCCTTATGCTCAAAGTGTGGAAAGAAGCATGGTGGATATTGTCTTAAACGGACTAGAAAATGTTTTAAGTGAGGAAAAGAAGGTCATCGAGCAGCTGAGTGTCGAAGTAATGGAAAAAGGGTTGCTAATGGTGTGAATAATGAAAAGACTGCAGAGAATTCACCACCAACACTTTAATGCTTCAAGTGCAAGGAAATGGGGCATTATGCTAATAAATGCCCTAATCCAAGGGTTATTGTTGATCGACATGAGCAACCACTTAAGGAAAAGGACAAAGGGAAGTCCCATGTGATCACAATTGGAAATGTGTAATATGACAACGATGTGGTGGAATGATTAAGTGTTTATGTAATGGGATTCCAAAATAATGTTGCATATAGTATCATGGAATATTGGAATATTTATGTATTGTTCTGTTGTGGTTTTCAATAATTTTATGGTATCGGTAACCATGGAAAGTGATTGAGATATTTTTGGAAAAAAGTTGATACGCGCATAATGAAGGGATAAGGAGAAAATGAAATGTTTGACAGTATTAATGGGCTCATGACTGATATAAGGTAATAGTTATATCATGGTTTGAGTATATAGAATTTTGGGGTTTTGGGTTGTGGAAAGAGTTAACTTTTGACAACACTCATGTTTTCACTAAGATTCAATGGGTATTCATTTTTCAATAGAATACATGAATAAGGCCTTTGAATATTTGGAATGTGACCAAAAAGACATATCTTATGATATATGGGGATCAACGATGGTATTAATATTCTTGTTAAATGAAATATCTCGTAATCGTTTTCACTATATTATGAGAGTGGTCTGCAGTATTATGGATAAGCCTAAAGATTGGAATATATTATGTTGGACATAAGTTAGTATTGTTTAAGGATAGAACTTTTTATGATATTATTGATGGGATGTTATAGTAATGT
Organism: Viscum album; assembly: GCA_963277665.1. Classification (NCBI taxonomy): domain Eukaryota; kingdom Viridiplantae; phylum Streptophyta; class Magnoliopsida; order Santalales; family Viscaceae; genus Viscum; species Viscum album. The sequence goes on from OY728119.1 coordinate 2,131,180,763, forward strand.
AGTTTTAGAAAAAGGACAACCTGCAGGATGGGCAACAGCCCATCGCGTCAGACAAGGTTGAGGGAATCGAACCCACAACCGAAATGTGATTGGCCTTTATCACCTACCACTGGCCTACATTAAGTCCCTGGTAAGTAGAAAATAGTTTTATTTTATTAAGAGGTATGATATATGAAGTATAAGTTCATTTTTGGAATCGTATATTGTTAACCTCACCATAGATAGACTTATGTATATTTGGTAACTTTTTCTAACTTTTGTTTGAAACATATGGAATGACCAATCATTCTATCACATTATCTTCTAACACATCATGAATAACAAATTCAAGTTCATTTCTTTAAGGGATGAAGTGGAAATTTTTCAATTCACGAACAACAGTAAAATTGTACCAAAATCATGTAAGTATTTCTTTTAATTCATCAACTTTAGGGAAATGATCTTGAAAACCAAAACATTTGTCCTAGTTACCTTATATCCGATGAATCAGATGGTACCTTTGATCATCACAAATATATGGCTTTGTGATTGTTGGATTTTTCATAGCCATGTTCTCTACCACTCTCCATCAGAACATGATGGTTAGGTTTCTCTTCCATATCCATATTTTCACCTATGTTCTCCTATGTGGAAACCCAATGATTAGTTAATTTGGGTAACCGTTATGTTTCATACATTAGTTTTTAAAGATTGGTTTTTGTATTCGTTTTTACAATGTGAGTTTCTATTAAAGAAACTTTTGTGTAGTAAACCATTTATAACCCCGACGAATTTCGAGGGCGAAATTCATTTTAAGGGGGGTAGAATGTAACACCCCTATATTTTATGAAAAAATTCTTTTTAATTTTATTGATGTCTTGTGTTGTATGCTACAAAAATGGAGCCTTGCACAATACTCAACCTTAACTTGGTTTCATTACACGCAATCACGACCTTCCTTGATAGCGTGTGTTGTACGCAATACCGAGTTTCACTAAACAACGATATGCTATTAAAATATTATTAAAACTAGCCATTATGAATACTAATAACCACTTTTTGAAATTTTTTAAATTTAATCTTTCAAAATGGACATCATTTTTCGATTCGGAATATCGAAATTAGCCTAGGGTAAAATTTTGGTATTTTTCTGAAAACTTTCGATTTTTGATGAATAGTGAAAACACTGGGTTACTATTTAAAAACCGACTTTTTATTTAAATAATTATTTAATTTATTTACATTTATTTTAGGTCAAAATTGACACATAATACCTATATAAGTTAAATTTAATTCATTGGAGTCATTTTATAATAATTTTAGAAATATAAAAATTTTATTGACCTTTTGACTGTCTTTTACCCACCTCCTAGGAGAATTTGAAAATTTACATAGATCATAATTTTACCGCTTTTGTGAATTGAATTTCAAAAATCCGAGAGACACGGTTAATGTCAGTAAGTAAAATGTGGTTCAATGAGATGAAAATAATTTTTGGTGAATAGTAACTTTTTACTTTTATTTACCACGGTTCAAAGTAAATAGGGTAATTAAGGGTAAAAATTATATTATTATTACCCTAACACATGTCCTAATTCTATTGGATAAGTTTAATTCAACCAAAAACAACATTAGGAATAAAATATGACCATTTAGGCCCACTTTAATTAGATTAGGACATTAATTATTAATTTATTTAAAGAAGGGTTAAAATAGTTAAAATCATAGTTTAATAAGAAAATAATTTTTAATATAGGGTTATACATAAGATAAATTAGACAATAAATATTCATTAGAAAGCTAAAAATATTTCATACATAATCTAATTTCATTTGTAATTTTTATACTTTCAATAATTTAATTTATTTATGACACAATGATGATGAAGTAATTATATTATTTATGAAATATTGACATAATTGATGTTATAAATACCCAAATAAATGTAATTTGAGACTTTTTATGAATTAAAATAATTTTATATGTTATTATGAAATGTTAGTATTTATTTAATTTACTTTTTTTGAACTAATATTTCTATTATGATTTTCACAAAAATCAATTACCAAATAGTGTCAATATTGACATAAAATAGTTTTTAAAACAATTATTATATTATTAATTGTTATTTTATTCTTCAAAATCTATGTATCAGCCAAATAACTTAAATAGGGTTATATATATTAATAATAAACAACTTGGGGTTCATTTGGCTTGTTATAGTAATTTTATTAACCTTATAGTGTAAGAAAACAAGAAGACATGGTAAAAGAAACATTATTTAACTTAAAGTTAAATCTAAATGATATGGTTAAAATAGAAACCTAAACGTGTCTAAATTCTATTGGATGAGAGTATTTCGACCCATCCCCACCTTAGATTCTAAATAACTCAATTTGGAGCTATTAAAAACCGAATATGACTTTATAATAAAATAATATTTTTAGTTATTCCAAAGGTGCCCCTCTCCTCCCTTATAAAAGAGAACCTCCTCCCTCTCTTCCTCACACCGCTTTGAGCCTTCATGATCATCCAAACCCAGCCAAATTCTCTTATCCACTTCCCTAAAAACATCCTAGATGTCCTGGTCTTCTTAAATGTCCAATTTTGGTGCCCTAAGAGGAGGTCTCAAAGAGGCACTTCAAAGAAGAGGTAATGTCCGTTACCGATTCTTTCAACTTTATTTCTTATTCCACTTCTTCTTCTTTAGTTATTTCATTATGATGTAATAACATCTGTATCACTGATATACGGATATGTAATTATAAGTATTAAAAAACTCTATTTCACCATCTATCCATCCTATGGAAAACGAAATCACTGCTTGTGCGTACGTACGGAATATCGTCTCCATGCCGTGGTGTAATCTATTTTCCACCACCACCTTACATGGATGGGTAAAATGGTGTAAATAATAACTATATATGATTATTTTAAAGTGATATTTATTCTTAAATAGTATACATATACTCCAATACAATTCCACGATCATGGGAATGATATCATCGCTCGTTCGTACGTACGGACTACCGTCTCCATGACGCGATGAGATTCATTCATCATCTTAACCATTCATGAATGATTATAAAGTATATATAATAAGTAATCATGAAATATATTACATAATAATGATACTGAATTTATGCGTATATATATGTATGTCATCAACTTAATTTCATTCAATTCAATAAGGAAACGAAAACAGCGTTCATGCGTACGTACGGCCTACCGTCTCCATGAACGGTGTATTTCATTCCATTTATCGATCTATTATATATATGTATATTCTGAATATATATTATATATCAATCATGTTTTATATTCTGAGATTAAGTAATCATGATCTAATGAATCATGTGAATAATTACAAGTCAAAACACGAACGACAAATGAAACGATTTTACCCAAAATGCTCTTTAACATGGAATTTACAAAAAATGGGTAATATAAAGTCATAAGTGACCCATATATGATATCATAACAATGAATATGATTTTTTAATAATCCAATGACATTATTTAAAACATTCTACAGGAGGTTTGGATACAAACGAAGCATATCGGACATAAGGTAAGGGATAATTTTGAAAATCTCATTTTTTTCTGAGATTGCTTATTCGTAAGTATTTACTGGGGCAATTTCTATCATGTAGTGTTTTATAAAAGTGTTTTCCTGTATGTTTAAAGTCCTTTTTAACCATTTTTAACTTTTACTACATGTTATGTAAGGAATATTTCTTTAATTTATGTTATGAGGTACTTTTTTGAATTTTCCGACAAAAGTACGAGAAGAATGTTATTTTTAACTTATATGGCGTGAACAGATTTTTACGGTTTTATAAAGCCTTATTTTCATGAAGCTTCCTCCAAAATATTTAATGACTATTTTCAACAAATTCCTATTCTTTTAAAATTTCATGACATTTTGTGAAAAGAAAATGATTTAGAATAAGAAAGGATATTTTCCTCAAGAATTCATTTCAAGTGTTTTATCAAAACCATTTCCCATCTAAGATGACATTATTTGATATGTGTATGTTTCATGTATAATGTCTCTATGATTTACATGGTTTCACTTTTATGATTATGAAATGATATCCATTTATTTTATATGGATTATGTGATAATGGGATGATGTTTATTAATCCCATTTAATTTTTTTGTGTAATTATGAATGATGTATGTTTATTTTGTGGCACAAGTAAGAATGATTTCATTATGAGATGGGTGGGACCTATATCTCCCTACAATGAGTTCGGTAATGATTTATATCTCATGAGATAGACATGGCTGGAACAGTAAGTTAATCTGCTTCAGTGTTAGAGGACTGAAACGAGGAGTAAACTCAATTCAAAAAGAGACTTTGTCCACCAAGATGGTCTTGGCAGCAATGCCTTGGCTACTTTGGAAATCATTACATGTGCTTAATGGTTTCCACAATTACATGTTTTATTCCCATTATATTTTATCATGATTGATGTTCTATTATGATATATGCCTTACGCACTTCCACGATTTATGTCCTTGCTCAAGATTTTGATGTTTAAATTTCATGTTCAAGTTTTTGCTTCCGAATGTTTATGGATTGTTTTATGTTATCTATGTTTTCCCTTACTGATCATTTGAGCTCACCCTTTTTATGTTTTATTTGCCCTAGGAAATAAAGGAAGGTTTTAGGAAAGGAAACAAAAAGGGTAAGATCGTTATGGGAGATGTTGAAGATATTTCAATATGATTAGAAGTTTATATACTGATTTTCCAAAGACACTAAACTATTACAGTTCTTGTGTGTCTGTTTTTGTTATGTATTAAGTATTCTGAAAAAGTAATGTAATGTCCATGTACGTCAAGATTCGGGTCTCTACACACCTGTAACATAATGAAATCATACCTACATGTGCCACAATATCATAAATAACATATCATATAACAAGAAATCAAATGGGTATCATAAACATGTAAACATATTATAACTATCATGACCCACCTTCGGAAAGACGATAGAAGGGGCGGAAACGGCCCCCACCCTTCCTTCTTTATGTCGAAGATGAGATAATGATCCCCGAGTCCCGCCTCCAGTAGGCCTCAGAGTGAAAACTAGCACCAAGGGTGTAACATTTTCAAAATATGGGAGGCATTACTCTTTTTAGTTAAACAACATTGGGAGAAATAATGAGTCAACACCAAACACCACCAAGTATAGAAAACTCAAAAGAAAACCAAACTACATGCATATTTTAATAATAAAACTGAACATGGTACAAGAACTCTGAAGTACAAACCAACAGGAAAAGAAAAGGGGAAGCAGAAAACAACAGTTACCAACAGAAACTCCAACATCTGGACTAGTAATGTCCCGCATGGCCTCCGAAGTCCTCCTGACAACCTGAAAGTAAACGTAGTGTGAGCATACAAAGTATACACTGTAGTAAAACCTAAAGCTCTCATGCACAAGTGGGGAGACGTCCTAAAGTCTCGTGAGAAGAAGAAAAACATCATTAATCAAGGAATCTATCCATCTCACCTCACCGGCCATGCTCACCAAATAACACAAGTGGTAGATAATAATAAAAACAAAACATTTCGGTACCCTGCACCACTATTTCCCCCACTAGCTAGCTGTTCATCCTTAACGGAAAATGTCCTGATGCTACCATGATCTTTCTTCCCACACACACCTGGTCCTCACCACTATCCACATCCCTTACCACACACACTTGGGCTTCACAACCACACATCCATACCCGCACACACCTGGGCCTCACAACCATCCATCCCTTCCCGCACACACCAGGGCCTCATCCCGAAGACACCTGTGAAAAACAGCCATAACCAGAACCCCTGCCTGAAAACACCTGGGCCTCATCCCAAAGATTCATGGGAAAACAATCTTCCCAAAGAGTCAAGGGCTAACAACACACCAACCAAAACCTACCCGAATAATCTATGGTGTAAGGTCACCTTCAACCATCACAGCCGAGGGAAGAGGGAGTAGGAAGGAGAGTAACTAGGGGGAAACGCCCTTCCCCATGAAATGGGGTGTCCAACACTAAGTTCCCAATGCAGGTGGGGAGTGAATAAACACAAAACATACAGTTACACATATATATACCAACACACAACAAAACCTACGGCTCATCAAATAGATACAAGCAGGCACACAAGCAATACTGCCTCAGAAAAACTGGCATACAACAAACAGTTCACAGATCCCCTGTTCAAGTTAACATTCATAACAGTTCAGTATGAGTTATTCCCTTCACTACTGGGTATCTAACAGGCACATTCACAGATGGAACAACAAAATCAGCAGAAAGGAAAAACATCAGGTAATTTAAGCATTCACACCCGGTTCTCTTGTAAATAATTACATCAATGTGGGATTAGTGGAATCCCTTGAAAAAATGGAACCAAAGAAAAACTCAACAAACCATTGGTTATCCCCACATTATTGAATTACCATTTCACCCATTCCATCATTAACTTTCCACTTTTATTCCTGTTTACAACCCAACCTGCAGCCCTACTACCAAACACCACCACAACCACGCAACAACTCATGTCATTCCAACCACACCATTCACAGCCCTGTTGTTCACCCATCCATAACAAAACACATTCACCCCTTTACCCATTTCATAACTGAACCATCCCAATGTTCAAAATTCATTCCATAATATTATTTAGTGCAACTATGGTGATCACACACGGTTATGGGATTTTATATTCAACAGTCGAGTTTACGTGTTTAACCGATTCATATATGATTCCCATTCACCAGAAAAAGCGTAAAACAGAGCATAGCATAGGTGCACAAACAAAGGCCCCCAAAATCTGTGATTTTCAGTGGGCCTAAGCCCGTTCAATTCATAACAACATCATAGGGAAAACATGGGTAAAAACATGTAACAACATTAACAAACATCCGCGTCCCTGTTCTTTAACCGGATATTATCTTCATTAAAGAATTGATTAACTACCTCGTGGAAATGATAGAACACACACCCCACATGATAAAAAATGATGAGAGACAATGGTAAGATCCCTACTTGATAGATCAAGGATCGAAATTTAGTCCTCACGTGGAAATTGGAAAACATGAGTAGCAGGAACTTCACAAAACTCGATCAAGGAAAACTTTGTGGGGAAAAATTCGCCCAGAGGAAGGGTATTCCGAGCGCAGGGTGAGAAAAAAAAAAGAAACCTAGGGAGAAGAGAATACTTAATTTATAAAGGCTGAGATACAGCATCCCTAGGACGTTTAGGATATGGAGAAAATCTCGAAACTGCAGAAGAAGTGGGATCGTGGGTTGACCACGTGGCTGGGACACCCCATACATCCAGCTTAAAAGGTCCCTTCCCTTCAGGGTGGTTAAAACTGATGCACACCTCCTTAATCAATGAATGACTCCTCACAGGATGCGGTAGAGGTGTTTCTGAAAACGCAGTTAAATTCATGACCAAAACGCATGGTTTTCCATTTAAGGAGGGTACCTCACCAATCATTTAATTTAAATGCCATTAATGGAAATTAATGGGCCTCATAAAATGGTTAAAGGTGTCAAAACATGGGTTCAGAACCAATTTGCGCAAAAAGGAGGCGTTACTAGAAAACCCATGGGGGTAGGCGAGAGCTACCGGTTGCCGAGAGCTATCGGTTGACAATAGCTACTGGTAGCTGAGAGCTAACGGTTGGCGACAGCTACCAGTAGCTGAGATCCACTATTATCTGAGAGCCACCGGTAGCCGAGAGCCACCGGTAGACGAGGTCTACTGGTACCCCAAGGTCACCAGTAGGCTAGGTCTACCCGTAGGCCGAGGCTACCGATAGGCCAAGGCTACCGCTAGGAGTCACCGAGAAGCTGGGATGGCCTCCCAGACCACCCAGAACACCTCAAACAACAGATTTTTACCAAGTAATGGACCCCAAAAACCAGGGCCATTACATCAGATACTTCTCAAACTATTCTCATCCCCGAGAATATAAGACCAACCCATAAAGGAGAAAAGTGGGGTCCAAACAACCACCCTCTAAAGATACTTCTCAGGGGAAACCCCCTGAGTTGTACGAAAACTGGAACAGAACCCTCCCCCCTACATCTAGGAATACTCTCCCAAGTGTTATAAACCACAAACATTCAAAACAAGCACAAGGATCACACTGTCCAACACATGAGTTAGGGAGTCTCCTCCTACATGTTAGGATATTATCCACTTTGGGAGGCACTGACTCGCCTGCACGGGTTTAATCGCATCCACATTAATGTGTCCTGATTAGCAGTCATGTTTTCCCGTCAACACACATTCGGACACACAAACACAGAGAACAGAGAATAGATCTTCTAATATCTAATAAAAACAAGCATTTCATATATTAAAGCTCAATGTAAAATATCTCAAGGATCAGAACAAAAACAACAAGGAAGACAAAACAGCTCTGGGTACTGAACGTGTAAATAGGCATCCCGCTCCCAAGTGCTCTCTTCCAGGCCACCATGCCTCTACAACACACAAACCAAGGGGATGGTTTGTCCATGAAGCACTTTATCTTTACGACCCTCGATCTTGATTGGTCTTTGTTTCCGAAGCTTTTACGCTGGGGAATGCATATGTCCGTCACGCGGGGGGAGGACGCGCGGCTTGTTGCCCTGTATTCCCTCTTTCCAAAGGTGGGTGGCATCTGTTCCTTGTTCAGGGACGTCTTCTCCTTGATCGAAACTAGGCTGATGAGATGTCAGTTCTTCCATCCGTGGACTCCTCCTCGGAGCTCGTCACCTAGTCCAGGTCTCCCTCATAGATTTAAGACGGGTTCGTGAAGCTCGTTCCTAGTTCCATATCTACATGGACGCCAGTTAATTACGTTGATTCCGTCGAGATGCTCCAAGGGGTCTGGTCGGGGAAGAAACCTTCGGTGAGGAGAATGGTCATGAAGGGGTGTCATCGGCATTTCTTGACGCCGAGGATTGACATGTCTATCTTCTGTCCCTTATTATAGGTCTTATCAAGGGTGTGTAAGCCCGAGGCATCCCACATCGAACGTGGGGAATTGTGTACCATCTGAGGTTTTCCACAGCTTCCCATATTTAACATGGGGTATGTCGCAAGTTTAAAGTCCTGAGGAGATGGATTGGACTAATCGGAACACTGAGAGTGGATCAGATTGAAGGACCCCCTAAGGGGATCACCGATATTGGGGCCAGCACGTGGGCGGCTTCCCAGATACTGTGGAGTGGAATGAGGTGGCATCATCCCACCGGGATGTGGCAGCCCGAGTAAGGATCAGGATGGGTGATGGAGTGACATGATTTCACCTCATGGAAGGTTCCTACGTATCCCCATGGAAGGTAATCAATGTCTGCGTAGTTTGGTGATACGGTGGGACACCTGAAGAGGTGACCCGTGAGAATGAACGCATGGATTGGAGCCTGGAGGAAGTAAGACCTCCGGGCTATGGCATTAGCTTCCCAAGGCATGTGGGCTCGAGGGAGAGGTCAGGATGAGACGTGAGTGTGAGGTATGGGGCTTACGCTCGGAGGCGGCCCATGATGGGGAATACGGGGCTTATGCTCTGAGGCGGCCCATAATGGTGCTGGTGAACTGACGCGAAGGGGTCAGAAAAAATGAGTGATGGGATTGAACCTCATGGAGACTTCCTGCGTACCATGCATTAGCACGGATCAAAGTCCACGTATTTCGGGGCATACATTTTAACGTCATACGGGATGGTGGTGTTTAGGGATTATGCTCTGAGCCAGCCCAATGTGTTGGCGAACCGACATGAAGAATTCGGAGTGACCGGGTGGTGGGCTTGAACCTCGTGGAGCCTTCCTACGTACCATGCGTTAGCATGGATCAACATACACGTAGTTCACTTGGATGGGGCTTATTCTCTAAGGCATCCCATAGGAGGATGTCATGGTCGATGCTTATTCTTAGCCCACGTGAGTCATGCTTGTTGTGAGAAACAAGAGGCAGCAGGGACCGGGCGATCACGCCGCAAAGGGTGCGTCCGTGAGAAGCAGAAAGGGTCTTATGCGTTGAGCGGACCAAAGAGGAAATAGGGGCTTACATGTGGTTAGCGGAACTTAGTGTCGGGGCATACTCCAGGATGGAGGCCCGTGGTGTGTCAAAGCACAGTGGGAAAGGTACTCCACTGGCCTTGGCAGTGGGGAAGTACGGAGGTGCATGGGTGCAACCTTCTGCAAGAGAGGCTAGGGGATTACGCTATGAGGCAGCCCTTCCCCCATGGACAAAAGACACTCCGACAAGAAGGATCTCATTCTATGCGAGGAAGATTCCATTCCTGTGGAGACGAGTGGACGTAAAGAATGTCCGAGCTGGGGGGACCCTGTGTGCGAGGCACAGGGTTGGACCACAGTTTAACGTCATGTGTTAAGGATGACGTGCTTAGTAGTTTAACGTCCTACATCTTGGGAGAGGTGGGTTCACTCCACACCCCTAGGGATTACATGCCCAACACCCTATACCCCTTATGGGAGGGAATGTATCAGCAAGGCCGTAGTGAAGGGGGGAATTAGGGTGAACAATCGAGGGTTCCACATTAGCATGGCTATGGGAAGAAGCAATAGTTGTTAGCATGCCTATGCGGAGAAGAATAAGGAAAAGAAATGCAACGGGAAACACCACCGAAGGGACCTTGAGGTTACTTTGTATGAGCCTGGAAGGTCGTATGGGAAAACAATGCATGACGTGCATGCCCGGCATAGAAGAAATCGGGCACTGGTTAAGGTGAGGGGTCCTGGGTTTTGCATGCAAAGAGAAGGTTTGCACACAAAACACCGAGATGGCGCTCAATTGGGTCAGAGGATTGCGCACGGACAAGGGATTGCACGCAAAGGGCTTGGATTGCGCGTGGGGGAAATGGCTGATCCCTATGTCATTGAAAAACCTATCGGAGGGATTGCACGCAATTTCAGAAGGGATTGCACGCAATTGGAAGCGATTGCGCCCCAGGGGAAAGGATTGCGTGCAAAGGAAGAACCCGGAGGATTTAGAAAATTCACTTATGCCAGTGGGGTTGCGCGCAAAGGCGAACCTCGGGGCAAGGTTGCGTGAAAAGGGGAATTACCTGGAAGTCATCTTCCGCGTGTGGGATTCTGAATTGCGCGCACGAGAGCTCGTTTGAATTCCTCAACCCCGAAACGGTTGGGGCCGCCTTCTATTTATAGGCATCTGCTGGCGCGGAATCCAGGCGGTGCGCGAAATCTTCTGCGCTAGGACCAGTCAGTGCGCAAAGCCTCAGCGCGCGTAACCGGGCGTGAAAAATTGCGCGCCATCCTGGTATTTTTTCTGCGAATCTCGTACTTCATTTGCGCGAGCACAATTTTATTGTGATGGTCCTCCTTAATTTCATGCATCACATCTGAGCCATTCAGACTGGGCCTACAAGTCCGAATCTGGCTTCGCTTTGTCATTTCGAAACTTCCTCTGGGAGTTACAACCTTTTCGGCCACTACAAATGCCCCCCTCGTAATTGGATCGGCGAGAGGTCGCAATGATCGGATTCTAAGGGAAATGCCGAAGCAGTGCATCTCTTGGGAATTTTGCGCGCAAAAATCCCACGGGTCGTGAAAAATGACGGATCAGCGCTGAATTTTCATTCCGCATGGTGAAGAACCCTGGACTCACCTATAAAATGGGGTGCTGGGTCCCAAGTTCCATACTAATGCTTTTCCGCGTGATAGCCATACCGCTCTCATGCGCGAAAGTGCTCCCGCGACTACGCGTAAAAACTCTTTGGCAGCGCGTAATTCATTCCAAATTTTGGCCGCATTTTCAAACCTACTCATGATATTCCATGCCTATCGTGCCGATTGCATGCCCAACTCCCGGATTTCGCATCGTCGCTTCAGATTCCGTGCAACTCTCTCCGATTCAACGCACTACATCCTAATTTCACACCACTCCTGAAATCTTCAAGATGGCTGCAAACCTAGTTGATGAGGGGGAATTCGCTGCTCGTAGAGCTGAAATGGCGGTGAACGAGGAGGTTTATGGCACCAAGGTGATCGTTTCCAACAACCTATCCTTTTCCAACCTACTGACCCCCAACCAAAATGAATATCCCTTATCTGACAACATCCTGCTCTGGAACTTTGGCATCCTAGAGGAGGTTCCCCTGCCGGGCATCGAGGTGGACATGCTGTGGTCATGGGTGACACGGGAGGACGAGCTTCCCTACTACAAAATCACCAACAACGGCCATCCTTCTAGGGAAACCAGACATATGGACATATATGTACTGAACCCGAGGACCATGACCATTACTGAGAATGAGCCTATCGGAGAGAACTCTTCGGCCCTCTATGTGAGCATGTTCCGTCAGAGCGTCATGGATGACACTAAGGGCTGGATAAAAGATTGCGACCTATAGTCCAGGGGAAACATCACCAGTGAGTGGGCCTGGGCATTCTGGGTTCTCCATACATGTGACCAGTTTGGGGCCGAGCTACGGTATATTGGCCTGTTCGAGGCGATATGGACATCGGAGTTCCACTTCAACCATCAACCTGAGCTCGGGCCGGAGCTATTTACCCAGTGGTCTCCTAATACCTACACATTCCACCATCACCATAGGGAAGTTGGCATCAGCCTGTGGGACTTTCACTGCATTGGAGGTATCCCACTGTAGTGATACCAATATGACGAGTTCGTTTCTCCGAAGAACACCTGGGATGACAGGTCACAGACTCCCATGCTGACATGGCACCTGTTGGAGCTGGCCCAAGAGAGGCTGGGGGTCAAGGACTTCCTAAAGGACATTTCATATAAGGGCTGTTTCAAACAGTTCCTTGAGAAGGATCTGGAAATCAAGATGTCGGGATGGGGTAAACAGTGCCCAAATGCAGCTTAGAGGAGCAACGATGGGTTGTATTGGAGGACCCTGGTGGCGGGGCAATACCAATCATGTGGCTACCACGTCATTGAGGCCCGAGACCCGACTGTTTGGTACGCTGGGTTCCTCGCTGCCTTTCTGAGTGGGTGGCTCCTACCGGTACGGGACGTGAGGATGGGCGTCCATCCGGCAACACTGGTGATGGTAGGAACCATGGCTTCCAACAAATGGTTCAACTTGGGGGTCCCCATTCTGGCCAAGCTGTACTCCATCTTGGGACGCATCTCACGAGCGAGGTCGCCTCGGAGGGTATGTGGACACTTCCAGATCTTCCATTACTCGATAGTGGCTCATCTCGGCAGGTACACTTTCCCAAATGTCATCCGTCCTCCGAGCAACGGCCTGTGACCATCCCTACTGAACATCATCGGGGTGGCGCCGATGACGCTCAATGAGGAGGGCGTGATGATCCACATTGGTAACCACACCAACTTCAACTTCAGCCTGATCCCCACCCCAATCATCTAGATGGTGGACAATGGTCAAGGCTCTCTGGAACAACATGTGTATTTTCAGAGCATCCGGGGATGGGTGCTCGTGGATCGGATCGACGGTAAGGTGATCTGCGAGCCTTACGTGCCATTCCGATTCTCCAGGAAATTCGGGTGCCTCCAATGGATGCCAAAGAAGGTATTCATGGCTTTCGGGGAGGAGAATAATCACTACATTCAGCACCAGATGTGGTTTATGTTTACAACTTTCAGATCCGGTGACATCATCACTCTTCCTCCCACCGAGGTCAACGCTGGCCTAGAAACCGAGTATTCCACACACTGGACCATTGCGTACCTTGAGGGACTTTTATGCAAGCGATTCTGGTAACTTGAGGCAACCCGGGTGGAAACCAGGCAACGGGGGAGCAGACAAGGCGCTGCTAGAAGGGGGGAACCAGGGGGAATCATGCAGCGAGGCCTGCGCAGGCCAGGACCTCAGCAGCGGGAACATCACACAGTGCCGCCGCGACCTCATTTCCCGCAGTGGGGTCACATGAGGTGGCTAGGGAACTTCCCGGGAATCAGATAAGGTACATGCTCGAGCCTTCCCAAGATGCAATTTTCCCAGGACTGTGGTCATCCTTGATGACCCTACGACAATCACTGGGTGTTGAATCCATCTGGAAGAAGATAATGCAGAACGAGATCCATCTGCCAGAGGTTGGGCTCATTCTAGTTACCGACAGAGTGAACATCCATCGACGACATGCTTATCTGACGGCCAAGGACACACACGCGTGCCAAAGGGGTCAGCATGCGGAGCCACCTTTCCTAGTGAATGTGATGCTCGGCCAAGAGCATTATCCGGAAGTGATGCCGCCGGGAGAAGGCGACAGTGACGAGGAGTCAGAGGAGGAGGAGATCGGTGAGGACACAGGAGAAGGAGAAGATGAAGCAGAAGGAGAACCAGAAGGTGAGGGGTCGTAGGGGCAACCTACCAAGGGAGTCTTTGGGAGAGCGGCGAGATTGTTAGATCTGATCTCGACATCACCGAGATACTCGAGGTCTGTCTCTATCTTCATTAATTTTCTATCTTCGTCCATTCTCGTTTACAACTTCTAACCCATCTCTCTACCCCACTCAGGAGAGCCTAAGTGTTGGTCAGGCATCCCCACTAGAGGGGGGAGGAGAGGAACTGGTCGTACATGATGGGGATTCGATGCCCATCATTGAATTGACAAGCACAGAGGGGTCTCCTGTCATGGCAGCTCCTGTAGCGAACAGAACACTGGAGGCCGACGATCTGGGTTCGTGTATGTCCCACGCTTCACCACTGGCGCTTGTTATAAAAAAAAATCCCAATTAATCAGGGTACGCCTTACGCAATGATCTCAACACTGGAGGCTCGTCAGGATTCGGAGCTCAGGCCATCCGTGAGCGGACCAGTGGTGGACATACCACCTCGTCCAGAACATACATCCTATACTGAGTCGGCCATGGAAATTGGTGAGCAGGGGGTGGCAGACCTCAGCGGCGCTGTCCCTAAGGAGACGCCGGAAGCTTACGGAGGCACATTCGCTATTGGGGAGAGAGAGGAAGGTCGCTCGGACATTGAGGATCCTATTCCTAATGAAGACACCTCTGAGGTAGATCCTGCAGCCGTCCTGCAGGCTTCCTTTCCTGTGTATCGGCCCGCTGATCACGAGGACGTAGACAACTCAGAATTAGAAGCGGTCGAGGAGAGCCGGATGACACAGCGCAAAGGTTGGAGGTGAATCCAGCGCTTTCTCAGACAGCCCCAGTCGGATTGGCTAAGACAGATGGGATCCCTCCAGACCTGGCTGCGTTTCCTGTGCGCTGGAGGGGCTGATGCTCAGCACCATCATTTGATGGTCCGTGATTACATGGCCGAGAAGATACACGAGAGAAGCCGGCGTACTGACGTTTCCCGGTGTCAGGAAAGATCGGCTAGCACTCTATAATTTATGAGGGTGGAGCGGGAGGTCCGGCACCTTGAAGGGAAGGCGGTAGAGAAGGAGGCCTTCATTCCAACATGATCTGAGCTCGTGGAACAATTGACGACCCAGCTGGCTGACACCCAAGAGCAACTGACAGAAGAGAGTCACCAGATCACCATACTTCAAACTGAGCGGGTGCAGGCGGAGGCCAGGGTTGGCGAGCTGTGCTCTGTGGCTGCGGATGAAGAGAGAGTCTTCAAGGAGCGAGAATTAGTCCTGGAGGCTACCAGCCAAAGGGTAACAGCGTTGGAATGATCGATCCAGCACGCTGATCATTAAGGGATTCGTTTCGGCCATCTCATGAAATTATTTCTTTTACTGCTCAACATTTTGACCCATGTATGGACCAATCTATTTATCTATACCTTTGGCCTAATATTCTTAACATAATTCTGAAATGAATGAAAACTCACCCCTAAACTCTTGTGGGTTGCACCCAACGCGAGAAGTAAAGGATGATCGTGCTATCATTTCTTCCAACTGTGGGGCATTAACCAAGCTTCAGGCAACCAAACTCGGGCCTGGATTTCTGAGGAGAAGAGGGAGGTCCAGCTGACTGGAGGAGACCTCGGACCGATCGATGTATTGTCTCCTCCACCTTCCCTAACACACGAGCGGGGCAATGCCGAGGGAATTGAAATTCATCCGATCATAGGGAGATGATAAAGGTGAATCACGTTACCCGAATTCGGAACACAATGGGGTGCGACGATGGAGGAAAAATGTTAACCGCGGTGAAAACACATCATCTATATCGCATTGGCGTGAAATAGAGATGATAAATGAGGGCTGACCACTGACCATGTTCGCAACATGTTGCCTAACTCAAATATCGTTGTTCATTCTTCCAGAACGTTGGCCCAGGACAGCAGGCAGACTATAGGTCTATCATCCATGTTGCTACAATAGGTGGACCAAAGGACTATCATCCATAATGTGATAGCAGGAGGACCAAATTCTATCATCCATACTGTTAGGGGGTCCCGTTAAACATGACCAGTCCTCCAGGACGTTGGCCCAGGATAGTAGGAGGACCATAAGTCTATCATCCATATTGTTAGGGGGTCCCATTAAACATGAAAGAGGATGAGGATCCAAAATAAAAGGGCACACAAAGTGTGGAATGTGGGGTGGTGGTTTGTTCGAACAGAGTCCAACACTCCCGGAATTGCCCCACCGTGATGGAGGCGCATTAGGCGGACGTACCAACTTGATCACGGATGGTCCCAATTTTTATACAGGACCTCTCTGGTGAGAGAACTGCCACTTTCCAACATTACTATGGGGCATCCCGAACTTATTAGGGGTAGATGTCATGATTACACCACTCCCCAAGAAGTCAAGCCGAGGGGCCGATAGTAATGAGGGATGAGATTTGGTAATCCCTGGGGCTGGACCCAAGACGAAATGTCAAGTCGTTCCTACGTATCTCATAAGGATGAGAATCAAGACACACGTAGTTCTTAAGAGATCTTAGTTTATGGTCTTAGAGCTCGGACCAAAGGGTAAAGGTAATGGGAGACACACGGTAAAGCGGTTACGAAACCCGATGTGAATGGGGGTAAGGCCCTGCTTACTATATGCTCCTAGGGACGTGTTTAGGCCGAGGGACCAAACACGAAAAGTTAGCCTGGGCCCATGGGGAAGTTCTCAGGCACTCCTATGTATCTCATTAGGATGAGAATCAAGCCATATGTAGTTCTTAATAGGTGGCGTGGCACGATATGGCGCCTTCACAAAGGACGAGGGAGACGTGCCGGTCTAGCCCTTACACCAAATGAATCGGAATTTGATATATAATGTTTTTTCTTGAAGGTGAGTGTTTTTTCTCTTGTGGAGCGACTGGCCTATGAAATGAACTCCTAGCATTGCCACAATAATCAAGCCGTAAAAGGAATTGACAAATTGTATGGCAATTGACCAATACCCAACATGATGTCCCCTATGGGGAGGTCACCACAATGCAGTGCCGTTTCTCTTCGTGCGGCCAGGACGATATCATCACAGTTTATGGTCATGTGGTGGGACCAAATGGCATAGTTTAAGGTCGTATGGTTTGGACCTGACACCACAGTTTAAGGTCGTATAGTTTGGACCAGACAGCACTGTTTAAGGTTGTATGGTTTGGACCTGACACCACTGTTTAAGGTCGTATGGTTTGGACCTGATGAATACGCATGATGCGGTGAGGCATACCCGGTGTGGATGAGGGCATATCCTTATACCGTCACTGCAGGCGATCCTGGTAGAGGGGTCTCGGGCCAAAGGGGCCTACGAGGGTCCAATAATTAGGGGGTAGGAGATGCTAGCTCCCAGCTACACTGGGCCCGAAACGCAATGTATGGGAGACTCCTCACTTCCCATGGGGATGAGGGTCAAGCTGCACGAAATCCTTAAAGAAAAAATTGAAGCAATACTCTAGCACTTAGATCGCGGGAGCCCCGAGAGACAAAGTTACTTAGCTTGGTCCATCTTACATGTGGGGGTGCACTGAGGGTTAGTGAAAGGAGTGTCGAGATTCCACCTTGACACGGTGGGGTGGAACATAATGTGAATCATGTAACCAACATTTAGGGCCCAAAGAAGCCGGCGTGACGACTGAGGATTACTGCTTACCATGTTCGCAACACAGTATCTCATTGCATTATCCTAGAGATAGGGGAAAACAAATTAGCATCAACCACTGATCACATTCGCAATGCGGGATTTGTATCAATTTGTTTCCAGAAACCCTCAGGGGCACTGGCCCGTGACGGTAGGAGATCCCTTAGGTGTTGTATACTGGACGTTCTTGGGGGTCCCTCCAGGTGTGAAAGATAATGGGGCCTGAATGAAGGGGATCACGAAGCTTGAAAAGTGGATGACAACTTGGCTAAGTCGAATCTGACGCTCCAGGTCCTAGACCAGAGTACTCTGAACACATTAGCAGACCACTAGAAAGGGTCTAAGGGCTCAGTCTGAGAGCGGCCAAAAGATGGAGGATTCCCGGGGGAAGGGGGTGTAGTGCCAAAAACCCTATACCACACCTATATGTCCTCCTGCGGAGAGGGACAGGCTAAAAGTCCGAAGAGACCAGGAGATCGTGGGATCTCCTAAGAGATGGGGATGGACTTGAAACCTATGTGTTCAGGTGGTCCTACATATCCCAATAGGATGGGAATCAAGCCACACTTAGTTCTAGAAGTGCATTTTAACATCATGCAGGACGATATGGGGAACTTCTTCCAGGGGGTGTGCATGGCACAACGGATAAACCTTCGCGAATGAGGACCTAATCCTATACTGCACTACATGCTCTGGGTGAAGGCTGGGGATGAGAGGCCCGAGAAGGCCAAGGGGCCTGAGGCTGGTCCTTGGTCAAGGATGCCTAACCAGCTTGCAATTTAACGTCTTGCAGTGAGTACGAGCATTAAGTTTAGGGTCATGCTGGGCTATGAAAGGATCTTAGTTTTAGGTCTTAGAACTCGGACCAAAGGGGCCTAAATGTAGGGAAAAATGCAGTTTAGGGTCATGTAGGACCATGAAAGGATCTTAGTTTTAGGACTTATAACTCGGACCAAAGGGGACTAGATGTAGGGCCAAATGCTATTTAGGGTCATATAGGACCGTGAAAGGATCTTAGTTTTATGTATTAGAACTCGGACCAAAGGGGCCTAGATGTAGGGCCAAATGCATATTAGGGTCATGTAGGACCGTGAAAGGATCTTAGTTTTAGGTCATAGAACTCGGACCAAAGGGGCCTAGATGTAGGGCCAAATGCAGATTAGGGTCATGTAGGACCGTGAAAGGATCTTAGTTTTAGGTCTTAAAACTCGGACCAAAGGGGCCTAAATGTAGGGCAAAATGCAGTTTAGGGTCATGTAGGACTGTGAAAGGATCTTAGTTTTAGGTCTTAGAACTCGGACAAAAGTGGCCTAGATGTAGGGCCAAATGCAGTTTAGGGTCATGTAGGACCATGAATGGATCTTAGTTTTAGGTCTTAGAACTTGGACCAAAGGGGCCAATATGTAGGGCCAAATGCAGTTTACGGTCATGTAGGACCGTGAAAGTATCTTAGTTTTAGGTCATACAACTCAGACCAAAGGGGCCTCAGGCAAAATACCATTTGAGGAACCTAGAGTTGGTGGGAGAAGTGACACGCGCACCATCCATAGTCACCAGGGAGTATGCGCTATTGGGATAGACCTTATTGACAATGAAATTCCCCTCCCATTTGAGCTCCAACTTGGGTGGTTTCCTTCCGGGAATCATTGGTGCTCTGAGATGCATCATCAGGTCACCTTGGAGGAAAGAGAGGAGGTGAACCCTCTTACTGAATGCTCGAGCCATCCTTCTCTGATGCCTTTCCATGTTGTGTAAAGCACGAACCCTATTTTTGTCCAGCGCTTCCAATTCAGCTATATAGATTTCAGTAGCTCTATCTGGCACTTGCTGGTCGTAGACCGTTGTGCGCAATGAGGGCAACTGAATCTCGATGGGAAAGACAGCCTCATCTCCGTATACCAGGGAATACGGAGTCACCTGGGTGGAGTTACGAGTCGTCTTCCTATAAGCCCAAAAGGAGTTGGGAATCTTGTCCAGCCTACTTTTCCTGTTCTGACCAACCATTTTTTGTAGAATGTTAGAGATGGTTTTGTTAAACGCCTCGATCTGACCATTTTCCTGCGCATGATAGTGGGAGGTTTGGTTAGAGCGAATTTTGAACTTGGCGTACAATTTCTTCAGCTCATATGCTCAGAAGTTGGTTCTGTTATCCGTGAGAATATAGAGAGGTACTCCAAATCGATAGATGATATTGGTGCTTACGAAGTCAG
This sequence comes from Viscum album, assembly GCA_963277665.1. Lineage (NCBI taxonomy): Eukaryota > Viridiplantae > Streptophyta > Magnoliopsida > Santalales > Viscaceae > Viscum > Viscum album. Next base: position 2,131,200,923 of record OY728119.1, read on the forward strand.
CTATAGAATAGGATTTGACTTCCTTAAGTGGAATTGCCTCTACCTACATGGAAAATAAATCCGCAGCGGTCAAGATGAACCAGCACTGGCGGTCCGTCGCCGGTGGGTAAGGTCCAACGACATCCAACCCCCAGACTACAAAGGGCCAAGAATACTTTGTAGTATGGAGAGGCTCCAATGGACGATGCACAAAGTTAGCATGGACTTGTAATGCATGAAACCTATTGGAAAATTTGATGTAGTTGTAGATCATGGAGGGTCAGAAGTACCCCAGCCTCTGAATCTGGTGGGACAACATCGACCCAGGCTGATGGGCGCCACATGAACTAGCATGTACTTCTTGCATGACCTATGGGATCTCGACTCCGTGGAGGCAACGGAGGAGAAAACATCAAATCCACATCTGTAAAGGAGCTGGCCAAGGCTGGGACTGCTCTGAAGGGTAAACTGCAGTGCGTGGCGTCAGATTCTCTCGTGCTCGGATCGATCCGACGGAAGATTTCCATGCTTGAGATATTCAACCAAGGGCGTCCTCTAGTTGGGAACTATCTCGATTACCGCATCTGAAGCCCCCATGGATCCTGACGTAGGGGCACCAGCAGTGAGATGGTTCACCCGCGGGCCATGATCATCCTCTGGAATAAGAGGAGCAATGACTCTCTGATGTGCCACGTGGATAATTAGATCGTCCGGTTCAGGCTCTGCATGTGATGCGGCCATGCTGGCCAAAGAATCTGCTTGACTGTTCTGCGATCGGGGGATATGAACGACCTCTGGCCGAGAGGGGAACTTAGCCATTAGATGGAGGGTGCACTCCAGCAATGGTACAAGTTCTGTCTTTCTGGCAACATAGTCACCATTGACCTTCTTGACGACTAGATCAGAGTACCCTTTCACATGCAGATGGGGTACGTCAATCTCGAGAGCCAACTCGAGGCCAATGATAAGGGAATGGTATTCTGCCTCATTGTTGGTGCAGCCTTCTGAAAACAGGAACGAATACGGAAGAAAGGCTTGCTCCGGGGTGATGAAGACGACACCCATGCCCACTCTATTGAGCTTAGGATATTTGATCCTCCTATCGGTGGGGCTCTGGGAGGCATCGTCAAAGTGCATCTGCCAGTATGGGATGGAATGATCGACTGAGAGGATTACCTCATCAGGAAAGCCTAGCTCCAGTGGCTGATCCGCGGAGGTTTGATGAGTAGCTAAGAAGTCTACCAACGCATGTCCTTTGACGACCTTCTAAGGTACGAACCTGATGTCGAACTGCTGGAGGATCACCGCCCAACGCGCCAGTCATCCAATCAACAGAGGTCGATTCAGGATGTATTTCAACGGGTCTTCCTGAGAGACCAGCTGTACCTCTTGGTGATGCAAGTAGTGCCGCAATTTCTGCATGGAAAATATGAGCACCAGGCAGCTCATCTTGATGGGAGAATATCTAATTTCCGTATCGAGGAGCATGTAGCTGAGGTAGTAAAGGTTGTTCTCTGTTCCCTTGTTGTTCTTCTAGGCGAGAAGTGGATCAAGGGATCACTCCAGTTTGGTAACATAATGGACCAGCGGCTTTCTGGAAACTGGTGGCATCAAGACCAGTGGTTGGAGTAGATACTACTTGATATCCTCAAAAGCGATTTGACACTCTTCGTCCCATTCATAGGCGGTGCCTTTCATCATGAGCCGGTAAAAGGGCTTACACTTTCCGGCCAGATTCGCAATAAATTGGCGTATATAGGCTAAGTGACCTTGGAGACCTCGAAGTTCCCGAATATTGCTCGAGGGAGGCATCTGGATGATGGTATTGATCTTCTCCAGGTTGATCTCGATGCCTCGATATTTAACAATGAAGCCAAGAAACTTTCCGGAGGTGACCCCGAAGGCACACATTAATGGGTTCATCTTCAAGTGGCGAGAAGGGAGGAAGCTGAACACTTTCTCAAGGTCTTTGAGATGGTCCTGGTGCTGGTGAGATTTAACGACCAAGTCATCCACATAGCATTCCACTAGTGTCCCGAGAATTGGGGTAAATATGCGGTGCATGGCCCGTTGATTGGTGTCACCTGCATTTTTTAGGCCGAAGGGCATAACCTAGTAGCAGAAAGTACCTTGGGGGGCCCTGAAAATAGTGCACTCTTCATCTTTGGGGGCCATCTGGATCGGGTTGTACCCGGAGTACCCATCCATGAAGGAGAGGGATTGGAACCCAGTCGTGGCATCGATCAACAACTCTATCACTGGAAGGGGAAAATCATCCTTCCGATAGTGGTGATTGAGATCACAGAAGTCGATACAGACCCCGATCGGTCTGTTCTTATTCCTGACTAGCACAATGTTGGCTAGCCACCAGGGGTACTGAACTTCTTTGAAGAAGTTGTCTTTGATGATCTTATCAACATCGGCCTCAAATCTAGAACCGTGAGAGGGGTGCATCTTTTTGGGAGGCTTCTTGAACCTGCGGTGGTTTCTGGAAGGCTAAGGCAGTGGACGGCTACCTGGGGATCTAGTCCTGGAATCTCATCATAACTCCAAGCGAACACATCACGGTGCTATCTAAGAATGTCTACGTATTGTTACCGTTCCTCGGGGGGGCATAGCGGCGCTGACCAATGTGGGTCTTGGGCCCGCCTTGCTACCGAGGTTCTCTTGCACTAACTCATCGACCGTGGTAGAGACGCCCTCCTCAAAGGCAGGGGGAGCATCTTCCATATCCTCTTCTCCACTTGTGGAGTGATCATCCATGGGGGAGCCGTTTTAGGGCTGCCATACCCTAATGGGAAGCTGGTGCCGGCTTGGGCGGCAGAGGTCATCACGTCGGGAGACTCATGCACTACATTGACCATGGAGAAAAAGGCGTTTGATCCAATCCCATATGGCCTTTGGCCCAAGGGGCCATGCTTTATGACATCAAAGCAGCAGTGGCGTGTCAGCTTGAGTCGGTCGATTCGGGCTCGGCAAAACAGACACGTATGACGTAATGCCATTGCCATGAGCCTAACGTCCCGATATTGTACAGGGGCAGGAGGCTCTGGGATCACCTGAGCCTCTTTGGTGTAGAAGTAAAAGGTGATTTCCCGCTGCTGCTTGGACCCGGAAATACACCTTCGTCTGGTACCCAAAACAACAAAGCACTACCCCATGTCGGGGTGTAGTGGCCTGCAACCGATGGATTGGGAAGACATAAGAGTCATCCAAACCTACCCAGGGATCACTTGTAACAGTGGCAGGCCCAACCTCACCTGTCAGGATCTGTTTTACCTTTCTCTTATAATAGTCAGCGTCCAGATAACAGGCTTCACAAGAGGCAAAAGGAGACGCATCTCTCTGGAGCATGCATACTCGACCCTTAAAGGAGTATTTGAGGCACTGGTGATACGATGAGGGGACCGCTGCGTGAATGTATATCCACGGCCTACCCATCAACGCATTGTAGGCGGTGTCCTGAGAGACAACCATGAATTCGATATTCGAAATTAGGCCATCGAATTGGGTCTTCAACCGAATCTTGACGAGTGGTGTTTTCTCAGTCCTGTCATACCCCTAGATCCTAAGGTCAGAGGGGGTTTGATCATCCTCAAACAACCCCAGCTTCCGCAGTGTCCGAGTTGGGATTAGGTTAATCCCGGAACCTGTGTCAAAAAGACATCGTTAGACTTCCACACCATTGAACGGGCCGGTGATGTACAGTGGAAGAATGTGCCCCTGTATGGGAGGGTCTTCATCTTCACCGGAGAACAAGATAACTCCCTGAAATTTGGTGTTCTCAATCGTCTCAGTGTGGAAGGCTTCTGCAGCCGCTAGCTCCGTCTCAAACTGGAGGGGGCTCCTTAGAGACTTGGCGAGCACCTCACGCATTTCAGACGATAGGAGAAGATCCTCAAGGATAGAATACCTTTCCGGAATTCCATCCATGTGCTTCAAAACATCATACTTTCGAGCCAAACACGAGGTTCTGCTTACAGGTTGCCGCTCTGTGATTGGAGGCATGAAGGGCCCTGCCAGCGGGACCGGTGGCTGACTGGTGGTAGGCACGTATTACTGTTCACTAGTCGAAGCCCGGAGAGTGGCTTCTGGATTAGGACCGGAAGGCTAGGGTTGACTGGTAGTAGGGAAGATCAGGTCGCGGCACGACCGGGGTGGTTCTTCCTGATCCACCAACACAAACGGTGGTGAAGGCAAACCTGTCGACACTGGATGAAGGGGCCACATGTGCTGAGCTCTGTATTGGGCCTGCTGCCTAGTCTCAGTAGTGTGCACAGCCTGGCTAGAGGTTCCAACTTCCATGCCCCGGCGATTCATGTAGTTGTGGCTCCGCCGATGTGGGCGACGACTGGAGACATTGGGAAGGTCCACCTGGCGTTCCTCATCGTCGGGAGTCAAAAAGGGATTTACCAACTCTACGGTGTTAACCGATGTGTACCCCCGACTTTCACTCGAGGAGTCATCCACTACCGGATGGAGTCTCAGAGGGATCCCCATTTCTACGGGCATAAAATCGCCAAGAGTGCGGGTTGATGATGGCATTTGAAGGATGTTTTTTTCCTTTTTGTGTCGTCGCTTGCTCTTCTGGGAAGTGGTAGGCTGGGGAGACTGCGCCGAAGTGGAACTCACAGATTCTGAAGGCTCTAGCTGACTCAGTCGGGCACAGATGATGCCATGGGCATGGGCGACCATCCTGCGGGCCATCCAGTCATTATACTTCCAGGACCCGTGGTCGGAAACCTGTTGCCACTCATCCTCTTTGCCACTACTGCCATCCGATCTCACAAAGACACCTACCACTTGCGTCGGGGCTGGGCCCAACCTGACTAAGTTGTTGTCAATCTGTACTTGGCGCCAGTCCTTGAACACATAGCATCACTGGATGGTGTGCCCCAAGGTCAGGTGATAAGGGAAGTAGTTAGGGTGATCAGTGAGATGCGCCTATTCTGGCTTCCGGCACTCAGGTAGTCTCCATATCCTCTTCTCCAAGGCACTAGGGAAATAACTGGGGACCTGGGCCTCATCAAATGAGTAAGTATGATTCCTTCTATCTGGAAAGGGGGTTCTTGGAGGCTATCCATGACTAGGGGCCAGTGGAGCATGCCGAGGAGGCGGAGCCTGATCAACTCACCTAGGTGGTGGCGGTGCGTTACGCAGAGGCGCCTTCCGATTTTGAGGCAGTCGCTGCTGGGATGGAGGTTGTGCCCTTAGGGGGTGGACCCCTATGGGGCTACGGAGCTGGCCTCACTGTTAGAAACTCTAGCTGCCTGGGGGCCTCTATCTGGGCCATAGTAGCGGGCTCGGATCTGGCGGATCTCCTTGTAGGGATTAGAGGAGGCAGCGGGCGTGCCTGACTGGCCTCTTGTAGGGCTTATTTGAGGCGCTGAGCCTTGTTTGAGAAGTTCTGAAACCCTCCTGGGTAATTCTGAGTGATCCGAGAAGGAACCAGCTCTTCCTTGACGTTCCCTATGCACATTGGCAGTAATTTTTCCTGAGTTAGTGGCATGTCAAGGGAGTACGTGAGCCGCTTCCACCGGGCGATGAAGTCCGTGACTCACTCATCGAGCCTCTGTTTTCACCTGTAGAGGTCTGCGATGTTCGTCTTCTGAGTTGTGGAACTGAACTGGTAGAGGAATTGCCTGCAAAGTTCCTCTGAGCTAGTCACAGATCCGACAGAGAGCGAGCTGTACCAGACGAATGCTGGTCCTTCTAGTGTCTGAACGAAGCAACGGAGCTGGGCAGCCTCCTGCTGCACCGGGGTCCCTAACATAGGCCCTCACCTCAATTTGATGTGGTCCAGGTGTTTTGGCGGGTCTCCAGTCCCGTTAAAGGGGGAGAAAGTGGGGTCCCCAAATCCTGGCGGGGCCGGCATATCATGCACCCATGCTGGGTATGGCTTGCCATCCGGTGAGATTGCCACCTGCCGAGTTTCCAGGGCCTCTAAGCGGTTGATAAGTACTTCCATTAGATCTTCCGGACGTGGATCCCTATCCTGACGGGGGTCTCTAACCATAAGAGCATTTCCATCCTCTTCAATCTGGTAGTCAAGCTCAGCGGCTCGCAGGGCGGCTGGTAGAGCAACTCTCAGGGCAGCGGGAGGAAACAGAGCGGGGTCCCTCAGGTGATCACGCTGATCAGGAGGGTTCGGCGAAACGTATCATGCCCTCTTGCCATGGGCTCTAGCCTCTCCCCTGTCGGTGAATGCGGCATGGTCGCGGTTGCCCGGGGGAATCTCGTCAAGGGGTAGGCGCTCCTGCCCCAGCTGTCCTGGCCTAGGATTACCGTAGTCAGGCCACCACTCTGCAATGAGTTCGGCCAAGAGCCCATCAACCAACCTCTTTTTCTCAACAAGATGTTGGCGTAGCGTGGCCTTCTCAGGATCTTCCTCTGCCTTCTGTACCGAGGCAGATGGGTCGGCGAGCTTGACAGCCCCGACGTGCTCTTTATCATTGTCGATGTTTCGGCTCAGTGTTAATACCTCGGTGGGTGTGGGGAGACCTAGGAGGTTCCACTGTTGGTGATTCAACCTCCCAGATGGGTCCAGTAACGGCTTTTCCTCAAGGGGTGAGTCCCCTTTGTGGAATTCCACACTATTTCCCTCACCCTAAAGGTCGGCCAAGTTGACCACCACTGCCCTTGGCGACATTCCCTCAGAGCCGCCCAATGAGTCGGGCTGTCGGCGAATCGCATGGAAAAGAAGGGCAGTGTATTTCCCCCATACACGGACGTGCGCATGGGGGGTGGCTTCCTCGATAACCTTGTGGAGTATTTAAAAACTCTGGACGCATTCTTGCTGGAGGACCCTGTGGTGGCCAAGTGACTTGGGGTGCCAGACCGTGGGGAGCGTGGCTAGGTCGACCCGACGACACTGCTCACCGATATCCTCGAGATGTACTTGACTCCCAGGATAAGGATCTAGCTGATGGTGAAGACTGGAGTGAGTCACCCGAAGAGTCTGGAGGAAACATTCAAACTCTCCCAGGGTGAGCGGCTCTGGTATATCAAAATATGATCCTGTGACTAGCCAAAACTTCTCAGGGAAGTGTCCTACTGTGGGGACAGTCCAGAAGCTCCACGATTATGGTTTGGGATCTGGCCCTTGCTGCCCCTACTCATCAACTGAGAATGGACGGGGAACTGTCAGCGGTGCCGAGGTAGGCCGTTGGGCCGGTGGGCTGGCCAACGGAGAATACGGCGAGTAGGCCGATAGGCTGATGATCCCTAAGTCTCCCTCCAAGGGTCGCAGTGTCATGGCTTCCACGTCGCGATAGGATGGGCCAGGGAATGGGCCTCCTGCCACAGCGTTGGTGCTTTCCGAGGCTGTCTCATGTCATGACTCTTCCATCGGCCCACAGAAAAGTTCCCCACCCTCCCTGACAGAGGTGGAAGGTGCTTCCGGGGAGGCCAACGGTAACTGCAAGCTTGATCCCTAGCGGTACGCCATGTCCTCGTCCTCCTGGATATACCTTCGGAGGGAGGAGGGAATCATGCGGATCTCACATTCGGGGAGTACGAGACTGACACGCCTCGCCCCCATCCCTGCCCTCGACTCAAGGGGTTGGGGGGAAGGTTCCATCATCGATTCGTACTTCGACTCAGAGTCCGAGAAATGGGCTGGTCTGATTTTCGTCCGGAATCCCCTGACATTCCTCTTACAGCGACGATGTCCCGCCTTCCTTCCCCTGGTTGGCTCCTCAGGGGAAGGATGATTTTCGTCAAGGAGTCCCCTGGACGCAATGGTGCTGGGGAAGAAAGGACTGAAGGCTGGGGTGCGAGAAGCACCGGGACAGATGTCGAAAGGGACAGATGGAGGACCTCCATGTGGGTGAGCGACCGGATACGCAATGACTCCATACTCACGACCAGCGGTAGGGGAAGTGGCCTCAAACCCAGTGCAATGAGAAATGGGAAAAATCCATACCCGAAGCATAGCTATAGTGGAGACGCCTTCTGCCTTCCAGATTAGTTGCACAGAATGGGCCTTCATGGTGGGTGGCGCTACCGCGTGTTGGTCCACGATGTCCATTGTCCGTGCCAACGACCAAGAAAGTCAGCCCAACCTACTTGTGGGGTGGTCGGGGCCTTGATTCGGGCCAGGCATGTAACTGCCCCTGCTCAACGTGTACGGGGGTCTGGTAACAAGAGTCAGTAGTGGCTCGGGCCTCAGTGGTCGCTGATGTTGGTGCCCCAGGGCAGGAACTCTCTTCCGCTCACGCCCGATGCTGGTGTCAGGTCAGATGGGTTGGAGCCGGTGGTGCGGGCACAGATATTGCCTGCTCCTCGGCCGGGGGAGTCAAGCGGTGGCGTCGACGCAACCTAGCGGGGGCTCTTTCCATGAACCCCTGGGACGGGTCTCTGATCGGGCGGACCCAAACATCGCCCACCTCATCGGTGTAGGGGAGGGATGCATCAAGGCGCTCTGGGTATAGGCTCCCGAAACGGTTGAATGTCAGGGTGGGAAGAAATGGCTCCTGGTGCGGCCCTCGAGGGTGGCGATGTTGGTGAGGCAGAGCTACCTCTAGATCCAAAAGGGGCATGTCACTGGTAGGGATGACCCCTTCCTCGTCGTACCTATGAACCAGGTCGTTGATCACCCTTCGTTGGATGATCTCTAACAGGGAGAGGGGGCGTGAGCCCCTGAAAGTGGTGGAAGTTGGAGTTGGAGCAGCTGTGGGAAGGGCGGGGCCACGCTGGGTGGCTGTGTCAATACTGCCCCTGCCCCTGCGTCGGTGGGCAGGTGGCGATCGAGCTCCGGATGCAGCGATCTGATTCCTGGAAGCAGGGAGATGAACCCATTAGTAATAATAGGAAAAGGAATCGAAAAACAATAGCCCAACATCATTCTATCTTCTGTGATCAGTGAGAGGGATCAACGCTGACGACGTCGCAGAATGGAGTGATCAACGTCCTGACTACCTCAACCCCGGGGGGGGGGGGGGTTTCACGTCCCGGTGCTAGGCACCCGGACCTGGTGACATGTTAATCTTCTGACACCCCGAACGCTACCATTCTCCATATTGAGGAGAATAGCTTCACGTCAGGTTCCCCATTTTCTATTTCCGACGCTTTTCCGCCAGGGCGTGTGCACGTCCGTTACGTGGGGAGAGGACGCGTGGCTTGTTACCCCGCATTCCCTCTTTCCAAAGGTGGGCGGCATCTGTTCCTTGTTTAGGGACGTCTTCTCCTTGATCGAAACCAGGATGATGGGATGTCGGTTCCTCCGTCCGTGGATTCCTACTCAGAGCTCGTCACCTAGTCCGGGTCTCCCTCGTAGATTTAAGACGGGTTTGTGAAGCTCATTCCGGGTGCCATATTTGCATGGATTCAAGTTAATTATGCTGCTTCCGTCGAGACGCTCCTAGGGGTCTGGTCAGGGAAGCAACCTTCGGTGGGGATAATGGTCACGCAGGGGTGTCGTCGGCATGTCATGATGATAGGGATTGGAATGTCTGTCTTATGTCCCTTATTATAGGGCTTCTCGAGGGCGTGGAAGCCCAAGACATCCCACATTGAATGCAGGGAATTGTGTACCCTCTGAGGTTTTCCTCAACTTCCCATTATTAACACGGGGTATGAAGCGAGTTTAACATCTTGCAGAGATAGATCGAACTGATTGGAACACTGAGAGTGGATCAGATTGAATAACCCCCTAGGGGGAACACTGATATTGGGGCCAGCACATGGGTGGATTCCCAGATACTGTGGAGTGGAATGAGGTGGCATGATCCCACCGAGATGTGGCGGCCTGGGTAAGGATCAGGATGGGTGATGGGGTGACGGGCTTGCACCTCGTGGAGGATTCCTATGTATCCCTATGGCAGGGAATCAAAGTCTGCGTAGTTCGGTAACACAGTGGGACACCTGAAGAGGCGACCTGTGTGAACGAACGCATGGATTGGAGCCTGGAGGAAGTAAGACCTCCGGGCTAGGGCATGAGCTTCCCGAGGCACGTGGGCTTGAGGGAGAGGTCAGGATGAGATGTGAGTGTGAGGTATGGGTCTTACGCTCTGATGCGGCCCATGATGGGGAATACAGGGCTTACGCTCTGAGGCGGCCCATAATGGCGCTGGTGAACCGACACGAAGGGGTCGTAACAACTGAGTGATGGACTTGAACCTCGTGGAATCTTCATACGTACCATGCATTAGCAAAAATAAAATTCCACGTAGTTCTGGGCATACAGTTTAACGTCATGCGGGACGAGGGTGTTTGGGGCTTAGACTCTGAGGCAACCCTACGTGTTGGCGAACCGATGTGAAGAAGTTGGAGCGACCGGGTGGTGGTCTTAAACCTCGTGGAGGCTTCCTACGTACCATGCATTAGAACAGATCAAAGTCCACGTATTTCGCTGGGATGGGACGTACGCTCTAAGGCGGCCCATAGGAGGATGTCATGATCGATGCTTACTCTAACCCCACGTGTGTCATGCTCGGTGTGAGACACAAGAGGCAGTAGGGACCAGACAATCACGTCGCAAAGGGTGTGTCCGTGAGAAGCGGAAAGGGGCTTATGCATTGAGCAGACCAAAGAGGAAACAGGGGATTACGCGTGGTTTGAGGCCCTTAGTGTCGGTGCATACTCCATGACGGAGGCCCGTGGTGTGACAAAGCGCAGTGGGAAAGGGACTCCACTGGCCTTGGTAGTGGGGAAGTACGAAGGTGCATGTGTACAACATTCCGCAAGAGAGTCTAGGGGCATACGCTTGGAGGAAGCCCTTCCCCCATGGACAAACGCCACTCCGACATGGAAAATCTCATTCCATGTGAGGAAGATTCCATTCCCATGGAGACGAGTGGGCATAAAGAATGTCCGAGCTGGGGGGACCCTGCGTGCGAGGCACAGGGTCGGACCACAGTTTAGCGTCATGTGTTAAGGACGAGGTGATTAGCAGTTTAACATCCTACAGCTTGGACGAGGTGGGCTCACTCCACACCCCTAGGGCTTACATGCCCAACACCCTCTACCCTTGTGGGAGGGAAGGCATCGGCAAGGCCGTAGTGAAGGGGGGCCGCAGAACGAACCATCGAGGGGTCCATGTTAGTGTGGCTATGCGAATAAGCAATAGTCATTAGCGTGCCTATGTGGAGAAGCATAAGGAAAAGTAACGCAATGGGAAACTCCACCCAAGGGTCCTTGAGGATACTTCGTACGAGCCAGGAAGACCATACGAGAAAACAACGCATGACGTGCATGCCCGACATAGAAGACATCGGGCACTCGTCAAGGTGAGGGGTCCTGGGTTTTTCACGTAAAGAGAAGGTTTGCGCGCAAAACATCGGGATGGCGCACAATTGGGTTAGAGGATTGCGCGAGGAGAAGGAATTGCGCACAAAGGGCCTGGATTGCGCACAGGGGTAATGGACGATCCCTAAGTAATGGAAAAACCTATCGGAGGGATTGGGCACAATTTCGGAAGGGATTGCGCGCAATTTCAGAAGGGATCGCAAGCAATTGGAAGGGATTGTGTTCCAGGGGAAAGGATTTCACACAAAGGAAGAACCTGGAGGATTTGTAAAATTCACTTAAGACATTGGGGTTGCGTGCAAAGGTGAACCCTGGGGCAAGGTTGCACGAAAAGGGGAATTACCTGGAAGTCATCTTGCGCATGCAGGAGTACGAATTGTGCGCACGGGAGCTGGTCTGAATTCCTCAACCCCGAAACGGTTGGGGTCGCCTTTAATTTGTAGCCATCTACCAGCACGGAATCCACGCAGCGTGAGAAATCTTCCGCGCCAGGACCAGTCAACACGCAAAGCCTCATCGCGCGGAACTGGGCACGCAAAATTGCGCGTCATCCCGGTGTTTTTTCCTTGAATCCCAGACTTCCTTCGCACGAGCACATGTTTTTCGCTTGGGTCCTCCTTAATTTCACAAATCACTTCTGGGCCATCCGGACAGGGCCTCCAAGTCCGAATATGGCAGCGCTTTGTCATTCCGAACCTTCCTCTGGGAGTTACGGACTTTTTCGGCATCTACAGTCGTTCTATAAAGGTCACATCATCTTTGACATCTAACACTCCCCAATCGATGATGTGGGAGTCGTTGTGTAGATTTAGACAAATATGGGAGATGTGAAAGGCATTGTGAACTTTCTCCAACTGAGGTGGCAATGCCAGCTGATACGCCACCTCACCAACTCGTCCCAACACCTCAGAAGGTCCGATGAACCTAGGGGAGAGCTTACTCCCATTCCCAAACCTTCACTACCCACATCGAGGTGAAACCATTAAGAACACATGATTCCCAGCCTCTAAATCCAAGGTCCTCCTCCTATGATCGAGATAAGACTTCTGCCGGTCATGGGCTGCCTTCATCCTCTCACGCCCGAGTTGAACCTTCTCAGTGGTGCCCTGCACCACTTCTGGCCAAAGAACAGCTGCTTCCCCAATCTTTGTCCAGCAAATAGGTGAACGACATGGCCTTCCATACAAGGCCTCAAATAGTTTCATACCAATAGTTGAGTGGAAGCTATTGTTATAAGAAAACTCCACTAGAGGAAGGTGTTGTACCCATGATCCCCCAAAATCCAGAACACATGCCCGTAGCATGTCTTCCAACATCTCGATCGTTCGTTCTATTTTCCCATCTGTCTGAGGGTGGAAGGTAGTGCTAAGGCATAGCTGGGTGCCAAAGACATGCTGTAATCCCCTCCAGATTGGTGAGGTAAACCGCATGTCTTGATCGGAGACAATAGATCTCGGGATCCTGTGCAACCGCACCGCCTCATCAACGTACCTCTGGGCTAAGGTGCTCACCAGGCTCGACTCGTCAATCACCAAGAAGTGTGCTGATTTTTTCAACCGATCCACCACTACCCAGATGGCATCATAGCCTCCCTAAGCCCAGGGCAGCCCTGTGACAATGTCCATTGAGATTTCATCTCACTTCCAATCGGGAACATCTAATGTCTGTAACGGCCCTCCAGGAAAATGGTGTTCAGCCTTTGCTTGCTAACACACGATGCACTTTGCCACAAACTATGCCACCGCCAGCTTTACACCAGGACACAAAAACTGTCTCCTCAGGCCTTGGTACATATTTGAGACCCCAAGATGTACTGCTAAACCCGAGCCATGGAACTCACGGAGAACACCTTTACAGATCATCTCCAGAACGAAAAGACTTCCACGGAAAAGCATCTGATGATGACCGTCCTTCAACCATCCCTCACGAGCATTTCCCTGATAAACATGACTCCACATCACTTCCACCTCCGAGTCCCCCCACTGGGACTCTTCCTCCTACACCACCAAGGAGGGAAGTACAATCATCTAAAAGATACAACCTCTTCCACCTTCCACCCTTGCATCCAAATGCAAGGTCGCTAACTCTTCCATCATTCTCTAAGCATCAATAAATTCCCAAACTACTTCCTTCTGTGATTTCCTGCTTAGGGAATCAGCCACAACATTTCCCTTCCCCTCAGTATAAGAGATATAGAAGTCATAATATTGGAGTAACTCAACCCATCTTTGCTGCCGCAAGTTCAGATCTCATTGGTAAAATACATAACTCAAGCTCTTCTGATCTGAGAAGTACACAAAGCGCTTTCTGATGAGATAATGCCGCTACAACATCAATCCGAACAGCACGACCGCAAGCTCCAGATCGTGGGTGGAATAGTTATGTTCATGAGTAAGTAAAATCCTAGACCCATTAGAGACCACTCCTCACTGCTGCATCAGCACACATCCCATCCCAAGGCTAGAAGCATCACATACCACTTCAAACAACACCCCTTCCTCTGGTAATCTGAGTACTGGAGCACTAACCAGCTTCTCCTTTAGGTACCCAAAAGTTGTCTAGCACTGGTCGCTCCACAGAAAGGCCGGTTCATTCCTAGTCAAAGCTGTCAATGCAGCTACAACTCATGAGAAGTTGGGCACAGACCTCCAGTAATATCATGCCAAACAGAGGAAACTACAAACTTCCTCCACGTTCTTGGGTGCTTCCCATGAAACGACTGCCATGACCTTTGACAGATCTATTGTTATTCCCCTATGAGACACTACGTGTCCAAGGAAATTACCTCCCTCATTAAGAAATTTCACTTAGACAGTTTCCCATAAATATGGGGGTGTCGAAGGACTCCCAAAATTTCCCTAAGATGTTCAACATGCTCTTCCTTTGATCTGGATTAGATAAGGATGTCGTCGATGAACACAACAATGAACTGGTCCAGAAACTCTTGAAAAAAAGTGTACATGAGGTTCCTGAATGTAGCTGGTGTGTTTGTAACGCCAAACGGCATGACCACGAACTCAAAGTGGCCATATCTTCACCTGAAATCCGTCTTCGAGATATCACTTTCCTTCACTCTCAACTGGTGGTATCCAGATTACAGATCGATCTTAGAGAACCAACCTGCTCCCCTGAGCTGGTCGAAGAGATTGTCTATCCTCGGGAGGGAGTAATGATTCTTGATCGTCACCTGATTCAACCTCCGGTATTCTATGCATAGTTGTAGACTACCATATGCCTTCTTTACGAACAAAACTGGAGCACCCCATGGAGACACGCTGGGTCGACCAAATCCCTTATCCATCAGATCTTCAATCTGAATCTGCAACTCCCGTAACTCAGAAAGTCCCATCCGATAAGGATCCATCGAGATCGGGCTGGCACCAGGCTATAAGTCTATACCAACCTCAATGTCACGCTGAGGGGTAGAGTCACAACCTGATCAGGAAAGACGTCAGGGAATTATCATATTACCTTTGGTACATCCATCATTCCTACGTCCACTGACTCTACTGACATCCCATTCAGCATAGAAAGGTGTGGCTCCAAGTGTCGACTCCCCTCTTGATAACTTTTCTCCCCAACGAAAGCCACAAGAAGTCCATCATCATTGGAGAATTAAATCCTTCTCCGATAGCACTCAATGATATCATTCATGGAGAATAACCAGTCGATGCCTAAAATAACATCGTATTGAAGCATCTGCAATGAAAGAAGGTCTCCAATGGACTGATGTGGTCCCAACATCAGTCTACACCCCCGGAAGAAGTAAGATACGCTAGTCTGACCCCCAACTGGTGTTCTCAACACTAGGGGCACAAAAAGTCTCTCAGCATCCAGACCTAGAGCATGGGAAAATTCGGGCATAACGAAAGAGTGTGAAGCTCCCGAATCAGACAAGGCAGAAAAAAGCGTGCTGAATAAACTGATTGTACCACGAACAACCTCTGGTCTCGTAAGAGCTACTAACTTTGCGGCATGAAACTATCCACACCCAGCTCCTCTGCCTCACTACTGTCAACCACCTCCCTGACCATGCCTTGGTCGAGGTTCATGCGGATCACCCTAGAGTCGGTCTCCTCCCACAAGGTCATCCCTCAGAGGGCCAGGGGCCTACTGCTGCTGCTGCTGGAAAGGCCTCACCGGTAATGGATGCTGCTGAGGTGGGTGATGAAACTGCCCACCTCTACAATGTGGAACTCAAGTCAAAAACTTTCTCTAGACGTGTCCAAAAACTCTGCAAGAGAAACACTTCGGTCCTGACCCTGTGAGAAAAGGACAAGGGCCAGAAGCTCGGGACTGGAACTGATGAGGCCTAAACCCTGCTTGTTGAAACCAGAAAGGCCATATCGCTGGAGACCTACTGCCGACCGCCTTCCCCATTGATGAACTCATCTGGTTCACTTCTCGTGGTGTGCCTCCCTTCGAGTGCATCATCTGTACTATCTCGGGCATCTTCTGTACTACTAGGTATGTCAGAAGAGTGAAGGTAGTGACAGTGTACTGAAGTGAAGGATGGAGTGCCTCCTCTAACCGTCTTGCCCGAGACTCCTCATCCGGAAAGAGATCTGGGGAAAAGTGCAAGAGATCTTTGAACTTGATCCCCATCTCCCTTAATAAAATGATTCCCTGATGAAGGGAGAGAAACTCCTGTCTCTTCTTAGCCTTCGTCGTAGAGGAGAGGAACTCCTCACGAAATTCCTTCTCGAAACTGGCCCATGAAACTTCTGCCTCTATCTTCTCTCCCAGGAAAAGCGTCCACCACTGACGCACTGCTACTTTCAGCTGACTGATGGACAACGAAACCCAGTACTCCCTTGGAGCACGGATTAAAGAGAAGGTGATGGCTAGCTCCTCAAGCCATCCCTCCGTTACTGAGTCAGAAATGCTTCCCTCGTACTTATTGTGGGTTTGTCGCTGGAAGGAGCACAGAGTCCTCTACTACAAGTCGTCCTCCTCATCTCTGTCAACCCTCTACTGGTCAACTGCCTCAACCCGCTAGGCCTCAACTGCCTGGGTCACTCATGGATAACGTCTGGGTGCCATAGCTGAAAGGTAATCAAAGATTACCTAAGCCCGAGTAGCAAGGGAATTTTATTGTTGTTGTTAAAATTTTCTCCCCAAGGTTCCCCAAATCAAATAAAAACACAATCAGTATGATGAATGTACCTTCCCTAGGGTCTCTACCCTGCAATAAATGTAGTCTCACATGGTTGTTTGATAGTCTCAGAGTCCTTGCATCGGATGACGAGGGGGCCTAAAATCATGTATCCTAGCCGGTCCTCCCTGGCCTATTTCACGAACTAAGATCTCCTAACATTGTTTCCCTACCATCCCATGCAATCCTCAATGTGCCTAAATCCAGACTCCATCCTATCCATCAACGTCCCTCTGATTCCATTCTTTCACGAACCACCTTCAACAAGATGATGGAAGGGGCAGAAATAGCCCCCACCCTTCCTTATTCAAGTCGAAGATGAGATAATGACCCCCGAGTCCAACCTCCAGTAGGCCCCAGAGTGGACACTAGCACCAAGGGTGTATCATTTTCACAATATGGGAGGCATTACCCTTTTTAGTTAAACAAGATTGGGAGAAAGAATGATTCAACACCAAACAAAACCAAGTATAGAAAACTCAAAAAGAAATCAAACTACATGCATATTTTAATAATAAAACTGAACAAGGTACAAGAACTCCAAAGTAAAAACAAACAGGAAAAGAAAATGTGAAGCAGAAAACAACAGTGACCAACAACAACTCTAACGTCCAGACTAGTAAGGTCCCGTACGGCCTCCGAAGTCCTCCTGACAACCCTAAGGTAAACGTAGGGTGATCATACAAAGTACACTCAGTAGGAAAACCAAAAGCTCTCGTTCACAAGTGGGGAGACGTCCTAAAGTCTCGTGAGAAGCAGAAGAAACATCATTTATCAAGGAATCTATCCATCCCACTTCACTGGCCTTGCTCACCAAATAACACAAGCAGTGGATAATAGTAAAAACAAAACATTTGGGTACCCCGCACTACTATTTCCCCCACTAGCTAGCTACTCATCCCTAACGGAAAACGTCCTGACGCTACCACGCTCTTCCTGCCCACACACACCAAGGCCTCACCACCATCCAAATCCTTTCTCACACACACCTGGGCCCCACAACCACACATCCCTACCCGCACACACATGGGCCTCACAACCATCCATCCCTACCCGCACACACCTGAGCCTCATCCCGAAGACACTTTGGAAAAACAACCGTAACAAGAACCCCTGCCCAAAAACACCTGGGACTCATCCCGAAGAATCCTGGGAGAAAAACCTTCCCAAAGAGTCCTGGGCTAACAACACCCCAAAGAAAACCTACCGGAAGAATCTTATGTGTAAGGTCGCCTCCAGCCATCACATCCGAGGGAAGAGGGAGCAGGAAGGAGAGTAACTTGGGGGGAAACGCCATTCCCCATAAAATGGAGTGTCCGACACTAAGTGCCCAATGCTAGTGGGGTGCGACTAAACAAAAAACATACAATTACACATATATATACCAACACACATCCCAACCTATGGCTCCTGAAATAGATACAAGAAGGTACACAAGCACTGCTGCCTCAGAAAAACAGGCACACAACAAACAGTTCCCAGTTCCCATGTTCATGTTATTAGTCATAACAGTTCAGTATGAGTTAATCCCTTCTGTACTAGGAAACTAATAGGCACATTCACAGATGGAACAATAAAATCTGTAGAAAGGAAAAATATCAGGTAATTTAAGCATTCACACCTGGTTCTCTTGTAAATAATAACATCAAAGTGGGATAAGTGGAATCCCTCGAAAAACTAGAACAAAAAAACTCAACAAACCATTGGTTATCCCCACATTAATTAATTACCATTTCACCTAGTTCATTATTATCTTTCCAATTTTATTCCGGTTCACAACCCAACCTGCAGCCCTGCTGCCAAACACCACCACAACCACACAACAACTCATGCCATTCCAACCACACCATTCACAGCCCCGCTGTTCGCCCATCCATACCAAAACACATTCGCCCCTTTACCCATTTCATAATAGAACCATCCCATGTTCATAATTCATTCCTCTATATTATTTAGTTCAACTAGGGTGATCACCCAAGTTTATGGGCATTCCTATTCAACAACCAAGTTTAAGTGTTTAACCGATTCATACATGATTCCCATTCACCAGACAAAGCGTAAAACAAATCATAGCATAGGTGCGCAAACAAAGGCCCCCAATGGCCGTGATTTTCAGTGGGCCTAAGCACGTTCAATTCATAACAACATCATAGGGAATACATGTAACACCCTAAGCTTCCATGAAACGCTTATCATTCAATAATGCAATAGCTTACATTGTACGCAACTTCGAGTTCTAACACACCGCAACTAATCAAAGTAGCCGTTATGAATAGTAATAACCACTTTTTAAATTTAATGAAAATTTTTATTTCAGAATGGAATTCATTTTTGTATTCGTAATATCGAAATTATCCTAAGTTGAATTTTTTTTTAACTTTCTGAGAACTTCCAATTTTTTTATGAATAATGAAAAATACTTAAAACAACTTTTTTAATAAAAATAATTTATTGTGATAAATTATACTATTTAGTGGTTTTAAAGTATAATTAGAATATATTTTTACCATTTTATCCAATGGTGGTCATTATAATTAATTTAACATTGAAATTGGGCATGAACAATTGTCAATCTTTTGATATAAATTGTTTCTTAAAAACACGCTATTTGTTGTGACAGTGGGAATTAATTATAAAATTAATTAATGCAACTTATATGTTTGGAATTTTTTTAAAATAGACATCATTTTTGAAATCAGAATATCAAATATAGATTAGGGTGCATTTTTGGGATTTTTCTGAAAAACTTCAATTTTTGATGAATAGTGAAACCACTAAGTGGTAGTTAAAAAACTGATTTTTCGTTTAAATGAAATTTTACCACTTCTGTGTTTTGAATTTCAAAAATCCGACATACATGGTTTTCATTAAGAAGTAAAATGTGGTTCAATGGGATTAGAATAATTTTTTGGTGAATAGTAACTTTTAAGTTCTTAATCGCGATTAGAGGTAATTAGTGTAGTTTAAGGTAAAAATAATGTTTTAATAATATGAGATGAGCTTGACACATGTCCTACCCTCATTGGATGTTCCATGGCCGACCAAGACAATCCATGGGTCAACTTGGGGACCCCATGGAGCCACTTTAGTTGGAAAATGACATAAATACCTTTTATTTAATGTTAAAGTAAAAAAATGACACAAACATGAAATGTTTTACTAAAACAATTTTTACATGGGGTTATACAAGTCATATTTCTGACTATAAATATTCATTGAAAAAATAAAAAGATTTCCTACATCATAGTATTTTTTATAATTTTTAGACATTAAATATATTAAATTATTTATGACATCATGATGATGCAGTGATGACCTCATTATTTAACGAATTAAATAAAATGATAAGATAATGTAAAATCCAAGGCTTAAACTTGTCCAAAGCCTATTGGATGGGTATATTTCGAACCCTTATCACCTTATCCTCGAATTATATAAGTGTGGGACCTCCAAAATCCGAAACTCATTTTATAATAATGTGACATTTCTTTACTTTCCAAGAGTGCCCCTCCTCTCCACTTATAAATGGCCCCCACCACTCCCACCTTATTCACACATTCAAGCCATTTGGCTCGGCCAACCTCTACCCAAATACTCTCCCAACATCTCTCCCTTCATCTTAGAAGCTTTACTTTAGTCAGAAAGCCATCCTAAGGAGTCCTTTTGATCAAATCAAAAGGAAGAACCCGAAGAAGAGGTAACGTTTTCATCACCCTCTTTCAAGTTTTTTCTTCTTCCACTCCCTCTTTGTTTGTTATTTAAATTCTAAAATTATAACTCCAGTATCTTCTATATACTGTGATGTTATTATAAATATGGAACAACCATATTCAGTATTCTACCCATCATTTGAATGACATGTCACCATACGTGCGTACGTACGACTTACCGTCTCCACGTCGTGGTGTAATTGTTATTCAATATATTATTATTTAGATGGGTATAATAATGATATTTAATTCATGTAAATAATAAATATAACATGATAATGATTCTGTATATATGATGTACTATCCAATTATATATTATTTTAATATCAAAATAATGATATTGTCACTCGTGCGTACGTACGGACTACCGTCTCCACGAACGCGATGAGATTCATTCTCCGTCGTATCCATTCAAGTATAATTATCATTTGATGATTTAAAAATAATGTTTAAAGACATGATATCATTCTAGATATGAATAAGATACAACCTATCCATGAAAAACACGACTTATGTAACAAAACATATAAATGAAAACGAGTAAGTTAACACCCGAAACAACGATAAATCTAAGATATTGTTAACAAAGCAATGTTAAATGATCATATATGATATCATATGAATGTATATGATTCTTGTATAATTTAATAACAATTATTTCACCATTATACAGGAGGTTAACCTACCCCAACCAAGGAAAAGTACAAGGTAAGGGTTTACTTCACAACCTCTTCATTATCCAAGGTTGTTTATACATAATTATCTACTGGGACCTCGTTATCATCCACATCCATGTTTCTTAAAAATGTCTTTCAAAACATTTTTACTATTAAAAGTAAAATGGGTTAAAGTCATTTATACCCTTATACGTTTTTGAAAGGAATCTTACCGTCGTTTTCCAAACAATGTACTTTTTGACCTTTTTGACAAATTTAAGGTAAGAATGTTTTTTTAACTTATACGGCGGGTGCGGCTATTTTCCGCCATTATAACTTCGTCGAAGCTTCCCTTACAAGCTTATAAGAATATTTTCAAAGTAAATGAATTATTTTATAATTATGGGACTTTTAAATGATTTCAAAAAAGAGAGATATTTCTCTCAAATATCTTGGATTTCATCCATGTCAACATCCTTTGATGGGTTTTAAGTCTAATTGAAATTGATTTATGATACCAAACTTCCATTGAGCATTTTGTGAAATATTTGACTGTGGATGTGTTATTTTTATACCATCCATAGTTTATGGAGAAATTTTTGACATTTCGTATGCAAGTTTTCATACGAATACTTATGTTATGTTTAAACCTATTCATATGAGGAATGTATTGGACTTAATAAGTGACGGGTAGAACCCGCTATAGCTCCTCGATGCATCGGTAGGTCTCATGAGACAACTAGACGTTGAATTGGCCGAGGCCCTTTCCCAATATGATTTATGGTTTTGGACGAGGCCTTAATCATTTTAGATGTCTTGGCCAAGGCCTTGAAAAAATGTTTCAGAATGTCTGGCATTATACACTCCCTCATTATGAAAGTGGTTATTGATATTTCATGTGATTATTCGTCTAGTAGAATATCCATGTGAGTAAGTAATGGCATTATTTTATTTTACTTTTTCCATATTATGCTGAAGTTCAATTTCAATAAGGCTTTTGTTTTAGTTATACATTGCCTTAAATGCTTATGTTTTCTTATGAAAGTTTCCGCTATATTGTTATCCTTACGGAGCATTTGAGATCACCCCTTTCAATGTTTTATTTTTCCTAGGATGTGAAGAAGTGTATTATGCCTAAATTGTAAGAATAGTCAGTGAGGATATGAGTGTGGACTAGGGAGACCATGTTATTGTAGTTTTCATTTTTATGATGTAATGTAATGTTTATGAATATATCTAGTGTTTCCAAGGCTACTAAACTAATCGTTCTTTCGAGACTTGATCTTTTTTGATCATGCCAATTTTACGAATTAATGCACCGACTCTGGGTAGCTGGGGTCGGGGCGTTACAGTTGGTGTCAGAAGAAGTTTAGTACAAACCTTGGAAGCTAGATTTAGAAAAACCCTGATTAGAGCACGTAGACCTAAGATGAACATTGAGGATTAGTATAGAAAAACTTCCTAAAATTTTGTTATTGTAGATATTTTGTGAGTTTTCCAAGAAATACATCCCTGTCTGGATACAAGCAGGTAGAGGCGGCTCTGGCACAGATGTACCTAGGGGTAGAACCCAAAAACACCTCTTTGAGCTAGACTCTAATGGGAACTGGTGCACGACAATGGGCCTTGCTGCACTCTTGGTTACGACACTCCCGGGGGATATTCTTAGGATAATTCCCATTTTCTTTACAAACCACTATGAAGGGTTATGAGTATATTCTTCCTCAAAGAAAACATTTTTATAATTATGGATTATATCCATAAATCGTTCAATTTATGTTAAGTATTTTATAAGTATGGAATTATGTATTTTGATTCATAAACTAATCTAGTTTATGCCATTGTATAGAAATGGCACCTAGTGGAAGGAATGGAAACCGTATCAATGCACGCACTCCGTGTAGCGATTGGCCTCCTGATCAAGATAATTATTGTGGAGATGGAGATACAACTGGTGCTGATCAACTTATTACCATACTGGGACAACTCACTCAGGTTATGAATAATAACCTTACTCGTATGGAGCACCCTGATCCGAAACGTGGAGGATCAATGTTAGACCGCTTCATGAGTCAACAACCGCCAACTTTTAATGGGGGTACAAATCCTTTAGTAGCTGAGCAATGGATAAAATCATTAGAAAAAATATTCCATGCCTTGGGGAGTAGTGAAAGGGAAAAGGTTATCATGGAAGTTTACCGCCTCACTGGAGATGCTGATCAATGGTGGTCATTGATTCAAAATACAATGGAAGATTAAGAAGTATCAAGTATGGGATGGAGAGAGTTCAAAGATCTTTTCTTAGAAAAATACTTTCCACATGACCATCAAGCAGATATGGAAAGGCAATTTCTGAGTCTGAGACAAAAGGAGGATGAGAATGTCGCAAAGTATGAGGCCAACTTTACAAGGTTAGCGAGGTATGCTGCAGATTATATACGTAACCCGAGAAGTAAGATTGATCGTTTCTTTGATGGGTTAAAACCATTTCTCCATCGAGCTTTAGTATCACAATCTTTCTCAACATACGAAGATATTTTTTTTTGTGTGCAATCAAGATGGAAAAGGAATTATCTAAGTCTCATGACTTTAAAGCAAAACAAGAAAAGAAGAGAACGGTGGAACAAGATACGGATAAAGGGAAAAAGGGAAAGAAGGATTTTCCATTATGTGATAATTGTGGGAAGAATCACCCTGGTACTTGCCTAAAAAGAATGGGAGTTTGTTATAAATGTGGAGAAAAGGTCACCAGGCGCGTGATTGAAAGGGAAAGAAAGAGGCTATCAATGTTTAATGCTACAATTGTAGAGAAATGGGGCATTATGCAAATGAATGTCCTAAGCGTCAGGGAAACATACCTCAGAAAAGGCCAAGGGATCAAGGACAATCTTATGTTGTGACTACCGTTGAAGCGGAATAATTAATGTATTGGTGCTTTTGGACTCATGGACTATATTCTGGTTA
This sequence comes from Viscum album, assembly GCA_963277665.1. Classification (NCBI taxonomy): domain Eukaryota; kingdom Viridiplantae; phylum Streptophyta; class Magnoliopsida; order Santalales; family Viscaceae; genus Viscum; species Viscum album. Next base: position 2,131,224,634 of record OY728119.1, read on the forward strand.
TTAGAATAATGTGATATATATATAAGGATTGTACTGAAGTACATGTTGTTTTCAGTAAGGTTTTAATATGATGAAGGTAATCATATTTTTAGTATGTGACAATAAGAGAAACTTTACTTTGTTTGGGGAATCTGATAAATTGATTTTGGAATTAAGAGACCTTTTAGAGAAAGTTTGGACAGAGGTATTTTGGATAACTATAAATGTTGGGATGGATTAAGTTAAACTTTGAATAGTATTGTTTAAGGTTAAAACATTTCTGAAGATTATTTTTGGAATACTATAATACAATATTTTTAGAAAAAGGACAACCTGCAGGGTGGGGCATAACCCTTCGCGTCGGACAAAGCTGCAGGAATCGAACCCACAACCATAGTGCGACAGACCTTTATTACCTACCACTAGCCTACAGGAAGTCCCTGGTTATTACAAAATAGTTTTACTAATCTAAATGGTATGTTTTAATATTTGGAACCTTATACAATTTGGATAAATAGAATATTTTTGAGTTGTATTACCTTTTAGAGTGAAAGATGGGTTTGTGGTAAAAATTTATTAAAGAATGAAAGTCTACATGACAAGTATGTATATTCCCTTACGTTCTTAGTAAATCTCCTAAATAAATTCCTCAACTTTATAAATGTTAACTCAAAACAAAAATGTTGTCGGTTAACTTTTCCTACTAGGGAATCAATGATCGTTTAACCAATCACAAGTTTGGGATTTTTTTGTAGTTAAACTTTCTCCTAATCCTGTTTTCTATAACTCTCCATCAGACCTTGATAGTTTGTATCTCCTCCATATCCATATTTTCATAGAATCCTAGAATGGGCTATCTCGGGTGACCTTTGTACTTATCTTGCTTTCTTTTAATGTTATATATTTATTAACCTTATTTCCGATGTGGGTTTTGCACAAAGGTATTTTTTATTTTCATCCTTTTGTTTTCAAAGAAAAATTTCAAATTGCGAGGACGCAATTTATTGAAGGAGGGGAGAATGTAACACCCCGAGCTTCCATGAAACGCTTCTCATTCAATAATGCAATAGCTTGCATTGTACGCAACTTCGAGTTCTAACACACCGCAACTAATCAAAGTAGCCATTATGAATTGTAATAACCACTTTTTAAATTTATAGAAATTTTATATTTCAAAATGGACTTCATTTTTGTATTTGTAATATCGAAATTATCCTAAGTTGAATTTTTTGTAACTTTCTGAGAACTTCCACTTTTTTTATGAATAGTGAAAAATACTTAAAACAACTTTTTTAATCAAAATAATTTATTGTGATAAATTATTCTATTTAGTGGTTTTAAAGTATAATTAGAATATATTTTTACCATTTTATCCAATGGTGGTCATTAGAATTAATTTAACATTGAAATTGGGCATGAACAATTGTCAATCTATTGATATAAATTGTTTCTTAAAAACACGCTATTTGTTGTGACAGCGGGAATTAATTATAAAATTAATTAATGCAACTTATATGTTTGGAATTTTTTTAAAATAGACATCATTTTTAAAATCGAAATATCAAATATAGCTTAGGGTGAATTTATGGGATTTTTCTGAAAAACTTCAATTTTTGATGAATAGTGAAACCACTAAGTGGTAGTTAAAAAACTGATTTTTCGTTTAAATGAAATTTTACCACTTCTGTGTTTTTAATTTCAAAAAACAGACATACATGGTTGTCATTAAGAAGTAAAATGTGGTTCAATGGGATTAGAATAATTTTTTGGTGAATAGTAACTTTTATGTTTTTAATCACGATTAGTGGTAATTAGTGTAGTTTAAGGTAAAAATAATGTTTTAATAATATGAGATGTGCTTGACACATGTCCTACCCTAATTGGATCTGCCATGTCCAACCAAGACAATACATGGGTCAACATGGGGACCCCATGGAGCCACTTTAGTTGGAAAATGACATAAATACCTTTTATTTAATGTTAAAGTAAAAAAATGACACAAACATGAAATGTTTTACTAAAACAATTTTTACATGTGGTTATACAAGTCATATTTTTGACTATAAATATTCATTGGAAAGATAAAACTATTTCCTACATCATAGTAATTTTATTATAATTTTTAGACATTAAATGAATTAAATTATTTATGACATCATGATGATGCAGCGATGACCTCATTATTTAACGATTTAAATAAAATGAGAAGATAATATAAAATCCAAGGATTACACTTTTTCAAAGCCTATTGGATGGGTTTATTTCGAACCCTTATCACCTTAGCCTCGAATTATATAAGTGTGGGACCTCCCAAATCCGAAAAGCATTTTATAATAATGTGAATGTTCTTTACTTTCCAAGAGTGCCCCTCCTCTCCACTTATAAAAGGCCCCCACCACTCCCACCTTATTCACACATTCAAGCCATTTGTCTTGTCCAAACTCTACCCAAATACTCTCCCAACATCTCTCCCTTCATCTTAGAAGCTTTACTTTAGTCAGAAAGCCATCCTAAGGAGTCCTTTTGATCAAATCAAAAGGAAGAACCCGAAGAAGAGGTAACGTTTTCATCACCCTCTTTCAAGTTTCTTTCTTCTTCCACTCTCTCTTTGTTCATTATTTAAATTATAAAATTATAACTCCAGTGTCTTTTATATACTTTGATGTTATTATAAATATGGAACAACCATATTCAGTATTCCACCCATCATTTGAATGACATGTCACCATACGTGCGTACGTACGGCTTACCGTCTCCACGTCGTGGTGTAATTGTTATTCAATATATTATTATTTAGATGGGTATAATAGTGATATGTAATTCATGTAAATAATAAATATAACATGATAATTATTCTGTATATATGATATAACATCCAATTATATATTATTTTAATATCAAAATAATGATATTGTCGCTCGTGCGTACGTACGGACTACCGTCTCCACGAACGCGATGAGATTCATTCTCCGTCGTATCCATTCAAGTATAATTATCATTTTATGATTTAAAAATAATGTTTAAAGACTTGATATAATTCTGGATATGAATAAGATACATCCTATCCATTAAAAACACGACTTACGTAACAAAACATATAAAATAAAATGAGTAAGTTAACACCCGAAACAACGACAAATCTAATATATTGTTAACAAAGCAACGTTAAAAGATCATATATGATATCATATGAATGTATATGATTATTGTATAATTTAATAACAATTATTTCACCATTATACAGGAGGTTAACCAACCCCAACCAAGGAAAAGTACAAGGTAAGGGTTTACTTCACAACCTCTTCTTTATCCAAGGTTGTTTATACATAATTATCTACTGGGACCTCGTTATCATCCACATCCATGTTTCTTGAAAATCCCTTTCAAAACATTTTTACTATTAAATGGAAAATGGGTTAAAGTAATTTATACCCTTATACGTTTTTGAAAGGAATCTTACCGTCGTTTTCCAAACAATGTACTTTTTGACCTTTTTGAAAAATTTAAGGTAAGAATGTTTTTTCAACTTATACTGCGGGTGCGGCTATTTTACGCCATTATAACTTCGTCAAAGCTTCCCTTACAAGCTTATAAGAATATTTTCAAAGTAAATGTATTATTTTATAATTATGGGACTTTTAAATGATTTCAAAAAAGAGAGATATTTCTCTCAAATAGCTTTGATTTCATCCATGTCAACATCCTTTGATGGGTTTTAAATCTAATTGAAATTGATTTACGATACAAAACTTCCATTGAAAATTTTGTGAAATATTTGACTGTGGATGTGTTATTTTTATACCATCCATAGTTTATGGAGAAATTGTTAACATTTCGTATGCTAGTTTTAAAACGAATACTTATGTTATGTTTAAACCTATTCATATGAGGAATGTATTGGACTTAATAGGTGACGGGTGGATCCCGCTATAGCTCCTCGATGCATCGGTAGGTCTCATGAGACAACTAGAAATGGAATTGGCCGAGGCCCTTTCCCACTTTGATTTATGGTTTTGGCCGACGCCTTAATCATTTTAGACGTCTTGGCTGAGGCCTTGACAAAATGTTTCAGAATGTCTACCATTATACATTCCCTCATTATGAAAGTGGTTATTGATATTTCATGTGATTATTCGTCTAAAAGAATATCCATGTGATTAAGTAATGGCATTATTTTATTTTACTTTTGTCATATTATGCTGAAGTTCAAGTTCAATAAAGCTTCTGTTTTAGTTATACATTGCCTTAAATGCTTATGTTTTCTTATGAAAGTTTCTGCTATGTTGTTATCCTTAAGGAGCATTTTAGCTCACCCCTTTGAATGTTTTATTTTTCCCAGGATGTGATGAAGTGTATTATGACTGACTTGCAAGAATAGTCAGTAAGGATATGAGTGTGGACTAGGGAGACCATGTTATTGTAGTTTTCATTTTTATGATGTAATGCAATGTTTATGAATATATCTAGTGTTTTCAAGGCTACTAAACTAATCGGTCTTTCGAGACTTGATCTTTTGTGATCAGGACAATGTTACGAATTAATGCACCGACTCTGGGTAGCTGGGGTCGGGGCGTTACAAAACATGGCTAAAAACATGTAACAACATTAACAACCCTCCCCATCCCTGTTCTTTAACCGGTTATTATCTTCATTACAGAATTGATTAACTTCCTCATAGAAACCATAGAACACCCACCCCGAATGATACACAAGGAGGAGAGACAATGGTAAGATCCCTACTTGATTGATCAAGGATCAACGTTAATTCCTCGCATGGGAACTGGAAAACAGGAGTAGTAGGAACTCCAAAGAACATGATCATGGATAAATTCGTGAGGTACAACTCGTTCGGAGGAAGGGTATTCTGAGTGCAGGGTGATAGAGAAAAAGAAACCTAGGGAGAAGAGAAGCCTTTAGGTTATAAAGGCTGAGATACAGCATCCCTGAGACAGTTAAGATATGGAGAAAAACTCAAAACCGTGGAATAAGCGGGATCGTGGGTTGAACACGCGGGTGGTCCACCCCATTCGTCCAACTTAAAAGGGCCCCGCCCTTTGGGGAAGATAAAACGGATACACACCCCTTTAATAAAGGAATGACTCCTCACAGGATGTGGTAGATGCGTTTCAGAAAACACGCTTAAAGGCATGACCAAAATGCATGGATTTCCATTTAAGAAGGGTACATCACCCATCATTTAATTTAAACGCTATTAATGGGAATTAAAGGGCTTTAAAACATGCTTAAAGGGGTCAATACATGATTTTGAAACCAATTTGCGCAAAAAGGAGGTGCTACTGGAAAACCTGTGGGGGGTAGGCGAGAGCTACCTATAGCCAGAGATACCGGTTGGCGACAGGGACCGGTAGCTAAGAGCTACCATTAGCTGAGAGCCACCAGTAGCTGAGAGAAACCGGTAGCCTAGAGCAACTGGTAGCCGAGAACCACCAGTAGCTGAGAGACACTTGTTGGCGACAGCTACCGGTAGCCGAGAGCCACAGGTAGCCGAGGGCCACCGGTCGCCGAGGGCCACCGGTAGCCGAGGGCCACCTGTAGACAAGGGAAACCGGTCGTCGAGGGCCACCGGTTGGCGACAGCTACCGGTGGCCGTGAGCTACCGGTAGCCGAGGGCCACCGGTAGCCGCGGGCCACCGGTCGCTGAGGGCCACCTATCGCCGAGGGCCACCCGTTGCTGAGGGCCACCGGTAGCCGAGAGCTACCGGAAGCCGAGGGCTACCAGTACCCCAAGGTCACCAGTAGGCTAGGTCTACTGGTAGGCCGAGGCGACTGGTAGGCCAAGGCTACCACTAGGAGTTACCGAGAAGCTGGGATGGCCTCCCAGACCACCCAGAACACCTCAAACATCATATTTTTACCAAGTAATGGACCCCAAAAACCCAGGCCATTACAATAACTTATGGAAAGGGATAGGTTTTATAATCATTTCATCATAAACATAACTTGAAAAAATAAGAGGTTTTCAAAAGTATATAACCCAAAAAAGATAAATGGGTTTCATAAACCTTTTTCCCATGAAGGATAAATGGGTTTCATAAAGACAATTAAATTAATCATAACTCATTCATAGAATGTATATTAATAGAACCTTTAGATAATTTCCAATAATTTCATGAGTAACATCAATAGAAGTCATCTTAGAAAGAAAATAATTTTGAAGTATAATAAAAACATTTCTTGAAGAAAATATCCTTTCTTAGTTGAAAAAAATATTTTTAAGACATAAAACCATTTTCAAATAATTTTCGTATAAAATAACCTGAAAACTAATAAAGAAGTCATCAAATAAATTCGAAAACCTTTTTCCTTGAAAACATTTAAAATAATCTTCAAAAAGTTTTAAAAATAAATTCTTTCAAAACACATGAATATTTTAAAAAAAGGTTTGAAAATGTATTGAAAAACACTTATTTTAAAATAATTTGAAAAATCCTAATGAAATATTGAAAATATTTTAAAAATAATTTTTCTTGATGAATTTTATAGATAATTGAATACATTTTGAAAACAATTTCTTTTAATGTACTTTGAAAATAAGTAAATAAAACATGAATACATTTTGAAAATAGGATTCCATGGATATATATAAATGATGTTTTAAAGCATTTTGAAAACAATTTTCCTTGAAAATTACATTTTAAAACCATTTCCATAGCAATTTACCATTTTAACAATGCTAAGAGATCTTTGAAAAAATGACAATGAGTAAATCCATACATGTCATACGTGGCCAAAAGAACATTCCTTTTTCACAGTAAAAAATGATAGAAAAGTTCCTTGTTCATAAATATATAAGAATATTACCTTTAATAGATTGGTAAAATATAAAAATGGAAAATTTTCTTTTAGATATTGTAGATGAATGGAACAATATTCTTGGAAACCCATTTTATAAAACTTAGATTTCCAACTAAAGAGAGGGTAAAGTTGGCCTTTCCTAAAAACATTCTTACATATCTTATGCACCAAAGTGTAGAAACGTTTACCAATAAATTAGTCAATCATTAAATAACATAGTATAAGTAAAATCATGAATATTCTTGGTTGATGTATTATAATATTTTATCAATGGAAGCATAAACATAAACAATCTCAAAAAGTAATAAGATTGTATTAATCAAATCTTATAACTTGGTATCTTGAGATCATGCTCTACATGAAAAAAAGGTAATTACATGAATAATATAATATCCTAAAAAGCTTTATATTCATGATATGTCTTGAAAAATGTAATTATATGTGCAATGAAAAAAAATTAGGTGTATAACAAAACATGAGTTTCAAAGAAGGAAAATTGTTACAAATACATTTTTTCCAATTTTGTAAATTCTGAAACATAATACCGATGAAAAAAGGGTCATTAAATGGGAATGTGAATACCCATATATCTATGTACAATATACATTGAATACAATCATGGGAACTACATACCCAACAAAAAAGGAAAGAGTGGTGAACATAGCTTGTATCTCACAGAGATTAAATGTGAGATGAGATCCCCTTACCCTGTGTCATAACTCCCTCTATACTCGTACAATATTCCATTATAATAAATATAAGTATATTATATATATTTTACATAAAAATATTATTATATATATTACCATATATGGTTTGATCATAACCTTGTATTACTCTCTTGTTAACGATCCTGTAATAAAGTTTCACTTCGGGTAATATTCGCTCTGTTCTTCACATGTGTCTTAATTTGTTATATCGTTGGTCCTTATAATTATATAATGATTAAATAATGAATATTATTTTATAAATTTTAGGTATATACAGAATATAAATATTATAATAATTTATAGAATATAAAAGTATGAAATGGAATACATCATTCATGGAGATGGTAAGTCGTACATATGAATGGACGTCATATTCCGTTTTTATTATAGTTTTATAGAAATATGAAAATAAAATATGTATATGTGTATATATGTATATATATTTATATCATTATTATATTATAATTAATATATCATATATTTAATATAAGTACATTAATCCCATCCTTCATACATTCTATGTGGTGTGTGAACAAATCACAATGCTTTGAGGGGAAGGGGGTAGTCCACACTTCCTCAAATGAGATTATCATATTAACACCATATTAAAGGTAAAAATATGTGTGTCTTAAAAGTAATACATAAGATTAAATAGGTAATAAATATAATATATTTCATATATAAATATATTGTCCATCATAATGTCCACCATGATTGGTGGTAAAGGAGAAATGAACAATCATTGTTTCCTTATGCAGTAGTTTTCCATACACAGAATCATTATGCTCAACATCCATTGGATGGATGTGTGTGTAAGTGTAGGTAAGAACCTATAAATAAAAAAATCATACTATATGTAAGATAATGGTTATATGACACAATAAGGGAATAAATTGAGTGGAGTGGGTGGATAAGAAAAATAAAATAATGGAGTTTTAGAATAAACATTACATATTAATTGGGTAACTCATTTTGGTTTGTGATAAAAGGATTATTTGAATGGGTTTATTCCAAAATACAGGCTTCAATGTATAATGGGGTATTGTTGGGAGGAAATTTGGGAAGGTCTTTTCCGAACATAATAGGCATGAGAGGTGTGGGGAAGGGGTAAAGTGTTTGCCTTTTTATTATGGAGGGGGAGTGACACTATGGTAAATACTAAAAAGTATTCAATAATGGGTGGTCTATCTTACATAATGTTAATAAAACATGTACGAATAATGGATTAATGGAGAATAATGGTAGATAAAAACTACATACACCCAAAAATATGTGAATTTTAATTATTTGGTTGTATAACTCATAAGATTCCCAAATATTATTATTTTGGTTTTTATTAAAGCATCTAGTATTTAGATATAATTAATTTATCCATTAAGACTAAATTAAACTGATATTTCTTATAAAATGTAGTGAAACATAAGTTTTAACAATATATATTTTTTTTATAATACTAAATTCCCATTTTTTGTAAATTAATTTTAAAACAAATGGATGTGACACACTAAAACGTTGCTTGAACCTGTAGTCTTAACAATGAATTTATATAATATGGGTCAATATTTTATTTATAATAGTTTAATTATTAAATTAATATAAAATAATAAATATATATTAACACTTAAAACTCAATAACCATAATATAGTATTTTCATTAATTATAAATCATTTTATTAGATTCATTTATATTAAAATAATGATAATGTCAATTTTGACATTATTTATTTAAAGTTAATGATAAAATATAAATATTATATTTGAATTAACATATATAGTTTCTAAATGTGAGTAACATGATACATTAATATAAAAAATAAATAATGGTAATATTTTAATCAATTAACTTCACTTTTAATATTTACAGTATCAATTATTTTAGTTATTTATTAACTTAAGAATAATTATATTGATGTTTCTCAAGCATTTTAAGTAACTAAACCATATAAAGAAATTATTGATAATTTATTATGATAAAAATATATAATATATATATAAATCATTTATATAACCTAAAATATTATTTTTTGTACATATCTCAAAGTATTATAAATTTAAAATGTAAGGAAAGTTCACTTTTTGACTATTTCCTTACTTGCCCTTTTTTATAGGGACCTTCCATTTAATAATATCCAAAAACACATATTTTTCAAACCAAGGGGAAACATTGTCATATTTTATCACCAATGTATTTTTGGACAGTTTCCAAGTCATTGTTTCCTTAATATTATGGTTTTTCCCTTATTAAACACAATCACACCTTAATCATTGTAATTAATATTAATCACATTCACTAATTATTTTGGTCAAAAAATTAATTTGTTCTTATTAGACCCAAAAATATCAATCTAATTACATTCATCTATGTTGTATTTTCAAAATTATAATAAAAAAATTGGTTAAATTAAAATTGATGCTAATCCCAAAGACTAGGCGAAATAACCGGTTTTTCTTGCAGAAAATGATCAAAAGTTTTTTATGTTTTTATATTCAATTTCAATGTTAAATTGATTATAATAAATTATATTATTTTAATATATGTAATATTTATCTAATTTTACCTTAAAACATTTAATAATATCATTTATCATTAATAATTAATTCGACAAAAGGCAGTTTTTAACTAAAAAGGAGTATTTTTCACTATTAATAAAAAAAATGAAGTTTCTCTGAAAAATATCAATAATTCACCATAATATAATTTCAAAACTATGAATTAGAAAATAAATTTTATTTTATACAATTCAAATTCTAAATGTTCCTAAAATTACTTTAATTACTAAAAGCTATTCATTTAAGGAATCAAAATTTTTAACATAAAAGGACTTTACCAAAAATATTATCTTTCATTATCAATATGTTAACTTATGTGAAAAAATATTTTAGAAGTTTTTATTACTAATTTTAGAGAATAGGTTATATTTATATTATTTAAATAAATAAAAAAATATAAAAGATATGTTTCTTCGAAACTTAGTGTTTTGTACATCGTACACCATGTTGGTGTTGCATGTCGTGCTAACCAAGTTGGTATATATTTTAGTGCAAGAAAAGTTGGTATTGCATGTAAAAGGACCATGTGACTTAGTATTTTAATATATATATATATATATATTTCTAGTGTCATGTGGAATGAAAAATATGGAAATGTTAAATTAATTTGAAAAAAAATAACTCTCGAAATCTTGGGGTGTTGCATTTATGGATATGTTGTACTAAACAGTGTATATGAGTACTACCAGACATGTCTCATCCAAAAATCATGAAGAATTCATGAGGATTATTGTCAGTCAGAATAGAAAAATGTAATTCTATTTATATGCCTTTGAAAATGGCCCTAGATATCCAAACAAGTCACCCATTTTGATCCTCATGAAAAAATACCCAGGATAGATTATTTACATTCCAAAATAAAAAAACTAGTAAAAAAGTAATGTTTCACCAGATCACTCTGGAACAGTGATGCATGGGCCCAAGCCGTAAACCTGAATTAAATACTTGATTTTGGTCTCAAAAAATCTGCCACAATTTCAGTGTTGTGATGCTGTTGGCGGTTTGTCAATATGATACTGCATGAAATTATTTAAATATTTATTTGATTCCATTACCAAAATATTAATATTATAATTTTATAATAATAAAATTACAAATCTTTAATTCTAATTGTTAAGGAGAAGAGACTCAACTCATCTCCACCCTTGACTGCACGTGCTACACTCTCTCCCCTCCAAATCTTTCATGTGATTCAACAAGGGGGATCTCATCATTAATTATATTTAAAAGAACTTACATTCCAATCCTCAATCAATGCTGGTTTCACCCTATCCAATTTCCCGCCATGATGGGCGTCTTCCTTTTCTAATAAGTCTCATCTTCAGTCAATTTTATTATTCATCGCCTAAATTAAATCCATTAAATTTAACTAACTATACATAATTAATTCCTATATTATTATTATTATTTAATATAATAATAATAATAATAACAAATCATTCTTTAATTTTATTAACTCATCACCATTAGTAATAATAATAATAATATTATTATTATTATTAACTCTCAACACGTTGACCACGTCTGACCACCTCATTGGAGATCCCAGTCTGGTCATTATATCCTCCATGCTAGGAAGCCTCTACTATGAGACCCCATGCATGACCTCTACATGGAACTGATTTTGTCACACTGCACGTCATCATTGTGTTCCTATAAGAAATATGAGGATCACTGATCCGATTCTAATCCATCACTGATCATAAATCCTGCAATCATGGAACATTTGATCATTTCAAAAAACACCATCCTTCTCATTTATCATTCTATCCCCAACCCATCGACCCTGATGTCCTTTGTCCTACCACAATGAACCTAGGGGTCTGATCACACTTGAACCCTCCCAAACAATATTGAATCATGATCTTATGGTCCAACGATGAATAACATAGTGAACAGTGGAGGAATCACACCAATAATAATGGTTGTAGACATCATTGGTCGTGATTTCTTAGCCAATGATTTCATAGTGGGTAAATTAGTGTTAAAAATATGGTCTAAAGAATAAATAAATTGGAATAATAATTTATTTCGATACATGGGCTCGTACTAAGGTTCATCGAAAACTGAAAAAGGAAAAAATTTGACCACACTCAATATTTTAATCAAAAGAGCAGGAAACAATAATTGATTTTTCCTTACTGTATTATGGAACAATTTTTTTTAAGAACACATCTTCTAGTGATGAAGAAGATCCATTGTGTCTATTTTCTGTTGACTCAGCTTGATCTGATCACCAGTCATCGTCTGGTCTCAATCCACCAATGTAGAATTCTCTCCTACTCATATTAGATCTAGAAAGAGTTATGATGATAAATATTGATAATCTATCAAAAGAGGTTATTTATAGAGTTTTAAATTTGTTAATTTGAAGAAAAAAACAATTTATTTATTTATTTTAATTAAATATACTCACCAACGACTGCCTCATTCGAACGTCCCACATCGACAAACTTTATGTCCCACATAGGTTAAACCTCACGCAACAGATTCAATTGTAGTATCAGATATTTTATCAATGACTCTGTTAAAGATATATAAATATTTTTTTTGTAAAAATATTCATGAATAATATAAAATATATTTAATATTTTTATAAAATTAATCATGGGATCACCGGGCCTCGGAATCCTATGTCGTCTCAGCACCGGGCTCCGAAAATATTTCCAGGGATATTCCAAAATCTTACATTGAAAAAATAGAGTGTCTAAATTATTACCTTCTTTAAATAATTCATTTCCCTGAAATTCTAAAATTAAAGGAAAATGTGTAGATGTTGGGCCCACATATGGATCTTCTGCTCCCATGAATATATCCAGCACTGCCAGTAAACATGCAATCGATGAAACCACATACTTGTGAAGGTTCTTTTTATGAAGATTCTCAATGTCATCAACTCCTTAAAAAACTATACTATCATGAACAAGACTAAGATGGTTGGTATATTACAAAGATTCATGCATATAACACCTCAACTACAACATGTGGAAAACACCAAACACCTGATCTAATTGTTAAGAGGTCAACAACTTCTTCACCTTTCTCATCAACAGTGGACAGAAAACTTTGTTGAGAGAATTAAAAGTCATGACCATGACCTAGGTGGTCCTAAAGATCATTCCACATCAACCTCTATACGGTCCACTATCACTAATATTTTTTAGAAAAAATATCCCAATAACTGGACCTTTCAATATAGAACTAACTCCATGAGAGATATCAAATGACCAGAACTCATAGAGCATGTCTAGAACCATCCAACTATATATCTCAAGATACAACTCTATCATCAAGGACATGAGGGTACCATCCTAAAATACATCCAATAAAGGGTCCAAAAAAGGTTAAGGATCATGCTCATAAGTATCAGGAACATTGATGGGACGTTCAGTACACCAAAGGGTAACACTAAGAACTTAATAAAACCAAAACAGTTTTAGGAAGCCCTAATTGGTACATACACCTCTCAAACATGGATATGGAGATAACCCATATAGAGTTCAACCAATGAGATCCAGTTCACCTCAATTCACTAGGGGAAGAGTTCATTGATTCTAAAGGGTAGATCCTCCTTCTGGATGGTCACCTGGTTCAAGAAAGTTCAATCCAAACCTAACCTCAAGTTCTCATCTACCCCTCAGAGAACAACTCAGGTCTTCCCAGGAGAACACCTTGGGTCTTATGAATCCACTGATTTGAAGACTCCTCCGATTTCACCTCCAACTCACTCAACTACACGGGGTCATTAGATACATTAGCACAAATATCTGGTCATACATACTGAAATTATATGCCAAAAACCAACACTCGATGGTGATATAAAACCCAAAATTTACTTAGGAAGGAATTAAAAATAAATCTCCAACATCGTAGGAAACCAAAAGATCATAACATCTTCCACCCCAAAGGAAACAATAGACAAATTATAAGTCAGTTGTAACCTTCTACGAATGAGCTCATCCTACCCTTTCTAGGGATCACTCTTTATCAACAGAAGAAGGCTTTGTCCCACAAACAAAAAGAAGGATCATACTAACTCGTATACAAAATTTGAAAATTGATAGTAAATGAACATCCCATACTAAGGAATATATCATATGATCTCAATTACAATATAGAAATACTTTTTTGTGAGGATCTCTCTCGTCATAGAGTACGTTCACCCCATCCGAATAAACGTGTGATCAATGATCCTCTCTACAGGGCCTTCATCCCAATGGTCGATCAAAAAGGTAATCCACTTGTATATCTAAGTATTTAAGAAGGGATTTGTATATGGAAGTTCAGTTTATGATTTAGTGATACAACCGCTCCCGAAGTAGCGAAGCCACATGTCATACATTGAACCACACTCGAAGCCATTGATCCATAAGATTCTACCACATGAAGTTATCCATTCCCTTTCCCTCCTCATCACAAACAGGGCTCGATATAACACCTTTTAAGATAAAATTACTTCAAACACACATTTCAATAGAACACATCCACCATACATCGATTCTCTATGCTTTGGGATGGCACTGACTAACCTACATAGTTATAGACCAGGTCATAAGAACTCATCTCAGTTGGAGAAGCGTCCCTCTTTAATACATGTATGAAGACACATCAATCATTAACAACACAATTCTCTACTAAAAATTATTTTAGCTTAAAATAATGTCATTGTGATGACCATCATCAAAAGGGGTCCCATCCTAGTGAGATATCCAAATCACACGATCAATCCTGACCTCAGCCACCTACGAAGGGAGGCTATATTAACAAGAACCATGGGAGATCTCTTTGTTTGGAAGCAACAATGACACTAATAATGGGAGCATCATCTATTGGCTCCACCAGAACAAACTACTTCTCTGTGAAGAGAAGTAGTTTTGAGTGAAACCATTCGATCAGTCAGGATCTGCATAATCCTGAGAACTCATATCACTGACTAAATATAATCATCAGCTTCCAAGGGATCTAGATCACTGAGAAACTTCAGCAACCTCTAACTATAGAACTCACAAAATTCACAAAGACAATGTACTTCCTCAGCCTAATCTACCGGTACTATTTATTGCTTGACAACTGATGGTACTTCTACGTTCCCACCTAGTTGAAGAAGCGTGCAGGATGGACCCGAAACCGAGGTCTCATCGCTCATCAGACCATCCTCATGATCTGAAGGTAGATAACCCAGCTGGATATCTTCATAGAATAATCTAAAATGTGATCAAGATGTTCCATGGTCAAATGATAATATATATATAATGGGGAGCTAAATCACGAAGGAAAATCAATAAATCAATCCTATATGATGCATGAAGCATCGATCCATACAACCAATGTCATAGTATACTGAGTTTAAAAGTAGGTAGTCAAGGTCCTAGTGAATGGATACGTCAACCATATGTACCATCACTAGATTCCCTATCCTAATATCCAGACTTGAGAAACTCTAAAAATGTTTCCCTAATCTCAACCAAATCCTTACAAAGGGACTAATCCAAATATCATCCCAAGAAATGATCTACTTTGATACCAATCTGTCCCAAACCTAACTAAACTGGGCCTCAAGTTGGAACTACCCCATTCTCACCTCCATAGGCCAAGGGTGGAGACAAGAGGTGAAGGTATAAATAACATGGGGAGATGTTTCCCTAAGCACCTATATGAACACACACATCCATATTGATGAAAAACTATAGAGGGATAATAATAAAATAAGAAATATCTAGAATGTAAAACAAGCATGCATAACCTCTAGGGTGTACAAGAGTATGAAAACACAAACTAAAAAGTAATGGTGAAAAATAAATTCCGAACCAGAAATATGTAGCAACCTAACAAAACTAGAAAAGTAAACTATTTATAGAGCCCAACTCATAATCTCTAAGATTCTACCACTATACGTGGTCCAAAGTACTAGGTATCCCAAAGCTACTATGACCTCATCACCATCCAATTAATCATTTGAAAAAGAGAATACATGTGTGGGAAACTTCACTATTGGGGTGAGTTTATATATAACTCTTAGGATTCTCTAAAAGATTAATGGTGTGTAGTAAGAGATACAATAGGAATTTAAATATTATAGATAGTGAAAAAGAATGAGAATATCTAAACACAAACCATGAGTAGAAGTAACCTCACCCAAACCCAAGGGGATCAACACGGTGAGTATACGAACTACACATATTTCCTTTTAAACAAATATCTGGGTAGTAGTCTCATCCAAACATGGGAATATATTCATGGAAAGTATGTGGAAAACCCTACATGTCTTCTTCTCTCATTGAAATAATGAAACCAAATCGATGGGTATAGAGACTGAAGAAAAATATATATGCTCTGTCAAAGATGCCAAAAGTGTAGACTAAGGGGATCTTCATATCACTACTCAAACCAAGAATAATAGTGTCCAGTAGTTCTAAAATTCCATCAATGATGCCCAAAATCTCACACATCATCCCTAAGTTAACTGTCCCAGTCCTGTAATGCCTCATAACTAAGGAAAAAATTCATGGGGACAAAATATCTTGGTAGAGGAACCATTACCTAGTAAACTAGGAGGTATCCACTGTATATTCCATCGATTACCCATTGCCTAGATCTGTTGGAGGGTAACACTTAGTAGTCTTCGAGGTCTCCATTTCCCACCTCTGTTGGAGTGTACCACTTGATAGTTTTCAGGGACTCACTACACAACTATACTAGATACTAATAATTGGTAGTTTTTGAGGACTCCAATACTCATATATAATAAAGGGTACCAATTGGTATTCTTCAAATAACTACTACCCAGCTCTACTAGATGGAACTACTCAATAGTCGTCGAGAACATCACTACCCAAATCTACTAGAGGGTACCACTCGGTTGTCATCAAGGACCAATTACCCATCTCAATTTTAGGGTAGAACTCATTATTCATCAAGGACTCTGCTACCTAGGTCTACCGAGGGGTACCAATCAGTAGACATCAGAGCCCCACCACACAACTATACTAGAGGTTTATACATGGTAGTCATAGAGGTATCCATTTCCCTGCTCTACTGTAGGGAACGACTCAATAGTCATCGAGGACCCATAGGGTAAATATACTAGAGTGTACAACCTAGTATTAGTAGAGGACTCCACATCTCTATTTTACTTGAGGGTATAACTTGGTAATCAACGGGGACCCAATTCCCAACTCTACTAGAGGGTATAACGTAGAATGTCTATGATGGTCATGCAAGATCACCACCTTCATCAAGAATCTCCTATCCAAGCATAAAATCTATAAAAATCCACATCTTATCTAAAAAATTATAACAGTGGGAAACATCATGTTTTTCATTGAAAAAACTCTGGACAGTCTACCTGCAAGCCAAACTATGTGTTCAAACAAATGATATACATATCCTTGAAGTTACATAAAGGAGTACATGGCATGTACGGGACCCACAAAGCATGTGGTCCCACTCTACTACTATGATGTGTCCTTTTTTCACACATATTTCTATCCATGTAGTACTATAGGGAGTTTAAGTGTACAATAAGACATGTCTTGGCCAAAATCTTGATGAATGCATGAGGCCGATTATTGGTCTGAAGAGCAAGAATGTAATTCCACTGATATGCCTCTAAAAATAGCCTGAATGCCCAAATGGATCACATGATTTCGACCCCCATGGATAAAAACTCAGGAGAGGCTATTCAAATTCTCAAATTTTACACCATGTGAAAAATTCACATCTCACCATAACATAGATGAACATTACTTCATGGTTCTGAGCCACATACCTGAATTAAATACACAATATTTGTCTTAAAAGAACCAACTCAATATCAAGGTTGTATTATAGTATCCAATTTTTCAATCTAATACCGCATGAAAATTTTATATTATTTATATGATTCCCTAACCATAATATTAATATTATCATTTTATAATAATAAAATTTTTAACATTTAATAAAAATTGACAAGGAAGGGTCGCTCAACTCATCTCCACCCTTGGCAACATGCGCTACACTTCCTCACCTCCAAAGCCTTTATGAAATTAAATATGGGGTCTCTCCCCATTAATTGCATTTAAAAAATATGAAATTTCTCCCCTCGATCAAAGTAGGTTGTGCCCCATCCATCTTCCAGCCAAGCTTTACAGCTTACTTTAGCAAGAAGTCTCCTCATCAATCATTTTTTTTATCCATACCTTAAATTAAATACCTTTAATTTAATAAACTAAAAACAATTATGCATCTATTATTATTATTTAATATAATAATAATAATTAAAAACTATCCTTTAATTTTATTAACTCATCACCATTATTATTTTTATTAACAATATTAAAGCTCACTATGTTGACTACTTATGACCACATCATTAGAGATATGAGTCTGGTCACTTTCTAATCCATGTTAGGTAGCCTCCTCCCTGAGACCATGAACACTACCTCCACTAAAAACTAATTCTATGACACCACATGTCATTTCCACATGTTAGCCGTGAAAATGGGTATCACTGATCTGATCCCAGACCAGCTACGACCACAAAACCCACACTAGCGGTACAAATCCGATACATTCCAAAAAACACCATACTGCTTGTTTTTTAATCCATTTACAAACTATATACCCTCATTAAATTATTTCTATCACAAAAAACTTGGGGGTTTGATCACACTCAAACCCGCCTCGGGAATGTCAAATTGTGACCCCATGATCCAATGATGAAGAATGCTCAGAACTTGGGAGGAAAAAAACCAATAAAAAAGGTGGTAAAAATGATTTGTTTGGAATTATTGGACAACTATTTTATAGTGGGGAAATAAGGATGAGAAAAATTTCATAAAAAATGATTAAATTGAAAGGATAATTTATTTTCATACATGAGATCATGTGAAGGTTCATTTAATTTCAAATCATGGAACAAATTTGATCATGCTCAATCTTTTAATCCAAAGGGGTGGAAACCAAAATTGATGAGTCACTACTATATTATTAATCTATCTTTGTTGAAAAAAACATCCTATAGAAATGAAGATGATATGCTATGTCTACTATCTTTCAACTAAACATGATCTGATCATTTGTCATCATCTGATCCCAATCTGCCAACAAAGAATTTTATCCTCATCCTCTGAAATATAGAAAGTTTAACAAGAATAACTATTGAAAACCCATCATAAGAGGGTATTTATATACGTTTAAATTAGGTATTTTAATAATAAAAAAAATTAAAAAATTATTTATTTATTTTAATTAAACATACCCACAAACAACTTCGACATCAAAAAATCCTGCTTCGACCTACATTAATTCCTGCCTAGTGTAGACCTTTTGCTATGTATTCAACTATGATATGAAATTTCTTATTAGAGACTCCATTCAGGTGTTATTATACTTATTTATGAAAACTAAACATATATAATATAAAATATATATAATATTTTTATAAAATTAATTCTTGGAACACTAGGCCTCAAAATCATGCATCGTCGCTACGTATAACACTGAAAATATTTCTTGGATTAATCCAAAGTCATACATAGAGAAGCCAGAGTATGTAAAATTATACTATCATTTATGAAAAATAATTATGTCATGAATATCATAATTATTTAATATATAATATATATTTTCATTAAATGTATCTTTATTATCTTCTATGAAAAGCATTAGTGAAAATCAATTGACAAAACTTCACAATGTGGTAGTCTGTCATACACATGAGCGAGATTATTGTATCCCCTACATGAGAGTAATTAAAAGGTTTTATATGAAATAATAACTATATAGGTATAATTATGTTATAAATATCATATATATAATTTATATACATCATAATACCTAACCGCGAGAGGTGGTAATGGAAAAACGAATGACATCGGTTTGTGAGGTGGAAATATGTTATACAAACAAATAATGATTTTGTAACACATTTTATTGAAGTAGAGATGAATTTAGTTAATTTAATTAACCTAAAAAATAGTATTATATTTAATATTCTAATTTTTTTATATCATAATATTTTAATTAGAAATTATGGAGGGGGAAGAAAAATGAAATAAAATTGCTCTTTGAAGAACGCTACCTCCTCTTTGGGTAACCACCTTATGTTAGCTCCAAAATCCTTAATAAATCTCATTTCATCCAAAAAAGGATTATAGGATGAGATTATTTATTTTGGTAATTTATTTTTCTTTGGTATTGGATGATCTAAAAATGATTAAAGGTGTTTAGAAGAGCGGAGTGGGGGAGACCTTTTATAAGTGAGGTGAGTGATACACTTGTAATTTTTGGAAAAAAGGTGTATCCACTTTTTTCAGATGAAAATAGGGTTCTAAATAGATCATAATAAATAATTATACATGGTAAGTAGAAATATTTCCATCTAATTAATTTTATACAATTTAATAGGATATTTTAATCCTTATCATTTTAGTTTAACCCATGATAAACTAGTTCAAACTTATATGTTGTAATTAATTTTTACTATTTTTTGAATGATTAGGGTAAAATAATAATTTAAACTTATAAAAATTTTAATTTTTTTATTTATTATTTTAATCCCATTTTCCAAAATTCTTTTAAGATAATTTGGAAATTTCAATTTAAAATTATTCCCAAATATTCAACAAGATAGTGAGTTTTCAATGAGAAAATGGTCAAATGTTTATAAGGTTTTTATATGAAAATTCAATATAAAAATGATTCCATTGAAAAAAATTGGACTAATTCCTATATAATTGAACTAATTTTATTTTTAAAACAATTGAATTATAATTTTACATTAAAAATAAATTAAAAAAAATACAGCTTTCAATTTAAATTCAGTATTTTTCGTTATTCATCAAAAAATGAAAAAAATTATAAAAATAAAAAAAATTAACCCTATGATAATTTTTATACTATAATATAAACAATTAATTTCATTTTATCAAATAATATTTTTAAATTTGGTTAAAATTAATTTTAATTATTTTCACAAATCTAGATTAATCGTCTTTTAGAAAAATATACCATTTATTAGAAACCAATTTCTTTTTAATTTAAATGATTCACATTTTATTTATAATAAATAGGTTAAAATGAATTTCTTTACATGTTAAAACCATATAATTTTCATAATTTGTTTATTACTATTGATAACCTCCAATTTAATAGCTAGGTAATAACAGTATTGCATATTACAGTTCATTTAGATACGATGTTATTTATGGCATATGTTGTCAAATATAATGTTATTATTTAAAAATTTAATTGTGTTAAAATAAAATTTATTTTTAAAATATGAAAGTAAAAATTATCTTTGGTTGAATCTATGATAATGTTTGCAAAATATTAATTTTCTGATGAATAATGAAAAGTACTTTTTTCTCAAAAGTTTTCTCTTCACTTGAATTATTTACCAAGTTAAATTTAAGATAAAATTAGGATTAAATTTAAAATAGTTAAATAATATTAAAAATTTAATAATTTAGGTCATTAGAATAAATACCATAGTGAATTATGATACTAAAAAATTTTAAAATTTGGAATTTTTTCTTTGGAAAACACCTTTTTTGATGTGCATGTTGGTTTTATTTAAAATATAATTATTCCACTTCTATGAATTACATTTAGAAAAATGGATTTGATATTTAGAATTATAAAAATTTATATTATATAATTACTTCAAATTATTTTTGGACCACATTGAATACTGAAAATAGTAAAAATTATTACCTTGATTAAGGTGAAAATGGGTTTACTAGGTGGGATGAACTAAAGAGATGAGTGTTAAAAGTGACCTAAAACATTTCCAGAACAACTTTTATGAACATTTATCTACCTTAAAAACTTTTATGTTTTTCAAGGACCCATTTAGTAGGTTTTTTCATGAGTGAAATGTGGGTAACACTTTTTGTTTCCAAAATACCAATTGTATCCTCTCCCCCTCATAAAAAAGGCCACCACTTTTCCTCTCTCTTCTCACTTCAAAACCGATTTGGTTTATCCAAGGACATCCCAAATAAATTCCATAATCATCTCAAAAAATCCAATATGTTTTTTTATCATAAATCCAATATTGGAATTCATTAGGTATAAACATAACAGAGTTCTTTGAAGAATAGGAAAAATTATTAATGTGCATATTTGTTTTATTTATAATTATAAATCATGAAAATTTTATTAAATCCTGATAATATAGTAATAATAGTTTAGAACATATAATTAGATATTATAATGTTAATTTAATAACTTATATCATTCTCCACTTCCATCGAATGAAAAATAAAATCATCTATTATGTGTACTGCGTACTACCGCCCCACGAACCAATATAATTCATTTTCCATCACCACCATTCAAGGATGCATATATAATGATGTATTTAAAATATGTATATGATATTTTTGAAATTATTATACTTATGAAATTATTATATCACATATAAAATCTTACTTTTTATTCCATGGGGGGATACAATAACGTCACTTTTGTGTACGATGGACTACCGCCTCATGATGTGATGTGGTTATTTTCCTCTTATTATTTATGTGGAAGTTATTATGGTTAAAATTAATGGGTATATGTGGTAATTATGAACTAAAAATACTATCTAAAACATAATATCACATGTAAATTCTTACCTTGCAATCTATTGGAAAACAATAACGTATCTCGTGTGAACGTGTAGACTATTGTCTCCACGTTATGATGTGAAATGTTTTTCATTATATTGTTACATGGATTTTAATAATGATGTATTTTAGAAATATAGATTCTATATATTATATAATAGTTATTTTTAATGTATAATTAACATTTATTTTACTTCCATTCCATTTTTTGGGAAATGTGGAAACATCGTTCATGCTTACATGCGACTTACGGTCTCCATAAACGGTTTAATCAATTTTCTATCTATTAAATCTATATATTACTATAATTACATATAAAATGAATATATATGATATCTAAATCATTTTTAGATATTTTTATATTATTGGAACGTAATAAAATTATAAGGACATATGTTACTGAACCAAAACGTACATGATAAATAATGTAATTATCACTCAAAATAGTTATTTTAATAAATAAATACTAATAAATGGGTGATAAAATAATATAAGTAAATAATATATTATATTAAATATATGATTATGGTTTTGTAATATTTTTATAGTAAACATATACTTATTATAAAATAGTTTTTTACACTTACAATGTATGTCAAACATGAGGTAAGGTTTTTTCGTCTCACTTTTACTTCCATGGTACATATTCCATATTCAACACTTATTTATCTTCATGAACTTTTTAGATAATATTTATATTTTACACTCTTTGGTACTTAAAATGATTGAAAAAATGTTTTTAATAAAATATAACACTATTTCTCTCTTTAGTCAAAATTTCTCTTTCATCAAAATCCATTTTTTTAAAAAATATTACAAAACAAAATTCAACCTTTTAAAAATGATTTAATAAAAAAATTCAAACCATTTTTTAATTTTCTCTAAATTATTTGAAAGTAATCTTTATATTGTTATAAAAAAGGCCTCTTTGGATTTAAAAAAAATATGAAATGAATATTTATTTTAACATGTACGGCTTGAATTGAATTTCCAACTATCATGAGCACTCAATTTTTTAAAGCATGGTTTATAAATTTTAAAGGTTATTTTAAAATAAAATTATTTTCTAAATATTTTTGGAACTTTTAGTTTTAAAAAATATATATTTTCAAATATTAAATGTTATTTTACTCAAAAGTGTTTTTGATAACATTCATATGGTATTTTCATTCATAAACAACATAAACCATTTTTATATTTATGAATCAATGGGGATATTTTATATTGATATCATCATTATTCTTTCTATGGATGGTTTTTAATCATTTTGTCTATGGATGTATAATTTTATTATAATTCACCATATTAATTTGGATGGTTTATGATTATGTATATTTTATTGGGGAAAATATTTACATTTCATATGTTAGTTTTTCAATACGTACATTTATTTTTATTAATCTTCACCCATTTCATGGGAGGAATGCATTTTAATTAGTAAATGATGGGTAGGGTCTAGTTATGGGTATCCCCTTAATGCATCTAGAGGTCTCATGAGACAAATCTGTTGTCCAAATTAAATAGGGTTTTACCCACTCATTTTAACTCTATTTTGAAAGGTCTTCACCCCATGTATGAGATGTCAAAAATTATGAATTCCCTCTTTATGAGATCAGTTATTTAAGTCCACGTGAATAATGGATTAGCTAGAATATCCACGAATAGGTTTCAATCTCATGTGACTGTTTATTTGGATTTATTTGAACATCCTTTATTTATTCCATATTATGCTCAATTTACTGTTTAAATGTCATAATTTTACATTATTTACCTTTTCCATATTTATTATTCTTATTTATTCATGATATCTTTCATTGTACACATACCCTTACTGAGCGTCTGTACTCACCCTTTGTTATGTTCTATTTCTCCCTAGGATACTACGAATTGTTTTATGATTGATATGTGGAGATACGCTAAGGGGAATAATGATGTTCTCAAAGAAAATACTTTGTATATTTTAAATTTTAAAATAAAATTTGAATTCATTTATGTATCTAGTTTTCCAAGACTAAAAAACCTGATTCTTTGAATCTTATGCCAATGTAATAAAGAAAACATAAACCATGGGCTACTAGGTTCGAGGTATTTACAATATATATATATATGTACGTAGGTATGATTGTGTGTATATATATATCAATTTCAAATGAAAAACATTTATTTTTAATGATTTTAAATATTATATAAGCAAATTATAACCTTTTAATTTCTTATTTGGTTTATTTATATAACTGTATATAAATTAATACATTTTTATATAAATATATAAATATATATTATTAAAAATATATGTATAAATTAGTACTCTAATATTTATAAATTAATATATATATAAATATATA
This sequence comes from Viscum album, assembly GCA_963277665.1. Taxonomy (NCBI): domain Eukaryota; kingdom Viridiplantae; phylum Streptophyta; class Magnoliopsida; order Santalales; family Viscaceae; genus Viscum; species Viscum album. Next base: position 2,131,249,630 of record OY728119.1, read on the forward strand.
ATTTTATTATATTTTTATTATATGCTAATATATTTGTGTGTGTGTATATATATAAATACTTATAAATTTATAAATTTATATATATATATATAAATGTTAATTTACACAAACACATATATATTAATATATATATATATATATTAATATGTGTATATATATAAATTAACATATATTTATATATAATATACAAATATATATTATTAAATTTTTATATGTGAATAAATTAATACAATTATATTTATAAATTAATATATATTTATATATAATATACAAATATATATGTATATGTATATATTATATTTATACGAATTTATAAATAAATATGATTATATTTATAAATTTGTGAAATATATATTAATATTATATGTTAATATATTTTTGTGTTTAAATAAAAATAATTAAAATTTTCTCGATTTATTGGTGCATTTTAATTTTAATTTAATCATATATATATATATATTAATACATATAATTTAATATATATATATATATATATATATATTAAATTAATACACACACACAAATATATATATATATATATATATATATAATTTATATATAGGTATATATATATAAATGCACTAATTATTATACATAGACACATACACACACACAAATACACACACACACACAGATATATATATAATGTAGCCATGTTTTAAAATTATTATAAATTAGAAATGCGTTAAAACACAACTAAAGTAATAATTAACGATGTTTAAAAATGCAGTTAAAAACATGGCAAAATTAGCTAAATTAAAATTTATCCACATTGTCAGAAAATGTGGCTAAAAAACTCGACTAAAAGATAATTATTTTAAGTGTGGCACATCATCAATCATTGTACATTAAATGAGGGATTTTCCAACTCCATAAATAGAGGACCCTCTCCCCAAGTATGTGGGGGAGTACAAAACTCTATTAGTTATGTAGGGTACCCATGCCTTGTCAAATACAAAGGGGTATCGAACCATTGTCTGGTTTGGATGACCTATGCTTGAATATGTGGGGGAGTTATCACACTCCAAAAAAATAGGGGGGGTACATTCCAAGTTATTAACCTATATCTAGGGGAGTTACCCACCACATCATTACTATGATCATGTCTCTTGAACCCAATTGTTGTCCTTATGGAGCTAAGGGAAAAATATTCTTGAACCACCATATATCTTAACTCTAATGACGAAGTGGGATATACCATCATGTTCTACAAGATAACCCACCCAGGATGGGATACTCGTGCAATGACCTAAAAGTTTATGTGTCCTTTTTTCTAAGTGTATTTTATCTTCTACTCTTTGTGAAGGGGATGTTTCAATAATTAAGGCTTATATCAGAAATCTAAGAGTATGAACATTTCCAAAAGTTGTTTTTATTTTTGGTAAATGGTGTGAGAAGTGATTTTGATACTCTAGTTAATTTCCATTCAAGGCCAATACTTCCCTACTATAGAATTATTATACATGTGCCATACCAAACCATGTCACGGGGGAGTTAAAGTGTGTTGACTATCATCAGAATTTATTTTTGAATGGAGGTAGAGGACCAATATTCATCCGGTGGGGAGAACCATATAGGGCTCCCAGGAGATAGGGAATTAGGTTATTCTTCGAGGATGGTTCCATTGTGGTGTTGGGGTTGTACCATGGAGGGTCCTTAGTGGGTAAGAGCATTTTGATGCCTCATGAGGTTGGTTTTGTCAGGGCACCCGATGTTGTTCCATAGTCGGGGACCATGGGTGTGACTTTACACCATAACTACAAGGACCCAAACTTATTACATTACATAATATTGAATTTTTGTCAATAAAACACTTCCTTTCATATTTAGGATCATTTCAAGTTTAGATATTTAAATAATTGGGAAATGATATAATCATAACTGTATACATTAATATAGAGTGGATGCCATAAAAACAGAATCATTTCTTCCAAAATATTAAACTTCTCAAATAAAACATCATTTCATTGAAAATTCTTGATAATATTTAACATGGCTTCCTAATTTTTCACACGCATACTTATAACCAGTGAAAATAATTTAAAAACTTGGTATGACCATAAAAATCTCAATAAGGGATATAAAAATAAGGAATGAACATATTATCCCCTGTATACTTGTAACATATGAAATCATTTTCAAAAAGACATACTTGTCACCCACATAAAGTTACTATGTGAAACATGGGATTCCAAAAATATTTACACAAATCATATATAACTTAAATATAATCTTAAAGGTTTCTTGTGGAATTACATAAATAATCTTGTAACCCTCTCAGCTACCTTATAATTTGTAACCCTCACAGCTACCTAACAATTTGTTTAACTATTGTTGTTACACTTGGAGTAACCATACGACCGACATCAAACTTAAATGTACCCAATGAATTTGAGAGAGATATACGTCCCACCAATCATCATAAAAAATTCCAAATATCCAGAACACAATCATAAAACATGAATAATTACATAAAAACATTGCATTTTAATTCCATAAAACATTATTTTAAAAGAGATTTTTAAATGAAATGTCCCCTATAAATATCATATAATGGATGTGAGATTTTATAGAGTTGATTTAATATGTATATAAACTACAAATAAACAATATATAACATTATATAAACAGAATTAATCTCAAAAAAAAAATTAATACAACATAAATACTGAATTAGAATGTTAACTTAAAGAATAGGAATTGGGTTAAGAATTCCCTCACCTAGGGTTTGTCTTATATAAAAAAATTAAACCTCCTATATAATGGTTAAATAAGTGTTTTTAATATACAATAGAATTATATTTATTTTTATAATACCTTATATGATCATTTAATTACTTCATTTATCCCTTTAATTGTAAATATTTTGTTCCTTCCATTATTTTGGGTGCATTCTTCACATGATTTCCAAGATCGGTTCATGATGTATATTCTTATCGATTGGAACTGAATGTCCATAATTTGAATGAAATGGTATTTAAATATTTCCAAAATCATAAATTATACCATTTCTCTTTTTTAATTTTGAAATTATCCTTATTCATAAGGAAAAACATTATTGATATTCATTTTGGTCATTTTAGCGATTTTTCAATTGCAATGAACTTATTTTGTTTTATATATTAATTAAATATGTAAAAAATGATTCTAGAACATTATATAAGATATAATTTATAAATTATAATTTTTTTCAACCATAATAATGGTTTCATGACTAGTATTTATGGAAATAATGAAATTTAAATCACATTGTCCACGGTGTCGGGAAATCGACACATCACAGACGATGTTTTAATTTCTTGAATAAGTGGAAGAGGAGAAGAAGTATAATGGTGAATCATCCATAAAAAAGATGAAATAAAAATATTTAGTATAATAGATCATTAATTCATCTTGGATATGGGGAGGTGATAAATGAAGAATATTAGAAAAGAAAAACAAATGAAAAGAATGAAAATAAAAGAGGATGTTTACCTCTTGACCACTTCTCCTTGAGATCCTTCTTAAGGCGCATTGTTTTGGAATTTTGGGGAGACCAAAAGTTCTTGAAAGTGAGAAATGGTCTTGAGAGTAGTATTGGTTATAAATTAGTAAAGCTCAAGGCTTGAGAGGTGTGTGAGGAATAGGGGAATGAGGGTGGTATTTATAGTGGAGGATAGGAGGGATTTTACATTATTTTAATCATTATTATAATATTTTTATTCAATACTATGTATAGTATTCATTATTGTGATCAAAATAGCGAAGATAATAATGTGAGTCTGAAAGATGTGGGATTACATCATTTAATATGTCTTAAATAGTTTATTTAACTGATAATATGAATATACAATATTTTACTATATTTCACTATTAATAAAAAAATGATGAATTTCTGGAAAAATCCAAAAAACTCACCCTAACCATTTTTCGACTTATAGAATTAAAAAAATAAAATCCATTTTTTGAGAATAATTCTCTAAATTTTATTTATTTAATTTTTAAATAAAATTATAGATTATTAAAAACATTACAATTTCAAAATAATAACTCATTTTATATCACCTTGAAAAATTCATCAAGATTTCATTATCTTAAATCCTTAAGAAAATAAAATTATAATTAAATTTACTATTCCTTAGGTTCATATTACTATTTATATTACAATTCATAATGGTATGATATTATTCGCCAATAATCAAGTTGGTTCCATCATACTCCAAATTACATACTGGTCATAATTCTATATGAACATTTTTTGAAATTCAAAACATAGTAGAGGAAAAATTAGGTTTATAAGATTTTTATAACTATCTACTAAAAAATGTTTTAGGCATTTCAATTTATTTATAAAACTTTATTTTGTTACATTATCCCCATCTTCTAGAAATGGAATTTTCTCAATTTAATTGAATTATTAAAAAAGTGAGGGTACATTTACCTCAAAGCATTTTCAGACTCCCATGTTTCTTCATACACCCTGTGGTTTCTCCAAAATGACATTTACCTGGTGGATTACCTTATTCCACAATAATTGTTTACTTAGATCAACAATCTGAACTAGTTTCTTTTCATAAAAATGTTTTCCTTCCAACTAAATTTTTTCTGGGTTCAAAAAAGAGGTAAATCTGGCACATACATTCACAACATCGAAACTTGAAAAACATTATGTACTTGAGATAATATCAAAGGAAAAGCTACCTAGTAGGTGACTGGTCTAACTTTATCCAGGATTTCATAAGGTCCAATGAACTGTGGACTTAGTTTTACATTCATACCAAAACACATTACATGTTTCCATGGCGAGATTCTAAAAAAAACACAATCACCTACCTCAAACGAAAATTATTTCCTCCTGTTGTCTGCATAATTTTCTGCCTACTCTGAGCCATCCTCATGTGTTGCGAGATCATCTTTACTTCCTCATTCACTTCCTCTACTAATTTTGGTCACATAAACTACCTTTCTCTGACTTCGTCCCAAAAGGCTAAAGTTCAACACCACTTTCCATACAAGTTCTCAAATGGTTCCATCTTTATACTATAATGAAAACATCCATTATAAAGAAAATCAATTAAGAAAATATTTTTCTCCCCAATTCTCAAGTAGTACTTTGAAAAAATCAATGCATATCCAACAAATCATGAATCATTTTTTTTACCACCGATCTGATTGAGGATGAAAAGCTGTACTGAAATTTAATTTTGTGACCAAAACCTTTTGGAGGCCCTTCAGAACTTAAAAATGAACCTGGGATCCCAGTCAGATATAATAGATAGACGAAATCCATGTAACCTGAAAATATCTTTGAGGTACAATTGAGAAAGTTTATCTAATGAAATTGTATCGTAAATAAATAAAAAAGGTGCATATTTTGTCAGTAAATCAACAACTACCCAAATCACATTATTACCTAGAGAAGTCTTCATTAGTCCCACCTTGAATTCGATGAATATATTCTCCCATATCCATTCTGGAAATTTTAGTAGTTGAAGCATCCCCTTTGGTAATTTCCACTTTTCTTCAACCTATTTACATGTCAAATATTTCATGATAAAATATTTAATATCTATTTTCATTCCATCCCACCAAATATACAATCCAGGGTCTTTGTAAATCTTAGTACTGCTAGAATGAACTAAAAATGGAGGACTATGAGCTTAATACAACAAATATTTCTTCAAATAGGAATTACAAGGCACACACAACCTTTTACGAAATCTTAAAACACAATTTATATCATGGTTAAATTCTATAAACATATCCATTTTAACCAATTAAACCTTTTTTTGTAGCTCACCGTCTTCCTTCCATGCCTGATGAATTCTGTCTGACAACGATGACTATACTGAAACCTAATCAAAAACAGTGGCATTTACTAAACCCAAAATATTTAATCCAAATTTCGTCAAATCATTAATCAACAGATCATGGTACAAACATAACATGGTTAATGATGCATGATGTTTTTGAATCAAGGCATCTGCCACTTTGTTTGCTTTTCCTAGATGGTAACTGATCGTGAAATCATAAACCTTTATCTATTCAAGCCATATTATCTTCCACATTTTTATTTTCATCTGAGTGACTATATACTTTATACATTTACGGTCATTATATATTTGACATTTGGAACCGTATAAATAATTCCTTCAGTTTTCAAAGAAAAAACCACAACTTCCAATTTCAAATCATGTGTGGGATAATTTAAATCATGACGTTTTTGTTATCTTGAAGCATAAGCAATTACCTTCTCATTCTACATCAAAAAAACCATGTCCCTTCAACGAATCATCATTTTAGATGAAAAACCCACCATTTTGGGTAGGGAAGGACAAAACTAGAGAATTCACCAATCTCTTATTCAGTTCCTAAAAACAAACTTCACATTATTCTATCCAAATAAATTTAACCGAATTTGACATTTACATAGTTTGCTGGATGGATTACTGTGTAATGTTTTTAACTAACTGTCGGTAATAACATGATAATCCAATAAAACGAAGAATCCCTATAACATTTTTAGGTCTTGGAAAATCATCAACCACTTTTGTTTTGCAAGTATCAATTGTTATTCCATCATTATTTATAGTGTTCTGAAGAAAAAAAAATTTTGCAACCAAAAATCACTCCCTCTGGATTTTCCATTAAACTTATTTTCCTTTAAGGATTTCAAAAAATCCCTTATATTTTATTGATGCTCCTTTTTACTCTTAGAAAATAAGAGAATGTTATAAATTAGCACAACCACAAACATATCCAAGAATGTATGAAATATTCTATTCATAGGATGCATGAATAAAATATGTGAATTAGTTAACCCAAACAGAATAAAAAAATTAATAATTCCAATATTTAGAATGAAATTATTTTTTCAGGATGCCATTCTCCTTCAACTACAGCTAATGGTATCCAGATCTCAAGTGAATCATGGTAAAAAACTTATATCCCTAGAGCTGATAAAAAAATTTCATCGATATGAGGAAAATGATACTTTTTTCTAAAATAGATTTCATTCAAATCTCTATAATCAATGAATATTCTCACGGAGATGTCTTTATTTTTAATGAACAAAAGAGGATCACCCCATGGTGAAGTGCTATGACAAATAAAGCCTTTATTAAGAAACTCTGGAAACTAATTTTTCCATTCATGAATTTCCATTTTAGACATTCGATATGGGGGTTTTGAAATTTTCTTAGCATCAGGAACTAAGTCAATTTAGAATTTGACTTCCTGGTCAGGTATGACACTAGGTAACTCATCATGAAAAACATCAAGGGATTCAATTACCAATGATATATAATTAACCTGAGCATTTCCATTATTGTTAACAATATGTGCAGGATTACTATTATTTACATATTTCAATAGTTTCTCATCTTCCTGATATGTTATCAATTTTATGGGTTTATTATATTAGACAAATTGAATCAATTTTTGAAAAACAACTTTTTTATCTCTATTTCTAATCTTAGCATGATAAATAAAAAGAAAATCTATTCCCAGAATGAAATCAAACTCTACTAAGAGAAGAACAATAAGGTTTTCAAGTAAATTCATTACACATACCTTAATAAAAATATTCATATAATTTTTTATTACTATAATATTTCCCTTGGTGTTTTAAACATAACTTTCGGTCACATTTTTTGAGGTTTTATTTAAAATTTACAAAAAATTCTTATGAAATAATAGAATTTGTAAACATTGTATCAAACAATTTTTTTTGAAAATCAGAGTAAACAATCAAAGTAACTGATACAACTTCATTGTATGGTCTCACATCTATTGACATAGACACAAATAATCACACTACACCTTTATGCTTATAGTCTATCTTACTTGCATCATTTGTTTCTCCCTTTGGGAAGTAATTTTCATAATGAACTGTCTCTCCACATTTAAAACACTCTATAGTTCTCTTATCATGATTTTTCTTAGGACCATTTTCATTACAATCTCAGGCCATATTTCCAAACATACCACATCTAAAACACTTCCTAGTTATTTTAATCCATTCCCCAGGGTGCTTTTGTCCACACATTTCACAAACTGGAAACTAGAATTTCTTACCATCAGATTTCTTTAATCTATTTTACCCATCATTTTCCATTTGGACTTATTCTTCTCATTTTTTGGTTTGGAAAAAATCCCTCAAGGTATAATTGAAGCATTTTTAGGTGATTGTGTTTGTTGATAAAGTGGGCCTCCATGTTGTGTTTGTCAACAATGCAAACCATAACATACAAATTTTTTGATACAGGGGATTTCATTGTCGCCTGTATATTTAAAGGGAAGTTGTTAACAGTCCATGATTGATTCATGAACATCGAAAAAGGATTGATCAATCTGGAGGAAATTCAAAAAGAGTAGATACAAGGTGATGCCATTTTCCAGTGTTTGCCAATTTTTTGGGCCTCAAAATCGAAAAATGGAGAAAAGTGGTTTTGGAAAAGGGACTTGCGTGCCTTTGTCTAGAAAGAGAGAAAACGTGTGCGCCATATGTTTTTTTCAAGACCAAAACATCAAAATATGTCCATGGTAAAAGGGGCGCCCAAGTTTTAGGGTTAGTCGCGCATGTGGCTTGCGTGGTAGAGACTTGCATGCCAAGACTTGCACGCCGAGGGGAGTCTTGCGCGCTATTATGTAGGGTTTCCAAATGCCAATAAATATATGTCAAACCATCCTCATTCTATGTGAGTTCAACACTTAGATGAAATCAGAGCTCCCGTCAAGCAGGTGTGGGGGTCGCGCAAGTGGTGGTGTGGCCGTGTAAGTAAAAGTTGTGTGCCAGTTGATTGCTGCGCATCCAGAGTGGTTTGGGAGAGAAAGTAATGGATTCTATGAAGTTCTGATTTGAACAAGGGGGCGCCACTCAAGTGGTTTGGTGACACTTGTGCGCCAGGTTTTGAAGAAGCTCGACAGTTGGTGGTTGCATGCCAATATTGGTTTGGGCATAAAAGGGTGCGAGTCGCACAAGTTTGGAGTTGCATAAGATAGTGTTGTACAAGTGGTTGTGGTGAACTTGTGCTCCAGTTGTAACTTGCATTCCGAGACTTTCGCCCCAGCTTGGAGAATGGCGCCAAGTATGGCTGAAGCACAACAGTGATTTTAGGGCTGCGTGAAAACTAGAATATTACCCGATACCTTCAGTGAAAAGTGAGATTCATCTATGGTTGAAAGTTGGACTTCAATAGAGCATCTAAATACAATAGAGGATGCATTAATTAGTGATAATGAAGAGACCTACAGGTCTATAAACTGTGAGTGGATCCTTTCCAGAGCAGTGAGCAAAGGAAGAGGAAGAAGGTGATCCTCTCCACTAGTAGTGAGCGAGAGAGAGAAACAAGGAGTGGCCCTTTGGAATGTAATGAGATGGCCCTAAACATTGCAAATACAGTGCGCCTTGGAATAGAAGTCTATGCCGAACATTGTCAATAGTGTTTCACTTTTAGTGGATTTGGTACATCAACACATCACCGGTGTATGCTCCTTAGATGTAGTCCAGGGAGGGTGAACCAAGTAAAAACAACTGTATCATGTGCATTCTTTTGTTTCTGTTTATACTTTGCTATAGAAAAGAGAGAGAAGAGAGTATTTCTTAACAGTGAGACAAGATCAAAAGGGGTTGTTGTTTTAATGTTCCATACCCTGATTCACCCCCCCCCCTCTCAGGGTATCTAACCTAGTGGACCTAACAGTTTTCAAAGTGAATGTGATCATAATAAATATCCATATATACCCTCTTATCATATCTTTAAAGTTTATCATAACTTTGGAATTCACAAGAGGTTAATTACCATCGATACCATGGCTTCAATCCTTAAAAAAGCTGTGGATTTTTCTATCAAGTTCCACAATAAGATTTAGAGCATACCTCGCTAGTCGGGTGAATTTTTGTTTACACACAACCACTGAATCATTTTACTTTTTCATTAATTCAAGGAATTTCTTCTCCATTCTAATTCAGACCACCTTAGTGAAATATTTTCAAATGAAAATATTTTTAAATTCATCCCTCTCTAAGGAATCAATCTCTTCTCTAGCCCAGATATTTTTTACCATTGACCACCACTGATTAGCTTCACCATCAAAATTATAAATGTAAATACTTACCTTTTGATTATATGAACATCCCATAAAATCTAATATTGAGTAACTTTGAATGTTTATAAATGTAAATACTTACCTTTTTATTCAAGAACCCACTTCCTTTAATATTGAGTAACTTTGAATGTTTATATATTCAGATAATTTGGACACAATACAATCATAACATTACACATTAATATAGAGTGGATAATATAAAAACATTATTCATTTCCTTGAAAATATAAAACATTTCAAATAAATCATGATTTATTTCACAAATGTTCATAACATTTATCATGGATTCTTTATTTATCCTACACATTGATATAACCTTGGAAAATAATTTAAAATTTTGGTTTCAACACAAAATCTTGGTAAGGGATATAAAAAGAAGGAAATAATAGATTATTCCATGAATACTTGTAGCATATGAAATCATTTTCAAAAGTACATAATTTTCACCCATATCAAATTAATTTATGAAAGATGGAATTTACATCATATTTCCACAAAATATATAGAACAAAAAATGAACCATAAATTTATCTTGGGAATTACTTACATAATCATGTAACCCTCTCGGCTACCTTATAATTTGTAATCCTCATGACTACCATACAATTTGTGTAACCATCACAGTTATACAGGGAGTAACCATACCACCATCCTCCAAATTAAACAAACACAATGCATTTTGGGGAGATACTCGTCCCAACCTTCATCATAAACAATTACCAATAACTAGGATACAATCATACAACATGAATAATTTCATAAAAATATTTCTTTTGAATTTCGTAAAATAGAATTTAAAAATATGTTTTTTATTGTGAAGTCCCATATAAATATCATATAATTGATGTGATACTTAATAGAGTGGAAGTAATATTTATATACTCTTTTTATACAAATTATTCAACACAATATAAACACAATGCATCTCACAAACAATTTTAATACCACATAAATAATGAAGTAGAAGGTTAACCCAAAGAATGGATATTTGGTTAATAATTCCCTTACCTCAAGTTTGTCTTACTTAAATCTTATTTAAAACTATTTTATAATGGTTAAAAGAGTTTTATTAATATATTATAGAAACTTATTCATGTTTATAATACCTTATATGATCATTTTGTTGCATCATTTCTCCCTTTAACTGGTAGTATTTTTTCATTACTTTCTTTTGGGTGAGTTTTTCGCATGATTTCCAGAATCAGTTCATGGTGGATATTATCATCGATTGGAAGTGAAACTCTAGAATTAGAATGGAATGGTATTAAAATATTTCAAAAACCATAAATTATATCATATTTTATTTTTATTTCTGACATGAGGATGATTCATAAGTTAAAACATTATTGATATTCGTTTAGGTCAATTTGGTGATTTTTTAATCGTAATGACCTTATTTTGTTTTATATATTATTAAAATGTGTAAAAAATGATTCTAGAACCTTATATAAAATATATTACAAAAATCCTAACATGGTTCAACCATAAAAATGAATTAATAAGCTATCTTTAATCAAGTAAAATAAATTGAAATCACATCATCCACGATGTCGGTAAATCGACACATTAAAGACAATGTTTGAATTTATAAAATATGGGGGAGAGGAGAATAAGTGTACATATGAATCATCCATAACATGATGAAATTAAAAATATGTAGGAAATTTGATCATTATTTCCTCTTGGATAATGGTATGTGAGGAAAAAATAAGAAAAAAAATAAAATGAAAAGAAAAGAAGGAAAACAAATGAGGATGTTTACCTCTTGATCTCTTCTCCTTGAGATCCTTATTAAGGCCCTTTTGTTGGCCTTTTGGTGAGTCCCTTAGTTCTTTCATGTGGGGAAGGGTCTATGTAAGAGTATTGGGTAGATATTAGGAAAGGCTCAAATATTGAGAGGTGTGTGAGAAAGAGGAGAATGAGCGTGGTATTTATAGTGGAGGATATGAGGGATTTTAAATTATTTTAATCATTATTTTAATATTTTTGACCAAGACTATGAATAGAATTCATTATTGTGATAAAAATTGTAATGATAGATTGTGAGTTAGAAATAGGTGGTCTTACATCGCTTTTTATGTCATAAATACTGTATTTATCTGATAATTTGAATATACGGTATTTTACTATATTTCACTATTGATAAATAAATTCATGAATTTCTAAAAAATACCAAAAATTCACCCTAACCATTCTTAGAAATGTAGAATTCAAAAATGAACTCAATTTTTAGAATATAGGTTTCTAAATATTATTAATTCAATTTTTAAATACAACCATTCTTTATTCAAAAATTAACAATTTTGAAACAATAAATAATTTTATATCACCTTGAAAAATTAATCAAGATGACATTATATTAAATCCTTAATAAAATAAATTTATTATACAATTTACTATTCTTTAGGGATATATTTCTATTCACATGTGTATGGTTCTATTCACCAAAAATCATGTTGGATGCATCAGACTCCAAATTACTTATTGATCCTAACTGTAGATGTCCATTTTTTGAAATTAAAAACATAAAATTGGAAAAATTATATTTATAGGATAGTTATAGATATCTGCATAAAACAAAGATTCATGAATTTCAATTTATTTTTAATACATTAGGGTGTTACAGTAACCCTATATGTTCCACCACAATTCAAATTTGATGAGGGGTTTTCAAACATGGAGCCTTTAGATATGACTCAAAGGGACCTCTAGATTATATGTTATTAGGGAGAGACTGGTAATTTACCTATCAGACTCATTCAGGATTTAGGTTGAGGGGTAATTTAACTAACTCACCCATATACTTCCTTTTCATTCACCCCTTTATATAGGGGGTTATTTAAAGTAATTCTATAGAGTTTTAAGGTGTGTTTTGTCCCTATTCATTTCATTTTATGTATCATATTGTTATCCCTATCATTTGGTTCAATTTGGAAAATAGTTTAAATTAAAATTTCACTAACACTTGGTGAAATCATATGAATTCGATGGATTATTTTCTCGACATGGCTAAGGCTGTCCCATAAGGATGAATGCTCGATGTTTTATGAAGTTTTGATGAATCAACAATGCGAAGTAAATTTTATTGACATATATATATCAATAAATTAAATAAAATAATAAATTATAGGAATCCATAATTATTTATTTTAGTGATTTAGATTACTAAAAGAGCTTCTGTGGAATTATGAACTTGGGAAAGGTATCGAAGGGCTTGGCTGAGGTTTCAGAAAGATTTGAGAGGATGGAAACTCCCATATAACTATATGTGGTCCCTATAATAACAATATATGTTCCTATTATGTATGATTTCTTGTTGTTCAAGAATATTTCATGGGACAAATTAAAGGGGTTTGGGATTATGAGAGACCTAGATAATGAAATTGGAGGACATTATACACCCTATACCAAAGACAAGTGTTCCTTATCACTTTAGGTAATTTTGATTGCATGGTGACCACACCACAGAAGGGAGTAACTGATTTTTTGATCTATTGAGTGACCATGAGTAGTATAAATAAAGTTATACTAGTTTCAGTTATCCTATGTTGTGTTTTCAAGGGATATTTAAAGAGGCATGAGAGGCTTAGGCCAAAACTTTATGGGTGAGATGGTCATAAATCTCATGTCCAGTGAGGACAACCCTCCTAATGGTGGTTAGGGAGTTGATTTGTGATCTGAGTAGGATAAATCCTTTTGTAATATATGAGTGTGATAGAGAAGGTCTTCCTTTGGATGATGTATAGAAAGGCATCCCATGAGTGACATGAGTTAAGACCCCAGTATGGGTTGATATAATTTTCTAGGGAGTTTGGAATTGGGAATATATTGGGTTTAGGGAAATTTGGATTAGGGTGGACCTTGTTTAGTGGGACCATAAGTGAAGATGGATTTTTATGATATTTAGATGGGACTATTTAGGCATATATTATGAAAATACTATATGCTATGAGAACACCATTAAGTGTTGATCATGACATGGAGATAAAGAGAAGACACTGAGATGGGTCAAAGGGACCCTAGTAGATTCATTAATAGATGAGATGAGGATGGTGATAGGATCATAATATTGGGTTGTGATATCAATGTTGTTTCAATAATTATCCTAAAGTGATGCATGTTTGCTGAGGTATGTTAGAGTGTAAGGATAGGACTTGAGTGACTACATCCTGGGAGATGAGATGGTGGGATCATACAACATGATGTGTTCTCTATTTGATATTTTATTCTTCTCATATAATAAGAATAATAGTATGAACAATGATAGATATTGAGGTATAGAATCACATTTAGTGATACTTTTGTGGTTGTGATGTGATTTCAGGCCTACTTTGAGTGATAAGGGAGTGGTCTCGATAATTGCCCACCTTGAGTGAGAAGGTCCTAGAGGAACCATACCTTTAGTGAGAAGGTAGAGGTTACCACCTAATATTATACCCTTCCTTGAGTGACAAGTATGTGGATAGTATAATGTTCTCACATTGACTTAGAAGGTGTTGGATAGATCACACCATGATTGAGAAGGTAATGTTTTGGTTGTGGCATGATATTAGACCTGACATTGAGTGATATGGTAGTGGTTATGATAAGGGGTAGTCATGAGTGATAAGGTTGGCCTAATTGTAATGTGACATAGTATGTGGATGACAGAATATAAATTGAGTGAAAAATTAGAGTTCAGGGGTTGGATATTGGCCTCACTATGAGTGAGAAAGTGTTGGCAATACCTTCATTGATTTCTAAGGGATTGTATATAGCTTTGATTCCAGAACAACTTTAGTGAGAAAATGAGTTTAGGACTTGGAAATTGGACCCTAGCCTACATGTTTGGTTAGTGTTCAAGCCTTGGTGATACCCTACCCCATATATTTAAAGATGATCAAGGTCACAGGCTTAATAGAATGAGGAAACTAGATTCTAGATTAGGTCAAAGTAGGTATGAACAGGAGATGTAGTGTCCTAGTAAAAACATAAATACATGTGTATGATGATGTATATTAGGGACACTTAGAGAGACCCTACTAATATGCATTTATCAGACTCTATATGTGTAGATTGGTTAACATGCATATTTTATATATTTTTTAAGGATAGATTAAAAGATGAGCAGTGGATAGGGTTGGGGAAGCTTGACAGGTATTGGATATTGGGATTGTAGAAAGGATCGATTATTTTAGTAGATAATCCTATTTTATTTATTTATTTATTTATTTGTTTATTATATATGATTAACCTAGTGGTCGATCATTGGGTTGTTTGATTGTATTCTTCTATATTTATTTTTTATAGCAGGATTCTTGTTAATTTACTATATGAACTCTAATTTTTAGTGTGTTTGATGTTTTTTTATTTCTAATATTTAATTCACACTAAATTGATGGAATAGTCTCAAAAATGTAAGATAGATGATTTCACTACAAGCTGGTATGATTTTTCAAATGGGGAGGTGCAATGAGGCCTTGTGGAACCTCAGCTGAGGCATTGGTGAGTGGATTCTCACCAGGGAATCACAAAGTGGTATTAGAGAAACTTTTTCTTATCTTACTCTTTGATGGTATGATGGATTGGGAATATGGATGCCTTAGAAGTTGTGATGGAACATGGAGGGGTGTTTCAGGAATAATTGTTCAGTGTGAAATTTTGGTAACCAGGTGAATAAGACTGTTATACTTGGTTTTCTATATTATAGATCTTATTCGAATATAAATATTATGTTTTAAATGAATATTTCTATTTTTCTAGTTTAACTCTTGGATGGTATGGAAAGATGTTTATTCATGTATTATATTTGGAGCGTAGGATTAATATGTCATGTAACATCCCAGGTAAAAAAATTAATATCCCATTTTCATATTTATTGGTATTTGTGAATTAAATATTAATTTTACATTAAAGGGTATTCTATGTCTAACAGTTTACTCAACACACAACAACGAATTTCAATGAAATCTTACTTTGTAAACAACATTGAGTTATATTGAGTTATATTATAATATTATTATTATTTTAAATGTAAGTTAATTAATAGCCATTACATTTGTGGGAATGACTAGAACTAACAATATTATTATTATACATGGTTGTAAATTTTTTATAAATTTATCTAATAATATTTATAGGCTTAAAATGAGAATGAATAATAACATCAATAAAACTTGTTTTTTATATTATCATTTTAATTGGTTTTAAAGAATAATTAGATTATGTTTTGACCATTTAATCCAATGTTATTCATTGGATGTAATTTTACTTTTAAATTAGACATAAACGCATGTAAATATTTTGGTAGTATTTATTTTTTAAAAACAAACTTTTTGTTTTTGACAATGAGATTAAATTTAAATTAATATCTGACAATTGAGTTTTTTGAATTTGGAGAAATGGATTCTATATTTGAAATCTGGAGGTCCAAATTGTATAAATCGGTAACTTTTATCTTTAGACATTATGAATAGTAACATCAGTACATATTTTATTAACCATTTTTAAAGAGTAAATATTGTAAATAAGGGTAAAAAATTAAATTATAATAATATTAAGTTACCATTACACAAGTACTAACCCTATTGGATGAGATATGACTGACCATGGGCATCTTTGGGTAGATTTTAGGACCCCATGGAGCCACTTGAGTGTGAAATTGACATTAAATTACTCTTAATTTAAAGTTAAGGAAAACAAAACATAAACATATATCTTTTACTAAAAAAATTATATGGGGTTATATGAGTGATCTCTTCGACTATAAATAATCATTAGAAATATAAAAATATTTTATAGATCATGGTATTTTATTTATAATTTTTAGACATAAAATAAAAAAAATAATTATGACACAATGATGATGCAAGGATTGATTTCTTAATAATGGATTCAAATAAATGATATTATAAGTGTTAAAATAAATTTTATTTTGTTATTTTTATTTAATCCAAGATTTTTTTTGGATAATATTTACTTGTTATATTTGTATTACTGAAGTTGTTTCTAAGTAAAAGTTATTGCCAAATTCTCTAAAACACTAATCCTGAAAATATACTCAATGTGAATTCTTGAATTAACTCAAGATTATGTAATGTTTAAGGCTAGGGACTTATAGTTGGTATCAGAGGCCCATTTAGACATCTCTATGAGTTATGATATTTTTAAATTAATATCCATACATTAATTTATGATAATATTAAAATTATATAGCATTTACAAATTACCAAGTTTCCTCGACCAAGATTTTTTTTTGTTCGGAATGGTTTTTCGTAGAGGAAATAGTGAAGCTGTGATGTGACGACATAAAGAAGAAAAAAACCTTCAAAATCATCAACATGAGATGGTAAGAATCAGAACTAGATAGTTTTTTGTTGTAATGGAATAGTTGACTTAGGCTATAAATAGTGGTGGCATACATGCATGAGATCAACCATATCAACGACCGAGGAACATTTATATAGTGGAGCATCTCATGAGTAAACATTCCCTATTATTCAAGGAAAATCTAACATTGTTCTAGCTGAAGGGTGTATTAGAGAACTGGAAAAGATTTTTGATGTTATCAGGTTCTCTGAACATCAAAAGGATAGTATTACAATTTACCATTTTGAAGGTGAAGATGATCAGTGGTGGTTCATGGTTAAAAATTTTCGTGATAGTGAGGAGAATGATTCCCATGATTGGGATGAATTCAAAGGAAGGTTTCTTAAGAAATATTTTCCTATGACGGTTCAAATTAGGATGGAAAAACAATTCCTAAAATTTAGGTAAGAGGATGACTTAGTGGTTGGTTATGAAAAAAATAACTCAATTTTCAAGGTATGCTCCAAATTTCATATGGGATCTTGATATTAAAATCAATAATTTTAATTAGGATTAAAACCAAAGAATCAAACAAATTTAGATTTTCAGGAGTTAAAAAGTTATGAAAAACTTTTTTGATTTGCGGAAAACGTGGAAATTGAGTTTTCTGATGATGAGAACATATTTGACAAATAATAAAATAAAATGTCGACGTGGAAGAAGAAACTTAATAACTCTTCAAAAAGTCCTGATGGTATGAATCTTAATTTTACAGTTTGTGAAATTAGGGTAAAAAGCACAATGGGGAATGCATTTTTAATTCATTTATGTGCTTCTGATGTGGTAAAATGGAACATAAGGCTCATAATTTCACTGAAAAAGATTCAGGTAATGGTAAGAAAAGTTGTGATTTATGGTCATTAAAACGATATAAGTGAAATGAAATGGGTCATTATGCTAATGTGTGTCCAAAAAAGAACTAAACTAAGGGAAAGAAGGTATATTACATGTGGAAAGGGCGGGTTAAATCCAATGAAACTACTTCTTTAGATGTTGGACCATCGAATGAAGTAGTACAAGGTACACTATTTTTTTATTCGGATTATTCCAATGTGTTGTTTGATTCAGGGTAAACACATTCATTCATTTCTGATAAATTTTCTAGTAAATTGGAAATTCCATCTCAAGATATGAATCATGAACTTACGGTAAAAACACCAGGAGAAAATATTGAGACAAAAAGAAATTATAAGAACCTTACCGTACTTGTGTGTATAAATAATCTACCTACAAATCTTATTATTTTTCTTCTATTAGAGTTTGATATTATTTTTGATATGGATTGGATTTCTATTTATCAGGCTTAAATTTACTATAGATCAAAAGAGGGTTCTCTTTAGAAATAATTTCAGTTTGTGTATAAGAATTATCCCTTAATTTTGACAATATATCATGAAGCTAAGATATTATTAAAAGATGGTAATGTATATTACCTTTTTCATATTGTTAAAAACAAATGAACTATTCAGATTAATGGGTTTTTAGTGTTAAATGAGTATATTTATTCTTTTCCTGATGAGTTTCCTAGAATAATAACTGACCGGGAAGTTGAGTTTATAGTTTACTTAGGTCTTGATGATAAGCCAATTTCAAAACCCCCTTATCGAATTGCTCATATTGAACTTTTAGAGTTAAATAATAAATTGTAGGGGTTATTAGATAACTCTTTCATTCAACCTAGAACACCACTATAGGGTGCTCCCGTCTTGTTTGTTAAAAAGAAATATGGTTCAGTGGGGCTTTCCATTGTTTATATAGCCTTTAATAACATCACTCTTAAGGGAAAATATCATTTGCCTCAAATTGATGATTTTTTTAAATAGATCTAGGGAGATTAGTATTTTTCGAAGATTGGCTTGATGCCAGGGTGCCATCAGTTGAGAGTAGAAGAAGCTGAAATTCCAAAGACAGTGTTTCATACTAGATTTGGCCATTATTATTTTTTATTTATGCCTTTTGGGTTAAACAATATACCTTCTGTATTCATGGATATTACGAATAGAATTTTATGAGAGTTCTAGGATAAGTTTTTTGATTGTGTTTGTTGATGATATTTTGGATTATTATAAAAGTAAACAGTAGCATGAAAGTCATTTTAGGGTTGTCGTGCAAACATTAAATTAAAAGAAACTATATGGGAAATTAAGCAAGTGAGAGTTTTGGTTACATCAAATTTCATTCCATGGTAACATTATTTCTAAATATTGAATAACTATTGATCTATCTAAAAAAAGTTGTTAAAAAATGGCCAAAACCCAAAAATATAAAAAAGATTCACAGTTTTCTTGGTTTAGTACATTATTATAGGAGGTTTATTCAAAGTTTTCACGGTTATCTAGAACACAGACTAAGTTAACTCAAAAAGGTGTTAATTTCATCTGAAAAAAAGAATGTGATGAATCTCTTTTAAGAATTGAAAAGAATATTTCTGAATGCTCTAGTTTTGGTATTACCTTCATGGAATTGTGAATTTTTTATCTATAGTGATTCTTCGTTGAAAGGACATGGATGTTTCCTAATGCCGAATGATCGTGTAATAGTTTATGCTTCACATCAGTTCAAACCTCATGAGCTAAATTACCCTACACATGATTTGGAATTAGCTGCTGTTATTTTTTCTTTCAAAATTTGGAGGCATCACATGGGTGGAGTAAAATGTGAAATATAAATTGACTACAAATGTTTTAAGTATATATTAACTCAAAAATAATTGAACATGAGACATAGGATATGAATAGAATTAATCAATTATTATGATTTCACAATTCATTACTATCCAGGAAAATCAAATAAAGTGTTCAACACTTTAAGTAGAAATTTTAATGCTATATTAGCCATGATATGTTTATAATGAGGTCCTTTGGTTTTTGATTTAATGAATTATGGATTAGAAGTTGTGGGTGTAGGTAATTACTCTATTTTGATTCAGGGATTAGTATAATTATCCCTAGTAGACTGAATAATGAAAGAACAGAAAGATGACAGTGAATTGCAGAAAAAGGTAGAATTAGTTCTGAAGGGTAAGTTACCTGCGTTTATCTTTGGTAGAGACTGTGTTTTGAGGTTTGGAAAGAGATTATGTGTGCCTTATGATTCACAGTGTAAGAAAGAGTTATTATGTGAAGACCATATTTCTATATTTTCAGTTCATCCAGGAAGTACTAATATGAATAGATATCTTCAGGAGTATTACTGGTGGGACGGAATGTAAAAAGGTATTGTTGACATTACCCTGAGATGTTTTATTTTTCAACCGGTTAAAACAGAATGGTAGCTACTAAAAGGGATGCTTCGGCCTTTTCTAGTTCAAGATTGGAAATGGGAAAATTTTTCCATGGATTTTTTTCGTTGTATTACCAAAGACTTATCGAGGTATCAATGAAATATGGGTTATTATAGAATGATTAACTAAATATTCCCATTTTAATCCAATTCGAGATACTATGTATCTAGATCAACTATCCTGATCATATATTATAGATATAGTCAGGTTAAATGGAGTTCCCATCTTCATTTTATTTGATCATGATCCCAGTCTCACTTCTAAATTTTGGAAGGGCCTTTAGAAGTCATTGGGTACTGAATTAATTTTTAGTAAATCTTTTCATCCACAATAAAATAGGCAGTCAGAACATACAATTCAAACATTGGAAGATATGTTATATTCTTGTTCAATGGATTATCAGGGAAGTTAGAACCAACATCTTTCTTTTTTTGAGTTTTATTATAATAAAATTTTTCATTCTAGTATACCGATGAAACAATTTGAGGAATTATATGTAAATTGGTGTCAAAATCCATCCTTTGGGATAAAGTAGGTGAAATGAAGTTGATAAGACTGGAGTTGGTCGAATAGATGGTAGAAAAAGTTTAGTTGATTCAGAAGCTCATGAGAACAGCTCAGAGTTGGCAGAAGAGTTATGCAGATAACTAGAGGAAGGATCTTTCTTTCATGGTATGTGATCATGTCAATCTCAATGTTTCTCCATGTAAAAGTGTGATGAATTTTGGTAATAAGGGAATGTTGAGTCCAAGGTTCATTGGACCCTATGAAATCCATGAGAAATTTGGATCAGTTACCTATAGATTAGATTTACCACCTAGTTTATCCTAGTTACACAATGTTTTTCATGTTTCAATGATGAGAAAGTATATTTCGGATCCATATCATGTTTTTGAGTACAGATATAGTTTAGTCGGAAGATAATCGCTCTTGTGAGGAACAACCAGTCTAGATTCTTGGATGAAGAGATCAAGTGTTGTGAAAAAATTAATTCATCAGGTAAAGTTTTTTTTGGAAAAACCATATGGATGATGAGGAAACATGGGAATCTAAAAATGCTATGAAGGATAAATTCCCCCACTTATTTAATAAGTGAAAAAAATTGTGAGGATGCAATTTCCAAAAGAGGGAAGGATGTAACATCCCGGGTAAATAATGAATATGAAATTTTCATATTTATTAATATTTGGGTATTAAATATTGATTTTACATTAAAGGGGGTTCTATGCCTGATAGCATACTGAACATGTAACAACAGATTTCATTAAAATATTAGGTTGCACACAACGTTTTGTTATACCAAAAAATAATATATTATTTGTATTATTTTAAATGGTAGTTATTGCATAGTTGTTATAGTGGTAGTAATTAACAGAACTAAATATATTATGATAAAACATTTTTTTAAATGCTTTTAAATTTATCCAATTAAATTTTGAGCCTTAAAATTAGAATGCATCAAATTTTATGCATAAATACTATAATATTTTTAAAATATAGTTTTACCCCCTTTTGATTTTAGAACTTTTTAAATATAGTTTTTGTCAATATTATATATATCATTTGACAGAATAAATTTCTTATTTAGAATTAGTACATCAAAACTTACTTTGGGTAAATTTTTGGTATTTTTCTGATATGGTTTATTTTTTAATGAATTGTGAAAAATACTGCATTTGAAGTCAAAACAACCTTTTCATCTAATTATTTTATATGGATTGATTATATTTTTAATTTGTTTTAAAGTATAATTATATTGTGTTTTTACCATTTAATCTAATTTTTTTCATTGGATGTAATTTCACTTTTTAATTATACATAAATTAATGTTAGCCTTTTAATAGTTTTTACTTTCTAAAAACACACTTTTTTGGTTTTGACAATCAGAATTAATTTTAAATTAATTTTACAAATTCTATGTTTTGAATTTGTAAAAATGGATTCCATATTTGGAATCAGGAGATCCAAATTGTGTAAATATTTAACCTTTATTGTTAGATTCTTTGAATATTAACGTTAGTAAATATTTTAATTTCCGTGGTTAAAGGGTAAATCTGGTAAATAAGGGTAAAATAATATTATAATAATGTTAAATTACCCTTATACATGTCTTAACACTATTGGATGAGATATGTCTGACCCTGGGAATCTGTGGGATGATTTTAGGTTCCCATGGAACCAATGGTGTGTGAAAATGACATTTAATTACTTTTAATTTAATGTTAAGGAAAAGATAGCATAAACATTTTTCTTTTACTAAAACAATTTTGATAAGGGTTTATATTAGTTAAATAATCGACTTTAAAAAGTCATTATAAATATAAAAATATTATCTATATCATAGTATTTTATTTATGTTTTTTATATATTAAATAAATAAATTTAATTTTGACATAATTATGATGTAGGGATTGCTTCATTAATGAAGGATTCAAATAAATAATATTATAAAAGTTAAAATAAATGTTATTTTTTATTTATATGTGAAAAACGATTTTTGGGAGGATAGTTACATGTTATCTTTATATTAATGATTTTTTTTGAAGTAATCAAGTTGACATGGTTTTTTTAAAATGTCATGGTATGAATAGTGTCAAAATTAACATAATTTATATTTTACAATATAAAATACTTTATTAAGTATTATAAAATTCCAAAAAATATAATATTAGGCCACATAGTAATCATAAGTATAAGATTCTATGAATGAATCTTTATTTGGATATTTTTCATGTTTTGGTAACTATTTTTATTCTCAAAGTGTTAAATGGTTGATAAAATGGTAAGCGTAAAAAAAGGGATAAATAAAAAAGATAAGGATTAAAAAATATCCAAAGCCTGTCCAATTCTTATTGGATGATTTTATTTTGACTTTTATTCACCTTATCTTATAATTTATTGATTAGTTGACCTTTTTAAACCAAAAATGATTTTATAATAAAATAATACTTTCAAACATTCCTAAAGAGCCCATCTTCCCTCTTGTTAAAGGCCACCACCTTTAACCCAATACACACACCTCTAATTACCCCTTGTCTCATCCAAAATCTACCCACATATTCTCCCAACATCCCTCTATTACTCCTATAAGCCTTACCATGGTCGTAAGGAAATTTAATAAATCCTTTTGACTCAAATCAATGGGAGTTACCCCATTTAGAAAGAGATAAAGAAAGAAAGCACAAGTCGGACACAAGGTAAAGGAATTCATATCAATATTCATTCATTGAGGCATACTATTATTTTACAAGACATTACTTTATATGGAATATAAAGATCTTTTACTTTCAATTTCATTCAAAGGTAATATTTTCACTAGGAAGCGTTTTACTAAAGGACAAAGGGAATGTTTCATTTTATCGTATGCAGTGACAATGACCTTTTCGCCACCGTGAGACTTATTTGATATTTTTCTTCCTTATCAAGATGTAATGTTTTTAAAAGTAGAATAAATACAATATAATCATTTTCTATATTTTGGTACTGAAAATGGTTTTGAGAAAGGATTGATTATGTCAATATATTGAAATGATATATTGTGATTACAATGTGGAAATGTTATCATTCCTATATTTTTGTGTTATGTGTCATCATTATGTTATGGTTCTTTGGAAGTTTTAACATATACAGTTGGTTACTGGATAAACCTTGGGCGTTTGACCCTGATATTTCTCTCCAATGCTTTGGGTAACATGACGGATCTAAATTTTAATGTTTCTCCTAAGATATTTAGGGAATATATTGTGATCAGTATTCCAAATGTAACTCCCTATATAGATGTGAAAGATACAATGTAAGTATGAAATGTATGCATCAAGTTACCTTTATGATTTTTGATTACTAAGTGTTATTCATAAATCCTATTATTTCATCAGGTATGTTAAAGAGTTTTTGTTTTTTGTGTACTGATCGACTGATGTTTTTTTCTTTATTCTATAACCCTTACTAATATTTTTATGCTCATCCCATTTTTTTGAAATGCTTTTCACAGGTCATAGGAAGGATAAGATAAATGATGTATTCAAGATGATTTAGATCAAGAAAATGACTCTTGTTTTTTTAAGGAGTTTTTTTTTTGAAAAATTTGGAGTGATTATATGTGTATACCTTGTAATATTGAGATGTAATATAATAGTTATGTCATAATTCTCTAAAACCCTAATCCTTAAAAGATCCTCAATATGAATTCTTGACTTAACACAATATTATTTAATGTTTATGGTTGGGTACTTATATGTCTTATGTTAGATTTTATGTGATTTACATCACTAATAAAAGGGTTTTGTATTTTAATAACTCAACAATAAATAATATTGAGTTTCCCCATATAAAATGATAGTGGAATTATACTCAGCCAAATCATGTTATTTTCTATACGATAGTGGTTCATGTGGATCTTATAGTGAGTATTTATATGGAAGTAGTTACACAATACCTTTATATATTGGATGGGATGTGACCCATAGTTTCTCATTATTGGTATTATATGTCTTGGTGATAGACCCCTTGTAGGTTATCAGGATGCCAATAAAGTTACCTAAACTCTCAACAACATATTACAGTGTGTTTTCCTATATATATTATTAGTGAAAATATACTTTAACAAATTTTATTATATGGATACCCCTAAAGAAGGTTATGGGAAGCCTTGTGGAATTACTTAGGTGTCTTTGATGTGAATCACTTCATTTTATTTGATATTGAAGTTGGGTTTTGAAGAGAAATATTAGTTTTATTTATAGACCTATGTATAGAGGTCTTTAAAGGTTAGATCAAGGATGAGAAGAAAATTGGTAGACACTCATGCTTTTATAATGACTCCCATGGGGTGTTTGGTCATGGGTTTGGCCTTACTATGAGTGATATTCCTCATGATTGCTGAAAAGTAAACACCATATATGCTTTTAGATGTATGAGAAAAATTTGTGTTGTGAAATGGTCATTGAATTAGGCATGTGATCCTATGTTCAATGGGGCATGAAAAATTAGAGTGTAGGTCCAGTGGTGTGGCTGGGTTGTACATGAGTGTAAAACTATTGGTTTTGGTTGGTATCATTTATGATAATGGGTAAGAACAAGTTAGAGGGTTGTTGGAGGATCACTCTACCATGGGGGGAGAGTGAGTCTCGGTGAGGATTTTTTTGGAGGAAGTATCATAATGAGAGGTAATGAGTTCATTGGTTATGCATGGTACCTATTTATTTTTGAATCAATGAATGATCATGTGTGGTCTAAAGATCAATAAGTTTCATTGAGGTTGAAATAT
This sequence comes from Viscum album, assembly GCA_963277665.1. NCBI lineage: Eukaryota > Viridiplantae > Streptophyta > Magnoliopsida > Santalales > Viscaceae > Viscum > Viscum album. The sequence continues at coordinate 2,131,275,615 of OY728119.1, forward strand.
GTCTCTCTATAATAAGGTGGTGATATGAAGGATTGATCAAGGTACCACGGTAAAATTTATTGAATATGTTCTGTGAAACAGTCTATTAAGGATGGGTGATCATGCATCAAAAATATCTAGATGCATACAGTGATGGAACCTCTTGAGGTTTTCTTCAAGGATCATTATAAGGGAATACAAATAGTGGGGTTTTCAATAGTGGTTGGGGGTTCCCCTCATTGTGGATGATTTTACAAGGATTTTAGTGATGCAATTACATGTGATCTAAAATAGGTGTCCAAGATCAGTTTTTTCTACAGAATTTTTATTATTATGATACTCTTAGTTCAAGTATTATTGAATTAGTCTTGGATGAATTAAGCTCACACCGAAAGGGGCGTGGATAAATGATTTTTTCATAGGAAGGGTCATGTATGCAGCGAGATTAGATAGAGAAATAGTCGAGGTGGAACTAGGTTGATGGTGTGCCAAAAGATACACTTATATATAGTTTCTTATGAAAATAGCATATTTTAGATTTAGATATAGTTTCAGATGGGGTCTAGATGTTGGGATGATGATTGAAGTATAGTTGGTGTGATTCGAGAGTGATTCAGATCAGAGGTACGTCAGTGCTAAGGGTAAGAACATGGAAGTGGGTCTAGTTGGTTAGTGATACAAATGTGGATTTACATTGAGTTTAATGCTCCAAATTTAGAGCGATAATTTAAAAACATCACGAAACCTATGGTAATTATGGCATCATGATCGTGTGGTGTGAGTGTGAATCAATCTGTGTAGTCGATCATTTTCTAGAGAGGTAGGTCGGTAAATGAACATACAATGTTTTTTTATAAATTTTGATGTATTAAGGAGGATATCAAACATTATAATATATCAAAAGAAGTAAATTCTAAAAATTTTATTCCTATATTAGGGAGAATCAGGAAGTGGAATTATCTTTTATGAGTAGATTGTTATTTTCGGGAGCACCATATGCCTCAAGATGAACTGATTGCTTTTGCTTTAGTGTCCCAAGAGAGACAAGCGTGATGGGTATCATCTCAATGTCGGCATTGATGGAGAGTGGGTGCATTAGATTCTAGTGAACCATGAACATGGTGTTTTGAGTGTTATAATGGAATTTCATTAAAAATTTTAGAATAGAACAAAGTGAGATGGTTGTGACTTGAAGACCATGGTAGGTTGAGGATAACGATTGGATGAATGCTACAACTTCTAAACGATGAAATGAATTGTAGCGGGGAGCATTTCATGACCCTAAAATTTCACGTGTTATTTTTACTAAGAAAATATGAAATTTTGGCTCTAGAGCAAAAGTCGTTTCAAGAATTGGGGCTCAGATAAAAAAATTAATTGTTAGAATATTTCATCAAGATTTATTTGAATTTTTCTAGAGTCTTGAGAGTTGTTTAAGGTTCTCAAGTGAATTTTTTGTTAGGGATAAGATGATTTTGTAATAGAATTATACTATAGGAAATACACAACAAAATAGAATTGGGGAATTTTAGTTTGTAGAATATCATGGGAGTTTGTTTTTGAATGGTCTAAGAGGACCACGCCATAATGGGTGGAATGTTCCATAGAGGGATATTATGGTATAGGTGTTGTACCTCTCGTACCCATCATGGTTTAATTTTCATGATCACAATCACTCCCTTTTTTATCTAATCTTGGTTTAAGTGTTTTTGTTGATAGGAAAAATGTTGCCAAGGAATTGGGCCAAGAAGGACTGAAAGTGGACTCTCTGAGTCTACCGGCCAACCGGTGGATGACCACCGGCCAGCCGATGGTGTCCTGGGCAGAAGGCATCCCCTCTGTCCAGACCACCGGCCAACCGGTGTCCCATCACCGGCCAGCCGGTGGAACCTAGACAGAAGGGACACCTACTGTCTCACCACCGGCCAACCGGTGGCCTCCTCACCGGCCAGCCGGTGGTGCCTGGGCAGAAGGCCTCTCCTTTTTCCAAGCACCGGCCAACCTGTGGCACTGTACCGGTCAGCCGGTGGAGCCAGTCAAACTAGCCGTTGGGCTTTGACCAGACTTGTCCACTTGACTCCCAACGGCTCTGAAGGCCTCTCCAACACCTCTGAAGACCACCAAAGGCCATTTGATGGTTCCCCCTCTCTAAATAAAGGACTAGGAAGCCCCGGAAACATACGGAAGCCCACGAGAACATTTTTCATCATTTGGCAAACCTCCGGCGGATTCTTCCAAGGAACCCCACTTTCTCTAACTCATTTCCACATCCAAGGAGCATCACCATAAAAGCTTGGGAGCACTCTTCATCAACTCCAATCAATCCATTGGCTCCCGTGACTTCTCCACATTACGGTTTTTCTTGTTTTATTATTTTGAGCATCAATTTGGGTTTGTGCCTACAAACCCCTCTTTCTCTCATCCTCTCTTTGTTTGGGTTTTCACACCACCTTCAAGTTGTGAAGAGGTTAGTCAAGCCTTCCCTTTAAAAGTCTTGAGTCATAGGTGAGCTAGCCTTCACCTGTAAGAAGGATAGTGGGTTCTTGCTCAACCATTAAAAGCAAGATGTAATAGGTTCTAGACTACCATAAATTCTAGTGGGTTTCTTGCTAAAACCATTAAAAAGAAAGCGGTAGTAAATCTCTCAACGGTTGAGTTGGGAGCGGAGACGTAGGCTTTGGTTTAAGCCGAACTCCGTTATCAAGTTTTGTGTCTTGCCTCTTTTATTTCCACTGCACCTTAGCTTTGTTTTTAAATTGTTAATTATTTTTTAAAAAGGCAATTCACCCCCCTCTTCCCATCACTCTCCGCCCAACAATAGGTAGTTGGGAACTACAATGAAGAGGGATAAACCATGTATCTAAGGCTATGTTATGGATAAAACCTATGAGGCATGACCATAATTCTACCACTATGGTCAATTACTCCATGGATTCTAGCACTATGCCAACACAGAGGAATGTAGATGGGCATTTCTGCCACAACCTATGGTGTTTCACTGCAAGTAAACCTAGGTGATGGGATTTACACCAAGGACCCTATGGCCTCACTACAAACATACCTCTTCTCTATTATTTTTTAGGGCCAGGCTGTAAATTTAAAAGTTATATCCCTTTTGTATTTAGGTCATCTAGGGAATTAATTGAGATAAATTCGATTGAATATCCCACTATCCTTTCTTCCCATATCCACCATTAACATGGGGAGTTCATTGGGGATATTTTATAGTCGTTTAAGGTGAATTGTTCACATAGTAATATATTTTTTATGGTTTCACCATTTCATGCCTCCAATTTTGCATGATTTGGGAAAGGATTTCGATAATAGTTTCACTGAAGAAAAGTGAAATCATCCAGATTAACTCAGTCTATTTCATGGCGTGGTTAGAGGGAATCCTAAAATTTTTATCACATGGTGTTTCATGTGGTTTCAGTGACTCAAATATTCATGGTGAGTTTTTTTGGATTATTCCTCAATATGTTAAAATAAATAAATAATTTTTTATAAATAATTATTTTTATGCCCCACGAATGGTGGTGGGGTGGTTTGGATTTGGTGGGGTGTGGGGGAGATCACAAGGCCATGTCCTAGAGCATGAATGTTTATTATAGCTTCATTCCTTGCACAATGTTTTGTGGAGGTATATTTAATCAACATTTTATGATTATTTTTATTTTTTAACATTTTATATGATATTGGGTGGCGTTATGACATTGGATGAGGCATGGATGGGATTGTAATGGTTATTCACAGATTGGATAGAATTCTAACTTCAATATAGAGTTAGGTAGCCCCCATAATACAAACTCATATGACTATTATGGATGCTTTATTACCTATATTCTTGTTCCATGGGACTATGTAAAGGGGTTAGTGATTTTGAGTTCCCTATAGAAAGATATATGATAGCATTTGGCCTCTTAGACTTGGGAATACTGTTCATTTTCAATTTACATAATTTATATTTCTCTACGACCATGTCTACAAGGGGTAATGGTTTCAATTTAGTTAGTGTCCTTTGGTAGGTCTAGGCAGGTGAGATGAGTTTTGGGTATCCCATATTTGTTTCCTTAGATCTATTCTGGAATGAAGGAGTGTGTTAAGCCTAGAGGATATGGGTGAGATAGAAGTACATCTCATTCCTATTAAGAGAACCCATTTAAGAGTTGATTGATAGTTGAATTGAGCCTTAAGAAGGATAAGTACATTAGGAATGGTAAAGGTATGACCAAGAGTGTTTTTCTCTAGGAGATGGGTTGATATCCCTTATGATATCAATGAGAGTTAGGACACTAGCATAAGAAGATATAATTATATTTGTTGGTTGGAATTAAAATGATAAGGTGTTTAAGGTGAATTAGATCAGGACAATCCTTGGGTAATGATACTGGTAGTGATGATCTATTTTTATGAGGTTTGGATTTTCCTGTCAAGACCCAGATCAGGAAGAGCCTATGGACTCTGAGAGCACCATGTAGTATTGGGTGTTCCTTGGTTCTAGTGAGTAGAGACTTCTATGGGCCTAATGGACCCCAGTTGATACTATGATGAGAAATATGAGTAAGTCATGTGGAAAAATTGTTAGGATATGTGACCAAGATGGTATAAATGATTATCCTGATGAGATGTATGGATGGTGAGGTACATCAAGGTGCGAGGCTGGGTCTTGAGTGACTAGTGCTTGAGTGATGAGTTGGTTAAATTGTGTAATGATCGTAAATACCTGTTTTCTGTTAGAAACATATTAAAGAGAATAGATCTTTGTGTGATTGATTACAAATCCCAAGGTTTGGTTTCACTTTGTGTGATAAGGTATTGGTGGAACCAAACCTTGAGTGATAACTTATAGGTTATGATGTGATATTAGAACAAACTTGAGTGATAAGGAAGTTGTATAGATAACTGCACAACTTGAGTTATAAGGTGTAGGTTAAACCCTTCCTTGAGTGAGAAGGTGGAGCTTTTGAAGTGATATCTAACCTTTCCTTTAGTGATAAGGAAATGGTTAGTATTATGGCCCCACATTATGTAAAAAGGTGTTGCCTAAACTCTACCCCGAGTGAGAAGGTAATGGTTAGGTTATTTCATGATATAATACCCTACATTGAGTGATAAGATATTGGTTAAGATAATGGATTTTATTGATTGAAAAGGTTGGTTCATTTGTAATGTGATGTGAGATATGAATTATTGACCCTACCTTGAGTAATATGGTGGAGTTTTAGGAATGTAAATTAACCTCACATTGAGTGAGAAGCTGTTGGGAGGACCTATATTGAGTGATAAGGGATGATATTGAACTTGAACTCATGACCACCTTGAGTGAGAAGGTGATACCACGATATAGATGTAGGACCCTAACCTGTATCTTTCGGTAGTGTTTGAGGCTTGATGATTCCATTCCCTGAGACATTGGGTAAAATATGGGGTGGGTTTTCGATGACATGAGTTGAATTGATTCCATCTTATGTTTAAGAAGTTATGATCGGGTTTAGTTGTGTCTTAGTTAGAATATGAAAAATATATTACTATAGAGATATAGAGGATTTGTCTGAAAATGAAAGTTGATTACTTTTTGTGAGAATATTTACTTATATCATTTAATTTATTTGTGCATACATGTTTATGATAGATTATAATAATCCCACTATGTGAGACTCTAATGTTATTTATTTCTCACACTCTTCATATGGAGTCAGGTTTATTTTTATATGTTATATATACATTTACGTCAAATAATAGGATGTTCATTGGATCAATATGGTGTTGCTCGATGGGTATTGGAGACTGGGAATGTGGTGGGGATCGAGATTGGTAATAAATCCACTTATGAATTTTGTTTTGTTTTTTTATTTTTTGTATGCGATCGGAACATTTAGAGATTAGTGGAATGAATGACTATACACTTCCACAATCATTTTTTAATATATGATTCTTTTTGTTTATAATATTCAGATGTATTTTATGTATTATGGTTGGTTATTTATTTCATCCTATTCACTTGGATTTGATGGAATAGTCTACAAAATATATGATCTAGGAACAATGTAATAGTAAACAACCTATATTACATGGGGACGAATTCTTTAAGCCTTATGTCACCTCAATCATACCACTGGTGAGTGGCGTCAATACGGGGTGTCACAACTGTCTTGTGTTATTATATATTTTAGGTGAAAAGAATTGGGAAAACCTCTTAGAGTTCAAAATTCACAACATGTATTGAGAAAAAATGGAATGATATCGTCATCCTACATATGTAACCAAGGAAAATCATCATACTGGTTTGATAAATGATGAACGTGTTCTGCTAGAATTGTGTTCCTTAGAGAATGATAATGATATGGACTCAATTGAAATACAAGAAGATTTATATTTTAATGTAAGTGATAGAAAAGAGAAAAAAATGATATAGGGGTGAACCCACCTCTTTATATGAAAAGGTCTAAAATTGGAAGTGGGAAAAACCTTCCAAATCCTAATAAGGATCTGCTGGGACCGTCTTCTATAACCATGATCATGAAAACTGGTGAAAAGAAATATTTTCAATTAAGTGAAGCGAGCATAGAAGCTTCTGACCCATGAAACATGGTTCTTTATCCAGGGGATTAGATTTTATTAAGGAAAAATCCCTCTATGATCATGACATAGAATCCATGAAGGTAGTGGGTGTGATTCTCATCAGTCCCCCACATGCATAGAGTATGCCAAAATTTCTAATCCACCTTCCGCTCATAAATGCATAAGATCAAATGAAACCAATTTGAATTTTTTTTACTATGCTTGATTATCTTATTTATATTTCTAGTATGCATTCTTTCCTGTAGTAAGTGGAGAAACCCAGGGAGATCTCTAATAATCCCCATGTATTTATTTTTTCATTTATCACATTTGGTTAAGGGATTATCCAATGGGTTCTAGGAATCTGGTCTCAAGTCGAGTCAATTATTGTTCCAACTAAATACTGTGAGGCTATAAAATCACCTACGATAGTTGATAGTAGTGAAGAAAATTTTGGAGAAATAATAATTTACAAAGAGGCCACAATCGACAAAAATGATTCAAACATTGACTTAGAAGCATAGATGATTGGAATAAGTATAGTGAATAAAAATCTGTTGATTTTTGGAAGGGAGGTTGACACACCCAAGGATGGGGGGTGGTAGGATATGACAATTGTTTCTTGGATCATCAGGACTGCATTCATTTTTTCTTGATTTGTGCATGTTTTCCAATTAACTCTCTATTAATATACATTATGTACATTGTCTCCCTTTAATTTTTTAGTAATTTTTGGGAAATGTTTTAAAACTCATGGTTCATACTAGTTTAGTCATTCTTTAAACATTTCAAGGCATATCAAATAAATCATAAATCATATCATCTCGAATGGGAAGCTAGCCATGTACTTAGTTCATACCAAGGCTGAGTGACCGGACATACATGATTTTTCTTGACTATGGACCATATTCAATCCACCAATGTGTTTTACTATGGATCCGTTGATGTTCAAAGAGACTCAAGAATCATCTGAACCCCTATAAAATTGACTCCATACCATTTCTATATTGATGCATCACTTGAACCTAGAATAATATTTTTCTAATGGATGGAAACTCAAAATAATGGATTTTATTACCTCATAAAAACTTACTATCATATTTTTCATTGGATTCTTCATCAATCTTCATTCTTAGGTCATTCTCTGAAGCTTCTTCTAATAAATATTTTTTCTATTGCGAGGGATGGTGAGGCATAATTATTGGAATATATTGAATATGAGAGAGGGGGGATAATCGGCATAAATCATTTAATAGACCAAAATATTGATTTCATAATTGAATTAAAATTCGACTCCCAAATATATGAAAGAATTCAAAAAATATGAAATTTAAATATTGAGTCATACCTTGAGGCATTATCATTGGAGTTTCGATCTCACCTCCTTAATCCAAAAAATTAGTGGTGATTAGTGAGCTTGGAGTAGATCCTTCAATATTATTTAATAGTGGAGGATGAGATTTTTATCCTATTCCAAAGAAGGTTTCTCCATAAAAGGTAAACAATATCATCTATATATATAATAAAAAATATAATATCTATGAATTTGAATATGTTCATGAGAAACTCATCCCGGACCGAAATCATGATTGTGGAAGTTATACCCCACACAGGAAAAACCATTATTTCAGAAACAACTATAGTAAAAGAATTCTCATATAAATATTTGTTTATGAGATATAATAACTCCCAGATTTGTTAGTTGAAAATAAATTTATTAACTGTTATTAATTTTTCTGGGCTCCCAAGATGAAAAAAGAAAGGAACCGATCAAGTGAACATCTTTGAAAGTATTACATAAAATATTAAAATAGATTGCACTAAAAATATAACTAACTACAGTTTCCTTGAATTACATCCCAATGTTATAAAACTATTAATGTTTCTTAGTGATATTTTTTAATGGAGCATTAAATCATGTTTTAATTGTGCATTAACATAGAAATAATTTTAAATCAATAATTCCAAGTGGGAAGAAAACTCATAATAGTGACGAAAGGTAATGACTAGAGAATTTGAAGTGTGGAATTCTAACACAAGACATATTAAACTCCATGCCATGAGTGTGTCCTCTCAGGGATGTAAACTCAACATAATATCATCCACATTGATTAAAAATTTATAAAATATTTAAGATCATAATTACAAACACAATTCTATATTTTAAAAGAAGATTAAACATCAGGTTCTTGAACTAGTTTCACATGCCAAATATTACAACATTATATGCCCATAAAATGCTTGTATCCCAATACTAGAGTGTCATTGACATAGAGTGTGAACACTAGACAACACTATATATGTTTCCATCTCAACCTAACATTACAATAAAAAATATATATATATATATATATCCATAATATAGAGAAAACATATAAATAGAATCTTAAGTAGGAAATTATAGAAACTATGAAGTTTTAAATAAAACATTCCCAATTTATTTATAGTTAGTATTATGTAATTTAGAAACGTGAATGATGTTATTAATTACTAAATACAAAATTAGTAATAGAATCTTCAACCATAGGAGTCATGATAATCCAAAAGAGTCACATATATGACATGAAAAACCCATGGGACTAATATAATACTTATACATAACCATATAACAAAATTAGGTAATTACACTAATGTATGTACATGTGGAAATATATCCTAATAGTCATAATATAGGAATAATAACATTTTCGTAGAGTTGAAACTCGATGGATGGTGAAGTAATCAATGTTATTTGGTAATGATGGAACATAATAAATTATTTTATCATGAATTATCAATGTTTGGGTTTTCACGCATTTTAAAGTCATTTAAGAAGAAGTAAAATTGGGGAAGAAATGTATGAAAGAAGGAGTTCCCAATTTTGGAGATCAATGTTTATTAGAGGAGGATTTACACCTAAATAGGAAGGCAGGAGAATCATGTTGGAGATTCCTTCTTTTTCACTGGTTTTATTTGGTCATAGTATTACAATCATTAGTGAATTGTAACTTAGTGGCGATTTTGTAATGTGGAGGTTTATGCACTATTAATTATTGAATGAATTAATAACTATCCATTTATATTTTTTATTAAAAAATATTCAATATTTCGATCAATTAGTTTGATATCATTGAGGATTGTGAGAAGAAAAAGATGTTTAATTCAATCCCATGTAATATTTTGGGATCTTTGAATAACGATAGTCTCATAAGATGCTACAACATAATTAGATTACAAACATGAAGTTAAATACCGTTAGTGTAGTTAGAACATGAAAACTTTTGGGGACTTATGGTTATACTAAGGAGATGGATAATGTATCAATAAATTAAAAAAATAAATTAGTGATATTTTTAGTATAGAATAAATGAATTCAATTATAAATAGAGTTATTTAAGGAAATTTACCCCAAAACCCCCACGATCTACTTATTTATATTATATAAAATATTATTTGTTACTATTATGAAAAAAAACCACACATTATTTTGTTCAATTCTTGTCTACTATTAGTTCCACACACAACCATTAACATATACATTCCATTAAATTTTTTTATTTATTTAGTATAAATGTATTAAAATTGTTAATTATCCATGGACGTGATTATATAAATTATAAATTTTTGGGCATAGTAGAATAGGTTGGGTTGATGCCCCATAATTATTTTTCATTGGTTTCATTAGATTAAATCCTTGGAAATAAAAATTTGTAACCCTAAAAGATTTAAGAGAGGGTATTTTCACATATAATTTATAATTAATTTAAATAAACAATAATTAACTCATTTGGAATTCTCTATTTATTGTCAAATTCTTTATCTTTCATGTCATACCATCATTTCATTAATGTATCTAAGGGTAAATTCCCTATAGAGGTATTCAGACATGCTCCACAAACCTTAGAAGATCACCAATGGACTTCTAGTGCTAACATGGTTGATCTGATCATCTTGAACTATCCATCATTAATTTCAATAAAAACTATTCAACATTGAAGTATTATTTTAGCTCTACCAATATTCAGTGAGAGACGAATTATCTATATTCATTCTCAAACGAATTCTTGAGATAATTATCCTCGGTCATAAGTGAATCCTCTTCGAAGAGAATGTTATGAAAAATAAAAATCCATATCCTAGAAATGAAATAAGTTGGGTTTTATTCTAATGCATAGATATTTTTAATTATAAAAAGTCCCTTAGATAATAAATATATTCTATGCCATCCCTAAATCTAATAATAAAATATTATTATTATTTTCATTTCATGATGTTGAAAAAACTCATAAATACTTAAATAAATAAATAAATATCCATTTAAATGATTTTAAATAAAATATATCATTTCACCCAGAACCTTTACTCGATCTATCAATCCTTCTCAGCATTAATCCAACTTTGAAAAATAATTTTTTTTATTCAAATAAATAAACACCATTATATTGTTCAATAAATAAATAAATAAATATTTTATTCACTAACTAAAGAATAATATTTATTTAATATTAAACTCATAGATATTCTTTATAATAAATTGCGATTGAAATAATGAAATAATTATAATCGAAATAATTTTCATTATATGTTTTTGAGAATATTATTTATTCTAATATTAAATTAAAATATAATTTTACAATTTATTTGGTTAGACATTATGTGTAACCCTCTATACCTATTTTTATATGGGATTGGGATAGGTCTCTTAAAATCCAAGGATGGAATATTACAATATGTAGAGGCACCCATAGAGAAATAATTCAAAATCTCAATGATTTAAACCTAATATAAATTCTCACTATGTAATATAATCTCTTTGTATTGATATATCATTAAGTAGGTTCATTACATTTCCAATCAGTCTATATGATTCATATATCATTATTTGACTATAATAAATGATCTCGTTGAGAAGATTATCTGTCTATGGACATGATCAGATAGTTTCATTATAATAAAAGGGTCTAAAATATCATATTCCAATCTAGGAAGAGAAAAAATATTTCTTAACTTATTCATTAATTTAAAACCACTTGTGACACACCTAATGTATCATGCGTCTTTTTTAACATATTTCATCACATTTTTGAACAATACATAATAATACACAACTCATGATATAGATTAATAATATTATCAAGTCTAAATAATAATAAAAACTTTTATTGTTAGTAATATTCAATAACACATTAAACATGTGGAATTTCTATTGGTGGGTCTATCATGATAATCTCTTCTCTTGGAAATTACCAGGTGAAAAACATTAGGAGTCGATGCTTCATCCGCATACAAGCATTTCACACTTGATAGAGTAAAAATTATAGAATGGAACTAATAAAATTTTTCAATATCTAAAATAATCTAAGGATATTATCATACGAGTTTCATATTTAACTACATTGATCACGTGATAATAAATTTATTTATATTAATTTATTTTAATATATTAGTAATATAATGTTAAAATTGGTTGGTTTTTGGTTACCAACTCCAACAGACTCCCACTTTACCTATAATCCACTGATAATGAATTTTAGTCTTCTAGATCATACAATATATTTATGATTTTTCTTAGATAAGGATTTAGTAAAGGGGTATTATATGTACTTCTATATGAAGAACATACTTACAATGACCTCAACCCTTTAGGAAAATAAATCAAGAGGTTATACATCCAATGTACATTCTTTATCTGTTGATTTGGAATTTTCTCTTTGGTGGGGGAAACCACTATAATATTATAATAATACATTGGGATAAATTAATTATTTTCAGGTACCACATAAGGCTCTAGGATGAAGTTATATATCCAAAATACTTATTTAGGTACAACAAAAGTTGTAATATACTCATAATTAGATATATAATTGGTGATTTTTGGCTATTTTGAGATCTTTCAGTTCACAAATCCGGTATTAAGGCCGAATGCATATCTCAATTATTATTTCAGATCATTTTGATCTATCAAGAAACTAGAATATGTATATAATGAAGTGACTAACTACTCAATCCTCTATAAACCATGAAAATATCATTAGTTTTCTTTAGATACATAAAGATATTATTTACTATAGACCAACGGTTGTCTCATGGGTCTAGTGGATATCTTCCAACCATGATTAAGGCATAAACTACATCAATCCTAGTATATATAATGTACTACATGATAGAACCTATCATATATGCATAATTGATTATACTTACCCTCTCTCTCTCTGTCTTACTCTATTGAGGAAACTTTTTCTTTGACATATATATACCATTTTACATTAGAAACAATCCCCTCTGGGTTGGTTATATACTGAATCACTTATTTACCATGTCAATGTACATACCCAGACAGAGTCTAAGATTCCTCATTGATATATAAAAAGTGATCTTGATCCCTGTTTGTATAATTCTTCACATAAGTCTTTTATAGAGAACTACTTATTTAACTATATCTTAATTGACTATGAGATTGGTATATCATTAATTATTAGTAATAATCAATTAATATATATTACAAGAAAAATGAATAAACTCATACAAAATATTTTATAAATACATAGATCAAATTCAGTATTTATTAAACCAAATGGAATATTCCATGATCTAGATTCTTGATTCAATCCGTAAATGAATCTATGAAACTTATATAGCTTATTATTATCTGTTGGTGTCATAAACCCTTCTAGTTTTATTGTATTGACATCTTCTATGAGGTTCCCTTTAAGGAAGAATGTTTTGATACTCATTTTCCAAATCTAAAAATATTGGTAAGATATTATGACAAGTATAATTTTGATGTATTTTATCATAGAAACTAGAGAAAATTATTCCAAATAGACATTTTAAACCCTTTTATAACTAGTCATGCATTATAATTACTAACTTTACCTTCCATGTCTAGTTTCCTCATGAGTACCCATTTGCACTCAACAGACTTTACAACCACTAGAGGTTCTATTAGAACGTATAATTGGTTTTGGTACTAGAATCCATAACATATTCATGTATTTTTTCCACCATGTAACTTCTACTTATTTATTCTAACCTTGGTGACTATAAAACCATATCTCTCTAGTTATATAACATATCTGGTTTTTAAATGTTATAATTATGTCTCTAAAAACCTCTTCCATAGAGTTTCATGTAATTTACTTATAGTCCAACTCTTTTCTATCTTGATCCTCAACTTCTTTAAATTTGATCATGCTCCCACTATCCCTTTTAAAGATGTTCTCATTATAAAGGAACATGGAATGTCAAGAATGTACTACCTTATAATATGTGGGGTTTTATACATAATATCCATTTTTTCCATTGGATATCAAATAATGTTACACTTTGTGAATTAGTGTGTAATTTTTTTTCCAAAACCATCCTTATTAAATTTTTCACACCCTGATACATGTAATTTTGACAACACATATTTCATCCCACACCCTTACTAATATGGGATTTTTTTATCCAAATTATATGGTACATAATTTATTATGTATACCACAATATTTAATTCATATCCCCAAAAGGAAAATATAAGAATCTAATGACTCCTCATTGAACTCATAATGTACAACAAGTTTTGGATTCTTTTTTCACTCATTCTATTCCACCATGGAGAATAAAGAGGAGTTATTTGAGATAGAATAAAAAAACAACTTATATTATTGATAAAATCTTCGATAATATACTATAATCATTAATTTAAGTGAATTTTCTTTATCTTCTTACCAATACAATTCTATAATTTATTCTTTTATTCCTTAAATTTCTAAAAGTACTTAGACATATACCTCATTAGGTAGATATATCAATATCTACTAAATTCATGTGTAAATTTTATGAATTTTGAATATTCACCTCTATCTTCTACTGGAAATGTCCCACTCGATTTTTTTGAACCAATAAAATAATCTCAATATCCCTTTCACCCTTTCTACTTTTTGGATATTTATTCCTTTTAACATAAAAATAATCATAAATATCTTAATTGGTTTTAGTTCAAAATAATATAAATACCCTTATTAATATATGGTTTTCAATGAATTATCATTTACATGACTATGTTAGTGGTTCCACTTCTGGGTTTGATATGAGTCATGTGAGATTGATTCATTACCAATTTACAAAACAAGATTTTTTTTATTCTAGTATGAAAAGACCATTATTAAGATGTACCACACCATAACATATGAAATATTTAAAAAATCTGAGTCTCATATTTTCAAACATGAATATAAATCCATCAATTTATAAAATGGAAACATATATAATGTTCTTAATAACATTGGAATCATAATAAAAATTCTATAAAACTATAATTAAAACCTTTAGAAAAATAATGTGATAATATCCAATAACCAAGGTAGTGACTTTAGATCCATTGGAATCTCATAGATCCACCTCAACTTTGGAAATATTTCTTAATATTATGTGGTACCTTTATTTGTATACTAATACAAGAACCAAAACCTGTATCTAATACCCAATTTTTTGAAAATGAATGTTTTAATTAGATAAAATAATTTAATTTAATTTTCCCTATGATTCCTAATTGAGGTGTAGTACTTCTTCACATTCCCCTACATTCCACAAGAAATGCATATCGTCTCTTGTTTGGGTTCGTACAATCTATATACATGTGGTTAGTCTTGGGTATTTTCACCTTTCCCTTCCTCTTTTTCACCATATGGATTGAAGGGTTTCATGCCCCGTGTTCTTACTAGCCTCATGAATTAGAATAATGTGTTCCATAAGTGACTTCTCAGTATTGTTCATACTATAATTCCAAATAAAGCTGGAGAAACTCTATAGTAGTGAGGAAAGAATGATGTCGACAAAATTCATTAGGTACCTTGAAACCCAAAATTTCAATCCACTCAATATATCCAATAATATTTTCTATATGAGAACCAAAAAGAGAAACTTTTATAATATTTGACAAACAAGTATTTTCAATATCTCATCCCTCTCATGATAAAGATCACAGAGATGTGTAAACATGGTATATACCTCCATGTACTCATAAAGTTTCTAGATCTCACCATACATTAATGATAATATGAGGCACTTGAAATATAATGTGTCATATTGATGTTTTCATAAGACAATATGATCCTCCAAACCAGCCTCATTGGATGGTTCTTTATCTATAGTAGTATAATCTAGTTTATAGAACTTCCTCTCTAATAATAGTACAATACATAAGTGCATGTACAACTTTGATAAATTTTTGTTCATGAACATAATTTATTTCTACAATATTAATCATATGGATAATGATGAGGTCATATTACTTTCCATTTTCTATAAGTAATAAAAGAATGTTTTATTATTTTTTTATTAATTTCAAAAAAGTGATATAATAAATTTATCTACTAATATCACTCTATTTTATCAAATCAAAGTAGCCATTTACATTGGATTCACAATATCCTTTCATATAGATATTCATGTGGAAAGGATTCACATTTAACTTATCATAAACTAGATAGGGATGCAGTCAAATTACTCGATGGTAGTTAGATATACATTCTATAAAACTTCATTGAGTAGTATATCCATGATTAATTATGTGTTGTCCCAAATCCTAAAACCCTAAATTTATATTTCCTCAACATTATTCTTCAAGATATAAAAAGCATTGTGTTGGAAAAAAATCTTGATTCTAACTTGGTTAGGTCATACAAATTAGATTTGTTATAATTTACCTATAGATGAAGTTTACTTTGAGAATGTTATACCAACACTTATATATATGGTATTATTATAAAATAAGAAAATAAAGGTGTAGTCTGATTTAATATTTCCTTGAGTAGCTTTATTTATCATATCCATAAATATTATTTATTTTATTATTTTATATTATTTTTAATATTATATCTATTTTATATAATATATTAACCATGTGTTGAATATATTATTTATGGATAATAAATTAACATTATTCCATATTTCATTCTTTTTTATTCATTTAATTTATTTTAAAAAATTTAAGAATATAGTAAATAGGAATCATATATATATAAATTAACCATACACTGGGTATAATAAATTTAAAATGTGGCATGATCTTGATCTTTACTACTGTTTTGTTTTCTAAGAAGATAATAAACCAACCCCTAACCCATGGGAAATATCTCATTGACCTCATCTTTGTTTGATGTTCATCATTCCACCATTCACCTATGTATCACCTTAGCAAGTTTCACAATGACTCCATATTTAACCGTCTCTTATTTACTAAGAGCTCCTTCATTAAAAAATTCATAATTACATATTGGTGTAGGGAACCGAGGGTTGGGGTTACATAAAAGAATAATTTACATGAAAGACCATACATAATTATAAGGTGGGTTGATTTGAAATTCATATTTTAATGTGAGAAAAATTCTCTCAAAAACCCATGAAAAAAAATTAATTAAAATATTCCCAACACACACATAGGCCTTTAAATATCATTATCATCTACACATGAAATAAAAACACATTTAAAACTGACTAAAATTTATTTAAATCCATTCTTTATTCAGATGAAATATCTAAATTAATAAGTTAATTATCTTTTTAAATAATTACTTATTTTTTCAAAATTTTCTGTATAATAAATCCTTGATATTTCCATATTTTTTAATTTTAAATAAAATAATATGTTAATTTAATTCAATTTAATATATACCTATCATATACTAATAATGGAAACAACATGTACCTTTCTGGTCTGTATTAAATTTAGTCTAGAGTTTAATCAACATACCATGTACTAGAGGCATGAAAACATGTACCCTTATTCTTTAGAAGATATATACTATCACTTTCATGGTGTGTGCCAAATATTTATATGGTATTTTTCATGCTGTATTCCCTTACACTATATATAATATAGAAGACATTTCATGATATTACACCATGTGTAATTCCATGATTCAAGATATGGATTCGACATGAAATTTATGACTATACGACAATACATTAGTATACAAAGTCAGTATCATGGCTTGTTTTATACTCTTCATGAGATGATATGAGTCATACAACATGCACAACCCACGACACATCATGTACATGATCCTATGGCCACCTAAAAAACTCCCCTAGGGACTTTGTGTAGAATCCTTGTGGGAACTAATGTGTTACATGACATGAACACAAGATGCATTCCATGTTGTCACAAGTGTCCATGTTTCTATATTGGTATTCAATACATGAAATTTATTTGTTACATTCCATGTAAATTAACTGAGTCACTTCCATGATTCCCATAGGGTCTAACCATTTGGGTTTACACGATGTGTACACTATCTACCCTCCATATGCTTTTTAACCAATTGATTTCCAACTGGAGGTCAATAAATGACATATAATTATGTTTCATACTTCTTTACCACATTACATGCCAGTATTTTTGTGGGTTATCCTTGTGTGACTTAGCATGGGAACATGGAATTTTCTTTTAGGTTACTCACTTTGTATTCGTGTCATCTGGATAGAATCTTCTATACCTCCAAATGGGTGATTTAAATTCTTTTCAGCTATTCTTGGAATTTCTTTTATTAATACTAAGGTGAAAAATCCTGATATATCACCTTTAATATTAAAGAACAAAAAACAAGAAATTAATAACTATCAAATAAAATGTATAAATAAATTAATAAATAATAAATTATTATAAATTTACATGCAACTACTTTGAAACCAATTGAGGATTCCAGGTTTTTTTATAAATGTTTGGGCCCTTTACCAACAATGTTTTTTCATTATTTTCTTATTATTTAATCCTCATAATTAGATGAACTCAACCCTAAAATATTTGAGAGAGGATATTTCCACATATAATTTATATTTATGTTTTATATATAAGAATTACCTCGCATGGAATTATTTCTTTGTTATTGAATCAGTTAACCTTCTTTTCATATTATCATTGCATTGAAGGATCCAATGGTATAATCACTCTAGTGGAATCTATACAAGATACATAGTCCTTGGAATTTTTATTAATGGAATATAGCTATAAACAAAGATTATGTGATTATCTTACATCATTAATTGTTGATGTCAATAAAAAATCATTGTTCATGAAGGATTTTTTTAGTTCTCATGGTATTTAGGAGGATGAGTATAATAACTCTTTGTTCCTAAGAACATTTTCCTTGGACTTGATATAATTCTATTGGTAGATAATTTTATGTGAGATAAAAATTCTAACCCTATATATAAAATAATTTAGGTTATATAATTGGTGTTAGACATATGTAATTTAACAAATGCCCTTAGCTAATATATTTATTCTAAGTAAACCAAATATATAATAATAATATTGTTATTATTATTATTTAATAATGTGAAAAAACTATAAAATAATAAAATATTATTTCTTAAATAAAAATTTAATATTTTTTAGGAAAGGAAGAGTTATTTCCCATATGGAAAAGGCTAATTTATTGAATAAAAAAATACTGTAAAAGTACAAATGAAGGCCTTTTACAATAATTTTTTTCAAAGATAGAAAAAACTCATAAGGTAAACAATTGAGCAAGGCCAATTAATTAATGGTGAATACTTTATTATAAATAAAAATAACCAAAAAGATAGGCTCACATAAAGAAGGTGTTATTATATACATCATGGTCAATAGTGTGTCTATACATTTTATCCAATTTCCAGTTAACTAACATGAAAGATTAATAATTCTTTTTCCTATAGCTTTCACAATTTTGGTTGAGTCACATTCCAACTAAAAGATTTAATAGACCCATTTTCTTAACATTTAAACTATATTAATCATGCTAAGAATTTCAAAATAAATATATGTTTCCAAATCCACAAAGACCATAGAGGAATCCCAAGATATCACCCTTTTGATTTCTAAATATAGCTTCAAATCCAGAGGGTCCTAGATTTCTTATTGGAGCCCCACCCATATTGAATATTGACCTCCCATGTAATGGAGGAATCTAAATTACTTCAAAAATTATAGAATTTGGATGAAAATTACCTAAAGATCCAAGATTCTTCAGAATGATAAGATCTTGTATAGAGTTAGTATAGTAAACTATTTGAAGGGAGTTCCAAATTTTTATTATAATCAAGATATAAACAATTAAAAAATGTATGTTGAAAGGAGAGTTATCTTGAATCATCTTGTCTCTCATATTCCAAATGGCATGAATTACATTATCACTAGTAGAAAGAGGTAAGTTGAGAAGGTGTGGGGGGTAATGTATCTCAAAATAAGATCTGATGTTCTCTTTTACAATGGCTAACCAAGGAATCTTCCCATAGAACTAACTAACAAAAATATTCCATAGTGATAAATCCATAACACAACTTATAAAAATATGACACAAATCTTTATTATATTGGTTTTAAGGGGATCACATAAAACAAATAACAATGCCATCTAATTGAAGGAATATGTTTATTGGCATCTTGGAGTGTGCCAACCTACATATAACAGTGAATCTAGAAGGGTGAATTAAGTGGTTATTTATATTTCTAACCCATGTATTTGAGTTCCCACGTGTGATAGCTGGTTTGTGCAGTTTGGAGGTGAATTTTCCTTTGGATACTGATTCATAAATGAGTTTTTCATCACCGGTGATAAAGTTATTAGTTGAGACCACTTCATTAATTTCAATAGGAAATAGCATCATGTAATTATCTATTTTCTCTTTGATTATGGTAGTTGTGTCTAATTATCTATTAGGGAGTTTTATTATTTTGACATGTCGTGTACCAGTCCAATTATCTAGTACAAAATAGAGTGACAAGTTCATATTAACCAACCAGTGGGAGTGTGATAAAACATTAGAGAATAAAAGCATGAAGTTAAGATTTATATAGAATTCCATATAGTTGAAATTTCTATATTAAAGACTACTTAAAAATAGATATTTCTAAAACCCAAATGTGTTATAATTGTTAATGATAAGCCTCAAAAAAATGTGTGTTTTCTGAGATTGATTAAAATTGGAATGATTTTTTTCTCTCATTCCTCTATTTACTCATAAAATGGTTATAAATGACATAATAAAATTATGCCTAATAAAACACTTGTATAAGAGGTTCTTTATTAATTAATTAATTAATTAATGGATCTAATTTGATTATTTAGGATATTATGTTCCAGTGCAAAACACTTTCAATCATAAGGTATATAATTCTCTATAACCTCCATTTTTTCCATCATGTTATGATTTCTCTATATTTATCCCAATGTAATTTTTAATTATTATATTTTACTCCTCTTAAATTATTATTTTTAGTTATAAAAATATTTAATCAGCTTAATTATTCTTTCTTTTATGGTCAAATACATATTTCATAAGGTTCCCTCTTTAATTCTGTCGGATAAGAAATCCCAATTAATGGTAACTTCCCAATTTCTGACCTATTTTCAAGTACACTCGATAATATATTTTAAACTGTAAATATTTTTATAAAATAAGTCATTTGATCATGAAAAACTATCTTTGTTAATTTTGGGTTTTATGCAAAAAAAATATTTTCCCTTTTTTTCTTTTTTTGTCTCTTTAATATTTTCCCATAAACCTCACTAAAGTAGACCATTTCTAAATTTTGTTAAATAATAATTTTACATGTTTTCACTTCATTTGTACACTATTTATCATTATATATGCCTATTTTCCCTAATGAAATTCCATGAATGATTAAAATTAAGATGTTTAAGGACACCATTATTATATTCCCCTTGGAAATGCCTTATGACATGATTTTGATACCCATTTCTTTCCATGGGTAACCCTTATGTGTATTCATCATTTTTCATTCACTGTGTGGGACACATATGCATGAACATATTATAATGGGTGTACCCAGATAGCACTCCAATGCATTTGGTAATTTTTTATTCTCATGATCTATCATGTTATGATTGGGAATAAACTTTATTCCTTTATTCTATATTGTCCACCATGTGTTATAGTCTTGGTAGTTTTCCCTGACCCATATTTATGTCTTGTTATATGTTTCTTCCAAGTTCCAATATTTCTATTATTACATGATCTTGTATTCTACATGTCTTTATTCTATATTTTTACTCATGTTCCATTCCTTTTAATGTCATCATGTTATACCTTGTAACCCATGTTCTATGGTTTATTCCTCTGTTCATTCCCATATTGGGCTATTTAGATAACCTCTTTGCTCATGTATTCACATGTTTTTTCTATATATATTTAAGATATCAAGGAATGAAAGGATAAAATTATGGATATTAAATAAAATATGTTTTTATTTTTGATTAATGTTGTCTAATTATTTACCTAATCATCCAAATATACAATAATTTATGTTCCATGGTTTTTATTCAATGGTTAATTATACGTAAAATCATGTAATAATATGTATAAGAGGATAGGGATTTCATAGTTGGTATTAGTGAAGAATATTGTTATTTTTTGAGATCTGTTCTAGATATCATTTTTTAGAACCCTAGGGATAATTCAATAACCAAGGATAACTTAGATTAAAACATATGTATTCATAAGATATGATATAATTTCCCTTTACTAGTTCAACCTTATATGTTCAATGTTTCCTTTTTATATGATTATTATTTAAGTATTAAATCCCCCATAATTTTTATTTCTTTTTCTTAGTTAATGGTTGGAAATGGGGGAACCCATGCCCATAGTCAATGTTATTGGAAATGTAATGATTTCCCTAATGAAATTCCAAATATGATGGGAACGAGAGCACAAAAACTCATGATAGTGCTTTCTAAAATATATGATGTTATGATTAATTACTTTAATTTTTTTGAACATCCTCATTATCCTAAAAAATATCATGTTGTTCCTAAATCATTCTTTTGAAAATGTATTCTTATATTTAGTCAATCTCTATATCCCCTCATCACAGAACAACGAATTAACTCCATTGAAAAGATTATATATCTCCTATAGTGCTGAGAAGAAGAAAAAAAATCATGCTAGTAGTATATTGTTTTTATGGGAAATATATTTAGTGGGGAACATATATTAAGAACAAAAAGTCCAAGGAGGTAATTATTTCCAGTAATTTGGAAGTCTTCAAGAAATATGTTTCAATGGATATTTTATCCAAACTCTCTATCTCAAGATGGAAAAGGAGTTCCTCAGATTAAATAAAAATGGAGATGATTATATTAGTTTGCACATGGGAAATGTGACAAGGATTTCAAGATACACCATTTCCATTTCCAGGTCCAATATAATAATGATAGATCACTTCATTAGTAGAGTAAAGTTGAGTCTATGAAAAACATTTCTGATTTGAGACTTAGACATCTATTTAGATATTGTACTTTATGACTTTAAGGTTGAAATATAGATAAAAACTCTAAGTGGTCTCATAGGCCCAAAGATAAAAAGAAGAAGAAAGAGTTTAATATGGGAGGATCAATAGATAAATCCCATGATCAAAAGAAAACCTTACATCCATGGTGTCAAAAGTGTAGAAAGAATCATCCTAAGAACTGTATTAAGAAAACCAAGAGATAATTTTAAAGTTGAATATTGGGTAATCCTAATAACAACTAACAAAAAGAGATAAATAAACCCACTAATGTGGAAAAATTCTAGAAGGATCAGAACAACACTCAACTTTTAGTATAGTGTTTCAACCACAAGGAACAAGAGAATTATGTGATCCAATGCCCTAAGATGTGGATTTTCAGAGGTAATAAAAAATAACCACCAAGGTAGTAAGGAAGGTAATATTCTATCACTAATAATGAGATGGATCCCCAAAATGATGTTGTTATAGGTACACTGGTTATTCATTGAAGAGTAGACAACATAATATTTTATTATGGTTCTACGGATTCTTTCTTATCTTGCAGGTTTAGTATAATAATTCAAACACCACCACAAAATATGAAGTGTGATCTATCATTGAGAATAGAAAATGTGAAATTATTTTTTCAAAAAAATATAACTCCATCCCGGTTAATTGTTTTCGCCAGAACCTCCTAGAAAATCTTTTCATTCTTCATTTTTTGGAGTTTGATGATATATTGGGTATGAATTGGCTATCTTTATAAAATTCCAATATCAATTTCTTAGAAAGGTATATCACTCTTTACATCATGAAGAATCCACCAATTTATTACAAGTACAAGGATGAGGATGAGTCTCCTTCATAATAAACATCTCAATTGTGGATATTATTCCCTTATGAGAAATCATATCTAGATAAAATGATTGAGGAAAAGGAGAGAATCATTCTTTAAGACATGCCCACTATGATGGACTACATTGATATGTTCCATAAATAATTACATGGTATTACTTATATCCTAGAGGTTGAGTTATCAATTTTACTTACATCAATCTATCCTTATATAAAATTAAACTTTTACAATGGACATAGTTGAGTTGGAGGAATTGATGAAATAGTTACAATAGAATCTAGATAGGGGTTTTATATCTCTAGGTGCCTCGCCATGGGGAGAGACGGTCCATTTTTTCAAGAATAATGATGGATAGATGAAAATTAGAAATTATTATCATGATCTAAATAAAATCATGATAAAGATCATGTATCCCCTTCCATGGATAAATGACTTGTTAGATCTACTACATAAGGCTAAGTATTTCTCTAAGGTGGACATTCGGTCGAGATATCACTAATTAAAGGCGAAAAAAGATTATATTCCTAAGATATCCATTCAAATAAGGAATGGGTAGTATGAGTTCAAATTGATGAACATCATACTAACTAATTTTAGTATAATTTTCATGGAATTGATGAATATATACTTTAGAAACTACCTCAACAAATTTGGGGTAGTCTTAATCGATGATATTTTACTATTCTCCAAAATCAAGAAGGAGCACGAGGAGAATTTTAATACTATGATAAATATATTGATAAATAGAAATATTATATACAATGTAATTTACATGTGATTTATATAACAAGTATCATTATTGGGTCATGATATCACAAAAAAAGTAATATTTGTAGACCCCTATAAAACAAAATAAATTGATGAGCAGCCCATACCAACATCTGTAAAAGAGATAAATAGTTTCCTTGGTCTAGATGGGTATTGCGAATGATTTTAAAATAAGTTTTCATGATTTTCAAAACTAATAAGCAAGATAAATCAGATGGGAGTAATGTTTTTCCGGACCTGTGAATGTAAATACTACTTCAAAGAGTTGAAAAAGATGCATATAACTGCACCAGTACTCACACAATCAAAAAGTGGGGAACTCTTTGTGGTTGACAATGAATCTGTAAAGTAGTTCTTAAGTTTTGTACAGATGAAAAATGATAAAGTGATAGACCATGCTTTAAGGTAGTTTAAATTCTAGAGAAAAACTATCTCACACATGATCTTGGGTTGGCATCTATGATCTATGCACTGAAAACCTAGCAGCATTATCTCTATGGG
Organism: Viscum album; assembly: GCA_963277665.1. Taxonomy (NCBI): domain Eukaryota; kingdom Viridiplantae; phylum Streptophyta; class Magnoliopsida; order Santalales; family Viscaceae; genus Viscum; species Viscum album. The sequence continues at coordinate 2,131,300,522 of OY728119.1, forward strand.
GAGAAGTGTAAAATATATACTGATCATAATATCCTAAAATATATATTCACAAATAAAGAGTTTAGTTTACACTAATGAATATGCTTAGAGATCATAATAGGTTTGAATGGTCAATCCACTTCTATCTAAGAAAAGTGACTAAGTGGTAGAATCTCTAGGTAGAAAGGATCATATAACATTATCAATGATGTTAATTGAGAAGTATCCTATCTTCTTATATTTTCAAAGGATGATAATGGGAATCATTAAGGAAGGAACATCATCAATCCTTTATCAAATTAAATCTTAACCATCCCTCATAGAGAAAATAAAGGATGCTAAAAGAAATAATGTAGAAATTCAGAAAAAGGTGGAATCTATAAAAAATGATAAATACTAACAGTTCAAAATTTATTAGGAATGAGTGGTAATTTTTCATTCATGACTATGTGTACCATCTAATCCAGACATAAAGAAAGAGACTCTGAATTATGCATACATATTAACCTTCTCTGTTCACCAAGGGAGCACAACAAAGTATCGAGATCTATGAGAGAACTGTTTGTGGGAAAATATGAAGAAGGAGATCATTGAATGTACATAAAATCACATAGTATTTTAGAATGTTAAGGCCAAATGGAAAAATTATCAGGGGATAATAAAACCATTACCCCTACAAACATGAAAATTGGAATACATCACCATGGGATTTGTTTCCATACATACAAAGACATCTGGAAAAAATAATTCTATATGGGTTGTTTTGGATCATCTTAATATTGTATGTCACATAATTTTAATTTTATAGGACATATCATTGGATCAAATTTAATAGATATAGATTAGAAAAATCTAAAGGATGAATGGAGTACCATTATCTATTGTATCCGATTGACATATGATATTCACCGCTATGTTATGGAAAAATATCCAACATAATATAAGAAATGAGATGTACTTTACTATAGTTTATCATCCTCAAACTAGTTTCCAATATGAGAAGGCTACTCAGACGCATGAATATTTATTGAGATCATGATCTATAGACTTTGAAGGAGGATGGGACCAACATATATCTATGGTTTAGTTTTCTTAAAATAATAGTTTCTACATGAGAATACAAATAGATTTATAGAAATACCTCTATGGTAAAAGATGTATAACACCAACATGTTTGGATGAAGTCAGTGAAAAAAATTTTTAATGATCTGAAATGGTATAAGAAGTTATAGAAAAGGTGAAAACAATTCAGCAGCACATTAAGGTTTCACAAAGTCAATAGAAGAGCTATGCAGACAACCATCAATAGGACCTATAGGATGAGGTTGGAGACATAGTATTCCTTTATATATCTTAGTGAAAGATGATCATGAGATTTGATAAGAACGAAAATCATTGTCCCAGGTACATCAGGCACTTTGAGATTCTTGATCATGTTAGAACTGTGGGAAATTTACTAGAACTTTCACCTAACAGGTCCTAAGTACATGATGTATTCCACATTTCTAGATTGAGGAACTACATACAAGATCTCTCACATGTACTAAATTTGGAGGTGGTACAACTTGAGAACGACCTCCCATATGAAGAGAGGTGGATGAAGTTATTGGGGATTAGAGATAATGTTATATGAAAAAAACTACTCACCTAGTAAAATTACTATGGAAGAACCAAAAGGATGAAGAGTCAACATAGTTACTAGAGGAAGTAATGAAGGAGAAGTACCCTCTTATGTTTTCACCATAGTATGTAAAAGGGAATTTCAAGGGTGATTTTTTATAAGGGGGAATAATGTAACAACCTAAAATCTTGTCAGTAGAATTTTTTTTTATAATTATGTAATATATTATAAATCTCATAAATCAAATATAAGACCCAATAAAAACACAATTCTCATAAATGAATAATGAAATTAGTTGTATTTATAGAAATTAAGGAATCAATACCAATGGAATTATAACCTAACTGTTGGAATAGTAATGTGACCATTATGAATTGAAATCCGACACATAAAATATTAACATCTCCTATGAAAGTATAAATAAAAATTATGAATCATATAAATGAAAATAGGATAAAATTATATCATGATATAAGTCAATAAATTTTTTAAAAATGATAATATAGTTTTGGTAATTTGGTAACATGAAAATGTTTATTTACAATTTTATAATTATAATAAATATTTAAAAGAAAAATTATTTTCATAAAATAGATTGTTAAATTATTATTCTCCTTATAATTATAAGATAATTTTATGATACCTTAATCAATTTCTCAATGTATTATAAAATCGGTAAAAATATTCAAATCTGTATTTTTCGAATAAAAGATTATGTTAATTAAAAATTATATTTCTCATATTTAAAAAATTATTTTCATAAAATGTAAAACATTTTTTTAGTCTACACATAAAAAAATTATAGAGTAGGTTTTTTCCTAAAATTGATTAATTTTTTGTGAATAGTGAAATACGATAATTTAGGTTATTTAACATATTAAGACAAACACATGAATTTTTGAGTCATGAATGATGTAAGAAACCATTATTTCAAACTTTCATGAAATATTTACTCTACTTAGCCATAATAATTAATAGTATTTATATTTTTTATCCAAAATAATAAACAAATAAATAAAATAATCAAAAACACCGCTCTCCTCCCACTATAATTACCTCCTCTCCCCATCTCTTCTCCCAACGCCATATAATTCTCTAATCCTACTAATATTCTATAAAATTACTCTCCCAAACATCTTAAATGAATTATTGTCTTTTTTTCTCACCATAAGACTATTTACATGTGACTTTAGGTGGTTATCAAGGAGATAACACACAAGAGGTTAAACCCTCCCTCTTTCCCTTTTAATTACCTTTATTTTTTTTATTCTCTGCTCACCTACCCTATCCAAGACAACATTATACCTCTATTATTATATATATATTGAAATTTTATTTTTTTAATGGAATATTCATCATAAAAAATCATCTCTTCTCCTTTGATTTTTAAAATTATAACATCATCTGTGAGGTGTTTATTCACTACCTTCACAGATAATGACTTTTTGTATTATAATACCTAATTAAAGGTTGTAAATAAGACCATTTAATTGTTTAAAAATATTATAATATGTATATTATAACAATTTTTATGTTCTAGAACTAATATAAATACATAATATTAAATAATAATACAAAACTAGTATGTGATGATCAAAAATTCACCAAAATAAACTAACTTTCAACATTAACATTTTATCTAATGAATAATTATCATATCTAAAAAATGATATATAAAACAATTTAAGATTAAATGATTATATCAATACCATATCATTCCACCTCATGATTTTTTTCCAGCTTCACATGATCTCTCATAAGTACACTCAAGGGAACCGATCATAAAATCATGAAATGATCAATCCTAGAATAACAAAATTAAATATTATAACTCATAAAAATGTTGATAATAGAACTTAATAAATTTATAAATCATACAATACATGTATAATATTTTCCTTATTAATTAACTAATGGATCCAATTTTATTATCCTGGTCATTAATTTCAAGTGTGGAACCCTTTCAAACAAAATATTAGGGATTCTCCCTAAACCTACATTTTTCCTTCATGTTATGATTTCTCTCTATTTAACCCAATGTAGTTCTTAATTATTCTTATTTACTTCTCCTAAATTATTTTTTTTCTTAAAATTATTTTTACCTAGAATAATTCTTCTTTTTTTGATGGTAAAATACATGTTTCTTAGGGTTCTATTTTTAATTCCTTCCGACCAACAAGCCCGTTTAAAGGAAACTTTCCAATTTCTTACTAATTTCCAATTACACATTATAATACATTTTAAAACACCATTTTTTTATAAAATAAATCATTTAATAGTGAAAAAATATCATTTTTTAAATTTATACAGAAAAAAATTATGCCTTTATCCTTTTTATCTATCTTTAATATTTTCCCTTAAACCGCACTAAAGTGGCTCATTTCTAATGTTTCTTGAAGTCTATTTTTACATGTTTTCCCTTCATTTGGAAAACATGATTCATTATCTATGACTATTTCCCCGTTTTAAAGTACATGTATTTTTAAAATTCATTATTTTATGGATACCCTTGTTATATGTTCCTTGGTTATTCATTATGACATGATTATGATACCCATTTCGTTCAATTGGTAACCCTTAGGTGTATTATTAATTTTAGATTATTTATGTGTAACACATATTCATGAACATGTTGTGATGGATTAATCTATATAGAACTTCAATTCATTGGGTAATGTTTAGTCTCATGAGACTTCATGTTTGGAATGGGATTAAACGTAATTCATTTATGGGACTTTTCCTATCATGGAATATAGTCTTGGTAGATAACCTTGAATCTTATTTGTGTTATGTTATATGTTTCTTCCACATTTCTATTTTCAATTATTATATTATCCCATGTTCTAAATGTTATGATTCCATGTATTTATTCATGTTATGTGCCTTTAATGTCATCATGTTATGAATTCTAACCCATATGTTATGCTTTATTCCTATTTTTGTTCCATTACCAGGATTTCTAGACCATGCATTTAGTCTTGTATTCCCCAGGTTTTCATATGATGATGTAAGATCTAAAAATAAATTAGGATATCATTATTTAGATTAAATAAAAGTTCTTTTTTTTGTTTCATTCTTTCCAATTTTTTAACTAATCTTATTAAGATACTAGACATTATTATCAATGGTTTGTATTTGATGGTCAATTATTCTTAAAATAATGTAATAATATGTATAAAAATCTAGGACTATTAATTTTTGTATGCAAGCATAGTATATTTATTTTTCAATATTAGGATTTGAGAACATTATTAAGAACCCTTTGGAAAATTCTATCACCATAGATGACATAGATTGAAATGTAAGGATTCAAAAGATATGATGTAGTTCTATTTAAAATTTTATCTATCTATTTTCAGTGTTTCATTTTTATATGATCATTAGATAAGTATTCAGGCCCAATAATTGTACTATCATTTTCATAGTTAGTGGTTGGAAAAAGGAGAACTCATTACAATAATCATTATTAAAGGAAATGTGATGATTTCAAATATAAAATTCCAAATATGATGGGAATGGGAGCTAAAAACAGCATGATATTACTTTTTCAACTAGATAATGTTGTGAATAATGACTTTAATTTTTTGGAAAAACCACATTATCCTAAGAAAGAGAATTTCAAAGTCAAATACTTCATTATAAAAGACCTCTTATATTTAGTATATCTTAAAATTCAGTCATCAAAAAAATTTATTAACTCCATTAAATAGTTATTCGCTATCCTCTTGTGCATAGAAAAATAATGGTCATGCGGTGGTCAATAATTTTGATGGGGAAGGTCATCAGTGGTGGAACCTAATAAAAAAACACAAATTCAATGGAGTAAATTGTTTCCATGTATTGTTAGTAATTAAAAAATTTTCAATAAATATTTTTAAATAAATATTTTTCCATAAATATTTTTCATGAACACTCCACATTAAGAACAAAAAGTAGTTCCTCAGATTGAAGAAAAAGGATGGTGAGTCTATCGAGGTGTATGAGGAAACAATTTCAATTATTTCATGATACGCCTTTAGATTTTTATGGAATATTTAAATCAAGGTAGATCACTTCTTTAGTGGACTAAAGACATGTCGATAAAAAGTGTTGGTGATTCGTGACTTCGACAATAATGAGAAGATTGTATGTTCTTCCCTTAAGGATGAAATGGGGATCTAGGACTCTAAATAGTATCAAGGGACCATAGATAAAAAGTATAAGATACAGTTTAATATGGGAGAAACAATTGATAAATAATAGGATGGAAAGAAAACCCAACATCCCAGGTCTCAAAAGTGTGGGATGAAGAATCCCAATAACTTTCTAAAGGGAACCAGAAGATGATTCAGATGTGGAAGAGAGGGGAATTTGGAAAATAACTACCAAAGGGATATAAAGAATACCTCTAATGTGGAAGAAAAATGGAAGGTTCAGATCAACACTCAACCTATAGTGTAGTGATTCAATTATAAGGAACATGGGTATAATTTGAGCCAATTCCACAGTGCAAGGGCTATAAGAGGAAATAAAAAATTACCTCCATGGTAGAATGAAAGGGCATATGCTATGATTAATACTGAGGTGGAGCCCAAAAATGTGGTAGTGATAGGTAAAATGGTTATTCATTCATGAATAGAGAACGTAATATTTGATTCTTTTTTTATACATTCTTTCATATCTTGAATTTTTAGTATAAATATTCAAAAACCAACTAAAAAAATGGTGGTTGAGTTATATACGAGAACCAAAAATGGGGGAATTATTGCATCCATAGTATATAACTCCTCCCTAGTAAATATTTTGGGGCTGAATATCCTATAAAATATTTCATTACATCCTTGGAGTAGTTTGATGTTATATTGGGCATGGATTGGATATCTTTATAAAATTCCAACATCAATTGTCAAGAAAGGCGGATCACTCTCCACATCCTGAAACATCCTTTAATGTTGTAAATGTTTAAGGAGGATGATGAACTCATTCAAAATAAACACCTCAATTGTGGTTATTATTGCCTTATGATTATGTTTATCTAGCTCAAATGATTAAAAAGGGAGAGAATCATGCCCAAAGAAGTGCTCGTTGTGAGGGAATATGCTATTTGGTTCCTTAAAATTTTTTTCAGTCTTCCTCCTAACTGATAGGTTGATTTCCAAATTTTACTTAATCATGGATATCTTATTATATCAAAGAATCCTTATTGAATGGACACCATTGAGTTGGAGGAACTGAAGAAGAAGTTATAAGAGAATCTTGACAGGGGTTTTATATGCCTGATTGCTTCACCATGGGGTTCACCGGTCCTTTTCATCAAGAAGAAGGATGGATGGATGTGCCTCTTCATTGATTATTATGAGCTCAAAAAAATCAAGATAGAGAACAAGTATCCCATTATATGAATATATTAATTGTTTGATGAAATATATGGGGCTATGTAATTCTCTATGGTGGACGTTCAGTTGGGATATCACCAATTTAAGGTGAAGAAGGAGGATATTTCCAAGATAGAATTTCAAACAAGGTATAGACATTATGATTTTATAGTGATTCCCTTCAGAATAACTAATGTTCCTACATTTTTCAGGGAATTGAAGAAAAGATTATTTATATATTACCTAGAAATTTCTTTGGTAGGATTTATTAATGATAATCTTATATACTCCAAATGTAAGGAGGATCATTAGGGGAATTTGAATATTGTGTGAAAGAAATTGAGAAGAGAGAAAATATTTGAAAAGTATAGAAATGAGAGCTATGGAATGAGGAAGTATCATTATTTGGTCAAGTTATCACTAGAAAATGAATATATCTGGATCCTTTTATAATGAAACCAGTCTGAGAGATTCCTAAAACAACATCTATAACTGAGATCCATAGTGTCCTTGGTCTAGCTAGGAATTACTGATGATTTTTGAATAAATTATCAGGATGTTAAAACCCATTTACTAATATAACTCAGAAGGGATTAATGTTTTTATGGACCTGTGAATGTGAAGAATTATTCAAAGAGTTGAATAATGGGATTATCATTGCACTAGTAATCACACTATCGACAATTGGGGAAATATTTGTGGTATTAAACGATGATTTAAAGGCGGGATTAGGTGGTTTACTAATGAAATATGATAAATTGATAGACTACGCCTCAATACAGTTGAAAATTCATGAGAAAAACTATCCCATGCATGATCTTGAGATGGATTCTATGATCATTACATTGAAAACCTGGAGGCATTATCTCTAGGGGAGAAGTGTGAATTATATAATTATCATAAGATCATAAAATATATATTCTCACAGAATGATCCTAATATTTGACAATGAAAATGGTTAGACCTCATCCAAAATTATGACTTCTCAATAAACTTCCATCTTGGAAAAGTGAATGAATTGGGAGATACTCTATGTAGAAATGATCCTGCAACATTAGAAATGATGATAATTGAGAAGGATACAATCATCATATATTTTCAAAGGAAGGACATGGGATCCATTAAAGAAGTAACATCATCAATCATTTATCAAATGATATATCTAACATCCCTTATTAAGAAAATAAAATATTCTCAAAAAAATAATGTCTCAATTCTGAAAAATTTGGAAGATATAATGAAGGATAAATCCTCATAGATCAAAATTGATAATTAATTTGTTGTAAGATTTTGGCCCTGAAAATGGGTACCATTCAATCCAGATATAGATAAAGTTATTATTAATGAAATAGATATATCAACCTTATCTTTTTAGGAAGGGTTCAAAAAGTTTTATTGGGCTCTATGAGAGAACTATTGGTGGGGCAATATGAATAAGGATGTCACTTAATATATATCAATGTTCTTGGTATCTCAGTAGGTGATGGTTGAAAGGAAAGTGTCTAAGGGAATGATACAACCATTACCCACCCCAACATGTAAATTTGAAAACATCACAACGGACTTTTTCACTGTGATTAGGAATACTTATAGATGAAATAATGTTATATGGGTTATTGTGGACTGTCTTATAATGGAATATCACCTTATCTAGGGTGAGTTATCTTTGAGAAAAAATGGGGAAATTATTCCATCCAAAATATATAACTCCACCTCGGTAAATTTTTTTTGATTTAACCTCATATAAAATTTTTTCTTACTTCTTCTGGTGGATTTTTATGCTATATTGGTCAAGGATTTGATATATTTATAAAATTTCAAAATCTAGTGTTGATAATGGTAGATCACCCTTCACATCTCAATGCATATTACAATGTTGTAAAACCGTATGGAGGAAGATGAATCTCTTTCAGAATCATTATCTTTATTTTCTTTCAAATAACTCCCATTTAAAGGGATGAGGGGAAACCCTTACAAGGCCTGTAGGATTAGTAATTACATTTCCCATAGGCTTGGAGAAATTACATGACCTGTAGGTCTTAAGGAAATCATACAGACTACAACTACTTGAAACTGCTCCTCCCCAGCATCTACATCGTGATCAACTCTCCACCTTTTCATGACTGTTCTGCTAGCATGTCCAAGTGCAGGGGTGCACAGGCATGGTACCGATGGAAAATTTCATACACTCTAATTATTAAAATGTCCGTTTAGCCCTACTTTGGTGGATGTGCCCTGCTCTTTCCTCCTCTGGAGTGGTTCCTTGTAAAATCTGTTTGTTCAACTACAAATCAGGTGGCCCTGAGGGCCTTGAGGTGGAACGAAGGCCATGAGGTGGCCAGAAAGCCTTTATGACCCTAAGGCCTTACGTGGCATGAAGGCCTTATGGACTCCAAGCCGAAACTGATGGCCCAAGGTGAATAGTTCCAGCTGCTATAGTTCTGAACCGTACATTCAACAGTACTACTACAGTACCCGCTATAGTACTGCAACAATACACCAAAATTACCCCTCTGCGTGGTTTTGAACTTGGGTCTTGTGGATGCACATAGAGATACCTCACCAACTGGGCTGATTCTCAAGTGTGAAAATCATTATCTCAATTATAGAGATTATTTCCTTATGAGAAATCATATCTGTGTCAATGATTAAGGAAAATGAGAGAATCATGATTGTAGAAATGCCCAATGTGAGGGACTAAACTGCTGTATTCCCTGAATAATTTCCTAGTCTTAAACCTGAATGAGCGGTTGAGTTCTCAATTGAAATTATTCCATGATCTCTACATATATCAAAGACACCTTAAAAATTGCCCATTGTTGAGTCGGTGGAATTAATGAAGTAGTTATAAGAGAATCCTGACAAGGGTTTTATATGACCAAGTACTTCACCATAGGGTGCACCAGTCATCTCCATCATGGAGAGGGAAAGATCGATGCACCTATGCGTTGATTATCATGTGCTAAAAAATCATTATAATAAACACATTTTTCATTCCATGGACATTTGAATTTTTTGATCAACTACATGGGGCCAACTATTTCACTAAGGTGGACCTATGGTCGGGATATCACCAATTAGTGGTGAAGAAGAAGGATATTAAAATTAATGCCTTTCAAAAAAGGTATGGACTTCATTACATCACTAACAAATTAATATATGTGGACCCTTCTAAAAAAGGCAATCAAAGAGTGTCCCAGAAAAACATCTTCAATGGATATCTATAGTTTCCTTGGTCTTTCTAGGTATTAATGATGATTTGTGAAGAACTTTATATGATTTTAAAACCCATTAACCATGGTAAAATAGAAGGGATTGTTGTTTTTTCCGATGAGTGAATGTGAATATTTCTTCAAAGAGTTAAAAATGAGGCTTAGCACTACACCAATACTCACACTACCAATTAGTGGGGAAATATTTGTGGTATAAAATTATGATATAAATAAGTTTTTAAGGTATGTAATAATAAAAAAGGATTAAGTGATAGACTACTCCTCAAGGTAGATGAAAATCCATGATAAAATATACAATAAAATTAGGAAAAAATATCTCAAGGTAACATAACACTACTTTTTGGGTTGATTGTGTTTGTTAAAAAAGTGCAATTCCACTGTAATTTGTGGATTATTGAGAGATTTTTGACACAGTATGATGACAAAGATCTACAAAAAAAAAGAGGATGAATGCCCTGGAAGTGGTGCAGAAAATTTTGTACGCATGGTGATACATTTCTCTTCTGATTTTTCATGAATTCCATACTAAATTATGGTAAAGGATTAAATTTCATGAAGATGGTTTTCACGAGTTGTGTTTCATGAAGGATTAGATAAATCTTACAGTGATCTCTGTGATTATGACAATCATCGTGAAAAATGGATTTCCATGAAGGTCTTATAAAAATACTAAAAAAGCACGATTTTTTTGTAGACTGGGTTTTCGTGAAGGGTGGTTCATGAAGGCATGAAGGCTTGTGATGTAAATTCCTCTGACTATGACAAGAACTATGAAAAGATGATTTTCGTGAAGGACTTATGAATTTATGTAAAAGTCATGAGTTTCTCCAATAATGGGAGTTCATGTAGGGTGGTTCATGAAGGTGTGAAGGTTTATGACAGTGGTATACATGGTAATAAATAGGGTCTGATAACACCAAGAAGGTTTTAAATGGAATTATCTATGATTACGATGAGCATCGCGAATGGGAAATTTTCATATAGCCTCCTAAAATTTGGATCGTCATGAAGGAAATTTGGGAGCTTCACAAAATGGTGTTGACATGGCATGGAATGTTATGGAATTATGGGAAATGCCTATAAATAGGCTTTTAACCCCTTCATAAGTGAAGAAATACATAGAAAAAATCCTACGACATGAGATTCGAGAAGGAGGTTTGCAAAGGTCTTTTGCAAATGTGGCATGTGAAATTGTTCGTAAAGGCTTTAAAAGCCAACCAAATGATCCAAGAATTGAAAAATAGGTTTTCTTTGTGAATAGTAATTGTGCTTTGTGAAAAGGAAAGATATTTTCAAAGTCTTTAAATTCTAGCCGAATGTTCTGAGGTTCATGAAAGTAAGTGTGTTTCACGAAGGCTACTTATGCTTCACGAGGGAGCTTCATGAAGTGATCTGTAAAGGAGCATCACGAAAGAGGTATTTTCATAAAGGTAGTGTGTATCTTGAAAATTATTTGAAATGGGTTTCACAATAAATCTGCGGTAAAGTGTTATTCATCAATTGAATGAATGTGGAACATCAACCGAGCACCAAGATATAATAGAGGATGTATTCATTAGAAATAATAAGTCCATAAAATTTTTGTGGATCCCTCCATGAGAAGTGAGTGAAGTAAGATAAATATTGAAATCCTTTACAAAATTATTGAGATACAGTAAGTAAAAAATGGGGTGAACCTTGGGAATGCAATGATTATACCCTAAACCATGTATAGGTAGTGATCGTAGACATATAATATTTATCCCAAATTCCATTATTGGCAGTGATCCTTAGTGAATTTTGTACAATTGAAACATCACCATTGTATTCTACTTGGATTTTTTCTAGTGAAGGTGAACCAAGTAAAAATCATTGTGTCCTTGTGATTTCATTCCTATGTTACATTCAAAGAATTATCATCTGATAAAAAAGGGAAGGATAAGATCCTCATTAACATTTAAGTGAAAATAGAGTGACCCTTGTAATAAATTGTTCAATATCAATTAGGGTAGAAAGAATTTAGTAATGAGTATCCATAACCAAATTCACCCACCCCCCTCTCAGGGAATCTAGAACCCTTTTGGACGAAACAACTAAGAATGATCTGGAGTTGGAAGATGTGATATTTGGTTTAAAAATATGGCATCATTATCTCTATCTGGATAAATGTGAAATATTTACTGATCAAAAGAGCAGAAAATATATATTCACATAGTTCAATCTTGAAATGGTCCAATAATGATGGTTAGAGAACATCATGTATTATGACTGATCAATCAACTATAATCTTGTCAAAGTGAATAAAGTGGTATATTCTCTATGTAGAAAGTATCTTTCAACATTATCAATGATGATAATTGAGAAAGATTCAATCATCTCAGATTTTTAAATGATGGAAATTGTAATCATTAAGGAAGGAAAACCATCAATACTTTCTTAAATGAATGATCAAATACCCTTCCTCAAGAAAATAAATTATTACCATGGAAATTATATAAGGAATGTAGTTTTAATTGACTCACAACAGTATTGAAAAGTTATAGTTGGAATAGTAAAGACACATAATAATAAAAGATATATCAAGTGTAATTTTGGTATAAATATTGTTCATACACAATACATATGTTCTGTATCAAAAATGAATTTTAAGGCTTAGGATCAATAAAAATATAATATAGTTGGTTTGTTTTAAATTTTAATTACCTTTTGTGGAGTTAATGGAAACAAAGATATTAATTTTCTCTCATGAGTATAAATGATTGTTCCTAATGAGACCTAAAGGAAGAGATCGCATAGATAGAAGTGTCATCAAGAAATTTGGTAACAAAAAATATATTTTCAACATTTAAACATGAATATGATTTGATGGAGAGGGGTATGGAACAATATAGTTCACCACAAAAGTAATGTAGGCAATTAACATGGTTCAAGAAAGGGAAATATGAGTAGGAAAAAAACACTAAAATTTATTTGAAAGTGATAGATTGATGTGGAATATGGATTATTAAACGTAGTTTTATTACCAAATAAAAGGAAACAAAAATCATTCCACTAAAATAAAGTATGAAAAATAATGTGTCACCGGGTTCGATAATGATGAAGGATTATAGATCATCGGAACAATGAAAGACAAAATTAGAGGAAAATAGTTTATATAAAGAAAATTTTTTGTGTTTTAAGGTCTTACTCGTAACATATTAAGTTATAATAAATTGTGGACTAAGGGAATATATTTAACTACATAAAAATAATTTCATCATCAAATGGAATATATGGAACTATTAATATGTAGGGGAATCACTTGAAAGAAAATATTTACATCATCGGTGAAAAAAATAACACTATTTGTTTACTAAGGATGATGAAATCAATTTGGTTTGTAAAAACTATCCATTTAATCCAAATTCATTATAGTATTTAGTGAATAGTTAAAGAGAATGTGAGTTAACTAATATTTCATTATATCACACTCATAGTTGTGATATATCATAAAAAGAGAAAACCATACATAAAACTTATACGAAAAAGGATTCGAAGTCGATGAGGTTTCTTTAGTCGGTGTATATAGATGTATGTAGACATATATCAACCAAATAAATTGATGGAAAGTGGTATTATATATTCTTTTACTAATTATTTTATTATTATAGAATGGATGTCGTTTATTAATCTCAAATGTAATATTATAAAAATCATTACAAGTTATTAAAGATTAGTAGAGAAGAATCTAGGGATGAAAATCTGGTTGTTCCAAACAGATAATGACATGGATTTAACTAATAATAAAGTGGAGGAATATCTCAGAAAACAAGGGATACAACACCATGTTTTAGTAGTAAGGACTTATTAATAAAAAAGATTTTTTGAGTGGTGGAACTATATTATAAATATTTTTTCTCCTAAAAATCAATTGGAAAAGAATATTCTGAAGGCTAAATATAAAGGGGAAATTCTTAAATCAGTTAATATCTCTAATAGAGTATTATTATATCCAAATGAAGAGAATATCCCTTGCAAGAGGTGATACAGCAAGAATACCAAACTAAGTAATTTTTAATTGTTATGGGTTGGTGTTTCATTCTCAATAAATAAGAGAACAATAATTTTGAAGCTCATGGGGAGGAATTTGTTTTTATTGGCTGTTTATCCAAGAAAAATGTGTATATACTGTTTTGAAAATTCATGAAAATTTATTGAAATCCAAGACATATTAGTCATTTAAAATGAGATGTTTTTTCAAAAAAATTAGCATATTTTTCCAAAAAATAATGAAGAAATGTCTGAAGAACATGATATTGAATGACCATTTACGGAGGAGAACATTGGTAAAGAAAATAATAATAACAAGACATCAATTATTGGTAATGTACAATAATTTTAGTAGATATAGAGTAAAAACTAATTAGGGATGAAATGAGTAAAGAAAACATTATTTTTGGCTGGATATATCTGGTGAAAACATTGAACATTAAGGCCCTAAAAAATATCTTTTATATCTAAATATGAGCCTAAAATATTTTTAGAAGATTCAAAGGATGAAAATTTAGTAAAAGTGATGCATGGAGAGGTTGAAAACTATAAAAGAATTAAACATGGGAAATTATGGTAAGGCCTGAAAATTAAAATGTCTTCGAAACCGATAAAAAGTTTTAGAATAAAATCAATGGACATTGAAAGGAGGATTATTAAAAATAAAGACTAATGTAAAATGGTTATTATCGAATTAAAGCGATTGATGTCATTGAAAAATTTTCTACTATTTCCCCTTGGGAAACCATTCGACAATTCATGGAAATATTCATAGAAAAATGTTTCAATTTATAAAGAATGGATGAAAAATTGACTTTATTTGTGGATTTTTTGAGTAATAATTGTATATTATAAAATCATATAGTTTTCTTATAATACCTGATAACCTACTATACCAGGTAAACACCAATTCTTAAACTATAACAAAATGTGAACTATAAAGAGACTTTATTCCTGAGCATATGAAAAATTATGATTTATGAATGTTATTATTTTAATTTTCAAAAATTAACATTCTTTTATAATTCACCGAAAATATATCATCATAAGATAAAAAAATTGTTTTTTTTAAGTAATTGATTTTTAGATGAATAGTCAAAAATATAGTTTTTTCAACAATATTGACTTTTTTACCATATTATTTTATAAGTCAAATATATAGATTTATAAAAAATATTAATTTATTTACGTAAAAAAATAAAATATTTTAAATATGGTGTTTTAAATTTATAATACCTATGTTCAAACTTATAAAAAATTAATTCAAATAGAATTTTTTTGGTATTTTCCTTTAATTAAACATTAATTTGATAAAATTATTCTTTGGATTTATTTTAAATCCATATAAAGTATATATTTTTTACAAAAACCATTTTATGACATTAAAATCAAAATCATTGATAATCTAATCCCATACTTAAATTCTATGTTTAAAATGATATTTTTCAAAGAAATAGTTTTTACGATTTCTTTGAGAAAATAAAAAAATTAATTCGTCTAACTCTTATAAATTTTATTTTAAAAAATTATTTATATATTTTAGATTATAATTTTTAAATTATAAATTATTTTCATTTTTAATTTTGGCTGTTACAATTAGTTACCGAGTGTGAAAGTGGAGTTACCGTGGTAAGGGTAAATTTGATAAAAAAAATTAAACCCTGTACAAATGGCTAGAACAAGTGAAAAATATGTATGATAATGGATGGTGGTGGGAGTATAAAATTTATATATTTAACCACAACATTAGTTTCTTATTTTTATCCTCTGACCTTGAATAATAGCGTGACATTATTGAAAAGTAAAGATATTTTTAAAAAAATTCTACTCTCTTTAATCATAAAAGGTGCTCATTCCCTCCCCATTTATCCACCCATTAAAAATATTAGGATCAAAAAATATAACTTAGTATCTCCATTATAATCTCCTCACACATTTGAATCATTTTCTTACTAAAATTATATGATAACGAGCCTTAAGAAGTTACCCATAGGGAACTTCTAAGGGAGAGGTAATACACTCAAACCAACTTCTCTAGTTATTTTATTCTTCTACATCCCTAAATTACCTGCTATCTAGGAGGTTATGATAAAAATATATTTTTATCCATTTTTATTCTTTATTATTTTTATGCAATATCACTTTTATACCTTCCTCCAAAATCATTTAGAATAAGGAAATCGTCTTCATGTATGTGTGCAGTATATCGACTCCAGGAATGACGTGTTCAATTTTCATTCACCACCTTAAATAGAATGATAAAAATGGTTATTTATTAAATAAATTTATATTTTATACACAATTAATACTCTATTATAATATTATTGTAAATTATATATTTTTTATAAACAAAAAATGGTTGTAGTAACATTGACCACTGTAAATGGACTTATCATGTTTGATGTCGCAATTTTAGTCTATTTTTGGGTAAACATAAAAAAACCATTGGTATTGTTATAATTTGTTAATGAATGATAAAAAGAACCAAAAAAATTTATAATTTAGTTATTTTACAACACCTTTGACCATGGTCAATAAATGTATTATCTTACAAAGAAATTAACCTAACAGCCCTGATTAACCAATGTAAGTGAAAACTATATTAAAAATAAATACCAAAAGAACATTAAAGGACCTTATAAAAATAAAAATAAATCAATAAGGGTATTTTTATATATTTAATAAACATAATTTATTTATATTAGAAATTTAACCACAAATTTGAAGAACATTTTTACACATGATAAGGGATTTCTATCTCAAATTACACTCTTTGAGACATGATTTATATTATGCACTGAATTTTAATTTCATGGTGTATGTATAGACTATTTGAAATTTTATATCATGAATGCAACTTTTAATTTGTGATATTTTAAGATAAATTTAATCCCCTCTCAATATGTTTTTATTGAGTTTCTATCCAAGTCATAAGATGGTTTTTCATCTCAATTTTCATTATTATTGTTGATGTTATATTCACTAACATTTTCATTTTTTATAGTCAAAATATTTACATAAAATAATTTTTAATATATTCCTCATTAATTTTAATGGATTTACCAATCTATATTATTTTTAATCCCTTGTATTCTTTTGATTCAAGAGCTTTCAAAACCATTATAAAACACAATACATTCCATGGTGGAAAAACCTTATTAACTTTTGGTAAAGTAAAAGTGTGTGTTTTTATAATAAAATAAATCCCTATCTAGATACTATAAAGTGGATAAAATTATGAAAAAAATTAACATGGTATAATAACCCAAAAAAAGGTTGTTTGAGCATCAAATTAATCATTACTTTGATTCATAATTAATGAAACTAAGACTGCACACCAAGATAGACACTCCTAAGTTATATGATTTAAAATATTCATGTTCTCTTCATGATACATGATGAATTATTTTTCCTACCATTCCCTTGGTCTCTGACTAATGAAAATAATTTCACCCAATTACAATCTTCCATGGATAACCAAACACATGAACGTTCCCTTACCACAATATTTATTTGATAAGGGAACATCATGTTACAATGATTCTTCCCCATAAATTCTATGTTGATCATGGGATATTATCCTAGAATTCCACATTATTCCATTGAATGGGGAAGTATCTATTTTTTGAATTTTTCATTTTATGTGTAACAATTGTCTAATTAATCCATATGGTCCAGAGGGAATGGTATGAAATGACTTATTTTCTATTATGGTAAGTGCTTTAGAATTATGTAATTGATGGGGGGTTGCCAAAATTATATATCCCCTCAATGCATCGATTGGAAAAATGAGACAAAAAAATTGGATTTTGGTGTATGCCTCTCCCCATATCAATATAGTTTCTTATTACATGGCTTTGACAATATTTTTTAATGTCTGACATTATATATTCCATCAGTGTGAGGTCATTGAATATTTTTATCAATGTTTTAACTTATTAACCTAGATATATAAGGCTATAAATTATAGTTGATAATGGATTCATGTTGTTTATTGATGTCCACCATATCATGTATTCATTGTTTATTTTATAAAAACCTCAATTATATTCTAATTTTTACTGAGCATTAGAGTTCACCATTATTTTTTTCCATTCTGTAAGATATTTAAAGGATAAAAATGCATAGTTACCAAGGATATGATGGAAGGGATAACAATGTTATTTCAATGTGTTCATTATGTATCTAATGTTTTCAAATGAAATTTATTCATGTATTTAGCATTCTAAGACTACTAAGCTATTGAATCCTATGCGAACTCTTGTACTCTATACTAGTAATGTAATATAACTATAGTCTTTGGGTTTTTAGAGTATGAGTTATTATATTTGGTATCATAGAAGGTTTTGTACGATCCTTAGAGACTAGATTTAGTGGAACCTTGTTAGATAGAAAAGTTAATATAAAAAACTCCCAACATTTATAGGGAAACTGTACAAAACCTAATAGGTATTCTGTTTTATGATTCAATAACATAAATCTTATTATGTATATGAAATTTTAGAAATATGTTGACTAATGGTAGGAATGGAAACCATATCAACACGCATGGTCATTGTATGGATATCCCCCCCCCATGTTAATGAATTTGGAGTTGAGTCGAATCAGATGAAAACCATATTAGGTCATTTAACCTAGGTTATAAGAAATAATATCACCCAAATAGAGAAAAAAAATTTATATAACATTGTGTAATTATGTTGGTCTAAATCATACGATAATATCCTCTATAATTAAGTGGAACCAATACTCCATTGGATGATGAATAAAGGATAATGTTCATAGATAAAATCATTATCCCTTTGGGATGTAGTGAAAAGTAAAAATTCCTAATGAAAAACTATCTTCTGAAGGGAGATGAAAACTAATAGTGGTTATTAATTAAAAATGCTAAAGTGGAAGATGAGTTAAATAACATTGAATGGGGAAATTTTAAGGAGGTATTCTATGATAAATACTTTACTTGTCATCAAATAATAGAAATGGAATGGATGTTCCTCAATCTTATAGAAAAGGGGAATTAAAATATATGTTTGAGTACAAAGATAAATTTATAAGGTTAGTAAGGGATGTTGTAGACTACATACATAGACTGGAAATAAAGTTTGATTGTTTTTTGATGGGTTAAAGTTTATTATTCAGAAGGAATTGGTCTCATAGACCATTTCATCATATGAAGATATAGTCTCAAGTACCATTAAGGGTAGAAAATATTTCTCTAAAATGTATGTATTTAGGGGAAATTAAAAGAATAAGTGTATGGATGAGAATCATGGGAAGAAAAAGGATCATTAATAATAGAATAATTATTCTCCATGCATGGGGAGAGGGTAATAAATAAAATGAATTTCTAGCATCCTAGTACTCTCAAAATTCCCTTATTACTCTTTTTATTAGAATTGGATCCCTTCCCTGTGAGTGTGATGATATCATAAGGTAATATTCCTATAGGTTACATTATTTCATGCCCCCTTACTCTATTTCTCATTTATTCTAGCCATTAAAAAAATAAATGATGATGTTGGTTAGGTGGGAAGAAAAATACAGAAAATGGAAGAATGTAAGGATGGGGTTTCCCACATGTTGTAACTATGGGATGAAACACCCTGAGTTATTAAGTAATGAAACATTATTTAGTTATAAGTGTGGAGAAAAAGTCCATCAAGATCTCAAATTAAAATTCATGGAAAAATCTATTGATGTTCAATTCTTTAATTATAAGGATAGGGTACATTATCTGAAAAAAAAATCCCCAAAAATCGAGGTAATTTACCTTAAAAAGAAAATGGAGAAATTTTAAGCTAATGATACTACCATAGAAGAATTATATGTTCCTAATGTTAACGTGGAATTTACTTTCATCGTAGAGTCAGAGTTATATAATATTTTATTTGACTATGGATATTCAAATGTATTTATATGTTATGTGTTTTCTAAAAAATAAAATATTTCTCTAGAATCCTAGTATGAAATTTATCAATTATGAAAAAAGTGGACATATTATCAAAACAATGATTTGGTATGCAGTTCTAGTTATGATGCAAGGATGTACCCAATTTTTAAAATTGTTTACTATAACAGTGGTAAAATTTGATATAATCTATGGTATAGATTTGATTTTCAATATATAATGAATAAAAATTATTTCTAGGAAAATTATATTATGATTCATGAAGGTGAGGAGGAATATCTTGTATTTATAAAAGAAAACTAAATCATCTAAATCGTTTTTGGACCCTCCCATAGTGACTATCATAATGAAAATATGGAATGAGAGAACAATAAATTGAGATCTATTGATAAAGAAGATATCCTATGGATGGTACATTGGTATAAAAATTCATTTATGTTTTTCTAAAATAAATACATATTCATCCCTTAGAGAATGATGTTGAATTCTCTATTAAACTCACTTCCAATTCAACAACTATATTTAAACCTCCCTTTAGAATGGAACTCATGGAGTAGGAATAGTTAAAGAAATTACTATATGAGTTAGGTAATGATTTATTTATAAACCCTAATGTTTCACTACAGAGAGCCCATATTTTATTCAAAAAGGAAAAGGATAGTTTTATGAGATTGTGCATCGATTATACTGAGATCAATTTCACTACTTTAAATAATAATTAACATTTACCATGAATTGATGATTTATTTGGTCAATTTCAAGGATCCCGGTTATTTTTAAAGATCAATCTTTATATTGTTTATGATCAGATAATGGTGAAGAAGGATGATATAATAATGGCAACAATTTCAACAAGGAATGGACATTTTGAGGTTTTTGTAATGTGTTTTGGATCAGCTAATGCAATTTAGATCATTATGGATATGATTAATTGAGTATTAAAATATTATATTGAGAAATTTATTATGGTATGAATTAATGATATCATGATATACTCTAAGATCTATGAAGAGTGTGTGAGTCATCTATAGATAATTCTAGAGACCCTCATAAAAAAGAATATATTGGAAATATAGTATGTGAAAATTTGGATCAATGAAATTTATTTTCATTGAAATATTGTCTCAAATGATAGTATATTTGGTGAACATTCAAATACAAGGGTACTAAAATAATGGCCTAATATAATTAACATAATTGGGATCCAAATTTTCTTGATTTTAGCATGTTACTATCATTATTTAATTTATGATTTCTCCTAGTTTTCTAACTTGTTAACCATGTTAATATGTAAAGGGGTTAATCCACATTTCTAAGGGAATGTGAGGAATGTTTTTAAGAAATAGAGAGAATAATGATTAATTTGAAAGTATTAACTATACCATTAGGCAAGGAAGGATTTCAAATATATAGTGATGCATCAAAGAAATGACGTGGTTTCTTCATTATAAATAATGATATTGTGGTTTCCATTATATCAATCCAATTGTAAATCCGTTGAGAAACTATCTAAAAGATGACCTAAAATGAAAGACATAATATTTTATTTGAAAATATAGAATCACTACCTCTACGGAGAGATATGTGATACATATACGGACAATAATATTTATAAATATATCTTCTCCTAGAAGGATATTAAAACGAGGCATTGAAAATGCTTAGAACTACTCAAGGACTTTGATTTCTTAATAAACTACCACCTATGAAAGGAAAGTAAATTTTCTGATGTATTACGGATGAAAAATGAAGTTCTAACCATGATGATGATAATATAGTGTCTTATATGTATATATCTAGTAAATATGGAAATGATTATTTAAAAAAAGGGTAGACATTATTCATTTTGAAAGAAATTTCAAAATCATCTTTACATGAAAAGATTGAGAAGTCCTAGTAGGATGATGAGAACATACAAAGGACTATTAAAGTAGTAAATGATATAAAATTGATAGAATTTATTTATTAATATGGAGTGTTGATGTTTTGGAAGAGTTTATGTGTTATATCCATACCATATTTGAATAGGGAAATTCTAGATGAACCACATAGCTCAAATTTATCTATACACTCTAGTTATACAATTATGTATTGGGATATAAGAGAACATTTCTATTGGGATAATAGGAAGTATGAAATTGATGAAAATGTGTACAAATTATTAGTTTGATAATAGGTAAAGGATGAGTGGTAACATTCTAAGGGATTAATTCAACCTTTTATTATTCCACTAAGGAAGTGGGATAAAATTATAATAGATGTTTTCACTGGACTCCAAAAGACTCCACGGAAAAATGGCCTATGGGTCATCATTGACTGTATTACTAAGTCTTCTCATTTCATAGATATAGGAGAAGAAATATCGCTTAATCACATTTTATGACATAATATAAATTAAATTATATGGATTTATGGTGAATCTCTATCAATTTTATCCAACCATGACCCTCGGTTCACATCAAAATTCAAAAATATTGTTCAAAGGGCTCTCGATACTTAGATACATTTATGCACTACCTATAATCTCCAACTGTATGAGTAGTATTAAAGGACTATATAAACATTGGAACACATGTTTAGATCTTGTTTTATTGACTTCTATGGTATATGGTATCAATATATACTTTCGGTTGAATTCTCACGGAATAAAAGCTTCCATTCTGGCATCCAAGTTGAGCCATATAAATAATTGTATGGGAAGAGGTTTTTTAATCTATCTTATTATGAAGAAGTTATAGAAATATATATAGTTATCCTAGATCTTATATGTTAGATTACTATTAATGTATGGACTATCCATGATCATATTGAAGAATCCTATAAAAGAAAAAAGATCTATACTAATAATCAAAGAAAAGACTTATAATTTCAAGTGGTGG
Source organism: Viscum album (assembly GCA_963277665.1). Classification (NCBI taxonomy): domain Eukaryota; kingdom Viridiplantae; phylum Streptophyta; class Magnoliopsida; order Santalales; family Viscaceae; genus Viscum; species Viscum album. The sequence goes on from OY728119.1 coordinate 2,131,323,507, forward strand.
ATCTGGTATTATTGAAGGTTTCACCATGGAAGGGAGTTGTATGATTTTGTAAAAAAAGGATGTTAATCCCTAGGCACATTGGTAATTTATAAATATAAGAAATAACTAGAGTTATTGCATACTGATTTTCTATATAACCAATCCTTTCTAAAGTACATGATGTCTTTAATTTTTCATTAATTAGGAAATACACACAAGATCAAACAAATTTTCTTACATATGAGAGATTATAGCTAGATGTTAACTGATATTATAATGATGTTACTACATAGATTCTTGATATCTAAGAGAAAGTGTTGCAGAATGGGACAACCCAATTGGTGAATGTCCTTTGGAGAAATCAAAAAATAGTAGACGAAATATTGAAGCCTAAAGAAGCTAGGAGGATGGAATATCTAAATATATTCAGCAGTTTATATAAAACTCAATTTTAAGGATGAAATTTTTTAAGGGCTAGTGAATTTATTACATGAGGCCCGGTTGTAATAGGTAAACACCATATCTGAGATTATCACACAATAAAATCTAAAAATTTATTATTCCTGAGTATAATAAAAATTATAATATTTGAATGTTAGATTTTTTTTGGAAAGAAATATCTTTATTTTCGAATTATTCATCAACATATTAGATTAATTTTATATTTGGTATTTTTCTAAAATAACTGATTATTAAACAAATAGTGAAAAATATTTTTTTCCAATACAATAACTTTTATACCTTATTAGTTATTTGTAATGACTTTGAATTTTATAAAAAAAATTAATTTTTTTAATTAACGAGTTTTCTTCAATTGTTTTAAATTTATAAAACCTATGTTTAACATAATAAAAGGTAATATTATATTTTGTAATAAAACCTCTCTCTTTCTTTCAATTTAATTAAACATTATTTTGGTAAAATACCGTTTTGGATTGATTTTAAATATGCATGAAATTTATTTTTTTTATATAAACCTATTTATTCCATTAAAATAAATAACAATCATAATATTATCCCACAATTAAATATTATTTTTAGAGTGAAACTTTTTTAAAAAAATCATTTTTTCTAGTTATGCATGCTAATACTAAAATTAAATTTTTTATCTATTAGAAATTTTATTTTTTAATTTTTTTAATTTTTTTAAATAAAAATTTAAAAATTATTGAATAATATCAATTTAAAAAATTTCCATTAAAATTAGTTTATTAGGGTGAAAGTGGAGTTACCATGGTAAGTGTAAATCTTTGTAAAATGGTCGAAACCTTGTGAAAATAGCAAGAACATGTAAAAAAAATAATCAAAAGATTCCAATTTTTCTTGAAGATATGGATTCTTTAAAATTATATTTAAACCAATTTTGTTGTCCTTGTAATAGTACCTGGGGGACTTAGTGATGGTTAAGAAGGATATTAAGATTTATTATATCCTAAATCTCTAGTTTTTGGAAAACTATATTGAGGCACATAGTTAACGTAATATTAATACAAACCATGTGGCTCAACTATGTAGCCTAGTTAGGAAGAAGCATGGTTATTTTAACAATGTGAGAGGAGGTGCATGGATGTGAAAAACCTCAATTTATTTTAGGTGTTCCTTTCACAGTTGGTGCACAATTTCTCATAATTATGTGCCTAATAGTGTGATGTTGTTACACCTTGGGACGTAGGTGCATATAGTTTTTTCTCGATCAAGACAACCCTTTGTCCAAACCCTACACCCATTTAATAATGATGAAATTACTATTTTAATCAAAAATAATTAAACCTTATTTCCTCATTTTCCCTCATATTCCATTCGTAACAGCCTCTGATCCCCTCTTCGATAGTCCCTTGGCTTGGAACTCCCATCATCATCTGAGCTCTAATTTGATGAACATTCATCATGTTGGATAATAATTGGTAAGGTTATCATTCTAAATCCTATTTTTTTCTTTTTATATTTGAGTATATATATATGCGATATGTTATAACATATTTTCCTGGAATTTTTCTACTTTTAAAAATTTATCTCATTATATCTTTTACCTGAAGATGATTTTAGATAACTAGTTGTCTACAGTTATAAGTTAGGTGGTCTAGTAAATTTCCCTAAAATTATTGATTTCTATATCTTGTGGCATTATGAAACATGCATGAACAACCATGCATGGCCTCTTACATGTGAAACTAATGAAATAAATTACCGATATCTTGATTTATTTAGTTTTTATACCCCTATGATATTGTTGGGGGTTTTCTACCACAGCTCAAACAACCCTTTAGGGTGTGGCTTTTATACTCTTACCTTTACCCTAGGTTTAATTATATCAATCACCCCCTTGGGTGAGTTTGCTAAATTACATGACAATATTTCTATTCTTGGGTAATTGAATCACTTAGAGGTGGGTTTGGGATTTCCCATATAAATGAAGTGTCAAATAAATTAAATGTGTGGTGAATAGTGAGTCCCTATCACTTGGTCACAAGTTTCTTATTAATTTATGTTTGTGTTTACCATTATAAATTAAATGGATTTTGAAATTAAGTGAACTGTAAAATTATATAGAAATTTACCTAACCCATGACCATTTTAAAATATTAATCCATGGGTGATACTTGGATTCTGACTCAGAATGCCTTGCCTTTTGTCACCCGACATATAGAATTGAATTGATTATAATTTATTTTATGTCATTCCATGGTTGAAACATGTGTTCCATCATGTTATACCTTGGAACTAATCAAATAGATTATGATTTTATGTTATTCCAGGGGTGATACTTGGATTCCAACATGGAATACCTTAGACAACTTCTTATGGAATATGAGATTATACTTTTCTAGGGGTGATACTCGGGTTCCTACATGAAATTCCATGGATAGGATTATAAAGAAAATGGTACCATGTTATACATTGTGAGATAATTATATAACTTATAAATAATGACTTGGATGGGAACAAGATATTAATTAATTTAATTAAAAAATATTCTATGTAAAATTTTATACTTGGATTCACTCAATTTCCAAAATACATAAAGGACATACATATTGAAATGACTTGGTTTACCTATAACTGCTATGTCTTAACTTCCATAGGGATTTTTTCTCCATCATATGATTAAAATTATATAGTAATGCATTTGTTGTGTTCTATAGAACCCGAAAATATATTATAAAATATTAAATACTCAAAGATATTCTAGATTAGGACAGTAAGGGTTGTATGAGTTGGGTATTCCATGAGGAACTTGAGATGATATGGGTGTTATTATTTTAATTTACTTATTTTTTATTACCTACTCACTTCTTCATTATATACTCATTGATAAAATAGTATTAGACATAATTGGTGGTGTCATTCTGAGTTTTAATTACACCCTTTTTTGGTATCCAGTTTTTAACTGGGAATACTTCATAGTTGTAGGTATAGATAAATGGAAGCCCCCAACTATGGATACATGATTTTCTATACTATGATAGAGTACGAGAGTTGTGGGCCATGATAGTTCTAATAATCCTATTGGTATTTATATTTTTTCCCTTTTTTATATTTTTGTATAGGATGTAATGTGTATGCCTACAACCTATTCCCTTACACCCCATTTTTTATAGCATCAAGACATTGTCATTTTGTGTATGGAACTGCCTAATGTCTTATTGATTTTTATTATATCTGGATGATTTAATTCTTCAACTACTATTCATTATATTTCTTCCACTAATTTATTTCTATAATAATGAGTATTGATCTCCAATTAGATAATTTGGATATACTCTCCCCTCCATACCATCATAGACCCTTACTACTATTCAGTAACCTCTTGTGTATGGTGAGGCACATTTGAGTCCATGTGACCAATCATGCTCAATAACACATGAGTGAACATGGAATGGGATACTGGAAAGTGATATCTAAGCTCTTCTCATGTGTCTTAATTTTTTTTGTTTGTTGATAATAGACTAGGAAGTGTTTGAATTTTGTAGTGATCCTATTCCTGGGAGTATATATCCCATCTATAGGGAAAAATATATGTTTCATAGGATGGGACTTGCTGTTTTGGTATTTAGTTATTAAATTTGTATTGATTTAATCATTGGGTGACACATATGATTTATGATAGTTGTTATCTTTATGGATTTTTACCCTTGGATCGTTATGATAACAGAACATTATCATTCATCATTATAGGAACCTAAGGATTTACATGTCATGCATGTTCCATGTCTTGTTTATTTTATTTAATTCATTTCATGTTGATTTTTATATGTTCCTTGATTTCTATATCTATAAATTTTCAAATATTTCATGTAGTTAGAAAAATAATTTTTTTACATAAGGAATATGGATCAACCTAAATGGTTTTTTCCTGTATATCTTGATTATAAAACCTTAAATAGGAAATCATGACATGTTTCATCCATGAAAATTTAGTTTCATTTACTGAAAGATAATTTTATTAGGATTTAGTGGACTAAAATTAAAAATTATAAAGTATATACCTCTCTAAATTAGATATGGTTTTCCATATAATCAAATAGTCATATATGTATTCTTACATGTTGATATTGGATGTAATAACTCTAGTTTCAATTACATGAACAACCAATTATGACTTATAATGTTTAAGACTTTATAACATGTGAATGGTAATTAATCTAATTGGATTATGTAATAAATATAAAAATTATTATATTATGGATCATAAATTAAATGGATTCCATTAAATTGGGATTCTAATTAAATATTCAATGTTGATTTCCTATATAACATTCAATTAATTATCCCTAAAATAATACCAATTTGATTAAAAACATGGATCCATATCAATACCATGGTCTTAGTAGTGGGTAGTTGGGTTTTTATTTCTTAAGAAGCGATCCATTTTGTTTGAATTTTTATAATAAGTGGATATCTTAAGTTCTATTATTATGCAGAGATGATTTTGTCTATATAGATTCTTATTAGGGGTATTTAAAATATTGAATCTCATTTTGTGGTGTGTTATTTGAATTACATATATATACATCCATGAAGGCCTCATGGTGAGAAACAGGTATGTGTTAATGACCATGATCCCAAAGTGGTGTGTACCTAACCCTCCAATAGTGCCACCTTCGACACCATTAGTTATATCTCCTATTGTACCTATATTGGGAGTCGATGCTCACCTCTGAGAGGGTTCTCTATGGTTAGTGAATTCTATGAAGGGAGTTCCATGACCTACACCAACATTGTTTGAGATGACTAGAGAGTTTCATTAGTATCATTCACTTTCTTTTTCAAGTGATGGTGTCCCCTAAGCTGCTGAGTCTTGGATATAGTCTATATTCACTATCTTCGAGCATCTGGATACAACTCTATAGAGGAGTTTCAAGCATACAGTTTATATGCTTTAAGGATATGTCAACCCCTGGTGGGATGTTATAAATCATGTAGGTTAGTATTATGAAATTTTTTCAAGGGATTTGTAACCTCGATTTTATGATTAATTATACTGGATGATTCTTGGAGATGAACAATGTAATAGATTTATTCCTATAGGAAAGGGTACTCTGTTCATTATGGACTACTTAGCTCATTACACAGAGCTATAACATTTCATTCCAACACTTTATGGTTTTCAATTTTCTAGAGAAAGAATATTTGAGTATGTTCATAGGTAGGTCGTCTGAACTCAGGTGAATTTTTTCTATTTGACTTAGTTTCAAAAATAATGATCCATCTGACCATATTTGAGCATAACATGAGATAATCCAAAGGTGTTCGGCATGGTGGTTCAATGACTATATAGAGTGAAATCTAATTAGTTATAAGAAACATCAAGTTGATATTATTTACAGGGTAAATAGTAGCCAGAGTGTGTTCCCAGGTAGCCTTGTGGTATGCCATTAATGTGGTAGTTTGGGACACATGAAGACCTAGAATAGAATAGACCCAGTGGACTATCTGAATTGTTGAAAGATGGTTCATATTCACTTGTTTTGAAAGGCCATTCCTATAGTGGTCAGTGAACAAGGGTATTCACTAGTTCTAGGTTTTAGTATAGGATCATTATATCTAAATTACATAGGGAGTTAGAGTACTACAAATTGATCTCACTAAGTTGGATGTTATGGTCAAGGAATCCAAACTTATGATATGATGGAATGGTAGTGTGGACCTACTTCAGGTTGTTAGGTTGTATCTCAGGGTTATGGATCAGAACAAATATATACAGAAGATCGTAAACCCAATGAATATAGTTCCAATACATTCTTAGTATAAGGTACAATATTAGTAACCTATACTTTAGTGTCTTTTTTATTTTACATAGGCACATCAAATTTGTTTATATTTTCTACTTTATTGAGTAGAATATGTTTTGAGATATAATACTTATGAGGAGTGATGACTCTAGATACTATAATGGGAGTTTGATCAGAGAGTCTGTTCCTATGAGAGGATTTTCCTTTTGAGATAGCTGACAATCATTTCTTCCAGAATCTTTTTATCCTCTAGATTATAGACTTCGACAACATTATCAAGATGGACTGGTTGGTTATATTTGGTTCCAATATGGATTTCTATCCTTAACAAGTGTCATTTTAATAACCCAAGGGAAGTAACTATATTTATTAGGGATAATGGTATGTCAAGGAAATTTGATTTGTACCTGAGAATCATGGGATTTATGGAGTGTTATACTAGATTTTTGGCCTTTTTTAAAGTGATTAAGAATCACTTTAGATAGTATTCCCTCAATTTTAAGACCATTTTAGATATTTTCATTCAGATTATTTTTTCAGATTACCTTCTGAGAGAGTGGTAGATTTCCCCGTTGAGCTTATTCCTAGAGTAGCATCATTATCTATTCCTTCTTATAATATGGATCTTACTAATATTTATGAACTAAAAAGATAGTTATAGGTCTTATTAGATAATGGGTCTATATGGCATAGTAATTCCCCTTTAGGTCACCCATAAGTTTCTCCATGAATGAGAATACGACACATAGAATTTTTGTGGATTACCGATCATTGAATCATCTTACTATTATGCACTAATACCCACTACATTATAGAAAGGATCTCTTGAACCAATGTATTGGAGAAATAATTTTCTTAAAATTTGATTTGAGTTGGGTTTATCATCAGGTAAGGGAAAGAACCATTAGTATACCACTTAAAACATTCAAAATAATATATATAATTTACAATTATTTGGTAATTATATTCTATCTCAAGAACATTCCTGTAGTATTTCTGGATTTAATAAACCAGGTTTCCCACCAATACCTATATATTTTGGTATTCGTTTTCCCAAAAGATATCTTAATATATTCTCAAACATTACACGATCTTGAAAAACATCATGACATTTTATTGAGTACACAAAAAGATCATATGTTGTATATCATGATCATAAAATTCCACTTTTGGATTGATAAGGTTCACTTCATTGGTCACATCATATCAGAATCAAGAGAATCTATGGAACTAGGGAATTTGAGAGCTGTAGTTTTCTAGGGGCATCCAAAGAATCTGTTTGATATGTTGAGTTTCTTGGGGATATCCATTTACTATAGGAATTTTATTTATAACTCTTCACTCCTTACATCATCTCTTGTAGACTTAAAAAAGAAGGGTGTTAATTTTTTTCGTCCTGAATCTTGTGAAAAAACATTTTTGGAAATGAATGGATGGTAGAACTTATCATTGATCATGATTTTAACTTATCCTAATTAAGGAAATATAGTATATTGTCATACATTATGAATCTGGTTGGGAACTAATTTGATTTAAGGCCTCATGAGTGAAATTACCTGACACATGACCTTGAGTTAGCAATAGTTGTCCATGATTTATGTTATTGGTGAAGTAACTAGTTGGGAGAGAAGTTTTAGGTGTATACAAACCGTAAAAGTATAAAATAAATATTCAATCAACATTATTGGAACATTATATATCAAAAGTGGGTTGAATTACTTCATCCCTTTAATTTTTATAAAGATTATCTGTCTGAGAATGGAAATGTAGTGGCTGACATTTTAAGTTACAAGACTCGGAAATAATTAGTTTAGGAGGCTTGTAGGGAGTGGAAGTTGATGGATATGTTATTCGAGATGCATCTAAAGTTACATGAGTGTCTGTGGAATAATTTTATTATTTATTTAGAAGTTACCTCATCTCTTCAAGTTTGAGTGAATATGAGACATATTATTATTCATGAAGGATTAGTCCTAAGGTAAAGTGTTTTAGGTGAAGACCCACCACCTGGATGGATCATTGATGAGGATAAGATCTTTTGTATTCTTGGGAGTGTCTAGGTTTCTATATAAATAAAAAATTCGATGATGAAACATTATCATTCCTCAAAGTTGGAAGTATATACCATATTCAACAAGGTGTACCATGAATTGGACCACTAGTATTGGTGTCTTGGTAATAAGGGGATGATTTACTATTCTGCTACCCGATGTTCCACTTGTCAGCAGGTGAAGGTGGAACACAAGAATATGGTGGATATTTTACTACCACTATCCATATCATAGTGCAAATGTGATGAATTCAACATGGATTTTATTTTGATATTACCTAAATCACCTCATATAAGTTACAAAATATGGGATATCATGATTAGGCTGATAAAGGTGACCCACTTCTTGACCATTTAGAATAACATTTCTATAGATGCACTTGGAAGAATTTACATCTAAGAGATTATATGCCTTTATCATGTTCTTGACACCATCATGTTAGATATGGATTCTTATTTCACTTTACAATTTTGTAATGGGTGTTAGAAGGATCTTGGTTTATAGTTGCTCCTGACCACAGCATACCACACTCTGATCAACAGTTAGTTTGAATGTATTATACATGTATTATAAGACAAGATTATATCATGCATACTCAATTTTAAATTTCCTAGTTGAAAAATTTAACTATTAATAATTTATATTATAATAATATATTTCAATAAACAATATATATGATTCGTTATGAGGACTTATATTGTAGGTAATGAAAATAACCTCTATGTAGGTTAAAGGTAGGGAGGTAGCACTTCCGGGAAAATTACTCGTTCATGAGTCATTAGAGTAGGTGAATCGTATCAAGAATCATACAGATAAAACTCAGTCTATGTAGAAATATTATACAAATAATCACCACAAACCTATGGAGTTTGAGGTGGATGATTAGGTCTTCTTGTGTGTTTCACCTAGACTAGATTATTATTGAATTTGGATGAAAGATAAGTTATATCCAATATTTGTGAATCCTTTTGAGATTTTGAAAAGGGTCAGAACATTTTATTATCATATAGATATTCCATAGAGATATATGGATATGCATGATGTATTTTGTGTTTTTTAGTTGTGTTGTTACTTTTCATACCTATTTATTTCCTTTCAGAAAGATGATTTTGAGATAGATGTTGATTCTTCATTCAATTAATATCCTATTCATATTTTTGATAGAATCATGAAGGATCATTGAGGTTGGTCAGTTCATCTTGTTTGGGTTCTATAGAAGATGGAATATTCATAGGATGATACCTAGGAGAGAGAGTCCAACCTATGTGCTTAGTGTCCAGAGTTATTCATTATTGATGTTGAACCAACCTCTGAAGGGAAACCTAGGGAATGGTTGTTTTATGGAGAGTAGGCTATAAGATCCCCATGTTCATTAGAGGTATGTATTCATTAAGGGAATATATAAGGGAATGGGAGAATCTAGGTCTTTTTTAAAGCCCAGAGCTCGAGTTTTTAAAGAACCAGGGTGAGAAACATGGTTCTAACATAGTTATTACTAACTATTAGGGTCAATTATGTGGCCCATTGAGGGTTGTTCAAGTTTAGTTTAACCATGTGAGTGGAGGTGAATGTCCATGAAAAAAATTTGAATTTATTACAGCTGTACTTATCGTGGTTTGTGTGTGGTTTCTTACAACCCTTCACCTAACCTTGCGAGGGGGTGTCATCTCATATAGTAGGTTCACGTGGTAGGTGAATGATTTGGACAACCGTGCGGCCTAAACTTGCAACACTTTAAAAATGGTGAAATTAAAATTTCTCCCCCCCAACCCTTTAACCATATTTCCTCTTTTGTTTACCCACATTTCATACACACAAAATCTACTTAATCTCCCACTTAGACCTTCCCTAGGATTGGATCTACCTCTATCATTTGATCTCTAATTAGTCCATAGTTCATCAAATTAGATCACTCTTGGTAAGACTATCAATTATCTTTAGTATTTTCTCACATTATCTATACATTGTGGATGTTATCTCCATGTGAGCTAATATGCCCTATTTTCAGGTTTTTTTTCTTGTTTCTCTAACATATCTTGTCTGAGCACAAATATGAAGCTGATATTGAGTCATTTAAATGTATAAGGTAATTTCTCTAGTACTTTTCTCTAAATGTGTTCTTGTATATATAATGTTCCATTGTTCAATGCGTTAAACCTTCCATGTATATTCTCTTAATTTTGAAAATATTGATATAAATCACCACTTCCATGATGTAGTAAATCCTTTTACCACTGATAATATAATTAGAGGTTTTCTAACTCAGCTCAAACTAGCCTTTAGGGAGTGGATTATATTCCCTAACTTTTACACCTTGGTTTAAAGCGATTAAACACCCCCTTGGGATAGTCTATTAAATTACATGACTATCTTACCTTAATAATGTAATTGAAACCATTTGAGGTAGTTTTGGGCTTGTCCCTCATAAATGAAATATTCAAATTAATTAAATAGAAGGTGAATGGTGAGTCCATATCACTTGGACCTATGATTATTCTTACTTTATGCTTGATGTTTCACTTATAAATGAAATAGATTTTGTTATTAATTGTATCTTTAAATGGTATGAATAGTTAGATAACCCATGACCAGTCAAAATGTCAAGCCTTGGTAAATACTTAGATTCTTACTCATAATTATTTGGATGGGATCATCAGACGTATTGAATTGAATGAATTATTAATAATTATATTTCATGTGATGGGTGATTCAATAGTTCATACACAAAATTCCTTGGATGATATCATACGGTTGATGATGTTATAATTTTCCGTGGTTTATACTTAGATTCCTACATGGATTACCTTTAACTGGATCATAGGATAGATGATATTATTCTTTTCTATGTGAGATAATTAGGATCCTATAAGAAACTCTATAGATAGGCTTATTAGGAAAATGAAATCATGTTATACCTTGAGCGATTCCTAAATTCCATATATCCAATTCCTTGGACAGGCTCTAGAAATTAAATGATTTAATATATGAATATTATAATTTACATAACATATAAGGATTTTATCAATGTCATAAACAGATAACGGTATTAAATACACAACTCTTTTGGTTAACTTATAGTTATTAATTCATAAATTCCCTAGGACGTGTTACACCCTTTTATGATTATAATTATGTAGGGATTTTGTGGTTGTGTGTCTCAAGTATCAATCCTATATTAAAAAATATTAAATACATTGATACATTCAATCTTAGGATTTAATAGTTAATATTATTCAATTATTCCACGAGGATCCTGAGCCAAAATGGATGATATTCTGTTAATTTATTTCTTTTTTATTAGCTGCACACTAGTTCATTATATATTCATTGACATGATAGTATTAGAGACTATGGGTGGTCACCTATTTAGTTTTACATGCAACATATTAGGGATTCCATTTGGTGCCTAGATATACTTCTTGGATGTGGGTAGGGATAAATTTAATCACCCAACTATAGACACTTAATATTCTATACTAGTATGGAGTATGGAAGAAAGGGATCGAGCTAGTGCTCATGATGCTATTGGAGTTCATAATTTTCTCTTTTTGTAAATATCTATAAAAATTTTAATATTTATACCTACATACTATTCCTTTACTCCTAATTTTTAATATCATCATTTTGTATATGACACAGTCTACTATCATTTTGATTATATTATTATATCTAGATGATTTAGTTCTTCCACTAATGTTCATTATATTACTTTAGATGATTTTTTTCTTGACTGTTATGCTCCACTATAATAATGATGGTGTATTATCCCCCACACCCAATCATAAACCATCTCATGGAGTCAATAGCCTTTGGCATATGGAGATACGTGCTTAAAAACTTGTTGCCAACCAGGTTCAGTTACTCATTAGTGAACCAGATCCCAATCGTCAAAATTATATAGGATAATGGAGGGGGGATCAACATTATTTCATTCATCATACCATTATCATCCTTTTTAGAGCCTTTTTGTTTGAATAATGGGGTGAAAATATTCAAAAGTAACTATATTTTACAAAAAAAACTCAACACCCTTTACTTAGAAAATATGCTCACCTCATATCAATTTCTTCACCCATTCGAAATCCTTGTATCCACCAAAACTCTACCCTAGTCTCTTCTAACCCCCCCCCAAACCATTGAATCCTTGGTATTTATAAAAATCAATGATAATGATCCTTTATGTGTTTCCCAAATTTGAAATTCCAAGGGAGAGGTAATACTCTCAAACCAAACAATTTAGTTCTTTTATTCTTCTATAACCCTAAAATAAACTCTAACCATGAAGGTATGATAACAATATAATTTTCAACATGATTAAGTATTATTATATTAATGAAATATCCATTTTATACCTTCCTAAAAAATCATTAATAAATGGAAAACATCATCATGTTTATATGCAGACTACCAACCCTATGATAGACGTGTTAAATTTTCCATCACCGCCTTAAATAAAAGAATTCAAAAGATTAATTAAATAATTAATATGATATTTTTGAAATAATTAATACTCTATAAGAATATAAATTTACATTTTATATGTGTGATAGACAATAAATTTTCTTAGTAAAATTAACCACCTTACGTGGACTTATAAAGGTTCCTTTCTTAATTTGGGACTATTTTTGGGATAACCATTGAAAATATAGAATTATTGTTCTAATGGGATAATAAAGTAAACAAACATCAACAATTATATATATCATGAAGTCATTTTATAACATTATTGACCATGGTCTCCAAATTTTATGTGTTATGAATAAATTAACCGAATAACCTTGAGTAACCGATATATGTAGAACCTATATTAAAAATAAATTAAAAAAAAAGACAATAAATGGAACATAGGAGGTTAAATATAAATTTAAAATGTTATTGGGTATAAATCACAAAATATAATAAGTGAAACATAGAAAATAAAATAAAAATTAACAATTTTGTTGGATATATATTTAATTAAGGTACCTATCATAATTTGGGACTATTTTCTGGACAACCATTGATGCTATAGAAGTATTTTTCTAATTGATTAATAAATTAAATAAACCTAAAAAGTTATATATGTAATTAATTAATTTTATAGCACCATTGTCCATGGACAACAAATAAAAATTGTAATGAAGAAGTTAACTAAACAACCACGAGTAACCATCATAAGTAGAAAATAAATATAAAATAAAAAAAAGATAAAAATGGAATTTATAAAATTACAAAAAAATGATAATGTTATTAGGTATATAATTAATTATTTTGATTTAATTTTTTAGGAATTCATGAAAATTTAAATAGAACATTCAGACATGAGGTAGGGGTTTTTCGTTTCAAATTCCTCTCTTTGAGACTTGTTTTGAAGCATGCACCAAATTTACATTATATGGTTTGTATGATACCAATTTGAAATGAAATATCATGAAATTATTTTTATTTTCATAGTATTTTAAGATCAATTTGGATCCATTTATTACAATAGGTGTTTATTGAATTGCTACCCAAATTATAAATGGATTTCTTCATCCCAATTTGCATTCTTTGGGTCTCATGTTATATCCACCGACAATTTTCTTCTTTCTACTGAATGCATTTACATGGAAGACTTTATAACATATTCTCCATGAATTTTAGGGAAGTTAAAAACCAATATTTTAATCATTATCTCATATTATTTTGAATAAATTGTCACCAAACACGTTCTAAAAATCAATCATTTCCATGATGTAAAACCAACTTATATTTTCATAAGGTAAATGTGTATGTGGCTTCCTATATAATACATACCTATATAGATATTGGAATGTGTATGGAACTATAGTTCATATTAAACAAGTTGTAATCAACCCCAAAAGGTCGGTTGAGCATTGAGTCAATCATCACTCTAATGCATGATTAATGGGACCAAGACCACACACCTGGATAGACACTCTAGTGGGATACGATATCAAATATTTATGCGCCCTTTATGACCTAGGATGAATCATTTTTAATAAAACTTACTTGGCCTCAGAAAAATTTAAACTATTTAACCCAATTACTATCTTTGATGAATAAACCAATACATGGAAGTACCATCAGCACAATATTTCATTGATATTGGTTCTTCCAATTATGTTGATGACACCCCATAGATTATTTGTGGATTATGAGAGGTTATTATAAACATCCACATTACTCCTCGGAATAGTGAAGTTTTTGTTTTCTATATTTTTAATTATAAAAACATCTATGATATTATATATACAATTGTTCCAAGGTAATGGTATAAAATTTCATGCTTTCTATTATGATGAATGCATTGGACATAATCAGGTGATGGGTGGGGCTTGGAATTTTATAGCCCCTCGATGCATTGACAAGTCTCATGAGACAAAAAAATTGGTTTTTGGTATATACCTCTCCCCATATTAGTATAGTGTCTTTTAATTAGGCCCTGATAACATGTTTTGATGTCTGGAATTATGAATTCAAATCGTATAAGATCAATGATTATTGTTATCTATGTTTTCATTGATTGTTATGGATATAACATGTCCTATATTCAGATGATTATGGGCTCATATCTTTTATTTACTTTTTAATTATCATCCTTGACATATTTTTATTATGATATCTCCTTCAATATGTTACTCCTTTCAAAGTATTTTTTCTCACCCTTTTTTGTTTTCATTCCCCCACGAATCCTAGAGTATAACCATCTATAACCTTAAACTATATGATAGAAGGGATAATAATGTTCTTACAATGTTATAATAAAGTATCATATGTTTCCAAATGTAATGTATGTATTTATATAGTATTTCAAGGCTATTAAGCTATTAGCTTCTGTGATGGTGGTGGCCCCTACGCTTGTCCCTTCCCCTGCTATAGGGGAGGGACCCTCGACTTCTATTAAAGGAGCAGCTTATACCTTTTCACCCTTCTCAGATCAAAATTTACTCCCTCCTTTCCCCCAAGTTCCGCTCAGTCCGAAGGTTCCAGATCTATTGGATGTATTCCTTAATCTCCCATTATCATCTGCAGAGTTCTGAGAATCCTCAAATCTCTTGAATCATACCCAAATTTATAGTTTTAAACAATGATTTGCTTCCATCGATTCATTTGAGAAGAACATTTTCGGAGCACTGGGTCTAAAGGAGAGGGCAATAGTGGGTCTTCTGGACCGTAGGGACATGATGGTTTTCTTCTCTTTATTGGCTGATCTGTTCAAAGCCTGGTCATGTGCTCCTTGCAGTGTCAATGGATTCAGTTTTTATCTCTTCTGATTGTCCTTCAACTGGCATATGAAATGCGATCCTCCTACAATTGTGACATGGTTATGTTTTCCCAATATTCCCCTACCATTTCAAAATCCTTCATTTGTGTGTATGTTAAGAAATCTAATTGGTAGATATATGTGCTCAGACTATCGCATTGAGGCATTGTGCCACCCGATCAATCCTCGTGTTTGTGTGGAAATGGATTTGTCCAAAGCTCAGATCATATTTTGGTGGATAACTGTGGGAGAGAAATATCATTTCAAACAATGGTTAGTTTAAAAAATCTAGACTAACTACAATTGTGGATGCATGAGGCTGGTACATTCACTGGACGGCTGTCTGAGGGGGTCTCGGCTGCCTGTGCGGAGGAGGGGCAAGGGTTACAACAAGGAACCTAAAGGACAAATGGAGCATATTCTTATGGGTCTGGGAGCTATTGCGGGTGGTGAGGAAGTGTGAACTGTGCCTATAGAGTCAGGTTCGGGCAGCAGTTACTGAGTTCATAAGACTTCGGTGGCTCAGATCCACCCTATGGTCTCTTAGGTCTTTAGCAGATTAAGGATGGACTTGGCAGGACCCTCCTCCTACAGTTAGTTGATTTTTAGTGCAATGGAAGACAAAATGACCCATCAATATGTGACAAGTGTGGAAAATCAGATATGTGTGAGTAATGATGTGGGGGTGCAGTTGGTGAATCACATGGATGAGGGTCCTATAGAGGCTCTTCCGGGGTTAGGGGGAACCATCACAACAGAGGCCCCAAGGATTCCTTGCTATGAAGAGGTGGCTCAGGCCGGTAAGGGATCTAAGGAAATAGCCAATAGGGGACACAACCTTTTTTTATAGGAAGTACCAGGTGGATTGGGGGAGTGGGTGAAGGGTGGGGGAAGAGTAAGGCTGAGCTTGACCCTATCCAGGATTAACACCAGTAATCGTTTTGAGGGTTTGGGATCTGACATTGTAGACCCGGTGACAAATGGGGCTGAATACCCTTTAGGGATGGATTCTGGGGGTGGGGAGAGTGGTGAATCACTCTTGGAGGATAGTGAAAATGAAGGGTCCAGAAGGGGGCTTCACAGCCCAAGGAATGTTAAGGGATAGAAAGAAAATAGGGACCTGAGTAGTTGCATCATGCGCCAGAGGAGTAAATCAAAAGGCTGAAAGGACTACTCATACCTCCCAAGGCCTATGGAGACAAGATTAGCTATAAATGGTGGGAACATGTTAATGTAAAAGAAGGAAACAAAAAAATATCTGGAAAAGGTGGTTAGCTTGATCTTGGGGAGTGGAAGTGGTATGGATAAACCTATGTCTAAGGAGAAGTACATGGAGAAGAAGTCTATCATGTCTTGGATCTATATCGATGGACCTCGCCCTCAGGGGATGCCGGTTAAGGAGGTTGAAGTGGGTGATCCAATGGGAACCACGGAGGGCTCGCTGCAGGCAGTTATAGAGTAGGATCCAGGCGACCTTCTTATGAACTCCGAGGAAGAAATGATAGAGAAGTTTCTGATCTTTAATGCTTCAAAAGAGAACGCAGTAAGGACGACTGGTGAACCATTCCAAGTGTGACTTAACAATGAGAAGGAAGAATGGATCACCGAACAACATCTCATCATGACTAGAGGATTCAACACCAAAAAAATAATGGTGGAACAGTTCGTTCATATGTGGGAAAATATGGCCTATCATTTTGAATAAAGTATCAGAGTCGATCCCGATAAAAAGGTAACTAAACTCTCCTAGAAATTATATAGGGAGGACACATAAAATATGTTGAAGTTAGACCTATATGATTCTTCCACCTGTAATATGGTGTGATGTTCTTGTTTGTACTGGTTAGTTGTACAGTTTCTCTATAGAAGTGTTCTCTATAATAAAAATGATAATTTGGAGGAGGAGCTACTGTGATAACTCTGGTATTTTGTAAAAATAATATAATATAACTCTAAACATTTGGTATCTGGAGTCTGTATTATTACATTTAGTATGGATGAAATTGATAAAAAAATTGTTTCAGTTGAGTAATTCATTATATATATTAAATAGTGAACCAATATCATGGTATTATAGGATTGATCAATACATGAAAAATCACAGATTCTAATGAGTGGTAAGTTGATCGCAATCTCTACATTAGGAAATAAAAAGTTCAAATGATTTTGGTCCTCATATATATATATATGAAATAATTTTTAGAGGATTATATGATTTATAATAAATTTTCTTTAGGACGATATGAGGTTTAAGATTATGATTTCCATTATTGGTGAGTTTACCATGTTCTATAGTATATAGATAACTTAAGGAAGATATGATTTGTCTATTTACTTATCAAAATATTCCAGAGAGGTGCTCAAGTTGTTTGGAATGGATGATTATATACTAATGAAAATTATGGTTGCTATCTGGGTGAAATTTTCTAGAGATGATGGAGGCGAAGTGGTCAATATCCTAGAATATGGGAAAATAATTTTAAACATATTATACATAATAGAAACACATCCAAATATAGTTTTTTTCACATAACAAGTTTCATGATACCAAATATTTCCCAAAGAATACTATAACATAATATTTAATAAGACACGTTAATACATAAAAAATCATGTGTATTTTTTTCTATCTATCATAAAACATCACAATAGATGTAATTGAGCCTCACTGATGTACATTGGGTTGGTTCAATAGAATATAATAATTTAAATTTAGGGTGTTATTTTTATCTGGTTGGTTTCTTCATTTCATGGTTGAGTAAAATAAATTATTTAATTTATTTTTTAACATTATTAAATTTTAGATACTCAATAATATACTCAATTAATCTTGATGAAACAATAATATGTGGATGTTTTCAATGATGTGAACTGTAATATTGTTACTATGCGTGATAAATAATGTACAATTAATATTAAAAAAATATCATATATCATTCAAGGGACAAAAAATCTATATAAATTAACACTTCATTAGAGATATAGTTGATCTAGGTACTGTGAAATTACAGCATGTTTCAGCACAAAATCAAGTAACAGATATGGTGAAAAAAGGACAGAAAAAATAAGTTTTTACAAGGTTTCAATTGGTTTCAAGATTACAATAGAATACTTATAACATAATAAATTAGACAAGGGATCCCAAAACCCCATAGGATTTTTGATTTAAATAAATGTCTGACTTACCACGTGACTTAAATATTTAGATTTCAAAATCTTATTTGTGGATTTCTAGAGAAATAGTATTTGGGTTCATTAAGAATTGAGGGATGTTTTTTATAAATTACTTTAGAGAGGATTGAATCTATTTTCTTGGGAGAAGAATTATTTGAAATCATAGGTATTTGGAGTGTTATATGTTTTTTTACAAAGGGGGGTTAATTTCATTTCAGTGTAGTTGAATAGTGGGTGTGTTTTTTAATGTTAAATCTAGGGTAGAATTTTTTGGGGTGGGGATGAAGAGAATTAAGACTAATAAAGTGTTTTCATGAGGATATTTTTATTTATCTCTTTCTTTTCACACCAATATTGACTCAAGGTTGCTTATGGTTTATTTTTAGTAAATCATAGATACACTCCATAGATAAAATTTCTTCATATTGAAGGTATGGTTATTTTATAGTCTTTGAATGATGTTATGATAAATATATTTTGAATATTTACATAAACCCCAAGGGGAACATTTTCAGAAAAATTATACAATGAGTTTCTTTTATGTTGCGTTAATTGGCATTAAAGTGGAATAAATCTTCAGGGGAGTTTTTTAATTCAAGAGGAATTTTTATCTTGAAGTTTTTATAACTCTTGGAGTTTTTCTACATTAATTTTAGAAAATTAGTATTTATGATATTCTATTTTAATTTCTTAAATTCCTTGTTACATAATATATTTAACGTTCTCTAAAATTGGAAAAATAAGCCTCCTCAGGGTGATATATAATGTATCTCTTCAATACATATAATATTTTGTTTGAAAGGAAACGGGATAAGTATTAACATTATCTTGAATATGTAAGATAATTTTGAAATTTTAGATTTTTAAAATTAAAGAATATATCGATGGTAAAATTTATGTAATATATTTTCCTCTATGTTCTCTAAAATTCTTACAGAGTCATGAAATTTGAACTATATATTCCCTACATAGGTTTTTTATTGTTGAAAAGCATACTAAAATTCATAAAATATTGATATATTATCTAATAGATAAAATATTTTACAAATTTTATAGGTACTTTTTTAATTATAGTGAATTCCATACATAAAAATAATTTTTTGAGTGATGAAAAATATATTTTTGGAGGAATAAATATAAAAGAAATTGAAAAATCAGTTTTGATTGATATGTAACAAGTTGGAGTTGTGAATTTTTATTATTGGAAGAAATAAAAATTGAAAAAGTCATTAATTTCTCTATGTATATAATAATTTTGTTGAGTTTCAAAAGATATTTCTAGGGAAAATGCTAAACTTTTGAAAACGTATTACATATGTTGGATAGTTTAGTGATTACAATGTTTTCTATGGCACGTAGGATTTTTCATAATCATATATATGTTTTTTTGTGGAGTTTTGTAAGGTTTTTTACTTCATATATTTATGACATGTTGGGCCTATAACAGTTTATGAGATTTTTTATTAATCACTAAAATGTGAATAAGGGATTGAATGTTCGAGGTGGAGGGGATCACTCAAAAATTAAAAGGGGTTATTTCTTTTTTATCCCTTATTTTAAATTCAATATTGGTGCTCATTTTATTTATATACGTTTCTAAAAGCTATATTCCATGATTTGGAATTCCACAATGTCTAGGTTTAGTAAAATATTTGGTTTTCAATTTGAGTATATTTATTTTACAAATATTAGGGAGTAAATTATTTCTAAAATAATTATAAAAATGAATAGGTTTAAAAAGATAGATAAAATCACATTAAATTTATAAGTTTCCAATTTCAAATATAAAAATACTTATTATGTGATTTTTAAAAGAATAATATATTAAAAATATAAATAATAAAATAGAATATTATAGAGAATCTCTAGAGACAGAAAAATAAGATTGATATTCTCTCTATTTGATGAAAATAATAGAGGAGAAAGAACATTATAGATATTATTTTTTCCAATAATGAGGTATTATAATTCCTGAATCATTCCATAATGTATAAGAATAATGAGGGATTCTAGGAGGTTCCATCATTAAAAATTTAAGGAAGTTATATCGAGTGTTACACTATATCTAGTGTATTTTATATTTTTTGATCATGGGGGAATAATACAATTACAAGAGGATCAATGGATTCCATATTAAAATAAGTGTTGTGCATTCTTTATTTATTTGTGAAGATGGTAAACCTCCAGGGTCAGGGTGGATTCTTCATATTGTAAAGAAGAAGCAATGGGATTATTATTTCAGGTTTATATTCGCCTTACCTTTCCATACTCCTTGTATTAGTGTAGTTTGGGAAAACCATGTAAAGTATACTTATATATATCATTTACTAGATTATTATTACATATCCACAATGAAAAATATGTAAATGTTCCAATTTACTATGGGAAAAGATCTTTGAAAAGTGTTTATTAAAAATAAATGTACCCTTATTCTCTTCCTCTTAGGGTATTAATCTTTTTTGTTACCAACACATAGTGACTTTGATGACCATATTCTATTATATTTTGAGTGTTCATAAATCATCCCACGACAATAACCACACATACCTTCACATATCAATTCTTTGAATTTTCTAATCAAACAACCAACCTATATTTTTCTGAGAGATTATTTCTTCATTTAATATGGTACATTATGATCAACGTAATCTCTTATTCACTACATAGAGAGTGTCTTTCCAATTTTTAATCTCTTCACGATGAATTAATAAGGAATAACATTTAGTAAAAAATAAAAACAAAACTAAAACCACTTTTAGTGAAACATTTGCACCCAAGGAATTACCTCTATATTGATAAAAAATCGAATATGAAACCTATGGTTGTATGAAAAGTATGGTAGAAATGGATTTGTTTAGTAAAAAGTGTAATATTCTATAAATTTTGGTTCGACCTTTGAGTAAAGAGATCATAAAATAATTAGGTATATTAAACTATAATGTGTATCGATATCAGAGAATTTTAGGATAATTGACCGATGAGATTTATAAGAGCATTTTATTTTAGAACTATGACTTTCAATTCACCATTGGCTGACTAAAATTACATAGTAATTTAGAAGGACACATTGTCTTTATTTATGTCCTTTTTAATTATAAATTTATCCACCCACATATTATCATTTCACCTTCCTTTGACTATGGATGACTCTATAAGGTTTCTAGGTTATTCTAGATGAGCTTGAGTCACCAACTTTGATTAAATATTTTGTTCTTACCTTCTAAAGATTATATCAAAGTGGTCCCTTCTGTGTGCATTTTCTATTAAAAGAACATTAATTCTTTGGCAATGAATTTTAGAAATCAATTTATGGTAGGTGATTCTATAATTATCACTTATTATTTGGATATTATATGATTATAGATTCATTATTTTTTATTATGAATTTTCTTTACAATCATACCATAGATCTATTAACATATTTTTGAGTTTTACTAAATTTATATAATTCTAATTATATTCTACTGTGTTATCCAATATGTGATTTTTTGATGTTCTAGTTATATCTTCTAGGATGTTTTGAATTGTTTAAGATAAATTGGGTATTCATTGATTCTGGTTGTGTCCATTCCAAAAATTTAGAGTGTTTATAAATCCTTCTTTGTTTAGTATCTCATTGATATTATTCAATCACCATGGGAGTGGGTAAACATTTACAGGTTACTTATTCAAAGTAAACAATGAGGTGGCAATTCAATGGGTAGATATTCTATAAAATAGGGTTTGTCTATTATACAGGTTGAGTGGAATTGGATGTAGGATTATATTGATGTATGTATATTTTTCCTTTCTTTGATTTATGATTCTATTGTTATTATATACGTCTATTCAATTATTTATAATGTTATTAAATAATTTTTATGGTAGTGTTGTAAAATTTGTAATAAAACAGATGAGGATAAAGTTGTAATAAGGTTTTCAATTTTGATTTGTATTATTTAATGTGAATATGATAAAGTGAAATTATGAATTAATATATTTTACTATTTCATTTGAATATGTTATTTAAAAATTTATGTAGATGTATTCGAAAAGTGGTTATGTGTTAGTACAGTAGAAGTGAGAAGGATTTGGTGTTATATAAGTGGTTATTTGACAAATATATAAAGTGGAAACTTGTAATGTGGTGATAAATTATGGTAAGAAGAAGTGGTGGTTGATAGTAGTGTTTAATTACTACTTTCCCTTGCTCCAGATTTAGTGAGGATCCACCTTCTTAAGGATCACTACCCAAGTGAAATGAACCTGAACCTAACTATAAGGTAACCATGGTGTTGGATTTGAGCCTGTATTTTATTTTTTATTTATATTTTTATATTTATTTGTAATTGATATGGATTAGATCAGAGTAAGATCCAACTGGTTAAACAAAAATTCACCCCCTATATTCATTTTTCCTTTATTTTTATAGGATGATGCATTGGAGGTTGGGAGATTGTGATTATAATGATGGAGTGGATTTTTGGGATTCTCATGTTTTTAATAAGAATAATGTTCAAATTATGATTTATATTGAAATCATATTGATGTATTTATTATTGGGGAATGCTAAATGATGCACTTTTGGTGTTTTTTGGTGGAATTATCTTTACATTCTTAGGTTTTAAACAGATAATTACTCTTATATCATTAGTTTAAACAATTTCTATTAGTCACAAACATGAGGCTTATTATAGGAAATCCTTAAAACTCACCCTCAATATCATTATTGACTTGGTTGGGGCTCTGACAGTGTAAGGTCATGGTAAAGTGGAATCCAAGATAGTGTTTCAATTAGGATGGATATTAGAGTAGTCACTAGTCATTATTATATTGTGAGGTGGTTAAGAAACTAATGTAGAAGTGAATAAACCTCATTTCCAGTATTATATTAAATTCCAAAGAAACATAATGGGTATCAATGAAAATCCCGGTTTCCTCCAAGTGATACATTTGTATTTGTATTTGAAAATTGATAATCTAAATTCAATTAATTGTTTAGTTATAAATATATTAGATGTAAATTATTTTCATCTATGTACGAATATAGTGATTCTTTATCTTCTTTATCTTGTCCTAAAATTCATTAATGCTTCTATATTGGGTTTTATAACAATAGAGAGTGATTATCCCATGAAATTTTCTAATTAAATAAATTTGGGGGTTTATGAAAAATATCTTAATGAAATGTTTATGCCCCTATATTTAAAAAAAATTCAATGGTGAAGGAACTCAAAACTACAAAAGAAATATGGGATAAAATATAAAATATATTTGAATGAAGTTTCAAAGTGAAACAAACTAAGATGTAAATTTAGAGATAAAATTTTAAAGGCTTAAAAATGGAATATGTTGAGACTATTGAGGATTATTTCATAGTGGTAATAGAAATTTTAATAGATATGAATGGTTTTTGAGAAACATTAGAATAATTGGCTCGTGTCAAGAATCTAATGAGAAATTCCTCTAACAGATTTGATGCAAAGGTGTCTTTTTTAGAAGATAGAGATCCTTGGACTATTTATGAGCTGTGTAATTTTATTTTTACAAATGAAATGATAAATTGTACAATTTTTTAGAATAATATATGAGAGGAAAAGGATTTGTTTTAATATATGTATAATCTCAATCATAAAGAGAGGAAAAATGATTTATCCTCAGAATCTGAAAGGAATGGAGAATATGAGAGAATAATTTCCTTCCCCTTAACGAATTATAGAATATGGAGGGGAAAGTGTAAGGGAATTATGACATTGAAATGTTAAAAATTTTCTATAATTGAGAACATTGTAATAAATTTTCCAAACGGGAAAGATGGTGTGTATGAATATGATGAGTAGTAAGATAGAATGGAAAACAATAAATGGTCCAAGAGATTCAATGATGCCAGAATTCCTATTGAGAGAAAAAAGTTGTTAAAAATAAGAGATAGAATAATAATGTAATGAAAGTAAGACTATGAATACTATAGTTTATGTAGTCAATTTTTATAAGACCTTTCCAAAAGGTCTTGAAATTTAATGGGATATGTTTAAAAACATTAATTTATTTCATGTAATAATAAATAAGATGAAGATACATATAATGAAAATATATTGAATGTTGATCTTGAATTATTCTGTGATAAAAACTCTAAACTCAAGAGAATAGATAAATTTCTAAAGGAAGATATAAAATAATTAAAGGTAAGTAAATATGAATGTAATAATAAAGATAAGGTCATATTATTGAATTGAAATTTCTCAAAGTAAGATTTATTAAACATGATATAATTTTGAAACATTTTTTAAGATAAACATATTGATAAGGAAGTAGAATAAATAAAGAAATAATAAATTCACATTCAATCGAAAATGATCATAAATAAGACGATAAATTACTATAATAAAGTTTTTTATTGGTGGGCTGAGTCATCAAAGAAAAATTTATGAATTGTTTCTCAAAACATTATGTGGAACATGAAACTATGAATCATAATAATTTTAAATATGTTTTGGATTACATTTTATGTTCTAAATGATAATATAGGGAGGTTTGGAAAAATAAAAACCATTATTATTCCAAATCAGTATCAGTGGATGTGGGAGAAATATCAAGAATGGAAATTTATTCAAGGAAAAAGAAAAAGGAATCATGGAATATATCTAGAAAATTAAAATAAGTTTAGAGATAGTTTCATCAGTTTCATCAAGGAACATCTTTAGTGGATATTAATGGTGTTATAGAGTTTATGGATAGACATACTATATTTTTTGATTTAATATGTGATTTTTTTGCAGTCATAGGAGGAATTAAGTGATGGGGAGAATATTTATGAAAATTAGTAACAATTATGAGAAGAATAACCATACAAAAAAATATATATCTAGACTACCAAATCAGAATAGTTTTAATTTCCTGGATGAAATTTATAGAATCTGTGACAAAAAAATTCATTAAGTTAATGAATTAATTATAGAAACTTCCTGATAGTCTCGTCAAATATTTGGAGATGAGATGGTTTAGAGAAGAGAAAACATAGATAATTAACTTCTTGGTGAAGCAACTCTTAATGAAAAAAGAAAATCAAGCCATAGATACTCAATGGAGAGTTTCCATATCATGTGTACACACAAATATTTAGTATCTCAAAACAAATGATGGATTTGAAATTACATTTGGGAATGAAAAATCATTATAGATCAATATAATTTGGATATCTGAGATTGATAATCAGAACATGAATTCTAAAAATATCATATTTATTAAAGGTATCAAAAATAATATTTTAAGAATTTTTCAACTATATAATTATTGAAATGATGTTAATTCTAGAACAAACTCTTTCAACTTCAAGTTATTAAAGGATCAATGAGTTCAAAATGGTAGAATGAACTGATGAAAACTTATTTTAAATTTGAAATTTAGGTGATAATTGTTATCAAATATAAATATATATGAATAATTTACGATATAAACATCTTGGATTTCTTTTTCAATATATTTTGAGAAAAATTTCTGTGGCTGATGTTGTATGACATTTATCTATCTCGAAAGGAAAAGTAATGATATTTTGAAACCTACAAAGATGTGATATGAAAGGTAAATGTTATTAGATAGTGGATATTCAATCCATAAGGCTAATTGAATTGATTCATTCAGATTTATATATGGAAAGGAGGAATTTGTCTTTTAAATGTTATCTTTAATTCCTCAAATTCATTGATAATTTTATAAGAATAAAAAATTTTATGTTTATAAAGAACCAATCTTAAGTAGTGGAGATGATAAAGATCTTCCAAAGAGATGTTTTGAAATATCTAGGGGTTTATATCAAGAAGGTAAAAATTAATAATGGAAGACATTAAACTAGAAATTCATTTTAATCATAAAATTTCATGTATGGGATCA
Organism: Viscum album; assembly: GCA_963277665.1. Lineage (NCBI taxonomy): Eukaryota > Viridiplantae > Streptophyta > Magnoliopsida > Santalales > Viscaceae > Viscum > Viscum album. The sequence goes on from OY728119.1 coordinate 2,131,350,059, forward strand.
TGCATCTGTATGGTGCTCTATATACACCGTAGAAAAATGGAGTTATATAGAGGAAAATTTGATCTTTTTTTGCAATGGGATAAAAATACAAGAAGAATTTGACATCTAGAAGATCTTCATATAAAAAGATCTCTGTGTAGTTTGGAAAATTCAAAATTAGTTATTTTTGAGACCTGAATCTAGCATGTGTTAATATAATTTTTTATAAAAATAATCCTATAGAAAATTATTTGAACATATTTGATAGTCCATGTTTTTGGAAGATAAAAATAATTACGTCTTGAAAACATTAATTTGAATAATATAGAGGGTGCCTTATTGGGATATTTATCTAAGTTTAAAGGATACAATTTCCTGAATAAAATATTGTACAAGTTAGTGGTATATTATGATGTGATGGTCATTGAAAATGAACCCTATTTTGGTGTGGAAAATGAATATTGTTTTAAAAATATATTAGTGTAAAACATGTATATTTATATAAAAATATGTGGAGAAAAATATAGAAATAAATAGGATATTTATAATATTGATTATGATAAAACTTGTAGAGACGAAACTACTACTGAAGGGGGTAACATTAATCAACAAATGCTCAAGAATTATTGGGATCTATAAAATATAATTAAAAATAATAATTCTCTCGTTTAGACAAGAAAATGGTTGACACTTGATAGCTAAGTAGCAAAAATTTATAAAATTGACCTGCAATAAGTAACTGAGGATATTAAGGTAAAAAATGATAGATGTAATGAAAAATAAGCTATATTAGATTGAGAACGATTCCACTAGAAATATTTTTCCCGGATTGAAGGTGGAAAATTTCAGTAGAACTCAGTGGGATTTTATAAATTAGATCAATGTCCAAGGTGAGGTATCATGTAAAAAAATAGGTTAGTATGAAAAGGCTACTCTCAGGTTGATTGAGTTAGTTTTGAAGATAAATTTTCTTCTGCTGAAATAGTTGAATATAAAAGGAAAGACCTAGCTATTACATCTCATAATGATTACAAAAATAATTAGATGGATGTGAAGTCTTGTTTAATGAATGAAGAACATGCAGAATAAGTATATAATAAAAATTATGATATTTTTGTTAGTTATAGTAATAAAACTATGATGTGTAAGCTGAATAAGAAAATATGTATTCAAAAATATGACCGTAGATCTAGGTATTCCAAATTGGATAGCTTCCCAAGAGACATGAAATTTGGTAAATGAAAATTTTATGTTAATATTTATTAAAAAGAATGACTAAAGGTCCTATTAATATCTTTATTCATGCTGATGAAATACTTTTTTATTGATAATTATGTATTTATATGAAGAGTTAGCAAGGAATGTTAAAATACATTTTTAAATTTAAATTCATGGTCAGATGAGTTTATTATTGGTATTATAATTTGTGAAAATAAATATTTTAACTTTTTATCATAATAAAAATGTGCCATGAAATAATTAAATAATTTTAGCCTGAAATATTACAATGTGTTATCCACATCCATGAAATTCCATGTAAATTTGAGCAAGGATGATGTGTCAAATGTTTATATTAAAGGTATTTCAAGTATTTTATTTTATGTTTTATTTATCTCATTTCATCTAGGCCTTAAATTTTTTATTCAATGAACTTATGATCTAGGTGTTAAAGTGATCCAAAATAATAACACATACTGGATATCAAGAGACTCTTTAGAAATATTAAAGGGACTTTGATCTTTGGTATACTATATAATGGTTGTGGGAAGATGAATCTATTTTGCTACTACATATTGAGATAGATATTACAATGACTGAAAATCAATATCAAGTGGTAAATTATATTTGGTTGAAATCTGTGGGATATGGAATTACAAGTATTAAAAAATTGTGAGTTTGAGCATTACTATGGTTGAGTATATAGAAACTACACATTATTGTACCCAAATGTACTTTATTAGAGATAATTAGAAGGCATCAATGTAAGAATTAAGAATCCATTGCTAATTCTATGTGATAGTCAAAGTAAAATTGATGTATACATGAATCTAATATGACAATCTATATTTAAACACATTAACATTAGATAGTATTTTATATGATAGAGGGTTTCTAATGAAGATATTTTCCATGAAATAATATATACATGGGATTAAATTATTGATATCATTACCAAGGTCATGTATAACTAAAAAATTTAAGGTTTGAGGATAAACATGCATGTTCATCCCTTAATATTCACTTACGTAATTTTAAGTTACCCCCAATCCCTTTGGTTTATATCATTAGAGGGTTATAAAGGTACACTACCCTTGTATATTAATATTTTAAATCTAAATATAGTATTATTGAAAAAAGGTGGTGAGTATATGGATTGATAGAGGAACATCAAAATAACATGAACATAATTTTATTATAAATGATGGACAAAAATATCTTAAAAACAATTCTTGATCTTGTAGTGTGGTTTCAAGAAATTTCTCAGTGATAAATATCATGATTTAATGATATTTAAGTTCAGTTATTAGGGTTCGCAAATAAATCTTACTGGGGGGACCAAAGAACCCATGGAATTGTTGTAAGTGAATTATATTTTTTTTCAATAATGAGAAATATAATTGGAATTTATTGATATTTTTTATTGAGATGATCAGAAGTGAGGGAGAATATTTGATAATGTTTAAATAAGTTCAAAGTTGATTTCTCAAAATATAGAAGTTGTATATTTTGGAGAAATTGGAAATGGAAAAAACCATATGTATGGGTTCTATTTCCAAATATGTAATGCTTATATCAATCACTAAATAAAGGTAACTCTATACTCTAAAGAATATATGAGGGTGGCCCATACTATATAGACTAGAATCTGGTAAAGTGTTTGATGTTGGGATGATACATAAGCGTCACTCCAAGATTCTACGACATTCGTAAGAGGAAATATAAAATTACATTGGATATGAAATGGTTTCTCATACCATTAAATAAAAAAATTGGTAAATTATTATACGTACTTATATATTTTATTAAATTACATGTAAAGATTAATACATAAGGGTTCCTAGAGAAAAGTTAAAGGTCAATACATAAAGGATTCTCAATAGAAATTTGACAAAGTATTATATCCTCACTATAATATATAAGTGTTAATAAGGGGATATGTTCAAGTGATTAGTTAGGAAAATAAAATTTATCGGATAAAATATCTTCATGTTTCACTAAATGATATGACCATAAATTGATATTATATAATTATGAAAGAATATATTAATGTTGAGATACTCTTCATTGATTAAAATATCACCACGATAGTAGTTTAACCATAATTATTGATGAGTCAAAAATAGAAATGACTGAAAGGATTATTTAACAATTATTCACTGATTTTCAAATATGGATATGAGAGGTTCATTAATGGTGATTTAAGATAGAGTAGAAACCAAAATATTCTCTTAACTGTTTGAATTGGGAAATTGGGGAGATTAAAAATATACTAGATTATTCATTTATTTCATTTAATAATTCAATTTACATCACTACCTATAAAACTGGTAGCAATTACTGGATGTTTGTTTCTATTGAAAAATTGTTATTTGGGCTTGATATCTTATTATTATGATACTAGAAGTTTAAATTTAAGAAAAAATAAAAAATATATATATAATTTAGGATAGTTTGAGATGATAATAATGATGTTTTGGTTCTAGAAAATGTAATCAAATCGAACTATCCCAGAACTAGAACAAATTTCATAAGAGATCTTATATATTAAGTATAGTCCTGGGGAAATTTTTTTGCATCATCCTAAGTAGAATTATGTGTCAAAGTGAGTTTAAGAAACATTGATAAATCTCCATATATACATTCTAGACAAATATAATGTATTATATTGGGTTTTAGAGTTAATATTACATTTTTTGAAAAACCTTACATATTATGAAGAGGAAACCTTATATAAGGGTTTTCCTTTTCTATATTTTCCAAAAATTGGAGACTTCCAATACTTTAACAAATCAACCCAGGAATTATTCAATGTTTCTAAAGTTTCTCTAGACACTCCATGTTGTATAAAAATAGTAGAAACAATTCTCAATGTCTTCAATTGATATTTATATATGGTTTTAAAAAATATAACATAATAAAAATGATTCAATGGTATCTTTACATTGAATTAAAAAATAAATGATATCACAATTTTACAATGGGATATTTGCTAGAGAATTTGACTAAGGATGTTGGAAAAAAATACATGATTGAAATAATGGACCTTTAATAATCTACTAATAATATTTATGGGAATGTGTACTGATTTTTTCATAGATAGATAAGTGTTCTACTTGAAACATCTTGGTTTTCTTTCTTAACATATTTGTTTAGATGATATGATTATGCTATTATAAATAGGTATGATGTTAAATTACTAATTTTTATTTATTAATGTATCGATAATAGTTATTTTGGTATACCAATATTTCTAATGTGTTTATATTATTTGAAGTAAAGTTAAAATGGTGTTAATGTTAGACTATAATAGAAAATGGTTCCCATTAAAATTAAATGATTAATGATTAATTAAATCCTTGTGGTTAAACATATTTAAAGAAATTTAAAGAGAATAAACATAGAAGATTTTTTAAAAATATATAACAATGTGCATACATTGGTGTGTTATATATTGATTAATGATATATTGGTATGTTAAAATAAATTTAAACTTAAGAAAATTTATTTTTTAAGATATTATTATTAAGTAAAATTTCAGGTTTTAATACACCATGACATGGGTTAATATTATTTTATTATTAATATTCATAAGTTTAATACATGTTAAATATGAAGAGAAATTTATATTATGTAAAGTAGTTGTATAAAAATAATGTTTAGAATTATAAAATATTTAATGTTTGTCATTTATATTGTTTTAAAATGGGATATATAAAAGGAATTAATATTAAGACGGTAATAAAATAAATAAACTATGGAATATAGGTGACTAAATAATTAACAATACATGTTGAATTTTTGTTTGTTGAAATTCGTATTTAACTAGTATATATAGAAAAAAATCACATATTATTATAAAATAAAATATTTCTTCTATAGTTTTTTTATATTATTTTTATGAAATAATTTATATAATTTTTATAATGATGTGTGCATATTATTAAAGTGTTATTTGGTGGTTTTAATGTTGGTATGTTCTCTAAGTGAAATGTTTTTTCGTATTGTTGTTTTTTAAAGATTGTCACTTAAAAAATTTCCTTGATAGAACATTTCATGGAACATTATTTTAATTTGGTTGACATAACTAATGGGTAATGTGGGAATAGTCATGTTTTTCATTATTTTGGTAAGAATAAATGAGTTATTATTTTGGGATTTGGATTTGGATAATGTGTACTTAGTGAGATGGGTATTTTTCTTGATTAAAAGATGGTAAGTTCGTTGAATTTTATTGTAATAATTTGCGTCATTTTTGTATAATACTAGTGAACTTGTGGTGTGTGTGTATTTTTTTGGGTATTCTATTTTATCATGTTATTTTAAGTGTTTTATTATTTTTTCTAACCTAGTTATCTTGGACGTTTGAGTTAAAGACATATAAATAAAAGAATTTTTAAATAGTTGGGAAAGAGGAAAGAAATATTGTCAAACCATAAATGAAAAGAAATGGTTTATTACTTTTTCTAACCTTGTTGTGTTTAATAAAATAATTTTTATAATTATTTTAATATTTATTTTAGACTTCTAAATTCTCTTGGTTGTTTATGTACGATGAGGGATCTCCCATAATGTGTGGTCTTCAGGAATCATAGTATCTCAATGAAACATTAGAAACAATTTTTATCATATCATATCTTCCAGATAATACCAAGAAATAAAAATTATATAATAAAAAAAATAAAATACTACAAAACAAAAACTAATAAAAATTAATGGAAAGGAATAATAAAATTATCAAAACTAAATAAACAATGGATAATATCTTTCAAAATCTTCCTCTTTATTTTGCTCTACCAAAAGTGCTCCCTAATATCTCAACACATATTTTTCATCCTAATATGAATAATGAATGAGGAGCTATGTGAATCATCCAATAGCTCCCTTGTCAGTTTAGGTACAGATAGGGAATATATTTTTTTCTTCAACAATATATTTTCATCATTTTCGTAGCTAACCACTAGAATATTCCCTGCTCACTTTTATAACTCTATATCATTCTTTTATGCCTCCTTAAACTTCATTTAAGTACATAATTGAGAAATAATTTTGTAAAGTCATGAGTTAGTCCCATCTATTATGATTTAACATCCATACTTTGCATATCTATGAAGATCACTTCTATTTCATTGATATTAATGGATAAGGAAAAGAATAATATATAATAAAAGAATTATTTTCCTTTATTTCATTCCTAAGATATTAATTTTTTGAGCAATCATAATCCATGATTAACTCTAACCATCTCATTTGGTTCATGTTAAACTAATTTTTAGTGAATATATACATTAAGATCTTTTGATCATTATATAAATATCCCACTATTATATGTATACAATTCCACTAAATATTTATTAAAAAACATAACATCTATAGATTTAGATATTTCTTCTGGTAATTTTTCTCATGGACCTTTAGTTGAAATTCATAAGCTACTGCCTTATCATTTTTCATAAGGACACATCCTAATACCTTATTTGATGCATCATTATATATTAAAAACTCTTGTAAAATGTTGGATAATGTTATTTAATGCACGGTGATGAACCTACTTTATATCTCTTTGAAGATTCCATCACATTCTTCTATCCAGATAAACTTGACTCCTGTTATAGTTAAATGGATTTATGGAAATTAAAATTGTGAGAAACTTCTCATAAAGAATATATGGTATCCATATAATCCATAAATACTATAAATATTTATTATAGATGTTGGTTTAGGATATTTTTAGTAACCTATATCTTTAATGAATCCACATATACACTCGCTCTTCAGAATGAATTCCCCAATAACGGAGTTTTTTACCGGAAAAATTAACCCTTGTTGAATTTGGAATGAAAGTTATCATTTATTTGATTATTAAGAAAAATTCTAAAATAATTTTTATGTTTTTATTAATCTAGAAATTTATAATAATGTAACGTATAAATACTATCTTACATTGATCATGTAAATCATATAGTCCTAGTGGATCATGGAGACACATCAAAGTTGGGGTGGGGTGATTCAGATTTTGTCAAATTTATTATTACCAAATAAAAAATATTATTCTATATACATTCCTAGTTTTTGGTATTGAACCATTAATGTCAGTTAATGAAAATTGATCATTTTTTTAATCCTATAATACACATAAATGTAATACAGAAGTTGAGTGTAGAGTAAAACATATGTTTTTGAAAGGTTTGATGTCAATGTGAGAATACTCATTATTGTAGCTAGTTATTATCCATGTCTATATATTTTTCCACTGTGAATATTGTTATAAATAAAATTTGATGTGGGATATTGTAATAGTAATCCACTCTATCACCATATTACCCAGTTGAGGATGTTTATAACATTACACATGTGAGCAATGCAACATCCTACTACACTCCTTCAAGACAGAATCACACTAGTTAGTAATGAAATTTAATCATTCTTGAATTAGATTATAATTTTTCTAGGGATGTATCAATACAAAAATATATAATCCACTTACTCAAGTATATATATTTTGACTATATGAATATCATTAATAACTACACATGAAACATCCTCTTTGATTTTGTTCTCAGATTCTTATATTTTTTCACAATATGTTTGTTAGATAATCTTACCATATAACTTAAATAATTCATCCCAAAAATATATCTTACATGGTAAATATATAAGTAAATACATATATCCTCAAAATCCATCATATAAATATAATTCCTTGAATACACTATCCTTCTCCTTTTTCAATTCATGTTGTACATTGAAAGCTTTACTTCCTCCTCCTCCTCTTCCTCCTCTTCTTCTTCTTAGAAACCCAATTGGTTTTTTGTTATAACATTTTATCAGAAAAATTATCTATTATTCTATGAGTGGTGTTTAGAATGACCCACATCATTATGTGTTAGATATTCCTATATTAATGTAATATTTTTCATTGATGGAAGGTTTATTTTAGAATTTAAGATTGAGATGGAAATATGAGGGTTTTAATACCTCGAAATGATATTTATAAGATAGTATAAGCTCATTAGAAATTTTGGGTGGTCTAAGAAAAATAATGGGTGAATCTAGATTGTTTCCTATAATAATTTAAAACTATATGTGTTATTCAGATCATGAAACATTATGTTACCTTGTGAACTATAAGGGTTAGGTTTTGATAAGTCCATATACACAAATCTCTTGGCATGGAACAAGGTTTCACATTGTGAGCTTTTCCTATGTAGTAATTCAGTTGTTTTAAAATGATCGTATCACTATAGAAACCCCCTTATTTAATCCCCATGATTCCCTTCTATGTAACTGGATGAGGATGAAGGGTTTTGGATTCCCTGACCCCCTTTAACGTCATTCCCTCACTGATTGAAGTGCCTTTTATTAAGATGGATTTATCTTGATATGTTTTATCCCTGATAATCCCTTGATATTACAATTATATATAGTTTTTATTCATCAATTAATCTTGTACATGATTCTTATTGGATAATCTGATGAACATTCTACCGGATCATGGTGGAATTTCCAAAAAAATGGTGAGGATTTGGATTACCATGGTGATAAGATATTTCTTAATGATAAACACAAGTCATTGATCAGTGTTTCATTAAAGTTATTAATCCTGTTGATATCTTCTATTGTTTTTTTAATTGAATCGAATATTTCATCATATCATGGAATTGATTTGGGGATTCTATGTGCCTTATATTTGGGGGTGCACTGGGAATTTTTGAACCCCCTTGGATGACATTGCATCCAAGGTACATCATATTATTATTTTCTCAAAAATATCCCAATTTATTTATATTAAAATTTCATTTGATTTATTGATCCCTGGTTGGTATTTTTTCCAAGACAATTTCATAAGAGTGTTGTAGAGTATCCATGGGTGGTTGGTAATAGTTCTGAATAGGTAGTGATATCTATTGAGTCTTTTGGATTTATTCCATTTATCCTTTGGATATAATTTTGTGTTCAATTATTTAATTAATTATATTTATTTACAATTAAATAATTTATAATTCTTGGTCATCATTTATCTCCTCATGTCATTTTAAAGATCCTAAATGGACTTGGATTACTAATAAAAACAATGGGGATTTTGTTGATTAGGTGTTAGATTCATGTTGAGGTAGGTGGTCCTATGTACTCTAACCTACGGTATTATTCATAGTTGTTGGCTTGTGATATGAGATTTTCCACTTTTAGGTGAATGAAACATTCTTTATAACTATGTTTTGAAAATCATGTAATTTTTAATTAGTAAATGATATATTGGTCTAAAATATTCAAGGGAACCATGCCTAATGTAACTACAAAAGTACCAAGGTCCATGATGAAACCTTGAGCACTAGCTCAATTATAGACACTGATAGAAATGGCTTCATTAAATGTGTATTCTTGTGTAACTTGTGAGACCCTTGTTTGATATTAATCTTATGAGTGTGCATGTGTAGCTCATGAGTCCAGGTTTGATTCAAGGTCATATGGGTGTCTGTGTAAATCTTATGAGACCATTTTTACTACCATGATCACACATGTGTTCATTTGTAGCCTATGAGACCATGTTTTATTATTTATCACATGTTTGTGTGTGTGTGTGTAGTCCATGATACCTATTCTTGATATTGATCACATGTGATGTGGGTGCGTTTCCCCATGAGACCCATGCTTGATATTTTCCTTAATCTGGATCTATGATTATTATAAGTTATGTATGGTATAAAATGTTCCTTGATATGTCACTATGTGTCATTTATTTCATGTAGAGTTCCTCTAACTTCTGCAGTGGAGCATGCAAGTTGATCAATTTGAATTTATCCCTTAAAAGAGATGTTTCATACATTGATTGACAAGTACATGGGATATCACATCCCACGATATTTTCCAAATTTTTTTTTGAACAATCCCATTAGTGGGTAATGTGTTAGGTGATTGGTAGACTTTTCTTCCCATATGAACTATCTCTCTGATTGAGATGTATCCCATATTGGTCAGATTTTACATGGAATATCCCGTATAACATGATATGTCAAATGTGTTTTTATACAGTCGCATCGATGGGGGGGGGGATGATTCAGACATGGATGGTTGACATTCTTTATGACATGGAGTCAAAGTAGAAATGGTCGAGGTTTATAAAAGCCTATTAAGCACAACATAGCTTAAAAAATATGAATTTTTTCTTACTTGTTCCTTAGTGATTATATGATATTCATTCATATTTTATGTATTTCCCAGTTACTTTACGCATATCATATCATAGGAAAATACAATGCTTCTACTTGTTAGGTACTATAATATGTTTGGGGTGCCCTACTATGTAGAACCCACCCCTATTCGGGAAAACATGGAGCTTGGGTACCACAGAATCCCTCACTTTTTGTACGTGCAGGCTGATATGAGGCCTGAGTTTTATCAATTTGTGGGATAGATCTCTATGAGTCTATAGAATTATAGGATGTATAGGTTAGAGTTGGATGTGGAGAATCTTTTTTAATTTTATTCTTTTTTATCATGTGTATGTGATTGACTTGGTTAGTGATCAGTGTACTATGTTTAGTTTTTACCATTAAAGTGTTTTGTTTCCACACTCAGTTATTACATATGGTATATTTATCATTTTCTGCATTCTAGGATTTTATATTGTTACTTTTTTGGTTATTTATCTATTTTTATGCACTCTGATTGAGGTTACAGTCTCCCTATGATCCAGTTTAGATTCATTATAGTGGTTGGAATCCTCCTACGTGTGGAGAGTCATGATTGATGTCATGTGGAACATTAGCTCTAACCTGATTGTTCAGGTTGGGGGGTTACAAAATTGTATTAGACCTGTCTTATTTTCCTTATTTAGGAAGTTTTTAGAAAAGAAACATATGAATGTGTAAGATATTGTTATGAAACTAAGTATGGTGTATTGATAACACCTTTCTCAAGGGAAGTTTTTGTTACCAAGTCATGGGATCAATGTTATTGGTTTGTGATGTTATGGATATGTGATTTCACCTCATGTGATGCACATGAATTTTGACGTTTGTGATTTCATGTGAAATTAAGTATTGGTCGTATCGTTAAGAGGTGTCTCATAAATCATATTAAAAATTTAGGATTTGTATGGATTATATTTGTCTTGTATGCGATTAAACTAATGATAGTTTACTCAACTTCATACGTGTCCAAAACCTTCACTATGTTTGTATATATGAGTTCTTGAGGATATTCTATTCAACCGAACCCATATGCACATCTACTTCTAATAGAAGGTCTTGTGAAAAAGTGATGTGGTTCACTTCAAAAAAGATGAATGTGACAATGGTGATAGTGGGGTATACCCTTTCTGCGTGGGTGGTACAATGATCATTTTTATGTTATTGTCAAGAATTAATTACCTTATTAATAATTTTTTTGAGTGAAAGTTAAATGGGTTATATTAATTAACATTACAATAGTATCTAATGTGGAGTTATCCATTTAGAATCTAGTATAATTATCTTTAACTGAAATAGGAATTTACAGTCCCTCAAATAAGATTTTCTATGGGTGAACCTGATATGGAATGTCTATGGATATGTGCTTATATGCTATTCTATGAGTTTTGAATCTTAGATTAACATTGTTTCTAGTTAGGTGGAGAACCTTATGGTCTTTTAAATGTGTCTTTGGTTACAAGTGAGTCAGTGTCTTATGTTGCATATAGGTAACCTAAGTAAGTATTTATCTTGTGAAGGAATAATATAGGTTATTAGTGCCGTAAGGGAAGGTTTGGTTGATGAAAATTCCATATGCATGTGAATAACCACTGAAAGGTCTTGTGAGTTTCTATTCATCCTTAGAGTATAGATTACCTTGGAAAATACAACTCATGATACAGGGTTTGGTTATAGTGTAATTGGACACTATGGGAATTAAGGACATGACTAGGGGATTCCTGGACAATTAGTATGAGATGAGTTTGAAATTGTATGGTGATTGAAGATCCTAGGATATCGGATCTAGGATATATAAAGAATTGGAAAATGATTGATGTTTTAAATTGACACCCATATGATGAGTGGTACATGGTGAACATTTGCAACATAGTGATTTTGATTATGAAGTGGAGCACTCAATATGATCATGTTATGATAAAATAGACATGTGTAGGAGCATGGTCTTTTGTAGGTCATGTGATCCTAGGTTGTTTATATGGGACTTATTGAAGATGATTCAGTGGTGCATGATAGGGTTAAATAGGATCATGAATCCTATGTGTTTTATGAGGTCGAATAGGATCCATAATGTGGAAAAAGAGAGTGTAATGCACTGTGTTTTTTAGGAAAATTTTGTATAAATGGGATAGCATATTTATTCATCACGATCAATGAAAAGCATGTCCTACAATAGGTAGACTGAATTATTCATTGCAAGAAAACAATAAGGATACTCCTATGGAGGGGATCATCTATCTAGTCGTAAGTGAAATGAATCTCTTATGGAAGGGGTCATGGTTTTGTGTAATATTATCCATTGAATGGTTGGGGTGTCTTTAAAAGACTGATGTGAAATAGAATCAATAATATTGGGTTATGTGACAAATTATTGATGATTGATTCGTATATAGCATAATATGGAGGCTATATGGGGGAATAAAATTAGGTGAAGTTAGTATGATTCAATAATGATTCAGATTGGTAGTCTGTTAGTATATAGATAAGATCTCAATAGCTGATGTGAGTGGTTATTTAATGAACTGGTTAAATTCATTCAAAGTCTAATTGTATTTTGGTAGGTATGTTAGGTTTATTTAATGATTCCTCTAAGGCTTATGGAATCATGATTGGTATTTTCGTAGAATGCTAGTTATTTAGTCTGTATACCTTTAAGGGACGATGGTTGAAAGAGTACTAACATAGGCTTCAATTTGAAAAGGATAATGGAGATTTGAAACTATATTGATCTCATTGTATTGGGCATGTTATAGGTGTTTGAGGATCATTCATGGGCTTCAAGTAGAGTTTTTCATGTTTGGGTGATGTTTGGTTGGTAGAGACACGTTGGTTCAGTCTAGAATTAGGATTTAGGTTTGGGAATCAACCTTTCACCCATGGTTTGGTTGACATATCTCAAGGGTGAAACCTACTTTTTCACATGGTTTAGGGTGCTAATCATTTGATGAAATGTTTTTACATATTTTAGGTTGTGTAAGAATGTTTTTTCACATGGTTCAGGGGTTAAATTATGTGATGAAAAGTATTGAAGGTGTGAAAAAATGATTGAAAAAAATGGGGAGTCAATTTTATAGCTTGGTATGTGAACACGGACAGGCATGTTGGGTAATTAGTGTAAATACAAGGTTGTAGGTTGTAATTTATCATGAGGATTCATTGGTGGTATGATCGATCATTTTTTGGAAAAGTATTCTAGTGGAGGTTAAACTGATGTTCTTGCTTAAACTTGGACATGGTGATAGGGGAATTGGGTCTACAACATATTTTGATATTTGGTTAATGGGATAGTGGAATGATAATTTTGGAATTTTTAAATAGAGATTCCTATGGTAGGGAGAACTATGGTTAGGGAATAATCCTTGGAAGTGGCGTCATATGGTGGTAACTATATGTGATTCGGGGAAAGCTGGAAGTAGACATTAGGTAACACAAAATGGGATGGGCTTAGAAATAACCATCTCAATGCTCGTATAGGTGATGAGTTAGTTTCACACTTTTTTATTTTTTTCCATGGAGTTGCAATAGAAGATCATGATGGGAATTCAAGAATGAGTACAACCTTAGGGTGTTTTTTTAGTTCTTATTGATCAAATGTAGATAATTGTATGTGGATGGAGATCGAGGAAGTTAGGGAGGGGTGATCTACATGCTTTCAAAACCGCTCAATGATACCAAGAATTATGGTGAGGATATTGTAAGACTTTCATAATTATGGGTCAAAAATTTCTGGGGAAATTTAAACTTTTCTATTGGTGTATTGTTTTTTGAGAACCAAAGCTCATGTTAGCAATTTTAGGGATTGAATGCCTATAAAAGATATTATTAACCAATTATCTGCTATTCAAAGATGTTAAGTGGTCTGGGAGAGTGAAAGTGTGAATTTAGAGTAGTTCCTAAATTAGATGAGAACTACATGAGGGATTCCCTGAATGGCACATTGTGTATAGTCATTAATTTTTTGTGGCAGGCTTTGTTAAGATCATATCCAAAAATATGGTAGTGTGAAACAAGGTTTCACACCATGAACTAATTTTGTGTGGTAATCTGGGTTTTTTAAAATAATTATATTTCTCCATAACACCCTTATTTCTTTCACATGATTCCCTTATGTTTTTTTTGGATGTGAATGAAGGGTTTTGCCACTAGGAACTCCTCTAACCTCATTTCCTCACCAATTGAAGCGTCATTTTTTTATGGATTCTTCTTGGTAATTCTTACACCATGAAATACCATAAGGTTTTAGTTATCCATGATTCTTATATTTAAATTAATCAGGGACTTCATCCCAATTAATTAATTAAATGATATTTCCACAGGATCTTGGTGGGATTGTCTACGAATTATGGGGATTTTGATTAGCATAGTGAGAGGATATCTTGTGATGATGAATGAATATTTTTTATGGGAATTTCGTTGAAGGTACATCTCATAGTGACCACATACATGGTTTTTGGTTAAATAATATTTAACCAATCATCATTAATGGGATTGATTTGGGTATTTTATATGATATAGATTTTAGAGTGCATCGGGAATGCCAGAACCTAGTTAAATGATGTTAGAAAAAATAACATCATCAGATTATTTTTTATTAAATATTCAAATTTAATTATATTAAATTGTCCTTTTATTTTTTTCAAAAAATAGGGATTTTCCCCTGGTTATTGTCAGAAGAGTGTTATGGACCTTCCATGGGTGGTTGGTTGTGGTTATGGCTAGGCAGTGATATTCCATGAGTCATTAGGAACATTTCATTTTCACCATTGGTTATATGTTTGAATTAAATAATTTAATTATTTATCATTTAGTTAAAAATAATTAATTTGGAATTCTCAATCATGAGATGTAATTGAATATTTTGGAGGTAAAATGCACTTGGAAAACTAGGAAAAGTAGTTGGGACATTATTGGAAGGAATTTGGTTTCGTGTTGAGGTAGGTGGTCTTGTATTATCTACCATATAGTATTATGAATGGTTTCTATCATGTGATATGAGGTTTTATACTTTGGGTTTAACAATACATTCTTCATAACTTTGTTATGAACTTGATGTAATGCTTAATTAGTTAATGATTTGTTGGTATTAACTAATTAAGGGAACCATGCCTAAATAAATTGAACAATGTTCCAAGGGCTAAGATGGACCCTTGTGAACTAGATTGATGTCAGACACTAACGGACGTGGTTTCATCACATGTGTGGGAATGTGTGTCCCCTAAAACCCATTTTTTATGTTGATCACTTGTGTTTGTATCCCATGAGACCATCTTTGATTCCTTGATAACATGTGTGTGTATGTATATCTCACAAGACCATTATGATGCTTAATCAATTGTGTATGTGTGTGTGTGTAGCCCGTGAGACATATGCTTGATGTTGATCTCATGTGGTGCGATTGTGTATCCACATGAGGCATATTCTTGATGTTTTCTCACATGTAGATTTATAAGAATTATGAATATTTTTTTTGGATGATGTGATGTTTGATCTATCATGTAACACCCCAAGATTCTATCGTATGCTTCTCTTTGAATAATGCAATAGCGTGTGTTGTACGCAACATCGAGTTCTAACACACACCACAACCAATCAAACTAGCCGTTATGAATAGTAATACCTACTTTTTGAAAATTTATACATTTTATCATTCAAAATGGACTTCATTTTTGGATTCGGAATATCGAAATTAGCCGAGGGTGAAATTTTGGTACTTTTCAGATAACTTTAATATTTTGATGAATAGTGAAAATTACTAAATTTTAATTACAAAACCTTTTTTAATCAAAATAATTAATAGTGATAAATTATGATTTTGAGTGGTTTTAGGGTATATTTATAATATATTTTTACCATTTAATACAATGTTGGTCATTGGACATAATTTCACAATTAAACCGAACATAAACAAGTATCAATCTTTTGATAGTTATTATATCTTAAAAACAGACTTTTTGTTTTGACAGCGGGAATTAATTTTAAATTAATTTCTGCCACTTCTGTGTTTTGAATTTAGAAAAATTGATTCCATATTTGGAATCCGGATGTCTAAATTGTGTAAATAGGTAACTTTTATTTTTAGACATTTTGAATAATTACTTGGGTAAATATTTTGTTTACCACAGTTAAAGGGTAAATCCGGTAAATAAGGGTTAAAAAATAATATTATAATAATACTAATTTATCCTAAAACGTATCCTAACCTTATTGGTAGATACATGTCCAACCATGGGCATCTTTGGGTCAATTTTGGGACCCCATGGAGCCACTTGTAGGTGATAGGGACACTTTATTTTAAATAAGTTAAAATAAATACAAAAATGACATAAGCATATATCGTTTAGAAAAACAGTTTTTACAAAGGGTTATATATGTTTTATTTTCGACTATAAATATTAATTAGAAATATAAAAAGAGTTACTACATAATGGTATTTTATTTAAAATTTTTAGACAAAAATAATAAAATTCATTTATGATGCAATGATGATGCAGTAATTACCATAATAGTGAAACATTAAAATAATTGATATTATAAATACCAAAATAAATATAATTTGAGACTTTTTATGAATTAAAATAATTTTATTGGTTAATATGACATGTTAGGATTGACGTAATTAACTTTTTTCTAAGTAATCATTCTGTTATGAGTTTCAAAAAATCAATTATTGAATAGTGTCAAAATTGACATAAAAGAGTTTTTAAAACAAATATTATATTATTAATTGATATTAAATTCCTAAAAATATAAGGTTCGTCCAAGAGACTTATATCATGATAGTTTTATCATTAATTAACCTCTTGGGGCCTCTTGGATGTTTATAGTAAGATTATTAACCATATAATATAAAGATACAAAGAGACATTGTAAAAGTGAAACTAATTAACTAAGAGTTTATACTTAAAGATAAGCCTAATATAGTAACTCAAACCTGTCTAAATACTATTGGTTTAGTGGTTTTAGACCTATCCCCAACTTAAACTTTAAATAATACACTTTTTAGATATTATAAACCGAATATTAATTTATTATAAAATAATATTTCTAGCCTTTCCAAAGGTGCCCCTCACCCCTCTTATAAAAGGGCACTCCACCTTCTCATTAATTCAAACCTTCAAAGCCTTTTGGTTCGCCCAACCCCTGCCCAAATAATCTCTAAACTTACATCAATTCATCCTAGAGGCCTTAATTTAGACAGAAAGACAACTTAAGGAGCCCTTTTGATCAAATCAAAAGGAAGAACTCGAGGAAGAGGTAATGATTTCACCACCCTTTTTCAAGTTCCTTTCTTCTTCCACTTCTTCGTTCTTTGTTATTAGCATTCTAAAATAATAAATCCAGTATATTATATATACTTTTATGTTATTATAAACATGTTAAAACCATATTTCAGTATTCTATCAATCTATTTAATGACATGTCACCATACGTGCATACGTACGGCTTACCGTCTCCACGTCGTGGTGTAATTGTTATTCAAAACATTATTATTTGGATGGGTATAATAATGATGTGTAATTCATGTAAATAATAAATATAACATGATAATTATTCTGTATATATTATATACAACCAAATTAAATATTATTTTAATATTGAAATAATGATATTCTTGATCGTGCATACGTACAGACTACCGTCTCCACGAACGCGATGAGATTCATTCTTCATCGTATCCATTCAAGACTAATTCTCATTTAATGATTTAAAATAATGTTTAAATATTTGAAATCATTCTTTATATGAATAATATGCATCCCCATTAGTAACAAATATGGCTCAAATAATAAATAATATAAAGGAAAATGAACCCGTTAACACCCGAAATGACGATAATTTTAAGATATTATTAACAAATCAATATTAAAAGATCATATATGATATCATATTAATGAATATGATTCTTGTATAATTCAATAAAAAAAATTTCACCATTATAAATGAGGTTAACCTAACCTTGACCAAGGACAAAGTACATAGTAAGGGGTTTCTTATCTCACTTTTAATTCTGTGAGAATTCCATCGTTCACCACTTATTTATTGCATGTGGTGTGTGTACTTCCCATGTTTGTATTCATTGTGTAATATACTTTAATTCATGTATATTTACATCATAATTGTATGATCCTTATTTCATGGGTGTATGTTTTGTATGATACAAAATCAATACGGGAATTTGAAATTTCAATTTCCACTCATTCGGCTTTACGAATACTTCATTGATTATTTTACTCCAAGATTATGTGTAGAATCACTATTCATTTGATAATGTCATAAATTACACTCCCCTTTCTATGGATATACTTTCGATACACATAATCACTCCATTGATAAATTCTCAAGTCATCGGTATGAACTTGAAAACATTAATTTTAACTCAATCTCTATTTGTTGAGTTAAATATCCAATTCATTGGTGTTGTTTTTACAAGAATATGTGTGAATGTCATCTGATTGATTTACACTAAATTTCCAATCATATTGAGTTTATTTATATTTTTCACACATAATTATGTCTGTGATTTATCCTTAACCTAAGGATATGGTCATTATAAGAGAATTCATCTCAATTTACATTCCATTGAGACTTCTTTGTTGTTATACACCAAATCACTTTTATATGGTGTATATAATGTAATTTGACATAGTATATCATGAATCCATTTATTCTAATGATATTATAAAGTTTTTATTACCTTAATTATTTGTATTCAACTATATCTATTTTGGTTAGTAACTCTAACTAAAATACATTTTTAAGTATTTTAAAGATTTATTCTTCTAAATATTTCTCATTAATGTCCATGTTTTAAAAATGGTTTTAAATATTTATTTATATGGAAATTAAAGTTTTAAAATTAAAACTCATTTTAAAAGATTCAACGTGGTATGGGACACTTTAATTCTAAAATCTATTTTAAATGGATTCTTGACAAATATACTGACTTTTAAATGATTTCAAGAAAAAGGGGGATATTTCACTCTAATTGTTTTGATGATTATTTTCAACTATGTCAATATCATTCATCATTTTTTATTGAGGTTATTATTATACAATAAAATCTTCCATATTGTATCAAATGAGTTATGTTTGAATGTGGATGTGATATTTTTTTACCATTCATGGTGTGTGGATAAAGTATTGATATTTCGTATGCTAGTTTTAATACAAATGTTTATGTTAGGTTTAAAACATTTCATATGAGGAATTCATTGGACTTAGTAAGTGACGGGTGGAGCCCGTTATAGCTCCTCGATGCATCGGTAGGTCTCATGAGACAAACTAGTGTCTTGGCACAAGGCCTTGACAAAATCTTATTTGTAGTCTTGGCACGAGGCCTTGGCTATGTGGTTATGATAGTCTGGCATTATGCATTCCATCATTATGAAAGTCGTTTTTGATATTAAATGTGAATATTCGATTAGTAGAATATCCATGTGAATATGTAAATGGAATTGTTTCATTTTATTTTTGCCATACTATGTTGAAGTACAAGTTTAAAAGAAATTAGTTTTAGTTATACACTGCCTTAAATGTTTATTCTTATTTATGAAAGTTTCTGATATATTGTTATCCTTACATGGCATTTGAGCTCACCCATTTTCTATGTTTTATTTTTCCCAAGATGTGAAGACGTAATTCATGAATGACATGCAGGGATAGTATGAGGGGATAAGAGTGTAGACTATGGAGACTATATTGTTGTAGTTTTCACTTTATGATGTATTGTAAACTTTATTAATATATCTAGTGTTTCCAAGGCTACTAAACTAATCGGTCTTTCAAGACTTGATCTTTCTTGTGATCATTCCAATGTTATCTAATAATTCACCGACTCTGGGTAACTGGGGTCGGGGCGGTACAATTGGTATCAGAGAAAGTTTAGTACAAACCTTGGAAGCTAGATTTAGATAAACTCTGATTAGAGCACGTAGACCTAATATGAACTTTGAGGATTAGTATAGAATAACTTCCTAGAATTTTGGTATCGTAGAGATTTTGTGAGTTTTCCTAGAAATACATCCATGTCTAGATACGAGCAGGTAATGGCGGCTCTGGCATAGATGTACCTAGGGGTAAAACCCGAAAACACCTCTTTGAGTTAGACTCGAATGGGAACTGGTGCACAACAACGGGCCTTGCTACACTCTTGGTTATGACACTTCCAGGGGATATTCTTAGGATAATTTACATTTTCTTTACTTACTAATTTCAAGTATTATGTATTATATGAGAGTAAATGACCTTGGTTAATCCTAATGTATTTCAAATTGATAATATGGTGACATGATATTCTCTAAATGATTTTGTGACTACTGTTACTCACACAGTGCTTTGCTGGTTTTAGTCAATGGATGGATTCCAAGGAAGTCATAGTGACTTTGAGAATGATGTACAAGGTGGGAACGGTGGTGACAATGAGCAACAAAATGGAATGTTGATTCGCATAAAATATATCATCTTCATGCCAAATAAATTTTCCAAAAATATGATCAACAATATATATATTAACCAATTCCCGGACTCAACAAAGAAGAGAAAGGTGATGAATGATTAGAGCTCCACCAGTGGAGACCATGGAGAAAATAATACTCAATTTCCATCATGCAGGAAATGTGGAAGGAGACACCCAGGAAAGTGACTCAATGGGAAAAAGAAATGCTTTACGTGTGGGAAGGAAGGACATAAAGTGAATAATTTCTGATGAAAAATGAAGAGTACTATGGAAGAAGATAAAAATGGTCCCAATAATCCATTTACAGTCATTTGTTGTAAATTTAGGGGCCTAGCCATTACCCGAGTGAATTCCCTATTCTATAGGATATTTTCATGGTCAAAAGAAGAAGCTATGTGGGAATAAATGGTTGTAGAAAATGTCTAAAAAGTATTAGTGCTCCTTGTTAATGGGTTTACTTTGGAATAATTTTCTCTTTTATTTTTAACCCTGCAGTTTTCCATATGAGAATGATATTTGAGGAAGAATTGTCTTTTATCTTGTGGATATAGTTATAAATAACAATTTGGTTTTATATGATCATTGGGTTTGATGAAATTATAAGTTATAATAATTTTGGATGAAAATGAAAGGTATGAGATAAGATTTGTGGTTAAATTATGTTATGGTTATTTTGAGGAATTTATCTCATTTTTGTAATGTTATAAAATATAGTTTTTGAAAAAGGACAACACGCAGACCGTGTGACAACCCGTCGCGTCGGAAAAAGCTGTGGGAATCGAACCCTCAACCAAAGTGCGATTGGGATATATTGCATACCACTGGACTATGTGAAGTCCCTGGATATTGTGACTATTATTTTTAGTTTAATGATTTTATTTATCAATGATAAGTTTATTTGTGATCTTATGTCTTATCAAATGAATACCCTTGGTATAAGAAAATGATTTGGTGTTTAAGTGATGAATGTTATTTTGAAAGATGTTCGCTTTGTTGGGAGCACTATATTCCCAAGGAAAATAGAATTCTATGGGATTTCATTTAAGGAGTAATGTTGGATTTTTATCTACGGATTTATAGTGATTTGGGTTATTTATGGAAATGATTAACCTATAATAAATAATATGTGATTAGATTAATTACTTTTATGTATGTTACTTTAAGAGTAGTTGATGTCATTTAGAGATACAGTTTCACGTGGAAGACTACATAACCAAATTCTAATAAGTTTTGGGTTTCAGTATTAGTTTGTATTATATTGAAGGATTTTAAGGAAAATTGATTATTGAACTATATTTATTTAACTTTGGGGTATTTTTGGTTTTATTTCAGAAATTAAGATTTGTTTTTTTTTTCTCTAATGGAATAGCCATTGGTGGATCATCAGATCTTATACTAACAGTTTTTTTATTAATCTCTAAAGACTTGGTAAATATATAGTTTATCCTATGTGGATCATTTTATTCTATATAATTTTATTCTAGTTCTTCCTGTCTTACCAAGTCTTCTTCAATACTCATTGCTAAAAAAATTACTGAGTTAGTGGTAGAAATCAATTAAATAATGAAACTAGACTTAAAAAGTAATTATATCTCTTTATGTTCTTAGTCAATATCATAAATGAATTCCTCATCTTTATGTAATGTAACTTAAAACAAAAAAATGTTGTCCGTTTAATTTTCCTACTGGGAAACTAATGACCGTTTGTCCCATCACAAGTTTGTGGTTTTCTTATCCAAAACTTTCTCCAGATCATGTTCTCTATCCCTCTCCATAATAACATAAAACATAGTTTATCATCCATATCCATGTTTTTATACATGTAATCCTAGTATAGGTTATCTGAGGTGACCTTTGTACTTCTCTTTCTTTCTTTTAAAGTGATAGTTTTATTGACTATTTTTCTGATGCAGGACTTTCCATTATATTCCCAAGACCAATTTTAAAAATTTCAAGGACACAATTTATTGATGGAGGGTAGAATGTAACACCTCAAGCTTCTATGGTATGCTTCTCTTTGAATAATTCAATAGCGTGTGTTGTACGCAACAATGAGTTCTAACACACACCACAACCAATCAAACTAGCCGTTATGAATAGTAATAACCACTTTTTGAAATTTTATACATTTTATCTTTCAAAATGGACTTCATTTTTGGATTCAGAATATCAAAATTACCCTAGGGTGAAATTTTGGTACTTTTCGGATAACTTTAATATTTTGATGCATAGTGAAAATTATTAAATTTTAATTAAAAACATCATTTTAATCAAAATAATTAATAGTGATAAATTATGAATTTGAGTGGTTTTAAAGTATATTTAGAATATATTTTTACAATTTAATACAATGTTGGTCATTGGACATAATTTCACAATTAAACCGAACATAAACAAGTATCAATATTTTGATAGTTATTATATCTTAAAAACACGCTTTTTGTTTTGACAGCGGGAATTAATGTTAAATTACTTTATGCCACTTCTGTGTTTTGAATGTGGAATAATGGATTCCATATTTGTAATCATGATGTCCAAATTTTGTAAATAGATAACTTTTATTTTTAGACATTTTGAATAATTACATCGGTAAATATTTTATTTACCATGGTTAAAGGGTAAATCTGGTAAATAAGGGTTAAAAATAATATTATAATAATACTAAATTACAATAAAACGTGTTCTAACCTTATTGGTGGATACATGTCCGACCATGGTCATATTTGGGTCAATTTTAGGACCCCATGGAGCCACTTGTATGTGATAGGGACACTTTATTTTAATTATGTTAAAATAAATACAAAAATGACATAAGCATATATCTTTTATCAAAAAAAAATTTAAAAAGGTTTATATATGTTGTGTTTTAGACTATAAATATTAATTAGAAAGATAAAAATATTTCCTACATAATGGTATTTTATTTATAGTTTTAAGACAATAAATAATTTAATTTATTTATGACACAATGATGATGTAGTAATTACCATAATAGTGAAAAATTAAAATTATTGATATTATAAATACCCAAATAAATATAATTTGAGACTCTTTATGAATTACACTATTTTATAGGATAATATGACATATTATTATTGAATTTATTAACTTTGTTCGAAGTAATCATTCTGCTATGATTTCCACAAAAATCAATTATTGAATAGTGTCAAAATTTTCATAAAAGAGTTTTTAAAAAAAAGATTATATTATTAATTGATATTCAATTCTTAAAAATCAAAGGATCGTCCAAGAGACTTATATCATGATAGGTGTATTATTAATGGACCACTTTGGGGTCACTTGTATGTATATAGTTTGTTTATTAACCATATAATATAAAGATACAAAGAGACATTGTAAAAGTGAAACTAATTAACTAAGAGTTAATACTTAAAGATAAGGTTAATATAGTAACCCAAACCTGTCTAAATCCTATTGGTTGAGTGTTTTTCTTCCTATCCCCACCATAATCTTTAATTTATTCACTTTGGAGCCATTATAAACCGAATATGAATTTATTATTAAATGATATTTCTAGCCTTTCCAAAGGTGCCCCTCACCCCTCTTATAAAAGGGAAATCCCCATTCTCATTAATTCACATCTTCATAGCCTTTTGGTTAGGCCAACCCCTGCCCAAATGCTCTCTAAACTTCCCTCAATTCATCCCAGAGGCATTCCTTTAGTCAAAAATCCAACCTAAGGATCCCTTTTAATCAAATAAAAAGAAAGAACCTGAGGAAGAGGTAATGATTTCACCACTGTTTTTCAAGTTCCTTTCCTCTTCCACTTCTTCTTTCTTTGTTATTACCATTATAAAATAATAACTCCAGTATATTATATATACATTTATGTTATTATAAACATTTCACAACCATATTTCAGTATTCTATCCATCCTTTGAATGACATGTCACCATACGTGCGTACGTTCGGCTTACCGTCTCCACGTCGTGGTGTAATTGTTATTGGAAACATTATTATTTGGATGGGTATAATAATGATGTGTAATTCATGTAAATAATAAATATAACATGATAATTATTCTATATATAAGATATACAATCAAATTAAATATTACTTTAATATCAAAGGAATGATATTGTCAATCGTGCATACGTACGGACTACCGTCTCCACGAACGCGATGAGATTCATTCTCCATCGTATCCATTCAAGACTAATTCTCATTTAATGATTAAAAATAATGTTTAAATATTTGACATAATTATGGATATGAATAATATAAATCCCCATTAGTAATAAATATGGCTCAAATAACAAAGAATATAAAGGAAAATGAACCCGTTAACACCCGAAACGATGATAATTCTTGGATATTATTAACAAATCGATGTTAAAATATCATATATGATATCATATTAATGCATATGATTCTTGTATAATTCAATAAAAATTATTTCACCATTATACAGGAGGTTAACCTACCCTCGACCAAGGAAAAAGTACAGAGTAAGGGGTTTCTTATCTCACTTTTAATTCCGTGAGAATTCCATTGTTCACCACTTATTTATTACATGTGGTGTGTGTACTGCCCATGTTTGTATTCATTGTA
Source organism: Viscum album (assembly GCA_963277665.1). Taxonomy (NCBI): domain Eukaryota; kingdom Viridiplantae; phylum Streptophyta; class Magnoliopsida; order Santalales; family Viscaceae; genus Viscum; species Viscum album. Next base: position 2,131,375,475 of record OY728119.1, read on the forward strand.
TAATATAATTTAATTCATGTATATTTACATTATCATTGTATGATCCTTCTTTCATGGGTGTATGTTTTTTGTGTTACCAAATCAATAAGGGAATTTGAAATTTCAATTTCCACTCATTCGGCTTTACGCATACTTGATTGATTATTTTACTCCAAGATTATGTGTAGAATCACTATTCATTTGATTATGTCATAAATTCCACTCCCCTTTCTGTGGATATACTTTCGATACACATAATCAATCCATTGATAAATTCTCAAGTCATCGGTACGAACTTGAAAAGAGTAATTTTGACTCAATCTCCATTTGTTGAGTTAAATATCCAATTCATTAGTGTTGTTTTTACAAGAATATGTGTGAATGTCATCTGATTGATCTAAACTAAATATCCAATCATATTGAGTGTATTTATATTTTTCACACATTATTATGTCTTTGATTTATCCTTAACCTAAGGATATGGTCTTTAGAAGAGAATTCATCTCAATTTACATTCCATTGAGACTTCTTTGTTTTTATACACCAAATCACTTTTCTATGGTGTATATAATGTAATTTTACATAGTATATGCTGAATCCCTTTATTCTCATGATATTATAAAGTTTTGATTACCTCAATTATTTTTATTCAAGTGTCTCTCTTTTGGTTATAAACTCTAACTAAAATACATTTCTAAGTGTTTTAAAGATTTATTCTTCTAAATATTTCTCATTAATGTCTATGTTTTAAAAATGGTTTTAAGGATTTATTTTTATGGACATTAAAGTTTTAAAATTAAAACTCCTTTTAAAATTTTCAAAGTGGTATGGGACACTTTGATTCTAAAATCTATTTTAAATGGATTCTTGACAAATAGTGTTACTTTTAAATGATTTCAAGAAAAAGGGGGATATTTCACTCTAATTGTTTTGATGATTATTTTCATCTATGTCAATATCCTTCATCATTCACGATTGAGGTTATTATAATACAATACAATCTTCCATATTGTATTGAATGAGTTATTTTTGACTATGGATGTTCTATTTTTATACCATTCATGGTTTGTGGATAAAGTATTGACATTTCGTATGCTAGTTTTAATACGAATGTTTATGTTATGTTTAAAACTTATCATATGAGGAATGCATTGGACATAGTAAGTGATGGGTGGAGCCTACTATAGCTCCTTAATGCATCGGTAGGTCTCATGAGACAAACTAGTGTCTTGGCACAAGGCCTTGAAAAAATCATATTTGTAGTATTGGCACGAGGCCTTGGCTATGTGGTTATGATAGTCTGGAATTATGCATTCCATCATTATGAAAGTGGTTATTGATAATACATGTGAATATTCAATTAGTAGAATATCCATGTGAATAAGTTAATGGAATTATTTCATTTTATTTTTTCCCTACTATGTTGAAGTACAAGTTTAAAAGACTCTTGTGTTAGTTATACATTGCCTTAAATTTTTATTATTATTTATAAAAGTTTCCTCTATATTTTTATCCTTACTGGGAATTTGAGCTCACCCCTTTTGTATGTTTTATTTTTTCTAGGATGTGAAGAAGAAATTTATGAATGACTTGCAGGTATAGTATGAGGGGATAAGAGTGTGGACTATGGAGACTATATTATTGTAGTTTTCAATTTATGATGTAATGTAAACTTTATGAATATATCTAGTGTTTCCGACTCTACTAAACTAAATGGTCTTTCGAGACTTGATCTTTCTTGTGATCATGCCAATGTTATGTAATAATGCACCAACTCTAGGTAACTAGGGTCGGGGCGTTACCTATCATCATATATCTTGTATTTCTAATGATGTTCCTCTATCCTTTATAGTTTATCGTGCATGTTTATGAATATAGATTCTTTCCCTAAGAGGTATATGTCAAAAATTGGTTAGTATGTACATGGGACATCACTTCCCTAGGTATTTGTGAATCCTATTTTTGGTTATCCCATTAATGGGGATTTTTTTAGGTGCATGGTTGACTTTCTCTAGAAAATGGATTATCACCTCAAGAGTGATGTGTCAGATATTTTTCAGCAAGTACAAGGATAATCCCTTCCATAGGGATGTTTAGAAAGTGTTTTTGACTATCCCATCAAGTGGGGATGTGTTAGACATGAATGGTGGACGTTAATTCATGCAAAGAGCTTAAACATGTATGGTTAGGGTTCATGGTGGCTTGGTAGGAATATGACTGATTGACATATAGGTATTGTTTCTATCTTGTGACTTGGAAATTAAATGTTATGCTTGAACAATTTATTTATTTCCTATTTACTTTCTACTGATCTTTTAAAATTATAGCAGACTTATTTTACTGGTTCGGAACTGGATAATATTGGGGGTTCCCTACTGAGTGGTACTCACAAACTGATTAGGAGACCATAGTATGTGGGTACCTTAGAATCCATCACTTTTTATTGGTATAGGTTTGGTTAAGGCCTGGGTTTTATAATTTAGTGGGATAAATCACTATGATTTTAGATATTTGGAGGAGGTGAGGCTTGGAGTTGGGATCAAAGTCTATTTCTACTTCAATTATTTTATATTAAGTGTATATGACTGGCCTTGTAGGGGATCTGGGTCTAATGTTTAGGTTTAACTAGTTCCCATGCACACTAATTTTATATTGTAACATGTTTGATTATTTATATGTTTTTTTTTTCACTCTGATTAAGGGTATAATGTTCCAAAAAACTAATTTATTCCCTTGATTATATTCAAAATTATCTGGCATATGAGGAAGCATGCGTGAGGTCATGTCGCAGTCCTGATTAGACCTAGTGATTCAGGTATGGTTCTTACATATTCTTCATCCTCTCATCTTAGTAAACGCTTCTTCATTGAGTGGACTTCATCCACTCTTAGATTTCTCAAACCCACACTACACTGCCATACCCTCCTCAATAATATTTCATATCCTCATTATACTATATCAGTGGATAATTTTTTCCTTTCTATGGGGTCTTCTCAAGATTCCACAACTAGAATGTTTTAGAATATTTATGCAAGCGTGCCACTTCATTTAAATTTATTATCTTTTTCTTAATAATATTTTTCTCTAAAAATTATATATTCCATTTTCCTATAGCAATATAAACTTATTATTTTTGAAATATTCCATAAAAATTCACATTTAAACATTCATCATAGATGTATGACAATTAACAACAACAATATAAGGAGTGGAGCTTCTTCATTTTGGACTAAGAGATTCAATAAGAAACCTTTACATATTCTTCTTGAATCTAAACATTCAAGTCACATCTCAAATTTTTGACCATTTACTCAATCATAAAAATTAGTAACTCACTTGCTCAGATCAAAGTGATTTTGTCTTGATGAAAATATCGATATTTGTCTCCACTTAATCTGCAATATAATTTAAAACCTATAAATGTTCCTATCCACTATCTAGAATAATAAACCTCACAAAATCATGATATAATCATATATATATATAAATATAACTTATATTTTTGAAAACATAGCTCTAGTATCTTCAAATGGTTTATTCTTTAGAAGGAATTATTCCTGAAACACAAAATTTTTTACCATAAAATTCTCGTATTATATTTCATACTTTGATCATCTTCTCTATGGATTAATGATTGACTTGTCAAATAAATTATTATATCACATTTAATTTCGGATGTTTTGATCCATGAAAATTATCTTTAGCATCACAAAAATTGTATTTCCACTTCAGATTATTAAATATAAAATGTTCATTGTTTAGTCTGCATAAAATTAGAATTTCTTTATTTGTTGATGCTTACAAAAAATTGATCATACTTATACATAGCCCAAATCATCATTATGTTGGTTTATGGCTATGAAAATTATGCTTATTTAGATGGGAGGATCATGCTTACATGACAATATTTCATGCTTATAAAACTCCATTCATGCATATGTAGACACAAATAATGTTTAAAAAACATGTATAATGTTTAAATAGGGATTAATTTTCCATATTTCTAGTCATCTTATTTTAATAACCATTATGTGCATCTGGATGATGTTTACATGAATCACACTTCATGTGTACATAGCATTGGATGACAGGTATGCAGAAGGATGATGATGTTTATATAGGTTTTCTGTTTCCATTTTTTAATATCTAAAGGATGCAATTATCTATATCGAAACAAGGGTATTATCTTTACAAAGTATTACAGATTATCCTTGCATATGAAGAAATTATTATTATATAGAACTAAACATTGACATATCTCTAATACATGAAATTATAAAATCTATCCGATCAAATCTGGACCACCACAAATGATTTTAGGCCATTTTCATTCCTCTCAAAATATTATCCAAGCATTGTTTAAACATTGTGCACAATAACCTTAATACATGGTACCTCAATGTTGGATTCTCCACTAAATTTCCTAGCCTAATTGTTTTTAATAATTTGATTCTTTAAAAAACATACCAAACTATTATAGATAGTACTCCCCAACCTTAGTATTCTCTGGACTTGATATTCAACTCTCCAATCATTACATATAATGGATTTCCCACCAAGCCCCCAACTTCAAATTATCATTTATCCAAAACATGGGGTTTTTTCCCACTTACTTTTACAACATGAGATATATCTTCTTTTCGTGTTTATATTAGCGAACAAATCACTTCTTTACACTTTATCACACATAGAATTTATATCGAAAATAAATATATATAAATCGTCTCTAAATCTCAGGGAAGATTATTTCCCAATACTAGAGGCTAATATTAATTGATAATATTTTAATATTCATGTGTCTCAAAGACCATAAACACCAATTCTATTTCATTATTTAAATTAAACTTCATTTCTAATCACATGTGCAATTCATTTTTAATGTGAAAATTTGGGCCCAATGAATCACCTATTTGTGGAAAAAATTAATTAATTATTTTAATTGGATATTTTGGGTTTTGATATTTCAATATTAGTATACTATTTTTTATTTTAGGATCTATGGATGAACACCAAGGGAAGATGGATATTTTTGGAAATGGGAACAGAAATTTCTAGGCAATGCATAAGGGGCCTTAGTCACATCAAATAAAAGTAGAGCCCAGAAATCACTCCCAATGATGTAAAAAATTTAACTGTAAAAATAGAAAATTATGGGGATAATTTCATTAAATTGTGGATAGAGTAAATTATGATGTCATTAAGGATATTAAGTGATAAGAAGTTGACATTTATTTTGTGGGCTATATTTTAAGGCCCATAAAAGTATCCCACTATTTCAAGCATTACATCTGAATGGATGATCCAATTAGCATGAAATGTTTACAGATATTAGAGGAAACTAGGATGAATAAATTTATCTTCAACTAAAATCAATGATTCATCCACATTCAATTAATTATTTTAACACAAATGGGGTGGGGATTAATTTGGTCTAATTTTTTTTGTCAATGTTGAAATGTCTAGTTTCCATTGATTTATCTACCACATATCACAATCCTAATTAAAATAGAGGAAATTGATTTTTGGGGGGTCAAACTGAGTCTCCTAATATTCCCATGTAAGTATATTTTTGTTAATGTATTTGGATATCCATTTTTTATTATTTTATTTTTAATTTCAAGCTTTCATTTGGTAATCACATTGTCAATTTTTCTCATGTATGTTTTTCATTCACATTCATTTCTTTATAAAAGTTCTTATCAAATTTTCCTATTTATTATTAATTTATTATTTTATTATTTATATCACATTTATGTAATTTCTTTTTTGAGTGAATAAATTCACATAATATTTTGTGAAACTATCCCCACAATGGGGGAGTGGTAATTATTTCAATTTTTCCTTCTTCAATTACTCCCTCATAAATATACATCTCCCTTCCATTGATAGAATAACATAAATTGGGGGATAAAAGATTAATTTTTTCATCCACGTGAATAGAAAAAGGATGGATTTGATAATATTTATCCATTTAATAACTCTTAATAAATTATGTTTTTTAAATTTTTATTCAATTATTTTCTTTCTACCACTTATTTATTAAATTTTATCGCCGCACATTTCATGTTCTAATAAGATCTTTTTCCATGAAGTGATAATTAAAATGATTATCCAAGTGTATAGTTTTTCAGAATGTGTATGTTATGGTGTTAAACCGATAATTGATGAATTTATATGGATTTCATTGAATTAATTCTTCTCGATTTAATGAAATGGAAATAATTTACAAAGGAATCCATCAAATCCACCCCTAACAATAACTAAGGATTGCCTTATTATTTTTAAATTGAATTAACTTAATTATCTCAAACTCATTAATAATACAATCAATTTGAACTCAAGTTATCCAATTCATAGCCAAATAAACCCTGTAGAATGTGTGTTTCTATAGGTTAATTCTTAGGCCTCCAAGGATTTGATAACCAAAGCTATACTACAAGGGACCTATAACACCAAATAACATGGGTAAATTTGGCCACAACCAAATTTTGGTGCTATTTTTATGGACCAAAGTAAGTAAATTAGATTCTATCATTCTTTTCTAATCCCATTTCTCTTATCTCACCTCAAATTTTATTTTCTCACCCCAATTTCTCTTATATTTTCAACTTTCTCTTTCCATTTGTCCAAATAATCTCAAATAATCATTTCCATAAACATCCAACGCGGTATCATCAACAATATACCATCATATAATTTTCCAAGAATAAAATAATAAATCCACATTAGGAAGCCCCTCACATAGGGATTTCGTTGATAATGCCTTGAATGATTACTGCCCAACTTGTGAGATGTACAATCCTTGGGATAATGAATATTTTAAGGAAATATTTACAACCATGTCAAGGATGTTTGAAGATTTCAAACTTAATGTAGTCATTGATGTTCAAAATCCTAAAAATTCTATGCATCATACATTTATTGAAAAACTGAATGATAAAATGAAAATAATTAATTTTCAGATTTCATAATTGAGGTTCTAACTAAAAACCATTAAAACATGAGAGGAACTCATCCATGAACTGAATATCCCTTCCATAAAATTATGTGGAGGGTTTAGTTTTTTTACAAAACTCTCATGAATTTATAGAAGACACCACATTAGAATCTATGAAATGACTTTTTGATAATGAGGTGAATTGTTTAGGGAATGTTGAATGTCATCCCAAGGAATGTGAGGGGACAATTAATAAATGATTAAATCCCATAGAAATTGAATTTCTGTATTCAATAGAATATAATTTGATAACATTTATTATGTTTCTAGAATACAGTTCAATTTATGATTTTTTTAGAATCACTAATCACTAAACCATTGAGGTAAATCCAAAATTTTAACATTATACCCATTCCAGACATATATCAGTCTAATTTGTGTGTTGAAACTTCAACTCTAACAGAACCAATTTTGTTGAGAAATTTTAAAAATAAAATGTAGTTCGATTAAAATTCCCTACATGTTTCTGAATATTTTATCCATAGCGAGCTCAAATTTAAGGTCCATACCTCATCTCTCAACTCTTTCTTCATAGGGGATAATTAAAAACATTATGTCACCATTACATCCTCTCTGGAATCTAATAAAGCTAAAATTATCTATGATGTATTATGATCGACTGGGAAATAAATTGGATGGAACAACATCATTATTCATGTGATTAGCTCATTCATAGGGCCCTATGTGACGTTCATGAATAAAATTCAAAACTTTACTACCAATACCATTGGATAATCAATCTCAATATTGTATAAGTGGTAAAAAATAAAATCCATAAAAATTTAAAAGTTTGTATTGGATAAGTTGAGGGGTTCATGTTTTGTGAATGACTTTAACTAAATTTCTTTCTGGGAGGCAACTCAGATTTTATGCTTATTTTTTTATGTTTTTTTCAAGGTAACCCCCTTGTGGATTCCAATGTGATCTAATGTATATTTTATTTTATATTTATATGATGAAGAATTTTCATATTTACAAATGAAACACAATCCTTCCAAAATTCAAACCCACCATCAACAATCCCAAAGGAGTCCACTTATGTAATGAAGCCAAAGAGATTAATTATTTATTAATGGGATGTTATAAATAAACCATGTGATTTTGTTAACAATAATTCATTTCAAATCACAATCTCCCAACTTTCATCCCAATTCTGAACTCTCTCTTCTCTTATCTATCAAATACTGAGGGAACTTCCATGTTAAGTTGGGGGGAGTGAAAATCATGGGTTTTGAAAAAAAATTGTCTTTCTGAATTTTTTTAAAACAATGGCAAGAAATCAATTCATTATCATTTAATGTGTTAATTCACATTGGGAACCATGAAAACTTAATTTAAAATGATTTTGAATTCCAAGATTATGTTTTTAATGCATGTTTAATTTCATGAGAGTTTTTTTGAAAAGTGTGGTTGTCTAATGATATTTTTCACTAATAAAATATTCCACCTTTTAATTAAAATAATTTAATGAAAATCTATTGGATTTTGGGTGTATGTTTGAGATCTTGGGTCCCTTTCATCATAGTGTGGGTCTTCGGGTCACTCTTAGTATAATTTGAGTATCCAATAAAATAAAATAAATACCACGTAAAGCATTATTTTTTCCAAATGCATGGAATTTAACACTTGGGAATCATGACTCCATAGTTTTCTCACCCAAATATAGGATTTACAAAAATATTTTGGAGAAAGAATTGAAAAAATGTGCGGTCTCTAGCACTTGGGGATCAAGACTCCATAGCTTTTTTCTCATAGTTTGTCTTTTCATCTCTATTGTGGTTAAAAAAACCAAAAACCAAAAAAAGTAGAAAAAATGAAAATAGATAAAATTTGATACTTATCTTAAGGTTTAATGTGATTCCCACCTACAACTTATATTTGTTTCCCCTTGAACAAAAATATGGGCCCCATTTCCTTTTAGATACACAACACATCATCATACTTAATTGAATGTGTACAAAATGTGGAGATGAATGTGAACAAATGAACAGGATTGGTCTTGGGATATGATTGTGAACCAAGAATATGTGAATTGAATATTATTATTTTCATAATTGTTTTACATGATTTCTTTTGGTGAGAATTGTATGTCAAAATGTTTTTTGAAAAAAGAGACTTTAATTTCAAATTTTTGAGAAATTATCTTACTCATGACTAGAAAACTCAAGTTGGGGTGTGATTAACCACTAAAAAGGATAATATATATTGATTATATTTTAATATTCATGTGTTTAAAAGTCCATAAACACCAATTTCAGTTCATTATTTAAATTTAACTTTATTTATCAACACATGTTCAATTCATTTTTAAAGTGAAAATTTGTTCCAAATAAATTATCTATTTTTGAAAAATATTATATTGATTATTTTAATTTTATATTATTCTATATGATTTATAAATTTTATTGGAATATTTTTTATTTTTGGATCAATGGATTAATCCCAAGGGATGATGGAGATTTTAGTAAATGAACCTAGAAATTTCTAAAGAAATCATTATGGGACATAAGCACAAGATATAAAATTAGAGACCACAAATAAAACCCAATGAATTTAAAATTGTAACTGTAGAAACAAAAAATTATTGTTGTCATTTCATTCAACTATGAAAAGAGAAAATTAATATGTTTTCAAGGATATCTAGGGAGCCCATGTTGACATGGAATTTGTTGGCCATATTTAAAGGCCCATAAAACCATCCAACTATTTCTTGCACAAATTTTGAATGGATGATCCAATTGGCACGAAATTTTGAAATATATTATAGGAAACATAGACGAATATATTTCTATTCTATGGAAACAAAATATTTTTCCATATTCAATGACTTATTTTCATAATAAGATGGGGGGTGAATCTGCTCATATTTTGGTGGTCAAAGTTGAAAAGTCTAATTTGCTTTGATTTGTCCCCCACATTTTAATATCCAAATTAAATTAGGGGAATTTATTTGTGTGGGGGTTGAACTAAGGATCATAGTATCCCTATATAAGAATCTGTTGGAGAAGGTATTTGGATATCAATGTTTTATTATTTCATTTATAATTTAATGCTTTCATTTTGTAATAATATCGTAAATTTTTATCATGTAAGTTTTTTGTTCATGTTCATTTCTTAATAAAAATTATTCTTATTCACTTTTTATAATTATTATTAATTCATTATTTTATTCATTATGTCATGTTAATCATATTTATTTAGGGATTGGATCTATTCCCATCATATTTTATGAAACTCCTCACACAATGATGGTGTGATAGTTATTTCAATGTTTCTATTATTCAATTCCATCCTCATAAGTCTACTTTCTACTTCTATTGACAGAATAACATCAATGGATGGGTATCCCTCTAATGGATTGATCTAAGGGAATATAAAGGGAATGTATTAGATGTTATTTCTCATTTTAATAATTCATTATCAATTATTTGGTTTGATTTTTTATTCAATGATTTTTTTCTTCTAATTCCTTATTTAATTTAATATCCTCACTTTTCATGTGCTAATAATATTCATTACCAAAGAGTGATCATGAAAATGATCCCTCATGTTTTTAGGTGATTATAATTTATATGTGATAGGTTTAAAAAAATATGTAATAAGTTTATATTTACTTCATTGAATGAATTCTTCTCGAGTTAATCAAATAGTAATAATTTAAAAAGGAATTCATCCCATTTACCCCAAGCGATAACCAAGGATAAACTCATTAATTTTAAATTGAATTCACTTAAGTCTCTCAAACTCATTAATAATACAATCAATTTGAACCCATGTTTTCCACATCATAGTAAAATTAACCTCATATAATTAATGTTTCATTAGGCCACATCAAAGGTCTCTTATGATTCGATAACCCAAGATGTACTATAAGTTAATGTTAACACTATATAACTTGGGTAAATTTAGGTGTAACCATCACATTAATATCCGACTTTTTTATCTACCAATTTAAATTTTTTCTCCTATAGTAAATGAGTCTCCCGCAATTGAAAATAAATGAAAAGTGGGGAAAATTGTTCTCTCATTTATTGATAATATATTATGGAGTTTGTCATCCTAATATCAACATAAAATCTTCTCCAATTTCTAATTTTTATAATTTCCATATTCATCATTAGTTTTATAAAATTAGGTTGTCATCATATATTTTTATCAACGCTCCATCAGCTGATCAACTATAAGCATAATGGGTTAACCATGGGTAGAAAACTAGTGTGAAACTTTTAGAAAACAATATTTTCTATAAATAAACCACCATGTGTTGCCAATTTAAAATTTCTTTCTCTAGGGGATATGAAAATATTTTCTTAATAATATTTTTATACGTTCACTTTATATGAATTCACACTTTAAAAAATTTCAATTACATGTTAAATCTTCCCAATTGTTTTAGATAATCACCCACATTAATAAACATAATGTATGTGAGTTAAAATTGTGATGGAAAAATGTAAATCTTAACCCAACCTACAATTTTAAAGGAGCTATCATGATTTTTAAATTGAAGTTATTAAGATTAAACTCTAGAAAGTCTCTCATTTTTTATATCACTCTCTCAATGGATGTTCTAATTTCTTCAACAAGGTTGTTTCAAAAAAGGTATGATATGAGTTGACATGTTTGACATAAATTGAGTGGGGAATTCAATTTGTGGAACACTATAATGGAAATATTTTTTCAAGATGTTTGGGAAATAAAACTTTTAATATTTTTCTTTTATTAATGATTCATCTTAAATTCCGTCTTCCATGATATATTACCAATATAATATATGAATAACTTGGATCTCTATGTACACATTAATGTAAGCCATATAGATAAGAAAGCATTATCAACCAAGAGACCCCATTACTTAAAAATATAATGTATGTAGACCCTTTCATTGTTGTTTCCTCCTGTACCTTAAAGGTATTAAATTTAATTAGTAGAATGGTTTTTTATTTACTTAAACTTTTATCCATAGTTCAAACATGATTCTTAACATTCGTAACAAAATCAATTTGGCTTTTTCCAGCAAGCTCTACTTTCTATAGACTTTTTACTATTGTGGATATATGGTTTAATACGTTTTTTGTATATTCATAGCCCTAATTCTATGTTAGAAATACCTAGTTAGATCGGTTTTATCAGTGTTAGGAGGGTGTTTTCCCATTTTTATTCATTTTTTCTTATTATCTTGGTAGCCATATCTTGAAATTGTTTGCAATATGTCTTATCTTCTAGCACCTTCCACATGAACTTTCATCAAAATATAGCTTCCCCATTTTATTTATCCTTTTAATCTTTTCATAAACAGTGTTAACAACTGATCCAATACATTTATCCATATATTTTATGGGTTCTCTTTTGGATTTAAAATTAATCTTTTATTTCTTCAGTTTTATAGAAATATTGAAATGGTCCATGATATGAAATTTCCTACCAAAGTAGAAGAGTCTCTTCTCAATTGTTTTGACACCCTTTTTATTATTATTTATTGAGTTATTGAATATAGATAACTCAACTCATTTATTCCCATATTTTCATTCCAATATAGAATCATGTATTTTCTACACCTCAATCATATTCTGTAATGGAATTCTCTTCACATCAGCTTGATATTTGGGCTGGGATGGTATATACAAACCCCCTTCATGGTACTGTCTAGCATTGTTTCAACACTCAAAAACATTATCAAAGTATTGAAATATGTCCCTTATGGACGTAATTTTCTTATTTAATGAATTCTTATTTAATATTGTATGTTTAATTTGACTTTAAAATTTTATCCCTATATATTAATGGATTATATGTTCTCCACAGGTTAACTTGTTATAAATACATTCAATAACCTTATTTATAAACATCATACAATACTCACTCCTTCCAATTATTCTCATTATTTTTTACTTTAGGTGTTTTCTATCAATATTGAAACCCTTTCTATTTTCGGGACAAAAACTATTAATCCCTGTTTAGAGAGAATATTTTCATGGACATTCTTACCTCCACCATAGAAATATTTGTGTGTTTTCCAATATTTTTACACCTTGATATTTTTATATTATTTAACATAAATGTGAATATGAAACTGAGATTGATTTAGAATAAGAAAATAAAAATGAGTTATGGGATAATTTTTCTTATTAGAATGAGTTTGAATGTTCTACAATAGATATCATGCTATTTAACCCAATATTTTGAGTCTTATTCGATGAAATAATAATTTCTGTTATTTGGGTGGAAATAGTATTTGTAAAAATTCTACCCCTATTTACCTAGTCTGGTGCATTATTTTTTTAAATTCTCATGATTGAAATGAATCAAATATTAAATGTCTGATTAGTTTAGTAGTCATTGAGAAACTACCAACATACATGAATCTCATTTTACATTGGGAAACGAAAAGAAAACATAATATATAAAAAATCTAATAAAATGGATCCATGGAAACTCAATAAATGATCCCTTATTAATATCCTATGGAAGTGAAACAAATGAAAGGGGTGAGATCAAATGATTAGTTAGGGTTACAAATTGACTAAGAATAATTTAATAATAAGTTACTAATAGTCAATAGGGAATGGTGAATAAATGAAAAAACACTCCATCAATAAACTGAGAATGATATTGCATCCATTGATTTTATCATAGTGAAAGCCTCATGTAAAGTAATAAATATATAATTAAAAATTATAATGATTTTTATTTTGATTTCATTTATCTAGAACGTGAACCATAATACTATCAAGACGCTTTAATTGTGTGGGTAGATACTTGTCAGATTATGTTTTAGAAAAAAACTTGAAGGGTTTATCACCAACCGATTTATCTCAGGAGATATGTTGATGTATTGAGGCTCTATATAGGTCCCCAACCATCATTTTAATTCTAAATCCTTATTTATACAAGGATTCAATAAAACAGAAATATTCCTATTAAATATATATATTGAGTAGAGCTTACAGATTGGTCAAATAATTCAAAATAACCACCATATGTAAAATTGTATACATCTTTGAAAATAATAATATCCATGCAACAAGAATATTGATATATAATATAAATACAATTTGAGATGAAAAATTATCCCAAAGGGGTTGTAGATACACCACATAAGAATGATTATGTGCAAAATACAAAGTAATTCTTAGTGAAATGGTAATTGAGACAAATCCCCTTGCCACATTGTAATCCATCGAATCATATGACAAAAAATAAATAATCATCAAATTAATCATTGAATGACATTAATATAAATATAATCATGATATATTATAACTAATGGTAGTTAATATACCCCACATACATAAAATAAGTTGTTAATAATGGAAATCTCAGGGAAATAAAAGAGAGATGAGAAACCAATTACCTTAAGCTCGAATATATTCCGCACTTGATCTTAATGTCCAGAATAATCAAATTGGATTAATTAATTACAATGTTCAGAAACTAATATACATTTATTTTATTTATTAAATATTAATTAAGTTCATTTGTGTCCTTTTTAATATTTTAATAGATTAAATTTCATCATTTGGGAGGGCACGTTTTGTTAGTTTTCACGATCGTTTTTCTTATATAAGAGTATGGAAGTTCATGTAAAATGGAAATTAAAAAAAGAAATGAAGTTATGATTTTTTTGATAACCATATATATGTTTAAATGATCATATAAATCCTTTGGTTATTTTTGGATAGGATGAATCATTATATAAAATTTTAATGATAAACACTTGGATTATTTTGATGGTTTTTTGATCACTCCAAACTCGTTTTATGCCATAATTAAATACAACATATAAAAAAGGTTTCTAGAACACTAAATATTATATATAATATATATTATGATCTTTTTAAACCAAAATAATTATTTCATGACCAAAATTAATGATGGTAAGAGAAATTGAGAACCAAACATCCTTGAATGTGGTAAATTAACACAACTCGAATGGTGTTTCCATTTTTAATATAAGAGGAGGGGGTAAGAGAGATGATGATGAAATATTAAATTATAATAATAATATTCTAGTACATGTAAGGTACTAGAATTGTCATACCATTTGGATGCGGGTATTTTTGGAGATAGAAACAAAAGAAAGGAACTTGTAAAATAAGTTGAAAGAAAAAGAAAGATATGTTTACCTCTTGAGTACTCCTCCTTGAGAATCTCCTTAAGGGATTTGTTTTTGGCCTTTTGGTGATACCAGAAAGTCATGTATGTGGAGGGGATATATTGGTTGGTTTATTTTCAAAAACATATTCAAGGTTTAAATCTTGATTGGTGTGAGACGAAGAGGTGGTGAGGGGTGCATTATACAGTGGAGGAGAGAAGGGTTTTGCATTATTTTAATCATTAGTATATTATTTTTCTCAAAACAAGGAATAGTATTGATTAATATAACCAAAACAGTAATAAATTCTTATGAGTTCGAACCATGTGTTCTCACCTTAGTAGAAAATCATCCATGATTCAATAAATCATGTATTTATAATTTATCATAAATTATAATATTTTACTATTCACAAAAAATTCATGTATTTTACAAAAATCTAAAAAATAAACACTGACCATTTCTTGACATGAAGATTCTAAAAATGAACCCAATTTTATGAAAATAATTTTCAATATATAAAAAATTTATTTTTTAATTAAAATATCGATTTACTCTAAAAATATACATTGTTTAAAATTATAACTGATTTTATAATACCCTGAAAAAATAACCAAGGTCTTATTAAATTATCTTATAATCATAGGAAAACAATATTTATTTAGGAATACATTTTTTGAAAATGGAATTTATTTTAAATCAAATTTATTAAATTAAAATTGTAATTAAAAAATTATTACTCAAATAAATACAAACACTTAATTATTAAAATATTTACTCTCATTTATAAGGCACTAAAATATTATTTGTACTTCCATGGGTGAAGTTACGATTCATAAGGGTAAATTACAGTTCATAATGGTCATATTACTATGAGTAAGGGTAGGTTACTATTCATAAGGGAAGGTCATTATTCGCCAAAAATGTTTACCCTATCTGACTCTAGATATCATTCTGATCGCAATCGTGTATGTCTTTTTTTCAAAATTCAATACACATAAGTGAACAATTATGCATCTTGTCTAGGTTATAATTATATTATAACAACATATATTCATTTCGTTGTGACTCAGTGCTGTGTGCATATAAACTATCTAATGAATTGAAATTATTGTAAGAATAACATAACATAAAACCTTGGGGTGTCAGATTAATATTGAATATATTCATAACATGATTTCATTTCTAACAAAATAATTATAATATTATATATTTATATATTGTTCTTAAAATATTTATTAAAGTAATATTTTGATACATACTAATTTGGTAATAAAAATAATCAAATACATATATTTATAGTAAAATATTCTTCAATAGAAAATAATACTGTAAAATAGTATATGTTTTGAGGATATTAATTTAAAATTAATTTGAAAGTTATAAATTTTAAATATAATTATTTTTAAGTATTATTATTAATTAAAATAAAAAAATTTAATTCTTATTTTTCATTATTATAAAACAAATTATTGGGGTGTTACATTATTTTTCACAAGTGTTTTGGAAGAATAAAATTTTGTATAATCTAGATTTTTCATTTTTACTTCCAACTCCAAAAAAACTGAGTGTATTATTTTCATCCATAACTAATCTTATTATTTCTTCCAAATACACCTAAATTTTTTTATTTTTCTCCTTATGAATATTCCTTAACTAAACTAGAGATTGGAAAAACCCTTTTACATTATTATCTTTAGTTTTCATCAAGGAAGACTTCAAATCTATATTGACTATGATATTTCTCCAAAGCATAGATTGTTTCCTTGAAAACATTATTTCTTATATAAATTTATTTTCAATTCCTTATCCACCACTAAAATTATTTCATTTTAATGTGAAACAATTTCTTCTTTTGATTTTTATGTCATTAATTGAGTTTATAGAAAATTATTTTTTTGTCAATTCTTTTTACATTTCATCAACAAATTCTTCTAGTTGTGACTTATCATGATGAAGTCCCTTGATAAATCGGAATATATAAGTCACCACATCAAAAAGGAAATTATTTAGCTAATCTATAAACTCAATATATATTCCTTTACCATATTCAATGATGTATGTATCACATATTAAACTCAAATCATTGAAGGAATAATGATCAATAGATTCAAATGATAAAACATTACCATTCTAAATACATTTATCTAATGGTGAATCATATGTATTTATTTGATATTTTTCTGTGATACATGATCTATTTATTATTCTAGTTTCTCTAGTAATTTTGTGATACCTCCAAATTTATGTTAACATGTATAGAGATAAATTATTTAATCCAATGAACTTCGATTTCAAATATTCATTTCATATATTCTTTTATATATAACTGGGAAATAAAGTTATTTAAGTACCATTAGAGATGTTATTTACTCTGATATGAGTTGTGAAAAATATTGGAGATCCAAATAATAGGGAGTTGAGGAACTAATATTGACTTATATTCATAGTTTATTTTGTAGAAATTCCTAAGCACTAAGCTGAATCAAGTGTTACCAAATTTATTTTTACCATATAAATAAATATTATTTTAAATCAATTCCCCTTATTAGTATATATCCTTTTAGGATAGTTAAGACATATGTATCTTGTGTTATTAAACCTACAATACACCAATATAAATGAAGAATCTAAATGTAATGTGGAACAAGGGTTTTTACAAGTTTTTGTCTAAATGTGAGACTGCATGTTGTTGTAGTCAATTATTATGATGATTCACAAATTTATTAACAATACATATATTTTTTTGAATAAAACAGGATGTGGGATATTGTATCATAACCCACTCTCTTAAAATATTACACACATTATGAAATTCACAATATTACACATTTAAATTACGCAACATCCCATTGCACTTCTTCAAACTAGAATCAAAACAGCTAGTCTTGCCACTTTATTCTTCCTCAAATTATGTCAAAATATTTCTAGGGATGTCTCTGAAGCCATATTTCTGACCGAATTTATCAACCATAGATTCTTGAATTTCCTAAATTACTACAATAACTAATCTTGAAAAAATTTCTCTTCTTCTTTCCTCAACATCTCAATTATTTTTAGAATCTCTTTTCTAGACACACTCAACTCAGATCTTCAATAATGCGTCCATAAAATATATCTCACCATGTGAATATATAATGAAATACACATCTCCTAAAAATATTTCTAGGAAATATAACTCACAAAATACACTAATCTTCTATTTTCTAAATGTATTTAGTACCATTAAAGTTATTCTTATTAGTCATCCTCCTCCTCTTTTTCATTTAAGAACATATTATTTTATGTTATTGTACTAGTTTGTAAACATTCACACTTCTTATTCATGTGGTCTTCTTCTTTCTCTCTGCTTAATCGCTAGTTATTTATTATGAGGACTTCCTCCACTCTCAACATCCTCATACCATCCCTACACAACCACTCTCCCCTCAATGTTTTTTTTCTCTTTTCAATTCATTGTATAGGTGGATCACTTTTTATTTATGTAGGGTCTTATCAAGTTTCCATATAAAATAAAACTTTTAGAATAATCATTCAAGCATGTAAAACCATAAAATATCTCCAAGAATATTTTTTCATCTTCCTCAAATGGTTTTGTCTCTTATTTTTTCAGGATAGGTATTTCAATGCATATTACAAAAATACCGTTTATTTAAGTATATTGTATCCCCTACTGTTTTCTTCAGTTGAAAAGATCATATGTTTTTTATAGTAGTATCAAGTTCTTATTCATGAAATATTTCAAAAGAATACACATTAAAATATTATTCATAGTTGTATGAAGAAACAAAATAGCAACATGTGGAGTTTTTTCTAACACCTTTTTTACCTTTTAATATTTTTTAATATATTAAAAAATATTTTCGTATCCATTCACTAAGTCAGCATGAGATTTTGAGTCTTGGTGATCCCCATATTAATATTACAAAAATATTAAATATATTAATATCTCACATGGGTATTTTTTAGGAACTAGTTCAATAAATACCGAAAAAAGTCTAAGATGGTAAATTTTTCCCCACAGTTGGATATGAAATGAGAGGTTTACCCAATGTGTGACTTATGGTTGGTAGGTATCAGACATTTGATTGTTTTAGTCATTCATAGTGTGTTTAATTAAAATAAATAATTAAATTTATTTATTTATTTTAAATTCCTGAAACCTATTTTCGTTTATAAATACATCGTTATAAAATTTATCTAGTGTTAGACTCATAATCCCTTGGAGAATTGAGAGGATATCTAAGCATTCTTTGTTGGAAGATCACATTAGAGGATGACTAATGATCAGATCGAGGTGGATCAGGAGTTAGATAATGAAACTAATCATCCACATAATTTTCAAATGCATTATTCACTAATGAATGATCCATAATCAAGGAAGGTCTTATTATTTCTTTATTTTCTCCCTTATTTAATTCAATCAATCGTGGATCTTTAATATTATTTGATTTCAGGTATTTTCTAATCATTTCTCGAGCCCCACAACTTATTGGATAATATTTTATCCTAATTAATCAGTTTTGTATTTAATATCACCTTTGGAAATCCCAATTATGTAATATTTGGTCAAAAGTTCTTGTAAAATGATTGTTCAATTTGAGTATTTGTCTTTCCCCTTCCACTCTTTTTGTTCATCATTGTGGACCTATGGGTTTTATCCTGACATTTTCAAGGAAGGTTTTACCATGATTGAGCCTCCGGATTCATGGAGGATTCTTGAAGAATCAAAAGATCGGTAATGTGTATATGAGTCAAGATGAATTGAGGGTTGTGGGTGAGACCTCCATGGATCCAGGATCCTAAATATTGATGGGAGATTGCAGTAGTGATGTGAAGGATTCTTGAGGGGTTTGAGTATCCGGAATCTTACCACTAACAAAAGATCAGTCCCAAATGGACCCATATGCAATACGTCAAATTTTTTTTGAGTTTTTTACAGAAAAAGGTAACGTGTGATGAAATTTTGGTTTCTACAAAAAATATAACCATTCAGCATGTAGTTCAGGAATACAAGTTGTGTGCTCCCCCTAGTTGCAACACTAGGGTTTCAGAAAAGATAATGATCACACACCATGTGACTGGGCCCACACAGTTTTTGACCCCCCCTCCCTCTTTAAGATGGATAATCCATTTTTTAATTTCACATGACTAGGATCCCATTAGAGAGTACACTGTCAGGGCCCAGTACACATGCATAGCTAGGTACAAAACCAAGTACATGGGCAAAGCCAAAAGTACATGGGATGACCAAGAGCACACGGGAAAGCCCTGGGTGGCTAAGGCATTCCATGTAACACCTTAACATGAAATGTAGTATTATATTTTTATCCAAGCCATGTCCAAGTGAGAACATGACCCGGAGGCTAGGTGAGGTCACAGGCCTTGTGACCCCAAGTTCGAATTTTGTATTTTTACAGGGAATTCCAACTTTTGTATCTCCTTCATTTGGACTTTTATTTTGGTCCATGAGTGATATATCATATGTGGGATTAAACCTATAACATGATAGTAACCTTTTTTGTGGATTTCAAGATATGATGTGACTTGTTGAGAAAATTACTCTTCTTCTAGTGAGATTGAATGTGTAGAAATGATCTGACAAGATCCTCAAAGAGAGGTTGAAGTTGGAAACCCCCTTATTTCTCTAGGGTGTGGGTCACCCATACTTCTTACAATAGTTTAGTGGAAACCCCCACCTATACTAGGGTGTGGTTACTTAACCCTCTGAGTGTCACCCCTATGGTGATAGGGCATGATTCCTCTACCCACTAAGTCGTACCACCTGGTATTCTAGGGAATCTTCCATCTATAAATACCTACTAGTGGAACCCCCCCCCCCACACACACACACATGGGACTGGGTCCTATATCTATTGAGTGATATCATTTATCACACAAGGGTGAAGTTCCTCTATTTGACTACAAACTGGAATACCCATATCTTTCTAGGGAATGATCCCTTTATCTATTGAGTGACATACCCTTATCACACAGGGTTCTTGGAAATTTATTGGTTATTTTTCCCCCTTGGGATATATAAAAGTGGTGAGGTTTGGGTCCTCCACATCGATTTCTCAGGTATACATGATAAATATTGGATACTGATGATGGAACTTTGGTGCTGTTGGAAGACACATCAACCTGGAATGGGCTATGAGATAGAGATCCCCTTTCTCTCCCATCTGGGTTTATTTGGAGAATCTATACATATATATATATATATATATATTCCAAGGTTTCATTTCCACATTACTTTGGGTTGATCTCAGTACTTTTATTGTATCTTTATATTTCTGCCCTGTGGGTTTTGAGGCATCCTACCAGCTATGTATGTACATATCATGTATGGCCTTCCCCTACACTGGTTATTTCTTATGCAGATGATGGATAGTACAATGGTGACATCAATGGGGGCATAGTTATACTTTAATGCATAGGTTGTGTAAGTTTTTCAAGCTTGTAGACCAGGATCCATGATCTCTCAGCTATTTTATATTCCAGATGTCTTAATGTTGGGACTTCATTTCTGGTTGGGAGAGATTTTTTCCCTTTACACTTTGAATTTATTTTTTCATACTCTAATGTATTCACTAATGTTATTGCATACTAGTTCTACTTGAGGTTTTAATATCTTTCATTATTATACCTCTACACTGTTTCATGGAGATGTTTAGGTTCATACACACTTGTACACTATGAAAATACCTTCTATTTACATCATACTTTCTAATGGATTGTTTCAAGACCCTAACCTATTAGAGGTGGGCTTGGGGTAATGACAGCTCATCCTTTTTCTGGCCATGTGGGTCTTGGTGGGTTGGGTCATTTTAGAGTGGTATCAAATCAGTTTATTCATTGGGATGGTGTATAATGTTTTCCATATAAAATTATTGGTTGGGACTTATCACAATGGTGTAAAAGTGTCACAAGTATGGTTTTTAAGTTAGGGGACCTAGTTTTTGTGCAACCTCGAACCTATTTGTACACCAGGACTATGACTACTTGATTGTTGACTCAAAATACCAAGAAATTTGTTGTAGGGAATAATGGTACATTAATTATATATAATTGATACATTTTACTATCCTTCTTGAGTCAGCTACCCATTTATATATATTTTCATCTTAATGTGGTACATCTTGGTTACATTTATGATACTTCAATGAAAACCACTATCCAAGTTACCAATTTTGGATCATGATGATGATTTGATGAGTGATGAGTTATCAGTTCAGGGGACATCCCATGAGGTGTTTCATCCAAGAGAGAATGGATAAACACATCCAGATTTTGAGTAGCATATAGTACCAATAGGTTAGTATGGTGATGTTTGTATTCATATAATTCTCCATGAGTTCTATCATCAAATAATACTAAGGTTTTGCGATGAGATTGATCCCCAGGTGGTGGAGGATTGTCTTGACTTGGTGATCAGAGTCTTTAAGATCATGTGAACTATGAACGATCATATGGTTATTTTGGATGTATGTATTTTCCAAAGATAAGTAAGAAATTAGTGGAGTTTAGTAATATAAACACGTGATGAGATAATTCTCTCATAGTCTGTCTTTGGGAAGCTATTTCAGGAGGAGTATTATCCCTCAAGATTGTGCTCAGTTTAGATCTATGATATTATTGAGAAAAAATAGTGTAGCATGATGGTTTTTATGTATGAATATTTGTTCACTAACCTTACATGATACTCCCACAACAAGGTCTAGGATGGTTACTTCCAGAAACCGAATTTCAGCTAGGTTTTTTGCAACGATATTCCTTCCATTGTGGTTTCTTTATGCCTTAATACCTTTACTTGAGTGATTGATATGAAAATGGTGAAATAGATATTCCTTTTATAGGGACACTATGAAGTTGGAGATGTAAGTGTTCATTTGGGGGATGAGTCATCTATAATATATAGAAGGATCCAGTCAGCACAGTCTCAACATATGGGATGTGAATATGGAAAACCCTATTCAAATGGACATGTGGTGCAGGGTTCATGTAAAGGATTCTGTTATCCAAGAAAGGGGAGATGTTATCAAATTGATAGACAAGGTCTTAGGGTATGGTATTTCCCTAAATAACATGTCAAGTATGGTAGACATGTAGTGGATCTGCCACCATAGTAGAGAAAGCATTGTGATCATGGTTCTCTAAAGTGTGTCCAGGGAGGCCCCTAGGGAGGTGGTGCAGGTAGAGGATTTCGCAAGGCACTAGGGGGGAGGATTTTATGATGGAGGGAGACCCTATGTGCTACATCCACCACCAAGTGGTCCACACTAGGCATAGGGATCTAGAAATATGGGTTGTGGGTAGCTGTAGGTTTTGGAGTCTTATTACCCAACAACCCACAAGATGACACAAGGTTTGATCTATGAATTTTATTTAATTTCTCTAGTAATTATAGATATAGTTTTGATACATTAATAAATTTTTTCATCTCTTGTGTGAGAGTTAAATAACCTCATTGAGACCTTATCTCTATAGCTTTTTCTAAAGGTTCCAAGTGGGTGCAATTCTTCGAAATTTATTATCTGTATGTAGTGTGAGCTAGTGTTTGGTGGAGAGAGTATCTCGTGGGGCCACTTGGTCATTCCAACAGAACCTTATAACATAATATTGGGTATGGACTAGTTGTCTATGGTTCGATTCCATATTGGAATTCATAATAGTTGAGTTAGATTCCTTCTGACGGATGGGAATAGATTATCCTTTACAGGTGAGAGAGATCTCCTTCATGAGAGTGTGGGCCATGTAAGTTGGAGTTTGGAACCCATCACCCATCACATAGATATTGTTTCCCTTAATGTTTCATGATATTCATGCATGAAGGTTCCTTCAGTGGTGGAGGACTTTATGGATGTCTTCCCTAACAATGTTAAACATATACCTATAAGGTGAGATATGGACTTCTGTATCAACCAAAGTCATGGGATAACAATTATATCTTCTATGACATATCATATAGGCCCCATATAGGTCTAAGAGATGATGGTGATGTTGTAATACCTTTTATAGAAGGGATTTATCATACCCATTTCTTCCACCTGGGTAGCTCTTGTTTTGTTCACGAAAATGGGAAAAAGAGCTTGTGGTTTTCTATTTATTATCATCACTTGAACTAGGTAGTGATAAAGAATATGCACCCTTTATAAGTATTGAATATTGACTTGACTATTTGTGATTTGTGAGTTGATTCCAAAAAAATCAATCATTGGTCTGAATACCACCATTTGATGGTTTTCATGTTTAATATTCGAAAGATGAAATTTTAATGTCACTAAAAACATAATGAGTTCCTGGTGGTGCCATTTAGTTTAACGAATTACCACACCATGTTTATGTATTTTATGAACCCGACCATCCATTACTACTTGGACTGATTTCTAGTTTCCTTCCTTGATGACATACTCATTTACTATGTTTCAGAGGAGGTTCATAAAAAGCTTCTATGTATAGTCCAATAATTACTCTAGAGCACCATCTTTATGGTTAGATCTCATAGTGTTAGTTTTGGATTTACATAGTTTAATTTCTAGGGCATGTCATATCTGATCATGGATTAGTTGTAGACCTTGTGAAGATTGATAAACTTTTACATGGGAGCCACAAAAGAGCATGTTATTGGGACATCGTTTTCTTTTCATGGAAGGGTACTATAAGAGGATCATGCCTAACTTCTCCCAAGTAAAATCCCCTTTGACCACCTTGACATAGAAAGGGTAATCATTTAACTCAACCAAGTAGTTTTAGGGTGGCTTCGAGCTGTTGAGGTTGAGGTTGACCAGTGATCCTATGTTGAGACTACTAGAGGAGGGTGTGTAGTACATAGTGTTTTGATATGCCTAAGGTGTTGGGCTCGGCTGCATGTTGATGTAGAGGCATGAAGTAATTAGATATGGGATGAGGTAGTTGAAACCCTATGAGCAAAACTACATGACTCACAACCAAGAGTTTACATCAGTAGTCTTCCCTCTAAATATGTGGAGGCACTATCATTTGGGATGAAAATATTTTATTCAAATACCATGAATCCTAGTTATATATTCACTCAGAGAGATTTGAATCTCAGATAGAGGAATTGGCCGGATTTCCTATAGGATTTTAAATTCGATATAGTGTATAATCCTAGGAATGGAAACATTGTGGAAGATTCCCTTAGTAAGAAGTCCAGTTCTATCATGTTGTATGAGGTATCTGAGTAGTTATCTTCATTATAATTTACCCTGGTAGAGGATATGGGATTCCATTTTTTTCTTCAATTTATGGTTTTTACTCCTCCACTCCTTTAGCATTTGAGATCGTCTCAGTCATAGGACATAGATGGTGTGGTTATTTTATAAAAGATATCCTTAATGGATGCAACGAATGGATTATTTTAGGGGGGGGGATGTTATACTTTTCTGGTGATAAAATCATGTTCCTATCACGACATGAGAGTAGGTGATGAGGGAGTTTCATAATTATCCTTTTTCTTTTGATCATTGAGTTTGGAAGATGTATAAAGACCTTTAATTATAGTTTTGGGGTCTTTTCATGATGTAGAGTGATTCTGAGTTCCTCTCTTAGTTCCTCATATCTCAAATTCTTAAGGTTGAGAACCAGGTTCCTATAGGTTTGACACAACTAATTGAGATCTCAGAGTGGAAATGGTATGGAATATATATAGAATTTATGAAGGGTCTTTCACATAAAATGAAATTCCATGATTCGATATGTGTGATAGTTGAGTGACATATAATGTTTCCACACTCCCATGATATCAGGGGTAAGAGTTTTACATTTATTTTTAGAGAGTTGTGTATGTGTGATATTTTCCAAATTCATTTCGTACAGTATATTATTATCTCCAACCATAATGATTAGTTCAAATAAAAATTTTGAAGAGGCTTGGAGGAGTCATTTTAGACCCGATTTGGGATAAGTATGACATTTCACTCCCAGACATATGGTTAGACCTATCACACTTTCCAGGTGTTGGAGGATATGTTGAGGTATTTTGTTTAGAACATAAGCTAGATATGGGAGGATCACTTTCCAGTAGTGGAGTCTGATTTTAATAATTACAATAACTTTACTACCAGCACAGAAATATTTGTGGAGATTCATAGGATACACTGTAGTTTACCCTTATATTGGATAAAGATTGATGATACATCTCTAGTTGGGTCAATATTGATACAATCGTCAATAGTAGAAGATTTATGTGATCCAAAAATAGATGAGTAAAACCCATATCCAATAGAACTATTATATATATCAACTTTATAATCCCTTGGAGTTTTATCATAGAGACTTGGTGCTCATAAGAGTCACCCAATGATGAGGATTTAATAGAGTTATCCAGGGAGGAGTGTTATCCCCAAGGTTCATTGGGCTATTTGAGAACATGCAGAGCGTTTGTGAGGTTGCATATCACTTATCACTACAACTATAGTTGATCTTAGTGAATGAAGTATTCTGTTTGTTTTAGTTGAGGAGATACATACATGATCTGATGCACATTATTGACTGGGTCAATATGGAAATTGAGGATGGAACCATCTTTGTAGACTATCTAGAAGCGATCAAGGATATGTAAGAGAGGATCCTTTGAGCTTGAACCATTCCCTTGTGTCGTGTGCTATAGTAGCATGGGAAAATGCAAGAGAGGTCATGGGAATGAGAGAGTTAGATGCAAACTTAGTATCCCTGCCTTATTAGTTAGCCTTTTCTTTTCAAGGTTGAACCACCTTAAAGGAGGGTGGGATGTAGTGAATCTTTTATTCCCTTGTAATACTTTGAAATATATTAAGGAATATTTTTAGATCAATAAATTAAGTCATTGTGAGATTCTGAGGCTCGTTGATCCAAATATTGATACTATAAAATATTAAATATCGTAATATCATGTGTCTGTAGTTTACATGAAATATTAGAAAAATCCTAAATGAATTATAAAACCAAAAATATGAGACCACAGTTGGAACCCAGATGTGGGGTCTACCCATGGTGTGACCTATGGTGGTTCAGCACTAGATGTTTGGTTGAGGAAGTAATTGGCATTTCCTTTAATTAAAATAAAAAATTAAATTTATTTATTTTATTTTAAATTCCCTCAATCTATTTATTTCTATAAATACATAATTATAATAATTCTTCCTGGTCAGCCTCATAAACCCTAGTATAA
This sequence comes from Viscum album, assembly GCA_963277665.1. Lineage (NCBI taxonomy): Eukaryota > Viridiplantae > Streptophyta > Magnoliopsida > Santalales > Viscaceae > Viscum > Viscum album. The sequence goes on from OY728119.1 coordinate 2,131,402,718, forward strand.
TTGAAAGGATCATTGAGAATTCTTTGTTAGCGAATCACATCAGAGGATTTTGAGGGATCAAATTGAGGTGGATCACGAGGCAGTGAACACATCCAATAATACCCCTAAATAACACTCCAAAATTATAAAATAATAATATTGTATTCGATATAATATTAAACATGAAAAAACAGTCTTAGAAAACCAACAAAACATATTCAATTAAATTTAATCCCTTGGATGGCTTGTGGAACACTCAACCCTGATTCTAAATGAACCGTAATATAGTATAGTATTATAAAGTCTCCATTATATTGGTGGGTATGAATATTAATAACTAAATAAAAAAATCAATAGTTTTAAATATTTATAAAATAAATAAAATGGATATTTATTTATTGTAGAAAAAATTATAACAATTTCAAAGAAAAAGAAACGTTTTCTAAGAAATGGTATTTTTCTAAAATTTCGTTTAGTTGAACATTATGCACAGAATTTATAAATATTTTCTTACCAATTTAAAGAAATTTATTTTTAAAAATAAAATTAATTTTTTAAATCATCATATCAATATTTAATTAGAATTAATTTTTGTGATTTTTCTGAAAAGTTTTATTTTTTGATGAATAGAGGCAAATAATGAATTTTAATTGAAAACTATTTTTTATTTAAATATTTGTAAAGGTAAATTATATTTTTAATTAGTTTAAAAGAAAAAATATGTAATATTTATATCAATTAATTCAATTTATTTCATTGGAATCATTTTCATTTTAAATTTTCATATAAAAACATTGTATGCTTTTGAACATTTTCTCCAGGAAAACCTTCTTTCTTATTACATCTGGGAGATTAATTCTAAATTAAAATATTCCAATTAAGTGAATTTATTCTAGTAAAATTGATTGAATATTTTAAATAATTATAATATATATTATCTAACAAGTTCAACTTTTGTTTTTACTATGATGAATAGTAAAATGAATAAAAATGATTTACTGTTGTTAAGGTAAAAATGGGTTTACACTGGAGGTCAAAATAAAAATTTAAGGGCTAAATAGACCTAAAGACTTGTATAAAACGTATTTTATGTCAATATTTAGAACTTATAATGTATAAATATTTATAATAATCAAATATTTCCTATTTTCTTATGGAATATGAGGGTATATCTTTTTATTTTCAAAAATGACAAGTGTCCCACTAACCTCACATAGAAAAGGCCACCTCTCCTTCTGTCTTCACAGCTTAAAACCATTTTGGTTCAGATTATACAAATGAAAATAAATTCCCAACATCCATAAACTCATTCAAGGATCATTTTTTTCATAAATTCATTCTATAAATACTTTTGTTATAATTTTAATGAGATAGTCTGAGAAGAGATAAAATTACTAACTGTGAGTTTTTGTTTTATTTATTAGTCCATATCCTTAAAATATTATTAAATTTTTATTATATAAAAACCTCAGTAGATTCCATATACTTAGATGATTTTATTATAAGTTCATGATCTAAAACCATCCCTATTTCTATCAAATGGGTTTTGAAATCATCATTAGTGTGTATGGTGGACAACCACATCGTGAACTAATGCCATTATTTTTTCTATTACCACATATAATGTATGGGTATGATGATGTATATAATTCTTATATATTATATATATAGAGTAATTATACCTATGGAATAATTATATCATATATATACATTTTTAATTTCCATTCCATTTGGGATATGATGATGTTTCCCGCATTTACGATGGTCTACAGACTTGGGAAGCGATGTGACTCATCATTCACTAACGATTTACATGTAAGGTAATAAAGATTATATTAATGTATATATGTTATATAAATGAAATATTTATTATATTAATGAAATATTTATCATTGTAAAAATTTAATATATCATTTTATTTATTACACTAAAAAATGATAACGTTGATTGTGTATGTGTGAACTATCCCCTTTATGAAGTGATATGAATATCCTTTCTTCACAAAACCATAGTGATGATATATATAAGTATATTTAAATAATAATTATTTAATATATGATACTATTATAATTCTTTAAATATAAAATATTACTAATCTTATTTCTATTATAATCATTGAAAACTAGAGATGTTACTCAAATGTACATATGACATATTTTCTCCATGATTGTAACATAGTTTATTTTTTTATAAAAATATTTCATGGATGGTTTTAGAATAATAAATGATGTATAAATATTATAATTATTTCATGATTATTATTCTGGAGATTTTTAAATAATGACTAAGTTGTCCATATTCAACCTACCAATGTCATTTCTGACACATAATCCTAATATCATTGAAACATTCGAAGTAAAATTATTTGATTATGTAATAATATATAACAAGGTAATAATTGAAATAAAAGGAATAATAAACTTTTAAAATGTTATAAATCATGTAAATAACTAACATAATTGTCTTATTCTGGATGATTAAGAACATACTTGATGAGTTAAACTCAAGGTAAGGGTTTCTCGTTTCACCTTTACTTATGTTAGACAAACACCATATTCCACACTTTTTTCTCTTGTGTGGTGTATATACATTCCTTTTAGTATGTTATATCATGAAATAACTTATCTAAATTTTATTTAATGTTTTATTTAAATTTATTTCTTTTATGGGGATTATGAAAAAAAATTAGGAAAGTGGTAGTGGTTTATTTCACAATCTCATCATTATTCCAAATTGTTTTTTAAGTCTAACATAGAGAAATTATTTTATTTTTATGTATTAAAATCAATCTATTTTCTTATAATATGGTTATTAATGAACATTTTTATGTAATATTTCCATTTCCATCTATTTTTCACTTAAAATTATTAATAATATGTTTTTTAAAAAATCCGATTTTATTACTCACTTTGGTCAGAAATCTTTCTGCATCAAAACCCATAATATATAAAAATGTTTTAAAATATTTTTAACAATTTAAAAATTATTTATTAATGAATTTTTACCATTTTTACTTTTTAAAAAAAATTAATGAATCATCATGTATTTTTCAAAAAAATTCCCATTTGGTTTTTACCAAACATGTTAATGGAATCTTTGTTATAACATGACTGGAATGAATGTAATTTTCCACCATCATGACCAATAAATGTTTTAAATATTAATTTACTAGTCATCATTGGTTATTTTCAAATAAAACGTGTCTTAACTCTGGATGGTTTATGATTACGTTTGTTGGTTGGGGAAAGTATTAACACTTTGTATACTATTTTTTCAATATGAATAATTATAATGATTTTTGTTCACCCATTTAATATGTGGAATTCATTTTACATAGAGAGTGTTAAGTTCAACCCTCTATATACCCTCGATACATCGATATGTCTCATGTGAGAAACTAAATTGGGTTTTGCACAATACCTAACCCATTTATATAGATGTCCTAGAAAAAGACCTCGATGGTATTAGATTTCTTGGAACATGGGCTCGATGGTACGTTTTATATGTCCAAACATATGTATTCTGTAATTATAAATTTATTTATCATCATTCCATGTGATTATTCTATTATTTATAGTATTAATTGTAAATTTTCATAGTCATGTGATTATTAATATGGCATAATTTGATCATCATTTATTCTATCCATATTATGCACATGTTATTGATTAAATGGAATGTGTCTCAAATATTTACCTTTTCATTTTGATTATTCCTTATTTATTCATCACTTAAACTATATTTTACCCATAATGAGTATCTGATCTCACAACTTTCTTATATTTTATTTTCCATAATATATCAGGATGTGTTTTCTGATTGATATGAGGGGATATTCTAGGGGGAATAAATGTGATATAAATAAAATAATTTTTTTTTATTTTTTATTTTCAACTATAATAATAATTTCACATTTTTATCTATTTTACCATGACTATTAAACTATTACATCCCAAGGGATATAATTCCCTATACCTTATTATGTAATAATGTAGACACAATCTCTAAGTTACTTGGTCTGGGGTGGCTACAGTTGGTATCCGAGGGATTTTAGTAGAAACATTGTGAACTAAATTTAGGAAAACATATATTAGGGAACATAATCCTATGATGTAATTTTTGGATAAGTTTATAAGAACATCTTAATGTTTTTTAGAAGGATGTTATTATATAGTTTTTATTAGAAAACACATCATTGTTAGGATATTACATGTGGTCATGGTTCTGGAATAAATATTATTTAGAGTAATAACATTGAAAAGGTTTCATTAGGGAAGACCCAATATTTTGAAAAGAACTGTCCTCCCAAACATTATCATCATTTGATTACATAATATCATGTTGTAATAAAACAGAGAAATAATTATATAAGTATTATGGCTTGAAATGGAATTAATAGAAGAATTGGACAACAATGAAATTGATAGAAAAAAAGAAGAAGGTAAAGAATTATTTTGTCACGTATGATATTTGTGGAAAGAGACACCCTTGTACTTGCTTAAATGGAATGGTATTTTGAAACATGTGTAGAGAAAAATACCACCATACTTGTGAGTAAAAGGGAAATAAAATGGTTCCCAATTTCCAATTCATAATATATAAAGATATGGGGCACTATTAAAATTATTTCCCCAGGAATCAAAGTAATATAACAAAAAAGTAGCTAATGGATCATGGCTATGCTTATGTTATTACCATAGATGAACCCGAATGATTAATTTCATTGTGTTTGGATTCAATAATTATCTCATTAGTGTAACATCCAAAGTAAATAAATAAATAATACATTTTCATAATTATACATATTTGGGAATTAAATATTAATTTTTCGTTAAAGGGGTTTATATGCTTCATAGCGTACCTGATACACAACAACGGGTTTCTTTGAAATCTTACATTGCGCACTAATAATATAATAATACTATTTTAAATGTAGTTGACGCCTAATCGTTCTATTGTTTGGAATGAATATAACTAACTATAATATGTTTATACATGTTTTTTAAATTTTTTTACACTTATCCAATAATTTTTAGAGGCTTAAAATGTGAATTAATCTAATTTAAAGCATAAATGCTATAATATTCTTTAAAAGGTCGATTTACCCCCATTCCATGATAAACACTCATTAAATATTGTTTTGGCCACATTTATATGTTCTTTTTGACCAAAAAAATCTTATTCAGAATCGGGACATCAAGATTTTCTTTGGGTAAATTTTTGGTATTTTTCTGATAAAATTCATTTTTTGATGAATAGTGAAAAATACTGTATTTTAATTCAATACTAGCTTTTAATCTAATTTATTTATATGATTTTATTATCTTTTTAATTGGTTTTAAAGTTTAATTAGATTATATTTTTATCATTTAATCTAATTTTGGTCATTGGAATTAATTTCACATTGAAATTGGACATAAACAAGTGCAAATCTTTTGATAGTTAATATTTCTTAAAAACACGCTTTTTATTTTGACAAAGAGAATTAATTTTAAATTAATTAATCCAACTTATATGTTTTAAATTTGTTAAAATAGATGTAATTTTGGAATTCGGAATATCAAATATAACTTAGGCTGAATTTTTGATTGTTTTCTGAAAAACTTCAATTTTTGATGAATAGTGAAACCACTAAATAGTTGTTAAAAATTGAATTTTTCATTTCAATGAAATTTTACAGCTTCTGTGAATTGGATTTGTAAAATATGACATTTATGTTTTCTATTAGTATGTTAAATGTGGTTCAACAAGATGAAAGTAATTTTTGGTGAATAGTAACTTTCGACATTTATTTACCACGGTTAAAGGTAAATAAGGTAATTCAAGGTAAAAAGAATATCATTATAATACAAAATTTCCTTAACACTTGTCTTAACCTTATTAGATGAGTCATGGATTACCATGGGAATCCTTGGGTATATTTTGGGACCCCATGGATCCACTTAAGAGTGATAATGACACTTTATTTTAATTAACTTAAAGTAAAGACAAAAGTTAAAAAAAATATCTTTTAGTAAATTAATTTTTACAAGGGGTTATATAAGTTATAGTTTTAACAATAAATATGTTTTTTAAAGATACATTTTTTTCCAAAATCATGGTATTTGTTTTATAATTTTTAGACAGCATATAAATTAAATTATTTATGACGCAATAATGATGCAGTGTTTACCTCATTAATAAATGATTTAAATAAATAATAATATAATCAATAAAATAATATCCAAAACATATCCAATTCTTATTGGATGATTTTATTTCGACCATGAGTCATATTATCTTCTACATTAATTAGTTGTATACCTTTATAAACTGAAAATCAATATGTAATAAAATAATATTTTCACACCTTCCTAAAGAGCCCATCCTCCCATTATAAAAAGCCCCCACCCCTAACACATTTCTCACACCTCTTAAGCCCCTTGGCTCATCCAAAACCTACCCAAATAAGCTCTCAATATCCTTATCTTTCATGTAGAAGCCGTACCTTAGGCATAAGGAACTTGAAGAAGTCTTTTGGATTCAAACCAAAGGGAGTTACACGAATTAATGATAATGATTTCTCTTAAAATCATTTCATTTATTTTACTTCTACAACCCCTAAACACTTTTTATTTTTTTCTTTTATAAAAAAACCAGTATCCTAATTATACTAGGATTTTTTATGACAAGTATTCAAACTATACTTACACACACCTCTATCCAATGGGTAAAGAACATACTGTTTCAATGGATGGAAAACCAACGCCTCACGAAATGATGATTGTTCAATTATCTCTTACTGTCTCTCATGGTGGCCATTAAGATGGAACTGCGTTTATATATGATGTATATTATGTTTATGTTTTTCTTATGCTTCTGTATTTATCATTTATAGCATTCCTTTATGGTTTCCATTATGAGTAAACATGATAATTTCATTTGAGAAAGTCCGGACTACCGCCCCCTTAAAGTGATATGATTCGTTAATGTCATATGTGGGACGTATAGAGGATTGATTTAATGATATTATATATGATATTATCTTGGAATTATAATATAACTCTATATAATTATGTTTAAATTCCATTATGATAATAAATATAAATGAAAGTAACTTTCATGCGTAAGTATGACTTACCCTCTCCATGAATGGTGCATTTCATTTCTTACCTCCAATTATTATGTACTATTATAAATACATATATATAATGGATATATATGATATATATGATAACTAAATCATGTATATAATTCTGTAGATAACAACCTTTGACCATGGGAACAACTTTTAATTATAATAAGTCCATTTTTGAATCAAGTACGAAATATCGACAAAACGACCATTATTAAATTAAATGATTACATAATGTTTAAAACATGGTAATGAGTGATATAAAATAAATAATAAACTTGAAAAAGGTTCTTAAGAAAGTAGAAATTCATTTAGTTTATTATTCTAGATATTAAAGAATGAACAGGTCAAGTTAGGCATGAGGTAAGAGACATCCTCTCAATCTCCTTTCATTGAGGCATATTTTTTTATACATGACTTTCTTTTATATGATGTATAAACAGATTTGATATTTCATTTAATTCAAATGGAATCTTTTTCTACAAGGTGTTTTACTAAATGACTAAAAAGAATGTTTCTTTTAACCTTTGTGGTGACAATGACCATTCTTCCGCCGCGAGTATTATTTGATCTTTGGCTTCCTCAACAAGCTGTAATGTTTTTAAAAGGAAAATAGATACCATGTACTTTTTTTACATATTTTGATATTGAAAATGGTTTTGATAATCGATTTTTTATGTCAATATATTTAAATGATGTATTGTGATTGAAATGTGGAAATGTTATTTTTCCTTTATGTTTGTTTTATGTGTTAATAATATGTTATAGTTCTTAGGAATTATTACATATATAGGTGGTTCCATGATAAACCTAGGGAGGGTGAGCCTGAGATATCTCTCCAATTAATTGGGTAATGTGATGGAGGTAAATGTGCATGATTCTTGTAAGATATTTAGGGAGTATACTATGGTGGGTATTCCGATTGTAACTCTCTATATAGTTGTGATAGCTACAATGTAAGTAAGATATGGATTCCACAAGTTTCCTTTATGATTTATGTTTTCTATGTGTTATTCATAAATCTTATGATTTCATGAGGTATGTTAAAGAGCTTATGTTATGTATGAAATGATGGACTAATGTTTTATTTCTTTTTTTTATAACCGCTACTGATATTTTTATCCTGATCCCATGATTTTAAATGTTTTTCACATGACCTAAAGATTAATAGGGTCAATGATGGAATCAAGGAAAATTCATGCTATCTAAAATATGTGACTAGACATGACTCTTTTTTTCAAGAGTTTTTATTTTGTAAAATAAATAGAAACTGAGTAGATGTGTCTACCATGAAATTTTTGAGATGCAATGTAATAGTTATGGACAAATTCTCTAAAACTCTAACCCAAAAAAGATCCCCAATTTGAATTATTCATTTAATTAAAGAATATGTAATGTTTAAGGTCAGGTCCTTATAGTTTGTATCAGAGGTCGGTTTAGAAAACTTTAAAAGTTAGGGTTTTGTTAAATTAATAACCATAAATTAATTTATGTTAATTTTGAAATGACATAGCATTTACAGATTACCATATTTCTTCGCCTAAGATATTACTATGTTCAGAATGGTTTATTGTAGAGGAAATATGACAACTATGTTGGGATGACATCAGGAGGAAGACAACCTTCCAAATCAGAAACCTGAGATGGTTAGAATCATAACTGAACAATTTTTTACAGTGATGGCACAATTGAATTGGGGTATAAATAGTGGTGGTATCCATGCATGAGATCAACTAGATCAAGCATAGAGGAACATGTCAGTAGTGGAGCATTTCATGAGGTAACATCCCCCATCATTCAGAGGATCATCGGACCTTGTGCTAGCTTAAGGGTGGATTAAAGCACTAGAAATTTTTTTTGATGTCATGGGGTGTTCAGAACATCAAAATTTCAGTCTCGTTGTTTACCGTTTGGAAGGTGAAGCTGATCAGTGGTGGTCGATGGTGAAAAATATCAGGGATACTGAAGAGATTGATGCTCTTAATTGGGATGACATCAAAGGTATGTTTCTTGAGAAATATTTTCCTATGGTGGTTCGACTTAGGATGGATAAACAATTCCAATAATTGAGGCAGGAAGATGACTCAGTGGATGCTTATGAAGAAAAATTCACTCGACCGGAAAGGTATGATTCAAATTTCATACGAGATATTTATAGTAAAATCAATCATTTTTTACTCAGGATTAAATCCAATGTATCAGAGAGTTTTAGCTTCTCGTGAGTTCAAAAGTTATGAAAAACATGTTCTATGTGCGGAGATGGTGGAAATGAACTTTTTTGATGATCAGGTGTTCTTTGAAAAAACAACAGAATAAGAGGTCAAGGTGGAAGGGGAAAGGGGAGAACTCTTTAAAAAAGTATGATGGTAAGAAACATAAGTTTACAGTTTATGAAAATTATTGTAAAAATCATGTTGGGGTATGTGTTTGAAATTTTGTTAAGTGCTACCGATGTGGTAAAATAAGACATAATGCTCATAATTTCACTAAAAATTGCAGGGTAATTGTAAGACAAAATCTGATTTACAATATGTAAAATGTTTTAAGTGAAAAGAAATGAGTCACTATGAAAATGAGGGTATAATGAAGAACTAAACTAATGGAAAACAACCATACTACAAGCAGAAAGGGGTGGTGAAATCCTTTGCAACTACTTCAGTAGATGTTGGGCCATCAAGTGAAGTAGTATCAGGTATACTGTTTGTTTGTTCAGATTATGCCAATGTCTTGTTTGATTTGTGGTCTACACATTCGTTCATTTCTGAGATGTTTTCCAGTAAATTGGAAATTCCATCTCAATATATGAATCCTAAACATATGGTAAAAACACTTCAATGAAATGTTTAAATAAAAAGAAATTATAAGAACCTTCATGTCCTTGTGTACGGAAAGAATCTACCTGAAAACCTTATTAGTTTTCTTCTAGTAGTGTTTGATGTTATTTTGGGTATGGATTGGCTTTCTGTTTATCATTATATGATTGACTACAGTTCTAAAGATGTTTAATTTCAATATTATTTTCAGTTTGGGTATAAGAATTAACCCTTACTTTAGATAAAATATTAGGAAGCTGAGAAACTAGTAAAAGATGTAAATGAATGTTACCTTACAAATACTGTTGAAAACAAAGGAACTATTTAGATAAATGATGTGACTGTGGAAAATGAGTACATTTATGTTTTTCCTGATGAGTTTCCTGGTATTATACCATATTGGGAAGTTGAATTAACTGTTGACTTAGTTCTTGATGCTAAGCCAACTTCAAAACCCCCTTATCAAATGGATCGAATTGAACTTTTAGTGTTAAAGAAGAAATTACAGGATTTATTAGATAAAGGTTTCATTCGACCTAGAACATCACCATGGGTTCCCCAATCTTTTTTGTTAAAAAGAAAGATGGTTCAATGAGACTTTTCACTACTTATAGAGCATTGAATAACATCATTGTTAAGAACAACTATCATTTTCCTCATATCGATAATTTGTTTTATCAGCTCCGGGGATCTCAGTATTTTTCAAAGATTGACTTGAGGTTGGGGTACCATTAGTTGAAATTAAAGGAAACTGACATTCCAAAGACTACATTTTGTACTAGATATGGCCATTATGAATTAGTAGCTATACCTTTTGGTTTAGCCAATGTACCTGCTGTATTCTTGGATCTTATGAATATAATTTTCCATGAGTTCTGGGATAAGTTTGTGGTTGTGTTAATTGATGATATTTTGGTTAATTATAAAAGTAAAGAAGATCATGAATGTCAATTAATGGTTTTCTTGCAAACCTTAAAAGAAAAGAAACTATTTGGGAAATTTATCAATTCTGAGTTTTGGTTACATCAAATTTCTTTCCTTGGTCACATTGTTTCAAAAAATGGCATAACTGTTGATCCTGATAAAACAAAAGTTGTTGAATAATGGACAAGACCCTCAAATATAACCAAGATTTGTTTTTTTCTTCATTTGGAAGGTTGTTACTGGAGGTTTTTTGAGAATATTACCTATCCATCTAGTCCAGTGACTATGTTAACTCAAAAAGGTGTTAAGTTCATTTGGATAAAAGAATGTGATGATTTTTTTTGGGAATTGAAAAGAGGATTGGTGAATGCCCAAGTTTTGGAACTACCTTCCAGAAATGTTGATTTTGTTATTTATATTGATTCTTTATTGAAAGGACTTGGATGTGTCCTTATGAAGAATGATAAGGTAATTGCTTAAGTTTCACGTCAGTTGAAACCTTATGAGTCAAATTACCCTACACATGATTCCAAATTAGCTACTGTTGTTTTTTTCTATAAAAATTTGTAGGCATCATGTGTATGGAGTAAAATATGAAATATATACTAACCATAATTGTTTGATGTATATATTCACTTAGAAATAATTGATCTTCAGACAGAGAAGATGGTTGGAATTAATCAAGGATTATGATTTCACGATTCATTATCACCTAGGAAAGGAAAATAATGTGGCTAATGCTTTGAGTCGAAAAAGTAATGCTTTATTGAAAATGATACATTTGGAATGAGATCCTTTAGTTATTGAGTTGTTGAACTTTGGCATAGAAATTGTGGTTGCAGGAAATTTGTCAGTGTTGTTTCAGGTGTCAATGAAATCATCTCTATCAGATAGAATATAGCATGTGGAGAAAGAAGACAGTGAGTTACAGAAAATGGTAACATTGGGTCGGAAGGATAATTATCCTGAATATAACATTGATAATGATTGTGTTTTTAGGTATGGGAAGAGATTATGTGTGCCTTGTGATTCATAGTTGAAAAATGAGTTGTTATATGAAACTCATAGTTCTTCATTTTCATTTCATCCTGGAAGTACTAATACACACAGAGATCATCGGGAGTATTTGTGGTGGGATGGAATGAAAATAGATACTGATAATTTTACAGTGAAGTGTTTGACTTGTCAGCAAGCTAAATTATAGATCCATTTACCGAAAGGGATGATTTGGTCTTTACCGGTGCCAGAGTGGAGATGGGAAAATATATCCATAGACTTTGTTGTGGTATTACCAAAGATATCTTGAGGTAATAATGCAATCTAGTTTATTTTTGATTGGTGACTAAATATTATTATTTCCTTCCAATTCGAGATACATGGTATCTAGATCAACATTCTCAGTTTTATTTTAAAGAGATATTCAATTTTCCTGGAGTTCCCATCTCCGTTGAATCAGATTGTGATCTCAGGTTTACTACTATCTTTTGGAAAGGTCTTCAAAAGTCGTTGGGTACTGAATTAAATTTCAGTATATCTTTTCATCCGAAATCAGATGGGCAGTCAGATAAAATAATTCAGAAATTAGAGGATATGTTATGTTCTTAGTCAATGGATTTCCAGGGAAGTTGGGACCAACATCTTTCTTTGGTTAAATTTACTTATAATAATAGTTTTCATTCTCGTATATAGATGGCTCCATTTGAGGCATTATATGAGAAGCAGTGTCAAACTCAATCATTTTGGGATGAATTAGGTGAAAGTGAGTTTATGGGACCAGAATTGGTAAAAGAGAAGGTAGAAAAAGTTTAGTTGATTTAGAAGCACATGAGAACAACATAGAGCAGGCAGTAAAGTTATGTGGATAATCAGAGGAAAGATATTTCTTTTGAGGTTGGTGATCATGTCTTTCTCAAAGATTCTCTATGAAAAATTTGATGTGTTTTGGTAAGAAAGGAAAGATGAGTCTGGGGTTCATTGGACCATATTATATCCTAGAGAATGTTATATGAGTTGCTTACAGAGTGGCTTTACCTCCATGTTTATCTTAGGTACAAAGTGTTTTTCATGTTTCAATGTTGAGAAAGTATATACCTAATCTATCTCATATTTTAAGTCCATAGGTAGTTCAGTTGGAGAAGAATATCTCTTATGAGGAACAATCAAACCATACTCTTGACTAAAGAGAGAAAGTGTAGCGGAACTTGGTAATGGTTCTGTGAAAAAACCATATGGTTGAAGAGGCACGTGGGGATCTGAAAATGCTATGAGGGATAAATACCCCCATTTATTTGATAAGTGGATAAAATTGCGAGAACGAATTTTTCCAAAGGGAGAAAGGATGTAACATCCCAAGTAAATAAGGAAATAAAACATTTTCATAATTACTCATATTTGTGAACTAAATTTTAATTCTACTTTAAAGGGGTTGATATGCTCGATGGTGTACCTGATACGCAACAACGGGTTTCTTTGAAATCTTACGTTTCATATAAATATTATAATAATATTATTTTAAATGTATTTAATGCCTATCCATTGTATTACAGGGAATGAATAAGACCAAATAAAATATGATTATACGTTTTTTTAAATGTTTTTAAATTTATCTAATAAATTTTAAGGGCTTAAAATAAGAATTAATCTTATTTTAAGCATAAATACTCTAATATTATTTAAAAGGTCGATTTACAACCTTTTGATGATGAACCCTTTTTAAATATAGTTTTGGCCACATTTATATGTTCTTTTTGAAAATATAAAATTCTACTTCAGAATCAGGAGATCAAAATTTACTTTGGGTAAATTTTTTATATTTTTCTAATAAAATTTATTTTTTGATGAATAGTTAAAAATACTGTATTTTAATTCAAAAATTCCTTTTATTTTAATTTATTTATATGGTTTTATTATCTTTCTAATTGGTTTGAAATTTTAATTAGATTATAATTTTTCCATTTAATCCAATGCTGGTCATTGTAATTAATTTCACTTTGAAATTGGACAAAAACAAGTTTCAATCGTTTAATAGTTAATATTTCCAAAAAAACATTTTTTGTTTTGACAACGGAAATTAATTTGAAATTAAATAATCCAACTTCTATGTTTCTAATTTGGTTAAATAGACATAATTTTTGAATTTGGAATATCAAATATAAATTAGGCATAATTTTTGGTAGTTTTCTAAAAAACATCAATTTTTGATGAATAGTGAAACCACTAAGTAGTAGTTAAAAAACGACATTTTCATTTAAATGAAATTTTATTGCTTTTGTAAATGGAATTTCAAAAATCTAACATACATGGTTTCTATTTTTCAGTAAAATTTGGTTTAATTAGATTAAAATAATTTTTGGTGAATAGTAACTTTGGACATTTATTTATTGCGGTTAAAGGTTAATAGGGTAATTGAAAGTAAAAATAATATCATAATAATACAAAATTACCTTAAAACTTTTCCTAACCGTATTGGATGATCCATGGCCGACCATGGGTATCCTTGGATCTATTTTGGGACCCCATGGAGACACTTAAGAGTGATAATGACACTTTATTTTAATTAACATAAAGTAAAGACAAAAATGACATAAACAAATATATTTTAGTATATTAATTTTTACAATGGGTTATATAAGTATATCCTTTTGACTATAAATATTTAAAGGAAATATAAGAAGCTTTAATACATCATGGTATTTTTTATAATTTTTAGACATCAAATAAATAAAATTATTTATGACGCAATAATGATGGAGGATTGACCTCATTATTAAATGATATAAATAAATAAAATTATAAAGATTAAAATAATATCAATAACCTATCCAATTCTTATTGGATGATTTTATTTCAGCCGTGAATCATGTTATCTTATACTTCAAAAAGTTTTTGACCTTTAAAAACCGAACATCATTATATAATGAAATAATATTTTCACACCTTCCTAAAGAGCCTCTCCTCCCACTTATTAAAATCCCTCACCTATAACCAGTTCCTCACACCTCTCAAGCCCCTTGGATCGCCCGAACCCTGCCCATATAATCTCAAAATATCCTTCTCTTCTACCTAGAATCCTTACCTTAGGTAGAAGGAACTTCAAGAATTCCTTTTTATTCGAACCAAAGGGAGTTACCTGAATTAAAGGTAATAGTTTCTCTTAAATTCATTTCATTTATTTTACTTCTCCAACCCCGAAAATCTTTTTATTATTTTCATTAATAACAACACCAGTATCCTAAATATACTAGGATTTAGTAATGATAATTCTTTGAACTACACTTACACACACCTCCATCTAATGGGGAAAGAACATATTGTTTCTATGGATTGCAATCTAATGCCTCATGAAACGATGATTAATAAATTATCTCCTAACACCTCTCATGGTGGCCATTAAGATGGAACTGTATTTATATATGATATATATTAGGTTTATGTTTTCTTTTTTGCTTCTGTATTTTTTATTTATAGCATACTTTTATGGTTTCCGTTATGGGTAAACGTGATAATTTCATTTGAGGAAGTGTGAACTACCACCCCCTCAAAGTGATATGACTCGTCAATGCCATATGTAGGACGTATAAAGGATGGAGTTAATGATATTATATATTATATTATACTTGAATTATAATATACCTATGTTTAATTATGTTTCAATTCCATTAAAATAAGAAATATAAATGAATGTAGCGTTCATGCGTACGTATGGCTTACCGTCTCCATGAACAGTGCATTTCGTTACTTAACTCCAAATTTTATTTACTATTATAATTACATTTATATACTGGATATATATATTATAAATGATAACTAAATCATGAATATCATTCTGGGTATAATAACTTTTAACCACGTGAAATACTTGTAATTATAAGAAGTCCATTTTTGACTCAAGTACCAAATATCGACAAAATGACCATTATTAACATAAATGATAACATAATGTTTATAATATGGAAATAAGTAATATAAAAGGAATAATAAACTTTAAAAAAGTTCTTAAGCATGTAGAAATTAACTTTAGTTTATTATTCAGAAGATTAAAGAACGAATGGGTCATGTCGGGCATGAGGTACGGGACTTCGTCTCAATCTCCTTTCATTGAGTAATATTTTGTTTTATACACGACTTTCTTTTATACATTGTGTAAACACATTTGAAGTTTCATTTCATTCAAATGGAATATTTTTTTATGAGGTATTTTACTAAATTAAAAAAATGTTTCTTTTAACATTAGTGGTGACAATGACCTTTCTTCCGCTGCGTGTATTATTTGATTTGGGATTCCTTAACAAGCAGTAATGTTTTTAAAAAGAAAATAGATACCATATACTCTTTTATATATTTTGGTATTTAAAATGGGTTTGATAATGGATTTTTTATGTCAATATATTTAAATGATATATTTTGATTGAAATGTGGAAATTTTATCTTTCCTTTATGTTTTTTTATGTGTTACGAATATGTTATGGTTCTTGGGAAATTTTATGTATAAAGGTGGTTTTGTGATAAACCATGGGTGGGTGAACCCGATTTTTCTCTCCAATACATTAGGAAATGTGATGGAGGTAAACATGAATGTTTCTCCTAAGAGATTTAGGAAATATATTGTAATGGTTATTTCAAATGTAACTCCCTACGTAGCTATGATAGCTATAATGTAAGTATGATATGGATGCCGCAATTTTCCTTTATGATTTATGTTTTCTATGTCTTATTCATAAATCTTATAATTTAATGTGGTATGTTAATGATTGTTTTCTATGTATTCAATGATGGAAAAAAGTTTTCTTTCTTTTTTTGATTACCCTTACTGATCTTTTTATTCTCATCCCAAGTTTTGAAATGTTTTTCACAGGGCTTGAAGATGAATAGGGTCAAGGATGGGATCATAGAAAAGTCATGTTGTCTGAAACATGGGACTAGACATGACTCTTTTTTTCATGATTTTTTATTTTGTGAAAAAAAAATTGAAACTGAGTAGAATTGTCTACATTGTAATATTTGAGATGTAATGTAATAGTTATGGCCTAATTCTCTAAAAATCTAAACCTAAAAAAGACCCTCAATGTGAATAATTCATTTAATTCAAGATTATGTAATTTTTAAGGTCGGGTCCTTATAATTTGAGTATTTTATCAATGAAATCCTTTTTATAAGACTTTTGAAATGTATAAGGATTGTATTTCAATACATTTTCATTAATGATTTGAAATCATGTGTTGAATGGTACTGATGAATAAGAAAAATGATTCAGTTCCAAATTGAACTTGTTGGTAAACACATGATATGTTCGTGATATTGAGAGAATGAGGTTAGGATAAGCATATTATTTATATGGATGAAATAAATTGTATAGTACTGACTACCTTGGAAATAATTAATGATTTTCTAAAAAAGTGGTTTATTCTTTATTTTATGGAGTTAACAACATCTTCCTATTTAATAAATATATCAAATAATCTATGTTCTAATTAAGTAATAAGGAATCATGTAAGTTTTAAATACTTTTTTATTGTAATTTATGTTGTTATCATGTTTCAAGATAATACATGATGAAGGTATTCACATGTTTGAAATGTGATGATTAATAGATACTTCATGTTGTTTTGGGGAACAATTATTAGTTCATTTTGAAATTTTAGTGACCTTAATTATAATTTTTTGGATATTAATATTTTGAAAGGGTCATAAGTGTAACCATTTAGGAAATGCTTTATTTTAAACTTTTGATAAGGTTTTATATATTAATGTAATAGATCACCATAAGAAGATTTGTGAATATTGGATATCTTATTCTAACAATTTTTTGTTAACAAAAAATAGAGATCAAAGGAATAAAATATCATTCTATATGGATTCAATGATCCATTAAAAGTGAATTTTAGGGTTTCAGGTATAAAAAATCATTTTTGGATATTAATTTCTTGGATTTGGAGATTAATTGTAACTTGATCAAATAACAACCAAAATATGAAATTGTGTCTATGTAATATAAAGATACCGAGTAATTATATTTTCATATATTCTTAGTGTAGATGGTAAAATAATTATTCAACTCCAGGAAAATGATATTGATAAAAATGAAATCCTAATACCTTAATTTCCATTGAAATGATGTCCCTTTAAAAAATAAAATGTTATTTATTTTTATTTACTAAACTTTCCAGCTAATCATTCACTTTTTTGTGAACAATGACATCATTGACTCTCCATAAATATTTACTCTTTTCTTCAACATAAACATATTTGATTCAAACCATTTTTATCCTACATAGAAACATAGTTATGTGATATTCCATAGGCCCTTTTTTTACATCACATTCTTTATTATTAAGAGGATTTTTTATTCAACCATTTTATGAGGTGGGTTTTCAACAAAAGAATATTCAAACAACAACTACTTGATTAGGAAGATCAAGTTTAAATTGTAAGGACACATTTTATTTTAGGTGGAGATAATGTGACACCAATAAATTATCACTACTGGAAAATAGGTCTATACCCACAGTTTTTCACAAAACTGTGGGTATAGGACACCCATATACCCACGGTTTCCCAAAACCGTGGGTATAGGGTTCGTATAGGAACCTATACCCATGGTTCTCGGCAAACCGTGGGTATAGGTTATTTTTTAAGACCTATACCCACGGTTTTGGTAAACCCATGGGGATAGTGGTTTTTTTTCAAGACCTATAACCACGGTTTTCCAAAACCGTGGGTATAGCTTTTCCTTGTTATGGTGGGGGAAAAAACTCCTGCGGGAGTTAATTTTGTTTTGGCAGGAACATGATTTTGAATTAATATAATTATATGGAGTGAAGATTTTAGTTTAATGATTTTGCTGGGTTAGCTGGTTGAGCTCTGTGTCTCGTATAGGAAAGACCGGTGTTCGAATATCGGTATCTTTTTTTTAGATATTAGATTATTTTTAATATAAGTAAACAACCAGATGTAAATGTTATTAAAATTTGATTAGCTAAGTCGGTCACAAGTTACTTATGTCGCTGCTGCTACCACGTGAGGCGCGGGTTCAAATCCTCCCAGGTGCGTTTTTTGAATTTATTTCCTGTCGTTTGAAATCCATGGATTATATTAATATATATTTGTAGATATATGCATATGAAACAAATAAAAATTATAGGTACTTTGGTCCCATTGTGAGGAGCGACAGTGAAGCTTTGGCTCGGTTGTGGGTTCGAATTCCTGCTATGCCCCATTTCTGATTTTTAATACCCCGTGGTTTGGAAACCGTGGGGATTGGTGTGTGCCATGGTGGAGCAGCGTGGTCTTCCCTTTGAAAATGATATACCCACGATTCTGCTAAACCGTGGGTATAAGGTGAGACCCCTATACCGACGCCACTCAGCCCCACGGTTCCCCAAACCGTGGGTATAGCCTATACCCATGGTTTTGGGGGCTATACCCACGGTTCAAAACTGTGGGTATAGGTTGTTTTTCTAGTAGTGTATATAATTAGATAATTGTATTACATATTATATGAAACTTATAATATCAAGCATAAAAAACCCACAAAATATATTTCTTTAAATTTAGCCTCTTCAATAGCTTGTAGAACATGCAACCCCAAGTCTAAAGGAACTATAATATAGTATACCATTATAACATATGCATTAGACTTGAAGGTATTATTAGTAAAAAATAGATTATATAAATTTTATGGTTTACACAAGTTTTAATAATAAATGTATATCTATTAATTATTGATAAAATTATAGCAATTTTAAAGAAGAATAAATGTTTTCTGAAAAATGGCATTTCTCTAAATAGCGGTTTAGTCATGCTTTGTGCATATATTTTAAAATTTATTTTTAAAACATTCATAAAATTTATTTTTAAAAAAATTAAATTTTAAAATTATCATATCAAAAATAAATTAGGATTATTTTTTTATTTTTTTGAAAAGATTCATTTCACGGTGATTAGAGAAAAATACTAGATTTTAATTGGAAGCTACATTTTCATTTCAAATACATATAAGTATAAAATATATTTTTAAATGGTTTTAAATTTAAATTATTGTTACTATGTATCAATTAATCAAATTTATGTCATTTTAATAATTTTCATGTTGAATTTTTAAATAAAAAATTATAAATTTTTGAACATTTTCTCTTTGAAATCCCGCTTTCTAGGTGCATTTCGGGTATTAATTTTAAATTAGAATTTTCTACTTAATTTAATTGAGTATAGAAAAATGCATTCAATATTTTTCATCAGAATAATATAAAATATAATAATGCCAGATTATTTTTTCTCCATATTGAGTAGTAAAAACAATAAAAACTTATTTACTCTTGTTAAGGTAAAAATGGGTTTTCTCAGAATTAAAATAAAAATATAAGTCTTAAAATGATCTAAATATTTGTGTAAAACCTATTTTATGGAAATATTTCAACATTATAATGTCTAATTACCTATAATACTCCATTTTTTTTACCCTTTTCATGTTAAAAACATTGGTACGGATTTTATTTTCAAAACATAAAAGTGTGTCATTCACCTCTCATATAAAATTTCACCCAATATACTCACTTATATAAAACTTAATACACTTTTTATTTATCAATTAACTATAAAAATAGCTTATTAACTCCAATAAAATCATCTTAGAAGCATTGTTTTGGTCATAAATCTATTCTAGTAATTCTTTAGGTCAAATCCTAAAGAGGTGGACCGAGAAGAGCTAAAATTCCAAACTTTAAATTTTTATTTTATTTATTATTCCACATCATTAAAATATTACTAATATATGATTAAACAATTAAAATATTTTCTTAAATTAAACGGTATTATTTTATGATAATTTAATGACCAAAAACGATCTCCACTTCTATCAAATGGGTTATGAAATCATCATTCCTGTGTATCACGGACTACTGCCTTGTGATCCAATGTCATTTGTATTTCCATTACCACATCTCATGGTTGGGTATGATGATGGATAATATATATATATATATTATTTATAACATAATTAAACCTATTGAGTAATTATATCATATATAAATTTTTAATTTCTATTCTGTAGGGTATACGATAATCTTGCACGCAAGTATGGGACTTCCACCTCGTGAAGCGATGTGATTCGTCCTTCAATAATGATTTAAATGGAAGGTTATAAGGATATTATTTATGAATATATGTGATATAAATGACATAGTGTTTATATTCATGACATAAATATCATTCTGAAATGTTAATATATCGTTTTCCTTCTAACACTGAAAAATGATAATATCTCTTGAGTATGTGTGGACTATTGCATTCACTAAGTGATGTGAATCTATTTTCATCAACAAACCATATGGAGGATATATATATATATATATTAAATTAAATTCAATGCTATATATTATATAATGATCATTATGTAAAGAAAAATTTTAATTAACTTATTTCCATAATTATCATTGAAAAATGGAAATGTTATTTATGTGTATGTATGGCTTACTGTCACAATGACTGCAACTTAGTTACTTTTTAATAACAATATTTCATTATTGGTTTTAAAATAATGTTTCTGTAATAATATGATAATTATTTCTAGAATATTATTCTATTTATGTTTAAATAATGACCCATTTGACCACAGTCAACCAATTAAAGTCAATTTGACACATAATCCAAATATCGTGGAAACATCTCACACAAACATATTTGATAAAGTAATCATATATAACATATTAATAAGTGAAATAAATGTAATAAAAAACATTAAAAGGTGTATTTATCAAGAAAATAATTAACATAATCTTATTATTCTGGAACATAAAGAATATAAATGACAATTTAGACTCAAGGTAATTATTTCTCGTCTCACCATTACTTCCATGAGACATATTCCATATTCACCACTTATTTATTTTGTGTGGTATATATACTAAATTTTTTTTATCTTATATCATGAATTTATTTTTCTTAATGGTATTGAATTTTTTATTTATGGTTATTCTTTCCTGGAGATTATGATACAAAAGTTACCAAAGTGATAAGGGTTTCTTTAACAATCTCATCATTATTTAGGATTATTTTTATTTTAGTCTCCCTTTGTTGAATTTTTTGATACTTATATCTTAAAATAAAACTATTTTATTCTAATCAGGATATTTATAAGATTTTTCAATTAATAGTACCATTTCCCCCTATTTTTTTACTTAAAATGGTTACTAAAATGATTTTTTTTATGATAATCCATCTATATTTTTATCTTCATTCGGAAATCCTTATTCATTCAATGCCAAGATTTCTAAAAAAGATTTGAAATTTTTTTCTACATTTTAAAAAAATATATTTAATAAATTTTAACCCATTTTTATTTTTGTGAAATTATTTTGAAAGGAATCTTCCCGTCGTTTTGAAAACCATGCTCATTTGGATTTTACCAAAAAAGTGAGAGTAACATTTGTTTTAATGTTTACGAAATGGATGTAATTTTCCACCATCATAACCAATCAATTCTTTAAAACATGTTTTATAGGATTTAATATTTTATTTTCAAATAAAAGTTTTTTAAAATATTTTTTTGAACTTTTAGTTTTAAAAATATTTTCGATGTCATCAGTTATTTTTTTCAAAATGTTTTTAAAGATCATTTTATTGTATTTTTACTCATAAAAAAAATAAACCCTTTAATAATATTTTTATCCACTTGGGATATGTATTATTAGTATCAAACATATTCTTTTTATGGATGATTTATGCTCAGTTTGACTAAGGATGTAAACATTTATACCATTCACCATATTACTCAGGAAGGTTTATGAGTAGGTTTATTGATTGGTGAATGTATTGACATTTCATATGATTGTTTTTCAATATGAATGCTAATATTAATTTCACTTCACCCCTTTCAAATGAGGAATTTTTTGAACTTATTAAGTAATGGTATGGTCATGTTATAGCCCCTTGATTCATTGGTAGGTCTCATGAGACAAACTTTATTGGCTTTCGTTGATGCCTTACCCATTTATATAGATATATTGGTGTATGACCACAATGGTATTAGATGTATTTGAACAAGGCCTTAAAATTATATTTTCGATGTCCAAAATTATGCATTCCACATTTATTAATTTATTTATTAATATTCCTTTTGATTATTCAATTAGTTAGAATATCCATGGTTAAGTTCCATGCTCATGTGATTATTAATATTCTATTATTTGACCATCATTTATTCCTGTCATAATATGATCATGTTATAGATTATGTGGCATGTGTTTCATATATGCACCTTTCCATATTTATTATCCCTTATTTATCCAATCTTCTTTTGTAAACATACCCTTACTGAGCATTTGATCTGACCCCCTTCTTATATTTATTCATCCTGGAATACCATGAAGTGTTTGAGGACTAATATGAAGGAATATGATAAGGGGAATAAATTTGTTCTCAAACAAAATAATTTTTGTATTTTATGTTTTCAATGGTAATTATAATTTCTTGTATTTTTATTGTTTACTAAGACTATTAGACTATTTTGTCCTTTAGGATGAGATTCCTTATATCGTATCCTAATGCATCAAAGTAGACATCGATGTTGGGCTATTGGGGTCAGGGCTGCTACACCATCACTGGAGGATGTGTTCTTTACCAATGGATTATCCATAATTGAGGCAAGAAACGTCATTTGTGTATTTACCCTCTAATTTTATTTAATCATGCATGGATATTTAATCTAATTTGATTTATAGTGGTTTCCAATTGTCACATGAGCCCCATATTTTATTTGATAATATTTTTTCCAATTTAATCCTTTGTTTATTTCAATGTCACCCTATAGAAATATTGATTATGTAATAATTGTATGATAATTATTTTACAATTATTTTCCTCCTTGTTTATGTGATTTCCCCCCTTCATTGTCCATGTTATTCTCTATTTTCCATGGGGTTGTGGTTTGACAGGGCTAGGGTGGGATCAAGCATGATCAAACCTCTGGAGTCATAAAGGATTCAGGAACATTGAATGGGTCTAAAATTTATTGATGGATTGGAATGATTTATAGGTTATGAGTTATAACTCCATAGATATGATATCTGGTGCCACTACGATGGATTATGGATGTGATGGAATGTGTTCATGTTGGACTCGAGTAGATGGAATCCATCCACTGATGATGGATTAGGTAGAGAGAACCCAAGATCTGAGACTCCTGATGTGTCTTAAAAATGAAATGTTGGTGGTGGTGTTGTGATGATTATGTAAGAGGAATCATAGGTTTTTGTATTAAGGAAACTACATGGAATTTATTATGTGAACACACATTGTATACTCCCTCTGGTTATGGTGCTAGGATTTCAGGAAAGATAGGGACCACATGCCATGTCGTCGGGCCGACACACCATATGGCCATCCCTTAGCGGATAAGTCATGTGACAGTTTGAAATGTCTAGGACCCTATGTGGGAGCATGCTCCATGTAATCTAATAGTACATGGGCACAACTTGGTACCTGGGAATGATGAGGTACATTAGAACAATCCAAAGTACATGAGCACATACAGAAGAAAATAGGAAGGCAAGAGGTGTCCAAGAAATGTCTTCTAGTACCCTGATATTTCATGTAGTTCTATATGGTCATCGAATCCAGATGCTAGTGATGAATTTTCTATGAGGATATGTTATGTCACACACTATGTTGCCCCTAGTACACATCATGCACTGTTCTCAAGGGATTTCACCTTGTATATCTTCTTCATTTGGACATTGATTTTAGCCAATGTGTAGCCTATCCTGAGAATTTTTCCACATAGAATGTTATGGTATCCCTTATAGTGTATTTATAGTTATGAAGTGATGTTTTTATAGATTAATTAATTTTTGGGTTATTCTAAACTAGTTTTTATGATCATACATGATAATCATAGAGAGGTCAGGGTTGGAAACCCCCTATCGCATAAGGGTGAGGGTCCTCCATACTTCTTATATTGGTTTATTGTCACCCCTTACATATGAGGATATGAGAACACTACCATGTGATTGGAATCACCTATGGTACATGGGAGTGGGTCCCCTACCAAATAAGGGAAACCCCTTGGGGATGGAAATGTAAAACATTGGTGAATTCAGATTCACTGTAAGGGTAAATGTGGAAGATATTTTAGCATAAACAAGATCATAGGGGTGTGAAAACATGATCATGAAAATATAATATCATACCCTACAAATTGATGGTCATAAATAAGAATCATTGCATAAAGATTGGAAGTTCATGAATCAAAATGAAATAAAGAGCAAGCCCCATGAAATCATAACGTAGGAATTAAACATGGAATTATGGTAGAGAAATAGGTATATAAAATAATTTACATGGTATCCAAGACATCACTTCCAAGACCATCTTAGTTGAAAAATTCATTTACTAAACCAAGTTCACTAATCATTCCAACCCTTTATTACAGAACAATGTTCACTCCTCATTCAAACCTTGTACTACTAAACTGAGTTCATTTCTCGTTCCAGCCCTGTAATATTGAAATGAGATCATTTCTTTTTCCATCCATGTCTATCTCATTAGATATAAATCTTCGCCTAATCCATTGGAGGGAGATATAGGACCCACCCATCTCATAGTGAAATAATACAAAGTTGTGCCACAAAAATCATAAACAGTCATTTCATAACCCATGAAATGACATGATTATCGTAAACATGCAATTATATCATAACTTGTGGAAAAATATATAGGTTTCATAATTATTTCATCATAAACATAACCCATCATAAGAAGTGGGTTTCAAAAGCATATATCCCATGGAAGAGAAATAGGATTCACAAACATCATCACATCAAAACAAAAACCATTAAGAAAAATAATATGAATGTAAAAATGGACTCATTTCCCTAGAAATTCATGTTTAACCCAAACATATGTCATCTTACCTGGGAAATAATTTTGAAAGATATTTCAAAAAAAATGATGAAAATATCCTTCTTCATTGAAATATGATTTTTTAACATAAAACCTTATTAAAATTATTTTCATCATAATTAGAATTTAAAATTTATAATGTAATATTGAAAACATTTTAAAATCCTTTATCCTATAAAATTTTAATGAAACTTTTAAACCATTACCAAAAAAAATCCTCAAATACTTGTAAAGGACTCTTCAAAACCCCTTTCGGGAAAATAAACCCAACTAAAAAAAGACCATAGAATGGATATGTAAATACCTATATATTTATGTATATAATGAATTTACTACATTCATGGTATGTATATACACCCCCAAAAAATAATTGAGTGTTGAATAAGACATGATTCTCAGACAAATAACGAGTGGGAAGAAATTACCTTACCTTATGTCTTGAATCTCTCCATACTCATAAAAACATTCTATATAACAAATATAAATTTATTATACATATATCATAGAACCATATTATTATATATAATAACATATATTTTTTTATTATGTCTTTGTATTACCCGCTTGTTAACAATTCTATGTTAAGGTATCACATTGGGTAATATCTTCCCTCTTTTTTGCTTTTGTATTAATTTGTTATATATTTTGTCCTTATATTTGTATCATGATTTACAGAATTTCAAATATTATTTAAATATAATTTTTATCCAGTATATGTGTATTATAATAATCCTTGGAATATGGAAGTGTTAAATAGAATACACTACTCACAAAGATGGTAAGTCGTACGTACGCATGATTTTTATTTTAGTTTAATTGTAATGTTGAATGAAAAAAGTAAAAGACAAATATATATATATATATATCATTATTACCATAGCTTTATTATATCATACATATTAACTAAACCCATCCTTAATACATTCCATGGTGTGTATGAATGAATCACATCCTTTTAAGGGGGTAGTAGTCCACACTTCTTCAAATGAAATTATCATATTAATATAAAATGGATAGTATAAATATATGTGTCAAAAAAGAAATAAAGATTCTTAAATACATAATAAATTTTATATATAACATAGATAAATATGTTTTCCATTATAATTTCTACCATTATAGGTGGTAAAGGAAAAAATGAACCATCGTCGTTTGTTGAGGCAGTAGTCCACCGTACACGTAAATAGTATGTTCTTTTCGCTTCAGATTGAAGTGTGTGTAAGTGTAGTTATAATACATATCATAAAAAAATCCTTGTATATTGAGGATATTTGGGTTTTTATACAATCATCTATTGAGAAAAATTGGGGGGTGGATAAATAAAATAAATAAAAGAGTTTGAGGGAGGGTGTTACCTCTTAATCAGGTATCTCCTTTTGGTTTCCACCAAAGGGGTTCCTTGGATGGATTTATTCAAAAAGTAGGATTAAAGGATGAATTTAATGTCATTGGGGATATATTTTGGTAGTGTTTGGCCAAACATAATTGTAATTATATGTTTGAGGAAGTGGTAGGAGAGGAGACCTTTTATAATAGAGGCAGAGTGACACTTTGGTAATATTTTAAAAGAATGGAACCCCACCCACGTTTTTTATAGAAAGTGTAGCAAATAATCATATAAATTTTATATAGTTACTTATAGGATCTAATTATGTCCATACAATTGATTTTGGACGTGTTTATAGGTCGTTTTGGGGATTAAGGTTATGGTTTAGTCCAAAATTAAGCTTAATTTAACCTTAATTGTTGTAATTAATTTAAATTGCATCACTAATATTTTTGGTAAAAATTAAATTTTAACTTATTTAAAATTATTAATTATTATTATTCCAAATATTGAATCTATTTTTCCAAATTAACAACACAAAAGTGGCATAAATTAATTTTAATTTAATCCTGTAGTCAGGTTGACAATGTAGGTTTGTATAAAGTAAAAACATTCAAAAGTTTGCTATATTTTTATATTAAAGTTCAAAATGAAATTGATTATAATGACCTAAATTATATTAATTGATAATATATAATGTAATAAAACTTTTAAACCAATTAAAAATATATTTTAACCTTTCAAATAAATTTGATGAAAAATATGGTTTGAATTAAATTCAAGTGTTTTTAACTATTAATTAAAAAATAAAACCATAAAGAAAAATAGAAAAAATTATCATAAACTAATTTATATGTTTCACATAAAAATATTAGGTTTATTTTAAAATAATGAATCTATAAAAGTTCTAAAAAATTAATGTAAAATGGGTTTTCCATTAAAAGGCAGTAAAACTACCTTTATAAAAATATTGGTTTTAAGAATAAAATTGGGTTTTTTCTTAACTTATGCCAATAGAATCTATTGGATTCATATAAAAAAATATTTTATTTAATATATATTGTATGTATTAGATTAATATCAATCACTAATTATAATTATTTTAATTTATTAGGATTAACAACTTTAGGAGAAAAAAAATAGTTTTATACAAAACATATTTCCTTTATATAATATTTATTCATTGTAACTAATGAATCATTTTAAATTTGTATAAGTCATAGGTTTTCATAAGTTATTTAGTATTATTCATAACCACTAATTTAATGTTTAGTTTAAGTCTTAATATAATATTTTAATAATATATTTTTGTTTTGTAAAACATGGTGTTATGTGTATTGTATACCAAATCGATGACTTGTGAAAGGAATGTTTGACTTAGTGCATTTAAAAACATCAATGAAAATTAATTCATTCAAAAAAATTGTCAAAAAAACTCCAACTGTTCCATTCTACCCTACCCCCCCCCCCACCAATATGAATTTATCCCTTAAAATTCATCATTCCAGTACAAAAAAATGAGGATACATCTACTTCTTAATGTCCTCAAGTTCCCACATAACTTTCTCTAACTAGGGATTTCTCTAAAAAATTAAATAGGAGAGTGGTCTTGTTTCATAGAACATTCTCTATATTATATATAATTTCCACTGGTTTCTCCTCAAAAGAAATATCCATCTCCAGTGGTACGACCTCAGAGTTCATTACATGTGAAGGGTTAAGTATGTACTTCCTCAAGAAAGATATATAGAACACATCGTAGACTTGAGAAATATTTGGAGGACGTTCTCAGTGATAGGCTACCATCCTGATATAATTAATAATCTCAAAGGGTCCTATATACCTAGGGCTTAGCTTCCCTTTCTTTCCAATCCTCAAAACCTTCATCTAAAGAGATATTCATATAAACACCTTTTCCCCAACTTTGAATTCCTGATCACACGAATGGTTATCAGTATATATGTTCTTCCAACATTGAGCTGCCTTGATATGCTACTGAATGGATCTCACTTTCTATTCCATTTCTTCAAGGATCTTAGTTCCCAATATCATTCTTTCTACAACTTCATCCCAACATGTAGGACCTCTACATTTATTCCCATATAGGTCTTCATAAGGCACTATCTAAATTCTTGAATGAAAATTTTTGTTGTATGAAAAGTCAAATAAATGAAGGTGTTGATCCCAACCACCTTTGAAATCTAGGGAACAATATCTCAATATATCCTCTAGAGGTTTAATTATTGTTTCTAACAAACCATCTGCCTGAGGATGATAATAATTGTTGAAACTCAAATTTACATCAAGTGATTGTTGGAGACTTCTCCAAAACATTAAGGTAATACTTGGATCCCAATCCAATACAATATAATTTGGTACTCATTGTACCCTTACCAATTACTTAATGTATATCTTGGTATTCTTTTCTAGGTAGAAATATTATCTGATAGCAATGATGTGTGCCAACTTAGTATGGTGGTCAACTACCACCCATATAGCATTAAACCCTTTAGTATTTTTGGGTAGTCCAGCAACAAAATCCATAGTGACGTTCTCCTATTTCAGTTATGGGATGGGAAATTGATAAAAAATCCATTTAGAATTTTTTGTTACATCCTTAACTTGTAGGCAGACATAGCACCAAGATACACCTCTATGATATCTCTCTTCATTCCATCCCACCAGAAATATTATTTCAAATCCCTATACATCTATGTACTTTAAGTATGAATTGAAAATTGAGAACTACGAGCTTGTTATAATTTCTCATTCTTCAAATATAGTATGGAAGGAACACATACATTGTTCCTGAACCTTTTCATTCCTTCCTAATTGTGGTTAAACATTGGAACATTTATGATTTTTTTTCAACTCTGTATCTTCCTTCTGCACCTCCTTAATCTTCACCTGGATATAGGGTTAGAAATTCTTTTGAGACAGATAATATTTTCCCATAAATTTAGGATTTCTAGATACATCCTTTAAAAATCTAGAAATATTGGATCATTTTTTATCCTGATCATGGATAAGATAGCATGATTCATTCGACATAAAGCATTAACCACCCTGTTCTCTTTCCCAATGTGGTAATGTATTGAGAAGTCATAATCCTGTAACATATCTAACCATCCTCCATGATGCATGTTCAACTCCTTTTGTGTAAATATATATTCCATAATTATATAATCAATATATATATCAAAATTTTCTCTATAAAGATAATTTACCTATATATTTAATGTAGAAATTACTAATGCTAACTCCAAATCATGATACGGGTATTTTTTACTTGAATGTTTAACCATCATGAGTTATAGGTTATAATCACAATAAAACATCTCAATATCTTATTGGATGAATCACTGTAGATTTCAAACCCTTATCCACTACATCGTAATATAAGAGTAGTTGCACTAACCAACCTTTTCTTCAATTACATGACATTTTCCTCGCATTCATCTATCCTGGGGAACATGAAACCTTTCCAAGTTAACTTTCCTAGAGGATTAAATATTTTTATAAATTATCCACAATCCTTCAATAATTTCAAGATAAACCTAGAATGTTATGAATATATGTCAATGTGGTTGGTCTAGGTCATCATTAAATAGCCTCATTCTTTAACAGATCTACGACGACACGAAATCTTGAGAATATGTGACCCAAAAAAGAAACATTTTTCTTTATTAAATAAGAGTTTTTAAATTTTTCATATGTTTTCTCCTTCCTTAGGGGATTTAGTACAATTCCCAAGTGGTCTTTATGCATTTTCTTTATCTTTTTGTAGATAATAATATCATCTATAAATAATACCACAAACTGATCGAGGTATTCTCTAATGACTATATTAATTAAATCCATGAATATATAAGTTGAATTAGTATGACCAAAAGGAATAAATATATATTCATAGTGTCCGTATATTATGTGAAATGTCATATTGGTTATATCTTCATTTATGACACTTAACTAATGATATCCATAATGAAGGTTAGTCTTGGAAGAGTACTGGCCTACTCAATGGATCAAACAAGTCATCAATTTGGGAAGATGGTAAATTTTATTAATTGTGATCTTTCTTAACTTATAATAATCAATACAGAGTCTCATTGGTCTATTTTCTTTTGAAAAATCTGTTTGTTCCTAAAGGTGACACAATTGGTTTAATGAATACCTTGTCAAGGTTTTCCTACAGATTCTTCTTCAATTAATGTAACTCAATTAGGGCCATTATATAGGGAGTTTTTGAAATTGGTGTGGAACAATGTATGAGTTCTATTGAGAACACAAAATCACTTTTTGGTGGAAGTCTTGGAAACTCTTATGAAAATACATCCACTAATTCCCAAAAAATGGTCATATCATCGATGTCTATTTTCTCCCCAACCATTTGATATAAATATCCTTTATGAATAGGAATTAAAACCCGTACAATGGATGTAATCTCGATAGTAAGTTCATACTTATCATCACATTGAAGAATGATCATAGGACAGTTCAATATATCAAACATAACTTCCCTTCCCCGACAATTGATGTGAGATTTATGAAAAGAAATACAATCCATGAGTAAGATGAAATCAAATTCCGTCAAAGGAAGAATGATAATAATTTAAGGAATCAAATCCCACAAATTTTGACCAGATAGGAATTGTAGGCTTAGGATGCAATCATCATTTAATTAGGAGTTTTCCCTAATATTTACACATCTAGTCATTTTGTGGAATCTTAATAGCCAATTATAATTATTTAGATATGAAAGAGTGGGTTTATCCAAAATAAAAAAAGACATTAGAATTTTTAGAGTGGATTAATTATACCTTCCACCATGTCATCATCACTCCCCTCATTAGAAATTTCGATTTCATGATATTTTATGATGTCCTTCATCTTTATAGGTTACCAATGTCACTCATAATCATCAGCCCTTGGGTTTGGGTAGTGGTTATCATAATGACCATTCTCCTTAAACTACATTCACAATATAATAGTTGGTTCATTCTGTGTCAATTTTTCTCCATTCACACCATTAGATAAATTCTTCCCATCATTTCTGCAATTAGTTTCCTATCAACCTTAATTTACACACTTAAAACATTTATTAGACCCCTTTAAGAAAAATTACTCCATTCTTCTTCCCATATTTAGAGAATAAATAAAATTTTAAATTATTATCTCCATTTTTTTTAGAGTTTCCATTGAACCCCATCTTCCTTTTCCTGTCAAAACCATGAGGTTGATATGTGGCTGCAACTTCCAGGTCAACATTGGTTTCAGAATGAACAATCTATACCTAGATACTAATATCTCTTATGGTCAATTCCCTTATGAGTCTTGGATTGAATCCACTAAAGAACCTATAAACATTACTTTCAATTTGGATGATAATTCCTAATGTATACCTCACATGTATTATGAAATTATCCTCATAGGTACCAAAATATTCTACATCCATTTTCTTCAACTCAAGGATCTCTTTCTCTGTGTTGTTACAAAGAATCTGAGGAATGTTCTTAATGAAAAATTAGTTCTTGAATCGTCCCATTCCATGTATTCAATCTCATAATTCTACCTTGTATGATTAATTAGAGTCCACAACTGGTTCTCTACACCTTCTAAATGATAAGGAGCGAAAATAAATTTCTCATTCTCCTAACACTAGATAATGGATAATATCTTTTCAGTAGTAATGATACAATATTTAGTAATAAGTGGATCTGAAGACACTCTGAAAGAAGGTTCATGCTGCCTCATGAAAGAAACAAATAAATGTTGTCCCCTCCTTTGGTCAATTATAAGTCCCCCAAGATTCATAGATTGAGAAATCCATGTGAGCCTGACAACAAGATTTTTCATTCCTCCTCCTATAGAATTTGTTTTCTGATGAGGTAAATCACTGCATTGTCCATCATAATCACCATTAATGTCATTCCTTCAGGTTCCATCCATTGACTAAAACCAAAATCATATATTAAAAAATATTTTTCATATTGAGGAACCATATAATCATGAAAAATCACTTATGAGATGTTTATATTATGATACCTTCCTTAATATATGAAATTGTAGGGTTATCCATAGTTATTCATAGACGTCATCTATTAAAATCCATTGTAATGGTTTGTAATGATTATGGGAATTTCAAATTCATATTCTCTACGAGATTCAAACCAGTTCTGCTACAATTCATGTTTTTATGTACCATATTACACTGAGTCGTTCTTAGAAGATCTTATTAGAGTTGTTACTCCTATGTGAATTTTTTCCAAGATCACCTCCACTTCTCGTATCCAAATAAAAAATTATTTCTAGGAAACCACTCACTATAACCATTACCAAAATTACAAGACATTTTGTTATGGTTTTCAATATCCTTATACTTATACATAGGTATTTTCTTAGGGTTATCACTAAGGTTTCATAATCCATGTTTCAAAAGGATAAATAAACATTTTATCTGATGCCAACTATAACGACCCTGTCTTAACATAAATTAATATTACATCAGTTGTATGGAATACATAAAAAATAATAAAAATAGATTCCCATATATTGTATTTGTTTAGTTCCTTCGAAACAAGGAAACATAAACACTAGTACATAAAAGAGATAGATTATCTCCCAAAATTTTGTTCTTTACTAGCACCTTCATTAGACACAACAAACATAATACATATCTTTATAACCTGGGAAGGAAACCTAAAAGTGGTTGACCTCAGAAGCTCAGTAATGGTAAAAAATGAGACTTGTAAGCATAAACACGATCATAGGGGTATAAGGACATGATCATGAAAATAAATGGTCATACCCTGTATATCAAAGATTATAAATAAGAATCATGGCATAAAGATTGGTAGTTCATGAATCATAATGAAATAAAGATAAAAAGGCAATAAATCATTTCATAGGAATAAAACATGGAATTGTGGTAGACACATAATAATATAATATGATTTCCATTATAGCCAAGACATCACTTCTAAGACCATATAAGTGGAAAATTTCCTTTACTGAACTGAGTACACTTCCCATTCCAATCATGTATTACTGAACTAAGTTCACTCCCCGTTATATCACTACATTACTAAAACAAGATCATTTCTCATTCTATCCCAATAATTCATTAAATTAGTTCATTTATTGTTCGAGCCTTGTCTATCTCATTAGATATAATTCATTACCCAATGCATTTGAGGGAGATATAGATGCCACTAATATCATAATGAAATCATACATAAATGTTCCAAAAAATTATAAAAAATTATATCCTAACCCACAAAATGAAATGGGTGTCACAAACATGATATCATATCATATCCTACTGAAAACGATACCGGTTTCATAGTCATTTCCTCATAAACTTAATCCATTAAAAGAAGCAGATTTCAATAGCATATGACCCATATAAAAGAAATGAGTTTCATAAACATCAGGACATAAAATCGTAAACCATTTAGATAAATATTATTAAGGGAAATATTGAATCATTTCCCTATAAAGGAATGAGTAAAACCAACTGATGTCATCTTATATAGGAAATAATTTTGAAAGATCTTTAAAAAAAATTTATTGTGGAAAATATTCTTCTTCTTTGAAAATGGATTTTTAAAATATAAAACGTTTTTGGAAAAGAAATCATTGAAAATAGAATTTAAAACATATAAATAAATATTTAAAACATTCTAAAAATATTTTTCCTTGAAAACTTATAAAAGACTCTTAAAACCCCCTTTTTAGAACGTAAACACTGTTAAAGAAATATCATAGAATAGATATGTAAATATCAATATATTTACTTATAATAGTCATATAATACATTCATGGTAAGTATATACACCACAAAAAAATAATTGAGTGATGAATAAGGCGTGCATCTCCCAGAAATAAGGAGTGAGATTAAAATTCCCTTACCTTTTGTCTTGACATTCTTCATACTCATACAAACATCCAATATAATAAATATAAATTTATTATACATATATGATATACCCATATTCTTATATCTAATACCATATATGGTTTTATTATTGATTTATATTACCTTCTTGTTAAAAATTATACGTTAAGGTTTCACTTTGGGTAATATCAGCTTTGTTTTTCACATGTGTATTAATTTGTTACATATTTCATCCTTATATTTATATCATGATTTCTAGAAAATAAAACATGGTTTAAATATAATTTATATTAATTATATTTTTATTATAAAAATAATTATAAAATAGAATTATCAAACAGAATACACCGTTTATGGAGATGGTAAGTCATATGTACGCTTGAATGTTATTTCTATTTAATTATCACGTTAAAAGAAAGAATGTAAAATACACACATAGAGAGATAAACATATCATAATCTAATTATATTTATTATATAATATATTTCATATATATTCACTAAACCCATATTTAATAAATTATATGTAGTGTGTGAATGAATCATATTGCTTTGAGGGGATTACAGTCCACACTTCCTCAAATGAAATTATCACATTAACAGACAATGGAAAGTAGAAAGATAATTTTTCTAAAATAATTATATAATATTATAGACCTAATAAATATTATATATAACATAAATAAGTATATATCACATCATAATTTCCAACATGATAGGCCGTAAAATAAAAATGAATAATCATCATTTAGTGAGGTGGTAGTCCGTCGTACATGTAAATTGTATGCATGTTACCCATTGGATAAGAGTGTGTGCATGTGTAGGTGTAATCCTTAAAATAAAAACATAATATTATATTTAGGATACTATTTTTTTATAAGGGAATTTAACAATAATATTTAAGGTATTGGAGAAAGAAAATAAGTGAAAGGAGTTGGAGGGAGGGTGTTACCTCTTAATCTGGTAACACCATTTGGTTTCCACAAAAGGGCTTCCATCGAATGATTTATTAACAAAGTATGATTCAAGGATAATTTTAGTTATTTTGGGGATATATTTTTCTATATTCTGGCCTAAAATAAGTAGACAAATAGGTTTGAGGAAATCGGATTAGAGGAGGCCTTTTACAATAGAGGAGCGACACTCCTTCATTAAGCTTAATTTAACATGAATTGTTCTAATTATGTTTAATTACTTCACCAATATTGTTGGTAAAAAAACTAAATTGAACTTATTTTACATTATAATGTATTATTTTTCCAAATATGGGATCCATTTTATCAAATTAAAAACACATATGTGGCAGAAATTAATTTAAATTTAATCCCGCAGTTGGGTCGATAATGCGGGTTTTTTAAAGTAAAAACATTCAAAAGATTACTATGTTTTTATATTCAATTTCTAAGTAAAATTCATTCTAATTCCATAAATTGGACTAATTGGTAAATATATTATCTAATTAATCTTTAAATCAATTTTAAATATAATTTATTCTTATAAATAAATTACATGGAAAATAAGTTTTGAATTAATGTCTAGTATTTTTAACTATTCATTAAAAAAATGAAACCTTACCGAACATTTAAAAAGTTTATCCTAACCAAATTTTTATCTTTTTAATCCAAATATGAATTTTATTTTTACCTATTAAATCTATAAAAGTTCCAAAACAAGGATTGAAAATGGGTTCTTCATTAAAAGGTTTTAAAACTACCTTTATTAAAATATATGTTTTAAGCATAAAATTTGGATGGTTCTTATATTCCTAGAAAATCGGTTGGATGATTATAAAAAATATTTTAATGAATATATTTTGTATAAATTATATTAATATCACTCACTAATTGAAATTAATTTAATTTATTAGGATAAAACAACTTTGTGAGAATAAAAATAGCTCTCTATAAAAATATTCCCTTCATATTCAATTGGATCATTGTAAATAATGAATTAATTTTATATTTTTGTAAACCATGGGTTTTTATAAGTTAGTTATTACTACTAATAACCTCTATGTTAATGGTAAGTTAAGCCTTATATATAAAATTTTAATAATATATTATTGTTTGGTAAGACTCAGTATTTTTTGTAATGTATGTCTTGTCGGTGCTGCGTAAAAGGAATGTTTGACTTAGTACATTAAAAAAATCAATGAAAATTATTTAATTCAAAGAAAATGGTCAAAAAATCTCTAGGTGATACATAGAAGGGAATGATTCATTTATTAATATCTATTGATTCCCCCGGGATACACTAGGGTGTGGTTTCTTTCTCAACCAAGTGGCATCCCCTTATCACTATAAGGTGTGGGTGCTCTATGCATTTACTAAGTGGAATCCCTCATTAGTTCTTGGGCGTATGTCATATAGATATTGATTGGTAACCCATATTATACTAGGGATATGGTCCTCTTTTTTAGATTATACCCCATGGGGCTATGGAGAAGTGGTATGTTGTGAGTCCTCCACATGGTGTTCTAAGACAGACATATGAGATTCTAGACACCAATGATGGACAATTGGAGCTATAGGCAGAATCATCTTCCTGGTTTAGGCTATGATATAGAGATCCCCTATCTCTCTAAATTTTATTTTTTTCACTTTTTCTTTGGTTTTATCTGACTACTTATATCATATCTTTCTGTTACTCCATTTGTGGTTTTTAGGACTTTTTACATGGTATGTATATACTCACCCCTGCATGGGAATTTCCCACATGTGTCATGTCTTATAAAGATGATGGATAGTTCGATGGTGGAATCATTGGTGCATAGTTATACTCAGTTGTATAATCCATGTATGGTTGTTGGGCATTGATATTAAGAGTTGGGCTCTATTAACTATAATCTATTCTAGTTTTTGTTAGGTTGGGTCTTCATTTTTATTTGGGTGTGTATGCTTCCCATTTATTTTTTGGCTATATTATATCATAATATAATATATTCCCTAGAGGTACTTTATGCATGGTAAACATTAGATATTATTGTCTTTCATTATTAAACCTCCACAAAATTATGTGCAGATGGTTTGATACATGCATATAGGTGAACTAATAAAATGCCTCCAATTTATATTATCTCTTCTTAGAGCAAGCCACCTACCCCTAGTCTATCTGATATGGGATTGGGTTGTTTATGGCTTTCCCTTCCACCAGCCAGGTGGGCCTGATTGAGTCAGTTCATTACAGAGTGGTTCCTTTTCTTTTTTATTGATATATTCACTAAGAAACCTTTATATATTTGGATTGAATTTATACACATCAATCACATATCAACTTGATCTTTTTTAATCACTTGTGAACATCAAAAACTCACTCATTCAATATATATCCCAATGATTTAGGCTTTAAAAATATACTTGAGCTTTGACTTGAATTCATCTACATTGTTCTTGAAAACACCGGAATTTTACTTTCCGTTATAAAGATCAATGAGTCTCATAAAATCATTCTAGAATAATGTATATAAATATAATCATGATATTTAGAATATGAAATTATAACACTCTTATCTTTAGATATATTGTTCATCAAATTTAATAATTCTCAAAACATATAATATAAAATTATAAAAAGTCTTAGAATTATTCTTTCATTGATATTATTATATATGGCTTTAATATATTCTTATAAAAAATATTTTTCATGTATCATATTTATTTTTTGATGTTTTTATCTATGAAAATAAACATTATCATCATCATTATTTTTAACCACAAAAGTTCATAAATTATTAAAACTCTAATTTTTTATAGATAGAAACCAAAAAAAATTCTATGTATTGATTGTTAAATATAAAAAATAATGTATAAAAATGAACTGAATTATCGTTATAAAAGTTTTATGCCTGCATAGTATATTCTTAATGAAATTGGTGGATGATGTTTATAGGTCAAGACTCCATGATGACACAAACACAAATAATTTTTGTATAGAAACTTATCATTTTTACCCTGGGTGGAGATAAATACACTAAAGTTTCATTTCAGACATCTATATTATGTTTTCATAGATTACCCTTCATGTATACAGGACATTGTATAATTCTTAAATAATATTTGGATGGTGATTATACAGCCAATAATTTCTATTTTCCAAAATCAGAAAGCTAGGATGATGCTTACACAAAATGGGGGATCTTCCTTATAATGTATTGAAGATTATACCTATGAATTAAGATATAATTATAATATAGACATGGAATTTATCAAATATTCAAGGAATATAAATTAAAAAAATTATTTCATGTCCAATAAAATTCAAATGACTTTAGTAAATCTGAATTCTTTTCAAAACATAATCCATTATATTTTTAAATAATAAGTATATTTTCATTCATACTTGGTAACTCAATGATTATTATCCACATATTCACCTATCATAAATATCGTCCCAATATGGATTCTTCCAAACAGTTACTAAACAATTATAGAAAGTACTATACAACCCTAGTACTTTTCTTGACTTGAGGATCATCTTTCCGATCATCACATGTAATGGGTTTCTCACAAAGATATCAACATCATATTCTTCTTTACCCAAATACATGACTATCCTTATCATTAATTTTTACAACATGAGATGGATTAACTTTTTTATGTTTATGGTATCCAACATCTCACTTCATTCCTCTTCACTGCACATTGATAATGAAAAAAATACAACTAAGTAATCTAAAAATCCAAGGGAACTTTATAATCTTTAAAGAATATATTCATCCAATTCATAAATATTATAGGGGAATTTAAAAGTCGAAATGAAATCACAAGGAATTCATATTTCCCACATTTTATCTGAATATAAATATTGGGTGTATCTTTGTGTTTACCAATTAGTGTATGATATCTAGATCAAAGGTATACCTTTTAAAAGTATTAAGCCTCAATAATTCGATCAAATAAGTCATCAATATGAGGTAAATTATACCTTTCCTTGTTTTTTATTTTAAAGATATCATAATAATATATGTATATCACTGATTTATCATTGTTTTAAAAAAAATACGATTTATGCACCACATGGTAAAGAACATGGGAATATAAAACCCTTGAATGTCACACCTAAACCATATAAATTATTTTATTTTATTCTTTTCTTGGATTTTGATATTCTGGTGGAGGTTCATGTTGATTTCTAGTTTAAATTTTTTAGTTCTTGTTGAAAAATGATGGTTTTGTTCTTGATAGTACGTGGTGCCTGGTTGGCGCAGGATTAGGGAAAATTGTGCACCCTCACCTAGGAAATCATGTAGTTTTTTTGTTTCTAGGGGTGAGGAAAATAAGTTTCACACAGTTTTGGAAACCATTTGAAAACCATATTAGAATTTATGTAACTTGGATAGAGGTGTTTGGCTTGGTTTGCACACAGTTTGGGAAAACATGTGGTCATCATGTGCGGGGTGCCCCTCTTCACTAGTATGGTCTACACGATTGGTGCATTGTTTGTCAAACCATGTATCCAGACCATGTGGATTACCTAAATCTTAAAAAATGTGAAATTCCAATATTTCACCACCATTATTTTTACCAATTTTAGGATTTTTCTCCCATGCTTGACCGAAACACACTAGGAGGCCATTCAAGATCCTCCTCTCTTTCCCCCCTTCCATTTCCTATGCCCATTAAAGGGTCCTAAGTAACATTATTTGGAGTTTTGGTCAATTTTTCCCTTCTTCCACACATCCTCCTTTTCTTATTGGTTTTTCTTGGTGATGTTTCTCTTTGTCTAGAACCTTAAGGCAAAGGATGATATAAGGGTTAATTTTATTTGAATATAGGGTATTTTTATTGTCTCTTGGTGTGTATTATTCCTCCGCTCAATGTTTAGATGCATTCACAAATAGTTCATGTAATTGTTTCCATACATTTCCTTTCCAGCACATTCTTTTAATTCTTGAGTTTTCCTTGGATTCCATAAGAATAATATAATCTTTCTTGTTTTGTTTTAGGATGAATTATTTTAAATTTTCATGATTGAATATGTGTGTGAAATGGTTTTCAAATAAATTATTTATCTATTGTTTATTTTAAATGTACACAATTTGTTTTATGAAATGAAAATTGATTTTTTAATTTTAATTTGGGTTATTCGGGTAGTCTTTTCCCTTGGTAATATTCAGGTAATGTTTCTAGATTTTGAGATATGTATTATATGTGGAATGTGGTGGCTTATATAGTCTGTATTTTGTGTTTGGATTGTCGTTTTGGCTTAAAAACAGGTTTTTTTATTAAAAAATACATTTCTAAAGTTATTTAAAGTGTACATGTGTTGAAATTTGGTTTTCCAAATGAAATGGGTTTTGTTTCAAGTGAGCTAATTAGTTATGATTATAAATAAGTGCTATGAATTCTCTAAGTTGTGTGGGGAACATTTAAAAATGGATTTGGTGCGTTAGGGAATTTGAAAGAAGTTTTTCCTATGGAAATAGTTGGGTATCATGTGTTGTTTTCTTGTTTTATTTCCAAATGGGTATAATGGGTTGTGGAAATGGTGTGAAATTTGTTTCCAAATGGACTTAGTGATTTGAGTAAAATTAAATGTGGATAAATGTGCTATCCTAGAGCTTGTCCCAATTTTAATTTCGATATATGTTTTTGGGAAGTGTTGGTTTAATAATATGTTTGTCACCTCTTATGTCATCGTGTATTTTCAGTTTGGTTTGGGAAGTGTTTTGGATATAAAACATAAGGGGCTCTTTGGAGTTGTTCTTTTGAAATTGGTATTTTATATTAATTTTAGTAATGGTTTGGAAATATATTTTTGAAACAATTTTCAATGTGAATGTAAAGGATCAGTTTAATCTTTGTGTTATCTTTAAGAAGTGTGCTTTCATGTGAAGTTATGTGATTTCTCGATTGACACATTGTGATGTTTTCAAAAATTATATTGGAAATCATGTGATGTATGGTCCTGGTGGGGCATGTTATCATGTTTGGGAAAATGGATTCAAACCCTAGGTAGTTTGATGCCTAGTTTCTATTTAAAAATGATTGAGAAGGTGGTTTTGAAACTCAAATGATGTCACAACCGAATTGGAACTGGTCAAATAAATTTATTTTCATGTGTGTTTGTGGTACTAGGCTTATGTTTGGACAAAACACTAGAACTTGGGATGTGTTCCCATCTAGTGGCTCTTGCAGGAAACTTTTGGTGGTATTGACTCCATTAGTCCTTTTGATGGGATCCTATGTAATGTATACTTTGAAAGGATAATGTTGTCTATGTTTGTTATACGTTGTTTCTCCATGTAATTGTATTATTATTATGATCATGGGATTCATGGGGGACAACTAGAGCGTTGAGAGATGTTTTTTTCAACCCCAATAGTCGGGTTGGTTCCTCATTGACTTGATTGGGCTAGGTGCTACACAACACTAGTTTTTCTAGTAATAATGGTCAATTTCTTATTGACTATTGAGCTATGCCATATACCGGAAGGTGAGTATTATTTGAGTTCAGCTAGGGATTTCCTCTAGAGATGTTTGTTTCATAGTTCCTTGAAATGTGTATTCTAATTTTTAGAATCTCTACTTCCAGGAAGTTTCCATTGGATTTATTTATGGAATTGGAAACTTCCAATAGTTCTTTATTAAATGGGGAGAAGCTTTTCAAATGTATTCGTTCAGTATGTTTGAACAACATGATACTTAATAACATGCATTGGTCGAGAGGATGGGAGCTCGGACTCATCACACCCTTTTGGGGGAAATTATTGTCTACTCCAGGACTCACTTTATAATTTAAGATGTTTTTGTGAATCATTATTAATTAACCAAGTATATCATAATTATCCCTTGGAATTTTGAATCACTTATTTACCAGGTGAAAGTTTAAAATCATTCGTATGTATTTGATGTTCTTCATTAATTGATATATCCATATGTATTTGAGGTTCTCCATCAATGATATCCTCTCATATACAACCTAGAAATTCTTTTAATCATCGTTTCTATGATATTGGTTTTTAAGACACTCGGTGGGGCATGCTTGAATTTATTTTCATCTAGGGAGATGAAGGTTAGGTTTGATCTTGGGATAGTGCCCATTAAATGGGAAACCTACGTATATTTGTAAAAGGAATTAGAAACCTTGTAGTTTGGTTCCACTAAATGAGACACATCATACCATTTAAGGTTGTGTGATAAGGACCTAGTCATATAGTTTTATGTCATGTGGTATAGACATATAAGAAGAAGGTTCATAATAAAACATAGAGTGGGAATTATGCTAAAGCAGCCCATGGAACTTGGAAAGGATATGGGTTTCCAATTAGGATCAGACCCTGTAGGTAATATGGCCCATCTAGAACATGGTTGATTTAAGGTATTGGGTTCTAACCTCAAGGAGGCTTCCTACGTATCCCAAATAGATGGGATTCAAATCCCATGTAGTTATATAAGTCTCATAGGAGAGTATAGTCATTTGAGAGAAATGATCTTGGGTTTACTTCTTGAAAATGATGCCTTAGTGATTTAAGGATTTAATTTGGGGCTTATTCTTAAGGAGGATGCCCAAATTAGGGGAATTAGGGTTGGATTCCTGAAGATGACATCCAGTGACCTCGGGGCCTGAGAAGGATTCCAACGTAACCCAATTGTGGTGGGAATCAATGTTCTCATAGTTCACTCTTATGTGAAAATGTGGTGGCCATGAAAAATATCTAAGCCCAATTGAGTCATGTTTTGGGTAAGAAATAATAGAATGTCAAATATTCAAAAAAGCATCCACACATTATTTCTTCGATCGATGGAAGGGGGCGGACCTGTGGCAACGATAGTGGATGAGGGAGAGGCGACTATGGAAGAGGTTGAGGCAACGATCCTTCCCTATGTTCTATTTTCATTGGAAAAGGTTCCATTATTTTTAGTAAGGGATGAAGGTTAGGGTAATACACCAGGAGGTCTGCCCATGGTGACAAAGCCCAACAGAAGAGGTAAAGGGTAAAAAAATTCCTTGTTCGCATATCCCCTTTGATCTTTGTCACTGAAGAATAAAGGAGGGGAAATGATGCTACCTCTTACAGGAAAATATAGGGGATTACGCTAGGATGTTATCCCTAAAAATTGATCCTGGTTGGGGAGGGAGACTTCTCCTTTACTTAAATGGAAATTCATGTGTGAACCACACCTTCCCTACTAGAGACCTGAGGTTTTGAGTTGTCTCATTGAGAAGGTAGAGGTTAGTGACCAAACCCTCCTCCAAACTTGGAACTTCCCAACACTTTTCTTGGGAGAGAGGTC
This sequence comes from Viscum album, assembly GCA_963277665.1. Classification (NCBI taxonomy): domain Eukaryota; kingdom Viridiplantae; phylum Streptophyta; class Magnoliopsida; order Santalales; family Viscaceae; genus Viscum; species Viscum album. The sequence goes on from OY728119.1 coordinate 2,131,446,902, forward strand.
CATGTGACTGGGGATATACAAACCCACAGACATTCCATCAATCCTAACTCATTTATAAAAAAAATGTGGGAAACCTCTGACTGTGGAAATACAAACCCAAATAAGAGACACACTAATGTGCCTTTCCCAATGGTTTAATAAGTCAGGAGGTTTTGGTGAAGGTATCAACAGAATCAATTTCAGAAAATGGATCAAAGTAAGAAGAATACATTCCATGAAAGTATTTAAATAATTATTGATGGCATGTAAACTAAAGAGAGTAATTTTTTCAAAAAGGGGTGATCAAGTAGGTAAGGACATGCAAGTATGGGTGAGAAAGTAGACAAGAGTGAAATGATATTAACTTAAGTGATGAACAACCTATATGTTAATACTTGGGTGAGACTTGGCTCAATCCTTCATGAGTATTCATAAGTAATCCCAGAAATGGTGTGCACAAGCTCTAATGAAAAGAATATGTGGCACTCAAGTGTTTCTGATTTATGGAGGTTGGGTGATTTAGGTGCTTTAGTGTTATGGTTTTCAAACACTAAATGGAATATAGTCCAACAATCCTCATTTAAATCCTCTGTTCATGGTGTTGAATAACTACCATGAATATTTAGGAAGACATGGGAAAAGTACTAAGGCGACCAGAGAAGCAATTATGCTGAATGGATATTCACTCGTACAAATAAATACCTGAAGGGTCTTTTATAGGAAAAAATAGGACCTTGAGTGAATGGAGCTTGGGCTCGCAACTATGTTGCGTGAAAAATTTGTTGTGAGCAAGTGGATACGCTCTATATGGGTGGTTCCCAGGTAGTATTGTGTGCCGCTGGTGATTTGGCCTTACTAGGGCACCGTTTTTAGGATGTAGCCAAAATAGTGTCTTTATTCCCCTCCAACATGGTGGCGCATAGGTGTTTTCATGTATGTAAATTGGGAACCACATTATGGACTTATCCAATTTTATTGCTCCATACCATTGGTTCCTTTACTACCATCACTGACCCCCATGAAAAACACATAGTTGCACCATGAACTTTTTGATCCCAATTGTGGAAATTTTTCAGAGAAGTGCACGGAACACATTTTATGGTGTCTACAATGTTCAATAAATTCTAATAAATCATTTTCTATATTTATTGTTTACATCTAATGCATGTTGTTTATTTTCATTCCTAGTTGTTCCTGTTTGTTTGGTTTCCCTTACTTTTAGAAAACCCCTTTTAGTAATCTGGTTTGGATTTGTATTTGATTTTGGGTTTTGAATTGGGTTTTCTAAAGTGAAAACATTTTTGAAAAGGAAATATGTGCATGTTTTTTGGAAATAATAATTTGTGAAAATCTATGTTGAGTTATTGAAAATATTGAAAGCCTATTTTAAAAATCTATTTTCAGAACGGTGTTTATAGACTATTTCAGGAATAGAAATGATGGGAATATATAATAATTACAATCTAAGGAATTTTACATCACACCTTACTTGTACCATTAGGTGTTGGTATACCCAAGCTGTTTTGCAGGTTCGGGTTTCTAGTTTGAGTTGACTCTAATACAGGTTGGTCTTATAATTGGTGGTGACCAAGACGTCATGTGGAGATTATGTTACATGGTTCGGTCTTAATTTGTATAAAGTTTTGTTTTTCTTTGTTCCATGGTTTATTTACCTAGATTTAGTTTTATATCTGTTGATTTTTAGTTATAGTTGGTTCTTCATCATTTACAGTTTACATATTTCGATCCTAGTTTATTTAGGGAAAAAACATTCCCAATTGGTATTTTTTTAATGACTGACACTAGTTGTTATCCCATGGGGATCAGGAATGTTATTCTGTCCTTATCACGTACCTGGTTGGATATTGGGATGGATGTAATCCCAACATGGTTTGTGAAAAAATTGTATCAAAGCATACCCTTTTTATTTGAGGTGTTAGGTAGTTAGTGATTAGGATTTTCAGGACTCGAGTGGTAGGTACAAGAATGTTTTCATGAACGCTTGCTAGTTCAAATCCTCAAGTATCCCAGGGTAGTCTGGGATTTGAGTCTTTGTTTTTTTTTTCTTTATGGGAATGATGAATGATAATGGAGGTGAAATGGTGTTATGTTGTGATATCACATGGAGTAGTGACCCCGATAGAGTCTAAGTGTGTAGTTCATGGTCCTTTTAGTTGAAATTATTACTTAGGGCATGGTCCACTAACCATTTTTTCGGGTCGGGCATGGCCACTAGTTCCTCATTTCAGTGGTTTAGTGTGAGTTGTGTTTGGTTTTGTTTTTAGTTTATGTGATTGGTATTTTAGAATGAAAATGATTTTATAGTGTAAATGATTTCTTTCAAGTGTATTTGGACTAAAAAGTGAAATGGTTTTCTAAAATAGAAATTGATCTAGAATGCTGAAACGTTTTTGGAAAATATGGAGGAATGGTGAATTGTTAATTTGGTAATACATGGGGATGATGATAGAGTTGTATCTATGACCCTTGGTTTTCCTCATGAACAATTACATATGTGTGGGTATGTGTAGAGAGTCCATGTCAGCATGTGCGCATGGATAATAAAAGTGGAAGTGGGATGGATGCATATGCGATGTTCTATAGGATTCCATGTGTGAGTATTTGAGATCAATGTTTGGGATTGGTTTTTCAAAATTAATTTCTAAATGGTAAATTGTATTTTGGATAGGTTTTTATTTAATAAGATCGTTCTTGTTTTGTGAAAAATGGATTTTCATATTTGGATAGTGGCATAGGAAGAATGTGTTTTTTAAAATGAAATGAAAATGAGTTATTTTTTAAAAGAGAATTTTTTGGTGTTTGTATAGTTTTTCTTGGGAGCCTGTTGTTCTTGGATTTTGGTGTTCTTTTAGATGCTTTTTGGTTGGAGGTTTGTTTTTGGTTTTCTGGCTGGATGTTATTCAAAATATTACCCCTGCAAAGGTTCATAATGTTTCTGACTGGTCTCATCCAATTTTTTGTTCTTCTCAGTTGTTATCTATATTTTGTGGAGATCTAAGTATGTTAGAGGCTGTGGAATGGATTGAGTAATATGAGTGTCTTCAGACCACTGGGAACTCTAGAAGCTAAGAGAGTACATATTGTTCTGGGTTTGTTTGAAGGTCTAACTTTGGACAAGTGAGAGATGATTGATCCATCATAAATGCAGGTTGGGACGATGAGGGAAGTGTTTACGACCACTTTTATATGATTTTTCATTCCAGAGGAGGTGAAGATGAAGAAAGTGGAAGAGATCATGCGAATTCAGAATGGCTGGAATATAATTAAGGGAAATATTGACCACTTTATGGATATCATTTATTTTTATTTAGAGGTAGCATCACAAAATCTGTTTAAGGCTCCTCTATTCCTTTGGGGTCTTCATATAGAGATCAAGTAGAGTCCATTCCCCTTCATGAATATTCATTTTAATAATTTGGTAGATGATGAATGTTTAACTGGGTTAGTTTTTGGGGTGTAATTAGTTGTAGGTAGTACTCATGATGTATCTCCATCTGTTGAGATGTGTGTTCCACAAGAACATGTTTCTATAAATCCCCATTCATTGGTTATAGATTCTAATTCATTAGGTCATTGGCTCGTGTGATTGTAGTGTAGCTGGTTTGGGAACATGAATTCATCTTGTCACAATCCACCAAATACTTATCATCATTGTGGCCATTTAGGTAATTTGGAAATGTTTTTTTAAAATCATTTCATAAAGAATAATTCTTGATTGGAAGATATCATCTCCTAACTATGATTCAATAGATGCTTCATTCATCATGGCTCCATCCATAAGCCCTAGAGTGAAGCTTGAATGTAGTCAAAAAATTACTATGGTATGGTAAACCATGACTCAATTCTTTTATACAGTGTTGGGGTAGAGAGGGCTTACATTTCCATTTATAGTTTCTCTCTTGTTGTTAGTTCTTCATAAACGGTTTGGTGGTCCTATTTTCTGGTAATCCCATTTTGGTGCCTTGGATGTGAATATTTAAATGGTTATCCTTTCAGGAATACGTTTTTGTTTTCTGTTTCTCTTGTTTGGAGATATCCATATTTATGGAGGTGGATGTTTGTATCTAGTGATCAGATTCGATGTTTGGTTTGAGTTTCTTCATGGCTTCCCATTATATTGGGGTTTTTTGGACCTGGTTGAGAGTTTCCTCATTGTTCGACCTTAGGTGATGTTTTCAGAATTTCCCATGTTGCTAACATTGAATTGGTGTTTTTTAGAGTTCCCATGTTTGGCTGATCTGAAATCATGCTAAGATGTTATTCAAGTTCTTGTGGTGGGGAGAGTCCTCTCGTGTACTCCTATTATACTTCATGCTATAGCTTCCTCTAAAAATGGTTTTTGTGTCACTTGGGAATAAAGAGTTCAACTTGAGGTTCAATGCCTCATTCAACATTATTCGGTATGAGATCGAAAATTGGTTATCATTCCATTGGGTAAATTTCTTAGGGGCAGAAAGTGTTTTGGGGGGGGGATAATTATCACACCCTGACCTTAGAAATTATTTTATTTTTTAATTTTCTTTAGTTTTGATATTCTGATAGGGGTTCAGGTAGATTCCATATTTTAAATTTTCAGTTATTTTTTAAATGCATTTATTTTAGTCTTGATAGCAGGTGACACATGGTTTACACATGGTTATGGAAAATTTTGAGGCTTGTTTTGGTGTCCAACGGTAAGGCGCATAGGTTGAACTCGGTTTGTGACACCATTCAAAAACTATTTGAGAAGTTTTGTAACTTGGAGAGAGGCATTTGTAAAATGTTTCACATGGTTTGGGAAAGCATGAATCCAACCCATGTCGGGTGCCCCTCATCTCTAGTAGGTTTACCTTAGTTGGTGCATAGTTTTTCAAACTGTTCATCTTTACCAAATCTTTGAAAATGTGAAATTCAAATCCTTCCCTATGTTATTTTAACTATATTTCAAGATTTTTCTCCCTTGCTCAACCGAGGCACCCCAATAGTCCCTTTAAGATCCTCGTCTCCTTCCCTCATTCTATTTTTGATTCCCCTTGAATGTTCCTTGGTAATATGTATTGTATTTATTGTTATTTTCCCCCTATTCCCTTCCCCATCTCTAGGTTCTTGGTTTTTCTTCAATATAGTTCTTCCATAGACAAACCCTAGAGGAAAACAATGATGTGTGGGTTTCTTTTATTTGAAAGTAGGATGTGAGGAATATATTTTAGGTTGTATTCTTCCCCCTCCTGAAGTTTGGTTGTATTCACACATCATTGAGGTAGGTGTTTCCATCTATTTAGTTTCAGTCACATTCTATTGATGCTTCAAATTTCCTTAAATGATTTCAAAATTCTATAATCCTACTTTCGATGTGTTAGCATGAATTGTTTTATCATTTTCATGATGTAAAATCGTTCCAAAATGATTTTTAAAGGACTTATTTTACTATGTTTTCTTTTACATGCAGACAATGAGTTTTATGAAATTCCCAATGAAATTTTAAAGTGAAATTGGGATCTTTGGTTAGTGTTTTCCATTGATTATATTTTGGTAATGTTTTTTAAACATGAACTGAGTGTTATATATGGAATTTGGTGGATTTTATGGGGTGACTCTTTTGTGTGTCTTCTTGTTTTGGATTAAAAACAAGTGATGTTTCTTTGAAATAATGATTAAAATGTGATTTGATGTGCGCATGTGTTGACTATTGATTTTCCTAATTAAATGGGTGTGTTTCAATTTATTTTATTAGTTTTGTTTATGAATATTTGTTATGAATTGTTTAAGTGTTGTGGAGAACGTATCAAAAATTATTTTGGGTGCCTATGGTTTTGAAAGATGTTTTTCATATGCAAAATGTTGGGAGTTATGTGTGATTTGGTCACTATATTTCTAAATGAGCATAATGGGTTGTGAAATTTGTTTCCAAATGGCATAGGGGATTTTTGTAAATTTAAATGTGGTTAAATGTTTTAACCAAGGGCTTGGACCATTTGGAATTTTGAGATATGATTTCATGACGTGTTGGTTTTAAGGCATGTTTGGAACTTCTTAGGCCATTGCATATTATCACATTGGTTTGGGAAGTGTTTTGGATTTTACACTTAAGGGCCTATTTGGAATTTTTCTTGTGAACATGGTATTTTTTATTTATTTTAGTAATGGTTAAGAAATGGATTTGTGAATGAATTTGAAATGTGAATGTAAAGGCATGTTTGGAACTTTGTGTTGTCTTTGAATAGTGAGTTGTCGTGTGAAGTGATGGAAATGCCATAGTGACACCTTAAGATGTTTTGGGAAATTTTTTTGGAACACATGTGATGTATGGGCCCGCTGGGGCATGGTGGCATGTTTTGGAAAATGTATTTCTACCCCCATGTAGTTTTATACATGGTTGGTGTTTAAAAATTATTGAAAAGGTGGTTTTGAAACTCAAATGATGTGAAGGCCCTATTGGCACATATGAAAGAAATTTATTTTCATTTTTGTTTTTGATAGTTGGATTATGTTTGAAAAAACCACTATACCTTGGGATTCATTCCCCTATAGTGGATAATGAATGGGAACATAGTTGGTATTTAATCCATTAGACATTGGTATGGGATCCCCTCTAATGGATCGTGCATGAGGGCACCATTAGTTATGGTTATTATACCTTGTATCTCTATGTAATTGTATTATTATTATTATCATGGGTTTCCTATGCATCATCTATACAGTCCAGTGATGGTTTATGTTCAACACCAATTAGAGGGGTTAGTACCCCCTTGACTCGATTAGGATAGGTGGGACGTGCCACTAGTTTGCATCATTAGAATGATCAGTTTTTTATTGATTATAGAGCTTCTCCATATACTGACATGTGAGTCTGATTTGAGTACGTCCAAGGATTTATTCTTGATAATTTTAGTAAATGCTCATAAATCACCGACAATATGTCTTTTTTACTTATACTGCATGTCGGTTATTAGCATTAATTGTAGTGGTTTTCTTTGGTTTCCTTTACATTCTCCAAATCCCCTTTTTTCAAATCTGGTTTGGATTTTTATTTGAGTTTTGTTTTTTAAATGGGTTGTGGAAAGTGAAACCATTTTTGAAAAGGAAATAAGCTTGTTGTTTTGAAAGAAGAATTTTGGAAAATCTTTGTTTGGTTAATGAAATGTTTGAAAGCCAATTTTATAAATATATTTTAAAATATTGTTTATGGGATATTTCAGGAAGTGAAATTCATGGATTTTGTATTGATTACCTACTGAGATTTTTAATCTCACACCCTACTTAGACCATTCAGTATTAGTAGACCCAAATTGTTTTGCATGTTCATATTTCTGGTTCGAGTTTCCTCGGGAGCAGTTTGGACTTTTTGTTGGTGGTGACCCAGAGGTTATGTGGAGATCGTGTTGTGTGGTTTAGTCTCAGTTTGTATCCAGTTCTGTTTTTTCTGTGGTTGATGTACCTAGATTTAGTTCTATATTTATTTATGTTCATATATTTTTGGTTCTTCAGTATGTACAAGTTACTTATTTTGATCCTAGTTTTTTCAAGAAAAAAATCATTCCCATTATGATTGTTTTGATTCCTGAAAATAGTTCCATCCCATGAGGATCGAGAACACCCTTTGGGGCATGCCTTAGATCGGGACAGATGTTGGGATGGATTCCATACTAGCTTGGTTTATGAAATTGACTATTTTTTAAAATATCTTCATTCATTCCTCCCATATAATGGGTACCATTACATATGGACTCTTTGATATTGACATAGCACCTAGTATGAATTCAATTATAAAATCTACCACGCTATCTTATAGAAGACCAAACCAATGTTTAGAAAATATCTCAATATATTATTGCATAATTAGTATATCATTAATAATAAGTTTCTCTATAACCTTTATGAACATGTTTTACTTATTATTGGTTATTAAAAAACATATAAAAAAATTCCACACAGGGTTCCTAATAATTATTTCATTTAAATGTGATTATATGGTTATTGGGAATACAAAATTTTGTTTCCCTATCTTGATAATTTATATGTGACCTCTATATAGAGATCCTATCCAAGTCTAAAATCACATAAAAATTGTCTAAAGGGATAATAAAAATATTTTCATAAAGAATCCTTTAAAAATCATCAATCGTAGAAGAGTTGTATGCTTGGAATGATATCATAATGACACTATGTGTTTTCAATAATAATTTAATATCTATTATATGGGGTGGTGAATTAATTATTAGATAAAAAATTCCTTATAGGAATGAGTGTGTTCAATAATAATCAACTAAGATATTTATGGTTCATGTATATAAAATAAACATTCCAATCACCATTAGATTCAGGATCTAATAATTCACTAAAAAAGAATTTTTAGAATGAGTAACAAATAATAATAATTGTTACAGTAAAATATCTTATGATTTTAAAAATTAATATTAAGATTTTCTATCATATAAAATATTCTTATAAAAATTTTGGTTTAACACATGCTTCTTTAGGTTTTATCCTCTTACTCCTCATAACATGATCCATAAAATTAACTAAACCTCACTCTAATACCAACTTATATGATACAACCCAAACATAAATACATTAATAATACTTTCATTATATTTCATTATCCATTAAAAATCACAAATAAAACACCCCCCTATAACCCAAAGTTTTTTTTATTTTTTGAAATTAAATATTTAAATGATTTATTTTATAACATGATGTATATTAATCCAATAATCTGATCATATTTGAATCCTTCTAATACATATCATATGTAATGTCCTTCTTCATTACTTAGGGAATAGAAGAATAAGAAAAGGGTGGTCCAAGATGCTCAGTAATGTGTAAAAATAATATATATCAATCAAATCAGCATATCTAATCATAAATAATCTCGTAAAGGTTTTCGCATAAAATGCACAAGTAGAAATTACAACTTAATAGTAAAATCATACAAAAAATGAGTAATAACCAAAGAACCATAATAATATTCGTAATGTAAGGACAATAAATAAAATTTTACTATTTTATGACATAGAAATGTGATACATATGTAGGAATAGAAAATCATATCTTATGTCGATGCTCTTTATTAAGACCATAATCCCACAGTGGAAGAACATGTTATATAACACAGTTTCGAAGGATAACCTCCCATGTCCCATAACATAAAATATCATCTGATATATACTTTACCCAATGCATTAGTGCTATGCGTAATTTTGGTCTCACCCATCATATAATGATAAACTATGCAAATGTGTGTCACATGGTCATGAAAACATTCATAAATTCATCGTAACACAAGTGACCTATGAGAATGAAATTATTTTCATAAAAAATTTAAAAGGCCATAAAAAATAATATAGTGGAAGAAATTGAATGATTATATGAAATAATATCCTCATTTTGAAAGTTGAAAAATAGAAAAATATTATAAAATATATGTTTATTAACATATATAAAAAATTCTTCAGGGGAAGATAATAAATTACATAAAAATCAGGTAGAAGTATACAATTAAATTTAATTTTTTTTCCTTTTTAAGAAAAATATATTAAAAATAAATTATTTTAAAATATTATGGGAACGGAATCAGAAACATGTTAAAGAATGATTTAAAAATAAAACTATAATTTAAATATTCATAAATAAGATAAAACAAATAGGTGAGGGAAAATGATCGATCAAAAATTATAAATGAATAGTGATTAAAATATTACCTTACCACCTTTTTAAATAAATAAAAACCATTATAAATTGGCTTTACGAGATCATATATATATATTTAATGATAATAATGAAACTATATAAGGAATATAGGCATTCAAGAGAAAAATTTCCAACTAATTATGGAAATATAAAGAAAATTCCGCTTACAAATATAATTTTGGATTAATTATGTATCAAAGTGTCTGGAAATAGTGAAAAGACTCAAAAATATAAAAAATAACTATATTTTATGAAAAATGTTATTTTTAAAGAATGTTTATAAACATTTCCTCAATTTAAATTTAGGTATTAATAGTTATATGTAATAATGAATATTGTGAGAGAACCCCTTACATTTAATCCCAACTTCCACAAACATGCTCTAAAATACAATATAATCAAAATAGACTTATAAATAAAATATTTCATAACTTATTTCTATTTAATTACTATTATATTATGAGTATACAGTCATTTACTACATTTATTTTGGTTATTTTTATTATATTTTCTCATCAGATGTTTTCAGTTTCCATTATACAATGCTTTTTTCAATGTGGTGGTTTCAATCAACACTCTATATTATTAGGTTTATTATTACTATATATGTTAAGGAAATAGAATCATAGTATCATAATTATTTTTAAATTCCATTTTATATTTGATGGAAAATATGTGTGTTGTTCATGGTAATGGAATTCACAACATCCATGTTATGGGTATCATTACCAATATTAATGAGTAACTTTTAATGATCACCCATTTCAGTTCCACCTTTTAATAACTATAATCGTGAAATGTATTAATAATTAATATGATATATTACTTGAATTTATGTCTTTATACTCATCCATTATGAAAATTATTAATATCGAATAACATCATTCATGTTGGTGGTTGAACCAACCCAATAGAGAACATGTTATATGAATGAACAAACATGAGTGTAGATTCATATTATAGTAATATGATTTTTAAAAAGATTAACTATGTTAATATAATATAAATTCCGTGGTGTATGGGGTTTATTAAGAGATTATTAGTGGATATAAATGAAATACATTAAGAATTATTTATTAATTTCCTTGATGGAATTTCCCCTAATTGTAAATAATTCCTTCATAATAAAGGATTCAACCACCATTATTGGGACTAAAAGTTAAATTAAATGATATAGGACTCTAGGGGAAGACATTTTTGTGATAATTATAAATTAAAGTAATGGATAAAAGTATTTTTGTATAGGTTGACTAGATATCCTTGATTAAGGGGAATATTTATAATTTATTTTCATTAGTAGATAATGAATATTATTTTAACATGAAAATTGGCCTATAAGTGGGAAAATAAATGGGAGTACACAATTAACTACCAAATCAACATATATTTTTATTGTTGTATTTTTTATACAACATTTTAACTATACACTATATTTCATTGTTTTTACTATTTTCTGACATTATTCATTATTCACTTTGGTAACCTATTTTTCTCAAAAAAAATAAAATTAACCCATCAAATAATTTTTATTGAATGATTCAAAAAATTAACACAATTTTATACAATTATATCTATAAATAAATGAAATTAAATTTGTTTTTTAAAAATACATAATACTTTTTAAAACCTATTTTTTGATTAAATACGATTTCTTATGTGATAAGTGGTAATATTTTTCTTATTATCATTCTTTATTTACTTAAGATATGTTAGATATTAAAAATAAATGTTGAATATATATATTACATTATATTATTAATTTATATAAAAGGTATTATATTCCCATTATAAAATTCTAAATACAGTCATTGCTTATATATATTCTTAAAAGTTATAAATTTTTATAACCGTCATTTAATGCTCTCACTATCTATTTTTATTCATTTATATAAGGGTAAAAAATTCTATAAAATTAATCAATCCTACAATTTTTTTTCCTTCTCCAAATTTTAAATCAAATTTATAATATATTTCATTTTATCATTATTATAATTGTTTTTACGATCTCCTAGGAAAACTGTATGGATAAAGAATCAATTTTATAGTATTTTTATTTACTTATGGTTTATTCTTATTTTAATTTTTATAAGGATATTTTATATTTATTTCTCATAATTCATTAATTTTTAATATGTTGTGATATAGTTCCGTATTAAAATAAATTTTTTTTTGTTTTTTTCAATGTTCTATGTTAACCATGTTTTTCAACATGGTCAAGAAATAAAAATGTGGGGTGATTCAATAATGATTATTTTGAATGACATTTTATAATGGTTTTATAATAACGGAAATCACCATTTATCATTCATTAAGGTGTTTTTTACGTATTATATTAATGGTGTAATGGTAAAATCCCCTCAAATAATTACTTTTAGTTTTCCCTAAATAATGATCACCATGGAGTATTATTGGTTATGTTGATCGGTTATGATTGTCAGGAGTAGAATCATGTATATGATATAGAGTCGACTCATGAGATAATAAGTGGAAACTTATAATTTGGATTGATCCCAAAATATATATCATATGGAATGTTATAGGTTCATATATATATTGAATGGTGTATATCTAATAAGAATACACACTATCAGTGGTTTAAAAGATACTTATAATATAAACCTTATTACTTTGATACCTTTCTTATTCCATACTTGAGGATAATCTAATCAGGGGTGGTTGGGTATATTGTTCATCATGTTTTCAGATAAGTTTTACAAAGAAATAATTTTTTCTGTTGTATGAAACTTTTGACATTTTGACCTTGATTTAATTTGGCTGTTGAAATTCAAAACCTCTATTATTTGAGTAACATGTGATGTGGTCAACCACATGGATGAATGACATGTGATATATTCATTTAAACTAGTCAGTCAATTTTGTACAAAATTGAACAAATGAGATAACCTATACAAGATTAACATGTTTCGTGTATAGGTGTAATTAAATTTCTTAGAAAAAGGGATGGTAACCATGCATAAGATATATTGAGATATATATCACAGTGAAAATTGTTCATATGGAGGTATTTCTATATTTTATCAACATCATTTCAAACCCCATTATAGCTTGAGTGTAAATGAGATTTTTATAGAGGATACACTTTTCTTCCAATTATTAATTGGGGAATTCATAGTTGTTATCAATGATATAATCTCCTATAGGTTCCCACATATATCCCCATAATGAGGATTAATTTTGGTGAAATGTTTTTGTTAAAAATTAGATGATAAATAATAATAATAATATCCAAATGATTTTGGTTGGATTCAAAAAGAGTTTTAATGGTTTGTATGAATTCTATGAGGATTTAGTTAATGTGGTGGATTTTTTAATATTGTACACTAAATCACAAACCATTATATGGTGAATGTCACCCAATCATGGTCAGTGCCTTCACATGGTTCACTATACAACAATATTCTGCTCCTGTAAAAATAAAGTTGGTATCATGTGGTTTACTCTATTGAGTTGATTATCATATCCTATCATCCATTAAATCATCATGTAAGGATGTTTAAATTTGTTAAATATTGTTAAATTAATTTAAAAATCAATCATTATATGATGTATTAATTTTTTAATGAGTTATAATTGGAGAAATATAAAAACATTATCCAATTCATAATGAATAATATGTTATAATTACATGATGTGACATAATTAATTGATGGTGGATTATAAAATTGAGATTCATGGACCTAATCTTATACACATGATTTCATTAGATAGTGGTAAAATATCTCTCCAATTATATTCTCATTATTCTCTTTTGAGGATGATCTAGAACACTGTTATAGTGAAAAGGTCTTATTGGAGTGTTTCGGGATTTGAGTGGTCAGTGTATATTGTCAGAGGAAGTAACCCACTGGTTTTTGCTAAGGGAACTTGATAAAATTCACTTCCAATGAATATAAAAATATTGTACAATGAGGTCGATTTATTCCTGGTTTTAAAATCTAATCTTATTGATTCCACTCCCAATATATCTTTCCATGGTTTTTATATTTTATTCCATTATATATGGTCATAATATAAGTCGAATGAATCCCTTCATACCAATCATGACAGATTAAAATATAATTTATCATACCAAGATATCGAAGTGAGATAATGTTGGTGGTTAGAGTATCTTAAAACAATTTATTTTGTTCTTATATATACATTAAGGAATTTAAATGTATAATAATATCATTTAATAAAAATAATCCTTCCCAAGTAGTGAAGGACTATAGATAATAATAGAATTTTATAAGGTTGTTGACTAAATTTTACCAATAGATAGAGTAAATAAAGACTTATTAATTTCTCTCTTCTATTTATCTGAATTTCATTTTTAAAGGCCAAGTAAATGGAAATAATTTATCATATTAATAACATAGGTAGATTATTTATGCCATTTATTATGTTTATACCACTAATTAATAAATTATTTCATTATATTTAGTGATTTATTTTTGAGGATGAATCTTATGAAACTGAAGAATGAAATTTTGTAAACCTTTCACCATTAAATATGGGTAATGTATCCTGGAGATACAAAGATCTATCATGACATCAACTATTAATTCTAGTGGCTGAGAATAATAAAAAAACATTTAGTTCTTTTCATGATATTTCACTTATCGATAGGTAAAGGATGATTATCAATAATAACATGTGTTTTTGCATCCATTTCATATTCTAACTTGGAAATCGAAAATTGTTTCTATGTGTTTCATGATTTAGTTTCCCATATTTCCATAAAATCATGACTTTGTTGGGGTCATATTTGATCAACTTACAAAATTATTATTTTTATTCTCTATTTGAAATACATTTTTAGATGATGGTGTTGGTAGGATTTATAGAAAAGTATTTTCTAGACTTCCCTGAGTTTCTATGTCTATTTTATTATATATAGATATAGTATTTACATATAAATTATAAACGGGGATCTGTAATTCTATATAGATATGGTTTATGATGAGTGTATATTTACACCGTCAACAAAAATAGATATATGAAATTTTTTATTCAAATTATAAAGGATATCCACTAAGCATGAGTGATTGACATTGAAAAATACTAGGAGGGTCGTTTGTCATTAGTTTATTTTGTTTATTGTATCATTATCAATCATCTATTTGTATCAAACCATTTTAAGCATTATATGATCAACCATATAGGTTGCCATTATGTTGGTTAATGACCTATGATAATACTCTTATAAAAACTACTTTGGTTAAAGAGGTAATATACCATATTAAATTAATTTGGAAGTATCTGATTTCATATCAATGTTGGAAAAAATCTTACACCAATTAATGATGATGAACATTAAATTTTAATTTTGGTAAAAACATGTTCATAAAAGTTCCTATAAGGATTATAAACCATGTGACAACCCAAACACTAGAGACCAAATCTCATGGATGGGATAGAACCACCATATATCCCTAGCCACATTTCCCAATTACCAATGTTAGGAATCTGGTATTATGAGATAACAATAATCATTAGGGAATGATTTTAACTCAAATAAAAAACCAACTATTTGAGTAAAGAATGCAGTTTTATCTAAAAAAACCAAAAAAACATCAAATATGCTATTTAAAGTCAACATAAAATCAAACAGAGTGTTACAAAAATAGAAAATAGACACAGTCTTATAAGGAAATTACAATTGATCCAATGATGCTCCTTCAATGTGACTGGTCTTACTCCTCCTCTAATATATAACTAATCATTTCCACATCTACCATGAACACAACTCTTAATTTCCATCATCCTATATCATTAGATATTTTCCCTCACCTAGTTCTTGACATAATATATCTATACACACATGAACATATGTAGGGTGGGGAAAGAAAAAATACCCTATAGGATTTCCATAAATTAATCTTGTACCATATTATGATTTCATATTCCCAACCTTGTTCCCATTAAATTGAAAATGGATTATCACATTTAAAAAATAGTTTATTACAATTCCATATAACCAAATGAATATATAAAAAAAAAATTATTATTATTTCCCTAAATAATGTAACACTTCTTGGTTCTACCATATAGTTTATCTAATAAGTAACAATATAACCATAGGTGACATGAGAAATAAATAAGAACATGACATAAATCTCTTCTTATGATCATAGCATACATGGGTATTGGATTATCACACACATGAGTAGTTATTGAATTCCAGATCTTTCCAGATCTTAAACTGTGGGATTTGTTTTTGAAATGGACTTAAATGAACTTAAATGTGAATCCCCATATGCTAGTTAATTCTAACTAGAAGCGATGGTCTAATGGTAGTATATTGTGGAGATTATAACCCCTAGACAAGTATTAATTTGTTTGAAGCATGATAAATTAATGTTAATGTAAGATAATAACAATAGTCAATCATGAATAGTATATAACCTAAAATTTTTAAAGAAACCAACCATTCATGAACATGTTGAGTCATAACATACATAGTAAATGAATGTAAGGTCATATTTACAATATGTTTAAAATGAAAATAGAATAAAAAAAATAAAATACCTAACTCTGGTAGGTACCTCATGTACATGCCCAGTCCCTAGAACCATGCCTATTCATTGTCCTAAAAGATTAATGGAAATAAGCACAATCCAATATCCTGATCTATAGCCAATAGATCTATTTGGGTACCAAACGACATCAAGAATGGGTTGTTAGTATAACTCAACAGGCCACAAACAATAGTTTCTAATTAAAATCAAATAATTAAATATAAAATAAAGAAGTGTGTAGGTATTTGAAAATTTAATCTGTAAGGTAAATTAGATTCTTGATGGGATCGGGATCCTAATGGACACCTATCCAACTCTACCTACTTTAACCTCAACTAGATGTCCCTGATCATGCTAATATTGAAGTCGAAAATAAATAGAACCCATGACTATACGCATAGACATCCATTTGTAACACTAGTCATGGGGACTCGAGATGAACCAATGTGTCCATATATAATGATGATCATCTAGGGACTTATATATTTAATGATACTAAACATTTAACAATCAAGTATATTCTAATATCGTATTACATATCTTCTCATCCATGGAATTAAAAATAACTAATCCATGTATCAATCATGGTTTCCATAATTTCATTTAACATATTAACCCATTTCTTTCCATATATGGAATCCATGTACCCTTCAAGGTGTAACATAATCACATTTAGCTTGTGTGCCCATACAATGAATTTTGTTTTAGGAATACAAGTTTCACTCTAGGTGTAGGATAATTTCATTCATCCTATAAAACTATCTAAATAATTTCATATCAGGAATATAGGTATTGTTCTAGGTGTACATAATCTCATTTAAAATATCAAATCATCCCATTCATTTTGAATCAAAATCCAAGTACTATTCAAGTTATACCATAATATGTAGGAACATTTCATTTAATAAATAAACATAATCCATTAGAATATACATGGTGGGTTCAAAATTCATGACCAAGTAATAAAATCAAATCCACTTTTCAAATTAAATTATACAATTAGGAAAAAAAATTATAACAACAAGTAATCCCTATGAAGTGTCCCATATAATCACAATTCAAAAATATTAAATTCATTATTCCTTTCACATAAAATTTTATTAAAGGTACATGTATGTATATATTCCATATTATAATTCAATTGTCTTATTTAGGGAGATTCATCAAAATAATCAAACATTACATTTAATAATTTCCATACAAAAAAGTGTAATTCCATTCCATTTAACAATTGAACAAGTATACTTGTCAATTAGCCCTCAATATGTAAAGGGATATGTAATTATACATTCCCTATAGTAATTCAATCATGTTATTTATCACTATTTAATCAATTATATTTTCTAGAGTTAAACCAAACATGCCTAAAATGTATCCCAGTGAAAATATGTAATTTCCTATGAGTTTAAAAAGATAGGACACCCTAAAAGGGGTTATCCCAGAAGAGGTAATAATTCTCCAATAATGTAAATGGGAATAAAAAGGGTTATAATTAATGTTTTATACAATAAATTAAATGAATTACACATTTATGGAGTGAGACATAGAGATTCCATCATGTGGCACCATGACACATTTTATAAATGACAATGTTTTAATGTAAAAACATGTAGACCATCTACCTTATAACAAGGATGCTTCACTCATTCAAAACTAGGATTTAATTAGATCTTGAACAAGGGAAAAAAAATAATCCAATGAATACTCTAAAAATGGTTCATATCTTGCACAATAATATAATTTCAAAGGAAGAATAAAATAAATAAATGAGGTTGGAGGACTCTTAGACATACCTCTAGGCTTCCAAACGAAAGAACAAAGTTTGAGTCAGACTAATAATAAAGGAAAAACGACCCAAGGAAGAGGAAAAGTAGGTTGGATCATTCAAGTGTGATCCTCTATGAAATGAGGGGGAAATAGGTCGTACACTTTAAAGATGAGATGGAAAGAATGGTGATTTTCCCCATTTTTATGGGGTGCATAGTTAAGCAACACTGTTAGGAAAACCATTCACCAATAATGTGGTTACACTATCCAAAAACCTATAAGATTCACGGTTTCATTACAAGTTTTATAAACCATATTCTTACTATGCGAAGCTACTTCCCCAAAGCACTCCTAGCCTAAATGGTTTTAATGCACAATTAAACAAACTGTGGGACAACAGGGGATCCCTCAATAATACTACACCCTTCTGTGGTTCACATGTCCATTTTTTATAGTTACAACAAACTGTTCCCCTATACTAAATAATACATATAGTTGTTCCATATGATTAGTATTAATTGTGTTCCCAATGTTGTCTCTCCTGAAAAAACATTTTCTAATCTTATTTCTCTCAAAACTATTCTATGATTTAGAGAAAATTTTTGGTCATGAAACCCTTTATAAAAAAATATGTTAAATAATTCCAACTCTTGGAACATTATTTGGAAGATATATTTAGTATTTTTCCCAGTCACTAAGAACAAAACTCAAATTCCGTTGAAAATTTCAACCCGGTAAAAAACATGGGATCTTACAACCTCCCCATCTACATAAATTTGATCCCTGATAATCCTAGGGGAATAATTATAACATCACTTTAGCTACTTTAGTTATGATTCTCCCACTTAAAATACCATGATTCTTTCCAAATTCACAAAATGCTTCTAAGCATCATTTTTAAACACATGATACTTAAGACATTAAAAATAAATAAAATGATCATAATCATCCAAAAAAGCACTAATATGATAATTACCTGAGATCATATAAAATATATATGTGTTCATGTCCTCATCTTTATCCTCTAACAACATGTGGTGTTTCCCATCATAGGTTCTATCCTTTTCAAGAGATATTTTCCTTGAAAATCCCCAACCAACCCTTTCCCTTCACCTGTCGCATCCCAATAACATAACTGATGCATTTTATCATATAATGAATCCAAATATTAATGTAAAAAACACGTCAATCCACCTATGGCTGAATACATTAAAAATAACTCGACATTAATAGTCTACACATCAGCAACACCAAATTCAAGAATCCTTTATATAAAAGTGTGCAGAGATCACTCTAAGCATGCTCACCGAAGCTAATACCTGAATTCTAGTGATGTATCTTGAATGAACCATCTCTTGTTTATTTAACTTGTGATGCCACAAAATGAATACCATTACAATCCTAATCGGTCATCCTTGTATTTTCACAAGCTAACCATCAACCTAACCTGAATTAAGTTATGGGGTAACCATAGAATCAACTATTAGAGTCCAAGGATATAATAAAAGGTAGTTCATACTATAGAGATTACATGTGAAGTATCTTCGCATAGACAATATAAACACACATCTAAACCACTGATTGGGCCAGAATGGGGTATCTCACTCGGTAGTCATGTATAGGAATTGGCTAGTGTCAATTATTACATCTATGGAATTCCTACTTAGAAATCTTAGTGTCACTAAAAACAACCAAGCCTATATACATATTTATGACCACAACCATATTCAAGTATAAAATGACCAGAATATTATCAATAATTTATGAAGAATTCCTGATGTACATTATTTCATTTATCCATTGGAAAAAAGAGCCTAATTTATTTCTAATGATTATTTTCAAAGTACTGTATCCCTTCTCTCATGTGGACCGCCCACCATTGATTGTCATATCACTCCCCACCTTTGGAGAATCCTACAATTCTCACCAAAAAAGAGTTTCAAAACACCCATTCTATGCCCCATCCATCCACAGAGATAATAATTATCATTGATAAGAACCCACTAATTTTGAGTAATAACATAAACATTATCCATCACTCGTTCCTGATTCTAGATTAGTGTTTCCACGGATCTCTTTGAATTTTAATTAATAATGAGGGTCATCGCTCTCAATGGAACAGGTTTCACTTCGCAACATATAGATTATGTTAAACTACTCATTGATCACAAATCCCACGGATTTCATCCATTATGTCCAAAAAGATATTTATATATCCATGTATATAGTCAAATCTCTCTTGATACACTCATGAAAATTTCATGATATGGGGAATGATATCCTATGAACTATATGTATGATAACATATCACTAATTGAAAACAATTTTTCTCTGGGTCCTTTCTCCTTTAATTCCAAGCCACATTTTCTATTAACCAATCCTTGATATCACATATAATAATAATGTGTGTCAATGTCCACCCACAGGTCTACCATCTCATGACATCTGGTTTATTTTTATGTTATACTTTATCATGGGAACCTATTTTAATTTAAACCAAACTCCAGTTCTCTATTCCTTTCAGTGCTATAATAGAAACCATCGATCCTTAGCCTATTTCCATCATCTCATAAATGATCCAAATAAACAAGTTTCCTTGTGTAACATGCACCAACTTAAAATTCCATATGTATGGGGTGTTCATCCTTTACTACCCAATTCAGGACCCGAATCATGATCTAGTGAGTCCTAAATCTATAAGGAAAAGATGACCAGGCTTCCTGCCTTTTCAGTTTCATTAAACTCGAGTCTCCCTTAGAACTCCTCTTCAGAATCATGAACCTCACATGTGTGACAATTAATTTCAAAACATCCTATCACATGGAATAATTTTTTTTTTTGAGCATCTACCTATGATATGCTCATGTAACTAATTATATAACACTGGTAAAAAATGGAAATCACCCAAAAAAGTCCTACCCATCAAAGCCAATATTGGTACATAACCACTTATGTTTTCCCAAAAAAACTATAGGTGTCATCATGCCTATACAAAAAAAATAGCAAACCTTCTATACCTCGATCTCAAAACAAGTGTAAAAACAAGATTATTTCATTAAAAGGAATATTAAATGCTATGTCTAACCTATATCTGGATTTTACCTTCATTAAAATAAACATAGCTATCTTACTAAGGTTTGAGTTGGAATGAAGGGGCTTAAGGTCTCTCACCTAACCCTACAAACCAAATCTCAAAATAGGGTGACAAGGTATATCCACCTAGACCTAAGGTATCTCTCACTAAAAACAAATCACATTTAAGGGAATTAATTACATAAAGTATAATTTTACTATAATGTCTCTCTAAAATAGTTAAAAATAAAATCATGTAAGGATATCACCAATCCACAAGTGTCGATGTCTATTAATGTAAGTCTATTGGCATCACCTTCCAGAAATCAATGTACTAGGCCTTGTCAGTTTCTAAGAATACCCAAAGGGTAGTGCTCCCTAAAGGGTAACATCATCAATATAAAATGATAATGATATAAAACCTATTAGGTATCTGTATATTGTAATAACCATAAAATTAAAACTTACTAGAAGACCACTAGAATTCCCAGATGGTGTCATTTAGTCAATTAATATTTCTACAAGACATAAATGCTCAAATAAAGACACTTAACTAGACTATGAACTAGGCTCAAAAGTTTGATATTTTCTAATCACTAGGGTCACTAAAAAATGGGTTAACCCCTCATTTTACCATAAGAATTCTTCCTTTAAACTACAGTCAAGCATAAAATGTCACTAGGATCTTCGGCTCGACCGTTGGTCCCAACATAAAAAGGAAATCCCACTGAGGATGATGGGAAACATACATGTTACCATTCAAGATAACTCAAGGTTTTAGCACCACTTAAAAGTTTTATTTAAATCATTTCATCAATTCAATTTTATTATAACATTTAATAGGCTTAGATATATCATTTAACAAGTACCATTTATAGAAAACACTATACTAGGGACACTATTTATATAACTTCCTATTGAATTATTGGAAAATTATCTGATTTTTTTTAAACAATTTCAATTATCCATAAGATCTCACAACTAGCTTAGTTAAAGAAAATTTAAATTCCAAGCTATAGTGGAAAAAACCCTTCAGGTTTTAATTGGAATTTTAATTAACTATCACCTAATATAAATAAATTTCAAATGCATAAAAATGTATATTATGAATTAGATGGAATAATTTCAGTAATTGTCCACCAACCATTTATACCTAACATCATATAATTGACTGTTAATGCTTTAAATATCCATCCATATTTTTTACATGCATTTCCCCAAGGGGTCAAGTACTAAGGAATTTCAACATAAAGGAACCTTAGAGGGTACCATCAAGTCCACTAGGGTTCAGTTAGATGGGTATCAATTCCCAATTTATTGAATAAACACTAGATATATTAAAATTGGAAACCCATTTAAATGAAACCCAATAAAAATTATTTTATCATGATTTTAACACACCCTCAGTAGGGTTACCTCATAAGCACATGATATTAAAAACTCACCTACAAGGACCGAGTCGGGAATATACGTATTCAATTATATGGGTCTTCATTCCCAAGTAATAAATGTATGAGCCTTTATATGTTATAATTGGTACACTATTTAACTGGAATCCATAAGTGATAACTTTAATCTATTTTAAATTAAAAAATTTCATATCATTTTTTATATTCAATTTCAGAAAAAAAAAATATATTTATTTGATTATACTTCAATTAAAAACAATTATTCCATCAATTAATTTCTGAAAAAACTTTTTAGGTTGACAAAAAACATTATTTTAACAAGCATACATCATAACTAAAAAAGGAAGTTGTCACTAAAGTAAGGAATATATGCATATAAGTATGCCAATAGATTAGAATGCAATATGGATTAATATTCTAATTATAACCCATGTATATTTTATTGATAATTATAACATTTAATTACGTAAACTATGTCTATAGATAATTTTGACACATAATCACACAAGAATGTTATAAAGATAAGTATGTTGAAGAGATGTGAATCTTATGTGTATAAAATGATGTATGAGTGAACCCCTTCTCTTTCCATACCTATTAAAGGGTAAATCGTCTCTTACTAAATCGAGTAAGGAGGTAATTCATATCGTTCCATGACATACAATAAGTAAAACTAAAAAATCCACAAATCAATGGAAAATACTCTAATCAATCAAGGTTAAATAATAATAAACTGTAATAATGATCAACATGAACAATGGTCCCCACTTTAGAAACATTCTCCTTCCCTATGAATAATTTGGCCAGACCCAAACACAACCTATTTAATAAATTATGACACATTACAAGTCTCTCGTATAACATCCAAAAATATACATACAAAGAAAAAATAGACTCTGATACTACTATTAAGGTCCTAACTAGGGATATACTGAAACGGGGCCCAAGCCGGTTTCCCACTAGCCTCAAGCATGCCATCCCATATTCTATAGGATTTTTATTAATAATGAGGGTCTAAATTTGGTCTAGATGGGTGACTATACCATCTGTTTCAAAATTAAATATAGTGTATATATAATAAATGAAAGGAGATGGAAGATAATAATAACACTTGATCAAGAATAACAGAAAACATGGTAATGTCAAATAAACCAACAATAAAGGAACATGATAATTCATAATATAAGTTTTCTATAAACATAAATTTATATATACAATAATAATAAGGAAATAAATTAATAAAAAAAAATACCCAACTCTGATAGTTTCAAATAGTACATGATCGACCCCCCATATCAACAAAAATCCCAATTCCAGAGAGATTAATAATAAGAAGCACAATCCAAGATCCTGGCCTACAGTCAAGAGATCTATTTGACTACCCAATTACATCCCAAATGGGTTTATGTATAACTAAATTAGCTTCCATCAATGGTTTCTAATGAAAAACCAATATGTGAATATACATTAATGCAATGAACATGTATATCAAATGTAAATCTATAAAGTAAATAAAAATCGTCTTAGGCTTGGGCTCCACATGGGACACCAGGCTAACTCTACCTGCTTTAACATCATCAAGATTTATCTCATCCTTGGAACAATGAAGTAGAATAGAAATATGTACCATGACTATAATCATGGGTGTATATGTGTAACAATAGTCAAGGGGACCCAAGGTAAACGAAGGATTCCATATATAATGATGATCATAAAGGGTTATATAATTTTTATGATATTAAAGATTTATAAATCATGAATAATTTAATGTAAAATTTCCTATGAGGCCATTCATGTAATTTTGTATTAATTATCCATGTATTGTTGATGGATATCTATAATTTCGGGTTACTTATGATCAGATCCAAGGAATTCCATATCAGGAATCCAGGTATCATTGAACGTGTAACAAAATCTCATTCATCCAGTGATCCCATCCTTGGTATTCTATATTAGGAATCCAAGTTCCAAACAAGGTGTAACATAATATCCTTCTACCCATGAACCCACCTAAGGCATTCTATATCAGAAATATAGCTATTGTTCAAGGTTTACATAATTTCATTTAACTTATAATCCCATCCAAGGAATTGCATTTTAGGAATCCAAGTATCGTTTAACATGTAATAAAATAAGTGGGAACATTTAATTTAATAAATAAACTTCATCAAAGGTAATATCCATGGTGGTTATATAGCTCACGTACAAGGAATAAAATCTAATCCATTTATCAAATAAAATTATGTGATTATACCAACTCATTTATAACAACTTGGAGTCCATGGGAAGAATATGGTCCAATAAAAATTCAAGAATATTCAATTCATTAACCCTTTAACTTATAAGTGAATTAATGTTTTATATAATTATACATGCTATATCGGATTTTAATTGGATCATTTAGGGAAATCCACCAAAATATTAAAGCATTATATTTAATAATTTGGTTGTGGCCAAGTGTAATTATTTTACAATTAACAGTAATATATGTCTAGTTTTCAATTAAACCTCAAGTGGTAATGGGAAAAGTAGGTATACATGCCCTATAGTAATATAGTCAATTCATTTGTCATCATTTAATTAGTTCTCTATTAGGAGTTAAACCAAATGCATCTTAAAGGTTTCCTAGTCAACATGTGAAATTTAAGATGAAGGAAAAAAGATAGGACACCCCCAAATGGAGGTCCTAGTAGTGTTCTTAATTATTCAACAATGTAAACAAGTCTAACAAGGGTTATAATCCACATTCTAGACATTTAATTAAAGGAATTATGAATTTTAGGAGTAACACATGGAAACTATGGTGTGTGGTCTAATGACGCATTTTATAAATAAAAATGATTTAAGGAAAAACTTATATACCACATAACTTATACCAATTATGCTTCACTCATCCAAAATCAAGGTTTAATTTTAACTGGAGTGATATAAATAAATAATCTAATGAATTCCTTAAAGATATAGTATATTCACTCACACAACAATATCATTTTTATGGGAGAATGAAATAGATAAAGGTGGTAAGAGGAGTCATAGCCTTACCTCTAGAATTCCAATGTCATGAACAATGCTTGAATTATACCAAGAATAAAGGAAAAACCACCCAAATAATATTATTTGGAGTAGGGAATGTGCAGGGGTACTCTTAGGTGAGTTGAGCCAAAAATAGGGTAAAACCATTTAAGGACTGGAGGGAAAAAATTCAATTTCCCCCTTTTTAAAAAGTGAACATCTATGTGCATGGTAAAGATATCCATGTACCAACCACGAAGTTCTTCTATCCAAGAAACACCAACAAGTATAGTATCCTTACACAGTTTAAAAACCGTGATCTAACCATATTGAGCTACTACTCTCAAGCACTCTTACCTCGCATGGTTACAAAACAAAATTAAAAAAAAACTATGTGCCAACCATGTTGGTCTCTCAATACCTATTCATTATTTAATAAACATTAATAGGACCTTAAAATAGTAATAAAAATAGTTCCCCTTTATTAAATAGGCCACATGGTTGTTCATTATGGTAGTACTAACTATGTTCCAACTGTGCGCCCAGTGTTGCCTCTCCTGAAAACGTGTTTTCAATCCTGATTCTCCCAAAACACTTTAGAGCATTCAACACACCTATTGTACCATAAATCCCATATATAAACAATGAATTTATGTTTTCCAACTCTCATGACATCATTCCAATAATTAATATAAAATGTTTCCCATCCACAAAGTGAAGAACACAACTTCCATTGAAAAATTAAAGCTCGTCCAATACATGGGGTCTTACAAAAACACTCGAAATAGGAACATGGGATCATGATTATTTCATTCATGATTCAAGTCCAAAATAAAAAATATAAGGTACAATAAAAAGGGATTCATCTTCCCAATTAAAATTAAATAGAAAATTTATAAAAAGATAAATTAAATAACATGTGAGAATATATTGATCAAGCCTCAAATTTGGTGTTAATCTGAAAAATCCCCGGGAGGAAGGTGTCATTTGATAATGAAGAATCTGAAATTTGTATCATAAGAAACACTTGGGTTATATAAAGTCATGTTATGATGTTTATTTATGATTATATTATTCTAATAAGTTTTTTAAAATAGAAATTTTATAATTTGTATCGGATGACATGGTCAAGATCCACAATCGGTTAGGACTGCATGCTATTGTGAAGATCCCTCTTACTACAAACCAAGAGTTACAGGGTAAATATACATGGTAATATTAACCAATTAACTGACCACACACTCACCTCTACCTTTCCTAGGGATATAAAAATACTTATTTATTTTCACTAAAATAATAAACTTCAATTGTTTAGTTTTTCAATACTTCTAAAATAATTCAAAAAACCCGAAAAAAATCAATATAACTCCAAGAAGGGATTACCTACATAACTCAATCTGTCCCAATTTAACCCACTATATGAATTATATTCCATAATAATGTCACTAATATTCATTCTCTTCAAAAAAAATCATAATATTACTACTACATCCAGTCATATCTCTTCCATGAACCCTCTTAAATAAAACCATACTTCTATAAAATACTACATAATGAAATATTACTTCCTCTCAAGATCGTCCCCTACCCATCATGAATCATCATCATCCATTCCATAAATTTGACATCTAGTTTAAAATAATTGGAATCATAGGAAATAATATGAGATGGTTCTAGATAGTACATCTTCAGTTGAGATACAATAAACATGTTTTGAATGATAATATACTTTAATGGACACCCCAAACAATTATCCACATATCTAATTCACTAGAATATATTGAATTCACCAACATGATAGGTGTATGAGCTTCCACCTTGTCCTAAATTATTTATAAACCATTTTCAATAATACTCACAAGAAGAATTGATCCCCACCTGAAAACTCAAATATCCATCAATGATGAACAACATAATAATTGTATAAATTATGAGTTTTAAAAAATAACTTTTGGATTAGGTGAAAATTATCCACCATCTCTTTCAACATGATAGTTCGAAAAATTGATCTATCTACAAATTCAACCCAATTTAGTGGGGATTAACAAGGTCTCACGTATAGAGCTTCAAATAGAGACATCTGAATTGACACATGAT
This sequence comes from Viscum album, assembly GCA_963277665.1. Taxonomy (NCBI): domain Eukaryota; kingdom Viridiplantae; phylum Streptophyta; class Magnoliopsida; order Santalales; family Viscaceae; genus Viscum; species Viscum album. Next base: position 2,131,474,449 of record OY728119.1, read on the forward strand.
AACATTTTTTTATCAAAAACCATATGAAAGTATCATTATCCTCCATGGATATTATGAAATATATTACACACGAAAGAAGCATGTCCTCTAAATTATGTATGGAATATTCTATTTATTAATCTATCTAAGAAGATACAGAATTATCATTTTTAGTTGAGTACCCATTGACTTCTATAACCCTATATAAAACCAAAAATTTAATCAAGGATATCTAATAAACATTATAGATAATAAATCTTCATGAAGCCAAAACACCCCCATCAAAATACATATTTCCTCATTCATTAACTAAAAAATATCTTGAATAGGTTATAAGTGATCTAAATTTATGAATTGATCCACTATTAATCAAATAACATCATGATTTCCTAGTGATTTTATGAATCCATTCATGAAATCCATTTTGATCTCATCATATATACATTAGTAAAAAAAGGTTGAAGAATCCTAGTAGTTTGATTATTATCTACCATTATCTTTTTACAAGTAAAGCACCAACATACATAATTGAATATATACCCTTTATCCCTTACCACCATATCTATCATCTATTGTTTCGATAAATTAGCACAACCCTGTGATGATCTTACCAAATAATGTTAGGTAATAGGCCTAGAAAACCAATCCTCTAACTCAAATGAACCACTACTCTATTCTAAAAGTAGAGTGAAATGTCTATATATAGTGACCACCCTTCCACAACCTCTTTATTATTTAACAAATCCCTAGCCATACTTCATTCATCATCTGTATTTTATACAACATTTACATGGTCCAAAATAATTATAAGTAGCATAAATTTGATGTAACATCATATTGCTTCCAAATTCATGAGATTCCATATACAAACACTCCATCAAGTCCATAAACTACAACTAATCATTTGATTCCTTCACCACTTGAGCTTTCTAGATTAAGGAATCTTCCTAAAAATTACCCTTATCAAATATATAGGATAAATCAAAATTGATGTTTCGAAGAAAATATACCTATATCCACACCCTCACGTTTAGATCCTGTTGATAGAAGATGCACCTCAAAAATCTTATGATCTGAATACACTATAAACCTATCACAAAATAGGTATTATTTCAAACTCTTCAAGTCATGGACCACTAATGTTATCTCCAAATCATTCATTTTATAATTCTTATTATGTTTCGGTGACTTCATTGACCCATATGTAACCATGTTATCCCATTATATAAACACACATACCTTTCTGAATATAGATACATTTAAATACATGGAGAACCCTTTATCATAATTAGATATGATCAATAGTGGTATATATGTCATATTTTCTCTAGATATTCGATGGACCATTTTCAATTTTTATCTCACTCAAAATTTACACCTCTCAACATCACCAATGTTATTAGAGATGTTAACATAAAAAAGTTTTAAATAAAACTCTGGTTATATTTTACCAATGTAAGTAAACTCGGAATCTCAAAGATATTCATAGCCTTATTTCAAGAAATCAATGCCTCTATATTTTTTATTCTACTGATGAACCCTTCTTAAAAATAACATGACCTAAGAACTTCACGTACCTAATCCTAAAATGATATTTTAATATCTTTAAAAACAATTTATTCTCTCAAAATATCTCTATCACAATATTCAAATACATCTCATGAGCCACCTCTAATATAATATAAATCAAAATGATATCTAAAAACACCATGATGAATGATTCATAGTATTTATGGGATAAATTATTCATTAATTTCATAAAAATAGTCGGAGCATTTGTACCCAAAATAGTAATACCAAAAACACATATTGGTAATACCTACTCATAAATGACATCTTCGGAATTTATACTTCCCTCACCCTCAGTTAGTGTTATCTTATTCACAAATTTATCTTCAAAAACAACTTAGACCCCTATATTTGATTTATAATATCATTGATCTGTGGTAGAGTGTATTTATACTTTATTGTTACTTAAATAAAATCCATATATTAAATGTGAAATCATAAGATATCATAACACGTATTTATAAATAAAACTATTAATTCCCAAGGAGATATCATAGTTTAAATAAATCCAAATAAATATATGTCATAAATCTAATTATTTATCTCTCATAATTATTTTGGTCCAAGAACTATATTAATTAACTGGTATATTAAATCATTAAAACACCTATTAGGTAAATTAAATGATTCCTTATGCACATAGAAGTTTACATAGTTCTTGAACTTCACCATCCAATCCATCATAATTATGAAATTAATCATTTTTACCTCAAAAACCAAAAAGTACCATATACTTTCTACACCGTTGATCATAATAGAAGAAGATAGTAACCTAAACCCATATTATATCCTTTCCCCAAGTGGAATCTATATATATATTAAGGAATAATATATTGAATCCACATGTAAATTTAATTGATCTAATACTCAAGTAAATATGAATGAATTAGATTTACTTGTATAAATCATAGAATAGATCATAATAGATGAAATAAGAAGAGTATATCTCGCTATTTTACTTCCTACCATTGTCTTCTATGAAAAATGTTATATACAAAATAAATTTCATTATCCATTTTATGCTTCAACCTATTGAGGATTATCAATATCCCTCACTATAATGTATCCCCAACCTTCTTTTGGTTCTATATATACATCCATGATCCATGAGTTTGGTTAGATCCTCCAACACTAACACCTTGAGAGAGAGAAAGGCATAAAACTTCTTTAGATTCTCGAACTTCCCACACTAATGAAAAGTCTTATGATCATTAGGTTAGTCATGATTAGAGTGTACTATGATGTCGCACTGGTACCACCCAAAAAACCTCCTCCCTTAAGAAGAACCCAAAATAACAACCCTTTAATGGATGATACTCCATTAAGAATCATCTAAATTCCTCTTATTTCCCCTAGAATAATGCATTCCAACCTCAGGATGTGAAATAAAATAATTCACAACTTTTTATTCAATCATATTTTTCATATCCATTGATAGTTTATTTACCATCAATACATATGTGGTAAAATAATGTAGGATCACCATCAATAGGATTCTGAGTAAATTATTCTTCTAAAACCTTCATTCCTTGATGTTTTTGTTTATGATCAACTATGGTGAAGAATAAACTAACTCTAGTCAATGAAAAGAATACTCCATAACCAACATGTTTCCTCACTAAAAATCTAAAAACTCTTGATTTTCTCTCATATTCAATGTGTTTAGATAGAATAACATACTAAACAAATTTTTGATTCAATACTAAGCCATCTCCTCAACTAAAATCATCTCAATGACAATATCACACCAATTATGAGTTATTCCCTCAACCATTTAAGTCATAAACTGAATATTTAGACCCCATTTGGTACGTGGGAATTTTTTCGATAGAAATAGAAAAGTAAATAAAAATAAAAATGTAAATTTAATTTGATATCCAAATTGTGTTTTGTATGGTTGGAAATGTCTAGGAAAATGGAATTAATAAAAAAATGTTGGTACATGACCATCATCAATAAAAATATTAATTGATACAACAACATTTCATCCCTGGACCATCATTTTATCACCTAATACATATCCATTTATTATATTATTGTCTCATCACCATATCCCCTATCATCACAACCCCTTTTTCAAAGATCGTATTATTACAACCCCTGTCATCGAGAAAGGGTGAGGTTGTCCAAACATGGAATCCAAATGGAGAAAATTTTCACTAAACACAACATAGTCATACCTTACCCTCATATGTCACTACATTCAACATTAAATTGAGTATAGTAGATCTTAGGTTTGGGGGTAAATCTGAATGGTGGCAGGGATCATTGGTTATTATTTTCAATTGAACAAAATATGATAGGGTCTATCGAATTTAGTTAAACTGTGTAGTAATGTTGGGATAAGATGATTGTTTTGTATTTCATATTTTTCATAGAGATATTTTTTTCTAGAAACACCATTTTCATTTTCATTAAATATTTTCCACTTATTTTAGAAAGGAAAAAGAATTCCCTCATTTTATATAATTTTATTTTAAATTATAGTATACCATACATTATTTTTGGGGGTTTCCCTTTCCAATTCTATTTTTCAGCACCTATTTACCTTTTTAGAAACAAGATCCTTAATGTATCATAGATATAAAGAAACTAAATGATTTAGTTGATCCTTTCCAACTAAAATTTAACTTCTTACACTCCACCATCACCCCAAAATGTTAGAGGATTTTACTCCTAGAACTCTGAATATTAATTTACATCCTTAGGTCACTCCTAACTCAATCCATGCCTGAGAACCTAGATCAATTAAACATGCATTTTAAAGAGTATATAAACACTCTTCATATTCCTAGATCATTCCATAGGCACATTATCAACTTCCACATTCATTGAATCTTGCTCCTAGAGAAACTCTTTATGCATAGTTATCATAACTCCACAATTCTTTTGAGTATAATACAAGTGACAAAATATAAATTCAATATGTTGAAACCATAGATTCTAGAACATAGGATCATATTTTTATTTCTAGGTATCTTTATTCATAGAATAGTGATTCCTTCAAAAAAATCACAGAAGTAGAAACAAATAATTTCAAAAAAATCCTTCTAAAATTAAAAATCATCAAAAACAATTTTTAAATAAAATATAAAATAACCATCAGATAATAAAAAATTTTAGAAATATATTTTACATTTATGTTATAAAAACATGTTCCTATAATTATGCCTAAATGCACTACCCATCGCAACATGTTGTGGTTCGAGACACCTACAATTCATAACAGACTGATATCCTACAAGGGATCCTTTTGATCACATATCATATAAATACTCCTTCATAACTCAAGTTACACTATAATAAGGTTAGTTTAACCTTTTTATCAGTAACTCTTGAGTCCATATACCGTATTATTCAATCCTAAATACTTCCAAATATGAAAATGTTAAAAACCTAATCTCATATTATTTTGGGATGACCCTATCTTGGGAGTCTAAATGCTAAGGTTAGGTTGGGACCACCACATGGCCTCAGGTTCATTCCCTAATCATAAAGGCTTGGAAAATAGTTTAAATGGTTAAAAACTCAAGTTAGTAGAAAACTATACGAAAAAATACTTCAATTTCATTTAGAAAATTAAAACACTATAAAACTATTTTAACAAAATTGAGAACCAAATAGAGTGCATATAAATATAAAATAAACACAATAATATAAAGGAAAACAACCTAGTTGTCAACATTCATTCATTATGAATGATATAAATCCTCCTATTCTGTATGGATGAACATCACAATTTCAACCTTAGACTTTTCTCATTAGATCCATCACTCAAAAACATTTGTGACTCACCCAAACATGACTTATCATATAAAAACTCTATATGAACACTAGGATGTGTCGGTAGGGTGAGTAAAAATACCCAGTAGGATCCACCCTAAACACTCTCAAGAAATTAAATACAGGCCTATTTCTAGCCAGGTAACTAATTCTAATGACAATAGTTTATCATATTCAAAACAAAACAATCTATCAAAATTCTATATAACCAAATTAGAGGGTGAAAATAATATAACCCATTATTTACCCTAACAAGGTAAACCTTCATAGATATCCCAAAACATGTTTCCCATAAGTGACCAATATTAAAAATGGTGATACAAGTAATAAATAATCACATAACCTAAATTTATATTTATGAACATTGCATACACCCACTACATATTTCCACCCACCCCAGTGGTTCATAAATTTCACTATTTTCCCTATCCTTATAACATACCAATATGGAACATACAATCCATCCCAAATACCCGACCCTTTCATATATACCTGAAAATTCCCAATAAATATTCATATACAACAGGTTCATTTAATAAAAATAGGTTTACTTCCAAAAAATCATTAAAATATTCTATTATAATTAAATCATAAATATAACAAATTTAAGAAACCAAAAATCAATTTTCACAAAGATTCTTCTAAAACAAAATACCACATCTCAATTTAGGCACCTTTCCAAAAAATAGACTTGTTTTAATTCAAAACCCCAAAATCCCCAAGGCTTCCCAACCTAGAAAAAACTTATTATTAACAAATTTATTTTAACATATATTATTTTATAATAAAATAATGGAGGAAAATGGAATAAAATCACACAATAAGGAATCATAATCCCATAATAAGTGAATATATGATAACTACTCTTGATGATGTTCATGAATCAATCCAAGATGCCATGATTTGATGTTTGAATTTGTGATTTAATCCTCCAACCCCTATAAGAAAGAACATGTGATCCTAATTATTCCATGCATTATTCATATCCACTATCTGAAATCATATATCGAATAAAAATTTAAAGATCTACCCAATGATGAATAAATAAAGAAATAAAAACTAGATATATTGAAGAATATGTGAGATAATAAAAATGAGACCTCAAATATAGTATTGATCTGATTGATCCTAATGATAATGACATCATTCTATTATGGATAATCCTAAATTTCTCACTCAAAGAACCCTAAGTTCATTCAAAGTTGAGTTAATGTGTTTAATGAGGCTTACAAGAGGAAAATAGGATTTTTAAAAATATAAATTACATCATGTAAACCTAATTGCACAACCATGCTACACGGTTAGTCCAGACCATGTGAAGGTCATTCATGCACCTCATCACACTAATACAGAGATAAATTGAATTTTTTTTCTATCATTAGGGATCATGAATTGACAATTAACTCACCTCTTCATTATTACAATACCTGCATGGTTTTGCTGCATGACCCTCGGGGCCATGATCCATAACTATGCAGTGCTCACCACACTTATAAAGACCTAAAACATTTACTAAATTCACTAAAACATCAATAGGGAGTAACATACCCAACAAAATATATAACACTCTAAAGGTTGGTGAATAATGGAATATTAATATTGGGGTATTAGGTTCATTTAAATATCATTGAGTATAATGGTGAAGTGGTGTCTCGGTTGAAATTTCTACCACGTTATATAGTAATTCAAAAAAAATTCCTCATTTCTCAATTTTAGAATTTTTTTCTGATGATACTCATGTTTTTAATTTCCAAGATGTTAAGATACATCAGGGTGTTCTATATATGGAAAGGCTTGTTCATGTTTAGGTTTCTATGGAAAATATTATAATAGGGAAGAGTATTCCTTTAGTGAGAGTGTTTTGGAAAAAAGGAACAATTCAAGAAGATACATTGTAAATAGAATCTTATGTATGGAAATATTGGACCAATACTTTCAATGAAGATGTTACTAGTGAGATTTTGGGGATGAGAAGTCCAATGGTGGGAATAATTATAACACCTATGTTTTTAAATTCCTTTAATAATTTAAATTATCACATTATTTTATTTATTAATGTGTGGTTTACATGGATATGTGACTAAAGTTTTATTATTTTAAATATGTTGTATTTTCTTGATGTCATATGATTATTGATGTTAGATGATTATGTGATTTGGAAAATTAATTTGTGGTGATTAATTTGAAGGATTCATGAGTTTATTTAATGGATTTAATTTTATTAGTTCGTTTAAGAATTGATTCATAGGGGTTAGTGTTTTGGAAATTATACTAACCATTAATTTTAGGGGATAATAATGTTTAATTTAGATAAATTAAATGATTTATAAAAACTGCTATATTTAAATCAATTTTATGTCATCGAAATTTATTAGGATAGAAAAAAAGTTATATTATAATCTATTTTAGAGGTAGATAAGGGATTTAAGTAAAATAATTTATGAGTTGGAATTTTTTAGATAACTAAAAATGTAAATTTCCAAATTTCCAATTGAGATATTTTGAATTATTAAATAATATTTCTATGTTCAATTGTGGTGTGGTTGTTTTTTATAATTTTTTTAAAAACTCATCTATATATAGATTTTTTGACCAAAAATTTTCTTATCTTTGAATTTTCTTCTTATTCTTGTGTGGTGGATCAAAATATTGAAAAAAAGTGTCAAAAGATCGATCAGATAATTAAATTATATAGAATATATTATTTTTTATATTTCATTTGAATTACTTAAAGTATCAGGAGATTTTTATATTGCATTAAATTTCAGTTTTTTATGTTCTATCAAATGAATTTTTAAATGGTAGTTTTATTATATTTTTAATGGGTCATGAAACAATCCAAAACTTTTTTCTATTACACTTATTCTTGAAGACATACTAATTAGAGTATTACTTGTGGTCATTCCATGTTTCATGCGGTCATGTGACTCATTATAGGTTTCTCATTCTTGGATCGAGGTTTCATAGGGCCCTAAAAAATTTATAGTCCATTAAAAATATTCATAAACTATTATAAAATTCAATAAATAGAATATTATGGCCGTTTTTCATAAATATATATTTATAAAAAAAATTGATGATGGGACTCAATAATTTTATTTAATGGATCATTGGTTTGAGAATTTTTACAAAATTAAGAAAATATCATCTAGGTTGGTTGATTTTATACTTTTTATTATATTATATAATTCATTTATTCCTTATTTTATTATGATCAGGGAATTATTTTATTATTATGGTTTTATTAAGAACCATGTTTTTTCATGAATGTTGAATTTTTAATAAACTTATTTTGTGAAAACCCTTCAGAATGAATAGTTTTTATAAAATTATGAAAATATAGTATATTTTCTATTCCTTAATGGTGTGTGTATATGAATGAAAATAAGTTTTTAGTAATTATATTTTTTAAAAACTCTAAAAATTTTCGATGGTATTGTTTGGACATGGTGAGTGTATGTTAAGATAATTTGTGATTGGAATAGTTGGGTTAAAAAGGTGATAACTCACTCCTTCTCATGGTAAGGAATAGGGTTTGGGATTTTTACATATTAATGGGTGAAGAATTGTTTTAATCATGATAAACATAGTGAGTGATTGATTGAATTGATTTGATTATGATATCTTATTATTTAGCACAAGTTGAATTTTTCAAAGGGGGGTTTATATTGTTTTCCAAGAAATGAAAATTTTTAAATGTTTTTTTAGAAATAGGGGTTAATTTTTTAGAAAATGGGGAGTTTATTTTTGATTTTTCGGGAAACATGTTGTTTTTTGAAAAAGGATGTTTTTAGGGATAAAATGTAGTTATAAAATATTTTTCTAATGATGAAATGATTTGGTGTCTCATAGGAAATGTGGTTTTTTGGAAAAAATTGTTTTGAAAACATGGATTTAAATGATTTTAGTAAATCTATTTTTTTCATAAAACTAATTAAATATATTATAGTTTATTAACATTTAATTTGTTTTAGTCTTTCTAATGAATGTATATTTATTAGATTCATTGGATAAATCATATTGAGTTTATACTCAACCATTAAATGTGATCTTTAGTGGGAATGTTGATATGATAGTTCATTACATTGTAAAAGGAGTGGAGAGTTTTAGATCCACTTTAAAGACATATAAAGTGTTATCGATGGCTTAAACTTGATCCCCATTTATTTAATTCCACATGGGTCATCACATAGGCTTAGAATTTTATTATGTGGGTTAATTTGTAAAACATAATTTTTTCCCCTATAAATTTTCAATGATTTTATTATAACATTTTTTACATCCACATTTATTGTTACTATTTTTACCACACCTTTATATTTTATAATTTTTTTCCATTAATAAATTTTATGTGTTAGATAGATTATTATGTACACAACACCAAAATTAAGTGAATAATGCTTCACTAATATAAAAAATAGAATATAATATTAGATACAGAAAGGAAACTATTGTTCAAAAAATGATCAAATTCACTTAATAAAATACAATTGATTAAAAATGGATTGTTTTGAACTTTTTTGTTGAATTGTGAATTTTCATTAAATTTCATACTCTTGGGAAAAAAATCAATAAAATTTATTGATAAAATTTTAATAATTATTATTAAAATAAATTAATAAAATTCATGGTATAATTAATTAACTATAAGGGATTTTAATTTAATTATTCATGACTAGAAAAATAATTTTTTTAAAACATTGTTTTTATTGTATATTATATGTGTTTTATTTCAGACTTCAAAATATAATTTTTTTATTTTTAATTTGGAAAAAAAATTAATGTTTACTTCATAATTTTATAATTATATTAGGTTTATTTTTTAGTATTTTTCTAAATTTTTTAATTTTTTTGAATAGTAAAAAACATATCCTTTTTACAAAGACTATTTATTTTATGACTTAAGTATCATATAAGCAAGAGTTAAAAATATATGAAGCCTTCAGATTGAATAAATATTCTTTTAAGGAGTAAAATAAATCATTTAAAATATTATTTTGAATTTGGAAACCCATATGTTGGACCCACATGTTTTGAAAATCCCAAATAATATTTCAACTATATAAAGCATCTTGTTTCTCTTACAAGATAATCATTTATATGAAAATCATGTTTATATTAAGGTAATAACTATGTACTTTTAATCTCACTCCTCTCTTGTTTAAGCTCACAGTGAAAAAATTCTCTAAGTACAATGGTCACCGATGCAAAGGTCACCGATGAAAATGTAACTGATGCAAAGGTCACTGATGCAAAGGTCACTGATGTAAAGGTCACCGATGCAAAGGTCCCTGATGTAAAGGACACTGATGCAAATGTCACTTATACAAAGTTCATGGATGCAAGGTCACCAATGCAAGGTCACTAACACAATGGTCACCGATGCAAGGTTACTGATGTAAGGTCACCTATTCAAGGCTACTATTGGGAAGGTTACTATATAAGGCTATCGATGAAGTTTTTTGATGTAAGGTTATCGTTGAAGGGTACTGATGAAGGTTGTTGATGTGCACCTACTATTGAAACCTACCGTTGTGAAGTCTACCGTTACCAGTCTACCATACTCTTCTACTCCATACTTTTCCAAATTCTTAAGATTATTCTAATGGTCATATTTGGTAAATTTAATTCTTCTGACTTTAATTAATGTTGATTTTAGATATATCAAGAGGTTGTATTTGGACATTTCTAGGTACAAGAAAGATCTCACATAATGTACTTATTCCTATTATCAGACATCAAATATAATAGAGAAGACTGGGGACGAAAAGAAAGGGGGTGTGTCATGAAAAGTGAGTATGTTCATGTGAAATATCTTACTTGCTAGATCAAAGAGAACAAGGAAGAACCATTCGAGCACATACACTTGGAAACCAAGAACTTCAAGAAAACCATTTCGGGAGAACAATATCAAGGCTCCCTTTTATGCTTCATCAACTCTCGATAAACACAAGAAGCAAAACACTCAACTCCTAAAAGATAGAACCTGGAGTTGTGACACACTGTTTTGAGGAAAAATTCCAGAGAAAGACTCGAACAGAAAATTCATCACTCCAAGGAGTGAAGAACTAGACTATAAACACATAGAGCTTTCTAAACTCAAGATTATAACCTTTATCTCTATTGCGTTCCTTCATTTTACATTTCTGAGGAGTGTGTGTGTGTATCTATTACACACTCTATCTTTTTAACTTGAACTAGGGGATACTGAATATCCTCACAATAAACATCACTTACATCTTATTTCCAAATTATAACTATGGAAGATACCATGTGTGGTCTGTATTTTTTGTTTCTACCACAAAGAACTATGGTAGAGGGTGTGAACCCTATACAAATTTTGAAAAATGGTTTAAAGACAGATAAAGGTTGTGTATCAAGTTTATTGTTAATATAAAATCCTTGGTGGCAGGTGATAACCAAGTGGAGAGGATTAAGTCTCCTCTTGAGACTAAACATCTTGTTAAACTTCATTGTGCTCTAAATTTTTTTTATACTCTATTTTATCTATTTTCCTCTACTTATAATTTCTAAAACATAAACTATTTTACAATCACTTGGATAGTTAGTCTTGGTTAGTTCGTTTATATGTTTAATTCAGTAAAATGTTTCAAAAGTTGAAGAAGTGTTTCAATCTAATTAAATTGAGGACTAATAACCCTTTGAGAAACCTGTTGACCAACTATATATTTACATCTCTACTGCATTAATTAACTATTCCATTTCAAAATTTGTGGGATCTTTATAATAATTTTTTTAACAGAACTTTTAAGTAGGAACTCAATTCACCCCCATCTTGAGATTCCACTTTGACCAACATTTGTTATTAGAGGATTCAATTTTTTTTGTTTCTATCTAAATTTTTGTACCATTTTTCAAATTGATCAACTGTGATTTTAGTTGTATCTTAAATATATTAAAATTTCTGTCATATCTAAATTTTTGTTCTTTAAAATTCTAATTAACAACGGATAAAAGAGTTGAGGGTGTTGCTACTAATAGGCCACCTTTATTTAATGGAAATAACAATGATCAGTGGAAATTAAAAATGAAAAAGTATCTAGAGAGCATGGGTCCAGAAATCTGGGAGAAAAATTGAAGAACATCATTCATTACCTCCTACTACTAGGGACACATGGTCTCAGTTGACTAAAGTCATGTATAACAATAAAGGTAAAGCAGTGAATGAATTGTATTATTCTCTAGGTGATGAATAATTAAATAGAATATATGCATATAAAACTGTATATGAAATGAGGTATACTTTAGCTGTTTCTCATGAGGGAACAACCAATGTTAAAGAAATGAGATTAAATACCTATAAAATTAAATATTATAATTCAAAAAATGAATCCTGATGAACCTATCTCTGAAATGTATCTCAGTTTCAATAAAATAGTGAATACCATGAGTCTTCTTGGGATACCGGTGGATAACAAGGATCAGATAATGACATTTCGTCGATTCCTACATGACAGATGGAGAGGGACATCTGTTTTTATTAGAGAATATTGTGACATAGGCAAGGTACCAGTAAATGAACTAATTGGAAAGCTTATGATGTACAAAGAAGATATTAAGGTAAATCAATAAGCAGATGATGAACCACGAAAGAAATCTATATCATTCAAGACTACTACCACAAAGGGCAAAGGCAATGGAAAATGACAAGATCTTGTAGACACTTCGACTAGTGAAGACTCAGATTCTGACAGTGATGATAAGATGGCTCATCTTGCTATTAGGTTCAAGAAGTTCTACCATAAGAAGAATTTATTTAGGAAATCAAACTATAAAGGAATTTATCATAATAAAGGACAGTGGAAAAAGGACCAAAAATGGAATGACAACAAAAATGAGATAGTCTGCTATGACTGTAAAAAAAGGCCATGTGAAGGCCGATTGATCCAAGCTGAAATTTAAAAAGAAATATGAATACGAGGGCAAGGGAAATAAAATGGATATGAAATCTACATAGAGTTCCAAAGAAGATAGCACAAGTGGATCTGAAACATCAGATATTCATAAGAACAAACATGAAAGCCTGTGATTCAGGACAGAAACATCTAAGGTAACACCCAATTCCCCTATACCAAATTCTTATTATTCTAGGAATGAATGTAAATAAAATAATGATAAGAATATGTTTAAGGATGAACTATTTGGATATTGTGGAGTGATTGAGGACACCATTAATGAGATCAAGGATAATTATAGATTATTTAAAATACAAAATTCTTTAAATGCCAATGATAGGTCTAGTCTGGATATTGAAAAAGAAAAATGTGCTCAGTTGTTAAAAGAAAATACTGAACTCAAATTATCGAATGAGAAATTAAAAAAAGATCTTGAGAAATTTACTGCTGATAGAGATACCCGAATTAATTTCTAGGAAACAAAATTGCTCCAAAATATAAAACTAGTCTGGATATCAACCGGGACAAAGAAGGATTGTTTAAAATAAATTTGATCAAAAATCTGGACAGTTCACTGTTAGTTCAAGTTCTGGATCATCTTTTGAAAAAAAATTCTAAAACACCAAACAAAGTGTTCATGTCTCAAAGAAATATCTGTTGATTATAGGAAACCTATAAGACAAGTACAGGTTCCCAATGCCTTACTTTCTAACCTATCTGGACCAAAAAAAAATATGGGTACCAATGTTACCCTACACTTAATTTTTTTTTCCGAAAAACTGTTTAAAGAGCTCTTGTAAGGATCTATGGTACTTCGACTGTGGATGTTCAGGACACGTGACAGGAGACTACTCAAGTTTCAAGAACTTAATTAATTTTGATGGTGGACATGTCACATTAGGTGATAAAGAAAAAGGTAAGATTGTCAGCTTAGGCCAAATTGGTAACCCTAATACTGTATTAATTTCAAAAGTTATTTTTGTATATGGGTTAAAATACAATTTACTATGTATCTCTTAGTTGTATAATAATGGACTCAATGTTAAATTTGAAAATGATTCGTGCAATGTTATTAATTCTAAAAAGGATTTAATATTTACTACTCTTTTAAATTAAAATGTATAAGATGTTGATTTAAATTCTTTAGCTAAGAAAAATGTTTCATGTTTACATACTTTTCATAAGGAATCTTAGTTATGGCATAGATGATAAGGAAACTGCAATGTGCACTCACTTAGAAAACTAACTAGTAAATGTTTAGTTATAGACTTACCTAAATTGGAATTCCCACATAATAAATTTTTTAATCCTTATCAAAAGGGAAAACAACAAAACGTTTATTTTAAACTAGGGAACAAAGTTTCTAATTCTCAACCACTTGAGTTAGTTCACATGGATTTGTTTGGACCATCTACAGTTTCAAGATTAAATGAAAAGCACTATGTTTATGTTATTATAGATGATTTTTCTAGATATACTTATGTATACTTTCTATCTCACAAAAGTGTAGCTTTCTCTTACTTCATTAAATATTCCAAGTCTGTAGAAAATCTTAGTGGACTTAGAATTAATATCTTGAGAAGGGATCATGTCTGTGAGTTTGAAAATCCAGAATTTGAAACTTTTTTCTCACAAAATGGATATACTCACAATTTCTCTTCTACTAGAACACCTCCACAAAATGGAGTCATAGAAAGAACAAATATGACACTTCACAAGATTTCCTAGACTATGCTAAATGAGTATAATTGACCAATCTATTTTTGGGCTATTGTTGTTATTACATCTTATTAAATTATCAATAGAGTCTTAATTAGACCTATTCTTAAGAAGACCCCTTATGAGATCTAGAATAATAGGATGCCTAAGGTTAATTACTTTAGAGTTTTTGGCTGCAAATTCTTCATCTTTAACACTGAGGAAAATCTTGACAAGTTTTCTACCAAAAGTGATGAAGGAATTTTCCTATGTTACTCAATCTCTAGTAAAGCTTATAAAGTATTCAATAAGAAAACCAAATGTTTTCAAGAATTACTTCGTGTCAAATTTGATGAGACTGATCCACATGAACCCAAAACCTATGTTGAACACCTTGAAAAAGATATGTCAATTATGGACCTCAATGATATAGATAGTGAATCCTTAGTGAAAACAACCAGTTGTGGAAATTCTCCAGAATCTGTGTTGGGTGAATCTGAACCTACAGACAAAAATGAGCAGGCTAGTTCAACTATTTCAAATGGTAATATAACTCTCATGAATCATCACTTAGATGTTGTATTAGGTGATCTAAATAGAGGAACATAAACTAGAGATTCTCTGAGAAACCAGGTTGAACATCAAGTCTTTCTTTCACATATTGAACCAGAAAATATCAATGATGTAATCAATGATTAATTTTGGGTGATATATATGCAAGAAGAATTAAATTAGTTTGAATGAAGCAAGGTTTGGGAAATAGTAGAAAACTCTGAAGACACTTAGACCATAGGCAACAAATGGGTTTTTACAAATAAAGTTGATGAATCTGGAAATATAGTTAGAAACAAGGCTAGACTGGTTGCACAATGATATAGACAAAAAGAAAGAATAGACCATGAAGAAACCTTTGCACCTATAGCAATACTAGAAGCCATTAAGATACAAATTGCTTATGCAGATCATCCAAATTTTAAACTTTTTCAAATGGATGTCAAAAGTGAATTTTTAAATGGGTACATAGTTGAGGATGTATTTGTTGAAAAAACCCCTGGTTTTAAAAAACCCCATTTTTTCAAATCATGTATTTAAACTATCTAATTCTTTATATGGTCTAAAACAAGCTCCAAGAGCTTGAAATAATATAGTAAGTTATTTTCTTATTTCAAAAGGTTTTACTAACGGAATAGCGGATCCAACTCTTTTTATTAAAATGATTTCCAAAGATGTTCTAATAGTACAGATTTATGTAGGTGACATTATTTTTGGATCCTCTAAAAATTATTATGTACTGATTTCTCAAAAATGATGCAAGATTAATTTTAAATCAGTTTAATGGGAGAATATAAATTTTTTCTTGGATTTCAATTTTTTTAAATAAATATGGTATTGTTTCCAATCAGAGTAAATATACTAAGGATATTTTTAAAACATTTTGGTTTGGATTTCAAAAAAGGTAGTGATACACATATAAGTACCACCTATTTGTTGGATTCTAATGAAACTGCTAAACCGGTGGATCAAACCAACAACATAGGTATGATTGGGAGTCTACTCTATCTCACTGCTAGAATATTGGATATTATGTTCAATGTTTTCATGTGTACTCGTTTTAAATCCAATCCCAAAAAGTCTCATTTAAATACTATTAAAAAGATTTTTAAATATCTCAAATATATGAAAAACATAGTGTTGTACCTCTCGAACCCCTCGTGGTTTTATTTTCATGATCACAATCACTCAATTATTTATCTAATATTGTTTTAAGTGTTTTTGGATGATAGGAATAAATTCAGGTGGCCAAGGAATTGGGCCAAGAAAGAAAGAAGGCAAACTGGAGTGAAATCAGTCCACCAGCCAACTGGTGGCTTCACCACCGGCCAGCCGATGGACCCTGGAGAGAAGGCTGAGCCACTGCCTTGGCACCGGCCAATCGGTGGCCTCAGCACCGGCCAGCCGGTGGCACCCAGATGAATAGTGGTTGCTACTGCCTCAGCACCGGCCAACCGGTGGCCTCAGCACCGGCCAGTCGGTGGCTCCTGGGCAGAACAAGTTTCCATTTTGCAAGCACCGGCCAACCGGTGGACCTGTACCGGTCAGCCGGTGGAGGCAGTCAAACTAGCCGTTGGGCTTTTGACCAGCCTGTCCACTTGGCCTCCAACGGCTCCGAAAGCCTCTCCAACGGCTCCAAAGGCCTCCAACGGCCATATGAGGGTTCCCCCTCTATAAATAAAGGACCTTGAAGCCCCGGAACACTAACCAAGCCAACGTACACATTTTTGATCATTTGGCGAACCTCCAGCGGATTCTTTCAAGGGAACCCCACTTGCTCCAATCAACTTCCACATCCAAGGAGCTCCATCAAAGAAGCTTGGGAGCGCCCTTCATCAGCTCCATCAATCCATTGGCGCCCAAGTATTCCCCATTACGGTTTTTCATTATTTATTTATTTTGAGCATCAATTTGGGTTTGTGCCTACAAACCCCTCTTTCTCTCATCACTCCCTTTTTCTCCGACCAACAATTGGTATCAGAGGCAAAATTTGTGTAATACCCTAACCGGTTACAAATTCAAGATCCATTGTGATGGCATCATCCTCTTTCGCCCCCGAAGGCTATTCTTTGGGTCGTGCTCCATTTTTTGATGGAACCGACTATACATATTGGAAAACCCGCATGACCGCTTTTCTTAGAAGTATAGGATATCCGATTTATAAAATTGTCATGCATGGTCACTCTCTTTCTACTCCCGATGAATCCAAATGGACCCAAGCCGATATAAAAAATTTCAAGCTTGATGGCAAAGCCATGAATGCTCTACATTGCGGCCTTGACCGAAATGAATTTAATCGAGTGTCCACATGCACCTCATCTCATGAAATCTGGAAACTTTTGGAGGTTACCCATGAGGGGACCAACAAAGTAAAGGATACTCGATTAGATATGTTTCGACAAGATTTTGAATCTTTCTCCATGCATCCAAATGAAACTATTTCTGAAATGTTTACTCGCTTTACTAACGTTTGCAATGGTAGAAAATCTCTTGGTGATGATGTTTCAGCAGAGACGATGGTCAAGAAGATCCTATGGATCCTACCAAGCACATGGGCTCCAAAAGTCACGGCAATCCAAGAAGAAAAGGACATCAAGAACATGCCGGTAGAAGAGCTCATCGGATCCCACATGACTTATGAGATCACCATGAGGAGGCAAGCTGAAAAAGAAGGAAACCGGTCAATGTTCCAAAGAACATCACCTTCAAAGTTCAACAAGAAGAAATCTCATCCTCCTCATCTTCTTCCTCTTCAAGCGGCGATTCCGAAATGGAGGATCTTGCCCGCAAAATGCACAAGTTCATGAAGAAGCACAAAATGAAGAAATCCCGCAAGGCCCGCAAGGCTCAACCCCACGAAAAATCCGAGCCCAAGGTAAAATGTTACGGGTGTGGCGAGAAAGGACATTAAAAGCCCAATTGCCCACTCAACAAGAAAAAGGCCAAACAAAAGGAGAAGAAGAAGGAATTCAAGGCCACATGGAGTGATAGCTCCACATCCTCCTCATCCTCCTCCTCAAGCGACAACGGTAACAAATGCCTAATGGCATTTCATGAGGTAACATCTTCCGACTCCTCTTCCTCTTGTTCTTCAAATTCAAATTCTTTAAATCATTTATCTTATGAGGATCTCCAACATGCTAGAGATCAATTGGAGGAAGTTTTTCACGAACTTTCTTCCAAATTTGTTGCATTAAAAAAGAATTTCAAAAAACTCTCTTCCGAAAAAGAACAACTTCTCAAAGAGAAGGAAGAGATTTCCCTCAAAATCCAAAATCTTCCCGATGTTGATTCCATGGAATCAACCATCAAGGATCTAAGGGAGACTCTAGCCAAGTTCACCCAAGGGGAACAAAATTTGAACAATTTGCTAGGTTCCCAACGTGTATCTAGGACCACCCAAGGGCTTGGCTATACCAAGCAAGCCTCCTCCTCCCATGCACCTACTATTTTTGTAAGGGGAGCTCTCAATTTAAATTTTGCAATTATTGTAAAAAACCCGGGCACTTAATCTATGAGTGCAATTGTAAAAATGCCCGGTATGGCCGCCCCAAAACCATTTTCTTAAATGATGAATATTATAGGAGAAGACCCGCCACTAGACAAGTGTGGATTGAAAAATCTCTATTAGCGAGTCTCTCCGGCCCAAAAATTTTTTTCGGTTTCAAAAACCTCTCCCCGGTGATTTATTGTTTTTTATTTAGGGGGAGTTAAGATCTTTTAAGCTTTTTTGTGTATTCAAAATTTTTCATTTCAAACTCAACACTTGGTTTCAAAACTCTCAATTCAAATTTTTCATTTTCAACTCTTGGTTTCAAATTTTTCAATTTCAAATTTTCAATTCAATTTTTCGATTCAAAACTTTCAATTCAAACTGTTATTGAATTCTTGATTCAAAACTTTCAATTCAAATTTCAAAAATTTCATTTGGTTTAAAATCTCTAACTTGTTTTTCAACGATTCCCTCAATCAAGTTTTATGCCCCGTGCTATTTTGATAATCACAAAGGGGGAGAAATTCTTGGTTGATTGGGGGAGAAATCCTTTAAAGCATGCTTTTCATTTCATTTTTTACATTACTTGTTTTGGTGATTGTGATCATCAAAATAGGGGGAGATTGTTGTACCTCTCGAACCCCTCGTGGTTTTATTTTCATGATCACAATCACTCAATTATTTATCTAATATTGTTTTAAGTGTTTTTGGATGATAGGCATAAATTCAGGTGGCCAAGGAATTGGGCCAAGAAAGAAAGAAGGCAAACTGGACTGAAATCAGTCCACCGGCCAATCGGTGGCTTCACCACCGGCCAGCCGATGGACCCTGGAGAGAAGGCTGAGCCACTGCCTTGGCACCGGCCAACCGGTGGCCTCAGCACCGGCCAGCCGGTGGCACCCAGATGAATAGTGGTTGCTACTGCCTCAGCACCGGCCAACCGGTGGCCTCAGCACCGGCCAGCCGGTGGCTCCTGGGCAGAACAAGTTTCCATTTTGCAAGCACCAGCCAACCGGTGGACCTGTACCGGTCACCCAGTGGAGGCAGTCAAACTAGCCGTTGGGCTTTTGACCAGCCTGTCCACTTGGCCTCAAACGGCTCCGAAAACCTCTCCAACGGCTCCAAAGGCCTCCAATGGCCATATGAGGGTTCCCCCTCTATAAATAAAGGACCTTGAAGCCCCGAAACACTAACCAAGCCAACGTACACATTTTTGATCATTTGGCGAACCTCCGGCGGATTCTTTCAAGGGAACCCCACTTGCTCCAATCAACTTCCACATCCAAGGAGCTCCATCAAAGAAGCTTGGGAGCGCCCTTCATCAGCTCCATCAATCCATTGGCGCCCAATTCTTCCCCATTACGGTTTTTCATTATTTATTTATTTTGAGCATCAATTTGGGTTTGTGCCTACAAACCCCTCTTTCACTCATCACTCCCTTTTTCTCCGACCAACACATAGGACTATTTTATCTAAGAGGAAAATAATTTTATTTAATAAGTTATTCAGATGCTTATTTTTTTGGTTGCAAGTAATATAAAACGAGAACCTTAGGAACATGTCACTTTTTAGGCAAGTCACTAATATCAAGGTATGGTAAGAAATAGAAGTTGGTTGCATTATATACTACCTAAGATGAATATATAGTTGTCGATAGTTTTTGTGATAAAATTATATAGATTAAACACACTTTTTCTAGAAAATGGATATCAATTCAAACATGTATTTATAAAGTTTGATAATATAAGTGCTATTAACATCTCTAAAAATCAAGTATCTCATTCTAGGACAAATCACATTAATGTGAGACATCACTTCTTAACAGATCATTATCAAAGAGGGGATATCACTCTTGAATTCATTGGCATTGAACACAAATTAGATGATATATTCACAATGCCATTGAATTCTGAGAGGTTAAATTATATCAATCATGAGTTAGGTATGATAAACTGTTAAGGTTTTGAACCTCACCGTTAGACCTCACCGATAGACCTCACTGTTAGACCACACCATTTGAACCTCACCATTAGACCTCACTGTTAGACCTCGCCGATAGACCTCACCATTGGACCTCACAGTTAGACTTCTCCATTGGACCTCACCGATAGACCTCATAGGTAAACCTCACCGTTGGACCTCACCGACAGACCTCGCTATTGGACCTCACCAATAGACCTCACTATTAGACCTCACCGTTAGACCTCACTGTTGGACCTCACTGATAGACCTCACCATAAAACCTCACCGATAGACCTTTCCATTAGAACCTACCTTTTGACCTCACAGTTGTACCTCACCAATAGACCTCACCTTTTGACATCACTATTATACCTCACCGTTGGACCTCACCGATAGACCTCACTATAGAACCTCACTGATATACCTCACCGTCAAAACCTCACTGGTAGACCTCGCCATTAGATCTCACCGATAGACCTCACCGTTAGGACTTCACTGATAGACCTCACTGTTGTCACATTACCGATATTTGACCTTTTCTAGGACATAGTTTTTTCACTTCTGAAATACAAAACGTTTTCTGTATTACTTATTTCTTTTATCTGATTTGTTTGTTGATCGCTAAGTGATAAAATTAAAGAACACTCCGCATTTAGATCCATATCTCCCTTGATCCTTTTTCTCTCTAACCTAAGAACTTCACCTTCTACATAAATCCTCGAACAACTCTAGATGGAAATAGAAAGATTGAAGCAACTATTGGTCAGTGGTGAAAGAGATGCACCAAATCCAATGAGACCTCAAGTTGAGTCGAATAGTGGAATCTAGGTAGTGGAAAAGCTGATCAACCCTCATTTAAGAAATAGGGAAATCATGGTTGAAAATGATCTAAGTTCTAAATGGTTACTGATGTGTAGAGCTTTTGTGTGGAAGGCACTTGAGGGTTGATCAGCTTTTCCAAAGAGAGGATTCTCCTATAGATGAGGGTTGATCAGCTTTTTCAAAGAGATCTCACCGTTGGACCTCACTAATAAGAGATATCCTAGTCTAAAGCTTGATGAAGTAGAGCCTTTATATTCTGATGATGAAGAAGAGGAAGCTGTTGTGCAAGAAATAGAGGATTCCCCTATAGATGATAGGAGTGACCCTGACCTTCCCTCAAATCATCTTGCTAATATTGTATCCTTTGGTGAGCCCATTACACCAAAGAGATTGCCTATAAGGGAGACAGTCCTAAGGGACAATGATGATGAAGCGACTAGTAAAGAAGAAAGGGCTCAAAATGTCATACGAGACATTAGAGAGACCTTCGATGAGGATGAGGACTCTGAATCTAGTCATGATGACTTTGAGTCTATGGATGATGTGAGTGAAGAAGAAAGAATAAGTCTTAGTCCCTTGATAGGGCATACAAAAATGTTTGAAAGTTTAATGAAGAGGATACCGATTCGGTTAAAGAAATAATTCTTTAGGAATTAGTTGAAGACTCTGTAGATGAATTGGCAGTGGACCCTTCTATTGATGTAATAGATCAAAGCGGTACGGTTGTATTGAATGTGGTTGACCAGAATATTTATCTAAGTGAGGGGGAGGAACATGTTTCCATAGGATTAGTTGATGTATCTCATGGGATAAAAGACTAGTCAGAAGACCCTAGATTTGTGGTTTTAGGTTTCTACTATGGATACTCTGATGATGACCATCCTATCATAAGTCCTCCAATCCCTTCAGTTATAGAGACTATTATTGTGCCGCCGGTGGTTCTTTTTCCTCGAGAATATGTGAATAAGCATGATTTAGAATCAATAAAATCAGATCTGAAGAGCCACATTTATGAGAGATTTGTTGGGTTAGAGAGGTCTATGAATCATAGTCAAGAAGTTGTAAACTTTGTAGTGGAGTGGCTAGTTCCTGCCTCTCACTCCATCTTTCTATAGGAAGTAAAGGACTGCATGAATCAAATCAGAACCTTGGAAAATTCTATGGAATCTATGAATCAGTCTATTGCCATTTTAGAATCCTATATCGCTTTAAGGGATCAGGTGGAAAATGATCTTCTTTATGTTAAAAGTGGGGTTCATCAAATTTTCATTGTGTTTGATCACTTTACAAAGTCCATGGAGATAGATATGTGTGGAAAAGATAATGATGTGGAAAGGCATATCAATGGGCTGACCAAATCCTTTAAGGAGACAATGGATTTCACTATGGATCCTTTGTGTGCATCTGCTTCATATTTTGTTGCTCCTCCTGCTGATCTAGAATCTTTCAGATCAGTTGTCAAAGAAGAAGTGGTGAAGTTCTCTGGTTCCAGTACCTCAGACCCCCAGTCTATGACTCCGGTCATTTCTACTACTAGAGAAATTCATATCCTTGTGGGAAATTATTTAAGGGAATCTAATCAGGAACAAAAATACGTCAAAGGGATGGTTTATTTCTACTAAAAAGGGTGTATACTAAGCATCATATGGATGGTAACTTGAAGTTTTTATCGGATAACTTGAGGATTCCACCATTCATTGAAGCATTTATGGATCAGGTTATCAGGCTAAGAGAGTTGACTCCTTCCCTAGACAAATTCATGGAGAATAAGGATGACTTTATCTAAGATATGGAAAGAGGGGGAAATATTATTATGGATTTCAAAAATCTTCTTTTTCTCTTTCTCCATTTGGACTGCACTCCCATCATTGTTCCTCCATCCCTTCCTTCTACCTCTACTACTTCAAGATCTCCTAGTGTTGCACCAATGATGACTCCTGCATAAGCCATCAGATGTTTGACCTCTATGATTCCTCACATATCTACACACTACAAGTCTACTGATTATTCTGTTGCAGCTCCTCTAACCCTGCTGACAACCATACCTTGTCCTATCCCTCTATCTTCAGAACCTACCTCCTCTACCTCTAATGACAAATCTCCCATGGACATATCTGATGTGGATTGAATGTGGGAGGTCTTAGTTGATAAGTATATTTATAACACTTTTTTGCATATTGTATGATTTATTCTTTAATAAATAAGCCTTTCTTTTTCTTTTTGTCTTTTATTATTTTTTTAATAACAAAGGGGGAGAAAAAGGTCTGGTTACAAGTTAGGTTTAGGTTTTAATATGTTTTAAGCTTCTTTCACTAAAAGGAGGAGAATTTTTTAATTTGAATTTTCATATATATATTATCTATATTATTCCACAATAAACATGGTAAAAATGTTCTTATACACACCTATAATAATATTAGCAAATGTGATTAACCCTTATTCATAAAATACTAACATAATTTGCGATTACCAAAAATGGGGAGATTGTTGGAATCACCTATTTTGATAATCCCAAATCATGTTTCGTTTATAAAAAGAATCTTGTATCTCTTACAGGATAGTGATTTATGTGAAAATCATGTTTATATCAATGTAATAACTATGTAAATTTAATCTCACTTCTCTCTTGTTTAAGCTCACAGTGTAAAATTTATCTAAGTACAAAGGTCACCGATGAAAATGTCACAGATGGAAAGGTCACTGATGCAAAGGTCACTGATACAAAGGTCACCAATACAAAGGTCACTGATTCAAAGGTCACTGATGAAAATTTCACAGATTAAAATTTCACCAATGCAAAGGTCATCGATGAAAAGGTCACCGATGCGTGGTCACCGATGAAAGGTCAGCGATGGAAGGTCACTGATGAAAAGGTCCCTGATGCAAGGTTACCAATTTGAGGTCACTGATTCAAGGATAATATTTTGAAGGTTTACTATAAAGGCTACCAATTAAGGTTACTGATGGAAGGTTACCATTAAAGGCTACCAATTATGTCTTTTGATGTGCACCTACTATTGAATCCTACCATTGTGAAGGCTACAATTACCAGTCTATCATACTTTTATACTTGATACTCTGTCAAATTCTTAAGATTATTATAATGGTCATTTTGGTAAATTTAATGCCTCTATGATTAATTAATTCTAATTGTAGACATATTAAGAGACTGTATTTGGACAGTACAAGGTACGAGAAATATCTCATGTGATGTAATTATTCTTATTGTATGACCTCAAATATAAGAGAGAAGACTGAGGAAGAAAAGAAAGGGGGTGTGGCATGAAAAGCTTGTATGTGCATATCAAAGAGATTACTTCCTGGATCAAAGAGAACAAGGAAGAACCATTTGAGCCCTTACACTGTGAACCCAAGAACTAAAAAATCATTTCAGAAGAACAATTTCAAGGCTACCTTCTATTCATCATCAACTCTCGATAACAGAAGAAGCGGAACACTCAACTCTTGAAAGATAGAACCTGGAGTTGTGACACTCTGTTTTCTGGACAACTTCCAGAGAAATACTCGAACAAAAAATTCTTCACTCCAAGGAGTCAAGAGCGGAACTGCAAACATATAGATATTTTTAAACTCAATCTTATAATCATAGCTCTATTATGTTCCTTCATTTTACATTTCTAAGAATTGTGTGTGTCTATCTATTACACACACTGTCTCTTCTTATTGAACTACTGGATACTGAATATCCTCACATCAAACTTCACTTACATCTGGTTTCTGACATATAACTGTGGAAGATACCATGTGTGGTCTGTATTGTTGGTTTTTACCATGAGGAATAGTGGTAGAGGGTGTGAACCCTATACTATTTATGAAAACTATTGTAAAGCCCGATATACATTGTGTATAAAGATTATTGTTAATATAAACTTCTTGGTGGTAGGTGATCACCTAGTGGAGAGGATTAAGTCTCGGATTGAGACTGAAAATCTTGTTTAACTTCATTGTCCTCTAAATGTTTGTTATACTCTGTATTATCTATTATCTGCGGCTTATAATTGCTAAAACATAAACTGTTTTTCAATCACTTTGATAGTTAGTTATGATTAGTGTGTTTATATGTTTAATTCAGTAAACTTGTTTCAAAAGTTGAAGAAGTGTTTTATACTAATTCAACTGAGGACTAATCACACTTTGTGAAACCTGTTGACCGACTAGATATTTACATCTCTATTGCCTTAATTAACAAGGCTGTTTCAAAATTTGTGGGATATTTATAATATTTTTTTAACAGCAGTTTTAAGTATGAACTCAATTCACCCCCCTCTTGAGATTCCACTCTAACTAAATCCATGCTAATCTTTTTTAAACGAAAGATATATTTTATTCTAATAAAAAATTATGATAGTCCTTTTCCATTAAATGAATATTAAAATTGATCCACTTGTTTTTTATTTCTTATAAAGCAATGAAAGTGTTGTTTTTTAACCATAAACAAATAAATTCCATGGAAATCATTTTTATACTTAAAAATAGATTTTCATAAAACCTGTTTTGGTTTGAATTTTTTTTAAATATATTAAAATTCATTTATGCCAAATATTTGGATTTAATATTTAAAAGTGGTTTCCACATTTTTAATCCCCGTAATAATATTATATAATATGTTACATTTAATTCTTGTTCATAATTAATAGTTACTATAGAAAAATTCTATCACCGCGGTAAAGGTTAAAAGGTTTAACGAGGGTTAATCTAAGAGATATGGATACAAATAAATATAAAAATATTCTAAAATTGACTTTATGAGTAAACATAGAATATCCCATATCCTATATTTGAAACTTTTTCATTTGGATCCACTTTATTTAATTATTTAATTTCTTTAATAGTATAACAATAATATAAACAAAAATATCTCTCTCACTCACTTAATACATTATCTTGATAATGATTAGGATAAAAATAACATATGAATGGTATATAGTTAAAAATTGTTTTTTAATTGATTAAATATATGTGGGTAGTTTATTTTAATTTTAAATGATAATATAATAATCTAAAATACATATGTAATGTCAACACAATGTTTCTGAAAACAATATAAAAATAAAGTTAATGATTATAAAAAACTTTAAAAGTGATATGTTTTGGGTGAATTATGGTGTTATTTGATTTTTAAAGACAATTATTAAGGATAAGTGATGATGTAATTGTTTATATTCGAACTCTATTTTTATCTTGATGTTTCAAAAGTCAAATTATGTGAATAGATTTCAAAATGAATTTGAGGAATTTAATAATAAAAAATATTTTATTAATTTATTGAAAAATTTAAAAATAAATATTTTAACAATTAGGAAGGTAAATGGTCAAAATATTTATTAATGGTCCATTTTTTAGCCACTTTACTTTTTTTAAAATTATATTCAAGACCCTTAAAGACTTAATATTTTCATAAAACACCATTAATTTTTTCCTATAAATGATGACATAATCTCACCTATAAAAAATAATGTATATGTTTCTTTATATCTCTAAATTATTCCTAAATACCTCTCCAATATTCCCATACAACATTTATATGGCCTTGGTGTGACCATAAAACTCTCTCCCAATGGCATTAAGTTAAATTTAAATAATGATATATAAAAAATAGGTAATTTCCCTTAAGAAATTATTTCATGTTTAATTCCTCTTAAAACTCTTTTAAATTTTATATTACAATATTAACATAATTAAATAAATATATTTACTATATATAAATGTTTTAATATTAATGGTAAAACTAATTTATTTCTTCTTTCTATCCAATGGAAAATGATAGCGTCACTCATATTTGTAACATCCTGACCCAGGTGCCACACAATAGTGCCCCGAGTTGGTTCATCACCTGATCTATGTCATGGCTCCATGTACACTAGAGGATACCAACTAGTTGAGAGGGTCTAATATCGATAATGGGGAGTCTATAACCTCTCTTTTCTTCATCAGAGTAATAAACAAATAGAAATAATAAACAATGGAAGAAACCAATGACCATAACCTATACCAATATCTCATGATAACCAAATCAGGAAATGCAATGTAAAAACTATAAAGTAGATATATAAAGATGGAGTATGTTCCAAGTTTCCAAATGAAAACTCAAGAATAAAGGCACTAACAACCCCCAAGCGGGTCCTGACCCACTTCAGTTCCCTCATCCATGCTCCATCCCAACTCAACCATCTAATATAGTTCATTTTCCCTCAACCTTTCAAGAAAACAAAAAGTCTATTATGGTACTGATTAGATAGCCTAATTATGGTGTGAGTATAATTCAGTAGGCCACCACCAATGATGTATAAAAAAAATCTAGTTAATCAAAGTGTATGTCGTTGTATAATGAATAAAATACAAGTAAAAAAGTAATCATTTTATGTTTATTAAATTATTCTTTATTTAAACGCATAAACACTTGAGTTCTCAAGGACACCCAAACCTCAACACCTAATTCATCTCGTGCCAGAGTCAAAATAATCCCCAAGGGATACCATAATCCAGAATTTCCATGTTACCATTCATCATCAGAAATCATATTTCATCAACTATGTAAAACATGTAAATCTTCCTGGCATGTGTAACATTCACTATAGGCTCTAACCTTAAGGGTTTATTATAAGTAATAAAAAACAAAGTATAAATTCTTCATAGGAAAACCCGAAAATATTTCATGGTATTTCCCCTCGAAATCTCACACAGTCCTTCGATAGACAACTAGAAGCTCACATAGTATTCTTCCCTCAAGGCTCACACAGTCCTTAAGAAAATAGTATTAGAAGCTCTCATATTATCATTCCCTTAATGCTCATATGGTCCTTAAGTAAAAAATATTATAATATCTCTTGGCCTTATTTCTTTAATCACATTCTCACACCCTGGTCATCCCATGTGATACTCCATGCCAACATAATCAGAGTTCATATCCATTTCACCAATCATTCCATTAATTAGTTTAAAATTTATTAATTATATAATACCCTTAAATTAATTTTGTAATTACTTTGTAATTTTAACTCTCGTAATTAATTAAACAATTAATTAACGACACCCATTCCATTAATTTATTCTCAAATTAAGTAACCATAACATATTTTCATTAATTAACCCAACAATTAATTAATCACATAAAATTCATTAATAAATTTTTACAATTAATTAAATACTCTAAATCCTTTAATTAAATCAATAATTAATTAATCATGTTAATCCCATTAATTAATTCACCAATTAATTAATTACAACCCTTTCATCAATTAATCCAAAAATTAATTAACCATATAATGTTTTTTAATTAATTCAATAATTATTTATTCATTCCAAAACTTGATGTCCAATAATTAATTCAACAATTAATTTTTCACAATTAATAATTACACCATTTGATTATTAACAAAATAATTAATTATCCTCTAATTCTATTGGTAATTAAACAATTAGTTTTTCAAATAAATACCCTTAATTAATTCCCAAATTAATTAAGTATGTTAATCCAAGAATTTAATTCATTAATTAATTAATCAATATCCACAAGCTCAAAATCTCGTTATTAATTCCAAAATTAATTATCTCATACCCAATCTCAATATGTCATAATTAATTCATCAATTAATTATCTTAATTCAATAATATCAATATCTTGAAATTAATTCAGAAATTAATTATCTAATTCACTCTATTGCATCTACACAAAAATCCCCATTAATTAATTTCCAAATAAATCAATCAAACTCATTCAATTTCATTAACACAACATTGCACATTAATTAATTCACCAATGAACTAATATAATTCATTTAATTGTATCTATATAACTCTCTCCATTAATCAATTCCCATGTTATTTAATCAAACTCATTCAATTTCATCAACACAATAATCCCCATTAATTATTTTCCAATTAATTAACCTTGCCAATTTAATTAATTAATTAAAAATATAACTTATATCATAAATAATATTATTTAATTAATCGATTAAATAATCAAATAAATCACATTAATTAATTAATACATTATTTAATTCCTTTATTTAATTCAACAATTAATTAATCACATAACTCAAATAAATTAATTCATTAATTAATTAATTATTTTATTTAATTCAATATTTTAGTAATCACATAACTATAAATAATTAAATAATCAATTTATTAATCCCTTTATTTAATTGAATAATTAAATAATCACATAACTCCAATTAATTAATTAATCAATTATGTAATCCCTTTATATAATTCAATAATTAAGTAATCACATAGCTCCCATTAATCAATCCCTTGATTAATTAATCTATTTATTTAATTCAATGATCAAATAATATCATTACTATCATTAATTAATTTTTTAATTAATTAATCCCTTTATTTAATTCAAAAATAAAATAATCTCACTCAAAATATCATTATTCCAAAATTAGATCCACCATTAATTATCTCAAATAATAATATCATAATCACATTTCTAATTTTTCCATTAATTATCTTAATTAAAAATATAAATATCACATATTTAATTCTATATTAATTTTCCCCATATTTATGATACCAATATCCTACAATTAATTATAAAATTAATTGTTTTTTAATCCCACAATTTCAAAATTTGGTCATCGATTAATTCACCCAAATTAATTAATTAATCAAGAAATTTAAGAACATCATTTTTAAAGAACTCTAAAAGTTCTAGAGTTCCATATACATAATAAAAATAATGAATGTGAGATTTGAATTTTAGACCACAAACCTCTAGAATGGTGATGAACAATTTCCAATAGATAATCCCAATTTGAAGAAGATCAACCGAGAACATTGCGATGAACATAGTGTAGATCTGAAACCTAAATCCTTGGTTAAATTCAACAAGATCTCTTAAATCAATATCTAAGTCCAATAATCCGAGATCTATATTCAACAAAATATTGATCTAGATCCAACAACCCATGATATATACTCAAATATTATTGGCCGAGATCCCACAATGGATAAACTACACTCTTTTATCCAGGAAGAGGAATGAAAGAGATAGATCTAAATGAGAATAGAACCCATACCCAAGAGGTGTGTGGAGGGTCTTCAACTGAAGATAGTGGTGCGTTGAGGGGTTTCAGTCCAAGGTGGAGGTGCGTGATGGATTTTTCATCCAAGGAAGAGGTATGCAGACGCTCTTTATTAGAGAAGGAGCCCTGCAGATGCTATGTACTAGAGAGGGAGGTGCATGTATAGGGTTACATGCCTCTATAAAGTTCATACAGGCGAGCCTCCCCCACCCATCTTTCTATTTTCTCCAAAAATTCCATCGAGACCCTGAAAATCATAGAAAATTAATTACATGTGTAATTTCTTTTCATGACATGTTTACATGTGGTGAAAACAAGTTATAGGGTATGTAATCTGGTTTTCTGATAGGTCGACATATGGTGAAAAACAATTATAGGGGGTGTAAATATTTGAATTTGTGAATTAATTCATTCCAAAAATTAAATTAACACAGTCTAACCAAAACAATTCTCATCATGAATTTTTCCCATAACATGTATTTGTTTTATAGTCATAAATCACCACTTAATCCTATTACACCCATTTAAAATGTGGGATCATACAATATCACCCACTTTATAAGAGCTCGTCCTCAAGTTGTACTCCCAATCACCTCTAATTTTTTGAGTCAAAAATATTTTTTCCAAAAATAACTCATATAAAATATTCTCTATGATGTTTCCTCATGAACATGACCATGTTTTCACAATACATGAACGATTGGCATAGTCCTTCCCCACAACAGTTTCACAATGTGATCCAGAACACATATTAAATGCTCTTTAAGAGACATATCTATCTCAATCTCAACATTAACAACAACATACCTAACATGCTTCTCAAATCACCATTACTTACTACCACAAGAACTCCATCCAACATTGTAACTCAGCCTTGTCATCAAAAACTAACCACAAAGGATATACATCCATCACCTTTAAGGCCCACCTAGCCTTTCCTTGAAGAATTTAATCATGCACCTGATTGTTTCCTCATTGAAATTTTAATGCCACCACTTCCAACCCATGTCATTTCTCCGTGAAACTACTACTAAAACCTCACTCCCACATTTGGAGCATTGGTAACGCCTCTTGAAAAACTATTCAACCACCAAGGCCCACAACCCAAAATATTCATTGTGTTTCAGTCCCTCTTGAGAACGTCATCAGTAAACTATTGATGGAATACCTTGCACCATACAACTCCACATAAACCACTTCATAAGTGAAACCTTTAAAGGGTCCCATATCCAAAAAAACACATTAAATTAGCGAGGTGTAAGGAGATAAATATCCCAGTGTACCCTAGATGATTTCAATGTTGGGGACATGATCACCACTAATTAAAAGTACGCTAATAAATCATCATGGAGGCTTATCTATGCAATTACCAACACTCTTTTTAGTAATCATGACACAACATTATAACATTTATGTTATATGAAAATCGAAATAAGCCAAAACATGATTTTTCCCTTTTTCTCGTCACACGGTCAAGGCCGAGGAAGAATCCCGACCCAGGTGCCACACACCGGTTCACCCAGATGGTTCTCCACATGACCTTAGGATCTATCACTACTATTAAGCATTGTACACCTAGTTTTTGGTTAAAATGGGTTAACACATTCTCATTACTCAATATTCTCATTTAGACACCCATTTATTATCATCTTTCATAAATCTACAATCTTTCTCAATTTTATGTTAGGGACTATTTTCATTTCAATTTCACTATCAAAGGAAAAATAGTTCATGTTCAACAACATAACTATATCAAATTTTCCCATGCATGCATAAAATAATGAGTGTTCCCGAAATAGTCATGAGTATTTAAAAGGATATATGAAACTCAAATCTAATTCCATACCAGACTATGAGTCAATGTCAAAAAATCTCAATAAATATTACAAACAATAATCCCATCACACAAAAAAGTGTGTCACCCAAGGTGAAATAATATTAAACTATAACAACAAACAATAACAAAAAAAACCCACACTAGATACCTGGGTTATCCCCCAAACATGGTGTGGGGTACTCTCATGCATGATCACATAACTAAACCCTCAGTATTCCTAGTCTCTTGTCTACCATTACGAAATAGTAAGTCAAAAGAATAATACTAGAAAAATGGCGTCTGATAAAACTTTTTAACATCTTAATTCAGGTTCCACACATAGAAACCCTGATCCAATTCACCACATGATCATAGGTGGGCATCCCCGTATGCCATATGCTGCCGACTAGTGGTAAGGGTCTAATACCGATCGTGGGGAGACTATACCCTCTTTGTTTATCAAAGTAATATACCAAAAAATAATAAACAATAGAAGAAACACCTAACCATAACTAGTACCAACATCTCTTGATAACAAAATCATGAAATACTATGTAAAAAACTAAATAGTAGATATTCCAGGCAAGAGTACGTGCCATTTGTCAATATGAAAACTCATGAGTAAAGACACCAAAAACAACCAAACGGGACCCAAACCACATCCAGTTCCCCCATCCATGCTCCATCCCAACATAGCTATCTATGACATGGCCTTTTCCCTTAACCTCTACAAAAAAACAAAAGGTCTATTAGGGTACCGATCAGGCATCCCGGGTAGGTTATGAGTACAACTCAGTAGGCCACTGGCAATGACATCTAAATCAAATCTAGTCAATAAAAATGTATGCAATTGTATGAATAATAAATTAAAAGTAATAAAGTTAACTATTTAAATTTATTCAATTATCCTTCATTTAACCACATAAACCCTTTGGTTTCTAAGGACACCTAAACCTCAATACCAAATTCATCTCGTGCCAGAGTCTGAACTATTCCTACATGATATCATAATTTTGAATTACTATATAACCAATCATCATTATAGATCGCATATCATCAAATGCGTAAAACATGTTAATCAGTTTGGCATGAGTAACATCCACTATAGGGTCTAAACTTAAGGGTTTACATTGAGTAATACAAACTAAAGTATAAATGATTCTTAGGAAAAATGGGAAATCCCTCGTGGTCTTTCCCCACGAAGGATCACACAATCCTTAGAACAATAATTAGAAGCTCACATAGTATTCTACCTTTAAGGAGTACATGGTCCATATGTAAATAATATTATAAGATCTCTCAGTCTTATTCCCTTAAGGATCACATGGTCCTTAAGTAAATAATATTACAAGCTCTCTCAATATTCTTCTTTTAATCTCATTCTCACACATCGATTATCCAATGTGATACTCCATGAGAACATAATCACAATAGATATAAATTTGACATATAATTTCATTAAATAATTAATAATTAGTTAATCATGTCATACACTTCAATTAATATTTTAATTAATTATTCATTTCATCTATGTGATTTAATTCAGAAATTAATTAATACAAACATTCCATTAGTTATTTCACAAATTAATTAATCATAGAACATTTCGATTAATTACCCAAGTGATTAGTTAATAATATCATGTCCATTAATAAACACCCACAATTAATTAAACATTCAGAATCCTTTAATTAAATCAAAAATTAAGTAACCATGTCCATACCATTAATTAATTCACCAATTAATTAATCCCAACCCTTCTGATAATTAATTAAAAAATTAATTAACCATATGTAGTCCATTAATTAAATCCAAACTTAATTTCTCAAACCACAACTCAACATACAATAATTAATTAAGCAATTAATTATTAATAACTCATAATTCAACCACTTTATAGTTAACTCAACAATTAATTACCCTCCAAATCCGTTTCTAATTCAACAGTTATTTTCTCCCATAAATACCATTAATTAATTCCCCAATTAATTAAGTATATCATTATAATTAATTTATTAATCAATTAATTAATCAATATCCACAAACTCCAAATCCCATAATTAATCCCACAATTAATTATCTCATTCTCAATCTCAATATATCATAATTTATTCCTCAATTAATTATCTCAATTCAATAATCTCAATATCTCATAATTATTCAACAATTAATTCTATAATTCACTCAAGTGCATCTACAAAACAATCCATCTTAAGTAATTCACCAATTAATTAATTCTCCAATTATTTTATCTGACTCATTCAATTGCGTCTACAAAAGAGACCCAATTAATTAATTATTTAGTTAATTAATCTCATGAATTTCATTAATTAATTTAACAATTAATTATTCTTATTAATCATATTATTTAATCCATAAATTAAATAATCACTTAACTCTCATTAATTAATTCATCAATTAGTTAACACTTTATTTAATTCAACAATTAAATAATCACATAACTCAAATTAATTAATTAATAAATTAATCAATTCTATTATTTAATTCAACAATTAAATAATCACATTACTCCAATTAATTAATTAATTAATTAATTTTTCCCTTTATTTAATTCAAAAATTAAAAAATCACATAACTCAAATTAATTAATTCATCAATTAATTAATCCATTTATTTAATTTAGAAATTAAATAATCACAAAACTCCCATTAATTAATTTGATAATTAATTAATCCATTTATTTAATTCAACAATTAAATAATATCATTACACATATTAGTTAATTTGTTAATTAATTAATACATTTATTTAATTTAACAATTAAATTATCTCATTCAATATACCATTACACCATAATTATATCCATAATTAATTATCTCAAATAATAATATCATTATCATGTAACTGATTTCACCATTAATAATCTTAATTAACAAAAAAAATATCACATAATTAATTCTAAAATTAATTTTAACCAATTTATGCTATCAATATCTTATAATTAATTCCATAGTAAATTATTTTCGAATCCCACAATTTAACAATTCCTTTAATAATTAATTCCCCCAAACTAATTAATTAATTAAGAATAAAAAAATCAACTATTAAATAACTCTATCAATTCTGGAATTGAATACATGTAATAAAACTCATTACTATGAGATTTTAATTTCAGACCACATACCTCAAGAATACTGAAGAATTCTTGCCAATGAATAATCTCAATTTGAAGCATATCAATTGAGAATGTGACGATGAATGCAGTCTAGATTCGAAACCTAAATCCATGGTTAAATAAAAAAATATATCATAAATACAGATCTAAATCCAACAATCTTATATCTATATTCAAAAAATGTTGCCTAAGATCCAATAGAAGATAAATATCAATCTTTTATCGAGGAAGAGGATCTGAAAAGAAAGATTGATTAAATGAGAAGAACACCAATTCTTGTGAGGTGCGTGGGGGGTCTTTAGTTAAAGACAATGGTGCGCATAAGGGTTTTGGTCCAAGGCAAATTTTCATGGATGATTCTTAGTCCAAGTCATATATTTTATTATCTAGAGTGGAAGGGGAGGTTCGTGGTTGCTCTATAGCAGAGATGGAGTTGCGCATCTAGGGTTATGCGGCTTTGGAAGCGTCATATAGGAAATCCCCAATTTATTTCTAGTTTCCCCCAAAAAATCCCATTTCCATCATTAAAAAACCTTAAAAATAAATTACACATGTTTTAATTTCTTTTCATGACATATGTATTGGTGGTGAAAACTAGTTACGGGGTGTGTAATCTAGTTTCGTGACATCTCGACATATAGTGAAAAACATTTACAGGGGGTTTAAATTTTCCAAGTTTTTAATTAATTCAAGATGTGAATTAAATTCATAGGGTCTACCCAAAATAATTCATATCTTCAATTGTGTCCATAACGTGTATTTGTTCTATAGTGAGAACTCACTACTTAATCCTGTCGCACCCAAGGAAAAGGTGGGATCTTTCCATGTGTGTGTGTGGACTATCACCTCCATGAACCGATATTTTTTATTTTTCATTACCATCTCTTATAAATGGTTATATAGATGTATTTAATGAATATACATGACATTTATGTTATATTTCATATTATTCAAAGATAAATTATATTTTAACTTTCTTTATCTCCTGCCATTGAAAAATAGAAATATCGCACATCTGTGTGTGTGGACTACCACCTCTACAAAGTGATGCAATTCATTTTTCATCTCCATAATACATGGA
Source organism: Viscum album (assembly GCA_963277665.1). NCBI lineage: Eukaryota > Viridiplantae > Streptophyta > Magnoliopsida > Santalales > Viscaceae > Viscum > Viscum album. The sequence goes on from OY728119.1 coordinate 2,131,511,315, forward strand.
TGGATATTAAAATGTATAGAATGAAAATGTATTATATCTATAACATTATTAATATTCTTAAACCATGACCATGGAGCAAGGAACTGAATCTTCAAACCAAAACAAGAATGAAAAATTAAATAGTTTAACACCCAAATATTGATTTTAATGATGAATTGATAATAAATGGGTAATTTGACATTATAAGGTATATATATAAATAGTAAAATATATGTTTAAATAGTTATATAAAATATTAAAAATAATTATAAATCTATTATGCATGAGGTTAAAGTTCTTTCATAGAAGATGACAATTAAGGTAAGGGTTTCGTCTCAAATTCCATCCTTTGAGAAATGTTTTTTATTATAAAAATAATTTTTTTATATAGTCTATATGATTCCCATTTATAGTGTTATATATTGATTATATATTTATTTATTTTATTTAATGTTCCATTTCATGTTTCCTATTTCAAATAGGTTTTGAATCAAATGTTACAAAATCAATAAGGGGATTTTTAACTCAATTTCCTTTCATTAGGTTATATCAATACTCCATTGACTATGACATGCCCAGATCATGTGTGTTGTGACCTATGATTTTTTATTTTTTATTTACAATATTTGAATATTGATTTCAATTTTTTCCAAAAAATCATTTCATTGATGGATTCATATTTATAATGTTATGAATCTTTATAATGGTTTCTAGTCTCACTTTTATTTCTTTAAGTTATATGTCATATTTACCACTTGTTTTATATTGTGTAGTTTGTATAATGATATATTTATTTTTTATCATAGTATCATACAATTTTAGGAATTTAAAAATATATCTCAATTTTTATCTTTCATGAGATTTCAATTCAAGTGACCCCAATGTTGTAAGGGTTTCCTCATCTCAATTTCCCTTCATTGAGATATGTTCCTTATTCATTACCTTATTTATTTTTATTGTGTTTATACTAAACATGAAATTATTTTATGATGGTTCTCATATAAATTATGTGGATTTATAGTTCTATATGTGGATCACTGTTTTATGAGGTTTTAATTCAATTGTTACCAAAGTTATATGGGTTTATGTTACAATATCACTTTTTATCAAGATTGTTTATATTTCATTTTCTATTGTAGTAAATTGTATACTATTTTTATTAAACCTCATATATTTTTTTATTCTTTAAATATTTTTTCTATTTTTATGTATTCTTTATTTTTTCCCCTTTGGTACTCAAAATGATCGAAAGTATATTTTGAATCAAATAAAACATTATTTCTTCTTTTAGGTCTGGAATCATTTTCTCCCATATCCATGTTCTTACAAAAATTAAAAGTATATATCTACTTTTAAATGATATATAAATGTATTTTTTTCATTACCTTTTAATTTCATTACAAATGAATAAAATAAATCTTTCAAACATTTTTTGTACATCTCACATTTTAGTTTTTACTTAAAAAATAAATGGAATTTTTTTATATTTACAGCCCAACCAGATTTTCTTGCTTCCATGAATGTTATTCATTATCAATCTTCCATTGTATGTTTTTGTAATTTTACAAAAAAAAACTCTTCAAATGTTTTGTAATTATTTATTTTTCTAAATTTACACAAATAAAATGATGTGTTCTCTTGATTTTCAAACCATATTTTGAATGCTTTTATAAAAGTATTTTTCATCTATTTAAATATTCGTTTAGTATTTTCATTCTTAATTAGGGATATGATCCTATGATTATATCCAATTCCTTTCTTTGGATGTCTTACAATGTTGTTTTTTCAATTATTTACTCATGAAACTCATTTCCTTACTACAGGTTAATCAAGCCATGATAAAATGATGAATGATTTTATGATATTGTGGTACACTTATTATAGGAACCCCCACTACAGTAACCTAGATATTTTTTCTACTTTATTACTTTGGAATAAGACATAAAGGATATCATCCTAGATGATTGATCAGTTTAGTAGTCTTAAAAAACTAGATATATACATGATTCTCATTTTATAATGGAAATATAAAATTTATACCATAAAACATTAATTAATCCTTTATATTATTCATAATTTATTTATTTATAACCTTGGTAAAGGAAAACAAATAATGAGTGACCTCAGATGCTTAGTAAAATTTATCTACAGTAGAAGTTATCTTGAGTAAATAAAAAAATTGATATGGAAATGTTGATAATAGAAATACATGCCATTTAATAAATAAACTGAGCATGAAATGCACCTATTGATAATTTAAATTAAATAATATCATGGATAATAATAAATGAATTCTTAATAAAAGAAATTATTAATATTAGATGTCGTGATCTCATATATCAGGATATCTTTATCATTAAATCCATACTGTAATAGAGTTTAATTGATGGGTTGTTATATACCAAAACACATTTAATTTTGCTAACTAATTTTTCTCATGAGACCTTTCAATATATTGAGGGGTTATCTACAATTGTTCCCCACCTTACATTGCATTTCAATAGAGGCCATGAGTAAAAAGATGTTCCAAAAATTCAATGTAACATCATATCGTTGATGATAAAAAAAATCTTCCATCCCCTTGAATAATGCTTCTATTTAAAAGAAAATCTCTAATATTAATATTATATATTTCCTAGGGGTGGTTGTAACGACATCAGACAAACTCATCTGGAATTTATAGGATTCATTAAATCCACTTCATCTGATGGTTGATTCAAATGATCACCATTTGAATAGAGTAATGGTTCCATCTAGTAGAATGATTTAAGTTCATTTGGAAAAATATATATGTCTCATATGATAGGTTTTTAAAAAATATTTTCTATAGATCTTGTTTTCCTCCATCCGATAAGTTTCTCTTGTATACTTTATATAACGTCATCTAGTGGGAAATTATTATACTTCAACTTATAAACATTGTAGACCTCCAATTATATCTAATTTAATATATTTTAACTGGTTTGGTTTATCTATAATATTGTAGTTAGTGTTTTCTATTTTGGTTCTTCAAAAAGACATAAGAAAAGTTCTCTCCGATTTATAAACTATTATAGGTCTGGTAAAAATATATGTTTTCTATGAAAACATTCTAAATACACGGGAAGTATAAATTTAGTAAAATTATGTATCTACATAAGTGTGTTATGATTTTAAAAATTAATTTTTGAATATATTGAATGTAAACATTTGACTCCATAATCTGCTCATTTTTGAAATAAAAAAAAATACTAGGGAGAAAAACTCAAGTCAAATTACTTTGAAAAAAACTTACTCCCCTATATTAAATATCTAATTAATTTACCTTTTTTAATTATTTCTAAATTTATCCCCTTATTTTATTTCTCTCCATTTCTTGAAAGCATTTGTCTAAAAGTTTTTTTTGAGGTTATGTTTTCTCAATATATTTTTCTCGTAGTAATTTTCAAAAAAAATATAAAGTGGTAGAAAGTGTAGCTAAAATTTTACAGAAGAAACATTTCTACAAAATTTTGTTAAAAAAATATGAATAAAAACCCATCCCTATTTTATATGAAAAATGTATCCATCCAAAAAAAATTAGAAAGAATCCATCCAAAAAATATAGAGTAATATACATTAAAAACATTTAAAAAATGTATATTCTTATTTACAAGAAATTTCAAGAGTTTAAGAAATTAGAATAAATATTTATTTAAAAACTAATTCACAAGAACTTTTAGATTATTGACATCATATGTATAATTTTCTAATTCAGAAACTACTAATTTAATCTCATTTATATCTTCTTAAAAAACATGAAACATTCTATTCTCACTTTTAAACATTAGAAATTATTTTTTGATATCCTGAATATATTTTCATTTCAGTAAAGTATCATCATCTATATTCATTTCCAAGGGTTCAAGATTGTATATTTCCCTATTTATTTCATTTACGTAATTCTCAAATATCTTAAAATCTTTGAATCAAATTTTTATATATTTTTTATTCCTTTAATTTTAAAATCCAAAATCATTATATCACCCTTGGTATAGTTTATCCATATAAAAAAAATTTACCACCTAAAATATTCATTAATTTTCCTCAAAAATTATTGAACTCAACTTCGTTTTTAATTAAAATTTCCCAAAGTTGTTTCAAAGAATACAAATTTTCCATAAACATTATCTTCCCTTGTATTTACTTGAATCATGAATGAATATAAAGAAAATAATGAAGACCATATTTGAGCTTGTTAATAACTTTATTGAAATAATTCTACCTCATTTATATTCTCTAATTACTAGTGTTGGGGGAAGGAAAAGTTGATTTAGATGAGGCTTCTAGTATAGATGATTTTGGAGGCTTTTAAGAACACGAAAATTCCTTATTTTAAATATATTCTTCTTCAAAAACTTCAACTACTTGAACTCATTTATAGGACTCAGGTCTGTGTAAAACCTTAGTTTGTGAATTTTTATATTATTATTCTAAATTTTCATCTCTATCCAAAATTTCTAGATATTTATTCTTCTAATACTTAGTTTATAGATAATTAGAACACATGGTTTCACTCTCTTCAAAGTCCATACATTCCTCTAACTCTTATTCATGTTGTTCTTCACTTCTAGACTTACCTATTATAGATTTTTTAATAACATTGAAAACAGAAGTTATAAAATTTTCATACTAAGATATTTCAATTATAACTACATTTTATTTTTCCTTTTCAGTAGAAATATGATGTTCTGAAGGTTGACCCAGTACTCTTTCAAATAGAATGTACTGATGAATTTATGGTTGTACAAATAATAGAGGATAAATGAAAAATAATTTTACTTATGTGTTGTAGAATCCCGACCCCAGATATCCTGGAGCCAATGTCTGCTACTATTAATTTGGCATGATTACAAGGAATCAAATCTTGAAGGAAAAATAATTTAGTATTCTTGGTAAACAAGATACATATATATGAGAAAAGAATATATTAATTACAACATATATATTTTTCATTCAAAATAAATAAATTCTAGGATAACTCTAATCGATGTATAAAATCTAAGAATATCATTCATAATTCACTTATTGGATTCTAGGGGAAATAAAGATAATAAGGGTGAGATCAAATTCTCTATAAGGGTAAAATATAGCGTAAAAAATAAAGAAGTAGTGATAATATTCAATATGGCATGGTAAATATATGAACAGACATACCACGTAATCAATAAACTGAATGAATTTCTATAAACAATATGGATGGTTAATAAATGGAAACACATGAAAGTCACTAACTATATGAGGAAAAATAAATTTGAAAAGGTAAGAAACCAAAACACATAATATCTAAAGAAAGGGAAATTATATTTATCAATAAATATGTCAATGAAGAATCTCATGGATAAATAATATTGAGAATTAATGTGAAGGAAATAGTTAATTATTGGACTCCATTATCCTAGTTATATAGTACCTTTACTTTTAAGACCATTCACAAGACTGTTTACAAAATATCATATAAAAACCCATCTAAAGTTGTTAGAAAAATTAATCATCTAATGAAACTGTTGATGCATCACGGTGATATCTATAATCAGGTCCCACCCATGTTATACAAATCCAAAACATTCCTTATATATCGAATAATTGATTTAACAATGTTCCTTATCAAATAAAAATATTGAATAAACAATACGAATTTATCGATTTTCACCAAATAATTATATAAATGTCAAATTAGACACCTTATGTAAAATGGTATATAGTTTAGGTAGTAGTAATATTCATAATAAATTATATTGATAATTAGGTCAAATTAAATGATCATAGGATATTAAATATTTCAATGGTACAAAATAAATCAAGGAAGTAAAGGTGAATACTATCCTTGCAGAAATTATTCATAATCCATCCGTACAAAGATTAAGGATTATATCAATACAGCATAACCCAAGTTGAGTAAAATAAAGGGGTTTTTCATTGATGAAAGGATATATTATAAAAATATTTTTTAAAACATTCTTGATGAAAATAACCTTTTGTTTTGAAAACCCATTTGAAAATATTTTTTTTGAAATCCCTTTTTAAAATGATCTTCTTTAAAAATAATCATTTTAAACACTGTAGTGAATATTTAAAGAAATTATGGTGGTTATGTTCATAAATTTTGTATGAGGTAAAAAATAAACATTCCTTTTGTAAGGTAAAAAGGGTTAGAAAAATTTCATGTTTGGAAAGTGAAAAGAAGATTCCTTTTAAAACATTGGTAAAAGGAAAAAAGGATTAAAAAAATTTGGTAAATTATTTAAAAAAATTAAAATAATTTAATAAAATATGGTTTTTAATATAAAACAGGCTCTCCAACTAAAGATATAAATGAATACGGGTTTTCATATTAAAAATTTAAAACACTTTGTGTACAAAAGTTTGGGAAAATGGTAATAATACTTGAAAACATCATTAATTACAAGATTATAGGAAAATGAAATGATTTATTTAACAATGTTAATATAATTTACTTGAATGGTAATACTATTAAAATATCAATAAATTTATTTTTGAGGAAAATAATCTTTAAACATTACAAATTATCCCACCCCACTTTGAAAATTTTTAAATCATAAACCTCATTAAGGAATAATATTAACTGAAATCCATAAATTCCATGAAGATAAATGAATTAATGATATAATATATAAAAACGGGTATTAGAAACACCAAATAAAATATTTAATTGGTGAACATGACATTTATCTCACAAATATAAAAAGTGAGATGAGAATCACTTACCTTGAGTTTTCTTTGGGGTGAACATCCTTTAACATCCTACATAATAAACATATGTTAATTTAATATTTTATTGATAATAATTCTTGGGTTTTTCAATAATTTTAATTCACTTATAACTATTTTTTATAAAACTACTGAATCAATTAACTTTTTTCCTTGTGTTTTGACTAAATTTATTTTATGTATAACGAAGGACTTTGTTAGGTAAACTATGGTCAAAGGGGTCATTATATATCATTTCTAGAATAATAATTGTGGAAAATTTATAATATTTATACATCAATTATAACCTTAATATCAATAATTAAATACGGTTTTGAAAAATTAACCAATGTTTCTATCATGGAAATGACCGGTCATACCTACTCATGATTAACATTTTCATTTTCCAATAATCATTACGGAAAGAAGGAAAATAACATAATAACTTTTCATAATTATAATTATATCCCAAATAAAATTTTATTTAATCAAATATACTTATATATATAATTCTTTTTATTTTAAAGGAATCACTTCATGTCGAGGATGTGGTAGTCCACACGTCCACGAATGACGTTATCACTTTTTAAGTGTCTGAAAGGGTAATAAAAACATATATATATATATATAGTATATTTATAAAAAGATAATTATGTCATGAATATAATATAGTTGTTTTTTATGTCACATATTGTTTATTAAAACCATCAATTATACATTCCATGAATAGTGTGAATGAATCACATCACTTTGAGGGGCGGTAGTCCACACTTCCTCAAACGATGTTATCGTATTAACGTAAAATGTGAAGTATTAAAGATATGTGTAATAAAAGGATTACATAATTATAAATACATAATAAATATCATATATATATATTTCATATTATATATAAACATATTTCCTAATATAGTGGCCACCATGAGGGGTGGTAAGGGAAAAATGAACAATCATTGTTTCATGAGGTAATAGTTCACCGTACATTGAAATAGTATGTTCGTTACCCATTAGATAGAGGTGTGTGTAAGTGTAGGTAGAAACCATAGCATAAAAAATCTATTTATATTTAAAATACTTGTGTTTTATACAATAATTTAACAATAATAGATGTGGGGTTAGATAAAGGAAATAATACAAAAAAATCATAAGGGAGGAAATTACCTCTTAATCGGGTAACTACTTTTTTGTTTGTTCCAAAAGGCATCCTTGGAATCCCTTCTAAAAAATGTAAGATTAAAGTTTTAGGGGAGGTATTTTTGGAATCTATTTGGGTAGATCATGTATGAAAATAAGTGGTTTAAGAGGTCTGAAGAATGGGGAGAGGCGGTATCCTTTTATAGGGAAAGAAAACGACTCACTTAGAATTTGTGGAAACAAGTTGTTTGTACATATGTTATTACCTAAAAAGTTCATAACCAACAAAAAAACTCAATAATGGATATCTAATGGTCTATTTATGTCATTAAATGGGTGTTGGACAAGGGGCTAGTTGATTTGGGCCCCTAAGTTCAAGTTCTATTCATTTATTAAGTTTAATTTTACCTTAATAAATGTACATAATTTTAATTATATTCACAAATATTTCTAGTCAATAAAGTTTTTATTATTATAAAATATAAATTATAATTATTTCAAATATGTAATCATGTTTTAAAAACACCAATCATACAAGTGGTAGAAATTAATATAAATTGAAACCCACAAACCTGATGACAATGCAAGTATTTAAGGTAAAAACAACCAAAAGCTTTCAATGTTTTAATAATAAATTACAAATTGAAACTGATTCTATTTACCTAAATTAGATTAATTAATAAAAATATTATCTAATTAAACATTTAAACTGATTAAAATTATAATTTATCCTTATAAATAAATTACATGAAATGGTAATTTTGAACTGTATTTCTATATTTTAAACTGTTCATTAAGAACTGAAAAGTTTCAGAAAAATATCTAAAATTCACTGTAACATTATTATTATGTTTATATTTAAAATATGAAGTTTATTAATACTTATTAAATAAATTAAAATTTCCAAAATCCATTTTAAAATTGGTTGTCCATTAAAAGGCGGTAAAATTGCCATTATAAAAATATAGGTTTTATGTGTAAAATAGGGTATGTTCTTCTCTTATGAATATCAAACATAATGGATGAACACCAAAAAAGTTTTATTGAATATATAACATGTATATTTCAATAAAATAATTCACTAATTTTAATTAAATATGTTCATTAACACAAAACTCCTTTGGATGCATAAAAATATTAATATATCGTTTTATATCCAATTGGTTCATATTTTTATTCCTCATGAATTGGAAACCCATTAATTAATTTTATATTTATATAAACCATAAAAATTTATAAGATAGTTAATACTATTCATAACCACAAATATAATTTCTAGGTTATATCATATTATATTAAATGAGAATATTTTAAAATATAATATTCTTTAGTGAAACTTGGTCTTGTGTATAACGCAAGCTATCGAGGAAGGTCTCTCTTGAGTGTAACACATGCTATATAGGAAGGTCTATATTGTGTGTAACAAAAACTAACTTGATATTTCATTTATTCAAATATATAGAATCTATTTTAAATTTTAAATATATTTTAAAGTATTCAGATATTATATTATGATACGTGTTTGGTGTCACGTGTCATACATGCTATCGAATACAAGGTCCATTAGGTTTTCAGGGAATCACATTCTACCCCACTTATTTAACTTGTGTCCTCTTAATTTAATCTCGATCATGGTGATATATTTTTTGTTGTTTTCTATGTTGAAATCCCACATCGTGAGAAGGGTTCACAATTAAACCCCAAGAAAAGAGAGAATATTATGTAAAAAAGACAAATGGGTTACCATGAAACTCGGTCTCTAAGTAGGAGGACATCAGTGGAATATACAGATACATACATGGGGGAAAATCATAAATATTTATAGTAATTGAATGAGTTCATCAATCACAAACAATTGAATGGTGAATAGAAATTTGAGGGGGCCAAGTCCATGAATCTGTGAGGATTTAGTAGACCATCGGTTTGATGGAAATTATGGTATTAGGACAACATTTTATTTCAAAGTCATTTTCCTAATGTTGGGTAATTCTTTTACTAACCTTGAATATATGGTAATATTCGTAGCAGATAGCTTTAAATTTCATATGAACAATCTTAACATTTTGTTGTGCTTCAATCAAATTATATGGCATCCCTTTACTCCTAGAAATTAATTACCAAATATGATTTCTTTCTGAAGCACTAAAATATAATTTTAAAGGATCATAAGGCATATAAAATAGTGACAAGTCTAACTATTTGTCTTTAACTAGCTTCCAAAACCAATATGGTTAATATATTAATCTCTAAACCACAAAACTGATAATATTGTTTCATCATTAACATTTATTCATCAAATTTTTTAAATAAAAACAATGAAAAATTAACTAGGACATTACATAGGTTAGTAGTTGTCTTGAAACCTTATTTATCCTCTAGTACCAGATTCATTACCCATGGCCTTGCCATATTTTATCAGTTTCCAGCCAGATTACAGGTTTTCCTTTTCTAAAACCATATTTATATAATTTTCAAAATAACTATGATGGACATCCTGGAAATTAGCTTAATTAGTAAATAGAATTTTAACTAAGTTTTTTAATACAACCCTAATACATAAATACTTCATCTTATTATTTTCACATAGATCATTCATTGGTCTAGAGTTTAACCATAATATCATTAGTTGGATTTCTAAATCATAACACCATATATTCAATCTAAAATACCGTAGGTTTAACCTTGGTAATTCATTGTCATTATATATTCAAATCTTTTATAATGGTTTGTAAATAGAATAGGGATTATCCTATAAAATCCCCTAGTAGTGTCAAAACAAGTGCACATTAAGGCCCATTTTCATGTACCATGTTACCCTGAGTCAGGATCGGAACACCTTGTTGGAGTTATTACTCATAGGTACACCTATTCTAGAACCACATCCACTTATAGTTTCCGGATAGGGATGTATTCCTAGAAAACCCACATAATATCTATATAACTGAAATTCTATGATGTTCCTATATACTTCTCCTCAATTTCTTCGATATGGTTATGTTATATATCCTATTTTTTCCTAAATATAGTTCCCATTGATTCTACTAAACATCCTCTAAATACCAACTGTAGTGACATAAACCCATATAGAAGGGATCCATTGTACACTACTATTACACTAGCTTGATTACATAGAATCAAATCTCGAATGAATGAGTCTTTATTCATCTTGGTAAAATAGATACATACATGAGAAAAGAATACACTAATTACAACATTTATTTATTTATTTCTAAATAAATAACTTCAAGGACAACTCTAATCCATCTAATAAATCTATACTTATCTTTTATAGTACACCTCTTGGATGCATGGGGAGAGAAATATAATAAGGGTCAGCTTTAATGCCTAGTAAGGGTGAAATGTAGAGGAATAAATAAATAATAAATTTGAATACTCAATATTGATTGGTATATAAATTAAATCACATGCCACATAATCAATAAACTGAATGGAAGTACCTAAACAATACAGAAAGGTACTAAATTGAAACACATTTTATTCGATAAAAACGATAAGTCAAAATAAATATGGTAAGGTAAGAAACTAAAACACATTCCATCTAAATAAATGAAAATTAAATGTATACATAGATATTTTGATGAAAAATATCATTGATGAATAATAATTTAATCTAATATGAGGGAAATTCATAATTATTTTAAACCAATTTTCTTAGGTATATGGTACCTTTACCATCAAGACCATTCACAAGATTATTTACAAAATATTACGTAAAAATTTATCTAAGGTGTCTATCCAAATTACTTGTCTCGGGAGAATACCAATGCATCAAGGGGATATCTATAACTGAGTCCCACCTATGTCTTACCAGTCCATAAAAATACTCATATATCGAATACTAAATTAAACAATGTGCCTTATCAAATATCTTTATTTAATAATGAATACAAAATTATCAATAATTCCCTAAATGAACCAAAAAACTGTCAAATTATACAATGTATGTAAAATGGTATACAGTTTATGAAATAGTAATATCTAGAAAAATTGATATGGATAATTATGGAAAATAAAATGATAATATTAGATTGAATATTTCAATGTTACAAAAAAATCAAAAAAAATTGAATGTGAATACAGTCCTTGTCCAAATTAATCATAAACTATCCATAAGAAGGATAATGATCGTATCAATACAACATACCCCAAGTGGAGTAAAATAATTGGATTTTTTCATTGATGAATGGAAAAATTATAAAAATATCTTTTAAAAACATTCTTGATGAAAATATCCTTTTGTTTTGAAAATGATTTGAAAATAATTTTGTTTTTAGAATAAAATTTTAAAAGGATTTTCATTATAAATAAAGATTTTAAACTTTCTAGGGAAACCCCATAGAAATAACGACAGATAAATTTTTACATGTCATATGAGGTAAAATGAAATATTCCACTGTATGGTGAAACGGGTTATAAATATTCCTTGTCACAAAATAGACAATAAGAATCCATTTAAATCATTGGTAAAAGAAAAAAAGGAAAAAAACATTTTACCAAATATTTTTAAAAAAAATTAAATTTTATTAATGAAACACGGTTTTTAGAAGAAAACATGTTCTCCAACTAGAGAGACAAATGAAGTCAGGTTTTCTTATAAACATTTTTGAAGCACTTTAAGTTCCAAATAGTGGAAAATTGTAATAATAAATTAAAAGGTCATGAATTACTAGAGGAAATTAAAATGAAATTGTTTATTGAACAATATTAACATAATTTCCTTGAATAGAAATACCATTTAAATATCATTAATGTTTTTTTGGGTAAAATAATCTTTAAACGTTCCAAAGTATCCCATACCACATTGAAACATTTTAAATCATAAACATAATGAAGGTATAATATTAAATTAATCCTTAATTACAATTAATATAAAGGATTCATGACATAATATATAAAAATGGGATGTACATACACCACACAAAATATGTACTTTGTGAACATGACATTTATCTCCCAGAAGTAAAGAGTGAGATGAGAATCCCTTAGCTTGAGTTTCATTTTGGGTGAACATCAATTAAATACCTATATAATAAACATATGTTAATTTATTAATTTATTTATAACATTTTTCATGTTGATAATTAATTTTATTTCACTTATTATCGTGTTTTATACAACTACTTAAACAATTATTTTTATGTCGAGTGTTTTGACCAAATTTATTTTACATGTCAAAAACGAATTTTTGAGGTCAACTATGGTGAATGGGACCATTATATAACATTTAAAGAATGATAATAATGAAATAATTATCATATTTAAACATCAGTTATTTTTTTATTAATCATTAAATATATTTATGAAAAATGAACCAACATTACAATCATGGATACTATAGGCCATATGTACGCATGAGTAACATTCTCATTTTTCAATGATCATTATAGAAAGAAGGTAAGTAACACCATAAAAATACAGAATAATAATTATATCCTAAATAACACTTTATTTAATCATATATACTTATATATATATAATTATTGTGATATGAATGGAATCACATCCTTTCGAGGAGGCACTAGTCCTCACATCCCTGAACGATGTTATCACTTTTTATGTGTGTAGAAGGGTAATAAAGAAAATGATATATATATATATATATACTATATTTAAAGAAAGGTAATTATGTCATGAATATAATATATATGTTTTTATGTCACATATCTTTATTTAAAACCATGCTTTTTACGTTCCATGTTTAGTGTGAATGGATCACATCGCTTTGGGGGCGGTAGACCACACATCCTCAAATGATGTTGTCGTATCAACGCAAAATAGAAAGTATTAAAGGTATGTATAGTAAAAGTATTAAATAAGTGTAATAAAAATAATAGAAAAATAATAGAAAACATAGAATAAAAACATTTTATTATATTGATGGCACTTATTTGTTATAAAATAATAGAAAAATAATAGATTATAGATTGTAGAACAGAAATAAAACTTAAAAGCTTGAGAGAATATGTTACATCTTAATCATGTAACTACTTTTGGATTGTACAAAAAGTCTTTCTTAGAAGGATTTATGACCAAAGGGAGGATTCCAGGTCTAGGTGAGGGATGTTTTTAATATATTTGGTTAGATATTGTCCAAGCCTATGTGAGTTGAGAGGTGGGAGCAATAGGGAGTGGTTGTGGCCTTTTATGGAGAACGAAAAGGACTCACTTGGAATTTTTGGAAACAAGTTAGGGGTACAAATGTTATTACAAAAAAATGTAATAAAAAACGAAAAAAAAATCAATATTTGACGTTTAATGGACGGATTATTTCATAAAATGGATGTTGGAAAAGTGTCCAGATCATTTGGGCCCCAAAGTTAAAGGTTTAGTCCTTTATTAAGCATAATTTCACCATAATAATTGTAATTAATTTTAATTACTTTCACTAATATTTTTGGTAATAAAAAAGGTTGTTGTTACTTGGTTTTCTAAATTATTATGATTACAAATATGGAATCCATTTTCCCAAATTGCAATAACATAAGTGGATGAAAATAATATAAAATTAATCCCGCAGACAGGATGATAATGCGGGTTTTCAAGGAAAAACTGTCCAAAAGCTTGCTTTGTAATAATAGTCAATTTCAAAGTGAAATTAATTATATTAACCTAAATTGTATTAATTTATAAAAATATTATCTAATTATACTTCAAAACAAACCAAAAGTGAAATTTAACCTTATAAATAAACTATACGAAAAGGTAGTTTTGAACTAAAATTCTTGTATTTTTAACTATTCATTAAAAAAGTAACTGTTTGAGAAAAATATCAAAAAATAATAACCTAATTATTATCTTTATATTTCAAATATGATGTTTATTATTACATATTAAATAAATTAATGTGTCAAAATTATTATTTAAATTGGGTTCGCCATTAAAAGTCAGTAAAATTTCATTTATAATAATACAGGTTTTTATGTATATAATAGTGTTTGTTCTTCTCTTATGCATGTCAAACTTAATGGATGAATATATGAAAAATATTTTATTGAATATATAACATATATATTTCATTAAAATAATTCACTAATTTTAATTAATTATTTTTATTATGTAAAAACTCTTATGGAAGCATAAAAATAATAATATTTATTTTTATATCCAATTGTTTCTTATTTTAATTTCTCATTAATTGATATCCCATTAACTCATTTTATATTTATATAAACCATAAATTTTAATATGTTAGTTAATAATATTTATAAATTCTAATATAATCGCTATGTTATATCATAATATTTTAAATAATAATATTTTAAAATATAATTTCATTTTGTGAAATTTGGTCTTACGTATAACACTAGATATTGAAGAACGGTGCTCCTGCGTGTACTGAAATCCATCGAGGATGGTCTCTATTGCGTGTAATTAATGCTAAATCGATGTCTCATGCATTAAAATATATATAATTTATTTTAAATATTAAATATTTTATAAAGTATCTGGATATTATATTACCTTGTGTGCTTGGTGTTACGTGTCATTCACGTTATTGAATATAAGGTTCTTTATATTTATGTGGTGTTGCATATATCCACTTAAAAACTTCCATACAATTATTCAACACCCTTTATAAAACTTTTATCCACCATTTCTTGTTTGGATATTCACATCTATTACTTATTATTTTTATATTTTGGATGATTCTTATCGGTTTTCTCTTTATGTGAAAAGGCCTTAGCCTTATCCAAACCAAAACTCAGATTATTATGTTTTTTCTCTTCTTTATTCTTAAAATTAATATATAAAATCCTCAACAAAAAAATTTCACTTTATTCTTCAGAAAAATAGGGGAAATAACTCCAAATATTATCTATTCTAACACCTTTTCTTTTAAGTTATCGGTTTTTACATTAAACTCATCTTTTTCCAAATTATCAATGAACTTGTTAGGTGAGGTAAATCCACATGTCATGTCTTCTTAATAGTCTCCTCCTGAAAAAATTAAGACTTCTCCCTTATCAATGTTTTTCTTAATATTTTGATCATAAATGGAGTTTACAAAAAGTATATTTACGAACCCTTGAAATAAAATAATATGCAACTTATTTGTTCCATTTAAATCATATATAAAAAACTCAAATTTCAAAAGATTAAACATTCTCATATCATACAATATATTCAAAACATACAAATCTTGTAATTTTAGGGTATACCTATAACATTTCCTTTGTATAAGGAAGTTATGTATCCAAATAACTATTATTCTTACACTTAGAGATAGATTGTTAAATTTTATCACTTCTTCATAAGAAGTAAACAGAGAATTTTAAGCCTTGGATTTTTCAAAACATTCCAACTTCATAGGTAAATTTTTGGTAACAAGATTTTATTCTCACTCAAAAGGAATTATGACCAACTTGGCCTTTTAATAGAAATTTACTTTATAAAATTCTCTAAAAATATATAAATTAAGAACTGTAAAACATTCTTATTCAATGAATTCATCAGAGTAATAAAAATATTTTACTATTTATTTATATTGGAGTTCAAAATATTCTTTTTCAGCACACATTATTTACCAATCTTAAAAAATGATATAATTTAGAAGAGAGTCATACATTTCACACCAATATCATTCAATTAACCTTTCCTTCATAAGAAATATAGTTTCTAAATCACTTGTTGAGTAATTTTAGTTTAATTAATGAATATTTAGAAATTTGATGAACTAGAAAACCAATAGAAAGAAAAATAAAAATACTAGCCAGTGTTGTTGACAGAATGAAGTGGTTAATAAAAAAGTGGTGATCCACACCCCATTATATTATCTTGAAAATAGATATGTTTCAGATTCTCTAAAATCCTATGGCTGAGATTAAAACCCATTTTTATAATAATGGATTATAACTTTCTTGAAATATGAAATAGGTTCCAAAAAATCTTGAAGTTTTTTTAAAGACAATTAGAAGAATTTTATCGGATGAATATTTCTCTAAACAAAATTATGAGTTTGTAATTTTTTTAAGAAATTTATACTATTAAAATAATTATCAAGATCATAAACACATTATAATAATTGATTGATAAATAAAATAGAAGATTTAGAAATTACATATTAGAGAAAAATTTAAAATTTCTTTAAAAAATTTTTTATGATGATTATAACTTATTTATTTTATAAATTAATACTTGGTCTAGTAGTTTTAAGAAATTTTAGTCCAAAAAACATTTAAAAAAAGAAACATTGAAAATTTTAAATAATAATAATAATTTTAAAACAGAGAAAAAATTTATCTACCTTTTGTAAGGAGTTTTTTACTATAAGGAGATGGTTTAAACAAGATTTATATTTGAACGGTGCTTTTATTTTGACCATTCCCAGAATCATTTTAATATAATAAAATATATCTAAATTGAGTGGTATTTTAAAAATATAAACAAATTGTTGTTATATTATAATCATTCGTAAAAGTATGTCTTGCTTATTTGTGGCTGCAAAAGAAATTATGTCATATAACTATATTTTTAGCTCTTGATTGATGTGGTTGGTTTTAATTTAATCTATATAATTTTTGTTATTACTCAAAAATAAGATTTTTATAAAAAATCATGCCGAAATTAGTGAGTATGTGTTCTTTCCAAAACACATGAGCACATCAAAATCTATCTAACACATATTTATATTTAGTAGTGGTAGGTGCTAAATAATTTTTTTGCTTTTAAGATCAATAAACTAATGACACTCCAAAGATATTAAAATATCTAGATGAGGTTTTACTATCAATTTTACATCAAGAAAAATATGAAACTGAAAAACTTTTTAAACGAAGTTATTTTCTAGAAGTATAAAATATACCAAGATACATAGTTCCCATATGGTAATCGAACATTTATTTTATATATTTAAGAAGGGTTTATTTTGAATTTTTTTATATCTTTTAAATTATATACAAACATTAAATCTAGTCGACTAGATGTGATATATTGTAAACTAATAATAATTACTTTAATTTTTTCAATCAACTAGTTTTTTAGACTCATTTAAATCAATAGTTTTTTTGCTCTAGGTATAAGTATGAGTACTCATATTATTTCCAAAAAGAAATTTTTTAATTACATATTTTATATACATTTGTGGATATATAAAAAAATTCCTTTGGGTTCTTGAAAATTTTGAAAACCATGTAAAAGGTTTAGTTCACAAATCATGCTCATCTGAAACCCAGACTTCGTAGTATCCATAATATATTAGTTAAGATATTTCTATGTTGATCCAAATATAATTCCACCAACATAAATTTCAAAAATATTTTTATCTTTGAATTTTTTTTAATAAAAAAGTGTTTTATTTTTATCTCCCTTAAAAATGGTTTTTAACAAAAAATTTATTAATTTTCTATTACAGACGCAATGGTCTTGTTTGAGTACCTTAAGTGCCTTAGTATGTATAAAAACATGATAAATAGGTTTTTTTAAACCAAGGGTTTATTATATATAAACATCATCTTATACATATCCATTAAGTAAAGGACACTTTACAACCATTTGAAAAAGAGTTAAATTTAGAAATGCTTCATGTGCTAGAAGTAAGTGAATAACTTCAAGTTTAGCTACTGAAGAAATTTTTTTCTTATTCTATGCCTTTATGTTGATTATAAAAATTTATAACAAGTATGTCATTATTTGGAACTATAAATAATTTTTTTCGCATTTATTTTGGAAACCAATTTTACACCAATTACAAAACAAATCATTTGAACATTCAGCTAAAGTCCAAACTTGATTCCATTCAATGTCATTGAGTTCATATTATATTTATATTATTCAATATTCTTCACCTAACACCTCATCATGAGTCTTTGGTTCTAATAGTGATAAAAATTGACAATGTTCACATTTTTTATTAAAGAAATTCTAGTTTTAACTGGTCCTCCCACGCCACAAATGATATTATAACTACGATTATTCATAAGGAATATTTAATTTAATAGGTTTGTAAAATTTTCTTCTTCAAAAACATGATGAATTTATACTTAAGGTAAAACATAATAAATTTTTTATTTGGTTATTCTCCCGTAATAATAATTTTATAACTTGGTTTTATTTATCTTTTGAAGACCTCTATTTCTTCTTTCAACAAAACCATTCGGCCGAGGTGTTATAGATTCTGAAAAGTTATGTATTGTACAATTTTTACTACAGAAAGTATAAAATTCAGAATTTACAAATTCTCCACCATGAACACTATTAATAGTAAATAAAGTTATATTTTCATCATTTTTAACACGGGCTACACTATGTTTTCAATAGAAACAAACTTATGAATTTTTATCCCAAATATTGTCACATGTGTATCTTGTGTATTAATCAACTAAAACATATACATAGAATTTTCCCAAATATTTTAGTTTTTGTTGGAGAAAATAAATCCATGTACACTAAATATAAATTATCACATTTTGAATTTTCACTAATAGATTTTAAACCTTACTTATATTTCATTACAAATGAAAAATGATCACAAAATTTATAAAAATTAAACCAAAGCTCTAGTACATCTTTGACCAGTCCTTTCATAGGATGTTTGGCTAATTTTATAACATTAAAGTGTCCTAGTATTCTATGAAACAACAAAAATTCATCTTCATTTACACTAATTAAAGTTATATCTTGTCTTCTTAAGCCTTCTATGTATAGTGTGTATACATTCTCATAGCTATCGGTTGGAATAATGAATTTACCTATTGAACATTGAACAATACATTAATGATTCCCTAAGATCCCATGTTATCCTTCATCACATTATTATCTTATACCATTAAGGATGTTCTTAAGTCCTATATAAGATAAAACATTTGAAATAAAATGTATTCCAGAAGAATAATATTAAATATACCATATCCTTCTCCTTGATAATTATCACCAAAATTGAATTTTCCACATTTCACCTTAATAATATTCTAAAATAATTTCTTATTTAGATTCATATGATGAGAAAAACAACTATAAATATACCAAATATTATTACTTTTTGAACTTCTGTTATCTTCCAAAAAAATAAAATGATATATTTTTCTATCCCAGACTTTCTTTGGTCTAGTATTGTTATTAGATAAAACCTTATGAATCCACATCTATCTATATTTTCTCTATTTTATAACCATAAATTCATTATAAAGATACACTATATTAAAACAAAAATATTTAACTTAGTTTCAACAACACTTAATATTAGAATTCCCACCACACTTATATTTTGTACAAAAAATACCACAACCCAGGATTTTTATACATAATTTTTACATTTTTTTAAGATGATTATTTGATACATTTCACAAATAAACACATGAGGTCCATAAATGATAATTGTATTTAGAGAGTATATACACAATATTTTTATTTAGTGAAAGATATTTTATATCTCTCTTGAAGATCCTCCCAATTATTACACTACATAGATATACCCTACTTAAAACATTATTCATAACCTGTGGAAAGGAATCATAAGAAATTGTGATCATGGATGCTCAGTATGGGTAAACATCGGACATATTAATCAATGATCATAATAAGGAATAAGATAATAATCAGGGTATGATATCATAAACATAACTTAAAATGTTCATATCTATTCTACAAAAGATCATAAACATGAGTCATGGAATAAAATATTTTCATTTCCAAGTCATGCAAAATAAGAGTGTGAAATATTAATAAATTAATAATGAACCATATTTTCAGGTCCTATAATTGTTGAACCATCTGAATTATTGAAACCAAATCATATGTTAAGGTTAACTATCAAGACTATTAAATCATAGTGGATCCAGAATCCCTTCATACATCCCAAAATAGAATGGATCATGCATCATCACTATTTTCCCATAGTGGATCATACACATTGACTTTTTCCCACAATTTATTAACCACATCATCCTATTTTACAAATAAGATAAAGACATAAGTTTATTTCCCAAAATTATCTCATGAGATATAAATATTTACCCAATAAATTGGATGTAGATATAAGTCCTAACCACTACATAATTGATAAATTTTTATTCAGTAATATCCTAAAACATTTATCATATAATAACACATGTAAAGGAAGTGGGTTTCATAAACATTTCATCATAGTATACATGTGGGAAAAATTATTTTCATATTCACATCTTTATCATAATATTAAATATAAACCATATAGTGAAATAATAAGGATGGTACCATTGGATCATATCCCCAATAAAACATAAGCAACAGAAAATGGACTTCTTTTATTGATGAATTGAAATTATATATAAATATCACTAAAATGTTCTTCAGGAAAATAACATTTTCAACTTTAAATAAATTCATTAAAAAATAAAAAGTTCTCAGATATTAAAGAAAAAACTTTCATTGAAAATAACTTTTAATACTTGTAATGTATTATTCAAATAATTGAGTGGTCATGATTATGTAAAATTATATTCCTTCTGTACACATAAAAATAAAAATTCCTTTCATATTTTTTGAAAATTGTCAAAACTACGTCATTCAGAAAATGAAGTAAAGATTAATTTTAAAAAAAATTAAAAATTAAACATGGGAAAAAATTTCGTTAAAAAATTATTTGATAATATTAAAGTTTTAATTCAAAATATTTTTTGAAAACATGGACATGTAAGAAAAAATGATTTTCAACCAATCAAATAAAAGGAGTTCTTTATTCCTAAAAATATTTTTTTGTTATATTTAGTTCTTAAAGTTAATAAAATGAAGGGAAAATGTATTCTAAATAAATATCAAAATAATAAGTAAATAAATTTATTTATTTAGAGATGAAAGTCAATATTTCATCATCATAAACTTAATCATAAACAATCCTAACAAAAAATGACATTGTGACAGAAACTTTTTATCACTATAGTAACTTTTAAATCGTAATACCAATGAGATAAATAAAAATATATATATATGTAAATACCCATAAATTTAATAATTATTATCATAAAATAAATTAAATTTTTATATATACACCTCATAAAACAAACAAGTGGTGAATATGCCATATGTCTCATAAAGAAAAATATTAAATAAAAATACCTTACCACTAGTCTCTACTTTATTCAAACATGCTTGGTAATCCTATATTGTAAACATTTGTTTATTATTAATATATTATAGAACCGTACTCATATTTTTTGATACCACATATTATTTACTTATGATCTTTTATAACCCGTTTATTATGAATTCATTGTTAAAATCCCATTTCATGAAATAACTACATTGTTTTTCATTTATATTTTGGATTGGAATTTTCCATATTTTTACTCAGATAATGGTTTCATAATATATAGAATGTATACCATCATATATATTTCTTATATATTCGTTATCTATGTATTTATTTTAATACATAATACTTGGAGATAGAAAATGAATTACAATGTTCATAAAGAGCATAGGATATATGTATTCCTAAACAATGCTTCTATTTTCTTGAAGGATGGAAAGAATGAAATGAAAATATTAATTTAACATTAAAGGATTATTTTTATATCACATATATCATATATATTCATTAAATATATCATAATTATTATCCATGTCAAAGTTAAATGAAAAAATTATCACATGACTTCATGGAGGCAGTAATCCACATGTACGCACAAGAAATGTAATAATTTTCCAATATATTAGAAGGTAAGAATGTGGATGTGATATTATAATTTAAAAATAATAATTATATCATAAAAATACTAAAAATATGTTAAATCAATCATTATATACATCTGTGAAATGTGGTGATGGAATCAAAATTACATCGGTTCGTAAAGTGGTATTACACCATAAAAACGATCAATATATTCATTTAAAATTTTATGGAATAATAGATTGATATGTGTTATAGAATTAACATAATTAAATATATCAATATGGGAGAAAATAAATTTATTTTTTCTTCATATTTGGAATTGAAAGATATGGGCTAAGAAATAAAAAAAGATCGATTAAGAATGATACCTCTTCTTCAAGAAACCTCCTTTGGTTTTCACCAAAATTCTTCTTGGGATATCATCTTATCAAAACTAAGGACTCCATAAAATGTGGATGTAATTTAGGAATATATTTTATTCGGTATTTTATGAACCAAAAAAATTAAGTGTGAATAGGTTAGGGTAGGGGGATTCCTTTTTTATGTTGGTGAGATGACAGACTTGGAATTTTTGAAAACAAATGTATACCCATGTTTTAAATATGAATCAAGGATGAAAAATGGATATTTATAGTACATTAGATGATATAAAGTCAAAATATTTACATAAAATTTAAATATAATAAGTTTTTATGTTATTTTAACCTTTAACTTTTTGCTTTAACAACCCATTAAACAGTTTCTAACCTTAACTGTTGTAATTAAGTTTTACAATTTTTAATATTAAATATTACAGAATAATAAGTTTGCCTTAACCAATAATATTAATTATTATGGATCAAAATATGAAATTCATTTTAAAAAATTTAATTCATAGATGTTTTATAATTTAATTTAAAATTAATCTTATAGATGTGATGAAAAAGCAGTTTTCCAATGAAAACGGTTTCATAAGGGTAGAATCTTTTGATTTAAAATATCAATATGAAACTGACTTAGATTAAATAAATTGGATTAATAAATATATAATTTATAAAATTTTAATTTTAAAAAAAATATTAAAACAAAATGTATCTTATATAAGGTTCAAATGAAAAGAAACTTTTTAATAAAAAACATAATTTTTACAATTCATCAAAAAAATTATCTTTTTAGAAAATTAACAAAAATTCAAAAATAATTAATTTTTTGATGGAGATTTCAAAAATTAATTTAATTTTTTAAAATAAAATTTTAATAGTAAAAAAATTACTTTTACTATTTATTTATAGAATTTAATCAAAACATTTTTTGAGGAAAAGGTATTTTCATAACATATAAAAGATTACTGAAATTAAGAATTTTTTAACAATTTGTTTTCTTTATATAAATCAATTATAAATAATTTTAAAAAAATTTATTCTTATTCATACTTACATGTTTAATTACGTGGTTATAATGGTCATTTTTGACAAATAATGTTAATTGTATATCAATGTTTGTTAAAACTCGGTGTATCGTGTAACTCAATCTATTTAGGATATTAAATTTATTTGATATACATATAAATATATCATAAATATTTAGGTGTTAAATTCCACCCCACTAAAAATTAATTTCTCCCTCAAAATTTATCTCTCAATACAAACAAATGCGGATACTTCTACCTCATCAAATCCTCTAATTACCAGGTTGCTTCCTCAAGTTGGTGGTTTCACCATAGAACTTTAACCAGGTGGGTGGTATTTTTTTTAAATCACATTATCTCTATGATCTAGAATATCCATAGATTTGTCTTCATATGAATGGTCATGATACAGTGGTATTCCCTATGAGTCCAGTACATGAGAAACATCATGTATATTCTTCCTCAGGATAGATACATGGAACACATCGTGGAATTGAGAGAGGTTCAGTGGAAGTGAAAAGTGAAAAGAAACCATGACTATTAAATCAATAATTTCAAAAGATCCAGTATTACAAATTCTCATATTTCCTTTATTTTTAAATTTCATAATCTAATTCCATAGAGAATTTCATAGAAACAACTTCTCACCAACTTTGAATTCTATTTCACATCGATGATTGTCCTCATAACTTTTATGTCAACTTTTTACTTTCTTTATGTGTTGATGATTGGATATTACCTTCTCTATCATTTATTTAACTAGATCTAGTCCCAATATCTTTTCTTTTAAATCATCATCCATACACATTGGAGTTATACACACCTTTCCAAAGTGTGAATTATAAGGATCCATCTGAATGCTCGAGTAAATGCTATTATTGTAATATAAAATGACTAAAGGATGGTGTTTGTCCCAATATCCTTTTAAATATATAGAATATTATCTCAGAATATTTTCTAGGATTTAATGGTACTCTCAGGCTAAACCATCTATCTAAGGATGATATTTCATACAAAACCCCAACTCAGTATATAGTTTTTGTTGAAGACTTCTCTTAAACATTGAGGTTATCCTCATATCCTGATTAGATAAAATGGAATGTGGTACTTCATGAAATCTTACAACTTCCTTAATGTGTCTCTTGGAATTATTTTATAGAGAGAAATATTCTCTTATAGAAATTATGTTTGAATACTTTTTGAAGAGATCAAATGCAACCCATGTTGCATTTCTCCCTTTACTTATTTTGGCGAGTCTGATGACAAAATCTATGGAGATTTTTTCCTACTTACATTATAGAATGCTTAATGGTTGTAACATCACCTTAAACCTTTTTGTCCCATGCATAGATTGATTACATTCAAAGAAATAAGAAAAAAACTATACTATATCCCTCTTCATTACATACCACTATAAATACTTTTTTAAATCTCTAAAAATATTTGTTCTTTTAGCATTAATAGATAATAAAGAACAATGAGTTCCTATAACATCTCATTCTTTAAATAGGGTATGGATAGATCACATACTTAGTTCATAAAATTTATAATTCCATTATAATCATGAATAAATTTAGAAACATTTCAATCCTTCTTCTATAGCTCAACATCGTCCTTTTTCATCTCTTTATTATTCACTTTGATAGATGGTTAAACACTCATTTGAGAAAGATAGTATTTTTCCTCTTCCTATAATATTTTCAAATCCACCCTTTCAAAATATAGAATTGTTGGATCTTTTGTGATCCTCATCATGGTGTAGGCTATCATGATCCTTTTGAATCAATGCATTGGCCACCTTGTTCTCCTTCTCAGGGCGGTAATGTATTTAGAATACATAATCTTTAATCAGCTCTATACATCTTCTCTATCACATATTCAACTCCTTATATGTGAATATATACTTTAAAATTTTATATTCAATATATATATCACACCTCTCTCCATAAACATAATTCCCCATATCTTTAATAAAAAAATCACTGCATATTAGTATAAATTTTTAATTGGATAATTTTTCTCGTGGTAAATCTATCTTAACGATTCATAAGCTATCATTGTATAATTATTTAGGAGAATAAATAAAATACCTTCATGATTCTTCACTATATATTAAAAACTCTTCTCCACTATAGAGATATGTATGAATAGGTGCACTGAGAAGCCTTCTCTTTAACTCCTTGAAATTTTCATCAAAATCATCTATCCAAAGTAACTTTTATCTATTTTGGGTAAACTTAGTGAGTGGATTGGATAGTCGTGAGAAATTTTCGACAAATTAACAATAATATCCATCCAAAATAAAAAACTATGGGTCTTAATCATCGTGGTTCGTTTGGGACAATTTTTAATAGCCTCCATCATTGATGGATCCATCTATATACCCTCCCATGAGATTATAAGACCCAAAAATGATACCATTTAAAGATTAAAATCACGCTTTTTAAATATCTCATATAGTTTCTCCATCCTTAGGTACTTAAAAACAATTTTAAAGCAATCTTCATACTCATCCTAAAACTTTGAATAGATAATAATATCATCTATGAAGACTACCAAAAACTGAGCAACGTAATCTCTAATGAATCTATTCATTAGATCTCTAAGGATAGCAAAAGAATTAGTAAGGCCAAATTTAATCACTATATATTTATAGTGACCATACCTTATAAAAAATCTATCTTGGGTAAATCCTCATTCTTGGCCCTCAATTGATGATATCTAGAATGATGGTAAATCTTGGAATTATATTGATCTCCTTGAAATTGATTAAAGAAGTCATCAATACAGGATAAAGGATACTTGTTTTTGGTTGTGATATTATTCACTTCCCAATAATCAATACAGAGTCACATTTATCTATCTTTCTTCTTAACAAAAATATCAAGTGCAACACATGGTTACACTCCGGGAAGAATGAATCCCTTGTCAATATTTTATATGAGTTTATTATTTAATTCAGGTAACTCAGTTGAGGTCATTCTATAGGGAATATTTAATATAGGTGTAGCACCAGGTATGAGTTCTATAGAAAACTCAAATTCATGATTCGGTTGAAGACTAGGTAACTATTCTAGAGAGACATAAAAAATTTCTATACAACATGCCTATCATCGATGTTGAGTTTCTCCCCAATAATCTATAATAAAAAACTTTTTTAATAGGATTCAACACCCATACAGTGGATGTGATCTATATCAAAAGTTAATATATATCAACACATAGATAGATAATCATAGGTTGGTTTGGAATATCAAATTTGAATTCTCTTCATCATAAATTGATGTGGTATTTAAATAGAGAAATATAATCTATGCCTATGATAACATCAAATTTAACCAGAGGGAGAATAAAATGATTTTCTAGAGGCGGATTCACACAAACAATAATAGAAAAAGAATCATAGGTGAGAGATGAAATTATCATACCATTAGAGGTTTTCAGTGATAATTCAACATCTAATATTTAAGGTGGAATTTTTATATGATTATAAGATTATTAAAATATAAAATATTTTAAATATCTTGATTCAATTAACACATTAATAGTTCTAGAGAGGATGATTAGTTTACCCTTTTCGACTTCTTTATCAAACTCCTCATAAAAAATAGTTATCTTAATAGATTTACCATTATCTCTTAGCTTATGAGTTTGGTTCCATCGGTCATTATTATTCACCTTTCTACATGAGAACTAGTTATCATAATTCCATTAATCATTACATTTAAATCACTGAATCGTAGGTGTTGAATTAGTGGGTGTCTTCTTCCATTACACTATGGTAACTGAACCATTCATTCAATTTAGACATTTATCATATTTATGACCCACCCTTCCACATTTACGGCACCTCTTAGTTCCATTTAATGAGTTATCTTGATGTTTCTTCCAATATATCTGGCATATAAATTGCAGGAATTTTTTTCCACCATGTTATTTATACTTGTTTTCATGAGACTTGATGTTCCTTTTTCTATAAAAACCATGGGAATGGTGAGAATAATCAAAAAAAATTCATCATTGAGTTCACATAAATAAATTATTAATAGATATTAATTTCCCTAATTGATAACAACTTTTATAGAAATGGTTTTAGGCCACTAAAGAATCAATGAATCTCATATTTATGTTGGATGATAACACGATAAGCATACCTCACTTATCTTGTAAAATTTTCCTCATTGGTAACAATATATCCATAATCCTTCTTCTTAGGATCAAGTAATTCTTTCTCTATTTCCGTGTGAATAACATGAGGAAATTAATTATTGAAAAACAATATAATAAACACATCCCACTCTATATAGTTTCTTATTTCCTCGTGTTCTTGATAGGTTTCCACCACAGAACTTCTTCTCTTTAAAAATGATAAATATCCAAAATGAATTATTCATGATCTGAACATTATAGGATGGAAAATATATTTTCATTTTCACTAATCCATTTCTCAAAAACTATTGAATTAACAAAACCACTAAAAGAATGTGGATATTTCCTCATGAAGGACTCAACATAACGTTGTTCCTCAATGTATCACCCAGAAGTTCATAATAATTTAATTATTGAGAATTTTATGTGAGAATAAAAAATATATTTTACATTACCGATCCTATAAAATGTAGTTTCTTAAGAGGACATACATTGAATTATCCACCACATTCATCATTATCATATCTCTTTTAGGTTCTATCCATTGAATAAAATCAAAAATAATATTGTAAGAAACAATAATCATTGTGGAAAACCACATAATAATTAAAAATATTATATATTATGTGTAAATAAAGACTCCTTGGTATTAATCTATGACACATTAGGTTTCACCTAGGTCATTTATGTTTATTATCAACTGAAATCCTTAGTGGTGTCTCTTAAAGTGTTTTTTAATTAAAAAACATATTCCCTTGGGGTATTAAACTTGGTGTACAGTAAGGCCCATTGACATGAACGAGGTGATGATAGAGTCACATAATAATACTCCCTTTTAGTGTTATTACCCATATGTACAATTATTCGGGATCCAAATCCACTTATAGTATCCATAAAGGGAGAAAATTTCATGAAAACCATTCACTATATCCTTCACCAAAATTTCATGATATTTTACTATATTTAGAATAACACTTAAACCTATCAATAATTTTCTCAATAATTTTTTATTGTCCTAGTTAAAAATATTAAATTAAACCTTCATCTGTTACTAACTATAAATACCCATACATTCCATAACTAAATACTACATCTTTTTAGATGAATATTCAATAAATTTCACAAATACACACCTGAGTACCATAAAGGATTAATGTATTTATAGACTAAATACAAAATATTCTTATTTGATAAAAGTTATTAAACATATCCTATAAATATCTTTTCATTTAGTACATTACACAGATATACTATACTTAAATTTTTCATTATAACTTTGGGAACAGAGACACAAGAAAGAGTGATCTCATATGCTCAATAAGGGTAAGTATGGGAGACATCAATCGACGATCATAATAAGGCATAAGAAAATAATTATCCTATGAGATCATGAAAATAAAATAAAAGATTCAAACCTAATGTTTCAATGATCATAAACTTGATTCATGGAATAAAGTATTCATATTCCCAATACATGCATTATAAGTGTGAGAAATCATCATAAATCAATCATGAATAATAAATTCATGTAATATAAGTGTCACACCATTATAATTATAGAACTCATTTCATATTTTAACATTAACTACTGAGACCATAAATTCATAGAGTATTAGTAATCCCAAATTATTCCCAATAACATAATAGATCAGGAATCATCGCCAATTTCTAATAGTGGATCATTCACATTAACATGTTTCCCATAGTGGATCAAGCACATCGTCTTTCTTCCCATGTAATTCCAAGAACATATTCTCATTTTCCATAATTATATCATGAGATATAAATAATTCACCAAGACATTGGAGGGAGATATGGGTCTCATACATAGCATAATCCAAATATTTGTGTGCCAGAATATCATAAAACAATTATTATATCATTACCAATGGATAGAAAATGGGTTTCATAAACATTTTATTACAGTATAACCCATGGGAATGAAAAAATATCAATGAACATATATTCATCATAATAATGACTATAATCTAATCAGAGAAAGAATAAGGATGTTATCATTAGATCATATCCATAATAAAACATAAGTAACACCAAATTTTGATTCCATTAATGAATATAAATTCTATAAAAATATCATTAAATCATTCTCTAGGAAAATAAACTTTTCAATTTAAAATAACTTCTTTAAAATCAAAAAAAGTCAAAAATATTAAAGAAAACATTTTCCTTCAAATTAACCTGGAAAATTTATAAATTAATCATAAAATAATTGATTGTTTAGGATGGTAGAAAATTTCTCTTATGCTGTAAATGTTAAAACTATGATTCCTTTCATATTTTTAATAAATAGTCAAAATAACCTCTTTAGGGAAATAAAATGAATATTGAAATTACAAAATTTTGTTAAAATTCAAACATGGGAAAAATATTTCTTTGAATTTATTTAATAATAGTTAAGACTTCCATTAAAACTTTTTTATAAAACATATATATGTAAGAAAAATGATTTTTGACCGAGGAGTGAAATAACTTTCTTTTTTCTTAAAAATTTTATATTAGTCTATTTAGTTATTAAATATAGGAAAATTATTTCAAAACATTTATTGACCATAAATAAATATATTATAATAATATACATCTGTTTTATGATACGTATACCATAAAATTTTATCATTCAAAACATAATCATAAATAATCCTGATAAACAATGTTATTGTAACAAATAAATTTACAACTTTTGGTTACTTTTGAAATATAAAAACCATAAAATAAATAACATTAAATGGATATTAAAACACCCATAATATTATTAATGTTAATAATATAATACATTGGGGTAGAATATACAACACATAAAAGAAACAAGTTGTGAATGTCACCTGTGTCTCCCTTAAATAAAAGTAAGATGAAAGTCCCTTTAATCAAGTATCATATTTCATCATACATGTTAGGACATTTGGTATAATAAATATTGGTTTATTATAATTATATAACAAATCAATACCCATATATATAATAATTTATATGATTTAGTTATGACGTTTTATTCCCCATTTATTAACAATGCTTCGTTAAAATCATGTTTCGAGAAATAACTACTTCATTTTTCAAGTATGTTTTGGTCTAGTATTTTAACTCATTTAAAATTGATCATAATTTAATATTATATATAATGTTAAACATGATATAAATATAATATATATTAATTATATATGAATTTATTATAATCCAAAAAAATAGAGATATAAAATGATTACAACATTCATGGAGATGGTAGGACGTGCGTATGTAAGAATGTTGTTTCCATTTTCTCAAAAGTTGGAATAAAAGAAAGAAAAATATTAATTCACCTTTAAAGAATTATTTTAATATAATATATATCATATAAATTCAGTAAATCTATCCTTATTAACATCCATTTCAATATAAAATTAAAAAAATATCATGTTGCTTTATGGAGGTAGTAGTCTAAACGAATGAATGAGCTGTAAATAAATTAAAACACATGCCACATAATCAATAAAATGAATGGAAGTGCCTAAACAATACAAAAAGGTACTAAATTGAAACACATTTTATTTGATAAAAACGATAAGTCAAAATAAATATGGTAAGGTAAGAAACTAAAACACATTCCATCTAAATAAATGAAAATTAAATGTATACATAGATATGTTGATGAAAAATATCATTGATGAATAATAATTTAATCTAATTTGAGGGAAATTCATAATTATTTTAAACCAATTTTCTTAGGTATATGGTACCTTGACCATCAAGACCATTCACAAGATTATTTACAAAATATTAGGTAAAAATTTATCTAAGGTGTCTATCCAAATTACTTGTCTTGGGAGAATACCAATACATCAAGGGGATATCTATAACTGAGCCCCACCTATGTCCTACCAGTCCATAAAATTACGCATATATCAAATACTAAATTTAACAATGTGCCTTGTCAAATAACTTTATTTAATAATGAATACAAAATTATCAATATTTCCCTAAATAAACTGAAAAACTGTCAAATTATACACTGTATGTAAAATGGTATACAGTTTAGGAAATAGTAATATCTAGAAAAAATGATATGGATAATTATGGAAAATTAAAGGATCATATTAGATTGAATATTTCAATGGTACAGAAATAAATCAAACAAATTG
Organism: Viscum album; assembly: GCA_963277665.1. Taxonomy (NCBI): domain Eukaryota; kingdom Viridiplantae; phylum Streptophyta; class Magnoliopsida; order Santalales; family Viscaceae; genus Viscum; species Viscum album. Next base: position 2,131,543,431 of record OY728119.1, read on the forward strand.
AATGTGAATACAGTCCTTGTCCAAATTAATCATAAACTATCCATAAGAAGGATAATGATCGTAACAATACAACATACCCCAAGTGGAGTAAAATAATTGGATTTTTTCATTGATAAATGGAAAAATTATAAAAATATCTTTTAAAAACATTCTTGAGGAAAATATCCTTTTGTTTTGAAAATGATTTGAAAATATTTTTGTTTTTAGAATACATTTTTAAAAGTATTTTCATTAAAAATAATGATTTTAAACTTTCTAGGGAAACCTCATAGTAATAACGACAGATAAATTTTTACATGTCATATGAGGTAAAATGAAATATTCCACTGTATGGTGAAATGGGTTATAAATATTCCTTGTCAAAAAATAGGCAATAAGAATCCCTTTAAATCATTGGTAAAAGAAAAATAGGAAAAAAATTTATTTACCAAATATTTTTAAAAAAAATTAAATTTTATTAATGAAACATGGTTTTTAGAAGAAAACATTTTCCCCAACTAAAGAGTCAAATGAAGGCAGGTTTTCTTAAAAACATTTTTGAAACACTTTATGTTCCAAATAGTGGAAAATTGTAATAATAAATGAAAAGGTCATGAATTACTATAGGAAATTAAAATGAAAGTGTGTATTGAACAATATTAACATAATTCCCTTGAATAGAAATACCATTTAAATATCATTAATTTTTTCTTTAAGTAAAATAATCTTTAAACATTCCAAAGTGTCCCATACCACATTGAAAAATTTTAAATCACAAACATAATGAAGGTATAATTTTAAATTAATCCATAATTACAATTAATATAAAGGATTCATGACATAATATATAAAAATGGGATGTACATACACCACACAAAATATGTAATTTGTGAACATTACATTTATCTCCCAGAAGTAAAGAGTGAGATGAGAATCCCTTAGCTTGAGTTTCATTTTGGGTGAACATCAATTAAATACCTATATAATAAACATATGTTAATTTATTAATTTATTTATAACATTTTTCATGTTGATAATTAATTTTATTTCACTTATTATCGTGTTTTATACAACTACTTAAACAATTATTTTTACGTCGGGTGTTTTGACCAAATTTATTTTACATGTCAAAAACGAATTTTTGAGGTCAACTATGGTGAATGGGACCATTATATAACATTTAAAGTATGATAATCATGAAATAATTATCATATTTAAACATCAGTTATTTTTTTATTAATCATTAAATGTATTTATGAAAAATGAACCAACGTTACAATCATGGATACTATAGGCCATATGTACGCATGAGTAACATTCTCATTTTTCAATGATCATTATAGAAACAAGGTAAGTAACACCATAAAAATACATAATAATAATTATATCCTAAATAACACTTTATTTAATCATATATACTTATATATATATATATATAATTATTGTGATATGAATGGAATCACATCCTTTCGAGGAGGCAGTAGTCCACACATCCCTGAACGATGTTATCACTTTTTAAGTGTGTAGAAGGGTAATAAAGAAAATGATATATATATAAATATATACTATATTTAAAGAAAGGTAATTATTTCATGAATATAATATATAAGTTTTTTATATCACATATTTTTATTTAAAACCATGCTTTTTACGTTCCATGTTTAGTGTGAATGGATCACATCGCTTTGGGGGCGATAGACCACACATCCTCCAATGATGTTGTCGTATCAACGTAAAATAGAAAGTATTAAAGGTTTGTATAGTAAAGGGTATTAAATAAGTGTAATAAAAATAATAGAAAAATAATAGAAAACATAGAATAAAAACATTTTATTATGTTGATGACACTTATTTGTTATAAAATAATAGAAAAATAATAGATTATGGATTGTAGAACAGAAATAAAACTAAAAAGCTTGATTGAATATGTTACATCTTAATCATGTAACTACTTTTGGATTGTACCAAAAGTCATTCTTAGAAGGATTTATGACCAAAGGGAGGATTCTAGGTCTAGGTGAGGGATTTTTTTAATATATTTGGTTAGATATTGTCCAAGCCTCTGTGAGTTGAGAGGTGTGAGCAGTAGGGAGTGGTTGTGGCCTTTTATGGAGAACGAAAAGGACTCACTTGGAATTTTTGGAAACAAGTTAGGGGTACAAATGTTATTACAAAAAAATGTAATAAAAAACGAAAAAAATCAATATTTGAAGTTTAATGGATGAATTATTTCATAAAATTGATATTGGAAAAGTGTCAAGATCATTTGGGCCCTAAAGTTAAAGGTTTAGTCTTTTATTAAGCATAATTTCACCATAATAATTGTAATTAATTTTAATTACTTTCACTAATATTTTCAATAATAAAAAAGGTTGGGGTTACTTGGTTTTCTAAATTATTATGATTAAAAATATGAAATCCATTTTTCCAAATTCCAATAACATAAGTGGATGAAAATAAAATAAAATTAATCCCGCAGACAGGATGATAATGCGGGTTTTCAAGGAAAAACCGTCCAAAAGCTTTCTATGTAATAATAGTCAATTTCAAAGTGAAATTAATTATATTAACCTAAATTGTATTAATTTATAAAAATATTATATAATTATACTTCAAAACAAACCAAAATTAAAATTTAACCTTATAAATAAACTATACGAAAAGGTAGTTTTGAACTAAAATTCTTGTATTTTTAACTATTCATTAAAACAGTAAATGTTTGAGAAAAATATCAAAAAATAATAATAACCTAATTATTATCTTTATATTTTAAATATGAAGTTTATTATTACATATTAAATAAATTAATGTCTCAAAATTATTATTTAAATTGGGTTCGCCATTAAAAGTCAGTAAAATTTCATTTATAATAATACAGGTTTTTATGTATATAATAGGGTTTGTTCTTATCTTATGCATATCAAACTTAATGGATGAATATACGAAAAATATTTTATTGAATATATAACATATATATTTCATTAAAATAATTCACTAATTTTAATTGATTATTTTTATTATGTCAAAAATCTTATGGAAGCAAAAAAATAATAATATTTATTTTTATATCCAATTGTTTCTTATTTTAATTTATCATTAATTGATATCCCATTAAATAATTTTATATTTATATAAACCATAAATTTTAATATGTTAGTTAATACTATTTATAAATTCTAATATAATCGCTATGTTATATCATAATATATTAAATAATAATATTTTGAAATATAATGTCATTTTGTGAAATTTGGTCTTGCGTATAACACTAGATATCGAAGAACGGTGCTCCTGTGTGTACTGAAATCCATCGAGGATGGTCTCTATTGAATGTAATGAATGCTAACTCGATGTCTTATTCATTAAAATATATAAAATTGATTTTAAATATTAAATATTTTATAAAGTATCTGGATATTATATTACCTTGTGTGCTTGGTGTTACGTGTCATGCACGCTATTGAATATACAGTTCTCTATATTTATGTGGTGTTGCATATATCCACTTAAAAACTTCCATACAATTATTCAACACCCTTTATAAAACTTTTATCCACCATTTCTTGTTTGGATTTTCACATCTATTACTTATTATTTTTATATTTTGGATGATTCTTATCGGTTTTCTCTTTATGTGAAAAGGCCTTAGCCTTATCCAAACCAAAACTCATATTATTATGTTTTTTCTATTATTTATTCTTAAAATTAATATATAGAATCCTCAACAAAATAATTTCTATTTATTCTTCAGAAAAAGAGGGTAAATAACTCCTAATATTATCTATTCTAACACCTTTTCTTTTCACTTATTAGTTTTTACATTAAACTCGTCTTTTTCCAAATTATCAATGAACATTTTAGGTGAGGTAAAACCACATGTCATATCTTCTTAATAGTCTCCTCCTGAAAAAATTAAGACTTCTCCCTTATCAATGTTTTTCTTAATATTTTGATCTTAAATGGAGTTTACAAAAAGTATATTTACGAACCCTTGAAATAAAATAATATGCAACTTATTTGTTCCATTTAAATCATATATAAAAAACAAAAATTTCCAAAGATTAAACATTCTCATATCATACAATAAATTTAAAACATTCAAATCTTATAATTTTAGGGTATCCCTATACCCTTTCCTTAGTATAAGGAAGTTATGTATCCAAATAACTATTATTCTTACACTTGGAGATAGATTGTTAAATTTTATCACTTCTTCATAAGAAGTAAACAGAGAATTTTAAGCCTTGGATTTTTTAAAACATTCCAACTTCATGGGTAAATTTTTGGTAACAATATTTTATTCTCACTCAAAAGGAATTATGACCAACATGGCCTTTTAATAGAAATTTACTTTATAAAATTCTCTAAAAATATATAAATTAAAAACTGTAAAACATTCTTATTCAATGAATGCATCAGAGTAATAAAAATATTTTACTATTTTTTTATATTGATGTTCAAAATATTCTTTTTCAGCACACATTCTTTACCAATCTTAAAAATGTTATAATTTAGAAGAGAGTCATACTTTTCACACCAATATCATTCAATTAACCTTTCCTTCATAAGAAATATAGTTTCTAAATCACTTGTTGAGTAAATTTAGTTTAATTAATGAATATTTAGAAATTTGATGAACTAGAAAACCAATAGAAAGAAAAATAAAAATACTAGCCAGTGTTGTTGACAGAATCAAGTGGTTAATAAAAAAAGTGGTGATCCACACCCCATTATATTATCTTGAAAATAGATATGTTTCAGCTTCTCTAAAATCCTATGGCTGAGATTAAAACCCATTTTTATAATAATGGATGATAACTTTCTTGAAATATGAAATAGGTTCCAAAAAATCTTGAAGTTTTTTTAAAAGACAATTAGAAGAATTTTATCGGATGAATATTTTTCTAAACAAAATTATGAGATTGTAATTTTTTTAGGAAATTTATAATATTTAACTAATTATCAAGATCATAAACACATTATAATAATTGATTGATAAATAAAATAGAAGATTTAGAAATTACATATTAGAGAAAAATTTAAAATTTCTTTAAAAAAGTTATTATGATGATTATAACTTATTTATTTAATAAATTAATACTTGGTCTAGTAGTTTTATGAAATTTTAGTCCAAAAAACATTTAAAAAAAGAAACATTGAAAATTTTAAATAATAATAATAATTTTAAAATAGAGAAAAATTTTATCTACCTTTTGTAAGGAGTTTTTTATTATAAGGAGATGGTTTAAACAAGAAGTATATTTGAATGGTGCTTTTATTTTGACCATTCCCATAATCATTTTAATATAATAAAATATATCTAAATTTCATGGTATTTTAAAAATATAAACAAATTGTTATTACATTATAATGATTCGTAAAAGTATGTCTTGATTTTTTGTTGCCGAAAAAGAAATTATGCCATATAACTATATTTTTAGCTCTTAATTGATGTGTTGGGTTTTAATTTAATCTATATAATTTTTGTTATTACTCAAAAATAAGATATTTATAAAAAATCATGCCAAAATTAGTGAGTATGTGTTCCTTCCAAAACACATGAGCACATCAACATCTATCTAACACATATTTATATTTAGTAGTGGTATGTGCTAAATAATGTTTTTGCTTTTAAGATCAATAAACTAATGACACTCCAAAGAAATTAAAATATCTAGATGAGGTTTTACTATCAATTTTAAATCAAGAAAAATATGAAACTGAAAAACTTTTTAAACGAAGTTATTTTCTTGAAGTATAAAATATACCAAGATACATAGTTCCCTTAAGGTAATAGAACATTTATTTTATATATTTAAGAAGGGTTTATTTTTAATTTTTTTATATCTCGTAAATAATATACAAACATTAAATCTAGTCGACTAGATGTGATATATTTTAAACTAATAATAATTCCTTTATTTTTTTCAATCAACTAGTTTTTTAGACTCATTTAAATCAATAGTATTTTAGCTCTGGGTATAAGTATGAGTACTCAAATTATTTCCAAAAAGAAATTTTTTAATTAAATATTTTATATACTTTTGTGGATATATAAAAAAATTCCTTCGGGTTCTTGACAAATTTGAAAATCATGTAAAAAGTTTAGTTCACAAATCATGCTCATCTGAAACCCAGACTTCGTAGTATCCATAATAGAATAGTTAAGATATTTCTATGTTGATCCAAATATAATTCCACCAACATAAATTTGAAAAATATTTTTATATTTGAATTTTTTTTAATAAAAAAGTGTTTTATTTTTATCTCCCTTAAAAATGGTTTTTAACAAAAAATTTATTAATTTCCCATTCCAGGCGCAATGGTCTTCTTTGAGTCCCTTAAGTGCCTTAGTATGTATAAAAACATGACAAATAGGTTTTTTTTTAAACCAAGGGTTTATTATATATAAACATCATCTTATACATATCCATTAATTAAAGGACACTTTACAACCATTTGAAAAAGAGTTAAATTTAGAAATGCTTCATGTGCTAGAAGTAAGTGAATAACTTCAAGTTTAGCTACTGAAGAAATGTTTTTCTTATTCTATGCCTTTATGTTGATTTTAAAAATTTATAACAAGTATATCATTATTTGGAACTATAAATACATTTTTTCGCATTTATTTTGGAAACCAATTTTACACCAATTACACAAAAATCATTTGAACATTCAGCTAAAGTCCAAACTCCATTCCATTCAATATCATTGAGTTCATATTATATTGATATTATTCAATATTCTTCACCTAACACCTCATCATGAGTCTTTGGTTCTAATAGTGATAAAAATGGACAATGTTCACATTTTTTATTAATGAAATTCTAGTTTTAACTGGTCCTCCCATGCCACAAATGATATTATAACTACGATTATTCATAAGGAATATTTAATTTAATAGGTTTGTAAAAGTTTGTTTTTCAAAAACATGATGAATTTATACTTAAGGTAAAACATAATAAATTTTTTATTTGGTTATTCTCCCATAATAATAATTTTATAACTTGGTTTTATTTATCTTTTGAAGAACTCTATTTCTTCTTTCAACAAAACCATTCGGCCGAGGTGTTATAGATTCTGAAAAGTTATGTATTGTACACTTTTTACTACAGAAAGTATAAAATTCAGAATTTACAAATTCTCCACCATGAACACTATTAATAGTAAATAAAGTTATATTTTCATCATTTTTAACATGGGTTACACTATGTTTTCAATAGAAATACACTTATGACTTTTTAGCCCAAAAATTGACCCATGTGTATCTAGTGTATTAATCAACTAAAACATACACATAGAATTTTACCAAATATTCTAGTTTTTGTTGGAACAAATAAATCCATGTACACTAAATATAAATTATCACATTTTGAATTTTCACTAATAGATTTTAAACATTACTTATATATCATTACAAATGAAAAATGATAACAAAATTTATAAGAATTAAACCAAAGCTATAGTAGATATTTGACCATCCCTTTCATAGGATGTTTGGCTAATTTTATAACATTTAAGTGTCGTAGTATTCTATGAAACAACAAAAATTCATCTTCATTTACACTAATTCAAGTTATATCTTGTCTTCTAAAGCCTTCTATGTTTTGTGTGTATACATTCTCATGGCTATCGGTTGGAATAATGAATTTACCTATTGAACATTGAACAATACATTAATGATTCCCTAAGATCCCATGTAATCCTTCATCACATTATTATCTAATACTATTAAGGATTTTCTAAATCCTATAGAAGATAAAACATTTGAAATAAAATGTATTCCAGAAGAATAATATTACATATACCATATCATTATCCTTGAGAATTATCACCAAAATTTAATTTTCCACATTTCACCTTAATAATATTCTAAAATAATTTCTTATTTAGATTCATATGATAAGAAAAACAACTATAAATATACCAAATATTATTACTTTTTGAACTTTTGTTTTCTTCCAAAAAAATAAAATGTTATATTTTTCTAACCTAGACTTTCTTTGGTCCAGTATTGTTATTAGATAAAACCTTATGAATCCACATCTATCTATATTTTCTCTATTTTATAACCATAAATTCATTATAAAAATACATTACATTAAAACAAAAATATTTTACTTTGTTTCAACAATACTTAATATTAGAATTCCCACCACACTTATATTTTGTACAAAAAATACCGCAACCCAGGATTTTTATACATAATTTTTACATCTTTTAAGATGATTATTTGATATATTTCACAAATACACACATGAGGACCATAAATGATAAGTGTATTTGGAGAGTATATACACAATATTTTTATTTAGTGAAAGACATTTTATATCTCTCATGAAGATCCTCCCAATTATTACACTACATAGATATACACTACTTAAACCTTTATTCATAACCTATGGAAAGGAATCATAAGAAATGGTGATCATGGATGCTCAGTAAGGGTAAACATGGGAGATATTAATCAATGATCATAATAAGGAATAAGATAATAATCAGGGTATGATATCATAAAAATAACTTAAAATGTTCATATCTAATCTGCAAAACATCATAAACATGAGTCATGGAATAAAATATTTTCATTTCCAAGTCATGCAAAACAAGAGTGTGAAATATTAATAAATTAATAATGAACCATATTTTCAGGTCCTATAATTGTTGAACCACCTGATTTATTGAAACCAAATCATATGTTAAGGTTAACTATCAAGACTATCAAATCATAGTGGATCCAGAATCCCTTCATACTTCCCAAAATAGAATGGATCATGCATCATCACTATTTTCCCATAGTGGATCATACACATTGACTTTTTCCCACAATTTATTAACCACATCATCCTATTTTACAAATAGGATAAAGACATAAGTTTATTTCCCAAAATTATCTCATGAGATATAAATATTTACCCAATAAATTGGATGGAGATATAAGTCGTAACCACTACATAGACGATAAATTTTTATTTGGTAATATCCTAAAACATTTATCATATAATAACCCATGTAATGGAAGTGGGTTTCATAAACATTTCATCATAGTATAAATGTGGGAAAAATTATTTTCATATTCACATATTTATCATAATATTAAATATAAACCATATAGTGAAATAATAAGGATGGTACCATTGGATCATATCCCCAATAAAACATAAGCAACAGAAAATGGACTTCTTTTATTGATTAATTGAAATTATATAAAAATATCACTAAAATGTTCTTGAGGAAAATAACATTTTCAAATTTAAATAAATTCATTAAAAACTAAAAAATTCTCAGATATTAAAGAAAAAACTTTCATTGAAAATAACTTTTAATACTTGTAATGTAGTCTTCATATAATTGAGTGGTCATGATGATGTAAAATTCTATTCATTCTGTACACATAAAAATAAAAATTCCTTTCGTATTTTTTGAAAATTTTCAAAACTACGTCATTCAGAAAATGAAGTGAAGATTAATTTTAAAAAAATATTAAAAATTAAACATGGGAAAAAATTTCGTTAAAAAATGATTTGATAATATTAAAATTTTATTTCAAAATATTTTTTGAAAACATGGACATGTAAGAAAAAATGATTTTCAACCAATGAAATAAATGGAGTTCTTTATTCCTAAAAATATTTTTTTGTTATATTTAGTTCTTAAAGATATTAAAATGAAGGTAAAATGTATTCTAAATAAATAACAAAATAATAAGTAAATAAATTTATTTATTTAGAGATGAAAGTCAATATTTCATCATCATAAACTTAATCATAAACAATCCTAACAAAAAATGACATTGTGACAAAAACTTTTTATCACTATAGTAACTTTTAAATCATAATACCAATGAGATAAATAAACATATATATATACATATTTGTAAATACCCATAAATTTAATAATTATTATCATAAAATAAATTAAATGTTTATATATATACACCTCATAAAACAAACAAGTGGTGAATATGCCAAATGTCTCATAAAGAAAAATATTAACTAAAAATACCTTATCACTAATCTCTACTTTATTCAAACATGCTTGGTAATCCTATATTGTAAACATTTGTTTATTATTAATATATTATAGAACCGTACTCATATTTTTTGATACCACATATTATTTACTTATGATATTTTATAACCCGTTTATTATGAATTCCTTGTTAAAATCACATTTCATGAAATAACTACATTGTTTTTCATTTATGTTTTGGATTGGAATTTTCCATATTTTTACTCAGATAATGGTTTCATGATCTATAGAATGTTTACCATCATATAGATTTCTTATATATTTAGTATCTATGTATTTATTTTAATACATAATACTTGGAGATAGAAAATGAATTACATTGTTCATAAAGAGAGTAGGATATATGTACGCCTAAACAATGTTTCTATTTTCTTGATGGATGGAAAGAATGAAATGAAAATATTAATTTAACATTAAAGGATCATTTTTATATCACATATATCATATATATTCATTAAATATATCATAATTATTATCCATATCAAAGTTAAATGAAAAAATTATCACATCACTTCATGGAGGCAGTAATCCACATGTACGCACAAGAAATGTAATAACTTTCCAATATATTAGAAGTTAAGAATGCGGATGTGATATTATAATTAAAAAATAATAATTATATCATAAAAATAATTAAAATATGTTACATCAATCATTATATACATCTAGGAAATGTGGTGATGGAATCAAAATTACATCGGTTCGTAAAGTGGTATTACACCATACAAACGATCAATAGATTCATTTAAAATTTTATGGAATAATAGATTGATATGTGTTATAGAATTAACATAATCAAATATATCAATATGGGAGAAAATAAATTTATTTTTTCTTCATATTTGGAATTGAAAGATATGGGCGAAGAAATAAAAAAAGATCGATTAAGAATGATACCTCTTCTTCGAGAAACCTCCTTTGGTTTTCACCAAAATACTTCTTGGGATATCATCTTATCAGAACTAAGGACTCTATAAAATGTGGTTGTAATTTAGGAAGATATTTTATTCGGTATTTTATGAACCAAAATAATTAAGTGTGAATAGTTTAGGGTAGGGGGTTCCCTTTTTTATGTTGGTGAGATGACAGACTTGGAATTTTTGAAAAAAAATGTATACCCATGTTTTAAATATGAATCAAGGATGAAAAATGGATAATTATAGTAAATTAGATGATATAAAGTCAAAATATTTACATAAAATTTAAATATAATAAGTTTTTATGTTATTTTAACCTTTAACTTTTTTCTTTAACAACCCATTAAACAGTTTCTAACCTTAACTGTTGTAATTAAGTTTTACAATTTTTAATATTAAATATTACAGAATATTAAGTTTACCTTAACCAATAATATTAATTATTATGGATCAAAATATGAAATCCATTTTAAAAAATTTAATTCATAGATGTTTTAGAATTTAATTTAAAATTAATCTTATAAATGTGATGAAAAAGCAGTTTTCCAATGAAAACGGTTTCATAAGGGTAGAATCTTTTGATTTAAAATATCAATATGAAATTTAATTAAATTAAATAAATTGGATTAATAAATATATAATTTATAAAATTTTAATTTTAAAAAAAATATTAAAACAAAATGTATCTTATAAAAGGTTCAAATGAAAAGAAACTTTTTAATAAAAACATAGTTTTTACTACTCATCAAAAAAAATTATCTTTTTAGAAAATTAAAAAAAATTCAAAAAGATTTAATTTTTAGATGGAGATTTCAAAAATTAATTTAATTTTTTAAAATAAAATTTTAATAGTAAAAAAATTACTTTTACTATTTATTTATAGAATGTAATCAAAACATTTTTTGAGGAAAAGTTATTTTCATAACATATAAAACATTACTAAAATTAAGAATTTTTTATCAATATGTTTTCTTTATATAAATAAATTATAAATAATTTTAAAAAAAATTATTCTTATTCATACTTATATGTTTAATTACGTGGTTATAACGGTCATTTTTTTACAAATAATGTTAATTGTATATCATTGTTTGTTTAAACTCGGTGTATCGTGTAACTCAATCTATTTAGGATATTAAATTTATTTGATATACTTATAAATATATCATAAATATTTAGGTGTTAAATATCACCCCACTAAAAATTAATTTCTCCCTCAAAATGTATCTCTCGATACAAACAAATGTGGATACTTCTACCTCATCAAATCCTCTAATTACCATGTTTCTTCCTCAAGTTGGTGGTTTCGCCATAGAACTTTAACCAGGTGGGTGGTATTTTTTTTAATTCACATTATCTCTATGATCTAGAATATCCATAGATTTGTCTTCATATGAATGTTCATGATACATTGGTATTCCCTATGTGTCCAGTACATGAGAAACATCATGTATATTCTTCCTCGGGATAGATACATGGAACACATCGTGGAATTGAGAGAGGTTCAGTGGAAGTGAAAAGTGAAAAGAAACCATGACTATTAAATCAGTAATTTCAAAAGCTCCAGTGTTAAAAATTCTCATATTTCCTTTATTTTTAATTGTCATAATCTAATTCCATAGAGAAATTCATAGAAACAACTTCTCACCAACTTTGAATTCTATTTCACATCGTTGATTGTCCTCATAACTTTTATGTCAACTTTTTACTTTATTTATGTGTCGATGATTGGATATTACCTTCTATATCATTTATTTAACTAGATCTAGTCCCAATATATTTTCTTTTCAATCATCATCCCAACACATTGGAGTTATACACACCTTTCCAAAGCGTGAATCATAAGGATCCATCTGAATGCTCGAGTAAATGCTATTATTGTAAGATAAAATGACTAAAGGATGGTGTTTGTCCCAATATCCTTTTAAATATATAGAATATGATCTCAGAATATTTTCTAGGATTTAATGGTACTCTCAGGCTAAACCATCTATCTAAGGATGATATTTCATACAAAAACTCAACTCAGTATATTGTTTTTGTTGAAGACTTCTCCAAAACTTCGAGGTGATCCTCATATCCTGATCAGATAAAATGGAATGTGGTACTTCATGAAATCTTAAAACTTCCTTAATGTGTCTCTTGGAATTATGTTATAGAGAGAAATATTCTCTTATAGAAATTATGTTTGAATACTTTTTTAAGAGATCAAATGCAACCTATATTGCATTGCTCCCTTTACTTATTTTGGGGAGTCTGATGAAAAAAATTTGTGGAGATGTTTTCCTACTTACATTATAGAATGCTTAATTGTTGTAATATCACCTTAAACCTTTGTATCCCATGCATAAATTGATTACATTCAAAGATATAAGATAAAAACTATACTATATCCCTCTTCATTACATACCACTATAAGTGCTTTTTTAAATCTCTAAAAATCATTGTTCTTTTAGGATTAATAGAGAATAAAGAACAATGAGTTCCTAAAACATCTCATTCTTTAAATAGGGTATGGATAGATCACATACTTAGTTCATAAAATTTATAATTCCATTATAATCATGAATAAATTTAGAAACATTTCAATCCTTCTTCTATAGCTCAACATCGTCCTTTTTCATCTCTTTATTATTCACTTTGATAGATGGTTTAACACTCATTTGAGAAAGATAGTATTTTTCCTCTTCCTCTAATATTTTCAAATCCACCCTTTCAAAATATAGAAATATTGGATCTTTTGTCATCCTCATCATGGTGTAGGCTATCATGATCCATTTGACTCAATGCATTGGCCACCTTGTTCTCCTTCTCAGGGCGGTAATGTATTTAGAATACATAATCTTTAATTAGCTCTATACATCTTCTCTATCACATATTCAACTCCTTATATGTGAATATATACTTTAAAATTATATATTCAATATATATATCACACCTCTCTCCATAAACATAATTTCCCATATCTTTAATAAATAAATCATTGCATATTAGTATAAATTTTTAATTGGATAATTTTTCTCATGGTTAATCAATCTTAATGATACATAAGCTATCATTGTATCATTATTTAGGAGAATAAATGAAAATACCTTCATTGATTCTTCACTATAGATTAAAAACTCTTCTCCGCTATATAGATATGTATGAATAGGTGCACTGAGTAGACTTCTCTTTAACTCCTTGAAATTTTCTTCACAATCATCTATCCAAAGTAACCTTTATCTCTTTTGGGTAAACTTAGTGAGTGGATTGGATAGTCGTGAGAAATTTTCCACAAATTAACAATAATATCCATCCAAAATAAAAAACTATGGGTCTTAGTCATCGTTGTTCGTTTGGGACAACGTTTAATAGCCTCTATCACTGATGGATCCATCTATATACCCTCCCATGAGATTATAAGACCCAAAAAATGATACCATTTAAAGATAAAAATCACACTTTTTAAATATATCATATAGTTTCTCCTTCCTTAGGTACTTAAAAACAATTTTAAAGAATACTTCATGCTCATCCTAAAACTTTGAATAGATAATAATATCATATATAAAGACTACCACAAACTAACCAACGTAATCTCTAATGAATCTATTCATTAAATCCCTGATGATAGCAAAAGAATTAGTAAGACCAAATGTAATCACTATATATTTATAGTGACCATACCTTATAAACAATCTATCTTGGGTAAATCCTCATTCTTGGCCATCAATTGATGATATCTAGAATGATGTTAAATCTTGGAATTATATTGATCTCCTTAAAATTGATTAAAGAAGTCATCAATACAGGGTATAGGATACTTTTTTTTGGTTGTGATATTATTCACTTCCCAATAATCAATACAGAGTCACATTTATCTATCGTTCTTCTTAACAAAAATATCAAGTGCAACACATGGTTACACTCCGGGAAGAATGAATCTCTTGTCAATATTTTATATGAGTTTATTATTTTATTCAGGTAACTCAGTTGAGGTCATTCTATAGGGCATATTTGATATAGGTGTAGCACCAGGTATGAGTTCTATAGAAAACTCAAATTCATGATTCGGTTGAAGACTAGGTAACTATTCTAGAGAGACATAAAAAATTTCAATACAATATGCCTATCATTGATGTTGAGTTTCTCCCGAATAATCTATAATAAACAACTTTTTTAATAGGATTCAACACCCAAACAATGGATGTGATCTATATCAAAAGTTAATATATATCATCACATAGATAGATAATCATAGGTTGGTTTGGAATATCAAATTTCAATTCTCTTCATCATAAATTGATGTGGTATTTATATAGATAAATATAATATATGCCTATGATAACATCAAATTTAACCAGAGGGAGAATAAAATGATTTTCTAGAGGCGCATTCACACAAACAACAATAGAAAAAGAATCATTGATGAGAGATGAAATTATCATACCATTAGAGGTTTTCAGTGATAATTAAACATCTAATATTTAAGGTGGAATGTTTATATGATTATAAAATTATTACGATATAAAATATTTTAAATATCTTGATTCAACTAACACATTAATAGTTCTAGAGAGGATTATTAGTCTACCCTTTTCCACTTCTTTATCATACTCCTCATAAAAAATAGTTATCTCAATAGATTTACCATTATCTCTTAGCTTATGAGTTTGGTTCCATCGGTCATTATTATTCACCTTTCTACGTGAGAACTAGTTATCATAATTCCATTAATCTTTACATTAAAATCATTGAATCGTAGGTGTTGAATTAGTGGGTGTCTTCTTCCATTACACTATGGTAACAAAACCATTCATTCAATTTAGACATTTATCAGATTTACGACCTACCCTTCCACATTTATGGAACCTCATAGTTCCATTTAATGAGTTATATTGATGTTTCTTCCAATATATCTGGCATATAAATTGCAGGAATTTATTTCCACCATGTCATTTATACTTGTTTTCATGAGACTTGATGTTCCTTTTTCTATAAAAACCATGGGAATTGTGAGAATAATCAAATTTTTTTCATCATTGAGTTCACATAAATAAATTATTAATAGATACTAATTTCTCTAATTGATAACACCTTTTATAGACCTGGTTTTAGGCCACTAAAGAAACAATGAATCTCATATTTAGGTTGTATGATAACATGATAATCATACCTCACTTATCTTGTAAAATTTTCCTCATTGGTAACAATATATCCATAATTCTTCTTCTTAAGATCAAGTAATTCTTTCTCTATTTCCGTGTGAATAACATGAGGAAAGTAATTATTGAAAAACAATATAATAAACACATCCCACTCTATATAGTTTCTTATTTCCTCATGTTCTTGATAGGTTTCCACCACAGAACTTCTTCTCTTTAAAAATGATAAATATCCAAAATGAATTTTTCATGATCTGAACATTATAGGATGGAAAATATATTTTCATTTTCACTAATCCATTTCTCAAAAACTATTGAATTAACAAAACCACTAAAAGAAGGTGGATATTTCCTCATGAAGGACTCAACATAACGTTGTTCCTCAATGTATCACCCAGAAGTTCATAATAATTTAATTATTGAGAATTTTATGTGAGAATAAAAAATATATTTTACATTACCGATCCTATAAAATGTAGTTTCTTAAGAGGACATCCATTGAATTATCCACCACATTCATCATTATCATAGCTCTTTCAGGTTCTATCCATTGAATAAAATCAAAAGTAATATTGTAAGAAACAATAATCATTGTGGAAAACCACATAATAATTAAAAATATTATATATTATGTGTAAATAAAGACTCCTTGGTATTAATATATGACACATTAGGTTTCACCTAGGTCATTTATGATTATTATCTACTGAAATCCTTAGTGGTGTCTCTTAAAGAGTTTTTTAATTAAAAAACATATTCCCTTGGGGTATTAAACTTGGTGTACAGTAAGGCCCATTGACATGCACGAGTTGATGATATAGTCACATAATAATACTCCCTTTTAGTTTTATTACTCATAGTTATAGTTATTCTGGAGCCAAATTCACTTATAGTATCCATAAAGGGAGAATATTTCATGAAAACCATTCACTATATCCTTCACCAAAATTTCAGGATATTTTACTATATTTAGAATAACACTTAAGCCTACCAATAATTTTCTCAATAATGTTTTATTGTCCAAGTTCAAAATATTAAATAAAACCTTCATCTGTTACTAACTATAAATACCCATACATTCCATAACTAAATACTACATCTTTTTAGATGAATATTCAATAAATTTCACAAATACACACCTGAGTACCTTAAAGGATTAATGTATTTATAGACTAAATAAAAAATATTCTTATTTGATAAAAGATATTAAACATATCCTATAAATATCTTCTCATTTAGTACATTACACAGATATACTATACTTAAATTTTTCTTTATAACTTTGGGAACAGAGACACAAGAAAGAGTGATCTCGTATGCTCAATAAGGGTAAGTATGGGAGACATCAATCAATGATCATAATAATTTATAAGAAAATAATTATCCTATGAGATCATGAAAATAAAATAAAAGATTCAAACCTATTTTTTCAAAGATCATAAACTTGATTCATGGCATAAAGTATTCACATTCCCAATATATGCATTATAAGTGTGAGAAATCATCATAAATCAATCCTGAATAATAAATTCATGTCATATAAGTGTCACACCATCATAATTATAGAAATAATTTCATATTTTAACATTAACTACGGAGACCATAAATTCATAGAGTATTAGTAATCCCTAATTATTCCCAATAACATAATAGATCAGGAATCATAGCCAATTTCTAATAGTGGATCATTCACATTAACATGTTTCCCATAGTGGATCAAGCACATCGTCTTTCTTCCCATGTAGTTCCAAGAACATATTCTCGTTTTCCATAATTATATCATGAGATATAAATATTTCACCAAGACATTGGAGGGAGATATGGGTCTTATACATCGCATAATCGAAATATTGGTGTGCCACAAAATCATAAAACAATCATTATATCATTACCAATGGATAGAAAATGGGTTTCATAAACATTTTATTATATTATAACCCATGGGAATGAAAAAATATCAATGAACATATATTCATCATAATAATGACTATAATCTAATCAGAGAAAGAATAAGGATGTTATCATTAGATCATATCCATAATAAAACATAAGTAACACCAAATTTTGATTCCATTAATGAATATAAATTCTATAAAAATATCATTAAATCATTCTCTAGGAAAATAACCTTTTCAATTTAAAATAACTTCTTTAAAATTAAAAAAAATCACAAATATTAAAGAAAACATTTTCCTTCAAATGAACCTTGAAAATTTATAAATTAATAATAAAATAATTGATTGTTTAGGATGGTAGAAAATTTCTCTTATACTCTTAATGTTAAAACTATGATTCCTTTCATATTTTTGATAAATAGTCAAAACAACCTCTTTAGGGAAATAAAATGAATATTAAAATTACAACATTTTGTTAAAATTCAAACATGGGAAAAATATTTCTTTGAATTTACTTAATAATAGTCAAGAATTCCATTAAAACTTTTTTATAAAACATAGATATGTAAGAAAAATGATTTTTGACCAAGGAGTGAAATAACTTTCTTTTTTATTAAAAATTTTATATTAGTCTATTTAGTTATTAAATATAGGAAAATTATATCAAAACATTTATTGACCATAAATAAATATATTATAATAATATATATGTGTTTCATGATACGTATACCATAAAATTTTATCATCGAAAACATAATCATAAATAATCCTGATAAACAATGTTATTGTAACAAAACAATTTACAACTTTTGGTTACTTTTAAATTATAAAACCCATAAAATAAATAACCTTAAATGTATATTAAAACACCCATAACATTATTAATGTTAATAATATAAGACATTGGGGTAGTATATACACCACGTAAAAGAAACAAGTTGTGAATGTCACCTGCGTCTCCCTTAAATAAAAGTAAGATGAAAGTCCCTTTAATCAAGTATCATATTTCATCATACATGTTAGGACCTTTGGTATAGTAAATATTGGTTTATTATAATTATATAACAAAGAAATTCCCATATATATAATAATTTATATTATTTAGTTATGACATTTTATTCCCCATTTATTAACAATTCTTCGTTAAAATCATGTTTTGAGAAATAACTACTTCATTTTTCAAGTATGTTTTGGTCTAGTATTTTAACTCATTTAAAATTGATCATAATTTAATATTATATATAATGTTAAACATGATATAAATATAATATATATTAATTATATATTAATTTATTATAATCCAAAAAATAGAGATATAAAATGATTACAACATTCATGGAGATAGTAGGACGTGCGTACGTAAGAATGTTGTTTCCATTTTCTCAAAAGATGGAATGAAAGAAACAAAAATATTAATTCACCTTTAAAGAATTATTTTAATATAATATATATCATATAAATTCAGTAAATCTATCCTTATTAACATCCATTTCAACATAAAATTAAAAAAATATCATGTTGCTTTATGGAGGTAGTAGTCTAAACGTACGAATGAGCGGTGTTATCATTTTCTAAAAAAATGGAAAGAAAGATGTTAAATATTATATTATAGCACAAAAATTATAATTATTTCATAAATATAATATAAATATGTTATATATTTCATTATATCCATCTTTGATAGGTAAGGATAGAAAATGAATTACATCAGCTTGTGAGGTGGTAATCCACTATACACATGATCAACGGTTTCATTTCCCATTTGATGGAATATTATATGGATATGGGTTATTAAATTAACATAATAATATATAAGTGTTTTTGATATATTTAATTTATTATATCATCATATTTTAAGATGATTTGATGGATGAGTAAAAAAAGATAAAACAAAAACACATGGTTAAGAACAACAACTCTTTTCAAAAAACGAAATTAGGTTTACACCAAAATACTTCTAATGAGGGATTCATAATAGAAATAAAGACTCTACGATGTGGGATGGAATAATAATGACATTTTGGTATGTATTGTTTAAAAATAATGATTCATAATTATGAAGAGGATAGTATAGTTGTTTCCCTTCTATAAGTGGGGGAGATGACACACTTGGAATTTTGGAAAAGAAAAAGAAATACCCAGATTTTACACATACCAAAAGGATAAAAATGACTCATCCTAAAACATTATATGATTTAATTACTAAATATTTCCACAAAATATGAATTCGACAAGTTTTAAGGTCGTTTTAAACCTTATCCTTTTAGTTTAACCTCCAGGTAACACGTTTTAACCTTAACTGCGATAATTAATTTTTACTATTATTAAAATTAATAAAGACAAAAAATTAAGTTGAAATCAGTATATATTATTAATTATTATTATTATAAATATTAAATCCATTTTTAAAAAATTCAAATCATAAAAGTGGGAGAATTTAATTTAAAATTAAATTCATGGACATGACAAAAAATCGGTTTTCCAAGGAAACTTTTATCATAAGTGTAGAATGTTTTAATATAAAAATTAAATATGAAATATATTTCAATGACCTAATTTTTTTTAAATACATAATTTAACAAATTTTAATTTTAAACCCATCTTAAAATAAAATGGTTCTTGTAAATTCATTATATGAAATGACAATTTTTAACAAAAATCAATATGTTTTATTATTCATCAAAACTGTATTTTTTTCTGAAAATTATCCAAAATTTAATAAAAGTTAATTTTTACTTATGTATTTAAAAAAATAATTTTTTTTTAAATATATTTCTTCAAAGTGGGAAAATTAATTTTACTATTTTTTACAAAAAATAATAAAAACATTTTTTGAGAAAATGGATTTTTTGGATAATATAAAACTTTAATAATTATTAAGTAATTTTTTTATCAATATTTTTTATTTATATAAAGAAAAAATAATTAATTTCTAAAATGTGATTATTCATATTCATAGTAAGAATTTTGATATCTGGGTTATAATGTTCATGTTTAAATAATAATATTAATAGTATATAATAGATCATTAAAAGGTGATGTTGTGTGTAATGAAAGTTATCGAATAAATTAAATTTTTTTGAAACAAATATGAATTTCATAAATACATGGGTTGTTAAAAGAATGATGTTAATTATTTAGTAGAAAAGTTTTATTTTGAATTTTTTTTAAATTTTTTAAACATATCCAAGCGGTATTTCAGTAAGGATTTATTTTTCTCTAAAATTTGTAAAATTTTTCCTTCCCAACAATAAAATTTGATAGAAGATTTTTTAAACTAAAGACCTCAGAATTTAGTTTTTAAAAAAACTATTCATCCTTAATATTTTTATTATAATTATATTTCTTTAATAACACTAATGTAAAATTTTAAATCTCTAAAGTAAGTATGTAAATTCTTGATTTTTCCTTGGCATGTTTTCCTTTATCGTCTTCAAACAATTTTAAAACATTAAAATTTTTATTTTATAATAATTTAGAAAATTTGTAAACTTTTTCAAATCATGTAAATGAATCATCATAATCAAATGAACTAGATTATTCATAGCTTAAAGAAGTCGAATCATGATCATCCTTAGAATCTGGATAACTATTATTTAAGGTTAAATTAGTAAGAGATTCAGAAGATTCCTTTTCCATGAAGTATTCATTAGTCTTTGGAATACTAGAATAAAATCCCATGAAATTCGGCATATCAACACTATTTATATATGAATTGTTTTATGAATTATATCCTCTATTTCCACTCCATGTTTCTTAAGTTTCCAAACCTTTCATCCATTTATTCATATATAACATCATAAACACTTTTCCTTCTTATCATTTTTTTCATTTTAGGACAATCTGACCTAATGTGACATGGATTCTTTCACTCATAACAAATAATTTCTAAAGAATATTTATCTTCATTTTTTTCTATATAACTTTTCTTACATTTTTACCTAAAATGTTTCTGTCTAATTATATTGTTCGTCCACTTTTCAAGATTAGAAAGTTTATTCTCACATTCTTCTAAAGAACTATTTTCCATCTCATATTTTACTTTATTATTCATTAAATATTTATAAACATTCCCATAAAGTTTAACTTTCTATTAAACATTATATTTAAAATCAATTATTACCCCACTATTTTTCTTATTATGGTTTTTAGTACACCTTTTTAGTTTACCCTTGTACTACATGAGAGTACCAATTAAATCATCAAGACTAAGATTTTTAAGATGTATAGTATCATCAATAACTGTTATTTTTTATTCCCATTGTTTATGAATAATATCAATTACTTTTTCAACCAAATTTTAGTCAATCAAATCTTTAACACCCAAATATTTTAAAATATTCACAATATTAAAGAATATCTGATACATCTTAGCAACCAATACTCCTGGTAAAAAATCAAAGGGTTGATAATCAGATCTAAACATAACTCTTATTAATTCAATAACAATGGTGGTCCCAAAGTGAGTAACCTTAAGATTTATACTAATACTCTTAATTATTTCACAAGATGAGATTTTACTACCAATGTTCCTTTTCATAGTACATATCAAATTATTTCAAGAAGGAAAATTCAATTGGTCTTCAGAATTCTAATATTTAGTAAAAGTTGAAACTTCTTTGTCAAATATAACATAATTTTTTGTTAGTATCACAAAGTTATCAAATCTAATGTTTATCAAAAAATTATTCATTATATCTCTCTAGTATTCATATATAACATCATTAATAAATTTGGGTCCTCTAGAATTCATATTTTATAATGTACCATCGTTTCAACCTACCATATTTAAAAATAGATACTCTTTTATACAATAAAAATTACTGTAACAATTTATAACAAGTAGAATCATGCTATGATATATAATGTAATATATTATAAAAAAGTACAAAAGTAGAAAGATTATTTGATACCAAATGTAAGATCGTAAGAGTATGTAGTTTAGTACAATATGGGGGTGAATTTTATTTTATTAAATAAAACTAACAAAATTCACTGACATATTAATACAGTATTTCAAATAAACCTTTATCCAATATATATACATATAATTGGAAAAAAAATGTACTGATACTTTATAAAATCATATTTAGCACTCCTCTTAAAAACAAGGAATATTCCTCATTCCTATATCAGCCACATAAACACTCTCAACTCAAGTGTTGATCCAAAGCCACAAGCTTCCAACAACAATCTCATCATACTACCCAAGGTGAAACCAAAAGAATAAGGGAAAATAAACCAACCAATAATGCACTCCCAATCCATCCAGGTGATAGGGAGCACTCATATAACTCTACATATCAAACTATAGGTTCTTGGTGCAGCGGAAGCACGTTAATGGGTGGACCCAACATTAATTTTAGCATTAACAACTATTAATCCAAGATCCATCACGATAATAAAATGCCAGATCATCAAAATATAATGAATAACTAAAACGAAAGAGGGGAGTTCTTGAACTATAGATAGGATCATCATATGTTGGTTATAGTTAATTTAATTAGTATAAAATAATTACCTTGAAATAATTCTCTCTCCATTGATGTTTTGGGTCACAATCTGATGTGATTTGTCATTGTGTCATAAAATCCAAGTGTAGAATTCCTATAGCGGTGATCCCCATGTTCTCTATGAATCTTAGGACATCATCAAAGGGATATCCAGGTGCTAGCATGGAAGATCCTTCACTTACGATGTCCACCTTCGATCGCCTTGATCCCATGGTGGTGGATCTATCTCGTAGCTTGAGAGCATTCTTGGTAGAAAATGAATTCTCTCTTGGCTTGAGAGATTTTCCAAATACATTGTGCACAACAACAAAACAATTGTTAGGCTAATGAGAAATATATATAATTGGGATTTTTTTAAATACATAGAATATTATAATAAATTAATTACCCAAAATCATTTATTCATTTCATTTAATTCTTAGTAATACCCCATTTCTAATAATAACAGTTGACTATTATTATTACTTGAAATGTGCCCAACGAATTACACCTAATATTATTTAATTAAATGAATAATATTATTTCTCATAAATTCCCAAAAAAAACTACATGGCGTGTATATATTTATATACACAGTGTGTACTTTTATTTTCTATTTTTCATAATTTCTTCCCCCAAATTTATTATACCGTAAATAATGACTATTTATTTCTCAAATAAATATACTCTCCATTACTCACTAATAAATATATTATGTCACCCACAATATATTCTCTTGAATAACTAGTGTCGAAATAAATGTGATCAGGCGTCCTTGAATAATTATTAAACCACAGTCAGGAATAATCTTTATTCAACTTGTTAAATTAATATTTAACTGATATACTTGGACACACATAGTATGTGACCCTCTAGGCCTCTTTATTAGTGGCATTAGGAGAAGCCTGCCTAAAGTCCAAGGTTAGCCTCTAGAAACACACCAAGGCACCCATAGAGAAATATGTTAATTCTACAATGATGTGTCACCTCCAACAAATTCTTACTGTGTAATGTAATCCCTTTGTCTTGGTATCTCGAATCAAGTGGGTTGCATGCTAGTGTCATCAACCCATGTGATCGGTTATTCTTTCTTTGCCTTTATAGAATTGAACTTTCCCATTCCTCACAATGGCCATGGATTTATTTAGGCTATATCAATTTCATAAAAGGGCCTAAGATATCAACATCCATTATGGAATAGAAGTGAAAAATACTTTCTCACAATATCTATTAATGCAATATCACTCGTGATGCACACTACATATCCTACCTTATTGTGAACAGTGTGTCATCATAGTTTTTGTCAATAATACTAAGTGAATGAGTTGTAATACCCATTAATAATAATCTTAAAGTCTAAGGATCAATACACACGTCTGCAGATAGGAGCATCCAATAATACTATGAAATGTGGATTTCCTACTGACGGGTCTCGTTCTCATAATATCCTCCTAAATATTACCATGGGCGCACTCTATGAGAAGGTGCCTCAATGTTTTATGAGCCCTCAACCCTAATGGCATGTATTATTTGTGTCCCTAAAATAACATCATCCATCCATAAAACATATATTCAAGAATAGTGTTATGGCACTTCTAAGTTCACATCATAGCAGAGATTCGCTATGACCCTTTGATGCAACAGCTATCCATAGGACATTATCACATGCATTGTCACACTGAAGAACAATCAAGAGGTGATAAGGTATTTATTAATGAATAAAGTACAAATTTGTTGGTTCTAGGCCACTAACTCCAATAGACTACCACTTGGACTATAGCCAACTACTAACAACCTTTAACCTGGTAGCTCTCACATGATATTCATGCTTCGGCTGAGATAGGGCTTTAGACATGGGGTTAACCATGTTTTCTTATGTTGACACTCTTCTCATTGTAACTTCACCCCTTTGATAGAAATCCCTCAAGAGGTGATACTTTCGGAGTATGTGCTTTGTTTGTTAATTTGACCATGGTTCTTCTACACGAGCCACCACAGTAGTGTTATCACAATACAACGTGATAAGATATTTACTCCTAGGAACCACATCAAGCTCCTAGACAATATTCCAAATCCATATGGATTCTTTGGTTACATCAGAAGCTGTAATATATTCAGACTCCACTATAGAATCAGTGAGAACTAGCTGCTTCGAACTCTTATAGCTCACAACTCCTCCATTGAGACAGAAAACATATCCAGATTGTGACATCAGATCATTTTGATATTTCTGAAAACCACCATATGCATAACCTCTGGTGAAAAGCTCCTTGTATCCTCCATACACCAGGAACATATCCTTAGTTCTTCTCAGATACATAAGGATAGTCTTAACAGCAGTCCAATGTTGTTCTCCTAGATCTTCTTGATATCTTCCTACCATGCTCAGTGCATATGCAACATCACACTTGGTACATAACATGGGATACATGATGAATCCTACAGCCTAAGCATACAGGATATTACTCATTTTATCTTTCACTTTTTGTGTTTGAGGAAATATTTTCTTAGAAAGATGCATGCCATGTAAAAGTAGAACCAATATCATCTTAGATTTTTCCAAAATAAATCTCTTTAGTATCTGGTCAATGTATATACCCTGACTTAGTCTATTCAACCTCTTGGATCTATCATGAATGATCTTGATCCCTAGAATGTAGGCTGCATCACCCAATTCCTTCATGGAGAAACCCTTGTTCAACCAGTCCTTAACTGACTATAGTACTGGTAAATCATTTCCAATAAGAAATATGTTGTAAACATATACTATTAGGTTAACGAGCGCATTCCCATTAAACCACTTATAAACACATGGCTCACATTCGTTCTTATTGAAACCAAATTTCTTTATGGCATCATCAAATCAAATGTTCCATGACCTTTATTCTTGCTTTAATCCATAAATGGATTTCTGAAACTTAAAAACCTATTTGGCTTCACCTAGTGTTACAAAACCTTCTAGTTGTGTCATACATACAACTTTCCAAAGGGTCCCATTATAGAATGAGGTTTTGACATCCATCTTCTAAATATCGTAGTCATGGTAATCTGTTATGGAAAGTATGATTATTATGGATTTAAACATGGAAACTGGTGAGATGGTTTCATGATAGTCAATTCCCAAATGTTGTCTAAATCCTTTAGCCACTAGCCTTACTTTATAGGTTCTAACTTGACCTTCTATGTCCAGTTTTCTCTTGAATACACATTTTCATCCAATAGGCTTTACAACAATTGGCATGTCAACAAGAACCCAGACTTGGTTCTGATACATGGAATACAATCTCAGAATCCATAGCTTATATCCATCTTGAAGCTTCTGAGCTTTCTACTGCTTCCTTGTTGGAGATAGGTTCATCATTGTCCAATAATTATGATTCACCATCCTCAGTGACTAGGAAACTGAATCTCTCTGGATCCCTTACCTCTCTTGAGCTCCAACTTAGTACTTGTGTTTCTGGAACCTCTTCCACATGGACTTGGGGAAATTTTTCTTGTACCAACACTTCTGTATCTTGAGCATCAACTTCGAAGAAATCAATCTTGCTCCCACTATCCCTTTTGAGGATGTGATCCCTCTCGAGAAAGAATACTTGTCTGGAAACAATCACTTTCTTGTATGAATGTTTATATAGGTAATACCCTTTAATTTCCTTGGTATATCCTATAAATATACACTTCATGCCCCTAGGTTCAAGTTTTTTTCCTAAGAAGGCCTTAACAAATGCCTCACAACCCCATACACGTGTGTGGGAAAAAATGGGTTTTATTCCATTCCATAACTCGGAGGGAATTCCATTTGTCGCCTTAGTTGGTACTCGGTTTAATGTGTATGCTTCAGTTTGTAATGAATATCCCTAAAAGGATATTGGAAGATCTACATGACTCATCATCGACCTCACCATATCCAACAAGGCATAGTTCCTCCTTTCACTAACACCATTCCACTATGGTGTATAAGGAGGAGTGAGCTGAGATATGATCCCAAACTCCCATATAAGATCGATGAACTCTTGGTTTAGATATTCTTCACCTCGATCCAATCAAATCTTCTTTATCTTCTTACCAATATTATTCTCTACTTAATTCTTGAATTCCTTAAATTTCTCTAAGGATTCTGACTTATTACTCATTAATTAGACATATCCATATCTACTCAAATCGTTAGTAGAAGTAATGAAGTAAGAATATCCACCACTAGCTACTACTGGGAATGGTCCACACACATCCGTGTGCACTAATCCTAGAAGATATGTGGCCCTTTCACCCTTTTTACCGAAAGGCAGATTGGTCATTTTACCTTGTAAATAAGCATGACATTTATCAAGTGGTTTTAGCTCAGTGGAGTATAAATAGCCATCTCGGTAGATCTTTTTCAAGTGATTTTCATTTACATGACCAAGACAGTAGTTCCACAACTGGGTGATGTATGAGTCAGGTGAGTTTGTTTCATTATCGATTTCGAACACTTGGTTTTTGTAATTTAATACATAAAACCCATTATTTAAATGTTTTATACCATAACATACGTTGTTCTTATAAAAAAACAAACCCTTATTTCCAAACATGAAAATAAATCCATCCATATCCAAACATGATACAAAAATTATGTTTTTGGTGACACTAGGAACATAATATCAGTTTTGTAAAATCAAAATCATCCTAGTTCGTAATGAGATGTGGTAATCGCCAATGGCTAATGCAGCTAGCCTCGTGCCATTGGTGGATCAAAGATCCACCTCTCCTCTAGAAATGTTTCTAAATCTACTTGGTTCCTACATTTGAATACATATGTGATACCCAAAAGTTGTATCTAATACCCAATGTGTAGAAATGGAGAGATTACACTCGATAACGAATGCACCTTTAGCATCCCCACGCTTCTGGGTGCAGTTATTCTTCCAGTGTCCTTGCTTTCCACATCCAAAACATACCACCTCCCATTCCTTGACATGCCTCTGGATCTACCCCTTCTTGGAGGGATGGTGCTTGGGGGCTTCAGACCGTTTATATGTCCTTGGCCCCTTTTCCTTGTATTTACTTTTCTTATTCACCATAAGGACTATGGGTTTGTAACTCCCCATGTTCTTCTCTACTTGGAAAATTAAGGTCAAAATTTTGATAGGCTCTTCTCATTTTTTCTCATGTTATTGTTGAAAATAAAGTTAGAGAAGGTCTTAGGCAGTGATGATAGGATGAGATCTGTACGCAACTCATCCGGGAATATAATCCCTAAGATGTCCAGGAGTTCCATGTAGCCAATAAGCTTTACTACATGAGGCCCAGCTTTTGTAGACTCTCCAAGATTATTTGTAAACAATGTTTTGGAGATCTCATATCTCTCATGTCTCGCCTTCTCTTTGTTGAGATCCTTAAGGTGAGACATCATGCTATACGCGTCCATGATTTCGTGTTTCTTCAAGAACTCATTATACATGGTCGATAGCATGAAACATTGGACATATGTGGCATCATCCATATGTTTCATATAGAGATATAGTTACTCATCACTAGCGTCTTTCCCAGTCACAACTGGAATAGGCTCTTCCAGCACATACAATTTCCTCTCATGGTGAAGGATGACGCGTAAATGCCTTTGCCACTTTTAGAAATTGGTGCTGGTGAAAAGGTTTTCCTTCTCGAGTATGGTTCCCAATGATATACTTGAAGTCATTTTTCTTGCCGTTTTTACAAATTAAGATGAAAAAAGATTTAGTACTTTATCAAGATAAAACTGAGGCATATAAATAAATTAATACTTATTAGTCTGCCAATATTTTATCGAAACCCAATAGCCCTCACCATTGACTTCATAATATTATGTTTCATGAATATTTTAGTGAAAAGGAGCCATATTTTCCTTCGAATTAACCCATCTAGGCTTGGTCAATCAACTTGAAGGGTTTTAGGTAGGCATTCCAAATGCCATCTGTATTAACTTGCAACTCCTTGATCCACTGAGTGGACTCCCCAATCATGAAATCCTTTCATTTTTGGATTTCTCAACCTTTTCCTTTTAGTCAAACCAAGTCCTGCTGTGGTAGTCAACCCTTGATGCGAACCAATTCAAGTCAACCCAAAACCTTGAATTACAATTCCCTGATAATTGAAAGCACCCCAACTAGGGTTGGTCAAGCACTTTGAACGATGGTTCGATTCTAACTATGATTATGGAAGGCTATACTGACTTAATATTTCTTTGAGGGTATTTTCCTTATACGTAAATTTCCATTTTATTATCTTTGATTACATGCTTGTTAATATTAAGTGGGATATACTTAATTGATTAACCATGTCTAATATAATATTTTACGCATCAGCCAATCTTATTTTAGTTCCATCTTGCAAACTTATTTAATTCATTAATTGTGTGATTGTTATAATACACCCGAAATAAATAAACCATGAAACTGACAGAAATAAAATAAATGGTATGAATGTGATCTTGTTCTATTGGTTAGTTTATCTAGAAGTTTATATACTATCCTGAGACCAAGGGGAGAAACACCTCGAACATTTTGGGTTCGTCTTTAGAGCTTTCCACTTGTCCACCTTTGTATCTCCTTTGATTGGTTTTACCTTGGCTCCTACCTTGAGCCTCTTCCACTAACTTTGGATCTCCATCCATTACATATACATTTATCTCAAATTCATGTTAGGGGTAAAATGGGGTTTTAAATAAAAGAAACGTTGGGCACACATGACCTACATATTGATGGAGAGAGGGCTCGCATGCCAACAAATTTAATTTAAATAAATAAATTAAAAGAAACCATTCACATACAAAGGTCTTGGTCTAGCTCATGATCATCCATACATGCAATGATATTTATACATAAAGAAAACTAGAATTGAATTCTTTAATCATTCTTGTTTAATATAAATCATGCTCAAATCAATTAATTAACTTTAATAAATCAATCCTTTTATCTTAAACCCTTTTCTAAATTTCCTTGAGATTCTCATCCATCATAATTTTAAACAAAAAAATTTATTTAAAATTATATTTCTATGTAACTTGTACCTTGGAGGAAACCCGGTGAATTCCCATTCATAACAACCTAATGAGTACAAATGATCATTACGAAGATGTTAAATTAAACACATATTTATAAAACATCTATCATGTGTTGTGCCTCATATTTACGCCTACAATATGGTACACATCTTAAGGGTTTGTATAATATAATAATTTTTTTAATAAATCTAGGGAACTTGGATGAGTACACGCAGTGTAGTTCTGACTACACGGTATGTACTTTTGTTCACCATCCATCATAAGTACACAGCTAGGGACATGGAATGTAGATGTACTTCAGAAATTTTCAAAGTACACAGTGTGTTCAATGGGACACACATCATATAGTATCTATGTTATACGGTTTCCAATCGGGAAAGCCATGTACAAGGTATACGATCCAACCCTAACCCGAAAGAACTACACGCCATGTTCCATGGGCCACATGGTGTGTAATCTGGAAAACATGTGCCACCTATTCCTAGTTAACACACTAAGTCATAAAGACTTATATATGATCCATTTACATAGTCATATTTGGTAGACCAGTCCAATGCATTGATCCTAGAATACACGGCATGTACTTTCGAATACACTCTGTGTATTCTAGTGTTGTACAGCCATGAATGTTGGGAAACTCTGGATGAGGTCCTCTATTTTATTTTAATCAAAATTAAAAAAAATCATTTCTATAAGGTGAATGAGAAACGAGAGAGGATTATTAGATCTCTAGATTTAGATTTAAAGAATGATTAACTTGAATTAAAACAACTTAATTATTAAATGTGTAAATCACCAAAGAAAAACTAAACAATTATAATCAACGATATAACTCCCTATAATAAAACTTGTAGGTTTCGGGCGCAACAGAAGTGCATTAGTGGGTGTACCCAACATTAATTTTAGCATAAACTACGATGAATCCGAGATCAGTCATGATAATAAAATGTCAAATCATCAGAATAGAATAAAGAATGAAAAAGAAATAGGGGAGTCACAGAACCATATATAGGATCATCATATATTGGTTATAATTAATTTAATCAATTGACAAGAATTACCTGGAAGGAATTCTATCTCCGTTGGTGATTCTGGTCAAGATCTGATGTGATCTGTTGTTGTTTCATAGAATCATAGTGTAGGATTCCTCTAGCGGTGATCCATATGTGCTCTATGTATCTTTGGATTTCACTGAAGGGATATCTGAGAGCTAGCGAAGAAGAGCATTAGCTTGCAATTTCCGCCTTCGATCGCCTTGATCTGATGGTGGGGGATCTCTCTCTCATAGCCTAAGAGTGTTCTTGGTGGAAAAAGAATTCTTTCTTGGCATGATAGATTTTCCAAATCCATTTTGGAGAACCAAAAAAATGGCTAGGATAGTGAGAAATATATTTAACTGGGATTTTTTTAATTACATAGAATAATAAAAAGAATTAATTACCCGAAATCATTTATTCATTTGTTTCTATTTTTAGTAATACACCATTCTAATAAAAATAGTTGACTATTATTATTACTTGACATGCACCTAGTGAATTAAACCAAATATTATTTAATTAAATAAATATTATTATTTCTCAGAAATTCCCAGAAAAATTACACGGTGTGTATATATTAATATAAACAGTGTGTACTTTTATTTTACATTTTTTTTAATTTCCTCCACTACATTTATTAGACCTTGAATAATGACTATTAATTTCCCAAATAAATATCACTACATTACTCAAAAATAAATATATTATTTAACCCACAATATATTCGCTCGAATAACTAGTGTCGAAATAAATTCAATTAGACATCCTTGAATAATTATGAAACCATAGTCAGGAATAATCTTTATTCAAATTGTCAAATTAATATTTAACTGAGATACTTGGAAACACTTAGTGTGTGTCCCTCTTGAACTCTTTCTTAGTGGTATTAGGCAGAGCCTGCCTAAAGTCCAAGGCTAGAATATTACAACACACCAAGGCACCCATAGAGAAAGAAGTTAATTCCCCAACAACGTGTCACCTCATATGAACGCTTACCATGTAATGTAATCCCTTTGTCTTGATATCTCGCATCAAGCGGGTTTCATTCTAGTTCCATAAACCCATGTTCTCGATTATTCATTCTTTGACTTTTCGTAATTGAACATGCCCATTCCTCACCATGGCCATGGATTTATTTTGGCTATATCAATTCCATCAAAGGGTATGAGATATCTACTTCTGTTATGTAATAGAAAGGACAAATCAATTCTTGCATTATCTATTAATGAAATATAACTCATGACATACCCAATGTATCCTACCTCTCTCTGAATAGTATGTCATCACAGTTTTTTTCATTACTTCTAAGTGCATAAGTTGTAATACCCATTAATAATAATCATAACGTCTAAGGATCAATACACCCATCCACAGATAGGAACATCCAATGACACTATGAAATGTGGGTTTCCTATAGGCGGGACTAGTTCTCATAATATCCTCCTTGATATTACCAAGGGCACACCCCCTGAGAAAGGTGCCTCAAAGTTTTATGAGTCATCACCCCTAATGGCCTGTATTATTTGTGCCCCTCAGATAACATCATCCGTCCATAGTACATATATTCAAGAATATTGTTATGGCACTTCCGAGTTATCATCATAGTAGGGATCCGCTATGACCCTTTAATGCAACAGTTATCCTTAGCACATTATCGCATGCATTTTCAAGCAGAAGAACAATCAAGAGGTGATTAGGTATTTATTAATGAATAATGTACAAAGTAGTTGGTTCTGGGCCACCAACTCTAACACAAACACCATGAATCTTTATTCCTAACCACATCCTAGATATATCTGGCCTCAACAGAACTAACAGGGAAGAAAATTCATTCCCATTGAATCCATCATTGGTAACAGGAACATGGGCCTCATTGTATAGTCTGCTGGATAACACGTTATAAGAAAAGATCCATCCCAAGAAATATGAACATGGGATTTTAGGGTAAACCACTACCTAAGGGTAACTAAATCCCAATATAATGATATATCATACAATCTTTCCCTCATTGATCCACCAACATAGAAATTATATCCCATTATTGACCATTAATGGCCACCATGCATCCCTTAGTGAAGGTACTAAATCTCCAATACTAGTGAACATCTCACCTTATGATCAAAATGAACTATCACAAGAAACAAATATAAATTTGTTTGTGCTGAGTAGAATTCCTCAAGTAATTTTATGATAAAATACAATATAAGAAGTTACTGACACATTTAATAACCAAACATCCAACATTAGTTAAACACCATAGACAAGCATATATGATGTGATTCCTATATTACTATAATGATGTATGAACACTAGAATCTTTATCATGATCCAAGAGTCAAAAACTAGAATAAACCATAAATCCATAAACCTATGTGCATCACCCAAGGTGAAATAACACAAATGTAAAAAATATAATCCATGAACAGGAGTAAAAAAATGAAAATAAATACAATAGTATCTACTAAAAACATCTAGGAAAACTTTATACTCAGTCCCCACAATGCTCAAGCAAAACCAAACGGATCCTCAGACTCCAGAAAAGTTTCTCTTCTCAATCAAGAAACACTGGTCCTTAATCTCTTCCATCTTGAAACTTATTCTCTAACTAGAAAGTTGACATTAGGTATTCACATACACCAAGGTGCACATATAGGGGGTGAGAAAAAATCTCAATAGGTCACCCAAAAATGTGACCCTATAATCTACTATCACAAAAAGTTAATGGACATATGAAATTCCAAACTTAGATAAATATTATCAAAAAGGGTTATAAAACAACAACTATATAAAAGAAGGATGAAGATCAAGAACTAGGAAAACAGACAATTATGGGTTCTAGTCTAACACCCATGGTAAATCATCTCTCACTGTGGCCCGCACTAGAGGATTTACAGCATGTGGTTCTCTACCCACACAACAACTAGTGTGTCATAATGATATACATAGGATCTACAAGACTTATAAATGTAATAGGCATGATTTTCATACCCTATGGAAAAATGATAGGCGTCCAAACCATGAAACACATCTTAAGAGAATTAGGACTCCAATAGAATGATTTGAATTTGTGAAAAAGATCCCCTACACACTATAGAGAGATATCTTGCCCCATAAATCCTACAAACAATTAAATCTTCACCATAGACACATCGTATACATCACTCTATGGGATCTATCCACAAAGATTAGATGAATGCACTACAAAGGGGATCTATACATAAAACTGGGAGCATAATGGAATTCGTGGAAAAGATGAACACCCCCTAGAAAGGATTCACAATCAATATATGCATATTATCCTTATCAATATCATCCATTAGATCCCTAATACTATCTAACCTAGGTAAAAAATAGAGGAGAGAACCATATCAAAAATTAGGTCCAATGCATGATAAAAAAATATCCCAAGGGTTAACTCCTCAAACTAAATTCCTATATAAAACTACATCAAACATCATGGATAATGACCAACCAAATGTGGGATAATCCACCTCTCAAACCCACTATCCAAAAGGTTGAAATAGAAGCATCGATCAACTATCATCCAATAATGTATGGGTCCTCTCATGGAACTTTGGATCATAGAATCTAAACAATGGCCACCATGGGATCTCTATGACACACCTTAGATAAAAAAACGTGGGGGTCCCATAGTCTTTAGGGTCACATCACAAAAGAAAATTATAATTAGGGAATCCACTGCTACACCAAGATCTTCGGACACTCCCATCCACATATCAACACATGGCCCAAAGTACATATCCAGAAAAGGGAACCCTACAAGGGGTTTCTCTAGCTCATCTAAAGTGCATTACTTTTCCAATGTAGAAATATCCTAATCAGGCCTCAATGGTTGCCAGAAATCATCATAAATAGCATTACCAAAGGGTTATCTAATAGGTAAGAATTCCCAAAAAAAATAATTCACAATGTTCCCTATGACCACCTCAAAATCATGACCAAACAAGGGATCCTTAACACAATCCAAACCATCGGGGTAACACCAACACAATAAAACTTCATCTTCCTTCATAGAAAACAACCCATACATGGGTATTGACTCACCCACAATGGTATCCAATGAACACCATTCCACACAAGGTTTCTCAACAACAAACTACAACAACGACTAATCAATTGATCAATAACAAGTCCACTATGGTATCCTAAAGAGCACCTCAAACTCCCCTCATCACCCCAATGGAACCTGGTGGTAACTATAATCCCACTGTTTTAACCCAATACAAATGATCTAATGGATATATTCCCCCACCCCTCAAACACAGGAGCTAATTTCAACTACTGAAACCTCAAGAAATCAATATGTTCGTGTAAAGATAAACTAAGATCTCCTTAGAGATAAAAAATTTAACTCTCCTTCTAGGACCCTTCCTAGTGAAACACTAACTAATATAGCCTAAATACATAGGCCAATCCAACTAAATATCTCAAAATAATCACTTGGGCTCTAAGCTCACAACCCAACCTGCGAGAGTATTTTAGAACCAAAATTCAAAGAAATTATAACATAAATTTTTTCCCAACAAAACACCATCTAAAGGGACTCAAAATGTTGAAAAGATTTCACCATGGATATCTACATTTAAAATTGATAATAATAGAATATTCAAAAGTTTCATTCTGAAATGTGGGAGAAAAATTATCAAAACAACCCAGAGTATCAAAATTAAATAGTGTATACTTAGGTTAACATGGCCTGTAACCCCAAATAAAATCCATCATCATGTGAATTTTTAAACCTATCATATTCTTTTCTAAATTACATGGCATTTATTCTTGGTAAATGGTGTGTACCCACAAATGTGTACCTGCTCATATACCCTATCCCAAACATGGAATTTACACCACTAGAATACAAGTTTTGTACCACTCGTACTTGGTGTAAACACCACAAAGGGTTCCCATCCATGTACCTAGACATGTACCTCCCCCCCCCCACACACACACATTATTTTTAGGTATTTTAAACTATCATTGGTTATGTACCTCACACTGGTCTCGATCATGTACCCCAAATGGCCATGTGGCCCTAGCGTACCCTAAGTTTCCACCACACAACATGTTCCCCCAGTACATGGAATGTAGTCTCAAATACTCATATTCCATGTAAAATAAGAAAACATGTCAATTTTTCACTGAACTACACATTAGGTACATTAGTTTTTCAAAGAGAAACCCACCCAATCCCCCCCCCTCAAAACACCGAATTTCACCACAAAAGTCCAAGATAGACCCCTAACGGATCACCAGAAACAAAAAAAAATAATAAAAAGAATAAAAACATTTAAACTATGTGTATTTAGGGTGAAAACATAGAATGGGAATAATTATGGTTGTAAAATTCTGAAATTCGCACCGGATCCATGCCACAAACCTCTTGAGCATCGATCTTCCTCTAGACGACCTCCCTAGGTAATACCTCCTCAATCTCTATCTTACCTCCATCTCCCTCTCTCAACAGAAGACCACCAAAGGGGACATCCCATGGAACTTCTCTAATATTCCATGGGTAAAAGTTAAAATAAGGTAAAATGAATGTTTAAAAAAGGAGAAGAAGAAAAAGGGAAAAGAAAATAAAAGGGGAATGGGCATAGTATGAGTGCCCCATGCAAGGATATACCTCACCTAGGAAAAAACCCTATTTTGGACTCAATCATAGATATAGAATCTCAATCTAATGTTATGTTTAATATATATCACCAAACCAATACGCATGGATAAATTAATAATAAATTATTTAATTATCCATTAAAAATTGAAAGGATCATTTTGTAATGCGTCTTTTTATGTAAAGATTTGAAGTATATCTAATAATATTTTCATATTATAAACTATGGTTGAGTGAGATTATGTGTCATGGAGAGGCTCATAATTGATATTATATAAATATTAAATATAATATCATGCATGTGCATTTTTTGTGTAATAATGGGATAACACCAAAATGGGGACTCATACAGAAAATATAAGATCTTAATTGATTCCAAAACACAGGTTTTACCCAAGGCATGACATAACCATCATTGAATTTGGGTGGTTAGTTAACGTGTATCCATGAGAAAAATATTAAATTTGAAATTAATTATTAATTTCGTATTCTTTAAATTTTCATTAATTAACCCATCTTCTATTTATTCCCATTTATGGGAAAATCCTAGGGTTATCCACACATCCCTAGAGAGTTATGAGGGACTATTGGAGGAGATTTTGGAGGGAAAAAATGACAGATCGAGATATATTTTTTCCAATACAGTTCTAGGACCTAACTAACTATGAATATGTAGATTCATTATTCAACATTGATCGATCCAACCCCAAGGTAGTTCGCTACATTTCCACATTTATTTCCAAATTTTATCATCCTGTGATGAACAAGAATTGAATCAACTAACATATTGAATCTCAGGTCGATCATGTTATGGGTGCAGTTTCATTAACACGGGATTTGGGAAAATTATTATTATTATTTTATTGGATATTCATTCATTGTTTTAACAGAAATAAATCGTGGAAAACCTAAATAATGTTCAAGGTTCACTTCTATTTAGTGTTTCATGGATTTATCCCTCTCTTCTTTACATGATTAATTCCTAATATTACCTTAGTCAGTGGTTCAACATATACCTTATATTTGATCATTTAATGACAATTTTTTCATGAAACAAATCGATAATGTGCGTAGAGTTTTCAATCGAGGGTGAGATAATGATCGTTGATGATCATAGGTGTATTGAGATCAGATAAGTGTTTCCTTATTTTATGGTTTGAAGTGTGATGTCTGGTGTGGTGTGATGGGAACCGATTACCAATCGGCTTAGATGATACGAATCCAGCCACTAGTGGAAACGTAAGCATGGTCAACCAGATCCATGATCATTGGAGTGATTAATGACTGGATCAAATGATGGATGAATGGGTTAAGACACAATGAATACTCTAGAATTTATTGGAAATTACCAACTACATGGTGTTTAGTCTAAAGGACACACACTTTGTAGTTCCCTAGCTATGGTGATCTAGGTTTCATGGGAGAGAAATATCAGAGGCCATGTGACCCTTTTCTCGGACCATATGACTCGATGTTGGTGGCTCGACATGTATCCTAGAGGATATACCGCCCTGAAGTTGGACATAAGCATAGGTAAAAGAATAATACACAGGCATGTCCAAGCAATCAAACATGACCAAGTACATGGACACAACCTGAGAAAATAGGCACGACTAGAGTTACACGAGCGTGAGTCGTGGAACATAGGTAGACCTGAGAAAGACAAGACATGTCGTGAACTTTTTAGGGCTATTTTAGGTCCTTTGTTTCTCCAGTATATACCAATATTATTTCAGTATGTCTCCATCACTATGAGGGTATAGTATGGCCTTACATCTTGAGTATAGGATTATCATCCACTATATATGTTTTTTTAGATAGAGTTATTGGTTTCCTTATGAGAATACCAGGGTGGTATCTTCTATCATATATTATTCCCTAGGTTGGGTTTGTGGTATTTTTGTAATCACCATGGGCATAGTGTCAATACCCTATCTATTATATTGGCCCATTAGGGATTGTGCCATCCTCCAGCAGTCTTGGGTGGATCCTCTATTTAGATTTCGACATATTTAGAGTTTCAATGAGTACTTCTTCAGTGAGACATGATTTCCATGAACTCTTACAGGATCACCATCAATGAAAGCATGTCTCGTGGAGTGGATTCTCCCAGATGACCATTACCTTGAACCCTCATGCCTAATTTAGTGGTTATAAATTGATGAAACCACTTCGAGACTTAGAGTCTACTATTAGGGTATCTATATTTTTTCATCATCCAAATGTATCATAACATTATTAACATAACATTTTATTTATGAGATAACTATTTTTGATTCTTTATGTTCAGTTATTTCAATGTTATCCTACTAAGAATTTATATACTTACCCATGCATGGGATCTTCCTACACATGTCATTTATTATGTAGAT
Organism: Viscum album; assembly: GCA_963277665.1. NCBI lineage: Eukaryota > Viridiplantae > Streptophyta > Magnoliopsida > Santalales > Viscaceae > Viscum > Viscum album. Next base: position 2,131,582,949 of record OY728119.1, read on the forward strand.
TATAGTCTATTTGACATATTACTAGTTTTATTAGGAGTTGTAATAGATTAGATTTGGTATAGAAAAACTTATATTCATACTGGTGTTTTATTTTAATGTATTCTACACCTTCTAGGTAAGTTTAAAATTATTTTTAGTTTGTTGGGCTTGTATTTTTCACTTATTATTTCCATTACATTTTCAAAATCTGGTTATGGGATATATATCTTTTATTTAATTGGTATCATTTTTCTACTTTAACTTCAAAACTTTATAGGATTGAAGATGTGTGTGTGTGTGTGTATACATGTACCTATGGTTAATGCTTCTGATGTCTGTGATATGCCTTCTCAGCAATAATTTCCAATCCCTGGCCTATTTATGGCAGTCTTAGGGTTTTCACACATAGTTTAACACCAGGTAGGAGGTCCCGAGTTGGTTGGATCATGATAAAGTGGTATCAGAGTAGTTGGTTCTACCTTAAGACCATTGATTAGTGATTTTATATCTCTGAGGTTTGGTTTGGGATTTATGGAAATACTGTTAAAATGTTTTGAGTAAGTATTTCGTGATAGGGACTCCAGTATTGTTCTGGTGGAACATTTATCCATTCACTAGGAATATGTTAAACTTTTTGTTCACTTGGTAAATTTAGGAACTGGTTGTAAAGAAAACATTGGTAAATGATTCATAGAGGAATGGGTTGGTATTTCTATAAAATTTTCTGAGTCAACTCCATGGATTTAATCATTGATTGTGGGGCATCTTATTTATTTTAGAATACCTTTGTGAAAAAACCCAACCTTGATTATATAGTATGATCATGAGGATGATCCATTGAGTAATTATTCTTTATTATAGGGTCTAGTACATGAGGTAGTACCTCTAGGTGGTTTTCCAATTTTTCACCACCCATTGAGAAGAAAGTTGTCCTGGCAGTATTGGTCAAGAATTTTTGCATGATGAGTGCACTCTATGAGTTTCATATATAGAAACCTCCCATGTTTTAGGTTGATACAAATCCATAGGAAACTAAGGGCTTGGTAGATTTGGTGACCCAAGGTTTCTAACTTCCTATGACATCTACATATAAGATAGTGGTTCTAACAGCAAGACTTGTTCAAATCTCCATTGGGAGATGGTAGAGTTTGGTAACTTAGTAATAGGATGAAACACCTCTCTCCTAGTCAAATTTTGATCATCTCTGCAAGGAGGAGTTCTATTTTTCAACGTTGTGTTTGGTGTTCATTCAATAGCTTCTATAATTGTAGCAGGGAGGCATAACCATGGAATCTTATTCATCAAGGTTTGTTGACCTCATACAATACACTCTGGATATGGTATGGGATCTGTTCTTTAGATAATTTACTTTTGAGTGGGGATTACATTTATATATCCATTATGGGGTGATATCTATATGAATTCACACTTACTCTAGAGTAATTGAGAGAGATTTGGTAGTCAATAGATTCTTGAAAATATAGAAATTGATATTGGGTGATGGAAGTGGGAACACAAGAGCTAAGACCTCAGAAGTGGATAGTAGATAGTAGTCATAGGTATCCATGTGTGAAAGTCACTTTAGGAGATAGTCCCAGGACATAGGATCACCAGTCTCGAGATCTAAAAATTTTTCTATTCATCCAAGAGATATGTGTTGTTTCTATTTAGATGGTCAGGGAAATATCACGTAGTATTTTTTTCCCACCGAATAGATTATAGAGAGATGGTCAATAGACCACCAAGATAGGGACAACAATATGTGTATGGAGGTCTATAGGGTGGTTGATGGTGAAGAAGTATATGGAGAGTAAGAGGAGGTGGAAAGTGGTTTGACCTATTGCCACCACCCCCCCCCCAAGTGTTCTACACTAGTCTAAGGTAATGATGGATAGATAAAATGTTAGATGAAGGCAATGGAGTACTATGTCCCAAAGGCTCCAAGGATGATTATAGGTACAATCTATGTCTTCTCTACTTTAGTTACAGGACTGATAGACAAAGGTGTGAGCCACTATTTTCTTTCCACTTCTCTAGTTCAAAAACATACAGGTTCTTTTTGATTCATTAGATTGACCCTAACACATAGAGACTCCACCAAGAGGGTTTTGAGTGATCACCCACTTCATTCGATAGTGTGATATGATTCATAGAAGAGATAATGTCTTGTGGGATATATTTATATCATCGATAAGGCCTTATTATCTCATATTAGGTATAGATTATATATCCATTTTCCATGCCTATATTTACTACTTTAGGTGTTGTATAAGGTCTTTGTGTTGTTATGGGATTAGGTTTTCCTTTATGGGTGATAAGTAAACATAGGAAGAGTATGATGGGCTCATATGTAAGAGAATATTTTTTATTACTCATAAGTTTTAAATTATTTCCTTCCCACAAATAGATAAACTTATTCATAGAATTACACCATGGGACGGCCTCAATATATTCTCCAGCATATCATATTTCTCTGTTAGAGCTTCTGGAGATGAAGGTGCAGTTACATGACTTATAGAGGAAGGGCTATGTCAAACCTGGTGTTTCACCTTGGCTAGACCCTATGTTTTTTACTAATAAGGAATATGAAATCTTGAGGTGGTATGTGGATTATATCACATGAATTATGATACTATGAAAAAATAGTATCCACTACCAAGGATCGATGACCAATTCGATCAGTTGAGAGATGTGAGATGGATCTCAGAGATAGAACTCACATCTGGCTATCACCAACACTGAGTATGACACATGGATATACAGAATATATCATTTTCATGTTGCTATAGTCACTATGAGTACTTGGATATTCCTTTCATCATGAGGATTTCCTCATAAGTATTCATAGGACTCATGAACTAGATATTTCATCCATTCATAGAATGGTTTGTGGTGGTCTTCATTGATGAAATTATTGTGTACTTAGCATCTAAGGAGGATCAGGTGAGACACATGAGGATAGTTCTAGGGGGTTCTATCCTAATAGTCACCCAAAATCATGATAATGGTATGGATATTCCTTAGATTTGATGGAAACTACAAGAGATTTATTCCCAATTTCTCATATATATCATCACCCACAACAACATTTGTCACAAACCGTCCCAGTGGGGCCTGCTCTATGACTCCCCAAGCCCACCCCCAATAGGCCAGGGGCTGGTGACTAGCACCGAGTAGGCATATTACTACATGGGAGGCATTGCCTAAGAACCTGTGCACACACACACCTCTCCAAGCCCATAAATGCTGAAATGTAAAAACCACTTAGGAACAAAATGCATGCATACAACTAAACCCAACCAATAGAGTATGATGAAAAGTAAAGTACTGAAGGTAAACTGGTCCAGAATAAAATCCCACCAAAAAAAAGAGTCTGAAAAACTGCAAAGTCCAACCTGTAAACACAAAGAGGTACTGGGACTACTGCTCGTAGCTGAAGGAACACCTCAGCCTATAGGGAACTCAGAAAGCTCAGTCCTTTCATGGTCTGCCATGGACTCTATCAAAAGGTTGCTCGTCTGCACAAGACACGATACGTGTGGGCAAAGCCCATGCAGGGGTGAGTATAACAATACTCAATAGAGGAAACCGAAAACCCAAAGCAATTACCGTAATGAAAGTCATCGTCAGCTCTACAAAATATATGTATATTGAACATATAATAGAAGATCACAATCTAGATATACTCAAAACCCAGACTCGTTGTCTAGAGACAAGTCACACAACTGCATGCCCCTACTAGTGATTCAGTTCGAAGATTTCCACAAAGTACTCATTCTGGAAGAACACAATCCACGAGTCTGGTAGCACTGATGACGTCATTCTGAGAAGTATTGTTCATCGGGAAATGTCATGAGAGGTAGTTACACTCATTATGGGAGACACACTCTTGAGTGGGAAGATCACAATAGATAGAAGCACTCGTTATGGGAGACACGCTCCTGAGTGGGAAAGATCACGATACACAGATGAGGATCACTTCCAGGGCTGTGACAGATACCGCAACTCATCCAGATTCCCCAGCTAGGTGATTCACCAGCTAGGTATAAGATCAACGCCTGGTAGAGTTGGTCACGTCAATGCCTGAATCTACCTAGGGTCTGGAATGGATATAGGACCTTGCTCCTGGCCTCTCGGAGGGATAACGACTCTATCACAGAAAGTCCTGCTGAAAGGATCATACTTTTGTAGAAGGAAACTATGTCTGGCCTTTAGGGTAATGATAGGAAGGGGTGCTAACCCAAATGAAAGATGTCCAAGATACGGTGAGCAAGAGGACCATGCCGTTTTCCAAAAAGTACATGGCCTGTAGAAAAGTTACAGGCCGTTTTGTCTAAACCTGGGTACTGCCATGTACAACGGCCTGTGTCGTAAGGCTGGTCATGTAGAAAAGGGAGTACACTGTGTGTAGTATGGTGTACACACCATGTCTGAGTGACTGGGGTTAGCTCCATGTACGCTGGCCATGTGCCCGTACACAGTCACCAACCCGTGTAATCCAACCCATATAATTAGTATACGGGGTGACACATGTTACTGGCCTCGCCTATCTGTGTGATGGAGTACATGTTGTGTAATTCATCCCATGTCCATGTATCCTCTGGATACGCACCGAGTCCCTCTTAGCCGCTTTTGTCATGCCGCGTAGAGGGTACACGTCATGTCTTCTGAAGCCGTGTAGTCCATATCATGTCCGTGTACTTCCCAAAATACACGCCGAACTTCAGGGAAAGTCCAACACTTCATGTGACCAGGGTCACACACCGTTTGATTCCTCTCTGACTCCAAAAACCCTATCCACAGCTTCCAGTACTACAGGGTGTGTTCTTCTGAAGTACACGTCGTGTATTCTCGAAATTTCCAGAAACACGAACCTACGTCGTCGCGCCTTCTGTGATGCCCCATTAGTTAATTTGGTCGTCCAATCACCACAAAAATCCAATCTTTTGTTCACCCCGATACCACGAAGCTGATTCCATTGTTTTCAGACCTCCGATCAGCTCCTAAAATGTCCAATGATCCACCCACGCAATGAATGCTCGAAGAACGGCCCTTTCTGATCCAGTTCGATTCGTCATCTTCCATCATCGTCCCACCTCTGCAAGGTCGTTGTGGTGTAGAATCCTAAATTATGGATCATTACGTCACAGAATGGATGTGCAATGATCCGTTGTTCATCACCCCATAAAGAACATGAAGAACATTCAAAATAAAAAGGGGGAGGAAATCCAAAGCAAATCGAGGAATGAACCTCTACCATTGTTATTCATGGAGTTTATCCATTCTCATTAGTAGGTTTAAATTGAGTATAATCAAATGAAAACAATTCAACATGGATCAATTCCTCGAATAATCCCAAATAAAACTCTCCCATAAGAACGTACGAATCCGCGGATTAACTTTCTCGTGGTTGATCTGCGTTCATCATTCAAATCAAAAGCACAGAAAAGAAAATTGAATAACAAACCCTTACCTCATGAAGGGATTGATTGATAACGAAGGTGTCGCACTGCCTTCATCATCGAGATCATTCAACTTTGTTAGCGCAATGATTCGCAGCTTCAATCTGTAATCATTCATCACCGAGAGCTTTCTCCAGAGTTTCCTCTCAATCTTCTCCCAATGATCGATGTTTGATTATCCCAATAAAAAGGGAAAACGTGTTTTTGCATTCAAAACATGATGTAGTATTAATGAGTCCATATTTCTATTTATGAGTCATTATGATGTGGCATTTATTAAAGAAATAGTTTCCACATCACCACACCGTAGAGGATGTTTCCATAAAAAAAATAAACATTGTGAGTTTATTTTTATTTTTATTTTACTAAAAACAGCTGAAAATTAACATTTTCCCTCAACCCACTCTGGTCAAGGTTATACCTGTTCTTAGGTAAATTAGTCGTTTGGGATAAAATGGTTCACTCAGATTTTAAATCCGGCCATTCATTTGGAAACTGTCAACACTACGCACAAGTGCCGACTCACTTAACTTAAAAATGTTTGAACCACCATTCCGGGATCACCGGGCCTCAAAATGATGATCAGTCTCTGTGCCAGGTCTCATAACTATTCCATATAATATTAAAAAAATAATAAATGGAAAAAATATGAGACACTACATTCTCCCCACCTTGGGGCTTTGCGTCCATGAAAATCCAAAAGAAGACTACCCAAAAAGATGCGGGTACTGGGCACCGATCTAAACCGTCCACTCCCACGTGCTCTGCTGAAGATTCTCGTGTTGCCAATGAAGGTGCACCAAGGGAATTGATCACCCATGAAGGATCCTCTCCTAACGATCCATGATCTCCACCATGTACTCAGCAATGGTCACTCTGTCCTCAATGTCCTGCTCGCCCCAGTCGATGACATGTGATGGGTCATGCACGTACCTCCTCACCTGCTTCACGTGGAAGAAATCATGTACCTGATGAAATTTTGGCGGTAGAGCTAGGTGGTTTGCCACCCTTAAGGAGATAAGACCTGAAGAAAGATGTGTTCTCCCTTTTCGAACTCTAGAGGTCTCTGTCATCTATCAGCATAAGACTTATGCCGGCTCGGTGCAGTCTCCATCTGCTCCCAGATGATCTACACCTTCTCGATGGTAGCTCGCACAAACTCTAGACCCATGAGCACTGACTCTCTAGGTTCGGTCCAGCAAATTAGTGACTGGAAGGGTCCTCCATACAAGGCCTCGAACTGTTCCATACAAATGGTGGAGTGGTAGTTGTTATTATACGCAAACTCCACCAGTGGTAGGTGGTCCTCCCAACTATGACCAAAGTCCAAGATACAAGCCCACAACATATCCTCCCAAACCTGCATGGTCCTCTCCTTCTAACCATGGGTCTAGGTATGAAATGTTGTGCTAAAGCATAGCTGAGTCCCAAAGGCCTCCTGCAATCCTTTCCACAACCGGGATGTAAAGAGGGTGTCTCTGTCTGAGACTATCGTTGAAGGGATTCCATGAAGCTGAACTATCTCCTGCACGTAGAGGTGTCTCAAGCACTCTACGGAACTATGGTCCCTAATAGCAAAGAATTGGGTTGACTTGGTGAGTCGTTCAATGATCACCCAGATAGAATCATTCCCCTTGGACATCTATGTTAAGCCTGTCATGAAGTACATCGATATTCCATCCCACTTCTACTCTAGAACTTCCAGGGGTGAGAAAATCCCACTGGAACCTGGTGCTCAGCCTTCACCTACTAGCATGTGAGTCATCGGGAAATGAACACTATTACTTCCTTCTTCATACATGACCACCAGAACTGTTGTCGAAGATCTTGGTACATATTTTCCACTCCAGGATGTACCGCCAAGGGGGATATACGAAACTCACTCAGGACCTCCTCCTTCAATGCTACTGGTACAAAAGTGCATCCGTTGAAAAGAATAATGTGCTCCCCACCTTGAGAATATCCATCAGAAACATGTCTTGTAGATAACTGAGCACGTAAAGCCTAACAGTCTACATCCCCAAGCTGCACTTCCCTAACTCATTGTAAGAGGGTTGGGGTGAAATCCATTGACTGTAGGTAAGCTGTATCCTCTCCATCCCCAAAGGATAACTACAACATGGACAACTGCTATGTCACCTCACTCAATAGCTGCGAGCCCAACCTTCTGCTAAGTGCATCCGCCACCTGGTTCCCCTTCCTAGGAGTATATATGATCTTGAAATCATAATCCTAGAAGAACTCTAGCCAATTACTCTACCTCAGATTCATATCTTTCGGTGAAAAGATGTACCTGAGGCTCTTGTGGTCAGAGTAGACAATGAACCGCTCGCCCATAAGGTAGTGTTTCCACATCTTCAATATGAAGACTGTCGTACCCAACTCGAGATTATGGGTCACATAGTTCTGATCATGTGGCCTAAGCTGGCAGGAACCATAAGCAATCACTGTCTGCCTTTGCATCAGGACACCGCCAAGCCTGGTCCCTGATGTGTCACAGAAGACTATGTACTTGACACCCTCTTCTGGAAATCTCAAAACTGGGGCACTCATAAAACTCCATCTCAACTACTCGAAAGCCTACTGGTACTTCTCCGTCTACATGAAGGGTTTCCCTTTCCTGGTTAGGGATGTCATCAGGGATGTGATCAGTGACTATATATGCGAGAAATCAGAAATGAATCTCTGGTAATATCCTACCAACACCAGGAAGCTCCTCAAGTTCGTCACGCTCCAAGGTGGCTCACATGCTAACACAACCTTCACCTTGGTTGGGTCTACAGCTACTCCATCTTCTGAGATGACATGTCCTAGAAAATGGACCTCCTGAATCCAAAACTGGCACTTTGAGAGCTTCCCATAAAGCCGGTTCTCTTGGAGTACGTCTAGAACTATCCACAGGTGTCTCGCGTTCTCCTCCTCTAACTCCGAGTATAGAAGGATGTCGTCGATGAAGACCACTACGAACCGATCGAAGTACGGCTGGAAGATCTGGTTCATCAGTCACATGAACATTGCGGGGTTGTTCTTCATGCTGAAAGGAATCACCAAGTACTCATTGTGACCATAGCGGCATCTGCAAGTCGTCTTCGGTATATCCTTATCTCTTACTCGTAACTGGTGATAGCCTGATCGAAGGTCAACCTTCGAGAACCAATATTCCCCTCTCATCTGATCAAAGAGGTCACCGATTATCAGTAGTGGATACCTATTCGTCATTGTCAGCTAGTTTAGGCGCTGTTAATCCACGCACATCCTCAAAATCCCATCTTCCTTCATGGAAAACAAGAATGGGGCCGCCCATGGTGAAACATTGGGTCTTACAAAACCCTTTCTCTATAAATCCTTCAACAGAACCCTCATCTAATGAAGCTCTACTGGATCCATCTGATATGCTGATGAGAAAATCGGTGTCATCCCGGGGTGTAAGTCGATGCAGAAGTTGATTTCCCGGCAGGGAGGTAATCCTAGAACATCTTCAGGAAAGACTTCCTCGTACCCCACCACTACTGCTGGGAACTAAGAGCTCACAACATCTACTGCTCTGAGGGTAAGGCTAGCCATCTCATGAGTGATCGACTTCACCCTTCTATGCATGAGCCCATTCTGTGATGTCTGGCTCTCCTTTTCTCTAACAAAGGGATACCTCATTCTCTCATGGCAGACACACCGTACTCTTCGCCTAAAACAGTCAATCTGGGCACGGATAGAAGATAACCAATCCATACTGATAATGACGTCGTAAGGCCTAAACACTAACACCAAGAGGTTCCAATCAAAACTCTTGCCTCCAAAGGTAAGATAACACTATCTTCAAAGGTGTGTGATCATCAAGTCTCCTCCCACTGGAGTCTCCAAGAATAAGGATCGAGTCAATGGTTCTACCAGAATATAAAGGTTTCGCACAAGACATGTGGAAATGATGGAATTACTAGCACATGTGTCTATAATTATGACAGATAAGGTAGATAAGTCATAGATCATACCTCGTATCATCCTTGGAGTCTAGGGGTCGTACGCCTTGACCACATGCAATTTTCCCCACCCCTATCCCCAAGCTCCTTCAGCCCGGTGCGGACCTCCTGGGGGAGGTGGTGGAAGTAGATCAAAGCATTTGCCACCACCTATAGCTCTCCCGGCTCTTCTGCCACATCCGCCCCCTGGCAGGTCTATCTGCTCCACTCTCAACCTCTGCCTCGGTGGTCCATCCACTGCTTCCCTATCAGCATCTCGACGGGTCGGACAATCTCTAGTGAGATGTCCCCTACCATCGCACATATAGAATCACTTCTCCCCAGGCTGACTGGATCCAGCCTGAGAGCCCTAGACTGTCATTCCCATGTCCTGGGTCCTCCACTGACGTCTCTCACATCCTGATCCCTACGTCTGACGTTGGCTCCCTGCTACCGAGGTCTCCAGACATGTCTTCCTGTTTTTGACTATCATTGGTTGTCTCTGCTCCGCCAAGAAGCTCTTGATCACCAAATCCCGCTCTAGCACTCCAGTGTAAGTCAGAATGCATAGAGGCACAAAAAAAAGTACCGAGCAAGGTTGGTGAACCTCGATGAATATTCAGCTAGTGTCAAACTGCCCTGCTGGAGCTGAAGAAGTTCTTGGATGCCTATGGATCTCAGCGTAACTAGAGAGAACTCCTACCTGAAGAGTTTCTCGAACTCTGTCTATGATAGAGTCTCCTCATCGTGAGTCTGTGTTGTCAAACTCCACCATTGTCTTGTCGAGCCCTGAAGAAGGCTCGCTCCTAGGATCACCATCTGGTCTCGTGGTGTCCTCACAAGATGGATAACTCTAGTCATCGACTCAAGCTAGTCCTCAGCCACCTGAGGGTCGGGCTCGCCTCGGAACATGAGGATTCTCTATCTTTGGAACTCATGCAGCGCGCTCAGCCTACGCTCCTCATCGGTCAGTACTACGGGTACCATGGGCTGCTCTACTGGTGGTTGTATAGTAGGCGCACCACCTGGTGGCAACGCCTATGGAACTGGTCCCTGTATTATATCCTCATCACTGAGGGGGTCATCCTCGTGATCATGCTGCTGCATCCAAGCAGGTATCTGTCACGGAGGCATCCTAAAAGGAAACAAGATGCACCATGGTCATTGAGTATATATGGATAGCTGACACAAAGGATATGGAAAACACAACCCATTCTTATATGATGCATGTACCATTCCCCCGCAACTAGTGTTTCCTTGTACTAAGTCAAAAAGTAGTTTATCAGAGTCCTGGTGTATGGATTCATCAGCCACTGCACCAACACTGAAGTCTTTGGCCTGAAAGCCAAGCTCAAAACACTGAACACTATTTCCCCAAACCAATCTCATAGACTCTTGGTCCTAAGTTAGAACCGACCACCTCTGATACCACTCTATCGCAACACATCCCAGTGGGGTCCACACCCTCCCTCCCCAAGACTTCCCCCCAATAGGCCAGGGTCTGGTGACTAGCACCGAGTAGGCATATTACAACATGGGAGGCATTGCCTAAGAACCTGTACAAACACATACATCTCCAATTCCACAAATTTTGAAATGTAAAAACCACTAAAGAACAAAATGCATGAATACAACTAAACCCAACCAACAAAGTATGATGGAAAGTAAAGTACTGAAAGTAAGTTAGGCCAGAATACAAGCCCACCAAGAACAACAGTCTGAAAAACTGCAAAGACCAACCTATAAACCAAAAGAGGTATTGGGTCTGCTGCTCATAGCCGAAGGAATGCCTCGGCCTTTAGGAAACTTAGAAATCACAGACCTGTCCTGGTCCAACCTAGACTCTATCAAATGGCTACTCGTCTACTCAAGACATGAAACATGCGGGCAAAGCCCGTGGTGGATTGAGTATAACAATACTAAGTAGAGGACCCCAAAAATACAGAATAAGTACACAAAGCAATGGAACCATCAACTCTACACAATATAGGTCTACTAAACATATAATAGGAGATCACAATACAGATATAATCAAAACCCAGACCTATAGTCTAGAGACAAGTCACAAAAGCACATACCCCTGCTAGGGATTCAGTTCGAAGATTTCCACAAGTTACTTGTTCCAGGAGAACACACTCCATGAGTCTGGTAGCTCTGATGACATCCGTCCAAGAAGTATTGTTCATCGGTAAATGTCATGAGATGAATTTACACACATTACGGTAAACACGCTCTTGAGTGGGTATATCATGATAGATAGAAGCACTCATTACGGGAGACACTCTATTGAGTGGGAAAGATCATGATACACAGATGAGGATCAGTACTAGGGCCATGGTAGATACCACGACTCATCCAGATTCACTAGTGAGGTGATTCACCAGCTAGGTAGATGATCAACGCCCGATATAGTTGGTCACGTCGATGCTTGAATATACCTAGGGTCAGGAATTGATAGAGGATCTCGCTTAGGGCCTCTCGGAGGGATACCGACTCTATCACAGAAAGTTATGTTGAACGGATCATACTCCTGTAGAAGGAAATAATTCCTGACCTTCAGGGGAATGAGAGGAAGGGGAACTAACCCAAACCAAATATTTCCAAGATACGGTGAGCGAGAGGACCATGTCATTTTATAAAAAGTACACGGTGTGTAGAAAAGTTAGACGCCTTGTTGTCTGACACCAGGTACTGCTCGTGTACAACGGCCAATGTCGTACGGTTGGTCATGTAGAAAAGTGAGTACATGGAATGTAGTATAGTGTACATATCATGTCTGAGTGACTGTGGTATGCTCTATGTACGCTGGTTATGTGCTCATACACGTTCATCAACCAGTGAACTCCAGCCCATGTAATCGGTACACGAGGTGACCCGCGTTACTGGCCTCGCATAGCCGTGGGATGGAGTACACTCCGTGTACTTTATCTCGTGTCCACATATCACCTAGATACACACCGAGTCCCGCAGAGCCGCTTCTTTCATGCCGCATAGAGGGTACACGCCATGTATTTTGAAGCAGTGTAGTATGTCCCATGTCTGTGTACTTCCCAAAATATATGCCGATCTTTGTGGAAAGTCCAACACACCGTGTGACCAGGATCAGATGCCGTTTGATTCCTCTCTGACCCTCGAAACCCTATCCGCTACCACCAGTACTACATGGTGTGTTCTTCAGAATTACACGTCGTGTATTCTGGAAATTTATAGAAACATGAACCTCCATGATCGCGCCTTCTGTGATGCCCCGTTCGTCGATCCGGCCATCTGATCACCATGAAACTTCCAGGTTTTGGTCACCCAACACCACAAATCCAATTCCATTGTTTTTGGACCTCCTATCGGCTCCAAAAACATGCAACGATCCACCCATATAAAGAATAGTCGAAGAACGGACCTTCTTGATCCGGTCTGATTTGTCGTCTACCATCGTCTTCACACCTCTGCAAGGTCGTTGTGGTTTTGAATCCTCAATTTGGGATCATTATGTCGCATAACAGATATACAACAATCCATTGTTTATCACCCCACAAAGATCGTAGAGAACACGCAAACGAAAAGGGGGAGGAAATCCAAAGAAAATAGAGGAACGAACCTCCGCTGTCATTCGTCATGGAGTTGATCTGTACCTGTTAGTAGTCTTAAATTGAGAAGAATCAAATGACAACAATTCAACATAGATCAATTCCCCGAATCATCCCAAATAAAACCCTCCCGGAAGAACGTAAGAATCTGTGGATCCACTTGTTCATGGATGATCCACGTTCATCATTTAAATCAAAAGTAGGGAAAAGAAAATTAAATATCAAACCCCTACCTCATGAAGGGATTGATCGCTGATGAATGTGTTGCACTGCCTTCATCATCGATATCCTTAAACTTTTTTGGAACAGTGATTCGCAGCTTCGATATGTCGTTGTTCATCGTCGAGAGTTTTCTCCAGAGTTTCCTCTCAATCTTCTGCCAATGATCGACGATCTATTATCCCAATAAAAAGTGAAAATTTGTTTTGGCATTAAAAAAACGATGCGGTATTAATGAGTCCAGCATAGTGTTTCAGAGTCATTATGACATGGAATTTATTAAACAAACAGTTTCCCCGTCGTTGCGCTGCAGTGAATGTATCCATAAAAAAACATTGCAAATTTATTTTTATTTTTATCATACTAAACCCATCCTAATATTAACTTTTTCCCTCGACCCATGCCTATCATGGTTAGACCTGTTCTTAGGTAAAGTCATCATTCTGGACGCAACGATGCCCTCAAATATTTAATCCGGTCATCCGTTTGGAAACTGCCACAACCACACGCAAGTGCCGACTCACCTAACTTAAAAAAAGTCCGAACAAACATTCTGGGATCACCGGGCCTCAGAATGATGAGCTGTCTCGATGCCAGGACTTTTAATAATTCCATATAATATTTAAAAATAATACATGGAAACAAATCTGAGACACTACAACATTGACTCGGAAGGGGAATCCTTTCATGTGGATAGAAATGTGTTAGTAGGATTTTTGGGAGTAGTTATATAGATTGACAAGTGACTCCATCTTGATATTTTCAGAGGAGTTTGTTGAGTATGTAGTGTTCTCTGATGATTCTGAGACCATTCTTGGTTTTATTCTGATATAGAGGTAGGAAATTATTAATTATGGGTCTTGGATGTTTAGGCAACATGAGTACAACTATGTGACCCACGAGCTAGAGCTAGTAGTTGTAGTCTTTTCCTTGAATATATGGAGACAATGACTTACGGGTTAGCGGTTTATCATCTATTCTTAACTTAAGAGTCTCAAGTATATCTTTTTATAGTAGAATCCTAAATCTATAAAGAGTTTATAGATAGAATTCCTATAATATTATGACTTTTAGATATTCTATACTCTAAGAATAGTGAACATGGTGGAAGATTCCCTCAGCAAGAGATCTTGTTCACATGTGTTGATCGAGGTGTCAAATAATTTAGTCTTCTTGAAATTATCCCTTGTAGAAGAGGATAGTGCATCTTACCTCCAATCGGTGGTTTTTACCCCATTACTTCTAAAGTGTGTTAGGGAGGCTCATCATAGGGATACTGACTATGAGACCTTGCATACTCAAATATCCACCGAACATGCTCCTAATGAATTTTCTAAAGGCGGTGGAATTCTATCCTTTTTTATAGGATGGGTTATAGTAATAGTGTAATTTCATGAGGAGGTTATAAGGGAGTTTCACACATCCCCCATGTGCGTACTTCTTTGTATGGTGAGGATATACTATGACCTTCTATGTTAGTTCTCGTGGGAAGGTATGAAGAAGTGCATGAAAGAGTTTATCTATTGATTCTTCACCTATCAGTAGGTGTAGGTTGAAAATTAAGATCCTATAGGTTTATCTTAACCCATTGAGGTGAGAGAGTAGAAGTGGGATGGTATATACCAAAAAGATTAGTCAGAGACAATGTCTCTGACCATTTATTAAAATAATGGAAAAGTACAACGATCAAGAAACATAAAACATAAAAAACAACTGCATATCATAAGATCCATACTCGTCCCCATATCCATAACCGTTTTCTTCATCCGTAGTGGCTGACTCCCATTCCGAGCTGTCATACTGCTTCAACATCTTAACATACTTCCTTCTAAGATTTAATTTTTCCAAATATAAAAACTCCTCAGAGGGTTGCGCACCTTTCCCTTTGTTGACAGAGGACCTGGTGGGAATCAGCTTCAGCATATTAGAATAGTCTTTACTTTGCCTTATTTTTGGAGGAGCGGTCATAGATTCTTTCGTCCCTGACACAATCTTCTTGCCGCCCTGAACAATGTCACTATAAGAGGTCCTCACTGTGCCTCCAACATTCTCCTTTTCACTATCAGAGATATCCCCCCAGTTTCCTAGGATATGCACCTCCTGGTAACCATGATGCACCCCCTATGCTTCCCCAACATGACTATTAGCATCAAACATTACTAAATAGTGTGAATGCTCCATATGCTCCTTATCACCATGCCTCCCATGCATTAATTCTTGAAAACAGTTTCCAGCAGCCTGCTCTTGCAATTGGTCATTCCTAATACCACTTTGAGTACACTTCTTCCCCAAAATCGGAAGCCTATTATCATCCAGTTCATTAGTATCTTCAATAGACATCCGGCGAGGAGACGATGCAGCTTGAGAAGTCAGCAACGCAGCCCGATCTGGGACAGGTTCCACTTCATCATTAACCAGACCCACAAAAATGTTCCCAAGATCAATCCGATCTGTCTGCTTCTCAAGATTTCTCTGCAACTGAGTTGAAACCTGCACCCATCCACCATTTTTATCAAGCAAATCACCTCCTTGCATACCCTTAACGGGTTTGTCCCTCACTTTATCATTATTCTCAGCAAACTCAACTTCTTGGTTCACCATATCAGCCATTTCCCCTATGTCTAGAATAGAAATGGCTATATCATTGGTCTCATGCACACCTTTGACACTTCTGAAACCTAAGACCTACTTCCCTTAAAAAGATTCCCCATCCTGTCCATCCAAAGCCACCTGCATATCCCAAATTTCATCCTCCGTTTGAGGCCCTGCCACCATAGGAGAGCCCTCAATCACCAGAGGAGTATCATGCACATCCACGGCAGCCTCAAGATAAACCTCAGAACCATTGTAATTTATATTATCAACTCCCCTCAATCCATTTCTCACACCAGGAAGAGATATATCCCTCAGATCCTGCTTCATATTGGCAAAAACATCACTGACCTTTGGTTCATGAGGTAACCCCAAAGGATTTTTCTGCACTGGTCCCTCAAGGGAGTCCTTCCCAAGCGGTTTCAGATGATCCACAACAGCACCATCACTAAGGCCAAATTTATCAAACTGCAGCTCCATCACCTTCCTATTCAGAGACCCACTACGGCAGATCGATGCTAAATGTCCAAGTCGATTGCAAGATGTACAAAAATCCATCCACGATTCAAACATAACCACCTGCCTCCACCGAAATTCATGTCCATCGGTAATCCACACCAAATCCACCGGTGGCTTGGATACATCCACCTACACACAGATATGAGGGAAAATAGGATGACACAAAGCTTCAGTTTTGGAATCAGAACACAAATATTGACCATCCATATTCCCGAGCATGCATAAAATCTATGGGTTTTGGAAAGCGAGTGGGAGAGCAGGGAAACTTACCCAAACCGCTATGGTCGGATTATCCCTCTTCATATGGAAATTGAGGTTCCATCTAAGAAGAAAGAAGAAGAATCCAGCGCATCCTCAAGGAGCAGCGGACCAAGCAGTGATGAGGTCTTCCATCGATACAAATTATATCATAATATGCCTTCGATCAAGAATCCCGACAACCGCACGATCGCACAAACCCCAAGAATCAAATACAAAGTAGTCGAACGCATCAATCGAAGGGCATCGATGACGAAAACAAGCCACCAGAGTCAGATTGAAGAGGCCAGTGGAACTGTTGAACTCTAAAGGCAATAAATAAAGTTGAGGTGAACCATGGTACAAATCTGAGCAGGTCATTCTAGTTCTAGTGTACATTATTCAAGCTTGCATGTTAGAATTTGTTCATTATTTGGAGTTTCACCTACCCTTGGTTGAGTTTGTGTACAACAATAGTAACCATTCCACCACTAGTATGGTACCATTAGAGGCCTTTTATGGGAATCCATTAAGGTTCCCACTTTGTTAAATTAATCTAGGGTTGTGTTTACTCATCTTCCTAGAGTTGGTGTGAACAATGATAGAGATGTTTTAGATCATCTGCTAGTGTATGAGGACTACACAAAGATGTTGAAATTAATATACAGACCAACGACTGAGGCATTTAGTATTTTAGTAGGTAGGCCATGTGTTCATGAATCTCTCACATTAAAAATGATTGTATAGATTTGGCCAGGGTGGGATGTTATCTTTGAGATTCATTGGCCCTTTCAAGAAACTATATAGGGTCAGTGAGGTGGCGTACCACTTTTCCCTACTTCCATTACAGGATCAGGTACCTGATGTCTCCAAAATGTCACAACATAGGTGGTACATGAATAACCCATCACATTCTATATAATTGGGTGAGCTATAAATAAAGGATAGATATATAATTTCATAGTAACCAATAGATATCCTAGATCTATATGACAAGATCTTTCATGAGTGAGTGATTCCCTTGGTTCATGTCCGATGGTAGTATAAGAATGTTCCGGATAAAACCTAGGGGCGGGTGACCCATATGTGAGATTGGTACCCACACCTTTTTTAGTAGTATTTTTTTCTTTTTGGGATTAAAATACCTAAGGTTTTGAGAATATAAAATCTTCATTTTCTCCATGAAATGCTTTGAAATAAATCTAATAATATTTTCAATGCCAGGATATGAGACGACATGATATTCCTATGCATTGAGAGGCTCGGTGTTGATATTATATAAATATTAAATATATTAATAACATGGGTAGATAGGTTTTTAGGGAAATGGGATAACACTTAAATGGGGACTCATATGGAAAATTTAAGATAATTATTGAGTCCAGAACATGGGTTTTTTCTTTGGTGTGGCATAACATTCATCAGTGTCAGGTGGTTGGTTAAAGCGTGATTGTGGGAGATATATTACATATAAAATTAAATATTAGATTAAATATTATTTTAATTTCCCTAACCTAACCCGTCCTCTATTTAATCCTATTTGTTGAAAAATTCAGGGCCATCCACAAAACCCTTGATATTTGGGAGTGACTATTGGAGGATAGATTATAGAATAATGATGATAGAATGAGGTTCTTTTTCACCAAAGTAGTTTGAGGATCTATCCACTGATGATGATGTAGATTATTTCATCATTAACAACCAATATAAACCCAAGGAAGGGTTTTACTTTTCATTAGTTATTTACATGGTTAATTATCCGACAATGAATGAAAATCTAATTAGCTAATAGATTTATTTAAAGGCCAATCATTTCATGGGTGTGTGTTTATTTACTTTAGATTTGGATAAATTATTATTTTTATATATATTTCTCTTCATTTTTCATTATAATGGAATATTTTGGACTCCTCGTGTTTTAATCATTTTTTAATGATCACAATTCCTATTAACCTTGTTTACTCTATCTCGAATCATGTATAGAGATGGTTGGTTTCCCTATTATTTAAATAATCATTCACAAGATCCTGATTCCTATAAGTAATGTTTGATTACTATAAACTACATTTAATTTTATTCTATAGTGATTTCCTTCATGAATGATTAATTCTAATTCATTATATGAATAGTACTGCTTAAGACTTTTTACAGATATGTGGCTAAGTTTGAGAAACTATGTCTCAGCCACCAGTTTTGGTTTTCTAAAAAAGGACCAGACACCATGACTGAGACACCATGACACAAAAACCATGAACCAGAGATTGTGACCGAGAAACCGTGACCCAGACACCGTTACCCAGACACTATGATCTAGACACCATGACCCAGACACAATAACCTATTTCAAATCTCATAAATTATGTGACATCGGTTCCTTGTTACCATCTCCAAGACACCGTTAAAATATCGCAAAAGGACCAGACACTATGATCCTGACACCGCATTTGTGCTACTGGTTCCAGATCTCAATGAAACTGTAGCATCACGGTGGTCTCATCTCTTAAAGGAAAAGAAGAAGACATCGTTTCATGGTGACACATGTCCAAGTTATACAGCTTCAAGACAAACTGTGACACCATTCTTTAATCTGTTTTTTGGTTTTCAATTTAATTTCTAGTAGTAATATTTGATTCATTTAATGGAACTTCCATAATTAATGTTTTTTTGTAGACATGTCAACTAATAGTATGATATTAGAGGTGAAAAATACATACATCCTATCCGTTCAAAAGTGTGCACCCCCAATTAAAAAGTAAGATAATCTCGACTTCAAAAATATACCAAACAAGAGAGAGAACTTTTTTTAAATAGTGAACTGATGCATGCAACAAGATACAACTGAATAACACACAAAGCACACACTCTTGATTCCAAAATAAAGGACTACCATAGATCGGAGCCAAATTAATCAACACATTACGAACTCCAAGAATAACATGAGCTAGATATTCAAACTGGAAACTAGAGCACAACACTTGAGATACTCTGTTTTTTACAAGAAGAATTGATCCTAGAATCTGCTTCATTATACAAGCCCAGAGCTTCATAGAATAACACTCAGAGCACTTTTAACCCTTTCTCATCATCTTTTATCTAGTGTGTACAGTTTTTAGATATTGATCAATGTGTGTGTGTGTGTGTATTAAAACACACATTTTTTCCTATATTAAACTAATGGATATAATATATCATTCATCCTGTGCCTTATTACATCTATTTACTCCCACAAATAAGTGTGGAAAAGGTCCTTGTGTGACCTGGTAGTTCATAACCATGAAACACGGTGGAAGAGCTCGTGTGACCTAGACAGTCTTGTGCACTATTGTTTACCCCGATCCAAGGTGTGGATCATGTTTATTAATATAAACTACTTGGTGGCAGGTGGTCACAAAGTGGAGTGGATTAGGTCTCAGCTTCAGACTGAACCACTTGTTTTATCCATTGTGTCTTTCAATTTAGTTTTTCTATGCTTTACTATATATTTCAAAAAATACTTGATTTTACATTGATAGTAAGTCATGGATATAAGTTATAATTGTTTTTACTTGTTAAAATAACGCCAAAAGATAAATCAATAACTAAATTTGATATTACAGAGAATTAATTAATATTTTGAGAAGTTATTTGAACAATAAAACTATTACAACCTTATTACGTAGATTAACTAGGTTGTATTCTTTTAAATTGGGGGATGATTTCAAAGAACCAATTTTGTAACAAAATTTTTTATAGATACTCAATTAACCCCTCTCTTGAGTAATATACTCCAACCAATTTTTGGTATCATAGGTTTTTAGACATGTTGAGGCTCTATTTTAACATCTGTTCAACTGTGATTCTTTTGTACTTTAAAGATCTGTAAATTTCTTGTAATTATAAATTTCTAGGTCTTTAAAGGTAGTTATTTCTTATGGATAATAGACTCAAAGGTCCTTCAAAGAACTGACCACCATTTATTAATGGAACAAATTATACCCAATGGAAAATTAAATTGAAAATACATTTAGAAAGTGTGGGTTTTGAAATTTTGTATTTAATTGTAGATCAGAAAAATATTCATGCAACTGATAGAACTACATGGGATGACCTATCCAAGACTTCTTACAATAAAAATTGCAAATCCATGAATTCATTATATTTCTCTTTAGGAGATTATGAATTTAAAAAAATTTATTCTTGTAAAACTACCCATGAAATTTGGGACACTTTTTATGTTTCACATGAAGGAACTCATAGTGTTAAAGAAATGAGACTCAATAACTATACTATTAAATATGATAATATTAAAATTAAGCATGGTCAGCCTATTTCAAACATGTATTCAGGTTCAACAAAAGTTTTAACATAATTATTTCTCTAGGAAGAGAAGTTACTGCCAAAGAATAAATCATGAGGATTCTAAGATTTCTACCTGATAGATGGAGATGAACCTCTGTCTCTATTAGAGAATCATGTGACATCATCAAATTAACTATAAAAGAAATCATTGGGAATCTAATTATGTATGATGAAGAGATAAAAGTCAATAAGGGAGAAGAGGGTGAAGTTAATAGAAAATATGTGGCATTTAATACCACTACCTCTAAACACAAAGAGAAGGAGAAACTTTAAGTATTTATAGAAAGTTCTAGCGGTGAACAATCATCACCTGACAGTGAGGTTGAAATGCCTCAATTAGCAAAAAGGTTTATTAAATTTTACAAAAGGAAGAAATTTTTCAGAAAACCTAACTTGAAAGGAAGATATGATCAAAAGGGAAGATGGAAGAATGATTGGAAATGAAATGAGAAGTCTAATGAGATAGTATGTTATGAATGTAAGTGAAAGGGGCATGTAATGGATGACTATCCCAAGATCAAGTATAAAAATAAATATTAGGACAAAGATATAAAGTATAAAAAAGAAATGAAAGAAACATGGAGTGATTCTAAGGACAGTTCAATTGACTCAGAGTCTTCACATAATGAACAGGATAACAAATCCAATATGCGTTTCATGAATAACACATCTGAGGTAACCTTTGAATCTCCTGTGAAAAATTCCTATTATTCTAGAGTTGAAAGTGATTTTGAAAAAATGTCTAAAAAAGAAATGTTTTAGTATTTAAATATGATTTAAGGGACATGTAATGAACTAAAAGATAAATACTAGTATTTAAAGAATCATTATGCTCTAACCTCAACTATTAAATGTAAACTTGCTTTAGAAAGACAGAAAAATGCTCAATTACTCAAATAAAATATTGAATTAAATCTATCAAATGAGAAATTGAAAAAGTATCTTGAGAGGTTTTCTAATGGTAAATATACCTTGGTACAAATTATAAGTAAAAATATTTCCCCTTAATATACTTTTAGTATTGGAAATCAACATGGTAAAATAAATTTTGGAAAAACCAATTTTGTTTTTAAATATAGAACATACAGTTTTACTCCTAGTTTATGAAAACATTCTGCTAGTTTAAATTATGATACACTCCCTACTGTTTCTAGTTTTTCTAGGAAAAATAGATTTTATTTCTCAAATACTTTACATAATTCTTATAGGAAACCTATGAGGAATATTTGGATTTCTAAACCACTATTTACTAATTTTAATGTACCCAAACAAATATGGGTACCACAATCTGTTTTTATTTGCTTATTTTGTAGGAGAATTGTGTAAATATATCCTGTAAAATCTTATGGAATGTGTACAAAGGGTGTTCATAACACATGATAGGAGACTATTCATGTTTCAATAACCTAATAAATATTGATGGTGGATATTCCACCTTTTGTGAAAATTCCAAAGGAAAATCATAGTCATTGGCTAAATCGGTAACTGTGACTCTATTTTAATTTCCAAAGAACTTTTTATTGATGGACTGAAATATAATCTGCTTAGTATTTCACACTTTTTCATGATGGATTTCATGTTAAATTTGAAAGTAATTCTTGCAATGTTTTTTATTCTAAAAATTAATTATTATTTTCTGCATTAAGAAATGAAAATTTATATTCTCTTAACATAAATTATTTATTTTCTCAAAATTCTTCATGTTTTTGTGATTTTCAAAAAGAATCTTGGCTATAGAAAAGAATACTTGGACACTACAATATTCACTACCTTAGAAAGATAACTAGAAAAAGTTTAGTCAAATATCTACCAAAACTAGAGTTTCTAAATGATAAAGTTTGTAATCCTTGTCAAAGGTAAAGCAACATAAAATTTCCTTCAAACCAAAGAAATAAGATTCAACTTCTCAATGTCTCAAGTTAGTTCACATGGATTTTTTTGGACCATATAGTGTTTCTAGTTTAAATGGGAAGCCCTATGTTTATGTTCTTGTAGATTAATTTTCTAGATATACTTGGCCCTTCTTTTTGGCTCACTAAAGTGAAGGTTGCTCTCATTTAACCAAATATGCTGAAACTGTAGAAACACTTAGTAGACTTATAATTAAATCATTAACAACTAATCATGGCCATGAGTTTTAAAATCAAGAGTTTGAATAATTTTTCTCAAAAAAAATTATAATCATAATTTCTCTACCCCTAGAACCCCTTATCAAATTGGATTTTTAGAAAGAAGAAATAGGATTGTGCAAGAAATTTCTAGAACCATTCTTAGTGAATATGACTTACCTATTTACTTTTGGGTCGAAGCATTAAATACAACATTATATATTATTACCAGGGTATTGATTAGACTTATTATTAAAATAACTCAATATGAATTGTGGAATAATAGAAAATCCAATGTATGTTACTTCAAGTTATTTGGTTGCAATGTCTATACCATTAATATTAAAGAAAATATTGACAAATTTACATCCATGAGTGATGATGGAATTTTTCTAGGATACAAAATCTATAGTCCAGCTTATAGAGTGTTTAAAAAAAGAAATAAATGTGTGGAGGAATTTTTCCATGTCATGTTTGATGAGACAGATCCACATGATCCTAAGACCTCTTTAGAGAATCATGAGGAAGATATGTCAAATCTAGATATCAATGCTAAACACTATAGCTATCCTTTAAAGGAATCTGTAAACCCTTCAGTTTTGAAAATTCCCTAGATTCAAGTCATAATGAACCCAATCCTGTGGAAAGAAACTGAAATCACTAGGCCCTCTTTTTTTAGAGTTGTTAGAACCCTTAAGTACCATCCTTTATATTATGTTTTAGGAGATTTAGATAAATGGGCACAAACTAGATCATCTCATAGAAATTAGGTTGAACATAAAGTATTCTTGTCACAACATGAACTTAAAGACATTAATGATGCTATCAATGATGAATTTTGGGTGATGGATATTCCAAAAGAACATAATCAGTTTGAAAGGAACCATGTTTGGAAACTTGTTGATAGACCCAAATATATTTTCACCATAGGCACTAAATGGGTGTTTATAAATAAGGTAAATGAAGCTGGTAACATAGTTAGAAACAAGGCTTGATTTGCTGCACAATTCTATAGTCAAGAAGAAGGAATTGACTAAGAGGAGACCTTTGCACCAGTAGCTATACTTGAATCTATTAGAATCATTCTTTCTTATATTAACCATATTAATTTTAAACTATATTAAATGGATGTCAAGGGTGCATTCCTAAATGGGTATATATCTGAGGATGTTTTTGTTGAACAACCCCTTGGTTTTACAAATCCCCACTTTCCAATTCATGTTTTAAAATTATCAAAATCATTGTATGGTTTAAAAAAATCTCCAAGAGCTTGGTATGATAGATTAAGTAATTTTCTTATTTCCAAAGGTTTTAAAAAAGGTATAAATAATCCTAATCTTTTATAAAATGAATTTTCAATGATGTTTTAGTAGTTTAAATTTATGTAGATGATGTTATTTTTAGATCTTCAAAAAATTCTTCAGGTATTGATTTTTCTGAAATGTTGCAAAATGAATTTGAAATCAGTTTAATGGGAGAACTAAAATTCCTTCTTAGATTTCAAATCATTCAAGAAAAATATGGTATTATTTTAAATCAAAAAAATTATACTAAATATCTTCTAAATTTTTTTGTCTTGGATAAAATTAACAGTAGTGATACTCCAATGAGTACTACTTGTATATTGGATCTTGATGAAGATGAAAAATCTATTGATCAAACCACTTATTGAGGAATGATTGGAAGTTTACACTACTAAACAAAAAGTCGGCCTGATATTATTATTAATGTTTGTATGTGTGATTGTTTTCAAGAAAACCCAAGGTAATCTCATTTAAATGATGTCAAAATTATTTTCAAATACCTCAAACATACACCCAATATTGGATTGTTCTATCCTAGAGGAAAATCATTTGCGTTAGTTAGCTATTCTGATGCTGATTTTAGAGGTTGTAAGTTAGATAAAAAAGGTCCTCTGGAACATGTCACCTTTTAGGAAAGTCTCTAGTATTATGGTGTAGTAAGAAACAAAACATGATTGCGTTATCTACTATCGAAGTTGAATAACTAGATGATGGTAGTTGTTGTTAACAAATTTTTCGGATGAAACAAACATTAATAGATTACGGATATCAATTCAAACATGTACCTATAAATTGTGACAATTCAAGTGCTATTAACTTTTCAAAAAATCTTGTTTCAGACTCTAGGACAAAACATATTGATGTAAGACATCACTTTTTGGGAGACCATTATCAAAAAGGTGATATCACTTTGGAATTTATTTTAAATAAATGTCATCTTACTAATATATTCCCCAAACCATTAAATTATGAAAGAGTATATTACATTATACATGAATTTGTAATGATAAATATCAAGTAGAAATTGTAATGTCTCACAGATTACTATTTCACAGTTTACTATTTCATGATTTATTGTTTCACATGTCACTATCTTGAAATTATTGTCTCACTCTCACAGTTCTATTGGTTACAATATAGAAGTTATTGTTTCATTTTTATGGTCTCACACTTACTGTCTCTTGGTTACTATCTTGTACACACTATCTAACATGATACAGTTATGTCATTCAAGGTCACACCGTAAGGATGACACTATGACAATATGTTGTACTCTCACCATGGAAATTTGTTTCTATCTCACAATAATGACTCATTTTTGTTTTATTTTTTTTTATTACCCATATCGCAATATTAATTATTTTATTGTTATTATCTTGTTATTTTGAATTTAGGACACTTGAAATCCCTAAATGATAAAAACCAAATCTCTTTCACTATTTTCATCACCTGAGCTCTATCCTCTCAAAACTGAAACCCCTCTCTTTCAATCCATAAGTCCCCCTCCAGCCCTTCCCTCTCTCTTTAACCCTCATTGAATGCCTATAATGAAGAACCCATATTCATAAACTCTAGAGAAGAAAAGATCTCAAAAGAAAGTAAAATAGATCACCAAATGTAGTACTCAAAAGACCGCTGAACCCAAATATTATTAACAGGATAGTAGTACTAGAAAATGAAATATGTCCTAAGTGGTTGCTGACAAGTAAGTTCTTAGTTTTGATAGCACTGGAAGAGAAGGGATGGATGAAATGGTTCACAAATGATACATGTCTAATTTATCCAAAACTTGTTGCCAATTTTTATGATTTTGTCTTGTTTTCATTCGATATAGAAGATCGTTTTGTTTTAAGAAGCTAGATTAATGATCAAAGATGTACTTTTTCCTCGAGGTTATGGGACACTTGCCTAGGGATAACTCATGAATGAATTTTTGAGGACTACCAGAGAGGTCATCCTCCTCCAAGTGATAGTTTTGTCTTAGAATAGGATCTATAAAGTTTGAATAGTAATAAGTAGAAAAGAAGAGAAATTGCGGATGATTTGGATGGTGAAACAAGGTTACTATTTAAGTTTATCCAGAATCTAATTTGTCCGAGGAAAAGATATTTTTCTACCCCCACGTATCAAGATGTATTCTTGATAAATCTTATAAAAAATGGACACAATATCAATCTGTGTAAGTATGTTATACTTTATAAGTGTGAGTTGGTTAAGAAAACATCAAAGTATACCTCTTTTTTCTATTCAAGGACGATCTCTTAAATGTTGTATACTAAAGGAATGGTTGGACCGAATGAAGAAGTCATCAAAGACCATGAGTTATGTATTTCAAAGTTTACAGTCAAAATCATGAAAACAAGTTGGAATCCTTGGAAAAGTCTTGTGTGGAGGATAATTAAAGGATATATGAAAAGTCTAATATGTTTGAGCATCCTTCAAGACCTAATAACAGATCTGATCCTAGTTTTGGAACTAGAATAAGTTGTTGATTATCCTGGAGATGAAGAAGAAGAGGTAGTTGTTACACATATAGAAGAAACTTTCTTGGATAAAGAAGATAGTGGTCTACCTATTCCACAAAATATAATTTATAAGAAAGAACCTATTACTGAAAGAAGTGCTAATTTAGAAGAATAACCTAGACCTGGAAAAGAATATGTTGTTAGTGTAAAAAAGAAAACATTGCTCCTGGGGAGAATCTTGAAGAAGAACTTATTATTGAGGAAGAGGATGTTGTTGAGGTACATTTAGAGTAACAAGATGATCATGAAATTATCATATATGGTGAGGAAAGAATGGAACAAGACTTCCAGCTGGCTAGAAAAGAAATGGGTGAGGCTATAAGAGATGAAATTTTAGATATAGATCGAGGAACTATAACTCTCAGTCCTTTGAGAGATGGACCTGTTGAGGGGGAGAAGCACCCCCATCTAGAAAGTGTTGAAGTTACTAATCCTCTTGATCAAAGAATTTTGGATAACTGGTATAAGTTACCAAGCTACTTTCATGTGGATAATTCCCATAAGTCCTCGGTTAAATTCAAAAACCTTTTTATTTTGTTTTAATTAAAACTGGTTTCTGACTCAGAAGTAATCTCTGCTAAAGAACCTGAACCTCTCTCATCTCCAATTCCTGAACCTGCACAAGAACCTTCTGCTTTTGTAATTCAATGTTATTTGAAATCTTTTAGAGTTACTTTATTAGTTGTATTTGAAAAGATCATGAACACATACCCTTCTCATATGAAAAATCTCAGTGAAATAGATTCTTCATTTCTGTTAGAGAAAATCATTTGGAAGATTCAACCAAAAATGCTTCATAAAATACAAGAGTTTAGAACTGAGAACAATTATTTGAGTGATGAGATGAATTATCTCTGAGCTATGGTTTAGGATATGAAAAAAGTGTTGAAGTCAGCAAAATCTTCTCTTTCTCATCTTGTTGAGGATGTTAGTGGTCAGATTCCACAAAAAAGTTCCTCTTTGATTAAACCAAATAGGACTTCAATATTTGACAAAGTGGCTGGGAGAAACATCTAGATAGTCTATGAGATATGTGAGATTGTTGTTTGTCTCAAAAAACTAACGGATGAGTACAAGGGATGTCTACAGAAAGTTCTAAGTCATCTCAAGTCCCCCATTTCTGCTGTTAAAGCCTCTAATGCCTCTGGAAAGTCATCTGAACCCATTGACAGTGATCTCCTCAGAACTGTTGTTAAAGAGGAACATCAATCAGTTTTAATTATCTTTGACAATGAGAGATTATCTATAGTTGTCACAAATAGTGAAAGAGTACTTGATTTAGTGAGTATTCATTCAATGATTACAAATTATTCTTAAGATGAAATTAATATGAATGTTGATTTCTAATTTAATAGTATTTTCTCTAAGAATGATATGACCAATCATTTCAAATATCTTTTAGAGAATTCTAAAATACCTCATGTCACTAAATCCTTCAATACTCAAGTCCAAAATCCCAAATACTTCACTCCTCTATTGGATAATTTCACGGAGAACAAATATGATTTCAAGAGGGAAATGCAGTATGGTGGTGATATCATTACTGATTTCATTATATTTTTTAATCCTTATATTCATCTGCAAATCACTACTATTGTGGCTCCTAAAACTACACATTTTCAACCTGGTGTAACTCCTTCCTCATCCACTGGTTTAGTTTCTGGTTTGATGTATGTATCTCTATCTCTGATCTAGATCAGACCTATTATCCTTGACCAAAACATTCCTCAGTCTTCCACCAAACCCACTATGGAACCTTCTGTTTTTAAGGTCTCCCTCTTCCTTCTCTAATAGTTATCTCGCTCCCTTATTCAACCTCTACTTCTGCTCTTGTGGCTCCCTATAATTTGGATTCCAAGGGAAAATAGAATATAGCTAGTGCTGAGAAAAATTAAAAATTGTATCTTGATATGGATGTTTTGTACTTTTTCCTACTGCTCGTAATGAAACATATCTTTCTATATAATACATTATGAATTATTATGGTTTATTCTATTATTTAATTTACTTATTATCTCTTTTCCCTGTACTCTTTTAGATAATCCCAAAATGAGGATAAAGGCATAGTAATGGGGAGAAAGCACACTAATAACAGAAATCTAATTAATATGATATATTATCATCAAATAGGGGAAGATTGTTGGACTCCTCATGTTTTAATCATGTTTTAATGATCACAAATCCTATTAACCCTATTTACTCAATCTTAAATCACATGTAGAGATGGTTGGTTTCCCTATGCTTTAAATAAACTTTCATATGATCATGATTCCTAAAAATCATGTGTGATTTCTGTAAACTACCTTTAATTTTATTTCATAATGATTTCCTCTATAAATGATTAAGTCTAATTCATTTGGTGAATATTACTGCTTAAGAATGTTTAAAGATATGTGGCTAAGTCTAAGAAACTCTAATTCTGCCACCAATTCCGGTTTTCTGGAAAATGACCAGACACCGTGAACTAGACATCATGACCCAGACACCGTGACCCAGACACAGTGACCCAGACACCATGATCTAGATACTGTGACCTAGACATCGTGACCCACACACCATAAAAATTTTTAGATCTCATGAAGTCTATGACACCGGTTCCTTGCTACCATCACCAAGACATCGTTCAAGGTTTGGAAAAATACCATACATTGTGATCCTAACACTACATCTGTGCTACTGGTTCCTGATCTCAATGAAACAATAGAATCATGATAGTCTCACCACTCAAAGGCAAAGACGAAGACACCATTTCATTGTGACATTGTGTCCAAGTGATGCTGTTTCAAGACAAAATTTTTCACCATTCATTAATCTTTTTTTCATTTTCAATTTAATTTCAAGTGTTCATATATGAGTCATTTAAAGGCATAGACATAATTAATGTTTCTTTGTTAACATGTCACCTAATAGTATGAGGTATGAGGTTCAGAATACATCCATCCTGTCAGTTCCAAATTGTGCACCTCCAATTAAAAAGGAAGATAAGTCAGGATTTAAAAATATACTGAAGAAGAGAGAGAATTTTTTTTAAAAAAAAGTAAACCCATGCATGCAACAAGATACAACCGAAGAACACACAATGAAATAAATCTTGATTCCAAAATAATGGACTACCATAGATCATATCCAACATAATATTTGCATTACCAAATCCAAGAAGAACACGAGCTAGATATTTGAACCGGAAACCAGAGCACCAGAGTTGAAATACTCTATTTTTCACAAGAAGACTCGATACTTTCATCTGCTTCATACTACACGCCCAAATCTGCATAGAATAATAGTCAGAGCACTTATCACAATTTCTCATCATATTTTCTCTATTGTGTATTATTTTTATCTTTCGAGCAGTGTGTGTGTGTCTATAGTAAAACACACATTGTATCCTTTATTAAAATTAAGGATACAAGGTATCCTTACTCTCATAGCATCTTATATTTGTTCAGTCCCATGGATAAGTGTGGAAAAGGTCAATGTGTGACCCGGTAGTTTATACCCATGAAAAATATTCAAAGAGGTCATGGGACCTAGACAGCCCTATGCACTTTTGTTTACCCAGATCCATGGTGGGGATCAATTTTATTTATATAAAATTATTGGTGGCAAGTGATCACCAAGTGGAGTGGATTAGGACTCAGCTTGAGACTGAACCGCTCGTTTTATCCACTATGCCTTTTAATTTAGTTTTTCTATTATTCATTATATATTTCAAAAAATACAAGATTTTAATTTTATAGTTATTCTTGGATAGAAGTTATAAATGTTTTTCCTTCTTAGAATATCTTAAAAGGTTATATTAATAACTCATATTGATATTACTGAGAATTAATCAATCTTATGAGAAGTTATTTGAACAGCCAAAATATTATATCCTTATTACCTTGATTAATTGGGATGTATTCTTTTTAAATTGGGGTAAGTTTCCAAAGTACCAATTTTGTAATGGAAATTTATATAGATACTCAATCTACCCCCCTCGTGAGTAATCTACTCTTACCAATAGAATAGAATCTATAACTACCCAAATAATGGTTGAGGTTTGTTCCTCTTTGGTGTTTCATGGATTTCACACCCCCTTTTATTTGAAATATTCATCATCAGTATTACTTAGGACGTTTATTGGACAAATACTAATAATAAGATAAGTGTTTTACCATTATTTATAGAAATAGATTGATACCACATATGTGGTTTATGGTTGAGGGTGTGATTATGATGATGAAAAGTTGGATTTGGATCAAAATTAATTTGGTAGATCCCCATTTTCCAATTTAATGTGTGATATGTGGTGTGGTGTAATGGGAACCGATTCCGGGTCAATTTTGATGGCCATAATACAAACACTAGAAGTGAGGTAGGTATAGTCAAACCAATATAATATCATTAGTGTGATTCATGGATAGACATAAGGATGGAGGTTTATGTGAAGACGTGTTGAATAGTCTAGAATTTATAATAAATTCCTGACTACATGACATATAGCTTGAAGAACACATGTTGTGTAGTAATATAGATACTAAGGTTAGGGTTTCAGAGGATATAAATATCACATGGTGTGTAACACGTGTCACACATCTTGTTACATAATAATGGTGGCTTAGCGTATATCATGATGGATACATGGGAACTAACAAGACCAAGAACACTAGTACAATTAGAATACATGGGCATGATAGTGTACACCAATAGTGCTAATAGAACAAACCATGACCAAGTACATGACCATAGCAAAATTATATGATCATGGATAGTAGTATATTAGAATGGTTCGTTGTACATGGGTAAACCTAGGTAAGATGAGGCAGATTGTGTACTGACGGTACATGTTGGGTACTTTTTCCAGGGATGTGTAAGGCCCTTTACTTCTCAATTATAGACTAGTTTTAGTTTAGTGGGATTCCGTATTATATTCCTACGAGGTTACAGTGTGGAATTACATCATGAGTTATGGATTTTAATACCCTCTATGAGTTCTATCATGGATAGAGTTTGTGGTATCCCTCTGAGAGGCATGAGGTGTGATCTTATAACATATATTCTTCCTTCGTTATCATTCGTGGTATCATCATGACCACCATGAATATTTCATTGATCCAATTTCTAGTATATTTGTCCAATAGGGTTGTTGGTGTTTCCCTGTAGTCATGGGTGGATTACCAATCATGATTTCAACATATTTAGAGTTCCAACAAGTAATTATTTGAAAAGGTCGGATGATAATGGCCTCTTGATTGTGCACCATTAGTGATAATCTGGATTGTTGAGTGTGTTGTCCTATACAATCATTACAGTGAATCCTTAAGTAGAATATTGTGTGCTTGTTGTGGTTGATACCTCTTTGAGACTTGGATCCTATTATAAGTGTATATAGGATTTTTATTATCAATATGACTCAAATATTGATTGACATACCAATGTATTGATGAACTAACTACTCTTGATTCTTTATGTTTAGTAATTTAGGGGTTTCCTACTTGGTATTAATATAATCACCCCTCCATGGGCTCTTCCCACACATGTCAGGTCTTATGAAAATGGCAGTCCATTTGAAAGAGTCATGAGAGGAAAAAGAGAAGGAAAATCTTTTTTTTGTGCTAGGATGATAGAGGTTCATACCAATATCGCATTTGAGAGTAGTCCCCTCCTTCTAAGTGGATTGTACTTCCTTTCAAGTTTTGGTGGGACTGTATTGATACCTTATACTTTTCAGTACATTCTAATACTCTTAATGTGATTTATAGATGTATGAATTAATTGGTATCATTTTTACTTTACTATTATTATTTTATGTGCTTTTAGATGTCTAAATGTATATAGGAACCTTAGGACAAGGACTCCCATGTATGTGATATACCTTCTAGGAACTGGTATTCAATCCCTGGCCTATTGGAAGCTATCTTGGGGTTATCACAATCAGCTTACTACCAGCTAGGTCGGCTTCGTTGGTTCATCTCATGACACAGATATCCACCAAACTATAGTTATAAGGTATAAACTCTATCTTAGGACCAATAGGGTGGTTTTAAAATTTATCCAATATTATCATACAATAAAATTTAATATTTTTTCTCTGAACAATCCTAAGAACAAAAAGTTTCAAATTTTCCTTAATTTTCACAACACGTGATAATGTGGGCCGTCACATGGAAATCCAAAAAAAAATTAGTGGCCTAAAAATCCACCTTTTGTGGCTATATTCCATGATCTACCCCACTACAATGTTGAAATACCTCACACATACTTCTTGCAGTGTATCCATATCGGCTATAATATAGGAACCACCAAAATTCCTAAGGCGCCGAAATTTTTCTATTAAGCCTCTTTGTTGTTGTGACCTTGGTTTTGGAATAACCTAAAATAAATGAGTCCCAAATTTTGAATCCTTCTAAAACTCTCATAGTATATATGTTATCATATTCTAAGAATATTCTAGATGGGCATATCAAGGACTGCTTCCGACCTCCCCCATATTGTCTCCCTACACAATGGACCACAATCTCTAGGAATTCAACCCTATGGCATGGACCACTTCACCATGTGCATGTTGGACCGCATGTGAAATCCCCTACCTCCATGTTTACATCATTTCAAGCTG
Organism: Viscum album; assembly: GCA_963277665.1. Lineage (NCBI taxonomy): Eukaryota > Viridiplantae > Streptophyta > Magnoliopsida > Santalales > Viscaceae > Viscum > Viscum album. The sequence continues at coordinate 2,131,616,364 of OY728119.1, forward strand.
GCTTAGATGGTTCCCTTGTTTGTTTAATCCTTCTCCCACATAAGTAGCGTCGAGCCAGCTTGGCTGTCTGCATAAGGATGGCATTCTTTTTCTGGAAAAACCAATAAGTATACAGTATTGTCATGGTGACTAAGGAATGGACTATCTCAAATCTAATTCCAAATTTATTCATTACCTTGTCAAAAAACACAAAACACAAAAACATACAAATTGATTTTGGCCTATAATGGTAACATCTACATATATCTTCATCAAACATAACTCTATTAACTTAATTTAAGTATAATTCAACATTCAAAAAAATTCATTTTTCATAAACATTGGGATATATTCACAAATTATTCATCATAAGCATGTGAAAGACAATTCTATTCACCAATGAAATCACTTTTCATTTATTCCAATTAATTCCATCTCAAAAACCATCAGATATATATGATTCTTACCAAAAATAAAGCTGAATTACTTCTTTACTATTGATAATAGAAGCATCTTCTTAAACCATATTGGTCTCTACCTCTATCAATATACTTAAATATATATTTAATTCACTCCTTATTGATATATTGAAAACAAATAAAATCAGTGAAACTCTCTTTATCACAATCTAATTAGGTACTATATGGGTAGCCCCTCACCCTCTCAATGTCATCCAATTCCTATGATGTTGCAGCAAATATCTATTGGTTTATATTTTCTTTCTAAAATTATTATTTCTATTCTTTGGTAAGGTAATATTAATTTATTAAATTTTAATTTTTTTAATCAGCTTCTCTATAATTTTTATTTATTAATAATATTTTTTCATTATTTAATTAGTTTTTTAGATAACTGTAAAAATATTAGATTTTATAGATTAAATAATATTAGATTTCAATATATAATTCATTTTTTATATAACATATAAAATATGTTGACTACATTATTTAAATAACAAGATCATTAGATGATCGAATTTTGTTGAATGTTCTACTAAATTAAAAAAAAATCTTAGTTTATTTAAATATTATTGAATGATTTAGTAAGTTTCTATCAGATATTGTATATAAAATTTAATTAAATCAAAAATTAAATAATTTATCAATATTTATAATAAATTTAGTAATATGATGAGTGAATGATAATGAATTAGTCCAACGAATGCATATTTGGTTATTTTTATGTTTTTTTCTAATAATATTTTTAACTTTATTATTGATAATCTATGTATCATTCATTTCCCATATAGGTGGTATTTTCATGTCTATAATAAATTGAATGTATCATAATCCCCGGGTAGACCTCAATTAAAACAGAAGTTCTATATGAAATAATGATGATTTTTTTAACTCTACATGGTGTTTGAAGTAGAATGAATACTTTTTTTAGTCATTTTGACTTACCCATGTGATTATTTTCACCAAGGATGTGGTTGGCTGATCTTTTTTTGATAAACCATACACATACTATATAGATCATGATCATGTCATTATTTTTAAGGATAATTTTTAATTAATTATTAATATAAATTTTTGTAGAAAAATTAAAAACAATTACAAAATGAATAAAATTTAATGTTAATAAAAAATATTTATTTAACTATAAATTAATTTCTAGATGAAATATTAAAATAAAGGATTAAAATAATTCAAGAATGAATATATATTTTCAAAATAATTAATGAAATATTATAAATGTTTTTTAGAAACAAATTTGGAAATGAAATTTATTAGACATATATTTAATAATTAAAGATTGGTTTATTTGATAAGAAAAAAAAACATTTTTTTATTAAAGTAAATTATGAAATATATCTATGAAAACAAAATACATTGATCGAAATTAATTTAAAAATTAATAATTCAACTCATTTTTATATAATGTTAAGTAAATAATTTTTATTAAATATAATAATACTTTATATGAAATTCATAAAAAATATAAATTTAATACAATTTAAATAAAAAGGTTTTTTTAAAATATATAATTATTCTTAAATAATACAAAATCTTAAATCAATTTCAATATAAAGGATGAAATGTTTTAATATAGAAATATAATTAAAAAATTTAGGACAAATGTTTTTTCAAAGCTTTAAATTGTTTTAATTTAATTAAAAATTTATTATTTTAATTTAAAATATGAAATAATATATTCCAACAAATGTAAAATTAATTATTATTTTAATAATATTTTGTTTCTACCATGGAGGTTGAACATTTGACTGCAGGTGACACTTCTTATCACTTTGGTCAGAATGATGATGGCACCATCATGATGAAAGATTCAATACAAATATCTCTTGATGAGAAGAAGAATCAGGAGGCTTTAGATCTGATTGAAGTAATGGTGTTCGAGGGGATGATGATTCTAGTGATAAGAGACGCCTCTCTTGGCTAAGAAGGACTAGAGGGTAACCCTGATTCTGAAATCACTTATGATGAGATGCTTTTTGAGAGACTATAATCTCTTCCTCCATGTAGGGGTAGATTGAGGGGTCAGGTGTGGTCCTGGAATAGCCAAATGGAATGCAATCTAGGTAGAATAAAGGAGAACCACAGAGCTATTGTTGAAAAATATTAACAAATAGTTCTTCTTTGGGGTTTTCCTTGTATTCTTGTACTCTTCTAAGTTACTATATTTTTTTTCTTTTAATAAAAGAGGCCCAACCTCCATATTTCTCAAAAAAATATAAATATATGCATAAAATATCAAATATAAATTAAAAACTAGGTAAATAAATTTATGATTATAATCTTGAGATGATTGACCGATGTTTGATTTGAATTTCATGTTGTAATTATTTTGAAATTTGTTTTCTAATTTATAATAATTACATTTAATTTCTTAGTTGAGGACCTATATGTCACACATCTCAAATATTTTATTGAACTATATATCCATTGTAAATTATAATGTATCATAAACCCCTGGTACCCTTCACTTTCATGTGATTATTATTTAAAAAAGGGGGTCTCATGGTAGGTGAAGATATTTAATGCTGGATTTCTACACCATGAATGAATGGAGAAGGATGATTGCTAAATTCTGAAAAAATACAGGTTTAAGTAATTTTCTCCTTGGTATTGATGAGTTTATCATACAATGATAAACTGACCCATAGAAAAAATCTCAAGATCAAATCAAATTTATTTGACCTGAATGAATTAAAAAATATATTAGGCATTTGGGGATGCAATATAAATATATATTACATGTTACTAAATTTTACTTATATTTAATCATGTTTGAATCTATATATTGAAATAGATAATTAATATATAATTATTAGGGACTTATTTATAGTTTATCATTAAAAATAGTGGACAATCATTATGGTTTTATTCCATTCGAAAATGTTTACACAAGAATATATAGTTTCTTATAACTTGGGGTTAATCAAGTAATAAAATCAATCAAATAATGGAATCTTCAATATATTTACTACCATGGTATATTTTGTATCCTATACTCGATGATGAAGATTGGAAGGAAGCGTTATCTTTTTTCTAGAATCATTTTAATCATGGTTTAATTGAACTATATATGGTCCGTTTTGTTATTGATGTGTTATAACATATTTTTTAAAAACCCTTGTGAGAGAGATCTGTTTAAATCATCCCTTTAAAACATTATGATTAATTATCTTATCATAAAACACTATTAACAGATAGTAAAAATAGATGCATTGTTGGATAAATCCTAATTAATACTCCAAATTTAATGAATGGGGCATTATTTGATGCAAACGTATATGATGATGAAATAGGAGATGAGGAAACTAAGGAAGATGTGGTGAATAGACCTTAAGAGGATTGTTTATTACGTAACCAAGAATAAGGAATTTTTAACCATCTTCCATTAAATAAATCTTTGATATATGTAATTTCACATGACTAACATTTTTATTTGGATGTAATTACCTGAAGTATTGAATTCCTATGTGTCATAATTAACTTAGGTGTATCAATAGATAATACATTACAAGTTGGAAGATACTTTGAAAGTAATATTTTAGTATGAAATTTCATTAAGAAATAGCACATTGAGTGATATTTTTTATTCATAATTAATGAGTCAAAAAATGGTATATAAATCATTTTTTTTGGAAAATATGCAATAGAATGTAAATTTCACTTCCAGTTAACATTTGATAAAAAATTAATGTTCTAAGATATCTAAGTTTGAATGCCCGTATACTTTTGTACACCGAAACCTATCACAAGATCATTCTACACTATATATAGATTTTATATCTACTGTTATTATTTAGATCATATGAACTTGTCTGGACATTATTGTGTCTCTCATATAGCAATGAATAAAATATTTTTTTAAAATATAGGATATCTTAAAGAAAATATTTGATGGTAAAGTGAAAGAAAATTGTAAAAGTGAATGGTGAATGGGATGAATCACATAAGTTATTTTCCAAGATAATGGTAATTTTATCTATCAAAAATCAAGTCATTCATCATCTTGATAACAATGAGTATCTTGCAAGGTAATTTGATTGATCGAATGAAGGTAAATTTATATAGGTTATTCTAGGCATTCAGGCCTTGTATTGTAAAAATTTTTTATTAGAAATAGTTCATCCAGGTGGATGGGAATTTTTATTATGGAAATTATATAGGTTTTGTACTCATAATTTCCTTATTGGATGGTAATTGTGACCATATCTCCTTGCATTTTTCATTGTTGGGAAGGATAAATTTGAATCATAGAGTTGGTTCTTAGCACGTATGCACACCCATTTTATGAAAATCCATGTAGTGTGCTTAATATCTGATCATCAACGATCTATTATAGAGAATATTAACTATGATATAATTTCATGGTACGAACCTAATTCTTATCTTCAATATTGTGTCAGAAATATTTTCAATAATACATATAGGAATTTAAATGATAAATAAATAATGAAATTGAACATTAAGTTCGGTATATTTCCATAGACAAATATATATTCAAATAATAATTATTATTAATTTATTAAATTTAAAACATGTTATTTCAAATAATGAGCCCCATCATGAAAATTAATTGAGTAGTTATAAGTAACTTGAATATATAATCAGTACATGTATGATTACATGATGCATGTTTCAAATGATAAATAGTCATTGAGCTATGACTATGGCATAGATATAACCATATGAACATGAATAATATGGATTACATGAATGGGGCCTTCATGGTTGTTTCTAAACTGTTGATCTTAGTATAAGTGTACTAAAAATTTATCCATGTGTAAATATATTTCTCTAATTCTCAAAATATTATTATCATGATATGCAATAAGGAATACACTTTAGTCAAAACATACAAAGATAAATTGATAAGATTAGACAGGATGCATCTTCATTATTTCTCCCAATAATTGATTGGGAAGGGATCTATATTAAGGTAACATACTGTTATGACCCACTCAAATGAAATAGTGGTTGAGTGTTAGGGGTATAACTAGAACACAAGTACTATGATTGTGGTTATTTCTAGAAATTAAGGTATCCATTTTCATAATTAATTATATCTTTTCAATTGATTAACATATCATGGGATCCCTATATTGATACAATATAATTCTTGAGGAATCATGTTGGCTAAAATTATGTGTCAGGGATTCCTATTAAATATTCTCATCATTTTACCTTGATTAATAATCACTTAGTTATGGTACTTGGTATTACCAAGTTGTGACCCCAAGGAAGGGAAAAGTCTAAACATATTAGAAATGACATGGGTTAGTCTCAAGTATTAGGGGTGGTTCTATGATACATTGTATGTCACATTTATGGTCATAATCATAATAAATAACCCAATATATAAGGAAGTAGATCTAACTCTCAACAACATTGAAAAACTCTTATATATTTTCTCACTGTTATGAAGACATTTTACAGTATAAATTTTTTTTTCATCATTCATTATGAATTCTAGTTTCGTACATAATTTTTATAATTATAAATCATGAATGAATTTTTTTCAAAAAAAATTTATTACTTTAGGTATAAATTTTAATTTTTATATCATATGTAGATATAGATGATGTTCAATTACTCATAACCTAGGACTATCTTGTTTCCTATATCGTCTTACACTATCATATCACTCCACCTATAAGCATATAGAGTTTACACCACTTACATCACATTTCACCCCTCATGCGCCTCTCTCGCATCTTCAACATGTTGGGTCCTATGTTATAATGATGTGTGATATCACCTTCATCAATCACTAGCTTATTGTAGCCATTATAGAGAAATTGAGGTTCAATATAAAAACTTTCTATAAAATAAAGGTTATATAACTATCAAAATGGGTGAAATCACAATTATGTTATGACTATGTGTCAAGGGTGTGGATATTATATTCCACATTACTGGTAACTATCATGATTTGGTTCATAGACTAGTTGTAATAAAGGTTTTGGAGGATGGATGGTATATCTTGGGCAGTCAGTTATGCATTTCATGGGAAGACACGAATATACCCATCTAGAATATATCGCTAATGAGATTACTATCCTTCAATTTTCATGTGAATAAGTCATAAAATGTACTATAGGAATAATCTTTATCAATCATTCAATGAAATTCATCCATATTATATATCTCCCTTTATATAAGTACCTCAATCAAGCAAGGAGATACGATTGGGTATCATCTTGTCTCATATATACTTAGAAACACTATTTAGTTCATGCCTCATTGAGAGGATGTAAATTATTGGATGCGTTTCTCTTATTCATATGTGGGTATGTAATCATATCTCTCACTTTGATCCCCTTGTTCGCATGACATTACCTACAGTGATTATGCAGAACTGCCTATATGGGAAATATAATATTTATCTATCCTTATATTGAATTAAATTCTATAAATTTATTTTACAAAATGAAAACTGAAACAATGATATCTATAGGTTGGTCCAAGTGAAAATATGTCCTGTCATTTCCAGACATGATGTGTACACTGATAGAATTATAATAAATAGTCTTTGGCCTAATAATATATGTTATTTTATATTATGTACATATATTATTATTTTATGAAAATAAATAAATTATTTTACTAAATATATTTTAATTTTTTATATATTTTTGGTTATATATATTCTGTATTACGATCCTGTTAACCAAATTCACATACCTCGTTGTAAGGAGATTCTGGATGCTAATACTGGTGTAGTTCCTCTTCTCCAATTTCACATGGTTAAGTGGAACCATAACCGTCAGGTTATGAGGTAGCTTGGTTACCTAAACCCCATTCTCATTCCACTCAGATATTTGGAATAACTATATTCTCTAACAATTTCAAGGAGGCAAGATGTTGACCAGTAGCGATTTTGTAACATCCTAATATTTTATTATAAATATTTCTTTGAATAAACAATGTATCAATAGATTTTCTCACATTAAACAACAAAATAAAATGATTCAAAACATATTATATGAATATTATTAATAAAATTATAAGAATAATAAAACATCTAGTAAAAAAAATTCAATGATCGACTTAAATTTCTTACATTTAGAGGACAAATAATTAATTATATTTAATACTAAAAAGAATTATTCTTTCTCAATTAACTATTTTTTGAAAGTGTTGTATAGTTTATACTAAAAAATTAAATTGAATATTTTATTTTTTTTATTTTTTTATTATATATGAACTAGTATATTATTATTATTTAATTTCTTAATTGATATTAAATATATTACGAACACTTAAAACATCATTTTTCAATAAAAATAGTTTTTCTTTATATATCTTATTCCTATATAAAAAATAAATTTATAAATTTCAGAAAAATAATTTTATAAAATGAACAAAAGTTTTTATTTCAACATCTCAAAATTATATTTGGATGAATTTTTAATATTTTTCTAAAAATGTTGAATTTTGGATCAATAGTGAAAAATTATCATTTTTCAAAATGTCACTTTTATGAGATTATCATAATAAAAGAATGATTTGAATGTTTATGAAACCTTTTTTCTATAAAAATAATTATTTATAATTTAAAAAAAATAATTTTAAAAAAATGAATTTATAAAACACATGTATATCATTTCTCAAACATAAATAATATTTTACATTAATAAAAACTATTTTGGGTCCTTATCTTTCAACTAGGTATCCGCAATGTGGAATTAAATTTTGTCTTATTTTTAAATCCATATAACTATAATTTGTTTAATAATAAACCAAATAATTTCATATAAATTTAAAAATAGTATCATTTTATCTAAAACATAATTTTTAACCATAAAAATACACTTTTATGGAAATAGTTTTGAAGTGTTTTGTGCCCTAATATTAAATTTTGATTTTTTACACATAGAAATTTGATTTGAGAAAATTTATTTCATATTTAGACTCATTAGATATAAATTATTTAATTATATGAATTTTATTTTGAGTCATTAAATGTAAATTACATAGATAAATATTAGTCACCGCAATATAAATAAAAATGGCGAAAATTGAAAATATAAGTGTAAAATACATAAAAAATGTTAAAAACGTGTGTGAAAATGTACTATTAAGAATTAATATACCTTAAACCTTTCTCCAATCTGTTATTTTAAAAATTTGGAGACACTTTCCATTAATAAAGGCTTAACCTTTCATATTATTACAAAAATGTCACTCCCTTTACTTATATATGCATCCATCACCACCCCACTCATCCTCACTTCTAAAGACTCTTATATTCAACCATAATCTTAGAAAACAACTCCCCAAAACTATTATATGTATCCAAGGGTTATTATTATTCTCAAAATACCACTTATCAAATCTATAATCCAATTTACAAAGGGGATTTTCCATGTAGTAAGGTAAAAATTATAGATCACTCCTTTTTATGTATATCTATTTCATTCTACTTTTAACTCCACAAAATATAATTTTACACTATAGTATAATTAAATAATTATTATTATAATAAAAATTCTCATTATTTTGAGGGAATAATTATTAACCACCTTTTCCACTATTACTTAGAAAAATGAAAGAGAAAAAATGTTTATGTGTACATGTTATGTATGGTGGGGGTGTTGTCTGAGATAGTAATTGGTCAGTCATCCTAGCCTTCTCCATCTAGCTAGGGCCACGTTTATCCCACTAGGATGAGGCTATGGAAATGATAATAGGACTCACAGTATGTGTCCAGAGAAGGTTATACATCTTATAGATAGATATAGACCTGATGGTCCTCCACAGTATTTTACAGTGTCTTGGTGTCATCACATGATCGATTGAGTACATGATCATGAAATGAAACATCATACTTAATAGAAACATCATATTAATGCATACCTGGTGGTAGGGAAACAATGTTGCGACTACCTATCCTCGTTGGACACCCCCAGCTCTAAAAGCCTTTTCCTACATAATATGGACAGTTTGAAGCCGGTAGGGGTCAATATCATTAAAGGGGATGCCCTCGGCCTCTACTACTTTAGACCCCACCCCCTAATCCCCATGTTTCCTTTCCCTCCCTTTACCCACTTCCCCATTCCCTTATTTTCTTTGTACTGCTCTCTCCTTGAATAAATAATTACATGATGGTGATGATGTTTGTGCATACATAAAGACTATTTCCAACTTGAATGACATATTTTATTTATCCTATATGCCATATATGGATGGAAATAAAGTTTTAGTTATAGAATTATTATTATATTTATACCATTATTATGATTCTTAAAAGATATATCACCCCGTACCTTCCTCTCATTCTCTAGAAAATGACCATGCCACTCGTGCACACATGTGGACTACTACCTCCATGAAATGACATATTTCATTTTTCATCACCAAAGTTTATGGATATTTATGAATGTTTAAATAATTTATTTATATTATATTTATATAAAGATTAATATTTATAATAATAAACTATTTTCTACCTTTCTCTCATCATATGGAAAATTAAAATATTATTTGTGTATATGTGGAGACTACTACCTCATTCATGTGATGCATTTCGTTTTACATTCCCTAGTATTTTAAAATTTATATTATTCATTAAAAATATATTAAAATATAATTCAACACCTTAAAAACATATTAATATTATTATAATTCTTCTATAATAATTATATTATTCTAAAAGAAACATCTTCAAATCCATACTCACCCATCAATTATAGCTTGTTCTTATTTAAAACAGTTTAACCACCAACTAAAACAATGATAGAAGTTTATATCATGAAAAAATAGGAAAAAATAAGTACTACTAGTGTTAGACATTAAGGAGACAACAATTTTTGTTTTATGGTTTTTTAAATGTTATAATAATAATTAATTTATTATTAATATACCACAGTCCTTTCATTAAAATTACTGAAATAATCACACCATTGATTCCATATTCGAAAATCATAATTTAAAATCTCATGAAATTAAATTAGAACCTCATAATTAATTATGAAACTCCTATTATAGTAACTTAAATAATCAAATAATGATTAAATTAGTATTAATAAATGAGGATTGACATCTATATTTTTTAAGTGAGTACACAACTATCAAAATCACTAATAGTCGATGATGAAAATAAACTATAACTAACTAATAAATATATAATAAATTATTATAATTGAATATTATAAAAGTTAATATATATGAATAAGGTTTTGATATAATTTACTATATGGGTTTTTTTATTATACTAGAATTTAAATAACCTTCATGAATGTTGAGATTAAAGGTAATAGATTATTACATCTCAACATTATTTATTTTAGAAATATGTTATAATATAGAGTTTTTTCTCCTTGTGTGGTAAATATACTAATTTTTTTTTTCTTTTTTATCATGGAATTAATTAAATTTAAGGGATATAAAAAACCATATCAAGATATCTTTTCAAGGGATTTTGATTCAAGTGATACCAATGTTCTAAAGGTTATTGATAATACAAAACTTCTTTCTTTATGTTATAATTCTTCTTCGTGAGCTTATTTTTTTAATGAATGGATATTTCCACTATAAAATTATATTATAAGGTATTTTAATTTCCTCTTTAGAGAAAATTTCATTTTTAAGATCCCTACATGAATAATTTCACTCTCATAAAAGTTTGATGTTGAGGGGAATATTTTAAAACCTTCCAAAGTAATCCATTTGTATTTTATATTCTTATTTTCTTCCCTGTTTATTCGTTATCATCATTTGGGAACTAAAATATGTGTTATTTTAGGTGTTCTTTATATTTTACTTCACTTATTTTTGAAATTATTCTTTTTTACACTTTTAATTGATGTTTCTTATAATAAAGGTATTTTAAAATACTAATGTGGAATTCTTTTCATTATTGAAAATTTTCTCTCCCTGAAATGACCCTGACTCTAGTGTCCCGGAGGTGGTGTCTTGCTTTATTACATTGGAATAAACAAAATAAATAAAATCATAAAGTACTAATCAATTTTTCTATTTTAGATAACCAGATACACACATGATAAAAATTTTACATTGGTAATAAAAAATTATACATGATACAAAAAATCTCAACAAACTGCATCATTGAAAACTCATTAAAAATATTTCTTCTTCATATCCTAGGAAAACGAGAAAAATTAAGGGTGATCTCAAATTCCCTATAAAAGTTTATTATATTGAAATCTAACCGGAATCAATAAACATAATCAAAATGTAAAGGTAAATAAATAAATACAATTCCATTAATATAACATGACTACCATAATAAGATAAGGAAAAATAAATAATGAAAGGTAAATAACTAAAAATACATTCCATTTAATCAATAAATAATAGTGAAATTAATCCAGAGATAACACCATAGTGAATATATCATGGATAATAATAAAAAATTCTGAATGAAGGAAATTATTAATTATTAGACGTCGTGTCTCATGAAAATGATACATATATCTTCAAGATCTGCCATCAAGATAGTTCAAAACTAATGGGTAAAAACCCATATAATTTGGAAAACTGGTTTTTCTCATGATACTTATCGATGAATTGAAGGGATATCTATAATCAAGACCAACTTATGTTTTTATGTCCAAATAATTCCTCGTATATCGAATAATCAATTTAATTCTGTAACAACATTCCTTATAATTAAATATCCATGTTAAAGAAAGAATATAGAATATCCATATTTCCCTGGTCAATCAAGTAACTTTAAAAGTTAAACACCATATTTAGAAATGAGATATGGTTTAAGAAATAAGAAAATCTATGATAAATAATATTGATATTTATGGGAAATTTAATTCCCAATGATCACAGGAATGTGAATATTTCAATGGAAAGTAAATAACTACCAAAATGAATCAGGAAAGTGAAAGTAAATATTTTACTTTCTCAAAATGATCATAAACCATCCATAGGAAGAATAAGGATGGTACCCATACAACATATACTCATAATAATATTTTTTTCCCAGATATGAATATAAGTAACATAATATATATATATATATACATTATTAATGAAAAATATCATTTTCATTTGGAAAATAACCTTTTGGAAATAAAATTTAAAATAATTTTAAAAATAATTTTCTTTCAAAATATTCATATAAACTTATAAAGGAATCTTGAAATCATTTATTAGTCATACTGGTACTAAATTACATGCATGTAAAATATATTAAAACAAATATTACTTTCACATTTTCAATAAAATCTAAATGGGCCTTGTTTGGAGAATAACATAAATATTCCTTTAAAAAAATTTAAAAAAATAAAAATTAGTAAAATAGTATTTAATAAATATCTTGGAAAAGGTTAAAAAATAATTTTAATACATTTTTAGAAAACATGATTTTGGAAGAAGATAGATTTCTGACTGAAGAGAAATGAAGTCATATTTTACTGATAACATTTTCTTAATAATTTTAAGTATAAAATAGTTTGAAAGTTGTACTATTAATTTAAAACATCATGAAGAAATATAGTGGAATCAAATTAAATTAATTTAATATACAATGGTAAAATATTTTATTTATATATAAATTCATGCATAATAATCTTGATTTGAATGAGATTGTGAAATAAACACTTACAATAATCATAATGCGGAAGTGAGAATTAATCAATGAATCGATTATGACTATAAAATATAAATAAACATAAAATAATTGGAAACAAAACATACAGTAATAAAAAGTCATTTGACATATAATCTTACAATAGAAAAGATGAATAAGAAGTAATATAAATCAATGGAAAGAAGTTGAGTTATGTAATTCATTAACAATTGTTAATTTTCATGTAAAATTATATTAAATGAAATAATTAAAATTGAAATGTAAAATACAATGATGAATTAATTATTCATGAAATTACATGTCTATATGCATTATATTCAAAATTTAAGGAAATTAGGTGCGTAACATTTCAATATTCCTCAATGAAGAGAAATTGGGATGAAGTCACATACCTAACAATTCCTTTTGGTTGAACATTATTTAACCTCTTGTAAAGTGATTTTAAAAAAATTATAACATATAAATAAACCATATTAATATTTATAAAATAATATATTATCCTTTCATCATATATTATCACTAATTCTTTAATAATCATTCATTATTTTTCTTTGTTTTAGGAGTTAATTGCCTTGTCTTATCATTCATGATTTATCATGAATGTTCTAATTATTTTGAATATTATATAGTTTCATCATATAAAGAATAATTATGATAACATAATTATAAAAATTATACATCAAATATACTTTTTAGACCAATCAATATTGTCGGTTTTGGTAAATTAAGTACATTACAAACATGGATCCAGTAGGTCATACGTACGCATGAGTAACATTTCCATTTTATAATGATCATTATGAAAAGATGTTAAGTAAAATATTATATTTAAATAATGATAATAATATAATATATTCCATATTATTTCTTTATATATACTTATATATATCATCCATGTTTTTGGTGATTAAAAAATATAGTCAAAACATTTCGTGAAGGTGATAGTTCACTTGTGCACAGATGACGTTATCATCATTCATTGAGAGAAGTTGTAATAAATAAAATGAGATATATTATCAATTCATAATGATAAATATTTAATTAATATAATTATTTTTTCATTTATATCACATATAAACATTAACTTTATCCTTATGACATTCAATGTAAAGCATTAGTGAAAGATGAATCACATCGCTTCGTGAGGCCGTAGTTTATCGTACAGACGAGTGATGTTATCATATCTCCTGCAGATTGGGAAGAAGAATGTTATATATGAAATAATTACTAAATAGGTATAATTATTTTGGAAATATAATATATATACTTTATATCCATTATCATACACAATCTTTAAAGGGTGTAATAGAAAAACGAATAACATCAGTTCACAAGGTAGTAGACCTCCGTACACATGAATAATGATTTTGTAACCCATTTGATGGAAGTTGAGGTTTTGTTGGTAATTAAATAAACATAAAAACATCTTAATATATTTATGATACTATGATTACTATATAATAATGGTTTAAAAAAAATTTAAGTGGAGGAATAAATAAAATAAAAATTCTCATTGAAGAACATTACCTCTTCTTTAGGTAACTTCCTTAGGTTTTTTCAAAAATATTTCCAAAATAGGGATTCTATGATGATGGTAAATAATTAGGTATGTTATTAGGGTAGTTATAGACCTTAAAAAATGGATTTAAGATGTGTAGAAAAGAGGATATTGGGAAACATTTTATAAGTGGGGTGAGTGGAAGACTTGTAATTTTTAGAAAGAAAAGAGTGTACCAACATTTTTCTCATTCCAAATGGGTACTAAATGGATTATTATGGATAATTATACATTATAGTTTTAAAATATGGCCATCAAATATATTTTATACATGTTTTTTCATCATTTTAACTCTTATCATTTTAGTTTAACACCCCCAGGTAAATCCTTTTTACCTTAACTACGGTAAATAATTTTTACTATTTTCACTATTCATTTTGGTGAAAAATTAAGTTGAAAATATTAAAATATATAAATTATTATTATTTATAATATTTAATCCTTTTTCACTCATTAAATTCACATAATTAAAAAAATTTCATTACAAATTAATCCCGCATACGCGACGAGAATGTAAATTTTCAAAGAAAAAATCTTCAAATGTTTGCAAAGTTTTTATATCAAAATTCAATATGAAACTAATTAAAATTACCTAAATTGGATAAATTTATATGAAATTTATCTAAATATAATATAAAACCAATTAAAAATATAATTTACCATTATAATACTTTTTAAAAAAATCTAATTTTTAATTAAAATTCAGTATTTTTCACTATTCATCAATAAATTAAATATTTCAGAATGAACCCAAAAAATCACCATCATAAAATTTTGATCTTATGATTTCAAAAATGAAGTTTATTTTTTAAAAATAGAAATTAAAATTGGTAAAAATAAATTTTAATTTATGTGTGTAAAGCATGACTAAACCGTTATTTAGAATAATATAGTTTATTATAAAATATTTATTTTACTTTTAAATGATTCTTATTTTATTTATAATCAATTGATGACCATAATATTCATATTCTAGTTAGTACTATTAAATCCCTCCAACATAACAAATAGTCTATATTGGTAATGGTTACATAACATTTTAATAGGGTATCACCCTTCATTTAAACTTCAGGTTGGGTGCATCGCAAGTTATCGACAAAATTTAATTTATTCTAAAATAAATATATTGTAAAGTATTAGGGAATTACATTATTACCACATTAAAAAAAATTGTTTCCTTTTCAATTTAAAATTTATATCGATAATCCATGGTTTTATATTTGAAAATTCCTTTGTTGAAAAACCCACATTGTAAAAGGGTTAATAAAATATTCTCTTAATAGTAGAGAAAGGTAAGTACAAAGGTCATACGGAATAATCACATAACTAGGTATCCAAGTAGGGTAAGAGAGGTGGGAAATAGAGACATATACATGGAAGATAATTATAACACCCATGGATTAATAGAGAGTGATAGAGATAAATGGTCCAAAGAAAGGGGTGATCTAGAGAATTTTAATGACCACAAACCGATAAATCTGTGATAAGTTACGGGAAATTTTGATTCATCAAAATTGAAGGAAATAAGATAAATTTTTTTTCAAGATCCTTTCCCAGTGTTGAATAATTCTATTAACATCTTGAATGATAATATATGGAAGTATACTTACTTGATATCTTTTTATTTGATAACCATAATTTCATCTTTTGGTTGTGCTTCGATCAAATTCCAATTTATTCTTTACTCTAATAAATTAATATCCAAAAAATTATTTTTTTCCTAAAGTAGTAAATTTCACTTTTAACAGATAATATGGTCCATAAAGAAGTGAAAATACTTTCTATCTTTCTCTAACTATTTTCCAAAACCAATATGGTTTTCATGAGTTGTCCAACATTCATAAATCTTCATATGGTGATGTAATACATTAATCTCTATAACATAATCCAAAGTTCAACTTAAGCCATCTCCTAAATAGTTATCCTTATGACCCCTACAAAATATTGAGATTCAAAAAATTATAAATAAGGTCACTAAATTTTCGAAATGAACTTATAATTAATCCAAAAAACATCAAGTAGCTCTTAATCGTCACATAGAAAACATGCGAACACCTTCATCATATATTATATTGAATCATGGTAATAACATGAATTACCATAAACCATAATTTAGAATATGAATACTTCCTTATTTTATATGAAAAAAATATATTATTGCTTATATTATTTAAATCAAAAAATGTAGTAAAATCTATCAATGATAGCATTTTCTACCTTATCAATAAACCGTTAATCAGTCCCACGGTCATCAATACCATCCAATTTAATTTACCTATATCAATAATTTATTTATCCCATCCTCATTATCTTAACATCAAGAACATATTAAATGTTATCTTTCCCCCAATCATGTGTTTTACAAGGAGCTCAACAATATACTAAATTGTTTTTCTTAATCATTGGTATTTTTCAACATACACATTCAAATACTTAATGAAAATGTACTGAAGTAAAGTCCTTGTACATTTCATATTTATCAAAAGTTGGATATCATCGATAAAATAATATTACAACATAATTGAAGGATCTAAATAAACATTTAAATTTATCATTCCACTTAGTATATATCAAAATCATAAGATTGACTTTGATCCATTAGTTTCTTCTTAGGTATTTTTCCCTTGAATCATAGGGATTTAATTTTCATAATGAACCATATCATTATAATGAATTATTACACAGTAGTAGATTATTTCTTTCCATTAAAATCAGGATCATGGTGTCCTTTATCTCAACAGTTATTGAAAACTCTCATTCCCTTTAAGAAAGAACTTGGTTGTTTCTTTCCACAATTATCACATGTAGAAAAATACTTCCTTCCCTTTTTACTTTATCCATCATTTGATCAATTCTCATATTTTTATCTTTCTTCCCTTATAATACATAATAGATAGAGAATTATTTCCCTCTCTTTTTAGAACATAAAACAATTTAATCCTATGAAGAAAAGTTTTGAGAGACCAACACCCTTCAGAGACATCACTTAATCCCTTTATATAAATGGTCAATATTTCACTCCATGTTTCATATGTTTTCTATTGAATACCTAGATAACCCTATAAAGGTAGACTCATACTCAGAGACACTTTATTCGTCATTTTTCTTTAATATGTGAAACTTTCTATTCATTTTTTGTTTGTTTATAATAAGGAAAATATTTTTTGTAGAATGTATCCTTAAAATCTTCATGTTCCATGAGTTCTATTTTCTCATCCTCCCTAGTATTCTATATCAAAAACATCCATTAATACAAATCACCTTTTAGAAAATATTTTTTATGTGTAACATTTTCCATTTCACCATATCTCAACACCATAAATATGTTCTCCAAAGACATAATATATTGCTTGGTTGTAACATCCCGACCTGAGAACCACTGAACGGTTCCTCGATCCAGTGGGTTACATGGCCTCAAGAACACATTCTAATACACCATAGGCTACCAATTAACAGGGATGATCTATGGTCGTATAGTGGGGAGACTATAACCTCATGATCAGAGTAACACAATGGTATCCCATGTGAATAAATAAGTGGAAGCTTAATATAAAACAAGATAGAAGATAACATAAAAAAAACTATAATAATAATAAATCCAACAGTAGGGTCTTGCAAAATATGATGATCTTGTCATGTATATAGACAAAATTTTAGGAAATACACGGAAATAGAAATTGCGTATAATACTTGTATCATAGATACAAAATGACGAAAAGGAAGTATCTCCAACTAAAATCATAGGCATAGCTCAATCATGTGCTCCTCAGCTCCTACTAAATTATAAAATCAAGCATCATATAGTCATAACTTTCCCTGGTCCATACATGTATCCATTAAGTTTGTCTGCGTACCCAACGGTGGCCTGAATAGGGTATGAGATAACACTTAGTAGGCCACCACCAATAGTGTCTATAATATATCCATTATGTGTATAAATAGTGAAGTAGTGTGTAGTATGTCACATGAATACTAGTAGGGAATGTAATGTTTAAAATGTAAATTTGATCATATACATCCAAATATGGTTCTATGTGAACTATAAAGAACCATTCATAAATGAGGGAAACTGTAATCAAATACTCATACAAGGACTATTTGCGATGAATGATAAATAATCCACAATGGCCTATGAAATTTAATAGAGTGAAATGTCTAAATGTCCTATATCCAAGGTATAAATTCTCGTGGAATCCTCATTGATTAAATGGATCATCTCTATGGAAACTTGATAAAGACATGTTTGAAGGCTAAAAAGCATATCCTATAGAAAATATCCAAGGAGAGTCTAAGAAATTAAGATCTAGTGAGTATAAATGTACTTAGAATTATATGGAATTAGGATTCTAGGAGGATAAATATATTATTATTCTATAACCGTAATCAAAATGGATCTATGGAGTAAACATTTACATAGAATCCTTTCAAATCAGGATATGAGGAGTAGAAATTTTCATGTCAGCTACTATTATAATAAAGATCCATGGAGTATAATTTTTGATGGAATCAAATGTAATCAAGATCTTAGGATTATAAATTTTCAAGGAATCCACTACCATTATCAATCCATAATTCTCAATTCATAATCCATTTCATGTTCATTTACAATCCATGTGTTCATCAAACCCATTTCCACATTTTATATTTAAAACATTTAATCATTTAAATGTCAAGTAATCATAATTAAAATGAGGTATGAACCCACTCTTAATCAATTATTTAAATCTCATTCAACTTAATATGTCTCCCAAAAAAGTTTCAATCTCACACACACCCAACGGGGTGGTATAACATTAGAAAGATACATGTTCACTCCACATGGGTGGACTAGGTTGGGTCTAGAAACATCCAATGATAAATGGAACTACATGAGAACAAAATTAAGGTTCCAATAATTTAATCAAGACAATCATTTAATTTAGGGTTAACACAAAAAATTCTAGCATGTGGCACAATGGAAACAAGGTATATGAAACACCAAACATTAAGGTAAATTATATACTACCTACGATATTTCCATGGTCCAACATTTATCCAATATAGGGCTCTAATATGATCTAGATAAGGAGAAAAAGGAATAATGGACCCAAACCCTATAAATAGGGCATATTATCATGCACATAAATAACTACTTATATACAAATAAAAATGAATAAACATTAAATATGAATTAATAACTCACTGGTGTGTATCCAATAAGAATATTATTTCTTAATTTTGAGTATGGATGGTCAAGTTATCAAGGAACCTAGATCAATGTAAGAGGATATCATTGTGAGAGGGAATGGTCCTTCAATCACTAGAGAAATGAAAGTGGAGGTTATGTTTAAAAATATTCCATTAAGTGTAAAAAAAATCATTTTCCCCTAATATACTAGGTCTCATGGTTTTTCCGCATGGTTAGTTAAACCATGACAAAAACAGTGCAGCCCGCACTGCCTCAACAGAGATCATGTTTGGCTCATGTGAATGGTTTGGGAATATGTTTCAAAAACCATGATAAATTCCTCTCAAAATAATTAAAGAGCTTCTTACATAGATGTCAAGCCCTGAAAAATAGTTATGGAAACCCATGTTCCCATTTATTCCCTCTCTTCAACCCCGACTGCGCATGCATCCCCTCCTGCATAGTTTTTCTCAAACAATCTAGACCTAGTGAGAGGACAGGAGCACCTCGCAAGGTTGCATCAAATTTTGTGTCCTAGGTCTTATGATTTCTACAAACCATGTAGCCCAATTTCATTTTCCAAAAACTCGGCCCCCAAGATCGAAACAATCCCCAACCACCCCTGAATCTCTTGTGATCTCATTAAGAGTTCACATAATGTCAAAATAATGGTTTTAAATCGAAATTAAAAAGATTTGTACCACATAGAAGAAATTAGGATCTTAAAATCTTCCCCAAAATAAAGAAATTCATCCCTCAAATTCCCTTCAAAGTGTGGTCTATAATGTCAAGATAATAAATATTTATAATGAGCATTTTTGTCGGCCTCCCTCCCCCAAGTCTCATATTGTACATAGTCATACTACTATAACACTCGTATAGAGGAACTAACCAGACTTAGAGAGCCTTCATGCTCATATCAACAATATTTATAGGATGTCCCTTGAAGGACACATCCACATGTAGCTCAACCTCATCCTAATGAAGAGTATGAGATAGGCCTAAGTGATAATGGAGTAGCTGAGATACATGGATGACATCTGGCATGGTGTAAGACCTATGAGGTTACTGCAACAGATAGGATATCGACATGAGTTTATCTAGAATAAAGAATTACCTAACTTATCAAATTTAAATCTTACCCTCTCTCTTA
This sequence comes from Viscum album, assembly GCA_963277665.1. NCBI lineage: Eukaryota > Viridiplantae > Streptophyta > Magnoliopsida > Santalales > Viscaceae > Viscum > Viscum album. Next base: position 2,131,637,259 of record OY728119.1, read on the forward strand.
ATCCATATATTTCCCAAACTCTGTGATATATGTAAAAATACCTGATCCCCAACCTCAAACTCAGGAGTTCATTGATGGATATCGGTGTGGGATTTATATCTTGATTATACAGTACCCATCCACGTTTTGATCAATTATACCTTCTCTAAGGTCTCCTAAATGAAATGAGGGTTTAGAAACACTACCTATCCTACATCTGACCAGCAAAGAGCTGATTGACCTAGCTTACCATATAAAGCCTCATAAGTTTCCATCTGCATAGTCTTTTGGTAGCTATTATTGTAGGTGAACTCAACCATGAGTATATTCCTCTCCCAAGATCCCCTAAAATCAATGACGCATGTTGTAATAATTTCCTCTAGAACCTATATAGTGTGATCTGACTATCCATTAGTCTGAGGGTGGTAATTCATGCTCAGAAGCATATATGCACCCAAAATCCTCTTTTAGACAATCCATAATTGAGATGTAAACCAAGTATCTCTATATGATACAATGGTATGAGGAACCCTATAAAGGTGCACAATATGATGGATATAAACTCACATAATATCATCCAATAAGAATTTATCCTAGGTCTATAGGAAATGGGAGACCTCAGTGAGCCTGTCTATAATAATCCATACAACACCACTACCTCGAGTCAAACTTGGTAGCTCGGTCATGAAACCATCACAAAATCATACCATTTTCACTCAAGAATATGTAACTACTGTAAAATTCAAGCTGGTTACTGGTGTTCTTCTATCACCATCAGATAGGTGGAATGCCTCATGACTAAACCAGCTAACTCAAGTTAAATTCCCAACCACCATTATAGGAAACATAAATCCTGATACATCTTAGTAATGTTGGGATTTACTATCGATGATGAGGAATGAAACTCTCACATAATATCATCACATATGTGTATTGAAACCCAAATGAATCCAAGAATACATAGGATTTCATCCTCACTCATAGTAAAACTTGGAGGTATGTCCACAACTACCACACTCTCCCATAGGACTCGGCCCTCTGCATTAGATAATTGTCTCATCCTCACTCGATCTAGAAGATTGGATTTCACTACTACAAGTGAAATAAAATTCTATCCTTGGATATCCTACACCTCCATATGCATATCTAATAATAGGGCCATAAGTTTCCCCACACTACTAGCCTCCAGAACAGCCAGTATCTGACTTCTCCAACTTAATGAATCAACAACTTCATTTCCCTTATTGAGAATGTATGAAAAATTTAATTCAAAACTCTATAGGCCTTAAACCCACCTTCATTTCCTCATATTTAGGTCACATTTTGTGGATATATACTTGATGATTTTTCAATTTGTGTACACCACAAAAAACACTCCCATTAAACAGTGCCTCTTACAATGCAAGGAAAGTAAAAAAATGGCTAACTCAATATCATGCAACAGATAGTTCCTCTCATGATGTTTCAAATGATGAGACTTGTATTCCACAACTCACTCCTCCTATATCAGAACACCTCTTTCCCAATTCCTGATGATTCATAGTGTAATTTATAGCTTATTCCAGACTCTAGCTAAATTAGGATCGGGGCTGAATTCATTCTCCCTTTGAACAACTGAAAGGTTGTCTCATAGGTATCTATCCACGTAAAATTCACACCATTCTTAGTCAATCACGTAAGAGGTGTTTCTATTCATGGTCTTGTATGAAATACCTATAATATCCATCTATCCCAAATAAAATTTTTATGTTAAAGATGTTTTTTGGATTCTCCCATGAAACTAAATCTCACAACTTCTTTGGGTCAAGCGATAATCCTACCTCTAATATAATGTGACCCAAGAAGTGAATCTTATCCATTCAGGAGTAGAACTTTGTGAGATTAGAAAATAACAGTTTTCTCTAAATGGGTCAAATATAATCTCACGATGTCTGTAATGGTCATTTTGATTGTGGGAATACACCAAGATATCCTCCATTAATACCACCAAAAATGAATCCATATACAGATTGAAAAATCCATTCATAAGCACCATAAAAACTACTGGCGCATTTGTAATACTAAATAGAATAAAAAGATACTCATGTAGACCATACCTTATATGAAAATTTGAATGAGGTATAAATACAGGTCAAACATATACCTCCTAATAACCTAACATCAAATAAATATTCATGAAAACATGATCTCCTCGAAACTACTCTAAAATTTCGTCTATCAATGAAAGGGATAGCAGTTCTTAATCATAAACGGACTCAATTTTTGGTAATCAATAAATAAACTAAGGGTTATATCAGAATATTTCACAAAACAAAGTACCAGTGAACCCCACAAAGAAGAACTAGGTTATATAAACCCCTTTTCTTCTAATTCATTTTTCTCCCTCTTTATCTCCTATGACTCCATATTATCGATCCTATAAGTATGAATTGATACATGTGTCGCTTTAGGCACAAGATAATTGGAAAAAAATTCCTATCCCTTGGGAGGTAAATAGGGAGATTCATCTGCAAAAATGTCTATAAATTGATCAAAACAATGGTGGATAATCTAACTAAAATTTTCCTAGATCATCTAGATATAAACTATAAATTTGGGTCATCATCCCACCCAGCCCTCGAAGATCGGGTCCTGTTCAACCTACCTAGACATCCCATTCACCATTGTTAATAAAAAACTTCCCTCTAGGGATGTGAAGATCACCCTTCAGGGATAAAATTTGAAATGGGAATGATGCTAAAATATCCCTTCTATCCTAAGTATGTTGTCAAACCCTATTATCTTGATGAAAAAGTATCACATACAATGTGAAACCCACTTATCTCATGGGGGAACTCCCTGAATTGGGATAAAATCTCTAATCTCATTCCATATGGAGTTTCTAGTGTCATAATACCATCAAAAAACTGAACAACAATCCCAAGGATCTCCACAATAGGTAAAGAGGATAAATAATGTGATGCACCTATATTAAAAAAAATATACTAGATTATATTCTACTAGGATCATAACTCTCACCGTAGATAGTCCAAATCTCTTCTCCTTAGTTTTAGGTTGTATATAACATATCTAGACTGAACTGCAACCCTTTGAAACAACCTCACTACATAGAGAAGGCCCATCCTAGTGTCCTGGTACAAATGGTGTATGGATACCTCAACCAGGACCACAATTTTATCTTGAAAGACATGCATTACTCCAACTCTCATCCCAATGTAGAGATGTAAATCCTGCTCTTGAACCTAGAGTCATATTTAATCCTTCAGTCCCATATAATCACTATACATGGAATATCCCTTCGCATGATCAGTACACAATTGGGTCTTTATTTCACCAACTCCTCATATGTTCTTGTCTCCCATGCTGATAACAGAAGATAGAACTACCAGCACGTAGACTCTAGCTAGTATTCCCCATATGAGAAGCCTCAAAAAGGTTCTTTCTTCCAACTAACATTATACCACATGTTTGATTGGATGAATTTCCCTACTCTTCACCCCCCATATTCCCTCGTGTCATTATTAGTAATAATTATTTAATTCACTATCTTTGTAAGAGTAGTCAACCAAAACATGTCGACTTGTGGTTAAATAGCATTCTTGAGACCTTCCTTGAAGCATATCACCCATGAGGGCTCATCAGAAAGATAAATTAGTAAAAAATACTTAATCTCTATGATGATTGTATAATATTATGTAATGTTCATTATTCCATACTCTACACACATAAACAAAATATCCATTTTAGCTTTCATTGTCTAAATAAATAAGTGGTAGTGAAACTTGTATTGGAAATCGCTACAAACCATATCTCGAATCCTATCATCCTGGTTCAAAACATCCCATTGGTGCGTAGTTTTCTCCCCAATCATATATGTGGTGATCCTCACTCTCCTATAAAGTGGTATCTCAAGATGGTCAAAGATAGAAAAATGGGCTCAATAAATATCTCAATAGCTTATATACCACCATCCCCTAAAAACATGGCCAGATTCTACTGTTGGAACACATTTTCTGGCTCAATCATAGATGAGGAAGGTTGAGGGTATCTTTAAATGGTCTACATAAAGTGTAAGAAACCATCTCAGAACAACTCATCATCACCCATATCTTGTAAAACCATTGGTTCTACATTAGGTACTAATGAATGTTCTATTGGAGGCTTAGAGGCTACCACCTCTAAAGCATGGTCTTCACAACCCTCTTAGCACATGACAGAAGGTTTTCATGGTGTCATGTACCTAAAATTCCAAACACATGCCTCAAAAAATAATCGAGTCGAAATCAATTCATAGATATAAAAGAATAGGACTAGTCATATCCTTCTTATAAATAAGTCAAGCCACTATTATTTTTCCTAAAGTCATGAATGGGTAATCAATGGGTCAAAAAAACTTCCAGATGCATTACCTACTAACTACTCAAATTTCAGTTCTTTGAAAGCTCTATGTTTCACATCACAGGCCCTGATATATATAATGGTGGCATTTCCATTTCACAATTCCAACTCCATTTACATTCATATATGTATTTTAATTATCATTCAATGGTTTAACTAATTAATCACAACTTTTAACTTATATGGTTTCATACACCTTATAAATCAATTTTTGTTGTCCATTCAATCCAAACTATGACATGTTCCAGTCTATGTGACCAATGGTCCATGACTAAATGTACCATAATTGACTACTTAGGGTTTCTGATGTAGCTTATAAAGAAAAACATAAAACATCATGTGCATCACCCAATGATGGAATCAAATAAACTCAAAAAGAAAAAATCAAGAAAACATATTATATTCAAGGAATTTTGGATTTTTCCTATATGTGGATTATCTACTCATAGACACATGTGATTACAAAATTACAACACTTCCTAATCTCCTATCTATTCTTTCATAATAGTAAATCCAAAAAGGAAAATTCTTTTATAATAATTCATAATGACCTGACCCAAGATCCAATAATGGTGATGACATTCAGTGGTCCACATAGCCTCAAGTGCGCCTCCCCATACATTATAGGATTCCATTTATAAGTGAGTGTCTAAAGTGGTACAATGGGGAGACTATACCCTCATGATCAGAGTAATGTAGTGGTACCAATAGTGAAAAAAATAAGTATAAGAATATACACATAAATATAGAGGATGAAATCCATAAATCTATACAAATAATAAATCCAAAATATTTTTTAGGTACAATATGATGATCATGTCATGTCTCAATACAAAATGGATGTAACTACATGGAAATAGGAATCCAATATAATACAGGTATCATAAATATCATAAGTTCAAAGAGGAACTATCTCGGGCTAGAATCATGAGCATAGCTCAGTCCCATGGTCCCCTAATTTTAAGAAATGATGAAATCAAGTATCATAAAGTGGTCACTTGCCTCAATCCCTACCTTAATCTATGATGTTTTTTTGAGTACCCAATGGTGGCACGAATTGGGTGTGGGATAACACTCAATAGGCCACCACCAAGGGTGTCTATAACAAGTTCAAACTATTTATAAAAAATTAAGTAGTGTCCAGTATATAATAGGTATAAAAGTAATGAAATTAAAGTGTCAAATATAAATGTGATCATGTCCTTCAAATCCTAGATCCTTGTGAACAATAAATAGAAACCCCTAAAATAGGGAAACTATAGTCAAATAGCCATACCAAGGATGTTTATAAAGTGTGACAAGTCATATACAATGTCCTTTTGTCATGTAATCAATTGTAAAGTCTGAAAGTGTTGAATCTAAGGTTTAAATGATGTATTCATCCTCATCATGTCTGTGGATCATCTCGATGGATGATCAGTAAATATTTGGGTGGAACCAAAGGAGGTTGTCCTACAACACATGTCTAAGGAGATTCCAGACAAGTCAAATCCACGGAGTAGTAATGTCCTTATCAACCTATGGAATCAGGATCCTAGGGGATGAAATTTCTAAATCATCCACTAACATTATCAATATGTATCCATGCAGTAGAAATGTCCACTAAATCTTATGGAATCAGGATCTGAGAAGTAGAAATGTCTAAGGCATCCACTACCATAATTGAGATCCATGGAGTAGAAATGTCTATGGAATCCAATGGAATTTGGATCCAGGGAGTATAAATGTACAAGGCATACACTACCATTATCACTTTCTCAATATCAATTCATAATCCATTTTATATTTGTTTACAATCCATAAGTTCATCCAACCCATTTCCAAATTTTTCATCTAACCCATTTAATCGTTTAAATATCAAGTAATCAGATTTAGAAGGAGGTATAAAACCCCACTAGTAAATAATTTAATTAAAATTAAATTAAACAAGGCTCCCAACATAAGTGGAAAGTTCACACACACCCAATAGTGTTGTGGAACAAAGGTGGATACAAGTTCACACCCCATAGGTGGTCTAGGTTGGGGATAACAACCTCCAAGGATAAAATGGAACAACATGGGAAACCTAGTTAGGTTCTAATAATTTAATCATAATATTCATTGAATTTTATAGGAAAAATTGGAAATAATGAAATGTGGAACAATAGAAACAAGGAACAAAAAACAGAAAACTTTATGAAAATGTTATAGACCACCTACCATATGTTCGTGATAACACAGTCATCCTGTATCAAACTATGATTAAGACCAGATTATGAGAAAATGGAATAATTGAAGAAAAATATTGAAATATGTCATATTATCTTACACCTATATAAATACTTTACAACAAATAAAAATTAATAAAGGTGAAAGATTAATGATACACTGTTGTAAAAAACATATACCAATAAATTGGAACCATTGTTATAGGTCCCATAACCATTGGTATAGGATATATCAATTGTTTGCATGGTCATTGTCTTCTCTTTCATTGGTATAGGTGGGTTATACCAATGGTTTCCAAAACATTGGTATAGGTAATATGAAATACCTATATTAATGGTTTTCAAAACCATTTGTATAGGTCATTCAAAAAATAACACTCTGCTGGTTTTGATCCCCACACCTCTGATTATATTTCAATGACTTAACAAAAAGGATAAATTGATTTTTGGAAACATAATATGATAAATAGGTATATTTATATTTATAAGTAAATTAATTTTTTATTTATTCAATGTTATTTTAAAAAAATAATTCATTAATAATAAAAATAATTTTACCAATGGTTTCAAAAACCCTTATTATAGACATATAACAATGGATTTCTAAATTGTTGGTATAAGTATTTTGATTTTTAGGACCAATACCATTGGTCTTGGAAAAACCATTGGTATAGGGAATTTAAATACATTTTACACAAATGGTTTCAATAAAACCATTGGTATAACCATCACCTATACCAACAGTTTTGGAAAAACTATTGGTTTAAGGTATTGAAATGGAGTCTATACCAACAGTTTTATCCAAACCATTTGTATATCCATAAACTATGACAATGATGGTATAAATTCCCATTATTGGATCTATACTAAGGGTTTTCTCTAAACCAAAGGTATATGGTAATTTTATGATACCAATACCAATGGTTTGTCCAAAATCATGGGTATAGGTCCAGTTTCTAATTGTGAAAACTCACCAAAGTGGATTCTGTGAGATGATTAGTGCTTGAATCTGACTTCGGGAGGTAGAGATATCAAAACAACTCTCTTGATCAAGGAGTAGTTCAATTTTAGAGGGAAGTTCCTACTATCTTTGGAGAAATGAAAAGTGATAGTGGGTTTAAAAAATAATACATTATGGGTAAAAATGTCATTTTTCCTCAACATACGATGTCATGTCATTTGGTTGAATGGTTTACCAATCCATGCACCAACCATACACCCATAACTTCCTCAATAGGGATTCCATGTCATTCAAGTGCATGGTTTTTAAATGATAAAATATTTTCATTCCATTTAAATTCATTCATAACAATCTCAATTAGAATGATATTCTGAAATAAACCTTTACAATGATCATAATGATAAAGTTAGAATTAATCACTGAATCGATTATCTGTATGAAATTTAAATCCATATAAAACAAGTTAAAATTCAAAATATGATAATAAAAACTCATTTCACACATAATATTATAATATTAATGACAATGTAGAATTAATACAACTTATGGAAAATAATTGAGTTATGGAATTTACTACCCCATGTCAATTTTCAAGCAAAAAACCATTTGGTGAAATAATTAAAATTGAAAATTAAAATATAATGAATAATTAATTATTAATGATATTTCATTTTATGGGTAATTATATACACCATTAAAATAAATTTGGTGTATAACATTACAATATGCCTCAATGAAGGGAAATATAGATGAAGTCCCTTACCTCACGCTTCCTTTTGGTTGAAAAATCATTGAGCTCGTGTATAATCATTTTAAAAAATATATTAGCTAATGAAGAAACCATATTAATATTTATAATAACATATATTATCCTTTTATAACATCTTATCACTCATTCATTAATAATATTGCATTATTTTCTTTTTTTAGGTGTTAATTGTCTTGTTTTCTCATTTGGTTTATGTCATGAATGTTCTAGTTCTTGTGAATATTATATGGTTTCATCATCTCCAAAATAATAATCATGAAATTGTTATCATAATTATACATCATTTATAATTTTAATATCAATCATGAAAGATATTTTTGAAAAATGATTTATGTTATGATCATGGAGATGATAGGTCATATGTATGCATGAGTAATATTTCCATTTTCCAATGATCACTATGGAATGAAGGTAAGTAATATATATCTTAATATAATGATAATAAATTAATATATACCATTATATTTCTATAAATATACTTATATATATCCTCCATGTGGTGGGGGGATGAAAATATATTCACATCATTTTGTGAAGGTGGTATTCTATATATACACAGATGGCGTTATCATCTTTCATTGAGTGAAAGGATAAGTAAGAAAATAATGTAAATTATATATTAAGATTGAAAAATATTTCATTAATTTAAAATTTATGTCATGTATATCACATATAATTATTAAATTTAACTGCATCACCTTCCATGAGAAGTGTTAGTGAATGATGAATCACATCGCTTCACAAGGTTATTGTCTATCGTACACACAAGAGACATTATCATTTATCCAAAGGAATGGAAAGTGAAAAAATGGTATATATGATATTATGAATCCATAGGTATAATTATTTTATAAATTATATATAAATAATTTAAATACATCATCATACCCAACTATGAAAAATGGTAATGGAAAAATGAATGACATTAGTTCACGAGGCAACAGTCCTCCGTACACATTAATGTCGATTTCGTAACACATTTGATGGAACTATTGGTGGTTGTAGTTAAAAAACATAACATAACAAAAAATAATTATATTTAATATATTTATTTTATTATATAACCATGTTTTAAAAAATAATTGAATGATATGGGGTAAGGAATAAAATAAAATCACCCATTGAAGAGCATTTCCTCTCCTTCAGGAGACCTCATAGGTTCACAACAAAATCCTTCTTGGGATTGATTTATACCCAAAAAAGAATTATAGGATGAGGTTAGAGATTGTCGAATTTTTAATTTTTTAAATTATAGAATAACCAAAAGAGATTTAATGTGTGGATAATAGAGGATAGGGGGTGTCTTTCTATTATTCAAGTGAGTGTCACACTTGTAATTTTTTGATTGAAAAAGGTATACCCAAATTTTTCATTATCCAAAAGGGTCCAAATGAAGTTTTATATAGACATATACATTATAAGTCCGAAATATTTCCATAAAATATATTTTATACAATTTTTATGTAATTTTAACCCTTATCTTTTTAGTTTAACCACCCTAGTAAATCCATTTTTACCTTTATCATGACAAATAATATTGACTATTTTTACTATTCGGTTTGTTAAAAAATTAAGTTCACCTTATTAGATAATATATATATTTTGATTCCAAATTTTCAATAAATTTTTATACATTCAATTCTTATAATTAGAAAACTTTAATTTAAGTGTAATCCTGCTGATGTGTTGAGAAAGCGGGTTTTCAAATAGAAAATGTTCAAAAGTTTACAATGTTTTCACATCAAAATTCAATATGGAGATTATTCCAATGAATTTTTTTATTAATTTATATAAAATTTATCAATTTTTACTTAAAATCTAATTCAAAATATAATTTAAAATTATATATAATTTAATTGAAAAGGTAATTCTCAATTAAAATGCAATAATTTCCCCTATTCATCAAAAAATGAAACATTTCATAAAAATAATAATAATAACCTAATTAATTTTGATATTATATTATTAAAAATGAATTTTATTTTTTCAAATAAATTTTAGAAAATTGGTAAAAAATAATTTTAAGTTATGTGTGCGATGTGTGACTAAACTGCTTTTTATAAAAATATAGTTTTTCAGAAAAAATTTCTTTTACATTCAAATAATTCTCAATTTATTCCAAATTAATATATAATAATAATGTTAATATTTTATTTAGTACTATTAATATCAACCAACATAATTTCTAAGTTATACTGTTCATGTTTAAATAATGTTTTAATATATTTTCACTTTTCTTTTAAACATGGTGTTTCGTGAATCACAAGTTATTGATGAACTTAAATTTATTATAAATGAAATATATTTTATATTATTTGGGTTTTACACTTCCACTAATGATTTATACTAGTATACTTTTATTTTTTAGGCTCAATTATTGGAATTTATTTTTATTTTTTATTTCAAAAAAATAAATATAACATTGCTATAAATTATTTTGGAATGTGGATTATGAATTATATTTTTTATAGTAAGGGTAAAAAAGTTTTATGGAATATTTTTTTATGATTTCACTTCAATTTTCATCTTTACATCGAAAGTATTTGTCTTTTTTTTATTAATATTTCATGAACCACCCTCTAAATTCCCATGTAATATAATTATTTTGGGAGATTGATATTTTTGTATCAATAAATATAACTCTTTAAGTCATTTTATGTGATACAATTTGGAGATTTTATTTGAAACATATTTCTTTCTATGGGTTCTTTATGTTATGATGAATTATTAATTCCATGACGCGCACAAATGTATGAGTGATTATTATATTTTTGGTGGGTCTTAAATCTCCCTTTAATGTGTTAGTTGAATTTGTATACCTAATAATCTCAAAAGAGGACATGATTGGTAATCCCACGCCTAGGAGGGTACATGGGTCATAATCCCAAGCCCAATATAGGACACATGCGGAGATCCTAAGCCCAAGATGGTACACAGGTGGTAATACAAAATCTAAAAGGGTATAAGAGTGATAATACTAATCCCAAAGAGGGTACATGAGTGGTAATCCCAAACCCAAGATGGTATATAGGTGGTAATACCAAGACCAAGAGGGTAAATGGGTTTTTATCCCAAGCCCCAAGATGGTATATTGTTTGTTAGGACAAACCCAAGAGGGTAGACATTTTTTCCCATGAAAAAAGGGTGCATTGGTTGTTAGCCTATTCCCACTATGTTATAGGAATTGAGTAGAAATTTCTAATCCAACAGGTTATGATTTCTTTTGATTTTACTTATTCCATGTTCTACGGTATATAATTATCTTAGGATACAATGGATCATGTTTATTTTCTTATGTTTTTTCAGTTGTAAAAAATTTTATATATTTTATCATTTGATACTACATGTCATTCTATTTTTCCATGAAGTAAAATCTTATTGTTACATGTTCTTTTTATACTTTATTTCTCTCGTTATCATGTTTTCTTATATTCTTATAATCTAACCAATGATTATATTATTAAAAAGTTTCCATTGTTGAGCATTTGATCTCACCCATTTCTTGTGTTTTTATTCCCCAAGTTATGAATATGAATATTACCTATGAAGTGTTTATAAGGGATTATAGTTTCATTATATTATTCCGAAATATTCATATATTTCATAAAATAATATGCCAATGTATTTGATCCTCAAAGAAACTAAACCTTCTAATCTTGAGATTATAAGACTATTATGAGATGTATTGTCCAAGCTCTAGGAATAATGTGTAACGTATGAAATTTTATGTTGTGACGTATCAGTTGGTATCAAGGAGAGTTTTCAAAGTATTTTTTTAGTAATGGACCCAGGAGTGTGGGTATTGGTATTAGAGTAGTTCTTAGTTATTTTTAGGTTATAGTTTACTTATTTTAGGTATTAGAATGAGATAACATTCATGAAAACCAAAAATCCTTAAATTTTATTAAATTAAGAAGTGTATGTGTTCCAATAAATGACATTCTTCTTTAGATACCATAATATTATTTTGTCTCTCTCACAGAAGAACTCATGGGTAATAATCCAGAAACGTTTTTTTTCTTACTAACTCAATCTTTACCTAGTTAATGAAAAGAGGCATAACTTCAAAATTTGTTTGAAAAGACTAGGGGATATTATTTGGTAAATTCACATTCTATTTATAAACCATTATCAGTTATTTAAATATTCACTTAATCTAGTTAGTTAATTTAGTAGGAAGATGACCATGTATGACTTAGATTTAAACCTATATATTCATAAGTAAGGGTATATATTTCATTTATGGGTTATGTATTCTTGGTTCAGAGTTTTATTTAAATTTATTTAATAATTTCACATTCCTAAGTTTCATTTATTTAAATTAATGGTCAGAACCCAGAGGAACTGAGTTATCAATGGATATAATGTAAAATGTGTTGATTACCAAAAAAACTAAACATAATGGGACAGAAAATATCGATAAAAACATAATAAAAATGTTATAACAGATTATGAACAATAACACAAACCATGTGTAACTCATGGACACACCAGGTAAAGATAAATTATTGTCAAGTATTTTATGTTCTAATGCCCACAAAACTGTAGTGGTTCTACAGGTCCACTAATTATAGAAAAATGCATCAACATTGTAGGAAAAAATTGTATTTGTACTCTAGATCTCAGAGTAGGAAAAGTTTTTCTTTGTTGTATATCATTTTGTAAGTTGATGTTGATCAACGGTGGGCCCAAATCCAAAACATGAGTTCAAAGGAAGAAATTTACTCCATGAAATGGGAAGTGTTTAATGGGCAATTTTTTAGTAAATATTTTCTCTAAACTCATTAAATATAAATAAAAATCGAATTCCATTAATTGAAATAAAAAGGAGATAAATAATTTACTACATATGAAAAAAAATTCAAAAGAATTTCAAGGAATGCCTCTAGTTTTATCAATGACCAAGAAGGTAAGATCAATTATTTCATAAGTGGTTTAAAGTTTATTCTCTAAATAAAATTGGATAAAAATACTTTTTGAATCAATCAAGACATTTTTTGTGCACTTAAGATGGAAATGGAAACTATAAACTCTAATTATTATCATTTTTTGGGTATAATAAAATAAAATTTATTTACATGGGAATTTAGGTGATATTAAAAATGGAAGAAAGAAAATTCTTCATTTTAATATGTAGAAAATGGGGTATGAAACATAGGGGTATAGTCTGCAAGGACTAAGAAAGTGATTCAATTTTGGATGCAGAATTCACTAAGCACATGAATATTGAATTATCACATATGAAGAAAACATCAAAATACTTTCAAGGAATTCCTCTAGTTTAATCAATTACCAAGAAGGTAAGATCAATTTTTTATTTAGTGGTTTAAATTTGATTCTCTAAATATAATTGGATAAAAATGATTTTTCAATCAATTAAAAAAAATTGTGCACATTCGGTAGAAATGGAAACTATAAACTCTAATTATTTTCATTATTTGGAGGATAATAAAATTAAATGGATTTCCATGGGAATATAGGTTTTATAAAATATGGAAGAAATAAAAAAAATCATTTTGATATGCATAAAATGGGGGAAGAAACATAGGGGTACTGTATACAAGGACCAAGAAGGTGATTCCAGTTTGGAAGATAAATTCATTAAGCACATGAATGTTGAAGAGATATAATGACACCAACTAATGAAACAAACTGAAGGAAGCCTCATCTAATGATGAGTACTTTTACCTAATATTTTATGTACTATGTGTTAGATCATTGTCCTTTATCCAATTCCATAAAATTTTTTGAGAATATAATCACACCACATCAAGGTTTTAATCATAGTGGAGAACTATTATGACCTTACCAATGCGACGTATACTCTAGGAAATTATTATATTAGAGTCATTCAGAATAATAAAAAAAATATATAATAACAAATTTTGTTAATGTTAAATACATATAATATACATGTAATCAATGTAAAAATAGTTGTTCCTAGGAAACTAACTCCAAAAAACTCCAACTTGGACAAGATCCAACAGCCTACGGCCTTTAATCAACTAGACCTCACATGATATTCATGTTTCTTCTAAGTCAAATATTTATTCAACTGGTTCTCTATGTTGTCTTCCATGGAAAATATTCTCACTAAAACATTGCCTTTCTGAGAAAAATCCCTTAAGGGACGATACTTTTAATGTATGTTCTTTTTCCACTAATGTGACCTTGTCTCTTCTCCAAGATCCACCACTACATTATTATCACAATAGAGTGTGATAGGGTCTTTACTATTAGATACCACAAAAATATTTTGGATGATTTTTTACATCCATTATACTTCTTTATCTACATTTTAAACCATAATATAGTCTAAATCTACTATATAATATGGAACTGTATCCTTCTTTGAGATCTTCTAGCTCACAACACCACCATTCAATGTGAAGATGTATCCATTTTATGACCTCATAACATCTTGATCAGTTTCAAAACTAGAATCTAGATACCCTTTGATGACTATTTCCTCATCTTCTCTATAAACTCGTAACATAACCTTAGTATGCCTCAAATACATAAGGATAGTCTTGATTTACATACAATATTGGTCACTAATATCATCTTGATATCTTTTTACTACACTTAATTGGTAGGAAATATTTGTCCTAATACCTAGAATAGAATATATAACTAACTCAATCACTGATACAAATGGAATACTTGTCATTCTGTTTCTTTCCTCATTTGTCTGATGATACGTATTCCTAAAAATATGAATGTCATGTGACATTGGAAACAATACCCTCTTGGTTTTTTTCATATTCAATCTCTTTTGTATCGTTTCATTGTATCTACTTTGACATAGGCTAATAAACCTCTTGGATCTATCATGATGGATCTTGATCCCAATAATATATGTTACCTCACCAAAGAAATTCATAGAGAATCATTTATTAAATCATGCCTTAATAGATTGTAAGACTGGTATTTCATTTCCAATGAGAAATATGTCATCAATATATACTATTAATAAAATGACTGCACTCCCAATAAACTATATATAGATTCACAACTTGTATTCATTATTTATGACACCAAATTCCCTTATATCCTCATCCAAACAAATGTTCAATGACCTAAATTCTTGATTTAATCCATAAATGGATCCTTGAAACTTACATACCTAGTTAGCATCCTTTGGAGTCACAAACACTTCAGGTTGTGTCATATAGACATCTTCCTAAAGGTTCTGATTAAGGAAGGGTATTTTGAAATCTATTATATAAATCTCATAATCATGTAAAAGTGAAATGGAAAGTAGAATTATGATTGATTAACTCATTTATATTGGGTAATTTCTTTATAATAGACAATGACATGACATTGTTTAAACCATTTTTCAACTATTATAGACTTACAGGTATCAACTTATCCTTCCATGTCCAATTTATTCGTGAATACCCATTTGAAAAAAATGGTATTTACATCTGTTGAAGGGTCTACCAAAATATAGACTTGGTTTTGGTACATGGAATCTATTTCATAATTCATGGTTTCTTTCCACATGGAAGAATATGTTCCACTTACTGCTTCGTTGAAGGTTTTATGGTCATTATTATCAACTAATATTGAGTAACCTTCCTCAGTGACTAGAAAACCATACCATTTTGGTTATCTAACCTCTCTAGTACTCCTAGGAATCAATTGTTTCTTTGGAAAAAATTATTATTCCATATGGATTTTTTTAATTTGTTTATGTGCCAAATTTTGTATTTCTTGATCCTGGATTTCAACAAATTCTATCTCACTCCCACTATCTCATCTATAGATAAAATCCTCCTAAATAAATGTGTGATATCTTTTAACCACACCCTTTTTTCTAAAGGATTATATATTTAGTATCCCTTTTTTCTTGTAATATCATATAAAGATACGCTTTATGACTTGGGGTGTAATCTAGTTACCTGAATAAACCTCAACAAATGCTTCGCAACCCCACACATATAAGTAAGACAACACATGTTTCTTTCCATTACATAATTGGTATAGTATACCATTTTTTTCTTTAGTTGGCACTTGATTTAATAATTATATTTTTATTTATAAGGTGGATCCCTAAAAGGATAATGGAAGACTCAAATGAATCATCATTGATCTCACCATGTCTAACAAGGTGTGGTTCCTCCTTCCACTTTCACCATTCTACTAAGGCATATAAGGGGGGGATAAGTTAAGATAATATCCATAACTCCCATAAACAATCAATTAAGTCTTGATTAAGATATAATCTACCATGATCTAAGTGAAGTTTCTTAATCTTATTACCTAGCTAGTTTTCAACATCATTCTTATATTCCATGAATTTAACAAAATAATCCTACTTATAACTCATTAATTAGACATATACATATCTAATAAAATTATTAGAAAAAGTAATTAAGTATGCCTTTACACCCATTTCATCAATATGAAACAGTCAACACACAAATATATGAATTAATTCAATAAGATATTTAGCTCTTTTACCTTTCCCACTAAATAGTGATTTTTTCCTTTTCCTTTATGAACATGCATGACATACACTAAGTGTTTTCAGATATAAAGAATATAAATATCCATATGGATGTAATTTATTCAAGCACTTTTCATTTACATAACGTAGTCAGTGTTTCCAATGTTGGGTGTGGTATGAGTCATATGAAGTAACATCATTATTGATTTTAATTGATTGGTCCATGAAATCCAACCCATAAAACTATTATTTAAATATGTATTACCCTAAAAATTCTATATTTATAAAAGAAGAAAAATTTATTCACAAATTTGAAAATAAATACATTTACATCAAGTCTAGATAAATAAATATTGTTTTTTGGTAACTGAAAGAAAATAATAAAAAAAACCTTTAAAATTAAGATAATTCTAGTTGGAAATGAGAGGTGGTAGTCCCTGATAGCAACAATGAAAATTTTATCTCTATTTTTAGCTCAAATATATATCACTCCTCATTCAATTTTTCTAAATCTACTTGTTTCTTATATTGGATACATATGTGAGCACTAGATTTTTTATCTAATACACCATTTGTATAAAGAGATAAATTACAATCAATAAGAAATGCACTTGAAGCTTCCCCTTGATTATTTGGTTGGGGTTTTTTTTAATTACAGTGGACCTTTTTTCCACAGGAGAATTAGACAACATCATGTTCCCATGCCTAACCCTTGATCTTGATCTTCTTAAAAGGGCATGAAGAATCTTTGGGAATAAATCTATACACTTTCCCATTGTATTTTTTAACCATAATTATAGAAGGTTTTTCATGCTTCATATCATTATCTACTTGGGAAATAAGATTAAGAGTATCTGGTAGAGACTTTTCAATGTTGTTCATATAAAAATTCACTACAAAGATGGATAATATTTGAGGGAGTGATGAGAGAATAAGGTTTATTACCAATTATTATGGGATTTTAAAACCTAGAACCTCTAAGTTCTTAATGTAGCCAATGATATTGACTACATGAGGCCTAGATGTGGCACCCTCTCTAATATTTCTCTGAAAGAGTGCCTTATAAATCTCAAACCATTCATGTTTATCTATCTCCAAATAAAAACCACAGAGGTTCTGAAGCATGTTATGTGCATCCTTGTTCTCATGAGACTTCATTATTTCACTAGACATTGATGTAATCAACAAAAGTTGAACATCAACCGCTTCACTCAAATTTTTTTCATAGACAAGGAACTCTTCATCACTTGTATATTTTGCACGAGGATTAAGAATTGAGGACTCTGGAAAGTAAGATTTCTTTTCATGGAATAGCACAACTAGAAGGCATCTAAACCAATTGGGGAAGTTACTTTCGATAAGGAGTTTTTCTTTATATAATATTTATCAAAGGTATAGTGTGTATTATTACTTTGAAAATTAATTATATAATTAAAAAGAGTATATAATAAGTAATTTTCTTGATTACAACACAAGTTATATATAATAAATTAAATGTTTTTTATTAAATCTCTCACTATTTTATCAAGTATTAATATCTATCATAGTTGAACTTAGAATATATATTTTCTTTAAAATTCTCTTGGAAAGAATCCCATTTACTTTTCCTAATGATCCATAGTTTGTACATGAAAACCATAATAAAGTAATTATGTAGGCGGTCTTGCCAACTGCAAACTTATAGCTCATAGATCCATTGATTAGATTCCCCAATCCAGAAATACTAACTTGGATTTCCTCAACAATTGGATTCAAATTTTTTTTAACTGACTTTGTCCATTATACTCAATACAATTTTGATTAATTCAACTCAAAACACTTAGGATAAATCACCAAAAAATATATATGTCCAGAATTTGGTCATTAACTGTACTTAGTTCTATGGTTTTATTCCCAATTACATAAGGGAAGTTTTAATCTCAGTTAATTTTTAATTGACATATTTAAATTTATTATGAATATATTTTTCCTTTTTTCCATTTATACATCCTTTTAATATTAATTGGATTTTACTTAATTAATTAACTAAATGGGATAAAACATTTACACATAATTCATTTATTTAATTTTCATATTTTCACATTAATTCATTTATTTATGTGATTGTGTCCTTGGATCCACAAAAAATATAATTTCATAGATATAAATAATTAATTAATTTAATTACCCATTCATTATATTTATCTTATGGTTGATTTAATGAGAATATATTAAACTAACCTTTTACCTAGGGGAAATAACTCTTATTTTCATTCTTGGCATGAGTTACAACATTCCACATATCCACCTAGGTTGGCATCATTTATGGTTCCATCTTGAACCACCTAGATACACGTTAGGATAATCTATTAATTAAAAATATTTATTACTCACACATAGGTGAGGTAAACCAAAGTATGGGTTAAAGGGGATTATAAAAATTTACTTGGACGCGTAGTTCCAACATAATAATGGATGGAGGGATGACCCATAGTCCATCATTTAATTTAATATTAAATAATTTCAAACTCCTGAAATAAATTAAATGAAAATATCCAACATCATTTCTATCTTTTGGTAACCCTTAGATTATAATATTTGTTGGAGATAAATAAAATTTCAAGGAAAAGTTTTATTTAGGGTGGAGAATGTAACACCCTGATATTTTACAATATATTTACCATTAAATAAACATTGTGTCAATAACTTATTTAACATGAAATACCAAAATAAATAAAAATTCATAAATATATTATATGAAGATTATTGAGAAAATTATAAGAATGATAAATCCTATAGTAAATAAAAATATATTAATGAGAAAAAAATTATTACATTTTGTGGATAAATAATTAATATAATTTCTTTAAAAAGGATTTTCTTTCTCAAATAAATATTTTTTTAACATGTTGTATATTTTATCCAAATAAATAAAACTAAATAGTTTTAAACTATTTTTTATATAAATTGATATATTGATATTATTTAAATGATAAGTTGATATTAAATAATATTAGGAACACTTAAAAACACCATTTTTCTGTAAAAAACATTTTTTCAAATATTTTTTATTCCCATTTAGAAACTAAATTTAAACTTTTTATAATATTAATTTTATAAAATAAACATCATTTTTGGGTCTATTAATTCAAAATTAACTTAATATGAATTATTGAGGTTCTTATGAAAAGGTATAATTTTGGGTGAATATTTATAAATAGAGATTTTGAAAATATTATCAGTTATGACATTGTTGTTTTAATGGAGGAGAGACAATTAGGGAACCCTAACTATGGTGTATTCAGTTTGACCAGGTCAATGATAGTGGGGGGTCTGATCTATTTCACAATCATTAATACTAGTTCACCATTGTTTTTATTAATGTAAAATCCCAATGATTCCCTCATCTATAACAGGGTGCATACATTATTTCCAAAGCAAGGTGGTCAATTGGGGTTTCAATCCCATTAATGCTTATAGACTCTCATTGGTCAATGGGATGGGACATAAATCTTATCACACCCTTTTTCAGGGAAATTTTTCCCTACTCTGGAATTCCCTTCTAGATTTAATATATGTTCATTAATCTCTTCCTAATCCCTGTAAGAGACCATTTACCCTAACAAAACAATTATAGGCTAATTCTCTTTGTATACAAAAGAAAGTGGGTATCATTAATTAATAGGGGAGATGTAAACTCTTTAGAAAATCTGTATGTATGTATCAAAGGTTCTTCATCCATTTTTTGAGTGATGGATAGCTTCTTTATATGTTGAATCCATATAACCAACTACTTTAGGATTTTCTTCCACACCAGGAGGCAGTTGATATTCTGTGAAGGGCATTGTTCTATTATAATCCATCCAACATATCCTACTTATGGAACATATAAAAACCCACATAGTTCTTCAAAACTATGTATTTCAACATTCTATAAAAATGACATATATGAGTGCTCTAAGGCAATGGGTATTCAAGATCGAGCCTCGGGGAGACATCCTATATATACAAGTTATAAAGAGAATTAGAGTTGTCATAGTTCATTCATGCCCTTCTTATTATCCAAAAGGTAGATAATCATATGTGTAATGTTTTGAATATCATGCCAATCATCAGGGATTTCATACTGGGATTTCCTTGGTCGATGAAGATTCATGATGCCAATGAGGTGTTAATTGCATCTCCCTATGCCTACATGATATATGCTCGCAATGAGAAATTAGGGGTAGAAAATGATCAACCTCATCACATATGGATGTGGGAATCATGTACTAGGATATCCTTTGGGATGTTTAATATAGTTCTTACACCTAAAAGACACATCCTATGTATCTTGATTATGGAAATAATCAGATTCATTGTAGTTCAGCTAGTTTCCCAATCCGATGAGGGGTGAGGTAAGATGACCATCCCATGGGAATTATTGGGTCCTAATGGCTGAAATTTTGGGGACATGATGTATCTTAAACTGAGTTGGATTCCCATTCATGTTTAGTCTCGAGCCTTAGGAAGGCATCCAACGTATCATGGTCATGGCAGGAATCAGAGTTCTTATATTTCAATTAGTTTCTCAATTTGTTGTGGGATGAGGTAATAAGATCATCCCATGGGAATGATTAGGTCCCAATGGTTGAAATTTAATTGATAATGAGCGTCTTACACTGAATTGGATTCATATTTGAGTTTGGGATCAGACCATACGGAGGAATACTATGTATCCTATTATGTTAGGAATCAGAGTCCTCATAGTTCATATAGTTTCTCAATCCACTGAGGGATGATATAAGAAGATCACAACATGTGAATGAATTGGTCCTAATGGTTGAAATTATGGAGATATTATGGGGCTTACACATAGGATGATTCCGATTTGAGTTCGATATCAAGCCTTAGGAAGGCATCCTATATATCCTGGTTATGGAAGGAATCAGATTCCTTATAGCTTGATTGATATGGGATCACATACTGAGATTTCCCAATATGTGGGATATATCATATTATGCCATTGGGTAAGGCTTATGCTTTTATGTTGTCCTTATCATTATAGAGGATTTTTTGGAAGAGGATATGATCATTACATCTCCCTAAGCTCACGTGAGCTATGCTCAGTGTGAGAAACAAGGAATGGAAAATGATCAATATCTTTCCTTGTGGATGTGGGACTTATATACTTAGACTACCCTTTGGATGTTTAATATATTACTTGGACCTCATAGAGGTGTCCAACAAATCATAGTTATGGAGGGAATCACAATTCTCATAGTTCCCTTTATCTAGGTTTACACACCGATATTTCCCTGATAATCAAGTCTTACACCCTAAGGATGGAAAAGGTCATAAAATCTTGGGATGCCTTGTAGTCCTTGCCTTATTTCCCACATGATGTCACAAGTCCTAGAGGTTTGGTCATGAAATCCAATGTATGATCTGATTCACTTGTCCAGAGGGTATTACATGATCCAGCTGACTTGGTTAGTTTTCATTGCAAGATTTGACTGACACGTATGGAGGGTTTCATGAGATTCAATGTGACATGTTTGAAACATAATAAAACCACTACCTATATCATTATTAATGAAAGGAAAGTAGTAGACATAGTGACTCAATAAATACTAAAGTCCTTATAACCTCTCTAAGGAAACAAGTTATGGATAAACCATGTGACAATCTTCAACTACATCGAATGGAGATAGTGCCTTCTCCTCCTATACATATGTAGTATGTGAAACCATATAATAAATTATATATCATAAATGGATTAATAAAAATTAAATTTAAAAAACCAATATATAGTTAGAGTTCTCTATTAATGTGAACTTTTAATTGATAGAAAGTAAAACTAAAATCCTCTTACTCCTTCATGTAAAATCCCACCCAACAAAAAGATCAAGTGCTCTTCCAATATCCACTATAAAAAACTACTTCTACCACACACAATGAAGGAGTAAAAATTGTGTGTGGTGGAAGTAGTTTTTTATAGTGCATATTGGAAGAGAACATGATCTTTTAGTTGGGCGGTCTTTTACATGAAGGAGTAATAGGCTTTCATTTTTACTTTCTAGCCATTAAAAGTTCTCATTAATAGAGAACTTTAACTATATTTTGTTTTTATATAATTTTATTTTTATTAATCCATTTACGATATATCATTTATTATATGGTTTCACATATTTCATCCGTATAGGAGGAGAAGTCACTATCTCCATCGGACGCACTTGAAGATTGTCTCCTGGTTTAGCCAGAGCTTGTTTCCTCATAGAGCTTATATGGTCTTTAGTATTTATTGAGTCACTGTGTATACTACTTTCCTTTCATTAATAATGATCTAGGTAGTGGTTTTATTATGTTTCACATAGGCTCAACATGAACTAATAATGATCTGGATGACATGTTTGGAAGGGAATTGTGAGACCTAACTGGAATTCCTGGAAATTGTGTATGGTAGAAGTAGTTTTTTATAGTGGATATTCGAAGAGCAATTGATCTTTTTGTTGGGTGGTCTTTTACATGAAGGAGTAAGAGGCTTTCAGTTTTACTTTCTATCCATTAAAAGTTCTCATTAATAGAGAACTCTAACTATATACTTTTTTTATATAATTTCATTTTTCTTAATCCATTTATGATATATCATTTGTTCTATGGTTTCACATATTGCATCTGTATAAGAGGAGAAGTCACTATCTCCATCGGATGCACTTGAATATTGTCACCTGGTTTATCCAGAGCTTGTTTCCTCAGAGATATTATATGGTCTTTTGTATTTATTGAGTCATTGTGTCTACTACTTTCCTTTCATTAATAATTATATAGGTAGTGGTTTTATTATGTTTCACATAGGCTCAACATGAACTAATAATGATCTGGATGACATGTTTGGAGGGAATTGTGAGACCTAACTGGCATTCCTGGAGGGAGTCTTGAGAGTCAATTGTCATTCACGTGTGCTTCCATGAGACTCATCTGACATGAACTGGATCCCCCATGTCAATCAGGTGGAATTTCTTAAGAGTATCACAAGGCTAGGGTGATGAGCCTAGAGGGCTTTATGAGACCATAAAGGCATACCGAAAGGGTTCCCTATGACTTGCTTTGACATGTCCATAAGAATTTGCATGACCCAACTATTATTCTAAAGGACAGTCATTTGATCTAGGCGGTATGTCCTAATACTCTCTTATAACCAGGATGGTTCATGCGAAGAACATGAGGATCAATGTATATGTTATTTGCTAAATTATCTTGTATTTAGTCTTTGTTCAAGTCTTTATATTGATAATTCATTATATTTGTTCAATATTATCAGGTTTTAAGTCTTTCATGATCTATCATGTGTACGGGATGCTCATTTCATGTCCTTCCATAGGTATTTCGTGTGATCTATTGGTGATTACAAGAATTTCCTATCCATATTGCATTTTTTATCCAGTTTTTCTCCATTATCTTACTTAACAGAAAGCATTTTAGTTGTGAGATTATCCACTTAGAGAAATACGCTCTAGCGCGAGTGCCCCTAGATGCAAAGAGTCCAAACATTCATCTGGAGTTTCATATTCGGGTGGTAGGGGTTCATTTTTTATACTAAGTTAGGGGATTCGGAGGAATATACACCCTGATGGTTTGCTTCTTTTCATGGCTTATCTCACATGAATATAGGTTGGAGTCAGTTAAGGGCTTCAAAATCAGGTTTCTTTTTGAGTTTCTACAGTGGATCACTCTGAGGGAATCTCCTACTTTTCAATGACTTTAATTCCCTCCCATCAATGCCTCTAAAATTGAATTACTACCAATTAATGGGGATTTTTTGGATAATAATAGTATGTTGAAGGACTTTTGTAGTGTTATATTGACATTTTAAAGATCCTTTGCAAGACTAAGATTCCTACAGAGAGGCATTCACGTGACACACAAATTCTTTTTCTGGGGGATTTATCAAGATCCTGATGCAGAAAACCTTGGAATTTTGCAAGAGTTTTATGTTCATGAGAGGCTTTTGCATCCTTCCTCGTTTTATTTACATTTTTATATTAAAAATTTCATGAATATTGCGGGATTTCTCAAATGTCGTCAAGGAAAATGGTTCTTCCTCTTAGTTTCATAGGAAAAAAAGGGTTCTTGTAGAGACACATGATAATTTCCAAGAAAATTTCATATGTTTTTCCTTAGGGAGCCAAATTGGGAGTGAAATGTTGCTTGGACACACCTGAGGAGCTTCACGGGATGGGGATGACATGTCGGTGGGGGTTTTCAAGATGATTTGGACATGTCATTGGGGTTTCATGGGGACTTGTGGATTTACAGAAGCAGATCGTGCGACTTTTATCACCGCAATAGGCTCCCACCTCCCCCACCTTTATTGCCTTTATTTTATTTTACAAAGCCTCCAGGGTCCTGTGAATCTTCTTGGATTTTGATGAAAAAAAACAATCTCCCTATTGGTGATCCATCTTATGAGTAATTCGACCACAAAATTCTATCACCTTTTGTATATATTCAAAGGACTTTCAAATGGTTTTCTGGGTGTTCATTAGTTGATGATCTTCATGGCATGGGTGGGATTATCTGGCTATTGCTACATAACCACTATTTTCTAGGTTCACCTTCACAAGAGTAAAAGGTATTATGAATAGGGGCTCCCTGTGATCCACTGTATGTTATGTTCTATACATGGTTCCTTTTTGTGACCTTATGGTGGTCACTCGATCACATATCCCTTAATGGAACTACTATGGCCTTATCAATGCAACATATAATCTAGGAAATTATTATATTAGAGTAATTTAGAATAATAAAAAAATATATAATTTTAAATTTTAATAATATTAAATATATCTAATATACATGTAATCAAAGTAATAATAGTTGTTCATAATAAACCAACTCCAAAAAACTCTAACTTGGATAATATCCAACTGCCTACGGCCTTCAGTCTACTAGACCTCACATGATAGTCATGTTTCTTCTGAGTGAAGGATTTAGTCAACTAGTTCTATATATTGTCTTAAATGGAAATATTTCTCACTATAACTTCACCTATCTAAGAAAAATATCTTAAGTGATGATACTTATGATGTACGTGAATTATCTACTGATGTGACCTTATTTCTTTTCCACGATCAACCACTACAGTATTATCATAATAGAGTGTGATAGGATCTTTACTATTAGATACCACAACAATATCTTGGATGGTTTTTTACATCCATTATAATTCTTTATCTACCATAGAAACAACAATATTGTATGACTCTACTATAGAATCTATAAATGTATCTTTTTTTGGGATCTTCCAGTTCACAACACTACCATTCAAAGTGAATATAGATCAGACTGAAATCCAACTAGACCATTTTTACAAAAATACTCATATCTTATAGATCGGGAATCCATTTGACACGTCGTTTGTTGCATTGGGAACCTTATGACAAGAAGGTCCTTTGGGTTACTCTATGTGGGACTTCCAGGTGGTTGAGGTACAACTGATTTATTGAGGAGAATGTCCTCTTGTAATCAAGTATGCTACATGTGGGAATCCCAATGGAAGGTTGTGATGTAAAGAATGAGGATGAACCCTCTGTGGATCATCATGAGAGTAACCCTTAATGGATTTGTATTAGAGAGACCCTACGAAGATCAGCATGAGAGGGACCCTTCATGGATCTAGAGTAGAGAAACCCTTCGTGGATCTTCATGAGAGAGACCCTTTGTGGATCAGCATTAGAGAGACCCTATGTGGATAAACATGAGAGTGACCCTTTGTGGATCAGCAGTAGAGTGACCCATTGTGGATCAGTATGAGAGAGATATTCCATGGATTAGTAGTAGAGAGACCCTTCATGGATTAGTAGTAGAGATATCCTTCATGGATAATTAGTAGGGCCTCTCAACAAAATAAGATGATCAAGTTTTACGACTAATCATATTTACTTTTGTAATTAAGTTATACCTAGTGTGAGTTGTCTTTTACTTTGTGATATGTATTTGAGATCTTGCTGGGTTTTGTTTCTTTTGTGGGGTTTAATTTGTGGTATTTTACCCTTGTGGATGTTTAAGAGACCTCTGGGTGTCTCAGGGTCCCTACTGAGTTCTTATACTCACCCCTATATGGGCTTCATCTGCACGTGTTGTCTCTTGTGTAGACGACTGAGGCTAAGATGCAGACCTCGGTGGTCTAAGACACCAAATTATGCGGAATTCCTAATTGATGGTCGGTTCTCATTATATCTCATCTTGGAGATTACCAAGTGTGAAATTCATGAGAAGAAGCCTCATATTCTCATGACTGCTTTCACCTGACAGTTAATGTACTATGTGTCTCATCATAGTACTTTATCCAACTTCATAACATTATTTAAGAATATCATTATACCACATCAAGGTTTTAATCATAGTGGGGAACTTCTATGACCTTATCAATGCTACGCATACTCTAGGAAATTATTATATTGGATTCATTCAGAATACGAAAAAATATCATAATAATATATTTTATTAATATTAAATACATCTAATAAACATGTAATAAAAGTATTAATAGTTACTCCTAAGAAAAAAACATAAAAATCTCCAACTTGGACAAGATCCAATTTCATATTGCCTTCAGTCTTCTAGATGTCACAAGATAGTCAAGTTTCTTCTATGTCAAGGATTTAGTCAACCAGTTATCTATCTTGTCTTCTATGGAAATATTTCTCACTACAACTTCACCTCTTTGAGAAAAATCCCTCAAGGGATGATACTTCTGATGTATGTGATTTGTCCACTGATGTGACCTTGTTTCATTTCTAAGAGCCACCACTATAGTTTTTTCATGACATAGTGTGATAGGATCTTTACAGTTAGATACCAAAAAAATATCTTGGAATAACTTTTACATCCATTATACTTCTTTATCTACCTTGTAAACCAGAATATCGTCTATATCTACTATTGAATATGTAATTGTTTCCTTCATTGAGCTCTTCCATCTCCCAAAACCACCATTCAAAGTGAAGATGTATCTCATTTATGACTTCGTAACATATTGATCAGTTTGGAAGCTAGCATCTAAATATCCTTTGATGATTAATTTCTCGTCTTTTGCATAAACTATGAAATTATCCTTATTTCTCCTCAAATACATATATATAGTCTTGATTTTCTTACAATATAGGTCACTATGATAATCTTGATATCTTCCTACTACACTTAATGCATAGGGAATATCTACCCTAATACATATCATAGCATATATAATAGACAAAATCACTGATATATATGGAATACTTGTCATTTTTTTTATTTCCTCGTTTTTTAGGACACATTTTCCTAAAAATATGAATGTCATGTAACATTGGAAACAATCACCTATTGGATTTTTCCATATTAAATCTCTTTAGTATCTTGTCAATGTTTGTACTTTGACTTAGGCTGAGTAACCTCTTGGATCTATCATGTTGGATCTTGATCCCAATAATATATTCTACCTCAACCAAGTAATTCATAGAGAAGAATTTATTAAATCACACCTTAATAGATTGCATGACTGGTATTTCATTTACAATGAGAAATATGTCATCAATATATGCTATTAAGAAAATGACTTCACTCCAAATAAACCTTTTAAAGACACACAAATCGCATTCATTTTTTATGAAACCAAATTCTATTATGGCCTCATCCAAACAAATATTCCATGATGTAAATTCTAGATTTAATCCATAAATGGATCATTGAAACTTGAATACCTTGTTAACATCATTTGAAGTCACAAACCCTTAAGGTTGTTCCATATAAACGTCTTCCTAAAGGTTCTGACTAAGGAAGGATATTCTGAAATCTATTTTCCAAATCTCATAATCATGTAAATGTTCTATGGAAATTAGAATTATGATGTATTAATGCATTGAAATTGGGGAAAAGGATTCATCTTAGTTAGTTAATTGACATTGTTTAAACACTTTTTTAACTTGTAGATCCTTACAGGTACCGAATTTTCCTTCCATGTCCATTTTATTCTTGAATACCCATTTGAAAACAATGGTCTTACATCTCCTAGAGGGTCTACCAAAATCCAATATTGGTTTTGGTTCATGGAATCTATTTCACAATTTATGGTTTCTTTCCACTTGGAAAAATCTGTGCCACTTACTTCTTTGTTAAAGGTTATAGGATCATTATTATCAACTAATAATGAGTAACCATCCTTGGTGACTAGAAAACCATTACATTTTGGTTCTATAGCCCCTCTAGTACTCTTATTTATTAATTTTGTCTCTGGAATAATTTATTATTCCATGTGGATTTTTGAAATTTTATATGTTCCAACTCATATTTTTCTTGATCATGGATTTCATCAAATTATATCTCACTCCCACAATGTATTTTAGAGATAAAATCCTCATAAATAAATGTGGTACATCTTTAAACCACATCCATTTTTTCTGAAGGATTATATAGTTATTATCCCTTTTTCCTTTCGGATATCACATAACGATACCCATTGTGCCTTGGGGTGTAATCTTGTTACTTGAATAGGCCTTAAAAAATGCTTTGTAACCCTACACATGTAAGTAATACTACACAGGTTTCTTTCCATTCCATAATTATTATGGTATACCATTTTTTGCTTCATTTGGAACTTGATTTAGTACATATACTATTATTTATAATTTGGATCCCCAAAAGGATAAGGGAAGACTTGAATAAATCATCATTGATCTCACCATGTCTAACAAGGTGTGGTTAATTATTTCACTTTCACCAATCCACTAAGATATATTAGGGGGGATGAGTTAAGATAAAATCCCTAAATCCCATAAATAATCAATGAAGTCTTGATTAAGATATTCTCCACCATTGTCTGAGTGAAGTTTCTTAATCTTCATACCAAGCTGGTTTTAAACTTCATTCTCATATTCCATAAATTTAACAGAAGAATATGACTTATGACTCATTAATTAGACGTATCCATGTCTACTAAAATTATCAAAAAAAGTTATTAAGTATGAGTATGCACCCATTTCATCAATAGGAAATGGTCCACACACATCAATATGAACTAATTCAAGAAGATATTTATCTATTTTACCTTTCCCACTAAATGGGGATTTGGTCATTTTTTCTTATAAACATGCATGACATACACTAAGTGTTTTGAGTTCAAATGAATCTAAATATATATCTTAATGTAATTTAGTCAACCTCGTTTCATTTACATAACCTAGCAGGTGATTCAAAAGTTGGGTGTGGGATGAGTTATGTGAATAAACTACATTATTGGTTTCCATTGTTTGGTCCATGAAATCCAACACATAAAAAATATTATTTAAATATTCCTTATGGTAAAAAATGCTCTATTTTTAAAAGAAGTAACATTTATTCACAAATTTTAAAATTAATACCTCTACAGCGAGTCTGTATATATAAAAAATGTGTTTCGGTAACTAAAGGAACATAATAAAAACCCTTTAAAATTAAGATCATTCTAGTTGGTAATGTTAGATGGTAGTCCTGGATAACTACAATGAAAATTTTAGCTCTTTGGCTACTCGAAGATCTATCACTCCTCATTCAATATTTCGAAATCTACTTGGTTCTTATATTGGATATATATGTGATCACCACATGTTTTATCTAATACCCAATTTGTATAAAGAGATTAATTGTACTCAATAAAAAATGCACCTAAAACTTCCCCTTTCTTCTTTGGTGGGTGGATTTTTTAATTCCAGTGGACCTTCTTGCCACATAAAATTATACAACATCATGTTCCCATGAATACCTCTTGATCTTTCTCTTCATAAAATGGTGTGAATAATCTTTGGGATTAAATCTCTACACTTTCACTTTCTATTTTTTAACCATAAGGATGGAAGATTTTCATGCTTCATATACTTAGATACTTGGGAAATAAAAGTAAGAATATTTGGCAGAGACTTCTCAATGTTGTTCATATTAAAATTCAAAAACAAGTTGGATAATATCTAAGGGAGTGATGAGAGAATAAGTTTTATGCCCAGTTCTTAGGGGATTTTAAAACCTTGAACCTCTAAGTTCTTAATGTATCCAATGACATTGCCTACATGAGGCCTAGATGGGGAACCCTCTCTAAGATTTCTTAGAAAAATATCCTTGTAAATCTCAAACCATTCATGTTTATCTATATCTTTAAAAATACCACTATGGTTCTCAAGAATGCTACATACATCCATGTATTCATGAGACTTTATTATTTTACTAGACATTGATGTAATCATCAAAAATTGAACATTAACTGCATCTCTCAAATGTTTATCACAAACAAGGAACTATTTCTCACTTGCCTCTTTAGTAAGATAATCAAGAATTGAGGATTCTATCATGTAAGATTTGTGTTCATGGAATATCACAACTCAAAGGGATCTAAACCACTTTGGGAAGTTACTTTCAGTTAGGAGATTATCTTTCTGTAATATTTATCATAGGTATAGTGTGGATTATTACCTTTTCTATTTATTCTACATTTAAAAAGATTATATAATTAGTACTTTTCTTGATTATAACATAAGTGATATATTGGAGACTCTGATTATGGGAATTATATCTCATATTATGATTTCTAGTTTTGATGAATGAGGGAATTTATGGTTGTATGACCCCGTTCTGCATTTCTTGTACTTTCTTTAACTCTTTTAATAAACGGTCAGAGGATCTGCTTCTAACTATACCTTTTTAAAAAAACATAAGTCATATATAATAAATTAAATGTTTTTTAATAAATCTCTCACTATTTTATCAAGTATTAATATACCTCAACGTTAAACATAGAAAATATAGATTCATTAACATTCTAGTGGAAATGATCCCTATTAATTTTACTACTGATCCAGAGTTTGGCCATGAAAACCAAAATAAAGTAATTATGTTGGCGGTCTTTCCAACTGTGGACTTATAGCTCTATGATACATTGATTGGATTCCCCTATCAAGAAATAATAACTATGATTTCCTCAACACTTGGCTTCAAATTTTTATTGAACTGACTTTGGCCATTATACATTATACAATTTCAATTAATTTAACACAGAACTATCATGATAATTCCCCAACAAAATTATATGTCCAGTCTTTGTCCATTTACTACACTTAGTTATTTGGTTTTATTCCCAATCAGGTAAGGGAATTTTTAGTCTGACTTAATTTTAAATTAATTGATTTAAATTTATTAATCAAAAACATTTTCTTTCTTTATCATTTACACATCCTTTTAATATTAAGTGGATGTTACTTAATTAAGTAACCATATTGGATAAAACAATTACACATAATTCTTTTATTTAATTTCCATCTTTGAGCATTAATTCATTTATTTATGTGATTGTGGCCATGGATCCATAAAATAAGTAATTTCTTAGATAGAAATAATTAATTAATTAAATTACCCATTCATGATATTTATCTAAGGTTTTATTTGATGAGAAGATTAAATCAACCATTTCCATAAGGGAAATTACACCTAATTTCAGTCTACGAATGAGTTACTACATTCCACATATCCACCTACGTTGGCATCATTTATGGTTCCATCTTGAACCGCCTCTATAAATGTTAGGATGCTCTATTAATTACATATATTTATTACTCACACACGGGTGAGAGAAACTAAAGGATTGGTTAAAGGGGATTACATAAATATTCTTATACACATAGGTCCAACATAATAATGGATGGAGGGATGACGCATAGTCCATCATTTAATTTAATATTATATAATTTCAAACACATGCAATAAATTAAATTAAAATATCAAACATCATGCCTATATTTTTGTAACCCATAGATATTAATATTTTTAGGAGATAAATAAAATTTAAAAGAAGAAATTTAAATATTGTGGAGAATGTAACACCCTGATATTTTACTATATATTTTCCATTAAATAAAAATTTGGTCAATAACTTATTTAACACGAAATACCAAAATAAATAAAAACTCATAAATATATTATATGAATATTATTGATAAAATTATAAGAATGATAAAACCTTTAGCAAATAAAAATATATTAATGAACATAAATTTATTACATTTATAGGATAAATAACTAATATGATTTATTTAAAAAGGATTGTTCTTTCTCAAATAACTATTTTATTAACATGTTGTATATTTTCTCCAAATAAATAAAATTTAATAGTTTTAAATAGTTATTATATATGAATGGATATATTGATATTATTTAAATGATAAATTTATATTAACTAATATTAGGAACACATAAAAACATCATTTTTTCAATTAAACTAATATTTTTAAATATTTTGTATTTTGATTTAAAAAATAATTTAAAATTTTATAATATTAATTTAACAAAATAAACATAATATTTTGTTTCATCAATTAAAAATTAGCTTAAGATAAATTTTGAGGTTTTTTTTTAAAGGTATAAATTTGGGTGAATATTAAAAAATAGTGATTTTGAAAATATTAACACGTATGGAATTGTTATTTCGTTGGATGAGAGATAATCAGGGAACCCTAACTAAGGTGGGTTCGGTTTGACTTAGTCATTGATTGTGGGGGTACATCTCCTTCACAATAATTAATACCAGTTCACCATTGTTGTTCTGAATGGAAAATCCCAATGGTTCCCTCATCCATAACAAAGTACAGACCTACCTTCCAATGGAAGGTGTTGGGTTTCAAACTCCATGATGCTTAGGGACTCTCATTGATTGAGGGGATCGGATGTAAGGCCGATCACACCATTTTTCATGGAAATCTTTTCTTGCTTTGGGAATCTCTTACAAATTTATGATATGTTCATGAATCTATTCCTAATCCTAGTAAGGGACCATTTACCCTAAAAACAATTATAGGATAAGTCTCTTCGTATACAAAAGAAAGTTGGTCTCATTAATTAATAGATGATATGTAAAATCTTTAGTTAATCCATGTGTATGTATCCAAGGTTCTTCATCCATTTTTGATTGATGGATAGATTCTATATATGAAAAAGCCATGTAACCATATACTTTATGATTTTCTTCCACATTGCGAGGTGGTTGATATTTTGTGAAGAGGATGGAGCCATTATAAGGAATCTAACATATCCTTCTTATGCAAGGAATCACCCACATAATTCTTCAAAACTATATAGTTTAACATTGTATGTAAATGGAATATATGAGTGTTCTAAGGCACTGGGTATTCAAGATCGAGTCATGGGGAGACATTATATATATCCCAGTTATAGTGAGAATTAGAGTTTTCATGGTTTATTCATGCCATTGGTACTTCCCCAAGGTAGATACCCATATGTGTAGTGGTATTTATATCATGCCACTCATCGGGTATTTCATACTATGATTCCCTTGATTGATGAAGATTATTGATGCTAAGGAGGTGTTTATTGCAGCTCCCTAAGCCCACATGATATATGCTCGGTGAGAGAAATAAGGGGTAGAAAATGATTAGCCTCATCACATATGGATGTGGTAATCATGCATTGGGATATATTTTGGGATGTTTAATATGGATCTTAGACCTCAAAGAGGCATCCTACATAT
Organism: Viscum album; assembly: GCA_963277665.1. Lineage (NCBI taxonomy): Eukaryota > Viridiplantae > Streptophyta > Magnoliopsida > Santalales > Viscaceae > Viscum > Viscum album. The sequence goes on from OY728119.1 coordinate 2,131,671,531, forward strand.
CTTGATTATGGAAGAAATCAGAGTCGTTGTAGTTTATATAGTTTCTCAATCTGTTGAGGGGTGAGGTAAGATTATCTACCCAAGGAAATTATTAGGTCCTATGGGTTGAAATTTTGGAGACATAATGGGGCTTAAACTGAGTTGGATTCATATTCAAGTATAGGCTCAGACCCTAGGAAGGCATCCTATATATCTTGGTTAGGGTAGGAATCAGTGTTCTTGTACATTAATTAGTTTCTCAATCCACTGAAAGATGAGTTATGGAGATAATACCTTGGGAATATTAGGGTCCCAATGGTTGAAATGTCAAATACATAAAGGGTCTTACATTGAGGTTGATTCCCATTCCAATTCGGAATTGTCCCTTCGGAAGGAATCCTATGTATCCTTGTTATGTCAGGAATCAGAGTCCACATTATTCAAATAGTTTCTCAATCCTTTGGGGATGAGGTAAGTAGATAATCCCATGGGAATGACTTGGTCCTAATAGTTGAAATGATTGAGATATTATGGGGATTACACTGAGGTGGATGCCCATTGGAGTTCATGATCAAGCCTTATAAAGGTTTCCTATATATCTTTTTCATGGAAGGAATCAAATTCATTATAGCTTGATTGATTGGGCCTCATATACTGAGATTTACCTATATACGAGATATATCAAATTCTGCTATTGGTCAGGGATTATGCTCTGATGTTGTCCCTATCATTGTAGAATATTGTGTTAAAGGGGATATGATAATTACAACTCCCTAAGCTCACATGAGCTATGCTTGGTGTATGAAACAAGGAATGTAAAATGATCAGTATCATTGCTTTTGGATGTGGGACATATATATTGAGACATCCCTTTGGATGGTTAATATAGAGCTTGGGTCTCATAGAGGTTTCCAACATATCCTGGTTATGGCAGGAATTAGAGCTCTCCTAGTTCCCTTCATCTAGGGTTACACATTGACGTTTCCCTAATAATCAGGTCATACAGACTAAGGATTTAAAATTTCATCAAATCTTGGGATTCCCTAGAGACCATGCCTGCTTTCCCACATGATATCGCAATTCCTAGTACTCTCTCATAACTAGGATGGTTCATGCGAAGCACATGCAGATCAATTTATATGTTCTTTTATTTATTTTCTTGTCTTTAGTCTTTGTTCTAGTCTTTATATTGATAATTCATTATAATTGTTCAATGTTAGCTTGTATTATATATTTCATGATCTAGTAGGTGTATGGGATGCTCATTTCATGTCCTTCCATAGGTCCTTTGTGTGATCTATGGGTGATCACAGGAAGTGTATATCCATATTGAATTATTTTTCTAGTTGTATACCATATTCTTTCCTAAAAAAAGCATGACAGTTGTGAGATTAGCCGTTCAGAGAAATATGCTCTAGCACTAGTGCCCCTAGATGGAAAGGGGCCAACCTTTAATCTGGAGTGTCATGTTTTTGTGGTAGGGATTCATTTTTTATACTAGGTTGGGGGATTTGTTGGACTATCCACCCTAGTTGTTTGATCATTTTCATGGCATGTAGATACCCAAGCTTGACGTACATGGACATTACATTACTTTTTTGGAATACTTAATACATAACAAAAACAGACACCCAAGGACCATAATAGTTTAGGGTCTTTGGAAACTCAGTACATAAACTTCTAATCATTGTGAAAGATCCTCAACATCTCCCATAAAGATCTTCCCCTTTTGTTTTCTTACCTAAAACCTTTCTTTATATCCTAGGGAAAAGAAAACATAAAAAGGGTGAGCTCAAATGCTCATTAAGGGTAAGAAAGGAGAAAATAAAACAAACCATATACATTTGAACTTAAATACATGAACATAATGTTTAAACATCAAAATCATGAGTTGTGAAATAAATCTTGGTACTACGTAAGGCATAGATCATAAATTAACATTAATAATGATAAAATAGAATGGGAATTAAAACATGTAACTGTGGCATCCATTAAGCACATGTTATGATTTCTATAGTAGCCAAGGCATTGCTGCCAAGACCATCATAGTGGACAAAGTCCATTACTAAACCGGGTTTACATGTTGTTCCAACACTGTATTACTAAACTGGATTCACTTGTCATTCCAGCCATGTCTTTCTCATGAAATATAAATCTTTACCCAATGCATTAGAGGGAGACATAGGTCCTTCCCATCTAATAATGAAATCATTCTTTCATGTGCCACAAAATAAACATAAATCATTCATCATAACCCAAAGAATAATATGGGTTTCAAACATTATACCATCATAACATAATCCATATAAAACAAATGGATATCATTTCATCATAATAAAAAACAGACCATGTAAATAATAGATACATTATACTTGAAACATAAACATACTAAATAATTTCATCTTAGATGGAAAATATTTTTGATAAAACACTTGAAATGAATTCTTGAGGAAAATATCATTTTTTCTTCCAAATAATTTTCTTTTCACAAAATTCCATGAAATTTTAAAAGAAAATTATTTTTGAATAAAATAATCATGAATTATTATAGTGTAAGCTTCATGAAAATAAGGCGTTATGAAACCGTAAAAATCCGTTCATTCCGTATAAGTTAAAAAAACATTCTTCTTGTACTTTTGCCGGAAAAGTCAAAAAGTACCTCATATGGTAAACAAAAGAAAGATTCCTTCAATACCATGTGGTAAAAAAAGTTAAAAATGACTTCAACCATACATGGAATAATAGTAAACATTTTATGAAAACATTTTGTGAAAACATGGACATGGATGATAAACATAACCCCAGTAAATACGTACGAATAAACAATCTCGGATTAGAATGAGATTGGAATAATTATCCCTTACCATTTATGATCAGTGAAATCATATGTGTCATAAAATAAATAAAATTACATGCATATGTAAATATCATATCCTTCATAATAAAAATCATAAAACATTCATGGTAAGCATAAACACCATACAAAATAAATAGATGGTGATTAAGGCATATGTCTCACAGAAATAAAAGTGAGACAAAATAATCCCTTACCTTGTGTCCAATTTCATCCATATGTATCTGAGACTCGTATATATTGGGTTTAAACATATTATTAACTTTTAACAGAACCATAATAATATTTATGATATCATATATGATTCACTTACGACTTTATATTACCCATTCATTTGTCAATTCAATGTTAAAGCAGCACTTTCGGTAAAATCGTTTCATTTATCGTGTGTGTTTTGACTTGTAATTATTAATTTGATTACATAGATCATGATTAATTAATTCCAAAATGTAAAACTTGATTTATATATTGCATATTTTCCATATATAAATATATATAATTGATCTATAAATGGATAAAAATACACCGTTCATGGAGACGGTAGGTTGTGCGTACGCATGAACGTTGTTTTCGTTTCCATATTAAATTAAATGGAAGTAAAAGACATATATATATACATAAATAAGGTAAAATTATTATGTCATATATTTCATTATTATTTATTATATATACTTTATAATCATTCTGGAATGGTTAACATGGTGAATGAATCTCATCGCGTCGTGGAGACAGTAATCCGTACGTACGCACGAGCGATGATATCATTCCCATAATTATTGAATGGAATTGGAGTGGATGATATAATATTTCATAATAAGTATGATGTTATAATAATCATATATTGTTTTTATTCCCACAAATATATCCATCCAAGTATGGTGGTGGTGGAAAAACAGATTACACCACAGCGTGGAGTCGGTAAGTCATATGTAAGCATGAACAGTGATTTCATTTTTTGTAGGATGGATATAGGGATGTTTCATATTTCTAATAACATATAAGTATATTATTGATACTTATGTTATTACTTTATAATTAAACAACTAAATAAAAGGAAGTTGAATAAGAAAGAAACTTGAAAGAATCGGTAGAAGAGATTACCTCTTCCTCGACATGCCTCTTTTAAACATCCTCTTAGGGCACTAGAGTTGGTCTTTTGAGAATACCAGAACCTATATAATGTAACTAGAAAGGTTGAGAAGATTAATTTTCAGGGTTTTTCCGAGCTTGAATGCTCAATATTGGGTGAAGAAGAGAGGGAAGGGGTGCCCTTTTTATAAGAGAAGATAGGGGCACTTTTGGAAACCTCCAAAATATTAATTTATAATAAACTCAAAACCCATTTAAAAACTTCCAAAGTGACTCAAATTAGAATATGAGGTAACATAGGGTTGTAATATAATCACCCAATAAAATTTAGACATGTTTTGATTTTATTTTAAACCTTATCATTTTGATTTATCCTTATTTAATCTATTTAATTTTATTTGTGGTAATAATATTCTAATTTTTAAATTGTTATAAATACGTACTTATGTGTTGTGAATTTTACATGATTATATACATTATTAAATTTTCGAAAATATAATTTTAAATTTGAAATTTTTTAATATTTTTGTTATTTTTAATCAATTTAATAATATGTTATTTTTATAAAATATCAATAGTGTAAATTTTGACACTATTTAATTATTTGAATTTAAATAAAATCCACACAGAAGATATATTCAAACCCAAAAATTTAATAGATTCCTAACATGTCCTATTTATCTAAAAGATCATTAATCAGATTAATTTGTTCATATAATATTTATTTTAATATTGTTAAAACCATTTATTTGATATTTCTCTTAATAGAATAATTACGACAACATTTTTTTATAATTATTTAATATGCTTATCTGTTGCATAAAAATTAAAAATAAAATACTATGATGTAGATAAATCTTTTATATTCCATAATAATACTTTTACTCTAATATATCATCTTAAAATCACAACATTTAAATCATTATATTTATTAAAGTATGAAGGTGACAACTTTGACATCATTTAAAATAAAATAATATAAGTTTCATAATCGCTTTTATAAGGCTCCAAATGGACAACCATTCAACCATTGGATTATTATAGTTTACATGTACATGACCAATAAGTGTTTTTCAGATGTGTGTGCCTTTTAAGAGAATTATTAGTTTAATAGTACTATATTATTGATGTTTCACTTAATAAATAATTTATGCATCATTAATGTTTAAGCTATTCAGGTAATTATATATTTATTAAAAATTAAAAATAAATTACCATAAAAAATAAAAACAGTTAATATTTCAAATGAGTATTTATAATCTAATTTATATTCTGTATAACCTTATATTAAAAATACTTTAATTATTAATGTTTGAATGAGATATATTTCTCTTTCCTTTAAATAAAAAAATTAATGGTCTTAATCACATCCAAGTGGGTTACAATAGATTCTATTTCAACCCAAGTATGTTTTAGAGAGAAATATAATCATCCAATGATATCAAGACAAGTGTTAGTGAAATTTTATAATTTTATTTTTACCCTTAATTACTTGATTTACCTTTAACTATGGTAAATAAAATTTATCGTAGTTACTATTCATAATGCCCAAAAATAAAAAGTAGCCTATTAAAATAATTTGGACCTAATGATTACAAATAAGGAATCCATTTTTCCAAATTCAATATACAGAAGTTGCAGTATTTAATTTAAACTTAATCCAGCTGTTGAGAAAATTGGTTTTAAAAGATAAAACATTGCAAAAGATTGAAATGTTTTAACCTATGAATTCAATGTAAAATTAATGATAATGAAATATATTATATTAAATGGTAAAACTATATTCTATTTCTACGTTAAAAACATTCAATTTTATAATTTAACCATATAAATTATCTCAATGAAAAAAGTTGTTTTTAAATAAAATTTAGCGTATTTTTACTATTCATCAAAATATGAAGGTTATCAGAATAATGTCAAAACTTTATCCAACGTAAATTTTTATATCCTGATTCAAAAGAAGAATTTTAATTTGTCAAATTTAAATTATAAACTTTTCAATAGTTAGATTTAAAATGGCCACGCCATCAAAAGGTGGCAAAACTTCATTTTTTGAAAAATACTTTTTGTATCAGAAAAATTGATTTTGTTCACATAACATGTTCTATAAAATGTGTAAGATGAATTATAATGTTATAAGATTCAAAATGTGGTTAATACTATTCATAACGGTGAGTTCATAATTATATTATAATAATATATCGTTGTTTAGTAAAACTCATTATTTCATACAACACACACTATTGAGGAAGGTCACTCTTCTGTGCAACACAAGCCAAGAATAGTATTTGTGTATACTACAAGATAATACGGTGTTGAGTATAGAGTAAACTAATCTTGGTGTATCATACGACACAAGACATCAAAGAACATAAAAATATTATTTCTCATAAAATCTCGGGGGTTACATTCTACCCCCCTTAAAAATGAATTTAGCCCTTGAAATTTTTCAGGGTTATAAATGGTTTACTACTTGAATTTTTCTTTCATAGAAACCCACATCATAAAAAGGAATAATAAAACATAATTTTAAAAATTAATGTATGAAATATAATGGTTACCCAATGTAACTCAGCATTCGGTTTCCACATAGGATAATATAGGTGAAAATATGGATATGGAAGAGAAATCTAACCATCAAGTTCTGATGGAGAGTGGTAGAGAACATGGCTATAAAAAATACAACAATCACAAAGCCATAAATTTTTGATTATCTAAGGTACCATCTGATTCATCAGATATGAGGGTACTAGGACAACATTTTTTTTGGTTTTCAAGATCATTTCCCTAATGTTGATGAATTTTGTATAAGGATAAATACTTACTTGATTTTAGTGTAAAATCAACATTGGTCATTCCATGAACAATTTCCACATTATCTCTTACTTAAAAAAATGAAGTTGAATTTGTAATTCTTGAAGTGTTATCAGATCATGAGATAGAATGACAGGTCATTCTATCTGTCTTTATCACAAAAAGGTTAGCACAAATTATTAGATATAAATAAGTCCATATATGGTGAGATTAACTGTATATGATTCCAAAAATGGACTTATGCTTCATTTATCATACTGCTTAATAAAAAACTAATTCCTACTAACCAGGGACTTCCTATACACTAGTGGTAGGAAATAAAGGCTTTTAGAACTTCAGTTGGGGGTTCGATTCCCGCATCCTTGTCCAACACGACGGGTTGTCACTCGTCCTATAGTTTGTCCTTTTTTCTAAAACTATACTATTATAACATTATAGACAAAAGTTTTAGCCTTAAACAATAATATCTTATGTACAACATAATCCATTAAAACATTTAGGATTATCAAAAATACTTTTGTCTAATCTTATAGTATAAAAAAAGATTACTAGAAAGGTCATCTACCAAGAATGTGAATATCATCATTTATCCCCCATATATCATAAGATATATCTTGTTTGTTACATTCCAAACATGTGAATTCCTTAATCATGTATTCTCTTGAATCATAAATTACTATATAATCTTTGTGAAAACATGAATGCTATCAAAAATTAACTCTTTCAACATACCAAAATCCCAAAATTTCTATATACCCAAACCATGATATCACTTTGTCCTTACATCAGTCATGAGCTCATTAATACTATTAAACATTTCATTATCTCCTTATCCATTCATTATGCGCATATTAGGTGCTTTCCAAAAATATTTTAATCACTTTTCATGGTTACTGGTACCATATAATTATTGAAAACCACAACAAACCAATACATAGATATTCCAATATTCCACGATACTATAAATTAGATTCCACAACACTATTTTGGAATCTTGTTACATAAACACTTAATCATTCCACCACTTCGTTGTCATATTCAACATCGCCAATAGTGATCGCTTGTGACTTCCATTTTTCCTTTTCTTTAAGAGGTTTCTGATGTCGATCAACATTAACCCTTGGATTAGGGCATTGGTTAGCATAATTCCCCATTACCCTGTACTTGTAGCATTGAAGTTTTGGTGGTGCGTTCTCTGCAGACTTTTCTCCATTCACATCATTAGCTACCTTTTCACATTACTTCGTCACTCAGCTACTCGATGACCTTCTTTTCCACACTTAAAACATTTTCTAGTCCCATTAAGACAATCTCCACCATGCTTCTTTCCACAATTTGAGCATAACAAAACATTTATCTTCTTTTCAACAAAGTTTTGAGATTTTTCCTTGAACTCCATATTTAATTTCTTGTCAAACCATGAGATGGATATGTAACAACAACTTCCAATTCTACCTTGATAGCACAATGCACAATATCTTCGTAGCTACAGAAGTCTCTTATAGATAATTACTTTCTAAGACTTGGTTTTATGCCACTGAAGAATCGATTAACTTTACTTTCAGTTTGGATGATAAATCCAGATTCATACCTTCCTAGCCTTGTAAAATTCACTTCGTATATAGCAACAGATTCATCATCCTTTTTCTTAATCTCAAGGAACACATTTTCCATCTTTGTTCAAATAATACGAGGGAAGTACTTATTAAAAAACATGTTCTTGAACTCTTCCCATTACATGGATTCAATTTCATCTCGGGGCCTTTCATTATTAATTAGAGTCCACCACTTGTCTGCTTCACCTTCTAAATGGTAAACAAACAAAATGACTTTTTTATGTTCTAAAAAGTGAAGTATGTAAAATATCTTTTCAATGGTATTCATCCATTGTTCAGAAATATGTTGATCAGAAGACCCATTTAAAAAAGGTGGATGTTGCCTCATGAAGGACTTAATAGAATATTGTTCCCTTCTCTTCTCATTTGGAAGTCCAGAATGATTCATAGCTTGTGTAAGTATAGAAATAAGATTTTGCACTCCATCTCCCATAACATTGGTTTGGTCAAGAGTTCAATCATTGCATTTTGCATTACATTGATCAACACAGTTCCTTCGGGTTCCAAGCATCGTCTGAAACCCAAAAAGAAAAGTGTGAGAGGAAAAAATCATTCTAGGAAAACGACATAATAAAGGGGGAGTACCTTAAATATATAACATCATAGGTTTAATTTTAAGATCATTACCATAATTCTAGGACTATAACCTATACTTATACATATCCTTAGCGACATCCCTAGACATACATTAGAAATATTTCTAGGGATCTCGCTAAAGATTTTGCATCCTAGTTTCTAAAGGTTAACTAAACCTTTCCTCTGATACCAACTTTAGTGACCCAAGATTGACGTACATGGACATTAAAATACTTTTATAGAATAATTAATACATAATAAAAAAGAGACACCCAAGGGCCGTAATAGTTTAGTGTCTTTGGAAACTCAGAACATAAACTTTTAATCATGGTGAAAGATCCTCAACATCTCCCATAAATATCTTCCCCTTTTTTTCTTACATAATACCTTTCTTTATATCCACGGGAAAAGAAAACATAAAAAGGGTGATCTAAAATTCTCAGTAAGGGTAAGAATGGATAAAATAAAACAAACCATATAAATTTGAACTTAAAGACATGAACATAATGTTTAAACATCAAAATCATGAGTTGTGAAATAAATCTTGGTAGTGCGTAAGGCATAGATCATAAAGTTACATTAATCATGATAAAATAGCATGGGAATAAAACATGTAATTGTGTCATCCATTAAGCACATGTTAGGATTTCCATAGTAGCCAAGGCATTGCTTCCAAGACCATCATAGTGGAGAAATTACATTACTAAACCGGGTTTACATGCCGTTTCAGCCCTGTATTACTGAACCATATTCACTTGTAATTCCATCCATGTCTATCTCATGAGATATAAATCTTTACCCAATGCATTGGAGAGAGATATATGTCCCACCCATCTCATAATGAAATCAATCTTTCATGTGCCGAAAAATAAACATAAATCATTCATAATAACCCAAAGAATAATATGGGTTTCATAAACTTCATCCCATCAAAACATAATCCTTATAAAACAAATGGATATCATTTCATCATCAGAAAAATAAAACCATGTAAATAATTGAGACATTATACTTGAAACATAAACTTACTAAATAATTTCATCTTATATGGAAAATAGTTTTGATAAAACACTTGATATGAATTCTTGATGAATATATCCTTTCTTCTTCAAAATCATTTTCTTTTCACAAAATTCCGTGGAATTTTAAAAGAAAAATATTTTTGTTGAAAATAATCATGAAATAATCATGAGACGGTAAGCCGTATGTACGCACACATGGTGATTTCATTTTTCGAAGGATGGATATAGGGTTGTTTCATATTTATAATAACATATCAGTATATTAGTTATGCTGATGTTATTACTTTATAATTAAACAATTAAAGAAGAGGAATTTGAAGAAGAAATAAACTTGAAATAATCGGTAGAAGAGATTACCTCTTCCTCGACGTGCCTCTTTTAAACTTCTTCTTAGGGCACTAGAGTTGGTCTTTTGAAAAGACCAGAACCTCTATAATGTAACTAGAGGGTTTGAGAAGAGGAATTGGCAGGTTTTGGCAGACCTTGAAGGCTCAATATTGAGTGAAGATGAGAGTGAATGGGTGCCCTTTTTATAAGAGAGGAGAGAGGCACTTTTAGAAACCTCCAAAATATTAATTTATAATAAACTCAAACCCCACTTCAAAACTTCCAAAGTGACTCATATTTGGATATGATTTAATATAGGGTTGTAATCTAATCAAAAAATTAAATTTAGACATGTTTTTATTTTATTTCAAAACTTATCATTTTGATTTATCCTTATTTAATCTATTTAATTATATTTGTGGTCATAATATTCTAATTTTTAAATTTTTATAAATACTTACTGACGTGTTGTGAATTTTCCATAATTAGATAAATTATTAAATTTTAGAACATATAATTGTAAATTTCTATTTTTTAAATATTTTTTCTTTTATTTTTAAACAATTTAATAATATGTTATTTTTATAAAATATTAATAGTGTCAATTTTGACAATATTCAATTATTTGAATTTAAATAAAATCCACACATAAGATTTTTTCGAACCAAAATATTAAATAGATTCCTAACATGTCATATTAATCTAAAACATTCATGTAGAACATTAATTTGTTCATATAATATTTATTTTAATATTTTTAAAACCATTTACTTGATATTTCTCTAAATAAAATAATTACTACAACATTTTGGTATAATTATTTAAAATATTTATTTATTGCATAAAATTTAATAATAAAATAACATGACGTAGATAAATCTAATATCTTCCAAAAAAACTTTTAATCTAATTTATCATCTTAAAATCACAACATTTAAATTGTTATATTTATTAAAGTATGTAGGTGACAACTTTGACATCATTTAGAATAAAATAATATAAGTGTCATAATAGCTTTTGTGAGGATCCAAATGGTCAAAAATTCCACAATTGGATGATTATGGTTTACATGTACATGACCAATAAGTTTTGGTCCGATGTTTGTGCCTTTTATGAGCATTATTAGTTTAATAAACACTGTATTATTTATTTTTCACTTAAAAAATAATTTCTATATCATTAATGTATAAGCTATTAAGGTAAATATATATTTATTAAAAATTAAAAATAAATTACCATAACAAATATAAATATTTTAGCTATCAAATAAGTATGTATAATTGAATTTATATTCTGTATAACATAATATTAAAAATACTTTAATTATTAAATTTTGAATGAGACATATTTCACTTTCCTTTAAATAAAATAAATTAAAGGTCTTAATCACAACTAAGTGGGTTCCAATAGATTCTATTTCGACCCAAGTATGTTTTATAGAGAAATATAATCAACCAATGATATGAAGACAAGTGTTAGTGTAATTTTATAATATTATTTTTACCCTTAGTTACCTGATTTACCTTTAACTATGGTAAATAAAATTTATCATAGTTACTATTCAAAATGCCCAAAAATAAAAAGTAGCCTATTAACATAATTCTGACCTGTTGATTCCAAATATGGAATAATTTTTTCCAAATTCAATAAACAGATGTTGTAGTATTTAATTTAAAATTAATCCCATTGTTGAGAAAATGGGTTTTAAAAGATAAAACACTGCAAAAGATTGAAATGTTTTTACTTATGAATTAAATGTAAAATTAGAGATAATGATTTATATTATATTAAATGGTAAAAATATATTTTATTTATACTTTAAAACCATTAAATATTATAATTTAACCATATAAATTATCTTGATGAAAAAATATTTTTTAAAATAAAATTTAGCATATTTTTACTATTCATCAAAATATTAAGGTTATCATAATAATGTCAAAAATTTATCCAACGTAAATTTTTATATCCTGATTCAAAATAAGAAATTTAATTTTTAAAATTTAACATATAAACTTTTCAAAAATTATATTTAAAATGGGTACGCCATCAAAAGGCGAAAAAACTTCATTTTTTGATAAACACTTCTTGTATCTGAAAAATTAATTTTTTTCACATACCATGTTCTAGAAAATGTGTAAGATTAATTATAATGTTATAAAATTCAAAATGTGGTTAATACTATTCATAACAGCTAGTTCATAATAATATTATAACAATATATCATTGTTTAGTAAAACTCAGTATTGTGTACAAAACACGACATTGAGGAAGGTCGCTCTTGAATGCAACACAAGCCAAAAAATAGTGTTTGTTTATACTACAAGCAAATATGGCACTGCGTATAGTGCAATATAATAATGGTTTAGCATAAAACACAAGAAATCAATGAAATTAAAAATAATATTTCTCATAAAATATCAGGGCGTTACATGGCATATCTCACATGAACCTAGGATGGAGTCGGTGAAGGGCTTTGACATCAAGTATCTTCAAGATTTTCTACAATGGATCACTCTAAGGGAATATCCCTTTTTCAAAGACTATAAGTCCCTCCCATCAATTCATCCTTAATTGAATTATTTCTAATTAATGGGGAATTTTTGGATCATGAAAGTATGCCTAAGGACTTTTATATTGTCATATTGACATGTCCAAGAGCCTTCGTAAGACTATGACGCATACTGAGAGGATTTAATTTCACACTTGAATCCTTTTTTTGGGGATTTTTCATGATCATGATGCAGAAAGACTTGGTGTGTCACAAGAGTTTTATGTCCATGAGAGGATTTTTCTTCCTTCCCTATATTGTTTACTTTTTTATTTTACAAAGTTCAGGAATCTTTTGAGGCTTCTCAAATGTTGTCAAGGACAATTGTTCTTGCTCTTATTGATGTGTCACATAAACAAAAGCGTTCTTATAGAGATGCATGGGAATTTAATGTAAACATCCATCTGTTTGTCCTTAAAGAACCAAATAAAGAGTGCAATGTTTCCTAGACACACCTGAGGAGCTTCACGGGATTGGGATGGCATGTCGGTGGGCTTTCACGAGATGGTGTGGTCATGTCATCGGGGTCTCACGATGTATTTTGGATTTCTATGAGCACATCGTGCGACTTTTATGACTACAATAGGCTCCCATATCTACCACCTTTGTTGCCTTTTTATTATTCTACAAAGCCTCTATGGTCTTGCAAATTTTCTTGGATTTTGATGAGGAAAAACAATCTTCTCATGAGTGATCCATCTTGTGATTTTATCGACCACAAAATTCTCTCACATTTTTCATATATTCAAAGGACTATCAAATAGTTTTCTAGGTGTTCATTGGTTGATGATCTTTAGGGCCTGTGGGAGCATATCTAGCTACTGCTACATGACTACTAGCTATTTAGTGCACCTTATCAAGATTAAAAGGGATTATCAAGAGGGGATCCATGGGATCCATTGTAGGTTATGTGCTATACATGGTTTCTTTGTCTGGCCTTATGGCGGTAATGCGATCACGTATCCCTTGAAGGCTCAGACGATCTGAGTGTATTGGTGACTTTTTCTCCCTTTGATTTTTTGTGGAAAATAATACCCATATCTAGTCATTTATTCCTTTGTGGATTTGTTGATTCTCATTTGGTAGGAATCGACAAAATCCCCCTAAAGAGTGATGTTTTTAGAGAAAAGGGCTCTATTTTGAGGAAAGAAAATTCTCATATAAGTATTTCGATGGATCTTTAATAAGTATCTTGGGTGACATTTGGTCTATCAGGAAATGCTTGGTATTCTTTGATATGCCTTATAAATAGGGGTGAAGAGCCATTTATTTCACTAGCCAATCATTCCCAGAGTTCTATCACCTAGATTCAGTCACATTCCTCCATTGTAAGACTATTATGCAAGTCTTGATCAAGAGACACCTCTTTGAGCCCTACATTTCCAAGGACTATTCTGCAAGACCGCTCTTACTTAGGTGCTCATACAAACTAACTAAGAGCCTTATCTCAGAAATTGTTTGAACTTTATTCATGAGAATTGCGATTTTCATGAGGGTTTCATATGATCTTTCATCTCGATCAATTGATCAATTGATTATCATGTGACTCACATGACCATGTTTGGATCATGTGATCACGAGTCTTTAAAGGTTCATGTGATTGTGTGTTAACCTGAGGGGCTATCTGACCCATGAGATCTTCTAGAGTTAGGTGGTTTGCGAACTCCTTGTGTGATTCATGAATCCTTTGCTGACTCGTGTGATGCACATGATGCTGAAAATTTATTATTTCTCTTCATGGAAAATATTTTATTTCATCTGTATCTAACATATTCCACTTACACTTGTTCATTTGGCTTGTGGTTCTCTTTTATCTTTTGTTGTGTCCAATCAAAGGCCCATGGTTGCAATAAATCACAATGTCAACCTTTAATATCACGTATATTCAGATAATGTTACTCTAATGAGGTTCCTCTCATCAGATCATTAGTATTATCCTCTGTCTCACTGACTTCCTCTATATGGGAAGAGTTTACTAAATGATGCCAGTATCCCTCCTTTGATTTTTAATCTGCCATCTTGCTGGGTTTCAACTCCTTCTCAGTGCATTCAAATAAAAATCTCTATGGAAGTCCATATATTCATAGTTCAACCCTAGAATTTGTCTTATATGCAATAAAACTATCCTTTATTCCTAGATTTCTATGATACTTCTCACCAACTTATCGCTTAGAACTACTCAAGTATATTCGCCTCCTATCTGAATGATCATGGTAGTGGATTTAGTTAAAAATTGGACCTCTGACCTAATGGTAATTTTTTTGATGAATGGTTATGGCCCTTCTATGTAAGGAAAAGTCACATAGATTTTGTTGATCAGTTATACTAGGTTCATCTTTGTGAATCCAATTGAATTTCCCGGTTCATTGTCTATTACTAGCATGGTCTCCTTTGAGAAATGTTCATCTATTGGTGCCCTGGTACCACCAAATTTCATTCTTCCCATGGTGAATTGGGCATCATCCCATGATACATCTACCAACTGGGTGTGATTCCCCCTCTCAAAGATATGTATGATGAATTCATCCTTACTATATATGTTTGGGGTGATCCCATAAAGAATCTAGTTTTGGTGAAGCTGATGCTTATCATTATAAAAGAGAAACTGAAGAAGGATCAGACAATGCACTCACTCATTACCTTCAAGGACTATATCAAAATTTTAATTTGCTGCAGTGGGGTCAGGCCACCTATCATATTCCCTCATTGGTTCCCTTCTTAGTTGTTTTGCGACAGTTTTCCCTCGTATTGGGACATCTTGAATTATGGGGATTATACCTTATGGGGCTACCAAGTGAACTCAAAGGTCTCCCTAGACCTTAGTATGTAAGGATTTAAGGCTATTTAATTAAATGGATGTATTTTCCTGGATGGGGATGCGTGTTTAGGTATCTATTTCAGTATGTTGGTGATGGTGGTACGGCTTGTAGATGGAAAACACCTCAATTTGGTAGTACCATTCCACGGATTCATTTATCAAATCCCAGTCCATATTCAGTCAGGTATCACCCCTTACAATATCATTGGTCCTCTCTAGTTTTTTTCAATAGGATGGGAGGGTAATTTCCATTATTATGAATATTAAAATGACACAAGCGTCCCAGATGCCTTATCACATTCCAAAATAACGATCATATCAGGGGTTTGAATCTTGTGACTAAGCCCTATTATGGTTAATTATGCTCTAATTTAATATGATATCTTTGATTTTACCAAATTATGTGCACTGGTTTGGCTGATTATTGATAATCATAGTGGTTCCCTAGATGAAAGTTTATATATGGTCTCTCTTTGGGATGGGATTGTTATAGCCAGAGTGGACAAGATAATTATTTTCATTTCTTATACACCTTATCGATTTTATCATCAATTTGGTTGCACCCAAAGGGTGTCCCCTCTTCCTTTGATTGGAGTTCAATGGGGGTGATATCCTGGAGTCATCCACCAGTTTTGGATGATGGTGGCAAGTGAAGATACTAAAGCTGAAATCATACACCCACCTATTGGTGCTCTGACCTTCCTTACCCAGGATTATTCCTAGGCTTGGGTAGGATCTTATTCAGATGGTTTGCTAAGCCGGATAGTCCATCATGTGTACATGCCTTTTGCCTTTACAACCCCTTTGTTAGTGGAGATGATGGATTTGATCAAAGATCTGGGTGTGACATCAAGGAAGTGATCTTGTTCAAGTGTTGACTACCCTATTTGTGAAAAAAATCTATTAATAAATTTTTTCCTTCATCATAGGCTAAGAATTTTACACCTGTCAGGACAAGAGAATGTGAGGCTTCTTCTCCTACTTCCTTTTCAGCTAAAATTGTTATCCCTCCACTTCCTTCACCTTATCCATCAGTCATAAAGGCTCAGACACAACATAAGATGATCTAGAAATGGATTCATGACTCGATTATTAAGACCCCTTTAGAAGTATTACATGGCCAAGGGGAACACCTTCATCAATTATTTCATGACTTGGGGAAGGTGATTTTGACCGACTGCCTCTGTATGAAATAATGAAGAAAATTATTCTGACTTAGAAATATCTAGACACAAATGAAAGATATTTTCATGATCTTGCATATGAGTATCCTTTTTCTTGGCAAATTGGGGAGATTTCAGAGGCATTACAGCTAGTTTTTCAGTTGATATCTAGACTAGAAGCTCGTATAGATACCTAGATTGTACAATTATAGAGGAATGAGGAAATAATATCTCATATGAGGTAGGACCATTCAAAATCATCATCCTCATTGGAAATTGATCAGAAGAGAGAAGAATAGTTTACTACTCTAGTTTTATCTCTACATCCTATAGTAGAAGCAGAAGAGGTTGGGTGAGTGGCACTCCTGTGTTCAATCGATGATTCTTGATAGACCCTCTCTGACATTTACAATTCATATAACTGAATATTATCATAATTTAATGTACTATAATTTAATAGAGATTCTTCTAGAGACTCTATCAGGTTGAGATTCATCCCTCTTTGCACATTATTAAGGAATGAACAATCCTTAACCTTCTATATTTTTTCTAGTTTCGATTCCATTAATGATGTACATTTCATTTCATTTCATTGATATGAATCACCAACGACACCCATCCCTTTCATAATATCAAGTAAACACAAATTCTTGGAATTGAATGTGGAAATTCTAATACATTATTTCTTGATAAATTCTCATGAATGCCCACCAACATGATATTATTCATTAATAATTTGTTTTATATATCTTGAGGTCACATTATTTATAGAAGGATTTCTTGGGGAGGGTATATATATATATCCCAAATAGAGGGTGATCTTATTTTGTGAAAGATGATAGTCTTGGTGATCATAGATTGATTTTTGTTAAGGAAATATGGGGTGACTTACAAGATTTTCTATTTTTTCACAAAATATTGTTATTGTACCTATATTTTATTTTCTTTTAACTCAGACCTTTTATCACTTTATTTTAAGGTCTTTTAGATTAAACCATCTATTTATTTAGTTTATGGTATTTTAGCTCAGACCTTTTATCACTATAGTTTAGGTTATTTTAGCTTAGACTTTCTATCGCTTTAGTTTAGGGTATTTTGGCTGGTAACTTCTACTGATTTCATTTAGGGTCTTTTAGCTCAGAACTTATATTACATTATTTTATAGTATTTTAGATCAGACCATATATCACTTTATTTTAAGGTCTTCTATATCAGACCTTCTATCATTGTAGTTTAGGGTCTTTTATCTTGAACCTTCTATCATTATATTTTATGTTCATTTAGATCAAACCTTCAATTTCTGTAGTTTAGGGTCATTTAACTTTGACCTTCTATTGTTTCAGTTTAGTTTCATTTAGCTTGGTCCTTCTATCACTATAGATTAAGGTCTTTTATCTCAGACCTTCTATTTTTTTAGTTTAGGTTCTGTTATCTCAGACCTTCTATTACTATATTTTAGGGTATTTTAGCTCTAACCTGATCAGTTATCATGAAAAATGGTTCAAACATTCTAGGAATAAACCAAAACACATTGGATTTTTGGGTTTTTTGGTGGTGTTGCTGAGGATCATGAAGATTAGAAATCCCCTTTTGCATATTTATGCATTTGGTTGATGAACATAGACTCATATGTAGGAGCCATAGGCATACATGTATTTTCAAGAAAAATGTCTCTTGAAGTCGAGTATCACTTCTAAGGGTTGTGGAAGATTTATGGAGGTAATATCAGTTGAGGGAAAAATACGAAGATAGTTGGAATATCTGTGATTTATGTCATAACCCAAAATCTTGAGTAATGAATATTGGATGGGGAAGACATGCGGGGTATGTCCCTTGACATTATAAGATTCTAGGTTTCTACATAGTGTTTATAGGGATCACAAGTATTGAATTTCTTTTCTAAAAAGTAGTAGATTCCTTTAGTTGGTGGGTCAAGGCCCTTATGCATCAATAGCATGGTAAAGAAAAAGATGATCTCCACTCCTTTCCTAGGTCCAAGAATGATTTTTGAAGAATAAAATGTCGAGATGATGAGATTGGGTATGGGAGAAATGCAATCCAGGAAGGGTTTCGACACCCTTAGGGTAGTTTAACTCTTGATTAAAAAGCTTGATCCTGACTACATTTGGTTTCAGATCATGAGTTGTGAGACATCCAAGGTTTAGGAATGGATTGTCACATTTTTTCCTTCAGAAAGGGTATAAAACATGATGATGTAACATCTATTATGTTGAACCTACTTTGAAAGTTTTGTATGGAGACTATAAGTCATGTTCCAAAGTGCTTCGATTAGGATGATGATATGATACATTCATACCAGGAGTAATTTAGACACACTGGAGTGTTGATTTCTTCCTCAGTGATGTCAAGGATCACAATGATCAGAATGTCTTTTTTCTCATAGTGATTCCTTTGGTTAACAACCATAGGCGCATATGAAGGATCTATAGCCATACATGAATAGTCATGAAAAGGTTCCCTTGAAGCCTTGTATCCTTTTTTAGGGCCTTGGAAGGTTTAGAGAGATCTGGGTCTTGATTTCCAAACATGTAATATCCAAGAAGGGTTTGAAGAATCTAAAAGGTGTGTCACCACCTAGAGAATATATTCTCATGGCATGGAGATGTGAAAAAATATTTACTCATTCTTTTTCTTGAACCAAATGGTCCAGATAGCAAATCATGTATTTTAATAGGGCTATTGTGTTGGCTCAATGAATTTTATTCCTCATTTATTTGCACCCTAATTTTTTCCTAAACCCAAGAGACAAAGAGTTTAGTGAGCGAATACTTGACTTTTCTTCAGGACTCCCTTTGGGGGTTTTTGAACTTACAATTTTTGTGTCTCTTTCACTCTTTGTTTAATGTATTTCTATTTGGACTATTATTGGATAGAGTTTAAGGTATTACATCTTTGACCAAAGTGCATGCAGTTTAAGGTTGTGAGGTAGATGAACCTAAAATGGGGGATGGTGCACAAAATATCAATTAGGATACCTAGGGATGATAGTGACTCATCATCTTTCTAAGAGGGGGATGAGGATATTGTAAATCATGGATCAAGGCTCTTAGGTCAAGAGTAATGATATGGGATAATTATACCCGGAGTAGTTCAAATCACACTAAGGTGTTGAGTTCTTCCATGGTGATATCAGGGCTCACAAGGATCAAAATGTATATTTAACATCATGTGGTAAGGACATTGGAACCGAAATGAAAAGAGTTTGTGTGATATGTTACCTGAAAAAAAATTTGTAACTATATTTGGATGTTATGTAGGAAAAATGTGCCTATGTGAATCAATCCATATGTAGTTGGGACTCATTTCATATCAGTTGTTACATATGGGTCCAGGATTGGATACATGGATGTCCCTTCATATCCTGTGATGAGAGGAATCAAGCCACACATAGTTTTTCAATGAGAAACTCTTATGTAGGTATGACCCATACATAGAGGTGAACATTGATTCCATTTATTGTTGTATATAGGTCTAGGATTGTAGAATTGTATGTCATTATGTATCATAGGATGATAAGAATCATGCCTCATGTAGTTCTTGACAGGTTGTGTAGTTTAACATGATGTGGTAAGGATGTGTTCTTCCTAACATTTAACAGGGAATTGTGGCTGAACCCAAGGATGGAAATCTGGGTGTCACTATGTATCCTACTATATAAGGAATCATGCCAAACATAATTATTGAAGAATTAATTCCCTGCTCATGTTTGGACTATATTTGGAGAGGTGTAATATTTATACTTTTCATGACTAGACCCATAACTGAAGATCTAGGCATTACTATGTATCATGTGATGTCAGGAATCAAGTCACATGTAGTTCATTAATGAAGGTGTGGTAAGAGACCAACACTAGAAATGGTGGTCCTCTTAGGCAAGGTCCATAGGAATGTACAGCTTTATGTTTTGTAAGGTAAATCAACCATGTAGTTTAACTTCATGAGGTGAGGACTCAGGGTATGCCTTTTACAGCCTTGAATTTTAGACAATGATGGGCCTATCACAAGCTATCGTTCCTCATATATTCAAGGGGAACCCCATACTGAAATTCTTAAGTTCACGTGAATTATGATTGGTGTGAGAAATAAGGATGAAAATGGTTCTTATCACTATGAAGTGATAATTAAAGATGGTAAAAGGGTATTTTTCATCATGTGGGGGTTGTACCAAGATATATGATCAAGGAATACCTACGTATCTCATTGAAAAATGATAATTAATATGTATGTAGTTATATAAAATACATACAGTTTAATTTCATGTTGAAAGGACATGGATCACCCAATGTGTAGGAAAATGGAGGTTGTATATGGTCCCAAAACTAGAGGATTGGGTGTCACTACGTATCCCGCACAAGTATGAATCAATAAATACTTAGTTGTTGAATGGATAAGTTCCCTATGTAGAGATAAATCTCACATAGGGATGGGGGTATCTCATCCTTTCTCCACACATATCTTTCTTGTATGTGATGAGTCGTTAGTGAGGTGGTTCTTTCCGTGTAGTTTAATGTCATGCGGTGAGGAAATCAACTATATAGTATAACATAATGTAGTTATTACATGATGTATCGCACAATTTAAAGATATATTTGTAGTACTTTAGGTGCTTCTTATTTTATCATCTTATTGTTAGGATGATCTTGTGTAGTTTAACATTATACCACCAGGAAGAGCTTGTATAGTTCAATGCCATGTAACAAAGATGAATTGGTAGGGATTATACTGATGTGGATGGAAATCAGATGATAGTTATGAAAAGTATTTCTTGATAAATTGTGAATTGGTGGGGGTGTAATATGCTCCCCATACATGGTAGGCAATGAGTAGGCTCAATTATGATAGAGCTTATGTGTGATATAAGGCCCTTCCCATTTTGGTTCTAGTTTGGGTGGCTTCTTCCCTGGTATCATTGGGGTCCTAAGAGCCAACATCAGTTCTCCTTTGAGGAATGAACAGTCGAAAACCTTTTTATTGAAGTCTCATACAATCTGATTCCGATAGAACACCAAGTTTTGTAGTGTTCGTAACTTGTTCTAATAAATCCACTCCAATTAATCCTACTGTTTTTGAGATTACTCATAATATGAGAGTTGTAAACAAATGGCTATTCGAAGCTAAGGTATTCAGACCTCTATAGGAAACACTACATTAGTGTTTTACACTAATGAGTGTAGAATTTCTTGTGTATCATTTAGTGTGGTGGTATATTAGTCCCATAAATCATGGAGGAGTTTTTACAGCCCATGTTGCTTATCCTTATTCACCATCTTCTGGAGTATATATTAAAAAAATTATCTAAGGCCTCTAGCTATCAATTTTTTACTACATGATAGTGGGATGAGTGATTGGACTTGATATTATACACCTGGAATAGTTACTTCAACTCTGTAGAACAGAAGATGGAACTGTTTTCCAACAATATTATGTGATGGATTCCAAAACTGGTGATAATATGGGAATTTATGAAGTTGATTATGTTCTTCATCCTGAATTCCATGAGGGGTATTACCTCATTCTGTTTAGAAAATAAGTCATTAGTAGTACGGATGTGCTTTAACTGCTTAGTTGTGTTAGGGTATATGGTCCCACAACATCCATTCCTCAAATGGAAAATGGTTAGGAATATTTAATTGTATTTAGGATTTACGGGGGTTAGTGGAGGAAGTTTTCATGGATCTAGAATGCATGACATTCATAGGTGTATTCCACATAGTCTTGTATCATGGTTTTCTAGTAATATCCCAACCTCTTGATTTGGTGGGAGAGACTAGTCCCAGATTGATTGGCACCGCAAGATCATGCATGGACTTCCTCCAAGATGGTGAGAACCTATCTTTCTGTTACACATATAAGGATGATTCCATAAAATCCATGCATGTAGAGGTATTTCTGTTCATTTTGACCTTCCTGTAGGGAGAAGTTTCTAGCAAGGCACCAAATCTATTCCCTTTTGTCACGGTTTGTCAGGAGAGTCCCATTTTAGAGATAATTGATTATGGGAACCATCCATCTAGGGGTGATCATTGGTTCATATCACTCTATAGCAGTGTGGACCTGGTAAATTTCTTCCATATCACATACAACGATTGATGAGAACATTCTTCAATGTGTTATACGGAAGATTTTTTCCTCCTAATCAGGGTCATCAAAGATGGTGGCTACATTATCCAACGCGTTTACAAGGGAATTATGTGATCTAGTAACATAATTAAATGTCGGTTTAAAAGAGAAATCAACCATCATTCCCTTGATTCATCTAGTGAGAGGGTCAAATTCATTCTTTTTTATATCATATTCTCAATTGATCCACTTTATCACTAGTTCCAGATCCCCTTAGATATTCAAGTAGGCTATGTGAAGCTATTAGGCTAGTTCTAAGCCATAAATGAGTGCATTTTATTCTTCCTAGTTATTCATACAGTCATCAGACAATGATAAAGAGTATGTAAAAACTCATTTTCGTAGAGATAAAAATACAATCCCTAATCCAACCTGAATGAATCATGGGTTTTCCATAATTTTACTGACTGGACATCAGGATGCTCCATCAATATAAATCTCCCTTGTATAGGGAGTGTCATGGGCATAAAAGACCTCCTCATCTGGAAGTTCGATGTCCACCTGTTTATTATTCAGAGTAAGATGTGTTGCAGGGAAATAATCTATGGAATTCCCGTTCACTAACTTCTATGATAAAAAAAATGAATGTCGTATTGCTATAGAATTACAACCTATTCAGCCAAGCTTCTAGTCAACATGCGATGTCTAGGGATGTACTTGAGTGGTTCGATATGAGAGACCATATGGAATTCTTGGGGTTGTAATTAATTACTCATCTTTTTCACTATGAATATGAGTGCATGGTAGTTCTTCTCAACACCATAGTATTGAGTATCAGTATATAGAATAGTCTGGATGAGGTTTTCAAGACTGTTCTCAATCCACACATCATTTCTCTATGTGATTAGGGTGCCTAGTTAGTGTTACATTGTGGCGATATACAAAATGAGTGGCATCCCTTACACTTGATGCATAAAAACCAATGGATTCAATAGGTGATACAAAATAAATTTAAAGGGTTCTGTCATTCATAATTAATAGGTGATTACATTCATCATTATCTTGGTGAAGGGGAGATCTTTTCTATTCAAGTTGGATATGAATTGATGAATGTAAGAAATGTTCCCTTTGATCCACCTCAGTTATTTGAGATTTTTGGGGTAATATTGGTAAAATAGAACTAGTTTTCTCTGGGTTGACCTTAATGTCACAATGGCATACCATAAAGCCAAGAAACTTCCCTGATGATTCCCTTAAAGAATATTTTAGCGGATTCAGCTTTATACTATTATTCTATCGCTTGTCAAAGGCTTTTTGGAGATCTGTAAAGTGATCACATCACTGTTGAGACTAGACAACCAGGTTTTTGACATAACATTCTACTATTTTTCCCAGGAATGGATTAAATATATGATGCATGGTTCATTGATATGTGGTGCAAGTATTCTTTAAGAAAAAGGGAATGTATTTATTGAAAAATATCTTCAGAGGTGATCTGAGGGCAGTGGCTTCATCATCTTTAGGATTCATCTTTATTTGATTGTAACCTGAATACCCATCCATAAAGGACGGGTCTTGGAATCTAGTAGTGGTATCGATCAAGAGTTATGTGATTAGAATTGGGAATTATCTCTTTGGGAAATTATGATTAAGGTTTCTTAAATCATTGCAGATCCATATTTTCTGACTTTATTTCTTAATAGGAATGATGTGGGAAAGATTTTTTGGGTCTTTCACTTGTCAAAAAAAGTTGGATTTGATAAATTTGACAACTTATGCCTCTACATTGGTGTAATGAGATGGGTGAATCCTTGTGGATTCCTTCTTGAAGACATCATGGTCATCAGGTAAGCTGAGATAGTGTGTAGTCACATCTGAATTCAGTCTGGTAATTTCTATGTAGTTATAAGTGAACACATATTAGATATTCTTCATAAATTCAATATATATCTCTTTCTCTTCAAGTGGCATGGCATCACTAATTTGGGAAGGACGTGGGTCTTCTTTCATTTAATGATTTATCTGATGAAGCTCATCGATGGTAGTAGATATTCCTTCCTCATATGTGGGAGGGGAGTTCCTATGTTCATCCTCATCATCCCCCAATTTAGAGTCTATGGATACATTTTTAGAATATGATGGAAATATGGGGACTTCTTAATCACAATCAGGGTGAGGGATTACATGAGAAGAGACATTATCATCCCATGTTATCTAATTCATTGTAGATACATGTCAGATCTTGTTGTATTTTGTTCTTTCACTAGGGATTAAAGGGTGTTAGACCTATGGGGTCAAGTCTATCACCTCCACTAGATTTATGTGGAGTACATAGTCGATATCGAGCATACTTCAAGTATTTTATGGGGTGGTTCCCAACCAAATGGGGCTTGTAACCTATATGTCATCAACCGAAATTGGTTATTTTACTCCCTTTTGTAGAAATATAATTCAGAATATGTGGCTCCAAAAGTTTCAATGGAGGCATAGTCACCATGCAGTATACTGACCTTTCCATTGATGGGATACTTTAGACACTGATAGAATTTTGAAGGTAACACCAAATGGATATAGTGATAGGTCCTTCCAAGAAGGAAATTATATTTGGTTTCTTTCTGAAAAACCATAAACATAAAATCATATTTGAGGTCACCAAAATTATCTTTCAGTATGATCTTCCCAATAGGTCTTTTCTCATGCTTATCATACCCTTGAATGGTCATATTTTTTAGATATAGGTCCCCTTATTTATATCCCAACCATCGAAGGGTTCGAACAGGGATGATGTTGATCCTAGAACCACTATACATTAGGGCCCCTAAGACATTGACATTATTAAGTCATCCTAAAACAAATAAGGGAACAATATCACCATTAATGGTGTCTTCCTGATCTTAGTCAGTGAATGAGACTGAGACATGGAATTCTACTAACATAGTCACCACTCTATAAACCTTAGCTGCAATGACTCCAATCTTGAATTCCTATGGGATATGGAGGTCTTCAACAATTTCCTACCTAAGTTCTTTTGAAACATAGAGTGCATCAAGGACTGATATCTTTCCTAGGAAAACCTCTAACTATTTCATAACATCATACTTTTATGCTAGAGGTCTGTGCTTCCCAACGTGGGGTTTCTCTTGAACATGTGTCTTGGGAGATATGGAATTTGAGGTGGATATTCCTTGTTATTATTCATAGTTAGAGGTATTATATACTTCCAAAGACATATGTTTCACTTGGCTCCCCTATTTTATAAGTTGATCAGATATGTATACCCCCACTAGGTGGTCATGTAAGATAATTAGGTGTGGATGATTGCTAGAGGGTTGTGAGATTCCTCCATGCCTCTTTTGAATCTTATAGATCACTTTCCCATGAGTCTAAGTTTCATATATATCCTCTGTGAGGATATGGAAAAAATATTAAGTTTGACCATGCATTCTCTATCCCATGTATCCTCAGTTCATGTGGATGTAGCCTCTCATTCCTTGGTATGTGAGAGAAACTAGTATAACAAGGAAAATTAATCATTGGATAAGGGTTTATCTATGTGTATCACCTTTATAGAAAAAATATTATCTCTTCCTCAAATGAGAATTCCATTTGGCGGGGCAGTGTCTGTGCTACAGATGTTGCAGGGAATAAATTAGCAACAGTAAGAGCTTACATTGGAGTAGAATATGAATCTTCACCTTCTATTTCTTCCTACTTCTGGTGGTCTCTCCCATGTTTGGGTGGTACATCTAATTATCCTTATTATGTGGTGGATCTATTGTGGTTCTTTGCAGTTGTTCTCTCGTGGTGGCATGGGCACATTCAACTATTTTCCAAGTCATCCAATTGTCAAACTTCCATGCATACCTGAGATAGTCATGGATATAATGACCCAGCCTTATATGAAAAGGGTAGTAGTCAGGATGGTTGGTGAGGTTGACCTCATCAGGATTCCGAGGATATGGTAGAATTAGTAGGTTATTATTTATGGATTCTAATAAATAACTAAGGACTTCTTCATTTCAGAAGTAGTATCCTTTATAAATCCATCCCACAAATCCAGGGTGACCCTAGTGTCTCTATGATTCTAGAAAAGGAAATTTATATGGTTATATCCCCTTGAAAAGAGGTGTTGGTAGGTACATGACATATCTGAGTGCTTGGATGGGTATTAATACTAGCTTGAGTGTGATAGGTGCAGCTTCTTCTTTGCTTTGTATTTTTCCCAGTGTTGTGCTAATGAATTGATTTTTGGATTGGTTTTGTTGAATGGATTACTCAATATGTTTCACCATTTTAGTGAAATCAAGGAACCCACCTAGATACTTCATTTGGATCATAGGTTTCTACAACTCATCATGAATTTTTTTAGGACAGATCTCTAAGAGTTTTTTCTGTAGGAGTGGGATGATGAGTGAATAGGTGAAAACCTTCCATCTGGCTATGAAGTCAGAAACCCTCTTGGTCTCACATTGTTTGTATCTCATCTGATCAATGATTTTCATTTTCCTCAGCATGGAGATGAACTGATAAAGTAATTTACATTTAATTTCTTCCCATATTGCGAAGGATCTTACTTGCATGATGTGGTACCATACAAAGGCTATCCCTCTAAGAGTCTATGAAAAACCCCTCAACTTTGTCACCTCTTTTTAATCTCGAGGTCTTATAATCATCCCACATTGGGAAATGAAGTATGTGGGATGTTTTTTGGGATCACCTGCACTGTCAAAAGTATAGAAGGTTGGATTTCCAAAATTGGGTGGAGGTGGAGTATCATCCACCCATTCAAGACAAGGATTTATCTTAGGATGCATAGGTGTTTGTCACCCTTCCATGGATTCCATTTGAGTATCCAAGGACTCTATGATGTTAATCAGATCTAGGGGAACTACTGTTGGAGCCACCTATCATCTATAGGGAGTGGTTGGGGATCAATGTGGTGGATCTTTTTTTGTCTCCTATTGATCTTTAATTTTCCCTAATAATGAATTATTTCTATGATAATGGAGAGGTTTCCTCCCAAACAAATGGAATTCATGATCATTTTTGACTTTCTTATTTATTTAGACTAGCTATCTAGATCTGGATCCAGTCTGATGATTAGATACTTCTCTTTCTAGTGGATTGTACATGGGAGATAGAATATTCGTCTCCACCTGAAGATGATACCCAATGAGAATATTTCCCCTAATTAGATCATTTTTGAGTTGTCTAAGTGTTTGTATCTCACTCTCATATTGTGAAAACATTTCCTCCATATAATTATCTTCAACTATTTTTGGTGATGATTGGGATATAGTCACACCTTTTCCTTTTTGTCTGGAAGTGTTTCACTAGAGAGGTGGAATGTGATTATTTGGAGGTTCCATATTTTATAGCATTCTATGGTTCCGGGTGCATGAATATTTGGTTGGTTCATCCAAATATCCCACCTCTTAGGGTACATTTTCCATGTTGTGACCTTATGCATATGTGTCTTAAACAACAATTTCTATCAAGGTGATAGGGATAACATTCACATAGGCATATTAGGAAATAGTGTTTGTACCATTACTCTCAGAACAACAGGTTTACACTACATTGCCTTCATCAGTGTTGTTATTCGAACCCTTATCCATATTGGTCCATTTATCCATATGACCCCAACATGATCTGGTTTCCTTCATTATATGAACCTCACATCCTAATCCATGAATAGTGACCTTGAGGGATATTTCAGTCATGGATACTGAAAGGGTCCTAAACAACTGAGGTTTGTCTTGTGGTGGGAGAAATAGGTGGTATGTTGACCTTTTATCTTTCCCTACAAACATATAGAAGATTGATTCCATCTATAGTAATTATAATGGTGTAAATTCCTTCATCCCTAGGGATTGGGGGTTATTTGTGGGCCGCAATAGGAATTGGTTGGTCTTTTGGTTGAGGTTATGATGACTCTAGCTGAGGATTTGATGGCTATTAGGATAGACATGAAGATATAAATTCCCCTATATTAGCAGATTGGGGTTGATATTGAATCATCATTGGTGACCCCAGGACCCTTTTAGGGTATGATGAACCAAGAGATTGGGATTGAGATAAAACATTCTCCATCCCAGTGGGTTAGGATTTGTTTGAGGCTTCTTCCAATGTATCCT
The DNA here is from genome assembly GCA_963277665.1 of Viscum album. Lineage (NCBI taxonomy): Eukaryota > Viridiplantae > Streptophyta > Magnoliopsida > Santalales > Viscaceae > Viscum > Viscum album. The sequence goes on from OY728119.1 coordinate 2,131,700,558, forward strand.
AAATCCTCTTGGTAATTGATGATATGATGGGAAGAGTTGGTGGTAGATATTCTCTTGGACTAGTGGGATGTGTCTTCTCCTAGGCGACTATTATGGTAGCTACTACTACGGTCCATTAGATACAGTTCAGTTGTGCTCGCATTGGAGATGGGTGTGATGGCAGCCCATGGTGAGAACTATTATTAATGAGAATTTTTTCATGTGATTTAAAACTTGGTTAACATATCATAAATCAATTCACATTACATATAGGGGCCCAGTTTAAGTCATATTATCTATCATATCCCTCTATTTATGGTGTATGGGCATCATTGAAGTAGATGAATTTTTTGTAGGGAGCAACTAACCCAAGTGTTACTCGGTCCCCTAATTTCACCAGATTGTATGACATTATAGGACTTCAAATTTGAATGGTTCTATTATTCTAGGGGTGTGGAAAAGTGTAATGCTCCATACTCTCCCCATCCTAAAATATGTATGCATAATGTGGTTTCGAAGATCAACATCTAAAGGGTTGTAATGCAATAGCGGCGAGCATGTTTAAAATTTTTTCTATGATTATGAAAATTCAGATCCTGGGTCATGGAGATAGTATATGAGTCTATATAATAACATATTATCTTCATTGAGTGAAGGTGAAACTCATATCTAGGATATGGAAGATTTCAGGCCTTCGGTCGCTAATGAGTAGCCCACATATTGTTGGCATAGATAATGTATTCACCCCTTTTCTAGATCGTCTAGGATCTCATAGTTAGATGTTGGGTGGGGGGAACATTATAGGTAGTTTTTTTCTAGATAATTCTCTCTATATTTCATTATTATCCCCATCTTCATCAAACTTACATGTCTCCCTCTAGTCAAACCATAAAAGATACTTCGTAGGATCGCATGTGGACTAGAGTGGAGTGTTGTGGGAAGTTGATGGGGAACTATATATAGTTGACCCTGATATTTCAAGAACCTATCTATATGATGTTTTCTGGTAAATTGGAATATTTCCTTGTCCAAGGGAGATATCATCGTGGGGAGGTTAACCATAGTAGATGTTAGGAGTAGAGTTCATACGATCCATCTCCACACAACCATGAGGAGGCCTTTCATGGTAATGATCCTATTATACTTTGGCGAAAGTGTTTATAAACCCTTGGGGTGTGGATAATGTGTCTTTAATGACCTCAAGAACACTAGAATTGAGAATATTATAAATATGGGTTGTGTTCTACATCATGGTTAGAATATTCTGACCTTCCTTTTGGAATTGTGATGGGATATGAGCCTGCTATATGACGATTGTTGACACTTGCTTATAATTGTCTGATGTTTTTGGAGTACGATCCAGATACTAAGAAGCTGCTAGACTATTCTAATGAGTTTTCTCATTATTGATAAGAATATGAGTATGTCTTAAGGAATTCTCCATTCTCACTTGGTGATACTTGGTCCGGAAAAGAGTATGAGCTTGATCTTGATCCTTTAGTATATGACACTAGTCTTTCTTGGTTGGATTATGAGCCTGACCTGAGGCATTTGTATCTCCCTCTAGGTGAGCCCTAGTTGGGTCGGGATTATGAGGTTGATTTTAATATGCATTACCCACCAGAATATGTCGATAGACCTTTTTAATGGGAGAATGGATACGATCCTCCACCTTTATTTCCTTGAGATTATGTTTGTGTAGTAGTTCATTGGGAGAAGTTTGAATATGCACTTGGATTCCATGATCTTTTATAATATTCTAGGCCGATTCATTAACATTAATATGATATAGCCCTGATTCTTGTTCCATTCTCACTTTGTTAGTCCTTTCCAGAATGGGGATATATGCCGGATCATGGGCATTTTGGGTATTTTTTTGACTTCTTTGACCAGAATATGAGCATGTACCGAGGCATGTGACCCTCTAACTTGGTGATACCCAGCCATAATGGGAATAAGAGCCCAATCCTAGGCCATTGTAGTATGCCACTAGACATTTAAGAAAAGAATGTGCACCTGTCCCGAGGCATGTTCCACTCTCACCTATTGATCCCCAGCTAGAACGGGAGTATGTGCCTAATTCGATTCCTCACCCTTTATCAGAATATATCGATAATTACCCTGTACATGTTAAATAATGTGTTCTTTATTTGGTTCATCCACTTTTTCACAATGATCATCATGTTGAGCTTTACTAGCTATAGGTAAAGGAATATGTGTCGATCCCATTATCTGCAATAGTTATGGAATATGCTGGTTGAGTTCTTTAACTGTTTCTAAAATATATTAGTATTTTAGTAAAGTGTGTGCAGGTATATAGGCCTGCACATTTTCGGACTCTACTATATACTGGAAAATTTCTTCAATTGAAGTGGGGATATGTTCCCACTTATTCTTCCATGTGAAAATATAATATGCCGATGGACTTCATGCATAGAGGTTGGGATTTCTGCCTCCCCCTTTCCTATTCTGGAAATATTCCCACAGACTTTTTCTGAGTGAGTATGTATATAAGCCTAGTTACTGTTTTCTACCATAATATGTTGGTAGAGATCTTCAGTAGGAGTGGGGATATAATCCATATCCTTGGTATCCAGTGACTTCATTTCCCTTTGATCCATCTTTATTTCTCATCTATGGGTATCATAGGAGGCAGTGTGTTGGGTGGTACCATCAGTACGAGACTAGGGGGTACTAATGGGGTGGTGCTAGGAATGGTGGTTTATAGGTACCCTTCTTAGAACACCAGAACCTAATGGGGTCCACAATTCAATTCTAGGTCCACCTTCATTAGATATTGAAGGTAGAAATTATCACACTCTAGGGATAAGTTACCAAAGTTATTGGTTATGGTGATGAGGTCCACTATCATGGATGGAGCTTTTCTTGAGTGATTTTGAATCATTGTTTATCATTCTTTAAAAACCCTCATGAGTAGCTTCTAGGTTTTTTATTGTGCCACTTAAGTTTAACTTCTAGACCATCAGGTTTTCCACATGGTGTGGGAGTTTTCAAGCAGCTGAGCAACCATATGTGGTTTATTGATGTGATTACTAGATGAATAAGTCATTATCGTGAATCAGGATGATGTCAGAGAGGGAATTATCTATAGTCTTTCAAATGACATGAACAAGGTTACCAATTAGTAAAATATCATAGGAAAGATGTGTGCTCAACCATAAATGAGTTGTTAAAAAATGACCTTTTATTCCCGATCCTCCCATTCAACTCATTTGGACTTGTAAAAATGAGTATTGACTTATTTCATGAAAACCCTGGTTATTGAGGACTAGTTGTATGATCATCCCCATATTTCTTCATTGTTTGTATATAAATGAAAAACAAAGTTTCCTAACACATGATTAACTAATTGTTCTGTAATTTGAGAGATTCACATAGGTTAAAACATTTCTGTGTTCATATAGTGTGCAAAAAAAGTCCCAATGGATAATAACCTAATCATTTTGTTATTAGAGAGATTCGCGTCAATTCATCATTTCTATTTTGAAAGAGGAGATACGATTGGGGAAGCCTTACTGAGGTTGGTTCGGTTTGACCCAATGGTTGATTATGGGGGTTTAATCTTTTAAAAAATCATTATCACGAGGTCACCATTTTCATTCTTAAGAGTAACTCCCAACTATTACCTCATCCATAAATAGGTATATACCTAATTTCGAAAGGCGGGTGGTCACTTGGGGTTTTAGACCCAATGATTCTTAGGGACATGCATTGGTTGAGTGGTTGGCAGTTCAGGCTCATCACACCATTTTTTGGTGGAATTATTTCCAAATCTATGACCCTCATATATATTTAAGATAAGTTTGTGAATATCTTCCTAATCCAAGTCTGGTATCTATTACCCTAACAAAATGATTTTAGGTAAATTCTCTTTGTATACAAAAGAAAGGGGGTCTCATTAATAAACAGGAGAAAGGGGGACTCTATAGAAAATCCATCTATATGTATCTAAGTTTCTTAATCCATTTCTGAGTGATGGATAGCTTCTCTATATGATAAATCCATATATCCAGTTACTTTAAGATTTTATGACACATAGGGAGGTAGTTGATATTCTGAGTAGGGGATTGATCCATTATAAGGCATCCTGTGTATCTTGTTTATGGAAGGAATCAAAATCCACATAGTTTTTTAAACATGTGTAGTTAAACATCAAATGGAATTGGCATATATGAGTGCTCTGAGGAACCATTTATTCAGTCTTGATTCCCTGGGAGACATCATATGTATCCTGATTATTATGAGAATTAGTGTTGTCATAGTTAATTCATACCCTTAGGATTATCCCCAAGGTAGATACCCATATGTGTAGGGGCTTTTATATCATGTCGATGATAGGGGTTTATATACTGGTATTTACTTGGTTGGTGGAGATTTATGATGCCAATGATGTTTTCATTTCGTCTCCCTAATCCCACATGAGCTATGCTCAGTGCGAGAAACAAGGGGTAGAAAATGATCATCCTCATCACATATGGATATCAGAATCATGTACTAGGACGTTCCTTGGGATGTTTAATATGGATATTAGACCTCAAAGAGGTGTCTTATACAACCAAATTATGGCAGGAATCAAATTCATCATAGTTCAGTTAGTTTCTCAGTCCATTGAGGGATGAGGTAGGATGATCATCCATTAGAAATGATTAGGTCCTGATGGTTGAAATATAAGATGCATGAAGGTTCTTACACTGAGGTGGATTACTATTTGAGTTTATGCTTGAGCCTTATGAAGGAATACTATGAATCCTCATTATGGAAGGAATTAGAGTTCTCATAGTTCAATTTGTTTCTCAATCCGTTGAGGGGTGAGGTAAGAAGATCAACCCATGGGAACGATTGGATCCAGATAGTTGAAATTTCAAAGACATGACGGGGGTTACACTAATGTTAATACACATTAGAGTATATCATCTTACCTTAATAAGACTTCTTATGTATCCTGGTTAGAGAAATAGTCAGAGTCCTCATATTTCAATTAGATTTTCAATACTCTGAGGGATGAGGTAAGAAGATCAACCCATATGAATAATTGGGTCTTGATGGTTAAAATATCATAGACATGAAGGGAATAACACTGAGTTGGATGCCCATTCAAGAGCAGGTTGGAGCCTTAGGAAGGTTTCCTATGTAGCCTAGTTATTAAAAGAACCTAATTCCTCATAGTTCAATTGATCGAGGTTCATATGCTAAGATATCCCTATATGCGGGACATATCATATTATGACAATTGTCGGGGATTACACCTTGAGGTTTCCCTTGTCATTGTAGAAGCTTATGATGTAGATGATATGATCATTGTATCTCCCTAAGATCACGTGAGATATGATCAGTGTGAGAAATAAGGGATGGAAAATGATCAGTCTTATTGCTTGTGGATATGGGACTAATATACTGAGACAACCCTTTAGATAGTTAATATAGAGATCCAGCCTTAGAGAGGCATCCTCTATATCCTAGTTATAGAAGAAATTATATTCCTCATAGTTCACTTGATTGGGGCTTACTCAATAACATTTCCATGATAATCGGGGCTTACACACTGGGGATGGACAATGTCATCAAATCTTGGGATTCCCTATTTACCTAGCCTTCTTCCCACAGAAAGTCACAAGACCTAGATAGTTAGTCCTAAAATCCATCACATGACCTGACTAAAAAGTCTAAAGGGTGTCACATTATCCTCCTAACATTCTAAAATTTCATCACAAGAGATGGCTGACACATATGGAGTGATTCATTAGAGTGAATGTGATATGTCTTAGATCATGTCGCATGTCTTGAATAACATATCCAGAGGGAATCATGAGACCTTGAAGTCATGCCTAGAGGGTTTCATGAGAGTAGGTTAGCATGTTTCAGTGAATCCCTAAGACTCATCTAACATGAACTAGTTTCACCATGTGAGTCAATTGGTATCTTTGAAGAGCATCGTAAAGGTAGGGTAATGAGCTTGGAGGGATTCATGAGACTAAACCTACATGCTCAGAGTTCTCTATGTGACTTTCATTGAAATGTTTGGAGGGCTTAGTGTGATACAAATATTAAGCCAAAGGAGTGTCTCATTATTTGGGTGATATGTCACAGTACTACTGCATGACCTAGGTGGTTTATGTGAATCACGTGAGGATCAGCTTATATGCTCTCTACTTTAGTATCCTTTCTTTAGTCAATGTTTTAGCCTTTATTTTGTGAATGTAGTATATTTGTTCAATGTTATCTTGTTTTAAGTCTCGTGTGATTTGGAAAGTGTATGGGATCATCTTCACATGTCCTTCTAGATTTCCTTCGCATGATCAATGGTTGATCATGTGAATTTCTTATCCATATTTCATGATTTCTCTATATGTATGCTGGTATCTTACCTGACGTAAATTTTTCTAGTCATGACATTAGCTGTTTTGAGAAATACACTCCAGCTTTAGTGTGTCTGGATTCAAAAATCCAACCTTTAGTCCATAGTTTCATTTTCAAGTGGTAGTAGTGCATTTTTCATCCTACTGTAGGGGATTTATAGGCCTCTCCACCTCAGTTTTTTCCCTCCTATAACTGCATATCTCACACGAATCTAGGCTTGAGTCGGCGAAGGGATTCCACATTACAGGTCTTCCTAAGTTTTTATCATGGATCACTCTGAGGGACTCACCTTATTTTCAGTGACCGTGAGTCCCTCCCATCAAAACCTTATTTATTATATTATTAACAATAAATGCTGACTTTTTGAATCATGCTGGTATGATAAAGGACTCTAATATTGTCATATTGACATGTACAAGAGCCTTTGTGAGACTAAGATGCCTACTGATAGGCATTCGAATGATGCTCTAATCTTTATATAGGGGCTTTCGTGAGAACATGCTACAGATAGACTTTGCACATCACAAGAGTTTCACGACGGTGAGAGGCTTCCACATCATTCCCCTTTTTATTTCCTTTTTTTAGTTTACAAAGGTCAATAATCATGTGATATTGCTCAAATATTTTCAAGTACAACTGTTCTTATTATTGGTGATGTGTTGTAGGACCAAAAGGGGTGTTGTAGAGATGCATGATCATTTCATGGGCAATTCTATTTGTTTGTCATTAAAGAGACAAATAGGGATTTTGATGTTGCCTGTACACACCTAAGAAGCTTCACTTGAAGATTATAACAAGATAGAGGACTTTTGTGAGATGAGACTGATAAGTCACTAGGGCCTCGTTGTGTCTTGCAGATCATCAAGGGAACATCATGCTACTTTGATGACCGCATGAGGCTCCCACCTCTCCCACCATTATTTATTTTATTTTATTTTACAATGTATTAGAGTTTTATTGAGATTTTCTTGAATTTTTATGAGGAAAACCATTCTCTCCATCAGTGATCCATCATGTGGGTTTATCGACCAAAAAAGGATCTCAAATTTTGAATATTTTTCACCCATTTTCATGGTAATTTCAAATGGTTTGTTAGGTGTTCACTGGTTAATGATATGCGAGGCCTTGGGGATCTTATCTGTCTAAAATCGCATGACCACTGGTTTCTTATGGTTCCTTAACAAGAGAAAAAGGGCCTTTCAAGAGGGGTTCCAAGGGATCCGTTGCAGGTTATGTGCTGCACATGGTTCCTTCACATGACCATATGATGGTCACATTATTTTTTATCCCTTTGAGGCTCACGTGATCCATGGTTATTAGACACCTTCTTCTTCCTTTTCTTTTGCGGGGGAAATAATACCCATATCAAGGTATTTCTTCCTTTGTGACTTTCCAGATGATCAATTGGATGGTGTCAATAAATGTCATAGAAAAAGAATGATTTGTATTTTTATGATGAATTTTTTATAAATATTATATGTTTATAAATTAAAATAAATAATTTAATAATACAATGTTCATTTTATAAAACTGATGGCTAACATTTTGGAAATATAAGTAATATTTTTCTTTGATAAAAACTATTTTTTGGTAAGTTTCTTTTAAATAACTATCCACAATGTGGAATTTGGTTTTTCATAGATTGAAAAGACACAAAACTTTTATTTAGTTGACAATAAACCCAAGAATTTCATATAAATCAAAAATAAGGATAAATTTATGTTAATTTTACACACAAAAATACACTTTCTCTAGAAATCATTTTTATGTGTTACGTGGACTAATATTAAAATTAATTTTCCTCACCCATAGAAATTTAATTTGAAAAAATGGATTTCATATTTGGAATAATTGGTTTCAAATTATATAATAAGGGATAATTTTTTTTAGGATTTAAAAGTAAATTACTTAGTTAAAAATTAGTTGCCACGGTAAAAAACCAAAAATAGTAATAGTGGAAAATCAATGAGTAAAATGCTTAAAAAACATGATAGTATCCTATTTTAAAATATATTATCAATGATTTATCGACCATATCTATTCCCACACTCCATTTTTTCCACTTTTGGATCTTCGTTCCTTGAGTAGTGACTTGCCCTTTTATATTTTTACAAAAATGATACTCCCTTTACTTATAAAAGGAGGCATCACCACCCCACTTATCCTCACCCCAAGCCTCTAGGATTCAACCAAACTCTTCCCAAGTAACTCCCAAACACTCCTATATACATCCTATATGTTATTGAATTCTAAATATACCATTTTTCAAAGTCTTAATCCAATTTTTAATGGATATTTTCCAAAGAGTAAGGTAAACATTCTTGATCACTCCATATTTATTACTATCACTTTTATTCTTCTTATAACTCCTCCTATTATAATTTTCCCATGATAATATAATTACATAAGTATTATAAATGTAATAATTTTTATTACTTTTAGTTAATGATCATTACCTTTTCCCCTTTTACTTAAAAAAATGAAAATGTTGTTTGTGCATATGTGCGGACAACAGCCTCCATCAGAGACATGGTTTATTTTTTATCTCCACTTTATATAGAAGTTAATAATTGTTTATTTGGTAAATTAATATATTATTTAGAAAATTATTTATATTTTAAATATATATATCATTCCTTACCTTCCTCCCATTCTGTGTAAAATGAATGATGCACTTGTACGTACATCTGAAATACCACCTCCATGATGCTACATGTTTTGTTTTTCATCGCCATATTATAGGTATGGTTATGAATGGCTATATAATGGATTAATATTACATTTAAATGATGATTAATATTATTAAAAAATAAACCATTTCCTTTCTTTCTCCCATCTTATAGAAAATGAAAACATCATCTCTGTTCATGTGAAAATTATCGCATCCATGAAGTGATTCATTTCATTTTTCATCTACCTAGTAATTTTCTTTATATTATTCATCAAAATATCATAAAATATGATTCACTAAATTAAACAGATATATAAATAATATCTGCATGCTTCTATAATTATGATATTATGGAAAAAGAAGCACTCACTTAACTATACTCACTCATTGATTCTAGCATGACCTTATTTTGGTCGGTTTAACCACCTACATAAACAATGGTATAAATTTCCATCACAGATGAATATATAAAATTAATTAATGGTGTAATTATACATTAATTATCAAATAATTTTTATTTTATGGTTTTTTAAAGGTTATAATAATATTATATTATTTTTAATATTGCACTCTTCTTTCATTAAAATTACCAAAACAAGCTCATCACTGATGCTATTTTTATAAATCATAATTGAAACTCACGTGATATTAAATTAGAAACTCATAAATCATTATGAAACATATATTAAACTAACTTAAATAATCTATTTTATTAAAATGTTGGGGTCGAAGCCTCATTTTATTATTAAACCAAAGCAAAGACCTCTTTTAACTGGGTAGAGGGAAACCCATTACATAGCCCACTAACCCAGTGGGCTTATAGCCCATTACATAGTCCTTAGGCCCAAATTTTTGGCCCAATAGCCATTCTGTGAATAGTAACATGCCTTCTATAGTACCCATACAGTATTTTCGCCGCTACAGTGCCATGCCGCCACTACAACACCCGCCGATCAACAGTGACGTCGCTGCTATAGTACCACTATAGTAACCTGCACCCAATGGGTTTCGAACCCCCATTTTTCATGTAGGATTACGGGGTTATTACCACTAATAAAAACCCAAACTACACTTAAATAATCTATTAATAATTGAATTTATATTAAATAATGGAGATCAACATCATACTTTTTTAAGCGACCATGAAAGAATCAAAATCCATAACATTTGATGATGCAAATATAATATAACTAACTAATAAATGAGTAACGAATAATTATAATTAAATATTATATAATTTAATAGATATGAATAAGGTTCTAAAATAATTTATTAAGAGGGTTATGTTTATTATACAGGAAGTTAAAGCACCTTTGTGGAATTTAAGAGTAAAGGTAAGGTATTTTATCATCTCAACCTTTTTTCTTTGATACCTATGCTATAATCCCCACTTTTTTCTCCTTATGTGTTGAATATAATACCCTATGGATGGATTTTGTCATGGTATTCATGAGATTCAATATATTTAAACATCTTTCTCGAGTTATATTTTTCAATTGGTTTTTATTCTGGTGATACCAAATACATAAAAGATATTGATACCTCAAAACTTATTTATTTATCATATAATGTTTCTTATTGAAATTTTTTCTTCCATGCTTGGGTTATTCCAACATAAAATTGTATTATATTGTAATTTTTATTCCTTACTGGGAAAAATAAAATTTTAAGATCCCTCCATGATGTATTTCTCTGTCATAAAAGTATAACATTGTTGAGAATAATTTTAATCCTTCTTAAGTATAGTATTTGTATTCTATATAAATGTTTTCTATTATTGAAAACGTTCTATGTTATTATTTTTAAATTCAAATATGTGTTTTTTTACTTCATATTTCATTATACTACTTTTAAAATTTTATTTTTATTACTATTTTAAATGATGTGTATTTTAATAAACGTATTTTAAAATACTAAAGTGATTTTAATTTCATGAGTGAATATTTTATCTTCCACTTCACATTTACTCAATATTTTTTTCCTTGTGTGCATTATTGGTATTTATTTTAAGTGGTATTTTAAAAAAATTTCATGTTACATTCTCAAAAATGATATTTGGAAGTGACACGTAACATTATCTTTTTACAATAAGGATAAAAATGTTTTATGAAATCTTTTTTCATGATTTCAGTTCCATTTTCATCTATGTCTCCAAAATAAATACCTCCATTAGAGTATTGTTCCATAATTCACCCTCTAAATTATCATGTGAAATACTCATTTTGGGTGATTAAATTTTTTGGATCAACTGATATAACTTTTGTATTAATTTTATTGGATTCCATTTATTAAGGTTATAAAACCCATTTTTCTTTCCATGTGTTATTTATAATATAATGAATGATTTATTTCATGTTTCAGACATATGTATGGGTGATTATTATTTGATGGTTTGGTCTTATATCTCCCTATAATGTGTTGGTTGAATTTTTATACCTCATCCGATCAAAAGGGTATACTAGTAGTAAGCATAATCCCAAGAGGGTACACATGTGGCAAGCCCAAGAACAATATGATGAATTATAGGTTATTACAAGACCAAAAGGGTTAATGGTGAATAATAATAAACCTATTAGGATAATTAGTGGTAATAATAGGCCTATGTGGGTACCCAAATGGTAATCACAAGCCTAGGATGGTATAATGGTGGTAATACCATAAACAAGAGGGTATACAAGTTGATAATCTATGACCAAGAAGGTACACAAGTTGTTAGACCAAGCCCAATAGGGTATATTGGTTGTTATCTGAAACCCACTATGTTATGGGAATCAGGTAGAAAAACTCACTCCACTGGGTTATTATTTCCTATTATTTCACTTATAAAATATTTCTATGTTATATTCTTATATTATGCCAACATGGATCGTGTTTACTATTTCATGTTTCTATACTCCTATGACATGGTATATGTATGATCATTTGTTAGTATAGGTCAGTCTATTATTCCTTGAAGACAACTATTATTGATTCATATTCTTTTAATAACATATTTATCCCATTATGATTTTTAATCATATTCTTATGATCTAACCCTTGATGATATGTTGAAAATATTTCCCTTACTGAGTGTTTGATCTCACCCCTTTCTTATGTTTTCATTCCTTGGGTCAAGAAGATGAATATTTTTCATGATGAGCCTAAAATGGAGTCTCATGTGGTTAGATTATGGATAAATGTTCACAAGTGTCATAAAATAAATTATTATGTATATGATTTATGATGTGTTTTAATGAGTGATCTCCAAATATTTATAACTAAGTGCAGCACAGGGGTTGACCAAGGTCGTTCTCTTGAGGAGTTGTTACAGTCAAACAATCACTATATTTAATTCAATTTTTTTTATATTTTTTTATTTATAAAATAAAAATAAAATATATAAAGATTGATAATTCAATAAAAAAACATAAACATGAAAATTCAATATAAAAATAATTAATGTAGAAAAAATAATTTTAGAAAGAAAGAAGATATTCCTGATAGAATCACCTAGATTAAACTTTCATCGTCTTATTATTAGTATAAAATATAATTAATGAACATTCTATATCATATGAATGAACATAATATTTTTCCTATGTTTTTTAATATACAGTTCACCCAAAAATCACTAAGAGACCACACATCCACCACCTTGATCAATAGAGAATATTGCAGAAGAAAATGTTAAACCTCACGTGGAAAGTGGAGACACAAAGGTGCCTTTACCATTAAGATCTCCATTTGACTAACTCTTATAAAATATTAAACATTATGTATGAATGTTCAAAGACATGGGTTCATCACTAGATTACTCCTTCAGGATCTTCCTTGGGTTAGCTACTCATGATCATGAGAATAAGAGTTCATAGTGATGAAGAAAATGGAGTGGAATCACAAAAGTTAAAAATGAGATAATGAGATGAAGAATAAAACTAACATATAATAACACTAAAAAATACTATTATAAAATAAATTAAACTATAAAACTAAAAAATGGACAATTAATTCTACCCCTAAGTGGCCAACACTTTTAAATGAATAAGGGACACTCTTTTATATGCAAAAGACGTGGTATTTTTGTGATCCAAAATCATCCGATGAAAGTTTCTACTTGTATGATTAATTTAATGACATAATTTTGAGTAGTTTTATTCTCTAATGTTGTTATTAAATCTATCCTATATCTAACAAAAAAATTATATTTCTTTTCCACTGGATGTAGTATTTATGAAAACAGTTTTTCTCAAGAATTTTGTGCTCCTTAACCAGATCAAAAATGATCCACCTCAAAAAAAAATATTTATTTCCGGGGGTACTTCATTCTTGGAATTTAGACAACAATTATATATTTATTACCCCTTTTCCTAAATTTCTAGCATTTCTTCAGCTTGAATTTGGATCTAGATTTCTCTTTAGGATCATATTTTGGAGGAAAAGAAGCGGTATCTTTTCAACTTAAAATATTAGTGAACACCCTACCCATATTTTTAATTATATTTTTGGCCACACATCCATATTTGAATACTAAAATTTCTTCCATAAAAGTAGAAATAAATATTGAAACACTTTCAATTCAACTCAAAAATATTCTTCAGGAAAGAAAAATACTGCTCATCTTCTCCCTCCCCCACACTTGAGATCAACAATAATAATGCATTTAACTTCTAGATAACGTTTTAAAGGGATAAATAGATTTTAATTGGGTTTACTAACATGTTATTTCATGGGTACTAGGGGATTAATAAAGTTCATATGAATAGGTAGTCTAAAAAAGAGTTGAATATAAAAGGGGCTTTCAAAGTGGCGCCACAATCATACTTGACTCATTCTGAGAACTCTAATCGATTTTAAAAATATATAAGAAAAAGAAATTTTTGGATCACACAACATGTCTTAGGACTCGCAAGAAAAATATAAATGTAAATAAAATTTCAAAAAGGTTCAGAAACCTCAAATGGTTGGGTAAGATTTTCAATTTTTACAACACTAGTGCACATGAGTTTCACATTCAATCAAACTTCTTCAAATGAAAAGATTGTAAATTGAGAAAACAATACATTAATAATTCACTTAAATCCTAAAATTATAAAATCAATAAATCTTAGAAAAATACTAATATGGATTGAATTTTCCAAAGTATTTGATTAATTTCAAGAATCCTAAAAACACATCATAAATTAAAAAATAAAAAATTAAAAAATTAAAATAATATGAGAAATAAAATGGAAGGACCAATAAATTCATGAAAATAGATTGAGATCCATCCCCCTCACTTATTCCATTTAATTCCCACTTTTTATCTCAAATCAGATCAAGAAATATTTTCATATAAAAATTTAATTGGGAAGAAAATAAAATAAATAAATAAAAGACACAATATGATTTTTTTTTCAGTGGCATCCTTGATTTATGATCCTAGTTTATAACACTTTAAAACAACAAGAAAGTAATAAAAAAACAAGAAATATAATGAAATATAAATATAAATGGGAAAGAGAATTGATAGTTCTGGGATATGACACCCAAGAGTGTGCTAGATTTTTACAGCCCCTATTCGGGTAGTTGTAATGGATTGTCCCTAATCAGAGGGTGGGTGTGGTTTGTTTTAAATGAACCTCTAAATGTGACTTTTCACACTTTCCTTGAGTAAAAATTGAGAATATAGGACCCTAAAAATAAAAAAAAGTTCCCAACCACCAATAAATAAGAAGATTATAATTTAAGGTCTAGAGTGGGAGGGAAAATAAGTAATGGGTGCTCCCTATTCACTTATGTGGTGTCCTCCTCCATATGGTGTGAAAGTTTTTGTAGAGGAGGTTGTCCCACCACATTCTTCTCGAGTTGTTCATATTCAATAACCAAATTTTTTTGTTATATTCCTTAACATCCAAGGTCTGCTCCATTTATGTTGTATCAGAAATTTTAGAAAAATAGATGTTAGAAAACAATTCAGCTTCCATAAGATTAAAACATGATAAATCAATAAAGATATATTCCCTTTAAAGTAAGTCATCTTTGTAATTGATCTATTATGGAATGACTAGTGGAAACTCAATATCAATTGGTGCATCTTCATCATTGTCTTATAAATAAAGAGAGAGGTATATAGGTATATATTTTCCATTATCATGGATGGAAAGATTAATTTTAAGGATATATTCAACAAATCTATTCCAGGATTCAACCAAAAAATATTGATATCCAATGAGTTTATTAACTTAAATGTGTAATTTAGGTACCTCCTTGAGCAATGGTTGAGTGTGGGATTATGTGATTAATTCCTTTAGAATCACTTTCTCAACCTCCTTAGGTTCTTTAACAAAAAAAATATTAGTTAAATCTCTTCCACCACTTGTTCGAGTTCAGGTTTTTGTTCGAGTTTTGGTTGATGGTCCTGCGATGCATGTACATAATCATATATCCATTCTATTTAGCTCTAACAAAAAATTGTTTCATCACTAATCCTTTGGAATCGATAATCAATATCATTTTAAACATATTCTTACACATGGTATTGGTTCTCCCGTATAGAATAATGTGAATTAAAATACATCAGGAACTAATATTTTTTTAGATTTTCAAAAAAATGTGGTTTTTTAAATGAATGAAAATAAAATTATATAAAAAATATGAATAAAAATAGTGATTAAAACCCATTTGTATCCTTGTAAATGGTTATAATTTGATGAATCATCGTCATACATGATCTAGAAATATTTATAACTAAGTGCAGCATAGAGGCTGACCTAGGTCATTCTCTTGATGAGCTCTTGCAGTCAAATAATCAATAATTTTAATTCAATTATTTATTTTATATTTTTTATATAATAAATAAAACTAAAATAAATGGAGTTTTATAATACAATGCAAATAATTAAACCTGAAAATTCAATGAAAATGGAATGAATATAGACAGAGTGATGTTAGAAATAAATGATATCTTCTTGGGAGAATCACACCGCTTAAACCTTCATCATCTTGTTATTAGTCTCAAATTTACTTAATGAAAATTTTTCTATGTATGAATGAAAATCCTATTCTACCTATGATTTTGAATATTTAGTGAACTCAACGATCATTGAAAGGTCACACATCCACCTCCTTGATCGAGGTATAATATTGTATATGTGAAAGCTAAACATTGGGTAAAGAGTGGAGACACAAAGGAAATTTCAGACTATGATCCCCCTTTTAATAACTATAATAAAATAATAAAAATTATGAATTTATATTCTAATAATTGGTTTAATCACTATATTACACCCCATATAACTTCCTCTGGTTAGCTACTCATGATCATTAGCATAAGATTTCACAGTGATGATAAAAACAGAGTGGAAACATAAAATATAATAATGTGTGAATGAGATGAATAAAAATAATAATATATATTAATAATGAAAATTAATTTTACAAAAGAAATAAAATTAAAAAACTACAACAAATTTCCAAAAAAGGATACCCATAATTTTCCCACAATTTAAAATAAAGAAGGGATACTTTGTGATAGGTAAAAGAGGTGATGCTTTTGGGATCCAAAATCATCCTATAAAAGTTTTTGCACATATATAACATTTAATGACATAGTTTAGAATAGTTTTATTATTGAAATTTGTTCTTATATATATCCTATTTATTACCACAAGATTCAAGATTTATCGGCCAACAGGTGTAGTATTTATGGATATTTGAATCTGTGAATTTAATTCCAGATAGGTGACACTTCATATTCCCATTATACACTTTCTCATGCATTAATAATCATGAATAAATCAAAATAATGTGGATCTATAGTTAAATAATTTGTTTCTCTATATTTATTCTTGTCCCTTGTCTAATTTTAGCTTCTTTGGATCTGCAATTTAGGATATATCTGCCCAACAATAAAATTCAAAAGATTTATACACAATTTTTGAGGCCTGATTTGTAAGCTAGTTTTCAGCCTTAAATTGGTAGATTGTGATTTGGGTACATAATAATAAAATTAATCCCATGATATATTTATGACTAAAAATAATTTCATAGTTTTGATTAGTGTCGAAAAAATTATGGCTGAAACATAGAAATAAATTGAAATAGTTAAAATCCAGAATATTCCATTTTTTCAATTAAGCTAAAAATACTTCAAAAAAAATTAAATATGATAATTACCCATAAAATAACACTTTTTGGGATTAAAACCATTTAAATTAAAATTAAAATAATTGAAGAATATTTTCACTATCAATGATACACAAAGACACTAAACCTTCTGTCCGTAGGATTGGGGAATTATTATGATATGTAATGTTTAAAATATGAAAATAATGTATAATATATAAAGTTTAAAATTGGTACATGTCACTTAGTATATAAGATATTTTTTATAGTATTTGTTTTTATCATTGGAATCAGGAGTACAGGTCGGGATTACCTTAGATTTTATGCATGGTTAATTGATATATGGGAGGGATTTGTAGATTCCCAATAATAGAGGGTGTCTATAGGGAAAATGCATCTATAATACAAGATTTATTATGATCCCTAGTACCATATGAGGTCACTATTACATCATATTTTAAATGAACATGGAAATCATGTCTAAGTAATAACTCCTATCCTTAT
Source organism: Viscum album (assembly GCA_963277665.1). Taxonomy (NCBI): domain Eukaryota; kingdom Viridiplantae; phylum Streptophyta; class Magnoliopsida; order Santalales; family Viscaceae; genus Viscum; species Viscum album. The sequence continues at coordinate 2,131,718,172 of OY728119.1, forward strand.
CAAATATCTCTTCTAATAACTGTAATTGAATTCATTTTTTATAGGATTCAAGTATCATATGAAAATTTCATATATCTAATCCCTTAGTGGTATTTTTATTTTATTAGGTATATTTTCATTCATTAGTGGAATAACTACATCAATCCATGGATATCATGGAATTATCTTTGATGTTCCATGGGATACTAAGCCCTGATTTTTTGTGTTAAAGGGAGATCATCTTGATATATAGATTCAACATGATGTTTTGGATCACAAAGAGGATGTCTAGCATGATTTTCTAGATGATCCTCTTATTATTTTTAAAAACTAGACACACTATCATCATAATCCTCATTTTATATATCCTACTCAGTATACAATGACTCTACGTTCATTAATTATAACATAGTTTATGCTAACAGGGAGTCAGGATGCTTCAACTAGTGATTCTTACACTGGTATTATTTTGTTAATATATGATTTGTTATTAGTCGGTGAATGGGATATATGTGATTTTACCTTTTTCTAGTGGTCATATGTGCATTAAACATCAACCATATTCTACCCAAAAGTAATAGAGTTTATTTTAGCATTCGTTTCTTCCTATATGGGTGATAATTCAAGCGAGCATCCTACTTCCTTTCAAGTAGGATATGGTACAATATAGAAGAATGTAGATATACTTACTATAACAAAGGATGACATAGAGGTAGTTTCAATAGATCCTAAATAGAAAGAGTGTACTCTAGAGCATGATCATAAACATATATGGTGTGGGAAAGTTATCTATACACCAATATATGGCACAGAGGAGTATTTTAGATAGAGATAAAAACATAAGTGATAACATTTATATTGTTTATAGACTTTAAACTCATAGAGTAACCCAACCAAGTAGCATATTATTATATTTTGGGTCATTCAAAACACAGGATTCAATGATTTAAATTAACTTCACCTTTAGGTAAACAATTAAGTGCCTTCAAGGTCCATAAAAAAGTGGTTTTTCAGTTAAAAATTGATTCTGGTTAAAAATGGGTCTTTATAGAAAAAAAGTCAAGGGCCTTCAAATGTCATAAAAATGGCTCATCATGAACCATTAATTTAGGGTTCTTCAAAGTAAACTAAAATAAAAGTCATTATGACACTAAAAACAAAATCTGTTAGGTATAAAAAATCCAAGGGTCTTAGGTCACAAATTCATAGGCTTTCAGGACATCAATATGAAATAAAATAGGTTGAAAGGGTTTTTCTAATTTGTGTGGGGAAGGTTGAGGCTTTAAACATCAAGGGTGTCATGGGCGCAGGTACTGTAGCAGCACTGTAGTGCTACTGTAGCAGTTGAGATACTGTTGCAACGACGGCACTATAGCGGCGGCAGGGTACTGTAGCAGCGGCAGGGGCACTGTAGCAGTGGCGGGTACTGTAGCAGTGTGGTACTGTAGCAGTACTATTCACAGAATGGGCTTTGGGTGAAAAAATTGGGCCTATGGGCTATGTAATGGGATAAATGCCCATTGGGCCTTCGGGCTATGTAATGGGTCTCCCTCTACCCAGTTAAAGAGGTCTTTGATTTGTTTCAATAATAAAAACGAGGCTTCGGCCCCAACCTTTTAAAAAAATTATATTAAATATATTACTTATTTTTTATTATATTATTAGTGATTAATTATTTTAAAAAAATTAATATAATTACTATTATTGTAAATTATTAATTATATTGGTTTTTTTTACTTTTATTAATTATATTATTAATAATTAATTATATTTTTAGTGGATACTGGTATAAATGGTGTTTACCCAAGCATTTCAATAATTAAATAGATGGTGTAAATGGGGTTCTCTCATGAAGAGACCCATTTTTAAAAATAAATAAAACATTATCCACATTTTATTTTATTTTTTGAAAACCAAAACAAACATAAAATAAAACTAAATTTTCAATTATAACGATATGAACCGTCATTTTTAACAATATTCACCTTCTGTTATTAATATAGAATCCATCAAAAAATAATTTCTAAAATTAACATTAATGACTACTTCTTCATCATGTCTTTTTTAATCCATCATTGCCAAAAACATATTCTCTCATTGAGAGTTATAATTTCTGAAAAAATATATTCATTATCACCTCAATACTATATATTTCAATATATCTAGTGCAATCAGTTATCAGCATTAAAAAACACTGATAAATTAGGTACTTTTATCAATGCTACAATAAATCTCTGATAAAAACGGCCTTAATCACTACTAAAATTAGTGTTGATAAAGGGGCACCCTTTATCTGTTCTTTATTTAGTGTTGATAATAGTAAACATTTATCAGTTGTTTTTTAGCAACAATAGTGGTTTTCACCTAATTAGTCTTATTTTAGAGATGATAAAGGATACCATATATAAAATATTTTATATATATGCTATATGTTTTTTTATTGATATAATTTTTGGTGTTGTGACGTGAATACTTATAGGGCCTAAAAAGATAATGATGCAACAAAAGAAAAAAAAGTGAAAACAATTGGAGGTAAATACATGTAAGTATATAAAATATGTATGTTTATTTCTATGTGTGTGTGTGTGTAAATGTATGTGTGTGTGAGTGAATGTATTCATGTAGGTGTAAATGGATGGATGTGTTTTTTTGTGTGTGTGTGTTTGTGTATGTATATTTATTTATGTGTGTGTGTGTTTATGTGTATATATGTGTTTGTGTATGTTTATGTTTTTTTTTGTGTGTATATATATATGTGTCTAAATGTGTATGAATTTGTATGAATGTGTATGAATATGTATGAATGTGTATGTATGTATGTGTACATATCGATATGTACGTCTATGTATGTGTGTGTGTGTGAATGTATGTGTATATATATATGTAAGTGTATATATGTGTATGTGTATGAATGTTTATGTGTATATATGTATATGTGTATGTCTATTTATGTGTATGTATGTGTATGTATCTATATCTATATCTATATTTGAATGAATTTGTATTTTTATGTTTTTTTTTATATGTCTATGTGTCTAAGTATGTGTATAAATTGATACACAATGGTGTTTATTGGTTCACCTATATATCACACACATAAAAAAATATTAATACATTCATATAACAAGAATATTTAAATTTATAATTAAAAATTTTAAATGTAGTTAATTACTTTTTTTAAAAGGAAATATCACTTAAATATATGGTGAATCATTCAAAACAAGAGAAACAAGACACCCATGAAAGTCACTAATCTATACTTGGGGTCCACTATTCTTACCTCAAGAATCTACATGATTTTCCACTAGATTCCCACCTCTTTTTGAAAAAATAGAAGTCATGTGAGGAGTGGATATGGAGGAGAGATCATATTTTCTTCACACAAGGGGACAAAGGATGAAGGCTGTAATCTTGTTCCAAAATAGATTAGATAAAAATGGTAGTATGATTCTAATATTATGGACTCTTAGCCTCGGTCAAGTGAAAACTCCAATCCAAAATGAATAACATGAATCTTAGCCACCAAAGGACACTAGTTAGAATGATGTAAAATGTGGGAAGTAGCGACTATCAAAAAAGAGTTTTCATAAGAAACAATTCCAAGACCCACCAATAAATTACTAAGTAGATCAGCATCCACATTGTCTTCATGCATTCTATATCGTTGGAGGGATCCATCAAGAAGTAATGGGAATGTAAGTAGGATAAGGGATAGGTTCATGAAGTGAGTTCTAAGTGGTTATCTATTCAATGGTGTGATTAACCCAAAAACAAGCTGAGTCAAAAAAATGACTGAAAATAACCCAATTGATTTGTATTGTTATACAAATTGAACAAACAATTGGTGTAGTTAAGGGTGAAATCCACATTTCTAGAATATATGGAAAATCACTATGGAGATTAATGAAATCCTTAAAGTCATCACACCAAGAATTTCAAACCTTCCTAGCTCTAGGGTAGTGAATAATATCATGAGAACTTATTTCCACTCCATCAGCATATAATAGACAAGTGGGGTTATTGGAGTAATAGTGATGTGTCAAGAACTCTTTGGAGGGGTTAATGCTAGTGAGAATTTACCACCAGAAGAAACAAACCTCGGTTGGGACTAAAATACAATATAGTCCCTTCTGTGACCTCAAGTATCTAGAGAGAGACTTTTACAGAGAGAACTTATAAACATCCCTAATATAATATGCATTAAAAGAATCCCCAATCAAACAAAAGTGATCCACCCATGCACCATAACCAAAAGAAATGTTGAGGATTATGTTATGATCCCTTTCATTGAAACAAGAGTTAACATTTTATAGGAACAAACCATCGAGGTTATTTATTAAGAGAAATTTCACAATTTAATTTTTGAGTCTAGAGGCAATTGGTGAAATTTCAACCAGACCAAAGTCATTGAACATCCATGAATTTCCCTACATGTTAACATTATTTCCATTACATTTTCTCCACTAAATGCCTTTACTCAACAATGCATGTGATCTTTAAAGAAATCTCCAAAGAAACTGAGGTTGGGGACTTAAATACTCATTTTAGAAGTTCAATTGGGGGAAATACTTTTAGAACTTGGTAACAAAAGGGGCTGAGATTAATTAGGATATGAAATAACTTTTTATCATGGTGAGAATCATTAAACACGACAAAGTCCCAGAAACATAGACCCCCACAGACTTTTGGGACATAGAGTTCCTCTTAAACCATCCAATGAGATTTTTATTTACCATTATGGATCCCCAACTAAAAGGAATCAATTCCTTAATTAAATTGGTTAATAAGGCCTTCCAAAATATTTAATAGTTACATCACATAAAAAGGAATGGATTGAGACATTTCTTTATTGAGGGTATCTTTTCCTTCCTTTGAAATTATTCTATAAGACCACATCATGATTTTCTTGGACACCCAATTAAGAATAAAAGATAAAAATTACTTCTTGGATATTCTTCTGATATTTGAGAGACTGATGTATTTATTTATACTTTCCACTACTTGAATACAAGATTCATTCTAAATTACATCCCTTGTTTCAGGAAAGACACCACTACCGAAATGGATTTTGTATTTATAAAAATTCATATATTATCCCAAATATATTTCACAATCATTGATAATATGTTTAATATATATAAATTACTCATGTATGGACCATGAAAATAATTGGTATTAATCTAAAAATAATAGTTGAGATATCACAGGCCCACTAAGGAAAACATTATCTTCATGGATACACCTGCTATTTATTGCTCCAAAAATTAAGTTTGAGAAAACAGAAAAAATTACAATAAAAATGTGTGAGGAAAGAGTATACCCATGTTTTAGGCTATGGGATGTGGAAAATATATTGGTGATATTTTCATTAACCCATATTTTACACAAGATATTGGTAACCCACCATATAACACTATCATTCCATTTAGCAAAAAAAACGAATCTTATATTGAAAAAATTATAGAATGGTCATTCCACTCTATTAAAGGCCATAGTAATATGAATATTACATTATATAACCCCTATTTATTTGGAGGAATGAGTTCAAATTGAGTGAAAAACTTCATGGGTGATGATTTAATTATCATAAATGGGCCCCTTGGGAATCAAAGTGATTTGATCTTTAGAGATAATAGAGGGAAGAAAAGTTAAATGGAGGTTAACCAAAATCTTTGAGAATATTTTATAGGTCATGTTACAAAGGATAATTGCATTGAATTTATAAATTTAAGATGGGCATGGAACATTGGAAATCACGTTCATAAGGGTCTTTTTAAGGGTTCTGATATCATACAACACATTCCATAAGTCTTTTATAATTTTGACAATATCTAGGCCTATAATATTAAATAAATTCTTGAATAAGAGAGAGTGAAATTCATTGGGTCCCAGATCCTTGTAGGAACATATATATCTTGAGGGAACCAGGGACCTCTTTATCTATAGTGTCCATATCCTTATGTCAGTTCACTGATATAGAAATAAATTGAGAAATTAAAGAGGAGACCTATAATGGTATTAAAGGACCAATTGAAGAATAAAGATCTCTAAAAAAATCCAAAACATGTTTCTGAATGTCGACCTCAATAATCACGTACCTACCATCAAGAAACTCCAAACGAGAGATGTTATTATTCCTCTAACTCAATGATGATTTATTATAGAAGGAAAAGGTATTAAAAGCTCTTTCCTTGATATGATATTCACACACATTCATAAACCAAAAACTCTCTTTATTCTATATATTCATTTTTTGATCATTCTCAGTGGTCAAAATCAAAGTGATAATGGATTCAGTAGCTAGGCATTAGTAATAGTTCTCCAAGCTCTTCTCCAATATTTCAAATTTTTATTCAATGTTATGAAATTTATATTTACTCCATATCTATACCTGAGAAGCCACTCAACCAATTTTTTTGATAATATCATCTTTTTCACCATTTTAACTTTATTGGACTAAGTATTCACATATGTTATCACTAACCCACATACCTTCGAACCTAAACAGTCTTTCATGCAGAGGATGTTGAGCATTATGAGACATATAGAGGAGGATCGATCAGTTTTTAGAGAATATTGAGGAGATATCCAAGACCTAAAAATGGATGAAGAGATTTTCCAATTTGGTAGAACATAGAAATATATCCATGAGCTCAAAATTTTAGTACTCTTAGATTTACCTCAAAACTGAGTAATTTCAATGATAGAGAAACCCAATCCAGAAAGGCTCATCACACTAATAGCTTATTAAAATTATCCATCATGTGAAGAAGACTATCATCACCCCTTCATCTTCCCTCTAATAAAGGATCTAATTAAAATCACCACCAATTAAGAGTTGACTAGAGAATTTGGAATACATAGTCATCAACATCTCCCATGACCTCTATTTATCCACCTGATTAGGCCATCCATAGAACCCCCAAAAATCCCATGTGGGGACTTAGTTAGTGAAGCCAGGTAGCAACATGATTAGAAGATAAATGATCAACATTAATGTATAGAAAACTTCTCTAAAGTAGGTAAAAACTTCTCACCTTTCCTACCCACAGGAAGGTATCCTTGGAAACCAACCTTTATAGAAATTTTACATATGTGCATATAATCCAACATGGTTTTAGACATAAAAACCTTGTTAGTGAGATTCATAGAGATTTGGTGATAGAGAGAATAAAATATTCTTGGGTTATCAAGCCCACAATAGTTTTATATAATGAGATTCATTGGGATAGGTAGTGCTGGATAATTATTTCCTCCACCACTAAAATTTTAAAGTGTGAACCTTCTCTAAAAAAATCATGTGCTTGTGTTGAGTTTCCATTTTCATCTCCTCAAATGACCACTTACAATTAAAAGTATTCTACGTAGATATTTCACCACTAAATCCATGACTAGGTTTTCCTTTCCATATTGTGTTTAATTATAGTATATACAACACTTCTTCATATTCTTGGTCCATGTTTTGGTTGATAGGATCCATATGGGAAACAATCTGGAGGAATTTCTTTTTCATGGGGTCCATATAGATCTTTTCCTTGTACATTCAGTCTGGGACCAATTCCTAGGAGGAAATAGAACTAGTCAATGTAAGATTATTTCCTATGTTATTCAAACCCTAATAATTATCTGGTGTAGAATTGGATATATCTGTAATAATGCTCATAGGCAGTGAACATGAATGCTCTATGTGGTGTCCTAGCCTATTATTGTAGCTTGCATTGCTAATAAGGTTAAGTGAATATTATTTGGTAGTATCATGAGTATTGGAACATGTAGGTTAATCTGAAAGTACATATGAATTGGGATCAATATTAATAGTTGGTAGACCTGATATGATGAATTATTATTTTTTAACAATGATTTCAAAATCAATTCTTTACATAACATTTCCCTATTTCAATTTTCTCTACTTTTGGGTCAAAAGATAGACCCATGTTCTTCGAATGAAACCATAGCCCTTATTTTAGAAAACAATTACCATTCTCATCTAAAAATTTATAATTAAACACCTCCATGTGCCCTAAACATCCACAACATAAGTAGAAAATTGGGATCTTTTCAAACTCAAAGGAGACCCCAACATATGACTTTTCAACTTTAAGGAATGCTCACCTACCCTACATATAAGAGGGTGTGAAACATTTACCATAACCTGTATTAGAACAAAAACACCCATAATGGATTTTTTTAGATAAATTTCATTACATATAGTCCCCAATTAGGTTTCTAATTTCACACATGATGTGTTTCTTCTATCCATAAAATGGGAATTCCTTAACCTGAACTCAAAAGGGGGACTTTGAGAAACAAACCTTTGTGATATTTCATTATTTATATATTTATTCAATAAATATTAAGTGATTATTAAAGGAACATGACCTTCCGTGTATCACTCCATTATTTTTAGAGTCATTGAAAATTTTAAAGATGAGCAACCCAGCCTCAACATCTCTTATGGACACACTATACTTTATTTTCCATACTAACTGAAGCATGTTCCTTGGTGAGTTAAGGTTAAAAAAATGTTGAATGAAATCCTTAAATTAAAGGAGTAAATATAAGTACCTCGAAATGGACTTGTTTTCGTCATTAATCATAGAGATATAGGAATTATCCTTATATGGAAGAGAAAATATTTTCCATTCTTTAATAATTTCATCCACCATGGCCTGGAGGAAAGACATAAAGGGGAGAGTGAGCACATAAAGTAACAAATGGTCAAAGGGAGATGAGAAAAACCATGATCAAAATTCCACCATTGGAAACCACCAAAACTATGGATGAATATAGTATCCACCAGTTTCACCAGGAAACCCTATAAGAGAATTTCATTTATCTTCCAATATTATTTATAAACAATGTTAATTTTAATTTGTTTTAGAATCTATTATGTCCCATTCAAATGTAGGTAACAATTAATAATATTTGTTGTATACAATCAATATAATATAAATATCTATAAAATAAATTCATAACAATAATATATCTACATATTAGCAATTAAAAATCTTTTTAAATATAAATATTAAAATTATTATTTATAATTTTATAGTTTAATAATTAATTATATATTATGAAAACATGTATACATGAAATTAATATTTATAAATTTATTAATGATATATTTTAAACATATTTATTCATATATATAATTAATTAAAATTTTAATTATAATTACAAAAAATTAAATATAGTTAATAATTAATTATATTTATTCATTTTTATTATAAATAATTTTTAATTTTTAATTTATTATAATATAAAAACCATTTTTCATAATATATATTATAATAAAAATATATTTTTTAATACATTTATTATAATATAATAATATTAATATATTTATTTATAAATTTATTATAATATTAACAAAGAATTTAGTAAAATATTAATAAATATATTATAATACTTTTATTATAAAATTATTACATTTATTATGATGAACTACATCATTATAGGTTGATGAAAGTTTTGAAAAATGTGATTAGGTTAAAATTAAAATATATATATATATATATATATATATATATATTTTGTTTAAATTGATGATTAATAAATGAAAACTTATTATGTTTGAATTTTTATGCGAAATTAAAAATAAATAATGGTGATATCATTATTTGTATTGAAATAAAAAAATTTATGAAACATTTTTTTTTTGTCATATATATATATATATACAATATATATATATATATGTGAGGATCAAAGAATTATTATTAATTTTTCAATTAAAATAATAATGGGTGATTTTTTTATATTTCTATTTTTGTTATTGGGAATTATTAGAAGTGGGTTTTTTTTATTTTTTGTAGTATAATATTTGGATTATTATATATATATTAAAACAATATATGGGAAATGATGATGATGATAATTGATTTAAAAAAATAGGAATTAAACCATAAATATGAAATGAGAGTGGGAAATGGGGGTGTTTAATACGGAAGAATATGTGAAGGTAAAAGGGGTGTGAAACACATAAGGGAAAAAGTAAATGTAAATGGGAAAAAAAGAAAATGTTCCAAAAAAAGAAAAAAACCATAAAAGTAATTGGGATGGGGGGGGCCTCATAGTGGGAAAGAGGCGCGTAGAGATATCCTGCCTTCCTCCCTCTCTCTCTCTCAGCCTCTCTCGTTTTCTTCCATGTTCTCTCTTACATATCTCCTTTAATTTTGATCAGATCAATATATCATTATTTGTGTTAGATTCATCTCGATGAGTAAAAAGGTAAGACCAAATTTTATTTTCATCGGCATCAAAGTATTTTATTCAAATTTAAATACAAGTGAATTTTCTATTCAATTTTTGGGGGTTTTAGATGAATCTTGGTATCTGAAGGGGAGGTTCATGGAAATGAATTTCATTCTCATTAATATATTCCTCTCCATGGATTTTTTGGGGGTTTTTGGAAATTTTGGGTTTAACTGGTCCTTGGTTGGGGTGTATTTTTGGATATTTCATGTGTCTCGGATCCAAGTTCATGTTGGGGGTGGATCACACCAAATTTGATTGTGGTTAAATTATATTATATCACCCTATCAGATTGGAATCCTTTATATAGTTGGGAGTGTTTTGTTCTAGATGTTTGGTTTGTTAATTTTATATTATTTATAGTTGAGAAAGGTTTGTAGGGACATAGTAAAGGTCATTATGATATTGGAATTAAGGTGTGGGTCATCTGTTGTGGTAGGTGACTCCATACATAATCTTTTGAATTTAATCCCATTGACTTCACATCAGTTTTTTAAAGGTGATTTGAACTCCTTAATAATTATAGATAGATTATACGATTATCCTCTCTTGAATGTCCTAATTTTTATCTTGTTCTGAAGTGAGACTATGAAAATGGGTTTATATTTTTATTTCATAATTTATATTCCTTGTGTAAACATATCATTTTCAAAACATCTTATGGTATTTACCTAAATTAATCCAATAATGATGTTGAGTTTCTTTGTTTTAAAAGGATTTAGGGGATAAAAATCTTATTTTTTGTAAAGATTTTATAAACAATGGATGTACTTAATTTATCCAAATACTTTTTACGTTCCAATGATTTTTTAAGATGGTTTTTTTATATTTTTTAATATTTTTTCAATCTGATTAGATTGAATTTTTAAAACACCAATATTATTTCAAATGATATAATAGAATTAACTCATTGATTGGTTTTAAAGAAAAAGTGTTTATTATTTGGTTTCAAAATAATGTTTACAAAGGCCCAATTGGCATATTGTATGATTTGGGATTTTTTGGAAATCGGATGAGGGGATTTTTTTCATGTTTTTAATATTTTTCCTTATTTATTTTATGATTTATATCATTCACCCTAGTTAGTTTTTAAATTGATCCATGGGAACAAGGTTAGGGAAAGCTAGGATGAAGTACCTAATATCAGGACTATGTAACACTAAATAAAAATTTTACGATTTGGATAACCTGATTATGGTGCCAGGTTATGGTGTCACTTCTCCACTATTCAAATGGAATATACTCCTTACTAGCATTGTAATTGGTCATCGTGACTTATTAGGGAGGCACCACACTCATAGGAAAAGGGAATGAACTCCTTAGTGACTTCAAACTTAGTTGTTGTGGAATTGTAGGGTGTGACTAGGTTGTTAGGATAATTGAATATACTTCTTAGTGGATTCAAACATGATTTTGGTTCCATGGTAGGGTTTTACCATTCTTCTAGGTATTTTATGTATCTCTCCCTATTAGTCCTGAGGGGAATTACATATAGAAAATTTATATCACAATTTAGTACAAGGGTCCTAGGTTTCCCAGAACTTAGTTTCCTTAGGTCCACTCCCATGACGCCATCCTCCTTTGGATATATTATATTATTATTATGTATTCCATTGTTGTTTATATTTAGTTCTTTAAATATAATGCTTTTAGATATCTATGTTTTTTATGAAATACTCTACATCCTTTTAGTCATTTCTAGTTGAATTTGGGTGTTAGAGGTGTCTATAGGTGGATTAGTGAGAGAAGGAGGGGAGTTATTTCTATAATTATGGTTATAGAGTATTATGTGGTGTTGAGCTTTGATTTGTGACATAGAGGGTAGTTTTTGTGGTGTAGTGGAGATAGTGGCACCATAGGAGCATGGAGGTGGGATTTTTCAGGCTTCTTAATATTTTTTCATAACTATGATGTGCATTAGGGATATAGTGTAGGAGATTTGTGTCCTACAGTGTGGTGGTATCGATAGCGATGTGGATCCTTGGGTGGAGTTTTGGTAGTTTTTCAAATTTGGTACCCATGTGGCATTGAGTGTGGGCAATAACATTGTCATTCTATTCTCATTCGAGGAATGTTTAAAGCCCTAAGGTAGGGGACTCAGGGGTTCTCTTATTATTCTATCTTAAATCATTATGTAATATTGCCTTATCTATTTGGGTGATGGTGTAATTAACCTTAATAATTAATAAACTGGATGAAAGAAACAAATGGTTTATAGTGGTAGTGACTGGAAGTTTTATTCAATGATAATGGTTTACCATTGGTTTTTCTATATAGTGGGCTATCTATGTTTTTATATTTTAATAATTCATGATATGTGTGGATTTATCATGCTTAATTTAATGAAAATGGGTAGAAGAATATAAATATGGTAATTATTTTTTGGCCAAAGAATTAAAGAGGGATGTTTTTATAAACTATTTTGAGAATTTATTGTAAATAAAATTACGCTTAGTGCATGTTTAATTACATCTTGTTCTTCTATATGTTATTGGAAAAGGATAAGTAAGTTCAAGTTAGAATCCTTGTTGTTTATAATTATAGAGACGCATTGTACTATGATGTTTGGTCCTTAAAGTTTACTGAAACTAGAAGTTATTCTTGAAAGATTGTTTAAATAATTTATATATTGTAATATATGATACCTTATGTTTTCATAGTTGTGAACTATGCTAAATTAATCAGTTAATTAATGTAGGAATATAATTATTTGTTTGATAATGTTAAAATTTTGGGTCTAATATAGCATGTTTTCATGTAAAGGTAGAATGTCATGTTTTAGTTCCAAGACACCCTATTGACTATGTTTATTGCTTGTTTCCTTATGTGTTTTCTCTGGATGTGGAGACTTATTATGTGATGTGATGTGTTCCTAGGATGGCTGTTGGTTGATTATATTTGATTGTAAAGGCCGGGGTATGTGGCATCAATTTATACATGTGACTATAGGATGCATGGTTATATACATGATGGTGTTAGGGATGGAACTAAGGTTGATGTAACTGGTTAAATCTGGGATTATTTGTTATTGTATGAAATCATGGATTCTTATTTGTTATTATTCCACTTATGGTTTGGATGGTATGGCTAAATTATTACATATATTCCTTTCCCCACTACCCGATGCAGCTAGTTTTACTTGGTTATAAATCACTTTTATAGTAACATAGTATATTTCCAAAAGTACCTAGAATTTTGGAATAATTATAATGATATTTAATAAAAGTTTTAACACACTTAGATGGTTTTGTTATAATGCTGAAAAAATTTTAATCTCATGAAATTGTAGAATTGGTTGGATTATGCCTAGAGGGAATGGAATTTTCGTTGAGGTTAATGAAATGTGAACGGGATAATATGAATTAATTATTCAATTATTTAAGATGGAATGTTGCATGAAAATAAAGTAATTAATGAAATTCTTCTTAAATCCTTATGTGATTATAGGATATCTAGTTCTTAGTGGTGGTATCCAGGTGTCCCATAGAGGATAGCTGCAATTGATCCTAAGACATGGTTAACCCCTATAGTGTGGTTATGATCTATATTATATCCTATAAATTTTATGATTTCATACACTACCCCACCCATGTCAGTAGGTCGACTGAAACGTAGTGGACTCTAGGAGGGTTTTCCCCAACATTTATTGTATTTAGAAATGGATGGTTGACAACCCCTTTTGTCTTTTCTCTCTTATTTTAGTTGTTTTATGTGTTGGTATTCATAGGGTTTGTGTTTCCCAATATATGTGTGTAGAGGGTTATAATGGATTGTGGTTATTTCAAACACATGAATATCTGTATATAGAATCATAAGGATTATTATAGTTATGGTGTATATGATATTTGATGGCTTGAGGTACATTACTTGATGTATGAGTTGTGATGGATTGAGGTATAATATTCAATGTATATTACGTGGAAGATTTTTTTGTGGTGGGTCCTAGAAAATACTCGATTACTTTCTAGATATGTGTCATGGGATGATGCAATGCACGAGGTGAATGTTATGATACTTTAGCCCATGTGTCTTTGATATGGCTTATTTGGAGAGTGATGGATGAGGACGTGTGATGTTGGGGTGGAGTAGAAAACTAGTGGGGAAGTGGTAGTAGGGTACCCTTCTTTTATTTATATATTATAAGATCACTTATATTCATTTCTTGGGGAGAGTTCTCCGTGGTGAGGCTAGGAATTCAGTATACTTGTTTAGGTGGTGTGTAAGTTTCACTTGTTTTTCAATGGGATTTATCATGCTTTCTTTATCTTTTACATAAGAGGATTATGGGAGGATCTTACTGAGTATACCAATTACACTCACCCAATGTATATAAAAACAATTTTTCAGATCAGTGGAAATATGATAGAGATTAGGATGGTTATTACTAGATCAGGGTTGTTTGAGAGTTGTTTGGGCATCGTAGATGCTGTAAAAATTATATTTTTGAACATGTAGTTCCTTTTTAGTTGTATTAGTTTCATATGACATTACATGAATGTACTTGGGATATTTATTTTACATTTATCTTGAGCATGATTTTTTTGTTTTTTATCTTATCCCTCTTTACTCATTGTTATTTTAGAGGGCAATGAATCACATTTGTATGTATGATATACCCTCATGGATTTTCACTTACCCGTGGCCTATAGGAGGAGAGATTTAGGCGTCATTATCTCCCTTCTCTCATTATAGACCAAGGAGGGGGGCCTATGGGGGGAGGAGGTCATGATAGAGTGGTATCAGAGGATTATGTTGAGGGGTATGATGGAGTTTAGAGTTATTCACAATTGAGATTACATGGGTTGGTAGGGAAACAATGTAATATGAACTTAGTAAGTTATTTAAACCAGGGATAACAAATAAGGCATGGGTATTTAGGGCCCCATCTAATCTAAGGCATGGAACTTTATGTTTTCCAAGACTACTGATAAATGTGATATTGGTTGGGAGATTAAGACCAAGAAAATCATCGTGCATAATTATTCGTGTTCATGTATTTGAAATGGGTGGACCATGGTATTAGGTTTAACCATATGTAAAAATTATTCATTAATCTTAAATATTAAATATTTTAGGTTTATGAGTCCCTAATAGTTTTATATTTTGTAGGTATGGAATGAAGTTGATGTCCTCGTCAGGTTTTCATTGAATATGTTCATCAAGAAATCTCATAAGATCGATGAAGAGTATAAGTCAATTATGAGTAAAAATTAAGGAGGACACACTAAGAGTTTTATTTCCATATTCTTCAGAAGTATGAGGGATCATTTGGTAACTCTATGATAGAATAATAGTTATATAAGGTAAAGATATCTTTTATTTTGATCCATTCTCCAAAGGATCTCTTAGTTTCATTGGTCATGAAAATGTTGCATTGGGCGGTGAGGTAGTGGTGTATCATGTTCTTTAGGGACTGTGAGGTGTCAAATATATCATGGGATAAGTTTGGGGACTTGTTCTAATTAGTGTTATTTTCATCGACTATGATGGTGGCTTGTCACTAGGAGCTACTTACCCTTCTATAGGGGAGTTCCAGCGTATGGGAGTTTGGAATCCATTTACAGAACCTTCTTCATTATGGAATGGACCTATTTCTATATGAGGTTTCTATTGCGAGGTATTTAATAGGGATTTAGAACCAAATATCTTATTCTAAGTAACCTCATTTATGTTGTTGATGTATCTCAAGGTGTTGGAAATTGTAGAGTTAATTGAAAGGATGCTGGATAGAATCGAATTGTCTTGAGGGGGGAGTCATTAGGATTCTCTATGAAGTGGAGTTGTGGTCTAAGGTTCCCAGTTACTTGGAAAAAAGATATTTTAAACAACAAGGTGTATTATATATCCCTCTACACCTCATTTCTTCTGGGGTTGAATTTCTTAGGCCATTTCCAAGGGATCAGATACATGTTTCTCATGTGGAGGCCAACATCCTCAGCAGTGAGAGTGCCCAAAAGTTATGAGCACAGAGTGTTCACTAGTTGTTCCCCTTCAGGTTCTTTTATTAAGGTAGTTTGATTTTAGATAGTAGGAGGGGGATGTTCCATATTGGGATCAGTAGAGAATATATGGGGAAGGTGTAATATATCCCTAAGATGCTCCTCATCATCATAGAGAAAATAATTTCTGAGGAGTCATTCATCACTAGGGTTAGAGAGGTCATTGAGGAGGGTGTGGTCAGGTTTATGCTCTAGAGTTTCTAGTATCATGTGATCCAAACACCATTCAATGTGACCTATTATTTTTTCTACTTGGGTGGATGATTTATTTGATTTAGGGGCTACACACTCTTTCATATCACCTGCCCTATGATTTGGGACTTGAGGTGGACAGGATTCTATTGAACTTGGAACTAACTATGCTAGTTTGAGTTCAAGACTATATGTATAAAGTATGTAACGATTTTGAAGTAGTGTTAGGGAAGAACCTTTATTAGGGAGACTTACAATGTTTACAAATACAATTATACAACACCATCCTACATATGGACTGACTGTATATATTGTAGGCTATTTTGGATTGCTTGAGGAGACATATATTTTCCTATGATTCCATATGAGAGTAATCTATATTAAATGGTGAGTGAGACCCTCCTATGGGTAGGAGTAATGTTCCATCCGTATATTTATAATGCATGAACTGATAAAAATATTATCAGAGTTCCTTCAAACGGTGTTTCCCATGGTGGTGGAAGAGTACCCAAATGTATTCAATGTGGAGGTTGTAGTGTTACCCCCTTGATGAGAGGTAGGGTTTAGTATATAGATATAGTCATTGATTTATCCAATATAAATCCCTTCATATAGGATGGAACTTTATGATTTGTGATATATGAGACTATATCCTGATGATTAGTTGTAGTATTTATTTTTCAGGCTGAGTATGTAACCTTTTGGTGTACCAGTTTTGTTCATGAAGAATGCCAATGGATGTATTCATATCTATAAAGATTATCATTTCCTATATAAAGTGATAGTGAAAAACTTATATTATCTACTATGTATTGATGATTTATTCTATTAGTTAAAAGGTGTTATTTGGTTCTTAAATATTGATATGTGGTCAAGATATCATCAGATCGATATAGGCAAAAGATAAGGATATTCCAAAGATTGGTTTTTGATGTCAGAAATGGAATTACAAGTTCATTGTGAAATCATTAATTGTGATGAACACTCCGAATATGTTCATGAGTTTGATGAGTGAAACATTATGATAGTACAAAGATCGGTTCATGGTGGTTTTCATTAATGACATCCTTGTGTACTCTGTGTCTAAGAAGTAGAATATAGGGCCTCTTCATGCCATTTTGGTAGTTATTCCTCATAAACTGTATGAGAATACATCAATGTGTGAGTTTTAGTGTCAAGATTTTTTTTGTTAGGGTATTTATTATACTAGAAGGAATAGTTGTGGATCTTTCAAAGATTGAGGTAGTCATTTCTTAAGAAACCCTCAATAATATTGAAAATTTGTAGATATTCCTTGGTCTTATAGGCTATTATAGGAGGTTCATAGAAAATTTATCATGGGATGTGGATCCTCTAAGATCCTTGACTAGAAAGGATTAGGAATTACTATACACATATCAGTGTCAGGAATCTTTCAAGTACCTGAAGGAGAAGTTGGTCAGTGCTCCAGTTTTTTGTTTTCCAGTAGAGGGTGTTCGGTTCAAGGTTTTCAGTGGTAGTTGTATCTTGGTATTTTCTATGTTATGATGTAATAGATGTCATTTTTTTCTTATGGGTCCTTTTAGGTATATCCCTATGAGATTATCTATTCCACCCATGATCTTAAGTTGTAAATAGTTGTGTTTCCCTTGAGGTTGTGAAGACATTACCTCATCAATGAGCACTTTTTTGTTTTCACTGATCATAAGAGCCTAAGGTATATCTTCTCCCGTCATAAAATAAAGTTTTTAAAGTGATAGTGGATGGAATTACATAGTATTATGACATAAATATTTCATATACACTAGGAAAGGCTAAGGTTATAGCTGATGTTGTGAGAATGAAGTCATGTTGTCATGTCAAGAATTAATATTGAGATTCTTAAAGAGTTATAAAAGAACTATAAATGTTGAATCTTGATATTAAAGAGTTTGGTGGAAGAAGTTACCTTTTTCAATGATAGTGCAGTCATATTTGGTGTAAAAATTGGAGCTCTAGTTGTGGGATTCTATGGTGGATGAATGAAGAGATCGAGATTTCTTTAGTGATTACCCTAATGGTTGGTTTGACGGTAAAAAACACCATGTGTTGTTCTAGGAGAGTATTTTTATACCTTTGGTGATGTGTGATATAGTTGACCATGAGTTACATATATCCCCCTTGGAAGCACATTCTAGCCTGAAAAAGATGCATCATGCTCTGATATAGTAGTTATGGTGACCTAGGAAGAAGTGTTCAACTTTATATTTTGTGTCTAAATGTTTGGACTTCCTAAGGGTGCAAACTGAGCACTGTGTTCCCCGTGGTTTCCTCTATCCATTTGAAATTCCTCAGTGGAAGTGTAAGGGCCTATTGTTGGACGTCATAACTAGTTTGACTGAAGATCTTGGAGTCTTTTATGTGATATGGATGATAGTGGATCATTTGATGGAATCATCCCACATTATAGAGGTTAAGGAGTTGATATCATTAGAGTCTTTATCAAGGCTCTACCTAGAAGAAGTAGTGATACTCCATGGAGTCCCAAGGATGATCATCTTTGATCAAGATCCTTAATTTATCTGCAGAGTGTGAAGAGGTATCCAACATGATTTGGGATCTCAATTATTCCATAACACTAATTTTCATTCATAAATAGACAAATATAAAGAAAAGACTATCAAGAATCTAGAGGACATGTTGTGTTCTTATGTCCTAAATTTTGTAGTTCGTGGATGAGGAACCTAACATTGGTCATGTTTTCTTACAACAATATTTTTCACTACACCATTGGTATAACACCATTTGAATTTTTTTATGGATGACCATTCCATTATTTTTTGTGTTGGAATAGGGCCATAAAATCAGTAATTCTCATTCTATAACTAGTGTAGAATACAATAGAGATGATTCAAGTGATGCACAAGACAATGAAGTTGATGTAGGATCTTCAGAAGTCCTATTTCAATCACAGTAGGAGACCTATGGAGTTTTACATTGGATACCATGTGTTTTTTAAGGTAACTCATCATCAAGGTAAGTTAAGGTTCGATCATGGGAGTATGCTTTCTCCCCGGTATATTGGGCCTTTTGATATGTTGGATTGTATTGGATTCATGGAATATCGAATAGTAATTCCTAGGAAAATGATCCAGATATATGATTTTTTCCATGATTCATTACTTCGTTGTTATCTTCGTGATGACTCCCATGTCATTCATTAGAGTGAGATCAATGCTACTGGTGATCTGGCCTTCAAAGAGTGTCTTGCGAAAATATATGACCTCCAAGAGAAGGTGTTTTGAAGATGTGATATTCCCTTGGTTCATATCTTATGATGAAATGGCAGCATAGAGGAGAGTACATAGGAACATGATATGTAGATACCGGATTAGTATCTTAATCTATTTTTTGTTTTTATTTTCCATGGTATCATTATTTTATGGATGCTGACCTATGTCTATCTTATGAGAAGGTTTTATCTTCTAGAGGCCTTTCTTGTATTCTTTCTCTTGTTTGAGAGTTATCTTCCCTAGGAGGATGTTTAGTAGTAATTTTTTTGTGGGATAGTTTTTTACTATGTTCCTTGAGTGATGTGATTGAGCTACTATGTCGGTGAGATTCTTGATAGTTATCTCATGGAGTGGTTGTTCAGATGACCCCTTTTCATTCCTTCCCACTTTGTTTTGTTTTAAATTATAAAGGATGAAAATAGTATAAAATTAATCCGATGTACGTACCTAGATCCTTGTAGTTATCCCTTTTTCATATTATGTGTTGGAGGTGTCGGGAGGTGAATCGAGTAGAGAAGCAGGGGAGTTGCAACTATAATTTCAATCGTAAAGGATTCTGTGGTGTATATATTTGAGCTACGCTATGGAGGGTATCCATTATTGTGTAGTGGGGATGGTTTCAGTGTAGTATCTTGGTGGTGTGAGTATAACAACTTCTTCCATTTTTTGGCATGGCTCGGTATAATGTATGGATATAGTGTAGGCCCTTCCATTTTTATAGAATGGTGGTCCCAGCTTTGGTGTGGAGCCTCAGGGTGGAGTTTTTGTGGTTATAACATATTCAATACACCTTTTATGTGGAGTGTAGGATTTTTATTGGCCTCATTCTTGGTGAAAGGGTCTTGTGCCATAGTAGTTTACCCTGTGATGTGGTAGTCTTCCTAAATAATAGGATCTGAATTGTGTTCTGTGTTGTGTTCCTTATAAATGTTTTGGGTTCAGTGGAAGCATGTGATGGGTGATGTCCAACATTTATTTTTGTCATTATCGATTATAAATACAAGATTTACATTATGAAAAATTTCATGATCAAAGGAATTGAATCAACGAATACAAATAATGGATAAATTTAAAGAACCAAATCATAGGATCATCACATATTATTTATAATTAATTAATGAAATTTAAATAATTACCTTATAAGAAATTATTTCTTCATTGATGGATCTCAAAAATAGATCTATGTGGTACCATAATTTTTTTTTGGAATCAATAACAGATTCCATCTATTAGTGATCCACATGTGCTTCAAAAATATCCAAACCTAGACATAGGAATTTTTGGGTGTTAGCATAGTAGATCCCACCACTTACTTCAGTTTCCTTTAATCTTCAGAAGAATCACTTCTGAAGTGTTATCCTTGATCTCTGTAGAATCGAGTGTTGGATGGAGGAAGATCATTTTCCATTATTGGGAGCATTATTGGAGAAAGGAGATCCTAATGACTATAAGTGGATTCTCTGGATTCGTTATGGACCACAAAAAAAATGAATTGGATCACTCTAAAAAATATAATTCGGTTTATATCTTATTGGGTGAGATGTAAATAATTTCACTAGTTTCCCTAAATATTTTAATTAATCCCTATGAAACTCTATATCTATAATAATTTTATTATTATTATTTCTCAACAAGGTCTAAACAGGAAAGTTAAAATTAAATATTATTTATTCAAATAATATTCAACATATATTATTTCTCAACAGACCTATAAACATGGCATGTCATTCCTCCATAATATTTATCAGTCATTTAATAATGGATATTTATTTAATAAATAAATATCAATGCATTATTCACTAATAAATAAATAAATATTATATCCACTAAATAGAAAATAAATATTTATTCAATATTTTGATCACATAATATTTTATCGAATAACTGGTTAAGAAATATATGTGATCAAGAAAAAAAGAAAAATTATTAAACCATGTGTGAGAATAATATTTATTCAACTTATTAAATAATAGATAATAATATACTTTTTAACTAAGATTCTGGATACACTTAGTGTGTCACCCTCTAGGCCTCTTTCTCTGTGGAATTCGGTGAAGAAACCTATAGTCCAAGGTTAGCATTTAATAACATGCCAAGGCACCAACAGAGAAATAAGTTAATTCCCCAATGACATAATACCTCTATGGATGCTTACTTTGAAATATAATCCCTTTATCACAATATCTCTAATCAAGAAGGTTTCATGATAATGCCATCAACCTTTTTGCTTGATGTATCTTTATTTGAATTTCCATAAATTGAACTTGGCTATAGAACACCATGTCCATGGATTTATTTAGGATATATCATTTCCATCAAAGTTTCAGATATATAAACTTCTATTCATGAATTTAAGGGATAACTCTTTTCATGTATTATTCATTAATTCAATATTAATCGTGATTTACCCAATGTATCAATCCTTTCCCAGAACATATGTCCTCATGGTTTTCATCAATACATCAAAGTAATAAATCTTAAAAAATAATTAAAAAATTTTAAAGCATAAGGATCAATACTCAAGTCCGAATATTGGAACATCCAATGAAACCTATAAATACAGATTACCTATTAGTGGGTCTCATTCTCATAAATACCTAAACTAGATATTACCAAGGGTGTACACCATGAGAAGGTTCCTCAAATTCCTATGAGTATCCACCTTGGATAGCCTGAGTCATTTAGGTACATCAAATTATTTCATCCATCCATAGAACATATATATTTACGAATAATTTCTTGGTACTTATGAGTTCTCATCATAGCAGGGAACTGCTATGACCTTTCAGTGAGACAACTACTCTTAGGACTTTATCACATACTACATTATGTAGACGAACAGTCATGATGTGATAATAATTTTATTTAAATTAAAAACTATGAATATGGGAGATCATAAAGTATATATAAGTTGATTCTAGTGTACCAACTCCAACAAATTCTCACTTTCACTGAACCAAACTACTATCAACATTCATTCCACTATCCCTCACATGATACTCATGATTTTGATGAGATAGGACTTTAGTAAAGGGGACCACTACATTTTCTTCTATGATAAATATTCTTACTAAAAATTCACCCCTTTGAGAAAAATACCTCAAGGGGTGATACGGCTAGAGTATGTGATTTTTCTTTTGGTGTAACCATGGCTCTTTTTCAAGAGACACTGCTACAGTATTATCACATTGCAATGTGATAGTGTCTTTACTGCTAGATACTATATCAAGATCCTAGACAAAGTTTTGTATTCAAATGTCTTACTTCACTATATAAAAATCCACTCTATACTTGGACTCCACTATAAAATCAGTTACTACAAAATTCATTGAACTCTTCCAGCTTACATCTCTTCTGTTGAGATAGAAAACATATCATAACTATGAAATCAGATCATTCTGATCTGTTTGAAACCTAGTATTAATATAACCCTAGATTACTAACTCCTCATCCCCACTATACACCTAGAATAACCCTTACTTATTATAAGATACTTAAGGATAGCCCTGAAAGAAGACCGATTTCATTCTCTTATATCTTCATGATATATGCCTAACAAGATCAATGCATAGGCCACACTAACTCTAGTACATAACATGGCATACATGATTGAACCTATCACTGAAGCCTATGGGATTTTACTCATTATCTCTTTCTCTGGTCCTATCATAGGATACATTTTTTTTGAAATATGTATATCATTTGACACTAGAACCAATCCCGTATTAGATTGTTCCATACTAAATCTCTTTGGTATCTAGTCGATTTATGTACTTTGACTTAGTCCATGAATCTTATTGGATCTATCACAAATGATCTTGATCCCTTGAATATAGGCTGCTTCACTTAAGTACTTCATAGAGAAAAAGTGGTTTAACCAATCCTTTGTGGACTATAATATTGGTATGTCATTCCTAATAAGTAATATTTCATAAAAATATACTACTAGGATAATTATTTCATTTCCAATAAACCTATTGTAAACACATGCCTAACATTCATTCTGAATAAAACCAAATTCTTTTATAGCTTCATTGCATCAAATGTCCCATGACCAAGATTATTTTTTCAATCCATAAATGGATATATTAACCTTTAAAATACTTTTATCATCACCTGGATTTACAATCCCATTTGTTTGTATCATATAGACATCTTCCTAATTTTTTCACATTAAGGAAAGCAATTTTGATGTCCATCTACAAAATTTCATAGTCATGCTAAGATGAAAAATCAAAATGAATTATGATCAATTTAAACATGGAAATTGGTGAAAAGGTTTCATTATATTCAATTATTTGATGTTTTTTAAACCCTTTAGCCACTATCCTTTCTTTATAGTTATTTACCTTACCTTACATGCCTTGTTTTCTCTTGAATACCCATTTTCACCCAATGAGATTTACATCAACTAGAGCAATGAACAAAACCCAAAGTAGGTTTTCATACATGGAATCCATTTAATAATCCATGGATTCTTCCCATCATTCTACTTTTGATCTCTCTTCTTCCTCTTTATAGGATATTGGTTCATTATTATCCACTAATAATGAGGAACCATCTTTAGTGACTCGAAAACTATATATATTTTTTATCTTACCTCTCTAGTTATCCTATATAGTAAATATATTTCAAGAACTAGTTATTATATGGGGACCTATGTAATTTATTCTTATACAAAATCTTGTATATCTTTCACAGCAACTTCATCGAAGTTTATCTTTCTCATACTATCCTTTTTGAGGATGTGCTCCCTCTCAAGAAAGACATATTTTTTAGAGAGATTCGCATTCTTGTCAAAGGTGTTGTATAGGTAGTAACACTTTGTTTGCTTAGGATATCCTATAAATATACACGTTGTGAACCAGGGTGCTAGTTTATAAGCTGAAAAGGCCGTAACAGATTCCTCACAGCCCCATACATGTGTGTGTAACAAACAAGTCGCTTTCCATTCCATAACTTGAAGGGAATTATGTTTTACTCTTTAATAAGTAATCATTTTAGTGTGTATTTCATAGTTTGTAATTTGTATCCTTAAAATTAAAATGGAATATACATATTACTTATAATCAACCTTAACATGTCTAATAGGGTATGGTTCTTCCTTTCAAAAGCAATAATAAACTATAGTGTATAAGGTGGAGTGGGTTGACATAGAAAACCAAACTCCCATAACAAGTAAATGAACAATTGGTTAAAATATTAACCACCTAGATCTAATTGAATCTTGTTTATCTTATTTATATGTTTATTATATAATTAATTCTTTTAATTTTTCAAAGGACTTAGACTTATACCTCATCAAGTAGGCATATCCATATCTACTCAAGTCATCATTCAAAGTTTTGAAGTATGAATTCCCACCTCTAGATTCTTCTTGAAATGGTCCACATACATCAATGTGTACCAATACAAGAATCTCTAGGGCCCTATCACCCTATCCACCAAATGTAATTTTAGTCATTTTTCTTAATAAAAAAGAACAACATATTTCAAGTGGTTTTAGCTTAAAGAGTCTAAATAACCATCCTGATAGATATTTGTCAAATGCTTCTCATTTACATGACCAAGATGGTGATTCCATAATTGGGTGTTATATGATTCATGTGTATGTAATTATTTATCTATTTTTGATACTTGTTTATCATAATTTTTCAAATAAATACCATTATTTAAATGAGTCATACCATAACATATGTTTTCTTTATAAAATAAACAACTTTAATTCCCAAACATGAAAATAAAACCATTCACATCTATGTATGAAATAGAAATTGTGTTCTTGGTAACAGTTGGTACATAATAACAATCCACTAATACCAATATCATTGTTGTTGGAAATTAAATTTGGAGGTCACCAATGGATAGAGAATC
Source organism: Viscum album (assembly GCA_963277665.1). Lineage (NCBI taxonomy): Eukaryota > Viridiplantae > Streptophyta > Magnoliopsida > Santalales > Viscaceae > Viscum > Viscum album. Next base: position 2,131,743,721 of record OY728119.1, read on the forward strand.
CATCCCCACACCATTAGCAGCCTGAAAATCCACCTCTACTCTAGAAATATTTCAGAATCTACTTGGTTCCTATGAGCACCAAAATATGTATCTAATACCCAATGTGTATATAGTGAAATATTACACTTTATAACGAATGTGCATTTAGTTTCCCCATTATTTTGGGATTATTTCTTCTTTCAATGTCATTGCTTACCACATGAAAAAGATACTACCTTTTTTTCTTAACCTTCCTCTGGATCTACCTTTTCATGGATAGATTGTTCTTGTGGCTTTAGACTTGTTATGAGTCTTGGTGAATCAAATTAATAATTTAATAAAGACTCTTCTCATTATTTCTCATATCACTACAAAAAAAACGTGGTGATTATTGAGGTTTTTTTAGAGGGGGTTATGCACAACCCATCTAAGTTCATTTTCTGTATAAATTAGAGGGTTTTAAGCATAACCCCCACTAATCATGAAATTTAGGGAGGGTTCACAATCCCTTATAAAAATTTTAGCATTATGTTTTAAATATTTGTTTGTATTTTAGAGGCGATTATTTCAAAATCACATCTAATTTAATAATTAGTGGCGTTATATGTTTGGTTGGATTTTAGATGCACTATATATATAAATATTCATTTGGATTTTAGAGGATATATAAATATATATATATAAGATTATTTTTTATTTTAGAGGCAATATATATATATAGTGTAATTTGTTTCTTAAGAAATAATGGGGGTTAACAACCCCTTCTAATCTCTTAAATTAGAGGGGGTTTCAAACCCCCACTAATTCATGACATTATAGGTGGTTCATGAACCGCTACTAATCCCTTGTATTAGAGGGGGCTATAACCCCCCTCTAATTTATGACATTAGATGGGGTTTATGAACCCCCTATATAATCCCTTAAATTATAGGGTGTCCAAATCCCTTGTCGTTTTTGTAAAATAAATCCCATATAAAGTCAAATTTTATAATATATATGTGTGTGTGTGCATGTGTGTATATATATATATATTACATAAAAACGTTATATAAATTTATTTAAATACATTATAAACACACACACACATATATATATATATATATAAAGTAATTGTAGTTGGGGTTTGTCTTAGTGGTAAGCATCACGTAATCCTACATGAAAAATGGGGGTTCAAAACCCATTGGGCATAGGTTACTATAGCAGTACTATAGAGGTAATATAGCAGTGGAGGTACTATAGCAACGGAGGGTACTATTTTCCAACAGAACATTGTAGCAATAGTGGGTATTGTGTGATATTGTAGCAGGCGGGTACTACAACAGTACTATTCATAGAATGGGCCTTGGGCCAAAATTTTGGGCTTACGGGCCATGTAATGGGCTACATGCTTACTAGGCCTTCGGGCAATGTAATGGGTCTCCCTATACCCTGTTAAAAGAGTTCTTTGCTTTTCTTTAATAATAAAATGAGGCTTCAACCCCAACCTTTTAATATATATATATATATAAAGCAATTATATAAATAATTTCAATAAAAACACATAAATTTATACAAATGTATACATATATAAATATTGATATACATATTATAAATGTAATTATATATATATATATTCAAATATATAAAATTTATATGTGGTTTTATAAATACCCTACATTTATTCTATAAATTTAATAAATAAATTTATATTATACATATATTATATTAAATATATTTTTTATTGAATATTTATGTATAAATAAATGTATATAATATAATTTGTATATATATATAATATAGACCAAATTAAATATAAATATAAATATAAACATATATTATATTATATATTTTTATTATATATATTATATTTTAAATCGTTCATTATTTATATTATATATATTGTAGTATGACATATTAATTATAAGTTAACTTAGAAAATATATATTATTTAATTATATTATATATTTCTAATTATATGAATGTATTTAATTTTTTTGTATATATATGAGTGTGTATGCATGATATAATATAAATGTATATACTTACATATATAAATATATAATATAAAATTATTTTATATAATAGAAATTATAAAATAAATGTACTATATTTATTAAACCAGCATATAATGTTTTATAGTTTAAAAATAGGTGTAATTATAATATTAATAATTAATAATATTATTGTAAAACATACACACACACACACACACAAATATATATATATATAAGTATATAAATATAATTATATATCTATTTTATATCTATAAATATCATATAAACAAATAAATATACACAAACACACATATAAATGGTTATAAATATACATATAAATGCATATTCATATATGTAAATATAATTATTTATATATATAATATATATAAAGATATATATTTACACACATACAAAAATATATTATTTATTTATATTTCTATAAATATATATATATATCATATAATTTTTTGGTAAATAAAAAAATGTTAGTATATAAAAATAATCAAATTACCGCTAGAATAGTGGGAGAGGTGTGATGGGTGTTCCTCCTAGTTTTAGGTTTGAACATTTCTGGGGATGTTTTTCAGCAGGATGGAAAGGTTTAGTTCAGTGTGTGTGGGGGTGTGTCTTATGCATGTGGTCGAGAGAGAAGGGGTGATGTCTAGGGTTGGCGCGATGGGTTTCATGGGTGGGGGATCTCTTGTGGACATGTTCTTTTTTTCATGGTGTTTTAGGTTGTCCTTTGGACAAGTTGGGGGATGTCTAGGGGTGGAGGGTGTTTGTCTAGTGGAAAAAGTGTGGGTTTGTCAGACGGGTTCATGGGAGGTGTCCAGTGGAAAAGGTGGATTTGTCAATGGGTTAATGGGGAGGTGTCCAGTGGATAATTTGGGATGTCCATGGGTTGTGTCCTGTGGTTCCTCCTGGGTTCGGGTTTTAACCTTTCTAGATATGTTTTCCAGCTGGTTGGAAATGTTTAATTCATCGTGTTTAGGGGTGTGTCTTGTGTTCATGGGTGAGAGGGGGGTCTAGGTCTATCACATCAAGTTTCATGGGTGGGGTTTCTCCCTTTTACATGGTGGTTTGTTGTTCGGGGAGTTGTGGGTTGTCCCTTAGATAAGGTGGAGGATGTATGAGGGTGAGGGTGGTTGTCCAGTGGAAAAATTGTGGGGTTTTCAGGCGGGGTCATGGGGGATCTCCAATGGACAAGGTGGGTTTTCAATGGGGTCATGGGTGGGTGCCCAGTGGACAAGGTGGGGTGTCCATGGGGTGTGTCCAGTGGTTCCTCCTAGGGTCAGGTTTAAACCTTGATGGAATGTTTTTCAACTGGATGGAAAGGTTTAATTCGGTGTGTACTGGGGTGTATATTGTGTGTGTGGGAGAGAGGTAGGGGGTAGTGTATTGGGATGGCATGGAAGGTTTCATGGGTTAGGGTTCTTCAATGGACAAGGTGTTTTTTTGTTCTGGGTGTTGTGGGTATTCTCTTGGACATTGTGGGAGATGACTGGGGGGTGCAGGGTGGTTATCTAGTGAACAATTTATGGGGGGTGTCTTGTGTCATTGGGTGAGAGAGAGGAGCGGTGTATGGTTCTAGCATAGTGGATTTCATGGGTGGGAGTTCTCTTGAGATGGTGGTTTTTTAAGGGGTGTTGTGATTTGTCCCTTGGACAATGTGGGGGGATATTTGAGGGGGTGCGGGGTGATCTCCGATGAAAAAAGCATGGGGCTGTTAGGAATGGTCATGGGAGGTTTCTAGTGGACAAGGTATGGTTGTTTAAGGGGTCATGGGGATGTTTCAAATGCACAATGTGGGGTTTCCATGGGGTATATCAAGTGGTTCCTTTTAGGGTCTGGTTCGAACCCTGCTGGTGAAGTTTTGCAGTCAGCTGGAAAGGTTTAATCTGGTGTGTGTGGGGGTGTGGATTGTGCGTGTGGGTGAGAGAGAGGGGTTAGTGTCTGGGGATGGATTAGTAGGTTTCATGGTGTGGGGTTCTCCCATGGACATGGTGGTTTATTTTTTGGGGTTCTGTGTGTTGTTCCTTGGACAAAGTGGGAGATTTTTAGGGGTGCAGGGTGGTTGTCCAATGGAGAGAGTGCAGGGTTGTCAGGCGGGATCATGGGAGGTGTTTAGTAGACAAGGTGGGGTTATCAATGGGGTCATGGGGAGGTATCCAGTGGACAATGTGGGTTATCCATGGGGTGTGTCTAGTGGACAATTCTTTCCGTGGGGGTGTAAAAAAATTAAAAAAAATAGTTAAAATTTTGGGGCAGTTGTGGAGAACCACCCCTAAAACTAAGTGTTAGAGAGCCCCTCATGGGTCGTTAAGACCTCACCAAAATGATAAGTGGATTTAGGGGTGGATATAACCATCCATAATTTATCTACATTATGGAATTTGTGTTTAACCCCCTCAAAATAAACCACCTCTAAATTCAATTCTATTATACTAGTGGCTCATCAAAACCGACCCTAATCGGATAGGGTAGTCACATTAGTGGTGGTTACCCAAAACCATAGCTAATGTGTATAGAATGGGTTATAACCCATTTTAAACTAAAAAATAACCCCCTCTAACTAGGTCATTTTTTAGTGTTTAATAGTTAAAAAATCTTGATAAGGTCTTGTGTAGTTATGAAAGTATGAGATCTATGCGCAACTAATTTGGGAATTTAATCACCAAGATGTCTAAGCATTTAATATAGCCAATAATCTTGACTACATGAGGCCCATTTGGAACCAAACCTAAAATATTAGTTGTAAACTGGACATTGTAGGTCTCAGATATCTCTTATCTCACCTTCGCTTGATTGAGATCTCGAAGGTAAGACATTATTTTATATGCATCCAAATCCTCATGTTTCTTCAAAATATCATTGGTCAATGATGGTATCATGAAACATTAAACATATGTAGCATTGTTCAAATTCTTCTAATAGATAGAAAACTCATCCTCACTATCCTTATTACTAGTAACATCAGTAATATGTTCTTCCAACACAAAAAATTTCCTTTTATGGGGTAGAATAATGCACAAGTTCCTTTTCCACTCATTGAAATTTATCCTGGGGACAAGGTTATCCTTCTCAAGTATGGATCCCAGTGATATGTTTTAAGTCATATTATTGTTGTTTCTAAAAACAATATGAGTATATATTTAGTACTTTATCTGATAAAATTTATACAAATAAATAAATATTATATCCATTAATCTCTCATGGTTTTATCTAAACACAATATCCATCACCATTGGATTCATAATATCTTGTTTCTTGGATATTCTAGTAGAAAGGGTCTATATTACCCTTATCATCACTCTAAATTTGGTTGGTCAATAAATTTTAATTTTTTTAGGTTGGAATTATAAATTCTAACAGTGTTAACTCATAGATACATGGTCTATTAAGTGGACCCCCAATCCTAAAATCCTCAAATTGGATTCCTTCAACCCTTGCCTCTCGGTTGCACCAAGTCCAGCTTAGGCAGTCAACACTTTATATGAAATAAGTTAATTCAACCTAAAACTGCATGTTAGAATTCCCCAATAATTTAATTCACCCCAACTTTATCTGGCCAAGCACTTTGAACAATGTTTTGATTTTAACTAAACTACTTGAAGTTTATACCAACTTAATATTTATAATTGAGATATTTTTATTTTATGAGTAAATTTCCAATTATTATCTTTATTATATGATTGTTAATATTAATTGTATTTACTAAGTGATTAACCTAGTCTTAGATAATATTTAAACATAATCCAATTTATTTTAGTTCTATCTTGAATGCTTCTAAATTTATTAATTCATATGATTGTGAAAAAAAATTAATAATGGAATAATCATGAAACTTGATAGAAATAAAATAATAAAGTGGAATAATCATCATATTTTACTAATGGTTAGTTTATTTAGAGGATGATAAACTAATATTTTGCCTAGGGGAAAAACCTAGAACCATTTATGGTTCATGTTGCAGTTTTCCACCTGTCCAACTATGTACCTCTCTTATATTGGTTTCCCATCGTCTCCAAACTTGAACCGCCTCCACTAGCTTGGGAGCTCCCTCCATTTCATATGATTTTACTAATATAAATGTGAGGGTAAGGGGATTACATAATAGATACCATGGGAATGCAGTACCTTACGTAATAAAAGGAGATATGGCATGCATTCCAATAATTTAATTTATTAAAAAATTAAAAGAAACCAATCACATACAACGGTATGGTCTAATCTCATGATTGTAAATATTCATGAAATATACTAAACATTTAATAAAAATTTATTCAATTATTAATCATTCTAATTTAAGATAAAGCATGCTCGAATCAAAAAAAAATCTTCTTTAATTCATCAATTCGTTTATCTTAATTCTCATCCAAATTTCATTGATATTATCATCCAGCATAATTTTAAATAAATTAAATAAGTTTATTTAAAATTAACTATGTAAATTAATGTGCCTTTGAGAGAACACTGTGAGTACCCATCTGAACTACCCAACATGTATTATACTTGTATAATATTTACTCTTTAGACATGTGGCATACATTAATTATTACATACATTTTTAATGTGTGTTATCAACTCAATGATTACATTGATTATAATATTTTTGTCACCTTATATGCTTCAATTCACATGGATTAATAACTGTAATACAAATCATACATGATATATAGATCTGAAAATTACACAAAAATTAATTAAACATTTATATATATATTAAAACCCATAACATAACATGTCTAATAAAATTAACGAACACATGCAAGATGATTTTAATAAGGTTTTCACAATATAATAAATTAATTTTAATTCATCATAACTGGGTTAAATTACACATTGTGTACATTGGACCTAAATGGTGTGTATGTTTTCTCACTATCTATCTATGGAACGAACCTAGGGACTTGGTGTGTAACCCTACTACAGGAAACGTTTGAGTGTAGTGTGTGTACATGGGATATACCTTGTGTGGATTCTGAGTTACATAGTCACCAGTCATGTTGGTCGTGTAAGAAGATACATGGCTCATCTATGACTAAAAGACTACACACCATGTATGAAAGTTAAAAAATGTGTACTCTGGCTGACTGTACACCAATATGGACAAGTAAACTTGTGGTGTATAATTAAATGCACAACATGTTATAAATACACATACCTTGAATTAATTCTGAATTAATTATCAATGAATTGAACACTATTACAAAGCACATAACTCTGGGTTACATGGCGTATACTCTTGTGTTATCTAACCATAATCCTCAGCACCTTGATATGATATCTTAAAATTTATTTCGCTCGAAAAATTAATTAATTTTATTATATTTATGAGAAACAAAGAGGAATAATCGAATCTAACAATTCAAATTAAATAAAAATTAAACTAGAATTGAAAACCAATTACTTATTCATAAATAAATCAATGATATTTAAATAATTATAAATAATTGGGAGACTGATCTGGTACCACTTGAAGGTTCTAGGAATAGGGGAAGTGTGTAATAGGTCATTCCCAACATTTTTTTGTCATGATCAATGATCAATCTATGATTTACATTACAATAAATTTCATGATCAACAAAATTTAATTAAATAATACGGAAAATGGATAAAATGCTGGAACCAGGGTGAAATATCATCACATATTATTTATAATTAAATTGAGTAAAATAAATATTTACCTTGTGAGAAATTATTTCATAATTGATAGATATGAAAATAGATCTATGTTGTACCATCATCTTGTTACAGGAATCAAGAGCAAAATCCCTCTAGCGGTGATCTACACATGTTCCACAAATCTCTCAATATATTCATAGGAATCTCTGGGTGCTAGCATGGAATATCCTATCACTTTCATCGTTCACCTTTGATCACTATGAGAATAACTTCCAAATCATTTTCATTAATCTTTATAGACTCGATAGTGGAAGATAGAGGAAGATCTCTCTCGGTTATTGGTAGCTTTCTTAGATAAGGGAGCTCCCTAGGGCTTCGAGAGGATTCTCTAGATTTGTTGTGCACAACTAAACAAATGAATTGGATCGCTCAAAAAATAATATAATTAGGTTTATATACCATAAGGTCAGAAAAATAATTTCAGAAGTTCCCTTTAATATTCATTTAATCTATGTGGAGCCCCATTTCTATAATAATATTATTATTATTATTTCTTGACATGTGCTAAACTAAAAAATTTAAATTAGATATTATTTATTAAAATAATATTCAATATATATTATTTCTCACCTAACCTATAAAATAGGTCCTCTATTACTCCAAAATATTTATCAGGCCTTGAATAATGAAAAGTTTTTTAATAAATAAATGTTTCTAAATTATTCTCCAATAAATAAATTTATATTATATTATATAAATAAAAAAGAAATATTAATTAAATATTCCACTCATGGAATATTCTCTCGAATAACAGCTGACAGAATATATGCGGTCAAAAAAATATGAATAATTATTAAATCACATGTGGGGATAATATTTATTCAACTTTTAAAATAATAAACAATAATAAATTATTTAACTAATATTATGGATACACATTGTGTGTGAACCTCTAGGCCTATTTTATAAGGACCCGACCTTAAAACATTACATAATATCGAATTCAATGAATAATTCACATTGAGGATCTTTTCAGGTTTATATTTTTAGAGAATTAGGACATTACTATTACATCTCAAAAGATTACAAAGTAGACACTTCTACTCAGTTTCCATTTTCTCACAAAATAAAAACTCTTGAAAAAAAGAGTCATGTCTAGTTCAATGTTTTAGACAGTATGACTTTTCCTTGATCCCATCCTTGACCCTATTCATCTTTAAGTCATGTGAAATACATTTCAAAACTTGGGATGAGCATAAAAAGCTCAATAAGGGTAATAAAACAAAGAATGAAAATATTAGTTCATCATTACATACATAACATAAGCTCTTTAACATACCTCATGAAATCATAAGACTTATGAATAACACATAGAAAAAATAGATCATAGAGGTTACTTGTGGAATCCATATCATACTTACATCATAGCTATCACAGCTACATAGGGAGTTACATTTGGAATACCCATCATAGTATATTACCTTAATCTCTTATGAGAAACATTCATGTTTACCTCTGTCACGTTACCTAATGAATTGGAGAGTTATCCCAGGCTCACCCTCTGTAGGTTTATCATGGAACAACCCATATACGTAAACAATTCCCAATAACCATAACATATTCATAACACATAAATTAAACATAAAGGAAAGATAACATTTCCACATTCTATTCACAATATATCATTTAAATATATTGACATAAAAAATCCATTATCAAAACCATATTCAATACCAAAATATATAAAAGAGTATATGGTATTTATTGTCCTTTTAAAAACATTTTGGCTTGTTAAGGAAGCTAAGGATCATATAATACTCATAGCGGCGGAAAATGTCATTGTCACTACTTACGTTAAAAAGAAACATTCTTTTTTTGTAGTTTAGGAAAACACCTCGTAGGAAAAGATTCCATTTTAATGAAATGAAGTCAAAGGTATTTATACACTATAAAAAATAAAGTTGAGAATAAAAAAAATATTCCTCAATGAAACGGGATTGATACGAAGTCCCTTACCTCGTGTCTGACTTGACTCGATCATTATTTAATCACCTGAATAATAAACTAAAATTAATTTCTACTTGCTTAAGAACCTTTTTCAAGTTTATTATTCCTTTTATATCACTTATTATCATGTCATAAACATTATGTAATCATTTAAGTTATTAATGGTTGTTTCGTTGATATTTGGTATTTGAGTAAAAATGATCGCCTTATAATTACAAGTAGACCATGTTGTCAACAATCCATTATCTCCAAAATGATATTAATGATTTAGATATCATATAAATTATATATATCCAGTATATATTTGTATTTATAATAGTAAATAATATTTTGTGATAAGAAATGAAATGCACCGTTCCTAGAGACGGTAATCCATACGTATGCACAAACGCTACTTCCATTTCTATTTCATATTTTAATTGAATTAAAACATAATGATACATAGGTATATTATAATTATAGTATAATATCATATATAATATCATTAACTCCATCCTTTATTCATCCTATATAATACATTAACGAGTCACATCACTTTGAGGGGGCGGTAGTCCGCACTTCCTAAAATTAAATTATCACGTCTACCCATTATGGAAACCATAAATGTATGCTATAAATGAAAAATATAGAAGCATAAAGAAAACATAATCATAATATATATCATATATAAATACAGTTCCATCATAATGTCCACCATGAGAGTCGGTAGGAGTTAATTGAACAATCATCATTTCGTGAGGCGTTAGTTTTCCATCCACAAAAACATTATGTTCTTTACCCATCAGATGGAGGTGTGTGTAAGTGTAGTTTGAATAATTCTCATAAAAACATCATAGTATATTAAGTATACTGTTGGTTTTATAAAATAAAGTAATAAAAATAGTTTAGGGGGTTGGATAAGTAAAATAAAACAAAATAACATAAGAGAAGACGTTACCTTTAAATCGGGTAACTCCGTATGGTTTGAACCAAAAGGTTTCTTGAAGTGATTTCTGCCTAAGTTAATGCTTCTAGGGTGAAGGGAGGGATATTGGGAGCTTATTGGAGTAGAGTTTTTATGAGAAAAAGGCTTTAGAAGTGTGAGGAATGAGTTAGAAGTGAGGGATTTTTATAAGGGAGAGGAGGGGCTCTTTAGGAAAGTTCGACACATTAATTTATTATAAACTCATATTCAGTTTCAAAAGGAAAAATAATCATTAAAAATTAATTTAAAATGACTAATGGTCAAAAAAAATCATCCAGTAATAATTGAACAGGTTTTGGATATTTTTTTAATAATTATAATCTAATTTATTTAAATCATTTATTAATGAGGTAAATATTACACCATTATTGTTTCAAAAATAATTTAATTTATTTGATGTACAATAATTATAAAAAAATACCATGAGGTAGGAAATATTTTTATCTTTACAAATAATATTTATAGTCTAAATGATAACTTACATAACCCCTTTAAAAAATTTATTTACTAAAAGATATTTGTTTGTGTCATTTTTGTCTTTACTTTAAATTAATTAATATAAAGTGTCATTATTACTCCCATGTGGCTCCTTGGGGTCCGAAATTCGACCCAAGGATTTCCATGGTCGGATATGTATCATCCAATAGGATTAGGACACATGTTAAGGTAATTTAATATTATTAAAATATTATATTTTACCCTAATTTACTATATTTACCCTTTAATCTTGGTAAAAAAATATTTACTGAAGTAAATATTTGAAATGTCTAAAAATAAAAGTTATCTATTTACCAAATTTGGATATTATTATTCCAAATATGGAATCCATTTTCCTAAATTCAAAACATATAAGTGGCAGAAATTAATTAAAAATTAATTCCTGCTGTCAAAACAAATAGCGTGTTTTTAAGAAATAATAACTATCAAGAGATTGACACTTGTTTATGTCCAATTTAAAAATTAAATTACTTCCAATGACTAAAATTAGATTAAATAGTAAAAATATATTCTAATTTCACTTTAAAACCAATTAAAAAGATAATCTAACCATGTAAATAAATTAGATAAAAAGGCAGATTTGAATTAAAATACTGTATTTTTTAATATTCATTAAAAAATGAATTTTATCATAAAAATACCAAAATTTTATCCAAAGAAAATTTCTATGTCCCAATTCTAAATAATAATTTTATTTTGTAAAATAGAACATATAAGAGTGAGAAAAACTATATTTAAAGAGGGTTCTCCATTAAAAGGTTGTAAATCGACCTTTTAAAGAAAATTATACCTAAAATTAGATTCATTCACATTTTAAGTCTCTAAAATTTATTGGATAATTGTAAAAACATTTAAAAAACATATATAGTCATATTTTAGTTAGTTATATTCATTCCTTCCAATACAACGGCTAGGAATTAACTACCATTTAAAATAATAATAATAGTTTATTAATAGTGTGCAATGTAAGATTTCAAAGAAACTCATTGTTGTGTATCGGGTACACCATCGAATATAGAATCCCCTTTAAAGTAAAATTAATATTTAATTCAAAAATATTAATAAAAATTCAAATTTATTATTATTTATTTACTTGGGATGTTACATATTCTCTCAGCGGCATTAGGTGAAGAAGCCTGAAGTCCAAAGTTAGCATCTAGCAACATGCTAGGAACTAATAGAGAAATAAGTTATTGTTATTGTGACATAATGCCTTATATAGATGCTTACTATATAATATAATCTCTTTTTCATGATACCTCTAATCAAGCAGGTTTCATGTCGGTGACATCAACCTGTATGCTTGATGTTTATTTCTTTAGATTTATGGCAATCAAACTTGCCTTAGAACACCATAAAAATAGATTTATTTAGGATAAATAATTTATATAAAAGGGCCTAAGATATAAATTTATGTTAAATAATATAAGGTAAAAATTATTTCTATCATTATTCATTAATGTGATATTACTTTTGATGGACCCATCATATCCTACCTCACTGCGAATATATGTCATCACGGTTTTCATCAATACATCAAAGTAAAAAAATTATAATAATCATTAACATTAATATTAAATTATAAGGATAAATACACACATCCTTATGTAGTAACATCCAAATACACATATACATGTGGATTTCTTACAGGCGGGTCTCATTCTCATAATATTATACACTAGATATTACAATGGGAATACACCATGATATGGGGAATCAAAGAATTATGAGTCTCCACACCCAATATCCTGAATCATTAATTTCATTAAAATGATTTCATCCATCCATATAACATATATATATATAAGAATAATATCATGTCACTTTTGGGTTCTCATAATTGCAGAGAACTATTATGACCTTTCAGTGCGATAACAACTCTTATGACATTATCACATAATATGTTCTATAGAAGAACAATCATGATGTGATAAGGAGTTAACTAATATTCAAAATTTTGAATATGGGTTATCATAAAGTACACATAAGTTGGTTTTAGGGCACCAAACCCAACACCTTATACTCATCTTTTACCAGGAAGGTTGTGGTGTGGTCTTTGGTCTTACATTGTAGTCTTATCTTATGTCAGCCTTTCTATCTCATGGTGTCGAGGGATGCATCATGGCCTTATAAATTCTAGACTACATAATTATAATCAAACACCCTATAAACCATCCATTTTTACAAAATTCTCTCCCAAACCCTAAGTACTTATAAGATATCTTCAAATGCATTTTAAGACCTTTTTATTTAATTTGAACCCCGCATTTTACAGATCTATCCATGGTGATTTAAGTTGAGTTCTCCCTATTTTCTCGTGATTTATTCTTTCATCATCATTTTTTCCTCCCATTATTTATTACAATGTTATATAGGTTGATATTATTTGTTCTTGTGGAGTTCTTTATATGTTTTTTGGTGTATTCATGGTGAGTCATCCTTGAAGGGATATAGATTACATGCAGGATAAGTGATTGGTATTAACATTATCATTTAATTCTCGATCAAGGAATTTTGAAATCCATGAGTTAGGGGGTCTATTACTTCTCCTTTTATTCTACAGGTAATTGAAATTAAATCATGCTTTGTCTCTTTGGATGATGGTGTAAATAACATTAATAAAGAATAAACTGAATTAATGAAGGAAAAAGTTTATGGTTGTAGTGATCACAAGTTTTCCCACCATGATAACTGTTTTCCTCTTTTTTGCAGATAATTTTTTATTTATGCTTATTATTTATTAGTAATGTTCGATATGATTTGGTTTATAATAATTAATTGGGATAAAATGGTTAAATAACATAAATTTGATAGTTTTTGGTTGGATAAAGAATTGAAGGGGCGGTATTTAATAAATTGTTCTAATAATTTATTTGAAATAAAATGATGTATAGTGCATGTTTAATTAAATCATGTTCTTCCATGTGTAAATGGAAACTAATAATTAACTTGTGTCTTGAATGATTTTTTTTTGATAATTATAAATACGCACATTAATATGAGGGTTATTCCTTAAATTTTACTAAAACTATAATTTATGATTGAAAGTGAATTTAAATAATTTATAGCTTTTAATAGATGATTATTTAGGTTTCTATATTTGTAACTTGTGATAAATTAATATTTTAATTCAAGAAAGAAAAAATTAAGCTATTTGATAATTTTAAATGTTTGGGGATGAGAGATCATGATTACATGTAAAGGATAAATGCTTTGTTTTTAGGGCCTAGATGTCCTATTGACTTTGTTTATTCCCTATTGCCTTATATGTTGTCACTAGATGTGGAACCTTTATATGTGATGTGGAGTGAGACTAGAATTATATGGGTTTAATAGATATGTTAAGGGTGGCCTAATTATGTGGTATTAGTTGAATCATGTGACGGAAGAATACATGCTAATATGAATGACTGTATTGGGGATGGCATTGGGGTTGATTGAATGGGTTGAAGCTAGGATTATATGTTGTTGCATAAAATGTTTGGATTATTTTTTTTCAATGTTCTACTTGTGGGATGGATTTTAGGGTTTTTTTCTTATATTCGTTTCCTCTCCCCTTGAGGTATCTGGTTGTGCTTGGTTGTGTATCTATTTTTTGGTAACTTAATATGTTTCCTAGAATACCTATAAATATGGAATAATTATAATAATGGTTAATATATTTATTAACCCTTGGGTTGGTTTTGTTGGAATGATAAAATGATGTTAGTTTTCAGAAATCATGGACTCTTTTGGATTCATCCTAGAGGGTGTCGACTTCAGTTTGAGTTTAATAAAATGTAAATGGAATAATGTTAATTAATGAATTAATTAATGTAATGAGGAATGTTTCAAAAAGATAAATTAATTTATGAAATTCATCTTAAAATTATTGTGTGATTATATGATATTTAGTTATTAGTGGTGACAGTCAGGTGTCCAAGATATGATAACTATAGTTGATCCTAATACTAGGTTAATGTCCATATTGTGGTTGTTATCTATATTATATAATATATGTTTTATGATTTCATACACTACCACACCCTTGTCGGTAGGGTGAATAACACCAAGTGGACATTGTTGGGGTTTTTACCCATCATCCAGGATAATGAGGAGTGGATGGCCGACTACCCATTCTAGACCCTCTCTCTTATCTTGGTAGTATTATCTACTAGTACGCACAGTGGTTACCTTTCCATATATGTGTGTGTCGAGGGCTGTAATGATTTTTGGTTATTCAACACACATGTATCTATTAATATATTATAACAAGGATTATTATAGGTGTCACTACTACAAGAAACACTTTTAACAGCGCTAGTAAAGGTACTTTATCAACGCTTAAAAAGTATTGACTACCGAAGTGAGGATAAAAGATGATCTTTATTAGCACAAAAAAATCTATCATAAATTCCCCCTTTAGCAGCACTTTTATTTAGCACTGACAAAGGCCCTCTTTATCTTCACTTTCATCTAGCACTTATATAGGGTTTGTTTATCAATACTTTTTTCTAGCAATGATAAAAATTGAAAAAATATATTTTTTATGTACTTTAGCTATTCTTGATACCCCCTTTCTTAGTGCTCTAACAACCCTACACCCACCCCCTTCTTCAGAGTGTGCAACCCCCCTTCTTTAGCACTATACAGCTACTCACACACCCCCATGATTGACTCGATTTGATACTGCAACCTCCATGTGCAAATTAAACCTCTTTACAAATTCCTTTACTTGTTTTATTGTGCATTATGATATAATTTATATTTATTTATATATAATTACATACATCTTTAATATTCATATATATATATATATAATTATTTTTAAATATATTTATAAAATAAATTTTTGTGTGATCTATATTTATATATAATTATCTTTAAATACATTTATAAAATATATGTTTGTTTGATATATATATATATATACTTAAATTTATTTAAATATATTATATATTAATATTTATTTACAAATATTAGAATGTAAATATAATTATATATTTCTTTATCAATACACACACATATATATATACAAACATTATTTATATATATATATATGTGTGTGTGTGTGTGTGTGAGAGTGTTCATATAGTCTAACTATAAATTCATTTATATACTATATTATAATGATATATTTATATGAAAATAAACTTATATATGATGTATACACAAAATATTTATAAACACACACACATACACACGTATTTACACACACAAGTACACATTTATATTTCTCACATATATAAAAAAATATTTACATATATATGTATTTATTTACATATATTAGAATATACACATGAATGTATATTTATTTGTTGACACACACATGTTTATATATAAAAATTAACTGTTTTGGTATATATATACATATTAATGCTATTTTATAAGGTAAATAAAACGTTAAATTATTTATTATATATTAAATTAATAATAAATATTTATTTTCATAGGGTTTTTATATTTAAAAATGCATTTCTATGTAAATATTTATTTATATAATTGATTTTTTATAAGTAAATTTAAGAAAATATATATATATAATTATAAATGATACTACATTATGAAAAATGATAGAACTTCAAAACCATAATATCAATATGAATAAAATCACTTGGAATAAATTCAATCTCTACCAAAAAAATATAATAAGGCCCCCTTAAATGAGGTTGAAGTTCCATAGAATGTTAAAAAATTGGGATACCCCAAATAAAAACTCAGTTTTGGAGGCCTTATATGCCTTTTTGAATCCAAAAAAATGTGGCCAAAGTTTTTCCTAATCATTATGAAATAGATCTCTTCGCATTCATATATTTGATATGTAGTAGAGCCCAAATGGACACCCGGATCAAAAGTTATGGTTTTTTGAAGTTAGTGACATATTTTAAACTTATCTTATATTGTTCATTAATTCATTTAATTTGTATGACATCTAATGTCCTTTAAATGACTATTACTTGATAATAATGACAAAATTATTAACTAATAATATTTTTTAATTATTTTAGAAGCCATTTTCACTAAATATCTTATATATTAAGTGTAAATGCTTCTTTAACCTTATATAAAACATATTTTAAAAAACTATATTATATTTATAACAATATAAATATATTTATATATTAATATATTATTTTTAATGAAATATAATTTTTTTCATAAAATATATCCTTTATCAGGGCTATAAAATATCACTCATAAAGGGGGGCCTTTATTAGTTCTAGTAAAAAAGAACAGATAAAGGTGCCCCCTTTATCAGGGATTTTTTACTATCACTTATAAAGGGCCACCTTTATTAGTGCTATTTTAGTAGAATATATAAACATCCCCCATTAATGAGTTCTTCTTTATTATCTCTAATAAAGGGCCCCTTTATCAGTTCTTTTTTTAGCACTAATAAAGGATACCTTTATGAGTGCTTTTTCTAGCACTGATAAAGCCTAGAACTAGATAAACCTAGATTTTTAGTATTGTATAATGTGTGTGGGATGTTATGGATTGAGTTAAATTACTCGATGTATGGGTTTCCATGGCTTGATGTGTAATACTTTGTGTATAATACATTCCATACAGGTTTTGGTGGATCTTAGAAACTACTCGATTACTATCTAGATGTGTGACATGGGATTATGTGATGCATGCAATGAATGTTATGATACTTTATCCCAAGTCTCTTTGGGATAGCTTATTTATAAAGAGATAGATAGATATGTGCATTTTTAGGGTAAATAAGAAAACTAATGGGGAAGTGGTACTGAGTTACCCATGTTTTATTAATATATTATAAGATCTTTTGTATGTTTTACTTGGTGAGAGGTAGAAATAGTGAGGGTGGGAATTTAGTATACCTATTTAGATTGTGATTTAGTTTAAATTTTTGTTCACTGAAACTTAGCATGTTTTCATTATCTTTTCATGAGAGGCCTTGAGGAGGATCATATTGAGTAAACCTTTTATGATCACACTAAATATATATATAAACTATTTTTAGGTCAAAATTAGCATGTTGGAGATAAGTATTTTTATTACTAGTTTGTAGTTGTTTAAATAATGTTTGAACATTTTTGTCAATTAAGAGTTTATATTTTGGTATATATAGTTCATTTTATGTTTTATTAGTTTCATATAACATTATATTCATGTACTTGGGATCTTTGTTTTACCTTTATCTTGAGTAGTAATTGTTCAGGTTTTTTCATATCTCTCTTTCCTCATTGTTCTCTTAGAGTGAAATGCCTTCAATTTGTATATATGATATAACCTCACTGCTTGTCTCAAACCCATGGCACATTGGAGGCAAGCTTAGAGAATTATTATCTCCATTCTATCATTGATGACCTAGGTGGGGTACCTCTGTGGGGGTAAGGGATCATGACTGTTTATATTTATTTATTTATTTATACTTATTAAGTGGATGTCATGGATTCTTATGTTTAATTCCATGTAGTAATTATTTCTCTTTATAAAATATTTTGGTGTTAATAAAACTATTACTATTATGTTAGTATTTACTAGTTTTTGGGTTTTCTTTTATTTTAAATGTGTATTTACCACTCTAGTGTTATCTCGATAGGAATTTAAAAGAGATATTAAAAATTGGATTTTTTTACTATCAAAATGTGGGTACTTTTTAAAAGCATGTTTTTTAAACACATTTTCTTATTTTAAAAATGTAATTTATATTCATAAATAAATGGGTGAACTATTTCTTTAAATGAAATTAATTTAAGTAATGGATGAGTATCATTTGTTTTAAAATCAAATTGTAACTTACTTTTATTATTTTATTTTAAACTATCTTGAAAAATATTTTCATTTAAAGGTTATGAATGGGGTTTATGGAGGTTACTTATTAGGTTTTTAACTCACACCTATGCATTTCAAGTTCAGTTCTTACATCATTGGGTTAAATCATTTGGTCTCAAAGTATCATCTCAGGGGACCTTTCTTTCATGCAGAGTTAGAGAGGTAGCTTTTGTTTTACTTTGAATAATATAATTATCTATTATCCATTATGCCTTTTTGATAAAATTTTTATATTTAACAACTTTTTCATTTTTCTTACCATTTTATATTTGAAATGGTTATGTCGTTTTTTGGGAAGTTTCGTGTTTATTTTTTTTATCAGGAAAAATCATTCCAAAGAGAGTTTATCTTGATGCTCGGTACTAGTTTTTATCAAATGGGGATTGAGTACACCCCAAGAGACACATCATGGGCCAACATCAGTCCAAGAATCAGGAGTATCCTAGTTTAGTTCCATAAAAATGGTATCAAAGATCAATTTTGTTTATGTTATTTAAGGATATGAGTTAAACATGAGATATAACTATCATATCTCAAGTGGTAGGTCCCGAGAAGGTTCATGATCACTAACATTCATGCTAAGACATGAGTTTACAAAGGATTTTGGGAATATATGATTCTATTATTGGGTTTTATTCATACATCTTTATATGTACAATTATTTGTTTAAAGAAAGTTTTAAGAGGAACCCATGAGATGCATAGATAAGTTACACAAGCTGAAAACCAAGTATATGGGACATGTATCTTAGTAAGGTTCAGTTTGGTTGTGATTTTCCTTTTTCAGTGTTCTCTTATTTTCTAATGATCTTGATGGATGACTTGATGGATATTGATGATTTTTATACAATTTTTAGTTATTTTTTACTTGGATTATTTTATATCTAGGAAAATTAATATAGATACCTTGAGGTATTATTTTTTTTTAATCATGTTGGGTCTCATTTTTCTATATTATGAACCTTGATGTTTCTTTTCAAATTTGAACTTCTAAAAAATTAAGTTTTGAAATTTTTTGTGATTTTGATATAAGAAAGGGTGACTTCTATAATATGTGTCGGTTTTAATATTTATTTATTCCATTTTTTAAATGTTTTCTAATCAAATAGTTTTTAAAATAGTGGATTTTAAGGGGAAGATTAAAATTTTGTAAATTTAGAGTTTAAATTGGTTTAGTGACACTGTTTTAGGAAGGAGAGGTATTTTAAATTGGTTTAAAAAGTTTTCACTAACTTAAGATAAACATTAAGTGGTTGTGTTTTATTACTTAAATGGGTTTTCACTTGAAACATTTATTATTAAATATTAATTGTTATTATTTTTTGGAATTAAAAAATTATAATTCTTGGTTTTGTAAGGAAAATACTAAATCTTGTAGTTTTGAAAAGTGTTTTTAGGGTTGTTCTCTGATTGGTTTGAAAGAGATTAAACTTTTTCATTTCAGCTAAAGTGATTTTAATTTTATGATTCTATACTTTTGGATTGTGTTGTAAATTTCTTATATGTAAAGGATGTTTTATATTTTAAATGGTATTTTACTTTCTGAGGATGGAAATTGTTTATGTAGGGTAAGTTGAAATGAACCACATCGTTATGGTTTGGTGAAAACATGGGAAATTTTTTTTGGTTTAAAATTAAAATACATTTTTTTAGGTTCTTTAAATTGATAATTTATAAAAGAAATTATGCCATGTTTGAATTTTTTCTAGGTTCTTAAAAATAAATAATGGTGATATCATTATTTTTGTAGAAAAAATGATGAAATATGATTTATTTATATTATATTTATATGTATAAGAGGTTTTAATAATTGTTATTAATTCCAAAACAATAATTATAATAGAATGATATTATTATTATTATTATGAGTAATATTATTATCATTATTTGAACATAATAAATGATTTTTTTGTTACTTGGTAGTATGATATTTGAATTATTATATATATTAAAACATTATATAAGAATTATTAATTATGATACTTGATTTAAAAGAAAAATATATGAATTTAAAAATAAATATAAAATGAGAGTGGTGCATTGGGTTGTTTTATAAGGAAGTAAATTGATAGGGGAGAGGGGTGTGAAGCTCATAAGGAGAAAAAAAGTAATGAAAATGTGGAAAAAGAGTTTAAAAAAACAAAAGAAATATATTTTAAAGAATTTAGGGAAGGGTTCCTTATAAAAAATATCAAGCACACATGGATACCCCCCCCCCCCCACATTTCTGACTCACACACACTCTATCTCTAATTTTATTCCAGGTTATTTTATTTGTATCTCCTTTGATATTGATCTGATTAGTGTTTCATTAGATGAGTAATATTTTATGGATGAGTAAAAGGTTAAACCTAAGTTTATTTTCATAAGAATCAATTTATTTTATTTAAATCTAATTAAATTCTCCTTTCATATTATATGTTTTGGTGTTTTTGGTTGTGGCTTATAGAGGAGATCCCAAAAGATGATGTGAATTTGTGTGTATATCATTTGAATCAAGTTATGCCTATAAATGGATTTTTCTTGGGTGTTTAAATATTTTGGGACTAATTGGTTTTTGGTTAGGGTGTATTATTTGGTAATTTCTTGTGTCTGGGATATGGGTTCTTGTCGAGGGGTTGACCGAACCCCCTTCACTTAAGTTTTGATATTCTTATAGAATCCGGTGAATTTGGAATATTTTATACCATTGTGAGTTTCTAGTTTTGGATATTTGGTTCATTAATTTGAGTGAATTTATAGTTATTATAGGTATTTAGGGGTCTTATAATGGTCATGTGAACTTGGAATTAATGTGTGGGTCATCATTTGAGATATGTGATACCATACATAATCATTTAAATTTAAAGACATTGATTTATTGTATATTTTTTAAACATTATTTCATTCCATTAAGAATTATATATAGATTATATGATTATCCATATCTGAATGTCTTGAAATCATTCATGGTATATGATGTGACTATGAAAACGATTTTAAATTTTTAAGTAATAAAATATTTTCCCCATGTAAACATAGTATTTTCTAAATTTCATAAGTGATTTTCCTAAGGGAATCTGATAATAAAATGGAGTTTGTTTATTATAAATATTATTATGTAAAGAAACTCTATTTGTTTTATAAATATTTTATAAAAAATTATGTTCTTGATTTTTATAATGTTTCTTTATGTTTTAATGATTTTTTGAGATTGTTTGTTTTTAATGGTTTCATATTTTGATTTTTAATCTCATTTGGTGATTTTCTTAAAGAGAGTGATATTTTCAATGGATTTTAGATAATTAGTTTGTTTTCCTGTTTTTAAGAAAAATATTTTACGATTTTGTTTCATAAAAAAATTATAAATGCCCAATTGGCATTTTGTAAAAATTGGGATTTATTTGAAATGGGATGAGTTGAGTTTTGGGAATTTTATTGATATATTAGGATATTTATTTTATGATTAATGGAATTAAACTTGGTTATTTTATCATATTATCCATGGGAACTTGTGTAAGGAATATGATGATTAAGTTCCTCGCCATTGGGTTACACCACACTACCTAAAAAATTTAGGATTTGGATGACCCGATTGTGGACCATGGTAGGGTGTCACCACACTGTTAAAACAAGGGAATGTACTATATAGAGGCTTCATACATGGTTTTGGTTCAATAGTAGTGTGTCTCTATACAACTAGGGAATGAAAATATACTTCTTAAAGGATTTAGACTTGATTTTGGTTCCATTCTATGGTGACTACATGCCATTAGTCCAAGGAGATATACTCCTTAAAGGCATCAAATTTTGTTATGGTTCAATATTAGGGTGTCACCATGATACTAGGAATTTTATATATCTCTCCCTAGTGCCTACACACATATGTGAATATGGACCATTTAGATAAAAATATATTATGAGGCTCCTAGGTTTCCCTAACATTAGATTCCTTAGTCGAACCCTATGTCTTTAATCTCTTTCAGTTTTATTATTTTATTATTTCTGATACCATTGTTGTTTATATTTTTTTCATTCCCTTCTAATGGTTTTTGATATCACAGTTATTTATATTTATTTATTTATTCTAGCTACTTTAGTGGATTCCATTTATACATAGGTTTATATCCATGTAGTGATCATTTCCCTTTGATATATGTTTTTATATTAGAAAAACTATTACTGTTTTTTTTTATTTACTAATTTTGATGTTTTCCTATATTTTCATTGTATAAATTACCACTTTTTCATTTTATTTAATATATTTTAAAATAATTATTAAATATATGTTTATTTTTTCATTTACTTTAATAATGTGGGTACATTTCTTATTCATGGTTTTTTAAAACAAGTTCTTTTATTTTAAGCATTTAATCTTTATTCATGAAAAATGGGTGAATTGTTTCCTTGAATATAACTTATTTAAGTAATTGTTGAGTGAGGTTTTTTTTAAAACAAATTGAATCTTGATTTTATAGTTCTATTTTAAAATATAATGAAAAGGATTTTATTTTAAAGGTTATACATGGGGTGTGTGGAGGTTATCTATTTGGATTTTATCTCATTCCTATACATTTGAGGATTAGTTCAGGTATTTTTGAGTAGTAGAAATTGGTCCTGGGGTGTCGGCTTGGGTGACTTGCCATGACATATAGAATTGGAATGGTATGTTTTTTTATTTTCAATACCTTAATTATCTATTATGTGTTATTCCTTGTTTTATTCAATTTATTTATTGAATTTTTTGTTTTTTTTTTGTAATCATTCAACATATGAATGGCCATGTTGGAATTTTGAGGGTAAGTATCATGTTTTTTTATCTACAAAAAATAATTACTAATAGATTTTATCTTGATTCCATACACTAGTTTCCATCATGTGGGGATCGAGAACACCCCTCAGTCCAGGTCATGGGTCTTCTAGGGAACCCAAATTGGGGTAGCCCCGTTAGGTTCATGAAAATTATCATAATATTAATACATTCATCAACATATTTATAATAATATTAATATAATTATTAATAAATTTAATATATTCAGTATAGTTTATTCATTTTTAATATTTTTCTAATTTATTAATTTTTAATATTAATTTTTTTTACTATAAATCGAGTTTGTAATTATTAATTTCTTATAATATTAATAAATTTAGTAATAATATTTATTATAATATTAATAAATTTAATAATAAAAGATTTACTATAATGTTTTTACATGCATTATAATAATAACACATTTATAAATAAATTTAGCATATTATTAATACATTTATCAAAATTTTAATATATTTATTAATGCATTTAATATAATTAATTTTGTTTATTAATTTTTAATTTTTTTTAAAAAATAATTTTTTAATTAAAAGTAATTTGATAATTTTTAATATTAAAAATTATATAATTAGAAATTTATTATAATTTTAAATTTAAATTTTTAATTAGCATTTATCAGTGCTAAATTTTTTCTTTATAAAATCCTCTTTATTAGTGCTTGTCAGTTATCATAGATAAGACATAGATTTATTAGTTATTTTCTAGAATTTCTAAAAGAATTATTTATTTCTGATTTTTTACTAACACGGATAAAACTCATTCCCCTATTTAAAAGGTACCCTAAAAGATCATATCACTCACTCGTGTCACTCAAACTCTCATATAATCTGAACCTTGGTGTCACCTCACTCAAATATTTTAGATAAATCGACTCTTAAACCAATACTATATTATTCAGTAATTTTTTTTAAGGATCTCTCAACCAATCTCACATTCATGATTTTTTTTATTCTTCCCATATTCTTGAACACTTCACACATCACATGTACAATAATGTCTAGTATTGTCCCATCGATCTAGTTAAATTAATTTTATTCTTATTTTTTTGTTCTTCCCTGTCTAATTATGTTAGTATATATGTCTATATAAAAAAAATTATGTATAAATGTATATTGGTTTTTTTTATGTGTGTTTGTGTATTTGAGAATTAAATAGTTTATGTTTTGGTAATTTTAATTAAAAAAAGGATTTTGAATTTTTATGGTAAAACAATTTCTAAAAATAAAAGGATTTCGAATTATTATTTATTCTTTTTTGTAATCTAGTTATTTTATGTATAACTTGACTTAATAAAATGGTTTTTATTATAAATTTTATAAATTTTAATATATTTAATTGTTTGTATATTTATTGATTAATTTATATTTTATTACCAATAATTTTCATATTGGGTTTATTTTCTTATTTTTGGATGGAATATAATGAGGTCGGGTATATGTAAATTCAAAAGTAACAAAATAAGTTGTATAAAAATACTAAATAGATTATTTCATTGGAAACCTAATTTTAAGAGGGTCTTTGATTCATTTTATGTATTAGTGTGTGTTTTTTTATAAATACATTTGATATATTTACGTTTTATGAGTTCATAATATAAAACCTTGTTTTCTTATTCTTAATTATGTTTAATTAGGAAGTAAATTATTATTATGTTCAAGTATTTTAAAATATACTATAATTTAAAAATTTAAGTGATTTAAATGTTTTTTAATAATTATTCAATGTTAAAAAATAGTTTTATAAATGTGTGTTTTTTCATCTATATGTTTAAATTTCATTCTTTTAAAATATTTTTTTAACATCTACTTTTCAGTAAAAATATGTTTTAAATTCCTTGATTAGATGAATTTAAACATGAAACTCAGTACTTAAAGGGGTAAATGTTACCTATTGTTTGAGTTATATTATTTCCTAATTTCTAAAATTAAGGTAAATTAGTTTTTATAAACATGATCTTTTTTGTATAATATGAATTAACTTATTGTAACACCCAATGATTTTATGGTATGTAACTTTTTAAATTTAAACTCTTTGATATCTTACAAACAATGAAATATTATTATGTTATCATTATAACCTAGTCATAAAATTGGTGGGAATGGATATTATTAACCAAATTATGAAATTTATATATTATATAAAATATTTTAAATTCATCCAAATGATTTTTATAACCATAATATAAGAATAAATCAAATTTTATGCATAGAAAGAAATATTTTTCTAAATGCAATATTACCAACTTTTAATGGTGTATTGATTTTAAAAATAAATTTTCACATTTTTATAAATTATATTGAAAATAATAGAAATTTTTTTTGAAATTTAAATTTCAAAATTACCATAGGGTGAAATTTTGGTATTCTTCTGAAAATATTTTTTTACAGTGAATAGTGAAAAATAACAATTTTTCTAAGACTGTAAATTTTGTTATTTAGTAGAATATTTATGAATTTCATTTGATATAAATGTAACATAAATATTATTTATCTATAAATAATCTAATATATTTCACCATTATACCTTACTTTAGTATAATTACATTTTTGAGCATAAAATACATGTTATAATAAAACTATTTTTTATTACATTTTGCATGATTAATTTTAAATAAAATTCTAAAAATTTTGTGTTTTGAATATTAAAAATTAGATATCATATTTATATTCATAAGATCAAAATTTATTAAATATTTCCCTTTTATTTTTAGACAATATGAATAGTAATCTTAGTAATTTTTATTACCACGGTAAAGGGTAAATTGGGTAATTTATGTTAAAAATAAAATGATAAGGATTATAAAATTATACTAAAATATTTCCAAATTTAGTTGAAATGTTTATATTGTAACCTCAATACCTAATTTTATAATTTTATAAATTTAATGGACACTTTTTCATGAGAATTAGTTATATATTATTTGATTTAAAGAAAATCACAAATGTCATATTCTTCATCTTTTATATCACTTATGTGTCCAAATAGGGAAACATGTAGGTTTTTAACAAATATAAGGGTAAAATTTTAACTTAATAAACTTATTTTCATTATATAAATTTATTTATAATTTTTTGGAACCATTTGGATGAAGTTATGATATCTATAATATTTTATTTAAGGAAAATACCAAAATACCACAATCATATTTTAATAACAATATTATTTTTACTATAATTTAATTAACAATATATCTTCAAATATATATATTATTTTTAAATAAAAAATATTTATCAACATCATGGTATTTTATTTTTTATTTTTAGTGAAAATATAATTACCTAAAATAATAATACAATGATGATGATGTAATTATTTTATTAATGTAACAATCAGACAAATGATATTAAAAATGTTAATATAAATATTATTTGAATTAATTAAGGTATGATGATACTTTTCCCTATTATTATGACATATTATGGCTTTGTTAAACGTTTTGGTTCAAAATTGTGTAGTTTTCATGATTTCCTTAAGGCCGATGTAATGAATAGTGACAAAATTGAAACTAATGATATTTTATCAAAATAATATTTTATTAAATTATTTAAAAAAATAAAAAATAAATATTTATTATTATTTATTCTAAAATATAATAATTTATTCATTTTTTTCCGAATTTATATTTTATAACTACAAATTTCCAAATTTTAATATTAAATAAATGGTTTCAATAATTATAATTAAAATAAGATAATTATGTTCAATCAAAGTGATAAGGTTAAAAATAATAAAAAAACATGTTTATATTTTATTTTCTAATGAGATTATAAAATTCTCTCATATAATTTTTTAACCCTTTTCCATTTGGTTATATTTGGATCGAAAATTAATTTAATATAATTTAATATTTTGAGGTTTTCCAAGGGTGCCCCCACCTCAATTATAAATGGGCACTTATTAATTTTTTTCATTTCACCTCCTTGAGCCTTCTATATCTAAAAAAAGATGCCCAATTAACCTCTTAACGTCCTTATACAAGTTTTATTGGTCCTAGTTCTCCAAAAAATTCATCTTAGAGCCATTAATAAGAGATCTAATGGAAGTCTTTCGAAGAAGAAGTAATCATTTTTACCAACTCATCCAAATTCATTTCATGTTATACTTCCAATTCATGTGTTATATCCCTTCTAAAATATTAAATCTAGTATCATATATATACAAATATTTTATTATTATTAAAAAACAATATTCTACCTTTAATTCATCTTAATAAAAATGAAATCACTACACATGTGTATGTACGGCTTAGCGTCTCCACATAGTAGTGTAATTTTTTTCTATGTTAAAAATTAAATAATGGTTATAAAAATTTATTTAATAATTAAGTAAGATATTTATAAAATTAATTTAATTCTAGATATGTTGTATCTATAACCTATGCAAGATAACTAGGACTTGCATGGGAAAACATGCATGAGAAAATGAAGTAGTTAACACCCGAAACAAGGGTAATAATGAAATATCATTAACAAAAAACATGGTAAAATGTTATAAGGGTAACATAAATGATATCATAAATATTATTATTATTATTTTATTAGTTAATAATATTTTTAAAACCACTATATAGTACATTCTACCATGTTTTAAGGAAGTCGAACTAGAGGTAAGGTTTTTCTCATCTCACTTTTATTTCTATAAGATATACTTTATTAACCACTTATTCCTTGTGTGTGGTGTATCTATACTTAAATTTAATAAATAATATCTTTAATACCTTCATCTACATGGTATTCAATGTTTCATTTGATAATAATTACTTTTATGGGGAATACGGTCCGACTGCTTTCAAAGTGGTAAGGGGATTTCTTTTAAAAACCCTATTTTCAAGTCACAAATCTTTTTATTAAAGAAATGTTTTTTTACATAAAGAATGAATTTATTTTACCACTTTCATGATTCCTTAACATATTGATTAGTCCTTTAAAATTTTACATGGTTATTTTCAAAGAAAGTTTTTTCTTTTAAAATTTTGGAACTTTTAAATTGAATTCAAAGTAAAGTAGTATTTATCTCAAGAATTTAAAAATAATTTTATTATAGTATTTTCATCTATGTCAAAACCCTATATGTAATATTATGATTAATTTAAGTTTATCTCTTGTGATACCATCAACTATATTTTATTGAATGGTTTATGATCATTTTTATAGGGGATGTACTATCTTGATATCATTCTCCATATTACTCTGAATAGTTTATGATTATGTTTATTGATTGGGGAAATTATTTACATTTCATATGACAGTTTCAATATAAATTTATATATTGATTATGTTTCATCCCTTTCAAACGAGGAATTCATTGGACTTATTAAGTGTCATGAGGGGCCCACTATATACCCTTGATGCATCGGTAGGTCTCATGCGAAAAACTAGTTTGGGTATTAATTGATGTCTTAGAATATTATATAAGGTTTATTGGCTGAAGCAATGATGGTATGTTTACTATGTCCCACATTATGAATTCCCTAATTATGAGATTTTTCATTTATAATCCACGTGATTATTCCATTAGTACAATAATTATGGTCATGTTTCATTTTCATGTGATTATATTATAGAATTATCAGATCAGATTTTATTCCAACTATATTATGCTCAAGATTATGTTTTAATGGAATGTTTTTTTATTTATTCACCTTGACTTATTGTTTATGTTTTTTATGATAGATTTTGATGTATTATTTCCCATATTGATCATCTTACCTCACCTCTTTCTTATGTTTTACTTTCCCTAGAATTCTATGAAGTTTATTATGACTGGTATGTAGGGTTAATCTAGGAGGATAATGGTGTTATAAAAGGATTCAATATGTTTTAATCTATTTTATTTTTCAATGTAAAATTCATGTATATGTCTAGTTTTCCAAAACTACTTATACTTTGGGATATGATTCCTTGTAATCATGGTAATGTAATAAAGTAAGGCAATGACTCTGAGCTACTTTGGTTGGGGTATTTACAATTGGTATTAGAGGAATTTTAGTGTAAACCTAGGTAATAAATTTAGAAAATCCTATATTAAGGAACATAACCCTGATATTGACTTTGAGGATAACTATAGAAGACCTTCCCAAAAAACCCATGTTTATGAGTTTAGATACACATAAATTTTTCAATTTGTTAATTGTTTCACTTGTTTTTGGATTATACATTATGTTTCATAATGATGTAATCTAATATAGTGTATATAATCATTTATAAATGGAACCTAAAAAATTAATTGGAACATCACCGATTCACATGATCCGAAGAGTAAGTTATATCAAATATTTTATGGTCTTATGCCAATATTTCAAAGGCAACAAGTCTCTGAAACATTCTCATAATATGAGGATATTGTATAATGAGATAACAAGACAAAGAAAGAAATATCCAATACTGATGGCTTCACAGGGAAGAAAAATAACAATATTACATCTAGGAAAAAGTTGGATTAAGGAAATAAGAGAAAGAAGTATTTTTCCACAAGTGATAATTGTAGAAATAAACACCATTGTCCTTACTTAAAAGGAATAGGATTTTGCTAAAAGTTTGGAGAGAAAGGCCTCCATGCTTGTGATTTAAAGGGTTATAAAATGGTTTTTGATCTAAAATTCTTTAACTATAAGGATATAAGACACTAAACAAATAAATTTCTCAAGTACCAAAGGAATATACCCCCAAAGACGATAATGGAACATAGTCAATCTTATACTACCACCTCAGGCTAACAGGAATAATTAATATGTATGTGTTTGTATTTAAGTATTATTTTATTTGAGTATTTTATTAATAAATATATTATTATAAGAATCCTGAGATATATAAGGACTGTACTATGGTACTTAATCTTTAAGGAATTGGATCATGTGATATAGAGCACATGTAACCAAGAGAAGTGATTTTGTTGTAAGTTGGTCTTTTGGAAAGAATGTGATTTTGTGAAGATTACCCTAAATATGTTATTTATGTTTATATAATAATAAATATATGTTTGTGGGATAGTATTGGTAACCATGAAGGTAGTTTGTGTTTTTATGGTTTATGTTCTGTTTTTAGGGATTACTATATGTTTGGATTTAGGGAATATATTCAAGAACCAATGATTTTGCTCTTGGAATCATGCATGTTTTAATAAAGGTTAAAAGGATATTAAGGTAATAGTATATTTTATATTTGAAAATAATAGCAACATTATTTGGGTAAATCTTATGTTAAGTTGATTTTGGAAAATTAGTGACCTTCCGTCTAAATTTTTTATCTTTAAATTTGAAAAAAAAAATGTATTTTGAATTAGTCTTAAGGTCAGTGCCTATGAAATGGATTAACTTGAACTTTGGATATTATTGTTAGAGTTTAAAGTATTATTTATAATATTAGAAAACCTATAGTAAACATTTTGGTTTTAATAAATATTTAGAGGAAGGAATGACATGAGGAATTTATGATTCATTAAAAGTGTTCATCGTGAACATTCATTTCCTAGTGTAAGGGATGAAGTGAAAATATATGGAATAACCACACAAAAAATCATATTATTCTTATGAAATGAAAATAAATCAATTAATTTTATATTCTAAAGTTCTTATCGGTATAGTAAAAGAATCCGTTAACTCTAGGAAAATGATTTTGGAAAAAATTGTTATCCATTTACTTTTCCTACTAGGAAATCTACAGTCTAGTAAACAATTAAAATTTTAATGTTTTGTAATGTTAGACTATATAATGACCATATTCTATATCACTCTCCTTTAGAACATTGTAGTAATATTTCTCTTTCATACTCACATTTTCATTAATGTTCTCTTATTTTGGAATCCTAGATCTGTGGTGACCTTTTCATTTCTCTTTAAATCTTTTTATGATGAAGTTTTATAAACACTTTTTATGACGTTGGATTTCTAAAAAATATATTTCAAGTATCAACCATTAATTTTTTAAGTGAAAATTTAAATTCAGAGGATTAAATTTATTGAATTATGGGTCAACGTAACACCCCAATATTTTATGGTATGTCTCTTTTCAAATTTAATCTCTTCGATATCTTACAAACAATGAAATATTATTATGTGATCATTATAACCTAATATTTAAATTAGTGGGATGAATATTATTATCCGAATTATAAAATTTATATATTATATCAAATATTTTTACATTCATCAAATGATTTTTATAGGCATAAGATAAGAATAAAACTAATTTTTAACAAAAAAGGCTATATTTTTTATAAAGGCAGTTTTACCATCTTTTAATGGGGTACTAGTTTTAAAACCAAAATATTACAATTTAATAAATTATATTGAACAAAATAAACTTCATTTTTAAAAATTTAATGTCAAAATTATTTTTGAGTGAAATTTTGGTATTTTTCTGGAAATATTTATTTTCTGGTGAATAGTGAAAATACTGATTTTTATAAAACTATCAATTTCGTTAAATTAGAAGTATATTTTTTATTTTAATTTCATATAAATGTAAATTAAATACACTTTATCTATAAATACTCTAATTTATTTGATCGTTATACCTTATTTTTTGTATAAGTACATTTTTTGGCTTAAAAATATGTTTTAAATAAAATTGTTCTTCTTTGTGTTTTTCGAGATTAATTTGAAATTAAATTATTCAACTTATGTGTTTTGAATATTTAAAAAATAATTTCTTATATAGATCCATAATATCCAAAATTAATAAATAATTCCATTTTATTTTTTTCTATTATGAATAGTAACCTTGGTCATTTTTGTTATCACGCTAAAGGGTAAATTGGGCAATTTCGGTTAGAAATAAAATGTTAAGGATAATAAAATTACACTAAAATATCCCAAAATATTATTGGATGATTTATATTCAACCTTAAATACCTAAAGTTCTGATTTGAGTAATTTAATGGACACTTTTTCCGGAGAAATACTTTTGTATTATTTAAGCTAAAGAAATCACAAATGTCACTCTCTTCATCTTATATATATCTTATGTGTACAGAGGGTGAAAAAGTTAAGTTAAGAAAGAATATAAGTTTCCATTTTGAAATTAATTAATTTATTTATATGATATAAATTTATTAATCATTTTTTTGAACAATTTGGATGAGGTTATCATATTTATAATATTTTATTTAAGGAAAATAAAAAAATGTCACATTCATATTTTAATAAATCTATTATTTTTACTATGATTTTATTTAGAATATACCTTTAAATATATATATTATTCTTGAATATAACATATTTATTTAAATTATGGTATTTTATTTTTATTTTTTAGTGAATAAATAATTACCTTAAATAATTATACAATTATGATGGAGTAATTATTTTATTAATGAAACTATCAAATAAATCATATTAAAAATATTTAAAGAAATATCATTTGAACTCATTATGGTTCAATAATAATTTTATGGATTATTATGAAATATTAGGGCTTTTTTAAATGTTTTTGTTTCAAAATTATATATTTTTATTGATTTCCTTAAGACCAAAGTAATGAATAGTGTCAAACTTGACACTAATGATATTTTATAAAAATAATATTTTATAAAATTATTTAAAAATAATTAAAAATAAAAAGTGATATTATTTGGTCTAAAATATAATTGTTTATTCATTTATGTATCAATTGAAATTTTATAAGAAAAAAATTACCAACTTTTAATATTAAATAAATGGTTTCAATAATTAAAATTGAAATAATATAAATAAGGTCAATCAAAGTAATAAGGTTAAAAAACATGTTTAATTTTATTGTATAATTATATTAAAACCTTATATCATTTATTATTCTAATCCTTTTCCATTTTTTGTATTTGGATAGAAAATGAATTTAATATAATTTAATATTTTGAGGTTTTCCAAGGGTGCCCCTCACCTCAATTATAAATGGGTACTCCTTCCTTAATTTTATTTCACTACCTTAGGACTTCTATCTCGACTAACCCCTACCCATTTATCCTCCTAACATCCTTATCCAATTTATAGAGGTCCTGGTTTTCCAAAAATACCATCTCTAGATCCCATAGGAATATATCTAAATGAGGTTCGCCGAAGAAGAGGTAATCATTTTTAACAACTCATTCAAATTCATTTCTTCTTCTACTTCCTCTTCATGTGTTTTTTCAATTAAAAAAATAATAAATCTAATGTCATATATTTATTAAGATGTTATTATGATTATGTACCAACCATATTCTACCTTGTATCCATCATATGAAAAATGCAAGCATTGCACGTGTATACGTACGGCTTACAATCTCCATGTAGCGGTGTAATTCATTTTCTATATTCAACATTAAATAATGGTTCTAAAAATATAATTAATCATTAAATATTATATTTATGACGTTAATATAATTCTTGAGATGTTTTATCTATACCCTTTTCAAGATAATCAAGACTTACATGAGAAAACATGCATAGAAAAATGAAGTTGTTAACACATAAAGCAGGGGTAATAACAAAATATCATTGAAAAAAAATTGGTACAATTTTATTAAGTGATAATAAATTATATAATAACAATTAATATGATTCTTTTATAAGTTAATAGTATGTTTAAAACCACTATTTAGGTGTTTTAGACAAATTTGAAGGAAGTCAACCCTTAGGTAAGGGTTTTCTCATCTCACTTTTATTTCTATGAGATGTGCCTTATTCACCACTTATTACTTATGTGTTGTGTTTGTATACTTCCCTTTGATATATAATATCACTAATCCCTTTATATTTATAGTATTCAAGGTTTAATTTTATAATCATTACTTTTATGGGGTATATGGTCTGACTATTTACAAAGTGCTAAGGGACATTCTATTTAAAAAAACCTCTTTTCAAGTTACAAATATTTTTAATAATAAAATGATTTTATTCCATATATATAATTAATGGGTTTTACCCCTTTCTTGGTACCTTAACATTATTAGTAATCCTTCACAAGTTTTCAAGTTTATTTTCAAATAAAATGTTTTCTTTTATAATTGCGCACATTTTTAAATGATTTCAATGTAAAGTGGTGTTTCTCTAAAGAATTTATCAATGATTTTATTAGAGTATTTTCATCTATTTCAACACCCTTTTTGGAATATTATAATTAATTAAGTTTGATCTCTTATGATACATCTAAAATATTTTTCTGAATACATTATTATTATTTTTATTAGGGATGTAATATCTCGATACCATTTTCCATCACTACTACAAATACGGGAATTAACAGCACTAAAAACAGGCTTTAACAGTGCTAAAAAAGCATTGTAAATCTCGGCGCTGATAAAGGGAGTACCCCTTTATCAGCACTAAACAAGCACTAACAAAGGTAGACTTTATCAGCGATAAAAGAGCGCTGATAAAACAACCCTTTATCGTCTCTAAACAAGGGCTGATAAATGAGTGTTTTATCAGCGCTTTTTTAGCGCTGATAAACTCATCTTTTATCAGTGCTTTTTTAGCGCTGATAAAGGTGCAGTTTATCAGTGCTTTTTTAGCACTGATAAAAGAACGATTTATCAGCGCTAAAAGAGCGCTGATAAATGCCCTCTCTGCTGCTACCATAAATCTGCAGCAGCACACCCGAACACCTGCAAAAAAATCAGCATCTCAATAAGCTAATTAAAGCAAGTATACCCATACAAAATTAACTCATAAATCATAAGCTAATGAGACCAAGTATACCCTTACAAAAAGTATACCCGTACACCATTAACACATAATTCATAAGTTAATTAAGTACATAAAGAATTCAATTCAGAATTGAGGGGGTTTGGGGGATGTTCAAGGGTTTGGGGTGGCTGTCCAAGGGGGTAGGGGGTGTCCGAGGGGCTTTCTAGGGGGGTGTACTGGTGTCCAAGGTGTCGGGGGCGGGGGTTTACAGGGGTGGGGGTGTCCAGGGGGTGGATTGGTGTCCAGGGGGTGGATTTGTGTCCAAGGATACAATACATCACTATTAGAGTGCACAATAAAAATAAAATGACCATTCATCCTAAATAATAGAGTAAATAGAATAATTAAACTAAACATACTATAATTAAATGAAATTTCAGATACAACTCAAATTTTCATTCTATACACATCAATTGGTCATCCACCAGGTCAAAAACACATACATGAATGAATAAAATAAATAAAACTAAAATAATATTAAAAAAATTTGATCTTTACAATATAACCATTCTCTAAAACTTATAATCCTACTCCAGTTCAATCCTAAGGCTCCACATGGGTGTGTTTTATCAATACATAAATATTTGGACTTTTCTCTATCCACTATGCATCATGTTCTCATCCTCAAAGAATTTATAAGGTTTGTACACACACTGAGGTGCACATAATTGGGGGCGGGATGAATCTCATTAATAAACCCCCAATATTAAACCTGCAATAGGCTATTGTAAGTGCATGATCAGGCAATATGCACAACCTAGTTGAGAAATAACTGGAATAAAACTAATAAAAAGGCATAATTGATCCTCAAATCCATGACCATGATTAAACCAAAATTAATTTTCCAAGTGCTGAACTTTTACCAAGCATGTCACAAGTATCGTGTAGACATTATAAAAATATAGTTTGACCAAGTCCTACCCCATCTACATCAAGACACATTGATTCTCAGGTATTAAAGCTTGATCAACCATACCTAGTTCATCCAATTTTAGGGTTTCTCTGAGTACATCATAGGAACCACACAAAACATATAATATATCATGGTCTCCCCACTCTATACATAATTATCATTGACCTCCAAAAGGTGAGTTTTATTTATACTCCATCATGGAAATCCACTTATGGGAGTTTTCTCATCCAGGGAATACCCTCAACAGTATCTCAGACCACCCATATGTGTTCTTCCAATTATGAGGCATAAGACATACAAGGATCTCATCCCTATACTATGGTTGTACCCTTATTTAGGGAATAATACTAAGAAGCATATATTCTTTACCATATGGGAGTATTATCATCCAAATAATAATACCTAGAAGCATATCAACCCCCCAATATGGGTGTATTCTCATTTGATGCATAATCTATATAATCATCTCAGCCCTCCCCTATGGGATTAGTTTCATTTAGTGAATATTCCTGATAAGAATCTCATCCCACTCTTATGGTTGTATTCTCATCTGTGGAATAATACCTATATACATCTCATCCCTCCCCTATGAGAGTATTCTCATTTAAGGAATAAGACCCATAAGCATATCCACCCCCCCATATGGGACTATTTTCATCCAGATATAAGCCCATAAGTATCATAGACCCAAACACATGATCACCCTAGTATACCAGGCCAACCATGACATGATATATATGAGTCCACTGATAGATCATATTCCATGACCCCCATTTAAATACCCTTTATAATATATCACATAAAGAATCACTCTAAAAAACATGACTCAAACACATATAAACCTATCCAAAAATCACTAATACTCCATGATAATTTCCATTAATTCATAAAAACTGATATCCATTACTATATAACAATATTATATATATATATATATATATATAAATTATTATGAGTGTTCATATGAAAAACCCACCCTGGCAACATGGATAGACTCTCAAGAGTGTGACCCATATGGTTACTACCCTAACAAGCTCAACACATTGACTCTGGTACCTAATAAATACCCATAATTGAATTTACCCATTCCCATGGATGCATTGTCACTAGGGACAACAAGTTATTATTGAACCTACTAGGGTCCCCTAAGTCATCATATAACAAGTCACCCCATTTGGGGTCCTTGATCTTAATAATAACCCTTGGGCCAACGTCAATATCTTGGTGGTAAAACATCCCACAACCCAATCTCTAATATATCCTATCCTCACAAGAAAAATATGGATATTATCATAAGGGAGATGACCTCAAGTCCATTTCCTTCATAATTTACTCTAAGATGAATTGAACACCCAACCTATCTACCTCCTCAAGTCACAACCTAGTCCGTTTTTCTTGGGGTTGTCCCAAGATGCTCCATTAGAGGAACTTGGAAATCCCATTCCATTTCCTCCAACCATTATTATGACCCTATTCTAGTTCTAATACCAAGTCTCACTCCTAGGATTCCATCATATTCAATTAATAGAGGAAAAAGGCTCTATTATAAATTGATTCCCTTGAATCACCTCTTAAAATTACTAAAAAAATACTTTAACGATTACACCATCATGATCTACATAGATAAATACGAAATATGGACTCCAATTTTTCAAAATTCTGAATCTAGGGTGAAAAATCACCCTGAATCCCCAAATGTGTAATAATGGAATAGTACAGTACATGTACCTTGAGTAAACGGTGTATACTCCAAAATATCCAGCCAATATATATACTTTAACAAAACATATGTACATTAACGTTCTATTCATGTAATATTACATGAACATGGAACAAAAATGGGGTCTGACTATGTATTAATATATGGACAGCACATATATGGTTCTTATAAAAGATCAAGTCAATCCGAATGCATTTGGTCGGATTTCTGTAGGTCAGTTGTTGTTTTCACTTAAAATCGTGTCCATTTTAAACAAAAGAGAGACCCTTTGAGTGTTACCGGCCACAAAGTGCCTTGGATTGAGGTGGGGATGACTCATACACGTCACCAATTACCCTTGGATCGTTCTTATAAAAGATCAAGGCAATCTGAATGTGTTTGGTCAGATTTCTGTAGGTCAGTTGTTGTTTTCACTTAAAATCGAGTCCATTTTAAACAAAAGAGAGACCCTTTTAGTGTTACCGGCCACACAGTGCCTCGGATTGAGGCGGGGATGACTCTTACCCATCACCAAGGACCCTTGGATCATTATTATAAAAGATTAAGTCAATCCTAATGCGTTTGGTCGGATTTTCGTAGGTCAGTTGTTGTTTTCACATAAAATCGTGTCCATTTTCAACAAAAGAGAGACCCTTTGAGTGGTATTGGTCACAAAATGCCTCTGATTGAGGCGTGGTTGACTCGTACACATCACCAAGGACCCTTGGATCATTCTTATAAAAGATTAAGGCAATCTGAATGCGTTTGGTCAGATTTCCAAAGGTCAGTTATTTTTTTCACTTAAAATCGTGTCCATTTTAAACAAAAGAGAGACCCTTTGAGTGTTACCGGCCACACCGGTCCTCGGATTGAGTCGGGGATGACTCTTGCACATCACCAAGGACCCTTGGATCTATTTTATAAAATATCAAGGAAATATGAATGTGTTTGGTCAGATTTTTGTAGGTCAGTTGTTGTTTTCATTTAAAATCATGTCCATTTTAAACAAAAGAGAGACCCTTTGAGTGTTACCGGCAACACTGTGCCTCGGATTAAGGTGAGTATGACTCTTATACGTCACCAAGGACCCTTGGATCATTATTATAAATGATCAAGGCAATCCTAAAGTGTTTGGTCGGATTTCCTTAGGTCAGTTGTTGTTTTCACTTAAAATAGTGTCCATTTTAAACAAAAGAGAGACCCTTGGAGTGTTACCGGCCACACAGTGCTTCGGATTGAGGCTCGGTTGACTTTTACACATCACCAAGGACCCTTGTATTGTTCTTATAAAATATAAATCCAATCTGAATGTGATTGGTCGGATTTCCGTAGGTCAGTTGTTGTTTTCATTTAAAATCATGTCCATTTTAAACAAAAGAGAGACCCTTTGAGTGATAGTGGGCACAGCGTGCCTCAAATTGAGGCGGGGATGACTCATACACGTCACCAAGGACCCTTGTATTGTTCTTATAAATGATTAAGGAAATCTGAATGCGTTTGGTAGGATTTTCGTAGGTCAGTTGTTGTTTTCACTTAAAATCGTGTCCATTTTAAACAAAAGAGAGACCCTTTGAGTGTTACCAGCCACAATGTGCCTCTGATTGAGGCATTGTTGACTCTTACACGTCACCAAAGACCCTTTTATCATTCTTATAAAATATCGAGGCAATCCAAATGCGTTTCGTCAGATTTTCGTAGGTCAGTTTTTGTTTTCACTTAAATTCGTGTCCATTTTAAACAAAAGAGAGACCCTTTGAGTGTTACCGGCCACACCGTGTCGCGGATTGAGGCAAGTATGACTATTACACATCACCAAGGACCCTTGTATTGTTATTATAAAAGATCAATGCAATCCAAATTTTTTTGGTCAGATTTCCGTAGGTCTGTTGTTGTTTTCACTTAAAATCGTGTCCATTTTAAACAAAAGAGAGACCCTTTGAGTGTTACCGGCTACACCGTGCCTCATATTGAGGCAGAGATGACTCTTACACGTCACCAAGGACCCTTGGATCATTATTATAAAAGATCAAGGCAATCTTAATGCGTTTGGTTGGATTTTCATAGGTCAGTTGTTGTTTTCACTTAAAATTGTGACCATTTTAAACAAAAGAGAGACCCTGTGAGTGATTGCGATCACAAAGTGACTCAGATAGAGGCGGAGATGACTCTTACACGTCGCCAAAGACCCTTTGATCGTTCTTATAAAATATCAATGCAATCCGAATGCTTTTGGTCAGATTTCTGTACGTCAGTTGTTGTTTTCACATAAAATCGTGTCCATTTTAAACAAAAGAGAGAACCTTTGAGTGTTACCAGCCACACAATGCCTCATATTGAGGCGCAGATGACTCTTACACGTCACCAAAGACCTTTTTATCATTCTTATAAAAGATCAAGGCAATCTGAATGCGTTTGGTCATATTTCCATAAGTCAGTTGTTCTTTTCACTTAAAATCGTGTCCATTTTAAAAAAAAGACCCTTTGAGTGGTAGCGGTCATACCGTGCCACTAATTGAGACGCGGTTGACTCTTAAACTTCACCAAGGACCCTTGGATCCTTCTTACAAAAGCTCAAGGCAATCCGAATGCGTTTGGTCTGATTTTTGTAGGTCAGTTGTTGTTTTCACATAAAATCGTGTCCATTTTAATAAAAAGATAGACCCTTTGAGTGAAAGCGGTCACACCGTGCCTCGTATTGAGGCGGGGATGACTCTTACACGTCACCAAGGACCCTTGGATCATTATTATAAAAGATCAAGGCAATCTGAATGCGTTTGGTCAGATTTCCGTAGGTCATTTGTTGTTTTCACTTAAAATTATGTCCATTTTAAACAAAAGAGAGACCTTTTGAGTGTTACCGGACACACAGTGCCTCTTATAGAGGTAGTGATGACTCTTACACGTCACCAAGGACCCTTTGATCATTCTTATAATATATCAAGGCAATTCAAATTTGTTTGGTCAGATTTCCATAGGTCAGTTGTTGTTTTAACTTAAAATCGTGTCCATTTTAAACAAAAGAGAGACCATTTGACTAATAACGGTCACATCGTGCCTCGGAATGAGGTAGGTATGACTCTTACACGTCCCCAAGGACCCTTTTATAATTCTTATAAAATATCAAGGCAATCTGAATGCGTTTGGCCAGATTTCTGTAGGTCAGTTGTTGTTTTCACTTAAAATCGTGTCCATTTTAAACAAAAGAGAGACCCTTTGAGTGTTACCGGCCACACAATGCCTCTGATTGAGGAAAGGATGACTCGTACACATTACCAAAGACCTTGGATCGTTCTTATAAAATATCAAGGCAATCCGAATGCATTTGGTCAGATTTACATAGGTCAGTTGTTGTTTTCACATAAAATTGTGTCCATTTTAAACAAAAGAGAGACCCTTTGTGTGATAGTGGTCACACCGTGCCTTGGATTGAGGTACGGTTGACTCGTACACGTCACCAAGGACCCTTGTATTGTTCTTATAAAATATCAAGGCAATCCGAATGTGTTTGGTCGGATTTCCTTAGGACAGTTGTTGTTTTAACTTAAAATGGTGTCCATTTTAAACAAAAGACAGACCCTTTGAGTGCTAGTAGGCACACCGTGCCTCAGAATGAAGAGGGGATCACTCGTACACGTCACCAAGGACCCTTGTATCGTTCTTATAAAATATTAAGGCAATCCTAATGTGTTTGGTCAGATTTCTATAGGTCAGTTGTTGTTTTCACTTAAAATCTCGTCCATTTTAAACAAAAGAGAGACCCTTTGAGTGATAGCGGTCACACCGTGCCTCGGATTGAGCCACAGTTGACTTGTACACATCACCAAGGAACCTTGGATTGTTCTTATAAAATATCAAGGAAATACGAATTCTTTTGGTCAGATTTTCATTTATTAGTTGTTGTTTTCAATTAAAATTGTGTCCATTTTAAACAAAAGAGAGACCCTTTGAGTGGTTCATCATTCTTGCATGTTGCTGGTGCATATCATCTGTTAAAATGGTAAAATTAATCATTGGAGAAATGATATTTTATTTAATAATAATTACAATTTTCCTACGAACATTTACATAAAATAATGTTTTATCTTTTGATTCCCTTAACCCCTCTAAAAATTGACCACCAATTGTACATGTCCCCAAGTCAGATCTTCATTGTATTTGTGTACAATCTGCCATCAGGTATGCGGCCCACTCATTTCTGAACACAACTATATCATCTTGTGAGTAAGAGGCTTTTCGGCAGTCAGAGTAATACCGCAAAATAAAAAAATAAATAATTAATAAATAACTTAAATGAACTAGTAGTTGTTTTTGAAAATACCTCTTTGGGGATGCTAGTTTGCTAATGAAAAACGATCTCTTTCATAAATTTAAAAACATAATAACCGCAATCATTATCATTTATTTGTTTTTAACACTGCAAAAAAAATTGATCATTAGGAGAATAACTAACTTGTGTTGAGATGTGTTTGGATAGTGAAATTTTATTATATATACCCTGATATTTGTCCAGACGTAGTACTTTCCCACCTCCCTATGCTTAGCCCCTGTCCTCATTCCTATTTTTAGACGATAATGATACACCGCCATATCATAACATAATCCACAGTAAAAGATAATATAAATTATATTAATTGATGTTTAGACCTAAAACGTAAGATGTAGTGTCTTACAGATTCACAAACTCTATCATGTGTGGTCGGTTTGATTGATATCCTTGCTTTGAATCCAAAAAATAAATCTTCGGAGTATCTATGTTCACCGCAATTAGCAACAAATGTTGCCTAAAACACAAAAAGGAATAAGTAATAAAAAAATTGAAAATATAATTGATATGCGTTAATCGTAGAGTATTACCCCTGCATGGTTGGTATTAGGAAAAGTCTGTCATCTATAATCTTTCATTCAAATGTTTTCAGCAAGTTGTTCACTATTTCATCCATTTTTTATGGCTCTATTTTTGTTAGGTGTGTTGATGTGATATGAGGACTAACCGGTCCAAATCTTGGCTCATGGGAAAAATCCTTCAACTGTTTTTCATAAATGCATCTGTCAACAATATAAAATTCATATAGTCATAATTTTCACATTAGATCAGCTTTTAGAAAATCAATTCATGGAAACATACCTCATATATACATTTACAACTGTGATTCCTAGCCAACCGTTTTCAAGGATTTCATTTACATTTTCAGCAGCAACAAAATCTTGAATTTCCTCTCCGTATATATTCTCTTTGAAAACCACTATATGACTATTACCATCTTTTAGCTTCGTATCCACATGATTCTTCAATGCTAGTAA
This sequence comes from Viscum album, assembly GCA_963277665.1. NCBI lineage: Eukaryota > Viridiplantae > Streptophyta > Magnoliopsida > Santalales > Viscaceae > Viscum > Viscum album. The sequence goes on from OY728119.1 coordinate 2,131,786,918, forward strand.
ATGTGGATAGAGAATAGGTGGTGTTATTGTGCTTTCAGTAGCTCCTTGGGATCGGTTGGTCGATCCTTTAGATGGTTTTGAGCCGACTTTTGTCACCCCCTTCCCTTTCTCCGTCTATAACAAAAATCATTGGTTCAGACCCTTTGTTCATTAATTGTTAAGGGTTTAGCATGAAAAGAAAAGGAAATAAATACCACTTTGTCCGCATGTACTCTTACAAGTTGTGACGTATATGCAATGAATGTCCCAATAGCCTTTTCAACCGTATGAATATCATCTTCATCAAGTGGAATAGGTAGCTCTGCATTTGTTTAAAGAGCTACAGTAATCGGTACTTTCAGATGTTCTTTCAGAAGTGGTCTATTATGCAGTGTGGTATATGGGATATTGAACATTGTATCCCTCGCTACAAGGTGATAGGTGGGTGTTGATAAGTATAAATCACAATCATTATCACCCTGTAGAAGATTAGTACATAAAAATTATCAGTGTTTGTCTGATTCATATTTCATGGGAACAATTATTAGAATATTGATTACCACAGCTAAGACAGTTCTTTGAGGTGAATGGATCACCTCAAAGCTAGTGGGGGTGGGGTGGGATGTTCATGTGATGGTTGTTCCTGAGTTGTGTCTTCCCTTTGCTTCCCACCCATAAAAGTTGCTAGCAACTCCCCCTGCCATTACATTCGTTCTTCAAGGGTTGCTATTTTTTCACTCATTTGTTCCAATTTTTCATCTGTATCATCCATTTTTTTCTTCTGCTCAAAATATACTCAGGGTGTCACCCCAAACCCTGCACCTCTGACACGACCTTATTTTTCTGGCTGCTTCAAAGCCGTCGATAATAGGTTTGTATCAGCTACAGGAGTAGCTGATTACTGTGACTGTCAGATATAGGAGAATAACTAATTATTTTTATGTAATAGAAATTTTAAAGAAATTTTTTTATCGTCGTGTCATACTTACACATATTTCCCACACTTTCTGTGTGCTTTCATCTACTAACTTCCATTCTTTGTTCACACGTGCCTCCTTCCATAGCACATGACGTGGGATGGAAGTGCATTTGGTTTTAGGCTCATCAATCTAAATATAAACATAGAAAGATAATTATGATGTTGTTTATTGGCACCTAAAAATATTACTGTTAATTTAAAATATGTACCATTTTTTTCTAATGAAGTGTACCCCATCCTTGGTTTACGATAGGGGTATTTTGGTTTTGATGCACATTCCTTATTTTCAGTACAGAGTTTCTGTTTCATAATTGAAATATTGAAAATAAAATTGATGAATACAGGTATCCTAAAACAATGTATTATCACCCACAATGTACCTGAAACTTCTCATCCCCATGATGGACAATAAATACATCCCATGCTTCTTGGGATATCCGGTGAGCGTAGACAATGTGTGGGTGTGGGTTTATTTTACCTTTAGAATCTTTCAGGTGGCATCTTGTTAAAATAGTGCAAAAACCTCGATGAATCTTTCCTGCAAGACTTAGTATATAATCCTTGTATGATTCAACTACTATAAATGTACTCTTCAAGAGATTGAGAAGAGTAAGTCATTGTTTCATTATTTTATTTACTAGTAAATTAAAGAAATAAATTCATAATGTTACCATAATTTCTTCCCAGATCACAGCCTTCATCCCGGACACAACATGGTTCCATGAATCTATGTAAATCGGCACGCATTGCCGAGTGAAAACTCCAATGTAGCTGCTAAACATAGCCTTGTTGGGATTCACATGTTGGCATCGTGCATTCCATCTGACTTCAAATTTGATGCCTTTGCTTTTCACCTTAAGAATTTTGGTAAACACCGTCAATCTATGACGCACCTATGTTTTCTACGACGCTGGTCCTTTATTCCTGACCATTTCATTGATATCAACATCATCTATATGTTCATCTAGAATGGTATCAACGGCATGTGATGATGGTTGTTGGACCTCAACACTAAGAGTAGTAGGAGCCGCAACAGCATGAGTAGCAGCAGGAGTAGTAGGAGCCGTAGCAGTAGGAGCAGCAGGATCTGCAGTAGGAGGAGCAGCAGGAGCAACAGGAGATGCAGCAGGAGCAACAGCAGCATTAGCATCTGCAGGAGCAGCAGGAGCAGTAGCAGGAGCAACAGCAGTAGCAGCATGAGCTGCAGGAGCAGCAGGAGCAGCAGCAGCCGCAACAGCTGCTTCTTGAGAGACTTGTTCTGCCTCAAGGTTAGGAGCACCAGAATGTGTAGAAGTCATTATCGGCAAAAGTTGTTGAACAGTTAATTCAGATTACATAAATTTAGTAATGATAAGATAATAACATGAGATAACAAGATCTATATTAGAAACAAAATATAACATGTTTACTGAACTTTCTTTCTTTTTTTCAAAGGTCAAAGGGATTTGACACCTCTATCGACTATCCAAATCCCTTCATTGTGGTCTTCTCTAACATACAAAACATTATCTGCATTGGGACCACTCTGAAATGATTGCGACGTACCACTAAAAGGATCGTCCTCAACTGAATTTTCATCAGAACCTTTAGTAGTTTTGGACGATAACAGAAAAATCGACCACTTTCGGTTTGCGGGACTTAGAACATAAAAAACTTGTACCGCTTGTGATGCCATTATAAACTGTTCATCTTTATACCCTTCTTTACTAAAATCAACTTTCAAAAATCCCTATTCACTTATTTTAACACCACTGTTGTTATCAATCCATTTGCATTGAAAAATCAGCAATTGGAATGTCATATAATCCAACTCCCATATTTGTTTGATAATGCCAAAGTACGACATATTTGCATAAATTGGATTTTTTTCCTTACTACCAGAAACATGCATCGCTTCAGCCACTAGTGTAACTCCAATATTTTTCATGGTACTATCTTCATCATGTTCATCTGTATAGAATGTATAACCATTAATTACATAACCACTATAAGATAATACATACACACTTAGTCCAGCGACTAGCCATCGAAGTCGTTCTGAAATTGAATTCGGATTTTCATCCAACTGCTTAAAAATATGGTCCTGAAACCATCCTATAAACTGGTGATTGTGTGTATCTGATAACCATTTTTCAGCCCTCAATGGATTCAACTGACTAAGAATTTCTTTGTGAGTTTCAATATATGGAGAAACCACCCAACTATTATGAAAAACATAAAGATGATCCTTCTCCCGATCTATAATACTGATTGTCACAACTTCTCTTCCAGAAATTCCCTCACTCTCAATGCGTCCAGTGTGACGAGATTTTGGGAGACCAATTCTTTCCACATAAGATAGTTATTTAGTACAAAATTCAATGGCTTCCTCAAAAATATATCGCTCCACTATACAACCCTCTGGCCGACTTCAATTTTTGACATACCCTTTCAAAATCTTTATATACCGTTCAACAGGATACATCCATCTATAGTGCACATGACCACAAACTTGAATCTCTCTCACCAAGTGAATCATCAAATGAACCATCATATCAAAGAATTTTGGCGGAATGAAAATTTCTAATTTACATAATATGATGACAATTTCTTTTTCCATAGCTGGCAATTTCCCCGGGTATAAAACTTTGCTACATATAGCTTTGAAAAAGAAACAAAGTTTGGTTAACGTATGAGGAACATTCTTGGGAAAAATGAAATGTAAAGCTATAGGAATTAGATCTTGCATCAAAACAAGGAAATCATGTGATTTCAAACCTTTTAACTTCAAATCATTCATTGACACAATGTTCTTGATATTTGATGAGTACTCCTATGGAACCTTTACATCATTGAAGAAGTTTCAAAACTAATATCTCTCTTCCCTAGAAAGAGTATAAGTAGCCGGAGGAAGAAACATTCGATTTTCGCCCTTCACGGGAGCCAACTCTTCTAGTATTCCCATGTCAACCATGTCCAACCTTGCCTTAATTCCATCTTTTGTTTTACCAGGGGAATTTAGCAACATTCTGATAACACTGTCACATACATTTTTTCCCACATGCATCACATCAAGAAAATTTCTGACGTACAAACAATTCCAGTATGGTAATTAAAAAAACTAATCTCTTTTTCCAACCGATTTTCATAAGGTTTTTCGAAAATGTTTTACCAAAAACAGTGTTCATATCTTTTAATTTCTCAAACAGCTGATCACCTGTTAGTGGAGTTGGTGTTGTGCATTTTTCTGAACTTCCATTGAATGATGTCGTCTAAGATCGGTACTTATGCTGACGAGGTAGAAATCTTTGATGTCCTGGAAACACAGAATTCAATTAATATTTCAACCTAATTGATTCTGTATCTTATTCACACATGGGACACCCTTGAGTTCCTTTAATGCTATAGCCTGAAAAATTTCCATAAGCAGGGAAATCATTTATTATCCCATACAACATCGCTCTCAATGTGAAGTATTCACTTTTATAAGCATCATACAAAATTACACCTGAGTCCCACAATAACTTCAAATCCTCGATCAAAGGAGCCAGATAAACATCAATATTGTTACCTGGTTTTTTTGGTCCTGGTATAAGCATAGATAACATGATGAATTTCCGCTTTATGCATAACCAAGGTGGTAAGTTATAATTTACCAACATAACAGGCCATGTACTATGAGTGATGGTTTGAAAACCAAAAGGATTCACTCCATCGGTAGATAACACAAGACTAAGGTTTCTCATCTCTTTTCCAAATTCAGGATACTCATGATCAATTTTCTTCCATTGAGGAGAGTCGACCGGATGATGTATTGACCCATCTTTATTTCTTTTATCTGCATGCCACGAAAATTTTCTTGCAGTTTCTTCACTTCCATATAGACGCATAAACCTTGGAATGATTGGAAAGTACCATACGAATTTCATAGGATTGGATTTATCTTTCTTGTATCGAGAAGCACCACACTTTGGGCATTCTGTAAGTGATTTTCTCTCCTTGAGAAACAATATACAGTATTTCGGGCAGGCATGTATTCTTTTAGAAATCATTCCCATCGAGATTGAAATTCGTCTAGCATCATATGTCCTGCACGGGAGCTCATTATCTTCTGGGAGCATGTCATTAAAGAGAGCAAGTAGTTCTGTAAAACTTACATCACTCCATCTATTTCTTACTTTCAATTTATAAAACTTCAGTACAGCTGAAAATGTTGTATACTTAGTGCAATCAGCATACAATGGCGTCTTTTCACAACTCTTTAACTTCTCAAACAATTTTGGGCAATCATGGAGTTCATCTTGAATTTTCTTTGTCATTTCCTCAATGCGATCTTCATAATCATTGACATCTGTAATCACATCCTCCATACGGTCTTCTTCATTATCCATATTTGTATTCATATCTGAAGATCCATAAAACGATGTTTTATCCCAGCCAGTAGCTACATTCACTTTTTCTCCGTGTTTATTCCAACATTTATAACTCTGATCTATTCAGTGACATATCAAATGTTCTTCCAACTCCTCTGGAGTAAGTAGTCTAGAATAACAACAACGTAAACACGGACAAAGGATTTGAGAAGGATCCTTTGTGTGATCCTTTGCAAACATTATGAACTCTTTCACTCCATTCTCGTACTCTATTGTTAAATGATTACCATCCATCCAATATTTATTCATCTTCATCCAATTTGAATCTCAAATATTAGTATTTATTGTTCAAGTACACAAAACAAGACTTTCAAATACAGTAGAAGAGAACCACTTCCTTATAAGGAGATCAAGTAGTCTAACCTATAATCAAGATTCATAAAAAAGAATATTAGATTCACTAAAAAGATGATGATTTATCACTCTATAATAAGGATATAAGAGTAGATAGAGGATTTACAATCGATGAGAGATCCCCTTATGAGAGAGAAACCAAACGCATCCACTGGAGCTTCTATATGAGAAGAAGGGATTTTGGAGGAGTTAAAATGACTCTTGTAATCCTTAAAGAATCAAGATTTCAACTAAGAGTTGTGTAGGAGAAAAAAAATATAAAATGGGGCTCATGGAATTTAAGACTATAAAAAAAGATACCACGTTGCAACCTCCCATGGACACGGTAGAGAAAGGATTTAGACAACCATACTATGGTGTAGACTTCTTGTCATGAACTAGGCTGGGTTTCCATCCCACTTGACACCTGACCCAACTCGTGGGAAGATCCAAAGGAAATTACCAATCCCCATGGGTTGTAACTAGTGCCTAGGCATTGAGTAACACCTTTGGGAATGTTTTTTTCATTTAAAACCCCAGAAATATTACATAATAATCAAACACCATATCATAACCAAATTTCAAAATATAATAGACAAAAAGATAACACTGTAATAGGGGATAAGCATTTAACAATTTCAACCAAAACCAAAATAACAAAAAAAGGTAAGGGAACCAACAATACAACCAAGCCTCCATGAAACATGAGGGTCAACATCCCCATTCCACAACCAATAACAGTCACCAATAGGGGAACTACTAGCACATATATGCACCATCACCACCAAGGTAACCTTGCCTTTAACTGGGTAAAACAAAATAAGGTCTACATAAACCTGAGGGTGTATATAAGGTGTGAGCCAACACACCTAGTTGGACACAACAAAAATAGATTCCATGTAATGACATTATGATAAACATTAACATGTTATTTTTTAAGAAAAAGGAAGATACAATTTAAATAAAACATTATTTGAAATAAAAGAGATAGTAAATGTGACAAGATAATGGTAATAATAGTATGAGAACTATAGAAAATCTCTAAGGTATTAGGGTTACTAGGGTCCTAGGATCCTCGTACTCTTGGTGATCACATCTCTTAGACATGAAGGTCCTATTTTAGCCTCCAATCCCTAGCACATGAATGTTTAGTTAGTGTTGTTATGTATATCCTTATTAAGAAGACCAATCATTGGCCTAACTAATTCACCTAATATACTAGACCTAGTCTACCCACCTAGATAACTAGGATTACATTATGCTCAATTCCACCCCCTATATCAAAATTATATCTATTTTATACAATCACACTTCCAATAATAGAAACACACATGAAAAACAACCATTTACAATAGTTAAGTCATTATCAAACCCTTACGCACAACAAAAAAATTGGAAAACATGTTTCCAACAACCCAGACAATTTATAAAACCATTTTAGAACCAAATAAATCATATTAAACACCTAAAACAATATCAAATAATGGAACAACCTACCAATTTCTTGATATATTCACAATATTGGAATGAAACCACCAACTGAACTAAGGAAAGGCCCTAAGGATGCAATTAAACACCATAACCATAAAGATTTAACCCAAATAAATGATTCAACCAACAACAAGAAGAATATTAAAAAAATATTTGGAAAGCATGCCTTAAAGGGAGGTCCGGGCGTTGCGGGCAGCGGAGGTTCGGTAATCCGAAGGGGAAGTTGTGGGTGGCGGTGGTCCGGCAATGTGAACCGAGGGCGGCGGAGGTCCGGCAATAAGAATTCGGGCATTACAGGCGGCGGAGTTCTGGCAAGCCGAAGCGGTGTTGAGGGCGGTGGAGGACCGGCAAAGAGAAGTGAGGGCGGCGGAGGTCCAGCAACGAGAACTCAGTGGGCGGCAGAGGGGAGTCGCAGGGTTCTAGTACCGCAAGAGTTTTAGGTCGTGATAAAAAGAGGGCATTGTGCGACCGACTTTATAAAAAAATGGACTGAGGTTTTATCAGCGCTAAAAAAGTGCTCATAAAGACTACCTTTATCGGCGCTAACACTTTAGTACTGATAAAGGTAACCTTTATCAGCGCGTTTTTAGCGCTGATAATGGTACTCGTTATCAGCACTAAAAAAGCACTGATAAATCAGTCATGTATCAGTGCTAAAATTTTAGCACTGATACAGAGAGTCTTTATCAGCACTTTTCTAGCACTGATAAAGGGTTTTTTTTAGCCCTTAAATTTTAGCGCTGATACAGGGTAACCTTTATCAGTAGTTTTTCTTAGCACTAATATAAGGGGGCGCTTCCCTTTCCCACTTTTGTAGTAGTGCATATTACTCAAGATAGTTTAAGATTATGTTTATTAATTTGAGAAATTATTTACATTTAATATACAAGTTTAAATATGAATGTATATATTGATTATGTTTTACCCCTTTCATATGAGGAATGAGTTGGACATATTAAGTATTGGGTGGGGTCCACTATAGGCCCTCGATGCATCGGTCGGTCTCATGAGACAATCTAGTTTTGGTATTAGCTGATGTCTTACCAGATTATGTATGGTGGCTTGGAAAAGGCCCTGATGGTATGTTTATGATGTCCCTCATTATACATGGCCTGGTTATGAGATTAGTTATTGATAATCCATTGGATTATTCGACTACTATAATATCCATGGTTAAGTTTCATTCTCATGTGATTATTTATATGGAAATATTGGATTAGATGTTATTCCTACCATATTATGCTCAATATTATGTTTTAATGGCATGTGTTTTTAGTTATTCACCATGCCTTTTTTATGTTTATTTATGATAACTTCCACTATATTCTTTCCCTTACTGAGCATCTGATCTCAACCATTTCTTATGTTTTATTTTCCACAAGATTCTATGATGTTTATCATAACTGATATACAGGGTTAATCTTTGAGATGTTCTTAAAGGATTCATTATGTTTTATTTTATTTTTTATTTTTCAATGAAAAATTCTTGTATGTATCTATTTTTCCAAAAATAATAAACTATTTGTTCCTTCGATATGTGATTCCTTCTAATAATTTTAATGTAGTAAAGTGAGGCACTGAATTCAAGCTATTGGATTGGGGTCTTTACACTTAAGATTTTATTTCATGTTGGTTAATGTTTGGATTGGTTGGTTTTGATGAAAATAAGGAGTTATTTCAACTATATTACCTTAATTTTATATATGTTTTTGGAAAAAAATAGCTTTATATTATTTAAAACCCATTTTTATGATCATTTATTATATAGTAACTTATATGGTTTGGAATCCATTTATTTTAAAAGGGTTAATATTGAACTTCCAAGAGAACTTATACAATGAAATTATGTAATTTAAATACAACCGAAGAAACATTTTAAGTGATTGACCTTCATACATACCACGATACACTATAATGAAATCAAACTATAATTTTTTAAACATATTATAAAAGATAGGATTTATATATTTATACACAAATATGTTTACACAAAAACATATACATAATTATATATTGACACATAAATATTTATTTTTTTTACATATCAATATATATATACATTATATGCATACCTTCTGTGTATTTATTTATTTACTATAAAATATGAATTTTTTTTAACTAAATATGATGAATATGAATAAAAATGGAAGGTTTATCATCGTATGAAAAAATATTATAAGGATGGTATTGAACATTTCATCAAGTTTTCAACATATAATGCATATGACCCTTCTCAAATCATGTTAATGTGTTTAAATTATTTTTATTTAAAATTAATTTGTCCAAAGGAATTGGAATAATACTTCATTTATCACGGAATAGAGAAACATTATAAATGTTGGTCTAAACAAATAGAAGAACTGAATGTGGCTAGTGATGAGTCAAACATTGTAGTTTATGGATCATCTATTATGATTTTAAGTGTAAATGATAATGGAGATCATATTAAGGAAATGAAAATGTCAGTTTAAGATGAACTTTTTAGTTATAAAAATTCATTTGACAAGCTAAATAGCTATGAAAATACTTCATTATATATTGGTTATACTACATACAAAAAATTTCCATCCATTATCAGGATATATAATTTTAAAGCTGGAACTAGATTGAGTGACACCACCTTTATAGAACTACTTCACCTCTTAAATGTTATTCTATCAAGGGATAATGAGACTCCTTGTAAAATTGATGTAGATAAATGAATTTTATTTTAAAAGGGTGTGATATCTGGATGAATACATGCCTGTAAAAATGAATTTATATTATTTATCAAGGACCATAAACCACATAGAAATTTACCTAAGTGTGGTGTGACTCGATATAGGAAATATGAACCATGTACTTAAAAAAAATTATGTTTCTTTCCAATAATTATAATGTTTAAAAACCTATATGGATGTGAGGAAACTTCCTAGAAATTGATATGGAATGCAGATACAATAATTCAATATAGGAAACAAAATCACCATGAAAACTACCCTGGGTGAAAAAAACTGATCATGAGTATCCTGAATTTAGAAGGGAGTTGATAAGACACTATATTATGATATCTATAGATAGATTAAATCCTTTTGATTTATAAATTAACACTCATAGTACATGTCCAATTATGTTTTTATATTATAAAATTATATTGTGGTTACAAATGAAGCATAAATACATTACATTATATCTACTTATATCAGGGCCAAAAAACCAGGAAATGATATTGAAGTTTAATTGGATTTATTCATCGAATATCTGAAATAGATGCGAGTATCAAGTGTTATATTTAATGATTCTTATAGAAATGATTATTTCATGTTAATATCCATGGTTTATAGGATGATAAATTACTTTCATACTTATGAAAACGTTTTAGGATACAACATTAAATAAATGATAGGTTGTATCCTTTTTATGAATGTACACACACATCTAGGTTGAAACATTCATTGAAGACTGTGTTTTTTTTACATTATAAATTTTTACACAAATGAAATATATATAAATTATAGAAAACATCATTTTATAGGAATTTTGAAGAAGGTACAACACCATATCCATTAACATGTGATCAATAGTTTGAGAAAGTAAAGTATATTTCCACCATTTTGGTAAACCATTTTCATGAAGCCTTATTAAAATGGGTTTGAAAAGGATGTCATTTTTTCTCCAATTTTCATATTGGAATATTAGTAATTCATAAATTTTCTTGATTTCAAGCATGATGAATAAAAATATATGTGATACTGTCATTATCGTCTTACTAAATGAACCCAACAAAACAAAATATGGCATTAATTCTAGGTTAGACATAATGCTAGGTTAGACATGGTTTACATGGGGATAAAGGAAGAGTTAGTGTTAGTAAAGGTGGAAAGGAATAATTTTCTTCCTCTACTGGCTTACACTCTTCTAGAAAAGAGATATTTCAGTTTTTTAACTTCCTAAATGGTGTAAATATTCTATAGGGTTATTCCTAAAATATCAATAATATCATTTTGATGACTGATTTGAATTTAAAGAGCATAAAATCACATGAAAGACATGTTTATATACAAGATATAATTCATATTTCTTTACATTGCATTATTCCTAAAAATGACAGACACAAATTCACCATTCTTTTATTCTTTTTCAAAGCTACATGAAAAAAAATTATAAACTTGGTGAAGTTACGACTATGGAAAAGAAGAAATTGATATCATATTAAGTGAATTTGATATGTTCTTCCCACTATCATTATTTTATATACTAGTACACTTAGTCATAGAGATCTGAATATGTGTCCCTTTAAATTACATATTGATGTTACTCCATTGGATGTTATCGGAATATTTTAATAGGGTGCATCAAAAATAAAATCTAACTATATGTTTGTATTATAGAGTGATGTATTATTGAGGAATCCACTGAATTCGATACCAATTACCTATTTGATGTGGATAGAATAGGACTCCAAAAATTAAATCACATCATGATCTTTATGGGTAAATGAATTCTTAAAAGAGATATTGTAATAATTACTATTAAAAATTAAGAGTGGGATCATATTTATTTTATACATAATAGTATAGAGGTTTCACTATATGTCAAAACCCAAAAAGTAATTATTTGGAATTTAAAACCATCTATGGATGAAATATGGATATTAAATACACATAATTATTTTTTTATAATATTTCTTCTAGACTATTTTTTAAGGAGTTATCTATAAATCTAAATTCAATTTTAGATTGAAATTGATGGCTAGACAAAGGAACAGGTGTACATGTATTATATTATAATGGTTATATAATTAAAAGCTATGTATTCTGTATATATTAATGGGATAAACATAGTATGATGAAAAATATTAGAGTTACTCTTATGCCCTAAGAAATGCATGTATATGGTACCAAGGATAGAAATCTAATTTTTGTGAATATTTCATATTTTGGAATCATTGAAAAAATATGGGAATTTGATTATATAACATTCTAAGTGATTATTTTTAAATAAAAATGCGTTAATAACATTATTCTAGTTAAAATGGACGAATTGGGATTCATAAAAGTGAATTTAAATAAGGGTGTATCGATGAACCATTCATAATGGAATCATGTGTAGTACATGTAAAGTTTTAGATATTTTATTTCAAATATGAAATCCTAATTTCCTCTCTTATCCTTTTATTTTTTTAACTAGATCCATGATTTGGTGAAGTCTTGATAGATTGAAGTTTCTAATGGAGGTTTAAAAGGGATTTTTGGTGTTTTTTTATTCAAACCAAGAAAAACCATAGCCTAGTGAAATTTTTTGTGGCCCAAGTGCGTGCCTTAGTGAAAATAGGAAAGGGGGAATAGAATTTCCAAGTCATATCCAATACATGGTGTATGAGAGGTCCTGTTTTCTGCCACATACTGGTCACATGCCCATTTTTTAGGTCATGGGGAGTGGTAAAAAGACTTTATTCTCAGTGAAATTGTGGAGTGAATCTATTTTGGGTTGTGTGTTAAATGAAACCATGGTCAATTCTAGTTAATGGTTTAGGGCATGGTAATGGTCATGATTAATTTTTAAATGAAAAAACTTCCTCCTATCTTAATGAATCGTTAATTTTTTAAAGGGTAAAATGTGTGGGAAATTAATGGATGTATTAAATTTATTTTAAATAGATTTTCTTCCCTCACTTAATTGATCAGTTCATCCCCCTTGATGGTTCCTTAATGTTTTGATGAATTTTTTGATTCATGGAATAACATGGTCTGGACCTTGTGTGATCTTTATCCATACTTTATTTCCTTCTTTTTTCTCTATCCAACCTTCCCTTTGATAAATCTAAGGCCTCAATTCATAGCACATTTTTAGAGCTTCCAGTTTGGGTTGATTCAGTGGAGATATTTGGTGAGACTTCCTTGGTTTAGATGAATTTATTTTTACCTTATCAAATGATCTTGGGATGTGGTTTTCCTTATTTATTTGGATTTTTAGGATCCTCGACTCTATTCACTTGTTTTTATTAATGAGAAATAACGTTTTTATTCTTCAACTAGACTCAAATATTTTTATTTATGTTAATTAATCATCAGGTAATTTTGGTTCTACCCATGTATTGTTTTATTATCAAACATACTCAATAACCCTTTTTATGTTGGTTTAGAGTTGGATCTAGATGTTTTTGGTGTGTGAGATTGTCCTAGTTGGTGTGGTAATATGGTTCGGGTGATGATGCTCTTGAAATTCTTGATGTTGACATCAAAAACATTAAGGTAGGGAGATACTTACCATATAGGGCCATGTATATAATGTTTTCATGATTTTATGGTTTATACTTGATACCATTTCTTATTGTCTGTTTCATTCATGTGGGTATTTCATAGCCTATGGAATATTCTTTAGGTATTAGGATGATCAGGTTACTTAGTATTGTCTAGATGAACCCTTATAGGGGAATCACATTGACTTGATTAAGGCTATTAACTATAGATCATTTGATGATATGATTCTAATAAAAAAAATCCACTTATGTGGGAGTATAACATGCATGGGAATAGAGAATTTGTCAGCTGTAGTAGGATGAAGTGGGAGAATTCCATACAGGGGTGACGTGTTATCCAATTATGTCAAGCATGTTAGGTGGTACATATCATCATCTAAACATAATGCCCACCATCAAGGTTGGGTATGTAGTGTTCCTAATAACAAACACCATAAATTTGGGGTGTACAAAAGTTATTATAATGTATATATTGGGTTGATATACTTTTACATCTATAATGGCATCATGATGATGTAGGTGGAGTCAAGATTCGTGGAGGCTTGGTTAGTGAATGACGACTCGAAACATGTGCGGTTGTATGTTTATTTGAGTAGTTACCATACTTCATAACATAATCTATTATATATTATGTGAACTTGTGTTAAGGAAGCATTGGTGGTATCCTAATATGTTATTTACTCACACTCGGCATGGGAATATTAGTGTACATGCATATTTCACAAACATGGATCCCACTAAGGGAAACTTTTCCATGATAGGATGTTAAAGAGATAGATGAATGGAGTTAGAGAAAATTTAGAGACATACTCTAGACTTTTTATACCTTATTTATTTACTTTATATTTGACCACTTGGTTTGACCATCCACATTTGGGGGTCCTTGGTTTATTTTTCCTGTATGGGATGAGATGCCTACTATTCCTTTTTTAATCCACTATTTTATTTATTCTACTGAATTATTATATTTTTTATATATTCATGTCTTATTTAATAATAAGGGTAAATTCTAGCCACTAATAGCAACTAGACCCTCGTTGATAGTTAGTAGTCTCTGTATACAGGGATAAGTGCATGAGGTTTTTTAGATCTTTAGCTCATATCCAATGGTTTGGGTTGGGGAGTTTCAAAATGGTATCAGTGCACAATTTTAATCTTTTATTTTTGAAAACCCTATGACATGGTAGAAAGGATATAGTCCATGTGGTACTTGAGTAGGGTATTTTCAATGTTCATGGTCAGCTCATGTGTAATAGACCTCTGAGTTACCATTGACTGGTTTACTATTTCTGTTTTATGGGATTTCAGTGCATTCATGCATTATGACTAGGAATATAGGAACACATTCCATTTATATACTTTTAGTATATTGCATAATATTTCTTTAGTTTAATGTTTTTTTTGTGAGATCTATTCAAGATAGAATTGTATTTTGATAGAGTGATATATATTTCTTCTATATTTTTTTGTGATATATCAACACTAACATTAATTAGTTTAGCTTAATCATACTATTATGTTTTTTATATAAATGTGATTGTGACTAACATGCAGGGATTGAGAACCTTGCTTAGTGATAGGATGTATATAACTTGGGTTATAGGTATACTCCTAAGATAACCTCTATCTGATCCCATAGGATGGTTAAGATCTACCTTTAACAAAT
Organism: Viscum album; assembly: GCA_963277665.1. Taxonomy (NCBI): domain Eukaryota; kingdom Viridiplantae; phylum Streptophyta; class Magnoliopsida; order Santalales; family Viscaceae; genus Viscum; species Viscum album. The sequence goes on from OY728119.1 coordinate 2,131,802,019, forward strand.
GTTTTCATATGTTTTAAACATTCTTCTAAAATTTCAAAAATGTCATCGTGGAGATTTTTGATGGGATATATAGGTGTAGTGACTTAGCATTCCCCACCAGGGAGGAATATATGGTTATGCCACTAGTATTATAGGATGATGTACCCTGATATGATCATGTACTAGCACCAGTGATTTAGGTTCCAGATCCACTTCAGTCGGGAATCTTCTAAATTATTCTTTTTTATGTTAGAAACATATAAAAGTCCATGATCAATAATGATTGAGACTTATAAATCTACCAACCACTATCTTTTCGTGGTACAAGGGTCCCATAGGATATAGAGGTTGGATAGGATATTATAGAGAGAATTTCCATGCTAGTCTAAACTCTCAAGGAAGGGTGAGTGATTCTGGAAATATTCATGTTCAAAGGAACTTCCAGAATATGATGAACTACCATGAATAAATCTATAATATGATAGGTTCATACTTGGGTGACCATAAAAGAGATATTTCTCTAGAAATATTTTCCTCACAAGATGATGCCAGACCATGCCTTGGATTTCATGGAGTTACAGGATGGGTCTATTTCTATCTATTTTTATTCTTCTTAATTCTTGGATTTACTTCATTTATCCTCTGTTGGATGGGAATGAGTCACAAGAAGTCTCTAAATTTATATATATTCCTTTTTCTAGATATCATATGTGAGTTTAGTGGATTTTAATTGATGAATTATGTGTAGGTTCTTCGAAAGGCCTTGATTATTGATAAGAGAAACAGAAGGAAATGGTAGTGGGTCTACTTCCAATCCATAGTTGAACAGGGACTGAGATTACTCTCACAACTATGGGATATTCTTCTAGTAGTAGGAATAGGAAAGCTAACCAGAAGTAAAAGTACAGTAGGTACACAGGTCAGATCAAGACTTCCTCAGTTTCTTCTATGGTAGACGATTCTTTCAGGTACATAAATTCTTATAAAATGAGGCATTATAGAAATTCTTATAGGAATCCATCTATGGAGTTACACTATTGTGGAAGTGCAGGTAATCTTTGAAATTTTTTCTTAAGGTATTCTTGGCTGAGTGTTTGGGGCATTAGGGTAATTTGAGAATGGAGGACCTCAATAGAGGATATAGACTTCCTAGACATTGATGACTCAGGGACAAGGGCGTTAAGTTAAGGTAGGAAGAGTTTATGTAGTGGATTAAACTCCATTAGATGGTGTTGAATGACCATATACTAGTTGAGGTACGATCTTTATCATTTCTACATTTTCTAATACTTTTTTTGATATCGGTGATTTTCATTACTTTATTACTACACATGTTTTTATAGGACTTAAATCTCCAAAAAAAATTATATTATGAGTCATTATCCCTCAATTCACTATTGGGCATGAAAGTGGGATAACTTTTTCAATTCCTAAAGTTTCCTATATCCATTTTTGGTTATTTAAATCTATAGGAATTTATGATTATATAAGGGTAAAACTGTGATGTGATTCTTATAATTTATTGGTTGAATAGTTTTCAAGCCCATGTGGATTGCTATTATAAATGGGTATCATTTACATCACACAAGGGATAAAAATTTATTATGTCCAGTGAGTGGGAACTGGGAGTAGGTAGATTGGGTCTAGACATGAGCTTGCTTAGTATGATCACAATTCAGATTATAGTCTTGGCTCTTTCAGCTGGATCATAGGAATCCCCCCTCTTCATTTCCTCTAGTTGTGGATCTCTATTAGGATGTCTTTCTAGGTGACTTAATAGAACTTCCCTATAATAGGGGAGTTTATTTTTAGAAATAACTTTTCCCAGGTTCGTATCCCATTTTGATACCCCCCCCCCTTATCATATGGAACCGATCTAGTTGAAGGAACTAAAGGTATAACACAAGGACATAGAACAAAAGGGTTTTATCAGGTTGAGTGCGTCACACTATCGTGAACCTATCTTTTTCTCCAAGAAGGAGGATGGTATTCTTTGACTCTATGTGGATTATAATAATTTGAACAACATACTGGTGAATAATAGGTATAATTTTCCCATGATTTATGATCTCTTTGATTAGTAATAGGGAATCTGGTGGTTCTCTAAAATTTATGTTTGATCAGACTATTTCCATTTTTGGTTTATAGAGGAGGACACCCTGAAGGCAATGTTTGGGAGCCGTTATGGGTTGTGCAAGTACTTGGTGATTCCATTTAGACTGATGAATGGGTCGTTAGTGTTCATGGATCTTGTGAAAAATATATTCCACCATTACCTTAACTTATTTTTCATGTTCTTCATTAATGAAATCCTCATATACTCACTAACCCCATATCAGAATTCCATCCATCTTGAAATATTCTTGAGTATACTTTGAGCACATCATCTTTAGGATAATATGTCAAAGTGTAAATTTTGGATTCAATAGGTGAAATTATTAGGTTATGTGATGTCTGATATGTGTATATCTATGGACCTAAAGGAATTTTAGGTAGTTATATCCTAGAAACATCCCTAGAACATATTTTAGATTAGGATCTTTCTAGATTTATCATGATACTATCATCATTTTATCCATGACATTTCTTAATTATCAACACCCAAGACTACCCTGAAAAATAATGGAGTACATTTTCAGTGGTTGGAATTATTTCAAGTGGATTTTCTTGAGATAAAGAGGATGTTTAATATGGCTAAATTTTTATCCTTCCTGATCCTAGGTTCAGTTATGATGTATACTATGAAGCATCGTCGATTGGTTTGGGAGATGTACTAATGTAGAGGGAGTGGTTAGTAGCTTATGGGTCACATAATATACAACCCCAAGAGTGGAACTATCTAATCCATGAATTTAATTTGGTATTTTTAGTTCATGATTTGAAGTGTTTCCAACATTATCCCTTTCATTATTGTTTTATTATCTACATGGACCGCAAGGTCCTTCACATAATCTTCACACAACAGGGCCTCAATTTGAGGAAGAGGCATTGGGTAGAGTATCCACATATGTTCATATTTTATATGTAACATAAACCAAGTAATTCTAACTTCATTGTATATTCCCTTAGTCACAAGATTAGTGTAGATAACGAGATTCATGAATAGAATTTGGAAGAACAGTGGTGCCTAATGTGCTTGTTGGATGATTGGAGGATGGATTCTTCTATAGACTAGGGATCAATTGATTAAACCCCATTAGTGGCCACATATTTTTTAGTATTCTAGGTGAAGTCTATATAGGATACTATTCTAGAGTGTTCTATTATATGGGAATAGCTAGCATATAGTGACCCAATACCTTGTTGGTTTTGGATGATAATGAGGTGATACTTGAACATGGGAGAGTTGTATTCCCTACTTTCATTAGGTAAGTATCAATGAGGTCATCCATACCTCTAATTAGGTGGTGCATCCAAGAGTTAAAAATATTTAAAATTAATTTCAACGTCACTTCTGGTTACTAGGAATGAAGAGGGAAATTGCTGGATTTATTTTCTGAGGCCTTACCTACAAAATGATAATGTTCGAGCACTAGTCCCTCAGTGGTTTGATCTAGCTACATCCTATGACCATGTATAAGTTTTAGGAAATCATGATGGACTATTTTATGGGGTTACCCAAGAACATGAGGATCCATGTAATTGTTTGGGTGATCATTGAACAGCTAATGAAATTTTATCATTTCTTACCGATCTGTGAGACATACTCAGTAGAAAAACCAAGAAGGATGTATATATATGAGATAATATGATTTTAGGGAGATCTCCTGAGTATTATATCTAATAGAGACTCATGTTTTATTTCATGGTCATGGAATTTCAGGTGTAATCCCTTAGGGACTCATATGAGATTAAGCACAATATACCATCCCTAGATTGACATAAATTCTGAGATAAAAATTCATATCTTGAAGGATATACTTGGGAATTATTCTATATTCTTCAGAGAATTTTGGAATGATCACTTATACTTGGTTGAATTCACTTACTATACTAGTTACTAGGTTTCAATTTAGATGTCACCTTATGAGGCTCTCTATGGTTGGTCATTTTGTTCACTACTATGTTGGAATGAGGCTGGTGAGGCCACAGTTGTCTAGCCCAGTATGGTATAGGAGACCTCTGAGAGTATATAACTAATTCAAAAGAGTTTTATCATAGCTTGGAGTGAGATAAAAAAATTATGCAAACCAAATAAGGGGTACTTTGAATTTTTCTATGGGAAATTGGGTTTTTATGAAAATGAATCCTTAGTTATGCCACCAATATTTGATAAAGTAAAGGAATCTAGCCCCGTGTTATGTCAGCAACTTCAAGATCACCTAGTGGATTTTGATAATGGAATATCTTTTATATATTCTTTATCATTATCAAGTTATGCACAATTTAGTTCATGTGTCATATCTCCAAAGGTACATACTCGATCTAATACATGTCATTGATCAAGAGGATAGTGAGATGGATCCTAATGCATCATACATGGAGAACCCAATGTGTATTTTTAACTAGAGTGAGAATGTACTATGAGGGAATATAGTTCCACTAGTCTAGATCATGTGGTATCATAGAAGAATACAATAGGTGACTTGGGAGCAGGAGGAATATGTTTAGGCTTAGTGTCCTGAGTTATTTGAATAGGACCATTAGGGATGTTTCTAGATGATGATAATCCCTAGTGGTAGTGATTTTAAGACCTTGGATATTTTATTTAAAATATTAAAATCCTTGTTTCCTCTTTTATCCTTGATTTATTTATGTATAACCATGATTAAGTAAAGTATTCAGATCTTGGAGTAGCTTTTGGAGGTTTAAAATGGATTTTTAGTGTTATTTTCTATCCAAAATGGGAACTCCACTACCTGGTGCAAGTCATGGTGGTCCTAGTGCATGCCTAAGTGAAAACAGATAAGGAGAAAATGGATTAGACAATACATGTTGTGTGATAAGGCCTTATGTTGTTCTTGGACAAGGAGACCCCAACATGCCCATTTTAGAGGGTTTGGTGATGGGAAAATGGATTGATTCATATGTACATGTCATAGGGGTAGTTGTTTCAGGATACAAGTTCAAGGATAGCATGACCATGGCTAGTATATTTTAAAGGGAATGGAAAGGGTCATGCTTTACTTTGAAATAGATGAAACACATCCTTTATTCTAAAATCTTGAATGAGACAATAGTGAAAATGTTTGGGACTTTAATGATGGTATTAAATTGATTATAAGTTGATTATTTTCCACTATTAATTTAATTTTTCTTCCTCTTTTATGATTATATTTGTTTAATGAAATTTATGATGTATGGAAGAATTGGATCCTAACCTTGTGTGATCTTTATCCATTATGGTTTTCTTTTCTAGTTTATCTTGATCCTATATTCCCTTTTATTGATCTAGGGAATCGATTCATCCCCCTATTTTGGTGCTTCCATTTGGGGTTTATTAGGTGAATAAATTTTATGAGTCTTCCTAGGTTTGATAAAATTTCATCTTTATCTTCTGGAATGGCTATGAGATGAGGTTTTTGTCAGTGATTCAGATTTGTAGGAACCTTGATTCTATTCACTTGTCACAATCCATGAGCAAAAATGTAACATCCCAGGTAAATAAATAATATTACATTCTAATGTTTATCAATATTTGTGAATAAAATTTTCATACTACTTTAAAGGTAATGCTATGCTCGATGGCGTACCCAATATGCAACAACGAGTTTCTTTGAAATCTTACGTTGCACACTAATAATATAATAATATTATAATAGTTAATGCCTAGATGTTGTAATGGAGGGAATGAACAGAGATGACTATAAAATGATTACATATGTTTGTTAAATATTTTTAAATTTATCCAATAAATTTTAGAGGCTTAAAATCCAAATGAATCCAATTTTAAGAATAAATACTCTTATATTTTTATAAGATTGTTTTATCACCTTTTGATGGTGAACCTTTTTTAAATTGAAATTTTGACAATTTTATAATCTCTATTTGTCAAAATAATCTTATTCTTTATGATTGGGACATTGAAATTTACTTTAGTTAAATTTTTGGTATGTTTCTGACATTGTTCATTTTTTTAATGAATAGTGAAAAAATATTGCATTTTGCATCAAAACTTATTTTTCATCTAATTTAAATATATGGTTAGATTATATTTTTAATTGGTTTTAAAGTTTAATTGGAATATATTTTTACCATTTAATCCAATTATGGTCATGGGAATTAATTTCACTTTGAAATTGGACATAAACTAGTGTCAATCATTTGATATATATTGTTTCATAAAAACACGCTATTTGTTCTAACAGCGGGAATTAATTATTAAATTAATTAATGTAACTTATATGTTTTGAGTTTTGTAAAATATACATCATTTTTTAATTCAGAATATCAAATATAGCTTATGGTGAATTTTTGGTATTTTTCTGAAAAACTAGAATTTTTGATGAATAGTGAAACCACTAAGTGGTAATTAAAAAACTAATTTTTCGTTTAAATGAAGTTTTACCACCTCTGTGTTTTGAATTTTAAAAATCCGACATACATGGTTTTCATTAGGAAGTAAAATATGGTTCAATGGGATTAAAATAATTTTTTGGTGAATAGTAACTTTTAAGTTTTTAATCGCGATTAGAGGTAATTAGTGTAATTTATGGTAAAAATAATGTTTTAATATTATGAAATGACATTTACACTTGTCCTAACCCTATTGGATGAGTCATGGCCGACCAAGACAACCCATGGGTCTATTTTTGGGACCCCATGGAGCCACTTGGGTAAGATAATGACATTAATGCCTTTTATTTAAAGTAAAAGTAAAAATGACACAAATATGTATTGTTTTACTAAAACAATTTTTACATGGGGTTATACAAGTCATATTTTTTACTATTAATATTCATTTGAAATCTAAGAATATTTCCTACATCATAGTATTTTTTTTATAATTTTTAGGCATTAAAAAAATTAAATTATTTATGACATCATGATGATGCAGCGATTACCTCATTATTTGACGATTTAAATAAAATAAAAAATTAATGTAAAATATAAGACCTACACATGTCAAAAACCTATTGTATGGGTGTATTTCGAACTCTTATCACCTTATCCTAGAAATACATCAATGTGGGACCTTTAAATTCTGAAACACACTTGAAAATAAAGTAACATTTTATACCTTTCCAAGAGTGCCCCTCCTCTCCTCTTATAAAATGCCCCCAACTCTACCTCCTTACCCACACCTCTCAAGACTTTGGCTCGGCCAACACCTGCCCATTTCATCTCTCCAAATCCCTCTCCTCATCCTAGAAGCCTTACCTTAGGCAGAAAGCTCTTCAAGAAACCCTTTTGGTTCAAACCAAGAGGAGTTACCTGATATTAAGGTAATATCTTCACTTGTGTTCTTTTGTTTTATTTTTCTTCTCCAACCCCCTAAACACTTTTTATTAATTTATTTTGTAACAACTCAAGTATATTCAATATACTAGGATGTTGTTATAAGAATTATTTGAGATACACTTACACACACCTACATCTAATGGTTAAAGAACATACTGTTTCTGTGGATGGTGAATTTCTGCCTCACGAAACGATGATTGTTCAATATTCTCTTAACACCTTCAAAGGTGGACATTAAGATGTAACTATATTTATATATGATATATAATATGTTTATTTTTCCTTAATATTCTGTATTTTTCATTTATGGCATAACGTTATGGTTTCCATTATGGGTAAACGCGATATCTTCATTTTAGGAAGTGCGGACTACCGCCCCCTCAAAGTGATTTGATTCGTTAATACCATATGTGGTACATATAAAGGATAGATTTAATGATATTATATATGATAACATACTTCAATTATAATACTATTATGTATAATTATGTTTTAGTTCCATTAAATATGAAATAGAAATGGAAGTAGCGTTCATGCGTACGTACGGCTTACCGTCTCCATGAACGGTGCATTTCATTTCTTACCACTAAATGTTATGTAATATTATAAATGCATGTATATAATGGATATATATGATATTTATGATATCTACATAATGAATATAATTCTGGATATAATGGATATTTTATCCCATGAACAAACTTGTAATTATAAATAGTTTTTTTTTACTCAAGTAGCAATGATCGACAAAACGACCATTATTAACTTAAATAATTACATAGTGTTCATAACATGGTAATAAGTGATATAAAAGGAATAATTAACTTTAAAAAGGTTCTTGAGAAAGTATAAATTAACTCAAGTTTATTATTCAGGAGTTTAAAGAACGATCGAGTCAGATCGGACCCGATGTAAGGGATCCTACCCCTCTCTTTATTTTTAAGTATACTCTTTTATGTCATTCCTTTTAAACTCATCTTTCTAATGATTGGGATGTTCTTTTATATTAATCTTACTATACTTTTTATGTTAATATGATGAGAGACCCTATTTTATCTCATCAATCCATTTTGGAAGTTTTGAGTGGCGCCGTTATGCTACCGAATTTTCGTAAGAGATCTAACCTCTCTCTTTCTTTTTAAGTACTCTCATTTATGTCACTTATTTTGATCTCCTATTTGATATGTTGGGGGATGTTCTTATATATTCCTCTTGCTGTACATTTTATTTTAATATGATTAGAGACCCTATTTGATCTCATCAATCCATTTTTGGATGTTTTATGTGGCGTCGTTAGGCTGCCGAGTTTTCGTAAGGGATTTTTCATCTCACTTTTATTCCCGTGAGATTTATGCTACATTTTTCACAATTTCCTTTTAGTAGTATATGTACTGCCCATTATTCTAATATTTGTGTAATATAAATTATTTTATGAGTATTTACATTAATGTTGTATTGTCCTTCTTTCATGGGTTGTATGTTTCGAAAGATACCCAAGTCGGTAAAGGAACCTTTCACCCTCCTCTTTTTAAAAGACTTATTTTGTTGGGTATTTTAATTTACATATTGTAATGTTGGGATATGTTCTTCTATATCCTTATTTATGTAAATTTTATTTCAAAATGATGAGATACCCTTTTAATCTCTTATCAACTCATTTCCTGAAGTTGTAAGTGACGCCGTTAGGATGTCGAATTTTTACCAAGGGAACTTCTTAACCCAATTTCGATTTCTTTGGGTTCAACTTGTAGTTATTGAATATGTCATACTTTGACTATGTGTTAATGAAATTTGATTGTTTTACACTTAATATCCAATTATATTGGGTGTATTTATATTTTTCACACATAATTATGAGATTGATTTATCCTTAATTTAAGGATACCTTCTTTATAAGGGATTTCATCTCATTTTACATTTCTATTGAGACTTCATTGTTGTTATGCACCAATTAACTCTTATATGGTGTATATATTGTCCTTTGAAATATTATATCATGAATACATTTATTATCATGATATTATAAAGTTATGATTAAATGTTATTCCTCTATTATTGTATTCAAGTGTCTCTCATTTTGTTAAAAACCCTTTAACTAAAATATCATTTTAAAAGTTTTAATGATTTATACTTATAAATATTTCTCATTAATATCCATGTTTTCAAAATGGTTTTAAGGAATTATTTATATAGATATTAATGGTTTAAAATGTTAAAATCTTCAAAGTGGTATGGTACTTCATCTCAATCTCTTTTCATTGAGGCATGTTTTGTTTTATACACAACCTTCTTTTATATAGTGTATAAACCCCTCTGACTTTTACATTTATCCAAAAGGAATATTTTTTATATGAAGAGTTTTACTAAACGACAAAAGGGAATGTTTTTGTCGTACGTATGCGGCGACAACGACTTCTCCGCCGCCATGACCATTATTTGAGTTTCGGATTCCTCTACAAGCCATACCTTTTTTTAATGAAAAATAAATACCATGTTTTAATTTTCTTTTATTTTTGTATTTAAAATGGTTTTCATAATGTTTTTATATCAATGTGTTGTATTGATATCTTGTGATTGAAAAGTGGAAATGTTATGTTTTCTTTATGCATGTTTTATGTGATACGATTATGTTATGGTTCTTGGGCATTATTATGAAGACGGGTGGTTCCGTGATAAACTAAGGGCGGGTGAGCCCGATATAGCTCTCCAATTTATTGGATAACGTGAAGGAGTTAAATTTTAAGGTTTCTCTAAAGAGATTTAGGGAATATACTTTGATGGGTATTCCAAACGTAACCAAGAGGGTTACTCCCTACGTAAGAATGTTATGAATGCCTCAAGTTACCTTTTATGTCATATGATTTATATGATTTATTCATGATTTGATGAGGTATGTGATTATGTTTTATGAGTAAAGTATGATTTCATGCATGGAATAATGTTTTCATTTCGTACTTTTATATCCCTTACTGAGCTTTTTATGCTCATCCAATGTTTTTGAAATATTTTTCACAGGTCAAGGGAAAGGTACATGATGTGATGATAGTGTCAATGAAGTGTCAAGAAAGAATCCATGTTTTGTTTTAAATAAGTTTCTGTCGATGGGAAAAAAAATTAATACTATCTTTTATGTAACCACTTTGTTTAAATGTGGAATGTAATGCATGATTTATGATCTAATTCCTTAAAACTCTAAACCTGAAAAGATACTCTATGTGAATTATTCATTTAATTCAATAATAAGTAATGTTTAAGGCCGGGTCCTTATAAAAAATCTCTTATTCCTCAATTGGACTCAAATATTATCATTAATGGGAACTTAATGGTGGGTAATTTTGATTCTACCCATGGATTATTCTTCGTTTACACCATACTCAATTACCCTTTTCATATTGGTTTGGAAATGGTTCTAGGAGTTCTTAGTATGTGATCTTGTTTCGATTGGTGTGAGAATGTGGTTCGAGTGATGATTCTATAAAAAATTGTGATGTTGACATAAAAAACCCTAAGGTATAAAGTTCCTTATAAAATAGGTCCTTGTATATAATGGTGTCATGATTTGATGGTTTATACTCAATACCCTTTCTTATTGTATGTTACCTGTGGGTGTGGCTGTGGCCCTTAAGGACCATGTTTATATGTGATCATATGACTTGTGTGTAGCCTCTTAAGAACTACTCTTGATATTACTTATTGATACTTTCTATGATACATATTTTTTGTGGTACTTCATAGACTGTGTAACATGATTCGGGCATCAGGTTGATTCGGTTGCTCGGTTTTGACTACACAATCCCTTGGAGGGGAATCTTGTTGACTTGATGGTGGCTATATACCAGGTATATTTTGATGGTATGGGTTGGATCATAGACATGTCTACTGACATGGGAGTAAACTATGAAAGGGGGAATGGAATCTATTATCTACATGATGAAATTGTATAATCTCTTGTAGGGGTGATGCGCTATCCAATTGTGTCAAGCATTTCAGGTGAGACTTACTATAAATTGAGGATAATGACTACCATCAGGGTGGGGCATGTGGTGTTCCTAATAATGGCCACCATAAAATTGGTTCATGTGGTGATTTCTGTAATTCATAACATGGATTGAAATACTTTGGCATCCTTACTAAAATTGTTCTTAAGTAGGTGGTTTTGAGGTTCATAGAGTCTGAGTTAGTCCATGATGACTCGGTACATTTGTGGTTGTATTTTTAGTTGAGAATTTATGTAAAGACCCGTAAATTTCAAGGAAATTTTTTTTTAATTTTCTTTGGAATTTTACAAGAACGCAGTTGCTGACGGCACCTGATTCCGAGGCCCGGTGTGCCCGGAATCATTTTCCGAAGTTTGGCTCGGGTACGTTCAGTGAACGGACGAGCGGGTTTTTCTAACTTTTGAACCGGTGCCCGGAATCGAATTCTGAGGGCACCGATGAAATCGCAGTGCCGGTTTTTGCTTAGAAACGCCTCTTCCGGAGTTGCGTTTGCTCGGTTGTGGTTTTTGAATTTTCGGGCTTAAAGTTAAGAAATAAAATAATTGTATTACAACTTTATTTTATTTCACTTAAGCCACTTGGAAGCCACTTGAAGCCACTTAAAAGTGGCTTAAACTGAGTTGAAACGGATAGGGTACTATCCAAAAATATCCTACCCTCTTGGTAGGATATTTGTGAGGTGGGGCCCGCACGAGCCCCGCCGTTTCTTTTCCGCTAAGTAACGCACCCGCGAAAACCCGTCATTATGAAAGTCAACTGACGCGTTTTCTTAAATTCTTAACGCACCATTTAATTGGGCGGTTTTATTCGTGAATTAAATGGGCAGTTTCTTTCGTTGAATTAACTCTACGAATTAATGGGTCGTTACTTACCTCTTTTTTGTTTGTTGGCGTAATAATAAAATAAGACCAACACCGACATTTGGAGGATTACACCTTGAGAGGTTTTTTACAGAAGTTCTGGTGCCTTCACCCTTCTTCGCGAAGAACGTGAAGAACGCGAAGAACGCGAAGAACGCTGGCCTCCGACGAAGAACGCCGAACCAGTGGAAATTGACGACGCGACGCCATGTGCCGCGACGCCGACGTTTCCTCTCCCGCGACGTTCTTCGGCGACGTTCTTTAATCCGCAACAAAAACCTTCGATCAACCGTTGAGGTGAGGGTTTCGGATTTTCTTTTAATTTTTCCTTTGTGGTTTTTAACTCAAGAATGATTTAATTTTTTTTAATTAAATCTTTTGTTCTTGAACCTCGGAGTTCGTCGACGCGACACCCTTTCGCGACGACGCGAGGATCCCCTCCTTCCGCGACGATCAAACCGCAAAGAACCCACGCGTGCGACTTGACGAGGTAGGGATTTTGTTTTGGAAAATTCTCCTATTCCCGTGAACGTGTCTTTAAAAATAAAAGAATTGGTATCAAATGAACAATTTTAATTTATTAAAATTGTTGTTTCATGTGTTTAATTATTTTCTCCCGTTGTTGTTAACTAACGCGGGGGGTGCGGGCCAAACGAACACGGCCCGACAACCCTCCGTCGTTCTTCGTGGTTCTGCGGATTTGGCGGGCGACAGAAAATCGTTACGCAAGGGAAGTTTGTTGATCCCGCAGTGAAGAACGGAACCCGGGAGGGACAACGGCGTTGACGGGAAGGAAAATGGACCACCAGAGCGACTCTGGTGGCCCGCGGAAGCTGCCGGCGGCGCGGGTCGCCGGCGCGCCCCCGGACAGAGCCGTCGCGGCTTCAGCCGCGGCGGCGGCGGCCAGCAAACCCGTGGCCGCGCGGGTCCGGCTCGCCCGCACGGGACGCGGCGACAGCCGTGTCCGTTGCTTCTGCGCGGCCCCAACGCGGGGTCGCGGCATCTCCAAACCACGGGGGCAGCACCCTGTGGCACCCAGGCGCTCGGCCGCTCGGCCGAGCCAAGCCAGGCCGGTCCGACCGGGTCCAACCGGGTTGGACCAATTCGGGTCGACCCGGTTCGGCCGACCCAGGGGGGGTCGGCCCGGGCCCGGACCCCCCGCCTTCGGACCATTTTTGGTCAAATGCCCGTAACTTGGGCTACGTGCCTCCGAACAACGCGCCGTCAGCGGAAACACGATCCTTGGATCGAGACGGTCGTTTCGGTATATCGCACTCAAGGTTTCGGAATAATTTGGGTTCGGCCGGGTTGGTTCGTACAGGAAACCAACCGGGCCCTCGGAGCGGAAACGCTCATATCTTGAGCTCCAGACGTCCGATTGACGTGTCGTCGGCTTTGGTGGATTCCTCTAAGTGAGACGGATCTTTTGGCATTCTCCGCCCGAGGTTTGGGCGCAGGTGGAGTACAGTCGGGTTGGTTTTTCCTTAAAAACCAACCGGGCCCCTGGGACGAAAAAGCCAATAACTTCCAGACCGAACGTCCGATTGACGCGCCATCTATTGCGTTGTGTTCCTGTTGATGATACGGAACTTTTGGAATCCTCTGCCCGAGTTTTGGATGCAGTTGGGTTATAGCCGGGTTGGGTTGTACCTGAAATCCAACCGGGCCCCTGGAACGGAAAAAGATGATATCTTTCAGACCGGACGTCCGTTTGACGAACCGTCAGCGGCGTTGGTGATCTCGTCGAGAAGCAGTCCCTATGAGTATACCCCAAGAGAGTTCAGGGTACAGTTGAGATACGGCCGGGTTGGTTCGCTTACGAAACCAACTGGGCCCCTAGGACGAAAAGGCTAATAACTCACAGACCGGGCGTCCGATTGATGCGCCGTCTGTTGTGTAGAGACCCCAGTGACGAAGAGGTCCTTGAGAGATACTTCTTAATGGAACCTTGTGATACTTGTAGTATCAACCAGCAGCTCGTGGAGCGAACCCTCCCAGAGACGAGCGTGCGGAATACGGAGACCGTGTAGCTGACTGAGACCCGACGACTGTTGATCGAACGACTCGGTGTGTTACAGAGGTGTGCTCATTTGTAGCGGCACAGGGGAGCGATTGGTTGTAGCGGCAGACCCACGACAGAGGTGCGCTTGGTTGTAGCGGCATAGGGGAGCGCTTGGTTGTTGCGGCAGACCCACGACAGAGGTGTGCTTGGTTGTAGTGGCATAGAGGAGCGCTTGGTTGTAGCGACAGACCCACGACAGAGGTGCGCTTGGTTGTAGCGGCACAGGGGAGCGCTTGGTTGTAGCGGCAGACCCACGACAGAGGTGCGCTTGGTTGTAACGGCACATGGGAGCGCTTGGTTGTAGCGGCAGACCCAAGACGGAGAAGCGTTTGGTTGTAGCAGCATGGGAGAGCGCTTGGTTGTAGCATCTGGCCCGCAGTACTCGATAGGTGGAGTACTACAGTAGTATTAGGTTAGTGAGCAGTACCTCAGAGTCGTGAGAGGACCACTGCACACTCTAGAGACGGGGTTCTTCGGCAGTTGCGGTTTCGATAATGAAAATCCTGGTTTGAGCTGAGTCTTTGATCTTTGTGTTTCCTCATGATTGAGATGGGTCACTTGATAACTTAGGTATATGTATGGGCATATACCTGGGTAGTGGTTATCCGTTGATTTCACAATCCTTGTGTTACCTCATGATTGAGATGGGTTACTTGGTAACTTAGGTATATGTATGGGCATATACCTAAGTAGAGGTTATCTGTTGAGATCTTCTTTGTGGTTATCATTGTTGGTTTTAGTGAGACCTGGAGGGTCTCGGGGTCCCCACTGAGTATCGTTATACTCACCCCTGCACGGGCTATGCCCGCACTTCGTTGTGTTGGATACAGACGATGGACAGCGCTGATCGTGGTGGAGGCTTACGGAGCAGGACGGTACATGGAGGTGTACCACTCGGCAGGACATACTCGGAGCGGTCAGGTGGACCCGAGGAGCATTGGAGGCTATCTGTACCCACCCTTACGGTGGGACTTCCAGAGGACGGCTCGACGCTGCGGCTTTTCTTTCAGTTGTTGTTTTTCCCTTTCAGTTGTACTTTACAGTTGGTCTTGTATTTCCGGCCCCTTTTACTTTCAGCACAGCATGTTACAGTTTTTTCTTAGTGTTTACCTTTCCGCTTGCTTACTCTGTGGTGCTTGTTTACTTTTCAAAGGCAATGCCTTCCCTTTTTCCAGGATTTATGCCTTGGTGCTAGTCGCCAGCCCCTGGCCTAGGGAAGGCGGGCTTGGGGTAGTCATGGCACGGGCCCCGAGGACGGGTCGTGAAAAATTGGTATCAGAGGTGTTCGGTTCTACCGCAGACTCTGATCTTTCTTCTATGTGAATCAATAGTGTTTAGCGTATTGGGTGTGGTTATCAGTCCAGGGAGTCCAGTGTTGGTGCGGCGGCCGACGTATCCGTACACCAGGACCCTGACTTCTGATTTCCGACTTAATGCACAAAAACATTGATTGCATGTGTGTTTCAAGTTTTATTTGCGATTACTTATGTCAGCTCACCAGGTATATTGTTCTGACCGTGGCGCACTTGTTTCCTTTTCAGGATGTCCCCACGACGACATCCAGCTAGGGTTCCGAGCGATGTGTGTGGCGAGAGCCCACCGAGTGTCGAGGACTCAGTACAGGGCCCTTTGACAGCTGAGGCACCGGCGGTACCTATACCCACCGAGCCACCGATGCTATCAGCCACAGCTGCTGACAATGCACGTCGCCTTAGTGCACTGCATGAGTTACAGCGCCAGCGACCGCCTAGGTTCCGCGGGGAGACGGACCCTCAAGCCGCTGAGGATTGGCTGGAGGCAGTTGTACGGGTTTTCAGATTAGTGAGGACACCAGCAGACCTCATGGTGATCCTCGCAGCGAGCCTCCTGCACGCGGCAGCAGGCAGATGGTGGAGCTTGATGCTCCAGGTGCACGACGAGACATCTCTCCTTTGGACGGACTTTGAGAGCATCTTATGCTCTGAGTTCATCCCAGCCACCCTCCGAGTGGTGCGCATCCAGGAGATACTACAGATGCGGCAGGGCAGCATGACAGTGGCCCAGTACTCGGCGAGATTTACTGATCTCTCGCGCTACTCCATAGATATGGTACGAGACCCGTTCTTCCGGGCTCGGACCTTCAAGAAGGGACTGAGGCACGAGATCAGGGCTTTGAGGATCTCCCTCAACATTCTGACTCAGGCAGGGGTGTTGGAGCGAGCCCTCTTAGTGGAGAGTTTCCTTGCTGAGCAGTCTCCAGCAGCAGGACCCACCACTTGCCGGCATGCGGCAGAGTCTTCTGCAGCGGGAAGTAGACGGATGACGTAGGGGTCCAAGAGTACTAGACCTACAGGTGGTCGACAGCATGACTCTGGATCGTTTGTGCGAGGTACTCGGGGTGGGCAACGACTTTCTATGAGAGGGCAGTGTTACTCTTGCGGCGGGATTGGTCACATGGCTCGTGACTGTCCGACCCGCCATACAGATGATCAACAGATGGACGAAGGGCCCCCCAGGCAGAGGCAGAGGTTAGATCAGGGCGGGCCGCAAGGAGCAGGCGGCCATGGCAGGAGAGCTGGCCGTGCAGCTAGAGGTGGACGACGCTTCGGGGTGTTTCCACCACCACCACCAGGAGGTCCACCCCGACCGCAGGGGACCGGAGGACATGGTAGAGCTCAGCTTCAGGCAGCTGAGGCCTACGATCATGGGGCTCCGGGAGCAGATGGACAGGAGCGGGACCAGCTCCAGACCTGGAGACTTTTGTTCATATTTCTTCTAGTTTTGTTGATGTATGTTTGTAGATGCTTTGTGTCTTGTACTTGAGCAGCAGTAATAAAAGACACCTTTTCTTATGGAATTTACTTCTCTGTCCTCTCTTGTGTTGTTACTAAGAGGTTCCGGTTTAGACCGTTGACTTGACGCTCACATGAGAGGTACCTACGGGAGGAGACCCAGTTACCACACACTGATGCCGACAGTGTGACTCAACCCTTGGAGGCGAGAGTAATGGTTGGATCTCTTGGTAGTAGCGTCGAGGCCTTACGACGTCATCCTTGGTATGAGTTAGTATCATCCATGTCGGGATTGACTGTATTAGGCGAAGAACGTGGTTCATCCAGGGGATGAGACCGGATTTCTCTTATCGTCAAGGAAGAAATCATAGCAGCTCTTGTGGGACCAGAGGTGGTCTAGGCCATGATAGAGAAGGTCCAGGTCATCCAGGAGCAGATGAAGACAGCTCAGAGCTGACATAATTCATTCACTGGCAGGAGGCGGACCCACTAGAGTTTGAGGATGGTGACCGCGTCTTTATGCGGGTCTCACCTCGACGTGGATTACGGAGATTTGGCCGAGGTGGCAAGTTGTCTCCATGCTTCATCGGACCCTTCCAGGTCCTCAGCAGGATTGGCGAGGTGGCTTACCGCCTAGATCTACCACCTTTGTATCCCTAGTTTGTGTTGATGCTTTACGGGGACGTAAAGCCCTGTGGTGGGAGTAATGTAAAGACCCGTAAATTTCAAGGAAATTTTTTATTTTTAATTTTCTTTGAAATTTTACAAGAACGCAGTTTCTGACGGCACCTGATTTCGAGGCCCGGTGTGCCCTGAATCATTTTCCGAAGTTTGGCTCGGGTACGTTCAGTGAACGGACGAGCGGGTTTTTCTAACTTTTTAACAGGTTCCCTGAATCGAATTCTGAGGGCACCGATGAAATCACAGCGCCGAATTTTGCTTAGAAATTCCTCTTCCGGAGTTGCGTTTGCTCAGTTGTGGTTTTTGAATTTTTGGGCTTAAAGTTAAGAAATAAAATAATTGTACGACAACTTTATTTTATTTCACTTAAGCCACTTGGAAGCCACTTGAAGCCACTTAAAAGCGGCTTAAACTGAGTTGAAATGGATAGGGTACTATCCAAAAATATCCTACCCTCTTAGTAGGATATTTGTGAGGTGGGGCCCACATGAGCCTCGTCGTTTCTTTTCTGCTAAGTAACACACCCGCGAAAACCCGTCATTATGAAAGTCAACTGACGCATTTTCTTAAATTCTTAACGCACCATTTAATTGGGCGGTTTTATTCGTGAATTAAATGGGCAGTTTCTTTCGTTGAATTAATTCTACGAATTAATAGGTCGTTACTTACCTCTTTTTCATTTGTTGGCGTAATAATAAAATAAGACCAACACCGACATTTGGAGGATTACACCTTGAGAGGTTTTTGACAGAAGTTCTTGTGCCTTCACCCTTCTTCACGAAGAACGCGAAGAACGCGAAGAACGTGAAGAATGCCGGCCTCTGACGAAGAACGCCGAACCCGCAGAAATCGACGACGCGACGCCATGTGCCGCGACACCGACGTTTCCTCTCCCGCGACGTTCTTCAGCGACGTCCTTTAATCCGCAACAAAAACCTTCGATCAACCGTTGAGGTGAGGGTTTCAGATTTTATTTTAATTTTTCCTTTGTGGTTTTTAACTCAAGAATGATTTAATTTTTTTTAATTAAATCTTTTGTTCTTGAACCTCGGAGTTCGTCGATGCGACACCCTTCCACGACGACGCGACGATCCCCTCCTTCCGCGACGATCAAACCACGAAGAACCTCGCGCGTGCGACTTGACGAGGTAGGGATTTTGTTTTGGAAATGCGCCTATTCCCGTGAACGTTTCATTAAAAATTAAAGAACCGGTTTCAAATGAACAATTTTAATTTATTAAAATTGTTGTTTCATGTGTTGAATTATTTTCTCCCATTGTTGTTAACTAACGCGGAGGGTGCGGGCCAAATGAACACGGCCCGACAACCCTCCGTCGTTCTTCGTGGTTGTGCGGAATTGGCGGGCGATGGAAAATCATGACGCAAGGGCAGTTTGTTGATCCCGCAGTGAAGAACAGAACCTGGGAGGGACAACGGCGTAGACGGGAAGGAAAATGGAGCACCGGAGCGACTCCGGTGGCCTGCGGAAGCTGCCGGCGGCCGGAGGCGGCGGCGCCCCGGCGCGCCACCGGACAGAGCCGATGCGGCTTTAGCAGTGGCGGCAGTGGCCAGCAAACCCGCGGCCGTGCGAGTCCGGCTCGCCCGCACAGGACGCGGCGACAGCCGCGTCCGTTGCTCCAGCGCAACCCCAACGCGGGGCCGCAGCATCTCCAAACCGCGGGGGCAGCGCCCCGCGGCACCCAGGTGCTCGGCCGCTCGGCCGACCCGAGCCAGGCCGGTCCAACCGGCTGGGTCGCGCCCTGGCCGGACCGGACCGGGTCCAACCGGGTTGGACCGGGTCGGGTCGACCCGGTTCGGTCGACCCAGGGGGGGTCGGCCCGGGCCCGGACCCCCCGGCTTCGGACCATTTTTGGTCAAATTCTCGTAACTTGGGATACGGGCCTCCGAACGACGCGCCGTCCGCAGCAACGTGATCCTTGTATTGAGACGGTCGTTTCGGTATATCGCACTCAAGGTTTCGAAATAATTTGGGTTCAGCCGGGTTGGTTCGTACACGAAACCAACCGGGCCCTCGGAGCGGAAACGCACATATCTTGAGCTCCGGACGTCCGATTGACGTGTCGTCAGCTTTGGTGGATTCCTCTAAGTGAGATGGATCTTTTGGCATGATCCGCCCGAGGTTTGGGCACAGGTGGAGTATGGTTGGGTTGGTTTTGCCTTAAAAACCAACCGGGCCCCTGGGACGAAAAACCAATAACTTCCAGACCGGGCGTCCGATTGACGCGCCGTCTGTTGCGTTGCATTCCTGTTGACGATACGGAACTTTTGGCATCCTCTGCCCGAGATTTGGATGCAGTTGGGTTATAGCCGGGTTGGGTTGTACCCGAAATCCAACTGGGCCCCTGGAACGGAAAAAGATGATATCTTTCAGACCGGACGTCCGTTTGACGAACCGTCAGCGGCGTTGGTGATCTCGTCGAGAAGCGTTCCCTATGGGTATACCCCAAGAGAGTTCGGGGTACAGTTGAGATACGGCCGGGTTGGTTCGCTTACGAAACCAACTGGGCCCCTGGGACGAAAAGGCTAATAACTCACAGACCGGGTGTCCGATTGATGCGCCGTCTGTTGTGTTGAGACCCCAGTGACGAAGAGGTCCTTGAGAGATACTTCTTCGTGGAACCATGTGATACTTGTAGTATCGACCAGCAGCTCATGGATCGAACCCTCCCGGAGACGAGCGTGCGGAATACGGAGACCGTGTAGCTGACTGAGACCCGACGACTGCTGATCAAATGACTCGGTGTGTTACAGAGGTGCGCTCGGTTGTAGTGGAACAGGGGAGCGCTTGGTTGTAGCGGCAGACCCACGACAGAGGTGCGCTTGGTTGTAGCAGCACAGGGGAGCGCCTGGTTGTAGCGGCAGACCCACGATAGAGGTGCGCTTGGTTGTAGCGGCACAGGGGAGCGCTTGGTTGTAGCGGCAGACCCACGACAGAGGTGTGATTGGTTGTAGTGGAACAGGGGAGCGCTTGGTTGTAGCGTCAGACCCACGACATAGGTGCGCTTGGTTGTAGCGGCACATGGGAGCGCTTGGTTGTAGCGGCAGACCCACGACGAAGGAGCGTTTGGTTGTAGCGGCATGGGAGAGCACTTGGTTGTAGCAGTTGGCCCGCAGTACTCGATAGGTGGAGTACTACAGCAGTCTTAGTTTAGTGAGAAGTACCTCGGAGTCGTGACAGGACCATTGTACACTCTAGAGACGGGGTTCTTCGGTAGTTGCGATTTTGATAATGAAAATCCTGGTTTGAGCTGAGTCTTTGATCTTTGTGTTTCCTCATGATTAAGATGGGTCACTTGATAAATTAGGTATATGTATGGGCATATACCTGGGTAGTGGTTATCCGTTGATTTCACAATCCTTGTGTTACCTCATGATTGATATGGGTTACTTGGTAACTTAGGTATATGTATGGGCATATACCTAAGTAGAGGTTATCTGTTGAGTTCTTCGTTGTGGTTATCCTTGTTGGTTTTAGTGAGACCTTGAGGGTCTCGGGGTCCCCACTGAGTATCGTTATACTCACCCCTGCACGGGCTATGCCCGCACTTCGTTTTGTTGGATGCAGACGACGAACAACGCTGATCGTGGTGGAGGCTTGTAGAGCAGGACGGTACCTGGAGGTGGACCACTGGGAGGGACATACTCGGAGCGGTCAGGTGGACCTGAGGAGCAGTGGAGGCTATCTGTACCCACCCTTCTGGTGGGACTTCCAGAGGACGGCTCGACGCTGCGGCTTTTCTTTCAGTTGTTGTTTTTTCCTTTCAGCTGTACTTTACAGTTGGGCTTGTATTTCTGGCCCCTTTTACTTTCAACATAGCTTGTTACCGTTTTTTCTTAGTGTTTACCTTTCCGCTTTCTTACTCTGTGGTGCTTGTTTACTTTTCAAAGGCAATGCCTTCCCTTTTTCCGGGATTTACGCCTTGGTGCTAGTCGCCAGCCCCTGGCCTATGGAAGGCGGGCTTGGGGTAGTCACGGCACGGGCCCCGAGGACGGGTCGTGACAATTTACCTTTTATTCATTACATACATTATTATATATAATGTAAACTTATTTTAGGGATGCATTTGTGGTTTCTTTCTTGGTTTATTACTCACACTATACAAGGGAATATACGTACGCAAGCAGATTTCATGATCAAGGATCCAGTGTAGGGAAAAGACCATATGATTTAGAGCTTAGTAGATGGGGACTTAGAGTCTGGGTTGATACAAATTCATACTCTGAATTTTTGTTGATATATTAATTTCCTTTCTCTTTGGCCACCGGGTCTGACCTACCACATTTAGGGTTCCTTAGGTTATTTTTCCGGTATGTTATGATATACCTACTATGGGTTTTGTTACAGCACCATTTATTTATTATTTTTCATTATTATATTTTATTATTTGTTCTTGTCTTATTTTATACTAATGGTATAGTTTCCCCACTGATGGCATTCATACCCTCGCTACTTTTCAGTATCCTTTTGTACCTGGGGAGGCATGCATGAGGTCTTGTGGCTCTCTAGATTAGATCTGAAAGTCCCAGTTAGGGTGTTACATTATAAGTATTTTATTTCTCAGATCATATAAATATAATTTTTTCAAATCTTCTATTATCGACTAAAACCATTATAGAGTTAAATGAAAATTATGTCGAGTATATCCCTTTAATCAGGATGTCATAATCATTTCACAGTGTTCTCGATGTAGATGGTGCCTTGTATTTCAAAGGGGTCCATAATGAGGGTATTTAAATGGTTAATGGAGAGACTAAATCCTATCAACATTTAAATAAAACCAATATATTTAAATTAATTGGTTAATATTTTTTTAAATATTCAATTCATTTCTTCATGATATCTTGTGATCACTTTTGTATTTATGTAATCTAAATGAAATGTTTAACTACTTCTATAGATATTAGATTCTCTATATGTTTATGTTACCAATCCTAAGGAACCACATATTTACAATGTTGAAATATAAAAAGTGTTAAAAGTTGAACAATATATAGTTGAAAAAATACAGGTCCATTGTAGAACAATAGTTTATCAAAAATTATTAAAGAGAGAAGAAGAGGCCAAAAATTAAAGGTTGGATTGAATATATGTGCCCAACATTTTGACCCCAAAATGTCTATTTAAATTAGTTACATTGGGGTAACTACTTGAATTCATCTTATAATTAATGTGTATATGTGGCATAATGTTGTGCCTATATTGAAGACAATAATTTAGGAAGACATTAGGGTAACATTATGATATGATTTCTCTATTTTATGACAAAATAAAGTAATAAAATATTAATTTACTTTCATTATACCTTGTCTATTACATTTATATTAGATTATTATCAAATTAAATTCATATTAATGATCATTATAAAGAGTCATAGTGACTTTTAGACACTTTGTACAAAGCATCATCTCAGATATGTTGAGGGGAAAGTAAACCTCCACCCACCAGTTATATATATACACAAGATAGAATAATAAATATCGAATGTTTTCATTATCCAACATGAGTATGAATCATTTTATATTCATTATAATTGGTACTATTTTATTTTACATTACATGTATAAATAACTTTGATTAATACTTTTTAACTTATGAAACAAAAAATAAGTGTTAAAAATTTGTAATCAACATCAAAACCCACACACCCCTACTGTAAATTAATGATGGTGTGTGATTCACATGAAAAAATTATATCTATTTAAATTATATAGTAAAAAATTTATGTGATATGAAATAAAAACATAAATATATTTCTTTTTTTATATGAAAATTGATGAATCAAACTCTAAATAAACATCCATCGTAAGTCATATGTTACGGAAGGAGGCTCATGTAAATAAAAAAAGCGATAAATCATATATGAAAATATATAAAAATTATGGGATTCATGTGAAAGTGTGACATAATAGAAATTTTTCAACTCTAAATAAGTATTATATAACAATTACAACTTATATTACTACATTTGTTATCCAGTTTATACACACGAATCATTATTGGTTATACCTGATGAATAACTACTTCTAGTGGCCTTTAAGCGTACACAATAATATGTTTAAGTTGTAGGTGTAGGTTTTGGAGTGTTTCCTTGAACATGTTTTGAGAAATAAAAGACACAAGGGGATAAAAATGAGAAAATGAAATACATGATGGAATAAATAGATTCTCAAAGAGAAAAAATAAATTGGAAATCTGGTTTGATGAACCCATTTTTTTAAAGGGATTGATGAGATAAAATAACCTAGGATTAACCACAACAAGAAAAGACACCCCCCAGATATGAGGTTATCCATTCCTCTCAAAGGCATTCCTTCCCAAGGTAATTGATATTTTTAGAATAATTTATAATAAATGTGAATCAAACAACTTTTGATGTATTTCTTACACTAAAATTATACAGGCTGAAATTGATTGTGATTTATATCTATCAGAATCCAGCCATCACCTAATTATTAGGGGAATAATATAAAATATCCAAGAAGATATTCTACAAAAAAAATTACAATACATCACATGAGAGTATGGATTCATGTAGCTCCCGAGTTGAGCATCAATATTCTTGTTCCCCTTTATTATTTGGATGTTCATAGAGTTGAACTTGTTATATAATTTTTTTTAGCATGGTCATTTAATATTATATAGATACATGATGATAAGGAGTTATGTCCTATATAATTTATTTTATATAAAAAATATTTAACAATTAATAAAAAATATATGAGGTGAGGTATATTATTACATATAGAGAGACATAAGGGGAAATAGTAGGTCGAGTCAAGACAATCTAGAGGATCAACCAATAAATTAAAAAAACCTTCCAAAAGTACCATTACCCCACCAATTTCACTGAAATATTTATTAACATTATAAGTTTATGTGAAAAAATGTTCAAATATCAAAATACATCCTACATTGAATTTCTATAAAAATTTATGGAGAGGGTATTGTAGATATTATTGGTCTTGAGAGTGTAAATGAAATTCTCAAGTATGAGTGACTATGAGCCTCAATTATGAATTAATAATGGAGTTACATTTTCATAAAATAAATTCCAATTACTGATCTAATATGAAAATTACAATTAAATATTATTCATATTTTCTATAAAAATATATATAACTAATATGTGAAGGGAAAACCCTACAAAGAATAATTTGTACTCATTATTCCTCATATCACTGCTACATAATAATTTTAAATGGGGGAAGTTGAATTCCTTTTAAATAAGTGATAGAAGCTACAAAATATTAATAGAAAATAAAAAACTAGACTATTTGTAATACCTATAATGTAGGGGAACTCTAAAATACCATCATAAAAAATATATTTTTATTTTTTTAATCACTTATTAATTTTTATTTTTTAGGTTGCACTAGATGCTCATTGTGATAAATTTAGACACTTAGAAGTTTTGTTTTCTGGGTCCAAATAATGGATATCCAATAAATCTACAACATAGTATTCCCCTTATAAATTTATAATTCATTACATTCAATATTTTACCAATAAACATCAAATTCTATGATTTATATTATGTTTTAATGAGAATTTTGTTATGATAGGGCATTGTTTACTTACCATCAAAACCATGGTATGAGGATGAACATTGCACAAAGGTTGTATATTCATTACTTAAACTTGACAAGTATTAGGGTATATTTAATAAGATTTCTCTTTCAAAAACATATCAAAATAGATTACTTATGTTTCTCAATGTTTATATTGTATCTAGAACAATTTTATGACAACTATTTTATTTAATTTATATTTAAATTTATGGAAGATATTATAGTCCATCAAAAAACAAGCACTATAGAAGAGTTATTTTTGAATCTAATTAAAGTTTCAATTAAAAATTTTATTAATAATTTTCTAATCTATATTTTTCTAGTACTACTAAGACTTTCGATAATCCAGATATTCAAAAGATGAAGTAGATTGTTTTAGAAATTATTGGGATGCTTAGGTAGTGTCAAAATGTTTTCTGACATCATAAAGAGGTAATTTCCTCTCACATTTTAAATTTTTTTATTTAATAGAAATTATGAAGATGTGGTTCATCCACTTCTTATTTAGTTAACTTTTTTATCATTTTAAATTATATAATTAGATATATACTTTATAATTGAAATGTTTCCATCATAATAAGAATAATACATGATATATGGAGTGTCATTTTAGTAAATTATTGTACAGTTATGTTATATATGTGATATTTGGATCCCATGTTATTTTTAAAGTTGTTTGTTTTTGATATATATGCTCATCTACATAAATAGTGTTATACAACATCTAAACATGCATGTGATGGAAAAAAACCCTAAAAACAACCTCACATTGATTTACAATCATTAGATAATGATCTTTGAATTATTTATTACTTGTTGGATTTTATGGCACATTAATCCAATTTATGATATTCTTGGAATAACAAGAAAACAAACGTTTATTATTTTAAAACTCCAAAATGTGTGTGTAATGATAAAAACTGATAAAACGAACTTGTATTGATTTGAAATTAAAGGATAATGATATTTAAATTATTTGTGAATTTTTTAAATAGACATCACATAAATATATAGTGTGGTTTTCTCGGAATTACTAAATAAGATTAGATGTTAAAGTCTTTAGACATGTGTGATAGGTGATCAGAACCAAGAAAACAACCTCAAAGAATTACGACTAATTGATTTTTGAAATTGATGAATTGATACCACATAAATCCAAGGAGTTATTTGTTTCAGATAACCAAAAAAATCTCTTTTAGTGTTTTAAAACTCTAAAACAAGCTTGTGATAGTTAAAATTTTGAATAAGACCCCTTATTGAAGTAAATTCATAGGAAAATTATCTTTGGAATATTTTTTACATGTATGAATAGAAGAAATGTCAATTTTATGTGTGGTGCTCTTGAAAAAACAAAACAACTTGTTTCTAAATATATTAAAGTCTTTAAAAACATGTATCAAGGGGTCAAACCTAAGTAAATGGCCTCAGAATGTCCGTAATTATTATAAATATTATCATTGTTTGATTTTTGAAATGTAGTAATATATGTCACATCAATTTTATTTTCATTTTAAATGACAAAATAATTTAACCTTTAAAATCAAACTTCATATCAACTATATTAGTTTAGAATTATTTATTTATGTACTACACTCCAAGATCATTAATGTTATCACCAACACAAAGAATATAGGAAGTGTCACAGTCTATCTATATTCTTTATATTGATGATAAATTTTGTGATCTGGGAGTGAAGCACAAAAATGATGAATTCTTAATTAATAGACTTGACATGGTTTGGGGTTCTAAAGGGGAAATGTTTTTAACCTTCAAAAAGAACCATGAACACTATATGGAGTCCATTTTTGTCTTCATGGGCACAAAATACTTAGAGAAAAAACAATTCTTGATGAAGACCTTATAACAGATATTGTGATTAAGTATTATTTAATGTTATATACTTAGAGATTTATATTAATTGTTTTACTTTTTTTCATGTTGAGTAGTGATTCCATTCATTCCATTTTGTTTCTGATCTCTTTTAAAAAAATACAGTGAGAAAACTTTGTGTATTACCTAGAGAAAAGAATATTATAAAATTTACTATATTATATTATTTGGGAATATAACTATAAATTTTATGAATTTTTTCTTACTCCCTTTGAGGTATTTTTATACATTTTTTCATAACCCCTTTACAACTATACATATATATTTGAGGCTATCCATTCCCCTCAAATTAATATTTTAGTTCAAAACTAGTGAAAAAAACTCAAAACCAAGAAAAAATTATTGTATTGTCTTTATACTTTAAAAAATTATCTATAATTTATATTTGATGTGTAGTAATCAACAACCAATTAATATGATACACATCGTGACCAGTATGTCTGAACGTTCATTTTTTCTTTTAAAATTTTCATTTTAGCTAAAAAACACATCACATAATCAAAATTAATAAAAAAATATTATTATCTTAAAAAAATAGTAAAAATGTTGATAATTTATTTTTTATGTATACAAGTTAACCTCACATAAATATGACACATAGTTTGGTTGGTATGACTAAAAGTATGTGTTTTCATTTAAAAATTTCATTTTAGTTCAAAATACACATCAGATACTCAAAATAAATAAAATTCGCTATTATTTCCTTTATACATTAGAATAATGATATGAGATTCATTTTTGATAGGTAGGCATCAACCACACATCAATTTGACACATGGTGTGGTTTTTATGACTCAAAGGTCAATTGTCAATATAAATATAACATTTAATCTCACAACACATGTCACATAGTCCAAACTAAGAAAACATACTCTGTTTGTATTTATACTTTTTGAAAATAATCCCTGAATCATTTTTAACATTTTGAAATAAATTTCATGTCAATATGACACGCAGTGTGGCTAGAATGGCTCAAAGTGTGTGTTTTCAATACAAAAATAATATTTTTTCTCATAATATGTGCCACATAGTCAAAACCAAGAAAACATGCTTATATTTTATTGATAATTTAATACAATAATCCTTGATTCATTTTTTAAATTTAGGAATTAATCGCATATTAATATAACATTTGAGACTAAAACACACATCATTTAATCAAAATTAAGAAAATATGCTCACATTCCTTTGATACTTTAGTAAAATTATTCTTGGTTTGTTTTTATGTATGGGAATTAACCTCCAGTCAGTCAAACACGTGGTGTGTCCGTTATGACTAAAATTTCATGTTTTTATGTAAAATTGAAATTTTAGTTCAAAACGCATGTCACATAATCAAATATAAGAAAACATTCTCATATTGTATTTATATTTTAGTTCAAAGATTCATAATTAATTTTTATGTATAGAAATTAATTGTGTAGTAATCTGACATATAGTGTGTCTGGTATCACTAAAAGTGTGTGTTTTCATTTAAAAGTGAAATTTTATTTCAAAACATGTGTCACATAATCATATCTAATACAACACACTTTTATTTTGTTGATAAATTTTAGAAATGGTGCACAATACATTTTGGACAAGCATAAATTAGTAAAAAACATCAATTAAACGCATGGTGTGCGCGATATGATAGAAGGTGTATGTTTTCATTTAAAATTGATATTTTAGTTCAAAAAGGAAAGTCACAAACTCAAAACTAAGAAAAAAATCTTTAATTGTCTTGATAAATTATGAAATATATTGATAATTTTTTTGTGACTTGTATTATTTAACATCACTTTAATTGGGAATATGAGGTAGTTGGTATGGAAGAAAGTGTGTGTTTTCATTTAAAAGTTAAATTTTATTTCAAAATGTGTTTCATATACTCAAAACAAAATGTTATCTAATTAAATTGATACTATATGAAATTTAACAATAATCATTTATGTCATTTTTGAATCAAATTCATATCAATTTGACACATGTTTTGGATGGTATGACTTAAATTGTGTGTTTAAAGTAAAAAAGTAACATTTCATCTCACAACACGCGTCATGTAGTTGAAATTGAGAAAATGTTCCCATACTGTCTTTGTAATGACCACAAATTTCATCAATATAATTCGCATTCTTATAATTATTTTATATAATATAAATCACATATAATCACATAGAAACATAATACAAACATTACAAATAAATAATGATTGAAATAAGAGGTAATTCTTGAAAATATGGAACCTATACCGATAGAATAGTAACATGACTGCTGGAATACTAATATGACCATTAGGAATAGTAATCTAGCCAATAATATATTAAACTCACCTATTAAATTTTAAATAAAATTTATGTATTTTATAAATGAAAATATGATATATTTATATCATGAAATAAGTGAATAAATGTTTTAAAAATGATGAACTAAGTGTTGGTATTTTTGTAAAGAGTAAACATTTTTTTACAATTTTATAAATAATATAATGATTTAAAATAAAATTTATTTTCAAAAAATATATTCATAAATTAATATTTTTTTCTTATTATTATAAGATAATTTAATGATACCTTAATTAATTTTTTAAAGTGTCATAAAATCAGTTATAATTTTAAAATCAGTATTTTTCGAATAAATGAAGATTTTAATTTAAAAAAAATTATCATATTTATAAAATTACTTTCATAAAATGGAGTTCATTTTTTAAATCTACACATCTAAAAATGGTTACGGTGAATTTTTGGGATTTTTCTGAAATAGAGAAATTTTTGTGAATAGTAAAATATGGTAATTTATAATATTTAACAAATACATGAATTATTGAGTCATGGTAGATGTAATGATTAGTTAATAACCAATTTTTTCAAACTCAAATGCACTATTTACATTATTTATTCATAATAACCATTACTATTGATAGTCTTAATCCCAAATAATAAACAAATGAATAAAACAATCAAAAAACACCCCTCTCCTCCACTATAAATACCACCCCTTCTCCTCAAACCTTATAAGCCTTGTATCATTCTTATGTTCTTCCCAATTACTCTCAAAAACTGCTTCCCCACATTGTGGCCTTTTTGGTTTCACCATAATACAATTTCTATGTCCCCCAATGACGTTCTCGAGGAGACAACAATCAAGAGGTAAAACCTACTCTCTCTCTCTTTCAATTTATTTCCTTTTCTTATCCCTCCCTCACATACCAAGTCCAAAGTAACATGGTAACTCCAGTATCATATATATACTATAATTTTATTATTTTAGTATTATATCCACCCTCAATTCTCTTCTCTTCCCCTTTTTTTCTAAAAATGAAAATATCATCTGTGAGGTGTCGATTCACCACCTTCATGGATGATGATGTTTCATTTTGTCATAACACCTGCAAAAATGGTCATAAAACCATTATAATGTCTAAGGAATATTTTAAAATGTATATAAAACTATATTTAGTGTTTTGGAAATATTATATATATAATATTAATTAAGTAAACAAAACTAGTGCTTGATGATCAAAAAATGCCAAAATAATCTAAATGATTATCAATAATGTTTTATCTAATGAATCATCATCATATATGAAAAAATGATATTTAATACAATTTAATATTCTTTAATTTAATTAATAACATATAATTTTAATTCTTTATAACTATTCCCATTTTACATGATCTTTCATACAAGTACAGAAGTGAAACAATCATGAAAACAAAGGAAACAAACACTCCCGAACGACGAAATTGAATCTTATAACTCATCAAAAATGCCATAAATTAACTTAATAAAATAATAATAAATAAAATTAAAGTTTAATAGGTTATGAATTATATTAATAATTAATATAATTTAATTATCTGTGATATTATGTGTAAGTGCAGAACACTTTCAGACATAAGGTAAGGGTTTTTTCAGCTCACTTTTACTTCTGTAAGATATTCCTTATTCACTACAATTTCTTGTGTCTAGGGTATGTATACTTCCATTTTATTTATAATATAATGAATCTATTTATCTAAATTGTATTAAATTTTTCATTTTATGATCATTAATTTTATGGGGAGTACATCTTGACTGTTTGCAAGGTGGTAAGGGTTTCTTCCCAAACCTCCATTTTTCCTTCAGATGCGTTTTCTCTATATTTACACCAAATTAAATTATTAATTAATATTATGTACTCCTAAATTATATGTGTATGTTCCAAATATACTTAACTACCTAAATTAATCTTTATTATATGGGGTAATACATTTTTTATAATGTTCCTTTTTCAATTTCTCTCAATAAACAATCCCAGTTAAAGGGAACATTGCAATTTCTTACCCATTTTCAAGTACATTACATAATATATTTTAGGAAAAAAATATTTTTATAAAATCACACTTTTTATCATGAAAAAATATTTTAGTTAATTTATGTTTTCATCTAAACAATTATTCCTTTTTCTACTTTAAATGATCTTTTATATTTTACCTTAAACCGAACTGAAGTGGCTCGTTACTGAAGTTTCTTAAACACTCTTTTTACACATTTTCATTATCTACGAAAAATTCCATTGTGAATATTATTTTAATATTCCTAAAATATAATTTTATTTTCCTTATATTTTCTTTTATATTATATATGTGTTTACAATCTGATTTTAGGACAAATACAAATTATTTTCCCAAATAAATCTTCTTTTAAAAGTAAAAAAGCATATTTATCTCAAAAAATTCTCAATGACTTTATTAGAGTATTTTCATCTATTTAAAACATCCTATATTTAATATCATTATTAATTTATATTTTTCACTTATGTTATCATCTACCATATTTTATGGAATGGTTTATGATTATTTTGACAGGGTATGTACCTTCTTGATACCATTCACTATATTACTTTGGATAGTTTATGATTATGTTTTTCTAATTCAGGAAATTATTTAAATTTCATCTTCTAGTTTCAATATTAATGTATATGTTGATTATTTTTTACCCATTTAATATGAGGAATGAATTGGACTTAATAAGTGTCATACGGGACCTGTAATGTCACCTTGATGCATCGGTAGGTCTCATTCGACAAACTAGTTTGGGTATTGGAAAATGTATTACCTGGTTACGTATGGTGTTTTGGATGAAGCCTTGAAGGTCTGTTTATGATGTCCCGCACTATAAATTCCCTAATTATAATATTAGTTATTGATAATCCATGTTATTATTCGACTAGCAGAATATCCATGGTTATGTTTCATCCTAATTTTATTATTTGTATGGAATTGATTAATTGGATTTTATTCCTTCCCGATTATGCTGAATATTATGCTTTAATGGCATGTATTTTTATTTTTTCACCTTTCATTATTATTTATGTTATCTTCAACTTTATTTATTACCTTTAATAATAATTTTATATCACCCATTATGTTTTATTTTTCCCCAGGATTCCCAGATGTATATTATTACTGACATGGGGGGATAATCTATGAAAATTGGGATGTTTCCAAAGGAGTTTCTATGTTGTATTTATTTTCAAGTTGTACTGTAAAACTTATGTATGTATCTAGTTTTCCAAAGATACTAAACTATTTTGTCCTTTTGGTTGTTATTTATTGTTCATAGTACCAATGTAATAAAGTAAGTAAATGGCTTCGGCATTCTAGGGTTATGGTCTTTATATTCTTTATACTTCAGAAAAATTATCAATGATTCATTTTTAACTTGTGTGAATAAACTGCATGTCAATCTAACATATTATACGGATGGTATAACACAAAGGGATAGTTTTCAGTATTGTTATATATTCAAAACTAATAAAACATTCTCAAATTATCTTTATAATTTAGTAAAATTATTTTAGATTCATTTTTTATGTATAGGAATTAACTGCATATAAAAATGGCTCATGATGTGGTCTTATTGACTATAAGATCAGGTTTTTAGTTTAAAAGTGGAATTTTATTCTAAAACATGTGTCACATACTCAAAATCATAAAATTATCTCAGATTATATTAATACTTTAGGGAAAATATTCATGGTTCATTTGTAATGTGTCGTAATCAACCATTGGTCAATCCATCACATAGTGTGGTCGGAATGACTGTAACGACCCAGGTATTTATAAAATAATAAAAATTTTGAAATGTATTAATATTTATGAATTAGATATTAATTTTACATTAAAGGGGACTCTTTATCAGATAGCGTACTCGATACGCTATAATGTGTTTCTTCGAAATCTTGCGTTGTACACAACATTGAGTTATACCGAAAAATAATTTATTATTATTATTATTATTTTAAATGGTAGTTAACACCTAGCTGTTGGAATGGATGGAATAAATAGTATAAACTAAATTATGAAAATATGTTTTATATAGGATAAAATAATTATTCATTGGTTTCCAAATTTATTGTAAATAAAAATAAAAACCAATTGAATTTAAAGGATGTGTTTTTATAAAAACCTATTTAAAAGAGAATAATTGTGTTTATAAAATCATATCACTCTTTATATATTTTTATTTAATGGAAAATATATTTTATATATTAAATTTAATATTTTAAATTCATCGTATATGTTTTCTAGATATGATATAACAACAAATTCAATTTTTTGGATAAAAGAAGTATTTTTTTAAAAATGCAGTTTTACCGCCTTTTGATGGAGAACCCTTTCTAAATTTAATTTATGAAACATTTATATGTTCTATTTGACAAAATAAAATTATTACTTAGAATTAGGGCATAAAAATTTACTTTAGATTAATTTTTTATATTTTTCTAATAACTATCACGTTTTGATGAATTGTAAAAAATGCTAAATTTTAAGTAAAAACAACTTTTTCCATCGAGATAATTTATATGGTTAAATAATATTACTTAATGGTTTTAAATAATAAATGGAATATATTTTTATCATTTAATACAATGTTGTTTATTGGAACTAATTTCTATTTGAAATTGCACATAAAAACATGTCAATATTTTGATAGTTATTACCTCTTAAAAACATGCTTGTTGGTTTTGACAATGGGAATTAATTTTAAATTAATTATTGAATCTTATGTATTTAGAATTTTGAAAAATAGATTCTATATTTGGTATCATAAGGTATAAATTTTTTGAATAATTACCTTTTATTTTTTTACATTATAAATAGTAGCTTCAGTAATTATTGTATTTACCTTGGTTTAAAGGTAAATCTAATAAATAAGGGAAAAATATTATAATAATATTAAACTACCATAAAACATGTCTTAATCATATTTTATGATATATTTCTAATCATGGTCATCCTTGGGTCTATTTGGGGACCCCAAGGAGCCACTTGGATGTGAAAATTATATTTAATAAGAATTAATTTAAAGTAAAGAAAAATATAACCTAAACATGTATATTTTACTAAACAATATTATATGGGGTTATATAAGTTATATATTAGACTATAAATAGTCATTATAAATCTAAAAATATTTCAAGTATCATGATATTTTATTTATAATTTTTATAAATTAAATAAATAATTTTAATTATGACACAACGATGATGTAGTGATTGCTTTATTAATAAAGGATTCAAATAAATGATATTATATATATTAAAATAAATGTTATTTTAATATTTTAAGGCCATAAACTAATTTTATGGATTATATTGACCTATTAAATTTTTGTTAATGTATTCTTTCTCAGTAATCAAGTTTTTATGACTTTAACAAAAAACAATTACTTAATAGTATCAAAATTGACA
Source organism: Viscum album (assembly GCA_963277665.1). Classification (NCBI taxonomy): domain Eukaryota; kingdom Viridiplantae; phylum Streptophyta; class Magnoliopsida; order Santalales; family Viscaceae; genus Viscum; species Viscum album. Next base: position 2,131,836,967 of record OY728119.1, read on the forward strand.
TAAATGAGTTTTTAAAACAAATACTATTTTATTAAATGATATAACAGTTCTAAAAATCTAATATTCATCCAAATGAATTATATAATGTTAAAAATTTCATTAATTATCCACTTATGGTTCTCTTGGAATTTTATAGTAAATATAGTAACCATAAATTATGAAAATGCAAGAATACATGGAAATAGTTAATGTTTTTAACTAAGGATTAAAGAAAAAAAGATAAGGTTAAATTTGTCAACTAAACATGTATAAAACCTATTTTTTGAGAGTTTCTAGACCCAATAGAATATTATATTTGAGATAAATTAGTTTGCGAAAATTTGAAACTGAAAATCATTTAATAATAAAAATATATTTCAATATATTCCAAAAGTGCCCCTCCTCCCTCTTATAAAAGGCCATCAACTCTACCCACTTACTCACACCTCTAAAGCCCCTTGGATCATCCAAATTCTACCCAAATAATATCCCAAAATCCTTTTCTTCCTCCTATAATCCTTAACTTGGGCAGAAAGAAATTTAAGAAAGAATTTTGGCTCAAATCAAAAATAAGTTACCTGATTTAGAGGTAACATCTTCTCTCTAGTTATTATCTTTTATTTTACTTCTCCACCCCCTATTCTCTCCTTATTATTTGATTAAATAAGAACACCAGTATCATAAATATTGTAGTATTATTATGATAAGTATTTCAACTACACAAACACACACCTCCATCTAATTGATTTGAACATATTGTTTCTGTGGACGGTGAACTACTACCTCATGAAACGATGATTGTTCAATTTTCCCCTAACACATCTAATGGTGGCCATTATGATAGAACTGTATTTATATATGGTATATATTATATTTATATTTTCTCTATTATTCTTTATTTTCCATTCATATCTACCTTTATGCTTTCCATAATGTGTTAATGCGATAATTTCATTTGAGTAAGTGCGGACTACCGCCTCCGCAAAGTGATATGACTCGTTCATGCCATACATGGAACATATAAAGGATGGAGTTAATGAAATTATGTAATGTATATAAAATATGATATTATACTGGAATTATAATATACCTATGTATCATTGTATTTTCGTTCTATTAAAATAAAAAATAAATGAAAGCAGCGTTCATGCGTACGTACGGCTTACCGTCTCCATGAATGGTGCAGTTCATTTCTTATCTCCAAATGTTTGGACTATTCAAAATAATTATATGATGGATATAAGTACATATATATTGGATATATATGATACTTAAAATCATGAATAAAATTCTTTTAATGATATACTTTTGACTAAATTGAAAATTTACATCAAAACAAGTTTATTTTCGACTCAAGTACCAAATATTGACAGAATGAAAGATATGAACCTAAATAATTATATAATTTTTATAACATGATGATAAGTAATATAAATGAATTATAAACTTAAAAAAGGTTCTGAAACAATTATAAATTAACCTAAGTTTATTATTTAGTAATATAAAGAGTGAACGAGACGAGTCGGACTCAAGGTAAGAGACATTGTCTCAATCTCCTTTAATTTTGGAATATTTTGATTTATATATAACCATATTTTATACAATGTATAATTATACCCTTTTTCTTAAATTAATTAAATGGTTTTCAAAAGTAATATTTTTTTTATGAAGCATTTTAAAAAATGACCAAGGGGAATGTTTCTTTCTAATATATGCGGTGACAATGAACTTTCTACCAATGTGAGTATTATTTGATATTTAGATGCCTTAACAATCCATATTTTTTTTTAAAGGAAAAAATAAATACCTTATAACATTTTCATGTATTTTGGTATTGAAAATGGTTTTCATAAATCATTGATTATATCAATATCTGGAAATGATATATTGTTATTATAATGTGGAAATGTTATCTTTCCTTTATGATTGTTTTATGTATTATGAATATGTTATGGTTCTTGGGAATTGTTTACATATACGGGTGGTTCTGGGATAAACCTATAGTGGGTGAGCCCGAGATAGCTCTCTAATGCATTAGGTAACGTGATGGAGGTAAAATTTGATGTTTCTCCTAAGAGATTTAGAGAATATACTATGATGGGTCTTCCAAATGTAACTCTCTATGTAGTTGTGAAATATATAATGTAAGCATGTTATAAATTCCAAAAATTACCGTTATGATTTATGATTTCTATGTGTTATTCATAAATCTTATGATTACATGAGGTATGATAAATATCTTATGATCTATAATTGTAAATTATGATTTCTTTGATTTGTATGTATTCAGGGACTAATGTTTTCTTTCCTTATTTTAAATCCCTTACTGAGCTTTTTATTCTCATCCCATGTTTTTGAAATGATTTTCATAGGGTATAAGGAAGGGTAAGAGAAAGGAATAATTCAAGAAGATTTTTATCAAGAATATAATTCTTGTTTTAATCAAAGAGTTTTTGTGAAAAAAATTGATATATTAGAATTGTCTACTTTGTAATTTTTTATATGTAATGTAATAGTTATGGCCTAATTAGATAAAACTCTTAACCTGAAAATATCATCAATTTGAATTATAGAATTAACTCAAGATTACGTAATGTTTAAGGCAAGGGAATTATAATGAATAAAAGTGTATATTTTAATTTAAAATTTACATTTTAGTTCAAGGAATGTATCACATACTAAAAACTAAAAAAAAAATATTTTCTTGATATTTTAAAAAAAATATTGATAATTTATTTGTGATGTTTATTAGTTAACCACACATCAATAAAACACAAGGTCTAGTTGGTATGATAAAAAATGTGTGCCTTCGTTAAAAAGTTTCATTATAGTTCAAAACTTGTGTCATGTACTCAAAACCAAGAAAACCCACTCATATTATCTTGATATTTTATAAAAATGATCCATAATTCATTTGTCACATGTAAAAAATAACTAAAAATAAATTTGACACCCGATGTAACAAGTATGACTAAAGGTTCTTTTTCATTTAAAATGGATGGTTTACTTCAAAACATGCATCGCATACTCAAAAATGAGAAAAAGTATATGATTATGTTGATACATAAGGGGAAACTATTTATAATTCATATGTGATATGTATGAATTATCATCACAATAATCAGAAATAATGTGTGACAGGTATGAATTAAAGTGTTTGTTTTTATAAAATTTACATTTTAGTTCAAAACGCTTGCCATATACTCAAAAATAACAATAAATTCTCTGATTTTATTGAGACATTAGTACAATTATTTTTGATTTATTTTTTATAAGTAAGAATCAATCACTTTTTAATCCAACTTGTGATGCGTCTAGTATGACTTAAAGTGCATGTTTCTAGTATAAAAGTAATATTTTTTCTCACAATATGCACCACATAGTCAAAACTGATCAAATGAACTTGGATTGTCTTGAAACTTTATAAAAATTGTCCAAGGTTCATTTTTTATGTATATGAATAAGACACAAATAATTCTGATGCATGATGTGGTCAGTATTACTCAAACTATTTACTTTTAGTATAAAAGAAAAAAATTTACTCACAACACATGTCATATAGTTAAAAGTAAGAAAAAAACTCCGATTTTATTTATAATTTGGGATAATTATTTTGGTTTCATTTTTTATGTCTAGTAATTATCCACACATTAATTTGATACATGATGTATCCATATTGAATGTAGGTATATGTTTTCATTTTTAAATTAACATTTTTTTCTAAAACATGCATCACATAGTTAAAATAATGTAATGTGCTCATATTCTATTAAAACATTACTAAAATTTTCTATGATTCATTCGGGATGTGTAGGAATTAAAATAAGGTTATTTTAACAGAGAATGTTGTTAGTATGACTAAAAAAGGTATGATTTCATTTAAAATATATATTTTAGTTAAAAATAAATGTCACATTCTCAAAACTATAAAAAATATATTTTATTATATTAATAATTTAGGAAAAATATTGATAATTCATTTTTTTATTTTTAGGAGTTAATCGTGCATATATCTAGAACATAGTGTGGTTGGTATAATATAAAGTACATGTTTTCATTTACAAGTGGCATTTTAGTTCAAAATATGCCTTACAAACATAAAAAATTGAAATCTGATTGTGCTAATACTTTATGAAAATGATCTATGATTCTTTTTTATGTTCATAAATCAACCACACATCAATTCAACAAATAGTTTGGTTGATATCACTCAAAATGTGTTTTTTTGTATAAAATTATAATTTTAGATCAGAGTACAGGTCATATGGTAAAGAAAATCAACCATAATCAAATTATATTGATACTTTTACAAAAAAAATGATTCATTTTTTATTTTTATGAATCAATGGGACATCGATCCAACACACGATGTACCCAATATAACTCAAAGTGGTTGCTTTTAGTATAAAAGTAATATTTTATCATAATGAACACCATAGTGTTAAAAATAAATTAACACTCTTTAATTTTATTTAATGCATTATTAAAATGACTCCTGATTCGTTTTTTATGCATAGTAATTAATAGATCATTAATCTGATACACAGTGTGTTCGGTTTGACAAAAAGTGTGTGATTTCAATTTAAAAGTGACATTTTAGTCTAAAATAGGTGTCACATACACAAAATAATGTAGATACTCCAAGATTCTTTTTATGATTTAAAAAAATAGTTTTTTATTTATTTATGATGTTTTTGAATTAACCATAGGTCAATCAAAAATATGATGTGGTCGGTATGACCAAAAGTACATGTTTTAATTTAAAATTGACATTTTAGTTCAAAAAACTTGTCTCAAACTCAAAACTAATCAAATGTGATCATATTTTCTTAAAAATTTAGAAAAATATTGATAATTATTTGTGTGGTAATAATCATGCGTCAATATAACACATGGTGTGGTTGGTATTATATAAAGTGAATGTTTTCATTTAAAAGTGTCATTTTAATTCAAAACACACATTATATACTGAAACTTGAGAAAACATGCTCTGATTGTCATAATAACATTTCAAAATGATTTTTGGTTCATTTTTTAGGTGTTTGAATCAACCTCACATCAATCTGAAAAAAACAATCTAGCATGACTCAAAGTGTGTGTTTTTAGTATAAAAGTAACATTTTAGCTAATAGCATGTGTCACATAGTCAAAACTAATCAAATTCACTCAGAATCTCATAATAATTTATAATAATAATAAATTATCCATTATTGACTTATAGGAAGTAATTGAATATCATTTCAATTTTAATTTATCAGGTATTGTACAAAATTTCAATTCTAATTTGTTTTTTTATATACTATTACTATGATAATAATTTTATTATTATAGGTACACACATATTTTGTACAAGTTTCAGTCAATCATTAGAGAGAAATCATTTTTCAATAGTTTTTAATTTGTATTGTTTGTAATTATTTTTTTTTATTAGTGAATTTCACATCAATGTTGTAAAGTATTATATTTTTTCCAAGACTTTCCTTTGTCACTCTGGGGTGGTTGAAATTTTTGGATATTTTTTTTAAATTTAAGAGTTGTTTTAAAAAAAAATTTAAAATTTTTTTAATTTGATTTAATTAATTTAAAAAATTATTTAGAAAATCATAAAATTAATTTAGTATTTTAAATATAATTCAATTATTTTAGGATTAATTTTTGGAATTTTGGGAATAATAAAAAAATCCCTTTTCCTAGTTAATAATAATCATATTTTATGGTCATTTAATTAATTTTAAATCAAAATTTACCCTTTTTAATATCTAACTCCTTTAATGATGTTAAGATGGATTTATAAAAGATTTTTTAAGGGTAAGGTTATGTTTTAAAGAGATGAGTAAATGTAGGGGAACAGTTTATTTTATTTCATAAGGGTAGGGAAAGATTTATAAAGCTCATGTGTGGGTAACTATGTTAATTTAAAGATCATGTAATGGTAAGGATTAGGGAGTTAGGCTCATGTTAGGGTTATTTAAGCATTATATTAATATAGTATCACCACTCAAAAAAGAAATTAGGTCTTGTGTATAGGTAGTATGGCATGAAGAATCACTCGCATATGGGTAATTTGTTTCTCTTGTAATCGTAGGGTGGCTTGTTTGAAGCTACATAAAGGTAGATTTATCTACCCTTACACAGTGTATGATTCTCACATAGAGGTAGTATATTTTATGCATAGATTCATTTTTCCTTTCCCTATTTGTTCTGTAATACATTTTCAGGGAATAAATAGGAAGTATAAAAAAATTGGATGATTTAAAACCAGTTATGAAGTGATTGACATGAATATTTAACTTAACTTTAATTTATGAGTTTTAAAATCGAATTGAAAGTGAATTAAATAAATAACTAAATTAATATTAATTAAATGAGTGATCTAGTAAACATGTATCTTGTGTTTTAAGAATATTAAATTTACTTCATTATATTTTTATTGTTTTCTCTCAAACATAGATAATCCAAAAATCATCAATAAATATCTACAAGTCCTCTATAATCATGTTTGAGTTCCTTCCTCTCATTTCCAGGGTAATCATTCTTTCTCTCTCTAGGCTCTTAGTGTAGTAAATATTAAATCTTCATATCAATAAGGTATATACAGCTTCTTTTCTAATTATGAAAGTGTGAATTAATCATAATAATGATTCTTTGTTTAAATATAAAGTATTATCCATAACAAGATAACAAATATATAAATTTTTTCATGGAATAAAAAATCACACATTGTATATAATGAATATTATTTCATAAAAAAACTAGAAAATTTAAAAAAAGAGGGAGAAATTAACATATCATTATATATAATATTATTATTATTTCATGAATTGAAATAAAATAATTTATATGGGGAAAGGATTATTAATTTTAGTGAATAAATTTTTATAATTCAATCATCTATAAATTTCATAAATAATAACTATGTTGGTCGGAGTGGATACTCAAGAGGGGGGTGAATTGAGTTCCAATTAAAATTTATGTTCAAAAACTTTGTCTTAAAAACCCGCAAATAAAATACTAAATTAAACTGTAGTAAATTTATATCAAAGTAAAGGTTCTGTTGGGTTCTCAAGGGATTGATTATTTCCCAGTTAATCAAAACAGAAGAGTTGATTAACTTTTGAAACTAACTTACTGATTTAAAACTAATATAAACACTTGCGAGTTTAATTATAAAAGTGACTTTAAATCAGTTTAGGTTTTAAAGTAATTAGCAGCGGAATAAAAAAGAATAACTTTGAAAGAAATAGCACAGCAGATATAACTAAGAGGTTCAGTCTCAAACCGAGACTTAGTCCTCTCAAAAATTTATATAAATTTGATCCACACCCTGGATCGGGGTTCACAACAGTTTACAATTGTCCAGGTCCAAGACCTCTACCACTGTTATTCATGGGAAACAAAACAACAGCAACCAGCTGTCTAGGTCACACATGACCTATACCACTATTATAGTGGGAAATGAAAGATGTAAAGGGTTTGCTGAGGATTTAAAGATCCTCCAGTTAAAGTACAGGAGACAGTGTGTGTGTTAAATACAGCAGATAACACACACTGCTCAAAATGTAAAATAATGAATCACAAAGTAGAGATGTAGAGTTTAGAAATGGATCTAGTGATTTCAATGAAGCTTTGGACTCCTTGAGTTTGAACAGAAATGGTTCTGAGTCCTCTTCTGGTTTTTTTCTGAAAAACAGAGTGTCGTCTGCTTGGAATCCAGGTTCAGAGACAGTGAAAAATGTAGTCGATGAAGTTCTTCAATGTCCTCGTGAATGTACAGAACTCTTCTTGAGTAAGCTTGAGTGTGTATGAGCTTTTGTGTCTTCTTGTTCGTGCATGTATATCCGTATGAGCTCTTCTCATGTCTTCCACAACTATCTCATCCACCACTCTTTGCACTCATATGTGTCTCATCATCTTTTTGCACCAACAAGTACTTCTTGTATTTATGGCACGAGCTCCAGCAAAAGAAATGATTTCTTTTTGCAGGTACGAGGTACGGTTCCCTGACATCCAACTACCTTCATTAAATAAATGACAGAGCATTAAAATATACCTAATATGACCCTTGGTTATTTTAAATAAAGATAGAGAAATTAAAATAGCTATTTATGACTATCGGTGAGTCAAGTGATCGGTAGGTCATCAGCATCAGCATCGGTGGCTAGATATCGGTGTGTCCTGATCGGTGACTCAGATGATCAGCATCGGTGTGTCATGATCGGTGACTCATTTGATCAGCATCGGTGTGTCATGATCGGTGACTCATTTTATTATCATCGGTGAGACATCTTCGGTGACTCAGATGATCAACATCGGTGTGTCATGATCGGTGACTCATTTGATCAGCATCAGTGAGTCATGATCGGTGACTCATTTGATCAGCATCGGTGTGTCATGATCGGTGACTCATTTGATCAGCATCGGTGAGACATCTTCGGTGACTCAGATGATCAGCATCGGTGTGTCATGATCGGTGACTCATTTGATCAGCATCGGTGTGTCATGATCGGTGACTCATTTGATCATCATCGGTGAGACATCTTCGGTGACTCAGATGATCAGCATCGGTGTGTCATGATCGGTGACTCATTTGATCAGTATCGGTGTGTCATGATCGGTGACTCATTTGATCAGCATCGGTGTGTCATGATCGGTGCGATCATTTTCTTTTGATATGGATCGGTGTGACCGTTGTCTTTTGATATGGATCGGTGCGACTGTTCACTTAACAGAACACAAAGTGTCTGTTTGATCCAGAAGACTTCTAGAATAATTGTAAATCAATAACAAGCGCAGATAAAAACATGATCCAACCGATATAAATAGATTCACTACAAGATTGTGATTATGTATATGAGAAATCCAACCGGATTAAGTAACGATGATTTGTGATTATTAAAACAGCAATCATAGGAAGAATTCAACAATCTTCCAGATGGCTCAACAATCTCCCCCTTTTTGATAATCACAAATCTTAGTCATAAATAAAAATAATATATCATCAATAATAGTGACAAGGCATAATAAGAATAAAAACACAATGAGATATAAATCTCCCCCTGAATTTATGCCTTTGTATATTTATGTAAACATTTCTCCCCCTACCATAGTATTTTTATCCCCCATAGATATAAATATCCCCCTTTGGGATAATCAAAAAGGTGGGAAAACATATAAAGAAGAGATTAAAAGAAGGCATCATAGAAAATAGAGAGAGAGAAAAAAAAGGTTGGTAAAGTACATCAGAGTACAAATAGAACAATGTTCACCCTATCAACAACAAGACACAACTATTTCTTGGGATGTAACGGGGCTTTTCCTTTGTCAAAAGGATCAATGGTTGGTAAGTTGGAAGTCTTGGTGGCAGGGTGAACTGGGCGAATTTGAAAAGGTGGTAAGATGACTCTGGAAGGTGGAAGAGAGGATGCCACGGAGATTTGTTGTTGAGCAGTAGTAGCTGGTTGAGAAGATTGCTGAAGAACTGGCCATAGTTGAGATAGAGCTTGAGAAACAGAGATCTGATTTGGAGAAACATCAAAGGCACTAAAAGGTTCAGCAGTAGGAAGCACAATGGTGGTGGCTTGTTCATTCAGATAAGGCTTCAAAAGATTTATGAAATCCTGAATAACTTATGCACCATACTGCATAGCCTTCTCAAAATCATCCCTATTCTCCATGAACCGTTCCAAGGTAGGAGTAAAATCTTGCAACTGACGAACTTGAGTCTTGAAATCTTGAGTGACTGGAGGTAGTTTCAGATTATCATCCAACACCTTGAAATTCGCGGTCATCTCATGCTTGTTATAAATCTTTGAAAAGTAATGATCAACCTTTTCCTTGATCTCTTTCTGAGATTTATTGGCATCTACTGAATATACTTTTACCATCTTCTAAATGTGATCATTGTGCTCATTCATCTTCCTCAACGAGTCCAAATCAAGAACTTGTCCAATGGCGGCCAATTCATCATGCACAATATTCCTTAGAGCCTCTAGCTCATGAGTGGTGATCTTGGTTACTTTGGCTACACTGGCTTGAGCAACTATCTGAGTTATCTTAGCTTTCAACTTCCTCAGATCAGACTTCTTAATATGTTCAATTATATTCCTCAACACTTCCATCATACCAGAGATGGTTGATCTAAATTCATTTGATAAAGAAAATAATTCAAATTGTAGATCCTTCATAGTCTAATTTAGAGATTCTATGTGCCTGCCAATAAACTCACTAGTATTGGATAGGTCTGGTCTAATAACATTTGATACTCTTGTTGAAAAGGCTTCCAAAGAATCTTCAGAAACTTGCAGAGAAGCTTGAGTAAGAGCATTTGAAATTTCTTCTCTGATTGTATCTCTCACAGTAGCAAGCAACTCAATTTTGAACTTATCAAAATCAGACTGAGAGACAGTAGAACTAGGTAGATGAACATCTGCAGCATCAAAAACATGAGCAGACCTTGCCTCAACTGGTTGGATTTCCTTCACAACTGCAGTAGATTCTGATTCTTCCTCTTCTTCTTCAGCATACTCTAAACCCAAAATAGCAAAAACAGGGTAATCATCCCAGAAAGAAACACACAAAGTATATTTTGGTTTATCATAACTTTCTTTTCCACTAATTTCTAGAGAATATCTCTTTCCACCGATATTTGTTTCTTGAACAGTTAGATGTGGTTCTATTGGAGGTATAGCAAGACCATCCACTGGTCGGTTATCACCATCATCATCATCATTATCATCATCTCCACTCCCATTTCCATTCTTCACAGAATCTTCACTGTCAGATACTTCAGTGTCAATAGTTTCTTCATCACCAAGAACTGGTTCTGATTCAGGTAAGGCTAAAGGTGGACTGGCAGGTCTAAAGTCCATTCTTCTCTTAGGGATCACAGTATCAGGATCACTCCTATCATCAGGAAGTGACATACTTCCTTCTTCTGTTTCATCTTCTTCCATCCCTTGTTTACCAGACTCTTCAGTGTCCTTATTCCTTTCAACATCTACTTCTTCCTCATCATCAGAATAAATTGGCTCCTTATCTCATTTCAAACCAGGGTCTCTCAACCCCTTTGGCCTCTTTCCATGATCAGTGGGATTGTAGGATTCATACAACTTGTCCTCATCAGCAACCCAGCATTTTTTCCATGGGTTCCAATTTATTTTCATCCTTTTACAAATTTCTTTATTAACACAAAAAGCACTATTAGATTCAGCTATCTCATCAGCTTCATCAACACATTCCAGATTCTTTAACACAGCAGATATCATTTTGGAATAGAACAGGGCAGTGGCTTTCTTAGAAGGTTTCACCATTCCAGCTATGTGCACCATTAGATATCTACAAAAATTGATCTTCTCATGGGTCTTTAGTAAAAACAATAGAAAAAAATCCTGGAATTTTACAGCAGCAAAATCTCCTCTCATAGGGAAAATTTGGTGCTGAATAAACTTAAAGATAAGTCTACATTCACCATCCAACTATGAGGATGTGATTCTCCTTGACTCTCTGTTTCCAGTCAAAATCTCTAAAGCTAACTCATAAGAGAATTATTCAGTGGTTGGAGGAATGTTTCCAGCATAATCCTCATACCGACCCTCATGGGGTACATTTAAACATTCATCCCATTGTTTAGATGAAAAATATATTTTCTTTCCTTTCACTACAGAAGACATTCTGGCAGCATCTATACCATCTAAAGTAACTTTAATATTTATATAAAATTCATGCACTAGCTTTGGGTAGTACACATGAGTGTTATCTGAGAACCAGGATTTCCATCCTTGCGATTCTAAAACTTGTAACAACAGCGACTTACTTTTCAAAAGCCAGGCAGAACAGACATCCTTTTCTACAACAACAATCTGAGTTTCCAGGTTCGGATTTACTGATCTTTAAGTGGTATGACTCGACTCGACTCGAGCACGCTTTGAAGGTACAAGACTGTATGATCCTTTGCTTGGTCTCTTTTGTTTAGACATTTGAAGATTCTGGGGAATGCAGGAGTTCGAAGGTTCTAAGTAGAGGAGAAGAGAGGATATAAGGCTTGGTGGGAAATGAAATGTTGACGGTTTGGGGAATAGAAATAGCCGCGTATCATTTATTTCATCATTTAGGGTTCCCATAAAAAAGATAAAAGTAATTAATTAATAACAACATAATAAAAATTAATAGAAAGATAGATCGGTTTGACTGATCGGTTTCATAGATCGGTTTCACAGATCGGTTTCACAGATCAGTTTCACATATCGGTTTCACAGATCGGTTTCACAGATCGGTTTCACAGATCGGTTTCATAGATCGGTTTCATAGATCGGTTTCACAGATCGGTTTCACAGATCGGTTTCACAGATCGGTTTCAAAGATCGGTCTCACAGATCGGTTTCACAGATCGACCATACACAACTCTTGTTTAATAAAATTCATTATTTCAAAGCATAAAGGCTTTGTAAAAATATCAGATAATTGATGTTCAGAACTAATAAATTATAGAGAAATATCACCTTTTTGATAATGATCTCTTAGAAAGTGATGTCTGACATCAATGTGCTTAGTCCTAGAGTGAGACACAGGGTTCTTAGATATGTTGATCACACTAGTGTTGTCACAGGTAATTGAAACATGTTTAAAATCAAATCCATAGTCCAATAAAGTGTGTTTCATCCACAGAATCTATCCACAGCAACTACCAGCAGCTATATATTCTGCTTCAGCAGTAAACAATGCAACTGAGTTCTGTTTCTTACTACACCATGATACTAGGGAATTTCCAAGTAAATGATGTGTTCCAGATGTTCTCTTCCTATCTAACTTACATCCAGCAAAGTCAGCATCTGAATAACTAGTTAGGTCAAATGATTGTACCTTTGGATAAAACGAACCTAAATTCACAGTATACTTAAAATATTTAAAAATCCTTTTAACATCCAGTAAGTGTGATTCTTTAGTATTAGCTTGAAATCTAGCACACATACACACACTAAACATAATATCTGGTCGACTAGCAGTAAGATAAAGTAAACTCCCAATCATACCTCTGTAATTGGTTTGATCAACTGGTTTCCCAGTTTCATCGACATCCAATTTACAGGTAGTACTCATAGGTATATCACTTTCCTTAATACTATCCAAACCAAAACGTTTTAATAAATCCTTAGTATATTTACTTTTATTTAGAATAATACCATCTTTAGTTTGAAATATTTGAAATCCAAGAAAATACTTAAGCTCTCCCATTAAGCTCATTTCAAACTCATTTTTCATAACCTTTGAAAAATCAGTAGATAAATAATTTTTAGAAGATCCAAAAATAATATCATCAACATAGATTTGTACTATTATAACATCTTTTGAAATCCTTTTTATAAAAAGAGTGGGATCAGAAATTCCTTTTGTAAATCCTTTTGAAATAAGAAAGTTTGAAAGTCTTTTATACCAAGCTCTTGGAGCTTGTTTTAAACCATATAAAGCTTTAGAAAGTTTAAAAACATGATTTTGAAAATGAGGATTTGAGAAACTAGGTGGTTATTCTACAAAAACATCTTCAATAATAAAACCATTTAAAAAAGCACTTTTTACATCCATTTGATATAACTTGAAATTCAGATGTGATGCATAGGCAAGTAAGATCCTAATAGCCTCTAATCTAGCTACAGGTGCAAAGGTTTCCTCATATTCAATTCCTTCTTCTTGATTGTAACCTTGTGCAACTAGCCTAGCTTTGTTTCTAATGATGTTTCCAGATTCATTAACTTTGCTTCTAAACACCCATTTTGTGCCTATGGTTATAGTGTCCTTAGGTCTTTCTACTAATTTCCAGACTTTGTTTCTTTCAAATTGATTTAGTTCTCCTTGCATAGCCATTACCCAAAATTCATCATTGATAGCATCGTTGATATTTTTAGGTTCTAACTGTGAAAGAAAAGCTTCATGTTCAACCTAATTTCTTAGAGAAGCTCTAGTCTGTGTTCCTCTATCTAGATTACCTACAATAGCATCTAAAGGATGGTTCTTTAGAATTCTAGTTGGTCTAGAAAAGGTAGGGCTAGAGGTTTCAGATTCATCTACAGGTTGAGGTTCAACAGAAGCAGGTTCTGGAAAATTTCCAGAACTGGATGTTTTAAGTATAGGTCCACTGTCTTTATCATTATGGTTCAAAACAGAGAGATCATATTCAATATTTTCAAGAGAGGTCTTAGGTTCATGTGGATCAGTTTCATCAAATTTGATGTGAACAGATTCTTCCACACATTTGGTTCTCTTATTGAAAACTCTATAGGCTTTACTAGAAATAGAGTAACCTAGAAAAATTCCTTCATCACTCTTGGATGCAAATTTGTCAAGATTTTTTTTAGTATTATGAATAAAGACTTTGCAGCCAAAAACTCTAAAGTAGTTAACCTTAGGTTTCCTATGGTTCCACAACTCATAAGGGGTCCTCTTAAGAACAGGTCTGATCAAGACTCTATTAACAACATAACAAGCTGTATTTACAGATTTAGCCCAAAAATAAATAGGTAGGTCATACTCATTAAGCATAGTCCTAGCAATTTCTTGCAGGGTTCTATTCCTTCTTTCTACTACACCATTCTGTTAGGGTGTCCCAAGGGCAGAGAAATTGTGACTATAGCCACTGTGTGAGCAGTAAGATTCAAACTCATGATTTTTAAACTCACGGCCATGATCACTTCTCCGGGTTTTAATTTTAATTCCACTAAGGTTTTCTACAGACTTGGAATATTTTAAAAAGCAAGAACAAGCTTCACTTTTGTGAGCTAGAAAATATACCCAAGTATATCTAGAAAATTCATCTACAAGAACATAGACATAGTTCTTCCCATTTAAACAAGAAACTCTAGAAGGTCCAAATAAATCCATGTGAACCAACTCGAGAGGTTGAGAAGTTGAAACTTCTTTCTTTGATTTAAAAAAAACTTTATGTTTCTTTCCCTTCTGACAGGGATTACAAACTTTGTCTGCTGGAAATTCAAGTTTGGGTAGGTCTCTAACTAAGTTCTTCCTAGAAAGTTTTCTAAGTTAATTCACATTGCAGTGTCCTAATATTCTGTTCCAAAGCCAAGACTCTTTATGAAAAGAAATTAAACAAGTAATATTCTGCTTAGCTAAATAATTTAAATCAACAGCATAAACATTTTCATTTCTTAAAGCAGAATACACTAAAACATTTTTAGAATTAAAAACATTGCAAGAATCGTTTTCAAATTTAACATAAAAATCATCATCACATAACTGAGAAATACTTAACAAATTGTATTTAAGTCCATCAACAAATAAAACTTTAGAAATTAATACTGATTCAGTGTTACCAATCTGGCCTAAGCTGATGATTTTTCCTTTTGAGTTATCACCAAAAGTGACAAAGCCTCCATCAACTTTTACTAAACTCTTGAAGCATGAGAAGTCTCCGGACATATGTCTTCAACATCCACTGTCCAAATACCAAGTCTTTATATAGGAGCTCTTTAAACAGGTTTCCAACAAAACATATTTAGATAGGAAATGATTTTGGTACCCAGATCTTCTTGGGTCCAGACAGGTTAGCCAATAAAACTTTAAGTACCCATATTTGTCTAATGTGTATCATAATATTTCTAGAGTCAATATATTTTGAAAGATAAACCTTATTAGATCCATAACTATTAATATAACTAGTTGAAGCATATGAAGTTCCAGAACTAGCTACATTTTGTCCAGATTTAGGAATGAATCTAGTTTTTGTAATTTTCCTTTGTCCAGGTTGGTATCCTATACCAGTAGTGTATCTAGGTTCTATTTGCTTACCTAGAATCTGAGTAAGATTATCTTTTCCATTGGTAAATTTCTCTAAGTCTTTATTGAGTTTCTCATTAGATAATTTCATTTCAGTTTTTTCTTTAAGCAACTGAGAATTCTTTTCCATTTCAATATAAATATCAGATTTATGTTTAACAGTTAAAGCATATTGTTTCTTTAAACCTTTGTATTTGTCTTTCAACTCATTACAAGTTTCTTCTAACATATCACAATCTTCAAATAGTTCAGATTTTGACATGTTATCAGAGTCAGTATCATCTTCAGAATAATAATAATTTAAAGCAGGAGTTTCAACTGTTACCTCAGAAGTGTTTGTCATAAAACACATGTTTGCCTTATTTCTGTGTTCAGTTTCAGAAAATTCAGATTCAGTGGAGCTATCCTCAGAAGCACTCCAAGTAGCCTTCATGGATTTCTTAAACTTATTGTCCTTGTATTCATACTTCTTCTTGTATTTCAACTTTGGACAGTCTGCTTTTATGTGTCCCTTTTTTTTGTACTCATAGCAGACAACCTCATCTCATTTGTCAGATTTCTTCTAATCCTTTTTCCAATGTCCCTTGTTGTCATACTTACCTTTATAATTTGATTTTCTGAAAAACATCTTCTTCCTATAAAACTTCTTAAACCTTCTGGCAATTTGAGCCATCTCAGCATCACTATCAGAAGCACTTTCACTGTCTTCACAGCTTAAACTTTCATTTATAGCTTAGAGCTTCTCCTTATCTTTGTTCTTTGAAGTTGAAGTCCTGAAAGCAATAGACTTCCTTCTAGGTTCATCTTCTTCATATTTGTTAACCTTGATTTCCTCTTCATACATCATCAACTTTCCAATTAGTTCCTTGACTTGCAGTTCACCAATATCACATGATTCTCTAAATGAGACAGAAGTTCCTCTCCATCTTTCAGGTAGACATCTCAGAATTCTCATAATTTGTTCCTTTGATGGAAAATCCTTTCCCAGAGAAGTCATTGTGTTGAAAATTTCATTAAACCTGAGATACATGTCAGAAATGGGTTCATCAGGCTTCATCTTAAAATTATCATACTTAATAGTATAATTATTCAATCTCATTTCCTTAACATTAGTTGTTCCTTCATGAGAAATGGCTAAGGTATCCCAAATTTCATAAGTAGTTTTACAAGAATATATTCTATTAAATTCCTCATCTCATAAAGCACAGTACAAGGCATTCATAGCTTTGCAATTATTATTGTAGGCAGCCTTAGTAGCTTCATTCCAAGTAGATCTAACAGTAGTAGGAATTTTATATTCAGATTCTATAGCAGTCCAAATATCAAAACCCATTCTCTCTAAATGAATTTTCATCTTGATTTTCCACTGAGCATAGTTAGTGCCATTGAAAAATGGTGGTCTATTGGTAGCAACATCTTCAAGTATATTATCCATGATAGCTTACTAAAAGCAAAGATTTTAAAGAGAAAAATATTTAGAAATAACAGAAATTTTAATAACTTTAAAATACAACTAAAATCACAGTTAAAAAAACCGAGTACTTTAAAAAATATTTTAAACCCTCTGATACCAAATGTTGGTCGGAGTGGATACTCAAGAGGGTGGTGAATTGAGTTCCAATTAAAATTTCTATTTAAAAACTTTGTCTTAAAAATCCCCAAATAAAATACTGAATTAAACTGTAGTGAATTTATATCAAAGTAAAGGTTCTGTTGGGTTCTCAAGGGATTTATTATTTCCCAGTTAATCAAAATAAGAGTTGATTAACTTTTGAAACTTACTTACTGGTTTACAACTAATATAAACACTTGCGAGTTTAATTATCAAAGTGAATTTAAAATAGTTTTGCTTTTAAAGTAATTAGCAGTGGAATAAAAAAGAATAAATTTGAAAGAAATAGCACAGCAGATATAACCAAGAGGTTCATCCTCAAGATGAGACTTAGTCCTCTCAACAATTTATATAAATTTGATCCACACCCTAGATCGGGGCTCACAACAGTTTACATTTGTCCAAGTCCAAGACCTCTACCACTGTTATTCGTGGGAAACAAAACAACAACAACCAGTTGTTAGGTCACACACGACCTCTACCACTATTACAGTGGGAAATGAAAGTTGTAAAGAGTTTTCTGAGGATTTAAAGATCATCCAGTTAAAGTACATGAGACAGTGTGTGTGTTAAATATAGCAGATAACACAAACTGCTCGAAATGTAAAATAATGAATCACAGATCAGAGATGTAGAGTTTAGAAATGGCTCTAGTGATTGCAGTGAAGCTTTGGACTCCTTGAGTTTGATCAGAAATGGTTCTGAGTCCTCTTCTGGTTTTTTTCTAAAAAACAGAGTGTCGTCTGCTTGGCATCCAGGTTCAGAGATAGTAAAAAATGTAGTCGATGAAGTTCTTCAATGTCCTCGTGAATGTACAGAACTTTTCTTGAGTAAGCTTGAGTGTGTATGAGCTTCTGTGTCTTCTTGTTCGTGCATGTATATCCGTATGAGCTCTTCTCATGTCTTACACAACTATCTCATCCACCACTCTTTTCACTCTTATGTGTCTCATCATCTTTCTGCACCAACAGGGACTTCTTGTATTTATGGCACGAGCTCCAGCAAAAGAAATGATTTCTTTTTGTAGGTACGAGGTACGGTTCCTTGACGTCCAACAACCTTCATTAAATAAATGACAGAGCATTAAAATATACCTAATATGACCGTTTATTAGATTAAATAAAGATAAATAAATTCAAAAAACTGTTTATGACTATCGGTGAGTCAAGTGATCGGTAGGTCATCGGCATCAGCATCGGTGGCTAGACATTGGTGTGTCCTGATCGGTGACTCAGATGATCAGAATCGGTGTTTCATGATCGGTGACTCATTTGATCAACATCGGTGTGTCATGATCAGTGACTCATTTGATCAGCATCGGTGAGACATCTTCAGTGACTCAGATGATCAGAATCGGTGTGTCATGATCGGTGACTCATTTGATCAGCATCGGTGAGTCATGATCGGTGACTCATTTGATCATCATCGGTGTGTCATGATCGGTGACTCATTTGATCATCATTGGTGAGACATCTTCGGTGACTCAGATGATCAGTGTCGGTGTGTCATGATCGGTGACTCATTTGATCAACATCGGTGTGTCATGATCGGTGACTCATTTGATCAGCATCGGTGAGACATCTTCAGTGACTCGGATGATCAGCATCGATGTGTCATGATTGGTGACTCATTTGATCAGCATCGGTGTGTCATGATCGGTGACTCATTTGATCAGAATCGGTGTGTCATGATCGGTGAGACCATTGTCTTTTGATATGGATCGGTGCGACCATTGTCTTTTTATATGGATCGGTGCGACCGTTGTCTTTTGATATGGATTGGTGCGACTATTGTCTTTTGATATGGATTGGTGCGACCGTTCACTTAACAGAACACAAAGTGTCTGTTTGATCCATAAGACTTCCAGAATACTTGTAAATCAATAACAAGCACAGATAAAAACATGATCCCACCGATATAAACAGATTCAATAAAATATTGTGATTATGTATATGAGAAATCCAACCGGATTAAGTAACGATGATTTGTGATTATTAAAACAGCAATCATAGGAAGAATTCAACAATATTCTAGAGGGCTCAACAAACTATTATGTTTTCTATAAATTTATTAAAGGAATGATGTGACATATCATGACTATGAATAAACATTGCTATAAAATAAATAAAAATATTATCATGTTAATTTTAAATAATGTTTCATAATCCTGAAATTATTTAAATTTAGATTTTTTTTGAAATTATCAGATGCTTTATAATATTTATGTTATTATGGAAATTATCTAAGAATGAAAAAACAAATAATGACATGCAGAATACATGAAAATAAATCAGATTATGTAATTAGATCATTTCATATTTCTCTCTTCTCTATTTATTATATTATAATAAAAATTATAATTGTAATTATGGATACTAAATAATTAAAAAGGTAAAATTATTATTCAGTGAAGATAGTTGATATTTTATTTTTTGGATATGAAATAAAAGTTATTGGTATATTGTGATTACATATGTTTTATGATATGTTCACTTTTACTCTTGTAATTTACAAGATTTTGTGCCTTCTTCTTAACTTTGTTTTTTTGTTAAGAATGGCTTATTTACTTAAACAAGATAAACAATGTAAATATAGTGATATTGTTTGGTAAAATTTAAGAGACATAAATAAGTTGATTAATACACTCATTGAAAATAAAGTAACATTGTAGAATTAATGTTTTTATCATGTTTAAGTTGATATTTAGTTTTTGTTAGCTACTTCATATAGGTTTCATGATGCAAAAAAATATGCATAAAAAACTATTAATTAAATATAGAAATTAAAATGGTTTATTTCTAAATATAAATGTTTTTGGATGAACGAGATAATCCTTGTTTACAGGAGGCTTTATTACCTTTATGTAATTTCCTAATTTTCATTTAATTTTTTGCATAAAATTCATTTAATATATATTTTTTATCTAGGAATTTAATTCCTTGAAGTGATTAATTGATAACATAGTATAGATGGAATGATTTTTTGAGTAATGGGTTAAGAGCCTAAGGTTATAGTGATGGTCAATGTTGATGATAGAGGGATAGATTTTAATATGAATAATGGTTTGGGAATGACTTTAGGGAAGTTGGGATGGGTTAAGTATGGGGAATTATCTTTGATACCTTTAATCGTTTTTTATCCTTTCTTTATGGATATGTTATTTATATAATCAATTTCAAATGCTTGATATAGTTTAAATCTATGTACTGTAATTGCATCTTAATGTTGTAACTTATACAGTGTCCTATAGTACACTGATGATAATGAATAGTGAATGAATTAATAAATGAATTGGAATTTTTCTGGACATTTTAAAGGTTGATGACATACTATAGAATATAAATAAGATAATTTATAGTGTTTAAGGCTCTATATTAAAAATGTTAAAGTGTTAAACTTGGAAATGAATCAGGGATAATATTAAATAATGTTTAATTAATTGATTGATATAGAAGGTGAATATTTTATTCTTGTTTGAGATCTAAACCTTATAAATGGTAGTTGTGGTCATGTGTACCAATTTTTATATATGATTCTATATATATGAAGTTTCCCTTAATGTGTATGTTCATGATATTCACTATATTTTCTAATTTAATATTCTACCCCATCAGAGTTAGTAGGGAAACTAAAACCCATATGTTTGGGGGTGTGTTTTACCTAATATCTAGGATAGTGAGGGAATGGATGGTATACTTCTCCCTCTCTCACACTTTCCATTCTGAAGTAGTATGGGTGGGTGTATCCTATGCTCTAATGGCTTAAAGTATAGAGTGAAATCCATCCTAGGCTATGATGTATCTTGGTTTTACTATACATGTATATGTGGGTTGTAAATGCTTGAGATATATCATGTACTTGTGTCTGAACATAGTGGATAAAACTTCTCATGGGTGTAATTTAATGGGTAGTGATGTCTTGATGTATAATTCAACTACTCGTGTTATAGAGGATTCCATATTACTACCAGGTTACTATTGAGATGGTTTCATGCGGTATCGGATGGAATGATGTAATAGATTTGTGGAATGATTCTAGCATGAATTGTTAGGCCCTATGTAGGACTAATTGAGGAATTATCGAGTCCAAACTCACTTCAAGGGTGAATTTACTTATTGAAGGGATGATCAAAGGATGTGTAGCATTTGTAGTATGAGAGCATACCAATTATTTTCCAGAGAATCAATAAAAAGATTTGGGGTGAATTTCCTTTAATAACCAATAAATTTAAATGATTATATAAAATATATGGTGATATCATGAAATAATTAAATATTAACAAGTAAATAATTGTGGAAAATTAAAATTGGAAAGTAAAAAAGGTGAGGACCCCTTTGATAAACAAAATTTGGGAATAGAACATGAAGTGGCCACATTTATACTACCCTAAAGAAGGCTTGAGATGGTTATTTGTATCCCCTACATTTTAATAGAAATTGAAGAACCAGAAATAAATATTCCCTTAGTTTTAATGAATTCTAAGAACCAAAGAAACCCCTTATTCTTTATTTTAGAATAATGAAATGAAGATAAACCTTAATTTTGAATGGAAAAGGCAAGAAATAAAAATTGAAATGGATGAAGAAGTGATATGGTTTGTTTTTTGGGAAAACTAATTAAAATTCAATTATTTACTCTTACTAAAATATAATAAGATAAAATAATTTGAAAGATATGAAGAAGAAAAAATGGTGATATCCAAGGTTTTAAAAAGAGAAAGTACAAAGGATCAATAGAAGAATAATAAATAAGGAACAAAGAAATATATATTGATAAATCTCAATGGTTATTGATGATTTTTCATGATGTTCATTACTTTTAATAGTGTTCATTGATGTTCAAAATTCACACCAATGAATGAACACTTGATCTTATTTTTAAAATGTTGAGAAATATCTAAACTTTGAAGATCTTTGATTATCAGTGAGAAAACATTGATCATTGGTAGTCAGAAAGATTTTCATTGGAATAGTAATTTTATCAGATAAAGATAAATACCTCCCATGTCCTTTATTTATTGACTTATAGGGGTCTAGGTTAGTCCAAGGTCAAGTTGGGTCTTTAATGAGATGAACATTTCATTTTAACCATCATTTAATGCACCTCATAATGATCTAAAATAGTGTCACTGGCTAGTCGCCTGATTCCAATAGTTATCCATTGTGCAAGGTAGTATACAAGTTATTCTATAATCTCTAATGTCTATCTTGGGAACATACATAAGATAATGGGTGGATTTATGTAGGTTGTAGGTGGTTTTATTAGTTATATCATCTTTTCGGTGCACTCCTAGTGGTGGGCCATTGCTTCACTATAGTATTAGACTAGAAAATAGTCCTCTAATCCCACTTTGAAAACTTATTTAGGTTGATTTACTTACTATTAGTATATCTCAACAAAAACACTAGAAACACACTTGAAATAAGTTAAAAAGCATCATCATTCTTTTATCATCAAAACAAATATGAGATCCAATAATCTCCCGCTTTTTTGATGATCACAAACACTTGATATAAAAAACAAGATAAGGGAAAGAGGAGAGATAAAAAAGAAAGGAGTTTCCAAATATTCATGATAATAGGTATATATTTAGAAATTAATTACCCCCCTTTTTGATACGATGATATTCTCTCCACTTTTCTATAGAACATTTAATCAGTCTTCTTCTACTGGATGAATTACTATTTCAACTTCTATACATTCTTTTTTCTTTTCCCTATATCACAAAAATTTATCCCATTTATGATTATCAAAAAGAAACTTAAAAATTAATAGGGTAAGATAAATAATAATGGACTAGGAAAAATTCCTTCCATTCATAAAATAAAACATGATATAAACTTTTCTTTCAAAATAACCATCATATATAACTTACATACCAATATTCGAATCATCCTTAAGAAATCTAATACATATTAATCTGAGGGGATTTTAAAAATATTTTGATTCAATATATAAAAAGATAAAAACAATAAAGCTTTATATTCTGTATAGATATTAACAATTAGGCTCATTCTCAAAAAAATATAGGACATGAAAAAAACTCCTTCAAAATAGATACTTTTAAAAATAGGAAGATTCAAATGCTATGGATGTCTAGAAATAGAAGCAGGAGAGGGATGTATATAATCTAAATGGTTGGATAATATCAAATAATATTAAATTAAAATTTTATAATCATAATTACAAGATATATACCATACTTATTCATCATTATCCCTGAAACATTTATAAATATATTCAAATAATTATAAAATATTTAAAAATAATTAAGAATATTAGTCCATGAGATAAACATTTAAAAATAATTTTATAAACTAAATATTATAAAGATAGAAAATACATAGAAAAATATAAAATATAAAAAAACCATACATAGATAAAGGTGTAAATAAATGTATATATCATTAAAATAACTCCCCCTATATAAAACAAATAAATAATATAAAAAACTAGATACCTATTGGATTTTGTAACATTTATAACCCCATGGATCTTCTTTTTGATAACTACATAAGATTTGGATCCTCCTTTTTTATTTAGAAGCCACATTATGATATCACAATGAATCTCATTTCCATATTCCTATAAAATATCTACCATGAGTGCCTTTTAGTACCCATATTTTGGGCCTGATAGTGTTACCTAATAAATATTGAGATGATGAAACAATCTTGGGGCAACTGAGATTTTATAATAGAGATTTAAGAATCCAAACTTATTTAGAAAGATATTTTTTATTATAAATACAGGATGCAAGATGAATTATTTTTTTATACCATGTCAATAATTTTTACATTCATATTCATAAATTAAATTCTTGGTTTTATGAAAATAACTACGATTTTTTTTGATAAAACCCTTTTACAAAAGTATCAATTTTTGGAAGAACTCACATTATTTTAAAAAACAACACCATGATGAATATTTATAGGACATTGAGATCCCAAAATTTTATTCAATGTTTCTTCACCTTGGGTAAAATGAGAAAGAAATTTTAAGATCTTTAATTTGAGATTATAAATTCTTAATTTTGGGTTGATATTTTAATTTCAAAACAAAAAAATATATTTTTCTTTGGAAATAATATCTTTTTCATTAAGAACTTGTCTATTTTTCTTTTTAATTTATTTATATTTTAAAATTACTTCATAACAAAAATACACAAGTTAATTTTTTTTAATTAAGATCAATAATAAGAGGATTAATGAGAAGAAGAGGAGTAATAAGAATGAAAGTGAGAAATTAGATAAATATCCTCATCACATACCTCAAGATATTCCATGAGTAATTTATGACTTGAGTTGCTTGATCATTTTTTGTAAAGGGAGTCTTTAATAAAACTCCAAGTCGATAATTTAAGGGATTTATTATATTTTTTTATTTTCTTTAAACATGTTTTTATAGATAGGTAATTCCATTCAAATATGTCCCATCTTTTTTCATTCATAGAAGGTTACTTCTACCACTTCAATTATATTTTTTTTAGTATGATAGAAATTTTTCTTCTTTTTGTTCAACTTGTTAAATATTTTGGTCATTCATTTAATATTGTTTAAGGATTCATTATTGGATGAATATTCATTATCAATATCAATTAAGGAAAAACATTTGGGGTTTTTTAGATTCCTTGGATTCTTTAGATTCATTATCATCATGTATCTTTATGGTTATTTCATATATCAGTAGGGATTTGATAATCCCTCCAACCTCTATTTTTTTATATATTTTTCTTCTTGTATAGCTGTGTCTTTGGGTTTCTAATTTTCTTGGTAAGACCCAAAGTATCTTTTTCACTAAAATTTTTGTATTTGAATAATCACCAAGAGACTTTCAACCACTAAAAATGTTAGTAAAATGAGTAAAAATACTAGTAATAGATTAATTTGGATTCATATAAAATCATTAAAAGCATTTACTAAACATATAAAATCTAGATTCTTTAACATATTCATTACTTCATGTGTGTCCTCAAAAAATTTCCATATTTCATTGTTATTTTTGAAAGTATATTTCTAATTAAACTCATTTCATTAAAGACCAAAATTAAGAGTGTTCATATCTTTTCCATCAATTTAAAAATATTAAATATCTTGAGTAGTCCATTTATATTATGGTTCTTTAGTAGGAATATATTTATACATAACCATTTTCTAAAAAAGGAAACTAATGATACTAAGAAAATCTTGCATGTGATTTTTCTAATAGGAATAATAGTTCCACTATACACAAGATCATGTGAATAAAAATTAGATTCAATTATATTTATCTAATTTTAAAAATGATTAAAAATATTAAAATTAAAACTAATTTTTTAATAGATTTATTTTTCATAGAAATAAAAAATATCTCCATTGATACGAATTTTTTGGTTTGAGAATAAATGAAAAGAGGGCGTGGATTTACTATTAAAAAACAATATATCTAAAAGGCATTATAAAAGATATAGAGATGCCATGAAAGCATTCAATGTTAACAAAGTAAATCACATCATAAAACAAAATATGGAAATTAAAAAATGGAAAGGAACACTTTGATAATGTTTTTTGGTAATACCACATGAAGTTCTACTATGTGTCCTCCCATAAATAAGGCCATATAGGGTTATATTTAATCCCTTAATTTTAACATATATCCAAAAACCAAAAATAAAGAGTCCCATGGTTTTAACAGAACCCTAGAACCAAATAAATCTCTTGATATTTATCAAAGAAGAAATAAACCAAGATAAACCATACTTTTTAATGGAAAAATGATATAAACTAAAATTGAGAAGGATAATGAAGATAAATAGTTTTATTTTGGGGGAAATAATTACAATTTGATTATTTACTCTCACTAAAATATAATAAGATAAAAGAAGGTGTGAGAGAGAGAGAGAATATACCATGCTCAGATCCATGGGGTTAGGAAGATAAAGTGAAAAAGGCTTAAGAGAATAAGAATAAAGTAAAAATTAAGATAGGTTATGATTCCTGATGGCACTTAATGATTGTCAATGGTGTTTATGCCTTTGAATGCTTCCCATTGTTTATATCCATTTACATTAATGAATGAACATTTGATCTTCTATGGAAAAGGATGATAAATATTTGAATGTTAAAGTTCTTTGAAAATTGGTGTGAAAATATTTATTGTTGGTAGTCAGAAAGCATTTCATTGGAATCGTGATTTTATCATATGAAGATACATGCCTCTCTTTTCCTATATTTATAGTCGTCTAGGGATCTAGGGTATTCAAAGGTTAATATGACGTTTTAATGAGATGAGTGGATCCGTTTTATTATCATTAAATAATCCTTAGAATGTTTTGGAATGTCATCACTGGATAGCCACCCAATTCCTCTACCTGATGCCACCAGCCTGCAAGTGTGCAAGGTAGTAGATAGGTTGTTCTGGAATCTTGACCGAATATTCTATGAACTTATACTGGGTAACAGGTGGAGTGTTATAGGTTGTAGGTGGTACTACTAGTAGTAATGGTTTCCCAGTGAACTCTTAGTGGCTTGTTGATTCTTCACTATAGTATTTTAATAGGAAATGATCCATTAATCCCACTTTTAACACATTTTTAGGACAGTTTCCTTTCTTTAAAAAACAAAACAAAAACACTAGAAGAAATATTCAAAAAAAATATTATATTATTTGTGATAATTAAAAAAACTATGAGAGTTTCCCCTTAAAAAATATTGTAATAATTAAATTCATAAAGACTAAAAACCACTTTTTAAAATATTTTTGAAACTTAAAACATTTTTATACTTTGAGAAGAGAAAATGATATGATTAAATTAACTGAGTAAGAATAATGGAATAATTATAATAGATTATAAAATTAGAATCATATAATAAAGAGGGATTCATAAAATAAAACATTTATCACATTGATATATGAAGTTATAGTAGCAATAATAATAAAAATATTAAGTGATGAAGAATAAAATAAAAAATAATATTTGATAAAGGATTTAGGATAAAGTTCATTGATGAACCCCTACATCTCCTACCATAATTACATAAGGGTTTACTATATCATTCCCCTGCCTTTAACAGTATCCAATACAAAAAAACTCCCTTGATTTTTATTTTATAAAAAGAAACTAGAATATAATCAAACCAATATTTTTATTAGTTGTAGCTAGAAACCTGAAAGAGAACTAATCCCTTTTATTTTAGTGGTTTTGGTAAGAAACAAGATTCCATCACATTAAAAAGTAGTGACCACAAAAATATAAGAATGTGTGAAGAAGAGATAATTTTTAGAAGAAATATTGTATGGGAACATACTCATTTCTCTCAAATAGTTAATAAAAGAACAATGAGAGAATTAGAAAAAAATGAGTGAAAATATTTTTATAATATGATAAAACTCTTTAATGGAAGAGAGATAACTTTTGAATTCAGATAAATTGAGAGAAATTTAATGATTAAAGAGCATTTGAGTTTTCAATTAGATGATAAGGTATGTTTTTAATACCTCAAGGGGCCTATTTTTAGACTTAATTAGTTTTTGGAAGTCTATGATCGATTTAATACATTAATGAGCTAATCTTGGACTTTTTTACCAACATTTAATACACACTGAAAGCTTCTAGAATGGATCCACTAGTCAGCTACCTGAGGCCACTGGCTAGATGGTGAGTCACCTAGGGATCACTAGACTCTTCCTTCTTCCACCAGTTGGTCAGTGGTCCTTCATTGGATGTCCAGTAGACTCCTAGTTCATGATGGAGAAACTATCCATTCCACTAACTAGATAGTGGTGTTTTACCTTCTAGATAGTTCTACCTATTGTAGTCTAATCATCTCATTGTCCCTATATCTTACTTCTAAGTCTTTAATTGGATATACCTATTTCATTACATGATTTTAATAATTCCATCAACGGTTCCTCAATTTTCTTTCAAGATTCTAAAATTATGTCGTCATTCCCTTCATTTACAATAACTCAAAAGAAATAATTTTGAAACTTGGGTTTATTGTGATAATTTAAAATTTAATAAGGTGATAGGAAAAAAATCTTCCCCTTTTTGATGATAAAAAGTATCAGAATAATAATAGAATATAACAAGAATATAAAAAGATAATTTTTAGATAAGTATAAGAAAAAAAATTATTTTCAAAAAGTAAAATGATCTCATTTCCACCCCATAACAAATAAAATAATTTCTTCCATATAACTAAAACAAAATAATTTCTTCCTCATAACTAAAAAAATTATTTCTACCCCATAAGATAAAAACAAAAACCAAAGAAAAATATAGTACAATATATTTTTATAAAAAAAATATATTTTTTATAATTACTATTACCAGATTTTTACCCCTTTAATTTTATTCGAAATAATTATTATAGTGAGTTAGAGAAAATAATATACAATTATCACTATTAATTATCTCTCAAGAAGGAAAAAAATTAAAATATTTGAAAAAATAAAAATATAGAAATATTTTTTAGTAAATCTTAAGAAAACAAATTTTTTGTTAAAAAATGGTCAAAAGAGAAATAAAAAATATGATTTTTTTTTTGAAAAATATTAATGCTCAAATAAAATTTAGAAAAAAAATACAAAAAATGGTGTCTCTTTTATGATCACTTTCGTGTTAACAATACTATCTCCCACTTAGATAATGCATTAAAAATTTGATAATCTAATAATAAACACTAAATAATAATAAAAGGTAAAAAAAATAATTCTTTTAAATAAAATAAACATTCCATCATCAAGGTTTATCAAATATTATATTAATAAAACAAAGAAAATTTCCCAAGAGTTTCAAATTAAGTGTGTTGTAAATGCCCAAAATTCGTGCCCTGGTTGAAGATCAGATTAAAAATCTAACCATTCCATTTTGAGGTAATAATATCTGGGTTCATCTACCTAAGAACCACATACACTTTTTTATATCCAATCATAATTTTTTTTCTAAGAGTATTACACAAAATCTAATTTACCAAAATAAGGAAAATTCTGAAAAAAAAATTAAAATAAAATATTTTATATTGAAAATAAATTAAAATTTATAAAATAAATTGAAAATAAATTGCAATTTATAAAATAAATATAAAATTCATCAAGAATTATAATGTTAATATATAAGTATCCAAATCTAACCATACCTAAATCACCTTTAATAAATTAAAGGTAATAATTATCAAGAGGTTTAGTGAAGATATCAACAAGTGAAAGTTTGATGTAAACAAATTCAATAATGATATCACCTTTTTGGTAGTGATCTCAAATTAAGTGGTGAATTAGATCGATGTGATTAGTATGATATTTTTGTATAGGTTTTTTATATATACAAATCACACGAATTTGTTTTACACATGATATTAATGTGATCATATGTAAGGCCAAAGTCTAAGAGAGTATGTTTTATCCAAATAATTTCGGCACAACAACTCCCAACATCTATGTATTTTTCTTCATCTGTAGAAATATAAATATATTTTTTATTCTTACTACTCCATGAGATAAGGTATTTTTTTAGTAGGTGTAAAGTTCCATTAGAACTTTTCATTTCTGGTTGGAATCTTCCAAAATCATAAATAAAAAATCAAATAAGTTCAAAATAAGTTTCCATCGGAAAAAATAATCCATGTTTTTTAGTTCCATTTAAATAAATAAAAATTATTTTGAGAGATTTTAAATTTTATTACTTTGGATTATATTGAAAATGATAACAAAGTAATTCACTAAACATGATGTATCGATGAGTCACGGTAAGGTAAATTATAATTCCAATCATACTCCTATAAAGCTTCTTTCTAAACTAGTTTATCAGCTTCATCAAATAATAATATACAATTTAGACTCATGGTAATTATAATTTTATTAGCTTGATCCATAAAAAACTTATTTAAATTTTCATTAGTGTATTTACTTTGGTTAATAAAATTTCTATTGGAATTTGGGGAAATTTGAAAACCAAGGAAGAATTTGAGTTATAACTTAACACAGATTTTAAATTATTTATTCATTAAATTGGAAAATTTATTACAAATATATTATTTAGTTAATAAAAAAATAAAATAATAAACATAGATTTGAAAAATTAAAAAATAATTTTAAAAGGTTTTGATAATAAAGTGGAAATCGATTTTTCTATTTAAAAATAATTTTATAAAAGGAATTTATTTAAACTCTTATACCAAGCCTAAGGGGATTTTTTTAAACCATAATGAGCTTTAGTTAACTTGAAAAAATTATTTTTAAATTTATTATTTTTAAAACATGGTTTTTGATCCACAAATACATTTTCAAAAATAAAACCATTTAGAAAAGAACTTTTGACATCCATTTTAAAAATTTTAGAATTAAAATGAGTGGAAATTTACAACAAGACTCTATTGTATTATATCTATGAAATTTGTGTAAATTTTTCACCATAATCAATACCTTATTCTTTATTATATCCTTTAGTAAGAATTTGATCCAAATTGTGGGTGAAATTTACTTATTCCTCTTTCTTTTTTTAAAACACAACTCAGTGCCAATATTTGGATGATTATCAGTTCATTCCATAAGATTCTAAACATTTATCCTTTTAAATTGATTCAAATCCTATTTCATGGTATGTATAAAATTCTCATATTTAATAGAATCATTAAGATAATTGTGTTTAGGGAGAGAGAGAAAATCTTGAGGTTCAACTTTATTTAGTTTTGGCCTTCTATTATGACTTTTAGATTATAATTCACTAATAAAATTCTTAAAATGAGTGTATTTGGATTGAACTCATTCTCTGGGTAAAAGGTTAGAAGGGGTTCTTGAAAATTTTCAATTCTTTAGAATATAGAGGGTTAGGTAAGGTCAATATATCTTGGTCAACATAAATATCTATTTGAGGATGAGGTTTAGGAATATTCTAATAAATTTTAATGGGAATTGACACTTCTAAGGTCTTATTCTGATTATTGAATACTTGGTGGGATTTACATGAATTTGATAACCCAAGAAAGATTCATTGGATTTGGGGCCAAACTTTACTAGATTATACTTGGTATTAATGATAAATAATTTATAATTGAAATAATTAAAGAATCCAACTTTTATAATTTTTACATTCTAAAGTTAATAAGGGGATTTTCCAAATATGGGTCTTGTGAGAACATGGTGAAGGAAAAGTATGTTTTGTTGACCATATCAACCCAAAATAATTGAGTAATATTAAACTCATTAAATATATTCCTAGATTTTTCTGGGAGGTTCCTAATTTTTATTTCAAAAACACCATTTTTTAGGTGTTTTAAGAGTGAATATGGAATGACGATAACCATAAGAATCATAAAACTCATCAAATAATTTGTTATCAAATTCTCCACCATTTTCATTTATAAGGGAAAATATTTTTTATCATTTCAAATTTTTAGATTTACTTTAAACTTTTATAAAGACTTCATAAGCCTCATTTTATGATATAAGAGGAATACCCATGTAAATATAGTATAATAATCGATATTTACAATGGTTTAAAATTTACCTATGATACAATCAACTTTAGTATTTTCAAAAATGTAAATGTGGACTAGTTATAAGGCTTTATAGGAGTGAACTTATTTTTTAGATTTTATAAAAGACTTTTGTTTCTTTCCAAGTTGGAAAGGTTCATAAACAAAGTTATCTTTGAAATAAAATTTTGGTAAATCTCAAAATGGTTGATTATAGTTGATATTAACAATAGTTTAGATATTACAATTACCTAAGAACCAATTCCAAATCTCGGATTCAAAATCATGTTCACTTAAATAGTAAAAAAAATTTCTTCCAAGAGATTTTAAACCAACAATATAAATATTTTTAAAATGGGATGTGGTAAACAAAAGTTTTCTATTTTAATTAAAAACTTTAGGGAAATAATTTCCAAAAATGATTTTAAAAATGTCATCACCTAAATTACTAATTCTCAATAAATTATATTTTAATCCATTAAAAAATAAAAAATATTTATTTAAAGTATTTGTGGAGAAATTTATAATACCAATACTAGTTATTTTACCATTTGAATCATAATCAAATGTGACATGTCCTCTATCAAAGTTTTTGAGATGATTGAATTTAGACAGATCACCACATATGTGCCTCGGGAACCCTATATAAATATACAAATTATCTTATCATGTTTTTCTCTCAAGACCCATGTATTATAAAATATAAAGAGACTAATGTTTTTGATACCCATATCTTGGGCCCGCTTAAGTTAACCAATAAAGACTTTGGAATCCAAACTTTTTAGAATGAGATTTTCTATTTGAAATATAGCAAATGAGATGAATTATTTTTTCCCTAACCTATCTATAATTTCTTAAATTTCATTCATAAATAAAATCCCAAAATTTCTTACAATAATTAAAAAACATTTTGGGAAGATCCCTTTATAAAATTTTCCCTTTTATAATTTTTGG
The DNA here is from genome assembly GCA_963277665.1 of Viscum album. Classification (NCBI taxonomy): domain Eukaryota; kingdom Viridiplantae; phylum Streptophyta; class Magnoliopsida; order Santalales; family Viscaceae; genus Viscum; species Viscum album. The sequence continues at coordinate 2,131,869,748 of OY728119.1, forward strand.
GAAAACTATATTATTTTCAAAAACCAATTACATAATTAATTTTAACCACCCATTGAGATCACAAAATCATATTTAGATATTTATCACAATGTTTGTATTGGTAAAGTGTGTGTTTGAGATCTTTAGTTTTAAATTCCAAATTCACAACATTGGGTTCATCTTTTAGTTTTATAACCATGTCATATTTTTTTTAAGTTGATCTCTTTCTACAAAAATAGATTATAATTATCATTAAGATATTTAAATTTTGAATCATGTTCACAAAATCATTATAAATTTGACATTTATCATAAAGAAGATATTCATAACTAAATAAGTGGTTGAATAAGTATAATAGAAATAACTAGGACATAAATAATTTACTTCATTACAAACCTTGATATTGTCCATGAGACACTTAGGACTTCCATAAATTGATTCATATGTTGAAATTAAATCCTTGATAGCACTCCAAGTTAAAACATTTAGATCTTTCTTACTTTGGTTATGGTATTTATACTTCTTCTTTTTCAACAGAAAATCTATATTGATGTAACCATCCTTTTTGAAACCAATGCAAGTAACTTCCATTTCGTGAATTTCCTTTTTAAATTAAGGAAAATGTTTTATCTTTTTCATGTACTTGTTCATATTCTTGGAAATATTCACAATCCCAATTTCTCTTCATGGTTTTTCATCATTGATTTACTTGAAATAAAATTTCATTTTAGTTTATTTTACCTCATTTTAATTATTTTTAGCTTCATATATCACTAAGAATTTGGGTACCCAATTTCTTGGTAAAAATTAAATGATTTTATGGAATAAATTATCTATAGAAATAGTATCAAAAAGGTCCTTTGAACTATTACAAATTACATTGAATCGTGTAAAAATTTATGTAATTCATTCACTAAGATTCATAAAACAACTCTCATAGTCTTGTATAAACATATATAACATAGTATATTTGATTTGTTTATTCCTTCAGAGAGTTTATATATTTCATTAGAAATTTTTTCGTATATAGATATGAATAAATTTATTTTGGTCTATACCGAAATAAAATTAATTCATTTCTTTACCATATAATTAAAAATAAGAAATATTATTAGGATTCTATTTATCTAATTTTTTAATAGTATGAATATAACCATGTGTAACTATCTTCCATATAGGATAAAAAATATATCTAAGAAAGGTAGACATACTATTTTTCTAATAACTGTAATTTGAACCATTAGAAAGGAAACACTACCCATATTGTATCCTATATTGGAACCATAGGTGTTTTGAAAATCTCTTTGAAAATAAAATTAATTGAAAAATAAATTAAATATTTTTAAAAAAAAATTAAGCATTTAAAGAGTTAGAAAGTAAAGTAAAAAAAGAAATGAAATTACTTTAATACCGAATGTTGTTTGGATTAGGGAAAAATGGAAGGTGGGGGTGAATTAACCTTCCAAATAATAAATTAACAATTAAAGTATAAAATACTAAAAATATATTTTTAAAAATTTTATGAAACTTAAAACCATTCATATACTTTAAGAAGAACAAATGATACATGTAAATTAATAGTGTAAGAGGAATTTAATAATTATAAGAGATTATAACAATCGAATCATATAACAATGATTGATTAGTAAATTGAATGGTTGAGAATATTGATATATTAAATTATAATCACAATGATAATTAAAAACTAAAGTGAGAAAGAATAAAATAAATAATATTATTTGATAAATAAGTTCAGTTAAAGTTCTTTGATAAACCCTTATGTCTCCTACCCCAATTACTTAAGTGTTTATTGTATTAGTCCATTAGATTTAATAGTATATAACATACAAAAACTCCTTTTATTTTTAGGTTATAGAGATAAAATAGAATATAATATACCCTATATTTTTAATGTTTTATATAGAGACATTAAAAGAGAAGTAATCCCTTTCCTTTTATTAGTTTTGGAAAAAAATATGAGTCCTTCACTTTAAAAGGTAGTGAGCACAAAAATATAAGTAAGGATGGATAAGATAGAATTTATATAATAAATTTCATTTAGTAATGGTCTTGATTATCTAAAAGAGATAATAATAATAACTGTGAGATAATGAGAAATATATAGGAGTGTGAATAATTTTACAATAATATCACACTCTTGGATAGATAGAGAACACATTGGAATTGAGATCACTTGATAGAAATTTGAAGATCATAGAGATTTTTTGTTTTCAATTAGATAATAAGTTATGTTTTCATAACGATTAAGGGGTTTATTTATATCCTAAATTAGTGTTATAGAATTCTATGATTGATTTGGAAATTGAATGAGCCGAGCCAATATTTGTTTACCGTCATTTAATGAACCCTATATGCTAATGGAATAGATCTGTAGGCTAGACACTTGAGGCCACCAGCTAGTTGGTGAGGCACCTGGTGATCACAAGGATTTGGATTCTTCCACAATATGGTTAGTTCTCTTCCATTTTCTAGCCATTGGACTTCTGATGGATGAGGGAGATAACTTCCACACCAAAGGCTAGCTAGTGGAACTGCACCGGCTAGCCGGTGCTACCTAATGTAGTCCAATCATCACTTTATCCCTCTAACATAAATAAAAGTCTTTAATTTGAAATTTATATTTCATTTTAGGATTTCAATATTTTCATCCAGGCTTCATCAAGTATTATTCAATGATCTTTCATGATTTTAACAAGATTTCATCATTCCCTTCATTTTAAATAACTCAAAAGAAATCATTTAGACATTTGATTGTTTTGTAATCATTAAAACTTTAAAAATGTGAGAAGCACGACACAAACCAGTGGGTAAGTGGAAGCACATTACCTTCATATATATATATATATATATAAATAATTTTGATATAGAATGATTTACTTTAAATCATTAATTTTCATGTGATCCATGGTGAGAATGAGAAAATAGTTCTACATGTTTAGGTGATGAGGTGGTTTCATTTATTTATTAATTTTTATTTAGTATTCTTATTTCATATTTTTTATAAGAGGTTTAAGGGATGATCCTATTAAGTATACATGTCATTTTTACTCCACATATATCTAATCCTTTTTTTAGGTCTGTAGGATCTGATTTTTGATTGATCGAGGCATTATTGTCTGGAGGAGTTTTTTGGGGAGCTATTAGAGATTTGTGGCTACTAGTGAGGAATTATTTTAGTGTTTTTAGTTATTTTAGTTATATATGACATTATATTAACATTTTTTTATTTCTTATTTATCTATGTATGGTAGTTATTTGGTGTTTTTCTTATCTTATAACTTATTCCTTAAATTTATATTGAGTGTAATACCTCTCATATGTGTGACTTGTATACCATCCATATTATTCATAAAATCATAGTCTATTAGAGGCATACATTGAGGCATGTTATGTTCTTTTATTCATTTATATCCCAGGAGGGGCACCCTTGGAGGGAGGGGGTCATGACAAAGTTGTATCAAATTTGATGGTTATGAGATTGGATGGCTTTTGGAGATAGGCATTGGTGGAGATGCATGGTAAAGTAGGGGAAAATATCATATGGTATTAGTAAATGTATTATACAAGGGAGGACAGCAAGAACATCAAATTTTACATCCTCATGTGATCTAACAAAAGGACCTTAATGTTTACTGAACATGATAAGTTAAGTGATTCTACTTATGGGGTAGAGACCTGGGAAAGGATCATGAATTATGTTTTTCTGCCTCTAAGTATGAATTGGTTCAACAATAGAAATTAAGTTAAAATATGAATTAATTAATTAACCTTAAATAATTTTTGTCTTGGTTAATAATTACTTAGTGTTGTTTCATTTGTAGGAATGGATCTTAATCAATATCCCTTTAAGTTATCAATGAATATATTTAGTAATATGTTCTAGAAAATCATTGTATATTAGTGGTCAACAATGATAATTCTTGGAGGAGGACACTTAGAGAGTTTCAGTTCCATGGTCTATAGAAGTATGAGGACTCTATTTGGTATCATGATATAGAGGGTTAGTTAGAAGAGGTGGATATAGCCTCAAAATCAGTTTATAATCGGAGGGGTACTGGGTTTCATTTACTATGATGATGCTACATGGGATAGGTTGGTATTGGTGGTTTTTTTCTCATGTATTTCAAGGAGTTGACTATTTTGGGGGAAATGTTGCAAGATTAGTTTTAGGCTGTGTTTATTTCTTCAACCATAATGGAATCTTTTTTTGAGGAGATACTTTTCCTCCACTTTGGAATTTCTAAGTTATTATCTTAATATATTCGTGGATATTTTAATCCTTTTTTGAACCTTAATCCTTCAATTGTTTTCCCCTAGAATTGAATGACTCCAATTACCATTCCTATTCAATTTTCATCATTTCATAAAAATTATTAGTACTTTCATCATTCTCTCTAATTGAAACCCACATGTTAAATCCCATGTGCCATTTTCTTGTACAAATAAAACCTTTGAAACCAACTTACACCATAATTTCCTTCAAATATGGTATTTATATTTTATTCCTCAATCCTTGTTTTGAGATATAGATATGGTTATAGAAAAGGGTTTCTTTGACCTAATTCATTTTAGACCATAACACTCTCCTCAGAATCAGTGTTATGAAGATATGACTTGGGAAGAGGCTTCCATTATCATAATAAATCAATAACTCTTCCCTTGGTCCTAGAGTAGTGGAGATTTGTTATGGGGGAAGGGATTCATGTATTGATTCCTTAATTTTAATCAATATTCTTTTCTCTCAGACCTAGTGATATATTACCTAGTCTAGAGAAATGGTATATTATATGTTTTCTTTTTCATTTATTTTCTGCCTATTTTTTACTCTATTCCATGAATTAAATTATTATATGTTGTTATTTTTTATTGTGATTCTATTTTTTATATGTATTTGAATTTATGTTCTTTTATTCTGGATTTATTTATCTTGTACTTGTAATGGATGTTGCATCTTCATGCATATAAAGAGAGGGGTGCATCATAAATCACGGAAGATTATTTTTGTGTTGTATTTTAAAGCCATGTGATAAAGTATGTATTGTCCAAATAATGGAATAGCAGGGTGTAGTGGATGTGTTCCATTTATTTTTTTACATTTGGTAGCTCTATTTAAGATCATGTAAGTTCTTGTATTGTTTGACTAATATAATGTGGTGATAACTTAAAACTCTTGAAATAATGGTATTCACCTGTAGTGAATGGTAAATAAAAATGTTAAAAAAAATTATTATTTGAATGATTTTTTTATCATAATCCCCACCCCTCCATAGGTACCCCTCTTAGGCTATAGCTGAAGATAATGAGTGACCTTTGATTCCCACCTCTAGTAGGACTAGGGATAGCGACTAACACTGAGGTTAAAAAAAATAAAATGGGAGGCAATACTGTAATTACTCTCAAGTTTTTTACCATAAGAATTTGGAATATTCCCAACAATATTTCTGAATCCAAGTACTGATTCAGTGGGGGAAGCTGGGGACCAAGGATCCTCAGTGCGGTAATATTAAAAATATTAAATATATCTCATTACGAATGAATTTGTTCACTTGAAATGTGGAATAACTCCTAAGAAGGGTCTCTAATTATATTTCTAAGACCGTGATTGAGTTCATAATGTCATGTTTACCAAAGGTACGACCTAAGGTCATCCATGATGTTAGTTTTTTTGGTGAATTTTGGTGATGGGGCATCATGATGAGGATTAAATTACTTAATTATCAACACCAAAATCAGTGTTTTTTGGTGGTTTTTTTACAGAGGTTTATTAAACATCGGTTAATTTAAAAAAAAAATGCAATGTTTTATTAAAAAACTTCCACTAAAACTTTTATTTTATTAAAAACCCTAACGCTTCTCCCCCAAACCCCCCACTCCCCCACTCCCCCGACCCCCCCCCCCCCCCCCCCGACCCCCCGACCCCCCAAAGCCCTACCCTCACCGCGCCTCACCATCGGTCCTGAGCCTCACCGCCACTCTTCGTGCCTTGTTGTTGGTCCCGAGCCTTGTCACTGGTCCCAAGCCTCACCGCCCCTTTATCCCTTTGATCATATTTATTGTGGCTTCTAACCTCTTGGATAATCAAAAAACATATACCCATTAATCAAGGTATCTTCTTCATCCCATTTTCTCTATCATTTTCTACATTTTTTATGTTCATTCATGTGAACCCCTCTATTTTTTTAGATGTTCATTCATGTGAATCCATATATTTGTTTTGATGGAAATATAGAATTACATAAAAATAAAAACCTTAATAATAATAAAATGTAATGAATTAAATTTTTTTCAATTTGAAATGTGGTATTTTTCATGCTGGAATATCATTTATATGTTTATATGATTGATGCATTTTTTGTGCTTCATACGGTCCCTATGGGGATTTTACCACTAGTGGTGGTAATTGGGGTTCAGTTAGAGTGTGTTGTTTAATGAAAAAATGGTTGGTTGTAATGAGAGGTGATGTTGGATGATGTGTGATATAGTTGTGTGATGATAATGGTTATGGTGATTATGTGTGATATAGGAGCATTGAGTTGGTATGTGAATTGTATATGGGGTTGTGTATTAGCTTGGTTGTTTACTAGTAGTTATATATTGATTGAAAAGTATCATTATAAAATTAAATGAACTTCACATATATTATGTTTGTTGGGGATGGAAATAAATGGATTATAGAATAATTTATATTGTACATTCTGAAGGTGCGTTATGTTTTCCCCTGGAGAATGTTTATTTTTTTATATGAACAAATTATAATAATATTTTTTTTTTGATATTAAACATGTAAAATAATTTAATATAGGGTATGTTTATTGTTTTGGTATGAATAATGTCTTTGTTTATGATATAGAGAATGTTTAGTGTGTAAATATGGAAGACTTTATGTTTCTCTATCATTAATTTATTTCATTGTGATTACCTTAGGTTTCCTTATTTTAAATTCCACATATATAACCTTGATTTTGTTATGAATATCATATAAAACATTTGGGAATTATCTTATAGGTTTCATCTTGAAACATGTCTTCTAGAATCCATTTTGGTTCATCAGGTGATAACCAGGTTACCCCAGCCCTTAACCTCACATATTTCGATCAATTATAGTGATATATCTATTGTAGCCAAAAGTTATATGAGTTCTATCAGAGAATGGAATTTCAATATCTAGTACTAACCATAATAAAAATCATAAGGTAAGGTCATCACAATATCCACTTCCAATCATATAGAAAATATATCACATATAACATGATATTTAACGATAGAATCTCAATATCCAAACTCTCTCACAAGTTGAATCATTCCCTCGAGGTACGGTCCCATGGACACATCTTGTATCCACCAGTCAACATCAGAAGTAGTCTGAGGAGGATATCTCAATTTAAAACCTCCCACACTAGCCAAACCATATCAATATAAGGTAAGTCCCATGACTTGTTACATACAGATCGATCATTATTATAAGTGTTGTCAGGAGTGAATCTTAATATTTGACCTACCATATGAGCTAAACCACACTAACATGAGGTATATACCATAGATAAACACACACATATATATATAACTCAATAAAATATGAGAAACTAGGAGATTTAACTCTACACTTTGATCCTTATGTCTTTGGTCCTCAACCTCATCTCACACATAAAAATCTACAACATATCATCCATAATGATCTCATTACCTTATGTCGCACTTACATCACAACTTGACCTGATGATCATACCACTCATTATGACCCTCATGGGTTTTTCACTATCATGATATCACAAGATTATTCCCCTTCGCGTCATTTCCCAAGAACCAAATCCATATATTAACTAATAAAAATCCACTGAGTTCCTCCTAGGAGTACCCCTTTTAACACTATCTAAGTCGTATATGGACTTTATCTAGGAATTATTACTTATATAATGATTTCTCTTCAATCTCTCAAGATCCCACGCTCAATAGAGCCTATTCCCCCAATTACAATCACCTAGTTACACTAAACACACCCAAAGAGAGTGGTTATTCTCTTCTATTATCCACCAACATAAGAACTCCAAGACCAATGACTTATCATGGTCCATTCAACCCATTCTCACATCCCAATCTTCTCACTCAACGATCTTTAATATTCATAGTCTATTTTCATATCTTATCCTATATAATTCCTATGTCCCTACACTAATTAGTATATTTCTCATGTATAACCCCTTAGAATCCATTCATGTAACTTATTATTGTTCATACCATTTCCAAAACAACTCATTCCACAATCCAAGAAAACTTTGGTGTCCTTTAAGCAATTATAGATATCACTTCCCTTAGGGAATATCCACTGAGAAACTCTCAAATCTGCCACCCAATCATGAAACACTCACACCACTATGTATACACTATATAGCCCAGCTGACTGTTAGGCCTTCAAAGTTCCTCACACCATGGGTATAGTCCTTTTGTATTTGAACATTTTTATATTATACTCCACTTATCAAACATTTAATCAGTTTCCTTTGGTGTCATGTATTTTTTAGTCTTTTTCAACTACATATCAACATGTTTCACTCAACCTTCTTCGATGATTCATTTTAGAACTAGAAAAAATTTTATTTCATTTTCTGATATTTTATAAATACAACAAATATTTGGATGGAATACTCAAGATAATTATATACAACCGGTAGTAGTAATAAGGAAATAGAAAACATGATTTAAAATTCTTCATTATTTATCATTGTTATATATATTTTGTTTATCATTATTGTGCATCTGCTGTCATTTCCAACTTTTTTTGTATAAATTTTTTGAATTATATGTTCTGAATTTAATTTAATTTGATTAAATGATAGGAATTCCAAGTAGGAACTTCTATATTGTTCCATCAACCACACTGAAAGATGGTGATTCATCCATCTACCTCCGTACAGCATCTGAGACACCATCTATTTTTTCTACTACACCATCTCTCACACCATTCATGAGTGTCCCATCAACAACTCAGTTGACTCCTTACCATTTATAAGCCTCAATAGTGAGGGAGAAGGGTGCCACTCCTAGTTCTTTGCGGGGATACTGTAGGTTTAATGTTATACATACAAATTTTAAAATGATTAAATTTATTTCACTTTTTTATACTAATTGTTTGTTCATAAAATATGGAAACAATGAAACTATGGAGAAAAATATGAAAATATCATATGTATGGAATCTGACTGGACTAAATATAGTTATCCCATTTGATTCCTATAGAGTCCCTATAGATGACACCATAGGATTACTTGACCAGATTCAAGGTCAACTGGCCATAGAGTCGGTTTCCCTTTTAATTACATATGATTATTTGAGGCATATGCCTTCATCTTGGTATAATTAAGTTTTCAATTCACAAATAAAGGAAATTTTAATACATTATGGTGTAATAGAATGTCATTATCTTAATAAACTCTAATATTTTCGATATGAATTTTTCTATACAGATGGTTTTCCACTTTATGGTAGCTGATGTGCTAGCATGAAAGTTGACATTGAAAAATCTGGGCAAGAAATGGAGAGACTTTAAATGGAGATTATGGGACGATGTCAATGATACTTTATTTCATTCCCAATATATGTATAACAAGGTACACAATCGGGTACCTAGAGAGAAATAGAAAGTTTTTATTGACAAATATCGTGATGAGAAGCACATGGTATTTAAATATTTATTATTATATTAATCTAATTTTACATTTATAAATTTATATGAAAAGGATATTACATTGCATACATTACTATTAAAATAAATTTTATTTATTTAAGGATATTTTAAAGAAGAATGCATCGAGCCGGGCTAAGCAAATCATGCCTCACACTATAGGGTCAAAGATTTTTTCTAGAAGGTGATTTAATCTGGTAATATTTTCATTAGTTTAAATATTTATAAGACAATGTTATCTATTTAAAATATTAAATTGTTGATTTTTCTTTGTTTAATGAAGTCACAGAGTTTAGGGCACCAAGAATCCCGAACAGAAGTGTGGTTCGATGTTCATAAAAATTTGATGGGAGTTTTATTAATTATCTTGCCAAAGAAGTTGGGGTATGAATTCATTTTTCATTATAATAACATATTATTAGTTGTCACTATTTTAATATATATTTCTTATAATAGGACTGATATTTTATTTATAGGTAAAAATTATAGAACTATGGGATTCCAATCACACACAGTCCTACTTAGTCTCCCAGGATGACCTAGTTTGTAAATTTCTTGGGAAGGAGTATCTTGATCGAGTGTGCGGGATAGGTTTGGGACCTTTACCATCTGAGGTATATAGCAGGCCATTAGGGATTTAAGTTGCATCTACACTAGGTTGTAGTCGATATGGTAAGAGATATTATGTTTCTCTGAAAAAACAATTCAGTAATAGGGGACTCAGATATCTGCTTTGTAGAAATCAATGGTTGAATTATATTAGAAGATTACCAGATCTATCTTTGGTTATATTGCATTTATGACGGGTGGTGAGTAGGTAAATCACGCAACTTCAAAAACATTTAGTTTGAAAACATTTATTGGATTTATGTTTAAATATAAATATACAACATTATTTAATTTTCAATATAATTGTCTTACAGGTGTCGGTAGTAGGAAGTAAAGATGGAGGTGGAGAGGGTGACAAGCAGTGCTCATCATCGGACAATGATTAGTGGTCTTGTTGATACGTTGGACAAATATAGAAACAAAGGGTTTTTTCATGTATCATTTATCATGTATCATGTATCATGTATCATGTATCGTGTATCGTGTATCGTGTATCACGTATTAGGTATCATGTATCATGTATCATGTATCATGTATCATGTATCATGTATCATGTATCATGTATCATGTATCATGTATCATGTATCATGTATCATGTATCATGTATCATGTATCATGTATCATGTATCATGTATCATGTATCATGTATCATGTATCATGTATCATTTATCATGTATCAGGTATCATGTATCATGTATCATGTATCACATATCATGTATCATGTATCATGCATCATGCATCATGTATCCTGGATCACGTATCAGGTATCACGTATCAGGTATCCTGTATCATGTATCATGTATCATGTATCATGTATCATGTATCATGTATCATGTATCATGTATCATGTATCATGTATCATGTATCATGTATCATGTATCATGTATCATGTATCATGTATCATGTATCATGTATCATGTATCATGTATCATGTATCATGTATCATGTATCATGTATCATGTATCACGTATCAGGTATCACATATCAGGTATCAGGTATCACATATCAGGTATCAGGTATCATGTATCATGTATCATGTATCATGTATCACGTATCAGGTATCATGTATCACGTATCATGCATCATGTATCATGTATCATGTATCATGTATCATGTATCATGTATCATGTATCATGTATCATGTATCATGTATCATGTATCATGTATCATGTATCATGTATCATGTATCATGTATCATGTATCATGTATCGTGTATCATGTATCATGTATCATGTATCATGTATCATGTATCATGTATCATGTATCAGGTATCATGTATCATGTATCATGTATCATGTATCATGTTTCATGTATCATGTATCATGTATCATGTATCATGTATCATTTATCATGTATCATCTATCATGTATCATGTATCATGTGTGGCATAGAGTAGTCACCTATCATTTTCATGACCTAACATTTTCATGATTCCCCATGCTTGATAAAGGCCTTTGAATTTGATATGGCTGGATGATTTATTAAGGTAGTGAGTCTAGAATAGGTGAAGTATGAAGTTGGTGGAGTATGAAGTAATCTATGATACATATGGAATATTGAGATATTTAATAGTTTCATTTGAGTTATGTTAGAATGTTTATATTAGTATTTTGGACTAAACGATATGTTGTTTATTTGATTCATTTTATTCATGTTGGAGACACAATCCCCACAGTCATGTTATTCAAGGATGGGCCCCACAAATGTTGGGTTGACCATTGACCACATATGAAACATGGGAATGATCACTTCTCGCAAGAAATCCATTGAGTTGTGTGCCCTAGATGGTAGGCGAGCCTATTTTGTCCATGCATCGTCACTATAGGGGAGCATAATACTTGGAGGAAGATGGATATCCAAATTGGGAGCTACACCTTTATGTGCTTGAGCACATTGAGTGAGCCTATATATAATAGAGATGATCATGTAGTCATCCTATTATCAACTAGCATACAGATATATCCATAATAAATTTTAGTTTTTAATGTTAAATTTTGAGTTGCGGTACTCCAACTATCAGAATTTCCTATTTATGCAAGACCACAATGTCCTAACAGTACTCCCAACACAATTAATATGTTACTTTGGAGGATATTACCCCTGGTCTTCAATTTTTTTGAAATGGTTGAAATCCAATTGACCAAGCTCATACTGTTCACACTATATTTTCCTTTAAAAGCTCTAAAAACCATTAAAAATCCACCTGTCTCAACCCACCATGTTCTTGAAGTGTTTTCCTTATTGAACACAAACTACTTTTAGAGATAACTCATATTTAACTTATTTTGGTTGAGTATTTTTTGAGAACACTCAAATTTAATAGTCAAGATCTCTAAATCCATATTCGGACACCCTTTATCCTAGGTACCCCAATATCACTTTGAGCATGCTCACCACTGCTTGTAACCAACTTCCAATGATGTCTCTTGGTCTTAAAAAGTCTTACTTGTTTATGTAACCATTCCAAAAAATCATTCTAGTGAATCCTCAATCCAACACACCTAGATAATCAAAAGTTATCCCAATCCTAATGCCTAGACTCAAGATTCTCCAAAGTATATATTTGAACCAGTACCTGGAATTCACCATAGAATACAATAGTACCCAGTTTGTGTTATCAAGAAACTCAAAAACTAAAACAACCATCCAACGACTGGTCTAAAACTCACATGAGTGTTACCCTAAAATATTTGACATTTTTAATACATATCTTAAGGATTTATGTAAATAAATCCTTGTATAAACCTCCCATGGATTCCTTCCATCCAAACAAAAAAGGCAATGATTTTAATTATTTATCATGGTATATAAACTCTCTACCAACATACTTAGAATGGTGCCAATATATTGGGACTGACTAAATCTATAATAGGAGTACACAAACTCCCTAAACATTACACTTTCCTGGTCCACAAATAAAAACATCCTGACATTTTTTAAAATTTATATTGATAGGCCTGTTTAGATCTTCTGATACATGCTCCATCAAAATATGTTATACTTGCCTTAAACCAACCTTTGATGCCACATCTCTAGATGATGTGTGACTAGGTCCAACAATGGGTCAACTACCTCATCACACCCTAAAACCATCATTTTACTTCTATGGTATATCTTTAAAGGGTTACACCCCAAAAAAATCACATCATATTTAACATGATGCATAGATGGAAGGCTCATCTCCCCTTTAAAATTTGATCACTGAAGCATCAATCAATCCACCCCATACTTACTTATTTAAGATATTCCCATCTTAATAGTTGTTGTTTTAATTAAGGTATTGATCGCACAGCCTTAGATCTCAATGATACCATGTTATTTCATTTATAACCAAAAAATCCAACAATGAATCTCATCATTCATCAATGGTTGGGTAATCAACCAACCACATTTCCATCATGTTTCCATGAATTCATAAACACACTACCAACTGGTAAAACTCATGGATCACTTATTTATCTCAAGCATTAATCTGTCATCCAGAATTATTTTAAACTCAAACCCATGTTTTAAAAGTCATCTTCATGTTTGAGATATGAAATATTGAATATACCAACTCATTAGCTTCAAGAAGTCATTCTGAAAATTTACAATTATTCCATTATAGTTGTGTCCATATACGTGAAAGGACACAATTTCCATAATACTCATAATTCTTTCCATATTAGAAATTTCCTTGGAAACATTATATTGAAATAAAAAACTTTCCATGGAACATGATTCATCCACTACTGAATGTGGTTCCAAAACCAAGATAACACACTTATATTAATCATTAACCTAAATAGAAAAAAACACCATCCTCTTACAAGTTTTATAGTATAGGATTTCTTGTAGAGGCATGTGTGATGCTCTTATAGATTCATGTTTAAGCACTTCATCTATATCAAACATAAAGTCCAAACTAAAACTGATCAGTAGTGTTGTCGAACCCAATTATTTTTACAATGTTATCCTAAGCATTCGGATAAATCATACTTATTAAGATGGATCAGGGATACATCTTATAAGTTCATTCTATATAGTTTGAAGGCTTACAGCTCATAAGTTGTTTCTATATAGTTTAAAGTCTTATATTTATATCTATGAAACATTGTTAGACGGTTGAGATTATATGGTTTAGATTATTCTATTATATGTTATTTTTACATGGTTTTTTATGAAACATTGTTTGATTGTTGACTACTGAACATTGTTAGATGGTTTAGATTATTATGTTATATGTTCTCGATACATGGTTTTTTTTCAGGGTACTGGTACTGGGGATGCAGAATCTACTACATTTTATTACTTTTAAATCTATATTTAGCAGCAGTTTAAACCACAGCTAATGAAATGGACCATATTTCACGGTAGTTTAAACTGCTGCTACAGTTTGATATTCTCTTTTCGGTGGCACTTAAAACCTCTACTAAATAAATTTGTGTTATTGATTAGTGGTGGTTATGGTGGTTTAGCAGCTGTTTTAATGTAAAAAAGAAAAAAAATATAAGCAGTTTAAACCGCTGCTAAATAAACAATTTTTTCGCAAGAAATCGCCGCTAAAACCACCAAAACATCTACTAAATAATATTACTATGACACTTCCCAAAAACCATTAATAAATTTAATAAACTGCCACATGTTGGATTTCGGCACCCAATTTATTGGTGGTTTTATGAAACCGTTGCAAAATCATATGGTGGTGGTTTAAACTGCTACTATGAGGCGCCTTTCTTTTAGTGATTGAATAATTAATTAAAATCTAACCTAACCTATCCTCCACCCCACAACTAGTTCACATATCACAAATAGGACGAAATCCTCCTCTCCTCTCCTTCCTTTAGAAATGAATGGAAACTTAACTGAAACCACAAAATGAGGTGCCGTGAATTTCCATTTCTGAAGCATATCATCATCATATCGAGAACCAGAATGATCCAGGAATCATTATTCATCCACATATTTGGCGTTTCACCAATGAGGTATTCATATTTGAGTTTTGGTCCAAATACCTTTTGTTATGCATTGTTTTAAGGTTCAAGATCCCCAATATAATTTCTAGATATCCCTTCTTGGTAGATCTGCAGGCTTCAAGGTAAACTGGGATGAATCGAGGTAGTTAGGAGGTGATTCCCAATTAGAATCACTATCTACATGGTGTGTAGTCTAGTGACACGCGCCATGTAGCACTTCCTATTCTAGGAATATTAACTTTTGGGACTACATGTCGTGTGTAGGGTTACACGTCTTGTAGGGTTACACGTCGTGTAGTGCCCTGAACCATGTAATCTTGGGACATGAATTGGGTTAGCTGTGTGGAACAACATGGTCATGCACCAACACATGTCCATGCTATACAGACATGGATTCTGATACATGGACATGGTAAAACTACATGGGAAGGTGTTCGTTTATCCTGAACACACCATGTAGTATGGGATACACGGCCTATGATGAACTTAGTCATTCGGTCCATGTAGATGAGGAAAACGGCCAGGGGATGAGTGATGAGGGACAAGACATGTAATTCCTTTAGATGTTGTGTACACATGCATGGATTAATAAATTGTGTATATAGGATACACATCTAGGTTCTCGGGCAGGCTCACTTTTTGTGTGTGCCTCAGTGCATGTTGTGTACTCTTAGAAGAACCCTTTGAGATCTTTCACCTTCTGTTTCTCCTTCTCTAAGACATGGATTTAGGCTTGTAAGTAGTATATCCTGAGCATTTTTCTGCATAGGATGTGATGGTGGAATCCACTATGGATTAAGAGATACAAAGTGGTGTAAATTAAACAAGACACTTTTGAACCTATACTAAGTCGATGTTAGTGATTGGTGTGGTTCGTATAGAGAGACACTAGGACTGGTACTCACCTAATGTACTAGGGAATGGGTTTCCCTTAACTCTCATCTTATGTATATATGGGACTCCCCACATCATGTGAAAGGGTTTATTACCTTTTGGTAATTTTTTCTGAGGGTATTACTCCCTTGGTGGACTAGGGTGAGGGTTTCCCCGTGACTTTCATGATGGTAGAGTGGGTACTCTACTATTAGACCAAGGAGCGGGTCCTATATATGTAGATTCGGTACTCCCCTATTGGAGAATGTATTGGGTCCTATATATATGACATACATATAGAGTGGTTACTCCCCTACCAGGTAGGATTCAAGTTCTCTGTTATAGGATTTTTCACTCCCCTATCGTTCCAGGGTGTGTGTCCTTCATACGAGTTGTTCCGATAGATTCGGTACTCCCTTGTTGTGTCAGGTAGAGGGTCCTCAAGACTAGTGTTAGTAACCCACTGCCATGTTTTGGTGTGGTTCCCCCATATTGAATGATTGGGAAAATTTGGTACTCCCATGTCTTATCAAGGTGTGGGTCCTCAAGCCATTGAGTTGTTACCCCCTACTGGGTTAGGGTGTTGGTTCTCAATCCATAGAGTGGTACTCCCCTATCGTATCAAGGTGTGGTTCCTCCATTATTATAGTATTACTCCCCTATTGGATCAGGGTGCAGGTCCTCACTTATGGAGTTGTACTCCCCCATATATAAGTAGCAGTGAAGAGCAGGTCCTCTATTAGATTTTGAACTCCCTCGACTATGGGATATTGTTATGAGGAGTGGTCTCTCCACTTGATATGAATGATGAATATATAGGAGTTAGTTCTCCCTCTACGGGATGAGTTGTGGGACACTCCATGAATGAGAGACCGAGGTTTCACAGGTTAGTTAGGAGCAGTACTCCTTTGACTGTGGGGAAGGAGCGAGGTGTGGGCCCATCTATTCTTTATTATTAGAGAGGATTCATGTGGTGGATATTCTTGAGTAGTTCTCCCTCAACTGTGTGCAGTGATGAGGGTTGGGCCTCTTCGCTTGGGTTTCCTTAGCTTGCATTGGGTGCAAGGTAAAGATTGTAGGAACTCTAGTGTTGGGCATTAGAGTTGGACCTAGTAAGATGTTCTCTTTGGAGCATGTTCTCTCGAATGTACCATTTGGAATGGTAGAGTATTCCCCAATGGAGTGCATCTCTTGGATGAGTGTGGGATGGATGAGATCATGGAGTGTGTTCTACTTGATTTATGTTATGGTTAGATCCAACAAAGTGAATTCTATTTCTAGCTATGAGGTTGGAACCTAATGATACTTAGTGTCTGAGATGAGTATATCTTAGTGATTTCTGGGAGTCCTTGTGGTGTTTCCACATGTCAGGGTTAACACCCCAGGTATACTGAGTTGACTTGTCATGTACATCTAAGGATGGTTAGACATGGATTTTCCCTCTCGATTGGGGTTCCCTATATCTAGGTCAATCATAATATTTCCTTTCAATTTCTCCCTTTTTCTTTTGTGGTTTTGGGGTGCCTACTGAGTATTTTTATACTCTACCCTACATGAGATTTTCACACACATGTTTTTTGTCTTTTTTAGACTACAAGACTTTTGATGGAGTCCATAGGACCCAATGCAGGCGAAGCATAGTGAGCTAGATAGAACAAGGTTTTTATTAGAGCTTAGTTGAGGAGCTTTCCGGAAGTTGTAGTTGACATTGATCCCCTCATTCTGAGTAGGTTGGATTCTTTTACAGTTTTCTTTGGTGGGGATTTTTTTCCATTATTTCACTTTTAGTACTTCTGTTGTACTTTGGTTGTGGGATATATATGTATCCATTCATTGGTTAATTTTTATTTTTAAACATCATAATTTTGTGAGCTTAGATATTTTTGCATGAAAATAGGTATAGGAAATGCCACCCATGTTATTGATATACCTAATTGGAATTAGTCTCCAGCCCCTGGCTTATTGGAGGTGGGCTTGGGGAATTATGGACTAGACCCCATCGGGTAGGGTCATGACAAAGTGGTATCAGAGGTGGTTAGTTTCACATTTGGACCACAGTGTCGTGATATTGTTTTTTCTTTCATAGAGATAGTGTTAGGATGTTTTGAGTTCAGCTCCTAGGCCAGAGGTTTTAGTGCTGGTGTGATAGCTGACATATCCATTCATTGGGACTCTAATAACCTACTTTTTGAATTGGTACATTAGGATACTAGTCACTAGGAAATAAATTGCACATGCATCATATAGTACCTGGATTTAGTTTTTCCGATCCTTATTGAGTCATCTCCCCATATATACTCTTTGACCATGGTACGTCTTGATTAAATTTCAAGATTACTCTACAAAGATAGACAAACAGGATTCTATAGCATGATTTTGATGATGATATGCCCCATGATGAGGCTTCAGTAAAAGACATTGGTTTTGATGCCTTACCTCTGGGTGGTCCACCGGTAGTGCCACCACCTGTTGAGAAGTAGGTTTTACTGGCAGTTCAAGTCGGGGACATGTGTTGGCTGAGTGCACTATACAAGTTCCAGAGGTAGTTACCTATGAGGTACTGGGGTGACCCAGACCCCCGGGAGGTGGATGACTGTCTTGAGGAAATCAAGTTATTTTTTTGCTTCATGAGGACACCTCCCGATCTGATGATGATTCAAGAGGTGATCCTTCTATAGGTTTTAGTCGGGCAATGGTGGAGTCTGGTGATACAGTCTCATGATGAGGCAACACTTACTTGGGAGGAGTTTGATCAACTCTTGAGGGAATATTTTTAAATATCTTTATTGAGATCTACGCATATCCAGGAGCTTCTGCAACTTCGGTAGGGTAGCATGAAATGGTTGAATTTTCAGAAAGGTTCATAGACTTGTCATGACACTCTTTGGATATGGTTTAGGATTAGTTCTTCAAAGCATCAACCTCTGAGTATGGATTTTTTTGGGATATAAAGACATCTATGATTCTACTATGCATTCCAAACTATGTTGGAGTGCTTGAGTGATCTCTGGTGGTGGAAATTTTCCTAGATGAGGAAAATGTGAATGTGACCTACAGTAGTGGTCACGAGGCTAAGGTTTCTGTAGGAACTAGAAGATGACAGGTAATTAGATCAGGGCACATGAGGAATACCCAAGCTTAGACATATACGCATGGGTATGTAGTGTAGGAGCAGCATTGAGGATCATGTCAACCACATGAGTGGTGTTGTTACGCTTGTGATAGCTGGGGACATCTTTCCAGATATTGTCTAACCCATCATGATACTGCGAGGGAGTCATCTAAAGATATTCCTTAGTAGAGACAGTGCTCAAAGAAAGGAGTTTCACAAGGTGGCAGATGAGGTGGAGGATATTGAAGAGTGTCAGGAGGTGGTAGGTGGTTCGTGGTGTTTCCACCACCACCCCTAGGTGGTCCACTACAAGTTTAGGGATCTTGGGAATGTGGGAGAGGATAGTTGCACGGCATAGAGTCCTTTGAACTAGAGTCTCCCAGAATGAATAGAGGTGTGCCTCATGCCCTTTATACATTCTTCAATATCAATTGTTAGACACTATTGTGGGTAGTCTTTTCTTTCCACTCATTCTTGAGGTTTAACCAGGGTGACACGGGGTGTCAGTTGAACCTCATGTTGGTAGTTGCGATAGAGGTCACTTTAAGACCCAGTGTGTGTTCAAGCATCACTTTGTTTTTAATGAGTAGTCTCTTATATTTGGAATCATATTTTTATGTGACACTCTTGATTAGGATGTCATGTAGTTTGATGTAGCTTTAAACTCATGAGGAATGGGGATGCTTTCCCCCACCGAGACGTGTTTTTGTGATGTGATTAGAACCATGTGGGTGAGTTAATTATTCCCCATGAAGATTGTATTATCACGACCCGTCCTCGGGACCCGTGCCGCGACTACCCCAAGCCTGCCATCCATAGGCCAGGGGCTGGCGACTAGCACCAAAGGCGTAAATTCCGATATAAGGGAAGCCATTTCCTTTATGTACGAAAAAAAACACCATAGAGTATGCAAGAAGAAGTAAACACTAAGTAAACTGAGTACAATAGTAAGTGATGGAAAGTAAATGGGCCAGAATATAAACCCAACTGAAAGTAAAGTACAACTGAAATGAAAGTACAACAACTGGAAAGTAAAGAAGCGAGTCCGAGCCATCCTCTGGAAATCCCACCTGAAGGGTGGGTACAGATAGTCTCCTCTGCTCCTCGGCTCCAGCTGTCCGCTCCGAGCACATCCCGTCTAGTGATCCACCTCCAGGTACCGTCCAGCTCCACGAACTCCCACCTCAATCAGCACTGTCTGTCATCTACATCTGACACAACGTAGTGTGGGCATAGCCCATGCAGGGGTGAGTATACGCTACTCAGTAGGGACCTCGAGACCCCCGAAGGTCTCCCAGAATCCATGAAGGATAAACCAAAAAGGAATGATACAATCACGAAGTAACAAACAACTCTACTTAGGTATATTCCCATACATATACCTAAGTCATGAATTCCATTTCGGCTCCAACATCTGAGCCCAAGTTCAATCTAATCCACACAGGCAACCCAATCCACACAGGAAAGCACAACCCAATCCACACAGGAAAGCAAGTCATTCATATCGAAGATAATGATTGAAAGTCAAGACTCATTTCACACAGGTATACTTCTTCGTAAGGTGATAGAGATGATCAGATGTAGCCACTGATTCATCTAAGCTGTCGGACCCACAAAGGATACAAGACCAGCTAAGCTGTCGGACCCACAAAGGATACAAGACCAGCTACTCTGCCGAACCCACACAGGATAGAAGTACAGAGTCTAATACTGTTAGGCCCACATAGGATACAAGAACAGTAGTCAAATACTGTCGGACCCACATAAGATACAAGAACAGTATTCATCACTGTCGAACCCACGGAGGATTCCAGTACGGTCGTCGTCACTACCGAACCCACGGAGGATCCCAGTACAGTCGTCATCGTCATCGCAGTCGCAGCCAGCTCTAGGGTTCCCGCACACAGCATGCTCGATTCCGGGAGGGTCCACTCCATGAGCCAAGAGGGTCGTTACATCAACTGATATGAAGTCTAGAGCTGATGTATCCCAAAGTTATGTCTTGTCAATAGGAACTCAACGCGACAGACGGCGCGTCAATCGGACACCCAGTCTGAGAGTTATTGACTTTTTTGTCCCAGGGGCCCGGTTGGTTTTTAAGATAAAACCAACATGACCGTACTCCAGATGCATCCAAACCTCTAGCGGAGTAACCCAAAAGAACCGTCTCACTAAGAGGAATCCAGCAAAGTCGACGACACGTCAATCGGACGTCCAGAGCTCAAGTTATAAGTGTTTATGCTCCGAGGGCCCGGTTGGTTTTGTGTTCGAACCAACCCGGTCGTACCCAAAGTTCTCTGAAACCTTCAATGTGATATACCGAAACAACAGTCTCGATCCAAGGATCACTACGCAACTGACGGTCGTATCCCACATTATGGGTGTTTGAACGAAACTGTCCAAAAGTAGGGGGTTTGGGCCCGGTCCGACCCGACCTGATACCCCTTGGGTCGGCCCGAACCGGTTCGACCCGACCCGGGTCCGGGTCCGGCCCGGTTGGGTGTGGCCCGGCCTGGCTGGCACGGGTCCGGCCTCACCGGTGTGGCCCAGCCCGGCGCGGGGGGCCGGCCCAGCGCGGGCGGTCCGGCCTGGCACGGCCCGTCCGGTCCGGCGCGGGCACCTACGCACTGAGCGGACACAGAAGGGGGGAAGGCTCTGCCCCCCTCGATTCAAAACGGCACCCCCCATTAATGGGGGGGTCCGCCCTAATTAAACCGTGGGCTTCGCCCACTGGATTCTCGGAAACGGTCGGTCGTTGGCTGGCAGTTTATGGCTGTCGCGGGACATGCCAGTCCCGCCCCCTGGAGCGCCAACGGCCGAAAGTCCGGCCACCCCCTTGCTGAACCGCTACGGCCAGAGGCCGCGGCTTTCTTCTGTCCGGCGCGACACGACAGCGCCGTGGCCCGCCTCGGCCGTGGCCCTCCATTGCGCGACGGCGCCGCGCCCCTCCGTCGCGGCCCGGTTCCTGCCGCGGCCTCTTTCGGCTTCACCGGTGTGACGCGATGGCGCCGCGCTCCTCCTCTACGTCCCGCTCTGGCCGCGGTTCTCTCGACCTCACGCGGTCCAATGGTTCCGCCTCCATTTCAAGCCATGAAGAAAAATCAATCAACAAAAAGGGGAGGAGGTTCGGTCATGTTCGTGTGGTCCGACCTTCTCCCGTTATATTGATAACAGGTGGCCAATATTAACAAATATCGTTGAAATAATCATGAATGTGAAAACAACCCCTACCTCTAAGAAGTTCTCGGAAAACGGCATCGCGGGGTGAGGCTCCATATACGTTGACGGAGATCATCCGTGGAGGAAGCGGTGTATCCCTTTCTTTGACGTGGAGAGAAGATAGAACGGCGTGTCGATGTTCTTCGCGTTCTTCAAGGAGGAAGATGAAGTTCTTCAAAGTGCAGAACTCTTCCTCTCTCAAATATCCACCCAACACAGCAAATCCCAAAATAAAATAAGCTACACCTTATTTTATTTTTACTTTTCCCAACCTTTCAAAAATTCAAAAGTTGAATTCATTTCATTAATTAAAACTATAGTTGTCAAAATTAAAAGGAGTGTTAAGTTGGCATCATAAATATGGAAAAACGAGTTAGGGGAATTTTAAGGGGTGGGGCTCATGTGGGACCCACCTCACTAATATGATACCAAGAGGATTTAGAATTTTAGTGGGTCCCACCCCAACTTCCGCACTTGGGAGTTAAACCACTTATAAAGGAGAAATAAAATTTAGCACAACTTTATTTCACTTACACTTAAACCACATTTTTAAAAAACTCTTCCTGGGCGAACGCAACCCCAGTTAAAGTCTTCTTAAGAAATTATCAGCACTGTGGTTTCATCGGTGCCCTCGGATTTCGATTCCGAGCACCGGTTCAAAAGTTAGAAAAACCTGCTCGTTCATTCACTGAGTGTACCCTAGCTAAACTTCGTAAATTGATTCCGGGCACACCGGGCCTCAGAATCAGGTGCCGTCAGAAACTGTGTACTCATAAAATCACAAAGAATTTAAGAAAAAATATTCCTTGAAATTTAAGGGTCTTTACATTACTCCCACCTTAGGGATTTACATCCCCGTAAAGATACATCACAAACTAGGGGAACAAATCAGGGTATTGAGCATGCATCTGAGCCTCCCGCTCCCAAGTGCTCTCCTGGAGGTTCCCGTGCTGCCACCTGATGCACGTTAGAGGAATTGACCACCCACATAGGACTCACTCTTGTCGATCCTTGATCTCCACCGGGACCTCCACAAAAGTCGCTCCGTCATCGATGTCCAGCTCCCCATGGTCGATGATATGCGTCGGGTCATGCATGTATCTCCTCAGCTGAGATACGTGGAAGATGTCATGCACCCGGTGCAAATGAGGTGGTAGAGCCAGGTGATAAGCCACCTCACCTATCCTGCTGAGAACCTGAAATGGTCCGATGAAGCACGGAGACAACTTGCCGCCCCAGCCAAATCTCAGTAATCCACGTCGAGGTGAGACCCATAAGAAAACGTGGTCTCCATCCTCGAACTCTAGTGGTCTCCACCTCCTGTCAGCATAAGACTTATGTCAGCTCTGAGCTATCCTCATCCACCCCTGGATGACCTGAACCTTCTCTGTCATGGCCTGGACCATCTCTGGTCCCAAAAGTGCTGACTCCCCAGGGTTTGTCCAGCACAGAAGTGATCTGCAAGGTCGGCCATACAATGCCTCGTATGGTGCCATCCCGATGGTGGAGTGGTATCTGTTGTTGTACACAAACTCCACCAATGGTAGGTGATCCTCCTAGCTACGACCAAAGTCGAGGACACATGCATGGATCATGTCCTCGAGAGTCTGAATGGTCATCTCCGTCTGACCATCCGTCTAAGGATGAAAAGAGGTGCTCAGGTGTAGCTGCGTCCCAAAAGCCTCCTGCAACCCCTTCCAAAGATGGGAAGTAAAGAGAGCATCTAGATTAGAGATGATAGATGATGGCACACCATGAAACCGTACAATCTCCTGAACGTAGAGGCATCCCAAGCTCTCCACTGAGCCATGCTCTCTGATGGGTAGAAAGTGGGTCGACTTGGTGAGTCGGTCGACGATCACCCAAATGGAGTCGTGTCCTCTGGAAGTACGTGGAATTCCAGTCACGAAATCCATAGATATCCCGTCCCACTTCCACTCTGGGACCTCAAAGTGTTATACCAAGCTTGCTGGTACCTGGTGCTCCACCGTCACCTGCTGGCAGGTGAGGCATCGAGAAACAAACCCTACCACAACCTTCTTCATACCCAGCCACCAGTGCTGTCGTTTGAGATCCTGGTACATCTTCGCCACTTCTGGATGTACCGCTAATGGGGAAGTGTGAAACTCTCTCAACACCTCCTACTATAAAGCAGCGGGTACCATGGTACGTCCTCTGAAAAGAATGGTGTGCACTCCTCCTATAAAGAATCCATCAGGTGCCAGTCCTGATGAAATCTGTGCATGACACGTCTCACAGTCAACGTCCCCACACTGTGCCTCTCTGGCCCGCTAAAGAAGTGGAGGAGTGATTGTGAGTGACTGAAGAAAGGCTGCTCTATCTATATCCACGAAGGATATCTGCAAAGCGGCCAGCTGCTCTGTCGCCTCTCCAAGTAGCTGAATGCCCATCCTCCTACTAAGATCATCGGCTACTACGTTCCCCTTCCCAGGAGTATAGACTATCTCAAAGTCATAGTCCTTGAGGAACTCGAGCCATCGCCACTGTCTTAGGTTCAGGTCCTTCTGCAATAAGATGTACCTGAGACTCTGGTGGTCAGAGTAGACTGTAAAGCGCTCGCCCATCCAATTGTGTCGCCACATATTCAGAGTGAAGACCACTGCTGCTAACTCTAGATCATGGGTATCGTAGTTCTACTCATTCTGCCTCAACTGTCGTGATCCATAGGTGATCATTGCCCGCTCCTACATCAGGACACACCCGAGTCTGGTCCCTGATGCATCAAAGTAGACTACGTACCCTACTCCCTCCTCCGGTAGACTCAAGATGGGTGCACTAGTCAATCTTTGGGTCAGCTCTTGGAAGCTCCTCTAACATCAATCTGACCACACGAATGGTTTCCCCTTCTTAGTCAAAGCTGAAAGCGGTGCTGCAACTCTGTAGAAGTCTGGAAAAAATCTCTGATAGTACCTAGCTAGACCTAAGAAACTCTGCACCTCTGTCACACTCCTGGGTGGCTCCCAAGCCAGTATTGCCTTGATCTTCGTAGGATCCACAAAAACTCCCACCTCAGAGATGACATGTCCCAAGAATTGGACCTCACGTATCCAAAACTGGCACTTCAAGAGCTTACCATAAAGTTGGTTCTCTCGGAGTGTGTCCAATAAAACCCGCAAGTGGTAGGCGTGCTCCTCCTCAGTGTTCGAGTAAATCAATATGTCGTCAATGAAGACCACGACAAATCGATTGAGGTAAGGCTGGAAGATCCTGTTCATGAGACTCATGAACACTGTTGGAGCATTGGTTATGCCGAAAGGCATAACCAGGAACTCATAGTGGCCATACCGACACCTAAAGGTCGTCTTCTGCACATCCTCGTCTCGAACTCTGAGCTGATGATAGCCTGGGTTGAGGTCTAACTTCGAGAACCACCGTGCTCCCTTGAGCTGATCGAATAGGTCTTCAATACTCGGATACTTGTTCTTCACAGTCACCTGGTTCAGGTGACGGTAATTGGCACACATTCGTAAGCTCTCTTCCACCTTCTTGGAGAACAATATTGGGGAAGCCCATGGTGAAACACTGGGTCGAATGAATCCCTTGCCTTGAAAGTCCTCCAGCTATACTCATAGCTCACGAAGCTCAGTAGGAGCCATCTGATATGCTGGAGTAGATATCGGGGTTGTCCCGGGGTACAGGTTAATATAGAAGTCTACCTCTCTACGTGGAGGTAGTCTTGGAACATCGTCAGGAAAAACATCCGCATACTGATCCACCGCGACAGGAAAACTCGGACTCCACATGTCAACTTCTCCTAGGATGAGGCTATCCAACTGATGAGTGATCGGCTGTCCTCTCCTCTACATGAGTCCATCCTGCGCTGCAAAGGCTCCCTTCTCACCGGTGAAGGTGAACCTGCTCCCATCGATGCGGACACACCGCACCTTGCGCCTAATACAGTCGATCAGAGCATGAAAGGTAGATAACCAATCCATCCCAATATGATGTCGTAAGGCCTCGACGCTGCTACAAGAAGATCTCAGCCAAAGATCTCGCCTCCTAGAGTAAGATCACACTTCCGGCACCAGTGTGTAATCGTCGAGTCTGCTCCCATAGGAGTCTCTAGCCGTAAGAATCGAGCCAACAGCTCCGTCAGAATCTCTAAGCTCCGAACAAGGGCAGCAGCAACAAAAGAATGACTCGCTCTTGTGTCAATAGGAACTGCAGCAAGGGTGGAGTAGACACAGATAGTACCTCGAATCATCTCTGGTGTGCCGTGGTCGTAGGCCTCCACTACCTGAAGTTGCACCTACCTCGGTCCGCCAGCTCCCTGTGGTTGGGGTGGACCTCATGGTTGTGGTGGTGGTAGAGCCTCAAAATGTCGTCCACCACCTACCGCTCAGCCAGCTCCTTTGCCTCGTCCGCCTGCTCCCTGCGGACCTCCACGGTCGAACCTCTTCCTCTTCCTGGTGGTCCCTCAACCATCTGCTTCTCCTCTACATGGCAATTCGGGCAGTCATGAGCCATGTGGCCCTGCCCGCCGCATACATAGCATTGTCTGCTCCTTGGAAGGTCGGCTCTGCACCGTGTTCCCCGAACCTCTGAGCCAGTATCCTGAGGTCGTCCACCTGATGGTCTGGTCCGCTTGGACCCCTATTACATCCATCGACTACCAGCTGCAGAAGACTCCGCTACGTGCTGCCCTGTGCTATGTCTCGCTGTTGGTGTAGGCTCAGAAAGAAAGCTCTCTACAACAAGGGATCTCCCCAATACTCCTGCCTACGTCGGAATACTGAGGAAGATCATCGTTGCCCTGATCTCATTCCTCAGTCCCTGCTCGAAGGTCCGGGCCCAGAAGAATGGGTCTCATACCATGTCTTTGGAGTAGCGCGAAAGATCGGTAAATCTCACCGAGTACTGGGCTACCATCATGCTGCCCTGCCGCAGCTGCAGTAACTCTTGAATATGCACCACACGGAGGGTGGCTTGAACTAACTCCGAGCGGAAGAGGCTCTCGAAGTCTGACCAAAGGAGACATTCCTCTTCGTGCACCTGGAGCATCAGGCTCCACCATCTACCTGCTTCCATGTGTAGGAGACTCGCTGTAAGGATCACCATGAGGTCTGCTGGTGTCCCTACAAACTTGAAAACTCGAACAACAGCCTCCATCCAATCCTCGGCTACCTGAGGGTCCATCTCCCTACATAACTTGGGCGGTCTCTGACGCTGAAACTCGTGCAGTTCACAAAGACGACGTTCACTCTCAGCTGCTGGGGCTGGTGGCATCGGTGTGGCCACTATCAGTTCTTGGTTATGCATTTCGGTGTAACCAATGCTCTAGCAGTGTTCATGAGTCTCATGAACAGGATCTTCCAGCCTTACATCGATTTATTTTTCGATTTCTTCATTAACGACATATTGATTTACTCGACCACTGAGGTGGAGCACGCCTACCACTTACGGGTTGTACTGGACACACTCCGAGAGCACTATCTTTATGGTAATCTCTCGAAGTGTCAGTTTTGGATACGTGAGTTCCACTTCTTGGGAAACGTCATCTCTGAGGTGGGAGTTTCAGTGGATCCTGCAAAGATCAAGGCAGTCCTATCTTGGGAGCCACCCAGGAGTGTGATGGAGGTGAGGAGTTTCTTAGGTCTGGCTGGGTACTATCAGAGATTTGTGCCAGACTTCTCTAGAGTTGCAGCACCGCTTACAGCTTTGGAAAATAAGGGGAGACCCTTCGTGTGGTCAGATAGATGTCAACAGAGCTTCTAGGAGATGAGAAAGAGATTGACTAGTGCACCCATCTTGAGGCTACTGGAGGAGGGAGTAGGGTATGTGGTCTACTGCGATGCATCAGGGACCGAACTCGGGTGTGTCATGATGCACGAGCGGGCAGTGATCGCCTATGGATCACGACAGTTGAGGCAGCATGAGCAGAACTACGCTACCCATGACCTGGAGTTGGTAGCAGTGGTCTTCGATCTGAAGATGTGGTGGCACTATCTGATGGGCGAGCGCTTTACAGTCTATTCTAACCACCAGAGTCTCAGGTACATATTCTCGCAGAAGGACCTGAACCTAAGGCAGCGACGATGGCTCGTGTTCCTCCATGACTATGACTTTGAGATAGTCTATACTCCTGGAAAGGGGAACGTAGTATCTAATTCTCTCAGCAGGAGGACGAGCATTCAGCTACTTGGAGAGGCGACGGAGCAGTTGACCTCTTTACAGATATCCTTCATGGATAAAGATGGGGCAGCCTTCCTTCAGTCGCTCACAGTCACACCTCCACTTCTTTAGTGGGTCAGAGAGGCACAACGTGGGAATTTTGACAATGAGACGCGACGTGCACAGATATCCTCAGGACAGGCACCTAATGGATTCTCTGTAAGAGGAGAGCACGTTGTTTTTTTCAGAGGACGTACCATGGTACAAGCTGCTTTACAGGAGGAGGTGCTGAGAGAGTTTCACACTTCCCCATTAGTGGTACATCCAGGAGTGGCGAAGATGTACCAGGATCTCAGACGACAGCACTAGTGGCCGGGTATGAAGAAGGTTGTGGCAGAGTTCGTTTCTCGATGCCTCACCTGCCAGCAAGTTAAGGAAGATCACCAGGTACCATCAGGCTTGGTACATCCATTGTAGGTCCCGGAGTGGATGTAGGACAGGATATCTATGGATTTCGTGACTGGTCTTCCATGTACTTCCAGAGGACACGACTCCATTTGGGTGATCGTCGACCAACTCACCAAGTCGGCCCACTTCTTACCCATCGGAGAGCAGAGCTCAGTGGAGAGCTTGGGACGCCTCGACGTTCAGGATATCTTACGACTTCATGGTCTTCCATCATCTATCATCTCTGATCGAGTTGCTCTCTTTACTTCCCGGGTTTGGAAGGGGTTACAGGAGGCTTTTGGGACGCAGCTATGCCTGAGCACCGCATTTCACCCTCAGACAGATGGTCATACGGAGAGAACCATTCATACTCTCGAGGACATGATTCGTGCATGTTTCCTCGACTTTGGTTGTTGCTGGGAGCATCACCTACCTTTAGTGGAGTTTGCGTACAACAATAGCTTCCACTCCACTATCGGGATGGCACCATACTAGGCATTGTACGGCCGACCTTGCAGATCACCTTTGTGCTAGACAGACCCTGGGGAGTCATCACTTGTGGGACCAGAGATGGTCCAGGCCACGATAGAGAAGGTTCAGGTCATCCAGGAGCAGATGAGGACAGCTTCGAGCCGACAGATGTCTTATGCTAACAGGAGATGAAGACCACTAGAGTTTGAGGATGGATACCACGTTTTCTTACAGCTCTCACCTCGACGTGGATTATGGAGATTTGTCTGGGGCGTCAAGATATCTCCGTGCTTCATCGGACCATTCTAGGTTCTCAACAGGATAGGTGAGGTGGCTTATCGCTTGGTTCTTCCACCTTAGTTGCACCGGGTGCACGACGTCTTCCACGTATCTCAGCTGAGGAAATACGTGCATGACCCGATGCATATCATCGACCATGGGGAGATGGACATCGATGATGGGGTGACTTTTGCGGAGGTCCGAGTTGAGATTGAGGATCGACAGGAGCAGGTCCTACGTGGGCGGTCGATTCCTCTTGTGTGCATTAGGTGGCAGCACGGGAACCTCCAGGAGAGCACATGGGAGAGGGAGGCTCATATGCGTGCTCAGTACCCTCATTTGTTTCCCTAGTTTGTGATGTATCTTTACGGGGACGTAAATCCCTGAGGTGGGAGTAATTTAAAGACCCGTAAATTTCAAGGAAATTTTTTTCATAATTTCTTTGGGATTTTACGAGTACGCAGTTTCTGACGGCGCCTGATTTCGAGGCCCGGTGTGCCTGGAATCAATTTCCGAAGTTTTTCTCGGGTACGTTCAGTGAACGGACGAGTGGGTTCTTTTAAATTTTGAACTGGTGCTCAGAATCAAAATCTGAGGGCACCAGTGAAACTGTAGCACTGATAATTGATTAAGATGACCTTTACTAGAGTTGTGTTTGCTCGGGAAGAGTTGTCAAAAATTTTGGATTAAGTATAAAGAGAAATAAAATTGTGCTACAAATTTTATTTCACTTAAGTGGTTAAACCCCATGTGTGGGAGTTGGGGTGGGACCCACTAAAATTCTAACTCATCTTGATAGGATATTAGTGATGTGGGGCCCACACGATCCCCACCCCTTCAAATTCTCTAACCCCCTCCACATGAGCTATGCAACTCTGCCACATTTATGAAGACAACTTTACATTCCTTTCAATTTTGACAACTCTAGTTTTAATTAATGAAATGAAACCAACTATTGAATTTTTAAAGGTTTTGAAAAGTAAAAATAAAATAAGGGGTAGCTTATTTTATTTTAGGGGTTGTTCTGTTGTGTGGATGATTGAGAGAGGGAGAGTTATACACTTTCAAGAAATTCATCTTCCTACTTTAAGAATGCGAAGAACATCGACACGCCATTTCATCTTCATCCCGCGTCGAAGAAAGGGAGACACCGCTCCTTCCACGGATTTTCACTGTCAACGTACACGGAGCCTCACCCGCGATGCTGTATTCCGCAATGCGAGCTTCCTCAAACATCTTTGAGGTAGGGTTTGTATCATCGTTCAAGGATTTTAATTTTGACATTCTTCATTATTTATTGGACGCTTGTTATAAATATAACGGGAGGAGGTCGGACCGCAAGAACACGGCCGACCCTCGTCCCCCTTTGTTGTTCGACTTCGTTTTGGTTTGGAACGAAGGTGATGTGATGTTGTCGCACCACGTGGGAACGAGAGAACTACGGCCGGAGCGGGCCGCGACAAAGGAACGTGGCACTGTAGCACCGCGCTGGCGAAGCCAAAGGAATCTGCGGCCGAGGGCGGGCCGTGGTGGATGGGCATGGCGCCGTCGCTCCACGCCGGAGCACCATGGAGGGTCGTGGCTGGGGCGGGTCGTGGTGGAGGGGCGCAGCACCGTCGCACCGCACCGGATGGGGAGGAGCAGCGGCATATGGTCGCGGTAATTTGGGGGAGCGGGCGGTTGAGCCGGCTGCCGGCACCAGCTAAAGGCGGGACCCTTAGGGTCCCACGGGATCAATTAAGGTCGGCCTTAAATGGTCGGTCGTTTCTCAATCAAGGGGGGCAGCGCACCCCCGCATACCGCTCGGCCGAAGGCTGAGCCGCCGGCCACGCGGGTCGGGCCACCCCCGCCAGGCCGGACCGCCCGTGCCGGGCCAGACCCCCGCGCCAGCTAGGCTGGGGCACGCCCTAATGGGCCAGACCCAGACCCGGGTCGGGCCGACCTAGGGGTATCGGGCGGGGACGGACCGGGCCTGAACCCCCTGATTTCCGGACAGATCCGTTCAAACGCCCATAACTTGGGCTACGGACCTCTGATCGACACACCGTCAGTTGCGTAGCGATCCATAGATCAAGAAGGTCGTTTCAGTGTATTACACTCAATGTTTCGGAGAACTTTGGGTACATCTAGGTTGGTTCGAACATGAAACCAACCGGGCCCTCAGAACGGAAATGCTTATAACTTGAGCTCCGGACGTCCGAATGGCGTGCCATCAACTTTGTTGGATTCCTCTTAGTGAGAAGGTTCTTTTGGATTACTCTTCTTGAGTTTTGGACATATTTGGAGTACGGTCGGGTTGGTTTTAGCTTAAAAACCAACCGGGCCCCTCGGACGAAAAAGCCAATAACTCTCAGAACCAGCATTCGATTGACGCATTGTCTGTCGCGCTGAGTACCTATTGACGAGAAGGAACATTGGGATACATTAACTCCAGAATTTGTTTCAATTGATGTATCGACACCCTTGGATCGTGGATCGGACCCTCCCAGAATCGAGCATGTTTTGTGCGGGAACCCTAAAGCTGGCTGCGACTACGACGACTGTACTGGGATGCTCCGTGGGTTCGGCAGCGACGACGACCGTACTGGAATCCTCTGTGGGTTCGACGATGATGACTATTATTCTTGTATCCTATGTGGGTCTGGCAGTACTTGACTACTGTTCTTGTATCCTATGTAGGTCCGGCAGTATTTGACTTTGTACTTGTATCCTATGTGGGTCCGGCAGAGTAGCTGGTCTTGTATCCTTTGTGGGTCCGACAGCTTAGCCGGTCTTATATCCTATGTGGGTCCGATAGCTTAGATGAATCAGTGGCTACATCTGACCATCTCTATCGTCTTACGAAGTGTATACCTGTGTGAGCTGAGTCTTGACTTTCAATAATTATCTTTGATTTGATTGACTTGCTTACCTGTGTGGATTGGGTTGTGCTTTCCTGTGTGGATTGGGTTGCCTGTGTGGACTAGATCAAACTTGGGCTCAGTTATTGGATCCGAACTAGAATTTATGACTTAGGTATATGTATGGGAATATACCTAAGTAGAGTTGGTTTTTACTTCGTGATTTTATCATTCCTTTGTGGTTTATCCTTCGTGGATTATGGGAGACCTTTGGGGTTCTCGGGGTCCCTAATGAGTAGCATATACTCACCCCTGCATGGGATATGCCCGCACTACATTATGTTGGATGCAAACGACGGACAGCGCTAATTGAGGTGGGAGCTCATGGAGCTGGACGGTACCTAGAGGTGGATCACTGGACGGGACATGCTCGGAGCAGACGGCTGGAGCCGAGGAGCAGACGAGACTATCTGTACCCACCCTTTAGGTGGGATTTCCAGAGGACGTCTCGTACTCGCTACTTTACTTTCCAGTTGTTGTACTTTCATTTCAGTTGTACTTTACATTCATTTGGGTTTCTATTCTGGCCCATTTACTTTCTAGAACTTACTTTTGTACTCAGTTTACTTAGTGTTTACTTCTGCTTGCAAAGTATGTGGTGTTTGTTTTCTTACATATAGGCAATGCCTTCCCTTATATCGGTCTGACCTCCTCCCGTTATATTGAAAACAGACGGACAATATTAACAAAGATTGTCGAGATAATCATGAATTTGTAAACAACCCCTACCTCGAAGAAGTTCCCAAAAAATGGCGTCGTGGGGTGAGGCTCCGTATACGTTGGCGGAGATCGTCCGTGGAGGAAGTTATGTCTCCCTTTCTTTGACGTGGAGAGAATATAGAACGGCGTGTCGGTGTTCTTCGCGTTCTTCAAGGAGTAAGATGAAGTTCTTCAAAGTATATAACTCTTCCTCTCTCAAATCTTTACACAACACAGCAACTCCCAAAATAAAATAAGCTACACCTTACTTTATTTTTACTTTTCCCAACCTTTCAAAAATTCAAAAGTTGAATTCATTTCATTAATTAAAACTAGAGTTGTCAAAATTAAAAGGAGTGTTAAGTTGGCATCATAAATGTGGAAAAAGAAGTTAGTGGAATTTGAAGGGGTGGGGATCGTGTGGGCCCCACCTCACTAATATCCTACCAAGAGGTTTTAGAATTTTAGTGGGTCCCACCCCTACTTCCACACTTGGGAGTTAAACCACTTAGAAAGGAGAAATAAAATTTAGCACAAATTTATTTCACTAACACTTAAACAACATTTTTAAACAACTCTTCCTGAGCAAATGCAACCCCAATAAAAGTCTTCTTAAGAAATTACTGGCACTGTGGTTTCATCGTTGCCCTCAGATTTCGATTCCGAGCACCGGTTCAAAAGTTAGAAAAACTCGCTCGTTCATTCACTGAACGTACCCGAGCTAAACTTCGTAAATTGATTCTGGCCACACCGGGCCTCAGAATCAGGTTCTGTCAGAAATTGTGTACTCTTAAAATCCCAAATAATTTAAGAAATAAATTTCCTTGAAATATACGGGTATTTACATGTATCTATGTGTGTTGGATAAGTTCCTTAGACTTTCATGTTCAGGGTGAGGTTATTTGATGAAGTTTTGGAGTAGTTCTTGGTCTTTCCTGTGGAGTTTTCCATCTTGACCCCTTTATCTTGGAGGCCCTAGGAGAGAGAGATCCTTGCTTAGAATTGTTCTATGGTGGAAGAGTTAGAACATACAATGTTTCGGTAGTGTGTATTGGTTTCCTTCCATCCATACTCAGCTGGGATTCCACTAGTGGTTGTGTTAGTGTTTCTATTTTTGTGAGATATGTTAAAACTATAGGTTTACAGATTAATAGAATGGTAAGACCCAGTGTTTACTCTTGGTAAGCCTTGTTTTTTTCATGAAGACACTCACATGTTTATAGTTAACATTGAAAACAAAATTCTTGAGGATGCTATTATAAAATCTAACCAGGTGTGGATTTGAACTATGGGTTTCTGTTAGTATATGTGTTAGGTTTGCGAGGTGGTGTACCGCTAGAACCACTAACTGTAGATGGACCGTGGTTCTTGGTGATTTACCACCTATTATAGCTAAGGATACATGTTCCCCTTTTTTCATGATGTTTTCCTCGTAGAATATGGAAATAATAGTGGTTTTATCTTGGGGGTTCCTTTATGTGTGTTCTTGTATGTTACACTGGAACCCTTGGTGAGGTCGTTGGCATGGGAGTCCTGTGGGGAGCTTGGTTTCTTCCCTTGTGCTTAGGCTTTCACTTTTTGGGGATGAAAATTGTTAATGTGGGGAGAATTTAATGACTCAGATTTTTAACTGTAAGACTATGAAATATTCGGAAAATATTTCTGAAGTTGGGTGTTGATTTTTCAGGAAAAGTTAGGTCCTGGGGAGCCTTGGTGTAGCGATATTAAAAATATTAAATATAACACATCACACAGTCATAATTTTTCTTGAAACCTGGAATAAATCCTTTTTGGGTTCACTAATCATATTTCTAATACCATGTTTGAGTTCAGAATTGCTTTTTTACCTTAGGTGCGACCTAAGGTCATCCATACCGAGAGTTTTGTTTTGGGGAATTTTTGTGATGGGGTATCGTGATGTGGATTAAATAAATTAATTGAATAATTAATTAAACTATAACCTAACCTCTCCCCCTCCCCTCAATTGGTGCACATGACACAAATAGGAGTAAAACATCCTCTCCACTCCTCCCTTCGGAGATGAAAGGAAAACGAGCTGAATCCACACAATGAGGTTCCATGATTCTCTATTTTTATAGCACATCGTCATCAAATTGAGAACCAAAATAGTCTGGGAATCATTCTTCATCCAAACATTTATTGTTTCCCCAATGAGGTAGGTGGATTTGAGTTTTGGTCTTAATCCCTTTCATTATGCATTATTTTAAGGTTCAAGATCCCCAATACTATTTCTAGAGATCCCTTATAGGTAGATCTTCATGATTCAAGTTAAACTAGGATTAATTGAGGTATTTTGAAGGTGATTCCCAACTATAATCATTGTCTACTCGGCATGTATTTTAGTGAAACAAGCCATGTATCTCTTCCTATTCATGGAATATGATCTTTTTAGACTACATGTCATGTATAGGGGTTACACACCGTGTAGTGTCCTAAACCATGTAAAGTAGGGACATGGCTTGGGTTAGTTGTGTGGAACTACATGGTCATGCACTAACACATGGACAAGGTACATGAACATATGTCCTGGTACACAGACATAGGAAAACTACATAGGCAGGTGGCCATTTAGCCTGAACATGCCATGTAGTATGGGATACATGTCGTGTGAGGGACAAGATCGTCCAGTCTATATAGAAGAAGAACACGCCCAGGGGCCGAGTGATGAGGGACACAAAATGTACTTCCATTACATGAAATATACCCATACATGGGTTCATAAACCATGTATAAAGGATACAAGTATATCTTCTCAGGTGGACTCACATGTCATGTGTTCCCCAGTACACGTTGTGTACTCCAAGAAGATCCTTTTGAGATTTTCCACCTTCTGTATATCCTTCTCTGGGACTTGGATTCAGGTTTTCGAGTATTCTATCCAAATTTTTTTCCATGTGGGATGTGATGGTGGCCACCACCATGACTTAAAAGATACTAAGTGGTGTAAATTGATAAATAATCTTGTGAAGTTTTACTAATATGATGTTGGAGATCAGTGTGGTTTGTATAGAGAGACGTTGGTACTTGTACTCCC
Source organism: Viscum album (assembly GCA_963277665.1). Classification (NCBI taxonomy): domain Eukaryota; kingdom Viridiplantae; phylum Streptophyta; class Magnoliopsida; order Santalales; family Viscaceae; genus Viscum; species Viscum album. The sequence continues at coordinate 2,131,906,178 of OY728119.1, forward strand.
TTGAATGACTAGGGTGTGAGTTTCCCTTACCTATCGTATTAGGTATATATGGGACTCCCCACATCATGGGCATGGGTTCGTTTCCTTTGGGTAGTTTCCTCTGGGGGTGTTACTCCCCTAATGGACTAGGGTGTGGGTTTCCCCAAGATATTCATGAATGTAGAGTAGGTACTCCCCCATTGGGCCATGGAGTGGGTACTCTATATATGGAGCTAGTACTCCCTTATTGGACCAGGGCATGGGTCCTCTATATATGACATATAGATGGAGTGGGTACTCCCCTATTAGGTTGGGTGTGCGTCCTCTATTATAGGATTTGGCACTCCCATGTTGTTCTGGGGTGTGGGTCCTCTATACATGTTGTTCCTACAGAGTCGATACACCCCTTCCATTTCATAGAGTGGGTCCTCAATCCTGGGGTCAGTACTCCCCTATAGTGTTTGGGCATGGTTCCCCCATAGTTAATGAGTTGGCAGAGTTGGTACTCCCTTATCCTACCAAGGTGCGGTTTCTCTAGCCACTGAGTGGTACTCCCCTACTGGGTTAGAGTGTGGGTCCTCTATTCACATAGTGATACTCCCCTATCATATTAGGGTGTGTATCCTCCATTATCTAAGTAGTAATACCCTATTGGATTAGTGTTCAAGTCCTCACTTACAGAGTTGTACTCCCCCATCTCCGAGTAGAAGTAGGGATCAGGCCCTCCATTAGAGTTGGATCTCCATTGACTGTGGGATACTGTTATGAGGAGTGGGTACCTACACATGATATAAATGATGAATGGGTAGGATTTAGTGCTCCCTCTTCGGATAGAGGTGTGAGACAATCTATAATGGTGTGATAGAGGTTTCACGGGTTAGTTATAAACAATACTCCCTTGACTGCAGGGCAGTGGCTTGGTGTGGGTCCCTCCATTCTCTCTTATTCGAGAGGATGAACATGGAGCATAGTCTAGAGCAGTTCTCCCTAAACTGTGTGTAGTGGTGAGGGGAGGCCCTCTTCACTTGGGTTTCATTATATTTTTTTGGTCTCAAGGTAACAACAATGGGACCTAAGGTGCTAGGCCCTAGAGTTGGACCTAGTAAGATGTTCCTGATGGAGTGAGTTCTTTTGGACTTACCATTATGAATGGTAGAGTTATTCCCTATGGAGTGCATATCTTGGATGGGTTCCATCTGGTATGGTTGAGCTCATGGAGTGTGTTCTCCTAGATTTATGTTATGGTTTGAACCTACGAATAGAATCATGTTGCTAGCTATGAGGTTGGAACCTCATGAGACTTAGTGTCTAAGATGAGTATATCTAGGTGGTTTTTGGGAGTCCTTGTGGTGTTTCCACATGTCGAGGTTGACACCCTCGGTAGACCAAGCTGACTTGTCATGTATAGTTGAGGATGGTTTGAGATGGGGTTTCTCCCTCTATTAGGGTTCCCTCTATCTTGGTCGAGAGTAATGTTTCCTTTCAGTTTCTCCTTTTTTTCTTTTAGGGTTTTTGGGGCTCCTACTTAGTGTTTTTATACCCACCCCTGCATGGGATTTTCCTACACATGTTTTGTGTCTTGTGTAGACCATAGGCCTTTCGATGGAGTCCATAGATGACCCAAGGTAGGAAGATCTTAGTGAGATAGATAGAACTAGGTGTTTATCAGATCTTGGCCGAGGATCTTTCTGGAAGTTGTTGTTGACAATGATAACCTCCTTCTGAGCAGGTTGGATGCTTTTATTGTTTTCTCTATTGGTCATTGTTTTCCCTTCTTTCGCTTTTAGTATTTCTGTTGTACTTTTGTTGTGGGATATATATATACGCATTCATTTTTTACTTTTTTTTTTACACTTTTTTATTTGATGAGCTTGGAGATATGTGGGTGCATATAGGTACATAGGAAATTCCTCCCATTTTATTGATATGCCTACTCGGTGCTAGGCGCCATCCCCTGGCCTATTAGAGTGGGGCTTGGGGATTTGTGGCCCAATCCCCATTGGGTCAAGTCATGACAATTTCTATCAATATCCCTGGATTGTAACATAAAACCACCATGATATAAAATAAATGAATGAAAATACCTTATAATAAATATCCAATATATATGAATATAAAATAGATACAAACATCTCCATGATAAAATAATACCAAAATAAAAGAAGATCTTGTGTCGGTAACCACAACATCCCAAGTTTTGAGCTAGTATTATCTAGTTCAATCACTAAATCCATCTTGGAAACTTGAAAATAGTTTTTATATATGTAGAGTGATCAAAAAAATACACTCAATAGGATCATACCCAATATCTCTCGTGAAAATATGAAAAGATCATACTAATTCCCCAGTGAACTAATAGAAAAACTAACCATCAACTACATAGGTTAATTGGTCCCTGGCCTCACCATGACTCCCACACCCAATAGCACATCCAAGAGTGGAAAGTAAAATCATAATAATGTAGATAAAGGTTTCCCATAACCACTTTCCTCCTGATTTTTTACTCTCAACCAATGAGAATCCATAGTTTTCTTTCATCCCTTCTATATCCACCAATAACGACAATAGTTTTATAACATGTCTTATGGAACCAACAACATATCTAGTATCATAGAACCAAATTCATATCAAGTCTTTCAACACCAAAATTATATCTTGTATTAGGTAACCAAGGAAGTAGGGTATTGTGAATATATAATATATCAAACTCATATACACCTCCTCCCATACATGACCCTCAACATATATCTCATCATCCACCACCGGTATAACTAGAAGCTATTGTTAAAGTTAAAAAACTGGATAGGGGTTATTCATCCATCCATATTGCAAGATATCATCTTTTTCTAGACATGTCCCTCTTTTATTTTTTCATTAAACATATTCCATTGAGTTTTCTTTTGTCTTAAACCTTGATGGTTGAGTCTTGTTTGGACAAGGAGAGCATTTGTTGTGGAAAATGGTCTAAACTTCAAAGATGTGTTTTTAAAATAATGGAGTTTGGGTATTAAAATGTTAAATGTTCTTATGAGGGTTTTCCATGGGTTTGAAAGGATTTATAGGTGGTTCAGGCTCTTTTGCAGAAGCTAGGATTGAAACTATCTACAGGGAATTTACACATCATGTACATCTAACACGACATGTAACTATTTCCAGGCACAATCTATGAACCAGGTTCATGATGTGAAGTGAATACACACCGTGAATCAATTACATGACATGTAATGTTTAAGTAGGGTTAAAATTAACCCAATGAAATGGGTTTTTTGGCATAAACCATTAAGAAGAAATGCACAATGTGTAAAGGGATTGCACATCTTTTAATTATCACGATCAGCGGTTTTGGTAGCATTATATGCCTATTTTCACATTCAAATATTTTTTAAACCCCTCCTCTGAAGCCTTATGTGGCTTATAGTGATCTAATCATGGTCAAACATTGTGGTTTGGTGCTTGATCCTTATTAGGTCTTTTCCTTTTGTCTTCTTCTCCATTCCATGTTCTTCCATTGAAGTAGTGTTTCCTTTTTATCTCTACTGTGGAATCATTTTGCTCTTATTTTCATGTGATCTAGATTCCTTCTTATGATCTTCATCACCTAAATTGTTGTTGGATGTTCCTGTTGGAATCATTTATAAATCACCAGATAAAGGTAGGGGCTAAAAAATAACCTTATGGTCAGTTTAATTGTGAATTATATGCAGTGTTCTGATTGCATTTATGTAATATGTTCTCTAATTAATCAGTTTGTGAATTTTATTAAATATTAAATTGGATTACTGGTTAGATCCCTTTGGTTCAAATTTTGATGCAAAATGTATTATATCTACCTATATGGTGAGAAAACCTTTGAATAATAAGAACTTGGCTAATGGTTTAATGTGTGTTTGGTAATAAATGATATTACAGGTGATTGTTTGATATAAAATCACTTTGGTAATAGCTTATGGGATATTTTTATGGATGTTGATAAATTAATATATAAATGAAATAGTAATTGAACAAAAGAATTCTAATTTTTGTAATTAACCATTGAGGGTTATGATGTGATATTGTGATATCCTTGTTGTTATGACTTTTTGAGTTGATCTTGTAATTATTATATATAGGGTTATGCTTGGTGATGTTAAAATGATTATATAGTGGTTTATTCCTAGTGATATATGCTAAAATGATTATATAGTAGGCCTGGCCCAGTGATACATGTTGAAATGCTTATATAGATACCTTGGTATGGTGATACATGCTGAAATGATTATATAGAGATCTTGTCCTAGTGATACATGCTGAAATGATTATATAGTGGGTTAGGCCCCATGATGAATGATGAAATTCTTATATAGTGGGCTTGACCCATTTTATGATTAAATGGTTATATATAGGGATATTCATGGAGGCTTAAATTCTTATACAGAGGGCTCTACCTAGTTATTTGATTATTTCACGGTTTTTGGTTATGGTTTTCATGGTGGTGATACATGCTTAGAGACATTCTAGCATGGTGCTGAAGCAAGTTGATTTATATAATGTATTAATTGATTAATTAATACACCTATTTATCACTCTATTGTATGAATATATTATCAGAATGGTTTTTTTTAGACATGGTGGTGTTAACCTACTGAGTTTCACTCACACCCTATTCGGGACACTATTTGGTACCCAAGAAGATTACATGGATGCAAGTTTGGATAAGGTAAACGGGTCTTATTTATGATTTGTTTCTTGGTGGATGGGATGGAGTTTTGATATGGGTCTAACATGGGTATCAAGATTGGATTATTTTGATATTATAGTGTGTTAGCTAATTATTTTATTTTTATTGTTTTCAGTTTTACATATAGATACATCTCATCTTGTAATTACATGATTCATCATTAATGGTTTATTGGTTTCTCCTTTACTTTCTGTTTTTATGATTTATGGTTTTTGTTATTCTTTGTTACTCTAATATTATTACTATTTGATTATTCTGATGTGTGTTATCTCTATACCAAGGGGTATAGTCTCCCCCCTATATTCATCACACCCCTACTTCAATTTTAAAGCCTTTCGAATATGGGGAGGTGCACTTGAGGTCTTATAACCAGCCCATTTGGGCCATATGAGAGAGTGTCAGATCAAGGGGCGTTACAAGGTGGTATCAAAGGTGTAGGTTTTTTTCTTTAATGTTTGGGAAAGGTAGAAAGGAGAATAGGATGTGGGGAGACTTTATAATGATCTTGTGCATGGGAGTAGCTAACCAATGTAATGGGGAAATTCTGAGTTCCCATGGATGGGATTTCTATTAATGATTTTCACTTATTAAAATTTATGTGATTTCACTATAAGTGATTCACATGTTGTGTGATGTTATTGTTTCTTTATATTTACACTCTTGGCCTAGTATGGTGTGAGATTAGTATGCATGCAACATGATATGCACATGTGGATATATATGGACACACATTATTCCTAATAGGTAAACATTTATTGCATGTGTTATATACTTGCGTATATGAAATGTGAAATGAGATATTTGTTATATCTAATAAATGAAATGAAATAACTATTATTTCATGATAAAACACTTTTAATCCATGTTTAGAGATACCAAGAGTAATGGTTCTCTATTATTTTCACTTGTTGAGGTTCACCAAGTTTTTTATCCAGTGTTATAAGGAGTGTTTTTTCTTGTTGAGAAAATTTATCCTCATCATCTTTAAGTTGATCATTAGGATAGTGGAAATCAATATGCAATAGATGAGATGGATATTCCCAATACTCCTAAGGTTAATATGGATATTCAAATTTCTAAAAAATTCTTGAGGATCATGCGATCCATGGAAAGGGATACTTTTAAAACCATGACTTTGATGTCTGGGGTGATTAGAAAGTTTCAATTGCATCATTACCATATGTTCACTAGGGAGGGAGGCCCCTAGGAAGCCAATTTCTAGATTGAGGTATTCTAGATGATCTTCAGTCACCTGGAGACACCCATAGATAGGAGGGTGAAGCTTAATGTGTACATTCTTCGTGGATCTTCCAATAATTAGTGGGACATTATAAAGAAATATATGAAACAAAATGAGTTATATTCGAATCAATTTGAGGTAAGTTCCTAATACACCTCTATATAGATATGTTGAAGGATAAGAATTCTCAAAAGTTAATGCATCTGACACAAGAGGGCATATAAGTGATGGAATACACTGGATGCTTCACCTACCTACAATTCATTGTTCCATATTTAAGTACTAATGAGATCTCTAGGGTGACGAATTTTTAGGATGGTATTTTCTTTGAGATTGGGTCAAAGGTGAAATTGTTTCATCTGATTATCTTTTTAGATGTGATTAATCAGGCACTCATCATGGAAGGGAATCTGAGAGAGGCCCTGAGTAGCAGCCAAACTGTTTTAGTAGGGAGAATTGAGATAACTTCTTCTAGTGGAAAAAAGCACCACTATGATAGTTTTCACCAAGAAAAGAGTAGGAATATTATTCAAGTTAGTGTGAATCCATCTCATGACCATGTTTTATTTCAGTTTTATCGGTGTGGAAATTTGGACCACAAGAAGACTCAGTTTTCATACCCCATTTTGGAGTATCATTTTTGCGGCAGGATGATCCATCGTCAGAAGTTTTGTAGGAACATTTCAAATAAGATAAGTACCAGGGGATCAGGATAGGTACTAGAGTCTATAAAGGACTCATCTACTCCTTAGCATATAGGTTACTAGATCTCAACAGGACATTCAGGTTAAGGCAGTGTATGTTCTACCCCAGTGCAGGAGTAGTAGTACTAGATAGAGGGAATAACTTTAGGGATTAATAATAGAGCCCATAGAAGAGGGTCTATTCAGATGCACTCTATATAGACTACTCCATCTATTTTGGGTGTAGGAAGTTCTACCATCATAGGTACGATTCTTATATCATCTACCCTTTCTTCAATTTTTTTTAATACATGAGAATCATATTCCTTTTTATCTACTCTTTTTGAAAATGTTTTGGGCTTGGTTTTGGAAATATTGGATTGTTCTGGGACCATCAACATGCCATTAGGAGTTTAGTTAGATAATATCAAATGTTTTAAGGCATGTTCTCTAGAGATTGTTGGTTACCATTTCTTTTGGGAACTATTCATGCTGGAAATGATAAGTTTCAATTTTATTATTAGTATGGATTGGTTAGTTCTATAACAAGATTATATCAAATGTTACTAGAGTATATTTACCTTTCTATCTCCAAAATGAGGTATCTATTCTCCACATGGTGAGTGGGATATTTAATCTAGTCATACTAGACTAATACAGTGTAGATTGGATTGTCTAATGGATCAGATTGCATGTTTTGTTCTGTATTATGGAGGAACTAAGTAGGATTATTTCCCTCCAGTGGTCGACTATTTTTGGGATGCCTTTCCTAATGCATTTTATAGCTTACCACCCGAGTTGGATATTGAGTACAGAATCAAGTTGGTGCTAGGATAAGATCTAGTTTTTATCACTCCATATAGGATGGAACCAGAAGATATTATAGAGTTAAAAGTTTAGTTAGAAGATCTGAAATCTAAAGGTTCTATATACCCTAGTAAGTCTCCATGGGTTTCTCTGGTTATTTTCTCTAAGAAGGCTAATGGTACATTTTTATTATGTGTGGACTGTTGGAGACTGAACCAAATGACGGTCAAGAACTGGTATCCACCTTTTCAAATTGATGAACTCATAGATTGTCTAGGAGGTGTTAAGATCTTGTATATGATTGATTTAAGATCTAAATACCACTAGTTAATGGTGAGACCATTGTACATACCTATAACTAATTTTAAGAGTAGGTATGGATTGTATCAGTTTGTAGTGATGTCATTTGGTTTGAATAACGCACTAGAAGTATTCATGCACTTGATCAATCAGATCTTTCATCCTTTTCTGAACCAATTTTTGGTTGTTTTTGTTGATAACATCTTAGTGTACTCCAATTTATAAGATGATCATTCCAAATATCTTTAAATTGTCTTGATTAAATTGATATATAACCTCCTTTATGCCAAGCTAGCCAAATGCAGTTTCTGGATTGATAAAGTTTACTTCATAGGCCATTTCATATCATAAGTAGGAGTGTTAGTGGACCCAGAGAAGGTTTAAGTCATGGTAACATAGGAGAGGCCCAAGAATTTTTTCAAGATTTGGAGTTTTTTAGGTTTAGAAGGTTATTTTCAAGGTTTTATTTAGGACTTCCCTCATCTAAAAGCATCGATGTCTGGGACAACCAAGAAAGGGGTGAAGTTTTCTTTTTCGGATGATTACGAGGGATATTTTTAAGAGATGAAGAGTAGGATAACCTCAGAACCTATCCAAACTTTACCTATTTTGGGTAAAGAATATACTATATATTGTTATGCATCTGAAGTTATGCTCTGAAGGGTTATAATGTAGGAGGAATAAGTGGTTTCTTTTGTCTCTAGACAGCTGATACCACATGATAGGAATTATCCTACTTGCTAATTAGAGTTAAAAGTGGTGGTATATTCCCTAAAATTTTGGATAAAATATCATATGTGTTAGAGGTTTGTGGTGTACATGGACCACAATAGACTTAGGTAAATATTTTCCCAATAGGACCAAAACCTTTGACCAAAGAGGTGGGTCTAGTATCTTTAGTCTTTCGAAATTGAGTTGGATTATAAACCAGGAAAGGGAAACATTGTTGTTGATGCCTTGATCAAAAATACACTTATAGTGGCATTGAATAAGTCTTTCAATGATTGGTGAATGATGTCATGCTTTATAGACATGAATCTAGATGTTCAAGAGTCTGGGGAATGAGTAGCTCTGACTTCGACATCTATTATAATCATGATTTGGACCAGATCAAGATAGATCAATTATCATATCCATAGGGTTTAGATCTAAGATATGAATTGTATGGTGGGGATACACAATCAAGATGGTCACTTAGTAGTGATAATTCTATTCTCTTTTATGTTTGAGTATGGGTTCCTACGAGCTTGTGTGAGGAGCTGATGAGAGAGTTTCATGATTCTAGATGGGTAGACATCCTGGTTTGAAAAATATGTATCATGACCTAAATAGGTAGTACTAGTGGTCAGGAATGATGAAGGAGGTAATAGTCTTTGTTGTGAGATGTTTCAACTATCAGTAAGTGATAACTGAGCATCAGAGTCCAACTAGACTATTGTAGCCACTACTTATTACTGAGTATAAATGGGATGGTGTCACTATGGAATTTGTGATAGGATTACCTAGAACACCATGTAAGAATGATGTAGTATGTGTGATCATGGATCAACTGATGAAGGTATCCCACTTCTTGCCGATTATGGAGACCTTCATTTTTGATGATTTGGTTAGTCTATATGTGCATAAGATAGTTTTGTTGTATGGTGTTCTAGGGAATGTATTTTTGGACAGAGATGATCTTTTCACATCGCAGTTCTATAAGGGTCTTCAGAAGGCTCTGGGATCATAGGTTTTTTTGATAATATCCCATTATCCTTAGACTAATGGTCAATCTAAGTGTACTATTTAGGTTTTATAGGACATTTTACGAGCCTATGTTTTGTATTTCGATGGTTCATGGGAGAAACATATGGAACTCATGGATTTTTTATATAATAACCACTTCCATGCATTAATATAGATATCACCATTTTAGGATTTGTATGGTAGTTTATGTTGTTTACCTCATTATTGGTTAGAGTTAGGTGAATCAATTCTTTTTGGACCTAGTCTCATGTAAGATATTTCTAAGTCAGTTCATTTGATTAGAAGTTAGTTCGTGACCAAACATACAGGAAGAAATTTTATGATGACCGTCAAAGACAACCTCTAGAGTTCAAGGATAGTCATCGTGTTTTCCTTCAGGTCTCCCCTAGGTTGGAGAAATTCCATATCATGAAACAAGGGAAGCTAAAACACAGGTTTATCTGGCAGTTTGAGATAGTGGATAGGGTCAGTCCAGTGGCATATTGATTATCCCTTTCACAATGCTATAGTTTCATGCATGATGTGTTTTATGTGTCATGGATTTGGAGACAGTATTCTAAACCTTCTCATGTGGTAGACATCGAGGGCATCAAAAATTTTCTTGATGCTTCTATTGAGTAGAATTCGATACAGATTGTGGATCATAGTGAGAAGTATCTCTAGGGTGGGACTATACCTATGGTTCAAGTGTAGTGGCAGCATTGCATGTTTAGGAGGAGACCTAGGAGAGGGAGTCTAGATTGAAATTATAGTAGATATATTTTTTCAGTGACACCCCACAGTGATGCTTGGAGAAGCTTAGGTATGATCAGTTATATGGTGGGGAGATTGTAAGATCCCATCATTTCATAGGTGCATCCCTCTTTGAGTTTTGGGTTAAACACCTTCCATTGAGTTTTTCTTTGTCTTAAACCTTGGTGGTTGAGACTTGTTTTGAGATAGAGGGCCTTTTTTAGGGAAAATTAACTAAATTTCATAGATGTATGTTTGTTTTAATTAATGTAGTCTAGGTATAAACATGTTAAATGGGATTATGAGTATTTTTTGTGTATTTAGAAGGATTTAAAGGTTGTTTGACATATTTTGTGAAAGTTAGGATTGAAACTCTATATAGGTAATTTAAACATGGTGCACATGCTATATGATGTGTAATTATTCTCAGGTATAATCCATGAATTAGATTCATGAAGTGAAGTAAATAAGAAACATGAATCCATTACACAATGTGTAATGTTTGATCAGGGTTAAAATTAACCCAAGGCAGTTGGTTTTTCAGTTTAAATCATTAATAAGAAATACATGACATGTAAAGTGACTACACACTATGTAATTCTCTTGAGATTTGGTTTTAAGTATAATTGTATGTCTGTTTTCTAATTTCAATATTTTTTTCATCTTCTAATCTCAAGACCTATGTGACTATCAACAATTCTGGAGTGATTTCATCACCTCCAAATGTCTCATTTTGGTGTTTGATCTCCAGTAGGTATCTTTTATTTGGTCTTCTTCTATATTCCTCATTATTACCTTGAATAGGTGTTTCCTTTTCATCTCCACTATGGAATTATTTTGATCTTACTTCTATATGATCTAGGTTTCCTCTTGTGATCTTAATTACCACTGTTCTTGTCATTGGTTCACATTAGATGTGTTTCTAAATCACCAGATAATCGTAGGTGTCTAAAACCTAGCCCTATAGTTTGTTTAATTGTGACGTATATAAAATATTTTTGATTACCTTGATGTAATGTGTGCTCTAATTAATTGGTTAACGAATGCTAGTAAATCATGAATTATATTATTGGTTAGATCCCTTTGGTTCAAATGTTGATATGACCTAGCTTATGGCTACCCATTGGGTGAGAGAACTTTTGAATGATAAGAACTTGTAAAATGGTTTAAAGAGTGTTTATCATGACATGAGATTACATGTGATTACTTGATATAAAATCAATTTGGTAATAAGATATTGGATATTGATATGGATTTTGATAAATTGATATATAAATGAAAGTGTAATTGAAAGACAAAGGGTAATTTACATAATTAACCATTGAGGATATAATGTAATATATTTATATCCATACAATTATGACTTTTCAGTTGATATTGTAATGCTTATACATATAGATATTATTGCTGATGTTATAATTCTTATATAGTAGGCTATGCCTAGTGATACATGCTGAAATGATTATATAACAGGCTTGGCCCAGTGATACATGTTGAAATGCTTATATAGTGGTCTTGGCCTAGTGATACCTGTTGAAATGCTTATATATCATGTTTGGCCCAGTGGCACATGTTGAACTACTTATATAGTTGGTTATTCCCTATGATACATGCTGAAATTATTATATAGTGGTATTGTCCTAGTTGATACTAAAATGATTATATATAGGGATATTTTTTAGGATTAAATTCTTATACAGAGGGCTCTACCTATTTGTCTGACTATGTTATGGTTTATGGTTATGGTTGGCAGGGTTTTTTTATGTACTCGGAGACATTTCAGCACGGTGATGAAGCAGGTTGATTTATGTAACATATTAATTGATTAATTAATACACATTTTTATCAATTTATTTTATATACTTATTATTAGACTAATTTTTTTAGACACGGTGGTGTCAATCTATTCAGTTTTACTCACACCCAATTCTGGCCTCCATTTAGTACCCAAGAAGATCACATGTGTAAGACCCCGGGACAACCTGAGATGGGAGGGGTGAATCAGGGTGACAACTTCTTCTTTTAAAGTGAAGGATCTTGTTCCCACGTTGGTAGGAACTTGTTAAACCTGTATGATGAAAAGGATCAGAAAGCAAACATTCACATGTAGAAAGATGACACAACACTTTTTACTTGGTTCACCACTAAGGGCTACGTCCAAGGAACATACGCCGACAGGTTTTCGGTCGTACCAAATTCCACTAATCTTCACTAGTTGTGGATTACAATGGTTTGGGAACAGTCACCCTGTCCCAGGCTCACTACCTTTACAAAGGTTCAAGGATAGCTCACTGCTTCCCTCATGTCACTCCCGTTGACTCCCCCTGGCTCACTGCCTTTGGTGAAGTCTCACTCAGTTTATAGACATGAAGGTCTCTTCAATAGATTTGCATTGTTGTCTTTGTCTCCTGTTCATCATGAGACAATGCTTTCATCCAAGTCCGAAATTGATGCACTAGAACGCACAAAACCACTGAAGTGGATAACCAGAATGTGCAGACAAGCTTCACTGACAATTGCGTGTAACACCAACCCTTTGCGCGCAAAACCTTCATATTGCACGCAAACTTTACTTTTTCGTGCGGAAAATATTTCGCGCCACAACACCCATTTTCACACAACTGAATCTTTTACGCGCAACCCCAATATTTACGTGCAACAGTTCATTTCTCACACATCCTAGAATTTTCCACGTAATCCAGAATATTTCGCGCAAGCCCCTCTACGCGATCCTTTTTCGCGCATCAGACCTTGAATCTTCTCTAAGTCTTAAACCATACGGAATGAGGGGGGTCACCTATTATTTATAGGCGTCTGAGATCCATGCGCGCAAAATTCACTTTGGTACGAAAACCTCTCATATGGCGTGTAATTGTTCGCGTAGGTATCGTTTTCCGCGCACCTCTCCAGATATTTCGCACAGCCCATGCCTTTGCCATTTTTCGACGTTTCGATTCTGAAACACTATTTTCATGAAAAAATTCGCTCCGCTATTTCGTGCACCACAATTTTTTCACGCCCAGCTCAATTATTTCGCACACAGCCTTTATTTTCTGCGCACCACTTCCTCTTTTCACCTGCCATATTTTACCAACAATCCATGTCTTCATTTTCTGATTTTGAGGCCCAAAATTTTGGCACACTGGGAAACGGCTCCACCTTCAATACTATTGTCTGCTAGAACTGTACGATCACTTTTCTGGTACACATTCTGAGCATCCACTGAGGATTGACAACGAACACAAATCATACTCCAATTCATGCCTAGAATATCCATGGTTCCAACAATCTACCCCTTTGGGTTTGTTGGAAATCACCAAATAAATTCAAAAGATCACCATCCCCATGAAATCCAAAAATTCAAGGATCTACTTAGCCAAGACTCTAAGTCTACGTGAGCAATGCTCGGTGTAGAAAACAAGAAAGGAAGCTTGAATTTGGTTCCCATGTTTTGGAATTCTCAATGACACCCAAGAAATTTTCTTACAGTGTCACAGAATCATTACATGTCCAATGAATTCCTTCTCATCCTACCACCGACATAGAATTATCATCGTGTTACATAAGCATTACATGTCCACTGAAAATCCTGAATTTATTCCTTTTCTCCCCCATTGTCAATAAATCCAAAGACTGGTAATTTGTTCATTGGCCAGCTCAAGCCATACTCCCCCTGGATAGTATCTCCCCCACAAACCTACAACACATCCATAAATAGATAAACACAGTTATCATAATCGGGGAGAGGGGAATTCCAGAACCTCCTTATATAGTAAGAGGTGGTTGAACACCGAGGTTCAACCGATTCTTTTCAAACACAGCTGCTGATAGTGGCTTCATCTAGATATCAGCTACTTGCTCATCAGTTCCCACGTGATCCATTCTAATCATGCCTTGTTCAGCTTTCTCTTTGATAAAGTGATATCTAATTTCAATATGTTTTGTACGAGAATGTTGAACGGGATTCTTCGTAAGATCAATTGCGCTCTTGTTATCACAGAAAATTACCATTGGTTGATTTACCTCATCACCAATATCTGTAAGTTGTTTCTTCATCCACAGCAGTTGAGGGAATGCCTTTGTGGCGGATATATACTCATCTTCATCAGTACTAAGAGAAGTAATTTCTTGTTTCTTTCTCAACCAGTCGACACTGTTATTACCAATAAAGAATGCTCCACCACTAGTGGACTTTCTATCCACAACATCGCCAGCCCAGTCAGCATCAGAAAATGCTGATAATTCACAATCCCTTACTATAGCAAAGTATAAGCCATAATTGTGAGTACCTTGAATATACCTCATGATTCTTTTTACTGCTTCCATATGTTCCTCCTTTGGATTACTCTGAAAGCGGGCTGCAAGACATGTGGCAAAGACAATATCTGGCAGTGTCACTGTCAGGTACAATAGGCTCCCAATAATCCTCCTGTACATGGTGGGATCTACAGATTTCCAATCCTCATGCGTCCCAAGTTTGGTTCCAACTGCAATCGGAGTTGACATTGGTTTGGAGTCTTGCATATTAAACTTCTTCAGCAGCTCTCTTGCATAATTTTCCTGACAGATAAATGTGTAGTCTTTCCTTTGAGTCACATGTAGTCCCAAGAAATATGTGAGCTCCCCAATCATTGACATTTAAAATTCTGATTTCATATGATTGGAAAATTCAACCACTGATTTCTGCCTGCTGCCACCAAATATAATGTCATCGACGTAAACGAGAACCATGAACTGATATTTCAGAGAATTCTTCACATAAAGATTTTGATCTACTCCTCCTCTTTTGAATTCCATATTCTTGAGATAAGAATCTAGTCTGGAGTACCACGCCTGTGGTGCCTATTTCAAGCCATAAAGTGCTTTCTTTAGCTTGCAGACCTTTGATTCATCAGCACCATGAAGAAAACCCACTGGTTATTCAATGTAGACTTCTTCTTTGAGTACACCATTTAATAAGTTTGTCTTGACATCCATTTGATATACTTTATATCCTCTTTGGAGAGCCATGGAAAGGAACAGTCTGATTGACTCCATTCTAGCCACTGGAGAAAAGATTTCTTCAACATCAACACCTCCAATCTGAGAATACCTTTTACATACTAGTCAAGCCTTGTTTCTGATAAAACTTCCATGCTCATCAAACTTGTTATTGAATATCCATTTTTTTCCAATAACATTGTGACCTTTGGGTCTCTGGAAAATATCCCATGTCTGATTCTTGTCAATCTGATCTAACTCTTCATTCATGGCTTTCACCCAGGATTCATACTTTGCAGCTTATTCAAATGAGGATGGCTCCACAACTGACAGAAATGTAGAAGGTGTGTTATTCCTCATCCTCCTTATCTGTGTGGGTGCATTCCTATCTCCAATTATGTTAGATGGATCAATTTCTGCTCTTCGATTTCTCCTATGAGGTTTAGTCGCATTCTCACCATCCAAGATTTCCTCTTTAGATTCTTCATCTGAGTCAACATCATGATGTGACCCCTGAGTGTTTTGTACACCTTCCTCTATTTCTGTATTTGTATTTATTCCATGTTCACATTCATTCTCATCTTCTATCTCATCATCATAGGTACTAATTGAAGAATTTGGGGTTTTTCCTTCAATGATTTTAACATCGTTTCTTTCCAAAATCCTCCCCAAGCATTTATTGAAACACTTGTAAGCTTTTTTGTTCATTGGATAACCAAGAAAAATTACTTCATCAGAATTGTCACCAAACATTCTTTGGTTTCCTTCTTTATTCCGAATGAAACATTTGCTTCCGAAAACATGAAAGTATTTCAAAGAAGGCTTCCTTCTATGCCAAAATTTGTATGGTGTCTTCGTTTCTCCCATATAGAGCCCTGTTTGATTCTGAATGTGCACTGCAGCTTCAACAGCCTCCTTCCAGTAATGGTGAGAGATACCACTCTCAATCAACATAGTCCTGACCATATTGTTGACCTGTCGATTTCAACGCTCAACAACTCCATTTTGTTGTGGAGTTCTCACAGTAGCTACCTCATGCTGTATTCCATGTTTTTCTAGGTAATTTTTAAACTCAATAGACGTGTATTCCCCTCCATTGTCAGATCATAGGACTTTTATTGTCTGTCCAGTATCATTATCGGCAATCCGGTGATAAGTTTTCATGCAATCAAGTTCTTGTTGCTTCTTGTGAATCACCATTACACAATCCATTCTGCTATAATCATCAATGAAAAGGACAAAGTACCTTTATCCATGGGTTCCAGTAACATTTATTTTGCCACAAATGTCTGTATTAATGAGATCAAGAAGATGCGATGCCCTTTTCTTCTTTGGCCGATATCAACTACAAACCAGCTTCCCACGAATACAAGCATCACAAGACTTTTCTCGTTCATGTTTTAGAATGGGAATATTCATGACTATATTCATCTTAGAAATATTTTCCATGTCTTGTTGGTTAATGTTCCCTAGCCTTTGATGACATAAATTGTTTTCTTCTTCAACAGAAAAATAGAAGGAGTTCACTTTGCTATCAACCTGATATAAGTTTCCATCTATTGTACATCCTTTCATAATAGAATTCTCTATTTTTCCTTTTATAGTGCAGCCTTTTTGATTGAAGGTTACTATGAGCCCTGAGTCATAGAGTTGACTTACATTGAGGAGATTGTGGCGTAGACCGTCCACATAAAGAACTTCAGTCTTCTTCAGCTCTCCATTGGAGAGAGCAGTATTCCCACTGCCTTTAATCTTTAAAGCACCATCATTACCAAACCTTACTGTTCCATTAACCTTCTTTTCAATGTTCTTCAAGAGGTCGGCATTTCCTGTCATATGTGAAGAGAATCCACTATCAAGAATCCAGGTGTTTCTTCTCTTTGTGGCTTTGAAGGAAACTTCTGCAAGATTGGATTTCTCGATCTTCCTTTTTTCTTTCCAAGAGATATTAGAATGAGTGTAAGACATTTACAGCCTTTTAATAATTTCTTCCACATAGTCAGATTCGTCATACCCATACTCTTCTTCCAGTGGAGAAAACCTATCTGTGAGATCAACACCATCATGAGGATTAATATTGACCCGTTTCTAAGAGTTTTATGAATCTATTTTATTGAACCTCTTCCTGAAATACATAGCTTTATGGCCAAAGTTAGAACAATGAAAACAGTATCCATAGAAACTATTTCTTCTAAAAGATGGAGGATATGAAGTCAGTCTCTTTTTTTGATGTCCCAGATCTTCCCCATTCAAGTAGCTCCTTGCCTCTTCGCAATATGACATGGTATGGCCTAGATATCCACAGAACTAACACTTCATGAGAGGAAATGTCTTCTCACTTGAATTTCTCCTCATACCTTCATCCTTCGGAGAATAGTTGAACTGCCTTTCATTTATGAATTTTTGAGAATAATTGTCAGTTCTCCTTTTAGTATGGATTGAGGGTTTCTTTTTCATCACTTTAGGAAATGCTTCAACATGTCCAACCTTCATTTTTTCTTTCTTTTGGATCTCTTTATTTCCAGCAGTTGATGTCTCAGCTTCACATCCAATTCCACTCTTTCCCATGCAAGCAGGTCTTTGATCACTCACGATTTTTCCAACCCCATCTGAACCACACTTGGATCTTGCCAGTAATTCTGCATCTGAGAATATTCCAAACTGTATTTTCTTCCTTCATTATTTTGAAATTGATTCAATCTCAAGTTTACTCCTAAGAGTAACAACTTCCTCCTCAAAACACTCAGCAGTCTTGGACTTTTCTTCCAGTCTGGATGTGAGTTCATTGATGACCTTTCTCTGCTCTTCAATTCTCAGCTTTAGATCTACTACATCATCAGTGGTTTCAAGGATTTTAGACTGTACTTTCACAAATGCTTCCAGTCGTTCAATTTCAGCTTCAAGTTCATCAACATATTCTGATGATTCTTCCACCATTTCCTTCCAATTATTACATCTCTTACATTTATTCTCAAGCTTGGAGAAAGAATCCATAATTTGAATCTTTGGATCACCAATAGCAGTAATCTAATTATCTCTACCTTTATTGATTGAGTATTCTGATATTTTAGTGGTAGCCATCATGGAAGCATGGTTTCCAGTTTTAAATTTTGGTTCTTCTTTCTCAAAAAATTCAATATCATCATCTTCTTCTTCACAGACAAAACTCTTCCTCTGCATTTTCTTTCCACATTTGAAGTCACCCTTTTTGAAAAACCTTTTCTGAGGATTCTCGATGTCTTCAGCTTCGCTCTAATCATCATAAAACTTTCTTTGGAACTGAGAGGCAATGTTCCCAACTCTTCCACGATGAAAACATGCAAGAGGTAGCTTACCTCTAAATTTAACTTTTCCCTTCTTCAGCTTCTTGGAGATGAGGGAAATAATTTCTTTTTCCTCATCATCTTCACCACCACTATCTTCTGAAATTTTCAGTTTGTCCATGGCTTTAAATGCCATTTCCTTGCTCACGCGAGTCGTGGAATCTTCGGGTTTGACTCTCATTTCATATTCCACTAAACTACTTAACAGATCATCCAGAGATAGTTTAGAGATATCTCTTTCTTCCAGGGCTGACACCTTTGCATTTTACATGGGAGGAAGTCTTCTCAATATTTTCTTTACGATACCAATGTCTTTGATTTCTTCTACAAGACCTTGAATTGCTCCCACTTCTTCAGTAATTCGATTGAAGAATGAATCTACATTCTCATTAGGATGCATCTTTAGATCGTCAAACCTGTTGTGTAAAACCTGAAGTTTTTCCTCCTTTACTTTGTTGTCTCCTTCATAAATGTTTTAAAGTTTATCCCATATAGACTTTGTTGATTTAAAACTCATCACCTTTAGATAAATCTAATCTGAAAGAGATGTAGTGATAGCATTCTGAGCTTTAGCATCTGCGTTAAGAACTTTCCTGTCTGTATTAGTCATAGCAAGCCCTGTTGGATCAGTAACCTGTATTCCTTGGACAGTATCAAAGAGGACTTCCATTCCAAGGGATCTTAAATGAGATTTCATTCTGTTCTTCCAAATCTGAAAATTACTTCCATCGAAGAGAGGTATTCCCCTAGTGTTGATTGCATTCTCCATGACAACAAAGGACATATCTAACACCAGCAACCTCCCTCTGATACCACTTGTAAGACCTCGGGAGACCCTGAGAGGGGAGGGGTGAATCAGGGTGACAAATTTTTCTTTTAAAGTCAAGTATATTGTTCCCACGTTGGTAGGAACTTGTTAAACCTTTATGATGAAAAGGATCAGAAAGAAAACATTCACATGTAAAAAGATGACACATCACTTTTTACTTGGTTCACCACTAAGGGCTACGTCTAAGGAGCATACGCCGACAGGTTTTTGGTCATACCAAATTCCACTAATCTTCACTAGTTGTGGATTACAATGGTTTGGGAACATTCACCCTGTCCCAGGCTCACTGCCTTTACAAAGGTTCAGAGATAGCTCACTGCTTCCCTCGGGTCACTCCCATTGACTCCCCCTGGCTCACTGCCTTTGGTGAAGTCTCACTCAGTTTATAGACATGAAGGTCTCTTCAATAGATTTGCATTGTAGTCTTTGTCTCCTGTTTAGCATGAGACAATGCTTGCATCCAAGTCCGAAATTGATGCACTAGAACGCACAAAACCACTGAAGCGGATAACCAGAACGTGCAGACAAGCTTCACTGACAATTGCGCGTAACACCAACCCTTTGTGTGAAAAACCTTCATATTGTGCGCAAACTTTACTTCTTCACGCCGAAAATATTTCGCGCCACAACACCCGTTTTCGCGCAACTGAATCTTTTATGCGTGACAGTTCCTTTATCGCGCATCCCAGAATTTTCCGCGCAATCCAGAATATTTCATGCAAGCCCCTTTACACGATCCTTTTTCGCGCATCAGACCTCGAATCTTCTCTAAGTCTTCAACCGTACGGAATGAGGGGGGTCACCTCTTATTTATAGGCATCTGAGACCCATGCATGAAAAATCCTCTTTGGCATGAAAACCTCTCATCTGGCGCGTAATTTTTCGCGCAGGTATCGTTTTCCGTGCACCTCTCCAGATATTTCGCACAGCCCATGCCTTTTCCATTTTTCGACATTTTGATTCTAAAACACTATTTGCGTGAAAAACTTTGCTCCGTTATTTCACGCACCATGCTGTTTTTCGCTCCCAACTCAAGTATTTTGCGCACAGCCTTTATTTTTCGTGAACCACTTCCTCTTTTCACCTACCATATTTTACTAACAATCCATGTCTTCATTTTCTGATTTTGAGGCCCAAAATTTTGGCAAACACTGGGAAACGGCTCCACCTTCAATACTGTTGTCTGCTGGAACTGTACGATAACTTTTCTGGTACACATTCTGAATATCGACTGAGGATTGACAACAAACACAAATCATACTCCAATTCATGACTAGAATAGCCATGGTTCCAACAACATGGATGTAGGTTTGGGAAATGGTAAGGGACCTTGTTGTTGATTTTTTTATTACTTGATGGGTTGGAGTTTAGAGATGGATATGGCATCGGGTTCGGGACAAAGGTCTTTTGAGATTATAGTGTGTAGGATGATTCTTTTATTTTTAATGTTTTTAGTTTGATATATAGATACATCTCAGCTTGTCATTACAGAATTCATCATTATCAGTTTATCGGTTTATCCTTTACTTTCTAGCTATACGATGTATAGTTTCTATTTTTCTTAGTTACTCTAATATTATTATTATTTGAATATTCCATGTCTCCTTGCTATATCCATCACACCCCCACTTCTATTCGACAGCTTCTGGTGTACAGGGAGGTGCACTTGAGGTCTCATAACCAACCCATTTTTGTCATGTGAGAGAGTTATCAATCGTGGGACATTACACATATTATACTCATCCTAGATGTTAGGGAAAATACACCCTAATCCTCAGTGTTTCGGTCAGTTTACTCGGCATGGGTGGGTTTTGTAGAAAAGTAATAAAATAATAAAAGTATATAGTAGTCTCTCACAAGTTCACACCTATGCATTCACAAAATAAACACCACCATACCCACCTTTATTCACTAATTATATCATTCCATGAATAACTACCTATAATATAGAACAAACAAGAACAATCATCACAAAAAGATCCAAAACCTATGTTCCATTTCCCATTATTTTATTTAACCCAAATCATCCCCTTCCCTTTTTCATTTTTTAGTTTAAATTCACACTAATGAATTAATTTTACATAACCATATTTATATATGTCAAATTTATTACACTTCCACTAAACTATTATTAATAAATAACCACATCAAACCACTGTATCACAACCAAGGCCACCAAGATACAGACAACCAAGTCCACTAAAATGGACACCACTAAGGCCACCAAGCCACACACAAAAAAATTCAATCTTAAACAGTCATATCAATTTATTATTTTCATTTAATATTTGTAAGTATTTTACCATTTAAATGGAATTCATAAAACAAATATATCACTATAATTAATAATCTCATAAAAAGAATATAAAATTAAATAAAAATAGCAACAACAACAACAAAATCTCAAGGAAATTGGTAACTACATATGTATCCCACCATCCCCTTTAAATTTCATTGGTCTAATTTATTATCCATGTTATTAAAATTTATACCTTAAACCCAAAATAAATAAAAACAAATATAATTTCAAAAAATTACATAAAATTGGGAGAACTCAAATCTCATACCTTAAAAGAAACTTCTTGATTCACTGTGTAAATCCAAAGAAAAAGAGGATCAACTTCGGGGCCACAACTACACAATAGATACTCAAATAAATTAAAAAGGAAATAACTTTTTTAGAAAAATCACATCCCAACAAACCTATAACTCCAAATAGAATAGTTGTTTAAATATTCCCAAATAAACAAAGAGGAACTTGGATAGATAAAGATAAAGAACTCAGTCAGAATCACCGATATTAAATCATTGAAAACTAAGGGTAAATGAAAAATATTAGAGGTTGTTAGGGTTCCCAAAATAATCTGGGATTTTCTAAGTTTAATATAATAAAATATACAATGAGTGAGATTAAAAGGAGGATTTAATTTATATACATACCATAAATTACCTCATTCATGGCGTGAATGGCTAGTTCACATCGTGAACCACATACAGTTCACACCATCTAAAAAACAAGTCCCTCAATCCAAAAACCCTAGATGGATTTCATTTTTTGAGTATATATGTTTACTTCATGAAAATATTAAAGATAAAACCTCCAGAAACTCCACTACGAACAATCATGACATGAACCACATTTCACGCCATGAATTAGACCAACCTAAAACTCCAATACAATCCATGAACCCAACATGTGAAACATTACTCAATGTGAACCAATAATTCATGGTGTAAACCAGCACTTGATGTTATATATTTCACTACAAATCCTAATATCCCACCCTCAAACCCATACCAAGTATCACCATACCCAAGACTCAAAAATTAATGGTATGGAAGGATTGGGTCATCACATTAGATTCCTATCAAATGATTCTCATCCTTGAGAATCAAACCCAACCAGAAATGGAAAGCACTAACTGCCAGAAACCACCAAAATTTACTTAGGAGATACCCCTCAAAGAAAGATGAATATATATCTCAAAAGAAGGAAATGAAATTAAAATATACAACACAGATTTATAATTCCAAAATAAATAAAATGGTTGGTAATAAATATATATGAGTACTAGGGATGCATTTGTGACTCTCTCTCCCCGGTACACTCTTCTAGACTTCCATGCCTCCATAAAACTTGAACTAAAGAGATACCAATCTTTCATAACCCACCCACTCCCACACCACCCTCCACTGGTACCCCTCTTGGGTTGGAAATAAAGATAATGAGTGATTCAAGATAAGTTAATTTCATCCTAACTTTAGGAAAAACACCACCACTGTCATATCCAAATAGTGAGTAAAAAATTTATGCACATGTGTTCATAACATCCTGGACCCATAGAAGATCCCATCCCACTTTTCCACTAGACTCACCCAAAACCCAATAGGGAAGCATCAAAAAATACTTCAAATGTTATTCCCTCTTTGTGAAACCAAATAATCAGGGAACTATAAAACTTCTACTTCAAGTAGTTGAATGTTTCTTGAAACTGGTCAGTCCAAATTAAATTCTAGTTCTTACTGATCAAGGAGGCCAACAGTTCTACAATTTGAGATAAATCATATAAAAACCTCTAATAATAACTTGAAAGACAAAGAAATATATGTACAAAATCTACACTCTTGGTTACTTCCCATGAAACAATTGCCTCAAAATTTTCTGAATCCACCACTACTCCCTCTTCAGATACTACATGTCTAAGGAAATACATCTCTCGTATCAAGAACATACACTTGTGAAATTTCCCATATAACTGGTGGGGTCAAATATTCTACAAAATGGTCCTTAGGTTCTCATCATATCGCTCATCTGATCTTGATTATATGAGGATGCCATAAATTAACATGACTAAGAATTAGTCTAAGATCTCATGAAATAGAGAGTTCATGAGTTTCATAAAAATAGCTACTGTGTTCATGAAACTGAACGACATGACTAAAAACATTAAGTGTCTGTACTGGAACTAGAAGGTAGTCTTTGGTATATCTACCTCCTTCACCATTAGATAATGATATCCTGATTAAATATCGATCTTAGAAAAACAGTTATATCCTCTAAACTGGTCAAAGAGATAATAAATTCTTGGAAGAGGGTAATGATTTCTAATCATCACATGATTTAGCATTTGGTATTATATGAACAACCTCAGACTATCATCCACCTTCTTGAAGAAAAAAACAGGATCTCCCCATAGAAACCCACTAGGATTTATAAATTCTTTCTACATTAAATCATTAATTTTTATTATCATGTCCCACAACTCCAGGGGTGAAATATGATAAGGATCCATTAATATTGGTGTAGCACCTAACTCTAACTCTATTTAAAACTTGAAATGTTATTTAGGGGGTAGTGTAACAATCTCCTTATGGAAAGAATCCATACACTCATCAAAAAATCTTATGGTATCTACCACCTGATCTTCCATTGGCTCTAATGATGACTTATACATCAAGGAAAGAAGGGGATATGCTCGCCTATTTCCCATATAGAAACCTCACTCACCAATGAACACCACACATCACCCTTAAAAATTATAAAACATGACTCTCCTCTAGAAATAATCAAACACCATGCGAATGGAATACCAAAAATCTGTGTCTAGAATAAAATTTTAGAGTTATATCTATAACATAAAGAAATATCCCAATGACTAAGGTTTCCCCATCAATGGTATTTATCCCCAACACACATTAAATAAACTATCCTAGCCTATGACTATCATTTATCACATCAAGGGTATGTAATTACTCTCCACATATAGTTCTAATTCATAGAAAATGGTGGGTATAATAAATTATTTTGAATCTCTAGAATCAAACAAAGAAGAAACCAGAGTATAAGATAAACTAATTTTACCTCAAACAACCTTTGGCCCCTCTATTATCGGTGCCTCTATTGCATACATCTAGCCTCAACCAGTTCCTTTACCTCATAATGGAAGGCCTCCATGACCATGCTCTGGTCATAGTCCCTTATGTAAAGGTACATCCTGGGGCTTCCCTCTTCTGACTCCACCTCCCCTGGCTAAGTATAAGCATACTGAATTGGATGTTGAACATAAGATGGAAGGACCTTTTGTTGAAACTCTAAGATTTTGTGTCCAAGAACCAACTTTTTTTACTTTTATTACATGAATATTTAATATATTTAAATATTAATAATCTTATTACATATTTTTCATTGGTCTTCATGAATATAGTGTAATAATTTCCTAGAGTATTTGATGCATTGACAAGGTCATAGTAGTTATGTGCTATAATGAGAACATTGAAGTGCTATAAAAATATTCTTAAATATAGTTCTGCAGTTGGATGACATACCATAATGGGACACATAGTATATAGATCATTGGGTACGAGTACTTGTAAGTAGATGAGACTTCTTCTCATGAAGTTCACACTTGGTAATCTATAAGATGGTAGATTATGATAACAGACCCACTAGTAAGAATTCTGTATGTTTTGGTTTTATCGGATATTCCTATTTTTGAGCATGTTTAATGATCCTTATAATTTAAGATTATCATTAATATGTATCATGACTCGTGCACCTTGATTTGTTTATGAAAAATGCCATGCAGACATTTGGCGGGAAGTAGGGTACATTGGGTGTGTCATGAAGGACATGTTATTAATGGATAATTCGAGGAAGGATTTATCCCTTCCATTTATGGAAGTTGATATCTCATACCTTTGATTGAAATAGAACCTTCGCCCAAAATTTGATGGAAATGGTGTAACGATGAGTTTATTTCAGGTAGTCAAAGAAAAGCATATCAAGCATAACTCTTGATGACACTATAATGAAACCATCTTGATGAGATACTGAGATAAAGGGATTATATTACACAGTGAGTGTTCATATATTGATTTCATTATTGCGACTTTAATTTCTTTCTCTAGGGTTCCTTGACCCATTGCTAGATAGTACTCTTGGACTTTACGCAAGCCCACCTAATGCCAACGAGAAAGAATCCTATAGGGTCATACACTAAGTGTTTCTGGTGGTCTCTACTAAATTATATTTTAATTTAATTAATGGAATAAATACTATTCTCAAGACAGTGGAAAATTTTTATTCAAGTTAAAATGATTGCATAAATTAAATAAATATTTATTCACCATATTTTGGGTAAAATATATTTATTTATTTTATTGAATATTTAATAAATATTTATTTACTAGTTTTTAATTAAAATATTTATTTAAAATAATGAATTATTTATTTATTTATTTGGGTGTTCAATAAATGGAAGTGGAGTTCAAGTGGACCAAGGTTGGTCCGGTAGTAAAATAATTATTTTCAAGATGGTAAATAATTATTTAAATAGTTGGAACCAGTTAAAATAATAATAACGCTGCTATTATTTTATGATTTGGAATTTTATGTATAATTATTTTTTGCACAAGTTGGCACGCCATAAATAATGATGCGGTATTATTATCAAAATAATGGGTTTTATCTAAGGTTATGATTGTATTTAATTGTTGTAATGCAAATAAACATTGTAACTAAATCCCCATGTTGATAAATAGACACGTACGTCTATTATGTCGTGTACCGAACTGCATACCCAGTGAATTGAGAATGTAGAGCTAAACAATTTTTCTCTCGAATCCTCTTCTTTCCCTTATCAAGAATGAGATATGTTCTTTAATACTGAAGAACAAGAAATGAATAATGACTGACACAAAACACTCACTTCGCCATGCTAGCACCCGGAGAAAAAGTGGTATCAATCAGAGGCTATTGGAACACGTGTCGATCACCACTAGAGGGATTATGGTTTAGATCCTCACAAGTGCAATGAGACAATCCGAAAGGTTCATTCTAGATTATCAACATCATCAATGAAGAAATTACCAAATATCCAAGTATTCTTTTCTTTATGAAATTAATTAAATTAATTATAAACATGATGTGTAAGATCCTCTCAAAAGTTTTTAGGCCTCTTCCTTATTTATCTAAATATTTGATTCAGTTTCATGGATACTGAAATTTATTTTCGTATTGATCCCAAAATAATTATTGATAATGGTAAAAATTAAAGTTGGGCATTGGAAAAACCGCGCTTCCGCTGCGCATAGAACCAACAGAAACTTCCTTGAGGGTAAATGCCATTACTACTAGAATGGGGCCTAATTTCCCATTACATAATGACTCTTTGGGGATAAAGGGAACTATCCCTAGTAATGATCTTGAACCTCGTAGACAAATCGCAAAATAGAAGAGATCCTAATAGATGAACCGGAACTTCTATCCCTTAAGAAATGTGATATTGACTGTTGTGGTAATTTCTTTTGAAACCAAAACCATGATTGGAACATAATCCATGACCCTCCATTTAACATACTACTCCTTAGAGGTCCCTAATGTCTCTTAAATAGGGGTGTTATGTCCTAATCATGCACCCTCTCCACCACCTCTTCCTTTTTCTTTACCTCCAAATATGTAGGAAACATAAATGGGGAAACAACATAATAAAGGGTGGGGTACAACACCTCCTCCATGAATTGTGCTCAAGACTCCTCCTCCAGAATGACACAAAAGTACAATCACATAATTTCTTTAAACATAATCCTAAATACCTAATTTCACATGCTCCTCTACTAAAAGGATAGAAAATCCTACCTCGCTATCACCTTTTTCATCATCGATAAAAATTCATCCCTGAACTCCTACAAGAAATCAGCCCACAACACATCCATCTCCCTCCACTCCACAAGATAAATCATCTAGCACTAATTCATTACTACCATAAAATAGATAAATTATAGGGGAACCCAATACTTATATCAATATCAAATCAATTTGAAAGTGATCTCTAAATCCTCCAACTAGTTCTCAATCTATAGATTGAATATTTTTCCTCATACTTTTCTAGGATCTTATGATTAAAGGTGTGCCACACCTTATCCCAATACTCATCATCATAATTAGAATCAACCCACTAATGGTTAATAGGTCCAATCTATTGAACCTTCACAAATTGAATCACATGTGGGTGGAAGCCAACTAGAATATCTACAAAGATTATAGAAACGCATAATTGTGGTAGAAATGGATTTATTTAATTCATTTATTATTTCCTATAACTACTTCATTCAAAAAAAATTAATCAAGTTTGATACATGTGCCTCTACTAGGTCTCTAACTTGTAAGATGCATTTTTTAACCTAGTATATTTGGAGATATTAAGGTCCTTGTGTTAGGTCATAGGGGGGGGCCTAAAATCCTATGTCCTAGTCAGTCTCCCTTACTTTCATCACATGGTAAGTTTTTCTAACATGATTTCCTTATAAAATATTGTATTCCTCACTAATTCATAAATCCAAACTCCACTATATATTTTAACCAACACTTTTAATGCCACTTTCTCATGACCCCCCTTCTATTGGTACCCCTTGTAGGCTAATAGTAAAGAGGAGTGACCCCTCAGTCATGTCTTTAAATTAACATTGGAGAGAATGAGTGACCACAAAGACCAGCCTCTAGTACCCTCTATATTAATTACTATAACCGAGGGTGTAAACACTAAAATTTGTTGCATTTCCCTCAATATACCAAGATTATAATATAAAACCACTAACCAATCCACAAAAATATAAAATAAATAAACCAAATAAACTATAATAAATATCCCATATAAATGAATATAATATAGATATAAACATCTCCAAAGCAAAAAAATACCAAAATAAAGAAAAATCTTATGGAAACAACTACAACAACCCAATCTCTATGACAGTATAATTCATATTGATCACTAAATCCCTATTAAAAATCTAGAAATAGTTTTTATAAACCCATTGTGAGTATAAAATGAATACTCGGTAGGATAAAACCCAATATTTCTTGTGAAAACCTGAAAAGATTATACTAAATCCACATTTAACAAATAGGAGAACTAATCAACACCTGCAAAGGTTAACTAGTCCCCCAACCTCACCATAGATCCCTTGCCAAATAACACATCCAAGAGTAGAAAGTAGAATCATAAGAATTTAGATAAAGTCGCCCCAAAACCACTTCCCTGCATATTTGTCTCTCTCTCTTAATGAGAAGATATACTTTTCTCTTATCCATTCCATATCTACCAATGACACCACCAACTGCATATCATGTCTTGCAGCACCAACTACATATCAAGTCTCACAGCACCAACCCCATATCAAGTATCATGGAACCAACCACATATCTCATATAAGGTAATCAGGGCATCAGTGTATCATGAACATATAGAAAATCAGCCTCATATCCTCCTCCAACCACATAATATCCCAACCACATATCTAATCATCCACCATCGGTATCACCAGAAGCTATTAGTGAATGGAGAGTAAGGTAGAGGGGGTAGTCACCCATCTATATCCTATCCATCTTGAATATTAGGGAAACACCCCCCCCCCCCAGAGCCTTTTTATTTTATTTATGTTACTCGATATGGGTGGGTTGTGTAGAAAATTTAGAAATGAATACATGTATATAGTAGTCTCACACAATCCCACACATATGGGTTCACACAAGAAACACCACCACAATAACCATGAGTTAACTACTAATATTGCACCACCAAGAACTATCACTAAGATAGAAAAAAACAACCAAAATAACCTAATAATGATACATAACTTGAGTTTAATTTACCATTATTTTATTTAACAAAAAATCATCCACTAATACTTATTAATTTAGTTATTAGTTTAAATTTTTTCCCATGAATTTTTAAGCCACAAGTACATTTATATATGTAAAAATTATTCATTTCCCCCTAAAACACTATCAAGAGACTTCCGCATTAGACCATCACATCACAACTAAGGGCACTAATCCAAAAAAAAACAAGGCCACCAAGCCATGCACCACCAAGGACACCAATCCACTCACAACATTCCAAGAATAAAATAATAAAATCAATTTAGTATTTTAATTTACTAGATTTAATTATTTAAACATTTTTGTTGAGTCAAAAGTCCTCTTTTGACTTCTATGTTTTGTTTGGGAAATCACAAATGTCTTGTTAATCGGACTAACCTTGTCTATCGTATCGTACTGACCATAATGATCGTACTGACCATGTTGATCGTACTGAACATGTTGATCGTACTGAACATGCTGATCGTACTGACCATAATGATCGTACTGATCATGCTGATCATACTGATCATGCTGATCGTACTGAACATGCTGATCGTACTGACCATGCTAATCGTACTGACCATGCTGATCATACTGAACATGCTGGTCATACTGAATATGGAATTTGTATTGACTCTGCTTCTCATATCTTTCATTACATACTTGTGTTGGTACTTTGTCAAAAACACATGCTTCATTTAAATTGTACTATTGATTATCTTATTCATATATCTTGTTCTAACCAATACGATGTCATTGAGTTAGTTACAAACTAATCAAAATGGTGTCGTGATTTCTGTTTCAATATGACTGTTATGATGCCAGGTGTCCAAGTCCCTCCGAGTTTTTCGGAGAAATATGACCATTGGAGGAGATGTGACTGTTGGAACCCAAGGCCTATAAATAGGAGGTCATTTGAATCTGAGAGTAACAATAGACAACAGAAAAGAGAACAAGCATGATACAACTGTGATACTTTGCTTATATCAAGTTCTAGAGAGAGATGAATTGACTTCTCCCATGCTTTGTGCTTTGTGCGTCTGATCATCGTATCGAGGGATTTCAAGTGATCGAAAGACAGAGGTGCCAATTACCTACGAAATTGAGGGCTGCTAGGGATAGGTAGACAGACGGTCTGATCATCATATCGAGGGTTGTCGGGGATAGGCCGATGGACGAACCGATCATCGTATCGAGGGCTGCCAAGGATAGGCAGACGGACGAACCGATCATCGTATCGAGGGCTCACCAAGGTGTTGGTGAGACAGACCTTTTATCTTAGGTGAAAGGATAACCCTTCTCTTTAGGTTAAAAGAATTGTAATTATTTTACTTTTCCGCTGCTAATTGTATTAGAAAGAAAATTGTTTTTGTTTCCTTTTATATCTCTTATTCAATTGTAATTGTTTCAATTATGATCATTATATTACATATTGTATTGATTGATTCTATATGATTTAAGGTAGAATCAGTCATCTTTGTATTACTCTGATTATTGTGTTCATCTTGAATACAATTGTTTTACATTTCATTAGTATTACAACACATCATACCTTTTTATATTCAATACAATTGTGGGTGTTTGTATTTGTATTAGTTTAAGATCATTTAAACTAATCTCTTAGTTGCTAAAACTCAAAGGTTTTTAAACCTACAATTTACCCACCCCTCTTGTATTGTTCCATCTAATAGACATACATACATACTTATTTGATCCAACAATTTTATGGTTATTAATAAAACAAAAAATCACTGGAATAATCCCATAATAAGTAAATAACATGAAACATCAATAACAATCTCAAGGAAAACTAGTAATTGCATACATATCTCACTATCCCCTTAAAATTTCATTGGCCTAGTTTATTGTATTTATTATTCAAATTTACACTATCAAACCAACCAAAAACAAAAGAATTCTAGTTTCATAAAGTCTCATAAAAGGGAATGTACTCAAATCCCCTACCTCCAAAGAATATTCTCAATTATTTGGTCAAATCCAAAGTAAGAGTGGATGAACTATGGGGACACAACCACACAAAGGGTCCTTGAATAAATCTAAACATCAATAATTTATTACAAAAATCACATCCCAACAAACCTAAAACTCCAAAAAACATATTCATTGTGATATTTCCGAATAAAAAAAATATTAAATTGGAAATATAAATAAAAAACTCACCTTGAATCACTGATATTTAATATCCTAAATCTTAGGGTGAACACCAATGATCAAAGGCCATTGTACTAAAAAAATCACTTTGGAATCACCCGATGTTAGAGATAATTGAAGGGGTGAGGGAGATAGATGGGGGTATGGAATTTATAAAAACTATGGAAATTTAATCATTCATGGTGTAAATGGATGGTTTACAACATAAACCTCACATGGTCCACATCCACATAAAAAAACATGTAGCTCGATCGAACAATCCTTGAGGGATTTCAAATTGTGAGTATATATTGTCATGTCATGAAACATTCGAAGACGAAACCTCCAAAAAACTCAACCATGAACATTCATGATGTGAACATTGTTTTACACTATGAATCAAAGTAAGATGAAACTTTAGGAAAATCCAAGAAACTACCCTTCAAAACATTAGACGTGGTGAACCAGTATATCACAGCATGAATCACAACCTGTAGTTGAAAATTTCACTCCACCACCTCCACTCCCATCTTAAAACTTATCCAAAGGCTCTAAACACCAAAAAATCATGAATTAATAGTCTAAAAGTCTCTGGTACATTACAATGTTCACGGTAAATATATATTTGTTAAAAATCTTGCAAACATTTTAAGCTAAATAAAGTGGATTGTTTTAACCTCGTTTTTTGTTTATGATCCATGTTTTGTGTTAAATAAAATTATATAATTTTGAATAAAATAATATATCCTTTCTAGATATATCAATTAAGCATGTTAAATACATAAAGTTATATATCATGATGGAAATTCTTTGAACTTCTCACAATTATCAATTAGTTTATGATGAAACATGTTAAAGGTTTAATTATAGTAAAGGGTGGATTATTTAAATTTTTTTGAATTAAAATAAATTAAATTGTTTAACATACATAAAATTTAAATTATTTAATTAATAATTAAATGTTTTAAGGAACATTTAATTTGAGTGTATTATCCTTGGTTATTTTATTCGTGTTTTGTGATAATATGTGCAGTAAAATTCATTGAGACTCACAAGTTAAAAAAATTATGGTAAACTATTTTATTAAATATACAGCAATTGTTCTTCGATTAAACTTGGGTTTTTTTTTAAATAATTTTTTCAAAAATTTAATTGGTAGTGATTTTACAATATATATATATATATATATATATACTGATAATGCATTTTTATGAAGAATTAAAAGGTTTTCATTTAAAAAATTTCCACCTACCATGTTTCAAATGAATAAGTCTTAGGGAAAATTATATATCATCATTATTTCATGTTTTAATAAATTTTGATATGAATTTATATTAAAGTGTTAATCAACTCATAAAAATAGAAAAATTGTTGGAATTAAATGAAATTAATAAATTGTTTGAAAAGAATGTATAAGTTTTGAACTCCTTAACCTGCATAACTTAAAGAAATTTAGTGAGTATCATGTCTAAGATTTATAGTGACCATTTATATGGGAAAGCTAAGGTATATTCCATGTTAATTAATATTTAATTCATATGATATATTTTCATTTAGTTTTTACAAAATTATTTAAATTCATAGTTGATGTACTATATATTATCAATGAATACTATAAACAAATTGGTATTAAATCATGATAATCTAAAATTTTCATGACATGTTAAGAAAGAAAAACAATTAATGTTAAGGAATAAATTTTTTCCAAGATTTATTATACCGTGTTTTGACTTATTATGCAGAATGAAAGGGAAAACTTGTAAAACTTAAAGGTTAAATTAAAATCATTATTCATAAGTATAAATCATATATGTAATTAATTTTGATTATGCCCAATAAAATTATTGAGGTATATAATATGATAATTTCACTTAAATAAAGTTTTATGAGATTTTTTTAAATTGGCGTGAAGTGATTGTTTCTAAAAGGTGTTTCCTACTATAGAATTTTTATTATTGTAATGGTTTTTTGATTCATATGCAGTGATTTTTATGTTTTTTAGGGTTGTATTTATGACCATCTAGATGAATTTTGTGACTTTAATAGGGGAGGATATTTGTTAATTCACTCTCAGTATCCGAAATTTTTTAATACTTAATTTTGTTGAGATTGATTATCCACTTGGATGAAATTTTTTATTGATGATCTTTAACTTTTATTAGTGGTATCTCCCTTCAAGGAGTGTTTTGAGATTAATTAATAATTTTGTGCGGATATACGCTTTATTCCTATAATGTATTGGTTGTGTTCCTGATATAGTGAAATCATTAAGTGGTGTCTCATGAGGTGTTTAATCACTCCCCTTCATTTATCTCTCCTACCTAGGTTTGTTTTAAATTATTGATAATGATAAATTTTTATAGGTATCTAATTTAAAGTTATACACTTTTTCTTGAGCCCTTAATTTTTCATTCTAGGGTGTCAGGTAGTTTTGGAGAGTTTTTATAAATTTAATTATTTTTTTAATTGTTTTTCAAAATATTAAAATTAATTTTTATTTTTAAAATAATTATTTTGGAAATCCTGAACTTAATTTGGAAGTTGTAATGTGATTCAATTATTTTAGATGTGATTTAATAATTTTTTGGAATAATAATAAATCTCTTTCTTTATTATTTGTAAGAATATTTTTAGTGAAATTTAATTAATTTTAAATTCAATCATACCCTTATGTAGGTCTCACTCCTTGCCCAAAGAAAAAGTTTTATTTAATTGGTTTGGTTAGGGTAAGGTTATGTTTTAAAGAGTTTCATAAAGTTAGGGTCATGATTTCTTTTGTAATGTAGGGGTATTGTGAGATTTATAAGGCTTACTTGTTGGTAACTCAGTTCGCGTGAACCTCACATAAGGTTAAGGACTAGGGAGTGAGGCTTACCTTAGTGTCATTTGAGCATTGAATGAAGGTAGTATTACCTCATGTCTGGGTAATCAGGTCTTGCGTATAGGTTGTTTGGCGTGAAGAATTACTCTCATAAGGATAATGTGTTTCTCACAAAACTCTAGGGTGGTTGGTTAGTATTAGTGCAAAGGTAGATTTATCTACCCTCACACAACACATTCTTCTCATGTAGAGGTACAATATTTCATGTGAAATTTCATTTTTCCTTTCCCAGAACATTATGCAATGTATTTTTCACAAAAAAAGGATTTTAATTAAATTGGGATATTTAAAACAAGTTATGAAGAGATTGAATAAAATCTTTGACTTTACATAAATTTGGGAGTTTTAAAATGGGAGTGTGAGGGAATTAAATAAATTAATTAATTAATAATAATTAAATGGGAGATTCAAATAGATCTTTATTTGGTGTTTTAAAAATATTATATTTCCTCGATTTGAGTTTTACAGTTTTCTCTTAAACCTTTATTATCCAAACATCATCATTACATATCTAAAATCCTTATTAGATCAGGTTTTAGGGATTTCCTCATGATTATAGTATTATTATTCTTTCACTCTCACTATTCTTGGAGTAGAAAATACTAAATTTTCATCCAGGTAGAGTATGTACAACTTCCCTTTTAATTGTACAAGTGTTAATTAATCATACTTTAGCTTCCTTGTTTAGATTGATGGGATTCTCCATAACAAGGTAATGAATCTAGAAATCTTATTAAAGAAGATAGAATTTCATTTTTTATGTGGTGAATATTATTTCATGATATTCTGGAAAATTTAAGAAAGAGGGATAAAGTAGTGTAGAAAGAATTTGTATTATTTTTATTATTTCATTAATTAAAATAATTGGATTTATAATAAATAACTGATTCTTACTTGTAGTGAAGTAATGTTGATAATTCTAAAATATGTAAATTTCATGAGGAATAATTATTGTATATTCTAGAAATTTATTAAATAATCTGACATCACATACCTAAGAATGAACTTTTTTATTAAGTAAAAAATAAGATTATCATGTATAGTTTAAATAATGTATGATAATATGGAAATCACATATTTTTATAATTTTTTTGAATATATCATATACAATAGAATATTAATATTATTATATAAATTATCTAAGAAAGATAAAATAAATAATCACTTGAACAATACATGAAATTAAATTAGACTATGGTAATTAGATCATTTCATGTTGTAGTCATTTATGTTTAATACTTTATGATCAAAATTATAATTATAATTTTGGATACTAAATAATTGAAATGGAAAAATTATAATTTATTGATGATAATTGATATTTCATGTTTTTTAGATTAAATAAATGTTTTTTGGATGCTGTGATCACATGTGTTTTGTGATATAATAATTTTTTTCTCTTGATATTTATTAGATAGTGTGTTATCTACTTGGATTTTTGTTGTTGTTGTTGTTAATCATGGTTGGATTACATGAATTATATAAGAAATATAAATCTAGTAATGTTTTTTGATAAAATTTAAGAGTTATGAAAATGTTGACTACTACCCTCCATGAAACTGATGTAGCATTATAGAAATAATGCATGTAGCTATTTTATGTTGATATTTAGCTATTGTTAGCTACTTATTATGGGTCGTATTATGGGGAAAACTTATTCATAATGAAATATTTAATTCAATATTGGAATTAAAAAGTTTTATTATGAAATATAAATGTTTAGGGCTAGATAAATCTATCATTTTTTGTGAAAGGCTTGATTGCCTCAATTCCATGTCCTTAATTTCTTTTAATTGTGTGTTTAAAATGCATTTAATATGTATTTTTTCT
Organism: Viscum album; assembly: GCA_963277665.1. Taxonomy (NCBI): domain Eukaryota; kingdom Viridiplantae; phylum Streptophyta; class Magnoliopsida; order Santalales; family Viscaceae; genus Viscum; species Viscum album. Next base: position 2,131,942,520 of record OY728119.1, read on the forward strand.
ATTGGAATTTAGATCCTTGATTTTATTGATTCATAACCTAGTATGGTTTCAATGATTTCATGTAAAATGGGTTAGGAGTATGGGGTTGTAGTGGTGGTCGATGCTGATGATGACAGGATAGATTATACTATACGCAATGGTGTGGGAATGAAACTTGGGTAGTTAAGAAAAGCAAAGTGAAGGGATTTTTATTAGACACTATTAATCTTTCTTGATTCTTTCTTGATTAATGAATGGTTGTATGTTATTTAAAATATCAGTTTTCAACTATTTGATGCATTTTGACTCTATATATGACAAGTGTATCTTGATGTGGTAGTTTAGGTTGAGTTGTAGAGTAACTATATGATCATGAATGGTAAATGAATTAATAAATTAATGATAATGGTTCTAGATGTTTTAAAGTATGATGACATACTTGAGAATATAAAAAATAGAATTTATAGTCCTGAAGGCACTAGCTTAAAATATTAAAGTGTTTATTTTATAAATGAACATCAGATAATAATAATTAATGGTTAATTAATTAGTTAATATGAAACTTTATACTTGTATGAATGTTTAATATCTAGACCTTATAAGTGTAAATGGAGGATCATGTGTAACGATAGAGGCTGATGAGTCAAGGGATATATAGTTTACCTTAGTAAAAATATGAGTGATATTATCTAACTTTTTTTATTTCATACATTACCCCCACCAACATCGGTTGAGAAAATGACACCCAAATATTTTGGGGGGTGTTTCCCCCAATATATAGGATGTTGAGATAACTGATGGTTGAATTATCTATATCCCTCTCTTTCCCTTCAAATTTATTATGAGTAGGTTTATCTCAAATTATATTAGATTATGTTATAGGGTCTATTCCATCCCATGTTTTTATGGATCTTGGATTTACTATACATGTATTTATGGGTTATAAAATCTTTAGTTATAACACATAATTTTATCCAGAATTTACATTTATAGCTTCCCACAAGTTTACTTGCTTGGACTATCATGTATTGGGGTATAATGAAATTACACAAGCTCTGGTGGCTTCCAGACTACTACTTTCTTACTATTGATGTGGTCGCATGATTTGTGGGACGGGATGATGAGTTGGGTATATGAACTATTACCAACACAAGATATTGAAACATGTGTGGATGATGGCCAGTAGGAATCTCAACAAAAAGTTACCAAATTCCTAATCCTGATAGAATAAAATTTATTTAATCGATTCACATAATTAAATTCACAATAATTTTCCCAAATATTATCCCAATTCAAATACAAGATCAATCATTCATAATGTATGTACCACTCCTAGGTCTCTACCCTACAATCAGAATCACTTCTCTTAGAACATTTAGAAAGCCTGGTGTCCTTGTGTTAAATCATAAGGGGCTATAAAATAAATTTTCATAACCAGACACCCAACCTCATGTCATAAACTATGTTCAACTAAAACTGTTTCCCTGCCAACCCATGCAATACTCACCAGTACCAAAATCAAAATTCTATCTTAAATATATAATAAATATTTGATATAAATTTTTCATGGACTACCCCAACTATGTACCACTAATGGGCCTATAGTGAAGGTGAGAGTGACTCTTGAGGCCCATCTTCAATATGCCCTTATATAGTGACTATCACTAAGGATATATAAAATTAAAATTAGTGGAATTACTCTCATATATACAAGGAAAATAATAATAAATCATCAATCAATGTTGTAATATAAAATAAACCAAGACCACAAGAATCCAAATTGCTTGATATGTCAAACCAATACAAGAGTCTCCAAAAAAATATCAAATGATTCTTCTAAGATATAGATCCACCAATTACTCCCAGCTCCAAGCTAGTATTATCCATCTCGGTCACCAAACTCACCCTAGAAACCTAGAAAAAAATTATATATATAGGTGTTATCATAACATGTATACTCATATGGATCATACCCAATAACTCTCTTCAAAATATAGAAGTATAATACTAATAAATCAATGAAAAAACAGCAGAACCTAAAAACATATAGCAATCCAACTACCACCCAACCTCACTATTTCACATTCACCAATATCATATCCATGTATAATAAAATAGAATCAAGGAATATAAATAATTGTTCCCTATAACCTCATACCCACTGATTTGTTGCTCTCATTCCCCAACATCAAATGTTTTGTGCCCCCAATCCCATCCATAATCATTCAGCATCACACCATGTATCATCCATGCTTCTTATATCCAATACAATAATATATTATGATAATAAAGGAAATAAACCTTGTTCCATACTCCAACTATTCACAACCTCCACCATGTAATATCCACTCATCAATACCCCAAAGGTTCTTCTAGTACACCAAGTATGTCCCCATCAATTCCCCTTAGGATATTCCATCACTCCTAGTACCTCATCATCAAAACCTCATAGGTTCTTCTAAAATATCATCTACTACTACTGAAAGGGAGATTGAGGAAGAGGGAATAGCTAGCCATCCATTCACTCACCAACCTAAATTTTAGGGGGAAACACTAGGAACCCAAATCACATTGTTCATTAGTAAGGGTATCCAGCTAGGGTGGGCTTCCACACAATGTGTCTAGTATAATGAAAAGTGTTTGTTTTCATTTAAAATTGGAATATTAGTTCAAAACGCATGTCACATTCTCAAAACTTAACAAAAATTATTATATTGCCTTGATATTTTAAAAAAAAATACCAATTAATCATTTTTTATATGTAATAATTATAAAATCATCAATCTAACTCGTAGTATGGGTGGTATGACTAAAAGTGCATGTTTTTATTTAAAAGCAACATTTGAGTTCAAAACATGGGACCCATACCCAAAACTATGAAAATGAACCCATATTGTATTAATAATTTATAGATATTATCTATAATTTATTTTTTACATGAAGGAATCAACCACATGTCAATCTAACATGTGATGTGGCTGGTATGATAGAAATTTCTTATTTTCATTTAAATTTTTAATTTTAGTTCAAAACGTGAATCGCATACTCAAAATTGATAAAATATGACTAAATATTTGTACATACTAGTAAGAATATAGATAATTCATTTTTGACTTATAGGAATTAACATCACATCAATCAAACACATGGTGTGGCTGGAATAACTAAAAGTGTGTGTTGTCATTTGAAGGTGACATTTTAGTTCAAAACTTACACCACATAATCAAAACCTATAAAATAAACTATGATTATTTTTATACCTTATGACTATGATTTTTGATTTATATTTGATGTGTAAGGATCAAAATCATGTTAATATAATACAGAGTGTGGATGGTATGACCCAAATTGCATGTTTTCAATATTAAAGTTACATTTTAGCTCGCAACACGCATCACATAGTAAAGACATATCAAAAACAATCATATTGTCTTGATACTTTGGTAAAATAATCCATGATTAATTTTTTATATGTAGGAATAAACCGTATATCAATCTGACACATGGTGTGTGCTTTCAATATAAAAGTAACATTTTTGTTCAAAACACACATCACATGGTCAAAATTGAGAAAACACCCTCATATTATCTTAATACTTTAGGACTGTGATCAGTGATTAATTTCTATTGTGTAGGAATTAACCACACATCAATCGGATATATGGTGTGACCAAATTGATATAAAGTGCATGTTTTTAGTTTAAAAGTGAAATTTTAGACTAAAACACACATCGCATACTCAAAAAAATGAAAATTCACTTAGATACTCTTGATACTTGAGAAAAATGATCACTAATTCATTTATGGCATATAGGAATTATCCTCAGGTAGATCTAAAATACGATGTGGCTAGTATTACTTCAAATGTGTATTTTCATTTATAATTGACATTTTAGTTCAAAACACACATCAAATAATAAAATATGGAAAAGAACACATTAATTGTCTTTATAATTTTGGAAAAAAGATCACTAATTCATTTGTGGCATGTATAAATTAACCTCACATTTATTTGATACACTTTGTGGCCGATATGACTGGATGTGCATGTTTTCATTTAAGAATGACATTTTAGTTCAAAACCCACATCACATACTAAAAAAATAAAATACATATTTATTGTCTAGATACTTTAGAAAAATGACTTATGATTAATTTGTGACATGTAGGAATCAACCACACATCAATATTGCATATGATGTGGCTATTATGAATCAAAGTGTGTGTTTTCAGTATAAAAGAAACATTTTAGCTCATATAGTCAAAATAAAGAAAATGAACTTGAATACTTTTTTTACTTTAGTACAATGATATAAGATTAATTTTTGATGTCATTGAATAAATCACACATTAATTCAATACATGGTGTGGCTAGTATGACTCAAAGGTCAAGTTTTCTGAATAAAAGTAACATTTTTTACTAAACACATCAGATTCAAAAAACTAATAAAACATATTATAATTTTCCTAGTCTTTTAGGAAAATTATATTTGATTTGATTTTGATATGTATTAATTAATCTCACATCAATATGAAACACGTTGTGGGCAGATTAATAGAAAGTGCGTGTTTTTAATTTAAAAGTGCCATTTTAGTCAAATGCATGTGTCACATACTCAAAACTGAGAAAAGGATGTCATATTTTTTTGATACTTTATTAAAAAAATCAATGAGGCATTTTTTATGTGACGGAATTAACATAAATTCAACTCAAAACATGGTGTGTTCAGTATGACTAAAAGTGTGTATTTTCATATAAAATTGGCATTTTAGTTTAAACTGTATATTCAAAACTAAGAAAACGTGATCTGATTGTCATTATACATTAGGATAAAAGTTAGATAATTCATTTGTGACATGTATAAATAGACTTCACATCTGACTATTATAGATCATGCAATATTCAGTGCTAAATTTTATCAGTGCTAAACAAAAAAAACTAAAAAATTGGAGAATTTTATCAGTGCTAGTAAAAAGCACTAATAATGGTAACTTTTATCAAAACTAAAAAATAAATGATAAAATGGTGCCATTTTTCTTTGTTTTTTTAGTATTGATAAAGGTGTCACTTTATTAGTGCTTTTCTTAGTGCTGATAAAATCTCTACCTTTAATAGTGTGAAAAAAGAATTGTTAAATTTCACAGTGAATAATTTAATTTATATATACATATATATATATTTTTAAATAATATTTATATTATAATAAGTATATATATGTGAATATAATATATATATATATATATAATTTATATAACTTTTAATAAAAAATTATTATCAATCTTATTTTCATAATTATATATATATATATATAATTACCAAATTTATACTAGTTAATAAAAATATTTAATAGTGTATTAATATATATTAATTAAAAAATTTGTGTATAATTAATATAAATATGATATATTAATATTTTATTTAAAAAATTATAGAAATATATAAATGAATACATTTATTTAAATATTTTTTTTTTATTTTTTTTTTATTTTTATATTCATATTAAATAATTTAAAATATACATACATGTATCTCAATGTATATGTATGTATGTGTATGTATGTCGATGTATATGTATGTTTGTATGTGTGTGTGTGTGTGTGTTTGTATGTGTATGTTTTTGTGTGTGTGTGTGCATATACATGTGTGTGTGTGTGTGGATGTACATGCATTTGTATGTATGTGTATGAGTATGTATGCATTTGACATGTGTATATGTGTATGTATGTGTACATATGTTTATATAGTATGTGTATGTATGCATATGTATATGTATGTATGCACACTTATATGTAATTTTATGTATGTGTATGTATATACATGTGTGTACATGTACGTGTATCTGTATGTATATATATGTGCATGTGTATGCATATATATTTGTATGTGTATGTGTAAGTATGTGTACATATGTATGTTTATACATGGGTGTATGTGTGTATGTGTATGTGTATGTGTATGTGTATGTGTATGTGTATGTGTATGTGTATGTGTATGTGTATGTGTATGTGTATGTGTATGTGTATGTGTATGTGTATGTGTATGTGTATGTGTATGTGTATGTGTATGTGTATGTGTATGTGTATGTGTATGTGTATGTGTATGTGTATGTGTATGTGTATGTGTATGTGTATGTGTATGTGTATGTGTATCTGTATCTGTATCTGTATGTGTATGAGTATGTGTATGTGTATGTGTATGTGTATGTGTATGTATCTATGTGTATCTGTACGTGTATTTCTCTATACATGTATGTATATGTGTATGTATGTGTGTATGCATATGTCTATTTATTGATTTAACAATATTTGTTAAATTTTAATATTTCTCCATTTTTAATTTTTTTTGTAATTTATTCATTTTTAATATTCATTCATTTTTAATATATATTAATTTAATATTTTTGTAATATATTCAATTTTGGTAGTTATTTATGCATTTTAAAATATTTATATATTTAATTAAATAATAATATATTAAATTGTAATTATAAATTATAAAGCTTAATAATTAATTATATTTTTATATACAATCAATACAATGCATACATCAATAATTAGTAATAACATTATTATTAATTTATTTTTTATGTATTTTAAATTCATGTAATTAATGGTACGAAATAAATTTTTTAAAATATTTTTTTCTAATTTATCAAATTTTATTTATTAATTTTTAATATTATTTTATTTAATATTATTTATTTCATTTTTGATATCATTTAATTTTAACTTTTTTTTGAATTTATTCATTTTTTGAAAATTTATACATATTTATTTACTAAATTTTAATATTTTCAGTATGATTGTAATATATATGATTAACATTTATTCATTTTTATATTTTAATTTTTAATATTTTTAATATGTATGAAATTTATATAATTTATTCTTATAAGATCATCTCCAACTCATGCTATTTTTGGCATGAAAATTCCATTTTGATGTGAAATTAAACTTCAATATATGCCATCCTTGACAACATTTTGGTGTTTTGCTAGAGTGCAATGCCAAAATTGGTGTTACGACGTAGAAACACGAGTTTTTCTTTTTTTCTTTTTTTAAATTTTTTATTAAATATAAATATTATTTTATATATTATTTTTTCTATTTAATTGTTATAATTTACCATACATTCAATAATTTTTATTTTAATATTAAAAAAATTATAATTATTCATCTTATTTTAAAAAAAATTCCAATTAAATAAAAAAATGTATATTCGTAATTATTTTATTTTATTTGTTCTAAATGTATATAAAGAAGTTTCTATAATAATAACCATATAATTAATAGTAAAAACTTATATTATAATTTGTTATAATAAGAATCATATATTAATTTTTAATGATACATGGTAACAAAACATAAAGATATATGCACATATGTGCTCACACGAAGAAGCACTAGTCATAAATGATCAAAACATATCCTTAAAATTTTAAATACAAGTGATTAAAAGGAGATGAACTGAAAAAACACTAATACTAGATTAAACGAGATAACACGACGACATGCAATAGCCATAATGTAACATGTAAAACATAACATAACATTATTTTACCCTTACATAACTTTATTTTACTACAGCTTAACTTTTCTTTACCCTTACATAACTTTAGTTTTCCCTTATATAACTTTTTTTCTCTTACATAACTTTTGTTTACCCTTTCATAACTTTAGTTTACCCTTACTTAAATTTTTATTACTCTTACTTAATATTAGTTTACCCTTACCTAACCTATACATGTTTCTGTATACCTTTACAATATTTTGGTTTACCCTTAACTTTTTTTTAACATTACATAACTTAATTTTACCCTAATATGACTTTGTTTACTTAACTTTTGTTTAGCCTTATATAACTTTAGTTTCCCCTTACATAACTTTTTTTTACCCTTAACTAACTTTAATTTACCCTTACTTACCCTGTACAAGTTTATGATTACCCTTACATAACTGTGTTTTACCCTTACTTTACTTTTGTTTTCCCTTAAATAACTTCTTTACCCCTTAATTAACTTATGTTTACCCTTACATAACTTTAGTTTACCATTAAATAACTTTGTTTTACCCTTACATAACTTTTGTTAACTTTTACATAGCTTGTACAAGTTTATGTTTACCCTTACATAACTATATTTCACTGTTACTTAACTTCTATTTACCCTTATATAACTTTATTTTACCCTTAAATAAATTGGTTTTACCCTCACTTAACTTCTTTTTACACTTACATAACTTTAGTTTACCCTTACTTAACCTGTACAAGTTTCTGCTTACCCTTTCATAACATTGTTTTACCCTTACTTAACTTTTTGTTACCCTTACATAACTTTAGTTTACCCTTACATAACTTAGTTTTACCCTTAATTAACTTCTATTTACCCTTTAATGACTTTAGTTTATCCTTACATAACTTTGTTTTACCCTTAAATAAATTTTATTTACCCTTACATAACATGTACAAGTTTTCATTTTTCCTTACACAACTTTGTTTTATCCTTACTTAACTCATGTTTTCCCCTACATAACTTTAGTTTACACTTACATAGCTTTATTTTACCCTTACTTAACTTCTATTTATTTTTACATAACTTTAGTTTACCCTTACTTAAATTCTATTTACTCTAACATAAATTTAGTTTACCCTTACATAACTTTATTTTACCCTTACTTAACTTTCGTTTACCCTTACATAAATTTAGTTTATCCTTGCTTAACTTTGTTTAACACATATTTAACTTTAGATTACCCTTACTTAACTTGTACAAGTTTTCTCTTACCTTTACATAACTTTGTGTTACCCTTACTTAACTTTTGTTTACCGTTACATATTTTCTTTTTTCTTTTTGTAATTTTATTCATTTTTAATTGAATGTCATTTTAAATAATAATGTTTTATTTTTTAAAATTTTATATAATTAAACAATGAGATCGTGTTTAATTTAATTTAATCATTAATTATTTATATATCTCATTATGTTATATATTAAATTTACTTTTTAATAAATTTTAAGTAAATATTATTTAACAAATTTTTCAATTATATTACTTATTTAATTAAATCATCTAATCATATTTATTCAAATTTATTCATTCTAAATATATGTGTTTAAGTATAATTTAATTTAATTTAGTTTAAATATTAATATTTTTTATAGTTAATGTAATTCATTTTTAATAATATTGTAATTTATATAATTAATATGATTTATTTATTCATTTTTATTCATATTTTATGTTTCGGTAATTAATATAACTAATGTTACAAATTCACATTTTAAAATATATTTTTTTATTTTTTTTTATTTTAATATTCTTTCATTTATTATTCCTTATTCATTTCTAATATTTATTAATTTTTAATATTTTTATAATTTATTAATTTTTAATATTTATTTATATATAATTATTTACTAATTTTTCTATTTTTAATATGTTTTTAATTTATATTATTAATATTTATTCAATTTTATTTATTAAGTTATAATATTTTTAAAATTTTTAAAATTTATAAAATTCATTTATTTAAATTTATTTTTTAATATTTTCTTCATTTTTTACATGTTTAAAATTTATGTAATTAATCTTAAAAATTCATTTTTTTAAATATTTCTGTTATCTATTAAATTTTATTTGTTCATTTTTAATATTATTTATATTATTTATTCATTTTTAATATTTATTAATATTTATATTTTTTGAATTTAATCATTTTCTAAAATTTATTTATACATATTTATTTACTATGTTTTAACATTTTCAATATGTTTGTAATTTATAAGAATTATATTTATTCATGTTTTCTTATTAAGTTTTAACATTTCTAATATGTTTGAAATTTATATAATTAATTTATTTAAATTAATTTTTTAATATTCTTGTAATTTAAATTGTTAATAATATTCATTTTTTATAATTTTTTTTATATAATTGACATTATTTATTTATTCTTTTTTATGTGATTATAAGTTATGTAATTAATGTTATGAATTCAATTTTTTAATATTTTGGAAATTTATTCAAATTTCTTTATTCATTTTTAATATTCATTCATTTTATATTATTTTTTAGTTTTTAATATTTATAAACTTTTAATATATTCAGAATTTATTCTTTTTTAAATATTTATTTATACATATTTATTTATTATGTTTTAATATTTTCAATATGTTAATAATTTATATAATTAATTCATTTAAATTAACATTTTAAATATTTTTGTTATTTAAAGATTTGGTATATTTCATTTTTAATAATTTTTTTATTTATATAATTTTAATTCATTTTTTAATAATTGTTATTCATTTTTTTATTTTTTAAATTTTTTTCACTGCCTTCTTAGCGCTGATTAATGTTTTGATTTATCAGCACTAGGAAAACGCTCGCAAAAGTAGTATTTATCAGTGCTAAAACTTAAGTGCTAAAAATTACAACTTTTATTAGCACTTTTTTATCACTGATGAAATACAATTTTATCAATGATTTTCGATAAGCATTGATAAAACTATTCTCCCTCTTGATAAAAGAACTCTAACATCATGTCTTCCTCACACTACACTCAAGCACTCACGAAATCGGAGGTATAGTACAACCGAAGTCAACCATGTTGGAAAAATCGAACCTCAAATCTGAACGTATGATGTTCCAAACTTTTTTAATAAGTACGAGTGTCTCCTATAATTGGTAATGGGTTCCCCCCCCCCCCACCTCATAGTCACCGCTGCCCTGCCAGCCTCATTTTTTTATTTTGTTACTTTCCCTATGCATGTGTTCCCAGGCCATGTGCATGGTGCCTAACATATTTCTTGGTTTTAACATAGCCTAACCATAGATTCCATTCCCCTAGATTTAGGTAGAAACTTCCTTCAGGTGAAACAAAAATCACACATTTTTATCGTAGTTAATGCAAGTTTTAAATTAGATCAACTTATGTACAATATTTACCTATTTTTTTACACTACTCTTTTAAGATATACACTCATGCTTCATGGAATTTTCTATTTCAATTCCTAAATTCATCTCATGAAAATGTTATTCAATTATATCACGTTTTTCCTTTATGTTCTTATTCATTATAACATTGGTATCCTTTAAATCCATCTCTTCCTCCATCAATATTCTCTTATATTATTCCAAATATAAAACATATGTATAATTTATTCATCCTTTATACTTTAATAATTTTACTTCACTTCTCTATATTTGGATCATCTCTTGTTTTTGACATAGACAAACTCTTTATTTATGACATGATGTACTTTCTTATTTTCTACCATCATCCTCCAAGCATTCAGGTGAATATAATATGTACATCAATAAGTAATTTTTTATATATGTTTTCATAGTGAAATATTATTATATATACCCTAATACTTATCCATTTAAAGAAATCCATAGGTTTCTTTTCAACATTGACAATGATAGGGAGTGAATTATCTCCCTTAATGAATTCATTTCAAAAAAATGATGATTTATGATAAGTCACTTCTTATAATAAAAAATAGGTGTTATAGTATTTTAAATTCATATAATTCTTGGTATTTATATGTTCTAACAGGTTTTTGACATAGTGACAATTTATATCAAATATGATGACTATATGTATTTAGATATAAAGAATATCCTTTTAGGATTCTAAGGTCATACTATCTTTTTTATTTATTTACTTTGTTAAATATGAATATTATTGTAACATCCCAAGTAAATAAAGAAATAATACATTTTCATAATTATTCATATTTGTGAATTAAACATTAATTTTACTTTAAAGGGGTTGATATGCTCGATGGCGTACCTGATACGCAACAACGGGTTTCTTTGAAATCTTACATTACACACTAATAATATAATAATATTATTTTAAATGTAGTTAATGCCTATCCATTGTATTGGTGGGAATGAATAGAACTAACTAAAATATAATTATACATGTTTGTTAAATGTTTTTACATTTTTCCAATAAATTTTAGAGGCTTCAAATGTGAATTAATCCAATTTTAAGCATAAATACTCTAATATTCTTTAAAAGGTCGATTTACCACCTTTTGATGATGAACCCTCTTTAAATCTAGTTTTTCTCACATTCATATGTTAATTTTGACAAAATAAAATTCTTCTTCAGAATCGAGACATCAATATTTACTTTGGGTAAATTTTTTGGTATTTTTCTAATAAAATTCATTTTTTGATGAATAGTGAAAAATACTATATTTTAATTCCAAATCGCCTTTAAATATAATTTATTTATATGGTTTGATTATTATTTTAATTGGTTTTAAAGTTAAATTAGATTATATTTTTACCATTTAATCCAATTTTGGTCATTGGAATTAATTTCACTCTGAAATTGGACATAAACAAGTGCCAATCTTTTTATAGTTAATATTTCATAAAAACACACCTTTTATTTTGACAAACGGGAATTAATTTTAAATTAATTAATCCAACTTCTATGTTTTGGATTTGGTAAAATAGACATAATTTTTGAATTCATAATATCAAATACATCTTAGGCTGAATTTTTGGTAGTTTTCTGAAAGACTTCAATTTTTGATGAATAGTGAAACCACTAAGTAGTAGTTAAAAACTAACTTTTTCATTTAAATAAAATTTTACAACTTTTGTAAATTGAATTTAAAAAATACAACATACATGGTTGTTATTAGTAAGTAAAATGTGGTTCAATAGGATGAAAATAATTTTTGGTGAATAATAACTTTTGACTTTTATTTACCGCGGTTAAAGGTAAATAGGGTAATTCAAGGTAAAAAGAATATCATAATAATACAAAATTACCTTAACACTTGTCCTAACCTTATTTTATGAGTCATGGCCGACCATGGAAATCCTTGTGTATATTTTGGGACCTCATGGATCCACTTAAGATTAATAATGACACTTTATTTTAATTAACTTAAAGTAAAGACAAAAATGACAAAAACAAATATCTTTTAGTAAATTAATGTTTATAAGGGGTTATATAAGTTATCTTTTAGACTATAAATATTTATTGGAAATATAAAAATATTTCCTACATCATGGTATTTTGTTTTATAATTTTTAGACATCAAATAAATAAAATTATTTATAACACAATAATGATGTAGTGTTTACCTCATTAATAAATGATTTAAATTAATAATATTATAAAGATTAAAATAATATCCAAAACCTATCCAATTCTTATTGGATGATTTTATTTTGACCATGAGTCATATTATATTCAACTTTAATAAGTTTTGGACCTTTAGAAACCGAAAATCATTATATTATAAAATAATATTTTTACACCTTCCTAAAGAGACCCTCCTCTCCCTTATAAAAATCCCTCACCTCTTACCCATTCCTCACACCTCTCAATCCCCTTGCCTCGTCCAACCCTAGACCAAATAAGCTCTAAATATCCCTCTCTTCCACCTAGAATCCTTACCTTAGTCATAAGGAACTTCAAGAAGTCCTTTTGATTCAAACCAAAGGGAGTTACCCGAATTAAAGGTAAAAGTTTCTCTTAAATTCATTTCTTTTATTTTACTTCTACAACCCCTAAAATATTTTTTTCTTTTATTTTATAATAACACAAGTATCCTCAATATACTAGGATGTTTTTATGATAATGGTTCGAACTAAACTTACACACACCTACATCTAATGGGTATAGAACATACTATTTTTGTGGATGGAAAACTAACACCTCACGAAACGATGATTGTTCAATTATCTCCTACCACCTCTCATGGTGTCCATTAAGATGAAACTGTATTTATATATGATAAATATGATGTTTATTTTTTCTTTATGCTTCATTGTTTTTTATTTATACCATACCTTTATGGTTTCCATTATGGGTAAATGCGATAATTTCATTTGAGGAAGTGCGGACTACCGCCCCTCAAAGTGATAAGACTCGTTAATTTCATATGTGGGATGTATAAAGGATTAATTTAATGATATTATATATGATATTATACTATAATTATAATACACCTATGTATCATTATGTTTTAATTCCATTAAAATAATAAATAGAAATGAAAGTAGTGTTCATGCGTACGTACGACTTACCATCTCCATGAACGGTGAATTTCCTTTCTTACCTCCAAATGTTTGTACTATTATAAGTACATATATATACTGGATATATATGATATATATGATAACTAAATCATTAATATCATTTAGGATATAATAAATTTTGACCATGTGAACAACTTGTAATTATAATAATCTCATTTTTGACTCAAGTACCAAAAATTTACAAAACGACCATTACTAAAATAAATACATGATTCAATACATGATTTTCATTTATGCTCTGTATAAACACCTTTTAATTTTCATTTCATACAAAGGGAATCTTTTTCTACGAAGCGTTTTACTAAACAAAAAAAATAATGTTTCTTTTAAAGTACGCGGTGACAACGACCTTTCTGTCACTGCGAGTATTATTTGATCTTTGGATTCCTTAACAAGCTGTAATATTTTTAAAAGGAAAATAAATACCATATACTCTTTTATGTATTTTGGTATTGAAAATGGTTTTTATAATGGATTTTTTATGTCAATATATTTAAATGATATATTGTGATTGAAATGTGGAAATGTTATCTTTCCTTCATATTTGTTTTTTATGTTACGAATATGTTATGGTTCTTGGGAATTGTTATGTAAATGGGTGGTTCTGTGATAAACCTTGGGCAGGTGAGCCTGAGATAGCTCTCCAATGCATTGAGTAATGTGATGGAGGTAAATTTGAATGTTTCTCCTAAGAGATTTAGGGAATATACTGTGATGAGTATTCCAAATGTAACTCCCTGCGTAGTTGTGATAGCTACAATGTAAGTATGATATGGATGCCACGAGTTTCTTTTATGATTTATATTTTCTATGTGTTATTCATAAATCTTATGATTTCATGAGGTATGTTAAAGAGCTTATGTTGTGTATGCAATGATGGACTAATGTTTTATTTCTTTGTTTTATAACCCTTACTGAGCTTTTTATGCTCATCCCAAGTTTCGAAATTTTTTTCACAGGACCTAAAGATGAATAGGGCCAAGGATGGGATCAAGGAAAAGTCATGTTGTCTAAAACATGGGGTAAGACATGACTCTTTTTTTCTAGAGTTTTTATTTTATGAAAAAAATTAAAACTCAGTAGAAGTGTCTACCTTTTAATTTTTGAGATGTAATGTAATAGTTATGGCCTAATTCTCTAAAACTATAAACCTGAATAGATCCTCAATGTTAATTATTCATTTAATTCAAGATTATGTAATGTTTAAGGTCGGGTCCTTATAGTTGGTATCAAAGGTCAGTTTAGATAACTTTAGGAGTTAGGGTATTGTTAAATTAATATCCATAAATTAATTTATGTTAATATTGAAATGATATAGCATTTACAGATTACCATGTTGCTTCACCTAAGATATTTTTGTGTTCAGAATGGTTTTCCACAATGGAAATAGGGTAGCTATGTTGGGATGACATCAGGAGGAAGACAACCTTCCAAATCAACAACTTGAGATGGTTGGAATCAGAACTTAATAGTTTGTTGTAGTGTTTGCACAATTGACTCATGCTATAAATGGTGGTGGTATCCCTGCACGAGATTAGCTAGATCAACCGCATAGGGACATGTTAGTAGTGAAGCATTTCATGAGGCAACATCCCCCATCATTCAGAGGATCATCTGACCCCGTGTTTGCTGAAGGGTGGATTAAAGCACTGGAGAAAATTTTTGATGTCATGGGGTGTTCAAAACATCAAAATTTAAGTCTCATTGTTGACCGTTTTGAAGGTGAAGCTGATTAGTGGTGGTCGATGGTGAAAAATATCAAGGATAGTGAGGAGATTGATACTCTTGATTTGGATGAATTCAGAGGTATGTTTCTTGAGAAATATTTTCCAAAGGTGGTTCTTCTTAGGATGGAAAAACAATTCCTAGAATTGAGGTAGGAGGATAAATCAGTGGCTTCTTATGAAGCAAAATTCACTCGACTGGAAAGGTATGCTCTAAATTTCATACGATATCTTGATAGTAAAATCCACCATTTTTACTCAAGATTAAACCCAAAGTATCGAAGGGATTTAGATTCTAATGAGTTCAAAAGTTATGAAAAACTTGTTCGATGTGAGGAGAAGGTGGAAATGGATTTTTCCGATGATTATGTGTTCATTGAAAAACAACAGAATAAGAGGTCAAGGTGGTAGGTGAAAGGGAAGAACTATTTAAAAAAGTCTTATGGTAAGAAACTTAAGTTTACAGTTTACGAAAATTGTGGTAAAAAGCATGCTGAGGAATGTATTTTTCATTTTGTTAAGTACTACTGATGTGGTAAAATGGGACATATGGCTCATAATTGCACTGAAAAAGAGTAGGGTAATGGTAATAAAAAATCTGATTTACAATCAGTAAAATGTTTTATGTTCAATGAAATGGTTTATTATGAAAATGACTGTCCATTGAAGAACTCGATTGAGGGAAAGCAACCAGACTAAAAGTAGAAAGGGGTGGTGTAATCCTTTGCAACTACTTCAGCTGATGTTGGTCCATCAAATGAAGTAGTATCAGGTACACTGTTTGTTTGTTCCGACTATTCTAATGTATTTTTTGATTTGGGGTCTAGACATTCGTTCATTTCTGATAATTTTTCTAGTAAATTAGTAATTCCATCTCAAGATATGAATCCTGAAATTATGGTAAAAACACCTGGAGGAAATGTTGAAACAAAAAAGAAATTATAAGAACCTTCCTGTCCTTGTGTGCGGAAATAATATACCTACAAACCTTATTGTTTGCCTCTAGTAGAGTTTGATGTTATTTTGGGTATGGATTGGCTTTCTATTTATCATGCTATGATTGACTGCAGACCAAAATAGGTTTCTTTTTAAGATGATTTTCAGTTTTTGTATAAGAATGAACCCTTAATTTTGATAACATGTCAGGAAGGTGAAGAACTAGTAAAAGAATGAAATGAATGTTACCTTGCACATATTGTTGAAAATAAAGGAACTGTTCAGATTAATGATGTGCTAGTGGTAAATGAGTACCTTGATCTTTTTCCTGATGAGTTTCCTAGTATTATACCTGATCAGGATGTTGAATTTATTGTTGAATTAGTTCTTAATTCTAATCCAATTTCAAAACCCTCATCTCGAATGGGTCAAATTGAACATTTAGAGTTAAAGAATAAATTGTAGGAGTTATTAGATAAAGGTTTCATTCGACCTAGCACATCACCATGGGGTGATCATATCTTGTTTGTTAAAAAGAAATATGGTTCAATGAGACTTTTCATTGATTATAGAGCATTGAATAACATCACTATTAAGAACAAGTATCATTTTCCTCATATCGATGATTTGTTTGATCAGCTCTAGGGAGCTCAGTATTTTTCAAAGATTTACTTGTGGTCGGGGTACCATCAGTTGAAAGTAAAAGAAGAAAACATTTCGAAGACTGCATTTCATACTAGATATGGACATTATGAATTTTTAGTTATGACTTTTGGTTTAACCAATTCACCTGTTTTATTTATAGATCTTATGAATAGAATTTTCCATGAGTTCTTGGATAAGTTTTTGGTTGTGTTCATTGTTGATATTTTGGTTTATTCTAAAAGTAAAGAGGAGTATGCAAGCCATTTAAGGGTTGTCTTGAAAACCTTAAAAGAAAAGAAACTATTTGGGAAATTTATCAAGTGTGATTTTTGGTTACAACAAATTTCATTCCTTGGTCTCATTGTTTCAAAAAATGGCATAATTTTTGATCCTGCTAAAACAAAATTTGTTGAAGAATGGCCAAGACCCACAAATATAACCGAGATTAGTAGTTTTCTTGGTTTGGCAGGTTATTACAAAAAGTTTGTTGATAATTTTGAAATATTATCTAGTCCAATGACTATGTTAACTTGAAAACGTGTTAAGTTCATTTGGACAAAATAATGTGATGATTGTTTTTAAGAATTGAAAACAAGATTGGTAAATGCTCCAATTTTGGCACTACCTTCCAGAAATGGTGAGTTTGTTATTTACAGTGATGCTTCGTTGAAAGGACTTGGCTATGTACTTATGAAGAATTATTAGGTAATTGCTTATACTTCACGTCAGTTAAAACCCCACGAGTTAAATTACCCTACAAATGATTTGGAATTAGCTGCTGTTGTTTTTTCTTTAAAATTTTGGAGGCATTATTTGTATAGAGTAAAATTTGAAATATATACTGACAAAAAATGTTTGAAGTATTTATTCACTCAGAAATAATTGAACATGAGATAGAGGAGATGGTTGGAATTAATCAAATATTATGATTGCGTGATTCATTATCACCCAGGAAAGGAAAATAAAGTGGCTAATGATTTGAATAAAAAAAGTAATGCTTCATTGACCATGCTACGTTTGGAATGAGATCCTTTGGTTTTTGATTTGTTGAAATTTGGCATAGAAGTTGTTGGTGCAGGAAATTCTTCTGTTTTGTTTCAGGTATCAGTGAAATCATCTCTATTAGACAGAATAAATCAGGCACCGAATGAAGACAGTGAGTTGTAGAAAAAGGTAGAGTTGGTTAGGAAGGGTATGTTTCCCGAATTTAACATTGATAGTGATTGTGTTTTGAGGTTTGGGAAGAGATTTTGTCTGCCTTGTGATTTACAGTTGAAGAATGAGTTGTTATGTGAAGCTCGTAGTTCTCCATTTTCAGTTCATCCAGGCATTAATAAGATGTACAGAGATCTTCGAGAGTATTACTGGTGGGATGGAATGAAAAGAGATATTGTTGATTTTACTATGAAGTTTTTGACTTTTCAACAGGTTAAAGTAGAGTGGTAGTTACCGAAAGGCATTTTTTAGTCTTTACTGGTGCTAGAGTGGAAATGGGGAAATATATCCATGGACGTAGTTTTGGGATTACCAAAGACATCTCGAGGTAATAATGAAATCTTGGTTATTGTCGATCGGTTGACTAAATGTGCTTATTTCCTTCCTATATGAGATACTTTGTCTCTAGATAAACTTTCTTGATTTTATGTTAAAGATATAGTCAGGTTGCATGGATTTCCCCTCTCCATTGTATCTGATCGTGATCTCTGGTTTACTTCTAACTTTTGGAAAGGCCTTCAGAATTCATTGGGTATTGAATTAAATTTTATTATAGATTTTCATCTTCAATATGATGGGTAGTTAGCATTAAAAATTCATACCTTGTAGGATATGTTACGTACTTTCTTGATGGATTACCAGGGAGTTTGGGGCAAACATCTTTCTTTGGTTGAATTTTCTTATAATAACAGTTTTCATTCTAGTATACAGATGGCTCCATTTGAGGCATTATATGGGAAGTAGTGTCGAGATCCATCATTTTGGGATGAAGTAGGTGAAAGGAAGTTGATGGGACCATAATTGGTAGAAGAGATGGCAGAAAAAGTTCAGTTGATTCAGAAGAACATGAGAACAGCTCAGAGCAGGCAGAAAAGTTATGCGGATATTCGGAGGAAGGATCTTTATTTTGAGGTAGGTGATCATGTCTTTCTCAAAGTTTCTCCATGGAAAAGTGTGATGTGTTTTGTTAAGAAATGAAAGTGGAGTCTGAGGTTCATTGGACCCTTTTAAATCCTGGAGAAAGTTGGATTAATTACATACATAGTGGATTTACCTCAATGTTTATCCTAGGTACACAATGTTTTTCATGTTCCAATGTTGAGAAATTATATCCCAGATCCATCTCATTTTTTAAGTCTAGAGCAAGTTCAGTTGAAATAGAATTTCTCCAATGAGAAACAACCAATCTAGATTCTTGACCGAAGAGAGAAAGTGTTGCAAAATAAGGTAATTCACCAGGTAAAGGTTTTGTGGAAAAACCATATGGTTGAAGAGGCAATGTGGGAATCTAAAAATTCTTTGAGGGATAAATACCCCCATTTATTTGATGAGTGAATAAAATTGTGAGGACACGATTTTCAAAAGGGGGGAAGGATGTAACATCCCAAGTAAATAAAAAAATAATACATTTTCATAATTATTCATATTTGTGAATTAAATATTAATTTTACTTTAAAGGATTTGATATGCTCGATGGCGTACCCGATATGCAACAACGGGTTTATTTTAAATCTTACGTTGCACACTAATAATATAATAATATTATTTTAAATGTAGTTAATGCCTAGCCGTTGTATTGGAGGGAATGAATTTAAATAACTATAATATGATTATACATGTTTGTTAAATTTTTTTACATTTATACAATAAATTTTAGAGACTTAAAATGTGAATTAATCTAATTTTGATCATAAATACTGTAATATTCTTTAAAAGGTCGATTTACCACCTTTTGATGAGGAACCCTCTTTAAATCTATTTTTGGTCACATTTATATGTTCTTTTTGAAAAAGTAAAATTCTTCTTCAGAATCGAGACATCAATATTTACTTTGGGTAAATTTTTTGTATTTTTTTGATAAAATTCATTTTTTGATGAATAGTGAAAAATACTGTATTTTAATTCAAAACTGTCATTTAATATAATTTATTTATATGATTTGATTATATTATTAATTGGTTTTAAAGTTTAATTAGATTAAATTTTTACCATTTAATCCAATTTTGGTCATTGTAATTAATTTCACTTTAAAATTGGACATAAACAAGTGTCAATCTTTTCATAGTTAATATTTCTTAAAAACACGCTTTTTGTTTTGAAAACGGTAATTAATTTTAAATTAATTAACCCAACTTATATGTTTTGAATTTGATAAAATAAATATCATTTTTTAATTCATAATATCAAATATAGCTTAGGCATAATTGTTTGGTATTTTTCTGAAAAACTTCATTTTTTGATGAATAGTGAAACCACTAAGTAGTAGTTAAAAAACAGACTTTTTCATTTAAATGAAATTTTACCGCATCTATAAATTGAATTTCGAAAATATAACATACATGGTTGTTATTATTAGGTAAAATTTGGTTAAATAAGATGAAAATAATTTTTAGTGAATAGTAACTTTTGACTTTTATTTACCACAGTTAAAGGTAAATAGGGTAATTCAAGGTAAAAAGAATATCATAGTAATACAAAAATTACCTTAAAAATTGTCTTAACCTTATTTTATGAGTCATGTCTAACCATGGGAATCCTTGGGTCTATTTTGGGACCCCATGGAGCCACTTAAGAGTGATAATGACATGTTATTTTAATTAACTTAAAAGTAAAGACAAAAATGACATAAACAAATATCTTTTAGTAAATTAATTTTTAAAATGAGTTATATAAGTTATATTTTAGACTATAAATATTTATTGTAAATATAAAAATATTTCCACCATCATGGTATTTTTTTATAATTTTTAGACATCAAATAAATAAAATTATTTATGACACAATAATGTTGCAGTGTTTACCTCATTAATAAATGATTTAAATAAATAATATTATTAATATTAAAATAATATTCAAAACCTGTCTGATTCTTATTGGATGATTTTATTTTGACTATGAGTCATATTACCTTCAACTTTAATAAGTTTTGGACCTTTAGAAACTGAAAATCATTATATAATAGAATAATACTTTCACACATTCCTAAAGAGCCCCTACCCCTTATAAAAATCCATCACCTCTAACCCATTCCTCACACCTCTCAAGACCCTTGGCTCATCCAAAACTTGTCCAAATAAGCTCTCAATATCCCTATCTTCCATCTAAAAGTCTTACCTTAGGCAGAATGCACTTCAAGAAGTCCTTTTGATTCAAACCAAAGGGAGTTACCCGAATTAAAGGTAACAGTTTCTTTTAAATTCATTTCTTTTATTTTACTTCTACAACCCCTAAACTATTTTTATTATTTTCTTTTATAATAACACCAGTATCCTCAATATACTAGGATTCTGTTATGAGAATGATTCAAACTGCACTTACAAACAACTCCATCTAATGGGTAAAGAACATACTGTTTCTGTGGATGGCAAACTAACGCTTCACGAAACGATGATTGTTCAATTCTCTCCTACCACCTCTCATAGTGGCCATTAATATGGAACTATATTTATTTATGATATATATTATGTTTATTTTTTCTTTATAATTCTATATTTTTTATATCAAACCTTTATGGTTTCCATTATTGGTAAATGCGATAATTTCATTTGAGGAAGTGCGGACTACTGCCCCCTCAAAGTGATATGACTCGGTAATGCCATATATGTGACGTATAAAGGATGGAGTTAATTATATTATATTTGATATTATACTAGAATTATAATATACATATGTATCATTATGTTTTAATTCAATTAAAATAATAAATAGAAATGAAAGTAGCGTTCATGCGTACATACGACTTACCGTCTCCATGAACAGTGCATTTCATTTGTTACCTTCAAATGGTGTGTACTATTATAAATACATATATATACTGGATATATATGATATATATGATAACTAAATCATGAATATAATTCTGTATATAATAATGTTTGACCACGTGAACAACTTTTAATTATAAGAAGTCCATTTTTTACTCAAGTACCAAATATCGAAAAAACAACCATTATTAACTTAAATGATTACATAATTTTTATAACATGGTAATACAAGATATAAAAGTAATAATAAACTTAAAATATTTACTTAATTAATTAGAAATTAACATTAGTTTATTATTTATGAGATTAAATAATTAACAAGTCAATTCAGGCACGAGGTAAGGGACTTCGTCTCAATCTCCTTTCATTGAGGCATATTTTGTTTTAATACACGATTTTCTTTTATACATTGTATAAACACCTCTGAAATTTCATTTCATTCAAAGGAAATATTTTGATACAAAGCGTTTTACTAATCGAAAAAAAAGAATTTTTCTTTTAACGTACGTGGTGACAACGACCATTCCATCGCCGCGAGTATTATTTGATCTTTAGCTTCCTTAACAAACTGTAATGTTTTTAAAAGGAAAATAAATACCATATACTATTTTACGTATTTTGGTATTGAAAATGGTTTTCATAATGGATTTTTTATGTCAATGTATTTTAATGATACATTTTTATTGAAATGTGGAAATTTTATCTTTCCTTTATGTTTGTTTTATGTGTTACAAATATGTTATGGTTCTTGGGAATTTTTATGTATATGGGTGGTTCCGTGATAAACCTAGGGAAGGTGAGCCCCGGGATAGCTCTCCAATGAATTGGGTAATGTGATGGAGTTAAACATGAAAGTTTATCCTAGTAGATTTAAGGAATATACTGTGATGGTTATTCCAAATGTAACTCCCTACGTAGCTGTGATAGCTACAATGTAAGTATGATATGGATTCCACAAGTTTCCTTTATGATTTATGTTTTCTATATGTTATTCATAAATATTATGATTTCATGAGGTATGTTAAAGAGCTTATGTTATGTATGCAATGATGGACTAATGTTTTAATTCATTGTTTTATAACCCTTACTGAGCTTTTTATGCTCATCCCATGTTTTGAAATATTTTTTACAGGACCTAAATATGAATAGGGTCAAGGATGGGATCAAGGAAAAGTCATGCTATCTAAAACATGGTACTAGACATGACTCTTTTTGTCACGAGTTTTTATTTTATGAAAAAAATTAAACTAAGTAGAAGTGTCTACCTTGTAATTTTTGAGATCTAATGTAATAGTTATGGCCTAATTTTCTATAACTCTAAACCTGAAAAGATCCTCAATGTGAATTATTCATCTAATTCAAGATTATGTAATGTTTAAGGCTGGGTCGTTATAATTATTGAATCAAATAGTATGGATATGAATAAAAAATAGATGGATTCCAATCATATGAAAAAATATTATGATGATGGAGTGAAAGATTTTATCAGTTTGCAAACTATCATGCATATGACTCTTCTCAATTCCTTTACCATGTTTAAGTTGTTGTTATTCAAGACTAATTAGTCCGAATGAGTTGGAATAACACTTAATCTGAAACAGAATATATTGATGTTATAAATGTTGGATTAAACACAAGGAAGAACTGAATGTAGAAAGTGATTATGATAACACTACATTTTATGGATCATATGATATGATTAGAAGTGTGAATAATGATGAAGATTGTATTGAGGATATGATTATAGGTGTGAACGATGATGAAGATCGTATTGGGGAAATGATAATGGAATGTGAACTTCTTGATTGTATAAAACTATTTCATAAGTTAAATAGTTATATTAATACATCATTGTATGTTGGTTGTACAAACTATAAAGCGTTATCATCTATATTGAAGCAATATAATGTTAAAGGTGGAAATGGATGGAGTGACACCAACTTTACTGAACTTTTTTTCTATTGAATGATATGATACCAAAAGATAATGAGTTTCCTTTCTGAACATATGATGTTGAATGAATGCTACATTCAATGGGTATATTCTCTAAAAGAATACATGCATGTCCAAATGACTGTATACTATTTCTAAAGGACCATGAATCACTTAAAAAATTAACAATGTATGGTGCATCTTTATTCAAGAAAGATGAATCAAGTCCATGAAAATTTGTATGATACTTTCCAATCATTCCATGGTTTAGGAACCTATATGGAAGTGAGGATATTGAAAGGAAATTGAAGTGGAACCTAGATACAAGAAATAAATATGGGAAACTTTTCACCCAAAAAACACTCCTCAGTGGAAGAAAATTGATCAGAGTATCCTGAATTTTGAAACTATTTTAGAAACCTTCATCTTTCATTATCAATATATGGAGCGAATTATTTTGATTTACATAACATCACTCATAGTACATAGTTGGTTATCTTTGTAAATTAAAAGTTTCCACTATGTTTATTCTTGAAGTTAAAATACATTATGTTGTCTCTACTTTTATCTGGACTGAAAAAACTTGGTAATGATAATGATTTTTATTTGAATCCATTGATCAAATATTTGAAATTAATTTGGGATTCAGGTGTTATCTTGTATGGTTCTTACCAAAATGGAGATTTCACATTGAGATCCATATTGTATGGGATGATAAATGACTTTCCTGTTTATATAAATTTTTCAAGATATAAAATTAAAGGAACTCAAGGGTATCCCATTTTTGAACAAGGTAAAACTCAGTTTGGTAGAAACATTCAATGAATAATGAATTTTTAAGACAACATAGATTTTTACCTCAATGAAAAAAATACCGATCTTGGAAAACATCATTCTATAGGAATTCATAAGAATTTGCAACACCATATCCACTAACAAGTGATCAACTATTCAAGAAAGTAAAATATGTCGACACCCCTTTTGGTAAACCTTCTTCAAAAAACCTTATCGAAACCGGTTGTAAAAAAAATAGTTTTTTTTAATTATAGTACTAGAATTTTTATACATTAGAAATTTTCTTAAAGTCATGCACATGGAAAAAAATGTATGTGATAGTGTCATTGGCACATTACAAAATGAACCCCAAAAAATAGGAATGGAATTAAGGCTATATTGGAACTGATTTATACGGGGATATAAGAAGAGTTGGATCCAGTGAAGAGTGAAAGATGGAATTTTCTTCCTCCAAATGCTTGCATTCTTTCCAAGAAATATAGATATTTGTTTTAAAACATCAGGGATGATATAATGGGTATAAAGGCTTATTCATCAAATGTCAAGAATATCATTTCAATGAATGATTTAATGTTAAAATCATGAAATCACATGACTAACATTTGTTGTTGTAAGATCTAATGTGTGTAGATTTATGTTGAATTTTGACTAAGAATTCCCATCATACATTGTCCAAGATTTTTTTCTTTTTCAAAGCTATATGTAGTAAATTTATATACCTAGAAAATTTTATAAATATTGAAAAGGAAAATTATGTCATATTATGTGAATGGGATATATTATTCCTATCATCATCATTTGATATTTTGGTTCACTTGATGGTTCGCTTGTTTAGAGAGATCTGAATATGTGGTCTGGTAATTATAGATGGATATACCACATTGAATGGTATATAAATATTTTAAAGGGTATGTAAAAAATTTAAGTCAACCATAATGTTTTATTACAAATAAATATAATTTTAAGGAATCCATTGAATTTTCTAATATCTACTTGTTTGATGTGGAAAGCATTGGTCTACCAAAATTTCATCACACTGGGAGGATTTTCAGTAAAGGAATTTCTAAAACAGATGTTGTCTCAATTACTATTATAGTGTGGGAGAAGACTCTCCTTTATATTTTACATAACATTTTAGAGGTTGTTCCATATGTTGAAACCCATAAATTAATTCTTAGACATTTGAACTCATCAAGGTATGAAAGGTGGATATCAAATACACATAATCGATAGTTTATAGGATTGTTTTGAGGCCATATTTTTCAAGAGTCAACTTCAAATCAAAATTGAATTTCGAAAGAATTAAATAGCTAGTTAGAGGACCAACTTCACGTGTATTACTTTTAATGGTTATGCAATTAATGGTTATACATTATATACAAAGGAACATAATAATTAAAGTGCTACTAAAAATAGTGTAGTTACACTTATGAATGAATTGATGCATGTATTTATTACCAAGTATAGAAATCCAATTTATGAAAATATGTTATACTTTGGAATCATTGAACAAATATGGGATTTGGATTATAAAACATTCCAAGTGCTGATTTTTTAATGAAAGTGGGTTGATAATATGAGTGTTGTTACAATTAATGAATTGGGATTCATGAAAGTGGATTTTATTAAGGAATAGTACAAAGAAGGACCATTAATAATGGCATCATAGGTAGTACATGTATTTTATATTCCATATCTTTCAAATATAAAGTGGTAAATTTTTTTGTTATCAACTAAAACCATGAAAGGTTTAGATTTCAATTCAACTGAGGATGGACCTTTCATTGGGATGTCACAACCATTTCATGATGATCCCAATGTAGACAAGGAATATTATATCATAGGAGACCACAATGAGGGGATTTTGAAACTTAATAGAGGGGTCAAATCAATTTAACCTTTAATAAAAAAGAGAGATCAATAATTAGGTAATGTTTTTTCTAACATACACTATGATACCTCATATTCTTATCTATTTAATATTTCATTTATGTAATCTAAATTAAATTTTCAACCAATTCTGTGTATAATATATTTTTAACATGTCAATGATATCAATCCTAAGGAATGATAGGTTTCTAAACATGTTGATGCAGCTAATCCAGAGGAATAACAAGTTTCTACACATGCTAATTCTAACAATACCCGGGAACAACATATTTATTATTTTTAATATGAGAAAATGGTGGAATTTTAATAACCTTTATCCCAAAAAATAGGATCATCGTAGTTTAGTAGTCTTAACAAAAGTTATTAAGGTAGAAAGTAGAGACATCAAATTTGAGGTTTGATGGAAAGCATGTGACTAGATTATTAATACCAACAAGTCTATTTTCATTATTTATATTCAGATCACCACTTGAATGTACGTGCTGATTGATGTAGATACATGGAATAATATTATGATCATGGTTAAGGTGCTATTTGGGAATATGTTAGGGTGACATTGTGATTTAATATCTTTATTTTACCAAAAAAAATAATGAAATGTTTATTTAATATTAAATGTCACTTGACGAGTGTAATTATAATAGATTAATTCTAGATTAAATTTGTATTAATGGTTTCTATAAAGGCTCATATAGGATTTTAGACAATTCTTATGAATCACATTCTCAGGGATGCTAAAGGGAAATTTATCTCGCACTCACCACATATTTTTGTACACATGACAAAAAAAAGACATGTGGAATGCATTTATTGGTCATTATGAGGAGGCATATTTTCATGAACATTGTGATTGGTTAGAAATTACTTGAAAATATGTGTATTAATCACTTTGATTAAAAATTGTTCATTTATGAAACAACAAATAAATGAGGAAAATCAGTAGCCTATAATAAAACCAATGTACCCCTTTCATAAAGCATGGATGGGGTGTACATTACTTGAAAAAAAATGTATGTATTTTAAATATACAATAATACTTTTATATGGTATTAAATAACAACATAATTATGTTTCATTTTTTATATGTAGATTGATAAATCAAAATTCAAAGTCACTTCCATTCCATGTCATATGTTATGTAAGGAGGCACATGTGAATAAATAAGGAATACTAATAGATTAAAACAGTCAAAAAGTTTTATAATTATGTGTATGTATGACAAAATAATAAAAATTATTCATTAAATTGGCATTACATAAAAATTATTACTTATTTTCCTATTTCTTTTATCTAGTTTAGACATAAGAATCATCATTGGTTGTACCTAATTAATGACTAATTTTAGTGGCCTTGAAGTGGCCAGAATAATGTGTTCACATCAAAGGTGTGGGTTTTAGAGTGTCACACCAAACATATTTTCAGAAAAGAAATGCATAGGGGGATAAAGATAAGAAAATGGATGATATGCAGACAAGAATAGTTTCTCTAAAAGGAAAAGTTAATTGGAAGTCTGAGTTGTTAGATGATGTTATATAAAGGTTTCACAGTTAAGAAACAACACAACAATAACCACTATATAAAGATTCAACCATATCTTTTAGGCAAGACATTCCCCCTCAAAGGAATTCCTTACTAGAGGTAATCAATTCGATCATAAATGTTTCCATGAAATGTGAATAAGGAGGGAACTAATACTTTTCCTGTACTGATATTCTATAAGGTGAAAATGGTTATGATTTATATCTATCATCACCCAACCATCACCTTTTTGTGATCGATACATATAAAATATACAAAGAGATATTCTACACAACAAAAAACTTCTAAAAGGTCAAGTGAGAGTGGGTATTCACATATCTCATGAGGCAATCACCAAGCTACATGTCCCCCTTGATGATCTGGATGTTCACATGGTCAAACTTGTTATTGTAACTTTCATATAATTACTATTTGATATTGTAAAAATACATGTTGGAAAGGAAGTATTCCAATATAATTAATTTTTTATGAAAACCATTAAACAATTAATGAAAAAAAGGCTTAAATCGATGAATGTTATTATATATAGAGAAATGGAAGGGGAAATGGAAGGTTGAATCAAAAAAAATTAAAGGATCAACCAATTGATTGAAAACACCTTCATAAAGTACCTTTACCCCACTAGTTCAACATCCACATTTACCAATCATACAAGTTCATTCAGATAAAACATTCAAAAATAGTGATATGACCATAACTGGTTTCAAAGAATAAATGTACAGAGAGACTATTACAGAATTTATTGGTCTTGGGAATGTTGATGGAATCCTCAAGCCTGGATGGCTAGGAGTATCAGTTGTAAATGTATACATGAGGTATGTTTTCATAATTTTGTTTCCAATAGTTGATATGCTATGTTAATTATAGTTAAATACTATTCAAATTTTTTAGGTGTACATATTAGTTCTATTTAAAGGGAAAACCCTATGAATAAAAATTTGGACTCATTAGTCCTCACATCACTTCTATACAAAAATATATCATTGGAAGAAGAGGAATATTTTTTAATAGTGTAAAAACTTACCACAATGTCTAAAAAAATTACATATGACAGAAACTACTTAACACCCATGATAAGGGTGTAAAACTCTATAATTTAATCATATAAAATATATTTTCCTTCCTTTAACTAATTATTCCTTTTTATTTATTAGGGAGAATTGGTTTCTCTTTGCAATCAATTTGGATGCTCCAAAGATTAATTTTTGGGATTCAATTGATGGATACCAAACAAATCAACCACACATAATGATGTTTATCAATTTATAATACACTACATGTTGTAATAGTGTATACCCTAAACCTAACCTAAATAGTACTTTTTGATTACCATATCATGTATACAGTAGTTATAAAGGATGTGTTCTTACAATAATAGTGTTAATATTTATATGCCCAATATTTACATGGTAATGTCCCTAGATTATTTATCATATTAAAAGTTTATAGTAATTCAAGGGTTATAATGAGAACCTTGAGATAATATTACATTAATTATAAACATATATCATAAGGTCTAGATACATCATACTGACTGGACGCAAATGATGTCTGACCTTCAGGTGTTGGGGAATCATAAGCATTGAGACTTCTTATTATAAATTTCACACTTGGTGATCTTTAGAAGATGTTTTCATGAGAACTGACATGTCGATATTAACAATACATGCTTCAAGTGTCATTGGTAGTTCCTATCTATGAACACGTGTAATGGTCTCCTGAATTCATATTATTATCAGTGTTTCTATTTGATTACATACTTTGATTCATGATGAAAACTATGGCATTGATCTCATACTAAGGTTGCTTGTGTAGGGTTCACCTTTGTGGTATGACATCTATTGAGTTATTAAGATAGTATTTTTTCACTTTCAAAAGGAAGTGATATATTGGGATTAGCTAATCAAGATGGTATTACCTTCACTAAATCCATGTTCGTGGTAGAATAAGTGAAGTCTATCTAGTTAGGTCAACGAACAATAAATCAATAAAGGATGATGAAACATAGTGTGCATCCTACTTTATGAGATATCATGGGACAAAGAGAATATATTACATGTGTGTGTTTGTAGGAAAGGTTGTCACTACTATGACCACTACTGGAAAATGGACCTATACCCATGGTTTTCCCAAAACTGTGGGTATTGGAATTTAGTATGAACCTATACCCACGATTCTCAAAAACCGTGAGTATAGGTTCGAACTAAATTCATATACCCACACTTTTCAATTGAACCGTGGGCATAAGTCAAGCCTACCCCCACGGTTTGCTCAAAATCGTGGGGCTAATCCTATGATAAAATACTTTTCCGATGGTTTTCACAAACTGTGGGTAAACCTATCCCCAGGGTTTGCATAGAACTGTGGGGATAGGTCTAGGATAAAAACATATACACATGATTATGATAAACCATGGGTATTGTTTTCCCGCCTGAGCACGAGAAAAATGTTTTTTGCAGGAACAAAATGTTTTTGGCGGGAATACTTATACCCACGGTTCTACTCTCTATATCTATGGTTGGTATAAATATATTTATGTAGATTTATGTATATATATACATAAAAGCGATGTTGGGGTGGTGGTAAGGTACAGGGTTTGTGTCGAACAGGTTGCGAGATCAAAATCCGGAAGCGGATTTTTTTAAAAACCTATACCCACGGTTTTAAACCCTGGGTATAGGGTTATGACAGGCTGGAAAATGCGTTATTACAGTGAGGAAGAAACTTGTACCGATGGTTTTAAAACCGTGGGTATAGAGATTTTGAACTGTGGGGATATCTTAGAGTTATCTCGACGCCACGTTTTCCAACGGTTCCCAAAATCGTGGGTATAGGCTATATGCGCAGTTTTGGGGGCTATACCCATGGTTTTGAACTGTGGGTATAGGGTCATTTTCCAGTAGTGGACTTATCCTCATCTCTTTAAGGACCTTGTAATGTTTCTAGACTATATCCCTTTTCAAATATAGCACTTACTACTATCAAGATAAGGGCCTATAGGGTTACACACTAAGAATATTCAAAATTATTCCTTATTCTAATGAATAAGAGTTTAGGATATGGTGGGCCCCACCACTGGGGTCTGGGGAAGTCCAAGTATAAACAATCACCAAGTAATAAATAAATTAATATTATTCAAGTTTATAATAATTGGTAATGAATTTATTTTTTAAAATTATTTTCAATATATTAATTGAATTCATTGGAAAAAAAATTAGCAAACTAACATTTTTTTTAATATTCATGGTTTGTTTAATATTTGTGAGAATATTGAGTCAATTTAATGGCTCATTTTTATCATGTAAAATATTTATTATATTATAAGTATTTGATAAAAAATAAAAATTATATTTATGACATAGTAAATCAGTCATAAGATTTCATTTATAGTGGGTAATAAATATCCAAGGGCCATGAGCCATTTTCAGGTATTTTAGAACCATACTATAAAAGTTATAGGAGGCTCTCATGCAATGTATTATTCATCACATGATGGTTGAGTGACGCACTCTCCACTCCCCTATTTTTAAGAGAGAAGTCAATGATCCAAACAATCAGACCATGTTCTCCTACATGGATCGAAGGATCATCATTGCGGTGATCATCAGGACATCAAAGACATAAATGAATCTCTACGCTAGAACCTATAATTCAATGATCAATGTTCCCATAGACTTTCTAAGAACATGTGGATGATCTAGATGGATATGTATTTGGTTCCTTTGACCAAAATTCACCACCAATTAAGGATTTATGAATGTGACTTCAAATCGATCGAGGTATTTTTTTAATTTAATTTATCT
This sequence comes from Viscum album, assembly GCA_963277665.1. Lineage (NCBI taxonomy): Eukaryota > Viridiplantae > Streptophyta > Magnoliopsida > Santalales > Viscaceae > Viscum > Viscum album. The sequence continues at coordinate 2,131,974,818 of OY728119.1, forward strand.
TGCTTAAAATTCTTCATGTAGGATGTGATGGTCTCCCATAGCTGTCGTTGACCAGCTACTCTTACCATGCATGCCTTTTTGGCCTGTTCTCAGTCTCTCTCTAGTCCACCCGCTGTCTTCCGCCTCCCTCTCTACTTTTTTTAGCGCCGCATCATGACCACTGTCGCTCGTCAACCCCTTGTTGATGCTCCCCTTTCTCGTGCCTCATCGTGGAGCCAAATCTTGAGCCGCCGCCACCCCTCATGATTCTATCTAGTCCCACTATTTCTGCCCTCCTATGCCTTCTACTGATGACCCATGGCCAAAACTAGGTCATCCCAACCCAGTATGGGCCGAGTCAAAACCCATCTTCATCTACCTATCCCTTTTTGGGTCTAGATGAGTCCTAAAACCCCTTTCATGGGTTTTATGGGATACCCGGGCCCCGTGATTTTTTTTAAATGTTTCAAAAATTAATTTAAAATTTTTGGAATTAAATTAATTTCTATGGGTCCAAAAAACAAAAATTATTATTTGAATTAAAATTAATTGATTTATTTTAATTCTTTTAATTCCCTTAGCATGTATTTATCACAAATTTAATTTTTAATTTTCATGCTGGCTCATATTGAGCATCGACTAACCGGTGTATGTCTTGAATTTATTTATCTAATTAATTATTTCATTTGTGCGCATTGCATGTAATTAATTAATTAGTACAGTTTAATCATAATCTGTTTTCCTCGCTTAATATGCACAAGGGTTTGCATGTCCACAAGAGTTGTATTTTATATGTATGACGCATTCCCGATACCCCTTCATTGTTGTGTGAGTATTTATTTATTATGATGATAACATTGTAAGACATGGACCGCATAAATACGATGTGGTATTCCAGACAATATGGTGATACATTGGACTGGGATGTGAGTTATGATACTAGTCAAAGACGACTCAAGTATTTTACCCCTAGGGTCACAGTTGATCCAATAAGAATAAATGGATCAACCAATGTCAAATTTTCAATATCAATTACATTTTTTAGTTATTTTATGAATAATTTATTATTTTTTGAATATGAAAGTATATTCTAACACATAAAATAATAAAAAATTAATGTATAGATTAAAATAAATTAAAACCAGGTAGATCTTTTCTATTCACTACATAGACAGGTTGTGATTGAGACCACATAGTATACAAATATCCGATATAAAATGAATTCATTCATTAACAAATATAAAAAGACCATCAAAAAAATATTAAGTCACAAACAAATTCCATTGTTTGAATTTGAAAAAAAAAATGGGTGTATGGGGTGCTCTTCAGACATAGTTGAGAGTGCCTCCTGTTATTGGGGGTTCTTATGAGAGTGATGAGTCAACTTAACTAAATATGACAGCAAAGAAGTATTCATATCTATCTTGTTGAATATTTATAGGCAAGGTGTTGATTAAATCAAGCTTATGATTTTTAAAATCCGGGACATCACTCAAAAATTCGAGGAGTCACATGTTAATGTGATTTTCCAGTCAAATGCCTACCTTGAAACTCTCTAAGTAGTGGTGTAGCGATATATTGGAGTATGAGGTGAGTTTTTAAGAATTATTTCCACTAAAATATTCAAGAGACTAAGTATTATGAATCAAGAAGTGATATAACAAACAAGGATTTTCATACATAGATATTACATTTTTTAGATAAATATTCAATACATTAAAAAACACATGATTGAGGACTATAATAGTTTAGTGACATGAAGAATAGGTGCACAATCTTATAATTTGGTTAAATATCTTCAACATATCCCATAAAGATCTTACCCTTTTTTACTCTTCACAAACATACCATACTTAGAACCTTTCTTCATAACATAGGGAGAGGAAACATAAGAAAGGGTGATCTCATATACTCAGTAAGGGTAAACAAGAGAGATACATAAGCCTAACATGAACATAAGTGTATATGACATGAGTATAACATTTTATAACCATATCATGCATATTAAAGATCATAATATTGAGTCATGACATAAATATTAACAGTTCATAAAACATGAATCATAAGGAAATCAAAGAACATGAGCCATGATAGAAAAACATTCACATATGACATAGATTTTTGGCATACACATAAAAATAGAAAATCATTTCCATAGTAGTAAAGGTTCACTAATAAGTATATTATAGTGGAATGTTTTCACTCCCAAAACCATCACAGTAGTCAAGGTTCACTCCCAATACCATAATTGTGAAGAAAGTATCTTAATGAACCGAGTTCACTCCTCATTCTAGTAATGTATATCTCATGAGATATAAATCTTTACCCAATGCATTGGAGGGAGATAAAGGTCCCACCCATCACATAATGAAAATCATATGTATATATTCCACAAGAACATGAAACATTCAACATATCATAACCCATGAAATTAAATGGGTTTCATAAACATTTCATTATATCATAACTTATGGAAAAGAGACAGGTTTCATAATCATTTCATCATCTTGTTAAAGCATAACCCATGTAAAAATAAATGGTTTTTATAATAATTTTTTTATGGTATGACCCATGGAAGAGAAATGGGTTTCATAAAAATGTTTTCATCATAAAACTTTCATAGATATAATAATAATGGTATCCTTGGTTTATATCCCTAGTAAAGAATAAGTTACATCAAAGGATATAATTTTATATGGAAAATGATTTTGAAAGATAAATCACTTGCAATGTTTCTTGAGGGAGATAAATTTTATTTTAAAATCACTTTCTAAAACATAAAAAAAATTTAGAAATCATTTTCGTTGAAAATAAACATAAAAACTGATAAAGGAAGCTTTAAAATCATTTAAAAAATATTTTGAGGAAAATATCATTTCAAATTTGAAAGTAATTTTTTAAAACATTACCAAAATCATTTTCAATTTGAAATCATTTATTAAAAATATAAAAATTTGCAAAATATTAAGGGAAAAATTTCTTTGAAAATAAATTTTAAAACTTTTAAGGGAATCTTGAAATCATTGAGTGTTAATGATAGTGGAAAATACTTTTCATGTAATGCATGTTAAAAACAAAGATTCTTTTCACATTTTCGGTAAAATCCAAAAAGGGATTATTTAGAAAATGATATGAAGATTGCTCTAAAAAAAATTTGTAAAAATTAAAAAATGGGTAAAAATTTCTTTAATAAATAATTTTTGGAAGGTTAAAACATTATTTAAAACACTTTTATAAAACATGGCTTTAGAAGAAAAAAATATATTTCCAACCAAAGAGAGAAATAAAGTCAGATATTCTTCAAAAAAATATCAATTATTTTAAATACCAAAGAGTTAAAAAAAATGGTACTATTACTTGAAAATATCATTAATAACTAAAGGAGAATAAAATTCATGAGTTTCTTGATATATGGATCATAATATTTTATCATCAGACACATAATCATAAACAATTCTGATAAAGGGAGAGATTATAACATGAAATCTTGACCACTTTGGTAAATTTTAATCATAATCTCCATGAAGGAATAACATAAATGAAACTTAAAATATCACAAGGAAAAATAATTTCATGTAATTACATGTCAAAGGGGTGGTATATACACCTCATAAAAGAATGTAGGTGCATAACATAACATATGCCTCAAAGAAGGAAAATTGAGACAAAATCCCTTACCGATTTAGTAATATTTTGAATCATAAACCCAAATAAAGAATAACATAAAATGAAAAATTAAATATCATTAAAATAATTATATTTATGGTATAAAATTTCATAATGGGTATTATATACACCACAAAAATGAAACGAGAAGTGAATTTACATATGTCTCCCGAAAATAAAAGAGACATTAGAAAATCCCTTACCTTAAGTTTTGACTTCCATCATATGAATCCAAACCTCCTATATAATAAATATAATTTTATTATACATATAATATATAAATATAATTATATATATCATACCATATATTATTTTCTTATGACATTTTATTATCTATTTATTAAAAATTCCATTTTAAAGTTACATTTCAGGTAATAACTGATTTGTTTTTAGTATATGTTTTGATATTTAATTTTTTGTCCTCTTACTTAGATCATAATTATATCATCTTAATAATGTTAACCATGATATAAATATCATACATATTATTTATATATGTACTTATAGTAATCTATAAAAAATAGATATAGAAAATAAAATACACAATTCATGGAGATGGTAGGTCGTAGGTACGCATAGAAATTGTTTCCATTTTCTCAACGTATTGAAATAAATAAAGTTAAATGATATATTATAATTAAATAATATTTTTATTTCATATATATCATATATTTTCATTAAAAACATTCTTATTACCTTACATGTAAAGCGTGAATGAATCACACTGCTTCGTAAATAGGTAGTCCGCTGTACACACAAGCGACGTTATTGTATTCCCAAAAAATGGAAATCATGAAGTAATGTGTGACATAATAACTCAATAAGAATAAAAACATCATAAATATAATATATAAAAATTAACTACATCATTATGTCCAACCTTTATAGTTGGTAATGTAAAAATGAACGACATCGATTCGCGAAGCGGTAATCCACCGAACACACGAACGATGATTTCGTAACCCATTTGATGGAAGTTGAGATGGTTGTAAGTAATGAACTTAACATAAAAATATTAAATTATATATAATATATTGATATTACTATATCATCATGTTATTATAATAATTAAATAAGGATGAGGAATTAGTAAAACAAAAACACTTGTTGATAAATGTTACCACTTCTTTATGTATCCTCTTTAGGTTTGCACCAAAATCCTTCATAGGTTGGATTTATACAAACAAATAAGGATTGTAGGATGAGAGGATAGAATATTGGAATTTATTTGGGTATTTATTTACTAAAAAAAGGTTTTTATGGTTTTAATAGGATTAGATAAGGGGTGGAATTTTATAAGTAAGGTGAGTGGCACACTAGTAATTTTTTGAAAAAAAGAATTTCAACCTTATTTTTTCCTATAACAAGGATAAAATATTGGACCATATTGATCCTAGAAGTTATAAGATTTAAATATTTCCATAAAATAGCTTTTATAAAAGTTTTGGGTTATTTTTAACCCTTATATTTTTAGTTTAACCCCCCTAGTAAACCCTTTTTTAACTTAATCGCGGTAAATAATTTTTACTATTTTTACTGTTAATTTTGGTAGAAATTTAATTTTATGCAATTAGATAAAATAAATTATTCTTATTAAAAATATTTAACCTATTTTTTAAATTTATATTCACATAAGTGGAAAATGTTAGTTTAAAATTAATCTCGCAGACATGATGAGAAAGCATGTTTTTTTAGAGAAAATGTTCAAAAATTTACAAAGTTTTTATATCAAAATTAAATATGAAATTGATTCCAATGACCTAAATTGGATTAATGGATATATAACTAAACTAATGTTACTTTAAAACCATTTTAATATATAATTTATCTTTATAAATAAATTAAATGAAAAGGATATTTTCAACTAAAATTTTGTATTTTTTACTATTCATCAACAAATGAAAATTTTAGAAAAATACAAAAAATTCACCCTAAGATAATTTTTATATGATGATTTAAAAAACAAAGTTAATTTTATAATTTTTTTAAAAAAATTGGTAAAAAATAATTTTAAATTATGTCCGCAAAGCATGGTTAAACTGTACTTTATAAAAAAATAGTTTTTTAGAAAATATTTATTTTTAATTTAAATGATTATTATTTTATTTCTAATCTATAGATAACCATAATTTTAATAATTTAGTTAGTACTATTTATACCCACCTATTCTAATATCTATGTGATAACTATCATATTAAATAATAATATTTTACTAATATGTCACCTTTCGTCTAAACTCGGTATTGTGTGTAACTCAAGATAAAATAAGTGTTTCATGTAATGAAATCTTAACTCGGTGTTATGTGTAATGAGAAATATATAAAAGATTAAATTTATTTGAAAAAATATATTTCACAAAATCTCATTGTGTTACATTCGACCCCCCTTAAAATGAATTTCTCCCTCAAAGTTCATTACTTTGATACCAGCAAATGAGGATACTTATACCTCATTATGTCCTTAGGTTCCCACATAGCTTCCATAAGCTGGCGGGTTTTCTACAAAACATTGAATAGATAAGTGGTCTTGTTTTATTGAAATTATTTTATTCAATCCATAATCTTTACATGTTGTTCCTCATAAGAAATATAATCCTCTAGTGATATGTCCTCTGAGTTCAGTACATGTGATGGATCAAGTATGTACTTACTCAATATTGATAAATGGAACACATCATGAATCTAAGGGAGGTTCAATGGAAGCACCAAACGAGAATTTATTGTCCCAATATGATCAAGTATTTTAATGGGACTGATAAACCTAGGGCTTAGTTTTCCATTCTTTCTTCCATGAAGATATTCATAGAAAGACCTTCCCACCAAATTAAAATTATAGATCACATCGATGATTATTAGTATAATATTTCGATAAACATTGTATAGTTCTTACATTTTTATTAATGACTATGACCTCCTCTTCCAACTCATCATCTTACTTAGTTTCCAATAACTTTCTTTCTACAGCTTCATTTCAGTACATTGGATTTCGACACTTCTTTCCATAAAGGGATTCCTAAGGATCCATATAAATTCTTGAGTGAAAGATATTGTTGCAAGAAAACTCAACTTGAGGAAGGTGTTGATCCCAATAACCTTTTAAATACATGGAATAATATATTATCATATCCTATAGGGTTTGAATTATTCTCTCAAACTGACCACCTGTCCGAGGATGATACACAGTGATGAAACTCAACTCCATATCAAAATATTTCTGAGGTCTTCTCCAAAACATTGAGGTAAACCCAAGATTCTCATAAAATACAATTGAATGTGGCACTACATATAACCTTACCACTTTCTTAATGTATATTCTGGAAATTGGATCAAAATAGAAATCTTCTCTGATAGTAATGAAGTGTGATGAATTCATAAGGTGATCAACTATAACCCATAATTATCTCAAAGTCAAAGATAAGATAAACCATAAAGGTTACTAGTACATTTAATCATATATCTACAATGTTTAAATCCATTCCTCCTCAAATAAATTTATCACTATATACAAAAACAAAGGGTTTCATTTCTATAAATGTATCTTAAAATATCCTCAATCTTGATAAACTCCCATTACATAAAACCTCAAAAGGGCTGTCAATGAATTTTAACTTATGATTAACCTTAAACTCATAGACTCATTATGATATCCATAACTCTTAATTTAATCTTACTTGGAGAGAAATATGCTTCCAAAAGATAATTCACTCTTTATTCCTTAAATACGCTCTTATCTTATATAAAAAAAAATTCATTCGAAGCTTGGGTTAAACATTGTACCAATAGAATATCAAATTTGATTTTATTATTATAAAATTCATTTAATGGAAGATAATCACATTAAATTTTACAAAATGATTAATAATATTAATTTTATAGGGATCATTCATATAAAATCAAATAAGAAATTACTAAGGATGGGAGGATTAGTGTGCCCAAATTATCATGATTCCCTTCAACCATCATGATTTCATAAGCTTTCTATTTATCCTTTGTCTTTCGATATTGCTGGTGTTGATCATTGTTATTAACACTTAGATTTGGAAACTTGTTATAATAATTCAAAAACTCCTTTAAATTGAAACATTGAAGTGTGGGAGATGCATTCTGTGAACATTTATCATTATTCACATCATTAGATAACTTATTCCCATCACTTCATAATTCAACCACTTGATTACCTTCCATTCCACACATAAAACATTTAGTAGTCCCTTTAATAAAATTTCATCCATGATTATTCCCATAATTTGTGCATAAATAAAATATCATCTTCTTCTCCCCATGGTTCTTAGATTTTCCTTAGAATTCTAGTTTCCTATTTTTATCCAAACCATGATATTGATATGTAATTCCAAAGTCTATTTCCACATTAATAACACATAGAACAATCTATTCATAACTATTGAAGTATCTTATGGATAATTCCCTTAGGAGACTTGGTTTTAAGCCACTAAATAATTGATCAACCTTAATTCTAGTTTCGATGATAATACTAGAATTGTACCTCATAGGTATTGAAAAAAATTTCTCATAGGTTCCAATAGATTCATAAATATTTTTATTTAGCTGAAGGAACTAATTATCCATATTCGTATGAAGAATATTAGGAAAGTAATTATTTAAAAATAAATCCTTGAACTCATCCTAATCCATATAGTCAATTTCCCTCTTTTTCCTCATATTCTTGATAAGGGTCTACCATTGATCTAATTCACCTTCCAAATAGAAGTTAGCCAAAATGAATTTCTTATGATTTGAACACTATAGGGAAGAAAATATATTTTAAGTGGTTTAGATACATTATTTACAAATTAGTGGATCAGATTACTGACTAAAAGAAGTTGTATGTTGCCTCATTAAAGAATCTATAGAATATTGTTCCCATATTTTCATGTTTGGATGTCCAGTATGATTCATATCTTGAGAAATTTGTGTGAATATAACAATAATATTTTTTATTTTATCTCCCATAATGTTTGGTTTCTTGAGAGGATAGTTATTTAATTTTTCATCTCACTTGGCATTAACATAGTTCCTTTGGGTTCCATCCATCAAATAAAATAAAAAACATAGTGTGAGAAACACTAATCATAGTAGGGAACCACATAATCATGAAATATCACTTATAGGTTGTTTAAATTATGAAAACTTTATTTCAATATATGATGTCATAGGTTTATCTAATTTCATTTATAATAATAATCTATTTAAATCTTTCATGATGGTTCATAAAGAGTTTGTGAATTTCCAAATCATATCCATCGAGAGTGTCCAACCAAGTGTGTAGAAAGTCTCATTGTCATACATCAGGTGATAATTGAGTCCATCTCAATGTTCCCTTTTCGAAGTTATTTCCCCTAGGTACCTCTATGCTTGAGTCACATCCACTTATAGTATCCGGACATGGATGTAATTTTGTGGAAACCACTCACTCTATCCTTTAGCAAAATTCTAGTACATTTTCATATACATTGAATCATCCCTATAATTATCCTTAAACATATCCCTAGTCATATCTTTAGAGTTATACCAAGGGATTTCACTAAATTTTTCTCATCCTAGTTCCCAAAGGTTAACTAAACCTTTATTTTGATACCAAATATAATGAACTTGGTTTTTAATAGATAGATATTACATATTTTTAGATTAATATTCAATATATTACACAAAAACATGCTTAAGGACCATAATAATTTAGTGTCTTTGTATACTAGGTTCACAATCTTCTAATTTTTTTAAATATCTTCCACATATCCCACAAATATATTCCCCTTTAGTACTATTCACAAGAATACCCTTATTAAAACATTTATTCATAACCTAGGGAAAGGAAACATAATAAAGGGTGAGCATGGATTCTTAGTAAGGGTAAATAAGGGATATATATAAGAATAACATGAACAAAAGTGCATGAGAAATGAGAATACCATTTAAAACCCAAAACCTGCATATAAAATATCACAATCTTGAGTCATGGAATAAATACTGGTAGTTAATAATACATGAATCAAAATGAAATCAAAGAACATGCGGCATGAGATCATGAAATTAGCATAAGACATAAATTTTTGTCATACACATAAGCTTCGAAAATCATTTCCATAATATTCAAGGCTCAATTCCAATTCTATCATAGTGGAATAGGCTCACTCCTAAAACCATCATAGTAGTCAAGGTTCACTCACAAGACCATAATAGTGTACAAAGTCCCTTACTAAACAAAGTTCACTCCCTATTCTAGTCTTATCTATCTCATTAGATATAAATCTTTACCCAATGCATTGGAGATAGATATAGGTCCCACTCATCGCATAATGAAAATCATATATATGTGTTCCACAAGATCATAAAATATTTATCGCATTATAACCCATCAAATGAAATGGGTTTCATAAACATTTCATTATATCATAACCTATGGAAAAGAGATGGGTTTCATAATCATTTCATTATATCATCAAAGCATAATCTAGGGAAAAGAAATGGGTTTCATGATCATTATGTCATGGTAAAACTCGCGGAAGAGAAATGAGTTTCATAAAAATATATTCATCATAAATCATTCATAGAAAAAAAAATTGTATCCAAGGTTTATATTTCGATTAAATAATAAGTTACATAAAATAATGTAATTTTATATCAAAAATGATTTTTAAAGATAAATCACTTGAAACGGTTATTGAAGGGGATATATTTTCTTTGAAAATAATTTTTTAAAACCCGAAATTTTTGAAATAATTTCCTTTTAAAATAAACTTGAAAATTTATAAATGAATCATTAAAAGTCATTTAAAATATTTTTTTATGTAAAATAGCCTTTCCACTTTGAAAAAAACTTTTTAAAACATTTTCAAAATTCTTTTCTCTTTGAAATAATTTATTTAAAATAAAAAAATTAAAAAAAATTAAGGAAAATATTTTAGTTGAAAATATCTATGAAAACTTTAATGGAATATTTAAATCATTTATTGGTTATGACAGTGGGAAATATTGTTCAAGTTGTGCATGTTAAAAACAAATATTCTTTTCATATTTTCAGTAAAATCAAAACAAACATTGTTTAGAAAATGAAATGGTGATTCCTTTAAAAGAAACATAAAAATTAAATCATGGGTTAAAATATATTTATTAAATCATTTTAGTAATGTTAAAACATTTTTTAAAACCCTTTTAGAAAACTTGGTTTTAGAAGAAAATAGATATCTAACTGAATAGAAAAATAAAGTTACCTTTTCTAAAAAACATTTTCTCAATTATTTTAAGTACCAAAGAGTTTAAAAATGGAAATATTACTTGAAAATTTCATTAATAACAATATTAGAATAAAATTAACGAGTTTATTGAGATATGGATCATAATATTTTATCATCAGTCTCATAATCGTAATCAATCTCAATAAACAATGAGATTATGACTTGAAATCTTTACCACTTTAGTAACATTGAATCATAAGTCCCATGAATTAATAAGATAAATAAAACTTAAAATACCATGATAATAAATAAATTCATGATATTACATTTCAAAGGGTCTATATATACACCTCATAAAATAATATTGGTTCATAACATAACATATGTCTCAAAGAAGACAAATTGAGACAAAAATCCATTACTACTCTAGTAGTAAGCCCCAATAAATCATAACTTCAAATAAAAAATCAAATATCATGAAAATAATTATATTCATGATATAAAATGTCAAAAAGGTTAGTATATAAACCATAAAAATGAAATGAGTGGTGAATTTTCATATGTCTCCCAGAAATAATAGAGAGACTATAAAATCCCTTGTCGTAAGTATTGACTTCTGTTATACATGTTCAAACCTCCTGTATAATAAATATAAGTTTATTATACATATATTAACTAAAAATATTTATATTTATCATACCACATATGGTTTTCTTATTACCTTTTATTACCCATTTATTAACAATTCCTTGTTAAAGTTATGTTTTGAGTAATAACTGCTTTGTTTTTCATATATGTTTTGATTTAATATTTTTGGTCCTCTTGATTTGATCATGGTTAAATAATATCAATAATTTTAAACATTATCTAAATATAATATATATTCCTTATATATTTATTTATAGTAATCTATAATATGTAGAGATATAAAATTAAATACACTGTTCATAGAGACGGTAGGTTGTACGTAAGCATGAACGTTGTATCCATTTTCTTGATGTATTAGAAGAAATAAATGTAAATGATATATTACCATTATAGAATAATTTTTATTTCACATATATAACATATTTTTATTAAAACCATCATTATTACCTTCCATGTAAATCTTGAATGAATTGCATCATTTCGTGAGGCGATAGTCCGTCGTACACATGAGCAATGTTATCGCATTCCCACAAAATAGAAAGCATGATGGAATGTGTGACATAATAATTCCAGAAGAATAATAATATCAAAAATATCATATATAAATAATAAATCCATAATTATCTCCAACTTTGAGAGGTGGTAGTGGAAAAACAAATGACATCGGTTTAGGAGGCGATAGTCTGCAATACACACAAATGGTGATTTCATAACCCATTTGATAAAAGTGGATATGAATGTAGGTCATGACCTTAACATTACAACATCTCAGTATATGAAATATAATGAGGTTTTTATATCATCATGTTATAAAAATAATTTATGTTGTTGGAGGAAGAAATAAAACAAAAAATCTCATTGATGAATGATACCTCTTCTTCGGGTATCCTCTTTAGGTCTGCACCAAATGCCTTCTTAGGTTGGATTTATGTCAAAATTAAGGATTATAGGATGATTTAAGTGAATTTGGGATGTTATTTGGTTAGGTATTGGACAAAAATAGTAGTTAAATATGTGAATAGGAGAGGACAATGGATGACCTTTTATAAGTGAGGTGAGTGACACACTTTAAATTGTTTTAAAAGAAATAATTCCACCCATGTTTTTTTCATGTCACAAGGCTCTAATAATAGACCATTCTAGATACTATATGGTATAAGTTATAAATATACCCATAAAATAGTTTTTATAAAATTTTTGGTTTATTTTTGACCCTTATATTTTTAGTTTATCCCTCCCCACACCCCACCCCAGTAAACCCATTTTTACTTTAATCATGGTAAATAATTTTTACGGTTTTTACTATTCATTTTGGTAAAAAATTAAGTTGTATTTATTAGATAATTTAAATTATTCTAATTCCAAATATGGAATCCATTTTTTCATATTTCATTCACATAATTGGTAAAATTTAATTTAAAATTAACCCCACATACGCGATGAGAAAGTGGGTTTTTTAAAGGGAAAATGTTCAAAAGTTTCCAATGTTTTTATATAAAAATTAAATATTAAATTGATTAAAATTAACTAAATTGGATTAATAGATATATAATTGAACAAATTTTACTTTAAAAACAATTTAAAATATAATTTAACTTTATAAATAAATTAAAAAAATGTGGTTTTCAATTAAAAATCATTATTTTTCACTATTCATCAAAAAATGGAACTTTTTAGAAAAATACCAAAAAAATCACACTAAAATAATTATGAAATTATTATTTCAAAAATTAAGTTAATGTTATCAAATAAATTTTCTAAAATTGGCAAATGTTAATTTATAATTATGTGTGTAAAGCATGATTAAACTGTCCTTTAGAAAAAAAAAATATTTTTTCAAAAAAAAAATTATTTTTCTTTTAAATGATTCTTATTTTAATTATAATCAGTATATAAACATAATTTTATTAATTTAGTTAGTACTATTCATACACACCAATTGTAATAACTAGGTGATAACTATCATATAAAATAATAATATTTTACTAATATGTCACATTTTGTTTAAACTCGGTATTGCATGTCACATAAGATAAACTCAATGTCATGTATAATGGAGGATTAAATCAAAGTTTCATGCAATGAAAAATATATAAAATATTAAATTTATTTTTAAAAAAAAAATATTTCACAAAATCTCAGGGTGTTACAAGTGAGGGATACTAGGGTTTGAATATTTAGTAGGATACATTTAATGATTTAATTAATTGGTAACTTCTAATCAATAATCAAGATAAAAGTTATAATATATCCTTGTTTAATTTTTTAAAACAATGGAAAGTGATACCACAAATACACTGTGATTAATTCTGAACAAGTCCTAATTGTGATGTCTTGACCCAAGTGCCACTCAAAGGTGCCCCAAATCCAGTTGGATACATGGCCTGAAGCGCATGTCCCCATATTCTTGAGGCTACTGACTGGTAGTGAGGGCCTAGGGTGTGTCCATAATGGGACTATACCCTCATAGACAGATTGGATCACAATGGATAACAACTAGTAAAGATAAATAGCGGAAGCATATGATAAAGTAATAACTTAGCGGGAGTAGTGATAAAACACTATTTTATTGAATATTTCATTGATAATAAATGATATCATTTCCTCACATTGTGTTGAATATGTTTAATTAGAAAGTATTTGGGATTAGATCATTCATTTGAATATTTGATGAAACTTCCAGTTTTACCCTTTATAGTTCACTGTAGTATTTCGAATATAAATATTTTTATATTTATTATTTGAATTTTAAATTTTTAACAGTGTTCCTAACTTAATTATCTACAACTTTTATTCAGGACACTAGATCAAAATAATGCATTTTAATGGAGTAATTGGGCCATAAAATCAAAGCTGGGCTGGACTCGCCAGAATGGATAAGCTTCTTTATTTCGGCCATAACTCCTACATATGGGCTTTTATTGAGCCCAAATTTGGAGAGGAGATAGAGGACCCATAGCAACACATTTTATCCTTCTGGAAGGCCGGCCAATTCACACGTTTTAGTGGACAAATGGGCGGTAAAATTTGCATTAAAATATTTGGCCGAATTTCCACATTCACACTTGAAACCACTTGTAACCTATCCTCCCCTCCCCTCTATAAATTGGAGTTTTTCTCATTTGGAGGGGTTGGGACGTGCATTGGGAGATTGGAGGAAGAGGAGAATTTGTTTCACCCAAATTCTCCAACCATTGTAAGAGGGGTAGCTCTTGAAGCAAGGATCCCCTCGTCGAAGCCTCCTTCTCTTCTTCATTTTGTAATGTGTTCATTTGTGTAATAAACTTCTTTGTTCTTCTTTTACTTCTTCTCTTTTCTTCTATTTTGTTTAAATTTATTCTTCTCTTAATCTTCCTCTTTGTGCTGGAATTCTTGAGTAGAATCATTATTGGGTTATACCCATTATAAACCTTTGCACATGCAAAACGCTTCTACGATGATTACGCCACCCATGGAAGAGTAGTCTTTTAGTAATCGATCTATCTTCTACCCTATTCATTTAATTATTTTGAATCATTGAGCTACTGTAATTCACTTAATATGATCCATGAATTGTGTTTTTAAATTGTAAGAAACTAAGCAAGCAATTGAACAATTAACACAAAAACACGCGAGGTCGGGATTTTGTGTAAATTGTGAGAGCGCGATCTTAATCGGTAATACAAGACCACACGGGATAAATTTGTAGAGTTAAAATATAATCCCTAAACACAATTCATCCTCATTTCCAGAATGGATATTTTCCTTAATTTACCACTGACCATAATCTAATCTTAGAACATCAATCAAAGCAGGGTGATGCGATTCCATGTTCCGAAGTCAGCCTAGGGTTAAATTCACATCATCTTCATGGTAAAGTTAATTCTCATAGGGTTCGGGATTTAACAAATTAAGGGATCATAATTAAGTGAATGTTAATTTAAATGATAATGATTAATAATAAATTTAAGAGGTAGAGTTAGATCGATTACGCCTTTTAAATAGATTTCTAAAAAAACATCTTCTTGGTGGGTCATTTTAATCGAAATTCATTTCAAAACTAAAAACAAAAAAAAAATTATACAATCTTCTTCCAGCAAACTTCTTCTAGATTCATAAACTACAACAAACCCCAATCCTTTAAAGTAGTGTTTTTATTCTATTCTATTTTATTTTATTTTTTTAGAATACCTCTAATAAGTTGTTAAATTCACTTCCTCCTTTGAGAGACGACATTGGTCAGCGACTCTGCTGCACCCAAGTACCCCAAATCACACTAATCATTTGAGGGTGCCCACGATAGCGCTATTTCAAATTGGCGTCGTTGACAGGGAGGCAAGTAATTATTTCAACCAATTAGAGGTATTTATTTTATTTTACATTTTATTCTCTTCCTCTCTTCTTTCTTCTTTCTTTACCCAATCTGATTTTTCTTCTTCTTCTTTTATTTTCTTCTACTTCTTTTTGGACTATCAAATCAAACTTCTCATTTTTATTTTACTATGTTCCACTTTCTTTCTTTTCATTTTTATTTAATCTATGACATGAACTAATCCCGAAGATCTCTTAGATCTTGACCCTGAGATTAAACGTAGACTTAGGGCTCGAATCAGAAATTATCAGTCTACGGGAAGTTTCAATATTCAACCAGTTGGTGAATTCCCCTCTTCTGGAAACATTGAAATTGGAAGCTATTCAAATTCAAACATAAAAGAGGAACCAATGGCTGAAAACAATGGAAATGAACTTAATAGAACCATTTGAGAATTGGCTGCACCTGATATTAACTATCAACCAAATTGTATTGCATGCCCAAATCTCGAATCGGACTTTTAACTGAAATCTGGGTTAATTCACTTACTTCCAAAGTTTCATGGCCTCTATGGTGAGGATCCCAATAAACATTTGAAAGAATTTAATGTGGTTTTCTCAACCCTTAAACCAAGAAATTTTTCTGAAGATCAAATCAAATTTAGAGCATTCCCATTCTCACTTGATGGAGCTGCAAAATACTGGATGTATTATTTACAACCCAAAGATGTAACTTGTTGGAACGATTTGAAACGTCTTTTCTTGCAGAGATTTTTTCCAGCATCAAGGACCACCTCCATTCATAAGGAGATCTCGGGGATCAAGCAATCATAAGGGGAGTCAATGTATGAGTATTGGGAGAGATTCAAGAAGTTGTGCGTAAGCTGTCCGCATCACCAAATCAGTGAGCAACTCCTCATCCAATATTTCTATGAAGGACTCACACCCATGGAGAGGAGCATGGTGGATGCTACAGCTGGAGGAGCATTGGTGGACAAGACACCAGTAGTTGCAGGAGCATTGATCGACAAAATGGCCCAAAACTCTCAACAATTCGGTGATAGAGGTACACCACATGTTCGAGGAGTACATCAAGTAAGTCCTTCTTCTCTTGAAAGTCATTTGATTGATACTAAGTAAGAAGAATTGACAACTATGGTGAGGAAGATTGCATTGGCTCAAAAGACATCTTAACCCCCTCCTTCAAGGCCATGTGGCATTTGCACTGAGACAAGCCACCCAACTGACTGTTGCCCACAACTACAAGAGACAGAAGATTGTGCAGCAGTGTTCCCTGGGAGACCGTTTCAGCAACAACAACAACAACCATATCCCCAAAAGAAGTTTGATACAGTATACAACCAAGGGTGGAAAGATCAGTCAAACATGAGGTATGGCTCTGGACAACAACAAAGGCCCCCTTTTCAACCAAACTTCCAGTAGCCTCCACCTTACCAACAGGGTTTCCAACAACCCCAAAGGAGATTCGAAGATCAAACATCAATGAGTCAGCAACAAGGGAATATCCAACACAAGGTAGACTCTAACACTGATGATATTTTGAAACAAATTGTTCTTAATCAACAGAATGAGCTGAAGAGTCAAGGTTCGGAGCTGGGAGAGTTGAAGACTCAAATGAGTCAGATTGCCACCGCCCTCCATGAACTTGTGAGTAAGAATTCTAGAAATCTACCTTCCCAACCCACTCCATATCCAAATGGGAATGTTAGTTCCATCACATTGAGAAGTGGGAAGAAAATGAATGATACATCTGGACCTACCATTCCACTGGGATTCACCTCTACTCTAGAGAAGCTGCATTCCATAAAAACTGATGAGCAATCCAAGGAGAAAGATAAAGGTAAGAAAAAGATTGATGATGTACCTCCTAAACCCCTTCCTTTTCCAAACAGGGTTATTCAAACCAAAAAGATGGTTGAAGAAGAAATGCAAAAGGAGGTTTTGGACACATTCAAGTGTGTGGAGATCAACATTCCTCTACTTGAAGCCATTAAGAAAATCCCAAGGTATGACAAATTCTTAAAAGAACTCTACACCAATCGAAGAGGGATCAAGGGGAATAAGATGATCAACCTTGGAAGGAATGTATCGGCACTCATTACACCAACTCTAGCAATGCCAACAAAGTGAAAGGATCCTGGGACATTCACCATCCCATGTACCATAGGGGAGTTGCACTTATCTGATGCTCTTTGTGATTTGGGAGCTTTCATAAATGTGATGCCTCACTCTGTATTCTCTTCCTTGCAGGTTGGTGAGTTGAAGCCGACAAGAGTAGTGGTGCAGTTGGCGAATAGAGCTACATCATATCCAGCGGGAGTTCTTGAGGATGTACTTGTTCGGGTAAGAGACATGATCTTTCCAGCAGACTTCTATGTGCTTAACATGGAGGATGATTAGGTAAGTTCTCATGCCCCCATTATCTTAGGTAGACCCTTCCTCAAAACTACAAAAACTATCATAAATGTCAATGAGGGTACACTTTCCATGGAGTTTGGAGATGAAGTTGTGATATTTAATGTTATGGATTCCATGAAGTACCCCTCAGAGGACCATTTTGCTTTTGTTATCTCCCATTTTGAACCACCAAGTAAAAACATCATGGAATTGGATTGTCCTATGCTTAGGGAGATTATGAGTATTGGTTCGAGTTTGATGTCTAAGAGCACTTCCACACATGTTGTTGATACACAATCCTATCTTGGATTTGATTTTGATGTGGATTCATATTCTGATTTTGATCATGTTCACTCTGATTATGAAATGGTTGTTGAGTATGCTGAGGGATTTGATGCTTTATTCTATGATTTTGATGATTTCTATTCTGATACTGATGCTCTTTGTGCACATATTTTAGTTCCTTCAATGTCTCCATCCATACTACACCCTCCTTCATTAGAACTCAAGCCATTGCCACCAAATCTGAAATACTCATACTTGTTGAATGGTGATAGATTACCTGTTATCATTGCTAACAATCTCCCTTTTGAACATGAAGAAAAGCTTTTGAATATTTTGAGGGAGAACATCAGGGTGATTGGGTGGACCTTGGCTGACATATCAGGTATTAGCCCCTCCATTTTCATGCATAGGATTCTCTTGGAGGATGGGGCTAAACCGGTGAGACAGCCACAAAGGAGACTCAATCCCACCCTCCTGGAAGTTGTTAAAAAAGAAGTTGAGAAATTGCTCGAGGCAGGTATAATCTTTCCCATTTCAGATTCTCAGTGGGTAAGTCCAATTCAGGTTGTGCCTAAGAAAACTGGTTTTACTATTGTTAAAAATGAGAAAGATGATTTAGTTCCAATGAGGGTGCAAAACAGTTGGCGTGTGTGTATTGATTATAGGAAACTAAATCAGACCACTCGCAAGGACCATTTCCCCCTCCCATTTATTGATCAAATGCTCGAGAGACTAGCTGGGAAAACACACTATTGTTTCTTGGATGGATTTTCTGGATATTTTCAGGTTCCTATAGCTCCAGAGGATCAGGAGAAGACTACATTCACATGTCCCTTTGGCACATTTGCCTACTGGAGGATGCCATTTGGACTTTGCAACGCCCCAGGTACCTTCCAGAGATGTATGGTGGGTATTTTTTCTGATTTTATTGAGACCTTCATGGAGGTATTTATGGATGATTTTACAGTGTATGGGTCTTAATTTGATGAATGTATAAGTAGTTTGGGAAAGGTGTTGAATCGTTGTATTGAGAAGAATCTGGTCCTGAACTTTGAAAAGTGTCATTTTATGGTAGAGCATGGCATTGTCTTAGGGCATGTGGTGTCAAAACATGGGATAGAGGTTGATATATCTAAGGTAGACATTATTTCATCCTTACCCTATCCTTCATGTGTGCGTGATGTTAGATCTTTCCTAGGGCATGCAGGATTTTATCGGCGCTTCATCAAAGATTTTAGTAAGATCGCTCTTCCTATGACACGATTACTTCAAAAAGATTCTGATTTTGTGTTTGATGATTCTTGTAGGACTTCCTTTGATGAGCTAAAGAAGTGTCTGACCACTCCACCTATCATACAACCCCCACGGTGGGACCTTCCATTTGAGCTTATGTGTGACGCCTCCAACTTCGTGGTTGGAGCTGTCTTATCTCAGAGGGTGGAAGGACATTCACTTGTGATTGCCTATGCATCAAGGACATTGGATTCAGCCCAATCAAACTACACAACCACGGAAAAGGAGTTTCTTGCTGTCATATTTGCTTTAGATAAATTTTGTTCATATTTATTGGGCTCTAAAGTAGTTGTTTTTTCTGACCACGCAGCTTTGAGGTACCTCCTGAAGAAGCCAGATGAAAAGCCACGACTTATCCGTTGGATGCTACTTCTTCAAGAGTTTGACATCGAGATAAAGGACAAAAAGGGGTCAGAAAATATAGTGGTGGACCACATGAGTAGGCTTACTCACACACTAGAAGATGACACCTTGGATCAGGTACCACTTCGGGACACTTTCCCCAATGAACCTCTCTATACCATCTCAGGTAAGCATCCTTGGTATGCTGATTTAGTTAATTACATTGTTTCCTATGAAATCCTAGTAAATTTGAAGAAGCATCAAGTCCAAAAATTAAAAAGTGAGTCTAGGTATTATGTGTGGGATGATCCTTACCTTTGGCGCATGTGTAGTGACCAAGTCATTAGGAGGTGTGTTCCCGATCATGAGTTTGAGTCTGTTTTTCATTTCTGTCATACACTTGCTTTTGGTGGACACTTTGGACCCCAACGAACAGCTAGGAAGGTTTTGGACTCTGGATTATATTGGCCTAGCATGTTCCATGATACCCATTTGTTTTGTAAGTCATGCTCTCGTTGCCAATACACTAGGAACATTTCTAGGAGACATGAGATGCCCCAACAACCCATACTATTTTGTGAGATTTTTGATGTATGGGGAATCGACTTTATGGGTCCTTTTCCTAGTTCATTTGGATTTTTGTATATTTTGGTTGCTGTTGATTATGTGAGTAAATGGGTGGAGGCCAAGGCCACCAGGACTGATGATTCTCATGTTGTTGTGGACTTTGTCAAAGCACAGATTTTTTTGCAGGTTTGGAGTACCAAAGGCCATCATCAGTGACCAAGGGACACACTTTTGCAATAGGAATTTTGCTTCCCTCCTTCGAAAGTATGGGGTGACACACAAAACATCAACACCATACCACCCCCAAAAAAATGGCCAGGCTGAGGTTTCAAATCGTGAGTTGAAACAAATCTTGGAGAAAACCGTGCAGCCAAATAGGAAGGATTGGAGAAAGCGCTTGGATGATGCATTGTGGGCTTATAGGACAGCATACAAGACCCCCATTGGTATGTCCCCATTTCGGATTGTTTTTGGGAAAGCGTGTCATCTCCCCGTGGAAGTCGAGCATCGGGTATATTGGGCTATAAAGAAATGCAACATGGATTTGGCCCAAGCTGGAATTCAAAGGAAGTTGCAAATTCAAGAGCTTGAGGAGATTCGACTGTCATCATATGAGAACTCAAGGCTCTATAAGGAAAGATCAAAAGCAGCTCATGACAAAATGATCCAACAAAGGGAGTTTCATGTTGGAGAGAAAGTCCTTCTCTATAGTTCACGACTGAAGTTGATGTCTGGTAAGTTTCGTTCCAGATGGTTAGGCCCTTATGTTGTGACTAATGTTTTTCCTTATGGTGCAGTGGAGATCACACAAGAGGACACTGGAAGGAGCTTTACATTCAATAGGAAACATTTGAAGAGATACATTGAGGGACTTCCTACTGATGCAGTGGATTTTATCACACTGCATAACCCCATCATCACTTGAGCACATCAGGCTGTTCCTAACCCTTTCACTTTTATATCATTTGTCCTATTTAAAAATTCTGCATTTCATGTGCATATATCATCTCATAGGTTCACATTGAGGACAATGCAATATTTTAAGTTTGGGGGAGGGAACCTTTTAGTTTAGTAATTTAAATTGCTTTCCTGTTCAAAAAAAAACCAAAAAAAAAATTGTGTGTTTTTCAAATTTTGTGTGTTGCTTTTACAATTTTCTGTGTGTATTTGAAACTTTTGGGCTGAAATGAATATCATCACCATTTTTAAATCCATATCAATAAGTGAAACAATTTACCCCTTGAAACTAAGCTTAAATGAATGCTGAAATGACTTTTTTTCAAGTTCAAATATTTAGTAATTTCATGAAAAGTACGCTGAATTTTGAATCCCATGCCAATCTCCCTGTCTTTATAATTGAAATCACTTTCCTGTGAGGCTTATAAACCATTATTTTCATATTCTTTACATTCACCTCACTTCTTGAGAGAACCAAACCATACATGATTTAACCAGAATTTGATATATTCCTGTCAAAACTTGAGGTTTTGAGGTACTTATGTTTAAATGATTGAGGCATTTGTTTGGTATTAAAGCCCCTATTTCAAAAAATCATTTTTTATAATGGAATACCTTGAATCTTTAATCCTTATAGCCCTTAGAAGTCATGCAAATCCTGTTAGGTTAGCCACATTACAAGCCAATTTTCCCTATCCAACCAACTCTTGAAGTGAAATTGCATAATCTAGTTGATCTTAAGTGTGGGGGAAGTTGTCTTGTGTTTTGCCACCACATTCTGTGATACTTTGGGTGGAAAACTAAATTCTGAAGAGGTGTGTTTTCTGCTAAAGAAAGTCATTATATTGAAAGTTGTGCCTTTTCTGGAGCTTTCATGACAAGTGAAGTTGTGCCTTTTCTAGAGCTTCTAATTGAGGTGGAAAGTTGTGCCCATCTGGAGCTTTCAAGAAAATCATGTTTGAGAAGATTGACATTTTTTATGCTGAAATGATGAATGGTGTAAACCTTTCATGACTTTTCATGATGATGGATCTGAATTGATACTATGGGGATTGAAGAGAAGAACATATTTAAGTGAAAATTAGATTAATGCAATTTTGCTTCAAAAGAGTCAAGCCCTCCTCATTCAGCCTCAGAGTTTTTCACATCTTAATCCTACCAACCGAAAGCCACAGAACAACCCTGAAAAGTATTAATGATAAACATATGTCCTTGACTCACATCGGGTAGTGATGTAGGAATCTATCAAGCCTATGGTGACCCTTGTATGAGTTTGGATGAGAAAGACATTGCAAAAAAATGATATTTGAGTGATGAGAGAAAATTCAAGCGAGGTAAGTGGTTTGTGCATGGGCGGATAAATGAAGTGCAAATGTATTGAATGATATAAATGGAGAACTTGAAATAATGTTTTTTATGAGTCATTATATCTTTTGATTCTTGGTGTGAAATTGATTGATCTTAAGGATATGTGTTTTAAAATTGGTTTTGATTTGATATTGATGTTTACTTGATATGAGGTTTTTCTCAGGTGTGCAAAAGGGTAAGTGTGGGGGAGTTGATAAAACTCTATTTTATTGAATATTTCATTGATAATAAATGATATAATTTCCTCACATTGTGTTAAATATGTTTAATTAGAAAGTATTTAGGATTAGATCATTCATTTGAATATTTGATGAAAATTCCCGTTTTACCCTTTATAGTTCACTGTAGTATTTCGAATATAAATATTTTTATATTTATTATTTGAATTTTAAATTTTGTAACAGTGTTCTTAACGTACTTATCTACAACTTTTATTCAGGACACTAGATCAAAATAATGCATTTTAATGGAGTAATTGGTCTATAAATTCAAAGATGGGCTGGAATCGCCAGAATGGATAAGCTTCGGTATTTCGGCCATAACTCCTACATATGGAATTTTATTGAGCCCAAATTTGGATAGCAGATAGAGGACTCATATCCGCACATTGGATCCTTTGGGAAGGCCGGCCAATTCACGCGTTTTTATGGTCAAATGGGCGGTGAAATTTTCATTAATATATTTGGACGAATTTCCACATTCACACTTGAAACCACATGTAACCTCTCCTCCCCTCCCCTCTATAAATTGGATTTTTTCTCATTTGGAGGGGTTGGGACGTGCATTGGGAGATTGGAGGCAGAGGAGAATTTGTTTTACCCAAATTCTTCAACCATTGTAATAGGGGTAGCTCTTGAAGCAAGGATCCCCTCATCGAAGCCTCCTTCTCTTCTTCATTTTGTAATGTGTTCATTTGTGTAATAAACTTCTTTGTTATTCTTTTACTTCTTCTATTTTCTTCTGTTTTGTTTAAATTTATTCGTCTCTTAATCTTCCTCTTTGGGATGTAATTCTTGAGTAGAAGCGTTATTGGGTTATACCCATTATAAACCTTTGCACATGCAAAACGCTTCTACGATGATTACGCCACCCATGGAAGAGTAGTCTTTTAGTAATCGATCTATCTTCTACCCTCTTCATTTAATTATTTTGAATCATTGAGCTACTGTAATTTACTTAATATTATCCATGAATTGTGTTTTTAAATTGTAAGAAACTAAGCAAGCAATTGAACAATTAACACAAAAACACGCGAGGTCGGGATTTTGTGTAAATTGTGAGAGCGCGATCTTAATCGGTAATACAAGACCACACGGGATAAATTTGTAGAGTTCAAATATAATCCCTAAACACAATTCATCCTTATTTCCAGAATAGATATGTGCCTTAATTTACCACTGAC
The DNA here is from genome assembly GCA_963277665.1 of Viscum album. Lineage (NCBI taxonomy): Eukaryota > Viridiplantae > Streptophyta > Magnoliopsida > Santalales > Viscaceae > Viscum > Viscum album. Next base: position 2,131,999,225 of record OY728119.1, read on the forward strand.
CATAATCTAATCTTAGAACATCAATCAAAGTAAGGTGATGTGATTTCATGTTCCGAAGTTAGCCTAGGGTTAAATTCACATCATCTTCGTGGTAAAGTTAATTCTCGTAGGGTTCGGGATTTAACAAATTAAGGGATCATAATTAAGTGAATGTTAATTTAAATGATAATTATTAATAATAAAGTGAAGAGGTATAGTTAGATCGATTACACCTTTTAAATAGATTTCTAAAAAAACATCTTCTTGTTGTGTCATTTTAATCGAAATTATTTCAAAACTAAAAACAAAAAAAAATTATACAATCTTCTTCCAGCAAACTTCTTCTAGATTCATAAACTACAACAAACCCCAATCCTTTAAAGTAGTGTTTTTATTCTATTCTATTTTATTTTATTTTTTTTAGAATACCTCTAATAAGTTGTTAAATTCACTTCCGCCATTGAGAGACGACCTTGGTCAGCCACTCTGCTGCACCCAAGTACCCCAAATCACACTAATCATTTGAGGGCGCCCACGACAGCGCTCTTTCAAGCAGATACTATAACAATTGGACCAATAACCCGTTATAATAGAAATAGTGTTACAATGAATGAAAATTAAAGAAATATATAATACTACTCAAAATCTATAAATTGAATCATATATAAAATCTGATGATAATGTATTTAATTTTTCTAAAAAAATTGGAAAACGAGTATACATGGCAGCAGGTAATACATATTATACAAAATAATCAAAAGGAAACCAAAAACTATCCAAGCATCCCAAGCTCGTGCATACTCATCTGATTCTAAAATCCATCCTAATAAAGCAAGAAATTCAACAGTAAAATGAGTAACACTTCTCCTTAGCAACATCTACATACATATAGTCTATTCAGGTACCATCAGAGGCCTAGATAGTGTGTGAGATAAATCTCAGTAGGACACCACCAACTGCATCTATACCATCTAGTTTATGAATATAAAATAAATTGTGTGAAGGCATATATATGGAAGTAAAGACAATGCCGAAATGTAAATACCTTGATACCTACTTCATCCTCAACTATTGTTTGAATATGTAATCATTTCATTGATTAATTCATTTGATTTAAGTTTATATAAATAAGTCATGCGAGGTAAACTGGTATTAACAAGGTAACATGATACTAATAATAATAAAGGATACAAGGTGTGAAAAGGCATATTGTAATGATGAAAATAATGAAGAGGATCTATTGAAATAACTAAGTCACCCTATGATGATAATAGTGAAGAGTATGTAAGGTGATAACCAATGTATCCTTGACATCAGGGGTCAAGACAACTTAGTAATAACATACAGCCAGGCTATATGGGGTCTGAGTGTAAACCAAGGGGAAATTTCCCAAGGCCTTAAACTATAATAGATTATAACGAAGTCCAAGGATCTCATCCAAGGTAAAATGAGCTAAGCAGGATTGGGCCTAAGGGGGTGTATCCACGGAGCCACGTGTCTAAAGACATCGTGTTGGATCAAAGGATTGTATCCAAGGTATCCTAATGTTTAGAATATAGTGAAGGGATCCAATAGTTAAAAGGACCATGGTGGGTATCTACCATGGAAACCATCTCCTTGAATCAGAATGGAATCCTCTGAGTGGTCAAGGAATTCTTTTAGGAATCCAAGGAATAGCTCAAGTGTGAAGAATCCTATAAATGTAAAAAGGTTCATATACAACAGGAAACTTATACTTAATTCATTATTTAATTAAGGTCATGTAGTACTCATGCCTTTTTATAATCCAATAGGTTCATTCGATACCTTTCATACTAAGTGTCAAGGCTAATAAGGACATGCAACCATTTAAAACTTTAATTACCCAATCAATAATTAGTTTCACTTCATTTCCTTCCATTAATCATGCCAATATGTGCTATGTACTTGAAACCAAGTCATTCAATTACATTCAAATAATCTAAGTGATATATATATTATACTTTCCATTTACAATTGAGATCCATTATTTAAATTAAATAAATTACCATAGAAGGGTAAAGTGATACTATAATGTAATAGCCATTAAAAATTAATTAAATTAATTAAACGCTCTCCTTTACTAATTTAAAGTCAAATCACACCATAGTGGGGGCGCAAATGGTCACAAAAAAACCACTAAATATATACCATAAGGAAAACACCTGACTTCGGGTGGTCGGTATTGATGTCATGGCCTCCAACAATAAAGAACACGTATATAAGGGGATCTAGAATATTATAATAATGATTAAAAGAATAGAATATGAATTTAAATAGGCAATGCCTAATGAAATTGGCATGTGCACAATTACAACAGTTTATAAAATGGTGATACTTGAGGGATGATTCATAGACCACCTACCCTAAGCTCATATAATTCTCCCCATCCAGTATGAGCCTTTAGTTTTTCCTAGATTGGAAGATTATTAAATAACTGATCAAAACCCTAAAAATAGGGAAAATGAGCCTACATCTAAATAGTTTCTTTGATAGAAAGAAGAGAAAAAAACTGATTTAAAGAATTGAACAGCTTACTATGAGGAATTCAACGAGACCAAAAAAGCTTCCATCGGACACCAGATGAAGGAATGAGGTCAAAAATTATAGAAGAGGGAAGTTTGAGGTCTCCAATGGGTGAAAGGGGAGCCTCCTTTTCTAAAAATAGGATAAATAATGATATAGGTAAGGTTAAATTATAATTAAGGGTATTTTGATCATTTATCCTAAGAAAAACAGGGTCTCATGATTTTTATGCACTATTGGCCAAACCATGTGCCAACTGTGTGCATGGAACTGTCTCAAGGGATACCTATGTATGGTTAGGATAAAAGTTTAGATAAACCATTCACCAACCATGAAAAACACCTATGGTACATTTTTATGAGATACTTGCAAGGGCGTTCATCCCTAGTTACACGGTTTTGGCAACTCGTGTTCCTTGATTGGCCCTTTTTCTAGCCCGGCATGGTTAGAAGTAACCATGAAGCCTATCCCACATAGTTTCTACTAATCATGTGGCCCAATCATTTTCTACACTAGTTTGGAGTTCTAAGATCTGAAAAAGCCCTAGATACCCCTGAAACAACCATGATCTCATTAGACATCCATAAAAGGCCCAAAATAAATAATTAGAACAAATTTTAAAAGTATCGATACCTGATAGAAAAACATGGTTCTTATAGTCTTCCCCCTTAAAGGAACTCTTCCCCAAGTTCACCTTCAAAGAGAGGAAATTTTTTTCTAAGAAAAACTCCAGCCACTGGGCACATATGTTAGCATATCACTCCTAAGTCTTATCTTGTACATGGCCATGTATCCATTGCACCTACACTAAAGGCATAGAACAGCCTCAGAGATCCTTAGTTCTCTAGTCAATGATGTTTATAGGATACTCCTCAAAAGAAGAATCATAATACATTCAATTTCATTAGGATCAAAAGTATGATATGGGTTGATATGATACCAAACAATTTGTGAAATGTGGAAGATGTCATGCAAGGAACGGTGCCTCTAAGGTAGTAGCAACTGATAGGCTACCAATCTAACTCTCTCTATAATCTCAAACATCCCAACATAATTAGGTGACAGATTCCCTTTACTCTATATCCATCTATGCCCAATCCTGGCTGATACCCACATGAAAACACAATCCTTGACCCCAAACTTCAAATATCTTTAGTAGCGATCGACATAAGATTTTAGTCTAGACTGAGTAGTAGACATATGATTCCTAGTCAGATGAACCTACTCTGAAGTATCCTACACAATACAAAGAACTAGAATCTATACCTCTCCTACCTCTAACCAGTACAACGGTAAATGTAATAGCCTACCAGAAAAGGCCTCATAAGGATCCATCTGAATCATCACCTGAAAGCTATTATTATAGTATAACTAGAAAAGAGGGATATGATTCTCACAAGAACCACAAAAATCAAGGACACATGATTGGATCATGTCCTCTAACACCTCTATTTTCCATTATAATAGTTCATCGATCTTAGGGTGAAAGGATTTTCTCAATACCACCTATGTATCCATAGTTTTCTATAACCCCTTCTAAAACCATGATGTGAAATGAGAATCCCTATTTAAAATGATATTATGAGGGACCCCATGTAACTATATGATCTCACAAATATACAGTCTTCCCATCTCATCAACTAAGAAAGTCATCTGGATTGGAAGTAAGTGGGATACTTTCGTCATTTGATCCATGACTACCCAAACTACATCACTACCTCAAGGAGACCTTGTTAATATGATGAAAAAATCCATATAAACATCTTTCCATTTCCATTCTAGGACTAGTAATGGATGTATAAATCTTTCAGGTCATTGGTGTTCTACCTTCACTTGATGGTAGGTGGAATACCTTGTGATAAAACCTATTATATAGTGTGTCATCCTAGGCCACCAATATAGGTGTCACATATCTCGATATATCTTATAGATTCCTAGATGAACTTCCCACTGAGAATGGAACTATCACATCAGTTCCTCTCTCATATCTGTATGAACTCAGATACATCCATGTATATGTAGGTTTTCCTCTCCATCCACAAACCAATCTAGTGGTAGGTCATCTTCTAAAATTCTCTCTCTGAGAACCAACCCTTCAAAATCCTAAAACTACTTGCTCTTCACCTTATCAAGGAAGGAAGAGGTAACTATCAAGGTTGTGAGATAATAATATTTGTAAATACCATGAAACTTTAGATGCATCTCAAAAAAGAGGGTCATCCATTTTAATTCCTCACTGGATTCTCGCATGGCTTGTGCCTGAGTTTTCTGACTAAATGCATCCGCTACCTCATTGCCTTTTCAAGGCATATAGGCAAGCTCAAATATGAAGGTCTGAAGGTATTTAACCCATCTCCATTGTATTAGATTCAATCCATACTTTGTAAATATATATTTAAGGATCTTGTGGTATGTATACACCACAAATTTCTCACCCATCAGATAGTGTATCCATCAGCATAAGGAATGGACAACTGTTTCTAGCCCAAGGTGATGCATTGGGTAGTTTCTCTCATGAGGTCTCTACTATAGAGATCCATACACAATGATTATATCATCCATCATCATTACCTCACTGATTCTGATGCTTGATGCCTCACCAAACACTATATAGCCTCTACTAGGATCGAGCAGAATCAGAATTAGTGCCAAAACAAGCCTTCATTTTAGATACTGAAAGTCTTTTTCACATGCTTCTAACCACAGAAACTTAACAACCTTCATTTTAATACTAATAATATGTGAATAAAGGCATGATAAGTCATGTATGAAAAAACTATAATATTCATCCATCCCTAATAAACCTCTTATATCAAACACATTCTTGTGCTACTCCTAGGAAACCATATCACTCACCTTTTCTAGGTCAATAGATACTCCTGATTTTGAGATAATGTTACCCAAGAAGTGAACTTTTTATATCCATAAGTGGCTCTTATAAATCTTTACATAAATCTAATGATCTATAGGTGTATTCAAAATGATCTCAAGGTGTCTATCATGGTATCTACAAGAATGAGAATACACCAAGATGTCTTCCACAAAGACCATGACAAAAGAATATAGATAGGGGTAGAAATCCATATTAATCAAATCAATGAAAACAACAAGTTAATTTTTAAGACCTAACGGCATAAAAATATACTCATACATACCATACCTTCTATGGAAAGCTATATGAGGTATGTCTGAAGGCCTGACTCACACCTGATGATATCCGGATCTTAGGTCAATATTTGAGAATACCCTAGATCCTTAGATCTAGTAAAATATATCATCTATTCAAGGAAATGGATATTGTTTCTTAACTGTAAGTTATTTCAACCATAAGTAATCCATGCATAGCCTAAGGGTCTCATCTACCTTCTTAGAGAAAATCACGGGTGAACCCCAAGAAGATGTATTAGGAATAATAAAGCCTTTAGACTCTAAATATTTTAACTATCTATTAAGATCTTGTAGCTCAGTAAGTTCTATGCTATATGGATTAATAGACACTAGACCTTATCTTTAAATAATCTCAATCATAAACACTACCTCTATCTTAGGAGGTAATCCAAAAAAATCCCCAGGAAAGACATCCCTAAAATGACCTACAATTGGAGGAAAATATGTTACATGTATTCCCTTCTCCTCCATGAAAATACTAGCAATCCGGGTGGTCACTCCATCAAACCCATGATACTCTGGCCCATCTCTATCAGCCTATACATTCCACTCACCCTTGTATAGATAACTACATCCCTCTAGTGATGTAAACGACACCCTTTAGTAATAGTATTCCATAAAGGTGTGATATGGAACCAGAAAATAAATCCCAAGAATGAAATCAAATCCCATCATATATAGGAATAAAAGGTCCCATAAAAATGGATAACTACCTACCTCAAGGTGAAAGTACATGCATTGTCATATACCCTCTAATCATACTCCCAATGGTGTTTCCAAGGTTATCACACCACAACAATACTAAACTTCCATCCCAAATTACACAATCAATAAATAGATAAAGTATTACGAAGCCCCTATATCGAATAAGGTAGATAAAATAGTAGTGTCTTCTAGAATAGTACCTCATACTATGGATAGTCATACACTCTGATCCTCGGGTATCAGCTATAAACCATGCATCTATCTTGATCCATGCTTCTATGATATATATAGACTAGCCTAAGCAGTTCTTCTCTACAGGTGCTGATAATCAGAAGTTCGGATACCACAACCATGACCCCCTCCTCATACAGTCCTTCCAGTGCTACTATAACTCCCTACCTAATGTGTCATAAAAGATCCTACCCCTAATGGTGGAGATTTTACAGAACCTATTCCACTGGAATCAGATGGAAAGGATTGAAAAAATCTCTAAAGATGTCCCATGTGTCCATAAACATGGTACTCCATCAGGCCTCTATCACATTGAGGCTTTATATTCTTTTATTGTACACAATGATGGCATATAATGGAGCTTCCAATAAAGATTCTCTAACTTACACTAATCTAACAGGAAACCTCAATGGAACACTTCCTATTATTGGAAGAACTACTTCCCTACCTCATCATTAAATTTTTGTTCCTAAGACTATTTCCTTCCCTCATTTTTCTCTCAGTGATAATATCCATATTGAAAATCTCAGAAAAAGTAGGTAGGCTAAATACATTCACTTGAGTGCATATGGCATACCTAATCCCATCCTCGAAGTGTCTAGCATGTGATATCTCATCACCAGCTTGAAGTAGTGAAAATCATTGAAAATTGGTAAAATTTTCTGAATAATACATTACTGATATAGAACCTTGATCCAAGTGAAAGAAAACTCTAGATCTGTTATCTCTCAGTGTGTGAGGAAAGATTTGATCACAGAAGGTGGTCTGTAAGTCTTCCCAGACCATTCCCAGATGTTACCCAACTTGGATAATCACATCCCACCAATTCTTGGGTGAATCACATAGCATGTAGGTGGAAATATTGACCCTCCTATCTAGAGGCGTCTCTATATGCTTAAAGATAGATTGAGTGGCCTCCAACCAAGACTCAGCAACCTGTGAACCTTTATCCCCTAAAAAGATATGAGGATACTACTGTTGGAAAGGGAGAGTTAGATCAGAAAAATTAGGTGCAAGTTGTGGAGCACCCTTCATGGAGTATATCATATGTAGAAAATTATCTTGAATCTAGGAATCAGTGACCATATAATTTAGAATATTCAGTTCTTCAAATCAAACTCTTTGCAATAAGACTGGTGGCTCGGGGCCCTCTATCTATGGAGCATGGTCATATCCACCCTCATGGTGCATGATACAAGGATTTTATGGTGGAATAGATCTAAAAAATTCAAGCACACACCTCAAAATAATATTTTAAAATAGATATAATCACTATTGGAAACAAATCATAAGAATAAGGTATCACTACCCAAGGTACTCCCCCCCAACTACCTGCTTATGAGGAAAAGGTATTAGTCAGTGTTCAAGTTTAATTTACAGGGGTTCTAGTAGGTGAAGGTTCAAATATACATTGTCTATTAATATAATAGAAACAATTTTATTTTAATTTATGTTTCAATTTTTTAGTTTTCATTTTATTATGTAGATATATCTAGGTTTGATTCAGAATGGTATACATTCCGAATGAATAAGGTCCCATGCACCATATCACTGAAATTGACACCCAATAAATCTTTATTAAACCTATCTACATTTGGTCTCAGAATGTAATGGGTAATACATGATGTATTGAATTTTTAAATAACACATTCCACTCCATGAGGTCCCATGCACCTCATGAATTGAAACTGTAAATCACTCAATCGCAGTCAAAGAGCAGCTCATGTAATCAGATGTACATAGCTAGCATTGGTAGAAACCATCTATTTAAGATGCCATCATCAACCTATATAGGAAAATACTATTTAGATTGATGCTAAAAATTCAAATAAATAATCCCCTACCCTGTAATAAAATGTTAACAACACTGATATATATAACAATCAGGGCTCACTCAACAATCACAAGAAATATAGGCAAATGAAAGTAGTGAAATATAGCTATATGGAATTAGAAATTCATGACATGGGAATTCTAGTTTCCTATGATGATTCATGATTGATGTTTACTTACCCTCACATAATTGATATAAGGATAAATGAAATCATCATTCATAATAATAATAATAACCATCACATACCATGTGTGTCATGCAATGGTGAAAGTATGTCAACTATAATAAGCAGAATACAGAAAAACAATTATTATTTTAGGAAACTTGGCATTTACCCCAAATGTAGGTTAACTATGCCCAATCAAGGCTTATAAACAAGTTCCAAATCATTCCTAATCTCCTATATATTATATCCAAATAGTAAATAAATAAAGTAATGGATCATATACCACTTTGTGATGTCCCGAATTGGGTTCCACTCAAAGTTTCCCTGAAGCCAGTTGGACACATGGCCTCAAGAACACCTACCTATACACCAAAATCTTCCAAATATAAGTGAAAGACTTGGGTGTGTCTATGGGGAGACTATTCCCTCATATCCAAAGTGGATAATAGAATATAATAACTAGAATAGATAAGTATTGGAAGTATATGATTAAGTAATAACTCAGTAGAAGTGGATACTATAACAACTAGACCAGTAACCTGTCGTAGCGGAAGTAGTAAAACAATGAATGAAAAATAAAGAAATAGTTAATACTACTCAAACATTGTAAACTAAATCATATATAAAATTTGATTATAATTTATTTCATGTCTCTATAAAACTGTAAAAAAATGTATACATGGTAGTAGGAAATATATACTATAAAAAATAATCTAAAAGAATCTAAAAACTATCCAAGCAACCTGAGCTCCTTCCCGGTAATCTACTACCAAGATCCATCTTAAGAAAGCAATAAATTAAAGTTTACAAAGTGGGATTCTTCCCCTTATCAACACATGTATACATATAGTCTGCCTGGGTACCATCGACGGCCCAAATAGGGTGTGAGATAAATCTCAGTAGGCCACCACCACCAGAGTCTATACCATCTAGTCTGTGAATATAAATGGAATAGTGTGCTGGAATATATGTGGAATTAAAGATAGTACATAAATATAAATACCTTTATACCTTATTTATCCTTATCAAGTGTCTGAACATATAATAATTTCATTAATTAATTCATTTGAGTTCAGTTTATATAAATAGGTCACATGAGGTAAACCAACACTTACAAGGTAACATGATACTAATAATAATAAAGGATCCAAGGTGTAACAAGGCGTCATGTAATTATGATAATAATGAATAGTATCCAAGGTAATAACAAAGTAATCCTATGATGATAATAGTAAAGAGTATCTAAGGTGATAACCAAGGCATACTTGACCTCAGGGGTTGATCCAACTCGGTAATAACATGCAGTCTGGCTATAAGGGGTCTGAGTGTAATCCAAGGTGAAATATCCCAAGGAATTACACTATAATAGAATCTAATAGATTCCAAATATATCATCCAAGGTAAAAGGGGCTAAGTAGGACTGGGCTCAATGGGTTTTATCCATGGATCTACATGTCTGAAGACATCACGCCAGATCTAAAGAGTGTATACAAGGAATCCTAATATACCGAAGATAGTGAAGGGATCCAACAATGACATATCAGGAATACTCTAGTATACAATGACCATGTTACAAGGTGGGTATCTTCCTTGGAAATTGGATCCTTGAATCATAATTTCATCCTCTAAGTATTTAAGGTATTCCCTTGGGAATTTGAGGAATATATCAAATCTAACCACTCCTATAAAGATAAAAAGGTTCATATGAAATAGTAACCTTATAATTAATTCATTATTTGATTAATTCCATGTAGTACTCATGCCTTTTAATAAGCCAATAGGTTCATTACATACCTTCCATACTAAGTGACAAGGATAAGAAGGACATGAAACCATTTAATACTTTAATTACTCAATTATTAATTAGGTTCACTCCACTGCCTTCAATTAAGCATGGAAAGCTGTTCTATAGACATGAAACCAATTCATTCAATTATATTCAAATAGGACAAGTGATATATATATATATATATATATATATATATCTATATATATATATTATAATTTCCATTTACAATTTATATTCATTTATTACATTAAATCGCATAACTTAGAAGTGTCAAGTGATACTATAACATAATAACCATTAACAATTCATTCATTTAATTATACACTCACCTTTATTAAGTCCAAGTCAATGTGTACCAAAATGGTGTTGTATATGGTCAAAATAAACCACTGGAGACATACCGTAAGGGAAAAAAACCTACTTTGGGTGGTCGTCATTGAGTTCATAACCTCCAACGATGAAGAAAACGTATAGAAGGGGATCTAAAATCGAAGCATGATGATTATAATCGTGGAATATGAATTTAAATTGGAAATGTCTGATGAAATCGACATGAACACAACATAATCAGTTTATAAAATGGAGATACTTGAGGGATGATTTATAGTCCACATAATTTAATCTTGTACAGCTCTCCTCATCCAGTATCAGACTTTAGTTTAGCCTGGATCAGAAGAAAACTAAAGAACAGACCAATGCCATGAAAATAGGGCATATGATACTTTATATAAATATCATCATTGATATAAATAAGAATGATAAATTGATATAAAGGATTTAAGATCTTACCTAGAAGAATCCAATGAGACCAACAGAGCTTCAGTTGGACACTAGATGAAGGAACGGGATAAAAAAACTATGGAAGAGGGGAATTTGAGAGCTTCAATGGGTGAAAGGGGAGACTCATTCTCTAGAAATAGTATAAATAAGGATAGGGGTAAGGATAAATTATAATTAAGGGAATTTTTATCATTTCAAACAAGAAAAATAGGGTCACATGGTTTGGACACATGATTGGACAAATTGTGTGCCAACTGTGTGCATGACACTATCTCAAGGGGGACCCCTACTTTGTTAGGAAACATGGTTAGATAAACCATTCACCAACCATTCAAAACACCTCTTCTACATTTTTTTGAGATGCTCACATAGGCATGTGACCCTAGGAACACATTTTGGGAAACTCATGTTCCCTACTTTGTCCTCTATCCAGCCCTTTATGGTTAGAAGTAACCATGCGACCTATCACACACAGTTTCTACTAACTATTTGGACCGGTCCTTTTCTCCACTATTAGGGGTTATGATCTCCAAAAAACCCCTAGAAACCTCTGAAACAACTTTGGTCTCATTAGGAATCCATAAAAGTTCTAAAACAAATAATAAGACCAAAGTATAAAAGGATCCATACTTGATATAAAAATAGGGTTCTTATACTAACCAATATAAATTTCTAAGTGAAATATAGGTACTTGTGAAAAGAACATTTAAATGAATGGAAAATCTAAGTTATATAGTCCCAAAAACCTTTTAAAACACCTCAGGAAACCAAGGTAATAAATTTTATTATAGGATACTCATGTATATAAAATTTTATCTTTTCATCATAATGTTATCATAAATTACTAATGAGTTATAGATACATCATGGGGACATGGATTGTTATATCATGTTATCTCATCTCTGATTAGTCTTTAAGGAGAAAGTGAAGAATGATATGAATAAGTGATGATTACACTGAAAATGTAAAAATTGAAATATGGAACACTTTATTTAAATACATTCCATTCTTAAATATTTATCACTAACTTTCTCTGGTTTTGTTTAAGATCAAAAAACAAATAGTATGGAGAAAACACTTCATTAATTTTTTGGTAAGGTTTAACATGTTAATATGAACTTGAAGAAAGATTAATCTTTATTTATTATGGTGAACAAGTTGGAAGACAATGAAAAAAAGGTCAATGGAAAGTATGATGTCGGAGGAAATTTCCTAATTTCTATCAAAGAAAAGAGAGAAGTCATTGAACTAAAGGTTATTTACGTCACATGTCATGAAATAATTCCATAGAAGAATAAATTAAGTGAATTAATGTATAATAAAGCATATGATTCCACTTTTTATACATTCATCATTGTATGTTATAATTCTATTATACTACTTGGGTATTGAATACAATATTTCCATAACATATGTGTATTTAAAAACATTAACCGAATATGAAAATAAACATTTTAATAAGTAAGGTGAATTCTACAAGAGGATGAAAAAGGGTGATTCCAAAGTAAGCGGTTATAAGTACACAACTTATAATTAACAAGTTTAATAATTCTAGTTGGAATTTTATTGAGTATAACCAAAAAAAGTATCTCATGTTTCCATTGTACATAAGGATAAATTATTCTATTTTGTAATGAATGTTTTTATGGTGTCTAATACCCAACTAAGAGTTCAATATTGCTTCAATCATGAGAAATATCTAATGAATATAAAAATGTATTACTCAATTATACTAAGTTTTCTTAAGATAATACTTTGTCTAGTAAAACTAATTTTTTTCGTGGATATACCCAGTATTGTTTTTAGACTATTTGAATTAAAATAAATTATGTATTATAGACATAATTACTTATTTAGTTTTGGACAATAAAACCTTTAGAAATAAAGTTATTAAACAAAGTATTTGAAATTTGTTCAGAAAGAGAGAATTAACTATAACAAGGTTAATCAAGTGGTAAATATACTTCATAAAATTATTTTTAAGTGTTTTAAGGAATGTAAAAGTGGAGTAATAAATATGAATGGTGAGAAGATATGAGTTTCTTCATGCCTATGTACTAAATAATATCATGACCAAGCATAAATCTATTATGAAATTTATATTCGATTTATTCCTAAACTCACATTTCCTTATACACATCAACTTTATGGTGGAAGTTAGGGAATAAATGATGATTCTTACACGAAAGAATTTATCAATAAAAATTTAGCATGGATTAATTCCTAAACAAACATTTATTTATACACATTAGATTCATGATGTAAGTAAAAGGATAATTAATGTCAAAATTCATATCCATTGTAGATAATTCCATTATTTTGATACAAGATTCAAAAATAGAAGCATTATACCATAACCATATGACAACAATAATTATAAATGGATATCATATGAGTTATAGTTTGATAAAAATACTTCATGTGATAATGACATGTGTTTATTTGAAAAAAATTTATTAATGATATAAATAAACTTGAATCAAGTAGAACATAGTGTGAATCTAATGTAATTATACTAATTTTTTATAAGGAAATTATAGAAATCCCTAAGATTAAAAATTGATAGTCAAGTGATAGACTATTTTTCTATAACAGGTTGTACATATCTATTTGAGATATTGGGAGAAATAATGACTTGGATTTAGTTAATGTCGTAGATACACAATTAATTTTAATAAGAAAAAGTTCCATAAGATATTGTGGAAAATGAATGTTCCGGAGATAGATACTGTATAGGAAGGATAAAACAATGGTAGTGGTTTTACATTCACTACAACCCATGATATATTATTCATTGAGAATAATTAATCCTACAAGTACATAGTATATGGAAATCAGATAAGATTTAAAATTTTGATTGAAATAAAATAATTAATTCTATGTATCAAAATATAGGTTCTTAGTATTTTTGAATGGTTCAAATCTTGATACTATGATGATATTAAAGAGAAACATTACATGGTTTGTATAAGAGAGTCACTAATAAGGTTTGATTGGTTATACCAAATCATCATGATTAAACCCATTAGAATTACACTTATCATAGCTATCTTATATGATCATTAAATTGGGAATTGGATGTCAAGACCACCTTTCTTAGAAAGCATCTATACAATACAACCAAAAATATTTAGTGACACCATAGAATTATAATAAGGGGAGTAAGTTACCGAAATCCATTTTTTGATTAATGTAAGAAACAATATCATAGAATATAAATTTGGAATGAATTTTTTTCAATATTTCTAAAAGAGGTTAGTGAGATCATCACAGTTTCCAAGTAAAATACATTTAATAAAATATGGAAAATATCCATTGGTATTATAGTTATTTAAGACTAGAATGAAAGTAACTCTCAAAAGATTAACTTAATGTAACAACCTTTGTTATAGGTAATGATATCTACTAAGGTAGATCTAATGGGTTACTTAGACCAAGTGAAAGTATATAAACTGACATATAATTGAAAAATACAAGTTTGAATAATTCAAGTGATAATTGTTACCAATCTCACATGGAATTAATCTCTCCAAGAATACATGTATGAGAAATAGGGGGATTAATGTGGTGATTAAAAATTCCATAAGCACCGAAAATGTATCTATCACATATTCCATGTTATGTCCTGAATATGATATTACCAACATATACCATATGGTAGGAAAATATCAGTATCATCCAAGATAACTCCATGGGAAGCAGTCAGAACTATCCACTTGTACTTGATAGGGTATAAGAGATATGTTCCTAATACTTGGATAGTAAAGGACACTAGTTATAAGGGGACGCAATCTAGTATTCATTTAGATCAATATGATATAATATCATAATCTAGATAAGGTAATGGGAAAGAGAATCTCATTGAATCCAATAATATCCATATTTACAAATAATTATTTAATTACATATTCTGATGTAGCTAAAAAATTGGTTTAAAATACATAATGATTTGTTCTAGCTCTTAGAATCCTTCTTAGTAAGTAAAGTTTTATCATAATAAAAATTAGGATAATTCTACTACCAATACTTTCAAATATGTCAAGTTTTTTACAGTGTTCAAAAGGAATATACTCTGGGATATCATCTCTAGATTATTCTTACTCAAGAAGGTGAAGTCGCACATGGTAGAATTGTCATATAGCAGAGACACGGAAGGCCCAACGAATAAATCCAAAAATTAGTATAAGTATGATCTTATAATGTGAGTTCTAATAAGGATTGTTATAAATTTGAATCTAGTTCAAGTGGGGGTGTTGTAATGTTGGGTTCCTTAGACCCAACTTGAATAACACATTTTGGTTACCATATCATTTATACAGTGAGTTATACCTGATGTACTCTTACCATAATAGTATTGATAATTCTACATAAACTTTTTACATGGTAATTTCCCTAGATAATTTATTTTATCAAAATGTTATATAATTTCCCAGAATATAATGAGAACCTTTATATACTATGAAATTAATCTTAAACATTTTTTTATGGTCAAGATATATCATACCTACTGGACACGGATAATTTTTTACCATTAGGTGAAGGGAATCATAAGCATTTATACTTATTATTATGAAGTTCACACTTATATATCTCAAGTAGATTAGATCATGAGGACTGAACTTCCAATAGGAACAACACATGTATCATGTGTCATTGGTAGTCCCTATCTATGAACATGTGCAATGGTCTCCTGAATTGAGATTATTATTAGTGTATACTATTGGAATACTTACTTTGATGCAAGAAAAAAACTATAAAATTTGTTTCTTATTGAGTTGTCTTTCATTGGGTCACTACTAGAGAGGGTGTCTATACCCATGCCCCTATACCAATAGTTTTCAAAAACCACTAGTATAGGGGTTCATATCTCAATGGTTCATCAAAACCGTTGGGATAGACTATTTATATGAAGGAAATACCAATTGTTTTAAAAAAACATTGGGATAGATACCTCTATACCAATGGTTTTAAAAAAACCATTGGTATAGATTTTCCCTAAATACCAGCATGGGAATCACCTCCTCATTTCTAAAATCAATCCACATTTTTTCCTATGAGTGGTTCCGTCTTCTTACCCAGGCATGGAGATTAAGCCTCAGTTTAACTTTTCATTTGGTTTCTTCAAAATTAGATTAGTGGGTTCTAAATGGGTCATATCTTCTACCTAGAATCACTTTTCTTTTTTATCTACATAAAAAATAACCTATGGCATTCGGTTTTATTCCCTACCTACAACAATCTCTTATCTCTTAAGGTTTTCATTCGATTCTTCTTGGATATCAAATTGGTAAGTTCCAAATAATTCATCTCTTCTATAAACCACCATGTTCATTTATTTTCTAAGTATTAAAGAATAAATAATATTTTTTTAGATTCCAAATTCATTGAATGTATTTTAGTTTTAATTATATTTTTTATTGAATTTCATGATAAATCTGATTGTGAGTGATGTATTTTTTTTAATTCAGTTACTCGCTACTTATATATAAATCTAATATGAACCTATTATTTTGTGTGATGCATATGTATGTGGTAACTCTATAATTATTTATTGCAGTACTTTTTTTATTAAAAAAATATTATAGGGTTATGAAATTATTAATTTCTTTTTTTTATTTTAAATTTTTAAATTATTCATTTCATGTCTCAAAAAATACCATACACCCAATTCTATGTGTTAAATCCTGGATAACTTGAATTGTATCCCTTATAGACAAATTTTATTTGAATTAATCACTTATTAAATATGAAAATAGCCCCTAACACTCTATGAAGCTCAAATAATTATGATATTTTGTTATGAATATTTGATTAAATTATCTTATAGATGATTTTTTCATCACTCTTCATCACGTATTTTACAAGAACTAGAGAAATGGATCTCTTATTAAAGCCTCCCATTATTCTATGATTGAATTTTAATTAGAATAACTGGTATTAAAACTAACTACCTATATTAATATAAGTAAAAATAATTTACAAAATAAAATGTCAAAATCATATTATTTAATATAGTACTTACATACTATCTAAACTACACACTTTAGAAATGGCTTGGTTATCCTATAATAAAAATTTATTTCTGAAAAAACATTTCAAGCAACCCAATTCAAATCCATCCCCCTTAAAATTATTTTATTAATTTCAATCATGTTATCATTACTTCATTCACTTACTCATAATTTTATATCATGCCCTCATTGTTTTCACTTTCTCATTTCTTCTCACACTTTTCATCACACACTTTTAATTTAGTTTTTTTCACTATTTTATACTTTTTCAACTATTTCATCACCTCCATCGTACTTCCATTCATCATCACACTCACTTAAAAAGTGAATTAAATAAGAGGAAAAATAAAAACGGTAATTATAAACAAAATTTTGTGCATTATTATGTATGGTTATTATAGATTGATATTATGGGATTTAATATCATGGTTTTATATTTATAGTATTTTTAATATATATTATTTTGTTGTATTTTTATATTATGATTCTCATATAGACTGTTGTGTCAGTTATGGTTTCATAAAAATTGAACAATTATCATTTCCTTAAATATATTTTTTATTTAAATTAAATATTATTTCATTTATTTTATGACATTTATAACATTTTTTTATAGAATTCATAGAAGTTTGATGTATGATACTGATCAAATATCAAGAATGTTTTTAAACAAGTTGTAGAACCTTTTATATTTTGAATTTAACAATGCTTTAGATAGTGTTCATATACACTTCCCATGTTATAATTATATTGGATGACTTTGGTTAAGTCATGAAGAAGTTAACTACCATATAATTAAATATATGTTTCAAACAAATTATTATGTGTGGTATCACAATGGGGAGAAAATTAAATGTCAAAATTTCCATGATCCGAATGATATGGATGGATTAGAGAATTTATTAGATGACTGGTTTCCATTTATTCTTCATCATGAGAAAGAAAGTATGTCAACCCAGGAATAATTCGATATAATCACACATTATGCATGTAATTAAAATGATGATGTTGACAGGGTGAAAAAAAATGAATGATGCTACCATGACTCTAGTATATCAGCAATGTGGTAAAATGAAAAGGTTGGAATTTTTAATCCTACTATTTCATGGAAAAACCTTGTATGGGGTTTCTAGTACATCCATTGATTATATTATTACCTTTTTATGGAATTACTTCAAGACAATGTAGAAATTCCCTTAAACCATTTTATGGAATGGAAGTTAGATGAAGAACTTGGATTTTATAGAAACAAAATTCATGATTTCTTGAATTATTACAGCTTATTCTGGAAGGAAACTATTGAGTGAAATGATTGTATAAAATGTGGAACATCTTGTTGGAAGATAAATACTAATGGAACACAAAACCATGTGCCAAAAAAATTAATGTGGCACTTTCCATTGATTCCCAGACTCCAAAATATTTTCATGTATGATGAAATTTCAATTAAAATGTGATGGAATGACACTATGATAATGAAGGATAATGATGATCTTGTTTATCCTATAGATGGATTTGGATGGTGTACATTTGATGTTCGATGTCTTTATTTTTGAAGATGATGTGATTAATGTGAGGTTGGGTCTATCATGTGATGGTTTTAATCCATTTGGGAAGATACTTACTACGCACAACACATGGTTAGTTTTCAAACACATTTATAACCTTCCTATATAGATGTGTATGAAAAAACCTTTCACTTTCATGAGTATACTCATATATGGACCACATGATCCAATAAATGATATAGACGTATACATGAAACCATTAATAAAAGAGTTGAAATATATTTGGAATGTGGGTGTGTGCACATATGATGCATGTTCAAAAGACATATTTCATATGCGTGGTAAGATTATGTGGAAGATAAATGATTTTCCTGCTTATGGAATGAAGTAAGATGGAGCATGAAGGGAAAACTAACATGTACTATTTTTATGAAGAACACATGACCTAGAATACTTAAATATAACTTGCATTTTTAGTTTTATGAGACATTGATGATTCTTGAAAATGGATCATCTATATAGGAATAATTGTTTAAGGTTTGAAAATATCACAAAGAGCAATAATTCGCCTCAGTGTATGTCTAGAAATTATGTTCTTAATGAATTAAAAGATTTCATTTTTTTCATTCGGGAAGGGTTAAATGAAATCTTGAAATAGGAATAATGTTTCCACTAAAACCAATTACAATTGGAAGAATAAAAGTATCTTATTTGAGTTACCTTATTGGTTAACCAATTTTTTACATCATTTATTATACGTAATACACATTGAAAAAATATATATGTGAAATTTTTCTTTAAATTATTATAAATTTCAAGGGGAAGAAAAAAGATGATTTGTGATCTCAACGTGACTTGGTGGATTGGGGTATCAGACCATAATTTCACCCTATGTGTATGGGTGAAAATAAATGGAAAGTTCAATGTGGTTCATATGTGATGACACCTGTAGAAAAAAATAAATTTCTAGAAGTAGTAGATACTATTAAATTTACTTATTTCTATTCAAGTAACATATCAAAATGGGTCAACAGAAGAGAGTTGAGGTTGAAATCTTTGAAGACTCGTGATTATCACATCCTTCTGCATGAGTTGATTCCAATAGAAATCTATAATATATTATCCAATAATGTAAGGGTGTAACTTTTTTAGTTATAAAATTTTTATAGATATCATCATGTTAAGAAGTTTTCCAAGTCATTCTTATAAAAAATTGTTGGAAGATGTACCATTAATTTTATGTGAGTTAGAGAAAATATTTCCTCTGTCATTTTTCACATGAATGTTACATATAATTTACCATATTACAACCAAAATACCTCTTAGACGTCCTATTTATTTTCATTATATGTATCCAATATAAACAAATAGGTACAAATTAAAGTCTTATGTCTGGAATATAAATTATCTTAAAGGTTCTATCGTGAAGGTTTAATTGGATCAAGAATTTATGGAATTTTGTTCAATTTATTTTTCTAATGTGACTATGAGATATAATAGACCAATGAGAAATGAATAATAGTGGCCTGAGAAAATTTAACCCAATTTTACATCACTTCCCAAAAAATAGGGAATTCACGGATCCTATACATTGACCAAATTAAGCCTCGAAGAGTGGTAGATGGCACATCGCGTGGTTTTGTTTAACTTTGGTTTTTTTAATGATTAAATCAATTAAGTAAATTTAACATGTATATATTTTCTCATCTCATGTAATTATACATATCTTTTAAAATATTTCTATTTTTTATAAGGAACATAAACAAATGATGAATATAAATCAGCATTCTTTATCATTGAGAAGGAGAGATACTTTTCATAGCAAAGAGTTTTCTACTTGGTTGAAATTGAAGGTAGATGTATTACTGTAATAAATTAATAAAATTAATATTTAGTTAATTTAAATATTCATTTATATTTTAGGTATTGATTTTGCGTGTTGAATTTGTCTCTAAGGAAATAAGATCTTTTTCTTTTGGTCCTAATTTTATGGTCTGTGGTTGCAAATAAATTATGATCAATGGGAACATATTTATTATCACTGAATAAGTAATGAACATGAGAACACAACATGATAGTGTTATGGTAATTTCCACAATAAAATATTATGCTAGTGCATCATATATTAGACCTCAATTTGAAAATGTACCTTATTATGGATTTTTTGATAAAATACTAATATTGGATTATTACTCTCATGGTCAAGACACTATGATGAAATGAAAGTGGTTTGATTATATTATGAGAAATATCACATTTAGTGATGATTATGAATTTTGAGTTATTTACATGAATCACACTCTTGCTAATGATGATCCAAATATATTGGAATCAATGGAGAAAAAAGTGTTTTCATGTGAAAGATCATATGTGACCTGAATTTGGTAACATTATTGATGTAATCCCAATACATATTTTTGATAATGGTGATGGTGAAACTGACACCATCACTACTCCCATTGTCCCCAATAAATTTATTACTTATGATGTCTATAATAGTTCAATTATCAGATTTGATAGTGAACCTGAAGTTTTATTGGTAAATATATAGAATCATCCATATGTGTTCTCAATTATTTTGGATTATCTCGACTTATATTTTTAAGGTTGGTAATATTCAAATTTCTTTACTACTGATTATAAATATTTTTTATCCAACTTTTCCTTCATGTTCATTTTCAATATATACTAGTTTTGGTTTATTTTGAGTTTCATTTTCTAATATTTAATTGAATTGTATTATAACCTAACAAACCAAACAAAATTGAAACAATTAAATTGAAACAAAAAACAATATGAATTAAATTGAAACATGTTAAACTAATTAAAATGAAAATAAAAACCAATAAAAATAATGACCTTACCAAAAAAAATAAAAAAATGACCTAACCCAAAATAGAAACCAAATGACCTAACCCAAAAAATTGGACAAATGACCTAATAAATTGAACCAAATGAACCAAATTACCTAATAAAAATTTAATTGGATCGAATTGAAAATAAAAGTAAACTATATCATACCCATTCTAATCATGATAATTTGAACATATTGATTTTTCTATTACATGTCTTTTATGTTTTGATATTCTTCCCACTAAATATAAAATTATTTTTTACATCAATATGTATCATTTATTTGGTTTAAAAATTGTTATTCATTAGTTAATTAATGTCCCATATTATTTCTTGTTTGGCTTAAAAATTAGTTATGATTTATAATTAATTCTATATTTGTTTTTAAATGCAGGAAATGAAAAGCATTAAAGAGATATGAAGGAAAGGGATAATAGAAAATAATCTCCAAATGAGAGAGATGTGTGTCCCTCATTTGGTGATTGTTGTGAGTATGTTATTTCAAATATATATATATAAATAACATATAATATCATTTTGTTAATTTTTTTAACTTTTTAATTAGGATCCACCACCCAGGAGATAGTTATTCTCTAATGATCCTAGTGGTACCAGTACTCATCCAGACGATACAAGGGGGTGGCACTAGAGATACGCGCACCATTCGTTATACACGATCAAACCTTGTTCCTCCCTCTCACATACCATATAACACAGCATCTTATCCCACATTTTCTATAGAGGAAACTGAGATATTTATGCCACCTATGTTTTCACCACTATTTTCATCTAATCCTCCTCACCTACCTTTCCCTTATCCAATGATATCTCCCACTCCCCATCCATATTATACATTTCCACATATGTCTATTATATCTTATTTTCCTTCTACTTCCTTCTCAAAGATATTATACATTCATGATATTTTGAATTCTACTTTGATGCATTCTGAGCCTCTTGAGAAAACATTGTGTCCCACTCTTTTTGTACAGGATGATGTTCCTTCAGAGCCTAGGGATCCAAAAGTACCCACTGATCAAACCGCCTCGATTATATTTATAGAACCCTAGTAAAAAACATTGACCATAATTTATTTCCATTATAAGAAGTATTGATATAAATTTTTTTTCAAAGATGGGTATTCCACTAGGAGGCGTGGGTGTACACGCATGCATACGGTGTTGAACCACCACACACAGTTGATGGTTGAGTACAACAAGGAAAATAAAATAATTGAAAAAACACAGTGAGAATGTAGGATTTTTATGGTGACACTTTACAAATACTCTGAAATCATTCCCATTAGAACAATCTCCTAGAGACACCTTCCAAATGAAGTAAATGATAATGATTGGGTGAAAATACGGGTAAAAAAATTCATTTGATTTAATGTTATATTATTATTGTATTATATGAATTAATATTTTGGTTAAATCTTCATTATAATTTTCCCTATGGTGAGGCTATGAGGACAGCATGGCTCATGGAATTAGGTGAGCTATAGAGATCATATACACATGAGTTGTATAGTATATATCATGCTAGAGTTGGTATGGATTTATAATCCAAACCTATCATGAATCAGTGTCCAGTAGCATGTTATTGGTAAATGGTTTATTATTGTAATAGTACCAAGTCCAAAGTATTAATCAAATTTGAGGTTTTTGAATTAAAACTACATGATTTCATTAATAATTAGTTTTGTTATATTGAAAATTCTTTTTTAGGAAGCATTAGGAAGAAATTAAAAAAATGATTCTACAAAATACCTCCATACATTGAGGTGGACTATGATGTCAGACCATGAGAGGAAGAAGGTAAGATAATTATTTATATTCTTTCTTTTTAAATAAATTATAGAAACAAAATTTATTCAGATTTAAATTTTATAGATTCATTAGAATTTTTTCAAAACAACTATATTTAATAATTAGATAGTTTGGGATACGTTAAAGATATATTTATTATAGGGAAATGTAAAATGGTGTTTAATATAAATATTTTCCTATGGAATCCTATATAACTTCTCAATAATGTGTGAATGTTAGATGTGTTAGTTAGGATACTATAAGAAAATAGATTGGGGTGCATCTTATGATTTCCATTTTTTTCCTTTAGGACTTTCACTTTATTTTGTATCCTCCATATTTTATTTCATTTATAATTAAGCTATATAAATGGTCATGCATTCTTTAGTTTATTATTGAAAGTATTTAGTGTGTACTGAAAGTTCAAGATTAGTATTGTTAAGTTTGTGATCATGTCATGAAATTTCTTATTTATATGATTTTATAATATTGGTTATGGGTGATTTTACCACAATTTTTTCCACCAAAACACCTATCAATCAATGATTATAGCTATAAATTTATATCTATAACTTTTTATGACTTCAAATCACTACAATGAAAAACCTTAAAAATTCAAATCATATTTAAATATTTTCTTATAAAATAAAACTTTTTTTTATCTTCATCCATTACATAAAATACTTAAAAAACCGATAGAATTTTTTCCTAAACTATATAGTATAAATATTTTCATATTACACTTATGTATCATGAAAAATAGTCTTATGTAGAATTTGTATAAAAACTTCACTGTTTTACAAAAAATGAAATTTCATTTGATTATTATGTATCAACATAAACCATTAAAATTAAACTCATAACATCTTTATACCTCATTAAACATATCCAATTTAATTTTATGTATCAAATATAAATTATTATAGTAAATTAAAATAATTTCAAAACCATTGCATCATCAGTTGAAACAATCCCTCCATTTGAATCTCTAATCAATATCTAATATAATTATTCAATTAAATAATCTATAAGATATATATTTTAGACCTATTATTTCCCATTATATCTAGAATCTAATTCATACAAGTTTTTTTTCTCTCCTATTTTCAAAGTATTACAAAAAATAATAGAAAATTCATACTAATATAAACTTTTCCAACTCCTCAAAAGCATCACCTTTCTCTAAAAAATAAAAAGGTGAAGACAGGTCTATGAAATAATAGAAACAATATTATACATACATATTAGAATAAATTACTCTATAAATAATTTTATAGGGGTTATTTATACTCCTAATATTCCATATCAAAATAATAAAAAGACCTTTGACCCCAATTTTTCAAAACAAATAGAATATATATTACCCTATTTAGATTTAGCCACTTTCATGGACTTTATCTACTTATTTCGATTTTTTGAGAGTGATAGTGAACAAAATATTCTTTAACTAAGATAATTAAAACTAAAACATAAAAAAATAGGACTTGACCAAGAAAAAATTTAGACATAAATCAAATTAACCATAAACAATTGAACATGGAATACACTAAATCAATATGTGTGAAATTGAGCCCTTCCCAAACCTAATAATAAAATCCAAACTAATTTGAAGCGAATTGATGATAAAAAAATAAAAAATATAAAAAATAACTCAAACCTAACATAAAAAACCAACCCTTATTTAATGAAAATGAAAACAACCATATTTAACTAAATGAAAATAAACCAAACTAAATCCAAAAAAACTAAATCAAACAGATGTAAAAATCTATGAACTAGACCTGATTGAATGTAACCAAATTTAATTACAATGAAATATAAAAAAATAAACTAAAATAAAAAGAACCAATTTAAACCAAACAAAACATAAAATGACCAGTAAAAAGAGAATCAAATAGAAACCAACCAATATAAAATAAGTTGAAATAATTTGACCTGAAACAAACCAAAAAAATCCAAAAAATCCAAAAACTAGAATATAATTTAATTATATTGAATCAAACTAAATAGACACAAAAAATCCAATCCAAATTTTACCAAAAAAATAGAATCCATCAATAAAGAACTAAATTTAATTAAACATAACAAAAAATTTCAAAGTTATACAAAGAAAATAAAACATAACTATCATAAATTTAATCAAGAAAAATTGAATATACATGACTTAACTATCCCTAAATAAATAAGAACTGAATGAATATGAAACTATAGAAACCAGTATGAGGGCTCAAAACTAAATCAATGCATCACTAACCAAATTATACAAAACATAACTAAATCAATAATGAATAAAAATTTAATAATACCAAACTGAAATGACTGGAATCTTATATAACCCCAAACACTTCATGGTATGTTTCTCTTAAATACATTCTAATTATAGCCTATATTTCATGAATCACTGAGCCTATATGGAACAAAACATGGTTACTTATAGGATATATCCATAACTTTCCCATTAAACTTCAATTTTCCAACTCTGCGATTTGAATTTTAAAAATCTAACATACACGGTTTTGTTCAAGATGATATTTAGAGTCTGATAGAATTAACTTAATTTTATGTGAATATTAACCTACCCTTATGAATATTAACTTACCCTTATGAATATTATTATGACTCTTATGAATGGTATCCATGCCTTTGAAGGTATAAATGAATTTAGGCACCTTAAAAATGAAAATGAATATTTTAAGTGTTTATATTTTTCGATTAAATAATTACTTTAATTAAATATTTAATTAATCATATTTAAAAATTTATTTTTGAAAAATGGACTTCATTTTTGGATTCTAAATGTCAAATAATGGTTTGGGTGATTTTTTGTTATTTTTCTGAAATACTTAATTTTTTTATGAATAGTAAAATGCGATAATTTATGATAAATGCTAAATAAGAAATTTATTGAGTCATTGATGACGATCTGCTGATATAAGCCCAATTGGTTCGAAGTAACATGAATATATTACTATTCTTGGTCATGGAATACTCACTATTGGTTGTCTTGAGAGGAAATAATAAATTAATGATTATAAAATTAAGAAAACTCCTCTCCCCTCCACTATATAAACCACCCCTCGCCCCCTCTTCCTCCCACACCACATAAGCTTCAATCCTTGCCTAAATTCTGCCAAATAATCTTCCCAAGCCATCTCCCCACGTTCAAGATCTACCAGTCTCACCAAATGGCGAAAAACAAAGGCGTTAAAGAGATTCTCAAGGAGGAGTACTCAATAGGTGAACCTTCCTTCCATTTTCTTTCAATTTCTTCTACAAAGTTCCATTCTTTTGTTCTCCCTTATCACCTCCCCTCATCCAAATTCCATGATAATTCTAGTACCATACATGTACTATATTTTCATTGTTCTAATGGAATATTTCATCATAATATAATATTTTCCTCTCCTTTTATACAATAAATGCAAACACCGTCCGAGATGTGTAAATTTATCACACTCAAGGAAGATGGGTTTTCAATTTGCATTTCTATCTTAAATAATGGTCATGAAACCTTTCCAATGGTTGAACCAGGTCATTATATATGTATTTTATCTTGATTAATGTTCTGGAATCTTTACATGTTCATAATATGGAATAATAATACAAAACAAGTTTATTGTGCACAAAACCGCCAAGCCAAATCCAAGCGTTTATTTTAACTCATCGAATGAGCCATCCTCATGGTATATAACCAGAATCATTATAAGATAATTTATATATATTTAATATCACTAATAATTTATATTAAAAATTCTGGATGTTTAACCATATTTCAAACAAACATCCATTCAAGAATACAAGTAAACGGATCATGAAAACCAAAGAAGAAAATGCTACCCAAACAATAAAATTTAATCTATTAAACCATCAAAAAAGCCATTAATGAACCTAATAAGGTCATAAAATATCAATTATATGTTTATGAGGTTCTGGAATTATTAATTAATGAAGATAAATTTGATTATTCAGATCGTTAAGAATAATCAATAACACCTTCGAGTATAAGGTAAGGGATCCTCTCTCTCACTTCTGTTCAATAATCTCCCCTATGTTGTACCCTTTTATTTTTAATTCCTAATGATGGAGTATGTTTTATAACCTCCCCCATACTGCCCCTGTGATATATAAATAATTGTATACCCCTTTACCTCTCATTAATCCCTTGAAATAAAATTTGTTACCATGCCGAAATGTTTGTAAGGGGTTTCTCATCTCACTTTCATTTCTGTGATATTTTCATTGCTCGCCAGTTATTTCTTGTATATGGTATATTTTTACTGACATTTTATATATAATAACATGGTTATATTTATATTCATGTTATTCAATGATTCATTTGAGGTTTATTAAGTTCTGGTCATATGATTTGACCGATTACATTGTGGTAAGAGACTTTGTCTCAATTACTATTTTGTTGTGACTAACTTTGTATTGTGCACATAATAATCTTTATGTGGTGTGCCTACTGCCCATTTGAGATATCTTTTCATTTGAAATTATATTTATATTAATTATCCATAATATCATATCATGGATTTGTTTTTTTTTCTAAACCATATACCATTTTACATACAATTTTTATTTGGAAAGTTGATTTAATTATGGAAATATTGATGAATCCATATACTCTACTCTATACAGATATTGAAAAGTCATATTGATCTTGTATTGAATCAATTTATAAAGAATTATTTGGACATGTAGTGGCAGGTGGGGCCCTCTATATCCCCTAGATACATCGGTAGGTCTCATGAGACAAATCAGTTGGCGACAAACCCTTCGAGTTTGTTTCTAAAAATCAGACGGGTTTCTACCCACAAAACTAAACCGTTTTAACGGTGTTATGGTTTAATGTTTCAGATACATGATGTCCAATTAATAATAATTCTCTTTATTCATTATCAGTTATTATTATTATCCATGAGGTTTTCACTATGACAAAATCTAGGGATTCAATTTCATTCATAGTTTATTTATGGAATTAGTGTTTCATTTATTCACCATTCCATATAGATTATTTCAGATTGACTATGATTCACTTATTATTTCATTCATTATTCCACTATTTCTTGTTGGAACCAGGTTCTTCAAAGCATGATTTGGTGTATGGTTTGTGTTTTTTGTCAATCCTCAGTGGAAGTTCAGGGTGTGTACCAACAAAGCGATCATACCGTTCAAGCAGAAAACAGTAGTGAAGGTGGCGCTGTTTCCCAGTGTTTGCCAAATTTTTGGGCCTAAAAATCGTCCAATAAAGTAAAGTGTTTTTGGCAAAGGTACTTGCGCTCCGTGCTCTTGGAGGATAAAAGACTTGCACACCATATGTTTTTGAGGATCAGAACATCAAAATTTGGCTAAGGAAAGAAGGTCGCGCAAGTGTGGGTTGGGTCGCGCAAGTGAGTTGCGCGACAGAGTTTATTGAAGACAAGACTTGCGCGTCGTCGAGGGACTTGCGCGCCGCCGCGCAGGGGGTCCAGTTTGCCTATAAATACTGGACCACACCTCCTCATTTCGAATGAAGTTCAAGTCCGAGAGATTGTTCGAGCTCTCGTCGCGCAGGTGGTTGAGTCGCGCAGGTGGTTGTTTTGTCGCGCAAATAGAGCTTGCGCGCCGGTTTTTGGCTGTGCGCCCAAGGTGGTTTGGAAGAGAAAGGAAGTGGACCGCGCAAGTTTTTAGTTGGGGAAGGAAGAGTCGCGCATGTGTGTTGATGACACTTGCGCGCCAGTTTGGACTTGCGCGCCGTAGTGGGACTTGCGCGACTGTCTTGGAGAAGCGCGCCTGGTTTTGCTGAATCCCACCGGCGTGTTTGGAGCTGCACGAAAGCCGAGAGACTACTCGGTACATTCGAGGAAAAGTGATATTCTTCTTCTGGTGAGAATCGGACTTCAATAGAGCATCTACATACAACAAAGGATGCACTCTTATGCAAATGAAGAAGAGACCCTCACGTCTATAAACTGAGTGGGACTTAACCAACGGCAGTGAGCCAGGGGGAGTCAACGGGAGTGACCCGAGGGACGCAGTGAGCTATCCCTGAACAATTGTAAAGGCAGTGAGCCTGGGACAGAGTGTCTGTACCCGAACTTTTGTATCCGCAGCTAGTGAAGCATAGTGGATTTAGGTACGACCGGCAACCTGTCGGCGTATGCTCCTTGGACGTATCCCTTAGTGGTGAACCAAGTAAAAATGGTTGTGTCTTCTCTGTGCATTTGAATGTTTTCATTCTGATCATAATCATCATACAGGTTCAAAAAGTTCCTACCAACATGGGAACAAGATCCAACACATTAAAAGAAAAATTGGTCACCCTGATTCACCCCTCCCCTCTCAGGGTGTCCCGGGGTCCTTCATTTCTAACCCTTACTGAGCATTTAAGCTCACCCCTTTCATTTTTTACTTTCAACAGGTGACAAAGAAGAGAACATTTATTGAGTTCTTGTGGATGCAGTTTTTAGTTTTCGTTATGTATCATATTTTGTAATATTTTCCAATGTAATTTGAGTAACATATATGTATCTAGTTTCTTCAAGACTACTAAACTGATCATTCCTTTAGGATTTTTCATTCTTTATAACCATTCCAATATCACAAGTAATGCACCGGCTCCAGCCAAGAGGGGTTGGGGTGTTACAAATCTGATGAAACTGAACCAACCTAACTGGAATAGAAATCAATATGAAAAGACAAAACTTAAATAATTATTCTAAACATGATAAAAAAAGTGAATAAAAAATGAAAAAAAATCACACTAAAATAATGAAAATTAAATTTAATTGAATTAAAATAAATCAAATGAAATATAACTTAACCAAATTAAACCAAAATTAATTGAATTGAACCATACTTAACCAAATAGAATTAAAAATAACTAAATAAAATTATACCATGTAAAACCAAATAAGAACAATAAGTATCAAAACCAAGATGACCTTATATACTCTCGTGAAAACTAAACATTAACATTATTTAACTAAATAAATAATAAATCCAATTATTTCATGTGTCATTTTAATAAAGTAACACCATTATTAACTATACACCATCATCAATATCCATCAAAGATAACTTTACCTTTCTTTTACCTATTTTAACCCCTTTCAAATTAAATCATGGAAACATAGAAAAAAAATTAGAACACATCTATCATACATTTCACCTTTCTATTTTACCGTATTATACATGTATTTAATCTTGATTAGTTTTTTCAATAAATATATTCTGTTTCCATTATTATATAATTACATTTCCCTTATATTCATGGAAATAATATATACAAACAATAATCCTTAAATTCCACTTTAAGTTAATTTATCAAATATTTATTTAATCATATTCTTGATTATTCCAATTTATTATATAAAATTTATTTTATTAACCAACTCATATCATACAAGTACAAAGTAATCAATAATTATATGCATCATTGGGTATATACATTTGATTTTAGTTATGAAATTCATTATTAATAACCTATTTTAAATTATGGTTTTCTACATTCAATTTCATTGTAGATGGAGATTTTGAATATTGAAGGACATATGCCTCGAGCAAAATTGTTTTGCTCAAGCAGAAAGAAGAAATATGGAAGCTCATTAAATGAACCGACATAGCAATAAATTGTATGTTTTACTTTGTTGATTTATAATTTTAATGTCTATTTTATTACTAAATAGTCCATTTATATTTGTATCAGTGTTCTTTAGACACCCTTGATGTGTAGGAAGCTGAAAACTTTGGGCCAAAGGATCATTTACATCAAGTTTTGTGAGATGATCATCATGGTAGTGTACGTTGTTAACCAGGGAAGAGTATTGTTCCAGCTAGATAATGGACCAATTCAGGTGCCAGTTTTGGTAGCATTGATTTGGAAAAAGTTGATGCATGGGCTGCACTGACTCAGGGTGAGGTAGAAGAAGCCAAACAAATGGTCATATAAGAGAATGAATGGAATCAAAGGTCCAATAATGAATTTATGAAATTTATGGTAGTTTTATGTCCATCACATACACTAGATACCACCATTGATTGTGATGCATATATTTCAATGATACTTACATTATATAGTGCACTATGTGGTGGTCTTAGTGGTGGTCGGGATGATGATGTTCCTAGAGATAGCGATGGAAACGGAAAGGATGATGGTGAAGATAAAGAAATGGATGAAGTTGAGGACAATGTTAAGGATGATGGTGATGATGATAGTGATGATGATGGTGAGGATGTTGATGGTGATGTGGTATAGATTAATCGATTACATTTTTTACTGATATTTATGACATTTACTGTTTAATGATTACTTTTGAATGAATATATGTGATGTTTTGAATGTGTGTTATCACTGGTTGAATTAATTAATTTTTTTATTATGTTATCATCATTTTTATTTTGGTTGGTGATGTTTTTTTTCATGTAATTGACTAAGGTGGGGTGCTTATGGGATTTCTGGTGGCTTCTGGTGGTTGTTTGGGCTGGGTGGGGGTGCTGCTGCTTGTGGAATTATGGGGGGTCTATACCAATGGTTTCAAAACCTTTAGTATAGACTTATACCAATGGTTTCAAAACCTTTGGTATATACTTATACCAATAGTTTTGATAGAAATTTTGGAATAGACCTATACCAATGATTTTATTATGAAAAGGAAGTTTTCAATTAAAATTCAATATTTTCACTATTCATTAAAAAGTGAAACATTTCAAAAAAATCCCAATAATTCACCCTAAATTTTTTTTGACATGCTGATTTCAAAAATAAAGTATATTTTATCAAATAAATTTTCTAAAAGTATTAAAAATTAATTTTAAATTATGTGCGCAAAACGGGGATGAACCATACTTTAGAAAAAATACAGTTTTCAAAAAACATTTTTTTATTTTAAATGATTCTTATTTTATTTCTAATAAATAGATAAACATAATTTTAATAATTTAGTTAATACTTTCCATATGCACCTATTCCAACAAATAGGTGATTTCCATCATGTTAAATAATAATATTTTACTAATATGTCACATTTTGTTTGAACTCGGTATTGCATGAAACTCAAGATAAACTTAGTGTCACGTGTAATAGAATAGTAAATCAGTGTTTCCTGTAATGAAAAATCTAAAAAAGATTAAGTTTCTTTGAAAAAAAATATTTTACAAAATTTCAGGGTGTTACATTTGAGGGATAATAGGGTTCGAAAAAAAATGAGAGGCATTTAATTATTTAGTTAATTGGTAATTTCTAATAAGTAATCAAGATAAATGTTCTAATGTGATAGTGTTTAATTTTTCAAAATAATTGAAAGTGATGCCACATATACACTATGATTAATTATGGAAAAAAACATATCCTAACTGAATTGAATTTCTAAGTATAATATAGGTGCTTGCATAAAGTACTATGAAATTAATGGATATTCTATGTTTCGGAGTCCCCGCTACCTGTTAAGCTACCTCATGAAATAAGGGTAAAAAAGTTTCTTATAGGCAACTCATGTATATCACATTTTATGTTTGCATCATAATGTTATAATAAATTTCCAATGAGTTATAGATACATAATGAGTATATGGATAGTTATATCATGTTGTCTCATCTCTGAGGAGCCTTTGAGGAGAAAGTGAAGCATGATATGAATGGGTGATGATTACACTAAATATGTAAAAATTGAAAGATGAAACGCTTTCTTTCAATACATCCCATTATTATATATTTATCACTAAATTTATATAATTTTGTTTGATATCACAAAAATAAAATTATTTAGAAAAAACTTAATTACCTTTTTGGTAAGGTCCATCAAGTTGATAAGAACTTGAAGAAAGATTAATCTTTAGTTCATATGGTGAACAAGTTGGAAGAGAGGGAAAAATGCCAATATAAAGTATAACAGTAAATGAACTCTCACAATTTCCTTAAAATAAAAGATAAAAGGAATTAAACTATAGGTTATTTTCATCATGTGTTATGAAATAAGTATATGGAAGTATAAATGAAATGAATTTAAGTAGAATCAAGCATAGGGTTCCACATAGTGTATATTCATCATTTTATGTGATGCTTTTATTCTACTACTTGGGTGTTGAATACAATATGAATATCACATATTTTTATTTAAATAAATTAATCATGTAATAAAAGAAATTTTACAAGAATTAAGGTGAATTCTATGAGAGGATAAAAAAGGGTGATTCCAAAGTTAGCGGTCAGAAGTGAACAACTTCTAATTTCCAAGTTTACTGATTCTAGTTAAACTTTTATTGAGTACAACCAAAAAAATTATCTCATGTTTCCTTTGTACATAAGGATACATTATTCCATTTTTCAATGAATTTCGTTTATGTTATCTAATACTCAACTAAGAGTTTAATATTACTTGAATCATTAGATTTACCTGATGAATATAAAAATGTAAGACTCAATTATACCAAGTTGTATCAAGATAATTCTTTTTCTATTAAAAATAAGTATTTTTCAAGGATATAACCATTATATTTTTTATAATCTTTGGAGTAAAAGACCTTATGTATTATAAACACAATTACTTATTTATTTTTGGACAGTGAAACCTTTAAAAATAAAGGTAATCCAAAAAGCATTCAAAATTTGTTCAACTAGAGAGCGTGAACTATTTTAAGATTAATAAAGTGGTAAATATACTTCATAAAATTCCTTTAATT
Organism: Viscum album; assembly: GCA_963277665.1. Lineage (NCBI taxonomy): Eukaryota > Viridiplantae > Streptophyta > Magnoliopsida > Santalales > Viscaceae > Viscum > Viscum album. Next base: position 2,132,033,262 of record OY728119.1, read on the forward strand.
GTTTTAAGGAATGTAAAAGTGAAGTACAATATATTCATGGTTAGAATATTTGAGCTGATCCAGGCCTATGTGCTTAAGAATATCTTGAAAATCATCCATCGATTATGAAACGTAGATTGGATTTATTCTTAAACTCACATTTCCTTATACACATCAAATTTATGGTGTAAGTTAGGGTATTTATGGTGATTATTTCATGAAAACATTTATCAATAAAAATTTAGTGTGGGGTAATTCTTAAACACACATTTCTTATAAACATTATATCCATGATGTAAGTAAAAGGAGAATAAATGTTAAAATTCAAATCCATTGTAGATAATTCCATTATTTTGATACATGCTTCACAAATAATAGCATTACACCATAAACATATGAAAAAAATAATAAAAAATTGATATCATGTGAGTTATATTAGGATAAAAATCCATCATGTTATAATGACATGTGTTTATATGTAAAGATTTTGTTAAGGATATAAATAAACTTGCATCAAGTAAAACACAGTGTGCATGTAATGTAATTATCCTAAAGTTTTTTAAGTACATTACAAAAATACACGAGATAGAAAAGTGATAGTTAAGTGATATAATATATTTATATAATAGGGTTCACATGACTATTTGAGATAGTGGGATAGATAAAGACTTGGATTTAGTCAATGTTGGAGATGCCTAATTAGTCATCATATGATTAAGTTCCACAAAATCTAATGTAAAGGTAATTTTATATAAAAAAATACTACATAGGAAGGATAAAACCAAGGTAATGGTATTACATTCACTAAAACTAGTGGTACATTATTAGTTGAGAATAATTAATCATACAAGTAAGTAGTATATAGAAATATTCTAAGATTGTAAAGTTTAATTGAAATTCAATAATTGATTACATGTATCAAAATACAGGTGCTTAGTACTTTTTAATTTTTCACATCTTGATACAGTGATGGAATTCAATATAAACATTACATGGGTTGTATAAGATTGGTATCAATAAGGCTCGATTGGTTATACCAATTCATCATTCCTAAATCCATTAGAATTACACTTATCATATCTACCTTATATGATCATTAAATTGGATATTGTATGTCAAGACCACCTTTCTTGTAATGAGTCTATGTATTACAACCAAAAATATTTGGTGACACCATTGAATTCCAATAAGGGGTGTAAGTTACTAAAATCTGGTTTTGGATTGAAGTAAGCAAAAATATTATAGAATATTTATTTGGAATGAATTGTTTCCATATGTCTAAAAGAGGTTAGTGGTAGCTTCATAGTTTTCCAAGGAAAATAAGTTTGATAACATATGGAAAATATCCACTGGTCTTATAGTTATTTAATACTAGAATGAAAGTAACTCTCTAGATATTGACTTAAAGTAGCAACCTAAGTTATAGGGAACATGATCTATTTATGTAGATCTAATGGGTTTCTTAGGTTAATTAAAAGTACATATAATGACATATAATTGAAAAATATAAGTTTTAATAATTCGATAGATAATTTTTACTAATGTCACATGGCATAAATCTCTCCAAAAATACATGTATGAGACATATGAGGATATTAATGTGGTGAGTAAAAATTCTATAAGCGTTAGAAATGGATCTATCAAATATGATATGTTATGTGCTAAATATAATATTACCAATATATACCTTATGGTAGGAAAATATTAGTATCATCTAAGATAACTTCATGAGAAGTAGTCAAAACTATCCAATTGTACTTTAGATGGTATAAGAGATATGTTCCTAATACTTGGAGAGGAAGGGAAACTGGTTATAAGGGGACACAAACTAGTCTTAATTTAGATTAATATGCTCTAATATAACAATAAGGCTAAGGTAATAAGAAATATAAGCTCATTAAATCTATTAATGGCCATATCTATAAATACTGAGTGTATTACGGATTCTGATGCAACTGAAGAAGTAGTGTAAAATACGCAATGATTTTTTCAAGTTCTTGGAATCTCATATAGTAATTAAAGTTTTATAATTATATAAATTATGATAATTCTAATACTGATACTGGCCAATATTTCAAGTTTTCAATAGAGTAAAAAATGAATATACTCAAGGATATCATCTTAGGAGGAGTCTTACTCAAGAATCTAAGGTTATAGATAGTATAATTGTCACACAACGGAGACGCGGCAGACCCAATAACTAAATCCACAACTCAATAGAATCATGATCTTTTCATGTGAGTTCTAACAAGGATAGTTATCAAGTTGGATACAGTACAAGTGTGAGTGTTGTAATGGTGGGTTTCTTAGACCCAACATTAATGGTACATTTTGATTACCATATCCTGTATATAGTGAGTTATACCTGATGTATTCTGATTATAATAGTATTTATATTTATGCATACACTATTTACATGGTAATTTCCCAAGATAATTTATTATATTAAAAGGTTACAATAGTTCCTATAATGTAATGAGAACGTCAAGATACTTTGATATTAATCTTAAACGTATGTCTTATTGTATAGATACATCATACTGACTGGACACAGATGATGTCTGACCATCAGGTGATGGGGGATCATAAGCATTGAGACTTATTCTTATGAAGTTTTAACTTGGATATCTCGAGTATATGATCTCATGAGGAATAACCTAAAAATAGGAAAACCACATGTTTCTTGTTTCATTGGTAGTCCCTATATGTGAACATGTGCAATTATCTCCTAGCATGAGGTTATTATCAGTGTATACTATTGGATTACTTACTTTGATTTAAGAAAAAACTATGAAATTGATGTCATAGTGAGGTAGCATATATTGGTTCTCTACTATAAAGGGTATATATACCCATTCCCATTTACCAATAGTTTTTAAAAACCATTGGTATAGGGGGTCTTATCCCAACAGTTCAGCAAAACTATTAGGATAGTCTATTTATATGAAGACTATCCAAATTCTTTTAAAAAATTATTGGGATAGATACATCTATACCAATGGTTTTAAAAACTAATTTCTATAGTGTTCCCCCAAATACCATTATGGGAAGAACCTCCTTAATTTTGAAATCAATTTACACTTTTTCCTATAAGTGGTTCTAACTTCTTCCCCAGGCATGGAAATTCATCCTTGGTTTATCTTTTCATCTGATTTCTTCAATATCAAATTGGTGAGTTTGAAATGGGTCATATATTATACCAAGAATCATTTTAATTTTTTATATACATATAAAACACTAACCTATAGAATTTAGTTTTATTCCCTATATGTAGAAATATCTTATCCCTTAAGGTTTTTATTTGATTCTTCTTGAATATCAAATTGGTTAGTTACAAATACTTTATCTCTCATGTTGACCATAATTTTCATTTATTTTATATGTCTAAAATAATAACCAATATTTTTTTGTTAGATTACAGATTCATTGAATGAATGTTAGTTTTAATTATATTTTTTATTTAATTTTTTAATAAATTTGATTGTGTGTGATGTTTTATTATTCAGTTACTCTCTACTTCTATATAAATCTAAAATAAACCTATTATTTTGTGTGATATATATATATATATATATATATTAACTAAATAATTATTTATTTTATTTCTTATGAAATTATTAATTTCAATTTTTTATTTTAAAAATTGAAATTATTCATTTCATTCCTCAAAAAATACAATACACCCAACTCTACATGTTATATCCCTGATAACTATAATCTACTTCCTTATAGAAAATTTTTATTTTAATGAATCACCTATTATATATGAAAGCAACCCCTCCCACTCTATGAAGCTCAAATAATTATGATATTTTGTTATGCATCTTTAATCAAATTCCCTTATAGATGATTTTTTCATCACTCTTCATCATGTATTTTTCTCTTGTGAAATCCACTCATGATTCCTTGATTGAAGGTTAATTATAATCACTAGTATTAAAAAAACTATGTATATTACCATAAGTAAAAATAATTTAAAAAATAAAATTTCAAAATAATATTATTTAATATAGTACTTACATTATTTCCAAACTACCTACTTTAGAAATGGATCGGTTGTCCTATAATAAAAACTTATGTCTAGAAAAACATTTCAATAAACCCAATTAAAATGAATCCCACTTAGAATTATTTTATTAATTTCAATCATGTTGTCATTACTTTTTTCACTTTCTCACATTTTTATCTCATACACTCATTGTTCACACATTCTCATTTCTTCTCACACATTGCATCACACACACTTTTAATTTAGTTTTTCCATTATTTTATACATTTAATCTATTTTATAACCTCTATCACACTTCCAATCATCATTGAACACTTAAAAAAGTTAATTGAATAATAGAAAGATTTAAAAAAGAAATTATAAACAAAATCTTCTGTAGTATTATGTATAGTTATTACTCATTGATATAATAGAATTCAATATCATGGTTTTATATTTATAGTATTTTTTATATATATAATATTTTTTTATATTATGATTATCATATAGACTAGTGTGTTAGTTATGGTTTCAAATAATGTGAACAATTCTCATTTCCTTAAATATATTTTTGATTTAACTTCACTCTTATTTCAACACTTTTACGACATGGCATGTAACATTTTTTTACAGAATGGATAAAAGTTGGATTTATGAAACTAGTTAGATATCAAGAAATTTTTAAAACAAATTAGAGATATTTTTAGATTTTTCATTTAATAATGCTTTAGATAGTTTTCATATACACTATCCATGTTATAATTATGTTGTAAGACCTTGGTTAAGTCATGAAGAAGTTATCTACCATATAACCAAGTATAGTTTCCAAACAAACTACTTTTTGTGGTATCAAAATAGAGAGAAAATGAAATATAAAAATGTTCATCATATGAATTACAGGACTGGATAAGAGAATTTATTAGAAGGCTGGTTTTTTTTTATTCAGCATCATGAGAAATAAAGAATGTCGACCTAAGAATACTTCGATCCAAGAATACATGATACATGTAATGAAAATGATGATGTTGATAAGGTGAAAAAATTGAATTATGCTACCAAAACTCTACCATATCAAAAATTTGGTTCAATGAAAAAGATGTAATTTTCAATCCAATTGTTTCATGGGAAAACCGTGTATGATATTTATAATACAATTATTGATTATATTCTTAAAATTTTGAATGAATTAATTCTATATGATTCATATATTACCTCAAAGCATTACATAGCATGGAGTTTAGTTGATTAACTTGGATTTTATAAAAATAAAATTCATGTTTTCCCAAAATATTTCAGATAATTATGGGAGGAAACTACTGAATGAAATGATTGTATAATATGTTTCACATCTTGATAGAATCCAAATTATGATGGAACACTATCCTGTATTCCACATAAAGTAATTTGAAATTTTATATTTATTCCCAGAATCCATAACCTTTTCATTTATGATGAAATATGTATAAAAATGTGATGGGATGTTACTGAGAGAAAAAATAATTATTATTATTATTTTCATCCTATGGATGTATTTTCATAGTGGAAATTTGATGCTCAATATCCTGATTTTGAAGATAACATGCATAATGTGAGGTTGGGTCTATCATCTGATGGTTTTAATCCATTTAAGAATATTCATACTTCTCACAACACATAGATGATTTTCATACACATGTATAACCTTCCTCTATGGATGTGTATAAAAAACCTTTCACTTTCATAATTATAATCATATATAGACCTTCTAATCCTAGAAATGATATAGATGTATACATGAAACCTTTAATAAAAGAGGTTAAACATCTTTATAATTTGGGTGTGAGAACATACAATAAATGTTCTTATGATATATTTCATATGTGTGTTGTGTTTATGTGGATGATAAATGATTTTCCTACTTATGAAATAATTTTTGGATGGAGTATGAAGGGAAAACTATCATGTTTGGTTTTTATAAATAATACATGATATGTAAGACTTAAATATTGTTGTAGTTTCAGTTTTATAGGAAATTGATGATTATTTCCAATGGATCATCCATATAAGAATAATCATAAGATGTTTGAAAATATCATGGAGACTGATAATCCACCTTAGTTTATACCTAGAACTGATGTTCTTAATGAATTTCAAGATGTTAGTTTTTTATTCGGTAAGGGTCAGATTAAATCTATAAAGAGGAAGAATGTTTCTGCTGAAACCAATTACAATTTGAATAATAAAAGAATATTCTTTTAGTTCCCTTTTGGTCCAACAAATTATTATTCAATTTCTTAGAAATAATGCACATTGAAAAAAATATATGTGAAATTTTGATTTTAATTCTCTTAAATTTCAAGGGAAATAATAAAAGATGATTTATGATCTCGGTGTGACTTGGTAGATTGGGGTATAAAATAAAAATTTCATCATGTGTGTATAAGTTAAAATAAATGGAAAGTTCTATGTTATTCTTATGTGACGACACCTGTGGAAAAAAATAAACTTATAAAAGTACTGAAGAATATTAAATTTCATGATGGCTATTCAAGAAACTTATCAAAATGGTTCAATGGAAGATAGTTGAAGTTGAAATCTTTGAAGACTCATGATTATCACGTCCTTCTAAATGAGTTGTTTCCAATAGAAATTCATCATATACTATCTAAAAATGTAAGGGTAGAAGTTATTAAATTATTCCATTTTTATAGATATTTTTATGCTAAGAATTTGTCTAAGTCGTTCTCGTAAAAAATGTTGGAAGTTGCACTATTAATTTTGTGTGGTTTAGAGAAAATATTTCCTCCATCATTTTTCACATGCATGCTCCAATGGCCTAAAGGCCTTCATTTTTTATTGATTTTGATAATCCACCTTCCAAGGGGTGAGGTAGAACCCTTACAAGGCCTGTACGTGTAAGTATTACATGGCCCATAGGCCTTAGAGGAATTCATTGATTGTAGGCTTCAAACATTACATACAACACAGACTAACTACTTATAACTGATCCTCCCCAACATCTTCATTGTGAAATCTTCTCTCAACCTTTACATGGTTGTTCAGCTAGGCTTTCCCATGAACGCACAAGCTTGTCCCGATAGAAGGTGACATACCCTCTCATTCTTGCAATCTGTTTAGCTTCTGCTATGTTGAAAGCTCCTTGCTCCTCCCCCTTCTGATTCTTGTTCCTTGTAGGTTGTTTGGTTTACATCTACACTTAAGGTGGACCGAATGCCTTGAGGTGGCCTAAATGCCTTACTGACCCAAAGGCCTGGGTGGCCCGAAGGCCTTAAAGGACTCGGGGACCAAATCGGTGGCCCGAAGGCCCAAACGGGGGAATATTATCGGCTACTACAGTACCAAACAGTGCCTGCTACAATTCCTTCTATAGTAGCTACTACAGTCTACACAGTTCCTACTACATTACTGCTATAGTACTCCGGAAAATTAGCCTCCATCTGGATTTGATCCCGGGTCTCCTGGATGCACTTAATGATTCCTCACCAACTGGGATAAGGCTCATGTGTCATGCATGCTGCATCTAACTATCTATATTAAACTGAATTACATCTTGGAGGACATTTTTCTTTCTATAGGATGTATCCAACTAAAATAAATATGTACACATTGATGTATTATGTCCGAAATAGGAATCATCCTAAAGGTTCTATTGTGAAAGGTTACTTGGCTCCAGAATGTATGGATTTATGTTCAATGTATTTTTTCATGTGACAATGAGACAGAATAGATCAATGAGAAATTAATAAGAGAAGTATGAGTAAATTTTACCCAATTTTTTTATCACTTCCCCAAACAGGGGGAATTTCCAAATCATATACATTGACCATATTAATCCTTGAAGAGCGAGAAATGGAACATCGCATATTTTTGTTTAACTATGATTAGTTTGATGACTACATCGTGTAAGTAAATTGAACATATATATGTTATCTCATCTCATGTAATTTTACATATAATTTAAACTATTTCTATTTTTTCAATAGGGAACAGAAACATATGATAAATAAAATTAATCATTCTTTATCTTTGAGAAAGAGAGATACTTTTCATAAAAAATATTTTTCTGCTTGGTTGAAATTGAAGGTAGAAGTATTACTATAATAAATTAACAAAATTAATGTTTTGTTAATTATAATATTCATTTATATTTCAGGTATTGAGTTTTCATACTGACTCTATCTATGAGGAAATAAGATATGTTTCTTTTGGTTCTAATTCCATTGTTTATGAATGAAAATAAATTATGCTCAATGGGTATAAATTTATTATCATTGAATGAGAAATTAAAATGAGAACACAACATGATGAAATTATAGTAACTACCACAATATACTATCATACTAGTGCATCAGATATTAGACCTCAATTTGAAAATGTATCTTATTATAGATTGATTGAGAAAATACTAATATTTTATCATTACTCTCATGTTCAAGTCACAATGATGAAATTCAAGTGGTTTTATTAAATGAATAGGTATGAAACATTTATTGATGATTTTGTATTTCGAGTTATTGACATGACTCACACTCTTTCTACTGATGAGTTGTATATATTGGCATAATGGCGAAACAAGTTTTTTTTTTGTGAAAGATCACCCGTGACCTAAATTTGGATTCATTATTGAAATAATCCCAAGACATATTTTTTTATGATGGTGATGATGAAATTGAAACTATCCCTACTCCCATTAGCCTTGATTCATTTATTACTTATGATGATTCCAGTAGTTCAATTGTTAGAGTTGATTTTAAACATGAAGTTGTGGTGGGAAATATATAGAGTCATCCATCTGTGTTCTCATTTATTTTGGTTTAGATCAACTTGGGTTTTTAAGGATGGTACTATTGAATTTTTTTTTACTATTTATTACAAATAGTTTTCATCCAACTTGTCCTTCATGGGAATTTTCAATATATACTAGTTACAAATTTATTTGAGTTCCATTTTTTAATATTGAATTGAACTGTATTAGAACCTACCAAACCAAACAAAACTAAAACAATTAAATTTCAACAAAACACAAGATTAATTGAATTGAAACATATTGAACTAATTAAAATGAAAATCAAAACCAATTAAAATAATGATCTAATCAAAAATTGGAAAAATGACCTAACCCAAAATATGAACCGAATGACCTAACCTGAAAAATAGACAAAGGACCTAATCAATTGACCAAAATGAACCAAATGACCTAACCAAAATTAAATTGTACCGAATTTAAAATATAAGAAAACTATATCATACCCATGATAAACATGCTAATTTGAACGTATTGATTTTTCTATGACATTTCTTTTATGTTTTTATATTTTTCACACTAAATATAAAATGATTTAGTTATATCACTATGTATCCTTTATTTGGTTTCAAAATTGGTATTCCTTAATTAATTCATATACCATATTCTTTCTTGTTTGTCTTACAGATTAGTTATGGATTTATAGTTAATTCCATATATGTTTTCTAATGCAGGAAATGAAAAACATTGAATAGATGTGAAGGAAAGGGATGATAGACAACAATCACTAAATAAGAGAGATGGGTGTACCTCCTTTAATGACTATTGTGATTATTTCATTTCAAATATATATATATATATCAATTACATGTAATTTCATGTGATTTATTTTTTTAACTTTTAATTAGGATCCATGACCTAGGCAATAGTTATTATCTGATGAGCCTAGTAGTACTATTGATATTCCAAACGATATGAGGGGTGGAACTAAAGCTACATGCACAACTCATCTTACCCCATCACACCTTGTCCCTTTCTCTAACATAGTATCTAGAACACGCTCATATCCCATAGTGTCGTTAGAGGAACCCAAGATATTTAGGTTGTCTATGTTTTTGCCACCATTTTTATCTAATCCTCCTCACTTATCTTTCCCTTATCAAATTATGGATCCTACTCCCCATCCATATTATAAATTTCCATAGACATCTATTCCATATTTTTTTCTTTTACTTCTTTCTCCCTAAGATTCTACATTCATGCTTCTTTGATTTCTACTCTAACACATTATGAGCCTCCAGAGCAGACATTAGGTCCCAATCCTTATATATAGGTTGATGTTCATTTAAAGCCTAGGGATCCAGTGGCACCCACTAATCCGACTAACTCAAGTATATTTATAAAACCCTAGTAAAAAATTACCATAATTTATTTTCATTATAACATGTATTGATATAATATTTGTTTTTTTCTTTCACAATTGGATCTTCCACTATATGGTGTGGGATTACATGCATGCATTCAGTGTGGAACCATTGCACATAGTCGATGGTTGAGTACAGTGAGGAAAATAAAATGATTGTAAAAATATGGTGATAATGTAAGAGTTTTATTGCGATGATTTCTAAATACTCTGACATCATTCTTGTTTGGCCCCTCTCATGAATACACCTTCCAAATGAAGTAAATTATAATATTTGGGTGAAAATATGGGTAATAAAATTCATTGGATTTAATGTTATATTATTATTTTATTTATATGAATTAATATTTTGGTGATAGATTCATTATAATTTTCCCAATGGTGAGGCTGTGAGGATAGTAAGGATCATGGAATTGGATGATATGTGGAGAGAATATAACAATGAGTTGTATAATGGATTAAATTCTAGAGTTTGTGCAGATTTAGAGGCCACACCTATCATTAATGAGTGTCTAGTAGCATATTATCAGGAAATTATTTTTCATTAGAAGAGTACCGCGTTCAAGTTATTAATAGAATTTGTTGTTTTTGAATAAAAATTATCATGATTTTCATTAATACATAGTTTTTTATTATTGAAAATTTTATTTTAGGAAGTGTCATGAAGAAATAAAAAACAAGGATACTACGAAATACCTCCACACTTTTGGGTGGACTATGATGTCAGACCATGAAAGGTAGTAAGTACGAATCTCATTTATAATTTTTATATTTAAATAAATTTTATAAATAAAATTTCTTAAATTTTAAATTATATAGATTCATTATAATTTTTTCAAAACAAATATATCGAATAATAAGATAGTTTTGGATATGTTAAAGATATCTTTATTATAAGGATGTGTAAAATGGTGTTTAATATATAATATTTTCTTGTGTAATCATATACACCCTCTTAATCATGTTTTAATGTTATATGTGTTAGTTAGGATACTATGGGAAAAGAGAGTGGGTTTCCTCTTACGATTTCCATTCTTTTTATTTTGGACTTGCAATTTATTTTGTTTCCTCTATATTTCATTCCATTTATAATTGGTCTAGATAAATGATCTTGTATTATTTAGTTTATTATTGAAATTATTTAGTGTGTAACGAAATTTTAGGATTGGTATTATTAATTTTTTGATCAGGTCCTAAAATTTATTATTTAGATGATTTTATTATATTGGTTATAATTAATTTTATCTCAATTTTTTCCACCTAAAAACCAATCAACCAATGATAACATGTAATATCTCATGTTTTCCTATGAGTTATATATATTTTTTTTAGTATAAATCCTTTTTTTGAACTAATGTGATTGAATTATGATATAATGGGAGTTTTAGGGGTGTTTGGCGCTTGTTCGGAGCCCTAAGGCCTAGTTTTTGGAAAAGGAAGTTGGGCCCCATGGTTAGTAGAAACTATGAAAAACAAACCGCACGGTTTAGTGAAACCATAAGAGGTAGTAAAATACTCTATCAAGAGGCACATGGTTTGAGGAAACTGTGCATCTAGGGTCACATGTCTATGTAGACCATTTTCAGTTTTTAAGCAGAGGTGTACAACATGGTTAGCACACGGTTTTTCCAACTATGCAGCCAAACTGTGCGACCCAGTGTTTCTTGGGGAAATTACGATTTCTCACTTAAAAACTCTTATAAAATGTTTATTTTTTTCATTATTCCACTAGAAAAAACCTTTATTCTTAGGATATCCTCTTTGAATCCAATTTATATGCTTTTCTACTATTTCTTGATTCAGACTCAGAATCAAACATTGTTGTTCTCATTGGATTCACACCAGTGAGTTATTTTTTTCATATTTTGTTGTTCTTAGTTTGTCTTCGTTTCAACAGAGTAATTTATGTTCATGATAATATGCCCTATTTTTTTTCTTTTTATCCATTCTTCATTTTTCTTCTGATTTGGATCAAATTAGAGATCGATACTGGATGAGTGGTCTACTACAGACCTACGGCAGGTCATTTATACCTTTCCCTTGAGGTTTTGTGTTTTATATGCCTAGTTGTGGTTGTGTAAAATTCCATAATTTTCAGTATTTCCCCTAAAATGAATTTAATGTTTGAATTAAATGTCTTAGAACCAGTTAGGTTTCCCTTTGAGTACTATTTTATGATTGGAGTTCATTTAGCCTCAACCTAGGCCACCCATGGGGTGTGCCCTTTCTTTTTACCTATATTATACCACCATATTAGGTGTGTATTATCTCTATAGTGATTTGGGATATTGTTAAATTGAATTAATTTATTGGGAGAGAGTTGATGCCTCCTTTACCATGTGATACATGTTGTGAATTGATTTAACTGTTTAAATGAAATTAATAGAAATTATGGAAATGAGTTGGAAGAACTCATGAAATTTTAATGGTTATTAAATGATGAATGAATGAGTTGTTGTTTTTATTATGGAAGTGGATTATTCAGTTTTTATACCTTCGATCTTGATTCTAAAGGATGCCATAGAAATTTTTCCCATGGAACTTGTTTACGATAGTGGATGCCTTGGACCTATTTGCTCCTTGGATATTAATTCTATAGGATTCCCTGGGCCTTTCTACCACATAGATCCGGATTTCTTGGACTCATAGTGTACATGGTATGTTGACATGCTCCTTGGACTCTAACCAAGTCATTACTGAGTTTCCATCGAGATGCTCCTAGGAATCAATGTAGGTTCCTTGGTCTTCTATATCTTGGATATGACCCTTCACGGTATGACGCTTTTGATTACACGGTGAGGCCATTGTGGATCAATATGATTATATGGAATGGAGGTGGTGAATGTTATATACTGGATTATATGACATGTTCATGATGGATATATTATACACTTGATTACATGGAAAGGTCATTGTGGATTTTGTTTATTATACTTTATAGATAGCCCTAGTATGAGTATCTGAGTATAGTTGATAGACTAATAGTATTAAACCTACTTGTATGCTTACTTTTTAACTTTTTTATGATAGATTTACTATTACTAATAGGATTTAAAGTATCACTTTTCAATTATTACTTTATCCATGGGATTTTCACTTGTACCACTGTTATACCAGTTATATATTGCACACTACTTGATATTGTTATACATAGAAAATATTTTTTTATAGAAACTGTTGGTGGTGGTCTACTGAGTGTCATCCCATTCCCTATTTGGGCCACCATTGGATACCTGTACAGAATTCATGGATATAGGTAGGGATCGGGGTAAGCACCTATTGTACAATGCTTGATTTCTTGTTGCTTATGAGCAGGAGAGCACATGACTAAGCTAGGATCGTGATTCTATCTAGGATATCCCTTTTTGGTATTTTTGGTATTTTTATTAATGTATTATATTGTATTCTTATATACTTGTTTTCCTGTTTTATAGATACATGACATTCCACATCATCTTATATATGAGATTACTTCTAGCATTGTTTATTTATTCCTATCTTGGATGTTTATCTTCTGTCTGGTTGATTTGATATTTCTTTTATTGAATTTTGATATTATACAACTGTGTTACAGTCTAACATGAGATCATAGTCTCCCACAGACACACCCTATTCCCTCACTACTAGTCAAAATCCTCTGGCATACAGGGAGGCGCGCTTGAGGACATGTGACCCACTGGCTCATGGCAACATTTTGTGGATTCTGGGTTAGGATGTTACAAAGTGGTATCAAAGGTGTTTTCTTTTCATCCTTAATTTTTTGTGAGAATAGAAAGGATATAGGAAGGTATTGGATATTGGTAATGATTTGTGCCTAGGAGTAGCTAACCCGCATACAGTAAAAGCCAAATTTTCTAAAACAGAACATGCTTTTCTAGATTTTTCTTATTATAATTGGTTTAATTCCACTATTTGGTGACACGCATGATGTTTGAAGTTACTTATGATTATGGATTTTATTATTTCCCAATTAGATGTGGGTATTCATCTCATGAATCATTTTAGGCACCTTATAGGATTCACATGCCATGCATTATGTCAGGCCATATAGAATGCTTTTCTTGACTACATGAAATTATTTTGTGTTCCATGTATAATATATCTGGGTTTTGGTAAATGATTTGTGTAGATAATTGAGAAACATATTTGGTACTTAGAGTGTTTATCATAACCTAAATAATTTTTTCCTAATTAGGTTACAACATGCACCCCAATAAGTCAATTATGGCACATTGATTCATGGACCATTGGTCTCATGGATTGGAATGTGTTATGGTTTGGATTATGTGGATGATGAATTTTGATTCATGGGGTGTATGGGACCTTATGTATTGGAATTGGTTAACCATTTTCTTCAACCATTTAAAGAGAATTTTGAATAAGTTTTAATTTAAATGAAATTGAATTTGTGAAAACAGAGAACTTGACCTTGACCCAACCTTGGAGTGGGTAGTAAGTTGTGCCTCTAGTACTTTTTATGACATTTTCTTTTTACCCATTCCTAGATTTAGGAGTAGGTAGAGGGGTATAGATTTTTTTATATAAATTCATTGACCTTTCTTGTGATTTTAGTTGTAATCATTTCTTATCAAAATTTTCTAAGGTGTTTGTTTGTAATTGTAGATACATTCCACCACAATGTCCTCTAGACATGTGCTAGGAGAGTGGTGATGATCATACTATAGAGGTAGTGGGCCATGGGATTCCATTAGATCCTCCTGTAGTTCTATTTGAGGCACAAGTTGTAGTACCAGACATAGGTTTTGAGGCATAGTTCCGTGAGAATTTTATGTTCTTTATGTAGACTATTTAGGGAGCACCACAACCTGCCTCATCTATGAAAGAGATAACGTGTGTGTTTCAGTAGTATAATCCACCCACATTTTTGTGGGATGGAGGTCCATAGGCTAATGATCTATATCTTGGGAATAACATTTCAATATTCAAGAATCTATAGACATGTCCTGAGAGGAGATTGAAGCTCATGAGGTATATACTTCAAGGAGTAGCAAAATTACCGGTGGGATGTTTTGAACCAGGATGATATGCTCTGAGATATCTTTTGGAGGGATTTAAAAACCAATATTTATGACTAATTTTTTTCTGAGACTCTAAGAAAAGAGTGGTCCAATGGTTTTATGCATATATAGTAGGGTGTGATGACTGTCATGGAGTATTCAACACACTTTACAAAGCTACAACATTTTGCGCTGATCTTTCTTGTTGACGAAACATCGAGGGTGAGATGCTTCAAGAAAGGTATCAATAAATCCATTCAATTGTAGTTAAACATGTTTCATCTAAATAATATTACTAAGATAGTGAATTACATGATTATTACTGAGCATAACCTGAGGGAATATGGGGGCGCAGATTAGGGCAGTATAGTCTCTTGAACTAGTGGTTCAACTTCTAGTGGTAGGAAGTTCCATTTTGAGGCATGTTGTTAAGGGAGTACTAGATAGGTTTTGAGTGATGGTAGCTCTATTTTCTATCATTATTGTGGAGGATGGGGGAATATGAGGAGTCAGTGCGATCGAGACCCAGTCGAGTGCCGAGATTACTCCAAGATGGGACAAGTACAATGTTTCTATAGGACCTTCACTCCAAGAATCAGTGGAAGGGGATCGGTTGTGACTATAGGTTCATGAGTGGGTTTTATAACTCTATGTCAGGTTGAGATATGGAGTAGTTTCAGCCATTCAGGCTGAGGTGGTGGTCATGGATGAGGTAACTAGGTACCAGTTGTACCTAGATAGTATAATGGGCCTACTCTGGGTAGTGAGGTTGTTTCATAGGGTCATGGTTTATGCCATATATATTCTGTAGATCCTGCACCTGAGAAGAAAAGAACCACACCATCTACGGTGATAGGAATGATATTATTATACTCTAATTTAGTATCTGCTCTTTTTTATGTAGGTTTATCACATAGTTTCATATTTGTACCAGTTCTGGAGATCCTTGGGCTCATGGTTAAATTTTTTAAGGGAATTATGGCACTCAATACTCCATTTGGGATAAAAATAGAGTGTGCGAACTAGTTCAAGGAGTGAACCCTTAAGATTGGTGGTTTCCACTTCATATGGGGTCCTTTTTTCCTCGAGATGACAGGGTTTTATGTCATACTTGGGAAGGATTTTCAAGTTTCCTACTGATCCCATGTTGATTTTTATCATCAAAAGGTGACTTTAACATCACCAGAGGGTGGATATTTTATTCAAAAGGGTGAATGGGATGTCCAGGCGATCCGAGATGGACCACATCTATGTTGAATGGGTGGGATAATATCCCAGATTTTTAGTTTATAACCACATGATCAGGGAATGTGTTGGGTTAATTTCCCTCTAGGGGTTGACCATTCTACTACATTTTCCTGAATGAATTTTCTATTTTACCTCCTAAGAGAAAGTTTTATTTCTCTATTGATCTAGTTACAAGATATACATAGATATCCATTCCTCCTTATAGTATGGGTACTATGGAGTTTCAGGAGCTCAAAAGTTAGTTAGAGGACTTGGAGGTAAATAGGTTTATACAACCCAATACTTATCTATGGGGTTTGACAACACTTTTATGAAAAAGGTGTATAGTACCCTCTGGATAAGCATGGATTACCAAAAATTGAACCAATTGATAGATGAGAACTGGTATCACTTACCTTGGATAAGTGACTTTTTTTACTTGATCTGAGGAGATCGGGTTTTCTCAAAAATTGATTTGAGGTCAATTTATCATCAGGTGCATGTGTGACCTGTAAGTATACCTTGTACAACTTTTAATAGTAGTTATAATCTATATGAGTATTTTTTTTATTCCATTTTGTCTCATGTACATTCCATAAATTTTCATGGGGCTAATGAACCGAGTTTTCCATCCTTATCTGGATTCATTTGTGGTGTTATTCATGGATTATATCTTGATGTATTCTCACAATCGACGCAACCCTTCCAAATATCTTCAGATCGTTTTGGATATACTAAGAGAGAAATATTTATATGATAATCTCAAAAATTTCCACTTATATATAGATAATATCCACTTCTTGGGTCATATTATCTCAGATACAGGACTATCAGTTAACCCATATAAGGTGAGGGCTATATTTTCCTGGGAGAAATGGAAGAATATATTTGACATACTGAGTTTCTTAAGGATATCTGGATATTACATGAATTTCATATAGGATTTATCATGCTTAGAAGAACATATGATGGGGTTTACTAAGAAGGGTGTGAAGTTTGTATGGATAGATACCTATGAGTTATCCTTCCAATAGATGATAGAGAGACCAACTTCTGCATCGATCCAGATTCTTCCATATCTAGGAAGAAGCTACACTATGTATGGTGATGCATTAGGTATCAAGTAAGAGTATTTTAGATGTGGAAGGAGTGAGTCATGGAATATGGGTATCAGTAGTTGAGTCCACATGAGAGGAATTATCCAACACATGATCTTGAATTATCCACTGTTGTGCATGCCTTATGTTGTTGGATGCACTATTTATTGGGTGATCATTTTATGGTGTAAAAGCACCAAAAAATACTTAATTGTATATTTATATAGAGTGAATTTAATTTGAGGAAATGAAGTTAGGTTGAGTACCTACACTTTTTCAATTTCGATCTTTCCTATATGCCCAAAAAGGGAAATGCAGTTATTGATGCGTTGAGCAGGAGGACTTAGATACAGGCAGTTCAGGAGGCCAATAGCGAGTGGTATCTTATGGCCTTATTCTTAGACATGCTCTTTGAGGTGCAAGATAGTCAAGGGAATAATTTTATATCATATATAGTGGTGACTTTCACTCTCATGGATAGAGTGATTATGATACATCAATATAATGTTGAGGGCCTAGTTCAAAGGGAGAGTGTGGCAGGTGAGGAACCACCTCATAATTGGACTATTGGTGGTCATGAAATTATGTGTATTCATGGTCTCATTTGGGTTCTATCATACATACACAAGGAGTTGATTTGGAAGTTTCATGCCTCAGTTTGGGAAGTGCATCCTGGTGTTACCAAGATGTATTAGGATTTACATCAATAGTATTGGTGGTCGGGGATGAAATGTGAGGTATCTAGTTTTGTCATGAGGTATTCCACCTATCAGTAAGTGAAGGCAGAACACCAGTGAACAGATGGGATTTTACAATACTTTCCAATTCCTGAGTAGAAATGGGAAGATATTGAGATGGATTTTGTGATCGGGTTTCCAAGGTCACCTCAAGGTAGTGATGTTATATGGGTTGTTCTAGATAGGCTCATGAAGGTATCTCATTTCCTTCCGATCAGGGATACCTTCTTAGTGGATGGTCTTAGGATGTTGTATATCCATTAGAGAGTGAAACTTCATGGGGTTCCGCAGACCATGGTATCAGATAGGGATGCCCAGTTTACATCCTTTTTCTAGAAAATTTTGTAGAGGGCGTTGGGTACACAAGTTTTTCTGAGCACAACATACCACTCTCATCCTGATGGTCGGTTATAGCACACTATACAGGTTATTAAGGACATTCTATGAGCATGAGTCTTGGATTTTAGGGGACCTTGGGAGAGGAATATACCCTTAATTTAGTTTTCCTACAAAAAGAGCTATAAATAGATGATATAGAAGTCACCCTATGATTCTTTATATGGTAGTCCATTCTAAACACCCCTATATTGGTTAGAGGTAGGAGAGGCAGTGTTACTCAGACCTTGTTTTGTTTAGGAGACTTATGAGTATGTCTAATTGATTCAGAAATAGATGGCTACCACATAGTTGATGCATAAATCTTATGTCGATTGTCATTGAAGACCTCTATAGTTTGAGGTTGGGATCATGTATTTTTTGTGTATCTCATCAAGATTAGGACACATACAGATTAGGATATAGGGTAATATTTCACCATGATATGTCGGGCCATTCAAGATTCTGGAAAGAGTTGGGTCGGTAGCATATTGGTTGTAGTTAACTCAGAGGCATCATTCCATGCATGACATATTCAATGTATCTCAAATGCACTGTTATCACTCAGAACCATCTCACACTCTGTAGTTGAATGAGGTGGAGTTACAAGTAGATGCACCCTTTGAGTAGAGTCATATTTATATTGTTAATAGGAGCATGAAGGTTCTACAAGTCAAATTAGTTCCTCTAGTATAGGTGTTATGGAAGCATGACCATTTATAGGATGATAATTGGGAGTGGTAGGCCGACGTATGTGCTCAGTGGATGGAGTTATTATCATGTGTTTCTTGACCACCCTTGTATGGGAAATTCAAGGATGAATTGCTTTAAGGGGATAGATTGTAAGATCCTAGGTTTTCCTATGAGGTGATAATGTTTTTTTTTCAGTTTAACACCTTGTTTTTTACCAAATGTGAGTGAATTGTGAGATCATGGGAGTTTTGGGAGTGTTTGGGGATTGATCATAGCCTGAAGTCCTAGTTTTTAGAAAAGTTAGTTAGGATTCATGGTTAGTATAAACCATGCGACCCAAGCCGCACAATTTTGTGAAACTATGAAAGGTGGTCCAGGCCTCTATCGAGAGGAGCATGCTTTGAGGAAATTGTGCGGCTAGGGGTGCATTACTTTACTGACCATCTTCAGTTTTTACCAGAGGCATGCAACATATTTTTCACATAGTTTCTCATATCGTATGCATGAAACCATGTGAGGCCCCCCTTAACACAGAGAAGGGCGCATGGTTGGTGCACGATTTGTCCAATCATGCGGACAAACCATGCGACCTAGTGTTTCTTGGGAAAATAACCATTTCTCCCTTAAAACTATTCTAACCTTTTTCATTTGTCTCCTTTTTCAACCAAATAGAACCTTTATTATTGGGATCTCCTCTTTGAATCCAATTCACAAGATTTTCTCTCCTTTCACAATCCAGGCTCAGAATCAAACAATGTAGGTCTTGTTGGATTCACATCGGTGAGTTCTTCATTAATTTTATACCATTATTAATTTGTCTTGGTATTGACAGAGTTATTTATGTGCAAGCTAATATGCCCTATTTTCAATATTTTCATCCGTTATTCATTTTTCTTCCAATATAGACTAAATAAAAGATCGATATTAGATGAGTTCTCTACTATAGACCTATGGTAAGTGGTCTATACCTTTACCTTGAGGTTTGGTTTTTTATATTCCTAGTTTCAGTTTTTCGACATGCTAGACTTTCCAATATTTCTCCTAAAATGAATTTAATGGTTGAATTAAAAGGTTTGGAACCTATTAGGTTTCCCTTTAAATTCCATTTTTTGGTTGGAGGTCATTTAGTCTCAACCTAGGACACCCATGGGGTGAGCGCTTGATTTGTCCCTATATTATACCACCATGTTGGGTGCATGTTAGCTTGTTAATGATTTGGGATCTTGTTAAATTGAATAAATTGATTAGGAGATAGTTTATGACTCATTTTCCATGTGATACATGATGTGGATTGATTTAACTATATAAATGGATTTAAATCAATTATAGAAATAATTTGTAAGAACTTATAAAATGTGAATTATTGTGAAATGATGAATGAATGAGATGGTGATTTGATTATTGTATTGGATGCCTCAGTTGGTATACCTTGGATCCCAATTCCATAGGATTCCATAGAAGTTTCTCACATGGATATTGTTTATGGTAGTGCATGCCTTGTAGGATGCCTTGGGACTTACTACCCCATAGATCCATCTTACTTGGACTCATAGAGGACATGGTCTGTTGACATGAACCTTGGACTCCAACCAAGTCATAACCAAGTTTCCATCGATATGCTCCATGGACTCGTTGTGGGTGCCTTGGATCTGACACTTCCTGGTCTGAAACTTTTGATTACATGGTGAGGACATTGTGTATGAATATAATTATATAGTGTGGCCATGGTGAATGTTATATATTGGATTATATAGAATGTTCATGATGGATATTATACACTTGATCACACAACAAGGCCATTGTGGATTTTTTTATTATACTTTATAAATAGACCCAGTATGGGTATCTGATTACAGTTGATAGATTAATAGTTTTACACCTACTTGTATGCTTACCAATGCCATTGTTTATGGGATCTTGAATGTTGATGACAAGATTGAAATTATCAATTTATAGTTATTATTTCATCCATGGGATTTTCAATTATACTACTATTATACCTGTTATATATTTCACACTACTTTATCTTGTAATACACAAACTTGGTTTGTTATAGAAATCATTGGTGGTGGCCTACAGAGTGTTATCTCACATCATGTTTGGGTCATCATTGGGTACCCAGACAAACTTCCTGGATTTAGGTAGAGACCAGGGCAAGAACCCACTACAATATGCATGATTTCTTATTACTTAGGAGTATGAGAGCATAATATCGATCTAGGATCCTGATGCTAGCTGGGATAGTTCTTGTTTGGATTTTTGGAATTTTCATTCATGTATTGTATTAGATTCTTGTATACCTATTTTCCTATTTTATAAAGACATTACATGACACATCATCTTGTATATGAGATTACTTCTCACATTGTTTATTTATTCTTATCTTGGATGTTTATCTTATATCTGGTTGATTTACTACTTATTTTATTGACTTTTGATATTATATTATTGTGTCACACTATGACATGAGGGAATAGTATCCCCACAGACACACCTTAGGTCCTCACTACTATTTTTAAACCTCTGGAATTTGGGGAGGTGTTCTTAAGGCCTTGTGACCCACTAGCTTGGGGAACCATTTAGTGCCTCTCAGGTCAGGATGTTATATTACAGCTATAAATTTCTATCTAAAATTTCTATGACTATAAATATCTACACCAAAAAAACTCAAAAAATTAAAATCATATTTAAAATTATTCTTATAAAATAATACTTATTTATATTCATACCTTACATAGAATACTTACACAACCAATATAATTCTTTCCCAAACTACATAGTATAAATATTTTCATATTACACATAAGTATCATAAAAACAGTCTTATGCTGACTTTGGATAAACACTTTCACTATTTAAAAAAAAAGAAATTTCATTTAATTATTATGTATCAATATAACCCATTAAAAGAAAAATAATAACATAATTATACCCCATTAAACATATCCAGTTAAATGTTAGGTATAAAATAATAATTCTTATTGTAAATTTAAATAATATCAAAACCATTGCATCATTAGTTGCAACAATCCCTCCTCTTGAATCTGTAATCAATATATAATATAATTATTCAATGAAATTCTATATAAGATATCTATTTTAGACCCACTTTTTCCCTTTATATCCTGCATATAAGTCAACCAAAATTTTGGTTCTCTCCCATTTCCAAAGTATTAAAAAAATAATATAAAATTTTTCCTAATATAAAACTTTTCCAACTCCTAAATATCATAACCTTTCTACAAAAAAATCCAAAGGGGGAGAGAGGTATATGAAATAATAGACACAATATCCTACTTACATATTAGAAAAAAATTCCCTCTATCAATAATTTTATAGGGTTTATTTAGAGTCCTATTATTCCATATCATAGTAATAATTAATACCTTTGAACCCATTTTTTCAAAAAAAATAGAACATATATTACCCTATTTAGATTTTACCACTTTCATAGACTTTATCTACTTCTTTAGATTTTTTGAGAGTGACAGTGAACTGATTTCTCTTTAACTAAACTAATCTGAACTAAAACATAAAAAACAAACATAATATGATTTGACCTAGAAAGAATTGAGATAGAAATAAAATTAAACATAACCAATCAAACATGGAATACACTAAATCAATAAGTATGAAATTTAAACCTAACCAAACATAATAAAAAAATTAAAACTAATTTAAAGTGAATGGATGATAATCAAATCAAAAAGATAGAAACTAACCCAAACCTAACATACCAAATCAACTCCTTTTTAAAGAAAATGAAATGAGCCAAATTGAACAAAATGAAACTAAACAAAACTGTATCTACAAAAACATAATCAAACAGATGTAAAAATTTATAAACTAAACTTGATTAAATGTAACCAACTCTTATTACAATAAAATATGCAAAAAATAAACTAAAACAGAAGGAACCAATGTAAACCAAAAAAAATTACAATGACTAATCCAAATTGAATCAAATAGAAACCAACCAAGATAAAATAAGTTGATTTTTTTTACCTAAAACAAACCAAACCAAAATCAAACAAACCAAAAAAATTTGACTAGAATAGAATTTAATTGTATTGAATCAAATTGAATAGGCCCAGAAAACCAAGCCCAAATTGTAATAAAAAATATGATTCATAAATAAATAATTGAATTGAATTAATCATAACCAAAATTTTCAAAATTATAAAAAAAAAATTAAACATAACTATAATAATTTTAATCAACACAAACTGAATATATATGAATTAACTAGCCCCAAATCAACCAAAATTGAATAAATATGAAACTATAGAAACCAATAATGAAGGAAAAAACCAAATCAATGCATCACGAACCAACCAGTCCAAAACATAAATAAATCAATAATGAATAAAAATTTAATAATACAAAACTGGAATGACTGGAATTTTATGAAACTAAAGTAGCCTAACTAGAAGTGAAAATAACTTGAAAAGAAAAAACTAAATGTACTAGTATGAACATAATCCAAAAAGTGGATAAAAATGAAAAAAAACACACTAAAACAAATAAAATTTAATTTAATTGAAATAAATTGAAAGAAAAATAACTTAACTAAATGAATATAAATTAACATATACCAAAATAAATCATATGAGGGATGAAAAAAATAAATAAAATTGAAATGGAAATATATAAAAAAATATAGGAGAATCAAAATAAATAAATCTGATCCAGAATAAACCAAACTGAATTAACATGAAAAAAATATTCCAAACATAATGAAATGGTATGTCATTAATAGAAATTGAGTATAATTTAACAAACTAAATTGAATTGAACCATACTTAACTAAATTGAATTAAAAATAACTAAATAAAATTATACCAAGTAAAATTGAATAGGAACAACAAAGATTAAAACCAAGTGGACTAAACATGCTCTCATGTTAACTAAAAATTAACATTATTTAACCAAATAGATAATAACTCCAATTATTTCATGTGTCTTTTTAACAAAAACAAACACCAATATAGATCATACATTGTAATAAATATCCATTAATGAAGAATTTCCCTTTCTTTTCCTTATTTTAACCCCTTTTAAATTAACTCATAGAAACCTATAAAACCAAGTAGGAACACATTTAACCTTTCCATTTTACCGTATTATTCATGCATTTAATCTTGATTATTTTTTTCAATAAAGACATTCCATTTCCATTCTTATATAATTACATTTCCCTTATATTCATGCAAATAATATATAAAAATAATAATCCTTAAATTTCACTTCAAATTAATTTATCAAATCATTATTTAATAATATTCTCAATTCTCAAAATTTATTATATAAAATTTATTTTGTTAACAAACTCATATCATAATTGCACAAAGTAATCATTCATTATAGAAAATCATATTACATCATCGAGTATATCCATTTGATTTTAGTTATGAAATTCATTGTTAAAAAAATATTTTCAATTATGATTTTCTATATTCAATTTCATTGTAGAGGGAGGTTTTGAATATTAAAGGATGTGTGCCTCGAGTAAAATTTTTTTCTCGAGAAAAAAGAAGAAATATGGAAGCACATTAAATGGACTAACATAACAACAAATTATAAGTTTTACATTATTTATTTTAAATTTTAATATCTATTTTGTAACTAAATAGTCCATTTATATTTGTAACAATGTGCGTTAGAGGCACTTGATGAGAAGGAAACTGACAAATTTGGGCCAAATTATCATTTACATAAATATTTGGGAGATGAACACCATGACAGAGTATATTATCAGTCAGGGAAGAGTATTTTACCAACTAGATATTGGCCCACTTCATGTTCCATTTTTGGTAGCACTGAGTTAGAAAAATCTAACGCACAAGTAAAACAAGCTTAGGCCGAGGTAGAAGAGGAAAAAAATGGTCATATAGGATCATTAATAGAATCAAAGGGATAATGATGGATTTATGAAATTTATGGAAGTCTTATGCCCATCACTTCCACCAGATACCATTGTGGCTGATGATGCATATATTTTGATGATGTGTACGTTATATAGTGCATTAGGTGACGGTCCGAATGGTGGTCAAGATGATGATGTTCCTTGAGATAGTGAGGATGATAGTAAGGATTATGGTGAGGATGATGGTGAGGATGATAGTGATGATGGCAGTGATGATGATGGTAAGGATGATGATGAGGATAACGATGAGGATGATGGTAATGATGGTGATGGTGATGAAGGATAGATTGATCCTTTATATATTTTACCGATATTTATGAAATTTTGTGTTTGATGATTAGTTCTGATTGAATATATGTGATGTTTTAAATGGGTGTTATCACTATTTGAATGCATTAATTGGTTTATTTTGTTATAATTGTTTTTATATTGTTTAGTGATGTTTTTTTGTAGGTAATTGACCAAGGTGGGGTGATGTTATGATTTCTGGTGGCTTCTAGTGGCTGTTTGGGTAGGGTAGGGGTGTTTTTTCTTGTGGAATTATGGGGGGTTTATACCAATAGTTTCAAAACCATTGTTATAGACCTATACCAAGTATAAATGTTAAACAAGTAATAAATAAATTCATATTATTTGAGTTTATAACAATTGGTACTAGATTTATTTGTTAAAATTATTCAAATTATATAAAGTAAATACATGGAAAAAATATTTAAGAAATAGATATTTTTTTAATATTCATGGTTTGTTTAATATTTGCAGGAATATAGAGTCGATTTAATGGATCATTTTTATCTTGAAGTATATTTACTATATTATAAGTAAGTGATAAAATATAAATGATATTTATGAGGCGATAAATCAGTCATAAGATGTTATTTATAGTGGGTAATAAATATCCCCAGGTCTGATTCCATTTTTTGGGTATTTTATAACATCACTATAAAAGGTGGAGGCTCTCATGAAATGTACTATTCATCACATGATGATTGAGATCCACTCTCTCCTATCCCCACTTCCTAGGTAGATAATTCAATGATCTGAGCAACCAGTATGTGTTCTCCTACACGAATTGAAGGATCATTACTACAGTGATCATTTGGATGTCAAAGGCTTCAATGAATCTCTGCAGTAGCACCCATAATTTGACAATCTATGTTCCTATAGACTTTCAAAGCAAATATGGATGATCTAGAGGAATATGAATTCAGTTCATTTGAGTAACTATCTCCAATTATGAACAATTGATGAATGCAACTTAAAATAAATCACGATATTTTTTGATTTAATTTTAATGCTTATAATTATTCACATGAGATACTTGGGTTGTAACCGAGTATGTTTATGCTCGATATTATGTTACGATGTCGATCACGACATTGAAATTTTAAATTCATTATTTTGGGGCTTCTATTGTGTGTCTGATACCAACACTACATGCAAAATTTTAAAAATAAGCTTCATGTTATACATTTTATATTATGTTTTAATAAAAAAAATAGGATAGGGTAGTGTTTAAATGTCATCAAAATTATGGTATGAGGATAGTCCATGAACACCTAAAGCCTATTGACTTATAAATGTGGATAAGTATTAGGGTATGTATAATAATATTTCACTATAAAAACATATATCAAAAACTTTAATTATTTTTCTCAATGTTTCTATAATGTTTGAAACAGACTGATGGAAAAGATTGTGGTTATTATGTTTGAAAATTTATGAAAGATATTGTATTTCATCAATAAACTAGCATCCAAAAAGAGGTATTTTCAATGATAATTACAATTTCATTTAAAGAAATTTTAATCCTTTGTTTATTTATATTTTTCAAATACTACCAAGATTTTCGACGGTCCACATATTCAAAAGAGGAAAAAATTGTTTAGAAATGAATGGGTGAATACATGGTGTTAGAATGTATGCAGACATCATGAAGAGGTGACTTCTTACTACTTATTTTGTTAATTTAATCATAATTTGATAATACTTTTAGTTAATTTCATTATCATTTTTACTTGATACTTATTTAGTTAATTTTTATATATATCATGAAGAAATGAATTTATCAAGAATTTGTTTTCAACCATTTTGTGCTCCAACAAGAGAATATAACAATCGGAGAAAGAAATTCACAAAGTCTTCAGCAAGGTTGATGCACTCAAGTACTATTTTTTATCTTCATAGAGCTACTTTTTCTTTATTTGATCTTTTTATGTTCAGTAGTGTTTGTTTTGAGTTTATAAATGACTCAAAGTGAGTGTGTTCAGTTCAAATTGACATTTTATTTAAAAAGAGGTGTGACACACTAAAAATCAAGAAAACACAATAATATTGTTTTGATACTTTATTACAATGATCCATAATTCATTGTCGACATATAAAAATTTTTATTACCTCAATCTGATACACAATGTGACAGGTATGACTCTAAATGAGTGCTTTCAGTTTAAAAATGAAATTTTAGTTAAAAATGTGTAACACTCACTAAAAATAAAAAAAACATGCTCATATTGACTTAATACTTCAAGAAAATGATCTATAAGTTATTTTTGATGTTTACAAATTAAAAACACATCAATCTGATGCACAGTGTGACCAATATGACTCAAATTGTGTTTTTTCAATTTAAAATAACATTTTAGTGCAAAAAATATGTGACATGATCAATACCAAGAAAACATATTCATATTATTTTAATACTTTTAGAAAATTGTCCATAAGTCATTTTTGACATATAAGAATAAGATTCACCTCAATTTGATACATGGTGTGATGGTGTGAATCAAATGGTGTGGTTTCATTTTAAAAATGACATTTTAGTAAAAAAGACATGTGACATACTCAAAACTGAGAAAATAGATTCAGATTGTTTTGACACTTTTTAAAAATGATTCATAAGTCATTTTTGATGTGTAGGAATCATTTGTACCTCAATCTGATACATGGAGTGACTAGTATGATTCTAAATGAGTGTTTTTAGTTTAAAATGAAATTTTAGTTCAAAATATGGTTCACACACTAAAAACCAAGAAAACGTGCTTGGATTGTCTTAATACTTTAAAAAATTGTCCATAAGTCAGTTATGATTTGTAGGAATCAACTACATATAAATCTGACACACAGTGTGACCCATATGACTCAAAGTTCATGTTTCTAGTTTAAAATTACATTTTAGTTAAAAAAGATGTGTAACATAATCATAAATGATAAAATACATTATAATTGTTTTGAAACTTTAGGTAAACAATCCATAAGTTATTTGTGACTTGAAATAATCAACCACACTTCAATCTGACAGACAGTGTGACCAGTATGACTCAAAGTGTGTGTTTTTATTTAAAAATGACAGTTTAGCTAAAAAGATGTGAAACACACCCAAAAATGACCAAACAGGTTCATATTGGTTTTATACTTTAGTGAAATTATCCGTAAATTATTTGTGATGTTTAGGATTTAGTCTCACCTCAATTCGATATACAGTGTAACAAGTATGACTCAAAACCTATAGTTTCAATTTAAAATGAGATTTTAGTTAAAAATTTGTGTCACTCATTGAAAATCAATAAAACACACTCATATTGTCTATATATTTTAGGATAACGATCCATAAGTCATTTTTGATATGTAGGAGTTATATGCACATCAATTCGACACATGGTGTGACCGGTATGAATCAAAGTACGCTTTTTCAATTGATAATAGTTGTCTCCCATTAAAGGCGCTTACAATATCACTGATTTTTAGTGCTGATAAAAGTTATATACTTTTAAGGATCTTACAACATCAATGATTTTTTAGTACTAATAAAGACTATCTATAGCACTATTAAAGCACATATCTGTAGCAGTGTCAATCCGAAACATGGTGTGGCATGTATGACTGAAAGAGTGTGTTTTTATTTAAAAGTTAAATTTTAGTTCAAAATGAAAATCATATACTCAAAACTAAGAAAATATGATCTTATTTTGTTGATACTTTAGGTAAATGATACATGATTCATTTGTGACGTGTATGGATCAATCACACATCAAACGGACACATGATGTGACCAGTATGACTCAAAGTGTATATTTTCACAATAAAAGTAACATTTTAGCACATAACATACATCATATAGTCAAAACTGAGAAACTGTATTTGGATTATCATAATACTTTATATCAATAACTGATTATTCATTTGTGACATGTAGCAAGTAACAACATATCATTCCGATTTAAATTTAGCAGGGATTGTATAACATTTCAATTCTAATTTGCTGTTATTTTTTATGTACTATTACTAAGAGAATAATTGTTTTTATTATAGGTATGTTATTCTTTTGTACGAGGTTGGGTTTATTGTTGAAATAGATCTGCTAATAAAGTTTTGTTTTTGTATTGGTTGCAATTATTTTTGTCTGTTTGTGAATTTGGAATCAATTTAATTACATTGTATAGAAATTCTTTAATTTAAAATTTGTTTAGAAATAATGGTGCAATGTAAATTTAAATTGTTTTTATGGTTAATGGAATATTTGTACCACAATGTAAATTGATCTTTTAATGTTTTTATTGAACACTACTACAAGAACATATTTAAACAGTTCTAGAAAAATAATTCAATGGTGATAAAAAAACATTGTTGCTCTAAGCATTGTTAAAAGGGGGTCCCTTTTATCAGTGCTAACAAAATCCCTAATAAAGGCCATTTTTATTAGTGTTAAAAAAATCACTAATAAGAGGTGTCTTTGATCGGCGCTAAAATAAAAGTGATGATGAAAGTCAAAAAATATTTTTTTAAAAAAATTTCAAATTAAATAAAATAGATGTTTAAACCACCCCATTTATCTATGCTTAAAACCCCCTTTAATAGTTTAACCCCCTAGCCTCCCCTTGGATTTGAACCTCAGACCTCTCTTGTGTACGCATGGACCCTTACCACTCCTCCATGATGCATTATTCTTCGTTTTATGATATATCTATTTATTTATATATATATCTAGTCAGAATTTTTATCCACATATTTATTTTTATATTAATATATATTTATATGATTATTTTTAAATATATTTATAAAATATTTTTTGTGTGTGTGAGTGTGTTTATAAATAAATAAATACATACATACATATATATAATATATATGTGGGTGTGTGGGTGTGTGTGTGTCTATAAATATAATTATATATATTTTTATTTATTTACATATATTATACATTAATATTTATATACATATATTAGAATATATAGATAATACATATCAGTTTTTTAATACATACACACACAAATATAGACACACACACATTATATAGGTATATAAATATTCATATTATTTATTTTAAATAAAATGGATATTATTTTTTATTTAGATATGGTTTATATATTTATAAAGATATTTTATATGTAAATATGTTTACATGTTTACATGTTTATTTATAAAATAATTTTTTATGTGTTAAATATGTGTATATGTGTATATACTTAATTATAAATAGTTGTACATTATGAAAAATGATAAAATTTTAACGTCATAATATCCTTATGATTGTAATCCTTGAAAATAAATCGAGTCACTAACGAAAAAAGATAAGAACACCCCCTTAAACGAGGCTGAAATTCCATCGAATGTTAAAAATTGGGATGCCCTGACTAAAAATTTAGTTTTAGAGGACTTATGGACCTTTTTTTCCTTGAAATATGTTACTGGTTATTCCCCCAAGTTAATAGGGTATAGATCTTTTCGAGATCTTTAATTTGATATATGGTAGAGCTCAAATAGACACCCAGATCAAAAGTTATGATTGTTTGAAGTTCGAGTTATGTTTTCAACTTATTTTATACCTTTTATTTATTTATTTATTTTTTTATCTTCAATTTTTTCTTAAATGACTATTTCCTAATAATAATTAGAAAATTATTAATTAATATTTTTTTAAATTATTTTATAATCCATTTTTTACTAAAAGTATCATATATTAAGTGTAAATACATATTTAGACTTATATAAATCTTATTTAATAAAATATTATATTTTTTTATGTCACTATATTATTTTTAAGGATTTATATTTTTTATGAAATTTTCCTTTTATTAGTGTTAATAAAAAAGCATTGATAAAAACTCCCTCTTTATCAATGCTACTAAAAATGCACTGATAAAGGGGGATACTTTTAAAAATGCTAAAAAAAGTGAAAATAAAGGGGGGCACCATTATCAGCACTAAAAAAACATTGCTAAAGGGGTTATTTTAATAGTGATTTTTTTAGCATTGTTAAAATCACCTTTTATCAGTGCTTTTTTCGAGCATTGTTAAAGAGTGGTGCTGGGTAAATCCATTTATGTGGTAGTGAAATGATGAAAAGTGAAATTTATAGGGCTGATAGCAATCTCCAGTAGTTGGTATTGGCCTTTATCAGTGCTAGGTAAAATACTAGTAAAATAGACGTCTATCATCACTAAATCTAGTTTTTATAAAAGTGACTTTTTTGTTCTGGAATACATACCGATAAATAATAATTTTATTAGCATTTTTTAATGATGATAAAAAATATCTTTTTCTGTGTTTTTTGGTGCAAATAAAAGCGTGTGGATTCTAAAGATGTTTAAAATATTAATGTTTTTTAATGCTGATAAAAGTGATTTCTAACATTGATAGAAGAATAATTTACAGTAGATTGTGTTGAATTTGAGTAATAATTAACCTGAACCTTCAGGTGATATCAATGATTTTAAAATATGAATATGGTTGATATATTGTTGGGTGCCTCCTCAATTGGCTCAACATTTCTCGAAATAAATGAAAAAGAAACATGGTTCAAAGACCTATTTCATCTTGGGGTTAGATTTTTGACGTAGATGATTCTCTTATAAAAGGAGACAGTGGATGTTGTTTTTCATATACAATGTCAATACGAAGAGAAAATCCCAATTTTGTAATCATCTTTGATCGAAGATCATTTTTTTATGATCTGGGTGATTTTTTAACCCCCGGTTATGCAATCAATGATCTTCATATCCATACAGTCAGATTTATTGTTTGTTCATCTTTCTTGAATGATGTTCTTTTGTCAGATCTACTTTCTACCTCTCTTGTCTATTGATATTTTCTCCTGCTGTATTGGAGAGTTATACATTTGATATATCTTTCATTTTTTGGAGTCTCTACCGTGTACTCATTGATTTTAGTGGATATGCTTTCTAGACTAGGTATCATGGTTTTTTTCTCTCATGGGATTTTTCCATGTTACAATTTCTGGTGTCAACATTTATTTTATGCACACATATTATTTATTCATTGTGTGTTTGCTTAATTTTTTCAAGCTTGTTTAAATGGAAAAAAAATTCTTTTTGTTGTGCGTTCGCTTTGGTGTTTGTTTGTGCGTTCATTGCTTTCCATCTTTCCCAATATCTGGTATCAAAGGGTTTTGTTTTTTTCTAGATTAATTATGGAAGATAATTGCATTCAGATGATTTTGTTAAATGGTACCAACTACCATATTTGGGGATTAAAAATAAAGGATCTATGTTTTTTCAAGTGAATTCATCTTCCAGTGTTTAGTACTCAAAATCCATAAATAATTTTAGATGAATAATGTGAGTTTGAGCATGATATGTTTTGTGGTTTCATTCTCTAATGGTTCAAATACAATGTGATGAACCATATTTTCAACATCTATCACGCCATAACTTTGTAGGAGAATCTTGAGACTATATATGTTTTCAAAATAAAAAACAATAAATTGTTTCTTCTCAAACAAATGATTAATTTGAGGTTCAAAGTAGGTACGTCTATTTCTGACTATTTGAGTGAATATTAGGGATGTTTTGATCAATTTTATGATATGGATATTAATTTTGAAGATGGTGTTTTAACTCATTTTTTTCTTAACACTTTACCTAATTCTTTGGAGAATTTATGCGTTACTCTAACCGATTATGCTCTTAATGGTGCTGTGACATTCATCTTTGTTAAGTAATTTGTTTTGAATGAGGATGTTAGGAGATGTACTCTAGAGAAATATTCTTCAGAGCTTTTAGTCATATAGAATGGGGGAGAAACTAGGAAAATAATCACGGATAGAGCAGTCGAAGCAAGAGAAAAGGTAGAAGAAAAACCATGTCAAAGTAGAGAGAATTTTAATGACATCATTGTGGTAAGAAAGGACATATTAAGAAGTTTTGTTATCAGCTTAAAATAGAAAATAGATTGAAATAAAATCAGTAGAGTAAAAAAGGTGGTGGAGATGATCGTTTCACCACTGCTATAGAGGGTGATCTTATTATTGTTTATGAATCCATTAATATTTCTTCTAATGATTCTTGTTAGGTTGTTTACAATGGTTCCCATTTTCACATGAAATATAAGAAGTAGTTCTTTAAATATTATAGCCTAGGTAATTTTGGGATTTTAAAGATGGGTAATGATGGTAATACTGATGTTGTTGGTATCAGGACTATTTTTTTTAAAGACAACAAAGGAAGTAAGCTGATTTTGAAGAATGTTTGACATGCGCCTAAGGTTCATCTAAATCTTATTTCTACCAATGTTCTTGATGATGATGGATTTATTTGTACTTTTAGTGACGTCCAATAGAAGATTTACAAAGATTCTTTGATTTTGTCTTGAGGGAAGAAGCAATTTGATTTGTACTAGACTAGAGATTCTATTTTTTGTGATATTGCTTGCATTGTTGAATGAAGTGTTCCGTCCAAGTTATGGCATAAGAGGCTTAGCCACATTAGTGGGAAAGGGATTGATTGTTTGTCCAAGATAAATATTATTCCAGATTTGAAGAGTGTCAAATTGGACATGTGTGATCATTGTATAAGCACATGAGCCTCATCTCAGTTGATAATGTATCCTTCAGTGCATCCACAGGACCCAGGTTCAAAACCAGGTAGAGGAATATTTTCGGGGGTACTGTAGCAAGTACTATAGCAAACTATAACAGACTGTACATTGTGTGGTACTATAGCAGGGTTGTACACTGTAAAGGTACTGTAGCAGTCTGTACAATGTGTGGGGTACTGTAGCACGCACTGTAGCAGGAACTGTTCAGTACTGTAGCAGCTGTAAATATTCACCTTGGGCTATCGGTTTGGGATTGGAGTCCTTAAGTATTTTGAGACACCCAGGCCTATGGTTAAGTATGGATTTTGGGCCTCCTTTAAGGCCTTTAGGCCACCTCAAGTCATTCGGGCCACATGCAGTTGCCCCAGACAGGCTCTACAAAAAAGGAGCAGCCCCAAAAGAGGATTCAGAGCAGGTGAACTCACCAGAGCAGAGCCAAATGGATTTGTCAGAATCAGTGGGAATGGATATGCCATCGGTACTAGCCTGTGCTTGCATGATAAGCCTAGCCATATGGTCATGTGAAGTTGGAGAGCTACTATCATGATGCAGATGCTGGGGAGGGTTAGTTCCTTGTAGATAGTCTAGTTGAATTCCATAAGACCGTCGGGTCATGTAATCTCCTAAGCCTACAGGCCATGTAATCTCTGAGCCTACGAGCCTTTTAAGGGTTCCCCCTAATCCCTTTAAAGGGGTCTTATCAAAAATCAATAAAAATGAATCCATTTGGGGGATCATTATATGACAAGAAAACAGAACAGGGTGAGTTTCAGCAGTCATCCCTTATATAGGAAGTCAGTGGTACATGAATTAGTATATTATGATGTTTTTAGTCATTTGAAATATAATACCTTTAGTGGAGGTCTTTATTTTATGAAATTTATTGATGAATAATCCCGTAATATTTGGGTTTATGTTTTGAATGCCAAAACCCAAGTTCTTCGTGTTATAAGCAATTTCAGGTTTCTATTAAAATGGAATCTGGTAGGAAGTTGAAATGTATTCGCACTAATAATAGGGGTGATTATTGTTTTAATTGATCAATATTATAGGTGGGAAGGTATTCGGCATTAGAATATCCCTCCCAATACACCTCATATAAATGGTGTAACTGAGTGGATGAACATGACTTTGTTGAAAAGAGTTCATTGTTTGCTTTCAGAAGAAAAGTTTTCTGGAAATTTTTAGGGTGAGGCTTTACTTACTGCTACTTATATTATCAATTTATCATAGGTGGTTTCTTTGAATACAAACACTACTAAAAAGTTTTGGTATGTCAAAGAGATCAGGTATGATCAGTAATGTATTTTTGGTTCCAAGGATTTTGTTTATGTTCCTAGAGATGAGAGATCCAAGTTGGATGGTAAGCCGTGATAGTTTATTTTATTGGATATGGATATGATGAGTTTGGGTACAGGTTCTATGATCCCTCTTTGAAGAAACTTTTCAGAAGTCATGATGTGGTGTTTAAGGAACATCAAACTATTGTAGATATTGATAGGGAAGAAAAATATAATTCTCTAACTTTTGATGGATTTTTCATTCTTGAGTTAGGTTCTGATTCACATTTCCCTTATATTTTTGATTCTTATAATCATGTTGATGTGCGGAATGATGTTCAGGGTGAACAGGTTGGATTTGATATTTATGATGCACCTTTTTTCTGATGATCCGGTTAATGAGGTTATTAATGAACCCGCAATTCCACTCTGGAGGTCATCTTGGCATCATACCATTTTTACTCAGTATTCACCTGATGAGTATGTGCTTCTCACTAAAGGGGGGAGAACCATAATCTTTTGATGTGGTTATGTAAAGTAAATAAAAGGAAATATGGGTTGTGCCAATGGATGATGAGATGAAATCATTGCATGACAATTATACTTTTATGATGGTGACATTACCTATAGGTAAGAGAGTTTTGAAAAATTGGTGGATTTATTGGATTAAAAATGAAGAATCCAGTTTTGTTCCATGATACAAGGTACGGTTAGTTGTTAAAGGCTTTCGTCAAAAGAAACATATTTATTTTGATGAGATATTTTCACTTGTTGTCTAAATTTCTACCATTCAAGTTGTTCTTGGTTTGGTTACTAGTTTGGATCTTCAGATTGAGCATATGAATGTGAAGACAACTTTCCTCCATGAATATTTAGAGGAGGAGATTTATATGGAGAAACTAGAGGGTTTTGTTGAAATATGTAAAGAGTATCAGGATTTCAGGTTAAATAAGAGTTTGTATGGTTTGAAGAAAGCTCTAAAGCAGTGGTATAAGAAGTTTGAATCTCTTATTTTTCATCAGGGTTTTAGGAAGACGTCTTTTGACCTTTTTGTTTTTTGTTCAGAAATTTACTAATGGTGATTTTATTATATTGTTGATTTATGTTGATGATATGCTCGTTATTGTCCATGATGCTTCTATAATTGAAAAATTGAAGAAGTATATTTTTTAGTCTTTTGCGATGAAAGACTTGATGTCATCACAACAGATTCTTGGTATGTCGGTCTCCTGTGATAGAAAAACCAAGAAATTGTGCTTATCTCAGGAGAGATATATTGACAAGGTTATTCAGATATTTTCTACGGATAGAGGGAGATTTGTTAGTACTCCTCTTTATTTACATTTTAAGCTTAGTACCAGTTAGTCATCTTCTACTGATGAAGAGAGAGATAGGAGATGCAACACATATCTTATTCATCTATCGTTGGCAGTTTGATGTATGTGATG
Organism: Viscum album; assembly: GCA_963277665.1. Lineage (NCBI taxonomy): Eukaryota > Viridiplantae > Streptophyta > Magnoliopsida > Santalales > Viscaceae > Viscum > Viscum album. The sequence goes on from OY728119.1 coordinate 2,132,070,032, forward strand.
GTATGTACTAGACCTAATATAGCTCATGTAGTTGGTGTGATCAACCGTTTTCTATCTAATATTGGTGGAGAGAATTGGAGAGTAGTGTAGTATATATTTATTTATCTTTGTGGAACTTTTGATATGAGATTATGTTTTTGGCAATGGAGAACCTTTTCTTTGTGGATTTACATATTCAGATATGGCAGGAGATATCGATTTGAGGAAATATACTTCAAGCTATTTGATCACTTTTATAGGGGGATATCTATCTTGGAATTCTAGATTGCAGATATGTGTGGCTTTATCCAATATAAATCCTGAGTTTATTATAGCTATAGAGACTTGAAAATAATTGTTGTGGTTGAAAATGTTTATTTGAGAGCTCAATTTTAATCAGGGCAAGCATGTTTTATTTTGTGATAGTCATAGTGTTATTTGTTTGGGGGGAAATTCCACTTTTCATGGTAGGTCGAAACATATTTATGTCCATTATCATTGGATCTTCAACGTCCTTGATTCAAGACAGTTGAAGCTCAAGAAGATAAACACTGATAACAATGGGTATGACGTGTTGACCAAGAGTTTACCAAAAGGAAAATTTGAGACTTTCTAAATGATTTTGGGGTTGGCGGTGATCCCTACTTGAGTTGGAGGTGGAGTTCGTTGGGTACCTCCTTAATTTTCACACACATTTCTCAAAAATAAATGAAAAAGAAACACGGGTCAAAGACATGTTTCATCTTGGGGTTTCATTTTTGATGCGGAGGGTTATCTTATAAAAGGAGGCAAAACTAATGTTTTCCATATACAGAGTCAATATGGAGAGAAAATCCCAATTTTGAGATCAAATTTGATTGAAGATCATTTTTCTTCTGATCTTGGTGATTTTTCAAAACCTGGTTATTTAGTTGACGATCTCAAGATCCATACGGTCAGATTTATTGTTTGTTCTTCTTTCTCGAATGTCGTTCTTTTACCAGATTTTTTAGGCCTCTCTTATCTGCTGATATTTTCTTCTATTGTATCAAAGAGTTATAAATATGATATCCCTTCCATTTTTTGGAGTCTCTACTTTGTACTCGTTGATTTTAGTGGATCTGCTTCACTACCACAAATCAGTGCAGGGGTAGCGGTACCCTTTATCAATGCTAGTAAAAAACGTTGATAAAGACCCTCCTTTATCAATGATTTTTTACTAGCGCTAATAAAGGGGGTATATTTCAAAAAAATAATTAAAAATAATATATAAATATATTTATATTGGTATAAATATAATATATATTTTTTAAATATGTTTTACATAAGGATAAATAGAAATTTAAACTTAATATATAAGATATTTAGTAAAAAAAGTTTTGTGAAATAATTTAAAAAATATTTTTAATTAATAATTTTGTAATTTTTATCATTTAATGGTCATTTAATGAAAATTTGAATATAAAAAATATAAAAAAAAACAAATTAAAGATCTAAAATAAGTTGAAAACGCAACTCGAACTTCAAAGGGCCATAACTTTTGATCCGGGTGTCTGTTGGAGCTCTACCACATATCGAATCGAATCATGTGATGACCTATATACTCTAGTGACTCAAGGTAAACCCTCTGTCATGTTTTTAGAGGCAAAAAAATTCTCATAAAACCTCAAAAACTGAGTTTTTAGTCAGGGTACCCCAATTTTTTAACATTTGAGGGATTTTTATCCTCTTTTAAGGGGGTATTTTTTCCCTTTTTCAATGAGGAATGAATTTATTCCTAGGGATTAAATTCATATTGATATTATGTCTTTGAAATTTTAATGATTTTTATAATTTATAGTAATTTATAATCAAATATATAACAATATATACATATTTTTTTATATATTCACACATAAAATTTTAATTTTATAAATTAATAATTAAATATATTTACATATAAAATATATTTATAAATATATAAGACTTATCAAAATAAAAACTAGTATCCATTTTATTTAAAATAAAAATATATGAATATTTATATATCCATATAATGTGTTTGTTAGTGTGTCCGTTTTAATAAACTAATATATATTATAAATATATTCTAACATATGTATATACATATTAATATATAATATATGTAAATATATATATAAATATGTATAATTATACTTTCAGATACACATATAATATATATATGTGTGTGTATGTATGTATGTATGTATGTATGTATGTATGTATGTATGTATGTATGTATGTCGTATATATATGTATTTATTTATAAACTCACACAAAAAAACATATTTTATAAATGTATTTAAAACTAATCTTATAAATATATATTAATATAACTATATATATATATTTATATAAATCTATATTATTATATGAATAAATATAACTATATATATATATAAATAGATATATCATTAAAGAGAGAACAAACCAAAATGGGTGAGTGGTAGAGGTACAGGCCCGCAAGGGAGAGGTAATGGGTTCAAATCCAAGTGGAGGAAGAGATGCGTGGGTGGGAGGGGGTGAGTTGGGGTGGGGCCTCCGATTTATAATTTTTTTGGCTTTTATCAGCATTTTTTTAGCGCTGATAAAATGGTTCTTTATCAACATTTTTTTGCACTGATAAAAGGGGCACTCCTTTTGATAATGTTGATAAAAGAAATTTTAAGCACTTTTAAAAACTATATCTATGGTTGTGTTTTTGAACTACGTCTCATGGTTTTTTTATCTCATTGGGTTTTTCCACATTAAAATTTTTGCTGTCAAAATTTATTTTATGCACATGTATTAATTTTTTCAGGATTGTTTAAATGAAAATAAATGTATTTCCACTGCGTATTCGGTTTGGTGTTTTCTTGCACGTTCATCAATTACTGTCGAGATATGATTGTTTTGAGCTTTGGTTTTGGTAGGTTAAAAATCACTTTTACATATGCCTCTATCCAATTCCATCCCCCTCTTCTTACAACTTCTGCTGATTAGATGATTAGAATTGAATTGATGGCGAGGGGTCAATGAATAAATCTTTAAAAGATATTTTTAACCTACCAAAACCAAGGATCAAAACGATCATATCTCAATGGAAAGTGATGAACACGCAAGCAAACACCAAACCAAATGCATATTGGAAATAAATTTTTTCCATTTAAAAAATCCTGAAAAAACTAATATATGTGCATAAAATAAATATTGACACCAAAAATTTTAACCTAGAAAAACCCAATGACATAAAAAAACCATGGTACGTAGTTCAAAAACACAACCACATACATGGCCTTTAAAAGCACTTAAAATCGTTTTTATCAATTGTAAAAAACACTATTAAAAGAAGAGTTCTTTTTATCAAAATAAAAAATATATTTTAAAACTTAATTAATTGATCCCTCCCCATCAATTAAAATCTAATCATCTAATCAGCAGAAGTTGCAGTTGGAGGGGGTGGAATTAGATAGAGGTATCTGTAACCATGAAAACCACCTTCTCACCTTGTACCATTTCTAGAGCTTAACCCTTCCCTAAATTCTCATACAACTTGTTCGTGTTTCATTGGGATGAGCCATTCGGGTTTTTTTTATAAATGATTTTTTCTTAATTTTTTTATAAAAAATTGACAGGGTTACCAAAATTTTTAAAAATGTGTCTCAAGATACGTGAACCCCATTCACACATCTTTGGCATGGAGAGATGCATGAATGGGGTTCACACATCCTGAGAAGACGGGATAAAAGATTCATGAACCTCATTTATGCATCTCCCCTCACCAGGAAGTATGAACGGGGTTTACACATCCATTGTAAACTTTATGAAGGATGCGTGAACCATGTTCACGCATCCTACAAAAAGTTTTAATTTTTAATTTTTTTTGTTTTTTTAATATATATATATATATATAAAGAAAAAAATCCACAAGATTTATCTTCTATCTAATATCCATCTGTACTGCCATTACAGCTATCTGGATTCTGACAGAAACTGTTACCCAGAGCTCTCTTTTATAATAGGTCTTTCCCTACACAGAACATTCTACATTTCTAATGCGGGATTCAGGTTCTCCCTTTCCCACGTAGAACATTCTACATTTCCGATGTGAGATTATGTTTCAAGTACATGACATTGAAATACTATAAAATAAAAACTATAAGGCCAATATAAATTAAACTTAAAACATGGATTAAACATATAAGAAATTGTTGAAAATAAAAATAATTTCATAAAAAATGTTGATGAATAAGAATTTATATGTAATGACCCAAACTTTTATTAATGAAAATTCCTCTTGATCTAATTAAATGTCTTATTATGTAAAATGGTTATATAAAATATGCACTTATTTGATTTTTTATTTTAAAATACCTTTATGAATTGTGAACATTGCTAATATAGTCATTGAACAGTGATCACATAATTAGTATAAATATAGGGCTTTAACAAATCCAATTTACTTAGACAAAGTAAGCGGTGGCCTCATCCAGTAGACTTGCCCAGTATGAAGCCCATTTTTTAAAGCTTAGAAAGGATGTGGAATCATTGGGCTTCGCTCTTGACCAAGCCCAAGCTGAGCTTCAACACGTTAAGCTCAAACAGAACCGCCTACAGGAGAAGTGGAAGTTGATTGATATTACCACCCAAGTGATGTTATCCGATCCACCCTAAGAGTCAGTCACCATCGCACACCTTACCCTTTGGTCCTATTTGGGTGTTATAAGTGGTTATGTAACAAGACCTTATCACTATGATTATGTGAATTATTTTTGTATATAATAAAGAATATACATTCATTTTATTATTGTTACTTTGTAAATAGTTTTTTAAAGCAAAAATAGTATTTTTAGTTAATATTCAACTAAGGATTCTATTTTGATGAATTAATGGATTTTTTAAATAATATTTTAATAAAATATTATTATTATTATTAAATTACTTTTTATTAAATATAAATGATCGTATAATTTTATGAATTCAATTGTAATTTTTATTAAGGTTTGAAAGCTAGTTTTGTCAAAAGCCATGATTTTTCGATAAATGTCCATTTTTATTTTAAAAGTGAAAATTCACATACTTAGAAAATTAGTTAGATAAAATGAATATTATTTTTGGAATTGGGACATTTAAATTATCCAATGGTGAATTTTTCATAATTTTCCGAGACAGACGAATTTTTGGGTAAAAAATTAAACACTGTTTAATTATATAATGTGTTTTATGGCATCATAATATCCAAATAGTGATGTAATAAAATAATATAAACATTATTTTCAGCCAATATATATTTTACCATTAAAATAATGTGATTTTAGGTTTTTTTTAATTTATTTTACAAAGCTTTAGTGGACCCTCCAAGACTTATAAAATATTTTAGCTATTTAAATTGATTTCCTTGAGAGTGTGACTCGCCTCTACATAAGCAACCCTATTATTTTAAGAAGTTAGGCCATTGGACTTATATAATATTGTTTTACACTACCCTTTGGAAAAAACCATGCGCAAAAACCATGGTCTGGTTTTTGGTTTTTATTAGTTTAATGTGTGGTGTCCCAAACCTATATAATAAAGAATTCTCCCTCCTTTCCTATATAAACTCACCCAAACTCCCACTTAATCTTCAATAAAATTATTCGGAGTTCATCCAAATTTTATTACCTCCTCTCCCTAGAATTCTCCCAAGGTGCCCCAAGCTCCCAATAAGTCTCTCTCAAGCCCCTCCCAAGCCTTTGGGATCACACTTCCAAGTAAGGGATTTCTTCCTTTCTCTTTTTGTCCAAATTTCATTATATTGTTATTCCATTTTATTTTCAATTAAAAATGTTGGGATATGATTTTTTACCTATCCCATACTACACTATTTATGTTTTAATGATGAGAGACCCATTTTCTCTCTCATTAATTCCTCTCATGTCCACCCGTTAGCATGCCGAAATTCTGTAAAGAATTTCTCTCTCCTCATTTACATTCAAGAAATTCTTTTATATTATACATCTAAATTCCATTCCATATGTTTGTATATTATGTCTCATGATCCCCTTACTGTCCATTTAATTTATAAATGATGAGAGACCTCTTTCACTCTCATCAACCCATTTTATGAATTTATATTTGACATCGTTATGCTGTCGAAATTACACCAAAATTTCCATAGCAAAATCATTGTGTAGTGAATACCATACCCACTCTTCTATCAAGGGTATTCACCTTTATTCACATGTACTTGTTGATTAAGGAATTAAATTTATATATTCCTCATATATTATTCATGGAATGAATTATGATGTTAATGAATCCATTTTGTATGATCTATGTGGCACACTTATGCATGAAATGAAATGATTAGGAAGGATGCGCCCTAATAGCACTCCAACGCACTGGGTAAAGTATAGTATCATGATAATCATGTGAAATGAGTGTTGAATCATGATAATTCAAGTTCAATGAGGGTTTAATCGTTCTTCATGTGCAATGATGGTTTACTCATGCTCCATGTGCAATGAGTCTTGGCTCATGCTAATTCCATGTTAAGTGTTGTTGCCACATCTCCATGTTATGATTGTCATGCTTTATCATGCCTTTATGTTCATGTTTCTATTGTGCTCCATTGATATGCCTATTATCTAACATGTATTTTATTCCTCATGTTATTCCATGTGTATTCCCTTATTGGGCTTTATATCTCACCCCTTTCTTATGTATGTCCTCAGGTTATCCCATGCAATGTTAAGTATGAATGAATGTTGTGGTCGTGTAAAGGAAAATTTCAATAAAGATGTTGTATTTCAAGTTTTAATTTGTTATTTAATTATCCTAATCCCCAAATACACTAGACCTCTCAATCTTCTATGTTGTATGAAGTGAAGTTTCAGGTAATAAATTATGTTTAAGTGTGAAATAAAAACAGGGTTGTTATATTATAAGCTTTCAAAACTATCAACTTGAAACTTACAAATGTTTCAATTATGTGTCTTTGAAAGACTATAAAATAAAAAATATATGACCAATATGAATGAAACTTAAAACATGGATTAAACATATAAGAAATAATTGAAAATAAAAGAATTTCGTAAAAAATGTTGATGAAAAATAATTTAAAAGCTTTCAAAACCACCAACTTGAAACATAAAAATGTTTCAAGTACGTGGCTTTGAAATACTGTAAAATAAAAACTATAAGACCAATATAAATAAAAATTAAAATGTTGATTACACATATAATAAATAGTTAATAATTAATTAGTTAATTATAATTATAATTATTAATTACATAATTAATAATTATAATTATAATTAAAAATTATATTACTAATTAATTTATTAATTATTATATAATGAATAATTATATTACTATTTAAATAATTAATTATTGTATAAGTAATTATTAATAATTAATAACTAATGAATATAATAAATAATTGAAATCATTTATTATATTACTAATTTACTAATTAACTAATGAATTATTATATAATTAATAATTATATTACTAATTAAATACTAAATTACTATATAATTAATAATTATATTAATAATTAATTATTATATAATTAATAATTATATTACTAATTAATTATTATATAATTAATAATTATATTACTAATTAATTATTATATAATTAATAATGATATTATTAATTAATTATTATATAATTAATAATGATATTACTAATTAACTAATAATTATATAATTAATAATTATATTACTAATTAACTAATTAATTTTTTACTATTTCTTATATGTTTAATCCATGTTTTAATTTTCATTTATATTGGTCTTATAGTTTTTATTTTATAAGCTTTCAAAGTTGCGTACTTGAAACATTTTTAAGTTTCAAGTTGGTGGTTTTGAAAGCTTATAAATTATTTTTCATTAACATTTTTTACAAATTTCTTTTTATTTTCAACTATTTCTTATATGTTTAATCCATATTTTAAGTTTCATTCATATTGATCTTATAGTTTTTATTTTATTGTCTTTCAAAGAAATGTACTTGAAACATTTTTAAGTTTCAAGTTGTTGGTTTTGAAAGGTTATAAATTATTATTTATCAACATTTTTAAGGAAATTATTTTTATCTTCAACTATTTATTATATGTTTAATCCATGTTTAATGTTTTATTTATATTAGTTTTATAGTTTTTATTTTATAGTCTTTCAAATAAACGTACTTGAAATAGAATCCCACATTGGAAATGCAGAATGCTCTATGCAGGAAAGGGAGAACTTGAATCCCACATCGGAAATGCAGAATGATTTCCAAGGCTTTCTCTCTTATAAATGAAAGTCCTGGGTAAGGGTTTCTGTCAGAATCTAGACTGCTATAATGATAGTACTACTGGATATTAAATAGAATATAAATTCCGCTTAAAAATTTTGTTTTATTTTTATATATATAAACAAAACAAAATATAGAAATATAGAAATATTTTTTTAACAAAATAGTACAAAAAAATTAAAAAATAAAAGTTTATGTATGATGCATGAACTGGGTTCATGCATCTTTTAGTGCACCTATGATGGTTGAACCCCGTTCATGTATCTTCCTGGGATCGGGGATGCGTGTTCACGCATCCTTCAGCAACTTCGTGAAGGATGTGTGAATGGGGTTCATGCATCTTTCAGCTTGCCTATGATGTATGAACCCCATTCACGCATCTTCCCAAGATCAGGGATGCGTGAACGAGGTTCACATATCTTGAGACCTATTTTTAAAAATATTGGGAACCCTATCATTTAAAAAAAAATTAAAAAACCCATTTATAGAAAAAGCCTACCTTTCGGGGGTTGTCCAATGTTGACGCATCATTTTTTTTCAATTTTCCTCAACAACTAAGGGCGGCTCTGTGACCTTTTCTTCTTTATATTACAGCCCACCAAAAAATGAAAAAGAAAAAAACTAAACTAAACTAAAAATTTCCTTGCCTCACTAAGCCTTTTTTAATATATATATATATATATGTGTGTGTGTGTGTGTGTCTATGTATATATGATATCCCGAAAGAATGGAGTTTTTTTATACATTTTCTGAAGAAAAAAAATTAAACAACATGGGTTAATTTTTTAAAAAAAATACAGCACACAGGCGGCATCGTCGATGCCGCCTTTCCTCCCCCACACCGCCTTTGGCCCAGATCGATGGCATGGCAAAGGCGACGGGGGGGATGCCGCCTTTGCCTCAAATCCCTATAAAAGGGAACCCCCCCCCCCCCTCTCTTCACTCAATTCTTGCCTCCATCTCTCCTAAATTCTCTCTGTCTCTCTAAAAAAATTATTTTCTGTGCAGGTTTTGCGAAGACTTATTTAGATGTATTTTTATTTATTTAATTTAATGTTTTTTATTTATTTAATTGAATTGTTTTTAATTTTAAATATTTAATTTTTAAGTAGTTTAAGTAGTTCTTAATATTTTGTTTATTAGTTTGTGTAATTAGTTATATATAGTTTGAAATAATTATTGTTAGTAGTGTAGATTAAGTATAGATTAACTTAGGATTAAGTATTTTGAAATTTAGGTAGCATAAAGATTATGTGGTTATCTAAGCAATAAAATCTCTGTCTGGATACAAATAAGTGGATGTGGCTCTGGCACAGATGTACCTAGGAGTGAAAATTTCGACAAGGAGTTTCGGGCTTGACCCGGGGTATCCTGGTACTCGACAACTGGCCTTGCTGCACTCCTGGTTTGACACTCCTGGGGGATATGCTTAAGATAATTCATATTTTCTTTATAAACTACTAAAATATATAATAAAAAAGAAATTAAATTAGTATATTTATTAATGATAAAATGATAATTATGATGTTATAGAATGAAATAAGTACAAAAGCATTAACGATTAAAAGTTATTATTAGTAATTAAATCTGTTTAAGTAGTTTAATTAGTTATATATAGTTTAGAAATAATACTTATTATTAGTAATGACTAATTATAGACTAATTAATTATAACTTATTATTAAAAAAGAATACATATGATTAGTTAATTATAAATAATTAATGAATATAATATGATTAAGGATTAAAGAATAAATAATTAAAGAATAACTTAATATTCATTAAATAGTGATTAAATAATGAGTGATTAGTTACAAAAGTTATTATTAGTAATTAAAGATATTATGTATTAAGTATTTTAGTTAGTTATATATAGTTTAGAAATAATACTAACTGTTAGTAATGATTAATTATAGATTAATTAATGATAACTTAGGATTAAAAATGAATACATATGATTAGTTAGTTATAATTAACTATTAATATTTGTTACAGTATCATAATTATGATGAAATAAACATTTTTGATGTAGTGAGTCATGTTTGCCTGTGTGTATTACTATGTAGAGGTTATTCAAACTGAGCAAGTAGCTTTTTATAGTACACAACCAATAATGGTGGTTAGTACATGTAATTGTGTATCCATAAATAACCTTCAAGAGAGAATTTGTGGTTCCTTAAATCTGGGACCCGATCAAGAGATCAAGCCTATGAGTTATAGAAATTTTTAATTTCTGGCAACACTGTGGCATCTAGCTTGTCCATTGGTTGCTGATGCATAGTGGGTCCAAGTAATTAATTTATTTTTTTCAACAGTCAGATGGTACCATGATGGAGTTATACGTTGATGTTTCTACTCTACAACAATAACATATAGTTTTATGAAGACGTAGAATTACAAGATTGGTTGAAGACCATCCACCCCATGAAATTGGGCCTATTCCAAATGATGCAGCAGAAGAGGACAACCTAGATGATCTCTCAGATATACATGTCAATCCGACTTCCGATGAGGAGTTTCGTAATGATGAATCAGATGGTGACAACAGTATTGATGAGCCAATGAGCCTGTACACGAGTGGTAAGGGCACTTTCTTGGCATCCAAGAGACCCAGGTTCAAAACCGGGTAGAGGCGAATTTCCAGGTACTGTAGTAGTACTGTAGCAGCTACTGTAGCATCTACTATTCAGTACTGTAGTAGCCAGAACTATTCACCATATTTGGGACTTCGGGCCACTAGTTTGGGCCTACGAGTCTCAAGGGCCTTCAGGCCATCAAAGGCTTTCAGGCCACCGGGCCTTCGGGCCACAGAGACCATGGAGTAGCACAGTTTACACAAAGGAGGCCCTAGAACAGGATCATAGAAACAAGAGTAGCAGTCACCATAAGCAGAGCTAACTGGATTGGAAGAATGAGAGGGTATGACAATTTCCATTGGGACCAGACACCATTCATCTTTGTACGGGGAAATTCTAGCCGATCAGAAATGCAAGGTGGGGAGCTAGGAAATCAATGATGCAGAATATGGGGAGGGAAAGTTCTTGTGGGTTGGGCCTACGGGTCATGTATTGGGCATGGTATGTCTCTCGATCTTTGGGTCATGTATTGCAGGTCATGTCGGGCCTTGTGCCTTGGGTCTATGGGTCATATATGGGTTCCCCTTTAACGATTAAAAGGGGTATTATCCATAATAAAATAAAAAAAGGCCTTCGGGCCATTCAGAGACAACAATGCTGATGTGGAGGGATTAGTTGAAGTTAGGAAGGAGGTTTTGAGAAATGCATTAGTTGTACATAAACCTCAACCTACAATAAATCATTCACCGCTCCTTTCATCTTGGTCAGAAGCAATGACACGTGTGCCTGAATTCAACAACAATGTTCTCACACCAGCAACTGAGTTCCCCGGAGTTGTACCAAATAGGTTTAGTGAGTCAGAAAAAAACCTTATATATTGGAAGTAATTTTCCAAGTAAATATGCATTAAAAAGAACGCTAAAAATATTTAATATTGAGAGGTACTGCAGCTATGTAGTTCACAAATCATGCCATAGTAAATATGTCATACGGTGTGAGAAGTATGTGGATGATTGTAGATTTTTCTTGAGGGCGATTCCAGACATTACATTTGGAGGTTGGAGAATCTAGAGGATTGAGGCGGCTCATACTTGTGTTCAACCAAGTCTCACACAAGATCCTACCTCATTGGATGTAGAATTTGTGTCATCTATTGTTGTTGATATGATTAGGACATGTCAAGATGTTCCAATAGCCCTTGTGCATGAGAGTATTCAACAGACATTCAGTTATAAGATTTCCTATAATAAGGCACGGATGGCGAAACAAAAGGCAATTGTGAAGGTCTATGATGATTGTGATGACTCATATCGAGTGTTTATGCAATTTCTATCCATAATGAGGCATCATACTCAAGTTTTCTTCCATATGGATATAAACGAACATGTGCCTCATGATAACCGACTTGATCCATCTCGTGTTCAATTTCATCGGTTGTTCTGGGCATTCCTTCCTTGTATCTCCGCATTTCGTTTCAGCAAATAGTTTATTCAGATTGATGGAACATTTCTTTACAGAAAATAAAAGGGAGTATTGTTTATTGTGGAAACCAAAGATGGAAACCGTTCACCTCTTCCACTTACCTTTTCCATTGTAGAGAAAGAAAACTATGAATCATGGAGTTGGTTTTTGGCATGTATTAGCAATCCTTTCACCAACATTCGGGGTGTTTTTTTGATATCTGATCACCATCGGGAAATTAATGAGGCAATCAATGAGGATCCTGATATATGGAGATACCTAAATTCACATTATCAGTTCTGTATTAGACATATTGCTAGCAATGTGCATAAAAAATTACACAACAAACTAATGAACAAGGCAATTACGAGGCTTGGTACACATTGTATTTGTTATTTTTTACTATTTCAACATAAATATAAAATCAATTTATGTGAAATATCATCTATTCTGTGTAGAATATGAGTCGGACCAATAGCAATTTGAAGAAAGTTTTGATAAAATCCGCCAGTCTAATCAAGAAGTTTATGATTATATGATGCAGATTCCAAAAGAGAAATGGACATTGGCATATGAAGAGGGGAAGTGGTACAGACACATGACGACAAACATTGTGGAGTGCTTCAATGGTGTCTTCAAAGAGCTTCGCAAGCTACCTATAACCGCCCCAGTTCAAGAGACATTATATCGATGTGTGAAGTATTTTGTTGATAGAAAAAAACTAGCATCAGACAGAATACAACAGGGGATAAGATACAGAAGACACTTTCAATGAGAGATTGAAAAGAATATTGAAGATGATTCTGGTTATCACGTCTGCATTTTTCGATGAGAATACTCCCAATTTGAAGTTCAAGAGTGTTCAGACGCCATCACAAATCACATTGGTGAAAAAATTGTGTTATTACTGGAAACAAGGCAATGTCAATTTGGAAACTTTCAGGCCTTACGGTTTCCATGCATACATGTCATCACAGCATGTGCCACTATGAACATATCATGGGAAGCATATGTTGACCCAATGTACTGGATAGATACCATTTCTAACTATTATGCTTCACCATGAACACCTATTGGGGAGTATCGTTATTTCCCAATTCTCAAAGGCCAACCAATAGTGATACCTGACATGAATCGGTTACATCCTTATGGGAGACCGAAGGCCAGTAGGATGCATAATGAGATGTATTGGCCTCAAGAACAAGGGCAGAGTTTTCAATGCATGATATGTCATAAATAAGGTCATAACTATAAATGATGCCCTAACGTTGTTGGGTCGAGTTCATAGTCTCATCCAGAATGATGTATTGTCTTCATTGTGACATTCTCATATTGTAAATTAAATTTTTTTATCTCATCTTTTTTTCTCGGTTTTCTAAACCCCAAAACCCAAAATCATAATACTTAACCCAGAAACATGTTTCCTAAACCTTAATATCAAAATTTGAAACCCTAAACCCTCAAACCTAAACCCCAACCCAAAAACATCTTCCATTTACCATGGTTTTTGGTAACATTATGTATGATATTTTAATAAACTATTCTATAATGAAATAATAGTATCATAATTATTAGCATAAGTTATTCAATACAGATAATTAGATAAATTCCTAAAACATCATTAGTAATTTACATGGTTTATCTTAATCCAATCCATAATTAGTTAATCATAAAGCTCCTCCAAAATATTTCTAACAAAATTCAAGACTCAATAATTTAGATAATAGAATTTATTTCATAAAAACATTCATGCTTTCAAGAAATAAATTTCTCCTTATTCCTTAAATAAAATCTTAGATAACAGAATTTATTTCATAAATCCAAAAGCAGAACACTTAACCCATATTGTAAAGTAAATGTTATTATCTCTTCTTTTTTTCTCGATTTTATAAACCCCAAAACCCAAAAGCATAACACTTAACCCAGAAACATGTTTCCTAAACCTTAATATAAAAATTCGAAACCCTAAACCCTCAAACTTAAACCCCAACCCAAAAACATATTTCCTTTACCATGGTTTCTAGTAACATTATTTATGATATTTTAATAAACTATTCTATAAAAAAATAATAGTATCATAATGATTAGCATAAGTTATTCAATACAGATAATTAGATAAATTCCAAAAACATCATTAGTAATTGACATGGTTTATCTTAATCCAATCCATAATTAATTAATCATAAAGATCCTCCAAAATATGTCTAACCAAATTCAAGACCCAATAATTTAGATAATAGAATTTATTTCATAAAAACATTCATTCTTTCAAGAAATATTTTTCTCATTGTTCCTAAAATAAAATCTTAGATAATAGAATTTATTTCATAAATCCAAAAGCAGAATACTTAACCCATATTTTAAAGTAAATGTTATTATCTCTTCTCTTTTTCTCAGTTTTCTAAACCCCAAAACCCAAAAGCATAACACTTAACCCAAAAACATGTTTCCTAAACCCTAATATCAAAATTCAAAACCCTAAACCCTCAAACCTAAACCCCAATCTAAAAACATCTTCCCTTTAACATGGTTTTTGGTAACATTATTTCTGATATTTTAATAAACTATTCTATAACGAAATAATAGTATCATAATGATTAGCATAAGTTATTCAATACAGATAATTAGATAAATTCCTAAAACATCATTAGTAATTTACATGGTTTATCTTAATCCAATCCATAATTATTTAATCATAAAGCTCCTCAAAAATATGTCTAACCATATTCAAGACCCAATAATTTAGATAATAGAATTTATTTCATAAAAACATTCATGCTTCCAAGAAATAACTTTTTTCTTATTCCTTAAATAAAATATTAGATAATAGAATTTATTTCATAAATCCAAAAGCAGAACACTTAACCCATATTGTAAATTAATTGTCATTATCACTTTTTTTCTCATTTTTCTAAACCCCAAAACCCAAAATCATAACACTTAACCCAGAAACATGTTTCCTAAACCTTAATATCAAAATTCAAAACCCTAAACCCTCAAACCTAAATCCCAACCCAAAAACATCTTCCCTTTACCATGGTTTTTGGTAACATTATTTGTGATATTTTAATAAACTATTCTATAACAAAATAATAGTATCATAATGATTAGAATAAGTTATTCAATACAGATAATTATATAAATTCATAAAACATCATTAGTAATTGACATGGTTTATCTTAATCCAATCCATAATTATTTAATCATAAAGCTCCTCCAGAATATGTATAACCAAATTCAAGACCCAATAATTTAGATAATATAATTTATTTCATAAAAACATTCATGATTTCAAGAAATAACTTTCTCCTTATTCCTTAAATAAAATCTTAGATAATAGAATTTATTTCATAAATCCAAAAGAAGAACACTTTACCCATATTGTAAATTAAATGTTATTATATCTTCTTTTTTTCTCAGTTTTCTAAACCCCAAAACCCAAAAGCATAACACTTAACCCAGAAACATGTTTCCTAAACCTTAATATCAAAATTTGAAACCCTAAACCCTCAAACCTAAATCCCAACCCAAAAATCATAAACCTAAACCCTAAAACCTTACAAAAAATTTAAAAATCTAGATATATTCCCTTAGAGCACGTATCAATTAATAAAATTCTTAGAAATATATTTTCATTAATAAAATTCTTTCACAACATAATTTTTTCCATCTATTTTTTTCTCTTCTTTCCTCTTGTTATATTTATTTCATTTAGAACCAAAAGAAATGGAGAATTGTATTTCTTTTGGTAAAAATAACATCATAAAACAATGTGAATAAACATGTCATGTCTTTCATTCTACAAGTCATAACATTTTTCTAACCATAACGTTATATTTACATTTTACACTTATGACTCATTTCATTTTTTTATATGCAGATGGATGATACCATACTACTCACTCAGTAGCCTACCCATATTTCGCAGGCCGTGTTAGAGGATCGTCCAGATCGATTAATCAGGGTGTGTTGAGCGCACCATTTTCATCACAGGGAGCCTCTACATGCCATTAGACAATACTTGTGCCATGTTGGCTTCTATGGTCTTACCGTATCATATTTCACATTTGTAGATCATTAACTACTTGTTGTCGTTGTTGAGAGGTGAAGACTAGAGACACACACATTCCACCTGCCTGAGAGAGAGATGGCCATCACCCTCGAGGATGTGTCAGTTCTTCTCGGTCTTCCTATTTAGGGGAGACTCGTTATTGGACTCACTCATGCAGCTTGGACAGACCTTTCTCCACGCTTGTTATGCATCGATATCTTTTCCGACCGTAGGGCTACAAATAGAGCGTCCATATCTATGTCTTGGTTGGAGTCCCAAATTCCACATTTACAGGATGATGATGATGATCAGACTATCATGCATTATGCCCATGCATATATATTATGGATTATTGGCGGAACCATGTGTACTGATCACTTGGGGATGCACATGCACATAATGTATCTACCCCTACTAGAGGACTTTGATCGGGCTGGGACGTACAGCTGGGGATCAGCCTACTTGGCATACACATACAGAGCATTATGCAGACTATCCCATAGGGACCACATAGGTCTCGGGGGATGCATCATCCTTATTTAGATGTGGTCATGGGAGCGCATCCCATTATTCCGCCCTGACCTTTCTGGTCCACTGGTCGAGATGGAGGTGTTGCATGATGCTCCGTGTGGACACTAGTATGTTCAATCATTTATATTGGTTTTTTATTATACTATGAGTTATTGACTATAATTTCTCATTATTTTTCACTATTGATGGTGAATTTTACAGGCGTTGTTAGCAACACAATTTTGATGTGGTTTCGAGACAACATTTGGGCGTATATCGGCTACAATTGGACTGTCTCCTACCTAATCAGTTATATATATATACAATCTATCATTTTCTAACATATTTAATAATATAATCAATTTTTGTTTTTAGTTAGGTGGTTTTTGACAAAATCACATGTCATTTCAGATTTAATGGATTCTATATTGGAGTATTACAAACCAGTTTCCAGCATACTGCACTAATGGGTTTGAGGATGCTATGGTTGTAGTACCCCTCATTCACTTCTAAATTATTGAGTGGCAGCATCCTGACCGAGTTATGTGCTAGTTTTTTCGTACTTATTCGATTTTATTACCATCGAGACAGACAAACCAATTTCATGGGATGAAGTTGATAGGAAGGATGATGACTGGTCCCAAGTACATGCCAGCTTTATCGACTGCTGGTACAGACATGCAGAGTTTCGTATTCAGGGTGTTCCTACAAATTCATTCTCTCTTTCGGAGCAGGTTGAGTGTGTTCCATGGTATAGAGTGAATTCTATATTGTATCTTACTGAACCTGACATTGAGATGCAGAGGATGGTAAGTCAATAAATTTCCATTAGTTTGTTTATTTAACTATTTTCTAATTCAATTTGAATCTCTATATAGGGAAGTCACACATAGTATCTTGTTAGCATGAGTGATGAAGAGGAGGAGGGGGTCTTTATCCGGGCAGTCGTCCATGCTACAGCGCTGGAGGCGGGGGAATCTTTTCGTACGCTTTCTGGGAGCATTTTTGTGTGTCCGGCCCAGAGAGAGGAGGTTCCTGCCCAAGAGGAACATCCTGCAGCTATTGCTGGTGCTGAGGAGCCACGACCATGACAACGTAGACAGCGTCGTGCTGCACTTGAGGCCTCACATGTTCCACAAGCAGAGGCTGGCCCTCTAGTAGTCCAGGATCAACTGATTCAGGATGTGCCTCAAGTGGCATTAGATCCATCTTTCCTAACAGGATATCCGCAACTCTCTCCATCTTGGGTTCCAAATCCATTACAGCCCTAGGATCCATCACAGCCTTGGATTCTAGATCCATCACCGTCTTGGTCTGTAACTCCATCGTAGGCTTGGTTCCCTACTGTGATGGAGGCAGGTCCTTCTACCACCCTAGTGGGAGAAGGATTCGAAGGGAAGTACGAGATGAAGTTGACAACTCCTCTCACTGACACACAGATGGAGGATGCACCGGTTGACATTCTAGTGCCTGAGGATCAGCCTTCTCCAGGTCATCAGACTCCATTGCGCACTCGACACGAATGTCCTTTTCGTAGACCACCGTGTGGGATAGAATCTCCTCACCACAGAGACAGACATTGATTGTATGTGTTTGTTTACATGTTTTATGTCTACTGAAATCAAAATACTATTATTAATTTTAATTTTTCTTATATGTTTATCCATTATTTCAGTTTTCATTTATATTTTAGGCACAATTTATATTTTACAGCTTTCAAAGTCGACTACTTGAAACATAGAAATAATTAGTAAATTTCAAGTAAATAACATCAAAATATTAAAAAATCTACAGTATAAAAACAATGTAAATAAAATTTAAAAGATTGCCTAATCATTTAAAAAGTTGTTGAAAATAAAGAGTTTCATAAATAAAATAAATAAATTATAATGAAAGGAATGTAAGAAATGTAACTCAGAAGTGATAACGAAAAGAATAAATATCAAGGAGGATCCTAAGACACCTACTTGACTTTGAAACCCTATAAAATATAAAATATAAGACCCATGTAAATAAAAATTAAAAATTCAACTATGAGTTATATGTTTAAGCAATATTTAAAATTTCATTTATATCGGTCTTATAGTTTATATTATATAGGTCAGCAAAGTCATGTGCTTAAAACATTTTTAAGTTTCGAGTAGGTGGATTAGAAAGCTTATAAATAAATTTTCACCAAGATTTTTTAAGAAATCATTTTTATTTTGGACTACTAGTTATATGTTTATGCAATGTTTAAAATTTCATTCATATCGGTATTATAGTTTATATTATATAGGTCAGGAAAGTCACATACTTGAAACATTTTTAAGTTTCAAGTAAGTGAATTAGAAAGCATATAAATAATATTTCACCAAGTTTTTTTAAGAAATTGTTTTTATTTTAGACTACTAGTTATATGTTTAATCAATGTTTAAAATTTCATTCATATCAGTCCTATAGTTTATATTATATAGGCCAATAAAGTCACATACTTGAAACATTTTTAAGTTTCAAGTAGGTATATTAGAAAGCTTATAAATAATATTTCACCAACATTGTTTAAGAATTTATTTTTATTTTGGGTTACTTGTTATATATTTAAAAAATGTTTAAAATTTCATTTATATCTGTCTAATAGTTTATATTATATAGGCTAGCAAAGTCACGTACTAAACATTTTTAAGTTTCAAGTTGGTGGATTAGAAAACTTATAAATAAATTTTTACCAACATTTTTTAAGAATTTATTTTTATTTTGGACTACTTGTTATAAGTTTAATCAATGTTAAAAATTTCATTCATATTTGTTTTACAGTTAATATTATATAGGTTAGCGAAGTCACGTACTTGAATAAAAGATAAATTATGTTGAAACATTAAGTTTTATTTATATATATATATATAACTATACTAACATAATAATAAAACATTAAAATTTTTAAATATATAAAAAATATAATTAAAATAGAAAAAAAATTATTGTTTTAGGGAAAATTCGGCATTGGGATGCAGAGTTTAAGTAGTATTTTTAAAAAATATTAAAATAAGATGTTTTAATTTTTTTCCAGAAATAGTATAAAAAAACTCTGAAATAATGCCTCTATCTATGACGGTAATATTGAAGAAGAAGAAGAATAAGATGGCATAAGAGACTAGAGTAGGATTTTTTTTTACGTTTTTAAAAAAAATATTTTCCAGAAAATGCTTAGGGCAAAAAAAAATTTAAAAATGCACCTCAAAGGCAGCATCCCGGATGTCGCCTTTGCATTTCGGGGGCAAGGTGGCATCTGCGATGCCGCCTTTGCACTGCGGGTGAAAGGCGGCATCCGCGATGCCGCATTTCTCCTAAAAAATCTTTTTTTTGAAAATTTTTTATTATTATTTTTTTTTTGTTTATATATATATATATATATATAAACAAAACAAAAAATTTCCGCAGAATTTCTCTACTATTAAAGATCCAGCGCTACAACCATTACAGCAGTCTAGATTCTGACAGAAACTCTTACCCAGGCCTCCCTTTTATAAGAGGGCTTGCCTTGAAAATCATTCTGCATTTTTGATGTGGGATTCAGGTTCTACCTTTACTGCGCAGTACATTCTGCATTTCCGATGTGGGATTCTGTTTCAAGAACGTGACTTTGAAATACAATAAAATATAAACTATAAGGCCAATATAAATGAAATTTTAAACATTGATTAAACATATAATAAATAGTTTAAAACAAAAATAATTTTCTCAAAAATGTTGATGAAAAATAATCTATAACCTTTCAAAACCGCCTACTTGAAACTTAAAAATGTTTCAAATACGTGAATTTGAAAGACTGTAAAATATAAACTATAAAACGAATACAATTGAAACTTTAAACATTGATTAAACATATAATAAATAGTTGAAAACAAAAGAAATTTCCAAAAAAATGTTGATGAAAAGTAATTTATAAGCTTTCAAAACCACATACTTGAAACTTAAAATTTTTCAAGTGTGTGAATTAGAAAGACCATAAAACATAAAATAGAAGATCAATATAAATGAAACGTTAAAAATTGATTAAACATATAAGAAATAGTTGAAAGCAAAAGCAATTTCCAAAAAAATGTTAATGAAGAATAATTTATAAGCTATCAAAACCGCCTACTTGAAACTTAAAAACGTTTCAAGTACGTGACTTTGAAAGATTATAATTATATTACTAATTAACTAATTAATTATTATATAATTAATAGTTATATTAATAATTAACTAATTAATTATTATATAAGTAATAATTAATGAGTAATAATTAATAATTAATAATTTAATGAATAGTTATAATTAATATTTATATTACTAATTAACTAATTAATAATTACTAATTACTTATTAATAATTATTAATTACTAATTACTAATTATAATAAATAATTATAATAAATATTTATACTACTAATTAACTAATTAATAATTAATAATTACTAATTACTAATTAATTAGTTATAATTATTAATTGTATTTCTAATTAACTAAATATTTATTATATATGTAATAATTATATTACTAATTAATTATTATATAATTAATGATAATATTACTAATTAACTAATTAATTATGACATATTTAATTATTAATAATTAATAATTAATAATTAAAAAATATAATGAATAAATGTAATTAAAAATTATATTACTAATTTACTAATTAATTATTATATAATTAATAATTATATTACTAATTTACTATTTAATTATTATATAATTAATAATTATATAACTAATGAACTAACTAACTATTATATAATTAATTATTAATTATTAATAATTAATAATTATAATGACTAATTATAATTAATATTTATATTACTAATTAACTAATTAATCTTTAATAATTACTAATTACTAATTACTAATTACTAACTAATAATTAATAATTATAATGAATAAATGTAATTAAAAATTATATTACTATTTTAGTAATTTATTATTATATAATTAAGAATAATATTACAAATTAACTAACTAATTTTTATATAATTAATTATTTTTAATTATTAATTAATAATTATAATGAATAATTATAATTAAAAATCATATTACAAACTTAATAATTAATTATTATAATGAATAATTATAATTAAAAATCATATTACAAATTTACTAAATAATTATTATATAATTAATAATAATATTACTAATTAACTAATTAATTTTTACATAATTATCTATTAATAATTACTAATTGATAATTATAATTACTTATTATAATTAATTATCTTATTTATAATTAACTAATTAATTATTATATAATTAATAATGATATTACTAATTAAATAATTATTTATTATATAGTTAATAATTATATAATTAATCATTATATTACTAATTAAGTATTATATAAATAATAAATAATAATTAATAGTTATAATGAATAATTATAATGAATAAATATATTACTAATTAACTACTTATTTATTATATAATAATTTTTAATAATTACTAATGAATAATTATAATGAATAATTATATTACTAATTAACTATTATATAATTAATTATTAATAATATTAATTTAATAGTTAAATAAATTATTATATGTTTAATCCATGTTTTAACTTTAAATTATATCGGTCTTATAGTTTATATTTTAGTCTTTCAAAAGCGTATACTTTAATCATTTTAAGTTTCAAGTAGGTGGTTTTGAAAGCTTATAAATTATTTTTCATGAACATTTTTTACGAAATTATTTTTATTTTCGACTATTTGTAATATGTTTAATCTGTGTTTTATGTTTCATTTATATCGGTCTTATAGTTTATATTTTATAGGATTTCAAAGTCACGTGCTTGAAACATTTTTAAGTTTCATGTTGGTCGTTTTGAAAGCTTATAAATTATATTTCATCAATATTTTTTACGAAATTATTTTTATTTTCAAATATTTGTTTTATTTTTAATTCATGTATTAAGTTTCATTTATATTGTTCATATAATTTATATTTTATAAGCTTTCAAAATCACGTACTTGAAACTTTTTATGTTTCAAGTAAGTGGTTTTGAAAGCTTATAAATTATTTTTTATCATCATTTTTTATGAATTATTTTTTGTTTTCAACTATTTTTTATATGTTTAATCCATGTTTTAAGTTTCATTTATATTGGCCTTATAGTTTATATTTTATAGTTTTTCAAAGTCACGTACTTGAAACAGAATCCCACAACGGAAATGCAGAATGTTCTGTGCAGGAAATGGAGAACCAGAATCCCACATCGGAAATGCAGAATGATTTCCAAGGTAAGCTCTCTTATAAAAAGGAGCTCTGAGTGAGAGCTTCTGTCAGAATCCAGATTGTTGTAATGGCAGTACTGCTGGATTTTAAATAGCGGATAAATTCTGCTGAAAATTTTTTTTTTTTGTTTTTTTTTGTTTTGTTTTGTTTATATATATATATATGTGTGTAAACAAAACAAAACAAAAAAAATAAAAATAAATAAAAATTCTAGACAAAATGTTTTTTTTTTCTGTTTTAAGGGAAAGGAGACATCATGGATGCCGCCTTTGTGGCGTATTTTCGAATTTTTTTTAACCTAGCCTGCTTTTAAAAAATATTTTTTA
Organism: Viscum album; assembly: GCA_963277665.1. Classification (NCBI taxonomy): domain Eukaryota; kingdom Viridiplantae; phylum Streptophyta; class Magnoliopsida; order Santalales; family Viscaceae; genus Viscum; species Viscum album. Next base: position 2,132,093,417 of record OY728119.1, read on the forward strand.
AAAAAAAATTATTTAAAAAAAACTCGACTAGAGTAACAAAGCCTACCAATGCGCCACCTGGTTAATGTCAGCCATCATCGCTCTGCCATGGTGCCTCTCCCTCCTCCTCCCCGCCATTTTTGTCTTCCTCTCCTGTTGGGTGCTGCTCTTCTGTTCCACTGCCACCCATAAACCCATTTCCCAACTCTCCGACCACCTTTACAGGAAGCTCTCCACTACCTCCGAAGAGGCGGAGAGCTGCCACGACGGACCCTGGGTATACATGTACGATTTGCCTCCGGAATTCAACGTCGGCCTCCTTCACGACTACCACCACCTCAACATGCACCGGGCCATGTTCCCCAACATCGCCAACCGAGGCCTCTGCCAGTCATTCCCAACGGCGCCTCCCAGCTACCCCTCCTCCTCCTCCTGGTTCTCCACCAACCAGTTCACCGCCGAGATGATCTTCCACGCCCAGGCAGAGAACCATCTGTGCCGCACTAGGGACCCAGCAAAGGCGGCCATCTTCTACGCCCCCTTCTACGGTGGCCTCTACGCCTCCTCAAAGTTCCCGGAGAGGAACCTGACGGCTCGTGATGCGCTAGTGACGAGATTTGTTGAATACCTGGGGGAGCAGCCCTTATGGCGCCATCGCCAAGGCCACGACCAATTCCTGGTACTGGGGAGGACAGTGTGGGACTTCATGAGGGGCGCCCCCGGGGAAGCGGACTACGGTGCCAGCAGCCTTCTCACGAGTTTTTTTTTTTACATTTTTTCAAAAAAAAAATTAAAATACCACCTGGTTAAAAGAAATTATTTTTTTTACCTCCCAAAGGCGGCACCTGAAAACCAAACTGCATTTCCGATGTGGGATTCTGGTTCTTCTTTTCCTGCGCAGTACATTCTGCGTTTCCGATGTGTGATTCTGTTTCAAGTACGCGACTTTGAAAGACTATAAAACATAAATTATAAGACCAATATAAATGAAACTTTAAACACTGATTAAACTTATAATAAATAGTTGAAAAAATAATAATTTCATAAAAAATGTTGATACAAATTAATTTATAAGCTTTCAAAACCACCTACTTGAAACTTAAACATATTTCAAGTACGAGACTTTGAAAGCTTATAAAAGATAAACTATAAGACCAATATAAATGAAACTTTAAACATTAATTAAACATATAAGAAATAGTTGAAAACAAAAATAATTTCATAAAAAATGTTGACCAAAAATAATTTATAATCTTTCAAAACCATCAACTTGAAACATAAAAATGTTTCAAGTTCCCGAATTTGAAAGACTATAAAACATAAACTATAAGTCCAATACAAATGAAACGTTAAACATTGATTAAACATATAAGAAATAGTTGAAAACAAAAAGAAACTTCCTAAAAAATGTCCATAAAAATTAATTTATAATCTTTCAAAACCGTCTACTTCAAACTTAAAAATGTTTCAAGTACACTAATTTGAAAGACTATAAAACATAGAATATAAGACCAACATAAATGAAACATTAAACATTGATTAAACATATAAGGAATAGTTGAAAACCAAAATAATTTCCTAAAAAATATTGATGAAAATTGATCTATAAGCTTTCAAAACCGCCTACTTGAAACTTAAAAATGTTTCAAGTACGCGACTTTGAAATACTATAAAACATAAACTATAAGACCAATATAAATAAAACTTTAAACATTGATTAAACATATAAGAAATAGTTGAAAAAAAAATAATTTCATCAAAATTGTTGATTATAAATAATTTATATGCTTTCAAAAGCACCAGCTTGAAACTTAAAAAATATTCAAGTATGTGAATTTAAAAGACTATAAAATATAAACTATAAAACGAATATAATTGAAACTTTAAAAACTAGTTGAAAAAATAATAAATATTTGAAAACAAAAATAATTTCATAAAAAATGTTGATGAAAAATAATTTATAAGCTTTCAAAACTATCTACTTGAAACTTAAAAATGTTTCCAGTGCGTGACTTTGAAAGACTATAATTATATTATTAATTAACTAATTAATTATTATATAATTAATAGTTATATTAATAATTAACTAAATAATTATTATATAAGTAATAATTATTGAGTAATAATTAATAATTATTATATAAGTAATAATTATTGAGTAATAAAATATAACACCAATATAAATGAAACTTTAAACATTGATTAAACATATAAGAAATAATTGAAAACAAAAGGAATTTCCTAAAAAATGTTGATGAAAAATATTTTATAATAATTATATTACTAATTAACTATTATAACGACTGGAAAATCGTTTATCACATCGGTTATTTTATAACCGACATGATAAACATCACGATTTTATGTTTTTGACGTCGGTTTTTAAATAACTGACGTAAAAACATTATTTATAACATCGCCCGTATTAACGTCGGCTAGAAACCGACGTAAAAAATTAAAAATAACCGACATAAAAAACGTTTTCTGCACTAGTGATAGTCTTTCAAAGTCACGCACTGGAAACATTTTTAAGTTTCAAGTAGACGATTTTGAAAGCTTATAAATTATTTTTCATCAAATTTTTTTTATTAAATTCATTTTGTTTTCAACTATTTTTTATATGTTTAATCAATGTTTAAAGTTTCATTTATATTGGTCTTATAGTTTATGTTTTATAGTATTTCAAAGTCGCGTACTTGAAACATTTTTTTTTTAATTAATTAATTAATTAAAATTTTCATCAATATTTTTTAGGAACTTCTTTTGGTTTTCAACTATTCCTTATATGTTTAATCAATGTTTAATGTTTCATTTATGTTGGTCTTATATTTTATGTTTTATATTCTTTCAAATTCGCGTACTTGAAACATTTTTAAGTTTCTAGTAGACGATTTTGAAAGATTATAAATTAATTTTTATGGACATTTTTTAGGAATTTTTTTTTGTTTTCAACTATTTCTTATATGTTTAATCAATGTTTAAAGTTTCATTTTTATTGGTCTTATAGTTTATGTTTTATAGTCTTTCAAATTCGGGAACTTGAAACATTTTTAAGTTTCAAGTTGATGGTTTTGAAAGCTTATAAATTGTTTTTGGTCAACATTTTTTATGAAATTATTTTTTTCAACTATTTCTTATATGTTTAATCAATGTTTAAAGTTTTATTTATATTGGTCTTATAGTTTATCTTTTATAAGCTTTCAAATTCACGTACTTGAAATATGTTTAAGTTTCAAGTAGGTGGTTTTGAAAGCTTATAAATTAATTTGTATCAACATTTTTTATGAAATTATTTTTGTTTTCAACTATTTCTTATAAGTTTAATCAGTGTTTAAAGTTTCATTTATATTGGTCTTATAGTTTATGTTTTATATTCTTTCAAAGTCGCGTACATGAAACAGAATCACACATCGGAAACGCAGAATGTACTATACAGGAAAAGGAGAACCAGAATCCCACATTGGAAATGCAATATGGTTTTCAGGGCAAACCCCCTTATAAAAGGGAGTCCTGGGTGAGGGTATCGGTCAGAATCCGGACTGCTGTAATGGCAGAACCGCTGGATATTAAATAGAAGAAAAATTCTGCTGAAAAGCTTTGTTATATATATATATATATATATATATATATATAAACAAAACAAAACAAAAAAATCAGCAGAATTTATCCGCTATTTAAAATCCAGCAGTGCTGCCATTACAGCAATCTGGATTCTGACAGAAGCTCTCACCCAGAGCTCCTTTTTATAAGAGAGCTTACCTTGGAAATCATTCTGCATTTCCGATGTGGGATTCTGGTTCTCCATTTCCGGCATAGAACATTCTGCATTTCCGATGTGGGATTCTGTTTCAAGTACGTGACTTTGAAAGGCTATAAAATATAAACTATAAGGCCAATATAAATGAAACTTAAAACATGGATTAAACATATAAAAAATAGTTGAAAACAAAAAAAAATCATAAAAAATGATGATAAAAAATAATGTATAAGCTTTCAAAACCACTTACTTGAAACATAAGATGTTTCAAGTACGTGATTTTGAAAGCTTATAAAATATAAATTATATGACCAATATAAATGAAACTTAATACATGAATTAAAAATAAAGCAAATATTTGAAAATAAAAAGAATTTCGTAAAAAATATTGATGAAATATAATTTATAAGCTTTCAAAACGACCAACATGAAACTTAAAAATGTTTCAAGCACATGACTTTGAAAGCCTATAAAATATAAACTATAAGACCGATATAAATGAAACATAAAACACGGATTAAACATATAACAAATAGTCGAAAATAAAAATAATTTCGTAAAAAATGTTCATGAAAAATAATTTATAAGCTTTCAAAACCACCTACTTGAAGCTTAAAATGATTAAAGTATGCGGTTTTGAAAGACTAAAATATAAACTATAAGACCGATATAATTTAAAGTTAAAACATGGATTAAACATATAATAATTTATTTAACTATTAAATTAATATTATTAATAATTAATTATATAATAGTTAATTAGTAATATAATTATTCATTATAATTATTCATTAGTAATTATTAAAAATTATTATATAATAAATAAGTAGTTAATTAGTAATATATTTATTCATTATAATTATTCATTATAACTATTAATTATTATTTATTATTTATATAATACTTAATTAGTAATATAATGATTAATTATATAATTATTAACTATATAATAAATAATTATTTAATTAGTAATATCATTATTAATTATATAATAATTAATTAGTTAATTATAAATAAGATAATTAATTATAATAAGTAATTATAATTATTAATTAGTAATTATTAATAGATAATTGTGTAAAAATTAATTAGTTAATTAGTAATATTATTATTAATTATATAATAATTAATTAGTAAATTTGTAATATGATTTTTAATTATAATTATTCATTATAATAATTAATTAGTAAATTTGTAATATGATTTTTAATTATAATTATTCATTATAATAATTAATTAGTAATTAATAATAATTAATTATATAAAAATTAGTTAGTTAATTTGTAATATTATTATTAATTATATAATAATAAATTATTAAAATAGTAATATAATTTTTAATTACATTTATTCATTATAATAATTAATTATTAATTAGTAATTAGTAATTAGTAATTAGTAATTATTAATTATTAATTAGTTAATTAGTAATATAAATATTAATTATAATTAGTCATTATAAATATTAATTATTAATAATTAATAATTAATTATATAACAGTTAGTTAGTTCATTAGTTATATAATTATTAATTATATAACAATTAATTAGTAAATTAGTAATATAATTTTTAATTACATTTATTCATTATAATTTTTAATTTTTAATTATTAATTATTATTAATTAAATATGTCATAATTAATTAGTTAATTAGTAATATTATCATTAATTATATAATAATTAATTAGTAATATAATTATTACATATATAATCAATATTTAGTTAAATAGAAATACAATTAATAATTATAACTAATTAATTAGTAATTATTAATTATTAATTATTAATTAGTTAATTAGTAATATAAATATTTATTATAATTATTCATTATAATTAGTAATCAGTAATTAATAATTATTAATAAGTAATTAGTAATTATTAATTAGTTAATTAGTAATATAAATATTAATTATAACTATTCATTAAATTATTAATTATTAGTTATTACTCATTAATTATTACTTATATAATAGTTAATTTTTTAATTATTAATATAACTATTAATTATATAATAATTAATTATTTAATTAGTAATATAATTATAATCTTTCAAAGTCACGTACTTGAAACATTTTTAAGTTTCAAGTAGGCGGTTTTGAAAGCTTATAAATTATTTTTCATTAACATTTTTTTGGAAATTTCTTTTGTTTTCAACTATTTATTATATTTTTAATCAATTTTTAACGTTTCATTTATATTGGTCTTCTATTTTATGTTTTATGGTCTTTCCAATTCACACACTTGAAAAATTTTAAGTTTCAAGTATGCGGTTTTGAAAGTTTATAAATTACTTTTCATCAACATTTTTTTGGAAATTTCTTTTGTTTTCAACTATTTGTTATATTTTTAATCAATGTTTAAAGTTTCAATTATATTCGTTTTATAGTTTATATTTTACAGTCTTTCAAATTCACGTATTTGAAACATTTTTAAGTTTCAAGTAGGCGGTTTTGAAAGGTTATAGATTATTTTTCATCAACATTTTTGAGGAAATTATTTTTGTTTTCAACTATTTATTATATGTTTAATAAATGTTTAAAATTTCAATTATATTGGCCTTATAGTTTATATTTTACTATATTTCAAAGTCACGTACTTGAAACAGAATATCACATCGGAAATGTAGAATGTACTGCTCAGTAAAGGTAGAACCTGAATCCCACGTCAAAATTGCGGAATGATTTTCAAGGCAAGCCCTCTTATAAAAGGGAGGCTTGGGTAAGAGTTTCTGTTAGAATCTAGACTGCTGTAATGGCTGTAGAGCTGGATCTTTACAGATAGATTTTTTTTGACTAAAAACGATAATAGATGTATTAATGATCAATCAAACCCGGCCTACAAATCCACTCAGGGAAGAAGTCCACCCAACAATGATCACCCCATGATTTCCCAAATCAAGCTAGATGATGAAAAACAAGATTCCCTCCTCGTTTAATGAAAGAAAATTTGCATTCAACGAAGCATTCGGTCAAGGACCATATCTTTCTCAAAATAAGTCCAAAACGTTGGGAGTCCTTCTCCTACTTTGATAAGGCAGTAATAACTTCAAGACAATCAGATTCCACCAAAACATTGGTTTAAACCTTTGTGTGATCAAGAAATATCCCATGGAGAATGGCAGATGCATTCGCCACCACCGGGATCTAAGAGGCTTGAACGGCCCTACAATGAGCTTCCATAACCTTACGGTTACAATCATGGGCAATGAAACCAAGACCAACCCTAGAATTAGGAGATATTGCCGCATCTGTGTTAATTTTAGGAAAACCCTCTAGGGGAGACCAATAGGGAGATGCCTGCCAAATGAAACCCAAGGAAGGCCCAACATCATCAATTTTCCAACAATTCATCCATTCCCTGGCCCTCTCAACCCTAATACGATCAGGGGTCAACTTCTGATGGAAAATGCATTCATTTCTTCTAGTCTAAACCAACAAAGAAATCGTACAAATCAGTCCCACCACTCTTGAATCCAACGAAGACACCCATTTAACCAAGTTTTGAACCAACCCAACAGATAGATCAAAGTATTTCTTAAAATCTGGTGCTCATTCCTTCCACACTCCTTCCACCTCATGGCAGAAGAGAATTGCATGAAAAGAAGATTCAACCTCTTGATGGCACAACAGACAACAGGCATCCTCCGCAATATAACATTTCACCAGAAGATCGCGGGTTGGAAGAATACCATAGCGGACCTGCTACCAATTTTTTTTACCTTGAGTGGATAAATGAGCGACTAGAGACTCTTCCAGCGATTATCGGGAAAGACCTGAGTCATGCCATAAACCCTCATTTTGTATCCTGATCGAATAGAATATCTCTCAGAAGATTCCTCAGTCCAACAAATCTGGTCCTTACCCATTCCTGGTTTGAGGGGAATAGTCAGAATGAGACAATGATCGGCCTCATTAAACCAGCTGCAAATCTTCTCCAAGCCCCAGTCCTCAAGAGAATCATTAATCAGATATCGCACCCTGGCATTTTCGAACCCTAGGACAGTAGTCGAGGAAACCCTAAGGTTGACACCTTTATCCTGCCATAGATCATTCCAAACACTAACATCATTCCCATCATCAATTTTCCACACACATTCAAGGTCAAGAAGAGATCTTGCACCCCAAATGCTTCTCCACATAAAGTTAGTTCGCAACCCCAACTGAGCATGAAAAAAGTCAGAATTAGGGAAGTATTTTTTCCTGTAAAACTTTTGAGAATAGGGCATTTTTATTAGAGAGAAGGTTCCATCCTTGCTTCGCCAATAGAGCCTCCTTGAACCATTTGAGGTTCCTAAAGCTGATCCCTCCACAGAATTTCGAAACACATAGTTTCTCCCAAAATATCAAATGGTTGTTATGTTTTCCCTCATGAGAGCCCCACCAAAAGTTGGCCAACCGGGAATTAATTTTATCAACAAGAGTTTTAGGAAATTTGAACAACAATATAGAGTAAGATGGAATCGCTTGATCCACTAACTTAATGAGAACTTCCTTACCTACCTTGGAGATCCTCCTACTAAACCATAAACAAATCAAGTTATCCACCCTATCCAAAATCGAGGTGAACACTTGTTTCTTCGATCTACCAATAATGGTCAGGAGGCCAAGGTATTTTGGATGCTTTTCAACCAACAGAAAATTGCATGCCCGCTGTAACTCCACTCTCTTTTCTGGTAAAATGCCTTTACTAAAGGATAATTCTGAATTCAAAGGATTAATACATTACCCAGAATCCCTTTCATACAGTTCGATGATTTTCATCACCGAACTACATTCTTGTGGGGTCGCACGAGCAAACAAGATACTATCATCTACAAAGAACAGATGAGAGATAGGGGCATTTCTACATACTTTAGCACCATGGATAATTCCGTGTTCCGCTACTTTCAAAAGGAGATGTGAAAAAACATCAACCACCATAATGAAAATATAAGGTGAGAGCAGATCCCCCTGGTGCAAACCTATTGAAAGTTTAAAGATCTTAGAATGGGCCTCGTTAATATTGATTCTGAAAGAAACAGTCACAACACAATTCATGATATTGAAGATCCATTTCCTCCCAAAGCCCAACCTGGAAAGAACAAGTTCAAGAAAAGGCCATTCGACTATTTCATAAGCTTTAATCATATCTAACTTCATTTCCATAACTCATATTTTAGATGGGGAAAGAGTCTTCATAGAGTGGAAAAGTTCAAAAAAATGACAACATTTTCGGTAATGGACCTCTTTGGGACCAATGCACTTTGGTTTTCAGTAACAATACATGGGAGAAAATCTCTAAACCTAGCCACCAAAATCTTGGAATTTTTTTTGTAAACAACATTGCACAAACTGATATGAAGAAATTATGTAATTTTATGAGGGTTTTGGGTTTTTGGGATAAGAGTAACAAGAGTTTCGTTAAGGGCTTCAAGGGAAGATCTTCCTTCCCACAACTCCTTCATCAGGGTAAACACTTCTGGTCCAATGATATGCCAAAATCATTTAAAAAACAATGAAAGAAACCCATTATTCCCCAGGGTCTTTGTAGAGTGAATAAGATGAAGAGCCCCAAGCACTTTATCCTTGGAAATATCTCTTTCCAGATTATAGTTCATATCCTCAGTAATAATATTCGGGATATAGTTAGTCAAACAGGCAGGAGTGTCAATAATTTCCACTTTATAGAGGTTGCTAAAGAAATTCATAATAATGGCATAAATGTCATTGGGATCAGAAACAATCCTCCCAGTGTAATCTTCAATATGAGAGATATAGTTTTCCCCCTCCTTGCTGACGCTCTTTGGTGAAAAAAAGTAGTATTATGATCACCTTCCCTCATATGGGATTCTCTTGCCCTTAGAAACTAGAATCTCTCATTTTCCCTCAACACCACACAAAGATTTTTTTTCCGCATAAGAGTTATCCCTAAGAATAGAGTTACACTAAGGGAAAGAGTGGAGTCTCTTCAGGCAGTTTTCTGTAGCATTAATGCATCTATCCAAATCCCCGAACCTAATCAAACTCCACTTCTGTAAGCAAAATGCAATTATATGGATATTAGATGTGAGGCACCGGTTTGGCCCCTCCCAAACCAACCTAACCACTTCCTCAAAAAAAATGTCTTGGAGCCACAAAATTTCAAAACGAAAGGTACGTACAGGCCTCCTCAAAACCCCTTGGGGGATCGTCGATAGAATAATCGGGAAGTGATCCGAAGAGACCAGAGGCAGGTGAGTAATAGAGAAGGTATAGAAGAGAGACTTCCAATCATCTGTACCAAAAAATCTATCCAACCTTTCAGCAATAATATTCTCCATAGATCTACCTCTAATACAAGTAAACGGAGAGCCAAAAAACCCGAGATCATGAAGCAAATTAAACAGAAGGGAATTATGAAAATCTTACATAGCACCACCCCTCCTAAAGCACCCCCTTCTTTTTCCTGATAGAGAAGGACCTCATTGAAATCTCCCCCAACCAGTAACGAGCCAGGGAGGGAGCTCCGCACCCAGTTCAACAAGTTCTATGAATTGTGTTTATCATGACTCCCAGGCCACCCATAGAAACTAACAAAAGACCATGTTGGAGTACCTGAGGCTGCAACTATAGAAGCAATGTTATTACTTGAAAAATTAGCCACCTTAACACCAAGATCCTCCTTCCAAATCAGGCACAACCCACTAGAGTGTCCCTATCTTCCCACAGGGAATACGTTCTTGTAACCAATCTTTGATCCCAAGAGACAAGCACCCTTATAATCCAACATAGTTTCAGATACAAAAACTATGTTGGGGCAGTATTTTGAACTCCAGTGACGGAGTGCGCGAACTGTTCGGGGGTTTCCAAGCCCCCGACAATTCCAGCGTAGGATTTTCATTGTTCTAAGAGAGGTTGGGACACACCCACCTCTGCCTATTTAATTTCAACAAACTTTCTATCCCTTGTCGCTTTCCGTCTCCTTGGTAAGCTCTCAGTAATCTGACACGCCTCTAAGCTCCGTTTAGATTCCCCGTCCATTTCACAACTTGGATTACCAACCTGGTCCCCTTTAATCATCCTTTTCCATGTACAGTGTTTCTGAGTGCCAGATGGTGTTAACCTAATCATATCATCTACATCCTGGGCCATGATTATAGGGCGCTCAACATCTGGAAGAGGACCTAGATCCAGAGGGTCAGCATAAAATTTCTCCTACCCAGAGCTTGGTTTAGGTGGTTCCTTGTCTCTTGGTATCAACCCAATGATTGGAAAAGGGGGATCCTTCAAAGAAGCAGAAAACCATATTGGGTTTACAGTTGGGTCCTTCCCCTATCTGACTTTATGATCCCCAGAATCAGCCAAGGCCATTGTGCTGCGAAAAGAAAGTCCTTCTGTCCACTGATCCACTAGAGTGCCAACAGAAAACTCTAGTGTCCCCAGCATGATAATTTTATTATGTTCTGGTTCATACTACTTTCTGAAAGCCTTAAAAAGTTGGTCTTGATCTGTTTGTTTTTCCACCTCATAAATAAATGAAAATCCTATGGTTTTTGCATGAAGCCAAGGGCCGTATTGCATGATGATTTTTCCCTGCTCATTCTCCTTCTCCAATCCAAAATTTTTCTCTACCTGTCCAATACAGCCGCAGAAGAAATAGAAGATTGGAAGATTTTCAAACTCAAAATATATCCAGGCATTAGAATCTTCAATTGATAAGAATAGACCTATCATTAGTGGTTGTTCCACAGTGACCAAGGCTCTGATCCTCTCCATGGGTCCCTAGTGAATTGGATCATATCAATCCCCTTACAGAAATTTATCGATGTGTCCTCCAATTTCCCTCATAACACGTTTCGTTCTACCATGAAACGGGATTCCTTTAATTCGTATCTAGAAAGGTGAAAAAGTCAGGTTAATTTTTCGAAAATCATCCCCGACTTTAAATTCCTTAATGAGAATGATTTGGTTATCAAATTCCCATGGCCTACCTTTAAGAACCTTTTCTTTATATCTTTCATTAAAGAATTTGAAAACAAGAAATACCTCTCCCACTTCACGTATGGTAATTCCATCCTCTAATCTCCATAAATTTTGTAGAGTGTTTTTAAGGGACCCCTGACTGAATGGTCATTTTGTCACAAATTTCCCAACCACCAGGAGTGACATACGATGTGATGGAAAGGCGTCTTCATATTTTCATATGGAAATCGTTGCTTTCTCTTTATCATTCAACACAAGATTCTTCCACTGATTTACCAGGTCTGATTCCATGACAAGAACCACCTTTTTTTTAAATTTTATTGGACTTTTGTCAGCTCTCGATCAAAACCATTCACAATATCAGCCCTTCATGATCATAGACCTTTCATGGAAAAAATTACCCTGCGCAAACTAAGAGAGACTCCCATGTGCGAACTGAAATAAGCTCACTGTGTGAACAGAAAACCCTATGCAAACAAATCTCCCCCTGTGCAAATAACACTCCATTTCACAAACCAAAATTCCTTCGCGAGCAACACACCTTTATGCGAACCAAAACCCTATGAGAACAAAACTCCTCATTCGTGAGCACAACTCCCCAGCCTAAACCGAAATCCCCTTCACGGACACACCCTTCACAAAAACTCCTTCGCGAATCTACCCTTCACGAACCTTCCCTTCACGAATCTGCCCTTCATGAACCTACCCTTCACGCACACTCTTTGTACAAACACACAAGTCCCTGCACAAGCACACCCTTTGTGAGCCTCCCCATAATCTGAGAATGAAAAGTCGGCCGAAGGAAATCAACACCTACGATCAAACTCCGGTTGAAGGGTCGTAGCGCCTTCAGGAAACCGACAACACTACTCAAACATGAGGGGCCATAAACGATGAAGAACCAGCAACAGAGAACCCCCAACGAAGCCTAGATATACAAAACAGTGAGTCCAAAACCAAATAAACTGTAGTTCCAAAGGGGGAACCAGATTCCAGGACATAGGGGGGGAAACAGAGAGTGTCGATGCAGTCGGAAACCCGCAGCTGGTGATGAAACATGGAACTGTCTCTCAGCGTAGATCTGGTAAGTAGTGCTGCCACTACTTCCAGAAAACCACGAACCCCAAAACCCTAGAGTTCTCTAGGGAGAGAAACTCTCCCCGGAGAGAGACTTATTTACTGATATAATTTACAAATAGATGTCACACTTTTCCATAAATGATAATTATTCTGCTAAGTTTCATTTTTCAAACCATATCATCTTGTATTAAATTATAAATGGTGATATTAATTGAGAGAGAAAGTATTGACCTCAACCATTTATTTTAGATTCTTATAGTCTTTACATATGTGTGTGTCATTGTATGGAAATGAATTACAAACTATTGACCAATTCATACTCTTATATCTTTTTCTCTTTATTTTTCATTATATACCATTTTGATTATGTGTTTATGCTTATTCATCATTTTCTTGTCTTCAATCAATGTTTCATTCTTGATTATTTCACAATATGTTATCACCACAAACTCTAGCCATTTGAAATGTTGGATTTATTATGTGGCTTGCGTGGATATATGTTTGATCTTCCTCTCATTGGTTCGTGTGGGCCTTTTATTTAGCCCAAACATTGGATCAATGCCATTGACCCTACTCGTTTACCTAGTTGATCTGTACATACTCTTTCCTATAGTGTTTGATCTATTGACCCACAGGATCCAACAGTTTTGGCTCCTCCTTGGTGTGCTTCACTTTGTGTTTTCCAATAGAGATAATTTAGTCGCAATCCACACCTTGTTGTGCCAACAAATGACAAAGCCCCGCATGTCACGCTTAGTAATTTGATGGTATCTGTGGGGTAATTTTTGGTATTCCAACGTGCTCCTCAATTCGTACCGACCTCGGGAGTTATTACACCTTCATTAGGCTATCATTACCACTGCTCCTCCTTGATTTTGTGTGTGGTACTCCATTCAGAGGCATTATTACAGATCAAGATTTTTTCGACACTCAAAATCATTTTTATTAGCAATAAATAAACACTAAAGATCTAAGAAATCAAAAAATCATGGTACTTTTATCAGCACTAAATTCATATAAAGTTGAACTTTATCATTGATTTTTTTAACACATGTTTAAAAAAAATTCCTTCCACCAACCCCTTTTATCACCACTCCCACCAATCTCATCATAACACCTTTACCATTGCATCTTCAAGATCTGTTTAATATTTTACGATATATCGATATATATATACACAAATAATTTTTAATATCTCGGTTCTAGGTGCCGCCCAAAGGTACCCCGTACCCAGTTGGTCACATTACCTCAAGCGCATTTCCCCAAATGTCATAGGCTACCAAATAGCAGTGAGGGACAAGTTCTGATAATGGGGAAACTATGCCCTCATTGAAAGAGTATATGCAGCTGAATAAAAAATAATAAACAATAGTGGAAGCAGTAATACCAACAAAAGGAGTAAACAACGGACGACTGAAAGTAAATCCAACAGACACTACCACAAATGCGAGTAATGGAAGCGCTTAGGTTTTATCATTTCTAATCAGAAAATTCTGATAAATAGGGGACTTTTATCAGCACTTGTCACGACCCGTCCCTCGGGGCCCGTATTGTGACTACCCCAATCCCGCCTTCCATAGGCCAGGGGCCGGCGACTAGCACCAAAGTCATAAATCCCTAAACTGGGAAGGCATTTCCTTTAAAACTATAAACAAACACATCATATTACACAACTGGAAGTAAAACACTAAGTGAAACCGTATAAAAAATAGAGTGCTGAAAGTAAAGGGGGCCGGAAATACAAGCCCAGCAGGAAAGTACAATACAACTGAAATGCAAGTACAACTATAGAAAAGTAAGCAGCTACTGGGTCATCCTCTAGGGTTCCTACCTAAAGTGTAGGTAAAAATGTTCTCCTCAGCACTCCACGTCTGTTCGTCCACTCCATGTATCGTCATGCTGAGTGGTCCACCTCCAGGTTCCGTTCAGTCCTCTTACTCTCTGCCTCAGTCACTGATGTCCACCGTCTGCAACCAATACAATGAGTTAGGGGCATAGCCCGTGTAGGGGTGAGTATAACGATACTCAGTAGGGACCCCGAGACCCTCAAGGTCTCACAAAATCCAACAAGGATAAACCACAAATTATGGATTCAACGGATAACCATTACTTAGGTATATACCCATACAAATACCTAAATTATCTTGTAACCCATCTCAATCATGAGGAAAACACAAAATTCATTGACTCGGCTCAAACTAGGATTTTATTCTAGGGGTAGTATAAAGTAACAACCCCATTCACACTGTCGGAACCTCGGCTGATGGTGTACTCCTCCTCTATCGAGTACAGTGGGCATGTCGCGTCACACAGAGGTGTTTCCCACTATCCTTGGACTACTGAGGTACTCCTCCTGTCGAGTACTATGGGTCTTCTACGTCACACAGAGGCACTCCCCACCACGGGTCTGCCGTGCTCACACAGAGGCGCTCCCCACCGTGGGTCTGCCACGCTCACACAGAGGCGCTTCCCACTGGGCCAGTCGAGTCACTCTGAGTCAAATCAGTCAAGCAGTCGTCAGGTCACATCCAACTACTAGGTCTCTGTACTCTGTCTACTCGCCTCTGGAAGGATATGCTCCACGAGCTATTGGTCGATACTCCAACCCGAATGTACACCAACTATGTCCAAACCTCAAGCGGGGTATACCAAAAGAACTGTCACAATCTAAGCTTTCTGTCACCACAGACGGTTCGTCGATCGGACCCCCATAGCCCAAGTTATAAGAGAAAAGGTGAAAATAGGCTATAGAGGGTCCGGGTTCGGTCCGACCCAGTCGTACTAACCCGGCCCGACCCGGGTCCAGACCGGGATCCGACCTGGTCTGCGGGTCTGACCCGGTCTGCGGGTCTGACCCAGCTAGAGGGGGGCGGCTTGGTATGAGTGGGCGGCCCGGCCCGAGGACGGCCCGGTGGCCTGCGCTGGGTCCGGTCTGGCGGCCCGTGCTGGGTCCGGCCCGGCGGCTCGCGGGTCCACCTGATCTGCATCTAGGGGTGAAACCGTGCACCCCCTGCCTCTCGAACGACAGAGCCGTTCAAGTGGGAACCCAAACCGGCGCCACCTGGCACCGGTCCAGATCATGCGGGACCCACTGGGTCCGGCTCCTCCCGGTTGGCCGAGCGGCCAACCGCTCTGCATTTTCGGTGGTCGGCCCACCACCAGCCACTCTTGTTCCTCCGCCGTAGCCCATCCTGGTCGCGGCTCTGCTTCACCGCACGACGTGACGGCATCGTACCCCTCCGCCGCACTCTGCCCTGGCTGTGGCTCTCCTCCTCCGTGCGACTCGACGGTGCCGCGCCCTTTGGCCGTGGTCCACCCCTGGACATGGCCCCCTTCTCCTATGCATGGTGCGACAGCACCGGTCACTCTATTCCGCGCGGCACGGCGGTGCCGCGCCCTTTAGGCGACCCAGCGGCCTTGCGTCGCCGATTCCTTCATGGCCGAATTTCTTCGTGGCCAGTTTCCTTTGTGGTCGGCCCAACACCGACCATCGTTGTTCCGCCTCTGTTGTCAACAAATGAGAACAACAAAGGGGGGGGTCGGGTCGTGTTCGTGCGACCCGAGCTCTCCACGTTATGGTGATAACATTTGGCGATTCATAAACCAAGATTTGTTCGATGAAGAGTGGAAACAAATCAATCTTAAATCCCCCTACCTCATTTGTCATTTGTTGATAGTGGAAGGAGAGTTTGGAGAAGACAAAGTTGAAGACGACGTCGTCGGTGTTCTTCGTGGGCGATGGTTTCGTCCCTCGACTGAAGGTTCTTTGTTGGTGGAAGAAGTGTCTTTCATCCTTCAGTGATCGTTTTTCGTTGGAGCATTATTCTCCTTCCCCAAAGCTCCACCAAAAGACAATTTCCAACCAAATAATAAAATATGACATCTTATTAAATTGTTGGCATAAAGAATTCAAAATATTTCAAATTAATTAATTAATTTGTGTGGCTTGGCATATTTATGAGGGAAGTTCAAGGGTTTCCCCCACTTATGGAGAGTTCAAGGGGTTTTAAGTCCATGTGGTCCCCACCGATAAATATCCTCCCAAGGGAGGTTATGTGAGAGTGGGCCCCACAACCGTAAACTCTCATGGGAGGTTATGGTGGGGTGTCCCCCACCTCTAACCGCCTCTTGGAGGTTTTAACCACCAAAAATAAAAATAAGGTACACACTTATTTTTATTTAATTTTAACAAAAACCCAAAAACTATCTTCCATTATCGACCAACTGTCGTCAAGGTGAAAGTATTCTTAAGTGATTACCGGTGCTGCGAGTTCAACGGTGCCCTAGGATTTCAATTCTGAGCACCGGTTCAAAATTTATAAAATTCCACTTGTAAATTTACTGAACGTACCTGAAAATAATTTCATAAATTGATTCCGGGCACACCGGGCCTTGGAATCAAGCGCCGTAAATTTTTGCGGACTCGTAAAAATTCCATGAATTTAAGAAAAAAAAATCCACAGAATTTCCGGGTCTTTACATTCTCCCCACCTCAGGTCTTTACGTCCCTATAATCTACAACTCAAACTAAGGGAACAAATGGGGGTACTGAGCACGCATATGAGCCTCTCGCTCCCAAGTGCTCTCCTGGAGGTTCTCGTGCTGCCAGGGAACGCACACCAGAGGTATCGACCATTCACGTAGGACCCACTCCTGTCGATCCTCAATCTCCACTGGGACCTCCGTGAAAGTATCCCCATCGTCGGCATTCAGCTCTCCATGGTCAATGATGTGGGAAGGGTCATGAACGTATCTCCTCAGCTGAGATACGTGGAAGACGTCATGCACCCGGTGCAAATGAGGTGGAAGAGCCAGGCGGTAAGCCACCTCGCCTACTATGATGAGGACCTGGAAAGGTCCGATGAATCATGGAGACAACTTTATGCCTCGGACAAATCTTCGTAGACCTCATCAAGGTGAGACCCATAGAAAGACATGGTCACCATCTTTGAACTCCAGAGGTCTCTGTCTCCTATAAGCATATGACTTATGCCTGCTCTGTGCAGTCTTCTTCCGCTCCTGAATGATCTGCACCTTCTCCTTGGTAGCCCATACCATCTCTGGTCCCACTAGTGCTAACTCCCCTGGGTTTGTCCAGTACAATGGAGATCTGCAAGGTCGACCATACAAGGCCTCAAAAGGTTCCATACCGATGGTGGAGTGGTAGCTGTTATTGTAGGCAAACTATACCAACGGTAAGTGATCCTCCTAGCTGCGACCGAAGTCGAGGAAACATGCACGGAGCATGTCCTCGAGGGTCTGAATGGTCCACTCAGTCTGACCATCTGTCTGAGGATGGAAGGCGGTGCTCAAGCGAAGCTGTGTCCTGAAAGCCTCCTGCAACCCCTTCCATAGCCGGGAAGTAAACTGTGCATCACGGTCAGAGATAATAGAAGAAGGTACTCCATGTAAACGCACAATATCCTACACATAGAGGATTCTCAAGCTCTCTACTGAGCCCTTCTCTATGATTGGTAGGAAGTGGGCCGACTTGGTGAGTCGGTCAACGATCACCCATATCAAATCATGACTCTTGGATGTACGTGGAAGACCCATCACGAAGTCCATGGATATCCCATCCCACTTCCACTCTGGGGCCTCTAAGGGATGAACCAAGTCTGCTGGTACCTGGTGCTCCGCCTTCACTTGCTAACAAGTGAGGCACCAAGAGACAAACTTTGCTACTACCTTCTTCATACCTGGTCACCAGTGCTGTTGTCTGAGGTACTGATACATCTTCGCCACACCTGGATGTACCGCTAGAGGGGAAGTGTGGAACTCCCTCAACACTTCCTCCTGAAGTGAAACTGGTACCAAGGTACGTCCACTGAAGAGGATGATGTGCTCCCCACCTTCTGAAAATCTATCAGGTGCCTGCCCTATGGATATCTGAGCATGTCGTGTCTCGCAGTCAGCGTCTCCATGTTGTGTCTCCCCAACTCGCTAAAGAAGTGGAGGAGTGATTGTAAGAGACTGAAGAAAAGATTCTCCATCTTGGTCCACATAATAAATCTGTAAAGCAGCCAGCTTCTCTATCGCCTCTCCTAGCAGCTGTATACCAGATCTCCTACTGAGTGCATCCACAACAACATTCCCCTTCCCAAGTGTATAGACTATCTCGAAATCATAGTCCTGGAGGAACTCGAACCAACGATGTTGTCTCAGGTTTAGGTCCTTATGGGAGAAGATATACCTAAGACTCTTGTGATCAGAGTAGACTGTGAAAGGCTCTCCCATCAGATAGTGCCTCCACATCTTCAAGGCGAAGACCATTATTACTAATTCCAGGTCATGGGTAGTGTAGTTCTGTTCATGTTGTCTCAGCTGCTGAGAACCATACGTGATACCGGCTTTCTCCTACATCGGGACACACCCAAGTCTGGTCCCTGATGCATTTCAGTAGACTACGTACCCTACGCCTTCCTCCGGAAGCCTCAGGACGGGGGCACTAGTCAGCCTCTGCCTCAGCTCTTGAAAGCTATGCTGGCATCTCTCCGACCACACGAAGGGTTTCCCCTTCTTCATCAAGGATAATAGTGGTTCTGCAACTATGAAGAAGTCTGGAATGAATCTCCGGTAGTATCTAGCCAAGCCCAGGAAACTCCGTACCTCCATCACACTCCTGGGTGGCTCCCAAGAAAGTACCACCTCAATCTTCACTGGATCTACTGCAACTCCATCCTCCGATATGACATGTCTCAAGAAGTGAACTCCTCGAATCCAAAACTGGAACTTCGAGAGCTTACCATAAAGCTGGCGCTCTCGGAGTGTGTCCAGTACTACCTGCAAATGGTAGGCATGCTCCTCCTCTGTAGTTGAGTAGATCAAAATGTCGTCGATGAAGACTACGACAAAGCGATCGAGGTATGGCTGAAATATCTTGTTCATGAGACACATGAACACTGCTGGAGCATTGGTAACGCCAAAGGGAATAACCAAGAACTCATAATGGTCGTACCGACCTCTGAAGTTCATCTTCTGCACATCCTCGTCTCGAATTCTAAGTTGGTGATAGCCTAATCTGAGGTCTATCTTTGAGAACTATTGTGCTCCCTTCATCTGATCAAAGAGGTCATCAATCCTCAGAAGTGGGTACTTGTTCTTCACATTCACCTAGTTCAGGTGATGGTAGTTGACACAAAGCCTCAAGCTCCCATCCTCCTTCTTGGCAAACAGAATCGGGGCTGCCCAGAGAGAAACACTGGGCCAGATGAATCCCTTCCCCTATAAGTCCTCCAGCTGTACCCACAGCTCATGAAGCTCAGCAGGATCCATCCGATATGTTGGAGTAGATATTGGTTCCGTCCCGGGGTGCAGGTCAATGAAGCATTCCACCTCTCTACGAGGAGGTAGTCTTGGAACATCGTTAGGGAAAACATCCACGTATTGGTCCACCACTACAGGATAGCTCAGACTCTCCACATCTACTGCTCTGAGGGTAAGGCAGGATAACTGATGAGTGATCGGTTACACCCTCCTCCGAGTAAGTCTGTCCTGTGCTGCAAAGGTTCCATTCTCACCAATTAAGGTAAACCTGGTCCCATCCGTGCAGACACACCGCACTTTGAACCTAATATAGTCAATCTGAGCATGGACTGTAGATAACCAGTCCATACCCAAGATGACATCATAAGGCCTCGACGCCACTACGAGGAGATCCCAACCGAAGCTCTCGCCTCCTAGAGTAAGCTCACACTACCGGAACCAGTGCGTAATCATCAAGTATTCTCCCGTAGGAGTCTCTAGTCATAAGGATCAATCCAAAAGCTCCGTCGGAATCTCCAAGCTCTAACCGAGGGCAGTGGATATGAAAGAATGACTGGCACCTGTGTTTATAAGAACTGCAGCTAAGGTGGAGTAGACCCAGATCGTACCTCAAATCATCTCTGGAGTGCCGTGGTCATATGCCTCAGCTGCCTGAAGCTGATCTCTCCCCTGTCCACCTGCTCCCTGTGTTCAGGGTGGACCTCCTGGTGGTGGTGGTGGAAACACCTCGAAACGTTATCCACCGCCAGCTACACGACCAGCTCCTCTTCCACGTTTTCATGCGCCCTATGGACTGCCTCGATCAAACCTCTTCCTCTACCTGGGAGGTCCCTCAACTATCTACTGATCATCTGAACGGCGGGTCGGATAGTCATGATCCATATGACCCTGCCTGCCGCAAAAGTAACACAGCCTGCTCCTGGCAGGCAAGTCACTTCCCCGGGTGCCCTGCACAACAGATCCTGAGTCGTTCAGTCGTCCACCTGTAGGTCTAGTCCTCTTGGACCTCTGTGTCATTTGTCCACTGTTAGATGCAGAAGACTCTACTGCATGTCGACTAGTAGTGGGTCTCGCTGCTGGTGACTTCCCAGCAAGAAAACTCTCCACTATGAGGGATCTCTCTAACACCCCTGCCTACGTCAGGATGCTGAAGGAGATCATCGATGCCCTGATCTCTCGCCTGAGCCCCTACTCGAAGGTCTGGGCCCGGAAGAATGGGTCCCGCACCATATCTATGGAGTAGTGTGAGAGGTCGGTGAACCTCATTGATTAATGCACCACTGTCATGCTACCCTATTGTAGATGCAGTAGATCTTGTATCTGTACCACTCATAGGGTCGTTGGAACAAACTCTGCTCGGAACAGGCTCTCGAAGTCTATCCAGAGTAGTGTCACCTTGTCGTGCACCTGGAGCATCAGGCTCCACCATCTGCCTACTGCTGCCTGAAGGAGACTCGCAGCAAGGATCACCATGTAGTCTGCTGGTGTCTCTACTAGCCTGAAGACTCTCACCACAACCACCAGCCAATCCTCAGCCGCCCGTGGGTCCGTCTCTCCCCAGAACCTAGGTGGCCTCTGGTGCTAGAACTCGTGCAATACACTCAAGCGGCGTGCATCGTCTGCTGTTGGGGCTAGTGGAATCGGTGGCCCAACGGGAAGTGGTACCATTGGTGCATCCGCTGGTAAAGGGCCCTGCACCTAAGCCTCGTCACTCGGTGGGATGTCAGAGCATACGACTCTCGGGGCTCCAACTGGTCGTCCACAGGGAGGAATCCTGAAAGAAAAAGATGTGACACGATCAGAAGATTATACCCGGTGAGCTGACCTGGTTGAGATGAATTAAGAAAACTTTTAAATACATGCACGTAATTAGTGTTTTCGTGCACTAAGTTGGAAATCAGTAGTCAAGGTCCTGGTGTATGGATACGTCAGCCGCCTGCACCAACACTGGACTCTTTGAACTGGAAACCACACTTTATACCCTTAACATTATTTCTTCACAGAAAAGAAAGATCAGAGTCCTAAGTTATGCGGTAGAATCAACTCCTCTCATACCAATTTGTCACGACCCGTCCCCCGAGGCCCGTATCGTGACTACCCCAAGCCCACCTTCCATAGGCCAGGGGCCGACGACTACCACCAAAGGCGTAAATCCCTAAACTGGGAAGGCATTATCTTTAAAACTGTAAACAAACACAACAGAGTACACAACTAGAAGTAAAACACTAAGTGAAACTGTATACAAAAGAGAGTGCTGAATGTAAAGGGGGGTGGAAATACAAGCCCAGTAGGAAAGTACAATAAAACTGAAATGCAAGTACAAATATAGAAAATTAAGCAGCTACTGGGTCGTCCTCCGTGGTTCCTACCTGAAGGGTAGGTAAATATGGTCTCCTCATCACTCCATGTCTGTTCGTCTGCTCTGTGTACCGTCACGCCGAGTGGTCCACCTCTAGGTTCCATCCAGTCCTACTACCCTCTGCCTCCGTCACTATTTTATGTCATCTGCAACCAACACAACGAGGTGCGGGCATAGCCCGTGCAGGGGTGAGTATAACGATACTCAGTAGGGACCCCGAGAACCTCAAGGTCTCACAAAATTCAACAAAGATAAACCAAAAAGTATGGATTCAACAGATAACCATTACTTAGGTATATTCCCATACATATACCTAAGTTATCTAGTAACCCATCTCAATCATGAGGAAAACACAAAATTCATGGACTTAGCTCAAACCAGGATTTTATTCTAGGGGGTAGTATCAAGTAACAACCCCAGTCACACTGTCGGAACCTCGGATGATGGTGTACTCCTCCTCTATCGAGTACAGTGGGCCTGCCACATGACATAGAGTCACATCCCACTATCTTTGGACTACTGAGGTACTCCTCCTGTCGAGTACCGTGGGTCTACTGTGTCACACAGAGGCGCTTCCCACCACGGGTCTGCCGCTCTCACACAGAGGCGCTCCCCCTCAGAGCCTATTGAGGTACAACTCTTGTCGAGTACCGTGGGTCTGCCGCACTCACACAGAAACACTCCCCACTGTGGGTCTGCCATGCTCACACAGAGGCGCTTCCCACTGGGCCAGTCGATTCACTCCGAGTCGAATCAGTTAAGAAGTCATCAGGTCTCAGCCAACTACTTGGTCTTCGTACTTTGTCTCCTCGCCTCTGGAAGGATCCGCTCCACGAGCTACTGTTCGATACTCCAATTGTAACGAATACCCAAATAGAAGTATCTAAATGGTTTTCCTCATCATAGGGGTCTCAACGCAACATATGACACATCAATCGGACGCTCGGTCTGTGAGTTATTGACATTTCCGTCCTGGGGGCCCGGTTGGATTTTAGGTTCAAACCAACCTAACCATACACCAACTATGTCCAAACCTCAAGAAAGGTATGCCAAAAGAACCTTCACACTCTAAGATTTTCGTCTTCATAGACGGTTCGTCGATCAGACACATGTAGCCCAAGTTATGGGCGAAAAGGTGAAAACATGCCATAGCGGGTCTCGGTCCGGTCCGACCCAGTCGGACTGACCCGGCCTAACCCGGGTCCGGACCGGGATCTGACCCAGTCCGCGGGTCTGACCCGGTCCGCGGGTCCGACTCAGCCCGAGTGGGTGGCCTAGCCCGAGGACGGCACGGCGGCCCATGCCGGGTCTGGCCCGGTAGCCCACACTGGGTCCGGCCTGGCGGCCCGGCGGCTTGTGGGTTTGCCTAAGCCGCATCCAAGGGAAAACCAGACGCAATTGGCTCCCAAACGATAGAGCCGTTCAGGTGGGAACCCAAACCGGCGCCACCTAGTACTGGTCCAGATCACACAGGACCCGTTGGGTCCCGCTCCTCCTGGCTGGCCGAGCAGCAAGCAGCTCCGCATCACCGCCGGTTGCTCCTGTTCCTCCACCACGGCCCACCCTGGCCGTGGCTCTACTTCACCACGCGACACGATGGTGTCACGCCCCTCCGCCGCGGCCCGCCCTGGCCGCGGCTCTCCTCCTCTGCGCGGCGCGACGGCGCCGCGCCCTTCTGCCGCGGCCCCCCCTGGCCGCAGCTCCCTTCTCCTCCACGCGGCGCGACGGCGTCACGCCCTCTCTTCCACACGGCACAGCAGTGCCACACCCTTTCAGTGACCCGACGGCCTTGCGCCTTCGGTTCCTTCGTGGCCAGATTTCTTCGCGGTCGTTTTCCTTTGTGGTCGGCCCAACGTCGCCCGTCGTTGCTCTGCCTCCATCGTCAACAAATGAGAACAACAAAGGGGGAGGGTCAGGCCGCGTTCGTGCGGCCCGAGCTCTCCACGTTATGGTGATAACATTTGGTGATTCATAAACCAAGATTTTTTCGATGAATAATGGAAACAAATCAATCTTAAATCCCCCTACCTCGTTTGTCGTTCATCGACGGTGGAAGGAGAGTTCGGAGAAGACGAAGTCGAAGACGACGTTGTCGGCATTCGTCATGGGAAACAGTTTCGTCCCTCGACCGAAGGTTCTTTGTTGGCGGAATAAGTGTCTTTCATCCTTCGGTGATCGTTCTGCGTTGGAGCATTATTCTCCTTCCCCAAAGCTCCACCAAAAGACAAGTGCCAACCAAATAATAAAATATGACATCTTATTAAATTGTTGGCATAAATAATTCAAAATATTTCAAATTAATTAATTAATTACATTAATTAATTTGTGTGGCTTGGCATATTTATGAGGGAATTTCAAGGGTTTCCCCCACTTATGGAGAGTTCAAGGGGTTTTAAGCCCGTGTGGTCCCCACCGATAAATATCCTCCCAAGGGAGGTTATGTGCGGGTGAGCTCCACCACCATAACCTCTCATGGGAGGTTATGGTGTGGTGTCCCCCACCTCTAACCACCTCTTGGAGGTTTTAACCACAAAAAATAAAAATAAGGTACACACTTATTTTTATTTAATTTTAATAAAAACCCAAAAACTATCTTCCATTCTCGACCAACTTCCATCGAGGTGAAAGTCTTATTAAGAGAATATCGGCATTGCGAGTTCAACAGTGCCCTCAGATTTTAATTCCGAGCACCGGTTCAAAAGTTATAAAATCCCGCTCGTACGTTTAATGAACGTACCCGAACAAAATTTCATAAATTGATTCCTGGCACACCGGGCCTCAGAATAAAGCACCATAAATTTTCGAAGACTTGTAAAAATCCCATGAATTTAAGAAAAAGAAAATTCCACGAAATTTCCGGGTCTTTATAGTGTTAGAAAAAAACACTGATAAATCTACCCTTTATCAGCGCTCATATTATCACTGATAAAGTCCCCCTTTATCAGTGCTAATAAAAAGCACCGATAAAAAGGAGACTTTATCAGCGCTAATAATAGCGCTGATAAAAAAATTTAATTGAAAATATTATTAATTTATATAGAAATATTTTAATTATATTAAAAAATAATGTTTATATGTATACATTAAATAAAAAATGCTTGTTTATTATGTTTGTTTTGTTTATGTTTTATTTTTTTTTATTATGTTTATTAGTTTTAGTTATATCTTTATTATATATTTATTATACTATATGTTTATAATATTATATAAAAATACTTTTTAATATATATATATATATACAGAAATACTTATTGAATATATATATATATATATATTTAAATAAATTTATGTTTCCAAATGAATGTGTCAATTGATGTGTATGTTCATATTCTCATTAATATATGTTCATTGTTTACCCTAATGTTGGCCATATATACTATAGTACTATATATACCTGGTGTATTCATTCATTTTCTATATATATGAAGCTTTATCTTCTCATAAATACTTAAAATCACGATAAATATATTTAAATAAACAATAAATGTATTTATTATATTTAAAAATATAAATATTTAGTTATATATAATTATATACTTTTAAATATATTATATATAATTATAATTATATACAACTAATTAAATATAAATATGTTTAAATAATTAAAAAATTAAAAAATATCTTTTTAAATGATAAATAGATATTTATGAATACCTTTTGAATATATTTATTTATAAATATATGTATATAATGAATATATAGACAGACACAAACATATATATATATATATAAATAATTATGAAATTAAAATTAAAATTAATATATTAATTTATATTTATATATATTTAATTATAAGTTAAATTTTAAAATTATATATATATATATATATAATTATAATTTATACACAAACGCAAACATAAATAAATATATATATATATATATATATTTAATTATTTAATTATAATTTAAATTATTAAATTATAATAAATATATTTATTATATTTATTTATAAAACTATAAATGTAATAAATATATTAGTTATAATTTTATAATTAATAATAAATGGTATGTTTTATCAGTGATTTCAATTGTAGCGCTGATAAAGATGGGCCTTTATCTGTGTTAAAAAGTGCTGATAAAGGCATGTTTTATCAACTCTTTTAATTATAGTGCTGATAAAACATACTTTTATCAGTGCATTTTATCTAGTGCTGATAAAATTGATGCCAGGTTTTATAAATAAACTCTAAGTTTCTCCTCTTTCCTCACACTTCTAAAGCTCTCGCAGAAGCTGATCCCTGTCGTCGGCGCTACCTCCTCTCCTCCCTCCTCTTCCTTGGCCGCTGAATCCTCCAACGTCGTTAACTGAGCTTTGCTGCATTACTCTCCTCCACTACGCCTCTCCTCCACCGGTGGCTCTCCTCCGCCACACCTCTCCTTCATCGCAACTCTCCTCTGCCATTGCCTCTCCTCCGCCACGCCTCTCCTCCTCCACACTTCTCCTACACCGTGAACACACCTCTGTTGCGTGCTAAACCACACCTCCACAGTTTGTTTTCTCCTCTTTCTCATTGGGTTCAATTATTATAGTTTGATATTGATGGTGATGTTGTGAATTGTACGGGCTAAACGCCTCGCTGAAAATTGTGGTCGTTGGTGGTCCTTATTTAGGCACTAGTTATATTTGGTAAAATTCAATTTTCCTATACCATATTTTGAATTGGATGATTTAAAAATATTCAATACATGTGGGTTTTCATCATGGTTATTTCAAAAAATTCAAAATATTTTTTCATAAATTCAAAAATAAATTTTTTATCATCCACTCCAATTTTTTATCACTCTTTTGTATTTTTCACAATTATATTATTAAATATTCATTTGAAAATTAAATGTTTTAAAATTGTTTCCAATTCTTTTATAGAAAACATTAAGTATTTTTTATTTTTTTATTATAAAAATTATTTTTAAAAGTAAAAGTCTTCGATGTATTTCAACTTCATTTACTAAAAACATTATACATTTCTCATGTTTCCATTATCGATGAATTTTTTTAGCAATTGACCTCCATGATCCTGGTCCAAAGCTTCTTTGAGAACCTAAACCACCAACTAGGTCTTGTTACTCATCTAAAAACATCTACTTGATATGTCCCAACTGTAGCACCCCAAACTAAATCACCAGGACTGAGTCGAATTGTCACATAACCTCATGTATGCTTCCCTGTACAAAATATGTTTCCAACTAGTGGTGAGGGCATAAGTGGCATCATGGGGATACTATCCACTTAGTAAATAATAATAATTAGAGTATAGACTAGTAGAAATAATAATCAAAGTAAAAAATTATAATCTAAAAGGAAAAATAAGATCATATAACAGAAATGTCAACCCATGCTATAAAAATATGACATACAATATCCAGTGCAACAAGTCAAGAGGTCCCAATATGTGGTAGAACCATAAACAATAAACAAGAATAAATAAATAAATAAAGAGGTATATCTACAAGGATCCTGAATTCTATCCCAATATCACCTCAATTAACCTACTCCTCCAGTATAATTTCCCTAAGCAGGGCCACTACCCTCATCTGAAATCCAGGTTAGAGAAGTCTGCACATGCATTGAGATGCCCATATAGGGTGTGAGTATAAAAATTAGTAGGAAACCATTTGTATGTTCTTAACATAATAAAAATGGTTATATATAAGTTCATATAATGATAATAAAGTAAATTCACAAGTAAAAAAAATCTCATGTTGGGTCATCATGCGCTAATTGGGCTACCACGGACCCCAACCCTACTAGCTTCGACTCCATATCAGAAGAAAAGCTATATATGGTTGACATGAATCTCATAATAGTCCATATGGATAATTTAAGTCTCATAATAAGTCATAATTCAATCATGAATTAGGTTAATCCATAATTCTATCGTGCCTCACCAATTATTGTTTATCAATCCATAAAGCCATAATGCCCCACCAACTATCTCAGGTCAATCCACAAGTCTATCATGCCTTTCTTCTAGTATCAGGTCAGGACACAAGGCTATCATGTCCCACTATTTTTCATTCAATACCCTGCTATAATCATCATGCATCACATTGGACATTATACCCCTCTAAGGGATTAACCAAGCCATGAAGGTTCTATATGTCATCATGATACCAGATAACATAAGTCTACATCTATACACATATATACAAATACAAGCCATAAAAAGGAAATTATTGATCTATACACATGAATAAACATGTCAAATTAAGAGAGGTATCATGGGTCACACACACACACAAAATCATGTCTTATTAAGAGAGGTCTCTTGGGTCACACACACACACAAAAGAATTTCATACCAAGAAACGTACTATAGTAACACACACAAACACACAAGAATTTTTTATCATAAAATTATATATAATGTCTATAACATGGTAAGGAAATTCCAACTTTAAGAGTATAAAATACTAACATCATGGTTCTCCAAATAAAACAAGATCAGACACCAATGATCCCTATAACCATCCCCAAATCACCACATAAGGATTCAAGCGTGAAGATACAAGAAGAAGAACATATCAAGGGATAAGATTGGTTTATACTTACCCAAAAAGATTCAACATAATGATTTGATCTAGATAAATCTGATAAAAATCTAGAAAAAATGTATTTCTACCTTCATTTTCTTCGAATATAGAAGGAATCACATTAGATCATATCAAAATTACTAAATCTGACCATGATAGTTAGTATCTTGGGTATTTCTTAAGGAGAAGAGAGAAGTTATTACATGAACAAGAATAATGGATGGAAAAGAAATTGGTTACCAAATCCCTAGGAATGATGTCTATAGATCTAATATAAATGCTCTATAGGGGGAAGGAATTCGCCAAGAACAACCATTAGAGTCTCTAAGTTTGAGATCCATAGGCATAGGAGGAAGTATAAGGGGTTTTAGGGAGGTTTTGATTTTTTTAAAAATCCAATTTTTGGATTAATTAATACCACATGAATGGTTTGGTCTCACAGTTTATCAAACTGTGTGCCAACCATGCAAGGATCATTGAATCTTTAGGGTACACTCATGGTTTATCTATATAGTTTTGTTAACAGTGTGTCAATCATGCTTTTGTTTCTATTTCGAATTACATGGTTACCTGGGGAATGTTGCATGTTTAGATCTAACTGTGTTCCAATCATGTTCCACCCTCCATTCCTCTCCAATAGGCTACATAATTTCCTCGGTAAATCACATGATTTACCTTATCCATAACCCCCTTAAAGGCTTTTAAAACCCTCTAAAAACACCTATAAAATAACTAAGACTTCACCAAAACAAATAATAACTAAAATCACTTAAAATAAATGCTGAAAATAAGGAATAACACACCTAGAATGTCTGAGTCCATTACAATCTCCCCCTATAAGGACTTATCATCCCTGAGAAGTGTCTATAGAGTTATTGCTCGACTATGTTGGGCCACTGAGCCTGCACATCAGACTCTCGATTCCAATATTCTTCTTGAACATGCCCACAATTAAAAAACTAAACTATTAGGCACCATCTTTATTCTCAATACCTTTTCAATCCAATCAATAATTCATATAATATGTTTCTCAAACGATGAATTTTCCTCTAAATCAAATTCTTCGTTATCAATCACATATGAAGGATCTAACTCATACTTTCTAAGTTGAGAAACATGGAAAACATCACACACACCTCAATGTCATGGAGGAGGGTCCAATTGAAAATACACCAAACAGATCTATTCCACTATCTCGATTGGTCCCACAAACCACAGTGCCAACTTCCCCTGCCTCCATAATCACCGATTCCCCAACCAAGGTGATACCTGCAATAAATCTTAATCCTCCATGGAGAACTCTAAAGGTATCAATCATCGATCTATATAAGAATGTTGTCTGATATAAACGGTAACCAACCACTCTTTGATTAATTACACCCACTATGAGGTTTCCTATAATAAACTCAACCTGATAACTACTGACTCAATGGATTTTCTAATAACAACCCACACACTAGGTCCCTCTCATGATCATGATAAATAATACCAAGTTTTCTTACTTTACTAAGTGTATATGTCTAAATAAAACTTCATTATGAGTTTTTACATGATTCAACCCATGAACTAATTGACAAACCATGCTATCTCCCATCACCAAGTTCCCCTAACAACCCAAGCCCCTCTCTATAGGTTGACATCACTGATTAATTCTTAATATCCTCTAATCGATACCCTTACATGAGTATCTATCATCTACCAGTGAAACTCAGACACTTATGTACACACACAAAACCAACCACCTCTACCTATGGGTTAGGTTCACCTACACACCACACCCAATATGCACTAAGAAATTACATCACTACTAAAAAATAAGCATGAACATATCTCATTGTCAGTTGAATATTGACATTCACAATCATTGCTAACAACTCCCATACATGATCACTTCACTAAACCCAATGGAATAACTCAAGGACCCATCCACTTTCCCAGACACGACTCTTATACTTTGACTCTCCACATACTCACATGGGCTTGTTAGTGACCAAAACAATTATAGGATTTTCATGAACCTCAACTAATCATTACTCAAATTACAAACTATCATGATGATATAACACCCACAACGAATTTCCAAACTTGGATTTCATCACCACACTACTCATCCCTTGATAGGTCATATATCATTCCCCAAACAAACGGATTGTCTCACACACCTACAACACCATGACTTAGGGTTATCTTATTTACCACATTATAGAGGCCTTTCCCCATGAATACATTATGTCTTTTTCAAGTTTGAATTATTATGGATTATATTAAAAGTAAACATTTTAAAGTATTTTTACTTCTCATTTTTAAAACCTTTATGTCTATTTAATAACTTTTTATTAGGAACTATTTAAAATAATGTTTTCAATAATAATCTATTTCCCTTCAAAAAAAATTAAATATAATTTTAACATCAATGTTTTAAAAAGTTATTATGAAAAGGTTTGTATTTTAACTTATATTTATCATATTAGGATTTTTTTTCCGTGTAGTGATAATCTAGTCACAATTTATAATTTATTATGATATGATTTATTTTTGAAAATGAGAATTATAATATTTTATGGTTTCTTAAGTTTGTGTTATGTGATTTTTTTGAATTATTTAAGAAAACAATTATTTTTTCATTTCAAGCATTCTTCCCACTCTTTCTCCTTTATCTCCACCATCCATATTCTCTTCGCTATTTCCCATAGGTTTCTCCTTCTCCTAGGAACTAAAATTCATTTTTTCACAAGGATTTAGGGATTTAGGTTTTTTGAGTGTTTTCCATGGTTTGTGACATGTTGTGTAATGGTTACCATTTAGTTTAAAGTAGGTGTTTCTTTTCTCTTCCTTTATTTTATAATTAATGGAATGTGTATACTTCATAAATTTATTTCCAATTAAAGTATAGTAATGTATTGGTTCTTGGGTGAAATTATAAATTTCTTTCTTAAATTCTAATCTAGTCATGAGGGTTTTTTCATAATAATTTCATGTACTATTTTTAAATTAGATTAATTCTCATGAAAAGAATATTTGAAAAGGTTCATAGGGTCATTTAAATGTTTTTTATAGTAAATTTAGGTCTTATTCATTTTTTTGGTTTTTCAAAGGAATTTTCCATGTGCTTGGAGAATGTTTTGGAATGAAAAGGGGATTTTTTTTCAAGTGATTCCAAAATCATTGAAATAATGAGACTTTAAATAAGGGGAGTGAGACTCTACATACTAAGTTAGTTTTCATGTGAAGACCCATTTTTTACTTTAAAAAGTAAATGGTTTATTTCTCATGTGACCCTCAATGATTTCCCCTATACTTGTTTCACCAGTTATGGGTTATTGATTATTTATATGATGGATGTATGATGTGAAAGGGGTATGTTGTGATGGTGTTGGAGGTGAGGTGAGAGAAATTTTTTGGTAATTATCTTGATTTATTTCTCACCTCCATGGTTGTTTTTTATGGTAACTTGGGTGTCTAGGTGATAGCACTTGATTCATGTTACCCTAGTTGGTACACACACTTCTATGGTCCCCCTAGCTGTGTTTAAGATAAGGCTAGTAGAAAGGTTCCATTATAATGAGTTAATTATGGTTTAATTGGGTGGATCATATTATTGTTGGATGAAACATATATAAGATTTTGGTCCATATAGTTATAGTTCCATTTTAGATCATCACACACTAGTACCTAGGGTATATCCTATGACATTTTGTTCCTTGATCGATGGTTCTATATAGAGGAATAAATTATTATATTGATTTCACCCCCTTATGCTTATTTTATTAGTGTAACTATTAATATTGGTTTTCTTTACTATTATATTTTTCCTTGATCACATGGTTCTCTTCTTCATTGTGAATTTATTTTCTCCAGTTGATATGGGTTCTTTATGAGGTAATGAATGTTTGATTTTCAAGTGGAAAAAAAATTATGTATTATGAGACGAGTAGTACCTATATTTCCAACCAATGAATTGGGTAAAAGATTATATATCATGGTATATAAATGTTATGTGAATAGGTTAGTAAGTCTATAGGTTCAAAAATGGTGATTGTGATTGTGTTAAGGTCTACTCATAATAATACATGTGAATAAGTTAAAAAGTTGCTATGTTCACTAGTGAGTGTGATGGTGTTAATCTCTAATCATAAATTTAAAATGTGAATATGGTTTTGAGTAGCCGGTGGGGGGGTTGGAACACTAGAAAAGGAGTTCACCCACCAGTGATGGGTTGGCCAGTCCATAAGGTTGATGGGAGGAACACTAAAAACTAGTGATCAGAGTTAGGTAGGGGGTGTCATGAGACATATAGGGCATGAGACCATCAATGATTTGAATTGTCTAGATAGTGGGAAGTGACAATGACATCTAGTGATTTTGGTAGGGGTTCACTTTTAAAATGATTCAAGTGTTTTTGAAATGTTTCTTAAAAAATTATATGTGTTCAACATACCCTTTTTTGGTTTTAAATTGATTTAAAATGGTTTATAAAAAATAATTAAGGTTATGAGAAAGGATGTTTGGAACTAATTGGTTTATTGTAAAAAGGGTTTGTTATTTTAAAAAGGAATTTGTGTAAATAGTTGGGTTTTTAATGGTATTTCAACTATGATTTTATAAATAGTTTTGAAAGGATATTTAAAGTGTATAACTTTTTTAGACTTGGTTAATTTTTATATCAACGTTTTGTGTATATATTTTGTTAAATATTAATATCACCAAATAAAATAGGATGGATACGAATAAATAATGGATGAATGTCAATCATCTGACAAAAGAGTATGAAGATGGAGTGAAAGAGTTCATCAATTTTGTAAAAGATCATGCTTATGATCCTTCTCAAATCCTTTTTCCATGTTTACACTGTTGTTATTCAAGACAAGTTAGTCCATAGGAGTTGTAAGAACACTTGATCTGTCATAGAATAGATCAAAGTTACAAATGTTAGAATAAACATAGGGAAAAAGTGAATATAGCTAGTGACTATGACAGCATTGTGTTTTATGGATCATTTGATATGATTATAAGTGTGGAAAAAGAAGAATACCGTATCGAGTATGTGATTATAAATGTGCATGATGATGAAGATCATATTAAAGAAATGATAAGGACAGTTTAAGATAAACTTCGTGATTGCCTAAAATTGTTTGATCAGTTAAAGATTTGTGAAAATATTCCATTGTATGATGGTTGTACTAAATATAAATAATTGTCACCCATATTGAAGCTATATAATTTGAAAGTAGGCAATATATGGAGTGAAGCCAATTTTATGGAATTACTTTCTATCTTGAATGACATTATCCCAAAAGAAAATAATCTCTCGAGATGAACATACAACACCAAATGAGTGCTACGCTTGATGGGTATGATCTCTGAAAGAATACATGCTTTCCTGATTGACTTTATATGTCACAACCCATCCCTCGAGGCCCATACCATGACTAACCCAAGCCCGCCTTCCATAGGCCAGGGGCTGGCGACTAGAACTGAAGGCGTATTCCCTAAAACTGGGAAGGCATTGCCTTTATAAACTATAAGCACACGTAACCAAGCACACAGCAAGATAGGAACACAAGTAAATTGAACTGTAAACAGAGTGAGTATAGTAAGTAAAAGGGATTAGAATACAAGCCCAACTGGAAAGTGCAAGTACAACTATGATACAATACAACTGGAGAAAAGGGAAAGTCAGTTGTTGGGTCATCCTCTGAGGTTTCTACCTGAAGGGTAGGTACAGATCGCCTCCTCATCACTCCACATCCACCCGTCTCCTCTGCGTACCAACATGCCGTATGGTCCACCTCTAGGTACGGTTCAGTCCTGGTACTCTCATCCTTAGTCAGCGATGTCCATCCTCTGCATCCAATACAACAAGGTGTGGGAATATCCTATATAGGTTTGAGTATAACGATACTCATTAGGGGATTTGAGACCCTCTAGGTCTCACAAAATCCATCAAGGATAAATCACAAAGCATGAAATCAACAGATAACCTAACTTAGTTATATGCCCATATATATACCTAAGTTATCAATTAATCTATCTCAATCATGAGGGAAACATAGAGGTACTGGCTCAGATCACACTAGGATTTATTATAGGGGTAGTGTCAAGTAACATTCCCAGTTAAAACGTCAAACACCTCAGCTACTAGATAACTCCTCCTCTATCGAGTACAGTGGGCATGCTGCATCACACAGAGGCGCTTCTCACTAAACTTGGACTGCTGAGGTACACCTCCTGTCGAGTACCATGGGTCTGCCGCATCACCAAGGCGCTCCCCCTTGTGGCCTGCTGAGGTACTCCTCCAATCGAGTACTGTGGGTCTGCCACATCACCAAGGCACTCCCCACCATGGGTCTGCCGCATCACCAAGGCGCTCCCCACCGTGGGTCTGTCACTTCACTCCTAGTCAAAACGGTCAGCAATCATCAAGTCTTAGCCAGCCACTGGGTTCCCACACTAAGCTCTCTCACCTCCAGGAGGATCTGCTCCACAAGCTACTGGTCGATACTTCAACTGTCACAAAGTCCCATGAAGAAGAATCTCAAAGGTCTTCCACATCATAGGGGTCCTAACGTAACAGACATCACGTCAATCGGACACCCGGTCTGTGATTTATTATCCTTTTAGTCCTGGGGGCCTGGTTGGATTCGTGCTCGATCCAACCTGATTGTTCCCCATATTAATCCAAAACACAGTGGGGTATCACTAAAAAGGACTGACTCACTCTAAGGTTCCCAACGCCACTGACGGTTCGTCTAACGGATATCTGGTACCAAAGTTATGGCCAAAAGAAAGTAATTGGGTTGTAGTGGGCACGGGTCCGGTCCGACCTGGTCGGACCGACTCGGCCCAACTCGGCCTGGGCCGACCCAGTTCGGGTCGACCCGGCCCGGCCCATTGGGTTCATCCCGGTCCGCTGAGCGGCCCGACCTGCTGGGTCCAGCCCGGCAGGCCGCGAGGGGCTGCGGAGGGATGCGGGTGGTCGCGAGGCCATGGAGGGTACCGTGAGGGCGCGTGGTCGTGGGGCAGCTCGTCCGAGGTCGGCGGTTCGGCCACGGGACGGCGGTCCGCGGTCCGTCTGCAGGGGGGTCTGGCCGCGGGGTGGTGTAGAGCCACGGACGGTGGCAGTGGCCGCCGTCGGCATGGAGGCCGCGAGGCGGTGGTGGTGGCTACGGGGTGGCGTTGTTGCACCGTCTCCTTTGTCGCAGTCGGCGATGGTGTCGGTCGCCGTTCTCGTGCCCCAACCATGGATGGTTTCCATCCTCCTCCATCGCGAAGAACACCACAAGATTTGTGGAAGGTTCGGGCCATGTTGGTTTGGCACGTACCCTCCACGTTAGGGTGGTAGCATATGGCTCATCAAGAACATGAGAATGAACGTCAAATCCTATCCTCCTACAATGATTGTTCCCAACCCGCAAAAAAATAGAAGGGTGTACATGGCAAGTGACAAACAAATATAAATAAACCCCTACTTGTTTGCTTGATGAGGTCAACGAGGTCGCAAGGAAGAAGACGAATCGTTGGGAAAATATGGACGTCAGTGTCATCGGTTTTTTCCTCAATTATCGGTTCGTGCATCGTTGGAGATCCTTTGATGGAGTTTGGAGAATAAAACATCAAAGGAGAGGCGTTATTCATTGGCATTCTTCATTGGATAGCTTTTCTCTCAAAGCTCCTCCTCTCCCAAATCCACCAAAATGAAATGGTTGCCCCAAAATAATAGATTATGTGATCTATTATTTTTGTTGGCATATAATTCAAATTGGGTTAATTATTCTCATAGGTTGGAACAATTAAAGTGGTGTGTTTGATTAATTATTGCGGAGGAGGGTTGGCACCATTAATATTGGAGGAGTTGAAGAGGCTCTCCCACATTTAATGAGGGAGTTGAGAGGTTTAGGCCTTGGGTGGTCCCCACCTCCATAACCTCTCATGGGAGGTTAGGCTCAGGTGGTCCCCACCACCATAACCTCTCATGGGAGGTTAAGGTATGGTGGTACCCACTTCTCAACTTCCACATAGAGGTTTTAACAAATAAAATAAAAATAAAAGCTGCATAACTTTATTTTTATTTTATTCATTCATGAAAAACCCAAAAACTAACTTCCACCCTCGACCAACTGCCATCGAGGTGAATGTATCTTTAAGTGAATACAGACACTGCAAGTTCAATGGTACCCTCAGATTTCAATTCTGAGCACCAGTTCAAAAGTTAGAAAAACTCATTCACATGTTTACTGAACGTACCCAAACAAAAGTTCAGAAATTCATTTCGGGCACTCTGAGCCTCGGAATCGTGTGCTGTCAATTTTCATGAACTCATAAAATTACCATTAATTTTAAAAAATACATAGAATTTCCAGGTCTTTACATTCTCCTCACCCCAGGGCTTTATTTCCCCATAATCCACAACTCATATCTAGGTAAAAAAGTGGGGGTATTGATCACGCATCTAAGCCTCTCACTCCCATGTGCTCTCCTGGAGGTTCACGTGCTGCCAGCGAACGCGCACCAGCGGTATCGACCATCTATGAAAGACCCGCTCCTGTCGATCCTCAATCTCTAATGGAAACTCTGTAAAAGTCACCCCATCGTCAACGTCCATCTCTCTGTGGTCGATGATGTGAGAAGGGTCGTGCATGTATCTCCTCAGCTGGGATACATGGAAGACGTCGTGCACCCAGTGCAGCTGAGGTGGAAGATCTAAGCAATATGCCACCTTTCCAACTCTGTTGAGGACCTAAAAAGGTCCAATGAACCTTAGAGATAACTTTCCGCCTCATCCAAATCTCTGCAAACCTCCTCGAGGTGAGACCCGTAGAAAGACGTGGTCCCCATCCTCGAACTCCAGAGGTCTCAGTTTCCTGTCAGCATACAACTTATGCCTGCTCTGTGCAGTCTTCATCCACTCCTGGATGATCTACACCTTCTTTGTGGTATCCCGTACCATCTGTGGTCCCACTAGTGCTGACTCCCCTGGGTCAGTCCAGCACAAAGGTGATTTGCAAGGTCGCCCGTACAACACCTCAAAAGGTGCCATCCCAATGGTGGAGTGATAGATGTTATTGTAAGAAAACTCAACCAAAGGTAAGTGATTCTACCAACTGCGACCGAAGTCGAGGACACAAGCACGCAACATGTCCTTGAGGGTCTGAATGGTCAACTCAGTCTGACCATCTGTCTCAGGATAGAAGGCGATGCTCAAATGAAGCTGCATCCCAAAATCCTCCTACAACACCTTCCATAGCCGGGAAGTAAAACATGCATCACGATCAGAGACAATCATTGAGGGTAATCCATGTAACCTCATAATATCCTGCACATAAAGGCGTCCTAATCTCTCTACTGAACCCTGCTCTCTAATCGGTAGGAATTGGACTGACTTGGTGAGTCGGTCGATGATCACCCAAATCGAGTCATGTCCCATGGATGTACGTGGAAGTCCTGTCACGAAGTCCATGGATATCCCATCCCACTTCCACTCTAGGACCTCTAATGGTTGAACCAAGTCTACTGGTACCTAATGCTCTGCCTTCACTTGCTGATATTTGAGGCACCGAGAGACAAACTTTGCTACTACTTTCTTCATTCCCAGCCACCAGTGTTGTCATCGGAGATCCTGGTATATCTTTTTCACTCCTGGATGTACCGCTAGAGGGGATGTGTGGAACTCCCTCAACACTTCCTCTTGAAGTGACACTGGTACCATGGTACGTCCTCTGAAGAGGATGACATGCTCCCCACCTTCAGAAAATCCATCAGGTGCATGTCCTATGGATATCTGAGCATGTTGTGCCTCGTAGTTAGTGTCCCCACGTTGCACCTCCCTAACTCTCTGAAGAAGTGGGGGAGTGAATGTAAGAGACTATAGAAAAACTGATCCATCTCTATCCACAAAGGATATTTGTAAAGAGGCCAGCTACTCTGTTGCCTCACCTAGTAGTTTTATACCAGATCTCTTGCTGAGTGCATCTGCTACAACATTTCCCTTCCCAAGAGTATAGACTATCTCGAAGTCATAGTCCTAGAGGAACTCAAGCCAACGTCACTGTCTCAGGTTCAGGTCCTTCTGAGAGAAGATATACCTGAGACTCTTGTGATCAGAGTACACTGTAAAATGCTCACCCATCAGATAGTGTCACCACATCTTCAAGGAAAATACCACTACTTCTAACTCCATGTCATGGGTAGCATAGTTCTACTCATATTGTCTTAGCTTTCGAGAACCATATGTGATCACTGCTCGCTCCTACATCAGAACACATCCGAGTCTGGTCTCTGATGCGTCGCAGTAGACTACATACCCTACACCCTCCTACGGTAGCCTCAAGATGAGGGCACTAGTAAGCCTCTGCCTCAGCTCCTGAAAACTCTACTGGAATCTCTCCAATCAAACGAAGGGTTTCCCATTCTTCATCAAGACTGATAGTGGTGCTGTAATTCTGAAGAAATCTGGCACAAACCTCTGATAATATCCAGCCAAACCCAGGAAACTCCTTACCTCTGTCACACTCCTGGGTGGCTCCCAAGCAAGTAACACCTCAATCTTCGCTGGATCTACTGAAAATCCAGCCTCCAATATGACATGTCCCAGAAAGTGAACCTCTCAGATCCAAAACTAACACTTCAAGAGCTTACCATAAATCTGGTGCTCTCGGAGTGCGTCCAGTACTACCTGCAAATGATAGGCATGATCCTCCTCAGTAGTTGAGTAGATCAGAATGTCGTCGATGAATACCACTACAAAGCGATCAAGGTATGGCTGAAAGATCTTATTCATGAGTCCCATGAACACTGCTGGAGCGTTGTTCATGACGAATGGCATAACCAAGAACTCATAATGGCTATACCGACACCTGAAGGTCGTCTTCTGCACATCCTCATCTCGTACTCTGAGCTAGTGATAGCCTGATATGAGGTCTATCTTCGAGAACCACCGTTATCTCTTCAGCTGATCAAATATTTCGTCAGTCCTTGGGAGTGGGTACTTGTTCTTCATGGTCACCTGGTTCAGGCATTGATAGTCAACACAAAGCCTCAAGCTCCCATCCGCCTTCTTGGGGAATAGAATCGGGGTGGCCCAAAGAGAAACATTGGGTCGGATGAATCCCTTCCCCTGCAAGTCCTCTAACTGTACTCGTAGCTCACAAAGCTCTGCAGGAGCCATCTGATATGCTGGTGTAGATATCGGTGCCCTCCCGGGGTACAATTCAATGTAAAATTCCACTTATCTGCAAGGAGTTAGACCCAGAACATCACCAGGGAAAGCATCCACATACTGGTCCACCACTATAGGATATCTCAGACTCTCCACATCAACAGTTCCAAGGGTAAGTCTTGCCAACTGATGAGTGATTGGATGAACTCTCCTCCAAGTAATTCCATCATGTGCTACAAAGGATCCCTTCTCACTGGTGAAGGTAAACCTGGTCCCATCCGTGTGGACATACCGCACCTTGTGCCTAATACATTCAATATAAGCATGGACTGTAGATAACCAGTCCATACCCAATATGACATCGTAAGGCCTTGACGCTGCTACTAAGAGATCCCAGCTGAAGATCTCGCCTCCTAGAGTAAGCTCACACTACCGGCACCAGTGCGTAATCGTCGAATCTTCTCTCATAGGAGTCTTAGCCGTAAGGATCGAGCCAACGACTTTGTCGGAATCTCCGAGCTCCGAACAAGGGTAGTGGAAATAAAATAATGACTGGAACCTATGTCTATAAGCACTGCAGCTAAGGTGTAGTAGACATAGATCGTACCTTGTATCATCTCCAAAGTGCCATGATCGTAAGCCTTAGCTTCCTGGAGCTGAGTTCTCCCATGTCCACCTGCTCCCTACGGTCGGGGTGGACCTCCTCGTGGTGGTGGCGGTAACATCTTGAATCGTCGCCCACTGCCAGTTGCATGACCAACTCCTCTACCATGTCCGCCTGCTCCCTACGGACCACCTCGATCGAACCTTTGTCTCTGCCTGGGTGGTCCCTTGAATGTCTTCTGATCCTCCGTACGACGGTTTAGACAGTCACAAGCCATGTGACCCTGCTCACCGCATGAGTAACACTGTATGATCCTTGCCTGACTAGTTCTGCCTCGGGTGTCCCGCACAACCGATCATGAGTCATGCGGTCATCCACTTGTAGGCCTAGTCCTCTTAGGCCTCTACGAAATCAATCTGCTGCCAACTACAGAAGACTCCACTATGTGACGAATGGTAGGGGGTCTCGCTGTTGGTGACCGCTCGATAAGGAAACTCTCCACCAAGTGGGCTCTCTCTAAAACCCCCGCCTGCGTCGGGATGCTGAGTGAGATCATCGAAGCCCTGATCTCCCGCCTGAGCCCCTTCTTGAAGGTCCAGGCCTTAAAGAATGGGTCCTACACCATATCTATGGAGTAGCGTGAGAGGTTAGTGAACCTCGCTAAGTACTGAGCTACATTCATGCTGCCCTACTGCAGATGAAGAAGCTCATGTATGTGCACTGCGCGAAGAGTTGCTGGGACAAACTCTGCCCCAAAAAGGCTCTCAAAATCTGCCCAGAGAATTTTCACCTCGTTGTGAACCTGGAGCATCAAGCTCCACTATCTTTCTGCTGCTTCCAGTAGAAGGCTGGCGAAAAGGATCATCGTGATATCGGCTAGTGTTCCTACGATTTGGAAGACTCTCACCACAGCCTCCACCCAATCCTCAGCCGCCTGCGGGTCTGTCTCTCCCCTAAACCTAGGTGGCCTCTAGCACTGGAACTCGTGTAATGCGCTCAAGTGGCATGCACCATCTTCTGCTGGGGTTAGTGGCATCGGTGGCCCAACGGGGAGTGGTACTGCTGGTTCCTCCACTGGTGCCTCTATTGGAAAAGGGCCTGGCACCGAGGCCTCGTCGCTTAGTGGGAAATCAGTGCGTACAACTATCGGAACCCTATCCGGCTATCTGCGTGGAGGCATCTTGAAAATAAACAGGTTCCCCACAGTTAATAATTTATACCTGGTGAGCTGACTCAAGAGATAACAAAGAAGACTCTTGAAAATATACATGCAATCAGTGTTTTCGTGCACTGAGTCGTAAATCAGAAGTCAGGGTCCTGGTGTATAGATACGTCGGCCGCCACACCAATATTGGTTTCCCTAAACTGATAACCACACTCAATACACTTAACACTATTGCCGTTAAAAAGAAAGATAAAAGTCCTAAGTTATGCGGTATAACTGACTCCTCTGATACCAATTTGTCCTGACCCGTCCCTCGGGGCCCGTGCCGTGACTACCCCAAGCCCACCTTCCATGGTCCAGGGGCTGGTAACTAGCACCGAAAGCGTATTCCCTAAAACTGGGAAGTCATTGCCTTTATAACCAGTAAGCATACATAACCAAGCACACAGTAAGATAGGAACACAAGTAAACTGAACTGTAAACAAAGTGAGTGTAGTAAG
Source organism: Viscum album (assembly GCA_963277665.1). Taxonomy (NCBI): domain Eukaryota; kingdom Viridiplantae; phylum Streptophyta; class Magnoliopsida; order Santalales; family Viscaceae; genus Viscum; species Viscum album. Next base: position 2,132,135,754 of record OY728119.1, read on the forward strand.
TAAAAGGGGCCAGAATACAATCCCAACTGGAAAGTACAAGTACAACTGTGATACAATACAACTGAAGAAAAAGGAAAGTCAACTGTTGGGTCATCCTCCAAGGTTCCTACCTAAAGGGTAGGTACAGATCGCCTCCTCAGCACTCCACATCCACCCGTCTCCTCTATGTACCAACATGTCGTATGGTCCACCTCCATGTACCGTCCAGTCCTGGTACTCTTAGCATCAGTCAGCGTTGTTCGTAATCTGCATCCAACACAACAAGGTGCGGGAATAGCCCATGCAGGGGTGAGTATAATGATACTCAGTAGGGGCCCTAAGACCCTCTAGGTCTCACAAAATCCATCAAGGATAAATCACAAAGCATGAAATCAATAGATAACCTTACTTAGGTATATGCTCATATATATACCTAAGTTATCAAGTAATCTATCTCAATCGTGAGAAAAACACAGAGGTACTGACTCATCTCACACTAGGATTTATTCTAGAGGTAGTGTCAAGTAACATTCTGAGTCACAACGTCGAACACCTCGGCTACTAGATAACTCCTCCTCTATCGAGTAAAGTGGGCCTACCGCATCACACAGAGGCGCTTCCCACTAACTTTGGACTGCTGAGGTACTCCTACTGTCGAGTACAGTGGGTTTTCCACATCACCAAGGCGCACTCCATCGTGGGTCTGCCGCATCACCAAGGTGATCCCCCTCGTGGCCTGCTGAGGTACTCCTCCTATCGAGTATCGTGGGTCTACTGCATCACCAAGGCGTTCCCCACTGTGGGTCTTCCGCGTCACCAAGGCGCTCCCCACGGGGCCTATCAAGTCACTCCGAGTCGAAACGATCAGCAGTCGTCAAGTCTCAGCCAGCCAATGGGTTATCGCACTATACTCCCTCACCTCTGGTAGGATCCTCTCTACAAGCTACTGGTTGATAATCCAACTACCATGAAGTCCCCAAAGAATTATCTCAAAGGTATGCCATGTCATAGGGGTCTCAACGTAACAGACGGCGCGTCAATCGGACGTCCAGTCTGTGAGTTATTAGCCTTTTAGTCCCAAGGGCCCGGTTGGATTCGTGCTCGATCCAACCTGACCATTCCCCATCTTAATCCAAAACATAGTGGGGTATCACTCAAAGGGACTGATTCACTCCAAGGTACCCAACGTCACAGATGGTTCATCTAACGTAAATCTGGTACCAAAGTTATGGCCAAAAGAAAGTAATTGGGTCGTAGTGGGCTCAGTTCCGGTCCGACCCAGTCAGACTGACTCGGCCCGATCCGGCCTGGTCTGACACGATTTGGGTTGACCCGGCCCGTTGCATTCATCCCGGCCCGCTGGGCGGCCCGGCCTGCTGGGTCTGGCCTGGCAGGCCGTGAGGGGCCACAGAGGGCTGCGGGTGGCCGCGAGGCCGTAGAAGGTACCACCAGGGTGCGTGTTCTTGTGGCAGCTCGGCCGAGGATGGCGGTTCGGCCACGGGGCGGCGGTCCGGCCGTGGGGCGGTGGTCTGGACGCGGGGTGGCGGTTCGGCCATGGGGCGGCGGTCCGACCATGCGGGGGGCGGTCTGACCACGCGGAAGGAGGTCCGTCCACGGGGCGGCGGTCCGGCCGCGGGGCGGCACCTCGGTCGCAGGGCGGCACAGAGCTGTGGACAGTGACGGTGGTCGCGGTCGGCGCAGAGGTCATTGAGCGGCGACATTGGTCGCGGGGCGGCGCCGTTACGTCGTCGCGTTCATCGCAGCTGACGGTGGTGTTGGCCGCCATTCTCATGCCCCAACCATGGATGGTTGTCATCCTCCTCCATCGCAAAGAACACCACAAGATTTGCAGAAGGTACGGGTTATGTTGGTTTGGCCCATACCCTCTGCGTTAGGGTGGTAGCATATGGATCATCAAGAACATGAACATGAACATCAAATCCTATCCTCCTGCAATGATTGTTCCCAACCCACAAAAGAAATATAAGGGTGTACATGGGAAGTGATAAACAATTATAAATAAACCCCTACTTGTTCACTTGATGAAGTCGACAAGGTCGCAAGGTAGAAGAAGAATCGTTGGGAAAAGATGGACGTCGGTGTCGTCGGCGTTTTCCTCGATTGTTGGTTTGTGCGTCATTGTAGATCCTTTGACAGAGTTTGGAGAAGAAAATGTCTAAGGAGAGGAATTATTCTTTGGCGTTCTTCATTTGAGAGCTTTTCTCCCAAAGCTCCTCCTCTCCCAAATCCACCAAAATGAATTGGTAGCCCCAAAATAATAGATTATGTGATCTATTATGTTTGTTGGAATATAATTCAAATTGGGTTAATTAATCTCATAGGTTGGCACAATTAATGCAGTGCGTTGGCTTAATTATTGTGGAAGAGGGTTGGCACAATTAATATTGGAGGAGTTTAATAGGCTCTCCCACATTTAATGAGGGAGTTGAGAGGTTTAGGCCTTGGGTGGTCCCCACCACCATAACCTCTCATGGGAGGTTAGGCTCAGGTGGTCCCCACCACCATAACCTCTCATGGGAGGTTAAGGTCTGGTGGTCCCCACTTCTCAACTTCCACATGGAGGTTTTAACAAATAAAATAAAAATAAAAGCTACACAACTTTATTTTTATTTTATTCATTCACGAAAAACCCAAAAACTAACTTCCACCCTCGACCAACTGTCATCTAGGTGAATGTCTCTTTAAGTGAATACTGGCGTTGTGAGTTCAACAGTGCCCTCGGATTTCAATTCTGAGCACCGGTTCAAAATTTAGAAAAACCCACTCGTACGTTTACTGAACGTACCCAAAAAAAAGTTCAGAAATTCATTCTGGGCACTCCGGGCCTCGGAATCACACACCATCAATTTTCAAGGACTCATAACATTCCCATTTATTTAAAAAAATACATGGAAATTCCATGTCTTTATAGTATACTATTTTTCAAGGACCAAAAATCACTTAGAGAATGCCCAAATTGTGGTGATTATTGATACAATAAATATGAATTTGGTCCTATGAAAGTTTCATGGTACTTTCCAATCATTCCAAGGTTTAGGCGCCTATATAGAAATGAGGAGACTATAGTGAAATTGACGTGGTATGTAGACAAAAGAAATAACGATGGAAAACTACAGTATTTGATAGACTCTCCTCAGTGGAAGAGAATTGACCATTAGTATCCTGACTTTGGAAACAAGTCAAGAAACCTTTATCTTGCATTATCTACTGACAGAGTGAATCCTTTTGGTTTTCAAAGAAGAACTCATAGTACATGGTCGGTTATATTTCTAAATTATAACTTTGCATCGTGGTTATACATGAAATGAAAACACATCATGTTATCTATTCTTATATCAGGACCAAAAAAAACAGGTAATGATGATGATGTTTATTTGGCTCTATTGATTGAGGATTTGAAATTATTGTGGGATTCAGGTGTTGGGATGTATGATGCTTACAGAAATAAATATTTTACATTGAGAGACATGTTTTATGGGATAATAAATGACTTTCTTTCCTATGGAAATATGTTAGGACCTATCATTAAAGGAAATCTTGGGTGTTCCATTTGCAAACAAGGTACACAATCAATTAGGTTGAAAAATTCACCGAAAACTGTGTTTCTATGACATTTCATATTTATACCCTGACAACATAAGTACCAATCTTGGACAACATCATTAGATGGATGTTCAGAAGAACATACACCACCATCTCCACTAACAGCTGACCAACTGTTTGATAAAGTTAAATATGTGGACACTTCTTTTGGTAAACCATTTTAGAAAAAAATCTTATGAAAACCGATTGGAAAAAGAAATCAGTTTTTTTAGAATTATTACACTATAATTGTCTATATGTCAGATATTTTCTTGATGTTATACATGTTGAAAAAAATGTATGTGATTGTGTCATCGTCATGTTGCTAAATTCACCTAGAAAAATAAAGGATGGAATTAAGGCTAGGTTGGACATGGTTGACATGGGAATACGAGAAGAGTTGGTACTAGTGAAGGGTGAAAAACAAAAATTTCTTCCTCCTACTTTTTACACTCTTTACGGGTAGGAGAGATATAAGTTTTTCAACTTCTTGAATGATGTGAAGGTTCCAGAGGGGTATTCATTGAATATCAAGAACATCGTTTCAATGCACGATTTAAAGTTAAAAGGTATGAAATCACATGACTGCTATGTTTTGATGAAATATCTAATTCCTATAGCTTTACATTGAATTTTTTCCAAGAATTTCCGTCATACATTAATGAATCTCTATTTCTTCTTCAAAGATATATGTAACAAATTTATGGACCCGACAAAATTAACGACTATGGAAAGTGTAATTTTCATCATATTATGTGAATTGGAAATTTTTTTCCTGCCGATATTCTTTAATATGATGGTTCATTTGATGGTACACTTGGTGAGAGATATTCAGCTATGTGGTCATGTGCACTATAGATGGATGTACCTCATTGAACAATATATGAAGTTTTTTAAAGTGTATTTCAAAAATTGAAGTCGGCTAGAGAGTTGTATTGAAGAGTGGTATATTATTGAGGAAGCTGTTGAATTCTATACTAAATACCTGTCTAGTGTGAAAAGCATTGGTCTAACAAAATCTAATCACACTGGGAGACTTGCGGGTGAAGGAATTTCTGGAAAGGAGGTTTTCATAATCAATATTACAAATCGAGAGTAGGCTGACATTTACGTTTTTCATAACAGTTTGGATGTTGACCCATATGTTGAAACCCACAAATAAATTATAAGGCATTCAAATCAATCAAGGGATGAAAAGTGGATATCAAATAAATATAATAAACAATTTATAAGATGGTTTTAGGACCATATTTTTAAGGAGTCAATCCCAATTTCAAAACGACTTCGATGGCTAGCCGAAGGACCAAGTGTGTATGTATTATCTTACAATGCTTATGTAATTAATGGTTATACATTCTATACTAATGAAAATGATGAAGAAAGTACCCGACAGAATAGTGTAGTTACACTTATGGCTGAAGCGATGCATGTTTCTGGTGCTACATATAGAAATCCAATTTACGAGAATATGTCATATTTTGGCATCATCAAAATAATATGGGAGTTAGATTATATGAAATTATGAGTGAAAATTATTGTGACTTCTTGAGGCATAACTAGCATATAATCTTACTCCACTTCTCGTTTTTAACAATGAGAAGTGTTTTTCTACAAAAAAACATTGATTCAATCTGCAACATTGGCAGTTCCCCTCTTTGGTCGACCCCATGAAGAACCAACTGTCATATATTCATTTGGAGGTAATGAATATATGAGAATTGGTTCTTCACTGGTTTGACTAAAGATATAATGTATAAGGATAATTTTATTCTGTATCAACTGTATAGGGATCAAACTGATGCACGATGTGACCGGTATGACTCAAATTGCATATTTTTAGTTTGAAATGACATTTTAGTAAAAAACAAAACCTCCTTACTTAAAACTAGGGAAATGCATTATTATTATTTTGATAATTTAGGAAAACAATCTATCAGTCCTTTTTGACATGTAGTAATCAACTGCACCTCAATTCGATGCACGGTGTCAACGATATGACTCCAAATGTGTCTTGTTATTTAAAATTGACATTAATTCAAGTAAAAAAACACAACTGGCATACTGAAAACTGAGAAAACACATTAATATTGTTTTGATACTTTAGGAAAACAATCCATGAGTTAGTTGTGATGTTTTGGAATCAACTCCACCTCAATCCGATGAACAATGTGACCGGTATGACTAAAAGTGTCCACTATCAGTTTAAAATTGGCATTTTAGCTCAAAATGTGTCACTCACTAAAAACCAAGAAAACATACTTTGATTGTCTTTAAAATTAAGGGAAATGATTCTTCAGTACTTTGTGACATGTATAAAGATGTCTCACATCAAACTGACGCACGATGTGACTGATATGACTCAAATTGCATGTTTTCGGTTTAAAATGACATTTTTTGTAAAAAACACACAACTAACATACTAAAAACTGAGGAAATGCATTAAAATTGTTTTGATATTTTAGTAAAATGATCTATAGGTCATTTTTGACATTTAGGAGTCAACCGCACCTCAATCCGATGCACGGTGTCATTAGTATGACTCCAAATGTGTCTTGTTATTTAAAATTGACATTAATTCAAGTATAAAAACATAAATGACATACTGAAAACAGAGAAAATGTATTCGTATTGTTTTGATACTTTATAAAAATCATTCACGAGTCATTTTGGATGTATAGGAATCAACCCCACCTCAATCTGATGAATAGTGTGACCGGTATAACTAAAAGTGTCTGCTATCAGTTTAAAATTGAGATTTTAGCTCAAAACGTGTCACTCCCTGAAAACCAATAAAACACACTCTGATTGTCTTCAAAATTAATGATAGCTATTCTTCAGTCCTTTGTGACATGTATGAAGTTGTCTCACATCAAATCGATGTAGGATACAACCTATTTGACTCAAATTTTATGTTTTCGGTTTGAAATGACATTTTAGTAAAAAAACACAATTGACATAATGAAAATTGAGTAAATGCATTATGATTGTTTTGATAATTTAGTAAAGAAATATCTTAGTCATTTTTGACATGTAAGAATCAACCACGCCTCAATCTGATGCACGGTGTCACTGGTATGACTCCAAATGTGAATTGTTATTTAAAATTGACATTAATTCAAGTATAAAAACACAACTAACATACTGAAAACTAAGAAAACACATTTGGATTGTTTTGATAATTTATAAAAACAATCCATGAGTCAGTTGTGATGTGTAGGAATTAACCCCACCTCAATCCAATGAATAGTGTGACCAGTATGAGTAAAAGTTTCTGCTATCAGTTTAAAATTGACATTTTAATTCAAAACATGCCACTCATTGAAAACCAAGCAAACAAACTCTGATTGTCTTAAAAATTAAGGAAATAAATTTGTATGTCATTTATGATGTGTATAAAGAAGTCTCCCTTAAAACCGACACATGATGCGACCTATATGAATTAAATTGCATGTTTTTTACTTGAAATGATATTTTAGTAAAAAAACACAACTCACATACCAAAAACTGAGAAAATGCATTTGGACTGTTTTGATAATTTAGGAAAAAGATTAGTTATTCATTTTTGACATGTAGAAATCTAACCCCACCTTAATACAATGCACGATGTGACCTGTATGACTCCAAATGTGTGATTTTTATTAAAAATTGACATTTTTAATGTATTCTTCATATTAATGTTTAATTTATTTCTTTATTGTATTACTAAAGTAATATTTGTTTTCTTATATAGGTGGATCCTTTTTCTCGAGTTGGGATGATTTTTTCGGTGACTATTACCATCAAAAGATGTTTTTAGAGGGGACCACAAATATCAAAAGAGAGGACATTAATGTTTTTAACTGTTTGTTAGATAATTGTAAATGTAATTTTATAAAACATTTTTCAAAATGTATATACAAATGTTTCTTTGGTATATACCACAGGTGAATATTTATGTATTCATGATGTCAATTAAATGTATATAGCATTGTTTTACAAACCTTTGTGTGCACTGCTTGTTTTTTCATCATTTTCATCGTGTATGTGGTTATTTTTTATATACTATGGGTGGTTATTTTTTAGCATGTTTTGGCTGGGTTGTGCAGGTTATTTTTGCTAGTTTGGTGCTATTTATTTTTTACAGGTCAGCTGGGTCTGATGTTATATAAACAACACACCCAGGAAGGGAAGCCTTAATCAGCTCTAATTGAAGAAAAAATAAATGAGGACTTTATCAGTGTTTCGAATAGAATTGATAAAGGAGAACCTTTATCAATGTTTTTTGGAGCGCTGATAAAGGGTGTCCTTTATCAGTAGCTCTATTATCAGCACTTTTTTTAGCACTGATAAATTCCTTTTTTAGAACTAATAAAATTCTGTTTTGTGGTAGTTAAAGGACACATTATATATATATATATATATATATATATTATGCATGGAATATTATCTAAGAAAGCAACCAAACACGTCATAATGTTGGAAAGCAATATAGAAACCAAAGTACAGAAAAGTAGTAAACTCCAATAGTATCGCAAGCCTCATCTTGGTCTCATGCTCTCCAGTCCCAATGGAAATCAAGTACCTGATGAAGAAGGTCACTTGACCTTATCTATACTTATAACCATATAATCGGTTTTGGTCCAAAAACATGACCCAAATAGGGTGTAAGATAAGTCCCACTAGGAAACCACCAAAAGATTTGTGCCTAACTATCAGTGAATATATATATATATATAGTAGGTAATAAGCAGAAATGAAGCAATAAACTAGGAAGTACTCAAAAGTAAATAGTCCTACAATTTTCAATTACGTTCATTTAACATTCATTATTCCTCCGTTGAATCATGTGAATGTTGGGATCTAGCTTAAGCTCTATATCCCCTGTGTAATAGTAACAAACAAATTTCTCAAAATACCATCTAATCAAACAAGTAAGACCGAGTCCAACCTTGTGCTTTAGCTTGGAAGGATCATCATAATCTTTCAATTATTCAGTAATAACCCTTTGGGAAAGTCCACATAGTCTAATCCCTATGGTCTTACATAACAAAAAATCATATACAAACAACCACCTAGGCAGCTCTCACGATCAATACCCCTTGGTCAACAAAGCATCAATGAAATATAATGACCACCTGGAAGCTCTCATGATCAATTCCCTAGGGTCCAACATACTATCAAACAATTATAAGAAACCACCTGGTCAAACTCTCATGGTCTAAACCCCTAGGTGTACAACCAACTGGCAGCTCTGATAGTCAATTCCCTTTGGTCACACAATAGTAAAACATACATAAATTACCCTACCTCAAGAATCTCTTATAGTCAATTCCCCTTGGTCAAACCTTTACAAGTAATATCACAAGCATCTCACATAATCAGTAACTCTATCCTAACAAACAAGGCATGGAAACAAGGAGAGCCTAACAGACATCCTAGACCAAACGAACATAAACAATCAACCAAGGGAATCACACCCATGGGGTGTCCCAAAAATAAGGAATCTATCCTTATGCATGGGAAACAACCCTTATCAATTAGTCAAAACATAATAGGTAATAAAAAGGGTTAAATTTCAAATCAAGAAATACCCAAAACATGGGTATGTGGCACTTTAAGCATATAAAATCCAAATACGAACAATGAAAGACACAAACCACCTACCTTGATATCGTACGATCAATACTCTTGAATGTAGACCCTTGAATTGTCCTAAAATGGCATAGATCTACAAAAATATCAAAAACTCCCAACCTTGAGTAACCCAAACAAGAGAAGGAATCGAGAAGAGAGGCTCTAGGGAAATTGAGAACTCACCGGTGGGATTCCAACGCACCCAAAGACGTCTCAATCGGAAGTCGGACAGAGAATCGGGAGGGGTTAAAAGTTCTTCGGCCATTCTGTCACTCTCCTGTATGAACCAAGGGAAGAATAAGGTATTTCCAAATATGAGACACGACCCCACTATGATTTATCAAATAAAAAGAAAATTAAATGGAATGTGCATTAAATATACATGCTATATATTATCCTCAATTAGCCCCCGACTTAAGTGGGTCAGCCAGGTCATCACACAACCTTGTACTCGACCATTACATGGCCAGTACACGACAATATAGGTACATGACATGTACTCAGAAGTACACGGTGTGTACTTAAAAAAAACCTCATTTCTTTATTTTTCCTCAAAAACAGCCTGAAATAAAGATCCATAACTGAAATGAAGATCTGGGTTCTTACAACCCCCCTTAAAGCAATTTGTCCCCAAATTTCCCTTCCAAGGGAGGTGAAGAAGAACTTTAAACAACTCTGGCCACTATGATCATATGTTGGCCTCCCTCTCCCAAGTCTCGTCTTGTACTCTCCTATGCTTCCATAGCACCCATACTAGAGGAACATACCAACTTTGGATAACCTTCGTGCTATGATCCATAAGCTGAATAGGGTGCTCCTTGAAGAATGCATCCACCTACAACTAAACCTCCTCAGGTTGAAAAACATGATACAAGTCTGAAAAGTAATTTTTTAGCTGATAAACATGGATGATTTCGTGCATAGCCCGATACCTCTGAGGTAACTACAACCGATAGGAAACCAGCTCGGCTCTCTCCAAAACCTTAAACGGCCAGACGTATCTTGGTGAAAGCTTCCCTTGTCTCATAATCCTCCTATTTCCCAACCTTAGTGTGACACATAAGAAAACATGATCTACAACCTCGAATTCTATAGGTCGTCGTCGTTGATCATCATAAGATTTCTGGTGAGATTGTGTAGTATCCATCCTCTTCTGAATCAACTCCACCTGCTCCGTAGTATCCAAGACAAGATGAGGTCCCAACATAGCTACCTCTCCTACCTCTAGCCAACATATGGGTGATCGGAATGACCTCCCATAAAAATACTCATAAGGTTCCATTTCAATTGTTACCTAAAAACTATTATTGTAGAAAAAATCCACCAGGGGTATGTGTCCCTCCAAAGATCCCCTAAAATCCAGGATACATGCTCAATGCATGTCCTCCAAAACCTAAATCATGTGCTCAGAATGACCATCTATATAGGGATGCTAAGCTATACTCAGAAGTACATGTGTACCTAAAGCCCTCTGTAGTCCCTAACAGACACAAGAAGTAAACCATGTGTCCCTATCTGAAATGATAGAATAAGGAACCCCGTGAAAACATACAATCTCTCGGATGTACAACTTTCAAAGCTCATCAACACTGAAGGTTTCCTTGGTCCGTAGGAAATGTGCAAACTTTGTGAGTCTATCAAAAACAACCCATACAACATCATTTCTTCTGGGCGACCTTTGTAAACCCGTTATGAAATCCATCGCGACATCATTCCATTTCCACTCAGGAATGGGTAACTGATGTAAAAGCCCTGCCAGTTTCTGATGTTCCACCTTCACCTATTGATAAATGGAACATATTAGAAAAAATCCATCTACATCCCTCTTTATTCCTGGCCACCAATACAGACAATATATGTCTCGATACATCTTGGTGACACCAGGATGAACTGCCCATACGGAGGCATAAAAATCTCACAAAAGTTCCTCGTGTATGTCTGCTAACACCCATACGTGTCCATGAAAACATAAAACCTCATCCTCATCTACGGTACACCCAGGAGTAGGGTCCTTGCCTAACAAAATCTCCCTTCGGACTAGGAATTCAAAATCTGATAGCTGCCCCATTCTCACTCGATCCAGTAGAGTAGAGGTAACATCTATATAAGAAAGAAACGTCTTCCCCTATCTTTCATGCACCTCTAAATACATCTTAAAAAATATATCCATAAGGTTCCACTCATATTTGGCCTCCTTAACTGCATGTATTTGAGTTCTCCTACTCAATGCATCAGCCACTATGTTTCCTTTCCCAAGCATGTAGGCAAGCTCAATGTCAAAAGACTAAAGGTACTCAACTCACCTTTGCTATCTCAAATTTAGATCACGCTGAGTAAATATATACTTGAGTATTTTTTGGTCATTATATACCATGAAATTCTCTCCCAAAAGATAATGTCTCCAACAACACAATACATGCACAACTATAGCTAACTTGAGATCATGTGTTGGGTAATTCCTCTCATGTGGACTCAACTACCATGACCTATACGCAACGACTCATTCCCCCTGCATAAGAACTTCTCCCAACCCGATACCTGATGAATCACAATAAATAGTGTAACTCTTTCCTGGATCCGGAAATATCAGTATCAGTGCTTAAGTTAATCAACCTTTCATCTTATGAAAGGCTGAAACGCAGGAGTCTTTACACAAGTACTTTTCACCATTCTTAGTCAGTCCTATCAGTGGCTCTACTAAGTGTGAAAAGTCCTGAATAAAGTGCATGTAGTAACCATCCATCTCCATAAAACTCCATACCTCAAAGAAGTTCTTCGGCTGCTCCTAAGAAACTACTTCTCTCACGTTCTCTGGGTCTACTGATACTCCTATATCTGAGATTAGAAGACCCAGGAAGTTAATCTGGTCCATCCAAAAGTGGCATTTTGAGAGCTTAGCATATAACTGATGTTATCTCAGTGTACTCAATATGATCTCAATATGGGTGGAATGGTAATGTTGAGTGTGAGAGTACACCAAGATATCGTCCACAAAGACTACAAAAAAATCCAAGGACAGAACACTCGGTTCATCAGTGCCATGAAAACTACCGATGCATTCATGAGACCAAACGACATAACCAAATAATCATATAGATCATACCTGCTTCAAAATTCTGTAAGAGGTATATCTGATGGTCTAACGTGCAATTGATGATAACTGGATCTCAAGTCAATCTTCTAGAACACCCAGGAACCTCGAATCTGATAAAAAAGATCATCAATCCTCGATAAGGGATATCGGTTCTTGACCGTCAATTGGTTCATCTTCCGATAATCTATACAAAGTATGAGGTTATTGTACATCTTCTTCACAAAAAGGATAGGCAAACCCCAAGGATAAGTACCGGTTCGGATGAAACCCTTTTTCTGCAACTCCTCTAACTACTTCTTGAGATCTTGTAACTCTGGTGTATCCATCCTATAAGGAGGAATGGACACCAGTGCTTCTCCTGGCACAATCTCAATAGAGAAATCTAACTCTATCTCTAGATTTGAACCTAAAAAGTTGTCTGGAAAGATATCTATGAAATGATCCACCACTAGAGGAAAGTACATTTGTGAAGTCTCATGGTCATCCAGATATAGACTTGAAATCTGGGATGTAATTCTTCCCAACCCATGATGATCGGGTCCAGCTCGGCTCACATGGACATCCCATTCGCCCTTGTGTATAAAATACCCACCCTATGGTGACATGAAACTCACCCTGTGATGATAAAAATAAAAAAATTCCTTAAAAGAGACCAACCAGTCCATTCTGAGGATGACATCGAAACCTTTCATCTCTAGGACATAGAGGTCCCATAAGAATTGACACCCACAAACCTCAAGAGGGAACTCCTTGCACTAACGTACACTAGGTGTCCTAATCCCCAACAGAGTGTCTAGCATCATGACATCCTCAGAAGTAAAGATAAAGAGCCCAAATATATCCACAATGGTAACAGATATAAAACTATGGGAATACCGTGTATCAAAAATAGTAGTAGATAAAACTGATCCAACTAGAATCATACCTATAACTGTAGAGGGTCCAAGATCCTACTCCTACTGGGTCTATTCTATTGAAAAAGTATGGCCTATACTATGGCCCTTCGACCCTGCCTAGATACCCTGAGCTAATCCTCCCTGTGGTTACTGAAAACCTGACATCTAGATTCCATGGCCACGACCACCTCCTTGGCCTGAATGACCTGACGAACTCTAGTTCCCTAACCGATGAGGAACTGGTTGCCCCACTCCTATACATGGAGTCATAACAGATCCCCTCTCACCAACTGCAAGTGATAAAAATTAGAAAAAATGTTAAAGATGACCCATCTTGTCACAAGATCAACACTCAACTCGGTCCTTCGGGAAATGTGGTCTCATATGCCCACTCTCCCCACACTGGTAACATACCACCTAGCTACTTGAAGAAACATCGCATGAAATCTCCCTACGATGCTTCCTGCTATCTTTCAAAGGAGTACCAGCTCTAGATGTTGTACCGCCCTGGCTCACAGCTCCCAACTCCCTCAAATTGTGCTCAGTAATCAGCACCTGATTTACTATAGTAGTCACCAAATTCAGCTTGAAAACATTCACTTATGATCATATGTCATACCTGAGACCATCCTCAAAATGCCTAGCTAGTTATAACTCATCACCTCCCAAAACATGTCTGAAGTACTGAAGCTCTGTAAAGAAAGAAGAATAATCCATCACTGAAAGAGCACCCTGATTCAAATGCATGAAATCCCAGGCTCAATCGGACCTCAAAATCTTGGGGTAGAAGTAATCATAGAAGGTTCTCTGAAACTATTCCCAAGACATATCCCGAGGACATCCCGCCTATGAGATAACATCCCACTATCTCTTGGCGGAATCACGTAGCATGTAATTCATGAGCTTCACCCTCCTCTCAGGAGGCATCTCCGGATGATCGAAGATAGAAATCATGGCCTCCAACCATGACTTGGTAGCTTTTGGTCCTCTATCCCCTAAAAAAGTGGGAGGATGTTGTTGCTAAAACACCCTCGTCAACTCCTCCATAGTCGGGGTAGGATGCGATGCTCCTTGAAAAGTCGGTATCATCCTTAAAAAGCCTTCATGGAATTGTGCATCAGCACTTGAGTTCAGTATAATAGCTAGTTCCAAAACAGTCACGACAGGAGGATCTAATAGTAGTCCATGATCTACAATTTTTGGTGTTTGATCATCACCCTGTACCTGGAATAAAACCAAAGGATGTCTTGGTTTCATGACTTTGAAAGTTCAAGCACACACCTCAGTTCAAGATTATAAAGTATGGGAACTTAGAGTGCAATAAAGGAACATGAGAAGGAAAGTATTAAAGTTTATAAAAGAGGGTTACATGGCGTGTAGAACCATTACACGACATGTTCCCTTTATGCCTTAACATGGGCATGTACCCCTACCAACCTGGTTGTGTAACACCCCATACACACGATGTGTTCCTCCTAAGACATGGCATGTACTTTAATATTCCCTCCTACCCAATTACTTCTACACGGATCAAACCACGCGATTCTGCTGGTGTAGCATTACACAACATGCACACTCTAGACATGGTGTGTACCACTTAAGTTCCATCCACCCATTCGTTATTCACATGGTCAGATACATGGTTGATTTCTATACGGTGTGTATAATCTAAACATAGCGTGCACAACCCAAGTTTCATCCACCTGTGTCGTTAGTCACACGGCCAGATACATGGTATCTTACAACACGACGTGTACGCCCAGTACACGGTGTGTTATACCAAGCATTTATCAACCCTGTGTCTATGTTCACACAACCAGTAAAATGTTCAACAACTACACAACATGTTACTATAGTACACGATGTGTACTTAAGAATATTCATTTCTTCTAGAACAAAAGAACACATGGTGCGTGTTCATAACATCACACGCCATGTTGTCTAGGTTTCCAGATAGTATGCCTCTAAAACTCCTCTAAAACCCTTAAAAACATAAAATTTAGCCATGTCATGACAAATTATGACCTGTGAGATTCCATACACCCTGTGAATCAATGTTTAGCATCCTTTTTCACGTCATAACTTGACAGAATTCTAATAAAGTTCAAATATGATCCACCAAATTCCGATCCAAAGGTCCCATAACACCTTAGGGACCAAATATTAGTGTCCATAAAAATGAAACTTTACATTTACCAATACCCTATCAAAATAGTAGGTATTTATTTCACAACATATTTCACAACAGTATTCATATTTAGCATAACATCTATCACAACAGCATGCAATCAGTAATGCACCCTAAATGACATGACAAGAATTTGTGACATGTGATCTCTAGAAAGTGCCTATATGATAAATGAGATGGAATACTCTCATATAATTGGGTTGCAACATAAATAGAATCACAATGATATAAATCATAACAGCACAAAATAAGTGAATCACCTAATGGTGAAATCAAATCAACTGTAACAATTGCAAAACCCAAAAATTGCAATATTCGAGGTAACTTGGCTTTTCCCTGTACATGGGTTAGCTACTCCTGAGCACAACTTATTACCAACTATCTATTCCTTATTATCCCAGTTTATTGGCTCCAAATAGGAAGGAAAAGTATAAAAGAAACTCCTCTAATACCACTTTGTAACGTCCCAGTTCTGGGTGCCACCCAAAGGTGCCCTGTACCGGGTTGGTCACATGACCTCAAACTCATTTCTCCAAACACCAGAGGCTAACAAATAGTAGTGAGGGACAAGGTCTGATAATGGGGAAACTATGCCCTTATTGGCATAGTATACACAATATAATAATAAATAGTAAACAATAGCGGAAGCAGTAATACCAACAAAAGGAGTAAACATCAGAAGGATGAAAGTAAATCCAACAGAGGCCACAATATATATATATATGATGCATGAAATATGTATCTAAGAAAGTATCCAAACAAGTCACAATGCTATAAAGAAATATAGAAATCAAAGTACATAAAAGTAGTAAACTCCCACAGCATCACAAACTTCATCTTGGTCCCATTCTCTCCAGCCCCAATGGTAATCAAGTACCTGATGAAGAAGGTAACTTTCCATTATCTATACCCGCAACCATATATTCAGTTTGGTTCTAAAAACATGACCCAAATAGGGTGTGATATGAGTCCTAGTAGGCAACCACCAAAATATCTGTTCCTAACCATCAGTGAATATATATATATATAGCAGGTAATAAGAAAAAACAAAGAAATAAACTAGGAAGTACTCAAAATTAAACAGTCCTACAGTTTTCAATTACATTCATTTAAAATTCATTATTAATCCTTTGAATCATGTGAAACTTGGGATCTAGCCTAATCTCTATATCCCTTGTGTAATAATAACACATGGATGTCTTAGAAGACCATCTAATCTTGTGCTTTTTCTTGGAAGGCTCATCACAATCATTCAATTATTCAATAATGACCCTTTGGGAAAGTCCTCCCAGTCTAATTCCCCTGGTCTAACATAACAAAAAACCATTTACAAATGACTACCTAGGAAGCTCTCACGGTCAATACCCCTTGGTCAATATAAAATCAATAAAATATAATGACCACCTGGAAGATCTCAAGGTAAATGCCCTGGAGTCCAAAATACTATCAAACAATTATAAACAACCACCTGTGAAATCTCTCACAGTCTAAAACCCTGGGTTGACTACCACCTGGCAGCTTTCACGGTCAATTCCCTTTGGTCACACAATAGTAAAACATACATAAATGACCCTACCTCAGGAAGCTCTCACAGTTAATTCCCCTTGGTCAAAATTTTACAAGGCATATCACAGGTATATCACATAATCATTAACTCCATCCTAACAAACAAGGCATGGAAACAAGGCAAGCCTAACACAAATCTTAGACTAAATATCTATAAACAATCAACCAAGGGAAGCACACCCATGGGGTGTCCCAAAAACAAGGAATCTATCCTTACACATGGAAAACAACCATTATCAATTAGTCAAACCATAATAGATAATAAACAGGGTTAAATTACAAGTCAAGCAATACCCAAAACGTGGGTATGCAGCACTTTAAGCATATAAAATCCAAAGATGAACAACTAAATGCACAAACTGCCTACCTTGATGTCGTACAATCAATACTCTTTAATTTCATACCTTGAATCATCCTAAAACGATGTTGATATATAAAAAGATAAAAAACACCCAACCTTGAAAAACCCTAATGAGAGAATGAATATGGAAGAGAGGCTCTAGGGAAATTGAGAACTCACTAGTGGGATTCCAACGCACCTGATAGCGTCTCAATCGGAGTTCAGACGGAGAATCGGGAGGGGTTCGAAGTTCTTCGACCATTCTATCACTCTCATGTATGAACCAAGGGAATAATAAGGTATTTCTGAAGATGATACATTACCCCACTCTGATTTATCAAATAAAAAATAAAATTACATGACATGTTCATTGAATGTACATGTTGTGTATTAGCTTCAATCGGCCCTCGACTTAAGCGGGTCGGCCAGGTCATCACACGACCATGTACTCGGCCGTTACATGCCCAGTACACGGCAAGCTAGGTACATGGAATGTACTCAGAAGTACAAAAAATATACTTAGAAAAAACACAATTTCTTCCTTTTTCCAAAAAAACAACCCGAAATAAATATCCATACCTGAAATTAAGATCCAGGTTCTTATATAATTAATTTTTATTTATCTATTTATTCAAATAATTATATACATTTATATAATTATTTTTAAATACATTTTAGAAATATGGTTGTTTACATATATATTTATAAATATTTACATATAAATTTATATTTACATATAAATTTTGTATAATGTATTTATAAATATTTATTATAAATATGTTTATATACTATATTTTAAGATAATGATATATTTATAAAAATACATTTATATATAATGTATATTTAGATAATATTGACACACACATACACACTGTTGACACTTTGTTTTACCAAATGGATGAAAAGGTATTAAATAAAAAAATACCTTAATGAGAAGGAAATAAGGGAAGCGAAGAATGCCAAAGGTCGCATCCTTCGTCAAAACACTTTCGCACAAGCCCCCCCCCCCCCCCCAAAGCAATGTCGGTGCCTAGGGTTAACCTGGGTATCCAGTGGAACCTGCGTAGGTCCAGGTTACCAGGTCACCCAGTGGCACCGCACAAGGCATGCCTGACATTAGCCTGCATGACAGACCTACATGAGCCAATGCCTTCACCCAAGGTCCTACATTTTCCTATAAATAATACCTAAGGGATCACCATTCGCATGATAGAAAATCAAGGTGAAAACCTCAACACTCTGATCTCCCTCGTCCTTCACCCAGGCCACCATAAACCTTTCAGGTAGCTCTCCAAAACTCGAGATAAGATGGGATTGAGGGGATAGTGGTATTAAAATCCTTCCAAGGTCTGAAATACAAGACATCTATGTGAAGAACCCTATCCTACCTAGTTGAAAAACACTAGTTTGAAGGCCTCTTCCCAAACTTGGGGATTGTGAGAGATCCTTCTAGGGGAACCTGAGGAGACCTTTGAGGTCTAGAGAAAATCCTTTCCCAAGTGTTGTTGCCTGGGTGGTCCATCCCCAAAACACCTTTTTCTCACGCAGGCCTACCTATATGAAGCCATTCCAATCTGCCCACGCTTACCCTACGCGAGACCTCCTTGGATCACTCAACCTTCACTTGCATGATCCACCTCTGATCCCTCTCCCAAGACACTAATGGCAGATCTCATCTTCCTTTGTATCCCTGTCTAAGGGGGACCAAATTGAAACCTCCACCAAAGTATCTGGACTTTCAAGACCATGGTAGTAGTAACACTAGCATGTATCCCATCTGTATATTCATTCCTTTGGTCAGATGTGTCCCACACTTGTCCTACTTGATGGGTAGGGTCCTCAGGGTGCATGTATATATACATTCCCACAGCCATGAGGGCCCGACCCTAGGGGTAGTGTTAGGGAACTCTTGGTTTCAGATATTGGGGTTTGGACCATGTACTTCCCTAGTTTTCTTTAAGACCAAGGACCTCTGGTTCTAGGAGGGGAGGGAGAGGATCACACCTACATTTCCTTTTGGGTTAGTGTTGTATCCTCCTCTCTTCTTTGGAACTAAGACTAGGGAATCCCTCATGGAGTAAGCCCCTAGCCTTTCTTGATGGACCTATCTTACTTCATTCCTTCCTCCTCTATACCCATGGGTCATGTCCAGATGGATTATCAAACATAACTATCCCAGTTACCAAAATACGAGGGGAGATAGGAATTTCAAAGCACTTTCTCTCACCCTTTGGGTCCAAGGTATAATGACGAAAGGGAACAGGTGCTAGAGCTCTCTCTCTTTCCCTATCCCTTTGGTTTTGGACCACATCCACCATCATACAAATCATATTGTGTGGTTTCCCAAATTGTCTGATTCATCTTATTTCTCACACCGAGCATGACTCATGTGGTCTTAGAGGTTGGCAGTAATTACGATATCCACACAATCCCAAACCAAACAAGGGAATACTCCTATAGGGTATAAGCCCCAAAACCTAACCTAATGGGTACCATTTCAAGTGTAAGCCCCAACCATTTTATCACTATCTCAAAGGGCCAAATCCCCCCCCCCCCTGAGAAAATCCTTCATAGGGTCTTCATAGGCATGACTTCTCAAAACTAAACTACATGGGCTTTGATTCCCATCCAAATGGAATACGTAGGAATCCCCCATGATCTCCAAACCCAATCACCCAAAATCATCCATATTCTCTCTAAACCACATTACCAATAGGGTCTTATTAAAACTGGTATCCCACATCACTTCTAGGTTTCTTGGGCCGCTTTGGCATAAGTCCCACACCATCCTTGGTTAGACAACTTTTTTCTAGACATCCTTGCCACATAATGTTAAACTGCATGGTTTAATCCTAATCACGTGACCTTAAAAGGTATCATGTTTCCCATTAAGTGGCACCAAATTATTCTGGTTTTGATTTTTTTCATGAGGATACAAAGGAATCCCATCTCATGGGTCTGATCCTGACATCAAAACAACTCTAGTCTCCCTGGATAATGATAAACCCCATAGCACCCCACTGTGTGGCTTAAAACCAACATCATGATAATAAAATACATAAGAATCTCTAATCTGTCCATAAAAGGGTACTATTGATGAAGAACCTTGGATACATACAAATGATTCTAATCTACACACATGATAATAATTGATTGTTAATTCAAGGGTGACTTACGTTATACATGGGAATTAATGAAGGATTTGTGAACATATCTTAAATATGTAAGAGAGTCTCAGAGTAGGTAACATTTCCCCACAAAAAGGTGTGATGAGCTCGATATCCCATCCTATCAACCAATGTGAGTTCTTAAGTATCATTATCAAAGCTTCCCAAAAAAATCGCCTTTGGAAAGTAGGTCCACAAGTCATCATGGATATAAGAACCGTTGGGTGTTTCTGGTTCCATTAATCAAACCCATTGAAAATTGCTTGAAAGGGATGCGAGTGTATGTGTATGGTGTAAAGGTTGTTCCACCAACACCACAAAAAAACCATTCCAACCCCAAATGGAATTCAAGGAAGAAACCAAAATGGTAAACCCGATGTGAATCCTTAACCAAGATAATGATTTCACCCACCTGTCAGGCCCCTTTCGCTCTTAAAATGAATGTGACCCAGACAAGAAAATCAATCATTTTTATGTTAATTTATTGAGATTCTACTTTGATAGGTTTTTCTTGATTTTTTTTGTCACCCATATTTCAGGAACTTCCAACAAATATCTCCTTTAAATCCAAATGATGCCGCACCCGCTCTCACAAACATATTTCATGGCTAACGTTCATGTTGGGTCCTCATCCAAGAATACGACACCATAACCAACCTAGTGTCTTCAAAATTAGGTCTCAAACACATTAATTAAAGAGTAATACCAGAATGGTACTATCCCAAACTTGGAGGCTTCCCACTTAGACCTCCAAATCATGAAGCCCCACTAGTCATGAACTCAGTGACGACCGATGTGTAGGTACCAGGATCATAATAGAAGCTGGTGGGATATGGATTTTAAAAAATTTCATCATCGGAGTGATGGAACTTGTCATATATGATGATATGAACCTCAGTACAGTTTGAAGATCTTGCATAAATTAAATAGAGCACAAAACATAAATCTAAAACATACCTTTTTAGATCTGAAGACGTGGTCGACATCTTCTTATCATCGGTGATCATTACATGAAGGATCTGAATCTGAATACCTCTATATCATTTATACAAACTTCAAAAATCTACAGAAATTTTGATCATCAAATTCCAGGTTCTAGCGCAGAGATATGACGATGCCTTTGATGCCTTCGACGCCTCGACTATCACCGCATGGATGTGAATTCAATGAGTGAGGGAGAATTTTATCCGAACACCTGGATCAATAACTTATCTCTCTAGAAAGTAGGATAGGAGAGAGAGGCTTTTGAAAATTCACCAGGAATAGTCCATGAGCCAAATCCACTCTCCTCTATTTATAGTGGATGTTCAAATACCAGATTTGGGTTCCTCATCCCATGTTTATTTAACGTCCACTGAATAAATAAATATTCCAAACTAAACTATGTAATAAATATTTACTTATTATTTTATCACAAATTTGTAATATATTATAATATATTACGTGATAAACCCAGGTCATTAAATTGTCTTGTAATTCCAACTTAATATTAATGAACTTGGAATATTAAAATAATATTCATTCGAATAATATTTTCTCATATTTACTTAACATGAAAATAATTTAAATAAATAAATCCAATACCAATTATTCTTTACTCAAATAGTATGAATTTATTTATTTCTTGATGATTGATAACTTAGAAAACACTTGGACCCCAGTGGTGGGGCCAACCATGTTTGATATACCTATTCCACTGAATAGGGTGGATTCTTGAATATGCTATTGTGTGTGACCCTCTAGGCCCTTATCTCAATAGAAGTGAATAAAATCCATAGAATAAGAGCAGAGTCTAACAACCCATCAAGGAGCTTAAAGAGATAATTAAATTCATAATAATGACAACTTACCTACAAACACACACTATATACTATAATCTCTTTATCTATAAATATCTCATAAAGCAAGTCACACACTTATGTCATCACCCTTTTCTTGCTTTATTATTTATTGATCTAACTGGATAGATTTACCCTCGATTGCCTTGGATTGGGTCTTATGAAAGTATTACCATATTGATCAACAAGGCTCGAGATATATTACTTCCTAAACACAGAAGTGACAAATCCTTTCTTGACCATTCAACTAATGTCATACCACCAATGATGCACCCAACACAAGCTATCTCACCATGATTTCATTATCATGGTTTTTACCTTGAATCCAAGTACACAATCAAATGACATACATCGATAATGTTCTCAATTTAGGGGACCAATATACATGTCCTTAGATAGGAACAACCAATGACACACAAAACATGTGGTGTTTCTATTGGTGGGTATGTCCTCATGATCTCACTACTAGAGATCACCAAGTATGAACTTCATGAGAAGAAGTCTCAATGCTTATAAGCCCCCATTACCTTATAGTCAAACATCTACTGTTTCTAGTTAGTAAGATATATCTAGACTATAATACCTTTGTTTAAGATTAATGTAATGATATCTCAAGGTTCTTATTTTAGCATGGGGTCTTCTATAACTTTTTGATATGATAATTAATCAATGAACATTACCATTAAATAGTGGACACAGAAAATTCTACACTATAATGGTAAGTATACCTCATTTATATTTGTAAAGACCTGGAAATTTCAAGGAAATTTTTTTTCCTAAATTCTTTGGAATTTTACGAGTCCGCAGTTTCTGACGGTGCCTAATTCTGAGGCCCGGTGTGCCCGGAATCATTTTCTGAAGTTTTATTTGGGTACGTTCAGTAATCGTACGTGCGGGTTTTTTTCTATCTTTTGAACCAGTTCTCGAAATTGAAATCCAAGGACACTGATGAACTCATAGCGCCAGTATTCTCTTAAGGGGACCTTTACCACAGTTGCATTTTACGCAGGTTGGAAGTTATTTTTGGGGGTTTTCTAATTAAATAAATAAAAATGTGAATAACATATTTTTATATAGGTGGTGGTTAAATTCACCAAAGGGATGTTGGGGTGGGTTCCACACCCCACATAACCTATCATGGGAGGATAATGTGTTGTGGGGCCCACACGAACACCAAATCTTCAACTTCCCCTTGAAACCCTTGGAACCCCCCATTGATGAGGGTTAAACTCACCACCTCCCACCTTTTCTCATTAATGTTCCAACACCATCAAATTAAATAATTACGCTCCCTAAATTAATTTATTAATTTGATTTGATTTGAAATGCATGGCATTATTAAATTGGGGAGCCTATTATTTTATTTGCTTCGGCAAATATTCTGTTGGGAGGCTCTGGAGAATAGGAAAGAAAGTGTTCTTCCTCTCCACGAAGAACGCGAAGAACATCCCCTCCACATCTTCAACTGGGGAAAGAACGTGAGACGATGCCAACAAGGAACATCATCTTCCTTCCTCTTCCTCCACGTCAAGGGAGAAGAAGTCGCCCGCAAAGGACGCCGCCTACGAAAATGATTTTCCCCCGACGTTGACGGAACAACATCCATATTCCGCAGCTCGTCAACGTGCAAAGTCAAATACGAGCTAGGGAAGAATTTGGATTATTTATTTTATACATTTAAATTATACCCTCATGCTTTGGCGATTATATGTTGGATTACTGCTTGAGCATCTAACGCAGAGGGCACGAGCTAATGAACAAGTCTGGACCCTCCTCCAATTCGTTCTTGATGCGCGGTTTGTTGAGAAATGGGTGAATGGAAGGGAAACCATGATTTGAGGCCGTCTTAGTGAATAGTAGGACCCGAGGAGGCTGTAGGCGGAGACAGGAGGCAAAACGGACCACCGGAACGACTTCGGTGGCCAGCGGAAGAGCACGGTGGCGCGGGTCGCCGGCACCGGCCGGCCGCCTGGGGACAGTGGCGCCCCTCGTGTGTCGTCGGTGGAAGGTCATCGCGGCACCGGCTACGGCGGAGGAGCATAACCCACGTCTGCGGGTTCCGGGAGGCACGGGCGGTGCCAGATGGCGCCTCCGTTACAGAACCCCCCCCCCCCCCCCCGCTCTGCGCTTGGCCAGCTGGCCGAGTCGCGGCCGGCCGCCAGGCCAGGCCGCCTGCCACGCGGGCCGGGTCGCCCTTGCATGGGCCGGTCCACGCCCTACCGGGCCGGACCCAGATCCTGTTCGGGTTGGGCCGGGTCGGACCGGACCCAGACCCCCCTCTTCAGACTACTTTTTGTTTTTCGGCCATAACTTGAGCTACGGACCTCTGATCGACGCACTGTCAGTTGCATAGGATTCCTTGGATCGAGAAGGTAATTTCGATATATCACACTCAAGTTTTTGGAGAAGTTTGGGCATGTCCGGGTTGGTTTTATTCCGAAACCAACCGGGTCCTCGGAGCAGAAACACTTATAACTCTCAGACCGGGCGTCTGATTGACGCGCCGTCTGTCGCGTTGGGTTACTTTTGATGAGACAGAACTTTGGGATACATCAACTCAAGACTTCATGATAGTTGATTTATTGACCCCACTTTGCTCGAGGAGCGGACCCTCCCGAAATCGAGCATGTTGTGTGCGGGAACCCTAGAGCTGGCTGCGACTACGATGACTACTGTACTAGAATCCTCTATGAGTTCAACGACGACAGAATAGCTGGACTGTATCCTGTGTGGATCCGATAGCTTAGACGAGATAGCTGGACTGTATCATGTGTGGGTTCGACAGCTTAGCGGGACTATATCCTGTGTGGGTCTGACAGCTTATACGAGATAGGTGGACTGTATCCTATGTCGGTCTGACAGCTTAGATGAGATAGTTGGACTGTTTCCTATGTGGGTTCGACAGCTTAGCTGGTCCTGTATCCTATGTGGGTCTGACAGCTTAGATGATCCAGTGGCTACATCTGATCATCTATATCTCTATACTATTGTGGCATACATGTGTGAGCTGAGTCATGTCTATCAACCATTTTCATCATGGTGATTGACTTTACTTCCTTTGTGGAATTGGTTTGTGCTTGGGCTCGAGAGTTGGAGCCGGACTGAGATTGGTAACTTAGGTATATATATGGGCATATACCTAAGTAAGGTTGGTTGATACTTCGTGATTGTATCTTTCTTCTTTTGTTTATCCTAGTGGATATTGTGAGACCTTGCGGGTCTCAAGGTCCCTACCGAGTATCGTTATACTCACCCTTGCACGGGCTATTCCCGCACCTCGTTGTGTTGGATGCAGACGATGGACAGCACTGACACAGGCCGAGAGTGCCACGACTGGACGGTACCCGGAGGTGGACCTTGTGACGAGTCGGCACACAAGGGAGATTGACGGACGTGAGTACTGAGGTGGCCATCTGTACCTACCCTTCAGGTAGGAACCCCGGAGGATGATCCAAGAGCTGCTCTTTACTTACAGCTGTTTGTCCCTTTTACTTGTACTCGTTGTTCAGTTGGGTTTGTATACTGGCCCATTTACTTTCCAGCACACTCTTTTGTATTCAGTTTACTTAGTGTTTACTTCCTGTTGCGTACTATGTTGTGTTTGTTTCCTTTTATAAAGGCAATGCCTTCCCAGCATAGGGATTTACACCTTTGGTGCTAGTCGTCAGCCCCGGACCTATGGAAGGCGGGATTGGGGTAGTCATGGCACTGGCCCCAAGGACGGGTCATGACAAATTAGTATCAGAGGAGTTCGGTTCTACCGCAGAACTTGGACTCTGATTCTTTTAATGACAATAGTGATGAGTGTTTTGAGTATGGTTATCAGTTTAGGGAAACTGGTGTTGGTGCGGCGGCCGACGTATCCATACACTAGGACTCTGACTTCTGATCTCTGACTCTGTGTATGAAAACACTGATTGTGTGTGTGTTTCCTTTGAAAATGGTTTCTTCGTTATTACTTTGTGTCAGCTCACCAGGTATACTGTTTTGACCGTGGTGCACCTTTTTTCTTTCAGGATGGCCCCACGAAGGTAGCCAGCTAGGGTTCTGAGCTACGTACGAGATGATAGCCTACCAATCGACGAGGCCTCAGTGCAGGGCCCCATCACAGCGGAGGCACCAGCGGTACCACTACCTGCTGGGCCACCGAAACCACCATCCCCAGCAGTAGAGAGTGCACGCCGCCTGAGTGTGTTGCACGAGTTCCAGCAACAGAGGCCGCCCAGGTTCCGGAGAGATACGGACCCTCAGGCAGCTGAGGTTTGGCTGGAGGCTATTGTGAGAGTTTTTAGACTATTAGGGACACCAGCCGAATTTATGGTGATCCTTGCCGTGATTCTCCTACATTAAGCAGCAGGTAGATGGTGGATTATGATGCTCCAGGTGCATGACGAGGCATCGCTACTCTGGGAAGACTTCGAGAGCCTGTTCCGGGTGGAGTTTGTTCCAGCCACCCTTTGTGTGGTGCGGATTCAGGAGTTACTTCATCTGCAGTAGGGCAGCATGACAGTAGCCTAGTACTTAGCGAGGTTCACTGACCTCTCCCGCTACTCCAGGGATATGGTAAAGAACCCGTTCTTCAGGGCCTGGACCTTCGATCAGGGACTCAGGCATGAGATCAGGGCTTCGACGATTCCCCTCAGCATTCCGACGCAGACGGGGGTACTGGAGCGAGCCCTTCTAGTGGAGAGATTTCTCGCTGAGTAGTCACCAGTAGCGAGACCCACCATAGGGTGACACATAGCGGAGTCTTCTACAGCCGAAAGTAGACAGATGTCGCAGAGGTCCAAGCGGACCAGGCCATCATTTGGGCAATCCCATGATGCAGGTTCGGTTGTACGAGGTACATGAGACAGAGTCAGCTATACGAGGAGTAGGCAGTTCTATGCATGTGGCGGGCAGGGCCACATGGATCATGACTGCCTGACCCGCAATGCAGATGAGCAGCAAATAGTAGAGGGACCTCCCAGGTAGAGGCAAAGGTTCGACTGTGGTGGTCTGCAGGGAGTAGGAGAATGTGGAAGAGGAGCTGTCCGAGCAATGGGTGGTGGACGACGTTTCAAGGCTCTACCACCACCACCACCAGGAGGTCCACCCCGACCACAAGGAGTTGGCGGACAGAGGCGGGCTCAGCTCCAGGCAGTCAAGGCCTACGACTACGGTGCACCTGAGATGATTCGAGGTACCATCTGTTTCTACTCCACCCTTGCTACAGTACTTATAGACACAGGTGCGAGTCATTCTTTTATTGTCGCTGCCCTTGTTTGGAGCTCGGAGATTCTGACGGAGTCGTTGGCTCGATTCTTACGGCTAGAGACTCCTACGGGAGCAGAATCGATGATTACACATTGGTGCCGGCAGTGTGAGCTTACTCTAGGAGGTTAGATCTTTAGCAGGGATCTTCTTATAGCGGCGTCAAGGCCTTACAACGTCATCTTAGGTATGGACTGGTTGTCCACAGTTCATGCTCATATTGACTGTATTAGGTGCAAAGTGTGGTGTTTCCGCACGGATGGGACCAGGTTCACTTTCACCAGTGATAAGGGATCCTTTGCAGTGCAGGGTGGACTTACGCAGAAGAGGGGGCAGCCGATCACACATCAGTTGGCTAGTCTCATCCTTGGGGCGGTTGATGTGTGGAGTCTGAGTTTTCTTGTTGTGGTGGATCAGTACACGGATGTTTTTCCTGACGATGTTCCAGGACTACCTCCTCACAGAGAGGTTGACTTCTACATTGATCTGTACCCCGGGACAGCACCGATATCTACTCCAGCATATCGGATGGCTCCTACCGAGCTTCGTGAGCTGCGGGTACAACTGGAGGACTTGCAGGGAAAGGGATTTATCCGACCCAGTGTTTCACTCTGGGCATCACTGATTTTGTTCGCCAAGAAGGCGGATGGGAGCTTGCGACTGTGTGTCGACTATCGTCGCCTGAATCAGGTGACCATGAAGAACAAGTACCCACTCTCGAGGATTTACAACCTCTTTGATCAGCTCAAGAGAGCACGATGGTTCTCTAAGATAGACCTCAGTTCAGGCTATCACCAGCTCAGAGTTCGAGATGAGGGTCTGCAGAAGACGACCTTCAGGTGTCGGTATGGCCACTACGAGTTCTTGGTTATGCCCTTCGACGTAACCAACACTTCAGCAGTGTTCATGAGTCTCATGAATAGGATCTTCCAGCCTTACCTCGATTGCTTTGTCGTAGTCTTCATCGATGACATACTGATTTACTCAACTACTAAGGAGGAGCATGCCTACCATTTGCGGGTGGTACTGGATACACTCCAAGAGCACCAGATTTATGGTAAACTCTCGAAGTGCCAGTTCTGGATTCGAGAGGTTCACTACTTGGTACACATCATCTCAGAGGCTGGAGTTATAGTGGATCCAGCGAAGATCGAGGCAGTACTTGCTTGGGAGCCACCCAAGAGTGTGATGGAGGTGCGGACTTTCCTGGGACTGGCTGGGTACTGTCATAGATTTGTGCCAAAATTCTCTAGAGTTGCAGCACCACTTTCAGCATTGATGAAGAAGGGGAAACCCTTTGTATGGTCAGAGAGATGTTAGTAGATCTTTCAAGAGATGAGGCAGAGGTTGACCAGTGTGCCCATCTTGAGGCTACCAGAGGACGGCGTTGGGTACGTATTTTACTACGACGCATTCGGGACTGGACTCGGGTGTGTCCTAATGTAGGAGCGAGCAGTGATTGTGTATGGTTCACGACATTTGAGACGACACGAGAAGAACTATGCTACCCATGACCTGAAGTTAGCAGCAGTGGTCTTCGCCTTGAAGTTGTGGCGGCACTATCTGATGGGCGAGCATTTTACAGTCTACTCTAACCACCAGAGTCTCTGGTATATCTTCTCGCATAAAGACCTGAACCTGAGACATCGGCGATGGATTGAGTTCATCTAGGACTATGACTTCGAGATAGTCTATACTCCTAGGAAGGGGAACATTGTAGCAGATGCTCTCAGCAGGAGATCAGACATTCAGCTACTAGGAGAGGCGACAGAGAAGCTGGCCACGTTGCAGATATCTTTTGTGGATAGAGATGGAGTAGCCTTTTTGCAGTCTCTCACATTCACTCCTCCACTTCTTCAGTGAGTCAGAGAGGCGCGGTGTGGGGACGTTGACTGTGAGGCGTGACATGCTTAGATATCCTCAGGGCAGGCACCTGATGGGTTTTCTGAATGTGGGGAGCACGTCGTCCTCTTCAGAGGACGGACCATGGTACCAGTTGCACTATAGGAGGAGATGTTGATGGAGTTCCACACTTCCCCTTTAGCAGTACATCCAGGGGTGGCGAAGATGTATCAGGACCTCATACGATAGCACTGGTGGCCAGGTATGAAGAAAGCAGTAGCAGAGTTTGTCTCTCGATGCCTTGCTTGTCAGCAAGTGAAGGTGGAGCACTAGGTTCCAGCAGGCTTGGTACAGCCCTTAGAGGTCCCAGAGTGGAAGTGGGACGGGATATCCATGGATTTTTTGACGGGACTTCCACATACATCCAGAGGACACGACTCTATCTGGGTGATCGTAGACCGACTCACCAAGTCGGCCCACTTCCTACCGATCAGAGAGCAGGGCTCGGTGGAGAGCTTGGGACGCCTCTACGTTCAGGAGATCGTACGACTTCATGGTGTGACATTGACGATCATCTCCGATCGTCTCCGATCGGGATGCTCATTTCACTTCCCGGCTATGGAAGGGGTTGCAGGAGGCTTTCGGGACGCAGCTTCGCTTGAGCACTGCCTTCCATCCACAGACAGATGGTCAGACTGAGAGGACCATTCAGACTCTTGAGGACATGCTCCGTGCATGTTTCATTGACTTCGGTCACAGTTGGGAGGATCACTTACCCTTGGTGGAGTTTGCGTACAAAAACAGCTATCACTCCACCATCGGGATGGCTCTTTACGAGGCATTGTACGACCGACCTTGCAGATCACCTCTGTGCTGGACTGACCCAGGGGAGTCAGCACTTGTAGGACCAGAGATGGTGCAGGCTATGACGGAGAAGGTGCAGATCATCCAGGAGCAGATGAAGACTACATAGAGCAGACATAAGTCCTATGCTAATAGGAGACGGAGACCACTGGAGTTCGAGGATGGCGACCACGTCTTCCTATGGGTCTCACCTCGATGAGGTCTATGAAGATTTTGATGAGGTGACAAGTTATCTTCGTGTTTTATCGGTCCGTTTCAGGTCCTCAGTAGAGCAGGCGAGGTGACTTACCGTCTGGCCCTTCCACCTCAGTTTCACCGGGTGCACGACATCTTCCACGTATCTCAGCTGAGGAGATATGTGCACAAACCATCCCACATCATCGACCACGGGGAGCTGGACATCGATGACGGGGAGAATTTCACGGAGGTTCCAGTGGAGATTGAGGATCGACAGGAGCGGGTCCTGCGTGGATGGTCGATTCCTCTGGTGCGCATTCGTTGGAAGCACGAGAACCTCCAGGAGAGCACATGGGAGTGGGAGGCTCAGATGCATTCTCAATACCCCTTTTTGTTTCCCTAGTGTGTGTTTTAGATTTACGGGAACATAAATCTCTGAGGTGGGGGTAATGTGAAGACCCATAAATTTCAATGGAATTTTTTTTTCTTAAATTCTTTGTAATTTTACGAGTCCGCAGTTTCTAACGGCACCTGATTCTGAGGCCCGGTGTGCCCATAATCATTTTCTGAAGTTTTGTTCAGGTACGTTCAATAAATGTACGTGCGGGTTTTTTTCTATCTTTTGAACCGGTGCTCGGAATTGAAATCTAAGGACATCGATGAACTCGCAATGCCGGTATTCGCTTAAGGGGACCTTTATCGCAGTTGTGTTTTACGCAGGTTGGAAGTTATTTTTAGGGTTTTTCTAATTAAATAAATAAAAATATGAATAACATATTTTTATATAGGTGGTGGTTAAATCCATAAAAGGGAAGTTGGGGTGGGGTCCACACCCAACATAACCTCTCATGGGAGGATAATGTGTTGTGGGGCCCACACGAACACCAACTCTTCAAATTCCCCTTGAAACCCTTGGAACCCCCTATTGATGAGGGTTAAACTCTCCACCTCCCACCTTTTCTCATTAATGTGCCAACACCATCAAATTAATTAATTGATTAATTTGATTTGATTTGAAATGTATGGCATTATTAAATTGGGGAGCCTATTATTTTATTTGTGTTGGAAAATATTCTGTTGGGAGGCTCTGGAGAATTGGAAGGAAAGTGTTCTTCCTCTCCACGAAGAATGCAAAGAACATCCCCTCCACTTCTTCAACCAGGGCAAGAACGTGAGGCGACGCCCACGAGGAACGCCGCCTTCCTTCATCTTCCTCCGCGTCAAGGGAGAAGAAGCCGCCCGCAAAGGACGCCGCCTACGACAATGACTTTCCCCCGACGTTGACGGAACAACGTCCGTCTTCCGTGGCTCGTCAACATGCAATGTAAAATACGAGGTAGGGAGGAATTTGGATTATTTATTTTATACATGTGAATTATACCCTCGTGCTTTGGCGATTATATGTTGGATTACTGCTTGAGCCTCTAACGCGGAGGGTACGGGCTAACGAACAAGTCCGGACCCTCTTCCAATTCGTTCTTGATGTGCGGTTTGTTGGGTGATGGGTGAACGGAAGGGAAACCATGATTTTAGGTCGCCGTAGTGAAGAGCAGGACCCGAGGAGGCTGTAGGCGCAGACGGGAGGCAAAACGGACCACCGAAACGACTCTGGTGGCCAGCGGAAGAGCGCGGCAGCGCCGGCGACCGGAGGCAGCGGCCAACACCGGTCGGCCTCCTGGGGGCATCGGCGCCCCTCGTGCGCCGCTAGCGGAAGTCCACCGTGGAACCAACTGCAGCGGAGGAGCGGAACCCGCGTCCGCGGGTTCCGGGAAGCACAGGCGGCGCCAGCTGGCGCCGCCATTATAGAACCCACCCCCCCCCCTCCCCACTCCGCATTCGGCCAGCTGGCTGAGCCGCGGCCGGCCGCTAGGCTGGGCTGCCAGCCGCGCGGGCTGGGCTGGACTGCCTATCGCGCGGGCCGGGTCAGGCCGCCTGCTGCGCGGGCCGAGCCGCCTACCGCGCGGGCCGGGTCGCCCTTGCGCGGGCTGGGCCACAGCCGTCGGGCCGGGCCGCGCCCTATAGGTCCGGACTCAGATCCGGGTCGGGTCAACCCGGTTTGGGACAACCCAGGGTGGGTTGGGCCGGGTCGGACCGGACCCAGACCCCCCTCTTCAGACTACTTTTGGTTTTTCGCCCATAACATGAGCTACAGACCTCCAATCGATGCACCGTTAGTTCCGTAGGATTACTTGGATCGAGATGGTCGTTTCGGTATATCACACTCAAGGTTTTGGAGAATTTTGGGTATGTCCGGGTTGGTTTTATCCTGAAACCAACCGGGCCCTCGGAGCGGAAACACTTATAACTCTCAGACCGGGCGTCTGATTGACGCGCCGACTGTCGTGTTGGATTTCTTTTGCTGAGACATAACTTCGGGATACATAAAATCAAGACTTCGTGATAGTTGATGTATCGAACCCCCTTTTCTCGAGGAGCGGACCCTCCCAGAATCGAGTGAGCTGTGTGCGAGAACCCTAGAGCTGGTTGCGACTGCGACGACTACTGTACTGGAATCCTTTGTGGCTTCGACGACGACAGAATAGCTGGACTATATCCTGTGTGGATCCGACAGCTTAGACGAGATAGCTGGACTGTATCCTGTGTGGGTCCGATAGCTTATCTGGACTGTATCATGTGTGGGTCTAACAGCTTAGACGGTCCTGTATCCTATGTGGGTCCGACAGCTTAGATGATCCAGTGGCTACATCTGATCATCTATATCTCTCTACTATTGTGGCATACCTGTGTGAGATGATTCATGTCTATCAACAATTTTCATCGTGGTGATTGACTTTACTTTGTGGAATGGGCTTGTGCTTGGGCTCGAGAGTTAGAGCCGAACTGAGATTGATAACTTAGGTATATGTATGGGCATATACCTAAGTAGGGTTGGTTGATACTTCATGATTGTATCTTTCTTTTTTTTTTATCCGAGTGTATATTGTGAGACCTTGCGGGTCTCAGGGTCCCTACTGAGTATCGTTATACTCACCCCTGTATGGGTTATGCCCGCACTTCATTGTGTTGGATGCAGACGACGGACGGCGCTGACGGAGGCCGAGAGTGCCACGACTGGACGGTACCCGGAGGTGGAACTTGCGACGAGTCGGCACATGGAGGAGACTGACGGACGTGAGTACTGAGGTGGCCATCTATACCTACCCTTCAGGTAGGAACCCTGGAGGACGATCCAGAAGTTGCTCTTTACTTCCATCTATTTGTCCCTTTCTACTTGTACTCGTTGTTCAGTTGGGTTTGTATACTGGCCCTTTTACTTTCCAGCACACTCTTTTTTATTCAGTTTCCTTAGTGTTTACTTCCTATTGCGTACTTTGTTGTGTTTGTTTACTTTTATAAAGGCAATGCCTTCCCAGCATAGGGATTTACGCCTTTGGTGCTAGTCGCCAGCCTCTGGCCTATAGAAGGCGGGCTTGGGGTAGTCACGGCACGGGCCCCGAGGACGGGTTGTGACAATATCTAACTATACACATGATATGTTAATCTAAAAGTATTGTATAGTTAATTATTGGGAACCCACCATTACAACACTCCAACTTGCACAAGAGCCAATTCGCTAACCAATCTTGTTATCTCTCACATGATAAAGATCACATTTCTACTGAGTAACGACTTTAACTGCTGGGTCGGCCATGTTTCTTCCATGTGTCTATTCTTCTATATGCGACATCATCTCCTTGAGTAAAACCTCTCAAGAGATGGTGTCCCCAAGTATATCCCCTTTTTGTCTACTGTCAAAACTTGACATCTTGGATAATACTAGTAACAGAATTATCATAATGATAAAACTTTACTTGGTAGGTGAGATTCTAAGAACTAGAACAAATAGTTGTAATTAATAATTACTTCTTAATTTCCTTAGAAGCTGCAATGTACACGTTATTTGTAGGTATGACTACCACTATATTTTATGATCTTGTCTCACTCAACACCTTAGCCTAACTACAATATTAGATCACATTTATCTAAGTAATACTAGATAGTGTCCCACCATAACTAGTATCCCTTCTTCTCCATATATCAGGTATAAATCTTTTGTACTTTCCCAAGTACAATGACATAGTTCTGAATGATTCCCTTGTAGTTCTCCTAGATATAACTGATATTTTCCTACTATAAAGTATATATTGGTAATATCATTTGTTGTACATATCATAGCATACATGACTGATTCATCACTGAAGTGTATGGAACTTAACTCACCACTTAATCTCCTCCTATGATTTTTCATGTTTACTTTGTGAGATTTATGCCATGTGACACTGATAATAATTCTTCTCTTGAATTGTTCGAACTTTTATTTTTCAATACTATGTCAATATATGTACGATTGAATAGTTCCAATCAACCTATTGATCTACCTTAGTAGCTCACATTCCCTAGAACTTAGATTGGTACTTTAAGTCAATCTCTGAAGAAATTAATTTTATCCTGGTCTTAACTATTTGTAAGACCAATATCCATTTTCCATATGTTTCCGAACATATTTCACTTGGAAAACATTGGCGCTCCCACTAAACTATAGTAGATAGATGGAAAAAAATCATTCTAAATGAATGTTCTATGATCTTACTTCTCAATTTAATCCTGAATTGGATTTCAGTAACTTTCAACCCTTATTGGCATTCTATGGTGTCACCATCCCTTTATGGTTGCGTCATATAAACAACTTCCATGAAATTTGGTCTTGACATCCAACAACCAATTAAATGATCTTAGAAATTAGTTATGACAATTAAAATTCTAACAAATTTAGGCAGAACAACTTAATATAAAAAATAAAGCCTTATTGGTACCATACTTATATCACCCATGTATCATCTCATTTGAATACCCACTATAGTATTTGAAATAATAACATGCCCCTTTTCACGTTGATACATGGAATCGATTATTGAATTTTAACCGACCTTGTAAATCTTAGCCGATTTCCATATACTGCTTACTTGTAGGAAATATTATTCTCACTAAATAATGTATCACCCACAATGGTGAATATAAAACCATTACTATGGTTTTAACCTTCCTACGTAGTATGTGTCTCTAGAACATATCTATTCCACATCTCTTTTGGAACTAGTTCCTATGCCAACTATTTGTGCATCTTTAGCATTGAATAAACCCAATTCAATCAGGCTCCCACTATCTCAAGTAGATATGTGCACCCATATATAGAAATATAGTATATAACTTGACTATTTCATTTCTATCATAGGGATTTATATAATATCTTAAATAACCATTAGGATATTTACTTAGATGCACAATGTGTTTAACTTGATGCAAGTTTGTTTATATCCTAACAAACTCATGGAATCCAAACACATGTTCTTATGGAAATATTCATTTCAATCATATTATGACTTATATGATATCCATTTTTCATGATAGTTGGCATATGGTTATGGGATTTCACTATTATTTTCAAAATGTGTTATGAAATATAATGGATGTTTCTGCAAGTTTCAACATAGATACTGCTTACATCATGACTCTGATGTATAAAATATGGATTTAGGAATTAATCCAAACTACATTTTTTTGATCAATTTTAATATGTAAGAATTATAATCGATCCTCCTTATTAGCATCAATTTTTTGATGTATATAAGGTAATGTGCATTTAGTAATTACTCCACGCTACATTATATTGATCGATGAATGCTTCGTTAAGATATTCATTGGCTTTCCGACCCGAAGAAAATCATATCTTCTGACCATGAATATACTTCACTATTACATTCCTTAATTACTTGAAAAAATATTATGAAGTATATTTACCACTAACTTTTACTCGGAATAGTTCACACTCTCTTGTTAAACTAATTCTGAAAGATGTGTGGCATGCCTTTATTTCTAAAGGTTTCTTTATCCAAACTAAATACATTGAAAATACCAAAGGTGTTTAGCTTTACTGAGCCTAAATACCAAACTAGACATATCCTTGAAGTTCAACTTTAATTTTACTTGAAAAATAATTATCTTTCCACAACTGGGTAAAAGTATTACATTTTATATTCATCATGTATTGCCTATGATTTGAGTACAAATGAACTATTTGTTGAGTATGATCCACCACAAACAGCATTCATTCCTGAACTTGGAATAATGTCACCTTATGTCCAAAGGATACGTGAGATAAATGTTTTGGTTATACTCAACAACTTTTTCATTCAGAATCATTCACTTGAATATTAGAAGTTATGTGTTTCTCACCACCGGCATAAGAATCACCCTTTCTCAGCTACTTAGAGAAGACACCTAACTTCTTGTAACATTTCTATACTTACTTGGTTACTGTATTCAAATACATATATGTGAGTAACATATTGTATATTATACCCAAGAATCAAGTTAGAAACATTACATTAATTTGATGAATATTCACCGATGAAGAAGCGAGTACGTTCTTATTCTATTTAGTTCATTGCGTTTTCAACTTCCATAAATTAATTTCATGTTATGCGAAGAAAATAACCCCCTGTTTAATAACTAAACTCTATGTTTGAAGGATGTTGAAAGGTGGTTTTGGAAACTATATTTCCATTGGCCTTCTCTTTTTATTTCAAATTATTCAACATAAGAACTAAAGATTAAACTATGTTTAATATTCTTATTATTTGACGAACCTTACATAAAATATAATGAGGCGTTTACTCCATCTTGTTCATTTGGTTACCTTAAACAAAACTGGAGTAATCAGGTGTAAGAGTGTGATGACTTGAAAGATCATGATCCATCTTTCATATTTACACAAATCCAGTGTAATTATTACCCATTCAAATCTTGCTTCACTTTCTCCTCATAAAACTTCTTAGATATGAGACTACATGTTATACCATGCATGTCCTGATGTAATGACCACAACTAACATCAGATATTAATGATAACATAATGACATAACCATCATATGCATCATACATATGTTTCTTATAAGAAATTTTACACCCTCACTTCTTGAGGTAGTTTTTAATAGGTATAGGGACACAATCACCTTGAATTTGTGATATCATAGTATTAAGCGAAAGCAGTTGTACCACACTTGGAAATTCATGCTAGTTCGGACATTATCCTTGTCCAATTTATCGCAGTATTTATTGTGGTATCACTTTCCATTTTATACCAAAATAAAACTAGTAGATTAGTACTTTTATCTTGGTTATCGAATTAGACATTATTGATTAATTATATCATTAAATGTCTCCCACTATTTCAACGAATTCTAGGAACCCTCTGTACTAGAATTGAAATACTTTGTCGCTAGAGTATTCTAGTGGAATGGATCCCTGAACCTCCCCTCATAGTCTAAAAGTTTTGGTTACGCCGCTACTCGGAGGGTCCAAGGTTAGCGTTTGGCTTGCCCACCGCATTAATTGGCAGTTCCTTGATCCATTGAGCGAAGTCCCAACTTCTAAAATCATAACTTGATTTACTTAACATTTGCCTCTAAAATGATAGCAAGTTATCTTTGACTAATCCTTACCACCACCTAAGTTAAGTAAACCCATCACTCTCATAAGAATGCCCCAGTAGTAAGAGGTGCCCTCAACTTTGGCATGACGAGCACCCCAAACACCCGGTTTTGTCCAAATTTTAATGATGAAATGCGTTTAACAAAATAATATAACTTTAAGGGTTTTTGTTTTTCTCTCTCTTGAAAAATGTAATCCATTTCTATTAATCTTGTTCATCTATGTTGTCATTATCACAATTGAACATTAATATAAAAACATACATCGCTTCTTCATGCATTTTATTATTTATTATTTTATGTATTTTGCAACTGTTATAAAATAAAAAATAATAATAATTAAATGCATAAAGGTAAACTATTACCCAATTGGTCTTGAGCATCTAAAACGACATAGGAGAATCATACTCGAGTCATTGGTTGACTCTTGATGCAGCTCCTCCCCATCCAGTAAGTCCATTTTTGGTCTGCAGTATCACCTCATCTTGACGGGGTCCATGTCACATATAGAGAACCACCTTGTCTTGGTGGGTTCCACGTCATGTCTGGAGTACCGTTTGGTCTTGGCGGGGTCCATGTCACATTTGGAGTACCACCTTGTCTCGGTGGGGTCCACATCACATCTGGAGCACCGCCTTGTCTTGATGGGGTCCATTTCTTTCATTGTCTTCATCCAATGTACAAAAACACTCACGCGTAGGTGAGGGTAACTAGGGGTGCAATGTACATTAGATGAATTTGGACACATAGGTCCTTATACAAATTGACCAAAAATAAAAGACGATGCGCAGACCATCTTAATTAATTAATTACAATCATCGCACGTAGTTAAAATAATGAATTAATTAAATACACACACACATTTCCCGAGTCATTGCTCATGACAGGTTCTTATAAATTAAAAGAACAATAAAATTAAATTCCAATAAATAATGTATGAGATTATTAATTAAATTAAATGAATTAAATAATTCAAACAATTTTACTATTTTCGATCCATCATTAATTTAAATTTAATTTTAAAACCAAAATAAAATTAATTTAACCCCTAGGAATTAAAATTATTATTATTATTATTAATCAAAATTAATATATTAATTAATTTAATTTAATTATAAAATTATATAAATTAATTTAAATTAGTTTCAATTAGTCCAAGCCTTAAAACTTGAGTAGGGCCTGTGCGGGTGGGGCCGAACCCACGCAGCCCCAATCCAGGCCGACAAAGCCCATGTGGGCCGTATATAGGAGTACGTCGCACATAGAAAGATGAAGGGCCGAGCGAGGCTGCAGCACCAGACCAGATGTTCTGTAGTGGGCAGCGAGGCTGGAGGAGCTAACACTGGCGAGCAACAGGATTAGATCCAACCATATCTAAAGGATCATCGGTGGAAGGGTCATGCGAGTAGTGGTGCTGGTGCTTGGAGCTCGGCACGAGGCTCCTGGTGAGGCTTGTTCTGGAGCCGGTAGGGGTGGAGCGTGGGAGGCGGGCACCACACGGGGACATAGCGGGAGAGGACCATCTTAAACAGTGACTACCAGATCTCATTCTGGTGAAGGGAGGGAAGCCGCAATTAGGGCTATCCTGACAAGGAGGTTAGGCGATGAAGACTCTATAATAGAGGGAGGAGCCTCCAAGGTTGATGTTGGCATGAAGCTATGGAGGCTGGGGCGACGACGATCGACTGACCGAGCAGAGGTGAGCCAATGGGGCTGTTGTGTCGGGAGGTCGTCGTCTCCTATGGGGTTCAGTTGGCTTGGCCGAAGCCTGGTGTGCTGCCTGGATGTGGTGGGTGGGAGGGGAGGTCCCACTGACTAGCTTCAAGTGGGGAGGCCCACTAGTGGCCATGGAGGAGGCGGCCAACCCCTAGAGAAGGGGGGACCAGCCTGAAGTCTTCTTCATGAAGAATTTACCCTTTCTTATTTTTTTATTGATTTTCACTTTTGATTTGGCCACATTAGAAGACTTAGACTCCCCCACCCGAAGTGATAAGCTTGGTGAAAAAATACACACCCAACAAAGCCTCTAACAAAGTTTCCTCAGTCTATAAAATAGACTTTAATATAATAATAATAATTATAATTATAATAAAATAATTATTATTATTATAATAACAAAATAATACTTATTATTATTAGAATTGAAATCCACAATACCTGTGGAATAATAGCATGCGAGAAAATACTATTCCGACCATGGTGCCCGACCAGTATAGTTTGAATTAACCAGATAAAAATAAGATATATAACATATGTTTTAATTTTTTAATACCCGAAAAACCGCAAACGATCTGTATTAAAATTTTCAGATGACCATAACTTGGCTATCTGAAATCGGGTCGACACGTGGTCTATTCTGTTGGGACTAAGTCAAGGCTCTCTACTTTAATTCAAAGCAAATTTAATTTTATGGAATAGAAAATTTATGCAACTCCTTTGATAGAAAATGTAGGTACAGATCTTGCACCAGAAGCCGGTGGGTCGTGTATTTTAAAAAAAATTATCATCAGAGTGACAAAACTAGTCATCACCAATGATCTAATCCTTGGTATGGTCCAAAGATCTCATGTATATTAAACAGATCATAAAACATAAACCAAAAACAAAACTTTTAAGATATGAAGGCATGGTCAACATCTTCTTTTCATCAGTAATTATTGCACGAAGGATCTGAACCCAAATCCCTCCAGATCACCCACACACACTTCAAAAATACACAAAAATTTTGATCGCCAAATTACGGGTGCTAGCGCGGAGATCCGACGATGCCTTCGACATCTTGAATATCACAACATCGACATGCCTTCGATTCGTGAGGGAGAATTCAATCTGAATGCCCAGATCAAGAGATTCTCTCTCTAGAATGTGGGAGAAGAGAGAGAGGATTTGGTGAATTCTCCATGAATAGTCCATGATCCAAAGATACTCTCTATTTATAGTGGATGGTAAAATACCCAGTGTGGGTTCCCTGACCCTTGTTTATTTAACATCCACTAAATAAATAAATATGAGGAACTAAACTGCATCATAAATATTTATTTTTTATTTTATCACATACTTGTAATATATTAAAATATACTATGTGATAAACTTGAGTCATTAACTCGACTTGTAATTCCCTCTTAATATTAACAAACCTGGATTATTAAAATAATATTTGTTCGAATAATATTTTCTCATATTTACTTAACTTGTAAATACTTTAAATAAATAAATTCAAAACCAATTATTCTTTACTTAGAAAAATATGAATTTAATTATTTCTAAGTGATCGATAACTTGGACAACACTCAAACCCCAATGGTGGGGCCCACCATGTCTGATATACCTATTCAACAAAATAGGGAGGATTCTTGAATACGCTATTGTGTGTGACCCTCTAGGCCTTTATCTCGATAATAGTGAATAAAATCCATTGACCAAGATCGAAATCTAACAACCCATCAAGGCCCCTAAAGAGATAAGGAAAGTCATAGCAACAACAACCAACCTACGAACACACACTATATACTATAATCTCTTTTTCTTTAAATATATCATAAAGTAGGATGCACAGTTATGTCATCACTATTTTCTTTCTTTATTATTTGTTGATCTAATTGGATGGATTTTTCCTCGACTACCTTTTCCAAGGTCTTATGAAGCTACTACCATCCTAATCAATAAGGCCCGAGATATATTACTTCCTAAACCTGGAAGCAAAAAATCCTTTATTGATCATTTAACCAATGTCATACCACCAATGATGCATCCAACACAAGCTAGCTCACCACAATTTCATTATCATGGTTTTTTCCTTGCATCAAAGTACAAAATCAAATGGCACACATTGGTAATGATATCAAGTCAAGAGACCAATACACATGTCCATAGATAGGAATAACCAATGACAAACAAAACATGTGGTGCTACTATTGGAGGTTCTATCCTCATGATCTCACTACTAGAGATCACTAAGTGTGAACTTTATGAGAAGAAGTGTCAACTATTATGCGCCCCCAACACCTGATAATCAAAAATATACTCTTTCTTGTTAGTAAGATGTATCTAGAGTATAAGAACTTTGTTTAAGATTAATGTGATGGTATCTCAAGGTTCTCATTATAGTCTGGGATCTACTATAACCTTTTGATATGAAAATTAATATATAGACATTACCATTAAATAGTGGATGTAGATAAATATACACTATAATGGTAAGTATACATCATGTATATCTAAC
Organism: Viscum album; assembly: GCA_963277665.1. NCBI lineage: Eukaryota > Viridiplantae > Streptophyta > Magnoliopsida > Santalales > Viscaceae > Viscum > Viscum album. The sequence continues at coordinate 2,132,177,885 of OY728119.1, forward strand.
TGTACACATGATATAGTAATCTAAAAGTACTGTATAGTTGGGTCTAGGTCACACACTATTACAACATGATAGTCCAAAATTAGAAGACACTAATCGCTATCTCCAAATGCTTCGGGATCTTATCCCCAGAACACAACAATCAGAACCTCCCTTATCTTAGGGAGGTAGACCAAGAGGCCACCAATGGCCTCCCCCAGAATACATATGTCACGACCCGCCCTCGGGGTCCGTGCCGTGACTACCCCAAGCCCGCCTTCCATAGGCCAGGGGCTGGCGACTAGCACCAAGGCGTATATCCCAGTAAAAAGGGAAGGCATTGCCTTTGAAAAGTAACCAACTCCACAGAGTAAGCAAGCGGAAAGTAAACACTAAACAAGCAGAGTACGACTGAAAGTGCGGAAAAGTAAATGGTCCAGAATACAAACCCAAACTGAAAGTAAAGTACAACTCAAAAAGGGAAAAACAGCAACTGTAAAGTAAAAGCCGCTACTCCGAGCTGTCCACCGGAAATCCCACCTGAAGGGTGGGTACAGATAGCTCCTCTGCTCCACGGGTCCCGCCGTCTGCTCCGTGCACGTCCCGCCCAGTGGTCCACCTCCGGGTACCGTCCCGCTGTGCAAGCCTCAGCTAAGGTCAATGTTGTCCGTCGTCTGCAACCAACACAACGTAGTGCGGGCGAAGCCCGTGCAGGGGTGAGTATAAGCTACTCAGTAGGGACCCCGAGACCCCTGAAGGTCTCTCAAATCCACAAAGGATAAACCACGATGAAAAGTACAAACACGAAGTAACAACTGACACAGCTTAGGTATATGCCCATACATATACCTAAGTCATCAATTAAAATACACTCCAACCTCCGAGCCCAAGTACAACTCAGTCCACGCAGGAAAGTATACGTATTCCACATAGGAAAGAAAAAAATAATCCACACAGGATTGCACAACACAATCCACACAGGAAAACAACAGGATTCAGCTCACACAGGTATACTTCTTCAAGGACGATAAAGATGATCACTGATCCATCTAAGTCGTCGGACCCACGAAGGATCGATAGGTAACTAACCCCCGCAGAAGACCCACACAGGATCGGGCTCACACAGAACCTGTAGGCGCTGGCTCACACAGAACCGCTGAGCGCAAGGACCCACACAGGATCGGGCTCACACAGAACCTGTAGCACTGATCCACGTAGGATCGCTGAGTGCTGTAGTCGTCGTCGTCGAATCCACACAGGATCTCTGTACTGTCGTCGTCAAATCCACACAGGATCTCTGTACTGTCGTCGTCAAATCCACACAGGATCTCTGTACTGTCGTCGGCGCAGTCACAGTAGCAGTCGTAGCAGTAGAACAGTCGCAGCCAGCACTAGGGTTCCCGCACACAGCAAGCTCGTACGGAGGATCCGCTCCACGAGCCGAGAGGCTGATACATCAACTGTCACGAAGACCGAAGTTGATGTATCCAAAAGTTCCGTATCGCCAACAGGAACTCAACGCAACAGACGGCGCGTCGATCGGACGCCCGGTCTGAGAGTTATTGGCATTTTCGTCTCCGGGGCCCGGTTGGTTTTTAAGGCAAAACCAACCCGACCGAACTCCACCTGCGTCCAAACCTCGGGCGGAGTATGCCAAAAGATCCGTCTCACTAAGAGGAACACTATGCGACTGACGGCACGTCAATCGGACGTCCGTAGCTCAAGATATGAGCGTTTCCGCTCCGAAGGCCCGGTTGGTTTCGTGAACGAACCAACCCGGCCGAACTCAAAGTAACCCGAAACCTTGAGTGCGATATACCGAAACGACCGTCTCGATCCAAGGATCGCGTTGCCGCAGACGGTTCGTCATTCGGAGGTCCGAGGCTCAAGTTATGAGTCAAGAACCGAATCTGGTCCGAAACGGGGGGTCCGGGTCCGGGCCGACCCGGCCCGACCCCCCCCCTCTGGACGGCGCGGCGGCCGGTGGCGGCGGACGGCGGCGGCGGACGGCGGCGGACGGCGGCGGCGGCTGGCCGCGTGGCGGCGGCGGCGGCTGGCCGCGTGGCGGCGGCGGCGGGCCGCGTGGCGGCGGCGGCTGGCGGACCGCGTGGCGGCGGCGGCGGGCCGCGGCGGCGGCGGCGGCGGGCCGCGGCGGCGGCGCTGGGCGCCGCACGTGATTGGCACGCGGGGCATAGCCCCGCGTTTTTCTTCAAGCGGCACGGCTCAAGGCCGTGCCTTTGACAAAAACGGCCCCCGCAAATGGGGGCCGGCTTGATAAAACCGGGGGGCTGTTGCCCCCCCCCTCTTTAAATGAACCGCCCCCCTCTTTAAGAGGGGGGTTTGAAGAGCCGGCCGGGGGTTTAAACCCCCGGTTTTTATGATATCCGGCCGGCCCGCTGGCCGGCCGGTTTTTACTAACGGGACCGGGAAATTCCGGTCCCGCTCTTGATTTCCGACGCCGGCGGCACGGCCGCCGGTCTTTCCTTCCGCCGCGGCCCGGAACCGGCCGCGGTCTCCTCGTCTCACCGCGGCCCGGAACCGGCCGCGGTGTTCGTCGTCCGGCGCGGTGCGACGGCACCGCGCCCCTTTCTCCGTGCCAAGATTCCTCCCAACGCGGCGCGACGGCGTCGCGTTCTTGAAATCTCTCCTCGGCGAAGCGCGACGGCGTTGCGGAAAATATCTGAACGTTCATCCGCGTGGTGCGACGGCACCACGTTACTTGTTTCCTCCAGCATGAACAACATGAACGATGGAGGGGGATTCGGCCGTGTTCGTGCGGTCCGGTCCCCCTCACGTTAAAGAAATAAAAACGGAACTTAAATAAAATAAGTCACACGTTAAGTCATGCTAAAATCCACGATTCAAGAAAGGAATAAAAATAATCAATAAAGATCATCCCCTACCTCTGGTTTCAAGAACGAAGATCGTCAACGACCCGCGGAAGACGCGTCGCGGTGGTCGGCGTCACGGAAGAAGGACGTCGATGTCGTGAAGCGAGGATTCGAAGTTCTTTGACGACGATTTCGTCGCGGGAAAAGATGACGCGGAAGAAGACGTCGTCGGTGTCGCGGGTATGGCGTCGCGAAAGACGATTCCCGAGTACGTGGCGTTCTTCGTCGATGTTCGAAGGTTCTTCGCGTTCTTCAAGGAGGAAAAAGAAGTTCTTCAAAGTGTAGAACTCTTCCTCTCTCAAATCTCCACACAACACAGCAACCCCCAAAATAAAATAAGCTACCCTTATTTTATTTTCACTTTGCCCACCTTTCAAAAATTCAAAAGTTGAATTTATTACATTAATTAAAATCTTGAGTTGTCAAGAAATTAAATGGAAAGATAAGTTGGCAAGTTTTAATGTAGGGGAGAGTCACAAATTAAAGAGGGGGTTTAGAGGGGTTAGGGAATTTGAAAAGGTGGGGGGTTCGTGTGGGCCCCACCTCCCTCATAACCACACATGGGAAGTTGGGTGGTTGCGGGCCCCACCAACAACTTCCCATGAGAGAGTCTAACCACCTAGAATAAAATAAAATTCACACACAAATTTATTTTACTTATCTTTTAATCCCCAAAACTAACTTTCAACCCGCAACATACGCAACTCCCGAAAGGGTCTCTTTAAGCGAATATCGGCACTGCGAGTTCATCGGTGCCCTCGGATTTCAATTCCGAGCACCGGATCAAAAGTTAGGAATTCCCGCTCGTTCGTTCACTGAACGTACCCGAGCCAAACTTCGGAAATTAATTCCGGGCACTCCGGGCCTCGGAATTAGGTGCCGTCTGAAACCGCGCTCTTGTAAAAATCCAAAGAAAATTAAGAAAAAATTTCCCTTGAATTTTACGAGTCTTTACATTACTCCCACCTCAGGGCTTTACGTCCCCGTAAAGCTACATCAAAAACTAGGGAAACAAAAGAGGATACTGAGCACGCATCTGAGCCTCCCGCTCCCATGTGCTCTCCTGGAGATTCCCGTGTCGCCATCTGTTGCGCACAAGAGGAATCGATCGTCCATGTAGGACCCGCTCCTGGATGACATGGACCTCTTTTGACGTGGCCCGGACCATCTCTGGTCCCACAAGAGCTGCAAGATTTCTTCTTTGCCGAAAAGAGAAACCTGGTCTCATCCCCTGGATGAACCACATTCTTTGCCTAAAACAGTCAATCCTAACATGGATGATACTAATCCATACTAAGGATGACGTCGTAAGGCCTCGACGCTACTACTAAGAGATTCAACCGTTACTCTCGCCTCCAAGGGTTGAGTCACACTGTCGGCATCAGTGTGTGGTAACTGGGTCTCCTCCAGTAGATGTCTCACAAGTGAGGGTCAAGTCAACAGCCAAAACTGGAACCTCTTAGTAACATTACGATAGAGGACAGGAACGAAAACATCACAAGGTATGCGTCTTTTATTATTGCAGCCCGTAAAACAAGACGCTACACAAAAGCAACAAGGAACCAGAAGTACAAAGGATGTAACCACTAGTTCTGCTCCTGTCCATCGGCTCCCAGAGCTCCATGATCGAAGGCCTCGGCTGCCTGAAGCTGAGCTCTCCCCTGCGGTCGGGGTGGACCTCCTGGTGGTGGTGGTGGTAGAGCCTCAAAGCGTCGGCCACCATCAGCTGCTCGTCCAGCTCCTCTGCCTCGTCCGCCTCCTCCCTGCGGACCGCCACGGTCGAACCTCTGCCTCTGCCTAGGTGGTTCCTCAACCGTCTGCTGCTCCTCCGCATGGCAGGTCGGGCAGTCACGAGCCATGTGGCCTCGCCCGCCGCATGCATAGCACTGTCTTCCACTCGAAAGACTGGCTCCGCGTTGTGTGCCCTGCACTGCTGAGCCAGTGCCCTGAGGTCTGGTCTGTCTGGACCCCTGAGTCATCCGTCGACTGCCTGCTGCAGATGACTCTGCCACGTGCCGCCCTGCGGTGGGTCGCTGTGCTGGTGTAGACTCAGCAAGGAAGCTCTCGATCAGAAGAGCCCGCTCCAGTACTCCTGTCTGAGTCGGTATGCTGAGGGAGATCAGCGATGCCCTGATCTCGTGTCTCAAACCCTGCTCGAAGGTCCGGGCCCGGAAGAATGGATCCCGTACCATGTCGGTCGAGTAGCGCGAGAGATCGGTAAACCTCGCCGAGTACTGGGCGACCGTCATGCTGCCCTGCCGCAGCTGTAGAAGCTCCTGGATACGCACCGCTCGAAGGGTGGCCGGGACGAACTCAGAGCGGAAGAGGCTCTCGAAGTCCGTCCAGAGTAGAGATGCCTCATCGTGCACCTGGAGCATCAGGCTCCACCATCGTCCTGCTGCTGCGTGTAGTAGGCTCGCAGCGAGGATCACCATGAGGTCTGCTGGTGTCCTCACTAGCCTAAACACTCGAACCACTGCCTCCAGCCAGTCCTCTGCTGCCTGGGGATCCGTCTCCCCGCGAAACCTGGGCGGTCGCTGTCGCTGAAACTCATGCAGTGCGCTGAGGCGACGTGCATCGTCAGCGGCTGCTGCTGGAAGCATCGGGGGCTCGGCGGGTAAAGCTACCGCCGGTGCCACTACTGGAAAAGGGCCCTGCACCGAGGCCTCGTCGCTCGGTGGGCTGTCGTCTCGCTCGACCATCGGAACCCTAGCTGGCTGTCGTCGTGGGGCCATCCTGAAAAGGAGATCAAGAGTGCCATAGTCAGAACAGTATACCTGGTGAGCTGAATTAAGTAATCACAAAGAAAACTTTGAAACACACACGCAATCAATGTTTCCGTGCATTAAGTCGGAAATCAGAAGTCAGGGTCCTGGTGTATGGATACGTCGGCCGCCGCACCAACACTGGACTCCCTGGACTGATAACCACACTCAATACGCTAAACATTATTGCTTCACATAGAAAAGATCAGAGTTCGCGGTAGAACCGAACTCCTCTGATACCAATTTGTCACGACCCGCCCTCGGGGTCCGTGCCGTGACTACCCCAAGCCCGCCTTCCATAGGCCAGGGGCTGGCGACTAGCACCAAGGCGTATATCCCAGTAAAAAGGGAAGGCATTGCCTTTGAAAAGTAACCAACTCCACAGAGTAAGCAAGCGGAAAGTAAACACTAAACAAGCAGAGTACGACTGAAAGTGCGGAAAAGTAAATGGGCCAGAATACAAACCCAAACTGAAAGTAAAGTACAACTCAAAAAGGGAAAAACAGCAACTGTAAAGTAAAAGCCGCTACTCCGAGCTGTCCACCGGAAATCCCACCTGAAGGGTGGGTACAGATAGCTCCTCTGCTCCACGGGTCCCGCCGTCTGCTCCGTGCACGTCCCGCCCAGTGGTCCACCTCCGGGTACCGTCCCGCTGTGCAAGCCTCAGCTAAGGTCAATGCTGTCCGTCGTCTGCAACCAACACAACGTAGTGCGGGCGAAGCCCGTGCAGGGGTGAGTATAAGCTACTCAGTAGGGACCCCGAGACCCCTGAAGGTCTCTCAAATCCACAAAGGATAAACCACGATGAAAAGTACAAACACGAAGTAACAACTGACACAGCTTAGGTATATGCCCATACATATACCTAAGTCATCAATTAAAATACACTCCAACCTCCGAGCCCAAGTACAACTCAGTCCACGCAGGAAAGTATACGTATTCCACATAGGAAAGAAAAAAATAATCCACACAGGATTGCACAACACAATCCACACAGGAAAACAACAGGATTCAGCTCACACAGGTATACTTCTTCAAGGACGATAAAGATGATCACTGATCCATCTAAGTCGTCGGACCCACGAAGGATCGATAGGTAACTAACCCCCGCAGAAGACCCACACAGGATCGGGCTCACACAGAACCTGTAGGCGCTGGCTCACACAGAACCGCTGAGCGCAAGGACCCACACAGGATCGGGCTCACACAGAACCTGTAGCACTGATCCACGTAGGATCGCTGAGTGCTGTAGTCGTCGTCGTCGAATCCACACAGGATCTCTGTACTGTCGTCGTCAAATCCACACAGGATCTCTGTACTGTCGTCGTCAAATCCACACAGGATCTCTGTACTGTCGTCGGCGCAGTCACAGTAGCAGTCGTAGCAGTAGAACAGTCGCAGCCAGCACTAGGGTTCCCGCACACAGCAAGCTCGTACGGAGGATCCGCTCCACGAGCCGAGAGGCTGATACATCAACTGTCACGAAGACCGAAGTTGATGTATCCAAAAGTTCCGTATCGCCAACAGGAACTCAACGCAACAGACGGCGCGTCGATCGGACGCCCGGTCTGAGAGTTATTGGCATTTTCGTCTCCGGGGCCCGGTTGGTTTTTAAGGCAAAACCAACCCGACCGAACTCCACCTGCGTCCAAACCTCGGGCGGAGTATGCCAAAAGATCCGTCTCACTAAGAGGAACACTATGCGACTGACGGCACGTCAATCGGACGTCCGTAGCTCAAGATATGAGCGTTTCCGCTCCGAAGGCCCGGTTGGTTTCGTGAACGAACCAACCCGGCCGAACTCAAAGTAACCCGAAACCTTGAGTGCGATATACCGAAACGACCGTCTCGATCCAAGGATCGCGTTGCCGCAGACGGTTCGTCATTCGGAGGTCCGAGGCTCAAGTTATGAGTCAAGAACCGAATCTGGTCCGAAACGGGGGGTCCGGGTCCGGGCCGACCCGGCCCGACCCCCCCCCCTCTGGACGGCGCGGCGGCCGGTGGCGGCGGATGGCGGCGGCGGACGGCGGCGGACGGCGGCGGCGGCTGGCCGCGTGGCGGCGGCGGCGGCTGGCCGCGTGGCGGCGGCGGCGGGCCGCGTGGCGGCGGCGGCTGGCGGACCGCGTGGCGGCGGCGGCGGGCCGCGGCGGCGGCGGCGGCGGGCCGCGGCGGCGGCGCTGGGCGCCGCACGTGATTGGCACGCGGGGCATAGCCCCGCGTTTTTCTTCAAGCGGCACGGCTCAAGGCCGTGCCTTTGACAAAAACGGCCCCCGCAAATGGGGGCCGGCTTGATAAAACCGGGGGGCTGTTGCCCCCCCCCCCCCTCTTTAAATGAACCGCCCCCCTCTTTAAGAGGGGGGTTTGAAGAGCCGGCCGGGGGTTTAAACCCCCGGTTTTTATGATATCCGGCCGGCCCGCTGGCCGGCCGGTTTTTACTAACGGGACCGGGAAATTCCGGTCCCGCTCTTGATTTCCGACGCCGGCGGCACGGCCGCCGGTCTTTCCTTCCGCCGCGGCCCGGAACCGGCCGCGGTCTCCTCGTCTCACCGCGGCCCGGAACCGGCCGCGGTGTTCGTCGTCCGGCGCGGTGCGACGGCACCGCGCCCCTTTCTCCGTGCCAAGATTCCTCCCAACGCGGCGCGACGGCGTCGCGTTCTTGAAATCTCTCCTCGGCGAAGCGCGACGGCGTTGCGGAAAATATCTGAACGTTCATCCGCGTGGTGCGACGGCACCACGTTACTTGTTTCCTCCAGCATGAACAACATGAACGATGGAGGGGGATTCGGCCGTGTTCGTGCGGTCCGGTCCCCCTCACGTTAAAGAAATAAAAACGGAACTTAAATAAAATAAGTCACACGTTAAGTCATGCTAAAATCCACGATTCAAGAAAGGAATAAAAATAATCAATAAAGATCATCCCCTACCTCTGGTTTCAAGAACGAAGATCGTCAACGACCCGCGGAAGACGCGTCGCGGTGGTCGGCGTCACGGAAGAAGGACGTCGATGTCGTGAAGCGAGGATTCGAAGTTCTTTGACGACGATTTCGTCGCGGGAAAAGATGACGCGGAAGAAGACGTCGTCGGTGTCGCGGGTATGGCGTCGCGAAAGACGATTCCCGAGTACGTGGCGTTCTTCGTCGATGTTCGAAGGTTCTTCGCGTTCTTCAAGGAGGAAAAAGAAGTTCTTCAAAGTGTAGAACTCTTCCTCTCTCAAATCTCCACACAACACAGCAACCCCCAAAATAAAATAAGCTACCCTTATTTTATTTTCACTTTGCCCACCTTTCAAAAATTCAAAAGTTGAATTTATTACATTAATTAAAATCTTGAGTTGTCAAGAAATTAAATGGAAAGATAAGTTGGCAAGTTTTAATGTAGGGGAGAGTCACAAATTAAAGAGGGGGTTTAGAGGGGTTAGGGAATTTGAAAAGGTGGGGGGTTCGTGTGGGCCCCACCTCCCTCATAACCACACATGGGAAGTTGGGTGGTTGCGGGCCCCACCAACAACTTCCCATGAGAGAGTCTAACCACCTAGAATAAAATAAAATTCACACACAAATTTATTTTACTTATCTTTTAATCCCCAAAACTAACTTTCAACCCGCAACATACGCAACTCCCGAAAGGGTCTCTTTAAGCGAATATCGGCACTGCGAGTTCATCGGTGCCCTCGGATTTCAATTCCGAGCACCGGATCAAAAGTTAGGAATTCCCGCTCGTTCGTTCACTGAACGTACCCGAGCCAAACTTCGGAAATTAATTCCGGGCACTCCGGGCCTCGGAATTAGGTGCCGTCTGAAACCGCGCTCTTGTAAAAATCCAAAGAAAATTAAGAAAAAAATTTCCCTTGAATTTTACGAGTCTTTACAACATAGGGGTTCTTCTGAAGGGCTCCTACTAGCAGTTGTCACCGCTAATTCTGCGCGACAGTAAACCCTCAACATGATGGGGGTGATGTCATCAATATTCCGACACAGGTCATCCCAACCTAGGAACACAAGATGACATGATGGGGGGGAAATGGTCAATGGGGAGCTGTACCACAACTCCTCCACCTTAGAATAATTCTTCCAATCACATTTAGTTTTGAACAATGAGTAGGAACATACACCTTCCTGCACTAATCAAGCCTGCTAGAAGAATCATCTAATAACATCTAGAGAATCCCACTAATAAAATTCAGTGGAAATCTGTGATCAGGCACAAAAATATTCCCACATTAATAAATCCTACAATCATCCCTGTATGGTAGTGTTCAAATTAGTTTGTCAGTCAAATTCAACAGAAATCTGTGAGTAGGCACACATAAGTGCCTATAGTCATCAAGCTTGCCAGCAGTTTCATCTGGAAACATCTAGAAGCATCTGGAGAGATCAACTGAAAAGTCCCGACAATGAACAGGGGAGAACAAAAATCTTTTTCCCCATGTCCGAGTACTGTCAGTATCCAATAGCAGGAAATAGAGGACATGAGAAGGTACCAACCCATGCTCCAATAACAGAATGAGCATATATCCCCATTCTAGCAGCCGAAGTCACCAAGAACATACTAAAAATGGTGAAAGGGTTGGTGAAAATTCCTACCCACATCCTAAAAACCTGCTAGGATATCATAATAGAGACAACATTGGTAGAGGGGTAGATACACAACTTTGTCCCTAAAAATGGGGGGACTCATCATCAGGTTACCCCAAAGCACACACACACTTTTTCTCCCATCCAAGAGGGTCATGGGGAAAACTCACCAGGTATATACAGACCATTATATCAGGTATATACCCCCATTACATCTAGATATAATTTTCTTATTTCAATGGCCACTCCAAGGTAGGCATGAACCCTTGCCAAAATTTCAGAATCCTGCTAGAAAATTTTGACAGCAACACAAGATCTAGTCAAATGAGCTTTTGTAGATGAAAACCACTTCCCCCACGAACTAGTCCCAGTTTCTCACAAGAAGTTATAAAAAAAATAATACTCACCGTAGATGGTTAGAAAATGAAGAGTTGATCTACGATCATGCTCTACTTGATATTGGAGTTCTTAAAGCTCTTATATGTTTATCTATGATAGCTTAAGGTCCTTCCTGAATTCTTCACCATGATAGATTGCTTCTTGTTCATAATATGGTCGATCTAGAGATCTCGTATCTTGATGAGAGTCACATCATCCCTCTGTGTGGCCAGAAGATCAAACAGTGAGAGAGTCTCCCCCTTGCCGTCGTCCACCCTAAAGGTCTTCCCCAGGGAAAAGCTACAAGAATTATCCTTGTAGTTGGACATCAAGGCACAATGGTATTCCTCTAAATTATGGAATTATCTCTGAAATTTATCTCTGTATTAGTGTTTCACTTCATCAAGAAGGTCCTGCCCTTTAAAATTTAATGATGAGAAAACCCTACTACCACGAGGCACTTTAGAAAATGAGGCCAGTCATGTCTGATGAATTATCATAGATAAGTGAAATCCTTTCTCATTCATAAGACAAACCAAGGAGATGGTCATTCTACAAACCATCCTTGGATCACCTATTTTCTAATGTAATAGAGGAAGTCCCCACCAATATCATTTCTTATGATAAGTCTGTAGAGAAGCATCCACTTTGGTCAGACTAGGCCAAGGAGCCTCTAGAGAAAGATGAAAAATACACATTGAAAATTAGGAAACAATTGGATAAATACGATGTTCTAGTTATGTTCTATCCATTATCAACTCATTGGTTCAACATTCTAAATGTGTTTTCAAAAGATTGTGTGCACGAAATCTACCTAAATATATGGAACAATTTTCATCACTTGAGAGAAAAAGTATTAACCTATGATGAGTATCATGATCACATCAAGGTAATAAATGGGATGCAATGCTAAATTCACTTGGTATCTCTCTTGGCTACATGGACTCTAAATTCGGGGAAATAGAAAGGATACCTTTAGTGAGCATTCCTCAATTCACTAAAAGAATTGCATTATCTAATCCCATATACCCCATAAAGTGTTCATATCAGGGGGTGGGGTGAACATAGATCACTATATTTCACTGTGATCCCTAATCATAAAAGCATTCCAAGTATGGCATCATGCAGTGTAATAGATTCAGGATGGCTTCAATAAATAGACTCTATTCATAATCGATGATATGCTCAACAAAAAATAGTCCCTGAATGACTCCCACCAACATCAATCCAAAGGAGAGAAAGCCAATGAAAGAATTTTTCATCAGGTTTCTGAAAATATTGAGAAGGATTCCTGCTTAAGTGAAGTAAATAATCAAATAACACAAATTTTAGAGATAGAGAAAACGTATTTGAAAGCAATTGATTTGGGTGAAAACCGAATAATGAACCCAACCAATATTCGAAAAAGACTCTATAAAATCAGGAAGGAAGCCACGAAAGTATTATCCATGAAAATCCAGGAGAAACCCCTTTTCGTAGGTTTGAGGTATTTTTAACATAATATTCAAGGTCAGAAAATTAAGCTCAAAGAGTTGTGGAAATGGAGCAGGAACAGACCCAACCCATAGGGATGGGGGCTATTTTACCTCGACAACCTCATCTTGAGTGGAAGTTAGTCTTCTCCCGATTAGGAGGAGAACCCTATAGTGGATACTTCCATTTTGTCCCATTATGTGATTAGGTATCCTCATTGGGTGCATGAGTGATTGAATTGCCTGGAGATTCTCTTCAGATCACCATCCATCAAATGGCTCCAAGTGAATCAGCGAAGAAGAGAGCAAGGCCTTATAGAGGGCATAAACAAAGGTGGTCTTGCAAAGAGACTGATGAAGCACCTACAATTCATTATGCATCAATGAATTTCATTTACATCACCCCTGAAGATCCTACAGAACACAATCCCAACAAGGATGAACTGGTGGTGGAAGTTTCAGATCATAATGTAGTACGGACCAAAATAATATAAGGGTTTGTACGTACCTAGAACCAGAGGATTTTCCTAAATTTGGGCATTCCCTCAACTACTCCACCATTACCTCCTCAAAGATTACCCAATAAAGAAAAGGGAAAAGGTACGGTTGTGCCTCAACTACTCTCTGAAAAGGTTGGACCCCTTACACTTAAGGATAGGTTTGCTCAGCAAGAGGAGAAGATGCAAGAATTGAGAAGAATCAATGCAGAACTACTCCGAGGCAACATTCCTCCTAGATCTGATCTCAAAACAAATACTCAACTCGTACTCCCAACCAGCATACCCTAACAAAGAGGGTTCATCACAACAACCGAATTGGATCTAGAACATCCACTCAATGTGGGGTACCAATAACCAATATATTTGGATCCCACAATAGTATATTAGGAGTTAACTCTATAGGGTACCCATCCAGAATAAGGCCAAACGTATCCTTAAAGGCCTGCTCCTATAGGTTACCCACAATAGATACCAGCAGGCCCACCACAGTCAGTTCTACCCGCTGCTACCACTATTCAAGATCCTGATCAACTAGACATTCCTCAAGGGCTCATCAATACTATTAAGTTACTAACAGCTCGATTTGAATCCATTGAGTAATGGCGTGCACCGGTACAACCACAAAAGAAGCCTTACCTTGAATGGGTTGATTTGATTCTTCCCCCACCAAACTTTGGGAACCCTACATTACCAATTTTCAATGGATTAGGAGACCCGGATCAATATTTGATGCATTACGTCTTCTTCAGTGATCCCATGATGGGGACCCCTCAACTATAGGAGGTAGTGAAACTCTGGTGCTTCGTGAAATAACTACAGCAACCAACCTTTGTATGGTACACCAGCTTGATGGCTCGATCAATTATAAGGTGGGAAGATCTTATTTAGAACTTTATATTCCAATTAATCTCAATGTTGTAGAAGACAACAGTACATGACCTCTCAAATTGCAAATAGCTGGAGAATGAGAGGGTCTTATATTTCATTGCCCAGTGAAAGGGGTTGAAAAAACTCTTTAAATCTACAACTTCCTCAATCAGACTTGTTGTCCATATGTATAGAGAATCTTCATGATAAATTACGCACACCAATCATCCCTGTGAAATATACAGGAGGGTTTTAGGACCTTTCCGTAGTTTCTAAAATAGTGTAAGACTCCATTGCACATACCATGTCAAAGTCCCAAGTAATTCATTCAGCTTAAGGAAAAAGAATGGGAAAAGTGGAGGCTACCACTATTACACTTAAGCTAGCCCCTAAACCCATTCCAGCTATAAATCCTACACCATATCATGTGTTTCCCCATCTTGAGCACTAGAAACAGTGCCCACCTCATCATAAAAAGCAAAGTGATAAGAGGAGGAAACAATTTGATGAAATTAAGAACAAGGTTTATTCTTTATGAAATGACCAATTCCCTGACTACTTCATCTCAACATTGGAACAAAATTTGATAAAATTGGAAAAGACCAAGAATCCCCACTAGGATGGTGACCAAGATATTCTAAATTATTACCCCTTCTATAGATAATTGGGGAACAACATACAAGAATGTTTTTTTCTCTCAAAGACATCATGCAGAAAATGGTGGGCTATGGGAAACTGAAGCTGGTCAAGCCACTTGCTTAGGTAGCATGTGTTTCTATTACTAATCCAAAGGAGAATGAATGAAAGTAAGTTAACATAAAGGTTAAGAAGAAGTTAATTAATTGTATGGTCAGAAAGACTATCAACCAGACCCATACTATCCTCCGAGCATAGTTGAAACTACCAACTATTCCTTTGGAAGCTTCCACTACGGCACAACCAACTCCATCGACACCAAAGTACTTTGAAGTCTAGTAATCTAAAAAATGACATGGCCAAAGGAACAAGAATCAAACATAGGAAGATGAACCTATACCATGTCCATAGTTATCTTTAACTCTACCGGACTTCATACCTTCATTCCCAAAAACATGGGCGTCTCCCCACAAAATGGTACCACAAGAGATGACCTGAAAAACAGAGACCTCATTATATGAGGAGTTGATATTTGGTTTCATTAATGTTATCCACTTAATGGATCTATTTTTAGGTAATGAGTGGGACTATGAACCCAAATTCTCTACACTCGATTAGGGAATTATGGGAAGAGGCTGCCAGAGTTGAGGATACAGGGGAAGACGTGATCATTCCAGAAGTCAATACTCTGGTCACGTCTCTACTCGGACCATCTATATAGCAAAAAATCATGGGATATCCCTCTAGTGAGCTCATAAGGATCAACAAAGTTCCCCCACACAAGCCAGAATTTTCCCTGACTCTATCATTCTGGAAGATCGACTAAAAGAGACAATGCCGCCCAATCAACCTAGGTGAATAGGTATACCTAGTTGAACTAATCCACCAAGGATAGAAGTAACCTCAACTCCTATACCAAGGGATGATATACCAATAGCAAGTACCTTAGTTCCTAAAGTTCTTGGAAAAGAGTATCCTCATACTGGGAAGCATAGGCCTTTGGAAGAGAAGTATGACATTTTAAAGCAGTTAGCCCTGGTGCTGACTAAGTTTCCAATCTCGGATGCATTGAGTCTATTAAAATACCATAAGGAAGCACTCGTAGAGGCTTTTTCAAGCCCTTGAGAATTTGTGGCTGAAGTTTCTATTACTGAAGTATTCATTCAAAGATATATCCTCGAGAATGACACACAATTATCTCCTTCACAGAATAAGACAAAGATATCGTTATACAAGGAAACATTAGACCTTTGTATATATCTAATATGATTAATGGTATTTATATCCAATAAGACATCATTGACAATAGCTAATGTGTTAAACTCATTTTGTTCTAAACATTCCATCATCTAGGTTACAATGAGTCCCACTTTCCCCCCTCTACTATAACACTATAGGGTTATGATAAGAGTGATCAAAGGCCTCTCAGTGAGATCAAGCTTAGGGTTCAGTTTGATGATATCATATATGACTCATAATTCCTAGTTGTTCAAAAAGATACAGTCTTCAACATTATGCTATGAAGGCCTTGGTTTCATCAACATGTGTATATCCCCTCATCATACCACCAATGCCTCAAATATTGCATTAATGGTCAAATTAGGAAATTGCATGGTGATAAATCCCAATTTTAATCCTGTGAATCACAATACATTTATGAGGGATTCTATAATAGGGAAGGAAAAAAAACCAATGATAGATAATGTTGCTCTAATTAATGCCATAAATGTTCTAGAGATAACCTCAGTTAATCCCTTAAAGAAGATTAGTGTGGATTATGTGATGCCCATCAACCAGATTTAAGGGATGGATCTAAGTTCAAGTGCATGTTTAAAAACTTCTATGGTATTAGTCATGGAGACTGAACTTGATGGTGTTGGAGAATTCATTGACTCTCCAAATAGTGAGAAAAGAAAGAGTGAGAATTACCTCATTCCACACCATGAGTTTCAACAAGTCATCATCCCATCATCCAGGCCGGAAGTAGTTGCTTTATCTTCTGAACATCAAAATATTAACTCATCCTCGGGCTCCAAGACATTTTCTTCATCAATTAATTCCCCTGAGTAAGGAAAAAGTGGAAGAGGAAAATTAGGAGGAAGAGTAAGAGGAGGAATACCTCAAGGATTCCCCTCTAGAATTTGAGGAAGGTATCTCTACCACTATTGATGAACTTATAGAAATAAATATGGGTATAACAAAATATCCACAACCCACTTTGATCAGCAAGGACATGAATTCCAAAGAACAAGAGGTATACACCCCTTCTTGAAGCAACATTGGGAAGGCATTGCCTATAATTACACAGAAATGATCGGCCTTGATCCTGAGGTGGCCAATCATCACTTGGGCTTGCCTGAAGACCATCAAGGATGTAAACATGAATCTAGAAGGACACACCCAACACATACCTCCAAAATTAAGGCTGAAGTGGACAAGGTTATCAAGTCCAACTTTATATGGGAAGTTTAGTATCCAAAATGGATGGCCAACATCAACCTGGTAAAGAAGATGAATGGAAAAATTAGGTTCTACATCAACTTTAGAGATTATAACCTAATTTTTCCAAAATATTATTTCCCAGTCCCAATCATAGATCTACTGATTTATGTAAAAACTAGTTATCAAGCCCTCTACTTCATGGATGGATATTCAGGGTATAACCAAATTAAAATGGCCCAAAAGATAAGGAATCAACCACCTTCAAGGCCCCATCAAGAAGTATTTTACTACCAGGTAATTCCCTTTGTCTTGAAGAATACCGATGCCACATACCAATGTGCCATGCATCGCATCTTCAAACCCTTACTAGGATTTTTTTGAAGGCTACATTGATTATCTTGTGGTTAAGTCCTAATGGTGTTATAAACACTTGGATGATCTTGATACCATCTTCAAAAAACTATGAAAACATATCCTAAAGATGAACCCCTTTAATTGTGCCTTCAGGGTAACCTCAAGAAAGTTTCTCAATTTCGTTATATTCCATAACACCATAAAAGTCGACCTTAATAAGGAAAATGTTATACTTATAATTTCACATCCTGAACACCTCAAAGAGTTGAGGGGACTCCAAGTAAACCTCTTCTAAATTCATATCTTTATAACCAATGTTACAGGAAAGTGTTTTTCCTTCACCAAGTTGATGAAGAAAGGGGTCACATATTAATAGACCAGTGACTGTAAAGAAGCATTTAAAAACATTGAGAATCATCCCTTGGTCCCCCCAGTTATAATGTTATCTATTTAAGGGAAATAGTTAATTTTTTATGTGACAACCTTGGAGTGATCACTAGGTACTTTCCTTGCACAAAAGAATGATGTTGGGAATGAAAACAAAATTTATTATCTCAATCGAACCATGCTCGTTGCTGAGTCTTGTTATTCAAATATTAATAAGACCAGTCTAGCATTAATCTTAACAGTTCAAAAGCTGAGGCACTATATACAGAAACACAAGGTCTATATGGTATCTCATAATAATCCACTCAAATATATCCTTAGTTGTACTTTTTTGACAGGATGTTTGAAACAATGGGAGGTTATCCTCCAGCAGTTTGATATACTATTTGTACCTTAGAAATCAGTAAAAGGATATGCCCTAATAGATTTTATTTCAGAACAACTGTCTGCAAAAATAACATCATTAAATACTGTATTGCACAATTAAGATATCTTTTCAGTTCAATATGACCCCCAAACATGGGAAATGTATTTTTATGATGCATCTAGGATCCCAATGGGGAATATAAAGTAATACCCCAAGATCAATAAAGTCGGGTTGAGATTCATACTCATCTATATAGCAAAGGCAGTTTTTCCTTACTTCTTCTTGTTATCAGAAGTCTATAATAACAATGAGGCGGAATATCAAACCATCATTTCAGGCATAGAACTAGTGCCCCAAATACCAGTGGAACACCTATAGGTGAAAGGTGATTCAGATTTGGTAATAAAATAGATCAATGAGGATTATTCCATCAGAAATGAAGAGATAATACCCCTACTTGACTATTTCTAAGGGTTAATGGAAGAGTTATCCTCAGAACCAACATTGAATCACATCCCACGATCACATAATTCTTAAGTATACTCATTTTAGAATTAATACATGGATTTGGAATATCCATACTGAGATGAAACAGTCATCAACATTTCACATTACTGAATGGTCATTCCATTTCCTCATATAAGTGTGGAAGATATTGATGAAATCAGTCCTATTATTGAACCATATGGTCCTATGACTAGGTGGATGACACCCATCATATATTACCTTCAAAATAGATTAATCCCATTGTAAAGAGTTAGAAAGGAGAAAATTTGATGTTAGACAACTAAATTCACTCTTTACGATAGCCCAAATCACCAGAAAGTACTATATAAATGAGGATTTGTGGGTGTCCTTCTCATATGTATCGATGGAGAAGAGACTTATAATGTGATCAAATAAGTAAACATGTGATCCTATGGTTACCACTAGTTAGATTCTCAACATTCCAATCAAATTTGGTGGTTGGGGTATTATTGTCCTATTATAAAGCAGGATTGCACAAATTTTACCAAAAAGTTTCATTCCTTCCAAGTGAATTCCAACTTCATCCATCAACCACTAGAGTTGATACATACAAATAAGTACTCCAGGAAATTTTCTATATGGGTAATGGATGTTGTAGGGTCATATACCACATCCATATCCAAGCAGTTCATGTACATTCTTACTGCGACTGATTTATTCTCCAAATGGGTTGAGGCAGTACCCCTCAAAGAGGTCGAGGCCAAAAAAAATCATCAGCTTCGTGAAGGCTAACATCATTACCAGATTTAGTTTTCCTCATACTATATCGATGGAAAATGGAACCAATTTCTATTTTATA
This sequence comes from Viscum album, assembly GCA_963277665.1. Lineage (NCBI taxonomy): Eukaryota > Viridiplantae > Streptophyta > Magnoliopsida > Santalales > Viscaceae > Viscum > Viscum album. The sequence continues at coordinate 2,132,196,821 of OY728119.1, forward strand.
GAATTGTATAAGTTTTACTATGAGTATAATATCAAATTTGACCATTTATCTTGCTATCATGCAACGATTAATGGGAAAGTAGAGGCCTTCAACAAAACCCTATCAAACATACTCCAAAAGATGGTGGATAAATATAAAATGTATTGGCCCGATAATCTCTTTCATGACTTGAGGGAGTACCAAACTACAACTCTTACTACAACACAAGAAACCCTGTATTCACTTGTATACAAGATAGAATTAGTCCTGCCCATTGAGGTTTAATTTTCATCACTCCTCATTTCGATATGTGATTGGTTATCCATGGATGAGCAATCCCAAAAATAGTTGGATGAGCTAGGGTGACTGGATGAGAAAATATTGCATGCCTTGCATCACTTATAGGTCCATATAGCGCAAGATTTTAACAAGAAGGTCCTCCTATATTCATTCCTCTAAGGGGAACTAGTATTGGTCCTCAGAACTCTAATGATACCAGGGTAGAAGCATCCAAAGATTGAGCCAAAGTGGGATGGAACTTTATTCCATATATAAGGTCTACTTTAACAGAGCCTATTTCTTGATCTCATTGGATGGAGATCTTGTTATGGACCTACCCAATTCAAGGTTTATCAAAAAGTACTTTGTGTGAAAAAAAGAGTGATAAATCCCAGCTACATGATGTTAAACTTTGTAGTATGTCTTTGTCGCATGACCTTAAAAGGCATTGCATATCGTCCATGTTGAAAGATTAAAAATTACATGAAACCAATTTACTTGTTGTATGAAATTAAACCACATAGCATCATGGTCCTGTATACATGACCTTAAAAGGAAAGCTATATGGTATGGGTCATATGACCAAAAACTACAAGGAATAAAAGTCCGAGCTATTGGAATTTAAACTACATAGCCCAATTTCTTAGTCATGAGACATTGAATTGGATGATGATGCACCAAATACATCACATAAAACTACATGGTTCACATCCCTATTGCATGATGTAAAACTACATATCATTTCAATTCGTGTTTGAGAGGATCACAATATTCGGTGATGGTGCTCTACCACACCTTTATTTAAGAACAACATATGGCTTGATTATCATTTCAACAAGATACATAGTAACACTTATATCTCTAACCTTGGGTCCAACTATAGAAAAATGAAACTACCATCCCTTTGTATGGGTTAGAACAACATAGGGAACCTTATAGAACTATATGTGACTTGATTCTCATTCTAAATGAGATACATAGTGACACCAAGACCTTATGTCTTGGGCCCAACCATCATTATGGAAAATAACAGAGTCCCCTTCTACCTACGTCAAATCCTAATTAATGTGGGAAAATAATTTTCAAGAACCACATGTAGATTGATTCCTTCCATTACAAGATATGTAGTGATGCCCATATTTCCATTCTTAGGCCCAACTGTAACATTCCCCATCTTTCACGTTGAGTCACCTTTATCATCACCACATGATGGTAAACTACATAATTTTCTATAACTACATACGACTTGATTCTTATTTAATAAGATACATAGGTACACCTTGATTCTATATCTTGGTCCATCCACCGCACTACACAAAGTGACCTTTTCCTCTCCTTGATTGCATCTAAAAGGTAAGAAGATCCATTACCATTACTTATTTCTCACACCGAGCATAACTGACATGAGATTAGGAGTTCTGGTAAGGGTGTCCCCCATAAATAAGGAATATCAATGTATGATAGAGTAACCATGGTCCTAAATGAAAGAACATAATAGTCACACCATGGGTCCTTTCCATATGACATTAAAATGCATGGTTTGTATCCCTTTCATGATATAAAACTGCACATAATTATGGACCTTTCCCATGAGGAACACTACTATTGGTGTTGGTCTCCCATCAAACCACTATTCTATAAATGTGTGTGGCTTGATTCTCATTTCAATGGGATACATAGATATGTCTAAGCTTTATGTCTTGGTCCTAGCCACGGGATAAAGAAAAATCCCCCATCCTTTATGTACCTAATTCAGGTCTCCTCATTTAGGGGTATATTGAGGAAACAGATATGTCCCCTCCTACATATGAGTTAGATCTATGAAAATGACTCTTTACTTCATGACCAATGTCAGTAAAAATGATTTTGTTATGCCTAGACATATTCCTTCCACATTTCATACTCCTAATATCAGACAATGTCAGATCTTCATGATCTTTCTCTAGCCGCCAGTGATATAATGTATGATACCTGAGTACACCTCTTTTTGACTATTCTATAACACTCCCTAGTTGTATTTTCATAATTTTCCAACAAAATTTCAGGGCTTGTTAACTAAGGATGATATTTTTTGACTATTCTATACACACCCTAGTTGGATTTGTTTAAAGTCACCCAAAAAATGGATTTTTTCACCAGTAGCACATTCTTCCTTGGGAGAAGAATCTTCTATCTCCATAAGCCTTGGTGACATAATGTCGGAACCTACTATTTGGATATGGTATATGGTCATCCCTTGTATGTTTTTCCCATGTCACTTCTCCTAATCTGAAACCCCCAAGATCTTGGTTTACAATTTCCTCCCCCATGTTTGAGGTATACCAGAATGATATTGGCCCGAAAGACCATATATTACTTATTATTTATATAATATTATGGTCCTAATAATAATACCAAAAACTAAAAGACACTATGTCATCCTTATCTCATAACATTAAACTACATGATTCATCCTTATCGCAAGATGTTAAATTTCATAATCTCCAAATAACTATGCACAACTCAATTCTTATTAAATTGAGATACATAGTGACACTCCTACATCTTGGACCCAGTTGTAAGAAAAAAAATTCCCCTTCACTATGTAGGGGTCCGAACTGTGTAAGGAAACATATTCCTCAATTCCCAAGTGATTTTGGTATGAAATGAACTTTTCATACTCAGGTACTTTATCTACACAAACCAAACTCGTTATCTAGGGAAAATCAAATCCCCACAAGCTTTCATTGGTCATCAAAATTAGAATGTCTAATATTCTAGGAAACATATTTCTTGAAAATTTTGTAACACACATTAGTTGTATTTTCATAAATTCACCCAGAAAATGGGCATGTCAACCAGAGGATGTCTTTGTTTGGCTATACTGTAACACGCCCCAGTTGGATTTATATAAAGTCACCCACAAAAAGGGTTTTCCAACCAGCAACACATTCATCCTTAGGGGAATCCTATTCTATTTTGGTAATCCCCAAATACATTATTATTTCTTGCATATATGTTCCATCTCATTTCTCATATTTGGAATCCCCTAGATTACAGCTTATAACTTTCCTCCCTTCATACCTGGAGATAGTGAAAGATTCTCAATCTAATCACTACAGAATGGAAAATACTAATATTTTAGTCAAATCTAAAAGGAATTTAAATTTTATCCCCTAATGTCCTTGTTGTATTAATTTAAACTATATAACATAACATCCTAGTCACACGATGTTAAACCATATAAGAACGTCCTTGCTGTAAGATGTTAAACTGCATGATCCATGTCCTTCTCACATGACATTAAATTGCATAATGCCTTAACATTTATCAGAGAGGGGACTTCCCCCATGACGTTAGTAATTTAATAGAATGTACCCTCCTTCGGACAATCCAAATTTTTATAGGAGTATTTTACCATTTAGGGATAATTCCAATACAAATATTCTTTTCATTTTCAGATACATTCCCTTAACGAACCACCCTTCGTGGTCTTGAGAAATATAGGTCCTCACAAACTTTTGAACCATTGGTAGTAGAATGTCAGAATTCCTGAGGATTCCTTTGTTTTAATATGAAGTAATACACCCTAGTTGGCTTTTTATAAATCCACCTTCCAAATTTAAGGGACTTTCATCTAGAGTATTCCACTTCTTGACTATATAGTAACACGTCCCAGTTGGATTTTCATAAAGTCACCCACAAAATGGGGTTTTCAACGAGCAGCTTATTCTTCTGGGGAGATACCTCCTCTATTCCCATAATCCTTAAAAATATTATTCTAGAAACTACTTTTAGAACTCGTTTTCATCCATTCATCCCATATTTTTCTCATATCATGTTTTAGATTTAGAAACCATAAAAATCATGACTCAAAATTCCCCATCAGGTATCTGAATAATTTCAGAACATTCCTAGCCCAGAAGCCTTGTTTGGGTCATTATTTCAAAATTTATGGTCAAATTTTTTTGACCTAAAACACCAGTTGAATTATTTTGGCTTGCATAAATTTAAACTAACCATAAAAATAGACACAACGCACACTAGGTTGAAAACACACAAAGGTCACTCTGGAAAAAAGATGAGTCTCAGCTCACTAGACCTATGTTATATATGGTTTAGGAAATAATTGAGAAATCAAAAGATAATAGGTATAAAAATTATTAAGATGAAAACCCTCAAAGGGAGGCCTAAGAAAAATCCAAGTCTCACCCGCAAGTATTCCTCATATTATAGTTAGGAAAAAATTAGTGTAATGAAACAACAAACGTAAAGTTTTCAGGGTTGTTCATATGACCTTAGCAACAGTCAAACTATGCTTGCTAGGCCCTATATATTAGGAAAAAATTACAGTTCTACCTCATCCTTATCATTATAATTATAACGTGATGAAATTCAATCAAATGATTCATTTTTAGTGTAGTATTGCGATTACAATGAGGATTGGAAAATAGGTATGAAAACATAGATGACTGGAGACAAAATATTTTTCATTTACAAGGTAAATAAAACCATAGGAGCATCCAAAAATTGGAGTATCTTCATTGTAATTTAAAAAAGTCCATCAAAATAACACTTCATTTTTTGGACAGACTCCTGAGCCCTGATCGTACCACGATTCACTGTTTCATTTTCACCCTTACACCGCTGTGCTAAACATATTTTGTATTAAAATTTATAAAAATATTATCATATTGTGCTTCATGTTTGATTCAATAATTTTGTGTTTATCACTGTTAAATAGTTCAATGATACTTGTTTTGAAAATTACAATGTAGGTGGAGGTGATTTGGAGGGCCCTTGATGAAGTGGAAGAAAAATGGGCCAAAATTGCATGGATCCATGGACATCTTTCCAATGTATTAAATAGTACGAGAAATAAGTGCATCCAAATGGGCTGAAATTTTGTGGGCATGTCCAAAATTTAATAGGCTACATTTCATATTAAGGAACTCAATCCTGATTCGGCCTCTATGGGGCCTATCCGAACTGATCTGTCCAAGACACCGAATTTGGACCAAGTCAAATGCGGTGTTCTGTATTTTATCAATACCTTGAGTTTGAGTTGTCCAAATTCTTCCGAACTTTCGATGGAGACATTCAAGAGGTAGGGATACAACTTTTATATTTTCTCCAAAGCAAGATAAGACTGTCTGAAGGCCGAAACATGTCGTGCAAGTGGATTGATGAAATCTATGTGCCTAAAACCACCTTCCAATTTTCTTATAAAAGGGCACCAAGGGAACCTCATTTGCAAGTTCGGACAAGGAGTGAAGTGCTGACAATTTGGAGTCCTATAGGAGTCTCCTAATCACCTTGGAGGTTCTGGAGGCCCCTATCCTCTTAGGGGAATCAAGGATGAAGAAGGAGTTCCACCCGAGCTTCCTCCTCCTCCCGATGTCGAGCTAAAAGTTGGGTGTTCGTTGTGAGGGATCTACACACATGTCAAGGGAGTTACGATGCATACATTAGCTACTGGTTTGGAGTAATTTGGGTGTTTAAACATTTCATTCCATGTATCTTATTTTATTTCAGATTTGAATGCTTGATTTGATGCATGTGAGTGTTATGCTCTTAATTTCTAACCGATCGGTGTGAGGTTTTGAGTGCGTGACTTGTGTTGTTCCGATTGGACATCACAAGAATCCTTTTCATACCCACCTTATTGAGATTTCAATATGATTTGGAAGCTCTTATTCCATTAATAAGTACTGTACCTTGACAATACGATTGTTACGTCAAGGTTTGGTCCTTAAAGCATTGAAATAAAAGCTTAGGAATTAATCGGGATTCCAATTAACTCCAACCAAAGAATTACTCTAAAACCAAGATGAATCTCTATGAACAATGAAATTGATATGTGTGTAGTGAAATCACATCGACCCTTTTATCTCATATTTCTCAAAATCCACTTGGTCACTCATCTTTTAAGCTATTTCAACTAAGTCATTGTTTTAAACTGTTTTCAAAACCACCCCCTCTCTTAGTCATTTTTATTAAAAATAAACACTCTAAACCTACCAACGCTCCTTGAGGGATGACTTAGGGTTTTCCCTAGACTATAAATCAACCTTAAAAATATAATCAATTTGACGTGTCTGTTTCGGTGCGGATGTGCTCGGGTTTTCGTCCCAACGCTGTTCCGCCAGGGCGCGTTCGCACGTGCGCCCATCGACCCGAGGGGATGGACGCGCGGCTTGTGGCCCCGCAGTCCCGCTTTCCAAAGGTGGGCGGCATCCGCCCCTTGTTCAGGGATGTCTGCTCCTTGATCGAAACCTGGATGATGGGATGTCGGCTCCTCCTTCCGTGGACGTCTCCTCGGAACTCGTCGCCTAATCCGGGTCTCCCTCATAGATTTAAGAATGTTCGTGAATCTCGTTCCCGGCGCCATATCTCTATGGACACCGGTTAATTACGCCGCTTCCGCCCGGACGCTCCAAGGAGTCTGGTCGGGGCAGCAACCTGCGGTGGGGAGACGGGATAGCTCTGGGTGTTGGGGGCATGTCTTGACACTACGGCTCGGCATGTCTGTCTTCCGTCCCTAATAGGGCTTCTCGAAGGCGTGGTGGCCTGAGGCATCCCGCACTGGGTGTGGGGAACTGCGTTACCTGAGGTTTTCCTCAGCTTCCCATGTTTAACACGGGGTATGCCGCGAGTTTAACGTCCAGCGGGGACGGCATCGGACTGATCAACACGAGGAGTGGATCAGATGACAGAACCCCTTGCGGGGAACCTCCGACGTTGGGGCCATCACATGGGCGGCTTCCCGAGTGAAGTGGAGTGGAATGAAATGGCATGACCCCACCGGGATGTGGCGGCCCGAGTAAGGATCAGGATGGATGATGGAGTGAAGAGCTTGGACCTCGTAGAGGCTTCCTACGTACCGCGTGTTGGCGCGGATCAAAGTCAGCGTAGTTCAGATGTACAGTTTAACGTCATGCTGGACGATGGCAAGCCGACTCACAAGGAGGTCGAGGCTGCCGGGCGGAGGATTGAACCGAACCACCTCGCACAGAGGGGGATGGGACGACCGGGTGGATCACAGTTTTACGTCATGCTGGACGTTGGATAGCCGACTCACGGGGAGGTCGAGGCTGTGTGGAGGGTTGAACCGAACCACCTCGCACAGAGGGGGATGGGACGGCCGGGTGGATCACAGTTTTACGTCATGCTGGACGTTGGATAGCCAACTCACGAGGAGGTCGAGGCTGTGGGGAAGGTTGAACCGAACCACCTCGCACAGAGGGGGATGGGACGGCCGGGTGGATCACAGTTTTACGTCATGCTGGACGTTGGATAGCCGACTCACGAGGAGGTCGAGGCTGTGGGGAAGCACAATGGAGATACACACGTGCAATCTCCCACAAGGGAGGATTCATAGGTGAATCGACGCAAATGTGAACCCGGGAGGGGTCCACTGATGGAAGAACCGACATGAATACGACCGGGACGACCAGGTGGTGGGCTTGAACCTCAGAGAGGCTTCCTACGTACCCTGTTCAGAAGACAGGGATCAAAGTCCACGTAGTTCGTTCTGCCAGGACTTACGCACTGAGGCAACCTGAGTGCGGAAAAGCTCAGTTGAGGGGGAACTTGGGCCGAAGGTGAGAGACCTCAATCCCTGTCACACCCTCTACTGGCTTCGGTAGTGGGGAAGCACAATGGAGATACACATGTGCAGTCCCCCATAAGAAACTAGGGGTTTGTAATACCCTACCCCCATGGGCGAAGGCCACTCCAACCCCGACATCCCTGCAGAGACGAGCGAGTGGGGGCCACATCCAAACCGGGAGGGGGACCCTGCGTGCGAGGCACGAGATCGGATGAAGCGGTCGGTTTAACGTCTTGCTAGACGAAGTACAGTTTAACGTCGTGTGTTGAGGACGAAGTGGACGGTTTAACGTCTTGCCGGACGAAATACAGTTTAACGTCGTGTGTTGAGGACGAAGATGCTTGGCAGTTTAACGTCTTGCAGCGCGGACGTGGTGCAGTTTAGCGTCATGCAGGATGAATTACAGTTTAACGTCATGTTGGACGAATGCTGAACAGTTTAACGTCTTGTAGCTCGGACGAAGATGCGTGGCAGTTTAACGTCTTGCCGCGCGGACGTGGTGGTGCCGCTAATGGGTCCGTGTCACTTCGCGCGAGCCTGGAGGGCCGTGCGGAAATACAACGCACGGTGCGGGCACCCGGGATGAGGATCATCGGGCGCCACGCAGGCGGGTACCCTCAGGGGGTCAAAGAGGGCGACCCTGGCGGTTTGCGCGCAAAAGAGGAGCTTGGCGCGCAATACCGCGGGTTGGCGCGCAATTGAGCGGGCTGGCGCGCAATTGGGCCAGCCCTTTGCGCGCGGGTGATCGAGATTGCGTGCACCGGGCTTCGGATAGCGCGCGGGGGCAACGACTCATTCCTTAACGAATGGCCACTTAGGAAGGGGGGGTGCTCGCAATCGGGCTGGATTGCGCGCACCCGGGGGGCAATTGCGCGCAAGAGTCTTCTTTTGCACGCGAAAGCCTTCGGGTGAGGGATTTGTGCAAAGGAAAGGAGCTAGAGGGATTGCGCGCGAAGGCGAACCCAGAGGCTTGCTTGTGCGAAATAAAGGGGTTACCTGAAGATCGGCATTGCGCGCGGAGGGGGTTGAATTGCGCGCACGAGCGACCCTTCGAATTCTGGCAACCTTCAAAACGTCGGGGGTCGCCTTATATTTATAGGCCACCCCGGGCGCGGAATCCGGTTCGCGAGCGCGTAATTTCCTTCGCGGGTGCGGAATCGGGGCCCGGCGCGCAAGGGAGTCGCGCGGGCCGCGGGCACGCAAAATTGCGCGCCGGCCCGGCGCATTGCGCGCATCCCGGGAGGCTTGCACGCCATACTTCAACTTTGCGCGCGGGCCTCCAAAATTCCGCGCAAGGCCTCCGGGCCCTCCGAAACGTGCTTCTGACTCCGAATATAACTTCGCTTTCCGCATCTGGGACTTCGTTTGAGGAGCAACGGACTTTTCCGGCGTCTACAAAAGCCCCCCCTTGGAATCTGATCGGCGAGAGGTCGCAACGATCGGGTTCCGAGGGAGACGCCGGAATGCCGAAGTCCTGGGCGGCACGGGACTTAGGCGCGCAAAAAGGGCGTCGGGCGCGAAATTCGCTGCCTCGGTCGCGCAAAGCGCGTTCCGCGCGGCGCGGAATGCCGGCCTCACTTATAAATAGGGGCCAGAGGCTCCGCGGGCCGTACACAGGCCTTCCGCGCGATAAGCCTCCGAGCTCTCGTGTGCGAAATCGCCTTTGCCGGTGCGAAATCTGCCCGTTCAGCGCGCAAACCCATTCGAATTTCGGTTTGATTTTGCGCGAACTCCCGGGGTTTTACGCGACAGACTTCCCGATTGTGCGCTGTCCACTATGATTGCGCGCCAACCTCAAAACTTCTGTACCAGCCTCTTCCGATTCCGCACGCCTCATCCCTTAACCCACACGACTCCCGGAGCTTCTGAGATAGCCGCGAATCAAGGGAATGAGGGGGATGCCGCCATCCACAGAGCTGAGATGGCGGCGAACGGGGAGGTCTACGGAGCCAAGGAGATTGTTTCAAACAATCAATCCTTGTTCGACTTGCTGACGCCGGCCCAGAAGACATATCCGCTGTCAGACAACCTGCCGCTCTGGAACTATGGCATCCTGGATGAGGTTCTGGTGCCAAGGTTCGAGGTCGATGCGCCACGGACCTGGGTGACTCGGGAGGACGAGCTTCCCCGCTATAACATCACCAACAATGGGCATCCTGCCAGGGAGACCAGGCACTTAGACGTCTATGTCCTGAACCCGAGGACGCGAACCATTGCCGGGAGTGAGCCTACTGCGGAGAACTCTCCAGCCCTCTACTCGAGCACATACCGCCAGAGTGTTACTGACGACACCAAGGGCTGGCTGAAGGACTGGGACTTGCGGTCTGGGGGCAATTTCACCAGTGAGTGGGCCTGGGCGTTCTGGGTACGCCATACCTGCGATCACTTCGTGGAGGAGCTGCGGTACATCGGCTTGTTTGAGGCGGTGTGGACGTCGCAGTTCCACTTCTACCAGCAGCCCGAACTTGGGCCGGAGCTGTTCACTCGCTGGTCCCCAGATACCAACACCTTCCATCTTCATCATGGGGAGGTCAGCATCGGTCTCTGGGACATCCACTGCATCGGAGGTATCCCGCTGGAGGGTTACCAATACGATGAGTTCCTGCCTCCGAAGAACACCTGGGAAGACAGGTCACGGACTCCCATTCTGACATGGCATCTACTGGACCTGGCTACGCAGCGGCTCGGGGTCAAGGACTTCCACAAGGACATAGCCTACAAGGAGTGGTTCAGCCAGTTCTTGGAGCATGACCCCGCGGTCAGGATGCCAGGCAGGGGGAAGCGGTGCCCGACCGCGGCTCAGAGGAGCCGGAACGGGTCGTACTGGCGGGTCCTGGAGACGGGCGACTACCGCTCATGGGGGTACCGCGTCATCGAGGCCCGGGACCCAAATGTCCGGTACGCGGCGTTCCTGGCCGCCTTTCTGAGTGGGTGGCTCCTGCCAGTGCGGGACGCGAGGATGGGCGTCCGCCCGACGACACTGGTGATGGCGGGCGCCATGGCAGCCAACAAGAGATACAGCCTCGGGGTCCCAGTGCTGGCTAAGCTATATGCCATCCTGGGACGCATCTCGCGAGGGGGGTCGCCGCGAAGGATCTGTGGGCCCTTTCAATTCTTCCACGGCTGGGTGGCTGCTCACCTCGGTGGGTACACGTTTCCAAACGTCGTCATTCCTCCGGGCAACGGCCTGCGACCCTCCCTGCTGAACATCGCGGGGGTCGCTCCGATAACCCTAAATGAGGAGGGCGTGAGGATTCGGATTGGAAATCATGCCAATTTCAACTTCGGCCCGTTCCCCACTCCCGTTGGCCAGATGATCGACAATGGGCAGGGTCCGCTGGAGCAGCACGAATACTTCCTGAGCATGCGGGGCGGGGTGCTCGTGACTCGGATCGACGGGAAGGTGATCTGCGAGCCGTGCATGCCAACCCGGTTTTCCAGGCAGTTCGGGTGCCTTCAACGGATGCCGAAGAGGGTATTCACTGCCGTCCGGGAGGAGATGAACCCTTGCGTCCTTCGCCAGATGTGGCTAATGTTTGCCGCTTTCGGCTCTGGCGACGTCATCACTCTCCCTCCTACCGGGGTCGACGCAAGCTTGGAAACCGAGTACGCCGAACACTGGGCCATCGCGTACCCCGAGGGGCTTCTACGGAAGCCAGTTCGGCGGCTCGAGGTCACCCGTACGGAGACTGGGCGTCAAGGAAGGAGGCGAAGCGCCGTTACGCGGGGGAGAACGGAGGCGCGCCAAGTAGCGGAGCCGGCGCGAGCAGGGACTTCGGCGGCGGGCACATCGCAGGCTGCCGCCACGACTTCAGCGCCCGGAGAGGGGGCACATGCGGCGGTCGGGGAGCGGCCCGGGAAGCAGGTAAAGCGTCTGCTAGAACCCTCCCGCGATGCGGTCTTCCCAGCGCTGTGGTCGGACTGGATGACCCTGCGGCAGTCGCTGGGGACCGAAATCATCTGGCAGAAGATAATCAGCGAAGGAATCCATCTGCCAGAGGTCGGGCGCCTCCAGGTCGCCGATAGGGTGAACTTCCACTGGCGGTATGCGTATCTGACGGCCATGGATGAGTACGCGCGCCAACGTGGTCAGCGTGCGGAGCCATCCCTTCTGGTGAAGGTGATGCTCGGTCTAGAGCCCGCTCCAGAACAGATGCCGCCGGAGGAAGGTGATAGTAACGAGGAATCTGAGGAAGAGGAGGAGACGGGAGAGGATGAAGGCTCTGAGGGAAGGTCCCATCCGGGGAGTCCGCGGGAGAGCGTCGAGGTGGCCGGCTCTGACAACATCGATATCACCGAGCTCCTCGAGGTCCGCTTCTATCCCTACTCAACCTGCTTCATCCATTCTCTTATGCAGCTTCTAACCCATTTCTTCATCTTCCTCAGGAGTGCACGGATGCTGGTCAGGCGTCCTCAGCAGGAGTAGGAGAGGCGCCAGCAGGACAGGGCGGGGGCCAGACACCTATCATTGAATTGATAAGCGCCGAGGGGTCCCCTGCTGCAACTGCTCCTGCGGCGGCCGGGACAGCGAAAGACGACGCTCTGGACTCCCGTAAGTCTTCTCCCTTCACTGTTGGTGTTTGCCGTTGACGATCCGTGACTAACCACGGCATGCCTTGCGCAGTGATCTCAATACTGGAGGCTCGTCGGGCTGTCGAACCCGGGCCATCCACGAGTGGACCAGTGGCAGACATACCGCCTCCTCCGGAACAGGCTTCTCACACCGAGTCGGCCCCACCAACTACTGATCAGGGGGCAACGGATGCCGGCGGTTCTGCCATCGGAGAGAGGTCGGGGGCTGACGAGGGTGTCACCGCCGCTGGGGCGGGAGAAGAAGGTCGCCCAGATCTTGGGGAACCTATCCCCCATGAGGACATCCCAGGGGAGGACCCAGCAGCAGACCTGCTGGCTGCCTTCCCTGCCTACCGGCCTGCCGACCCCGAGGAGATGGACGACTCGGACACGGAGGCGGTCGAGGAGAGCCGGATAACGCATCGCAGGGGGTGGAAGTGCATCCAGCGCTTCCTCAAGAGAGACCCATCGGAGTGGCTGGGGCGCATGGGATCGCTTCAAACCTGGCTGCGCTTCCTTTGTGCCGGGGGATCTGATGCTCAACGCCTCCATCTAACGGTCCGTGATTTCATGGCCGAAAAGATGCGCGAGAGCCGCCGGCGTGCCGACGTCGCACAATGTCGGGACATGTTGGAGAACACGCGGGCGCTCCTTGTGGCGGAGCAGGAAGTCCGGCGCCTCGAAGGGCAGGTGGCAGGGAAGGAGGCCTTTGTCGCAGCGTGCACTGAGCTTGTGGAGCAATTGACAGCCCAGCTGAATGACGCCCAGGTACAGCTGACGGAGGCGGGCCACCAGATGGTCACACTTCAGGTCGAGCGGGAGCGTGCACAAGCCCGGATCGGCGAGTTGCGCGCTGCGGCCACCGACGAAGAGAGTGCATGCAGAGAGCGAGAAGCAGCTCTGGAGGCTGCCAGCCAAAGGGTAGCGGCATTGGAAAGACTCATTCAGCACGCTAATCCCTAGGGGCTTTGTTTTTGCCATTTCCAGAACATTTTGCTTCCGCTACTCAATACTTCGATCCATTTGTATGAATCGCCATATTTATCTGCATCTTTTGGCTTAACGTGCTCAACCACAATTTATTATCTCGCGGGAGTGTTAACCAAGCTTCAGGCATCCATAATTGGGCCTGGATTTCTAAGGAAAAGAGGGAGGTCATTCCTAGGAAAGGAGACCTCAGACCTAATCAATGTATCATCACCCCAACTTGTTCCGACACACGAGCGGGACAACGCTAGGGGCGTTGAGATTTCATCCGAACATAGGGAAATGAGAAAGGGTGAATCGTGTGTCCCGAATTCAGAAATCCACAACGGTCGGCCTTCCAGGAAATGCCCAAGACAGCAAGCGGACAATGGATCAATCGGCCATACTACTGCGATAGACGGACCGAAGGTCATCATTCGTATTGCAGGAGACGGATCATATGTCAACGTCAATACCGCTTTGGGGGTTCCTTCAGACACAAGGGTGGAAATCTGGATCAACAGGGCATGCGAAGCGTGGGGCGAAGTGATGATTTGTTCGGACAGAATCTAACACACCCAAAATTACGCCACCGTGGGGAAAGCGTATTAGGCGGACGCACTAATCTGGCTGTGGATCACCCCAATTCTCAGACAGAACCTCTTTGACGAGGAAACTGTCGCTTCCCATCATTGCAATGGGGCATCCCGAGCCGAATCGGGGAGAATATCACAACTGCACCACTCTACCAGAAGCCAGGCCAGACGGTCGGCGACGAGGAGGGGCGGGACTTAGCGATCCCTGAGGCTGGACCCGAGTCGAGATGCCCGGGCGTTCCTACGTACTCCATCGGGCTGGAGATCAAGCCACACGTAGTTCTGAGAGTGAAGTTTTAACGTCATGCAGGACGTAGAACCCCGATTAGGGAGGTCTTAGTTTAAAGTCGTAGAGCTCGGACCATAGGGGCAGATCTTAGTTTAAGGTCTTAGAGCTCGGACCATAAGAACCTCAAAGTACGCCACGTCGTGGTCCTATCCCCTGTATATGCGAAGATGCACTGAGGGATAGTTTCAAGAGTGTCGAGGTTTCACCTGGTCAGAATGGGAGGTGGAGAATGTAATGTGAATCATGCGACCATTAACTCAAGGACTGGGGACACCGGCGTAACGATATGGGAGTACTGCCGACCGTGGCGGAAAAGCAGCATCAATATCGCACTGACCGTTGATGGAATGAGGCAGCAAACGAGCATCAACCGCTCAATCGCAGGATTCATATCGACTTGCTGCCCGAGGCCCTTGGGGGTACCAGCCCGAGTCGGTGGGAGAGCACTGAGGCATTGTGTCCAGACCGCTCATGGGGGCTCCACCCAGGGCGTAGGTGATGGGTCCGAATGAAAAGGGAGCACGAAGCCTGAAAAGTGGAAGGAACCTGACCAAGCTGAACCTGACCCTCCTGGCAATAAACCAGAGTACTCTTGACACCGGTGGACCACTGCAAGGGGTCGAGGGACACGCCTTGAGGGTGACCCGAAGGCGGCGGATTCCCCAGAGAAGGGGGGATCTCTAAGAGGTGGGGGGCTGGACCCGAAGTTTCAAACATCCGGGCGTTCCTACGTATCCCATAAGGATGGGAATCAAGCCACACGTAGTTCTTGAAGCGCGACGCAACACAATTGGGCACCAGCGTGGGGAGGGGTGCGGGTCTAGCCCTCGCACCCAGAAGAAGCGGCATTTTATATTTCTTGTTTGTCCTTAAAAGTGGATGGTTTTTCTTTGTGCAGCGACAATCCTGTGATTAAGAAATCTCTAGCGTCGCCACAATAATCAAGCCATGAAAGGCATTGATAAATGGCGTGGTTATTAACCAACGCCCAACGTGAGTGTCCCCCGAGGAGAACATCACGATGCAGTGCCGTTTCTCGTCGGGCGGCCAAGACGATCACAGTTTACGGTCGTGTGGTAAGACCAGGCAACACAGTTTAAGGTCGTGCGGCTCGGACCATGGAGGAATCCGCTTATTGCGATACGGCGGACCCAGCGGAGGTGGGGACACATCCCAGCCCTGCGGTCACACACGATTCCAGGAGAAGGATCCTGGGATAGGGGCCTGCGTATGTCCATCACCCGAGGGGCGGAGATGCTAGCCTCCAGCTATGCTGGGCCCAGAACGCGATTGTTCGGGCAACTCCTTCCTCCTTATGGGGACGAGGGTCCAGCTACACATGGCCCTTAGGGAGGACATCAACATATATCCCTGGTTCTCAGATCGTGGGAGTCTCAAAAGACACCATTACCCTGGTTGGCCTGCCTAACATGTAGAGGTGTACTGAAGGTCAGTATGAAGAGAGTGTCGAGATTCCACTACAATGCACAAAGGCGTGGTGTGATAAGGACTGCGCAACCAACGTTCAGAGCCCGAAAGAGCCGACATGGCGATCAAGGATGTCGCTGACCATATTCGCAACACAACATCCGATCGCGTCAGCCTAGGATGAGGCAAGAAAACGAGCATCAACCGCTCAAGCGCAGGATTCATATCGATTTGCGGCCCAGGACCCGCCGATAAATCGACCCGGAGCGGCAGGAGAGCACTGAGGCATTGTGTCCAAACCGCTAACGAGGATCCCTTTGAGTGAAGGCTTGAACAAGAGGAAGCGCGAGGCCTGACAAGTAACACAGGACTTGTCGGGATTGAATCTGACACTACGGGTCATAGACAGGAGTACCCAAAACATGTTAACAGATCACCGGAAAGGGTCAGAGGACTCACCCTGAGAGCAACCAAAAGACGGCAGATCCCCGTGATCAACCAAGAGACGGGGCTGGACCTGAAACACAAGCGTCCAGGCGGTCCTACGTATCCCATAAGGATGGGAATCAAGCCGTACGTAGTTCTTGAGAGGCAGTTTAACGTCATGCAGGACGATGAGGGGTGTGAGGTAGTCCCACACACGGGGGAGGCGTACGGCGCGGCCAGTAGACCGACGTGAATGAGGACATAATCCCCTGCTCACGCGTTACGCCTCGCACAAAAAGGTAGGGAACTCGGGCCAAAGGCCCAACGCGGGATAAAGATTCCCGGGAAATGGGGCTGGGCCTGAAACATGAATGTTCAGGCGGTCCTACGTATCCCATAAGTATGGGAATCAAGCCGTACGTAGTTCTTTGAAGTGTAGTTTAACATCATGCAGGACGAAAAAGAAAGGGGGGAGCAGAAGGCATCCCCAAACGTGGGGGGCGTACAGCGTGGCGAGAAAACCGACGTGAATGAGGGCATAGCCCCGCGTTCACACCATACGCCGCATACCCAGAGGAACTTGGGCCAAGGGCCCGAGATGGGATGGAAATTCCCAAAGGATGGGGCTGGGCCTGAAACATGAATGTTCAGTCGTTCCTACGTATCCCATAAGGATGGGAATCAAGCCGCACGTAGTTCTTGAGGTGCAGTTTAGCGTCATGCAGGACGAATGCTGAACAGTTTAACGTCTTGTAGCTCGGACGAGGTGCAGTTTAGCGTCATGCAGGACGATGTACAGTTTAACGTCATGTTGGACAAGAAAAAGGATATCTTAGTTTAAGGTCGTAGATCTCGGACCATAAGAACCTCGAAGTACGCCGCATCGTAGTCTTATCCCCTGGACATGCAAAGATGCACTGAGGGATAGTGTCAAGAGTGTCGAGGTTCCGCCTGGTCAGAATGGGAGGTGGAGAATGTAATGTGAATCATGCGACCATTCACTCAAGGACTGGGGACACCGGCGTAGCGATATGGGAGTACTGCCGACCGTGGCAGAAAAGCAGCATCAATATTGCACTGACCGTTGATGGAATGAGGCAGCAAACGAGCATCAACCGCTCAAGCGCAGGATTCATATTGACTTGCTGCCCGAGGCCCTTGGGGGTACCAGCCCGAGTTGGTGGGAGAGCACTGAGGCATTGTGTCCAGACCGCTCACGGGGGCTCCACCCAGGGCGTAGGCGATGGGTCCGAATGAGAAGGGGCATGAAGCCTGAAAGGTGGAAGGAACCTGACCAAGCTGAACCTGACCCTCCTGGCAATAAACCAGAGTACTCTTGACACCGGTGGACCACTGCAAGGGGTCGAGGGACACACCTTGAGGGTGACCCGAAGGCGGCGGATTCCCCAGAGAAGGGGGGATCTCTAAGAGGTGGGGGGCTGGACCCGAAGTTTCAACATCCGGGCGTTCCTACGTATCCCATAAGGATGGGAATCAAGCCACACGTAGTTCTTGAAGCGCAGTTTAACGTAATGCGGGACGATGGATGCTTGGCAGTTTAATGTCCTGCAGCGCGGACGAGGTACAGTTTAACGTCATGTTGGACGAATGCTGAACAGTTTAACGTCTTGTAGCTCGGACGTGGTGCAGTTTAACGTCATGCAGGACGAATGCTGAACAGTTTAACGTCTTGTAGCTTGGACGAGTGGACACTCAGGCAAAGTACTGCTTGAGGAACCTAGCGTTGGTGGGAGGAGTGACACGCTCACCATCCATAGTCGCTAGGGAGTACGCGCCATTGGGATAGACCTTGTGGAAGACAAAAGGTCCCTCCCACTTGGGCTCCAACTTGGGCGGCTTCCTGCCGGGGATCATTGGCGCTCTCAGGGCCAGTACTAGGTCACCCTGCAGGAAGGAGCGGAGGCGAACCTTCTTATTGAAAGCTCGAGCCATTCTGCTTTGATGCCTCTCCAAGTTGTGCAAGGCGCGAAGTCTATTCTCATCCAGTGCTTCCAACTCGACCAGACGGGCTTCAGCAGCTCTGTCTGGCGCTTGCTGGTCGTAAACCGCAGTGCGCAAGGACGGTAACTGGATCTCGATGGGCAGGACGACCTCAGCTCCATACACCAGGGAATAAGGGGTCATCTGGGTGGAATTGCGAGTCGTCGTCCGATAAGCCCAGAGGGCGTTGGGGAGCTTGTCCGGCCAACTCTTCTTGTTCTGACCAACCATCTTTTGCAGAATGTTAGAGAGGGTTTTGTTAAACGCCTCAATCTGTCCATTCACCTGCGCATGATAGCGAGATGTATGGTTCGAGCGAATGTTGTACTTGGCGTACAACTTCTTCAACTCGGCTGCTCGGAAATTGGCTCTGTTATCCGTGAGGATAGCGTGAGGCACTCCAAATCGAAAAATGATGTTGGAGGTCACGAAGTCAGCGACAGAACAGGATTTGACCTCTCTGAGCGGGATCGCCTCTGCCCATTTGGAGAAGAAGTCCGTGGCGGTCAGAATGAACCGGCACTGGTGAGCCGTCGCCGGCGGGTAAGGTCCCACAACGTCCAACCCCCAGACTGCAAAGGGCCAAGAATACCTGGTGGTATGGGGAGGCTCTGGCGGCCGATGCACAAAGTTCTCATGAACCCGGCACGTATGGCACTTCCTGGCATACTCGATGCAGTCATGGATCATGGAGGGCCAGAAGTATCCCAACCTCCGAATCTGGTGGGACATCTTCGGCCCAGTCTGGTGGGCGCCACATGAACCAGCATGAACCTCTTGCATGACTCACGGGATCTCAACTCCTTGAAGGCAACGGAGGAGAACACCATCAAATCTGTGTCTATAGAGGATCTGCTCCAGGCCAGGACTGCTCTGGAGGACAAACTACGACGTGCAGCGTCGAACTCGCTCGCGCTCGGCTCGATCCGACGGGAGAATGCCATGTTGGAGGTACTCAACCAAAGGCGTCCTCCAATCATGGGCTGGTTCGACGACCATATCTGTGGTACTCGGGGCTCCAGGCATAGGGGCAACCGTGGTGAGATTACTTACCAACGGGCCGCGATCTCCCTCCGGGATAACGGGAGCAATGAGCCTGCGGTGCATCACGCGGACGATCAGGTTGTCCTGTTCAGGCTCTGCAAGCGACACGGCAAGGCTGGCCAAAGCATCTGCTCGACCGTTCTGTGACCGGGGAATATGGACAATTTCTGGCCGAGAAGGGAACTGGGCCATCAGGAGGAGGGTGCACTCCAGCAATGGCACAAGTTCCGGCTTCCTGACAACATAGTCTCCATTGATCTGCTTAACGACCAGCTCGGAGTCCCCTTTCACACACAGATGGGGCACGTCGATCTCGAGAGCTAACTCGAGGCCAGTGATGAGGGCATGGTATTCCGCCTCATTGTTGGTAAAACCCTCTGACAACAGGAAAGAGTATGGCAGCACGGCTTGCTCCGGGGTAATGAAGACGATACCCAAACCCACTTTGTTGAGCTTAGGATTATCAAGTCTTTTACCGGTAGGGCTCCGGGAGGCACCGTCAAAGTGCATCTGCCAGCATGGATCGGCATGATCGACCGAGAGAATGGCCTCATCAGGAAATCCTAGATCCAGCGGCTGATCCGCGGAGGTTGGGTGAGCAGCCAGAAAGTCCGCCAATGCTTGCCCTTTGATGGCCTTCTAAGACACGTACCTGATTTCGAACTGCTGGAGAATCACAGCCCACCGCGCTAGACGGCCAGTCAACATAGGCCGGCTCAGGATATATTTCAACGGGTCTACCCAAGAAACCAACTGTACCTCATGGTGCTGCAAGTAGTGCCGTAATTTCTGTACGGCAAATACAAGCACCAGGCAGCTCTTCTTGATGGGGGAATATCTCACTTCCGCATCGAGGAGCATGCGACTGAGGTAATAGAGGCTATTCTCTGTTCCCTCATTGTTCTTCTGGGCGAGAAGGGCACCAAGGGACCGTTCCAGGGCGGTCACATAAAGGACCAGCGGCTTTCCGGATACGGGCGGCATCAGAACCGGAGGTTGAAGCAAGTACTGCTTGATTTCCTCGAAAGTGGTCTGACACTCCTTATCCCATACATAGGTGGCGCCTTTCTTCATGAGCCGAGAAAAGGGCTTACACTTGCCGGCCAGATTCGCAATGAATCGGTGTATATAGGCTAAGTGGCCTTGGAACCCTTGCAGTTCCCGAATGTTACCTGGGGGAGGCATCTGGCTAATCACCCTGATCTTCTGCGGGTCGATCTCAATACCCCGGTATCTTACCACAAAGCCAAGAAACTTCCCGGAGGTAACCCCGAAGGCACACTTCAACGGGTTCATCTTCAGGCGGTGAGACCGGAGGAAGCCGAACACTTTCTCAAGATCTTTTAGATGGTCCTGACACTGGCGTGATTTGACCACCAAGTCGTCAACGTAGCATTCCACCAGTGTGCTGAGGATTGGCTTGAATATGCGGTGCATCGCCCGTTGATAGGTGGCACCTGCATTCTTCAGGCCGAAGGGCATGACCTGGTAACAAAAGATACCTTGGGGGGCCCTGAAGGCAGTGAACTCCTCATCCTCAGGGGCCATCCGGATTTGGTTGTATCCGGAGTATCCATCCATGAAGGAGAGGGCTTGGAACCCTGCCGTAGCGTCAATCAACAGCTCTGTCACCAGAAGGGGAAAGTCATCCTTCGGACAGTGGCAGTTGAGATCGCAGAAGTCGATACAGACTCTGATCTGCCCGTTCTTCTTCCTGACCGGCACAATGTTGGCCAGCCATTTGGGGTACTGAACTTCCCTCACGAAGTTGGCTTTGATAAGCTTGTCAACTTCGGCCTCAACCATGGCACCGTGGGATGGGTGCATCTTCCTGGGAGGCTGCTTGAACCCGCGATGGTTCGCTGGGAGACCAAGGCGGTGGACGGCTACCTGAGGATCTAGCCCCGGCATCTCATCATACCCCCAAGCGAACACATCACGGTGCTGCCTGAGAAAGTCCACGTACTGCTGCCGATCCTCAGAGGGCATGGCGGCGCTGACCAATGTGGGTCTTGGATCTGCCTCGGTTCCAAGGTTCACTTGTACTAACTCATCGACCATGGAGGAGACGCCCTCCTCAAAGGATGGGGGTGCATCTTCCACGTCCTCTCCACTCGGGGAGGGATCATCCACGGGAGAGACTGCGTTGGAAACTGCATTGGGGCTACCAGATCCTGCTGGGCCGCTGGTGCTAGCATGGGCGGTCGCGGTCATCTCATCAGGAGACTCACAGTCCGTCGAAACCATGGCTACGTCCAACCGATGGATCGGGAGGACGTAAGCGTCATCCAAACTCGCCCAGGGATCGCTTGCAACAGCGACAGGCTCAACCTCACCTGCCAGGATCTGCTTGTCCTTGCTCTTGTAATAGTCCGCGTCCAGATAGCGGGCTTCACATGAGGCAAAAGGAGAGGCATCTCCCTGAAGCACGCCTACTCGACCATTGAGGGAGTATTTAAGGCATTGGTGGTATGACGAGGGAACCGCCGCATGAAGGTGGAGCCATGGCCTGCCCATCAATGCGTTGTACGCAGTGTCCTGAGAGACTACCATAAATTCGGTGTTGGCGATCAGGCCACCGAACTGGGTCTTCAAGCGTATCTTGCCGACCGGAGTTTGCTCGGTGCGGTCGTACCCCTGGATCCTGAGGTCGGAGGGAATCAAGTCATCCTCTGGCAACCCCAATTTCCGGAGCGTCCGAGTTGGAATCAGGTTAATCCCGGACCCCGTGTCGACAAGACAGCGCCGGACTTCAAGGCCATTGAACTGGCCAGTGACATACAGCGGACGAATGTGCCCCTGTATAGGAGGGTCTTCATCCTTACCAGAGAACGAGATAACTGCCTGGCATTCGGCGTCCTCAATCGTTTCGGCGTGAAAGGCCTCTACAGCCGCAATCTCCGTCTCAAACAGGAGGGGGCTCTTCAGGGCTTCGGCGAGCGCCTCGCGCATTTCAGGTGTCATGTGCAGAGCCTCAAGGATGGAGATCCTTGCTGGGATGTCGGCCAAGTGCTTCAGGACATCATACTTCTTGGCCAAGCGCGAGCCCCTGGTTGCAGGAGGTTGCTCTGCGGTTGGAGGCATGATGGGCCTCGCCGGTTGGACCGGCGGTTGACTGGTGCTTGGCGCATCTCGCTGTTCACTGGTTGAAGCCCGGGAAGTGGTCACTGTACTGGAGCCAGGAGGCCGGGATGGACTCGTGGCAGGACGGATCTGGTCGCGGCACGGCTGAGGCGGTTTTGCCTGGTCCCACACCACAAATGGTGGCGGAGGTGAATCCGTCATCCCCGGATGGGGGGGCTGTGCGCGCTGAGCTCGGTTTTGAGTCTGCTGCCTAGTCTCAGTAGCATGCACGGCCTGGCTAGAGGTGCCAACTGCCGTGCCCCAGCGACTCCTGTTGGTGCGGTTCCTCCGACGGTGGCGACGACCGGGGACACTAGGGAGGTCCACCTGGTGTTCTTCAACATCGGGAACCGAAAAGGGATTTACCAGCTTGACGGTATTAACCGAAGCGTACCCAATACTGTCATCGGACAAATCATGCATCACCAGGCGGATCCGAGGAGGGACCCCCATCCCCGGGGGCATGAAATCGCCGAGAGTGCGGGATAGTGGCGGAACTGGCGGGGCGCGCTCTTCCTTCTTGCGCCGCCGCCGTTTTCTCTTCTCGGAAGAGGCAGGCTGGGACGACGATGCCGAAGCAGCACCCGCAGATTCTGGGGGTTCAGGCTGATTCAAGTGTGCACGGATGATTCCATGGGCGCGAATGACCGTCTTGCGGGCCATCCAGTTATTATACTTCTGGGATCCGCGGTCGGAGACCAGATTCCATTCGTCCTCGTTGCCACTATCGTCATCTGATCCCACGAACACACCTGCCACTTGTGCTGGAGCTGGGCCCAACCTGATTACATTGTTGTTAATCTGGTCTTGGAGCCAGTCCTTAAACACGTAGCACCGCTGGATGGTGTGCCCCAGGGCCCGATGGTAAGGGCAGTAGCGGGGGTTATCCGTGAGACGCGCCTCCTCTGGCCTCCAGCACTCAGGCAGTCGCACAATCCTCTGCTCCAGGGCGCTCCGGAAGTAACCAGGGACCTGATCCTCGTGGAATGAGTAAGTCAGGTATCGCGGGCCCCTGGGAGCGTGGTCTTGACGAGGGGCTGGAGGGGCCTGTCGAGGAGGTGGACCCTGATTATCTCGCCTGGGTTGTGGCGGTACATTACGCGGAGGGGTCGGCCGGTTCTGGGGCTGCCGCTGCTGGGCCGGGAACTGAGCCCGTGGAGGCGGATTCCTGTGAGGCTGTGGAGCTGGCCTCACCGGCAGTAGCTCCAACTGCCTGGGGGCCTCTATCTGGGCAACAGCAGCGGGCTCAGCCCTACCGACTCTCCTTGCAGGGATCATAGGAGGCGGCGGGCGTGCCTGACTGGCCTGTTGCAGGGCTTCCTCAAGACGTTGAGCTTTGTCTGAGAAGTCCCTAAACCCTCCGGGGTAATTCTGAGTGATCAAGGAAGGGACCAGCTTGGTATTGACGTTCCCGACGCACATTGTCAGCAACTTCTCCTGAGTCAATGGCATGTCAAGGGAATACGTGAGACCCTTCCATCGGGCGACGAAATCCGCGACTCGCTCATCAGGCCTTTGCTTGCACTTGAAGAGGTCTGCGATATTCGTCTTCCGGGTCGTGGAACTGAACTAGTAGAGGAACTGTCTACGAAGGTCCTCCCAGCTAGTTATCGACCCGACGGGGAGCTGGCTGTACCAGACAAATGCTGGCCCTTCCAGTGTCTGGACAAAGCAGCGAAGCTTAGCGGCCTCCTGCTGCGTCGGAGTTCCCAACATAGGCCCGCACCTCGAGTTGAAATGGGCCAAATGCTGTGGCAGATCTCCAGTCCCGTTGAAGGGGGCGAAAGTGGGATTCCCGAATCCCGGAGGTGCCGGCATGTCATCCACCCATGCTGGGTATGGCTTGCCGTCCGGTGGGATCGCCACTTGCCGAGTCTCCAAGGCTTCCAAGCGGGCGATGAGTGCCGCCATTGGATCGTCCGGACATGGGTTCCAGTCCTGGCGAGGATCTCTAACCACGAGCGCATTACATGGCTCTTCAATCGGGTCGTTGACCGGGTCGTCGAACTCGGCAGCTCGTGGGATGGCGGGCGGAGCGGCCCTTAGGGCAGCGGGAGGAATCTGAGCGGGGTCTCTCAGGTAGTCGCGCCGCCCGGGAGGGTGTGGTGAAACGTACCGCGCCCTCTTGCCATAGGCAACGGCCTCTCCCCTATCAGCAAACACGGCACAATCACGGTTTCCCGGGAGAGTCTCGTTGAGGAGTGATTGTTCCTGTCCCTGCTGTCCTGGCCTAGGATCACCGTAGTTAGGCCGCCGCTCTGCAGCGCGCTCGGCGAGGAGCTGGTCAACTAGCTTCTTCTGCTCGGCGAGCTGTTGACGTAGCGTGGCCTTCTCGGGATCCTCATCCGCCCTCTGCATGGAGGCAGATGGGTCGGCGGGCTTTATAGCCCCGTCGTGCTCTTTACCTTTGCTGACGTTCCGGCTCAACGTCAGTGCTTCAGTGGGTGTGGGGAGACCCAGGAGGTTCCTCTGGTGACGAGTAACTCTCACTGAAGGATCCAACGATGGCTTGTCTTCGGGGGGAGAGCCCCCGCCGAGAAGTTCCAAGTCGTTCCCCTCTACCGACAGGTCAGCCATATTGGCCGTTTCCGTCCCTGGGGATGTACCCTCAGGGCCACCCAGTGAATCGGGCTGTCGGCGAATCGCACTGAAGCGTAGGGCAGCGTACTGCCCCCATCCACGGATATACACGTGGGGGGTGGCTTCCTCGATAACCTTGCGGAGTACTTGAAAACACTCAACGCATCGTTGTTGGAGGGCCTCGTGGCGCCCAAATGACCCGGGGTGCCGAACCGCGGGGAGCGTGGCCAAGTCGATCTGACGGCACTGCTCACCAAGATCCTCCAGGTGCACTTGACTCCCGGGATATGGAATTTGTAGGCGGTGGAGATGGGAGTGAGTCACCCGGAGAGTTCGGCGGAAGCATTCGAACTCATCCGGGGTGAGTGATTCGGGTGCATCAAAGTCTGGTCCTGCGACTGGCCAGAACTTCTCAGGGAAGTGGCTCTCTGCAAGGACGGTCCAGAAGCTCCACGACTCAAACTCGGGACCCAAGTCCTGTTGGTCCTCTCCAACGACTGGGAATGGATGGGGAACCGGCAGTGGTGCCGAGGCGGGCCGCTGGGCTGGCGGGCTGGCCGGCGGTAAATATGGCGAGCAGGCTGATTGGCCTCCATATCCCCGGCCTCCCTCTGAGGGTAGCGGTACCCCGGCTACCACATCACGATAGGACGGGTCGGCGAGCGAACATCCTTCCTTAGCGTCGGTGCTCGCCAGGGGTACACTAGATCGTGGTTCGACCGTCGGTCCCCAGAAAAAGTCTCCGGCTTCTCCGATCGAGGCGGAAGGCGCTTCCGGAGGGGCCGATACCAACCGCAAGCTTGATCCTTGGGGGTCTACCAGGCCCTCGCTACTCCGGATATACCTTCGAAGAGAAGCAGGGATCATATCGATCTCGCTCTCGGGGAGCACGAGGCTGACGTGCCGCATTCCTACCCCTGCCCTTGACTGGGGGATTGGGGGGAGGGCTCTGTCGCCGAATCGTACTCCGCCTCTGTATCAGAGAAACGGACCGGCCGGATCTCTGTCCGAAATTCCCTAACATTCCTCCCTCGACGTCGACGCCTCGCCCTCCTGCCCCTGGGTGGTTCTTCGGGGCATGGTTGATCTCTGTCCTGGCGTCCTCCGGCCGCACCGGTGCTGGGGCCAAGAGGACTGGAAACCAAGGCGCGCGGAGCGCCGGGACAGATATCAAAGGGGACGTGGGGAGAGGTTCTTCCGGGCAGGCCTCCGGGCCGGGATCGAAAGGTGGGATCACCCATACCTCTTGGATCGGCCACACGGAGTAGACCCTGCAGGTGAATAGCGCTACCGCGAGATGGTCCGCGGTGGCTATCGCTTGTACCAGCAACCGGGAGAGTCAACCCAACCTACCTTTGGGGCGGTCGGGGCCTCGATCCAGGTCGGGCATAGAAGTGCCCCTGCTCAGCATGCACAGGGGTCTAGTGACTGGAGCCAGTAGTGGCTTGGGCCAACGCGGCTGCTGATGCTAGGGCCCCAAGGTGGGCATCCTCTTCCGCTCATGCCCGACGTTGTCGTCGATACAGACGAGTCGGGATCAGCGGTGCAGGCATGTGGACAGCCCGCTCTTCGACTTGAGAAGCCTGGCGGCGGTGTCGACGTGGCCTGGCGGGAGCCCTTATCGTGGATCCCTGGAGCGGACCTCGGACAGGGTAGTCCCGGACATCCTCCACCTCATCCGCATAGGGGAGGGAGTTGTCGGAGCGTTCCGTGGATAAACTCCCGAAGCGGTTGGATGTCGAGGTAGGCAGTGGTGCCTCCCTGCGCGGCCCTCGGGGGCGGCGTCGGTGGCGAGGTGCAGCTTCCTCGAGGTCTAGGCGAGCCATGTCCCTGGTGGGGATGACTCCCTCTTCCTCATATCTCCGCACCAGGTTGTTGATCACCCTTCTCTGGATGACCTCCGAGGGGGAGAGAGGGCGTGGTTGTCCCGTAGTTGCGGCTGCTGGGACGGCTGTGGAACGGGCGTGACCGCGCGGAGTAGCCGCGTCGGTGTTTCCCCTACCCCTGCGCCAGTGGGCGGGAGGCGATCGGGCACTGGATCGGACGACCTGATTCCTGAAAGCAGGGAGAAAAAACCCATTAATACTGACAGGAAAAGGAATCGACAACCAATTGTTAGTGCCACGACGCCTTCCGTGGGGGGAACCCAGGCCATCGACGTCGTGAGACGGAGTGCCCGATTTCCCTTCCCCAGCCCCAGGCGGGTAAAAACTGAATACTCGGCCGGGCAACATGATGGTTTTCCAACACCTCTGAAATCCATCGGTCTTCGCATTGAGGAGAAGAGATTCACGTCGGGTTCACCATTTTTCTGTTTCGGTGCGGATGTGCGTCGGGTTTTCGTCCCAACGCTGTTCCACCAGGGCGCGTTCGCGCGTGCGCTCGTCGACCCGAGGGGATGGACGCGCGGCTTGTGGCCCCGCAGTCCCTCTTTCCAAAGGCGGGCGGCATCCGCCCCCTGTTCAGGGACGTCTGCTCCTTGATCGAAACCGGGATGATGGGATGTCGGCTCCTCCTTCCGTGGACGTCTCCTCGGAACTCGTCGCCTAATCCGGGTCTCCCTCATAGATTTAAGAATGTTCGTGAATCTCGTTCCCGGTGCCATATCTCTATGGACACCGGTTAATTACGCCGCTTCCGCCCGGAAGCTCCAAGGAGTCTGGTCGGGGTAGCAACCTGCGGTGGGGAGACCAGATAGCTCTGGGTGTTGGGGGCGTGTCTTGACACTGCGGCTCGGCATGTCTGTATTCCGTCCCTAATAGGGCTTCTCGAAGGCGTGGTGGCCTGAGGCATCCCGCACTGGGTGCGGGGAACTGCGTTACCTGAGGTTTTCCTCAGCTTCCCATATTTAACACGGGGTATGCCGCGAGTTTAACGTCCAGCGGGGACGGCATCGGACTGATCAACACGAGGAGTGGATCAGATGACAGAACCCCTTGCGGGGAACCTCCGACGTTGGGGCCAGCACATGGGCGGCTTCCCGAGTGAAGTGGAGTGGAATGAAATGGCATGACCCCACCGGGATGTGGCGGCCCGGGTAAGGATCAGGATGGATGATGGAGTGAAGATCTTGGACCTCGTAGAGGCTTCCTACGTACCGCGTGTTGGCGCGGATCAAAGTCAGCGTAGTTCGGATGTACAGTTTAACGTCATGCTGGACGATGGCAAGCCGACTCACAAGGAGGTCGAGGCTGCCGGGCGGAGGATTGAACCGAACCACCTTGCACAGAGGGGGATGGGACGGACGGGTGGATCACAGTTTTACGTCATGCTGGACGTTGGATAGCCGACTCACGGGGAGGTCAAGGCTGTGTGGAGGGTTGAACCGAACCACCTCGCACAGAGGGGGATGGGACGGCCGGGTGGATCACAGTTTTACGTCATGATGGACGTTGGATAGCCGACTCACGAGGAGGTCGAGGCTGTGGGGAAGGTTGAACCGAACCACCTCGCACAGAGGGGGATGGGACGGCCGGGTGGATCATAGTTTTACGTCATGCTGGACGTTGGATAGCCGACTCACGAGGAGGTCGAGGCTGTGGGGAAGCACAATGGAGATACACACGTGCAGTCTCCCACAAGGGCGGATTCATAGGTGAATCGACGCAAATGTGAACCCGGGAGGGGTCCACTGATGGACGAACCGACGTGAATACGACCGGGACGACCAGGTGGTGGGCTTGAACCTCAGAGAGGCTTCCTACGTACCCTGTTCAGAAGACAGGGATCAAAGTCCACGTAGTTCGTTCTGCCAGGACTTACGCACTGAGGCAACCTGAGTGCGGCAAAGCTCAGTTGAGGGGGAACTTGGGCCGAAGGTGAGAGACCTCGATCCCTGTCACACCCTCTACTGGCTTCGGCAGTGGGGAAGCACAATGGAGATACACATGTGCAGTCCCCCACAAGAAACTAGGGGTTTGTAATACCCTACCCCCGTGGGCGAAGTCCACTCCAACCCCGACATCCCTGCAGAGACGAGTGAGTGGGGGCCACATCCAAACCGGGAGGGGGACCCTGCGTGCGAGGCACGGGATCGGATGAAGAGTTCGGTTTAACATCTTTCCAGACAAAGTACAGTTTAACGTCGTGTGTTGAGGACGAAGTGGACGGTTTAACGTCTTGCCGGACGAAGTACAGTTTAACGTCGTGTGTTGAGGACGAAGATGCTTGGTAGTTTAACATCTTGCAGCGCGGACGTGGTGCAGTTTAGCGTCATGCAGGACGAATTACAGTTTAATGTCATGTTGGACGAATTCTGAACAGTTTAACGTCTTGTATCTTGGACGAAGATGCGTGGCAGTTTAACGTCTTGCCGCGCGGACGTGGTGGTGCCGCTAATGGGTCCGTGTCACTTCGCGCGAGCCTGGAGGGCTGTGCGGAAAGACAACGCACGGTGCGGGCACCCGGGATGAGGATCATCGGGCGCCACACAGGCGGGTACCCTCAGGGGGTCAAAGAGGGCGACCCTGGCGGTTTGCGCGCAAAAGAGGAGCTTGGCGCGCAATACCGCGGGTCGGCGCGCAATTGAGCGGGCTGGCGCGCAATTGGGCCATCCCTTTGCGCGCGGGTGATCGAGATTGCGCGCACCGGGCTTCGGATAGCGCGCGGGGGCAACGGCTCATTCCTTAACGAATGGCCACTTAGGAAGGGGGGTGCGCGCAATCGGGCTGGATTGCGCGCACCCGGGGGGCAATTGCGCGCAAGAGGCTTCTTTTGCGCGCGAAAGCCTTCGGGTGAGGGATTTGTGCAAAGGAAAGGAGCCAGAGGGATTGCGCGCGAAGGCGAACCCAGAGGCTTGCTTGCACGAAATAAAGGGGTTACCTGAAGATCGGCATTGCGCGCGGAGGGGGTTGAATTGCGCGCACGATCGACCCTTCGAATTCTGGCAACCTTCAAAACGTCGGGGGTCGCCTTATATTTATAGGCCACCCCGGGCGCGGAATCCGGTTCGCGGGCGCGTAATTTCCTTCGCGGGCGCGGAATCGGGGCCTGGCGCGCAAGGGAATCGCGCGGGCCGCGGGCGTGCAAAATTGCGCGCCGGCCCGGCGCATTGCGCGCATCCCGGGAGGCTTGCACGCCATACTTCAACTTTGCGCGCGGGCCTCCAAAATTCCGCGCAAGGCCTCCGGGCCCTCTGAAACGTGCTTCTGACTCCGAATATAACTTTGCTTTCCGCATCCGGGACTTCGTTTGAGGAGCAACGGACTTTTCTGGCATCTACAGTGTCATGATAACGCGGTCAAATTTTGGCTCCGCTTCTGGGGAGCGCTTTGGTTTTTTGTGCGTGTTTTTGATAAATTTTTTGTAATTTTTGTGAATATTTGTTTGTTTTATCTTCTACCTTTGAATTTATTTTTGTGTTCTAATTTATTTATTTTTTAGGTTCTGTGTATGACGCATTCTACTCCAGGAGACCTACAAACTTTCGAACCCGAACCGGAGAGGATCCTACATCAACGAAACCGAGACACACAAGACCACACTTTGAAGGAGGAGACATCAAATCTTAAAATTCTTCTTGATCCTTCTTCTTCTTCTGAAACCCAAGTTAAAATTGAACATAACTTGTATAACATGGCTGAAAATAATAGAACACTAAAATAAATAACCTCACCTGATGTTGATATCCGACCCACTTACATTCAATTACAAGGCGAGGCACCCAATTTTGAACTAAAATCTGGTTTAATTCATTTATTACCAAGATTTCATGGACTGCCTGGAGAAGATCCACATAAGCATTTAAAAGAATTTCATACTGTGTGTTCAACATTAAAACCTGCTAATGTGGATGAAGAACAAGTAAAACTTAGGGAATTTCCATTTTCATTAGAAGACACGGCTAAAGATTGGTTGTATTATGTTAATTCACCTATTAGAGGTTGGGCGGACATGAAACGACTTTTTCTTGAAAAATAATTCCCAGCCTCTCGAACTGCAACAATAAGGAAAGAAATATGTGGGATAAGACAATCTCAAGAAGAAACCCTTCATGAATATTGGTAACTATTTAAAAGATTGTGTTCAAGTTGTCCACATCACCAAATAAGTGATCAACTTTTAATTCAGTATTTTTATGAAGGTTTAATCCCTATTGATCGAAACATGATTGATGCTGCTGCAGGTGGTGCACTAGTGGATAAAACCCCAATCGCTGCAAGGACCCTAATTGAGACCATGGCACAGAACACTCAACAATTCAGTTCAAGGTCCAGTGTACCCATTCGAGGTGTCCATGAGGTGCAAAGTACTGAATTCGAGAAGAAGGTAGACACAAAGTTTGAAGAGGTGAGTACCCGTTTACGACAACTTGCTCTTTCCCAAGGGAAATTCCAATCTCCTCCTCCCATACATTGTGGTATATGCTCTTCGGATACCCACTATTCTGACCAATGCTCCCAATTGAGAGAAACTTCTGAGAGTTGTGAGGCAATATTCCCAGGACGCCCCTATAACCAACCCATTAGGCAAGAACCTTACTATCCATCCAACCCTGGGTGGAAAGACAACCAAGCCTATAGGCAAGGGGGGTATTCAAACTAGCCTCATCAACCATGGAACCAACCAGGGAAAATTAGTCATCAACCACCACCACCCAGAAATTTTCAACCACCCCAAAGGCCTTTCCAACAACCCAATCCAAAAATCGAGCCTAGCCTAGAAGATATGATGAAGCAAATGGCTGCTAATAATATCCAATTTCAACAAACCACCCAAGCAGCCATACAAGACCTAAAGACCCAACTAGGCCAACTTGCCAACTCAGTGGGGGAAATCCAAAGTCATGGGTCGGGTAAACTACCATCTCAACCAGTAGTAAACCATAGGGATAAAGGAAATGTTAGTGTCATCACCCTTAGGAGTGGGACACAACTCAAAATCCAAATGACCCCTCCATTAGAGTCATCCCATCCAAAGGAAACCACCATCCCAACTGCTGAAAATGGTCCAAGAGAAGAAAACCCTTTTCTTGAGAGAAGCCCTTCCAAAGGAAAGACTGTGGCTATTGATGAGTCACCTATCCCAACCATTCCTCTTCCATTTCCTCAAAGGGCTGTCCAACCTAGGAAACAAAAAGAAAATGAACTTGATAAATAAATCTTGGAAACTTTCAAGAAAGTATAGGTTAACATTCCTTTGATTGATGTTGTGAAGCAAATTCCAAGATATTCCAAGTTTCTGAAGGAGATGTGTACACACCGAAGGAGGTTTCGTGGTGATGAGAAGGTGAGCCTAGGGAGGAATGTTTCAGCATTGATAGAGCCATCACTTCCCACCAAGTGCAATGATCCTGGGACATTCTCGATTCCGTGCACCATAGGGGAGTATTCATGTTCCAATGCTATGCTTGATTTGGGTGCTTCTATTAATGTGATGCCTCACTCTATTTACTCTTCAATGCAGGTCAGTGAACTGAAGCCCACTAGTATTGTCGTTCAGCTAGCAAATCGGAGTACAGCACACCCCTCTGGTGTGTTAGAGGATGTTCTTGTGAGGGTGCAAAATTTGATTTTTCCTGCTGATTTTTACATGCTTAAAATGGAAGATGATATGATGAATGGACATGCCCCAATTATATTGGGGAGACCTTTCTTGAAAACCGCCAAAACCATAATTAATGTCCATAATGGTACATTATCTATGGAGTTTGGTGGTAATACTATCCACTTCAATATCCTTGATGCCATGAAGAACCCCTCAGAAGAACACTCCTCTCTCTCTGTCAATTCAATTGATGTTCTCCCTTCCCCTGAAACAACTTATTTTCATTCCCCTGATCCCTTTTCTGAGTTTTATTCATTGATTGAAATTTTAGGTAATGAATCATGCATTGATTGTTGTAGCGGTCTAGATAAATGTCATGCATGTTTGTTAATTGATGATTTCTTGAACACAGAGGATCACATGACCATTGATGATACTGCTAAGCTTGTAAAAGCTCATTCCTCGTCTAAGGATGTTACCATTGAGCAGTTAGATGAGATTAGTGACTTCTCACTATCACACACACTTCCGTCAATCCAAAATCCCCCAGAATTGGAACTGAAACAACTGCCTCAAGATTTAAAATACTCATATCTTGAGAATGGAAACAAGTTTCCCGTCATCATTGCTAGTTCACTCCCTCATGAGCATGAATTGCGACTGCTTGATCTTTTGAGGGAGTATAAAAAAGATTTGGGATGGACATTTGCTGACATTCCTAGCATTATCCCATCAATTTGTACACATCATATTTTATTAAATGATGAGGCTAAACCAGTGAGGCAGTCACAACGTCGACTGAACCCAAACCTACTTGATGTTGTTAAAAAAGAAGTAACAAAATTGTTGGCTGCTGGAATCATTTACCCTATCTCTGACAGCCAATGGGTCAGTCCCATTCAAGTAGTTCCTAAAAAAATTGGCCTTACTATAGTTAAAAATGAAAACAATGAATTGGTTCCAACTCGTGTGCAGAATAGTTGGCGTGTCTGTATAGACTATCGCCGACTAAACCAACACACTAGGAAGGACCATTTCCCATTGCCATTCATTAACCAGATGCTAGAGAGGCTAGCAGGGAAGTCCCATTACTGTTTCCTTGATGGGTATTCTGGATACTTTCAGATCCATATTGCTCATGAGGATCAGGAAAAGACAACCTTTACTTGCCCCTTTGGTACATTTTCTTATAGAAGGATGCCATTTGGTCTGTGCAATGCTCCAGGTACTTTCCAACGATGTATGGTTAGTATTTTTTCGGATTACCTGAAGAATTGCATGGAGGTTTTTATGGATGATTTTACTGTTTATGGATCCTCTTTTGATGAATGTTTGAGTAGTCTTGATTCTGTCCTACGTCATTGTATTGAAAAGAATCTCGTATTAAATTATGAGAAATGCCATTTCATGGTGCGACAAGGCATAGTTTTGGGACATGTCATTTCTAGGGAAGGTATCCAAGTGGAAAAATCAAAAGTAGATATCATTTCCTCCCTAACATTCCCTAAAAATGTTCAGGATGTGCGGTCTTTCCTGGGTCATGCTAGATTTTATCGTCGTTTCATTCGTGACTTTAGTAAAATTGCACTCCCCCTCTCCCGATTAATCCAAAAAGAAAAAGAATTTTATTTTGATAAAAAAATGTGAGGAAGCCTTCAATAAGTTAAAATGGAGTCTCACGTCACCCCCGATAATCCAACCACCTCGGTGGGATTTACCATTTGAGCTCATGTGTGACGCCTCTAACTATGCAGTTGGGGCAGTCTTGTCACAAAGGGTCGATCGAGATCAACATGTCATTGCCTATGCCTCACGTACTTTGGACCCTGCCCAAGCAAACTACACTACCACTGAAAAAGAATTTCTTTCCATTGTGTTTGCCTTGGATAAATTTAGGTCATACCTTTTAGGGTCTAAAGTCATTGTGTTCTCAGACCATGAAGCCCTCTGGTATCTCCTAAAGAAATCGGAAGCCAAACCACGTCTCATTCGCTAGATGCTCCTCCTTCAGGAATTTGATCTAGAAATTAGGGATAAAAAAGGAGTAGAGAATGTGGTTGCTGACCGTATCAGTAGGATTCTCCCATCCTCGAACATTGACCCATCCCCCTGTATTCCCATAAATGAATTGTTTCCTGATGAGCAATTGTACAGAGTGCAAGATGTTATTCCTTGGTATGCTGAAATTGTAAATTATTTGGTAGCGTCTTGCATTCCTGATGATTTCACCAAAAACCAGGCCGACCATCTAAAACATGAGTCGTGTTGGTACATTTGGGATGACCCCTACCTCTGGCACACATGTAGTGATCAATTTATTAGGCGTTGTGTTCCCGATAATGAGTTTCAGTCTGTCCTTAGGTTCTGCCACACACTTGCTTGTGGGGGCCACTTTGGTCCCCAATGGACTTCTCGCAAGGTCTTAGATTCTGGTCTCTTTTGGCCCACATTGTTTCGGGATGCCCACGAATATTGTAAATCTTGTCCTCGCTGTCAAAGAATAGGGAATGTCTCTAAAAGAAATGAGATGCCCCAACAACCCTTACTCTTCCATGACATTTTTTATGTTTGGGGCATTGACTTTATGGGACCATTCCCCAATTCATTTGGGAACCTTTACATTCTTCTGGTAGTGGATTATGTTTCAAAGTGGGTATAGGCACGAGCCACAAGGACAGATGATTCCAAGACAGTTGCAGAATTTTTGAGAACCCAAATATTCTGTAGGTTTGGATTACCTAGGTTTATCATTAGTGATCAAGGTTCTCATTTCTGCAACCGCACAATGAAATCTCTTTTACGCAGGTATGGGTTTGGGCATCGAGTGTCTACTGCTTATCACCCACAAACAAATGGTCAAGCCGAAGTATCAAATAGAGAGGTAAAACAGATTCTTGAGAAAATGGTTCAGCCAAACAGAAAAGACCGAAGTCTTAGACTCGATGATTCATTATGGGCTTACCGTACTGCATTCAAAACTCCAATTGGCATGTCACCATATCGGCTAGTTTTTGGGAAGAGTTGTCACCTCCCTGTTGAGGTAGAGCACCGGGCCTACTGGGCTATTAAACAATGCAATTCTAATCTTTCTGGTGCAGGTATTCAAAGGAAGTTTTAGATTCAGGAGTTGGAGGAAATGAGAAGAGATTCATATGAGAACTCCCGAATTTATAAGGAGCGAACCAAGGCTGCCCACGACCATCTCATCCTTCATCGTCAATTCCACATCGGGTAGAAGGTCCTCCTTTACAATGCAAGGCTGAAGTTGCACCCTGGTAAGCTTCGTTCCCATTGGTTTGGACCTTACATTGTTACTAATGTCTCTCCATTTGGTGTTGTCCAGGTTCAAAATGAAGACACCAAGCAAACCTTCACTATCAATGGGCAGCGGCTGAAGCACTTCCATGAAGCCATTCCGGAGTCCCCAATGGAGGAACTCCATGTTCAAGAAGCGATCTATGAATAACACTCACCAAGTTTTATCCTTCCTTCCCACAGTCTCTTTTATTAGAGTGAGGACACTGCATTCTCTAGGTGTGGGTGGGTGGATACATTCCTGGGATAGTTAGGAATTTTCATTGTTTTCTCCTTTTGTTTTATCTTTTTGGCCTTCTTTATGGTATTTTCATTTTTCCCCATCAACAATTTCGAAGTTCCATGATTTGGCGACCATAATGTGGGGAAAGTAAAAATACCATAACTAAGGCTAAAGAGAGTATTTGTATGAATTTAACATCAGGGAGTGATTTTTAGTGAATTGATTTTCTGTCAATGATATAAATGGTCGTATCTATGTGAAACCTTTGAGATGATTGATGCCCATTGTGTGAGTAGTTTTTGGGGAAAACTGTGTCGCTAATATCTCCACAATTTTTTGCACCAAACCACAAAGTGTGATTATTTCTTACTTAATATAAGGTAAATATATGTTGGGTTAATATTTTTCAGCTTTAAATGATATTTCCATACGTTCGTTCCTTATCCGATCTGTTTCATTACTGTACCAGATTGACCTATGCGTGTGTACCTAATGTCCAACTGTTGTACGCCCTCAAAAAAAATTGTTGTGTCTTGGGCAGGTCAAAAACCACTCCTCCTCAACCTTTTATCTTGTTATAACTATTGCAATTAGTGTCGTGAGGAGATCAAACAAGAGTTGAGAGATGATTGTGAGATTTGTTCCAATTGCAACTTCAAAAATAATAATAATAATAAATGAGGGGAGTGATGAAATGTGAAAAATATGGGGATATCTAGGTCGGGAGCTTATGGTTTGACTTCTAGGAATGCTTAAATGAGTGGGTCTTGAAATATGATTGCAAAGGATGTAGGACAGGTTCGGTGAAAAAATCATTTAAGCTGAAAAATGTTAAAATAACATATATTTATTGGATAGCAAGTGGAAAGAATAGCATGGAATGGTTTTCACACACACACATGGAGAGTTAGTGTCATACTTTACTTCTGAATTCCTTTCTCAATTGGGTATCATGAACCTTTTTGAATTTCGCTATGATATGATTTATGAGACATCTTTTTCTATTTTCACTAGGAAGAACTCCTTGGTGTGATTCATGCATTGATCAATTTACTTTAAATAAAATTCCCTCAAATGCTAAATCTTTAGGATGTTGTAAATATATATATATATATGCATCATTGTATTTGGATATGTGACCTTGCCCAGGAGTGCAAATGTTTAGGTGTGGGGGTGTGATCGTACCACGATTCACTGTTTCATTTTCACCCTTACACCGTTGTGCTAAACATATTTTGTATTAAAATTTATAAAAATATTATCAAATTGTGCTTCATGTTTGATTCAATAATTTTTTTTTATCACTGTTAAATAGGTCAATGATACTTGTTTTGAAAATTACAATGTAGGTGGAGGTGATTTGGAGGGCCCTTGATGAAGTGGAAGAAAAATGGGCCAAAATTACATGGATCCATGGACATCTGTCCACTGTTTTGAATAGTACGTGAAATCTGTGCATCCAAATGGGCTGAAATTTTGTGGGTCTGTCCAAAATTTAATAGGATACATTTCTTATTAAGGAACTCAATCCTGATTCGTCCTCTATGGGGCGCATCCAAACTAATCTGTCCAAGACACCGAATTTGGACCAAGTCAAATGCGGTGTTCTGTATTTTATCAATATCTTGAGTTTGAGTTGTCCAAATGCTTCCAAACTTTCGTTGGAGATATTCAAGAGGTAGGGATACAACTTTTCTATTTTCTCCAAAGCGAGATAAGACTATCTGAAGGCCGAAACGCATGGTTCAAGTGGATTGATGAAATCTGTGTGCCTAAAACCACCTTCCAATTTTCCTATAAAAGGGCACCAAGGGAACCTCATTTGCAAGTTCAGCCAAGGAGTGAAGTGCTGCCAATTTGGAGTCCTAGAGGAGTCTCCTAATCACCTTGGAGGTTCTGGAGGCCCCTATCCTCTTAGGGGAATCAAGGATGAAGAAGGAGTTCCACCTGAGCTTCATCCTCCTCCTGACGTCGAGCTAAAAGTTGGGTGTTCGTTGTGAGGGATCTACACACATGTCAAGGGAGTTCCGATGCATACATTAGCTACTGGTTTGGATTAATTTGGGTGTTTAAACATTTCATTCCATGTATCTTATTTTATTTCAGATTTTAATGCTTGATTTGATGCATGTGAGTGTTATGCTCTTAATTTCTAACGGATCGGTGTGAGGTTTTGAGTGCGTGACTTGTGTTGTTCCGATTGGACATCACAAGAATACTTTTCATACCCACCTTATTGAGATTTCAATATGATTTGGAAGCTCTTATTCCATGCATAAGTACTGTACCTTGACAATACGATTGTTACGTCAAGGTTGTTGTACCCCTCTCTCTTGGATTTTAATGATCACAATCACTCTCATCATGTTCTAACTTGTTTTCAAGTATTTTTTATGATAGAAAAAAGTTGCCAAAGGGTTGGCCCAAGAAGACTGGAAAAGGACTCTCTGAGTCCACCGGCCAACCGGTGTCTGAATCACCAGCCAGCCGGTGGAACCAGACAGAGAGCTTGCTCTCTGTCTGGACCACCGGCCAGCCGGTGTCCCAGCACCGGCCCGCCGGTGGAACCCAGACAGAAAGCTCTACCTTCTGTCTGGAGCACCGGCCAGCCGGTGGCCAAGCATCGGTCAGCCGGTAAGCCCAGTCAAACTAGCCGTTGGGCTTTGACCAGACTTGCCCACTTGACCCCCAACAGCTCCGAAAGCCCTCCAACGGCCATATTGAAGTATTTGGGGATATTTCTCCTATAAATAGACGAGGATGGATTCCGGGAACATACCCGATACATTGGAATGATATTTTGATCCCTTGAGGCTCTAACGACAAATCTCTAAAGGCTACTTGTGATCCATTTCCATCCTTGAAGCTTGGGCTGCCTCTACATCAACTACTCTCACACTCTTGGCGCTCAAGGCTTCCTCTAGTTTGTTATAATTTATTTATTTCAATTGTTTAGTTCTTCATTGGGTTTGTATTAAAACAAACCATCCTTTTCTTCCTCACTTTCATTTTGGGTTTCTTGCTACAACCATAATAAAAAAGCAAGTTGTACGAAGGTGATCTAGCCTACCTTAAAACGGCTAGTGGGTTTCTTGCTACAACCATTAAAAAGAAAGCTGAAGTATAAATCTCTCAACGGTTGAGTTGGGAGCGGAGACGTAGGCTTTGGTTTAAGCCGAACTCCATTATCAAATTGTGTCTTGCCCCTTTTTATTTCCGCTGCATTTATAAATTGTTTTTAAGTTGTTAATTATTTTACAAAGGCAATTCACCCCCCCCCCTCTTGCCATCACTCTCCGACCTAACATTTGGTATCAGAGGAAAGTTTGTGTAATACCTTAACCGGTTACAAACTTAAAATCCATAGTGATGGCTTCTTCCTCACAAGCACCCGAAGGGTATTCCATGACTCGGGCTCCATTATTTGACGGAACCGACTACACTTATTGGAAAACTCGCATGATTACATTTCTTAGAAGTATTGGCTATCCTATATATAGAATTGTTATGCAAGGCTACACTCTCTCTAGCAAAGATGAGTCTAAATGGACCCCCGAAGACATTGCCAATTTTGAGCTTGATGGCAAAGCCATGAATGCTCTTCATTGTGGGTTAGACCATAATGAATTTAATCGTATTTCTACTTGCACCACTTCTCATGAAATTTGGAAGCTTTTGGAAGTGACCCATGAGGGCACTAACAAAGTCAAAGACACTAGATTAGATATGTATCGTCAAGACTTTGAAAGTTTCACCATGCACCCACACGAATCTATTACGGAAATGTTTACTCGCTTTACTGATGTGTGTAATGGGAGAAAGTCTCTTGGAGATGATGTTTCTGCAGAGACGATGGTCAAGAAGATTCTTTGGGTCCTACCAAGCTCATGGGCTCCAAAGGTGACGACAATCCAAGAAGCGAAAGATGTCAAGAAAATACCGGTTGAAGAACTCATTGGATCACTTATGACCTATGAGATTATCATGAAGAGGCAAGCCGATAAAGAAGGTAAAATCTTCAAGGAGAAAAAGAACATAGCATTCAAAGCAAAGCAAGAAAGATCCTCCGATGATAGCGAATCCGAGATTGCTCAACTTGCAAGAAAAATGAGCAAGTTCATGAAGAAAAAGAAGAATTTTCAAAGGGCACGAAAGGAAGATCCAAAAGCAGAAAAAGAAGTTACATTCTTTGAAT
This sequence comes from Viscum album, assembly GCA_963277665.1. NCBI lineage: Eukaryota > Viridiplantae > Streptophyta > Magnoliopsida > Santalales > Viscaceae > Viscum > Viscum album. The sequence continues at coordinate 2,132,236,913 of OY728119.1, forward strand.
GTGGAAAGAAAGGACACATCAAACCAGAGTGCTCCATTTTCAAGAAAAGGTTAAAGGAAAAGAAAAACAAGAAGGCTTTCAAAGCGTCAACATGGAGTGCAAGCGATGACTCCATGTCTTCAAGCGACTCAAGCGATGAAGGTGGAAAATGCCTAATGGAATTTGATGAGGTATCTTCTTCCGACTCCTCTTCCTCATCTTCTTCTTTTAATAATGACATGTCTTATGAAGATCTCCAAAATGCGAGAGATCAATTAGAGGAAGGTTTTCACGAACTTACCTCTAAATTTTTGGCCTTAAAAAAGAAACACAAAATTCTAATTTCTGAAAAAGATCAACTTCTCAAAAAGAATGAGGAACTTGCCCTTAAGGTCCAAGATATTCCAAATGTTGATTCTTTGAATTCAACTATTAAAGATTTAAGGGAGTCTCTTGCCAAGTTCACCCAAGGTGAACAAAATTTGACCAAATTACTAGGTTCTCAGCATTCGGCTAGAACAACACATGGACTTGGCTTTAACAAACAAGCCACTTCTTCTAGAGCACCCACTACTTTTGTAAGGGGGAGCTCTCAATATAAATTTTGTAATTATTGTAAAAAGACCGGGCACATGATTTATGAATGTGATTGTAAAAATGCAAGGTATGGAAGCCCCAAAACCATTACCTACTCGGATGAGTATTTTAGATGGCAACCCTCTAGAAAAATATGGGTTCAAAAGTCTCTTTTAGCTAATCTCTCCGGACCCAAACTTATATGGGTACCAAAATCTATTCTCTCTTGATTTTGTAGGATAAACACCAAAGAAGTAGGACTTCGAAAGGCCCGTGGTATCTCGACAGCGGATGCTCGAGGCACATGTGTGGCGATCCCTCAGAGTTCAACTCCCTTGAAGAATTCAATGGAGGATACGTCACCTTCGGTGACAATTCAAAAAGCAAGATTGTCGGAATATGTACCATTGGTTTTGGTAGCAACTCCTTAATTAAAGATGTTTTATTTGTTAAAGGTTTAAAACATAATTTAATTAGAATTAGTCAACTTTGTGATAGTGGTTTTTCGGTGAATTTTCAAAATGATTTATGCAATGTGTTTGATTTTCAAAACAAATTGATATTTTCTGCTTCCCGTTTTCAAAATGTTTACATTATTGATTTAAAGTCTTTAGCTAGCCAAAATGTTAAATGTTTAAGTGCTCTTGACAATGAGTCTTGGCTTTGGCATAGAAGTTTGGGGCATTATAGCTCTCATTCACTTCTAAAGCTTAATAAGAACAAGCTCATCCGTGACCTTCCTAAACTTAAGTTTAAGAAAGATTTGATTTGTGAGCCATGCCAACTTGGCAAGCAAAACAAATCTTCTTTCAAATCTAAGAAGGAAGTGTCCACTTCAAAATCTCTTGAGCTCCTTCATCTTGATCTTTTTGGTCCTACCCCTGTAGAAAGTCTAGGTGGAAAATCCTATACCTTTGTCCTAGTAGATGACTTTTCTCATTTCACTTGGGTTTTCTTTTTAGCTCATAAGAATGATGCTTGTAGAACCTTTTTGAAATTCTCTAGGAAAGTAGAAAACGAAAAAGGATATAAAATTATATCGCTCCGTAGTGACCATGGAGGTGAATTCGAGAACAAAGAATTTGATGAATTGTGTTCCTCTCAAGGATACAATCACACCTTCTCTGCCCCTAGGACTCCACAACAAAATGGAGTGGTTGAAAGGAGAAACTGAACTCTCCAAGAAATTGCTCGAACCCTCCTTAGTGAATTCAACCTCCCTCAATTTTTATGGGCCGAGGCGGTAAACACTGCTTGTTATACTATCAATAGAGTTCTTGTAAGACCCCTTCTTAAGAAAACCCCCTATGAACTTTGGAAAGGCAAATTTCCCAAAGTTGGTTATTTTAAAGTGTTTGGTTGTAAATGCTTTATCCTTAACACAAAAGATAACCTAGGGAAATTTGATGCCGAATCCGATGAAGGTATTTTTCTTGGGTACTCCAACTCAAGCAAAGCCTATCGTGTCTTCAAAAAATGTTCAAAAACCATCGAAGAATCATCTCATGTCAAGTTTGATGAAAATCTTCCAAAACCCCATCCGGTCATTGAAGATGTTGAAGATAAGCTTGATAAACTTGAATTAAATGATTACTCTTCTCCTCTCAAGGAGGATGATGATCATGAACCTTCTTCACCTTCTTCGCCTTCCACCTTGCCTAAGGTTTGGAAACCTTCTAGAGACCATCCTTTAGAAAATGTTATAGGTGATCTTCAAGCCGGTACTCGAACTAGAAGATCAATCCTCAACGAGGTTGAACATCAAGCCTTCATTTCTCACCTAGAGCCTCAAACCAATTATGATGCCATTAATGATGAGAATTGGATTCTTGTAATGCAAGATGAACTAAATCAATTCTCTAGAAATGATGTTTGGACTCTTGTTGAAAGACCCAATGATCATCCAATTATTGGCACTAAATGGGTTTTTAGGAACAAACTTGGTGATCAAGGAAATATAACCCGGAACAAGGCTCGCCTAGTAGATAAGGGCTATAATCAAGAAGAAGGAATTGATTATGGTGAAACCTTTGCACCCGTTACTAGATTGGAATCCATTAGGATCTTGTTGGCATTCACCGCTCACTTAAATTTCAAACTTTTTCAAATGGATGTTAAAAGTGCTTTTTTAAATGGTTTTATTTCAGAAAAAATCTTTGTTGAACAACCCCCCAGTTTTGAAGATCCAAAATTTCCTAATCATGTTTTTAAGTTAACCAAGGCTCTATATGGCTTAAAACAAGCCCCTCGGGCTTGGTATGAGCGGTTAACAAAATTCCTTTTAGAAAATGATTTTAAAATGGGTCAAGCTGATTGTACCCTCTTTTTAAAACACACTTCAAAAGATCTTTTAATCGTCCAAATCTACGTCGATGACGTTATCTTTGGTTCTACCAAAGAATCTCTTTGTACTGATTTTTCAGATTTAATGAGAAAAGAATTTGAAATGAGCTTTATGGGGGAATTGAAATTTTTTCTCGGTTTTCAAATCTTTCAAAATTCAAAAGGTATTTTTCTAAGCCAAAGCAAATACACAAACGAGCTCTTAAGTCGTTTTGGTATGGATCAAGTAAAGGAAATTAGTACCCCCATGAGTACTTCCTGTAAACTTACGTTAGATGAAGCCGGGAAACCGGTGGATAACAAGCTTTATAGGAGTATGATCGGGAGTCTACTTTACCTAACTGCGACCCGTCCTGACATCATGTTCAGTGTTTTCCTTTGTGCTCGTTTTCAAGCCAATCCCAAAGAATCTCATTTTAAATCGGTCAAAAGAATTTTTAAGTATTTAAAAGGATCCAAAAACATTGGTTTGTTTTATCCCTCTAATACTTCTTTCGAACTTTCTTTATATTCGGATGCTGATTTTGGCGGATGTCAATTAGATCGTAAGAGTACTAGTGGAACCTGTCATCTGCTAGGCAAGTCCCTTGTTTCATGGAGTAGCAAAAAGAAAAACTATGTTGCTCTTTCTACTGCCGAGGCCGAGTACGTAGCAGCTGGTAATTGTTGTGCCCAAATTATTTGGATGCAGCACACTCTCTTGGATTATGGCCTTTCCTACGATCATGTCCCTATACGGTGTGACAACACTAGTGCCATTAGTATTTCTAAGAATCCAATACAACATTCTAGGACAAAGCATATAGATTTAAGGCATCATTTCCTTCGTGACCATTTTCAAAAAGTGGATATCACTTTGGACTTCATTTCTACTGATTTCCAATTAGCTGATATTTTTACCAAACCACTCCCGGTTGAACGTTTTGATTTTATTAAGGGGGAGTTATGAATGATTCGTCAATGAGCACTATTAAATATTTGACTCTTTTTGACTTGTCTTTGTATTTGTATTTTGAACTTTCTATGTAACGTTTCATCTTTTATAAAATTCAAGTTGTCTTATCTATCAATCCTTTTTGTCATTGCTTACTTCCTTATTATTGTTTTTCTAATTTTCTTTCATACTTTTCCTCCTATTTTGATAATCCCAAAGGGGGAGAAAAACTCTCTATTACATGCTCTATTACATCGTTAATTATTTCATTTAATTAAGTGCTCTTTTTAAAAGTTAAATTTTAAGTTATTACTTTCATCAAAATCTGTTTTTAAATGGTTAAGTTATTGATTTCAGTTGTTCCTTTTAAATGACCTATGGTTACAATTTCAAAATGAACCATTCTCTTTATTTCAATACTTTCAAGATTAATATCATTTTCAATACATGATACATCTATGAAATTCTTGTATTAAAATGATCTCTAAAATTTTCCATGTCCAAGTTTCTTATTTCTTTTTTTCTTGGCATATCCTTTTTAAAAGCTTTCTCATTTGTGATTGTGATCATCAAAATAGGGGGAGATTGTTGTACCCCTCTCTCTTGGATTTTAATGATCACAATCACTCTCATCGTGTTCTAACTTGTTTTCAAGTATTTTTTATGATAGGAAAAAGGTTGCCAAAGAGTTGGCCCAAGAAGACTGGAAAAGGACTCTCTGAGTCCACCGGCCAACCGGTGGAACCAGACAGAGAGCTTGCTCTCTGTCTGGACCACCGGCCAGCCGGTGGAACCCAGACAGAACGCTCTGCCTTCTGTCTGGAGCACCGGCCAGCCGGTGGCCAAGCACCGGTCAACCGGTAAGCCCAGTCAAACTAGTCGTTGGGCTTTGACCAGACTTGCCCACTTGACCCCCAATGGCTCTGAAACCCTCCAACGGCCATATTGAAGTATTTGGGGATATTTCTCCTATAAATAGACGAGGATGGATGCCGGGAACATACCCGATACATTGGAATGATATTTTGATCCCTTGAGGCTCTAACGACAAATCTCTAAAGGCTACTTGTGATCCATTTCCATCCTTGAAGCTTGGGCTACCTCTACATCAACTACTCTCACACTCTTGGCGCTCAAGGCTTCCTCTAGTTTGTTATAATTTATTTATTTCAATTGTTTAGTTCTTCATTGGGTTTGTATTAAAACAAACCATCCTTTTCTTCCTCACTTTCATTTTGGGTTTCTTGCTACAACCATAATAAAAAAGCAAGTTGTACGAAGGTGATCTAGCCTACCTTAAAACGGCTAGTGGGTTTCTTTCTACAACCATTAAAAAGCAAGCTGAAGTATAAATCTCTCAACGGTTGAGTTGGGAGCGGAGACGTAGGCTTTGGTTTAAGCCGAACTCCGTTATCAAATTGTGTCTTGCCCCTTTTTATTTCCGCTGCATTTATAAATTGTTTTTAATTTGTTAATTATTTTACAAAGGCAATTCACCCCCCCTCTTGCCATCACTCTCCGACCCAACAAAGGTTTGGTCCTTAAAGCATTGAAATAAAAGATTAGGAATTAATCGGGATTCCAATTAACTCCAACCAAAGAATTACTCTAAAACCAAGATGAATCTCTATGAACAATGAACTTGATATGTGTGTAATGAAATCACATCGACCCTTTTATCTCATATTTCTCAAAATCCACTTGGTCACTCATCTTTTAAGCTATTTCAACTAAGTCGTTGTTTTAAACTTCTTTCAAAACCACCCCCTCTCTTAGTCATTTTTATTAAAAATACACACTCTAAACCTACCAACGCACCTTGAGAGACGACCTAGGGTTTTCCCTACACTATAAATCAACCTTAAAAATATAATCAATTTGACGTGTCACGACAACACGGTCAAGCCCCATCAACAGCCTGTTGAAGCTCATCCAGCTGAAGAGCCTCAATATCTATGGCATGGTGGGGTTCCTCCACCGCAGTCACGATGGTAGTTAACCCCTTGGTTTGAGATCCTTCTAGTGAATGATGAATATATCTGATCTCCCATCATGTGACCTCAATCTCTTTATGAAGGCACGATATATTGATGAACTTATCATTAATTTGTTTCCTGCACTCTTTCAACTTCTTGGAATGGTTGGACTCTTCTTGGGATAATGCAGCTCAAAGGTCATCGATGTTGATGAGAAGCTTTAATTTGAAAAGGTGTTATTTTATCTTGTGTTCTCACTCATGTCGGTGAATAATTTCTCTCACAGAAGTATAAATCATGAGGTAATAAAATCTAACATATCCCAGCATGATGAACACGAACAGAAGTTCACGGAGTCGTGAAGGTAGGTCTTCAAAAGACGTCACAGAGATTATCTTCTAGATATCCCACCAGGAAGTACGATGTGTGATACAAAGGAAATTTTTTACCTCCAAATCTTACTTAGATCCACTTTCATAGGGAGAAATGTATTCTGGGATCAATTCACTTAATGAGGCACCCTAACCCACTCCCTTTGGGATGGTAACATCTTCATTTTTTGATATAGGCTGAATTGACACGAAAGTTCCTCCCTCACACTTGGTTGAAGAAGTTGACAACATTAGAAAATGGATAATTTTTCTTATTATCCTTAAAAATATAGTAAATGTAAAAATAAGGGGATTATTAAAGCAGTTGTTGAAAATTACCCAGTGAAGGGTCAGTGGCTTGGGTGGATTACTCCCTAACATTCACAACCTCAGCAGTTTGAGCTGGAACTTATTGACTAGGGTCACTCTTTTAGTTCTTCCTGAATATCTACAAGGTAGGTTCTTGGAGACTACTCATTTCAGGATCCCCTTGAGCTAGTGCTCCCTCAACAGTGAGAGTGGGATGGACTTCAACACCTTAATGGAACACCACTACTGCAACGTTCTCTACAGATAAAGCTGCACAATTCAAGAATCCATTTTTAAAACATCAGGCATAGAACTTGGTTTCATGGAAATAAATAATCATGTATATTCAATTCCCTTTTAAATTTTTAAAAATATTCTAAACAGGTTGGAAGATTAATATGTTATAGCATGTATTCAAATGTCATATCGTGATTTCTCATGGAAATAATTGATTCCCCAAGTCATGTGGTAGTCTCACCCATGGGTATTCAAAAACATTGGACTTAGGACCCTGCACAACACCTTCCTCCAATGGCCTGAGACCTCTATAATCTTCTTTAGGGATAGACACATGCTCAGTACTAGTCACCGCAGGGTCCTTTGGTGTATGAGATAAATCTAAAATATCATAAGGAATAAAAGTCCTCAGTCAATTTACGCCACCTTATAATATAAAATTGACATTACCAAAATCATCCTTCATCTCTATAATAGAAGGATCAACAATAGGAGTAGAAGATATGGTCTCAACCCTTGAAACTTCTCCCGCCAAAGGACCCGAATCACTAGCAGAAGCCCGTGTCTTTTCTAGATCATCCTCTTTAGTTCACTAATTCTTGTCTTAAATCCCCTTAAGAGAGGAGATAGAAGGAGATTATGAAACCACATACATGATTTAATATTTTCTCTAAATCATAAATAAATGATTCCATAAGAACTTACCATCATTGGTAAGGTGTTTATCTAAGGACTTCATTCTTTGTCATTCCTTCTTTTTTGATGGAAGGAGGCTAGCACCCACCTCCTCAAATATAGGTATCAAAGAAGTTTGTATAGATTTACCTGCCATCTCATTATAAATTATGTTTTGGCCCATGGATAGCTTTCCTCGATCAGGATATGATTCACCAGTTCTTATTGGAGTGCCAATTGAGCTATACTCTGACGATGGAATCTTTTCTAATTTCCCCTTTTCCTGCTGAAAATAAGAATAACCCTTACCTTAGAAACAACACTTTGATCAAAATAAATGAAATAAAGAACAAAATATGATGAAAGAGAGGGAGAACCTACATCCCTAGGACTAACATAGTCATCCAATTCCTTATAAAACAGGTGGTCAACCCCTTCAGCGGACCCTGTTTCAGCATATCCTCCACCCGTCTTATCTCAAGTATCCGATTGTGAGTTGTGTAAATGAGAATCTCTAGTTCCCAGATATAAATTCAAACCTTAGTGGGATTGTCCTCAAGTAAAATATTGACTGGGCTCGAGAATCTCCAATTTTTGGAATCCATAGCCTAACACGAAGGAGAGGCCACACGTTCTCAACATCAGAAGGCATGCTCTGCCAAAATTGAACTACCTCTGGTCACACATATTTTGTGGTAGTTCTGACATGATGTTAATCCTACTTGAAATCTGTTGGTTTTATAGACTTCCCAAATCTCTCCATCATAGATTAAGGATGGAAAAATGGAATTCAGGTCTCCTCTTGATGATTAAAGCGAGACCACCTAAGTTAAACCTCTGTTATCACAACCCTTTTGATCTTGAAAGGTGGACTATACTATGCACAAGGTTGTTTGGTAAAACATGGGACCTCATAACATGCACCATATGAAGGATATGAAGAACCCTATGGAGGAGATGAATCCCCTTCTATAGGGGGAGGAGCCTTTCTAGCTCACTTTCCATGCCTGGTAGTTATTACATCCCTGACTTGGAGAACCCTTGTTGTCAACACTCCATGAGGATATGATGAAATACAAGCCTTAGTATATGAGGATTTCAACCCAATAGACACACTTACAGGAGGTAGGTTAATCAACAATCGATACATATCCATAACTATGATCATCCATAGTTGTTGGCCCACCATTGGGTTCCTCTTTGAGTGAACATGCATTGGAGGAGATACAATTATTTTTTATAAGCACTTGATCTGGCGTGAAACTATTTATGGTGCATATGACTCACATATAACCTCACCATTAATTTTAGTTGCTAGAACGCCATCTCTAAAGGAAATCATGTATGACATCTATTCATCACTATCTTTACCATCATTCGTGAATGTACTGGGTGGAATATCCCCATATAGAAATAAATTAAACTCTTTGAATAGATTCAACCTCTTCAAGGTATCACCAAGATTTCAGTACAAGGGCTGAATACCAAAAATGACTTGAACAAATGGTCAAAACCAGCCCCCCAGGAACCTCAAATCCACTTAACATGACGTATTATCTAAAATGGGACATGACCCATTCCCATAGTACCTATAATGGTCATGTAATTATGAAAGGGGCTTTCCTTATGTGAATATGTAACAAGACTCGGTGAATCTTTTCTAGGATAGGGGTTTCTAAACATATGTGCTTCCTCTCTGCTAACTTGGCCACAAAAACAAATTTCCCCAAAATTTTAACACTATTAGATTCATGGATAAAATACATATAGACACCTAGTCGCATGGATATGAAGCTTGCAAGATGTTTCTTTGTAGGTATATCAGACTTGGGTTTGTATCCCCATCAGTCATACTCCCCCTTTTCCAAGGTTGGCCAAAATTTTCTAAGAATTCCCTACTTATCCATATTAGGACACCCTATAGGACGTTTTCAAGTGGGTTCATTCCCCTCAGGCTCCATTAAATAATTCATACATGCTTTAGGATAGATATAATCCCTCATAAGGGGGTCTTCATTTTTAATGTCCTGAGCTATATTCGATATCTCATGATCCAAAAATGGCATCCTATCACTGTTTACCCACATCACTTTTTGTGTAATGAATTCATCATATATATCTCCAAGGATTAGATCCCCATAGATCTTGTAGACATCCCATAGGCTAATGTTGACTTCACCATGAATTAAGTGGAAAGATTTTGTTTTTGGGCTCCATCGGCTTACTGATTCAGGAATGAAGTTAGGATTCTTATATACATGTTTAGGCCACCCTGAAAGCTTCATAGATTCCCACCTCTTTCAGAATGGTTTCAAAGTTTTCATAGGTCTAAACTAACCAATACACCCAAATCCACTCACATCTGACACCCTCTCCCAAATGGATTTCCCAGTATTCCCTCCAACCCTTTCAATAATTTGTCTGGGAATTGTGGTAGATGGATGAGTAATAGCGTGACTTAATTCATGCATGTGTGGATTAAAATCTAGAGTGAAATAGCTATGTTGCATGACACATACCATGGATGAGGTTCCTACATTAATGCATGCACCCATGATTGCGATTTTGACATTAGTGAAGTTACTGTATTATTAAAACCAGGAAATAGGTGAATAATTTTTCAACTTTGTCATGAAGAAATACTTCAAGTATCTTTGTCTATAGAGAAGAAGATAGTTACTCTTAGGATACTCATAGTGATACTTCTTCAGATGCCTCACCAAGTCTAGAAAAGTAGTACCACATGAATCAAAGTAGTCTAGCCCGATGGTTTTTACTATCTCCTTGATGCAATTTCCTGCTTGTTCATAAAAATATTTAGTCTTCAGAGTAGTCATTGAACCTTCAAGGAAGCCCCAAGATTTTTAGTAAAAGCAAGTTTTGGTTTTGAAATTTTTTCAAAAACTTTAAAATTTGGAAAAGGAATAAGCCCATGTGGGGTACTAATGTAAGTGACCTTGCACAAGTCCCCTACACAAGTAACCTCATGTGAGACTCTCACTCGAACATATGAGTCATGCAAGTAGGTGTGTACCTGGTTTGCATGAAAGAGTCTTTTAATAATAAATCTTAACCAAAAGGCATATGCGGAGTACTAGGGTGATGAGACCAGTGGTACAAAAAGTGTGAGGATCATCCACTAAGCCCAATGGATCTATTTATAGCCATGGTATACCCTATGTATAGCCTGCGTGTGCACCCCACTTACACGAATGGCCTCTGTAGATAATCTGTGTAGATGACCTACACAACCCCGTGGCCTTTTCTTCCATTTACCTCAGGATAATACCCTCTTCTTTTAATCGAATCCAATCCTAAGGGGGTGGGGGGGGTTTGACATCCTTTTTTGTCATATGGATGAAAAGGTATTAAATAAAAAAAATACCTTAATGAGAAGAAAATAAGGGAAGCGAAGAATGCTAAAGGTTACATCCTTCAAAAAATCACTTTCGCACAGGTCCCCCCAGCATCGATGTGTAGGGTTGAACTACGAATCTAGTGGAACTACATAGGTCTGGGTTTCTAGGTCACCCTGCGGCACCGTGCAAGGCATGCCTACATGTTATCCTACGCAAAAGACCTACATGTGCTAACTCCTTAACCCAGGGTCCCACATTTTACTATAAATAGGACCTTGGTGCTCCCAATTTGCATGATGGAAAATCCTGGAGAAACCTCGATGCTACGCTCACCCTAGTCGTTTTCCGAAGCCCCTAGAAACCTTTCAGGTAGCTCTCCAAAACTAGAGAGAAGAGGGAATTAAAGGGATAATAGAATTATAATCCTTTCAGGTTCTGAAATACAGGAAACCTGTGTGAGGAACCCTATCCTCCCTAGTTGACAAGCACTAATGTGAAGGCCCCTTCACAAACCTAGGGCCTACATGAGATCCGTCTAGGGGAACTTTAGGATACCCTTGAGGCCTAGAACAAAGCCTCACCCAAGTGTTGTTTCCCTGGTGGTCCATTTACAAAACACCTTTAGCTCATGAAGGAATACCTGTGAGAAGCCCTTCCAATAGGCACATGCTTACCTTGGTAGATACCTCTTTGACTCACTCAACCTTCAACTACACAAGACACCTCTAACCCCACTCCCAAGACACTAATGGAAGGTGTCTTATTCATTTTTATCCCTCATCTGAGGGGGACCAAATCGAAACCTCTAATGAAGCCTACAGACTTTCAAGACCATGGTAGGAGGCACACCAATGTGTCTCCCATTTGGATATGTATTCATTCGGTCAGAGTTATCCAACACTTGTCTTACATAACAGGTAGGGTCCTCATTGTGCATGTAGATATTAATTACCACATTCACAAGGATGCCAACCCTAGGGGTAGTGTTAGGAAACTCTTAGTCTCAAACACTAGTGTTAGGACCTTGTCCTTCCTTAGTTGTCTCCAAGACCAAGTACTTCTGGTTCTATATGGGGAGGGAGAGGATCACACTTTCATTTCTTTTTAAGGGTTAGTGATGTATCCTTCTCTCTTCTCTATAACCAAGACTAAGGAATACCTAATGGAGTAAGCCCTTATCCTTTATTGTAGGACCTCTCCTACTTCATTCCTTCCTCCTTCTATATACCCATGGGTCGTGGCCAGATGGATCATCAAACATGTCTATCCCAGTTACCAAAATAAGAGGGGATATGTGAATTTCAAATCCATATCTCTCTCTCTTTGGGTCTAGGGTATAACGATGGGAGGGAAAGAGTGCCATAAAATTATCTCTTTCTCTCTCCCTTTGGGTTTTGGCCTCTTCCACATGTAGGAAAAGCAAATTGTATTGTTTCCTAGATCTTCTGCTTCCTCTTGTTTTTTACACCGATCACGACTCACATGGGCTTAGAGGTTGGTGTTGATTACAATATTTGCACCATCCCAAACCAAATAATGGAATCCTCCTATATGATATAAGCCCTAAAACCCAAACTCATGGGAATAATTTCAACTGCAAGCCCCAACCATGTTATCACCATCTCAAATGGACAAATCCCCTATGAAAAAACACCTTTAAAGGGCCTTTATAGGCATGGGTCCTCATAACTGAACTACATGGGATTTGAATCCCATCCAAATGGGATATATAGGATGTGAAGGTACTGGGGCCTATAGTGGAAGCTGATGGGTTGGGTATTTTAAAAAATTTCATCAACGAGATGATGAAACTTGTCATCGCCGATGATTTGGGCCCCGATAAGGTCCGAGGATCTCATGTAAATTAAAAGAATGCACAAATTAAAACTGAGAACATACCTGTCCAAATCGGAAGGCACGGTCGACTACAACTCATCGTTGGTGATTGTCACTAGAAGGATCCATATCAAGATCCCTCTAGATCATCCATACACACTTCAAAAACATGTGGGAGCACCGATCATCATATTTCAGGTGCTAGTGTGGTGATTTGATGATGTCTTCGATGTCCCGACGATCACCGCATCGAGATGCCTTTGATGCTTGAGGGAGATCTTGATTTGATCTCTTGGATAGACTAATTCTCTCTCTAGGAATTAGGAGGAGAGAGAGGATCTATCCAAAATTCCATGAATAGTCCTTGATGAGAGATCCTCTTCCTCTATTTATAGTGGAGTTGTTAAATACCCAGTTGGGTTCCTCGGCCCCCGTTTATTTCAATGTTCACTAAATAATAATTATGACAAACTAAACTATTGCATAAATATTATTAATAATTCATCACATTATTTTAATATATATAAAATATATTACATGATAAAACTGAGTCATTTAACTCAACTCGCTATTCCTGTTTAATATTAAACGAACCTTGAATATGAAAATAATATTCGTTTGAATAATATTTTCTCTTATTTACTTAACTCGTAAATACATGAAATAAATTTAATACCAATTATTAATAATTGGAATAATAATGAATTTATTTATTTCTTTGGTGATCGATACCTTGGACAAAACTCGGACCCTGTTGTGGGGCCCACCATGTACAATATACATATTTAACCGAATAGGGTGGATTCTTGAATATGCTATTGTGTGTGACCCTCTATGCCCTTATCTCGATAGTTTTGAATAAAATCTACATACCAAGAGTGGATTCTAGTAACCCATCAAGGCCCCTAAATAGATAAGGATAATCTTATCAATGACTACCAACCTACGAGCACGTACTATATACTATAATATCGCTGTCTTTAAATATCTCATAAAGGAAGGACACAAACTTGTGTCATCACCATTTTATTACTTTATTATTTGTTGATATATCTGGATGGATTTACCTTTCAACTAATTTGGCCAAAGACTTATGAAGGTAGCACCATCCTGATCTACCAAGCCTAAGATATAGAACTTCCATAACCCAGAAGTGACAAATCCTTTCTTGACCATTCAACCAATTTTATACCTCCAACGATGCACCCAACATAATCTACCTCACCACAATTTCAATATCATGGTTTTTTCCTTTAATCAAAGTATGCAATCAAATGGAATACATTGGTAATAGTCTCAAGTTGGGAGATGAATACACATGTTCATAGATGGGAACAACCAATAACAGTCAAAACACATGATGTTCCTAGTAGCGGGTCTATCCTCATGATATAACTATTAGAGATCACCAAGTGAAAACTTCATGAGAAGAATTCTCAATGCTTATGAGACCCCAACACCTGATAGTCAAACATATACTGTGTCCAATCAGTAAGATGCATCTAGACCATATGACATTTGTTCAAGATTTATGTCATAGTATCTCGAGGTTCTCATTATAGCCTGGTATCTTCTATAACCTTTTTATATGAAAATTAATCTATTATATTACCATTAAATAGTGGACACAGAAAAGTTTACACTATAATGGTAAGAATACATCGTGTATAACTAAATGTATACATGATATGGTAATCAAAAGTACTAAATAGTTGGGTCTAGGGAACCCACTATTTCAACACTCCCACTTGCACTAGATCCAACTTGCTAACCATACTTGTTAGCTAATCGTATGATAAAGACCATGTTTCTGTTGAGAAACAGATTTAGCTGCTGGGTCTTTCACGTTTCTGTCATGCAACAATTCTACTATATACGACCTCATATTCTTGAGTAAAACTTCTCTAGAGATGGTAACCCTAAGTATATCCATTTTTTCCACTTTCATAACATGAAATCATGGCTAGTAAGAGTATCATAATTTACCTTATGATAATACTTTACTTACTAGGTTCAATTCCAAGAACTAGAACAAATCATTGCATTTGATAACCGCTTCTTAGCTTCCTCAGAAGTTGCAACATACTCGGTATTTATAGATATTGCTTCCACTAGATTTTATGAGATTGGATCTCTCATCACCTTAGCCTAAATATGATACATGATCATATTTATCTAAGAAATACTAGTTTGTGTCACAAAAATACTAGTATCCTTTCTTCTCCACTTACCAAGTACATATCAGTTGTACTTACTGAAGTATAAGATGATAGTTCTGACTGCTTCACTTGCAGTGATCCTGGATATAATTGACATCTGCCTACTATAAATTATATAATGGAAATATAAATTATTGTACATATAATGGCATAAATGATTTATCCATTGCTGAAGCATAGGGAATTCAAATCACAACTTTAATATCCTCCCACGTTCCGAACATGTTGACCTGAAGAGATTATGTCATCTGACATTGGTAACAATTCTTAACTTGAATTGTTCCAACTTTTATTTTTCAATACCATGTCACTATATATGCGATTGACTAGGTCCAAGAAACTATTAAATCTACCTTAGTAGATCCTTGTCCCTAGAAATTAGGTTTTTACTTTAAGTCAATCATTAGAGAATTACTTTTATTCTAGTATTAACTAACTCTAAGACAAATATTTGTTTTCCATATGTTTCCAAACATATTTATCTTGGAAAACTATGGTGCTCCCACTAACCTTTGGTTGACACATGGAAAAGATTCATTCCAAATGAATGCTCTAATATCTTGTTGCTTTAATCATGAACTAGATTTTAGTAACTTGGAACCCTCATTGGCATCCAATGATGTCATCATCTTTTTTTGGTTGCGTTGTATAGACACCTTACATGCAATTTGATTTAGACATCCAATGTCCAATTAAAATGATCTTATAAGTTAGTTATGATAAGTAAAATTATAATGGATTTAGGCATACCAACTTGGTATTACCAATCAAGCCTTATTAGTACCACTCTTGTACCATCCATGTATCATCTGAATTGAATATCCACCACATTATTCAATGTATAAGCACCTTTGCACTGTGATACATGGAATCTATTATTGAATTTTATTTGACTTTTAAATCTTAGCTAATCACCATATACTGATTACTTTTAGTAATTATTATTCACAATAAATAATTCATCACCATTCATAGTAAACACAAAAACCATTACCATGGTTTTAACCTTCCTACGCAGTATGTTTCTCTAGAACATTCCTCTTCTAAATGTACTAGTGGTACTTGTTCCTATACCAACCATTTGTGAATCTTGATCATTTATTAAACCCAAGTCAATCTTGCTCCCACTATCTCAAGTAGAGATGTGCACCCTTCTATAGAAAGGTAGTCTATCACTTGACTACCACTTTTCTATCTTAGGGATTTAGGTAATATCCTAAGAAACTATTAGGATAATTACTTAGATGCACAATGTGTTTAACTTGATGCATGTTTGTTTAAATCCTAACAAACTCTTTTCATCTAACACATGTCATATGACATAATGGATTTCCATCATACTATGACTTGCATGATATCCATTTATCATTTTTAGTTGGCATATTGGTTATGGGTTTTCACCATTATTTGCAAAGCACATCTTGAAATATAATGGAAGTTACTACAAATTGTAACATTGATACTAATTACATTATTACTTTGATGTATAAAACATGCTTTTAGGAATTGATCCACACTACATTTTGTTGATCAATGTTAATATGTAAGACTCGTCATCAATCCTACTTATAAACATCAATGTCGTGATGTAGATAAGGTAATGTGCATTTAGGAATTACTCCACGCTACATTATCATGGTCGATTAATGCTTGATCAATATATTCTTTGGCATGCCGATCCAAAGCAACTCATATCTTCTGACCATGCTTATACTTCACTATAACATTCCTTAATAACTTAAAGGAATCTTATGAAGTATATTTACCACTAGATTTCCCTTGTAATAGTTCACATTCTCTTGTTGAACTAACCCTAAAAGCCTTGTGGCATACCTTTATTTCTAAAGGTTTCTTTATCCAAACTAAAGTCATTGATAATACCAAAGGTGTTTAGCTATTCCAATCCTAAATACCATACTGGGTATATTCTTGATGTCCACTTGTAGTTTTAATTGACAAAGAATTATCTTGCCAAAATTGGGTAAGTCTTACATTTTACATCCATCATATATTGCCTTTGATTCAAGTATCAATGAACTATTTGTTGAGTATGTTACCACAAACAAAATTCATTCCTAAACTTGGAGTAAGTTCTGATAATTTGCAAAGGTCATGTGAGATAAATGTTTTGGTTTTACTCAACGGCTTGTTCAACTAGAATCATTCACTTGGCAATTAGAATTTATGTGCTTCTCACTGTTGACTTAGGAATCACCCTATCCCAGCCACTTGGAGAAGACACATTACTTCTTGTAATGTTTCTATACTTGGTTACTGTATTTCAATACACATATGTGAAAGAAATATTGTATTTAATACCCAATAGAGTAAGTCAGAAACAATAATTTTATTTGATGAATATACACTAAAGAAGAAGTGAGTTCTTTCTTATTCAATTCAGTTCATTGAATTTTAAACTTTCATAAATTTATGTCATAATATGCGATGCACATAACCTCCTGTTTAATAACCAACCTCTAGTCTTTGAAGGATAGTACGAAGGTGCCTTTGACGTAACTTGTCATTGACCTTTTCTCCTTATCTTCCAATTTATTCTCCATAAGAACTAAAGATGGTACTTTCTTTAATATTCTTATTTACTTGGCTAACCATACGTAATAGGTAATGAAGCGTTTATTCCATCTTGTTCATTTTGAAACCTAAAACGAAACTAGAGTACTTAGGTGAAAAGGTATGAGAATGGGATGCATTGAAAGACCGTGAAATGTCTTTCACTTTACACAAATTGAGTGTAATAATCACATTCACATATTGCTTCACTTTATCCTCGAAAACTTCTTGAAGATGAGAGTACACGTGTTATCATCCATGATCTGATGTAGTATCCGCAACAAACATCAGTCGTTGATGATAACATTATGTCAGAACCATCATATGCTGGATTCATGATTCTCCTATAAGCAATTTTACACCCTCGCTTCATGAGATGACTTAACAGGTAGGGACACCAGCACCTTGAATTTCCTATATTGTAGTAATATGTGCAAGAGTCTGTACTACACTAAGAAATTTGTGCTAGTTTGTACATTTAACTTTGTCCAATATTTATCACAACTTTTTTATCTTGTGTTATTTCTCTCCATTTTATACAAATATAAAACTTTAGAAGATAAGTACTTTTATGTTGATTACCAAATTAGAAATTACCAATTATTTTAATCACTAAATGTCTCCCATTGGGAGGCGAAGACCATCAGCCTAGGACACCCTCAGTTATCGCATGATCGACACCCCAAACACTAAGTTTTTTAAGAATTTGAATGATGGAAGGCGATAAAAATTTAATATTTCTTTGAGGGTTTTTGTGTTTTTCTCTCAATAAATGTAATCCATTTCTATTAATCTTGTTCATCTATGTTGCCACGCTCAAAAATGAACATTAATTGAAAAAAACACATCGCTTCTTTATGCATTTTATTATTTATTATTTTATGTATTTATACCGCTATTATAAAATGCACAAAACAATAAATAAACGCATAAAGGTAATCTACTACCCGACTGGCCTTGAGAAACTAAATGACCTAAATGAATCATACCTGAGTCGAAGCTTGAATCTAGATGCAGCTCGCTCCCGTCCAGTATATCTGCTTCTCGACTGGAGTATCGCCTCATCTTGGAGGGTTCCACATCACGTCTTGGAGTACTGCCACGTCTTGGTGGGGTCTACGTGATGAATTTCATCGTCTTGATCAACGTACAACGCCTCATCTTGGCGGGGTTTACATCATACACCATCTTCGTCTGAAGTACAAAAATATTCACGCACAGGCGGGGGGTCAAGGGTGTAATATACATTAGATAAATTTGAGCGTGCAGACCCTTATACATTTTAACCGAAAACAAAGACGATGCACAGACCATCATTTAATTAATTACAAACATCGGACACAACTAAATAATTAATTAATTAAATAAATGCAGACATATAAAAGGTTGGTGATCAAGACTAGTATATGGGTAAAATAATGCACGATAAAAATTAAATTGCATTAAATAAGTTCGAGACTTATTTAATTAAATTAAATGAATTGAATAATTCAAATAATTTAATTATTTTTCAGTCCACTAATTAATTTAATTTTATACCAAAATTAAATTAAGTTGACTTGAGTATTAATAAAAAAATTAAATCAAAATTAATATATTAATTAATTTTATTTAAAGATAAAATTAAATTAATTGAATTAATGAAATTTTATTTATTTAAAAATGATCGAGAGCCCCGAAACACCGCGCTGGTCCGTTGCAGGTCGCGCCGAACTTTCACACAACCGTGACAGGACGGGAAAAGCCTGTGTTGGGTTTATGTGGGGCAGGAAAGTCTGTTCAAACCCTTTCTGGATTGGGTACACCCGCTCGGGCCTTGTCTTTGGAATTTAGGGTCCATCAATGGAGTACCCCGGGTTGATTCGAGACTGGATCCACCTGTTCGGGTTGGAGGCGAGCTGCATTAGACAACAATGTGGGATAGGCACTGTGAGTGGTGCAGATTGGAAAGGGCCGAGCCAAATTGAGATGGGCCTTCAGTCGAGGAGGCTCGACAGTAGATCTGACCGCCTATTAGCTGACAGAGTTGGGAGCAGGCGCCATGGGCGGTGGCACAACCTTTGGGCGAGCCAGAAGGGGCGACACCTATGGGGTTTCAGTGGAGCACTCTAGGTAGAGGGGAGGCTGAACACTGGCTGGCCAGTGAGGAGGCTGACCGGGTCAGGTGGAGGCGGCCGGTTGGGACAGGGCGACGCCCTCAGGGTCGAGCCGGTAGGGTGCTTCCGGCCGTACTAGTTCTCCGACTGGGAGATGTTCGGATTGAGGGCGCCCCAGGCCAGTTCCATGGTACCGAGATGTGGGTGCCGCGTCGGGTAGGTCGGGATGGCGGTGAGCCAGAAGGGGAGGCCATCACTGTGCTGTCCAGTGGAAGGGAGGCGGTCGACGCTGTCCGGCATGAGTGGGAAACAACAGGGGGGACACACCCTCCCCACTTTACAAAACACCTTTTTTTTTTGTGTGTTTGACAGCAAACTGGCACCCCCAACACTATCAACTTTCCCTTATTTTTTTTTTCGTAAGTCTCCTCCCCTTTTTTTTTTTTGTTTGGTATGTGGATTTCCACACCCCTTTCTCATTTTCTAAAGTCTATTAAATTAGGTTCAATATAATAATAATAAAATTATTATAATAAAATAATAATTTATTATGCAAATTTTAAAATGTAAAAATAATAATTTGCATAGAATTGAAATTATTTCCGATGAACCGACACTGATCGAAACTCGACTGGTCCTACATCGGAAATAAACGATTGAAAAATTTAACACCATGAGACAAAAACGCAAACACAATCTATATCTAAAATTTTAAATGTCCATAACTTGACCATTTGAAATCAGATCGGCGCACGGTCTAAACCATTGAGATCGATTTCAAACCCTCTACTTAATTTTATGCAAATTAATTTTTATTTGGCTCAAAAAATTTACACGACTGCTCTAATACTGATTGAAGGTATCAGGGCCCACAACGGAAGCCGATGGGCTGAGAATTTTAAAAAATTTCATCAACGAGACGACGAAACTTGTCGCAACCGACGATTCAAGCCCCGGTAAGGTATGAGGATCTCGCATAAATTAAAAGAGCATGTAAATTAAAACTGATAACATACCTATTCAGATCTGAAGGCGTGGTCGACTGCAACTCATCATTAGCGATCGTCGCTTGAAGGATCCATAACAGGATCCCTATAGATCATCCACACATACTTCAAAAACTCGTGGGAGCACCGACCATCGGATTCCGAGTGCTAGCATGGTGATGCGATGATGTCTTCAATGTCCCAACGATCACCGCATCGAGATGCCTTCGATGATTGAGGGCAATATTGATTCGAGCTCTTGGATTGACTGCTTCTCTCTCTAGGAAGTGGGAGGAGAGAGAGAGTCTTGCCAAAACTCCATGAATAGTCCTTGATGAGAGAGCCTCTTCCTCTATTTATAGTGGAGTTGCTAAATACCCGGTTGGGTTCCCCAACCCCCATTTATTTCAACATCCACTAAATAATAATTATGACAAACTAAACTGCACCATAAATATTATTAATAATTCATCACATACTAGTAATATATATAAAATATATTACGTGATAAAACCAAGTCATTTAACTCGACTTGTCATTCCCACTTAATATTAAACGAACATTGAATATGAAAATAATATTCATTCGAATAATATTTTATCGTATTTACTTAACTTGTAAATACATGAAATAAATTCAATCCCAATTATTCATAACTTGAATAATAATGAATTTATTTATTTATTTGGTGATCAATACCTTAGACAATACTTAGACCCCGTGGTGGGGTCCACCATGTCCAATATATCTATTCAACCAAATAGGGAAGATTCTTGAATACGCTATTGTGTGTGACCCTCTAAACCCTTATCTCGATAGTAGTGAATAAAATCCATAGACCAAGAGCGGAGTCTAGCAACCCATCAAGGCCCCTAAAGAGATAAGGATAGTCATAGAAATGACTACCAACCTATGAACACATACTTTGTACTATAATCTCTTTGTCTTTAAATATCTCATAAAGCAGGACACATACTTGTGTCATCACCTTTTCCTTGATTTATTGTTTATTGATCTATCTGGATGGATTTACCTTTCAACTGCTTTGGCCAAAGACTTATAAAGGTAGCACCATCCAGAACAACCAGGCCTGAGATATAGAACTTCCATAACCCATAAGTGACAAATCTTTTCTTGATAATTTAACCAATGTCATACCATCAACGACGCACCCAACACAAACTACCTCACCACGATTTCAATATCAGAATTTTTTCCTTTCATCAAAGTACGCAATAAAGAATACATTGGTAATGGTCTCAAGTCAAGAGACCAATACACATGTCCATATATAGGAACAACCAATGATACCCAAAACATGTGGTAATCCTATTAGCAGTTCTGTCCTCATGATCTCACTACTAGAGATCACCAAGTGTGAACTTCATAAGAAGAAGTCTTAATTCTTATGAGCCCCAAGCACTTGATAGTCAAACATTTACTATGTCCAATCAATAAGATGCATCTATACCATAGGAAATTTGTTCAATATTAATGTCATAATATCTCGAGGTTCTCATTATAGCCCCAGATCTCCTATAACCTTTTGATACAACAATTAATTTAGGACATTGCCATTAAATAGTGGACTCAGAAAAGTATACACGATAATAGTCAGAATAAATCATGTATAACTAATTGTATACATGATATGGTAATCAAAAGTACTTCATAGTTGGGTCTAGGGCACCCACTATTTTAACAGGAAGCCTCCATGAGGTCCAAACCCAATAGAAAAAATCAACCCTATTCTCTTTAGACCACATTCATAGTAGGGTATTATTCAACATGGGATCCCACATTATTTCCAGGTTTCTTGGGCTACTTCGGCATAAGTCCCACACCATCCTTGGCCAGACAATTATTTTCTAGACATCCTTGCCGCATGACGTTAAACTGCAAGATTTGGTCTTTATCACATGACCTTAAAAGGTATGATGTGTCACATCAAGTGGAAAAAACTACGTTTGTTCTGATTCCTTTTATGAGGATACATAATAAAGCCTATCTCATGGGTCCAATCTTAACATCAAAACAACATTCATCTCCATAAATGATGATAAACTTCAGAGTGTATAACTATGTGGATTAAAATAAGAATCGTGATAATAAATGAAAAAAGAATATATAATCTATTCATAAAACAGTTATATTGATGAAGAATCTCAGATACATACATATGATTCTAATCTTCACACATTCTAATAATTGATTGTTAATTTAGGGGTGATTTACATTATACTTGGGAATTAATGAAAGATTTGGGAATATATCTTAAATCTTTTAAGAGAGTTTCAAAGTAGGAAAAAATTCTCCCCAAAAGGGTGCGATGAGCCCAACCTTCCATCCTATCGACCAATGTGAATTCTTAAGTATAGTTGGCCATGCTTCCCAATGAGCACATACTTTTGGAAAGTAGGTCTATGAGTCATAATAGATATAAGAACCATTGGGTGTTTTTGGTTCCATGGATAAAACCCATTGTAAATTGCCTAAAAGGGATGTGGGTGTATGTTTCTGATGTGCAGGTTGGTCCACCAACACCAAAAAATTTCATTTCAACCCCATGTGACATTCGGGGGAAACACACACACACACATTTACACACACATGTACACATTTATATTTCACACATACACACACAAATATTTACATATATGTATTTATATACATATATTAGAATATACACATAAATATATATTTGTTTATTGACACACCCATATTTAAATATAAACATTACTTGTATAGGTATATATATATTAATACATTTTTATAAGGAAAATAAAATGGATTACATTTTATTTTAAATAAAATGAATAATAAATATTTATCTCCATATGGTTTATATATTTAATAATACATTTTTATGTATTTTTTTAAAATATTTATTTATTCAATTACTTTATTATACATAAATATATAAAAATATGTACATTTTTAACTATAAATAGCACTACAATATGAAAAATGGTAAAATTTAATCACTATAATATCCAGATGAGTGTAACACCTAAGAATAAATTTAGTTTCCACTGAAAAAAGACAAGAATACCCCCTTATGTTGGAGTGAGAACTCCCTAGTTCTAGCGATTCCTGCTCACTGAGAGAAAAGGGAGGAGTGGTACTTGGTCACCGACATCTTGTTCGTAAGAGGTAGAGGTGGAGAAACACCAGGGGGATGAACTTGGATCACCAAAGAATAAAAGAGAGGAGTGGGATATACTTTCTGTTTATTGGGGGAGAAGAAATGGGAGAGGGATGTTGGAGAGGGGCTCTCCAACACCCATAGTTTTAGGAATGGGGCTTTGACATGGTGCATATCCATGGAGTATGAAGATCATACCATTGATCTCATTTTCTTGAGGCATGAAGGATCCAATACACTCGAGAAGTGATCAAACTATAATAAGGTGGTTCGATCGAGTATGTTCCTTGTATATTTCCTATAGTTTACTATTTTTCATGTGTGTTGAGTTTGTTTTTCCAATTGGTAGTATATATAATATCCCCAAGCCCGATTTGACCATGGGCTCCTAGTCTTTTTAAGAACCCCAACTTATAGAGCTTCTCTGGTTTTTTGGTTTAGTATTTCCCATTTCTTGTATATGTTTTACACCTTTTCTTGTATAGTGGACCATCATGGACCTTTCCCTGTGCATGTAGGCCAATTAACTAATAAACATAAAAATCTTGGTTTCCTCATTCAGGATTTATTTTCTGATTTGTGTCAACTATAAATATCGATTGTTCACCACTGTTTTATTTGTTTTATTATGAATATATATTGATGTTTGAGAGTTGTTAATAAAATGTGTTATGTTTATTGTGTTCAACATGTTTTCCACCATGTGTATTTTGGTCCAAACATAAATACAGATTTTTTAATCTTTTATTCATTTGATTTTGGATTATTTGAATTATCATGTATAAACTTTGGTTTATGAAATTGCATTGAGTGTTGGTTTCTTCATGTGTTATTGACTCTTCCTGTTATTTATAGAATTAATAAACATGTTTAAATCATGTTTTGAATTTTTAGAACTAAAATTAAATCCATTAATCTCGATATGGCCGGTGAATGCGAACTTCCCTATAATACAGTCCGCAACAATTGTAATTAGAGCTAATATGTAATTAATTTTTCATTAAAAAATTCATTTTTTATTATTCTTTTTTTTGGATTTGTTTTTTATCATTATTTTTTTTCTCATTAGCATAGCTGTGTATAATTTTCCAATCAACTTATTTGTTTTTTTTTATTTTGTTGATAGATAGGCTCGTATGCTTGTTCTTGATCCCTGTTCTACCTCTTTGGGTTTTGAGGTTCTTAGTAGCTTGTGTAAGTGTTGGCTTGATAATAGTATGATTGAGAGTTAGTTAGGTGTTTTCAAGTGTTTTATACCTTTTCCTTAAGCTATCATTGAGCTCTTGTTGTTGTTAAATGGTGTACCCAATTATTAACGAAGCATCCTTTTGGTGGAGGTATTTTAGGAAGAGTGTTATCCTTAGGTAGAGATGTGTGTGAATCAGAATAATTGAAGATTAATATAGATGCTGAATCATACTCAGTGTGAAGTTAGGTTGTCCCCTTTTATATAAGTGGTTTATAAGGACTTGTATTGGGATCAATGCGGTTTATTTTGACTTCCTGGGAGAGTCCTGTTGAATCAGAATCACTGAGAATTCGTGACAATGAATTAGCCTATATGGATTCAGAGTGAGTGTCTAGGTGTTTTATATTCTTTGTTCCATGTTGAATCGGCTGTTCTAGTTTGCTGTGAGATTTCATTCTGTGGTGTTTTCTTCAGCTGTTGCTGTTGTTTCATTTTGAAATATTCCATTTTGAGTTTAATTTATACACTATATTACTTATTTTGACACTCATAGTATAGTTTTTTAATGATCAAAGACACTCTAATTCATTTCTAACTTATTTCATGTTTTTTAAAATGTGTTTTAGTGTTTCTATAGTGTTATGGTGATATAAAGGAAACCGGCCTAAAGATGGGTTCAGAGTGGGCATAAAGGATCTATTACTAGTCTAATTCTACAGTGAAGCACCAAATAACTATTAAGAGTGAACCATATTGTTGTTAGGTAAAAAAATCTACCATATACACCAACAGACCATTGGCTACCCGATGGATGTGCATCGACTAACTGGTGGGAGTTCTAAAAGTTTCGATCCACTTCCTTGCACACCGACTAACTGGTGGAATTAGGCAACTAGCTGGTATTTCCATTATATAACATTCCAAGGTGCATTTAATGTGGTCTTAAATGGATTAACATGGCCCTTAAAGATTCAAATCAACATCAGACAAACCTGAATCATGATAATTCTATAAATAGAGGCTTTAGAAGGCATGTATCATCATCCAAACAAAGTTTGGATCCAACAAAATTCTCTCTGATCTTTAATGATCACAGATTTATCTCTAAATTCAAAAATCTTCAAAGTTACAATATTTATCCTACAATTTCAAATAATATCAAGTGTAAAATCTATGTGGGAATTGAGATCACCAATGATCACCAATTAAAGGTGTGATCTTCATTGACAATAATCAAGAACTATCAAGATTATTTATTCTATCTTTCGTTAATCCTTATTTCTTTTTCTTCCCCAGATCCTTTGAATCTTATTATATAACCCCTTGGCTCTATCTATCTTTATCTATTGTAACTTCTCTATCTCTATCACCATATTTCATTTTTTTATCTTTTAGTGAGAGTTGATATCACATTGTAATGTGTTTTCCAATATGAAAACCATCTCTTTTCTTCCTCTTAGTCCTCACTAGTTTCTTACTTTTTTTCATTCAAAAGTAAGGGTTATTTTGGTTCTTATATTTACATTAAAACCAAGGGTTCTTGGTTTCTTTCTTTCTCCATTCAAAAGAAATAGGAATATTTTCATTCTTATGTTTTCATTAAAACTAAGGTATTTTATCTTTTTTCTTATCAGATATTTGTTAAAAAAAGGGGTTATATAACCCTGATAGACCTTCTTGAGGGGAGGATACATAGGGAAATCTGGTGTTATATTACTGAACTCCATTATTAATGTGTACCTTATCCATTTAATTTTATTTTATGCTTTAATTTAATAATTTTAAATTCTATCATGATATCTCTATACCTTTTATAACATTGTTTTAAAATTATTTATATTTTATTGGTCATTTTCATTTATTAATTTATTTTTTAAAAGGCAATTCACCCCCTATTACCATCTAATCCAACCTACAATTGGTAACAAATTAGATCTTTTTGTTTTCTAAAATCTTTGTGTTTTCAAAATTGTATTTTTTTTTCTAAAAATTTGTTTATAAATCTTAATCAATTTCAAATATCATTTTTAAATGGAATATTATTCACATGATCCTATCTTTGATGACATGGATTATCCTTATTAGAAAACTTTTATGTCAAATTTTCATAGTATCATTAGTAATATTGTATAGAAAATGGTTATGCATGAATATGTTCCTACCAAAGAACCATAATATAATTGGACTCCTCAAGATATAACTACTTTTGAACTTAATGAAAAATTAATAAACACTTTACATTTTGGTCTTAATAAAAATGAATTTAATCACATTTTTACTTATAAAATGACTCATGAAATTTGGAAATATCTTTATGTCACACAAGATGACATGAATAAAGTTAAATATATTAGGTTTGACATGTTTGGAAAAATATTTTAAATCTTTTATGTACATCCAATGATTACATTACTAGTTTGTTTACATGGTTTACTAACATTTGAAATGATAGAAAGTCTATTAGTGGTGATTTATCTATAGAAATTATTATGATGAAAATACAATTAGTTTTACATAGTTTTTGGTCTCCCAAAGTGATGATAATTCAAGAAGTCAAGGACACAAAGAAAATGAAAGTCGAAAATATCCTCAGATCTCTTATGACATATGAAATCACTATGAAATTACAAGCAGTAAAAGAAGAAATGGAAGTCATGGAAACCATGAAGAAAATATATTTTAAAGCAATCAAAGATGTCGATTATTTTTTGAGTGGAACCGATAAAGAAAGTGAAATTGATTAACTTTTGAAAATGAAGAACAAAATTTTAAATAATAATAAATCATCCCAACAA
Organism: Viscum album; assembly: GCA_963277665.1. Taxonomy (NCBI): domain Eukaryota; kingdom Viridiplantae; phylum Streptophyta; class Magnoliopsida; order Santalales; family Viscaceae; genus Viscum; species Viscum album. Next base: position 2,132,264,509 of record OY728119.1, read on the forward strand.
GACAAAAATAAAAATCAAATTTTTGTTTTAGAAGTGAATTTCTATGAATACAACAAGAAGTGTCATATTAGACTAGAATGATCCATCAATAAAAAGAAGTTGAAAGAGAAGAAAAAATGTACGAAATCCATCAAATATTTAACATGGAGTTCCATTGAGGATACCCTTTAATCATACGAATCAAGTGAATAAATTCTTGAATGCCTCATGAAACATCTCGAGGTTCTTTATGAGGCCAGTTCTCTAATTTCTCATTCTCCGTCTCATTTATCGTCTTCCTCTAATTCATTTAGTTTTTTTTATATTCTTTTCAACAATATCAAATTGATAATTTTCATAAATAACTCCTTTTAAAATATGAATATCTCACCAAGAAAAATAAACAGTTTCTTAATGAGAAAAACAAACTTTCTTATGAAAAGGACCTTCTTTTAAAAGAGAAAGATGGTTTTATTTTGAAATTAAAAAACCAACTAGACGTTGAGGTTTTCAAATATGAAATCAAGGATCTCAAAATATCTCTTTCAAATTTCATCCAAGGTGAACAAAATCTTAACATAATCCTTGGTTCTCAAAGTATTAAAATAAATAATCATGGTTTTGGTTTTTCATATATTGAAATACTTATAAAAATAAAACATTTGTAAATGGAATTGCTTATTTTTTTTGAAAATACTATAGTAAACATGGGAATATAATATATAAATATGATTGAAAAAATGATATATATGTAAGAACCAAGTATATACATATTTATTATATTCTTCTTAAATACATAGACATGTTTGGGTTCCAAAATCATTATTAACCAATTTTAGTGGACCCAAGATTGTTTCAGCTTCAAATTTTTATTAGAAAACATCATCTGACCCAAAAATTGGTTATAAAATGTGATGTATTGACCCAGGTTCCGCTCAAAGGTTCCCCAAGCTGGTGGACCACAGGGACTCAAGCACGCCTCCCCACATGACAGAGGCTACAGATTAGTAGCAAGGGCCTAGGATGTGTTCACGAGGAGACCATTACCTCATGTTATAGTGGGTCACAACGAATATATAAAAATATATAGACAACAATAGAGGAATCATAATAATAAATAAATAATACTAGTATAGGAAATAAGTATAAACATCTAAGTACTAAATAATAATCAAAAGCTAGAAACTTAATCATATAAAAAATGATAATGTCGTGTCATGTCTCTAAAAAACTAGAAAACAAGTATACATGGCAGTGGGAAATACATGTTATACAAAAAGAATCAAATTAATCAAAAAACTATCCAGCACCCTGAGTGATGGATCAATCATCTTTTACCAAGATCCCATCCTAAAGTACGCAAGAAAGTCAGGTGTCTAAAACATGACACTTCCCCTTATCAACACCCACATACATATAATCTTCCTAGGTACCAATGATGGCCCAGATAGGGTGTGAGATAAATCTCTGTAGGACACCAAAAATGACATCTATACAATCCAGTCTATGAATATAAACATGGTAGTGTGTAGGTATATATAAAAGTAAAGCAGTGCCAAATAAATAACTCATACCCACTCCAGCCTCAACTGGTAATGTCTCTAAACATGAGATCATTTAATTAATTCATTTAAGTTTAGTTTATATAGATAAGTCAGGTGAGGTGAAAATAACATTGAAAATATATCATGATAATAAAAAAAGAGGATCCAGGGTATAACCAAGGAATCCATGACCTCAGGTGTCAACCAACACATAATAATTACTCACACAGTCTGGCAATAAATAAGGTCTGAGTGTAATCCAAGGGGAATTTTCTAACGCATTCCACTGTAAAAGTTTCTAACTGAGTCCAAGGATCTCATCCACAATAAGCACAAGGCTAATCATGACTAGGACCAATGGGGTGAATCCATGGAACCACATGTCTGAATATATCAATATGGATCCAAGGAGTGTATCCAAGGCATCCTAATAATCAAGAAATGATATCAGGTGAATTGTCAGTACTATAATGAGGCATTCACATAATAAGACAAAGATCACATTCCAAGGTGGGTATCTCCCTTGGAAACTGGCTCAATGAATCATAATGGTGTCTTATGAGTGCTCAAGGAATTCCCTTGGGAATCTAAGGCTAGCTCAAGTCTGACCATTCCTTTAAATATAAAAACATCCATATACAATAGGCATCTTATACATAATTCATTATTCATTCAAGGACATGTAATACTCATTCCTTTTAATAAGTTAGTTAGTCCACTCCATTACCTTTCATTAATGCAACAAGGTATAATAAAGAAATGTAATCATTTATTAATTTGATTACATTTTCAATTGTTAGGTTAATTTCATTACCTTTCATAATAATAACATGGTGGGATAAGGACATGAAACCATAAGCAATTAAATTATAATTAACTATTCCAAGTTATATATATAAATATTCTTTCTATTTAATTTTTTAAAGGTTCATTAATTAATTGGAACACTTAACTTAGAAAGGTAAAGTGATAACTATACATGTTTTATCCATTTAACAATTAAGTATCGATTAATTATATAAGAACACTTACCTTGTCATGGTCATGTCATAACACACCTGAATGGTGGTGCATGTAGTCATAATAAGCCACTAAAGGAATAATAGAGAGAATACACTACTTTGGGGGAATGCAATTAAGGCTATAACCTCCAATGACTTGATGATCATGTATAGAAATGGATCTATAATACGATTACAATGATTCTAATAATTACATATGAATTTAATAAGAAATGCCCAGTGCAACTGGTGTGTGCACAATGATGACAATTTATAAAAGAAAATACTTTTAAGTAAAAGTCATAAACCACCTACCTCAAGCATGTAGTACTCTCCTCATCTAGTATCAGCCCTTAGTTTGGCCTAGATCAGAAGAAAATAGAAGAACAGTTCAACGCCCTGAAAATAGGGCATATGATCTTGTATCAGAATAGTGTTGTTGAGAGAAAGAAAAATGAAAAACTGAGCCTTAGGACTAAAGAGAATATCTGAAGGAATCCAACATGATGATCAGATCTTGAATTGGAGTCTGAACAGGAAAACATGATAAAAAACTATGAAGAGGGTATTGGGAGCTCAAAAAGGAGGAGAAGAGAGCCTCATGTCCATTGGAATGAAGAAAAGAGAAAGAGGGGTAAGGTTAGAATTCATTAATGTAATTTTGGTATTTTTACCCAAAAAATAGGGGGTCACATGGTTTGGATTCATGGTTGGAAAAACTGTGTGCTAACCATGCACACCTCACTGCCTCAAGAGGGGACCCCGCATAGTTTGACCACACAGTTTGAGAAACCATGTGACAAAGTGCTATATGGATCTGCTAAATATTATAGACCACCCGCATGGGCGTGCAACCTGTGAACACAATTATGGAAGACTGTGTGCCCTACTTTTCCCTTTGAAATGTCCCACACTATTTGGATAAATTGTACGGACTGGCTCACATGGTTTCTACTAACCATGCGACCCTGTTCTTTCTTCCACCGATCGAGGTTACAAGCTTAGAACAAGCCCCAGACACCCCCATGTATTCTGTGACCTCATTAGGAATCCATAAAAGGTTTAAAATAAATAATTAGACCAAAATTTAAAGGATCCATACCTCATCGAAAAACTGGGTACTTACAGTCTTCCCCTCATAAAGGAACTCATCCCCAAGTTCACCTTCCAAGGGTGGAAAACACTTTTTGAGAAGAAATCTAGCCATTGATCATGTATGTCAGCCTCTCACTCCCAAGCCTCATCTTGTACACTGTCATGATACCATAACACCCATACTAAAGGGATAGACCAACCTCAAAGAGGCCTCATGCTTCGGTCAATGATTCATAGGGGATACTCCTCAAACAAGGCATCAATATCAAACTCAACCTCAATGGGATCAAAAGTATGAGAAATTTTGACATGAAAATGGGGAAGCTGTGAAATGTGGAAGACATCATGCATGGAATGATAGCTATGAGGTAATATCAACCGATACATTACCGAAACAACTCTATCCATGATTTCAAACATCCCAACATAACAAGGTGATAGCTTCCCTTTCCTTTGTATCAATCTATGCCTAAGTATGGGTGATACCCACAAGAAAAAATGACCCCCAACCTCAAACTCTAGAGGTTTTCAATGGTGATTGGCATAAAATTTATATCTAGACTGAGTAGTAGACATACGATTCCTGATTAACTATACCTTCTTGTAAGTCTCCTGCACGAGATGAGGACCTAGTAGCACTGCCTCTCCTACCTCTAACTAGAATAGGGGTGAAAAAAACCCTACCATACAATAAATCATACAGATCCATATGAATTTTCACTTAAAACATTTTATTTTAGGTGAACTTGATGGGAGGTATTTGCTTCTTCCAAGAACTACTGAAATCAGGGAAGCATGCCTCGAGCATGTACTCTAAAAGTTATATCGTCCATTCCGACTAGCCATCAGTCTAAGGGTGAAAATCTATACTCAGAAGCACCTATGTACCCATAGGTCTTTGTAACCCCTCCTAGAACCTCGATTTTAGAAGAGAGTCCCTATCTGAAATGATAGTATGAGGGAACCCGTGTAGCTATATAATCTCATGAACATACAGTCTTCCTAGCTCATCAATCAAGAAGGCCTCCTAGATAGGAAGTGTCATGACCCGCCCTCGGGGTCCGTGCCGTGACTACCCCAAGCCCGCCTTCCATAGGCCAGGGGCTGGCGACTAGCACCAAGGCGTAAATCCCGGTAAAAAGGGAAGGCATTGCCTTTGAAAAGTAACAAACACCACAGAGTAAGCAAGCGGAAAGTAAACACTAAACAAAGCAGAGTACAACTGAAAGTGCGGAAAAGTAAATGGGCCAGAATACAAACCCAAACTGAAAGTAAAGTACAACTCGAAAGGGAAAAACAACAACTGAAAAGTAAAAGCCGCTACTCCGAGCTGTCCACTGGAAATCCCACCTGAAGGGTGGGTACAGATAGCTCCTCTGCTCCACGGGTCCCGCCGTCCGCTCCGTGCACGTCCCGCCCAGTGGTCCACCTCCGGGTACCGTCCCGCTCTGCAAGCCTCAGCTAAGGTCAACGCTGTCCGTCGTCTGCAACCAACACAACGTAGTGCGGGCAAAGCCCGTGCAGGGGTGAGTATAAGTTACTCAGTAGGGACCCCGAGACTCTTGAAGGTCTCTCAAATCCACAAAGGATATACCACGAAGAAAGGAACAATCACGAAGTAATAACCGACACTGCTTAGGTATATGCTCATACATATACCTAAGTCATCAATTTCAAATACGCTCCAACCTCCGAGCCCAAGTACAACTCAGTCCACACAGGAAAGTAAACGTATTCCACACAGGAAAGCAAAACGTAATCCACACAGGATTGCACAACACAATCCACACAGGAAAGTAATAGGATTCAGCTCACACAGGTATACTTCTTCAAGGACGATAAAGATGATCACTGATCCATCTAAGTCGTCGGACCCACGAAGGATCGATAGGTAACTAACCCCCGCAAAGACCCACACAGGATCGGGCCCACACAGGACCTGTAGGCGCTGGCTCACACAGAACCGCTGAGCGCAAGGACCCACACAGGATCGGGCCCACACAGGACCTGTAGCACTGATCCACGTAGGATCGCTGAGTGCTGTAGTCGTCGTCGTCGAATCCACACAGGATCTCTGTACTGTCGTCGTCGTAGTCACAGTAGCAGTCGTAGCAGTAGTAGTAGCAGTAACAGTCGCAGCCAGCATTAGGGTTCCCGCACACAGCAAGCTCGTTCGGAGGGTCCGCTCCACGAGCCGAGAGGCTGATACATCAACTGTCACGAAGACTAGAGTTGATGTATCCAAAAGTTCCGTATCGTCAATAGGAACTCAACGCAACAGACGGCGCGTCGATCGGACGCCCGGTCTGAGAGTTATTGGCATTTTCGTCTCCGGGGCCCGGTTGGTTTTTAAGGCTAAACCAACCCGACCGTACTCCACCTGCGTCCAAACCTCGGGCGGAGTATGCCAAAAGATCCGTCTCACTAAGAGGAACACAACGCGACTGACGGCGCGTCAATCGGACGTTCGTAGCTCAAGATATGAGCGTTTCCGCTCCGAAGGCCCGGTTGGTTTCGTGAACGAACCAACCCGGCCGAACTCAAAGTAAACCGAAACCTTGAGTGCGATATACCGAAACGACCGTCTCGATCCAAGGATCGCCTTGCCGCAGACGGTTCGTCATTCGGAGGTCCGAGGCTCAAGATATGGCCCAAAAACTGATTCTGGTTCGAAACGGGGGGGGGGGGTCCGGGTCCGGGCCGACCCGGCCCGACCCCCCCGGGGCAGCGCGGCGGCCGGCGGCGGCGCGGCGGCGTGGCGGCGCGGCGGCGCGGCGGCGCGGGGTGCCGCGGCGGCTTGTCGCCGCGAGGAGGCTGCGCGCGGGGGAATTTAATTCCCCCGCTAACTGGATGGCGGCGCGGCCTTCATGCCGCGCCATTTGCAAGAAACGGCCCCCGCACGTGGGGGCCGGCTGGAAACAAAACCGGGGGGCTGTTTCCCCCCTTTCATGGAACCGCCCCCCTCTTAAAGAGGGGGGTTTTACACGCTGGCCGGGGGATTAATTCCCCCGGTTTAATGCCTTCCGGCCGGCCAGCTGGCCGGCCGGTTTTCTCCAACGGGACCGGAAATTCCGGTCCCCCCTTCGGCTTCCGACGCCGGCGGCCCGGCCGCCGGTCTTCTCTTCCTCCGCGGCCCGGAACCGGCCGCGGTCTTCTCGTCCCGCCGCGGCCCGGAACCGGCCGCGGTGTTCGTCGTCCGGCGCGGTGCGACGACACCGCGCCCCTTTCGCCGTGCCTTGATTCCTTTCAACGCGGCGCGACGGCGTCGCGTTCTTGAAGATTCTACCTCGGTGTGGCGCGACGGCGCCGCGTAAAATAAAAGCACGATTATCCGCGTGGTGCGACGGCACCACGCCACTTGCTTCCACCCGCAAGAATAAACAAGAACGATGGAGGGGGGTTCGGCCGTGTTCGTGCGGTCCGGCCCCCCTCACGTTAAAATAATAACGCAACTTAAAATAAATCAAGCCACACGTTAGACTTGCTAAATTCACGATCAAGAATAAAATAATGAAACCAAAAAGAAATCAACAACCCCTACTTGGTATAAGGTTCGAAGATTCGTCTACGTTCCGCGGAAGACGGCGTCGCGGAGGTCGGGCGTCGCGGTAGCCGTTCGTCAAATCCGATGATGAAGGGATGCGTTCGAAGAGACACGTCGTTGGCGAAACTTGTACGCCGACGACGGTTGTCCGAGAAAGAAGTGGCGTCCCCTTTCGTTGACACGGTAAACGAAGAATGGAGGTGCGGCGTTCTTCGTCGGAGCTTGAACGTTCTTCGTCAAGATGAACGTTCTTCGAGTTCCTCGTCAGAGTTGAAGGAGAAGAAGGAAAAGCTCTCCACCTCTCAAGAAGACAAACAAATAACCCCAAAATAAAATAAGACAACATCTTATTTTATTATCACATAACACATTAGAATTTCAAAAGTTTGAAATTCAAAAGGATTAACTCCAAAAATTAAATAACTCATGTCATTTAATGAGGCGTTAAGGAAGTTGAGAGAATATGAAAGGTTTAGGGGTTCGTGTGGGCCCCACCACACTTAATCCTCCCAAGGGAGGTTAAGTGGATGTGGGTCCCACTTCCAACTCCCTTTGTAGGATTTAACAAGTTAAAATAAATTTTGTTCTTCACAAAATTTTATTTAACTTATACCTAAAACCCAAAAACTAACTTTCAACCCGCAACCAACGCAACTTCCGAAAAGGTCTCTTTAAGCGAATATCGGCGCTGCGAGTTCATCGGTGCCCTCGGATTTCAATTCCGAGCACCGGATCAAAAGTTAGGAATTCCCGCACGTTCGTTCACTGAACGTACCCGAGCCAAACTTCGGAAATTGATTCCGGGCACTACGGGCCTCGGAATCAGGTGCCGTCAGAAACCGCGCTCTTGTAAAATTCTTAAGAAAATTAAGAAAAAATTTCCCTTGAATTTTACGGGTCTTTACATTACTCCCACCTCAGGGCTTTACGCCCCCGTAAAGATACATCAAAACTAGGGAAACAAATGAGGGTACTGAGCACGCATCTGAGCCTCCCGCTCCCAAGTGCTCTCCTGGAGATTCCCGTGCTGCCATCTGATGCGCACAAGAGGAATCGATCGCCCACACAGGACCCGCTCCTGTCGATCCTCTATCTCTACTGGAACCTCCGTGAAAGTCGCCCCATCGTCAACGTCAAGCTCCCCATGGTCAATGATGTGCGTCGGGTCGTGCACGTATCTCCTCAGCTGGGATACGTGGAAGACGTCGTGCACCCGGTGCAACTGAGGTGGTAGAGCCAGGCGATAAGCCACCTCGCCAATCCTGCTGAGAATCTGGAAGGGTCCGATGAAGCGCGGAGATAACTTGCCGCCACAGCCAAATCTCCGAATACCACGTCGAGGTGAGACCCACAAGAAGACGTGGTCGCCATCCTCGAACTCCAGTGGCCTCCGCCTCCTGTCATCATATGACTTCTGCCGGCTCTGAGCTGTCCTCATCCGCTCCTGGATGACCTGGACCTTCTCTGTCGTGGCCTGGACCATCTCCGGTCCCACCAGTGCTGACTCCCCAGGGTCTGTCCAGCACAAAGGAGATCTACATGGTCGGCCGTACAACGCCTCGTACGGTGACATCCCGATGGTGGAGTGGTAGCTGTTGTTGTATGCGAACTCCACCAAGGGTAGGTGGTCCTCCCAGCTACGACCAAAGTCGAGGACACATGCGCGGAGCATGTCCTCAAGAGTCTGAATGGTCCTCTCCGTCTGACCATCCGTCTGAGGGTGAAAAGCTGTGCTAAGACGTAGCTGCGTACCGAACGCCTCCTGTAACCCCTTCCAAAGCCGGGAAGTAAAGCGGGCATCTCGATCAGATACGATAGATGATGGCACGCCGTGGAGCCGCACAATCTCCTGAACGTAGAGACGTCCCAAGCTCTCCACTGAGCCCTGCTCTCTGATGGGTAAGAAGTGTGCCGACTTGGTGAGTCGGTCAACAATCACCCAGATGGAGTCATGACCTCTGGAAGTGCGTGGAAGTCCAGTCACGAAGTCCATAGATATGCCGTCCCACTTCCACTACGGAACCTCCAAGGGCTGTACCAAGCCTGCTGGTACCTGATGCTCTGCCTTCACCTGCTGGCAGGTAAGGCATCGAGAAACGAACTCTGCTACAGCCTTCTTCATGCCCGGCCACCAGTGCTGTCGTCTGAGGTCCTGGTACATCTTCGCCACCCCAGGATGTACCGCCAAAGGAGAAGTGTGAAACTCTCTCAGCACTTCCTCTCGCAAAGCGACTGGTACCATGGTACGTCCTCTGAAAAGGATGTCGTGCTCTGCTCCAAGGGAGAAACCATCAGGTTCCTGTCCCGAGGATATCTGTGCACGCCGTGTCTCACAGTCAGCGTCCCCGCGCTGTGCCTCCCTGACTCGCTGCAGTAGTGGAGGAGTGACTGTGAGAGACTGAAGAAAGGCTGCTCCATCTCTATCCACGAAGGATATCTGCAAAGAGGCTAGCTGCTCCGTCGCCTCCTCGAGTAGCTGAATGCCCGTCCTCCTGCTGAGGGCATCGGCTACTACGTTCCCCTTCCCAGGAGTATAGACTATCTCAAAGTCATAGTCCTGGAGGAACTCGAGCCATCGCCGCTGTCTCAGGTTCAGGTCCTTCTGCGAGAAGATATACCTGAGACTCTGATGATCGGAAAAGACTGTAAAGCGCTCGCCCATCAGATAGTGTCGCCATGTCTTCAGAGCGAAGAACACTGCTGCTAACTCCAGGTCATGGGTAGCGTAGTTCTGCTCATGCGGCCTCAACTGTCGTGATCCATAGGCGATCACTGCCCGCTCCTACATCAGAACACATCCGAGTCCGGTCCCTGATGCATCGCAGTAGACTACGTACCCTACTCCTTCCTCAGGCAACCTCAAGATAGGTGCGCTAGTCAATCTCTGTCTCAGCTCCTGGAAGCTCTGCTGACAACTGTCTGACCACACGAAGGGTTTCCCCTTCTTCGTCAAAGCTGTGAGTGATGCCGCAACTCTGGAGAAGTTCGGCACAAATCTCCGATAGTATCCAGCTAGTCCCAAGAAACTCCGAACCTCAGTCACGCTCCTGGGTGGCTCCCATGCTAACACAGCCTCAATCTTCGCGGGATCTACTGCAACTCCCGCCTCAGAGATAACGTGTCCCAAAAAGTGGACCTCACGTATCCAGAACTGGCACTTCGAGAGCTTACCATAAAGCTGGTGCTCTCGGAGTGTGTCTAGTACAACTCGCAAGTGATAGGCGTGCTCCTCCTCTGTCGTAGAGTAAATCAGAATGTCGTCGATGAAGAACACGACAAACTGATCGAGGTATGGCTGAAAGATCCTGTTCATGAGAGCCATGAACACTGCTGGAGCATTGGTTACACCGAAAGGCATAACCAAGAACTCATAGTGGCCATACCGACATCTGAAGGCCGTCTTCTGCACATCCTCGTCTCTGACTCTGAGCTGATGATAGCCTGACCTGAGGTCTATCTTCGAGAACCACCGTGCTCCCTTGAGCTGATCAAAGAGGTCATCAATCCTCGGTAGCGGATACTTGTTCCTCACTGTCACCTGGTTCAGGCGACGATAGTCAACACAAAGTCGCAAGCTCCCGTCCGCCTTCTTGGCGAACAATATCGGGGAAGCCCAGGGTGAAACACTGGGTCGGATGAACCCCTTGCCCTGCAAGTCCTCCAACTGTACCCGTAGATCTCGAAGATCGGCGGGGGCCATCCGATATGCTGGAGTGGATATCGGGGCTGTCCCGGGGTACAAGTCAATATAAAATATACCTCTCTGCGAGGAGGTAGCCCTGGAACGTCGTCGGGAAAAACGTCCGCAAACTGATCCACCACTGCAGGAAAACCAGGACTCCGCACGTCAACTGCTCCAAGGATAAGGCTAGCCAACTGATGAGTGATGGGCTGTCCTCTCCTCCGCGGAAGTCCATCCTGTGCTGCAAAGGCTCCCTTCTCGCCGGTGAAGGTGAACCTGCTCCTGTCGGTGCGTACACATCGCACCTTGCGCCTAAAACAGTCAATCTGTGCATGGACCGTAGATATCCAATCCATGCCCAAGATGACGTCGTAAGGCCTCGACGTTGCTACAAGAAGATCCCAGCCGAAGCTCTCGCCTCCTAGAGTAAGCTCACACTGCCGGCACCAGTGCGTAATCGTCGAGTCTGCTCCCGTAGGAGTCTCTAGCCGTAAGGATCGAGCCAACGGCTCTGTCGGAATCTCCGAGCTCCGAACAAGGGCAGCGGCTATGAAAGAGTGACTCGCTCCTGTGTCTATAAGAACTGCAGCAAGGGTGGAGTAGACACAGATAGTACCTCGAATCATTTCGGGTGCGCCGTGGTCGTAGGCCTCTGCTGCCTGGAGCTGAGCCTGTCGCTGCCCGCCAGCTCCCTGTGGTCGGGGTGGACCTCCTGGTGGTGGTGGTGGTAGAGCCTCAAAGCGTCGGCCACCACCGGCTGCTCGTCCAGCTCCTCTGCCTCGTCCGCCTCCTCCCTGCGGACCGCCACGGTCGACCCTCTGCCTCTGCCTCGGTGGTCCATCAACTGTCTGCTGCTCCTCGGCACGGCGGGTCGGGCAGTCACGAGCCATGTGGCCCTGCCCGCCGCACGAGTAGCACTGTCTGCCTCTCGTAAGACTGGCTCCGCGCTGTGTGCCCCGCACTGCTGAGCCAGTGCCCTGAGATCGTCTGCCCGAAGGTCTGGTCTGTCTGGACCCCTGAGTCATCCGTCGACTGCCTGCTGCAGATGACTATGCCACGTGCCGCCCTGCGGTGGGTCTCTGTGCTGGTGTAGACTCAGCAAGGAAGCTCTCTATCAGAAGGGCCCGCTCCAGTACTCCTGTCTGAGTCGGTATGCTGAGGGAAATCAGCGATGCCCTGATCTCGTGTCTCAAACCCTGCTCGAAGGTCCGGGCCCGGAAGAATGGGTCCCGTACCATGTCGGTCGAGTAGCGCGAGAGATCGGTAAATCTCGCCGAGTACTGAGCGACCGTTATGCTGCCCTGCCGCAGCTGTAGAAGCTCCTGGATACGCACCGCATGAAGGGTGGATGGGACGAACTCCGAGCGGAAGAGGCTCTCAAAGTCCGTCCAAAGTAGAGATGCCTCATCGTGCACCTGGAGCATCAAGCTCCACCATCGTCCTGCTGCTGCGTGTAGTAGGCTCGCAGCGAGGATCACCATGAGGTCTGCTGGTGTCCTCACTAGCCTAAACACTCGTACTACCGCCTCCAGCCAGTCCTCTGCTGCCTGGGGATCCGTCTCCCCGCGAAACCTGGGCGGTCGCTGGCGCTGAAACTCATGCAGTGCGCTGAGGCGACGTGCATCGTCAGCGGCTGCTGCTGGAAGCATCGGGGGCTCGGCGGGTAGAGCTACCGCCGGTGCCACTGCTGACAAAGGTCCCTGCACCGAGGCCTCGTCGCTCGGTGGGCTGTCGTCACGCTCGACTCTCGGAACCCTAGCTGGCTGCCGTCGTGGGGCCATCTTGAAAAGGAAACAGGTGCGCCACGGTCAGAACAGTATACCTGGTGAGCTGATATAAGTAATCACAAAGAAAACTTTGAAACACACACGCAATCAATGTTTTCGTGCATTAAGTCGGAAATCAGAAGTCAGGGTCCTGGTGTACGGATACGTCGGCCGCCGCACCAACACTGGACTCCCTGGACTGATAACCACACTCAATACGCTAAACATTATTGCTTCACATAGAAAAGATCAGAGTTTGCGGTAGAACCGAACTCCTCTGATACCAATTTGTCACGACCCGCCCTCGGGGTCCGTGCCGTGACTACCCCAAGCCCGCCTTCCATAGGCCAGGGGCTGGCGACTAGCACCAAGGCGTAAATCCCGGTAAAAAGGGAAGGCATTGCCTTTGAAAAGTAACAAACACCACAGAGTAAGCAAGTGGAAAGTAAACACTAAACAAAGCAGAGTACAACTGAAAGTGCGGAAAAGTAAATGGGCCAGAATACAAACCCTAACTGAAAGTAAAGTACAACTCGAAAGGGAAAAACAGCAACTGAAAAGTAAAAGCCGCTACTCCGAGCTGTCCACTGGAAATCCCACCTGAAGGGTGGGTACAGATAGCTCCTCTGCTCCACGGGTCCCGCCGTCCGCTCCGTGCACGTCCCGCCCAGTGGTCCACCTCCGGGTACCGTCCCGCTCTGCAAGCCTCAGCTAAGGTCAACGTTGTCCGTCGTCTGCAACCAACACAACGTAGTGCGGGCAAAACCCGTGCAGGGGTGAGTATAAGTTACTCAGTAGGGACCCCGAGACTCTTGAAGGTCTCTCAAATCCACAAAGGATATACCACGAAGAAAGGAACAATCACGAAGTAATAACCGACACTGCTTAGGTATATGCTCATACATATACCTAAGTCATCAATTTCAAATACGCTCCAACCTCCGAGCCCAAGTACAACTCAGTCCACACAGGAAAGTAAACGTATTCCACACAGGAAAGCAAAACGTAATCCACACAGGATTGAACAACACAATCCACACAGGAAAGCAATAGGATTCAGCTCACACAGGTATACTTCTTCAAGGACGATAAAGATGATCACTGATCCATCTATGTCGTCGGACCCACGAAGGATCGATAGGTAACTAACCCCCGCAAAGACCCACACAGGATCGGGCCCACACAGGACCTGTAGGCGCTGGCTCACACAGAACCGCTGAGCGCAAGGACCCACACAGGATCGGGCCCACACAGGACCTGTAGCACTGATCCACGTAGGATCGCTGAGTGCTGTAGTCGTCGTCGTCGAATCCACACAGGATCTCTGTACTGTCGTCGTCGCAGTCACAGTAGCAGTCGTAGCAGTAGTAGTAGCAGTAACAGTCGCAGCCAACATTAGGGTTCCCGCACACAGCAAGCTCGTTCGGAGGGTCCGCTCCACGAGCCGAGAGGCTGATACATCAACTGTCACGAAGACTAGAGTTGATGTATCCAAAAGTTCCGTATCGTCAATAGGAACTCAACGCAACAGACGGCGCGTCGATCGGACGCCCGGTCTGAGAGTTATTGGCATTTTCGTCTCCGGGGCCCGGTTGGTTTTTAAGGCTAAACCAACCCGACCATACTCCACCTGCGTCCAAACCTCGGGCGGAGTATGCCAAAAGATCCGTCTCACTAAGAGGAACACAACGCGACTGACGGCGCGTCAATCGGACGTTCGTAGCTCAAGATATGAGCGTTTCCGCTCCGAAGGCCCGGTTGGTTTCGTGAACGAACCAACCCGGACGAACTCAAAGTAAACCGAAACCTTGAGTGCGATATACCGAAACGACCGTCTCGATCCAAGGATCGCGTTGCCGTGGACGGTTCGTCATTCGGAGGTCCGAGGCTCAAGATATGGCCCAAAAACCGATTTTGGTTCGAAACGGGGGGGTCCGGGTCCGGGCCGACCCGGCCCGACCCCCCCCGGGGCGGCGCGGCGGCGCGGCGGCGTGGGGTGCCGCGGCGGCTTTTCACCGCGAGGAGGCTGCGCGCGGGGGAATTTAATTCCCCCGCTAACTGGATGGCGGCGCGGCCTTCGTGCCGCGCCATTTGCAAGAAACGGCTCCCGCACGTGGGGGCCGGCTGGAAACAAAACCGGGGGGCTGTTGCCCCCCTTTCATGGAACCGCCCCCCTCTTAAAGAGGGGGGTTTTACACGCTGGCCGGGGGATTAATTCCCCCGGTTTAATGCCTTCCGGCCGGCCAGCTGGCCGGCCGGTTTTCTCCAACGGGACCGGAAATTCCGGTCCCCCCTTCGGCTTCCGACGCCGGCGGCCCGGCCGCCGGTCTTCTCTTCCGCCGCGGCCCGGAACCGGCCGCGGTCTTCTCGTCCCGCCGCGACCCAGAACCGGCCGCGGTGTTCGTTGTCCGGCGCGGTGCGACGGCACCGCGCCCCTTTCGCCGTGCCTTGATTCCTTTCAACGCGGCGCGACGGCGTCACGTTCTTGAAGATTCTACCTCGGTGTGGCGCGACGACGCCGCGTAAAATAAAAGCACGATTATCCGCGTGGTGCGACGGCACCACGCCACTTGCTTCCACCCGCAAGAATAAACAAGAACGATGGAGGGGGGTTCGGCCGTGTTCGTGCGGTCCGGCCCCCCTCACGTTAAAATAATAACGCAACTTAAAATAAATCAAGCCACACGTTAGACTTTCTAAATTCACGGTCAAGAATAAAATAATGAAACCAAAAAGAAATCAACAACCCCTACTTGGTATAAGGTTCGAAGATTCGTCTACGTTCCGCGGAAGACGGCGTCGCGGAGGTCGGGCGTCGCGGTAGCCGTTCGTCAAATCCGATGATGAAGGGATGCGTTCGAAGAGACACGTCGTTGGTGAAACTTGTACGCCGACGAAGGTTGTCCGAGAAAGAAGTGGCGTCCCCTTTCGTTGACACGGTAAACGAAGAATGGAGGTGCGACGTTCTTCGTCGGAGCTTGAACGTTCTTCGTCAAGATGAACGTTCTTCGAGTTCCTCGTCAGAGTTGAAGGAGAAGAAGGAAAAGCTCTCCACCTCTCAAGAAGACAAACAAATAACCCCAAAATAAAATAAGACAACATCTTATTTTATTATCACATAACACATTAGAATTTCAAAAGTTTGAAATTCAAAAGGATTAACTCCAAAAATTAAATAACTCATGTCATTTAATGAGGCGTTAAGGAAGTTGAGAGAATATGAAAGGTTTAGGGGTTCGTGTGGGCCCCACCACACTTAATCCTCCCAAGGGAGGTTAAGTGGATGTGGGTCCCACTTCCAACTCCCTTTGTAGGATTTAACAAGTTAAAATAAATTTTGTTCTTCACAAAATTTTATTTAACTTAAACCTAAAACCCAAAAACTAACTTTCAACCCGCAACCAACGCAACTTCCGAAAAGGTCTCTTTAAGCGAATATCGGCGCTGCGAGTTCATCGGTGCCCTCAGATTTCAATTCCGAGCACCGGATCAAAAGTTAGGAATTCCCGCTCGTTCGTTCACTGAACGTACCCGAGCCAAACTTCGGAAATTGATTCCGGGCACTACGGGCCTCGGAATCAGGTGCCGTCAGAAACCGCGCTCTTGTAAAATTATTAAGAAAATTAAGAAAAAATTTCCCTTGAATTTTACGGGTCTTTACAGGAAGTAAGTGGGATACGTTTTTCAGTCAATCCATGACTACCCAAATTGTGTTGCTACCTCGAGGTGACCTTGGTAAGACAACTAAACAATATATAACAACATCTTCCCAATTCCATTTCAGGACAAAAAATGGATATAACAAGCTAGCAGGATGTTGGTGCTCCTCCTTCACCTGATGATAGGTGGAACACCTAGTGATAAAAGCTGCTATCTAAAATTTCATCCTAGGACACCAATACCGATAATACATATCACGATACATCTTGGATAGGAATGTATTAACTACCCACTAAGAAGCATGGGACTCTTACATCAGTTCCTCTCTCATATCTATAGAAACCCAGACACATCGATTTATATATAGGATGTGATCTCTATCAAAAGACCAATCTGGAGGTAGGTCCTCACCAAAAATACTCTCCCAAAGAACCAACCTCTAAGGATATAAAAACTGTCTGATCTTCACCCCATCAAGGAGTGAAGAGGTAACTATCAAGGCTATAAGATAATACTACTCATGACTCTCATGAAATTATAGATGTATCTCATAAAAGATGGGAATTAATTTCCATTCATTAGTGTCTTCCTTCATGGCATGTTCCTGAGTTTTCCGACTCAGTGCATCTGCCAACACATTGACTTTTCTAGGCATATAAGAAAGCTAAAAGTCAAAATACTTAGATTATTCAACCCATATTCACTCTCTAAGATTCAATTCATATTTTTAAAGATATATTTGAGACTATTGTGGTCCGTATGCACCCTAAAGGGCTCAAACATCAGATAATGTCTTCAGTAGTGTTAGGAATGAACTACTGCTACAAGCTCGAGGCCATGCATCAGGTATTTATGCTAATGAGGAATCAATTAGAGTGACCCATATGAAATGACTATATACACCTTCATGAACATCAAACCCATCCTAATTCCTAATTCATCATAAAACACTATGTATCCTCTTCCAGTCTCTAGAAGCATCAATATAGGTACCGAGGTAGGTACTCCTTTTAGCTCTTGAAAGACCTTCTCACATGCTTTTGACCAAAGTAACTTCACACCCATATTTTTATATACAGTAAGAGGTGAATAAAGGCATGATAATTCCTATATGAAATGAATATAATATCTATCCAGCCCCAAGAAACTATATATATCAAGCAAAATCTTGGGATGTTCCTAAGAAACTACGACACTCACATTCTCTAGGTCAACTGATACTCCTGATTTTGAGATGATATGACCAAGAAGTGAACTTTTTTGATCTAAAAGTGGAACTTATAAATATAAATATATAGATGAATCTCTCTCAATGTATTAAAAATGATTTTAAGATGTTTATCACGGCCTCTTTGAGTATGTAAATACACCAAGATTCCATCCACAATGACCATGAAAAAAGAATTTAGATAGGGGTGGAAAACACTATTCATAAAATCCATTAAAATAGTGGAAACATTCATATGAATAAATGACTTAATGATATAATCATATAAACCATATCGACTATGAAAAACTGTATGTGGTATATCCAAAGGCCTGACTCACACATGATGATAGCCTGATCTTAGGTCAATCTTCGAGAATACCCTAGCTCCTCAGAGGTGGTTAAAGAGAAAATCTATTTGAGGAAGTAGATACTGGTTCTTAACTATAAGTTGGTTCAACCATAAATAATTTATGCATAGCCTAAGGGTTCAATCCACATTATTGGAGAAAAGAACGGGTGAACCTCAAGATTAAGTATTGGGTATGATAAATCCTTTAGACTCTAGATCCTATAACTATATCTTAAGATCCCAGATCTCAACAGGTGCCATCTTGTATATAGGAATGGGGACTAGATCTACTTCTAGAATGAGCTTGATTTTAAACTATACCTCTATCTTAGGAGGTAAGACAAAAAAATCATTAGAAAAAACATCCCTAAAATGATCTACCAAGGGAGTAAAATCTTCAATATGTATCACCTACTCCTCTATGAAAAGAATAGAAATATAGGTGGCCACTCTACCTATATAAAAATGATATGGTCTAGCACTAATAGTTTGGAAATACAACTCACCACTGTAAAGATAAATTCCACTCTCTGGCGATGTAAATGACACCCTGCAGTGATAGTTGTCCACATAGTAATGTTATGGAACCCACCAATCCACTCAAAGAATAACATATAATCCCATCATCTTGAGGGGATAGTCCCTATATTGGAATATTCCCTTGAACCATACACCCCACAATGTGTCCAGAGTCATCACACCATAGAAGTACTGAATTTCCATCCCAAGACTTTCCACGGTTAATAAAGAGATAAAGGAGTGAGAGGAACTTGTATCGAACAAGGCAGATACAATAATAGAGGCTACTATAATATTACCTCATATAGTTAATGGTCCTACATTCTAATCCTTAGGTATTGGTTGTAAGGCATGCAACCTGCCTAATATTGGGCCCTATGTTATAGCTAGACTACCCTATGTAGGCTTTCTTTGCTGGTAGTGATATTCAGAAGTATGACTATTATAGCCATGACCTCCTCCTCCACCCATCCTTCCGGTGCTACTCCAACTCCTTGCCTGACACAACACAACTAATCCTACCCCTGAAGGTAGAGCTGGTGTGGATCCTCTTCCACTAGAATAAGGTGAGAAGTTTTAATATAATCTATAAAGAGTTCCCATGCATCTGTAAGCACAACACTCAAGAGGGTATCTATCTCACAGAGGCTTCATATTCCCCAAATTTCCACACTAATAGAATGTAATGGAGCAGCTAGTGTGGATACTCATCCGCCACTTCTCTAATGAGAAACCTCCAGGCTACACTTCCTACTACCAGAAGAACTATAACCCTATCTTAGCACTAAAAATCTAGGCCCAATATTACCAGATTCTCTCAGATTTCACTAATTGATAGGATCCTTATTAATGATCTCAAAAAAGGTAGGTAGGTGAAATAAATTAACCTATGATAAAATGGAACACTTGAGACTATCCTTGAAACGTCACACTCGCGATAACTCATCTCTAGATATAGGTAGTGAAAAGCATTGAAACTCAGTAAAATGTGTTGAATAGTCTATAAAATACATATCAACCTACTCTAGGTAAATGAACTCCCTATATCATTCGTCTTTCATTATATGAGGGAAAATGTAATCATAGAAGATACTATGGATTTTCATCCATACCATGCCTTGATGATGAACAACGTGAGTAATCACATACCGCCAACATTTGGAGAAATCATGAAGTAGGTATGTGGAAATATTGACCCTCTTCTCTGGGGGAATATACAAATGCTCAAAGATTTAAAGATTTCCCTCTAGAAAAGACTTACCAGCCTATGGATCACTATCCCCTAAAAAGATAGAAGGATACTACTATTGGAACTCACAAGTCAGATAATCCATAGTAGGTGTAGGTCATGGATCACCCTACATGGACTACATTGCATATAGAATACCCTCTAAAAAATGAGTGACAATTCCTAGTTCAGGGATAGAAGGTGGTGCCTTAGTTGAAACTATAGGAGGGATCACTGGTGACTCAGTGACCACCACCTCAAGAGCATGGTTTTTGCCACCCTCCTAGCCCACGACTAGAGGACGTCGTGGTGGAATATCTCTTAAAATTATAATCACACACCTTAGATCAAAATTTAAGAGTAGATAGAAGCACTAAAAGAATAATAACACAAGAATAAAGTATCACTACCCAAGGTACTACCCCAATTACCCACTTAGAAGGACATGGTATTGGTAAGTGTTCAATGTTTAATTTACTGGGGTTCTAGTAAGTGAAGGTTAAATTTCACTTTTCCTATTCATTTATTGGAAACCATTTCATTTTATAATTCCAATTATTCATTTAAAATTTTCATTTTCTTGTATAAATATATCATGGTTCGATTAAATGGATCACCATTCCTAGTTAATAATGTACCATACACCTTATAACTAAAATCAACACCCATTTAATTTTTAATTAGCTATCTTACATTCGGTATCATAATGTAATGGGTAATATACAATGGATTGACTCAATAAATTACCCCTTCCAATTAATGAGGGCCTATATAGCTCATAAATTGAAACTGGTAGTCACTCAATCATAACCAAAGACCAACTCATGTAACCAATGGTATGTAGATGACATGGGTAGAAACTATCCATTTAAGATGCCACCATCAACCTATACATGAAAAAACTATTTATATTGATGATGAAACTTTAAATAACCAATTACCTTACCCTATAAAATATGTTAGAAACACATGAATATATAATAACCATGGATCACTCAATAATCACAAGAAACACAGAAAATGAAAGCAATTAAATGAACCTATATGAAAGGGAATATACATGGCATGTGAATTATAGGTGCCTATAATGATGCATGAAACAATTCTCCTTTACATCCTAGGCCAAGGTAAAATATCCATATAGCATATCAAATACCAAAATTCAAGTGCATCACCGAATGATGAAAGTATATCAAATGCAATAGGAAAAATATAGAACACCAATTTCCCATTCCCAAGTAACTTGGTATTTACCCTGAATATGGGTTAGATACTCCTAGGCATAGATTATAACCAATTTCCAATGTGTTCCTAATCTACTAAATATATATATATATTACCAAAACAATAATATAATATAAAATAAAAACGACTTTGATACCACTTTGTGATGTCCCAACCCAGGTGTCACTCAAAGGTTCCCTGATACGGTGGGCCACATGAACTCTAGCGCACCACCCCATATTCCAGAGGTTGCGGACTTGCAGCAAGGGACTAAGGTATGTATGTGGGTATACTATCCCCTCAAAATAGGGAAAATGAATCATATACAAAATAATAATGTCTTGTCATGTCTCTACAAAACTAGAAAATAAGTATACATGGAAATAAGCAATATATGATATAAAAAAAGAATCAAACAAAGACAAAAACCATCCAGAATCCAGAGTGTTGGCTCAGTCATATACTACCAAGATCCCATCTTAAATAAGGAAAGAAAGTTAGGTGTCCAAAGCGGGATGCTTCTTTTTATCAACACCTGCATACATATAATTTTCCTGGGTACCAATGACTACACGAATAGGGTGTGAGATAAATCTCAGTAGGCCACCACCAACAACGTATATAAATTCTAGTTTGTGAATATAAAATGAGCAGTTCGTAGGTATATATAAATGTAAATTAGTTCCAAATAAATAACTCAAACCTATTTTAGCCTCAGCTGGTAATATCTTTAAACATGAGATCATTTAATTAATTCATTTATGTTCAGTTTATATAAATAAGTCATGTGACGTGTAAAAAAAACCATCGATATATCATGATAATAATAAAACAGGATCTAGGGTATAACTAAGGAATCCTTGACCTCATGGTTTAGCCAACTCATTCTAATAACTATTATAGTCTAGAAATAAATAAGGTTTGATTTCAATCCAAGGGGAATCACTCAAGGAATTCCACTGTAATTTTTTTTAATCGAGTTTAAGGATCTCATCCAAGGTAATCACATGATAAGCATGAGTAGGCCCAATGGGGTGAATCCATGGTTCCATGTGTTTGAAGACATCATGTTGGATCCAAGGAGTGTATCCAAGGCATCTTAATAATCCAAAAATGATATCAGGTGAATCATCAGTACTACGCCAATGCATTCACATACTAATACAAAGACCATGTTTCAAGGTGGGTATCTCCCTTGGAAATTGTATTAATGAATCAGAATTACATCCTTTGAGTGCTCAATGAATTCCATCAGGAATCCAAGGTTGGATCAAGTATGACCATTCCTATAAAGATAAAAAGGTACATATACAATAATAACGTTATACATAATTCATTATTCATTCAAGTCCATGTAATAATCATTCCTTTTAATAAGTTAGTTGGTTTATTCCATCACATTTCATTAATGTGACAATGTATAATAAGGAAATGAAACCATTTATTACTTAGATTCGATATTAAATTATTAGGTTCATTCCTTTACCTTTTGTAAGAATGAAAAGGTGGGCTATGGACATGCAACCATAATAAATAATTAAAATTAACCAGGCTAAGTGATATCTATAAATATAATTTCCATTTAAAATTTTAAAGGATAATTAATTAATTACAACACTTACCTTATAAGGGTCAAGTGATAACTATACATGTGTTATCCATTTAAAAATTAAGGATCCTTTAATTATATAATAACACTTACCATATTAAGGTCAAGTCATAGGACAACTGAACGGTGGTGTAGGTAGTCATAAAAATCCACTAAAAGTATAATAGAAAGAAAAAACTGCTTAGGGAAAATGACCTTGAGGTTCTAACCTCCAATGAAATAATGGCCATGAATAAAAATGGATTTAGAATATGAGAACAATTATTATAAGAATAAAATATGAATTTATTAGATAATTCCCGGTGAATCTGGCATGCACACAAAAATGAAAATTTATAAATTATGAGAATTTTAGTGAAAAGTTGAAGACTACTTACCTTAGCACTGTATTAATATCTTCATCTAGTATTTAACCTTAGTTTCACCTTGATCATAATAAAATATAATATCAGTTCAACACCCTGAAAATAGGGCATATGAGCCTACATCAAAATAGATTCATACAGAGAATGAAAAATTATGAACTGAGTCTAAGGACTAAAGAGCCTACCTGGAGGATTCCAACATGATGATCGGATTTTAGATCATAGTTTGGATGGATAAACATGATCAAAACCTATTATGAGGGGCTTGAGAGATCAAAAATGAGGATAAGAGAGCCTTCGATCCACTGGAATGAAGAAAGGAGGAATAGGGGTAAGTTTATAATTCATTAAGTAGATTTTAGTCATTTTACCCTAAAACCATGAGGTTTCATGGTTTGGTTGCACATTTTTCTAAATTGTGAACCAACCGTATGCACCTCACTGCCTCAAGAGGGGACCCCACATAGTTTGGAAGCATGGTTTGAGAAACTGTGCACCAACCATGCTATTTGGATCTACTGAATATTGCATACCACCCACATGGGTATTAATCCCTAAGTTAATGGTTAGAGAATACCATGCACCTTGATTTTACCCATGAAACACCCCACATGGTTTGGAGAAACCATGCAAACTGGTTCATACATTTTCTATTAACCATGTGGCCCAGTGCTTTCTTCCACCGATCAGAGTTCTGAGCTCCAAAATAGCCTCAGACACCCCTAAAACTTCCATGAACTCATTAGGAATCCATAAAAGGTCAAAATAATAATAATAATTAGATCGAAATCTAAAGGATCCATACCTCATATAAAACCCATGATATTACACCAAAAGGAACTTTCATTTGATGTATGGTAGGGATATGAAATATATATTTATTTTTAATCATATAATGGCTATACAATAAAGGAGAATCCATGGAGTTTTGAATGTTATGAAATTTTGAAAGTATCTTGTTCTTATATTATTTAATTGTTTTATACAGGGTTTTTTTAATTATCTATTCTTTTTACTCACTTATCTAAGCATATATTTATTTATTTATAAATCATTTATATTTGATTTATACATGTTTCAAGGATCCTTATTTTAAAAACATTATACATTGATGGAGTTTTAGTTCATGTTTTGTCTTATTTTGAGAATAAGGATAATTGTTAATATCTATATGGCTTCTTGAGTTTAATTATTTTCATATCTTTATATGATGAAACTTCCCCTCACATTAATATGTATTACTTTTCTAGGGGGGGTATATAATTTTATACATGTTATATGATGGTTTCTTTCAAGATCATGTGTGTATCATGTTTTATTTTATGCTTGAAGGAAATAATTTTGATCTTTAAAATGCGTTTTTTAAAATTCTATTTGATCTCTATCGTATTAACTTAATTATATAACCCTATTGGTTTGTAAGTTTCTTTTTGATAATCTCAAAGGGGGATAATTTTTGAGATAGATGAAAAATATAATAGAATGTATGGAAGTTTAAATAGTGTTTTTCAAAGGGGGAGAAATTTGTTTCAAAGTTTGATACATCAAAAGAAGAATTTCATAGTATCACAAGGGGAAGAAATGTTTTAGAAAAATGGATACTTGGTTTCATTAAAATTTGATAACTACTTCCTTTTTATCCTCTCTCTATTATTTATTTTTATTTTTATATCAAGTGGTTGTCATCATCAAATTGGGATATTGTTGACCCTCACATCATAGTTGTTTTAATGATCACAAAAATTCTAATATGTTTCTTGTTGGATCCTGAAGGGGTGATGGAAATTAAAAATAGGGGGTTAATTGTATTTATTTAATAATAATTCGTGTTTAAAATTTAATATCATAGAGTGATTATTCTAAATATTAAAAAATTCAACCACACTGTTATAAGAAAATAGAGAGAGAAAAGAAAATGAAAGAAATTAAAAGTTGAAAAAAATATTTTTTAGTAGTTCAGATCTAAATGATCATAGGTATAATCTTCACACACCAACATGGTGTATGGAACCCACTAAGGTATATCGCTTTTTAAGGAGATTGAAAACTCTTTACATCAAATCAATTCACACCCACAGGGTTAAACCAATTCCCTTTTCTTTTATAGGTTTAAAAAAATCCTTTTATAGGAGAAGACCCATCCTAGACTTTTATAGGCTCAATCCTAACCTATTTTTTTTGGGGTTTATATGGAACCCATTATTTTATGGGTGAAAACATAACCCATTATTTTATAGGTTCAAACCAAACCTATACTTTGAAATTCCAAGTCCTAACCTCTTCTATGTTATGGGTAAAGAGGAACTCAATCTTCCAAGGGGACATACTAAACCTAGAATCTTATAGAAGCAGTCGTTTCCTTTACTATTTTATGAGTTAAGAACAACCTAGTCCTCTAAAGGGACTGACTAAACCCATTATTCTAAGGGGAAAAACTAAACCCACAAATACCTTTTTAAGGGAAATATAACCCCATGAATGATGTACTAAGTGTGATGTTACAACAAAAGTAGTTACAACATAAAGAAAGAATAATACAATATTGTTCAATGAATGACTATTAATTAATATACTACCATTTGGATCAGGTAGTGCTCATTCCCTTCAAGATGTTTAAATAATGAAGCTCGAGAAACTAGTAGTTTACATTAGTAAGAAGTTGAATGATGAAGCTCTAGTAATCAATTGAGAACTATAAAACATGAAAGAGTTAAATAAGAGTCACATCTATCTGTCTTCACTATATGACTCATTTTTTTATATAAAAATAGTAATAACTATTTTCTTCACTTTAAAACCCATGAATCTCCTTTATAAATTCCAAAAATAAAATCTACACATGGAAGTATATTTTAATTAGATTTGATATACTATAAAAATGAAACCATGATGTACAAATAATATCATTATGATAATAAATAATAAATTAATAAAATAGTAAATAAATACATAAAATTTGATAGTAAATTCCTCAGAACACTCCTTGAATTTATGTGAAACTAACTCTGCATATTTCAAATGGTTTGAATTTTAATATCTCAAGTCCCCAAATTTCAGCATGAATATCCATACACACTTAATACGAGGTGAATATCATTTAATTCTTCATAAATAAATCTAAAACCCATTTTCATGGATTCTAAATAATTAATAACTAATTTTATAATATATAAAACATTAAAAATATTAAAAATAAACTTGAAGAAAATAGAAATGTGAAACATTATGTAAAAAAAATTATATTTCCATATTTATAACTACCTATAGAAATTCACATAACCATGTAGGGGAATTTTTATACATAGGTGATTTTCACATATGAGATTTTATCACATAGAAAAAATTTCCACATAACCTAAAAATCTATATAACAAATATTTATGTAGCTAAATTCTATATATGTGAATTTTAAAGGGAATAAATGTAATTGATTCTGTATATGTAACCATTTTCACATAACAAAAATATCACATAACTAAATCTATATATCCAAAAATATTCATGTAGGTAAATGTTCCATGTAAGAGAATTATGTACATAGGTAAAATTAATTTAACCAAAATTCTCACATAACCAAATATTCATATAAGTAAATTTCTGGAATTTCTATACACCTTGAATTTTTATAATTTATACAAAAAATAGAATTTCTAAATTGAAGAATCATATTTGATTATAGTTTAATTATATTATGATAATTTAATTATCTTTATAAATAACTAATAATTACCATAATTGGACTTATATATTTCATTTTATCACAAAAATATAATAGAAAAACAATTATTAAAAACTATATAATTTCAACTAAAAACATGTAATTACTTATAGAATAATTTCAGACACGATAAAGATAGATTCATAATTTTATGTCTTCTAATGAAATGAAGATAATTTTCATAGATTTATAATTCAATAATAATCACAAAATTTTGAGTTTTATTAGATCATGTTATAACCAAAATACATAATGTAACAAATTTTGGAAATTTGGCTATGCAGATCAACATTTGGCTACGTGTATTAAGATTTGGATATGTGGATTAAGATTTGGCTATGAGGGAATAGTGAAAAAACATGCATAAATGATTCTCAGAGGTCCTAAATGACGTATTTATCATTAGAACTCATCATGAAACTTATAAAACATGTTTTAAACAATCAAAGAATAAAATATAAAGATAATTTAAGCAATGAAATATAAGAATAAGATTAAAGCATTCCTTAATAAATATATAAGATAGAAATCGAAAGATAACACTTAATAAATTTATGATAAATTATAATTACACAATTTTAAATATTAAATCTATTAAATAATAATATTATAGAAAATAAAATAAATAATTTTTTTTTAATTATGAAATCATGAAGTGGATCAAGGAGCCTCTCAATATTTATAACTTGTTTTATGCTATTTAAAGCGTATTTTTAGTTTTTATGTTGAGTTATAGTGAAATGAAGGAAACCAAACTAAATATGAGTTCAAAGTGGTCTTAAATTATTTATTCCAAGTCCAATTATGCAGCGAAGAACTAGAGAGTTGGTAGGAGTGCACCGACTATCTGGTAGATGAAACAAAATCTCCCACAACTAGTATCACACTATCGAATACTTGGTGGAATCTTATCAGCTTGACGATGGAAGTTACAGAAGTTCTGAACCACTACCTTGTACACTGGCTAGCCAGTGGCATTGGAGTGATTTCTAGTGGTGTTGTTTCATAACTTTATGAGGCGCATTTAATGTGGTATTAAATGGATTTAGTCAGATTTTAAAGACTCAAATCGACCATGGATGACCCCAACACCCTAGAAGGTGATATATAGAGGATTTGAGAGGCATGTATCATCATCTAAATGAAGTAAAAATCCAATTAAATTCTCTTCAATCTCTAATAATCAAGGAATCCTCTCAAATATTCAAAGAGATTCAAAGTTTTGATCTTTCTCATCCAATTCCAAAGAAGATAAAGTATACATTATCCATGGTAATTGAGATCACCAACATGGACCATTCAAAGTCACTATCTTCACTAATATTCACTAAGTTTCATAAAGTTTCTTTGTTCTATATTTATTTCTTCCTTTTTTCTTCTTCTTATTTTGAGACTTTATGTGTTCTTATATAACCCCTTGGATCTCTCTCTATTGTAACTTACCTCTACCTCTATCTCTCTCACTTTATTTCATTTTCTTATCTTTTAGTGAGAGTATAGATCATTTTGTAATGGGTTTTCAAAAAGGCAAACCATTTCTTTTATTCCTCATTCTCATTGGTTTCTTTATTTTTTCATTAAAAAGTAAGGGTTCTTTTGGTTATTGGATTTATGTTAAAACCAATAGTTCTTGGTTTTTTTATTTGTTCAAAATCAAAGAAAAATTTTGGTTCTTTGGTTTTCGTTAAAACCAAGGGTCATTCTCTGTTTGTTTCATGGATATATGTTAAAACCAAGAGGTTATATAACCCACTAAAGATTTCATTAAGGGAGGTGATATTGGAGAACCTTGTGTTCTATTTCTGAACTCCATTATCAAAGAGTACCTTTTCAATTTACTTTTTGTTATCATTAATTTGATATTTTTTAATGCTTTCAAGATATCTCTATACATTTTTATAACATCATTTCAAAATTATTTTATCTTGTATTTTTCCTTTTCATTCATTGATTTATTTTTTAAAAGGAAATTCACCCACCTCTTTCCATCTACTTTGACCTAAAATTGTTATTCCCTATGATTTGTTTTTAGGAATAATATAATACTATATTTCTTTGGTTTCCTACATGAAAAAGAGAGATACATATAGACCTATAATGGAAAGAGTTTAGCTGGAATTATAGGTATGATGTTCTGTGTGCTCATGTACGTGAATAGTAAGTTCCATTAATGTTGTTTATTAGATTAGACTGTTAATTTTGAGAATTTTTTAACAGTTAAAATTATATTTAATGGATTTTTAAGGTTTATAAAGAGACCATATTAGTAGGATATCTCTAGGGGTGAAAAATGATGGTTCTAGGTACAATAAAAGAACCTATTTGGTCATGTAAAACTCATATTTTTTTAGTTTAAACCAATAATTAACAATTCACATGATAATAAAAATCATGACCAACAAATTACACTTGGTGAAAATTGAAAAAGATCAGTAAACCTAAGAGACATGAAATTTTCACATTAAATTTATATATAATTTATTAAAAATAATTACCTCAAACATGGTAATTCTTTCTTTGAAAAATATTTGGATTATTCGAACCTCCATTTGATTGTACTATTTTTGTGTCAATAAGATCCAAAAAAAATCCATCTACCAGTGATCCACACATATTACTATGATCTTAAAGCATAACTGATGGTACTCAGGGTTCTAGTATAGTGGTATCAATTTTCTTTCATCACTCACTTTGATTACCACAAAATCCTTCGAGATTGAAGGATTGATTCATTTTCTCTCATTCTTGAGAGGAGGAGGAAGGTGGAAGAACCCAATTTTAGAGAGAGTTCTAGAGATTTTTCTCATTATGGTTGAGAGAATCTATAGAGAATATGTGTTATTCACAACAACATCTAACCCTAAGAAATTATATAACCAAGAATTTATATATCTAGGTTATATAATAAATAATTTAACACTTTCCATTAATTATTCTCACAATCCATTGAAAACTACACATCTAATAATAATAATAATAATATTTCCATGGTACACACGCGTTTCATAGATAAAATTAATATCATTACTTTTAAAAAATAAATTAATATATATTTAAATGATATTTAATATATCATTCCCACCAAATCGGATAACTTAGTCTATGATTCCTTGGTATTTAACGAATCTTGAATAATAAATATTATTCATTTGATAAATAAATATTTATAACATTCATGGTTTTTCAAATAAATAGTTATTTTAATATTCAACTCACACATAAACATGGTGACCTAATATTTTTTATCAATAAATATCCAATAAATAATATTCAATTCCTAAAACAAAAGAATAATTTTTATTCAAATAATTAAACCCAATAATAATTTAATTGAGATCAATAGAAACACTAAGTGTGTGAACCTCTTGGCTTCTTCCTTAGTAACATTAGGTGAGTTAACCTATAGTCCAATATCATCATCGAGAAACACATAAAGAAACTCCATAGGAAGAAGTTAATATCAAAATGTGAACAATCACATACGAATGATCACTATGTAATATAATCTATTTGTATCAATATCTCACCAAGAAGGTTTTATATTCCTTACATCTACCTATATTATTCATACATATTTCTTTGTCTCCCAAAAATGAACACATAAATACTCTATATCCATGTAATTTAGTTCGACAGTTTCATTTCAATCAAAGGGATGAGATATTAACTTCCATAAATATGGAAGAGACAAATTCTTACTTGACATATTCATTAATAAAATACCATTCATGACACAACCAATATACCCTACTTCCCATGAACATATGGTGTCGAGGTTTTGGCTAGTACGCCAAAGTACATGAGTCATGTTATGAATTAATAATAATATTAAAGTTAAGGATTATTACACATATTAACATATAAGAATATTAAATGACATGTAACATGTGGAATTCCTACTAGTTGGTCTATACTCATAGTCTTATATCTTGGATATTAGCAAGTTGAAACTTCATTAATTGAAGTATCATCCACTTATGAGTACTCACACCCAACAATCTGCATCATTAGTGTCGTATCATATGACATAATATGACTATATGAAATACAGTTTAAGAAAATCATCATAGAATCTCATGGTTTACAAAAAATAAGGGAACTGCTTATGACATTTTTAATGCAATAGATATTATAAGACATTTTATCATTAATGTTACATACAAGAACAATCAATATGAGACAATATTTTTAATAATATTAAAGCCTATTAATAAAAAAATATAAATTACAAAGTAGTTAGTTCTAGAAAACTTACTTGAAAAAATCCGTAACATCCTACCGCTAAACCATTGGCTTGGGTAGATGTGAAGGTTCTACTTACCTTAGGTGACATCCCCAGAACACTAAAGTCTAATAATAAATTACAAGGGCTTACAAGATCATTGGGGTATGATTTTACCTTTAACATAAACAACATGTAAGAGACAATAATATATAAAAACAATGATACTATATAATTCATGAGAGTAAACATGAAAACACAAAATCGAATACAGAAAGATAAAACATAGTATCATCAAAAAGTAAGATACAATATCTCAAAACACCAAAAATAAATCCTAATGCAATGACTCCAATGTTTCATCACTCCAAAAATCCAACCTAAACATCTTCAAGATCCCCCACCATTACTTAGACCACAACATCATGATGCCTTGATAGAGAAAAATGAAAATCCCCCCTTAACCTTATCATTATAAAAAATTCCAGTGTACACACAAAAGATAATATGAACGGGGTGAGTATATCAACTTAGTAGGAAATAATCCAAAAGATTCCCACACATGCCACTAAGAACAGAATAATTTAGCAAAATTGATGTAAATAAGAAGAAGTATGAAAATAATTATCAAGATAATTTCATATAAAACTAGGAAAGAGTCAGATAAAAATAGTGTATATAAAAAGAATAATTTTACTAGATTTTCATGATCAAAAAAGTTTATAAACTAATATTTTTTATAAGAAGTTTATTCATTCATTCATCTTGGAATAAGAAATCCACACACCCACACACACCTGAATGTATCTAAGATGACAGTCCCAATACTCACGAGGAGTAACTCTTCTTCTGTATCAAGTTGTCACTTAGCTGTGGAACCGCTTTACCCAGTTAGAACAAGAATCCAAGTTCAAATCCAAAAAGGATCCTTATAGTGAAATCATTATCTCAAACTAACCCATGTATGATAATTTCTCTTAAAAACATAATTTCACTAAACTGTGTTTCATTTAAACATTTAAATGAACACATTGTGTGTATATTTCCAAAACCATGATTTAAAAACTATACAACAAGTGAGCTTTCCAATAGTATTTCATCAAGGGTTTTTACAATGAAAAAAATAAGAAAGAGTTTTATAAATACAAATCCTTCATGTTCTAGAGAAATATTAGAGAGTGATAATTCACCAACCTCACAATGTAAACCTTCACCAAAAAAGCAAAACCAAAAAGTTATATTTGGTCTTTCTCATTAATTTATTTCAATAATTCCCAGCAAAACCACATAATTTTTTTCCTGACCCATAGATATGGGAATGAAACTTCTGATTTAGGGTTATTCCTAAGAGTAAATGAAGATATAAATAAGCAGACAGAGAAACATACCACATACCTTGAAACCTTATATCTAACACACTAATATCCATTGAAATTGGCTCCAGATTGAATAGAATCACTAACAATTCCTAGAGGAGTCCTCTGGTTTGAGATCCTAGGAAAAAAGATGAAGAATGAGTGTTTTAGGGGTGTTTTAATGTTAACAAATCCACTTTTAAAATTTAATTAATTTCATCACATGGTTAGGCCGCACATTTTACTAAACTGTGCACTAACTGTATGGACACCACTGTCTCAAAACTCCCAACTTGAATGGTTTGTTAATCTATGAAAAAATGTTCAAAATGAGTTAGTATCATGTCATAAAGTTATATTGAGAATACACATGGTTTACCCAAACATATTCCAACTGTGGGACACCTCATGAAATCTCTTAGGATGTCGCATGATTACCTAGGTAATTTTCACAGTTTCCCCTCACCATACACCAACTGTTTGACCTATCAAACACTTAAAAACTTTTAAAAATATACCAAAAAAATCTTAAAACTAATAAAAAACCAAACATATATAAAAAACTTAAAAGATAATCACATACCTCAAACTTAGGGTGTTTCATTCCCTCCACCATTAGGATTTATATCAACGGAAAGCTTGTGATTGGCACTTCTTTAGAAGAGCTCAAAAAATTGGTCTAGAAAAATAACTATCCCACTTTAGAACCTATTGATTGAACTAATGGTAATACTAAAAAAAATATACCAATTATACTTATCAACCTAGAAAGATATTATCATTCTCTTATTGCAATACGAAGGATAATAAGAACTGATTAGAACCTCTGGCTCAAGAGTGACATGAGAACAACCAATACATTTCCAGAACCTGACTCACACTCTGACCATAACGATATAAGATAATTTTATACATTGTATTGAATCAAGAATTCAATTCTACCTAAAAAACACCACCACCAAAGAACTAACTTCCATCTCTTTCCAAGGTGACTGATGTTTAACCTTGACAATATATAAAGAACACATTATTCTTTACTAATGATACTAGAACACAATAAGCCAAATAAAAAAACCAAAAATTGACACTAATGAAATGATGATCTAATTAAGACCATATGAATAATATATATATATATATATATATAATTAGAAACCTATGAATTTTCTATAAAATAAAATAAATCCTTATCTAAAATAAAAAAGTTCATTAAACACTTCCTCCTAAACTAAAGATTATTTTGGATTACCCTTTGGTAAAAGGTGGTACCCTATACCCATAGATAACCAAGTCCCAAAGGTAAGTGTATTAACCTAAACCTATAAAGGAAATCGAGTCTTAGTCTAAGGATATATGGATTATAACACAATGCAAGGTCAATAGTTCACAAATGTACCCAACCACCCTACCTTTACAAACACTGTCCTCCAAATAAGCATGAAAAGCACAAATCAAAGAGTTATCTAACTACCACCCCAATAACAACATGCTTTTAAATAAAAATGGTGTCAAAACCTAATATAATTTACTACACCTATCATAAAGTGTTAGTTAATGGTTTATTTATTCCACCAGTTGGTTTTAGACATTCTTTACCTTGTGTACCTTCCCAAAATTTGAATGGACAATCCACTTGAGACTGTATTGATACAAGAAGGATCCAGAATTAGATCCTGATATAGAAGAGAAAAATTTCATCCCTTTTTCATCATTTGGAAGCTACCCACCATTATTGTTTAACTTAATGGAAATAGAATGAAATTTTGACCATTAAACTTCCTTGGACTTGGTCACCCAAGTGAGGAATGAAATCCATCTAACCAAACACCATGACATCATTTTGGTAAGTACAACCCAAGTGCATGTCAGATACTAATCCCATGAATCATTATTGATCCAAAATTTCACAATCTTGACACCCTGATAAATGTAATTTAAGACATCCATTAACCCATTTATCATTAATTAATTGAATTTGGTAGAGAATTCCCTGTTGAGACCAAAAAATGAAAACACAAACAAGGATTTTGAAATAACCTACCAAACATAGAGGGTAATATTTATCAAAGAGTCTACGAAAATAGATTGATCATTGATAAATAAAATGATAAGACCATGAAATTACCCTCACACTGGAAAACTTCAAAATATGTTACCTATCCTGAACTACTTGAAACGACCCACACATTACCCATACATTCAACCCAGATCGGTAGGTGGTAAACTTGAGATGGTTACTAACCTTTCTCAATTACTCCTATCCAATTAATGTCCCAAACCCATTGAAAATATGAACATATTCTTAAAAATATGCGAGAGTTACTAATCAATTATAATAATAAATATTTCGTTAGATTCTATGAACCACTAAATTCCCTAGATTAAAAAAAATACACTTCTAAAACAAAAAATTCCACTCAATATAAACCATGTCAATGGTAATTGAGAATGTTGATCAATATAGCTCCTATAGTATCCCATTATCAACGATGTTCCTTGATTCAAATCCCCTAATACATCATTTAAGTTACCGTGTGTTATTTTTATCACTTAGTAATAACTACCAATGCGACTCAAACAATAATAAGAAGTATTAGGCATGCACAATCTTGGTAATAAGTAAAACAAGTACGACATCATGAAAACACAACCAATATAACAATTATTAGAAGAATAAAGAGCATAGGAAACACAATCAATACTATAACTCTAACAAGGGAGTATCCAACAACATCTTTTCTAGGCACTTTACTATTATACTCCACATTCTATTAGGTGACCATATAGTTTCCATTTACCCATTCACCATGTTATAATAGTTCCATAGACCACATATAAAATTATCAACTCCCAAAATAATGACAAGGTTAAAAAGGGAAATTTTTCCTTGGAAAAAATGTAGTATAAATAAAATTTTTAAATCCTTCCAAGAGTTTTAACACCAGTAAAAGTAAATTTGATATCATTTTCTGAAGGTACATTTAAAATTAGCATATAATAATTCCATATTTATAAAAAAACCATAGTAAAAACTAGATAATTTTAGATTCTAAAATAATAAAAGGTTTTATTTCAGTATTTATTTTCCCTCAAATTACATTTAAATAAGGATTTTTAAATAAGAGTCTCTAAATATTTTTTTAATTAAAAAAAACCTAAAGATTTTCATCATATGTTCTAGAAAATCCTTTTAAAAAACTTAATTTAAATTTAAAAATCCTTTTCTAAACAAAAATTTCAAATATAATTTTTTATTTTGAAAACCTTTTATCATCCAAACTCAAATCATCAAAGAATATCACAAAACCCTAGAAACTAAGTTATACAACCACCAAGAATAAACACTTGATAAATATGAACCAATCATTTCATATACATGAAAAGGTTACTAAATTTATTATTAACCAATGATCAATAAACCAATTTAAGAAAAAGACCATTTACTTTAAGTGTCAAAGTTTTAACCATGTGAAATTATTTACAACCAAGATGAAAACAAGTCTATGTGACCCATATTATACATCCATATTTTATTCCATTATATTCCAAGTTTAAATATTTAAGTGAAAACATTTTTTACTAAATAGGCATGCTTGTTTAATACAAAAATTAAAAAAAAAATTATATATAAAAAAATTTACTATTATTTAGTAACTAATAAACTAATAATCATAAGAATTGAAATTTATATTAAAAATTAAAATAAGTTATCCCATTTAACAAATTCAAAATTTTACACACTATTCTACTCATTATCCTAAACAAGATTTACAAACTACGTACATAACATGGAATAACAAAGGCTAATATTTTTAACATATTATAAAATTAACCAAGGCAATAATAAGTTAATGTTCTAGAAATATATTTTTATAATCATAGGTGATATGCTACAAAATTTAAAATCATTAAATTAAAATCATCATAATTTATGTTATGAAAATCATAAATTGTATGGTTAAAAAAACCACTCAATCATGTGTCAAGGATCTATATGGTATAGACATGGAATTAGTCAATAATGAATCAAGACAGCAAACATGAGATCATGATTTTGAGTACCCATTTTAAAGTTGTAACCACTCTTTCTAGATATCATGGATACTAATTAACATTTAATCAATTATTACTAACCAAAGTCATTAATACTTCTTGTTTCAGTTCCACATCAGTTTCATGATACTATAACTAATAAAAGGAGAAGGGAGAAATAAACAGAATTCAATACTAGTAAGAATAAAAAATTCAATACTAAAATGAATCAAAAAACAACACATCACAGAACTATATTTGACCATGTTTAGAAATCCATTTATTATAATCTATCAGTTTCATCCAAAAGCATAATCACTCATTTACCAAATAATTACCAAAAAAAATATCATGAATGATTAAATCCTAGTTATAAGTATATTTACTAATTCATGATACAAAAATATCATCATCTAAACCCACGATGATGAGGTGATGACAATCATAGCAGTGCTTAACAAAAATTTTCATACTCGAACCACCTGGGTAACTTGAAGTTCATCATAAAAAAGTTAACAACATATTTTTATACTATAGGTTTAGAGTTTTGATACATATTATATCTATAAATACCATCCAAATAAATGGATCATAATAATTTGATACCATTTGTAACATCCTACCCTAACCCATTGGCTTGGGAAGAGGTAGAGGTGATACTAAATTTAGGTAAAGTTCCCAGGACACAAAAGGTAGATAATAAATTACAAGGAAATTCAAGATAATTGGGGGAAAATTTTCCCTTTAAAATAAAAAACACGTAAGAGAAAACAATAAAAAAATCATGATACAATATGATGCATGAGAGTAAATAGAACAACTCGAAATCCAAGGAAAAATGATAAATCATAGTAGTAGTATAAACTAAGATACAATATCTATCAAAACCAAAAATGTATCCTGAATCAATGGAACCAATATGGAATCACTCCAAACATCCAAACTAAATATCACCAAGCTACACCAACCATCACCAATCCTATAAGATCATGATGCTCTTCTAGAGAAAAATAAACCCTTCCCCTTACCTATATCATAATAAAAAAGTTCTTCATATGCACCAAAGTGAATATGCAGGGGTGAGTATATCAAATCAGAATTCAATCTCCCAGAATCTTCCCACATATTCTACTAATACTAGAAAATATTAGTTTAATTGATATAATAAAGAAGGTGTATATGAATAATTATCAAGAGCATTTCATATAAAACCAGGAAAAAGGCATATCAAAATAGTTTAGATAAAAAGAATAATTTCTCAAGATTTCTATGATTGAAACAGTTTATAAAACAAGATTTTTTTTATAATTAGTGTATCCATTATTTACTATTGGAATACCCATTACACATAATCACACACATATGCATACATCTAAGATGAAAGTCCCAATACTCATGAGTGGTATCTTGTGTTTTGTACCAAGTCATCACATATTTGTGCACCCGCATGCCCATGTTGGCACAAATATCCAAGTCTAAATCCAAAAAATCCCCTCATAATATAATCATAGACTCATGCCAAGACATGTATGTTAAATTATATTCAAAAACTAATTTCATTAAACTATTTTTATTTTAAGAATTTAATTGAACATGTTTTATGTGTCTTTCTAAAACCATGATTTGAAAATCATATAAAATGACAACTTTAGAGCAATCTTTCAGGAAAGGGTTTTCCAATGAAAACATAAGAAAGGGTTTTATAAATACAATGCATTAAAGTTATATAGAAATATGAGATATTGATAATACACCTACCTCAAAATAAAAACCATCACCAAAGAAAATACAACAAACATGGTAGATCCAGTCTTTTTAACTTTACTTCAGTAATACACAACAAAACCAAATCAAAACATGTACTAACCCATATAAATAGCCTGAAAAGTTTTGATGTAAGGTTATTATTAATTATTAATTAATAGAGTTATAAGGATAAGGAGAAACACACAACACACCTTGATTATCTAGATCCAAAGCACCAATATCCTTTGAAATCAGATCTAGATCAAAGAGAATCACCAAAAATTCCTAGAGGATTCATCTGGTTAGGGATAATTGGAAAATGTAGAAAGATTAAGAGTTTTAGGGGAGTTTTGGGTTAAAAATAAAATTTTAATATTTAATTAATTCTTTCACATGGTTAGGATACACAATTTACTAAACCGTGGACTAATAGTGTCGGCTCCACTATCTCAAAACTCCCACCACACATAGTTTTCCTATACAGTTTGGAAAACCATGCACCAACCATGTGAAAAGATTTTATGCTATGTTACAATATTACTTAGGGAATATATATGGTTTATGCCCACCATCCACTAACTGTGTGCCTCCTACTAGACTCTATTAATAATTTGTATAGTTACTGAGGGAATCTTCATAGTTTCCCTTGACTGTGAACCAACCATGAAACTTCTAAAACAATTCCAAAACTTTCCAAAATCTCATAGAAAATTCTTGAGACTAATTCCAACCAAAAAATTTCTAAAAAAACATAAAAAATTAGCATGTACCTAAAACCATAGGTGTTATAGACTCCTACGTGAATTATAGCTAATGAATAAGTATTATTTAGTTCTCATGTATTAAACATGCTTCTATTGAGTATGGCCATAGCTACTGGGACTATAGTGTTTTTGTTTCTAGGGTTGGTATTGAAACAAGAATTTATTGAAAATATTATTACTACAAACTCACTACCTTTATAAAATCCCTCAAATAATAAGATACATGAGTATAAACCTTGTTGTTCCCTTATCAGAAACCTAAAATCTATGCTAATACCATAGTCAAATCTTATCATAATAATAATAATTCTCTTACTATTTTTAGAACTCAAAATTTAGAATTGTTTTTCTTCCAAAATTCTTATAGAGATACATCATAATCCATGACACACATGGTTATTATAGTTATAGAAACCATAGGTTTTAATAAGTTTTTATTTCATACTACCTTAGTCATGCTGTTTTTTTAGATAAAAGATGATTTGATGGAAAATTATTGTTGTATATCCTCAAACACTTGTATTCCCATTTCTCCTTATACTAGGAACTCATCCTGTTTTACATTTTAAATTACTATTAGATAGTTTTAACCACATGTTTATGTGGTTACACAAGTTCATATTTGATATTTTCACTTCATAAAATGTAATCACTAAGAGGGGGTGGGGGTGAATCAATGATATATTTTTATTTTATGTTATCTTTATTGTATAAAAACTTTTACCTCCTATTAAATATTTATCACTTTTATGAAAAAAACAACTACACATCCATTGGAACATAAGTATTTATAAGGTTCAATACTCAATAAGACTAGCTAGTCATTAGAATGGTTTGGAAATAACCCAATACCACACAATCCAATAGAAAAAATACTTTTGTGTGGATACAAAAAGTAGCAAAAAAACCTTACACTTGTGTAACACTATGATCAATACAATAATGCATGTGTTACTTCTAGTGGAAATGATGTAAATAAGTTTTTGTAAAAAGTTTAGAAACCTTCACTAGTTGGTTGAAAACATTTCACTATGCTGGTTCAATAACTTACATTTTTGTAATTCTTTTAGAAAATGATTCTTCACTTTCTTATTCAGTAGTTGGTAGGAAAAGATTTTATGGACTTTATTTGAAAACTCAGTTTAATAGCTTTCTCAGATTCTTTGGTTTGATTCTTTAGTCTGTAAATAAGTCTAAATAGTTAGTCTGGAAACTAATATGATTCACTTCTGTCTTTTCCTAGAATAGACAGCCCGATTCCTTATTCTAACCCAGAAAACCCTGACCACAACTTCTTCTAAACACTTATTCTGTCGAGAAATGTTTTTCCTAAAAATTATGTTTGAAAAAATTCCTCTACCTATTCAAAACTTTAGTTATCTTATTCTCAACCACACATGAACATTGTTTGAGTATGTTGTAATTTTACCTCTATTTATAGGTTCCTAAGAAGTGAAAAGGGTAGGAAACCAATTTCATTTTCCTACTCAAACACATTTCAAAATACTAAATTTATTTCTCACTTGAAATTAATTTTTGAATTCTTCATCACTCTTAAAATCTTATGGATTTTTATCGAATCTTATTGAATATTCTCATAACTTTAGCCTACTTCAAAATTACAAAAAATTATCCAGTATGATAAACTTTCTCATTTTGATACTATTTTTCACTCTGATTCCCTTGATATAATTAAAAAAATGAAATAAAAAAGACTTAACATCCCAATGTTCTAAATAAACTGAACCTCTTCTTCCACAAACATTATTTCAAATTCCAAAGACTTTAAAACCTAGAAATAGTCTGATGGAAACTTCTATATTTTCTAACTTTTATCATTTGTTCAACTGCTCCTCAAACAGATGAAACTACATCTAATGAAGTCCAACATCCAATGAATTATCATTAGAAGTATACTTTTGATGTATTGATCTTTTTTTTTCCACATGATAGATTAGTTTCCGTGATTATATAATGAGTCTTGATCCAATTGAAGTAAAATAGAACATTTTATATATGAAAATGGTTGAATAAATTGTTACGCTTCATCTAATTGATTAGTATATTATCCCATCCAATGGATTGGTTTCTAGATATTATTTGATTCATCAACATCAACACTTAACAACTTTGGTCTGCCTTTGATAAAAATCTACATCTGATTTCATATCAATAGAAACAATTTTTTCAGATGGATTGGTATCAGAATCTCCTCCAATAGATCAATTTTATAACCCTTCTAATGAAGTGGTTCCATAATTGGTCTGACGAACTAGTGTGTTTTGAATTATTTATTTCTGAAACACAAAACTAATGGCTCATTTAGAGAATTGGTTTAACTGATGGATTTTTCCATCTGATAGACCGATAAATTTGTTCTTTACAAAACCTACGACTCCAACAAACTCAAACTCCTATACTTTAAGAAACTTTTTCATCTGGTACATCTCAAAACGATGACCTACATTCAAAAAACAAAAAACTCTTTCCTTCCACAAACTTCTAATTGTATCATGAATTCTTCATGATGTTGAGAACATTGGTATCGACATAGAATTATCTAAATAAATTTTGGAAGTTCCATGACTTCTCATTTTCAACACCTTTGTCTCTCCATTAAAAAATCAATACTATTGAAAATTATTTGAATATCAGAACATATTTTCTCCCAATTTATTTCACAAATAACTAATCAAAAGTTTTTTAAAAACTTATGAAGCTGAGAACTTTTATCACAACAAAGTGTCATCAAATTTGCATGACAAACATAATAATAGAAATTATGATTCTAATACAACTTATCAAGAAGATCAAAAACATAATTGCAGACACAATATGAGTCCGAAAAACAACTTCAACCAAAAAAAAAATTCAGAATAGAAATATAAATTTGATGGAGTTTCTTATGAAATCTATGTCTGATCTTCTAAGTCCAGTACTACTTTTTCTGATCACAAGAATTTAAAAAGTGAAGTTATTTCTCAAAAAGAAAACAAAAAACAAAAAAACTACAACCAAATATTCTAGTATTTGAAAAAAAACTTCCATCCCACTTGGTCCCAATAATCTCCCTTTTATATTTTGTTGTCAACCAAGGTTCATAAATCACTGTAACTTTTTAACTCAATATATGGATTACTAATCAATAATTATAAGCCTATGTGAGAGAAATCATTGTAGGAAACAAGAATAATTTAAAAAAACCATGTTGTACAAAAGTAGTGACTAAAGAAATAACTTCAAGAACTTTAAACTTTTTAAATATTTATAACTTCTTTCTTTCTAAAAAATAAGTTTTCTACAAGTACTTTAAAAATATTTTAGAACATTTCATACCCTTACATATTGAGTTCAAAATATACACACACCTCCCCCTAAATACATGCTTCCTTAAAAGGTTTAGAACATATCAATGGATAGATTTATGAAACATCATTTTTCTCACCATTAACAACACTATCCAAGGAAATGATGAGATAGGGGACAAAAACAAATACCTTAACCTCGGGGAGGAGGAGGTTGGATGACCATGTTAAACCTTAGTTTTTAAAAATCTTTATTTGGTAAATGTTTTTTAGAAACAATAGAAACTTATTCCATTGTAGGAACATATTAAAACTTTATTTCATTCTTCTAAAAATTATCTTTGATGAAGTGATATTTTATATCTATATGTTTTCAATGATAATGTTTCATTGTATTTATTATGATATTTATAGAACTTTTATTATCACAACCCAAGAGTAGGGGTAGTTTCACTTCAAAAAATAAATCTTCCAACTAAGACTTTATCCACATAGGTTGTGTTGATACTTGAGTGATAGTAATATGTTAATATTATTCCATGATAATATTTATTGAATTTTGTTTCTTAGTATGCCAACTTAAATAACTTTCCCATATAAAAAAACTACACCATATATGGATCATCTATCACCTACACTTCTTGCCCAATTAGCATCTGTGTATCCAAACAAATAAATTCTACCTAAGATATCATATATGATTCTAAAATCTTTTGTTACTCTATTATATATAGGAATTATTTTTCAATCCAAGAGATAACATTACTTTTTATCACTTAGGAATCTTTTCCATATGATTATAGCATGTACAATATCTAGTATTGAATCAGTCATATATAACAAACCTCCAATCATCTTTTGAAATTATTTTGAATCAAACTACTTTACTTATCTATCTTTATATAACTTGGTTCCCACCAAAATTTGTGTAGAAAATAGTTTTTAATTATCCATGAAAAACTTCTTAATAATTTCATTTCTGTACTTATCTTGATATTTAAAAATGTATTTCTTATTTTATGAGATTTGTTAGATAAGAAAGTATTTCATTTAATCAAGCATAGAAATTTTAAACAACTTATTCATCTTTTCATAAAACCTTTCACATGTTATTTTATCATTCCTAGTAGAGATAATCTCATCAATATATACAATAATAATGAGGGATATATCCTAATTTTTCTTGATGTAGAGATTACTATAAACTCTTCCTTTCTTAAAGTTAAAATTTATTAAGAAGGAATCCAAATTGGAATACCAAGATCTTAGAGCTTTCATCAGCCCATAAAAATATTTCTTCAACTTATAAACATAAATTTCATATTTCCCAATAACAAAGGAGCATAGTTGTTCAACATAAACTTCTTTATCAAGTTCTTCATTTAGAAATTATAATTTCACA
The DNA here is from genome assembly GCA_963277665.1 of Viscum album. Classification (NCBI taxonomy): domain Eukaryota; kingdom Viridiplantae; phylum Streptophyta; class Magnoliopsida; order Santalales; family Viscaceae; genus Viscum; species Viscum album. The sequence continues at coordinate 2,132,307,828 of OY728119.1, forward strand.
TCCATCTAAAAAATTTATAATTTTTTTGTGCAACAATTGAAACAAAGATTCTAATTGTTTCCAACCTTTCCACTAGAGAAAATGACTCATCAAAACCAATACCTTAGAAATATGAGTAACCTTTGAAAACCATTCATGCTTTGTTTCTTATCACTTCACCATCTTCATTCAACTTGATCCAGAACACCAACTTTATACTAATGACATTTTTATCATTTGTTTTGGGTACAAGTTCCCAAGTATTATTATTCTCAATATAATCCAACTATTAATTAATAACATTAATCCATTATTGATTCTCAAAATCTTCACTAACATGTTTTGGTTTAACTTTTTAATATAAGTAAGTATTTGTAAAAAACTTTGATGTTATTATAGTTTGTAATTTTTATTGTTGATCACTAATAATTTTTTGAACTAAAACACGTTTCCTCAACCTAGGATGAGATGTATGAAGTTATTCCTCATACATAGAAATAGCTAAGTATGATTCCTTCATCTTTTTGGTATCTCAATTGTTGGAATCCTTATCATGTTTCTCAATAATAACTCTTTTATCTTGTTAATTTTCCTCATCAACATATAATTGTGAAAAATATTACTCGAATTTTTCAAGATAATTTACATCAATAGAATCAACTATTATTTCTATTTATTTGTTGAAACATCTATATCCTCTACCATTCGGAGCATAGCCAAGGAAAATTCCATCATCACCTTTTTGATCAAACATTCCATGACTTCAACCTTTGTTATTTATGATAAAGGGACTCCCAAAAACTCTTATGTGTTTCAAACTTAGAGTTTTATCATAGAATATTTCATAAGGATCCATATAAGAAATTTTACTTTAGAAACACTGATTTTGAATATAAAATATTGTGCTCATCACTTGCCTCTAGAAGTAGTGAGGCATATTTCCAGGTACTATAGCAGTACTGTAGCAGGTACTGTACACTGTACGGGTACTGTAGCAGGTACTGTATGGTACTATAGCAGCTGGAACTATTCACCTTGGGCCACTAGTTTGGGCTTGGAGTCCTTAAGGATTTCGGGCCACCTAGGAATTCGGGTCAGTTGGGATTTCGGGCCACCTTTAAGGCCTTTGAGCCACCTCAAGGCCTTCAGGACACATGAAGTTTCCCTAGACACACTATAAAAAAAGGTGCAACCCTAGAAAAGGATTCAGAGCAGGTGCAATCACTAGAAAATAACCAAATGGATTTGTCAGAATGAGATGGTATGGCTATGCCATCAGGACCAGCCTGTGCTTGCCCGAGAAACCTAGCCAGACGGACATGCGAAATTGAAGATCTACTATCATGATGCAAATGCTGGGGAGGGGCAGTTCCTTGTAGATAGTCTGGTTGAATTCTCTAAGACCTTCAGGTCATGTAATCTCCTAAACCTACAGTCCATGTAATATATAATCCTATGGGCCTTATAAGGGTTCCCCCTCATCCTTTAAAAGGGGGGTTATCAAAATCAATAAAAATGAAGGCCTTCGGGACATTCAGGCTACACCCTATCTCAAACAAAATTCTATTATTTATTTCAGAAACTCCATTCTATTGTGTTGAATATGGTGCACTGAACTTATGATTAATTACATGTTTTTTAACATAAATTTTGAATAATTCATTCTTGTATTCACTGTGATTATCAGTTTGTAACTTCTTTATTGAATATCCACATTCCTTTTAAGATATCCTCCTGAAACTATTAAACATATTAATAGAATATGATTTATGTTTCAAGTAAATAAAACAAGTAATATGAGTAAAATCATCAATGAAAAATATAAAGTACTTATATTCTAAAGTTTATTGTTTTCTCATTGCCCCACAAATATCGGAATGAATCAACTCCATGGGTCTAGTTGAATGAATTTTAACTTTTTTATGCACTGAATTTTTTATATTTACTTTATATAAAATTTAAAAACACCATTCTATTCTTCTTTTCATATCAGGAATATCATATAAACTGCCTCACTTTTATAAAATGTTCATATTTCTTTGAAACATATATCCCAACCTTTTATGCCACAACTAATTTTCTTCCATTATACTTAAGTAAAATGAATTTTGTACTTCACAAACTTGAAAAAAGTTTCCCTTTATATGTTGGACTCTTATAAAATTTTTTCCATATTCATCTCTTTTCATGAAAACCATATTTTCTAAATAAAAATTTATTGAATTCATTAAAAAGTTGTGAAACACTCAAAAAGTTGTGTTTCATCCCATAAAAAACAAGGATTTAATGGATTTTAACTTTTATTCCCTAATAATAGTAGATCCAACACCTTTTATCCTGAGATATTGATTATTTCAAAACATCACTTTTCTTCTTTAAATTCTTTCAAATTCTTCAACAACTTCCAATCTACAATCATGTGTGAGGCGTACCCACTATCCAAAATCCAATGTTGTTCTCCTTTTGTTGATTTGAGAGTAGTTTATACAACAAGGTCATTTTATTTCCCTTTATCTTCCTTCAAAATTGGTTTTTTAGAATTATTATACACATTTTATTGTGCCAGTAACAAAACAAGACATCCTTTAGAAAGATGTATAGATTATTCACATCTTTCACAAATAGTTTCCAGAAGTTGGAACCTATTTCCGACTTTCAAAAAAACTTTCTCCAAATTTTTTTTGAGAGTATTGACTCCCCCTCAAAATATTATTCATATTAATCATTGAATAATTGTAATGTTATTGATTTAATGAACACATATTTATTGTATGCCCATATCCACCTCAATACTAGCAGTAACCATAGAAAGAGTATTTTCCTCTATAATTTTCATAATTTTTGGAGTTGTAACTTTGTTATTCAATAATTTTATTAATTTCTATATCAAAACTCTGTTGATCCAGAAACTTTTGGTTATCACTTGAAATCTTATTCTTTAATTTTTACCTTTTAGTAAATTTATTTGAATTAAAAGTAGTATAAAACTTCCTTTCAGACTTAGAAATTTTAGAAAATTCTAAAATTTAAACTTTTTTTGTTTTGGATACTTACATGATTTTCTTCGTTTTATTCTACATAGGAACATTTTCATCTATCTTTCAAACCTTTTAAGATAAATTTTAGGGTTATTTCTTAGGTTCACACTTTCCATAACTTTAAATAAATTCAGAGATAGAGTTCTTGAAACATGTAACTTTCTGCTCAGATTTAGAAACTTATATTGAACAAGTTTCAACTCTTATTCCTTTACCTTTATCTTCACTTAAACCTGTTCATTGTTATTCTTTTATTTTTAAAGATATTTAATCAATCAATCAATCTCTTCCAAAAACTTACATTACTGTAAAATGGGCCTATACCCACAGTTTTCATGAACTGTGGGTATAGGTGATATTTTATAACCTATACCCACAATTCTTGGTAAAATGTGGCAATAGGGTACTCGAGTAAGCATGGTTAGAGAAAAAATTGCATGGTAAAATCACAAAAAAAACTATACCCACATTTTACACTAAATTGTGGGTATAGGTGGGTCTATAACCATGGTTTTTCTGAACCATGGGGATATCCTTTTGGATGAAAGTATATACCCACGGTTCTCCTATAACCATGGGTATAAGGGAACCTATACCCACGATTTTAGAAGAATCATGGGTATAGTATTTAATCCTGAAGTCTATCCCCAAGGTTTAGAAGAACTATTGGTATAGGTGAGACCTATACCAATGGTTGTTCTGAACTGTGGGTATAGGTTCCCCTATGTTTTCATGGGAAACAAATCAGGCGGGAAAACCTATCGGTATGGTTTTTTTACATATAACCACAGTTTATAAATATATATAAGATAATATATATATACACACACACACCTAAGTATAAGTGGTGTAGTGGTAAAGGAATTTGGCTGTGTAGAGGTACTGAGGGTTCGAAACCCACACACAATGTTTTATTTAATAATATACCCCCAGTTTCAGAACTGTGGGTATAACATTTTTGAACCATTAGTATAGGTCATTCCTATACCCATAATTTGAGGACCCATGGTTTAATGAAACATGGGTATAGGTATTTTAAACCATGGGTATTTCTTAGGGCTATATTGATGCCTATTCCAAAAAACTGTGGGTATAGCCTATACCCACAATTTTGTGGGCTATACCTACGGTTTCAAACTGTGGGTATAGGGTAAATTTCTAGTAGTGTTATATTTCTCTTTAAGATAAGATTACTAATTGTTTTTATATAACTTTACCTTTTTAAATTCTTCATTTCTTTTCCAAGTATTACAACCTTTCTAAGACATTATTTCAACTCAATTTTTAGATGAAATTCTATATAAGTATCTTCTTCTTTAGAAATACTACTTTAAACTTCTTCATCATTAACTATAGTAATAAATGTGTTTTCTCTAGAAACTTTAATGAATTTTATGGTTTCAACTTCACTGGAATCATCTTTATCATATTTAGATAAAAACAACTCCTTTTTGATTTGGAGAATTTTTTATCTTTTCCCTTGGAATAAGATTTTTATTTTTCAACATGTTTCTTCTAAGATATTCTTGTCCTTATAAAATCTTCATCAGTTTTTTCTCCATGTTTTACTCATGAGAAATTTTCAGAAAAATAACCAACTGACCAAAATTCAATAAATTTGAGAGGTAACTTCACTTTGTACTTTCTTGTACCTCGTTTCACATTTTTAGAAAAAAAGATAATAATTCATCAAGATTGTTACTAACCTCATTTTCTGATTCAAAATCACAAACTTCCTCATCTTCAATAAATCTTCTTAGACTTTTCTTTCTTGGCATCTTTGAGGGAAATATCTATATCATATTTTTATTTTTTTTCTTGATTTTATCTCTTCTCATTTCATATGTAATGATATTACTATAAAAATCATCCAAAAATAGAGTTTTAGGATCTCTATCTTCAAAAGATGAAAATTTAGCACCAAACTTATCTGGAAGAATTCATAAGATATTTTTCTACAATAGTTGAATCTTATAGCTTCTCATTAAGAAATATTATGGTGATAACAACATTATTGAACCATGTAAAGAAGTCACTAATAGATTGAAACTCACCCATTTTGAGATCTTTATACTTTAGCCTCTATATTTTTAACTTCTCTTTATTCAACTTTTTATTTCCTTCATAAATATTTTTTAAATTTTCCCAGATACCTTTAGCAGCTCCAACTCATTTAACCACAATAAATTCACTTCAAGAAAGTGAGGAAAGTAAATTATTCTTATCCCTTCCATCATTCTATATTTTTTTATTATCTACATATATAAATGTAAAATTTTCAACAAGAGGAGGAATTCCATCTATATAAGATTCAAAAACATCATATCCTAGAGAAAAAAGATATAAAAAACATTATATCTTTCTATATGTTATATTTTTTTCCACAAAAAACTATAATACCCTTACTATTCACACAATTTAGATTCTTCATTACAACTTTTCTTCAAAATATTCAGCAAAGAGTATGTAAAGGGTCCTTCACTCTGATACCAATTGAAAAGGTCCAACCCAGATCAATGTAATCACTAAGAGGGGGAGTGGGTGAATAAGTGATATCTTTTTATTTTATGTGATTTTTCTTGTATAACTACCTTTTCCTCCTATTAAATATTTATCATTTTGATGAAAACAAAAAATCAAACTTCTATAAGAACATAAGTATTAACAAGGTTCAATACTCAATAAGAGTATCTAGTCCTTAGAATGGTTTAGAAATAATCCAATACCACACGACCCACTTGAAAAAAATAATTTTGTGTGGATACAAAAAGTAGGAAATACCCTTACATTTGTGTAGCACAATGATCAATATAATAGTGCATGTGACTCTTCTAGAACAAATGATATAAATAAGTTTTTGTAACATGTTTATAAACCTTCACCAGATAGTTATGATCTTGTAACTATTCTGCTTCAACAACTTACATTTTTTTTTAATTCTCTCAAAAAAATTATTCACTTTGTTACCCACCAGAAGGTATGAACAACTTCTCTGGAATTCATATAAAAACTCAATCTGATAGCTCACTCAGATTATCTAATCCAATTATTCAGTATGAAAATAATTATGAATAGTTTTTTCTAGAAAATAATCTTATTTGATTCTGTATTTTCCTAGAACATTCAGTCTGATTCCTTAGTATGATCTGGAAATCCTTGACCACAACTTATTTTTAAAACATATTCTGTTTGGAAATGTTTCTCATAAAAATTATATCCATAAACCTTCCTCTACTAATTCAAATTTTTAGTTCTCTCTCTCTCTCACAATCATGAAGAGTGTCAAAGTATATTGTACTTTGAACTCTATTTATACGTACATTATAAGTGAAAAGGAAGGGAAACCAATTTTTATTTCCCGCTCATACAAATTTTCAAATCCTGATTTTCTTTTTCAATTGAACTTCTTTTTTGACTTCTTCAATACTTATCAACTCTTCTAGATTATTCTCAAATTTTCTTTAATCTTATCATAACTTTAGTTGTCTTGAAAATTACAAAAAATTATCCAGTTCAATACAAATTTTCATTCTGATATTGTTTTTGACTCCAATTCCATTAATCTATTTGAAAACATGAAAGACAAAAGACTTTGTATCCTATTGTTCCAAATCAACTTAAGTTGTCTGACCATAAAAATTGTTTCAAATTCTAAATAATTCAAAACCTAGAAATAGTCCTATGTAAACTTCTTTGTACTTCCACTTTCTTTATTTTTTAAAATGCTCCTAAAAAAATGAAACTACGTCCGATGGAGTCTAGCATCTGATGACTTATCGGTGTCAGTATGCGTTTAATGTATCAATATCTATTTCCCATAATATAGATTAATGTAAACACTTGTATGATGAGTCTTTAACCAATTTAATAAAATTAGAACATTTTATCTATGAAAATTGTTGACTATATTGTTGTGATTTGTCTGATTGACCATTTTTTGATCCCATTTGATGGATCAGTCTCTGGATATCATTTGATTCATCAATGTAAACACTTAACAACTCTAGTCCACCCATGATAGAACTCTTCATCTGATTTCATATCGATACCAAAAACTTTTTTGATGGATTGGAGTCAGAATATCCTCTCCTAGATCAGTGTCAGAACCCTTATGATGAATTAGTTCTAAAACTAGTCTGATAGACTGGTGTGTGCTGACTTATTTCTTTTTGTAACATTGTAACTTATATATCATTTAGATAATCAATTTGAAAAATGTATCAACCTATTTGATAGACTGATCGTTATGTGCCTTACAAAACCTATGACTTCAAAAAACTAAAACTCCCAACCTTCAAGAAACTTTTACTAATGGTACATCTGAAACCGATGATCTACATTTAGAAAACATGAAACTATTTCCTTAAAAAAACTTATACATGTATCATGACTTCTTCATGATGTTAAGAACATTAGGATCAACATAGCTTCATATGACTAAAGTTGGAATGTTATATGACTTCCCATTTTTAATACTATCTGTATTTCCATCAAAAACTCAATATGATTTAAAATTATTTGAATAACTAAACACACTTTCTACCTCTTTCTTACACAAATCTTGGATTACAAGTTTTCACACAACTTGTGATGTTTAGAACTTTTATTAGAGCAAAGAATCATTAAATTTGTGTGATAAACATCATTAATGGAATTCTAATTCCGATAAAACTTCTCACAATGATCGAAAACATAATCTAAGACAAAATATGATTCAAAAAGAACTTCAATAAGAAAACATTTTCAGAATAGAAAACTAAATTTTATGGTTTTTCTTAAGAAATTTTCATCTAATCTTCTGAGACTAGTACTTCTTCATATGATCACCAACATTTACAAATTGAAGTTATTTCTAGAAATATAAAAAAACAAATAGAAAAAACATATTCTAGCAAATAAAAACAACTTCCATCCAACTTTTTCCCAAGAGTACATATCACAACATATGAAATTAATTCCTAGCACTTAATCTTGTAAAATTTTATTCACAATATCCTCTTTTTCCCACACACATTATCATAGGTAGATTGTATTCCATGTGAAATGGATAAAAATTTGTCCTTGAATTGTTCCATCATGTCAAGGTATGTACCATGATAAGATTAATCAACCCCATAAAATTACCTTTATAGATCTCATTACCTATAACTTCACTTATATCTAAGTATCAATATGGATATATTAATTTTTAGTCTTAAAAAACTATGAAGACCAAATATTTTTTTCTATATGTTATAAAGATATCTATCCAGAAAATAACAGCACTCTCATTAATCTCTCATAGAGACATGGTTTTATTTTATTCTAAATGAATATTATATAATTACTATGCTTTAATCTATACATAAACTGATATGTGAAAATTATATATCTTATTAGAATTCATCAGTGTCACAAACCCTTATGTTTAGGTCATATAGACATGTTTCATAGGGTATTCATTAAGGAATATAGCCTTGACATCCAACTTCCCAATAAAATTATTATAGAATATTGATATGACATGTAGAATTTAAATTAATTTTAGCATGAAGATTGAATTAAAGATTTTTTCATATATTATGTCTTATATATATATATATCCCTTTTATAGTCAATCATGCTTTATTAGTACTGACTTATACTATCTATATATAGTTTATATTGAATAATCACCCACAATATCAAGTCTTAAAACATCCATAATATATTGACCTTGAATTTTGATATATCGATTCCATTTTTCAATATTAGTAGTTTTCTATTGACTTCTTATTTATAGGATTCATTATTTATTTTGAATAATATGTCACCATTCATGGTGAATATAAAACCGTGTTTCGGTTTTAACTTTCTACATAGTGTGTGTTTATAGAATAAATCCTCTAACCAAGCTTTGTGAATTTTATGTTCTAATGTCAACTTAAGTATATATGGAGCCTAGAATTCATTAAATTCCAACCTACTATAACTATCTCAAAAAATATTTTCTTACCTCTTATATAAATATAGTCAGTCTGGACTAATAAAAGAATATCTATAGTGACTATAAGATAATTAAAATAAATACACTGCTAGAAAAGTTAGTATTCATGGAGGGTTGATTCGGGAGACCGCCATTTGGCAGTCTCTATTGAGTACATTAGAAACCGCCAAATGGTGGTCACTATATATTTTAACTCCCACCCTACATTTTTCTCCCCCCTCGACCCTCCTCCTCCTGCGACCCTGCCTCTACGTGGCGTCGCCCCGCGTATCAATGCTGTCGAACATCTCCAACCCTATCGGGCCCCACCGTCAACCCTCCCATGACCCTGCCTCCATGTTCCATCATCTCCCGTACCACCATCGTCGAACATCCCTAGCCCCATCGGGCGTCGTACCCCGTACCACTGCTGTCGAACAACCCTAGCCCCGTCGATCCCTGCCGCTGATCCCTCTCGCCTCCATTGACCCCCCCATCGAGCTCTTCTACTGCGGTCTTGCTCCACCGCCGAGCCCTCCTGCCCCTGATCCCTCCCACCCCAGTCGAGCTCCCTTTTTCAAGCCCCTCCATCCTTTTTCAAGCCCCACCGACAAAGCCTCCTGCCCCTATCGATCCCACGTAGTCAAGTCCCCTGTTGCGCATTCCCAATCCCATCATCCCCCTTTACCGGTAGTGAGTCACCTGTAGGTGATTTTTTCAAATTTTAGTTCAATATTATGTATTCAATTTGAACATTAGGTGATTATTACATGGGTACTTCATCTTTCCACAAGTCCAATATCTCTCTATAGTCTCATAATCATCTAATGAATTTTTATTTTGGTGCCAGTATAACATTTTTTATTTGTGGAAGGAGTATAAATTGGGATTTAGTTGCATCAAATACATGATTTGGCCTTTCACACTATATCACATACATTATTTGGACTTTCTTTAATATAATTAATCATTTTATTTTACCCGCAGTCTCCAGGTGATTTGTTCATTGGTTTAGTATTTTACAATTTTAAACATTGAAAACATTTATAAGAAATCCTTTTCCAAACATCCAAAAAATGATTATTTAGTCATATTTTAATGTTTCACCTTTTTTAATGGCTCGGATTGAGGTTACTGTTGTGGATGTTCTATTTTGTGCATGACCTTTACGAGTTAGTTTAAGCTTATGTTTACCATCATTGCTCATCTAAATCTGTGTGCTACCTTTTGCCTTTCATGCCATCTTTTGAATTCATAAATGTGATACAACATGACGAAAGAAACTTGTAATGCATGATGCCTTATTTGATGACTATTATGAAGTGATGAATTCAAAGTTTCTTTTTTAAAATATGGAAATTTAGAAAAATATTAAAAGTGTACAATGAAAAGACAACTATCCTTGTGGGCAACAATTGTTGATTCATAGTGGTAAAGTATTGAAGGATAAAAGAAAATTCTTAGAGAATAAGGTTTCTGAAGATGGATTCTTTTATTCATGATTAGAAAGGTTAATCATTCTTCATTATATGTTAATTTTATGCATTATTTCTATACAATACTTCTCAAGAATGTTCTTTCTCGTAGAATTCTTTTTCATTTTGAAGGCCTTTACTAGCAATGAGAATCTATTTAAAATGAAGGGACACTATATGAATTTATGTGTATGAAGAATTGTTTAACCCTCAATTTATTATGCCAACCTCAATAAATTTCATCTCTCCCTCCCACCCTAAACTAATGTTTTGGTTATGATAGTGATTTACCTAATTATAAGTTTTTAATTCATTATTAGAGTGCTTATTTTCCTTTTTAAATAATATATTTTTGAGGTGGTGGAATTTATCTATCTCATGTATCATGACCAAGTTTTTCAATGCAGATATATAAAAATAAACGATGTCATGTTTTGAATGAAAAAATGAGAGCATGAGTTGAAATAGTAGCTTTATCTCAATGCTTGTTTTTTAGAACATTTTCATTGAATTTTAATTTATCCAGAACTATAATGCCTGTTCTGACACGTCATGCTTATAGTATTTTAACTATAACCTCTTTAGGATCTTATATATATTTTTATTAAGAAATTAAATTAATAGAAATGGGAATTGTGAGGTTTGAATGTGAACCCAAACATAGCTGATAGGTTTTGGTGTTTTTTTTAAAAAAATTGGCGTGGACTTTACTCTCTTTATTTCATTTTTTTAGTTTTGTTGTTACATTATTTATGTGTTTAATTTTAAATATTTTGATGTTGTTCTATAATAGAACCTAATCCTACAAGACTATGTTTCATGAAGTTTCATGGTGTCTCTAATGATTCAATTAGCTAGTCTTGTTTTGAAGCATTTTTCCTTGCGCCATGGTTTCAATTGAAACTAGTACATCCAGTTGTCATGATATAAAGTTTATTTTATTTATAAAAGTTTATATCATATCTAGAATTCCCTATTTCATTATTATAATTTATTCATTTCTTCTTGTATGCATACAGAGAAAAAATATGGGCTCGTCAGGGGTTCTATCCACACCGATTACTTCTTCTGGCTTGTGAAAATGCACCCGAAGTTCCTAAACAAGCTGTGTGTGTTGATCTATTGGTAAATGATTCTCCTTGTTCTTGTTTCAAAATTCATGCCTATTTTGGATTCTTGTTTTAATAAGTTGCAAAGGGCACCCCTTCCACTTTTTATGACATAGCAACAAAGTAAGGAATCAAGTGTAGTATTTATTTTCTTGCAATTGTGGCATGCCCTTAAATGTTGGGTGTGGAGGTTGAGAGTGGGGAGGGGTTATTTTTGGGTTTAAATGATGGATAAAAACTTGTATCAATCATTTCAGGTAACCCTTTCAAGCACTGAAGGTGGAGGACTTGGATCTCTTGATTTTCTATGAATCAACCAACATGTGTGTTTCTTATTGTATCACTTCAAATTTTCATTTAATCATTATAGTGTGTGGCATGCCTGAATTGAATGTCACCCTATTCTTCATACATTATTTCTTGCTTATAGAATTGGGTTTAATGCCTAATATTATATTTGGGTGATTATGTTTGATTATAGGTAATAATTTGAGTTTACAGATTAGGTGGACTCTCTTGTAAACCCATTTAACTTTAAATATATAACTTACTGTATCATGACAAAAGAATATATTGGTAAAGAATAGTCAACCTGAATCCGATCTGAATATTATTCATATGCTGGAATACCCAACCCAATTATTCATGTTGTGTAAGAGCAGACGAAATGTCAATCGGACATTCGGTCTTTCCAGAATGACATAATTTGTGATTTTTAAAGGTTTTACGTCTATTAAAAAGGGTCGTACGAGGGTCAAAATGAGCCGAACGACGTCTAAATTCCGTGAAATCAGACGATAATAACTGTAGAGTGAATTTTGAATGATTCGAGCATATGAAACATCAATCGGAGATGTCGTTTTCTCGGGATGACCGAATACGCACCATTAGTGTCATAAAACACCAAAACGTGCGTTTAACGATAAATTCCATATCAAATGACCTCAAAACAACCTGAAATCATAGGAATACCGTTTTATTATTATTCATGTTGTGTAAAAGTAGACAGAACATCAACCGGACGTTCGGTCTATTTGGAATGATTGAATATGTAATTTTTAAAGGTTCTACACCTTTTAAAAAGGTGCGTCCAGGGGTCAAAATCAACCGAAAGATGTCCAAATGTCATGACATTATATGAAAACAACCATAGAGTTAAGAGTGAAGTGGTTGAGTAGACGGAACATCAATTTGAGATGTCGTTTTCCCAGGATAACTGAAAATGCACTTTTAATGTCATAAAACACCAAAATGTGTGTTTAATGGTCAATTCCATATCAAATGACCTTGTAATGACCTCAAATCATAGGAAGACCATCTTATTATTATTATTGATGTGTAAGAGATGATGAAATGTTGATTGGACATGCGGTCTTCCCGGAACTATAGAAAATGTGGTTTTTAAAGGTTTGACGCCCTTTAAAAAGATGTATTCCAGGGTCAAAACTAGCCAAACACCCTCCAAATTTCATGAAATCATACGACAACAACTATTTAGTGAACTTTCAATTGGCTGGGTAGATGGAACATCAATATGAGATTCGGTTTTCCCGGGATGATTGAAAATGCACTTTTAGTGTCATAAAACACCAAAACATGCGTTTACCGGTAAATTACATATCAAACGACTTCATAATGACCTAAAATCACAATAAAACCATATTATTATTATTTTTGATGTGTAATAGAAGGAGTAACGTCAATCAGATGTGTGGTCTGCCCGAAACGACCGAATATTCGGTTTTTAAAGGTTGGGCCGCCCTTTAAAAAGGTGCATCCGGGGGTCACAATCAATCAAACGATGCCCGAATGCCATGAAATCAGATGATAACAACTGTAGAGTGAATTGTGAATTGGTCAAGTAGATGGAACATCAATTGGAGATATCATTTTCCAGGGATGACTGAATACGCACCTTTAGTGTCATAAAACACCAGAACGTGCGTTTAATGGTCAATTCCATATCAAATGACCTCAAAATGACCTGAAATCATAGTAAGACCATATTATTATTATTCTTGCTGTGTAATAGTTGATAAGATGTCAATCGGACGATTTAATGACTAAACATGTGATTTTTAAAGGTTTTACGCCCTTTAAAAAGGTGCATTTGAGGGTAAAAATCAGGTGAATGATGTCTGAATGTTGTGAAAGAAGAAGAAAACAACCATAGAGTTAATACTAAATTGGTTGAGTAAACAGAACATCAATACGAGATGTTGTTTTCCCAGGATAATCGAAAATACACTTTTAGTGTCATAAAACATCAAAACATGTGTTTAACACTCAATTCCATATCATATGACTTCAGAATGTCCTGAAATCCTAGGAAAATTGTCTTATTATTATTTGTGATGTGTACCAGCAGATGGAACATCAATCAGATGTGCGGTCTGCCCAAAACGACTGAATATGTGGTTTTTAAAGGCTGTATGCCTTTTAAAAAGGTGCGTCCGAGTGTCAAAATCAGTCGAACAACCTCTGAATTCCATGAAATTAGACAACAACAACCATAGAGTGAATTGTAAATTTGTTGAGCAGATGGAACATCAATCCAAGATTTCGTTTGGCCGGGATGACTGAAAACGCATTTTTAGTGTCATAAAACACCAAAACGTGTGTTTAATGGTCAATTCCATATCAAACAACCTCATAATGACCTGAAATAATAGGAAGACTGTATTATTATTATTCTTCTTGTGTATGAGTAGACAACAGGTCAATTGGACACGTGGTCTGCCAGAAACTATTGAATATGTGGTTTTTAAAGGTTTGACACCCTTTAAAAAAGTGTGTTTGGGGGTCAAAACTAGTCGAACGACCTCCGAATACCATGAAATAAGATGACAACAATCATATAGTGAATTGAAAATTGGTCGAGTAGACAGAACATCAACCTGAGATGCTGTTTTCCCGAGATGACCGAAAACACACTTTTAGTGTCATAAAACACCAAAACGTACGTTTAACACTCAATCCCATATCAAACAACCTACGAATGACTTGAAATCACATGAATATCTTTTTCTTATTATTAGTGATGTGTACTAATAGATAGAACATCAATTGGATGTGTGGTCTTCCCAAAACGACTGAATATGCGGTTTTTAAAGGTTGGGTGCCCTTTAAAAAGGTGCGTTTGGGGGTCAAAACCAGTCGAACAACCTCCGAATTCCATGAAATCCGATGAAAACTACCATAGAGTGAATTATAAATTGGTCGAGCAGAAAAAACATCAACCCAAGATGCTGTTTGGCTGGGATTACCAAAAACACACTTTTAGTGTCATAAAACACCAAAACGTGCATTAAACAGACAATTCCATTTCAAACAACCTCGGAATGACCTGAAATAATAGTAAGAACATATTATTATTATTATTGATGTGTAAGAGGAGACGAAACATCAATTAGACATGCAATCTGCCCAGAACTATTGAATATGTGGTTTTTAAAGGTTTGACGCCTTTTAAAAAGGTGCGTTTGTGGGTCAAAACCAGTCGAGCAACCTCCGAATACTGTGAAATCAGATGAAAAAAACCTTATCTTGAATTTTAAATTGTTTGAGCAGATTGAACATCAATATGAGATTTCGTTTTCCAAGGATAACCGAAAAAACACTTTTAGTGTTATAAAACTCCAAAACGTGTGTTTAATGGTAATTTCCATATCAAACGACTTTAGAATGAACTAAAATAAGAGTAAAACCATATTATTATTATTATTTGTGATGTGTAACAGAAGACAAGACATCAATTGGATGTGCGGTATTTCCAAAACAACCGAATATGCATTTTTTAAAGGTTGGACGCCCTTTAAAAAGGTGCATCTAGGGGTCAAAATCTACCGAAAGACCTCTGAATTCCATGAAATCAGACGACAGCAAATGTAGAGTGAATTTTAAATTGGCTGAGCAGATAGAACATCAATCTGAGATGTCTTTTTCCGAGGATGATCGAAAATGGACTTTTAGTGTCATAAAACACTAAAATGTGCGTTTAACAATTAATTCCACATCAAACAACCTTGTAATGACCTGAAATCAAAGGAATATCATATTATAATTATTCTTGATGTGTACATGTAGACGACACATCAATTGGACATTCAGTCTGCCCAAAATGACCGAATATGCAGTTAATAAAGGTTGAACGCCCTTTAAAAAGATGCGTTTGGGGGTCAAAACCAGTCGAACGAACTCCGAATGCCATGAAATCAGACAACAATATCTGTAGAGTGAATTTTAAATTGGTTGAGTAGACAAAATGTCAATCTGAGATGTTGTTTGGCCGGGATGATCGAAAACGTACTTTTAGTGTCATAAAACACCAAAACATGTGTTTAACAGTCAATTCCATATCAAATGACCTCAGAATGACCATAAATCATAGTAAGACCATATCATAATTATTCTTGATGTGTAAAAGAAGACGACATGTCAATTGGACATGCAGTCTGCCCAAAACAACCGAATATGCAGTTTTTAAAGGTTGGATGCCCTTAAGAAAGATGCGTTTGGGGTTCAAAACCAGTCGAACGACCTCTATGTGCTATGAAATCAGAAGAAAACAACCATAGAGTGAATTATAAATTGGTCGAGCATAGAAAACATCAATCTGAGATGCCGTTTGGCTGGGATGATTGAAAATTCCCTTTTAGTATCATAAAACACAAAAACATGCATTTAATGGTCAATTCCATATCAAACGACTTTAGAATAACCTTAAATCACATGACAACCATTTTATTATTATTTGTGATGTGTACCAGTAGACGAAACATCAATCAGACGTTCGGTCTGCCCAGAATGACCTAATATACGGTTTTTAAAGGTTTTACGCCATTTAAAAAGGAGCGTCCGGGGGACAAAATCTTCCGAACAACCTCCAAATTCCATGAAATCAAATGATAACAACCGTAGAGTTAATAGTGATTTTTTTCGAGCTGGCGGGACATCAATCTAAGGTGTTGTTTGGTTGGGATGACCGAAAATGCACTTTTAGTGTTATAAAACACCAAAACGTGTGTTTAACGGTCAATTCCATATCAAACGACCTCAGAATGACCTGAAATCATAGGAAGACTGTATTATTATTATTCTTGATGTGTATGAGTAGATGATGTGTCAATTGGACGTTCGGTCTGCCCAGAACTATTGAATATGTGATTCTTAAAGGTTTGACGCCCTTTAAAAAGGTGCATTTGGGGGTGAAAACTAGTCGAACGACCTATGAATGTAGTGAAATTAGATGACAACAACCAAATAGTGAATTTTTGATTGGTCGAGTAGACGGAACATCAATCCGAGATGCCATTTTCCAGGGATGACCGAAAACACACTTTTAGTGTCATAAAACACCAAAACATGTGTTTAACAGTCAATTCCACATCAAATGACTTCATAATGACCTGAAATCACAGTACAACCATCTTATTATTATTTTTGATGTGTACCAGTAAACATAATGCCAATCAGATGTGTGGTCTGCCCAAAACGACCAAATATGCAGTTTTAAAAGGTTGGATGCCCTTTAAAAAGGTGCGTCCGGGGGTCAAAATAAGCCGAACGACCTCCAAATTCCATGAAATTAGACGAAAACAACCGTAGAGTAAATTATAAATTGGTCGAGCATATAGAACATCAATATGAAACATCTTTTGTCTGAGATGACTGAAAACACACTTTTAGTGTCATAAAACACCAAAATGTGCGTTTAACGGTCAATTCCATATCAAACAACCTCATAATGACCTTGAATCATATGAAGACCATATTATTATTATTCTTGATGTGTACGTGTAGAATAAATGTCAATTGGATGTGCGGTCTGCCCAGAACTATTGAATATGTAGTTTTTAAAGGTTTAATGCCCTTTAAAAAGGTGCATTTGGGGGTCAAAACTAGTTAAACGGCCTCTGAATGCAGTGAAATCAGACAACAACAACCATATAGTGAATTTTAAATTGGTCTAGTATATAGAACATCAATCCAAGATGTTGTTTTCCCAGGATGACTGAAAACACACTTTTAGTGTCATAAAACTCCAAAACGTGTGTTTAACAGTCAATTTCATATCAAATGACTTCAGAATGACTTGAAATTTCAGGAAAACCATCTTATTATTATTTTTGATGTGCACCAGAATACAGAACATCAATTAGATATGTGATTTTCCCAAAACAACCAAATATGCGGGTTTTAAAGGTTGAACGCCCTTTAAAAAGGTGCGTCTAGGGGTCAAAATCAGCTGAACTACATCTGAATTCCATGAAATCAGACGAAAACAAACATAGAGTGAATTGTAAATTGGTCAAGTATATGGAACATCAATCCGAGATGTCGTTTGGCTGGGATGATCGAAAATTCACTTTTAGTGTCACAAAACACCAAAACGTGCATTTAATAGTTAATTTCATATCAAACGACCTTAGAATGACCTGAAATCATAGGAAGGCCTTTTTATTATTATTCTTATTGTGTAAGAGTATACATAACGTCAATCAGACATTCAGTTTGCCCGGAATGACTGAATATGCAGTTTTAAGGGTTTTACACCCTTTAAAAGCATACGGGGGGTCAAAACCAAGCAAACGACCACCAGATGGGATGAAATAAGACTATAATAATCATAGAATGATATGTGAAATAGTCGAGGATGGTATGTTAATCGATGGTTCCATTTTTCCAGGATGACGTAAAACACACTTTTAATGTCATAAAACATCCAAACATGCATTTAACATTAAGATATATATAGAAAATGACCTTAGAATGACTTGAAATCAAATAAATTATATCTTATTATTATTTTTTATTTGTACAAGGAGACTACATGTCAATCAGTGGTGTGGTCTGCCCGGAACTACCAAATACATGGTTTTTAAAGGTATAACGCCTTTTAAAAAGGTGCGTCTGGGGGTCAAAAATAGTCTAACAACCTCTGAATGTAGTGAAATTATATGACAACAACCATAGAGTAAATTGTGAAATGGTCGAGTAGACGGAATGTCAATCGAAGATGCCATTTTCACGGGATGACCCAAAACACACTTTTAGTGTCATAAAACATCAAAACATGTGTTTAAGAATCAAATCCATAGAAAAAAATTTCAGAATGACCTGAAATCATAGGAAAACTATCTTATTGTTATTCGTGATGTGTATGAGTAGACACAAGGTCAATCGGATGTGCAGTTTGTCTGGGATGACCAAACATGCAGTTTCAATTGCATTTCAATTATTAGTTGAAATATTTTTTTGTAATAATTATTTAATTAAATTTTGTGATGTAGTTTTATTCGATGATGGGTGTGGATCTTGAAGATGATAAGGCAATTATATTTATGTTCTCGTGGTTTTAGGTATTTTAAAATATTTTTGTATTTTTGAAATATAGTATTTTTTTAATGATGCTGTGATTTTTTTTAAAAAAAAATAAAAAAACCTATAGCGGCCGCCATATGGCGGTCGCTATATAATTTCATGGAAGGTCTAAAGTGACCACTAAATGGTGGTCTCTATAGACCATTCCGAAGTAAACTATAGCGACCGCCATATGGCGGTCTCTATAGGTAATCTTGATGTTATCTATAGTGTCTGCCAAATGGAGAATGCTAAAGGAAACAATGATGGGACTAAAGCGTCTACCATTTGGCAGATGCTAGGCGGCCACTATAGGCCTTTAGCAATGGCTTTTGGTGGTCTCTAAAGGCCTTATTTCTACTAGTGATACACTTAGTGTACAATTGATGTATATTTGTCTCTAAATCATGTTTTTAACAAATAGTTCTCCTCAAACACTAGAAGTTTTACTTAATTGATTTATTATCATATTGAAATTAATATGATATCCATTATCCAATACAATTGGAACATGGATAATGAATATTTTTATATTTGTAATTTTTTTTGGAAGAAATTATTATAATATTTTCTTTATATATTAAACATTCATCAATCCCATTTTACTACCATCAAAACACTAATGTATAAGATAATATGAGTTTTTGACTACCTTCAATACAAATATTAATGATCAATGAATAATTGGTTATGATAGACTCTAACAGGACAAACTAGATAATCTTGTATCCTTTACCGATTATATTCATCCCTTAACTAAGTATTCCAAAAATATCTTATTATAATCTGATGAAGTATATGATATTTCCTCTTAGATGATCCTTTAGAATGGTTCCTCCAGTTTTGATGAACCAACTTTAGAATTTTTTTAGTGTACCTTTATTTCTATGGTTTTATTTGTCAAAAATCATGATAGTGAATTAGTTAGTATACCAAGTGTCTTAGCTCAAAATATACTAGAACACTATAACAACCCTTATCTTTATTACAAAATTAAACATGATTTATTACATAAAATTGAACTTAAGACAACTCCAATGATTGATAGGTCTAGTGTCTTGGGAAATTAGGAACATCACATAACAACTTAAAACATGAAATACAACATCTTTATTTCAAAAATTTTTGACATGACCAACTCATTCCTTCATACTTAACACTACATGGGATAACTTGAGGACATATATAAGAAAGGGGTGAGATATAAATCCCAATAAGGGATTAAAAAAGGAATAACATGGAGAATATAATACACGTTAAGAAACAGGCATATCAATGGAGCACAAGAGAAACATGAACATAATGCCATGATATAGCATGATTATCATAACATGGAAATGTGGCAACAACATACAACATGATATTATCATAAGACAAGGCTCATTGCACATGGATTAGCATGAGTAAACCCTCATTGAACATGAATTAGCATGAGTAAACCCTCATTGCACATGGTGTATCATGATACTAAACATTACATAAATGCATTGGAGCGCTATCAGGACACACCCTTCATAATCATTTTAATCTCATGATTAATTGTGCTACATAGATCATATAACATGGATTCATTTAACACAATAATTTATTACATGATAAAGGAATGTGGAATACATACATTTAAGTCTATAATCAATAAGTATATGCGAATAAATGTGAATACCCTTGATAGAGAAATGGGCATGGTATTCACTACAAGATGATTTTGGCATGGAAAATTGTGGTGTAAGTTTTGTAGCATAACAACATCACATGGAGATTCATAAAATGGGTTGACGAGAGAGAAATGAGTATCTCATCATTTAGACATGAATTAGGAAGTAAGGGGATCATGGAAAATAATATACCAACACATGAAACATAATTTGATATGCATAATATAAAATAAATGCTTGAATGGAAATGAGAAGACAGAAATCTCTTACGGAATTTCAGCATGGTAACAAGTGTACACAGAAGCCATTAATGAGAGATAAAGGGGAATCACATCATTCAAACATAATGAGGTAAGTATGTGGGAGGTGTGAAATCATCCCCCAACATTTTTAATTGAGAATAAAAGGGTATAACATCCTAAATAAACTTGAATAAAAAAATGATAAAGGAAGAAATCCCTTACTTTAGTGCATGACTTCAAAAGATTGAAGAGGGGATTCTTGAGAGATTGATGTAATGTCTCGGATTTTCCATGTATTATATTTAAATATTTTAAGGAATTATTTTGAGACTAGGATTTTCTATGACATGCGATTCTAAGGCCCAGAGTTCCCAGAATAAATGTTTGAAATAAATTAAACTCTAAATAGCACATGTGAGTGGTTTTCCTGAAAAAGTATAATAAATTTTAAACGGGTGCCCAAATCAGAAATCCAAGGACATCATTGTGTTCAGAACAATGACTTTACCTTAGGTAGGGCCAAACATTGACTGATGCGGGTTGACTGCAAAAGTTAGTTTTTAGACTTTTTAAAGGAAATAAAATAAATTAAAAATTTATTTTATTTTAAATGCTTCCTTTTTAATGCAACGAACTAATTCATCCCATTTAAATACATGATTATCGAAAGTTTGTAGGTTTATCTACATAAACCTGAGAATTGAGGATTCCCATTGGAGTTTGGAGGATAACCTGATGGCGGACGATGACGATGCGATCGATCGACGCATCTCAGATTCGAAAAACCTCACCAACGATCATGACACAAAAACCATTCTTTAACCGAATCGAGGTAGGGGTTCTATTACTTTAATTTTCTTCTTTAATTCTTCAATTAAACAATAAAAGCGGATCAACCCATGAACATTTTGATCTGTGGGTTGTGCTTTCTTGCGGTTGGGTGTTAATTTTTGTTTCTTTTGGGGTTTTGATTTGGGAATTGATTTTGTGATAATTGTTGGATTATTGTTCTGATTATCCATTGAACCTACTAACGAGAGTGAATTGAAACCATGAAAAACGATGGTGGAGGTGTGTTCCTCCTTTTCATATTGTTTTCTTCCCACCCCATCCCACATTCTTTATATTCTTCGTGGGGTGATGAACAACGGATCATTGCGAATCTGTTTTGCAATGCAATGATCCCAAATCGAAGATCAAGCATCGTGACGACATAGAGAAGGTGTGACGAAGATGGTGGGTGATGAATCAACTTGGATTGAGGGAGATCATTCTTCGATAATTCTTTGTGTGGGTGGATTGTTACATGTTTTCAGGTCCAATCGGAGGTCCAAAACCAACGGAAACGACTTCATGTTGTCAGGGTGACCTCAACCCTTTAGTTTTGTGGCGATCAGATGGCCGAATCGAAGTTTGGATCATCACCCAAAGTGGTGGATGAAGAACAACGCATTATGAAATTTTATGAAGAACATGGAATGTTCTTCGGTGAACATGCCATGTGGGGTCAGCATGGAAGCAGCTAGGTCTCGCACATTGCACAGGGTGAAGGACAGGGCATGCTCCTTGAAGACACGGCGTGTGGGACCCACCTAGTGGCAGCTACAATTACTGGGTGACAGGAAGTGTAGACATGGAGTGTGACCATTTTCACACAACATTTGGGTCCTTACATGGGACTTAGCATGTATCTCAGACGATACACTGACACAGGGTGGAGTACATGCCGTGTACTCCACCACACAGCTATATGAGGCCAATTACATGGGTCACCCCATGTACCAGTTACACGGGTTGGCATACACGGGTTGAGGCCATGTACGAGCACATGGCCAACGTACACAAAGCAGACCCTGAATACCTTGAAATGGAATGTGATATTTCCTACACCGCATATATGCATTTTCACACAACATGTTCTCCAAACACGAGCCTTTGTACACGAGTTGTACCCGGAGTCAAGGGACACGACGTGTGACCCCTCCTACACATCGTGTACTCCCTTCGACATGGATTGATCCTCTTTTCCACCATTCCTTGGACAAGTTTCGTTTGGGTTAGTTTTCCTTTTCTCTTTTCCTTGAATGGTAGGTATCATTTCCATCCACATGAGTATGATCCCTTTAGCAAGACTTTTCAATATAGAGTTAGGTATCCCTCCAAGAGGCTTGAAGTGAGATCCTCTATCCATTATTGACCCTAGGTAGAGTCTGGTATCGACGTGACCAACCCTATTGGACACTGATACTCTACTTAGCAGGTGAATTTGGATGAGGCGTGATATTTGCTAAGGCCCTGACAGTGATCCTCATCTGTGTATCGTGAACTTTTCCCACTCAAGAGTGTGTTCTCTTAGAATGAGTGGATCCGTGCTCTCTTCAGACCTATCATTGCATCTATCTCTCTCATGGATTTTTCTGACTAACAGTAATTATTGGACATACGTCATCAGAGATATCAGGCTCATAGAGTGAGTTCTCCAAGATGACTTCTTTATGGAATCATCAAAATAAATCCCAAGCATAGGATTACAGTTTTTGTAGAATACGAGTCTGGGTTTTGAGTACATCTGGATGTGTTTATTTTTCTATATGTTCAGTAGAAATATACTGTGTAGAACTGACTATACCATTACTTTGTGTATTTCCTTTTGGTTTTCAGGTTCCTCTATTGAGTATTGTTATAATCAACTCTAAATGGGATTTTTTTACATGTACTGCATCTTGTTCAGACGAGTAACCTTTTGATGGAGTCCAGGGATGACCAAGATCAGACTGAGCTTTCTGAGTTCCTTATAGGTCAAGGTGTTCCTACGGCTTTGAGCATCAATCCCAGTACCTCTTTCTCGTTACAGGTTGGAATTTTTAGTTTTCAAAATCTTGTTTTTTTTCCTGGGATTGTATTCTGTCCGAGTTTACTTTTGGAAATTTACTTCTGTTGTACTATGTTGGTTGGGTTTAGTTTTATTCATGCATTTTTTTCCTTAGTAGTTTTTTTACTTTTCATCATTTGTGGGCTTGGAGATGTGTGTGTTTTCATAGGTACTTAGGCAATGCCTCCCATGTTAGTGATATGCCTACTCCGTGCTAGTCACCAGCCCCTGGCCTATTGGAGGCGGGCTTGGGGAGTCGCGGTGCATGCACCAATGGAATGGTTTGTGAGAGAGTGGTATTAGAGGTGGTCAGTTCTACCTTAGGACCAAGAGTTTGTGAGATAGGTTTGGGGAAACAGTGTTAAGTGTTTTGAGCTCGGATTTCAGGACTGAGACTCCAGTGTTGGTGCGGGTAGCCGATTTATCCATACACAAGGTCTTTGATAACCTTATTTTTGACTCAGTACATGAAAACACTAGTTGTGGGAAAATAAAAGAATGGTACACGCATCTTATAAGAATGGGTGGTGTTTTCCATGTCCTTTGTGTCTGATATTCAGATATACCTATTGACCATGGTACATCTTGTTTCCTTATAGGATGCCTCTATGACATATACCCGCTAGTATTTAGTATCTTGATCATGAGGATAACCCCCCCAGTGATGAGGATTTGATACAGGGACTAGTTCCCTAGGCATTACCTTCAGGTGGTTCACCTTCTATCCCACCACCAGCGGAGCAGCACGTGGTACCTATAGTACCGAACTATGAGGAGCACAGGCTGAGCGAGCTCCATGAGTTTTAGAGAAAGAGACCCCTTAGGTTCTGAGGCCAGCCTAAAACTCAGGCGGCTGGGGACTGGCTTGAGGCAGTGACCATATTTTTTAGTCTAGTGAGGACACCGGTAGGCCAGATGGTGATCCAAGGAGTGAGCCTTCTTCAGGGTTCAACTAGATGGTGGTGGAGTTTGACCACATAGACTCACGACGAGGAGACTCTTTCATGGCTGGAGTTAGAGAAACTCTTTAGGGAGTATTTCTATCCGGTTATGCTAAGAGAAGTTCATATCCAAGAGCTTCTTCAGCTCCAGCAGGGTAGTTTGACGGTGGTTGACTATTCATT
This sequence comes from Viscum album, assembly GCA_963277665.1. NCBI lineage: Eukaryota > Viridiplantae > Streptophyta > Magnoliopsida > Santalales > Viscaceae > Viscum > Viscum album. Next base: position 2,132,332,628 of record OY728119.1, read on the forward strand.
GAGGTTCAACAACTTCACCAGGTACTCGATGGAAATGGTCAGTGATTAGTAATTCAGAGCTCAGACCATTGAGCGAGGTCTACGGTGGGACATACGAGATAATGTCATGCCTATATGCATTTCTACATATGCTGGATTTCTCAAGAAGGACATAGTTATCGAGAGCTTATTGGTGGAGCATAGATAGGCAATGGAAGTTAGCAGTAGGAAGACAGGTGCGTAGACCTCAGTGGTAGGGATCTGATGTCAAACACAGGGATCAAGATGCGTGAGACATCACAAGAGGACCCAGGATAGGGGACTAATAGTCCATGGCTCTCAGGCTAGTTTCAGTCAGCCTAGGGAGAGTCGATACTACTCGTACGATGGTAGAGGACATCTTTCTAGGGACCATCCAACCTATCGATATTCTAATAGGGAGGTGGTAGATAGACCACTGAGGCATAGGTAGAGAGTGGAGAAGGCAAACCCACTCGGTGGAAGGCATGGAAGAGTAGTAGGGAGAGATGCACGTGGTGGAATACACTTTGATCTAATCCCACCACCACCCCCATGAGGTCCACACCAGGCTCAGGGATCTGGGCGAGGAAAGCTACATGTAGTCGAGGCATATGACCCAGGGACTCCAGGAATGATTTGAGGTATGATATGTGTCTTTTCTACCATAGCTGTCATACTCATAAACACAGGTTCCAGTCATTCCTTCCTCACCAAGTGTCTTGTGTGAAACCTTTAGATTCCGGTAGATCCGTTGACTCGACCCTTATGCTTGGAGACACCTACGAGAGGAGACTCGACGATCACACATCTTTGCGAATAGTGTGATATTTCCCTTGGAGGTGAGAGTTTCAGTTGGAACCTCTTGGTAGAAGCATCGAGGCCTCACGATTCCATTCTTGGTATGGATTGGATATCTTCGATTCATGCCCAAATTGAATGCTTTAGGAAAAGTGTGCGGTGTGTCTGTAATGATGGAACATGGTTTTCCTTTATTGGTGAAAATGAAACCCAGACATCATAGAATGGGCTCATGCATAGGAGGGTGTAGTCAATCACTCATGAATTGCATAGCCTTACCCTCAGAGCAGTAGATGTTATGAGCTTCCAGTTCCCAGAAGTAGTGGCAGAGTATGAGGAACTATTTCCAAAAGATGTTCCAGGAGTACCTCCCTTTAAGGAGATCAAATTTTGCATAGACTTTCACCCCGGGATGAAAATGATATCCTCCCCAGTATACCGTATGGATCCTATAGAGCTTCACGATCTAAGGGTGAAGTTGGAGGATTTGAAGAGTAAGGGCTTATTAAGACTCAGTGTTTCACCCTAGGCAGCCCCAGTTTTGTTTTCCAAGAAGGCATATGGGAGTTTGAGGTTGTGCGTAGATTACCATCACCTATACCAGGTGATGGTAAGGAAAAAGTATCCATTTCTGAGGATTGATGACCTCTTCGATCAACTGAAAGGTTTACATTGGTTCTCAAAGGTTGACGTTAGGTTGGGTTATCACCAGCTTTGAGTACGGTACAAGGACATGCCAAAGATGGCTTTAAGATGCCTCTACGGTCACTACGAGTACTTGGTTATGCCCTTAGGCATGATGAATACCCCTGCAATGTTCATGGGACTTATGAACTGGATCTTCCATCCATACTTATACCGGTTCATAGTGGTCTTCATCGACAACATCCTTGTGTACTCAGCATCAGAGGAGAAGCACATGAGACACTTGAGAATGGTTCTAGATGTACTATAAGAGAACCATGTTTATTGGAAGCTCTAGAAGTGAAAATTTTGGATACAATAGGTCCAATTTATGGGACATGTTATCTCAGAAGATGGAGTAGCAGTGGACCTAGCCAAAGTTGAGGCCGTGTTGGCATGGGAGTCACCTTAGAGTGTGACAGAGGTGCGTAGCTTCCTTGGGCTGGCAGGATACTACCAGAGATTTATCACTGATTTCTCCTGGATATCCTCACTGATGATAGCCTTGACCCAGAAGGGGAAACCTTTTGTATGGATGGAGAAGTTCCAATAGGGTTTCTAGAAGTTGAGGTAGAGTTTGACGAGCACACTGATCTTGAGGTTACCATAAGAGGGTATCGAGTACGCAGTTTTTTGCGATGCATCAGAGGCCAAGCTTGGATGTGTTCTGATGCAGAGATAGGTGGTGATTACTTATGGTTCGATCCATCTTAGTCCACATGAGAAGAACTATATGACCCATGATCTTGAGTTGGTAGTAGTAGTATTTACATTGAATATGCGGCGACACTACCTGGTGGGTGAATGATTTATTGTCTACTCCGACCACAAGAGCCTCAAGTACATCTTATTGTAGAATGATATGAATCTGAGGTATAGGTGATGGCTAGAGTTCCTCCAGGATTTTGAATTTGATATCATCTATAATCCTGGGAAGGGGAAAGTTGTGGCAGATGCTCTCAGTAGAAGATTGAGTTAGCAGTTGTTGAGCAAGGTGTCAGAGCAGTTTACCACGCTACAATTATCCTTCAGGGATGGAGATTTTTCAGCTTATCTTCAGTTGATAGTTGTCACCCATTAAATCTTACAGTTAGTTAGTAAGGCACATCTATGGGATGTTGACTGCGAGACATTACATGCCCAATTATCTATAGGACATGATCCGGATGGATATTTTCAAGGTGGGGAGAATGTAGTCCTTTTCAGAGGATGCAAAGTTGTGCTAGTGGAATTTCATGAAGAGGTTCTGAGGGAGTTTCATACATCCCCTTGGCAGTAAATCCGGGAGTGGAGAAAATGTACTAGTACCTTTGGCATCAATTTTGGTGGACGGGTATGAAAAAGGTAGTAGTATAGTTTGTTTGTTGATGCCATACATGCTGGCAGGTGAAGTCTGAGCACCGGGTTCCAATAGGGTTAGCACACCCCTGGAAGTTCCAGAGTGGAAGTGGGATGGAATATCGATGGGATTCATGATGGGATTACCACGGATATCCAAGGGAGGTGATTCTATCTGGGTGATTGTCGACCGACTCACCAAGTCAGCTCACTTTCTAGCTATTAGGGAGCATAGTTTCGTAGAGAGATTCAGATGCCTCTACATGCATAAGATAGTTCAGATTCATGGTATTCCTTTGACGATATTCTCAGATCGAGACGCGTACTTACCATCCCAGTTGTGTAAGGGATTGTAGGATGCTTTTGGGACCCATCTATGCTTGATCATGGTGTTCTATACTCAGACTAACGTTCAGATAGAGAGAACCATTCAGGTTTTGGAGGATATATTGCGGGCCTGTATCTTGGACTTTGGTCACATATGGGAGGACCACCTACCACTGGTGGAGTTCACGTACAATAAAAGATACCACTCCACCATCTTTATGGCACCGTTTGAGGCTTTATATGGGAAACCCTGTCAGTCACCACTCTGCTGGACCAACCTTAGAGAGTCATCACTCATGGGTCCAGAGCTGGTATGAGCTACCACTGAGAAGGTTCAGATCATACATGAGTGGATGAAGACTGCAAAGATTTAACAGAAGTCTTCCGCTGATAGATGATGGAGAACTCTAGAGTTCTAGGAGGGAGACCATGTCTTCCTTCAGGTCTCACATAGACGAGGGTTGCAGAGATTTGGCCAGGGTAGCAATCTATCTTTGAGGTTCATCAACCTTTTTCAGATATTGCATAGAGTTGGAAAGGTAGTGTACTGCCTAGCTCTACCACCGTAGCTGCACTGGGTACATGATGACTTCAAAGTGTCTCAGTTGAGGAGGTACATGCATGAAACGTCACACGTCATCGACTAGGGAGAGTTGGAAATTGAGGATGGAGCGACCTTTACAGAGTACCCAGTGGAGATCAAGGATTGGTAGGATAGGATACTTCATGGGTGAGTGATTCCCTTGGTGTGTGTCCAGTGGCAGCATATGAATCTTCAGGAGAGCACGTGGGAGCGGGAGGCCCAGATTCATGCACATTACCCACATCTGTTTGAGTATCCTTTTATTTTGGATTTTCGAGGATGTAAATCCCTAAGGTGGGAAGAATTTAATGTCTCATATTTTCTATGTATTATCTTTAAATATTATATAGAATTATTTTGAGACCATTATTTGTGATGACATGCGATTCCGAGGCCCGGAGTGCCTAGAATAAATGTTTGAAATAAATTAAACTCTAAATAGAATGGGTGAGCGGTTTTCCTAAAAAATTGTAAAAAATTTAAAATAGGTTCCCATATAAAAAATCTGAGGTCACCATTGCATTCAGAACAACAACTTTACCTTAGGTGGGGCCTAACATCGAATGGCGCGGGTCGAATACAAATGTTATTTTATGGATGTTTTAAAGGAAATAAAATAAATTAATAATTTATTTTATTTAAATGTTTCCTTTTTAAGGCAACAACCTAATTCCCCCCATTTAAATACATGATTATGGAAATTTTGCAGGGTTAGCTACATAACCCTAGGAATTGAGGATTTCCATTGGAGCTTTGAAGGAGAACCCATTGGCGGATGATGACGGCACGATCGATCGATGCTTCTTAGATTCAACGAACCTTGCCAACGATCACAACACAACAATATTTATTCAACTGAATTGATGTTAGAGTTTTGTTGCTTTGATTATCTTCCCCTGTTCCTTGATTATATGACGAATACATATCAACCCACGAACAGGTTGATCCATAGGTTGTGCATTCTTGTGGGAGGGTGTTAATTTCCATTTCTTTTGGGGTTTTGATTCAGGAATTGATTTTGTGATAATTATTGGATTGTCATTATGATTCTCTATTGATCCTTTTAATGGGACTGAATTGACACAATGACAAATGATGGCGGAGGTGCGTTCCTCCTTTGATTATTGTTTTCTTCCTACCCCACACCGCATTATTCGAGTTCTTCGTGGGGCGATGAACAACATATTGTTGCGAATCCATTTCTCAATGAAACGATCCCAAATCAAAGATCAATCATCGTGATGACCTAGTAGAGGTGTAATGGAGATAACGAGTGATGGATCGACTCAGATCGAGGGAGATCGTTCTTCAAGCGTTCTTCGTGCAGGTGGATCGATACATGTTTTTGGGGCTGATCAGAGGTCCTAATCCAATGGAAGAAACTTTTTGGTGTTAGGGTGACCTCAACCCTTTATTTTTGTTGTGATTGGATGGCCAAATTGAAGTTTGGATCATCAACTTAAGCGTTTGATGAAGAAAAACGCATTCTGAAATTTTCCGAAGAACACGATGTGTTCTCCGATGAAAACACCATGTGGGGTTAGTATGGTAGTAGCCAGGTCTCGCGCACTGCACACAACGAAGGACAAGACATGCTCCCAGAAGACACGGTGTATGGGCCCCACCTAGTGGCAGCTTGAGATACTATACGACAGGAAGCATGGACACATCGTGTGAATACTTTCACATAGCCTGTGGGTCCTTACATGAGACTCAGCATGTATCTCAAACAATACAACGACACGAGGTGGAGTACACTCCATGTACTACACTACACGACCAGACAAGGCCAATTACATGGGTCACCCTGTGTACTAGTTAAACGGGTTGGCATACATAAGTTGAGGCTGTGTATGGGAACATGGGAAGCGTACATGGAGCGGACCCCAGATAACTTGACATGGCATGTGATATTTCCTACATTGTGTGTATATGCATTTTCACATGACATGTTCTCAAGACATGGGTCTTTGTACACAGGCAGTACCTGGAGTCAAGGGACACGACGTGTGACCACTCCTACACACCATGTACTCCCTTCTACATGGCTTGATCATCTTTTCCACTGTTCCTTGGAAAAATTTCATTTGAGTTTATTTCCCTATTCTCTTTTCCCTCAAGGTCATGTATCATTTAAATCCACATGAGTATAATCCCTTCAACATGACTTTTTGATATAGAGTCAGGTATCCCTACAAGAGGCTCAGAGCAAGATCCTATATCCATTCTTGACCCTAGGTAGAGTCAGGTATCGATGTGACCAACCCTACAGGACACCGATCCTCTACTTAGCAGGTGAATCTAGATGAGTCATGGTATCCTCCAAGGACATGTAAGTGATCCTCATCTATGTATCATGATCTTTTCCCACTCATGAGTGTGTTCTATCGGAATGAGTGTATTCATTCTATCTTCAGACCTATCAGTGAATCTATCTCTCTCATGGATTTCCTCGATGAATAGTACTTCTTGGACGGATGTCATCAGAGCTATCAGGCTTGTGGAGTGAGTTCTTCAGGATGAGTTCTTTGAGGAATCATCGAACTAAATCCCTAGTGCAGGTTTACGGTTGTTGTAGACTATGAGTCTGGATTTTGAGTACATCTGGATGTGTTTATTTTTCTATATGTTCAGTATAAATATATTTTGTAGATCTGAATATACCATTATTTTGTGTATTTACTTGTGGTTTTCAGGATCCTCTAATGAGTATTGTTATACTCACCCCTGCACGGGATTTTCCTACATGTGTTGTGTCTTGTGTAGACGAGTGGTCTTTGGATGGAGTCTAGGGTGGACCAGGAATGAACCAAGATTTCCGAGTTCCTTATAGGAATAGGTGTTCCTATGGATATGATTAGAAGTCCTAGTACCTATTTCTTGTTACAGGTTAGACTTTGTAGTTTACAGACTCTGGTTTTTTTGGTGGTCTTGTATTCTGGCCCAGTTTACTTTCTGCACTTTACATCTGTTGTACTCTATTGGTTGGGTTTAGTTGTATGCATGCATTTTATTCCTGAGTGGTTTTTTAATTTTCATAATTTTTGGGCTTGGAGATGTGTGCGTGTGTTCAAGTACTTAGGAAATGCCTCCCATGTTAGTGATATGCCTACTCAGTTCTAGTCACCAGCCCTTGCCTATTGAAGGCGGGCTTTGGGAGTCACGGTGCGGGCCCCACTAGGATGGGTTGTGAAACTTGGGGTGCCTTAGGAGGATTATAGAGAGGATAGGGAAGAGTAGGGATGTGATCCAAGGATTTTGAGTGAAGTTAAGTGGGAGCTTAGGTGATTTTATATAGGAAATGAGAGGGGAATTATTTAATATTTCACAAACATAGGTTTTGGAATCTATATAATTAAATATTCAAAACCACAAAACTTCCCATGGTTTTTACCCATGGTTTTTGAAAAAGAGGAGTGGAAAAAAATATTTTATAAGGCCAATGGCTGAACACATTAAAATATTAGCCTTACTTATGTGGAGGTGAGTCACACCCTCAAGGAAATGAATTTAAAATCATAAAATATATTATACACTTTGGAGGATTCACTAAGGTGTTACAAAATAAGTAAAATAAATCTAAAATCAGATTATTTTAATTTAAAAAACATCTATTGGTCCTATAATACCCATTATAGTATTTATTACATAATTTTGGGGCCATTAAGATGTCATAAAACACATATTTTATTTATACGGTATTTAATTTTTACCCAAAAAGTCGACTGTCTCAGAAAATTATTAAAAATTCAACGTTTAATAATTTCAAAATCTTGATTACAAAAATAATATTATTTTTATCTAAACAATTTCCTAAATATGTGAATTTTCACTTTTAAATTGGAAACTGACATTTATTGAATATTCACAGGTTTTGACCAAAACAGTTTTCAAACCTTAATAAAAATTACATTTGACTTCATAAAACTTATATAATAATTTATTATTCATAAAATTAATTTTATAATAATATTTTATTAAAATATTAATTATTTCAAAAATTCATTAAATCCTTAAAATAAATTCTTTAAAAATACACTTTCTATTTTACCGTATACAAAAATGTAACTGTTATCAAACTGATTACCTAATCATTTACAGATAAGGAACTGATATAATAAAAATTTATCAGATTTTTTAATATTATTAATAAAAAACTTATTTTAATATAAATATATATATATATATATCTCAAAATTTCCATTTTTACCCGAAAACTGAATATATCAAATTCATCATTTTTTTAAGAAAGACTACTCTTATAAAGAAATTGATGGAATACAAATTTTATTTATAAAAAAGATTACAAAATAAGTAACTAATTACTTATTACATAACCCCTTATAACACCTACATAAGACCTAAGTGTAAGGTGTGCGATGATGACCCACTCTTGGGGTGACTCAGATAACATTGATCAGGTGGTAATATCTATTAACTTGAATTTATTCCATAGGCAATTCTATTCAAGATTAACGTGTTGAATATCGACTTGGGAATGGTCAAGAGTGAAGCCCAGTGATGCTACCTCCTTTCTGAGCTCTGAAAAAAGTGCTTCGTACGGCCCATGTCTACTATATGAGGTCGTCCTCTCTTTTTTTTTGTGTTAAAAGGATTTTTTAAAAAACTTATATTTATATCAGTCATGTGACAACTATTCAATGAATATATGATCAACTGTAATGATACTTAATGTCCATTTAAGCCCAATAATAAAAAAAGAGTGCATGTGTTTTCTATATCCATAAGACATTAAAATAAAGGGAATTTTATTCATAAATGATTCGGTCATTACAATATTCCACCCTTAAAAAATTTCACCCTCAAAATTTCCTTTTCCCACACTAAACTAGATGAGGGAAACTCTACCTCATTACTTCCTCAGGTTCCCATGTCCCTTCTTCAAACTTGTGGTTTCTCCAAAAAACCTTGATGAGGGGCATCATCTTATTTCGTAGAACTTTTTTTTTAAAATATAATATCTTTAATAGCTTCTCTTCATAGGAGAGGACATTCTACAGTGGTTCCACCTTTGGATTGAGTACATGCGATGAGTCAGGTATGTACTTCCTCAAGAGTGATACATGGAATACATCATGTACTTGAGATAGGTTTAGTGGGAGTTCTAGTCAATAGGCCACTGCTCCAATGCAATCAAGGATCTCAAAAGGGCCGATGTACCTTGGACTAAGCTTTACCTTCTTCCGAAATCTCATAACTATATTCCATGGTGATATGCAGAGTAATACCATGTTTCCAAAATCAAACTCCTGGTCTCATCGATGATTGTCAGTATAACTCTTTTGTCGACTCTGAGCAGGTTTAATATGTTACATGATAGTTTTAACCTTATCCGCCACTTCTTCGACCATTTCTGGACCTGTAAGTTTTCGCTCCCCAACTTCATCCCAACATACTAGTGTTATACACCTCTTCCCATAAAGGGCTTCAAAAGGATCCATTTGGATTCCTGAGTGGAAACAGTTGTTGTAAGAGAACTCAACCAGAGGAAGATATTGATCCCATCATCCTTTGAAGTCCACTGAGCATGCTATCAATATTTCCTCATGTTTTTTGATAGTATTCTCAAATTTTACATCATTTTGAGGATGATAAGCCACAATGAAGTTCATCTCAGTATTCAGAGCATATTGGAGACCCTTCTAGAACACAGAAGTGAATCTTGGATCTTGATCAGATACAATTGATAGTGGTACTCTATACAGACTTACCACTTCTATGATGTATATCCATTATAGTTGATGAGAAATCCTCTTAAATCACAATGAAGTGTGCATTCTTTTTAAGATGATCCACAAAAACCAAGATAGCATTGTTTCCTTTGGATATCTTCGGAAGTCTGGTGATAAAGTCCATAGAGATGTTATCCCATTTCCATGTCGGTATGGGTAATGGTTGCATCATCCCCTTAGACTTCTACCTCTTAGCCTTCACTTGTTGATATACTAGGAACTTTGATGTATACTCAGTGATCTCCTTCTTCATGTTATCCCACCAATAAATCTCTTAGAGATCTTGTCACATCTTTTTGTTTCCTAAGTGAATAGAGAAATTCAAACTATGTGAATCATTCAAAAGTTCTTTCTTTAACTCCATATTTTATGGAATACATAGTCTTGACCCAAATCTCAAAATTCCTTCTCTATTAACATTGAAATCTGAGGATTTCCATTTTTTGATACTTTATATTTTCTTCTGAGTTCCCACATCATCCTTTTGATCATCATTTATCCTTTCTAAAAGATACGGTTGAGAAGTATTTTGTTAAAGGATTGATGATGTCCCCTTATTTATGATTCCCATGTCCATATTCATCAAATATAAGAATATTGGATCTTTTTTAATTCTCATCAATGATAGAATCACTGGGTCATTTCTACTTAGAGCATCCTCCACCTTGTTCTCTTTACTAGTATGATAATTGATTGAGAAGTCATAGTCTTTGATTAACTCTAACCACCTTCTTTGGTGCATATTCATCTATTTATGTGTGAATATATACTTGAGGCTTTTGTGATCCAAATATATTTTACACTTCTCCTTAAAGAGTTAATGTTTCCAAATTTACAAAGAGAAGATTACTGCAGCCAACTCTAGATCATGTGTTGGATAGTTCTGCTCATAAACTATTAATTTCCTTGAAGCATAGGTAATGAATTTGTCATTTTGAATCAATACACAACCCATGCCCTTCTTTGAAGTATCACTAAATACCACAAAAATTTCTCCACTCGTGGGTAGTGTGAGCATGGGTGTAGTGATAAGACTCCTTTTCAACTCATTAAATCTCTCTTAGCATTGATTATTCCAAACAAACTTGACTCCCTTCTAATTTATCTTAGCAAGAGGGTTTGAAAATCATGGGAAATTTCTCAAAAATCGGAAATAATATCCATCTAACCCAAGGAAGCTACGGATATCCATCACAGATGTTGGACTCAGCCACACCTCAATTTCATTTGTCTTAGAGGGATCCATAAATATCCCATTACTTGTGATGATATGACCCAAGAATGAGACTTCCTTCAACCAGAACTCACACTTTCTGTACTTTTCATATATTTTCTCCTTTAGCAAGGTCACTATTATAGTTATTAGATGCTCCTCATCCTCCTCCTTGGTTTTGGAGTATATTATAATATCTTTTATAAAGAATACCAATTTTTTTGAGGTAATCTCTAAAGAATCTATTAATCAATCCATGAATATTTCTAGAGAATTAGTGATTCTGAAAGGAATTGCTATGAATTCATAGTGCTTGTACCTTGTACAAAAAGCATCTCGGGGATATCCTCCTTCCTCACCCTTACTTGGTAATATCATGACCACAGATCCACCATAGAGAAATATTGTGCTCCATGTAACTATTTGAAAAATTAATCAATTTGTGGTAGAGGATACTTGTTCTTTATCATGATTTTTTTGAGATCACGATAATCAATGCAAAGGCACATTGATCCATCCTTCTTCCTAACGAAGAGGATTGGTGCACCCTATGGTGAAACATTTGGGCATATAAACCCGTTATCTAGATTCCTTTGTAGTTATTTTTTTGTCACCTAAATCTCCAAAAAATCCATTCTATATGGAGTCTTGGATATTGGAAATGCCCCAAGTATAAGATCAATCAATAATTCAACATCTCTTCTACGAGGAAAACCAGACAATTCCTTGAGAAACACATCAATGAATTCCATCACAAAAGGCATGTTTTTGAGTATGGTTCCTTACTTAGACTCAATAATATAATCAAGATACGTGTTCTCATAGGGTAGTAATATCAACACTTGAGATGATGGTACTAAAAAATATTCATCCACCTCCTTGAACTTATACAAAATCGAGGGTCGATTCACCATATGGAGAGTGACTTCCCTCTCATGATAATTTATGTTGGCTATATATAGGGAAAGCCAATCCATGCTAATAATTTCATCAAATTACACCAGATGGAGTATGATGAGGTTTTATGGGAAGTTAAATCCACACATTGTGATAGGGTAGGAGTTATATTCATGGGATGAAATAATTGCCCCATTTTCTGTTCTCACTGATATCTCTACTTCCATGATTTGTGGTGGTGTTTGGATTGTTCTACTAAACTTTTAGGATATAAAAGAATGTGTAGAACAAGAATAAAAAATAACATCCACTATTCTTGAATGAATAACTATCATACCTATCACCCCTTTGTTGTCTTTATTTTCTTCGACGGTAGTGATGGAAAAAGATCGCCCTTGCTGCCTTGGAGGTTGTTTGTTGCCTCCTAAAAACCTTATCTTAGGACACTAGTTTGCAAAATGCCCTGGTTTTTTTCATTTGTAGAAATGAAAAATGTGTTTAGGGTTGAATGAATAATTCCTCTCCTCTATCGTAAAAATGGGTATTTATTGTCGGCAATTATTGGAAAGGTGACATTCTCTTCCACAAATAAAGAATCTCCTTGTCCCCTTTAGGCAATTTTTGGGGTACTTCTTTCTGCACCTTTGGAAAGTGGGGTGCTGGAATTTCTTTGCACCATTGGATTTATCCATAGAACTGATAGAATTAAATTCCACTTTCTACATCTTATCCCCATGATACTCCTGAGATTATCCGATCTCGATTTTGACTTTGAGGTCACATTGGATAATTTTTTTATAGCTATCAAAGTCAAGGATCGCTAGGGATTTCCATAGGCTAGGTTTTATCCCACCAAAGAAGTAGTCAACCTTGCATTCAGGGGTAATGACAAAGCCGAAGGTGTATTATACAAGTCTTGTTAAGTTTTCCTTATATTATCTAAGGGATTTTTCATATTTTTTCTTGAGGGAAAGGATGTAACTTTCCATCTTAAGTCGGAGGGTCCGAGGAAAATATTTTTATCAAAAAACATTTTTTTGGAAATCCTTCCATTACAAAACCTTGATCTATTCCTCAGGCTTCATATTTTTTATCAATGTTCACCATTGATCAACTTCACCCTCTATATGATAAGAAACTAGAAGAGCCTTCTCTTGTTTGTAAAATTAAAGGATGGTGAAGATATTATCAATGGGGTTGATCCATTGTTTGAGGATTGAGGGATCAAATGATCCATTGAAAGTAGGAGGCCTTTGTCTCATAAATATATTGACTGCGGTATGTTCTTTCATGGGGGGGGGGGTTGTAAGTTCCTATTGACTCATGTTTATATTCAAAACTTGAGTTAACTGAGAGAGTATCGTGAAATTTTTTTCCATTCCCGCTCCCATCAGATTGGGCATCTCATTAGAACAGTCATCACCTTGATCTTCACATCAGTTGTTAGCTCGAGTCCTCTTATTACCAACCATTGGCTAGAATAAAAGGAAAGTTAGGGGTAAATATTTAAAACTATTAAACACATAAATGGGAATCCAATGAAAAAAGTGACAACTTATAAATTAAATTGATTTCCCTAAGTTATGAATTTATAGGCTTCAATCTATGTTATCCATGATATAATTACCAATATATATTCTCAGGGGAATTTTTTTATTCCCTTAATAATGGTTCATACTATGATTATGAATCTACCAAATCATATTGTTTCCTCTATAATTGGGGATGATCTCATTGATTTAAGATTCAAACATTCCAAGAGGTTTCTAACGGGTTTGTTCGTAGAACCGGAAACATCCAATGATTCCATATCCATTTGGACCTACTTTCCAAAGGTAGGTTCTCATTAGTTGTGAACTGATGAGACTTAAGAATTTTCATTGGTCGAGAGGATGGGAGGTCGGACTCATCATAATTTTTTGATGGGAATTATTGTCTACTCCGGGACTCCCTTTATAGATTTAAGTTATGTTCGTGAATCCTTATTACATTACCAAGTATGAAAATGATCTTTTCTTTAGATCTGACAATAAATGATTAATATGTATGAGATTTAGAGAATCTTTTATATGTATTTGAGGTTCTTCATCGATAGAGAATCATCAGTATTTATTTAGTGATTCTTAGTCAATGGTATCCTTTAATACATTATAAAAAGTCTCTTGGTCATTATGATGACCATATTGGTTTTAAAGCCACTCAGCGGGGCACTTGAAGTTTATTGTCATTTAGAAGGACATGAATTATTTCATAGTTGGGATCGTACCCACAGATGGGCTACCTACGTATCCTTTGTTTTAGAAATGGAATCAGAACCCACGTAGTTTGAGTAAAGAAGTATGGGGTTTATTCATGATTGATGGCTCAAAGAAAGATTTCATAATTAATTTTACACTCTAAGCTCACGCGAGTCATGCTCTATGTGAGAAACAAAAGGTATTGGTAAAACTAGAAAATTGTGCCATCATAAGAAATGATGTGGGGCTTATGTATGTATGAATGCCTAAAATAGATGAATATTGGGTTTTACTTCAGGGAAGAAACCCAGGAACAAGGTCCATAAAGGTATATGTGCTTTATGGAGATTTGGATACTCTAACTTGGGGATTATTCTTAAATAAGAGGCCCAAGTTAAAGGGAATTATGACTGGGTCTTACTGCTAAAAAGGAAGCCCAGGTTAAGGAAATTCGGATTTTGGGAACCTGGGGCCTATTTCGGAAAAGGATGCCCAAATTAAGATAACTTGGACTGGGGCTTACTCCTAAAAAGGAGGCCCAGGTTTAGGATTCTCTCATTTTAAAGGATGAGGTTGAATGAATGAAATCTCTGACCTTAGTGACATAAAGATATGTAAATCACTAGGTTTTAAGAGATGTTTCACAGAATTCCTTTTAGATAAGGAAGCGAACAATGAAATCATGCCATGAGTAGCTTTGTAGAGAGTTCTAAAGGCTTAATCTTGAAGAGGATAGGTGGATAGGCATAAGAAAGGTGAAATAGGCAAGAGGGGCACCCAAAAAGAAGGTGGCGTGCAAGTCCTGTGTGGGCGTGCAAGTCATGCATGGGAACACAAGTCATGGTCGCGCACGTATACTTGCGCGACACATGGGTACCTATGAGACGGTCAACCCTTAGGGTAATACTTGGGAGAGACTTGGCTCAAGCCCTTAGTACTATCCCTAGAGGATTCCAGAAGAGGGACGCGCAAGTTCTGTTGAAGGGGTAAGGCGGCGCGCAAGTGTGTCCATTTCCCTTAAGGGATGGCCACTTAGGCATGAAAGTGTTGATTTGTTTCAACACTTAGGCCTTACTCCCTCTCTTTAGATCTTCCGTTCTAGGTAAGAAATTACCTTAGAAGTTTTCGGAAGCTTTGAGAAGAGACTAAGGCACCGGGAGCTCAAATCTGAGTTTCTGTAATTTTTCCTCTCTCGAAATGGGGGGCCCACAGGAGGTATTTATAGGCTGGATAAGACCCTGAGAAAATTTCAAATAGGGCTCGAAAGTCACCTGCGCGACCACTGGGTGGCGCGCAGGTATACTTGCGCGACCTTGGTGGAACTTGCGCGACCCAAGTGCATTTGAATCTTTGTTCACGCCTTTGTCAATTTTTTGATGTTTCTTCAAAGGATGAATCACTTTGGGTTCAAGGTATTTCCCTTTTTAATTCATTTAGACTCTATGACAGAAAGGAGCGTCAACAAAAGTCCCCCCTCAGAGTTGGATCCGAATGAAATAAGGATGTGACTCTGAGGAAAAGAAGAAAATCAAGGAACATGCAGCGCACAAGTTCTGTTGAGCGCGCAAATTGCGGCGCACAAGTGTTGAGCCACGCAGGCGTCGGCGCGCAAGGGTGAGGCATGGCCTATATATATGCGTCCATTTCTCGCGCAAAGCACCGAATTTCAGAATTTTGAGTTCTCGCCGCGCAAGTTGTCTTCTCTGCACAAGTTGCTCTGTTTTCCGATATTTCTTCACTGTCGCCCTGCTGTGAAGGTATTTGGACTTGCGCGGTGATACTTGCGCGCCAAAAACTGGCGCGACACATCCATACTTGCACGCTAAAATTAGACTTGCGTGCCTTAATTACTTAGCCATTTTTTTCGTATTTCTTCACAAATTTTATGAAAAATCAACCCATTTAATAGTTAATTTATTCAACTTTTGTGCATATTCAATGGCTCCCAAGAGAATCATAACGGCTGATGAACTTTCTAGCAAGTGAATTGATGATATGATGAGAATCATTGGCCATGATTACTATACCGTCTACGACAACACTCTCCCGGATTTGGCTAAGTGCCTGAAGAAGTATCATCTTGATTTCCCAAAAATCATCCATCTGCCTTTGTATGGTTACGATCATCTGCGAGAAGTTACCATTCCAGAGGAAAAGAACTATCTCCCAATTTCTTGGTTTCAGAATTATACCAATTTTTCTTCAGGAAATATCTCATGTGGATGAGCATTTATAAATGATGGAACAGTGGGGAAGGATCATATGATGCATCATAGCCCTTGTACGCCGGATCTGAAACCTCACAAGCCCGAGCTGCATCCACATTATTATCCTTCAATCTTCTGAAATTCTCAGATGGATCAATCCAAAGGCTGGAAGAAGAGCTAGGACTTACATCCTGGAAGAGGTGTGAAGCCAACTTGGATGTGGTCATACTGGGTACGACAAACCTGTGTAGAGTTTGTCGAGGATTTGAAAGGAGTTGCAATATATGAAGCCTTCTAGGCTGGGCAAACATATGTTTACAGGCATGATAACTTTGTACTGGAGATACTCAGCCATTGGAGCCTAGAAACCAATTCTTTCCATCTGACTCATGGAGAAGTAGGCATCAATCTATGGGATTTCCACAAGATCTTAGAGGATCCAATTTTTGGTGATATGTATGATGAATTCATCCCTCCCAAGGCAACTTGGAATTATTTGGAGAAGACTCCAGCTTTAGCTCGGGAATTATTGAAAATCTTCCATAAGATCAAGTGTTCAGAGACCTCCTTAACTCATTCTAGAAAGGATATTCATCCATAGGAGTGGATGAATATGTTTCTTGTCGAGAAGCAGGAGAAGGACCCGAAGGATAAGGGATTGAAGGAGAAGGGATCCAAGAAAAAGAGGCCCACTCGTCCTACCAACTGCCCCAAAATAGAGAAGAGGGGTGCCCCTGGCACATTCTGGCCGACCCTAGAATCAGGAGAATTTGAGAAGTGGGGATATGAGGTGAATCAGAGGATCCCAAAAAAGACTCTTCTGGAGGGATTATTGGCCTTGTGGCTCAGTGTTTATCTCTTGCTAGTCAGGGACTCGAAAGGAGGTGTCAGGCCAGGGACCTTCGTTATCACAGCTAAATTGGCTGAGGGGAAAATGGTTGGGTTGGCTACCCCCATTTTAGAAAATATTCACAGGAGCTTACTCCATGTCTTCATGGGCAAGTCTCCTTTGAGAATAGTGGGACCATTCCAAGTTTTGTGGGGATAGATCGCCACTCAGTTCAGGATGTATAATGTACAAAATGGATTACAGATCCCCAGAAGTTCTTTCAGGCCGTTAGTGCAAGCATTCTCTGGAATTGATCCACTAGCTCTCAATTCTTATGACATGAAGGTGAGGCTGAGCATGTATAAGGAATTTAATTTCTTTCCTTATGGAAATCCGCCAATCGGGCGGTTTGTTGATGATGGAACAACCATTCTGGAATTAAGGGCATACATACTGGCCTGTAGAGATGGTGTGCAGGTAACCAGGATTGATAGAGAGATTATATGCGAGGTCTATGCTCCATATAGATTTGCATTCCAATTCAAGTGTTTGCAGAAGACTGTTGTATCTCCCCCTGTGCATTTCAGGTTAGAGCAACATCCGATGGTTGCCCGACAACTATGGTTGCTAACATCTAGGGAGAAGACTGGGGAAATGTTTGATCTACCAGTCGATAAAGCGGAAAATAACTTGACCACATGGTATGCTGAGAACTGGATAGCATCATACCCTAGAGGGGTGCTGAATCACCCGGTTTATCAGGTGGATAAAAGGAAGAAAACTTTAGAGAAAGAAACCCTTCCTCAAGAAGGTGACGCTTCCCCACCTGAAGCTGATTCGCCAGATTCCT
Source organism: Viscum album (assembly GCA_963277665.1). Lineage (NCBI taxonomy): Eukaryota > Viridiplantae > Streptophyta > Magnoliopsida > Santalales > Viscaceae > Viscum > Viscum album. Next base: position 2,132,350,344 of record OY728119.1, read on the forward strand.
CATCTAGGGCTGACTCATCGGATTCCAAAGATGGGGATGATAAGTCACAACAAGCAGAAAAGCGGCCTCGTGCCTGATATAATTCTCCTGTCAGAATCAAAAGACCCACTCCATCAACTCCTAGTGAGTTACTTCATTGTGGAAATTTAATCACCATTACTTTATAGAGAAACAATTCTTATTTTCTTATTATCTATCTGTAGTTACAGGAGATGGGAAGAAGTTGAATTCGAATATTGTAGGACCTTCCTCGCAGCCTTCTGGTACACATACTGAATATCTACGACCAGAGGATATTTAGACATGGAGGAGTTTATACTGTGGTGCTGAAACTGCCTGGATAGATTAGAGAGAGGGGCTACACCTCCCTGGAATAGGGAATCTTCTGGATTCTACAGATATCCATTACAAGGATAACCCCGATGAAGTGCGGGCTTATATCAGAGAGCTGGAAATTATCATATATGCCACTGATGATTCCATTCCTACTACCAAGAGGGTGAAGGAAATGATTGATTGTGGTGCCACTGAGGGGACTGGTGGTTTTGGAGATGAGGAGTGGCACAATTACGTGGCTCCTGATGATGTAAGTTTTTTTCCTTATTTGCTTTGCAACTTAATTTTAGTAAAAGCTTTGTTACTCAAGAAAATTATTTTCTTCATCCTGAAGCTTGAAAAGAAAGGAACTACCGAGGTTCCTTCGCCACAGTATAGCCCTGGTGGTACTTCCATCGGGGCTGCTGCTGAATCTCCTCGTAAGTCGGGTGAGATATATCCAGGACAACAAGCCATGGATGAGGAGTTGTATATGGCTTTCCATTCTCCAATTCAAGTTCCTATAAGGGAGACTGCCGACACTCCCAAAAATCCAAGGAATAAAAATCAACGAAGGAGGAAGTCCATAGCTAAACGCTTCATTAGTAGTGGTAAGTCCTTTGGGTAATCATGAGTCTTAAACTATGAAAAGATTGCTCATTTTCCTTGGGATTTCAGGGGATTATTCAATTTCCCCTCCGAGGAAGAGGACTGACCATCCTTTGAGGACCACGAAGGGTACTGGTGAAAAATCACAAGTTTAGGATGACTTGGCTTCTCCTGGAGAAGATCCAACGTCTGTTCCCAGTATCCCTCCTGCTGCTGTTGCAAGAAGAGAAAAACCTACTTCTAGTAAGTTAACAATGCTTCATTAAATGTTGAATGAAACATCAACTGACTTCTACTCTGTGATACTTTAGGTTCAACCCCTACATTAGATATTTTGGCAGCCATTGCAACTGCCGCTGCCACTTTATCTAAAGAAGTTGTCCAGGGTCAGAGATTGCAGGATGAAGGTTGCCAAGAAGACATATCGAATGCTCCCACGGGTGAGATTAACCAGGATTCTGAGATTACATTGGATGAAATTATGGGACTTGGCGTATCTTTTGAAGATTTTTTAGATCAGGTTAAATTACCATGTAATTTAGAAGATTATGGATGTGAGTGCATCCTATTAAAAAAATAACTTCTTATTACATGTCTAATCATGATCGGTTGAAATGTGCAGTTCTATCTGAGCAGGCTGCTGAACTACCAATGCCTGAAGGGGGTACAGAAAACCCTAATATTGTAGAGACATTAGCTCAGGTGGAGCTGAACCTTGCAGAGCTTCCTTAAAATCACCCTGAAAATCCTTTTGAAACTAGGAAAGATGGGGAGGATCGTTCTCAAGTTATTGATCTACCGTTGGGTAAGGGATAACAATTTTTGTGACTATACTTAATTTGCAAGACAACCAATCAACTTTTTTTTATTCTTTGAAACTAACCAAAACTTTCAATTGATTATGCAGGGCCATCAATTTCAGTGACTAGATCTGGAGGTGAAGCCTCAGCCTCCGCCCCAACAGGAATTGAAAGTGAAGAAGCACAGGTCAGGGGGGAAGGAGAAGAACAGGGCACATCCCTAAGTGCATTAATCCTAGATTATATTCCCCCTGCGACAGTGATGCTGAGTCGGATCTATAAGTACAAAAGGCGCTCCAATTTTCACGAAGCAAGGCATGAAAAAACATATGGAAGATCATATATGAAGTGCCTTTAGAAGAGCTGTCGTCGAAGATACCATGACTACCATCCCTATTTGTCATGCTAGGACTTGGCAGTTTTGGATATCAAAAGATCCATGTCACGGTGAAGAAATTCATCTTAAGAAGGGAGAAGGAGCAAAAGTGCCGTGAAGATCTGACCAGGGTGAAGTTGTTAGCCAATATCAGTGAATTTGAGGCTGCGGTATCCCGAGATGAGGATGACTATGCTGCCAAGATGAAGGAGCTGAAGCAGAAGATCAAAGATGAAGTCGTCCAATAGATGCACCTTCAGCAACAATTAGATTCTGTTACTGGGGAACTTGACCAACTCAATAATTCATTGGAGGGAGCTCAAACAAATGGGATAAAATCCATCACAGATGCCAAGAAAGCACTCCATCAGGCTCAAAAGAGTGAAGTTGGTCGAGTGCATGAGCTTCAAGTAGCTGCTGATGAAGCTTGGGATGCTGTACATCAAGTGAAGAATTATGTTGACAACCTCTTGTAATTTCTTGGAAAAGAGAAGAGACTCCAATCTGTGGATGCCCTTAGAATTCTTGTGCATCAAATGAAGAATACTTTTTTCTTTATTCATTTGTGTCTACATTTTCTTGCTACCTGCTTTAAATTTTTACCTAAGCCAAAGGGCCTAGTAAGCATAGTTTGATTTTTTTTTCTAGGATTATTAAATAACCCTACAAACTTTGAATATTTTAATTGATCAATATTACCTAAATTATACGAAAATATATGTTTAGTGAGCTGGGACTTGACTTTTATTTAGATTTCCCTTGTCTGTTGTGGGAAGTTTAAAGTCATGCACGTCGGACATAAAAAGGCTAATGTTTAAGGTCAAAATAGCTTTGACCGAATGGGTTAAAATTGACTCAATTCCTTGAAAACTTATCTGAAAACATTTTACCACACTCAAGTATGATGGAAAACATGTTAATATGACTTAAGAAATTTTGAATATGAGTAATGGTACGAAAAAGGGCTAAAAGGAATTAGAAGAAGTAGTTCTCAAGAATGAAGTTACCATTATTTAACAAACCTGTTAGGGGGTTTAATTATGCAGGACCGCTTAAGGGAATTGGCTGCATAGTCAAATAATAGTATCTTTTGGCTGAAAAGTCTATTATGTAGACTATTTATGAAAGTCCGCCTAAGGGAACGTGCTGCATAGTCAGGAAAAAGAACTCTCAGAAATTTACTTTTCTACTGCTAAAAAGCCAGTGGAAGTTTATAGAAATTAAAATTTTCCAAATCATAGAGTTTGCTATATGGAGAGAGGTACTTGAATATAGAGAAGATATTTCCAAGCAAGATCATCTAATAACTGGATGAATGTTACTCCTACGAAGGTCTGACCCAAACATAAGGAAGAGAAATATAAACCATAGACTTGAATACTGTCAGATCATGAAAAAGAACATGGGGAAAATATGTTAAGGATGACTATTTTTTTGCGGATTTTTTACATATTGTTGATAAGACCAATAAGGACAAAAGATTATTTCTTCCCAAGAATGAATTTACCATTATTTAAAAAACCGGTTAGGGGGTTGAATTATGCAGGGTCGCCTAAGGGCATTGGCTGTATAGTCAAATAATAGTATCTTTTGGATGAAAAGTCTATTATGTAGGCTGTTTATGCAAGGCCACCTAAGGGAACGTGCTGCATAGTCAGGCAAAAGAACTCTCAGAAATTGGACATTTTGTGACCAGAAGTCAAGAAAAGGGTTATGAAGATCTGAAGGTATTTAAGACTAGGAGTATGACACATAAAAAATGGGAATTTGTTCAATGCATGTAGAGATACACAGACCAATGCTAACCATAATCATGTTGTGGCTGGGTCCTGAATTGAGATACTGGACTTCACTACGTATCCCATAAGGATGGTAATCAAGCCATATGTAGTTCTTAAAATACAGTTTAACGTCATGCGGAACGAAAGTATGAAAAATCTCAGTTTAGGGTCATAGAAATCAGACCATTATAATGAATACACAGTGTGCGTTTTCATAGGGACTTTTCAGCCAAGGGACTGAAAGTAAAATTTGGGGTTAGGCCCAAAGACTTGGGAGTAGATTCGAGGGATGCTCGAACGTTACTACGTATCCCATAAGGATGGGAATCAAGCCACATGTAGTTCTAGAAATACCCTCTGTACAGATTTGGTTCGTACAAGTGAAGGGTGAAAAAGGGGACTTTAGTGCAATGATGGTTTGACCCAAGATAAAAGGTTCAGGCATTACCATGTATGCACATAGTCTTTGAAATATAACATGATTGGATATCATTGTAAATAATGATTTCCTCTCAGGTGAGGGTATCAAAGAATGTTGTAGTTTACTGTCATACAGGACAAAAGGTGCTGTACAGTTTAACGTCATGTAGCAAGGACAAAGGTGAACCAATGTGAAGAGATTGGTTTTGGGCTTGAACCTCAGGAGGTTACCTATGTACCCAGCCTAGAAGTCAAGGATCAAAGTCCATGTAGTTAAATTAAAGAATGAATTAGTGATCAAGTTGTTCTTGGGGACAACGACCTAAAAAATGATGTTGGGACTTACGCATAGTTAGCGACCCAGAGAGGGTGTTATGGTTGAAGTTTACTCTAAGATCACGTGAGTCATACTCAGTGTGAGAAACAAGAGGTAGCACCAACCTTAATGATGCACAGTTTAATGTCATGTAGGACATATGAAGGGACTATGCAGTTTAAAGTCTTGCAGTGAGAACTATTGGTGCTGTATAGTTTTAGTGTCATGTAGCAGGGACAAAATATAGTTTAACGTCATGTAGGACATATATAGGGACACAGTTTAACGTCATGTTGGACGTGAACACAGGTTTGTGTCATGTTAGAAAATAAGGGTGCTGTATAGTTTAGCGTCTTGTAGCTAAGATGATGGGGACAATACAGTTTAACGTCATGTTGGATAAAAAAGGGGGACTGTGCAGTTTAACGTCATGCAGTAAGGACAAAGAAGACATAGTTTAACATCATGTTGGACGTATTAGGGATGAAAATATTTTAAGGTCATATGCATGGACCATGGATAATGATGTAGTTTAACGTCTTGCTGGATTAGAGAAATGAAAATAGTTTAAGTTCGTATGCATGGACCATTGGTTATGCAGTTTAACGTCTTGCTGGATGTAAGGGAATTCTGTACAGTTTAGAATCATGTAGTTAGGACTTCACGGTTTAACGTCATATTGGACGTAAGTTCCAATAGTTTAAATTCGTATGCATGGACCCTTGGTGTATTTTTTGTTCATACAAAATATTTCTTCAGAAATCTGGCATTGGTTGGAGTAGTGATGAGTTCTCCATCCATTAAGATTAAATAATAAGCTCCATTGGAGTAGACCTTATGTATTGAATACAGTCCTTCCCATTTTGGCTCAATCTTGGGAGGTTTTTTTCCTGGAATCATTGGATTTTTGAGAACTAATACCAATTCTCCCTGAACGAATGAACGAAGACAAAATTTTTTGTTGAAAACTCATGCTATTCGATTCTGATAGACTTCCAAGTGGTGCGGGGTGCACAATCTTTTCTCATCTAACCGTTCCAATTCATCCAATCGCTTTTGAGATTGTTCATCTGTTGATGACTGATCACAAATGGCTACTCTGAGTGAAGGTAATTGAACCTCAATTGGAAAGACTGCTTCTGTTCCATATACCAATGAATATGGAGTTGACCTCGTTGCAGTGCGGGTGGTGGTCCGATAAGCCCCTAAAGCATGAAAGAGTTTATCAGGCCATGAATTCTTATCTTTATCCACCATCTTTTGCAGTATATTTGAATGATTCTTGTTGAAAGCTTATATCTGGCCATTGGCCGCTGCATGATACTGATATTAATGGTTGGATTTGATTTTGTATTCTTGATACAACTTCCTCACCTCGGATGAATAGAAGTTGGTTCCATTGTTCATCAATATGGCATGAGGGACACCAAATCTGGTAATGATGTTAGACTTGATGAAGCTAAAAATGAATTTAGAACCGACTTCTTTGAGGGGTATTGCCTCTACCCATTTGGAAAAGAAGTTAGTAGCAGTAAGAATATACTTCAACTGCTTGGTTGTAGCTGAAGGATAAGGTCCCACTACATCCATTCCCCATGTGGCAAATGACCATGAGTATTTAGCTGTATGAATCAACTCTAGGGGTTGATGAATGAAGTTGGCATATACTTGGAAAGAATGACACTTCTTTGTGAAATCAACACAATCTTGTATCATTTAAGTCCAAAATTACCCATGCCTTCGAACTTGATCAGATAGTCTGTGTCCAGACTGCTGGGCACCACCGACGCTTGCATGTACTTTTTTCATGAAAACCATTGTCTCTTCACCATCAATGCATCTGAAGAGAACTCCATCAAAACCTCTTTTGTAGATAACTTTATCTAAGTGATCTGGGCTATCATAAATAGTGAAATTGACCACACATCTCCGGACTTGTTCTTTCCCGGCTCTATCAGGTGGAAGTGTTCCATTTTTAAGGTATTCCCTGATAGGTTTCATCCATCCTATAGTATGACCATATGGTTCAGAGATGGGACTAATTTCATTGATTTCCTCTGTTCTGGATTGAAGATAAGGTGAAATTATACAACGGTGGGCAATACTGATACTTGTCTCGTCCCGATTTGGATCTGCCAGAGTTGTGGCTATATTAGCCAGTGCATCAGCTTGAGCATTTTGAGATCTCAGGACATAAGAAAATGTCGGTTCCAAAGGAAATTCCGCCATTAACTCTATGATGTAATCATACAAATGGATTAACTCTTATTTTCTGATGGCATAATCCCCATTGACTTTTTTGATTACCAGGTCTGAATCACCTTTCACCTTTAAGTGATTCACTTGTGCTTGAAGCACTAACTCCAATCCTGCGATAAGAGCTTGGTATTCTACTTCATTATTTGTACCGCCTCCCAATAATGAGAAGGAATAAGGCAGCAATGCCTTTTCCGGGGAAATGAGTACAACTCCTAACCCAACTTTGTTGAACTTAGGATCTTCTATTTTCCTCCCTGTTGGACTTCTAGAAGCACCATCAAAGTACATTTCCCATGTTTGAAGACTATCTTGAATAAAGAATACTTCCTCATCAGGAAGTTCAATTTCTAAAGATGTATCTTCTACTGAAGAATGTTCATCAAGAAAATAAGACAGAGCTTGGCCCTTTATTGCCTTTTGAGACACATATTGAATATCAAATTGCTGCAAAATAACTGCCCATCTTTTCAGACATCCAGTAAGCATTGAACAACTAAGGATGAATTTGAGAGGGTTATTGCGAGATACCAATTGGACCTCATGATTTTGTAGGTAGTGTCTCAACTTCTGAACTACAAAGATTAATGCTAGGAAACACTTCTCAATATTTGAATATCAGGTTTCTGCTTCAAGAATAGTCCGACTGAGATATTAGAGGCTTCTTTCATTCCCAGCATCATTCTTCTGGGCAAGAAAGACACCCAATGATCACTCTAAATCTATCACATAGAGGATAAGTGGTCTTACTTCAACAGGTGGCATTAACACAAGTGGACTCAAGAGATACTTCTTGAGAATATCGAATGCTTAATGACGTTCTTCAGTCCACTGGTAAGTGACTCCCTTCTTCATCAATTTGGTAAAGGGTAAACTTTTGCCTTCCAAATTGGCGATTAAATGCCGAATATAGTCTAAGTGTCCTTGAAGTCCTCTCAATTATTTTAAATTTTTAGGAGGTGACATACCAAGGATTGAATTTGTCTTCTCAGGATTGACTTCGATACCGCGATGGCGTACAAAAAAGCTGAGAAATTTTCCTGAGGTTACCCCAAAAGCACATTTTAAGGGGTTCATCTTCAAATTATGTTGCCTAAGTTTGTGGAATATGATTTCCAAATCAGCCAAATGATTAGAATTTTGTTTGGATTTAACCACCAAATCGTCCACATAATATTCAATAAACTTCCCTAAAAAGGGTTTGAAGATACGATGCATGGCATGCTGATATGTTGCGTCTGCATTCTTCTGGACAAAGGGAATTACCCGATAGAAAAACACACCCTGAGGGGCTCTGAATGCTATAGATTCTTCATCTTCTGGAGCCATTCGGATTTGATTATATCCAGAATATCCATCCATGAAGGAAAGTGCTTCATAGCCAGCTGTTGCATCAATTAAGAGTTCTATAATCGGTACTGGAAAATCATCTTTAGGACAATGCCGATTAAGACCTCTGAAATCAATACAAACTATAATTTTTCCATTCTTCTTTTTCACTGGGAAAATATTAGCCAACCAATTGGGATATTGAACTTCTCTGACAAAGTTATCTTTGATGATCTTATCCAATTCAGCTTCAATTTTGGAAGCATAGGTTGGGTGTGTTCTTCTAGCGGCTTGTTTAAATCCTCGATGTTCTTCTGGAAAACCTAAATGATGAGTGGCAACATCAGGATCAAGCCCTGGAATCTCTGTATAGTTCCAAGAAAATATATCACGATTTTTCTTTAAGAAGAAAATATACATCTCTTTCTCTTTAAGAGTCATGGCCGCACTAATTAAAGTGGGGCGTGGATCTTCTTTTGTACCCAAATTTATTTCTCTGAGTTCATCCACGGTGGTAGAGATACCCTCTTCAAATGCTGGAGGAGCATCCCTGAGATCTTCCTCTTCTTCTTCCACATGTGTTATTTCTTCAGTTTCCACTTGCATAGTAGATGAAGAATCAGAATTTCTGTGATCAGAAGAGATGTTAAAATTTGAACATATTAAAGAAGAAGCTTCCATTTTCGACCCTATTGATGATGAAGGGTCTTCCTTGGGAAATATAGAGGAGATGGTGGATTGAGAATCAACATCATCATTCACTTCTGACATTGTTATAACTTCTTCTGGCCTGGTTGGCTAAGTATAGACTTGTTGGATTTCAGCAGATGAAATGAAGACATCTCCATTTGAGCTTTCATTATTGCTTGGTGAATCACCAATTTCTCCCATGTTGTCTAGCTTGATTGCCATAATTGACATTATGGAAGTTTCCATAAGAGTATTTTGATTTGGGTATATTCTGTCAATTTGACTGATAGGCAACACATAATCTGGACTCACATGTGTAAATGAGTTTACTGGAATCTTTTCCAAACCATATGGAGCACTAAATTTGGTAATTTCCCTTGTTGGGGATTTCTCATTTCCCTTCATGTGGTAGAATTCCAACTCAATGTATTGAGATTCACATGTCTTAAACGGGGATTTATCACCATAAAACGTTCCAATTTGACCATCAAAACAATATTTTAGACATTGGTGGTATGATGAAGGGATAGATGCATGTTGATGTAGCCAAGGTCTTCCAAGCAAGATGTTGAAGGCTGAGTCTGGATCAACAACTATGAAATCTGAATTGGATACAAGATCTCCAAACTGAGTTCTGAGTGTAATCTCAACCAATGGTTATTGTTCATTTTTATCATATCCTTGTAACATCAATGAAGACGAAGTGTACGAATGGGGATGGGGTTGACTCCTGAGTTCTGAGTGTACTATGAGGCCCAATCGACGAAGTGTACGAATGGGGATGGGGTTGACTCCTGAACCATTATCAATGAAGACTATTAGGACATCTACACCATTGAACTTGATAGATAAATACAAAGGTCTAATATGTCCATTCATGACATCATCTTCATCTTCATCTGTGAAAGATATCACTACATGGAATTCTGTAGTATTATTCTCTACATGGTAGACTTCAGATGCAGCAATTTCAGTTTCAAACTCCTGAGGACTTGAAAAAGCCTCGATGAGTGCCTCCCGAAGATCCTTTGATAAATTAAAAGCATCCAGAATTAATAACTTGGCCGGTATTTTGGCCAAGTATTTCAATACATCATATTTTTGATCCAAAGGTCTACGTTTCCCAACAGGAACATGTAGTTTTGCAGGTGCCTTAGGAGTTGATTCTTTGGAAGTTGATGCATCTTATATCGGAATAGGAGTTGATAATACTCCTAGATTTGGAAGATTATACCGATTAGGTCTATTTACTTGCTGAGAGGAAGAAGGTGGAACCTTCAACCAATCTTCCAGAATAATTGTGCTAGGACTGAGTCTGCCTTGTGTGGAAGAACTTGCTTGTTCTTGTTGTGCTCATTGAAGGGCTCTACCACGAGTTTCTGCCACATAAAAAGTTATAGCAGGGGTAGAATTGGAATAGTGTCCTCTGAAATATCCACATCTTACCCTGTATCCTGAGCCTCTTGAACTTCCTCTGATTCCTCTGTTTGATACAGGAAACTCGGGCTCCTCAAAATCAAAACTGCGACTGGCATATGAATCTATTAATTGAATCATATTAACAGAACTGAAGATCAACTCTTCATTCGATGAAAACACTTCCTGATTAGCCTATTTAGGCTGTGCCATTTGGTGGGGTAGTGCCCGTTGTTTCCAATTAGATGGCATAAAATCTTCCAGAGTCAAAGACAACTTAGGCTTTGACACGATTTCATCTTCTTCTGATTGTTCTTCTTTCTTTGAATTATGATGTTTCTTTGAGGATTTTACCTCTGATGAAGAGGGTTTTTCTACGGCATTCATGGAAGAAGACATAATTGGTTTCTTCAATTGTGTTTGCAAAATGTCATGAGTTCGGTTGATCGTTTTTCTGACCATCCAATCATCATATTTTTGCACATTTTTGTTCTTGACTTCTTGCCACTCACCTTCCTCATCTGGATCTGTATCGGTAACACATGCTATCTCAGCTGAAGAACCTTTCAGTTTGACTTGTCCTGAGTTGACCATTTTTGGCAGGAGGTATTTGAAGAAAAAACACTCCTGAGTGGGATACCCCAACATTTGATGAAATAGGCAATAGTTGGGACGGTCTTCATCTCCTTCCTTGTTCGGCCTCTTGGGCCTTGGAAATTGAACCAAATTATTTTCCAGAGCCGAAATGATGTAACTAAGAACTTGTTCATTTTGAAAAGAGTAAAATTTTCTCTTCAAATCCTCAAATTGTTTTTGTCTTTGATCTCTTTGATCATCTTGACGAAACGACCTCTGTTGTTGGCGCTCAGGAGGTGGAGCCCTTCGAGAAGATGAAGGTTTTGAAGTAGAAGCAGGTACATGTGCTTGTTTAAGCATAACTGTAGCAGTCTCTTATTTACCCAATCTCCTTCCTAGAGTTGATGGAATTACATGAGATTTATCCTTAGTCTTTATAAGAGAGTCTTAAATATTTTGAGCGATTTAAGTAAGGTCTCGAAACCCTCCTATGTATTTCACATGGATCAATGGTGTGTGTAATTCATCACACAGATTTTCCACACAGATTAGCAACAATTCTTCTTGAGGGAGTGCAAAGCTCAGGGAATATGTTAATCCCTTCCAGCGAGCAATGAAATATGAAACCCTTTCATTATCCATTTGCTTACAATTTGTAAGATCAAAAACTGTTGTCTTTGGAAAAGTTGTGCTTAATTGAAGAAGAAATTGTTAACGAAGATCCTCCCACCCGGTAATTGACCAAGATTGCAAGATTGTGTACCAGACAAAGGAAGGTCCTTATAATGACTGTACAAAACACCTGAGCTTAACTGTTTCTTGTTGCTGAGGGGTTCCCATCATAGGATTGCAACGAGAAACAAATTGTGTTAAGTGTTGCTCTGGGTCTCCCGAACCATTAAAGATTAGGAATGTGGTACTTGAAAAATTTGATGGAGGAGGAATTTCATCAACCCATTCAGGGTAAGATCTCTTCTCTAGTTGAACCGGTGCACGCTTTACTTCTATAGCTTCCAACCGAGCTATTAATGACTCAATTGTATTTATTAACTTTTGAGAAACATACGGTTGGGCTTGGACCTGAACATGTGCAATGACTGGAGCTTGGAAAGATGTGATGACTAGTACTAAAACTGATGGTAGCACTGCCGATTGTTGTTGCACTTGACCCATAGGATTAGACCTGTGAGGGTGTACTGGTAGAGTATGATATTCTTGATCCATATCAGTAGCCGAAACAAATTCCCTTGGCTGACTGACTCCAACATGCTTAGGAGTAAGACTACCTTGAAGTAATTCTGCGTTCAACCTCCTCAATTCCTTCATTTCTTCCTCTTGTTGTGAAAATCTTTGCTCTAGTGAGAGCGATTGGCCTTCTCCAAAGGAAGGGTATGCAACCTGATTCTTTCCTTTCCCCTTATTGGACACCTTTTGGAGAGGGGGAAGTGGGTTAATTTAAGGATTACCTAGACTCTGGGTAATTCTTTGATTTCGTGTATGCATACCTTCTTCATTTGTGTATGTGCATACAACTTCTTGAGCAGGAACCTCTTTATATGATCCCTCTGGGTGAGCCTCATCTGGTGGATCAGCAACAACGACATTGATGACATTAATTCATGGATAATGCGTTGCATCTCTTATATTGGCATTTCTACGATATTGTCTTCTTCCATGTCCCTGATGAGACATTGCCTTTTGTCGATTTGATTCCTCAGGAACTTCTTGACGAACCGTAATTTGGAGGGAATCTCCTGATAATTTGGCCGTTCATTCCTCTTGAGGCTTCTTCCCTAATCGAGAGAAGACTAACTTTATCTGAGGAAGAGATTTGTGATTTGAAAAAGTCCCCAGTCTGGTGGACTGGGGCTATTCCTACTCAACTCCTCGAATCCTTTTTGTTGATTCCAAGGGTTGGGTTAAAAGAGTCCCCGGTCTGGAAATCTGGGGTGGCTCTTGAGATGCTACATCTGAGAACTTCTTGAAAGCTCTCCTGATCTTGAGGGATTTAGTCCATAAATTAGCTGGATGCATCAACCTACATCCACTTTTATCACCCGGCTCAAAAGACCGTTGGATGATTTCTGACACTTATGTCACTTGATGACATGCTTGCTCCAAATGAGAGGCCTGTTCAATATTCTCGTTTGCTTGATGCAGGATTAATTCAACAACTTTTTCTCTGTATGCTTTATTTTGAGAGGAACTAGTTGAAGCATGTTATTGGTAAAGCTTTTAATTACAAACAAAACCCATTGACTGTGGCCGACCATGGGCAATAACATTTCATGAGACCATTTTAGGTGGGATTTCCTGACTGGAGAGCACAATGAAATGTAGTACTCCATGGACACCCCATCCCCTGATATGGATACCAGATGGGGAATTGGCAATTAACTGGTGAAATATTCTTAGTGCGCCAAGGAATGAACGTTGAAGGGCTCTCTGTTGTTTTTCAGCCTTCAGATATTGAGAAACTGAGAGAGATTCCAAGTCAATTTGGTGTTGTAACCCTTCTATTATCTTGACATGATTTTCATATTCATCATAAGATAATATTTTCTTTTTCAACTGACAAAGAGTTTTCCATATGTTGATATGAATATCATGAATTCCATATTCCATTAACATCTCTGGAATTTCATACTGAGAGTCAGCCAAAGGCCAAAACATGACTGGCACTTCACCTTTCTCCATTTGTTTTCTCATATTCAATACTTCCTCTTTATCATTAAATGAAGATTATTTTACCTGATTAGACCAGAGCTGGTGCTTCCTTGTTGCTTCATCGGATTCAACAAGATTGGTAGGAAATTAACTGATCAAACTAGAAGATGAATGACCCAGGGGTGGTTCATGGATTGACTTACACCCCATGCTATCTTCTGATTGAGAAAGTGTTTCACCTAATAGTGGTAAAGCATCAGACATGACTGGATTCACAGTTTCAAGTGCCTCAAGATAAGAGGGATTTATCGTCACTACATTTTCCATTGGAGCATTTTCCAGGCAATGTGCATTATTAGTGTAGAGAGGAAATTCGCAGATAAATTCATCATCGTGGGGAGGACCACTATGGTGGGTTACAGCAAAAGATAAAACATTTTTCTCCTTGGTCTTATGACCACACAGAGGGTTCCTGTGGCTCTCATCTAAAGATGAAACTTTGAGATCAACCACATTTTCATGAATCAAGCCTTCATGAGGAAGTATCTGATGCAGACCTTCAAAATTTATGTTCCCACTATTGGGAACTGAGAGAGTAGAATCTTGAGTTGCAACAGATAATTGTCTGAGTGCATCAAGAACTCCAGCATCGAGCAAGGCCTTGTTACAAGTTGGCCCTTTATTTCTTGACTGTGATGGGAGGGTCTTCTTCTTAGATGCCTTCTTACTCACTTTGTGAACCTCTTGTTGAAGAAATTGGTCATTATGGGCACGTGTATGTGCCTACTCAGGAGAAATGATCAGGTTAGGATGATTATCTCCACTCAAATCAGGTGTATGTTCCTGACTTGGCTGTCCGTATGATATGGGGGAGTATGCCCCACAACCCTCTTGGACTGGAACAGATGTGTGTGTCTGTTCCGGAGTAAACTATTGATGTTTCACTCCATTGGTAGGGATATATTTATGTGTCTTTTCCTGAGATGCAGCTGAAGCTGTTATAATATCCTGACAGGCATCCAGAATATGAGCAGAGATTTGTTTTTGCTCTTTCACCATTGACAGAATGTGCTTGGTGACTTAAGTGGCTGGAATGGGGATATATGTCCATTCTGTGCCTGGAGTAGGTGTATGTGCCTGCTCCTGTCCTTCTTTTCCTGTTAGTGAATTCTGACAGTACTCATGTGTGGGGGTAGAGAGTTGAGTCTGCCTCTTGTTTATCGCCGGAGCTTTCCAAATGACTTCTCCAAATGCTACCAAACAAGACTGTTGGTAGGATTGATCCATACTAGCAGGTATATGTGCCTGCTGATTACAGTCCGCCGAACGTGGTTGATGAACTTCCTTCAATACTGACAGACGAGGCTGCTGGCATGATTGATGAGTGTAAGCAGGTGTATGTGTCTGTTTACCAGTTGTCAACACATTGGGTTGGCGGGCTCCATCGCATGTAGTGAGATGATCCTGCTGACTAGCCGATGATTTATAAATAGGTTTATGTTCCTATATATAGTACTCCATCGGAATTTCCAGGTGGGATTGGAATTCTATTTCCAGACGAGTCTGCTGGACATCGGAATTAAAACGGCCGGGTGTGTGTGCCCGCTCGTTGCTTGCCACCAAGTTAGGTTGGTGGACTTCTTCAGAAATGGCATAGATAAGAACCTTCTCACTGTTAACCGGATGTCACCTTTGGTGGTTCTTCTTGCCTGCTCGGGTTCGAGGAACATGATCCGAACGCCTGAAGACGACACCCTCATCATGTTGAGGGCATACTGCCACACGAGTCTGGCAGTGATTATTGGTGGGAGCCCTTGGGAAGGACTCCTGTTTCCTTGAATTAAGGCCCTGAGTGACCTTCTCATTCACATACTTAGAATATGGGATGGAATGGTTGTTGCGTTCTGGGGATAACGACCCGAAACGGTTGGAGACGGTGGTTAGCACCGCCTGCTTCTTGATCACTAGTCGTCGCTGTCCGGACGACCAGGGTGAATTGTTCACCTGGAGGGCTTGTCGAGCAGCCTCCAGAGTTGGAATGGTACCGTGTTGACGGTATTCCTTAACCAGTGCATTCGATAACCAGTGTTGAAGATGCTGAGTAGGTGATGTCTCCCTCAGAGTGGACGATGATCCAGCAGGAGTAGCAGCAGATGCATTCACATCAGAGGTTTTCACAACAGAGGCATTCACAGACGTGAACTTAAGAAAATCCATTCTCGTAATGTTGAAGATCTTGGAAAAGAGTGAATATTTGATATAACAATCGTAATAAAGATAAGTCCGGCCACTAAATCTTTTGGATAAGCACATATGTTATTGATTGTTTTTTTGTCCCTCTTACTGAATTTTAAATAGGGGCCTAACAAATAAGTAAAACATCATTTTAACTTGGTTAAGGTTTCATGTCGAGTTCACCATTTTTTGTTTCCTCTGGAATTGGGGATGATCTCATTGATTTAAGATTCAAACATTCCAAGCAGTTTCTAACGGGTTTGTTCGTAGAACCAGTAACATCCAATGATTCCATATCCATTTGGACCTACTTTCCAAAGGTAGGTGCTCATTAGTTGTGAACTGATGAGACTTAAGAATTTGCATTGGTCGAGAGGATGGGAGGTCGGACTCATCACACCTTTTTGAGGGGAATTATTGTCTACTCCAGGACTCTCTTTATAGATTTAAGTTATGTTCGTTAATCCTTATTACATTACCAAGTATGAAAATGAGCTTTTCTTTAGATCTGACAATCAATGATTAATATGTATGAGATTTAGAGAATCTTTTATATGTATTCTTTGTTCTTCATCGATAGAGAATCATCTATATTTATTTAGAGATTCTTAGTCAATGGTATCCTTTAATACATTATAAAAAGTCTCTTAGTCATTATGATGACCATACTGGTTTTAAAGCCACTCAGCGGGGCACTTGAAGTTTATTGTCATTTAGAAGGACATGAATTATTTCATAGTTGGGATCGTACCCGTAGATAGGCTACCTACGTATCCTTTGTTTTAGAAAAGGAATTAGAACCCATGTAGTTTGAGTAAAGAAGTATGGGGTTTTTTAATGATTGATGGATCAAAGAAAGATGTTATAATTACTTTTACACTCTAAGCTCACGTGAGTCATGCTCGGTGTGAGAAACAAGAGGTATTGGTAAAACCAGACAATTGTTCCATCATAAGAAATGATGTGGGGATTATGTATGTATGAATGCCCAAAATAGATGAAGATTGGGTTTTAATTCAGGGAAGAAACCCAGGAACAAGGTCCATAAAGGTATATGTTCTTTATGGAGATTTGGATACTCTAACTCTAGGATTATTCTTAATGAAGAGGCCCAGATTAAAGGGAATTATGATTGGGGATTACTCCTGAAAAAGAATCCCAGGTTAAGGAAGTTTGGATTTTGGGAACTTGGGGCTTATTCCTGAAAAGGATGCCCAAATTAAGAGAACTTGGACTGGGGATTACTCCTAAAAAGGAGGCCCAGGTTTAGGATTCTCTCATCTTAAAGGATGTAGTTGAATAAATGAAATCTCTGACCTTAGTGACATAAAGATATGTAAATCACTAGGTTTTAAGATATGTTTCACAGAATTCCCTTCAGATAAGGAATCCAACAAGGAAATCATTCCATGAATGGATTTAGAGAGAGTTATGAAGGCTTAATATTGAAGAGGATAGGTGGATATGCATAAGAGAGGTGAAATAGGCAAGAGGGGCACCCAAAAAGAAGGTGGCGGGCAAGTCCTGTGTGGGCGCACAAGTCATGCGTGGGTGCGCAAGTAATGTTCGTGCAAGTATACTTGCGCGACACATGGGTACTTGTGCGATGGTCAACCCTTAGGGTAATACTTGGGCGATACTTGGCTCAAGCCCTTAGTACTATCCCTAGAGGATTCCAGAAGAGGGGAGCGCAAGTTCTGTTGAAGGGGTAAAGCGGCGCGCAAGTGTGGCCATTTCCCTTAAGGGCTGGCCACTTAGGTGCGCAAGTGTTGATGATTTTCAACACTTAGGCCTTACTCCCTCTCTTTAGATCTTCCGTTCTAGGTAAGAAATTACCTTAGAAGTGTTCGGAAGCTTTGAGAAGAGACTAGGGCACCAGGAGCTCAAATCTGAATTTCTGGAATTTTTCCTCTCTCGAAATGGGGGGCCCACAGGGGGTATTTATAGGCTGGATAAGTCCCTGAGAGAATTTCAAATAGGGCGCGCAAGTCACCTGCGTGACCACTGGGCGGCGGGCAAGTATACTTGCGTGACCTTGGTGGAACTTGCGCGACCCAAGTGCATTTGATTCTTTATTCATGCCTTTGTCAATTTTTTGACGTTTCTTCAAATGATGAATCACTTTGGGTTCAAGGTATTTCCATTTTCAATTCATTTATAATATGTTATGGAAAGGAGCATCAAAACATATCCCCTAGGAGTGTCGAACCAACAGTGTAGCGTGACCTGTTTTTGTGCACCAATTCCTATTCAAATCTAGCTCAAAGCGGTGTTTTTGGGTTTTACCCCTAGATACATCTGTGCTAGGGCCAGCTCTACTTGTTCGTATCTATACAGGGATGTATTTTATTGATAAACCAATTTCTATATACTCACCAATATTTGGGGATTATTTTCTTATACTCAGTCTTATCCATAAGGATTTCACTAGAGTTTTATAACCCTAATCCCAAAAATAACTAAACCTATCATCTGATACCAACTATAACAACCCTTCTCTTTATTACACACTTAAACATGATTTATTAAATAAAATTTCACTTAAGAAAACTACGAGGATCAAGAGGTATAATGTATTGGGAAATTAGGAACATCCCATAACAACTTAAAACATTAAATACAACATCTTTATTTCAAACTTCTTTGACATGACCAACCCATTCCTTTGTACTTAACACTAGATGGGATAACCTGAGAACATACATAAGAAAGGGGTGATCTATAAAGCCCAGTAAGGGAGTAAAAAATGAATAACATGAATAATAAAACACATGTTAGGAAATAGGAATATCAATGGAGCACAAGAGAAAAATGGACATAAAGTCATGATATAGAATGGTTATCATAACATAGAAATGTGGAAACAACATACAACATGATATTATCATGAGACAAGGATCATTGAACATGTATTAGAATGAGTAAACCCTAATTTAAATTTAATTAGTATGATTAAAACCTAATTGAGGATGGAGTATCCTGATACTAAACATTACCCAATTCATTAGAGTGAAATCAGGGTGCACCTTTCATAATCATTTTAATCTCATGCTTATGTGTTCCACATAGATCACGTAACATTAATTCATTGAACACCATTATTTATTACATGATAAAGGAATGTGGAATAAATAAATGTAAGTATATAATAAATAAGTATATATTCATAAAGGTGAATATACTTTATAGAGAAATGGGCATGGTATTCACTACATGATGATTTTGGAATGGAAGATTATGGTGCAGTTTTGGCAGCATAACAACATCAGATGAGGATTGATAAAATGGGTTGATGAGATATAAAGGAGTATATAATAATTTAGAAAATAATTAGGTATTAATGTGATCTTGTATCATAATATACCAACAAATTAAATGGAATTTGAGATGCATAATATAAGAGTAATGCCCGAATGGAAATGAGAAGAGAGAAATCCCTTAGGGAATTTCAGCATGGTAACAGGTGTACACAGAAGGAATTAATGAGATATAAAGGGGTATATCATCATTAAAACTCAAGTATGTAAGTATTTGGAGGCTTTAAATCATAACAAAACATTTTTAATTGAAAATAAAAGGGTATAATAACCTAAAGAAACATGGATTAAAAAAATAAGAAAGGAAGGAATCCCTTACTTGAGTGCATGACTTAAAAAGCTTGAAGATGGGATTATTGAGAGCTTGGGGTGCCTTGGGATGATTATAGAGAGGGTAGGTCATAGTAAGGACGTTATACAAGGATTTTTAGTGAAGAGAAGTGGGATCTTGGGTGGGTTTATATAGTAAATGAGAGGGAAATTCTTTAATATTTCACAAACTTAGGTTTTGGAATATATATAATTAAATATTCAAAACCACAAACCATTCCATGGTTTTTTCCCATGGTATTTTACAAATATGAGTGGAAAAAATTATTTTATAAGGCCATTGTCTGAACAAATTAAAATATTAACCTTTCTTATGTGGAGGTGAGTCACACCCCCAAGGAAATGAATTTAAAATCATAAAATATATTATACACTTTGGAGGATTCACTAAGGAATTATAAAATAATTAAAATAAATATAAATCACATTATTTTAATTTGAAAACATATTTTGGGATGATAATACCCATCATAGTATTTATTACATCATTTTGTGGTCATTATGATGTCATAAAACACATATTTTAGTTATATGGTATTTAATTTTTACCCAAAAAATCGACTATCTCAAAAAATAATGAAAAATTCACCATTATAAAATTTCAAAATCCTGATTCTAAAAATAATATTTGTTTTATCTATATAATTTCCTAAATATGTGAGTTTTTTCTTTTAAAATGTTAACCAACATTTATTTAAAATTCATGGGTTTTGATAAAAAACAGTTTTCAAAGCTTAATAAAAATTAAATTTGACTTCATAAAAATTATATACTCATTTATTATTCATAAAATTAATTTTATAAAAGTATTTTATTAAAATTTTAATTATTTCAAAAATTCAAAAATTCCTTAAATTAAATTCTTTAAAAATACACTTTCTATTTTATCGTATAAAAATGTCACTCTTATCAAACTGACTACCTAATCATTTATAGATAAGGAAATGATATAATAATCATTTATAAGAATTTATTTTATAATATTATTAATAAGAAACTTAGTTTAATATAATAATGTATATATTTTTCAAAAGTTCCATTTTTTCATGAAAAAAAAATTTATCAAATTTCTCATTTTCTAAGAAAGTGTATTCTTATAAAGGAATTGATGGAATAAGAATTTTATTTATAAAAAAGGATTACACAATAAGTAACTAATACCTTATTACATAACCCCCTATAACACCAGCATAAGACCTAATGGTAAGGTGTGCGACGGTGAAAGACTTTTGGGGTGGATCGGATAACATTGCTCGGGTGGTAATATCTATTAACTTGAACCTATCATGTAGGTGATTATGTTCAGGATTAACATGTTGAAGCTCAGATTGGGCTTGGTCAAGAGTGAATCCCAGTGATGCTACCTCCTTTTCGAGCTCTGACAAATGAGCTTCGTACAACCCAAGTCTATTGGATGAAGCCATCCTCTCCTTTTTCTTTGTCGAAAGGATTTTTCAAAAACCTTATATTTATATCAGTCATGTGATCACTGTTCAATGACTATATTATCAATGGTAATGATACTTAATGGTCATTTAAACCCAATTAAAAAAAGAGTGCATGTGTTTTTTATATCCATAAGACATTAAAAGAAAGTTAATTTTATTCATAAATGATCGGTTCATTACAAAGCCCCTTAGAGATATAAACTTGTCAATTACTATCAGTTTTACCTATTAAAGAATTATATTTCCACATTGAATAATTTTAAGTATTATATTTATATTTATCATTAATTTCTAATCTATAATATATATGATTCATGAATTACTGAACTATTAGTTGAATATGATATACCAAACGTACATTTATTCTAAATATAAACAGCATCTAGTTGTGTTAAATTTAGAAACTAAGATAAATGTTTTGGTAATAATTAATTAAAAAATAGTTTAAGATGAATATATTATGAAATTTGAAAGTCATGTTCTTATATATACTAATATAGGAATCACCATTCTTTATCTTATTTAAGAACATACCAAACTTATAGTAATATATCTACACTTTTTTGATTCTGGTGTTTGAATACACATACAAAGCATATTGTATTTAATACCCAAGAAGTTAGATAGAATAATTACATTGATGAATATACCTATAGTAGTATATTATATTTCAATTCATTTCAATTTTTATTATAATTAAATTTCTTCCCACATGAGAATAAAAAAACATTATATTCCTTTTCTTTCCCTTTGATCCTTTTTCTCTTGGTCTGGTGTTTCATAGATAACTTTGAATTAGAATTATTCTTAAGTTATTTTGTTTTCCCATTACTCTTATTCAACATATGTACAAAATGATTTTCATGCTTTATGTCCCTATATTCTTAGAGAAGAAGAGTAAGGATATCTAGAAGTGAATTCTGAATTCTTTTCATGTCAAAATTCACAAAAAAGATATAGAATATTTGAGGGAGTGAAGCAAGAATGAGATATGTGTATAATTCAATGGGAATTTTAAACCCTAGAATGTCTAGATACTGAATTTATCCAATCATCTTGACTATGTGAGGTCCAACCCGTTTCCCTCTCCATGATTTCATGTAAATAATTCCTTAGTTATTTTAAAACCACTCCTATGTAGATCTCTCATAATTATGATCATAATGATTTTTGATCATGCTATATGAATCCATGATCTCATGAGACTACATGAGCTATTCAGAAATGGATAAAAACATCAAACACTAGAAATATGGTGCATTATCCTAGGGTTTTCTATAGACGGTGGGATCTTCCTCACTCACCTCCTTAACGATCATATAAAATATAAGAGATTCCAACACATAGAATAAATATTCTATAGTAAAGTAGTGTATAAACATCTATACCTACTATAGAAAATTTATTCCTATAAATACATTACCTAAGTCAAATAATGATCATGGTGTAATCATGAACTTTCAATTTTATTATCTATAATAGTTAATTAGATTATTTATTACTTTATCATGATTATAAAAACATGTGAGATGAAATAATTTTAATTATCTTATTATGTTTCCCACTATTTTATCAAGTCCTAATATCCCTCACCATTAGACTCAAAATATCTTGTCACGTAGAAATTCTTATCAAACACAGTACACCTTTAATTTTAATTTATTTAATATTTAATTTAATTTATATTACTTTAATTTATTTAAATATTTGGTATTTTTTTGGCCTTGAAATTTTTAAATTTTTAAATATTTTAAAGGCTGTGTAGTTTGCTCGCACATTTAGTAAATCATGTGGTGACCATGAATTTAGATATATCCTTGGGACATATTATTTGAAATGGTTAGTTCATATTAAACCATGCGGGGTTCTAAAAGTAACCATACTAGACCCATTTTTCTAGGTATTTTAGACCACATAGTCACCGCATGGTTTGAAAAATTACGTACATAAACGATTCATGTTTCCCTCTGTTTTAAAATTTTGTTTTATTTATTTATTTATTTATATTATTTTTCTACTTTTCTTCCCTCTTCTCCCCATCTATACCCTCCATACATCATGACTCCCAAAATAAGATACCCCTCCCTCACATGGACTTTTACCTTCAGCACCACTCTCCCTTCCTTTTCCCACATCACGCCCCAGGCCGAGCCCCCCTCCCTCACTCACTGCTCCCTCTCCCCTATCCTATGCTTATGCATGAAACCCCTAGGATGAACCTCACTCTTGGACATGCCTAAATATCCTGAATATCCCCTGTTCTTGGTGATTCATGGTGTTCTCTTCACGGTTTAGGGTCGGATCACTAAGCATGGTCTTTACTTCCTACTATTCCTTATTTCCTTATGGTTTCTCTTTCCCTCATCGCTGTTGTGATTTGGCCGAACTATAGGGGTGATGGGGTTGATCCTATTTTTGTGGTTTTTGTGATTCTAGGTATTTAAGGGGTGTTTTCTTTTTTATTAGATCCTTAAATATCATATACAACACATTTTGGCTCTATCACTATTGATTTGAGGATGGTTTGTCCATGCCCTAAGCTTTTAATTTTGGAAACAATTTATTTATTGAGTTTTAATTTATTTTTTAATTTTTTAATGATGTTATTAAAAATTTTTAATGATTATTTGAGTATAAAATATATTTTTACTCTATTTTCATTCAAGATAGAGGTTTTTTGTAAATTTTGAAACATATTGAAAACCTAGTTTATTAAATTGCACATGTTCGTTGATCGTTGAATGACCTGAATGTATTTTTAAAAATTAAATTGTAGTTATGATTTTTTTGGATTTTAAAATTTAATTTTGAAATTTTTTACTTGGAATTTCAAGAGACACTTGAAATTTCAATTATTTATTATTTATTTTAAAATATATATTTTTTAAAATATTTGACTTATAAATATTTTGACCCTATTTGGGTCATGACATAAATTAAAGGAGGTGTTTAAACCCTTGAGGATTTTAAATATATTTAGGGATGATCTTATAAACTAATCTCAAGTGTGGCTTTGAATGAGGATTTTAAGAAATGGTTTCAAGTGTTTTATAATTCATAATAGAAAATGTATTTTCATTTCGAGTAGATTTTAAAGGCTAGGTTGGAACTTTTAATCTGGTTTTGTGTTTCTTCTAATACCACCTTTTTTCCCATTATCTTTGCCACACCCATCAAGTTTTGTTTATTATATGTCAATGATTGGATGATTTGGGTTATATGCTGTTATCTTAAGGTGTAATTGGAGGTGAGGGTGAGATATTTTCTAATGATTCTTGTATTGATTTAAGATGACCACTGTTATTATTACTTTCTCACCCTATCTATGTTTAGTCACGAGAACTTGGGTTTCTAAGAGAGAATTTAATATTTATGCTGCAATCGATAGTCACACACCACTAGTTCCCTCCCTATAGTTGTACCATGTTTCAGGTCTAGTAGGGAAGTGGCCCCTGATGATGCTAGGTGTAGTCTAGTTAGATGGGTCATAGTAAGACCCATTATAGACCGAAAAGTTGGTTTGTATTTTGGAAAAAAATAGAACCGTCTCACTTTAGGACCTAGGGTAGAGCCCATTCCTCCTATTATTTGGATGGTGGTTTGACTTATGGGATTCTTCTATATTATTATGAAATTCCTTGACTTCTTGATATGTGTGGATCCTATGATTGGATTATTTATTTATTTGTTTCATATATGACATGGTTCCTTTCATTTGTTGATATATTATTCTTATATCATGAGTTTTTAAAAAAAATTATTTTAGATACATTTTAAATAAAGGTGTTTTAAAGGAAAATGGGTTACTCTATAAGGAATGGGTGTTTTTAAAGAAAATATTTCAAATAGATTGTCTTCATTTAAGAAAAACAAATAAGAATATTTATAAAACCAACTCATGTGTTATTGGTTTTAAATGTAATTAGGAATACAAATCCTATTTTTCTTATTTTATTTAAAACTATCTTGTAAATGGTTTTATAAATAAAATGTTGGCTCGTGGGAGGGCGGGTAGTGTTTTATTGAGTATTTTTATGCTCACACCTATATTATCACATTTCAGTTTCAGGACCTTATTCAGTTCTTTTTTTCCTATTGGGTCATGTCCTACTTTATGACCAATTTATGACAAATGAAAATTTTATATTAGTTTTTATTTTATTTATCATATTCAAAATATGGTTCTAATTACATGATTTGGTAGAAATTAATTTTATTTTCATAGAATACCCTACTAGGTGTTCTGTTTTAATGAGTTGTTTACTACTTTCAGTTATGGTTATTAGTGGATTTCATTATTTATGAGGGACCGAATGATTTTGGATCTGTAGAATGTAGAGGGAATTTGGGGTGGGGGTAGAAAAGGGTGCTATCTAACTGAGAGAGTTTTGAGGTTAAGCTGGGGGATTTATTTATTCTTTTATTATCTCTATTTTTTTATGTTTTATCTTTATTTTTTGATTTAGTTTGGAATGGATTTATAACATATTGATAGGCCATTCTGAATTTTCAGTAGAAATCTACTATTTGTTTAACTTTGATTCAAGGGATAAATCATACCCAATGATATTATTTGATACCCACAATGCTCATCATTATCCCCAGGGGATCAGGGACTCCCCTTGTGTATGTCATGGGTTATCTTGGGTCTCCAATAGATAGATGAATCGGGTTGGTTCCTAAAAAATGGTATTTGACCCTTGGGTTATTTAGTGGGATCCTAGGTCCTTGAGAAGTCCTTATGTTATTTTGGGTGTCATGGTAGGATGGAGTTAGGATAGTTTTTAGGACTTGGGAGGTTGGATGTGAGTGGGTGCCCAATCAACACTTATCATAATGTCACTAGAGTCACCACAAGTTTTTTGGATTTTAATTTTGAATTCGATATTTCATTTTAATTTATATTGATAGTATGTTGATACTCATTGGAATGATGAATTTACATGATGGTTTTTATTTGATTTTGGGATGAAAACAGAAGATGGGTCATGGTAGGAGGTTGGATTGAATGACCTAAGAAACCAGACAGTGACCAAATGCTCGATCTTGAGACATCTTAGGATTTTTTTGTGTGGATAACCCATGGCACCTCAAACCATGTGGTTAGGTTAGGGATGATTTTTATTCCCATTTGGTTTTTATATTTATACTTCCCTTAGGAATCATCTAATGGAGGGGTGAGTTTAGGAAAGTATTGTGATATATTGATGACATGTTTTGGATTTTGGTGTACTTTAGGTTGTGTGTGTTTTTTGGAAAATAATTTTTGGGACTTGGGGTGTTTTAATAAAGGTATATTTTAAACATTTTTTTAGTAAAATGGGTTTAAAATATTTTTATGTTATTTGGGAATTGTATAGGAAAAAATATATTTTTTGATGCAAAATCAATTTGCCATGTTTTATTGGTTTTCCCCCTGGTTATGGTTAGAATTTTTGGTTTTATGGATGGGACAAGCCAAAAAGTTTGATAAGCCCAGTCTCTCTCTGTGGATTAAAATTATTTCTTATGATGCGGTCATATTGAGGTCAGTTTCTTAATAGGTTGGACCGAGGTGACCTTGGGTTCAGTTCATGGGGAACTAGGATGGGTGTTTCCTTCAGGAAGTTGAGCACATGATCGTTCTCTATTTATTGGGTTTTTCATGGGATAGTGTTTTTAGTTTGAGGTCCCAGTTACCTAAAAAGTATGATAACCCCAGTAAAAAACCCCTATCGTTCCTTATTTTGGTACATGTGTGGGTGATTATTCATGGGTTTTGTGTTGAGATGAGCATTTGACATTGGTAGTGGGTTTTATAGGGATTTTCAATTTCATTTGGGATGTGTTCTCCTTTGATTTTTTGTGTATTAAATTGTGATTATTTTTGATTATTAGATTTAGGTTAATCATGGAATGTTCATGGAGATAAATCCTTATTCTTGAGGTCTTGGTATCATGATGAGTTCTTTCTCATCGCACTATTTATAGAATTTATAAATAGTTCAGAGACCTATGTTTGATCTCATTCTTATCCTAGGTTTTTCTTCATAAAATTATAGATTTTATACTAGAAACATCTTATGAATTTGAGGATTAGGGGTTTATTGGTTTGGAGGAATCATTACTGATCGATTGTTATCTTATATAGGTTATCCCTAGTTGTTGACCACCCAATCCAACCTCACTCCACAAGGTGTGATTAGGGCTTGATTTCAGGTACCACCATCCTTTGTCAATGGTGGGTAGAAAGCGTTATGGTGAGGAGTTTTATCACACCCTCAATTTTTATATTATTATTATTTTATATAATTTTATGTTATTTTGAGATTTGGTTTTACTTGAATTTGAAAATTTTAAATTTTTTAAAATTTTAAAGGATGCACGATGAGATCGTATGATTAGTAAAATATGTGGAGACCATGCATTTAACTCTGTCCTTGTAAGTGAAATTTGGCATGGTTATCACACATTCAGTTAAACCATGTAGGGTTCTAGGAGAGACAATGTGAGGCCCCTTTTATCTAGGTAGTGTGGTCCATATAGTTCTCACACAGTTTGGAAAAACATGTAGGTAAACCATGAAAATTTCCTTGAGTTTTAAAATTTTGTTTTATTTATTTATTTATTTATTTATTTTTCCCTTATTCCCCCCATTTTTCTCCTCCTAAATCAAAACTCCCCCAGGTCAATCCCCCCTCACACGACTTCCTCCCTCCAACCTCCCCTCTCCCCACCTCATCACACGATGCACCTGAGGCTGAGCCCCACTCCCTCAAAGGAGCCTTCCTCCCCCCACACCCTTGCTCATGTGTGATACCCCGGGATGATCCCCCCTCTCCCATATCTCCTCTATTATTGTCAATTCACGGTGTAATCATAGTGGTTTAGAGTCAGATCTCCTAGGTAGTCTCCTCTTTCCTCACTTCCTCATTTCCTTATGGTTTACCTTTCCTCAATAGAGTTGCAATTTGGTCAAACCCTATGGGTGTTTGGTTTGATATATTTTTTGTGGTTTTCTTAATTCTAAGGCTTAGATGGTAATTATCTTGATTATTGGATCCTTATCAATCTAAGATGACACGTTCTGGCTTGATCTTCATTGATTTGAGGCACGTTTTCCCATGCCCTATGATTTTAATTTTAGAAACTATTGATTACTGGAGTTTTAATATATGTTTTAATTTTTTAATGATGTTATTAAATATGTTTAATCATTATTTGAGACGAAAATGAAGTTCTAATTGATTTTCATTCAAGGTAGAGGATTTTAAAAATTCTAGAATGTGTTGAAAACCTGTTGTGTTAAATTGTGCATGACCATTGGTTATTAAATGCCCTAAACGTATTTTTTAAAAATTAAATTGGAGTTATGAAAAATAATTTGGATTTTAGAATTTATTTTTTAATTTTTTTACATGGAATTTCATGTGTCACTTTAAATTCAAATTATTAATTTTTTTTAAATACTTATTTCAAATAAATAATGTAGCCTAAAAATATTTAGACCCAATTTGTGTTGCAGTATAAATTAAATGGGGTGTTAGAGCTATTGGGGATTTTAAATAAATGTTGCGTAAATATTATAAACCAATTTCATGCATGGTTTTGAATAATATTATTATAAAATGGTTTGAAAGTGATTTTTAAATAATTTTGAAAAAAGGAAGAACAATCCTATTGGATTTTTAAAGGCCTAATTAGAATTTTTAAACAAGTTTTATGTTATTTTAACAACAAATTTGTTTCCATTTATTTTTTTAAAACTATTGAGGATTTTTTATTATATTTAGTTTATTATATGATGTGGGTTGGGGAATGTTTCTTTGAAGGGGAATTAGAGATGACTATGATACACTTTCTCATGATGCTTGTACTGATTTATGATGACTGTTTCTTTTATTGTTTTCTCATCCTCTCTTTGTTTGGTCTTGGGAACCCATATATCTAAGTTGGAAGTCTAGATTTTTTTTGTACTAGGTAGTCAAACACCACTAATTCCCTCTCTTAGTTGTTCCATATTCCATGGCTAGTGGGGAAGTGGCCCCTAATGTGGTTGGGCCAGGCTAGACAGATGGGTCATAGTAGGATGCACTGTAAGCTGGAATGTGGGTCTATATTTTGGTAAAGCCCAACACTATCTCACTATAACACCCCAAATCAAATCACTGAGTTCGATATGGAGGGTCATATGAACTTATCCATGACTTCCCATATGCAAGAGGCTTCTGATTAGTAGTGAGGGTCTAAGTCTATCAGTGAGGATACTATACCCTTAGTATCTTGTTATAGGAAAAATAATAAGAAATAAACAAAATAATTAATAATATAAGTAACATATAGAAACTAAAATAGGGAATACAAATTATACAATAAAAAGAAAAATGGTCTCCCAAAGTGAAAGACCAATATAGATTATATGTAAGGAGGTAAATAAATAAATAAAAACTATTAAGTCCTATAGAGTTCATCTCAGTATATAACTAGCTCCAATATCCTCTAATTAGCTATTAGCTACAAGGAACTTTTGCAAACTCATATCCCTATACATGAAGTCTTTATGCACATCAAGATGTATGTGCATGGTGTGAGTAATAAACCACGCTGGAAACCACCAATGCATCCTTAAAAAATGTGCACATCTACCACAAGTCTATTACATGATAACAATAAATGCATAAACATGAATATAAAATATACAATCGCACACCGAGTGGTTTTTCACTTACGAAACTGCCATAGACCCCCAACCACAACTTTTTTGGCTCCATTCCAGAAGGAAGTCAAGGAGATGTTAGAAGTAACCAAAACTATCCATAGGGATAATAAATATTTTTCTTGACATCCTCATGGTATCGTGCATATATGTGACTAATGTAGCTACCCAAAATTTATTAGTAACATTTTTTATTGAATTAATCTGTGTTATATTATATTTTATAGTACTATACATATACAAAAAATAGAAAAAACAACACTTTATTTAATTAATGTAGAACGTTACATTTTTCAGCAACAAAACCTATAAAAATACCAAATATTATAATGAAAAAATTAAATAGAAAAATTAGAATGGGAAAACATGCATCCTTCCAATATTCGAGAATTATCTCCCCCATGAACAACATTATTGAAAAGAAATAAAATATCAGTAAACCAATTGACACCTTTAGAAAGGAAAATATGGAACCTTGGTAGAAATTATAGTGAATGGTGAATGGAAAAATGAAGAAGTATTTATAGAGGGTAATATTATTATATTAATAGTAATGTGACTATTGGAATAGTAACATGACCATTGGGAATAGTGACATGACTGTTGGGAATAGTAACCTGACCACTGAGAATTGTAACCCAACCATTGGAATAAAAATTTTACCACAAAATAATAAAATTTAATATAAAAAATATTTAATATGATGTAATTTTAGAAAATATAATTATTATATTTCTATAAAATAAATATCAAGATTAAAAACCCAAATAACATATAAGCATATTTTTAATAAACTATATTTTAATCTATTTTGTAATAATAATAATTTTTTATTAAAATTTAAAAATACCTATTTTAGAAAATTATTTTGATAAAATGAATTTCATTTTTTGATTCAACACATCAAAATTTTTAAGGGTGATTTTTTAGTAATTTTATGGAATATATTAATTTTTAGGTGAATAGTTAAAATATAGTTTTTTCATAACTAGTGTATTTTAAACTACATCATTCATGATGTAATGATGATATAATTAATTTTAGAAGTGTTGGATCAGCCAAAAACATATTTAATTTGATAAATGAGTTATTTAAATACAATAAACATGTTTTCCAAACCTAAAAAGTACTTTCCAAAGTCTAAAGTCTAAAGTATTCATTAAAATAATATTTTTTCATTTTTCAACTTTTACTTTCGATTAAAATAATAAATCCAGATTATAAAGTGTTTTAAAGTCTTAAAATAATGTTATTTAATTCAAATATTTTTCATAATTTTGAAAATATTACCATTCAATGTTTTATCTCGGGTATAATATTTTATTCAATATTTTATCCTTAAAATACCCCTCCACTGAAGTATAAATAACCCCTCACTCCTCCATTGGAAAACCACTCCCCACACTCAAAAAGACAATTATCTACCCAAATCCACTATATCAATCCCCTCATCACCCTTAGGGAATTTTAAAAGTAAACCAACTCCAATCATCAAAGGTTTTTAGTGCCATAGAAAAGAAGAAACACCAATAAAAAGTAATTTTTCATCAAGTCCTCTTCCTACTTTCCTCTTATCTTTTTCTCCTCTATTCCTTTCAAAAACAAATCTTATAATACTAACTAATTAATATTATAACATTATTTTAATGATGGTAACATAATGTAATAATTATATTAATTATGTATTTTCATTTTATACTTGTCTTTCTTCTTCATTGGATAATGTCCTCTTAAGGAAAATATGACATCAAAATGTTTTACCTTAAACAAAGGGAGTTATAAAATGGAATATAATGATTATAATTGATAAATAGTGAATAAATGAACATAATTAAATTATGGTTCCATATTTTAATAAACCTATTTTTATTATATAGCAGGTGTAAACGCAATGAAATATAATGGGATTTAAGGTAAGGGGAATCTCAAAACCAACTCCTTTTTGGGTTACCTCCTATTTAACATTATTTTCTATATGTACGTTATTCAAATTTCCTTAAAAATGTTCCTATACTATTATTTATAATTTATTTTTAAGGATATAAATGTTTCTACCCTTTCGAAATGTTTTTTAAGACATTTAAAATTATTTTTTAAGTCTTTAATTTCCAAAAAACATCACATTGAATCTTCTTGATTTATTTGTTATCATCTCAATAATGATGATGTTTTATGAAAAAATATGACTTCCATTATTAATTTTGGAATCCAAAAATTTATTTATGAATGTATGATTTATGAAACCTTTATGAAACCTAATAATTTTCCCAGGATTATTTAATGACTGTGATTATTTTAAATTCTATGTTGCATGCATGATTATGAGCATTTTATGACGTGAAAAGTGGGACTTAATTTATATTTTCCACCAATGAATAGGGTAATGTGATATATCTCATGATATTATGTGTATTATATATGAACATGATGATTACTTTGTTCATAATTATGATTCTCTGATTTATACACATATGTTAAGCGTGAACATGATGCTAGATTTGTTCACAACTATGTGTGGTTTTTGACCACTATGTTATGATGCTTCATTATTATGCATATTCCATATTCCATGAATTTATCAAATGTTTCCATTAGGATTATGATGATGATCCTATACTTATGATATGATTATGTTTATTATTCTCACACATGTATTATTGATTCATGTCCCTTATTCCTCCCTTTACCAGGCATTTAGCTCAACCATTTCATTAATGTATATCCTCAGGTGATTATATATTCTAAGAAAAACATGGGTGAATTTAAGAGGATAAATATAAAAGATTCAAATAATTCTTATGTTTTATTATTTAAAAGTGGTTCCTCAGCCTAATTTTTCCAAGAAACTAAACCTTTCAATCCTTGAATGTATTACTATTATGCTGTTTATCTTAAAAGTGATATAATGGCCATATAAGAAAAATTTGGGTCACTTTAGTTGGTATCATTGATATGGTTTAGATAATTTTGAATTTAGGACTAAAAAATGATAGTGAAAACCATAATGATAAGTCAAAGTATAGGTAAAAATCCTATGTTTTGGTAATGTATAAGAGTATTAGGTTTCTAAGAAAAGAAATATCTATCTCGATACTACAAGTAGATATATATTTAGAATAGTTGTACCTAGGGTTAATAACCCATAAAATGGAACATTGGGTATTAACTCAATCATCACCTAGTGCATGATAAAGAGGTCTTCCTTTATACCCAGTTCAATACTCCTGGGGTATATTCTTAGGTTAACAACAAACTCTATACAAACCATTATTAAGGATATATATCTAAATTAATTATTTTTTTAATGATATAAATATTTTAATGTATATGATCCTCAAAGCATTATATAAGAAAAAGGATAAACATAGGGTTCCCATAAGAAATGAATTTAGAATTAATTTTTGTATAAGAATAAATTATTTATTCATTTCTTGTTGACTTATGTTTGTTAAAAAAATTTCTATTTTAGAAAATGGTAAGAACTAGGAGAAACTAGGAAAACAACACATGTGTTGGACAATGAAATGATTTCCCAAATGAAATTACCAATGCAATGGAAGGTGGAGTTCAAACCTTTAAGGAGATGCTTACCTAGATGTCCCAGGTTATGAAGATAAACAAAACCATGTGGAACGTCTACCTTCACATAATAAGGAGAAACTAGCCATTGAGTCCTTTATGTGTAAATAAACACCAATGTTTAGTGTATCTTCCAATCCATGTTTCATGGAATAGTGATTTAACTCAACGATGAAGATATTTTCTATACTCCACTATTCTAAGATGGAGAAGGTTACCTTGGATTTCTATCATTTAAATGTAGAGTATTATCAATGATGGGAGTTTATAAAGAATATTAATCTGAATGATTAATAAGTTATTTATTAATAATCATTTCTCTCTAACTATTAAAACAAATATAGAGATAGGATTCCTAGTTCTTAATAAAAATGATGGTGAATCTATCATGGATTATGAGGAAACTTTCACAAGGATCTTGCTATCCATGACATTATGAGTTATGAAGAAGTATTTTAATGTGATATCAAAGTAGAGATAAAGTTTAGAGAATAGTCCCATGGACATGGATATAAGAATATAAGAATGAAATTTCAAGTTGTTAGATTAGATAATAATGGTTAAAAGAAGACCCGACCAACCACATGTCAAAAATGAGGGAAGAAGATTATTGGGAATTGACTTAAAGGGATGAGGAAATGAAGAAAGTGTGGTAAAGAAATCCATTAAGCTCATGAATGTTAAAGATACATGAATAAGATAACCAAAATAGTGGAGTAAAGGAAGGAACCTCCCAATACACCACCATGGTTCAATTCTTAAACTATAGGGAGAAAGGGAACTATGCAAGTTAGTGCACTAAACCATGGGACTTTTAGGGGAATAAATTTTATAAACCGCAAAATATTTAAGAGAAAGTTAAAGATTATGGCATCAATACCAATGAGGTGGAAAATGAAAAAAAATTTATATAGGGAAAACTTCCTATTCACTCGAGAATGGAATTTTTTTATTTGATTCTAGTTCTAAAAAATCATTTATATCCTATTAGTTTTCTAGAACAATTGAATCAAAGCCCCAATACCTTGAAGTAGAGATATCCATAAAACACCTAGTGGTGTGATTAATATAACCAAAGTGTTGGATGCTTATTCTATTAATCCCTATCAAAATATTCTTCCATTGAATCTCATAATACTTCACTTTTAGGAATTTGATGTTATACCAGGCATGGACTGACTCTAGTTATATAGTTATCATATAAAAATTTCGGAAAATGAAATATCTTTTTACATTCATAACCATCCTATGCTCCTATAAAGATTTAAGGAGATCAGGAAGAGGCAAATCATTATGTCTATACTCACACTACTCTCAAGTGGGTAAGGGTTTGTGATATTTAGTGATTATTAAAAGAATTATTAGGTTGTATACCCATTCAGAATGATAAAGTGATAACTTATTCTTCATTAAAATTGAAGATCTATGAGAATAACTACCCAACACATGATTTGGTGTTTGCAGCTATGATCTTTGCCTTGAAGATTTGGAGGTACTGCCTTTATGGTGAGAAGTGATACATATATATAGATCATAATATTCCGAAGAATATATTTACAAAAAATGATCTAAACATGAATCAATGAAGATGGATAGAGGATAAATGACTATTATTTCTCTATTCAACACCATCCTGGAAAGGTGAACAAGGTAGCTGTTGTTCTTAGTAGAGAAGAACCTGTTATTCTATCCCTAATGTGGATTTATAAAGACCATGTCTTCATAGATATGAAAAGGATGGATATGGAAATCAAAATGATAGATAATACATCCTAACTTTCCCAAATAATTACCCAACCATTTATCCAATAGAAGATCAAGGAGTAATAAAGGGATGATATAGAGCTTCAAAAGAAGGTTGAAGTAGTAAGGGATGGGATGCTTCACTAATTACAAATTGCTAAAGATGATGTCATTATGTTTGGATCTCGACATTATGTGCCTATATCACCTAAGATAAAAAATGATATTTTGGATAATGAACATATATCACCTTTCTCCATAAATACTGGAAGTACCAAGATGTACTATAATCTTTGAGTGTACTTCTGGTGGGACATCATGAATAAGGAGATTACTAGGTACACCTCTAAGTGCTTAGTATATCATCAAGTTAATAAAATGTGACAAAATTCTAGGGGTATGATAAAACTATTTCCTGTACACATATGGAGATGGGATAACATCACCATGAAATTTTTCACTGGTCTCCCAAAGATATCTAATGGAAGCAATGTGATATGGTTTGTGGTGTATTCACCATCTGAGACTGCCAACTTCATCACTATTTTGGAAGATTTCTTGCTTGAACAACCTGCTAAGATATACATAAAGGAAGTGGTGAGGCTATAGGGGGAACCACTTTCAATCATCTCTGATCATGATCCAAGTTCCACTTCTAAATTCTGGAGAATTTTTGAAAATTCTACGAATACTAAATTGATTTTTAGCATGACCTATCACCCCCAAACTGATAGACAATTTGAATGGTCCATTCAAATAATCGAGGAAATGCTGAGAGCCTACTCAATGGAATTTAATGGTGGGTGGGATCAACATCTCCCATTAGTTGAGTTCTCATACAACAATAGCTTCAACTCAAGTATTCAAATGGCTCCATACACTACTAGATATTTTATTATTTACAATGATGCATTAGCGATGAGCTCTTGTCATAAAAGGCCATTAGCAACGGGAGTCTATCACTAATGAACCATGGAAATAAACAACATCACAATTGAAGGTATTTGCGACATATCATCACGAATAAAACTTAATTGCGTTGGGTTAGGCACCCATCACAAATGATGTTCGAATTTGTTTTAAAAAAGTAAATTGCCACGGTCCGTCGTAATTAATAATATTTGCAACGGGCAAATCATTTGTTGCAAATACGAATATTTCATTGAAAAATAAAATACTGAAAATTAAAATAATTAAAAATAATAAAAATAACTAAAAATAATTAAATATAATTAGAAAAAATTAAATATAATTAAAAAATTAAATATAATTAAAAAATTAAATATAATTAAAAAATTAAATATAATTAAAAATATTTCAATTTTTTTAAAACATAATATAATAAAAAATAACAAAAAATATTAAAAAATAAAAAATATTTAAAAAATTTAAAAATAATTAACTTTTTTAAAAATAATTAAAAAATTTAATAATAATTATAAAAAATTTAAAAAATTAAAACAAACATAAAAGTAATATACCATTTCAAACATAATATGTTTTTCATTCCAAATTATAAAACAATCATAAAACTTCACAAATCATCCACTGACATTAGGTGGAGGAGGATCACTCGAAGGATCAGGGGGAGGAAACACCATACCAATGCCACGTGCAAGACTTCGCATATTCTCCAACATCTTCTCATCTCTCTGATCCTACTGATCACACTCCTCCTACCACTCTTTCTGAATCTGTTGCATCACCTCATCCCGAGCTGTCAACCTCTCTTTTTACTATACATCAGACGATGACATCGATGAAAAATCTCCACATGCTCCCTTTGAGCTCACCGATGACATCACAAAAGAACAATAATAACTTATATGTGTCAGTCAAGAACCAATACCAACAACACATACTTTCTTAACACTATGAAAAGTCACATGTATCTAGACCCCTTCATCAAAACCCGAATCACCAGTGGAATCTATATCACTCTCAGCTTAACACTCCAGTTAATGGGAAGTCGCACCCTTATTCATTTCCTTCAAATATAATTGAAAATTCGAATAAAAATAAAATTAATATTTGTGAAATTTTTAAATAAATCACTAACCAAAATATGGAACTGTCGGTTTCCTATAACTTATCTTGTATGAGGATTAGTATACGAATTATTATAAACTTCAAACTCTATAATAGATGGATTAATTGAGGCCTGTATAATATAATAAAAATGTCATTGTTAAATTATATATACATTATTAAATAATGTCACTTACCATATATCATCCATATATGCCAAATGTATGACTTCTGACCCAATTTGTGACCACTTTCCTCCCCCCATATCTAATGTCCAGTTGAAAAAATCCTTTTAAAAGCCTATCCTAGTTAGTAGGAGCACAATATATCCCATACTTGAGTTGAGATATAGTTAGGTCAATGGGATATGCAATACTAATTGAAAAAAGTACCAGAAGATTTATCCATAGATCACTTTCTAAGGTTGTGTAGAAATTGATGAAAGCGCTCACATATAAAAATCTCCCATTTCTCTAAAATAGTATCACTCAGACTATCATTAATTGGATAAAATAGATTCTTCAAGACAATTAAAAACAATATATTAGTAATTAAATAAATTTTAAAAATTATATTTTATTTAATAACATACAATCCAGTGGTCAAACATCTAGTGACACACGATGATGGGAACTAGGTCCCATGACACTCATGAATCAGAAATTATTTTTCTTAGAATCTCACTAGCCTACTCAATAAATAAATGTGAAAACTTTGAAAATATAAAAAAATAATCAGAAAATATTTACCAAAATTAATGCACAATGTTAATATAAAATAAAAATCTTAAATAATTAAACATACCTCCAAAAATGAGAATCAAAATCAATAGATGGTCATATGTATAGAACATGATCCATAATCATCAATCGAGTAAGACCAAACCCCCTCTTAATAGGCGAGCCATCATGGGGATCAGATGAATCATGCTCTTTAGTAGGAAGTATGACATCAACAAGAGAATGAAAAAGATCGTCAAGAGCATTTCTATCCATTTGAAACAAATATTCTTACCTGTAAGAAATTTTTAATAAAAATATAAAATATAAAAAACTAATAAATATTAGAATATAATAATATTACCTATAATTTTTTTTAATTCAAATATGAAATATAAAAAACTAATAAATATCATAATATAGTAATTAACTTTAAATAAATACCTGGATATAATACACCAATCATCATATTCTTTATCATTTTCATCGAGAATGATGTCTTCATCCTCAACTTCAGTATCGTCAACTTCCATATGACTTTAAGTTTCATCACCCCTTATTACTTTATCAACATTATCTATATCACCGACCCTTAACTGGGGGGTTTCATCATTGATATTTATATCTTGGTGGGTAAGAGATATATTTTTGGGATTTTTCTTGAAAATTTTCAATATGCTACACTTCCACGAAAAAATTTTCATTTTCAATAAATAGAATGCCACATGATTTCAATTTTACTACACTCCACATATCATTTAAATACATAGAAAAATTATTGTAATTTTTATAATAAACTTAATGTGCCAACATAATTGGTTCATTTGATTCAATAAGACTATTATATTTAATGTCAATGACTCCATTTTGTAGATGATCTCACAACCCTTGATTAGTATCAAATCAATGAAATTTAAATATTTTTATATAATTTGGTCCCAGATAACAAAATTGAATTATTTCATCTAAAATAACATAAAAGTAATGTTCACGTTCTTTATGATGATATCTTTTCAAACAAACACCATTATTAATTGATTTATTTGATTCACCGTATATGGGTTTATGGAATCAAATTCCATTAACCACATACCCATTATAAGATTTTACCAGTATTGATAGATGATTTTTCAGCACACATTATCGACTATAAATTTTATTTCTTTATTGTGTTTATTGAATTTTTTTTATTAATAATATATATCATTGAAAAAATGATTTATTGTTCCATTAAAAGAAAATCAACCTTCCAGACTTTGAAACCAATATGAGAAATTCTATTGATGATTTTTTTGAAGAGCATCAGATGTAATTTGTATAATTTATTTTGATATGGTTATCATATAATCTACAAAAAAATCAATGTAAATAAAATTATATTTTATAAATATTTTAAAAAATAATAAAAAATTAGTACTTACTTCAAAAATCATATCATTTCTTCACAATTCAGAAGAACATATGTATGAGCTCTCTTGAGTTCTTCATCTGAAATCCATCGTTCAAGATAATAACTAAAACCTAGCTCAAGATAATTAAAAACTAACAATTTATGGTATGTGAAATCATCTATATTTGTCTCATTGTAACCCATTAGGGTATGTTTTGAAGGATATTCCAATTAAAAATGATAAGAGTAGAAATTTGATATTTCCACCTGCAAGTATTCTTTTACAATTGACCCTTCAACTGCTGCTTTGTTACATAATTTCTTCTTTAAAATTTTCATGCATATCTCAAATGAGTACATACATCAGAATTTTACTGGTCATACACATATAACTTCATAAAAAAAATTCAATATTGAATGTTCCATTGAGTCAAAGAAGTCTGATGAGAATATTTTCTCTAATTTACAAAAAATTAAAACAAAATCCTTTTACATCATACTCAATGCATTGTAATACGATGTTCCCATACAAATATCTCAGAATAAATATGATATTCCTATCAACACATACCAGATTGAATAATTAAACAGCCCTTTAAGACCAACATGAAGTAATATTTCAATTATGACATGTAATCCATGACTTCTTAAACTGGTAATATGCTCATTTCTTATGCAATGAAAAAAATTAGAAGCATAAAAATCTGGTAACCTCAAATCTTGAATCTATTGAAAAAATAATAAACTAATTTCTTTATAAAGTGTGTAAGATACTTTTGAATTCATTAAATAGTGTGATATTTTATCTTTAAATAATTCAAGTTCAGGATGTCTGCAAATCTTGGAAAGATCCAACCATGACTTTTCATTATCTTTGTTATTAATGGGAATTTCCAACATGATATAAAATTTGTTATCAAAAAAATTCTTCTGAAAATGAATTACATCTAACACATAACAAACCAAAAAAATCAAACCAATATGGAAGGTCCCAAAAATTATTCCGTTTTATCCAATTATAATCTTTCCCAAAACCATTTATTTTTTTTCATTTATGGTTAGTCCATAATTAATAGAAGGTAATGCAGAGATGATATACTTCACTTGAATACTTGAGAGAACTGCTAGAGTTTCATCTCTTTCAATTCTACCTTTTGTAAAATTATTTCTGTTCCTTCAAAAAGGGTGATCTATAGGAAGAAATATCTGATGGAATTCAAAATAACTATTCTTTCTCCCATTACAAATCATAAATTATTTTCTCATACATGAAATACTTACATGATTTTAGACCATGTTTTATCCATCTAGATAACATACCATACAATGAAAATTCACTGATCATCCATATTAATGCAACCTTCAATCTAAAATTTTGATATGTAACTATATCAAATGTTGTCACACTTTTGTTCCATAATGAAATTAACTCATCAATTAATGGATTCAAATAAACATCAATATTCTTCTTTGTATGTCCTAAAATTAAGATCTCTAAATATATATATGATTCCTTCATCAACATCCAAGGAGGTAATATGCATGGAGTAATGAAAAAGGACAACAAGAATACTGACTGCTGTAAGCACAAAATGGAAAAAACCATCAGTAGAAACACCCAACCATATTCTATGAGGTTCTGAAGAAAAAGAAGGTTTCATCTGATCAAAGATTTTTTCATGAATCAATATCACATGGATGATTTAAGCAATTACTGATGAAAATATTTTATTAATGTCATGTCATCAATGCATCTATGTTGTGAGACATAAATAAACACTATAAATGAGGTGTAATTGGAAAATAACTCAACTGTTTCATAGGAAATCTAAACCTTCCATATTATTCCTATTTATACCTTGATTCTACACATGTTATAAAATTAACCAAGGATTTATAATCACCATAATATAATATATAGTCACTTTA
This sequence comes from Viscum album, assembly GCA_963277665.1. Taxonomy (NCBI): domain Eukaryota; kingdom Viridiplantae; phylum Streptophyta; class Magnoliopsida; order Santalales; family Viscaceae; genus Viscum; species Viscum album. The sequence continues at coordinate 2,132,391,308 of OY728119.1, forward strand.
ACATGAATTAATCCTCTGATAACTAAGACCCAAATTATGGACCAACCTCTTACTTTCATAAAAACTTGTAGGTAATGTATTTTCGTTAAGAAACAATGATTTAAAAAATAATAATATCTGATCGAAACAAATATTTAACATTCCAAAATATGATTTAATATCCATAAATTTTGTAATAGCTTCATTTTTTCTCACATGTAATCCCATATATAAGGTCTCCTAAACTGATTTAAAAATATTTTAGAACTGAGAAGGCTCTGATCCAGGATTTATAATATCATTCTGAGTTATTATTTCCTGAATATATGGACCAACAAACTCATGTACTAAATTATGAAATTATGGATCCAAAACTAATTTTTTTTATTTTCTACTTAATTATGTTCATCATGTTGATACCAAAAAATATAATCTTTCTAAAAACAAAAAAACCAATTGATGAAGTCCAACATTGTCAAATGTTTCGAATCTTTTAAGATCACATCTCTGACATCGACATTTACTTGTTCTTTTAGATAAAACATATGAATTTGAAGATTCAAATGATATAAATGATTAAATACATTCAATGTAGTTATATCAGATCCTTTTTTATTTTTGTGATTATTTATCCAAGAAGAAACACATAATTGAAACTGGTGTCTACTTCCCAAGTCCATAGTTATAAAAAAACAACAGAAATAAGAATAATTATTACTCATAATTTTGACTAATTGAAAGTTATTATTATATTTTAACACATTGAAATATTGTATAGAATATGATTAGAGTGAGGTGCTGGGTTAGTAGTGGATTACGGGGCCTGTAGAGGTTCAGCGTAGATAGAATAAAAATATTAAATATATTATATTAGGCACATGCTCTTTTTTGAAAATAATAGAATATCTACTGAATGGTGTCTCATATTATAAATATGAGACCACCGTTAGGTCTGGGATGTGGGGTTTTCCCTATATGTGAGATAACATTTGTGCGCGTTGAAAGTTTAGTAACATCACACACGATGATAATTTCATTTAATATTTTTATTATAATTTTTTACAAAAATTGATTTATCTTCATAATGGTGTATCATATCATAAATTCGAGACCACCATTAGCTCGGGGATGATGGGTTTACCCTAGGTGTGAAATAAAAATTATGTGTGTCGGGTATTTGTTTACATGACACGTGAGGGTAATTCATTTAATATTTTTATTATATATTTTTTATAAAAAATTTAAGAATCTCCCAAACTATATATAAGTAATCAGAGACTACCATTAGGTCCATGATATGGGGTTTACACTAAATGTGAAATTACATTTGTGGGCGTCAGGTGTTTGGTTACATTGCACACGAGGGTAATTCATTTAATATTTTTATTATAATTTCTAATAAAAATTTAAAGTATTTTTCCAACTGTGTATCATATGAAAAATAATATACTACCATTATGTTCAGGATGTGGGGTTTACCCTAGATGTGATATATCATTTTTGCGATTTGAGAGATTGGTAACATCACACACGATGGTAATCACATTTAATATTTTTATTATAATTTTTTTATAAAAAATTGAAGTATCTGTATAACGGTGTATCATATTAGAAATCGGAGACCACTCTTAGATTGATTATTCTAGGTTTAAACTAGGTGCGACATAAAATTTGTGAGCATAAGGTGTTTGGTAACATCACACATGAGGGTATCATATTTTATCTTTTATTAATATTATATACATATAAATATATATTGAAATATTTATACTAATTGTTAATATGAATTATTTAAATTAATAAACAATTGATATTAATTGTTTTGAATTTATAATAGTTATTATTTTTTATATTTTTTACAAGGTTTGATAAAAAATTAGTATTTATTGAATATTTTTTAATTTTTACTAGTTGATAAAATTATTTGTTAAGTAATAAAAATTATTTATTATTTATAACTAAATTTATAATAAATATTTCTAATTTTTAACAATTACTAGTATGTCATATTTTTTATTTTACAATTTTTTACAATTTTTTTGTAATTTCCACAAAATTTCAAATTATTAATAATATTTTGTAACTAAAACTAATATTTAATATTTATTAATAATATTGACTAATTAATTATTAATTATTATAAATTATATAATGATCATTTTTAGTTATTTAAATTTCCTAATACGTTTTTAATAATTACCGTATATATATATAATGATTTCTTAATTAATATAAATACATAAAATATATTCTAACTGTTTTTAAAAAAAAATACATATATCAAATCTATATAAACAGACACACACACACATATAAATTTAATAAACCATAAAACTATTTTTGAAATGTCTATATATACATATTTAGATGTTAATATATATATATATATATATATAATTTAAAAATAATTTTACTTATAGTTAATTTTGATTATAAATCATTTTGATTATCTTGAATTAGCAATTTATATAAATAATTTTTAAATAATTTTGATTTAATAATTTTGAATTGATATTTACTTTGAATTAATATTTAATTTTAATTAATAATTTAAAACTAATAATTATTTTGAATTAATAAAGTCTACCTAATTTTGGTGACATGAATGATAACAATTGATTATGATCAAAATTATTGTTTATATAATTAACATGATATAAAAATAATCATTGCTAATATATTTTTCAAAATTAAATGTCTACATAATTGACAAGATATAAAAATCAAAGATACAATTTAAAATTATAATATTTTTTTTATTTGGAATAATTGAGTATTGAAAAACTATATTTTTTAAAAATATTACCCGAACCTGCCTAAAATAATAATCAGGTAATTATAAATAAATAAATAAATATATAATTATATAAATATTCTTTAAAAAAAATATATATGTATTTATAATTAAATAACTTTATATAAATATATTTTTACATATATATTAAATAAATAAATAAATATATTTATTTATAAAACTAAAAATTTATTTTATTAATATATATATTTACAAATTCATATTTATATAATTTTATATAAATAAATAAATAAATATATACACACACACACACACACACACACACACACATTGAGCCTATACTTGAGTGGTAAAAGCTCATACTTGGAATCCAGGAGATCCTAGGTTCAAGACCTATTAGATGTAGGTACTGTTAATTACTATGCAGGTGGTGTTGTAGACATAATACAGGAAGACAATGATGCAGACATGACACTGGCAGAATAGTGCATGCATGATGCTGCATTGGGCTTTCAGGCCATGCAATGGGATTTATTCCCACTGGTCCTATGAGTCATGTACTAAATAAATATGGCTTGATGGATGACCCATCCCTAGGGGGGGCTATGACATACCTTTTCAACCTGTTTGTGCGGTGTGTGTGTTTGAATTTAATTATAGCCCCAAAGAAATAATATATATACATATATACATATATGCATAATTATATAAATCTATTTATAAACACACACAGACACACAAATAGGATACCCACATACATATATCCAAATCAATTGAAATAACTTGTGCGGATCTGATTAATATGCAAATGGGGGAAAATAAATTTGCATCATTCTTAAATACTAAATATAATATCAAAATCAGATAGACACATACATATATTCAAATGAAACAATGAGAAAAATACATAAAAATCAATTGAAATAACCTGTGTGGACCCGATTAATTTGAAAATAGGGACCAATAAAATTGCACTAATCCTAAATACCAAATAAAACATCAAAATTAGATAATTTTATTAATCTAGGATTTAGAAAAACTAAATCATGTAATAAAATTTATAAAAAAAAATAAGATAAGAGGAATCCATGCCAAGGTGATTCGAAGGAGGATTTGTAAAGAATCGGTTACAACAGAGTATATTTGAGCAGGGTTGAACCAGGGGGTGCATGCAGCTGTTTAGGAGAAGAGAGGAAGAAGAAGATGGGGGGGGGGTGCCTATGGTTATAATTTAATGTTTATTGCAATGGAATTAATTTCGTTGCAAATAGCTGTTCTATAAAAAATATTTATAGTGGGAAATAATTCCTATCGCAAATAATTCATATTTGAGAACAATTTGCTGCATAAATAATAGTCCATCAAAAATTACCATTGCTTTAACTTTTCACACCATGTGACGGGAAGTCCCGCCAAAAGTATTTATGACGGTTGGTTTGTTCCATCACAAATGATGACTATTTTCGACAGAATAAACAATCCATCATAAATAGGCGCCTATCAGAAATTAAGTGTGACGAGACAATTTCCTGTCACAATTACCCCATCACAAATACCTAATATTCTAGTAGTGATATGAATCTCTATATGAGAAGTGATATTTAACTCCAATTTTTTGGGATGATGTTGGTGAAACAAATATGTTGGGAATGTATTGTCTCAACAATACTCTATAAATCTTATTGATTTTGATGCTCACAAATACCCTTGTTTGTTATACTAATGATTTTACTTTAATTTAATTTTAAGAAATTAATATTATTTGTAATATTTATTTTGGAAATATATTCAAGTAGTTAATCCACAAGGGATATTCATCAAAGTTTTTTGAATGTGTTTTAGTATTTTCTATAAACATTGTTCACACCCTATGTTAGTAAGCATAGAATAAGGAATGAACCCTTCGTTAAGAACTACATGTACGAAATGAACCCTATATTTTAGAGCACCATGTATGGATTATCAAATCTACATTATTGGAAAGTATGGTTAAGAAACCTTACATAAGTAAGGAACCCTATGTTTGATAAAGAAAATGTATGGTTTATCAACCCTATTTTTATGATCAACCCTACAATTGATATTTTGGTGTTTTATGGAGGAGACCAATATTTAACTATTGAATGTTGGAAATTTAAATCCAAAATTTTATCTGAGATTTATGAAAAGGTGTAACACCCCAAGCTACCATGATATGTTTCCCTTTGAATAATGCAACAGCTTGCATTGTACGCTACTTTGAGATTCTAACACACCGCGACCAATCAAACTAGCCGTTATAAATAGTAATACCCACTTTTTGAGATTTTATAAATTTTATTTTTCAAAATGGAATTCATTTTTGAATTCAGAATATCGAAACTGGCTTAGGGTGAAATTTTGGATTTTTTCTAAAAACTTTCAAATTTTGATGAATAGTGAAAACACTACGTTATTGGTTAAAGACAAATTTTTATTTAAACAATTATTTATTTTATTTAAATTTATTTTAGGTCAAAAATAGATATATAATACCTATATAAGTTCAATGTAATTCATTGGAATCATTTTATAATAAGTTTAGATATATAAAAATTTTATTGAACCTTTTACCGTTTTTTACCCACCTCCTAGGAGCATTTGCAAATTTGCATAAAAATTAATTTTACCGCTTCTGTGAGTTGAATTTCAAAAATCTGAGAGACACAGTTGATATTTGTAAGTAAAACTTGGTTCAATAAGATGAAAATAATTTTTTGGTGAATAGTAACTTTTGACTTTTATTTACCACAGTTAAAAGTAAATAGGGTAATTAAGGGTAAAAATGATATTATAATTACCCTAAAACATGTCCTAATTATATTGGATAAGTATAATTCTATCAAAAACAAACTTATGAATAAAATATGACCCCCTTTGGTCCACCTGGATAAGACTAGGACATTTATTATTATTTTATTTAAAGAAGAGTTAAAAGAGTTAAATTCAAAGTTTAATAACAAAACCATTTTTAATATAGGGTTACACATAAGATAAATGAGATTATAAATATTCATTAGAAATATAAAAATATTTCATACATAATGATATTTTATTTATAATTTTTATAAATTAAATAATTTAATTTATCTATGACACAATGATGATGCAGTAATTACTTTATTAATGAATGATTAAAATAATTGTTATTATAAATATCAAAATAAATTTAATTTGAGACTTTTTATGAATTACAATAATTTTATAGGTTAATATGACATGTTAGGGTTTATAAAATAATTTTTTTTGGAAGTATTCATGCTCTTATGATTTTCACAAAAACCAAATACCAAATAGTTACAAAATTGACATAACTGAGTTTTTAAAACAAATACTATATTATTAAATGATATAATATTATTAAAAATCTACAGTTTGACCAAAGGACTTATATAAGGTTATATAAATTAATAATTAACCACTTTGGGTTACCTTGGCTTTTTATAGTAGGTTTATTAACCATATAATATAAAAATACAACGAGACATGGTAAATATCAAACTATTTAACTAAGAATTAAATTTAAAATATAAGGTTAATATGGTGACCTAAAACTGTATAAAACTGATTGGTTGAGAGGTTTTTGACCCATACCCACCTTAGTCTCTAAATAAATCATTTTGGAGCCATTAGAAACCTAAAATGATTTTATTATAAAATAATATTTCAAGCTTTTCCTAAAGAGACCCTCACCTCTCTTATAAAAGGGTTCTTCCCCTTCTCTTAATGTCACACCTCCAAAGCCATTTGGATTGGCCAAAAACTACCCAAATATACTCCCAACTTTCCTACCTTAATCCTAGATTCCTTCCTTTGGTTATAAATCCAACCTAAGGAGCCCTTTTGATCAAATAAAAAGGAAGAACCCAAAGAAGAGGTAAATATTTCATCACCTCTTTCAAGTTCTTTTCTTCTTCCACTTCCTCTTTCTTTGTAGTTTCCATTCTAAAATAATAACTCCAGTATCTTTTATATACTATGATGTTATTATAAAAATTTTACAACCATATTCATTATTCTAGCCGTCATATGAATGATAAAGTCACCATACGTGCGTACGTACGACTTACCATCCCCACATCGTGGTGTAGTTTGTTATTCAAACACTTCATTATTTTGGATGGGTATAATAAAGAATACAGATTATGTAAATAATAAATATTACATGTTAATTATTCTTTATATATGATATACCATTTAATTACATATGATTTCACCATCAATATAATGATGTTGTCGCTCGTGCGTATGTACGGATTACCATCTCCACGAACGCGATGAGATTCATTCCCCCTCGTAATCATTCAAGAATAATTTTCATTTTATGATTAAAAATAATGTTTAAGAACTTAATATCATTATGTATATGAATAAAACACATCCTATACATAACAAACATGGCTTACATAACCGAGCATATAAAGAAAAACGGATCAGTTAACACCCTAAACAATGCTACTACTGAAATATTATTAACAAAGAAATATTAGAGGATCATATATGATATCATATATATAGTTATTTTATAATTTAATAACAATACTTTAACTATTATAAAGGAGGTTAACATACCATCTAATGAGGAAAAGTACAATGTAAGGGTTAATTCTACAATCTCTTTACTTATCCGAGGTTGTTAATACGTAAGTATCTACTAGGACCTCTTTATCATCGACATCCGTGTTTTCTTAAAAATTAATTTCAAAACATTTTTAATATTCACTAGACTATAGGTTAAAGTAATTTATACCCTTATTTGACCTTATATGTTTTGAAAGGAATCTTTCTGTCATTTTCCAAACAAGGCACTTTATGACCTTTTCCACAAAATTAAGGTAAGAATGTCTTTTTTTAACTTATACGACAGGTGCATCTATTTTACACCATTATAACATCGTCGAAGCCACCTTACAAGATTATGAGAATATTTTAAAAAATAAAATTCTTATTTTATAATTATGTGACTTTTAAATTATTTCAAAAAGAAGAAATATATATTTCTCTCAAATACTTTTGATTTCGTCTATGTCAACATCCTTTGATGGATTTTACAATTGATTGAAATTGATTCATTATTATACAAATCATCCATATTATTTTTATGGTTTCATGATATGTTTGACTGTGGATGTTTTATTTTTATACCTTTCATGGTTTATGGATAAATTATTGACATTTCGTATGATAGTTTTAATATGAATGCTTATTTTATGTTTAAACCTTTTCATATGAGGAATGCATTGGACTTAGTAGGTGATGGGTGGAGCCTGCTATAGCTCCTCAATGCGTCGGTAGGTCTCATGAGACAAAGTAGTGTCTTGGCCCAAGGCCTTGACAAAATCTTATTTGTAGTATTGGCACAAGGCCTTGACTATGTGGTTATGAAGTCTAGCATTATGCATTCCATAATTATGAAAGTGGCTATTGATATTGCATGTGATTATTAGACTAGTAGAATATCCATGTGAATAATTAAATGAAATTATTTGATTTTATCTTTGCCATATTATTCTGAAGTTTAAGTTTAAAAGGCTGTTTTTAGTCTTATATATTGCCTTAAATGTTTATGCTTATTTATGAAAGTTTCCACTGTATTGTTATCCTTACTGAGCATCTAAGATCACCCCTTTCTATATATTATTTGTCCCAAGATGTGAAGAAGTATTTTATGGTTGACCTGTAGGGATAGGCTAAGGATATAAGTGTGTTCAAAATGGGACAAAATGTTGTTGATGTTTTTATTTAATGATGTATTGTAAAACTTATGAATGTATCTATTAGTTACAAGGCTACTAAACTGATTGGTCTTTCAGGACATGATTCCTTGTGTCATTCCAATGTTATGTAATAATGCAAAGACTCTGGGTAACTGGGGTCAGGGTGTTACAGTTGGTATCAGAAGAATTTTAGTATAAACCTTGGAAACTAGATATAGAAAAACTATGATTAGAGAACACTACCCTAAGATAGACTTTGAGGATTAGTATAGAAGAACTTCCTAGAATTTTGGTACTGTAGAGATTTTGTGAGTTTTCAAGAAATACATACCTGTCTGGATACGAGCAGGTAGAGGCAGATCTAGAAAATATGTACCTAGGAATAAAAACCCAAAACACTGCTTTGAGATAGACTCGAATGGGAACTGCTGCACAACAACAGGCCTTGCTGCACTCTTGGTTACAACACTCTCGGGGGATATGCTTAGGATAATTTTCATTTTCTTTACAAACCATTATGAAGGATTTATGAGTATATACCTCCTTAAAGAAAACATTTTTATGATTATGGATTATATCCATAAACTGTTCTATTTATGTTAAGTGTTTTACAAGTTCGAAATTATGTATTGCGATTCATAAACTAATCTACTGTATGACATTGTTTAGAAATGGAACCTAGTGGAAGGAATAGAAACCGTATCAATGCACGTAATCCATGTAGGTATTTACCTCTTATTTAAGATAATTATAGTGGAGTTGGTGATGCAACTGGTGCTGATCAACTTGTTACCATACTAGGACAACTCACTCAGGTTATGAATTATAACCTTAACCGTAGGGAGCACCCTGATCCACAACGCGGAGGATAAATGTTAGACCGATTTATGAGGAAACAAACACCAACATTAAATGGGAGTAAAAATCCGTTAGTAGCTGAGAAATGGATAAGTTACTTAGAGAAAATATTTCATGCTTTGGGGAGTTGAGAAAGGGAAAAAGTTGTCATGGAAGTTTATCACCTCACGGGAGGTGCTGATCAATGATAGTCATTGATTCAAAACACAAAGGAAGATGAAGAAGTATCAAACATGGAATGGAGGGAGTTTAAATATATTTACTTAGAAAAGTACTTTCCTCGTGACCATCGAGCAGATATGGAAAGAAAATTTAAGAGTCTGAGACAAATGGAGGATGATGATGTCGCAAAGTATGAAGCTAACTTTACAAGGTTAGCAAGGCATGATACAGATTATATACATAACCCAAGAAGTAAGATAGATCATTTATTTTATGGGTTAAAACTATTTCCCCATCGAGCATTATTCTCAAAATCATTCTCATCGTATGAAGATATTTTATCATGTTCTATTAAGATAAAAAATTAATTCTCTAAGTCTTATGACTTTAAAGAAAAACAAGGAAATAAGAGATCTACTGAACACTATGGGAAAGGAAATAAGGAAATAGAGAAGAAGGTAATTGTTGAATTTCCACCCTGTGATAATTGTGGAAGGAAGCACCCTGGTGCCTATCTAAAAGGAAAAGGAGTATGCTACAAATGTGGAAAGAAATGCCATCTTGCTAGTGAATGTAAGGGGTAGAAAGAAGCTACCAATGTTTAATGCTACAATTACAGGGAAATGGGACATTATGAAAATGAATATCCTAAGCATCAGGGAAACTTACCTAAAAAAAGGCCAAGGGATCAAGGGGAAGCTTATGCGATCACTAATGCTGAGGTTGAAGCTTCGAAAGACATGGTGGAAGGTAATTTAATGGTTTCCTCAAGTTTTGCCAATGCTTTATTTGATTCTGTATCATCTCATTGTTTCATATCTTCCCAGTTTGCTAAGAAAATTAGATATTTCCAATTTGATTTTACAAGAGAGTTTTCAGTCAAAACTCCTAAGGGAAGTATCATTGTAACAGAGTTTTGTGATTCAGTCCCTATTAAGGCATATAAACGATATTTATCTACTGATATAATCATCATACCCATGATTGAATTTGATATAATCCTTGGTATAGATGTGCTTTCGAACCATGATGTGAAAATTTATTGTAATAAAAATGAGGTTACAATTCTTGATAATGATAAGGAGTAACTTATCTTTAGAGCAGAAATTTCACCATCTGATTCTTATCTAGATCCACCCCGAGTAGCTCTACTAAATTCAATCATTGGGGAGGATAAGAATGAAATAATTATGGGTGAGGAAAATAATGTTCTAATAGAGGACGTACCTGTTGTGCAAGAATATGTTGATGTGTTTCTAGAGAATTTACCTGGACATCCTCCAGAATGAGAAATTGAGTTTTCCATTGATTTAATTCTGGTTCAAGGCCCATATAGAAGACCCCTTATAGAATGAAAACTATGGAATTAGTGTAACTAAAGAAACAACTTAAGGATTTTAGAAATAAGGGATTTATTTTCCCCAGTGTTTCTCCATGGGGAGCCCCTATCCTTTTTGTTAAGAAGAAGGACGGATCTATGAGGTTGTGCATTGACTACAGGGAGATAAATGATATAACAATAAAGAACAAGTATCCCCTACCTCACATTAAAGATTTATTCAACCAAATTCATGGATATAAATATTTTTCAAAGATTGAACTTCAATCTGGATATCATCAGTTGTGTGTGAAGAAGGAAGACATTCCTAAAATAGCATTTCAAAGCAGGTACGGGCATTACGAGTTTACAGTAATGCATTTTGGATTGACTAATGCACCCTCTGTCTTCATGGATCTAATAAATAGAGTTTTCAAGGAATATCTTGATGAATTTATAGTGGTATTTATTGATGATATCGTGGTATACTCTAAAAGCTACTAAGATCTTGAAAATCACTTGCACATTATTCTAAAGACTCTTAGAAGAAATGAATTATATGGGAAGTTTGGAAAGTGTGAATTCTAGATTTAAGAGATTAATTTTCTTAGAAATATTGTCTATAAGGATGGAATATATGTTAATCCTTCAAATAATATGGAAATCCAAGAATGGCCTATACCGATGAGTATAACTGGGGTATGTAGTTTTATTGGTTTAGCAGGTTATTATCGAAGTTTTGTCCAGAATTTTGTTCGGTTGGCTAACCCATTAACCAAGCACACTCGTAAAGGGGTTAATTTTGTTTGGAAAAAATTGTTTGAAGAATGTTTTAAATAACTGAAGAGAATATTAGTCAATGATCCTATCTTGACTATACCATCAGGGAACGATGAGTTTGTTATTTATAGTGATGCTTCAAAGAAAAGACTTGGTTGTGTCTTTATGCAGGATGATAGATTTATTGCCTATGCATCACAATAGCTAAAAATTCATGAAAAAACTATCATACTCATGATCTTGAGTTAGCAGCTGTAATATTTGATCTGAAAATATGGAGACACTATCTTTATGGTGAAAAATGTGAGATTTATACTAATCACAAGAGTTTGAAGTATGTTTTCTCACAAAAAGAACTCAACATGAGGAAAATGCGATAGCTTGAACTACTCAAGGATTATGATTTCAATATAATATACCACCCGGGGAAGGAAAATAAGGTGGAATATTCTTTGAGAAGAAAGGATCATGGAGTTTTGAACAATATGAGAGTTGAAAAGGATCTTATATACATGGATCTAGTAAATATGGATATAGGAATTACCATGGAAGGTGAAACATAAATTCTTTTTCAAATGTTTTCCAAACCATCTTTACTAGAAAGGATAAAAAGTTCTCAAAATGATGATGAGGAATTTCAAAAGAAAATTAAAGTTGTGAACGATGGGAGATTGATCAAATTCATATATGAAGATGGAATTTTGAAATTTGGGAAGAGACTTTGTGTTCCCAATATACCTAAAATAAACAGGGAATAGTTTGATGATGCTCATAGCTCTAATTTCTCTATACACCCTGGTAGCACTAAGATGTATAGAGATTTGAAAGAACATTTTTGGTGGGACAACATAAAGAGAGAGATTGCTGATTTTGGGTTGAGGTGTATGGTTTTCCAACAAGTGAAAGCTAGAAGACAACATCCTAGAAGAGTCATGCAACCTCTTCCCATACCTGAGTGGAAATGGGATAATATTACGATGGACTTTGTCATGGGGCTACCAAAGACTCCTAGAAGAAATGATGAAATATGGGTCATTATTGATCGTCTTACCATGTCAGCACATTTTCTTGCTATAAGAGAATATTTACCACTTGAACGTTTAGAAATACTATATATTAATGAAGTTGTAAGACTTCACGAAGTACCCCTATCAATTGTTTTTGATCGTGATCCCTGTTTTACATCAAGATTTTGGAAAAGTCTTCAGAAGGCCCTGAAGACTGAACTTCGTTTGAGTACTACCTACCACCCTTAAACTAACGTATAATCAGAACGAACTATTTAAACCTTAGAAGACATGTTGAGATCTTGCTTACTTAACTTTCAAGGCATGTGGGATCAATATTTACCTATGGTAGAATTTTCCTATAAAAATAGCTTATATTCAAGTATTCAGATGGCACTATATGAAGCATTATATGAAAAGAGATATTTCACAATAACTTTTTGGGATGATGTTAGTGAAAGAAAACTCATAGGCCCAAAACTTGTTAAGGAAATGATGGAAAAGGTGAAGGTTATCTAAACCCACATCAAATCATCCCAAAGTAGGAAAAAGAGATATGCCGATAATCGGAGGAAGGATTTATAATTTCAAGTAAGAGATCATGTTTTCTTGAAGGTATATCTATGGAAGGGTGTTATACGATTCGGTAAGATGGGTAAATTGAGACCCAGGTACATCGGACCCTTCGAAATTCTTGAACAAATTGGGGATGTAGTTTACTATTTCGCAATGCTGCCAAGTCTCTCCAAAGTTCACGATGTGTTCCATGTATCACTGTTGAGAAAATACATGCCTGAACCAATGCATGTACTCACCTATGAGGAAATTGAACTGGAACCTGATCTGTTTTATTGTGAAGTACATGTCAAGATTCTTGATACCAGAGAACAAGTGTTGAGAAACCGGATGACTCGTCTGGTAAAAGTTCTATGGAGAAACCATAAGATGGAAGAGGCGACGTGGGAACCTGAGGAACATATGATGAAGAACCACCCAAATCTTTTTGTGTGATAGTATTCTAGAAATTTTTAGGATGAAATTATTTTAAGGAGGGAGGAATGTAACACCCCAAGCTTCCATGGTACGTTTACCTTTGAATAATGTAATAACTTGCATTGTATGAAACTTCAAGATTCTAACACACTACGACCAATCAAACTAGCGATTATGAATAGTAATACCAACTTTTTGAAAATTTATAAATTTTATTTTTCAAAATGGACTTCATTTTTGAATTCAGAATATCGAAATTAGATTAGGGTGAATTTTTGGTATTTTTCTGAAAACATTCAATTTGTTATGAATGGTGAAAACACTCCGTTATTGTTTAAAAATAAATTTTTATTTAAATTTTTATTTATTTTATTTAAATTTATTTTAGGTCAATATAGATACATAATATCTATATAATTTTAATGTATTTCATTGGAGTCATTTTATAATAAGTTTAGATATATAAAAATTTTATTGAACTTTTTACCGTCTTTTACCCACCTATTAGGAGCATTTGCAAATTTACATAAATATTAATATAACCGCTTTTGTGAGTTGAATTTCAAAAATCTGAGGTACACGGTTGATATAAGTAAGTGAAATGTGATTCAATAAGATGAAAATAATTTTTTGTGAATAGTAACTTTTGAGTTTTATTTACCACAGTTAAAAGTAAATAGGAAAATTAAGGGTAAAAATGATATTATAATTACCCTAAAACACTTCCTAATTCTATTGATTAAGTATAATTCGACCAAAAACTACCTTAGGATTAAAATATGACCCCCTTTGGTCCACTTGGATAAGATTAGGACATTTATTATTATTTTATTTAAAGAAGAGTTAAAAGAGTTAAATTAAAAGTTTAATAACAAAACCATTTTTAATATGTGGTTATACATAAGATAAATTAGACTATAAATATTAATTAAAAATATAAACAGATTTCCTACATAATTTTATTTTATTTATAATTTTTAGACATTAAATAATTTAATTTATTTATGACACAATGATGATGTAGTAATTACCTTATTAATGAAAGATTAAAATAATTGATATTATAAATATCCAAATAAATGTAATTTCATACTTTTGATGAATTCCTGTAATTTTATAGGTTAATATGACATGTTAGGGTTGATTAAATAATTTTTTTTCAAACTAATGATACTGGTATGATTTTCAAAATAACCAAATACTAAATAGTGTCAAAATTGACATAATTAAATTTTTAGAAGAAATACTATATTATTAATTGATATAATATTCCTAAAAATCTAAGGTTTGGAAAAAGAACTTAGATAAGGTAATATATATTAATAATTAACAACTTTGGGTTCACTTGGCTTTTTATAGTAAGTTTATTAACCATATAATATAAAAATATAAAGAGACATGGTAAATGTCAAACTATTTAACTAAGAGTTAAATCTAAAAGATAAGGTTAATATGGTGACCTAAACCTATCTAAAACCTATTGGTTGAGAGTTTTTATACCCATACCCACCTTATCCTCGAAATAAATCATTTTTAATCCATTAGAAACTGGAAATTATTTTATTATAAAATAATATTTCAAGATTTTCCTAAAGTAACTCTCACCTATCATATAAAAGGGTACTTCCACTTCTCTTAATTTCACGCCTCCAAATCCATTTGGCTCGTCAAAAACCTACCAAAATATCCTCCCAACTTCCCTAACTTCATCCTAGAGTCCTTATTTTGGTCATAAAGCCAAACTATGAAGCCCTTTTGATCAAATCAAAAGGAAGAACCCGAAGAAGAGATAAATATTTCACCACCTCTTTCAAGTTCTTTTCTTCTTCCACTTCCTTTTTCTTTGTTGTTTCCCTTCAAAAATTATAACTCTAGTATATTCTATATACTGTGATGTTATTATAAAAATGTTACAACCATATTCATTATTCTATCCATCATATAAATGACAAAGTCACCATACGTGCGTACGTACGGCTTACCTTCCCCACGTCGCGGTGTAGTTTGTTATTCAAACACTTAATTATTTTTTATGGGTATAATAATGTATATAAATAATATAAATAATAAATATAACATGTTAATGATTCTATATGTATGATATACCATCCAATTACATACGATTTCACCATTAATATAATGATATTTTCGCTAGTGCGTACATACAGATTACCGTCTCCACGAACACGATGAGATTCATTCCCCATCATAATCATTAAAGAATAATTTTCATTTTATGATTGAAAATAATGTTTAAGAACTTAATATCATTATGGATATTAATAAAATACATCCTATCCATAACAAACATGGCTTATGTAACTGATAATATAAAGGAAAACAGATCAGTTAACACCCGAAATGATGATACTACTGAAATATTATTAACAAAGCAATATTAGAGGATCATATATGATATAATATTTATGTATATAGTTATTGTATAATTTAATAACAATGTTTAAAATATTATATATATGGTTAACATACCATCGACTAATTAAAAGTACAATTTAAGGGTTAATTCTATAATCTCTTTACTTATATGAGGTTGTTAATACGTAAGTATCTACTGGGACCTCTTTATCATCCACATCCATGTTTTATTAAAAATGAATTTCCAAACATTTTTACTATTTACTAGACTATGGGTTAAAGTCATTTATACCCTTATTTGACCTTAAATTTTTTGAAAGGAATATTTCTGTCATTTTCCATACAAGGTACTTTATGACATTTTCAACAAAATTAAGTTAAGAATGTCTTTTTTTTAACTTATACGGCAGGTGCGACTATTTTCCGCCGTTATAACATCATAAAAGTTTTCATTACAAGATTATAAGAATATTTGAAAAAATAAATGTTTTCTTTTATAATTATGTGACTTTTAAATGATTTCAAAAAGAATAAAGAGATATTTCCCTCAAATAATTTTGATTTCATCTATGTCAACATCCTTTTATGGATTTTACACATGATTGATATTAATTCATTATGATAAAAATATTCCATATTTTATTGAAGGTTTTGTGATATGTTTGACTGTGGATGAGTTATTTTTATACTATTCATGGTTTATGGATAAATTATTGACATTTTGTATGCTAATTTTAATATGAATGTTTATGTTATGTTTACCTTTTCATATGAGGAATGCATTTGACTTAGTAAGTGATGGGTGGAGCCCGCTATAGCTCATCGATTCATTGGTAGGTCTCATGAGACAAACTAGTATCTTGGCACAAGGCCTTGACAAAATCTTATTTTTAGTCTTGCCACAAGGCCTTAACTATGTGGTTATGAAGTATTGCATTATGCATTCCATCATTATAAAAGTGGCTATTGATATTCCATGTGATTATTTGACTAGTATAATATCCATGTGAATAATTAAATGACATTATTTGATTTTATCTTTGACATATTATGCTAACATTTCAGTTTAAAAGGCTTTTGTTTTAGTCTTATACATTACCTTAAATGTTTATGCTTATTTATGAAAATTTCCGCTATATTGTTATCCTTACTGAGCATCTGACCTCACCCCTTTCTATGTTTTATTTTTCCCAGGATGTTAAGAAGTATTTTATGGTTGACCTACCGGGATAGGCTAAGGATATAAGTGTGTTCAAAAGGGGACAAAATCTTATTGATGTTTTTATTTCGTGATTTAATGTAAAACTTATGAATGTATCAAGCACTTCCAAGGCTACCAAACTGATCAGTCGTTTGGGACAAGATTCCTTGTATCATGCCAATGTTATGTAAAAACGCACTGACTCTGGGTAACTGGGGTCGGGTCATTAAAAATGGTCTTGATAGAAATCAAGATCGATTGGAAAGTTTTCTTCAACCGATTTAAAAGCTCATTATGATTGATTCAAATAACCATATTCAATGGAGTAAATCACTCGTACACCTAAGGAAAGTTACGACTCTCCTAAATGATTTGAATTTGAAAATAAGTAGTATATCATGCTATTTTCATGGATATTCTCAACCGAAATAAAGCAATATATATTAATGTATTATTTTTGAAATAAGTGTGTGATATATAATACAAATACAACTTCATACTTGTGTATATATTAAATATGCAGATCTGCTGTAAAGAATGAAAGACTCAATTATTTATAAAAAGGCTATTCTTTGAAGATTTAAATTTTCAACCTAGTACTTCCACTTTTTTTATTTGTTACTATTTATATCATAGATCATTTGCATCCAAGATCTTTTTAGAGTTATTATTTCTTGAAGAAATTCATTTCGGAAGAAGAAGATCCATATTATATCAGTTGCTATTGAAACTGTGAAGTTTAACCTGAACCATCAACAAATCAAACTCTTTAGACTTATTGGAGTTTCAACTGCTCATACTTAGTTGTGGATTGAATTTCAAATTCGTACACTATGTTATGCATAACTATTTCCCTATAAATGAGTCAGAAGGATATGTTTATCCTTGTTGTAAAGTTTTCAACTACCTGTACTTAGTTGTGGTTTTGAAGGTCTTGTGATAAGAGGGAATTATTAGTGAAATTCACTAAGATCACTGAGAGAGTGTTGATTGAGTGTATTAAGGTATATTTATGCCCCAAAAGTCTATAAAAAATAATGTGTTAATTCTTTCTTTTTATCCTCTGCTCGTTTTTATTATAGAAAATAATGTTGCATATCAACATAAATTGCAAAGAGATTTAAAATACAGAATCTATCGAGATTATTGAAAAGAAATAATTCACCCCCTATTGTGTATCTTTGTATTATTCTGACCTAAAAATTGTTATCAAAGGTGTGATTTTTTATAATGAAAATAAATCTCTAGAAATATTAAAAGAATAAGTTCTATATAAAGTAGATGTCAATAAATGATCTGAAAGGAGATATGTCTATGATTTGAGATCCATATTTTAATATTGATAACTATGGATGATGGAAATCACGAATGACCATCTATATGAAGAATCTAGGATTATAATTTTATTTGAAGATCCTCACTCCTTATGTAATTCCTAAGAATCAATAAACTTGGATACTGCAATAGAAGCTGAATACGATATCAACTCAAAGGAAATGAATGATATCATATGTGGACTTGTACATGATGAATTCAATTGAGTATCACAATTTCATACTACCTATGAGATGTGTAGAACTATTGTTTTTTTTCATATGAAGGAAAATATAACATCAAATAGATAAGAGATTCTAGAAAAAAAAGTTTTACACATTTATAATTTTTGAGAGTGAAAGCCTCACACAAATGAATGGATAGTTAACAAATATTTTCTACAATAATACTACCTTGGGAGATCCCATCTGTCAATCATATCAATCACTAAAAGTACTAAGAGTACATCTTATTAAATGGAATGACATATCTGTAGCTATTCGACAATCATCACCTCTCAAGAATTTAATAGTGAAGGAATTAATTGGAACATTGATTATATAAAAAGAAGAAATGAAAACTGAAGTTGAATATCACAAGATTTTAAAAAGGGAAAACACTTCTGGTGACATGTCAAAAGAATGAATTAAAATCAAGACATGACATTAAAACAGACAAAAATTCAGATTCCTCAAACTCTGAAATGGAACTGGCTCATCTTGCTAGAAAATTTAGTAAATTCTATAAGAATAATAGAGGCTTCAAAAAATCCTTCAAAAAGGATGAAAGAGAACCCATTGTAGTAAGATGATATGAATGCAAAAAATTTGGGTCACATCAAACCTGATTACCCCCAATTGAAAGACTAAATAAGAATATCATAAAAGAAACATTAGAAGAAAGATGATTGTGAACCAGAATGACTTCATTTTTTATTGATTTTGATAATCCACCTTTCAAGGGGTGAGGTGGAACCCTGACAAGGCCTGTAGGAATAAGTATTACATGGCCCATAGGCCTTAGAGGAATTCATTGCCTGTAGGCTTCAAACATTACATACAACCCAGACTAACTACACGGAACTGCTCCTCCCCAGCATCTTCATCATGAAATCAACTCTCCACCTTCGCATTGCTGTTCAGATAGGCATTCTCGTGCATACATAGGCTTGTACCGATGGAAGAAGCCATACCATCTCATTCTTGCAATCCGTTTAGCTTCTTCTATGGTGAAAGCTCATTGCTCATCCTCCTTGTAGAGCTTGTTCCTTGTAGGTTGTTTGGTTTGCATCTGCACTTAAGGTGGCCCGAAGGACTTGAGGCGGCCCTAAGGCCTTGCTGACTCGAAGGTCTGGGTGGCCTGAAGGCCTTAAAGGACTCAAGGACCAGATTGGTGTCCCAAAGGCCTAAACATGGGCATATTCTCGGCTGCTACAGTGCCAAACAGTGCCTACTACAGTTCTCGCTACAGTACCTGCTACAGTACTGCACAGTTCCCGCTACAATACTACTACAGTACCTGCTATAGTACCTTCTACAGTACTACAATACCCACTACAGTACTTGCTACATTACTGCTATGTGGAGTGAATATAAAGACTCCAACAGTTCTTCAAAAACTTATTGTAAAAAATATCCAAAAATATGAAAAGCAAATATATGCTTTATAGTTAAGTAAGAATATGAGTTACAATCTTATTATTCTTCTGCTTCTGACTCTGATAGCTTCTCGAATAATAAATTAGCTTAATATTGTTAAATGCTAGAAGATAAATATGATCCTTTTTTAAAGAATCATAAATCATTAAAAAGTATTCACAATGTTGTTTTAGGTGAAAGATACAAAATACTAAAACAACATCAAGAACTAATTGAAAATTTTAATTTATCTATATCAAACTGTATTATTCATGAAAAAAGGATAAAATAATTATAGTATTAAGTATAATCTTATAAGATTGATGCAAGTATTTTAACTAATGGAGAGAATAGTGTAAATTATATTCTTTGGAATAATGTTGTTTAAAGAGAAAATTATGGAATATGAAACAAGTGTAAGAAATAAAAATTATACAAAAATTATTTTGTACCCAATTCGAAAATTGCAACATATTATTACTATGGAATAAAAGGTCATTACAATAAAAACCATTATGTAAGAAATCCTCAAATAATATATCTTAAAATGGATTTTATTTCCAAAAATATAACTGAATAAAGTTATATAAATTATGGAAAAATAAGGCAGATTGGGATTCCCAGATCATTGCTTGCTCACACAGCTGGACCCAAGAAAAAATGGGTACAAAAAAAACTTGTGTTTAAATGTTTTTTCAGGAGAAAGGAAAAAAGAACAAAAATGATATATGTTATATCAATAGTGGATTATCCAGAAATATGAGTGGAGACTCTTTCAACTTCTATACTCTCACAGAAGGAGGAATAGTCACATTTAGGTAAAATGAAAAGGGAAAAATAGTTGGAGTTGGAATTGTTGGAGATCTAACCAGAATATCAATAATAAAAGTGTTGTATGTACAAGGGATAAATAGAAACTAGAAAAGTATTTCTAAACTTTGTGATGATGGATTTTTTGTTGATTTGATAACAATTCCTACCCAGTTTTCAAAGATAAAATTCTTAAATTCATATCACCAAGAACATGAAATGTTTATAATTGATCTCAATTCCTTGTGTAAATAGAAATTGAATTGTTTAACTAATAATAAAAAAGAGTCATGGATCTGGTATAGAATATGTGGATATTTCAATATACATTATTTACATAAATTATCTAATAAACAATTAATTTCTAATTTACCCAGTCTTAAAAATGAAAATGACAGATTCAGTGATGCATGTAAAATTGGAAAACAACACAAATCATCTTTCAAATCAATTAACAAAATTTATACATCTAAACCATTAAAACTTATCCATATGGATTTTTTGGACCATAAATAGTATCATTTTTGTATGTTAAATTGTTCTTTTATGTTTTATTTGTTGATTTTTCAATATTTACTTGGGTTTATTTTCTAAAACTAAAAGGTAGAGTATTCACTATTTTTTAAAGTTTTAGAAAAATTGTTCAAAATGAAAAATATTTTAAAATAATTTTAGTAAGAAGTGATCATGGTGGAGAATTTTAGAATCAAGAATTTAATTATTTTTTCTCAAATTTAGGTATTAAATGAACCTTCTCTGCACCAAGAACACCTAAAAAAAGGAATTGTTGAAAGAAGAAAAAAAAACTATTCAATAAATGGAAATGACTATGCTAAATGAATACATCTTTCCTATGTATATCTAGGTAGAAGTTGTAATCAAATCTTTCTATATCATGAATAGAGTTTTAATAAGACCAATTATTAAAAACAAACCCTATAAACTTTGGAATAAAAGAAAACCAAAAGTAAAGTACTTTAAAGTATTTGGATGCGAAGTGTATATCTTGAATAATAAGGGAAACATTGGTAAATTTGATCAAAAAACCGATGAAGGAATATTTTTAGGATATTTTTATACTTCTAAATCCTATATAGTGTTCAATAAAAAGTCAAGGATTATTGAAGAATCAGTTCATTTGATATTGGATTAAACAAACCGTTTAATTAAAAATAATTACCAAACCGATGAAAATATCGACTCTTTGGACAACTTGATACTTGATTCACCAAAGACTGATTTTGAAAATAAAATTAATGAAATTTAGTACAGTTTAGAAGAATATGAAACTGAAGAACCACAAAGTGTCTTACCTAGATAGTCTAAAACCATAAAGGGAAATCCTTTGGAAATAGTTATAGTAACATAGAAACAGGAGTTAGAAATAGAAGAAACATAGAAAACCTAGATGAATTCTATATCTCTCTATCTATGTTTGAACCTAAGTTTATTGAAGAAGCTTTAGAATATGAGAGTTGGTTGTTATCCATGAAAGAAGTACTAAAACAATTTTTTAGAAATAATGTATGGGATTTAGTAGATAGAATATCAGATTATCCAGGAATAGTAACTAAATAGATATTTAAAAATAATAAGGATGATCAGGGAATCATAACCAGAAAAATAGATAAATTAGTAGTTAAAGATATAATCAAGAAGAAGGAATATATTTTGATGAAACCTTTGCACCTATTTCTAGATTGAAATCTATTATAATCATTTTAGCTTATACACATCATATGAATTTTAAATTATATCATATGGATGTTAAATATTCTTTTCAAATGGATATTTAATGAAGGAAGTTTAGGATGAACAACCACTAGGTTTTGAAAACCCTTACAAACCAAATTATATTTTTAAACTTTCCAAAGTTCTTTATGGACTTATACAAGCACCTAGATCTTGGTATGAAATATTAATCTCTTTTTTGTTGGAAAATGGATTTTATGTGGGATTAGTCAATCTTACTATTTTTAAGAAAACTATTTTTATGACATTTTTTTAGTTTAAATTTATTTTCATGATGTTATTTTTGGTTTAAAAAATAAAAATCTTTGTAATGATTTTTTAAATCTAATGAAAAAAGAATTTGAAATGTGTATTATTGAAGAACTAGATTTCTTTCTGGAATTTATAATCTATTAAAAATATTGTGGAAATTATTTCAATAAAATCAAATATCTTATCGATTTATTAAGGAAGTTTGGACTAGAAAATAGTAATACTTATACAAATACTATGCGTACCAATATAAGACATGATTTGGATAAATTTGGAAAACTAGTTGATCACAAGTTATATAGAGGTATGATTGGTAGTTTATTATATCTTACTGCTAATAGACTAGACATAATGGTTTTTTTATGTCCATGGGAAATATTTTACTCAAATCCAAAAGAATCTCATCTTATTGCTATTAAAATAATTTTTAGATATTTAAAATGAACTATTTTCCAATCTCTACTTTACCCCAAAGTTTATGATTTTTAATTTAATTTCATATTTAGATGATGAATTTGGAGGATGTTTATTAGATAGAAAAAGTACCTTAGGAACCTGTCACTTTTTAGGAAAATATTTAGTATCATGGTCGATTAAGAAACAACATTCAGTTTCCCTCTCGAAAATCGAGGCAGAATATATATCTAATGGCAGTTGTTGTACACAAGTGTTGTGGATGAAACACATTTTACTATATTTTGGACTAAATTTAATAACATACCTATATTTTATGTGATAATACTAGTGCAATAAATATTTCAAAAAATCCTATATGACACTCTAGGACTAAGCATATTAATATAAGGCATCATTTTCTTAGAGATCACATTCTTAAAAAAGATATATGTTTATAATTTGAAAATAATGAATATCAATTAGTTGATATTTTTACTAAACCCCTTCCCACTACAAGTTTTGAATTTATCAAGGGGGAGTTAGGAATATTTAATTATAAATAAATTCTTATTAATTTATTTTGTCAATTTCCCAATTAATCATTTTCATTTATTTGATTTTTACAAATTTATTTTCTGTTTAAAGAAAATTTATGTATATTAATTTTGTTTTTAAATCATATCTTTTTAAAAATAAAAACTTTAATGATTATTCTATGTAATCGGTGCAATAGTCTAGACTGTGTCATCAAACTATAGAAAAACCTCTTTATCTTTTCTTACCCTTTGATTTCATGCCTTTTAGACTACCAGAACCCTCATATTTCTCCCAAACCTTATAATCTGAAAACCTTAAAACTTCAGATTCTATGAAATGATGAAGAAAAAACGAAGAGATGAAGGTGAACCAAGAGTTCTAAAGCATCAGCATTTTCCCTTTAAGAATATTATTTAAGGAAAGGCTATTGGTTTTGAATGGATGTATCAAAATAACATTATGCACAAGAAATATCTTACATTTTAAAATTTATAATTTATTTTTAATAAAGAAAATACATAATTTCGTTTTTGAGATTGAACTGAAGGAGTTATATAATAATTTTTAGTTTAGTTTTGGAAAAGCAGAGGATATAATGTCTTCACAAATAGATGATAAGGAGTTTTTTATCTCCTTAGTAGAAATTGTTCAGATTTTAAAATTCCATCATGAATGAGTGTTCCATTTTGATCTTTGATCAATTGGAAATAAGGATGAAAAAATTAAAAGATATCATGTATTTAATTTTTGGTACAACCAATATTTGGAAAATGTTTGTAAATGATCTTGAGGCTGACCAGAGAGTGCGTGTAAATTTTATTTAGAAAGTAATCATTCCAAGGACTTCTGAGTGGGAAATGATTTTGTACTAAGACAAGTATATCATTTTTCTATTTATCAGTGATATAAAATTGAACTTTCCCAGATTTATGTTGAAATATCTAAATAACTACTATCATTCAAAGGATAGAAGGTATTTGTATCCCTATAGTCAGATAATTTATCTTCTTCTCTATAGAAAGAATAAAATTCACCATATTGATTCTTGAACTATATGTTTTCAAAGTAAAATTATGAATGTTGGTACCTTAAGAAAATTAGGTTTCTTTTGGGGTATATTTAAAGGAAAACTTCTTCCAGAAAGTGAAAATAATAAAAAAGAATCAGAACCATTTTCTCATGAGGAGTAAGGTAATCTCAAGTATGTAGGGTCAGTTTTTTTGAGAAATGAAGAAGTTTTAGAATCCCATATAGAAGGTTTTAGTCCAATTTCTAAATGAAAACTCTCTAATGACTCAACGGATCAGGAAAATGAAGATTTAAAAGAATAATACCATGAGAAACTTGTCAAGAGGCCAAGAATCAGAGTACTACATCAGCATGCAGATCCAAAGGTAAAAACACCTATACTTGGAGATCCAACTCCATAAATTTATTTTGGAGAAATAAATCATTATGAGGAAAAATAGGGTGAAATTCAAGTTCATGAACAACACGTTTCCCATCAATCATATCAATAAAGAGAAAATTATTAAGAAGGAGAGAAAGTCTAGAAATCCGTAACTAAAACAACTGAAATTGTTGAGCATGAGGTTGTTTCTACTTTTGATCAATCCATGGAAAGAAAAAAAAATCTTTTTTTGGATAAAGGAAAGAAGTCCTTTATGAAATTTCTTTTTCAAGTGAAGAGACTTTAGTTAAGTATTTAGATGTTTTGGAATAATATCTATAGTACTGAAACCTAGATGAAGGATCATTTGATTCTCTATTGAATAAGATATAATATCTTTCAATAAATATTAATAAGGTATAAAAGGTGAACTCCAGTCTCTGATAATAATAAGAATTTTTAATAAAATCTTTTGATTATTTGAGAAACTCTTCTATTCCAAGATTGGAATTAGAGGTTTTTCAGACTCAAATTCAAGAATTTATAAAAAATTATGCTTTAAAAAGAGATTTTAATTCTTTCAAGAGGGAAATGCTAGATCAATTTGGGAAAATAAAATAGAAATATATTTCCAAAAATATATTTTTCAGATTTAAAATGGTATTTGGGTAGTCAGTTTGAATCAATAAAAGTAAGTGTCTATCGTTCAAGAGATTCGACTTCTACACCACCAACATCACCATAACTTATCAGAAGATTTCAACAAAATCACTTCAGTGACAGAATATATGAATGAAATAATTTAATCTATTAAATGTAACAGTGATACTCTACATGTACTATTGGATAATCAAAAAGATATTTTTTATAAACTCACTTCAAGTGAACCTGGCATCATATTACTGCCTAATCAATTTAGTGAGAAGTTTTATCAGTTTCTGTAGATGTAGGAAAATATTAATTTCTTTCTCAAATTAAATCTAATTGAAAACATTAAAGTGATTCATGATTTAATCATTTTTATAATACAGATGGTTGAAAATATTTTAGAATGGTTACAAGATCATATAACAGATTTGAATGAAGTTTTTTAGGTTGGTCAAGTTTCACGAGAACAAGAAACCTCTCTAGATCAAAATAATTCACCTTTTACCTCTCCCCTTGTTTAAATATTTTCCTCAATAAAAATCCACTTTTGTATTTATAAAATCTTTATAATAAAAATTATAATCATTTCTGATATTCTATATATCATTTCTATATTTTATTTTATGTTTAGCTCAACTGCTAGAACCCATGTATTAATTTCCTAACCACTACACTATAACATTCATTAATTTTTCTGTGTAAAATTGAATGTTTTATAATCCATTCTCATATACTTTATTTTTAATATCACAAAAGGGGGTGAAAATTGGGTAAACAAAAACATTCTCAATTTAAGAGTATCAATTTTTCTTTCATCTGAGTAATACTATGAAATCGAAAGAATATAGGGAAAAATTAATTTTCTAAATTTCAAGTATTTTCTTTAAAAATATTATTTATTTAGTGTTTAAAAAATCATATATTTTAGGTAAATTATTTTATGGGTTTTGTGATCATAAAAAAGGGGATATTGTTGGGAATTTATTGCCTCAACAACACTCTATAAATCTTATTGATTTTGATGCTCACAAATACCCCTGTCTGTTTTTATTAATGATATTACTTTAAGTGAATTTCAGGAAATTAATATTATTATCACTATTTATTCTAGAAATAAATTCAAGTTATTAATCCAAAAGGAATAAAGATTTCAGAATGCACTTTCGTGTTTTTTGGAAACAATGTTCATACCCTACGTTGGTAAGCGCAGCGTAAGGATTAAACCCTACATTCAAAACAATGTGTAAAGAATGAAACCTACATTTCAAAGAAAGATGTATGGATCATCAAACCTATATTATTGGAAAGTATGGTTAAGGAACCCTACCTAAGTAAGGAACCCAAAATTTGATAATGAAAACATATGGTTCATCAACCCTACATTTGATACTTTTTTGTTTTATAGAGGAAACCTATGTTTCACTATTCAATGATGGAAATTTAAATCCATGATTTTATCCAATTTTTTTACAATGGTATTGCTAGAAATAAAGATCGATTGAAATATTTTCTTTGACCGACTCAAACACTCATTATGATCGATTCAAAGAACCATATTCAATGAAGTAAATTAATCATACTCTTAAAGAAAGTCATGAATCTCCTAAATGATTTGAATTTTAAAATCCGTGGTCTATCAGAAGATTTTCTTGGATCTTCTCAACCAAAAGAAAGTTATATATATGAATAGAGAGTTTTCAAAATAAGTGTGTGATACAAGATACAAATAAAACTTCATACTTGTGTATATATTTGATATACAAATCTACTACAAAGAACGAAGGACTCTATTATTTACAAAAGATTCTACGCTTTGAATATTTACATTTTAAACCTCATACTGCTACTGCTATTTATTTATAACTATTTATATTGAAGATAATTTGAAACTAGGATCTCTTCAGTGTTATTCTTTCTTGAAGACATTATTTTCTGAAGAAGACGATCCATATTATGTCAGTTACTGCTATAACTGTGAAGTTCCACCCGAACCATCAACAAATCAAACTCTTTTAAATTTTTGGAGTTTCAAATGCTCATAATTAGTTGTGGATTGAGTATCATATTCTTACACTAGGCTATGGATAATCAATTATCTATAAAAGAACCAGAAGGCTCTATTTAGCCTTGTTGTAAAGGTGTTAACTATATGTGTTCAATTATGGTTTTGAAAGTCTTGTGATAAGAGGAACTTTCTAGTGAAATTAACCAATATCACTAAGAGAGTGTTGGTGGAGTGGATTAGGGGATCTTTTTTCCCCGAAGCACAATAAAAATTGATGTGTTCATTTTTCTGTTTATCTGCAACTCATATTTATTACAGAAAAGAATGATGCATATATGTATAAATTTAAAAGAGATTTAAAAGCCAGAATCTGTTGAGATTATTGAAAAGACACAATTCACCACCCACTTTTTTATTTTTTTATTATTCCAACCTAAAAAATATATATTAACCTAATCTTATGTAAGATATGATAGAAAATTCTCAAGCCATCCAACAACATAAAAATATTCTCAGAGCTGGAAGAAAAGTCAAACTAAAAACCATCAAAGGGAGTTAGATTTTGAGGTTGGAGACAAATTTTTTCCTTTAAATATCACCATGTAAGAGAGTCATGTGGTTTGGAAAGAAAGGAAATATTTTCCCTAGATACATTGGACCCTTTTATACCCTTGATCATATAGGATTCATGGATTAGTGATTACTACTTCCACAAAACATGGCTCAAATTTATGTGGTATTCCATGTATCTCTTATCAGGAAACACATACCTAATCCATCTCATGTACTGAATCCAAAGGTGGTAAAACTGAAGCATGAAACCACTTATGAGAAAAATTCAGCTAAGAAATTAGACCATAGAATAAATTATATATACAATAATACAATTCACTATGTTAAAGTGGTATAGTGGAATAATAAATATTAAGAGGTGATGTGGGAATTAGAGGAAATGATGAAACAAAATCACCCTTATATATTTTTAACTGAGAATATGAGTTAAAATTCTGGGGATGAAATTTTTAAATGGGAAATAATGTTATGAATCAAAATTTATTAGTAACATTTTTTTCTTGCATAATTATGTGTTATATTATATTTTATAGTAATATACACACACAACCAACAATTTATTTCATTAAAAGAGATTGTTACATTATTCCGTAATTAAACCCATGAAAATACCACATATTACAATGGGGAAAAAATATAAAATAGAGTAAGTGGAATGGAAAAAAGTGGATCCTTGTAATCTTCTCGAATAATCACCCCATGAAAAACACTATGGAAAATAAATATAATATTAGTAAACCAATCGAAATCTTTGAAATGGAAAATATGGAACCTTGGGAGAAAATATAATGAATATTGGATAAAATAATGAAGAGGTATTTATAGGAGCTAATATGAACATTGGAATAGTAATGTTGAAGGAGCCTGGAACACCCTGAGAGGGGAGGGGTGAATTAGGGGGTAAAATTTTTATTCTAAAGTGATGGATCTTATTCCTGTGTTGGAAAGAACCTATTAAACCCGTCTGTTTGAAATTTGTAGTAATTTAAACATTCATATTCATAGAGATGATACAATAATTTTACATTTTTCACTACTAAGGTCTAGTCTAAAGAGCATAAAACGACAGTGTTTAGATCATACCAAAGTCCACTAATCTTCACTGTTTTTGGAGTTCAAGAGTTCAGAAACAATAAATCTATTCCAAACACACTACCTTAACAAAATTTTAGGGATAACACACCACATCCCTTAGAGAATTTCTGTTGACTCACCTATCTCATAGCCTTGGGTAATATCTAACTTAGTTTACCAACTTGAAGGTATCTTCAATAGATTGGAATTGAAGTCTTTTTTATTGTTCTATCATGAGACTCTAATTGCATTGAAATCCTAAAATGATGCACTTGAAATCACTGATAAAACAAATCAAATGTTCAAAAGCTTCCTAGAAGCACAAACTTTCACATCATGCAATACATTCTCTTATGTGCAAGATTTTTGATTTTCTCACAAGATGAATTTTGCGTAACCCTTATTTTTCATGAAACCCTTATTTTTTTTTCAGAGCTATAACACAAGTTCCACTTAGTCTTTAAAGACTAAAAGAACACTTTTCTCCCAAGATTTTCTTTCTTTAATCTTCCGCACACAACTCTGTCACAAGAAAGGGGAATCTGATCTTCATTGAAAAAGTTCTAAGTATTGAGAAGGGGTATCGACCTATTATAGGCCTTGACATCCATACAAGAATGATTCCCAATGATCATGTAAAACCATTTTTGACATCACATTGGTCACGTAAGTCTCTTTCATGAAACTTCATTTTTCATGCACATTTAAATATTGCGTGTGCTTTTTGACTTCAATATATTTTGATGTGATGATCCAAAAACATGCCTTGCTCCTAACTTTCTAATCCAACTTCAAACTTGTGCCTTTTTTTCCAAAAATAATTTTCTCCATTCTCCCATTTTTTGACCAAAAAATTTGGAAATCAGTGGGAAATAATGCCACCTTAAATACTATTGTTTACTTGGACTACAATACCTATTTCTTTACAAACTCCCTGATCATCCATGAGAGGATTGAAAAAAAAAACACAAACCATACTCCATTTCAAAAAAGAAAAACCTTGGTTCCAATAATCTCCATCTTTGGGTTTGTTGGAAATATGTAGATTGGTTCAGTATAGCCCATGAAACTATCAAAACCTGATACAAAAGAAACAAATCATCCACTAGTCTATGTGAGCAATGTTCATGGTAGAGAACAAGATGGGAAGCATGAATTGAATTATCATGTTTTGGAATATTTAAAGATTTTCAAGTTAATATTTTACTGTTTCCTCACAACAACAAATTCTCATCATGTCATAGATAAGCTCTGACTGTTTCTTCATAACAATAAATAATCATCATATAATAGAAGAATTACATGGTTTTTCAAAAACTTGGAACTACTGCACATTGAATTTCATCCATATTTCACCCCTTTGTTTCTCAATTCTCCTAAAAATTCTCAAAGAATTGATCCATTCTCCCCCATTGGAAATAAACCCAAAGTACCTTATATTGAACATTTAGATCTAAAATCACACCCCCCCTGGATCATATCTCCCCCAATAACCTACATCATTTCCACAAACATATTAAACCAATTAATTCAACTAGGGATAAAGGAACATTCGTTACCTCATCATGCACTAAGAGGTGGTTGAACACCGAGGCTCAAATGATACTTCACAAACACATGTGATGAAAATGGATTAATCAGTATGTCTACCACTTTACCATAATTTTCAACATGATCCATTTTAATCATTCCTTGTTCAACATTTTCTTTGATAAAGTAATATCTTATTTCAATGTGTTTCATACAAGAATTCTGAATAGGATTTTTTTAAGATCAATTATGCCCTTATTATCACTGTAAATCACCATCAGCTATTTCACCTCATCACCAATATCAGTTAGTTGTTTCTTCATCCACAATAGTTTAGTGCAAGCCTTTATAACAGAGATATAACCAGATTCAGTAGTACCGGGGGAAGTGATTTACTGCTTATTACTCAACCATACCACACATTTCTTCCTAATAATTAATTCTCCACCACTTATGGAATTTCAATATACCACTTCTCCAACCCATTCAGTATTAGAAAATGATGATAGTTCATTATCTCTTCCAATAGAAAGGTATAACCCATAATTTTGAGTACCTTTTATGTACCTCATGATTCATTTAATTGGTACCATATATTCTCCCTTTGAATTATTTTGAAAGAAGGCCTCTAGGAATGTTTTAAACAAAATATCTAGCTATGTTGTAGTCAAGTATAATAGGCTTTCGATGATTCTTCTATACATGGTGGGATCCATAGAAGTTCTATCCTCATTCTCTCCAAGTCTTGTTCCAATTTCAATCAGTGTCAATATTGGTTTGGAGTCATGCATATTAAATTTATTTAGAAAATAACTTCCATAATTTTCCTATGAAATAAAAGTGTAGTCTTTCATCTAAATCAATTGTATCCCCAAGAAGTATATGAGTTCACCAAGCTTATAAATTTTGAATTATGATTTCATGTGATTGGAAAATTCATCAATTTATCCATGCTCGCTTACAGAAAATATAATATCATCTATGTACACTAGTACCATGAACTGATATTTTTGAGACTTTTTATCGTAGTGATTATGATCCACTCCTCCTCTTTTAAATTTTAGCTTCTTTAGATAAGAATCTAGCATAGAGTACCATTCTTGTAGTGCCTGCTTCAGACCATAGAGAGCCTTATTTGATATGGAAACCTTAATTTCATCATTTCCAAGTAGAAAACCCATTAGTTGTTCTATGTAGACTTATTCTTCAACAACACCATTTAAGAAAGATATTTTTACATCCATATAATACACTTTGTATCCTCTTTGAATTGCCATGGAAAGTAAAATTCTGATTAACTTCAGTCTAGCCACTAGAGAAAATGTTTTTTCAACATCAACTCCTTTAATATGAAAATTAGCCTTTACAAAACAATACATCCTTATTTTTTACCACATATCCATTCTCATTGAATTTATTTTTAAAAATACATTTTGTACCAATATCATTGTGATTTTCATGTCTCTTAACTAGTTCCCATGTTTGGTTCTTGTCAATTTAATCCAACTCTTCATTCATGGATTTGACCCCTAATTCATCCTATGTAGTTTATTAAAATAAGGACCATTCCACAATCAATGGGAAGAAATTTTTTGAATTATTCATAATTCTCCCTATTTGTGTAGGTGACTTCCAATCCCCAATGATATTGGATTGATCAATTTCTACTCTTTAATTTCCCCTGTGAGTTTCAGAAGAATTTTCTTCATCCACAATTTCTTCTTCTGATTATTCATCTAAATCAACATCATTTTGTGATCTATGAAGGTTTTTCACACCATCCCCTACCTATTCATTTGAATCTATTCCATTTCCACTATTTTTTATATCTTTAATCATATCAGAATAAGATCCAATCAATGTATTTTTGGTTTTATCTTCAATGATCTTAATATCAGTCCTTTCCACAATTCTTATGAGT
The DNA here is from genome assembly GCA_963277665.1 of Viscum album. Taxonomy (NCBI): domain Eukaryota; kingdom Viridiplantae; phylum Streptophyta; class Magnoliopsida; order Santalales; family Viscaceae; genus Viscum; species Viscum album. The sequence continues at coordinate 2,132,424,311 of OY728119.1, forward strand.
TGATTATTAATACATTTATAGGTATTTTTATTCATTGAGTATATGAGGAATATTCCATCGTCATCCACATCACCATACTTTCCCTGATTTTATTCTTTGTTTCTGATAAAAAAATTACTTTAGAAAACATAAGAATACTACAAAGAGAGATTCATTACATACTAAAACTCATATGGTGTCTTGGTTTCACCCATATAAATCCGTGTTTGTTTTTGAGTATACACCATAACTGTAATATCCTCTTTCTAATAATGTCAAGGGTTACGACTCTCAATCATCATAGTTCTAGCCATATTGTTCATATGTTGATTCCTATGCTCAACAAATCCATTTTTATGGGGTTCTCACAATAACCACTTCTTATTGTATTCTGTGGTTCTCTATATAATTTACAAACTCAATGGATGTGTATTCCCTTCCACTGTTAGACCACATCACTTTGATTGAATGTCCTGTATCATTCTTGGAGATTCGGTGATAAGTTTTCATAGAATCAAGCTCTTGTAGTTTCCTATGTATAACAACAACATAAGAAATTATACTATAATAATAAATAAAAAGGATGAAGTAACTTTATCTATATGTTCTGGAAACATTTATAAGACTACATACATATGTATGATTAATATCAAGAATATTTGATTCCCTTTTCTTCTTTGGCTGATATTAACTACAGACCAACTTCCCTTATAAGCATGAATCACAAGTCTTTCCCCATTCATATTTCAGATTGGGGATATCAATGACTATATTCATATTATATAGTTTTTCCATGTTTTTTTGATTATTGAGCCTCAACATCCGGTGCCAAAAGTTGTTTTCTTCTTCAATATTTGAGTATAAAATATTATCTCTACTATCAACCTAGTATAAGTTTCTATCTATCATGCAACCTTTCATGAGTGAATTTCCTATCTTTACTTTTATAGTACACCCATTTTTATTGAATTTAACTATAATTATTGAGTCATAGAGATGAATCACACTAAGGATATTGTGATGTAAACCATCCACATAAAGAATTTCAGTTTTTTTCATCTCAATGTTAGCTAGTTCAATACTTCCACTGCCTTTGATATTCAAAGCTCTATAATTACAAAACCTTTATGATCAATCAACTATTTTCTTAACATTATTTAATAAGTCTATATTTACTATGATATGGGATGGTAATCCACTATCAAGAATCCACATACTTTTTCTCTTTGTAACTTTGAGTGCTACTTCTGTAAGGTTGGATTTTTCAATTTTCTTCTTTTTCTTCTAAGAAATATTAGATTTACTGAAGGATAGTGATGGACTTTCAAGTCTCCCTTACATGTGAATAGATTAATCATAATCATAATCTTCTTCCAGAGGAGAAAATATATTTTTAAGAAAAAAGCCTCCTGGATGATGAGTATTGGATTTTCTCTGAGTTCAATATCATTTTTTCATGAATTTCCTCTTCCTACAATAAACATATTTATCGTCAAAGTTAGAAAAATGAAGAAAATATCCATATAAATTATTTATTCAATAATTACATGGATACAAATTTGTTCTCCTTTGTTTAATTACAAGATCTTTCCCATTCAAATAGATCATTGACTCTTCACAATATGACATGGTATGGCCCATATATCCACATAATTAACATTTCATAGGAGGGAATGCCTTCTAACTTCTGTTCCTCCCCATGTCTCCTTCCTTAGGAAAATATTTTGAATACCTATCATTTCTAGAAACTTGGGGATTGGATTCATTTATCCTTTTAGTTTGATTTTAAGATTTAATTATTAAGAATTCATGTGACTTTATGATAAGTCTAACTTCTAGCATCCCTTTATTTTGGTTTATCTTATTTCCATCCATCGATGTTTTAGTATCATAACCAATTATTCTTTTTCCCATGCATGAAAATCTTTGAGAATCCAAATCCTTCTTTACTCCTTTGGAACCACGCCTAGCTCTTTCTATTAGCTCATCATATGAAAATCTCCCAAAATGATTTTTTTCTTTGTTTCTTTTGAATTTGATTCACTGTTAAGATTACTTATATGAGTAACAACTTATTATTAAAGACCTTAGACAATATTGATTTTCTCATCTAGTCTGTATGTAACGTGATTAATGAACTTTACTAGTTTTTTTAATTCTAAGCTTCATTTCCACTACATCTTCGTTGATTTCAAAGGTTGTTGATTATTCTTTCACTTCTTCTTATATTCATTCAATTTCAGCTTGAAGATGATCAATATATTCTAATGATTCATTCACAAATGCTCTAATTTTTTTATCCATTACTATGATTATCAAGAACACTAAGAGAATCCTTATGTTTCAAATCATCTAATTATCTCTAGATTTTTATTTTTGATGATTCTGAATTTTTAACTATATCCATAATAGATGTGTGGATTATATATTTATACTTTGGTTCTTCTTCTTTAGATAATTCATCCTCATCAGCTTCTTCCTCACAAAAAAAATCTTCCTTTGTACTTTATTTCTAGATTTGAAATCTCCCTTTGGACAAAACTGTAGGATCGAAATGATACTTATTATAGTATCAGAAAATTGATGTAGTTGCTCAATATACAAGAGGGGGGGGGGGGGGGGTGAATTGTATACTTTAAAAAATTCCTTTGGAACTTTTAAAGATGGTAATGTTTAACAAAGTTAATCGAGGTAAATTCACAAAACCACTTAGTTCTACAAGCTTGCTTGATTCTGGAAATGTGGTTCTGGAAATGAAACTTAAGAAAAGCTTACAAAGATAAGATTCTACCTTAAAGCATATAGAATCTAACTAATTATAGTACAAGTATAAGAAAGTATAAGATAGTTATACTTTCCTCAAAAACCAAAATGCAGTGGAAAACTTGAAACAGTACATGTAACTAGTAAATTTTTTAACCCAAAGAGAAGGGTATCCAACAACCTTGGATAAAGGTCCATTGATTTATACTTTCAAGAAAGTATGTCTTACACACACCAGGGTAAGACCTCGATATGAATATCGACGTCTGTCTTGATATCCCCGCAAGCCCTCAAACTTCAAGGTAGTCAGCACCTCTGTCTTCCTAAACCCAGAAGCCCTCGAATGTACTCAGCAACATTCAGAGTCACACAAATCAATTCTGAACAAGATTTTTTGTACACACAAAACAATAAAGTCTCTCTATCTAGAAATCAATTCAGCAACATGTAATCTCTAGATTGATCAACCGTTCATCAAAGTTGTGAGCTCTTTCAAATGAGATTCTATTTACAGGCATATCTTCATTGGTCGGATCCCTCCTCCAACGATCATATTTTTCCTTGAATTTCGTAGGGACCTATACACGTGTCACTCAAACAACGGTTGGTTAAAAACAGAAATCACAAAAACTTTTTATAACTATAACAAAAGTAAGAAAAAATATGGTTCCTAAACCGAATCCATTTTTATGAATGTAAGGAAAAATAAAAGTTCAGAGTCTAACCAAAAAACCATTCAGTGTCTATAATACATGAATATTCAGATTCTATCTTTAAAATAATTCAGAACCTTAATTATATAGAATTCTGGAGTCTGAAATCAGAAATTTCGGGGTCTGAATTCATAGTATTCGGAGTCTGAATTCAGGGAATTCAGAGTCTAAACTTAGAAAGTTCAGAGTTTGAATTCAGAGAATTCGAAACCTAAATTCGGATCCTGAAAATAGAATGCTCTATATCTATGTATTTATAAGATTCTGAGGTTTTAGTTATGAAACCGAATGTTATACTTAAAAGTAAAATGAGTTAGATTATAATATGAACAATGAAAACATGGTAAGGATAAATTTCCTCGGGGAAGGAAAATGTCCCATATGAAAGAAAATCTAGGTAAGGATAAAATTTTCTTGAGGAAGGAAAATTTCCTTAAGGAAAGAAAATTTCATTTTCAAGATAAAACATAGGGGAATTTTTTTCCTTAAGATAGAGTGTTTTTGATTTTCAAAATAAGAAGGAATGGAAAAGACATAAGGAAACCTTATTGACTCAACAATCTCCCCCTTTTTTGAAAGCACAAACATCCTTACGAAAAAGAATATAAGGACTTAGAAAATATTTTTCTGGACTTTGAAAATAAAACATATCTCCCTTAACACATGGGAAATAATGAATATGGTTAACTCCCCCTTAGGCTTTGGAGACACTAAGGATCGTATTCTTGATTTTCGGATTGAGACTTAGAATTTTATTGCATACAAAAATCTTCTTGGATAAGAACCCCCCTTAGATGAACTCCCCCTTACTTACGGAAATTTATTCTTTTACTTTGTATTCTTTTTTATCTTTCCTTTCTCACCCTTTTTGATTTTCAAAAATTAATACAGGGAATGAAAAAGGAAATGTGGTACTTGAAATATTAGTACTAAACAACCAAAAGACGAGCAACCAAAAATTTCATTAAGATTGGAAAAATTTATACAATGAAGCAATACAACAAAAAATTGGAATTGAATAATAATATCCTTAATTATCCTTTGGAATCAATTTCTTTACTATGGTTTTGAGCTTCTTGAGCTCCTTGTGATCTTCCTCTGCTCGTTTGAGAAGCTGATCCTGGTCTTCTATTTTCTTCTCTAGGTCTTTGATTTTTTCTTCCCAAGCTTTAAGTGATTCTGCTTTCCCCTTTAGAACTTCTTCTTTCTTAGTAAATTTTTCCTCAAGTTCTATTCTAAGATCTATTTCCCTCTTCCAACTCTAAGAAACTGAATACAACTTCCCATTTAAATCTTTCACTTCTTGCATTCGAGAATTATATTCCAGAGTTATCTTTTCCTGAAAACTATTTGTGAGATCCTTGATCTTCACATCTTTGGTGTCAAATGCATCCTTGACACATTCTTGGAACTCATCAATAATTCTCATGTCTTCTATAGTTTTCCTTGACCAGCTGGTCATCTTCTTGCTAGATCTTTTGTGGGATTTTTAGTTTATGAAAAAGGTTTTGAAATCAGTCTCAAGTTTAAGTCACTTATCCATCCCCATGGATACTAAATCTGATTTCTGATTTAATGTGTGTTGAATCATATGGAATTTCGAGTCTATAATGGGAAATATTGGTATAGTCCCAACAAGCTTATTCAAATACGGGACTACAAAGTCAAGTCCAAGAGAGGATGATTCCGAATTAGAGATTTTTCTTGGTGAGGTTTCTTTATCTAACTCATTAGTTTTCCTCTTTGAAGAACCACCATAATCTCTCTTATTTACCACAATCTCGGAAGGTGTATCAAATACTGCCTGTTTTCCCTTATCAACCTTCAGAATGAGTTCCTCTTGATCAGAATATTCATGTTCACTATCAGATAGCTGAATGATTTTGTCTTCATAAAATTCTTCTTTTTTAGCTTCTACCTCAGCATCCTCAGGGTGAATGATATCTTTATTGATGCTTTCTTCTTCATATGGTTTGTCTACTTCATCTTTAGCCTTATATTCATCCTTCCAAGGAGTAATAAGTTTTGAAAATTCAGCTTGAGAGGTTCAGAATGATAATTTCTCAGATGGGCTTTCCTTCTCATGAAAATCCTCTACTTGTTTTATCAAGTCTTCAGTATCACCACTACCTTCTTCTTCCACTACTTTTTCTTAAACTTTTTCCGGAGTTATAAACTTCTTTCCTAGAGTCTCTGGTAAAGGTTCTACTAAGAAGGATTCTAGTACCATAATATTCTCAGAAGCTTTCTCAGTAGCCTTCAGAAGGGATTGAACTATTTCAGCCTAAGATAACTTCTTCTTCTACTTCTCTTTCTCTTGCTTGTCAAGTTCTTCAGCTACCTTCTCCCTCAAGGATTTTTCTTTAGTAGGATCCAATCCAAAATTAGGCTCTCATTCTTTCTGTTTTTTCTTGTCTTCTCTCCATTTATCTACAACCTCATGATGATAGGATTTTTGTTTCTTTGACTTCGGTGGTGCAGATTGGGTTTCCTTAGCCACTGGGGTTTTTGCCTTTTCTTCCACTTTCTTCAATTTCCTCTTCCTTCCACCCTTTTTAGAAGTCTCAGTCACTTCTTATTTCTTTGACAAGGCTTCTTCCTCCTCCATAGGCAAATCATAAAATTATTCAGATTCTTTAGAAAATCCAACTTTCATCCTTCTCAGAGTATCATCACTCAACAACATGACTTTGCAATTTTTTGACTTAGATTTGAAAGGGATTTTGAAGGATTATAGACACTGAACAATCATATTTTAAATAATGTATGGATACATTATAATCTAAGCCTTCAAATTCCCATTATTTATGTTCTCTATAATAACCAAAATATTCTTAACCAAGTTTATCTCCCTTAGGCTTACCATGAAATTTAGAATGTACATATCAATTTTCTTCAAAGTATCCTTGTATCCTTTTCTCGGTATGATGAATCCTTGAACCCACAATTCAAGAATATGATAATTTTTAGTCAGGTGAAGAATCTTCAGAGTATTTACCTCAGAGAGAACAAGGCAAGACATGGACTTTATCTTATTAAAACTTCCTTGAACATCAGGTAGCTTATGAGAACACAACTCATATTCCCCTTCATAAGGAATACCAACCAAGCTTGTAGCCTTGGTGTAAGAAAGTGAGTATGTATTTACATAGCACTTGAAAGAAAACTTACTCATTCCTTCTTCCTGGAAGAAAATCACCGACTCATAGAATTCTATTAACAAATACAGATATACCAAATCCCGAGCTTTTGTTTTTGAAAGGAAAACACTTTTCCACCCATTCAACTTTATATTCTTATAGATAATAGAATCATACTTTTTGAAAAACTTCGAATCAACTAACCTTTCTCTGTATATCTTCCATTCATAGATTGGTTTGATAGTTCACATATCTTTTTGAGATGAGACTTAGGCAGACATTCAGATGTAAGAAAGATCTGAAAAGTTCGAAACGAGATTATGTAGGAGGGCAGAGATTCAGCACGCATGAGCTTGAGTTTAGATGTGGTAAAACCATCAGGGGTCCTTTATATAGGCATTTTAGGTGATAGTTCACTTTCCATACTCAATCCAATAGTTGAAAAACCTTCTGATCAGATCTGATGGCTGAGATGATAGCCAGATTTTGTTTTGATAGAATCCGATCTTTTGAGGATTTTATAAGAAAATCATTCAGATTTAAGAGAAAAAAATGAATACAAAAATTTAAAAAATAGATAAAAATACCAACCAGTAAAAGATGATTACACAAATTTAAGAAAGGAAACATTCCTTTCCGATTTCTAGAAATATTATTTGTATTGATGAAAAATCTTCTTGAAGAACTTTAGATTCCAAAAATTTTGATTACAAAAAAATTTGACTACAAAAAATTTTAAAACTATGAAAAATTTAGAAAACCTTCATTACAAAAATTTATAAAATCTATGAAAATCTATAAAATCTTCATTACAAAAATTTATTAAATCTTCACTATAAAAATTTATAAGTACGAAAATTTTCATTAAGAAAAATTTTAAGTAAGAAAATTTTCATTACGAAAAATTTTAAGAACAAAAATTTTCCTTATGAAAATTTTCATTACTAAAATTTTTAAACAAAATTTGACTAAGAAATTTTTTTTAGAAAATGAAAATTTTAGAAATCTAACAAACAAATGTTCTCCCCCTATGAAAAGGAGTTCCTTAATGTAAGGAGATTGGTTTCAATAGGAAGTAAACATGGAAGATTACCTCACAGTTATCATTCCAAACTTCTGTTTAATGTATTCAAATATATCGGATGGTAAAGATTTTGTGAAAATATCAGTAAGTTGATCTTGTGTTCCGATAAATTAAAGAATGATATCTCCTTTTTGTGTGCAATCCCTAAGAAAATGATGCCTTATATCTATGTGTTTTTCATGAGAGTGATGTGCATTGTTTTTACTTAAGGCCATGGAACTAGTATTATCACACATAATTTGTGTTTTGGTAAAACTCATACCATAGTCTGTGAGTGTTTTTCATCCGCAACACTTGAGCATAACAAATTAAGCTGCTACATATTCATCTTCAGCAGTGGAAAGTGCTACTGAGTGTTGTTTTTTTCATGACCAAGAAAATAATGAATCTTCTAAGAAATGACATGTTCCAGATGTACTTTTCCTATCCATTCTACATCCACCAAAGTTATCATCCAAAAAACTTTTTAAAACAAAATCATTTCTAGAAGTATAAAAGATTACTAGATCTATGGTTTCCTTTAAGTTGTGAAAAATCCTTTTCACTACCTTTAAATGAGATTCATTAGGATTGGATTGATATATTTCACATAAGAATACTTAAAACATTAAGTATGGATGACTAGCTATCAAGTAAAGTAGACTTCCTATCATACCTCTATAAGATGTTTAATCTACTGGTTTCCCAGCTTCATCAAGATCAAGTGAATTTTAAGTACCCATGGGTGTACTTATACTCTTAGTGTTTTCATATCCATACTTTTTAAGAAGATATTTAATATACTTATGTTGGGATATATAGATTCCTTCTGATTTTTCAGAAATTTGAAAACCAAGGAAAAATGTTAACTCAAACATCAAACTCATTTCAAACTCAGATTTCATTAGATCCACAAAAGAAATCAGTCAAATATTGTTGAGTTTAACCAAATAAAATATCATCAACATAAATTTGAACAATCAAAACATTTTTCTTATCTTTCTTTATAAAAAGTTTTGGATCAGCATTTCCCTTAACATAATTATTTTGAAGAAAAAATCCTATAAGTCTATCATACCAAGCTCGAGGAGCATGTTTAAGTCCATAAAAAGCTTTAGTAAGTTTGTAAACATGTTCAGGATGTTTTGAATCTTCAAAACTAGGAGGTTGTTCAACAGAAACCTCCTATTGTACAAAATCGTGAAGGAAAGAACATTTAACATCCATTCGAAAAAGTTTAAAATTAAATAATGTTGCAAAGGAAAGTAGAATACGAATAAATGTAATTCTAGGTACTGGAGAATAGGTTTCTTCATAGTCTATTCCTTCTTATTGATTATTTCCTTTTGCAACCAATCTAGATTTTTTTATTACTATGATTCCATTTTAATCACATTTATTTCTGAAGACCCATTTTACTCCAATAACATAAATTTCTTTAGGTCTTTCAACCAAGGTTCAGACATTATTACTTTTGAATTTATTTAGCTCATCTTACATAGATTTTATCCAATCATCATCACCTAAAGCTTCATCAGTGATTTTTGAATATAATTGGGAAAGGAATTCTAGATGTTCTACTTCATTTCTTAAGGAACTTTTAGTACTTACAGGTTGATTTACATCACCAATGATACTATCACTAGGATGATTCTTTAGAAACAACTGATTTGGGTTTTGTAAAACCTGTTAATCAACATAGGGTAGGAAGTCTTCTGGGGTAAATGCTTCAGAAATATTTTATTGAACATTTTTCTTATCAGAAGAATCTTGTAACAAAGTTTGATAATAATTTTTTAAAAACACATCCGAAGATATAGGTTGAGGTTGTTTAAAAACAAAAGGATCAGTCTCATAAAATTTGAAATGTACTGTTTCTTCAATAGTATAAGTGTTTTTATTGAAAACTCTATAATCCTTATAGGTTGTGGAGTAGCATAAGAAAATTACTTCATCATATTTTGGTGCTAATTTGTGTAGATTATCTTTAATATTCAGAATGAATACCTTGCAACCAAAAACCTTGAAGTAGGAAAGTCTAGGTTTTCTACCATTCCATAACTCATAAAGCGTTTTATTAAGAAAAGGTTTAATCAAGACACAATTTATAGTATAACAAGCAGTACTTACAAATCCAACCCAAAAATGTTTGGCTACCGAATATTCACTCAACATGGTTCTTGTTATCTCTTAAAGAATTCTATTTCTTATTTCAACAACACCATTTTGTTGAGGTGTTCTAGGTGCTGAGAAGTTATGAGTAATCCATTTTTTACTACAAAAGGTTTCAAAATCAGAATTTTGAAATTCACCTCCATGATCACTATGAATAGTTATCAAAGGAAGGTTTTCTCATTTTTTACTTGGGCCATGAAACTTTTGAAATAAGAAAAAGCTTCAGATTTCTTTTTTAGAAAATAGACCCACATAAATCTAGTGTAATCATCAACTAAGACAAATACATAATATTTGCCTCCAATTCTTGTAGTTTGTGTTGGACCAAAAAGATCCATATGAACTAACTGTAATGCATCATTGGTTGAGACTTCACCAACTGATTTAAAACTAGATTTATGTTTCTTTCCATATTGATAGGGATCACAAACTTTTGAAGAATCCAATATAAGCTCCAGTAGATCCTTAACTAGTCTTTTCTCATAGGGTTTTCATAGGTTCCTAAGATTACAGTGTCTTAAACTTCTATTCCAAAACCAAGAATGATCTTCAATTTCACTAAGGAAAGGTAGGTCTTGGCTTCTAAGGTCTTCTAAGTTTAGTGTGTAAACATTCTCTTGCCTATGGGAAGAAAGAACAAACTCTTCCTTGGAATTGTATACTAAGCAATTTTCATTCCTAAAATTCACAAGGTAACCTTCATCACATAATTTACTTATGCTAATGATGTTGTTCTTAATACCCTTAACAAATAAAACATTTGAAATCAAAGTTTCTCCAAGAAGAACAATGTTAACTATACCAATAATTTCTCCTTTATCATTATCTCCGAAAGTAAATTTTCCTCCTTTCATCTTGGTAATCTTTTCAAAGAAGTTTTTATTACCAGTCATATACTGGGAACATCCACTGTCCATGTACCATGTATTTCTGTTGGTACTTTCTTTAATATCCTAAAAATAAGAGTATTAGACTTTCAGAACCCAAACTTTCTTGGATCCGAAAACTTCAGAAAGAAAAATTTTAGGTATCCACATTTTCTTTGAAAAATATTCTTTATGAAAACCTAAAGAATGAGTTTTGTTTAAGGAACAATTTTTTTCCCAATGAACACCACACTAACACTTAGTGCATAATGGAGCGCTTTGAGGAACACAATAATTCTTACTAAAAATTAGTTTGGAACTTGTATAACCAAAACCATAATTATTCCTTAGAGGTCGAATTTGGGAATACATCTTATCAATGTTTTACTTTCCTAAGGTAAAGTTTCAAAAACACTTCTTCAAGGAAAATATTTTTGAATTTAGTCTAATAACTAAGTTCCTATTCTCAAAAACATCAATTTTCGTACTAGAGTTAAGCTCAAAAACATTTTTCTTAGAAATTACTTTTTCTAGATCCTTCAAAAGTTTATACTTATCAGAATTAACTTCCTCAAGGGTTTTTGAAATACTTTCAAAATTAAGGGTTTTCTTATCAAGATCTTTAGAAAGATCTAATATTTCCTTAGTAAGAATATAAATCCTAGAATTCACCTTATCAATATTTTTCTTGAATTTAGAATTTTCATTCTAAAAAATCTTAGCAAACCTAGAAACTTCTTCATAGGTAGGTAACATATTATCTTCATCATAATAAGATTCTTCATCCGAGGATTCATAGTATTTAGTATAACCATAATTATAATTCAAAGACACATTGGTGATGGATTCAGCATTGTGTACCTTTTCCACTAAATAATGATTTTCAATAGGTAGTCTGACTATTATACCAAGATTTTTCTATCCATAAGATTCGTAATATGAGGATTCATCAAAAGAGTCTCCACCACTGGCACTCCAAGTGTCATTAGCTTTCAAAAACATTCTTAGCTTTATCTTTGTACTACTTCTTTCTATTTCTATCAGAATGCCTTTCCTTTCTATCTTTTATCTTAAGCATAGGAAAATATGGCCTTATATGCCCAGTTATTTTGCATTCATAACTAGTGACTTAAGAGTCTTTCCTATCCTTTATTTATTTCTTCTTGTAATTGTACTAAAAATATTTCTTCCCAACTATCTTGTTCATACTTCGAGCAAGATTAGCTAGTTTATTCTCAGAATGTTCACTTTCACTTGATTCAGATAAAACAGTAACCTTCTTAGACTTAGATCTTGTAACTCTCTTAGGAGTCTAGGATTTCATATGATTAGCAGTGGTTGTAAAAGCAACACTTCCATTCCCATTATTCTTCTTAACATTGTCATCATCTCTCTTTATTCTAGTATCGTGTTGAAGAAGAGTTCCAAAAAGCTCATCAAGAGTAATCTGTGAGACTTTCCTATTCTCATCTATAACTGCTCTCTTGGATTCCCACTCATTAGGCATGATGTCTATAATATTGTCTACAAGTGCCTCATCATCCAAACCTTTTTCACCCATGGATTGTAAGATGTTGACAATAGTCATAAATATCTGTTGTACCTTACATATAGTTTATCTATAAGGAAAGAAAAAACCATGGTACTCAGCTCTAAGCATAGCTCTTCTAGTTTCAATAACTTTGGAAGTACCAAAATGTGTGACTTAAAGATTCTTACAAATACAATTTGCGGCTTCACAAGAAGAAATATGGATATATATATTCCTGGTCATGGAACACAACAAAGTATTTCATACCTTATAGTTTATTTGATATTATGACTTCTCTTGATTAGTAGGAGTCCTGAATTCATTATCAGGAATCTTGTAATCTCCAGTAAGCATAACAAAATTTTTTGCTCCAGTGTAAATAAAAAAAGTATTCATATGATCTCTCTAATATTCATAATCATTCCCATCAAAAATAGGCGGTCTAGTAGGATTAAGATTGTCAATTGAACCAGCATTCATCCCTACCATCTCAAACAAAATATTTCCACACAAACTTTTCAGTAATAAAAGTTTGTAAACATGAATAAAAAATATCCTAAGCAAGGAAAATATAGAACAATGAAAAACTTGACCAAGAAAACTTATATGTGAATATAAGTATTTCAGATACCTCCTCTGATACCAATTTTAGGATCGAAATGATACTGATTGTAGTATCAGAATAATAATTTAGATTCTCAATATACAAGAGGGGGGAGGGTGAATTGTATACATTAAAAAAATTCCTTTGGAACTTTTAAAATTGGTAATGTTTAAAAAAATTAAACATGGTAAATTTAAAAAACCTCTTAGTTCTACAAACTTGCTTGATTCTAGAAATGTGGTTCCAGAAATGAAACTTAAGAAAAGTTTACAAAGGTAAGATTCTACCTTAAAGCGTATAGAATCTCACTAATCAGAGTACAAGTATAAGAAAATATAAGATAGTTATACTTTCCTCAACAACCAAAATGCAGCAGAAAAATTGAAACAATACACGTAACAAGTAGTAAATATTTTAACCCAAAGAGAAGGGTATCCAACAACCTTGAATAAAGGTCCCTTGATTTATACTTTCAAGAAAGTATATCTTACCCACACCAGGGTAAGCCCTCGATATGAATATCAGAGTATGTCTTTCTATCCCTGCAAGCCCTAGATCTTCAAGGTAGTCGGCACCTCTATCTTGCCATCCCCAGAAGCCCTCAAATGTACTCAGCAACATTCAGAGTTGCACAAAGCAATTCTGAACAAGATGTTCAGTACGCAGAAATCAATAAATTATCTCTCTCTAGAAATCACTTCAGCAGCATGTAATCTCTAGATTGATCAACCGTTCATCAAAGTTGTGAGCTCTTTCAAATGAGCTTCTATTTATAGGCACATCTTCAATGGTCGGCTCTCTCCTCCAATGATCATATTTTTCATTGAATTTCAGAGGGACCTATACACGTGTCACTGAAACAACGGTTGGTTAAAACAAGAAATCACAACATTGTTTTATAAATATAATAAGAGTAAGGAAAAATATGGCTCCTTAACCAAATCCATTTTTCAGAATGTAAGGAAAAATAAAAGTTCGGAGTCTAACCAAAAAACCATTCGGTGTCTATAATACATGAATATTCAGATTCTATCTTTAAAATAATTCGGAACCTAAATTATATAGAATTACAGAGTCTTAAATCAGAAAGTTCGGAGTTTGAATTCATAATAATTCAGAATCTGAATTCATAGAATTCGGAGTCTGAACTTAGAATGTTCAGAGTCTGAATTCAGGGAATTCAGAGTCTGAACTCAAAAATTTAGGAGTCTGAATTCAGAGAATTTGTAACCTGAATTCAGATCCTGAAAACAGAATTCTCTATATATAAGTATTTATAAGATTATGAGGTTTTATATATTAAACAAAATTTTATACTTATAAGGAAAATGAGTTAGATTATAATATGAACAATGAAAACATGGTAAGGATAAATTTCCTTGGGGAAGGAAAATTTCCCTTATGAAATCAAAAATGCGAAAGGATAAAATTTTCTTGAGGAAGGAAAATTTCCCTAAGGAAAGAAAATTTCCTTATCAAGATAAAACATAGGGGAAAAGAAATTTTCCTTAAGGTAGAGTGTTTTTAATTTTCAAAACAAGAAGGAATGGAAAAGTCATAAGTAAACCTTATTGACTCAAAAAAAACTTTTCTAAGGATTTTGCAAATTCCCACTTCACTTTCTTCATCATCAAGCTTCCTTAATCATCGAGAGGAAATATTACCAGTGCCACCACAACAAAAATAATCTAAGGGAAGATTTCCTTCAAATATGTATTTTCGTCTCTTGAATTTATTTTCAAGAAGAGAAATAATTTAATCTTCCTCATTATCTTCATCAACCGTATCTCCAGACACCTCAAGTTTTTCCATGGGCTTGAAAGCCATTTCCATTCTTACTCGATTTTTTGAATATTCAGGTTTAAATATCATTTCATATGCCAATAGAATACTCACCAGATCATCCAAATAAGTTTAGGAAGATCCCTTTCCTCAAAGGAAGATAGTTTCAAATTATAGGGAGTTGGAAGCCTTCTCAAAAATTTCTTCACAGTGTAAATGTATTTGATTTCTTAACCAATCCCTCGAATTGATCCCACAACTTTAGTAATTTTATTGAAAAACATATTTTCATTTTTATTATGATGCATATTTAGATCATAAAACCTATGGTATAGGACTTGAAGTTTCACTTACTTCACTTTTTCTTCACCTTCATATATATTCTCTAGTTTTTACCACATATACTTTTCATAAGTAAAACTCATCACCTTTATATAAATTTTATTAGAAAGATCTTTAGTGAGGGAATTATTTGATTTTGTATATGAATTAAGAATTTTCCCTTCTGTATCATAGACAACCCTATTGGTTCAGTGATCATTATTCCATGTGTTGTGGAAAACAAGACTTCCATTCTAAAATATATTAGATGGGACCTCATCTTTTTCTTCCAAATTTATAAGTTGCTTCCATAAAATAGGGGAACTCCCCTCACACTTACTGAGTTCTCCATGACAAAAAAGAATGAAAAATTTAACACCGACAACCTGTAGCCTTTGTTACCACTCGAAGGACCCTAGAACACCCTGATAGGGGAGGGGTGAATCAAGGTGTGATCTTTTTCTTCTAAAGTGACAGATCTTGTTCCCATGTTGTAAGGAACCCGCTAAACCTATCTTTTGGAAATGTGCAGTAATTTTATCAATCATATGTAGAGAGACAACATATCAATTTTACTTGGTTCACCATAATGGGCTAGTCCATGGAGTATACACTGATAGTGTGTCAGTCGTACCAAAGTCCACTAACCATCACTAGTTGTGAAGTACAAGAGTTCGTACATAGTCACTCTGTTCAAGACGCACTAACATTATAAGATTTTATGGATAGAACATTGCTTCCCTCGAAGCACTTCCATCAACTCCCCCTAGCTCACTGACTTGGGTAAAGTCTAAATCAGTTTATTTACTTGAAGGTATATTCAATAGATTGAAATTGAAGTGTTTGTATCTATCAATCATGAGACTCTTATTTCATCGAAGTCCTGCACTGATTCACTGAAAAGCACTGATCAAACAAACCAGATGTTCAAAAGATTGCTAGAAGCACGCATTAGCACTTGCGTGCAACACCTTCTCTGGCGCACAAGATTTGGGATTGTCATGCAAGATGAATTTCATGCAAACCTTATTTGTAGCACATCTATTATCTTTCACACAAATACACCACAAGTTTCACTTGGTCTTTAAAGACTAAAAGAACACATTGAATGCAATATTCTATTTTTTCAATCTTCTACACGCAAATATTTCACGCGACAAAGGAACCTGATCTTTGTTGAAAAAGTTCTATGTCTTGAGTGGGGGTAGCCACCTATTTATAGGCCTCAACAACCCTGTGTGTAAGATTCTAGGTGAGAACAAAAAACTATTTTTGACTTTTCATTGGGTGCATAAGTCTTCTTTGCATAACTTCATTTTTCATGTACATTTAAAATTGGAGCATGCTTTTTTCCATTTGAATATTTTTATGTGATAATCCCAAAACATGAATTATGCACAACATTCCAATCAACCTTCAAAATTTCATGCTACTTCCTTTTCCCAAAATAATTTTATCCATTCTCGAATTTTTGGACCCAAAAATTTGGAAGACACTGGGGAATAACGTCTGATTGAACTGTAAGATCATTTTACTTACAAACCCCTTGATCCTTCATGAGAGGACTGTCAATCATAAAAAACATACTCCATTTATATTAAATAATAGCCTTGGTAACAATAATCTCCCACTTTGGGTTTATTAGAAATCTATAGATAAATTTATTAAGGCAACCTGATACAAAAGAAATAACTCAGCCATCACTCTAAGTCTCTGTGAGCAATGCTCAGTGTATAAAACAAGAGGGGAATATAAATTGGGTTCTCATTTTTTTTGAGTGATTTAAGACATCCAAGTTAATATATGATTGTGTCCTCATAACACCGAATTTTAATCGTGTCATAGATATGCTCTGACTGTTTCCTCATAACCCGTAATTATCATCCTATCACACAAGCATTACATGTTTTTTCAAAAGCTTGGAACTAACACACATTGAATTTCTTCCATATTTCCCCCATTTTTTCTCAATTCTCTTACAACATCTCAATGAATTTATCCATTCTACCCCATTGTAAATAAACACAAATAATATTCTATTGAACATGTAGAGATCAAATCACAATCTCCCTAGATCGTATCTCCCCCATAAACCTACATCATTTCCATAAATAGATTAAAACAATTAATTAAACTAGGGAGAGGGGACCATTCATAACCTCCTCATGCATTGGGAGGTGGTTGAATACTGAGGTTTAACCCATGCTTCTCAAACACATGTACTGACAATGGATTGGTCAGTATGTGATCCACTTGATCATCGGTTCCAACATGATCCAATTTAATAATGCCTTGTTCAACATTTTCCTTGATAAAGTGATATCTGATTTCAATGTGTTTCATACGAGAATTTTGGATAATATTCTTCATAATATCAATTTAAATCTTATTATCATAGTGAATCAATATCGAATGTTTCACCTCATCACCAATATCAGTCAGTTGTTGCTTCATCTACAATAGTTGAGTGAAATTATTTGTATCAGAGATATACTCAAATTCAACAGTACTGAGGGAAGTTCATTCCTACCTTTTACTCAACCTGCCCAGCCATTTCTTAACAATAAATAATTCTCCACCACTTTTGAAATAAAAGTGCTGTCTTTCCTCTGAATCACTTGAAGACCCAAGTAGTATGTGAGTTTACCAATCATAGAAATTTCAAATTCTTATTTCATGTAATTGGAAAATTCATCCATCAATACCTTCATGCTTCCACCAAATATGATATCATCTACATAAAACTGTACCATGAACTAATATTTTTGAGAGGTTTTCATATAGAGACTGTGATATACTCATCCTATTTTTAATTCCAACTTTGCTAGATAATAATCCAGTCGAGATTACCCTGCTCATGGTGCCTTATTTAGACCATAGAGAGCTTTATTTAATCTACAAACCTTCATTTCATCATTTCCAAGTAGAAAACCCACTGGTTGTTCTATGTAGACTTCTTCTTCAAGAAAACTATTTAAGAAATCTTTTTTGACATCCGTCTGATAAAATTTGTATCCTCTTTGAATTTCCATGGAAATAAAATTTATGATGGACTCCAATATATCCACTGGATAAAATTTTTCTTAATCATCAACTCCTTTAATTTGAGAATAGCCTTTACATGAAAATCAAGCATTATTTCTGACCACATTTCCATTCTCATTGAATTTATTTTTAAAAATCCACTTCATACCAATCACATTGTAATTTTAGGGTCTCTTAACTAGTTCCCATGTTTGGTTTATGTAGATATGATCCAACTCATTATTCCTGGATTTAACCCATGATTCATCCTTTGTAGCTTCTTCAAATAAGGATAGTTCCAAAACTGATAGGAAGGAAAATTATACATTATTTCTAATTCTCCTTGTCTCTATGTGTGATATCCAATCCCCAATGAAATTGGATTGATCAATTTCTTATCTTCAATTTCCCCTATGGGGTTCATAAATTTTTCTTCAACCACATTTTCCTCTTCCAATTATTCTTTGGAATCAATATTATTTTGTAACCTCTAAATGTTTTTAAAACCATCATCTACTTCTGAAATTGAATATGTTCCATGTACACTATTTTTTTCATCCTCATTCATATCAGCATAAGATCCCCTCAAGGTATTTGTGGTCTTATATTTAATGATCTTAACATCACTGCTTTCCCGAATTATTCTAAGTCGATTATTGAAACATTTACAGGATTTTATATTAATTTAATATTTGATTAATATTAGTTTTTCTTCCCCATCACCATACTTTCCTTTATTTCCTTCTTTATTTCTGATAAAACATTTACTTTTGAAAACATTGAAATACTTAAAATAGGGATTTCTTCCATGCCACAACTCATATGGTGTCTTAGATTCACCCATATAAAGCCCTGTTCGATTTTGAGTATACAATGCATCTCAAACATCCTCTTTCTAATAATTTTGAGGGATACAACTCTCAATTAGCATAGTTCTGGCCATATTGTTCACCTAGATATTCCTATACTCAAAAAATCATTTTTTTCATGGGGTTCTCATAGAAAGCACATCATATTGTATTCCATGCTTATATATGCAATTTTCAAACTCAATGGATGTGTATTACCCTCTATTATCAAACCATATCACTTAGATTGTCCATTTGGTATCATTCTTGCTTATTCAGTGATAAGTTTTCATGAAATCAAGCACTTGATATTTCCTGTGTATAACCATGACACAATCCATTCTACTATAATCATAAATTAAAAGGACTAAGTTTATTTCTCCACATGTTCCTACAAAATTTATCAGACTATATACGTCTATATGAATGAGATAGAGAATATTTTATTCTCTTTTCTTCTTTGGCCGATAAGAACTGCGAACCAACATTCCTCGTATACATGAATCACAAGACTTTTCCCGTTCACACTTCGGATTGGGGATATCCATGACTATCATCTTCTTATATATATTTTCCATGTATGTTTTATTAATGTTCCCCAAAATTTAGTGCCATAAGTCATTTTTTTCTTCAAGAGCTATGTAGTAAATATTCTCTCTACTATCAACCTAGTATAAGTTTCCATCTATCTTGAAACCATTCATGAGTGAATTTCCTATATTTCCTTTTATGGTACACTAATTTTGATTGAATTTAACTATAAGTCTTATTTAATTTTGTTGAATCACACTAAGGATATTGTGACACAAACCATCTACATAAAGAACTTCAATTTTCTTCAGCTCACTGTTAGCTAGTTCAATATTTCCACTCCCTTTGATATTTAAAGAACAATCATTACCAAAACTTACCAATCCATGAACCATTTTCTTAACATTATTTAATAGGTCTGTGTTTCCCATCATATGGGATGAGAATACACTATCAAGAATCCAGGTACTACTGCCCTTTGTAGCTTTGAGTCCTACATCTGTGAGGTTTTATTTTAAATTTTTCTTCTTTTACTTACAAGAAATATTATATTGAGTGTAGGATAAAGATGTAATTTCAAATATCTTTTCCATGTGAATATATTCATCATACTCATACTAATATTTTATAGGAGAAAACCTAATTGTAATAGAAACACTATATAGATGATGAGTATCATATTTTCTTGGAGTTCTATATGATTTTTTCATGACTTTCCTCTTCCTGTAATAAAGATATTTATCTCCAATGTTAGAACAATGAAAAAAATATCCATAGAAAGTATTTCTTTTATAAGAAGTATGATATGTATTCGTTCTACTTTGTTGAATTCCTAGATCTTCCCCATCAAAATAGATCCTTTCCTTTCCCCAATATGACATGGTATGACCCAAATAGCCACAGAATTGACATTTCATAGGAGGAAATTACTTCTCACTTCTATTCCTTCCCATGTCTCCTTAATTAGGAAAATAGTTTGACTGCCTATCATTTCGGGAAACTAGTGGATATTATTCAGTTCTCCTTTCAGTTTTATTTGAAGATTTCATTGTTAAGACTTCAGGTGACTATGCAATATGTCCAACTTTCAGTTTCCCTTTATTTTGGTTCATCTTATTTCCATCCTTCGATGTTTCACCATCATAACCAATTATGATTTATCCAATTAATGTAGATATTTGAACATCCAAAGACTTCTCTAATCCTCCAAAACCATGCTTAGATCTCTCTATAATCTCATCATTTATTAATCTTTCAAACTGTATTTTCTTATTTGTTTATTTTGAATTTGATTTACTATCAAGTTTACTTCTAAGAGTAACAACTTCTTCATCAAGAATTTTGACAGTATTGGAGTTATCCCCCAATCTGGATGTAAGGGCATTAATGAAAATTTCTTGTTCTCAAATTTTGAACTTTAGTTCCACTACATCTTCTTTGATTTAAAAGGATGTTGACTATTCTTTCACTACTTCTTCCAATCTTTTAGTTTTAGCTTTAATCTAATCAACATATTCTTATGTTTCTCCCAGAATTTCCCTCCATTTTTTGCATATATTACTCTAATTATCAATTTTACCAGGAGCATCCTTATGTTTCAACTTGAGACCATTTTCAACAATGATCTGATTATCTTTAGCTTTGTCTTATGATGATTATATATTTTAAACTGTATCCATTATAGACACATGGATTCTATATTTAAACTTTGGTTCTTCTTCTTTAAAGAATTTATTATCATTATCTTCTTCTTCATAGACAAAACCATTCCTCTGTACTTTGTTTCCAAATTTGAATTCTCCCTTTTGATAAAACCTTTTCTCAAGCTTCTATAAATTTTTTGCTTCACTTTATTTATCATTGAGATTCCTTGAGGATTGAGAGGCTATGTTTCCAACTCTATGATAATTAAAATAGAAAAAGGGAATATTTCCTTTAAATATACCTTTTCTATCTTGATTTTTTTTCAAAAAAATAAATAATTTCATATTCCTCATTATATTCATCAATTGTATCTCTAGACCTATCATGTTTTTACATGGCCATGAAATCTATTTCCTTGCTTACTCGAGTTGTTTCATTTTTAGGTTTGACTCTATTTTCATATGCCACCAGATTGCTCAAAAAATCATCCAAATAAATTTTAGAAAGATCCCTTTCTTCGAGGGATGACATTTTTATATTTTAGAGAGGTGGGAGAATTATCAAAATTTTATTCACAATGTCAATTTATTTTATTTCTTCATCGATCCCTTGAATTTCTTATACAACATTAGTAATTTGATTGAATATGGTATATGCATTTTCATTAGGATGAATCATTATATTATCAAACAAATTGTGCATGACTTGAATTTTTAAATCCTCCACTTTGTTTTCTCCTTTATATATATTATTTTATTATTCCCACATAGACCTTTCAGAAGTAAAAATCATCACCTTTTAATAAATTTGATCAGAAATAGCTGTAGTGAGGGAATTATATGCTTTAACATCTACATTAAGCATTTTTCTATTTATATTAGTCATAGAAAACCCTGTTGGATCAGTGAACTGTATTCCTTGTGTAATAGGAAATCGGAATTCCATTCCAAGAGATCTTATATGAGATATCATATTGTTCTTCCAAATATGTAATTTTCTTCTATCAAATAAGGGGACTCCCCATAAATTTACTATGTTCTCCATGATTGAAAAGAAGAATATATTTAACAACAGTAACCAGTAGCCTCTGATACCACTTAAAGGACCCTAAAACACCCTGAGAGAGGATGGGTGAATCAGGACATCAACTTTTTATTTTAAAGTGACAGATCTTGTTCCCATGTTGGCAGGAACCTATTAAACCTATCTACTGCAAATGTGCAGTAATTTAAATATTCATATGTAGAGAGACAACACAAAAATTTTATTTGGTTTACCACTAATGGCTAGTCCAAGGAGTATATGATGAAAGAGTGTCAGTTGTACCAAAGTCTGATAATATTCACTTGTTTTTAAGTAAAAGAGTTCAGACACAATCACTCTGTGCTAGGGACATTGCCTTTACAAGATTTTAGTGATAACACACTGTTTCCTTTGGATAACTTCTATAGACACTCCCCAAGATCATTTCATTAGGGTAAATCTAACTCAGTTTATCAATGTGAAGGTCTCCTCAATATATTAGAATTAAAGCATTTGTCTTTTTTTAGCATGAGACTCTTCTTGAATCGAAATATTGAAATGATGCACTTGAAAGCATTGATCAAACAAACTAGATGATCAAAATAATGCTATAAGAACACACTGAAACTTTCATGAAACACCTTATCTTGCACGCATGATTTAAGATTATCACTCAAGATGACATTTTCACAACCCTTATTTTTTGTACAACCCTTATATTTTGTGTAGCTACACCACAAGTTTCACTTGGTCTTTAAATAACAATAGAACACTCTGTATAAAAGATTTTCTTTTTTCAATCTTCTACATGAAACTCTTTTGCATAACGGAGGAATTGGATCTTCATTGAAAAAGTTATAATTCTTGAGTGGGGGTAGCCACGTATTTATAGGACTCAATTACACTGCATGCAAGATTATCGATGATCATGTAAAACCATCTTTTACTTCACATTGGGTGCATAAGTCTCTTTTGTGCAACTTCATTTTTAACGCACATTTACAACTCAAGTGTGTTTTTTCCCTTTTCCAGATTTTTATGTGATGATCCCAAAACATTCCTTGTGAGAAACTTTTCAATCCACCTTCAAACTTGCATGAAAATTACTTTTCCAAAAACACTTTTCTCCATTCTCTAATTTTTGGAGCCAAAAATTTGGAAAACACTAGGAAATAACACCACCTTAAATACTTTTGTCTGATTAAACTATAAGATCCCTTTATTTACAAAATACTTGTTCTTACATGAGAGGATTGACAATAAACACAAACCATGCTGCATTTCTAGCAAAGAACAACCTTGGTTCCAACAATCTCCCACTTTGGGTTTGTTGAAAATCTATATATAAATTCAGTAAAGCCTCTGCAACTATAAAAACCTTATACATAAGAAACAACTCAACCATCAATTTAAGTCTACATAAGAAATGATATATATAGAAAACAATAGGGGAAACACGAATTGATTTCTCATGTTTTGGAATGATTAAATATTTCCATGTTAATCTCTGACTATTTCCTCATAAAATAGAATTATCATCATGTCACATATAATCTTTGAATATTTCCTCATAACACAGAATTATTATTATGTCACAAAAGCATTACATGGTTTGTCAAAAACTTGGAACTACCACACATTGAATTTCTTCCATATTCTCCCCTATTTTTTCTCAATTATCCTACAACTTATCCATAAATTTACCCATTCTACCCCTTGTAATGAAACCCAAAGAACCTTTTATTGGACATGTGGATCTCAAATCAGACCCCCCCTAGATCGTATCTCCCCAAAAAACTATCATCATTTCCACAAATAGATTAAAACAATTAATTCAACTAGGGATAGGGGACCATTCGTAACCTCCTCATGCACTGAGAGCTGGTTGAACACCGAGGTTAAATCAATGCTTCTCAAACACATGTACTAACAATGGTTTGGTTATTATGTCAACCACTTTATCATCAGTTCCAATATGATCCATTTTAATCAGGCCTTGTTCAACCTTTTCCATAATAAAGTGATATCTGTTTTAAATGTGTCTCTTACAGGAATGATGAACATGATTCTTCTTAAGATCAATTGTTCTCTTATTATCACAGTGAATCACCATCAACTATTTCACCTCATCACCAATATCAGTCATTTGTTGCTTCATCCACAATATCTGAGTGAAATCCTTTGTTTCAGAGATATACTATGCTTCAGCAGTATTGATTAATGTTCTTTACTACTTATTACTCAACTATCCCACACATTTATTCCTAATAAAAAAATGCTCCACCACTTGTAGAATTTCTATCTACCACATCTCAACCCAGTCAGCATAAAAAAAACTGATAGTTCATTATCTCTTCCTGCAGAAAAGTATAAACCATAATTATTAGTACCATGAATATAACTCATGATTCATTTAACTACCATCATTATTTCTTCCTTCATATTACTTTGAAAGAAGGATACTAGGAATGTTCTAAAGACAATATTTGTCAGTTTTGTAGTCAAGTATAATCGGATTTCAATGATTCTATTGTACATGGTGAGATCCACAGAAGTCCCATCCTCTTGCTTTCTAAGTATTTTCCAACCAAAATCAACATCAACATTGGTTTAGACTCTTTTATATTAAATTTCTTTAGTAAATATATTGCATAATTTTCTTTTGAAATAACAGTGTATCCTTTCCTCTAAATCACTAACATCCCTAATAAGTATGTGAGTTCACCCATCATAGACATTTCGAATTCTGATTACATGTGATTAGAAAATTCATCCACTAATCCCTATCTTCTTCCACAAAAAATAATATCATCTATGTACCCCAGTACCATGAATTAATCTTTATAATAGTTTTCACATAGATATTGTGATCCACTCATCCTCTTTTAAATTCTAGCTTCTTTAGATAAGAATCCATATGAGAGTACCACACTCTTGGTGCCTACTTCAGACCATAGAGATCCTTATTTAATCTATAAACCTTCATTTCATAATTTCCAAGTATAAAAACCCCTAGTTTTTATATATATAATTATTATTCAAGAACAACATTTAAGAAAGACATTTTTACATCCATCTAATAAATTTTTTGTCTTCTTTGAATTGTCATGTCCTGAAAAATTCTGATTGACTCCATTCTTGCCACCAGAGAAAATGTTTCTTGAACATCAAATACTTCAATCTGAGAATATCCTTTACACACTATTCGAGCCTTATTTCTGACCACATATCCATTCTCATTGAATTTATTTTTAAAAATCCATTTCGTACCAATCACATTATGATTTTTGGGTCTCTTAACTAGTTCCCATGTTTGGTTATTATCGATCTGATCTAACTCTTCATTAATGGATTTAACCCAAGATTCATGCTTTGATTCTTATTCAAATTAAGATGGTTACACAACTAATAAGAAGACATATTGTGAATTATTACTCATTCTCCTTGTCTGTGTGGGTGCCTTCCATTCCCTAATGATATTGGATTGATCAATTTCTACTCTTCAATTTTAACAATACGGTTCATAAGAATTTTCTTCATCCATGGTTTCTTCTCTTGATTATTCTTCTGAATCAACATAATTTTGTGGCCTCTAAATGTTTTTTACACCTTCCTCTACTTCTTCATTTGAATATGTTCTATGTCCACTTTTTTCTACATCTTCAATCATACAAGAATAATATCCCCTCAAGGTATTTTTGGTCTTATCTTCAATGATAATAACATCACTACTTTCCAAAATACATCTGAGTTAATTATTGAAACATTTATAAGATTTTCTATTCATCAAATATCAATATAATATTCTTTCACCTTCCCCATCGCCATACTTTCCTTTATTTCCTTATTTGTTTCTGATAAAACATTTACTTCAAAAAACATGGAAATACTTCCAAGAGGGATTCTTTCCATTCCAAAACACATATGATGTCTTGGTTTCACCCATATAAATACCTATTTGATTTTGAATATACAACACATCTTTAATAGCCTCTTTCTAGTAATATCTAAGGATATGACTGCCAGTCAGTATAGTTCTAGCCATATTGTTCACTTGTCGATTCCTGCACTCAACAACTCCATTTTGTTGTGGGGTTCTCACAACAGCCACCTCATGTTGCATTCCATGATTCTACTAGTAATTTTCAAACTCAATGGATGTGTATCCCCATACATTGTTAGACCACATCAATTTTTTCATCCAGTATCATTCTCAATGATTCAACGATATGTTTTCATGTATTAAAGCACTTGCTATTTCCTAAGTATAACCATGACACAAGCCATTTTACTATAATAATAAATGAAAAGGATGAAGTACCTTTCTCCATGTGTTCCAAAAATATTTATCAGACCACATACATATGTATGAATGAGATCAAGAAGATTTTATGCCCTTTTATTCTTTAGCCAATATGAACTATAGACCAACTTCCCTCATATGCATGAATCATATGTCTTTTCCAGTTCATGCTTCAAATTGGGAATATCCACGACTATCTTCATCTTAGATATCTTTTCCATGTATTTTTAATTAATTTTCCACAACCTCAGGTGACACAAGTCATTTTCTTCTAAAATAATTAAGTAGTAAATATTCTTTCTACTATCAACTTGGTATAAGTTTACATATGTCCCACAACCTTTCTTGAGTGAATTTACTATCTTTCCTTTTATAGTGAAACCCTTTTAATTGAATTTCACTATAATTAATGAGTAAAAAAGTTGACTCACACTAAGGATATTGTGACATAAACCATCCACATAAAGAACTTCAGTTTTCTTCAGCTCACTATTAGCCAGTTTAGTACTTCCACTGCCTTTGATCTTCAATGAACCATCAATACCAAACCTTACTGATCCATCAACCCTTTTCATAACATTATTTAATAGTTATTTATTTACCGTAATATGGGATTATCATATGCTAAGAGGGGAGGGGTGAATTAGGGTGTCTAATTTTTATTCCAAAGTGACAAATATTGTTCTCATGTTGGTAAGAATCTGTTAAACTTGTCTATTGGAAATGTTCAACAATTTAAAAATTTACATGCAGAGAGACAAAACAAAAATTTTACATGGTTCACCACTAAAGGCTAATATATAGAGCATATGCCAATAGTGTTTTAGTCATACCAAAGTCCACTAATCTTCACTACTTTTAGATTACAAGTGTTTATACACAATCACTCTATTCCAGACACACTACCTTTATAAGATTTTTGGGACAAAAAACTATGTCCCTTAGAGCACTTCTGTCGAATCCTCCTAGCTCACTACCTTGGGTAACATTTAACTCAATTTATTTACTTGAAAGCCTATTAAATAGATTGGAATTAAAGTCTTTATCTCTGTCAAGCATGATAAAATTCTTACATATAATTCCTAAAATTATTCACTTGAAATCACTGATCAAACAAACCAGATGTTCAAAAGATTTCTAGAAGCACACACTGGCACTTCCGTTCAACACCATCTCTTGCATGAAAGATTTGGGATTTTCGCAGAAGATGAATTGTGTACAACCCTCATTTTTCACGCAACCCTTATCTTTCACACAACTACATCACAAGTTCCACTTGGTCTTTAAAGACTAATGGAACACTTTGCAATCAAGATTTTCTTTTTGAAATCTTTTTCACACAACTCGTTAACATGTAGAGGAACCTGATATTCATTATAAAAATTATATGCCTTGAGTGTGGGTAGTTACCTATTTATAGGCCTCGAAAACCCTACGCACATGGTTCTCAATGGGTATGTAAAACCATTTTGAAATTGCATTGGGACCATAAGTCTCTTTCTCAAAACAACATTTTCACGCACATTTAAAACTTACACATGATTTTTTCCTTTTCCATATTTTGATTTGATGATCCCAAAACATTTATTTTAAGAAACTTTTCAATCCTCCTTCAAACTCGCAATCAACTTCTTTTTCCAAAAATACTTTTCTGTATTCTCCATTTTTTGGACCCCAAAATCTGGAAAACACTGGGAAACAACGCCACTTTAAATACTATTGTTTACTTGAAATATAAGATCCATTACATTTCAAAATTTATGTTCTTCCATGAGAAGATTGGAAACAAAAAAAAACCATACTCCATTTATAGAAATGAAAAAAATTTGTTCCAAACAATGTAACTGTTATAATAGTAACACGTGCATTGAGAATAGTAACTTGACTATTGAGGATAGTAACCTGACTGTTGAGAATAGTAACCTGATTATTGGAATAGTAATTTAACATTAAAATAAAAAAATTAATATAAATAATATTTATAATGATGTAATATAATAAAATATAAATATTATAATTATATAAAATAAATATCAATATTAAAAACATAAAAAAAATACAATCACATTTATAATAAAATGTATTTCTATGTGTTTTGTAAAAATCATAATATTTTTATTAAAAATTAAAGTTACCTAAGTTAGGCAATTATTTTGATAGACTTAATTTAATTTTTAAAATCATCACATCAAAATTTTTAAATGTTTATTTTTTGGTTATTTTATGAAATACTTCATTTTATAGGTGAATAGTAAAAATACAACTTTTTAATAACCAGTGTATTTTAAATTACATCATTCATGATGTAATAATGAACTAATAAATTATATAATCTTTGGATCGAAGAAAAAATATTTATTTTCATAAATGATTTATTTAAAAATAATAAACATGTTTTACAAACTGAAAAAGTACTTTCCAATGTCTAAAGTCTAAAGTATTATATTAAAATAATAGTTTGAAATTTTTCCACCTTTCCTTTTGATGAAACTAATAAATTTGGATCATAAAGTTTTTGGATGTCTTAAAATAATGTTATTTAATTCAAATATATTTCATAATGTCAAAAATATTACTATTTAAAGGTTTACCCTAGGTATAATATTTTATTCAGCATTTTAGCCTTAAAATACCTCTCTCTTCATGTATAAATAACCCCTTAGACCTAACTTGGAAAACCACTCCTCCATCAATCACCAAATCCAAATATCTACCCAAATCCTATATATAAATAACCTTATATTCCTTATGTATATTCGAGAGTAAACCAACTCCAAGATTCAGTGGTGTTTAGTGCCATAGAAAAGAAGCAGCATCGAGAAAAGACTAAGTTTTCATCAAATCTTATTTGCACTATCCTTTTACCTAATTTTTTTTCTATATTCCATTGAATAAAAAATATTATAATATTTATTGAGTTGTATTTTGACATTATATTTAATATTTTAACCTACTATAATAATTATATTAATGATATATTTAGATTTTACAATTATCTTTCTTCTCTACTGGACAATGTCCCATTTACAGTCAATAAACTACCAATGAGGAAATTTATAACTACATTATTATCATTACCCTTATGGATGGTTATAATAAATTTTTTATAATATATAAATTTATAAATATAATTATTTCAATTATTTTTTATATATTATTTACAATTTATAAAAAATAGTTAAGCATGCTCATTAAATCGAAGTAAAATGGGAATCTAATGATTATAATTGATCAATAGTGAAAACATTAATATAATTTAATTATATTTCCATATTTTAATAAACCTATTTTTATTATATAGGAGGTATAAAAGTAATGAAATAAAGAGGGATTTAAGTTCAAGGTAATCTCAAACCCAACTTCTTATTCTTAGGTTACCTCCTCTTTCACATTATTTTCTATATGTATTCTTTTTAAATTTACTTAAAATTTCCATATAATATTCTTTTAATTTTATTTTTGGGTATATGAATGTTCCAACCCTTTCAAAATATTTTTTAATTCATTTGAAATGCTTTTTCAAAAAGGATTTAATTTCCAAAAAGACATCTCACTGACTCCATTTGAGTTTTTTCTTATCCACTTAAGAATGATGATGTTTATGAAAAAAATATGATTTCTATTATTCATTTGGGAACCAAAAAGGTTATTCATGAAATTGATCTTAATGAAACCTTTATAAAACCCATTTCT
Organism: Viscum album; assembly: GCA_963277665.1. Lineage (NCBI taxonomy): Eukaryota > Viridiplantae > Streptophyta > Magnoliopsida > Santalales > Viscaceae > Viscum > Viscum album. The sequence goes on from OY728119.1 coordinate 2,132,454,314, forward strand.
TTTCATGGGATTATTGAATGACTATGATTGTCTTACATTCTATATGGAATGCATGATTATGGTCATTTTATGATGTGATGGATGGTACCAAAATTGTATATCCCCCAATACATTAGGTAGTATGATATATTTCATGAGATAATGTGTATTATTTGTGAACATAATTCTATCTTTGTTCACAATTATGATACTATAATTTATGCACATATGTTATGCGGGAACAGGATGCTAGCTTTGTTCACAACTATGTGTTGTTTTTAACACTATATTATGATATTTAATTATTATGCATATAAAACATTTCATTACTTTATAAAATGTTTCAATCATGATTATCATTAAGATTCTATGATTATGATATGATGATTTTGATTATTCTCATCAATGTACTATTTATTCATTTCACTTATCCCTCCCCTTATCAGGATTTTAGCTCACTAATTTGTTTGATGTATATCAATAGGTGATTATATGTGATAAAAACAACATGTAAAATATTAGGAGGATAACGAATAATTATTTAACTAATGTTTAGGTTTTATTATATAAAAGTGATTTATGACCATAATTTACCGAAGATACTAAACCTTTAGATCCTTGAATGTATTACTATTTTGTTGTTTATCTTAAAAGTGATGTAATGGTCATGTAAGAGAAATTTGGGTTGCTATAACATGGATTTACCATGGCCACAATTGAGGCATGTTTATCCCAAATCACTAGGAATCAAGTTCCACTTACAAATCCATAGGAACTAAATATCCTAAAACATTGAATCCTAGCATCGAGTGTATCCTAAACACGATATTACAAGGAATCATTGTATCTACATAGTTTGTTAAGGTCCATCATCACCATAATAAAAAGTCATGTTCACTCCCACTCTAAGGGAAAATCATGTCATTATGGTCCACTTATTCTAAGCACCAAGAATGATACCTCTGAAGGCAAGGTGACATACATAATAAGGTAGATAATATAAGGAAAACATATCATCATGAGAATAATGTAGAAACACATATACATGTGATCATCATCAAATTTTTCCAAACAAGCTAAAATAATTCTCATGGAATCAAGCATCTAAAAAGGTATCATGGGACACATACACAAACACCCCAACATGTGATTAAAATCATGAATGGTCATCAATGTATGCTAATCAAAAGAATTATACCAGGGAATGAATGTGTACATGAGACCCACAAATCGTAAGAAACTTACTAACTCATGGTTATTAGTGTAAATTTAAAGGATTAAACCACCATGTGGGGTTCAAAATATAGAGTGAAAAACTCTACAACCAAGAACACATCATTATGGGCCTTAATACCTTAGTTGTTGACACATCATTATTGAAGATTCTTCAAGGATTCCTAGAACAAAAACCAACTATTTTATTTCCAAAAGAAATAATATATCACATACAATAATAGATTCTCTCACCTAGATAATGAATAATAATAATGAATTACATATTATCATTCTTGATCATACATGATTATTTCTTAGAGAATAAATACAATTCCACTTGTGATAATAATATCATCTCTCCAAAATAATCCAAAATAGATCAGAATAATAATTATTATTCTTTTCCATGATTCTAGGTTATTATAATCTCAATAACTGTTATCATTTTTCTAGAAATCATATAGAATATTAATTCTCAATATTAAAAAAAAAGTAAAATTTGTAATTATTACTTAGGTTTAATCCTTTCCAAACGTAGAACCCATAATAGAGAAGAGAGAGTGAGGTTCTACCGTTCTTGGAAACTGAATGAAGAACTCGGTTTGGTTGAAGAATTTTTCACCAACTTGAACAAAGGAATTATGGATTACACATACTTGATAAGATATCCAAAATCAAGCGCCATAAGGGTTCATTTATTTTATAAATAACATCCATGTATAGATTTACTATATTAAAAATCAAAAATTAAATTAGTAATTTAATTTTTATTTCAACTAAATCTTGAATGTAGAGTGTTTAATTTCATCCCATAAAGCATTTTTAATTATAAACAAGTCAAGGTAATTAATTACCATGATTTTTGTTCATTAAAAATCATTAAAAATGAGTTGTGTGGTCAATTTGGGGAATAAGGGAGGAATAAAGAAGGGTTTTAAATTATATATCCCAAAAAGTGAAATGTGTAAGAGTGAAATGGTTTTACCCTTACATAGCTCATATATGTCAGATACGGTTTTTTCCCCCTTAAAAAACTATGAGTACCCTTACATAGCCATAGATTACCCCTACATAGCTCTGTTTATCCTTATATAGTTCTGGGAGGACCCTTATGCAACTCATACCTTACCCTTATACAGCCCAACTTTACCATTATGTAACATCTCAATACCCTTACACAACACCTCAGTACCCTTATGTAGCACATGATAAATTGATTTACCCTAACATAGTTCTCTAGTTACCCTTACACAACACATTAATACCCTTATATAGTGCCTTAAGTACCCCTACATAATGTATATACAAAGAGATTTTACCCTTACATAGCCTATAAAAAAGGATTTTACCCTTATATAGAGGCCATTTACCCATTTAAAAGTCATAAAAAAGTGTTTTACCCTTACAAAACCCATGGAAAATAGTTTTTACCCTTATACGTGGTCTTTAAAACTAATTTTACCTTTACAAAACACCAGTAAACATATATATGGGTGAATTATTTTTAAAATAAAAGATTTTCCACATAAGAAGACTTATAAATAATATCCAAAATATATATTTAATAAAAATTAAAAATTTATAAAATTAAAATTATTCTAATCTAATGACTTCTCTTACCTGAGAAGTATGTCTAGTGGCCCCACTTGAATAAATTATTCCACTTAGACCAAACATCATACTCTTACTCCTACATCTCCTACCCGATCATTCCAGACTACCACAGGATCCAAACAAGTGGAACCATATTTCCCGATAATACCTTCTCACTCTAATTTATAATAAAAACTGGACACTCCTTATAAGATGTATCTATATATAACTCAACATACTCATAGTTTATTACATGTATAGGATCAACAATGTACCTCTAAATCACTGAAACATGAAACATGTTTTGAATACCTCATTAGTGAGAAGGAAGATACAGATGTTATATCTCTATCTTAACCCATTAGGCAATATTAAATGGTCTAAAAAATCATGGTTCTAGCTTCCATTTATTCCATAAATGATGATGCACCATCCAAGGTGACACTTTCAAGAAAACTCGATCACCAACAATGAACTCCAAAAGTCATGTCATCCAGTTTTCATATGATTGATAGTTGATCTGAGTGGCCACCATCATATTCCTAGTAAAATAAACCCTATTTGAGGTATCATACACTATAATAGGACCAAAAAATACTACCTCACTTTCCACAAGCCATCAAAATAATGAGCAACATGAAAATCCATAGAGAGTCCCAAAATGTACCATCTATATAGAGGTCTAGAAGATATTATTATAGGTGAACTCTACCAAGGCTATATAATCAATCCAAACTCCATAAAATTCTAAAAAAACCTCAAAGAATATCCTCTAGTATATTTATCTCCTTCTCTGACTGTCTATATATCTGAGGATGGTGCACTATGCTCAATATTAGTTGAGTCCCTTGGGATTTCAAAAAACCCTACCAAAACCACAAAATTAAATATGCATCTCTATTAAATATAATTATCAAGTGAACTCTATGCAATTATATGATCTCAAAGATGTATATATTTCCCAGATAATTCACTAAGTGAGTCTCTCAAATTGATAATATGTGATCAACCTTCTCCATCTGATTGAAAATCACTTAGAAAATGTCATAAATCCTCAAAGTCCTAGGTAAACCCATAAAAAATTCCATCGAGACTTCCTCCCTATTCCATATAAGCATAATAACTAGATGGAGTAAAAAATATAGATGCTGATGCTTTGACTTTTACTTACAGAAGGTAAGACATTGAGAGATGAAACCAAAAATTTCCCCTTCATCCCTAGACACCAGAATTATCTCCTAAAAGTCATGGTATATATTAGTCACGACAAGATGTACTACCCATATAGAGGTATGGATGTTTACCATTATCTATTCCCTGACAGAAGTATGGACTAGTACTCTCCCATGCACAAGGATCATATCATCATCACCCAATGACCACACGAGTATCATGTCTCCTCTAGATAGTGGTTCCTGAATCCCAACACACTTTAGGTCAGTCTCCTATCTAGCCATTACCCAGCCTACCAGAGAATATGTGACCCCTAGTGGAGAATAATTCGTCAGTACCTGACCTGTATAATCATCCATCCTCTAGTGAAACAACAATATAATCAAGCATCACTTCTCCCATGAAGTCCATTCATCAAGATCCTACTCAAACCTGTCTTACAACTATAAGAATATACAAAGACGATAATCTTCTATGGTGTATAGTCCATCTTGAAGTTGAACGTATGAAGATACTCTCCCCAGTTCCTCTGACTCAGGTTCAGGTCCCATTGTTTGAAGATATAATAAATTCTCTTTTGGTTAGTGTAGACTACAAATCCATCATTGAAGAGATAGTGTCTACAATAATTTAGAGCATAGACTACAACAACAAACTCAATTTCATGAGTATGGTAGTTCTTCCCATGGGGTAGTAGTTGACATTACCCATAAGCTACTACCCTCTCCCACCACATTATAATCACTCCCAAACTAATTCCTGATTCATCACAATATAATACATATCCAATCCCAAGATCATAAAGTATCCATATTATAGTTATAGTTAACTTCTGATTTAGCTCAAGAGATGAATCTTTACACTTGTATAAACATTAGAACTATACTCCATTATTTTCTAGATTAGTTATTGGTGCTTAAAATCAAGAGTAGTCTTAGATCAAATGTCAGTAACATTCTACTAATACAAGAAATATCGTAATATCAAAAACATTCCTGGGATGTTTGGCATGCTATCTCAAGATGTTTGGCATACTACTCTGATACCGGTGAGTAGATAAGGATTTATTCAATGACTACCATGATGAATGAGTCCTGGTAATGGTGGTATATCTTATTCATGATATCTATGAGAAAAGCTGGTGCATTTTTCTGTCTGAACGACATCACCATGAACATGTAAAATCTATACTTACTCTAAAACTCCATCTTTGGAATGTACTCCTCTCTAAACCACAACTAGTGATACCCAAATTAAATATAAATCTTAGAGAATAATTGGAATCCCCATAACTAATAAAAAAAGCTGTTGATCCTAGGAAAAGGATATATATACATCATCATCACATAGTTCAATGTCTGATAATCAGTGAAAAATTAAAGAATACCATTTGACTTCTTGGTGAATAAAAATGGTACACCCAATGGTAAAGTATTGGTCCTGATAAATCCCTTATACTCAAAGACACCAAATGGAACCTTGAGATCCTTCATCTTAACTGGTTCCATACTATTTGAGAGTATCAAAATGGGTTGTGAACCTAGTTTTAGATCTATCGGAAATTCAACTCCTCTATCAGGAGGAAATCATGTGATGTTGTTTGGAAGTACATCTTGATAGAGATCCATAACTAGAGGAAAAGTTGAGGGGGATTCCATTACTCTTACTAAAAAATCTAAGCCCGATATCTATGCAATGATCATCCCGATATGAATCAAGTCTGGACTAAATTTTCCTACTCCTAGTTCCCATTGTCTAGTCATCATGTACCATTCTTCCTGAAGTGATGTAAATGACACCTGTCTTTGATAGAAATCAATGCGAGATCAGAATATGGTTAGCCACTCCATATAAATAATCAAATTGAATCTCTTCATCTCCAGTATCATGAAGTCCCATAGTTTTCTATAAGCAATGAAAACAATATGAAACTCTGAAAATCACTAAAGATGGTCTACTTTCATTCCCAATGGTATATCAAGAGTAAGAAACTCAGATGATAACATGAACAATAAGTCAATTATATAAACTACTTGTGAATATATAAAATAATTCAAAACACCAGCATTAAACAAGGAAGTAGATAAAGTAGATTTGATTAAAACCACACCTTGTATAGTATATTTTCCCTGACCACCATCAACTTCTATCCGAGATATTGTATAAACATGGTCTAGATAATCTCTACAAACCTTTTTATGAGTTTTTGGGGTTCTTATCATCTGGGTCTGCTATTGAGGACATTGGTTGAATCCCTGGGATTAAGATCGAGTCCTTCCTACACCCCTTTGGAACCTCAACCTTGATTATTTAACACAGAACTACTAGAGATTTCCTATATTAGATTATTGTTGGTACTGGCTTTAGGGAGATATGAAAACCTTGCTGTAGTATCCGTACTTCCCAGATTTGAAGAACTATTGGTCATTACATGGGTAAACTGAAGATACTAATCTATAATCTAGTAGTATACCAGTGTTCTTCTGTACATACTAGGTCTTCCTCTTATTTCTACTAGAAATTTTCCCCGACAGTAGTTGGTGGTCCACATGGTTAAGAACCGAAGGGTAGAAGAAGACCAATACCTCAACCCTACAAAACTATCTTCTCAATTGTAAGGCCGTATGTAGAACCAATAGGTATGATTCTAGGTTAGAGAACCAAAACATCTATCAAATGTTGGGTTGAAGTATTATCTCAAACTTCCTATCAATCTAAGCCTCATTCCTATCCATGAGAGGTGAAAAGTGAAGAATCTTAGTAAAATGAGTGGAGTATGAAGACACTATCATGGAACCCTTCTGTAGATCCATGAAATCTTGTGATTGCTCAAGATTTAATGTATTTGGGAATAAAACCCCAAATAATATGTTCTTTAATTCCTTCCAAGTGATCACCTCACATAGACCATCCTATCCCATGAATCCACACCAATGTCGAGTGGGTCCTTACAACATAAATACCACTAGCTTCACATTATTATCTATCAGTGTATCAATTAGATCAAATATACCATCGAGGATGTCTAACAAATAATTTTCATTCATTGGTCCTCTGGTGCCCTAAAAGACTAGAGGATACTAGAGTTGAAAATTCCTAGTGCAGTCGACGATGGATCTCGATGGAAGGAATCCCTTCTAGTGTGGTTCTACTGCCTACACCATTGGAGCATTTATTAGAGGGTTCTTTGTAGCACCCTACCATACAATAGGATGTATAACATGAGCATTAGAAGAACCCTATACTGCATTAGTGGGTGGTCCCATTAGTTTCCTATGGGGAGGAATCTCTATAACATAAAGGTAAGAGTTAGAACATAACTTTTTATACACTAACTAGTCATATGTATCATGCAAAGGTATACCTATGAATCTACCCATATAACAAGGTATAACCCTCCTATTACTAACCCAAGTATCATACCTATACACTAGTAATTGTCATCATATATATAATAAAACATAATAGTATGCTCAGTTTAACTAATTAATGCTAACAAAGATACATCATAACCATAAAAAATACATATATCACACAACATATAATATATCTGGAATAGATTGTAGAAATCATGGAATTAAATTAAAGAACTTATATATAGAAAAAATAGTTATATATATGGAATGTTGACCTATGTAGAAAATCATGATGCATGAATGCACCTAAAATATTATAAAACTGTAACATAAATCCCGACCAAAGTAACTATGTGTTCCATTACACATGTTATATCCCAGAACATGGAAAATCCCCTACCCAAGTGCCAAAAAGTTAACTCTTCTCAACCATGTATCAGGTTAGTTCTAAAAGAAAAATAAAATTCTATTCTTTGAAACCATTCTATAACACCCTAACCTGAACCACCAAGTTCGAGCCAAAGGGTCACATGACTTCATGCATGCCTCCCCATATGCAAGAGGTTGTTGACTAGTAGTGAGCATATAAGTCCATCAGTGGGGAGACTATAACCTCATCATCATTTTATAATAAAAATAACAATAAATAAATAATATAATAAATAATTAGAGTAACATGAAAAATCTGAAAGATGACATAAATTTTATACAATTAAAAAGATAAACAATCTCCCAAGGTGGTAATCCAATCAAAAGTACATGTAAGTAGGTAAATAAAGAAATAGAAACTACGAAGTCTTTTAGAGACCATCCATGTCTCCCACTAGCTCCAAACTTATCTACTTAGCCATTAACCATAGTACCTTTTACCTTACTGATATCCCTATACATGAAGTCTACTTGCGCATCAAGATGCTCATGTTGAGTGTGAGTAATAAGCCTAGTAGGACACCACCAATGCATTCTTAACAAATATGAACCTATAAAAAAATTGTATTACATGATAATAATAAATATATAAATAGGAATATCAAACATACAATCATATACTGAGTGGTTGTTCACTGAACAAGACAATATACATGCATGGAAATACCTACTTCAACTCCATACCTGAAGAAAAAAATGTGATGTTTGGAGTAACCAAAACTAGTAATAGATCTAGTGAATATTTTCTTAAAATACTCATGGAATCATGTATTCATGTGACTTGGATTTACCTAGGCCTCAAGTATGGAATGATACTCACAAATCATTAGGCATTTATTGTTTCTCACAAAACACTAGGCATTGATCAACTTGATATATGGAATTGAGACATTAAGTGCATTCTGAATATAGAATTCGATAGAATTATTACATATCCACCCTATGTTCAGGTCCATATTTTCCATTGACTCAAGTCAAGAACACTCCCCCTCTAAGGTATAATCATGTCAGGAAGGTTAACCTATTCCCATCACCAAGAAAGATACATTTGAAGGCAAGGTAATATAAATAAAAAGGTAGAACATACAAGGAAAGTATATCATCATGATAATAAGGTAGCAACACATATTCCTATGATCATCATAAAACAAGTCCAAACAAGATAATTTTTTTTATTCCATCAAGCATCATAAACATGTCTCATAGGACACACAAAGACCCACATGCAATCATATTCAATCATATTCATAAAGGTCTTCAAATAAAAAGAGTTATACCATGGAATGCATGTGTATACGAGATCCCCAAATGGTAAGGAACTTCCCACCTTAGGGTTGTTGTTGTCAACATCAAGGTTAAACTAACCCATGTGGTTCAAAATCTAGAGTGGAAACCTTTACACCCACGGGCACCTCCTCCTGGGCCTTATTACCAAAGTTTTCGACATGTCAATGTTCAAGGTGCATCAATGATTCCTTTAACCAAAACCAACTATTTTACTTACAAAATACATACAATATCACATTATATAATAGATTACCTATCTTGGATAATATATAATAAACATGATAATTCCATATTATCCTTATTATTCACCCCATATTATTTATTAGAGAATAAATATAATTCTATATGTGATAATAATCTTCTCTCTCCAGCATAATTTGTAATAGAAAAGAATAATAATAATTATTATTTCCCATGATGTTGGGTTATTATCATTTTATCAACTATTATGACTTTTATAGAAATATTTGAGAAGATTAATTAGAAAAATTATTTATTAAAATATTCTTTATAATTCTTACCTGGGTTTAATCCTTTACAAACACAACACCCCAAATAGAGGAGAGAAAGTCAGTTTCTACCTCAACTAGAAACCAGATAAAGAACTCATTTTTGTTGAAGAAGGATTCATCAAATTGAACAAAGGAATTCTAAAATTCATGGACTCAAGAATATAAATACAAAAAAGGAAGAAAGGGTTCAACTATTTTAGAAACAACAACAACATACAAATTCACAATATTAAAAACCACAAATAAAATTATCAGTTTTATTTTCATTTTAACCAAATAATGAATGATGAGTGTTTAATTTCATCCCATAAACTCATTTTAATCCTAAATGAGTCAAGGGAATTAATACCCATAATTGTTTACCTTTGAAATCATTCAAAATGAGTGACATGGTCGATTTGGGGAAGAAGGAATGAAAAAATCAGGGTTTTAAATTAATTTTACCAAAATGGGTGCTGCATAAGAGTAACATGGACTTACCATTATGAAACTCATAAGTTTCATGTAAGGGTAATGTGTTTTATAGTTAAGAAGCTCTGAGTACACTTATATAACACTGGATTACCCTCACTTAGCTCTTTTTACCAATAAACAATGCTTGGAGGACCCTTATGTAACTCATTCCTTACCCTGCCTAGCCTTAACCTTACCCAGTTGCTTGGTACCTGTCACGACCCGCCCTCGGGGTCCGTGCCGTGACTACCCCAAGCTCGCCTTCCATAGGCCAGGGGCTGGCGACTAGCACCAAGGCGTAAGTCCCGGTAAAAAGGGAAGGCATTGCCTTTGAAAAGTAAACACACACCACAGAGTAAACAAGCGGAAAGTAAACACTAAACAAAGCAGAGTACGACTGAAAGTGCGGAAAGGTAAATGGGCCAGAATACAAACCCAAACTGAAAGTAAAGTACAACTCGAAAGGGAAAACAGCAACTGAAAAGTAAAAGCCGCTATACCGAGCTGTCCACTGGAAATCCCACCTGAAGGGTGGGTACAGATAGCTCCTCTGCTCCACGGGTCCCGCCGTCCGCTCCGTGCACGTCCCGCCCAGTGGTCCACCTCCGGGTATCGTCCCGCTCTGCAAGCCTCGGCTAAGGTCAACGCTGTCCGTCGTCTGCAACCAACACAACGTAGTGCGGGCAAAGCCCGTGCAGGGGTGAGTATAAGCTACTCAGTAGGGACCCCGAGACCCCTGAAGGTCTCTCAAATCCACAAAGGATAAACCACGAAGAAAAGTAACAATCACGAAGTATTAACCGACACTGCTTAGGTATATGCCCATACATATACCTAAGTCATCAATTCAAATACGCTCTAACCTCCGAGCCCAAGTACAACTCAGTCCACACAGGAAAGTAAACGTATTCCACACAGGAAAGCAAAACGTAATCCACACAGGATTGCACAACACAATCTACACAGGAAAGCAAAAGGATTCAGCTCACACAGGTATACTTCTTCAAGGACGATAAAGATGATCACTGATCCATCTAAGTCGTCGGACCCACGAAGGATCGATAGGTAACTAACCCCGCAAAGACCCACACAGGATCGGGCCCACACAGGACCTGTAGGCGCTGGCTCACACAGAACCGCTGAGCGCAAGGACCCACACAGGATCGGGCCCACACAGGACCTGTAGCACTGATCCACGTAGGATCGCTGAGTGCTGTAGTCGTCGTCGTTGAATCCACACAGGATCTCTGTACTGTCGTCGTCGCAGTCACAGTAGCAGTCGTAGCAGTAGCAGCCAGCACTAGGGTTCCCGCACACAGCAAGCTCGTTCGGAGGGTCCGCTCCACGAGCCGAGAGGCTGATACATCAACTGTCACAAAGACCAGAGTTGATGTATCCAAAAGTTCCGTATCGTCAACAGGAACTCAACGCAACAGACGACGCGTCGATCGGACGCCCGGTCTGAGAGTTATTGGCATTTTTGTCTCCGGGGCCCGGTTGGTTTTTAAGTCTAAACCAACCCGACCGTACTCCACCTGCGTCCAAACCTCGGGCGGAGTATGCCAAAAGATCCTTCTCACTAAGAGGAACACAACGCGACTGACGGCACGTCAATCGGACGTCCGTAGCTCAAGATATGAGCGTTTCCGCTCCGAAGGCCCGGTTGGTTTCGTGAACGAACCAACCCGGCCGAACTCAAAGTAAACCGAAAACTTGAGTGCAATATACCGAAACGACCGTCTCGATCCAAGGATCACGTTGCCGCAGACGGTTCGTCATTCGGAGGTCTGAGGCTCAAGATATGGCCCAAAAACCGATTCTGGTTCGCAACTGGGGGGTCCGGGTCCGGGCCGACCCGGCCCGACCCCCCCCCCCCCCCCCCTGGGGCGGCGCGGCGGGCCGCGGCGGCCTGGCGCCGCGAGGGGGAATCAAATCCCCCGCTTTTCAAGAGGCGGCGCGGCATAGCCGCGCCGTTATTTTAAAAAGCGCCCCCCCCCCTCACGTGGCGGGGGGGGGGGGCCTGCTGGTGCAGAACCGGGGGGGCCGGCTGCCCCCCTCCCTTCAAAGAACCGCCCCCCTCATAAAGAGGGGGGTTTTTATGAGGTGACCGGGGGATTAATTCCCCCGGTTTTAATGGTATCCGGCCAGCCAGCTGGCCGGACGGTTTTCTCTAACGGGACCGGAAATTCCGGTCCCCCCTTCGGCTTCCGACGCCGGCGGCCCGGCCGCCGGTCTTCTCTTCCGCCGCGGCCCGGAACCGGCCGCGGTCTCCTCGTCCCGCCGCGGCCCGGAATCGGCCGCGGTGTTCGTCGTCCGGCGCGGTGCGACGGCGCCGCGCCCCTTTCGCCGTGCCTTGATTCCTTTCAACGCGGCGCGACGACGTCACGTTCTTGAAGATTCTACCTCGGTGTGGCGCGACGGCGCCGCGTAAAAAATAAAAGCACGATTATCCGCGTGGTGCGACGGCACCACGCCACTTGCTTCTACCCGCAAGAATAAACAAGAACGATGGAGGGGGGTTCGGCCGTGTTCGTGTGGTCCGGCCCCCCTCACGTTAAAATAATAACGCAACTTAAAATAATTCAAGCCACACGTTAGTCTTGCTAAAATCACGATCAAGAATAAAATAAGGAAACCAAAAAGAAATCAACAACCCCTACCTCGGGTATAAGGTTCGAAGATTGTGAACGTTCCGCGGAAGACGACGTCGCGGAGGTCGGGCGTCGCGGTAGCCGTTCGTCAACTCCGATGACGAAGGGATGCGTTCGAAGAGACACGTCGTTGGCGAAACTTGTACACCGACGAAGGTTGTCCGAGGAAGAAGTGGCGTCCCCTTTCATTGACACGGTAAACGAAGAATGGAGGTGCGGCGTTCTTCGTCGGAGCTTGAGCGTTCTTCGTCAAGATGAACGTTCTTCGAGTTCTTCGTCAGAGTTGAAGAAGAAGAAGAACTCTCCACCTCTCAAGTAGACAAACAAAATAACCCAAAATAAAATAAGACAACATCTTATTTTATTATCACATAACATATTAGAATTTCAAAAGTTTGAAATTCAAAAGGTTTAACTCCCATAATTAAAAGTAACTCAAGTCATTTAATTAGGGGTTAAGCAAGTTGAGAGAATTTGAAAGGATTAGGGGTTCGTGTGGGCCCCACCACACTTAATCCTCCCAAGGGAGGTTAAGTGGGTGTGGGTCCCACTTCCAACCTCCTTTGATAGGTTTTAACAAGTTATAATAAAATTGTTCTACACAATTTTATTTAACTCAAACTAAAAACCCCAAAACTAACTTTCAACCCGCAACAAACGCAACTCCCGAAAAGGTCTCTTTAAGCGAATATCGGCGCTGCGAGTTCATCGGTGCCCTCGGATTTCAATTCCGAGCACCGGATCAAAAGTTAGGAATTCCCGCTCGTTCGTTCACTGAACGTACCCGAGCCAAACTTCGGAAATTAATTCCGGGCACTCCGGGTCTCGGAATCAGGTGCCGTCTGAAACCGCGCTCTTGTAAAATTCTAAAGAAAATTAAGAAAAAATTTCCCTTGAATTTTACGGGTCTTTACATTACTCCCACCTCAGGGCTTTACGTCCCCGTAAAGATACATCAAAAACTAGGGAAACAAATGAGGGTACTGAGCACGCATCTGAGCCTCCCGCTCCCATGTGCTCTCCTGGAGATTCCCGTGCTGCCATCTGATGCGCACAAGAGGAATCGATCGCCCACGCAGGACCCGCTCCTGTCGATCCTCTATCTCCACCGGGACCTCCGTAAAAGTCGCCCCATCGTCAACGTCAAGCTCCCCATGGTCAATGATGTGCGTCGGGTCGTGCATGTATCTCCTCAGCTGAGATACATGGAAGACGTCGTGCACCCGGTGCAACTGAGGTGGTAGAGCCAGGCGATAAGCCACCTCACCAATCCTGCTGAGAATCTGGAAAGGTCTGATGAAGCGCAGAGATAACTTGCCGCCTCGGCCAAATCTCCGAATACCACGTCGAGGTGAGACCCGCAAGAAGACGTGGTCGCCATCCTCGAACTCCAGTGGCCTCCGCCTCCTGTCAGCGTATGACTTCTGCCGGCTCTGAGCTGTCCTCATCCGCTCCTGGATGACCTGGACCTTCTCTGTCGTGGCCTGGACCATCTCCGGTCCCACCAGTGCTGACTCCCCTGGGTCTGTCCAGCACAAAGGAGATCTACATGGTCGGCCGTACAACGCCTCGTACGGTGCCATCCCGATGGTGGAGTGGTAGCTGTTGTTGTACGCGAACTCCACTAAGGGTAGGTGGTCCTCCCAGCTACGACCAAAGTCGAGGACACATGCGCGGAGCATGTCCTCGAGAGTCTGAATGGTCCTCTCCGTCTGACCATCCGTCTGAGGGTGAAAGGCTGTGCTCAGACGTAGCTGTGTCCCGAACGCTTCCTGTAACCCCTTCCAAAGTTGGGAAGTAAAGCGGGCATCTCGATCGGAGACGATAGATGATGGCATGCCGTGGAGCCGCACAATCTCCTGAACGTAGAGACGTCCCAAGCTCTCCACTGAGCCCTGCTCTCTGATGGGTAAGAAGTGTGCCGACTTGGTGAGTCGGTCAACAATCACCCAGATGGAGTCGTGACCTCTGGAAGTGCGTGGAAGTCCAGTCACGAAGTCCATAGATATGCCGTCCCACTTCCACTCCGGAACCTCCAAGGGCTGTACCAAGCCTGCTGGTACCTGATGCTCCGCCTTCACCTGCTGACAGGTGAGGCATCGAGAAACGAACTCTGCTACAGCCTTCTTCATGCCCGACCACCAGTGCTGTCGTCTGAGGTCCTGGTACATCTTCGCCACTCCAGGATGTACCGCCAAAGGAGAAGTGTGAAACTCTCTCAGCACTTCCTCTCGCAAAGAAACTGGTACCATGGTACGTCCTCTGAAAAGGATGCCGTGCTCTGCTCCAAGGGAGAAACCATCAGGTGCCTGTCCCGAGGATATCTGTGCACGCCGTGTCTCACAGTCAGCGTCCTCACGCTGTGCCTCCTTGACCCGCTGAAGTAGTGGAGGAGTGACTGTGAGAGACTGAAGAAAGGCTGCTCCATCTCTATCCACGAAGGATATCTGCAAAGAGGCTAGCTGCTCCGTCGCCTCCTCAAGTAGCTGAATGCCCGTCCTCCTGCTGAGGGCATCGGCTACTACGTTCCCCTTCCCAGGAGTATAGACTATCTCAAAGTCATAGTCCTGGAGGAACTCGAGCCATCGTCGCTGTCTCAGGTTCAGGTCCTTCTGCGAGAAGATATACCTGAGACTCTGATGATCGGAAAAGACTATAAAGCGCTCGCCCATCAGATAGTGTCGCCATGTCTTCAGAGCGAAGACCACTGCTGCTAACTCCAGGTCATGGGTAGCATAGTTCTGCTCATGCGGCCTCAACTGTCGTGATCCATAGGCGATCACTGCCCGCTCCTGCATCAGAACACATCCGAGTCCGGTCCCTAATGCATCGCAGTAGACTACGTACCCTACTCCCTCCTTAGGCAACCTCAAGATAGGTGCGCTAGTCAATCTCTGTCTCAGCTCCTGGAAGCTCTGCTGACAACTGTCTGACCACACGAAGGGTTTCCCCTTCTTCGTCAAAGCTGTGAGTGATGCCGCAACTCTGGAGAAGTTCGGCACAAATCTCCGATAGTATCCAGCTAGTCCCAAGAAACTCCGAACCTCAGTCACGCTCCTGGGTGGCTCCCATGCTAACACAGCCTCAATCTTCGCGGGATCCACTGCAACTCCCACCTCAGAGATAACGTGTCCCAAAAAGTGGACCTCACGTATCCAGAACTGGCACTTCGAGAGCTTACCATAAAGCTGGTGCTCTCGGAGTGTGTCAAGAACAACTCGCAAGTTATAGGCGTGCTCCTCCTCTGTCGTAGAGTAAATCAGAATGTCGTCGATGAAGACCACGACAAACCGATCGAGGTATGGCTGAAAGATCCTGTTCATGAGAGCCATGAACACTGCTGGAGCATTGGTTACACCGAAAGGCATAACCAAGAACTCATAGTGGCCATACCGACATCTGAAGGCCGTCTTCTGCACATCCTCGTCTCTGACTCTGAGCTGATGATAGCCTGACCTGAGGTCTATCTTCGAGAACCACCGTGCTCCCTTGAGCTGATCAAAGAGGTCATCAATCCTTGGTAGCGGATACTTGTTCCTCACTGTCACCTGGTTCAGGCGACGATAGTCAACACAAAGTCGCAAGCTCCCGTCCGCCTTCTTGGCGAACAATATCGGGGAAGCCCAGGGTGAAACACTGGGTCAGATGAACCCCTTGCCCTGCAAGTCCTCCAACTGTACCCGTAGCTCTCGAAGCTCGGCGGGGGCCATCCGATATGCTGGAGTGGATATCGGGGCTGTCCCGGGGTACAAGTCAATATAAAAGTCTACCTCTCTGCGAGGAGGTAGCCCTGGAACGTCGTCGGGAAAAACGTCTGCAAACTGATCCACCACTGCAGGAAAACCAGGACTCCGCACGTCAACTGCTCCAAGGATAAGGCTAGCCAACTGATGAGTGATGGGCTGTCCTCTCCTCCGCAGAAGTCCATCCCGTGCTGCTAAGGCTCCCTTCTCGCCGGTGAAGGTGAACCTGCTCCCGTCGGTGCGTACACAACGCACCTTGCGCCTAAAACAGTCAATCTGTGCATGGACCGTAGATAGCCAATCCATGCCCAAGATGACGTCGTAAGGCCTCGACGCTGCTACAAGAAGATCCCAGCCGAAGCTCTCGCCTCCTAGAGTGAGCTCACACTGCCGGCACCAGTGCGTAATCGTCGAGTCTGCTCCCGTAGGAGTCTCTAGCCGTAAGGATCGAGCCAACGGCTCTGTCGGAATCTCCGAGCTCCGAACAAGGGCAGCGGCTATGAAAGAATGACTCGCTCCTGTGTCTATAAGAACTGCAGCAAGGGTGGAATAGACACAGATAGTACCTCGAATCATCTCGGGTGCGCCGTGGTCGTAGGCCTCTGCTGCCTGGAGCTGTGACTGTCGCTGCCCTCCAGCTCCCTGTGGTCGGGGTGGACCTCCTGGTGGTGGTGGTGGTAGAGCCTCAAAGCGTCGGCCACCACCAGCTGCTCGTACAGCTCCTCTGCCTCGTCCGCCTCCTCCCTGAGGACCGCCACGGTCGACCCTCTGCCTCTGCCTCGGTGGTCCATCAACTGTCTGCTGCTCCTCGGCACGGCGGGTCGGGCAGTCACGAGCCATGTGGCCCTGCCCGCCGCACGAGTAGCACTGTCTGCCTCTCGTAAGACTGGCTCCGCGCTGTGTGCCCCGCACTGCTGAGCCAGTACCCTGAGGTCGTCTGCCCGAAGGTCTGGTCTGTCTGGACCCCTGAGTCATCTGTCGACTGCCTGCTGCAGATGACTCTGCCACGTGCCGCCCTGCGGTGGGTCGCTGTGCTGGTGTAGACTCAGCAAGGAAGCTCTCGATCAGAAGGGCCCGCTCCAGTACTCCTGTCTGAGTCGGTATGCTGAGGGAGATCAGCGATGCCCTGATCTCGTGTCTCAAACCCGGCTCGAAGGTCCGGGCCCGGAAGAATGGGTCCCGTACCATGTCGGTCGAGTAGCGCGAGAGATCGGTAAATCTCGCCGAGTACTGAGCGACCGTCATGCTGCCCTGCCGCAGCTGTAGAAGCTCCTGGATACGCACCGCACGAAGGGTGGCTGGGACGAACTCCGAGCGGAAGAGGCTCTCAAAGTCCGTCCAAAGTAGAGATGCCTCATCGTGCACCTGAAGCATCAAGCTCCACCATCGTCCTGCTGCTGCGTGTAGTAGGCTCGCAGCGAGGATCACCATGCGGTCTGCTGGTGTCCTCACTAGCCTAAACACTCGAACCACTGCCTCCAGCCAGTCCTCTGCTGCTTGGGGATCCGTCTCCCCGCGAAACCTGGGCGGTCGCTGGCGCTGAAACTCATGCAGTGCGCTGAGGCGACGTGCATCGTCAGCGGCTGCTGCTGGAAGCATCGGGGGATCGGCGGGTAAAGCTACCGCCGGTGCCACTACTGGAAAAGGGCCCTGCACCGAGGCCTCGTCGCTCGGTGGGCTGTCGTCACGCTCGACTCTCGGAACCCTAGCTGGCTGCCGTCGTGGGGCCATCCTGAAAAGGAAACAGGTGCGCCACGGTCAGAACAGTATACCTGGTGAGCTGATATAAGTAATCACAAAGAAAACTTTGAAACACACACGCAATCAATGTTTTCGTGCATTAAGTCGGAAATCCGAAGTCAGGGTCCTGATGTACGGATACGTCGGCCGCCGCACCAACACTGGACTCCCTGGACTGATATCCACACTCAATACGCTAAACATTATTGCTTCACATAGAAAAGATCAGAGTTCACGGTAGAACCGAACTCCTTTGATACCAATTTGTCAGGACCCGCCCTCGGGGTCCGTGCCGTGACTACCCCAAGCCCGCCTTCCATAGGCCAGGGGCTGGCGACTAGCACCAAGGCGTAAGTCCCGGTAAAAAGGGAAGGCATTGCCTTTGAAAAGTAAACACACACCACAGAGTAAACAAGCGGAAAGTAAACACTAAACAAAGCAGAGTACGACTGAAAGTGCGGAAAGGTAAATGGGCCAGAATACAAACCCAAACTGAAAGTAAAGTACAACTCGAAAGGGAAAACAACAACTGAAAAGTAAAAGCCGCTACACCGAGCTGTCCACTGGAAATCCCACCTGAAGGGTGGGTACAGATAGCTCCTCTGCTCCACGGGTCCCGCCGTCCGCTCCGTGCACGTCCCGCCCAGTGGTCCACCTCCGGGTATCGTCCCGCTCTGCAAGCCTCAGCTAAGGTCAACGCTGTCCGTCGTCTGCAACCAACACAACGTAGTGCGGGCAAAGCCCGTGCAGGGGTGAGTATAAGCTACTCAGTAGGGACCCCAAGACCCCTGAAGGTCTCTCAAATCCACAAAGGATAAACCACGAAGAAAAGTAACAATCACGAAGTATTAACCGACACTGCTTAGGTATATGCCCATACATATACCTAAGTCATCAATTCAAATACGCTCTAACCTTCGAGCCCAAGTACAACTCAGTCCACACAGGAAAGTAAACGTATTCCACACAGGAAAGCAAAACGTAATCCACACAGGATTGCACAACACAATCCACACAGGAAAGAAAAAGGATTCATCTCACACAAGTATACTTCTTCAAGGACGATAAAGATGATCACTGATCCATCTAAGTCGTCGGACCCACGAAGGATCGATAGGTAACTAACCCTCGCAAAGACCCACACAGGATCGGGCCCACACAGGACCTGTAGGCGCTGGCTCACACAGAACCGCTGAGCGCAAGGACCCACACAGGATCGGGCCCACACAGGACCTGTAGCACTGATCCACGTAGGATCGCTGAGTGCTGTAGTCGTCGTCGTTGAATCCACACAGGATCTCTGTACTGTCGTCGTCGCAGTCACAGTAGCAGTCGTAGTAGTAGCAGCCAGCACTAGGGTTCCCGCACACAGCAAGCTCGTTCGGAGGGTCCGCTCCACGAGCCGAGAGGCTGATACATCAACTGTCACAAAGACCAGAGTTGATGTATCCAAAAGTTCCGTATCGTCAACAGGAACTCAACGCAACAGACGGCGCGTCGATCAGACGCCCGGTCTGAGAGTTATTGGCATTTTCGTCTCCGGGGCCCGGTTGGTTTTTAAGGCTAAACCAACCCGACCGTACTCCACCTGCGTCCAAACCTCGGGCGGAGTATGCCAAAAGATCCGTCTCACTAAGAGGAACACAACGCGACTGACGGCACGTCAATCGGACGTCCGTAGCTCAAGATATGAGCGTTTCCGCTCCGAAGGCCCGGTTGGTTTCGTGAACGAACCAACCCGGCCGAACTCAAAGTAAACCGAAACCTTGAGTGAGATATACCGAAACGACCGTCTCGATCCAAGGATCGCGTTGCCGCAGACGGTTCGTCATTCGGAGGTCCGAGGCTCAAGATATGGCCCAAAAACCGATACTGGTTCGCAACGGGGGGGTCCAGGTCCGGGCCGACCCGGCCCGACCCCCCCCTGGGGCGGCGCGGCGGGTCGCGGCGGCCTGGCGCCGCGAGGGGCCGCACGAGGCTGTCGCCGCAAGGAGGCCGCGCGGGGGAATCAATTCCCCCGCTTTTCAAGAGGCGGCGCGGCATAGCCGCGCCGTTATTTTAAAAAGCGCCTCCCCCTCACGTGGGGGGGGGGGCTGCTGGTGCGGAACCGGGGGGCCGGCTGCCCCCCTCCCTTCAAAGAACCGCCCCCTCATAAAGAGGGGGGTTTTTATGAGGTGGTCGGGGGATTAATTCCCCCGGTTTTAATGGTATCCGGCCGGCCAGCTGGCCGGCCGGTTTTCTCTAACGGGACCGGAAATTCCGGTCCCCCCTTCGGCTTCCGACGCCGGCGGCCCGACCGCCGGTCTTCTCTTCCACCGCGGCCCGGAACCGGCCGCGGTCTCCTCGTCCCGCCACGGCCCAGAACCGGCCGCGGTGTTCGTCGTCCGGCGCGGTGCGACGGCACCGCGCCCCTTTCGCCATGCCTTGATTCCTTTCAACGCGGCGCGACGGCGTCGCATTCTTGAAGATTCTACCTCGGTGTGGCGCGACGGCGCCGCGTAAAAAATAAAAGCACGATTATCCACGTGGTGCGACGGCACCACGCCACTTGCTTCTACCCGCAAGAATAAACAAGAACGATGGAGGGGGGTTCGGCCGTGTTCGTGTGGTCCGGCCCCCCTCACGTTAAAATAATAACGCAACTTAAAATAATTCAAGCCACACGTTAGTCTTGCTAAAATCATGATCAAGAATAAAATAAGGAAACCAAAAAGAAATCAACAACCCCTACCTCGGGTATAAGGTTCGAAGATTGTGAACGTTCCGCGGAAGACGACGTCGCGGAGGTCGGGCGTCGCGGTAGCCGTTCGTCAACTCCGATGACGAAGGGATGCGTTCGAAGAGACACGTCGTTGGCGAAACTTGTACGCCGACGAAGGTTGTCCAAGGAAGAAGTGGCGTCCCCTTTCGTTGACACGGTAAACGAAGAATGGATGTGCGGCGTTCTTCGTCGGAGCTTGAGCGTTCTTCGTCAAGATGAACGTTCTTCGAGTTCTTCGTCAGAGTTGAAGAAGAAGAAGAACTCTCCACCTCTCAAGTAGACAAACAAAATAACCCAAAATAAAATAAGACAACATCTTATTTTATTATCACATAACATATTAGAATTTCAAAAGTTTGAAATTCAAAAGGTTTAACTCCCATAATTAAAAGTAACTCAAGTCATTTAATTAGGGGTTAAGCAAGTTGAGAGAATTTGAAAGGATTAGGGGTTCGTGTGGGCCCCACCACACTTAATCCTCCCAAGGGAGGTTAAGTGGGTGTGGGTCCCACTTCCAACCTCCTTTGATAGGTTTTAACAAGTTATAATAAAATTGTTCTACACAATTTTATTTAACTCAAACTAAAAACCCCAAAACTAACTTTCAACCCGCAACAAACGCAACTCCCGAAAAGGTCTCTTTAAGCGAATATCGGCGCTGCGAGTTCATCGGTGCCCTCAGATTTCAATTCCGAGCACCGGATCAAAAGTTAGGAATTCCCGCTCGTTCGTTCACTGAACGTACCCGAGCCAAACTTCGGAAATTAATTCCGGGCACTCCGGGTCTCGGAATCAGGTGCCGTCTGAAACCGCGCTCTTGTAAAATTCTAAAGAAAATTAAGAAAAAATTTCCCTTGAATTTTACGGGTCTTTACAGTACCCTTATGTAGTGCCTCACTACCCTTAAATAACACATGGAAAATGGAGTTACCCATAAAAATCACTATGGTTACCCTTACAAAGTGTACCACCACCATTACACCATGCCTTAAGTACCCTTATACAATGCATATACACAAGGATTTTAACCTTACATAACATTTTAAAAATTATTTTACCCTTATGTAGTGGTCATTTACCCTTACAAAAGTCATAGAAAAAGGGTTCTACCCCAACATATCATATGGAAAAGAGGCTTTACCCTTACATAAGGTCATTGAAACCCATTTTACCTTTACAAAATAGCATAAAACATATATAATGGTGGATTTTATTAAAAATAATTTTTTTTCAACATAAGAAGGCTAATACATCATATCCAAAATAGGGTTTTGAGAACAATTAAAAACTGAAACAATTACACTCACTTTAAGACCTAGGGTAGAGCCCATGACACCTATTCTTTGGTCAGTGGTTTAACTTAGGGGATTCCACTTGCTTATTTTGATATCCCCTAATTTATTGATTTGGGTGACACCTATTTTTGGATTATTTTATTTCATAATTTTATATATGACATGGTGCCTTTTGTGTATTGGTCATTTAGTCATGCAAGATGAGTTGTTTAAAAAAAAGGATTTTGAGACTTTTTTAAGAAAGGTGTTTTAAATGAAAAGGGATTACTCTATAATGCATTATTTTTTTAAAGATAATCATTCATTGTGGTTATATTCATTTAATAATAATAAAGAATAATCTTTATAAAACTAGATCACTATGTTATTGGTTTTAAATTTAATTAATAATGGAAAAAATAATTTTCTTATTGTATTTCAAACTAGCTTTAAAACAGTTTTCTAATTAAAAGTTTATTATGTGGTAAGGTGGGTGGTGACCTACTAAGTATTTTTATAATCATGCCGATATTATCACATTATCATGTCAGGCCCCAATCTAGTTCATATTTTTCTCTTGGGACATGTCTGATTTTAGGATAAGTTAGTGACTACTAGGGATTTGAGGTTATCTTCCATTTTATTCATCACATTTGGCCTATGGTTCCTATTACTTGATATGGTAAGACTTGATTTTATTTTCATATAATGCCAGACCAAGTGTACCCATTAAATGAGTTATTTAATACTTTCAGTTATAATTATTGGTGGATTTATTTAATTTAGTGAAGAGCATGTGGTTTGGGAGTTACAACATATTGAGGGATTTTTGGGTGAGAGGAGGGTGATGGCTAGGTGAGGGAGTTTGGGGGTGAGTTGAGGGATTTACTTGTGATTTTATAGTCTATGTCATTTTTCATGTTGTATTTTTTTCCATTGATTTGTTTTGATATAGATATCTGACTTATAGATGGGCCATACTGAATTTTCTATAGAAATATACAATATCTTTATCTCTAATTCAAGGGTGAAATCATCCCCAATGATTATATTTGATATCTGTGACTCAAGTCATCAGCCCGAGGGGATCGAGGATGCACCTCGGTTATACTATGGGTCAGATCAGGCATTCGATAGATGGATAACTAGAGTTGGTTCATGACAACAAGGATCCATATTTTCCATATCATAACCCAAGAAAAGGCTTGTTAAATTACATGAAGGTATTTAGGTAGGTGGAATTTCCAACAACTATGTTTTTGTTCCATGATCTGTTGAGAAGACTTCCCAATCCTGAAATCTGAATTTTGATTTCCTCAACAATTTCCTCTAAAAAACATAAAGTCTAATTGGGGGTATTTCTTTAGATGCATACTTGGTCAAGACAACACAAATATTTCTTAAGAACTTCCAAATAAAAGTAAGCATCCAGATAAGGGATAGACATAGACTTAATTCTATGGTTTTATTCTTAATCAAGTTATGGAAGGCTTATTATGACTTAATATTTTAATTAGGGATTGTTTTAATATGTGTAATTTTTTTTATAATTTATCTTGTTTACGTGTATTTTTTATATTTTGTGTATTTTACATAAGTGACTAATCATGTTACGATAAAACAATTTACTCCTAATACAATTTCATTTCATTCCATCTTGTATGATTTTTAATTTATTTATTTATGTGATCAGGATAAAGAATCCATACAATTAACCATGAACTTGATAGAAATAAAATAAATAATATCGCATGATCATGAGATTTCTAATTGTCATTTTGTCGAGTGGATGATAAAATATTTCATGAACCTAGGGAAATAAACTTTGTGATCCGGTCTTGGATGGAGTTGCAACATTCTACCATAAACCTCTATATATTATGGGTTGGATTGAATTCATCTCGGGTCTTGATAAAACTTATCTTCTTGGATCTCCATCCTTTAGATATGTTTACTCATAATAGGTGAGGGGAAACATTGTAATGGTTATGTGGGTTTATATAGAATAAACCATAGAAATGCATGTCCTAAATAATACATCAAAAATAACTTTATTATTATTATTAATCAAAAAAGGAAAACAACCTTCTCCAAAGAAATGAGATCAAGGTGGTCGAAAGTAGTGCAATCAAAGGGAATCCCCTTAGCAAAAGAAATACATTTCAGAGGTAACAAACCCACATTATAGAACACCAACAAGGGTTACTCAGGACTACTCCCCCTAGAAAGAGCATCGACAACAAAATTAGCTTCCCTTGGAATATGACGAACTGAATATCCATTGAGGATCTCTAAGGAAAAATTATGAACAATGTATGTCAAATTACATAGATCCTCAACATTCCCATGTAACGATCAAATAAACATCTCAAAGTCCTATTCCAGTTCAGATCATGCCAAGGAGAACCTATTGTAAAGTATGATACTCATTTGCAACGCACATACCTCCGCACCCAATGAACTTCCCGACCCCTGAAAGATGCTAAAAGAAAATATTATAGAACAATTTAAATCCCACACCAAACCTACCCCAGGTATATGACCATCCATAAGTGAGCCATTGACATTAAGCTTGAATCTATTCCATGGAGGTTTCCACCTAATCCAGCGTCCCTGTGAACTAGGACTAACCACTGGACGATTCAGGAAACTGCACAGACTATGAGAATGATGTCCACCCTTTAGAAGTGTCCTCAATTCATACACTAGGATTTTTTTCCTCAGCATAAACAAAAAACTTGATGTCCACACCTCTGTACGTGCCTTAATCCGAGCCTCCCAAAGTCTTCAGAAAATCACGTTAAGAATAATGATATGAATCCTGGACTCCATCTCATGTTGTTCTGAACCCAAGAACCAATTTAAAATGAACTCCTGAATGGTAGTACATGAAGAAATATAGTTACACCATTTATCCATGCTGGACCACAGATTTACATCCCATTCACTCTTAACGAATAAGTGAACCACCGACTCCGGCTGCAGGTTAGAGTAGTAAAAAACACCATGAAGCCAACTAAATCCACTTTTTTTTGAACATTATCATCTATTGGAGAGGCTTGATTCCTCTCTCTCCAAACAAGGAAAAAAATCTTTATGGGTACCTCTTTACACCATGGGTGTGACCCCCACTCATCACGATCCCCACCCCGATGAATCAAGTGATGATAGTCATGCCCATTTAAGTACCCAGAACTTGAATATGTGAAAAAATATCAGTTATTCTCATCTGAAAACACTAATTCTTTATACACTTCCATCTATTCCGAACTAAAAATGGTTTTAATTAGCCTTGGATGGTGGCTAGCCTCATTAACTGACATATTCAGAGTTGGACAACATGTGAAGAAGAGTTTCTCCCCAACCAAATTTTCTCTCCATAAGTTTATAAGGGGAGAGATTTGACACAAATTACATCATTTTAATTGAATAATAATTAATCCAATGTAATTAAATTAATGAAAATACAACACATACATTGGAAAGTCTATGTTCCTGATCATCCATGCACGAAACAAATATATATTTAAAATAACTTTCAAGAATTTATTTGAATCATTATTAATTAATATAAATTCCCTCAATTTAACTAATTATTTTAATTAATGAAATAATTCATTTATCATAATATCTATCAAAATATTTCTTGAGATTATCATCCATTGTAATTTTAAACAGATTAAATTAATTAATGTTATTTAAATTTAGTTATTTACATGGTGTTTACATGGTGGAAACATGGAATGTACCCATTTGAGATAACCGATATGGCCATCATTGTGTATTGTGCACTCACATGGTATGTAGTGTACATGGAATGTCACATAATTACATGATTTATACTTTCAATAAATGACAAAAATGAATGTATTAATTTAAGTGATGTGTAATACTTTTAATGTACATAATGTAAAAAGTGTGTAATGACAACCACACATGGAATTCTGTTCGAAATTAAATATGTAAATCAATTATATATTTAATATTATTTAAACCATGTCACATAGTATGTATTGTCAATTTATAAACATGAAACACGTGTTAATTTGGTTTAATGTAATTATTATTATTTTTTACAGGTAAATTAATTAGCATAGTGTACAGTGCAACATGGAATGTAATACATGTAAACTATAACTACACTACAATAATATTAATTTCAAATTGTGTGTGTATTAATTAATTATACACCACATGTGTATTAGTTATACACTATGTGTGTATTAATTACAATTTACTTTTTTCATTAATTTGATATTGTGTGTGTATTAATTAAATACACACCATGTGTGTATTAATTATACATTTCATGTGTATTAATTATACACCACATGTGTATTAATTAATTATACAACACATTTTTATTAATTAATTATACACCACATGATTATTAATTACTCACTACAAGAGTATTGACTATACAAAATGTAAGATTGAATTACGTACTACATGTTTATTAATTAATTTCAAATGTAGTGTATTAATTACACACATATTCTGTTGACTACATGACAAATGTGTCATGTGGGGTTACATGACATTTAGACATGAAAAACATGTGCCACCTCTGGATGAAATATTTATCTATTCTTTATTTGTTCTCAGTTATATGAAGAAAAATACTGAAGATATCTTGACTTTCAAATCAAATAATGAAAACTAAAATGAAAAAATAACATAAAATTTGTAAATATATCAATGATTAATAAGTAATTATAAATTTAAATGTGATTTCTCTGGTGAGAGATAATTTTTTATAATTTTGAACTTCTTATGAATGGAAATTAACTTCATAATATACATTGAACTTGGAAAAATTGGCATTTTTTAATACTTTCAAAAACCTAAAAATTCATCGATAAATGGATTTGATATCAATTTGTTTTTATTTTTAATTAATTGAGAAGACATGAATTGATTTATTGAATTATAATTCCACTCTTTAAAGGATTATAATTCTATTCTTCACTATTTTTATTCATTTTGATCTTAAATGAAATTATTCCAACACTAAAATTGTGATTTTCATGTTTTTAGGAATGACTTTGTAATTTCATATGAATTTCCCTAAAAGACCCACCATGGAAGTCAATCGATAGTGAGATTAGAGTTACTGTAAGAATTCATTTATCATGAGAGGTGTGTATGGGTCAAATCGTTTGGTTATATAACCATGATTTTTCTCTATGAAAGCATAAAAAAAGATGTGTAATGGTAATTAATGTTTCAAAACAGCTACATAAACATCATTTGATATATGAGATTTTCTACGTAAACATGAGACACCATTGTGTAAGTATCATAAAAGTCACCACATCTCTCAAGAGGCTGCATGACTCACCATGCTAAAAATTCTACAAAGGATTGAAGTGACTACATATTTTTAATAACAAACTATGAATTATCTCAATTGACTATGAGGTTGAATCAATCATGGATCTCAAGATACTATTCCATCCAGCTGACTGCGCCTTCACCCAATCAACCATAACTTTCCTTTATATGGTTGACCCAAGGCCTCTCCAAATTCTAGGCTACTGCGGGGATTAAAATCATACATTTCCAAATTGGTAGAATTCAACCTAAAATAGAATCAAAATCCATTCCCGCTTACCTACTCAAATAAGGACGAGATATAACAAACTTTACTCATAGAGATCATCTATTTTGGGGAATATGATGTAGATCCAAGAAGAGTTAGAATAATCTAGATACAAATCTTCTTCAGTTGTGACCCTCATTCTAGACATGTGGTGGAAATAAATAATGAAAAATCTAGGAATTTAATCTGAGGAATTTTTTGAACTAAGAAAGGAACCAAGAAATACTTTTATAAAAAGTGGATTGTTCACTCAAATAAGGGTCTAACATCACAACTGGTCGATTGAGTTGAGGTGCTACTAATTTTCCATCTTACTTTTCAATTTCTACAATATCTCTAATGATCAGTAATGAAACATTAATATAAAATACAAGGAGAATCCCATTACCTTTTTAATGAATTCAAATTTTCATGCATAATTCTCTTTAGTTCACCTCTCTAAAATTATTTAATTTTTATATACATTTAGAGTTTTCCTTTGATCTATGAATTTAAATTATTATTATCCCATTATAGTTTTCCCACACAATACACCTAGATATTATTCACTATCCATGACTATGAGTATTGGGTTGATCGAGGGGTGATTGGAGATAACTGATCACTAGGCTAGGGTTGATTGAGGAATGCAGTGATTATTTCATTTCTCTAATTAAACCAAAAATACTAGTAAAGGGTGTTCAGTGAGGTCTCAACTTATTAGAGAAAGAACATGAGAGTAAAAATAGAATAATTATTTAATATATAATAAAGGTGATATCCAAAGTTAGGATCCTATATTTAAAAATTATTTTTAAACCAACTCACTTTTATCCTAAATCAAATATGGTCACCATATTTAGCACAAACCAAACCCACTCAATAAAGGAAAAACACATCTATAACACTTCCCTCTTTGGAGACAATTGGAGTCCCATTATCACTTCACTAAACTTGGTTTCATAAATTTTGTTTTCCGAGGGACCTACACCTGGATCCAAATCAACCTGGCATTATTTTAGATGAGTTAAATTATCAATTATTTTTCTCTATTCCAATTTGTAAATATTATCCCTATTTTCCAAATTAAAATTTAAAATCAAAAAAATTATGGATTATGCTTTTGACTCACCCCAACCAAATAATGAGGTTGTTTCTAAATGTGTTATATAGGTATAGTTTTCAATAAATAAAATAATTTGAGAGTAATTTAAGGAGATATTTAAGGACTTAAAATAGGAAATTGAACCATTAATACTAAAATACTTATCCAAGGATCTTATTTATACCCCCACAATACTTCCTTAAGTTCTATCAACATTCCTTTAAGGAACAAAAAGATACCACCACTCCAACCTATAAAGAAGATATCATGGTGGTTGATTCCAAGTTAAAAACTCTCTCTCACCCATACGTTTCTATAAAGCTCTATGTGTTCCTTGATCAAAGAAAAAAACTTCAGTTTGATCTAATGAAGGTAGTGGATCTTTCCTTGAACTCAAATTATTTTTATCTTTATTTACTTGAAGAATAATCTCACTTCCTTTGTGATTATAATAATGTAGTCTCAGTCAATCCCCGAATTTCCTTGGATATTAATGAAGAGTACGAGATAGAGACCATTAAAGACAATCTTGATATGGAATTTGAAGATGCCCAACAAGATGAAGAGGAGTTGGATCAGGCTGTCATTAAAGTAGGGGTATCCAGATTTATAGAAGAGATGGTACATGAGATATAAGAGAACATTATACTTTCAATAATGGGAGAAAATAAAGAAGTGGAAACATCATCCCACATCCTAGAGGAGAATAGATAGAAGCCCTCAACCGACTACCCATTCCCATGAAATATAAATTTAAAACTAAATAGAGGGTTAAAAAAAATAGAAACAATATGACCACTAAGATAAGAACTAATCTGATAAGAGTAGTAAGAAAATGAATATATAGTGGTTTATACCCGAAAATCCCAACCCACCAATGGATTGGGGATGATATCAAGGCTATCTGGATATAGACAGTATAAAATGTATCACCTCTTATGGGGATATTACCTAATATGATTCATATATTTGTTTAATTTTTAATTGATTATATGTTATATATTTTATTTTAAATAAACTTTTATTTTTTCATGTTTTTCTATGTAGGAAACAAGTTGAAAAGTAGCACCTAAAGCTGAATAAAGAACTTTAGAAGCCAAATAATGTGAGAATATAATACCACCAATGTTTTCCATGCAATGGAATAATTACAACCATGTTGTCTCCTTCCATAATCATTTATTATGATGTCATATCTAAATTATAATTGAAATATGCATTTTAATTTCTGCATTTCAATTAGGATATATATGAAACTAAGTCTGGTGGAGGGAGTTACACATGGATTTGTTATTTAGTTTCTTTTATTTTGTATTTATTATTGTTTTAGTGTGTTTTTAAAACTTTTATTGAGATATTTTTGGAAAATGTAATCATTTTTTCACTCCATATTGATTGTGATAGACTTGATCATATTATTTAACCTTATAGTCTCAAATGTTTTAGGAGTGAGTTTTCCAACTATTTCCATGAATATTTGGTTTTATAAGTAAGAAAGTGAGTGTGATTGAACAATTTAAAGTGGAATTGATATTATAAGATGAGGAAACTACATTTTTTTAACTTGAACTTAGGTAACTTAGACATTGTGAAATATAACACATTAGTGACACAAATCAAAAGATAATAATACAAGTACTTTATAACTATAGTAAAATGAGAAATTGAGATTCCATAATGAAGTTATAAGATAATTAAGAACTGGGTGTGCGAATAATAACTACTTATATAAATTTGATATGATCTTTGAACAAACTTGGATGAGAAAAATACAATAAGTTCCTAGTTACTAAAAATGAATGGATTAAGTTAAGGGGAATGTTGAATAAAAATAAAGAAGGTGATAATTGAATTATAAAAATATCATTTGAGTTGCATAAAGGAAGTTGAAAATTTACCTTTGATACAATGAACTAGGGTAGACTTATAGCATACCATGTTTTTAGGAATCATATTCTTTCCATAAACTATATATTTATAATTCAAAACATTTTTTTGTTCAAAGTAATTGAAATAAAGTTGGAAATAACTCATACAAGATATGAATTAAATTAACAAGACTTTTTTTATTTATTGTTAAACATTAAAATAAGTACATGAAACTAATTGTTAGACACCATGGATCATTACTCACCATATATTATTACATTTGTTAAAATTTTATAAATTAAAAGGGAACAATAAATAGAAATGAATAATATCTTAAAAACTTGGTGATCTCCTAGATCATATTCACCCTTGATGATCACCAATACCAAAAGAAATACTATCATGAGGAATAACACCATGAAATGAGAAATAATATTGTGATATCTAAAATTAAAACTATGAAAATGATAAGTGCGGATTAAGAAGTGTGAATGATATGAATTATTTTAGTGAGAATGTGTATAGGAATGAAATTTGGCCGTTATAAATCCGGTCATTGGAAATATGATCATTGGAAATATGGTCACTGGATATACATGTATCCAATAGGTACAATAAAGTTGTTTATTGTTATTAATAAATTAAAAATAACATAATTCATGAATAATAAATAATAAAATTAAAATATAATATTAAAATACTATAAAAAATATATATTTGAAATCATTACATATTATTATTAATATTATATATATTATTAATGTATGAAATGATGTATTTATAAAATTAAAAGAAATATATTAATATCAATGGACTAGTAAAATTAATTTTTTAAATAATTAATTTTTATAGTATTTGGTGATGATTTTTTAATATAAAAGTAATATTTTTCGAAGTATTTTTTTTATTTTGTGTATTTTTAACTAATATTTACTCAATAACTATTTCAATGATATTTATTTATAATATAAAAAAACTAAATTTACATCCATCTAGTTTTCTTTACGAGGATTTTAATAATGATATATTCATTTATTCTTAAAAATGTATTTTTCTAAAAAATTACCTTTTTATATGCTATGAATTTTTATTATAAGAATCTAAATATATAATTGATAAAAAAAATTTAGGATATTAATAATATTTTTACACTAATTTAATAATAAATTAGTTGTAAATAAGAATAATAATATTTAAAATCTTAAAAAGTTATTTTCCTATGAGAATAGTTTTCATTATATTTTTATTTAAATGATAAATTCACAAATTTTAGAATTTGAATTTGAACAAATTAACTCCATTTTTGGACTTAAAATAAGTATATTACCCTAGAATATATATTTTTTGGATTTTTTGAAATAACTGATTATCAGATGAATAGTAAAAAATATAGTTTTTACTAATACCGTAGGGTTTTTGACAATATCTTGAGGATGGTATGAATTAAAAATTTATAAAAAATTATTCCTATCCAAAAAAATTTGGATTATAATGATTCTTTTAATACTATTTTTAATTTAGAAAAACCATGCTTAACATATTTAAACATAAAAAATAATTTATTCTAATTAAAAAAATTCTTTTTGACTTTTTATTTAATTATGTTTTTACAAGGTAGAATTATATTTTGGAATACATTGTGATCAATAGAATTGTTAATTGGTTAATAATAAATTAATTAGTGCTGCAATGATATGATGTTTTATAAATGAAATTCCCTTTTCAAATGAATAAATACCTTATTAAGAAATGAATTTATGGAAAAAAATGCACTAATTTGGTTATTCTAGTCCATTATAAGTTATATCCTATCATATTTAAAAGAACATTAAAGAATCATAAACATTGATAATATATATGTTGTTTAGTGATCATTTTGATTAGTATTTATATGAAGGGTTATGAAAAATCCAATTGATAAAAACAAAAGAAGAGATGACCTCAACAAGTAGAATAAAACCATATAAAGACAATTTAGTAGAGATTCCAAGGGATATTGCATCTCTAGTATTTTCCATTGACCAATCCCATGCCAATATTCAATAACTAAAGTGTGAGTGAAACTATTTATGGTATAACTTCAAGCATATCGAGATCAAAAACCAAATAATGTTCATTAAACAACCTTAAGAAAGTGCGACCATCACACACCTTACCCTTAGGGAATACATTGGTGTAATAAGGGATTATGTAACTAGACACTAAGAGAATGGATTTTTATTTTTATGTTTTATTAATAAAATAATTATTATATTTATCCTTTTTATTATTACTTTATAAATTATTAAAAAAGAGTTTGATAAAAATTTTATATTGATATGATGAAAAAAATTGTATTCTTGAGAAATATATATTTTTAATAAAGGCACTAATTTATGAATTCAAGAATTTTTGAAATAAATGATATTTTAACAAAATATTTTTAATAAATAATATTTATTTAAATATAAATGATAATATAATTTAATGAATTTATATTTAATTTATATATGTGTCAAAAAAATGTTATTATCTTACAAACATATATTTTTTAATAAATAGTGATTTCTGAATTAAAAGTGAAAATTTTAATATTTATATAATTATTTTGAAAAAAATTATTATTTTTGAAATCATCACATTGAAATTATCCAACGATGATTTTTTTATAAATTTTTGAGATAGTTGAATTTTTTGATACAAATTTAATATTGTATAAATATAAGGTATGTATTATGACATCATACAATCCCAATGTGATGTAATTAATACAATAAATATTATCCAAGACCAAAATTCTGTTTCTCATTTAAAATAATGTGATTTTGTAGTTAATTGATTAATTTTATAAACCCTTAAAAAACCCTCCAAAACCAATATTATCTTTTATGTTTTTATAATTTATTCTTTATGAACATGACTCAATTCCACATCACCAATGATATTATTTTAATGATTCTATTTATTTTATTTATAAAATATTAAAAACTTATGCTATTTGGTAGAAACCATGAAAAAAACCATGGGAAGGTTT
Organism: Viscum album; assembly: GCA_963277665.1. NCBI lineage: Eukaryota > Viridiplantae > Streptophyta > Magnoliopsida > Santalales > Viscaceae > Viscum > Viscum album. Next base: position 2,132,488,048 of record OY728119.1, read on the forward strand.
GGGTTTTTTTATTAATTTATTATATAGAGTCCAAAATCTAAGTTTAGAAATTAATAAAGAATTATCATAACTTTTTCTATAAAAACTCACCCGACCACCCATTACTCTTCACTAAAAGTAATTTGAGGATAAATTTACTTTGACTTTCCATATCAGTAGACCTCTCATTGTTCCCAGAGCTCTTAATAATCTCCTACAAATATTTTAGAATCACCCTCTCAAGGTAATGGATCCTCTTCTTATCCTCTTTATTCAAGCATGTTATTTATATTATGCCTTTTCATTTACAATTATTCATGTTGGGATATGTTTTTACACATCCCTCTTACTTTTAATATAATTTTCAAGTGATGAGAAACCCCTTTCACTCTTATTAAACCTTTCCATGTATCCTTATATACCCCTCTTATGCTATCAAGATTATTTTGAAACTTTTCATGATAAACATTTATATCATGAATACCTATACACATTTCCACTCAAAGTTATTATCCTAGATGTACATATACTTCATTTATTGGGGGAAGTCATTGTATAAAACCTATATTCCATAATCATGGGATTAGAAGTGATGAAATACATCCTTACGTTGTATGATCTATGTGGCACACTTATGCATGTACATGATATGAATTTGATGGGTGGGACTAGAATTATATATCCCTCTAAAGAATTGGGAAATGTTTTCATATAATGAGATACTATGTATTGTATATGGGAGGTTATTATAAGAACATTATGTTATGATGCCTTAATGTTCAACCTTGAATTTTGTTTATGATGCCTTGTTTTATGTTGTTTCCACATTCCCATATCACCTTTATGTTATAATATTATATCATGTTTTGATATTAAAGTTTATGATTCACACCCCTCTTATATTACCACGATTTTTCTCTTAACTCATATATACCAATTTACCTTATGATTTTATTTAATTATTCCCTTAATGGGATTTGTAGCACACATCATTCTTATGTATGTGCCCAGGATATCCTTTGATTTTTTAGAAGATAAATGGAATTTTAAGGGCATGTTATAGAGTTTTTAAGTAATTTTTTTTTGTATCCATGTTTCAATTTATTATGCAATATACATAATTTCCTAAATAGTAGGCCTCCCAATATTCCAGTATTGTATTATGTGTAACTTTATATTATAAATCATGAATTGATATGTATTAAAATATGGGTCATCATAGTTGGTATCATAGAAAACCCTAGTTATTTTTGGGGATTAGTATTAAGAAACCTAGTAAAATCCTTAAGGATAAGACTAAAATATACCAAAATTTTTGAAAATTATTTAGTAAGCTATTTCCAATAAAATACATCCCTTTCATGATACTATAAGTTGATGTTTCTCTGACACCGTTGTACCTATGGGTAATAACCCTAAAAAAGGCTTATTGGTCTTGATTTGATCATCCACTTGTGCATGAAAAAGAGAAAATATTGCACACCTAGTTTGAAACTCTTATGGTATATACTTTAATAAATTCATAATATTATAATAAACCATTGTTAAGTGAACAAAAATTCACCTAATATTTTATGTTAGGAAATTGATCATGGATACATTAGATTGAAACCTAGAAATTCATAGATTAAGGAATATATTTAATGTTTGAGTTATCCATTTAATGTTCTTGGTTTCCCATTTATATGTTTAATAGTGTAAAAATTATCACATAGAATTTTATATTTATTTTAGTTAATGGGTAGAAATAGGATAAACTAAGTCAAAAACCAATTTGAGGGGAAATATAATGACTGCCCAAATGAGATTCCCAACCCGATGGGGGCATGAGTTAGAAACTTTTTGATAATAATTTATCAATTAAATCAATTTTTGAACAAAAAATCGAATAATTAAAAATACTAACATCCCTTTAAGAAAGACAAAGTTTCAATTGATATGTTAATGTGGAAATTCACTTTGAATTGAATAGGATATTATGACCCATTAATCATGGAAGAATGGATTTAATCCATTGAAAAGATATTTTCTATAATTCAATTCTCTGAAAACGAGAAAGTTTTACTGGTTATTTATTATATGGAGGGAGAAGCTAGTCGATGGTTGATGTTGATAAAAAATATGAATCCTAAGGAGGAGATTAAAGTAATATAGTGAAAATAATTCTGGAAAAATATTTTTGATATATATTTCCCCCACACTCTACTAATTAAAATGGAGAGTGGTTTACCTTTCCTCAAGATAAAGGAAGATTAATCCATTGGGGCATATGAGGTGAACTTCACAATATTTTAATGATACCCCTCTGAATCTTTCATTGAACCGGAAAGTAAAGTTGACTGCTTCTTTGGTGGGATAAATCCAAGTCTATGAAAAGCCTTAGAAATTAAATATTTTGATAGATATAGAGAAATTTTATGATGTTCACTCAAATTCAAAATAGATGTTAGATAATCTCAAGGGTCTCATGGGTTTGGAGATAAGGATCTAAGGAAAGATTTTAATTTTGGTGGTATGGTGGAGAAATATCATAGGGTAAAGAAAGTCCAACATTCCACTTTTCAAAAGTGTAGGAAGAGGAATCATGGAAGTTTACTAAAGGGTATAAGGAAATAATTTAGGTGGAAAAAGGAAGGAAACCAATGTAGTGATTGATTATGGGAGAAACCCATCAATGTGATGGATGAAAGGAATTATCCAATTGACACTGAACCTATTTTCAAATGTTTCAAATGCATGGAACAAAGAAACCAAGTTGATAAATTCACTAATTGAAGGATTTTTAATGAAAACTAATGAAAAAAACTACAATTCATAGAGAGAAAGGGTGATATTATGATATCAGAACAGCTGAGGTGGACCCCAACAATGAAGTGGTGATAGGTACACTGGTTATTCATTCAACGATAGTGAAAATACTCTTTGATTTTGGTTCTATGTAATATTTTATATCATGTATGTTTTTTAGAACTATTCAAGAACCACCTTAGAACATGGAAGTGGATCTATTTTTGAAAATAGAAAATGGAGAAATTATCACATCCCAAGTATATAACTTCTCCCCTATCCATATTTTAGGCACTAAATCTGTCATCAATCTTTTTGATACTCCATTTAGTGTAATTCGATTCTATTCTAGGAATTAATTGTATTTTCTTTTATAGAGACAAAATAAATTTATGAGAGAAATAAATGAAACATAGTATCATAAATCACCCTCTAATTGTATATAATTGCAAGTAGGATGATTAATTTCCTTTGGTATCATCATCTTAAGAAGTGATATTATATCATTTTGAGCAAGAATATATATAAAAAATGGTTAATACTATTTATAGAATGGACACTTTTTAACTTCAAGAGCTGAAAAATATATATTGAATGAACACTTTTTAACTTCAAGAGATAAAGAATCAACTATATTAGAATCTAGATAAATGGTTTATACACCCAAGTGCTTCACTAAGGTATGCACCTATCCTTTTTGTTATGAAGTATGGGAAAATGTGATTTTTCATTGATTATTGTGAGATTAAAAAGATCATAATAAAGAACAAGTATCCTATACCACAGATTGATGAATTTTTTAATGTGCTATGTAGAGAACAATGCTTCTCTAAGGTGGATATTTGGTCCAAATATTATTAAGTAAAGTTGAAGAATATGATATCCCAAAGACTACTTCTCATACAAGGTATCAGTACTATGAGGTCATAGTGATGCCATTTAGACTCACTAATTCTATAAATATATTCATGAAATTAAATAATAGAGTATTTAGGGATTACCTCAACAAAGTTTTGGTAGTATTTATATATGATATTCTTATCTACTTTAAAATAATGGAGGAACATGAGGAGCATTTGAATAATGTACTGAGGACCTTGTATAATGAAAAGTTGTATGGGAAGTATAGTAAATGTGAGTTCTGGATGAATCATGTAACATTCCTAGGACATTTTATCACCAGTAAAGGGATATCTATGGATCCTTAAAAAAAATCAATTAATGTATAGATGAGACTAACATCTATGACAGAAATCCATAGTTTCCTTGAATTATCTAGGATTAATCATCAAATTGTTAGAAAATAATCATGATTTCAATTCCCACTAAAAAATATAACTCATAATAAAGTCCTATTTTTCTGTACAGATGAATGTAGGGAGAGCTTTAAAGAGGTAAATAAGAGGCCAATCACTACACCTATACTCACATTACCCACCAACAGGGGAAAAATTATGATCTATAGTGATGTGTCTAAAATGGATTGGGTTGTGTACTTATGCAAGATGATAAAGTGATAGCCTATTCCTCCCTCAAATTTAAGATTAATGAAAATAAAAACCCAAAACATGGTCTATAATTGATTGAAATTATCTTCACACTAATTATTTTGTGACATTATCACTATGGGTAGAAGTGTAAAATATATACAGATCAAAAAAGCCTAACGTATAGATTGACATAAAATGAGATCAATATGAACCAATGAAGGTGGTTATAGCTTATCATGGATTAGGATTTTTAAATCAATTACTATCATAGGTTGGGGAACAAAGTAATATATTCTCTAAGTTTAAAGGACCCTGCAACCCTATATATGATGGGTATTGTAAGGGATCCAATCTTCTTGGAGATGCAAAGCATGGGCATGGGAATAATAAAAGTAACTTCATCATACATTAATAAAATAACAACTCAACCATAAATTATTTATAGGATAAAGGATATCTAGAAAGATAATGAGGTTCTATATAAAAGTTAGAGAATATTCTAGAGTTAAAATTGTCTAAAGATGGATTTATATGGTTTGGAACCCATATATGTGTCCCATAAAAATCCAAAAATATAGAGGGAACTTCTAGATGATGAATATTTCTCATCCTTATCTATTTATCCTAGAATCCATATGATTTATAAATATCTAATGAAAACCTTTTTGTGGGATAACTTCAAGAGGGAGGTTTTAAAAATCTATTTCTCAATGCATGGTATGCTAATAAGTCAATGATGTATGAAAAAATTCTGATGGTATGATGAAATAATTTCCAATACCAGTATGGAAATGAGAAATAATTACCATGTATTTCATTATTGGACTCCTGAGGGAATATAAATTCAATAAAACCATATGGGTGGTTGTCAAACACCTTACAAAGTCAGAAAATTTCATAGTTATAAAGGAATATTTATCTCTTGTCCGACTATCCAAGATATAAATAAGATAAGTGGTAAGAATTAATGGAGTGCCAATATCCAATGTATCTTATTGAGATATAAGGTTTACCTAAAGGTTCTAGAGAATACTTTAAGAATCATTGGATAAAGAGATGATTTTCAATATTACTTATCACCCTTAGAAAAATGGTCAGTATGAGAGAACCATTCAAACTCTAGATGGTATGCTAAGATCTTGTTCAATGAATTTTCTAGGATGTTGATATCAACACCTTACCCTATTGAAGTTCTCATATAATAATAGTTTCCATTATATATTTCAAATGGGACCTTATGAAGCTCTATATGGTAATCAACATTGGACATTGACATGTTGGGATTAATTTGTAGAGTGGAAGCTAATGGAACCTGATTTTATCCAAGAGATGATAGAGAATGTCCAAAATATTCAATATAACATGAAATCCACACAATGGTGACTAAAAATATACGAAGAAAATCATTGATGATACCTATAGTTTGAGGTTAGAGATAATGTGTTCCTTCATATATGTCCATGAAAGAAATTCATGAGGTCTGGGAAGGAGGTAATGCTTAGCCCAAGATACATCAACCCCTTTGAAATCATTGATCTCAATGGTGCTATGGCCTATCAACTTGCAATCCCAACTAACATATCTTAGGTACATGAATTTTTCCATGTATCCCTACTGAGAAAGTAAATAATATACCTATCACATGTACTACATCCAAATTTGTTACCATTAAATAATAATATTTTATATGAGGAGAAAATGGTGATGATCATATATCATAGAGACAATGTTCTATGAAATAAGACAAATCACCTGGTTAAATTAATGTGGTGGAACCATACGTTTGAGGAAGAAAATTGAGAACCATAAGAGGCCATGAAATGTAATTACCATCATCTATTTAATGCATGAAGTGAAATTTTGAAGGTGAAATTTATAAAGGGGGAAGAATGTAATGACAAGATGTTTTATAATTGAAATCCCCTTTTCCAAAGAATAAATTCCTTATCATGAAATGAAATTATAAAAATCACTTGCATTAATTTAGTTATTCTGTATTGCGACCCTTTATTTTCATACATTAACATTACACCAATTTTTTAGAATACCTAAAGCATTATTCAAACAAACCCCAAAAGACTGTATTAGTCTAGTACCTTTGGAAAAATGGAAACATAAAAAATCGTACATAAGTGAAATACATTATCTCCCACTAGGTTCTTTATGACCAGAACCCTTCTAAGATACATCATAATTAATACATATTTTTACCTATGAAAGGATGCATAAAAAGGGGTGAGCTCAGATGCTCAGTATGGGTAAACAAGGGATACAAGTAATCATAAACATGGGAATATGGGTATGATAAGAAGATCCTAACATTAGAAGATCATAGACTTCATATAATAAGATCATAAATAGGAATCATGGCATAAATATTTGCAGTTCATAAGGAATTAAAGATAAGGGAATAAAGGAAATAAGACATGAAACCACAAAATAGAAATATGACATAGACTTTTGGAATACACATAAACATATAAAATGATTTCTATAGTAGTCAAGGCATCACTTCCAAGGCCATTATGGTAGTATGGGTTCACTTCCCATACCATATTGATAGTAATGGTTCAATCCCATGGACATCTTAGTATAATTAGTTCACTCCCCATACCAACTTGGTAGTAATGGTTCAATCTCATTTACATATTATTAGTCAAGTTTCACTCCCAATATCATCTTAGTCTATCTCATGAGATATAAATATTTTCCCAATGCATTGGAGGGAGATATAGGTCCCACCAATCTCACACTGAAATTATACATACATGTGCAAAAAAATCATTAATAATCATATCATAACCCATGAAATGAGATGATTATCATAAAAATGTAATCATATAATAACCTATAGAAAAAGATACAGGTTTCATAATAATTTCATCAAAAGCATAACCTGTGAAATTAAGTGGGTTTCAAAATCCTATAACTCATGAAAGAGAAACATGTTTCATAAACATCATTCCATCAAAACATAATCCATTTAGAGAAATAATATGAATGGAAACATTTAATAATTTCCCCAAAATGGAATGATTAACAAAAATTTATGTCATATTATATGGTAAATAATTTTTAAAGATATTTTAAAAACATTTCTTTATGAAAATATCCTTTCTGCAATGAAAAATACTTTTAAAAAAATTAGACAGTTTTGAAATTATTTTTCATGGAAAACATCTTAAAAAACACATAAATGAATATTTTAAAATAATAAAAAAATTAAAATACTTTTTACAGGAAAAATAACTTCAAATATCATTTATTTTAATTTTTTTGAAAAAATGGTTTTTTTAACAAAACAGATTTCTAACCGAAGAGAGAAATACCATCGGGTTTTTGTTAAAATATTTTATTAATTATATTAAGTACCAAAGAGTGAGAAAATGATACTAATACATAGAGATATATTGAATTAACATAGGTGTAAGAAACTCATGAGTGTTCTTGAGATATGGATAATAATATTTCATCAATATAATCTAATCATAAACAATCCTGATAAACGATGAGATTGTTTCACCAAACACCTACCACATAGTAACTTGGGATCAAACTCTCCATGAAATTATATGAATCTTAAAATATCATGAAAATAAGGATAATTAGGATATAAAATTTAAAATGGAAGTATATACACCTCAAAAAAGAATTTAGGTGTATAAAAAACATGAGTTTCAAAGAAGGAAAATTGAAACAAAAATATTTTATCGATTTGGTAACTTTCGAAACATATACCCTATGAAATAAAGATTATAGAATAGATTTGTAAATAAAAATAAATTTATTAATAAGAATCATAGAATACATTCATGGGTATTATATACACCATGCAAAAGAAAAGAGTGGTGAACATGACATTTATCACATAGATATAAAGAGCGAGATGGAATTATCTTACCTTGTGTATTCACTCTCATTATACTCAATCAAACCTCATGTATAATAAATATAAGTTTATTATAAATCTATAAATGAATAATATTATTATATATAATACCAGATAGGGTTTTATTATTATTCTATATTACCCTCTTATTAACAATTCTATGTTAAGGTTTCACTTTGGGTAATGTCCTCTTTGTTCTTCGTACATGTTTTGACTTGTTATCCTTGATCGTCTTACATAGGTTAAGATTTAATTAATTACAGAATGTAAACAATTATATAAAAATTATATAAATAAAGTATATATGTATTTATAATAACCTATAAAATATAGAAAGATGAAATGGAATACAATGTTCATGGAGATAGTAGGCCGTATATACGCATGAACGCTATTTCCTGAATGTCCCAAAGGCCTTCATTTTTATGGGTTTTTGGTAACACTCCTTTCAAGGGATGAGGGGTAACCCTTTAAAGGCCCATAATATTTAGTTATTACATTTGATCATAGCCTTAAGAGACATTACAAGACCTGAAGGTCTTAGGGAATTCAACTAGACTATATCTATAAGGAACTGCCCCTCCCCAGCATCTGCATCGTAATGGTAGCTCCCCACCATCACATTTCCATCTAGGTAAGCTTTTCATGCAAGCATAGGTAGGTAATGATAGCGTAACCATACCCTCTCATTATTCCAAATCCACTGGTTTTGCTTTGGTGAGTGCGCCTACTCTGAATCCTCCTCTGGGGTAGCTCCTTTTTGTAGAGTTTGTCTGGGGTAACAACATGTAGCTTGAATGAAATTATCATATTTACAAAGAATGGAAGGAATAAAGGTATGTGTTAAATACTAATTAGATAATAATAAATAAATAATAAATATAGTAAACATAATATATAAATAGTGTGTCCATCATAATTTATAACCATGAATGTTGGTAAAGGAAGAATGAACAATCATTATTTAGTAAGGCGGTAGTTCGCTGTCCAGATAAATAGTATGTTTGTAACCAATTATATGGAAGTGTTTGTAAGTGTAGGTAGAAACATTAGTATAAAAAATATCAGTATATTTTGAATAATGGTGTTGTTTTATATGCATGTAATAAGGATTGTTGAAGGAAGCAAAGAATGGAAATAAAACTAATGATCTTGAGGAAAGATGTTACCTCTTCTTTGGGTAACTCTTTTTGGTTTGCACCAAAGGGATTCCTTGGATGGATTTTATTCCCAAGGGAAGGATTGAATGATTTGTGGAGGGATGTTAAAGATATATTTAGGAAGATATTGGTCGATACAATGTGTCTTGAGAGGTGCGAATAAGTTGGAGGTGAGGAGGCCCTTTTATTGCTGGGGAGGAGTGACACTCTTGTAAATTTTGGAAAAGGGAATCCCAACCAATTTATTTCCATTACTAGTGGATCAGATAATGGTCCAAATTCTATAAAATGGAGGATAGGGTAGAAATATGGCTATTAAATGGATTTTTGAAAAAATTTCTAGGTCTTTTTTGGCCTTAAGTTTATGGTTTAGTTCATTATTAAGTTAATTTTTTTTCTTAATCACTATTATTAATTTTAATAACCTTCACTTATCTTTTTGGGTAAAAAAAAATAAGTTTTCATTATTAAACATTATAAATTATGATGATTCAAAACATGAAATCCATTTTTTAAAAATTACAATTACATAAGTGGAAGAAATCAATTTAAATTTAATCTTGTAGATGGGATGACAATACAAGTTTTTAAAGTAAAAATTTTCAAAACTTTGCTATGTTTTTACATTCAATATAAATGTGAAATTGATTCCAATGAACTAAATTGGATTAATTTATAAATAATTGATATAATGTGACTTTGAAACCAAATTAAAATATTATTTAACACCATAAATAAATAATATGAAAAATCAAATTTGAATTAAAATTTTGTATTTTTTCACTATTCATTAAAACATAAAACTTCACAGAAAAATGCCAAAAAATTTACCCTAAGATAAATTTGATACTCTAAATTCAAAAATAAAGTTTCTTTTATAAAAATGAATTTCTAAATGTGTCCAAAATTAATTTTTTTTCACAGAAGGGCTTGAAAAGCAGTTCATTTGAGAATATAGTGTTTTTAAACATATAAATACTTTACCAAAAATTATATTTTTCTTTATAAATATGTTATATTTATATAAAAGAGTCATAAAAATATTTTAAAACTAGTTATTACTATTCATATTACTATGTTTAACTTATAGGTTATAACTATCTCATTTAATTAATTATAACAATAAAATAATGTTTCATAGAAACTCAGTGTTTCTTGTAATGCATGACAAGTCTATATTTCTTGTAGGACAACCCAATTCAGTGCTAAGTGAAATGAATGTTTGACTTAGTGAAATGAAAAACACCAATCAAAATTAATTAATTCAAGAAGAAAGGTCTATAAAAACTCAGGGTGTTACATTCTACCCCTCTTAAAATGAATTTCACCCTTGAAACTTGTCACTCATGTAAAAATAATGGGATAATTATCCTTCATAATATCCTCAAGTTCCCATATAGCTTCCTCTAACTAGTTATTTCTCCACAAAACTTTGACCAGGTAAGTGGTCTTGTTTTGTAGAACTTTCTCAGTATGATCCTGAATTTTAATCAGTTGTTCCTTATAAGAACGATCCTGGTCAAGAGATATGACCTATGAGTTCAGTACATGTGAAGGTCTAGGAATGTAATTATTCAAGAGAGGTACATGGAACACATTATAGAATTGAGATATATTTGGTGTAAGTTCCAAGTGATAGACTACCATCTCAATTCGATCAATAATATCAAAGGGATCGATATACCCAGGTATTAGATTCCATTTATTCCCGAATCTCATAACCTTCTTCTGAGATAGATTCATAGAAACACATTTTCACCAAATTAAAATTCTCAATCGTGCTGATGATTATCAACACAAATTTTCTTTGTACTTTTAGATGCCTTGATATACTGATGAATGGATCTAACCTTCTTTTCCATTTCATTAGAAATATCAGGTCCCAATAGCTTTCTTCCTCCAAAATTATCCCAAAACATTGGAGTCCAACATTTCTTCTCATATAGAGCTTCATATGGTTTCATCTGAATTCTTGAGTGAAATATACTGTTTTAAGAAAACTCAACTAGGGGAATGTGTTGATCCCAACAACCTTTGAAATATAAAAAATAAGATCTCAATATATCCTCTAGGGTTTGAATTGTTATTTCAGAAATAAAATCTATTTGAGGATGATAAGAAGTGATGAAAATCAATTTTATATCAAGTGCTTACTGAAGAATTCACCAGAACTTTGAGGTAAACCTCAGATCCTGATCGGATCCAATAGAACATGGTACCATGAATATCTACCTCTTACTTAATGTATATCCTATCAAGATGATGTAGGGAGATGTCTTCTCATATAGCTATGAAGTTTGATAACTTTGTAAGGCGTTAAATTACCACCCATATAACATTAAACCCATTAGATGTTTTAGGGAGTCTAATGAAAAAAATCCATAGTAATGTTTCCCCATTTCTATTTTGGTATGGGTAATGGATGAAAAATCCCATTATACTTTGGTCATTGAGCCTTAACATATTAGAATACAAAGCACTGTGAGACAAACTCTACAATATCTCTCTTCATGCCATCCCACCAGAAGTATTATTTCAAATCCCTTTACATCTTTGAATTTCAAGGATGAATAGATAATGAATAACTATGAGCTTCTTCTAATAGATCATTCTTTAAATCTTCTATGAAAGGAACACATACACGGTTCTTGAACCTTTTCATTTTATCCTGATCAAGGTTAAACTCAGAAAAATTTCTAACTTTATTTTTCATCTCTACATCTTCCTTATGCACCTTATTAATCTTCACTTGGATGGATGGTTTGTAACACCCAAGATTTCATAGTACGTTATTCAATAACTTGCACTACACGCAACACCGAGTTCTAGCACACCATGACTTACCAAATAAGCTGCTCAAAAGCGGTTATGAATAGAATTAACTGAATTCTGAACTTTATATAATCCTTATAATTTTAGAATCCACAGTATGAGTTTCTTAGACATAATGTAAGAACAAATACTTTTTTTTTTCAGATAAAAGAAGTATTTTTCAAAAAATGTAATTTTACAGCCTTTTAATGGAGAAGCATTTTTAAATCCAATATTTGAAACTTTTATATATTCAATTTGTAAAAATAAACTTCTTCTTTAGAATTGGGACATAATAATTTAGTTTCAATAAAGTTTTGGTGTTTTTCTAATAACTTTCATATTTGGAGGAATAGTGAAAAATACTATATTTTAACTGAAAACAAATTTTTAAATAAAAATAATTTATATTGTTAAATTATAAATTTTAATGGTTTATAAGTATAATTAGACTATATTTTTACAATTTAATCCAATTATGGTCATTACAAGCAATTTCACTTTGAAATTGGACATAAACAAGTGTCAATCTTTTGGTTGTTATTATTTCTTAAAATTACGCCTTTTGGTTTTGACAGCGGGAATTAATTTTAAATTAATAAATGCAACTTTTATATTTTGAATTTGGTAAAATAGACTTCATTTTTGGATTCGGAATATCTAAATTATCTTAGGGTTAAATTTTTGTACTTTTCTGATAACTTTCATATTTTTATGAATAGTGAAAATTAATAAATTTTAATTAAAAACAACTTTTTTAATAGAAATAATTAATAGTAGTAAATTATGAATTTGAGGGGTTTTAAAGTATATTTAGAATATATTTTTACCATTTAATACAATGTTGGTCATTGGACATAATTTCACAATTAAACAGGACATAAACAAGTGTCAATCTTTTGATAGTTATTATCTCTTAAAAAACGCTTTTTGTTTTAACAACGGGAATTAATTTTAAATTAATTTCTTACACTTATGTGTTTTGAATTTGTAAAAATGGATTCCATATTTGGAATCAGTATGTCCAAATTGTGTAAATAGGTAACTTTTATTTTTTGACATTTTGAATAATTACTTCGGTAAATATTTTATTTACCATGGTTAAAGGGTAAATCCGGTAAATAAGGGTAAAAATAATATTATAATAATAATAAATTACCCTAAAACGTGTACTAACATTATTGGTTGATACATGTCCGGCTGTGGGTATCTTTGGGTTGATTTTGGGACCCCATGGAGCCACTTGTAGGTGATAAGGACACTTTATATTAATTAAGTTAAAGTAAATACAAAAATGACATAAGCATATATCTTTTACCAAAACAATTTTTCCATAGGGTTATATAAGCTATATTTTAGACTATAAATATTCATTAGTAATATAAAAAAATTTCCTACATAATGGTATTTTATTTATAATTTTTAGACATTTAATAATTAAATTTATTTATGACCCAATAATGATGCAGTATTTTCCTTATTAATGAAAGAATCAAATAATTGGTATTATAAAAGTTAAAATAATTATAATTTGAGCGTTTTGATGCCATAAAAGATTTTTATTGGTTAATTTTACATGTTAGGATTTCTTAAATAAATTTTATTCGAATTAATAAAGTTTTTAAGACTTTAACAAAAATCAATTATTGAATAGTGTCAAAATTGACATAAATGAGTTTTTAAAACAAATATTATATTATTAATTGATATTCTATTCCTAAAAATCTAAGGTTTATCCAAAGGACTTATATCATGATAGGTGTATCATTAATGGACCACCTGGGGGTAGTTTGGAAGTATATAATATGTTTATTAACTATATAATATAAAAATACAAAGAGACATGGTAAATGTCAAACTAATTAACTAAGAGTTAAAACTAAATGATAAGGTTAATATAATGACCCAAACCTGTATAAAATATATTGGTTGAGTGTTTTGCAACCCATACCCACCTTATAATTTGAATAATCCACTTTAGAGCCATTAGAAACCGAGTATGAATTTATTATAAAATAATACTTTAATTTTTTCCTAAAGAGCCCCTCCTCCCCCTTATAAAAGAACACCACTTCTAACCAATTCCTCACACCTCTCAAGCCTTTTGGATCATCCAAACTCTGCCCAATTAATCTCCCTACATCCCTATACTCCCCTTAGAATCCTTACCTTAGGAAGGAGGAACTTCAAGAGTCTTTTTTGGTTCAAACCAAAGGGAGTTACCCAAATTAAAGGCAATGATTTCTCTTAGCTTCTTTTCGTTTATTTTACTTCTCCAACCCCTAAATTCTTATTATTATTTTCTTTTTTAACAAAAAAAGTATCCTAAATATACTAGTATATTATTATTAAATGTATTAGAACTAAAATTACACACACCTCCATCTAATGGGTGAAGAACATAATGTTTCTGTGGATGGAAACCAAACACCACACAAAACGATGATTGTTCAATTATCTCCTACCACCTCTCATGGTGGAAATTATGATGGAACTATAATTAAATATGATATTAATGATATTTATTTTATATATAATCTTCTGTAATTCCATTTTATATCATACTATTATTCGTTTCATGTTGTATATATATATACGATAATTTCATTTGAGGAAGTGCGAACTACCGCCCCCTCAAAGTGATATGACTCGTTCATACCATACATGGAATGTATAAAGGATGGTGTTAATGAACTTAAGTAATATATATAGGATATTATATAATATTGGAATAATAATATACCTATGTATTATTTGGTTTTGATTCCTTTGAAAATGAAAAATGAAATGGAAGTAGTGTTCATGCGTACGTACGGATTACCGTCTCCACGAACGCGATGAGATAAATTTCCCCATCATATATATTCAAGAATAATTCTCATTTTATGATTAAAATTAATGTTTAAGGACTTGATATAATTCTGGATATGAATAAGATACAACCTATCCATAACAAACATGGCTTACGTAACAAAGAATATAAAAGAAAATGAATCAGTTAACACCCAAAACGACGATAATACTAAAATATTATTAAAAAATCAATATTAAAAGATCATAGATGATATCATATTTATGTATATGATTCTTGTATAATTTAATAACAATGATTTAAAAATTATATAAGAGGTTAACCTACACTCTATCAAGGAAAAGTACAAGGTAAGGGTTTATTTCACAATCTCTTCCTTATCCGAGGTTGTTTATACGTAATTATCTACTGTGACCTCTTTATCATCCACATCCATGTTTCTTAAAAATGTATTTCAAATCATTCTTACTATTTCACAGACTATGGGTTAAATTCATTTATACCCTTTTTGACTTTTTATAAGAATTTTATAAAGGAATCTTTCTATCATTTTCCAAGCAAGGTCCTTTGTAACCTTTTCGACAAAATTAAGGTAAGAATGCCTTTTTTCAACTTATGCGGCAGGTGTGGCTATTTTCCACTATTGTAAAATCTTTGAAGATTCCCTTACAAGCTTATAAGAATATTTTCAAAGTAAATGTTTTATTTTATAATTATGCGACTTTTAAATGATATCAAAAAAGAGATATTTCTCTCAAATAGTTTTTATTTCATATATGTCAACATCCTTTGATGGATTTTAAGCTTATTTGAAGTTTATTTATTATGATACAAAACTTCCATATTGTATTAAAGGTTTTGTTATATGTTTGACTGTGGATGTGTTATTTTTAAACCATTCATGGTTTATGGAAAAATTATTGACATTTCTTATGCTAGTTTTAATACGAATGTTTATGTTATGTTTAAACCTATTCATATGAGGAATGAATTGGACTTAATAAGTGACGGGTGGAGACCGATATAGCTCCTCGATGCATCAGTAGGTATCATGAGAAAAACTAGTGTCTTGTCATGAGACCTTGACAAAATCTAATTTGTAGTCTTGGCACAAGGGCTTGGCTATGTGGTTATGATAGTCTGGCATTATGAATTCCATCATTATGAAATTGGTTATTGATATTGCATGTGATTATTCTATTATTTGAATATCCATGTGAATAAGTAAATGGAATTATTTAATTTTATTTATGTCATATTATGCTAAAGTTCAAGTTCAAAAGGCTTTTGTTTTAGTTATACATTTCCTTATATGTTTATGCTTATTTATGAAAGTTTATACTA
Source organism: Viscum album (assembly GCA_963277665.1). NCBI lineage: Eukaryota > Viridiplantae > Streptophyta > Magnoliopsida > Santalales > Viscaceae > Viscum > Viscum album. The sequence continues at coordinate 2,132,504,320 of OY728119.1, forward strand.
TATTGTTATCCTTACTGGGAATTTGAGCTCACCCCTTTATATGTTTTATTTTTCCCATATGTGAAGAAGTATTTTATGAATGACCTTCATGGATAGTATAAGGGGATATGAGTGTGGAGACAAAATATTGATGTAGTTTTCACTTTATGATGTAATGTAAAATTTATGAATGTATCTTGTATTTCTAAGGCTACTAAACTAATCGGTCTTTAGAGACTTGATATTTTGTGATCATGCCAGTATTATATAATAATGCATCGACTCTGGGTAACTGGGGTCAGGACCTTACATGGTTGAACATTAATTTGATAAAGAAAATATTTTTCTCCTTCCATCATGATTTCAAGATCCATCCTTTTCAAATCCATAAATGTTGGATATAACATGGTCCTCATCATGGATAAGCTTGCATGATCCTTTTGACTCAAAGCATCTTCCACCTTGTTCACTTTCCTATGGTGGTAATGTACTGAGAAATCATAATCTTTTATTAGTTCTAACCATATTGTCTACACACGTTCAACTCATTCTACGTGAATATATATATTTCATAATTTTATGATCAATGTATAAGTCACACTTTTCTCTATAAGGATAATTCCTCCATATCTTTAATGAAAAAATTACCACTTCTAACTCCAAATCATGATTTGGGTAATTTGGTTCATGAATATTCAACTATCATGAGGCATAGGCTATAACCATGTAATTAGGCATAATAACACTTCTTAATCCCTTCTTGGATACATCACTATAGATTACAAAGCCTTCTATACTATAGGGTAATGTAATATAAGGGGAACTAACTAACCTTCTCTTCAGTTCCTTGAAAGTTTCCTCACATTCATCTGTCAAGAGGAACTTCAAACCCTTCTGAGTTGACTTGGTCCTAGGATTAGATAGTCGAGATAAATTCTCAACCTACGGTTAATAATATCTGGCTCAACCATGAATGTTATGGATCTCAGTCACTGTTGTTGATCTTGGAAAATATTCAATCAACTCCATCTTTGATGGATATACTTCTATACCATCTCTTGAGATTATGTGACCCAAAAATGAAACATTTTTTATCCAAAATTCACACTTTGTAAATTTTTCATAAAATTTCTTCTTCCTTAGGGTTTTTAGTATAATTCTCAAGGGGTTTTCATGCTCTTCCATTCACTTTTAATAGATAATAATGTTTTCTATAAAGAAAACCACAAATTGATCGAGGAAATTTCTAAAGAATCTATTCATTAAATCCATGACGATTGAATGTGAATTTGTAAGACCAAAAGGCATTACTATATATTCATAGTGTCTATAACTTGTACAGAATTCTACATTGGGTATATCCTATTTCTTTAATCTCAAATGATGATATCCATAACAAAGTTCAATCTTGGAAAAGTGTTGAGATTCATGCAGTTCATGAAATGAGTCTTCAATATAGGGGAGAGGATACTTTTTCTTCATTTTGATCTTTTTCAACTCTGAATAATCAATGTAGAGTTGTATCAATCCATATTTATTTTTTATAAAAAAGAACAGGTGCACCCCAAGTTGACATACTTGGCCAAATTAATCCCTCATCAAGGTTTTCTTGGTGTTTCTTCTTTAATTCCTGCAACTCAATCAGTGCTTTTCTATAGGGAGTCTTTAAAATTGGTTTGGAACCATGTAGGAGTCATATTGAGAACTCAACTTTCCATTTTTCTGGAAGGATATAAAACTATTCCAGAAATACATCCACGAATTCCCAAACAAATATCATCAATTTCTATTTTATCCCTAACCATTTGAGATAAACAGATACTTTAATGGGAATTTAGACCAATACATTAGATGTAATCTCCATAGGAAGTTAATAATTATCATCACATTTATAGATGATCATTGGAGTGTTTGAAAGTTAAAATGTAACTTTCATTCCTTGAAAATTGATGTGGGATTTATTTAGATAAATACAATCCATTCCTAAGATGAAATCAAATTCAAATAAAGGAAGAATGAAAAGATTTGCAGGAATCACATTTCCACAAATATAAACTTGATAAGAATCATAGACTTGGGATGAAATCATCATACCATTATGGGTTTTCAGTACAAATTCCACATATAATCTTTTTTTGGAATCTGAACAAGCTTATAAAATTATTTAGATTTGAAAGAGTTGGTAGATCCAAAATAAAATAAGACATTAGTAGTTATAGAGTAGATGATAGGTGTACCTTTCACCAGGTTGTTATCAAACCCCTCATCATTATTGCATGGTATTTACCCTTGTTCCTCAACTTAAGATGTTTTTAAATGTTGATCATCATCACCAGCCCTTAGGTTTGGGAACTGGTTAGAATAATTCCCATTCTCTTTATAGTTTTATCACTGAATCATGGGAGGTACATTCTGTGCTGATTTTTATCCATTATCACCATTAATTAACTTCTTCCTATCACTTCATAAATCAAGTTCTCTGTGGATTAACCTTCCATAGTTAAAACATTTACTACACCCCTTAATGAAATTTATTTCATTCTTATTCCCACACTTAGAGCATAAAGTGAAGATCATATTTTTATCTTCATGGTTTTTGGATTTTCCTTTAAACCCTATATTTATTTTATAGTGAAAACTATGGGATTGATATGTGAATCCAACCTCTGTTTCAACATTTATTATGAAATGAAAAATATCTTCATAGGTACTGAAGTCTCTTATGGACAATGCCCTTCTAAGACTTGGATTTAAGCCACTAAAAACCTATCAAATTTACTTTTAGGTTAGATGATAATTCCTAAAGAGTACCTCAAATGTCTTATGAAATTATCCTCATAGGTTCCAACAAATTAATCATCCCTTTTCTTAAACTAAAGGAACACTTTATGTATCTTTTTATGGAGAATATGAGGAAAGTAATTATTAAAAAATATGTTCGAGAACTCATCTCAATTGATGGATTAAATTTCATCCTATTTTCTCATATTCTTGATTAGATTCCACCACTAGTCTGCTTCACCTTCTAAATGATAAACAAAAAAATAACTTTATCATGTACTAAAAATTGATAGCTGAAATATTTCTTTTCATTGGTACTGATCTATTGTTCTGTAATAAGTGGATCAAAAGACCCATTGAAAGAATTTGGATGTTTCCTCATGAAGGAATCAATATAATGTTGTTCCCTCCTTTTATCATTTGGAAGTACACCATGATTCATAGCTTGAGAAAGTTATGTGAGAATTACAGTAAGATTTTTCATTCCATCTCCCATAGTATTTGGTTTCTTAGGAGGATAATCATTTCATTTTCCATCGCAATCACTATTAACATAGTTCCTTCAGTTTCCATTCATTAACTAAAACCAAAATCATATAGTAAGAAACAATTATCATAATTAGGAACCACATAATCATGAAACATCACTTATAGGATGTATAAATTATGACACCTTCTTTTATTTATGATACCTTAAGTTTATCCTAGGTTATAAATAGAGAACATAATTTTAAATTCTTCATAATAAATCATTAAGTGTTTATGAATTACCAAAGCATATCCCCTATGTGTGTCAAACTATGTACGTAGTAAGGCCCATACTTGTGTACCTAGTTACACCGAGTTAGGCCCAATTCACCTTTTTTAGAGTTGTTACCCCTAGGTACATCTGTTACAGATCCATATCCAATTGTAGTATCCAAACAGAGATATATTTCTAGGAAACTACTTACTCTATCCTTTAACAAAATTTAAGCACATTTTCTTATACATTTAAAAATCCTTATAGTTATCCTCAGAAATGTCCATTGCGTTCTCACTAAGGTTTTCTCATCATAGTTTCTAGAGATTAACTAATTTTTTTTCTTTGATACCAAATATATAGACCCTCTATTTTCATACATTAACATCACATCAATTTTGTGGAATACCTAAAACATTGTACAAATAGAAAACCAAAGACTGTATTAGGTTAGTGACTTTGGAAACATGGAAACATAAAAACTAGTACATAAGTGAACTACATTATCTCCCACTAGGTTCTTCATGACTATCACCCTTTTTAGACACATCATACTTAATAAATATATTCATAACATGGGAAAGGAAACATAAAAGGTGTGTGCTGAGATGTTCAGTAAGGGTTAACAAGGGAGACATGTATGCATAAACATGGGGTTTGGGGTATTATTATGAGATTATAACATTAAAAGATCATACCCAGTATATCATATGATTATAAACATGAATCATGGAATAAATCTCAACAATTCATAAGGTATGAATAATAAGAGGATAAAGAACCTAATACAGGAAAGAATAGCATAGAAATAAAACATAGAATTGTGGAAGACACATAAGAATATATAATTATTTCCATAGTAGTCAAGACATTTCTACCAAGGCCATATTGGTAGTATGGGTTCATTTCTGATACTATCTTGGTAGTCATGATTTAATACCGTGGACATCTCAATAGTATGAGCTTACTCCCCATACCATTTTGGTGGTCATGGTTATCTATCATGGCCATATTAGTAGTCTAGGTTCAATCCCAATACCATATTAGTCTATCTCATGAGATATAAATCTTTACCCAATGCATTGGAGAGAGATATATGTCTCACCCATCTCATAAATAAATTATACGTACACATGACCAAAAATCATAAACAATATCATAACCCATGAAATGAAATGGTTATCATAAAAATGTAATCATATTATAACCTTTGAAAAAATATACATGTTTTATAATCATTTCAACAAAAGCTTAACCCTTTAAAAGAAGTGGGTTTCAAAATCATAATACTCATGAAAGAGAAACATGTTTCATAAAAATCATCCCATTAAAACATTAACCATTCAGAGAAAGAATATGAATGAAAAAATTGAATCATTTCCCCATAAAGGAATGATTAACACCAATGGATTTCCTATTATATGGGAAATAATTTTGAAATATCTTTTAAAAACATTTCTATGGAAATATCATTTCTGAATTTTTTTTTAAAACATAAGAATTTAAAAAAAAAACTCATGTAAAATAGATTTGAAAACTTATAATGTAAACTTGAAAACCATAAAACATTTTTAAAATCACTTTTCATTGTAAATTATCTTCAAAAATAATTATAAAATGTTATATATATTTTTATAAAATATGGTTCTTGAAATAAAATTTATTTTCAACCGAAGAGAGAAATATGGTCTTATTTTTATTGAAAACGTTTTTTTAATTATCTTAAGTAAAAAAGAGTGAAAATATAGTATTAATACATGGATATATAATGAATAAATATAGGATAAGGAAAATCATGAGTGTTATTGAAAGATAGATTATAATATTTCATCAATAGAATCATAATAATAAATAATCCCGATAAACAATGAGATTGTTTTACCAAACTCTTACCACATGGTAACTTGGGATCATACTCTCTATGAAATTAAATAAAGCTTAAAATATCATGAAAAGAAGGATATTCCTGATATAACATGACAAAAGGAAGTATATTAACCTTGAAAAATAATTTAAGTACTTAAAAAAATGACTCTTAAAGAAGGAAAATTGAGACAAAATGATCTATCGATTTGGTAACTTTTGAAACATAAACCCCTTGAAAGAAAGATAATAGAATGGATATATAAATAACCATAAATTTAATAATATTAATCATATAATTAATTCAAGGGTATTATATACACCACAAAAAAAGAGTGGTGAACGTGGCAAGTATCTCACAGATATAAACAGTGAGATGAAATTCCCTTACCTTATCTTTTGACTCTTATCGTACTCATTCAAACCTCATCTATAATAAATTTATGTTTATTATAAATAAATCATAGATCCATATTAATATATAAAATACCACATATGGTTTTATTATGAATCTATATTACCTTCTTTTCAACAATTCTATGTTAAGGTTTTACTTTGGGTAATATTTGCTTTGTTCTTCATACACGTTTCAACTTATTACCCTTAATAATATTACTTAGATCATGATTTAAATATTTAATAAATGTAAAAAATTATATAAATATCATATATAATCATTATATATTTATTTATAATAATCTATAAAATATAGAAATATGGAATGAAACACAATAGTTATGGATACTGTAGGAAGTACATTCGCATGAATGTTGTTTCCATTTTTTTGTCGTATTAAAGGAAAATTAGTAAATGATATATGTGTATATTTATATATAATAACATTAAATTATATTATTATGTTATATATATAATATAATTTCACTAAAAACATCCTTAATACATTCCATTTATCATGTGAACGAATCACATTGCTTTGAGGAGGCGGTAGTCCACACCTCCCCAAACAAAATTATCATATTTACACAGAATATAAAACTTGAAGGTATGTGTTATATAAGGATTAAATAAGGATGAATACATAATAAATATAATAACTATCATATATAAACTACATATCCATTATAATTATGAATAATTTATGGTGGTAAAGGAAAAATGAATAATCATAGTTTTGTGAGGTAGTAGTTTACCGTACACATAAAAAGTATGTTCATTAGTCATTAGATGAAAGTGTGGGTAATTATAGATATAAAAATTATTATAATAACAAATAAGTATATTTATTATATATTGTTTTTTATAATAATGTAATAAGTAGACTTGATTGCATGGAGAATGGAAATAAAACCAAAGAGCTCCAGGAAAGATGTTACCTCTTCTTTGGGTGACTCCTTTTGGTTTGCACCAAAGGGATTCCTTGGATGGATTTATTACCAATGAGAGGATTAAAGGATGAGGTTATGTTTCTTAATTAGATATTTGGGTAGATATTGGTTGATACAATGTGTCTTGAGAGGTGTTCAAAAGTGGGAGGAGAGGAGGCATTTTTTATAGTGGAGGAGTGACACTCTTGTAAAATTTGGAAGTTGGAATTACACCCATGTTTCCCCCTTTAAAGCGGATCCAATAATGGTAAAAATTATTTAAAAGGGAGTATATGGTCTATATATGTCCATAAAATGGATTTTTTAAAAGTTTATAGGTTGTTTTGTTCCTTAAGTTTAAGGTTTAGTTCTTCGTTAAGTTAATTTTTCTATTAATCGTTGTACTTAATTTTAATCACTTTCATTAATATTTTTGAAAAAAAAGTTTTAATTATTAGAAATTAGAAATTATTATTATTACATATATGGAATCCATTTTTAGAAATTAAAATTCGAAAATTGGTAGATAGTACTTTAAATTTTATCCTACAAATGGGACGACAATGCAGGGTTTTAAAGTAGAAATGTTCAAAAGTTTGCTTTGTTTTTTATTCAATTTCAATGTAAAATTGATTACAATGAACTAAATTGTATTAATTAATAAATATTTTATATAATGTGTCATTAAAAACAATTTAAAATATAATTCAACACTATAAATAAATTATATGAAAAATCAGTTTTTAATTAAAATTCAGTATTTTCACTATTCAATAAAAAATAAAACTTTATAGAGAAATAAAAAAATTAATCTAAGATAATTATGAAATTATAAATTCAAAAATGATATTTATTTTATAAAATTAAATTTTTAAATTTTTCTTATTTTTTTCATTTTTTTACCAAAGGAAATGAAAATTAGATAATTTGAAAAAATAATATTTTTAAATTCACTAGGCATGATACAGACATAGTGACTCAGCTAGTATGATGCAAAAATGATGCTACATTGGTTTTTAAAGCTAGTTGTGGGACTTTTATCTATGTAATGGGTTTTATTCCCACTGGGCCTTTATACTATGTGTTGAATAAATAAGGCTTAATGGATGAGCTATCCCTTGGGGGGGTGGGTTGTGGTCTGCCTTTCCAACCAGTGTGTGTATTTAATGTAATTGTACCAAAAAAACCTAATATATATATATTATTTATATAAAAACATTATAAAAATTATTTTAAAAGTATTTATTACTATTTATATTACTAAGTTTAACATCTAGGTTACAAATACCTTGTTTAAATAATTATAATAATAAAATGATGTCTTGTAAAAACTTAGTGTTGCATGTAACACACACCAGGTTGATGTTGCATGTATCAAAATCCAATTCAGTGCCATATGAAAAGAATGTTTGACTTCGTGAAATTAAAAACATCAAATAAAATTAATTCATACAAAAAAATGTCCATAAAAACTTAGGGTTTTACATTTTGGATAGTTATAAGTTTTATCCCATCATATTTAAAAGTCTGTTAGAGAATCATAACTATTGATAATGTATCCATTTTACAGTTATTTTTATGATTAATATATATAAATGGAAATTATAAACCCAATTTATATATAAAAAATAAGAGATGACCTTTACTAGTAGGATCATACCCTTTGAAGCCCTTTTATCAGATAATTTAGTGGAGATTGAATCACTAGGATTTGACCTTGACCAAGGGAAATTTGAGATTTAACAACTAAATTATGAATGAAACTACTTTGGAAAAAAGTTTAATCTTATCGATATCATGACCCAAACCTTGTTCACCGAACCACCATAAGAAATTATCACCATCAATCACCTTACCCTTAAAGAATACACTGGTGTAATACGAGTTTGTCTATCTAGACCCTAACAATAGGAATTTTTTATTTTATATTTTTAATAAAATAATGGTTATATTTATAAATTTTTATAATTAATTTGTAAATGAAAAAAATTATGTGTTTGATTAAAATTAGATTTTGATATGATGAAATACAAATTGTATTTTTGGGAAATATATTACTTCAATCAAGTAGCAATTTTTGATGAATTAAACAGTTTTTAAAATAAATTTTATTTTAATAAAATATTATCATTGAATAAAATTAATTTAAATATAAATAATAATATAATTTGATGAATTCAAATGTAACTTATATAAGGGTCAGAAAATATTTATCATCATAAAAACCCACATTACCCAATAAATGGATTTTTTTATTTAAAAGTGAAAATATTCATATTTAGTTAATTATTTTGAAAAAATTAATATTATTTTTTAAGTTAGAATATTTAAATTAGATAATGGTTAAGTTTTCAAAAATTTCCGAGACAATCGAATTTTTTGGTAAAAATTAAATACGGTATAAATATACGACATATATTATGGCATCATAAAGTCCAAAAATTGATTTAATAAATACTATAAAGAGTTTCCATGACCAAAATTATGTTTAACCTTAAAAATAATGTGTTTTTATGTTATTTTATTAATTTTAAAAACCCCTAATTAATCCTCCAAAACTTACATTATATTAATTATTTTTAAAATTCATTCTTTATGAACTCAATTATACAACACCAAGGGTATTATTTTAATTATTTAGATTATTATCCTTATAAAATAAGGAAGAAAAATACTCTTTGGTATAAACCATGGGAAAAACCATGATAAGGTTTTTTGTTTTCATTATTTCATTATATATAGTCCAAAACATATGTTTAGAAATTAATAAAGAATTCCCTTCTCATTTTTTCAATAAAAACTTAGCCAAAATCCCATTCCTCTTCCCTAAAAACATTTATAGAACCAATTTACTCCTACTTTACCTCTATATATCCCTCAAATGGTTCCCCCAATCTCTTATAAATATCCTCACAAGCTTTTAGAGGCGCCCTCTCAAAGTAAGGGAGCCTCTCATTCACCTCTTTATTAAAGAATCTTCCTTATATTATGCCTTTTGATTTCAAATTATTCAAGCAGGGGTTTGTTTTTAAAAATCTATATTAATATCCATATGATTTCTAATTGATGATATATACCTTTAAATATCATTAAGTCTTTCCATGAGTCTTTATGTACCCCCATTATGCTACCGAAATTATCCTGTAATTTTTGATGCCAAACATTTGTGTAGTGAATACCCATACCCGTTTCCACTAAAAGGTATTCACCTAGATACTACTATCATTAATTAACTGGTTAATTAAATATATTAAACCCAAATAATTAATTTTGGGATTAAAAGGGATAAAATACATTCTTATTCTTTATGATATATGTGGCACACTTATGCATGTACATGATATGAATGTGACGGGTGGGGAAACAATTATATATCCTTATAATGCATTGTGTAATTCTTTTACCTCATGAGATACCATGTATGGTGCATGAGAGGTTATACTAATCACACTATTATATGATGTCTCGATGGTTAGCTTTGAATTATGTTTATGATGTCATGTATTATGTTGTTTCCACATTCCCATGTTTCCTTTATGTTATCATTTTATATCATGTTTAAATGTTCAAGTTTATGGTTCTCACCGCTCTTATGTTACCTTGATATTCATCTTGGCTCACAAGTAATGATTTACCTTATGAAATATTTTTATCATCACCTTAATGGGATTTAAATATCACCACTTTCTTATATATTTCCCCAAATTATCACATGCAGTTTTAGAAGAGAAATGGAATCTTAAGGGCATATCATAGAGTTTTTGAGTAATGTTGTTATACCTATGATTTAAGTTATTTTCTTACGTACCTAATTTACCAAAGACACTAGGCCTCATGATATATTGGGAATGTATTATGTGTATTTTTATGTAATAATTCATTAATTAAGGTATATTAAAATATGAGATGTCATAAGTTCCAAGGAAATCGACAACATTGATAATTTTTTCATAAATATATTTTTTATTCTTAAAAATATACTTTCTAAAAATAATTTTTTACATGTTATATATGGTAATATTAAAATAATTTTTTATCACCATTACAAATTTTATTTTAAAAAATGGATTTCATATTTGGAATCATTAGGTTCAAATTATTTAATAACTCTAATTTTATTTTTTCGTATTAAAAGTAAATTACTTTGGTAAAAATTAGTCACCACTATAAAAACAAAAAAATGAAAAAGTAAAAAATATAAGATTATAATATTTTAAAACATGTTAAAAAAATTTGATAAACTGAATATTTGAGGATTTCTCAACCATATCCCCTCACCTACTACATTATTTTCCATTATTAGATCTACTTAACTCTTGAATAGTTACTTTACCTTTTATATTATTACAGAAATATCCCTCCACTCACTTATAAATACCACCTATCACCGCTCTATTTATCGACTCATTATAAAAATTTAGATATCCTAAACACTACCCAAGTCTCTAATAAATTATCTCCCCATTTCTTATAAACCTTATTTTTTTCAAAGACCTAGCTAAGGATCCTTAAGGTGTTTCCCAATGGAGAACATCCAAAAGGAGAAGTAATGTTCTCTACAAATATCTCTTAATTATTTTCTCATTATACCCTATAAAATCTATTATATACATGAAATAATGATAATATTTATATTATTAATATTCTAAAATGTTATTATATTAATGAAATATCCCTTTTCTAGCTTCCCCAAAAACAATTCAAAAAATGATGATGTTATCAGGTATACATGCAGACTACCACCTCAATGATTATCGTATTCTATTTCTTATAACTTACTTATATGGATAGTTAAAAATAGATATTTAATGAAAAATATATTATTTATAACATGATTAATATTTTTAAATGATAAATTTATTTATTTTCTATCTCCCTCACATTTTATTGATAATGAGGGCATTGTTCGCATGTATATGTAGATTACCGCTTCCACTGAAAGACATATTTATTTCCATCAACACCTAACATGAATGAATTTAAAAATTTATTTAATTTTTTAAAATGATACTTATGACACTATTAATATTCTTGGAAGATAATATAAGGTTTTATATAAGTGATATTAACAATAAATGATTACAGTAAACATAACTGCCATAAATGAACATATTAAGACACCATTATTAATTTGAGACCATTTTCAGAAATCCTATGAAACTATCTAAATTTTGTGCAAATGGAATAATAAAAAACATACACTTCAAATTATCTGGTTATTATGAAACTACATTATACCCCATTTGACCATGGTTAATATACTAAGGTTTTTTCAAAGAAATTGATAGAACCACCACAAGTAACAACCATAAGAGAAAACTATTGGAGAAATTAATAGTACTTGGTAATAAATAAACCTTATAAAATTAATTATAAATGAAAATGGTTCTTAATAAAAATTATACTTGACTAAATTTGAATATCCATAAAGTTAGGTGGATGCATAGAGTGAATTAAGACCTAAGGTAATGGTTTTCAAATATCAATTTTTCTTTATTAAGATATGATTTATATTCAACACTTATTCCCTTTTTGTGATGTAAATATTTACCATGGTTATATTTTCATCACAGTTTTATTAAAATATAAGTGATTTAAAAATTCATCTCATGTTATACCTTTATGGGGTTTCAATTCAAAATATGGAAGTGTTTGGTGGTTTGTTGACTCAATTTTCATCTCATTTGGGTCTTGATAAATATTTATTTAATATTTTTTCTAAGTTCCCTTATTCTAAAATTTATATATTCTACATAGTAATTTCTATTTTTCCCTTGGTAGTATTAATTATTTAAAAAACCTTCTTCATTGTTATATTTATTCATAAACGTTATGACTTTGTTAGGACTAATGTTCATCCTTTATAATGGGGTTTTCTACTCCATGACTATATTTTCCATTCCCACCAATGTTCCCATTTATTATTTGGGAACCAAAAAATGTTTTAATTCCTATGATACTTATATTTCTCTTTAACCAATTTCAAAATAATTTTTTATTATCCTTTTTAATGATTTGGGTTTCAACAAAGGCATTTTAAAACATAAAAAGGGATATTCCAAACACCAATTGTTACTTTTGGGTTACATGTTTTCTTTATTTCTATGGATTTCAATCTATAGTATTCTCATTTAATTTGTCCATGTTATGAATATATGTTCATTAAATATATACCTAGTTTTATTTACCTTTTTTTGGGTATAATTTATTTTTATGTTCCCTTCGTGATTCTCTCTTTTATGAAAACCTAATTTAAGGGAACTTCCAAATTTATTATTTCAAGTAAAGTAACACAAACATAAGATGTTTTTTAACCATTAATAAATTTTTTAAACCCTAATTATTTTATATAAACCATTCATGGTTTATCTATGGACTAAAAGAATATACTAATATCTTACCTTCTTTAAAATATCCACTTATTTTATAAAGTGAAACAGAAGTGGTTCATTTTTATTCCTACTTCGTTAATTTTTCTCATGAATTTTTCCAAATTGGAAATAAATATTCTAGACCAATGTTTCTTTTAAAATATTAAAAAATAATTTAATTACATATTAACTGGGGAATACTTATGATATAATATTCTGTTATGCATTAAGACTAGATTATAAAATCCCCTTCCTTATAATGGGTTTTATCATGAAAATGATTTAAGTATGGTTTCTTAACTCTTGTGGAACACATATGGTTCTACATGTTATGAATATGATTTTTTCACTCTGATAGGGATAAAATGTTTTGGGTAATATTTTTATCTCATGAGATATTATGTATAGTGCAAATGTAGTTATCCTATGCACACTATGTTATATTTTCTTGGTGGTGATCCTTGACTTATGCTTATGATGTCATGTTTTATACTGTTTTCACAAATTTATGATTCCATAAACTTATGATATCATTCACTTATTCCATGTTTCCATTATTATATCACACTCTTATGCCATGGTAAATGTTTATTTTTTTAAAGTTTAGGGCCGAAGCCTCATTTATTATTAAAGAGAAGAAAAGACCTCTTTACCTAGGTAGAGGGAGGCCCATTACATAGCCCAAAGGCCCAGTGGGCATTTATCCCATTACATGGCCCATATGCCCATTTTTTTGGCCCAAGGCCAATTCAGTGAATAATATTGCTACAGTACCACACTGCTATAGTACTGCACAATACCCATTGCTGCTACAGTACCCTACCGCCGCTACAATGCCCTGTTGCCGCTATAGTGCCAGCTGTTGCTATAGTGCCTCCACTACTACATTACACTACAATAATGCTATAGTACACTGCGCCCAATGGGTTTTCAACCCCCATTTTCATGTAGATTTAAGAGTTTCTTTCCACTAAACCAAACCCCAACTACATGGTAAATGTTTATTCATTTGAGATTACATTTAATGCTATCATTACATGTGGATAACCTTTATTATTCAATGTTATTTTTAATATGATATTTCTCCCCTGCTCATGTTTTCTTATATACTTAGGATCTAACCCTTGAATGAAATTTTGACGATTTATTTCCCTTACCAAGTGTTTAAGCTCAAACTTTTCTTTTGCTGTCAATCCCCATGCACCAAATATGAGTATAACTTTTAATAAGTATAGAAGAAATTATAGTATGAAAATATTATGGAGAAATTTTCATGAGTATTATAAAATAAGTTACTTAAGTTTCCAGTCCTTAAAGACACTAAACCTTATATTCTTGGGATTATGATATTATTAAGACATTTAATGAAAATGATGTAATATATATATATATATGTTTAACCTGAGTCATTTAAATTTTTATCAAATTCAATATTTAAAGAAAGTGCTTTTTGAACCAGACCTAGGAGTGTGGGTATGGGGTGCCTCAATTAGTATGAGAGATGGGTTTTGTTATTTTTTAGGATTATTTTAATTATTTTTGAGGATTAAATAAGTTATTTTTTGGGACTAAGATAAGATAACTTTATTGAAAACCATTGATACAATTCTATGTATAGGATAACACCATGAATTTTTAGTAAATTAGAGATTGTCTGGTTTCCTAGAAATTATATCTTTATCTGGATAATGGAAAGTGGATGCATCTGTGGCTAGATACAACTATGGTTAATTTACTTAAAAATATGGTTGAGTATCAGCTTGATATTCACTCAGTATACCATGATTTGGCCTTATAATGAACACCTAGATAGGCATTCCCGAGGGATATTATTTAGTTAATTCATATTCTCTTTACAATCCATTTTGAAGGATTTAGATCAAATTTGATGATGTATCATATGATAAGATAAGGTTGAAAAAATTACATGAAGATGGCCATAGAAAACTTAGGTTAAACTAAAGGAGTTATATGTTAATCCAATGATATTATAGTCAAACCATAAGTATCATAGGTTAAAATTATGGTTCCATTATAGAAGATATCTTAGGATTGAGTTTTCATATTCATATAGTTATTTACTCTAATTTTATTCAATAGTATCCTAATTTTTTTTGATTTATTATTTGTTTGGTAATAGGATCATTAAAATGAAACTATGAAATGTATGTCTCTAGAAACTCCTAAGACTTAGCTATAGAGGAATATATGGAATAAATGGTTTAAAATATTAATATATGTCAATTATAAGGTAAAATATAGTTTTCCTAGCCTTATGTAATATTAAAAGGTTTACATATATTTATAAGACATATCTTGAGTGATGATTATGTTTTAGACACCATTAGGTATTGTTATTAGTACGTGATTAATAAAATCATGAAGAAAATTTATTTAAAGGGGGAGGATGTAACACCCAGGAATTCAGGAAGAATATTACTTACATAAACTTCATGTTTATTATTCTATACCATTTTTTCATTCAAATGAATTGAAATAGATTAGGAAATATTTCATACATGAAAATAATTAAATTAGTCACACTTTATTCATTCATAGTAAAAAATCACAACAAAAGAACATTAATATATGTATTACATACAATGGATTATTAATCCCCAAAAATTATTACATCCATTAAAATTTTATAAATTAAAAGGGGATAATAAATACAAAAGTAAAAAATCTTCAACACCAGGAGATCACTTCGATCATATTCTCCCTTGAGAATCATAAATAGCTAAATAAAAACCCTAACAATGAATAAAATCATGAAATGAGAAATCATATTGTGAGATCTAAAATAAAAACTATAAAAATGAGAAGCATTACCTTAGAAGTGTGAATGGAATGAATGAGTGTAGTAAGGTTATATATAGGAATAAAATAAGACCATTATAAATATGGTTATGGAAATATGGTCATTGGAATCTTTGTCATTGGATATACATGTATCTAATGGGTATACTAAAGTTGTTTACTATTAGTTGTAAATTTAAAATAATATAATTCATGAATAATAAAAAATGAAATAAAAATGTACTATTAAAATATTATATATATATTTATTCATTATGTAATATTATTATAATTTTTGAAGTATGATATGATATATTTATGAGATTATATGATATATATTATTATTAATGTACTAATAAAATTATTTTTTTTATAAATATTTAATTTTGATGGTATTTGGTGAATATTATTTAATATAAAAGTAATATTTTTCAAGAAACCATTTATTTTTTATTGCTTATTTTTATTAATCTTCACTTAATAATGATTTTAATGAAATTTATTTATAATATCTTCAAAAAAATAAATTAACATACATCCAAATGCTTATTACTAGGAATGCAATATGTTTAAATATATATTTTTTAAATGTTATTTTTATATGAAATGTATTTTTATTCTAAGAAACTAAATATATTATGGATAAAATATATTTTCGATATGAAAAATATATTAACACTAATTTAATTAGTAATTATCAGGAAATAAGATAAGAATGGTCGAATTTTTTAATAGTTATATTCATATGAAAAACATTTCTTAATATTTGTATTTAAAAGAAAAATTCTCAAATTCTCAAATTTTTATTTGACTAAATTTACTTAATTTTTGGACATAGAAGAAGAATATTATATTAGAATAATTTTTTTTTATTTTACTGAAATAATTTATTTTTAGGTGAATAGTAAACAATATAGTTTTTACTAATACCATAGTGTTTATCAATATATCATGTGGTAGGTACAACATATATATTTTCATAAAACTATTCATGTGAAAAAATATTTAAGGAGTATAATTATTCATTTAGTACTATGTTTAATTTAGGAAACCAATGGTTAAATTTTTTAAACTTAAGTAATCTTTTATTCTAATAAAAAACTACGTTTAATATTTTTAAAATTATTTTCCACAGTGTATAATTCTATTTTTTCTTACCTTGGAAGACATATAACTCTTATTTTTATAATAATAATATAATTAATATAATTGAAATCAACAATATTGATAATTTTATCATAAACATAATTTTTATGCTTAAAAACATGCTTTTTCTAAAAATGGTGTTTTACGCATTATATGTGTTAATATTGAAATTAATTTTTATAACCCTTAGAAATTTTATTTGAAAAAATTAATTTTCTATTTGGAATAAATATGTCCAAATTACAAAATAATTTTATTTTTTATTTTTAGGAATTAATGTTAAATTACTTAGGTAAAAAATAATTACCATGGTAAAAACCAAAAAAGTTAAAAGTGAAAAATATAAGTGTGAAAGAATTAAATTTTTTTATAAACATGTGTGAAATTATATAGTTAAATATTTCTATACCTTATCCCTTCCCCCAATCGATTATTTTCCATTACTCGATCCACTTTATAACATCCCAAAATTATAAAATAAGAACATTGTATTCAAAAGTGTATGCAACACATATCATCGAGCTTAAAAAACCCATGAAATATATTTCTTTGAACTTAATCTCTCCAATAGCTTGTGGAATATGCAACCCAAGTCAAAATGAACCATAATATAGTATGCTTTTATAACATAGCTTTTATATTGGAGGTTAAGAATAGTAAAAACTAAATTATGAAAAGTATATGTTTTACACATGAAAAAAATTCAGTGGTTATCTATTGATCAAAAATAAAATAAGAATAATTTAAATGGAAAAGAAATGTGTTTTGAAAAACATTAATTTTTTTATAAAATATGGTAAGTCGTGTTTAACACACATAATTTAAAATTAAAATTTAATTTTTTTTATAAAAATTATTTGAAAAAATAAACTTAATTTTTGAAATTATCATATAAAAATTATCTTGGGGTGATTTTTTGGGATTTTCGGAAATGTTTAATTTTTTGATGAATGGTGAAAATACTGAATTTTAATTGAAAACTATCTTTTTGTTTAAATTATTTATAAAGTTAAACTAAATTTTAAATTTGTTTAAAGTAAAATTATAAAAATTATAGATCTATTAATCTAATTTTGGTAATTTAAATCATTTTCATATTGAATTTTGATATAAAAACATTATAAACTTTTGAACATTTTCTCTTTTAAAACTAACTTTTTTGTCCCATCTACATGATTATTTTTAAAATAAAAATTTCCACTTATATGAATGGAATTTGAAAAAATGGATTCCAAATTTAAAATAATCATAATTTATATTATCTAATAAGGTAAAATTAATTTTTGACTATTATGTATAGTAAAAATAGTAAAAATCAATTAGCATAGTTATGGTAAAAATGGATTTATGAGGGGTTAAACTAAAATTATAAGAGTTAAAATGACCAATTGTTTTATAAAATATATTTTATGATCATATTTAGACCCTATCATGTCTAAGTATCTATAATAATCCATTTGACCCTTTTTTATTTCAAAAACATGGGTATACCTTTTTCTTCTCAAAAAATACAAATGTGCCATTTACCAAACTTATAAAAGGCCATCAATCTTCTCCCTTAATTAAACTTTAAAACTATTTTTGTTAGGAAAATACCTAAAAAAATAAATTCCCAAAATCCCTCATACCATCCTAGAATCTTTATTTTGGGCATAAATCTAACCTTGTAAGGTTTTGGTGAAAACCTAAGGAGGATACCTAGAGAGAAGGTAATGTTCTTCAATGAGCATTTTTATTTTATTTATTTCTCCACCCACGTCAATTATTATTAAATCATTATGACATAATAACCTCTGTATATTCAATATAGTTATATTTTTTATGTTTATTTCATAACCTACAACCACCCCACTTCCATCAAATGTGTTTCAAAATCACCATTCACATATACGACAGACTGTTACCTCGCGAACCAATTTCATTCATTTTTCCATTACCACCTCTCAAATTTGGGTTTGATGATGGATATAAAGTATAGATATATTATATTTATAACATAATTATACCTCTTTATTTATTATATAATATATAATTTTTTACTTTCCATTCCGTATGAGATACGATAACGTCAGTCATGTGTATGGCAGACTACCGTCTCGCAAAGTGATGTAATTCGTCATTCATTAATGCTTTTCGTGGTTTGCAATAAGGATAAAGTTAATAATTATATTTTATATACATGAAATAATTATTATTTTCAGGAAATATATATCATTATAAAAATAATATATATATATATATATAAATATATATCATTTTCTTTCTTACCATTTCACTCAATGAAAGACAATAACATCGTTTGTGTACATGCGGACTACCGTCTTTACAAAATGATGTGACTCTCTTCTCATCACCACACCACATGAATGATTTATATAATAATATTTAATTAAATAATATGGTATATATGATATTAAAATAAATATGGAAATATAATATATTACTTACCTTTTTTCCATAATAATCATTGTATTATGGGAATGTTACTCATGCGTACGTACTATCTATCATCTCCCTGATTGTAACATACTTCATTTCTCAAAATGATATTTCATGATTAGTATTAAAATTATAAATGATGTTTAAATATGATAGTTATATCATTATTATTTTAGTGTAGATTATGAAACTATATAATATTCACAATAACCAGAACAATCATGATAAAGAATAAATGAGAAAACAAGGCAATTAACACCCGAAACAATGAAAACAATGAAATATTATTAATTAATGTCTGATATGATGTTATTAAAGGATAATATTTGATATTCTAAATATTATTATCCTCATATTTTTTAACATGTTTAAAACAAAAATACATGAGGTTAAATAACATTCAACCAAAAGGAACCATGAGGTAAGTGACATCACTACAATTTCCCTTCACTAAGGAATATTATATTGTTATGCACCTAATTTATTTTATATGTGGTATATAATTCCATTATACATGTTATATCATGATTCATTCATAATTCATGTTATTTTATGTTTCAGTTTGAATTATTTAATCCCATGGGATTTGACTTGAAAACTATCAAGTGGTAAAAGTTATTGTGCAATCTCACTTTCTTTTGTAGTTGTTAACTTTCTCTTGAAACAATCAATTTATCATGATAATTATTCATTTTAAATTAAATTTATATTAAATTTATATTAAATTTGTATATCTTTATGTGAATTTTATGATTATTTCCTAAACTATATACCATTTCTACATATTGTGTTTACTTTTAGAGATATTTTATTAACCAGGGAAATATTTATAAATATGTATCCATTACCCAATATAGGTACTTTATGATAAATAATTTTTTTATGAATTAAATATATTATTTTATATATGAGGAATTATTTGGATATGAAAGACATGGGTGGTTACTAGTTATAGATATCCCTCAATTCATCGATAGTCTTATGAGATTAATCAGTTAACCAAATCAGATGGGTTTTGACCGAGTAGTTTGAAACTGTCTTAAGGATAAATCTTGAAGGTAAAGGTATCATGTGTCTAAATGACATTAAATCCAATAATTAAGAATTTCATTCATTGGGAATTAATTTATTATTTTTATCTATTATATTTTATCTATGATATTATCTATGGATGCATTCCAGCCTTAGTTTATTGATTAAATAACATGTGTTTTCAGTTATTTACTATGACATATTGATTCTACCATATCGTATCAAGAAATTAAGGTTATTTAAATGGAATGTGTGTTAAACTATTTATCTTTACATAATTATTATGATCACTGAATCATGATAGAAATATCTTCACGTAACCCTTACCGAGCATTTGAGATAACCCTTGCTTTGTTTCATTTTACAAGGGTATGAAGAGTAATTTTAGGAAAGATTTTTCAAAGATGGAGTTCATTTTATTTTATTATGTATTACATTTTATTTTATGTTAATTTTGAAAAATGGGTATCATGTTTGTATTTTGTTATCCAAAATAACTAAAATGACCAGTCCTTTAGGATTTGACCCTTTATATCTATGCCAATGTATTAAATCTGGCACCAAATCTGGGTTTCTAGGGATGGGGTCATTACAGTTGGTATCAAAGGGAGGTTTAACAAAAACAATTGTCACTAGATTAATGAAAAAATATATTAGGGAACATAAAACTATTATAGAAATTGAGGATAATTATAGAAGAAAATACTAATGTTTTTATAAGTAATAGAATATGTTGGTTTTCCTACCAATATATCCCTATCTAGATACCATAAGTGAAAATGGTTATGATATAGAGGTATCTAGTGGTAATAAATCCAAAAAGGGTGCATTGGTATTGAACTGATCATCCCTTGGTGCATGAAAACAAGACTTACTACACACCTAGTTTGATACTCCTAGAAGATATGCTTAGGATAATTTATATTTTCTTTAAAAAACATAATTAAGGATTTGAAAATTAAGATATCCCCAAATAAACCAAGTTTATAATTCTGAGATTAACAACACATACATTTTAATTTATGTTAGCTGTTATATTATATTTAGAGTTATACATAATGATTTAAAGTTCTCAATTTTATTTTCTATTCCATTATATTACATTGTTTAGAAATGGTGCCTAGAAAGAAGAAGGGTATCAATACTAATGAACATTATAGAGATTTCCCTACTATGGAATCCAATATCAGTAGTGACTATTAATCCATCATTATAAGAACAATTTATTTAGTCTCTAGAAAAGATATTTATAGGTTGGGATGTGGTGAGAAGGAAAAGTTTACACTAGTAGTGTATTGCATCAAATTAAATACCGAATAGTGGTGGTCATTGATCCAGAATACTAAGGAGGAAGAGGAAATAGAACCCATGGAATTTAAAGAATTTATGGATACAATCTTCTTAAAATATTATCCTAGTGAGTAACAAAATAAGATTAAGAGAGAGTTTTTTATCTTAAAGAAAATGGATTAAGAAATTATTGTAAAGTCCAAAGGTACCTTTACATGGTTATCTAGGTATTCTACAAATTAAATACACAACACAAAGAGAAGGATTGATCATTTATTTGAAGGTCTTAATCCAAGTCTCTAAAGGGTGTAGGTATCTCAAAATATTTCTTCATATGATGAAATATTTTCATATACTATCAAGTTAGACAAATTACTATCTATGTCATATTGATTTGAAGTGAAGAAATATAAGAAGAGTACGATAGATTAAAAAATGCATAAAGGGAAAAAGGGAAATAAGGATTTTCCCACATGTGATAATTATTGAAAGAAACACCCTGGTACTTTCTTGATGGGAATTGGAGTTTACTACAAGTGTGTATAGAAAGTCCACCATGCCCATTATTGAAGGTAAATAAATAAATTACCAATGTGTAATGATTCCACTATAAGGATATGGGGCACTATGAAAATTAATGCCCCAAGAATTAAGGGGATATACCTTAGAAGAAGTTAAGGGATCAAAGCCAAAAATTTTCTTTTGATACAACCTAAGAGGGAGGATTAATGTGCCTGTATTTTTATTCAAGAATTATTTCATCTGAGTATTTTATAAATGATATCCTAGTTATAAGAATTATGAAATTTATAATGATTATACTATAATACTATTTCATTAGGATTTGAAATTATATGTTGAACAATACTGATGACCAAGAAAAATGATTTAGTGGAAAGTTGATCCTCTTGAAAAACACATGGTTGAGGAAAATATAACCTTTTAAATGTTCCTGATATTGAGATAATGATGGTGGGATAAATAGATGATTGATATAGATTAAGTAAATTTGATAGTAATAACTACCTTGGAACTGATTAATTATTAGTTGAAAATGTTGTTTATGCTATCATTAATGGAGTTACAAACATTTTTGGATTTAAGGAATATATACAATAATATAATTTTTATTTATCTAATATCAAATCATGTATTTTTTCAGTAATGGTTTATGGTAATTTAGTTTATTACCATGTTTTAATAGAATGCATGATGAAGGTATTCACATGTTTGGTATGTGATGATTAAGAGTTACTTCATGTTGTTTGAGGTTTAATGATAAGTTCATTTTGGAAATTTAGTGACCTCATTTATAAAGTTTTGGATCTTTATCAAGGAAAAAATGATAACCATTTATGAAATGGTTTAAGTTTATATTTGGGTGTCATTTTGGAGATTAATGTATTAATTTACTATATGGATATTTATACATATTGGATATCCTGTACCAACCATTTTTTTATAATAAGAAATAGATATATAAGGAATGAATTATAATTCTATTATGGATCTTATCATCTATTGAAAATGAATTTTAGTGCTTTAGGAATAAAAAATTCATTATTGGATACTCATTTCATGGAGTAATCAATGAATTGGGAATTGATCAAATCACTACCAAAGAATAAAATTATGGTTATGAAATAAAAATACACCAAGTAAGTATATTTACTTATATTCATAGAGATTAAAATAATTAATCAACTATAGGAAAATGATATTGAGAAAACATTTGTCCTATTATAATAATTTTTTATTATATCAATGACCTTTTTTACACATCTTTGGTTTGCATATTTTTGGTCATTAGCTTCATCCTGACCATGTTCTCTGTCACTCTCTATTAGTATTTGGGTGTTAGTTTTCTCTTCTTTTTCCATGTTTAAACTTTCCACGTTTTTATCCTATTTGGAAACCTATTATGTGATATTACATATTAACTTTGTACTCCCCTTTCTCTCTCATTAAGAGTATGTTTTAATAATTATTTTTATGATGTGGATTTTCAAAAAAATAATTTTAAAATTTCAAACCCTTGATTAACAATATCAAGTTTGAATTTCAAAGACACAATTTATTTAATGTGCGGAGAATGTGAAACCACAAAATTATAAAATAATAACATAATATTCAATAGCTTATGTGATATGCAACACTAAGCTTAGAACAACCCATAAAATATATTTCTTTAAATTTAATCTCTTCGATAGCTTACGGAACATGCAACCCAAACTCTAAACAAACCATAATATAGTATACTGATATAACATATCTATTAAATTCACGGGTATTAATATTAATAAAAAAATCATGAAAATTATATGTTTTAACCGTATAAAAACAATTTCATTGGTAATCTATTAATCAGAAATAAAATAAAAATCATTTAAAAGAAAAAGAAATGTTTTCTAAAATTTTTTTTCTCTAAAAGATAGTTAGTTGTGCATTTTGAAAATAATTTAAAATTAATTTTTACTACTTCTAAAAAAATAATTTGAAAATATAATATTTTTAATTGGAATATCAAAATTATCTTTGTTTGAATTTTTGGTATTTTTATAAAATAATTTGATTTCAATGAATTATTAAAAATAATGAATTATAATTGAAAACTTCCTTTACATTTAAATTACTTATAAAGTTAAAAATATTTTTCATTATTTTTAAAATAAAATTAGTTCAATTATATATCTATGAATCCATTTTAGGTCATTTAAATCAGTTCCATGTTGAATTTTGATAAAAAAAACATTGTAAATATTTGAATTTTTTCTCTTCAAAACACCACTTTCTCATCCCATCTATAATATTAATTTTAAACTCAAATTTTCCAATTTTATGAATGAAAATTGGAAAAATGGATTACATTTTTTAGTCATCATAGTTTATATTATCTAATAATTCAAACTTAATTTTTGACCATAATGAATAGTAAAAACAATAAAAATTAACTATTGCGGTTAGGTTAAAAATGGATTTACTAGAGGTTAAACAAAAATGATAAGGGTTAGAGTGACCTTAAAACATATCTAAAATATATTTTATAGAAATATTTGGACCAAATAGTTTCTAATTCTCTAGAATAATCAATTTTTAACCCTTTTGGCATGTGAGAAATGTGAGAATAATGTTTTCTTCTAAAAAATTACAAGTGTGCCACTTACCTCACTTATAAAAGGCCACCCTCTCTCTTCCCTTCTTTTCGCCTTCACACCATTTTTTTCAGTGAATAAATACCCGAATAACAAAAAATATTCCATCATACAATCATATAATCCTTAGTTTGGATATAAATACAACATAATAAGGATTTCGTGCAAACCTAAGGTGATACTCGAAGAAGAGGTAACGTTCTTCAGTGAGCATTTTTATTTTTTTCCCTAAACCTCCATCGATTATTATTAAAACATGATGATATAATATAATCTGTATCTTACATACACTAATATGTTTTTATGTTAAGGGAATAAACTACAACCACCCCCACTTACATCAAATGGGTTACAAAATCATCATTCATGTGTACATAGGACTACCTTCTAGTGAAACAATGTTATTCATTTTTCCATTAGCACCTCTCATGGATGGGTCTGATGATGGATCTAAAGTATTTATATATATATATATATAAATTATATTTATAAAATAATTATACCTATAGAGTCATTATATCATATATAAATTTTTTAATTTTCATTCAGTAAGAGATACGATAACGTCTCTCATGTGTACGGTTGACTACCACCTCTCTAAGTGATGTGATTCATTATTCACTAATGCTTTACAAAGAATGTGATAAGAATAGAGTTAATGATTATATATTATATAAATGATATAATTATGATATTATTGACATATTTATAATTCTTAAAATAATATATATATATATATATCATTTTCTTTCGTACCTTTTCACTCAATGAAAGATGATAATGTCATTCGTGTACATGTGGACAACCACCTTCACGAAATGATGTGACTCGCTTTTCATCACCACACCACATGAATGATATATATAAATATTATTTTTGTAAAAATATGGTATATATGATATTATTATCATTATGGAAAGAAAATATATTTCTTACCTTCTTTCCATAGTGATCATTGGAAAATGGAAACATTACTCATGCTTACATACAACCTACCATCTCTATTATCATAACATACTTCATTTATCAAAACTGTATTTCATTATTGGAATTAAAAGTTTATTTGATTTACAATATTATTAATATTTATTTATTATTATTATTTATATGATGAAAATATATAATATTTACAAGGATCAAAACATCCATGACAAATAATGAATGAGAAAACTAGGAAATTAACACCCTAAACAATGAAAATAATGAAATATTATCAATGAAAAGGTAAGAAGATGTTATAAAAGGATCATATATGATATTATAAATATTAATATGGTTCTATTATTAGTTAATAACATGTTTAAAACCACTATATAGGATGTTAAATAATGTTCAACCAAAAGGAAGTATCAGGTAAGGGACTTCATCTCAATTTAACTTCATTGAGGTATATTTTAATGTCATGTACTTAATTTATTTTATATGAATTATATAATTAATTTTTTAGTGAAATATCACTATTCATTCATAATTCATGGTATTTCAATTTTCAATTTGAATTATTTCATCCACGGGGATTTGACTTAAAAATTACCACATGGTAAAAGTCATTGTCAAATATCACTTTCTTTTGTGATTGTTAACTTTCTCTTGAAACAATCACTTTATTAAATTCAATCATAATTTGAAATAATAATTCTTTTAAATATCCATACTGTTGTGTGATGTAAATTGTTATTTACTAAACCATATACAATTTTACATACAGTTCTTACATTGAATGTTATTTGATTAACTAGGAAAATATTGATAAATACATATCCTTTACTCCATATGGGTACTTGTTAATAAAAAAATTATTTATGAATTAAATTGACTAATTGATATATTAGGAATTATTTGTACATAAAATACACATGAGAGGATTGGTTATAGATAGCTCCTAAATGAATTAGTAGACTCATGAGATGAATGAGTTGGCCAAATAAGATGGGGTTTTACCTAAAAGTTATAAACTGTCTTGAGGATAGATCTTGATGGTAATGGTATAATCTTCCAGGGAGACATGGTGTCAAATAATTAAGCATTTAATTCATTGAGAATTCAGTTTACTATTATTATAAATTATATTTTCTCTATTATATTATTTATAGATTCATTTTATTGTCAGTTTATTGATTAGATGACATGTTTTTTTAGTTATTTACTTTTCCATACTGATTTTTAATTATCTTATCATGATATAAATGTTTTTTAAATGGAATGTGTGTTAAGTTATTTAACCTTACATATGGATTATTCCTGTTGATTCGTGATAGATTTAGCTGTACATAACCCTAAATGATCATTTGAGATCATCCTTACTTTATTTGAGGATGTAGTTCACTTTATTTTGTTATGTGTTATTTTTTATTTTTTAATACTAATTTAAAATGGGTATCATGTATGTATTTGGTTCTCAAAAACTCATAAACTAATTGTTCCATTGTGATTTGACCCTTTATAACTATTAAAATGTAATAAAGTAGGCATCAACTTTAGGTTTCTGGGGTCAG
The DNA here is from genome assembly GCA_963277665.1 of Viscum album. Lineage (NCBI taxonomy): Eukaryota > Viridiplantae > Streptophyta > Magnoliopsida > Santalales > Viscaceae > Viscum > Viscum album. The sequence continues at coordinate 2,132,531,734 of OY728119.1, forward strand.
GGTCATTAGACAATTGACCCTTGAATAGTGACTTTACCTTTTCAATTGTTACAAAAATAAAAATTCTTTCACTTATAAATACCAACCTTCACCATACCACTTATTGACTCATTATAAAGATTTATATATGAAAAAAATCTTCCCAATTCCATCTATAACTCTCTTGTCACGACCCGTCCTTGGGGACCATGCCGTGACTACCCCAAGCCCGCCTTCCATAGGCCAGGGGCTGGCGACTAGCACCAAGGCGTAAATCCTGGTAAAAGGGAAGGCATTGCCTTTGTAAAGTAAACCACAAACACCACAGAGCAAGCAGGAGAAGTAAACACTAAGTAAAAACTGGTACAATAGTAAGTGCGGAAAAGTAAGTGGGCCAGAATACAAACCCAAACTGAAAGTAAAGTACAACTCGAAAGGGAAAACAACAACTGAAAAGTAAAGACGCAACGTCGAGCCATCCACTGGAAGTCCCACCTGAAGGGTGGGAACAGATAGCCTCCGCTGCTCCTCGGGTCCAGCCGACCGCTCCGAGTATGTCCCACCCAGTGGTCCACCTCCAGGTACCGTCATGCTCCACAAGCCTCCACCACGATCAACGCTGTTCGTCGTCTGCAACCAACACAACGTAGTGCGGGCATAGCCCATGCAGGGGTGAGTATAAGCTACTCAGTAGGGACCCCAATACCCCCGATGGTCTCCCAGAATCCACAAAGGATAGTCCACAAAGGAAAGATGCAATCACGAAGTAACATCCGACACTGCTTAGGTATATGCCCATACATATACCTAAGTCATCAATTCTTGTTCGGCTCCAACATCCGAGCCCAAGAACAACCCAGTCCACACAGGAAAGAAAAACGTAAATCCAGACAGGATAGCACAACACAATCCACATAGGAAAGTAAAAAAGGATTCAGCTCACACATGAATACTTCTTTGTATGACGATAAAGATGACCAGATATTTCCACTGATTCATCTAATCCGTCGGACCCACAAAGGATCGATAGGTACTAACCCCTGCAATGACCCACAAAGGATATGAACCACAAAGGATCGATAGGTAACTAACCCCCACAATGACCCACAAAGTATCTGACACACAAAGGATCGATAGGTAACTAACCCCCGCAATGACCCACAAAGGATCTGACCCACACAAGATCGACAGATAACTAACCCCCACAAAGACCCACACAGGATCAGACCCACACAGGATCTGTAGGCGCTGGCCGACACAGGACCGCTGAGCGCTAACCCACACAGGATCGGACCCACACAGGATCGGACCCACACAGGATCGGTAGCACTGACCCACAAAGGAACGCTGAGTGCTGTAGTCGTCGTCGTCGAATCCAGTGAGGATCTCTGCACAGTCGTCGTCGTCACAGTAGTAGTCGCAACCAGCTCTAGGGTTCCCGCACACAGCAAGCTCGTTCGGGAGGGTCCGCTCCACGAGTTGAGAGGCTGATACATCAACTGACACATAGTCTAGAGTTGATGTATCAAAAAGTTCCATATCGTCAACAAGAACTCAACATCGCAGACGACGCCTCAATCGGACGCCCGGTCTGGGAGTTATTGGCTTTTTCATCCTAGGGGCCCGGTTGGTTTTTAAGGTAAAACCAACCCGAACATACTCCACCTACATCCAAACCTCGGGCGGAGTAATCCAAAAGATCCATCTCACTTAGAGGAAAACAACAAAGTAGACGGTACGTCAATCGGACATCCGAAGCTCAAGATATGAGCGTTTCCGTTCTGAGGGCCTAGTTGGTTTCGTGTACGAACCAACCCGGCCAAACCCAAAGTATTCCGAAACCTTGAGTGTGATATACCGAAACGACCGTCTCGATCCAAGGACGCATCGCCGCTGACGGCGCGTCATTTAGAGGCCCGTAGCTCAAGTTATGAGCAAAAGACCGAAAAGGTCCGGGAACGGGGGGGGGGGGGGGGTCTGGGCCCAGACTGACCCGGCCCAACCCCCTGGGTCGGCCCGAACCAGGTCGACCCGACCCAGGTCCGGGTCCAACCTGGCCGGCGCGGCCCAGCCCGGCCTGGGCGCGACCCGGCCCGGCCGGCGCGGGCGCGGCCCGGCTGCCTGGCGGCTCGGCCGTGATGGCTGAGCGGGTGCAAGGGGGCGCCGCCCCCCCTTGAAGGTTCCGCGGCCCCGCGTGGGGGGCCGCCTCTCGCCAACGGATGCGGAAAGGCCGTGTCCTTCCTCCGCGGTCCCGCACGGCCGCGAGACCGGCCAGCGCCGCCGCGACTTTCAGCCACGGCAGGTCTTCCCGGCGGCGCGCTGGCAGAGACTTCCGCGGACCACCGGACGCACTCCGGTGGTTCGATTCACCTGCGGTCTTCGCCAATGATCGTCTCGGGACCCGACCTTCGCTGAAAAGACTTCAAAACTCCTAAGCGGCTTGCTTTGTCATCGTCCACCGTCCGCACACCAAGAACGAAGGGCGGTGGGTTCGGACTTTTTCGTTGGTCCCCACCCACCGCGTTAGCAGTTTAAAAAGTCTCACCACAATCATTTAATCAAAAGCCATAGATATAAATCACAATGATTTAAAGGATCAAACCCCTACCTCGTAGATGTCGTCGGATGAGAGTTCTTCGCAGAATTGACCGTCGCGGAAGAAGAGGTTCGTCGCATCGCGGAAGGGTGCCGCGTCGTCGCGGAAGGGCGTCACATCGTCGTGGAAGGGTGTCGCATCGACGATCTCCGAGGTTTAAAGAAAACAAACAGATTTAATTTCATGAATTAAATCCATGTTATGGATAAAATCCACAAAGGAATTTAAAAGATTTGAAATCTCCTACCTCAAGCAGTTGATCGAATATTTGTTGCGGGGAAAGAACGTCGCGGAAGAAGCGTCGGCATTGCAGTACTCGACGTCGCATCATCAATCTCCGAGGGCTCGGTGTTCTTTGTTTCCCTTTCGTCGGAGGCCGGCGTTCTTCGCGTTCTTCACGTTCTTCGCGTTCATCGCGAAGGAGGATGAAGATCTTTAGAGATTCTCCAAAGGTTTAACACAACAACCAGATAATAAAATAAGTCCTCATCTTATTTTATTATCAAGTAAAGAATTTGAAAAACAAGGATAAGAAACGAACAATTAATTCAAAGAATTAATTGCAACGAACTAAACGCCCAATTAATAGGGGCGTTAAGAATTTAGAAAACGCGTCAGTTGACTTCATTAAAAAGGGTTTTCTCCGGTGCGTTACTTAGAGGAAAAGAAACGGGGGGATCATGCGGGCCCCACCTCACAAATATTCTACCAAGAGGGTAGGATATTTTGGGTTCCACCCTATCCGCTTCAACTCAGCTTAAGTGGCCTTTAAGTGGATTTAAGTGGCTTTAAGTGAAATAAAATAAATTTTGTCGTGCCACATTATTTTATTTCTTAACTTAAAGCCCAAAAAATTAAAAACCACACCCAAGAAAACGCAAATCCGGAAGAGGCGTTTCTAAGAAAGTAACGGCACTGCTATTCCATCGGTTCCCTCAGAATTTGATTCTGAGCACCGGTTCAAAAGTTAGAAAAACCCGCTCGTTCGTTCACTGAACGTACCCGAGCCAAACTTCAGAAAATGATTCCGGGAACACCGGGCCTCAGAATCAGGTGCCGTCAGAAACTGCGCTCTTTTAAAAACCCAAAGAAAATTAAGAAAAAAATTTCCTTGAATTTTACGGGTCTTTACATCACTCCCACCTCAGGGCTTTACGTCCCCATAAAGATACATCATAAACTAGGAAAACAAAAGTGGGTACTGAGCACGCATCTGAGCCTCCCGCTCCCAAGTGCTCTCCTGGAGGTTCTCGTGCTGCCATCTGATGCGCACTAGAGGAATCGATCATCCACATAGGACCCGCTCCTGTCGATCCTCAATATCCACCGGGACCTCCGCAAAAGTCGCCCCATCATCAACGTCGAGCTCCCCATGGTCAATGATGTGTGTCAGGTCATGCACGTATCTCCTCAGCTGGGATACGTGGAAGACGTCGTGCACCCGGTGCAACTGAGGTGGTAGAGCCAGGCGATAAGCCCCCTCTCCAATCCTGCTGAGGACCTGGAATGGTCCGATGAAGCATGGAGACAACTTTCCGCCCTGGCCAAATCTTCATAATCCACGTCGAGGTGAGACACGCAAGAAGACGTGGTCACCATCCTCGAACTCTAGTGGCCTCCGCCTCCTGTCAGAATAAGACTTCTACCGGCTCTGAGCTATCCACATCTACTCCTGGATGACCTGTACCTTCTCTTTCGTGGCCCGGACCATCTCTGGTCCCACAAGTGCTGACTCCCCAGGGTCTGTCCAGCCCAAAGGAGATCTGCAAGGTCTGCCGTACAACGCCTCCTACGGTACCATCCCGATGGTGGAGTGGTAGCTATTGTTGTACGCAAACTTCACCAAGGGTAGGTGGTCCTCCCAGCTGCGACCAAAGTCGAGGACATATGCGCGGATCATGTCCTCGAGAGTCTAAATGGTCCTCTCCATCTGACCATCTGTCTGAGGGTGAAAGGCGGAGTTCAGACGTAGCTGCATCCCGAACGCCTCATGCATCCCCTTCCAAAGTCGGGAAGTAAAGCGAGCATCTCGATCAGAGACGATTGATGATGGAACACCGTGAAGCCGTACAATCTCTTGAACGTAGAGACGTCCCAAGCTCTCCACTGAGCCCTGCTCTCTGATGGGTAAGAAGTGAGCCGACTTGGTGAGTCGGTCGACAATCACCCAGATGGAGTCGTGACCTCTGGAAGTGTGTGGAAGTCCAGTCATGAAGTCCATAGATATCCCGTCCCACTTCCACTCCGGGACCTCCAAGGTCTGTACCAAGCCTGCTGGTACCTGATGCTCTGCCTTCACCTACTGGCAGGTGAGGCATTAAGAAACGAACTCTGCCACAACCTTCTTCATGCCCGGCCACCAGTGCTGTCGTCTGAGATCCTGGTACATCTTCTCAACTCCAGGATGTACCGCCAAAGGAGAAGTGTGAAACTCTCTCAGCACCTCCTATCGTAAAGCGACTGGTACTAAGGTACGTCCTCTGAAAAGGATGTCGTGCTCTACTCCAAAGGAGAAACCATCAGGTGCCTGTCCTGAGGATATCTGTGCATACCGCGTCTCACAGTTAGTGTCCCCACGCTGCGCCTCTCTGACCCGCTATAGTAGTGGAGGGGTGATTGTGAGAGACTGAAGGACGACTGCTCCATCCCTATCCACAAAGGATATCTGCAAAGCGGCTCGCTGCTCTATCACCTCCTCGAGTAGCTGAATGCCCATCCTCCGGCTGAGAGCATCGGCTACCACATTCCCCTTCCCAGGAGTATAGACTATCTCAAAGTCATAGTCCTGGAGGAACTCGAGCCATCGCCGCTGTCTCAGGTTTAGGTCCTTCTGAGAGAAGATGTACCTGAGACTCTGATGGTCAGAAAATACTGTAAAGCCCTCGCCCATCAGATAGTGTCGCCATGTCTTTAGAGCGAAGACCACAGCGGCTAACTCCAGGTCATGGGTAGCGTAGTGCTACTCATACGGCCTCAACTGACGTGATCCATAGGCGATCACTGCCCGCTCCTGCATCAGGACACATCCGATTCTGGTCCCTGATGCATCGCAGTAGACTACGTACCCTACTCCCTCCTCAGGAAACCTCAAGATAGGTGCGTTGGTCGATCTCTGTCGCAGCTCTTGGAGGCTCTGCTGACACCTGTCTGACCACAAAAAGGGTTTCCCCTTCTTCTTCAACGATGAGAGTGGTGCCGGAACTTTGGAGAAGTCTGGGACAAATCTCCGATAGTATCCATCTAGTCCCAAGAAACTCCGCACCCCCGTCACGCTCCGGGGTGGCTCCCAAGCTAGCACGACCTCAATCTTCGCGGGATCCACCGCAACTCCCGCCTCAGAGATGACGTGTCCCAAGAAGTGGACCTCACGTATCCAGAACTGACACTTTGAGATCTTTCCATAAAGTTGGTGCTCTCGGAGTGTGTCTAGTAAAACCCATAAGTGGTAGGTGTGCTCCTCCTCAGTCGTCGAGTATATCAAAATGTCTTCGATGAAGACTACGAAAAATCGATCGAGGTATGGCTGAAATATCCTGTTCATGGGGCCCATGAACACCACTGGAGCATTGGTTATGCCGAAAGGAATAACCAAGAACTCATAGTGGCCATACCGACATCTGAAGGCCGTCTTCTTCACGTCCTCGTCCCGAACTCGGAGCTGATGATAGCCTGACCTGAGGTATCTCTTCGAGAACCACCGTGCTCCCTTGAGCTGATCGAAGAGGTCATCGATCCTCAGTAGCGGATACTTGTTCCTCACCGTCACCTAGTTCAGGCGACGATAGTCGACACAAAGTCGCAAGCTCCCGTCCGCCTTCTTGGTGAACAATATCGGGGAAGCCCAGGGTGAAACACTGGGTCGGATGAAACCCTTGCCCTGTAAGTCCTCCAACTATACCTGTAGCTCTCGAAGCCCATCTGGGGCCATCCAATATTCTCAAGTCGTTATCGGGGTTGTCCCGGGGTACATGTCAATATAAAAGTCTACCTCTCTGCGAGGAGGTAGCCCTGGAACGTCGTCGGGAAAGACGTCCGCGTACTGATCCACCAATGCAGGAAAACTAGGACTCTGCACGTCAACTGCTCCTAGGATGAGGCTAGCCAACTGATGAGTGATGGGCTGTCCTCTCCTCTGCGGAAGTCCATCCTATGCTGCGAAGGCTCCCTTCTCGCCGGTGAAGGTGAACCTGCTCTCGTTGGTGCGTACACATCGCACCTTGCGCCTAATATAGTCAATCTGTGCAAGGACTGTAGACAGCCAATCCATGCCCAAGATGACGTCGTAAGGCCTCGATGCCGCAACAAAAAGATCCCAACTGAAGCTCTCACCTCCTAGAGTAAGCTCACACTGCCGGCACCAGTGCGTGATCGTCGAGTCCGCTCCCGTAGGAGTCTCTAGACGTAAGGATCGAGCCAACGGCTCTGTCGGAATCTCCGAGCTCCGAACAAGGGAATCGGCTATGAAAGAGTGACTCGCTCCTATGTCTATAAGAACTGCATCAAGTGTGGAATAGACGCAGATAGTACCTCGAATCATCTTGGGCGTGCCATGGTCATAGGCCTCCGCTGCCTGGAGCTGTGTCGGTCTCTTCCCGCCAGCTCCCTGTGGTCGGGGTGGACCTCCTGGTGGTGGTGGTGGTAGAGACTCAAAGCGTCGCCCACCACCTACTTCTCGGTCGGCTCCTCTGCCTCGTCCGCCTCCTCCCTGCGGACCGCCACGATCGACCCTCTGCCTCTGCTTGGGTGGCCCCTCAACTATCTGCTGCTCCTCGGTACGGTGGGTCGGGCAGTCACAAGCCATGTGACCCTGCCTGCCGCATGTGTAGCACTGCCTGCCTCTCGAAAGACTGGCTCCACGCTGTGTGCCCCGCACTGCAGAGCCAGTGTCCTGAGGTCGTCTGCGTGAGGGTCTAGTCTGCCTGGACCCCTGAGTCATCCGTCGACTGCCTGCTGCAGAAGACTCTTCTACATGCCGCCCCGCGGTAGGTATCGCTGCTGATGAAGGCTCAGCAAGGAAGCACTCGATCAAAAGGGCTTGCTCCAGTACTCCTTCCTGAGTCAGAATGCTGAGGGAGATCAGCGATGCCCTTATCTCATGTCTCAATCCCTGATCAAAGGTCTGGGCTCAGAATAATGGGTCCCGTACCATGTCGGTCGAGTAGCGAGAATGATCGGTAAATCTCGCCGAGTACTGGGCGACCGTCAAGCAGCCCTGCCGCAGCTGAAGAAGCTCTTGGATGCGCACCGCATGGAGGGTGGCCAAGACGAACTCTGAGAAGAAGAGGCCCTCAAAGTTTTTCTAGAAGAGAGATGCCTCATCGTGCAACTGGAGCATCAAGCTCCACCATCGGCCCGCTACTGCGTGCAGTAGGCTCGCTGCAAGGATCACCATGTGGTCTGCTGGTGTCCTCACTAGCCTGAAAACTTGTACGACTGCCTCCAGCCAGTCCTTGGCTGCCTGGGGGTCCGTCTCCCCACGGAACCTGGGCAGTCGCTGGTGCTGGAACTCATGCAGTGCACTAAGGCGACGTGCATCGTCAACGGCTGGGGCTGGAAGCATCGGTGGCTTGGCAGGGAGAGGTACCATCGGTGACTCTGCTATCAAAGGGCCCTGTACCGAGGCCTCTTCGCTCAGCGGGCTGTCATCACGCTCAACTCTCGGAACCCTAGCTGGCTGCCGTCGTGGGGACATCCTGAAAAGAAAAAGGTGTGCCACGGTCAGAACAGTATACCTGGTGAGCTGACACAAAGTAATCACAAAGAAAACTTGAAACACACACGCAATCAATGTTCTTGTGTATTAAGTCAAAAATCAGAAGTCAGGGTCCTGGTGTACGGATACATCGGCCGCCACACCAACACTGGACTCTCTGGACTGATAACCACACCCAATACGCTAAACATTATTTCTTCACATAGAAAAGATCAGAGTCCGCGGAAGAACCGAACTCCTCTGATACCAATTTGTCACGACCCGTCCTCAGGGCCCGTGCCATGACTACCCCAAGCCCACCTTCCATAGGCCAGGGGATGGAAACTAGCACCAAGGCGTAAATCCCGGTAAAAGGGAAGGCATTGCCTTTGTAAAGTAAACAACAAACACCACAGAGGAAGTAGGAGAAGTAAACACTAAGTAAAAACTGGTACAACAGTAAGTGCGGAAAAGTAAGTGGGCCAGAATACAAACCCCAACTGAAAGTAAAGTACAACTCGAAAGGGAAAACAACAACTGAAAAGTAAAGCCGCAACATCGAGCTGTCCACTGGAATTCCCACCGGAAGGGTGGGCACAGATAACCTCCGCTGATCCTCGGGTCCAGCCGACCGCTCCGAGTACGTCCCACCCAGTGGTCCACCTCCAGGTACCGTCATGCTCCGCAAGCCTCCACCACGATCAACGCTGTCCGTCGTCTGCAACCAACACAATGTAGTGCGGGCATAGCCCGTGCAGGGGTGAGTATAAGCTACTCAGTAGGGACCCCGAGACCCCCGAAGGTCTCCCAGAATCCACAAAGGATAGTCCACAAAGGAAAGATGCAATCACGAAGTAACATCTGACACTGCTTAGGTATATGCCCATACATATACCTAAGTCATCAATTCTTGTTCGGCTCCAACATCCGAGCCCAAGTACAACCCAGTCCTCACAGGAAAGAAAAACGTAAATCCACACAGGATAACACAACACAATCCACATAGGAAAGTAAAATAGGATTCATCTCACACATGAATACTTCTTTGTATGACGATAAAGATGACCAGATATTTCCACTGATTCATCTAAGTCGTCGGACCCACAAAGGATCGATATGTACTAACCCCCGCAATGAACTACAAAGGATCTGACCCACAAAGGATCGATAGGTAACTAACCCCCGCAATGACCCTCAAAGGATCTGACTCACAAAGGATCGATAGGTAACTAACCCCCGCAATGACCCACAAAGGATCTGACCCACACATGATTGATAGGTAACTAACCCCCGAAAATACCCACAGTGGATCGGACCCACACAGGATCTGTAGGCGCTGACCCACACAGGACCGCTGAGCACTGACCCACATAGGATCGGACCCACACAGGATCGGTAGCACTAACCCACAAAGGATCGCTGAGTGTTGTAGTCGTCGCCGTCGAATCCACTGAGGATCTCTGCACAGTCGTCGTCATCAGAGTAGCAGTCGCATCCAGCTCTAGGGTTCCCGCACACAACAAGCTCGTTTGGGAGGGTCCGCTCCACGAGCCGAGAGGCTGATACATCAACTGACACATAGTCCAGAGTTGATGTATCCAAAAGTTCCGTATCGACAACAGGAACTCAACGTCGCAGACGGCGCGTCAATTGGACGCCCGGTCTGGGAGTTATTGGCTTTTTCGTCCCAAAGGCCCGGTTGGTTTTTAAGGAAAAACCAACCCGACCGTACTACACCTGCATCCAAACCTCAGGAAGAGTAAGCCAAAAGATCCGTCTCACTTAGAGGAAAACAACAAAGTCGATGGTACGTCAATCGGACGTCCGAAGCTCAAGATATGAGCGTTTCCGCTCCGAGGGCCCGGTTGGTTTCGTGTACGAACCAACCCGGCCGAACCCAAAGTATTCTGAAACCTTGAGTGTGATATACCAAAACGACCTTCTCGATCCAAGGATCGCATCACTGCTGACGGCGCATCATTCGGAGGCCCGTAGCTCATGTTATGAGCAAAAGACCGAAAAGGTCCGGGAACGGGGGGTCTGGGCCCGGACCGACCCGGCCCAACCCCCCTGGGTCGGCCCGAACCGGGTCGACTGGTCCCGGGTCTGGGTCCGACTCGGCCGGCGCGGCGCGGCCCGACCATGGTGGCCCGTCCCGGCCTGGGCACGACCGGGCCCGGCCGGCGCGGGCGCGGCGCGGCCTCCTGGCTGCTCAGCCGTGATGACCGAGCGGGTGCAAGGGGGCGCCGCCCCCCCTTGAAGGTTCTGCGGCCCCGCGTGGGGGGCCACCTCTCGCCAACGGACGCGGCAAGGCCACGTCCTTCCTCCGCGGTCCCGCACGGCCGTGGGACCAGCTAGCGCTGTCGCGGCTTTCAGCCGTGGCGGGTCTTCCCGGCGGAGCGCCGGGCGTCACCGTGCCGGCGTGGCGCGCCGGTGGAGACTTCCGCAGACCACCAAACGCGCTCCGGTGGTCCGATTCACCTGTGGTCTTTGCCAATGATCGTCTCAGGACCCGACCTTCGCTGCAAAGCCTTCAAAACACCCGAGCGGCTTGCTTTGTCATCATCCGCTGTCCGCACACCAAGAACGAAGGGTGGTGGGTTCGGACTTGTTCGTTGGTCCGCACCCACCGCGTTAGTGGTTTAAAAAGTATCACAACAATCATTTAATCACAAGCCGCGGATATAAATCAAAAAGATTTAAAGAATCAAACCCCTAGCTCGTAGCTGTCGTCGGATGAGAGTTCTTCGCGGAATTGACTGTCGCGGAAGAAGAGGATCGTCGCGTCGCAAAAGGGCGTCGCGTCGTCGCGGAAGGGCGTCGCGTCGTCGCGGAAGGGCGTCGCGTCGACGATCTCTGAGGTTTAAAGAAAACACACATATTTAATTTCATGAATTAAATCCATGTTAAGGATAAAATCCACAAAGGAATTTAATATATTTGAAATCTCCTACCTCAAGCAGTTGATCGAAGATTTTTCGCGGGGAAAGAACGTCACAGAAGAAGCGTCGACGTCGCGGTTCTCAGTGTTGCGTCATCAATATCTGAGGGCTCGGTGTTCTTCGTTTCCATTTCGTCGGAGGACGGAATTCTTCGCGTTCTTCGTGTTCTTCGCGAAGGAGGATGGAGATCTTTAGAGATTCTCCAAAGGTTTAACACAACAACTAGATAATAAAATAAGTCCTCATCTTATTTTATTATCAACTAAAGAATTTGAAAAACAAGGATAAGAAATGAGCAATTAATTTAAATAATTAATTGCAACGAACTAACCTCCCAATTAATAGGGGCATTAAGAATTTTGACAATGCGTCAGTTGACTTCATTAAAAAGGGTTTTCGCGGGTGCGTTACTAAGCGGAAAAGAAACGGGGGGCTCGTGTGGGCCCCACCTCACAAATATTCTACCAAGAGGGTAGGATATTTTGGGTTCCACCCTATCCGCTTCAACTCAGCTTAAGTGGTCTTTAAGTGGCTTTAAGTGTCTTTAAGTGAAATAAAATAAAGTTTGTCGTACCACATTATTTTGTTTCTTAACTTAAAGCCCAAAAAATTAAAAACCACACCCGAGCAAACACAACTCCGGAAGAGGCGTTTCTAAGAAAATACTGGCGCTGTGATTCCATCGGTGCCCTCGGAATTTGATTCCGAGCACTAGTTCAAAAGTTAGAAAAACCCGCTCGTTTGTTCACTAAACGTACCCAAGCCAAACTTCGGAAATTGATTCCGAGCACACCGGGCCTCGGAATCAGGTGCCGTCAGAAACTGCGCTCTTGTAAAAACCCAAAGAAAATTAAGAAAAAAATTCCTTGAATTTTACAGGTCTTTACATCTCTGACCATGTCCTTTAGGCCTTTTTATTTCATGAAGACCAAGATTAAGAGCCTTAAGGTGTTATCCAAGGTAGAACATCCAAAGGGAGAGGTAATGTTCTCAACCATTCTCTCTTAATTATTTTCTTATTATACCATCTAAAATCCATTAAATTTAGGAAATTGTGATAACATATGTATTATTAATAAGATTAAATATTATTATACTAATTTAATATCACTTTTCTACATTCACATTAATTGAAAAAAATGAATATATTGTCTTATGTACGTGCAGACTACCACCTCCATGAACGACGTGTTCTATTTTTTATGACCTCCTTTCATGGATGGTTAAAAAAAGTTATTAATTAAAATATATAATATTTAAAATATTATAATTATTATGAAATGAAAAAACATTTTATTTTATACCACATTTCCATTCTATTAAAAATGAGAGAGTCGTCTATTTGTACGTGTGGACAACCCCCTCCCCATAATGACTATTTCATTTTCCATTACTGCCTAATGTTTCGGACTATAAAAATGTATTTAATGTATAATAAAATACTTATGTAATTGTTAATATCCAGTAAGGATAATAATGTACTTTCTATAAGTGATATTAATAATAAACTATCATAGTAAACTTAACCACTATAAATGTACATATTGAGGAAACTTTATTTACTTAAGTCAATTTTATGAAAATAAATAAAACTATAAAAATTTTGTGCTAATATAATAATAAAAATATAAAAATATATAATTGTGGAGATTATGAAGCTATTTTATATCATATTTGACTACGATCAATATACCAAAGAAGTTCTAAAAAAATTTACCGAACCACCTCAAGTAACCACTATAAGTGAAAAATATTTAATAAATGAATAACACATGATAATGAATAAATCATATAAAATTAAATGTAGATGAATAAAATTATTAAAAAAGTTTTTAACAAAATTAATTTGATTATTAATGAAGTTTGGAGCATATGCAGAGAAAATTTGGACACATGGTATGTGTTTTTGTATCTCAATTTTTCTTTATTGAGATACGTGTTTTATTCACCACTTATTACCTTTTTGTGATGTAAATATTTCCATTGGATATATTTTTATTATAATTTTCTTGGAATATAATTGATTTAAAAATCCATCTCATGTTATTCCTTTATGGGTTTTGGGTTAAAAAGATAACGAAGTCATAAGTGGTTTGTAGACTTGATTTTATTTCCATTTTGGTCTTAAGCTATCTTTATTACTATTCCTTTTCTATGTTACCTTATTTTTACATCTCTATATTATATATATTAAATAATTTTTTATTGGATAATTATTTATTTGACCAAAAATATCTTTGTGGGTTTATTTATTCCTAAAAGTTTCGACATTTTTAGTATTAATACCGTCCTTTTTATGGATTTTCTCCTCCATGTGTGTGTTTTTTATTCCCAACAATGTTCTCCTTTATTATTTGGGAACACAAATAATTTTTTATCTCCCATGATCCTCATATTTATCCTTAACCATTTTAAAAACAAGTTTTATTATCCCTTTTAAAAATGTGGGTTTTAACAAAAGGTATTTTAGAACATAAAAGCGATCCTCTTAACCCTCCTAATTAATTTTGGTTTAAACATTTTCTTTATTTTTCTCCCATTACCTCTATATTATTATCTAGTAATTTATCCATATTATATATATATATATATATGTTTCTTAAATATATTATTAGTTTATTTTACCTTTATTTATTAGGGGAATTTTTTTTAAGTTCCCTTCAGGATTATCTCTTTTAAGTAAAATTGATTTAAGAGAACTACCTAATTTCTAATTTAATGTCAAGTACCTGATCCATAATTTTTATAAACCATGAATAATTTTTTTTAAAAAAATTATTTTATAGAAAACCCTCTATGTTCAAATCTTTTCTAAAGGAAAATAATATGCTCATTTCTTCTTTAAAAATTATGTACTCATTTATTAAATCATTTCCGAAGTGGATAATTTTTATTCTTACTTCTACAAAATTTCTCACCAATTTTTATACATTAGAACTCTATATTCCTTAATTTTATTTCATTTTAAAATTTTAACATAAAAAATAATTTTATTCTCTATTCTATTAGGAATCCTTATGATATAGCCTCTAGTTATTCCTTGAGACATGATTATGAAACTTTCTTCCTTCTCATGGGTTTTATCAGGCTTATGATTCACATATGATTTATTTTTAACTTTTGGAAAACATAATATGTATATATTATGAATATAGAGGCTTCACCCTAATATCATTAAAATTCATTGGGTAATGTTTTTATGTCATGAGATACCATACATGGTGCAGGAGTGGTTAGCCATATCACCCTATGTTTTTTTCTTGGTTGTGAGCATTGATGTATAACTATGATGTGATGTTTTATATTACTTCCTCATATTTATGTTTTGATGAAATTTTTATATCATTACCTTATTCTATATTTCCATTAATATCTCACACTATTATTCCATGGTACATGTTTATTCATTTGAGATTACATGTTATGTTTTCACAACTGGATTTTAAATTCCATTCTTTGTTCAAATCCTCTTTTGGTTCTTAGAATTATCTTGGTTTCCGGGTGATCCACATTTTAATTTTTGGTGTATCCTATGTTCTTGAGCTATGACCTTGGTATTGGGGGTATTTTATGGTACTTGGACTACTATTTTTTCAAAGGGATGGTGTGAGGTTGTGGTGTTTTGGAGTTGGATTAGTGACACTCCTAGTGGCCCCACATGTGGGTTAAGTTGTTGAGGTGGTTTGTACCCTTGAGTTGGATAAGTTTTGGGGTGAGAAGAGTCATTTATTTTATGAATTTTCTCCCCTATCCTTAGCTTATATTTTCCCCTTGGTTTTCCCCTTGGAACTCCCTGAAATGTGAGGAGAATGGAAGGTTTTTGGATTCATAGAACATGACACATGGTTTAGCCTCACAGTTTACTAAACCGTGCAGTAAAACCGTGAAAGGTGTCTATTTCATTAAAAATACTTTTGAAATTCTCAATTTTCCCTCCAGAAAATAAAACTAATCTACCCCATTCATCCCCCATTCAACACCAGAATCCATGGAGGCCTCCAAGATCCCTCAAGCTCCTATGGAACCCATCTTTGATGGGTTTTCTGGTGGTGAAACTCCAAGATTTATTGAATTAAGTATTTATTTAATTGATATCTTCCCTTTCCATAGGGTTTCCATCACCCTTTCTTGAATACCATCATGTACAGAAATTAAGGTTATTACCTAGGGTTTTATTTGGTGTCCTTTTGGTCCAATATTGTAGTTTTAGGTTGGTTTTATCTTCCTTGTGGTGGGCAGTTGTGCGGTTGAAGTTTCGCACCAAGATTTTAGGGTTTTGACATAAAAGGTTGGTGATTACATGTGTAATAATTTATTGATGATTTATATTGATTTATTTTCTGATTTTTATGTTTCTCATATAATGTATGTGGTGGGAAGACCGCTTTTATGGATTTGGTGAAGCGTTTAATTTTATAGGTGCATTTTAGCTTTAAATTGGGTGTTTTTCTTATGTAACTCTTGGGGTAGTATTTAAGTGTATTTTATAACATATAAAAGTGGTTTAATAAATGTTTTCTGGGATTCCAATTATACTTTTGTGGGGTCTTGGTGTGCCTTTGGGTTTAAAAGAGGGGTTTTGAATGGGTTTTATGTGTTAAACCATGTTATGCATCTTGAAAGTGTTTTATGAAAATGTGTGTGTTTTTTCATGTGCATTTTTGTGGTATTATTATAGGTGATTTTATAATACTTGAGAGTAGTTTAGTAAATATTTTTAGGGCTGAAAATTATTTTTTTGGATTGGTATTGGTGTGGTTTTGTCTTTGAAAGAGGGGTTTGAAATGGGTTTCGTATGAAAAACATAGTTATACCCCTTGGGTTTGTTTTATGAAAATTGTAAATGCTCTATTGGGTAGAAAAGTGTGGGAAAAGGATGTATATGTAATTTTTTGGTGAGTGTGATCACCTAAAATGAGTTTTTTAAAGATAAAGTGGTCAGTTTTGATGCCAAACGTTTTGATAATGTTTTTAAATTTGTTGAGGTGATTTATGAAATTGTGATGTGGGTGTGAAACATGTTTGTGGGCTGTTTTGTGTGAGTGTGAAGTTAAAAATGGATTTTGTTTATGAAAGAGGTATTATGTAACATATGAGTGGGCTGTTATGTGATGTTTAACATCTTGGAAAATATTTTATAAAATTGTTAAAGGATTTTTTGTATTGTGAATGATATGAAATTTTTTTGTGGTGTATTTTGGTGTGAGTATGATTTCAAAATGAATTTCAATGAAAAAGGTAGTTATGTGACTTCAGTGATATACATTTGGGATGTTTGTTTAATTTGTGATGTGGAAGTGGTATTTTCATGTGAACATTATATTTCATGGCTTGTTGAACTTGTTTGAGCACAAGGGGAAAACTTGGGTATCTAGTTGGGTGGACATGTACTTGTATTCTGATGATCATGTGGGGTTTGACATTAGTTTAACGTAGTAATTTTAATTCTTAAAACACTAAATAAACTATTATGTGGATGTTGGTGCACTACTAAGTTATGGGTATGTTCCCTACTAATGAATTGTGCTTGAGAACATATATTTATGATGGTTACTTTCATCGAGATACGAGGTTCTTGGGACCCACAACAGGCTAGTGCCTAGGGGTAATTTTGCCGTTTCTTGGGATCATTAGATACTTTGTTCTTACCGTCATCATATGGTATGGTTGGATGGGAAAATTCAGTAGTGTTTAAATTATTTTTAAAAGTACCGATTCTTTAAAATTGCCTACTTGAAAACTATTTTTATTTAAAGTTGTATCTTTTATAAATTGTAACTATCATTTCCTGTTTATGAAAACTTGCAATATTTTCATATTTTAATGTTTATCACACAGAAGATCTTAGTGGTGGTATCCTACTGTGCTTTGGATCACACCCTACTTACACATTTGGGTGTAAGTAGGCTTGGTTATTTTTTGTCGCAGGTTCAGGTACAACTTTGTGAAAATGACCAATGTTTAGCGGTCCTTAGTGATGTCGTGTTATGGAGATGGCTTGAGGGTGGTGCCTCTTGACACGAGGAGGTTATTAGGATGTAGTTTCTTGGTTTTCTAGCTTTTTAAAGTTCTTTAAACATTGTTTAAAATTTTTTAATTTAGTTCTGAATTTTAGTAAAAGATGTTTTGGCTTGAAAAATCCAGATTTGGTTTATTGGTCTTGTTTTTTGTTTTATGTTTATAACCTTGGGTAAATCATTACCAAGTTTTATTTTGTGACACCTAGGCACTTGTGCCAGCCCATGGGGATCGATAACACCCTTTGGGCCTTGTTGAAGGCTAGGTTTGGTGCTGGTTTTGATGTTTACCAGATTTGGTTCGTGACAAAATGGTATCAGAGGGGGTTCAGGTTAAGTATTTGGGTCATGTTATTTGGGGAACAATCGGGATTGAATGGATTTAGGATTTTAGGGACATAGAATTATGATTATTGGTAGTGTGTCTGATCACCACACCTCATAAATGTATTCAAGTTTCTAGGGGAAGTCGGGACTTTTCTGAGTCCTTAAGGTTTTCTTGGTTTGATGATGATTTGGGGAAATGAAAAGAGAGTTGGGTTAATGGTATCCGTGAGCTCACAAGGCCTGGAAATCCATGTGGAGTAAGGGATATTTCAATAAATCACTATCTATGATGGTGAATTTATTGGCATATAGACAGCAACCATATGTCCAAGTCACACACCGAATCTAGTTTCCCCTCGCATTATCTTGTGTCCTTTAGTTTTGAAATCTTGGAAGTTTGGTTTTAAGGAAAAATGACGTGGTTTTAAGAAGGGTAATGTTTTTTTGAAATTATTTTCTAATAAATATAGTAGGGTTTGAATTGTGAAATGGGGTAACTGAATTTTCAGTATTTTTTTGAAATGGAAAATTATTTGTTTACACCTCTTTTGAAAGCATGAACAATGTTAATGTAGGTTTTTGAAAAAAGTGTTCCCAATTTAGTACTCTAAACTATTGACAGGTGTTTTAATGGGATGATATGTTTTGAAATTAATGTTTATGACTTGAAATTGAGTATTTATTTAAATTATTTTTCCTTTATGAAGAGTTTTGTAATCTGTAAATTTGGTTTGATTTCGTGGTTAGCAGTCTTTCGAAAAAGGAAGTATTGCTTGACTGTTTTGGTTTTGAATAGTAAAATTAATTTATGTTTTAACATTTGGTATTTCTATGAGAGACCACATGCATGGGGTTATATGGTATGATTTATGGTTGATGGCATGGATGGATGAGTGTCGGTATGGATATGAGGAGGGTTCCTGGTGTGGCATATAGATATGCATGTGTGAGGCCTGTGGGGTACCATTGGTGGGTACACTAACCGCTAAACTATTTATTTTCAAAGATATGATTTTAAAGGAAAACCTGATGTATTGATGACTGGATGGGATGGTGTGTCTTTTGTGTTTTTGAAAAAAAATTTGTGGGATGTTTTGAATCCAATAACCCCTATTGTTGGAATGGTGTTTTGGGTTTGTGTTTGGTCGGTAAGCTAGGTTGAAGGGTTGGTTAGTGGTCTCCTTATGAGAAATTTTTTAGGATGCCTTTATGGTGGTTCCCTCAATGTATTTGGTTCTGGTTTGTGGAATTTTTTTACCAATATACTAGCTTGGTGGGTCCTTGGGTTCTCTCGTTGGATAAGTTACACCCCCCTTAAGGGTTAACACATAACTAAAGTCCAACCCAGATTGTTTCCCTTTTGAAATAACCTCCAGTTGATCAATATAAGGAATATTTTTCTCAATATTTGGATATTGAGTCTACATAATTTCCTTTCTGGGTTTTTTCAGATCCTTTTGTAGCGGGAGAGTTCTCATGGAAGGTTGAAAGAGACCTTAGTTTCTTAAGTTACTTGATTCATCGTAGGTGGAAGTGTTCTGGGGTTTTAAGTGTGGATGGGTGTATTGATGGTGTCTAAGAGGGACTCTAGGTCATTCATAGTCTCTTTGAAGTAGGAGTTCTCATTAAACCATCAATGTGGGAAATCTGGTCTTAAGAGTCCATTATGACCACTTTCTGGAATTGTGTGTTGTTTGGGGAGGTTGTATAAGGTCCCTCTCCATGCATTGCTTCTATCAGTCTTAATGGTCATATTCAGTGATGCCTTATGATGTCATGTACTCGTTTGAATGTATTGGTGATGGTCATGCAATCCACTGAGAGTCTTTATTATGTGGGGAGTAAGTCTCCCATAGAAAAACTCTAAAATCATCTATTTTAAAGAAACGTGTTCATATTCATCCTTTAATTCTGTTGTTTCTCACCCAAAGAAATAAGGTGTGATGTGTGTGTATCCTTTAAGCCCTTGTTTTAGTGAAATGTTGGGTTAGGGTAAAGTGAGTTTTGGAGTGTGTTTTGTCTTGGTAAACCCATCGGGGTTTGCGATGTATTTGTTTGTATCACTGGAAGAAGAAGTTCTATTCAGGGGTTTCCAAAGCCTAACTATGAGGACGAAGATGCTTCTATCATTTTAGATCAACACATAGGTCCCAAAGAGATGCTGGAATATAGTCAAGGTAAATCCTAGGGTCGTTCAAAGATTTTTTGGAAAAATAGTTTCAAATTTGGATAGACAGATTGAGTGCATAGTTTTTGCATGGTTAGTAGTAACCCTGTCCCTGAAAACCATGCAAGCAAAGGATCCACGTGGCCATGGAAAGTTTCCCAAACTGTGCAGATTAACCGTAAGAACGTCCCAACTCTTTAAATTTGAGATCTTCCTATGTAGGCCCATTATGTTCAGTTAATATGGTTGGTTCTTATGTTGGTGGGAACAACTATGAATTTTATGTATGTTCTTTTGGAAAGGTCTAATGTGAGTTTACCCCTTGTATCGGGGAGTCCGTTTAGGCCTCCCCCTACTAGTGCCCTAATACTATCCCTGGAAAATTCGATTTGTTTTGTATGGTGGGGAGCCATTTGTGTCTAACCATACTAGTAACATAGATTTTTCCTTGATCTTGTCTTGGCAGTAGGTAGTCTCGTTTGAAGCTATCTAACTACCAACATCTTCCTTGGGTAAAAGTTGGGATTGGAGAACACCCAACGGTTTGGTTAAAGCAAGGAAAGTGTAACCTTGTTTGTTGTTGTTGTTCATCTGGGTAAATTGTGTGAATCTTGTTTGGATACTATTTTAGGAGTTTTATTTTGGGATAAAATCTAAATGTTCGTGATCATTTAAAGAAAGTGATGTAAGTTTTGATTTTTGATAGTATTCTTTCCTTAATTGATCACTAGAGGTGTTTTGGGATTTGGGGGAGACTGAAGCTTGGTAAGGGAGTCCATAATGGATTATCGGTTGAGTTTGGTTTTTGATTTTGGCCATGATGTGGCTTTTTGAGGGTGGAAAGCTTTATCTTGGGGAGATTTTCACACCAAGATTTTCAATTCCAAGCTTTGTTCAAATGCTCTTTTGGTTCGTAGCATTCTCTTGGATTCCAGGTGTTCCGGGTGTGAATTTTTGGGGATTACTATGTTCTGGAGCTATGAACTTGGTCTTAGGGGTATTTTATGGTAATCAGACTCCTCTATTTTCAAATGTATGGTTTGAGTTTGTGGTGTTTTGGAGTTGTATTAGTGACACTCCTAGTGGCACCACTTGTGGGATAAGTTGTTGATGTGGTTCATAACCTTGGGTTGGATGAGTTTTGGGGCGAGAAGAGTGATTTGTTTTGTGAAATTTTCTCCCATATCCGTGGCCTATCTTTTCCCTTGGTTTACCCCTTTCCCCCCCTAAAATTTGAGGATAATGGGAGGTTTTTGGGTGCCTAAAATAGACCGCACGGTTTGATAAACTGTGCCGCCAAACTGTGCAAGGTGTCCGGGTCATTAAAAATACTTTTAAAATTACATTTTTTCTCTCCTAGAAATAAACCTAATCCACCCTGTAAAGACCCTTAAATTTCAAGGAATTTTTTTTGTAATTCTTTGGGATTTTACAAGTACACAGTTTCTGATGGTTCTTGATTCCGAGCCCCGGTGTGCCCGGAATCAATTTTTGAAGTTTAGCTCGGGTACGTTCAGTGAACGAATGAGTGGGTTTTTATAACTTTTG
Source organism: Viscum album (assembly GCA_963277665.1). NCBI lineage: Eukaryota > Viridiplantae > Streptophyta > Magnoliopsida > Santalales > Viscaceae > Viscum > Viscum album. Next base: position 2,132,553,002 of record OY728119.1, read on the forward strand.
AACCGATGCATGGAATTAAAATCCCAGGGCACCGATGAATCTAAAACATCAGTAATTTCTTAAAGGGACACTTACCACAGATGCGTTCGTGAAAGAGGAGAAGATAATTTTTGGGGGTTTGTTTAAGGAATAAATAAAAATTGTCAGAACAATTTTTATTTCATGAGGAGATTTCTCCTCCCATGGGTAGTTAAGGGTGGGACCCACAACCACTTAACTACCCAGGTGTGGATTTAAGAGAGGTGGGGCCCACAAGAGCCCCACCATTTAGTTCCCTCTAAATCTCTTTTAGAACCCCCGTTAATTTTGACAAACCTCCATTAAATGCCACCTCACCCATTAAATTATGTCAACCCATAATTTAATGAGGATCCTTCCTTTTCCCCTTTTTAATTTAATCTTCCAACGCGTTTAATTATGGGGGAACCTTATCTCTCCCTCATTTAATTAAATTTCAACACATTTTAATTAGTGTGGTGAAATAATTGTAAGATAGTTTCTTTGAGTTTAATAAAATAATAGGGGGGGGGACCTATTATTTTGGTGATTAAGGGGAGATCTTCATTATGCGACGAAGAACGTCGGCCTCTGACGAAGAACGACGAAGAACGCTGGTTCCTCGGAGATCGACTACATGCCGCCAAATCCTCTTCTCCGCGATGCCGTGTACCATGACGCCTACGATCCTCTCCTCCGTGACTCCGTGTACCGCGATGCCTACGATCCTCTTCTCCGTGACGTCGTGTACCGTGATGCCGACGATCATCTTCCTTGTCGAGGTAGTGGTTTTTGTTTATTTTACTTTATGTGGATTATACCCTCGACATGTAAAATAATTGTTGGGAATTGTTTCAAACCACTAACGCGATTGGTGCGGACAAACGAACAAGTCTGAACCCACCATTTTTCTGTTCTTGATGCGCGGAACGTTGGGCGATGATGGAACGAGACCGCAACGGCGTTTGAAGGCCGTCACAGTGAAGAGCGGGTCCCGAGACGACAGCAGGCACAGAAGAGAGAAAGAACGGGCCACCAGAATGACTCTGGTGGCCCGCGGAAACCTCCGGTGGCGGCCGGATCCCGTGGCCATGCCGGATCTGGAGGGGACACGGTGACTGCGTGCTGCGTCCGTGGAGCGCAAAAGAGGGGGGACCGCGTCCCTCCTGCTTGGCCCACTGGCCGAGCCAGCGCGCCCCACCCGGCCGGGCCGGGGCAGGTCGCGCGGACCGGGCCGGGCTGTGCCCCACTGGGCCGGACCCAAACCCAGGTCGGGTCAACCCGATTCGGGCCTACCCAGGGGGGTGGGGCCGGGCCGGGTCGGGCCCGGACCCCCCCAATTCAGACTATTTTCAGTCATTTGCTCATAACTTGAGCTACGGACCTCCGATCGATGCACCATCAAATGAATAGGAATTCCTGAATCGATACGGTCGTTTCGGTATATTACACTCTAGGTTTCAGAGAACTTTTGGTACAACCGGGTTGGTTCGAACACGAAACCAACAGGGCCCTTGGAGTAGACACGCTTATAACTTGAGCTCCGGATGTCCGATTGACGTGCCGTCGAATTCGTCGAATTCATTTTAGTGAGAAAGTGTTTTTTGGCTTACTCCTCTTGAGTTTTGGGTGCATCTGGAGTACAGTCGGGTTGGTTTTAGCTTAAAAACTAACCGGGCCCCTGGGACGGAAAAGCAAATAACTCTCAGACCGAGCATCCGATTGACTCACCGTCTGTCGCGTTGGGTTTCTTTTGAAGAGACGTAACTTTGAGATACATCATCTCTAGACTTTATGTCAGTTTATGTATCTAACCCCTTGGCTCGTGGAGTGGACCCTCCCGGAATCGAGCATGCTGTGTGCGGGAACCCTAGAGTTGGCTGCGACTGCATCGACTTCTGTACTGGAATCCTCCGTGGGTTCGACAGCGATGACTACCATAATGGAATCCTACGTGGGTTCGATGGTGATGAATACTGTTCTTGTATCCTATGTGGGTCTAGCAGTATTGACCTCTGTACTTGTATCCTCTGTGGGTCGGGCAGAGTAGCTGATCTTGTATCCTGTGTGGGTATGACAGCTTAGCTGGTCTTGTATCCTATGTGGGTCAGATAGCTTAGATGAATCAATGGATACATCTAATCATCTCTATCACCTTACAAAGTGTATACCTGTGTGACCTGAGTCTTGATTCTCAATCTTATCATCGATGTGTTTGACTTTCTTTCCTTTGTGGATTGGGTTGTGTTTTTCCTGTGTGGACTGTGTTGAGCTATCCTTTGTGGACTAGGTTGTGCTTTCCTTTGTGGACTGCATGGTGCTTGGGAGTTGGAGATAAACTGCAACTGATGACTTAGGTATATGTATGGTCATATACCTAAGTAGTGTTGTTGATACTTCGTGATTGTATCTTTCCTTTGTGGTTTATCCTCATGGATTCTGAGAGACCTTCGGGGGTCTCGGGGTCCCTACTGAGTAGCGTATACTCACCCCTGCACAGGTTATGCCCGCACTATGTTGTGTTGGATGCAGATGATGGACAAAACTGATCGAGGTGGAAGCTTGTGGAGCTGGACGGTACCCGGAGGTGGACCACTTGGCGGGACGTACACAGAGCTGACGGTCGGACCGGGGAGCTGTGGAGACTATCTGTACCCACCCTTTAGGTGGGAGTTCCAGAGGATGACTCAGTGCTGCTGTTTTACTTTACTGCTACTGTACTATCTTTTCAGTTGTACTTTACTTTCAGTTGGGTTTGTATTCTGGCCCATTTACTTCCAACACTTACTTTTGTATGCAGTTTACTTAGTGTTTACTTCATCTTGTGTACTATGTGGTGTTTGTTTTCTTATATAAAGGAAATGCATTCCCTTTATATTGGGATTTATGCCTTGGTGCTAGTCGCCAACCCCTGGCCTACAGGAGGCGGGCTTAGAGTAGTCATGGCACGGGCCCCGAGGACGGGTCGTGACAAATTCGTATCAGAGGATTCGGTTCTTCCGCAAAACTCAGGACTCTGATAATTTCTTCTCTATGAAGTAATAATGTTTAGAGTAATGATTGTGGTTATCAGTCTAGAAAGTCCAGTGTTGGTACGACGGCCGACGTATCCATACACCAGGACCATGACTTCTGATTTCCAACTCAGTGCACAAAAACATTGATTGCATGTGTGTTTCAAAAGTTTTCTTTGTGATTACTTTGTGTCAGCTCACCAGGTATATTGTATTAACCATGGCGCACCTGTTTCTTTTTAGGCTAGCCCCATGACGGCATCCAGCTAGGGTTCTGAGCTTTGTGCAAGACGGTAACCCATTGAGCGACGAGGCCTCGGTATAGGGCCCCATTACTGCGGTGGAACCGGCAGTACCTCCACCCGCCGAGCCACCAATGCTACCCGCGCCAGCGGCGAAGAGTGCACGCCACCTCAGCGCATTGGACGAGTTTCAGAGGCAGAGGCCGCCCTGGTTCCGTAGAGAGATGGATCCTCAGGCCACCGAGGATTGGCTGGAGGCCATCGTTAGAGTCTTCAGATTGGTAGGGACACTAGCAGACCTCATGGTGATCCTTGTCACGAGTCTCCTGCACGCATCAACAGGAAGATGGTGGAGCATGATGCTTCAGGTGCACGATGAGGCATCTCTACTTTGGACGGACTTCGAGTGCCTCTTCCGCTCGGAGTTCGTTCCATCCACCCTTCGTGCGGTGCACATCCAGGAGTTACTACAGCTGCGACAGGGCAACATGTCAGTAGCCCAGTACGCGGATAGATTTACCGACCTCTCGCGCTACTCCACAAACATGGTACGAGACCCATTCTTCTGGGCCTGAACCTTTGAGCAGGGGATGAGGCATGAGATCAGAGCTTTGACGATTCCACTCCGCATCCCGACCCAGGCAGGGGTGCTGGAGCGTGCCTTGCTAGTGGAGAGCTTTCTCACCGAGCATCCATCAGCAGTGAGACCCACCACCGGAAGGCACAAAGCAGAGTCTTCTACAGATGCCCGTTGACAGATGATGCAGGGGTCCAAGTGGACCAGGGCGTCTGGTGGGCGACTTCAGGACACGGGTTCGGCTGTACGGGGCACACGACGCAGAGTCAGCCTTATAAGGAGCAGACAGTGTTATGCATGCAGCGGGCAAGGCCACATTGCTCGTGACTGCCTGACCTGCCATGAATACGAGCATCAGACAGTGGAGGGACCTCTGAGGTAGAGGCAGAGGTTCAACCGTGGCGGTCCGCAGGGACCCGACGGATGAGGCAGAGGAGCTGGCCGGGCAGAGGGTGGTGGACGACACTTCGAGGCTCTACCACCACCACCCCTAGGAGGTCCACCCCGACCACAGGGAGATGGCGGGAAGAGGTAGGCTCAGCACCAGGAAGTAGAGTCTTACGACCAAGGCGCACCCGAGATGATTCGAGGTACTATCTGTGTCTACTCCACCTTTTCTGCAGTTCTTATAGACACAAGTGCGAGTAATTATTTTATTGCCACTGCCCTTGTTCGAAGCTCGGAGATTTCGACGGAGCCGTTGGATCGATCCTTGCCGCTAAAGACTCCAACAGGAGGAGACTCGACGATTACGCACTAGAGCCGACAGTGTGAGATTACTCTAGGAGGCGAGAGCTTTGGCTGAGATCTTCTTGTAGCGGCGTCGAGGCATTACGATGTCATCTTGGGTATGGTCTGGTTAACTACAGTCCATGCTCAGATCGACCATATTAGGCGCAAGGTGCAGTGTGTCCGCACGGATGGGACCAGGTTCACCTTCACCGGAGAGAAGGGAACCTTCACAGCATAGAATGGACTCACGTAGAGGAGAGGGAAGCTGATCACACATCAGTTGTCCAGTATCATCCTCGGAGGAGTTGACGTGCGGAGTCCGAGTTTTCTTGTAGTGGTGGACCAGTATGAGGACATTTTTCCTGACGATGTTCCTGGACTACCTACTCACAGGGAGGTAGATTTCTATATAGACCTGTACCTCGGGACATCACCGATATCCACTCTAGCATATCGGATGGCTCCCACCGAGCTTCGTGAGCTGCGGGTACAGCTGGAGGACTTACAGGGGAAATGTTTCATCCGACCCAGTGTTTCACCCTGGGCTTCTCTGGTCCTATTCTCCAAGAAGGTAGATGGGGGATTGAGACTGTGTGTCAATTACCGTCACCTGAACCAAGTGACCGTGAGGAAAAAGTATCCGCTTCCGAGGATTGACGACCACTTTGATCAGCTCAAGGGAGCACGATGGTTCTAGAAGATAGACCCCAGGTCAGGCTATCATCAGCTTAGAGTTCGAGATGAGGATGTGCATAAGACGGCCTTCAGGTGTTGGTATGGCCACTATGAGTTCTTGGTCATGCCCTTCGGTGTTACCAATGCTCCAGCAGTGTTCATGAGTCTCATGAACAGGATCTTCCAGCCTTACCTCGATCGATTTGTTGTAGTCTTCATCAACGACATACTGATTTACTCGACGACCGAGGAGGAGCATGCCTACCACCTACGGGTTGTACTGAATACACTCCGAGAGCACCAGATTTATGGTAAGCTCCCGAAGTGCTAGTTTTGGCTTCGAGAGGTTCACTTATTGGGGCATGTCATCTCTGAGGCGGGAGTTGCAGTGGATCTCGCGAAGGTCAAGGTGGTACTTGCTTGGGAGACACCCAGGAGCTTGACGGAGGTGCGGAGTTTCCTAGGTTTGGCTGGTTACTATCAGAGATTTTTTCTAGACTTCTCCAGAGTGACAGCACCACTTACAACTTTGACAAAGAAGGGGAAACCCTTCGTGTGTTCAGAAAGATGTCAGCAGAGCTTCCAGGAGCTGAGGCGGAGATTGACCAGTGTGCCCATACTGAGGCTTCCAGAGGAGGGAGTATGGTACATAGTTTACTATGACGCATTAGGGACTGGGCTTGGGTGTGTCCTGATGCAACAGCGAGCAGTGATCACATACAGTTCACGACAGTTGGGGCAGCACGAGCAGAACTGCGCTACCCATGACCTGGATTTAGCACCAGTGGTCTTTTCCTTGAAGATGTGGCGGCACTATCTGATGGGCGAGTGCTTTACAGTCTACTTTGACCAACAGAGTCTCAGGTACATCTTCTCACAGAAGGACCTGAACCTGAGACATCGGCGATGGCTCGAGTTCCTCCAAGATTATGACTTTGAGATATTCTATATTCCTGGGAAGGGGAACATTGTGGTGGATGCTCTCAGCAATAGAATGAGCATTTAGCTACTTGGTGAGGCAATGGAGTATCTACCCATGTTGTAGATATCCTTCGTGGATAGAGATGGGGCAGCCTTTTTCAGTCACTCATAGTCACTCCTCCACTACGTCAGCAGGTTAGAGAGGCACAGTGTGGGGACATGGAATGTGAGACACGACGTGCATAGATATCCTCAGGATAGGCACCTGATAGTTTTTCTCTAGGAGGAGAGCACATCATCATTTTCAGGGGACGTACCATGGTACCAGTTACATTACAGGAGGAGGTGATAAGGGAGTTCCACACTTCCCCTCTAGCGGTACATCCAAGAGTAGCGAAGATGTATCAGGACCTCAGACGACAGTACTGGTGGCCGGGTATGAAGAAGGTTGTGGCAGAGTTCGTTTCTCGATGCCTCACTTACCAGCAAGTGAAGGCGGAGCACCAGATACCTGCAGGCTTGGTATATACCTTAGAGGTCCCGGATTAGAAGTGGGACGGGATATCCATGGATCTCGTGACAGGGCTTCAACATACTTCCAGAGGACACGACTCCATCTGTCTGATTGTCGACCGACTCACCAAGTCTGTCCACTTCTTACCTATCAGAAAGCAGGGCTTAGTGGAGATATTGGGACACCTCTACGTTCAGGAGATCATACGTCTTCATGGTCTTCCATCGACTATCGTCTTCGATCGAGATGCTCGATTTAATTCTCGGCTTTGGAAGGGGTTGCAGGAGGAATTTGGGACGCAACTACACCTGAGCACCGCCTTTCACCCTCAGACGGATGTCCAGATAGAGAGGACCATTAAGAATCTTGATGACATGCTTCGTGCATGTGTCCTTGACTTTGGTCGCAGCTTGGAGGATCACCTACCCTTGATGGAGTTTGCATACAACAATAGCTAACTATCCAGCATTGGGATGGAACCTTACGAGGAACTGTATGGCTGACCTTGCAGATCACCACTATGCTGGACTGACCCTGCGGAGTCAGCACTCGTAGGACCAGAGATGGTTCAGGTTACGATAGAGAAGGTGCAGATCATCCAGGAGCGGATGAGGACTACACAGAGCAGACAGAATTCCTATGCTGATAGGAGGCGGAGACCACAGGAGTTCGAGGATGGAGACCACATTTTCTTACGGGTCTCACCTCAATGTGGATTACAGAGATTTGGCTGGGGCAGCAAGTTATCTCCATGCTTCATCGAACCATTCGAGGTTCTCAGCAGGATAGGCGAGGTGGCTTATCGCCTGGCTCTTCCACCTCAGTTGCACCGGGTGCACGACGTCTTCCACGTATCTCAGCTGAGGATATAAATGCACGACCCGATGCATATCATCGATCATGGGGAGATGAACATCGATGATGGGGAGACTTTTGTGGAGGTCCTGGTGGAGATCGAGGATCGACAGGAGCGGGTCCTATGTGGATGGTCGATTCCTCTGGTGCGCATCAGGTGGCAGCATGAGAACCTCCAGGAGAGCACATGAGAGCGGGAGGCTGAGATGCGTGCTCAGTACCCTCATTTGTTTCCCTATTTTATGATGTAGCTTTACGAGGACGTAAAGCCCTGATGTGGGAGTATTCTAAAGAACCATAAATTTAAAGGACTTTTTTTAAAAAATTATTTGGGATTTTACGAGTACGCAGTTTTTGACGGTGCTTGATTCCGAGCCCCGGTGTGCCCGAAATCAATTTTCGAAGTTTAGCTCGGGTACGTTCAGTGAACGAACGAGCGGATTTTTCTAACTTTTGAACCGGTGCTCGGAATTAAATTCAGAGGGCACCGATGAATCCACAGTGCCAGTAATTTCTTAAAGGGACACTTACCGCAGATGTGTTCGCGAAAGAGGAGAAGATAATTTTTGGGGGTTTGTTTAAGGAATAAATAAAAATTGTCAGAACAATTTTTATATCATGAGGATATTTTTCCTCCCATGGGTAGTTAAGGGTGGGGCCCACAGCCACTTAACTACCCAAGTGTGGATTTAAGAGAGGTGGGTCCCACACGATCCCCACTATTTAATTCCCTCTAAATATCTTTCCAAACCCCCATTAATTTTGACAAACCTCCATTAATTGTCACCTCAACCCATTAAATTATGTCAACCCATAATTTAATAAGGAACCTTCCTTTTTCCCTTTTTAATTTAATCTGCCAACACATTTAATTACGGGGGAACCTTCTCTCTCCCTCCTTTAATTAGATGTCAACACATTTTAATTAGTGTGGTGAAATAATTGTAAGAGAGTTTCTTTGCGTTTAATAAAATAATAGGGGGGAGGGCATATTATTTTGGTGATCAAGGAGAGAGCTTCGTTGTGCGACGAAGAACGCCGGCCTCCAACGAAGAACGACGAAGAACGCTGGTTCCTCGGAGACCGACGACACGCCGCCAAATCCTCTTCTTCGCAACACCATGTACCGCGAGGCCTATGATCCTCTTCTCCGTGACGCCGTGTACCACGACGCCAACGATCCTCTTCTCCGTGACACCGTGTACCGCGACGCCGACGATCGTCTTCCTTTTCGAGGTAGGGGTTTTGTTTGATTTTACTTTATGAGGATTATAACCTCGACATTTCAAATAATTGTTGGGAGTTGTTTCAAACCACTAACACGGAGGGTGAAGATAAAAGAACAAGTCTGAACCCACCGTTTTTCTGTTATTGATGCGCGGAACATTGGGTGACGATGGAATGGGACCACAACGGCATTTGAAGGCCGTCGCAGGGAAAAGCGGGTCTCGAGACGATCGCAAGCGCATACAGGAGCAAGAATGGACCACTAGAATGACTCCGGTGGCCCGCGGAAACCTCCGGCGGCGCGGGTCGCCGGCGGCCGGCACAGGTCGGCCCCCGGGAGGCGGTGGCAGGCGGCTGTATCCCGCGGCCGTGCGGGATCCAGAGGGGACGCGATGACCACACACCATGTCCGTGGAGCGCAAAAGAGGGGGGACCGCTTCCCCCCTACTCGGCCCGTTGGCAGAGCCAACGCACCCCCCCAGCCGGGCCGGGGCGGGTCGCGCGGACAGGGCTGGGCCGCGCCCAGCCAGGCCGGACCCGGACCTGGTTCGGGTCGACCCGGTTTGGGCCGACCCAGGGGGGTTGGGCCGGGCTGGGCCGGGCCCAGACCCCCCACTTCGGACTGTTTTCAGTCATTTGCTTATAACTTGTGCTAAAAACCTCTGATCGACGTACCATTAGTTGTGTAATAATCCTTGGATCGAGAAGGTCGTTTCAGTATATTACACTTACGTTTTCAGAGAACTTTGGGTACAACCGGGTTGGTTCGAACATGAAACCAATCGGGCCCTCGGAGCGGAAACACTTATAACATGAGCTCCGGATGTCCGATTGACGTGCCGTCGACTTCGTTGAATTCCTCTTAGTGAGACAGTTCTTTTGGATTACTCCTCTTTAGGTTTGGGTGCAGATGGAGTATGGTCGGGTTGGTTTTAGCATAAAAACCAACTGGGCCCCTCGGACGGAAAATCCAATAACTCTCAGACCGGGCATCCGATTGAGACACCGTCTATCGCGTTGGGTTTTTTTGAAGAGATGGAACTTTGAGATACATAAAATCTGGACTTAGTGATAGTTGATGTATCGAAACCCTTGGATCGTGGAGCGGACCCTTCCGGAATCAAGCATGCTGTGTGCGGGAACACTAGAGCTGGCTGTGACTGCATCGACTTCTGTACTGGAATCCTCCATGGGTTTGACAGCGATGACTACCATACTAGAATCCTCTGTGGGTTCAATGATGCTGAATAATATTCTTGTATCCTATGTGGGTCTGGTAGTATTGACCTCTGTACTTGTATCCTGTGTGGGTCCGACAGCTTAGCTGGTCTTGTATCCTATGTGGGTCCGACAACTTAGATGAATCAGTGGCTACATCTGATCATATCTATCACCTTACAAAGTGTATACTTGTGTGAGTTGAGTCTTGATTCTCAATCTTATCATTGATGTGATTGAATTTATTTCCTTTGTGGACTAGGTTGTGTTTTTTCTTGTGTGGACTATGTTGAGCTATCCTTTGTGGACTAGGTTGTTCTTTCCTTTGTGGACTATGTGGTGCTTTGGAGTTGGAGATGGACTGTAACTGATGACTTAGGTATATGTATGGGCATATACCTAAGTAGTGTTGTTGATACTTCGTGATTGTATCTTTCCTTTTTGGTTTATCCTCATGGATTCTGAGAGACCTTCAGGGGACTCTGGGTCCCTACTGAGTATCATATACTCACCCCTACACGGGCTATGACTGCACTACATTGTGTTGGATGCAGATGATAGAAAACACTGATCGAGGTGGAATCTTGTGGAGCTGGATGGTAACTGGAGGTGGACCACTTGGCGGGACGCACACAGAGCTGACGGCCTGACCGAGGAGCTGTGGAGACTATCTGTACCCACCCTCCAGGTGGGAGTTTCGGAGGATGACTCCTTACTGCTGTTTTACTTTACTACTGCTGTACTATCTTTTCAGTTGTACTTTACTTTCAATTGGGTTTGTATTCTGGACCATTTACTTCCAGCACTTACTTTTGTATTCAGTTTACTTAGTGTTTACTTCAGCTTGTGTACTCTATGGTGTTTGTTTTTTTATATAAAGGCAATGCCTTCCCTTTTAATCAGGATTTATGCCTTGCTGCTAGTCGTCAGCCCCTGGCCTATGGGAGGCGGGCTTGGAGTAGTCACGGCACGAGCCCCGGGGATGGGTCGTGACACACCCCATTCCTCCCACATTCTACCACAACATCCATGTGAGTCCTCCAAACCCCTTAATCTCCCATGGAACCCATCTTTGATGGGGTTTTTTCAGTGGGTAAACTCAAAGATTTATTTAAGTAAGTATTTCTTCCCTTGATTTCTTCCCTTTACTTAGGGTTTACTTCACCATTTCTTGATGTTCCTCATTTTAAAAAGTTAGGGTTCGTACCTAGGGTTTTCTTTTGTGTTTTTTTGGTCCAATATTGCGGTTTTAGGTTGATTTTATCTTCCTTGTGGTGCTGCGGTGGTGCGGTTGATGTTTCGCACCAAGATTTGAGGGTTTCGACCCAAAAAGTTAGGTGGTTCCATGTGTAAGAAATTATTTATGAGTTATCTTTCTAGATTTACTGATTTTCATCTTCCTAATATGATTTATGTGGTGTGAAAACTATTTTTTATGGATTTAGTGAAGAGTTTAATTTTATAGTTACATTTTTTCTTTAAATTAAGTGTTTTTCTTGTGTAACTCTTGGGGTAGTATTTAGCGGTATCCTATAACATATAAAAGTGGTTTAATAAATGTTTTTTGGGCATCAAATTATTCTTTGGTTGGGTATCAGTGTGCCTTTGGATTTAAAATAGTGTTTTTGAATGGGTTTTATGTGTAAAACCATGTTATGCATCTTGAAAGTGTTTTATGAAAATGTGTGTTTTTTCATGTGCATCTTTTGTGGTATTATTTAAGGTGATTTTATATTACTTGAGAGTGGTTTAATAAATATTTTTATGGATTGAAATTCTGTTTTGGATTGGTATTGGTGCGATTTTGTCTTTGAAAGAGGGTTTTGAAATGGGTTTGGTGTGAAAAACAATGTTATACAACTTGGGTTTGTTTTATGAAAATTGAAAATGTTTTATTGGGTTAAAAAAGTGGGAAAAGGATGTATATGTACTCTTTTGGTGAGTGTGTTCACCTAAAATTATTTTCTGAAAAATAAAGTGGTTATTTGTGATTTCAAATGCTTCGATAATGTTTTGTAATTTGTTGAGGTGATTTATGAAATTGTGTTGTGGGTGAGAAACATGTTTGTGGGCTGTTTTGTGTGAGTGTGATGTAAAAAATGAATTTTGTTTATGAAAAGGGTATTTTTTAACATTTGAGTGGGCTATTATGTGATTTTTATAATCTAGGGAAATATTTTATAAAATTGTTAATGGAGTTGTTGAATTCTGAAAGATCTGAAAAATGTGTTGTGGGCTATTTTGGCGTGAATATAATTTCCAAATGAATTTGAATGAAGAAGGGAATTATGTGACTTGTGTGATATATATGTGGGATGTTTGGTAAATTTGTGATGTGGAAGTGGTATTTTTGTGTGGAAATTATATTTCATGTCTTGTTGAACTTGTTTGAGCACAAGGAGGAAACCCACGTATCTAGGTGGGTGGACATGTACTTGTATGCTAGTGATCCCAAGGGGTTTGGCCTCAGTTTCAAATAGAAAGTTTGATTCTTAAAAAAATAAATAAACTATGATGATGATTATGGGGGACCACTAGGTTATGGGTATGTTCCTTACTAGTGGCTTGGGCATGAGAACAGATATCTGTGACGGTTACTTTCACTGAGATACGAGGTACCTGGGACCCACAACGAGCTAGTTCAGAGGGGTTATTTTCCTGTTTCTTGTGCTAATTAGATACTTTGTGTTTACCATTGGCATATGGTATGGTTGGATGAAAAAATTCAGTAGTTTTGGAATTATTTTTAAAAGTGTTTATTCTTTAAAATAGCCCACTTGAAAATTGTTTTTATTTAAAGTTGAATCTTTTAGAAATTGTAACTACCATTTTCTGTTTATGAAAAAATGCTAGATTTTAATCTTTCAATGTTTATCACATGAAATATATTAGTGGTGGTATACTACTAGGCTTCGGATCACACCCTACTTACTACTTTGGGTGTAAGTATACTTGGTTATTTTTTGTCACATGTTCGGGTACAACTTTGTGAAAATGGTCAGGTTTAGTGGTCCTTAGTGATGCTGTGTTGTAGAGATGGCTTGAGGGAGGTGCCTCTTTCCATGAGGAGGTTCTTGGGATTTATTTTCTTGGTATTTTACCTTTTTAAAGTTCTTTAAACATTTTTTTAAGTTTTCTAATTCTGTTCTGAATTTTATTAAAAGAAGTTTTGGTTTGAAAAATCCAGATTTGTTTTATTGGTCTTGTTTATTTTTTTATGTTTATAACCTCAAGTAAATCATTCCCAAATTTCATTTTGTGATTCCAAAGAACTTGTGAAAGCCCGTGGGGATCAAGAACACACTTCAGGCCTTATCACGGGCCAGGCTTGGCACCAGTTTGATTGCGACCAGATTCGGTTCGTCACATATGCTATCATAACTTATTGAAAAATCTTACTGTTCTATGTTTTTTAATATGAAATTTCTCCCCAACCCTGATTTATCAAATTAGTATGATATTACCGTTGATGAAATGTTTATTAATTTTTTCTCTCACTAATCATTTGGGTTCACCCATTTCTTTTTTTCCATTCCCTAGGCCATGGAGTTGAGTATAACTTATGATAAGTCTAGAAGGGAGACTAGTGTGGATAAATTATGGTGATATGTTCGTGAGTGTTATAAAATATATTTTTTAAGTTTATTGTATTTGAAGATAACACAACATCCATTTTTTAGATTGTGAGATTACTGTGAGATGTAATGAAAATGATATGAAATATATGTATGTTTATGTTGGGTCACCACACTTTGCATCCCAACCACTATTTAAAGAGAATTATTTTAGTTCCAGACCCAGGAGTACATATCTGAGGTACCTTAGTTGGTTTTATTATAGAGTGTAGTTATTTATGAGTATTAGTTTATTTATTTATTTTTTGATCAGTTTTATTTATTTGGGATTAGGATCAAAGAAAATTAATGAAAAACCTATAAATAAATTTAAGCGTATTATAACAACTCGATGTTTTTGTGAATTAGAGATTATATCATATTCTAGAAATTAAATCCCTATCGTGATTATGGAATGTGGATATGTTTTTGGCATAGATGAAACTAGGGGTAATAAAATTGAAAAAGGATGGTCGATTATCGACTCAATCATTACTTGGTGAAAGATGAGTGGGATTATGAAAGCACACCTGGATAAATACTCTTGGGGGATTTGCTTTGGTTAATTCACATTCTTTTTACAAATTATTATAAAGTATTTAAATTAAATATTAGAATTTAACATATAAATAGATAGGTAATATGAACTAATAGGAAGATGACCACGAGAAACTGAGGGTAAAATGAAAGTGTTATAGTTTGATGAAATCATATCAAAGTCGAACCAAAAGTATCATTATTCAAAATGAAGGTTTCATTGGAGAAAGAAACATATGATTGTTTTTTCATATTCATGTTGTCATTTACTCTAATTTTATTTGATATTAACTTAATGATTTTGTATTTATTATTTAATTGGGAATATGACCATGAAAATGAAATTTTGAAATCCATGTCCCTAGAGACTCGTAAAACATAGATATCAATGCAATTTGGGATAAATGGTTGGAAATATTAATATATGACTATTATAAAATAAAAGATATGTTACCTAGTATTCCATAAGAAGGAAATATTTTTATCTCTTAATAAGATATATATTTAGTCCTGATAATATTTTATATACCCTCAGGTATTTTTATTAGTGAGTGATAATTAAAATTACATGGAATAAATTTATTTACAGGGGGGATGTAACACCCTAGGTTTTTATAAACAATTTTGTTTTTATAAATTAAATTTTTAAAGCTTGAAACTATTTTTTTGTTCCAAGGAATTGAAATAGAATAGGCAATAAGCCATACATGAAACTACTTAAATTAAAAAATATTTATTCTTTTATAGTTAAACCTTAAAACCAAATCAAATGAAGCTAAGTATTGCTATAAAGACTATTTTTTTCCTTAAATGAATTTAAAATATTTTAAGGAATATTTTTGGAGCCATGAGCTTTGTCGGCATGACATTATGATGCCTAGGGTGGATCTATAATGATATAATAAAAATATTAAATATATTATATTACACACACACAATTTTGATGAAATAATGGAATAAATTATGAATAGAGTCTCAAATGGAAATTTTGATACTAACTTTAATTCTGGAACATACATTTTACCCTGGGTGCAACATAACCTTTTTTAGTATTGGATGTTCCATTTGAGCTTCAGTCATGGAAGAAAATAATAAAATTATAAAAAAAATAAATAAATGAAATAAATAAATATATTTACTATTAAATGGTTGATACCTAACCCTCATCTATTTAAATCTAGTTATGGGAAAATCCTAGGGTTATCCATATAACCCTAGTTATTTAAGATTAGATCATGGAGGAGATCTTGGTGAATGAAAATATATCGAGGATTGTGATAGATTGAAAAAGGGGTGTCTTCTCCGAAGGAGTTCACAAATCTCATAGATAACAACGACACGTGAAAATTATTCATTATAAATCTATCCAAACTTGAGGTTGATTTTTTTTGGATTTTATCCCATTTTATATTTTCCCACATTTAGCAAAAATCAATTCTTCTAACATTTTTATTTTTAGGTTGACCAGTGATTTTTGGTTGACGTTTTATCTTCCAAGAAATAGGGATTTGATATTTATTTGATCATTTAATAATTTTACATAACCCAAAAATAATTTATTGAGGATAAAATGAATAATTGAAAAGGTTAATTCCTCACATTTCTATTTTTTTTGGTTTTATTTATCCATTCTATATACGATCATCATCATAGTTTTATTTGGCTAATGGTTCAATAAATACGAATAAATGATCATTACACAATAATTTTTTGGAATAATAGATTATTACTATAGGGTTTGATATTTAGATTAATGGAATGCTAATGGTTAATGATGAAAAAGGATGATCGAGTTTGGATTTAGAGATCCCTAGCTGCAGTTTTGGATGATTTGATGAGGCCGAGCAATGACATATAATTCTAAGTTTGATTGATGGTTTGAATCTTGCCACTGATGATGAGGAAGGTGTGGTAAACCATGATTTGTGATCTATAGTGGAATCCATGATGTAATTGAGGGAGGTAGTGATGTGGGAGATATGCATGAGCTGTTCTAGGATTTATGAGAAAATCCCGACTACACAGAGTGTAGTCTAAAGAACACACACCGTGTGGTCCCTTCCAATGATGATAGGGTTTACACAGAGAAAAATATCAAACATCATGTGAAACATGGAAAAGACCATTTAACTTGGTGTTGGTGGCTCAACATGTACCCTATGGGTACTCAAGCATGACTAGAGTACATATTGCATAGCCCGTTACTCGAACACGTCTAGGCACATGGGCACATATAGAGTACATGAGCACATCCCAAAGTACTCGAGCTTGGGTTGGGGTACATGTGAATGAGAAATAGGTACACAAAAATTGATGAGACAACTTATACACTCTATGTATCCTAAAATGACACACCATGTATATAGATAATGACATGTTGTGTGAGACGATGAGACCTGAGGCAGACGAGACAAAACATGTACCACCTATACATGCAGTGCACTTCTTCCATGGAAAATTGAGGGCCTAAATCTCTATAGTATAGACCAGTTTTATTTGGGTGCATTTCCTTGGTCAATACCATTGAGGGTAAAATTTTCCATTACATCCTCAACCTGGGATTGTGATCCACTCTATGGGTATGTACCGGATAGAGTGTCAGGAATTCCTCTATAAGGCTCAGAGTGATATCCCCTATAATATGATCATATTTAGGTGGGGTTTGAGGAATCATTATGACCAACTTAAATGGGCATATAATCCTATACCTAACATGTTATTATAGAAATGTTTTGTAGTATCCCCCATGAGACTTGGGAAGGATCCCCTATTTATGTATCAATCTCTTTAGAGTTTCACTGAGTACTTATTTGGTGAGGCTTAATGAGAAAGACCTCTCAGATGAGTGCCATTAGTGATTACATGGAAAATGGAGTGAGTTCTCTCAGTTGAGCATGACCTTGAATCTTTGAGTGGAATCCTATGGATGGAAGTATGGTTGAGATCTTTTTGAGACTTGGTGTCTGTTATGAGTGTATTTGGGTTATTATTCTTACATCTATGTCTCATATCTGGATTAACATACCATTGTGATGAAGAGATAACTACTCTAATGATGATTTATGTTTGATGATTTTTGGTGTCATATTGGGTATTATTATAATCACCCCAACATGGGCTCTCCCCACACATATCATATCTTCTGCAAGTGACATTATATTTTATTAATTTATAGGATGATCAAGAGAAGGCGGATCATAGTTAGGTAGAAAGACCATAGTTGTACTGAGTATTGAATTAGACATTATTCCCCTATTTATTATCTTGTTGAACTATTTTTTTAGTATTTTTGTGGGATTCTATTAAACCTTTTTCCATACTATATAGTATTATTATGGCGGAATTTAGATGTCTACATGAACTATGGTATAATTTTTATTATTTTACCACTTTGTAATGTATTGGAATTCAGAGATGTGTGCGTGCATACAAGTAATTAAGGATAGCGCTTCCATTGTGTGATATGCCAACTTGGAACTTGTTTCCATTCCCTATCCTATTGGAGTTAGGCTTGGGGCTTTAAATTCATCTTATCACTATCTAGGAAGGACCTGATGGGTTGGGTTGTGATAGAGTGGTATGATAATGGTTTCATCTTAGGATCGTAATTTAGAGATTTTCTAGCTATGAGATTGGTTTTGGATTTTTTGGAAATAATGTTAAAGTATTTTGAGTTTGGATCATAGGCCAGGAGATTCTATTTTGGTGTGGTAATCAGTGTATTGATTCACTAGGACTTCAATAACCTTCATGTTGACTCGAAACATATATGAACTAGTTATAGGGAAAACATTGGTGCATGCATCATATAGGAATGAGTTGTGGTTTACATGTCCTTCTTTAGTTAGAACGCCATATAAAATTTCTAACAATGGTATATCTTGATTATTTTAGGATACATCTGTGATGATTTCCATCTAGGATTCCACATCAGGATCATAAGGATGATCATCCCAGTGGAAAGGATTTAGTACAAGGTCTAACATAGGAGGTGGTACCTCTGGGTGGTTTACCAGTTTTACCACCACCTATAGAGTTACTGATTGTGTCGAAATTTCCATTTTTCAATGTGTGAAATATGATCAAACTTCATAAGTCTTAGTGGATATAACCTCCCATGTTTTATGTCAATATAGACTCACTGAAAACAAAGGATTGGATAGAGGTTGTTACCTGAGTTTTCTACCTTGCAATGACACCTCCAGATCAAATGGTGGTCTTGAAAATGAGTCTTCTTTAGGGATCTATAGGGTGATGGTGGATTCTGGCGACTCTGGAACATGATGAGATGACTCTATCTTTGATATAGATCAATCCTCTCTTCAGGGAGGAGTTATACCTAACCACGTTGTGATAATTGGGAATCTAAGAGCTTCTGCATCTACAATAGAGTATCATGAACAAGATAGACTATTCATTTATGTTCACCAACATGTCAAGAAACTCTCTAGACATGGTTTCAGATCTATTCTCCTAAGAATTGGGATTAGAGTAGGGCCTACTCTAAGATATAAGGACTAGTGTTATATTTATCTTCATTCCAACTTATGTTAGTGTGTTTGAGTGGGATTTAGTGATGGAGAGATTTCTAGCAGAGTAGACATTTAAAATTGGTGATGGTAGTGGGAACATAGGATTTGAGACCTTGGTATTCGGTATCCAATGATAGAAACATGGATCCATCATGAAAAATTCTTTAGGAGATGATATCAAGATAGAGGGTTTTTAGTTCATGTATCTCAGTATAGTTTTAGTTAGAAAAGAGAGATGTAGTGTTTCTCTGGTAACAGTTGGTGACATCCCACATTGTATTGTGTGACCCACCATACAACTGTAAGAGAGATGGTAAATGGAATTCCCAATTATAGATAGTTGTTGGAGAAATGAGGATCGCAGGTCAATGAAAATGGAATAGGAGTAGGGAGATCACTTAGAGGTGGCAAATGGTTTGAACTATTACCACCACCATCCCCTGGTGGTCCATGCCTAGCTTAGGGAGTTGGTAGTTAAGGACAAGGATAATTGAAATCTATAGAGTATTTTGACCAAGAGGCTCCTAGGATGATTAGTGGTATTATCTGTGTCTCCCCTACTTTAGCTGCATTACTGATAGACTCATTCATGAGCCATTCCTTTATTTTCACTTCTCTTGTTTGGGGCCTACAGATTCTAGTTGATAATTTGTCTCAACCATTTCACTTAGATACACTTACCAGAGGGGATTTAGTGACCACATACTTCTACCAAAAGTGTTCCTAACACTTGGAGGAGAGAGATTCTTATGGGATATATTTATTATAGTAATATTTCCCTATAATTCCATTTTGGGTATGGACTATCTATCCAATGTTAAAGACTATATTGGCAATTTTAGGTGCATGATGTGGTGTTTCCATGGTTATGGAATGAGGTTTTACTTCATTTTTGAGAAGGAAATCCTATATGAGTAGGATGGTATCATACACATGATGATATAATTTATTACTCATCAATTGGTTATTATTATCCTTGGATAAGTTGATACTAAGGCCTTCCAACTTCTGATATTGGTGGAGGAGTATAATGACATATTTCTTGAGTATGAAACAAGATTATCTTTCCAACTAGAAGTATAATTCTTCATATAATTGTACCTAGGTTTTTCCTCAATATTTTCTCCAGCATATAGGATAGATACCATAGATATTTTTGAGCTGAATGTTTAGTTAAAGTGTTTTTGAAGGAAGGGATTTGTTAGACCCTATTAGTCAACATGGGTAGCCCCAATTTTGTTTAGTAAGAAGGAATATGGGATATTGATATTGTGTGTGGAATACCATCACTTGAACTAGGTGACCATGAATAATAAGCATACAATACCAGAGATTGATGACCTCTTATAAAATTTTAGAGGGGTGAGATGGTTCTCAAATATTGACCATAGATCAAGTTATCACCGGATATGAGTACAAGATTGGGATATACCAAACATGACTTTGTGATACCAATATAGTCATTATGTGTAATTGGTAATGAATTTCGATCCCCAACAGTGTTCATGGGACTCATGAACCAAATCTTTTATCCCTCAATACTATTTCTCAGTTGTCTGCATCGATGACATCCAAGTGTACTTGAAGTTTTAGGAGGCAAACATGAGACATTTGAGTATGGTTTTAGACATACACTAAGAGGACCAAATTTATGGAAATTATTGAAAGTGTTAGTTTCAATTAAATAGGTCCACATTCTGGGACTTTTCATCTTAGTAGAGGGTTTAGTAGTGGACCTAGTGAATGTTGAGAAAGTATTAGCTTGGGAGCCACCTCAGAGTGGGAAGGAGGTGTGATGATTCCATGGGTTTCATGATACTACAGGAGATTCATGACTAATGTTTCAAGGATATTGTCACACATGAATAGTTTTTTCCAAAAGGGGAAGGATTTATTTTGGATGGAAAGATTCCAGTAAGATTTTTAGTTGTTTTTGAGGAGGTTGAAAATCACTCCCATATTGATATTTCCAAAGGTGGGTGTTGAGTATTCATTTTTCTACGATGCCTTGGGGACTATGATAGGATGTTCCTTGATACATAGGTAGGTAGTGATTGATTATGGGTCTTGATAGCTGATACCTCTTGAAAAAATCTATTCCACCCATGACCTAGAGCTAAAATCAGTGGTATTCACCCTGAATAAGTGTAAAAAAAATGATATGGGTGAGTGGTTTATCATCTATTCTGACTAAAAGTGTCTCAAGTATATCTTCTCATAGAATGATTAAAACTTTAGAAAAAGGGGATGGCTATAGTTCCTCTTGGATTATTAATTTGAGATAGTGTATACTCCTGAGAAGGGGAATACAGTGGATGATTCTCTCATCATGGGATATTGTTCATAGTTATTGGTTGAGGTGTCCTAGCAGTTATCCATGTTTTAACTATCCTCAGTGGATGATGATGTTGTAGCTTAGCTCTAGTCAAGGGTTTTTACCACACCAATTCTACAGTATGTTATAGAGGTTCAGTTTAGAGATACTGGATATGAGATCTTGCATATTTAGATATCCATGGGATGTTCTCCAGATAGATTTTATAAAGGTAGTAATCACATCATCCTTTTCGAAGGATGGATGGCAGTATTAGTGATATTGTGTGAATTGGTTTAGGGAGTTTCATACACCCCCGTTAGCAGTAAATCCAGGTGTGGTAAAGGTGTACTAGGACATTTAGTGTTAGTTCTAATGGCCCATAATGATAATGTGTGTAGTAGATTTTGTCTCTCAATGCCTCACTTGTCTATAGGTTAAGGATTAGAATGAGGTTCCAAAGGGTTTATCTCAACCCTTTGAGGTTCCATAGTGAAAGTGGGATGGTATATCTATAGACTTTGTAATAGGATTCCCATGATCATCTTGAGGACATGATTCCATATGAGAAATCATTGAATGGCACAACAAGTCATCCCACTTCTTATCTATCCAAGAGAAAATTTTAGTAGAGAGATTGGGATGACTTTACATTTAGTATATGGTCGACATTCGAGAAATTACATTAAGGTCATTTAAGAAAATATTGCCCGCTTTATGTCATGATTATAGATAGTATTACTAGAGTCCTTTGGGTCTCAGTTTCATTTGATCATAGTGGTTCACCCCCAAGATGATGGATAAAATGAGAATACTGTTTAGGCTCTAGAGGACATGTTTTAGGCTTTCATGTTGGACTTTGTTCATAGTTGGGAGGATCACCTACCATTAGTGGAGTTTGCATACAACAATAGAAAACACTCCAAAATTGGTATGACACCATTTGAGGCCTTGTATTGGATACCCTATAGGTCACCACTATGTTGGAATGATTTAAGAGAGTCAGTACTCATGGGCCCAGAGTTGGTGAGTGTGATGAAAGAGAAGGTGAATATCATCCAAGATAGGACAAGGATTTACAAGATCCATTAGAGGCCTTATGACGACCAATGATGAATGATTTTTGAGTTTGAAGAGGGACACCATGCGCTATTGAATGTCTAACCTCAACATAGATTACATATATTTATATTAGGTAGCAAGTTATCTCTAAGGTTTATTGTCCCTTTCTAGATACTATATAAGGTTGGTATGGTGGTGTCCTGATTAGACCTACCATTTTAGTTATAATGGGTACACAATGACTTCCATGTGTCACAAATGATGAGGTATGTGCACAAAGAGTCACATGTTATCGACTGAGGAAAGATGGACATTGATGATTGAGGTGCCTTTTCAGAGTACCCGGTAGAGATTGAGGATCGGCAGGGGATGATCCTTTTGGGTCCGCGATTTCCTTGGTGTGTGTTTGGTGGTATCACATGAATCTTCAAGAGAGAACCTAAGAGCGGGATACCGAGATCTGAGCCAAGTACCATCATCTTTGTTATATAGGATTTTGTCTTTTTGGGATGAAAATCCTTGATGTGGGTAGAATGTAATGAATATATTTTTTTCCTTATAAGACTTTAAAATATTTTGAGGAATATTTTTGTAGTCAGGGACTGAGTCTGCATGAGATTTTGAGGTTTGGGGAGGCTAAATATTGATATAATAAAAATATTAAATATATTATATCACACACAAAGTTTTACTAAAAAAAATTGAATAACTCCCAAATAGGGTATCAGATGAGAATTCTAGGACTACCATTAAAATTTTAGCATGGGTTTTACCCTGGACCACCCATAACCGTTATGAGCATCAAGTGTTCCGTTTGAGGTGTACTTATGATAGAAAATAATATATATATATATATATATTAAAGGGATTATTCCTAACCCCTTTCTATTTAAACCCAGTTATGGAAAAATCAAAGGGTTATCCTCATAACCATATGTATTTTATAAGAGATCAGGGAGGCATGTTTGGAAAACCAAAATTGATCAACAATCTAGATCTATTTCCAAAGGTGAGTCCTCACCAAATAAGTTCATGGATCTCTCTACCATTGATGACATAAGAATTTTATTCATCAAAAATCAATCAAATATCAAGTATGAATGTTGTTTTTCGGATTTTGTCCCATTTTTTATTATCCCTCATAGAATGAAAATTAATTGTTCTAATATTTTTATTTATGGGTCAATAGGTGATTTGAGGTTGAAGTATTATCTTCCTAGAAAAATGAATTTGATATTTCTTTGATTATTTCCTATTTGTTCTTTATCATATGTCAATGAATCAAGTACAACCCAAACAATGTCCAAGGTTCATTCCCCACATATCTATTTTTTTTTATTTTTCACTCCCCATTCCATATGTGATCATCATTAGTGTTTTATTTGGCTGACTATTTGAAAAATATCAATCTAATAATCATTTCAAAATCATTGTTTGTCACAATGGATCATTACCCCAGGGTTTGGGATCATGATCAGAAAAATTATAATAGTGAAAAATTATAGAGGATGATGTAGTGTAGATTCATAGATCTTACTTTATGTTTTTTTTATTTCAATGAGGTAGGGAGATGGAAGACGATTCCTGATTGGATTGATGGATGGAATATTTCCACTGGTGATGAGGTAGGTGCAGTCAACTGAGATCCATGAACTATGAAAGAATCCATGGTAGAATTTGGGGTGACAGTTGAATAAGTGATATACATGATCTGTTCTAGGATTACTGAGAAAATCATGACTACATGGTCTATAGTCCAAAGAACACAAGCCTTGTGATCCCCTTCTATGACTCTAGGGGTTATGAATAATGAAAAATATCACATGTAGTATGAAACATGTCACACTATATGTGACCCCATGTTGGAGGCTTAGCATATACCATAGGGGTTCAAGGGCATGACTCGGTACACGAGCATGACTATAGTACTTGGTCACTACCTAAATGATATGGGTATGGTATGGGGTACATAGAATCATGAAGGAGACACACACCAAGTTTCATACCAACCTCTACAAACCATGTATCCTAAAAGAACATTACTTGTATATGGAGAAAGATATTTCATGTGAGATGATGGGACATGGGGAGACTGGGGAAGACGAGACACGTCATGAATTACCATTACACACCACGTAATTTTTCCATAGTAGGTTATGTCTATCAATATCTACAGTATTGACCAATATTAGTTGAGTGAATTTCCTTGGGCTATCCCTAAAAGGGTACAGTGTGACACTATTTCCTCAATATAGGATTACGATCACCTCTCTGGGTTTGTCCATGATAGATTTTTAGGAATCCCTCTACAAGTATAGGGGTGAGATCCTCTATATTATCATCTTCATAAGGAGGGGTTTAAGGAATATTCATGACTAAATTATACAGTTGTATGTTCCCCCACATGGAGGTTTATTCTATATATTATTTACGATGTCCCCTAGGATCCCTGAGTATGATAACCTATCTATTTCTCAATCTCTTTAGATTTTTAGTGAGTATTTCTTTCACAAGGACCAATGAGTGTGACCTCTCATATTAGTTCCATCAGTGATAAGATGGATCATGGAGTGAGCTATCCTCAATGAGAATTATCTTGAAGGTTTGAGAGGAATCCTATGGTTGGTAGTATGATCGAGACCTATATTATACTTGGTGTCCATTATGAGTACATATGGGTTATTTTACTCATTTATATATCTCATATTTGGATTGAAGTACATTTTTGATGATGATATGAATACTCTCTTGATGATTTATGTTTGGTGATTTCAGGATGTCCTGTTGGGTAATATTATAATCACATCTACATGGGCTCTACCAACACATGTCATGTCTTATGAAGAAGACATGCCATTTGACAGAGTCATAAGAGGATTATGAGTTGGAAGATTATAGTCAACTAGATAGGATTATGTTATACTAGGAATTGCATGAGACAATAGTACCCTCCATTAAAGTAGGGTGGACTCTTTTTTATTTTTGATGGGATTATCTTTGTACCTTTTTTCTTTTCGTACTTGTTGGTAATCTAATGGTGTGATTTATATATAAACATGCATTATGGTATCAATTTTATTATTTAACATATTATAATTTTATAAGTATTTGAAGATATGTGCACACATATAAGTATTCTAAGGCCTCCCATGTGCCTGATATACATACTTGATTCTTGTCTCCATCCCATGGACTATTATAGGTGGGATTGGGGGGGGGGGGTAATACTTGTCTTATTTCTAGCCAGATGGGCCCTGGTGGGTTGGGTTATGACAATTACACACC
Organism: Viscum album; assembly: GCA_963277665.1. Lineage (NCBI taxonomy): Eukaryota > Viridiplantae > Streptophyta > Magnoliopsida > Santalales > Viscaceae > Viscum > Viscum album. The sequence continues at coordinate 2,132,578,318 of OY728119.1, forward strand.
ATGATTTATTACTAACCATGAATTATTACATATATTAGTAGTTCATAAATTAAAAATGGAAATAAATGGAAAATAATAAAATCTTCAATGATTGTAGATCTCCTAGATCATGTTCACCATTTTGGACCACCAAAAGCCAAATAAAACTTATAATGAATAAGAATATCATGAAATGATGAAACATATTGTGGGATCTAAAATGAGAAATATAGAAATTAGACGTGTGACTTAATAAGTTAAAATGGAATGAATGAGTTTAATAAGGCTCTATATAGGAATGAAAGATGGTTGTTATAAATATGGTCATAGGAAATATCATAGTTTGAAATATGATCATTGTAAATATGGTAGTTGGAAATATGGATGTTGGATAAACATGTATCTAATAGGTATGTTGAAGGTGTGTATTGTTAGTGTAATCAATTTAATCCATGAGTAATAAATAATGGAATAAAAATATAATTTTAAAATATTATATATAAATATAAATATATTTATATTTTCCTCACTTATGATTATTAATAATAATATTATTAAAGTATGATAAGATTAATTTTTAAAATTATAAGAATTATATTGATATCAATGGATTCATAATTTTTTTTATAGATAACTAATTTTAATGGTATTTAATGAAGATTATTTTATATAAAAGTAATATTTTTCAAAGAATAATTTTTGATGTGGTGTATTTTTAACTACTACTCACTCAAGAATGATTCTATTGAATTATATTTATAATATTTAGAAAAAATAAATTAATATCCTTCCAATAGCTATTAATAGGCATGTAATAAGGGTGAATTCATTTTATGCTTGAAAATGTGTTTTTATGAATAAATTAACTTCATTTTTGATCATATAATTATAATATTATCTTATAATAATTATTTGGGATTTTTTTAAAATAAATGAATTTTTCGTTAGTAGTGAGAAGTATAGTTTTTATTAATACTATAGCATTTATGACAATATCTTGAAGTAGGCATGAAATAAAAACTTTTGAAAAATAAAAAATAGAAGAAAAATATTTAAGGAGTGTTATGATTTATTTAATACTATTTTTGAATTTAAAAAACCCATGTTTAGAAATTTTAATCTTAAGTAATCTTTTATTCTTGTAAAAAAATCCACTTTTCATCTTTTTCTTTTAGTTATGTTTTTAAAAGGTAGTATTCAATTTTTTCTTTACAAGTAATCCATAAAACTCTTATTTGGTAAATAATAAACTAATTAATGTCATGGTAATTAATAACATTGATAATTTTTTCAAAAACTTAATATTTATGCTTAAAAATAAACATTGATTTAAAAAAGGATTTTGTTCTTGATATACATACTTCTAAAAAATTTATTTTTTATTGCCCTTATAATTTTTCTTTGAAATTATGGATTTAATATTTGTAATCATTAGGTCTAATTTATGTAATAAGGAAATTTTTATTTTTAGAAATTAAATATAAATTATTTTGGTAAAAATTATTTAGTATAATAAAAAATATAAATTAAAAAAAAATTTAAAAGTAAAATAAATATAAAAGTGATAAAAACTTGTGTTAAAATGAATGGTTGAGGCTTTCTTAATAGTATCTATTCCACGTATCCATTATTTTCTTTTATCAGATCCACTTTAATCTTGAAAAGAGACTTTACCTTTTATATTACCAAATAAATTCCACTGCTCTCACTTATAATTACCACCCTTAACCACCACATTTCTCCAATCATTCTAAAGATTTATATCAATAAAAAATATACACTAGTATCTCATAAAATCTCACCTCATATCCCATAACCCTTATCTTTCTAAAATACAAAGCTATGGATCCTTATGTTTTCACCCATGGGAGAACATCGAAAGGGAGAGGTAATGTTCTCAATCGACCCCTCTTAATTCTTATTATTACTCCCTCTAAAATCCATTATATTTATGAAATTATGATAACATTAGTATTATTAATGTTATTAACGGTGAGATAACATTCTTAGCTGAGTTATCTTAATTTTTATTCTTCAACCATCTCAAATACATTATATCCATGAAGTTATGATAAAATTAGTATTGTTAATATTCTAAAATTTTATTATTTTAAATTAATATCACTATTATACCTTCCTCTAAAACCCTATAAAAATGAGGTCCTCATCATGAGAATGTGTAGATTACCGCCTCCATGAATGATGTGTTCTATTTTTTATAACCTCATTACATGGATAGTTAAAAAAATTACTACAAAACCCACATTTAACATCAGTGGTATTTATCAACGCTTTAAAAAAATGATAATAAATATAATATTTATCAGTTCTAATGAAATAACTGATAAACTTAACCTTTTATTAGAGCTTTATTTTTAGCGCAGATAAAGGGTATCCTTTATCAACTCTTTCTTTTTACTGTTGATAAATATTCATTTCATAAGCACCTTTATAGCACTAATAAAGGTTAAAATAAATAAAATGAAATAATAAAATAAATAAAAAATAAAAAATGTGTTTATTAAAGGAAATATTAAAAAATTTATTAATTAAATAATTATTAATAAAAATGAATAAATTGATCATACATTATTAAATATTAAACATTTTATTAATTAGATAATTATGATAATTAATGTTGTTAAATTCTATATGTTGAATATATTGATATATATTAATGTATATAAATATGATTTATATATTAAAAAATATTTATACGCTTTACATTAAATAGTCATATATTTATTGAATAATGGTTTATAATTAAAATTTAATATGAATTAAATATATTGATTAATTCCATAGTAATCAATATTTAATTGAAGGTCATTTGATTTTTTAATTTAACATTGATCAAATTTGTGTTATATTGATTTCCTATATACATAATTAATTCGTTTTTATATACAGTGCACACACATAAAACTTATCAAATTTTTCAATATTGTTAAATTGTACTTATTCTTAATTTATTCATTTTCACTCTTTTTTAACATATATGCATGGACATAAAATCAGATATTCATTACTAATGTTGAAATTATATTTTTAAAATAATATTCATAAATAAATATATTTATAAATGCACATTTAATATATTTACACAATTATATATTTTTAATTATAAATAAATAATTTTTTATAAATGTATTAATGTATTAATAAATAAATAATTATATATATTTAAATAATTACTAAATTTATTATAAATTTACTTAAATAATGAATATATTTACTATATCAATATATATATATTAAATATATATATATATATATATGTATAATTATATAAACATATATAATAATATAAATATTTTTTTAAAAATATTACTATAATTATAAATAAATAATTATAAAATTATAATAAATATATTTAAAAAAGAATATATTTACTATATTTATATTTATATATATATATTAAGTATATATAAATATTTAAATTTTTTTATTTATAATTATAAATATAAATCCTTTATCATCACTTTTTAGCATTGATAAAAACGAGGCTTTATCAACACTGAACAAAGCACTGATAAAATTTACATTTATTAGCATTATAATTTTAACACTAATAAAGATTGATTTTATAAGCGCTTTTTAGCACTAATAAATACCTACCTTTATCAGCACTAAAAAAACTCTAATAAAGAGTCTTTTTATCAACGTTTAAGTAATAAGTGCTGATAAGAGGGATCTTTATCAGTGCTTATTTGAAAGCACTGATAAAAGTATCCCAATATAATTAAAAAACCCTAACCATTTGCAAACCTATCACGATATTAGAATCTTTCTGTGTAAGCCACCCACTACTAGTGCTCCTCCTTAGTGAATCGAAAGTCGAATCACACCATTTGACTTCCTCCAGTTGCTCGAAAATCTCATCCAACATTCTGTGTTCAATTCAAGTTAGGGTTTCCAAAGAGGTTCTCAGATTTTCTTCAACCTAGTGAGGTAGGCCTTATGATTTTCTTTGTGTATTTTTTGTTTCATTTTTGAATTCTTATTCAATGATTTTTTTATGATCCATTGTTTATGATCCGTTATTTATGATTAATTTGTGATATGTTGTTTAGGGAATGATCTGTGGTCCCTTTTTTTATTGAATACCGATGTATGATCCTTTATTTATATCTAACACTTTATTCATTATTATTTTATTGATATGTTTTATATCTTCTTAACTAATAATTTTTTCATCAATGTATATTAATGTGTAGAAATTCTCATGTATATTCTTGTTTATTGACTACTGATTTGAGGCACATTGGTGGTTCCCTAATGATTATATATATGCTGACACCTTTCATGGACACCTTAGTGGACTTGCAACTTGAGATTCTATTTTTCAGGAACCAAGTTAGTGGAGTGAGGTATGTTCCTTTGTTGGTTATATGTATCATAAGATTTATTTCCTCTTAGAATTCACTATGGTCATTAGTTTTCTTACGTAGAAGTTTCAAATGGGTCATCCCCAATTAAGAACATGATGTTTTATCACATGAAGCCATCAATTTTTTAATCATTGTGTTTCGTTTAGTTCACATTATGGTTGAATATCTGGTTTTTATGTATTTCATATTTCTTATAGACTATAAGTGTGGATTTATACTAGCATGACATGTATGTGTGTCTATATATCTATTTCATCATTTATTTCAACTGTTGTTTGTCTAACATGTATGTATATATTGTGTAATGATGATTTTGGGTCTGTATGTCCATTAACCCCAAGGGTCATGCTAGAAATTTATTTAACCTCTGGTTCTAATTGTTTCTATTTGGGGGGGGGGTCACCTCCCATTTATGATTTTTTACACCCAAGGTTTAAACCATCCTTTAGGGACTTTGAGGTGTGTTAGAGGTTATATAGTGACCTGAACTGGTGTTTTTTGGGTAATTGAGGCTATGGTCATTACACTATCCATATTTCAGTTTACACTTATAAAGTTTAGTGATAATATCATTTATTATCTTCCTTTATCTCCCTCTCATTATCTTATTATTTGAGATGATTCAACATAGTGTATCCTTCCATGTCCTTATCCTGTATCCTTAGATTAGAGACATAACTAATAACATGATACATTAGAAATATGATGCATCACTTATGTTCCTTCTATGGGTATCCTTCTCACCCTAACTCTCTCTATGTCATGATAATCAGGTGTAAGGGATTATATAAAATTTAACTTCAATTATTGGATTACTATAAAGAGTTAGTGTTTATACTGCTTCTAGAAGTTTTCAATGGATATGAGATTATATTTCTCCAATTTATTCCTATCTTTAAAATACATCAAAATTCTAAAAAAATAATGATAGTTCTCTCCCTTTTATCATTAGTGTTATTCCTCGATCCATGAAACCACCAATCTAGTTGATTAAATGAGAGATTATTATTATTATTTATTATATTTGAGTTTCTTATTAATCTTTAATTTTCTATATTATATTTTAATTTTTAGGGGATTTATGAAATATTTGATATGGTGTAATTTTTTTCTTAAATTCAAATACCCATTTCTTCAACATAATGAAATTCTTTGAAACAATCAAATATTGAGTTTCACTTTGTAAGAACCCGAACCTTCTTTTCAGGTATTTTTTCCTTTTCGGGTCATTTCTGAAAAAAAGAGGAAATTCTAGAGGTCGTGTAGGGGCGCATGGTTGTCATAGAGTTGGTGCACGGTCTGAACAAACCTTGCGTCCAGTCTAGGAAACCGTGCAACCCTTGAAAGTGGGCTCCACATGGGCAGTGCATGATTTGTCAAACTATGCAGGAAAGCTATGCGAAATACCTGATTGAGATAGTGGCAACCACATGGTTGGCGCACGGTTTTCCAAACCATGCGACCACTTAAAGTTAGGTTTGTTAAGTCCTGGGCCACTCGAGATTTCTCATTTCTACTCCAAACTCTCTCCCACTCCAGCCTCACTTGCGATTTTGGGTTCTAAAAGGTTGAAGGTGATCCCCCACTCATTTTGGAGGCAAATCGAAGGGGTTTCTTGGTGGATCGAATGCGGTTCTTCTCAGGTAAGTCCCTCCTCTTGGTTTCTCCTTGGTTTTCCATAGATCTTCTCTTCCCTCTCTCTAGGTTTTCTAGATCTAAATCTATTGCATGTAGATCTAGTATTGGGTTTTCCTTGGGTGTTGATTTTAAGGCTTGTGGATGATAGGGAAGGAGATTTAGAGCGGTGTTTCGTGAAGCGGTTGCCCAGATTTGTGGGTACGGTTGATTGTGGATTGTTGTTGCTGGAACCCTAAAGGTAGGTGGTTTGTGCCTTTCCGTAGAAAGTATTTGAGTATTATGTGAAATTGTGACAATACCCTTGAACGGGGTATTGTGCGTTTACCGTTTTACCCCAGTGTTTTTCCTGCTATGCTTGTAGGCTTGCGTAGAGGTTGATTGTATATGAATAGGGTTGAATTGTTGTGCTTTGGATGCTTTTCCCATGCATGTCCTGTTTTCTACCGTTTGGTCCTGTGTTTCCTGTTTCCCATGCCCAGTGATTGTAGGATGGATATTTGTTTTTGTGACATGTTTTTGAGCTGTAGACTATTTATCCAAGTAGTTCTTAAGGTTTACCTTGTCCATATGAATTGTTATGCCCGTTTACATGCACATGGCCATGAGAACTTGGTGTTATAGACTATAAGGGGATAGACTAAGTGATCTTCTTCAAAGAGTCTTTGGGTATTATAGACTATAAGGGGATAGGATGAGTGAGCTTCCTCAGAGAGTCTTTGAGCATTATAGACTATGAGAGGATAGACTGAGTGAGCTTCCTCAGAGAGTCTTTGTTGACTTTGAAGTACCTTGAACCATCCTATACTATTTGAGGAATTGATCGAGTGAGCTTCCTTAGAGAGTCTTTGAACGACTTGGGATATAAGGGGAATTGACTGGGTGAGCTTCCTCAGAGATTTCTTGTCCTTGGGGCTATAAGGGGAATTGACCTTGTGTGCTTCCTCAGAGAGTCCTTGACTACCTTAGACTATAAGGGGAATTGACTGTGAGTGATTTTTCAGAGAGTCTTTATGAATTCATATGGATGAACTAGAGGGGCTAGGTTGAGTGTACTGCCAAGAGTGTAGCTTTTACTTGTTAGGAAGGACCAGAGGGGATGGATGTGTGTACTTCCCAGAGGTTTACCTTGTTTTTTTAGTTTCCTACTTGACACGTGGAATTGTTTACTGCTTAGTACTTTCCTGTTACTGCTTTCTGTACTTTTACCTGCCATATATTCACTGACTATTAGGCACAAATCTTGGGGTGGTTTCCTACTGGGATTTATTATCACACCCTATTTGGGTCATTCTTTTGGACCCAAATAGATTATATTGTTGCAGGGATAGATAAGGTCAAGCGCCCTTCTACTTCTGGTACTTGACTCTCTGGGGAGTGGGAGAGCATGGGACCAAGATTTGGCTTGCGATGATGAGGAGTTGTTTATCTATTTTCTTTTTTACTTGGGTTTATTACTGTTGTATTCCATTATTGTGTTGTGTTTGTCTATTTTACTAGACATATGTACCATGCATCATTTATATATGTATGTGCTATAGTTGTTACTTACTTTCAGTCTTCCACTGTTTACTTTTGTATGGATTATTACTGCTTCTTCTATTTCTTTTGTTTTCTTTCGCTATGTACTCTGCCAATGAGGTCATAGTTTCCCCTCTATCACACCCATGGACCTCATTTCTAGTCGGCAGCCGCTGGCGTTTGGGGAAATGCTTTTGAGGCCATGTGACCAACCAGCTATGGGGTGCCTCTGGGTGGCTTCCGGATCCGGGACGTTACAAAGTGGTATTAGAGGATTATTTTTTCTTGACTTACTGTTTGGAGCCTATAGACAGGGATATGACAGAATAGGTAATTAGTAATAAGCTATGCCCAGGAGTATCTAACCTGTGTACATGAAAAAGATAATTTACCTCGATTATTGCAAGCTTTCTGGTTTTGAAATTTTACTAATGATACGATTTCACCGTTGGGTGATTCACATGCTTAGCGCTGTTACTGTTGATATTATTGAGGTTCTATTTCTGTTGCAACTCGATGAGATGAGTGTATTCTATCTCATGCATCATATCGGAACTTTCTATAAATCACATGTCATGAATTCTTGCCATGCCAATTATGGTTCATTAGTAATTTCATGTTGTTGTGATAGATATTGTGTAGAATATGCATGATGTTGTGATAGTTTCCTTGATAAAAATACCTATTGTTTGATAGGGTATTGTTTGTGTGAGGTTTTGTTTGAATGAACACCAAACTTTGGTTCTTGAGGTGTTATGGGACCTCATGGATCAGAATTTGGGGGATCATTGACTTCTAAACTTTTTATAACATGTATACGGTGCCAAGATTTGATTCTCAGTAAGTATAGGCCCTCATGGATCGGAATTTGGAACTAAAATATTCGTTTTTAGTGTTTTTTGGGTTCCAGAGTAGTTTCTGAGGCTTACTATCTGGAAAAACCCAGACTACACGCCGTGTCACTGACTGTGTGGGAAGAGACATAGGGTTGTGAAAATCTGGGTAGAACACGCCATGTATGAGATGTGCACACCATGGTTAGGGGCCTTGTATCCGGCCTTGTAACTAATAACATGGGTCGTTGAAGCCTGTTTAGTACACGCCATGTTTGGAAAGAACACACTGTTTAGTTTCATTTAAAGGGAACTATGTGGGTTAGTCATGTAGAAGGACTTGGGCAGGGGAAGAGAATTCAAGTACACGCCTTGTAGTTGTGTTGTTAAAAACTTGATTACGTTCTTTATTATATTCCTTTATTATCCTTCCTGTTTGTAGTCCTTTATAATCTTGAATCTAAGGTGTGCAGTTGACCTTACAGGTTCATGCCACCGAGACATCCTCCGGTTGTACGCCATTTTCCAGAAGGTGACCAGACACCAGATATGGCTAATCAGGGACTTCCTGCAGATCCTCCAGTTGTTCCAGTCTTGGCGCCATCAGTTATTCCTGACACAGGAGCTGATGCTCAGTTTAGAGAGGGATTTTCAGGATGATGTAGACTTTTCTGGGAGTTCCACCTCTTTCCCCATTGATGGCATAATTGACTCAAGTCTTTCAGTAGCAACATCCTCCTATTTTCTCTAGGGATGGAGGACCCCAGGCTGTAGAGTCATGGCTCGAAGCCACACTAAGGATTTTCAAACATCTGTAGATACCTCCAGAGAAGAGGGTGATGATCTCTACCTACATGCTCTAAGACTCCTCTAATAGGTGTTGGGAGGTTATCTCACAGGCGGGGCGCCAACATAGTATGGTTTGGGATGAGTTTTTGGCACATCTTCTATGATTACTTCTATCCAGATACCTTGAGGGAAGATCGGGCCTGTGAGTTCATGAGTCTGGAGTAGGGTACTCTTTCTGTTATGGAGTACTCATCTCGATTTAATGAGCTACATCATTTTAAACCTATTCCTAAAGGTGATGAGTTGTTCCTTTCATGGAAGTTTGAGGATGGTCTATGGAATGAAATCCGATCGTAGGTGAACATCTTTAGGTTGACTTCGATATCCTCCATCGTCAACCAGGCACAGATCGAGGAGTGCAATCTGAGGGATTTTGGAGCTATGAGCCAGGGTGGTTTGACATTTAGATTTAGTATTCCTCCTACTAATAGCAAGAAGTTCCATAGGGAGTCTGAACGATGAGATCAGAGTAGGAAAGATGCATCTTCTGGTAGCCAGGTGGTGTGATACAAGTGCTGGAGAAGTGGGCATACTAGGCCATAGTGCTAGAGAGACCTGATGGAGTGCCGATCTTATGGCAAGATGGGCCATCTACATCGTTTCTGTCAGATCTTCTCACCTGCAGCTAGTGACAGGGGTTTGTATATGACTACTCATACAAGAGCTTCCCCACTAATTTCTCACCATTCTGGGAATAAGAGTTCTTCTGACTGTTTAGGACGAGGTGGACGTCACAGCCGTGGCGGCCAGTCTCCAGGCTATCAGCGACATCAGGGTAGATCAGCTCAGAGCGGTCAGCCAGGGTCACATGGCCGTGGAGTAGGCCAGACTTTTGCGGTGGAGCAGACCCAGCAGGAGTAGGATCTCAGAACCTCTACAGTTTGAGGTACCATTCTAGTTGCCTCAGTTTTATCTCCTTCTCTTTTCGACACAGGGGCTTCCCATAGCTTTATATTTGTTGCTGTCATGGAGATACTTGGGCTCTGTATCTTTTCCTCTACCGATATCTTGACGTTATACACTCTATTGGGGATGAGGAAATCTAGTGTACGTTAGTGCAAGGAGTTCCCTCTTGAGGTTGGTGGGTGTCACTTCATTTGATGCCTCTATGTCCTAGATATGACAGGCAATGATGTCATCCTCAGAATAAACTGGTTGGTTCCCTTCCAGGAAGTCATCGATTTCTATCACCATAGGATGAGTTTCATATCACCAGAGGGTGGATCTTTTCTTCATAAGGGCGAGTGGGATATCCAAGCGAGCAGAGCGGGACCAGAGCATCGTGGTTTAGGAGGAGTTACAACCCAAATTACAAGTCTATATTTGTATGACCAGGGGACTTCACAGTTATACTTTCCTCTAGTAGTGGATCATTTTAGAAATTTCTTTTTATAGGACTTTCCAGGTTTTCTTGCAGAGCGAGATGTAGACTTTTTGATTGATCTTGTGCCAAGAGAAGCACCGGTGTCCATTCCTCCTTATAGGATGTCTACACCTAAGTTTCAAAAACTCCAGAAGCAGTTGGAGAATTTTTAGGTAAAGGGTTTCATCTGAACTAGTACTTCTCCTTGGGGTTCGCCTGTCCTTTTTGTGAAGAAGGCAGACGGTACTCTTAGGCTGTGAGTGGAGTATTGGAAGTTGAAACAGTTGAAGATCAAAAACCAATATCCCTTTCCGAGGATTGATGACCTCCTTGATCATCTTCAAGGAGCCCGGGTGTTCTCGAAGATAGATTTGAGGTCCGATTATCATCAGTTGCGTGCTAGACCATCTCAGATACCTCTTACAGCTTTCCGGAGTAGGTATGGTCTATACGAGTATATGGTTATGCCATTCGGTCTCATGAATGTGCCTGTAGTTTTCATGGAACTGATGAAACGAGTATTCCATCAATACTTGGATGCTTTTTTGGTTGTTTTTGTGGATGATATCTTGGTGTACTCTCACACTAGACACGACCATGCCACACATCTTGAGATCGTTCTGAGTAAACTGAGAGAGCATCAGTTATATGCTAAGCTCTCAAAATTCCACTTTTGTATGGATTAGATTCATTTCTTGGGTCATGTTATCTCAGAGATAGGAGTATCATTAGACCCAGAGAAAGTGTGAGCAGTAGTTTCCTGGGAGAAGCTGAAGAACTTCTTTGAGGTGTAGAGCTTTTTAGGGCTAGCTGGATACTACAAACGCTTCATTTAGGACTTTTCACGCTTAGCATCACCACTAACAGGCCTGAATAATAAAGGTGAAGAGTTATTGTGGTCAGATTCATGTGAGTTAGCCTTTCAGAAGCTGAAAGAGAGGTTGAATTCAGCACCAATACTAATCTTACCAGACCCAGGAAAGAGCTATATTGTTTACTGTGATGCTTCAGGTATCAGTCTTGGAGATGTGCTCATGCAGGGAGATGGAGTCGTTGCGTATGGGTCTCGACAATTGAGGCCACATGAGAGGAACTACCAGACACACGATCTGGAGTTGGAAGCTATTGTTCATGCCTTACGCTGTTGGAGAAATTGCCTTCTGGGAGAGCATTTTTTGGTTTTCACCGACCACAAAAGTCTCAAGTACATTTTCACTCAGCGTGACTTGAATTTGAGATAGTGAAGGTGGGTTGAGTATCTTCAGTCCCCTAATTTCTTGCTTTCCTATACGCCTGGGAAAGGCAATGTAGTGGATGATGCATTGAGTAGGAGGACTCAAATATAGGCAGTCCAGGAGGCCAGCAGTGAGTGGCCTCTTATGGATATGTTCTCTTAGATGCATTTAGAGGTGCACGACAGACAAGGGTAGACGTTTGAATCTTCGGTAGCTATTACCTGTACTCTGGTTGATCGAGTGCGGATGAGGCAGTTATCAGATTCTGAAGGCCTAGTCTTACAGGAAAGTGGGTTAGGAGAGGACCCTATTCCTGGATGGACCATAGGCAAGGATGATATCTTGCATTTCTAGGGGCGCATATGGGTGCCAACAGATATACGCGAGGAGCTGAAGTGGGACTTTCATTCCTCAGTTTGGGAAGTTCATCCTGGTGTCACCAAGATGTATCATGATCCACACTGTCATTATTGGTGGCCAAGTATGAAGAAAGATGTTGATGGGTTTTCCATGAGGTGTTCCACCTATCAGTAGGTGAAGGCGGAGCATCAGTTACCAGAAGGACTTCTATAGGAGTTACCCATTCTTGAGTGGAAGTGGAATGACGTCGTGATGGACTTCGTGACCAGTTTTCCGAGGTTGCCTTGAGGGAATGATGCGGTATGATTTATCATTGACAGAATCACGAAGGTTGCTCAGTTCTTTCCGATAAAGGAGACCTTTAGTGTTGAACAACTGGGAAAATTGTACATCCAAGAGATTTTCTGTCTACCTGTGGTTCCCCACTCCATTGTTTCAGACAGAGATGCACATTTTACTTTTCAAGTCTGGCAGGGGATTTATAAGGCTTTGGGTATACAATTACTTTTGAGTATAACATACCATCCCCATACCAATGGCCAGTCCGAGCGTATGATTCATGTGCTTGAGGACATTCTTTGAGCATTTATTTTGGATTTTGGAGGTTCTTGGGAGAGACATATACCTCTATTAGAGTTCACCTACAATAATAGTTTTCAAGAATCTATTAAGATGGCACCTTATGAGGCTTTGTATGGTTGGTTAGGCCGATCACCCTTATGTTGGATGGAGGTAGGAGAGGCAGATATACTGGGACCTCGTCTTGTCTAGGAGACCATGGAACATATAGAGTTGATTCAGAAGAGGATGTCTACTGTTCAGTCTCATTAGAAGTATTATGATGATAAGCGGAGATGACCTATGGAGTTCTAGGTGTCACACCGAGGTTGGGGAACATAAGGAACAAGAGACAGGGTAATCTTTTATCGAGGTACGTCGAGCCGTTTGAGGTGTTGGAGAGAGTTGGGCCGGTTTCCTATCAGTCACAATTACCTCTGAGGTACTAGGCTATGCACGACGTCTTCCACGTTTCATATGTTTGACGTTACTTTTCAGATATGTCTCATGTCTTTTAACTCAAGTAGGTTGAGATCTAAGTGGATGTGTCGTTTGAGGAGCATCCTATCCAGATTGTCGATCATAGTACAAAGGTTCTTCGTGGTTGGTCTGTTCCTCTGGTACGAGTGCTATGACAGCACAAGCGAGTATAAGACGAGACTTGGGAGAGGGAGGCCAATGTACGAGCACAGTGGCCAGAATTATTTGGGGTTTCTTCTTCTACGCCGCCTTGCTAGGGAAATTTGGGGGTGAATTTCTTTAAGGGGAGAAGTTTGTAAGAACCTGAACCTTATTTTCAGGTATGTTTTCCTTTTTTGGTCATTTTAGAGGAAAATAGGAAATTATATAGGTCGTGCAGGGGCGCATGGTTGACACACAGTTGGCGCACGGTCTGAACAAACCATGCGGCCAACCCAGGAAACTGTGAAACCCTTGACTGTGGGCTCCGCACGGGCAATGTACAGTTTTTCAAACCGTGCGAGCAAGCCGGGCAAAATACCTAGTTGAGATAGTGGCAACCACACAATTGGAATAAGGTTTTCCAAACTATGCGGGGTAACCATGAAGCCACTTAAAGTTAGGATTTTTAAGTCCCAGCCCACTCAGGACTTCTCATATCTTCTCCAAACTCTCTCCCACTCGAGCCTCACTCAGGATTTTGGTTTCTCAAAGGTTGAAGGTGATCCCCCACTCATTTTGGAGGCAAATTGATGAGGTTTCTTGGTGGATTGAAGGCCTTTCTTCTCGTGTAAGTCCCTCCTTTTGGTTTCTCATTTGGTTTTCCCTAGATCTTATCTTCCCTCTCTCTAGATTTTCTAGATCTACATCTGTTTCATGTAGATATAGTGTTGGGTTTGCTGTGGGTGTTGATTTTAAGGCTTGTAGATGATAGGGAAGGATATTTAGAGCGTTCTTTCATGAAGCGATTTCCTGAATTTGTGGGTGCGGTTGATTGTGGATCATTTTTTACGAAACCCTAAAGGTAGGTGGTTTGTACCATTCCATTGAAAGTCTTTGATTATTATGTGTAATTGTGCTAATACCCTTGAACGGGGTATTGTGCATTTATGATTTTACCCCTGTGTTTTTCCTTCCATGCTTGTAGTCTTGTGTAGAGGTTTATTGGATATGAATAGGGTTGAATTGATATGCTTTGGATGCTTTGCCCATGCATGTCCTGTTTCTGACTGTTTGGTCCTATTTTGCCTGTTTCCCATGCCAAGTGATTGTAGGATGGAGAGTTGTTTCTTTGACATGATCTTGAGCTATAGACTATTTATCAAGGTAGTTCTTAAGGTTTTCCTTATCCATATTTCATTGTTATGCTCGTTGACTTACACAGGGCCGTCAGAACCTCGTGTTATAGACTATAAGGGGATAAATCGAGTGATCTTCCTTAGAGAGTCTTTGGGTATTATAGACTATAAGGGGATAGACCATGTGAGATTCCTCAGAGAGTCTTTGAGAATTATAGACTATGAGGGGATAGACTGAGTGAGATTCCTCAGAGAGTCTTTGTTTAGTTTTAATTACCTTGAACCATCCTAGACTATAGGAGTAATTGATCGAGTAAGCTTCCTCAGAGAGTCTTTGAACAACTTAGGATATAAGGGGAATTGAATGGGTAAGCTTCCTCAGAGATTCCTTGACCTTGGGTCTATAAGGGGAATTGACCTTGTGTGCTTCCTCAAAGAGTCCTTAACAACCTTAGACTATAAGTGAAATTGACTGTGAGTGCTTCCTCAGAGAGTCTTTATGAATTCGTATGGCTGAACCATGGGTGCTAGGCTGAGTGTACTTCCCAGAGGGTTGCTTGTACTTGTTAGGGAGGACCAGAGGGGATGGTTACTGTACTTAACATAGGTTTAACTTGTTTTTTTAGATGCCTACTTGACATGTGGAATTATTTACTGCAGAGTACTTTCCTATTACTACTTTTTGTAATTTTACCTTCCATATATTCACTGACTGTTAGGCATAGATCTTAGGGTGGTTTCCTACTGGGATTAATTCTCACACCTTACTTGGGTCATACTTTTGGGCCCAAACAGATTATATTGTTTCATGGATAGATAAGGGCAATCTCCCTTCTACTTCAGGTACTTGACTTGCTAGGGAGTGGGAGAGCATGGGACCAACCTTTGGCTTGCAATGCTGAGGAGCTGTTTATCTATTTTCTTTGTACTTGGGTTTAGTACTGTTGTATTATATCATTGTGTTGTGTTTGGCTATTTTCCTAGACATATTTACCATGCATCATTTATATATGTATGTGATCCAATTGTTCCTTAATTTTAGTCTTCCTCTATTTAATTTTGTATGGATTATTACGACTTCCACTATTGCTTTTGTTTTCTTCCACTGTGTACGCTTACAATTAGGGTATAGTTTCCCTAGTATCACCCCCATGACCCTCACTGCTAGTCGGTAGCCTCTAGAGTTTGGGGAAATGTGCTTGAATCCATGTGACCAACTGGGTACGGGGCGCCTCTAGGTGGCTTCCGGATCCGGGACGTTACACCCTTATTAGAATTGTCTATAAATTTAACTCTTAATAATGAATATCTTATGTGTATTTATTTATATATTGAATAAAATTAGTCTTTTAGGAACCCAATAGGATAGATATGAACTAAAAATGGATGCAGGTTAATAGTTTGATAAATGAATATGAATATGAAGTTAAATATTTCCTCAAATTTGAAAGAGAGCATGCAGATAACCTTTCTAAAATCCTCTGTCCATGTTTATGTTGTAATTATTCAATAAAAATTAGTCGAGTCGAGTTTTAGGAATATTTGATTTGTCATGAAATAGATCAAATCTATAAATGTTGGACTAAACATGGGGAAAAACTGAATGTGGACATTGATTGGAATGATACTACTATTTATGAATCATTTGATATGAATTCCTTTGTATAAGATGATGTAGATTTCCTTGAAGAAATTAAAATTGCAATTGAAGATGACCTTTGTGATTGTCCAAATTTATTTGAGGATTTAAATAGCTATTCCAAGAAACCATTGTATACTAGTTGTTCTAAATACACAACACTGTTAGTTTTATTGAAGTTAAATAATTTGGATGCTAGAAGAAGATGGAGTGACACCAGCTTTACATAACTACTTGGTCTTCTGAAATATATTCTACTAGAAGAAAATGAACTACCATACCGAACATATGATGCTAAATGAATTTTACGTTTAGTGGGAATGATCTATTAAAAAATACATGTATTTCTAAATGATTTCATATTGTTTCTCAAGGAACATGAATCCCTCATAAAATTCCCTAAGTGTGGTGCATATCGATAAAAGAAAAATGAATCAATTCCTTTGAAGTATTTATGGAACTTTCCTATCATTCCATGGTTTAGAAGGCTATATGGATGTTAGGAAACTGTGAGACAATTAACATAGCATGTAGATACAATAATTAAAGATTGGAACCTATGTTATCTAGCTGATTCTCCTTAGTGGAAGAAAATTTATTATGGGTTTCCTAAAATTGGGTATGAGTTGAGATAATTTCATCTTGAAAAATCTATATATGGAATAAATCATTTTGGTGTATATAGTAATATTCATATTACATGGCCTATACAGTTGTTAAATTATTACTTTCCACCATGTTTATGAATTATGTACAAATACATTATGTTGTCTCTATTTATTTCTGGGCCAAACCAACCCGATAATGATATTGATGTCTATTTGTCTCCATTGATTTAATATATGAAATCGACGTGGGATATAGGTGTTATAATGTCTGATTCTCATAAAAGTGAAGAATTCACATTGAGGGACATGTTGTGTGGAATGATAAATGACTTCCCCTCTTGTGGAAATTTATCAGGATATAGCATTAAAGGAATGTTGGGGTGTCCCATTTGTGAAAAACATAGGTACTCAGTTTGGTTGAAACATTCCTCAAAGGCTATGTTTTTAGGATGTTGGAAATTTTTACCTTGATGACATAAATACCGATTCAAGATGAAAACATTCGATGGGAATATCAAACAATATGGAACACCATATCTAACAAAGGGTGATCAAATGTACAAAAAAGTAAAAAATATTGACACTGTTCTGGGTAAACCATTTTTGAAAAACCTTAAAAAATTAGGTTGGAAGAAGAGATAAATTTTCATTGAATTACCATATTGGAATTGTTTGTATGTCAAAATTTTTCTTGATATCATTCATGTAGAAAAAAATGGATTTGATAGTGTTATTCGCACGTTGCTTAATGTTTCTAAAAAAACAAATGATGACATCAAGGCTAGGTTGGACTTGATTGAAATTAGGATAAGGGAATAGTTGGAACCGGTGAAGGGTAGAAGGCTAAATGTTCTTCCTCTAGTAGCTTACACTCTATCTAAATAGGAAAAATTGAAAATTTTCCTTTTCCTTACTAGTGTAAAATTTCCACAAGTGTATTCATGAAATATCACGAATATCATGTCAAGGATCAATTTAAAGTTATAAGGACTAAAATCACACGATTTACATGTTTTGATGCAAGATTTAATTCTTATTTATTTATATTGAATTCTACATCAAAATTTATAAAATACATTAATCGAACTGTACTTCTTTTTTAAATCTCTATATAGTAAAGTAGTCAACCTGGTGAAGTTTACCATCATGAATAATGAGATTGTAGTCATATTATGTAATTTATAGATGATATTCCCACCACCATTCTTTGATATAATGGTCAAACTGATGGTTCACTTGGTTATATAGGTTCAAATATTTGGTCCTATCCATTATAGATGGATATACCTCATTGAGTGTTGTATAAAAATTTTGGAAGGGTATGTCATGAATTGAATTTGGCCAAAAGTTTGTGCTGAAGAATGATATATTGTTGAAGAATGTATTGAATTAGGTATTGATTACCTACCAGATGTTGAAATCATCAATCTCCCAAAGTATTTTCATAGAGAATGCCTTATGGGTGAAGGGATTTCTGGAAGAGATGTTGTTGCCATTACCCAGACAAAGTGGTACCGAGAACATATTTACTTATTACATAACAGTGAAGATGTTGATCCATAAATTGAAGTCCACAAGAAAATTATTAGATATTTAAACCCATTAAGGACTGAAGAATGGATATCAAATACACATAATCAATAGTTCATATGATGTTTCACAGATTAAATTTATAAGGAGTTATATTAAAATCATGATTAAATTACTGAATGACTTCAATGGCTAGGCATAAGACTGAATGAAAATGTTATATCTTACATTAGTTTTGAAATCAATGGTTATAAATTATATACAAAAGAACACACATATTTGGTTCTGAGGATGGAAATCAAATTTAAGAAAATATGTCATATTTTGGTATTATCAAATAAATATACAAGTTTGATTATACAACATTTCAAGTTCTTATTTTCCATTGTTAATGGGTTTAAAATATCAATAGAGAAAAACTTGTTGAATTGGGATTTGTGAAGGTGAATTTCAGTGTGGAAGAGAAAAAATATGATCCATTCATAATTTAATCACAAGCAGTACAGGTATTTTATGTCTCTAATCTAACAAACCAGAATTTGTCAATTACCATACTAGTGGCTAAAATAAATTTTGAGTCAGATGAAAATTCAATCAAGGATGACTCGTTCATTGGGACATCACAATCAATTCGGGTCATCCCCTATGTAGATAGTGTATTGTACATTAGAGGGGACCACAAAGAGGGAATTTGGATTCTCTATAGAGGAACCAAATCCTTGAAACCATTTAAAAAAATAAAGAGGGTTCCAAGAGAAGGTAAAAGTGTTTATTAATTTATTATTTCCCCCTCATAATATTAAATGTTATCTACAACATTAAGATAATATAAATTAAATGTTCCACTACTAGTGTAGATAATTTATTATACACATTATTTAAGAACAAACTATAATGAAGGAAACCCTTTAAAAATAAGTAAAGGTAATGTTATGATATACTTTATTTATTTTAATGAAAAATTATATAATGAAACATTTATTTAATTTTAATTATTCCTTATATATAGTTCATTTATTTTGGAAGTTTTATTTCCATGTGTGATGCCTTTTTAGGAAGAGTAATGACACTATCTCTGGTCAATCACAGATGTAATCTTGATGTTTTGACAGCAAAATCATTTTACATGTATTATTTCATATTTATGTTTAATTATATTTCTTTTTAGTATTCTCTAATAATAATTATTTTCTTATATAAGTGGATTCTTTTGTTAATGTTGGGGTTCTCTACCCAAATTTCATTCTTCTTCTCCCTTACAACATTTTAACCCCTATAGTGGTGAATTTATCATTTTCTTTTAAGTTACCTCCACTACCTTTGCAGGAGGAGAAATGACGCTACATCTGCTCAATCACAGAGTTAATCTTGATGTTTTCACAATAAAGTCATTGTACATAAAATTAATGTATTGTTTCATATTTATGTTTAATGTATTTATTTTTAGTATTAATCACATAATAATTATTTTATTATACAAGTGTATTCTTTTGCAGGAGTTGGTGTACTCTGTCTATCTTTCATGCTTCTTCTCCCTTAAAACATTTTCACTCATACAATGGCATATTTATCACTCTCTTTCAAGTTACCTCCACTTCATTTGCAGGAAGAGAAATGATGCTGCCTATACCCAATCTTAGAGGTAATCATGGTGTTTTTATAGTAAAATCATTATCCATAGAATTAATTTATTCTTTCATATTTATGCTTCTTTTTTTAGTATTACTCACATAATAACTAGTTTCTTATATAGGTGGATTATTTTTTTGGATTTAAGGTGCTCTATCCATCTTTCAACCCTTTCTGAACCAAAACTTCTACGAACTTATCCCTTAAAACCATTCACCCATGCAATGTTGACATTTATCACATTCCTTCAAGTTCCCTCCACTGCTCAATCATAGAGGTAATCTTGATAGTTTCTTAGTAAAATCATTATCCATAGAATTAATGTATTATTTCATATTTATGATTAATTTATTTACTTTTAGTATTACTCATAATAACTATTTTCTTATATAGGTGGATTATTTTTTCAAGTTGATGTAGTTTGTTCGAAGTTGCTCATGCAATGTTGGTTATTCAACAAATAAATCAAATGGAAATCATGGTAATATTGTCATTTAGGATTGTTTTGAGACTTTAGGACGCATAAATATGACACACGATGTGACCAATATGACTCTGATTACTTCTTTATATTTTAAACTGAAAGTAATTTTATTAAAAAATAAAACTAAATAAATGTGTCTCTTATTAGTTTAAAATAAATTTTCGCTCACTGAAAACTAAGAAAACATGATCATATTTTCTTAATAATCTAGGGAATCAATTAATAAATCATTTCTGATGTGTAGGAATTGATCTCACATCAAACTAATACACAATGTAATTCGTATGAGTCAAATTGTGTGTTTCATGTTTGGAATGGAATTTTAGTAAAAAAGGAAAGTGACGTACTCAAAACCAAGAAAACACATTCATATTGTTTTCATAATTTAGGAAAATAGTCCATAAGTGATTTGGAATGTGTTGTAATTATCCTCAACTTAATTAGATTCATGGTGTGACCGTTATGATTCTAAGTGTGTCATTATTTGATGTTGACAACAATTTTAGTTAAAAAACAAATTGACCTACAAAAAATTAAACAAACACATTAATATTGTTTTGATACTTTAGGAAAATGACCCATAAGTGATTCGAGATGTTCATGAATTAGCCACACCTCAATCTGTGGCATAGTGTGACCGATACAACTCCAAGTGTAAGTTTTTATTTAAAATTGGAATCAATTTCAGTAAAATGCCAAATGACTAACTCAAAACTATGAAAACCCATTATAATTGTTTAAATACATCATTAAAACTATTCATAAGTTATTTTTGATGTGTAGGAATCATTCGCACCACAATCTAATACAAAATGTTATCAGCAGGAGTCCAAGTGCAAGTTTCAATTTTAAAATAAAATTTTATTAAAAAAGACGAGTGATGTACTAAAAAGACAAGTGATGTACTAAAAACCAAGAAAACAAATTCATATTGTTTTGTTACTTTATGTAAAAGATATATAATTCATTTAGGACATGTTGGAATCATATAAACCTCAATTCGATGCATGGTGTGACTTGTATGACTCAAAGTGCATCTTTTAATTTAAAATTGTCATCATTTTTAGTAAAATGGGAAAATTTCTTTCTCAAAATTGAGAAAAAACTTTCAAATTATTTTGATTCTCTATGAAAATGATACATATTTCTTATGTGATGTGTAGGAATCAACTACATCTCAATATGATACATGATATTCATGGTTTGTCTCAAAGTGTTCGTTATCAGTTTAAAATTGTTATTTTAGTTAAAAAAGTGTCACTCGCTAAAAACTAATCAAACACACTTATATTTTCTTGATAGGTTAGTAAAACTATTCACAAGTCATTTGTGAGGTGTAGGAATCCGTTTCACATCAAACTGATACACAATGGGATCAAAATGAGTCAAAAGTGGGTGTTTCCAGTTTAAATGATTTTTTTTGTAAAAAAGAAAACTAACATACTCCAAACCAAGAAAATACATTAATATTGTTTGATACTTCAGGAAAATGATCCGCATGTCATTTGAGATGTTTTGGAATCAGCTACACCCAAATTCGATGCACGGTGTGACCGGTATGACTTGAAGTGTGTCTTTTTATTTAAAATTGACATAATTTTTTGTAAAATTAACACTTAATGTTAATTTTTTAATTATATTATTGCAAGTATGATAATTGTTTTCTTATACAGGTGCGTTATTTTTATTTAGTAGGGTTGGTTTGTTCAGAAATATGATGAGTTGTGTCAGGATTAAAATATAAAGGAACATTGATGCTTTTGAATATATGTAATAATTTATATTTTTATAATTGTATGAACCAATCTTAAAAATATCTATAATAGAGTGTTTATTACTATTTTTGTGTTGAAAATTTTATTTCATTTAAATCCTTTATTGGGGATAGTTTTTTTGTTACCTGGTGTGGTTTTGGTGTTGCGATGTACTATTACAGCACCCTACAGTATGGACCTTTATCAGTGCTTCTAAAGCGCTTATAAAGGTCTACTTTATCAGTGCTAAAAAAATCATAAATAATTGAGACATTTATCAGTTCTTTCTTAGAACTAATTAAGGACCCCTTTATTAGAACTTCTTTTTCATTGATAAAAGACCAGATCTTTTAACCTCGTTCATGTATTTATCACTTTTTTAGCACCGATAAAGTCCATTTCTAGCACTGTTAAAGGATAGTTTTATAGTAGTAAAAGGTTTAATTAATAAAAAATATAATATTTATTATACTATTAATATTTTTAAGTGATAAATTAATTTTTTATCCTTCCTCCCATTCTATGAAAAATGACAGTGTCATTCGTGTGTACGTATAGACTACCACTGACATATTTCAATCTTCGTTACAAAAAAATATGGATGAATTTAAAAATTTATTTAATCTATAAAAATGATATTTATGAAACTATTAATATCCTATAAAGAAAATATTGGGCATTCTATAAGTGATATTAACAACAAACAATCATAGTAAACTTAACCACCTTAAATGAACATGTCAAAGAATATTTCTTATTTTTTTCTATTTTGAAAAAAACTTGTGAAATTATAAACATTTTGTGCTTTCATAAAACTCTATGATTATGGTGATTATAAATATATTTTATAAATTTTTTTACCACAGTCAATATATAGAGGAAGTTTCAAATAATTTGACTAAACCACCTCTAGTAGCCACTATAAGAGAAACTATTTAAAAATGAATAAAAAATGATAATATAATGTCCTTAGAAATGAAATATATATGAAAATGGTTTTAAAGAAAGTTTTTAGTAATCTTAATTTAAATATTTTGGAATTTAAGTGAATATTGATAGAGAATCATGGCATATGGAAGCAAATTCCACATCTTAATTTTTCTTCATTACAATATGATTTGTATTTACAACGTGTTCAAATTTAATGATGAAAATACCTCCATTGGATTTATTTTTATCATAATTTAATTAAATATACGTGATTTAAAAATACATATCGTGTTCTATATTTATTGGTTTTTGATTCTAAATATACTGATGTTATAAGTGATTTGATGACTCAATTTTAATTCTATATAGGTATTGATTTATCTTTCTTGACTATATTTTCCTAAGTTCCATTATTATTTAATTTCTATATTCTGCATGGTAAATAATCTATTTCTATTGATGTAATTACATCATTAAAATAGAAAATTATTTTTTTATTTTATTCCTAATTTTTTTGATATTTTTAGTATAAATATCCATTATTTCTAATGGATTTTCACCTATAGGTCTATATTTTCCTTTCACACTGCTATTCTATTTTCTTGTTTAGGAACCCAAATATGTTTTATATTATATGATCCTCATATTTCTCCTTTAAACTTTTTAAAATATGGTTTTTTATCTTTTCTAATGACGAGGGTTTCAAAAATGTATTTTAAAATATAAGAAGGGATATTCTGAACCCCCTCATTACTTTTTTGTTAGATATTTTCTTTTATTTTCCCTATTTTCCCCTTTATTCCTCTCATGTAATAATTCTTTATTATGTATACATGTTCCTTAAATATATACCAAATTTACATTAACATTATTTCTTGGGTACAATACATGTTTTAAGACCCCTTTACGATTCTATCCTTTAAGTAAACTCGATTGAAGTGAACTTCCCAATTTCTTATTTCATGTATAGTACAACCTTTATCAAATGTTGTTATAACCATGAATATATTTTTAAAACCATAATTATTTTATATAAAACCCTCTTGGTTCAATTTTTTTCTAGGAGAAAATAATGATATCCTTCCTTCTTTAAAAGATCCTTTACTCATTTTATAAAGCATTACCTATGTGGCTCATTTATATTTTTAATTTCCCAATCTTTATAGTGATTTTTTATAAATTATAACTCAACATACTAGAACTATATTTATTTTTCATATATGAATGTCAAAAATAATTTAATTCCTTATTCTCCTAGAAATCCTTAGGATTTAGCTATCAGTTATTCCTTGAGATAAGATTATGAAACCCACTTACTTCTCAGAGGTTTGATCATGATTAGTATTTATGTATGGCTTGTTTTTATCTTGAGGAACACATATGAATGTAAATGTAATTAATGTGAAGGGTGCACCCCAATAGTGCTCTAATGCACTGGGTAATGTTTTCATCTCATGAGATATGTTATATGGTGTATGAGCAGTTAGGATAAGTACAGTATGTTACATTGTCTTAGCAATGAAACTTGAATTATTCTTATTATGTCAAGTTTTATATTATTTCCACATATTTAGGATTCCATGAACATATGATATCATTACCTTATTCCAAGTTTCCATTATTATCATAGAATCTTATTCCATGGTTCATGTTTGTTAACTTTATATTACACATTTCTCTATCATGACATATGAAAAACTCATATTGTTCAATTTTATTTTTAAAAGAAAATTCCCCCCTTCCCATGTTTTATCATATACATATGATATTTTAATTGATGACATGTTAATTATTGTTTCCCTTATTGATCATTTCATATCACAACTTTATTATGTTTTTATTCCATCAGTCATGAAGAATAGTATAAGTTATAAAATTTCAATAAGGGAGTATAGTATAGATCAATAATAGACAAATGTTCAAGAGTATTATAAAATATACTACATAAGTTTACATTAGTAAAAAAACTAAACTATCTATTCTTGGGATTGTGGTATTATTGTGATATGAAATGAAAATGGTGTGAAATATATTTATGTTTATCTTGTTTCATCTCACTTTGTATCAAGGCCACTCTTTAAAGAGTGTTTTTTTCACTGGACCAGGAAGTGAGAGTCCGAGGTTCCTTAAGAATGATAATTGACAGTGCCACTTATTAATGTTTTAATTACACTAATATATAAC
This sequence comes from Viscum album, assembly GCA_963277665.1. Lineage (NCBI taxonomy): Eukaryota > Viridiplantae > Streptophyta > Magnoliopsida > Santalales > Viscaceae > Viscum > Viscum album. The sequence goes on from OY728119.1 coordinate 2,132,603,557, forward strand.
TTTTTTCCCAATTAGAACTAGATAATTTTATTGAATTGAAGTTAGGATAGTAGATTCAATTCATGTATTAATAATTATGCCTTTTTTTGTGTGTAAAGAAAAGAAAACTTTCCCTCACTATTAATTTGGATGTTTGGAATTGTTTGAGTTTTTTTTTTAAATTCATAGAATGATTTTTATGAATAAATCCACTTGATCTAAAATTTTTAAATCAAATTTGGGATCTGTTTGGACTGCTTAAATTTGATATAGGTATTTTATAGACTAAGCCTAGATAGTGGCATTTATTTGAATTGAGTGTAATATAAAAGTTTTTAAATCCTTAAAGGATGTTGGGTGATTTATTGAATGTTCAAATCCTTTATCTAGAAATTTATTTTTAAAATTTTTTGTACCTGGTAAATTTATTTAATATGATGTATTAATTTCATCTTAGTGTGCATGAGCTTAATTATACTAGTAAATTGTGTTAAATAAAATGTGCATTTTCTTGTTTGGAACATTATCTATCTCAGTATATATATAGGATTTCATGTTTCTATTTTCTAAAAGATTGAAATTGGAGTTATTTTCTGAAAATATTCATAGATAATGGTTGGATAAGACATGTTTCTTTGAGATAAAAACTATTTTTATTTTTTTTGAAGAATCATGAATTACTATTCTTGGAATATTCTAATTTCTAAAGACTAAATCTATATAGAAAATTTTCTATAGTAAATTTTTATATTTTGAATCTCCTTTGTGTTTTGAGCATAATGATCTATAATATTATATTATTTCACTGTGATGAATTTCATCACAACAAGTTTTGTGTAAATCCTATTTTTAATTGTTTCTTTGGGTTGGTTTTGATTTCTGGGGATTCTAATAGACAATATATTTCCCAGGAGTACGATAATTCAAGTGTGTGTGTGTGGGGGGGGGGTAATCAAACTTGATTCTTTTTTTTTTCAAGTTACTAATTGATTATATCCCATAACATTCCATAATTTTAGGGTGATTTTGTCATATTTATGTCATTGGGTGATTTTAGAATCAAATGATACAATCAATTTTTTTTATTGATTTTATTCTTATAGTATTTTTAGGTGATTTTTAAAATCTACGTTATACCAGATCCAACCCTAGTAGTGAACCACTCAATTATTCACTACACTTTAGTACACCCCGGTTTTCGAAATCATAGATCTAGACATGATCCAAAGCTCTTAATCACTACCCCGAAACAACATCACATGTATCTTCCTTCAGCTACGCAAGATCTCGATCGACCGCTCCTCTTCTCAATCGACCATGAATCTATCACAAAACCTTAACAGACCACAAGATACAATCAACCATGAGTCTCAAACCCCAATTATTGTGAGAATAGTGTTACAAAATGCTGAACCTATCACTCAACTTGTATCACTAACATGAAGTAGTGACAATATTATAGTTTAATAAACACATATTCATTTAACGTTAATACAAGAATCAAGCCTTGTTTCATGGAAACTCATACCCACACATTAATTCTTGCATGGATAACCCCTACTAAGGTGGAGAAAACCTATTTTAGCACTACTAAAGATCAATATCCTCTCCATAACTAGTCACAGAAACCAAGTTCACAAATAAGACTCGATCTAGGTAAAACACCCCAGATGAAGAAACTATAACTGAGATATTTAATTTCCTAAAACACACAATTGCTTCCAACCTAGTGTCCACTAAACCCTCACATAATATATGTATCAATTGAACTCAAATACACCACAATAATTGAGATATGATTCAAAAATATAACCAAATCAAGAGTCGACACGAAATTCAACCCTCTCACAAAGCATGAACTGACATCAATATCATCACCCTGTAAATTTATATTCATTTATTAGTGTTCAAATATGGAGGGGTATTTAACCTTTACCAATGCACCAGTTTCATGCATGGAGATTAACGCACACCAAGTGTTTAAAGAAATTTCTGCACAAACCACGACACCACCAGTTGTGCTAAGACACCCCTTACGAGTGTTCCATAATTCCACAAAAACTTCTATTGTACACTAGTGAGTGTGATTCCATGACTCAATGACCAGATAACATGCATCCAATCATAAACTGAGGTGGCCCAATAATTTAATTCTTAAATATTACATCATTATTGATGATTATTCATTAAATCTCATAATATCATAGACCCTATAATATTAAAGGTTTTGTTTCTTTAGAGACTAGATATATAATAAACTTATTTCATGAAAGATCTTCATAATATCGCACAAATTGCTTCTCATTATGAACCTTCTTAGACATACCATTTTTAAAGACATTATTCATAAACTAGGGAAATAAAAATAGAAGAAAGTGTGAGCTCATATTCTCAGTAAGGGTAAACATAGGAATCAATGATCAAAGTGACAATAATATAAGCATAAGGGTATGATAACATGATCATAACCTATAAAGTTCATACACAATTAGTTAAAGATCCTTAATCATGAGTCATGGCATATAGAATTGTCATAATAAACAAATAAGTCATAAGAGTGTGGAATAATAAATAATAAATCATGGTCCATTAGAACATATCATTAGTGTAGGAAATAAATGTGTGTCATAAAAAAATAATATAAAATAATTTATTTAGTCAAATATCACTACTAAAACTATCAGAGTGGACATAGTCCTATAACAGATATGGTTCACTACCAATTCCCATCATTTACTTGGTCAAGGATCACTTCCAAGACTATAATAGTGGATAGAGTACCATAGTGGATTGGGTTAACTCCCCATTCCAATCATTTCCTTAGTCAAGTATCACTTTTAGGACTATCTTAGTAGCCAATGTCCCTTACTAAGCTAATATCACTTCTCAATAAATTAATATTATATCATGAGATATCAATCCTTTCCCAATGAATTATAGTTATATATAATTATAGTACCAACCATAACATAATGAAAAACATACATAAGTATTCTAAAGGATCATAAAAACATTCATCATAGCATAAATATTGAAAAAGAGACATGTTTCATAAATATTTTATCAATAATAAATTAACCCATTAAAAATGTATGGGTTCTGTAGAATCATCCTTGAAACTTCATCATCATAATTCATCAAAATAAAAAAATTGGTTAATAACCTAATATAATATTATTATTTAAGAATAAAAATCCTCAAATTATGTTTAAATGGATGAGGAATATATTTTATAAAAGCATTTAAAACAAAATTTACAAGTTAAGATAAAATATCCCTTTTATTTTAGTAAATTTTAAAAACAAAAAATACCAAAAAAATCATAATATTAATTTATTTATTAAATTTATTAATAATTTAGATAAATAATAATGAATAGGTAATTACATGATGTTGAAATTTTTTTCTCATTTTGAATAAATAAAAACCGAACATTCTTTTCACACTTCTATAAAAAGTAAAAATTGAGCCATACTGAAAACATTTGAAAATATTAATTTTAATAAATTTTATATTTAGTAAAATTTTGTAAAAATTAACTTTATTAAACATTTAAGTATATATAAAAGCTTCTGTAAATCATTTTGAAGAACATGGAATTTGAGGAGAAAGATTGTTGTAAAAAAACAAATTCAAGATTTCTTAAAAAGATTTTCTCAATAATTTGGAGCACCAAAGAGATAAGAATGGTAAAAATAATTGAAAAACCTATAAATAACCATATTAGAATAATATACATGGGTTTTAAAACATAAGGATCATATAATTTTACTCAGTATAAATTTAGCATAGATAATCCTGAAAATAAATGAGATTGTAAGGTGAACCCTTACAACTTTAGTAATCACTGAATCAAAACCTCATGAAATACATAACCTTATATGGATGTGAAAATAAAAATATTATTCATTATAATAATTATAAATTAAATTCATGGGTAGTATATAAACTAAAAAAAGTAAACAATAGGGAATATGGCATATGTATCACAGATGTAAAACTGAGACGAGAAACCCATAAAACATTTGAAACATTTGATTAAAAACATATATGAAATAGAAAAGCGAAATTAAACTTTAAATAACATTAATAAATAAATAATAATGATTTAATACTTAAAATATTCAAAATATACAGAATATTAAAAAATAGGATCATAAAACAAAACATATCTTAAAGAAGGGGATTTGAGATGAAACCCCTACCTCAATCTAATTTTCTTCTCACATTATCTTAAACCCGTGTATAATAAATATAAATTTATTTTGAATACATAATATAACCATATTAATAACTATAATTCGAAATAAAATTCCCTTATAACATGTTATAACTTGTTTATTAATAGTTCTTCATTAAAATCATTATTTCGGGTGTTAACTACTCCGTTTTTCATATATGTTTTGGTTTGGTGGTTTTAGCCCTTACACAATGATCATATTTTTATAATCTCTAGTTTATTATCGATAATATAAAAATAATATATATTCATTATATAAACTATTATAAAAATTTATGTAATGTGGAGATGAAAAATGAATTACATAACTTTGTAGAGATGGTACTCTGTACTCACAAACAAGTGGTTTTTTCATTTTCCAATGAATGGGAAAAAAGAATGGTAAATAATAATCTATATTTATAAAATCATATTAAAATAATAAAGATAATATATATTAATTAAATATATACTTATGACCACAAATATTAAGTGGCAATGAAAAATGAATCACATCACTTCATACATGTGGTAGTCCACACGTAAAAACGAGCAACGTTTTTGTTTTCAATAGATGAGAGGGTAATAAGATATGTAATATATTTAATTTATAGAAAAATAATTATGTCATAAATAATATATATATAATCCTTATATCCAAAATAATAACCAATTATGAATGATGGTGTTGGAAAATAAAATGCATTACTTTGTGGAGATGATAGTCCTTATATACGCATGTGTGATGCTTTCAATTCCAATCAGATGGAAAAGAGGAATCTAATAGTTGTTACATGGAAATAATAACATTTTAGTATATTTATGATACTAAAGTAATTAGTTTTGAATGGATATAACATTTTTGAGGGATGTGGATGAATAAATAAACTTAAAAGAAATCAGTTATGAATTATACATCCTCTTTTGATGTCATCCTTTCGATTCAACTTAATAACATTGAAGGGGAGGTTTATTGTTTATATTAGAGATTGGGAAAGTGGTAATGGGAATTTTTAGATTTATATAATATGATTTATGATAGAAAAATAATCATATGTTCCTATGGTTAACATTGACTGAGTCACTTTTTATAATCAATAATCTATGAGTTTTTTTTAATATTTCAATTTTTTAGGGGCATGAAAGTAATTTTAAAAAATCAAAGCCGAAAAAACATGAATAATTATAGATAGTTTCCAAAATATCCTATAAAATTGATTAAATATAGTATTTTTATTATTTTATAATGATTCAAAAATTAATTGTAAACATTAAATACCATTTAATGTCTTTTTCAAGACTATTAAAAAATTTAACTTTAAACATACCAAGAAAACAAAAAAATAAAAATATAAACACTTTAAACATCAGTAATACCATATAATTATCCATTAAATCCATGTTACACCATAATTAATCAAAAAAATATTATTTTTTTTTGTTTTTAAAATAATTTACTTGATTTTTCCAATATTTGCGCAAACACCACATTGACATTGCATAAGCATTCATGCTTATGATACCATCACTAAAAAATAAAAATAAATTAATATCACTGAAATAATTTATTAATATTTAGAATAAAAATTTATAACCATTAATAACATCTTTTTATCCATATGGATGATTATTATAGTTATTATAATAAATAGAGTGACATTTTGTAATTATTCTTTACTTAAAATAATATAATGGTCATAATAATAATAAAGTAGAAAAAATTTATATATTTTAGAATATAGGTTGATTAAAGTCCAAAAAAATTATAAAATGAAGTAATGGAATGATTTTGATTGATTTTGATACATTATCCCATTGTTTTTAATTCTGTTTAACCCATTTTACCCTTTACCTTAGTTGTAAACTTTTACGATGGTTACTATTTAATATGAATAAAAATGGGATTGACCATATTACTTAATTTTAAAACTATGACATAAAATATGGAATCCATTTTATATGATTCAATTTATATAATTTTTAGAAATTAATTTTAATAAAAGTTCACAAATCGCAAATATTTGTTTAAGAAAAATACCAATTTAAAATTTAAAAATGATTTTATAAAAAAATAGTGTAAATATTGATTTACATAGAATTATGTGATTTATGTTTAATAAATGGGATATTAATATACTTTAAAAATAAATCTAAAATATAATGGGACTTTGAAATTACTTTATTTAATGAAAAGAAATTACAGTTTTGCAAAAGGTGACATTTTTCAGTATTTACTCTGAAATTATTTTTTCAGAGAAATCATAAAAATTCACCCTAAAATAATTTTGATTTTATTAAATAAAAAGTTAAATATTTTTTTAAATTAAATTTAAAAAATATATATATTTATCTTTTAAATGAAAATACAACATATACAACAAAACCCCTTTTATTGAAAAATGACCCTTTGATATTTATTTATTGAAAAAATTATAATATTTAAATATTAACACTCAAACTTGAATAATTATTTACTAGTAAATAAAAAATAAATTTTTATTGGGAACAAGTTTCTATATATATTTCATAATTTAGTTACTCATATTAATACGTGCTAATCCAATAACTAGGTTCTAATAGTCATGTTTATATACTAAAATTTCAATAATATATCATGATTCAATTAATATAAGTGTTACATGTATCACATGGTATCTAATACATCATAATTATTGAAGATAAAACATTCTAAAATCTCAAGGTGTTAAATTCTAACCCCTTAATTAATTCGCATCCTTCCAATATTTATCTCATGTTTGATGGAATTGGGATCAAATCATTTTCAGAGTCAATTCCAAGGAGTGGAAGATAAATATAAATAATTTGAAATAAACACAATTTTATTCACATCAATTACATTTTATTTTGAAAATCACTTTAATTCATTTGTTAAGGCTAGGAAACTTATAATTTTCTAAACATTAATTAATCCCTACATGTGTTATAAAACTCATACCAATAAATAAATTTCTAAAAGCCTACCTTGATATCTATGTTATATTTTCAACAAACAACTACATATATTTTTCTTCCTATTGGGTTTGGTGAATTCTTATATCATCGATATGGAGACTATGAGATAATACAAGTACAATATTTCTTCCCATAATTTCATATTTCAGTTGCGTTTCGATAAGTTTTGCACCTCTTATTCATGTTATGTAATCATTAAACATGACGATTTTTCATGGCGCAATCAATAAATTTTACTTTTAACGGTTCATAAGATCTATCAAGGATGAAAATGTTTTAATCCCATCACTAAACATTTACCACAACTCAAATATTTATCAAAATTTAAGATAATATAAGCAAACCTTCATGTAGATAAATAATACATTAATCTTTAAAGCATCAATAAAAACACCCAAAGTTCAAAATAAATCATTCCACAATCAAACTTAAACTCTTTGAAAGTATTTATGATCAAATTTAGAAATGAAAAATCAAAAATATTTGATCACATATTCTTCCAAAATAAACATAAGAATTATCTCATAACAACATTAATCACTCATAAATTCATATACTAAAAGATATATATTCCCTAATCATATATTATAAAAAATATCATCTTGTCACAAAATCACTTTTATATGTTATTGATACCATTTAAAATAAGTTTTTGATGGTTGAATCAATAATATAAAATAATGTTTTATAAAATAACACATTATCCAATAACATTCCATTCACCTTAATCCTATATTGTCCCTATAATAAAATTACATTCTCACTCAAATCACATGTTAAACCTCAGTGTAAAATATATCTAAATAATTTATTAAAACTCAATAAATGTATCCTAAAGTAATCCCATTACATAAATTTTTTGAAGGGTTTCAATGCATTTAATCATATGATCATCCATAAACGGATCAACTCTTATAGTGCATCATAGATCTAAAAAAACTATTTGTAGGAACTTCAATCATTCAGAATTCATTATAAACTTTTAACCATGATTTTATAAATTATTCTTTAATACTCCCTTACTATAGTATAATATATAAAGCATTTACTAAGATTCATAAATATCTATTTAATTATGATTAATATTTTTAACATAATAAATAATTTACACCTTTTATAAGTTCCTTGAAATTTCATCATTTTAAGACATAAAATTTCTATTTATACGACCTTTGCAATCCCCTTATCGAGCATTCCACTTATAAAAAACATTATTATCCTCCATTTAATTGAATAAACATTTTATTATTCCTTATAAATTTATTTATATATTACCTTTTTTTCCACACATAAAAAATCTTACTTCTCCTTTGAGAAATCCCCCTAGGTGATTCTTTCCACATTTCTAACATAATGAAAATAGAACATTGTATCTTCTTGGTTAGTCTTCATAAATTTAAATCCCATGAATCTCCTTTTTTTATTATTAGATATGTTTTTAAACTCACCTAGGTTTTTGTTGTTAATTATAAATTGAGATACCTGGTTAGACATAACCACAATATTTTTCTGTCCAGTATATATCTTAATTGGTTGCTCATTTGGGAAACCATCACATTGTCCTATAAACCCATTTTTAACTTGGTTCCTTGTAGTTTTATCTATTTACAAAAACCAAAAATCATAGTGTGAGTATCAAGGATCAATGTGATCATTCATTTGATAATGAAAATCATTCATAAGGTGTCCAAAATTATAACACCTTCTTATCAATCCCAATTTTATATCTTTAAATCTAGAATATATTGAAATACATTATAAAGATTCAAAAATAAAATTTTAATTAACCAAATAATATCCCTTGATAGTGTCAAACTAGGTGTGTAATTAGGCCTTTTTTTGTGGAGTAGGTGAAAATTGAGTTGATACATGACCATCCTTTATAGGGTTATTAACCCTAGGTGCATTCATTCTAGAGCCTGAATCCTCTTGTTTGCATCCAAAAAATGATTTATTTCTAGTAAACCACATAATACCTTCCTCAACAAAAACTTTAGGATGTTATCCTATAAATAGACTTATATCTAAGGGTTTTCACCAATTTTTCTAATCCCTATATCTAGAAATAACTAAAATCTACCGTGATACCAACTGAGGTGACCATAAATTGTTACAAAAAATTAAAAATGAATATTTAATACATTTCATAATAATAAATTCCTCATAACTCTAATGTTTTAGTGTTTTTGGATACTAGATAAATAATTAACCTATTTAAGGATAGATATTAAATATCTCCCAAAAAAATCGTCTCATAGAGTACCCTTCCTAGACACACCGTATTTAAAATTATTTCACAAATCATAAGAAGATAGAAACATAATAAAGGGTGAAATCAGTTTCTTAGTAAGGGTAAACATATGAGATATCAATCATTGATCCTAAGTGAGAATAATATACTCATAAGGGTATAATAACATCCATCCCATGGCCCGAAGGCCTTCATTTTTTATTGATTTTTGATAATCAACCTTTCAAGGGGTGAGGTGGAAGCCATACAATGCCTGCAGGAGTAAGTATTACATGGACCTATAGGCCTTAGAGGAATTCATTGCCCATAGGCTTCAGACATTACATACAACCCAGACTAACTACTTGGAACTCCTCCTCCCAACATATTCATCATGAAATCAGCTCTCCACCTTCGCACGGTTATTCAGATAGGCTATCCCATGCATGCACAGGCTTGTCCCGATGGAAGGTACCATACCCTCTCATTCTTGCAATCCATGTAGCTTTTGTTATGGTGAAAACCCCTTGCTCTTCCTCCTATAGAGCTTGTTCCTTGTAGGTTGTCTGGTTTGCATCTGCACTAAAGGTGGCCCGAATGCTTTGTGGTGGCCTGAAGGCCTTACTGGACTGTAGGCTTTGGTGGCTCAAATGCCTTAAAGTACTAAGGGACCAAATCGGTGTCCCGAAAGCCAAAACAGGGGAAAATTCCAGGCTGTTATAGTGCCAAACAGTGCCTGTTACAGTTCTCGCTACAATACATGCTACAGTACTGCACAGTTCCCACTGCAGTACCTACTACAGTACTGCTACAATACTTGCTATAGTACCTACTACAATACTACTATAGTAACCAGGAAATTGTGCCTCCGCTTGGATTTGATCTCGGATTTCCTCGATACATTTAAGAGTCCTCACCAACCGGGCTGAGGTTCATGTGCCATAATGGTATAATAACATGATCCTAACTTATGTAAGTAATTCCTAATCAGAAAAACACAATTAGTCAGGATTATTTTCATAAGGATTTATTATAAAAAATACATAAGTTCTAAGAGTGAAAAATTATTAATAATCAATCACAATCAATGATAAAATATCATACACATAGTTTATAAAATTACTGGCATACAAAAAAGTATGTAAAATCATTTCTTTAGTCAAAGATCACTACAATGACTATCATAGTAGACCATGCCCCACAATGGATTGAGTTCACTCCCCATTACTATTAATTACCTAGTTAAGGATCTATATAAAGAATATCATAGTGGACAATGTCCCAGAGTGGATTAAGTTCACTCCATATTCTTTTCATTTATTTATTCATGGCTCAGTTCCCAAACTATCATAGTAGATAGAGTCTCTCACAAAACTAGGTTCACTCTCCATTCCATTTCATATTATGTCATGAGATATCCATATTTTTCTAATGTATTGGATGGATTGTAATTAGGTAACCCCATCTACATAATGAAAACCAAACACAAATGTTCCAAAAGTTCATAATCTCCCAACCTATGAAAAAATTAGTTTTATAAATATTTCATTATAACTTAATTAATTTTAGGGAAATTAATTTGTTTTATATAATAATCATTAAAACATCATGACTATAATTCATACATAGAAATAATTTGTATGGTATCATATGATCATATACCCAGTGATGTGTAAAAATCCTTAAATGATGTTGACTTATAAAAAAAATATCTTTTATAAAATTATTTCAAATAGACTTTAAAAATCCAGAGAAAACATTATTTTTATTTTGTAAACTTTTAATAACTAAAATTCCTAGAAAAATTTTAAGAATATTAAAATTAAAAAAACTTTAAAACTTATAAGGGAAGATTCATAAAGAATTAAGGAGATGCTGGTGGGAAAACCCATTCATATCATATGCGTTAAAAGAGGACATTCTTTTCACACTTTTGCAAAAAGTCAAAAGTTATTCGTATGAAATTTTTTTTAATATATTTATTTTAATTATTTGTAAAAAATTAAAATTTGGTAAAAATAACATTTCTCAAACATTTATGTTTCTATAAAAACATTTATTAGTCATTTTTATGAACATTGGCATGGAAAAGTAATATTTACAACCCGTAAATAATAAATTTGGTAGGATTTTGCTAAACTAATTTTCTATATCATTATGAGTAAAAAAAGAGAGGATAATGGTACGAATAATTGAAAAATAAATAAATAAACATACTATAATAAAATTTTGGGGCTTAAAATGTTAGGATTAGTAAATTTTCCCCAAAATAAATTTAACATAAAAAATCCTAAAAAGAAATGGGATTGTAACATTAACAGTTACAACTTTAGAAATATACGATTCGAATCCTCATGAATGAGATAGTCTTAGATATATTTGTGGATACAAATAATATTTATTAAAATAACAATAAAATACATTAATCGGAATAATATACACTATAAAAAATAAAAAATTGGTGAAATTTACATATGTCTCAAAAAAAGCTAAATGTGATGAGAAACCCTTCTATCTTCTGTAACATTTGATTAAAAACCTATTAAAAATGAAAAAAAATTATATTATTATTAAATTATATAAATAAAAATATAATAATTATATAATACATCAAATATAAATAATATACACTAAAAAATAGGTGCAAAATACCAAACATGTATCAAAGAAGTGAATTTGAGCAGAAACCCTTACTTAAGGTCCGTAATTTCATTATATGTGCTATTACCCTCATATATATTAAATTAAATTTATTATAACTATATAACCATACCATATTCAAACATATAATACCAAATATGATTCACTTATAACATCTTATCATCAGTTTAATAATAGTTATTCAATTAAAATATTTTTCAGGGTGCTAATTGTTATGTTTTTTAGCATCTTTTGGTTTAGTGGTTCCATTTAATGCACCATGATCATATTTACATCATAAAAAATATCTAAAAAAATATATAAATATAATATTAATTAATTATATACATCTATATTATAATCCATGTAAGGCAGTGATGAAAAAAGAATTAGATTACTTTCCAAAGATGATAGTCCTTACACACTAATGAGTGATATTTTAGTCTTCCAATGAATAAAAATAAATAAATAATAATAAAATGTCTTTATATAATCATAATAATATCATATATATCATATATATTGATTAAATATATACTTAATACCATCCATGTTAATCCTAATTGAAAAAACGAATCACATCACTTTGTGGAGGTGGTTGTCTACGCATACACACGTTAGAAATTATCGTTTTCCAATGGATAAGAGGGTAAAAAGGTTGATAATATATTTTATTTAAATAAAAATATTTATGACATAAATATAATATATATTTTTCTTAAAAATTCATAATAATAAAAAATCATTAAATTTAATGATTGTAATTGAAATACATCACTTTTTGGAGATAGTGGTTCAAATGTACACACAGTTGATGCTATCATTTCCTATTGAATATAAATGAGGTAAATAATAGTTTTTTCCATATACAAAATTAAATTTCAGTATATTTATGATACTAAAATAATATTTTATAATTTATACACTGTATTTTATGGAGGTGGATAAAAAATTACCTTGAAAGAAATCAGTTAAGACTTACACCTCCTCTTTTAATGTCCTCCTTTCGATTTAACTTATGGACTTTGAAGGATGTGTTTATAGTTAATCCACGGGTCATAGGGAAATGTTAAGGGAAATTTATAGAGAAATTTTTATAGTGTTTTGTGATAAAAATGAAATCATATGTGCCATTTTATGTCATGAATTGAGTTCCTTTTTATAGGAAAAAATCAATGGAATTTTCCTATTTTTTCCATCTTTAAGGTTCATAAAGGGGATTTTAAAAATTATAAGTTGAAAATAATTGAACATTTCAATACAATATTGATAATTTCCCCTAATTAAGCACTAGTATATAATTTTGATGACTTTATAATGATTTAAAAATAATTTTTAAACATTTTATTCCACTTAAGGTCATTTTTAGGATAATTCACAAAATTTGAGCTTTAACATATCAAGAAAAGAATGGAATTCCAATATAAAAACTTTCAAAATAATTAATACTTTATAATTATAAATAAAATTATTATAATGATATAATTAATCCAAAAAAATTTACTTTTAATGTTTTTAAATTAATTAATTTATTCTTTTTCTAATTGCACAGACGTTGTTTCAACGTTGTGTAAGAATTTAAGGTAATTATATCATAAAAAATTTAAAATATATTAATATCAAAAAAATAATAATTTATTTGTATTAAAATTTAAAAATTTCAACCATTTATAACATATTTTCATCCCTATGAAAACATATCAGTGGTATAAAAATAAATTGAGTGATATTTTGTAATTATTCTTTACATAAAATAATATAATGGTCATCCTCAATGGAAAGTAGAAAAAATTGAAATATTTTAGAACATAGGTAAATTGTGTTGAAATAAACACATATAATGAAATATAGGTATGTTTTGGAGCAATATTTAGTGCTTTTCCTATGATTTTCAATCCCTCATAACCCATTTTACCAGTTATAGTAGTGATGCAATTTTATTATAGTTACTATTTATTATGAATAAAAATGAAACGAAATATATAGTCTAATTTTAATTTGATGATATAAAATATAGTATATTTTTTTTGAAGATTCAAGTTCAAATATTTGAAAAAAATAATTTTAGTAAATGTTCCCAAAACCCAGTGAAAAAAGTATTTAGAAGAATACCCATTTTAAGAATAAACATAATTTTATAAAAAATTCTATAATATTGATTACTATATAATTATTTAAAATACGTTTGATAAAATAGATAATATATTTCTTTAAAACAAATCCAAAATAAAATAGTACTTTTAAATTATTATATTTAGTGAAAAAATGATAGTTTTGCAAAAATCATCAATTTTTATTAATCACTCAGAATTCAATTTTTTCAGAAAAATACCAAAAATTCACCCTAGGTTAATTTTGATATGATAAATGAGAAATTAAAATAAATTCATATCAAATTAATTTTTATAGATTTAAAAATTTATCTTTTTAAAAAAATACAACAAATATAAGAAAACCACTTTTATAAAAAATGATCCTTTTAATCTTTTAAAATTATTAACTTTATATGATTTCATTATTTTCATTTAAAATTAAGTACTTATTTAATAATAAATAGTAAATAAATTTTATTAGGAAAAATTTTCTCTATATATTTCACAATTTGGTTACTTCTATTCATAACCAATAATTGAATAGTTGGGTTATAATGATCACATTTAAATAAAAATATTTCTATAGTATATCATGGTTCATTTTATCTTAGTGTTTTATTCCTTAGAAGATATAAAATACATAAAAATTATTAAATTAAAAATATTTTGAAATCATAGGGTGTTACATAAATGATTTACACTTTATCCGAGCATCACATTGATTCTCCTCACACCTGTCATGCTCGAGAAGCAGACCCTAGACTAACTTAATTGGCCTCAAGATGCATCCTCCATGCATTGATTGATGCTATTTATTTTATTTAAGAGAACTTATAATATAATTACTCAATCCATTACTAAAAATATGATTAATCTTGATTGAAAATCTATATGACTAGTTCCTTCAAGCCATGCCATCTTCACAACCATCATCAAATTATAGGCCGAGGTCTCTCCATAGGATTCCCGCACCTCAGTTTCTCTATTCCAGTTGATTCAAGCCCTAAGTAAATATTTGATACTTTATTAATTCTAATCTAAAACCTTTGAGATCTTGTAAAATACAATGATAGGTCTATTGAATTACATGAGCCCAAGCATTCATATTTCCAATAGTTTGTAGTATTTCTCCACTATTAACAAAGGCTGGTCAAACCTAAAAATATTGAATGCAATTATTATTGATAAACATTATTCTTACTTATATATAATAAGATAGGCTAGAACACATGATAAATTTTCCCTAAACCCTTCTCATGAGAGGTTTGTAGTAATTATTCCCTTGGAAAAAAACCTAATCTACACTATACCGTGATGCAACGAAGCACATCACCTCTAATTACTCACAAATTATTAAAAATCTCAATCATGGGATGAGTACCATGATCTGTTATGATTAATTTTCCAATTTCATTAGAGATTTTTTTTTGGATATTGTATATTAAGATATGGGGTTATATGAAGAAAAAAATTATACCTATATGGGAATAATCTTAGAATTTTATTTTACTTTGTAGTCTCTATATATTTATTTATATTCTATAAAGTTAAATTATACTCATCATTATGACGTGATTATAATCTCAACCTTCACTACAGTAAAGTACTAACCCATTTTGGGTGGTATAAATAGGATTTCTAGTGGTGTTTTTAATTTTTTTGTTCTTTATTTAAAATATGTTTTTCTAATTATAGCTAGGTAGTGAGGGTATAAGGTAGGATGGTGACTCTATTTTCCTATTCAAATTTCATCAATCTTTCACTATTTTGAACTTCACTATTTCCCAACTATTTATTAACTCACTTTACCCATGGAGGTGAGTGAATTGGGATGTTTAATGGAATGTGATAACTGTTAGGTGGGTAGAGTAGGTTTACTCTCTTGGTTAAGAAAAGTTATTTCCCATTTACCAAGGAGTAACAGTTAGTCAAGTGTGTTTTTGAGATATATTGAGTTTAATTATTATTTCATACTTAATAAATGGTGAAGGGTAAGTGTATAACTGATTTTGATTCCACTTATTGAGTTTGGGAATTGAGAATAATTTATAATAACTACAGAATGAAGTGAAATTATCTATGGACCATTCACATTTTTTCCTCTTCATTATGTATTTTTTTGTTTAAATTATCAAAATATATATATATATATATAAAATAACCCCATCATTTTTCATGCCTCTATTGTAAATATTAAATACTAAAAAATATAAATAAGTTATTAATAAGAGTGAAGAAAATTCCTAAAAACTCCTTGAGAATGATGCTAGTCAGCCTTATGTTGTATTATTAGTCATTTTTTTACCAAAAACTATAATAAACTGGTGATCAAATTGGCACCATTAATAGGGATCAATCCCTGGTTACCTATGTGACAGGAAAGGGTACTCATTTGTATACTAAAAAATTTTGGATCCTAATTTTAATGTAGTAATAGTGGGGCTCAGGTTATTACTATAGAGGGAAGTGTAATGATTGTTTTTTTTTCATTTGTTGAGTGAGTTCAGTGTGCATTAAAGATAGCGACTAGATTTGATTGATGTTTAAATTTTGTTGGTTTTAAATTAAATATTAAATATTGTGTTCTATCCTTGAATATACATCTTATTACATTTTAAATAGTTATTCTATTTTATCCCTACTATTATTTCTACAATAAATTTAGACCTCACTAATCACCCTCCCCGAGTAGTGTTTCCTTAATAGGAAAAAAATGAAATACTCATTTCATTCCCTAATAATACCTATCATAGTGAAAATTTATCTCTAATCACCTCTAAAGTATCCCATTTCTCATAGCCATATATATAAATGAATCTCCAGGTGGAATGTGTGTGAAAACTAGAATGGGAAAATAAGAATTTAAATGCACAAAAAGGAAATCTCATAATGTATATAACAAAAAATTTCTTAAATTGAGGTTGAATTAATATAATTAATCATGAAAATTCGAATTCATTAACAAGGTAATAGGGGTAATGTTAGGTCGAACACTAATGGACTAGTGTTCCGTCATCATAAACATTGTATAAATTGAAATGAAATCAAGAAAATCAGCAACATCTCAACTCAATTGACAAGTTGTGTTAGAAACCCCTTCAAATAGAAGAAAATACATTTATATAAAAGTTTTTCTAGGTTCTTTGATCAGTTTATTATATTAAAAAAGTCATTATATTTAGTTCCCATCTCTTTCCCTTTAAATTTCTACCACATGTCTAGATCGAGGATCACAATTATTGAAGTTGAGCATCTCAAATCTTCCATCTATCCTATGAACTCTATCTTCTTTTATATCTTTGATGTTTGACAAATGTTTTTTTTGAGATTGTCTCTACATGATAAAACTAGTGTGATTTTAATTTTATTTGATTTTATGTCGAGCTTTTTCAATTTGGTAAATTTTCATTTTAATCCCTGTAGTTTCTAAAAAATTGGATAAGTATAGGATCATTTATTTAAATGAATATAATGTTCAACCATATGGAGGTTTATTTAGTTGGATGAAAAAATAACTTGATATCCATAGTTGATTCAACATCATAATCTACTAAGAGAAGGCATCAATATATGGTCCCTTTAGTACTTTGCAAAAATATTTAGCATGGTTGGTCATGAAATCACTTAAGAGATGAAATAGATCATCTGATTATTAAACAATGGTGTTTTATGTTTATGTAGAAAGTACCATAGATCAAATGATGTTTACATGTGGGTGTCAAATGTTATTGTATACAATCCCCTGGCTCAAATAATGTCTATTCAGATGTGATGAAACTCGAATGACCCTTACACAGCTTGTTTGAGTCTTATGTATGACAAAATCATTATTAAACAACCTAGGGGAAATATCCTTACACATTTATCATGGAAGATCAATAATTTTAGTGGATTTTGAATCATAGTATACTGTCTTCCACATTCAGTCTTCCAAGTAAAGTTATAAAAGATTCCTAAGTCATTCTTGCAAATATGAAAATCAAAATTTTAGCACAGGATTTATTCTAGTTAAGATTAAAAAGAAACAAAACACTGAATAATAGAATTTATGGTGTATTAATAATTAAATCCAAATTATCCCAATCAGTTCTTGACTACACAATTAATTGAAAAATAAATGAAAACATTTAAAAAAAATGATTTAATCCATTTATCATCAAAGTTTCAGGTTTTTCCATGTATGAAAAATAATGATTTGGTAGAGTTTATTCTTTAATATGGGGTTAATTTCTATTAAAAATTAGTTCTAAATTTTAAAAAATTGGATCTCATCACTCCTTCAGACATACACTATTTCACTCCCAAAAACTAAAGTTAATTCAATCTAAAAAATATATTTTCCTTTCTAGAATTGCATACTTAGACCAGTGAAAAATAAAATCATATATTCATTGATCATTTGAAATATCATGCAAATTTTATGAATCTAAGCCACTGTTCCCAATTTTTTTAATCAAGAGTTTCATTTTTTTGTTTTTATTAAGAATATATATTAATGGAATCATGATTTTAATAAGTTTAAATTTCCAAAATCTGGATCTCCTAATAATCCTTTCCCAAAGTTCCATTTCATGCATCATTGATACTTCCAAAATGAAATTAAAATATATAATCAACCCCTTATCCATCTATATTTTGAATTCACCAAATATTTTCATCCACTATTTTAATTATCACATATTCAATTTTCCCTCACCATATTTATGTAGAGAATATATTGGACAAGTACATCTAAAATCAGAATTAAAAAACCCAAGATAGTAGGTATCCCATTGAACTCATGGAATTTAACAAATGCATGGAATACTAGATTCTAGGCCACTCTAACTTTTATTTGATGGAAAAGATTGACACATACAAATTTTTTTTCTTGTGTTGACTTAGTAGGATTTCTATATTAGGTTACACCTATTTATTTTACTCTTGTTCATATGATATATCCAAATGTATTCTATTGGGGCTTTATAAAGTGATAATAAATCACTAAGGTGGGGTTATATAGGTCTATTTTCATTATTCTAGTTCCATCATTCTATTATTTTGGTTTTAATATTTTATTTTCTATTTACAACTCATGTTCCCAGTTCTAAAGATAAAATCAGATTAAATATTTGGTAATATTCACTCAGAACTCTTTTAATTCGATAATTTATTAGTCAATGAAATTTATAAAGTTATTTATGGTACTTTACCATGAAATTAAATATTTATATCATGTTTTCTAATCTAAAAACACACTAAAAATAAAAATCAGTAAGGAAAAAAATATGTAAATTTTATTTACAGACTCTGAAAATAATCATATTTTGATTCATTTTGTTTTTGGTTAATGTAATTAGAAAAAAATAAAATTAGACAAAGTATTTACGTCCTATGTTACTTTTCTTATCCCCGATGCTTATCTTAGACCCTACTTTTAATTAATTTCTACATGTAGATATCAAAAAATGGAATTAAAGAGTTAGTATCTCGACTAATATGATGGAAACAAAAAAATCTGGAAGTCCTTTATTCAATAATGTTAGAGAGGAGTTTGGAATCCTCTAATGTTTCTTTCTAAAAATATTCAAGATATTTTTTTTAGCTACTATCAATTCACCTTAAATACATATTCTGATCCATTCCATTTGATTTCAGCTTCACAAAATATAAAGTTATTAGTTAATATATATGGTCTAGTCAACTTGGATCAAAGAATACTATCCATGAGATTTATCCAGGAAGATAAAATAAGCACTTTATATTTCACATTAAATTATATTCTTTTAATAATTAAATCATAGAAATATATGGATTTCTATTTTTACATCAGGGACTTCTCATAATCTACCCTCTTTATTTCCTCTAGTTCCATCATTTGGAGCATTATTTTATCTCCAGTCTTGAAAAAAATACAATTTCACTCTTCTAATAGCCCATCGGACATTGGGATATAGTTCAACAAGCAGGTGAAAGGTGTTTCTATAAATAATCCTATATGGGGACATGCATACAATGGTTTTTAAAATAGTCTTTTATACCCATAATGTATCTCCTGGTTTTTTACACCAGTCCTTTTTGTTGGGATGCACTACCTTCTCTATAATCATATTGATTTCTTTACTAGATACCCCAATGATCCCATTTTTAATTAGGTGGTAGGAAGATTAGGTCATGTAGTGTGATCCATACTTCTTTGTAAGGGAATTAAAGTTCTTGTTGTAGAAGTGTGTGCCTTGCTCATTGATTATTAAACAAGCCATTCCAAACATTCAAAAAATGTTAGATTTTAGAAACTAAATGGAAACATTATAATCATAATGTGAATTGATTTTTTCTTTAATCAATTTGAAAATATAATCCACTAAAAACAAGATGTAGGAGAGAAAAAATTTGATAGTAAATGGACCCCTAGAGTCTAGTCCCTATGCATCAAATATTTGCAAAAAAATTAATTTTTTTGGGGATTTCTTATCTTCTAGAAATTGCCCCAGTTTGCTAACAAATTGGACATGCTTTACATAATTTATACGAGTCATTAAAAATTGAGGGCCAAAATAAATAAGATTATAATGCCTTTATAACTTTTCTTTGAAGTCCAAAATTGCTTCCACACACATGTGAATGGTAATATGTAAGCATATACTTAACCCATTCCTCAAGGATTTTTCTCATAATTACTTTGTCATTTTATAGTATCCAAAAATAAGGATCCTCCTAGACAAGAAAATTAAAATAGTATTATAATTTATGTTCTTTATTCTTAGTAATGAAGGGGGTACCATTGTTGTGACCAAAAAAATCCACTAGATCAGCATAGCATTTCACTTGAGTGGCTTCAAGGAAGTACTCACTAGGGAAGGTGTCATCTTGGTTGGGTTTTTTGGGAAATTTACCTTGGAAGTGTGAGGTAACCTACTCATGTTTTCAACAACATGTTTTTTACATCTCTTCATGCCCTTTATATATATTTCAATTTATTGTAGTATTAACATCCATATTACTAACTGTGGCTTAGATTCAACTTTCTTGATCAAATAACTAAGTGCAACATAGTGAGAGAAAACAATCACCTAATATCCAAATGAGTAATATTGATTATGTTCTAAAGAAACACCAATTCAAAAATAATTCATCTTCTGTTATTTTTTAATTGATTTAGGTTATCTATAGGGTTTGAGAAGTGTTGGATATCACTTATATATTCCCATGAATATTTTGGGACAACATAACTCCCAAATCATTATTTTAAGCATAAAATAATATCTAAAAGGGGTTTTTGGTTTTGTGGACAGATCACATTGGATGTGGTAAGGATTCCCTTGAGATTATCAAAATACAGCCTTCATGAATCATCAAACATAATGTTAGATTCATTTTTTTAAATCTTATTAAGGGTAGTGTAATTTTACTAAAATCATAAATAAATCCTAAATAAATTATAGCATGAAAAAATAGATCAAAAGTTTCTCACATAGGTGGGGAAATATAGTGTAAAAATGATGTGAACCTTAGCCTTATCTACATAAATACAATATTTTGAAATTATGTGTCCTAAACATTTTCCACTCACTTCTATTAAATATCATATTTCAGATTTTACAAAAAATTTATTTCCAATGAACGTTTTTAAACAAATTATAGGCTTTCAAGATTGGTTTTAAGGCATGAACCATAGATTGTAAAAATATTAAGGAATACATCCAAGAATATCTTAATCAGGCCTAAAAATATACTTAACATGTAATGATGAAAGGTAAATGGGAAAATACGTATCCCAAAGGGCATCCTTTGATAAAAAATATTTAGAAGGGATAGGTGATTGTGGTCTTTTCATGGTCCTTTAGAAGTGTGATGACATGAAAATATCTTGAAAATCCATAAAGGAAATAGTAGTAATGCTTCCTAGCAAGATTCTAAATAATTTGGTCGATAAAATTATTGGTAAATGGTATTTTTTATGTCACAAGATTCAATTTTCTATTTTGAATACAAAAGCTCTGTTTTTTCAGGATCCTAATGGAAACTAAGTCATTACTTTCATTTTACATAATTTTGAATCCAATTTGATTTGGTAAAATTAGAATGAGACTAACCCATTAGGATTTTTAGATGGGGTGAATTATTCCATCTCCTAATATTCTATCAACATAACTTTTCACATATTTCAATATAGGTAAGTTAAACCAACTTTGTGGCTTTCTTATAGATCTAGAATCATGCTTTAATAAAATTTGGGCATACAAGTGGTGGGGGTAATCCTTATTACGTCAACTAAGGACCATCCTACATAAGTAGAATTTTATTTAAGAATTTTTAGAATTTTATTCTTTGTATTGTGTCTAAAATTATTGGAAATATTGACTAACAGCTTCACATTTTCTCTAATGAAATAATATGTCAATTTATATTAAAAGAAACATTAGTTAAAGTTTAGGGGGGGTTTCTAGTAATGTTTTTTGCTCACTGGTATCTATAATTTCAACATTCACATGTAAGGAAAATGTTTTAGTGTTATTTTAAAGTAAATCATCAAAATATTTTTCAAAAACTTCTTTTAATTGTCCAATAAACATAAAAAAGTACATATTAAGTTCATTTTGAAAAAATAATCACCAGATAAATAAGTTGATTCAAAATCTTATCATAACCTTATTATCTAATAATTTTTTTAAATTATTCCATATATGAATACATTATTTCATAAATATTTATTTTAAAATCATATTACTCATCCTAGGGTTGTTTTAGTGAATATATGATGTTAAATATCATTGTATATTCCTCCATTTCTATTTAAAGTACTTCATTAACATGTTTTGTGGTTTTAACATTTTTATGAAAGGGAGTACCAATAACTCTGAAAATTGAGAATTATCACAATGTTTTTCCATGTTTAAGATATAAAAATAACTAGGGGAAAATATCCTTCCAGTTTTATCAATAAATCTTCCAAAAATACAGTTGGGTAGGCAATTGTTAAATAATTATACAACCACTTAGGTGGGATTGAGTTCTCATATATATGAGGAATAATAATTAGAGTAATAAAATACATTAATTTATGCTCCCAAAAGACATAATTCAATTTTAAAATTGAATTATCCTATGGTGATAGGGGTAGTGAATGAATCTATGTCATAGAATTTCATAGGAAATTATGGTGTTATAAAGGTAGAAACAAATCTTCTTAAAGTAAACTTTTAATCACATTGAAGATTCCTCTTCTGGGTGCATATCCCATTGAGAAACCTTTTATACCATGGGATTTGGTGGATAGCCTCTATTAAGAGGATATCAATCTCTACTATTTTGAATGTCTCAAAGACCTCATATTGTAATACTACTTCATTAGTTATATTTGGTGTTTTTATCCTTGTAGAAAATGGGGGTTGTGGCCCATGTAGGTCTTAAATATTAGCCTTTACCTTATATTGTTTGACTATGGGTATCTCCAAAGGCACTTAATCATTAGGTTTATTTTAAATGATGTACTCTTCATGTTTATAGGGCCATCCAATTTTAGCTTCCCCTCGAGATGGTGAATCTATACTATATTTCATCACATTAAAACTCTTTAAATAAATTGGAATAAAATTCCCATTGTTGTTAGGAATTAATTGAGAATTCTTTTTACCAGAACCATGGTTTTCTATGTTATTGAGTGCATTCAATATTTGGCTAATGTTTCATTTTAGGTTCCTGAGATCTAATCCATAAGTGTTGAGGGTAGATTGTTGAGTGGTGCGAGACTCTATGAGTTAATTCCATAGGTCCTTCAAGGAGGTCTCATAATCTTGTCCTTATTTTTATTTTATGGAAGGATAATAACACTATCTCTGAAATGTTGGTGGAAAAACTATTTTTGAAAACCCTGTTCAAAGGGTGGTATTGAGGACTATTGGTTGGCAGCTCCAACTTGAGTATTGGGATACTCTCTAAATCCTTGATTATGGGTTATTTTATACTGGTACTACCTTTGGTACTCAAATTTTGAATTTTTATTTCTTTAAACAAAAAGGTATATGTCTTTGTAGTATTCCAAGGATTAGAAAATCTAGAACACTCTTAGAGGTGTGGTAGGTTATAATTTATGTACTTTTTTTGAAGAAAACATTCTCCCAACAGTGTTGTGTTCTTTAATTTTATTTTTTATAGATTTAGAACTCTTAACCTCATTTAATCCTCTAGTTTTAGATCTTGGGATGCATTGTTAAGAATCATGGGAAAGAATATCTACTGTCTCTTTTAATTGAGTAAGGGACTTCTTGATCAATACTTCTCCAAGGGAAATATAAAAAAGGTTTTTTTCATCAATCTATTATAAAGGAATACAAGGAAGTGATTTTCCTAAAAGTGTTGATGAGGGAAGGCTGTTGTTAACAATTTTAATTTCTCTTAGAACTCATAAATGATTTCTCTACAAACATGTTTAATTCAAATATTTCCCTCCTCAATTAGGTACTTCTTGATGGAGGGAAGTATTTCTGGAGAGAGCCTTTTGCAGTTCACCCCAATTGGTGACTTTTTTATGTTAGATTTTGTAGAGACACTCCTTGGATGATCTTTCAAGGAAAAATGGAAGAACATTCTAGCTGGACTGATCTTTTAAAAATATTATAGGATTTAAATTACTATAAACACTATAAAAATATATAACACAATGGTTATGATCTTCCCTTTCTATGTCGTGAAACTTTGGTAGGATTTTGTCCATTATAGTACAAAGATAAAAATTGTATGGTTGTTAGATTATTGAAGTAGATTATTATTTTATAAATTAGGTTCATATAAATATCTCAAACTTCTATTTAATTTACCTATATTTTTATCCATGTTTTCACTACCTAACGTAATTCTAGTCAAGGAAGATGACCAGGATAGGGAGTTTCTTAATGAGACAATAGAAAATTATTTTTCATCTTGTAAAATGATACTTAGACATATAATTATTTCCAAAAATGTTCTTTCTTCCTCTATATCAAATCCAACAAAAGTATTTGAAATAGATATAATCATTAACCAAAATAATTTTAAATGAAAAAAAGGAAAACAAAAGACTTGCATCCCAGAAAATGACTATAGGTTGATCATGTGGTAATTATAGGCCACAGTTAAATAAGATTTATTTTAAATCTAATAAAAGTTGAAAAACATCATGAACAATGAATTAAATCTAATTAAAAATGAAAAATATAACAATAACCAAGAGATAGGATCTTTTTACCATTATAATTATAAATAATTTATTTAAAAATTTCCTTACTCTTGGGAATTATTTATTTGAAGAATATATTGATTATATGAGACTCTCATTGATTGTAAAACTATTATGTCAATAGGTTCTAAAGTATAATCCTTACGGTGGAGATTCACATGTGTATGCAAGCCCTCTAGGATTTTTCCTCAATAGTATTTAATGAATTATTATAAATTCAAATATCATAATATAGAAAAACGTTATGGAATATGGGAGGAAAATATTAATTTGTATGTGTCAATAACATTAAATGAAATTTTACTATATAATATAATAACTTTTTTTAGATATATCATCAAATAGGTTATATACTAATGTAATCAACATATATGCTTTAAATATGTTTCTTTTACTCACATAAATGAACATATCGATATATCATGTCCATATAATTTAGTTCAATAGATTCATTTCAATAAAAGGGATGAGAGATAAACTTATGTAAATATATAATTGAAAAATACTTCATCAAATTATTTATTAATAACAAATATTTCATGCTAGACCCAATATATCCCACTTATTATGAATATAATACTTCATGGTTTTGGTTATTACATCATAGTATACGAGTCATGGTATACATTAATAATAATCATAAAGTCTAATGATCATCACACAAATTCGTATATAGGAATATACAATGAAATGTAACATATATAAATTCTACAGGTGGGACTATCCTTATAATCTTACATCTTAGATATTACTATGTGAAAACTTCATGAGATGAAGTATCATCCCCTTATGAGTACTAACACATAATATTTGTATCAAATTCATCCCATCTATTGACATCATATGACCATATGACATATAGTTTAAGAATATGATCATAGAATCTCCATGTTCTCATCAAAGAGGGGAAATACTTATAAAATTTTCAATTTGATGGATATTTTTAGAAACTATAAAATTAATTTCATTTAAAAGATAAATGAATACATCATATTATTTTTATTGATATTCAATCCTATGAATATATAATAAATATGAAGTATAAAGTAGTTGGTTTTATATAACCAACTCCAAAAAATTAGTGATATCAATTTTTATAGATTCTTCCATTTGAATTAAACCTATATAACTCATTAATATCAATATTGACTACATAAGATCTATTTATTACACATATAAAAAAATAAAAGAATAAATACATATATAAAAAATTACAAGGGTTAACCCCGATATGATAGCATACTTCTTTTCATGTAAAAATTTTATTGATCCAAAAATTTTATTTTCAATACATAATAATAGGGAGTAAAAATTTCAATCCATTAGAACACAAAATTCTAGAAGGTATCATCTACTTCTATATACTAGAATTTATAGTTAACTTCACACTATTAAACTTCTTAGTGTTGATTAGATAAGAACCACATATACATCCAAGCTTCTTTTTTTCTCTAGAATGAATGAAATATTCAATAAATAACTAGATGCATGAACATAAAAAAAAGTTATTCTTTTAAAATAACATGGATTTCCTAAAAAATGCAAAACTACAACATGTCATTTTATCCTCATAAGTATTTCAGAGGACTTATCCATGCATTTGAGCACACACACACACACATTAATATGACCTCTTTTATCCTAAGTTGTGTGATTTTTGATCAACAATAATCAAATTATTTTCCCTTATACTTATCAAGAATAATAATGCATCATAATTAAATATTCTTCAGATCTAATCTCTTCAACATAGTAGAGTATTGAGAGATATCTCAAAATTTTCAAACAAAATAATTTTCACCATTTTTATTTTTTATATTCTATTGTGAATTCTCAAAATATATTTCTTTAATTACTATAAAAATTTCACATTGGTTCATATGTAGTGATTTCCCTAGTAAACAAACTCAAAATTTCATCTAATAGATTCAATCAATGAATGATTCAAAATGTTTAATTTTAAATCTCAAAAAATTCTATAGAAACCTTCTCATTTTAATTCTAGTAAAAATACCATATTCAAAAGTCCAAATATATCAGCATAAAAATCCCCTTAAAAGCTTCTATGAAATTCACTGGAATTAAAATTTCATTCATTGGGACATAGAATTTTGATGTAGAACCTTATCCTACAGATTGGAGAGACCATATAATCAAAAATAATTACCTTTGATTTGGTGCTTCAAGCACATATTGAACCATTATCCATGCATGATCATGATGTTAGACTCTATGAATATCAGATCATAGGCATCATCTTATTTAATTTCCGAGTTTTTTTATTTTTTAGTTTGTTATCATTCTTATTAACTCAATAAAACCCACCTTATTATTTTCCAAATCAATCACTATAATTATTAAATTTATATTTATAGAGGAAATATCATTCTTAAAAATTGGGAAATCATGTTGACACAGTATGAATATTATCTTTAGGGTGTGACTCAAATTATCTTTATAATAATCCATTTTCGAAAATTAAATCCATTATAAAAGATTGATTCTTGTAGAATTTATGCTTATAAAAATTTATATCGATGAATACATAAACTAAAATAATTCTTATACAACACTTGAATATCATCAAACATGATGGGATGATTCTTATACATAGCTATAATGATGTTTACACAGAGTTATAATGGTTCTTAAAGAGAGTACTTGTCCATTTTCTTCAATTCCCAATTACACTTAAATAAAATACAAGATTTATTCCATAAACTCTAGAGAATCTCCAATCTTTTAAAAAACATGAAACATTATTCATAGTCTTAAAAATATAGTTGGAAACAAATATAAATTCATAAACAATTTGTAGGGATCTTCAATCTCCCCCTTTATATTTTTTTAACCCATGTAAATCTTTCAAAAACCACTCTTGAACATTAACACCTCATTCAATAGACACCAAATCATATCCTTTATTGGGTGAAAAACACATTGACACCACACCATATGTTATACTAGTGTTTTTGAGAGAAATCCACCCCTAAGCGAGAGGAAACTTTTTGGACAAGTGATAAGATTATATCCTCCTCAATCAAAGCACTCCCCACTTCAAATATTTAATTATCCTTTTTTAAAAAACCACTTCCAATAAAATAAAGGATAAGGATAGAAAATAAAACTTTTTGAAGGAAAATGTGATCCACCAATAAAGTATTTGTGCATTACTTCTCTAAATTTTCCAACATAATCCAAGAATCATTGTGAGACATCCCAAAAATACGTTAATTTTTTTGGAGGGGATGGACATTCATATTTATCTGGAAGAACACAAATATTTCCTCTGTAATAACTTTGGTGAAAATATTAGTTAACTGGTCATGAGTAGGAAGATATTTCTGATTTATGTCTCCATTAACAACCTTATATCTATTTAAATGAAATATAATATCTATATTCTTGGACCATGAGTTTTTCAAATGTTATTTAGAAAGTTATATATGACTTTTATTATCAGAATGATATTTTATAGGGATTTTAACCATCACCATAAAATCATTTATCCACTCTATCATCCAAATCAATTTTCTAAAAATAATTGTGGTAGCTATATATTTGCAATTTGATTTCCTTAGTGTAACTGGTTTATGTTTCTTTCAATTCCAACTCACATAGATTCCACATAGAAGATAAATTACCATCGTTCATCACAATCACCTGCATAATAAGAATATGTAAAACCAATTAGATTTAGGTACTTTCCTTGATTTTATAGTAATCTATAATTTTATATTCCTTTAATGTATCTGATAATAATTTTATCATTTATAAGATGAAACTCTTTAGGGACACACTTATATCTATCACACATGCTCACTACCTAGACAATATTAGGTCTAGAAGATATGAGATGAAGTATAATTATAATGAGTTTTCTAAAATCTCTTATATTTACACCATTACGTTCAACATATTTTTGATAATTTTAGTCCCGCATTAATAAACAGACACATCGGTTTTGATTCCTATTTATAAAACTACTTCAAAAATTAAATTGATTATATTTATTGGGATAAAAAAAGAATGTTTTCATCTTACAACACTTGAAAAACCATTAAGTATTTTGTCTTAACTAACATATATATTTCATACTATTTCTTTATTTATTTCAATAACTCTTGATAAGGATTTTCAAAATCATCTAAAAAAATATCATCAAGACACACTATTACAATAAGTGTACCTCATGTCATTTATTTTATATTCATGTTGTTGTTTATGTAGCCTTTTATGAATTTAAACTCCCTTAGAAAACATTAATGATTAGAATATCAAGAAAATATGGACGAAATTAAGCTATATAGATCCTTTTATAATTTTCACACACTTGTTACATTACTTTGAATTAAAAAACCATTAGTTTTTTTCTATAAAAACATCTTTTTCAAGCTCACCAATTAAGAGAGTAGACATGACATCCATCTGATAAATTTGATATTGTCCAAAATATTTTATAGAAAGGAACAAGCTAATTTTTTCCAACCATGAAACCTGTGAAAAAGTATCATCCAAATAAACTCTCTCAACATGGAAATAACCCTTACACACAATTCTAGACACATTCATTGTTACTTATCCTATATAATTGAACTTGTTTCAAAAATCCACTTGGTCCCAATATCATTTTTTCTATAGGTTTTGAGTAAAGTTTCCATGTATAATTATTCCCAATTTCTTCAAGATTCTCCTTAATTTATTTAGTACCTTAATTATGTTTAATATATTTTACCAATGATACTGGTTCATCCTAAGAAATAATTTATGTATGAATATCAACCCTTAGCATTATATTAGTTAGTTTAGATACTATTTTATCAAATATCATTTTTGTTTATGTTTGTACAAAATAAATTTGATCACTAATAATATTTTCTTCTTTTAAATTCCTCTTAATTATTAAATATTACAATTTTGTACATTTAGTAGCCTTTTATTCATCACTATTTCTATAAGATTAATTATATTCTGTTCTTGGTTTAGTGTCAATCTATTTTACACTATTCTATCCTAAAATATTCTTTCAATCTTCACAATTTTATTCAAAAGAAACTATATCTGGAGCCCCATTTTTTGGTTGGATTTCAATTATTTTGACATTATAATATTCGACCACCTTATGAATTATTTTATTACGACATCTATATCCTTTCCCATAATATATATATCTAAGAAATACTCCCTCTTGAACACCTTCATCAAATTTTCCCTGGTTGGAGCTTTTGATTTTGATGGTGTAAGGGATACTAAAGACGGTAAAATAACTCATGGTAGGTTTCTTTTTATAAAATACTTCATTTGAATCAATATTTTAGTTTTTTTTTAAAATCATTAACTTGGAATGTTTACAATAGACCATATTTATTCCACCTAAAATAATTTATGTCTTTCAAATTTATCAAGAATTATTCTCCCCATTTCAACTAAGCTTCTATTCATTCATTTTTCTAACCCATTATTCTGAGATATATAATAAGTGATATAGTTATTAATAATAACACACTTAGAAATATATGATTAAAAATATTTCTTATTATATTCATTCATATTTTATATTTTTAATTTCTTAATCATATTAACATGATCTTTTTTTTTAAAATCTATACAATAAATCTTAAAAATATTGATTTATAGAAACTTTTTCATCATAAAAAATGAACCTTTAATTAATAAATAATCATAAATACATTTAATAAAATAAAAATCAACCTTTTGTTTATTGGTGTATCATAGGCCCCCAAAAATCTGAGTTTATTAATTAAAGAGCCCTTATTAATTGTGTCTCCATTTTTTTGGATTCCTTACACCATTTCCCATTTTGGTAAGTTGTAAAAATTTGATATCTATCTCAACCAAATAAGGCTAGTTCCTCGACCAAATTTTATTTATATATTTTACTAAAAATATTTTAAACAATGTGTCCAAGTCTTCTCTGCCCATGATTTTTCTATTCTCTATTACTAAGTTAACATGAATTATTAGGATTTATAATCTGAAATAAATTCCCACTGGTCCTTTCTAATAATATAAAAAACTTCTATATCTAAATATTATAAAGATAATTTTTTTTCATGAAGATAACCCTTAAAATTATTAAATAATTAACCGTCACTCAAAATTATTATACTTAATCCCATCAAAAATTAAAACCTCCTTTGAGTTCAGTTTGGACAGTTCAGTTTTAGTAGAACCAATTCCATTTTTTAATGAACTCTCATTTCCAAAGGTCACAACTCCTATATAATGTCCCCAAATATTTTTTAGGACCTCATTATCCTCTTTAGTATGTGAAAAGAAAACAAATAATGGATATAAGGCCTCCTTTTCATACCAGTCTTCATATAAACCTACACAATCACTGATTTTTAAACATTGTTTTTATCTGATGCCTTATTTTATACTGAAATATATTGTTATTAAATGTGAATAATGGCTATACATTAATTTTAATACGTACCATGTAGGTCACATATTCCATAAATATACCCAAGATAATCAAACATGTTCTTCATAGGTACACAATATACACTTCTATATCCAGACCGTTTCATTCTAGAGTTGTACCTTTAGTTATCTGAGTGAACCCCACTTAATTATAACCATATCTTGTTCCATGTAAGTGACATATTATACTAGTAACAAAATTAATTACACCCATTGACATTAAAAACCAATAATTTACCTTTAAACTGGTGCTCCTAAGAAATATTTACATATGTCGCAAAAATTTTGATTGTTGTGTTTCTACGTTAACAACTTTCCTCTATTTTGGTTTTGAAGCATCCCCCTTCTTCTGAATGTTCTAAAATATCTTTAATGTAAGAGTCTCCATTTCATTCCATTAATTTAACCAAATTTAACCAAATTTTAATATATTTTTCTTTTTAATATGAATTATTTTCTGATATTGATTTAATTTTATTAATAATAACATGTACATATTTTAACTGATCTTCATTTCCATAATCTCTATTAGTCTGTTATGTTTCAAAATTGACTTTATTTTTTTTCAAAGTCCGAAATCATTTTTAAAAGGGTATTTTCAACCTTAAGGCACCTTGATTATATTTAGATGATATTTTCCTCTTGATCAACCAATTTCTTCTTAGATTCATTTATTATTCTCTCCCGCTCAGTAGCCATTACCTTAAGAAGTATAATTTCATCAATATATTCATTTTCCTATTTGTAAAATAATTTTTCATCATTATTCATCATTAAAATATCCTTCTCAAGGGTTTTTTATTCTCTTTTGAGTTAGGAATATTTAACATGATATACTTTATGTTTTTCCCTCAAGATGTGAACCACGTAGGCTTTATCTTTTTTCCTCTACTACTTCAGTGCTTGATCTATCTTCCTTACATATAATATGTTCCATAAAGTAAATGTCTCTTACAACAAATTCTCTATCTAATTCAATTATTGAGGAATATCTATCATCTTTCTCATTACTTATCATGTTTATTTTTTTTCTTTGACATATTACTTATACCTTCATCATATGTCCTATAGTTTTTTATATATTTTTTTTAAATTTCTCAAAAAATTTCATTTATCCTAAAATTAGAGGTTTTCCATATTTATTGTATAATATATAGGAAAGTTTCCTCTTTATAATCATTTAAAACATTTAATTGAAATATTTCCTTTATATTTTCATTTTCCAATCATTAGACTTTAATATACGAGAGCTATGAGTTTCTTATGGTTTTCATCACTCTCACCATATCTATCTAAGTTGCATCAGGGCTCATCCCCATTCTATTTGATCTTTAACTTATTCATAGATTTAAATTCCATTTATACCTTTGAATTTTTTAAATAAACGATGTATTTATATTTTCAAAATTCAGGAGGACATTGGGTATCTTATCAAGAGATTTAACATTAATTTCTTATAAAGCTGTAATCTTTAGGTAAAATATTATGGGAAATTTCCTCATTTATTTTTTAACCAGTTTAATAATCAATATTATCCCTAGAGACTCTAATATGAATAAATATATCATTCATCCTTATTAAATAATCATCATTATTCTCATCTTTATTCATTCTTATACTATCAAAAGTTTCCATCCATATTTTTAAATTTTCTTATTTTATCTTATTGTTTCCCTTATATGTGTTCTAAAGATGATCTCACATTTTCTTAGATATATATATCCCCATAAAATTATTTTACTCTTTTTTATACAAATATGATGATAAAATGTTTCTTTATTTCAATACTATATCAAAATTACTCTTGTCTGCAAATATCATTGCTCCTTCTCTTGCAACTTGTTGATAGAATATATTTAAACCATTACTGAATTCGAATCCTTATGAGAGTAGATATGGTAATATCTAATATTTTCCACACATGAATTTTTTTTCCTATTAGGAAGGTAGCAACATTCATTTTCATATAACATTTACTTTCCATGAAAAAAAAATTTAAGAATGAATTTTAGGGGAACATAGATTGCTCTGATATGACTTCAAGAGAAAAGATCTATAGGATACCACTAAGATTGGGGTGTGGGTGAATTAGTGGTACCTATTTTTATAAATTATTACTTTTAAATTAAACCCATTTCAAATGTTAATAGAAATATTTAATCTATAATATGTATTCCCTAACCATATGAAAAATATTAAGGAATAAAAAGACACATGGAATTTTACAAGCTTCGAGCACAAAATGAGAAGCTACTACTTACCATTACTAAATACTTTTATTCATTTAATTTTAGTAGTATTATATAATTATAGTGATTAAAAATTTTAATTAATTTGCACATATAGTTCAAGATGGAATCTTCCCATTTACTATTCATTAAGGTACCATCCACTTCGCACTGTTTAATTGCTTGGAATTGTTTAGATAGAAACGAACAATTCTTTGAATCTTATTTTTTTTACTATAAAATTAATTAGATATTTCAAAAATTATTTGATTCCTAACATTTAAAAGAAGTTATACTTATGAAACAAATTTGACTAGAAGGATGAATATAGAACTATTACATCACATCGGTATATCCTCACAATTCACCAAGATTATCTATTATCTATCCATGCATGATATAACACACACATAATGAAGGCCTCCTACCTCCTTATTATAAATAACCTAGATAAATAGTAATCATATTATCCTACATAAACCTCCTAAAGAATAAGAATGTATCACATGTCAATATTGTTCATATTTTTCTCTTTTGACATTGTAGAGTATCAAGTGCTTTCTAAAAAAACTCTAACAAAATATTTTTTTTCAATTTTCATTTTTATAATGTTTATATTAAACTCAAAATTTTATTCTACAATTATTTTGGAAATTCCGAATGAAGCTCAGTTATATCAATTTACTTGGTCAACAACCTTGATATTTCTTCCTATAGATTCAATCAGTGAATGATTTGAAATATCTAATTTTAAATATCTAAGAGCACTAAAATACCCATCTCATTTTTCATGTTAAAATTATTTATTTTAAAATTTAAGAATATATGAATAAATATATCCTTAAAAATATCCATGAAATTCATAGGAATTAAAATTCTTTTCACGTTTACGTGACAATATGATGTGGAAACTTCTCTTGTGGTGTAGTGAATTCATTTAATCACACAACGTCACATTTGGTTTGATGAAACAATATTATTCTGAACTATAATCTAGGGGTGATCATGAAATTTTAATCAATAACGATAAAATAATTATCATTATCTGATTAAATCTCCCATTTTCTTATTTTTTCAATATGCAATGATCCTTATCAATATAATGGATTCACCATTAACATTTTCTTAAATGATCATCACATAGGTATAATCCATATTTTCACAGGTTATTTCATTATGAAATAGTGATAAATCATTCTTAAAAAACATAAAAATGATATTTATGGTGAAACTCAAATGATCCTCATAATATCAACCATTTTCCAAAATTAGATACACACTTAAAGAATGATTTATATAGAATAATTGTTATAATAAGTAATAATGATGTATTTATAGACTGAAATCATGCTTATGCAGTGTCTGATGATCATTACATATGTCAGGATGATTATTATATAGATTTAGAATGATGCTCACACAGAGTTTGAATGATGCTTACCCAAATTACTAGTCCATTTTATGTAACTATATATTCCACTCAAATAAAATAAAAAACTTATTCAATTGACCGCAGACCATCTAAAAATATCTAAAAAACACTTCAAACATTAGGCATGATCACTGAAAAGGGTTGGAAACCAATAAAACATCTTCATAAACTCAAAGTGCACTTTAGTTTGTGTCAATATGATGCACACAAATGATTAAGAGACTTCTATACTCTTAGAATTGAATATTATTTCATGTTTTACTAAATCCATTATATTTTTTATGTGGTGTTGGGAAATTAGTTGTCTAAGTTGGTGCATTTAATATTTAACGTGGATATTGGTGAATTTTATTCCCAGAGTACTGTAATTTAAT
Organism: Viscum album; assembly: GCA_963277665.1. Lineage (NCBI taxonomy): Eukaryota > Viridiplantae > Streptophyta > Magnoliopsida > Santalales > Viscaceae > Viscum > Viscum album. Next base: position 2,132,639,369 of record OY728119.1, read on the forward strand.
TTTTTTTCTATATATTTTTTAATATTAAATTTAAATGATAGATATAATGCTGGTAGGCTTGATATATGTCTGGTATTCCTCCTATTGGTTTGTGTGATTTTTTAAACTATCCCTTGGGAAAATTTCAATATCCCTAAATCACAGACATACTTGATTTTTTACTCATGTTTTTTGGTGTTTGAGAAATTGATCCAAAAGATTCAATGGTTCTAGATCCTCCTCTATATTTTTTCCATGACAGAATGTTTTTTCACGACCCATGACATTATCTTCAATATAATCTTGAATCTCTTTGTTTTTTTCTTATCTATTAAATGGTTTTTGTGGGGTGGTATTTAGATATCCATGCGAACTCATCAATTCCTACTAACCATGAGGTTATTATACTTATATCAATATATTATTACCAATATACCTCCTTGATTCTATATATATAGCTTATTTTAGTGGTGAGTTAGAGTGAAATATGTCTTGTTTTGGAAAAACCATTTCTCCATTAGAAAATGGAAGAGTGGGACCTGGGGAATAATATGTTATTCTCCGATGGAGGAGGATGAGGGAAAAGAGAATTTGGGTCCTACACTTGGCTCAACGAATAATAAAGGAGTGGAGAGGGTCTGGATTGATATTTAATAGTGGAGATGAAATTTTAGAGGTATCTTGGAGTGTGAAGTTTTGATTCCAAATGTGTTAAGATATGGTCTTCTTCATGTTTCATATACCTTGAGGGTTGTTAGAGAATACTGATAAAATAATCAACCTTGTGTAACTTAAGCTCTAGGGATCCAATTCACTCAAGAAGTGACTCAACCCAAGTTAGGTGGTTTAGATAGGTATTTTTTTCTTTTCTAGTTTCCTTTTATATTGATTAATTTCTTTATTGTTTATTGGTTGGGTTCATCTTGTTGGGAGTATATGTCATCTCCTCAAACCTAGTTTGACCATAGGTTCGTGGTCTTTCTAAGAACCCCAAATCGGATTGGTTATCAACTTTTCCTACATAAGTCATTCTTATTTCTTGTATCTATAATATTTCTATCTCATAATAGAACCCAGGTTCCTCTTCACTATTTAGGTAGGCCAACTAGTTTAAGTATATAAAAATATGGGTGTACTATTTTATACATTCTTTATTAATTAATGTTTACTATAACTGATGACTTCTCACTTCAATTTGATTTGTTTCATTTTAAATTGATCTTAATTTTCAAGATTTTTTATTGAAACCGGTTTTATTAATTGTATTCATCTAGTTAGATTGTATATGTATTTAAGTCTTGACAAGAATCTGTAACACCCTGAGATTTGGAGAATCATTATTTTTCGAATTAATTTATCTTTTCAATATTTTTCATATCACATGAAACTGGATATATATATATATATATATTAAAACACTTAGTAAAACATTCCTTTCACACCAAATACTGACTTTTCTTACAACACATGCAATACCGACTCAGCTTGTGCTACAAGAAACATCGACTTGGTGTATGATGTACACAACATGAAGTTTCAAAAAAACATATATTTTTATTTATTTATATTATATAATTATAATTTATCCATTAAAAATATTAATATGAATATTAATAACTACTTTCAGAATATTTTTTATAATTGTTTTATATAAATAAAACATATTGACAGTGAAAGATAAATTTTTTAGTAAATTCCTTTTATGTAAAAAAATATTGTTTTCTTGATTAAATAACTTTTAATAATAAAATTAAATTTAGAAACATTTATAAATTTAATTGGATAAATCGAACTTCATTTTTGAATTCAAAATGTCTACATTATCCTATGGTGAGATTTTGGGATTTTTCTGAGAAACTTTATTTTTTGGGGAATAGTGAAAAATACTTATTTTAGTTAAAAACATACTTTTTGTCTAATTAATTATTAATGATAATTTATATTATAAATATGTTTTTATGTCACATTATATTAATATTTCATCTACTAAAAAATTAAATTCATTAGGATCAACTTTATTTTAAAACTTAATAAAAAAATCTTAACAAACTTTTGACCTTTTTCCTACTTTAAGACCCCTTATTTTCATCACATCTACAGGATTAGCACTAATCTTAATTTTTATGCTTCTATTATTGGGACTTAAAAAATAAAAAATAAATCATTCTATTAAGTATAATTTTTATATTCTAATAAAACCATGTTAATTTTTGTCACAAATGATTAATAAAAGTAATTAAAATTAATCACAACGGTTAATGTTAAATTAAGATTAATTAGGGACTAAAACTTAAATTTAAGGACCCAAATAACCTATAAACTTGTCTAAAACCCTTTTTATGTCGATATTTTGTATATAAACCATCCATTATTGATTTTTATATTTGTTAATACTTGTTTTAGGTAATAACATGTGCACACCTAATTTGTTTCTAAAAATTCCAAGTGAGTCAATTTCCTTCCCTATAAAAAGGCCACCAGCTATACCCATTCCTTAAACCTCCAAAACTTCTAAATTCATATGGAATATGCCAAATTAGCCTCCAAAAAATTCTCTCTTTGACCTTTAATCCTACCTTTGGGCATAAACCCTCTCAATGAATCCTTTTGGCACAAACTAAAAGGTGTTACCCGATTAAGAGGTAACGTATTCTCTCATGCTCCTTTCCTTTATTTTACTTATCCACCTCTACAATATATTTATCGCTTTTTTGTGTGACAAAAAAAGTATCCTAAATACAATATAATGTTGTTATGCAAGTTTTATGACCTAAATTCACACACACCTCCATCTAATGGATTTTTAACATACTGTTTCCGTGTACGACGAACTACTACCTTAGGAAACGATGTTTGTTCATTTTTCCATTACCACCAATCATGGTGGACATTATGATGGAAACTATATATATATATATATGTAACATATTATATTTATTATTTATTTAAGATTTTATATTATTTTCACCACACACATGTTTTTACCTTCTATTTGGTGTTAATGCGATAATCTCGTTCGAGGAAGTGTGGACTACCGCCCCCTCAAAGCGATGTGATTTGTTCACACACAACATAGAATGTATTAAGGATGGGTTTAATGAAATTATATGATATATGTGATATATAAGATATATCCATGGTACTATAATAATTATATATATATACATATATATACAAATTTCATTTACATACTTTCTTTGAATATGACAATAAAAACCGAAAATAGTGTTCATACATATGTATGGATTACCCTCTCCATGAACGATGTATTCCATTATGTAATTAATTATACTATAGATTTTTATAATATACTTATATTAGATATACCTGATATTTATATCATGTTAAATATTCAGGTGTCATGATATAAGTATATGGATCAATGATATAACAAATTAATACACATGAGAAGAACAAAGAGAATATTACACGAAGTGAAAACTTAATATAAGATCATTAAAAAGACGGTAATATAAGGTTATTATAAAAACATATATTTTAATAGATATAATAATATTAATCTATAAAATATATATAATAAACTTATATTTATTATACAGGAACCTTGTATGAGTATGGAGAGAGTCAAGACATAAGGTAAGGGTAATTTCATCTCACTTTTAATTTCTATGAGATACATGTTATGTTTTACACTATTTCCTTTTGTGTGGTGTATCTATTTCATAGGATTTTATTCTATATATCTTATACTTCAATTTATGGGTATTCACATGTCGATATTATGAACCTTCTTTCACAAGGTTTTAAATTCAAAAGTTACCAAATCAGTAAAACAGGTTTTTCTCAATTTTCTTTCTTTGAGACTCCTGTTTTGTTATTCCCCTAAAATCTTATTCGAGGTGTATATAATTCCATTTTATATGTTATATCATTAATAGACCTATTTTCATGATACCTTAAGATTTATGTAATTTCCTTTTCTTACATGGATAGTATGATCCCCAGTTACCGAGTTGTTAGAGTTTATTGAGATAATATCATCGCCTTTTGAGATTGTTTATGTTTATGCTTCCTTTTATGAAATCATATTATCCATATATCAATAATATTTGTGAGTTTCCTCCTTCAATATAATTTTGTGATATACTCATGTATTGGTATTATATTCTACTCTTTGGTACATAATATAGTTAAGAAAGTGTTTTTAGGAAAGCCCAGCTTTACCCTCTCTTTAATCGAAAATCTATGTTCTCTAAAAAGGTTTTCGATGAATATAATACCATTCCACTATAATATCTAAAGGAAAATTTTACCCTTCTGTATTTCACCAATCTCTTCAAGGGAATCATCTTCTCATTTTCCTATCTAGGAACTCTTTTATCCTTTTTACCGTACAAGAGGAATTTCCTTTTAATCTCATAAAACATGTACTAATTTACCCACTGTCATTTCTTTGAAGATCCCTTTGCACTGTTAAAAAGGTTAATATTTTAGAAATTTTTTTAAAATAAAAAATCAAAGAAAATTATTTTCAAAATTATTTTAAACTTATTTTATATTTTTTCATGGAAAACTGTTTTGAAAATGTTTTCAAATCTTATTTAAAAGTTTTCAAAGTGTTTTTAAAGAAATGGGTTTCAAAAATCTTTCAAACTTATTTTATAATTTTTTAAGAAAAATAATTTTGAAAGTGTTTTCAAGATTTATTTATATGTTTTCAAATTTATTTCATAGAAATGGTTTTCAGAACGTTTTCAAGATTCTTTTTTTTTTGTTTTTGATAAAATTGGTTTTCAAAAGGTTTTCAAGCTTATTTTATAAGTTTTCAAGTATGATGGTTTTCAAAATGTTTTCAAGATATTTTAATAATTTTTCAAGGCATTTTCAAATAAAAAAGTTTTTAAAACTTTTTTATTATAATTTTATATGTTTTCAAGGAATAAGTTTTTCAATGTGATTTCATAAGTTTCGAGGATGTTTCTATGGAAATGATATTCAAATGGATTTATGTATTAAAAATACTTTTCAAAAAAGAAAGAATATTTTATTCAAGAAGTGTTCTTAAAATATCTTTGAAAGTTGATTACTATCTAAGATAACATGCATTGGTGTTAATCATTCCTTTATAGGGAATTATTCAATGTCTCCATTCATATTCTTTCACTGAATTGATCATGTTTTGATGGCATGATGTTATGAAACCCATTTCTCTTTCATGGGTTATATGATTTTGAAACACGATTCTTTTCACGGGTTATGTTTATGATGAAATTATTATTAAACATGTCTCTTTCCACAGGTTCGGATATGTTTACATGTTTATGATACCCATTTCATTTCATGGGTTATGATATGTTAGTTTTTGTTCTTATGGCACATGTATATATGATTTCATTATAAGATGGGTGGGAATAATATCTCCCTCCAATGCAATGGGTAATGATTTATATCTCATGAGATTAAATAGGTCTGGAATGAGGGTTTCATAATTGATTAATATAAGGTTGGACAAAGGGTTACCCAGTTCAGTAATATAAGGATGAAATGAGGGTTTCTGAGTTAAATAATATAAGTCTAGATTTGGGGTTACTCATTTCATAAATACAGAGTTGTAATAAGGGTTACTAGATTTAGTAATATAGGGCTGGGATCAGGGTTACTTAGTTTAGTAATACAGGGATAGAAAGAGGGTCACTCGGTTATATAATACAGATCTTGAACAGGGGTTACTCAGTTTAGTAAAGGAATTTGTCAACTAAGATGGTCTTGGTAGTGATTCCCTGGATACTATGGAAATCTTATCATATGCATATGTGTTTCCACAATTCCATTTCTTACTCCTATGTTATGATTTCACGGATTATATCCTTTACTTCCTTTGGATTTATGTCTTATATACTACCAATCATTATTCCATGATTCAGGTATATGATCTTTGATATATAGGGTATGCTATTCTATATCCATGATTATGTTCTCATACACTTATGATCATGTTTATTCTTACATGTTTCCATTATTTACCCTTAATGTTCATTTGATATCACTCCTTTCTATGTTTCCTTTCCCAAGTTATGAATATATGTATTATGTTTGATGTGTCTAAGAAGGATTCTAGTCACAAAAAACCTAGTGGGAGATAATGTGACTCACTTATGTACTAGTGTCTATATTTCCATGTTTCCAAAGGCATTATACCAACTATGGTCTTTGGACGTCTATTTGTATAATTTTTAAGTATTACAAAAATGTTTTGTAATGTTTATGTTTTATAAAGGGTGGGTTGCTACAATTGGTATCAGATCAAAGGTGTAGTTAAGCTTTCGAAACTATGATGATAAAACCATTGTGAGATCCCTAGGTATGTTTTTATGTATATGTCTAGGGATGTCTATGAGGATAAGTATAAGGATGAGTTAAAATTTTGGAAAATTTCATGGAATTTTGGTAAAGGATATAGTGAGTGGTTTCTAATAAACACATCCCTGTCTAGATACTACAAGTATATGTGGATCTGGAATAGATGTACCTAAGGGTAACAACTCTGAAAAGATGTCCTGCACTTGAATCAGGGTAATCTAGCACATGAAAATGGGCCTTGCTTCACACCTTGTTTGACACTCATAAGGGATGTGATTTGGGAACTAAAAAACTCCTCCTGAACGATCATGAAGTATTTTGATGTAATATAGCTATGAATAACCTACGATAAACCCAATGTGTCATATATTATAAAAGGTTTCATGATTTAGACATCCTAGTAGTAATTCTTTTCAGGAATATGTGGCTTTATGCTATGATATGTAATGCCCACACTCTTCTTCTGGTTTTAGTCTATGGAGGGAAGAAGAAGAAACAAGATTAATGTTGAATGTGATGGAAGATTTTAAGATGATAAGTCAAGTGGGATGATCCCTGGAGTGAATTATTTTGCGATCATGCCAAATCACTTTTCTCAAAACATTATTAACAATCATTACCTTAACAAACTCTCAGTCCCACTAAGGAAGATAAAGAAGGATTTTTTTGAGAGTTCAGGTAATGGAGACCACGGTGGAAAAAAGATTTTGTTTCCTTTATGTCAAGAATGTGGAAAGAATCACCTAAGTGAATTTATTAGTAGAAAAAGAAGGTGTTTTGAATTGGTAAAATAAGGACACTAAGTAAGTGATTTCATGGAAAAAATGAAGAGTTTAGTTAACAAAATGGATGGGAATTTTGGCCTCTTTAAGTCATCATCGTTGTTTAAGTGTTTTAAGTGTGGAGAGAATTGTCATTATGAATCCCAATGTCCCAAGAGGAATGTTTTTGAAGAGAATCAGTAAGTTGGTGTAAGTAATGGTTAAATTTTGGATGATAACAAGACTATAAATGAAATATAAAAGGAAGGAGGTATTATTGTTAATGGATTAAGGATGAAGTTATCATAGTATTTATGTATTTGGATTCTAGAATTAAGAATGGTGAATTGCGTATGGATTCTCCAGTTTAGGTTTTGCTAAGGATTTTCATGAATATGTTGAATGGTCACGATGGATGTAACACCCCAGGTAAATAAAGAATATGACATTTTCCTATTTATCCATATTTGTGAATAAAATATTAATATGACTTTAAAGGGGACACTATGCTCGATGGCGTACCCAACACGCAACAATGAGTTTCTTGGGAATCTTACATTGCACTCTAATAATAAAAATAATATTATTTTAAATGGTAGTTAATATGTAGCCGTTGTATTGGCGGGAATGGATAGAAATAACTAAAATATGATTATATATGTTTTTAAATGTTTTTACATTTATCCAATAAAGGATAAAGGCTTAAAATACGGAAAGAATTCAATTTTAGGCGTATATGCCCCAGTTTTCACTAAAGGTTCACTTATCGCCTTTAGATGGTGAACCATCATTAAATATAGTTTTGTTCACTCTTATACATTCTATTTGTACGAAATAAAACTCTTCTTTAGAATCGGGGCATCAAAATTTACTTTGTGTAAATTTTTGGTATCTTTCCGATAAAGTTCATTTTTTTAATGAATAATGTAAAATGTTGTATTTTAATTCAAAAAATCTTTTTAATCTAATTTATTTATATGATTATATTATCTTTTTAATTGGTTTTAAAGTGAAATTAGAATATATTTTTACCATTTAATCCAATAGTGGTCATTGGAATTAATTTCACCTTGAAATCGGACTTAAACTAGTGTCAAACTTTTGATACTTATTGTTTCATAAAAACACGCTATTTGTCATGAAAGCGGGAATTAATTATTAAATTAATTAATGTGACTTATATGTTTTTAATTTTGTAAAATAGACTTCATTTTTGAATTCGGAATATCAAATATAGCTTAGGGTGATTTTTTGATAATTTTCTGAAAAACATCAATTTTTGATGAATAGTGAAACCACTAAGTGGTACTTATAAAAACTGATTTTCCGTTTAAATGAAAATTTTCCACCTTTGTGTTTTGAATTTCAAAAATCCAACATAAATGGTTGTCATTAAGAAATAAAATGTGGTTCAATGGGATTAAAATAATTTTTTGGTGAATAGTAACTTATTAAGTTTTTAATCGCGATTAGAGGTAATTAGTGTAGTTTAAGGTAAAAATAATGTTTTAATAATATTAAATGAACTTGACACATTTCCTAACCTCATTGGATGTGTCATGGCCGACCAAGACAACCCATGGGTCAACTTGGGGAACCCATGAAGCCACTTTGGTTGGAAAATGACATTAATATCTTTTTATTTAAAGTTAAAGTAAAAATGAGACAAACATGAAATGTTTTACTAAAACAATTTTTACATGGGGTTATAGAAATCCTATTTTTGACTATAAATATTAATTGGAAAGATAAAAAGTTTTCCTACATCATAGTATTTTTTTATAATTTTTAGACATTAAATAAATTTAATAATTTATGACATCATGATGATGCAGCGATGACCTCATTATTTAACGATTTAAATAAAATGGAAAGATAATGTAATATATAAGAAGTAAACATGTCCAAAACCTATTGGATGAGTGGATTTAGAACCCTTATCACCTTATCCTCGAAACACATCAATTTGGGACCTCCTAAATCCGAATACCATTTTCAAATAAAGTAACATTTGCTTACTTTCCAAGAGTGCCCCTCCTCTCCTCTTATAAAAGGCCCCCACCTCTACCTCCTTACCCACACTCCCAAAGCCTTTGGTTCGGCCAAACCCTGCCCATTTTGTCTCTAAACTGCCCTCTATTACTCCTTGAAGCATCACTTTGGGCAGAAGTCTTCCCAAGGAAGCCTTTGAGCTCAAACCAAAGGGAGTTACCCGATTTTAAGGTAATGTGTTCACTTGAGTCATTTTGTTTTATTTTGCCTCTCCAACCCCCTAAACACTTTTTATTCATTTATTTTGTAACAACTACAGTATCATAAATATACTAGGATGTTGTTATAATAAGGATTCGAGCTACACTTATACACACCTACATATAATGGTTAAAGAACACACTGTTTCCGTGGATGGCGAATTTCTACCTCACGAAACGATGATTGGTCAAGACTCATATAACACCTTCAAAGGTGGCCATTAATGTGTCACTATAATTATATATGATATATAATATGTTTATGTTTTACTTAAGCTTCTGTATTTTTCATTTGTGGCTTACCTTTATGGCTTACATTATGGGTATACGCGATATCTTCATTTTAGGAAGTGCGGACGACCGCCCCCTCAAAGTGACGTGATTCGTTAATGCCATATGTGGGACGTATAAAGGATGGATTTAATGTTATTATATATGATGTTATACTGGAATTATAATATAACTATATATCATTATTATTTCTTTCCATTAAAGTATGAGATAGAAATGAAAGTAGCGTTCATGCGTACGTACGGCTTACCGTCTCCATGAACGGTGCATTTCATTTCTTATCCCCAAATGTAATATACTATTATAAGTACATGTATATAATTGATATATATGATGAATGATACATCTAAATGATGAATATAATTATGGAATTAAAATATAAATACCTCTCATTTAGTTTTAATTCCATTAATATGACAAAGAAATGAAAGTAGCGTTCATGCGTACGTACGGCTTACCGTCTCCATGAACGGTGCATTTCATTTCTTACCTCTAAATGATTATGTAATATTATTAATACATGTATATTCTAGATATATATGATATATATTCTATCCAAATCAGGAATTTCATTCTGCATATAAAGAACCTTTGACCACACGAACGACATGTAATTGTAAGAAGTCCACTTTCGACTTAAGAACCAAATATCGACAAAACAAACATTATTAACTTAAATGACTACATAATGTTTATAACATGACAATAAGTGATATAAAATTAATAATGAAATAGAAAAAGGTTATTAATAAAGTTGAAATTAACTCAAGTTTATTATTCAGGACGTTAAAGAATGATCGAGTCAAGTCGGACCCGAGGTAAGGGATCCTACTCCTCTCTTTCTTTTTAAGTACACTCTTTTATGTCATTCCTTTAAAGCTCATATATCTTGTGATTGGGATGTTCTTTTATATTAATATTACTGTAATTTTTATGTACATATGATGAGAGACCCTAATATCTCTCATCAATCCATTTTGGATGTTTTGAGTGGCGTCGTTAGGCTGCCGAATTTTCGTAAGAGATCTAACCTCTCTCTTTCTTTTTAAGTACTCTCCTTTATGTCACTTCATTTAAGCTCCTCTTTGTTATGTTGGGGGATGTTATTTTATATTAATCTTTCTTTAAACTTTATGTTTATTTGATGAGAGACCCTATTTCCTCTCATCAATCCATTTTGGAAGTTTTAAGTGGCGTCGTTAGGCTGCCGAGCTTTCGTAAGAGATTTTTCATCTCACTTTTATTCCCGTGAGATTTATGCTACATTTGCCACAATTTCCTTTGAGTGGTTTATGTACTGACCATTATTACACTCCTTTTGTAATATAATTCCATTTATGGGTATTTACATATTCATTGTACGACACTTCTTCGATGGGGTGTACTTTTCGAAAGTTACCCTAGTCGGTAAGGGAACCTTTCACCCTCCTCTTTTTAAAAGACTTCATTTGTTATGTTTTTAATTCACATAATATTATGTTGTGATATGTTCTTCTATATCTTGATTGATGTAAATTTTATTTCCAAGTGATGAGATTCCCTTTTTATCTCTCATCAACTCATTTTCGGAATTCTTGAAGTGACGCCGTTAGGCTGTTGAATTTTACCAAGGGAACTTTTTAACCCAATTTCGATTTCTTTGGGTTCGACATGTAGTTATTGAATATGTCATCCTTTGAATATGTGTGAATGTCCTTTTATTGTTTTACACTTAATATCCAATTATATTGGGTGTATTTATATTTTTCACACAAAATTTTGAGATTGATTTATCCTTAATTTAAGGATACCTTCTTTATAAGGGATTTCATTACATTTTACATCTCTATTTAGACTTCATTGTTGTTATGAACCAATTCACTCATATATGGTGTATATACTGTCCTTTGGAATATTATATCATGAATCCATTTATTCTCATGATATTATAAAGTTCTGATTAAATGTTATTCCTCAATTATTGTAATCAAGTGTCACTAATTTTGGTAAAACCCCTTTAACCAAAATATCACTTTAAATGTTTTAATTATTTGTTCTTATTAATATCCATGTTTTCAAAATGGTTTTAAGGATTTATTTATATGGATATTAATGGTTTAAAATGTTAAAATATTCAAGGTGGTATGGGACACTTTGATTCAAAAATCTCTTTATTAAATGTTTTAAATGGTTTTGAAAATGTTTTTTTAATGGATTCATTATTTCAATATCCTAAAATGTTATATTGTGATTGAAATGTGGAAATGTTATGTTTCCTTTATTCATGTTTTATGTGATACGATTATGTTATGGTTCTTGGGAATTTTTATGAAGAACGGGTGGTTCCATGATAAACTAAGGGCGGGTGAGACCGATATAGCTCTCCAATGCATTGGGTAACGCAAAGGAGTGAAACGTTAAGGTTTCTCCGAAGAGATTTAGGGAATATACTGTGATGGGTATTCCAAACGTAACCAAGAGGGTTACACCCTACGTAAGAATGTTATGAATTCCTCAAGTTACCTTTATGTCTTATGATTTCTATGATTTATTCATGGTTTGATGAGGTATGTTAAAGTGCCTATGTTTTATGGGTAAAGTATGATTTCATTCTTATGTATATATGAACTCATGTTTCATTTCCATATTTTTATAACCCTTACTGATCTTTTTATGCTCATCCCATGTTTTTGAAATGTTTTTCACAGGTCAAGGGAAAGGTACATGATGTGATGATAGTGTCGAGGATGTGTCAAGAAAGAATCCATGTTTTATTTTAAATATGTTTCCGTTGATGGGAAGAATGAATACTGTCTTTTATGTAACCACTTTGTTTAAATGTGGAATGTAATGCAAGTTTCATTATCTAATTCTCTAAAACTCTAAACCTGAAAAGATCCTCAATGTGTAATCTTGAAATAACTCAAGATTAAGTAAGGTTTAAGGCTGGGGCCTTATAGTTGGTATCAAAGGTCGGTTTAGATAACTTTAGAGGTTAGGATATTCTCTAAGCATAAGTGACATTACCATAATGGTTAGGATTTCAGAAAGAGTCATAGTTTTAGATAAAGTGAACGAGTAAGTATATCTTAGTGTTTATCTTCCTCATTAGTACATGACAGTTTTGTTTATATACTCACACTGACCTTTTTGGTTTTAGTAAATGACTGGATCTAGAAGGAACCAAAGTAACAGTGGATGTGAAGGAAACTGTGAAAGTTTTTTGAGCAAGCAACTAAATGATATGGGAGCTGTAATGAGAACTCTTGTGATTACCCTCAACCAAATATCAAGGAGTCATGATCAACCACGTGAACCTTGGTATGTTCTATAATGCATCATGTATGAGATGACCAATCGATGTGGAAGTTCAGGTAATAATTAAAAAGGTAACCATTAGGGTTTATATGATCCTTACTTTTGAGGTAATTATGGGTAATTATATGTTATGATGGAAAATGAAAGGCATGAGATAAACTTGAGGTTAAAATATGTTATGTTTATTTTTGAAGATTTTATCTCGTTTTGGGAAATGTTTTGAGAATTATATATATTTGGAAAAAGGACAACACGCAGACCGTGTGACAACCCGTCGCGTCAGACAATGCTGCAGGAATCGAACCCACAACCAAAGTGCGACTGGTATTTATCGCCTACCACTGGACTACGTGAAGTCCCTGGTTATTTTGACTGATTCTTTCTAGTTATATTATTTTATGAATTAAGAGTAAGTTGATTTTAGGTTATTTATGAAAATGATTAACCTATCATGGAGGATATGTGATTAGGTTAATTACTTTTCAATATGAGACTTTAGGAGCAACTGATGTTGTTTGGAGATAAATGTTACGATTTAACTTGGAAGACTATGTGACTAAATCCTTCAAATATTTGGGTTTCAATCTTAGATTGGTTTACTTTGAAGAATTTTATGGACAAATTTTTTATCTAATGGTCCTCGTTGAACTTTGGGTTTTGTTGGTCAAATTTTGGAGGTTAAGAATAGATTTTATTTTTATAAAGGGTTATCCTTTTCTGGATTATCTGATCTTATACTAGCCTTTTTGGTTTTGGTTTTGGTTAAAGTCTAAAGACATGGGAAGTATATAGTTCTCTTTTGTGGATTAGGTTATTCTCTAAAATTTGATTATAGTACTCTTAATGTGAACAAGTCTTCCTAAATACTCGCCTTTTGGAGAAAATATGAGTTTGTGTAAGGAATCTAATAAAAGTTGAAAGTCAACATGATAAGTGATTATGTTTCCTTATGAATAAATTCCCCAATAAAAAGTATCTTAAAACCAAAAATGTTGTCTATTAACTTTTCCTACAGGGGAATCAAATACCGTTTAACCCATCACAAGTTTGTGATTTTCTCATGGTTAACTTTCTCCTAAACATGTTTTCTATCACTCTTCATCAGAACATGACCCTATGTTTTCTCCTCCATGTCCATGTTTTCATACTTGGAATCCTAGTATGGGTTAACTCGGGTGACCTTTGTACTTATCTTTCTTTATTTTAAAGTGATTGTTTTACCAACTCTTCTTCCGATGTGGGACTTTCAAGAATGTTTCCAAGCCCAATTTTAAAATTGCAAGGTCGCAATTCCCAAAAGGGGGGAAGGATGTAACACCCCAGGTAAATAAAGAATATGACATTTTCATATTTATATATATTTGTGAATAAAATAGTAATATGACTTTAAAGGGGACACTATGCTCGATGGCGTACCCCACACACAATAATGAGTTTCTTGGGAATCTTACGTTGCACTCTAATAATAAAAATAATATTATTTTAAATGGTAGTTAACATGTAGCCGGTGTATTGGCGGGAATGGATAGAAATAACTAAAATATGATTATATATGTTTTTAAATGTTTTTAAATTTATCCAATAAAGGATAAAGGCTTAAAATACGGAAATAATTCAATTTTAGGCGTATATGCCCTAGTTTTCACTAAAGGTTCACTTATCGCCTTTTGATGGAGAACCGTCATTAAATATAGTTTTTTTCACTCTTATACATTATATTTGGACCAAATAAAACTCTTCTTTAGAATCGGGACATCGAAATTTACTTTGTGTAAATTTTTGGTATCTTTCCGATAAAGTTCATTTTTTAATGAATAGTGTAAAATGTTGTATTTTAATTCAAAACCTCTTTTTAATCTAATTTATTTATATGATTAGATTATCTTTTTAATTGTTTATAAAGTGAAATTAGAATATATTTTTACCATTAAATCCAATAGTGTTTGTTGGAATTAATTTCACCTTGAAATCGGACTTAAATTAGTGTCAAACTTTTGATACTTATTGTTTCATAAAAACACGCTATTTGTCATGACAGCGGGAATTAACTATTAAATTAATTAATGTGAATTATATATTTTTAATTTTTTAAAATAGACTACATTTTTGAATTCGGAATGTCAAATATAGCTTAGGGTGAATTTTTGGTAATTTTCTGAAAAACTTCAATTTTTGATGAATAGTGAAACCACTAAGTGGTACTTATAAAAACTGATTTTCTGTTTAAATGAAAATTTTCCACCTTTGTGTTTTGAATTTCAAAAATCCAACATACATGGTTGTCATTAAGAATTAAAATTTGGTTCAATGGGATTAAAATAATTTTTTGGTGAATAGTAACTTATTAAGTTTTTAATCGCGATTAGAGGTAATTAGTGTAGTTTAAGGTACAAATAATGTTTTAATAATATGAAATGAACTTGACACATGTCCTAACCTCATTTTATGTGTCATGGCCGACCAAGAAAACCCATGGGTCAACTTGGGGACCCCATGAAGCCACTTTGGTTGGAAAATGACATTAATATCTTTTTATTTAAAGTTAAAGTAAAAATGAGACAAACATGAAATGTTTTACTAAAAAAATTTTTACATGGGGTTATACAAATCATATTTTTGACTATAAATATTAATTGGAAAGCTAAAAATATTTCCTACATCATAGTATTTTTTTATAATTTTGATACATTAAATAAATTAAATTATTTATGACATCATGATGATGCAGCGATGACCTCATTATTTAACGATTTAAATAAAATGGAAAGATAATGTAATATCTAAGACCTACACATGTCCAAAACCTATTGGATGAGTTGATTTCGAACCCTTATCACCTTATCCTCGAAACACATCAATGTGGGATCTCCTAAATCCGAATACCATTTTCAAATAAAGTAACATTTGCTTACTTTCCAAGAGTGCCCCTCCTCTCCTCTTATAAAAGGCCCCCACCTCTACCTCCTTACCCACACTCCCAAAGACTTTGGCTCGGCCAAACCCTGCCCATTTTGTCTCTACACTTCCCTCTCGTACTCCTTGAAGCCTCACTTTGGGCAGAAGTCTTCCCAAGGAAGCCTTTGAGCTCAAACCAAAGGGAGTTACCCAATTTTAAGGTAATGTGTTCACTTGAGTCCTTTTGTTTTATTTGGCCTCTCCAACCCCCTAAACTCTTTTTATTCATTTCTTTTGTAACAACTACAGTATATTAAATATACTAGGATGTTGTTATAATAAGGATTCGAGCTACACTTACACACACCAACATCTAATGGTTAAAGAACACACTGTTTCCGTGGATGGAGAATTTCTGCCTCACGAAACGATGATTGTTCAACACTCATATAACACCTTCAAAGGTGGCCATTAAGATGTCACTATATTTATATATGATATATAATATGTTTATGTTTTACTTAAGCTTATTTATTTTTCATTTGTGGCTTACCTTTATGGCTTACATTATGGGTATACGCGATATCTTCATTTTAGGAAGTGCGGACGACCGCCCCCTCAAAGTGATGTGATTCGTTAATGCCATATGTGGGACGTATAAAGGATGGATTTAATGTTATTATATATGATGTTATACTGGAATTATAATATACCTATATATCATTATTATTTCTTTCCATTAAAGTATGAGATAGAAATGAAAGTAGCGTTCATGCGTACGTACGGCTTACCGTCTCCATGAACGGTGCATTTCATTTCTTATCCCCAAATGTAATATACTATTATAAGTACATGTATATAATTGATATATATTATGAATTATACATCTAAATGATGAATATAATTATGGAATTAAAATATAAATACCTCTCATTTAGTTTTAATTCCATTAATATGACAAAGAAATGAAAGTAGCGTTCATGCGTACGTACGGCTTACCGTCTCCATGAACGGTGCATTTCATTTCTTACCTCTAAATGATTATGTAATATTATTAATACATGTATATGGTAGATATATATGATATATATGCTATCCAAATCAGGAATTTCATTCTGCATATAAAGAACCTTTGACCACACGAACGACATGTAATTGTAAGAAGTCCACTTTCGACTTAAGAACCAAATATCGACAAAACAAACATTATTAACTTAAATGACTACATAATGTTTATAACATGACAATAAGTGATATAAAATTAATAATGAAATAGAAAAAGGTTATTAATAAAGTTGAAATTAACTCAAGTTTATTATTCAGGACGTTAAAGAATGATCGAGTCAAGTCGGACCCGAGGTAAGGGATCCTACTCCTCTCTTTCTTTTTAAGTACACTCTTTTATGTCATTCCTTTAAAGCTCATATATCTTGTGATTGGGATGTTCTTTTATATTAATATTACTGTAAGTTTTATGTACATATGATGAGAGACCCTAATATCTCTCATCAATCCATTTTGGATGTTTTGAGTGGCGTCGTTAGGCTGCCGAATTTTCGTAAGAGATCTAACCTCTCTCTTTCTTTTTAAGTACTCTCCTTTATGTCACTTCATTTAAGCTCCTCTTTGTTATGTTGGGGGATGTTATTTTATATTAATCTTTCTTTAAACTTTATGTTTATTTGATGAGAGACCCTATTTCCTCTCATCAATCCATTTTGGAAGTTTTAAGTGGCGTCGTTAGGCTGCCGAGCTTTCGTAAGAGATTTTTCATCTCACTTTTATTCCCGTGAGATTTATGCTACATTTGCCACAATTTCCTTTGAGTGGTTTATGTACTGACCATTATTACACTCCTTTTGTAATATAATTCCATTTATGGGTATTTACATATTCATTGTACGACACTTCTTCGATGGGGTGTACTTTTCGAAAGTTACCCTAGTCGGTAAGGGAACCTTTCACCCTCCTCTTTTTAAAAGACTTCATTTGTTATGTTTTTAATTCACATAATATTATGTTGTGATATGTTCTTCTATATCTTGATTGATGTAAATTTTATTTCCAAGTGATGAGATTCCCTTTTTATCTCTCATCAACTCATTTTCGGAATTCTTGAAGTGACGCCGTTAGGCTGTTGAATTTTACCAAGGGAACTTTTTAACCCAATTTCGATTTCTTTGGGTTCGACATGTAGTTATTGAATATGTCATCCTTTGAATATGTGTGAATGTCCTTTTATTTTTTTACACTTAATATCCAATTATATTGGGTGTATTTATATTTTTCACACAAAATTTTGAGATTGATTTATCCTTAATTTAAGGATACCTTCTTTATAAGGGATTTCATTACATTTTACATCTCTATTTAGACTTCATTGTTGTTATGAACCAATTCACTCATATATGGTGTATATACTGTCCTTTGGAATATTATATCATGAATCCATTTATTCTCATGATATTATAAAGTTCTGATTAAATGTTATTCCTCAATTATTGTAATCAAGTGTCACTAATTTTGGTAAAACCCCTTTAACCAAAATATCACTTTAAATGTTTTAATTATTTGTTCTTATTAATATCCATGTTTTCAAAATGGTTTTAAGGATTTATTTATATGGATATTAATGGTTTAAAATGTTAAAATATTCAAGGTGGTATGGGACACTTTGATTCAAAAATCTCTTTATTAAATGTTTTAAATGGTTTTGAAAATGTTTTTTTAATGGATTCATTATTTCAATATCCTAAAATGTTATATTGTGATTGAAATGTGGAAATGTTATGTTTCCTTTATTCATGTTTTATGTGATACTATTATGTTATGGTTCTTGGGAATTTTTATGAAGAACGGGTGGTTCCATGATAAACTAAGGGCGGGTGAGCCCGATATAGCTCTCCAATGCATTGGGTAACGCAAAGGAGTGAAACGTTAAGGTTTCTCCGAAGAGATTTAGGGAATATACTGTGATGGGTATTCCAAACGTAACCAAGAGGGTTACACCCTACGTAAGAATGTTATGAATTCCTCAAGTTACCTTTATGTCTTATGATTTCTATGATTTATTCATGGTTTGATGAGGTATGTTAAAGTGCCTATGTTTTATGGGTAAAGTATGATTTCATTCTTATGTATATATGAACTCATGTTTCATTTCCATATTTTTATAACCCTTACTGATCTTTTTATGCTCATCCCAAGTTTTTGAAATGTTTTTCACAGGTCAAGGGAAAGGTACATGATGTGATGATAGTGTCGAGGATGTGTCAAGAAAGAATCCATGTTTTATTTTAAATATGTTTCCGTTGATGGGAAGAATGAATACTGTCTTTTATGTAACCACTTTGTTTAAATGTGGAATGTAATGCAAGTTTCATTATCTAATTCTCTAAAACTCTAAACCTGAAAAGATCCTCAATGTGTAATCTTGAAATAACTCAAGATTAAGTAAGGTTTAAGGCTGGGTCCTTATAGTTGGTATCAAAGGTCGGTTTAGATAACTTTAGAGGTTAGGATATTCTCTAAGCATAAGTGACATTACCATAATGGTTAGGATTTCAGAAAGAGTCCTAGTTTTAGATTAAGTGAACGAGTAAGTATATCTTAGTGTTTATCTTCCTCATTAGTACATGACAGTTTTGTTTATATACTCACACTGACCTTTTTGGTTTTAGTAAATGACTGGATCTAGAAGGAACCAAAGTAACAGTGGATGTGAAGGAAACTGTGAAAGTTTTTTGAGCAAGCAACTGAATGATATGGGAGCTGTAATGAGAACTCTTGTGATTACCCTCAACCAAATATCAAGGAGTCATGATCAACCACGTGAACCTTGGTATGTTCTATAATGCATCATGTATGAGATGAACAATCGATGTGGAAGTTCAGGTAATAATTAAAAAGGTAACCATTAGGGTTTATATGATCCTTACTTTTGAGGTAATTATGGGTAATTATATGTTATGATGGAAAATGAAAGGCATGAGATAAACTTGAGGTTAAAACATGTTATGTTTATTTTTGAAGATTTTATCTCGTTTTGGGAAATGTTTTGAGAATTATATATATTTGGAAAAAGGACAACACGCAGACCGTGTGACAACCCGTCGCGTCAGACAATGCTGCAGGAATCGAACCCACAACCAAAGTGCGACTGGTATTTATCGCCTACCACTGGACTACGTGAAGTCCCTGGTTATTTTGACTGATTCTTTCTAGTTATATTATTTTATGAATTAAGAGTAAGTTGATTTTAGGTTATTTATGAAAATGATTAACCTATCATGGAGGATATGTGATTAGGTTAATTACTTTTCAATATGAGACTTTAGGAGCAACTGATGTTGTTTGGAGATAAATGTTACGATTTAACTTGGAAGACTATGTGACTAAATCCTTCAAATATTTGGGTTTCAATCTTAGATTGGTTTACTTTGAAGAATTTTATGGACAAATTTTTTATCTAATGGTCCTCGTTGAACTTTGGGTTTTGTTGGTCAAATTTTGGAGGTTAAGAATAGATTTTATTTTTATAAAGGGTTATCCTTTTCTGGATTATCTGATCTTATACTAGCCTTTTTGGTTTTGGTTTTGGTTAAAGTCTAAAGACATGGGAAGTATATAGTTCTCTTTTGTGGATTAGGTTATTCTCTAAAATTTGATTATAGTACTCTTAATGTGAACAAGTCTTCCTAAATACTCGCCTTTTGGAGAAAATATGAGTTTGTGTAAGGAATCTAATAAAAGTTGAAAGTCAACATGATAAGTGATTATGTTTCCTTATGAATAAATTCCCCAATAAAAAGTATCTTAAAACCAAAAATGTTGTCTATTAACTTTTCCTACAGGGGAATCAAATACCGTTTAACCCATCACAAGTTTGTGATTTTCTCATGGTTAACTTTCTCCTAAACATGTTTTCTATCACTCTTCATCAGAACATGACCCTATGTTTTCTCCTCCATGTCCATGTTTTCATACTTGGAATCCTAGTATGGGTTAACTCGGGTGACCTTTGTACTTATCTTTCTTTATTTTAAAGTGATTGTTTTACCAACTCTTCTTCCGATGTGGGACTTTCAAGAATGTTTCCAAGCCCAATTTTAAAATTGCAAGGTCGCAATTCCCAAAAGGGGGGAAGGATGTAACACCCCAGGTAAATAAAGAATATGACATTTTCATATTTATATATATTTGTGAATAAAATAGTAATATGACTTTAAAGGGGACACTATGCTCGATGGCGTACCCAACACACAATAATGAGTTTCTTGGGAATCTTACGTTGCACTCTAATAATAAAAATAATATTATTTTAAATGGTAGTTAACATGTAGCCGGTGTATTGGCGGGAATGGATAGAAATAACTAAAATATGATTATATATGTTTTTAAATGTTTTTAAATTTATCCAATAAAGGATAAAGGCTTAAAATACGGAAATAATTCAATTTTAGGCGTATATGCCCTAGTTTTCACTAAAGGTTCACTTATCGCCTTTTGATGGAGAACCGTCATTAAATATAGTTTTTTTCACTCTTATACATTCTATTTGGACCAAATAAAACTCTTCTTTAGAATCGGGACATCGAAATTTACATTGTGTAAATTTTTGGTATCTTTCCGATAAAGTTCATTTTTTAATGAATAGTGTAAAATGTTGTATTTTAATTCAAAACCTCTTTTTAATCTAATTTATTTATATGATTAGATTATCTTTTTAATTGTTTATAAAGTGAAATTAGAATATATTTTTACCATTAAATCCAATAGTGTTTGTTGGAATTAATTTCACCTTGAAATCGGACTTAAATTAGTGTCAAACTTTTGATACTTATTGTTTCATAAAAACACGCTATTTGTCATGACAGCGGGAATTAACTATTAAATTAATTATAGTGAATTATATATTTTTAATTTTTTAAAATAGACTTCATTTTTGAATTCGGAATGTCAAATATAGCTTAGGGTGAATTTTTGGTAATTTTCTGAAAAACTTCAATTTTTGATGAATAGTGAAACCACTAAGTGGTACTTATAAAAACTGATTTTCCGTTTAAATGAAATTTTTCCACCTTTGTGTTTTGAATTTCAAAAATCCAACATACATGGTTGTCATTAAGAAGTAAAATGTGGTTCAATGGGATTAAAATAATTTTTTGGTGAATAGTAACTTATTAAGTTTTTAATCGCGATTAGAGGTAATTAGTGTAGTTTAAGGTACAAATAATGTTTTAATAATATGAAATGAACTTGACACATGTCCTAACCTCATTTTATGTGTCATGGCCGACCAAGAAAACCCATGGGTCAACTTGGGGACCCCATGAAGCCACTTTGGTTGGAAAATGATATTAATATCTTTTTATTTAAAGTTAAAGTAAAAATGAGACAAACATGAAATGTTTTACTAAAAATTTTTTTACATGGGGTTATACAAATCATATTTTTGACTATAAATATTAATTGGAAAGCTAAAAATATTTCCTACATCATAGTATTTTTTTATAATTTTGATACATTAAATAAATTAAATTATTTATGACATCATGATGATGCAGCGATGACCTCATTATTTAACGATTTAAATAAAATGGAAAGATAATGTAATATCTAAGACCTACACATGTCCAAAACCTATTGGATGAGTTGATTTCGAACCCTTATCACCTTATCCTCGAAACACATCAATGTGGGATCTCCTAAATCCGAATACCATTTTCAAATAAAGTAACATTTGCTTACTTTCCAAGAGTGCCCCTCCTCTCCTCTTATAAAAGGCCCCCACCTCTACCTCCTTACCCACACTCCCAAAGCCTTTGGCTCGGCCAAACCCTGCCCATTTTGTCTCTACACTTCCCTCTCGTACTCCTTGAAGCCTCACTTTGGGAAGAAGTCTTCCCAAGGAAGCCTTTGAGCTCAAACCAAAGGGAGTTACCCAATTTTAAGGTAATGTGTTCACTTGAGTCCTTTTGTTTTATTTGGCCTCTCCAACCCCCTAAACTCTTTTTATTCATTTCTTTTGTAACAACTACAGTATATTAAATATACTAGGATGTTGTTATAATAAGGATTCGAGCTACACTTACACACACCAACATCTAATGGTTAAAGAACACACTGTTTCCGTGGATGGAGAATTTCTGCCTCACGAAACGATGATTGTTCAACACTCATATAACACCTTCAAAGGTGGCCATTAAGATGTCACTATATTTATATATGATATATAATATGTTTATGTTTTACTTAAGCTTATTTATTTTTCATTTTTGGCTTACCTTTATGGCTTCCATTATGGGTATACACGATATCTTCATTTTAGGAAGTGCGGACTACCGCCCCCTCAAAGTGATGTGATTCGTTAATGCCATACGTGGGACGTATAAAGGATGGATTTAATGTTATTATATATGATTATATACTGGAATTATAATATACCTATATATCATTATTATTTATTTCCATTAAAGTATTATATAGAAATGAAAGTAGCGTTCAAGCGTATGTATGGCTTACCGTCTCCATGAACGGTGCATTTCATTTCTTATCCCCAAATGTAATGTACTATTATAAGTACATGTATATAATTGATATATATGATTAATGATACATCTAAATTATTAATATAATTCTGGAATTAAAATATACATACCTATCATTTAGTTTTAATTCCATTAATATGGCAAAGAAATGAAAGTAGCGTTCATGCGTACGTACGGCTTACCGTCTCCATGAACGGTGCATTTCATTTCTTACCTCTATATGATTATGTAATATTATAAATACATGTATATTCTGGATATATATGATATATATTCTATCCAAATCAGGAATTCCATTCTGGATATAAAGATCCTTTGACCACACGAACAACATGTAATTGTAAGAAGTCCACTTTCGACTTAAGAACCAAATATCGACAAAACAAACATTATTAACTTAAATGATTAAATAATGTTTATAACATGAAAATAAGTGATCTAAAAGGAATAATGAACTAGAAAATTTTTCTTAATAAAGTGGAAATTAACTCAAGTTTATTATTCAGGACGTTAAAGAATGATCGAGTCAAGTCGGACCCGAGGTAAGGGATCCTACTCCTCTCTTTCTTTTTAAGTACACTCTTTTATGTCATTCCTTTAAAGCTCATATTTCTTGTGATTGGGATGTTATTCTATATTACTATTACTGTAATTTTTATGTACATATGATGAGAGACCCTAATATCTCTCATCAATCCATTTTGGATGTTTTGAGTGGCGTCGTTAGGCTGCCGAATTTTCGTAAGAGATCTAACCTCTCTCTTTCTTTTTAAGTACTCTCCTTTATGTCACTTCATTTAAGCTCCTCTTTGTTATGTTGGGGGATGTTATTTTATATTAATCTTTCTTTAAACTTTATGTTTATTTGATGAGAGACCCTATTTCCTCTCATCAATCCATTTTGGAAGTTTTAAGTGGCGTCGTTAGGCTGCCGAGCTTTCGTAAGAGATTTTTCATCTCACTTTTATTCCCGTGAGATTTATGCTACATTTGCCACAATTTCCTTTGAGTGGTTTATGTACTGACCATTATTACACTCCTTTTGTAATATAATTCCATTTATGGGTATTTACATATTCATTGTACGACACTTCTTCGATGGGGTGTACTTTTCGAAAGTTACCCTAGTCGGTAAGGGAACCTTTCACCCTCCTCTTTTTAAAAGACTTCATTTGTTATGTTTTTAATTCACATAATATTATGTTGTGATATGTTCTTCTATATCTTGATTGATGTAAATTTTATTTCCAAGTGATGAGATTCCCTTTTTATCTCTCATCAACTCATTTTCGGAATTCTTGAAGTGACGCCGTTAGGCTGTTGAATTTTACCAAGGGAACTTTTTAACCCAATTTCGATTTCTTTGGGTTCGACATGTAGTTATTGAATATGTCATACTTTGAATATGTGTGAATGTCCTTTTATTGTTTTACACTTAATATCCAATTATATTGGGTGTATTTATATTTTTCACACAAAATTTTGAGATTGATTTATCCTTAATTTAAGGATACCTTCTTTATAAGGGATTTCATTACATTTTACATCTCTATTTAGACTTCATTGTTGTTATGAACCAATTCACTCATATATGGTGTATATACTGTCCTTTGGAATATTATATCATGAATCCATTTATTCTCATGATATTATAAAGTTCTGATTAAATGTTATTCCTCAATTATTGTAATCAAGTGTCACTAATTTTGGTAAAACCCCTTTAACCAAAATATCACTTTAAATGTTTTAATTATTTGTTCTTATTAATATCCATGTTTTCAAAATGGTTTTAAGGATTTATTTATATGGATATTAATGGTTTAAAATGTTAAAATATTCAAGGTGGTATGGGACACTTTGATTCAAAAATCTCTTTATTAAATGTTTTAAATGGTTTTGAAAATGTTTTTTTAATGGATTCATTATTTCAATATCCTAAAATGTTATATTGTGATTGAAATGTGGAAATGTTATGTTTCCTTTATTCATGTTTTATGTGATACAATTATGTTATGGTTCTTGGGAATTTTTATGAAGAACGGGTGGTTCCATGATAAACTAAGGGCGGGTGAGCCCGATATAGCTCTCCAATGCATTGGGTAACGCAAAGGAGTGAAACGTTAAGGTTTCTCCGAAGAGATTTAGGGAATATACTGTGATGGGTATTCCAAACGTAACCAAGAGGGTTACACCCTACGTAAGAATGTTATGAATTCCTCAAGTTACCTTTATGTCTTATGATTTCTATGATTTATTCATGGTTTGATGAGGTATGTTAAAGTGCCTATGTTTTATGGGTAAAGTATGATTTCATTCTTATGTATATATGAACTCATGTTTCATTTCCATATTTTTATAACCCTTACTGATCTTTTTATGCTCATCCCAAGTTTTTGAAATGTTTTTCACAGGTCAAGGGAAAGGTACATGATGTGATGATAGTGTCGAGGATGTGTCAAGAAAGAATCCATGTTTTATTTTAAATATGTTTCTGTTGATGGGAAGAATGAATACTGTCTTTTATGTAACCACTTTGTTTAAATGTGGAATGTAATTCAAGTTTCATTATCTAATTCTCTAAAACTCTAAACCTAAAAAGATCCTCAATGTGTAATCTTGAAATAACTTAAGATTAAGTAAGGTTTAAGGCTGGGGCCTTATAGTTGGTATCAAAGGTCGGTTTAGATAACTTTAGAGGTTAGGATATTCTCTAAGCATAAGTGACATTACCATAATGGTTAGGATTTCAGAAAGAGTCCTAGTTTTAGATAAAGTGAACGAGTAAGTATATCTTAGTGTTTATCTTCCTCATTAGTACATGACAGTTTTGTTTATATACTCACACTGACCTTTTTGGTTTTAGTAAATGACTGGATCTAGAAGGAACCAAAGTAACAGTGGATGTGAAGGAAACTGTGAAAGTTTTTTGAGCAAGCAACTGAATGATATGGGAGCTGTAATGAGAACTCTTGTGATTACCCTCAACCAAATATCAAGGAGTCATGATCAACCACGTGAACCTTGGTATGTTCTATAATGCATCATGTATGAGATGACCAATCGATGTGGAAGTTCAGGTAATAATTAAAAAGGTAACCATTAGGGTTTATATGATCCTTACTTTTGAGGTAATTATGGGTAATTATATGTTATGATGGAAAATGAAAGGCATGAGATAAACTTGAGGTTAAAATATGTTATGTTTATTTTTGAAGATTTTATCTCGTTTTGGGAAATGTTTTGAGAATTATATATATTTGGAAAAAGGACAACACGCAGACCGTGTGACAACCCGTCGCGTCAGACAATGCTGCAGGAATCGAACCCACAACCAAAGTGCGACTGGTATTTATCGCCTACCACTGGACTACGTGAAGTCCCTGGTTATTTTGACTGATTCTTTCTAGTTATATTATTTTATGAATTAAGAGTAAGTTGATTTTAGGTTATTTATGAAAATGATTAACCTATCATGGAGGATATGTGATTAGGTTAATTACTTTTCAATATGAGACTTTAGGAGCAACTGATGTTGTTTGGAGATAAATGTTACGATTTAACTTGGAAGACTATGTGACTAAATCCTTCAAATATTTGGGTTTCAATCTTAGATTGGTTTACTTTGAAGAATTTTATGGACAAATTTTTTATCTAATGGTCCTCGTTGAACTTTGGGTTTTGTTGGTCAAATTTTGGAGGTTAAGAATAGATTTTATTTTTATAAAGGGTTATCCTTTTCTGGATTATCTGATCTTATACTAGCCTTTTTGGTTTTGGTTTTGGTTAAAGTTTAAGACATGGGAAGTATATAGTTCTCTTTTGTGGATTAGGTTATTCTCTAAAATTTGATTATAGTACTCTTAATGTGAACAAGTCTTCCTAAATACTCGCCTTTTGGAGAAAATATGAGTTTGTGTAAGGAATCTAATAAAAGTTGAAAGTCAACATGATAAGTGATTATGTTTCCTTATGAATAAATTCCCCAATAAAAAGTATCTTAAAACCAAAAATGTTGTCTATTAACTTTTCCTACAGGGGAATCAAATACCGTTTAACCCATCACAAGTTTGTGATTTTCTCATGGTTAACTTTCTCCTAAACATGTTTTCTATCACTCTTCATCAGAACATGACCCTATGTTTTCTCCTCCATGTCCATGTTTTCATACTTGGAATCCTAGTATGGGTTAACTCGGGTGACCTTTGTACTTATCTTTCTTTATTTTAAAGTGATTGTTTTACCAACTCTTCTTCCGATGTGGGACTTTCAAGAATGTTTCCAAGCCCAATTTTAAAATTGCAAGGTCGCAATTCCCAAAAGGGGGGAAGGATGTAACACCCCAGGTAAATAAAGAATATGACATTTTCATATTTATATATATTTGTGAATAAAATAGTAATATGACTTTAAAGGGGAAACTATGCTCGATGGCGTACCCAACACACAATAATGAGTTTCTTGGGAATCTTACGTTGCACTCTAATAATAAAAATAATATTATTTTAAATAGTAGTTAACATGTAGCCGGGGTATTGGCGGGAATGGATAGAAATAACTAAAATATGATTATATATGTTTTTAAATGTTTTTAAATTTATCCAATAAAGGATAAAGGCTTAAAATACGGAAATAATTCAATTTTAGGCGTATGTGCCCTAGTTTTCACTAAAGGTTCACTTATCGCCTTTTGATGGAGAACCGTCATTAAATATAGTTTTTTTCACTCTTATACATTCTATTTGGACCAAATAAAACTCTTCTTTAGAATCGGGACATCGAAATTTACTTTGTGTAAATTTTTGGTATCTTTCCGATAAAGTTCATTTTTTAATGAATAGTGTAAAATGTTGTATTTTAATTCAAAACCTCTTTTTAATCTAATTTATTTATATGATTAGATTATCTTTTTAATTGTTTATAAAGTGAAATTAGAATATATTTTTACCATTAAATCCAATAGTGTTTGTTGGAATTAATTTCACCTTGAAATCAGACTTAAATTAGTGTCAAACTTTTGATACTTATTGTTTCATAAAAACACGCTATTTGTCATGACAGCGGGAATTAACTATTAAATTAATTAATGTGAATTATATATTTTTAATTTTTTAAAATAGACTTCATTTTTGAATTCGGAATGTCAAATATAGCTTAGGGTGAATTTTTGGTAATTTTCTGAAAAACTTCAATTTTTGATGAATAGTGAAACCACTAAGTGGTACTTATAAAAACTGATTTTCCGTTTAAATGAAATTTTTCCACCTTTGTGTTTTGAATTTCAAAAATCCAACATACATGGTTGTCATTAAGAAGTAAAATGTGGTTCAATGGGATTAAAATAATTTTTTGGTGAATAGTAACTTATTAAGTTTTTAATCGCGATTAGAGGTAATTAGTGTAGTTTAAGGTACAAATAATGTTTTAATAATATGAAATTAACTTGACACATGTCCTAACCTCATTTTATGTGTCATGGCCGACCAAGAAAACCCATGGGTCAACTTGGGGACCCCATGAAGCCACTTTGGTTGGAAAATGATATTAATATCTTTTTATGTAAAGTTAAAGTAAAAATGAGACAAACATGAAATGTTTTACTAAAAAAATTTTTACATGGGGTCATACAAATCATATTTTTGACTATAAATATTAATTGGAAAGCTAAAAATATTTCCTACATCATAGTATTTTTTTATAATTTTGATACATTAAATAAATTAAATTATTTATGACATCATGATGATGCAGCGATGACCTCATTATTTAACGATTTAAATAAAATGGAAAGATAATGTAATATCTAAGACCTACACATGTCCAAAACCTATTGGATGAGTTGATTTCGAACCCTTATCACCTAATCCTCGAAACACATCAATGTGGGATCTCCTAAATCCGAATACCATTTTCAAATAAAGTAACATTTGCTTACTTTCCAAGAGTGCCCCTCCTCTCCTCTTATAAAAGGCCCCCACCTCTACCTCCTTACCCACACTCCCAAAGCCTTTGGCTCGGCCAAACCCTGCCCATTTTGTCTCTACACTTCCCTCTCGTACTCCTTGAAGCCTCACTTTGGGCAGAAGTCTTCCCAAGGAAGCCTTTGAGCTCAAACCAAAGGGAGTTACCCAATTTTAAGGTAATGTGTTCACTTGAGTCCTTTTGTTTTATTTGGCCTCTCCAACCCCCTAAACTCTTTTTATTCATTTCTTTTGTAACAACTACAGTATATTAAATATACTAGGATGTTGTTATAATAAGGATTCGAGCTACACTTACACACACCAACATCTAATGGTTAAAGAACACACTGTTTCCGTGGATGGAGAATTTCTGCCTCACGAAACGATGATTGTTCAACACTCATATAACACCTTCAAAGGTGGCCATTAAGATGTCACTATATTTATATATGATATATAATATGTTTATGTTTTACTTAAGCTTATTTATTTTTCATTTTTGGCTTACCTTTATGGCTTCCATTATGGGTATACACGATATCTTCATTTTAGGAAGTGCGGACTACCGCCCCCTCAAAGTGATGTGATTCGTTAATGCCATACGTGGGACGTATAAAGGATGGATTTAATGTTATTATATATGATTATATACTGGAATTATAATATACCTATATATCATTATTATTTATTTCCATTAATGTATTATATAGAAATGAAAGTAGCGTTCAAGCGTACGTATGGCTTACCGTCTCCATGAACGGTGCATTTCATTTCTTATCCCCAAATGTAATGTACTATTATAAGTACATGTATATAATTGATATATATGATTAATGATACATCTAAATTATTAATATAATTCTGCAATTAAAATATACATACCTATCATTTAGTTTTAATTCCATTAATATGGCAAAGAAATGAAAGTAGCGTTCATGCGTACGTACGGCTTACCGTCTCCATGAACGGTGCATTTCATTTCTTACCTCTATATGATTATGTAATATTATAAATACATGTATATTCTGGATATATATGATATATATTCTATCCAAATCAGGAATTCCATTCTGGATATAAAGATCCTTTGACCACACGAACAACATGTAATTGTAAGAAGTCCACTTTCGACTTAAGAACCAAATATCGACAAAACAAACATTATTAACTTAAATGATTAAATAATGTTTATAACATGAAAATAAGTGATCTAAAAGGAATAATGAACTAGAAAATTTTTCTTAATAAAGTGGAAATTAACTCAAGTTTATTATTCAGGACGTTAAAGAATGATCGAGTCAAGTCGGACCCGAGGTAAGGGATCCTACTCCTCTCTTTCTTTTTAAGTACACTCTTTTATGTCATTCCTTTAAAGCTCATATTTCTTGTGATTGGGATGTTATTATATATTAATATTACTATAATTTTTATGTACATATGATGAGAGACCCTATTCTCTCTCATCAATCCATTTTGGATGTTTTGAGTGGCGCCGTTAGGCTGCCGAATTTTCGTAAGAGATCTAACCTCTCTCTTTCTTTTTAAGTACTCTCCTTTATGTCACTTCTTTTAAGATCCTCTTTGTTATGTTTGGGGATGTTCTTTTATATTCCTATTTCTTTAAACTTTATGTTTATTTGATGAGAGACCCTATTTACTCTCATCAATCCATTTTGGAAGTTTTAAGTGGCGCCGTTATGATGCCGAGTTTTTGTAAGAGATTTTTCATCTCACTTTTATTCCCGTGAGATTTATGCTACATTTTCCACAATTTCCTTTGAGTGGTTTATGTACTGACCATTATTACAATCCTTTTGTAATATAATTCAATTTATGGGTATTTACATATTCATTGTATGACACTTCTTCGATGGGGTGTACTTTTCGAAAGTTACCCAAGTCGGTAAGGGAACCTTTCACCCTCCTCTTTTTAAAAGACTTCATTTGTTATGTCTTTTAATTCACATACTATTATGTTGGGATATGTTATTATATATCCTGATTTATGTAAATTTTATTTCCAAGTGATGAGATTCCCTTTTTATCTCTCATCAACTCATTTTCTGAATTCTTGAAGTGATGCCGTTAGGCTGTCGAATTTTACCAAGGGAACTTTTAAACCCAATTTCGATTTCTTTGGGTTCAACATGTAGTTATTGAAAATGTCATCCCTTGAATATGTGTGAATGAACTTTTATTATTTTACACTTAATATCCAATTATATTGGGTGTATTTATATTTGTCACACATAATTTTGAGATTGATTTATCCTTAATTTAAGGATACCTTCTTTATAAGGGATTTCATCACATTTTACATCTCTATTGAGACTTCATTGTTGTTATGCACCAATTCACTCATATATGGTGTATATACTGTCCGTTGGAATATTATATCATGAATCCATTTATTCTCATGATATTATAAAGTTCTGATTAAATGTTATTCCTCAATTATTGTATTCAAGTGTCACTAATTTTGGTAAAACTCCTTTAACCAAAATATCACTCTAAATGTTTTAATTATTTGTTCTTATTAATATCCATTTTTTCAAAATGGTTTTAAGGATTTATTTATATGGATATTAATGGTTTAAAATGTTAAAAGATTCAAGGTGGTATGGGACACTTTGATTCAAAAATCTCTTTATTAAATGTTTTAAATGGTTTTGAAAATGTTTTTTTAATGGATTCATTATTTCAATATCCTAAAATGTTATATTGTGATTGAAATGTGGAAATGTAATGTTTCCTTTATTCATGTTTTATGTGATATGACTATGTTATGGTTCTTGGGCATTTTTATAAAGAACGGTTGGTTCCCTGATAAACTAAGGGAGGGTGAGCCCGATATAGCTCTCCAATGCATTGGGTAACGCAAAGGAGTGAAACGTTAAGGTTTCTCCGAAGAGATTTAGGGAATATACTGTGATGGGTATTCCAAACATAACCCAGAGGGTTACTCCCTACGTAAGAATGTTATGAATTCCTCAAGTTACCTTTATGTCTTATGATTTCTATGATTTATTCATGGTTTGATGAGGTATGTTAAAGTGCCTATGTTTTATGGGTAAAGTATGATTTCATTCTTATGTATATATGAACTCATGTTTCCTTTCCATATTTTTATAACCCTTACTGAGCTTTTTATGCTCATCCCATGTTTTTGAAATGTTTTTTACAGGTCAAGGGAAAGGTACATGATGTGATGATAGTGTCAAGGATGTGTCAAGAAAGAATCCATGTTTTATTTTAAATATGTTTCTGTTGATGGGAAGAATGAATACTGCCTTTTATGTAACCACTTTGTTTAAATGTGGAATGTAATGCAAGTTTCATGATCTAATTCTCTAAAACTCTAAACCTGAAAAGATCCTCAATGTGTAATCTTGAAATAAATCAAGATTAAGTAAGGTTTAAGGCTGGGGCCTTATAATGGACTAGAAATTTTATCTCATGAAAGTTAACATTTTTACTAAGGGATGTTAACACTTAACTTGTTCTTTATGTTAAGATATTGTTGTATGGATAAAGATATTTGGGATATGAATAATTAAATCGAAGAATACTGATTACATTAGAACTAAGTAAGGAACTCTTTATAGGTGTTTTATGGTACCACTAATGATGTTTACAACATTTTTTGGATTTACAAAGTAAATCCAATATAATTTGGAATGTGGAAGAATGCATGTTTTACAAAAGGATTTATAGTAATTCATGTTGTTACCATTTTTCAAGGGGATATACAATACGGGTATTCACATGTTTGGAATGTCACCACCAAGATATAATTTTGATACAGGGGAATCAGTGTTAATATGATTTCATGACTCTCTTTGTAAGGTTTTGGATTTTTATCTTTCTGAATGGTTATAAGGTTATCCGTTCATGAAAAGTTTAAGTTAAACTTAAGAGGAAGTATTTTTGCACTAAGTTTGTATAGAAAACCTTGGTTAAAAATATAATAAATGATTTAAATTATTTCTAGGATGTCCATATTATGTATTATATTATTTCGGTTTTAAAAAAGGACATCATGTATGTCGGGTGACAACCAAACAAATCCGGCAAGGCAGTGGGTCTTGAACCCATGACTGAAGGACGATATGGGTTTCACACCAACCACATGCCTACATGATGTCCTGGTTAATGTTTATTTATTTTTAATGTATGAATATTTATGCTGAAATATTAGTGTTACTTTTTATGTTTATAGATTAATTCATGTTGATTTTAAGATACAAATAGTTAGACTTTTTAAACTTTTAAGGGCGTTAAGATCCATTAAAGGCATATTTTAGTGATTTATTCAAAAAAGTTAATTTATAGAAATTCATTCCATGAGGTAATATATGTATTAGATGTTTTTCAATGAATAACCCATGAATGAAATTTTTTTATATAAATTTATTAATAATTAGTCGACATTATGAAAGTTATCAAAAAAAATTGTTTTCCTAAAACCTTAATTTTCATTGAGATGATGGCCTTTTAAATCATCATAGATTTATTAATTTAAGGCCCTGAAATTTCCTTTGATCATTAACTTCTTTGTGATTGATGACTTCAATCACTACCTATAAATATTTATTCTTTCCCTCCATGTCGAATCTTCACTCCCAACCTATGTTCTCCTACGTGGAAACCCAATTATATGTTACTTTGGGTAACCGTTATGGTTCCAAATTTTCCCTTTTAAGGGAAGTTTTGGTATAAATTGTTAAAATGTTGGTTTCTATGAATTAAAAATTCAATTATTAAACCTTTGATAACCCAATATAATTTTGAGGGTGAAATTCATTTTATTGTGGGGGGGGGGGGGGGTAGAATGTAACACCCCAAGATTTTGAGAATTATTATTTTTTGAATTAATTTATCCTTTCAATATTTTCCATTTCATATGACACTGAAAATTATATATATATATATATATATTAAAACAATAAATAATACATTCCTTTCACACTCAATGCCAAATTTTATTACACTACACGCAATTCCAACATGGATTGCGCAACAAGCAACATTGACTAGGCGTATAATGCACGCAACACTGAGTTTCTATGAAACATATCTTTTTATTTATTTAATTAAGATAAATATAACCTATCCATTAAAAATATTAATATGAATAGTAATAACTAATTTTATAATATTTTTCATAATTTATTTATATTAAT
The DNA here is from genome assembly GCA_963277665.1 of Viscum album. Classification (NCBI taxonomy): domain Eukaryota; kingdom Viridiplantae; phylum Streptophyta; class Magnoliopsida; order Santalales; family Viscaceae; genus Viscum; species Viscum album. Next base: position 2,132,673,858 of record OY728119.1, read on the forward strand.
AAATCACATTGATAATGAAAAATAATATTTTTGTTAAAGTCCTTTTATGTAAAAATATTTTTTTATTGATTGAATCAATTTTAATAATAAAATTAATTCCTGAAACATTTATAAATTTAATTGGATTAGATACAATTAATTTTTTAATTCAAAATATCCAAATTATCCTAGGGTGTAATTCTGGTATTTTTTCTGAGAAACTTCATTTTTTGATGAGTTGTGAAAAATACTGGTTTTTAGTTAAAAACTGAATTTTTTTATAATTAATTATTAATTCTTAGTGATATTATAAATATTTTTTAAGGTCACATTATATGAATATTACATCAACTAATACAAATAAATTCATTAGGATCAACTAAACTTTGAAACTAAATAAGAAAATCTTAACAACCTTTTTTTATCTTTTTCCTAATTTAAAACCTCTTTATTTCGTGCCGTCTATGGGATTAAAACCAATCTTAATTTTTCCACTTATGTGATTGGAATTTCAAAAATCTGACATAAACCATTGTATGAAGTCTAATAGTTATAGTCTAATAATACCATGTTAATTTTTGACCAAAACAATTAGTAAAAGTGATGAAAATTAATCACATCGGTGAAGGTCAAATTAAGATTAATTAGGGACTAAACCATACAATTAAGGGCCCACATGACCTAGAAACTTGTATAATTCTCATTTTATGTCGATATTTTATTCTTAAACCTTACATTATTGAGTTTTTTTTGGTTTGGTAAGACTTTTTTTAGGTAATAACATGTGCACACATAATTTTTTTCTAAAAATTCTATAAGATTCATTTCTCTTCCCTATAAAAATCCACCACATCTACCCATTACTAAAACCTGTAAAACCTTTTAATTTCATCCCATATCTTCACAATTATCCTCCCAACAATCCTACCTTCAACCTCGAATCCTACCTTTGGATAGAAACCCTATCAAGGAATACTTTTGGCACAAAACAAAAGGAGTTACCCGATTAAGAGGTAACGTCTTCTCCCAAGATCCTTTCCTTTATTTTCCTTCTCCACCCTACACTCTCATTATTCATTTTTTGTGTGAAAAAACCAGTATCCTAGATATTATATGTTGTTTTTGTGAAATTTTTCTGACCTTCACTTACACATACTTCTATCTAATGGATGTTGAACACATTATTTCTCTGTACAGCGAACTATAGCCTCATGAAATGATGATTGTTCATTTATGCTTTACCACAAATCATGGTGGCCATTGTGATGGAAACTCTATTTATATATATAATAAATTATATTTATTATTAATTTAATCTTATGTATTCCTTTTACATCACACATCTTTTTATCTTCTATTTGGTGTTAATACAATAACATTGTTTGAGGAAGTGTGGACTACCGTCCCTTAAAAGCATTGTGATTCGTTTACACACCACATATAATGTATTAAGGATTGGTTTATTGAACTTATATGATATATATGATATATATGATATATTCATGATACTATCATATTGATATAAATACATACATATAGACATACATATATACATATATATATAGATATATCATTTACATACTTCTAATATGATAATAAAAATGCAAAACAATGTTCATGCATACGTACGGCTTACCGTCTCCATGAATGGTGTATTCCATTATGTAATTAATTTTTCTATAGATTATTATAATATAATAATACTGGATATAACTTATATTTATATCATGTTATACATTCTTCAATCATGATATAAGTATAAGGATCAACGATATAACAAATTTAGATACATGTGAAGAACAAAGAGAATATTACATGAAGTGAAGCCCTAACATAGGATAATAAAGAAGAGGGTAATATAAGGTTATAATAAAACCACATATGGTAATATATATAATAATGTTACTCTATAAAATATTTATAACAAACTTATATTTACTATATACGAATCTTGTATGATTATGGAGAGAGTCAAGACACAAGGTAAGGGGAATTTCATCTCACTTTTAATTTCCATGAGATACATGTTATGTTCATCACTAATTCCTTTTTGTGTGGTGTATGTAATTACCATGATTGAATTATATGTATATTTTAATTAAATTTATGTGTATTCACATGTCCATTTTATGATCCTTCTTTCATGGGGTTTAACATTCAAAAGCTACCAAATCGATAAAACAGTTTTGTCTCAATTTTCTTTCTTTGAGGCTCATGTTTTGTTATGTACCTAAACTCTTATTTGAGGTGTATTAACTTAAATTTTACAAAATATATAATGAATATACTTATTTTTATGATATTTTAAGATTCATGTAATTTCATTTTTTTATATAGAGTATGATCTCAAGTTACCGAGTTATAAGAGTTTATTGAGACTATCTCATCGCTTTCTAAGATTGTTTATGTTTATAATTTGATGAAATATTAGGATTAATTTCTCAAGAATATTAATGATTTTACTTATCCTATATTATTTCAATATATACTCATGTATTGGTACCATATTATACTCTTTGGTACGTAATATAGTTAAGAAATTGTATTTAGGAAAGCCTGACTTTACCCACTCTTCGGTCAGAAATCTATGTTCTCTAAAAAGGGTTTCCATGAATATAATATAATTCCCATATAACCTATAAAAGAAATTTGTACCCTTTTGTATTTTAAAAATATCTTAAAGGGAATCTTCTTCTTTTTTCTAAAAAATGAAATTTTCAATCCTATTTACCACAGAAAATGAATGTTTTTTGACCTCATATGACATGTACAGATTTACCCGCTGTCATTTCTTCCAAGCTCTCTTTTAATTTTTAAAAAGATTAATCTTTAAGAAAATTTTTTTAAAATAAATTTTAAAGGATAATAGTTTTCAAAATTGTTTTAAACTTATTATATATGTTTTTATGGAGAACTATTTTAAAATTATTTTTAAGTCTTATTTACATGTTTTCAAGGCATTTTCAATGAAATGGTTTTCAAAACTTTTTCAAACTTCTTATATAAGGTTTCAGGAAAAATAATTTTCAAATTTTATTAAAGATTTATTTATATTTTTTTAATTTATTTTTAATGAAATGGTTTTCAAAATGCTTTCAAGATTCCTTTATATGTTTTCAAGAAATATGTGTTTCAGAATGTTTTCAATCATCTTTTATAAGTTTTCAAGTGCAATGTTTGTAAAAATGTTTTCATGATATTTTTATATGTTTTCAAAGTGATTTCGAAGAAAAAGTTTTTTAAAATATTTTGAAGCTTATTTTATATGTTTTCAAAATGATTTCATAATTTTCAAGGTATTTTCTTTGGAAATTATTTTCAAATGGATTTATGTATTAAATAGAAATTTCAAACAAGAAAGGATATTTTCCTCAGGAAGCGTTCTTAAAAGATATTTTAAAATTATTTCCCATCTAATATGACATCCATTGGTGTTAAATATTCCTTTATAAGGAATTATTTAATGTCTCCATTCATATTCTTTCTTTGAATGGATTATGTTTTGATGACATGATGTTATGAAACTCATTATATTTCATGGGTTATATGCTTTTGAAACCTGCTTCCTTTCATGAGTTATGTTTATGATGAAATGATTATTAAACCTATCTCTTTCCATATGTTACAATATGTTTACATGTTATGATTCCCATTTCATTTCATGGGTTATGATATGATCATTTATGATCTTACGACACATGTATTTATGATTTCATTATGATATTGATGGGACCTATATCTCCCTCTAAATAATTGGCTAAATAATTATATATCATGAGATTAAATTGGTATGGAATGAGAGTTACATAGTTTTGTAATATTGGTCTAGAATAAGGGTTACTCATTTCAGTAATACAGGGATGGAATGAGGGTTAATTGATTCAGTAATATAGGAATGGAATGAGTTTTACTCAGTTTAGTAATACAGGGCTGGAACAACGGATACTCAGTTCAATAATACAAGGATGTAATAAGGGTTACTTAGTTTAGTAATATAGGGCTGGAATGTTGGTCCCTCAGTTTAGTAATACGGGGCTGGAACAGGGGTTACCTGATTCAATAAAGGAGTGTTTCCACTAAGATGGTCATGGTTGTGATTCCTAAAATACTATATAAATCATATTATATGCTTATGTGTTTCCAAAATTCAATGTCTTACTCCTATGTAATGACTTCATAGAATATGTTATTTTCTTCCTTTTGATTCATGTCCTAGGAAATTCTATGCTTTAAGCCATGATTCTTGTATATGATCTTTGATATGAAGGGTATGATCTTCTATTTTTAGGATCATTTTCTTATACCCCTATGCTCATTTTTATTCTTACATGTCTCCCTTATTTACCCTTATTGAGAATTTGAGATCACCCCTTTCTATATTTCCCTTACTTGGTTATGAAGATATGTATTATGTTTAATGTGTCTAAGAAGGGTTATAGTCATTAAGAACCTATTTGGAGATAATGTATCTCACTTATGTACCAATGGTTTTGTTTCCTTGTTCCCAAAGGCACTATTCTAACTATGGTCTTTGGCTGTCTGTTTGCATAATGTTTAAGTATTCCGCATATGTAATGAAATTCCTGTGTTTGAAAAGATAGGGTCACTATAGAATTTTCATTTAATAGTGTTTTGTTTTGTTGTTTTGATTTATTTGATTCATTAATTATAGACACCATTTTATGATACTACACTGAGTTATTGGTTACTTAATTTTTTATTTACTTTTTCTATTATTTACTGAATTAACAATAAAATTATTTTTTTTGGAATTTTATAATTAAAATTCAATCCATTAATCTAAATTTTTCTAGTGAATGTTGACTTTACTAAAACACAAACAACAAAATCTAATTATTTCAAAGAATTAATATTAATAATTATATTCTTTTTATATTTATAAAATTTATAAATTTAATTTCCTCCCTCTGGACATCACTATATAGAATTTCTTATCAGGTAATTGAGTTTCATAATGTATCTAGATGAAAATTTCATAAATTAGAAAATCAAAGTGAATAATAATTATTTCACACAGTACCATTCATAATGTCAAGTATCCACTCAATAATATCACCACTAGAAATTGGTTATAATAATGAATCAATGTAAAACACAAGAAATTATTCCTTGATAATTTGTGAAATGATGAATGGAAACATCTAAAAAAAATGAAAACATGATTATTTGGAATGTTTTTGGTGTGAAATTAAAGAAAATTGATTGTTTACATTTCTTACAACAATTCATTTTCTTGATATTTATTAATAATTTTATAGAGGGTGTAAACTTGTATTTAAATCATGGTGATTACGACTCACTAATGAAGGATAATTTATGTTTTATGCGATTGTACGATCACTTGTTTTCTCATATAGTGACCACATTTTTTTAAAAGGTTGGGGCCGAAGACTCATTTTATTTTTAAAGCAAAGCAAAGACCTCTTTTAACTGGGTAGAGGGAGACTCATTACATAGCCCGAAGGCCCAGTGGGCCTGTAGCCCATTAAATATCCCGTAGGCACAATTTTTTGTCCTAAGGCCCATTTTGTGAATAGTAACCCAGCTGCTATAGTGAACGCCACTGCTACAGTACCTGCCGCTGCTACAGTATCCTGTCGCCGCTATAGTACCTGCCGATCAATAGTACGACCACTGCAACAGTACCGCTACAGTACTACTATAGTACCTGTGCCCCCATGGGTTTTGAACCCCCATTTTTCATGTAGGATTACGGGGTGCTTACCACTAATACAAACCCCAACTACACATGTAGCGACCACATCTCTTTTAAGTGTATTTCAATAAAATATTGTTTTGTTTGGAGGGTAATTAAAATAAATTAGAAATGTTTTTAAGAAATTTATTTTCTCTGTTCTGTCTTTCTCAACTATAAAAAATAATTGAGAATACTGAAACTAAGAAATTTTTGGGACATTATTAGTACTTTTCTCGCACTGAGAAAGTCTATAATGGATTATTACAACCATTTTCAGCACTGTAGTAGCTCAAAAACATGAATAAAATGAAAATAAAGAATCAAAACCTACTAGAATCAAAGGAATGAAAATAATAAATATATTTTATTATTTAAAAAGAGCTTTCTATATTGAAATTATCAATTATGATAATAAAAATTATAGAAAAAATCTCATAATGTAACATGTGAGGAAACACATGTTGGAGAATAATCAAAAATAATTTGGATTTTACCAAACCAAAAAATTATATTTTAATTTAAGTAAAAGACACATATAAGTAATAATAAACCACATTTTTTTATTACTAATACTTAGACTATTATATTTTTGGTAATAGTGGAAACTATAACAGGGGATCAACATAGGGTATTCACTAGTTATTTCTGAAACCCCCCCCCCCCGAAATCTCAACCTCCCCCACCTGGACACCTAGCCCCCTATCCTTGATATCACTACTTCCCCCCCAACATAAAACAATCTCCCTTTTTTTTACTTGTACATGAACAATTTTTCTCACCACCAACCCTCCTCCCTTAATTCCATGTCCTTTAGTAAAATAAACACTTCCAAGACTCCCCCTTCCCCCTTCAATAGTATAATATCACCTCCTCTCTCACAAACATCATTATTCTTATAATGTTTGTAACTCGTGTTAATTGTAAAACACATGTGACGTGTCTTTATACACCTTAGGATCAACTTTCAGTCTCCATAGGTTGGCATACACATTTGATGTAATTTATTACAAGTATGGGAGGCAATTTTCCCCTTTAGATAGTGTAATAATTAGTTAAGTTGTCTTCCTATATTTTCCATGACCTATCTCAATCTTGGTTAAATAAAAGAAACAAATAAACATCTATAGATGTGGGAAAGAGTATATGTGAAGGCAGAAATGCACAAAATGACATGAAAATGAAACTTATATACCAATGATCTAAAAGGGACTGACTATATACAAAGTAAGATATATTAGGACAAAAATTCCTTATATACCCAAATTTAGGATAAACAAATCTTAAACTCCCAAATTGTGCTCCTAGGTGTGGATCGTCTCTAAAAAAAATCAAGGACATCACATGCGCACCCATCTATACTATACAACCCAAATCTAACAAAGGATCATATGTGATACATGTTCCATTTGGGAAATTGATCCCATATTTAGGTGCCTTTCCATTACCCAGATCATGTATAAAAATTTCTACACACATCCTGAGATGGGGTTACCAAGGGTGTGAGTATTAAAACTCAGTAGATAGTCATGAACCCACACCTTGTAACATATCATACACTAGAGTGTATTCCATCTTGATAACTAGATAAAATAATAAAAATATACAATATTAATTGTATAAGAAGTAAATTAATCAAGTTTTTTTTAAAAAAAAATTCACTACCTAATAGGGGTGGATCCTTACTTAAATACCATTTTTGAGATTCATCTCGAGATTCATCTCTATATTTTCAATGATGTATCAGTTCCATCACCAAATAGAAGGTAGTTCACTTAATTGTTATACAAAAAAACATGTATATATATGAACCCAAACATATATATAGTTGTGTGTAATAAAGTCAAGGCCCTATTAAACTAACCCTTTAGTGGAAATACAATTGTTTATAACAAGTTAGGGTGATTTTGTATCCCATACCTTCACGAATTAGTTGGTGGGTATAATACTTTGAAGTGTTACAATCCTATCCCATACTAGGTTTAGGGAAATATTTTAGCCTATTCCCACAATAACTGATACATTAATCTTGAAATACCTATTTACAGTTCATACAATATAATATACACACATTTCAACATGCCAATAGATTCCACCTAGTTAATCATTGTGATACCTCTGTGAAAATATAAAAAATTATTTCTAAAATAGAAATAAATATAACATGTGGAGGAAAGAAACATATGTGAATTTTTTCCCATATTATCCTCATCTAGATATAAATATTAATTAGACATGCTAATAATAAAATATAAAATGAAATACATATAATTTAGTATACATTCAATGAAAAAAACATTTATAATACTAAGGAGAATCCTAGAATAGTGAAATTACCCATTAAAAATTTATAAAAAAATTATTAGATTTAAACTCATGATATTGGTTGGTTTCACTCGAACCCATACTATAACAAGGTGAAATCTCCATGGGAATGAGAGGATTAAGGGCTACACCTACAAATTTATTTTTATAATTTTTCTTTATGTTTATATAGATGAGTCATTCCACCCATTACACTAATAAACCACCTTAACATATGAGATTTATGGATTTTGGTCACTCTAATTTCGGAAATTCGTAACCAAAAATCAAGATAAGACTATTAAATTTTATTTACCTTAGATAATCCCCACTATAGCAAGTCCAGTAGGAATAAAAAGGATTTTATGGATTTATGGAAACCATGGATATTATAATAAGGTTTTAAATTCTCTGCTACCAAAAATTTAATTAATAATAGAGATTCGGAGTGGATAAGAACTTATATAACTGAGAGGATCTCCTAGAATATATCAATAAATTTAGAACAAGGGTTTAGGGGAGATATCAATGGGATCATATAAAGAGGATAGAATACTTGAGGGATATTGGAAAGGTGTAAATGAAGGTAAAACCGAGAGATCCCCCTTAATTCAAAGATAATTTTGGGGATAAAATGAAAAAAATCGACATTTTAAAATTGAAATATACCCCATAAATTACCAGGTAGTTGGTACTAAGATAATGGTTACTTTTTTAGATCAAATAAAAACACTAGGATAATTGGGGACTCACCGAGTACGCTATACTAAGTCATTGGGTAGTCAGTTCTTATTACATTTCACCCCTTTCCCTATTTACTCCAAGTCTGCCAAAAAACTCTCAATACCCATCTTTTTTAAAAATATACCATAATTTAACTTAAATTTCCAAAATTAAATGGAAACTTTTACTGAAAATTTATAAGGTATTCAAAACCTCCCCCACATTGGGCTTCTCAACCATAAGAGGCTTCAAGAAACATCTTGAAGGTAAATTATTTTGAAAATTCATCATCATATCCACTTCCTACTACCATGTTTCATATTGTTTCTACCCATGTTTCCACCTTACCCAAGAAATTGGAGTATAATTTCCTTATAAAAATTTATAACATTTCTAAATGATATATATGGGATATTTCATATAAGACTCAATTGTATCAAGGTCAATATTATCATACTGAATCAAATGTAAAGAGATAGAAAAATATTTACTCAGTTGAGATACATGTAATGTGTTGTGCATGATGATAAATTTTATAGGTATAAAAATATTACAAAAAACCTCTCTATATTAGGCCAATATTTCAAAAGTCCTGATATACCTTGGAGTTGTCTTTCCCTACTTCTCTACTCATCGATGACCCATCCTCTATGAAACTTTAACTATTATATAATGACCAATATTGAATTCTAAAGGCCATATTAGATGATCAAAGAATGAAATTTAGTTAATTTTTTAAATTAAAGTCACAATTCAGATTATCTTTACCCATTTTATTGTCTATTGGATTATTCAAGGACTGATCATAGATGATTCTTCTATATTTATCCATCATGGAAGGAATGTAATGATCACACATATAGTACTTCAAAGGGTGATTTTTGAATAGACGAGTGGGAGATATTATTACAGAAAAATTACAATTGAGATAGGTGGTTATACCACGATCAAATAAAATTAGCAATGAACACTCAATGTATATTTTTTAGAATATGAATGGTCCTATCAAACTGTCAATAGGTCTATGGGTAAAGATAAGTAGTAATCTTTATTTATGAATCCAAATTATATTAAAAAACATGCTAGAACTTGCACATAAATGTATTATCCCAATTATTGGTGATTTTAATAAGTATTCCATGAAAAATCACAATATTCTTGAAATATAAGTTTATCATCTCATCGAAAAAATGCTTCTTTGATTGGTAGAAATTGATTTTTCTTGCCTAGGTGATCCATAATCACCCATCTCATGTATCAACAACCCAATATTCTTGATAGGTTTGTTACAAAATCCACAGTGGTTACATATAGTTATTATACATAATAAAAGCACTATGAAGCACCATAGAAACATAAAATTAACCTCAAAATTTTTTTTTGGTTGGGGAAAGATAAGAGCCAAATATGGGGTCAGTTGATTATTTTGTCCTTGAAATGATGACTTACATAGGTTTGACAACATAAATTTATCTACCTTCTGGTAAAAACTTCTCATAGGAGTGGAGATCTAGGAAAAATATTGAATAAAGCAGTTGTAATTACCAAAGAGCCCAAGATAACGTTGAAACTCGAAGAAAGTTTTTGGGAAATACAGGGAAGTCACTGACTCCACCTTCTTAGGATCCATTGGAATACCACATTCATATGACAAGATTGATGAATTTAACCACTTGATTTAAGAAGGATAATTTAGATAACTTAGTGAAAATATGATGCTCATGTATGGTATTTATAATAATAAAAATATTTTGACCATGATCAACCTGACACTTAGAATAAATAATAATTTCATCTATATATACCTCTACCAAAGTGTCAAGATATAGATGAAAAATCCCATTCATTAAGACCATAAAAACAAAATAAGAATTCATTAGGAAGAATTGTATTACTAGATATTTAAAATGCCCATATAATTTTCCTAAATCCATATTTGGTATATGTATTGGCCTAATATTGAGTTTATGGAATCTGGAACATAATTTAACCTTTGAGAAAAACCTTACACCCTTTAATTGATCAGGTATATCATCATTTATTGTAATAGGGTAGTGGTTCTTAATTATGATTTGGTTCATCATCTGATAGTCCACAGAAAAGTGTAGACTCTCATTGGATTTCTTATAAAAAAAGAATAGATTACCCCAAGAGGAATTTCAAGATTTTATAAATCTATTATAATTAGGAAATTCGAATTTAATCATTGTTCACTCAATTTTTTTTTGGAATGAAATATCAAGTAATAAAAATTGGTTCAATTCTAGAAACAAATACATGAAAAATTCAACTTCTCACTTCATAGTTAGTCCTTAAAATTACTCGAGCAACTCATCAATATAAAAGTACACAATAGTAGGTAAGACTTTTCACTCCTTTGAATCAAATTCTCTAGGAATGAGACAATCCATCTTCATTTTGATCACTCATACCTTCCCTAAATTTTGATCCAATTGACCAGCATGGAACTCCTACTCTCAGAGGAGTGTAAATTGAATATATATAGGAGATAAGAAAGACACTATCCAATTATAACATTAAATACATTAATTAAAAAAGGGTAAAAAATCTATTCCTAGAATAAAATAAAAGGTTTCAATATTAAGAACCACGAGATCCCAAAGATTCCCAAATGTTTCTACCACCAGTGAACAATATGAAACAAATCATGATCTGTTATAACCTCTTTCAAAAAATAATATTTAGGCTCATGTATGAAGCTAAATATTATAATTTAAGCACATGGATTAGGGATTATTTAATAGAAATAAATTAATATGATGCACCTAAATAAAATAGAGAAAATGATAAAGTAGAATCTACTTGAATAATACCTATCTGAATAGAGGCCTCAATTTTCTTGACTAGTTATTACCTTTGGTATTTTAAATATTATTACTTAAAAAGGTAAATATAATAATAATTTAGTATTTCACTTTCTTTAGATAGATTTTAGAGAAAAATTTACAACCAATTTATCTTGTAAATTCTCTGGAAAGAATTAAACTTATACTTTTTCATATGGATATGTTCTTTCCCACTTCATTTTTTAGTATTATGATGAATTTTACTATGAATTTATCCAAGTAAACTAAATTAGGAAGTCTTGTACATTATAAATGGGCATATATAATTGAAAGAAAATTTATTTATATATATTAATTTTTATTTAAACTATTATTTCCAATTAATTTTATGCATAGTTAATTATGTTTCATTAATTTTTTATAGAGACCTTAATCATTTGAAATCTTATGTGAAAAATAAATCATAACTAGAGTGATCTATTTCTGAAGGTTTTTTGGTAGAGTATTGTCTCACATTTTTTCTAGACACATAGAGAATATTGTGACCAGATTCAATTAAGTTAGTCATGTTAATAATATTTCAAATCTATCATAACCTCATAGGAAATTATTATTCTTTCCTACTATTAGACAACCAGTTAGGGGGACATCAAATATTATACAGACAAAAATAGAGTTATTACAATAACGTTGAAATGTTCTAATAAATATGGAAATTTAAAATCCATTCATTCAGTCATTGAGGATATAGATTAAGAGGTGCATGGAAAGTTGATCAGGGAATTGGACTGATATTACAAAAGTTATTAATAAAGATATTGAAGAATGGTTTTCATATCATGTTACTTTATAAATATTAAAAATAATATACATAATAGGATTACATATATATTCAAAAAATTCCATAACATATATTAATTTTTACAGATCTTGAATATTGGCATTTGAGCTTAAGTATTATATTATTTAATGTGTTTATCTTAGGGTCCTTTAAATCATCCTTGTAAGATTAATGGTTACAATGAATAGATTTAAATTTAATATAGTTGATCGGGATGAAGGTTTAAAAACAATGAATAGTGGAACATTTACATTCCTCAAACTAGGATATTATAAAAAGTTTACTGATTTTATTAAATTAATCTACCATAGACAATTTTTAATAGTATTAATCAAATGTAAGTGGGTCAATATTACCAAGGATATTAAAAGATATACCTTGCAATTTAAATAAAAAAACTAGTCTCACTTGATGGGTATTGATAGCTATGAGTACATGAACTTTATATCCTCACATCATAGGAAAAACTAAAACAATATGTACACAAATTAGTAAATGAATTATAGAATGTTGTTTTCCACATGAAATAGATTGACTTATATGATTTTCATGATTAAGTGGATGAATTAACTTGTGATATTGAATCCCAATAGTGATAATACATTTACTTTTTTCTGTGATGATATTGAAAATATTGGTATTGTAAGGGACTATATAGTAGATAAAGTGGAAGAAATAATAGACCGAACGATAACAATATAATCATTGAAGGATAAAATGATTGTATGTGTAATCCGTCATTAACTATTTAACTAGTATATGTGTTATACAATTTATTTTTAGTACTATACATTTTTTTTAATTTTTTAATTTATTTTTTTGTATTATTTTTTAAATTTTGATAATATAAATGTTATATTTATTTTAAAATATATATTTTAATAATGCTTTTACTTATTTTAATGATAGAATTGTCAAGTATAAAAAGCTTCAATGATATTAGTTGATTGATGAAAATTGGTTTCATGTCATCCATACATCATCATCTTTACCAATAGAAACTTCTCATATTTTATCAGGTCTACCAATTTTATTAATTTTTTTTAGATAATAAATTAGTCACTACTTGTTCCATGTTTGGACTGTGTAATAAATACTTTTATGTTTTAACATATTATCACCAGATTCAACTGTTTTTTATTAGTATAATGAAATTAGTTTTTCAATATTTTCAAATGGTAATTTTCAACAGGAATTTTTAATGAATGTATAATCACTTACGTGTTTTTATTAAAGTTATTTTAAATTTTAATATACAACATACATTTATTATTATAAAGTTAGGCATAATAATTGATTAACATGTTGAATGATAAATGGGTTATTGTTGGGGCCCAAGACACCTTAAGAGGGGGTGTTCAATTAGGGTGTTTCTAAATTAGACTTTTATGTCTTCCCTTCAATGGATCTTATTCATGTATGAGTGAGAACTTATTTAATCCAAATTATACATTTATCACACTCTCTCCAAAAAATTATCATAGATTAAAATAATGTAAATAACATAAGACATAATGATTTTACACGGTAATCCCACACTAGGATACATTTAAGGAGAATGTACAAAATGATTTGAAAGTGTAACAAATTAAATAATTCAATTGAATTTTCTTCTATGGATAAAAGTTTCTTCCATTTTCATTATACACTTGGAACACTACCTTTACAAATTTTTGTCTCACTCACTACTCACCCAAGGATAACTTCCTATTTTTCTCACTATGCACACTACATTAAGGAAGGATGGATTAGTTTATGGATGTATTGGTCTATATAGTTTTAGCATTGGTAAATTGAAGTAGTTTCATAAAAAACATCAAGATTTTAAACCCAATTGGCATCCTCCTTGCAACCTCATCACTATCTAAGTCACATATGATCAACTTTTTGTTAATATTATTGAATACTTTTATTCCACAAATTCTTAATCACAATTTTGCCTTCCTATATAAATATTAAATATTGGATAAATTATATAGAGACCCATATTCTCCATATGTATATATATATTACATCTTAATAGATGAATATTCATTTCATAACATAATGATCCATGCCAGAATTGTATAACTCTAGTATCTTTGGAAATATGGATATATAAATAGCTAGTTCATAAGTGAACTAAAAAATCATCCATTAAGTTCTTAATGACTATCACCCTTATACATATCTCATACAATACCATTCTTTATAACCTAGTGAAAGAGAACATAATAAAGTGTGAGCATAGATACTCAAAAAGTGTAAACAAGGGAGATATAAACATACCATGAGAATAAGGGTATTATAATACCATTTGAGAACTATAAATTACATATAATAAATCATAAAATTAAGTCATATCAATGATATTGTTTGTCCATAAGAAATGAACCATAAAGGGATCAAAGATTATAATCTATGAGAGCCTAACATCGAAAAAAAGATTAATATTTGTGGCATACAATTAAACATAGAAAATATTTTGTCAATGCTACTCACTAATACATTCATAACATGTTAGAACAAGGATATAAAACCATGTAACAAAATTGGTATTTGGATAACCACTTGTGTACCATCATTTGGGCTTGGGATAACCCCATTTGTGCCCTATTTTAGGCATGGGATAACATCTAGTGTGCCTTCTTTTGGTCTTGGGAAAACCTCTCATGTACATTAATCATTATAAAATACAATGGGGGGGATCTAAAATTATAATACCACCTATAAAATAATGAAAATCATACATATTTGTTCCATAAAATCATTCATTGTATCATAACCTGTGAAAAAGAAACTGGTTTCTTAATCATTTCATCATAGAAAACCCAGGGGATTGAAATGGGTTGCATAAATTTTTTTCATCATAATCATAAAACATCACAAGAAAGAATAGTTATGATATAATTGGTTTATATCCCTAGTAAATCAAAACCAACATTTATGTTTTTTGTTGTCAATGAATATAAATACCATAAAAAGTTCATTAAAACATTATTGAATACAATATCCATTCCATTTAGAAACCAATTCATTAAAATCTAAAACTTTCGCGAATACTAAAGAAAGAAATTCATTTAAAATAATAGTAAAAACATGAAAAGGAATATTTTAATCAATTATAATTATCTATTTAGGAAAGTTCTATTCATTCTATACATGTTAAAACAAATTTTCCTTTCAAATTTTCAGTCAAAAGTCAAAAGTACCTTGTTCATAAAACAACCAAAATATTACTTTTAATTTTTTTTAATAAAATTAACATGGTTAAAAATGAAATTAAAAAATATTTATATAATATTAAAAACATTCTTGAAAACATTTTTAGTAAACATGTATATGTAAGAGAAATGATTCTCGACCAAAGGGAGAAATAAAGTCGTTTTTTCCTTAAAAAATTATTTTGGTATCTTGAGTAATTAAAGATAGGAAAATTATAATAAAACATGTATTCTTAGAAAATAACCAGATAAGAATTAAATTAATTATTTTATTGATATATTGGTCATGATATTTCATCATCATAATCGTACTCATAAATACTCATGATTAATAATTAGATTATATCATAAAACCCTTAACACATTGATAACTGTTGAATTCAAAAACATATGACAGAAATAACCATATAGGGAAATTTATATTACATAATTTTCACTGTAATAATCATAAGATACATTCAAGGTTATTATATTCACCATAAAAAATAAATAATTTATGAATATGGCATTTGTACTATAGAAATAACAATGAGTTGCAAATCCCTTACCTCAAGTCTCAACTTTCTTAGTACATATTCAAACCTCCAATATTATAAATATATTTTTATCATATATATATATATATATATAATCCAATATATTATTTACTTATTACCTTTTACCACCCATTCCATAAGAATTTTTTTTGTTAAAATCATTATTTTAGGTAATAACTGGTTTGTTTTTCATGTGTGTTTTTGTTCAGTATTTTTGGTCTTTGTAATTTGATAATGATTCAATCATCTTAATAATTTCAATAATTATATAACTATAATATAAATTCATTATATATATATATATATATATATATATATATTTCATTCATGAATTTATTGATGAAAAAATGAATTCCCTTATTCACCGAGAAGATAGGTCGTACGTACGCATGAACATTGTTTCCATTCTTTGAACTGGTGGAACAAAAGAAAAATATATAATATTACTCCTTACCACGATAATTTTTATGTAAAATATATCATATTTATTTATTAAATATATCTTTATAAAAATAAATTTCATAATAAAATTAAAAACATATCACACCTCTTTGTGGAGGATTTAGTCTACACATACGCATGATCGACGTTTTCATTTTCCAACAAATTAGAATATAATTAGGTATATGTGATATTATAATTACATAAGTATAATTATTTCATAAATAATATATATATATATATATAAATTAATTCTATCATTATATTCATTCATGATATACAGTGATGGGAAAATAATTATATCTGTTCGTGAGGCGGTATTCCACCATACACATGATAGACAGATTTGTTTCCCATTCTATAGAGTTGGAGATGGATATAGGTTATGTAATTGACATAATAAAATATAAGTATATGTAATATAATATTTTTCATATTTCATCATATTTTTAAAATATTTCAATGAGGTGGAAGAAGAAAAAAATTAAAATGCATGGTTAAGAAACATGCCTCTTCTTTGGAGAACCTGTTTAGGATTATACTTAAAGACTTACTATGATGGTTTTGTAATAAAAAATTGAGTATAGTAAATTTTTAGGGATGTTATAAATATATATGGGTAGATATTTGTGTAAAAAAGGGCTTTTGATGTGTGATTAAGAGACCATAGGGGGTTCCCATTAATAATTAAGGTGTGTGGCACACTTATAATATTCCGATGTTTTGTAATAAATCCATGTCACTTTCTTTGAAATTAGGGAATAAAATGGATAATTATTTATCCTTATATGACATAAGTTAAAAATGGAAAAAAAATATGAAATATACATTTTTTTAGGTTATTTTATCTCTTATATTTTTAGTTTAAACCCTAGTAAACCTGTTCCAACCTTAACCACATTGAATAATTTTTAATTTTTTTACAACTTATTGTAACCAGAAATTAAGTTCGACTTATTAAAAAAATTAATTATTCTGATTAAAAATATATAACCCATTTTACCAAATTTAGTTTACAAAATTGGTATAATTTAATTCAAAATTAAACACATGGATGCGATGGAAAAGCGAGACTTTAAATATTTTTTTAAGAAAGTATACAATTTTTTATACCAAAATTCAACATGAAATTGATTCCAATAACATAAATTGGATTAATAATAAAATAATTTAACTAATTTTATTTTTAAAACATTTTAAGACAATATGTTACATTTTAAATTCTTTATAATAAAAAGGCACTTTTTAATAACAATCAGCATTTTCACTATTCCTCAAATTTTTTTTCTAGAATATTCTCAAAAATAAACCCTAATATAATTTGTACATGTTTTTTAAAATTACATTTATTTTAAAAATAATATATAAAATTTTTAAATTTTAATTTTAAAATCTGCGTGCAAAACATGATGAAACCGCTTTTAGAATAATATTGTGTTTAAGTAAAAAATAGGATTTATTCTTATCTCATTCCTAGAAAAAATATTAGATGAATAATAAAGAATTTTCTTTAATATATAATATATAAATTTCATTAATTTCATTCACCAATATTGATTAATTTAATTTTTTAAGATAAAAACACAATGTACTTCTAAAAAAAAAATTCAGAAAAAAATTCCTTTTACTTTGAAATTAT
Source organism: Viscum album (assembly GCA_963277665.1). NCBI lineage: Eukaryota > Viridiplantae > Streptophyta > Magnoliopsida > Santalales > Viscaceae > Viscum > Viscum album. The sequence goes on from OY728119.1 coordinate 2,132,692,047, forward strand.
TTTTATTTTCATTAATAATAATTTGATAACCAATGAATTAATTTTATACATGTATAAACCATATAATATTTATAATTTATTTATTCATATTTATACCATCCAATTTAGTAGTTAGGTTATAACTATCACCTCAAATAATATTATTTTTATAGTATATCACAATTATTTTAAACTTAGTATTGCATGTAACTCAAACTATCAAAGAAATTAAATATATTTGAATAAAAATATTTCATAAAATTTCAACGTGTAAAATTATACCCACATTAAAATAAATTTCATCCTAATGTTTCATCACTCTGATACAAGAAATTAATGATATTTCTTCCTCATTATATCCTCATGTTCCCATAGGCTTCCTCCAATTGGTGGTTCTGCCACAAAACTTTAACTAGGTGAGCGGTGTTTTTTCATATCTCTTTATTTATAAGATCATGAATCTACAATAGTTATTTCACATAATAAATATATTTCTCTAGTGGTATGACCTCTGGGTTCAATATATATGAAGGGTTAGGTATGTGCTTCTCCAAGAGAGATACATCGACCACATTGTAAAGTTAAGACATGTTCGATGGAAGCACCAAGAAATAAGCCATCATCCCTACTTGATCCAGAATATAAGAAGTGTCAATATACCTAGGGCTCAAATTTACATTATTTCTAGATATCATAACCATATTCATTGGATGAATTTATAGAAACACCTTCTCACAAACTTCAAACTCCATATATCACAGATGACTGCCATCATAAATTTTCTATCAAAATTGTGCTACATTAATGTGATTGTAAATATGTCTAAACTTATAAATAATTTATTTAACTAGATCAGGTCCCAAAATATTTATTTCTATAAATTAATCCAATAATGATGGATTTCCATACTTCTTTCCACAAATGGATTCATAAGGATCTATATTAATTGTTGAGTAAAGGTTATTGTTGTTATAAAACTCTTTTAGAGGAAGGTGTTGATATAAAATTCCTTTTAATTCCATAGAAAAAGTTCTTATCATATCTTATAGGCTGTGAATTATTCTCTTATAAAAATCATTTGTATAAGGATGATAGGTTTTTTTGAAACTTAAATTTGTATCCTAATCTGATTTAAGACTTCACCAGAACACCAAGGTAGATCCTGATTAGATATAATAGAATGTGGTACTCCATGCAACCTTACCAAATACATAATGTATATTATGTAAATATGATCTAGAGATAAATCCTCTTTGATATAAATTAATTATACTGAAGTCAAAATATTTTGGACAAAACCCATATAGCATTATAGACTGTAGTTGTTTTGGGGAGTCTAATGAAAAAATTCTTGGTGATGTTTTCTCATTTCCATTCTAGTATGGGTAATGGTTATAATAACCCTTTATAATTCTATCTCTCAAAATTGACTTGATGATATACCAAGAGATGAGATACATATTTTGCAATATATATCTTTATGCCACCCCACAGAATATACTCTTTCAAATATAAATACCTCTTTTTTCTTCCATAATGAGCAAAGAATAAAGAATTGTGGGCTGCCTATAACAGCTCCTTCAAATAGAGTATATACAAAATACATTCATAGTTCATTAACCTTATCATTCCACCATAATCTATGATAAACTCAAGAACATTTATGACCTTATTCTATAGCTCTACACATTCCTTTTACTCGTCTTTAATATTCACTTGGATATATGGTTGAATACAATTTTGAGCAAGATAAGATTTTTCCCTTACTTTACAATTTTAAGATACAGCTTTTGAAAATATAGAAATATTAGATCTTTTTTATCCTCTCATGGATTATATAGAATGGCCCTTTCAACTCAAATCATTAGTCACTTTTTTATCCTTCTTAAGGTGGTAGTGTATTGTGTATTCATAATAATTAATTAACTACAAACAAATTCTTTAGAATATATTCATCTCATTATGAGTTGATATATACTTAAAAATTTTATGATCAATATATACATCACACCTTTCTCCATAAATATAATTCCTTAATATCATTAACAAAAAATATGATAGTTAATTTTAAATCATGAGTTGGAAAATTTTTCTCATGAACCTTCAATTTTTGTAAGGAATAATATATAGCTATATCCTTCGTGAAAAAACCTCCCAATACCTACTTCTATTCATAATTATATATTATAAAATCTTCTCCATTTTAGGGTAATTTAAATACCGGTGCACTGACTAACCTTATTTTTAGTTGCTAGAAATTTTCTTCATATTTATTTTTTCAATGGAACATAACTCCCATATAAGTTAACTTAGTTAGTAGATTATATATTCCTAATAAATTCTCTATAAATCATCAAAAATATCCAGAAAAACCAAGAAAACTATGAATCCCAATCATATTTCTTAGTTCAGTCTAACATTCAACAACTTAAGTCTTTTATGGATCCACGTAAATAACCTATCATGAGATTAGGTTACCCAAACATGAATCCTTTTGTAGAAAAAATTAACACTTTGTAAATTTTCAAGCAACTTCTCCTTCCTCTGGGTCTTTTGCACAATACTAGAGTGATATTTATTCTCTTCCTTACTCTTTTAATATATAATAATATCATATATAAAGACTACCACCAAATGATCAATGTAATCTCTAAATACTCTATTCATTAAATATATAATGATATTTGGGTAATTAGTAAGAAATAAATGGAATCACTATATATTTATAGTGTCCATAAATTTTATGGAATACTGTATTTGTTATATCCCCCTTCTCCACCCCTAATTAATGATATACATAACAAAGGCCAATCATGGAAAATTATTATTATCCACATATTTAATAAAAAAAGTCATCAATATGGCGTATATGATACTTTTTATTGATAAGTATATTATTTCTTTCATGATAATTAATGTATATTCACATTGATCTATCATTATTCTTAAAAAATAATATGTGTTCCCTAATATGAAACACTTAGATGAATAAATCAATTTTGAAGATTCTCATGGAATTACATCATAAATTCCTATAACTCAATCAAGTACATTCAGTATATAGTCCTTGAAAAAGGTGTATTAGAAATATATCAACAAACTCCAATAAGATAGGCATGTCATTGATGTTGAGTTTCTACCCAACCATTTGAGGTAAATGTCCCTTTGGAATAGGAATTAAGACCTATACAATAAATTTTATTTCCTTTAGAAGTTCACATTTACCATCACACTAATAGATGATCATATATTAGTTTTATATATAAAATGTGACTTCCCTTCCTCTGTAATTGATGTGTAATTTAGGCATAGAAAGTTAATACATGCCTAAGATAACATAAAATTCATCCAGATAGAGGATAATAAGATTTCAAAGATTCAAATTCCCACAAACTTCAATGGGAGAATAATCATAGACTTATGACTTTATCATCATGTATTTATTGGTTTTTACTATTAATCATACACCTAATCATTGAGGTGATATTATTATACCCTTAGAAAATTCTTTATATATAAAAGAGTGGGTGGATTTAAATTCAAATAATACATTAACAACTTCAGAGTGGATATTAAATGTACCTTTCACCACATTGTTATAGAATCCTTCACAAGAAATAGTTATCAAATGATATTTCCCTTTGTCTCTCAACTTGAGAGGTTATTAAGATAAATAATCATCATTTTCCTTTTTATTTGAGAACTGGTTAAAATATTTCTTAGACTCCTTAAATTTTAAACATTAGAGTTGGTGTGGTGCATTATGTTCGGAATTATCTCTATTTTTATCATTATCTCACTTATTACCATCACTTTGACATTCAACTACTCAATGATATTCTTTTCTACACTTAAAAATTTTATAGTTGCCTTAAGACAATTTCCTCTATGTTTCCTTCCACACTGTGTGCATAAAGGAAAGATCTTCTTCCTATCTCTATGTTTTAAAAGTTTTATTTGAATTCTATTTTTCTTTTCTTATAAAAACTATGAGATTGATGGGTAACTCCAATATCCATTTCCACATTTATAGCCCATAAAATGATTTCTTTGTAGCTACTAAATTCCCTTATGTTTAATTCCATTGAGAGACTTTGTTTTAATATATTGAAGAATCTATCAACCTTACTTTTAGGTTGGATGATAATTCTATAATATTACCTTATAAGTCTTGTAAAATTTTCCATATAGGTACCAACAGATTCATATTCCTTTTTCTTTAGCTTAATTAGTGCCTTATACATTTTCTTACAATGAATATATAGAAATTAATTATTAAAAAAATAACATCTTAACTAATCCCACTCTATTGAATCAATTTATTATTATTACATCATATTCATGATTATATTACACCATTGATTTGCTTCACCTTCCAAATGATATATATACAAATTAATTTCTCTTGTAGTAAACCCTGGATGATGAAAAAAATATTTTCAATGGTACTAATCCACTTCTCAAATAGTAGTGGATCAGCAGAACCACTAAAATAATGCATATGTTCCCTCATGAAGGAGTCAACATAAAATTGTTCCCTCCTTTCCTTATTTGGATGTTCAACATGATTCATAGATTTTGAATGTTATGTGATTATATCAATGATATTTTTCATTCCAACTCCCATAAAATTTTATTACTCAATAGGACAATCATTACATTACTCGTTACATTTAGCATTAACGTGATTCCTTCAGGTTCCAACCATTGAAAAAAGCCAAAAATCATAGTGTGGGAAACAATAATAATTGTGTAAAACCACATATTCATGAAAATCATTTATAATATTTATAAATCATGACATATTATATTTAAACTAGTTATTCAGGGTTATCATCTATTCAAATCAATTATAATTCTTCATAAATAATTTTTCAATTTCCAAAACATATCCTCCAGGAGTTCCAAACTAGGTGTGCAGTAAGGCCTGTTCTTTTGCGCTAGATGACGATTGAGTCAAATCCCAATGATCCATTTTCAGAGTTATTACCCCTTTGTACCATTATTACAGATCCACATCCACTTATACTATCCAAATTGAGATGTAATTATTTAGAAGCCACTCACTCTATCCTTCACCAAAATTCAAGGACATTTTCCTATACATTGAAATATCCCAAAGTTTATCCATAAATTTTTATCATCTCATTTTCCAAAGGTTAACTAAACCTTGCTCTAATACCAACTATAGAGTCCCATACATTCAATAGGTACATATCTCATATCAATAGATTAATATTCATTTCATAACATACTTATCCATGTTCTAATCATATGTGTCTAGAAACTTTAGAAACTTGGATACATAAAAAAATGATTCTTAAGTGAACTAGATTATGCCCCATAAATTTCTTCATAACTAGTACCCTTATTATAAATATCTTGAATAATATCATTCTTCATAACCTAGGGAAAGGAAATATAATAAAGCATGAACTCGCATTCATAGTAAGGTTAAACAAGGAAGATATCAACATAACATGAGAATAAGGGTATGATAATAACATTTGAAAATAATACACTACATATCATAGATTATAAAATTGAGTCCTGGAATAAATATTGATATTTAATTAGACATGAATCTTAATGGAATAAAATAACGTCATCCATATGTTCATAACATTGGCATAATATATAGATTCTTGGCAAACAAATAATCATAAAAAATATTTTTTCAAGGATACTCTCCAAGACATCCACAACATGTTAATATTTGGATAACCACATGTGTTCCTGCTTTGGACTTGGGATAACCACCCATATAACCTCTTTTTGTATTGGAATAGCCTTCCATGTACCCTCATTTGAGATTGGGATAACCTCTCATGCACCCAATTTTGGGATTGGGATAACCTCTAGTGTACCCTTTGAGCTCATAGAAAATTAATCCCTACCCAATGAATTGGAAGGATCTATAATTCCTATCATACTCATCACATAATGAAAATCATAGAAATGTTTTTGATAAAATATTTTATTATATCCTAACTTTTGAAATGGAAATGGGTTTCATAAATATTTCATAATATTATAACCTGTGGGAAAGAAAAAAGTTTCATTAAAATTTTTCAAATTAATCATAAACCATCTTGAGAAATAATAGAGATGGTATCATTCGACTATATCCCTCATAAATCATAATTGAAATCTGAGGTTTCTTTTTTTAATTAATATAAATACTATAAAAATATAATTAAATTATTTTGAGGAAAATAACCTTTCCATTTTGAAATAAATTATTTAAAATCTAAAAATTTCCCAAATATTAAAGAAAATATTTTCTCTAAAATTAACCTTGAAATATTTTAATGTAATATTTTAATCATTGAATGTTCATGATGGTTGGAAACATAATTTTTGTTATACATGTTAAAACACATATTCCTATTACATTTTTAGTAAAAAGTCCAAAGTACCTTGTTTGAAAAAAGAAAATAATATTAATTTTAAACCTTTTTTTCAAAAATAAAAAATGGGTAAAAAATATTTTAAAAAAATATTTTTATAATAGTAAAAACACTTTTGAAACCATTTTTAGAAAACTTGGAAATAGATGAGAAATATTTTCGACTTAAGATAGAAATAATGTCAGTTTTCCTTAAAAATGTTATTTTTGTATCTTGAGTAAATATAGAGAGTAAAATGGAAGTAAAAAAATTATTCTCAATAAATAACCATAGTGTAAGAAAATTAATGTTTTTAGTGTGAGATATATCCTATTGTTTCATCATCGTAATCAGAATCATATAAAATTTAGATAAATAATGAGATTGTATCATAAAACCCTTACCATGTTGGTAACTTTTGAATCGTATGACCCATGAAAGAGATAACGTTACATGGATATATATATAATAATTTTCATTATAATAATTATAAAATATTCTCCATGGTAGTGTATACACCACACAAAATAAATAATTGGTGAATATGGCATGTTTCCAATGAAAATAAAAGTGAGATGAAAATCCCTTAACATAAGTCTCAACATTCATTATACACTTTTTATCTTCATGTATAATAAATATTGGTTTATTGTAAATATATAAAAGAAATATAATCATATATATCATTCTGAATATAATTTACTTATAACCTTTTACCACCTATTCATTAGTAAATTCTTTGTTAAAATCACTGTTTTGGGTAATAACCACTTTGTTTTTCATGTATGTTTTTGTTCCGTAGTTCTAGAACTTTTACTATGATCATGGATAAATAATATCCATAATTTTAATCAAGATATAAATATTATATGAATTCCTTATATACATATTTATATTTATCCATAAATATAGAGATAAAATTTTGAATTATATTGTTCATGGAGACGTTAGGTCATATGTTCGCGTGAATGATGTTTCCACTTTTTTGATAGATAAAACCAAAAGAAATTTATATAATTTTTCACCATTATAGAATAATTTTTATATCATGATTTCAAATATATTCATTAAATATATCCTTATTACCTTTTATATCACAATAAAATGAAAAACATATCACATTACTTCATAGAGGCAGTTATCACACATAAGCACAATCAACTTTATTATTTTCAAATAGATTAGATGGTTATATGGTAGATGTGATATTAAAATTAAAGAAGTATAATTATTTCATAAATATCATATATATTTATTAATTAATTCCATAATTAAATTCATATTTGAGAGGTGGTGATGGAAAATGCATTACATCAGTTCGTGAGGTGGTAGTATATTGTACACATGATCGATGGATTCATTTCCCATTTGATGGAAAAGGCGGTGGATATAAGTTTTTAATTTAACATAAATACATATAATTATATCAAATATAATTTTCTAATTATTTAATCATATTTTAATGTGATTTTATGGAGGTGGAAGAAGAAATAAAATGAAAATTCATGGCTAAGAACTATACCACTTCTTTAGAGAATCTCTTTAGGTTTATAAATAAAGCCTTCCAAGGTATCTGTTTTATGAAAAAACACTAAATATATTAAATTTGAAGTGATTTTATAATGAAATATTTTGTCATTTTCTTGCTAATAAAAATAATATTTACATATGAATAGGAGAGGATATGGTGTTTGCTTTTATAATTGTGGTGAGTGGCACACTTGTACTTTTTCATCATTTTACAATAATTTCATCTAACTTTCTTGGAAGTAAAGCCCCAAAATGGATCATTATTGAACCTTATATGATATAATTTCTAAATATTTCTATAAAATAGGAATTATAAATATATTAAGGTAAATTTAACAATTATCTTTTTAGTTTAACTCCCAGTAAACTCATTTTAACATTAACCATAGTAATTAATTCTTACTTTTGTTTACTATTAATTATAACAAAAAACTAATTTGAAGTTATAATTTAATACTATTTTTTATGATTAAATATATGGAATTAATTTTACCAAATTGAATTCACATAAGTAGAAAATTTTAATTTAAAATAAAACCCACAAACGTGACAAAAAAGAAGTTTTCCAATGAAAAAGTTTTAATAAGTATATAACCATTTGTATGAAAATTCTACATGAAATTAATTATAATATCATAAATTAGATTAATAATAATTTAACTTAACTTATTTTTTTAAAACATTTTAAAACTATTTTAAACTTTTTAAATGTATTAAAAAAAGAGACAATATTTAATAAAAAATAGTATTTTGCACTATTCATTGAAAAATTAGTCTGTTTAGAAAATTCTGAAATATTTAATCTAATATATTTTTCAAATGTTTTTTTAAATTTATTTTATTTCTAAAAACATTATATAAAAGTTTAAAAATTCAATTTTAAAATAATTGCGTAAAATGTGACAAACTAGTTTAAGAAAAATCTTGTTTTTATGTAGAAAACTTGTTTTATTCTTATCCAATGCCAATAAAAAATATTGGATGAATGGTAAAAAAATATGTTTTATTATATAATATATAAATTTCATTAAAATAATCCTCTAATAGTGATTAATTTAATATATTAATTTAATAAACATTATGCGTACATAAAGACAATTTTTTATAAAAACATTTCTTTTACTTTTAAAAGTTTTTTATTTTCATTTATAATAAATTTATAACCAATTAATTCATATTATACATGTGTAAAACATATAATTTTAATTCTTTAGTTTTTATTATTCATACATTTTTATTTTATGGCCAAGTTATAAATGTCATCTTAAAAAAATATTTTAATAATATATCATGATTCGTTTGAGCTACGTGTTGTGGGTAACGCAAGCTATCAAATGAATTAAATTTATTTTAAAATAATAACAAAACCTGGGAGTGTTACTAATTCTTTATTAAGGGAATTTTTATAGCTCTATATATCAATTATGAAAATACCTTAGGTGGATTAATTATAATGTTTACAAAAATAAAATAACTTAAATCTTAATATGATTTTTTTGTGGAACACATATTCAACAATTAAATTAAAAACAAGAGGTGTAGTGGAAGTATAAAGAGTGTAAGAAAAAAATTAAATGAGATAAAATAAGAGATTTATATTAGTTCAGATCCAAATGATCCCATGTATACTCTTCAAAAATTCAGCTAAAGAGTATGGGTATACAGTATGATATAGTCTTTTAAGGGTGCATACAAAACCCAATGTTTTAGAAATGAGAATAGCCCTAACCAAATATTTTGTATGAGATAAAATATAAACCAATATCTTTCAATAGATAGAACAAATCTACATCACTATATATGGGTGTAGATAGATGTCAGTCTTTCTAAAGGATTGGTCTTAAACCTATTTCTTTTGAACTGGATTAGATATGACCAATACACGTTCCATATTTCTAGTGGGTAAAATTATTTGGTGCCATTTAAGGTTGGTAAAACCCATGGAGTGAAAAAATAAAAGTAAATAAAACCTATATAGAAATAAAACAATGTAACCTACTATAAGTTATTGATTATGAAATTCTACTATTGGAATGTGAATTTTGAACCTTCAAAATGAAACCATAAAGTTTAGGTGATCCAATAATACCTCGCCAAATTACTGTAAACATTGTAACTCAATACTTTAGAAATAAACAACAAAGTATATGCATGTATGTTTGTTTTTTCCTTAGGCCTTCTTCATATATTAAATCTCCAATATTTATTATTGGTCAGAGTGGATACACAAGAGGTGGGTGAATTGAGTTCCAATTTAAATTTCTGTTAAAAACTTTTAGGATTTAAATCCCCTAAATAAAAAGATCCCAGTTAATTAAAGTAGTAGAGATATAAGTGATTTATTGTTCAAAAAGTTTCTCAAAGGTTTATTACTCCTCAGTTGAATCATTATGAGTACTAATTCAACTTTTGAAACAAATTTACTAAAAGAATCATATATACACACTTACCAAAAGTAACTATCAGAGTGAATGTAAAAACATATTTCTGTCTTTGAAAATATAAGCAGCAAATAAATGTAAAAAAGAGTAATTGAAAGTTAAACTCAATAATTTAAACAATAGGTTCAGTCTTAAGCTAAGACCTAATACTCTCCACTTGGTGATCTCTGGCCACCATGAAATTATATTAAAAATGATACACGACCTATATCAGGCTTCACAACCGTTTTCACAAACTATCCAGGTTTGGAAACCTCTACCATAGTTCTACGTGGGAAAATAAACTACCAAGCCACACTAGTCTTCTTCCACAGTTATGCATGGGAAACAAATATAAAGATAGTTTGGTATGGGTATTTTCAGTATCACTCAGTTCAAGCACAAAAGTCAGTGTGTGTAAAACAGACACACTTCCCACAAATGTAACATACTATACACAATAGAGCTAAAGATGTTAGGAATAATTTTAGAATGCTCTATGTGTTAGATGATCAACTTTGGACTCTTTTAAATGAAGGAAATGAAGTTTTGGTCCTTCTCTATAGGCTGCCTCTAAAATAGAGTGTCACAACTTCCAAGTTCTGACATCTAGATGTAGAGATGATCAGCTTCTTGGGTCAAAAACTCTTTGTAGCACACCACCACAGCTTGGAATGTTCTTACAACAGATCTTTGTCAAGCTATGGGATCTTCAGAATGAGTGCTCGAGGGCTCTTCTTCTTGCATGGCATATCAGGTACTGTATATGTCTCCCTTATGTTCTTATCTCAATATCTTGATGTCTGTATCTTTTTCTTTAGGTCTCTACATATATATATATATATATATATATATATATCCTTTTTCCATCTCAGCTTTCCCTTATTTAATTTAGCAGGGGCCGACAAGAGAAATGATTCATCTATGTGTGGTCTTTCTCGTACCTCGTACTGTTTGTTGATATGCCTGTAAACATCATTAAATAATGTCAGGTGAATTAAATTGTCTAGACATGACCGTTATGATAGTATTAAGAAAACTGGTTAAGTAAAGAATAGGTTATTATTAGACTGGTAGAAAATGCCAGTCACATGGTAGACTTCAACAGTAAGCTCTTCAATAGTGGTCTTCATCGGTAGGCTCAATAGTAGATATTCAATGGTAGGCTTCAGTCAGTAAGCTTTTAACAATAGATTTGTAACATTAGAATACTTCAACAGTTACCTTTTCCAGTGGTAGATTGTTTTAACAGTTAACTTCATCAATGGTAGAGTTAGTCTATCAGTAGACTTCTACTAATGGTAGACTTGAACAACAATGGTCTTTATCAACAGTAGGAGTTGTCTAGAGGTAGACTTAAACTGTGAATCTCTTAATAGAAGACTTGAGAAAGAGTCTGATAGTAGACTTATAACAGAAGCGTTGTCCTAGCAGTGACCTATAATGGTGACTCTTTTTCTGTAAGCTATGATAAGAATATCAACAGTAGACTTGTAACAGTTGTAACAGTGACCTTGTACTGGTAGCTTCCAACAGTGATTGTATATCTTCAACAATGACCTAGAGTAATAGTGATCTATAACGGTGACCTTGAATGGCAGGCTCTTACCAGCAAGCTTTAACAGTGAACATATACTTAGAGAAATGTAAACTGAACACTTTATTTAGAAAATCCATGAGATTGAAAAATATAGATTTATTAAAGATGAAGACAGATTAATGAATATTGAAAAATAACTAATACATTGTAACCATAGAATGAAACAAGATTTGGGATTATCAAAACAGATGAGTCCAACAATCACCCCATTTTTGATAATAAAAAATTATGCCAGTATGTATTAATTATAGATACCATAGGTAAGCATATAATACAGAGATCAAAGGGAACCTTAGTTCAGCTATGGTTTCTCAAGTATTAGAGATTAAAAAGATTACTTGGTATCAGAGGGAAAACCAGAAAAGGTACATTAGAGAGTAATGAAATCATAGGATCATATTAGTATTAGCACAACATTTCTCCCCCTTTGTGATTAACAAAAAGAAACACAAATAGAGATAACGGAGAATGCTTGTATTAATTGAATGACATTACATGACCCAAAAATAATACACATACCCTATAAGAAGATAGAAACAAACTCAATCCACATCAGCCTCAGGCATGTGTTCTTTCCCTTTCGGAGAAGAAGATGGAGGATGAGCTGGTGGATCATCAGGTTTAGGAATTGCTACAAGAATGACTGGATGGGTAGAAACAGAAGCTCCTTTGTTTCTGTAGTGGGTAGCTCTCTAAGGTATTTGTGGAGTAAGTCTTCTGATGGCCTCAGTAGAAGACATCATGGATGAAACACTAGGTTGGGATGCAGGTAAGGCATAAGGGACAATGACAGGGGTACAGTCCACATCGAGAAAGGGTAGGAGTATGTTTCTGAAGTCCATAATAATTCTTCCTCCTCTTTCCATAACCGATATGAAATCATCCTTGTTCTCCATAAATTTTTCTAAGGTGGGAGTCAATTGGCCCAACCGAGTGACTTGTTCTTTGAAGGCTCTGATGACTGGTGGAATCTTGAGGTTTTCCAACAAATTCTTGAAATGAGCATCCATCTGATGGTCGGAGTAAATACTTTTATAATAGTAATTAATCTATTCCTTTATACTCTTCTAGTCCTGGGAACCTCTCTCATGAAGTCACTAAATACCTTCTGTACATATTTCGTAGTGGTGATAATATGAGTCACACATTGAGAGTCAGGTTCACTAACACCTGATAGCTTTGCTAACTCTTCACTGACCACTATCTTGAATGCTGAAAAGTCACAGGTGGTGAAGTGGAGGTTGAAGAAGAGGTAACCAAAGTTCTTATAGTTAAAGAAATATTTTCCTTAAAAGACTTGGTCAACCCAATGATGAGCTTCTTCACATCATCATACTTGCCCTTCACATGAGCTATCATGGATTACTTAAGGATTTCAAACAATGAAACCATTTTTTGTACCACATTTCATATATAGTGAATGTCTTTGTCTGATTGGCCCCCATAAGCCATTAGAGCAGTCAAAATCACCACTGACTGTCGTAAAAGTTCCACAGACTGAGACACATCCTTGAGTTGATTCTGGTGTTGAGATACTTCTTGGGACAAACTGGCTTGAATGGAAGACTAAAATCTATCCATCTCAGAGGAAGTCATCTCTTTAATTAAGGTCATTGCCTTTTCCATTTCAGAGTCCCTATTATCAAACATCTGGTGTAGATCTATTTTTAGTGATTCCAAATAATCCTTAGTGACAAGGTTCTCAGGGAAGATACCCACAGGAGGCACTACAGAAGGTTCTAAAACAGCAGGTACAAGGTGTCTTTTTCTTAACATATCATAATCAGAATCATCATAATCCCTCCCAAGTACCAAGTATCCAGGGTCTTCTGACCATTCTTCAATGTCATGAAGGAACGATACATAATCAAAATACTCCCCCTCACATGGAGATTTCTCCTGAGTAGTCTCCTCTTCTAGTTCTACTCTAGGAAATTCTACAACCACCTCTTTAGCTCTAGAATATTCAACCTCTGTCTGATCCATTGGTTCACTATTGGGGTGAGTCATAGCCTCTACTGAGTCATCAATGACCTCTATTTCATTTTCAGTATATACCAATTCTGCTTCTTGGTCAGACATTGTCCTGTCTGTATTACCTATTTGAGGGCTCAAACTGAGCTCCTATTCTTCATTGTCCTCATCATCAGCTTCATCAACAACAGTCCCCTTTCCTTCATTTTTATCACCAGCCTCCTTTGCCTCATGATCAGAATGATCTGACTTAGTAGCCTCATCCTCTTCAGTGGTTTACCTGGAAGTAGTTTGATATGCTTCCTCTTCTCTGCTCTCATTATCAATATTCCTTATAATATTCTCTCTTCTTGGAAGTTCTTTTGGAGAGCTAGGTGCTTCGAAAGCTATTGTCCTTACAGGAGTGACAGGTAAATCAGGGTTACTCCCATCATTAATGGGGGTGTCTTCTCTTTTAGATTCCAAAACTCCTTCAATTTCCTCCTCATCATCGAAATAAGTTGGTTCTAGATCATCAGGATCCAGTCTTGGATCTCTCTTGTCTTTTGGCATAGATGGGTGAGTAGTAGGGTCGAACTTTTTATACACTTTTCCTTCATCATTCACTCATGCCTTCTTCGAGGGATTCCAGCTGATTTCCATGAATTTTCAAATAAACATGGAGATAAAAACACTATTCTTAGCCAATATCATCTCCTATTTATTTCCACCCACACCCTTTACCTTTAGAATTACTAAGATTAGCTTGGAATGGAATAGGGCATTGGAATTTGAGCTTTCCTTAGTCATATCCTCCAATTGTGCCATCAACAACCTACATAGGTTGATCTTCTCCCCATTCTTTAGCAAATACATCAGGAATATGTCCTAATACTTCAGCACTACAAAATCCCCTCTCCTGGGACTAATCACATGCTAAATGAACTTATATAATAGCCTATCTTCACCATTCATCTCAACTGCAGTGATCTTCCTCGATTTTCCATTCCTTGTCAGCTCTTCCAGAGCTTTTTCATACCCAAAAATTTCACTATCTGGAGAAGCCACCCCAGAATAGTATTCATAAACTCCTTTATGAGGGACTCTCTAACAGGTAGCCCACTTAGCAGATGAAAATCTAACTTCATTTCCATTGACCCTAGATACCAGTCTGTTCACAACATCTTATTTCTCAAACTTGAGATATTCATAAAATTATTTCACCAGCTTTAGGTAGTATGGCCCATTGTTGTTGGAAGAGAATTTGGTCCATCTTTGGGCTTCTAATGCTTCCAGCACTAATGACTTGCTCGACAGCAGCAATTCTTCACTCAACTCCTTCTCAGTCCTGATTTCTCTCTTTGTCAGATGCAGGTTGACAGGTCCCTTCGGGGTACTACTAGTGCCATTGGACTTGGGTCAAGTCCTCTTTGGACATGGCACATCCTCATTGACTTTAGTGGGTCTCTTGATTCATGCTATGGAGGTTCAAAGCGATTTGCAGGTTTAGCGGAGAGTTAGGGTTTAGGGATTTTGAGAGCTAAGGTTCGAAATTGAGGAAGAGAGTGGATTGAGATATGTTCGTAGCTTTAGTTTTATCATTTAGGGATTAAAAATTAAATAAAACAGGAATAATGAATATGAATAAAATGGTTTGGATTCCCCCAAAAATAATCGTTAAAGACAAACAGTGAGGTATCCAACAGTGAGGTTCCTAACAATGTGGTTCAATAGTGACATACACCAGTGAGGTCCAAAGGTGAGGTACACCAGTGATATCCAACGGTGAGGTACACAAGTGAGTTCCAACAGTGAGGTACACTAGTGAGGTGCCTATCAGCGAGGTTCGACTATGATGTTTCCTATACTGAAATTAATCATACCTAACTCATGTTTGATGTAATTTAACCTCTCAGAATTCAAAGGCTTTATGAATATTTCAGCCAATTGATGTTCAGTGCCAACGAATTCAAGAGTGATATCACCTTTTTGATAATGATCCCTCAAAAAGTGATGTCTCACACAAATATGCTTTTTCCTAGCATGAGATACTGGATTTTTGGAAATATTAATAGCACTTGTATTGTCGCACTTTATAGAGATGTTTGAATTGATATCCATAGTCTAGTAAAGTGTGTTTCGTCCACCGAATTTGAGCACAACAACTACCCGCAGCTATGTATTCAGCTTCAATAGTTTATAATGTGACAAACTTCTGTTTCTTACTACACCATGATACTAGTGACTTGCCAAAAATGTGACATGTCCCAGATGTGCTTTTTCTATCTAGCTTGCAACCGGAAAAATCAGCATCAGAATAACTCAACAAATCAAATGATTGTCCTTTTGGATAAAATAATCCTATATTGGGAGTATATTTGAGATATTTGAAAATCCTTTTTATAGCAGTTAAATTAGACTCTTTTGGATTGGCTTGAAAGAGAGCACACATACAATCACTGAACATAATGTTAGGTCTGCTGGCTGTAAGACAGAGTAGACTCTCTATCATACCTCTGTAGTTGGTTTGATCCACTGGTTCTCCAGCTTCATCTACATCCAACTTACAAGTGGTACTCATAGGTGTGTCACTACCTTTACTACCATCCAAGTTAAAACTTTTTAAAAGATCCTTAATATATTTATTTTGATTCAAAACAATACCATATTTGTTTTTAAAGATCTAAAACCCAAGGAAAAATTTGAGTTCTCCCATTAAACTCATTTCAAACTCATTTTGCATCATTTTTGAAATATCAGTACATAAAGAATTTTCATAAGATCCAAAAATAATATCATCCACATAAAATTTTACTATCGAAACATCTTTGGAAATTATTTTTATGAAAATATTAGGATCAGCTATCCCTTTAGCAAAACCTTTTGAAATAAGAAATGAGCTGAGCCTATCATACCATGCTCTTGGATCTTATTTTAAACCATATAAAGCTTTAGAAAGTTTAAAAACATGATTTGAAAAATGGGGATTTGTAAAACTAGGGGGTTGTCCAACAAGCACATCCTCAACTATATACCCATTTAGAAAATCACTTTTAACATCCATTTGATAAAGTTTAAAATTCAGATGAGCTACATAAGCAAGTAGTATCCTAATGGCTTCTAATCTAGCTACAGGTGGAAAGGTCTACTCATAGTATATTCCTTCTTCTTGACTATATCCTTGTGCAACTAACCTAGCCTTATTTCTAACAATATTTCCAGACTCATCATCTTTGTTCCTAGACACCCATTTAGTGCCTATGTCTTTCCACCAATTCCCAGACATTGTTTCTTTCAAACTGATTTAATTCTTCTTGCATAACCATTACCCAAAACTCATCATTGATAACATCATTAATATTTTTGGGTTCAAGCTGTAAAAGAAAGGCTTGATGTTCAACATGGTTTCTTAGAGAAGATCTTGTTTGTGTTCCTCTATTTAGATCACCTACAACAGCATCTAGAGGATGATTCTTAAGAGTCCTAATGAATCTAGGAAGGGTTGAACTAGATTTCTCATTTTTGTTTGTTGGTTCAGAATAAATAGGTGCAGTTTCTAGAAAAATTCCAGAATTGGACACTTTCACAGGGGATTCACTATCTTTATCATTAAGGCCCAGAATTGACATATCTTCCTTAATATGTTCAAGAGTGGTTTTAGGCTCATGTGGATCAATCTCATCGAATTTGACATGAACTGATTCCTCCACACATTTGGTTTTCTTATTGAACACTTTATAGACTTTAATTGAGATAGAGTAACCCAGGAAAATTCCTTCTTCACTTTTGGGAGCAAATTTGTCAAGATTATCCTTAGTATTAAGAATAAAGACTTTGCAACCAAAAACTCTAAAGTAATTAACCTTATGCTTTCTATTGTTCCAAATCTCATAAGGGGTATTCTTTAGAAAAAGTCTAATTAAAACTCTATTGATGATATAACAAGATGTATTTATGGCTTCAGCACAAAAATAGATAGGTAAATCATACTCATTGAGCATCATTCTAGAAATTTCTGGAAGGGTCCTATTTCTTCTTTCTACTACACCATTCTGTTGAGGTGTCCTAGGGGAAGAAAATTTGTGACTATAGCCATTGTGTGAGAAGTAAGATACAAACTCATGATTTTTAAATTTACGGCCATGATCACTTTTTAAGGTCTTAATTCTAAGTCCACAAAGATTTTCTAAAGACTTGGAATACTTAACAAAGTAGGAACAAGCTTCACTTTTGTGAGGAAGGAAGTATACCCAAGTATACCTAGAAAAGTCATCTACAAGAACATAAAAATAGTGCTTCCCATTTAAACATGATACTCTTGATGGTCTAAACAAATCCATGTGAACTAACTAAAGTGGTTGAGAAGTTGAAACTTCATTCTTTAGTTTGAAAGAAACTTTGTGTTGTTTTCCCTTTTGACAGGGATTACACACTTTGTCAAGTGGGAAATCTAATTTAGGTAAGTCTCTAACTAAACTTTTCTTAGATAGCTTCCTAAGTGAGTGCACATTGGAGTTTCCCAGCCTTCTGTTCCATAACCATGATTCCTTATGAAAATCATTTAAGCAGGAAACAATTTGTTTGGATAAGTAATTTAGATCAACAACATATACATTCTCATTTATACATGTAGTGAAAACTAAATCATTTTTAGAATTGAAAACATTGCATGAATAATTATTAAATTTAACATTAAAACCATCATCACACAGCTGAGAGATGATAAGTAAATTTTACTTTAGTCCATCAACAAAAAGTACTTTAGAAATTAATATTTTATCATGGTTACCAATCTGGCCTAAGACGATGATTTTTCCTTTTGCATTATCACCAAAGGTAACATGCCGACCATCAACTTTAATTAGACTCTTGAAGAAAGAATAGTCTCCTGTCATATTTCTTGAATATCCACTATCCAAGTACTATAAGGTCTTATAGGAACTCTTTAAACTACTTCCCTTCAAAATAGATTAAACATGGGGTAATTTTGGTACCTAGATCTTCTTGGGTTCAAAGAGGTTAGGAAGTAAAAATTTGGGAACCCATATTTGCTTTATAGGTTCTCTAAAATCCACAAACACATTTTGAGACATAAATACTTTGTTAGGTCCTTTAGAAAATTGTTTTCAAAAGATGTTCTGGAACTAGAACTAGCAGTGAACTGTCCAAATTTGGGAACACATTTGGTTTTGCTAATATTTCTCAGTCCGGGCTGATATCCTAGACCAGTTGTACACTTTGGAGAAATATGTTTTCGTAGAAACTGTGTCAAAGAATCCCTACCAGTAGTGAACTTACCAGGACCCTTTCTTAATTATTCATTAGATAATTTTAACTCTGTATTTTCCTTTAGCATCTTAGCTAATTTCTCTTTTTCTATATTCAGATTTGACTTGTAATTTGCATTTAAAGCATGCTGTTTTTTTAATGACTTATATTTGTCCTTGAGTTCATCAAAATTATCCTCAATAATTTCTCAATATTAAAATAATTATTCTTTAGTCATATCTTAATCATTATGAGAGTCACTTTTATTCCTAGAATAATAAGTATTAAGCGTAGGGGAATTAAGTTTTACCTCAGATGTCTCTGTCTTAAAGCATTGATTGGCATGTTTGTTCTGTTCTGAGTCTGAAGCCTCAGATCCACTCGAACTTTCATCTGAATCACTCCAAGTTGATTTCATAGCCTTTTTATAACCTTTTCTCTTATCCTCATATTTTATCTTGAATTTCAACTTGGTGCAGTCTGCTTTCACATGAACTTTTTGTTTACATTCATAGCATACTATTTCACTTGTATTCTCATTCCACTTCCTGTCTTTCTTCCATTGTCCTTTAAGATCATACTTTCCTTTGAAGTTTGACTTCCTAGAGAATTTATTCTTTCGGTATAACATTTTGAATCTTCTAGAAAGTTGTGCCATCTCCTCATCATTGTCTGAATTTGAGTCTTCACTTGTAGAACTGTATACAGGTACTTGAACTTTTTCTTTTTCTTTACTTTTTGAGGCAGAACTCTAATGCTACTGACTTATTTCTTAGTTCTTCTTCTATTTCCTGATTCACCTTAAGCTCTTATTCATACATCATTTGTTTTCCAATAATATCATTTACTGGTAGCATTCTAATGTCACATAATTCTAGGATTGATACAGAAGTTCCTCTTCATCTGTCAGGTATGCATCTAAGCAGCCTCATGATTTGGTCTTTACTGTCCACTGGTTTCCCAAGCAGATTCATGGTGTTCACTATTTCATTAAACCAAAGATACATTTCAAAGATAGGTTCATCAGGCTTCATCTTAAAATTATCATATTTAATAGTATAGGTATTTAATCTCATTTCTTTAACATTGGTTTTCCCTTCATGAGAGATAGCCAAGGTATCCCAAATTTCATAAGCAGTCTTACAGGCAAATATTCTATTTAATTCTTAATAACCAAAAGAACAACATATGGAATTCATTTCTTTACAATTATTATTATATGTAGTTTTAGTTACTTGAGACCATCTATCCCTAGCAGTAGTTGGTAATGGATGTTGTTCTTCAATTGTGTCCCAGATTTCAGGTCTTAAGCTTTCAAGATACATTTTCATTTTCATTTTCCACTGACCATAGTTATTGCCATTAAAGAAAGGTGGTCTATTAGTAGCAGCACCCTCAACTCAGTTATTCATAGAAAATTAAAATGTTAAAGAACTGAAAATTTATATATTATAGAAATTTTGAGATCTTTAAGAAACAAATAAAATCAAAGTTGAAAAGAAATTGAAAAGATTGAAAAACTAAGTAAAATTAACAGTCCAATGATACCAAATGTTGGTTGGAGTGGATACTCAAGAGGTGGGTGAATTGAGTTCCAATTAAAATTTCTGTCAAAAATTTTTAATATTAAAATCCCCCAAATAAAAACCGCCTAGTTAATTAAATCAGTAGAGATATAAGTGATTTATTGTTCAACAAGTTTCTCAAAGGTTTATTACTCCTCAGTTGAATCAGTATGAGTACTAATTCAACTTATGAAACAAATTTACTAAAAGAATCACATATACACACTAACCAAAACTAACTATCAGAGTGAATGTAAAAACAGATTTCTGTCTTTGAAAATATAAGCAGCGGATAAATGTAAAACAGAGTACTTGAAAGTTGAACTCGATAATTTAAACAAGAGGTTCAGTCTTAAGCCAAGACCTAATCCTCTCCACTTGGTGATCTCCTGCCACCAATCAATTATATTAAAAATGATACAAAGCCTATATCAGGATTTACAATAGTTTTCACAAACCATCCAGGTTTGGAAACCTCTACCACAGTTCTACGTGGTAAAATAAACTACCAAGCCACACTACGCTTCTTCCACAATTATGCGTGGGAAACAAATGTAAAGAGAGTTTGGTATGGGAAGTTTCAGTATCACTCAGTTCAAGCACAAAAGTTAGTGTTTGTAAAATAGACACACTTCTCACAAATATAAAATACTAAACACAGTAGATCTAAAGATGTTATGAAGAATTTAAGAATGCTCTATGTGTTGGCAGATCAGCTCTAGACTCCTTGAAATGAAGGAAATGAAGTTTTGGTCCTTCTCTTCATGATGCCTCTAAAAAAAGTGTCGCAACTTCCAGGTTCTGACTTCAAGATGTAGATATGATCATCTTCTTGGGTTAGAAACTCTTGGTATCACACCACCATCGCTTGGAATATTCTTCCAATAGATCTTTGTGAAGCTCTGGGATCTTCAAAATGAGTGCTCGAGTGTTCTTCTTCATGCTTGGTATATGAGGTACTGTATATGTCTCCCTTATGTGTGTATCTCAATATCTTGATGTCTATCCCTTTTTCTTTAGGTCTCTACACACACAGACACATATATATATATATATATCCTTTTTCCATCTAATCTTTCCCTTATTTAATTTAGCAGGGGCTGATAAGAGAAATGATTCATCCATGTGTGGTCTTTCTCGTACCTCGTACTATTTCCTGATATGCCTGCAAATATCATTAAATAATGTTAGGTGCATTAAATTTTCCAGAAATGACCATTATGACAGTATTAAGAAAATTGGTAAAGTAAACAATAGGTTATCATTAGACTGGTAGCATATGCATGTCACACAGTAGACTTCAAAAGTAATCACTTCAACAGTGATCTTCATTGATAGGCTCAATAGTAGATCTTCAACGGTAGGCTTAAGTCAGTAAGATTCTAACAGTAGCTCTGTAAGAGTAGACTACATCAACATCAACCTTTTCCAGTAGTAGACTATTTCAATAGTTAACTTCATCAATGGTAGAGTTAGTCTATCAGTAGACTTATATTAATGGTAGACTTGAACAACAGTGGTCTTTATCAACAATTGGAGTTGTCTAGTGGTAGACTTAAATTGTTAAGCTCTCAACATAAGACTTGATAAGAGTATGACAGTGGAATTCTAATAGAAGCCTTATCCCAGTAGTGACCTATAACAGTGACTCTTTGTCTGTAAGCTGTGATAAGCATATCAACAGTAGACTTCTAACAGTGACCTTGTACTAATAGCTTCTGACAGTGACTGTAGATCTTCAACAATGACCTAGAGTAACAGTGAGCTATAACAATGACCTTGAATGGCATGCTCTTACTAGCAGGCATTAACAGTGAACTTATAATTAGAGAAATGTAAATTGAACACTTGATTTAGAGAATCCATGAGACTTAAAAATATATATTTATGCAAGATGAAGACAGATTAAAGAAGATTGAAAAATAACTAATACATTAAACCATAGAATTAAAAATGATTTGAGATTATCAAAATAGGCGAGTCCAACACTTATATTCCATGTAAAACTAAATGAGTCTTCCTCAATAAATATAAATGATTAAATTCATGTACATTGTCTCCTTGAATTACCTCAACTCTCTATAAAAATAAATCAACCTATAAAAAAACAAATTATTTAAAAAAATATTAAATACATCGTTAATTATTAGAATTAATCATTGGGAATAATAAGTAGCTAATACCTTTTAAATAATAATTAAAATCATGTGAATCAATATCATATGGAATCCAAAAATTCAAAATTTGAATTTCATAAATTTGAATTTCATAAATTATGAATATCATTCATATACTAAGATAGATAATTAAATCCGAAAAGTATATATTTCAAAAATACCAATTTCCAAAAAACCTATTCTAAAAAATATAATACTAATACTCCAATGAAGGTAAGACTAAATTAATTCATCTTCCATTCAGTACTTTTACAAATTCTGTAACTTCTAAAAATACATAAGAGTCATTCTCTGATTTTGTAAGAGTAAAATTTAAAAAAAAAATTCTCAATTTAAAATTACATGAAACATGTAATAGTGTCCTATTATGATCAATAAAATTCTTTAAATATTTTTCAAAAATATTATATTCTTCATAGTCTAAGGATTTTATAAGATTCAATACATTGAAAGCATAAGAGTCATTACTAAAAACATAAGATTCAAATCCATCACCATTTAAATGATAAGAGTCATGCACTTTAGAAAATTTCTAATAAAACTTAATATATAAGAGTAGACTTCAATTCATAGGAGTAATAACCAACATTCTAAAGTTCTTGAATTTTTGAAAATCTCAACCATAAGAGTAAAAATTCATATAATAAGACTCATTGACTTAGACAATTTTTAGACTTGGCCAAAACATGACAGTAACTTACTAGTTCATAAAATTCATTCACATAGAAAAAATTATCCAAAACCACAGTAAGAAATAATATACATAATAAATAATGATAAACAATAAATAATAAATAAATTCAATATCATTATTTTCTTTGACAAGTAGTTCAAGATTCAAACATAATACTTTATTCCATGTAACATAAAATATGATAATAATATGAGAATTGTTAACAATTAGAAAAATATATGAGGATACATTAATTTTCAACAAATATAAAAAAATTAGTAAATTATAAGCTCAATATTATCCCCATAAACGTTATCCCATTTTTTTATAACTACAAAAACAAATATCATAAAAATAAAAAAAATTATTATCCCCAAAATTCTCCCCCTTTTTGTAAAAAACAAAAAGGTAAAACAATGAAGAACATGTCTCTATAAAAAAATAAAACATTCTCTCCCAAAAAAATAATCATTAAAAAAAATTAATGTACTAATAGATAAAAGATTAACTATCCCTAAAACATGCATATGAAAAAGTGATATCAAATGATAAAAAATAAATGATAATAAATTCTAAAAGGTCCCCCTTAATTAATACTTTTATTTCATTGAGAAATAAAGTAGTATATGTAGAACACAAAAATATTCCATGCATATCAGATTGAAAACTCATATTTAAAACAATATAAAGATACAAGTTGTCATAAGAACATTTTAAAATATTCAAATAATTTTAAAAATATGTGTAAAATTAAAAAATATTCAGTAGTTAAATCAGACTTTAGGAAACCATAAATAAAAAAACCTAATGACTAGAAAAAATAAATAAATAGAGTTTAACACATTACAGTATACTTTATAAAGAACCAAAAAGGTGTGAAAGTTATCCATATATAAATTAACTTACTTTGGCATGTTGACTAGCTTAGGACTAATCATATCTAAGTAAGAACCTTTAGAAACATATACTCTAAAAGGATTAAATATATTGAATCTAAAAATAGATATAGAAATAAATTATCTTTTATAACCAAGATGTTGAAAAAACTATAAAGAGTAGTCACTTGTATAATGATCATATAAACCAAAACTCAAAATAAGTAACCAAAAAATTACTTTTATCTTACCTTTGAAAAAATCTTTCTTTTGCATCTATGGTTATTTCCCATAAGAACCAAGGAAAATATTATTTTTATTTATTCTAGAATTTTTTAAAACCTCATAAATTCATTCAGATTTTGACTTAAAATAGTAAAATCAGAGTATTCACCCTTTAAACTTTCTACATCAGCCTTAGGCTTCCCATTTTCCTTTCTTACTGCTTCTAAATCATCACAAAATTTTATTTTTCGTACATGAAGAAGAATTCATCAATATATTACTATTTTTTACAATTTTCAAATATTATCTTTTATAACATTGAATTTATTATTCTTTTCATCATAATAACAATAAATATCCTTCAAATGTTCATTTTAATTATGATATTATTCCTTTAATTTTAAAATTTCTTGTGATCTTTACCCAAAATTTTAAACTATTCTAGAACAAATTCAACTTCTTCTTGATATTTATCATATATTTAATTTAACTATTCAATACTAGGCTTATCATAACTATAATAAATAGAGGAATATGAATCTATATTTAAATAATACATACCCATATCTACAGTCATAAAACAAATATTTTTAGTATTCTTTTCACATAAAAACTCTTCAATTGAATTAGATTCTTCTATGTGACTCCATCCAGTAGCTAAAAAATTCATTTTCTTGTTATCCTTATTTATTGATTCAATTTTATTTTTCATCTACAGACACTCATATTTGGTATGAACCTTATTCTTACATTCAAAACTACTAATATTATATTTTTTATTACCTTTACTTCATTTTTTCTAAAAATCCTTCTTATACTTATTCTTCTAATGATTTTTTTTTCATTTAATAATTTTTCTTTAAATTCACATTGATAGTTGAATTATATAATCACCTTCCTAACTACTATAAGAACCTATAAAATCATAGGAAGAATCACAATATCCATGTTTATTAGAGTTAAAATAATCTCCCAAATTTTTTTCCTTAGCTTCACTTTCATTATTCTTCAAATCAAGTTTATATATAAGTAATTATCCAATTAGTTCGTCCATTTTATGTTGGAAAATTTTATTATTTTGTTAAATTTCAACCATATTGGAATTCTACTTTTTATGAAAGATTAAATTATTAATTCAATCAATGCTTTATCCTTTGTGGATTCACCAAGATTAGTCATGTTGTTTACAATCTTAGTAAACCTTTTTTACATCTCACTATTGATTTCATGCTCAAAAATCATATACACTTGAAATTTATCCATTTTAATTACAATTTTAGTTCTCTGAAATTTTTAAATTACTTGATGAGTGTTTTTTAAAGTCCTCTATTTGTCAGAAAAATACTTATAAGAAGAAATGTGATTATAAAAACTTATACTAAGAGAAAAATAAATAAAATTAGGAAATTTTTAATTCAAAACAATTTTAAGAGCATAATTACTAACGAAATTATCATCATAATCTTATAATATCTTTTAAGGTCTATCCATGATGTTTCAGTACTCAATACCCCTATTATTAAAAATACATCCATTATGTCCTTCCAATAACCATAATCACTGCTATCAAAATTATATCGTCAGATTGGATTTTAATTTCCAACCTTATAACTTACCATAACTAAAATTAAATATTTACTTTAGACTGTTAAGTCTATGATATATGATAGTAATATATATAAAAAAGATCCAATGTTCTAATACCAATTTCAATGGTATTATAATAAAAAAAAGAAAATAATTATCCTTATAAGAGCCTACTCTAATACCAATTATTGGTTGCAAAATGGGTGATACAAATAATAGAGGGGTGTGTATTAAAATCCATCAAAAAATAAAAGTATCTTAAAACATAATGTAGAATTTTTTGGAATATAGTTTAAATAATTCAATTTGAAATAAGTGGTATAATGAAATTATGAAGAGTATAAGTACTAAAGTAAATGCGATAACACCATATTTTCTAGTAGTTTTGATATGAATAATCCTACATATACTATTTACACTCTCAACCAAATAGTGTGTAAATCCATTATGATATATATTTTTAAGAGTTAATAAAAAATTCATACTTTTACAGATAAAAACATACCAAACCCAAATTTTTCTAAGGGGTCAAATCTAATATAATATCTTTCATAGGAAGGAAAAAACCTATACACTTTTATATAGGTTAGGATAGAACCCATTATTTCTAAATTAGTATCCTAATACCTAGTGTATTTTAAATAGATAGGATAAAAATAGTGTAACTACTTTTTGGTTAGGTGGGTAGAACAAGTGGATGAAAATTAAGGGTGGAATGACCTATGATGTTATAAAATAAAATGTTTTCATATATATATATAGATATAAGCCAATCCACTAGATGTTTTTTAAGATAAAATTTTGTTGTGGGAATATTATTTTCGTCCCTTCAAGATGAAATAAAGAAGTTTGGGTCTTTTGGTAGTTTCTAAAAAAATTAGTATAAATGTTGTAACATAGTACTTTAGAGATGAATGATGAAGTTTATGCTTGTATATTTCTATGTAACATCCACCTCAATTATATAATAAATCTCTAATGGCTATGTCCAAATTCATGAGTATTCCTCAATAAATATAAATAGCTAAATTCAAAAGTAATTTCTCCTTAAATTTTGTTGATACTTCTAAAAAATAAAAAAACATATAAAATAATAAATTTATTAAAATGATTAAAAAAACATTAAATTGTCCCTCAATTATTAACATTAATCAATGGTAATATTTAGTAATTAATAACCTTGAAATGATCCTAAAATCACATAAATTAATCTCTTTTGGAATCCAATCATTCAAAATTTGAATATTATAAACTGTGAATATCATTCGTATCCTAAAATAGATAATTCAATCACAATATAATATCTTCTAAAACTGTTAACTACTAAAAACAAATTTTGAAAACTTATGAGTAAACTACGGTGAATATAAGAGTAACTTCATTTATCTTTCTTTCATCACTTTTCCAAATCCCATAACTTCTAAAAATGCATTGGTAATTCTCTAAATTCATAAGAGTAAAATCTTCAAAACATTGGAAAAATTTTAATTTTTTTAATTTTGTAAGAGTGCCCTGATATGATCTATAAAAGTATTGAATTAATTCACTAAAATATAAATTTTTTCATGGATCAAGGATTTCATAAGATTCGGTATACTGAAAATGTAAGAGTCATTACTAAAAATGTTAGAGTCATATACATCTCCCTTGTAAATCATAAGATTCATGTAATTAGGAAAATTTACAGTAGACCTTAAATCCTTAGAGTCAAATTTATTTAATAATAGTAACAAAAATCTTCATAAATTTCATTACTTTGTGTAAATATCAACCGTAAGAGTAAAAATTCCAAACGCAAGAGCCGTTGATTGGGTCAGTTTTTAGAATCAGAAAAAAATATAAGAGTAACGTACCAATTCATAAAATTATTACACATAGACACAATTTTCAAACACAAAAATTAATAAATAATATAAATTAAGGATAATAATAAATAATAACTAATATATAGATTCAATATCATTATTTAATTTTTCAATTAGTGAAATCTTCAAACATAATCATTTATTCCCTCTAACATGAAATATGATAATAATATGACAATATTATATAAAAAACACAATATGTGAGGAAATTGTAATTATCAATACATAAACTAAATAAAATGAAAAATGAGACAATCAACATTCTCCCCATTAACATTATCTATGTCAATCTCTATCTATTTCTCCATTATTAACTTTTTGAAATATTTAAACATCTTTCTTTTTATAAACCTCTGTCCTAAAGAATCAAATATATAAATAACACTCTCTTTTCATAAATTTCATTCATTCCATATCATCCATACAGAAAGAGTATGTTCTCAATAAAGACATAGAATCAAGGGATAGGATTATTCCAATCCATTTTTCCACATTTCATTGCCAAAATAATCTTGATATTCCATAAAACCAGTTTATTTAATGGTTAAACATATCTCATTCAAATCTTCCTCTTTCCATCCATGGATCCTCCATTAATATCTAAAAAAATATATTGTTGAGTATTTATTCCATACTAATTATTATATCTTACTTTATTTGATGAAACATCTTTAAAACATTATATAATCTTGAGATAAGTTACTAATTTTACTTTCGATCACATTGAGGATCTTTTCAGGTTTATAGATTTTGGGAATTAGGCTATAACTCATACATAAAAAATTCATGAAAAAATGATATATTTGAAATAAATCCTTTAATACATAACTATGAATTATAAATAATTCAAAAAATTCATGTATGGCATTAATAATCTCAAATTATATTTATTTTAGAATTTTTAATATCACTTATTTGGTATTTCCTTTAATTAAACAATTATTGCATCATCATTATGCTAGACATTAATTTAATTATTTATTTCCTAAAAATTAAAAAAATTATTATGATGAATATAAACATTTTATATTTCAAAATATTATTTTTAGTTGAATTTATCTCTTATGTAACAAAATATTAAAGACATTTCACTTATTAAAAATTAAAGTATGACAAAATTTACTTTTCTTGGAATATAATACTATAAATGGATTGAATTCATCCAAGAATCCAAAAGAGATAAAAAAATCTTCCCATGGATGTTTTTATTAAAAATAACTCATCTAATAAAATTTGGTCAAGTTTTAGGGTAACTTTATATTATTTATAATATTATTATTACCATTGATTACCTGATTTACCATTAATCATGGTAATAGAAAATTACTAAAATTACTATTTTTCATGACCCCCTCCCACCAAAGATGCCCCTCCTGAGCTGGCAATGGTGAAAGGGAGATAATGACACCCCGAGTCCCACCTCCAGTATGCCCTGAAGTGGTGACTAGCACCAAGGGTATGATTTTTTACAAATATGGGAGGAATTTCCCTTTTTATTATTTAATATTGGGAAATAGGATGAGTCAAACACCAAATGAAAAAGGAACAAGTAAATGAAAATAAACCCAAACCAATCCTATATGCATGTTTAAACAATTCTGAAACAAAGTACAAGTACATAAAAACTCAGAAGTACAATACCAAAAGAAACAAGAGTACAACAAACTGCAACAACTCTAACTGTCCCGACTAGTAGGGTCCCGCACGGCCCTGGTAGTCCCCATGGAAACCTAAAAGTAAACGTAGGGTGGGCATACAAGTACACTTAGTAGGGAAACCTAAATCTCTCGTGCACAGGTGGGGATACATCCTCATGTCCTGTGAGAACAACAGAAGAAACCAAAACCAAGAAAGGAATTCTATCCACCCAACCTCACCAGCCACGCTCACCAAAAACACAAAACAATAGGTAGTAGAATATAAGAACAAGAGTATTGGGTACCCCTAACCATTTCACCCCCACTAGCTAGCTGCTCTTCCAAACGGCGAATATCCTGACGCTACCACACTCATCCTGCCCGCACACACCTGGGCCTCACAAACCAAAAATCCCGCCCAAACACACCTGGGCGTCACAAACCACATATCCCGCCCGCACACACCTGGGCCTCACAAACCACAATCACATCCCCACCCGAACACACTAGCATCCCGAAGGTTCTTGGGAATAGTAAACTTGCCCAAAGAGTCTGGGGCTAAAATCTCACCAAACGAAACCTACCCGAAGAGTCTAAGGTGTAAGGTCACCTCAAGCCATCACAGCCTATGGAAGAAGGAGCAGGAAGGATCTAGTAACTAAGGGGAAAAAACCATCTCCCATGAAATGGGATTGTTCATCACTTGGTTCTCAACATGGTTGGGGTGCGACAAAACCCAAAGATACAGATACATATATGTATACCAAACACACAACCCAACCTATTTCCTCTAAACAGAAAAACTGAGCACGTGCCTCAGCACTGCTACTACGAAGCATGCATACAATAAACAATCCCAACCCCAATTATGTTTTCATGTTTCAATAGTATTTAGTTTATTAGTTCCTTAACTACTGGGCAATTATCAAACTAGATCAAGCATTTCGTAGGAAAACCCTACCAACCACAAATCTAGTTAGATATAACACAAGAAACCCAAAACCAAACTTCTTATCATCAATCAATCACCATTGATTGTTACCAAATTTAATTCATTATCGTTCCCCATAGTTCATTTATTATATTTCCACTTTCTTTTAATATCACAACTCATTACTGTAGCCCTGATGCCGCTATAACCACATCTCTACAACCGTATCACAAAATAAGGCTCGTGCCACATCGTTGCCCCTTTAATATCATTTACCGTACCCCACTTCCCATCCTATTCGTAAAACCCATGATTCAACCCCCCCCCCCCTCACACACTACATAACCAAATCAACACCCACATGTTCATTATTCCATTTTGTTCAACCGGGGTGATCACACAAGGGTACCAGATATTCCTTTAATCAGACAACTTTACATGATTTACCAATTTCCATATTCCACAAAGTTTCCATCCAGAAAAAAGTACAGAAAGATTGGGAGACATTTAATTGCATAAGCAAAGGCCCCCAACGACCGTGATTTTCAGTAGGCATAAGCCTATAACAATTTACAACATAACAATAGAATAAACAAGGATAAACATAACAACTTCCACATCCCCTTTCTTTAAGCCAGTTATTATCTTCATTAAATTGGATCAACTATGTCTCGTGAAATCAAGAGGACACCCATCCCTCATGATTCAAAAATTGGAGAGAAGAAGGTAAAATCCCTACCTCAACAGGTTCTGATCACAAGGCTCCCTCAGATCAACTTTAGAAGACGTCCGTCGGCGTCCGTCTCTTCTGTCAAAACCCAACAAAAACCGCATTGGGTGGAATATGGGAAGGAAAGGCCAAATTTAAGACAATATATCCAAGCTCATAAGTTCCACCTCGTCGTTACGATCTCGAGGCCGCTGACAGATCGTAAATCGGAGCTCGGACAAAGAAGTTATGGAAGAAAGGAGGTTTGGAGTCTCTCGGGAGGACTCTTCTCAAAGGAATGGGGAGGAGAGGAATGGTCTGAAAAGGAGGAGAGTCCCCCTCCTTTTATAGGTGAGAAAAACTAAAGTACACAGCATGTACTTCTTAGTACACGGTGTGTACTCGGCCATTCCACATGGTCGCCACGCGACTTCGAACACGACATTCAACACGGCACACGGTCGTTGACTGGTAAACACATGGTAACTCGTATTCGGGGAGGAACTACATGGCGTGTAAGATGGGATACATGGAGTGTACTTATTTATTTCACACGGAAAGGACACGGCTTCAACACAGGGTATACTCGGCAAGGTGGTACATGGTGTGTACTCACAATACACGGCGTGTAGTTTCAAAATTCTGAAACGTGTGGGAAAAGTCCATTCTACCCTCCAGAACTCTTCATGACATTATTTTCGAAAAAGGAATGGGCCGGAGAGGTCCGGGAAATTACACCAGATACCTATTAAAACTTTCTAGTCCCCAAGAATTCAAAAACCAACCCAGAGGAACCCAACAAGATACCTCTTAGGGATCTCAGTATAATAGGAATCTGACCAACAACCCTAATCATATGTGTTAGGAATTCTTTATCTTATGTCGAGATATTATCTGCTTTAAGCGGCACTGACTCAACTGCACGGGTTTAATCACATCCACATTAATGCGTCTTGATTAAGAATATGGGTTTCCCCATTCCCCACACATCTAGACATGTGACACACTTCTAGAGAACAAGGAAACAAAATATCTCAGAACCGACAAGCCAAGCATTCCATATATCAAAGGTACAGAGTGTAACATCAAAACAAAGCTCAAAAGAACAAAGAAAAACACAAGTCAAAACAACTCTGGGTACTGAGCGTGCATCTGAGCCTCCCACTCCCGAGTTCTCTCCTCGAGGCCGCCAATTCTCCACAACACATGAACCAAGGCGACGGTTTGCCCCCAGAGCACCTTCTCTTTATGATCCTTGATTCTGACTGGTCGTTCCTCAAAGGTCGTGTCGTCTCCCATATCTAACTCTCCCCAGTCAATAATGTGAGAGTCTTCATGTAAGTACCGAAGAAGCTGGGAGACGTCATGAACCTTCTCCAACTGTGGTGGCAGGGCCAGCTGATATGCAACCTCTCCGACTCGCCTCAGCACCTCGAAAGGTCCGATGAACCTAGGGGAGAGCTAACTCACCTTTCCAAACCTCTGCTACCCTCGTCGAGGGGAAAACTTCAAGAATACATGATCTCCCACCTCGAACTCCAAGGGCCTCCTCCGATGATCAACATAAGACTTCTGTCAGTCCGAAGCTGCTTTTATTCTCTCACGCACAATCCGGACTTTCTCTGTGGTGCTCTGTACTACCTATGGCCCAAGAGAACCTGTATCACCAACCTCTGCCTAGAAAATGGGTGAACGACATGGTATTCCATACAAATCATCAAACGGTACCATGCCAATAGTAGAGTGGAAGCTGTTGTTGTAGTCAAACTCTACTAAAGGAAAGTGTCGCACCCATGATTCTCCAAAATCCAGAACACATGCTCGCAGCATGTCATCCAACGTCTGGATAGTCCGCTCTGTCTGCCCATCAGTCTGAAGGTGGAAAGTAGTGCTAATGCATATCTGGGTGACAAAAGCATACTGTAACCCCCTCCAGACTTGTGAGGTAAACCGAGTATCCCGATATGATATGATAGTCTTCAGAACTCCATGCAAATACACCACCTCGTCTACATACCTCTGTGCTAAGGTACTCACTGGGCTCGACTCCTTAATTGCTAATAAGTGAGTTGATTTCGTCATTCAATCCACCACTACCAAGATAGCATCATAACCACCCTGAGCTCTGGGTAGTCCTATAAAGAAGTCCATTGATATTTCATTCCATTTCCACTTGGGGACATCTAAATGACGCAACAAACCACTGGTAACATGGTGTTCATCCTTTACTTCCTTACACACTAAGCACTTAGCCACAAACTCTGCCACTGCCTGTTTCACCCCGGGCCACAAATACTATTCCCTCAGGCCTCGGTACATTTTTGAAACTCCTGGATGTATCACCAAGTTTGAGCTATGGAACTCACAAAGAACTCCCTCATGCATCACCTCTGGAACAAACAACCTTCCATGAAAAAGCATCCGATGTTGGCTATCCTCTGACCATCCTTCTAAAGAATTTTCCTGGTTGATACGATCCTGCATTACTTCCGTCTCGGAGTCTCCCCACTGAGACTCTTCCACCTGCCACAATAAGGAGGACTGCACTGTCATTTGAAACAAACAACCTCTAACACCCTCTACCCTTGCATCCAAGTGAAAGGAAACCAACTCTCCCATCAATTTCCAAGAATCAGTGGATTCCTGAACCACTTCCTTGTGTGACTTCCTCCTCAGGGAATTATCCACAACGTTTCCCTTACCTTCATGGTAAGAGATATCGAAGTCATAGTCTTGGATAATCTCAACCCATCTCCACTGCCGCAAGTTCAGGTCATGCTGGGAGAAGATATAACGTAAGCTCTTATGATATGAGAAGACCACGAAGCGGTCCTCAAAGAGGTAATGTCGCCACAAATTCAGTGCGAACACTACTGCTATAAGCTCTAGGTCATTGGTGGCATAGTTACGCTCATGAGGGCGCAACTTCCTAGACCCATAACAGATCACAACCTTCTTAGACATAAGTACGCACCCCAAACCAAGGCCATAAGCATCACAAAACACCTCATACAACAACCCTTACTCTCGCAATCTGAGTACTAGAGCACTGACCAACTTCTCCGTCAGGTAGTAGAAAGATTTCTTGCACTGCTCTCTCCATAGGAAGACCTGGTCCTTCCTAGTCAAAGTTGTAAATGGAGTAGAAAATCGAGATAAGTCTGAAACGAACCTCCGATAATAACCTACCAACCCCTAGGAAACTACTAACTTCTGCCACACTCTTGGGTGCCACCCAAGAAACAACTGCCTCCTCCTTCGACGGGTCCACTGACACTCCATGCTGAGATACCACGTGCCCAAGAAAGTGTACTTCTTGCATCAAGAACTTACACTTCCACAATTTACCATAAAGCTGGTGGTGTGGAAGGACTTCCAAGACTGCCCTAAGATGCTCAATGTGATCCTCCTCTGATCTTGAGTAGATCAGGTTGTCATCGATAAACACAATGATGAACTGGTCCAAAAACTCTCGGAAGAAAAATTTCATAAGTCCCATGAACATAGCTGGTGCATTCGTAACTCCAAACGACATCACTACAAACTCAAAGTGCCCATACCTACACCTCAAATACGTCTTCGAGATGTCACTATCCTTTACCCTCAGCTGATGATATCTAGATCATAGATCAATATTAGAAAACCAACTTGCTCCCCTCAGCTGGTCGAAGAGGTCATCTATCCATGGAAGAGGGTAACAGTTCTTGAACATTACCTAATTCAACCTTAGGTAGTCTATGAATAGCCTGAGACCACCATCTACCTTATTCACGAACAAAACTGGAGCATCCCATGGGGACACACTGGGTCGAAGAAAACCCTTCTCCATCAGATCGTCAATCTGAATCCACAACTCTTGCAACTCCGAAGGTGCCATTTGATAAGGGGCCATCGAAATCAGATGGGCACCAGGCTATAAGTCTATCTCGAACTCAACATCATGTCGGGGGAGGGGGGGGGGTAGAGTCACAAACTCATAGAAAAAAACATCGAGGAACTCCCCAACAACCTCTGGAACATCCATCATCTCTGTATCAGCTGAACCCACTGATAACCCGCCTAACAAGGAAAGGGGAGGCTTCACATGCCAGCTTCCAACCTGATAGCTCCTCTCACCAATAAAAGCTACATGTTGACCATCCACGTCGGAGAGCACAACTCTTCTTTGGAAGAAGTCGATAACGGCACTAATAGAAAACAACCAGTCGATGCCTAGGATGAAATCGTATGGCTGCATCTGTAGCAAAAAAAGATCCCCACTAGATCGATGTGGTACTAATGTCATCCCACATCCCCAGAAAACACAAGATATACTGGTCTGACCTCAAATTGGTGTACTAAGAACCATGGGTACAAAAATTATCTCTACATCAAGACCCAAAGCATGGGCTAGACTGGGTGCAACAAAGGAGTGCGAAGCTCCCGAATCGAACAAAGCAGAAACTAGAGTGCTGAACAAACAAATCATACCTCGCACCACCTCTAGTCCTGCCAGAGCTGCCAACTCTGCTACATGCAACTATCCACGCCCATCTCCTCTGCCTCTCTGATGTCGAACACCTCCCCGACCATGCCCTGTTCGAGGTCCCTGAGGAGCACCCTAAGGTTGGCCTCCTCTTACAAAGTCTGTCCTTGGAAGAGTAGGGTCCTGCTACTGCTGGAAGGGCCTCGCCGACAATTGGTGCTGCTAAGGCGGGCGCTGAAACTTCCCACCGCCACCGTACTGAGCTCGGGTTGGGAACTGACTCTGAACGTGATTGATAACTCCGCAAGAGAAACACTTCGGTCCTGGGCTTGTGAAAAAGGGATGAGGACCCGCAGACCTGAACTGGAACTGCTGGGGCCTGCTCCCGACTGGCCTGAATATGGATGGTCCTGTCGCAGGAGACCTGCTGCTGACTGCCTTCCCCTTCGACGAACCCATCAGGATCCCCTCTCGTGGTGCACCTACCTGCGAGTGCATCCTATCTACAACCTATTCCTTATTCTGTACTGCCAAGTACGTCGGGAGGGTGAAGGGGTTGACAGCATACTGGAGTGAAGGACGAAGCGCCTCCTCCAAACGTATCGCACGAGACTCTTCATCTGGAAAGAGATCCGAAGCAAAGCGTGGGAGACCCTTGAACTTGATCCTCTATTCTCATACTAACATACCCCCCTGATGGAGGGAGAGTAACTCCTTCCTCTTCTCTATCTTGATCATGGAAGAAAGGAATTCCTCTCGGAACTCCTTCTCAAAGTCAGCCCACGGAACCTCTGCCTCTAACCTCTCCCCGAGGTAGAGCATCCACCACTGACGCACCGCACCTCTCAGCTGACTGACTGCTAGGGGAACCCAGTACACCCTCGGAGCATGGATCAAAGTAAAAGTGATCCCTAGCTCCTCAAGCCACCCCTCCATCTCTATATCCAAAGTAATACCCTCGTACTTCTTGAGGGTTTGTCACTTTAAAGAATGGAGAGTCTTCTGCCAATGATCATCTTCCTCTTCTCGGTCAATCCTCAACTGATCGACCACCCAAATCTGCTGGGCCTCGACTATCTGAGTCACCCGGGGATGACATCCAGGTGCCATAGCTTTACGATAAACAAAGATCGCCTAAGCCCATGTAGCAAGGAAAATTTCTCAAGGTTTCATTTTATGACTTTATTTCAATTTCTTTCCTAGAACACCCAAATCAAGTAAAAAACATGATGATGCATGTACCTTCCCTAGGGTATCTACCCTACAGTCAATGTAGTCTCACTTAGTCTTTCGGTAGGATCAGAGTCCTTGCATCGGATCACGGGGGCCCCTAAAATCCCGTGTCCTAGCCAGTCTTCTATGGCCTATGTCACGCACCAAGATCACCTAACACTGTTGCCCTACCATCCCATGCAATCCTCATTGTGCCTAACTCTAGACTCCATCCTATCTCTCAACCATCACCTCTAATACCATTCTGTCATGACCCCCTCCCACCAAAGATGCCCCTCCTGAGCTGGAAATGGTGAAAGGGAGATAATGACCCCCCGTGTCCCGCCTCCAGTAGGCCCCGGAGTGGTGACTAGTACCAAGGGTATGAGTTTTCACAAATATGGGAGGCATTACCCTTTTTATTATTTAAGATCAGGAAATAGGACGAGTCAAACACCAAAAGAAAAAAGAACAAGTAAATGGAAATAAACCCAAACCAATCCCACATGCATGTTTAAACAATTCTGAAACAAAGTACAAGTACAGGAAAAATCAAAAGTACAATACCAAAAGAAACAAGAGTATAACAAACTGCAACAAATCTAACTGTCCCGACTAGTAGGGTCCCGCACGGCTCTGGTAGTCCTCCTAGAAACCTGAAAGTAAACGTAGGGTGAGCATACAGGTATACTCAGTAGGGAAACCTAAAGCTCTCGTGCATAGGTGGGGAGACATCCTAATGTCCCGTGAGAACAACAGAAGAAACCAAAACCTAGAGAGGAATTCTATCCACCCAACCTCACCAGCCACGCTCACCAAAAACACAAAACAACAGCTAGTAGTATATAAGAACAAGAGTATTCGGTACCCTGAACCATTTCCCCCACACAAGCTAGCTGCTCTTCCTAACGGCGAATGTTCTGACACTACCACACTCTTCCTACCCGCACACACCTGGGCCTCACAAACCACAAATCCCGCCCACACACACCTGGGCCTCACAAACCACATATCCCGCCCACACACACCTGGGCCTCACAAACCACATATACCGCCCGCACACACCTGGGCCTCACAAACCACAATCACATCCTCGCTCGAACACACCTAGGCCTCATCCCAAATGTTCTTGGGAATAGTAAACCAGCCCGAAGAGTCTAGGGATAAAATCTCACAAAACGAAACCTACCTGAAGAGTCTTAGGTGTAAGGTCACCTCAAGCCACCACAACCTATGGAAGAAGGAGCAGTAAGGAGCTAGTAACTAAGGGGAAAACACCCTCTCACATGAAATGGGAGTATTCGGCACTAGCAGCTCAACATGGGTGGGGTGTGACAAAACACAAAGATACAGATACATATATGTATACCAAACACACAACACAACCTATGGCCTCTAAACAGAGAAACTAAGAATGTGCCTCGGCACTGATACTATGAAGCATGCATACAACAAACAATCCCAACCCCATTTAGGTTTTCATGTTTCAATAATATTTAGTTTATTAGTTCCTTAACTACTATGAAATTATCAAACTAGATCATGAATTTTGTAGAAAAACCATACCTACCACAAATCAAGTTAGATAGAACACAAGCAACACAAAACCAACCTTTTTATAATAAAACAATACCCATTGATTGTTCCCACATTTAATTCATTATCGTTCCCCACAATTCATTTATTAACATTCCACTTTCTTTTAATATCACAACTCATTACTACAGCCCTACTGCCACTGAAAACACATCTCCACAACCGTATCACAAAACAAGGATCATGCCACATAATTGCCCCTTTAATATAATTTACTGTATCCCCACTGACCATCTTATTCGTAAAACCCAGGATTCACCCCCCCCCCCCCATTTCACACACTACGTAACCAAACCAACACCCACATGTTCATTATTCCATTTTGTTCAACCAGGGTGATCACACAAGGGTTCCAGATATTCATTTAATTAGCCAACTTTATGTGATTAACCAATTTCCATATTCCACAAAGTTTCCATTCACACAACTGTATAGAAAGATAGGGCGACATTTAATTGTGCAAGAAAAGGACCCCAACGACCGTGATTTTCAGTAGGCATATGCCTATAATAATTCACTACATAACAATAGAATAAACAAGGATAAACATAACAACTTCCCCATCCCCGTTGTTTAAGCCAGTTATTATCTTCATTAAACTTGTTCAACTATGTCTCATGAAATCAAGAGGAAACCCATCCCACATGATGCAAAAATTAGAGAGATGAATGTAAAATACCTACCTCAACACGTTCTAATCACAACGCTCCCTCAGATCAACTTTAGAAGACGCCCGTCGGTGTCCGTCGCTTTTGTCGAAACCCGACAAAAACCTCCTTGGGTGGAATCTGGGAAGGAAAGGCCAAAGGGAAAACAATAGATCCAACATCCTAAGTTCCTCCTCGTCATTACGATCTCGTGGCCACTGACGGATCGTAAATCGGAGCTCGTACGAAGAAGTTATGGAAGAAAGGAGCATTGGAGTCTCTCAGGAGGGCTCTGCTCGAAGGAATGGGGAAGAGAGGAATGGTCTGAAAAGGTGGAGTGGCCCCCTCCTTTTATAGGTGAGAAAAACTAAAGTACATGGCATGTACTCGGCCATTACACACGTTCACCACGAAGCTTCCAACACGACATTCAACACGGCACACAGTCGTTGACTGGTCAACACACGGTAACTCGTACGTGGGGAGGAACTACACGGTGTTTAAGATGGGCTACACGGTGTATACTTATTTATTTCACGCAGAAAGTACACAACTTCAACATGGGGTATACTCGGAAAGGTGGTACATGGTGTGTACTCACAATACACAGAGTGTAGTTTCAAAATTCTGAAAAGTGTGGGAAAAGTCCATTCTACCCTCCAGAACTCTTC
The DNA here is from genome assembly GCA_963277665.1 of Viscum album. Lineage (NCBI taxonomy): Eukaryota > Viridiplantae > Streptophyta > Magnoliopsida > Santalales > Viscaceae > Viscum > Viscum album. Next base: position 2,132,732,021 of record OY728119.1, read on the forward strand.
ATGGCCTTCTTTTCGACAAAGGAATGGGCCGGAAGGTCCGGGCCATTACACTATTAATATTGTCCAAAAAAGGAACCTATTTAATAAATTTTTACCTCATTATTTAAAATATTTAATCCATTTTTAAAATTTCTAAACACATAAATCTCAATAATTAATTAAAAATTAATCTTGTTGTTAGAATCAGAAAATGGGTTTTTAAAGTAAAATGTTCACAAAGTTTTTATATCACATTTCTATGTGAAATTTATTTCAATGGAATAAATTTGATTAAATTATAAAAAAATTATCTAATTTTACTTTTAAATATTCCAAATATATAATTTAACACTCTGAATAAATTTGATGAAAAAGTAGTTTTCAATTGAAATACAGTATTTTTTAAATATTCATCAAAACATGAAACATATCAGAAAAATACAGAAAATTAAACCAAAGTTAATTTTGATCTTAAAATTTATAATAATAAGTTTAATCTATCAAATATAATTTTTTATGTTGTCAAAAAATATATTTAAATTTAGTGCATAAACAAAGGAGGTAAAAGTTCCTTTTTAGGAAAATACATCTATTATGTGTAAAGTTGGATTTGTTCTTATATCATGTCTAGAAAAAGACATTATGTGAATGATAAAAATTATATTATATATATATTTCATTAATATAATCCAAAAATATTGATTTTTATATTTATTGGTATAAAACACATTTGTGTACATTTAAATAGTTTTTTAGAAAAAAAATTTACTTTTTATTTTTAAATGGTTTTACATTCATTTATAATTAATTGGTCGAAGAATTATAAATACATGTGTAAACCATATTTTTATAATTCAGTTAATATTTTTTATACCCTTCATTATAATTACTATATTATAATGATAACTTTAAAATGATAATATTTATTTGTTCTCCTAAGGTTGATGTGTCATATCACATTTGCTATCAAACCTAGTTTTTCCTTTTTTTCCTAACTTTGGATGTTATATTCTCCACCCCCCCTTTGGAAATTTTACCCTCTCAATTTTGAATTCATTCTTAGTAAATAATGTTTGACTTTTCAAATTACCTTTATTGAAATCCCATATCAAAAAAAGGATTAAAAAAACTTCTAATTTAAAAGAAATAAATGGAACTATGAAGGTCACCTAAGATAAAATATATTTGGGTTACATGTATGAAATCATGGACATAGAATATAAAACAAACTATCATGTTCTAATGGAGATTTATATAGAACATGTTCATGATAAATTTAAAAATCACAAAACCATATATATGTGATGGGTTAAAATAGACATTGATTTGTTAGTAAGAAAATTAAACAGATTACATTTTTATTTTAAGATCCTTTTCATAGAGTTGAGGAATTATATTACTAAATAGACTAATAACATAAATAAATATACTTACTTTACATGTTGAGTATAATATTTTAATCAATTCCCACCACAAAATCATCTTTTATTTCTAAATGATGAGTATTCAAGATGAATTTTTTACACACGAAGCACTAGAATTAACTTTAAGAGAATCACATAATCCATGAAATATTAACTATATGTTTCCCCGGTCGTAAAAAATTATCCAGAACCCTAAATATTTGGATAAGATAAGATAATTACCCAAAAATAATAATCACTTATATGATGAAAAACTACATTAATATCCAAAATTCAACAGTAATATCCAAAGTTCAACTAGACCATTCAACTAATATCAATCCTTAAAGTTCCTCAAAAATCCAATGGCATTATATCTACCTTTGTCTTATAGGATTACCAAAATAATGAACATAATATGAAATAAAATTAATCACTTAATCAATAAGTAATTTCAAATCACATGGTAATCTATAAAACATATTTTCCCAAAATAAAGACAACCATTATCCATCAGATGATTTGGATAAAGACAAAAAGTTTTATACTAACTAAAAAATCACATAGGACAATGGTAGGATATGCACCCTTATTGTAATTCTGTTTTGGGTTCAATTCTCATGGAATTTCTAGACGTGAACGATTTTCACTGATCCTATGAGTTGTTATTTTTCTAAAACTATATTAATATAATCCTTATAAAATTATTGAATTCAAAAAAACATGCTCAAAATAACCTTAATATGTATTAACCTAAATGGTTATCTCATACATTTAATTTTTTATCCCAAAATTTAATAACCCATAATTACCTAAAAAATTAATGCCTTAAAAAATACCATTAGTCACATTTAAATTTCATAACTAAAATCCTCAAAAGGGGTTTCTAAGATACTAAACATATGATCAACCTGAAAATTATAAACCCATTATGAAATCAATAAATATTAAGAAAGAATAATAATCTCAAAAGTTGTATAATATCTATTTTGATACCAAATCTAAGGAACCGACCTTAAAACATTAAATAATATTGATTTAAGTCAATAATTTTACTTTCTTTCACATTGGGGATCTTTTTAGGTTTAGATCTTTAGAGAATTAGGCCATAACTCATACATTGAAAATTCATAACAACATGATATATTTAATCCAACTCCTTTAATACATCACTTACATGTAAATATCATCATGAAAATTCTTGGATCACATTAATTATATAAAATTATATTTATTTTAATATTTTTATATCATTTATTTGGTATTTCCTTTAATTAAATAATTACAACATCATCATTGTGCAAGCCATTAATTTAATTATTTCTACCCTGAAAATTAAAATTTAATCATCATGATTAAGATAAAGATTTTTTATTTAAAAATAATATATATAGTCAAACATATCTTTTTTATAAGCCTATATTAAATATATTTCACTTTATAAAAACAAAAGTTTGACAAAATTGACTTTTATTTGAATATAATACTATAAATGGATTAATGTCTTCCAAGTGGCTACAAGAGCTCAAAAAATAGTCGGAAGTATTATTTTGGATGATAATCAATCATAAAATAAAATCATGACTAGTGTTAGGGTAATTTTTTTATTATTTATAACATTGTTTTTACCATTAATTACCTAATTTACCCTAATTTGTTGTATTAATTTTTTTTACTAAAGTTAATATTCAAATTGTCCAAAAATATAAGGAACATATTTAATGCATCTAGAACTTCAGAATACAAATATTTAATCTATTTTTTAAAATTATAAACACATAAATTTAATAAATTAATTATAAATTAATCACATTGAAGGAATGAGAAAACATGTTTTTTAAAGTAAAAATGATCAAATGTTCACAAAGTTTTTATATCCAATCTCAATGTTAAATTTATTAAAATGACCTAAATTTTATTAAATAATAAAACATTGATCTAATTATACTTTAAAACCATTCAAATATATAATTTAAGAATATAAATAAATTTTATGAAAAAACAGTTTTCAATTAAAATGTAGTAATTTTCACTATTCATCAAAACATGAAACATATTAGAAAAATAAAAAAAATTAAACCAAAGTAATTTTTGATATTACAATTTCAAATAATATTTTTATTCTCTTGAATTAAATTTATTAAATTTTTAAAACTAGATTTAAAAAATGTGATCCATTAAAAGGTGGAAAACTGCCTTTTTAGACAAATACATCTATTATGCGTAAAATTGAATTTGTTCTTATATCATGTTTAAAAAACACATAAGTTGAATTTAAAAAATTAGATTAAATTATATATATATATATTTCATTAATATAATCTAAAAATATTTATTTGTTTATTTATTGGTATAAAACACACTTTATCCCATTTAAATAGTTTTTTAGAAAAACATTTCTTTTTTATTTTAAAAGGTTTTTACATTCATTTATAATTAATTGGTCAAAGAATTATATATACTTGTTTAAAACATATTTTCATAATTCAGTTAATCTTATTCATACCTTCCATTTTAATGAGTAGGTTATAATAATAACATTAAAATAATAATATTTATTTGTTCCCTTAAGCTCAATATGGCGTATCATGTACTCAGTCAAACATAGTATTTTTTTAACACATGATGTTAAAATATAGACAATAAACCAAATAACTATTTTTCAATGTTAGATATATAAATTTTAAATCTATAATTTATATTACTTGCTCCACTAAGTAAAATCTCTATAATGGCCAAAGTTTCACCATAATCAAAGCTTCATTAAGACCAAAGTTTCATTATTGTTCAATTGCGAAAAATTTCCCCATTATTATTGAGAATTATTTCCAAAATATTACCTATATTTTCTTCAAAATATTTCCAAGACTTTATCAAAAAATATCCCTATTTTTTCTCCAAATATATTTCATGATTTTATCTACATCAAACTACCATGAATAACCCATAAATAAGTCATCAAAAAATCCTCAAATTATTTAAAATAAACCCTTATAAAAATATCTAGATTTTTTGAAATATTATAGTCCTTGTTAAATTTATAATTTACCTTAAAAAAATCAATTGAAATTGGTTTTAATCATCCAATTAATTCAAGGATTTTTCAATTTTTCAAACCAACTAAATCTCCAAATCTATTGAATATTTTATATGAAAAAAGAAAAAATATAAATTTTTTCTTCAAACTACCATAACATTTTATACCTTATTCAAATTAAAATAACCTTATCATGATAAAAATTTTACTAAATAACCTCCAATAGTTTAATCAATTATATCATCACATTTACTCTTAAGTATTCCATTTTCTAGAAAAGGATCCTTCAAGTTAGTATCACATAATAAAATAAAACTAAGAAATAATAGTATATATCTCAATACTTTTCTAAAAACATATTTGTGACTACAATTAACTCTTATGTGTCGTAAAAATTAACCTTATGTAACTAGTTGATCCACCAAGTTAAAAATACATATCACTAAGATTAATCTTTGGTATACTATTAAATATCTTTCTTAATCTTATGTATAGACCTTATGTATTCATAGAATTCATCAAAAACATCCTTCATGTTTTATTATTACATAATATGTTGAATATGAAATTTATTCTTATGTATCTCCAAAATTTTACAAAAAAAATCAAGCCTACAATTAGCTCTGAACTTATTTAAATAAGGGTCAAATCATCTTTAATGCATAAATCATTTCCATGAACATCAATGAATCACTCTAAGGATACAAAAAAAATCTACATTGTCTAAAAAATAAACTCATTCCAATATATATTTCCTATTTTTCAATTTTCTCAGCCTTACTTATTATTCCTTTTTCTATAATAAGTCACCAATTCATTGCCTTTCCCATATTCTCCATGTAAATGATTTAATGACTTCAACATCAATCCTCTTGATTATCAATATTTATTGTAAAAAAATGAAAAAAACTATTGGTTGAACCATTCATTCACTTTTTATTTTATTTAAAATAATTCAATAAATCAATATATCTATATAAGAAATATATTCTCTCACCTTTTATTTTTCAATCCAAGAATATATATTTATGGGCCAAATTTTACCCCTTTTCAATAAAATAAAACCATCTCTTTAGAATATGTTTATTTAATTTTCTCCCCCTTTATCAATGAAATTTCCTGGTGTATCTTTATCATAATTTATCCCCATTTCAATCTCCTTACCTCTATAATTGAAATTTTTTTTATAATCCTCTGTTTTTATTTATCAAGTTTAAAACCTCTTATAACTTTAAATTCCCTGGTGGAAAATTTGGCTATTTCAATGAACCTATAACCACTATCAGGATTGACCATGGATATATGATACCTATATCCATAATCAATAAAATTATTTTGGCTATAGGTGAGTTATAACCATGGTTAAATGATATTGTGACTATATCCTAGCTCACACTCTCCAATGGGAAAATATTTTTCATGGGAAGATCATGGGAAATGCAAATTACCATAGTCACCTATGTTTCATGATTATAGGCCCTCCCCTAGACACCTAAAACCATGGTATATATTTTATTTCTACTATATTCCCATCCTAGGATACTTATGACCATAGTCACCCATAGACTGTGGTCATAGACCGTCTTAGAAACACAAGTGTAATAATAATAATTATATATATACATATAGTTCATCATTAGTTAGTAGAAAATTCTTATAAATAATATAGCAGATATATAGGGATCAAACCTCTTTGGAAACTTTTTTTTCAAATGATATGGAAATTTTCAATGCAAACGGTGGGAGTAGGGTGGTCATAGGTGGTTGACATCATATATCTTATATTCACAACGTAAGGCCATAGTCACAAACCATGGTCATAGGATAAACCCACAACCCAATTACAATAGACTCAATGGAAACATTTATAATGGACATAGCCTGTTTACATGATCTGTGGGCCTATTTCCCTGGCTTTTGACCATAGAAATTTTCAATTTTTCGACTAGTTATTTTAATAGATAAACTTACCACTTCACAAGGAATCATAAATAAATAATATATGATTAATGAGTTGGAACTCAATGTGGAAACATTAGTTTATGTTCATAATTAGTTTTTTAACAGTACAATCACTTAATAACATAAGACATATGCAACTAGATTTTTTAGATTCCTTTAATAATTATCCCTGTGATCTAAAGAATACTTACTAAAATTTATCATTGAATAATCAATAAAGTACAAGCTGTGTGATTCATACCACATGTTGAACCAATTGATACCACTTATTAATTTCTAGATTTACTAAGATATATATTATTATAATTAATTTGTGTCATGAAATGCATTTATACCTTCTTAATTCATTCACATCATGAATTTTTCCTCCCCCTTAAAACTACATAACTCCAACAAAATATTTTAAAATTTAAAATATGGATAGAGGGATACTTCCTATGAATCCTCAAGTAGAGGAATGTGGTTGGTCATAATGAACCAACATTTTTATTTCTAATTATTTTAAATTCTTCTTAGTGGTTCTCATCATAATAACATATACACAAACGTTATTCTTGATTTATGATTTAGAATTCTATATCCACTTTGTGTTACGTTTCAACTCCATTATGAGACTTAACCTAAATTTTCATGTCTATTCCATGGATACATCATCAATATATCCTTCCCCATTCTTACTCTTCCATAGGAAGTATCTTTCTCCAGTCATATCCTCTTTCCTTGTCGTATATTTATTGAAACCACTTAGGAATGCTTCATTTTATTGTATTTAATAATCATTATAGTTAGATAATACATATTTACACATGGTGAATATTTTTTTCCATTAAAAATTCTTACTCATGGTCTAGGAAGCTTCTTTCTTCTTCCTCCACATCTGTATATTTTTTTATTGTTTCTTCTCAAACTTATCCATTAGTGCTTGGGTCACCTTTTTTTATCACCATGAACACTTTCCTCTATTGTAGTAAATCTTATTTCTATCATAATAGACCATATTTTGATGAATATTATCTTCTTTTCCCTATATGAATATTGGGTTTCCTTATGACACTTATAGTTAATATATTTCAACAATTTATTTCCATATTAACATGGTTAATAAAAATAAAAAACCTCATGTTAATGTCATAACTATAGTAGTCATTCCTCAGTTTATATGTTTATTTGTTATTCAACCACTATTGAGCCCTTAAGCTTCTAGACACACATCTATGGTATGTCCCAGGATTCCACAAAAGTATCACTTAATATATACCTTCCTTTGAGATCATTCACTTTTGAATTTAGGATGAATCTTCCACTTTCTCAATAATTCTATATTTCAACCTTCATATATTCCAATTTTTTGAAGATTCTTTATTAATTACCAGTATGTTTTTATTTTAGTTTTTCAACCCCATTACAATATTTATATTATTCATATCCTTATGTTTCTATTTTATAGTCATGTCATCCATCCATAATCAAGAGTGTCTTATTGATTTTATTTTGTCTTTAAGATGAGTTTTGAAAGGGATAATACTTTTTTCAACTCCTTCTATATAGACATTTGTTCTCCCCATTCATTTATAAGTTCTTATAGTAGGTCACTGTCACCATTCATCTTTTCATCCAGACTCAAAATGTCTTTATTCATGAAAAAAACTTCTTACCTAAATATTATATTCTCAAAAATAATTTATTCTAAGAACATAATGTACACTCCATGAATAATCTATAAACGATCCACCATTTTTATAAATTTTGGATCATATCTTGATTTATAGAAAAAGTATATGTATTGGAAATTAGGTGTGATTATTAAGACTTCACTAGAATAATTGCTTCATTCCAAATCTATGGTGGATCTATATATTCATATTTGATAAAAAATTCAACAACACCATTATAAATATATTTATCAATATGGAAATCATACATAACTCAAAGGGTGTGTCCTTATTCTCAGGAGTTATCTTTTTACCCATACTCTAATATTTTCCTTTTCACATAAGGTATCTTATATGGATTATTTCCCTGATTTCTTATATATTTCATTCAATGTTATACATATTTCACACATATAATCACAATATTTATTCTTCTTATAAACTTCATTGGCAATCTAATTAACAAACAAGTTTTTTATATTCTCCTCACTAATTATTTCATTATGCTTGTACATATTAGCATGTAAATATATATACTCTATGAAATATTCATCATAATTATAATGAAAACAAAACATATCCTTCTTATATCCTTTATACTTGGTTCCATTAAAAAATAAGGGATTCATCAATTATTACATGTGTTCAAAAAAACCGTGAACAAATTTAAATGATCGAACCCCTCAGATAAAATCTTTTATCTCTGGTACCACTTTTTGGGACCTGAGATTCTCTAATGGGGGGGGGGGGTTAATACAGGTGTTGCTAAATAAAATTTTAATTATTTCACTTCTTAGGATATTGTTTCCATGTGAAAAAAGCATGTTCATTATAAGTTATCCCTCTATTTAATTCTTACTGGATCATTAAACTCATATGAATAAATGTAATGCACACATATCACATGAATTTTACTTGGTTCACCCACACTAGGCTTCAATCAGGGATCATATACATTGTAATGTTTTATGCACCAAAATCTACTATTCAACTCACGATTATTTTATGGATACATGTTTTAGAAATGGTCATCCCACGCCAAGTGAACTAACATTACAATGATTAGGTATTATTCACTATGCACCCAATGATTTCTTCCTCTGCTTTCAACTCTAATCAATACTTCGAGGAAGGATAGATTAGTATGAGTAAATATACGTAGTTTTATAAAAAAATTATATATTTGAAGATCTGTTGGAATCTATAAGGTTGCCTACTCACTCTCTATGTTGGATGTATTAAACTTCTTGTTAATATATTTTTATCATTTTCTTACACACATTCTTCATAGTAATATTTTTTTCCACCATAAAAATTATTTATTGGATCAATTCCTTGTTAAGCTAATTGTGTATTTCATGTTCTGTCTCCTAATCCCTTCTTCACTTAGATGTGTATATCAATGAACATATTTTATATTAAACTATATTAAAAATAACTTGATATATTAATTATGAACTCTACCTATCTTTTTTATTATCTCCTTAGAATACAAAAAAAGAGTATATTCTTTATCAAGATCTAGTTAAAATTTCAAAGATTGTTCCAAGTCATTATAAAACATGTCATGGATATAATGGAAAATATATCCCAAAAAAACTTTTTTTAAATGGATAATAGTATTTCATTAAATTAGTTTTATTTCCTTCCATGTATCCACCATTGATATCTATAAAAAATATCTAGTAAAATATTAATTCCATCCCAATTAATCTCCATGACTTTATATAATTGATAAAATAAATCTTGGTTAAATTTAGATCCATAAAGTACGAATATAAATTTTATTTTTATTCTTCCACTAAGTAAAATATCCAAAATGGATAACATTACACTTTAATAAAATCTATACAAAGATAAAATATTCTCTATAGTCAAATGATGCAAAAATATTCCACCATAATAATGATAATTATTTTCAAAATATTGCCTTTGTATCAATAAAACTATTTCAATGAATTTCTATAAAATACTCATTTTTATCCAAAAAAATCGATGATTATATACAATTATTACCACCATGAATCACTCATAAATTATTCATAAAAAAATCCTCTAAATATTTCAATTCAAACCCCATAAAAGTCATATAATTTTCTACAAATTATTCTCCATGTTTAATGCATATCCACCCTTTAAAAACCATACATTAACTATGGTTTTAATCATCTAATTAATTACAAGGTTTTTCAATGATTCAAACCGACCAAATATAAAAATTTGGTAAATATTAAAGATTAAATTTAAAAACAAGGACACTTTCTCTTTCAACATCCCTAATCTTTGAACCCTTCTTCAAATTCAAATTACCTTAAATAGATAAAACTTTTACTGAAAATTATCTAACTATTTAATAATACATATCATCACCTTAATTCTTATATTTCCACTTTTATATAAAAAACCCTTCAAGTTACTACCATGTATTGGATAAAGACTCCAAATTAATATTATGAGTCTTCATACATTTCCAAAAACATTGTTGAGACATCAAGTTACTCTTACATATCAAGCAAATTAATCTTAAATCACCAATTAATCCATTAAGTCAATGATATATATCACAAAGATTAATTTTACATATTTTTTTAAATCTATAGGTTATTCATACATACCAATATTATGTATTAAAAGGGTTTTCCGAAATAGTATTTCATGTGTTATTCTCACATATTCTATTGAATCTATAGTTTACCCTTACATAGCACCATAAATTTCTAGAAATCATCCAAGTCTCTAAGTAGATATAAACTTTCAAAAATATGGTTAGATAATATTTAATTCTATAATCATGACAATAAATATCAAAAAATCATTCCAATAATTCAAAAATGAATTCTACATGGAAAAAATAACCCAACATGTCCAACAACCTCATCAAACTCCTTCCAAGATAGATTTATTGGCCTTCATGCATCTCATCTTTACATCATCAATACTCTTTCCCTGATTATCCACTAATTATATGCCATTAAAAATATTCTCTATGTAATTAATTATGATGACTCTAATGTCCATCCTATTTATTTTCTCTATTTATTATCATTAAATCTAACAAATAAACTCTTGGTTGCAATAGTTGTGATTTAGATTTTTTATGCACAAAACATGAATTTCCATCTAGAATGTTGGGATACTTACATGTTTTTTAGTTTGAAAAATTTTCTCATTGTTTTTAAAATATATATATTATATTATAATTTATTTAAAAAAATTCAAAGTTAGTGTTGGAAATGTATATACATAAGTGATTTTTTAGTAAAACATTGTAAGAAAATTATTATAAATGAGGAGTTTATTATTGGTGTCATATAAATAATATCATTTGAATTTTTTCATGATTAAAGTGTATATGTATATATATTTGGGTTATGGAAATGATTATAAGGGAACCGACTCACTGTATATAAATATTTCAATTTGTGCCTTTTTTCATGATATAGAGATTTTATCTGATTTTTTGAACTATTACTAGGACGATGTTCAAACCAATACTAAAAAAATTCTCTATTTTTGGTTATAACTACCGCTTGTTTTGAAACAAAATGCAAATGAAAAAACACCATAAAATATGTATATACCAGTTCTAGATATTCTTTTCTTGAAACTTCTATCAAAATTTCATGAAATTAATATATTAGTTATGAAATATTTCCCAACACCATATCTCACCTTGGTTTAGGAAAATTTGTGTGAACACATTTTGAAATAGTTTAAACTACTACTAATCCAAAAAAACCATTTATAGAGAATCATTTTCTTATAGTATAATTTATCTCTTAAGTATTAAAATATTGATAGCTATGCTTTGATATAGACTTCACACTTTTTTGTAAGCTAAGTCTTTATTCAAAAAAAGTATAAGTTTTTTACATTTCACACCCTACCTTCTCCTATGAGTATTTTAGTTTTTTTATTACTCTAAACTTTTACATGAATGGGTTTTATATACCTTATGCATGAGATATATTTAAATATGCATGGATATAATTAGATTTAATTATTTGGTAAGTAATAGAAAACATGAGTTGTATGAATTGTTCTATATTAATATTTTTTGAACGTATTAATTTGGTTGAAATAATAGGATTCAAAACTAAATCATTGGAACAATCCATACATATATGTATTGTATGAGATGTAAAGATCTCACGAGATAAAAATTTATATAGGATATGCATAAAACTCATATGGAAATGGTGAGACTATGGAAAATCCTCTTAATATACTAAATATGATATTTTATCCAATGACAACACATGTAAAAATTTATATCATTTAGTATGTGTGACCCTAAATATTAAGTGCCAATGAATTATTTTTTATATGTAAAATACAATATAGATGACCCTAATAATAATGTGTATATATTTGAAATTATTTTTGGTTTATCATCAGATGGTTGAATCTAACCATTATGTTCCAATAGGAACAAAGTTAGAATGAGTTATATGAAAAATTAGGTAAGGATTTTTATACCTTACTCTTCAAGAGTTTTATTTGATATGATCCATGTGATAATATAATAGATATAGACATAGATTGATTTAAAATATTATCTAGTAAAAGTTATGATAAAATATGTATCTTTCCCCATTTCTGGATATGATGTATGGAATCATCATTTTAGTTATACTATATTTAATAAATATGCTTATTTAAATGATATAATACATGATACTCTCCCAATGATATATTTTATTACAGATAATAGCATACATCATTAAAACCATTTTGTGGTCCTTTATAGGTTGGACATATGATTTAATATATTTATGGTTGATAAGTTTTCTCAATGAGAACCATTATGAGAATATTGGTTTGAATGTTATAAAAACCAGTTTCTCTAATTTTTTATCACGTGTTTTGGATAATGAGTTTAAATAACACATTTTGTGATGTATGTAGACTTAGAAATATAAGATAAATTTTTTTAATAGGTAAGAGTTTCTAAATTTGAAGTTGAATCTTGTGATCCGAGTCTATTATTGTATTAATTATTGAATTGAAAAACAATTATTATGTTCCAATAATAAATAAAAATTTGATTTATATATATATTTTGGATAATATGGGGGTTTCATTCATTATTAATAACAAGATTTATGATATATAAATAAATGAAATATTTTACCCCATGTGGAATATAATGAATGATTTATAAATACCAGATATAGACAATTAAGCCTAAAAAATCAAGATAACATGGTCAAGAATAATTCTAATATCACTTATATTTAACATTATTATCTTGTTTGTATAAATTTAAAATGTATCAAAATACTCCATGGAGATGTATTGTTGGAATTATTTTATTTTTTATTTTTTAAAATTTAAAAATTTAATTTATAAGGATAAATGATAAAATAAAATTTTAGTAGAAAAGGCGAGAAGTATAATGGACTATTGAACATAGTATACAGTGATGTTTGTAGACCCAGAAGAACATGTGACTTCATCAAGTATGATTAGGGGTTTTGTCTAAGACAAAAGTTTGAAATAATAAAGAGTTAAAATAATTAATTATTAAAGTATAGAATAAATTATGAAAAATTATTAAGATTCTCCAATCTGATTAAGTAGTGAATATTTGAACTAGGGATTCATTGATTATTTGAGGGGATATGGGATTTTTTGTAACTCACTCCTCCAAAAACACCACAATGTAATAGTATTTTTGGGAGGAGGGACAATACCTTATTTGGAATGTTTTGATCAATGATGATTCAATGTGATCTCCTTATATAATTCTATAAATATACCCTATAAGCAACATCATTCATACTAAATCATATTCCATCAAAGGCAATCATAAAGATACCATTTGATATATTAACTAAGGGGTATCCCAATTTGTCTTTTATGAGGATATTCGGTTGTCAAGTATGCTCGTTATGTTTTTATTTTGAAAACCTTTTCCATAAATAATATAAATTACTTTTATTATTATCCCCAAAACATTGGGGATTTTATTTTTTATAATCCTACTAAACAAAAATTGTGTATCGATATGTTTTTCCCTTGAGAAATACCACATTATTGATAGATTCAATGGGAGAAAAATTAAACTTATAGAAGTTAAAAACTAATAAATAGGAATAGATTATAATATAGAAAGTATGAAAGATATACAAGATATTATGGAAAACAATTAACTTAAATTATAAAATAACCTCAATGGTCTAATTTGATTTGTTAGGATCCTAATATATATGGATTTCTTATTGAAAATGATTATTATATAATGTTCTCGGAGGATGAACCGATTATAAATTGAGATTCTATTGAGTTATCTAATTATAAGAAATGGTTAGAGGCCATGAGGATTGAGATATACTCCATATATTCTAACCAAGTTTGGAACTTGGTGGACACACCTGAAATAGTAATATTGATAGGTTGAAAGATTTATTTTCCCCAAAAAAATGGTAGAGTGTCTTCCAATAAATCTAGCTTGATGTACAAGTGGTAAAAAAACTAATATCTTTGACTATAAAGATAAATTTTTAGAAGTAATGATGATAAATTCTATTCAAATATTAATTATATAACATATTATTACCATATTTTAGGTACATTTTATCCCTTGTATTTTATCACCAATTGTTTGGGTGTTATTCCATGTATTTTATAGATTTTTACATGGAGTTTCGGAATAGATGCAAAGGGATTTCGCATGGAGAGGTTGGATGTGGTGTGAATGAGATGGATGTGGAATAGATCCTTGGGGTGGTTATAAAATTTTTAGTACATCTAAAACATGGGGAGTTGGATGAGGCATGGATCCATATGATGGAGTATCTACTATTTTTTTCCATTTTACACACAACTGAAATATGTGAATGGAAGCTATAATGTGGAGTCTCATAGTGTATTTTTAGTTATTATTACACTTTGAACATAGAAATAATGTGGATGGGTGGATATAGAATATCACCTTATTGTTGGTCGGGTTTTCAAGACATAGCTGGTCCTCCTATGTTGTGGTCCATTTACTAGTTTCAAGATCTATGGTGTGGAGATATTCATGTTTCTTGGAATTATTTTATATCAGTCCAACTACAGAATAATATCTTACACTATTTCATAGTCTTTCCCTTTTTCATCACTTATGAGCCATGGGGTTATGGGTTTTATCATGGGATATTATTTTTGATTTTAAAACTAAGAAACACTTTTTATAACTTATAAGCACCTCTCATTCAACCATAATCTGATTCTTTGGATTTTAGAGGCTCTCAAGAGATGATTTGGCACCTCTAACCATCTATCCTCTAGGATTGAAGTTTTGGTAGATGAAATTGATCTCCCTCCAGTAATTAAATTATTATTATTATATAATTCTATTTTCTTCTCTTCTCTATTTTTTTGAGAGCAATGAATCCTCATGTTATTAATGTATTTGGCCCTTATTTTTATGGATTGTGGTTCTAGGGATCCCTCTTTGATATTCCCCGCCCTATATTCTCTATTATAAGTTCCCATTTTGAGTGATTGATAATTTTTTGATGTGACCTAAAGGTAGGTGTTTCCATAAGCCCTTTACCTACAATTGAAATATTGATCACTTTCTTAAACTAGAATTTATTTTTAATTATTTTATAAACATTGAATTGTAAGGATTTTAATGACTGATTTCAAAGACATCATATTATTAAAATAAAATATATTCTAAAAGGTTTTTAAAATATGTTGTGATTTTTAGAAAAATGGATTGAAATTATTTCATGTGGATTCCTAAGAAAAAATTATTTAAATTAAAGTTGATTTTGAAATGCATGAACTTAATGAAAAATTATTTTTTTATTTCAAAATTGAAATGGAATGTTTAACTTAAAATTTGAAATTTAAACTGCGAATGATGAATTGAATTAAAATGAATGATTTTACCATGATTTATTGATTGATCGAAAGAACAAGCGAGACTAAGTAGTCAGTGGGTGATTAGGACAAGCATGATAGGACTACAACTCCCCATAATGGATTGATGATAGAAACTCAAACTAAACTGAATTCAGAATGATTTCCCAATATGGGGTTTTGATTAATTTTTTATAAATATCCTGATACTTAGGGATGTGTTCACACTCTTCATTCATGTTGATCAGATGAGTTGTGCGAGGATCCTAGAGCCAAGAACTTACTGATCTTATGGAATATGATCATATTGTTTTGTTTTGATTTTGTTATTACATGCCGATGTTTATTGATCTGATTTATTTATATCCATTATGTTTTATGAAAAAATATCATTAAAGCCTTCTATTGATATATTCACCATGTACTTGAATTGGATGCCTTTTTTGATTGAAATTTTAAAATGATTTCCCATGCCTTAACTTTATTTTATTAAAGCATAAAATTTTTAATTGTTATAGAATTCCTTATATAATATTTACGGAAATCCTTATGGGATATTGTTTTCTCATTCCCTACCATTACCTTTGGGGGTTCATATATTATATTATACTAGGAATAGTAAAAGAGAAAATTCCATTTAGAGGTGGTGTGTGTGCTTGTTTCATGGACCATTGGTGGTGGTTGTGACTAGTGGAGGTATGGACCACTTAGTATATGGGGATTCTGAGACTTTTTCTTGATGGTTGTTGTTTCATTTTCATTTATATGATTCACTATTTGGGTTTTTTATCTATCTTTTTGTGGTACTTTTTTCATTAAAATGCTTTTTTCATATTGATTATGTATTGTTTCCTCTCCCATTATTATATCTTGTTTGTTTTTTCTCATGGAAGAATAATTCCCATTTACTTCTTATTGATTCTAAGTGCTAGTCTCTAACCTATGGGGTTTGGGAATTCCCTTCGATCTATGTAAGATAAAACTTGGGTGCTAGTGTACCAAGGTATCTAGGTTGGTTAGAAGAAAAATGGTATCAAAGGTGTGTGGGTTTTCATATTTCTTTAATATTGGTATAAATTTTTGTATGTCTAGTTGATAAAATGTAGGATTTTTAATACTCAAGGGGTAGTTATGAGAGAGATCTAATCCGACGCTCATAGTAAAAATCCTAGAGTCAACATTGCTATTTGGAAAAAGAATCCTGGAGGAATAAATTGAATTTATTATTATAATTTCACAATTTTATTTTAGGTTTTTGGAACTCCTGAAAAATTTGAATTCTATCTGATGGAATTGATATTTTTTTCTATTGATTAAGTTGTTGATCTGAGTATCATTAGTGATGTTTTCATGTTTCATATTGATATTTTCTAGTGCCATTCTCCCAATAATTAATTTTTATAGACCTTGGGAGGGATCTATCAATAAACCATGGTACGATAACCCAATAGTTTTTAGAATCTAGTTATGATAGTTGTATATGGAGTCCAAGATTTGGGACAGGTACCCACATACATTCATACTCAGGCTCTGAGAGAGGAACATCGAAGGGATGAGACTAGGGATCATGCTTAAGAGTTTATTTAGTAGAAACCTCTATCATTAAAAGGATAAAATAATCCTCAATTGTAATAGGATTGGTTAAAAAACAATGATATTCCTTTCAATTTCATTAAAACATCTGATTCAATTAAGGTGTAATGTAATACCTTCAAACTTCAAGGACCTAGTAGGAGGTGGAGGGATTCAATGGTTATGGAAAGGAACCATGAAGTCATCAAGTGGAAATAATTAAAATCCCTATTTAAAGAATAGTTCTATCTAAATTTGATAGTTTTGAAAAAATATGTGGATTTTCTTAGCCACCAATAAGGTGACAGAACCCTAACTCAGTATGTGAACTACTTTAATGAACTTTTTTAGTTTTATCATAAGGTAGTAATGAATGATAAGCTGAAAGATTGATGTTTTGAGATGGTTCTTTAGTAAAATATTTTTATTTCATGTTTTCATGATTAATACCAATTATTATATGGACATGATGGATTAATAATTGATGGTAGAGCTTGAAATGGATAGAAAGTGAGGGGTTGGATGGAGTACCTCTTACTACCTATGGAAGTTTGATTGGTTCCACTAAAGAGAAGATGATATGGAATGAGTCTCATGGTGGATCATGATATAATGAATTTTATAGAAATTCTTTGGAGGCCCATTTAGTTTATTTTAATCCTTCAAGGTTTGGAATTCGATGTGATTCTTTACTAAGTTACTGACTATATGTGATTCGTGCGTTCGTTCAGAACACCTATAGAATTTATTTCATGTATTTTCTACCCATGTAAATGGTATGGCATCATTAGAACCTAAAGGTACTATTTATTAATCATATTCTTCAAGATATAAGGGTTTCTAACTTGAGGAATCTGAAATGGAGCTTCTTCACACAGTGGAAGAGTCTCCAAAAGAAGCTGATGTGGTTACAGTGACAATGAGATGTACCGTCACTATAGATTCATATTTACTAACAACTTTATTTAATAACAGTGCATCTCATTCATTTGTATCTAATCTAATTGTGAATATTTCTAACCTTTTAGTAGATCTTATGTATTAAATGATGGATATTACTATACCCCTCGTAAAAAAAAGAGATATTAGGGTCTCCATTTACCTTCTTATACTTTCTCTTCATTAGTGATTGAGCTTAACAAGAATTTTATGGTTCTCAGTATGAATCCATTGGATGTAATTATCAATATGGATTCTACAATTCATCATAAATCCCATATTGGATATTATTTTCAGTAGGTTTACTTTACTCCCCAAAAGGGGTTTGTAGTGTCTTCCAGGGAGAGTGGGACCCAAGGTTAAGAAGAGTCGGACCACCTTTTCCAGATTTTTTTGCGGTGATATCCTTGTTTTCATTAGATATTGGGAAATAATATTTTATTGGTAATATTACTCTAGTGGTCTACAAGTTTACTAAAATGTTACCAACTGTTTTTCTAGCTTTCCACTAGTAAGGTAAGTAGAGATCTCCATTGGCTTGGTACTAGGTACCCAACAGTACTTTATTCCTTATTACCATTTGGTAACAACTTAATTGAAAGAGACAATTACTTGGATATTTTATTTGGATAAAGTTATTATTCTCTTGAGTGTGTATCCTTGGGAGGCACCTATGATTTTTCATAGAAAACCAATGGAACCGTCTGACTTTTGGCTGATTACTAGATACTAAATCGATCCATGGTAAATAGAAAGTATTTGTTTCCTCCTATAGATTATTTGAAAGGCTAGAAATGGTTCTCAAAGATTAATATTTATTATATCTACCACTAACTAAGAAACAAGGAATATGATATCCCAAAGACCTCTTTTCAGAATAGGTATGGCCATTTTGGGTACTGTTATGCTATTTGGTCTAACCAATGCTCCAAAATATTTTATGGAATTAATGAATAGGAGATTCTGTGAGTATCTAGATTTATTCATGGTGGTATTTTTTAAAGACATCTCGATTTACTCTAAGACTATGGTAGAACATGTTTTTCTTCTAAGAGCAGTTTCTTAAATCTTCATAGATCTCCTACTTCATTCCAAACTATTGAAATGTAATTCCAAGACATAGGAAGTGAAGTTTTTAGAACATGTGGTCTCAAAATGTGGTATTTTAGTTGATTTTGTAAAGTTTAAGGTTGTTATTACATGGTAATAACCATGAATTTTTTTAAGATTTAGATCTACTTGGTCCTAATTGGGTGATACCAGTACTTCGTCAAGGATTTATCAAATTTTGATTCTTAAATAACCACTCTCACTCAAAAGAGATTAAATTTATTATGTTATTTGAAATTTCATAATTCTTTTGATGAGTTGAATTTAATTTTGACTTATGACTTAGTGTTGACTCTTCCAGAGGCTGGTCCGGGCTATATGGTCTTTTGGGACACATAAAGTTCAATTTTGAGAAGCATTATCAAGTAGGGTGATTACGTGGTATCATAAAGTTCCAAATAACTTAAGCTACATGAGAATAAATATCCTATTCATGATTTTTAACTCGTAGGTTTGATTCATACTCTAAATTCTTAGAATTATTACAGTTTTAGAGAAAGTTTTATCATTTTTTATCACAAAAGTATGAAAAATATATTCTTAAAAAATTTTTTAATCTATAATAGTGGAATTGGGTGGAGTTCATATAGTCTTTTTATTTTTACATTGCATATACACCTATAAAGGGGAATGTCAATATTGATGTCTTGAGCAGGAGACTTCTGAATTGAGATATAAAAGAATAACCATAAGAGTAGAATTTGATGGTGCTATTTTCTCATATAAACTTGAGTGTTTGGGAGGAAGTGTCTGATATTAATCCGGAAAGAATTTGGTTGACCTCCTCTCATATCGATGTGATTCTTCAAGAGAAACATCCTTATGATGATTTTCATTTAATTAGTGACACTCTTTATAGTGGGGTGATCATAGATGAGTGGTACTTATCTTATGAGGGTATTATATGCTTTTATAAATTGTATATAATATAATTTAGCAAGAGAAGGGTTGTGATGTGGGACTACAATAATTCCCATTGTCCATTACACCATGGCACCATGAAGATGTTCTATGTTATGCAATAATGATTTTAGTGGTCAAGTATAATATGGTGCATTGATGATTTTGTTTCTCATTTTTATACTTTCTAATGTGTTAAGGTCAAGCACCAAAAACCTTCAGATTTTCTTTATCCACATCCTATGCTGAATTGGAAGTGTGGTAATATTTCGATGGATTTCATGTTTGGATTGACTCATACCCCTGAAGAGAAGAATTAAATATGGATAATGATAGATTAAATAACCAAATCATCTCACTTTATAATCATTCATGATATGAAAAATGTTTAGGACTTGGGAATTATGTATGTGAAAGTGATTATTGGATTACATAAAGTTCCATATTCTATAGTCTATGATAGGGACCCCCGATTCACTTCTCATTTGTTGTGGGGCCCCCATGATGCGATGGGATCCCATGTTTTATTAATCATGTAATAGAATCCATAGATGAATACACAAAAAGAATAATCTATACAGATCTTGGAATTCAGGATTCATGGTTTCATTCTCGACATTGGTGTATCTTGGGATAGACACTTGGGGCTGGTTGAGATTACCTATAACAAAAGATACCAGCCGACAATTATAATGGAAACTTTTAAGGATTTGTATATACAACCATGTAAATCTCTATAAAGTTGGGAAAAATTTTAAAAGATTATCTGGTTGTGATAATTTTAGTTCAAGAGAGTAAATCGATGATTTACTTAATTTATAATAGAATGGTGGAAGCTTAGAACCAGTGAAAATCCTATATTGATCATCATAGACACCCATTATAGTATTAAGTATCTGACAATTTGTTTTTAATAGTTTCAACTTGGTTGGGACATTGATGGCTTGGAAAATAGGGACATATTACATCAAGATACATGGGATTATTCAATGTTTTCAAGATGGTTAGAAATATAGATTACTACTTCACTTGACTTCCTCATTTCCATTTATTCATAATGTATTTCACATGTTGTAGATTATAAACTCTCTCTCTATCCCATATTGTGTTTTTATCTAGGAGGACCTTGATGTTGAACTTGACTAATCCATTACTGAGTAGCCAATTTGGATTGTTGATTTTGATATAAAGGTTTTCTATGGGAATTTCATACCCTTGGTTCATATGTTATTGAATATTGGTTCTAATTTTCATGAGACATGGAAGTGTGAGGAACTGATGAGGTAGAAGTGTCCCCATCACTTTTAAGTTGAATCTTATTGATTGGATTTATAGCGGAAAAATTATTTATAGTGGAGAGATTGTAACATCATAATACCATCTTTCATGTACTTTTTATTACTTTTTCTTTGGTCACCTTTTTTTTTGTGTTGTTTCATGTATTTTTTAGAGTTTTACAGGGATCTAGGTCATGGATGAGATGGGATACGATATGGAGAGGAAAGTCATGGTGTGGAAGAGATGACAATGATGTAGAGACTCAGGGTGGTACTTCCATTTCTGACACTTCTTCGATCTGGGGATTAAACTACCGCATGAATCCTCAGATATAGTCTTTGTTTTATTCAAACATTCTTTAAAAAGCTATGATGTGGAAAGGAATTTTTGATATAGAGGCTTAGTGATATTTTCCGAAAATGGATTACACTAAAGTTTCCCTAATCCTGGTTGGACACATGGCATGAAGTTCATCTCCCCAAACACTAGAGGTTACGGACTAGTAGCGATGGCCTGATTTTGTCATGGTGGAGACTATGCCTTCGTCGCCATAGTATAGCATATTGGAAATATAAAATCAGATAAGTAGTGGATGTAGTAAATCAATACAAAAAATAGTAAACATCGAAGACAACTATGAATAATAAATACCACATGGAATCTCATACACATATGATAATGATACATGTTGTGTGTTAAATAAGTCACCCAAAACAAGTTTACATGGCATTAGTACAATACAAGTAACAAAAGTTCAAAAAATACCAAAATATATATAGCTAGCATCACGAGCCAAAGATTGGTCCCATGCTCCCCTACTCCTAAGATGAAATCAAGAACCTATATTAGGTTTCTTTCCCTTATCCATTCCTGCAATAATATAGTCTTTTTAGGTACCATTGGTGGCTTAAATAGGGTGTGAGAAATAATCCTAGTAGGAAACCACCCAATGGTCTAGTTACATCAAGTTAGTGAATATATAATGATACAATTGTTCATAAAGTAATAAAATATGTTAGTAAGTACTTAAGGTAAACCTCCTATAATTTCCAGGTTCTCATTTTTTAACCAAGTTCATTTAATTATTCAATTTCACTTCATAAATAAATCCTGAGACTTGTCATGTATTGCATTATCCCTTGTAAGATAAGTGATCAAAAGATGCCTAATTGGACATCTATAAGGTATAATTAATTGACTGAATCCAATATTGTGATTTGTCTTGGTAGACATGTCATATAAATCATTTCGTTCATTAACCTTTTAAGAAACCTGAGCATGTCCTCAGTATTCAAAAATTGGAATCCAAGTATCTCTCTAGGTTTATCATTAACCAATAACCTTATAAGACCATCCTAGGTATTCCTCATTGGAATCATGGTATCACTCCAGGTGTGGAATAACATCACTTCCATTCGATTCAATCCTTAGAAATCCACTAAGGGATCTCTAGTGTCAACCAGGGTGTATATGATTAACTGCACCTTGAGTCCGTCCTTGGAAATTCATAAGGATTCAAAGTATCACTTGGTATATAATAGTCATCCCCCATGAGTCCATCCTTAGAAATCCATATAAAGAGCCCAAGTTTCACTTGGTCTTAATCAAGGTATAATCCAAATGAGTTTGTCCATGGTGTCTGTATATGATCCCATGTTTCACCCAAGGCATATTAGTATCCAATAAATATCATTCAATGAATATAACTTAATCACATCAAGTTCATCATTGAGAAAAATTCATTTAAAATTCACCTCATAAGGTGACTCAGGTCACGACTAAGCTTAGAAGGCTTAGTCTTCAATTTACCTTACATGGCCACTTCATTATAACTAGAATCTCATGATTAACAAACCAATACATGGAGAGTTTCTAGGTACATGGATTTTATTACCTTATCTCTACCAATTAAATCTACAATTTGTATGACCCTGGGAAACCCTGAGAGGGGAGGGGTGAATCAGGGTGTCAACTTTTTCTTCTTAAAGTTTTGGATCTTGTTCCCACGTTGGTAGGAACTCGTTAAACCTGTATGATGGATATGATCAGTAATGAAACATTCACATGCAGATAGATGACACAACTATTTTTACTTGGTTCACCACTAAGGGCTAAGTCCAAGGAGCATACGCCTACAGGTTTTCGGTCGTACCAAAATCCACTATGCTTCACTAGTTGTAGATTACAAAGGTTCGGGTACAGTCACTCTATCCCAGGAACACTTCTTTTACAAAGGTTTAGGGATAGATGATCGCTTCCCTCGGGTCACCCCCGTTGACTCCCCCTGGCTCACTGCCCTTGGTGAAGTCCCACTCTGTTTATAGACGTGAAGGTCTCCTCAATAGATAGACCTGAAGTTCTTTGTCTCCAATTCAGCATGAGACTTTGCTTGCATCAGGGTTCAGATTTGATACTCTACTCAGTTCAATCCTTCTTCTTTAGTGCAATGACTGAATGCACTAGTTCTTCTTCTTCTCTTCCTTTGATTCTTAATAATAACACCTGAGTGTATTGAAATATTTCCCTATTTCTGTGTAGATCTTATTTTAGTTGCATGAACTGTTATTCATCTCTTCGCAAATCACAATGAGGATGTTAAACACCAGTCATGTGTGTGCGGTACCACTTCTCTTCAAAGAACCAAATGGTTCACTATTCTTCCGTCTTCGCAAAGCAGATTTGAGAGTGCTAAGCACCTGTCAAAGTCCTGTAGGACCCCCAAAGTTTCACGCACCCTTCCCTATACCTTGAGCATAAAATTTAAACCTTGTGTGTAAAAATAACTTTTGGCACGTAAAAGGATTTTCACGCAACTCTTCTTTTTCGCGTAAATCTTCCCTTTTTTGCGCAACCCTTCTTCTTTTCGTGCACCACTCTATACCTTAATTTTTCCGAGAATCAGAGCTCGAGATTTGTCTAAGTGTTGAGTCTCCTCTAATGAGAGGTCTTCACCTCATATCTATAGGCGTTTTTATCCTGCGCGTAAAACCCCTTCCTGCGCGCAAAACTGTCTCTCAGTTCTTTAAATTACGCGCACCTGTTTGATTTTTCGCGCAAATGGCGCGAACATCCCCAAATTTTTGCGCGCCTCTTTCCTTTGCTGATTTTATGTATTTCTGATTTGATACACTGCTTGCGTGAAAAATTCACCCAGCAATTCTGCGCACAACATTTTTCCGCGCACATTCCCATTTTTCCGCGCACTGCTCTGGTTTTTCGCGCAGCCCATGCCTTTACCATTTTTCAACGCTCTGATTCTGAAACACTGTTTGCGTGAAAAACTTCGCTCCACTAATTTCGTGCACCACGCTGTTTTTCACGCCCAACTCAAGAATTTCGCGCACAACCCTTATTTTCTGCGCACCACTTCCTCATTGTGCGCACCTCATTTTTCAGAAAAATCATGTCTTAATTTTCTGATTTTGAG
Organism: Viscum album; assembly: GCA_963277665.1. Lineage (NCBI taxonomy): Eukaryota > Viridiplantae > Streptophyta > Magnoliopsida > Santalales > Viscaceae > Viscum > Viscum album. The sequence continues at coordinate 2,132,757,140 of OY728119.1, forward strand.
GCCCAAAAATTTGGCAAACACTGGAAAACGACGCCACCTTGTGTCTGCTCATTTGGCACCACCTCCAGATCATCCATTCCTTTGTCGATGTTTTTGAATCAAACATAGATCGTTGACCATAGCTCTAGAAGTCGACATGCCACTATGAAATCTCTTTTGTCAAAAAATTTGTATGTCATTTGTTTGTTTTGTCAACAAGCACGATCACCTCAAAAACACTTCTTCTCAGTGATCTGTATCCTTCAGCAACTCTTCTGCTTTCATCACAAACTCCACTATCGTGATATGTATTCCTTGAAGGAACAGCTTTAGCATCATCATCTTCTATGACAATGTGATGTGAATGGCCATCTCAGAATTCCAATCTCTTGCACATTGTCTTCTTCTTCAAAAATCATTATCCTCATATGGATTATCCCTCACTTCTTCATTGTTGTAAACAATGTGTCACCTTTGACACATGTTCTTTGAACTTATGATCAGTACAACAATCATCTGAATTTCCATTCCTCCATTTCATTGGAGTACTTCTTGATCTCCTTTATTTTGATCTTCATTGACAACTATTGACAAAAAATACAACCTTATACACAAAGTGGTTCCAAAAATCTCCCCCTTTGTATTTTGTTTTCAATACGTTATAGGTCTTCTGAAATGAATTCGTCAATTTCTAAATAAGAATCTTCTCTTCAATCAACTTTTCTTTTCAAACATTCATTTCACTTTCTCTCCCCATTATTGACAATAAATACAAAGCACCTAGTAGAGAGGGTATCAATCCATACTTAAGAAATGTTTCATTAATCATTTCACTCTAAGTCTACTTGAGAAATGCTCAATGTAGAAAACAAGAGGATTTGATTAAGTCAACAAGGCTGTCCATTATTCACAGATCATGATACAAACATGAGATTAAAACTTATGTATTTTGTCTTCAAGGGTTTACCACTTTTATTTAAGGTATAAGAAAATAAAATGTGATAGGGAATAATCAACCTGAAATTCCTATACTCACATCAGAAAACAGATCAAAAACATTCAAGTGAAATCGGCAGGATAAGTGACCTTGGGGCACATCCATTCTTCTTATGTCACTGATCAATTCAGTTACTCCCCCTTTGTAGAATGATTTCTATTCTGAGTAACTGAGGATGAGAGATTGATAAATGACATACCTTCATCAATGACATGTTCTTCATGAAATTTACAGAGTAATTGCATTTAATACCAGCTGGAGTTGATACTGACTGAAACAATGATTTTGGAAGCTTCATCATTTTTCTACCCCTCAAGGGAAACACTCCTCATCATCTCCATCAAGAGTGATCCTTCATCATAATAATCTTTGAATATCAATTTAAGAATCTATTAAGGATGGAAACTTCTTTAGATTGGCTATCAAGAGTTGAAATCATTCACTACTTCTCAGGTTCTCCCCCTGAGAGCATGCTTCACCTTCAATTCCATGCATTATTAGCACAAATACAATACACAAATGATTACGGGAATAAGTTGGTTCCTCCTTGCTTCATCAACAAGACCTGCATGGTTGAGGTTCTTTTCTCAACCAAGTTCCTCTGTTCACTCCAGTCTTCATGCCTGAATATTTCAACATATGTTCTGATATGTGTTGATGTGGCATGGCTCTTTTCACATTCTCTTCTGCTTTGTGTAGAGAGTTGTTATACTTAACAGCCATCATGAATGATACATTCTTTCTCCTCTTAAGGACTGCTTCTTGTTCTGGTATTAATGTTAGACAACCTTTTCCAATGTGAAAAGATTTATTGCATCTCTCACATAGAACTTCTTTGAAACAAGTGTTTTTCTTGGTTTGTAATATCTCCTGCACTCTGTCTTCCTCACGTGAAAGTTTTTCTTTGACTTTAACACCAGGATTGGCCTTTTCATCTTCAAGTTTCCTCACTCTTTTCAAATCTTCTGGCCATATGACCAATATGTCATTTGGTACTGTTGCAGCTAGTTTGGATCTTCCACATGGGTTCATCTGAGTTTCATCCCACTTAGTGTTTCTTTTGGATGAATGACCCTTCAATTACATGGATCTAAAATCTCGGGTCTTCTCATCTTCGCTACTTGAGATCTTCTTGGGGAAATGTGTGTTCGCACTATTCTTCTGATTTCTCCCCAAGGAAAAATCTTCTTTCTTATCTGGCTTGTGTGGTCTTCTATTCTTATCAGCTCTGGATATCTGTTGACATAGGCATGCACTATTCTTGTGACCACTGCTGTTGCATACATCACAGATTTTATCAAGAATTACAAATCTGTGTGCAGTGAACAGATGCTTCTGGATCTGCGGATGTTTCTTCTTCTTCTCTAGATTCCTTCCCTTTGATATAGGCTTTCTCTGTGCTTTTACATGTAAGGGATTATAAAAACAATCCAGTGCACAGTTCTCGAATCTGTTGCAACACCAACATTGGCCCACAAATCTTTTCTTCTTTGTTTCTTCTGTATGAGGTTGTTGGGCCATCTTCTTCATCTGTTGTGCTCTTTTTGGGGAACCAACTTCCTACTTTTTCTTATTATCCACCCTAGCCATGGTGGTAGGATTCCTCTTCTCACCTTTACTCATCCATACTTGTTTAGAATTTTTCTTCCAACCTATACTGATTGTAGGAACGTACTTAGAAACACGAGTACAAGATGGTTTGGATGGTACCTTCACTTTCTCAGTTGCTTGTGATAGATCCATGAGTGAAGTCATTATCTTATTATCACATGTTGGAGGTCTTTTGACAATAGAATCCCCCAGTGGGCATTGAGTACCAGCATAAACTGATTCTTGATGTGGATTATCAAGAGTTGTCATAATCTTCCTGTCACATGTTGGAGGTATTTCAGCTTTAGGTTCCTCCAACGAACATTGAGTACAAGCATCACTCATTTCATTCTTTTGTGAAGTCTCAATATTTGTATTCTCAATCTTGGTCAACTGGGCTTCCAATTTTTGACCCTCAATATTGAGGATGATCTTCTGATCTTCAATCATGATCATCTTTTCTTCACAAGTCTTCTTCAATCTTTCAACCTCATCTTCATGTATCTTAACTTTGTTTTGTAACAAAGAGTCAAGTTCCCTAAATTTCACAGAAGTTTCTTCCAAACAAAAACTCTTGACTTCATTGCTCTTCTTCAGCTCAGCTTCAAGTGCATGGATCCTTTCTTTTAGAGTCTTATTGACTTCCTATTTTTCTTCAAATACATTCACCTGTTTGGTGAGCTTAATACTTTCCATAACTTTTCTTTCCAACCCCTTTTCCATATTGTTAGATTCCCTTTCTAATCAAGTGATCTCAACCTACATAGATTGGAATAGGCTACAAATAATAGCAACCCTTTTTTTCAGGAATATCATTCCGATATGTTTTGAGTTTTTCTTGAAAGCTTGAATTAAGGGTGTCATCATTTCCTCTGGAGGAATCCTGAGCCACCTGCTCGATACTTTCCGGGCCTAATGTTTCTTCATTATTGGAATGGCATGGAGAACAAGACACTGCATATTCTTTGGATGTGAGGGACTTCTTCAGCTGCTTCTTCTCTTTCTTTTTCCTGTTTGTCATGGTCTTGCTAGATGTAGATTTCTGCTCAGAAATGACTACATCATTATCAAGACTGCTCTTCATTGTTGACTTTAGGAAAGAACCAAAAATCCTCTTCTGACCATAATTACTGTATAGTATACAACATACGTTAACCTCCCTTTGATACCACTTATAGGACCCCGAGACACCCTGAGAGGGGAGGGGTGAATCAGGGTGTCAACTGTTTCTTCTTAAAGTTGTGGATCTTGTTCCCACGTTGGTAGGAACTCGTTAAACCTGTATGATGGATATGATCAGTAATGAAACATTCACATGCAAAGAGATGACACAGCTATTTTTACTTGGTTCACCACTAAGGGCTACGTCCAAGGAGCATATGCGGACAGGTTGTCGGTCGTACCAAAATCAACTATGCTTCACTAGCTGTAAATTACAAAGGTTCGGGTACAGTCACTCTGTCCCAAGCACACTGCCTTTAAAAGGGTTCAGGGATAGCTCACCGCTTCCCTCGGGTCACTCCCGTTGACTCCCCCTGGCTCACTGCCCTTAGTGAAGTCCCACTCAGTTTATAGATGCGAAGGTCTCTTAAATAGATAGACATGAAGTTCTTTGTCTCCTGTTCAGCATGAGACTTTGCTTGCATCAGGGTTCAGATTTGATGCTCTACTCAGTTCAATCCTTCTTCTTTAGTGCAATGACTGAATGCACTACTTCTTCTTCTTCTCTTCCTTTGATTCTTAATACTAACACCTGAGTGTATTGAAATATTTCCCTATTTCTGTGTAGATCTGATTTTAGTAGCATGAACTGTTCTTCTTCTCATCACAAATCACAATGAGGATGTTAAACACCAGTCATGTGTGTGCGGTACCACTTCTCTTCAAAGAACCAAATGGTTCACTGTTCTTCTGTCTTCGCAAAGCAGATTTGAGAGTGCTAAGCACCTTTCAAAGGCCTGCGGGACCCCCAAATTTTCGTGCACCCTTCCGGGTAACTTGCCCGTAAAATTTAAACCTTGCGCATAAAAATAACTTTTGGAACGTAAAAGGCTTTTCTCGCAACTCTTCTTTTTCGCGCAAATCTTCCCTTTTTCGCGCAACCCTTCTTCTTTTCGTGCACCGCTATATACCTTAATTTTTCCACGCATCAGAGGTATAGATTTGTCTAAGTGTCGAGCCTCCTCTAATGAGAGGGATTCACCTCATATTTATAGTCGTTTTTGATCTTGCGCGTAAAACCCCTTCCTGCGCGCAAAACTGTCTCTCAGTTCTTTGAATTACGCGAACCTATTTGATTTTCCGCGCACATGGTGTGAATATCCCCAAATTTTCGCACACCTCTTTCCTTTGCTGATTTTCTATATTTTTGATTCGATGCACTACTTGCGCGAAAAATTCACCCAGCAATTCTACGCACAACATTTTTCCGCTCACATTCCCATTTTTCCATGCACTGCTCTGGTTTTTCGCACATCCCATGCCTTTACCATTTTTCAACGCTCTGATTCTGAAACACTGTTTGCGCGAAAAACTTCGCTACACTAATTTCGTGTACCATGCTGTTTTTCGTTCCCAACTCAAGAATTTTGCGCACAACCCTTATTTTCCGCGCACCACTTCCTCATTGTGCGCACCTCCTTTTGCAGACAATTCATGTCTTAATTTTCTGATTTTGATGCCCAAAAATTTGGCAAACATTGGAAAACGGTTCCACCTTGTGTCTGCTCATTTGGAACCACCTCCAGATCATCCATTCCTTTGTCGACGTTCTTGAATCAAACATAGATCGTTGACCACAGCTCTAGAAGTCGACATGCCACTATGAAATCTCTTTTGTCAATAAATTTGTATGTCATTTGTTTGTTTTGTCAGCAAGCACGATCAACTGAAAAACACTTCTTCTCAATGATTTTTATCCTTCATCAACTCTTCTGCTTTCATCACAAACTCCACTATCGTGATATGTATTCCTTGAAGGAACAACTTTAGCATCATCATCTTCTATGACAATTTGACGTGCATGGCCATCTCATAATTCCAATCACTTGCACATTGTCTTCTTCTTCAAACATCATTATCCTCATATGGATTATCCCTCACTTATTCATTGTTGTAAACAATGTTTCACCTTTGAAACATGTTCTTTGAACTTATGATCAATACAACAATCATCTGAATTTCCATTCCTCCATTTCATTGGAGTACTTCTTGATCTCCTTCATTTTGATCTTCATTGACAACTATTGACAACAAATACAACCTTATACACAAAGTGGTTCCAACAATCTCCCCCTTTGTATTTTGTTGTCAATACTTTATACATCTTCTGAAATGAATTCGTCAATGTCAAAATGAGAATCTTCTCTTCAATCAACTTTTCTTTTCAAACATTCATTTCACTTTCTCTCCCCCTTATTGACCAGAAATACAAAGCACCTGGTAGAGAGGGTATCAATCCATACTTAAACAATGTTTCATTAGTCATTTCACTCTAAGTCTACTTGAGCAATTCTCAATGTATAAAACAAGAGGATTTGATTATGTCAACAAGGCTGTCCACTATTCACAGATCATGATACCAACATGAGATTAAAACTCATGTATTTTGTCTTCTAGGGTTTACCACTTTTATTTCAGGTGGAAGAAAATCAAATGTGATAGGGAATAATCAACCTGAAATTCCTGTACTCACATCAGCAAACATATCTAAAACATTCAAGTGCAATCGGCAGGATAAGTGACCTTGGGGCACATCCATTCTTCTTATGTCACTGATCAATTCAGTTAATCCCCCTTTGTAGAATGATTTCTATTCTGAGTAACTGAGGATGAGAGATTGAGAAATGATATACCTTCATCAATGACATATTCTTCATGAATTTACAGAGTAATTGCATTTAATACCAGCTGGAGTTGATACTGACTGAAACAATGATTTTGGAAGCTTCTTCATTTTTCTACCCCTCAAGGGAAGCACTCCTCATCATCTTCATCAAGAGTGATCCTTCATCATCATAATCTTTGAATATCAATTGAAGAATCTACTAAGGATGGAAACTTCTTTAGCTTGGATATCAAGTGTTGACAGCATTCACTACTTCTCAGGTTCTCCCCCTGAGAGCATGCTTCACCATCAATTCCATGCATTATTAGCACAAATACAATACACAAATGATTATGAGAATAAGGTGGTTCCTCCTTGCTTCATCAACAAGACCTGCATGGTTGAGGTTCTTATCTCAACCAAGTTCCTCTGTTCACTCCAGTCTTCATGCCTGAATATTTCAACATATGTTATGATATGTGTTGATGTGGCATGGCTCTTTTCACATTCTCTTCTGATTTGTGTGGAGAATTGTTCTGCTTAACAGCCATCATGAATGATACATTCTTTATCCTCTTAAGGACTGCTTCTTGTTCTAGTATTAAGGTTAGACAACCTTTTGCAATGTGACCAGATTTCTTGCATCTCTCACACAGAACTTCTTTGACATAAGTGTTTTTCTTGGTTTGTAATCTCTCCTGCACTCTGTCTTCCTCACGTGAAAGTTTTTCTTTGACTTTAACACCAGGCTTGGCCTTTTCATCTTCAAGTTTCCTCAATCTTTTCAAATCTTCTGGCCAGATGAACAATATGTCATTTGGAACTGTTGCAGCTAGTTTGGATCTTCCACATGGGTTCATCTGAGTTTCATCCCACTTAGTGTTTCTTTTGGATGAATGACCCTTCAATTTCATGGATCTAAAATCCTGGGTCTTCTCAGCTTCCCTACTTGAGATCTTCTTGGGGAAATGTGTGTTCGCACTATTCTTCTGATTTCTCCGCAAAGAAAAATCTTCTTTCTTAGATGGCTTGTGTGGTCTTCTGTTCTTATCAGCTCTGGATATCTGTTGACATAGGCATGGACCATTCTTGTGACCACTACTGTTATATACATCACAGTTGTTATCAAGAATTCCAAATCTGTTTGCAGTGAACAGATGCTTCTGGATCTGCGGATGTTTCTTCTTCTTCTCTGGATTCCTTCCCTTTGATATAGTATTTCCCTATGCTTTTTCATGTAAGGAATTATAAAAACAATCCAGTGCACAGTGCCCAAATCTGTTGCAGCACCAACATTGGACCACAAAAATTTTCTTCTTTGTTTCTTCTGTATGAGGTTGTTGGGCCATCTTCTTCATCTATTGTGCCCTTTTTGGGGAACCAACTTCCTCCTTTTTCTTCTTATCCACCCTAGACATGGTGGTAGGATTACTCTTCTCACCTTTCCTCATCCATACTTGTTTAGATTTTTTCTTCCAACCTACACTGATTGTAGGAACGTACTTAGAAACACGAGTACAAGATGGTTTGGATGGTACCTTCACTTTCTCAGTTGCTTGTGGTAGATCCATGAGTAAAGTCATGATCTTATTATCACATGTTGGAGGTCTTTAGACAATAGAATCCCCCAGTGAGCATTGAGTACCAGCATCAACTGATTCTTGATGTGGATAATCAAGAGTTGTCATAATCTTCTTGTCACATGTTGGAGGTATTTCAGCTTTAGATTCCTCCAACGAACATTGAGTACAAGCATCACTCATTTCATTCTTTTGTGAAGTCTCAATATTTGTATTCTCAATCTTGGTCAACTGGGCTTCCAATTTTTGACCCTCAATATTGAGGATGATCTTCTGATCTTCAATCATGATCATATTTTCTTCACAAGTCTTCTTCAATCTTTCAACCTCATCTTCATGCATATTAACTTTGTTTTGTAACAAAGAGTCAAGTTCCCTGAATTTCACGGAAGTTTCTTCCAAAAAAAACTCTTGACTTCATTTCTCTTCTTCAGCTCAGCTTCAAGTGCATGGATCCTTTATTTTAGAGTCTTATTGACTTCCTCTTTTTCTTCAAAGACTTTCACCTGTTTGGTGAGCTTTAGACTTTCCATAACTTTTCTTTCCAACCCCTTTTCCATATTGTCAGCTTCTCGTTCTAATCGAGTGATCTCAACCTGCATAGATTGGAATAGGCTACAAATAATAGCAACCCTTTTTTCAGGAATATCATGTAGATATGTTTTGAGTTTTTCTTGAAAGCTTGAATTAGGGGTGTCATCATTTCCTCTGGAAGAATCCTGAGCCACTTTCTCGATACTTTCCATGCCTAATGTTTCTTCTTTATTGGAATGGCATGGAGAACAAGACACTGCATGTTCTTTGGATGTGAGGGACTTCTTCAGCTGCTTCTTCTATTTCTTTTTCCTGTTTGTCATGGTCTTTCTAGATGTAGATTTCTGCTCAGAAATGACTGCGTCATTATCAAGACTGCTCTTCATTGTTGACTTTAGGAAAGAACTGCAAATCCTCTTCTAACTAGAATTACTATATAGTATCCAACATACATTAACCTCCCTCTGATACCACTTGTAGGAACCCGAGACACCCTGAGAGGGGAGGGGTGAATCAGGGTGTCAACTTTTTCTTCTTAAATTTGTGGATCTTGTTCCCATGTTGGTAGGAACTCGTTAAACCTGTATGATGGATATGATCAGTAATGAAACATTCACATGCAGAGAGATGACACAACTATTTTTACTTGGTTCACCCCTAAGGGCTACGTCCAAGGAGCATATGCTGACAGTTTGTCAGTCGTACCGAAATCCAATATGCTTCACTAGCTTTAGAGTACAAAGGTTCAGGTACAGTCACTCTGTCCCAGGCACACTGCTTTTTACAAATGTCCAGGGATAGCTCACCGCTTCCCTCGGGTCACTCCCATTGACTCCCCCTAGCTCACTTCCCTTGGTGAAGTCCCACTCAGTTTATAGATGTGAAGGTATCTTCAATAGATAGACATGAATTTCTTTGTCTCCTGTTCATCATGAGACTTTGCTTGCTTCAGGGTTCAGATTTGATGCTCTACTCAGTTCAATCCTTCTTCTTTAGTGCAATGACTGAATGCACTAGTTCTTCTTCTTCTCTTCCATTTATTCTTAATACTAACACCTGAGTGTATTGAAATATTTCCCTATTTTTATGTAGATCTAATTTTAGTTGTATGAACTGTTCTTCTTCTCTTCACAAATCACAATGAGGATGTTAAACACCAGTCATGTGTGTGCGGTACCACTTCTCTTCAAAGAACCAAATGGTTCACTATTCTTTCGTCTTCGCAAAGAAGATTTGAGAGTGCTAAGCACCTGTCAAAGGCCTGCGGGACCCCCAAATTTTCGCGCACCCTTCCCGGTACCTTGCGCGTAAAATTTAAACCTTGCGCGTAAAAATAACTTTTGGCGCGTAAAAGGCTTTTCGCACAACTCTTCTTTTTCGCGCAACTCTTACCTTTTTCGCGCAACCCTTCTTCTTTTCGCGCACCACTGTATACCTTAATTTTTTCATGCATCAGTGCTCAAGATTTTTCTAAGTGTCGAGCCTCCTCTAATAAGAGGGCTTCACCTCATATTTATAGGCATTTTTTATCCTGTGCGTAAAACCCCTTCCTGCGCGCAAAACTATCTCTCAGTTCTTTGAATTACGCGCACCTGTTTGATTTTCTGCGCACATGGCGCGAACATCCCCAAATTTTCATGCGCCTCTTTCCTTTGCTGATTTTATGTATTTCTGATTCGATACACTTCTTGCATGAAAAATTCACCCAGCAATTCTGCGCACAACATTTTTCCGCGCACATTCCCATTTTTCTGCGCACTTCTCTGGTTTTTCGCGCAGCCCTTGCCTTTACCATTTTTCAACGCTCTGATTCTGAAACACTGTTTGTGCAAAAAACTTCGCTCCACTAATTTCGCGCACCACACTCTATTTCATGCCCAACTCAAGAATTTCACGCACAACCCTTATTTTCTGCGCACCACTTCCTCATTGTGCGCACCTCCTTTTGCAGACAATTCATGTCTTAATTTTCTGATTTTGAGGCCCAAAAATTTGGCAAACACTGGAAAACGATGCCACCTTGTGTCTTCTCATTTGGCACCGCCTCGAGATCATCCATTCCTTTGTCGATGTTATTGAATCAAACATAGATCGTTGACCAAATCTCTAGAAGTCTACATGCCACTATGAAATCTCTTTTGTCAACAAATTTGTATGTCATTTGTTTGTTTTGTCAACAAGCACGATCACCTCAAAAACACTTCTTCTCAGTGATCTATATCCTTCAGCAACTCTTCTGATTTCATCACAAACTCCACTATTGTGATATGTATTCCATGAAGGAACAACTTTAGCATCATCATCTTCTATCACAATGTGACGTGCATGGCCATCTCAGAATTCCAATCACTTGCACATTGTGTTCTTCTTCAAACATCATTATCCTCATATGGATTATCCCTCACTTCTTCATTGTTGTAAACAATGTGTCACCTTTGACACATGTTCTTTGAACTTATGATCAGTACAACAGTCATCTGAATTTCCATTCCTCCATTTTATTGGAGTACTTCTTGATCTCCTTCATTTTGATCTTCATTGACAACTATTGACAACAAATACAACCTTATACACAAAGTGGTTCCAAAACAATTTATATTACAATTCAAATAACATAATAATTCAAAATTAATTTTGTTAATTTAATTTTTGATTCAAATTCCATGGAAAAGGGGTGAAATGTACACCCTAAGGTATCCAAATTCAATATCCACCCATGACGATTCATGAAATTTACAACAAAACCAAAGTGGTTGTTTGAATTCAAGGCTCATGCCCATTATACAATTATTATAGGGTATCATAAATTCAATAGGCCATAGATATTCAATTAATTAAGTTTTTAAAATCCATTTCAAGGGAGACATTCCAAATAATGGGTGCATGGAACAATAGAATATATATGAACACTTTTACTTTAACAAAAATTAAAAGACCACCAACTGTAGGTCTGTAGTGGATAGAATACTCAGTATTATCTCTTGATTCGACCAAGATCAAGAAAAAATTGAAGAACAGACAAAGAACCTATAAATAGGGCATATTAGATTGCACCAAAATTGTACAACTAATTCCAAACCAAATAAGGAATTAAACAAAAGGAATAGAGATCTTATCGATGTGGATCTAATGAGATGAATGGATCTCAATTATAATCTCAAACATAGAAGTTCTCCCACATCCTAGGATAGTTTCCAAAGAAAAATATCAAATGGGTGGTTTTCTATGTAGGATAACAATAATATATAATTGGGTTTTAATAGATTAATTAGGGTAAAATTGGTAAATTCTCCAAAAATATTGGGTTACATGGATTGGCCACATGGTTGTTGAAACTGTGCGCCGACTATGTGCCCTTTAATGTAGGAAAGGGTCACACCGAACAGTTTTCTCGCATAGTTATCCAAACCATGAACAAACTGTGTCTTAGTACACTATCAAAATTGAAAATTTTATAACATAGTCTTCCACCTAAAATGTAATAGTTTTTCTAAATATTTATCTTGTAGAAATCCGTTTTCTAGCCTCACATGGTTATATGTAACTATGCGGTCTTCCCAATATGGTTTATACTAAATGTGTTCCATGCATATTTTCACCCCAAAAGATGGGTTCTACACTTTGGACCATCCCTAGACACCCTCAATACATTCATGACCTCAAATGGAATTGACATTATGTAATTTTCTGGATCTGGATGCCACTTAAATGTGCCCCATACACAGTTGACCACATGGCCTCAAGCGCATTTCCCCAAATTCCAGAGGCTGATGGCTAGTAGCGAGGGACTAGGTGTGATAGTGGGGAAAATACACCCTCATTGGAAAAGTAAAAAATATCAGAATACAATAACAAAACAATAGTGGAAGTAGTAATAATAAGAAACAGATTTAATAGTAGAAGACTGAAAATATAACAACTAGATGTCGTAGCATACAAAGGATGATGTTGCATGTTACATATTCTAGGAAAACAACCAAAAAAAGTTACACTACAATAATACATGATATAAGGACCAACAATAAAAAAAGGATAAAAGAAAGTCATAATCATCGCAAGGCTCGGATTGGTCCCTTGCTCTCCTACTCCTAAGTAGAATATCAAGTACCTGTAGAAGGGATCTTGCCCTTATCGACACCTGCAACAATATAATCTGTTTGGGCCCAAAAAAATGACCCAAATAGGGTGTGAGTCTAAATACAAGTAGGAAACCACCCAAGTTATATTCCAATTTATTAGTGAATATAAATTAAATGTTGTGTACAATAGGGAAAGTAGTAAGTTAGGAATTACTCAAAAGTAAATAGTTCTACAAGCACTGGTCTCCATTTAAATATATTTTATGTTCATTAAAAGTTCAATTACAATGAATTATACAAGTATTCGGATCTAGCCTAAACCCAAAAAACCCCTATATAAGTAATCACAACAGATACCTTAAAAGTATATCTAAACAAGTAAAGTGAATAATTAATCCAAACATATGCTTTGGATTTCCAGGTATGTCATAAGTCATTCTATTTTATTATTCAATTTAAACTCAGTATGTCCATGACATTCTTTTGTTGGAATTCAAGTAGTACTCCTGGTGTAAAACCACCTACATCTTACGAGCTTGTTTGTACGATCCTCTCAGGAACCCAGTCTCACTCCAAGTGTGGTGCGGGTATATGTCAACTGAGCCTTCCATGGATCCTATAAATAAGAACCATGTATCTCCCAAGAAATATAAATAGTGTTAATAGAACTCTTCCATGATATCCCTCATTCCAGGAACTGTTTTCCAATTAAATAAATCCTCCATGAGCCCGAAAACTACATCCTTGGCTCACTCATAAGTTATCTAACCCCCCTTTTGGTTTATCCATGGCATCCCTCAATGGATCCATGGGTAACCTGAGGTTAAAGGTAAAATAGTCACATGTACCCATCCATGGATTTCAAATATAAATCCGTTTTTACCCATTGATATTTAACTTTTTAATCATAATAAGTTCAATTAAAAATTCATTAGGAATGAAAAGTTCAAAACCAAAATTTTCCAATATAATCTCAAGAAAGGACCAACCTCGCAAGACTTGGCCTTTCAATTACTCACATGGGAAAATTTTTAATAACAAGATACACATGTAAATTAAACTGTTACATGGTTTAACATTAATAATCTCACGTGGGAACTTATCATATAACAATCCTATCATGTAAATTAACTATTACACAGATTTAGCATTAAATAACTCACTTGGCCACATTTTATATAAGGATAAACACATGTAAATTAGACTATTATATGGATTTAACATTAATAAACTTACATGGGTAGGCCATTATAATAATAAATTCAACCAATATGCATAATAAGTCATATAAAAACAAATTTTAATGGTAAAATAAACCATCCAAATAACTACAAGCAATTCAATTACAATTTAACAACTTTGTAACTCAATACTAATAACAATTCAGTTTTTAACAACCCAAAAAATGGGAAACCAAGGCATTCCTCATATGAATTTAAGGCCAAACATCCATAAACAGTCATCCAAGTGAAACACACCCGTGTGGTGGCCCTTAATCAAGGTAAACAACCATATACATGAATAAGAACACATATTCAATTTCCTAAACATCAATTGGAAATAAAAAGGTTTAATTCTAAATCACTGTGACACCTGAAAATTGGTTTGGTTCACTCCGATATATATAAACAACTTAACAATTAGCTAAAGGCACGATACCACCTACCTTATGCTAGTATGACTCTCCTCATCCAGCATCAGCCTCTAATTCGGTCTACAACAAAGTAGATCTACAAAACAAGAATAAATTCTCATGGTTTGATAACTAGCTCGAGAGAAGAAATCATGAATAGTGGATCAAGAGGAATACAATGCTCACCAAGAGGATTCCAACACATCCAACAGTGTTCAAATTGGAGATCGGATGACAAAATCGGAAAAAAATGACCTTCAAAACTGTTGTTCACGAAAAACAGGGGAGGGGTTCTATACATGTAAATAAAATGAGGCTACTTCCAATTTTAGAAAAAAAAAGAAAAGTACATGCCATATACTTTCAAAAACACCGAATGTATATACCAAATCATCTTTTCTACCGAATTCTTCTTCCACATCATAAATGAGTCCTACCAACATCCTTACACAACGTGTATGAGGATTACATGGTGTGCAGCCCCTATTTATGTTGTTTAATAGTCTTGCAGACAATACTTGACCTATTTCCCTCCTTAAGTTCAACCTGGAAAGACAAGATCTAGACCCAAAAGGAAGAATCAGGTTCTAAAAAACTTCCCCCCTTAAAGCAATTCATCCCTGAATTTTCTTTGCAAGGGTGGGGAAGAAAAATCTAATAGTTAATCCAGCCACTATGATCATACAATAGTCTCTCTCTCCTAGGACTTATCCAATACTTGGTCATTATTCTATATCACCCATACTAAAGGAATAGACCAGCCCCAGATAACCTTTGTTTTATGATCCACAATTTGAAGAGGATGCCCTTTAAAGGTCACATATACTAGTAAATCAACCTCCTTAGGTTGAAAGGTGTGAGAAGGTTCTGAAAAGCAATGATGTAACTAAGAAATGTGGAAGACACCGTGCATATCCTGATACATATGAGGTAACTACAAACGATAGGCAACAAGCCCGAATCTTTCCAGAATCTCGAACGGCCTGACGTATCTTAGTGAAACCTCACCCTGTATCTTAATCCTTTTGTGTTCATCCTCAGTGCAACATGTATGAAAACTCGATCCCCAGCCTCAAACTCAAAAGTTCATCTGTGGTGATCGATGTACAATTTATAATGTGACTACGTAGTTTTCATCTACCTCTGAATCACTTGAACTTTTTCTGTGGTCTTTGAGACAAGATGATGTCCCAACACAGTTGTCTCTCCTACCTCCATCCAACATTGGGGTGATCGACATGGCCTACCATTCAAAGCCTCATATGGTTCCATATGAAAACTATCCTAAAATTTATAATTATATGAAAACTCAAATAGGGGTATGGGTCTCTTCCAAGAACCCATGAAATATACGACGCATTCCCATAGCATGTCCTCTATCACCTGAATCGTGCATTATGATCGGCCATTGTCTGGGGGTTGAAAGCTATGCTTAAAAGCACTTGTGTACCCAGTGCCCCCTATAGCCCTTTCTAGAAACGAGAAGTAAATCAGGTGTCCCTATCTCAAATGATATAATGTTGGAACCCATGTAATCATAAAATCTCTCAAATATATAACCTCCCATTCTCATCAATACTAAAGGTTTCCTTGATCGGTAGAAAGAGTGAAACCTTCCTGATCCTATCAAGAATAACTCACACAACATCGTTACCATGACACCTCCACCATTGGAAAACTCCAAAATCATTCCCTTAAGCATTATATAAATTCTACAAACGTGATTTTCATTTAATTATGAAAACCCAAACATAACTAAGGTCATAATAGTGGCCTCATAGAAAGGAATAGTCGAACCCCAATCAACCTTATCAAAACCTGTCACACAATCTTCCCTCTAAATACATTGCCAACTTCCGCATCACACCCACCTTAGATTGGTGGAGTGTTCAAACTAGTTCACTGAAACCATAAATGAGGGACAATAAGAAAAACGAGTCAAACCATCACTATATAACTTATCTTAGAAATTCCCATCTTATGAGGCTAATGTACTGCAACTGAAACACA
This sequence comes from Viscum album, assembly GCA_963277665.1. Lineage (NCBI taxonomy): Eukaryota > Viridiplantae > Streptophyta > Magnoliopsida > Santalales > Viscaceae > Viscum > Viscum album. Next base: position 2,132,773,368 of record OY728119.1, read on the forward strand.
ATGCCTTCTCGCAAGGTACCTCATGCCCAAAATAAGAAAAAGAGTAAATTAGATCCATAACACTAGAATAATTTATCATTTAAAAGTATCACATCTGAGTCTATGTAATAGTCCAACATAACCTCATATTCATCAACCTAGGTTCCGAGGAACTCACCAAGGTGTTCTATACTCTCTATTACAGGTGAGATGTTGGTACAAGGCCAAAAGTCCACATAAGAACACTGACTGAACCGAGGGAAACATCTTCTTGGCAGTCATGTCAAGAAAAATGATAGGCATATAGAGTCCTTCCAAGGCATTCGTATATTATAACCTAGGTATCACTCAAGATTAACCAAGCCTCAATTAAAACCACTTACCCAATGCAAAATATAGAAAAAGAATAACTAACTATCCCAACGACTTTCAACTGTATCATGGTGTATAACTGACTCCCTCTTAGTACATCCAGGATGACATCAATATTAGGGAAATTTTCATCTCTTAAGGAACAGAACACTAATATAATTTCAAGGCTTATTAAAAAAGGATAGCCAAACCACTACTAGTTTACCTCTTGATAGAAACTCGGTTTCCCTTGCTGACGCATCATCATTTAACTGACCACAATACCTTTATCCTAAGAAATTCCCAGGATATCTCATGATTAACCATTGATTTCCATTCATGATCATTAGTGTCTCACAAGGGTTGTATATATAGCCAACCCCAAAAACAATGTGCTTCCAAGCAAGCTTCAACATTAAATAAGACTCGCAAGCCTTAAAGGCATTCAAAATAGAATCAACCATTTTCGAATGGTCCTTGATTGTGATCCTTATACTTGGAAGGACACATTTAAATAGAACTAACATGACACTCCCCACTTAGGAGTGTCCAAGATGTCAAGAAGGACCAGCTTCTCTAAAAAATGCTAGTTTAGAACCAACTAAAATGCACAAGTTTCATTCCATGAACCCCGATCACCATGTCATAACACTTGTCATGAATACCGAAATCAAACCGACTGGTGTTTCAAAACACCTATGTCCCAGAAATCCCTCCCGAGCAGTGGGACGAACTTAGTTCCATAACACTCAGGTCACTCTACTATGGAGATAACCTAAAAATAGACACGATATCTCAAAGCTCAACAATTTAACCAAAATCAATGTCTCATTTTAATATTTAACACCCGATGGGTACCACATACATCAACATATATATAACGACCCATACTTTACATACATTGTTAATACTTCAAAATTGAAGCACACTTATTACAACATATGACAAAACCACAAAGGACCGTATAGGTATAGTGTCTTTAGAAACTGGGAAACATAAACAACTGGTTCATAAATCTTCTACAGTGTCTCCCATTTATTTCATCATATCTAGGGTCCCTTTTAGCATATTCTACTTAATATCCATCTTCCTGACCTGGGGAAAAGAAAACATAAAAGGGTGAGCTCAAATGCTCAGCAAGGGCAAATAAAGGAAATAAAAATCATATCATATCTTTTTGAAAATCAAAACCTGCAAAAGAGATCATAATATCTTAACATGGAATAAATCATAGAAGTGAAAATGAGATCCCCATAATCATAACATAAAACTTGAAACTTTGTGGCATGCACACATAATCATGGAAAATCATTTCTTGTTAGTCATGACTCATTGCCAAGACTATCTTAGTGGACAAAGTCCCTTTCTGAACCGAGTTCACTCCTCGTTTCAGTCCTGTATCACTGAACCGAAATAACCTTCCGTTCCAGCCATGTCTATCTCATGAGATATAAAATCTTTACCCAATGCATTGGAGGGAGATATAGGTCCCACCCATCTTATAATGAATCCTTTCTTATGTGTGCCACATAATCATAAATCATACATCATCGCATAACCCATGTAATAAAAATGGGATTCTTAAACATCATGACATCATAAAACAATTCATATAAGATAAATGAATTCATAAAAATATTTCCATCACAACATAATCAAATCCATGTAATAATAGGGATAAAAACAGAACCCTTTTATTATCTTAGATGGAAAATAATTTTGATAAAATACTTGAACTCCATTCTTGAGGAAAATATCCTTTCTATTTCAAAAACATTTTTTTCCTTTCACAACATGTCATATGACTTTAAAACAAAATAAGATGATTAAAAATAAACTTGAAAACTTGTAAAGGAAGTTTCTTGGAAATAATTTTTTAAAAATCCATTCATGCCGTATAAGTTAAAAAAAACATTCTTCCCGTACTTTTGTCGGAAAAGTCAAAAAGTACCTCGTATGAAAAACGAAAAAAGATTCCTTTCATATATTTTACTAAAAACTTACCGAAGGGTAAAATTGGATTTAAACTATTGTAAGTGGATGGAAACAATATTACATATTGAGGGAACATGGATGTGGATGATAAAATACACCCTAATAAATACTTACGAATAAACAATCTCGGATAAAAATGAGATTGTGATATTTCCCTTACCTTAGGTCCGATTTGCTTTGTACGTGTCCGAAGCTCCTTTATAATGGTTTAAATAATGTTATTGACTTATTCCAGAATCATACATATTTATATGATATCATATATGGTCATATTCTTAGCTTCTTGTTAGTAATATTTCATTGTTACTTGTTACTCGGGTCTTTATTGCCTTTTGTTCTTATGCGTGTTTTGCCGAATACATTCTTATTCTTCTTTTAAGGTTATAGATACCTTATATCCAGAATGGTATTAGTGTAACATATATCATATTTATTCATGCAATTCATTTATATAATTACTAAGTAATGATGATCATGTAGAACGAGTCACATCACATCGTGGAGACGGTATTCCGTACGTACGCACGAGTGATGATATCATTCCTATGATCGTGGAATTGTATTGGAGTGTATATATATTATTTCAGTATCAATATTACTTTATAATAATCATAAATAGTTACTCATTACACCATTATATCCATCCTTTTAAAGTGATGGTGGAAAATATATTACACCACGGCGTGGAGACGGTATTCCGTACGTACGCACGCGCGGTGATTTCATTTTTCCATAGGATGGATAGAAGGTGAATTAGGGTTGTTTCATATTTATAATAACATATCAGTATGTAAGTAATACTGATGTTATTACTTTATCATGAAACAACTAAATAAGAAGAAGTTCAAGAAGAAAGAAATTGAAAAGATCGGTAATGGATATTACCTCTTGTTTGGAACGCCTCTTTGAATCCTCCACTTAGGGAACTAAGATTGGTCTTTGAAGAAGACCAGGACCTCTAGGATTATTCTAGGGAAGTGGAGAGGAGAAAATTTCAGGGTTTGGCCGAGCTTGAGTGCTCAAATTGGTGTGAGGAGGAGGGGGAGGAGGTGCCCTTTTATAAGGGAGGAGAGGGGCACCTTAGGAATATCTCAAAATATTATTTTATATTAAAGTCAAAATCGGTTTATAATGCTTCCAAAGGGTCTTATTTCGAAGCTAAAGTGGGGATGGGTCGAAATACTATCAACCAATAGGATTTAGAAAAGTTTGGGATATTATTTTAACCTTATCAATTAGATTTAACTCTAAGTTAAATAATTTAACTTTTACCATGTCTTTTTGTTTTATTTCACTATATGGTTAATACACTTACTATAACATGCCAAACGAACCCCAAATTGTTTATTATTAATATATATATCCTTATCTAAGTCATTTGGCCGAACCTTAGATTTTTAGGAATAAAATAACAATTAATAATATAATATTTGATTTAAAAACTATTTTGTGTCAATTTTGACACTATTTGATATATGATTTTTGTGAAAGTCATAACAGAATTATATGTTCGAACCAAGTTGATTAAATCAACACTAATATACCATTGTAACCTAGAAAATTAGTGTAATTCATAAAAAAGTCTCAAATTACATTTATTTCGGTGTTTATAACATCAATTATTTCAATATTTCATTAATAAGATAATTATTGCATCATCATTGTGTCATAAATAAATTAAATTATTTAATGTCTAAAAATTACAAATAAAATACCATTATGTAGGAAATCTTTTTAGCTTTCTAATTAATATTTATAGTCGAATTTATCTTATGTATAACCCCATATTAAAAATGATTTACTTATTAAACTTTGATTTTAACTATTTTAACCCTTCTTTAAATAAATTAATAATAAATGTCCTAATCTAATCCAAGTGGGCCTAAATGGTCATATTTTATTCCTAAGTTTGTTTTTGGTCGAATTACACTTGTCCAATAGAATTAGGACATGTGTTAGGGTAATATTAATATCATATTTACCCTTAGTTACCCTATTTACTATTAACCGTGGTAAAAAAAGTAAAAAGTTACTATTCACCAAAAAATTATTTTTATCTCATTGAACCACATTTTACTTACTGATATCAACCGTGTCTGTCGGATTTTTGAAATTACATTCACAGAAGTGGTAAAATTAAGTTTTATGCAAAATTCAGTTTTTAACCTACCACTTAGTGGTTTCACTATTCATCAAAAATTGAAAGTTTTCAGAAAAATACCAAAATTTCACCCTAGGCTAATTTCGATGTTCTGAGTCCAAAGATGAAGTCCATTTTGAAAAATAAAATTTATAAAATTTCAAAAAGTGGTTATTACTATTCATAATGGCTAGTTTTAATAGCATATTGTTGTTTAGTGAAACTCGGTATTGCGTACGACGCAAGCTATCGAGGAAGGTCGCAATTGCGTGTAAAGCAAGCCAAGCAAGTGTTGTGTAGAAAAATATTCCTTTGATGATTTATATAACATAAAAGTTTCGGGTGTTACATTCTACCCCCCTTAAAAAGAATTTCGCCCTCAAAATTCATCACTTTGTAACAAACAGATGAGGATACTTCTCCCTCATCATATCCTCAAGCTCCCATGTAGCTTCTTCAAGTTGGTGGTTCCTCCATAAAAATTTCACCAATCGAGTGGTCTTATTTCGTAGGACTTTTTCGCTACGAACCAGAATCTCTATCGGATGTTCTTTATAAGAAAGATCTTGCTCCAGCGGTACAACTTCTGAGCTGAGTACATGTGAAGGATCTGGTATGTACTTTCTCAGGAGAGATACATGGAAGACATCGTGAATTTGAGAGAGATTCGGTGGAAGCGCCAATCGGTAAGCTACCTTCCCAACACGATCTAGTATTTCAAAAGGACCGATATATCTAGGGCTCAACTTCCCCTTCTTTCCAAATCTCATAACCCTTTTCCATGGAGATATTCGTAAGAACACTTTATCACCCACTTCAAACTCTAGGTCTTTTCTTCGGTTGTCGGCATAACTTTTCTGTCGACTCTGAGCTGCTCTTATGTGTTGTTGAATAGATCTGACCTTTTCTGCCATTTCATCAACGAGATCAGGTCCTAATAGCTTTCTTTCCCCAACTTCATCCCAGTAAGTTGGAGTCCTGCATTTCTTTCCATATAGAGCTTCATAAGGAGCCATCTGAATACTGGAGTGAAAGCTATTATTATAAGAAAATTCCACCAAAGGTAGGTGTTGATCCCAACCTCCTTTGAAATCCATAGAGTAAGCTCTCAACATATCTTCTAGGGTTTGAATTGTTCTCTCAGACTGACCATCTGTCTGGGGATGATAAGCAGTGCTGAAACTCAACTCTGTATCCAGAGTATGCTGAAGACTTCGCCAGAACTTCGATGTAAATCTCGGATCCCGATCAGATATAATAGAATGTGGTACTCCATGCAATCTTACCACTTCCTTTACATATATCCTGGCAAGCTGATCTAGAGAGAAATCCTCTCTAATAGGAATGAAGTGTGAAGACTTTGTAAGACGATCAACTATGACCCAGATAGCATTATTGCCTTTGGATGTTTTAGGAAGTCCTATGACAAAGTCCATAGTGATGTTTTCCCATTTCCATTCGGGTATGGGTAATGGTTGTAACATCCCCTTAGACTTCTGTTTCTCAGCTTTAACTTGTTGACAAACCAAGCATCGAGAGACATATTCAGCAACATCTCTTTTCATGCCATCCCACAAGAAGTACTCTTTCAGGTCTCTATACATCTTCGTGCTTCCAGGATGAATAGAGAATGAAGAACAATGAGCCTCATCCAACAGCTCCTTATTTAATTCGGGGATGGAAGGAACACAAACCCTATTCCTGAACTTTATTATCCCATCACAATCAAGGTTGAATTCAGGAACATTTCTCACCTTCTTTTGTAACTCGACATCTTCTTTCTGTGCCTCTTTAATCTTCACATGTATAGATGGTTGAACATTCATTTGAGAAAGATAAGATTTTTCCCCTTCCATTATAATTCCAAGATCCATCCTTTGTAAATCCATAAATATTGGATCTTTTGTGATCCTCATCATGGATAAACTAGCATGGTCTTGTCGACTTAATGCATCTGCCACCTTGTTTGCTTTCCCAGGGTGGTAATGGATTGAGCAGTCATAATCCTTAATCAGCTCCAACCATCTTCTTTGGCGCATATTCAGCTCCTTTTGTGTGAAAATATACTTTAAACTTTTATGATCAGTATAAATATCACACCTTTCACCATAAAGGTAATGCCTCCAAATCTTTAATGCAAAGATTACCGCAGCCAACTCCAAATCATGTGTTGGGTAATTTTGCTCATGGATTTTCAACTGTCGTGAGACATAAGCTATCACCATATCATTTTGCATAAGAACACACCCCAATCCCTTCTTGGATGCATCACTGTAGATCACAAACCTTTCTCCACTACAAGGCAGTGTGAGCACAGGTGCACTGGATAACCTTCTTTTCAACTCCTTGAAATTCTCTTCACCTTCCTCTGTCCAGACAAACTTAACTCCTTTCCGAGTCAACTTGGTGAGTGGATTAGATAATCGTGAAAAATCTTATACAAAATGTCGATAATATCTAGCCAAACCAAGAAAACTTCGAATCTCAGTTACTGTTGTTGGTCTCGACCATCTTTCAATAACCTCTGTTTTTGCTGGATCCACAGATATCCCCTCTTTTGAGATTATGTGACCCAAAAATGCAACTTTTTGAAGCCAAAATTCACACTTGGTAAATTTGGAATAAAGATTCTCCTTTCTCAGGGTCTTCAATATAATTCTCAAGTGATCTTCATGCTCTTCCTTTCTCTTTGAATAGACAAGAATATCGTCTATAAAGACTACCACAAATTGATCAAGATAGTCTCTAAAGACTCTATTCATTAGATCCATGAAGATAGCAGGGGCATTAGTAAGACCAAATGGCATCACTATAAATTCATAGTGTCCATACCTTGTACGGAAAGTCGTCTTTGGTATATCCTCCCTTTTGACCCTTAATTGATGATACCCTGAACGAAGATCAATCTTGGAAAAGTATTGAGCTCCGCGTAGTTGGTCAAATAAGTCATCAATGCGTGGGAGAGGATATTTGTTCTTGATAGTGATCTTGTTATGTTCTCGATAATCAATGCAGAGTCTCATTGATCCATCTTTCTTCTTAACAAATAGAATAGGTGCTCCCCAAGGTGACGAACTAGGGCGTATGAATCCCTTATCAAGATTCTCTTGGAGTTGCTTCTTCAATTCCTGCAACTCAATTGGGGCCATTTTATAAGGTGTCTTTGAAATAGTCAAAGCACCCAGTACGAGTTCTATTGAAAACTCAACTTCACGATTTGGTGGAAGGCCCGGTAATTCCTCCGGAAAGACATCATCAAACTCCCTTACAATGGGCATATTCTTAATCGTGAGTTTCTCACCAACCATTTGAGATAAATAACCTTCATTTAGTGGAATCAATACCCATAAGATGGAAGAAATTTCCACTGGAAGGTTATGTTCATCCTTGCATTGGTATACGATCGTAGATTGATCTGGAATATGAAATGTGACTTCCCTTATTTGGCAATTGATATGAGCTCCATGTAGAGAAATCAAATCCATGCCAAGAATCACATCAAATTCCACTAAAGGAAGGATCACAAGATTTGCAGGAAGCACTTTCCCACAAACTTCGATCGAAGAAGAATTATAAACTTTTGATGCGACTGTTGTGCCATTAGGTGTTGTCACAGCTAACTCAACATCTACTTGTTGAGGTAATACGGTGATACCCTTAGAAAATTTTTTAGAAATAAAAGAGTGGGTGGATCCAGAATCAAATAAAACATTTGCTACTTTAGAGTGGATGGTAAGTGTACCTTTCACCACTTCGTTATCGTACTCCACATCGCTGATAGAAATTGCATGTGACTTTCCTTTGTCTTTAGCCTTAAGATTTTGTTGACGTCGACCATCATCATCAACCCTTGGATTTGGGAATTGATTGGAATAATGCCCCATCTCCTTGCACTTGAAACATTGAAGTGTAGTAGGTTCATTCTGTGTATCCCTTCCTTTGTTTGCGTCATTAGACATCTTCTTCCCATTATCACGACATTCAAATGCCCGATGACCTTCTTTTCATCATTTAAAACATTTAATTGTCCCTTTAAGACAACTCCCTCCATGTTTCTTTCCACACTTTGAGCATAAGGAAAAGATCATCTTCTTTTCCGTGTGCTCTTTAGATTTTTCTTTGAATTCCATCTTCCTCTTCTTATCAAACCCATGTGACTGATGGGTTACTCCAATCTCCATCTTGACTTTGAGAGCACATCGAACGATTTCCTCGTAGCTATTGAAGTCCCTTATGGCTAACTCCCTTCGAAGACTTGGTTTTAAGCCACTAAAGAATCGATCGATCTTACTCTCAGGTTGGATAATAATACCAGAAGCGTACCTTGCAAGTCTTGTAAAATTTGCTTCATAGGTACCAACAGATTCATCATCCCTTTTCTTCAGTTCAAGGAACTCTTTCTCCATCTTTGTTCGGAGAATACGAGGGAAGTACTTATTAAAAAATAAGTTCTTGAACTCGTCCCATTCCATAGACTCAATTTCATCCCTTTGCCTCGTATTCTTAATAAGATTCCACCATTGATCAGCATCTCCTTCCAAACGATACACTGCTAGGATGACTTTATCATGTTCAGAACATTGAAGAACTGAAAATATCTTTTCAGTAGTACTAATCCATTGTTCAGCAACTAATGGATCAGTAGACCCGCTGAAAGAAGGTGGACGCTGCCTCATGAAGGATTCAATAGAATGTTGCTCTTTCCTTTGCTCGTTTGGAAGTCCTGCATGATTCATAGCTTGAGAAAGTTGTGTGAGCATGGCTACAAGATTTTTCATTCCAGCTCCCATATCGTTTGGTTGCTCAGGGGGACAATCATTGCATTGCCCATCGCATTCCGCATTAACACGGTTCCTTCAGGTTCCAGCCATTGACTAAAACCAAGAAGAATAGTGTGAGCAACACTAATTATAATAGGAAAACCACATAATTCAAGAATAAAATTTTCATGCTTAAGGTCTAATCCTAGGTTATTCATGGCCATTTCTAAAACACTAAGATTGTGTTCTATTCTTAGACTTATCCTTAGGGTTCTTACTAAGGCTTTCACATCCTAGTTTCCAAAGGTTGACTATACCTTTCCTCTGATACCAACTATAACAACCCATACTTTACATACATTGTTAATACTTCAAAATTGAAGCACACTTATTACAACATATGACAAAACCACAAAGGACCGTATAGGTATAGTGTCTTTAGAAACTGGGAAACATAAACAACTGGTTCATAAATCTTCTACAATGTCTCCCATTTATTTCATCATATCTAGGGTCCCTTTTAGCATATTCTACTTAATATCCATCTTCCTGACCTGGGGAAAAGAAAACATAAAAGGGTGAGCTCAAATGCTCAGCAAGGGCAAATAAAGGAAATAAAAATCATATCATATCTTTTTGAAAATCAAAACCTGCAAAAGAGATCATAATATCTTAACATGGAATAAATCATAGAAGTGAAAATGAGATCCCCATAATCATAACATAAAACTTGAAACTTTGTTTCATGCACACATAATCATGGAAAATCATTTCTTGTTAGTCATGACTCATTGCCAAGACTATCTTAGTGGACAAAGTCCCTTTCTGAACCGAGTTCACTCCTCGTTTCAGTCCTGTATCACTGAACCGAAATAACCTTCCGTTCCAGCCATGTCTATCTCATGAGATATAAAATCTTTACCCAATGCATTGGAGGGAGATATAGGTCCCACCCATCTTATAATGAATCCTTTCTTATGTGTGCCACATAATCATAAATCATACATCATCGCATAACCCATGTAATAAAAATGGGATTCTTAAACATCATGACATCATAAAACAATTCATATAAGATAAAGGAATTCATAAAAATATTTCCATCACAACATAATCAAATCCATTTAATAATAGGGATAAAAACAGAACCCTTTTATTATCTTAGATGGAAAATAATTTTGATAAAATACTTGAACTCCATTCTTGAGGAAAATATCCTTTCTATTTCAAAAACATTTTTTTCCTTTCATAACATGTCATATGACTTTAAAACAAAAGAAGATGATTAAAAATAAACTTGAAAACTTTTAAAGGAAGTTTCTTGGAAATAATGTTTTAAAAATCCATTCATGCCATATAAGTTAAAAAAACATTCTTCCCGTACTTTTGTCGGAAAAGTCAAAAAGTACCTCGTATGAAAAACGACAAAAGATTCCTTTCATATATTTTACTAAAAACTTACCAAAGGGTAAAATTGGATTTAAACTATTTTAAGTGGATGGAAACAATATTACATATTGAGGGAACATGGATGTTGATGATAAAATACACCCCAATAAATACTTACGAATAAACAATCTCGGATAAAAATGAGATTGTGATATTTCCCTTACCTTAGGTCCGATTTGCTTTGTACGTGTCCGAAGCTCCTGTATAATGGTTTAAATAATGTTATTGACTTATTCCAGAATCATACATATTGATATGATATTATATATGGTCATATTCTTAGCTTCTTGTTAGTAATATTTCATTGTTACTTGTTACTCGGGTCTTTATTGCCTTTTGTTCTTATGCGTGTTTTGCCGAATACATTCTTATTCTTCTTTTAAGGTTATAGATACCTTATATCCAGAATGGTATTAGTGTAACATATATCATATTTATTCATTCAATTCATTTATATAATTACTATGTAATGATGATCATGTAGAACGAGTCACATCACATCGTGGAGACGGTATTCCGTACGTACGCACGAGTGATGATATCGTTCCTATGATCGTGGAATTGTATTGGAGTGTATATATATTATTTAAGTATCAATATTACTTTATAATAATCATAAATAGTTACTCATTACACCATTATACCCATCCTTGTAAAGTGATGGTGGAAAATATAGTACACCACGGCGTGGAGACGGTATTCCGTACGTACGCACGCGCGGTGATTTCATTTTTCCGTAGGATGGATAAAAGGTGAATTAGGGTTGTTTCATATTTATAATAACATATCAGTATGTAAGTAATACTGATGTTATTACTTTATCATGAAACAACTAAAGAAGAAGAAGTTGAAGAAGAAAGAAATTGAAAAGATCGGTAATGGATATTACCTCTTCTTTGGAACGCCTCTCTGAATCCTCCACTTAGGGAACTAAGATTGGTCTTTGAAGAAGACCAGGACCTCTAGGATTATTCTAGGGAAGTGGAGAGGAGAAAATGGCAGGGTTTGGCCGAGCTTGAGTGCTCAAATTGGTGTGAGGAGGAGGGGGAGGAGGTGCCCTTTTATAAGGGAGGAGAGGGGCACCTTAGGAATATCTCAAAATATTATTTTATATTAAAGTCAAAATCGGTTTATAATGGTTCCAAAGGGTCTTATTTCGAATCTAAAGTGGGGATGGGTCTAAATAATATCCACCAAGAGGATTTAGACAAGTTTGGGATATTATTTTAACCTTATCAATTATATTTAACTCTAAGTTAAATAATTTAACTTTTACCATGTCTTTTTGTTTTCTTTCACTATATGGTTAATACACTTACTATAACATGCCAAACGAACCCCAAATTGTTTATTATTAATATATATATCCTTATCTAAGTCATTTGGCCGAACCTTAGATTTTTAGGAATAAAATAACAATTAATAATATAATATTTGATTTAAAAACTATTTTGTGTCAATTTTGACACTATTTGATATATGATTTTTGTGAAAGTCATAACAGAATTATATGTTCTAAAAAAGTTGATTAAATCAACACTAATATACCATGGTAACCTATAAAATTAGTGGAATTCATAAAAAGTCTCAAATTACATTTATTTCGGTGTTTATAACATCAATTATGTCAATATTTCATTAATAAGATAATTATTGCATAATCATTGTGTCATAAATAAATTAAATTATTTAATGTCTAAAAATTACAAATAAAATACTATTATGTAGGAAATCTTTTTATCTTTCTAATGAATATTTATAGTCGAATTTAGCTTATGTATAACCCCATATTAAAAATGATTTACTTATTAAACTTTGATTTTAACTATTTTAACCCTTCTTTAAATAAATTAATAATAAATGTCCTAATCTAATCCAAGTGGGCCTAAATGGTCATATTTTATTCCTAAGTTTGTTTTTGGTCGAATTACACTTGTCCAATAGAATTAGGACATGTGTTAGGGTAATATTAATATCATATTTACCCTTAGTTACCCTATTTACTATTAACCGCGGTAAAAAAAGTAAAAAGTTACTATTCACCAAAAAATTATTTTTATCTCATTGAACCATATTTTACTTACTGATATCAACCGTGTCTGTCGGATTTTTGAAATTCCATTCACAGAAGCGGTAAAATTAAGTTTTATGCAAAATTCAGTTTTTAACCTACCACTTAGTGGTTTCACTATTCATCAAAAATTGAAAGTTTTCAGAAAAATACCAAAATTTCACCCTAGGCTAATTTCGATGTTCTGAGTCCAAAAATGAAGTCCATTTTGAAAAATAAAATTTATTAAATTTCAAAAAGTTGTTATTACTATTCATAACGGCTAGTTTTAATAGCATATTGTTGTTTAGTGAAACTCGGTATTGCGTACGACGCAAGCTATCGAGGAAGGTCGCGATTGCGTGTAAAGCAAGCCAAGCAAGTTTTGTGTAGAAAAAGATTCCTTTGATGATTTATATAACATAAAAGTTTCGGGTGTTACAATATACCACCCTGAGTTTACATGAACTAACAACACATTCTCGGTACTATTCATAGGCTATACACCCTATGAGGCCTAGAACTAGATGGATCATGCAAGAGCATGATCAAAAGAATATCATAGAAACCACACTTTATATTGATGACGACATACAATGTTTCCCACAATAGAAGTAAATAGTGGTTCACATGAAATCCTAAAAAGCTAACCATGCCCGAGGTATGTCTAACCTACTGAATCGACCATTCCTCAATGCCCATTCCCACATCAAGGGTCAAGATACAATTATCACCCATCTAAACAAGGGTGTCCTCTTTAAAAATCAAATGTCCTTCTAGGTACAACAACACCTGAACGACACCAATTTCAGAAATCTCACTGCATAAAATTGGACAACAAGCTCTAAGGGTTTTACCGACCAAAGACTTTCCCCTTATAAAGCATACATGTGGACCTCCATAACTAGGTCCTAAAAACATATTCACTAGGCTCAAAATCCATTTTTATTTATTCATTTAAACCCTAAAAATTTGAAATAATTTAATAAAAAACCTCAAGTACTGTTCTATAAAATAAGGATCTTGGAAACCACTTTAGCTAACAACCCAAGGAAAAATAGGCAAGTCTCATAAACTTCCTTTTAAAAAAATTAACATCTTTGACATTCTATCACAAATGGAAATCTAGCCTGAAATTTCCTTTTAATCACCAAGGAAACCTATGAGGGTCTCTATATACAAGAAAAACGTGTATCTAGAATACACAGATAAAAAATAGGATAGTTTCACACCATCCACTAAGCACTCACCCCTTTTCCTTCCCCATGGGTCTGGTCTAGGTGTCAAACAATGATAGATACTACCAAAATTCCACTACTGAGGTCTGGTCTAGTCAAGTCAAACATTGAGAGGCATCCTACTTGGGATCTTCTAGGTAACACAAGTGAAGGAATCCTACTTGATATCCTTCGTTGAATGAAAAAGGAGAAATAAAACATGGTATCCTTGAATGATAAACAATAGGGGAATCCTACTCATGATCATCCTAGTCAAAACATAAGTAGAGGAATTCTATAGGGAATCCTCATTTACATCTAGTCTCACGACCTCATAAGTCGGAAGAGAACATTTTACAAGGGAGATATCCACAAAGCATAAGTCACAAGAGATAGCTAACAACTCATCTCAGATCAAAGGTCACAACTAGGTTGGTCCAAACACCCAACCTATCAATCATGTTTCGGTCTGACTCTCAGGAGAAAACTAAAAATAATAACTAGAGGAAGAACCTATCCATTTAGGTAAAATCCCCAAACACCGATTAGGGGTCGTCAGAAGGCTCCACAAGTTTCACCATCATGATCGACGTAGAAAACTACTCATAAAGGACTACTCACAAGTTCAAAAATGAGAAAGGGGGATAAAATAGGAAAATAACCTCAAAGGGCAATAAAACAGAAGTGCACAACATGTAAAAACCATACACGGTGTGTACCCCCATGCTCTCACATGGTCATGTACTCCCACCATCTTGGGTGTGTTAACACCCTAGGTACATGACATGTAGGAAAGTACACAACATGTAGTCAAGTCTCCCCTACTTGACATATACTTTTACATGGCCACAGTCACATGAGGTATTCCTATGTAAAACTACGTGGTGTGTACCTAAAGTACATAGTGTGCACTATTCAAAACCCATCATTCCATGTTCTATCTCACAAAACAAGACACACGACCATGTTCCACACATCATGTACTCAATATACATTTCATTTAGGTAATATAAGTTTTTCTTCCTGAACATAAGAACACATGGCATGTGTTCCTAGAACCACATGTCGTGTTGTATGGATTTTCGAATAGAAAGTCCCTGAAACTTCATCGGAACCCACATTTTTGAAAATTACAACAAAGGTGTTCCAAATTCTAATCTATGGGGGGAAATAATCTACATGAATCAAATTTTGGAATCCACATATAGCACATCATAACACAAATCAGTTTAAGGAATAAACATGATCCACCAAATTCTGATCCAAGAGGGCCCATACACCTCATGGATCAAATCTTGGTATCCATCTATAGCATACCATAACATGATTCAATAGAAGGCTAAAACATGATCCAACAAATTCCAATCCAAGAGGGCCCATACACCTTAGGTGAAAATTTTTGGCATCCATCCAATTCTAATTATAGCACGTACCAATATACCTATCACAACTGTAGGCATATCTATCATGGTACCTATCACAACAACATGCAATCAATATTTCTCTATAAATTTCATGGCAAGAATACAAGGCATGTGATTTCTAACAAGTTCCTATATGATGCATGATATGGGATTCCCTCATCTCATTAGGTTGCAACAAAATAGATCCACAATAATATCAATAATAACAAAACAACACAAGTGTGTCACCAATCGGTGAAATTGAATCAACTGTAACATATCAAAATCAAAAAATCATAATTCAATGGAGGAAGTTTGGATTTTACCTATACGCAGGGTAGCTACTTATAGGAACAATTTATTACCTAACTCCATTTCCTTATTATCCATATCTAATGTTTCCAAATAGTAAGAAAAAATAGAAAAGAATCCTCTAATACCACTTTGTAATGCCCCGGATCTGGATACCACTCAAAGGTGACCCATACCCTATTGGACACATGGACTCAAGTTCATTTCCCCAAATGCTAGTGGCTGATGACTAGTAGTGAGGTCCTAGGTGTGATAGTGGAGAAACTATGACCTCATTGGAAGTGTATAACACATTGGAATACAATAACAAAACAATAACAGAAGCATTAATACCGGGCAATAGAAGTAAACAGTGGAAGACTGGAAATATAACAACCAGATAACATAGCATACAAAGGATAATGTTTCAAGTTACATGTTTTAGGAAAATATCCAAAATAGGTTAAACTATAGTAGTACATGGTTTAAGTATTAATAGTATTAAAAGGAGAAAAGAAACTCAAAATCATCACAAGCCTCAACTTGGTCCCATGCTCTTCTGATCCTAAGTAGTATATCAAGTACCTATAAACTGGATCTTTCCCTTATTGAAACCTGCAACAATATAATCTGTTTGGGACCAAAATTATGACTGAAAAAGGACGTGAGACTAAATCCTACAAAGAAACCACCCATGGTTTGTGCCAAATTTTCAGTGAATATATATAACATGCAGTGTACAATAGAGAAAGAAGTAATATAGGAAGTACTCAAAAGTAAATAGTTCTAAAAGCATTGTATCCATTAAAATTCATTTTATTTTCATTTGAAATTCAATTACATTGAATTATACATTTCTCAGGATCTTGGATAAGATTGGAAACCCCTGTGTAAAAGTAAGCATAGCAGATACCTCATAAGGCTATCTAATAAATTAATGTGAATACTGAATCCAATCTTGTACTTTGTCTTGACAGACATGTCATAAGTCATTCCATTTAATTATTCAATTTAAAACTGAGTTTTTCCATAACATTCTGAATTAGGAATTCAAGTAGAAATCCAGGTGTAAAACCACCTACATCCTATGAACCCGTGTGTACGATCCCCTTAGGAACCTAGTCTCACTCTAGGTGTTGTGAGAGTATATGTCAACTGAGACTTCCTTGGATCCTATTAATAATACCCAAGTATCTACCAAAACATATAAACAGTACCAATAGAACCTATACATGGTATCCCTCATTCCATGCCTCGTTTGGCCATTAAATAAAGCCTCCATGAGCCCAACCACTACATCTGTGGCTCACTCATGACTTATATAACCTCCCTTTTGGTCTATCCATGGAATCCATCAATGGATCCATGGGTCACCTGAGGTATATAGTAAAATAGTCAAATGAACCCGTCCATGGAATTTAAATCTGAATCCATGGTTCACCCAATTCTATTTAACTTTTTAATCATAATAAGTTCAATTAACATTCCATTTTGAATGAAAATGTCAAAACCAAAATCATCCAATATAATCTCAAGCAAGGACCAACCTTATAAGGCTTGTCCTTTAAATTACTCACATGGGTACAATTCCCATAATAAGAAACACATGTAAATTAAACTATTATATGGTTTAACATTAATCATCTCTGTTAGACCCTATATGATATAGTGGTTTTCATAATCACAAATAATTTCATTCTAAAAATTCTATTATTTCATGCCATCTAATATCTCTAAGTAAATCAATTATGTTATATAGTACAATACATTTCAATAATTCAGTAAAGTATTTTTTCTTTCGCTTCATTATGTTTACAAGTTTATATTTACATGTATTTTTGGATTTCACTTAATCTAGTAATGTTCTGTGTAAGACAGATACTTCATAAGTTTCTCAGAGTCCCTGGCACTGATAGTTTAATCGACACACTGATGTTTGACACACCGATGTTCGACACCCGGATGTTCAACACACCGATGTTTGACACACTGATGTTCGACACACCGATGTTCAACACACCGATGTTCAACACACTGATGCTAAGAGACTGATATTGACAGACCGATGCTGAGAGACCAATGCTGACAGACCGCTACTGACAGACTGATGATGACAGACCGTTGACAACCTGATGGCAAATTGATGCAAATGACTCACTAATACTTTTGACTCACCGATAGTCATAAATAACTGTTTCAAATTTATTAATTCAAATTTATTTCTAATGGACATATTTAGAAAAATTAATGTTTCTAACATTATTTAATGTTTTCTGTAGGACTATCTGTAGATAGTACGAGGTACATACCTATGGGGAGATCTTCATGCCTACTAGACCTTGAAGTATAAAATCATTACAAGATCAACCTTAAAATGATGGAACTTGAAAAAAATGCAGACTGTGCAGATGTGTGAAACATTGAAAAGAGAAGAACTTGAAGCTTAACTACACAAGAAGTTTAATATTACAAGCAACAACATGATGAATCTCTCTGGAAATCATAACATTGAAGAGAAGAATATTTTCACTCCTAGAAGCTAGAGTACAGAGGCTATGATACTCTGTTCTGAATCCAACTTCCAGAAGAGGACTCGAATATCATTTTCACTACATCCATTGAGTCTAGAGCTTTACTACACTACACACAGAAATTTCTAAACACTATTCTTATTTTATAACTCTGTTGTGATCTTATCTTTACTTTTTGAGCAGTGTGGGCATTTGTTTGTTTCAAAAATGGTGTCTCATGATCATAAATGAATGATACTAAAATATCCTCACACTAAATCTCATTTTACTCTTGTATCCCATGTAGAACAATAGAAGAGATCCTGTGAGATCTGTTTGTTAGTTTTCCCATGAATAACTGTGGCAGAGGTCATGTGTGACCTAGACAGCCCTGTGTGCTATTGTGAACACCAATCCAGGGTGTGGATCAAAATTTTATTAATACAAACTTCTTTGTGGAAGGTGATCACCAAGTGGAGAGGACCAAGTCTTAGATTGATACCGAACCTCTTGTTTTTATCCACAGTGTAGTTTGCCTTTTGTTTTAATCTGATATGTGTTTAATTCATTTCAAATTAAAATAAATTGAACTTTTATAGTTATTTTACCAGGTTTTTATATCTGTTTTGAATTAGTAGATTAGTTTCAAAAGTTTTACTACTCATTATATTGGTAAATTTGAGAACTAATCAATCTTCTGAGAAATTAATTGAATAATCGGGACTTTTATAAATTCACTACAAACTGACATTCATTATATTTTAATTGGGGGATATTCTTTTAAAGAACCAATTTTAATAGCAATTTTTATAGATAATCAATTAACCCCCCCCCCCCCTCTTGAGTGATCTACTCCGACCAACATTTGGTATCATAGGGATTTAAATTATTATCAGTTTTCAAATCTTGTCAACTGTGATTATAATTGTTTTTCAAGGATCTCAAAATTTCTATTATTTCTAAATTTTTATCTATTTGAAATTATTTTACAATATGTATCATGGATAATATATTATAAGGTATTGCTACCAATAGACCTCCTTTCTTTAATGGAACTAACTACGCTCAGTGGAAGATCAATATTAAAAACATCTACAAAGCATGGGATTTGAAATATGGACTGCTATTGAAAGTAAATATGCAATTCCTGACATTTCTAGAAACACTTGGGATGAACCTACCAAGAATTCCTATAATAATAATTGTAAAGTAATGAATGATTTATACTGTACACTAGGAGATGAAGAGTTCAACCATACATCTTCTTGTAAAAATCAACATGATATTTGGGACACTCTGTTTGTTTCTCATGAGGGAACATCTAATGTTAAAGAAATGATATTAAATGCTTATACTATTAAATATGACAATTTAAAAATTAATCTTGATGAGTCTATTTATGATATGTATCTCAGGTTCAATGAAATTTAGAATACTATGATTTATTTAGGAGGAGAAGTAACAGCCAAAGAGTAGATTAGGAGGATTCTACGATGCTTACCAAAATGATGGAATGGGACATCTGTGTCTATTAGGGAATCATTCGACATTGATAAGATTCCAGTGAAAGATTTTATTGGAAAATTAATGATGTATGAAGAGTAATTGTAGGTAAATCCAGAAGAGTATAAACCAAAACTAATGTCTTTAGCCTTCAAGACCACTGCTTCTAAAAGTTAATACAATGAGAAAGTTCAAACTTCTATTGAAAACTCTAGTAGTAAAGCATCAGATTTAGATAGTGATAAAGAAATGGCCCAACTAGCTACAAGATTCAAGAAATTTTATAGGAAAATATGTTTTTCAAAAATCCCAATTACAACGAAAAGTATGATAACAAGGGAAATTGGAAAAATGATTGGAAGAGAAATGATAAATCAAAAGATATAATTTTCTACAAATGTAAATGGAAAGGACATGTCAAGGCTGACTATCCAAAGATGAAATACAAGAAAAGTATTAAAAAAAGGATATAAATTATAAGAAAGAAATTATGGCCCCCTGGAGTGCCTTGGATGATAGATCTAGTGAATATTCTTCTTCTCAAAATGAGAAAGATTATATGACTAATATGTGTTTTATGACAAACACAACTAAGGTATCCTTAGACTCTACTATACTTAATTCTTATTATTCTTAATGTGAGTCTGATAATATGATAAATGATGAATTATTCAAATATTGTTACATTCTAGAAGAAAAATGTAATGTGTTGAAGGATAAATATAAATATTTGAAGAAGAACATGCTCTTAATGTGACTATTAAATCTGAACTTATAACTGAAAAAAAGAAAAAAATTCAACTACTCAAGGAGAATAATGAGTTGAAAACGTCTAATGAGAAATTAAAGAAATACTTAGAAAAGTTTACCAATTGTAAAATAATCTTACTCTAAAGCTTGGTAAATAAATAGATCCTAAGTATACTTATGGGATATTATATTAACCACTTCAAAGGAATTTATCCAAATCACATTTTGTAACAAAATCTGTAAAATCTAATATTTTTTAAAAAAACCAGAATTTTGTTGCAAGTTCGAGTTCCAAGAATTCCTTTACTACATCCAATTATTTAGGACTAAACAATGTTTATTTTTTAAGCACTCTATACTATGCATACAAGAGTCCCATAAGAAAATTGTGGGTGTCTAAATCTTATATCACTAATGTATGTAGACCCAGACAAATATGGGTACCAAAGTCATTTCTTGGATGAACTGTTTTGTTAGTAAACTGCCAAATGAGCTCCTGTAAAAAGTTTTGGTACTTGGATAGTGGTTGTTCAATACCTATGACAGGGTATTATTTAATCTTTAAAAGTATTATTAGGATTTATGGAGTACATGTCACATTTAGTGATAATGGTAAAGGAAAAATCATCAGCCTAGGCCAGATTGGTAACCCTAATTCTAGTTCAATTTCTAAAGTACTATATGTTGATAGATTAAAGTATACCTACTCAAAATATCTCAATTGTGTGATGGTGTATTTAATCATAAATTCAAAAATTATTCATGCCATGTTTTTTATGCCAAGAATAAATTAGTATTTACTTATTTTAGAAATGATAATGTATATGCTATAAATCTTGACACACTAGCCTCACAGAATGTCTCCTATCTAAATGAATTTCACAATAAGTCTTGGATATGACATTGAATACAAGGAAAATTCAACATAAACTCTCTTAATACGTTAATTAGAAAAGGTTTAGTTGAAGACTTACCCAAATTAGATTTTCCAGACAATAAGGTGTGCAATCCCTGTCAAAAAGGAAATCAACATAAAATCTCTTTCAAACGAAAGAAAGAAGTAACTACTTCTCAACCTCTTGAGTTGGTTCACATGGATTTTTTTGGACCATCTAGAGTTTCGAGTCTCAATGGGAAAAACTATGTTTATGTTCTTGTAGATGATTTTTCTAGGTAGACCTGGATATTTTTCTTATCTCACTAGAGTGAAGCTTGTTCTCACTTTACCAAGTATGCTAGGACGGTAGAAAATCATAGTGGACTTAACATAAAATCCTTAAGAAATGATCATGGCCATGAGTTTGAGAATCAATATATTGAAGCTTTTTGTTCAAAAAATGGCTATAATCATAACTTCTCTGCTCCTAGGACACTTTAATAGAATGTTCCGGTAGAAAGAAGAAATAAATCCCTAGAAGAAATTGCCCGAACTATGCTTAATGAATATGACCTACCGATTTATTTCTGGGCTGAAGCTATTAACACGACTTGTTACATAATAAGCGTAGTCTTAATCAGAACCATCCTTAAGAAAACTCTTTATGAGTTGTGGAATAATATGAAACCCAAAGTAAGTTATTTTAAAGTGTTTGGATGTAAAGTTTATATTATGAACACTAAAGATAATTTAGATAAATTTGCCTCAAAAAGCGATGAAGGAATATTTCTTGGATATTCTACATCAAGAAAATCCTATAGAGTCTTTAATAAGAAACAAAATATGTGAAAAAATATGTACATATCAAGATTGATGAAACTGATACACATGAGCCTAAGACTTCACAAGAAAATATTGAAGAGGATATGGCCAATCTAGACAATGATGATAAAACCTCTAATCATCATGTGAGGGAATCTGTGAAAATTTCTAGTTCTAGAAATTCTCTAGATTCTAACTGTAATGAACCAGAACAACTTGACCAACCTAAAATAACAAGTCCTACATTTTCTAGACTAACTAAGACCCTTAAAAATCATCCCCTAGATGTTGTTGTTGGATATTTGGATAGAGGGGCACAGACTAGAGCATCCTTGAGAAACGAGGTTGAACATCAAGCCTTTTTCTCACAAATTAAACCTAAAAATATCAATGATGTGATTAATGATGAATTTTGGGTAATGGACATTTTAGAAGAACTTAATCAGTTGGAAATAAATAAAGTTTGGAAACTTGTAGATATACCAATGGATACTTTGACCATAGGAACCAAATGGGTGTTTATAAATAAAGTAGGTGAAGTTGGAAATATAGATAGAAACAAAGCATGATTGGTTTCATAAGTATATATTCAAGAAGAGGGAATTGATTACGAAGAGACCTTTGAACCAGTAGCGAGAAGTGAAGCAATTAGGATCTTACTTTCCTATGCATCACACATGGATTTTAAACTTTATCAAATGGATGTCAAAAGTCAATTCTTAAATGTTTATATAATTTATGATTTTTTTTTAACAACCCCCTGGTTTTAGAAATCCATATTTTACAAATCAAGTGTTCAAATTATCTAAAGCTTTATACAGTTTGAAACAAACTCCAAGAGCTTAGTTTGAAAGGTTGAGTAATTTTCTTATTTCAAAAGGCTTTACAAAAAAAATTATAAATCCTACTTTATTTATAAAAATAATTTCAAAATATGTTTTAATATCTCAAATATATTTAGATGTTATTATCTTTTGATCTTCTAAAAATTCTTTATGTAATGATTTTTCAAAAATAATTCAAAGTGAGTTTGAAATGAGTTTGATGGGTGAACATAAATATTTTATTGGATTTCAAATATTTCAAAATATAGAAGGTATTATTTTAAATAAAAGTAATTACACTAAAGATCTTTTGAAAAGTTATGGTTTTGATATCATTATGTGTAGTGAAACCGCTGTGAGTTCTACTTGTAAGTTAGATTTTGATGAAAATGGAAAATCAGTTGATCAAACTTCTTACAGAGGAATGATTGGGATTTTGTTGTACTTAACTTCTAGAAGGCTATATATTATGTTTAGTGTGTGTATGTGTGCAGGATTTCATGAAAACCCAAAATAGTCACATATAATGTTGTTAAAATAATGTTAAAATACCTCAAGTATACAACTAATTTAGGATTGTTTTATACTAAAAGGCATCCTCTTGATTTAGTTAGTTATTCAGATGCTGAATTTGGTGGATATAAGTTAGATAGAAATATTACCTCTGAAACACATCAATTTTTGGGAAAGTCTATAATATCATGGTGTAATAAAAAGAATAATTTCGTTTCATTATCAATTGTTAAAGAAGAATACACTGCTGCTGGTAGTTGTTGTGTAAGCATTTTGTGGATAAAACACACCTTATTAGACTATAGGTTTCAATCCAGACATATCCCCATAACCTATGAAAACAAAAGTTCTATTAACATTTCTAAAAATCCAATTTCTCATTCTAGAACAAATCATTTTGATGTAATACATCACTTTTTGGGAGATCATTTTCCAAAAGGTGATATAACTCTTGAGTTTATTGGGACTGAGCATCATCTTGCTGATATATTCACTAAACCCTTAAACTCTGAGAGAAATAACTAAATTAGACATGAAATGGGAATGATAAATCTCTAAATTCCTATCAATACAATTATTTAAACTGATCCATGAAACTGATCTGTTGAAACCAATCCATGAAACCAATCTCTCGAAACCAATCAATGAAACCGATCTCTTGAAATTGATCCATGAAACTGATCTCTTGAAACTGATCCATGAAACCGATCTCTTGAAACCATTCCATTAAACCAATATCTTGAAACCAATTTCTGTGAAACCGATCACTTGAAATCGATCGTGTAAAACCAATTCTATGACACCAATGTATTTATTGAATATTTTGTAATTTTGTCTGTTTTAAAAAATAAAATTTTGTTTTGTGTTCTTTTTTCAACATTTAAATTTTATGATTTATGTTTTTACAATCCCTAAATGATAAATATAATTCATCCCACTTCGACCTTTCACATTACCACTACTGTAAAACCTTCAAACCTTCGTCACTCTATCTCTCTACCCTCATCCTCTAAACTCCTTTGGAATCCAAAACCTTGAAATGGAAAGGACCAAGCGTGCGATGGAAGAGCCGAAAAAATCTCCATCTACTAAGTGTCAGAAGGGTGAGTCCTGTAGGACTGCAAAACCATGTTTGGAAAGTCGAGTGGTTAGATTTGAGAAGGAAGTATCTGTAGAGTGGCTTCTGTCAAGAAAGTTGTTTTTGTTGAGAGTTCTGGAACCTCAAGGGTGGCTGAGTTGGTTCTCAAACAATGAAGGGCCTTATTATCCAAATATAGTACATGAGTTTTATATACATTTTAAGATATCCTTGTATCGAGCAAAGGAAGCAAAGATGAAGTCAGTTGTGAAGGGAAAAGAGATAGCTTTTTCTTCTAATGAATGGGCTGAGTGCCCGCAGATGCCTCATAAAGGTGTCTATAATGATTATTAGGGAAATATTCCACCTTCCTTTGATTTTTTATCTTATGAAGATGCTTTGAAGGAGTTGACTGAAAGTGGATATTCTAGGAGGACAACTGCAAGTGAATTTGATGTAGAGGAAAGTTACTTTTTAAATTTATAAAACATCAAATCTGCCCAAGGAAGGGAGATTTCTCTACTATGAAGTATCAGGATGTATTCCTGGTCAATCTGTTGAAAAATGGGATAAATGTGAACCTGTGTAGGTATCTAATGGTGCATGTTTCTGATATGATAAAGTCATCCAAGAAGGAAAAATGTTTATACTATCCCAGGATTATCTCTGTCATGTTAAAAATATGGGATGTTTGGAAGATGGAGATGAAGTGATAAGTGCATGCAATGGTTTTTTCCTTCAAAAAGATTTTTCCAAAAGGATGAAAATATTCTATAACCCATGAAATAACTGCTGGGTAGGAGATAAGAAAAGTTAGTATGAGGAATTCAATCCGATTGACCATCCTACCTGACCAAAGGATCAAGTTGATACAACCCTCAAACTAGGAAAGAAATCTGTTTATTCTGATGAGGAAGCAGAGATTGAGTTTCCAAGAGAATAAGGATCTCCTTTTGATGATAGGAGTGATCCTGATATTGCTAAAAGCCCGAAAAACATGTCTTGTGGAATTGCTAGTCCACATTTGGATTTAACCCCAAGGGAACCTTTGTTAGGTGATAAGGATGATTAAGAGACATAGGTTACTGGTGTGGAAGGCTATGTGAGTAAATCAGATTAGGAGTCTGATGATGATGATGATGGATTAGGAAATGATGAGCATGTAAGTGATTCGTTAAAAGCGGGACAATAAGTAGGTGAAAAATCTAGTGAGGAATCTATTCATGGAGATACTGATGGTGATGATCTTGTTGAACATGAGGTTGTTGATCATGGAGATTCTAGTCACGAGGATAGATCTCCCCATACTAATACTAAAAATTAGGAAATCATTCAGGATTTTAATGAAATGATGGCTGGTGCCCATGAAGAAGAGGATGAGGATCAGGTGGCTCGGATTGAGGATGTTCTTGGAGAAGTTGAAGTGGCTGGAGCACTTGCAGAACCTCAAGTTTAGTTGGTACCTGTGCCCAGAAATGTTATTATGGCTAGAGGAAAAGATAAAGAAGGATATGATGATGATGTTGTACCTGAGCCTCAGGCCAGAAGAGTCCGAATTGACATTGTTGATCTATGAGACTAGACCTGTACTTGAGAGTGGAATAATGATCCATGATATGTTCTTTTTTGGGTTGGAATATGACTCTGATGAGGAGAGAGTGCCTGCTTCTCCCTCTCCACAGGCCCGAGATGAAGCAGAACCTCTTGCACATGCTCCACCGGTTGAACCTCTAGTAGATGAGCTAGTAGCACAGACAATACCTAGTGACTATGTCAGAAAGGCTAATTTCGAGATTTTCAAAAATGATCTTTGTTAGTTAGTGAGAGACTCAGTTGGATCTTGAAGTGAAGCCTCCAGTTCAATTGGTATTTCATATGAAGATGCTGCAGTGATTACAGGGATTGTGATCTAAGAGATTCAACCAAATCTCATTACCACAGCCGAGACCATCACTAGACATAATACCTTGCTGAGAGAAGAAGAAAGGAAGATGATCAATGAGTTAAATTCTCTAACCTCTGATTTCAAGACCTCCCTTAGTGGTGTACTGGATTTTCTTAGGAACATGGTAATTCATATTCTAAGATTAGATTTGAAAAAGTTAAAAGAAGATCTTGGAAAAATGATTACTGGCCTATCCAGTTCTAGAAGTGTGAAAGGTGTTGTTGCTAATATGGAATCTCTCAAGGCTATGATGAGAGAGGAACTTAAAAATCTTCAGAGTGTTTTAGACAAAGAAACTCTAGAGAAGGTTCATATAAATATAGACCTTGTTTACAATATGGTATGGTAGTGCACAAACGAAGCCTTTTCTGGTTAGAAAGAGATTAGAGAGAAAGTGGATAAGTACTTTACTAAGATCTATACCAAGAATGATCTCATCAATAGCTTCGAGTTTTTAGAAAAAAATCCTAGAATTCCTCCAGTAACAGAAGCCTTTAAGAAGCAAGTCACTCAATTGAGGGAGTTTACCCCTCTTCTAAATAAATTCCTGGATAAAAAAGGATGACTTAGAGAAGGCCATGCAATATGGTGGTGAAATCATCAATGATTTCAACAAGCTCCTCGGGACATATATACATGTTCAAGATGAGGAAATTATGGTTCCTTCTACTACTTCTATTGGCACTACCTCTCAGCCTCCTACTCCAATGATTGTCTCTTAGGCTCTTTCCTAGATTCGACTAGTCATTATTGAGCAATCTCTCAGTCTTGTGTTGTCCGAAAGATGGTCTATCCTTGCAGAAAATGTTCCTACAGGTGTTGCCTTACTAGGTGTTATCTTCATACCACATCTTACCTCTCCCACTCCCAAATCCATCTCATCCTACTTCTGATCCTTCATATAAAGGAAAATCCCCTCAAAATTCAAACCCTTAATGGTGGATTGTTTATTTGATAGGGATTTGTATCCTTCTTTTTTTAACATTACTCTATTGCCTCTTAATGGAAATATCTTTTGTATTCTCTATGTTTCTCATTTTCTTTATGCTATTTCTCTTATTTATTTATCCTTTTATTTTTTTGCTAATCCCAAAAGGGGGAGAAAATTCATACATTCATAATTTTAGTGGGAGAAACTTTGGCATAGGACACATGGAATGTACTCAACATAATCTATATACATATATTTTCTATGATCCAATAATTGAGGGGAGATTTGTTTTAAAAACACAAACTGGGAAAGATTTATATATATTGAACAATCACATTCAGTGATGTATTCTAAGTCAAGTTATTATTTTTTCCTTAACTTTACATTTGTGCCATAATTTGTGATTATCAAAATGGGGGAGATTGTTGGACCCTCTATGATATAGTGGTTTTCATAATCACAAATAATGTCATTCTACATATTCTATTATTTCATGCCATCTAATATCTATAAGTAAATCAATTATGTTATATAGTGTAATACATTTCAATAAGTCAATAAACTATTTTTTCTTATGCTTCAATATGTTTACAAGTGTATATTTACATGTATTTTTTGATATCACTTAATCTAGAAATGTTCTGTGTAAGACAAACACTTCATAAGTTTCTCAGAGTCCCTAGAACCGATAGTTCAATCGACACACCGATGTTTGACACACCAATGTTCGACACACCTATGTTCCACACAATTATGTTCCATAAACTGATGTTCAACACCCCGATGTTTGACACACCAATGTTTGACACACCGATGTTCGACACACCGATGTTAGACACACCGATGTTCGAAACATTGATGTTCGACACACCGATGTTCAAAAAACTGATGTTGAACACAATCATGTTCGAAACACCGATGTTCGACACACTGATGTTCAACACACCGATGTTCCGCACACCAGTGTTCCACACACTGATGTTCGACACACCAATGCTAAAAGACCGATGCTGACAGACCGATGCTGACAGACCAATACTGGAAGACTGATGCTGACATCACGAGGTACATGCATGTGGGGATATCATTATTCCTACTAGGCCTTGAAGTATAAAATGATTACAAGATCATCTTTAAAATGATGGAACTCGAAAAAAATAAAGACTGTACGGATGTGCGAAACATTGAAAATAGAATAACTCAAATCTTGACTACACAAGAAGTTTATTATTACAAGAAACAAATTTATGAAGCTCTCTGAACGTCATAACATCAAAGAGTTGAATCATTTCACTCTTGGAAGCTGAATTACAGAGGCTACGATACTTTATTATGAATCCAACTTCTAGAAGAGGACTTGAATATCATTTTTACTACATCCATTGAGTCCATAGCTTTACTGCACAACACATAGAGATTTCTAAACACTATTCTTCTTTTATAACTATATTGTGATCTTATGTTTACTTTTTGAGTAGTGTGTGAATATTTTTTTTTCACACACACTATCTCCTAATAATAACTGAATGATTCTAAAATATCCTCACACTCAATCTCATTTTATTCTTGTATCCCTCATAGAAAAGTAGAAGAGATCATGTATGATCTATTTATTAGTTTTCCCACGCATAACTATGGTAGAGGTCAAGTGTGACTTAGAAAGCCATGTTTACTGTTGTGTTCCCAGATCTAGGGTGTGGATCAAAAGTTTATTAATATAAACTGCTTAGGGGCAGGTGATCACCAAGTAGAGAGGACTAAGTCTCAGCTTGAGGCTGAGCCTATTGTTTTTATCCGCTGTGTAGTTACTCCTTTGTTTTAATCCGATCTGTGTTTAATTCATTTCAAATTAAAATTAATTTAACTTTGATAGTTAGTTTAGCAAGTTTTTATATTTTTTTTGATTCAATAGATTAGTTTCAAAAGTTTTACTAATAATTAGATTGGTAAATCTGAGAACTAATCAATCTTCTGAGAAATTAATTGAACATTCATGACTTTTTATAAATTCACTACAAACTAACTTTGATTATATTTTAATAGGTGTATATTATTTTAAAGAACCAATTTTAATTGAAATTTTTATAGATACTCAATTCACCCCCTCTTGAGTGATCTACTCTGACCAACAATCTCACATGGGCACATATCATATAACAAGCCTATCATGTAAATTAACTATTACATGGATTTATCCTTAAATAACTCACATATCCATATATCATATAAGTAGAAACACATGTAAATTAAACTTCTACATGGATTTAACATTAATAATCTCACATGGGTAGGCCATTTTAAAAGTAAATTCAACCAATATTCTTAAAAAGGCATAAAAAACTAAGGTTAAGGGGAAAACCAAACAATCCAATACCCACAACTAATTGAATTACAATTTCACAACTTTTTAATTCATTACTATTAATAGTTCATTTTAACAACCCAATAATGGGAAAAAGGCATGTCTCATAGGCATCCTAATCCAAATATCCATAAATGGCCATCCAAGGGAAACTCACCGATGGGGTGGCCTTTAATCCAGGTAAAAAAACCCTATATATGAATAATACCACATATTAAATTACCTAAAAATCAATAGGAAATGACAAGTTTCAACTCTAAATCGAGGCAATACCTAAAAATTGGTGTGGGGAACTCTGAAATATATAAAAATCTTGACAATTATAGAAAGTCATGAGAACACCTACCTCATGCTAGTATGACTCTCCTCATTTAGCATTGGCCTCTAATTTTATCTAGAATGGAGTAGATCTATCAAAAAAGCATAAAATCTCAAGGTTAAATAACTAGGTTGAGAGAATAAATCATTAAGAACAACTCAAAAGAAATCAAGAGCTAACTGAGGGGATTCAAATACATCTGACGGTGTTTGAATCAGGGATCAAATGAAAAAACTGGATCAAAAATGTCCTCTGGCAATGGTTTTTGCGATACCTAGGAGAGGGGTTCAATCTGTTTGATAAAAATGAGGTTACTGACCATTTTAGCCAAAATATAATAAAATTACATGTCGTGTACTTAAAAATACATTGAGTGTATTTTCCAAATCTTATTTTCTGTCGACTTCCTCTTCCATTTCATAAATAAGTCTTACTGACATCCTTACATGGCATGTACTAGGATTACATGGTGAGTAACCCCTATTCACATTATGTAACAGTCTTGAAGCTAGTACTCAACCTTTGTTTCTCCTTCTTCTCAAGTTCAACCCAGAAAGACAAGATTCAGACTTTAATAGTAGAATCAGTTTCTTACACATTAGGATTCACTAATATATTTAAAATGAAAATTGATGGATATTAAAGGATCCATACCACAAAAAAGAACCATGTTTTTTTTCAAACTTCCACACTTAAAATCGTCCCTAAATTTCCCTCTCTAGTGTGGTTAAATTTTTTTGAGAATAAATCTATCCTCTATGCTTGTAAATCATCCTCATGCTCCTAGGACTTATCATGTACTTGATCGTGCTCCCATAACACTCATACTAGTAGAATTAACTGGCCTCAGAGAACCATCCGGCTACGATCCACAATATGAATTGGATGATCCTCAAAGGACACATATACCTGTAACTCAACCTCCTTGGACCTAAAATCATGGGATAAGTCTGTATGATAATGGTGCTACGGATATCCATGGAAGACATCATTCTTGGCTTGGTACCTTTGAGGTAACTGCAACCGATAGGCTATCGTCCTATCTCTATCTAGAATCTTGAATGTCCCAACATATCACGGTGAAATTTTACACTATCTCTTGATCCTCCTATGTACTAGCCTCGGTGAGACACGTAAAAAGACTCAATCCCCAACCTTGAACTCTATAGGTCGTCTACAGTTATTGGTGTAAGATATCAAATGAGATTGGGCATTATCCATATTCTTTCTAATCAACTTCACATGCTTTGTGGTCTCCTAAACAAGATGAGGTCCAAGCATATTTCCTCTTCTTCCTCTAACCAATACATGGATTATTAGAATTGACTAATGTACAAATCCTAATAAGGCTCCATCTGAATAGTATATTGAAACCTATTTTTGTAGTAAAATTCCATCAAGGATATGTGCCTCTCCCAAGAGTCCCCAAGTATGGGATGAATACTTGCAGCATATCCTCAAGCACCTGAATCATCTGTTCTGGATGGCCATCAATATGCGGGTAGAATATTGTGATCAGAAGGACCTATTTACCTAACACCCCTTCCAACCCTTTCCAAAACCATGAAGTAAAACATGAATCCCTATTTGAAATGACAGTATGTGGGACCTCGTGGAGTTGTATTATGTCATGGATATAGAACCACCTAATCTCATCAATACTAAATATTTCTTTAATCAGTATAAAATTTAAATCCTTTGTGATCATGTCAAAAACAACCCATACGACATTATTACCTCAAGGTGACCTCAGTAAACCTATAACAAAATCCATTATGAGATCATTCCTTTTCCACTTAGAAATGGGTAGCTGATGTAAAAGTATGGCTACTGGATGGTGTTCTTCCTTCACCTAATTCAAGGTGGGACATATCATGAAAAAACTACCTACATCTCTTCTTATATCTAGCCACCAGTATTGGAAATGTAAATCCCAATACATCTTGGTAATGCAAGGATGCACTTCTTAATTAAAATCATGAAATTATCACATCATCACCTCATCCATGACTTCTGAAACCCATACACAACCATGTACTCGCAAAACTTCTTCTTCACCTAAGGTCCAACCAAGATGTGGGTCCTCACATTCCACACTCTACCATAGGGATATGCCCTCATAATCTGATAGTTTCCTCATACTCACTCTATGAAGAAGGGTTTAGTACATAGTTAAGGATGATAGAAAAGTATTCCCCTGGCTATCCTATAACTCCAAGTGCATCTCAGAGAAAAAAATCCATAAACTACCACTCACTACTATCCAGCTGAATTGCGTATATCTGAGTCCTCATTCCTAGTTTAATGGACACTACATTCACCTTTCCAGGCGTGTAGGAAAGCTTGAAGTCGAAAGGCTATAATTATTTTACCCACCATCAGTGCCTCAGATTCAAATCATATTGTGTAAATATGTACTTGGTGCTTTTATTGTCTATGTACGCCATAAAACACTATCCAAGTAATTTATCCAACAACATAATCTGCAAAAAACTATAGATAACTCAAGATTTTGTGTTGTGTAATTCATCTCATGTGCCCTCAACTGTCGAGACCCATATGCCATGACTCTATCCACCAATATAAGGACTTCTCCTTAACCAATACTGGATACATCAAAGTAAATAGTGTAATTCCTTCCTGGATCTAGAAAAATAAATATCAGCACTAAATTAAATCTCCCTTTCATCTCTTGAAACGTTGTCTTATAGGAATCTGACCATATAAACTTCACACACTTCTTAGTAAAGATCGCAAGTAGTGCTTCTAGGTATGATAAGTCTTGTATGAAATGCCTATAGTAACCAGCTATCCCCAAGAAACATTGTACATAAAATATGTTCTTGGGTTAATCCCAAGAAACTATATCTCTCACCTTCTCTAGGCCAATAGTTACTGGTTTCTCTGAGATAATGTGACCTAAGAAATGAATCTGACCCATCAAGAAGCTTTACTTTGAAAACTTATCATATAGATGTTGCTCTCTTAATGTATTAAATATGATCTCAAGAAGTTTTTCAACATAGTGTTGAGTGTTAGAATACACCAAGATATAATCTATGAATACCATGATAAAAGAGTCAGATAAGGATGGAAAACTTGGTTCATCAGTTCCATGAAGATTGTTGGAACATTCGTAAGACCGAACAACATAACCAAATACTCATTTAGATCATACCTATTATGAAAGGTTCTGTGAGGTATGTATGATAGTCTAAAATTAACCTAATTATTACCAGATATCAAATCAATCTTTAATAATAATCGAGCTCCTTAGAGTTCATTGAAGATATCATCTATCTGCAGCGGAGGATGCTAGTTTTTTACCATCACCTGGTTCAATTTTTGATAATCTATAAATAGTTTGAGGTTATCGTCTACCTTTTTCAAAAAAAGTACCATCAAAACCCACATTGAAGTACTAGGTCAGATACATCCCTTTACCTCTAAATCTTCTAGCCACCTTGTGATCTCCTATATCTTAGTAGTAGACATCATGTACGGAAAAATGGATACCAGTACAGCTTCTAAAACAAGATCGATAGAGAATTCTACAAATCTCATAAGAGGTAATATTGAAAATTTGTCTGAGAAAACATCCCTAAAATAATAAACCACTGGAGGGAAATATGCATAGTGTTTCCATAAAAATCTAGATATAAACAGGAAATTTGGTTTACCATCCCACTCAACCCATAATTCTCGGGTCCATCTCGGATCTCTTGGACATCCCATTCACCCTTGTGATTAAATTCTCTACATTCTGGTGATGTGAAAGTCCCACATAGACAATAGAACTCAATGAAAGTGTGAATGGGAACCAATGAGTCCATCCTGATAATGATGTAAAAACCAATCATCTTGAGGAAAAGGAGGTCCCATATGATGTGGCAC
This sequence comes from Viscum album, assembly GCA_963277665.1. NCBI lineage: Eukaryota > Viridiplantae > Streptophyta > Magnoliopsida > Santalales > Viscaceae > Viscum > Viscum album. The sequence continues at coordinate 2,132,807,331 of OY728119.1, forward strand.
CCACCAATCTCAAGGGGAACTCCTTGAATAGATTTACATTGTTCATTATAACCCCTATCATATTTTCAAACATCATAAAACCATAAAAAACTGAAAACTGAGGTTAAGAATATCCAAAATAGTCATATATATAAATCTATGAGAAGACCCTATATCAAAAAGGATATATACTAAAGTATAGACTACTAGAATAATACATCTCACTATAAAAGGTTTGTGATACCTTTCCTCAGGTGTCGGTTGCATTGAATATATCTTCCCTAATATTCATCCCTATGATGCTTCCTTTCTACCTTGAGAACATCCAAAACTGTTGTCGTTGTATGTGTCGGTACTGACTACCAGGGCCATGAACAATACCTTGGCATAATCATCGAGTTGTACTACAACTCTCTGTCTAACAAGAAGTTGCAAATCCTACTCCTGAATGTGGAGTTATTGCAGACTCTCTCTCACTAGATGCTAGATGAGAATTTATGTAGAAGCACTATAGATGACCCATATTTCCATAGGATCATCACTCGACTTGGCCCCTCATACACTGAGGCCTTGTATGACCTGGTCTACCACAATAGTGGATCCTCACTTAGATACCTGAGTATATTCTATGGCTACTAATATCACTCTATGGAAGCTCCAAATAATGATTCCCACTACTAGTTTATGTAGTTCTAAATATAGATTCCAAAACACCGTAGCTTACACCCTCAACCTCTATTGGGTTACGTTATATGATAAGAACATGATTCACTATTCCAAAAACGCTAATCTTCAAGAATACATTCACTTAAAATCTAATATCAGACCTAAGACCATCCTTGAATCCCCTGTCTTTAGATAACTAATCAATCATCAGAATAGGTGTGAATCCATAGAGCTCTATAAAATGATATAAGTAATCCATTACTAATAACATGCCCCGCTCCAAGTGTATGAACTCCCAACCTTTATTAGCCCTTAATTTCTTGGGATATAAATAATCATTGAAGGCCATATTAAAATCCCTACAATCCATCACCAGATTATGATCCGTCTAAGTGATAAAATACCACAATATATTAGAGGAATCACACAAAATATATGTAGTGAGATTTACCCCCATATCAAGAGCCATATCTAGATGCTCAAAGACAAATAAAATAGACTCTAACCATGAATCTTCAACATGTGGTCCACCATCCCTAAAATACGTGGATGGATGATGTTGCTGAAACTCATGCGCCATCTCTTCTATATTCTGGGAAGGTCATGGTACTCCATCAAAATTCCTCATAAAGAACATAAATCCTTCATGGAACTGTTCTTAATCACATATGTCTAGTGAAACTACTAATTCCATAACTAGGAATACTGGAGGATCCACCAGTAGCGTATGGACCATCGCCTTCAGAGTGTGGTTGTCAACACCCTCCTAGAGTATGAGTGGAGGTCCTTGTGGTGGCATACCTATATAATTCTAAACACACCCCTTAGATAAGAACATTATCAAAGTTCATAGCTAAATGTTAAGATACTAAAATTTGATTGATACAAGGATTCCTATACAAGAAACACACCACTCTTCCTGCTCTATGATTTAGGTCTGGGAATCATAAAGATCATATATAATCATGTTATACTACTGAATACCCCTTATTAAGGTTTTTCCAGGGTTATGTTCACTGTTATAAGAAATTTTTGTTTCCATTTTCATTCTTATTTCATTTCAATTATATCAAAATTAATTTAAAAAGGTTTAACCAAATGGTTAACTAAATTAAGATCCACAAGGTCCCATATTCCTCATGAAACAAAATATTATTCCAACTAATTCACACCATAACACATTCTAGAATACCAATCACAATAGCCGGTATAACTATCATTGAACATATCATAACAACATGCTATAAAGAAATCCTTCCTATATGCCATGGCATAATGCATGTCATATGAAATCTTACAGGTTCCTAAAATAATGAATGTGATGGAATACTTTAATCTCATCAGGTTACAGAACAATAGAACCCAATATCATATCAATAATAATATCAAAATTTATGTGTATCACCCAATGGTAGAATGAAATCTACTATAATAGTCAAAATCTAAAAGAAATAATTTTATTTGAAAAAAATTGGATTTTTCCTGAACATGGGTTAGCTCTACCCAGCCACAGCTCATTAACAAATAACATTCCCTTTATATCCAGGTATATTGTCTAAAAATAATAAAGTAAACTAGAAAATAAACCCTTTGATTCCACTTTGTAACATCCTATACCTGGATGCCACTGAAGCTTCTTTGAGCATAGTTATCCACATGTCCTGAAGCACATCTCCCCAAATGCTAGAGGCTATCGACTAGCAATGATATCCTATGTGTCTTAGTGGGGAGACTATTCCCTTATCACCATAGCATAACATAGTATAAATAAAAAATCAAATAGGTAGTAGAAACTCTAAAACAAGAAGACGATATACAACATCCAAGAAAAATATAAATAATTGATTCCAGATGGGATCACATACACCAATGAAAATGATACTTGTCATGTGCCCAATAAATCATCCAAAACAAGTCCCCATGGTATCCGTACAATACATGTAACAAAATTAGAAGAAGAACAAAATCTATCTAGCCAGCATCAAGAGCCTCAACTTTTCCACATTCTCCCTTACTCTTAAGAAGCAATAATGAACCTATAGTAGGGTAATTTCCATTATCCATACCTACAATAATATAGTCTATTAGTGTAACATTAGTGTCCTAAACAGGGTGTGAGATATAATCCCAGCAGGAAACTACAAAATGATCTAATTCCATCTAAATAGTTAATATATAACGACAACAGTGTGCAGGCTGTAATATAATATGTAAGGAAGTACTAAAAGTAAGCATCCTATAAAGTTTATGTTCTAATTTTACAACAAAGTTCATTTAATGATTCGATTTCATTTAATAAATAAATCTCAATACCTAAAACATAGACCAGTTTCCCCCATAAGATAAGTGATCAGAATATGCCTAACTAGACAACTAGAAGCTACAAGTCATTGACTGAATCCAAGATTGTGCTTTGGATTGGAAGACACACCATATAAATCGTTTCATTCATTAAACATTTAAAAAAATCCCATTTTTTGTATTCTGAAATTAGAATCTAGGTATCCCTCTAAAAATAGTAGGAACCAATAACCTTACAATACCATCCTAGGAATTCCTTATTAGAATCTTGGTATCACTCAAGGTGTGTTATAACTTCATTGCCATTTGATTCCATCCTTGGAAGTCCACTATGGGATCCCATGTGTCTCCCATTGAGTATATGATCAACTACCCCTCGAGTCCATCCTTGGAAATCCATGAAGATTCTATGTATCCCTTGAAATATAATATTCATCCCCCTGAGTCCTTCCTTGGAAATCTGTTTAAGGAGTCCAAGTGTCAGTCAGGCATAAGCAAGGTAGAAGACAAATGAGTCCATCCATGACATTCATATATGAACCCATGTGTCACTCGAGTCATATTGACATATAATCAATATAATTAAATCAATATTATTTAATCATTTTAATTTCATCACCAAGAACTATTCATTTAAAACTCACCTCAGAAGGTGACAAAAGTCACGCCTAAGCATATAAGGATTAGTCTTCAATTTAACCAACATGGGCATTTCATTATAACTAGAATCTCATGCTTAAAAAATAAATACATGGAATGTTTTTGGGGACATGGCTTCCATTTACTTCTATCTTTCAATTCAATTTATGATTTTTATTAAAATTTAACTCACATAACAATTCATAGTTCATTTCAACAATCTAATTTATGATTCACATCCCATGGAAAAGGGTTAAATGGAACACACTAAGGTATCCAAATTTAATAGACACCCATGGTAGTCCAAGTAATTAACAACACACTAAAAGGGTTAGTTTTAATTAAAATCTTGTGGCCTTTAAACAATTATCATTAAGTCTTTTTTATTCAATAGGCCATACTTATTCATTTAATTAAAGGTTTAAAATCCATTCCAAGGGCGGCGCTCAAAATATTGGGCACACAGCACAATTACATATATATAAAGACTTTAAATTTAAATAAAAATCATAAGACCACCTACCATAGGTCTATAGTAGATATCTTGTTGAGTATCAGCTTCTGATTCAACCCAGATTGGAAGAAAATTAAAAAATGGATGAAGATCCTATAAATAGGGAATATTTTCTTTATCCTAAATAGCACTGCCGATACAAAACCAAATGAAAAAATGGAAATAAAATAATGGATATCTTACAAATTAAAATCCAATGAGATGAACATTTCTCGATTATGATCTCATATAGAGAATATCTCCAACTTCCTAAGATAGTATTTAAAGAAAGATCTCAAATATGGGGTTTGTAGTGTCAGAGAAGAATGAAATATAATTAGGTTTTAATAGATTAATTAGGGTAAATTTATAAAATTCACAAAAAACCCTAGGTTTCATTGTTTGGACACATGGTTGGCAAAACCATGCACCAACTATGTGCCCTTTACTATAGGAAAGGGGAACACTGCATGGTTTTCTCACATGGTTTTACAAACCATATGCAAACTACGTCTTAGTACACTGAAATTTTTGTAGACATTCCCATATGATCACATGCCTCAAATAACATGGTTTTTATAAATGTGTGGCTTGTATGAATCTATTATCCAACCTCTCATGGTTATAAGTAACAGTGTGGTATGCCCCGTATGGTAAGTAATAACTATGCGCCAAGCTTTTTTCACCCCAACAGAAATGGTTTTAGGCTCCGAACCAACCCCAAACACCCCCGGAAACATTCACAAACTAAAATGGAAATAAAATTTGGCCTTATTTAGAAATTTAAACTGAATATTGATGGAAATTAAAGTATAAATACCTAAATAAAGAACCTGGTTCTTACACTCTCGATGTGTTTGTTTTTTTTCTTCTACCATTTCAGGAACAGACACAACATGTATGGTAGGCGACAATATTGACCCTTATTGGTAGTAGGGTTCTATGACATAGAATTTCCTCCAATTTCATAGTCTCTTCCCTAGTTTTTTGGATATGTGGAATGGTTATTTTTGTGTTTCTTAGCCGTGGTTTTGACTAGCCACAATGCGGCATGGTTTCTTACTCTTTTCCTTGGTCGGGCCCTTTTTTAGTACTTCTAAACATTGGTGTTGTGGGTTGTACCATGCTATATTTTTTTTGAGAGTTTAAAATCCCAAAACCCTCATTATAACTTATAAACACCTCATATTTGACCTTAATTTGATCCTTTGATATTATAGGCTCACAAGTGGCTATTTGGATCCTCTAACCTATCATTTTCTTGAATCGATGTGATAATGGATGTGACAATCTCTCTTTAGTAAAGGAAATCTAACTATTCCAAAATTCCATTTTATTATCTTATATATTTATTTAAGAGTGATGAATCCTCATTTTTTTGATGGATCAGATCCTTATTTTAATGGATTGTGGTTCTAGGGATACTACTTTGATCTTCCTGGCCTTTGATTCTCCATTGGTGGTTTCTATTTTGGGTGATTTATCATTTGATCATGTGACCTAAATATAGGTGGTTCCATAAGTCTTTCCCCTATAATTGAAACCAAGATTATTTTCTTAATATGAAATGTATTTTTTATTATTTTTTAAACCATTAATTGTGATGATTGTGATGATTGATTTCAAAGGCATGAGATTTTTGAAATAGAAATAATTATTAAAATTCTTGAATATATTTTTTTCTTTTGAGAATTGATGGATTAAAATGTTTTGATTTTTATTCTTGATAAAATGAATTTAAATGAAATATGAATTTGAAATGCTTGAACATTATGAAAAAATTTGTTTTGGTTTTTAAATTGAAATCGTCTTTTGAACATTAAATTGGGAATTTGAACTATGAATGATTAATTTATTTGAAATAAATGAATGATTTTCCAAGGATTAATTGATTGATTAAAATCATATGTCATCCAGAGTAGTTGGTGAGTGATTAGAAAAAGTACACTAGGACTATGACTCCCTAACAATGGATCAACAATGAAAAATATAACTAAATTGAATTTTGAATGATTTCCCTGTATGGGGTGTTGATTGTTTTTATATCGATGTACTAATCCTTAGAGACATGTTCACACACTTGAGTGATGTTGATTGAAGGATTGGTACAAGGATCTTATAGCGGGGAACTAAATAATCTCAGGGAATATGAACTTGGTGATTTTTATTGGATTATTTCATGTTAGTGTTTGTTAAAATACTTTATTTATGTCATTTATATTTTATAAAAAATTCTCAATTAAGAATATTTTTTATATATCTTCTATCTACATTATTTGAAAGTATGTTTTTGATAGAAATGTGAAACTGATTTTCCATTTCCTTCTTTGTTTGAATTATATAATAAATGGTATAATTATTATGGAATTTATTACGGAATATTATGTAAAATCCTACTTGGCTATTTTTTCCCTCACACCCTACCTTTTCCTGTATGTTTCCATAGATTATATTATGTTGGGACTAGGAAAGGAAAATATCCACTTGGAGGTGGTGGTCATGCTTGATTCATGGGACCATTGGTGATGATGGTCATTAGTGGAGCTATGAACCACTTATTACAAAGGGATTTTGAGACATTTTATTTATGGATGTTGTGTCTTTTTATTTTGGATGATGCATTATTTGGGTTTTCTATCTATCTTCTTTTGGCTCTTTTCTATTTGTGGATTATTTAGAATACCAACTCTGTATTATTTTATCTTCCTCTACTCTATCGTTTTTTATTACTGTGGAAAAAATCATTCCCCTTTTCTTCTAATTGATTCTAGGTTCTAATCACAAAACCATGGGGATCAGGAACACCCTTTGGGCTATGTCAGATCGAGGTTGGGTACCAATGTTCAATGGAATCTCGGTTGGTTCATGATAGCTTATCATTACAAGGAACATTGATAATGAGAAATATCAAATGGATTTCAAAACGAATTTACATAATGAGAATTTAGTTGAGGGTGTATATATGTTATAGTATAAAGGTTTTGTAGCTCCAAATGTTGTTGTGTGGGTAGAAAATATGAAATGATCTATTTATAGATTTATGTTAGATTGTCTGAGTTAGAACACACATTTTTATATATAAAATTAAATAGTTTGGTTTCATTAAAAGTGTGAATTATTCTGGTATATAAAAGGTGTTTAGTAGGGGTGTTGTGGTATTTCTAGTTTTGTATATGGATGATTTACTACTCATGAGAAATGACTTTACATTCTATAAAGGCATGATTGGAAAAATATTACTCGATAAAAGACATGGATGAAATATTTTATATATTTAGTATGAAGATCAATATGAGATATATATATAAAAGGATAACTTAGGATGAATCAGAAGACTTATATTGGAGAAGTTATAGAGATTTTTAGTATGAATTAATTCAAGAAGGGGATCTTATCATTGTTTCATGGCATGAGTCGTAACAAGTCTCAATGTTTTTTAGAAGAGTTTTAAAAGATAAACATGTATATAATTCCTTATGTTTAATCCATAGGATCAATCATGTATTTTTTGTTATATTCTCAACCCAATGTCTATTATTATTTGATAATTACTAGTAGATATAATTCATATTATAATATTTGGAGGTGAGTAAGTGTTCATTATAAGAGGCCACAGTGATACTAGCTTCAAAACTGATAATGATAATATGAGATCTCAATCTAGTTTTTTTTCTCAATGGTGGATCCATTTGTTATAAGATTCATCAACAATCCACCTTAGTATACTTTAAAATAGATACAGAGTATATCACTGCATCAAAATTAGTGTGTAACATTCTAGACCGAATACCGAGCAATCATACTTGAACAGGTATATCTTGGACTAAAGGCACATTTTCAATTGACAATGGATAGAAAATGGGACAAATGGTATCACTCATATATAATGTAAATGATTTATCCTTTATAAATATAATAAATAGTAAAATAAAATAAATAATAAACATCAAAAAAACCAAAATTCAATTGTACATGATACGATATAAAAATGAATACAAAAAATTAAATTCTAGAGAGACAGAATACCCAACTAAATATAAATGAAATATATATTCCCAACAATATCCATGTGACTCATGATAAATGACACGACCTAACCCATTGGAATCCCACCCGGGCCTATGGTAAGCTGAGTATGACACCCAAATACCACTCCTACTATGATTGGGTATGTGACTAGAACCAAGATGCATATCATACATGGGAGGACTTATTCTATAAAAACTTTTAAAAAATATATATAAATATATAATATGAAAAATAACCCATGACACCAATAATATATAAAGAAACAAAAGAACTATATATAATGCATAAAAGAGATATCATCTAATAAGTTCCACACCACATGGGAAAATGCAAAGGAAAAAATAAATATGAATAAAAAAACATCACCAGGTATAATAGACTATAGCAAATGGAAGGAACCTACTCATTGGAAGTACTTCAAGATCAACTTTTGAAAATAACCATCACCACCTTGTGCCATCACGTAGAACCACACATCATCACTACCGGCCCTAACAGCTCCAATACAACTAAGGTTTACCTTCGAATTGTGAATTATGTACACAAACACAATAAGTGTGGGAACAAATCCCATGTATATTTGAGTATAAATATACTCAGTAGGGTACCTCAAAAATAAAAATAGGAAATGAACAACATGTTGGTTCAAACTCAGTACTAAGGTAAATATGAAGGAACTCAAAGTTTTCCCGATATTCTCTTAGGTTAAGAGAACCATAGATTCTAGAAGAATATCTGTCTCCTCTTGTCATCTATATAAAGAATCATATCTCTCAAAAAAAAGGATTTCTAAAATACTAAAATACTCATAAGACTTGAAGTTGACAACCCATCTATGCATCACATCTCGATGGTAATGAGGTTTTTTTGAGGTGTCATAAGGATCAAATCATATAAACTATGTAACCTTTCTATCTTCCATATTTCCACTATAAACCCAAGTGTGGGACCCATGCCATTGTGGGGTACTCATGTGTCAGTTGATGGAGTATTAAACCCTTATCTTTTGTAAAAACCAAACCATATGAATACCTATGTGACGTCACCAAATATGTAGTTGGGGGCCCACACCTTAGTGATGTAGATTTATTGGTTGAAGGAGTGCCAAACCTTAATAGCGGACCAAATCCACTCAAGATATACATGCTGAATTAGGTATTTATTAAGAATATAGATATATTACATGTACCCTAATAATCAAAGGGTTCCTAACTTTATAAGTAGTATAGGGGACTAATTCCTTTTTAGGCCTAATGAATAATTGAAACCATGCACAAATTTGGAGGACCTATGTTGTAGGAAAGTGGAGGAGTACCAAACATTATAATAAATTAGGGGAACCACTCTTTATATATATCACATATTAATGGGAGAACTAATATCTCATACAAGATTTGATCATCATGATAGAACCCTATCATCAGCCCTACAGAGATAAAAATAAATATTTCTAAACCACAAAAAAACTCAAATGGATATATGAATTGTAAAATCACATTATTTGTTAAAATAAAGAATAATATTATATTTATTTTCCCAAAAACCAACAGACAATCATAAATCCATGAAAAACACTATGCAGATGAAGACTATCCCAGGTACAAGCCTATAGGCATACCACATGGAATGTATCGGAAGCGGGACAATGATCTTGTAATGCATGTAGTGTGTAAATAAATACCCATTTATATTTTATAAATTACATAGGGAAATTTCATTTTTGAATTTTTGTGCTGGGTAAATTTTGAATCTTGGTATTCATATCTGAATTCTAGGAGTTAGAGTTCTTAAAGGGGCAATTTTTGGATATGGATTGAGGCCTGAGAGATACCTCAGGTGCTTAAATGGGTTATTTTTTGTTTTATCATGGATTTCAATAATTTTAAATGGATTTTTCCCAATTCATAGTTACCATATAGTTGGTTGAAATAATACAGGGTAACCATCTGGGTTTTTTAGGACTGGGGGTGAGGTTCATGGTCACTATACAATTACAAAAAACTGGTAATGATGTTTCATAATAGATTAAATGGTTGGTGTATTGTTTTCATAAATATACATCCCAACCATGAAAGGGTGGTTTTCCATGATATTTCCAACCACAAGGTTTACACATGGTTTGGAAGATCATGTTTCCAAATTGTGCAACTTATCTTTTTTTTATAAAAATTAGGAAATGGCCACTTACCCTTATGAATTTTAAAACACTATCCTCCATTTTATTCCACCCTAATGTGAATTCCCCAAAAATATATCCTTATTCTTCCACATTAAATTCTCCCTTAGTATTGGGTGATTCCAATCGCATTATTTAACAACATAAGGTGATATTCCTCCTCCTAATTTCATTAAAGATTCCTCCTTTATTTTGCATTAACATTAGTTATACAAGTAGGTAATTTGAGAGATGATTACACTATAGTATGGTGGGATCATTCCAATATGATGGTAAATTTTTATGGTGAAACTATAGGATATCCTAAGATGATTTCTTCATGTTGTCTCACATCATTTTAATTAAGGCATGCTATCATTCTATTTTTTATATTGTTTTGGGAGAAATTTGATAAAATTGGTCATTAAATCATGAGTGATAATTGGGGATTTTTTTTATTTCTTAGGTTTGGGTGCATGTTGGGAGTGTAATTCACCCCTTTGTTTGAGTTTTTGGTAAGAAAATTGTGCCTAGTGAATTTTTAGGAATTATGAAAAATTGATTTAATTTTTTCAATAAATTATAAATTATAAAAATTGAATTGAATAATTAATTATAAGTTATTATAATTATTTATTGGATATTTTCCCATGAGATAGGTTCTAATAATTTTGTTTCAAGATTCAGTAGGTTTCGACAAGGATGGTTGAGCATTCTTTAAAAAGGTAAAAACATAATAATTGTGGTAGGTGGACCTTATTCAATTTCCCTAGTATTATATATTGTATATTTGGAATAATATATAAGAAGTCTTTACACTGAGGGTGATCATAATTTCAAAATTATATAAATCATTTAATAAAAACTAAATTCCAATGAATTCATTTCATAAAGTGAAAAATTTTACAAAGTATCCTTTCATACTTTATTGATTCCTCATTCACTAATTATAATACCCTAATATTTTGAATTATACTTTCCTTTGAAATCGATTGTGTTTGATAGCTTGATTCACATGAAACACTGAACCACAATAAACTTTGGGACAATATATAACCATTAAAACATAAACATTGAATTGGTGGTTAATAATATTGGTAACTAAAATATAAAATATATATAGAAATTGAAAAAAGGGTTATTATTAATAAAAATTTATTGATAAAATTCAATTTTATTTTCAAATTATCAAATAAGTTAGATTCATGTTTTAAAATATATAACTGGTGAAATTAGATTTCATGAACATTATTTTAAGATACTAAAAATATTATTTATAAAATATAATGTTGATATGAATAATCTTTTAAATAAGATTATTATTAATTTATAGGAAATAAGAATAAGAATAGTTTATATTTAAGAAGTTATTTTCCTATGAAAAAGGATTTCATTATCAATTTATGTTTTATTTAAAAGTTAATATCTCAAATTTTTTATTTTTTATTTGACCAAAAAGAATTCATTTTTCAATTTATAATAAAACAATATCTTAAGATTTATTTTCAGTTTTTTTAATAATATACTTTTAGGTGAATAATGAAAAAATACAGTTTTTACTGAAGTCATAGCATTTATGGATATATCAATAAGTATAGATTAAATACTAATATAATATTTTAAATGATCAAAAATGTATTTAAAGATTAAAAATATACATTTAAAAATACTATTACAGATTTAAAAAACCTATGCTATATATTTTATAAACATAATTAAAATTTCCCAATAAAAAACCCCTTTTTCATATTTTCTCTTAATTAAATTTTATTTTTTAAAAAATGGTTTTAGATTGATTTGAAATCCATATAAAATTTTCTATTTTTTATTGTAAAATGATCTGAAAATATATACTTGATTTTTCATTTAATTCCTTTCCTATCTGAATACCATGTTTTTCATTACATTGTTTGAAGGGAATTCACCTAGATATCCATACAATGATTGATTATGAATTTTATTGACTGAAATATATAAAATTACACTATTAAATTATTATTTTGAGTATAATTACATATAAATATATTTCACTTATTGATTGGAGGAATATTGACAATTGGTATGTTTGTTATTCCAATACTAATGTTTATTGACTACTCAGTCAAATTGATTATGTGTTGTTTGACCATCTGCCTTCTTTCTCAAGACAGATTACATAAATTTATTGACTGTAAACATATTGACATTCTATATATTTTTATATCAATAAATTTTTTTATTTATTATTAATTCAAGTTAATTATGAATTATACTGATATTCATATCTTTCATACGATAATTTCGTTTGAATTAAATAAGTGATGGGTATTTTCCAATATTATGGAGCCCCTTGATGCATCCATTAGTCTCATGAGACAACAAATTTTATAATTTAGTATATACCTACCCAATTCAATCATTATTTCTTGGTTATGAAATTGATGGTAAGAATTATGTGTGAATAGCATCCCTGATGGAAAAAATAAAATATTATTTGAGGCATTTATATTTAAGATCTAGATATTCAACATTATGTATTCCAACCCCCTAAATTCCTTTATTGTTATCCATGTGATTTTTTATATTATTATTTCATCCATGAATTTATTTTAAACTCATTTGTTCAGTTATATGGAATTTTTTACACTTTTTTATTCTTTTCATATTATTCATGCCATGATAATTTTTGATATAATTATTTTCATACTAAGAATTTGGGTTCACTCTTCATATGTTTCTATTTTTCCACATTATGAGGAAAATTATTACTCATTATATGTCAAGAAGATTATCTTTTATAGAGATTTTTTGAGAGATGTTGAATAATTATTATAGATTAATTTTCTTTTTATATAGTATAAAAATATCAATTTTATGTGAAATACATGGGCTTTATTAATTAATTATTTGTCTTAATTCTCTAAGGATTTAAAATTTTAAGGAACTTAAATGTAAGTGACTCAATATTTTATAGTAATATTGTAATTATTGATGGTTAAAATTGGGTTTCATCAGTTCATTTCAAATCCATTTTGTAAAAAATGTGTTTATGAGCACAAAATATAAAGAGTTTGAGTTCAAGGAATCACAGTTGATATCAAAATATGGTTTAGATAACTTTAGAGGTTATCATGTGTAACATCGTTACCCAAATTCCACTTAAAAGTTCCCCAATTTAGTGGGTCACATGGCCTTAAGCACACCTCCCCATATGCTAATGGCCAGTGATTAGTTGTGAGGGCCTTGGGTGTGTATGTAGGGAGACTATGACCTCATATCAGATTGTAACGCAGTGGTATAACAATATTTTTCAATAGAGAAAGAATAATATAAATCAAAGACAAACGATATCATCTATATGAAAGTAATGATAATAAATCCAAAATAATTGTCATATATAATATGATGAACATGTAATGTCTCTATAAAAAATGGAAGGCAAAACATGGAAATAGGTATATAGTACAATACATGTATAAAAAGTAAAAAAGGACAAAAAGACTATTTATATATTAAAACATTATCCTAGATCATTCGTGTGATCCCCTACTCTTAAGAAATAATCAAATCAAGCAACATATAATGCGTTCTTTCCGTAGTAGCTACCTTCTTCCATAAATCTTTCTGGGAATCCAATGGTAACCTGGATATTTTGTGAGATAACACTTAGTAGGACACCACCATCAATGTCTATTATGAAATCCCAACCTTGGTGCCACTAAAATGTTCCTTGTGTTGGTGGTAAACATCACCTCAAGCACATCTCCCTATGAAACAATGGATTCCAACTAGAAGTGAGGGCCCCTGGAATGTTTGTGGGGAGACTATTACCTCATGTCAGAGTTGAGAACAATGGATGTAATATGCAGATAAATAGAGGAATTCATAAATAAAAAAAATAAGAAGTGGAAAAAAGGATAAATAACCAAAATGAATATAATAAATAAAAGCTGAAAACTGAATCATATATAGAATGATAATAATGTGTTCCATGCCTCTATAAAGTAGGAAAACATGGATACAAAATAGGAGGAAATATATATATTACAAAAAATCAAAAAAAAGCTAAAACTATTTAGCATCCCAAGCACTGGCCTAGTCAACTATCATAAAGTCCCATCCTAAATAAAGAAATAAAGATCAGGTGTCCAAAGCATGATTCTTCCCCTTGTCGACACCTACATACATGTAATATTCTTCGGTACCAAAGATGACCTGGATATGGTGTGAGATAAGTCTCAATAGACCACCACCAATGGAATCTATACAATCCAATCTTAGAATTAAAACTGAAACAGTGTGAAGGTATATAAATGGAAGTAAAGGCATTATAGTAATGTAAGTACCCAATACCAGCTTTAGCCTCATATGGAATCTAAACATGTAATCATTTAGTTATTTATGTTATTGTTTTTAGTAACTATCAACCACATTGTATAAAATAGAGATAATGTAATAGGATCCAAGGTGTAACCAAGACATCTTGTAATGCTGATAATATTAAACTGGATCCAAGGTAATACCCATGGTATCCTATTATGATAATAATTGTAAAATAGGATCCAAGGTTATAACCAATGAATCATTAACCTTAGGGGTCTAACCAACTCATTAATAAAAATCATCTTCACTATAAGGAGTCTAAGTGTAATCCAAGGGGAATCACACAAGGTATTCCACTGTAAATGATTCTAATAGAGTCCAAGGATCTAATGGAAGGTAAAATGTCTTAAGAATGACTTTACCTAGTGGGGTGAATCCATGGTGACACATGTCATAAGATGCCAATCACATTCCAAGGAGTGCATCTAAGGCCTCCTAATATATGGATGATAGTGAATGGATCCTGCGACATCATGATTGGATTTGACTAGTTGACAAAGACCATGTTCCAACGTGGGTATCTCCCTTGGAAACTGACTCCGTAAATTATAATAACATACTCTAAGTGCATAAGGCATTCCCTCAAGAATCCAAGGCTGGATCAAGGCTCACCACTCATATAAAGATAAACAGATCCATATGTAATATGCACCACGTACATATAACATTGTTCATTTAAGGCCACATAATACTCACTCTATTTGATAAATAAGAAGATTCATTCCATGTCCTTTCATTATAGGTGAAAATCATAAAAAGGACATGAAACCATTTACAATATTCATTCCATATTGTATTATTAGGTTCATTCATTTACCTTTCATAATAATGACAAGATGGGATAAGTAAATGCAACCAATACAATTCAATTTCATTCAACTAGACCAAGTGATATATATATATATATGATATACCTTCCATTTACATTTTAATGGTTCAATAATTAATTGTAACACTTTCCTCATAATGTCCAAACGATGATAATATAGGTGTTATCCATTTAACAATTTATAATTCATTTCATCTCTTAAGGATTTCCATTAGTAGGGTCAAGATACACACCCGAACGGTGTGTTGGTTAATCCCGCATGGGTTGCAAAGAAATAATTAAGGTAGAACCCTACATTGGGTGGAAGGTGTTGAGTTACCAACCCCAAATGACATGATGATCATATATAAAAGGGCTCTATAATATGAGCATAGTGATTTGAATCATCGCATATGAATTTAATAAGAAATGCCCAATGAAAATGGCGTGCCCAAAAAAAATAACAGTTTATAAAATGGTCAGACTTGAGGTATGAGTCATATAACACATACCTTGAGCCTATATATAAATCTCATAATCCGATATCGGCCTTTAGTTTAGCTTGGATCAGTGAAAAATGGAATGAAGGATCAATACCCTGAAAATCGGGAACCTGAAACTCAATCAAAAAATAATTTTGGAAATGTCAAATTACAATGAAATGGGAATAAGGGTTAGATATCTTACCAAGATGAATCCAATGAGACCAAGAGTTCTCAAATTCAAGCTTGGATGATGAATCGAGATAAAAAAATAAGAAAATTTCACTTGGGAGCTCCAATGGGAGAAAATGGGTGTCTTATGTTTGGTGGAGGAGAAAATGAGAAGTGGGGTAAGGTTAATAAATTTTTAAGGGAAAAATAGTAAATTCACCCAAGAAATAAAGGGTCGCACAATTTGGCTGCATAGTTGGCCAAACTGTTCACCAATTGTGTGCCTCCCACCACCAAAGGAGGGACCCCACATGGTTTCATGCGCATGGTTTTACTAGCCATCACAAATTGTGTTGCACACTGCTAAAAACTAAAGGTACCCCTATATGGGCATGCACCTCATGCGGCATGGTTTACTCAAATTGTGAGGCCTTATGAAGCCCTTTTTCCCTCACTCACATGGTAAGGGAAACCATACACACTAGCTCGCATGATTTCTACTAATTGTGCAAACAAATCCTTTCTCCATGGGCTGGGGTTCTAAGCTTTGAACAAGCCTTGGACACTACTTGAAACAACCGTGAACTCATTAAGAAACCATATTAGGTCAAAAAGGGATTTGACCAAAATTTATATGATCTATGACTCATAAAATACTAGGTTCTTACAGTATTACCCCCAAATGGAACTCATCCCCGAGTTCACATTCCAAGGGTTGAAAAACATCCTATAAAAATAACTCCATCCACTAAGAATGTGCATCGACCTCCCAGTCCCAAGTCTCATCTTATACTCGGTTGTGGTTCCATAGCATAGGTATTGAAGGGGTATTATAGCATCGAAGATCCTTCATGCTTTGATCAATGATGTGTATAGGATACTCCTCAAATGAAACATCAGTATCTAACTCAACCTCCTAGGGACCAAAAGTATGAGATGAGTCAAAATGATAACAATTAAGCTATGAAATGTGGAATACATCATGCATAGAATCTTACCTTTGAGGTAATATCAACTGATATGATACCAACCCAACTCTCTCTAATATCTCAAACATCCCAACCTAGTGGGGTGAAATCTTACCTTACCTATTTATCCATCTATTCCAAATATTGGTTGATACATGTAGGAAAACAATATCCCCAAACTCGAATTCCGGGGGACATTGATAGTGATCGAGATAAGATTTATATCTAGACTGAGCATTAAACATATGATTTCTGATCAGTTAAAACTACTCTGAAGTTTCCTAAATTAGATGAGGACCTTGTAACTTTACATCTCCTACCTCTAACCAGTACAGGGGTGAATGAAATGGCCTACTATAAAAGGCCTCATAGGGATCCATATGAATCTTCACAAAAAAGATATTATTGTAGGAAAACTGGAAAAGAGGGATATGATTCCTCCAAGAACCATCAAAATTAAATAATCATCATTGAATCATGCCCTCTAAAACTTGTATTGTCCATTCTAAATATTCCATCAGTTTGAGGGTGAAAATTTGTGCTCAGGAGAACCCGTGTACCCATAGCTCTCTATAACCCTTCCCAAAACCTCAATGTGAAATGTGAATACCTATATAAAATGATATTATGAGGGACCCCATATATTCATATGATCTCACATACATAACTTCTTCCTTTCTCATCAATTGAGAAAGTATCCATAATTGGAAGTAAGTGTGATACTTTCACCAGTCGATCCAAGACTACCCATACTACGTCGCTACATCGATGAGATCTCGACAAGATGACTACAAAATACATGTAAACATCTTATCATTTATATTATGGGACTATAAATGGTTGTAAAAAGATAGGAGGTTACTAGTGCTCCACCTTCAACTGCTGATAGGTGGAACACCTAGTGATAAAACCAACTATCTGATGTTTTGTCCTAGTCCACTAATATTGGCATCACATATCTGGATATGACTTGGAGATTCATAGATGAACTGAACATTGAGAAGAGTGGGACTCTTGCATCAATTCCTCTCAAATATCTATAGGAACGCATACATTACCATGTATATATAGGATGTCATCTCAATCAACATACCGATCTAGAGGCAGTTCCTCACTTGACATACTCTCCTAGAGAATGAGGCCTTCAGGATCTAAAAAATGAATTCTCTTCAACCTATCAAGGAGGTAAGAGATAAATATCAAGGTTATAAAGTAGTGTTTCTCATGAATCTCATGAAACTTTATATGTATCTTAGAAAATAGGGCTATCAATTTTTATTCATCAATGGATTCCTATACGGCATGTTCTTTAGTTTTTTGACTTAGCGCATCTAATAATTCATTGCCCTTTCCAGACATATATGAAGGATCAATGTTAAAGAAATGGATGTATTAAACTCATCATCACTATATGAGATTCAATAAAACTATGTAAAGATATATTTTATTCTGTTACGGTTTGTATACACTACAAATCACTCAACCATCAGATAGTGTCTCCAACAATGTAAGTCATGGAAAACAGTCGCTAACATGAGGTTGTGTGTTGGGTACTTTAACTCATGTGACCTCAAATTTTGAGATAGATATGAAAAAAAAACTATCATACTCTATCAGAACTCCACCCAGATTGATTCTTGATGCATCATAGAACATGGTATAGCCTCTTCTAGGCTCTAAAAGAATTAGAATCAATGTCAAGGTAATCCATCCTTTCAACTCCTAAAAGGCCTTCTTGCATGCTCCAGACCAAAGAAAATTCAAAAAAATATTTGTAATACTGGTAATAGTTTTTTAAATTCATGAGAATCCTTGTATGAAATTCATATAATATCAAATATTCTCATGGGTTTCTCCTAGAAAACCACAACACTCACCTTCTCTAGGTCAACATATTCTCCTGATTTCGAGACAATATGATCAATTAAGTAATCTTTTTTTATAAAAAGTAGCACTTAGAAATATTAGAATACAGTTATATCTCTCTTAGTGTATTCAAAGTGATATAAATATGTTAATCATGGTCTCTTCAAGTAAATTAATACACCAAGATGTCGTCCTGAATGACCATGATAATGGAATCCAAATAGGGTAGGAAACCCTTATTCATTAGGACTAGGAAAATGGTGGGCACATTCATAAGACCGAATGATATAAAAATAAACTCATAAAGGTTACAAATACTATAAAAGTTTGTATTATGTATGTCAAAAAGTCCTGAATCACACCTTATGATACCTAGATCTCAGGTTCATCTTCGAGAATACCCTAGCTCCTCAGAGCTGGTCAAAGAGATAATTTATTCAAGGTAATAGATACAAGCTCATAACTGTAATCTAGTTCAACCATTGGTAATACAAACTTATATGAAGGTTCACATATATTGTTTTAGAGAAAATCATGTTTGAACCCTAGGAGAAAGTATTGTGTTGGATAAATAAATTAAACTCTAGATCCTCCAACTATCTCTTAAGATCCTAGACCTCAATAGGTGCCATATTATATAGAGGAATGGAAAATGGTACTAATCATGGAATGATCTCAATCATAAAATATACCTCTATCAAGAGGTAATCCATAAATATCATTAGGAAAAATTTCCCTAAAATAATCTACTACCATAGGAAAATATTCCATATGTATTCCCTTCTCCAATATGAAGAGACTAGAAATTTGGGAGGATACACCACCTATCCCATGATTCTCTGGTATATATATACTATCTTACATATTCCACTAATCCTTTTAGATAAAACCTTCACCCTATAGTGATGTAAATGACACCCTATAATGATATAAATCCAAATAGGAGTGATATAGAATTGGCTAATTAATTTTTATAATGACATAAAATAATATCATCTTGAGTATGAAGTGGTCCCAAAATAAGGGATAAATACCTACCTCATGGGGTTAGTCCCTTCACTAGAATATGTCCTCTAATTGCACTTCAAATGGAGTGTCCTGGATCATCATACTATAGAATTACTATATTTCAAGCCTGATAGATTCCAGGGTTGATAAAAAGATAAAGTAATGAGAAGTGCATGTACCGAATAAAGTAGACACAATAGTGAAGACTACTATAACAGTACCTCATACTATAGATGATGTTACAATCTGATGCTAGAGTATTGGCTCTTAAGAGTGAAACTGACCATATCCACAACCCTATTCTATAGCTGGACTACCCATTGCGGGTACACTCTTCTGATGCTGATAATAAAAATCATGGATACCATGAACATGACCACCTCCTCAGCCAGTCCAGTAGGTGATACTCTGAATCCTTACCTGATGTGGCATAATGGACCCTTCTCTAGAAGGTGGACCTAGTGTAGATCCTCTTCCACTGGAAGTAGATGGAAAGGTCTGATAGAATCTCTAAAGATTCCCCATACAACCGTAGGCACGAGACTCAAGAAGGTCTCTATCACACTGAGGATTCAGATGCCCCAAACTTCCGCACTGATGGTATATAACAGATCTTCTTGTGTAGATACAATTTCCACCAAAGTTATGATTAGAAACCTCAATGGTACACTTCCTATTACTGGAATAACTACTACCATAGCTATTCACTAAACCTCTACACCCAGAACTATCACCTCCCCTTAGGTTACACTCTGTGATAAGAGTATGGGTCATGATCTTAGAAAAGTTATCTAGGTTAAATACATTTACCTAATTATATATGGAATACTTGATGTAATTCTCAAAGCGTCTATCATGTGATATATAATCACCATCTAGAAGTAATTGAAAGCACTGCGACATAGTAAAACATGTTGAATAATTCAACATTGACATAGAATCCTTCTCTAGGTTCATGAAATCTCTGAATCATTCAGATCTCAATGTCTGAGGAAAGAAGTAATAATATAACGCAGTCTAGAAGTATACCTAAACCACGCCCTAATGAAAACCATCCCAGGTAATAAAATCCCACAAGTTTTTTGAGGAATCATAGAGAATATAGGTGGAAATATTGACCCTTCTCTCTAGAGGCATATCTAGTTACTCAAACATAGATAATGATTACTCTATCCAAGAACCAACAACCTGAGGACTAACATCCCCCGAAAAGGTGGGAGGAAAGTTATACTAGAACTCATGAGCTAGATCAGCCATAGTAGGTGCATGTAATAGAGAGACCTTCATGGACAACATCATATATAGGAAACCCTCATGAAGCTGAGCATCAGTGCTTAGATTGGGTATAGTAGGTGATGCCTCAAGTGTAACTCCTAGTGGTAAGACCGGTGACTTAGGGCCCACTATCTCTGTAGCATGGTCATTACCACCCTCAAGGTGCATGACTCATGGATATCATGGTGTAATAGCTTTACAAATTCCAAGAACACACCTCAAATCAATATTTTTTCAAATAGAAGCACTATACGAAGCAGATCCTAAGAATAAGGGCTCACTACCCAAGGTACTACCTCAAATACCCACTTAGAAGGATAAGTTATTGTTAAGTGTTCAAGTTTAATTCACTTGGGTTTTAGTATGGGAAGGGTCATTTACACTATTCTTATTCATTTAATTGAAACCATTTCATTTTTATAAGTCAAGATTTATATTTTTTATTTTTTATTTACATATATACAAATATCAAGGTTTGTTAAAATGGATCATCATTCCCAGCGAACAAGGGCCCATACACCTTATCACTAAAATTGACACCCATTTAATTTCTATTTAACCCTATATACATTCTATATCAGAATGTAATGGGTAATATATGATGTATCTAGTAGGTAAATTACCCCTTCCAATCTATGAGGGCCCATACACCTCATAAATTGAAACTGGTAGCCACTCAATCATAGCCAAAGAGTTGATCATGTAACCAGAGGTACATATCTAACATGGGTAGAAACCGTCAATTAAAGATGCCACCATCAACTTATACCAGAAAACACTTTTTATATTGATGTTGACACTTTAAATAAAAAATTTCCTTACCCTATAAAAGATGTCAGCAATACAAGAATATATAACAACCATGTATCACTCAACAATCATAGGAAACACATGAAATGAAACTAGTGAAATTCACCTATATGGAATGACATATAAGTGGAATATGAATTCTAAGTGCTTAAAATTATGCATGTAACAATGCTCATTTTCATCATCTCATCGTTCCATGGATAAAATGCAGTCCCAAATCAAAATAATAATAATAACCACATATCATGTGTGTCACCCAAAGATGTAAGTATATCTACTGTAATAAGAAAAATACAGAATAACATTTCCCATTCCTATGAAACTTAGTAACTACCCTAAATGTGGGCCAGCTACACATAGTAATGACTTATAACCTAGTCCCAACCCTTTCTTAATGTTCTATCTATATTCTCAAAAAAAAATACAAAAGAAAATAAAATGACAATGATACCACTTTGTGACAACACGTCCCGGGTGCTACTCAAAGGTGCCCCATTCTAGTGGGCCACATGGATACAAGAGTATCTCCCTATATGTCAGAGGCTACTGACTAGAAGTGAGGGCCTAGGGTCTATCCATGGGGATACTATACCCTTATTTCATAGTGGAGAACATCAGATGTTATAAGTAGATAAATAGAGGAAGCAGTAAATAAATGAATATGTATTGTAAATAAGGATAAACATAAAATATGGATATAATAAAGAAAGTTAGAAACAAAATCATGAAAAAAATGATGATAATGTATGTCATGCCTCTATAAAGTAGGAAAACATGGTTATAAAGTAGTAGGAAATAAATGCTATACAAAATAATAAAAAATAATCCAAAAACTATCTATCATACCATGTTATAGATCTGTAATCAACTACCAAGATCCATATTAAAGCAATTAATAAAGGTTAACTTTCCAAAGTGGGGAGTTTCCTCTTGTCGACACCTTCATACATGTAATCTTCCCAGATACCAAGGGCCGCTTAGATAGGGTGTGAGATAAATCTTACTTGTTCACCACTAATGAAATCTATACAATACATTCTTAGAATATAAAATGAAATAATGTGTAGGTATATAAACAAAGTAATGGTATTATAGTAATATAAATACCTCAATACCTGCATCAACCTTAGCTAGAATGTGAACATGTAATCATTTAATTATTTATGTTCCTGTTCATAATAATTTTCAGCCATACTATATCTGATAGAGGTAATTTATGGGAATCCAGGGTGTAACTAATGAATCTTATAATGAATCTTATAATGAAGATAATTGTGAAGATAATCCTAGGTATTACCCAAGACATCCTATGATGATAATAATATTAAAAGAGGTTCCAAGGTAATAACCAAGGCATCCTTGACCTCTGGGGCCAATCCAACTCAGTAATAACATGCCGCTTCACTATAAGGGGTCTGATTTTAATCCAAGGGGCATTTCCCAAGGAATTAAACTATAAAAGATTCTAACCAAGTCCAAGAATCTTATCCAAGGTAAAATGGGATAATCATAACTGGGCCCAATGGGGCTAATCCATGGTGCCACGTGTGTAAAGACATCAAGATAGATCCATGGAGTGTATCTGAGGAATCCTCATATTTGTAATATAGTGAAGGGATCCTATGGAGTCATGTTGGGAATACACTTGTAAACAAGGACCATGTTCCAAGGTGGGTATCTCCATTGGAAACCATCTCCTTGAATCATAATAGTGTCCTATGTGTTCACAAGGAATTCCCTCAAGAATCCAAGGATAGATCAAGTCTGACCACTCCAATAAAAATAAATTGGTCCATATGAAATAAGAACCTTATACATATACCATTATTCATTTAAGGCCAGGTGATACTCATTCCATTTAACAATTCATATGGTTCATTCCATTACCTTTCATACTAGGTGACGATGCTAAAAAGGAAATGCAACCATTTATAACATTCATTCCATATTTTCTTACTAGGTTCATTCCATTAACTTTCATAATCATGAAAATAAAATAAAATTACATGAAACCAGTTCCATTGAATTTCATTCAACTTTCCCAAGTGGTACGTATATGATATAATTTCCATTTACATTTCAATGATTCCATAATTAATTGAAGAAGTTACCACAGAAGGGTTAAGGGATGCCAATATAGTTTTTATCCATTTAATAATTAATAATTCTTTTCATTTAAGATTTCTTATCATTGGAAGGGTAAATCTACACACCCAAATGATGTTTTGGATAGACCCACATGGGTTTCCAAGGCATAATTAAAGAATAATCCTACTTGGGGTTAAAGGTATTGAGTTCCCTTCCTCCAATGACATGATGATCATATATTTAAGGGGATCTAAAATATGAGAACATTGATTATAAAAATTGAATATGAATTTAAGAATAAATGCCTTGTGAAACTAGCATGCACACAACAAAGAAAGTTTATAAAATGGAAAAAGGTATGGGATGAGTCATAAACCACCTACCTCAATCCTATTGTACTCTCCACTTGTAGTACCGGGCTTCAGTTTGGCTTGAATCAAACGAAAATGAAAGGAATAATCAATGCCCTAAAAATAGGTCATATGAGAATTGCATCAAATTAACATCACTAATAAGTTGAAGAACAAAAAAATGAACCTATGGATTGAAGATATTACCTGGAGGAATTCAATGTGACAGATGGTTCTTGAATTTGGTCGAAGTAAATGAATTGAGATAAAAAACTAAGAAAAGGGAACTTTGGAGCTTCAATGGAAGAAAAGATGGGTCTCTTATCTACTAGAGGGGGAAATGATAGGAGGGGTATGTTTAATATATTTTTAAGGGGAAATAGAAAATTTTCCCAAGAAATACAGGGTCATGAATTTTGGCCGCATGGTTTTCCAAACGGTGCACCAACTATAGACCTCTTTCTACCTAAGGAGTGACCCGTTAGGGTTTCATGTGCAAGGTTTTACACACCATGTGAAAACTATGCTTCACACTTCTCTAAAAACTACAGGTATCCCTCCACAGGCATGATCCTCAAGATGCATGTTTTACTGAATCTCCGTAGCCTCTTTAATCTCTCCCTCTATCCCTCACATAGTTAGTGAAACTATGCAAGCTTTCTTGCACAGTTTTTTCTAACCATTTGGCCTAATTCTTTTCTCTATTGGTTGGGGTTCCGAGCTCCGAACAAGCCCTAGACACTGCCGAAACAACCATGAAATCATTTTAAATCCATATTAGGTCAAAAAAATAATTAGACCAATAATTAACATATCTATATCTCATAGAAAAATCAGGTTATTTCATCTATAATAAGTATATTTTATAATATATAAACAAATAAGTGTGCATTATATCAAAGATAAAATCGAAATAAAAGTAAATTTCAAGAAGATATAATCATGTATAGCTAAACATGGCTCCCTATGACCAATAACCAAGCATAAAAACAAAGGGATAACTACAAGAAATAAATAAACAAACAGGTGTGTTATTGTCTAATCTAACAACTAAAATCAGATACCCATACCAGGGCTATATGTAAGCATAGAAAAATATCCACATCATCCATGCCATGTAATCAATTGAAAAAAATCCACAATAGATTATGTCGTGTAATCTAGTGTCAGACCACAAAGGAACAAATCCAAGTTATTGAGGACCAAGGAATCTTCATCGAGTCCCAAGAGCATCTCGATGGAAAGTCAGTAATGAATTGGGCAGAGTCAAAGGAGAATGTCAATAATACATGACCAATGCGAGTCCAAGAATGCCAGATCCAAGGTGTAGTAATGACTTTCCATCATGTGGAATTAATATCCAAGGATCATTATTTTTCAAGTCATCCTCTACCGGAATCAATATGGATCCCTGGTGTATAAATGTCATTGGAATCCAATAGATTCAGGATATAATGATCTCATCCAAGAAATATAATAATATTAAAAATTTATCATAAAATCACTAATCATTTCCTAACCATTCACAATTCTTATGTTCATCCAACCCATTTCAACATTTTCTATTTAAACAAGTAAACCATTTAAACATCATGTTATCACATGGTTAGGAGGAATTCCCTTCTTCTATTCATTCATTACATTCAATTCAATTAACTAAGGCTACTAAAAGACATGGAAATATCACACAAACCTATTGAGGTGGTATAATAAAGGGAAGATACAAGGGAACACCCAATGGATGGCCTAAGTAGAGGATAACAAACTCCAACTATAAAAATGGAACTAAGAAGGAAACCTAAATATGTTTAAAATAATTATATCACAACATTAAATTAATTTTATGGGAAAAAAAGAAATTTTGACATGTGGAACAACTAAAATAGGGTATATAAAACAAAAAACCTTTATGGAAAGGTATAGACCACCTACTGTATACTTCGGATGGACCACTCATCCAGTATCGACTCCTAACTTGAACCAGATTAGAAGAAACCAAATAAATGAATGAAAACCCTTGAAATAGGGTATATTATCTTTCACCAAAATAACACTGACGATATGTAGTAAAATTAAGAGTGACACTAGATGAATTTAGAAGTTACTGGTGAAAATCCAATGAGATGAACGTCTCTCAATTCTGAGTCTGTATGATAAAATTTTCCCAAAGCCTAGAAGAACTATTAACGAAATCCATGAGGGGATAATAAATCTGTTGGAGAAGGAAAAATATAAATAAGGTTTTAGTTATTATAATTTTTATGTTAAAATTGGTAATTTGCCACATTTTAACTCGGTTTCAAGGTTTGGGCGCACGGTTGGAAAAACCATGCACTAAACATGTTCCATTCTCTATCCATGAACTACCCTCACATGTTTATGGCACACAGTTTGAAAAACCATGCATTGATCGTGCATTTGGCCTCTACTAAAAACAATTTGTGGCCCTACATGGGCATGTGCCCCTGGCTGCATGGTTTCCTCAAACTATATCTCCTCCTACTACCCTCTGTTCCGCCCCACAAGGTAACTTATAATAGTGTAGCCCAGATCACATAGTTTTTAGTAACCATGAGACCTAGCTATTTTTCTCCAAATGTATGGATTTAGGCTTCGATCAAGACATGGACACCCCTAAAATTCTTGTGACCTCATTAAGAATTATAATTAATCCAAAAAAGTAATTTAAACTAAAATTAAAAAGATTTATACTTCATAGAAAAACTCAGGTTCTTGCAATCTCCCCATTAAATAAATCCATCCCTGAATTTCCCTTCCAATGGTGTTCATGATTAACCTAAGAATAACTATAGCCACTGTTCATGTATGTCATCCTCCCACTCCCACGTCTCGTATTATAAACAACTATGCTACCATAGCACACATACTAAAGGAAATGACCAGCCACGAAGAGCCTTCATTATCATATCAACAATATGAATAAGATGATCCTCGATGGATGCATAAACCTATATCTCCACCACATTTGTATGTAGTGTATGAGATGTTTCAAAGTGATAATGGTGAAAATAAGATGCATGAGAGTCTCTGTGCATGGCTTGGTACCTCTTAGGTAACTACAAAAAATAAGCTACTGATCCAACTCTCTCCAGAACCTCAAACTACCTGAAATATCACGGTGAAAGCATACCCTTCATCCTAATCCAGCTGTTTCCCAAACTTAGTGTGATTTATAAAAGACCTGATCCCCATCCTTGAACTCCATAGATCATTGTTGATTATTGGCATAAGGTTTTTGTCTTAACTGTGTAGTAACCATTATTTTTCTGATCAACTTGACATGCTCTAAATTATCCTGTATGATATGATGTCCAAGAAACACTACCTCTCTTACCTCTAACTAGAATAGGGTCGATTAGCATGGACTACCATGAAAAGATTCAAAAGGTTTGATATGTATTGTCCCTTGATAGTTTTTTAGGTTAATTCAACTAGGGGTACATGCCTTTCCCAAGAACACCCAAATTCAAGGATGCATTCTCTAAGAATTTCCTCCAGAACCGGAATAGTGTGATCTGATTGGACATCAGTCTAAGGGTGGTATGTTGTACTCAAAACCACATGTGTACTTAAATTTCCTCTATAGGCTCTATCAAAATTGAGATATAAATTGACCATCCCTATCTGATACTATGGTATGAGGAACCCTGTGATGATGTACAATATCAAAAATATACAACCTCTCAAGATCATCAACTATGAAGATCTCCTTATTCAGTAAAAAAATGAGATACCATCATGATCTTATCCACTACAACCAACACATCATCACTACCTCGAGGTGACCTCAGAAACTCGGTCATAAAGCCCATGGCGACACCATCTCATTTCCCCTCAAGAATAGGTGAATAAAATAAAATCCCAACATGTCACTGGGGTTTTTTATTTAACTATTTATAGGTTCAATTCCTCATGAAGAAATATATATACCTCACATTTCATCCCCATCCATCAGTAATGCGGCACAAGTCACTATACATCTTAGTGACACCAGGATGTACTTCCCAAATTGAGTAATGAAAATATTGCATCATCTCTTCATGTATATATTATAGAATATAAATGTGACCCATAATATGTATAATTTCATCCTAACCAATGTTCCAACCAAGATGCATGTCCTCACCTTCCATACTCTCTTGTAGGACTAGTCCTTAATCATAGGATAATTTTCTCATCCTCACTCAGTATAGAAGAGTGAAGGTTACCACTAAGGATGAAAGAAAAGTCTTCTCGAGAAGATTCTGCACCCCCAAATGTATCTCAAACAATAGGGCCCTAATATTACACTCTCTATTGGCCTCCTAAACTACTTGTATCTAATTCCTCCTGCTCAGTGCATCAAAAACTACATTTCCTTTACCATATGTGTAAGAAATCTCAATTTCAAACGATTTTAGGTAATCAACCCATATTCATTTCCTTATATTCAATTCACACTATGTAAATATGTACTTTAGGATTTTTTTGGTTCACGTACACCAAAAAATGCTCTCCCAGTTAATAATGCCTTTAACAGTGCAAGTCATGAACAATTGCAGCTAACTCAAGATCATGTGTTGGGTAATTCATCTCATGTGGTATCAATTGATGTTACTCAAGAACTATGACTCACACCTCCTACATAAAAAACATCCTCTAGCCTGATACTTGATGCAACACAATATAGAGTGTATGTCTTGTCTGGATCTAGGAAAATTAGGATCGACACTGCAGTTGGTATCCCTTCCAAATCCTAAAAGACTGTCCGGTAGATATCTAACTATATAAACATCACACCCATCTTATTAATGCATGTAAGTGGTGCTGTTAAGTATGAGAATTCTTGTAAGAAATGAATGTAATATCCAACTAGCCCTAATAAACTCTTTATGTCAAAGATGTTCTTGGGATGCTTCCAAGAAACTATATCTATCACCTTCTCTGGGTCAATTAATACTTTTATCTCTTAGATGATATGACCAGGAAGTGAATATTATCCATCCAAAAGTCATACTGAGTGATCTAAGAATATAACTAATGCTCCATTAGTTTATCCAAATTGATCTCAAGATGTTTGGAATGACCATTTCGATTGTGATAATACACAAAGATATTTTCCACAAATACCACCACAAATGAATCCAGATAAGGATGGAAACCCCAGTTCATCAGAGCCATGAAACTTTTTGGCACATTCATGAGACCAAATGGCATAACCAAATACTCATATAGACCACAAATTTTATGAAAAGTTATGAGAGGTATGTCTACATGTAATGTCCCAACCTGGGTACCCCACACTGGGGCCCCATTTAGGTTGGTCACATAACCTCAAGCATGCCTCCCCATATGTAGATGATTTCGACTACTTGTGAGGGTGTGATAAGTCGATCATGGGAAGACTATACCCTATTTTATTAGAGTAATACTATAGTGGAATTAATAAAAAAAATCACATAAGCATGTATATAACCAAAATAAATACCAATCTAAAGATAATCAATGTAGGAGATATAATATCATTACTAAAGATGAAAAAATGTCATGATAATTTACGTTTCAATTGTCTAAAATTAAAATGAAAATATAGACATCAAAAACTCCCAAGCGGGTCTCAAACCAAATTTGGTTCCCTCATCCAAGATCCATCCCCAAATTATCCATATAACTCAAGGAATTTTCCCATAACCTATCCTGCAACAATAAAGTATATTCAAGTGTTGATCATGTAGTGTAAGTAGGGTGTGATTACATCTCAATAAGATACAACCAACAGTGTCTAAAACAATATCCAGTTAGATAATAGTGTATGAAGATATATAAATAAATAAGTATAATGAATATGTAATTAGTTATCACATTATAATTTATTGTTTACTTAACCACATTAACTCCTAGGTTCCCAAGGACACCCATGCCTCAACGCCGACATCAGATCATGTCGGGTCCCAAAGTGTTGCAAGGTAATATCATATCTTAATACCTACTTCATCTCATGTCGGAGCCTGAAGTATTCAACAGTGATATCATATCACAATACCTACTTAATCTCATGTTAGAGCCCAAAGTATTACCAAGTGAGGCTATATCATAGAGTAACATTGTTACCATTATTTAATTCATACTAGAATTCCCATTTTACCATCCATAGATAACACTTTATAATGGCCATGTTCCCATTCTCAAATTCATACCAGAATGACCATGTTCCCATTAATGAACACACATTTGAATGGTCATGTTCCAAATCTTTACATCTTACTTGAATGGCCATGTTCCCATTCATAAACACACTTTATAATGACCATGTTCCCATTCTTTACATTGTACATGAAATAAAATGTTCCCATTCATAAACACACTTTAATTTAAAAATTAATTTTTCACAAAAATTTCATTAATAATTCAACAATTAGTTTATTACATAATTGACCTTTATTAATTCACCATTTAATTAAGTCATTAACCCCATTAATTATTTTAACAACTAGTTAATCAAGATTCAAAAACTCAATTCCCATAATTAATTACATAATTAATTTTCTCATTCTCAATATCATTTCTTCATGATTAATTCTACAGTTAATTATTTCAATATACAATATCAATATAACATAATTAATACCACAATTAATTATCTCAATTCAACTAATTTGATATCTTATAATTAATTCCCTAATTAATTATATAAATCAAGATCCATAAATATCATAATTAATACCTCAATTAATTATCTAATTGGATATACCCTAAATCTCATAACTAATTCTCTAATTAATTATATATTTCCATAATAATTAAATTAATCAATTGGACACATTAATTAACCCAATTGAGAAATTAAAATTGATAAAGAACACAAGAAATTATACATTTTTTATACATGTATGAAAATAATTAATATGGGAACTAAATACTACACCACCTACCTCAATTTGTTGATAGATAATCATCCAATGGAAATTCCCAAAAATTGAGTGTCATAATGACATAGATTTAGATTTGAATCTCAAAACCCTAAATCAAGATTAAATAAATAATGATCATGTAAATATAGATCTATATCTAAAATTATAGATCTATATCTCACCAAATAGATATATATTTGTCCATAATAGTAGATTACATCGCTAAAAGAAGGAAGAAAGAATGGGGAGAGCACAAGAGAAGAACTGGGAGAGGATTCACTAACTAGGAGAGGATAACACATTTGACCCAAGCTTTGATTCATGAAGAACGGTGGCCATGGGGGCTTGGAATTCATCTAGAGAGCTCTAAAAATGTGAAATAGGACCTAGAGTCGAATGGGGGTCAAAATAAGTTTGTTTCATGGGTTTGGGAAATTTTAGAATTAATTTCCATGCATAATTAATTCTCTTGCACATTTAGTTATGTTGGGGCGCACGATTTTACCTAACTGTGCACCAACTATCAAAATTTTATTTTTAGGGAGCACCATTACTCCTAATAGGTAGAATGGTTATACAAACCATACTTTATCCATTTGAATCCCCTCTGCCTGGGTTCACATGGTTAGCTAGGTTAGAGAACACTTTTTCCCTAACTGTGCGCCAACTGTGCACATCTATTTTTCTTTCATTTTTCTCAAAATTTTACCAAAACACAACTCATGTCATAACCCAAAAAAATACTCAAAATGGAATATAATAGTAACTAAAAACAAGCCTGATATTACTCCCTAAAAGGTATGGATATTACAATCACCCCACCTTATAACAGCTCATCCTTGAGCTGCACTCCCAAGCTTCCTTAAGATTAGAAGCCAAAAAGATTGGACCACTGAGCCAACATATCTTCTTACCATTCCCATGTCTCCTCCTATACATTCCCATGTTTACACAATACTCGAACTATCTTCATATTCTTTCCCCATAACACATTCTCACAATGATTCAACACATGTATTGGATGTGCCTCAGAGGATGCATCTATCTCAAAATCAGCATAATCCACATCCATCACATGAGAATGGTAAGTGTGATACCTATGTAGTTGTGACACATGTAAAATGTCATGCATAGCACTATATTCACATAGAAGAGACAATCAGTACACCACAGGCCCAATTCTCTCCACTACCTCAAATGGGCCAACGAACCTGGGTGCCAACTTGCCCTACTTATCTATCCTGTGGTGACCCAAACTAGGCGGAACCTAATGGAATACTCAATAACATTATTTAAACTCTATGGGTCATCTCTTTCTATCATCATAATACTTCTACCTACTCTAATTCTTTGTCATATGTTTCCAAATTAGCTGAACCTACTCTATCATCTCCTGCACGAGACTTGGTCCTAACAACTCTGACTCACCAACCACTATCCAGCATAGCGATGATATGCATGGACTACTATAAATATCCCCATATGGTTCCATCTATATAGTTTCCTAATAATTATTGTTATATGCAAAACCCACTAAATCCAAGTGCTTTTCCCAAGACCCACTAAAGTAAGAACGCATTCCCGCAGCATATCCTCAAGCACTTGTATAGTACTCTCCAACTGCCCATCTGTCTATGGGTGGAAAGACGTACTCAATAATACCATTGTACCAAGTAATTTCTGTGAGTCCTTCCAAAATTTTAAAGTGAAACATGATTCATGATCTGAAACTATAGTCCATGGCACCCCATGTAGATGGACTATCTTCTAAAAATTTATTTCTCTCAACTGCTCCACTGAGAAAGTCTCTCGTATAGGCAAGAAATGCGCTACTTTCATCACTCAATCCACAATAACCCAGATAGAATCATTATTCATTACTTTATTTGAGATACCCACCATAAAGTCCATTATCACATCATCCCACTTCCACTCTGGAATAGGTAATGACTATAGAAAACCTCTAGGTCATTGATGCTTTTCCTTCACCTACTAATAGGTGTAGTATCATTTCATGAACCCTTCTATCTCTGTTTTCATTCCTAGGAACAAAAAATGTCATTGTAAATCACCACACATTATGGTCATACCTAGATGTACCGCCCACTTATATGCATGAAATTCCTATATAAGATCCTCTTGTATTCTCGTAGGAACAACAACCTGATTTCTAAAGTAGATGATATCATCCTCATCTATCAAGAAGTATGAAGGTGACTCCCCACCTTTAAGGATTTCCCACAAGTTTAAACACTCTAGATACTCATACTACTTGTCATAGATCTGTGTCAAAAGTGTATAATCTACTGAAAATGATACAAGATTCATCTATTCCTGGTTCTCCTAAACCACCAATTACATCTCAGCCAATAGAGTCATCATCTTCCACTCAATACAAGACACCTAAACCATCAGAGATTGAGTTTTATTGCTCAAACCATCAACCAAATTTTTTCCTTTTCTTAGTGTATATTATAGATCAAAATTAAATGAATATATAAACTTGAACCATCTCGGCTGCCAGATATTCAAATATCACTATAATAAGATATACCTTAAGCTCTTATGATCTGTATACATAGTGAACTTCTCATCCAAAAGATATTGTTTCCAAAACTTCAGAACAAAAACAATTACCACTATCTCATGCTCATTCGTAGGGTAGTTTTGTTCCTGTGGAATTAGCAAGCATGACCCATATGCCACAACTCAATCTCCCTACACCAACATAGATCTACACCCTATTCCATAAGCATCACAATATAATGTGTACTTCTCACCTGTCTCAAGTAGGATCAAAATTTATTTCGATGTCAAACTATTATTTAACCCATGGAATGCCTTCTCACATACTTCCAAACAATCAAACTTCATCCACTTTTTGTTCAAGAAGAAACGTAGTACTTCCAAATTCGAAAGTCCAAGATAAATCTCCACTAATATTCTGCTAACCATAGAAAGATATATATATATAAAATATGTTCATGGGATTATTCCAAGAAACCACTACCTAAACCTTCTCTAGGTCCACTAACATGCCTTCATTTGAGATGATGTTTCCCAATAATTTTACATAATCGATCCAAAATTGACACTTAGATAGCTTGGCGTATAGTCAATACTCTCTCAGTGTACTCAAGATGATGTCAATATACTGGGCATGATCTTCATGAGTCTTGGAGTACACCAGGATGAAATCCACATACATTAACACAAACTGATCAAGGTTTGGATGGAAGATTATTTTCATCATGTCCATAAGCACTACTAGAAAATTAATCAACCCAAATGACATTACAAATAACTCATAATATCCATACCTACATTTTAAAGTAGTCTTCGGTATATCATAAGTCATAACTCTCATCTTATGATACCCTAATCTTAAATCAATATTTCAGAACACACAATCTCTCCTCAACTGGCCAAATAGATTTTCAATGTGTGGAAAAGTATATCGGTTCTTTAAATTAAACTTGTTCTACTTCTGGTAATTGACATAGAAGTGAAAACTCTTTTCATCCTTCTTTGAAAACAATATATGGATCTTTAAGGTGATGTAATCGGATGGATAAAAACCTTATCCTATAAATCCTCCAATTGAGTCTTGTGTTATAGAAACACTTTTTCTGTCATTCTATATGTTGGAATAAATATTGGATCATCCCCCATCAAGAGCTCAATAGTTATTTCCACATTTCTCTCAAGTTTCATCCCTAATAAGTCTTTATGAAAAAACATCTTGAAACTGTTCCACCACTGGTGGAAGGATATAATGATTTATGTCTCCATCATATATCAATATACTAGAATCTTGGGTTATGATCCCTCCTAGTTGTTGATTAATTGTCCATGCTCATCTATCTTGGATATCCCACTCCCCATAGTGTATATAACGGTCACCATTAGAAGATGTAATATTCCCCCTTAACTAGTAACAATCTATGTGGTCTCAGTATGTGACTCACTAGTACATACCCCTAATTGTTTCTAAGCCTTACATGTTAATGATATAGATATCCCATAGAAAATTATACTCCCCAAATTCAAGAAAACGTCCCTTGCATATATAGATGTCTCTAGATCATAATCCAAATGGTGTATCTATAGTAATAACCCCACACAAAAACTCCACATCCATGCTCAAAACATTAACAAATTTTGAATTTATAAAGGAAATAGAGGCACCTATATCAGATAAGGTGCAAGATAATGTAAAAGATACAAGAATATCACCGTTCAATATTGACTGTCCCACCTCTCTATCTAGAAGTGAAGGTTTTACTACATGTTATTGTCCCACCCCTATTCCCTGTTATGCAATCTGACTCACCTGAGTTGCACCACTCTACTGATATGGACACACTTTCCTAGAAGAACAATATCCACCATATCTACCACTTCATCCATTATAACTCCAATTACTAGATAGATAAGGTGTAGAAGAACCCCTTCCACACTCTAACTATATCTAGATACACCATGACTGGCCATATATCGTCATTTTCTATAGAACATAAATAGATTCCCCATCTAGCTGCAAGACCAGAAATCTATTGGTTTTCAGGGGTAGTTTCTATGACAATGGCCCAGCCTACCACAATAATGAAATATCACTCTAGTAAGGCCCTCTACAATTTATCTCCTTTCCGACCACTCATCTCTCCACTACCCTGGATAAAATTCTCAAAATGGAGCATCCTTCTCTCGAAAGATGAACCTCTTGATCATCCACTAGCCACTAATTGTCCAGCTCTAGAAGCCTCCTTCAGGTTCCCCTCAACTATGAGAGCTTGGTCCACCACCTCAGCAAAATTATTTAACCTAAATAGGTTAACTTGGGGCTTAATATCACACTTAAGTCCATAATGAATGTGTCTCAATGTATCTTTTTTATCTCCTTCCATTACTGGAGAAAAGCATTATGGGTCTGTAAAGTGTATCATAATTCATTATGGACATGCTCCCCTGATTCAGTCACATGAAATTATCTACTTTATCCAGCCTCAACATCTCTGGACATAAGTTCTCCAAGAACCTCTCTAAGAATTCATTCATTAACATATAACTAGTATATCCAGTCCAACCCTAAATATCTCATTGGTGCTTTAATAATCCTCATAGAATGTAAGTAGCCAACTTGACCCTCCTCTCAGTAGGTGACTCGAAATAGTCAAGTGTCATCTCAATAACCTGAACCCAAAACTCAACTCCCTCACGTCCACACTCTCCATTAAAACATAGAGGCTCTTGTAACTGAAACTATCTCATCTGGTCAAACATGCTCTTATCAACCCACTCTAGGTATCTTCCAATGAATTTCATGAATCAATCAAAGTTCTCTATAAACTTCTTCCTTCCCTACACATATAACACTATCATTTCCTTAGGTTCTAATGCTGGTAGAGCATTACCAGCCATAACCCCTTATCATCCTCTCAATAAGTTTATTTATGAATTCATATCTATATAATTCTAAACACACATATTAGGACTCATAAAACAACTTTATCACATATAAGTAAGAGGAATAACCACAACAAGTGTTTCCCCAAACTTTTCCACACCGTCAAGACTGAGATTCAATCACTACCCTTAACCATACTACACATAGGTATTGTTAATCTAGGGTAAATGCATTATCATATCATTTGTATCATTTATACCCCAAATTATTCACATTATTTCATCATTTAACACTTCTAATATTCATATTTGGCACCATTTTCAATTTAATTTAACAAAGAAAAACAGTTTAAGTTCAACAACTTACCCAAAATCCATTTTTTCATGCACTCCTAACATGATGAATGTCACAAAATAATAAGAAGTTTATAGAATGATGCATAGAGACTCAACTCTCATACCATTTTATTCCATGATTCAATTCTCATAAAATTTCAAAAACAATTTTCACATCACACAAAAATTTCATCACCCATGGTGAAATAATATTCTAATGTAACAGCAAATAGTAATAACCACAATCCCACCATGAGTACTTGGGTTTCCCCCAAACATGGGTTTGCATCTATATTACATGAGCTCATGTCCAAGCCAGAATATTCCTATAATCCTATATACCATTCCCCAAATAGTAATACCAAAGAAAAAGAAAATAAAACTCCTTTGAAATGACTTTGTAACGTCCCAACCTGGGTGCCACACACCAATTCCCCAAGACGGTCGATCATATAACCTAAAGCTCATATCCCCATATGCCAGAGGCTACCAACTAGCTGTGAGGGACTGATATGTCGATCATGGGGAGATTATACCATCTTTTATCAATGTAACACACCATTAGAAATAATAAACAATAGTGCAAGCCTATATATGACCATAAAAATGCATATCTCAAGATAATAAAAGTAGGAGATATAATATCCAAACTAAAGAAGAAAAAATGTAATGCTAATGTACGTGTCAAATTTATAAAATGAAAATAGAAAATAAAGAAACCAAAAACTACCAAGTAGGTCTTAAACTATGTCTAGTTCCCTCATCCAAGATCTATCCTCAAATTATCCATCTAACCCAGGGCCTTTTCCCTTAACCTATCCTACAATAATAAGTCTATTAGGGTACTGATCAGACATCCTTAGTAGGGTGTCAATACAACTTAGTAGGCCACCAAAAATGGTGTCTAAAACATTTTCCAGTTAGATAATAGTGTATGTATATATAAAAATAAATAATTACAAATTATAAGTAAATTTTTATCACATTATCATTTATTATTTAGTTAACCGCATTAACTTTGGGGTTCCTGAGGACACCAATACCTCAAAGCCAACTTTGGCTCATGTTGAAACCTAAATTGTTCCTAGGTAGTATCATATATTAATACCTACTTAGGATCATTCTAGATCCAGAAGTATTCAATGATGATATAATTTATCAATACATGCTTCATCTTATGCCAAAGCTCAAAGTATTCCCAAGTGAGGTCATATCTCAATGTTCCTCTGTCGCCATTATTTAATCACAACTAGAAAAATGGGCTATTTCTACTGTTCAAAACCATGGAAATAGGGCCCAAAACCATGGTTGTAGGCTATGGACATAGTTTTTCCCAACTGTGGACGCTATCGCCATGGCAATATGGTCTGACCTATGTCCATAGTTTTAACAATGGAAATAGGTGTCCTATTTCCATAGTTTTGAAAACCATGTCCACAGGTGTCTCTATTTTCAAGCATGGTAGTTGACCTTTGGCCACTATTTTAACCGTGTCTATAGCCCTAGAAAATCATGGTAATAGGTGGCTTATTTCCACGATTAAAATTGTGGATATAGCCCTAAAAAACCATGGCAATAGCCTAAAACTAATTTTTGTCTAGCCAGATTAGATCCCAACACCTTCCTT
Organism: Viscum album; assembly: GCA_963277665.1. Taxonomy (NCBI): domain Eukaryota; kingdom Viridiplantae; phylum Streptophyta; class Magnoliopsida; order Santalales; family Viscaceae; genus Viscum; species Viscum album. The sequence continues at coordinate 2,132,846,061 of OY728119.1, forward strand.
TAACTTTCCAGCGACCTAACGACTACACCACCAAGGATTTTGTGTATATACATATATAATATGTTATATATATTATTAAAAACCATGTCAGTATCCTAAAAACTGTGGCAATAGTTCTTCCCACCATTTTTTTGGCGGGAAATTTTTTCTCCCGCACAAGGGTGGGAGACCTATAGCCACATTTTTCAAAACCGTGGCTATATCCCTTTGAAAAAAAAAGGTCTATAGTCATGGTTTTAAAAACCCTGACTATAGCCAACATAACTGTGGCCACAAGTTTAAGTTATAGCCACTGTTTTGAAAACCATGGCTATAGGCCATGAAAAAATACCAATAGCCACAATTTTAAAACCATGCCTATAGGCTACATAACCATGGTCATAGCCACCTATAGCCATGATTTTAAAACTGTGGCTATAGGTTCGTGGTCGTAGCCTATTTTTATAGTAGTGAATTCATACTTTAATTTCAATATTTCCATCCATACCGCACAAATTAGTATGACCATGTTCCCATTCTCTAATTCATAATTGAATGACCACGTTCCCATTCATAAACACACATTAGAGTGACCATGTTCCTATTATTTAATTCATACTTGAATGACTTCATTCCCATTAATAAACACACATTAGAATGACCATGTTTTTATTCTTTACATCATACATAAATGACCATGTTACCATTCATAAACACACATTAATTCAACAATTAATTATTCACATAAATTTCATTACAAATTCAACAATTATTTTATCACATAATTTCCGTTAATTAATACACCAATTAATTAAGTCATTAAACCCATTATTTAATTTAACAACTAATTTATCAAGTTTCACAAACTAAATTCCCATAATTAATCCCACAATTAATTATCTCATTCTCAATTTCATTTCTTAATAATTAATTTCACAATTAATTATCTCATTCTCAATCTTAATTATTAATAATTAATTCCATAATTAATTGTCTCAATTTATAATATCAATATCACATAATTAATCCCACAATTAATTATATCAATTCAACTAATTTAATATCTCGTAATTAAGTATTCAATTAATTATCTAAATCATGATCCCTAAATTTCATAATTAATCCCCCAATTAATTATCTGATTGAATATCCCATAAATATCATAACTAATTCTCCAATTAATTATTAATTTACACAATACTTTAACTAATCAATTTTCCACAATAATTAACCCAATTTAAGAATTAAAATTACTACAGAACGTTTTCCATTATACAATTTTTGTACATGTATAAAAATCATGACTATAGGAATTGAATATTAGACAACCTGATTCAATTGGCTAATGGTTAATCATCTAATGGAAATTTCCAAAAAATGAGTGGCACAACGACATCGATCTTGAACTGAATCACAAAACCCTAAATCAAGAATAAAGAAATAAAGATCATGTAAATCAAGATATATATCTAGAATCATAGATCTAGATCCTACCAAATAGATATAGATCTGACCATAATAGTGGATTATATCACTGAAAGAAGGAGGAAGGAATGGGGTAAGCACAAGAGAATAACCATGAGAGGATTCAATAACCAGGAGAGGAGCCGAACTTCAATTCGGGATTTGATTCACAAAGAAAATTGGTCATAAGTTCTTGTAATTCATCTAGAGAGCTCCAGAAATTGTGAAATAGGACTTTGGGTCAAATGGTGGGTCGAAATAGGTGAGTTTCATGGGTTTAGAAAGTTTTAGAATTAATTTTCAAGCTTTATTAATTCCCATGCACAGTTAGCTGGGCTGGGGCACATGGTTCTCCCAAACTGTGCACCTATTATTTTTAGGGTGAACGGTTACTCCTAAGTAGGTGTACATTTAGAAAAACTAGGATTCATCAATTTGAATGACCTATGCCTAGGTTTGCAAGGTTAGCTAGGATGTGGTGGATAATTTTCCTAAACCATGTGCCAACCATTCACAACCCTTTTTCTTTACTTTTTCTCCAAATTTCACCCAAACAAACCTCATGTCCAAAACCCAAAAAAAATATAAAAAAGGAACAAAATATTACCTAAAAACAAGCCTGAGAAAACTGTAGAAAATGTCAGGATCTTACACTTCAGGTCGAACACATACCTAATGATAACACGACCTAAAATAAATCTTCAATAAAAACCATGATCATTGAATTTAGTTAAAGAGACCATCTGTCTGTGGTAAAGGATACTAGTTATTAACCATAAACTTCTTTAGTTTATGGTAATCCATACATAGTCTGAGGGTTCCATCCACCATTTTTTTCAAAAAGTATTATCGAACCCCATGAATAAGTATTGGGTTGTATAAACCCTTTTGACTCCAAGACCTCTAACTACCTCTTGAGATCCTGCAACTCCATATCAGTCATCCTATAAGGAGGAATGGATACTGGTGTAGCTCCTAGAACAAGCTCCATAGATAAATTCACCTCTCTCTCAGAAGTTAAAAAAGAAAATGAATTCTGGAATACATCCCTAAAATGATCAATCGCTAGAGGAATGTCTATTTGACACATTCCATGGTCATCCAGATATAAACCAGCTATTTGAGAAATCATCCTACTGAACCGATGATGCTATGGTCAAGCTTAGATCTCTTGTACATCCCATTCACCCTTGTGAATAAAAACCCCACCATCTAGTGATGTAAAGGTCACCCTTCGACAATAGAAATCAATAAGGGATCGATTAGAAATGTTTCATTCAATATTGATTATGATTTCAAAACCATTCATATCAGGAGAAAAAATATCCCAAATGAAGTGACACCCACCAATCTCAAGGGGGAACTCCATACACTAGCATAAAGGCTCTCTTCTAACCCCCAACAGTGTATCAAAAGTCATAATTCCATCACAAAACTAAACAATGAGCCCAAGGCTCACCAAAATAGGTACATATATGAATATATGAGAATAACTTTTATCAAAAATATTAGATACTAGAGTATAGGATACTATGATCTTACCTCACACCATAGATGGCACACCAATCTTCTCCTCATGTGTTGGCTTTAAAAAATATATCTGGCCCGAACCACATCCCTGGGAAACAACATCACTACCAAGAGAAAGCCCACTCTACTGTCTAGGTACCACTGTTGTTGGGATACTGTATCCATGACCACCACCTCAGCCTAAAATATTAGTACAAATCCCGCTCCTAGACTGATGTAGATCTTGTAATCCTACTCTTAAATGTAGATTCAAAGTTGATCCCCTTCCACTGACTATTGGTGGTAAGGTCCTGTATAAATACTATACGTGGATCAACCTACCGCAAGATCGTCACGTGAATTAGTCTGTGTCATACTTATTCTTCACATGTTTATTTCTCCCATAATGATTATTAAAGACATTACTACCAACACTCACACCGTAGCTAGTGTTCCCCTCACAAGAAGAATCATAACTATGCTTCCTGCCAGAAGTCGCTGAACCACTGGGTCGAGAGGCTGAACTTACCTACTCTAAACTGCCAAATTCCATCATATTATTTTTAGAAATCAACACCTAATTCACTATTTGAATAGTATTAGTCAACCAAAACACGTTTACATGTGATTGAACGACATTCTTGAGACCTTCCTCGAAGTGTATCACCCTTGATGTCTCATTAGTAAGAAAAATTTGCACAACACAATGAAGCTCTGTGAAGAAAGATGAATACTCCATAATAGTAATCATTGCCTCTTCTATATGCATAAAATCAAATTATATTTCATCTCTTAAGGTCTCAAGAAAGATGTATTCATAAAAACTAGAATAGAAATCCCTCCAAACCATATCTCGCAGTGTATTAGCTTAGTTCAAAGTATCCCACCAAAACTTAGCTGCTCCCTGAAGCATATATATCATGAGATTAACTCTCCTATAAGTAGGTATCTTTAAATTCTTGAAAATAGATAATATATTATCAATATACATCGCCGAATCCTTTGGACCATTGTCCCCCAAAAAATTGGTCGGATGCTGCTATTGGAAAAATCCTTTAGTGCTTCCATAGATGAGGCAGGTTGTGGGATTCCCTAAAAAGTCTTCATAAAGAATAGGAAATCCTAAATTAATTGGGCATCAACACCCACATCATTTATAACCATTGGTTTTGCAACTGGAATTATAGGAGGATCTACAAGTAGCCTATGGACCACCACCTTTGGATCATGATTGTCACCACTGCCTATCACATGACTGAAGGTCGTCGTGGTGGCATGTCTCTACAAGTCCAAATGCATACCTCAAAAAATAATTGAGTAGAATCGAATTCATGGATATAAAACAGTAGATTGGTCAAAGCCTTCCTATAAACAAGACTCACCCTAGTTCCTACTCCTAAAACTAATATTGGGTAATAGGAACAACCATAAAAAACACCAGAGATACTACCTACTGCCCACTCTAAAGCCAAGTCAAGGACAAGTTCTTTATTCAATGTTTTCAATTTCATTTAAATTTATATATATGTTACAATTTTATTTTAATAGTTTAACCCAATGGTTCACCTATTCTGGTCTATAAGGGCCCATACACCTCATGAACTAATGTTTTGTGTCCACTGATTCCAAATCCTAACATGTTCCATCCCATGTTACCAATGGTCCATGAATCAACATTCCATAATTGACTGCCTAGGGTGTCTGCTGTAGCCTAAGTATGAATAACACTATATAGGTTATGGCATTCACTCTACGTACCAACTATTTTCCAAGATTCCTCGTACAAATTATTTAATAAAAATATAGGTATATCACTCAAGGAACACATAGTAAAAGTCATGAATTCATAAAATTCATCCTATATCACATGGAATAATTCATGACATGTGAATCCTATAAGGTTCCAAAAAAGGTGCATGAGATGGAATGACCCCATGCCATTGGGTCATGATAAAATTAAATCATCAATCATAGCAATTATACCATCAAAATTCAAGAGCATCACCCAATGGAGGAATAAAATCAATTATAATATAAAAAATCTAGAAAATACCAAATTCTGTTCCAGGAAATTTGTATTTTTCCTGTACATGAGTTAGCTACTCCCATGCACATCTCATTACCAAATTCTGATTTGTTCTTAATCTCTTTTCTGTTGTATCTAAATAGTAATTAAAGAAAATATATGTTTCTAATACCACTTGTTACCATCTCTACATAGATTCCATTGAATAGTGCCCCAAGCCGGTTGGTTACATGGCCTCAAGTACGCCTCCCCATATGTTAGATGTTGCTGACTAGTAGCGAGGTCCTAGGGTGTTTTGGGTAGAATCTATTCCCTCATGTTAAAGTGTAACATAGTTTTAGAACAATATTAATCAATAGAAGAAGCATAATATATATAACTGACAACATATATATTTTTGAAGACTATAATAATAATAAATCCAAAAGTTGTGTCATATAAAATATGATGAACATGTCATATCTCGATAAAAAATGATAGGAAGAACATTGAAATAAGCACATAGTAAAATACATGTATCCAAAGTAAAAAAATACCAAAAAGAATATCTCCATATAACATAATGGCCATAGACTAGTGTTGTGTTCCCATGCTCCTACGCAATGATCAAATGAAGCATCATACAATGGGTGCTTTCTCTGATCCCTACTCACATCCATAAAGTCTTTCTGGGTACCCAATGGTTTCCTGAATAGGGTGTGAGATAACACTCACTAGTCCATCACCAATTTTGTCTATAACATGTCCAACCTATGTGATATGAGCACAACAGTGTGAATAATATAAAAGGTATAATGGAAATAAAATTAAGTGTTAAATAGATATAATCCTATCCAGCCAAACATGGCTCCTGGTTATCAATAACAAAGAAAAAAATATAAGCGGATAACTCAAAGCATAAATAAAAAAACAGGAGTAATATTTTCTAGTCTAACAAATAAAATTGGATACCCATACTAGGGTTATCTATAAGAAAACAAATATTTTCAAATTGTCCATGCCATGTAATCAATTGTTAAACACCCTCAAAGGCTTATGACATATCATCCAATGTCATACCATAAAGGTATAGAAGACCATGTAATCCTCATCGAGTCCTAAGAGAATCTTGATGGAAACTCAATAACGACTTGGGTGGAGTCTGAGGAGCATGTCAACATAGCATGTCCAATACGAGTCCAAGAAAGTTGGGTCTAAGGGGAAGAAATTTCCTTGGAATCCAATAGAATCAATATCAAAGGATCATCAATGTACCATGCCTCCACTACTATAGTAAATATGTGTCTATGGAGTACAAATTTCCATGTAATCAAATAGAATTTGGATATAAGGATATTTTCCAAGGAATACACTAAAATTATCAATTCATCAACAAGTCACTAATAATTTCATAACCGTTCATAATTCATGAGTTCATCCAACACATTTCCAAATTTTCAATTTAAACAATTAAATAATTTAAAAATCATGTTATCACATAAAAAGGAATCATAGCCATATCTGAATCATTAATTTTATTCAATTCAATTCACTAAGTCTCCCAAAACATGTGGAGAGATCACACACACTAATCAGGGTGGTATAACATAGGGAAGATATAAGGGAACACCCCATGGGTGGTCTAGGTTGAGGATAAAATCCTCCAACCAAAAAAATCACTAAGAAGGCAACCTAAATAGGTTCTAACCAATTATATCAAGGCATTAAATTTATTTTAGAGGAAACACTAGAAATCATGACGTGTGTCACAACTACAACAACATATATATAACACCAAACCTTTAGGGAAATGTATAGACCACCTACCGTATACCCATATTATAACATTCATGCATTATTATCTCTGAAATCAATATGTATTGGAAGAAATTATAGAAATAGATGAAAACCATGTAAATAGGGAATAATATCTCACACCAAAATAACTCTTTTGATACAAAGGTAAATGGAGAATGGAAGAAATTGATCGTATATCATACCATCATGGATCTAATAAGACAAAAACCTCTTGATTCCAAATATGGATGATGAAATCACATTGAATCCTAGAATATGTCTTGAATAAATCTATGAGAGGAGGAGAAACCCACTGGAGAAGGTAAAATAGAAAGTGGGATAGAGTTATTATAATTTTTAAGAGAAAATTTTTATTTTCCCACATTTTAACTGGGTCGCATGGTTTGGTTGCATGGTTGGCTAAACTGTGCACCAACTATGTTCCCTTATCTATCCAAGATCACCGTCAAAAGGTCATAGTGCATGGTTTAAAAAAATAACATCACCCATACATTTTTACTCTGATAAAAATTGAAGATGGTCCCACATGGGCATGTTCCCCTGCCTACATGGTTTCCTCAAACCATGAAATCTCCTATTATCATTTGTCTATCCCCACATGGTTACTCTTAACCATGTTTCCTGGGTCACACAGTTTCTACTAACCATGCGAACAGACTATTTTTCTCCAAAATTTGGGCTTCGGGCTCAGAACAAGTCCCAAAACCCCCATAAACTCCCATGACCTCAGTAGGAATTCACATTAATCCAAAAACAATAATTTAAACTAAAATTAAAAAGATATCTACCTCATAGATAAACTCAGTTTCATAAATCATATTAGTAAAGGATAACTTAAGGGTTTATAAGTTAATGTTGATTATGATTTCATGGTATAAATAAACATTTTTAGGGTATAGAATTTGTTTTTGAGAAAATATTGAATATTTTATGTATTATAGGGATTAAGATCAAAAAACATAAATGAAAACGTGGGAGATAATTCTAAGGTATATGTTTAAGTATATCATAGTGTATCAATGTTTTGGTAAAGTAGAGATTGTGTGGTTTCCAAAAAATTACTTCTCTGCCTGAATACTAGAAAGTGGATGCATCTATGGTATAAATGCACCTAGGATCAATAACCTAGAAAAATATCGGTTCAGTATCAACTCAATATTAACTCTGGTGCATGATTAGTGGGCCTAAGACTACAAACCTATCTAGACACTACCTAGGGATATGTTTTCAATGATCATATTCTATTTGTAAACTATTATATTGGATTTCAATATATATTAGGTTATATAACCACATAGAAAAATGATTGTGTATATCTTATATTGAAATATTTAGATTTATAAGTTAATGTACAAATTAATTGATATGTGCTTTCTTGGATAAAGGGTAATTTTTATTTTGAGAGTATGAATTTCAATGAATTTTAGTTTTATAATATTGTATAAAAGTTCTTGGTAACTTTGGACTGTTATTTTTAATGATTATGTGAATTAAACCTAAAGAAATATAGTTTAAACCAAGGGTGTTATATATTAAAATAATAGAAACGTAATCTAACATGATGGCTTCAAAGAGTAGGACATATTGAGGTTAAATTTTGTATAATACTATTATGATTCTAATTTTTCATCACTCGTGTTAACTCTTTTGGTTTTAGTAATGGTTGAAGCCCAAAGGAACCAATTTTATCATAAGTGGCATGGAAAATGAAAAGATTTTTCCAACAAGAATCCTAAGGGGATAAGAGTTTAAGTGATAAATATTATGATTATTTTAAACCAGCTATCATGAATTATGATTAACAATGTGAACATAGTTGAATTACCAAAAACACCTAAAATGATCATGATGGAGTCTCCTGGAATTTTAGTTGAAAAAGATAATGAAGGAAATAATAATAAATTTCAAATGTAAAAAAAATTGGTAAAAATAATAGATTTTCCAAGTAAAATTGAAATAATCTGTTAACAAGATGGATTTAAAAGATAATTTTCTTAATTATACTTATGATATTAAGGTAGAAACATCATTTGAAAATATATCTTGAGTTATTTAGATATTTTATAAACCCTTGAAATGTTTCATTAGTTAGTGATAATTATAATTGTTGGGATGCAATTAATTTAAGGGGGAGAATATAACACACCAATATTTTAAATTATATTTTACTTTTAAACCTAATGTGTTATATAGCATACTTAATGTAAAATATTATAACACACGGAACCGTAATACAGTATATCTCATATCCTGACCTAGGCTAGCTCTCTTTATTTTATTTTATTTTTCTCTTCCACCTTATTTTTCCTATTTTTTTTCTAGTTGATTGAGGGGTCAGAATGTGAAACTAATTTTTGGTGCAATTGTAGAACTAAAACTATAGCTAAAGGAATTGAAGGTGGTCCACCAGATCACCAGTGAGATCCATCATCCATCTGGTGGCCTTATAGGTGGCTCAAAACTCATATTTTATCAATGTCCTAGATAGTGGGATGGGTGGTATCCACAACACTTCTAGTATAGCCACCAGCCAGTTGGTGGGTTAACACAGCTACCCAGTGGTCTACTTACCCACTGAAGGTATTACTGGATGCGAGTTTGGTGAGGTTATTATAATACTTTTACCTTGAAACATAAATTTTTATTCTTATTCCTTCACTTCTATCCTCTTATTTACCCTCACTAGTTTAGGGGATCTCTTCGGTTGATTTTAGATATCATTAATCAAATCCTTGGAAGATCAAAGTGTCGATCAAAGACAAGATCCTATTTTAGTAATTCTAGCTCTATTTTTATCATATATTCTCTTATTATTCATCTTCATGTTTCAAGGGATATATTAGCCATCATAATTCCTTAGATCTGGGTTTCCAATTGTGGTTCTTATAGATACGTCATTGATCTCGAATTTTTTGTTCATATCCTTGTTTCTAATGGTTTTCTATCCAGGAATCATTATAGTAAGTGATTCCTCTCATTTCCCTTATTCTATAAATTTATGTATTGAATATTATTTATTATTTATTGTGGTGCTAGGGATTTTCTTATTACCACTTCGAGCCTCCCTTCTCTCTGTCCTATGGACCCCTTTGATTGGTCATAATTCCAAGTGTTTTGTGGTAGGCGTCCTAATCACCCCTATTTAAAATTATATCAATGATGTATTACACTTTAATCATGGTATTTTTAATTTATTTAATTTTTCTTATTATACCTAGTATATATCAAAAAATGGTGGGAAAATGGATTTTTTATATGAATTGATCTTTAAATAAATTTTAATGAAATAAACCATTATTTTTGAAATTGGAATTCCCAGTTAGATCTTAATAACCATTCCTGAAACAATTTTGGACATTGGTTTCTTAAATTATGGAAAAATGTTAATTTTATAAATATAGGGTGTATTGGATCTTTTTTGAGAAATTATTCGAAAAAATTTATTTGTCGATTTTTTAAAATGATAAATTGAGTGTTTCGTTTTCCAATATATTTTCATGTATTTAACCTTAAATAATGTTACCAAGGCCCGATTGAAAATTTTAATAGTTTTTTTGAAAAATGAAAACCCATAGGACATGCCCCTTTATATGTGTTTGAAATTATGAATGTTTGATTTATAAAACTAAATTTTCCCTTTATATGTAAGTTAATTCATTTTTATATTGAATAAAGGGTATGTTTCTATGTGGGTGTTCATAAGTGTGAGTAAGATATATGGTTTTTTTTCAACATGATGATATGGGATGATTATTACTTTGAAATTCTCATCTCCATTTCTATGTCATGGGAAAGTTTGGTTTTCTAGGTGGAAAGTATAGGTATGCTTGTTCACTAGTTTAGAATTATTCTATGGCTAGTGGACATAGGTTAGACTTAAGTCAAACAATGGGATTCTCCCTTTTCTTATGCTAGAAAGTGTTATACTAGATGTTTGGTTAGGGGTCGATTAATGTGTAGTTTTTTTCTAACACATAGACTTTTCTTCATTGATGACCATGTTATTTATGTTCTAGACTATTTACTTCCAGTACATTTTATTCCACAATGATGATATATGTAGAGACCCGAAGCTTTTAATACATGGACATTACATTACTTTTGTGGAATACTTAATACATAACAAAAACAGACACACAAGGACAGTAATAGTTTAGTGTCTTCGGAAACTCGAAATATAAACATCTAATCATGGTGAAAGATATTCAACATCTCCCATAACGATTTTCCCCTTTTCGTTTCCTTACCTAAAACCTTTCTTTATTTCCTGGGGAAAATATAACATAAAAAGGGTGATCTCAAATGCTCAGTAAGGGCAAACATAGAGAACATAAAACAATCCATAAACATTTGAAAGCAAAAAACATGAACATGAAATCTAAAAATTAAAACCTCGAGCAAAGACATAAATCTTGGAAGTAAGTAAGGAATTTATCATAAAGGAACATCAATCAGGATAAAATAGCATGGGACTAAAACATATAATTGTGGCAACCATTCAGCACTTGTTATGATTTCCATAGTAGCCAAGGCATTGCTGCCAAGACCATCTTAGTGGACAAAGTCCCTTTCTGAATCATATTCACTCCTCGATCCAGTCCTGTATCACTGAACCAGATTAATGTACCGTTTCAGCCATGTCTATCTCATGAGATATATAATATTTACCCAATTAATTGCAGGGAGATATAGGTCCCACTCATCTCACAATGAAATCATTCTTACTTGTGCCACAAAATAAACTTAAAACATTCATTATAACCCAAAGAATAAAATGGGTTTCATAAACATCATCCCATCATTTCATAATACATATAAAACAAATGGAAATTTCATCATAAGAAAAGTGAAACCATGTAAATCATAGACACATTAAACTTGAAACATACACATATGAAATAATGTCATCTTAGATGGAAAATGGTTTTGATAAAACATTTGAAATTAATTCTTGAGGAAAATATCCTTTCTTTTTCAAAATAAATTTCTTTTCAAAAAACGTCATGAAATTTTAAAAGAAAAGTATTTTTTTGAAAATAGTCATGAAATAATTTAGAGGAAGATTCATGAAAATAAGGCTTTATAAAACTGTAAAAATCCTTTCATGTCGTATACGTTAAAAAAACATTCTTCTCATACTTTTGTCGGAAAAGTCAAAAAAGTACCTTGTAGGGTAAATAAAAGAAAGATTCCTTCCATACCATGGGGTAAAATTCAAAATGGGTAAAAAGGACTTTTAAAATACATTAAAACACTTTTATAAAACATGGAAATGGACTATTGCAATAACCCTAGTAAATACTTACGAATAAGCAATCTCGGATAAAAATGAGATTTGCAAAATTATCCCTTACCCTAGGTCTGATATGCTTCGTACGTATCCAAACCTCCTGTATGATGATTTAAATAATGTCATTGAATTATTACATAATCATATTCATTGTTATTATATCATATATGGTTCACTTATGACTTTATATTACCCGTTCTTTTGTAAATTCATGTTAAAGTAGTGTTTTGGGTAAAATCGTTTCATTTGTCGTTCGTGTTTTAACTTGTAATTATTCATATGATTACTTAGATCATGATTACTTATATCTAGAATTAAAAACATGATTTATATATAATATATATTCAGAATATACATATATATAATATATCTATAAATGGAAAGAAATACACTGTTCATGGAGACGGTAGTCCGTACGTACGTATGAACGCTGTTTTCGTTTCCTTATTGAATTGAATGTAATTAAGTAGATGAAATATATATATATATATATATATATATATATATATATATATGTATGTATATGTATACATAAATCCAGAAGATTCATTATGTCATATATTTCATTATTATTCATTATATATATACTTTATAATCATTCTTGAATGGTTAATCATGGAAAATGAATCTCATCGCATTCGTGGAGACGGTAGTCCGTACGTACGCACACGCGGTGATTTCATTTTCCGTAGGATGGATAGATGGTGAAATAGGGTTGTTTCATACTTATAATAACATATTAGTATATGTGTTATACTGATGTTATTACTTCATAATGAAACAACTAAAGAAGAAGAAATAAAGGTGAAAGAATCGGTAACGAACATTATCTCTTCTTTGAAGAGCCTCTTTGGGACCTTCTCTTAGGGCACTAAAATTGGTCTTTGAAGAAGACCAATACATCTAGGATGTTTCTAGAGAAGTGTGAAAGTGAAATGGTCAGGGGTTGGACGAGCTTTAAGGCTCAAATTGGTGTGAGGAGGAGAGGGAGGAGGTGCCCTTTTATAAGGGAGGAGAGGGACACCTATGGAAATTTAAGAAATATTAGTTTATATTAAATCCCAACCCCACTTAAAAACTTCCAAAATGACTCATATATGAATATTAGATGCGATAAGGTTGTAATATCATCAAAAAATAAAATTTAGACATGTTAGGAATTTATTTTAAACATTATCAACTTGATTTATCCTTATTTATCAATTAAATTGTATTTGTGGTAATAACATTATAAATTTTAAATTATTATAAATAATTAATTATTTGTTTTGAATTGTCAATAATTGGATACTTTATAACATATTTGACCATATAAATTTAAATTTTTAATTTTTAAATATTTTTTGTGATTTTTAAACAATTTTATAATATGTACATTTTTATAAAATAACAATAGTGTCAATTTTGAAACTATTCATTTTTTTGAATTTAAATAAAAAAATATACAGAAGATATGATCGAACTAAAAGGTTCAATAGATTTATAACATGTCATATTTATTTATAAAATTAGTGGAGCACATTAAATAGTTCATATAATATTTAGTTTAATATTTTTAAAACCATTTATTTGATATTTCTCTTAATAAAATAATTTCAACATCACTATTATGCCACCTTTAATGATATTTATTTAATCCCTAAAAATTATAAATAAATTCATATTATGTATATAATTTTATTAGATTTCTGGAGACTATTCATGTTCGAAGTTGCATGAATTTTATCACTAAATTAAAATTAATATACGTATAATATCTAAGAGAGTGACATGTTGTCACTTTCATTGGTTTTAATTATAATTATATTATTTAATGGTCAAAATTACATGACATTAATATAGTCTGACCCTTAGGTGTTATGGGTAGACTTTTATTTATCCAATAGGATTTTGTAAAGTGTTATGGTAATTTTATAATCTTGTTTTTACCCTTAATTACCCGATTTACCTTTAACTATGGTAAATAAAATTTACCGTAGTTATTATTCATAATACCCAAAAATAAAAAGTAGATTATTAACATCATTTGGACCCACTTATTCCAAATATGGAATCCATTTTTCCACATTAAATAAACGAAATTTTCAAAAATTAAATTAAAATTAATCCCGTTGTCGAAAGAAAACGGGTTTTTGTTTAAAACATTGCAAAAGATTGAATTGATTTAGCCTACGAATTCAAGGTAAAATCAATGATAATGACATAAATTATATTAAATGGTTAAAATATATTATATTTATACTTTAAAACCATTCAATATTATAATTTAACCATATAAATTATTACGATGAAAAAATTTGTTTTTAATTAAAATATAGCGTGTTTTTACTATTCATTAAAATATGAAAGTTATCAGAAAAATATCAAAACTTTATCCAATGTAAATTTTTATATTTTGATTCAAAATAAGAAGTTTATTTTGTGAAATTTAACTTATAAACATGTCAAAAACTAGATTTAAATTGGGTGCGCCATCAAAAGGCGGCAAAACTGCATTTTTTGAAAAATACTTATTTTACCCGAAAAATGTATTTTGTTCTTATACCATGTTCTAGAAAATGTGTAAGATGAATAATAATGTTATAAAATTAATAATTTAGTTAATAATATTTATACCGGCTAGTTCATAATAATATTTTAACAATATATCGTTGTTTAGTAAAACCTGGTATTGCGTAAAACACACGCTATCAAGGAAGGTCGTGATTGCATGTAATGCAAGCCAAGTCAGGGTTGCGTATAACGAAAGCTAATATGGTGTTGGTAATAGTGCAAGATAATCTTGGTGTAGCATACAACAGAAGACATCAATAAAATTAAAAGAATATTTTTCATAAAATCTCGGGGTGTTACATTCTACCCCCCATAAAATGAATTTTTCCCTCGAAATTCGTCAGGGTTATAAATCATTTACTATTTATAGAAACCCACATCGTAAAAAGGAATAATAAAACTTAATTTTAAAAACTAATGTATGAAATGTAACGATTACCCAAAGAAACTCATCACTGGGTTTCCATATAGGAGAACATAGGTGATAATATGGATATGGAAGAAATATATAACCATCAAGTTCTGATAGAGAGTGATAGAGAACATGGCTATGAAAAAGCCATCAATCAAAAAGACATAGATTTTTGATGATCTAAGGTACCATCTAATTCATTGGATATAAGGGCACTAGGACAACGTTTTTGGTTTTCATGATCATTTCCCTAAAGTTGATGAAATTGGAATTAGAAGAAATACTTTCGTGATTTTGGTACTGTCTCACCGTTGGTCGTTCTTTGGACAATTTCTAATTCATATTTTAAATAAATGAAATTGAATTTTTCATTTGTGAAGTGTTAGCAGATCATGGGATAGAATGATGGGTCATTCCATCTGTCTTAAACAAAAGGTTATAAAAGTTATCAAAAATACATAAGTCCATCTATAGTGAGATTAATCATATATGGTTCCTAAAATGGACTTATACTTCATATATCATACTGCTTAATATAATAAAACTAGTTTTTACTAAGCAGGGACTTCTTGTAGGCCAGTGGTAGGTGATAAAGGCCAGTCGCACTTCGGTTTTGGGTTCGATTCCCACAGCCTTGTCTGACGCGATGGGTTGTCGCCCATCCTGCAGGTTTTCCTTTTTCTAAAACTACATTACTATAACATCCCATCACTAATATCAAAAAAACTTCTATCCTTAAACAATAATAAATTCTTTCAAACATAATACATTCCAACCTTTAGGCTTATCCATAATACTGTAGTCCACTCTCATATTATAGTGAAAATTATTACCAGAGATTTCATATAACAAGCATGTTAATACCATCGTTGATCCCCATATATCATAATATATGTATTTTTGGTCACATTCCAAACATTCGAAGGCATTAATCATGTATTCTCTTGATAAATGAATACTCATTTAATCTTAGTGAAAACATGAGTGCTGTCAAAAGTTAACTCTTTCCACATACCAAAACCACAAAATTCTATATACTCAATTCATAATATAACTATTTCCTTATATCAGTCATGAGCTCATTAATACTGTCAAACATTTCATTTTCTCCTTATCCCTTCATTATGCGCATACCATCTTTTTTCCAAAAATATCTCAATCACTTTCCATGGTTACTGGTACCATAAAATTATTGAAAACCACAATAGACCAATACATAAATATTCCAATATTCCACTATACTATATACAACATTATTTTGGAATCTCATTACATAAACACCTAATCATTCCACCACATCGTTGTCATATTCAACATCGCCAATAGTGATCGCATGTGACTTCCCTTTGTCCTTTTCCTTAAGTGGTTGCTCATGTCGATCATCACTAACCCTTGGATTAGGGAATTTATTAGCATAATGCCCCATTTCCTTTGCACTTGAAGCATTGAAGTGTTGGTGGTTCATTCTCTGCAGTATTTTCTTTATTCACATCATTAGCAACCCTTTTTCCATTACTTTGACACTCAGCTGCTCGATGGCCTTATTTTCCACACTTAAAACATTTTCTAGTCTCTTTAAGATAGTCTCCACCATGCTTCTTTCCACACTTTGAGCATAAGGAAACATTCATCTTCTTTTCACCATTATTCTGAGATTTCTCCTTGAACTTCATCTTTCATTTCTTGTCAAAAACATGATATGGATAAGTAACACAAACTTCCATTTCTACCTTGATAGCACAACACACAATTTCTTCATAGCTACTGAAGTCTCTTATAGCTAATTCCCTTCGAAGATTTGGTTTTAAGCCACTAAAGAATCGATCAAATCAGGTTGGATGATAAAGCCAGATGCATACCTTGCAAGCCTTGTAAAATTCACTTCGTATACACCAACAGATTCATCATCCTTTTTCTTTAGTTCAGAAAACTCCTTCTCCATCTTTTTTCGAAGAATACGAGGGAAGTACTTATTGAAAAATAAGTTTTTGAACTCGTCCCATTCCATGGACTCAATTTCATCTCTTGGCCTAATATTCTTGATAAGATTCCACCATTGATCAGCTTCACATTCCAAATGATATATTTCTAAGATGACTTTATCATGTTCAGAACATTGAAGAACTGAAAATATCTTTTCAGTGGTATTGATCCATTGTTCAGCAACAAGTGGATCAGAAGACCCACTGAAAGATGGTGGACGTTGCCTCATGAAGGAATCAATATAATATTGATCCCTTCTCTGCTCATTTGGAAGTCCAGAATGATTCATAGCTTGTGTAAGTATAACAATAAGATTTTTCACTCCATCTCCCATAACATTTGTTTGTTCAGGAGGACAATCATTGCATTTTCCATTTCATTGATCAATACGGTTCCTTGGGTTCCATCCATTATCTAAAACCCAAAAAGAATAGTGTGAGTGGAAAAAATCATGCTAGGGAAAACAACATAATAAAGGGGGAGTACCTTCAATATCTAACATATTAGGTTTAATTCTACGATCGTTAGCGCAATTCTAGGACTATAACCTATATGTATACTTAACCTTAGGGACATCCCTAGATGTACCTTAGAAATATCTCTAGGGATTTCACTAAAGTTTTCGCATCCTAGTTTCCAAAGGTTAACTAAACCTTTCCTCTGATACCAACTGTAGAGACCCGAATCTTGTCATACATGGACATTACATTACTTTTGCAGAATACTTAATACATAACAAAAACAGACACACAAAGACCGTAATAGTTTAGTGTCTTTGGAAACTCGGAATATAAACATCTAATCGTGGTGAAAGATCTTCAACATCTCCCACAACGATCTTCCCCTTTTCGTTTCCTTACCTAAAACCTTTCATTATTTCCTGGGGGAAAAACATAAAAAGGGTGAGCTAAAATTCTCAGTAAGGGAAAACATAGAGAACATAAAACAATCCATAAACATTTGAATGCAAAAAACATGAACATGAAATCTAAACCTTAAAACCAGCAAAGACATAAATCTTGTAAGTAAGTAAGGAATTTATCATAAAGGAACATCAATCATGATAAAATAGTATGGGAATAAAACATGTAATTTTGGAAACCATTCAACACTTGTTATGATTTCCATAGTAGCCAAGGCATTGCTGCCAAGACCATCTTAGTGGACAAAGTCCCTTTCTGAATCAAGTTCACTCCTCGATCCAGTCCTGTATCACTGAACCAAATTAACTTACCGTTTCATCCATTTCTATCTCATGAGATATATAATATTTACCCAATTCGTTGGAGGGAGATATAGGTCCCACCCATCTCACAATGAAATCATTCTTACTTGTGCCACAAAATAAATTTAAAACATTCATCATAACCCAAAGAATAAAATGGGTTTCATAAAAATCATCCCATCATTTCATAATCCATATAAAACAAATGGACATTTCATCATAAGAAAAGTGAAACCATGTAAATCATAGAGAAATTAAACTTGAAACATACACATATGAAATAATGTCATCTTATATGGAAAATGGTTTTGATAAAACATTTGAAACGAATTCTTAAGGAAAATATCCTTTCTTTTTCAAAATCAATTTCTTTTCACAAAACGTCATGCAATTTTAAAAGAAATGGATTTTGTTGAAAATAGTCATGAAATATTTTGGAGGAAGCTTCATGAAAATAAGGCTATATAAAACCGTAAAAATCATTTCATGCCGTATATTTTAAAAAACATTCTTCTCGTACTTTTGTCGGAAAAGTCAAAAAAGTACCTTGTAGGGTAAATAAAAGAAAGATTACTTCCATACCGTGGGGTAAAAGTCAAAATGGGTAAAAAGGAAATTAAAAATACATTAAAAAACTTTTATAAAAAATGGTCATGGACGATTGCAATAACCCCAGTAAATACTTATGAATAATCAATCTCGGATAAAAATGAGATTTGCAAAATTATCCCTTACCTAAGGTCTGATATGCTTCGTACGTATCCAAACCTCTTGTATAATGATTTAAATAATATCATTGACTTATTAAAGAATTATATTCATTGTTATTATATCATATATGGTTCAATTATTACTTTATATTACCTGTTCTTTTGTAAATTCATGTTAAAGTAGTGTTTTGGGTAAAATCGTTTCATTTGTCGTTCGTGTTTTAACTTGTAATTATTCATATGATTACTTAGATCATGATTACTTATATCCAGAATGTAAAACATGATTTATATATAATATATATTCAGAATATACATATATATAATATATCTATAAATGGAAAGAAATACACTGTTCATGGAGACGGTAGTCCGTACATACGTATGAACGCTGTTTTCGTTTCCTTATTGAATTGAATGGAATTAAGTAGATGAAATATATATATATATGTATGTATGTATACATAAATCCATTAGCTTAATTATGTCATATATTTCATTATTATTTATTATATATACTTTATAATCATTCTTGAATGGTTAATCATGCGAAATGAATCTCATCGCATTTGTGGAGACGGTAGTCCGTACGTACGCACGCGCGATGATTTCATTTTCCGTAGGATGGATAGATGGTGAAATAGGGTTGTTTTATAATTATAATAACATATCAGTATACGATTTATACTGATGTTATTACTTCCTAATGAAACAACTAAATGAGAAGAATTAGAAGAAGAAATAAAGGTGAAAGAATCGGTAACGAACATTACCACTTCTTTGAAGCACCACATTGAGACCTCCTGTTAGGGCACTAAAATTGGTCTTTGAAGAAGACCAGGACCTATAGGATGTTTCTAGAGAAGTGGGGAAGTGAATTGGGCAGGGGTTGGCCGAGCTTGAAGGCTCAAATTTGTGTGAGGAGGAGAGGGTGGAGGTTCCCTTTTATAAGGGAGGAGAGGGGCACCTTTAGAAATATAAAAAATATTAGTTTATATTAAATCCCAACCCCACTTAAAAACTTCCAAAATGACTCATATATGAAGATTATATGAGATAGGGTTGTAATATCATCAACTAATAAAATTTATACATTTTAGAAATTTATTTTAAACATTATCAACTTGATTTATCCTTATTTATCAATTAAATTTTATTTATGATCATAACATTATAAATTTTAAATTATTATAAATAATTAATTATTTATTGTTAATTATCAATAATTGGATACTTTATAACATTTTGGAACATATAAATTTAAATTTATAATTTTTAAATATTTTTTGTGATTTTTAAACAATTTTATAATATGTTATTTTTATAAAATAACAATAGTATCAATTTTGAAACTATTCATTTATTTGAATTTAAATAAAACAATATACAGAAGATATGTTCGAAATAAATGGTTTAATAGATTCAAAGAATGTCATATTATCTAGAAAATTAGTGGAGCACATTAAATAGTTTGTATAATATTTATTTTAATATTTTTAAAACCATTTATTTGATATTTCTCTTAATAAAATAATTTCAACATCACTATTATGTCACCTTTAATGATAATTATTTAATCCCTAAAAATTATAAATAAATTCATATGATGTAGATAATTTTATTATATTTCAGGAGACTATTCATGTTCAAAGTTTCATGAAGTTTATCACTAAATAAAAATTAATATACATATAAGATTTAAGAGAGTGACATGTTGTCACTTTCCTTGGTTTTAATAATAATTATATTATTTCATGGTCAAAATTCCATTAAATGAATCTAGTCCAACCCTTAGGTGTTATGGATCGACTTGTATTCATCCAATAGGATTTTGGAAAGTGTTAGGGTAATTTTATAATCTTATTTTTACCCTTAATTACCCGATTTACCTTTAACTATGGTAAATAAAATTTATCGTAGTTAATATTCATAATGCCCAAAAATAAAAAAGTAGCTTATTAACATAATTTGGACCGACTGATTCTAAATATGGAATCTATTTTTCCATATTCAATACAAAAAAGTTGCATAAATTAAATTAAAAATAATCCTGTTGTCGAAAGAAAATGAGTTTTTGTTTAAAACATTGCAAAAGATTGAATTGATTTGGCGTACGAATTCAAGGTAAAATCAATGCTAATGACATAAATTATATTAAATGGTAAAAATATATTCTATTTATACTTCAAAACCATTAAATATTATAATTTAACCATATAAATTATTACGATGAAAAAAGTTGTTTTTAATTAAAATATAGCTTGTTTTTACTATTTATTAAAATATGAAAGTTATCAGAAAAATATCAAAAATTTATCCAATGTAAATTTTTATATCCTGATTCAAAATAAGAAGTTTATTTTGTAAAATTGAACTTATATACATGTCAAAAACTAGATTTAATGTGGGTGCGCCATTAAAAGGTGGAAAAAAACTGCATTTTTTGAAAAATACTTATTTTACCTGAAAAATGTATTTTGTTCTTATACCATGTTCTAAAAAATGCGTAAGATGAATAATAATGTTATAAAATTAAAAATTTAGTCAATAATATTTATAACGTCTAGTTCATAATAATATTATAACAATATATCGTTGTTTTGTAAAACCTGGTATTGCGTACAACACATGCTATCGAGGAAGGTCGTGATTGCGTGTAATGAAAGCCAAGTTAGGGTTGCGCATACTGCAAGCTAATACGGTGTTGTGCATAGCGCAATATAATTTTGGTGTAGCGTACAACAGAAGAAATCAATGAAATTAAAAGAATATTTTTCATAAAATCTCGAGGTGTTACAATATATGTGTATTTTCCAAAGTGTGGTTGTATTTATTTTTATGGAAAGGTTCTTGTTTTTGTACCAGTATATGCCTTAAATTTGTTTAAACTACAATTTGATCTTGATTTTGTTAAAATAATATAAATTGTGGTTTTATTTTTAAAGAACCATTGTTTTGTGATAATGGTGTGTTTTGAAATATTTTTTTTATTTTATTTAAAATAAATGAATTTAGAAAGAACATTTTTTATATAATTGTTTTTAAACTTTTATGAAATATATTTTCTTCTAAAGTGTTGTGATTTTGTCTGTAGGTATAGATCTACTAGGATTTTTATCTCATCACTATATATATTATTTTTTTAGTAGGTTTTCTGTCCATTTTTCATATTCCTCTATCAAAGAGTTCATCTTATGTTTGAGGTGTGTGTGACATTGTGTCACTTTCACATGGTGTTATTGGTGGCTCATTGTGTTAGTTTTCTTATCATATGTTATATCAGTCTTGTTTTTGTTATTTTAGACATGTATATTCTTTTATTATTGGACATCTTATTTTATGCCTTATTTGGATTTTATTTTTATTGATTATATTTTTATTTCCATTATTTTTGGTGAAAATATTCCTAATTCATTATTATTTATACCTAAATTCATGTCACTATCACTTTAGAATCAGGAAATCCCTTCGAGCCTTACCATGGCTAGCTTGGGTTTCCAATTGGGGATTTACATGGGTTGCTTCTTGAGAAATTGATATTTTTTTCTTTATTATTCAAGGATTTTTGGTAGTGTGGAGGTGTGACTATTGTAATTTTAGTCAATGGTCATCAGAGGGTTTTTTAGCATCACCCACTTGAGATGAATCATGAGTTACCAAGGTTTTATTGGGTGAGTAAATCTCAAGTTTATCCTCAATTATCAATTTTTTTAATACTTTTAGTTTTTATTTGAGTTTTCCCTTATTTAATAGGGAATTCATGAAAATATTTGATAAGGTCAAATTTTTGGGTAGATTTTAGAGGGAATTCATAGGGTTCATGTTTACTACACTCGTTTTGGAAAACCATGTATATACCATACAAATAAATATAGATTGAATTTCAAAAATCAATATGTTATTAGCAAATGGTCTATCAAAACATGTAGCCAAACCATGCGTAGTTGTTAATTCCTTGTAATCTTTTATATTTTTATTATTTATGTTTTAAATTCAAAATGAATTTTAGTTCCATTAGTACTTGTAAAATATTTTGGATTTAAAACAATGATGGGTTTTTTGAAAGATTGATAATGCTTTGGAAAAGATGTTATAATTCTAATATTTTTTAATTTTTCATATGTAATTAATAAAGTGTAATTATAATCTTGTAAATATTTCCAATGATAAAAGATCCAAAAGTAGTGGTCTTAAAATATTTCAGTTTCAAGGACATATTATTTAAAAGATTTGATGTGGGATTAAATGTTGGTTTAGAGAATAGAATTAATTTTTATGAATAGTTTAAATGTGTTGTTAATTTCGTTTAGTGATTTATATTTTGTCTTAAATGATTTGAGTTCTGGTGTTTTTTTAATGCGTTTGTTACCTTCTATTTTAGAGCATTCCCCCATTCAAATTTAATAGACTCTTTGGTGGATCAAGATCATCATGGAAATTTTTTTCCATTGATCCAGACTTAGAGTATCTAGTTCTTCTTCTCCTTTTCCAATATGAGGGTTTCGTTCAAGATATTCCTAACCTAAATCATCCTCATTTCTTCAAGAAACATGGTTCTAAATTTCCTAGGGCTTGGGTACTAAGTATTGAGAAGATTTTTATCCATATTGAATTTCATAAATTTCTATAAGTTATGTTAACAACCATTATGCTAGAGGTTCTAGGTTGTATGTGGTGGAACAATGTCCTCAAAACTAAGACATGTAAGTACCATTATTGGTAAGATTTAAAGTAATGGTTTATTCAGGAATTATTTCCTAACATAGAAATGGTACTGAATGCTATGGAATTTTATGGTCTCTTGTAAGGAGATTAAATTATATTGGAGTATGCAGGTCATTTTATCAGGTTGGTATTGTATCTTACTCATATATCCATGGATGATTCTCTAAGGGATTATTTTTTTTGGAAGGTATTCAACCAGATCTATCATAGGATGTTTCTCCTATCATTATTGATGCATATGAAGTAATAATGAAGAAAACTATCAAGGTTGTAGTGGGATTGGTCAAAGAACTAGAGGAATTTAAGGTTTCTTCTATTCTTGGGTGTGGTGGAGTAATCCCCAGTAAGGGAAAAGGAAGTATTCAAAGTATAACCTTGAAAGTGGTAGTATCAAGAAAATATATTATTCCTTTTTGATAGATTACTCAGGAAATAAGCACATAGTTTTCTATAAATGTGAAAGGATGGGACATAAGAAAATTTCATTCCAAAGGACTATTAAGTTCTATCATACGTGTGGTCTTCTAGGTAATTTACTGTGTTTCTAAAAATTATTTTTTGAAATAATGGTGGAGTGAAGTCTTCTCCTTTTAAATATCCTCTGGTTCAACTTGTTGGTTCCGATGTCAGAGTTAATACCATTTGAGTTTTCTTTGATGTAATTCATTTCCTATTTTTGACCATCTTATGTTGGGAGTTATATTTTGGATGTTGTATAATTTTTTTTGTGATGTTCATAAATTTCCATTGTCATTGTTGGATTCTAAATCAATGAAATAAATATTCATTTCATATGGATTTTCATATGATATTTCTCTCATCTTGTGTTCTTGGTTTTTGATTATTTGTGTTGAATGAGTTTGAATCTAAGGTAAATAATTTTATGGGGGTGGGACCATAATCAGTGAGTTTTATATATCAAAAAAGATTCCTTTTCTGAGTTTAGTTGGGTTTCCTTTTTTTTATTCCTAGAGATGGTAATAGATGGAATTCACTGGACGTGGAAACCTCTGTGGTTTTCTTATGTGGTTTCCTCTCTTACCCTTCTTTTGACTTATACCATATGGGGTATTTTTGTATTGGGGATGCTCATGCCTTAGTTACTATAGTTTTATTCTCCACCTCATTTGATGTGAGACTTGGGTAAGTGTTGTGGAAACTAGGAGTCAAATCAAGTTATGCTATGATGTTTTTTTGGGTTCACTAGGAGTTGATGTTCCAAAAAAGTGACCCAAGGTTACTCTCACTTGATCTAAATATTGACTATGTATTTTTTGGGGGAATGATTCTATTTTAGGGATTTTAAATTTCTCGCTATTATCTTATTTAATGATCAGTTTTGGTCATTTTACATGAGACAATAAACCTTTTTAATACCCACGATCTTATATAGAGTCTAAGGATAACTGTGTATGGTGATTTTGAGGTTTATTTAGGATATTAATGGTTATTTTCATAGATGATTGAGTAGTTGTGGATATTTCACCTAGTTTATGAAGATATATCATTATTTTAGTTCTCATTGGAGAGGTTTTCTTTCCTCACTAAACCAATTCTTGGGTTGGATTTGAAATTTTGGCTTCATGGATCAAGCATTTGAAGGTGTTTCATACTAATCTATTTTTATTTTTTATTCTAGTTATAATCTATTATAGTTCCAATCTAATAGTGTTGAACATTTTGATTTAATTTAGTGTTTGGGTTTAATATTTTAGGTTAGGTTTTATTTTCCTCTTGAGTTTTTATTTTCTATTTCCTCATGATGGACCATTTTCCTTAAGACTTTTTAGGGGAAGAAAGCCTTATAATGGGGAGAATTTTCATAAACCGACCTTGGATAACTCTCATTTTTTTCCATTGCACATTTTTTTTAAATTTTGTTTTGTTATTTTAGGGGTTATAATGTGAATAGAGTGTTTATAGAAAGTGTGGACCTGAATATGCCGTAAAAGGAGCTACGGGTGTTCCACTGGCTAGCATGTGGGATTATATGTGTGTATAGGACTTCTACTATATCCACTGGTTAACAAATGATTTTTGAAGTGTCTATATAACTTCTGTTGTAGCCATAGACTATCTAATGGTATTGGAAATGGCTAAAACACTTCTATTGTGGAGCCGGCTAGCTAGTGGCATCACTGGATGTGAGTTTGGTAAAGGGATTGTTGTAATTTTGCATCAAAGCCTGTGTTTGTTTTCTTATTCCTTTTCCCCTAAAATTGTTTCATATCATATGAGTTTAGGGCTGTCTTTGGACTATTTTGGCTCCCTAATTGAAATCCATAGATGATCGAACTACAAATTAAAGTTGTGATCCTCTTTTAGTATGTCAAGCTCGGTTTTGATCATGGATCCTATTTTTCTTCACGTTATATTTACCAAGGCCTATACCATCCAAGGAAATTCATTGGATCTAGGTTTATAATTGGGTTTCATATATATCCACTATTTAATTGGGAGTTTTCATGGATATTTTTTTCTCATGGTTCACTATTTGTGAATCGTTGTGGTAACTGACTCCCCCCATTTTATTTGTTTTACAAATTTATGCATTAGAGATTCATGATTGGTAATTCTTGTACTAGGTATTTTATTCTTTCTTATTTGAACTTTTATTCTCAATTTATTATGTATTCCTTATGTTGGTCATAATTCTATGTTTTTTGAGGTAGGCTTCCCAATCACCTCTATTTAAAATTAGATCTATGATATCATATGATTTTATGTTGGGGTTGTGAAAGTATTTGATGCTGCTGATTATGCGTAACAGATATATCAAATTACTATATCGTAAAAAATGGGGTCTCCATTTGAATTTTTCATTAAATTAGTTTTAATTTTGTATTAGAAATTGGAAATCATGATTTTCTCTTTATAATCGTTCTTGAAACCATTTAGGATGTTGATTTCCAAAACAATTGGAAAAGGGTTATTTTCAAAATATTGGGTGTATTGGTCCTTCGTGAGAAATGATTTGAAAAACCATATTTATTTAATTTTTTAAATAATTAATTGATTTTATGTTTTTACAATCTATTTTAAAAGATTAAACCATAGAGAATGATTCAATGACCTGGTTGGCATTTTTAATGGTTTTTTTTGAAAAATAAAAAACCCATGGGACATAACCCTTAATATGTGTTGGAAATTATAGATGCTTGAATTATTGGAATGAAGAGTCCATTTATAGGTAATTTGATTGATTTTATTATTTTTAATAAATTTTACATTCTATGTGGGTGTTTGGAGGTGTGAGTAAGATAAATGGTTGTTTTTCTAAAATGATGATATGGTATTATTATTAATTTGAAAATCTTACCTCCATTTGTATGTCATTGGAAGAGACAGTTTCCTTTATGGGTAGTGTAGGTATATATGTACACTAGTTTAGAATTATAATCTAACTGGTGTCCCTATAAGATACTTATTTAAACATATTGGATTTTTCCTTTGGTTAGGCCATGTAGGGTTATACTAGTTGTTTGGGCTGGGATTGATTAATGTTTAGTTTTTTTTCTTGTGAGCAGGATTTACATCAATGATGAACATGTTATCTTTGTTCTAGACTCATTACCTTCAGAACCATAGATTCCATGATGATGATATTTGTATATTTTTTAAAGTGTGGTTTTTTTATTTTTTTGGAAGATACTTGATATTATACTAACACGTGTCTTAAAATTGTTTAAACTGAATTCTATTCTTATTTTCCATAAAATAATATAAATTATGGTTCTAGTTTGAAAGAACCTTTTTTTTGTAAAAAAAGGGTTTTTCAAGGAAAAATATTTTATAAATATTTAAAAAGAATGAAATTAGAAAAAACTATTTTTATATGATTAATTTAAAAATTGGATGAAATAGATTTTATTTTAAAGTGTTAAGTTTGGGGTCGATGGGTGGTGACATACTGGTCTTTTTAGTTCATGCATATATATAATACAGGATTAGAAGGTTGTGCTCCCATTATGAGTACTCATTTATTTATGATTTTATCTTATGGTGGATGTGTGACTGTAATTTCCTCACTTTCACATGGGGGTATTAGTGGCTCGTTGTTTCGGTTTCCTTATCATCTATTATATCATTCTAATTTTCGGTTATTGCACTCCTACTAATTATTCTATTCTTTTATGTCTCATTTTATGCCTTGTTTGGATTTTATATCCATATCTTATCTTTTTAAGTTCATTATTATTGATTAAAACAATTCCTAATGTGTTCTTTTTTATTCCTATATGATTTTCTCCAAATTGTGGGGATCGAAAATACCCTTCGAGCCTTTTCACGATTGGATCAGGTATCCTATTGGAGGTTAGATCATGTAGGTTCATGGTAATATATATCTATTAAATTATTTTTGTAAAATTGGTGGGTGAAAATAGGGGTAATCAGAATATGAAACATATGTAGAAAAAAAATATTATTATTACAAAGGAATTGATAAAATTCAATTAGATTATCGAATTAACTAACAATAATGATTTTTTTAATGTAACCCTTTTAAAATTGGATTTTATGCACTTTATTTTATAATACTAAATATATTATATATAAAATATATTATTTATACTAACAATATGTGGATACCCATATTGATTAGTAATTAAAAGGAAAATAGAATAATACTGGTTAATATTTTAAAAACTTGCTTTCTTATGAAAACAATTTTCATTATATATTTCTATTTTTATTTAAAAGATAAATTATAATATTTTAAAATTTTAATTTCACCAAATTGAATTAATTTTTTTTTATAATAACAATATTATCATAATTTGATTTTTTATTTTTCTAAAATATTTTTTTAGTGAATATTGAGACATATGAGTGTTACTGAAGTTGTAGAATTTATGGATATATCTAGAAGTAGTATAAATTTAATACATATGAAACATTTTTCATGATAAATTTTTTTTAATTAGTAAAAATATACATTTCAAAATACTATTATGGATTTATAAAACCTATGTTTAGCATTTTATAATCTTAAGTAATATTTTTCAATAAAAGAATTTGTTTTTAGTGTTTTTTAATTAAATATTATTTTTTGTAAAAATAGTTTTTTAATTTATTTTAAAGCCCTAAAAATTTTATCTATTTTATAATAACCGATTTTATATTATAAAAATCTAAATCAACAGTAATTTTATCCTACACATAATTTTTAATTTTAAAAATATACATTTTCTAAAAAAATGTTTTTACATGTGAAATGTGCTAATGTTAAAATTATTTTCTCTTACACATAGAAATATTATTTTAAAAAATGGATATCATATTTATAATAATTTGGTATGATTTATTTAATAAGAAACATTTTATTATTAGGTATTAAATTTAATTTTATCAGAAACAATTAATTTCCGTGATAATAACAAAAAATGTAAAAGTGAAAAATATTAGAGTAAAAGGGTTGATAAATGTTTAAAAAAAAATTCAGAATGGTTTTTATAGACTTTATAGACCTTATAACAGTCCAAAATTACATTATTTCCCCCTTTTTTAGCATTTAACCTTGAATAACATCATTCAATTATTGAAATGTAATGGGTACTTTCAAATTACCCCTCTCTTCACTTATGAATAGGGGTCACTCCCACCACTTGATGCTATAATTATATCTTCAAATTTCATCCTTAAACTAATTAATTTTTATCCTCATATAATTATATATAAATTTAACAAGACTATGGTCTCAATTATATATCCTACAACCTCTATTTACAAGGATATTTTCTAGAGAAATCTTATGTTCTTAACATGAGTATTTCTTATTATTTAGCATTTTATTCTTAATATTTTTATTCCAAAATCCTTATAGCCACCCTAATATAATTAAGAAATAATTATTAGAATCATATGATTTTATTATATGAATTTAGTAACCATTATTCAATTCTTTTTCTCCACTAATAAAAACAAAACAACACCAATCGTGCGTACATGAGGACAACCACCTTCACAAAATGATGTGGTTCGTTTTCCATTAACACCTATAATAGTTATTAAAAAGTATTTATTTTTATAATTAATTTTTTTTATATGTCACAATTATAATGATCAAATTATTAGTTATCATACACCTTAATTCCATCTCATTTTTTTGATAAATTGAATCATTAATGGTGTGTATGTGTGGACTACCACCTCTACAAATGATGAATTTTGTTCATCATGAACAACCTTCATGGATGGTTATAATAATTAATATAATGAAATTATATTATATTTAATACATTTTTAAATTTTTTTAAAATTTATATTATCATTATATAAAAACATTTCTTTAATCAATAAATCATCATAACACGCTCATGTTTGGATCGGTTTTACTACCTTCATGAACGATGTTATAATATTTATTTTAGGAATGATTTAGTAATATTATATAATGATAATATCATATAATAATAATGTATTTAAGTTTAATTAATTTTTATATAATTGTTTTATTTATATTTAATATATTTATTAATATATCACCTTTCAGTTGTTAAACACACCGAAACATGTTCTTTACAATTTATTTTTTCTCAAACCACACCATTATCATTAAACAAATAAAAATAGAATATGAAGAATCATGTAAAACCCATGATTATAGTATCTTGGATAATTTTTTATTGATAAATTGTTTATAAATAAATAATCAACCACACCATTATAAAACAAGCACAAAACAAGAAATTATATTTCATAACACTCAGTTATGAGAAGGAATAATAACTAACTAATATATTTTTAATGAATGGTAATAATTTATTTTATAAATGTAAATATATAATATTATGGTTATTAAATTATTTATTATGGTATTTATTTATTTATACTACATGTCATAGAGTATTTCAACTAAGTAAGAATAATGGTAAGGTTTTTCTGTCTTGATCTTCAACCATTGAAACATATTTCTTATTATATGTTGTATTTTTTTGTATGGTTTATCTATTGTAACATTTAATATTTTTCACCTTAATAATCTCATTATTCAAGGTATTTAGTTCTTTGTTTAATATTATATTCTTCATGTTATTTTTATTTGAAAGTCTCTAAATTTTTAATTTTTATTTGTCTCCATTTTCAAGTCCTTGAGACTGGTTCTATATTTCACACCATATTTTATTTCAAATGATGTGGTTATTTCCCTATTTCTTTAAATTATAATGAATATATTTAATTTAATTATATTTAATTATATTTAATCCCTTTCATGTTCTTTTTTATTTTTACATTACCATTACTATAAGGGAGTTTGCATCTCTATTTTTCTTCCTTGAGATATGATCTATATTCACCACTTATTTTATTTTTGTAGTGTATATATTAGCCATTGATTTATTTATAAATCCTATCATATTATATGGTGGTGGGTATTAAACTTGTGTAAATCCATTTATTATTTTTTCATTCCAAATGAAACTCTGTTATACGTATGATTTTATCCCCATATCTTTCCTCTGTAAATACCCTATATTTTATTTCATTGTTTGAAATGAATTCACCTAGATAACCATACATAGATTGATTGGGAAAATTATTGACTTAATTGTATACCATTTATCTATAAAATGTTATTTTGAGTATTATTACACTAATATACATCCCAATTATTGGTTGGGGAAATATTGACAATCAATAAACCTTTTATTCCAATATGGATGTTATTAACAACCCAAGAAAGTTGATTATATATTATTTAACAATCCACCTTATTTATTCATTTGAATTATGTTCGTTTATTTAATATAATATTATTGAAATTATGTATGTTTGTATCTCAATACATATTTTTATGGATGTAAATGGTAAATTGTTCTTTCATTGTATTGATATTCATATATTTCATATGAGGAATGCATTAGAATTAATGAAGTGATGGGTAAGGCTTTGTCATGGGCCACCTTCTTCAAAGAGATGGAAGGAATAGAAAACTACCAAACCCTTCATTCTTCAAGATGAAGGAGAGATAATAATCCCCTTATTCCCACCTTCAATAGGCCCCAAAGTGGCGAGTAACATAAAGGATATAGAATATCACACAGATGGAAGGAATTAAACTTTTTATTAAACAAGACTGAGAGATAAAATGGTAAATCCCAAAAAACTCCAAATACTAAAATAAAAAAATAAAAAATTCATTCCCACATGCATGTTAAAATGTGAAACTGATACAAGGTACAATGAAAACTCCAAAGTAATGTACCAAAGAAGTATAATAATCAACAAAAACAAATCCTAATTCTTGAGCTGGTAAGGTCTACTACGGTCCTCAAAGTGCTCCTAGAAACCGTGAAACATTTTATATACATAGGGTGAGCATAATAGTACACTCATTAGGAAAACTAAGGAAACCCATGCACAAGTGGGGGAACATACTATTGTCTCTCTGAGAAAACTATAGAAACTCAATCACCGACCAAGGAATACTAACCAGCCCAACCTCACCAAGGAACACTCTCCAAATAACACCAGTTATATAAAGTTATAGTATAAGAATATCGATATTTGGGTACCCCACACCACATTCCCACTGGTTGAATTCATTTCCCTAATGGCTAACGTCTTGACACTATCACTCTTCCCATACACTGTCCCACTCCCACAACCCATCTTCACACACCTGGGCCACAACCACACAGAAAATACCACCCACATACACCTGGGACATAATGACCACACAAAAAATCCCGCTCGCATACACCTGGACCACAACAACCTCACCACTCGCCTGAAGACACCTGGGCGTCATCCCAAAGATACTTGGGAAAACAAACATGTCCTGCAAACACCTAGGCCCATCATCTAAAACAAACCCTTGTCTAAATAATCTTATACTATGGTTATCCTCAAGCCATTACAGCCTCCCCAGATATACTCGAGCGGCAAGATCCGGAAGAGGGTACGAGGAAGAAAGTCAGTAACCAACCATCCATCCTCCTACAGAGATGTTGGTAAAGACACCATACCCCAAAAAATGGAGGTGTTCAGAACATAGTGCTTGAGTGGGGTGAATATAGAAAAAACAAGAAACTACAAGTTTATATAAATAGGTACAAAAAAACTCATACCGACCTATAGGTTTCCGAAAAACAACTAACCCACCAAAACCAACTTTTCTACCACCCCTAAATGCACAACCAGCCTTAACATTTCATGAACCCAAACCCTTTTTTTAAACACTTCCAATTTATTAAGTAAGGGGGTTTCACTATAATCTATTCTTGTACTACCAGGTAACTACCAACCATAACCATATAAAAATAGAGATAAAAAATAGAATTGCATTACCACTTCCCAAAAAATCCCCCAATGAAGTCCCACTATAGAACATGTCAATTAACACACCGTAGTCCCACTACTCAACATTGCTTCATGACCACAACACAACAAAAGGCATTTCAACTGCCTACAATTTCATCTATTCCACAATCAATCAATCTCTTGAACTGAGATTCCATCACACCTTTCTTCTACCACCCACACGCAAATACCACTGTAACTATCATTATACCACAACCCTGTTACACACTCATACTGCTCCCTTTTCACAAAAAAACTCCCCTATCCAACCTTGTACCGATAACCATGCACCTAAGAGCAGCACCACATATCTCTCACATGGTTACAAACTCAACGGAACATAGCACTCAGCCACACCTATCAAAAGGATGCATATAAATTCAGAATTTACCAGTAAGGATCCTTTAATTACACTTAATTATAATCAGGGTGATCACAGAATAGTCTTGATCCAAGTAAATTCATTTATTTAACCAAATACATGTGATTAAGTAGATTTAGTGTTACAGTCATTGTTCAAGAATCTATACAAAATAGAACATCACTAGTGAATAGAAAAATACCACCAAAGACCATGATTTTCTGAAGGCATATAACTACGACAACCATAATAGAATCAAAGATTAAAAATAAAATAGGTGATCAACATCAAGCCACACCTTTCTCATTATATTATTTATCCTTGATATTGTTTAATAAAATCCAATTCTTATACATTTATTGTTTTTAAGAAAGTCCACATCCATTCCTCACAAGGTTTCATTAGTGTACCCACCCCACAAGATGAAAATTTAAAGATAAGATAATGAAATCCCTACTTGGATGATAGAGGGATCAAAGTTCCTCCTTGTGCTAATAATAGAGGATTGAGTAAGTCGTAGGAAAGATATTCAAGAGGGACTGAGCATGAGGGGTTCTAGTAAAGGATCATGACTCATCTGAGTAAGAAGGATCTAGATCCACCACATAAAATGAAAAGGAAAAAGGAAAGAGGATATCTCAGTTTATGAAAGGGAGAGATCCACAAAATCAGGGAGACTATTTCAAAGTACTTGAAAATCATATCGTGGATTGACCACACATCTGGTGGTTACAAGGTTAGTGGATGTTAAAAGATATGGGGAATTTAATAATTCCCTTCAAAATGGTGGATATAGACCAACGCAAAATTGTGAGTTGATAAGATACTATTTCATAGTGATAAACACGTAACAAGGGTGAAATTGGAAAAACTGGAAAACTGGAAATGATTCACCGATGGGTGAGTCACCGATGTTGATCCACTGATGAGTGATATACCAACGCGACCTACCAACACTGATCTAATGACACCACAACCTACTGAAATAATGACCTACCGATTCCATGACCTACTGACGCCTGACCTACCTATATCGATACCTTCAACTCACCGACACCAACACCCTTGATTTGCTGATGTCGATGCCCCTTGACTCACCAATGTTGATTCGCCTTGACTCATCAATGTTGATTCCCATTGACCCACTGATGTCGATGCCCTCGACTCAATGACTCACTGACATGTCGAAAAACTCATATGTCGATAGAAAAACTATAAATTTTGGAAAACTCTTGAACTAAGCCACCGAAAACTCTTAGAACAAATCAAAAATGGATTTTCACAAAGTAAGGCCCTAGGGAAAATCTAGGTTATTACATGTGATACCTCAAAAACTATTTTGTTAGGTTTCTGGGGCCTATAGCAGAAGCCGGTGGGCCGGGGATTTTAAAATTTTCATCGACGAAACGACTGTACTTTTCATCTCCGACGATCTGAGCACCGGAGAGGTCCGAGGATTTTGCATAGATTATTTGGAGCACAAAATTAATATGAAAACGTACCCATTCCAAATCCGAAGGTGCGGTCGACTACTGCTAGCCGATGGTGATCGTCGCTTGAAGGATCCAAAGCAGGATCCCTTTAGATCATCCACATGCGCTCCAAAAATCTGCAGGAATGCCGATCTTCGAATTCTGGGTGCTAGCGTGGCGCTTCAATGATATCTTCGATGTCCCGATGATCACCGCATCGTTGATCTTACGATGCGTGAAGAAGAACTTGATCTGAGCTCTTGGATCATCAGCTTCTCACACGAGGAAGTGGGAGGATAGAGAGACTCTAAATTATTCATTCCATAAATGAATGAATAGGGATATGCACACCAAAGAGAGAGAGCCTCCTCTCTTATTTATAGAGACGTTGATAAATACCTGGTAGGGTTCCTCGGCCCCGTTAATATCAACGTTCTCCAAATAAATAATTTCGACAGACTAAACTACACCAATATTATTTAATATTTTATCACATACTAATAATATATATAATATATTACGTTATAAAACTGATCCATTTAACTCGACTCGCTGTCCCGCTTAATATTAAAGAAACCTTGAATATTAAAATAATATTCGTTCGATTAATATTTTCTCGTATTTACTGAACTCATAAATACATTAAATAAATTCAATCCCAAATATTCATAACTTGAATATTAATGAATTTATTTAATTCTTTTGGTGATCAACAACTTGGAAAACACTCAGACCCCATGGCGGGGCCCACTATGTCCATATACCTATTCAACTGAATAGGTGTGAATTATTGAATACGCTGTTGTGTGTGACCCTCTAGGCCCTTATCTCGATAGCAGTGAATAAAATCCACAAACCAAGAGTGGAGTCTAGCAACTCATCATGGCCCCTAAAGAGACAAGGATAGTCATAGCAACGACTACCATCCTATGAACACTGGCTGTGTACTATAGTCTCTTTGTCATTAAATATCTCATAAAGCAGGACTCACTCTTGTGTCGTCATCCTTATCTCGCTTTATTATTTTTTGATCTATCCGGATGGATTTGACTTTATACTGCTTTGGCCAAAGACTTATGAAGGCGACACCATCCTGATCAACCAATCCTGAGATATACAACTTCCTAAACTTGGAAGCAACAAATCCTTTCTTGACCATTCAACCAACGTCATACCACTAACGACACACCCAACACAAACTACCTCTCCATGACATTACTGCCATAGTTTTCTCCTTGCATTAAAGTACGTAATTAAATGATATTCATTGTTAATGGTCTCAAGTCAGTAGACCAATACACATGTCTATAGATAGGAACAACCAATGACACCCAAAACAAGTGGTGTTCCTATTGGCGGTTCTGTCCTCATGATCTCACTACTAGAGATCACCAAGTGCGAACTTCATGAGAATAAGTCTCAATGCTAATGAGCCCCCAGCACCTGATAGTCAGAAATCTACTGTGTCCAGTCAGTAAGATCTATCTAGAATATAGAACATATATTTAAGATCAATGTCATTGTATCTCGAGGTTCTCATTATAGCCTGGGATCTTCTACAACCTCTTGAAACGAAAATTAACCTTTAGACATTACCATTATTATAGTGCACACAGAAAAATTTGTACTATAATGGTAAGATATCATCATGCATATCTAACTGTACACATGATACAATAATAAAAAGTACTACATAGTTGGGTCTAGGGCACCCACTATTTCAACACTCCTGCTTGCACTAGATCCAACTTGCTAACTAAACTTTTTAGCTACTCACATGATGAGTACCATGATTTTGCTGAGTTATGGCTTCAACTGCTAGGCCTGCCACGTTTTCTCCACATGGCATATCTATTATATGCGACTTTATATGCTTGAGTAAAACTTCTCAAGATAATGTATCTCTGAGTTTATTACTTTTGTTCACTGTCATAACTTGAAAACTTGGATATTAATGATATCATAATTCTTATTATGATAGTACTTTTCTCTCTAGGCTAGAATCCAAGAACTGGAAAAAATCGTTGCGATTTATTACTGCTTTTTAGCTTCCTTAGAAGATGCAATGTACTCGGTATTTGTAGGTATGGCTACCACAAGCTTTTATGATCTTGACTTGCTCATCTCCTTTTCCTAACTACGATACTAGATCAAATTGATCTAAGGATTACTAGTATGTATCCCATCATAACTAGTATACATTCCTCTCCTTATTCCGGGTACATATCATTTGTACTTTCCGAAGTATAAGATGATAGTTCTGACTACATCACTTGCAGTGCTCCTGGAAATAATTGATATCTTCCTATAATAAATTATATCCGAGAAGTATAAATTATTTTACATATTATGGAATATGTGATTGTTCCATCGCTAAATCATATTGTATCAATTCACAACATTAATCTCTTCACATGCTCCAAACATGTTAACCTGGAGAGATTAATCCATGTGACACTGGCAACAATTCTGAACTTGAATTGTTCCAACTTGTATTTGTCAATACAATTTCACTATATGTACGATTGACTAGGACTAACCAACCATCGAATTTACCTCAGTGGATCCTATTCCCTAGAACTTAGGTTTTTAATTGAAGTCAATCATTGGAGAATTGTTTTTAACCTGATCTTATCTAACTGTAAGATCAAAATCTTTTTTCCATATGTTGCCGAACATATTTCACTTGGAAAACATTGGTGCTCCCACTAACCTTTGGTAGACACAATGAAAAGAATCATTTATAATGAATTCTCTAAGATCTTGTCACTAACTTTAATCCAAAACAGGATTTTAGTAACTTGCAACCCTTATTGGCATCATTAGAAGTCATTATCTCATTTGGGTTGTGTCGTATAGACACCTTCCACAAAAATGATCTTGACATCCAATGACCAATAAAAAGATCTTAGAATTTCAGCTATGACAAGTAAAACTCTAATAGATTTAGGTGTACGGACTTGGTATAACTAATCAAGCCTTATGGTACCATACTTGTACCATCCATGTATCATTTCATTTGAATACCCACCACAATATTCAATTTATAAGCCCCTTTGCACTTTGATACATGGAATCCATTATTGAATTTTAGTTGATTTTTTCAATCTTAGCTCATTTCCATATACTTCTTACTTGTAGGATTTATTATTCTCAATGAATAATATATCACTGACCAAGGTGAATATAAAACCATCACCATGGTTTCATTCTTCCTACGCAGTATGTGTCTCTGGAACATTCCTATTACACACGTACTTGTGGAACTTGTTCCCTATGCCAACCATTTGTGCATCTCGAGCATTAACTAAGTCCAAGTCAATTCAGATCCCACTATCTATAATATAAATGTGCACCCTTGTATAGAAATGTAGTCTAATACTTGACTACATCTTTTCTATCTTAGGGATTTAGGTAAGATCTTAAGAAACTATTTGGATAATTAACTTAGATGCACAACGTGTCTAACTTGATGCATGTTTGTTTAAATCCTAAGAAACTCTTTGCATCTAAATATGTCCTATGAGATAATGGATTTTCCATCATACTATGACTCGTATGATATCCATTTGTCATTTTAGTTGGCATATTGGTTATGGTTTTACCCTGTTATTTGAAAATCACATTTTGAAATATGATGGAAGTTTCCGAAAGATGCAACATTGATACAACTTACATCATAACTTCGATGTGTAACATATGAGTTTTGGAATTTCTCCACACTGCATGTTTTTTTATCAATGTTAATATGTAATACTCATCATCGATCCTCCTTATGAACATCAATACGGTGATGCAGATAAGGTAACATGCGTTTAGGAATTACTCCATGCTACATTATCATAATCAATGATTGCTTGGTCAAGATATTTTTTGGCCTTTTGATCTGAAGAAACTCATATATTATGACCAAGAATATACATCAGTATTACTTAATACTTAAAGGAAACTTATTAATTATCTTTACCTCTTTCTTTCTTTGGAATAGTTCACACTGTCTTATTGAACTAACCTCGGAAAGCTTTGTGGCATACCTTTATTTCTAATGGTTTCTTTGCATAAACTAAGGGTGTCAATAATACCATAGGTATTTAGCTGTGCCGAGCCTAAATACCATACTAGGTATATATTTGACGTCTTCTTTAATTTTACTTGACAAAGAATCACATTGCCACAACTGGGTAGGTCTTACATTTTATCTTCATCATGTATTTCCATTAATTCAAATAGGAGTGAACTATTTGTTGAGTATGTTACCACAAAAAACATTCATTCCAAAACATTGAATAATGTCTCATCATGTCCAAATGGGCAGATGAGATAAATGTTTTTTATTATACTCCACATCTTGTTCAATTTGAATCAATCACTTGGAAATTAGAATTTATGTGTTTCTCCCCACTGACTTAGGAATCACCCTTTCTCAGCTGCTTGAAGAAGACACTTTACTTCTAGTAATGTTTCTATACTTACTTGGTTATTGTATTTCAATACATATATATGAGAATCATATTTTATTTTAATACCCAAGAAGTATAAGAGAATACAATACATTTATTTGATGAATATAAACTGAAAGAGAAGCGGGTACTTGCTTCTTGTATTTCTATTTTTAAACTTCCATAAATTTATTTAAATATGTGATGCAAATAAAATCGTGTTAAATAACCAACCACCTTTCATTAAAGGACATGAATAAGGTGTATTTGGTGTAACTTTCCATAAGACTTTTCGCCTTATCATTCAATGTATTATCCATAAGAATAAAAGATGGTGTTATCTCCAATATTATTATTACTTGGCGAATGTTACCTTAACGGTAATGAAGTGCTTACTCTGTATTGTTCGTTTGTACCTTTAAATGAAACTAGAGTAATTGGGTGTAAAAGGTATAAGAAACGGGATGGCATGAAATATTTTGAACTACCTTTCACTTTACACAAACCGATTGTAATCATAACATTCAAATCTGGCTTCACTTTCTCCTCGAAAGGATCTTGGAGATGAGACTACATGTAATTATCATCCAAGTCTTGATGTAGCGACCACAACTAACATCAGAATTTGATGATAGAATTTTGAAAGAACCATCATATGCTTTATTCATGAGTATCCTGAAAGAAATTTTACACCCTCACTTCCTGAGGTGGCTTAACAGGTTGGGACATAGGCACCTTGAATTTACATTATTGTAGTAATGTGCGGAAGCGCCTATACTACACTTGGAATTTCGTGCTTATTTGGACATTAACATTGTCCAATGTTTATCGTAGTTTTATTATGGTATTGCTTTCAATTATCTACAAATCTACTTTAGTAGATTTTACTTTTATGTGATTACCTAATCTTACATTACTGATTATTTAAACATTAAATGTCTCCCATTAATTTTTCGAATTCTAGGAACCCTCTCAACTAGAATCAGAATACTCTTGAGTATTCTAGTGGCAAGGATCCCCTAACCTCCCTCATATACTACAATATAGGTCTATGCCACTACTTGAAGGGTCCAAGGTAGGCTTTTGACTAGCCAACCACATTAACTCGCGGTTCCTTGATCTGTTGAGTGGATTCCCAGCTTCAAAAAAAACATTTACTGATTTACACAACGCTTGCCTCTAAAATTACAACAAACTAGATAAGGCTATATCTTTGCTGTAATTTTAGTTAAGTCGGCCCACCACACAAATAAGAACTACCTGGTATTAAGAGGCACTCTCAGCTAAGGCATGAACCGGAACCTTGAACACCCGTTTTTGTTCAAACTTGAATGATGGAAGGAAGTTTGTGACTTAATATTTTCTTTGAGGGTTTTATTGGTATCTCTCGACGAATGTAATCCATTTCTATTAATCTTGTTCATCTATGTTGTCGCGCTCACAATTGAACATTAATAGAAAAACATACGCCAATTATTTATTCATTTTATTATCTATTATTTTATGTATTTTTCCCGCTGTTCTAAAATGCATAAAATAATAAATAAATACATAAAGGTAAACTACTACCACACTGGTCTTGAGCATCTAAACGACCTAAGGGCATCGTACCTGAGTCGAAGCTTGACTCAAAATGCAGCTTACCCCTTTTATTGTTTGTTGGTCTTTTGTAGTATCGACATGTCTTGATGGGGTCGACGTCATGTTTTGTAGTACCGCTACGTCTTGGCAGAATCCACGTGTCGTCTTGCACCATCTTCATCAACGTGCACCACCTCAACTTGGCAGGGTCCACATCGTTCGTCTTTGCATCGTCTCCGTCTGTGATACAATAATACTCGCGCGCTGGGGAGGGGGACTGGGGTATAAATGTACATCATATTAATTGGACACGCAAGTCCTTATACATTTTAACTGAAAACTAAGATGATGCACAGACCGTCATTTAATTAATAACACACATCACACGCAGTTTAAATAATTAATTAAAAGCGGACATTCTAGGGTCGGTGCTCAAGACCATTTTTCGGGTATATAATATTGCGAGATAAAAATTAAAATGCATAAATAAGTACGAGGGTTATTTAATTTATTTAAATTAAATGAATTAACAAATTCAAATAATTTAATTAATTATCGGTCATGTAATTCATTTAATTTTAATACTTAAAATTAAATTAATTAGTTAATTAATTTAATTATGAAATTTAAATTAATTTTATCCTCGAGTATTAAAAATTATTTAAACCATAAATAACATATTAATTAATTTAATTTAATTTAATTTAATTAATTAAATAATTAATTAATTGACCCGGGCCCATGCAAGGGCGTTC
Organism: Viscum album; assembly: GCA_963277665.1. NCBI lineage: Eukaryota > Viridiplantae > Streptophyta > Magnoliopsida > Santalales > Viscaceae > Viscum > Viscum album. The sequence continues at coordinate 2,132,887,645 of OY728119.1, forward strand.
TGGGATGGGCAGCCCCGCTCACACCCGATCCTGGCTGAGCAGACCTACCCGGTCAAATGTCGGGTCAAGTTGAACTAGGTACCTACTGCCTGGGGAGAGCACGCTGCGCAATCTACCGGTGCTGGAGGTGACGCCTCTCTCAGTAGTGTGCGGGAACTGTGCACTAGGGAACCTGCTGCGCGGGGTGGTCGGACCTGTAGCGCGTGGTTGGGAGAAGACCACGGTCTGCTCGTGGAGGCTAGGCAGCAGCGTGGGTGCACCGTGCGGGTCCGCCGTAGGAGGAGCAGGCGCCCGGGGTGTGGAGAGCGATAGTGGCCGGGCTGGGTGATTCTCGGCGGCCTGCTCCGCGGCGCTGCGTGCGCCGCCCCTGGTTCTGCTCGAGCGTGGCAGTCGGCTGAGGGCGCTGCGTGCTATGTAGTGGGGCGCATGAGCGGGAGAGGTGCAGTTGGCATGCAGAGGACTGCCTGGGAAAGCCGTCGCGCCGGGGTGGAGTCCTGGAGGAGCTGTAGTGTACCACACGGGAGAGGGAGGGGGTCCCCTCGGACCCCTTGTTACTTCCTCTTTTTTTCATTCTTTTGCTTTCCACGCAGTAGCCCTCCCCCCATTTAAAATGGGTCATCCTCTTCCCTATTTTAATTAAAATACATCAAGACCCCCTAGGGTCTTGCTTTGAGTTCTCCACGTGGGAAGACCCCCTTTGGGGACTTCCTTTATATATATATATATTTTATATATAAAACTTTCTAAAGTCATTTTTAGACTTTAGATATAATAATAATAAAATATTATTTTAATATAATAATTTAATTATTATTATAATCTTGTTATTATAATTATATTTTTATAGGAATAATATAAATTATAATAATTATAATTTTATTAAAATTTTAATACCCTTGTTCAAAAATGAAAACATGATCCATTCTGAAAATTTCAAATGACCATATCATTGTCATTCGAAATCAGATTGTATCATGGTTTGAATGGTTGTGACTGATTTTAAACCCTCTACTTAATTTCATGAAAATTAATTTTATTTGGCTCAGAAAATCTATGTGACTCCCTTTGATACCACTGTTAGGTTTCTGGGGCCCGTAGCAGAAGCCGGTGGGCCGAGGATTTTAAAATTTTCATCGGCAAAATGACAGTACTTGTCGTCGCCGACGATCCGAGCCCCAGAGAGGTCCATGGATCTTGCGTAGATTATTAAGAGCACAAAATTAAAAAGAAAACATACCCGTTTCAAATATGAAGGCACAGTCAACTGCCGCTAGCCGATGGAAATCGTCGCTTGAAGGATCCAAAGTAGGATCCCTCAAGATCATCCACACACGCTCCAAAAATCCACAGGAACGCCTATTGTCGAACTCCAGGTGATAGCACGACAATTCAATGATATCTTCGACGTCCCTATGATCACCACATCGTTGATCTTATAATGCGTGAAGAATAACTTGATCCGAGCTCTTGGATCATCATCTTCTCTCTCTAGAAAGTAGAAGGAGAGATAGGCTCTCAATTATTCATTCCATAAATGAATGAATAGTGATATGAACACCAAAGAGAGAGAGCCTCCTCTCTTATTTATAGAGACGTTGATAAATACTCGGTAGGGTTCCCCGACCCCATTAATATCAACGTTCTCTAAATAAATAATTTCGACGGACTAAAATGCGCCAATATTATTTAATATTTTATCACATACTTGAAATGTATATATAATATATTACTTGGTAAAACCGAGCCATCTAACTCAACTCACTATCCCGCTTAATATTAAACGAACCTTGAATCTTAAAATAATATTCGTTCAATTAATATTTTCTCGTATTTAATGAACTCATAAATACATTAAATAAATTCAATCCCAAATATTCATAACTTGAATATTAATTAATTTATTTAATTCTTTTGGTGATCGACAACATGGACAACACTCGGACCCCATGGAGGGTCCCACTATGTCCATATACCTACTCAACAGAATAGGTGAGGATTCTTGAATATGCGGTTGTGTGTGACCCTCTAGGCCCTTATCTCGATAGCAGTGAATAAAATCCACATACCAAGAGTAGAGTCTAGCAACTCATCTTGGCCCCTAAAGAGATAAGGATAGCCATATCAATGACTACCATCCTACGAACACTGACTTTGTACTATATTCTCTTTGTCATTAAATATCTCATAATGCAGGACACACTCTTGTGTCATCATCCTTATCTCACTTTATTATTTGTTGATCTATCCAGATGGATTTTCCTTTCTACTACTTTGGTCAAAGACTTATAAAGGTGGAACCATCCCGATCAACCAGGCCAAAGGTATACAACTTCCTAAACTTGGAAGCGACAAATCCTTTCTTAACCATTCAACCAATGACATACCACTAGCAACGCACCCAACAAAAACTACCTCGCCACGACATTACTGCCATGGTTTTCTCCTTTCATTAAAGTAAGTAATTAAATGATATACATTGGTAATGGTCACAAGTCAGGAGACCAATACACATGTCCGTAGATAGGAAAAACCAATGACACCCAAAACATGTGGTGTTCCTATTGGCGGGTCTGTCCTCATGATCTCACTACTTGAGATCACCAAGTCCGAACTTCATGAGAAGAAGTCTCAATGCTAATGATCCCCCAGAACCTGATAGTCAGAAATCTACTGTGTCTAGTCAGTAAGATGTATCTAGACTATAGAACATATATTTAATATCAATTTCATTGTATCTTGAGGTTCTCATTATAGCCTGGGATCTGCTACAACCTCTTGACACAACAATTAACCTTTGGACATTACCATTATTATAGTGGAAACAGAAAATCTTGTACTATAATGGTAAGATATCATCATGACACTACTACAAAAACGGGCAATAACAGCGCTAAAATCGAGCTTTAACAGCCCTAGAAAAGCGCTGTAAAGCTCAGCGCTGATAAAGGGGGGGGGTCCTTTAACAGCGCTTTTTTAGCATTGTTAAATGTCACCTTTAACAGCGCTAAAAAGCTCTATTAAATGTCACCTTTAATGGCACTAAAAAAGCGCTATTAAATGTCACCTTTAACAGCGCTTTTTTAGCGCTGTTAAATGTCGCATTTAACAGCGCTAAAAAAGTGCTGTTAAATCCCTGCCTGCTGCTAATAAAAAACCTGAACTAGTACAGCCAGCCGAGCAGACCTGCACAAAAACCAGTATATCAACCACAGACCTGCACAAAAACCAGTATATCAACCACAAGCATGTCATCAACCGATCACAACCCAACCAAACAGTGTTCTTACCATGAGTTAGATACCATCTACCCAGAAACCAAAACTACCTCATTACATAGTATCACAAAATATTCCTACACAACTCAGAAGATAAATACTAGAAAATTCCACTATTTATTGTTTCACCTTGGATTGCCACTTGGTTTTGACAAATCCTGCAAAGCCCGTGCTCCTTGAATCATTCTGCAATACATAAAAAGGATATCCTAACTCTCCCAACCATCACCCTTAGTAATTATGTATATTAATACAAAAAAGGTAACATATCATAAATTGGGGGACTGTAATGAGACATCAAGATTAACATTCTATATATAGGATCGATGTCTGGTAGGATTGGTTGCGTTGATACATGACTCTACCTGGACCTCAAAAATAGATATATGATCTCACTCCAGGACTTTCAGAGAGACTCCAACTATGTCTAGGACGTCCTGCTGAAGCGATCGTACTACCGTAAGTCGGAAAAGATAACAAAACCATCCTAGGAAGGATCATGGGAGCCAACCCTAATGAAATATGTCCTTGATATAGTGTTCAAAGAGATCAATCATGGTACATAAAATTATGTGTCATTTAAAGGGTCACATGCCTTGTCGCTTTACCCTGGGTAACTCCAATGTTCAGCTGCCTGTGTGAATATACATGTCATATTAATAGGAAATTACATGGAATGTTAAAAAACATATACGTGTTACCCTTTGATCTTGTGTCCTCTTATGCACCCTTGCCCTATGTTAGTACATGACGTCGATCTCGTGTGATTCTTCCTGTGTATCTGTACAAGGGATAAACTACGTAGCTCGCTCATTAAAGACGTGTAGTGGGATATATTCCATGTAGGAAAGCCATGTAATCCACCCCAGTTTTGACTCTTACACGTCACATATGACCCATGGATCATTGTACTAAAGTGTTAACACAATCCTAAGGCGTTTGGTCGGTTTCCCGTATGTCAGTTGTTGATTTCACTTAAAAATAAATCCATTTTGAACAAAATAGCGGCACTTTGAGTGGTGTCGGCCACACCGGGCCTCGGATTGAGTCGGGGTTGACTCTTACACGTCAAATTTGACCCATGGATCATTGCCCTTAAGTTTCAACAGAATCCAAATGCGTTTGGTCGGTTTGCCGCATGTCAGTTGTTGATTTCACTTAAAAATAAGTCCATTTTGAACAAAAGAGAGGCACTGTGAGTGGTGTCGGCCACACCGGGCCTCAGATTGATGCGGTGTTGAATCGTACACGTCACACATGAGTCATTGATCGTTGTGAAAAAGTATCAACACAATCAGAAGCCGTTAGATCGGTTTGGCGTATGTACGTAAAATATTGTCCATTTTAAACTAAATACATACACTTTGAGTGATACCGGTCACACCGCACCTCTGATTGAGTCGTGGTTGACTCGTACACGTCACATTTGACCCATGGATCATTGTCCTTAAGTTTCAATAGAATCCCAATGCATTTGGTCGGTTTGTAGTATGTCAGTTGTTGATTTCACTTAAAATTAAGTCCATTTTTAACAAAACAGTGACACTGTGAGTGGTGTCGGACACACCAGGCCTCAGATTGATGCGGTGTTGAATCTTACATGTCACACATGAGTCATTGATTGTTGTGAAAAAGTATCAACGCAATCAGAAGCCGTTAGATCGGTTTGGCGTATGTACGTAAAATATTGTCCATTTTAAACTAAATACATACACTTGGAGTGATACCGGTCACACCGCGCCTCTGATTGATGCGGGGTTGAATATTACACATCACATTTGACCCATGGATAGTTGTCCTTAAGTTTCAATAGAATCCCAATGTGTTTGGTCAGTTTTCCGTATGTTAGTTGTTGATTTCACTTAAAATTAAGTCCATTTTTAACAAAACAGTGACACTGTGAGTGGTGTCGGCCACACCGGGCCTCGGATTGATGCGGTGTTGAATCGTACACGTCACACATGAGTCATTGATCATTGTGAAAAAGTATCAATGCAATCAGAAGCCGTTAGATCAGTTTGGCGTATGTACGTAAAATATTGTCCATTTTAAACTAAATACATACACTTGGAGTGATACCGGTCACACCGCGTCTTGGATTGAGGCGGGGTTGAGTCGTACACGTCACATATAACCCATGAATCGTTGTCCTAAAGTTTCAACACAATCCGAAGGCATTTGGTCGGTTTCCCGTATGTCAGTTGTTGATTTCTCACTTAAAAATAAGTCCATTTTGAACAAAACAGAGGCACTTGGAGTTGTGTCAGCCACAACAGGCCTCAGATTGAGGCGGGGTTGACTCGTACACGTCACATTTGAAGGTGAGTATGCATACACGATAGTTGACCTTCTTAGAGAAGGGTTTCTGGAAGAGTATAAAAGACATGAAGCAATGAAGATCATTAGAGTGTTGGAACAAATGTGGTTGCTACAAACAATGTGGAAATCGGCTTGTGCAAAGCGAACTAAGTTACAACTTGCAGGTATTGTACTCTATTTTTTTCTGGAAGGTTTCAGTTTAAATGCATTTTGGAATGATCATTGCTAGCCATTGTCTTTTAGGTTTTTTTGACAGCCGAGGGGAAAGGGTGGGGTCTGAAGACATTGTAGGATATGTCGAAGGGTGATTTTGTGTGTGAATATGTTGGAGAAATGTTAACTCCCGCAGTTCTGAAAAGAGTCACTATTTAAAATAAAGTCACAAGTTTAGATACATCTCAAGATGGTCAGTTTAAAGACATTTTGAGAGACACTACTAAAGACATGCTCAGATATGCACACATCCCCCACTTTTAGATCGTTGTCTACTAAAATGATCTTCCAAACAAGATATGCATTAGAACGCTCATGATACATAGAGAAATTCACTGCCACCTTCGAGAATGATCTAAAGCACAAACCATGACAACATTATGTTTTTAACTTCAACACTTCAATTGAGAATGTGACACCTTTCAGGACTTGGCGCCATTGTATGTTGTTTCGTCCACTGAATGGGTCTATCCTTTTATTTAATTTTTTTAAACTTCAGTCAAATATTCTAGAAAGATGTCGCGGCAGATCCTTCACCATTTTGTTTTGCTGAACATCTCATTACATTGTTAAAAAAAAAACAGGGTGTCTTGCATGGGCAATACGTTCCTGTATTGAAGATGATGCACTCCCATTTGGTTTTGTGGGTTCGAATAAATGGGAGTGCATCATCTTCAATACAGGAACGTATTGCCCATGCAAGACACCCTGCTTTTTTTTAACAATGTAATGAGATTTTCAGAAAAACAAAATGGTGAAGGATCTGCCGCGACATCTTTCTAGAATATTTGACTGAAGTTAAAAAAATTAAATAAAAGGATAGACCCATTCAGTGGACGAAACGACATACAATGGCGCCAAGTCCTGAAAGGTGTCACATTCTCAATTGAGGTGCTGAAGTTAAAAACATAATGCTGTCATGGTTTGTGCTTCAGATCATTCTCGAAGGTGGCCAGTGAGTTGCTCTATGTATCATGAGCGTTCTAATGCATATCTTGTTTGGAAAATCATTGTAGTAGACAACGATCTAAAAGTGGGGGATGTGTGCATATCTGAGCATGTATTTAGTAGTGTCCCTCAAAATGTCTTTAAACTGACCATCTTGAGATGTATCTAAACTTGTGACTTTCTTTTAAATAGTGACTCTTTTCAGAACTGCGGGAGTTAACATTTCTCCAACATATTCACACACAAAATCACCCTTCGACATATCCTACAATGTCTTCAGACCCCACCCTTTCCCCTCGGCTGTCAAAAAAACCTAAAATACAATGGCTAGCAATGATCATTCCAAAATTCATTTAAACTGAAACCTTCCAGAAAAAAATAGAGTACAATACCTGCAAGTTGTAACTTAGGTCGCTTTGCACAAGCCGATTTCCACATTGTTTGTAGCAACCACATTTGCTCCAACACTCTAATGATCTTCATTGCTTCATGTCTTTTATACTCTTCCAGAAACCCTTCTCTAAGAAGGTCAACTATCGTGTATGCATACTCACCTTCAAATGTGACGTGTACGAGTCAACCCCGCCTCAATCTGAGGCCTGTTGTGGCTGACACAACTCCAAGTGCCTCTGTTTTGTTCAAAATGGACTTATTTTTAAGTGAGAAATCAACAACTGACATACAGGAAACCGACCAAACGCCTTCGGATTGTGTTGACACTTTAGGACAACGATTCATGGGTTATATGTGACGTGTATGACTCAACCCCACCTCAATCTGAGACGCGGTGTGACCGGTATCACTCCAAGTGTATGTATTTAGTTTAATATGGACGATATTTTACGTACATACGCCAAACTGATCTAACGGCTTCTAATTGCATTGATACTTTTTCACAATGATCAATGACTCATGTGTGACGTGTATGATTCAACACTGCATCAATCCGAGGCCCGGTGTGGCCGACACCACTCACAGTGTCACTGTTTTGTTAAAAATGGACTTAATTTTAAGTGAAATCAACAACTGAACATCTCGAGATGTATCTAAATTTGTGACTTTCTTTTAAATAGTGACTCTTTTCAGAACTGCGTGATATGAAGGTATTTTGGAGATTTTACTGGTTCATGCATGATATGAAGGTATTTTGGAGATTTTACTGGTTATTTTGTCCAAAGGCCAAAGAAATGTGGTCCATCATTCTTGCATGTTACTCGTACACGTCACCAAGGACCCGTGGATCCTTCTCCTAAAGGATGAAGGCAATCCGGATGCGTCTGGTAAGATTTATGTAGGTCAGTTGTTGTTTCCAATTAAAGTGGTGTCCATTTTAAACAAGAGAGCGACCCTTTGGGTGGTAGCGGTCACACCGTGCCTCGGATTGAGGCGGGGTTGACTCGTACACGTCACCAAAGACCCGTGGATCCTTCTCCTAAAGGATGAAGGCAATCCGGATGCGTCTGGTCCGATTTACGTAGGTCAGTTGTTGTTTCCAATTAAAGTGGTGTCCATTTTAAACAAGAGAGCGACTCTTTGGGTGGTAGCGGTCACACCGTGCCTCGGATTGAGGCAGGGTAGACTCGTACACGTCACCAAGGACCCGTGGATCCTTCTCCTAAATAATGAAGGCAATCCGGATGCGTCCGGTCGGATTTACGTAGGTCAGTTGTTGTTTCCAATTAAAGTGGTGTCCATTTTAAACAAGAGAGCGACCCTTTGGGTGGTAGCGGTCACACCGTGCCTCAGATTGAGGCGGAGTTGACTCGTACATGTCACCAAGGACCTGTGGATCGTTCTCCTAAAGGATGAAGGCAATCTGGATGCGTCTGGTCGGATTTCCGTAGGTCATTTGTTGTTTTCAATTAAAGTGGTGTCCATTTTAAACAAGAGAGCGACCCTTTGGGTGGTAGCGGTCACACCGTGCCTCGGATTGAGGCGGAGTTGACTCGTACACGTCACCAAGGACCCGTGGATCGTTCTCCTAAAGGATGAAGGCAATCCAGATGCGTCTAGTCGGATTTCCGTAGGTCAGTTGTTGTTTTCAATTAAAGTGGTGTCCATTTTAAACAAGAGAGCGACCATTTTAGTGGTTCAACATTCTTGCATGTTGCTGGTGCATATCATCTGTTAAAATGGAAAAATGACTCATTGGAGAAAGAATGTTTTATTTAATAACAATTACAATTTTGCTACAAACATTTACATACAACAATATTTCATCTTCTGACCCCCTTAACCCCTCTCAAAAATGACCACCAATTGTACATGTCCCCAAGTCAGATCATCATTGTATTTGTGTACAATCTGTCATCAGGTATGCGGCCCACTCGTTTTTGAACACATCTATATCATCTTGTGAGTATGAGGATTTTCGGCAGTCATAGTAGTACTGCAAAATAAAAAAAATAAAGAATTAATAAATAACTTAAACGAACTAGTAATTGTTTTTGAAAATACCTCTTTAGGGATGCTAGTTTTCTGATGAAAAACGATCTCTTTCATAAATTTACAAACATAATAACCGCAATCATTATCGTTTGTTTGTTTTGGACACTTCAAAAAAATTGATCATTAAGAGAATAAATAACTTGTGTGAGGTGTGTTTGGATAGTGAAATTTTATTATATATACCCTGATATTTGTCCAGACGTAGTACTTGCTCGGCTCCTTATGCTTAGCCCCTGTCCTCATACCATGATTTAGACGATATTGGTACACCGCCCTATCATAATAGAATCCTCAGTAAAAGATAATATATATTATAGAAATTGATGTTTAGACCTAAAACGTAAGATGTAGTGTCTTACAGATTCACAAACTCCATCATGTATGGTCGGTTTGATGGATATCCTAGCTTTGAATCCAGAAAATAAATCTTCGGAGTATCCAAGTTCACCGCAATTAGCAACCAATGTTTCCTAAAAAAACAAAAAGGAATAAGTAATAAAAAAAGTGAAAATATAATTGATATGCTTTAATCGTAGAGTATTACCCCTGCATGGTTGGTATTAGGAAAAGTCTGTCATCTTTAATCTTGCGTTCAAATGTTTTCAGCAAGTCCTTCACTATTGCATCATTTTTTGATGACTCTATTTTTGTTTGGTGTGTTGATGTGATATGAGGACTAACCAGTCCAAATCTTGGCTCATGGGAAAATCCCTTCAAATATTTTTCATAAATGCGTCTGTCAACAATATAAAATGCATTTAGTCATAATTTGCACATTAGATCAGCTTTTAGAAAATCAATTCATGGAAACATACCTCATATATACATTTACAACAGTGACGCCTAACCAACTGTTTTCAAGGATTTCATTTACATTTTCAGCAGCAACGAAATCTTGACTTTCCTCTCCGTATATATTATCTTCGAAAATCACTATATGACTATTACCATCTTTTAGCTTCGTATCCACATGAGTCTTCAATGCTAGTAAATGTGGAAAGAGAACAGGTGGTGTTATTGTGCTTTCAGTAGCTCCTTGGGATCGATTGGTCGATCCTTTAGATGGTTTCGAGCCGATGTTAGTCACCCCCTTTCCTTTCTCCGTCTATAACAACAATCATTGATTCAGACACTCTTTTCATTAATTGTTAAGGGTTTAGCTTGAAAATAAAAGGAAATAAATACCTCTTTGTCTGCATGTACTCTTACAAGTTGTGTCGGCCATGCAATGAATGTCCCAATAGCCTTTTCGACCGTATGAATATCATCGTCATCAAGTGGAATAGGTAGCATTGCATTTGGCTCATGAGCTACAGTAATCGTCACTTTCAGATGATATTTTGAAAGTGGTCTATTATGCAGTGTGGCATCTGGGATATTGAACACTGTAGCCCTCGCTACAAGGTGATAGGTGGGTGTTGACAGATATAAATCACAATCATTATCACCCTGTAGAAGATCAGTACAGATAAATTATCAGTGTTTGTCTGATTCATATTTCATGGGAACCGTTATTAGAATATTGATTACCACGGCTAAGACATTTTTTTAGGTGAATGGCTCGCCTCAAAGTTGGTGGGGGGTGGGGCAGGATGTTCATGCGGTGGTTGTTCCTGAGTTGTGTCCTCCCTTTGCTTCCCACCCATAAAAGTTTCTAGCAACTCTCCCTGCCATTGCAATTTTTCTTCAAGGTTTGCTATTTTTTCTCTCATTTGTTCCAATTTTTTCTTTGTATCATCTATTTTTTTCTTCTTCTCAAAATATACTCGGGGTGTCACCCCAAACCCTGCACCTCTGACATGACCGTATTTTTCTGGCTGCTTCAAAGCCGTCGATAATAGGTCTGTATCAGCTACAGGAGAAGCTGATTCCTGTGACTGTCAGATATAGGAAAAAAACTAATTATTTTTATGTAATAGCAATTTTAAACAAATCTTTTTATCATCGTGTCATACTTACACATATTTCCCACACTTTTTGTGTGTTCTCATCTATTAACTTCCCTTCTTTGTTCACACGTGCCTCCTTCCATAGCACATGACGTGGGATAGAAGTGCATTTGGTTTTAGATTCATCAATCTACATATAAACATAGAAAGATAATTATGATGTTGTTTATTGGCACCTAACAATATTACTGTAAATTTACAATACGTACCATTTTCTTTTCTAATGAAGCGTACCCCATCCTTGCTTTACGATAGGGGTATGTTGGATTTGATGCACGTTCCTTATTTTCAGTACAGAGTTTTTGTTTCATAAATGAAATATTGACAATCAAAGTGATGAATACAGGTATCCTCAAACAACATATTATCACTCACAATGTACCTGAAACTTCTCATCCCCACGATGGCCAATAAATGCATCCCATGCTTCTTGGGATATCAGGTGCGCATAGACAATGGGTGGGTGCGGGTTTATTTTACCTTTAAAATCTTTCAGGTGATATCTTGTTAAAATAGTACGAAAACCTCGATGAATCTTTCCTGCAAGCCTTAGTACATAATCCTTGTGTGAGTCGTCTACTATAAATGTACTCTGCAAGAGATTGAGAAGAGTAAGACACTGTTTCATCATTTTATTTGCTAGTTAATTAAATAAATAAATTCATAATGTTACCGTAATTTCTTCCCAGATCACAGCCTTCAACCCGAACACAACATGGTGCCATGAATCTATGTCAATCGGCACGCGTTGCCGAGTGACAACTCCAATGTAACTGCTAAACATAGCCTTGTTGGGATTCACATGTTGGCCTCGTGCATTCCATCCGACTTCAAATTTGATGCCTTTGCTTTTCGCCTTGAGAATTTTGGCTAACACTGTCAAACTACGACGCACCTGTGATTTCTACGACGTCGGTCCTTCATTCCCGACCATTTCATCGATATCAACATCATCTATATTTTCATCTATTATGATATCAACGGCATGTGCTGATGGTTGTTGGACCTCAACACTAAGAGAAGGATCCGCAACAGCAAGAGCAGCAGCAGGAGCAGTAGGAGAACCAGGAGCCGTAGCAGTAAGAGCAGCAGCAGGAGCAGTAGGAGCACCGGGAGCCACAACAGGAGGAGGAGTCAGAGCCACAGCAGTAGGAGCAGCAGGAGCCGCATCAGGAGAAATAGTAGCAGCAACATGAGCTGCAGGAGCAGCAGGAGCAGCAGCAGCCGCAGCAGCAGCTTCTTGAGAGACTTGTTCAGTCTCAAGGTTAGGAGCACCAGAATGTGCAGAAGTCATTATCTGCAAAAGTGGTTGAACAGTTCATTCAAATTACATAAATTCTGTAATGATAATATAATAACATGAGATAACAAGATCTATATTACAAACAAAATATAACTTGTTTACTGAACTCTCTTTCTTTTTTTCAAAGGTTGAAGAGATTTGACACCTCTATCGACAATCCAAATCCCTTCATTGTGGTCTCCTATAACATACAAAACATCATCTGCATTGGGACCGCTCCGAATTGATTGTGACGTACCACTAAAAGGATCGTCCTCAACTGAATTTTCATCGGAACCCTCAATAGTTTTGGACGATAACAGAACAATCGACCACTTTCGGTTTGCGGGATCTGGAACATAAAAAACTTGTACCGCTTGTGATGCCATTATAAACTGTTCGTCTTTGTACCCTTCTTTACTAAAATCAACTTTCACAAATCCCCATTCATCTATTTTAACACCACTATTGTTATCAATCCATTTGCATTGAAAAATCGGCAATTGAAATGTCGTATAATCCAACTCCCATATTAGTTTGATAATGCCAAAGTATGACATATTTGCATAAATTGGATTTCTATCCTTACTACCAGAAACATGCATCGCTTCAGCCACTAGTGTAACTCCACTATTTTGCATGGTACTCTCTTCATCATGTTCATCCGTATAAAATGTATAACCATTAATTACATACCCACTGTAATATAATACATACACACTTGGTCCAGCGGCTATCCATCGAAGTCGTTCTGAAATTGAATTCGGATTTTCATCCAACTGCTTAAAAATATGGTCCTGAAACCATCCTATAAACTGGTGATTATGTGTATCTGCTAACCATTTTTCAGCCCTCGATGGATTCAACTGCCTAAGAATTTCTTTGTGAGTTTCAATATATGGAGCAACCTCCCAACTGTTATGCAAAACATAAAGATGAGCCTGCTCCCGATCTGTAATACTGATTGTTACAACTTCTCTTCCAGAAATTCCCCCAACCTCAATGCGTCCAGTGTGACGAGATTTCGGGAGACCAATGCTTTCCACATCAGATAGGTATTCAATACAAAATTCAATGGCTTCCTCAACAATATATTGCTCCACTATACAACCCTCTGGCCGACTTTGATTTTTGACATATCCTTTAAAAATCTTCATATACCGTTCAACAGGATACATCCATCTATAGTGCACAGGACCACAAAGTCGAATCTCTCTCACCAAGTGAATCATCAAATGAACCATCATATCAAAGAATGTTGGCGGGAAGAACATTTATAATTCACATAATATGATGACAATTTCTTTTTCCATAGCTGGCAATTTCCCTAGGTCTAAAACTTTGCTACATATAGCTTTGAAAAAGAAACAAAGTTTGGTTAACGTATGACGAACATTCTTGGGTAAAATGCAACGTAAAGCTATAGGAATTAGATCTTGCATCAAAACATGGCAATCATGTGATTTCAAACCTTTTAACTTCAAATCATTAATTGACACAATGTTCTTGATATTTGATGAGTACCCCTCTGGAACCTTTACATCATTAAAGAAGTTGCAAAACTGATATCTCTCTGCCCTAGAAAGAGTATAAGCAACAGGAGGAAGAAACATTCGATTTTCACCTTTCACGGGAGCCAACTCTTCTCGTATTCCCATGTCAACCATGTCCAACCTTGCCTTAATTCCATCTTTTGTTTTGCCAGGGTCATTTAGCAACGTTCCAATAACACTATCACATACATTTTTTTCCACATGCATCACATCAAGAAAATGTCTGACGTACAAACAATTCCAGTATGGTAATTCAAAAAAAACTGATCTCTTTTTCCAACCGATTTTCGTAAGGTTTTTCGAAAATGGTTTACCAAAAACAGTGTTCATATCTTTTACTTTCTCAAACAGCTGATCACCTGTTAGTGGAGACGGTGTTGTGCGTTTTTCTGAACTTCCATTGAATGATGTCGTCCAAGATCGGTACTTATGCCGACGAGGTAGAAATCTACGATGTCCTAGAAACACAGATTTCGATGAATGTTTCAACCTAATTGATTCTGTATCTTCTTCGCACACGGGACACCCTTGAGTTACTTTAATGCTATATCCTGACAAATTTCCATAAGTAGGGAAATCATTTATTGTCCCATAGAACATCGCTCTCAACGTGAAGTATTCACTTTTATAAGCATCATACAACATTACACCTGAGTCCCACAATAACTTCAAATCCTCGATCAAAGGAGTCAGATAAACATCAATATCGTTACCTGGTTGTTTTGGTCCTGATATAAGCATAGATAACATGATGAATTCTCGCTTCATGCATAACCAGGGTGGCAAGTTATAATTTAGCAACATAACAGTCCATGTACTATGAGTGCTAGTTTGAAAACCAAAAGGATTCACTCCATCTGTAGATAACGCAAGACGAAGGTTTCTCGGCTCTTTTCCAAATTCAGGATACTCATGATCAATTTTCTTCCATTGAGGAGAGTCGGCCGGATGACGTAATAACCCATCTTTATTTCTTTTATCTGCATGCCACGACAATTTTCTTGCAGTTTCTTCACTTCCATATAAACGCCTAAACCTTGGAACGATTGGAAAGTACCATACAACTTTCGTAGGATTGGATTCATCTTTCTTGTATCGAGAAGCACCACACTTTGGGAATTCTGTAAGTTATTTGTTCTCCTTTCGAAACAATATACAGTCTTTCGGGCAGGCATGTATTCTTTCAGAAATCATTCCCATCGAGCGTAGCATTCGTCTAGCTTCATATGTCCGGCTTGGGAGCTCATTATCTTCCGGGAGCATGTCATTCAATAGAGCAAGTAGTTCTGTAAAACTGACATCACTCCATCCATTGCCTGCTTTCAATTTATACAACTTCAGCACAGCTGACAATGTTGTATACTTAGTGCAACCAGCATACAATGGCGTCTTTGCACAACTCTTTAACTTCTCAAACAATTTTGGGCAATCACGGGGTTCATCTTGAATTGTCTTTTTCATTTCCTCAATACGATCTTCATCATCATTAACATCTGTAATCACATCCTCCATACGGTCTTCTTCATTATCTATATTTGTATTCATATCGGACGATCCATAAAACACAGTTTTATCCCAGCCAGTAGCTACATTCGCTTTTTCTCCGTGTTTATTCCAACATTTATAACTCCGATCTATTCCGTGACATATCAAATGTTCTTCCAACTCCTCTGGAGTAAGTAGTCTAGAATAACAACAACGTAAACACGGACAAAGGATTTGAGAAGGATCCTTTGTGTGATCCTTTGCAAACTTGATGAACTCTTTCACTCTGTTCTTGTACTCTTTTGTTAAATGATTAGAATCCATCCAATCTTTATTCATCTTCATCCTATTTGAATCTCAAATATTAGTATTTATGGTTCAAGTACACAAAAGAAGACTTCCAAATACAGTAGAAGGGAACCACTTCCTTGGAAGGAGATCAAGTAGTCTAACCTACAATCAAGATTCATAAAAAAGAATATTAGATTCACTAAAAAGATGATTATCTATCACTCTATAAGGAGGATATAACAGGAGATAGAGGATTTCCAATCGATGAGAGATACCTTTATCAGAGCACCGAATAGGGGAACCTAAAGGAGACTTGTAATAGGGGATCCTCTCATTATTTTATATCTTATCTCTTGGTAAATGGTTTCTGTTTTGTGTTAGAGTACTTTTGTGGGATCATGTTGGTCAACACACCATTGGGGGTGTGATTAGAAGGCATCTGTCTTCGTAAGGGGTGTTCCCTCATGGTTTG
Source organism: Viscum album (assembly GCA_963277665.1). Classification (NCBI taxonomy): domain Eukaryota; kingdom Viridiplantae; phylum Streptophyta; class Magnoliopsida; order Santalales; family Viscaceae; genus Viscum; species Viscum album. Next base: position 2,132,903,880 of record OY728119.1, read on the forward strand.
TGAGTATTGTTTCATTTTGGATTTATACATGCTTGATATGATATGTATTGAATAGATAGTGATGATGTAATTTTTGGTATTTAATCAATATCACATTGATTGTTACCATAGATGAGTGACCGTCATGCCTCATAAGGGTAGAGCCCATGTCTTTTATGGAGAATGGGATATCTTGGTAGACCATGTAGGACCAGTTCTTCCACAACTAGGTGAGAACATAGACCAGTTTACGAATATTTTTCTTGATGATAATGGATTGAAACAAGAAATATTTCCCCCAGTAGTAGACTGGTTCTAGGATGTGTTTCATGAGAATTTATTAGGGCTACCACCTAAAAGAGACTTTGAGTTCATGATTGAGCTGATGCGTGGAGTTGAGCCATTTTATATAACGCCTTTCAGAATGAAACAAGAATAGATTCAGGAACATAAAACTCAATGAGAGGAGTTAGATTATGAAGGGTACATCTTCTCGAGTATGTCACCTTGGGGATCTCATGTTTTATTTTCCAAGAAGGATGACAGAACATTACATATGTGTTTCTATTAATATAATATGAATCAGATGAAAATTAAGAACAGATATCCACTTCTTTGTATTTTTGATCTATTTGACCAGCTGAGGGGTTCCATATTGTTCTCTAAGATTGATCTAAGGTTTGTTTATCATCATTTGAGGTTGAGAAATTCTGATATACTATAAACTAATTTTGAAATCATGTATAGTTTTTATGAATTCTTCATAATAAAATTTGTGTTGATGAATTCCCCATGGCATTTATTCTCTTGATGAGTTGAATATTTCACTTGTACCTAGACCAGATTGTAGTTGTTTTATGGATGACATATTGGTGTAATACCAAAATAATGATGATCATTCCCAACATCTGGACATCATCATGAGTACACTTAGAGAGAATCAGCTATACACAATCTATCTATATGAAAACATATACATCTTCTTCATAGATTGTTACCTTAAGGTGGCAGCCGAGGGCGTTGCGGGTTGCGGAAGGCGGCCGCGGAGGGCGACCGAGGGCGGCCGAGTGAGGCGGAGGGCGGCGGAGGCGGCGGAGAGCGGCCGAGGGCGGCGGAGGGCGGCAGAGAACGGCGGCCGAGGGCGTTGTGGGCAGCCGAGGGCGGCAGGCGGTGGAGGTCGGCCGAGGGTGTTGCGGGCGGCGGAGGACGGCGAGTGTACCGAGGGCGGCAAGCTCCGGCGAAGCGAACACAGCAGCGGTATTCGGGAGAAGAGTAGAAGGGTTACGGTTCCGCGAGGGCTTTAGCTGCGATAAAACGAGGGCACTGTGCGACCGACTTTATAAAAAAGTCGACTAAGGTTTTATCAGCGCTAAAAAAGCGCTGATAAAGGCTACCTTTATCAGCGCTAAAATTATAGAGCTGATAAAATCTAGCTTTATCAGTGCTTTTCTAGCGCTGATAATATTATGATTTATCAGCGCTAGAAAAGCACTGATAAAGATTCCCCGTATCAGCGCTACAATTATAGCGCTGATACCGGGTCTCTTTATCAGCGCTTTTTTAGCGCTGATAAAGATAATTTTTATCAGCGCTTTTTGAGCGCTGATAAAGGATACCCTATATCAGCGCTGAAATTTGAGTGCTGATAGAGGTGTTCTATATCAGCGCTTTTTTAGCGCTTATATAGGCGAACCTTTATCAGCGCTTTTTGAGCGCTGATAAAGACCAACTGTATCAGCGCTAAAATTTTAGCGCTGATACAGATCATATTTATCAGCGCTAAGAAAGCGCTGATAAACATTAGCTTTTTCAGCGCTGTAATTTTAGCGCTGATATAGGGTATCCTTTATCAGCGGTTTTGCTTAGCGCTGTTATAAGGGCGCGCTTCCCTTGCCCGTTTTTGTAGTAGTGTGAATATCTAACTATACACATGATACGGTAATCAAAAGTACTACATAGTTGGGTCTAGGGAACCCAATATTTCAACACTATTCTCATCCTCAAAATTTTAAAACTAACCCGATGAAAAGAAGTCAGAACAACCATCTTTCGTGATACCTCTTAAGAGTAAACCACGTTGTGTTGTTCTAAAGTTGGATCGAAAACCTCGACATCCAAAGACACCTCCTTGACATATATCTCCTGAAAAATTTCACAACAATGAGGCCCCACACTCCCCAAAACAATCACACATACACCAAGGTAACGGTGTCCAAACATATTGATTTGGGAGCTACTTTTTCCATGTCAAGATACTATCTACTATAGGTGGCACTGAATCACCCGCATGAGTTTAATTGTATCCACATAAATGTGTCTTTATTTGGTATAATGTTATACCCTCCCCTTAGTGAATAATTTTTACACAAAATTGGAGAACAGGGAAATAACTTATCACACAACAAGCAAGGTCAAACATTACATCATAATCAAGGCACAAAGGAGACACAAGAGCAAAACTCAGAACAACTCTGGGTACTAGGCACACATTTGTGCTTCTCATTCCCAGGTATTCTCCTCGAGGACACCATGCATCCATAATACACAAACCAAAAAAAGGGTTCTCCCACACATCACCTTATCCTCATGACCCTCAATTCTTATTGGTCACTCCATGAACGTCGCATCATCCTTGATATCCAACTCTACCCAGTTAAGAATGTGGGCGTCATCCTATAGATACCGATGGAGTTGAGATACATGAAAGATGTCATGGATATTTTTTAACCGCGGTGGACCAGCTAATAATCCACCTCACCAACTCTTCCCAACACTTCAAAAGGTCTGATGAACCTGGGAGAAATATTTCTCCCTCTATCAAACCTCTGATGTCCATACCATGGGGATACCATTAAGAACACGTATTCCCCAACCTTGAACTCCAAAGGCCGCATCCAATGATAATCATATGACTTCTGCCGGTCTTGATCTGCCTTCATCCTTTCACACACAAGCTGAACATTCTCCATTGTGCTCTACACTACCTCTAGTTTGAGAAATGATGCTTCCCCAATATCTATCCAACATACTGGTGAACAACACTGCCTTCCATACAAGGTTTAAAACGACGCCATTCCAATGGAAGAGTGATAGACATTATTTTAGGAAAACTCCACCGTAGGTAATTTTTGATGCCCACAATCCTCCGAAGTCTATGAAACACACCCACAACATGTCATCCAACATCTGGATGGTCCTCTCTAACTGCCCATCTGTCTGAGGGTGGAAATATTTTCTAAGGCGTAACTGGGTGCTAAGGGCATGCTACAATCCCCTCCAGACTCATGACATGAAATTTGTATCCCAATCTAAGACAATCGATCTTGGAACTCCATGGAGTCACACAACCTCATCTAGATACCTCCTTCCTAAGGAATCTAGTGAACTTATCTCCTTGATTTCTAGGAAGTGAACTGATTTCATCAATCGGTCCACAACTACCCAAAGAGCATCACATCATCCCCATTCTCTGGGTAAACCAAGGATGAAATCCATTGAGATGTCATCTCAATTCCACTCAGGGATGTCCAAGGGATGCAACAGACCACTGGGAACCCGGTTCCCAACCTTCACCTGATGACACACTAGGCATATTGCCACAAACTCTACCAATTATACCATTACCCTGGGCCACCAAAACTATTCCCTTATTCCTTAGTACATTTTTGAGACTCCTGGGTGTACCGCGAGGGGTGAGCTATGGAAATCATAGAGAACTCCCTCATATATTGCCACTAGGACAAATAGATTCCCATGGAACAACATCCAATTCTAGCTATCCTCCAACCATCCTTCTAGATCATCACCCTAGACAACACGATCATGCATCACCTCAGCCTCTAAGTCTCCCAACTGAGACTCCACTACCAATCTAACCAAGGAGGACTACACTATCATTTGAAATAGATGGCCTCTTCCACTGTCCTCCCCAGCATCCAGGTGCACAATAGACAACTCCTCTATTACCTTCCAAGCATTCACGGATCCCTAAACTTCTTTCTTTAGTGATTTACTTCTCAAGGAATCATCCATCATGTTCCCCATTCCTGGGGTGTATGTAAATACATGGAAGTTCTATGTAATTGTTTTTAAATTATATGGAAATATTTGAGTCTGCAGTTTTTGACGGCGCATGATTCTGAGGCCCGGTGTGCCCAGAATGAATTTCTGAACTTTTTTAGGTACATTCAGTAAACTCACGAGTGGCATTTTGTAACTTTTTAACTGGTGCTTGTAATTGAAATATGGGGACACCATTGAACTTGCAGCGCTGATATTCGTTTAAAGAGACCTTCACCTCGACCGTAGTAGGTTGAGGGTGGAAGTTAGATTTTCATTTTTTCATGGATGAAGAAAAATAAAATACGTATCATTTTATTTTTCTTTTTGAAACCACTCTTTTTTAATTTTGTGGTGGGAACCACCGAAACCCCTCTTAATGTGGTAAAACCTTTCAACTACGCTTGGTTAATTGTGGAAACTTTAATTAATTAATTGTGCCAACTTCAATTAATTAATCATGAAAACTTTAATTAATTGTTAGACTTGTATTTATTATGTTCGATACTCATTTACTTAGAGAAAAATCATTGGAAAAGGAGGGTAGGGATAACCGTGGAGAACCGGGAAGAACTTGCTCCAACGAAGAACTCTTCTCCTTCGACGAAATTTTCTCCAATTAAAAACACCATCGAAGGATCTCCAATGAGGAATGTCTTCATTGACGACGAACTGACGACCATCTCTCCAACTCATCAGCAATGTCAATGAATCTTTGATGTAGGGAATGTTGTTTTGAAAACCACTTACCCTATTATTTTCAATATTCTTGAGTTGAAAATAATTATGACACTTTCTACTGTTCTAACGCGGAGGGTGCGGGAAAAATGAACAAAACTCGACCTCTCTTCCAACTTTGTGGTTTATGATGGTCATGAATCGATGGAAATGTTCCGAGTTGAGTATGGGAGTTTTCAGAATGAAGAATGGGCCCCCAGGGTGTGCCCGGTGACCCGATGAACGTCGCCGGCAACCTGTGTCTGCGACCGACACCGGTGGGGCTCGGGAGCGGTGGTCGGCACTCCAGTCGGCCACAACGATTTTGGTGGTGTGACCGCGCTATCGGAGAAGGGCTACGGCCTATAGGCAATGGTGGAGTAAGGGTGATGGCCGACGCATGACCAGCCCCATGGAGGGAGTGGTGGTATGCGACCGCGCCGCCAGGCATGCAGTAGTCGTGGCAAGAGGTCGCGGCGGTGAAGGAGGTTAGCCGGTTCTCTGCCTATCGCTGGTGGAGGCACGGCGCACGACCGCGCCACGGAGGATGGCTGGTCGTCTGGCCAGCTGGGTAGGCGAGTGGGACCCGGGGTACCTTGTGCTAGCTCTCAGCACCACGTGGTGTCGGCCGGTTGGTCACCCAACCCGAACAGCCCATCCATTCGGGGTACCTAGGCGGCTCCTCCCCTTCGGTGGTGGCTAGAGGGGACCCCACTGCGGGGCCACCTAGCTGTGGGCCATCCGCGGGCCGGCCACATGACACCTAGCTTGGGCCGCGCCAGTGCGATGGGCCCCACTGGTGGTCCTGGCCGGTCCTAAGGCCGGACCCGGGTCGATCCGAACCGGGTCGGTCCGACCGGACCCGAACTAGCTTCGACCCTTTTTCACTCTTTTGGCCATAACTTGAACTATGGGTATCCATTTGATGAACCATATATGGAACCATAAATGTTGGATCTAGAGGGTCCTTTTAGTATACCCCAATTGATATTTGGATAAAGCTGGCGTACAATTGAGTTGGATCGAACACGAATCCAACTGGGCCCTCGGGATTAAAAAGCCAATAACTTACAGATCAGGCATCCGATTGACGCACTGTCTATTGCATTGAGACCCATATTACATGGAGGTCCTTTGGGATACTTTTTCATGGTACTTTTTGGTAGTTGGAGTATTGACCTGGGGCTTGAGGGAAGTAACCTCCCGAAATAAAGCGAGCTTAGTGCGGGAACCCTGTGGATGGTTGTAACATGGGAAAGGGGTCATATGTGAGTATGTGCTTTTGGATCCTACATGGGTCTGTGTTCCAGTATCCCACTTGGATCCTCTCTAGGAATACACATTGTACTACTCTAGGATCCTACATGGGTCTTCTGCACTAGGATCCTATGTGGGTCTGATGATTTAGGATCCTACGTGGGTCTGCCTCTCAACAGTGTAAAATGATTTAGTATTTACATCTAATAATCTTTAATAGTGTACCTAAGTTATACCTGGGGTGAGCTAAGTCTTTACATTTGTGGTGATACCTTTGTGGTATTCTTCTCTGTGGAGTACCTTTGTGGTGCATACCTTCGTGGTGATACCTTTGTGGTATTCTTCTGTGTGGCGTTACCTTTGTGGTACTTACCTTCATGGTGTTATCTTCATGGTATTCTTTCCTTTCGTGGGACAGTTGATCTTTGGGATTTTGAGTTGGGCCTTGTGTTTCCTCATGATTGAGATGGGTTTACTCGACAAATTAGGTATATGTATGGGCATATAATTAATTAGGGTTGTCAGTTGTTTTCATGCCTTGTGGTTTATCCTTTGTGTATTTTGTGAGAACTTTGAGGGTCACAAGGTCCCTACTGAGTATCATTATACTCACCCCTGAACGGGATATTCCCTCACCTTGTTGTGTTTTGTGCAGACGACAGACAATGCTGACTGAGGATGAGAGTACCAGGACTGGAGGTAGGTCGGAGGTGGACACTAGATGTGGCTTACCATTGGGATGACTATTCGAGAGCTGTACATACCCTTTAGGTAGGATCCTTGGTAGGTGTCCACTGAAGTTGTTTCATTTTTACCTGTACTTTTCAGTTTACTTGAACATTTTTAGTTGGGCTTGTATTCTGGCCGCTTTTTCTTTCTGTACACACCCTGTTTACTATGTAGTTCCAGTTTGTCATTTTATCATGATTTTTTCTTAGTTGTGTGAGTTTTCAGGTTATAAAGGCTATGCCTTCCCAGTTTTGGGGAATACATCTTTCGGTGCTAGTCGCCATCCCCTGGCCTATGGAAGGCGGACTTGTGGTAGTCAAAGGCATGGGCCCTTGGAGACTGGTCGTGAAAAATTTATATGAGAGGAGTCGGTTCTACCGTAGAACAATGGACTCTGATATTTTAACGGCAATAGTGTTAAGTGTTATGAGTGTGAGTATCAGTTTAGGTAATCCAGTTTTGGTGCGGCGGCTGACGTATCCATATTCCAGGACCCTGACTTCTGATTTCTGACTTAGTGCACAAAAACACAGATTGTGTGTGTGTTTTGAAATGTTTTCTTTGTGATCACTTTGAGTCAAATCACCAGGTATAACTTATTGATCATGGAACTCCTTTTTATTTTCTGGATTCCACCACATAGAAAGTCATCTAGGGATCTAGGTATAGTACATGATGACAGCCCACCGAGCATTGAGGCCTCAGTGCATGGCCTTTTATCAGTAGAGGCCCCAAAGGTACTATTACGCATTGGTCCACCGATGCCACCAGCCCCAATAGCAAAGGGTGAACACCACTTGAGCGTGTTTCATGAGTTCCAGCGCTAGAGGCCACCTAGGTTTAGGGGTGAGACGGACCTACATGTGGTTGAGGATTGGTTGGAGGTTGTGGTGAGAGTCTTCTAACTGGTAGGGACACTAGCTGATCTCATGGTGATCCTTGCCACCATTCTTCTACAGGCAGCAACAGGCAAATGGTGGAGCTTGATGCTCCAGTTTCACGAAAAAGTGACACTTTTATGGGTAGACTTTGAGAGCATGTTTCAGGCAGAGTCTGTCCCAGCAACCCTTCGCGCAGTGCGCATACATGAGCTTCTTCATCTACAGCAGGGTAGCATGACTATGGCTTAATACTCAGTGAGGTTCACCGACCTCTCACACTACTCCACTGAAATGGTGCATGACCCATTCTTTATAGCCCGGACCTTCGAGTAGGGACTGAATTTGGAGATCAGGGCTTCTATGATTTCTCTCAGCATCTCGATGAAGGCGAGGGTGTTAGAGAGATCTCTCTTAGTGAAGAGTTTTCTTGCTAAACATTCACTAGCTGCGAGACCCACCACCAGACATCACGTAGAGGAGTCTTCCAAAATTGGTAGCATACAGATGTCACAAAGGTCCAACTGGACCAGACCTATAGGTAGACGACCACATGATTCCAGTTCAGTTGTGCGGGGCACCCGAGACAGAACCAGTCATGCGAGGAGCAAGGAGTGTTTCGCATGCGGCAGGCAGGGTCACAAGGATCGTGACTGCCCGACCCACCATACAGATGATCATCAGACAGTCGAAGGACCACCCAGACAGAGATAGAGCTTTTACCAAGGATTTCCATTGGGAATTGGCGAACGTGGCAGAGGATTTTTCCGTGTAGTTGGCGATGGCCGATGATTCGAGGTGTTACTGCCACCACCACCAGGTGGTCCACCCCGACCACAGGGAGTAGGTGGATAGGGTAAAGCTCAGCTACAGGCAGCTGAGGACTATAACCATGGCACTCTTGAGATGATACATGGTATGATATATGTCTACTCCACCTTATATATAGTACTTATAGACACATGTTCCAGTCATTCTTTTATTTCCACTGCCCTCGTTCGTAGCTCAGAGATTCTGGTGGAGCCTTTGGCTCGATCCTTAAGGCTAGAGACTCCTTCGGAAGAGGATTCGACGATTACACACTGGTGCCTGTAGTGTGAGATTACTATAGGAGGTAATAGGTTTGGTTGGGATCTCCTAGTAGCAGCGTTAAGGCCTTATGACGTTATATTGGGTATGGACTAGTTATCTACAGTCCATGCTCAGATTGACTATATTAGGCACAATTTATGGTGTGTTCATATGGATGGGACTAGGTTTACCTTCACCGGTGAGAAGAGAGCCTTTGCAGCACAAGATGGACTTACTCGGAGGAGAGTGTAGTCGATCACTCGTCAGTTGGCTAGCCTTACCCTCCGGGAAGATGATGTGGAGAGTCTGAGCTATCCTTTAGCGGTGGACCAGTACGTGAATGTCTTCCCTGATGATGTTTCGGGTCTACCTCCTCAGAAAGAGGTGTACTTTTACATTGGATTTACCCTGGGATGAAACCAATATCTATAACAGTGTATCATATGGCTCTCACAGAGCTTCGTGAGCTATCGGTACAGCTAGAGGACTTAGCGGGAAAGGGGTTCATCCGACCCAATGTTTCTCGTTGGGAAGCCCGAATTTTTTTCGCCAAGAAGGTAGATGGGAAATTGACACTTTGTGTTGACAATCAGTGCCTAAACCAAGTGATTGTGAAGAACAAGTACTCACTCCTGAGGATTGATGACCTCTTTGATCAACTGAAGGGAGTACAATGGTTCTCGAAGATAGACCTCAGACCAGGCTATCTTCATCTCAGAGTAAGAGATGAGGATGTGCAGAAGATGGATTTTAGATGTCGGTATGTCCACTACGACTTCTTGGTTATGCCATTCATCGTGACCAATGATCTAGTAGAGTTCATGTGACTCATGAACAAGATCTTCCAACCATACCTTGATCGCCTGTTAGTAGTCTTCATTGATAAAATTTTGATATACTCGGCTACTAAGGAGGATCATGCCTATCATTTTCTGGTAGTTCTGGACACACATTGAGAGCACTAGATTTATGGTAATATCTCTAAGTGCTAGTTCTGGATCTGAGAAGTTCACTTTCTAAGACATTTCATCTCGAAGGTAGGTGTTGCGGTAGATCCAGTGAAGATTGAGGCTGTACATTCTTGGGAGCCACCCAGGAGTATGACAGAGGTACGAAGTTTCCTGGGATTGGCCAGATACTATCGGAGATTTGTGCCATATATCTCTAGAGTTACAATAACTTTATCAGCATTGATCAAGAAGGGGAAACCCTTTGTGTGGTCGGAGAGATTCCAATGGAGTTTTTAGGAGCTTAGGTAGAGGCTGACTAGTGCCCCCATCGTGAGGCTTCTAGAGGAGGGCGTTGGGTACGTAGTCTACTGTGATGCATCAGGGACCACGCTCGGATGTGTTTTGATGCAGGAGCGAGTAGTTATCACATATGGTTCTCGACAACAAAGTAAACATGAGTAGAAATACGCTACCCATGACCTTGAGTTAGCAGCAGTGGTCTTCGCTTTGAAGATGTGTCGAAACTACCTGATGGGCGAGCATTTTATGATCTACTCTGAGCACCAGAGTCTTAGGTATATCTTCTCCCAGAAGGACCTGAACCTGAGACATTGATGTTGGCTTGAGTTCCACGAGGACTATGAATTAGAGATATTCTATACTCCTGAGAAGGGGAACTTTATATCAGATGCACATAGTAGGATATCTGGTATAAAACTACTAGGTGAGGTGATGGAGTAGCTAGGCGCTTTGAAAATATCTTTTGTGGATAGATATGGAGTAGATTTTCTGCAGTCTCTTACAGTCACTTCCCAACTCCTTCAGGGGGTCAGGGATGCGCAGTGTGGGGACACTGACTGCGAGGCTCAACGTGCTCAGATATCCACAAGGCAGGCACTTGAGAGATTTTATGAAGTTTTTGAGCACCTCATCCTTTTCAGAGGACGTACCATGGTACCAGTGTTACTTCAGGAGGAAGTGTTGAGGGAGTTCCATACGTCCCCACTAGAATACATCCAGAAGTGGCGAAGATGTACCCGGACCTCCTCCGACAACACTGGTGGACAGGAATGAAGAAAGAAGTAGCAAAGTTTGTCTCTCGGTGCCTCACTTTTCAGCAAGTGAAGGCGGAGCATCAGGTACCAGCAAGCTTAGATCAGCTTTTGGAGGTCCCAGAGTGGAAGTGAGATGAGATATACATGGACTTTGTGATAGTACTTCCACATATATCTAGGGTTCATGACTCTATCTGGGTGATTGTCGACCGACTTACCAAGTTGGCCCAGTTCCCACCGATCAGAGAGCAGGGTTAAGTAGAGAGCTTGGGATGCCTATATGTGAAGGATATTGTGTGGCTACATGGGGTACTCTTGACGATTTTCTCTGATCGTGCTGCACATTTCACTTCCTAGCTATGGAAGGGGTTGCAGGAGGCTTTTGGGATGCAGCTTCGTTTGAGAACCTCCTTCAATCCTCAGTCTGATGGCCAAACTGAGTGGACCATTCAGACCCTAGAGGACATGCTTCATGCTTGCGTCCTCGACTTCGGTCATAGCTGGGATGATCACTTTCCCTTGGTGGAGTTTTCATACAACAACAGATATCACTCCACTATTGGGATGGCACCATTCGAGGATCTGTATGGTCGACCATGAAAATCGCCTTTGTGTTGGACTGACCCAGGGGAATTTTGCACATATGAGACCAGAGATGGTACGAGCTACCACGAAGAAGGTGCAGATTATCCAGGAGTGGATGAATACTGCATAGAGAAGGCATAAGTCTTATGCTGATAGGAGACGTAGACCTATGGAGTTCAAGGATGGCGACCATATCTTTCTAGGGGTCTCACCTAGATGAGATTTGTGAAGATTTGGCCAGGGTGGAAAGTTATCTCTAAGGTTCATCAGAACCTTTCAGGTCCTCAACATAGCTGGAGATGTAGAAAACCACCTAGCACTTCCCCCTCACTTGCACAGGGTGAATAATGTTTTCCACGTATCCCAGCTGAGGAGATATGTGAACGACCCATCTCACAGCATTGACCATGGTGAGATAGACATCGATGATGGGGAAATGTTTACAGAGATTCCAGTAGAGATTGAGGATCGACAAGAGCGGGTCCATCATGGGTGGTTGATACCTTTAGTGTGTGTACGTTGGCAGTATGGGAACCTCCAAGAGATCACGTGGGAGCGGGAGGCTCAGATTTGTGCTCAATACCCCCACTTGTTTCCCTTGTTTTTTGTGATGTGGCCTTTCAGGCTGCAATGCCCTGAGGTGGGGAGAATATAAAGACCCGGTAATTCAATGTAAGTTTTTTAAAATTATATGGAAATATTCGAGTCTGCAGTTTTTGAAGTTGCGTGATTCTGAGGCCCGGTGTGCCTGGAATGAATTTCTGAACTTTGTTTTGGGTACATTCAGTAAACGCATGAGCAGAATTTTGTAACTTTTGAACCAGTGCTCGGAATTGAAATCTAAGGACACCGTTGAACTCGGAGTGCCGATATTCACTTAAGGAGACCTTTACCTTGATCACAGTAGGTTGAGGGTGGAAGTTAGTTTTTTAGTTTTTTGTGGAAGAAGAAAAATAAAATAAGTTACATTTTATTTTTCTTTTTGAAACCTCTCTTTTTGAATTTTTTGGTGGGAACCACCCGAACCCCTCTTAATTTGGGAAAACCTTTCAACTCTCCATGGTTAATTATGCCAACTTCAATTAATTAATTGTGCCAACATCAATTAATTAATTTTTCCTACATTAATTAATTTTTAGACTTATTTTTATTCTGTTGGCACCTCATTTCCTTCTTGAAAAATCATTGGAAAAGGAGGGTAGGGAGAACCATGGAGAACCAGGAAGAACTTACTCCAACGAAGAACTCTTCTCCTTCAATGAACTTTTCTCCAAAGAAGAACTTCATCGAAGGATCTCCAACGAGGAACGTCTTCAACGACGATGAACTGATGACCATCTATCCCACTCCTCACCAACTTCAACGAATCTTTGAGCTAGGGAATGTTGTTTTGAATACCCCTGACCATGTTCTTGTCAATCTTCTTGATTTAAGAACAATTATGCCACTTGCTACCATTCTAACGTGGAGGGTGTGGGGAAAATGAACACGGCCTGACCTCTCTGCAACCTTTGTGGTTTATGATGGTCTTGAATCGATGGCGATGTTCTGAGTCGCATGCGGGAGTTTTTGTAATGAAGAACAGGCCACCGGGGCACACCCGGTGCCCCGAGGATTGTCGCTAGAAACCTGTGCCAGCGACCGACACCGGTGGGGCTTGAGAGCGGCGGCCGGCATGACCACACCGCTAGAGAAGGGTTGCGGCCCATTGGCCACGGTGGAGCAAGGGCGGCGTCCGGGGCACGACCGACCATGAAAAGGAGGCGGTGGTGCGCAATCGCGCCACCGGGCGTGCAGAAGTCGCGACACGAGGCTGCGAAGGTGAAGGAGGGCGGTTGGCTCGCTGTCGTCCGCCGATGGTGGTGCGGCGCGAAACCACGCAACGAAGGGGGGATGGCCGTCCGGCCAGCCGAGGAGCCGAGCAGCACCCGGGGTCCCGCGTGGCAGCGGTCGTCCCCACGTGGCGTCAGCCGACCAGTCACCCAACCCGAATGGCCCAGCCATTCCGGGTACCCAGGGGGAACCTCCCCTTGGGTGGCTACTTGGGCGGACCCCACCGTGGGGCCACCCAGCCACGAACCAGCTGCGGGACGGGATGAACCCAATGGGCCTGGCTGGATCAACCGGGACATGTCGGACCAAGGTCTGGACCCGGGCGACCCAGGCCGAGTCGGGCGGGGTCGGTCCGACCGGGTCGGACCAGTCCTAGACCAACTTCTATGCCTTTTCTCTATTTTGGCCATAACTTGAGCTACACGTATCCGTTTGACGAACCATCTATGGTGCCAGAAATCTTGGATCAAGATGATATATACCACTTGAGATTTGGATAAATTTTTGGTATGGTCAGGTTGGATCGAACCCAAATCCAACCAGGACTTCGGGACTAAAAGGAAAATTACTTACAGACCGGGCATCTGATTGATGCATCATTTATTTCATTGATACCACTATTACATGGAGAATCATTGGGATATCTATTAGTGGGACTTCATGGTAGTTGGAGTATCGACCTGTGGCTTGAGGAGCGGACCCTCCCAGAATCAAGTAAGCTTAATGCGGGAACCCTGTGGATGGTTGTAACATGAGGAAGGGATCCTATGTGGGTCTGTGATTTGGGATCCTACGTGGGCCTGTGTTCCAGTATCCCACTTTGAACCACTCTAGGAATCCATGTGGGACTACTCTTGGATCTTACGTCGGTCTTCTGTACTAGGATCCTACGTGGGTCTGATGATTTTGGATCCTACGTGGGTCTGCTTCTCAACAAAGTAAGATGCTTTAGTAGTTAAATCTATTCATATTTACTATCATACCTAAGTTATACCTTGTGTGAGCTAAGTCCTTACATTTTTGGTGATACCTTTGTGGTATTCTTCTATGTGGCATAACTTTGTGGTGCATACCTTCATGATGATACCTTTGTTGTATTCTTCTGTGTGGCATTAACTTTGTGGTACTTACCTTCGTGGTGTTACCTTTGTGGTATTCTTTCCTTTGTGGAATAGTTGAACATTGGCATTTTGAGTTGGGCCTTGTGTTTCCTCACGATTGAGAAGGGTTTCCTCGACAACTTAGGTATATGAATGGGCATATACCTTAGTATGGTTATTAGTTGTTTTCATGACTTTTGGTTTATCCTTTGTGAATTTTGTGAGACCATTGAGGGTCTTGGGGTCCTTACTGAGTATCGTTATACTCACCCCTACACGGTCTATGCCCGAATCATATTGTGTTTGGTGTTGATAACAGACAGTGTTGACTGAGGATGAGAGTACCAGGACTGGAGGTAGCTCGAAGGTGGAAACTAGACATGGCGTACCACAAAGACGACCATTCGAGAGCTTTACCTACCCTTTAGGTAGGATCCTTGGCGGGTGCCCATTGGAGTTGTTTCAGTTTTACCTGTACTTTTCAGTTTACTTGTACTTTTTTAGTTGGTCTTGTATTCCGGCCCCTTTTTCTTTCTATACACACCCTATTTACTATGTAGTTTCAGTTTGTGATTCTATCTTTATTTTTTCTTAGTTTTGTGAGTTTTTAGGTTATAAAGGCAATGTCCTCCCAGTTTTAGGGAATACGCCATTTGGTGCTAGTCTCCAGCCCCTGGCCTATGGAAGGTGGGCTTGGGCTAGTCACAAATTGAGCCACGGGGGACGGGTCATGAAAGTGTAAGAGATCTCAAAGTCATAATCTTAGAGAAACATCATCTGCCTTTGCTATCACAAGTTTTGGTCTCGCTGGGAGAAGATATACGTCAGGTTCTTAAGATCCATGAAGACCAAAAAGTTCTCCTTGAGGAGGTAATGCCACCACAACTTCATTGCGAACATGACCACTACATGATGTAGATCATGGCTGGCATAATTACATTCATGAGGACATTACTAACTAGACCCATAAGAGATTACTCCTCACTGGAGCATCAGCACACATCCCAAGCCTAGGCTGGAAGCATCACATAACACCTCAAACAACACCCCTTCCTTTGGAAACCTATGCACTGGGGAACTGACCAGCTTCCCTTTCAGTTAGTTGAACGCTTCCTGGCACTACTCAGTCCATACAAAATCCTGGTCTTTTATACTCAAAGGTGTCATAGGAGATACAAATCAAGAGAAGATGGTTGCGAACCTATGGTAATAGCTTTCCAAACCAATTAAACTACAAACCTCCACTACATTCTTGGGTTCTACCCAAGAAACAACTACTTTAGCCTTTGATGGATCTACTGCTATCTCTTGCTGAGACACTATGTGTCTGAGGAAGTGCAGCTCTCACATCTAGAACTTGCACTTGGACAACTTTATATAGATATAGTGGTGTTATAGGACCTCTAAGATAGTCCTCGGATTCCTGGAATGCTTCTCCTATGACCATGAGTAGATTAGGATGCCACCGATGAACAAGATGACAAACCGGTCCAGACACTCATGGAAAACAGAGTTTATGAGTCCCATGAACTTGAATGGTGCATTCATGACACCAAAGGTCATGACCACGTAATCAAACTGACAGAACCTACACCTAAAAGATGTCTTTGATATGTAAACCTCCTTTACCCTCAATTGGAGATATCTAGACCGTAGGTCGATCTTATAGAACCAACTTTCCTTCTTCAACTGGTCGAAAAGATCATTGATTATTAGGATGGGGTAACGGTTCTTGATCTTCACCTGATTCTACCTCCGATAGTCTATTCACAATCTTAGTCCACCATCTTCCTTCTTTATGAACAAGATTGGAGAACCCCACAGTGATACACTTGGCTGGGTAAAACCCTTCTTCATCAGGTCGTCAACCTACGTCCACAACTCCCATAACTAAGAAGGATCCATCTGATTGGGAGCCATTGAAATTGGATGGGCAATGAGTTTCAAGACTATCATGAACTCAAAAACATGTAGAGGTGGTAAAGTCACAACCACTTTGGGGAAGAAATCCAGGAACTCACTGATAATTCTCATAATTTCCACCATCTTTGTATCTACTGATTCCACTGACATCTTGGCTAACAAGGAAAGAAGATGCTCCACACGCCGACTTCCCTCATGAAAACTCCACTTGCCAAAAAATGCTACGCACTGGCCACCCATATCTAAGAACATAATCATCCTATAGAATCCTTCGATAAAAGTGAGAACAGAAAAAAATAGTCAACGCCTAGGATGACATCGTTTGGATGCATCCATACTAGAAGAAGGTTCCCACTGGACTGATGCAGACCCAACACTAGTCTACTCCCTTGACAAACATCAAACAGACTGATCTGGCCCCCAATAGGCATACTCAACCCCAGGGGAATGAGAAGTCTATTTATGTATATTCCTAGATCATGGGATAGGCTGGGTTCAAAAAAGGAGTGTGAGGCTATTGAATCAAACATATCACATGCAAGATTACTAAACAAACAGATCGTACCTCGAACAACTTCTCGCCCTGGTAGAACTACTACCTATACAATATGAAATTGCCCATGCCTAGCTCCTCTACCTCTCTACTATCAACCAAACCCCTGACCATGCCCTGGTTGAGGTCCCTAAGGAGCATCCTAAGGTTAGCCTCCCCCAGCACTGTCTACCCTCAGTGGAGTTGGAGATCTCTACTCCCACTGCTTGAAGGGTATGACCATCATCTACTACTACTTAGGTGAGAATTGAACCTTCCCACCCCCACTGTATGGTGCTTGAACTGGGTAGTGGTTCCAAAAATTATCATAGCCTCCACATATAAAGAACCTTAGTCCCGGTCCCATGAGGAAAGGGTGATGACCAGGAGAACTAAAGTGGAACTGTTGAGGCCTACTCCCCACTAGCTGAAACCTGGAAGGCCTGGACGTTGGAGACCTACTACTGATTGCCTTTCCTTTTGATGAACTCTACCAGATCCCCTCTCACAAAACACCTCCCTGGGTGTGCATTCTCTCCAATAATTCATCATTATTTAGAACACTTATGTACATTGGTAATGTGAAGGGAGTAACAACAAACTGAAGAGAAGGACATAGTGCCTCCTCTAAGAATCTTTATCAGGACTCCTCATCTGAGAAGAGATCTAGTCTAAAGCATATAATATATTTTAACATGATCCCCAATTCCATTACTGAATACTCCTATACTGGAGGGAGATTAGTTCCTACCTCTTCTCAGCCTTCATTGTTGATGAATGGAATTCCGCTCAGAACTCCCTCTCGATGGATTCTCATGGGATCTCTATTTACTTCATCACTCCAAGGTAAAGCATCCACCACTGATACACTCCTCCTTGTATCTGGATCCCTTCCAGAGGAACTTAGTACTCTTTTGGAGCTCAGATCAAGCTAAAATCAATCACCAGCTCCTAGAGCCAACTCTCCACCTCCATGTCCAAGATGCTACCCTCGTACCTTCCTGGAGTCTTTTGCTGGAAGGCACAAAGAATATTCTCCCAGTGGTCATCATCATCTTTTCAATCACCCATCCACTAATCAACTAGGTCAACCTATCAGGCCTCAACTATTTTTCCCACATGAGGATGATGTCTAGGTTTCATTGTTGAAATTTAAATAGGGAATTCTTAATCCTGAGTAGTGTGGAAATTTTCTTTTAAATTGTGTTGAACTTTTTATTTATTTTAAATTCCCAAAAAACCCAATAAAAACAAGAAAACAAATCATTTTGATGCATGTAACTTTCCTAGGGTCTCTAACCTATAATCTACATACCCTCACTTGGTCGTTCAATAGGTCCAGAGTCCTCGCATCAGATCACGGGGGGGCCTAAAATCCTATGTCTTAGTCGGTATTCCCTAACCTATATCACAATCCAAGATTTCCTTACACCATTTCCCTACCATCCCATTTAATCCTAAATGTGCCCATATCCAAACTCCATCATATCTCTAAAACTCCCAAAACATTCCTTTGATACTATTTTGTCACGACCCACCTTCTTCAAGAAGAGGGATGGAACCAAAAACTTCCAGACCCATCCTTCTTCAAGATAAAGGAGAGATAATTACCCCCGAGTCTTGCCTTCAATAGGCCCCAGAGTGGTGACTAGCACCAAGGGTATAGAATCTCACATATGGAAGGCATTATCCTTTTTATTAAACAAGACTGGGAGATAAGATGGTAAATCCCAAACAACTCCAAATACTAAAAGAAAAGTAAAATCCGAAATCCTTTCCCACATGCATGTTACAAATTGAAACTAATATAAGATACCCTGAAAAATCCAAAGTAAAGTACTAAAAAAGTATAAGCTGTAACAACAAAAAATCCTGATGCCCGAGCTTGTAAGTTAAAACACGGTCCTCAAAGTCCTCCCAGAAACCTGAAAATAATTTATATGCCAAGGGTGATAATACAAGTATACTTAGTAGGAAAACTAAGGCTACCTGTGTATAAGTGGGGGAACATACTAATGTCCCTCTGAGAAAATTGTAGAACCCTAAGCACCGACCAAGGAATACTAACCAGCCCAACCTCACCAAGGCACACTCACCAAATAACGCTAGTCAAGTGAAGTAATAGTACAAGCACACTGAAATTTGTTTATCCCACATCACTTTCCCACTAATTGAAGGAATTTCCCTAATGGATAACATCTTGACGCTACCACACTTCTCATATGTAGTCCAACTACCAAAAACCACTCACACACACCTAGGACACAACAACACAGAAAATCACACCTACATACACCTCTTCCACAATAACCACACAAAAAATCCCACCCGCATACACCTGGGCCACAATAACCACACCACTCAACCGAACAGTAAAAATTGGCCATTTTGGATTTTTAACAGTTTTAAATTATTTCGGTAGGTTGGCCATAACATTATCTACACTGATGAAAATTGAAAATTTCCTTCTTTTAAGGATTCTAAACATCCAGGGATTCATTTAATATATTTGGACCAAAATCTGAATAGGCCATATGGAATCTCAAAAGAAGCTCACAAGTTGGCTCAAGAAAACTGTTTTTAGTTCTGCCTAGTTTTGATTTGGGATCCATAACTCATCCAATGTGGGCCCAAAGCTAGTGAAATTCGGTGGGTGGACGCGAAAGGCGTTTTGGAGAATCTTTTATGAAGGAAGAACTGAGTGAATTGGTCGTTTATTGGATCATTAAAGCACACTAATCCGGAGGATTTCGTTTTGGAGAGTCTGACTGGACAGAATAAATTCTCAAGGTAAAACGGCCATAACTCTCGGAATACATGTCCAAATCCGCTGGAATTTTGGGGAGACACGGAAAAGGGAATTATGAACAACATTCATGAAGGGATCAACGCGTGAAGAGGACATTTAATGGGGATAAAACGCGTCGACATTCGGGGGAAACATTCTGTCTATAAAAGGAGGAGAGCTCCACCCTCTCAAGGCATCCATTCTCCACCCCATTCCTTCCGGGACACCAAGAAGAAGATATTTTCGGTTTTTTTTTTATTTATTTCCTTTTTCATAGTTTTGTAATGCCTTCTTCTTCCCCATTCAACTCGATTACCCTTACCATGGTGGGGTAAACTTTTGGAGTGATTGGGGAAGGGTTGGTTTTCTACATTGTAATGCTTGAGTTCTTGGACGCAATTGAATAAATTTCAATCTTCTTCAAAGTTGTTTTCAATTTATTATAGTGGATTTTATTATCAAGTTCGATCGTTCTGGAATATTAATTCCGTTATTTATTTTTGCCTTGGTAAAATAATCAATATCTCCCTCCACTAATTTTTGGTTTATATACGATGGAATAAACCAGGAATTAGTGGTGACGTACTCGACGATCGTCAGTACGTGTAAAACGTGTAATGAATGTTCTTGATTGTTTGAGATAAAAAAAACCCGACCGGGAATTGCCCATTTCAATTAAGGATATTCAATACAACTATTTTACACATGGAAGGAGAGTTGACCAAACCGAGATCTTGGTAAGGTTTTCTCTCACAATAACAATTTCACCAAGGAAGTGAGAGGAAACAATTGTGGAAACTCACTTTAATCAACTAAGAAGAAGAGGTTTGAATTAAATTGAACAATGATAGCATTATAATTAGGAAACCGACCCCGAACTAATCACCCTTTTAATTTCATTGTTTTTTCAATCATTTGAATTTCAAATTTCCGTTCACAACATTTTTACCCTCATTTTAAAGTGACAACCCATTTTGTGTGCACTCCTCTTCGGGAGACATCCTAGGTCAACCACATTACTACATTTTAACTTAGGAAAAAAATTGTTTTTCCACGCCCTACGACAGGTGTGCGTCAATACACCTGGGCCACAATAACCACACCACTCAACCGAAGACCCCTATGCCTTATCCAAAAGATACTTGGGAGAAAAAACATGGCCATCAAACACCTAGGCCCCCCATCCAAGACAAACTCCTGAATGAAGAATCATGGACTATGGTAAGCCTCAAGATATTACTGCCTACCTGGATACACCTGAGTGGAAATATCTTGAAGAGGGTGTGGGGAAGAAAGTCAGTAACTAGCCATCCATCCTCCTATCAGTATTTTGGGAAATACACCCTCACACATAAAATGGAGGTGTTCATAACATAGTTATTAACAAGGGTGGAGTGTGTATAGAAATCACAAGAAACAACAAGTGTATATATAAATATATGTAAAAAAATACTCAACCCAACCTATGGGTTTCAAAAAAACAACCAACCCACATGAACCACCTTTGCTACCACCCCGAAATGCACAACCTTCCTCAACAGAACATGAACCTGAACCCTTTCTCTTTAACCACTTCTCATTTATTTAGTATGGGGGTTTCACTGTAATCTATTCTAGAAATATCGGAAAAATACCAACCATAACCATATCAAAACAGAGATCCAAGCCAGACCAACAATCCCACTGCACAAACAATTCCCAAATGAAATCCCACTATAGAATGGTTCCATAACCACATCGCAGTCCCACTGCTCGACGTCACATCATGACCACAACACAATAAAAGGCAGATCAGCTACCTACAAGTTCATCAATTCCAAAATCAATAAATATATCTAACTAAGATTCCATAACACCTTCCTTGTACCACCACACACACAAACCCCACTATAGTTATCATTCAACCACAACCCCACTACACACCCATATCGCTCCCTTCTAAAAAACCCAACTCCCATGTATAACCTTGCACCTACAACCATTCTCAAAAAAGCAACACCACATATCTTGCACAAGGTTATAAACTCAACATAACATAGCACTCAACCACACCTATCAACAGGATGAACATACATTCAGATTTAATTAGCATGGGTCCTTTAATTCCACTTAATTTTAATCAGGGTGATCATAGAACATGATTTATATTAGGGTATTCATTTATTTAACCAAATATACGTGATTAAGAAGATATAGTGTTATAGTAATTGTTCAAGCATCTCTACAAAACAGAACATCACTAGTGTGCAGACAAAAACCACCAATGGACATGATTTTCAAAAGAAATATAGCCATGAAAACTATAATAGAATCAAAGATAAAAAATAAAATACGTGATCAACCTCAATTAACTCCCTTACCATTATATTATTTACCCATTTTATCCTTTAATAAAATCCAATTCTTATCAATATCTTGTATTTAAGAAAGTCCTGATCTGTTCCTCAAAAGGGTTCATTAGCGTACCCATCCTAAAAGATGAATGATTAAAGAGAAGAAAAATTATTCCCTACTTGGATGATTGAAGGATATATGTTCCTCTTTGCACTAAGAACATGGGATCATGTGACTCGTAGGAAAGATCTTCAAGTAGGACTGAGCAAGAGGGGTTCAAGCATAGGCACATGACTCGTCTGAGAAGTAAGGGTCTAGACTAACCACAAAAAAAAAGAAAATGAAGAAGGGAATAATATATATCAATTTATAAAAGAGTGATATACTCAAAATCAGGGATACTATTTCAAATTACTTGATAATCAGATCGTGGTTTGACCATGTGGCTGGTGGTTACAAGGCTACTGGGATGTTACAAGATATGGTGAATTTAAAAATTCCCTTTAATTATGGTGGATATAGACCAGTGCACTGCTTTGAGTTGACAAGATACAATTTCACGGTGATAAACACATAACAAGGGTGAAATTTGAAAAACTGGGAAAAGATGGAAAACTAGAAATGAGTCACTGATGGGCGAGTCACAGACATTGAGCCACTGATGGGTGAGCTACCAACATGACCTACGAATGTTGAGAAACTAAGTCCATGGCCTATAGATGCAATGACCTACTGATGCCCTAACCTACCAACACCCTAACCTACTGATGCCAACACCTTTGACTTGCGGACACGAACATCCTTGATCTACCGATGTCGATGCCCCTTGACTTACCTATGCCGACGCCCCTTGACTCACCGATGTTGATGCCCCTTGACTCACTAATACCGATTACCTTGACTCACAGATGAACTAACATGCCAACGCACTAATATATCGACACCCTAACATGCCGATGCACTGACATGTCGATAGAAAAACTTGAAATTTTGGAAAACTATTAAAGTAAGCCACTTAAAACTCCCAGAACACCTCAACACTAGATTTTCATAAAAGAAGGGCCTATGGAAAATCTAGGATATTATAGGATCTATATTATATTACCCCTCGATGAATCAATTTATCTCATTAGAAAAAAGTTTTGGGTATTTATTATATTCATACCTAATTCAATCATGATTCCTTAGTTGTGACCTTGATTGTAAGAATGATGTCTTGTTTGTGGCCATGATGGGAAAAATAATTTCTCAATTGGGGTCTTGATGGAAAAGATCAAATTTTTTGGCATTATGCATTCCATCACCGTGAATTTAGTTATTATTATCCATATGATTGTTTATATTCTTATGTAATTCATGGATTTATTTAAAACTCATGTGTTTAGTTATATGGAATTATTTGAATCTTTTTTTCCTAACATATAATTTATGTCAAGATAGCTTCTTATATGAATTTTCCCATGTTGGGTATTTGAGGTCACCATTCTTATATTTTTGTTTCCTTGGGTTATGAATAAAATTATTACACAAGATATTTCTAGAAGATTAGTATGTGTGGATATTTTTTTGGCATATTTTGAAGACTTATTAAGGATTAATAATATTTTTATGTATTGGAAAATTTCTATCTACTGAGAAAGGAAAGAGATTTGTTACTTAATGAGAGGTATTAATTCTCTAAAACTCTAAAATTAAATGGTAATTTGAATGTAAGTGACTCATTATTTTTTGTGATATTATAATTATTGATTGTTAAAATTGAGTACTTTGGTTTATTTCAATGCTGATATGTAAAGAATTTTTTTAGAAGCACCAAATATCAAGAGTGTGGGTCTAGGAAATAACACTGATTTCCAAGTCCTAGATAATAAATATATTCCATGAAATACTTGGACCCATAGAGTTTTAAACTCAAAAAAAACAAGTGAACATAATATCCCCTTATATAGGCTCCCTGCTAACCTTAGAGTGGAGGGTCGTGATAGAATAGGAGTGAGTGGACCATGTAGGTCCTAGTGAACCATGAGATGATATAGAGATATTGGGATAGTATTATGAGAATGGGGTGAGTATTAATTCCCCTTTTATATGTGAACACTCAAGAAGGTGTGGCTTAGGTATTATAAGTAGGAGTTAGGTGCATGAGGACATACCTAGAACTAATTTCAGATGTGATTCGGGGTTTGGGTCATCTCTATTTCGTGGTGCTAGTCTAGCCAAGATGAGGAGACCAATGAGGCTACAATGTGTTCCAATAATACCAAGGGTTGTGATTCCCTTTGAGTAGTTAGTTTTGATCCTAGAGATGAGGATGGAATAGTAGAAATCATATGGGGTTTCCATGTTATAATGTTACTTAGGGGGGCCTAGTGGGTTCCCCACTGATATATTTTCTCCTTTAGAGAGGTGTATAGGTGATGGGTAGTAACGATATTAGGTGTCACATTAGAATATGAATCAATGATGCGAGCCTCATATATCCTTAGTTATGATATGAAATTCATTTTATAGGTCAACATCAGTTATGTAAGATAGGTTCGAGTGGATATAAAAACCATGTTTCAATTATTATTTTGAGATATCACAGGAGGGGTTTACCACCCTTTTGATTTCTCTATTATGTATGAAATTACAAGGATTACTATGACACATCTTATATGTTTTAGTTTATATTTATTACCTATGGTATTTCCCATAGAGTTGAAATTTGTTCCTGAAATTATTAATCGCATAGGATTACCTCCAAGGGGTTAACAATTATGCTCAATAATCATAATGGCCTATGGTAACCACCAAGGATTAAATGATAATTCATGATTATTATGATGGAATAGGTTCATCCTATAGGATTGAGTGACGATTTATAATTATTATGAAGGCCTAGGGTCACCCACTAGGAGTTGGTGATGATTATTGATTCTTATGATCACCTAGGATAACGTCATTGGGGTCAAAAATGATGCCAGATATTGATGGATTACCTTGGATTTCCACCTAGCGGTGGGATTTATGTTTGATATTATGGACCTCCCAAGATGACCTCTCGGGGGGTCTGTAGATTTTCTTATGACTGGTTGGAATGATTATATGACATGCTCAAATACAATCCATCACTAGTTGAATTAGGTATAGTCAATCTTAAGTGTCGCATTAGAACTCAAGGATTAATGTTGGTTTTTTTACAATTCTATTCTATTTATTTATTAATTTGAGTATGCCACATGAACAAAAACTATATTTATTGGTTATGTATGGGACCATATTTGGGGTTCCCTATTGGTTTGTACTCATACCCTACTCGATGGAAATGGAACTTGGGTACCTAAGCAAACCTCGCTTATCGTAGTTTTAGGTTGAGTAGAGACTCAAAGTAGATTTATTGAGTGGGGTATCTTGGATATTATCGAAGAATGATATGAGGTGATGCTTGATGTGGTAGAATAGCCTCCATGAAATTGTTTCTTTTTATATATTTACTTTGTATATGTGATCAGCCTAGTGGATGATTGATCTTAATGTATGACCATGAGTATGCATTACTGCATTCAATTTCATATTCATTTGATATATCATGATTTTTAATCCTTTGTACTTAATTTATGATCTATGGATGATTTTTTGTTTCATTTTATCAATTTTTATGCACTCTAATATGGTGGAATAGTCTCCCTATGTTACACCGCAAATCCCATTACTAGTTGGAAGTCACTGGAATATGGGGAGGAGTGTCTGAGGTCCCAATAGTCATCAAACTTGTTACTACAAAGTGGAATGGGGTTGGTATTTACATAGTGGTATCCGAGATTTTATATATTTTATATCATAGAGTGTATCAGAGTTTTATTTTTTCTTACTATTTGGGGATATGGTAGACAGGTGTTATAGAAATGTGTTAAAGCATATGATTGATATCATACAAGTGCATTGTGAACACCTTTTATGATATGAATTCCATGTTTCAAGGGATAGTGGATTATTGTTATTATATTTATATTTTATTACTATATTATTTCACATAGTGTGATTCCCCTGATTTTTAGGATTTTTTTTTTGTTTTTTGTTTCTTAGATGTTTAGTAAGAGGTAGTTGTTTTTGCATTATATTTTGAACATAGGATTCACATGACATATGTATGATCACATGTGATTGATATCAATGGAGATGGAGGGTTCATCTATTTAAATTTATATAAAAAACTTATATTTTGTTTTACTTTATAACTTGGGGGTGAAATTCGACTCAACTAGACCACGATATTTTTTTATTTTGTTGAAAGGTCATGTGGATCTATTATGAGGGACTCGTTGATGATGACTATACAATAACTCAATGAAAAGAAGGTATCATAACCCTATTATGTATGTACATTCATTTTTCCCTTAATGATTGACCCCTATTTAGTGATTATAGTATTAGTTCTGAAATAAAATAGGTTCGATTATTTAAAGTGTCAACAAAAAAAACGATATGGTGTTTTACCATATAGATTCTTGGTGCAATTATAATTAACAAACCTATAATACTATGTTTTAATGGAAAATGATCATTAGGGAATGATGTTTTTATACATATATACTGATATATGAGATAATGATCCTTTAGGCGGTGGCTCACATATGTGGCGGCCGAGTAAGGATTAGCTTGAGATCATAATTCTCAAGGGGATAGTCCCATATGCATGTCCTAAGTGAGAATTAGTTATTATGAATAGGATGATGAATTTGTAAAGACCCGCAAATTTCAAGGAAATTTTTTTCTTAATTTTCTTTGGAATTTTACAAGAGCGCAGCTTCAGACGGCACCTGATTCCGAGGCCCGGTGTGCCCGGAATCAATTTCCGAAGTTTGGCTCGGGTACGTTCAGTGAACGGACGAGCGGGTTTTTCTATCTTTTGAACCGGTGCCCGGAATCGAATTCTGAGGGCACCGATGAAATCGCAGCGCCGGTATTTGCTTAGAAACGCCTCTTCCGGAGTTGCGTTTGCTCAGACGTGGTTTTTAAATTTTGCGGCTTTAAGTCAGAAATAAAAATAAAGTTTGTGCGACAACTTTATTTTATTTCACTTAAACTGCTTGGAAGCCACTTAAAGTCACTTAAAGGCGGCTTGAACTGAGTTGAACTGGATAGGATGCTATCCAGAAATATCCTACCCTTGGTAGGATATTTGTGCGGTGGGGCCCGCACGAGCCCCGCCGTTTCTTTCGCTGAGTAACGCACCCGCGAAAACCCGTCAAAGTAACTGAAAAGTCAACCGACACGTTTTCTTTAATTCTTAACAGACCATTTAATTGGGCGGTTTATTTCGTGAATTAAATGGACTGTTTCTTCGTGAATTAAATGGGTCGTTTCTTTCGAATTGATGGATCGTTTCTTAACCGGTTTCGTGTTGGCATGTTTATAAATTAAGACCAACATAAAAATCCTTGGAAAGGATTTGAGAGAATCTTCGTTCCTCCACCCTCTCCACGAAGAACGCGAAGAACGCGAAGAACGCGAAGAACGCGAAGAACGCCGAACCCGGAAGTCGACGACGCTTTCGCCCGAGACGTTCTTCCGATCTCCGATCTCCGATCACCGACCATTCGAGGTGAGTGATTTCGGATTTCCTCTCAAGTTCTTTTCTTTGGTTTTAAACGAAACACAGATTTAAATATTAATAATTTAAATCTGTTGTTCTTGATTTGTTGAGCTCGCCGGCTCAACGCCGGTTTCCGCGACGACGCGACACCTTCCCGCGACGACGCGACGATCGATCTCTTCCGCGACGATCTCTTCCGCGAAGAACGCCCGCGCTCGACGATCATCAAGGTAGGGATTTGATTGTGATTCTTTTTCCCGTGATTATTCTTTTTAAATAAAGAACCCGATCGAAACAATTTTTAATTTATTTAAAAATTGTTGTTGATTATTCCTCCCGTGATTTATGGCTAACGCGGAGGGTGCGGGTCTAACGAACAAGACCCGGCAACCCTCCGCCGATCTGTTTTTGTTGTGCGGATATGGCGGACGATGACGAACCGCGCGGCCGGGGCGATCCGTCGATCCCGCAGTGAAGGTCGGCATCCGGGAGGGGCAACGGCGCAGACGGGAAAGAAATCGGGCCACCGGAGCATCCCCGGCGGCCCGCGGAAGGCGGCGGCGGCGCGGGTCGCCGGCGCGGCGGCGCCGGCGACCGGAGGCGGCGGCGCCCGGCGCGCCGCCGTGGAGGAAGCCCGCCGCGGCTGAAGCCGCGGCGGCATCGGCGGCCGGTTCCGCGGCCGCGCGGAACCGGGACGGACGCGGCGGCCCGGCCGCGTCCGCGAGACAAGCGGCCCCCCGCGGGGCCGCGGTTTCCCTCAAGCCGCGGGTTCAACCCGCGGCGCCAGCGACTCCCTCGGCCGCTCGGCCGAGGCCGAGCCGGCCGGTCCGGTCGGCCGGGCCGCGCCCAGGCCGGACCGGACCCGGCCGAGCCGGTTCGGACCGGGTCGGGCCGACCCGGTTCGGGCCGACCCGGTTCGGCCGACCCCAGGGGGGGGGTTCGGGCCGGGTCGCCCCGGGCCCGGAACCCCCGTTTCGGGCCCTCTTCGGTCTTTCGCCCATATCTTGGGCCTGGGACCTCCGATTGAAGAACCGTCAGCGGCTACGCGATCCTTGGATCGAGACGGTCGTTTTGGTATATTATACTCAAGGTTTAGGAAGACTTTGGGTTCGGCCGGGTTGGTTCGTACACGAAGCCAACTGGGCCCTCGGAGCGGAAACGCTCATAACTTGAGCTACGGACGTCCGATCGACGTACCGTCAGCTGTGGTAGTCTCCTCTAAGTGAGACGGAACTTTTGGCATACTCCGCCCGAGGTTCGGATACAGGCGGAGTACGGTCGGGTTGGTTTTGCCCTAAAAACCAACCGGGCCCCTGGGACGAAAATGCCAATAACTCTCAGACCGGGCGTCCGATTGACGCGCCGTCTGTCGCGTTGAGATCCTGTTGTCGATACGGAACTTTTGGATACATCAACTTCGGACTACGTGTCAGTTGATGTATCAGCCCTCGGCTCGTGGAGCGGACCCTCCTAAACGAGCTCGCTACGAGCGGGAACCCTAGCGCTGGCTGTGACCTCGACGACAGAGCAGAGATCCTCCGTGGACTGCGACGACGGCAGAGCAGAGATCCTCCGTGGACTGCGACGACGGCAGAGCAGAGATCCTTAGTGGACTGCGACGACGGCAGAGCAGAGATCCTTCGTGGACTGCAGCGACGACTGTGCAGGGACCTCAGTGGACTGCGTCGACTACTGCACTCAGCGATCCCACGTGGATCAGTGCTTCAGGTTCTGTGTGAGCCCGATCCTCCGTGGGTCCTTACTACCGGTTCTGTGTGAGCCACTGCCTACAGGTTCTGTGTGAGCCCGATCCTACGTGGGTCTTTTTGCGGGGGTTAGTAGCTATCGATCCTTCGTGGGTCCGACGACTGAGACGGATCAGTGATCGTCTTTGACGTCATCTGAAAAAGTATACCTGGTTGAGCTGAATCTTATGTTACTCTCCTTTGTGGATTGTGTTGAACTATCCTATGTGGATTTACTGTTTACTCTCCTTGCGGATTTGAGTCTTGCTTTCCTTTGTGGATTGAGTTGTTCTTGAGCTCGTGAGCAGAGCTGGAATTGGGGACTTAGGTATATGTATGGGCATATACCTAAGTCGAGTCAGATGTTACTTCGTGATTGCATCTTTCTTTTGTGCTATATCCTTTGTGGATTTCGAGAGACCTTCGGGGGTCTCGGGGTCCTTACTGAGTAGTTGTACTCACCCCTGCACGGGCTATGCCCGCACCTTGTTGTGTTGGTTGCAGACGACGGACAGCGCTGATCACGGTTGGGGCGTGGAGCAGGACGGTACCTGGAGGTGGACCACTGGGCGGGACGTGCTCGGAGCGGACGTGGGACCCGAGGAGCCTGGAGGCTATCTGTACCCACCCTTCAGGTGGGATTGCTAGTGGACGACACGAGGCCGCCGTCTTTTCTTCAGTTGCTGTTCTTTTTCTTTTCAGTTGTACTTTACAGTTGGGCTTGTATTTCCGGCCCCTTTACTTTTCTGCACTTTACTTTCCGCTTGCTGACTCTGTGTGGTTGTTACTTATAAAGGCAATGCCTTCCCTGTTTACTGGGATTTTACGCCTTGGTGCTAGTCGCCAGCCCCTGGCCTATGGAAGGCGGGCTTGGGGTAGTCACGGCACGGGCCCCGAGGACGGGTCGTGACAAATTGGTATCAGAGGTGGTCGGTTCTACCGCGGACTCTGATCGTCCTTTCTTTCTATGTGAAGCAATAGTGTTTAGTGTATTGAGTGTGGTTATCAGTTCAGGGAGCCCAGTGTTGGTGCGGCGGCCGACGTATCCGTACACCAGGACCCTGACTCCTGATTTCCGACTTAATGCATGAAAACATTGATTGCGTGTGTGTTTCAAGTTTTTCTTTGTGATTACTTGTGTCAGCTCACCGGGTATACTGATCTGCTTATGAAAGTCTCAAGTTTTCCTTGTGATTACTTGTGCCAGCTCACCAGGTATACTGTTCTGACTGTGGTGCTCTTGTTCTCCTTTTCAGGATGGCCCCGCGACGACTGCCAGCTAGGGTTCCGAGTGTAGGGCGCGACGGCAGCCCACCGAGCGACGAGGCCTCGGAGCAGGGCCCTTTGCCAGCTGTGGCACCGGCGGTAGTTTTACCCGCCGAGCCACCGATGCTTCCAGTACCAGACGCTGACGATGCACGTCGCCTCAGGGCACTGCACGAGTTTCAGAGCCAGCGACCGCCCAGGTTTCGCGGTGAGGCGGACCCCCAGGCCGCCGAGGACTGGCTAGAGGCGGTGGTACGGATCTTTCGGCTAGTGAGGACACCAGCGGATCTCATGGTGATTCTCGCAGCGAGCCTCCTGCAGGCGACGGCAGGACGATGGTGGAGCCTGATGCTCCAGGTTCACGATGAGGCATCCTTGCTCTGGGCGGACTTCGAGAGCCTCTTCCGCTCGGAGTTCGTCCCGGCCACCCTCCGAGCGGTGCGCATCCAGGAGCTTCTCCAGCTGCGCCAGGGCAGCATGACGGTCGCTCAGTACGCGGCGAGGTTCACTGACCTATCTCGCTACTCGACCGACATGGTACGGGACCCCTTCTTCCGGGCCCGGACCTTCGAGCAGGGCTTGCGATAGGAGATTCGGGCGTCGCTGATCTCCCTCAGCATTCCGACCCAGGCGGGAGTGCTGGAGCGAGCCCTCCTGATCGAGAGCTTCCTGGCAGAGCCTTCTTCAGCGGCGAGACCTAGCGCAGGGCGGCAGGTAGCTGAGTCTTCGGCAGCAGGTAGCCGACGGATGACTCACGGGTCCAGGCAGACCAGACCCCCACGCAGACGGCCTCAGGACACCGGCTCAGCAGTACGAGGCACACAGCGGAGTGCCAGCCTTTCGAGAGGCAGGCTGTGCTACTCTTGCGGCGGGCAGGGTCACATGGCTCGTGACTGCCCGACTCGCCGATCAGAGGAGCAGCAGACGGTGGAGGGGCCACCCAGGCAGAGGCAGAGGGTCGACCGTGGCGGTCCGCAGGGAGGAGGCGGACGAGGCCGAGGAGCTGGCCGAGCAGCGGGTGGTGGGCGACGCTTTCAGGCTCTACCCCCACCACCACCAGGAGGGCCACCTCGACCACAGGGAGCCGGCGGGCAGGGACAGGCCCAGCTCCAGGCAGTGGAGGCCTACGACCCCGACATGCCAGAGATGATTCGAGGTACGATCTGTGTCTATTCCACCCTTGCTGCAGTACTTATAGACACAGGAGCGAGTCACTCTTTCATAGCCTCTGCCCTTGTTCGGAGCTCGGAGATTCCGACTGAGCCGTTGGCTCGATCCTTACGGCTAGAGACTCCTACGTGAGCAGACTCGACGATTACGCACTGGTGCCGGCAGTGTGAGCTTACTCTAGGAGGCGAGAGCTTCGGCTGGGATCTCCTTGTAGCGGCGTCGAGGCCTTACGACGTCATCTTGGGCATGGATTGGCTATCCACGGTTCATGCCCAGATCGACTGTTTTAGGCGCAAGGTACGATGTGTTCGTACCGACGGGAGCAGGTTTACCTTCACCGGCGAGAAGGGAACCTTTGCAGCACAGGATGGACTTCCGCGGAGGAGAGTGCAGCCCATCTCTCATCAGTTGGCTAGCCTCATCCTAGGAGCAGTGGACGTGCGGAGTCCGGCTTTTCCTGCAGTGGTGGACCAGTACGTGGACGTCTTTCCCGACGACGTTCCAGGGCTACCTCCTCGTAGAGAGGTGGACTTTTACATCGACTTGTACCCCGGGACAGCCCCGATATCTACTCCAGCATATCGGATGGCCCCCGCCGAGCTTCGAGAGCTGCGGGTACAGTTGGAGGACTTGCAGAGCAAGGGGTTTATCCGACCCAGTGTTTCACCCTGGGCTTCCCCGATTTTGTTCGCCAAGAAGGCGGACGGGAGCTTGCGACTATGTGTCGACTATCGTCGCCTGAATCAGGTGACGGTGAGGAACAAGTATCCGCTGCCACGGATTGATGACCTCTTCGATCAGCTCAAGGGAGCACGGTGGTTCTCGAAGATAGACCTCCGGTCAGGCTATCATCAGCTCAGAGTTCGAGACGAGGACGTGCAGAAGACGGCCTTCAGGTGTCGGTATGGCCATTATGAGTTCTTGGTTATGCCGTTCGGCGTAACCAATGCTCCAGCAGTGTTCATGAGCCTCATGAACAGGATCTTCCAGCCATACCTCGACCGATTTGTCGTTGTCTTCATTGACGACATTTTGATATACTCGACGACTGAGGAGGAGCATGCCTACCACCTGCGAGTTGTGCTAGACACACTCCGAGAGCACCAGCTTTATGGAAAGCTCTCCAAATGCCAGTTCTGGTTACGTGAGGTCCATTTCTTGGGGCACGTCATTTCTGAGGCGGGAGTTGCAGTGGATCCCGCGAAGATCGAGGCAGTGCTAGCTTGGGAGCCACCCAAGAGCGTGACAGAGGTGCGGAGCTTCTTGGGCCTAGCCGGATACTATCGGAGATTCGTGCCAGACTTCTCCAGAGTTGCGGCACCACTCTCAGCTTTGACAAAGAAGGGGGAACCATTCGTGTGGTCAGACAGATGTCAGCAGAGCTTCCAGGAGCTGAGACAGAGATTGACCAGCGCACCTATCTTGAGGTTGCCAGAGGAGGGAGTTGGGTACGTATTTTACTGCGATGCATCAGGGACTGGACTCGGGTGCGTCCTGATGCAGGAGCGGGCCGTGATCGCCTACGGATCACGTCAGTTGAGGCCGCATGAGCAGAACTACGCCACTCATGACCTGGAGTTAGCAGCAGTGGTCTTCGCTCTGAAGACTTGGCGGCACTATCTGATGGGCGAGCGCTTCACAGTCTTTTCTGACCACCAGAGTCTCAGGTATATCTTTTCTCAGAAGGACCTGAACCTGAGACAGCGGAGATGGCTTGAGTTCCTCCAGGACTATGACTTTGAGATAGTCTATACTCCTGGGAAGGGGAACGTGGTAGCCGATGCCCTCAGCAGGAGGACGGGCATTCAGCTACTTGAGGAGGCGACGGAGCAGCTAGCCTCCTTGCAGATATCCTTCGTGGATAGAGACGGAGCAGCCTTTCTTCAGTCTCTCACAGTCTCTCCTCCACTTCTACAGCGAGTCAGAGAGGCTCAGCGTGAGGACGCCGACTGTGAGACCCGGCGTGCACTGAT
Organism: Viscum album; assembly: GCA_963277665.1. NCBI lineage: Eukaryota > Viridiplantae > Streptophyta > Magnoliopsida > Santalales > Viscaceae > Viscum > Viscum album. The sequence continues at coordinate 2,132,937,402 of OY728119.1, forward strand.
ATCCTCAGGTCAGGCGCTTGATGGCTTCTCCCTTGGAGCAGAGCACGACATCCTTTTTAGAGGGCGTACCTTCGTACCAGTCGCTCTACGAGAGGAGGTGCTGAGAGAGTTTCACACTTCTCCCTTGGCGGTACATCCCGGAGTGGCGAAGATGTACCAGGATCTCAGACGACAGCACTGGTGGCCGGGCATGAAGAAAGCTGTGGCAGAGTTCGTTTCACGATGCCTCACCTGCCAGCAGGTGAAGGCAGAGCATCAGGTACCAGCAGGCTTGGTACAGCCCTTGGAGGTCCCGGAGTGGAAGTGGGACGGCATATCTATGGACTTCGTGACTGGACTTCCACGCACTTCCAGAGGTCATGACTCCATTTGGGTGATTGTCGACCGACTCACCAAGTCGGCACACTTCTTACCCATCAGAGAGCAGGGCTCAGTGGAGAGCTTGGGACGTCTTTACGTCCAGGAGATCGTACGGCTTCACGGTGTGCCATCATCTATCGTCTCCGATCGAGATGCTCGTTTCACTTCCCGGCTTTGGAAGGGGTTGCAGGAGGCATTCGGGACGCGGCTCCATCTGAGCACAGCCTTCCACCCTCAGACGGATGGTCAGACGGAGAGGACCATACAGACACTCGAGGACATGCTCCGTGCATGTGTTCTCGACTTTGGTCGCAGCTGGGAGGACCACCTACCCTTGGTGGAGTTTGCGTACAACAACAGCTACCACTCCACCATCGGGATGGCACCATACGAGGCGTTGTACGGCAGACCCTGCAGATCACCGTTGTGCTGGACAGACCCTGGGGAGTCAGCACTCGTGGGACCAGAGATGGTCCGAGCCACGACAGAGAAGGTCCAAATCATCCAGGAGAGGATGAGGACAGCTCAGAGCCGGCAGAAGTCATATGCTGACAGGAGGCGGAGGCCACTAGAGTTCGAGGATGGCGACCACGTCTTTTTGCGTGTCTCACCTCGACGTGGTTTACGGAGATTTGGCCGAGGCGGCAAGCTGTCTCCCCGCTTCATCGGGCCTTTCCAGGTCCTCAGCAGGATAGGAGAGGTGGCTTATCGCCTGGCTCTACCACCTCAGTTGCACCGGGTGCACGACGTCTTCCACGTGTCTCAGCTGAGGAGATACGTGCACGACCCGACGCACATCATCGACTTTGGGGAGCTGGACGTAGACGATGGGGCGACTTTTGCGGAGGTCCCTGTGGAGATCGAGGATCGACAGGAGCGGGTCCTACGTGGGCGGTCGATTCCTCTTGTGCGCGTCAGATGGCAGCACGGGAACCTCCAGGAGAGCACATGGGAGCGGGAGGCTCAGATGCGTGCTCAGTACCCCCATTTGTTCCCCTAGTTTTTGATGTATCTTTACGGGGACGTAAAGCCCTGAGGTGGGAGTAATGTAAAGACCCGCAAATTTCAAGGAAATTTTTTTCTTAATTTTCTTTGGAATTTTACAAGAGCGCAGCTTCAGACGGCACCTGATTCCGAGGCCCGGTGTGCCCGGAATCAATTTCCGAAGTTTGGCTCGGGTACGTTCAGTGAACGGACGAGCGGGTTTTTCTATCTTTTGAACCGGTGCCCGGAATCGAATTCTGAGGGCACCGATGAAATCGCAGCGCCGGTATTTGCTTAGAAACGCCTCTTCCGGAGTTGCGTTTGCTCAGACGTGGTTTTTAAATTTTGCGGCTTTAAGTCAGAAATAAAAATAAAGTTTGTGCGACAACTTTATTTTATTTCACTTAAACTGCTTGGAAGCCACTTAAAGTCACTTAAAGGCGGCTTGAACTGAGTTGAACTGGATAGGATGCTATCCAGAAATATCCTACCCTTGGTAGGATATTTGTGCGGTGGGGCCCGCACGAGCCCCGCCGTTTCTTTCGCTGAGTAACGCACCCGCGAAAACCCGTCAAAGTAACTGAAAAGTCAACCGACACGTTTTCTTTAATTCTTAACAGACCATTTAATTGGGCGGTTTATTTCGTGAATTAAATGGACTGTTTCTTCGTGAATTAAATGGGTCGTTTCTTTCGAATTGATGGATCGTTTCTTAACCGGTTTCGTGTTGGCATGTTTATAAATTAAGACCAACATAAAAATCCTTGGAAAGGATTTGAGAGAATCTTCGTTCCTCCACCCTCTCCGCGAAGAACGCGAAGAACGCGAAGAACGCGAAGAACGCGAAGAACGCCGAACCCGGAAGTCGACGACGCTTTCGCCCGAGACGTTCTTCCGATCTCCGATCTCCGATCACCGACCATTCGAGGTGAGTGATTTCGGATTTCCTCTCAAGTTCTTTTCTTTGGTTTTAAACGAAACACAGATTTAAATATTAATAATTTAAATCTGTTGTTCTTGATTTGTTGAGCTCGCCGGCTCAACGCCGGTTTCCGCGACGACGCGACACCTTCCCGCGACGACGCGACGATCGATCTCTTCCGCGACGATCTCTTCCGCGAAGAACGCCCGCGCTCGACGATCATCAAGGTAGGGATTTGATTGTGATTCTTTTTCCCGTGATTATTCTTTTTAAATAAAGAACCCGATCGAAACAATTTTTAATTTATTTAAAAATTGTTGTTGATTATTCCTCCCGTGATTTATGGCTAACGCGGAGGGTGCGGGTCTAACGAACAAGACCCGGCAACCCTCCGCCGATCTGTTTTTGTTGTGCGGATATGGCGGACGACGACGAACCGCGCGGCCGGGGCGATCCGTCGATCCCGCAGTGAAGGTCGGCATCCGGGAGGGGCAACGGCGCAGACGGGAAAGAAATCGGGCCACCGGAGCATCCCCGGCGGCCCGCGGAAGGCGGCGGCGGCGCGGGTCGCCGGCGCGGCGGCGCCGGCGACCGGAGGCGGCGGCGCCCGGCGCGCCGCCGTGGAGGAAGCCCGCCGCGGCTGAAGCCGCGGCGGCATCGGCGGCCGGTTCCGCGGCCGCGCGGAACCGGGACGGACGCGGCGGCCCGGCCGCGTCCGCGAGACAAGCGGCCCCCCGCGGGGCCGCGGTTTCCCTCAAGCCGCGGGTTCAACCCGCGGCGCCAGCGACTCCCTCGGCCGCTCGGCCGAGGCCGAGCCGGCCGGTCCGGTCGGCCGGGCCGCGCCCAGGCCGGACCGGACCCGGCCGAGCCGGTTCGGACCGGGTCGGGCCGACCCGGTTCGGGCCGACCCGGTTCGGCCGACCCCAGGGGGGGGTTCGGGCCGGGTCGCCCCGGGCCCGGAACCCCCGTTTCGGGCCCTCTTCGGTCTTTCGCCCATATCTTGGGCCTGGGACCTCCGATTGAAGAACCGTCAGCGGCTACGCGATTCTTGGATCGAGACGGGCGTTTCGGTATATTATACTCAAGGTTTCGGAAGACTTTGGGTTCGGCCGGGTTGGTTCGTACACGAAGCCAACTGGGCCCTCGGAGCGGAAACGCTCATAACTTGAGCTACAGACGTCCGATCGACGTACCGTCAGCTGTGGTAGTCTCCTCTAAGTGAGACGGAACTTTTGGCATACTCCGCCCGAGGTTCGGATACAGGCGGAGTACGGTCGGGTTGGTTTTGCCCTAAAAACCAACCGGGCCCCTGGGACGAAAATGCCAATAACTCTCAGACCGGGCGTCCGATTGACGCGCCGTCTGTCGCGTTGAGATCCTGTTGTCGATACGGAACTTTTGGATACATCAACTTCGGACTACGTGTCAGTTGATGTATCAGCCCTCGGCTCGTGGAGCGGACCCTCCTAAACGAGCTCGCTACGAGCGGGAACCCTAGCGCTGGCTGTGACCTCGACGACAGAGCAGAGATCCTCCGTGGACTGCGACGACGGCAGAGCAGAGATCCTCCGTGGACTGCGACGACGGCAGAGCAGAGATCCTTAGTGGACTGCGACGACGGCAGAGCAGAGATCCTTCGTGGACTGCAGCGACGACTGTGCAGGGACCTCAGTGGACTGCGTCGACTACTGCACTCAGCGATCCCACGTGGATCAGTGCTTCAGGTTCTGTGTGAGCCCGATCCTCCGTGGGTCCTTACTACCGGTTCTGTGTGAGCCACTGCCTACAGGTTCTGTGTGAGCCCGATCCTACGTGGGTCTTTTTGCGGGGGTTAGTACCTATCGATCCTTCGTGGGTCCGACGACTGAGACGGATCAGTGATCGTCTTTGACGTCATCTGAAAAAGTATACCTGGTTGAGCTGAATCTTATGTTACTCTCCTTTGTGGATTGTGTTGAACTATCCTATGTGGATTTACTGTTTACTCTCCTTGCGGATTTGAGTCTTGCTTTCCTTTGTGGATTGAGTTGTTCTTGAGCTCGTGAGCAGAGCTGGAATTGGGGACTTAGGTATATGTATGGGCATATACCTAAGTCGAGTCAGATGTTACTTCGTGATTGCATCTTTCTTTTGTGCTATATCCTTTGTGGATTTCGAGAGACCTTCGGGGGTCTCGGGGTCCTTACTGAGTAGTTGTACTCACCCCTGCACGGGCTATGCCCGCACCTTGTTGTGTTGGTTGCAGACGACGGACAGCGCTGATCACGGTTGGGGCGTGGAGCAGGACGGTACCTGGAGGTGGACCACTGGGCGGGACGTGCTCGGAGCGGACGTGGGACCCGAGGAGCCTGGAGGCTATCTGTACCCACCCTTCAGGTGGGATTGCCAGTGGACGACACGAGGCCGCCGTCTTTTCTTCAGTTGCTGTTCTTTTTCTTTTCAGTTGTACTTTACAGTTGGGCTTGTATTTCCGGCCCCTTTACTTTTCTGCACTTTACTTTCCGCTTGCTGACTCTGTGTGGTTGTTACTTATAAAGGCAATGCCTTCCCTGTTTACTGGGATTTTACGCCTTGGTGCTAGTCGCCAGCCCCTGGCCTATGGAAGGCGGGCTTGGGGTAGTCACGGCACGGGCCCCGAGGACGGGTCGTGACAGAATTGGTATGGGATTTATGATATTTATGTGTACATGATAACTCTAGAGTGGGTAGTCTGTCAGGTGAGTTTCCATGTGATGTTTGAGACTAGAATAAAATGGTGTTGCTCATGAGTTGTGGTTTATATGATGTATCGTAGATGGGTTTGGAGGGAGAGCCTAGTGGACTTTGTGATGGGGTACATGATATTGGTGAGTCTAGTATTATGGTTGTGATGAGTTATGAGATATGAGGGTATCCTAAGCAAGGAGTTAGCCCAGGTTTGTGAAGTGCTTAGGGATAATTATCATGGGAGTATGCTTCATGTTATGAGACTGGTGTGTGGGAGGTTTTATCATGTATGTGATGAAAACATTGTTAAGACTTGGATATTATGAACACAGAAGGCATCGTAAATTTCCTCAAGTTGGGATCAGTTCTTGGGAGTTTATATTATATATTGTATAGGCATGATTATGACCCATATTTTCATGAGTAAATTACTTTGCGTGCTAGTGCCTTAGTATCAAGGTTCAATTTTGATGGTAAGGACTGGTTGAGTGCCTGAACATATTGAATTTGGATAGGATTTCCGGAGTTTAGTTAGATTATGGGTAGATTCTGTTTCGTTTAGAGATGAAGCCTGATTGGGAATATGGTCATGTGATATATTGTGTCATAGGTGAAATTCCTTGATTTTAAAGTAGACAACCAAGGGTACTTTTGGATGGATGTGGTTGACAGGTCTTATAGCATGGTCAGTGTTTTAGTAATGTGATAATAGGATTAAATGATGTAAAATTCATGGTAGTCTGATCCAGACTCTATGTTTTGGCTTTATTAGATCATACACTTGATGGATTAGGATGAAATTGAAATAGAAGATTCTTTTAATTCATGGTGTTTGTTTCAACTAAGGACCAGGGAGTGGTTGTGTGTGGCATGTGGATTGGTGGTCTCAATGGAAGACTTTTGGGTTTGGTTTCTTGGGGTTTTGATGAAAAGGGTAAATGAATATCTATGGTAGATAATACATTGTAAATATACCAAGTGTGGTGTCATAGCCAATCTGGGTTGATCCTAATAAGGTATAGATAGGACGAGTGAGCATGGATCTAGGAAAGTGACATGCTCACAATTATGGAACCTTTTTAGGTTGTACTTAAGATGTGGTATAAGGGAATCCAAATGGTGGAGAGTACACCCTTTTTCATTAGAGGGTGTGACCCTCATAGGGATGAATTTTAGTGTGTGTCACGGTTGATGTTTCAGAAATAAGAGAATGGATGATGGTTGATGTTTCATGTTAACACTCACACATGAGTGGTAAGGTCACACTTGATAATTATTTTTTATGATCAATGGAGTGTGGGTTGTAGTGTTATAACCCTCATTTTGGTATGGGATTAGGTGTGATGAGTCCAATCATGGGATAATCAAGGTGGAACTAGGGTTCCAATGTGTAGATGAAATAGATTTTATCTAGTTTCCTAATTAATACTATATTTAAAATTCAAATTTGATTATTATAAAAACTCCCATTTTTTATTTGAAACGTTGTAATATTTTAAATAATATTTATGAAGATAGGCATGGATTCAGTAGGATTTTTTGGGGCCCATGGATCTTCGATGTTGATATAAGATAAAAATTAAATATATTATATCACATGTGTATACTTTTTTATAAATAAGGGAATATCTCTTAAATTGAGTCTCAGATAGGGAAACTAATACCACCATTAAATCAAGAATATGTGTTTTTTCCTAGGTGTGGTATATATTTTGTTTCCATGAATAATTTTTATTAAGAGTGGTCATGTCTATATTAATAAATAAATAAATAACTAAAATTATTTATTATTCACAAAATGGTCCTAAAAATAATATTCCTCTATTTTAATCCTATTTTGGACAATTCCCTAGGTTTAGCCACATAATCCTAGAGGTAATGAAAGGATGGAGATCTCATTTGGAGTACTCGAGTAGAGAGCTCAGGGGGAGCATGTTGGTGGATGAACATGGGATTGGGGATCAGGTACCACAAGGATAATCATAAATTTAGGATATATTGGATCCCACCAATGATAATGATGTAGAAACATTATTCATTAGATATTGATCCAAACATAAGGTATGGTGTTAATTGTTTATGGTTTAAATCTCGTTTATAGTTGGAGACAAATGTGAATTGATTCTCTATAAATTAATTCATCGATATTTATTCATTGGTTTTTCCAATGGTTGATTTATCATTATAAAGCTTGGAATTGGATATTTGTTTCTTGGTGATTTGATAATCCACTATTCTTTGGATTATGTCAATGATGGCCAAATGAATAGGGCCATCTATTGAAGCATACTTTGTGTTATGGGTATTTCTCCCTCCATTATTTGATGTTCTCCAATGGAATTTTAGTTGGTTATTGATTCAATGACATCTGGGATGTCTGATCATTTTGTGTTCATCCTTTGGAATAATGAATCATGTCCACAAGTTTCGTTATGTGGGTTTAGGAGACGTGAAGGAGGTGTGGTGGTGAAAACATGGATTTGACGATGGATGAGGTAATGGTGGATCCATGAGATAGATTGAGAATATCTATCTGGAGGATTAGTGATGGGTAATTTTGATAAATGATTATCAAGGTTCCATCCACCAATGATGATGGTGACCAGGTTAGGGTTCGAGGGGTGGGGTTCCCATGAGTTAGGTCATGTGGAATTTTGGGATGAAACCAAGACCAATTTTTTGATAAAGAACTGATGTAATACAACTTCTATCAAGATTTTGAGGGTGGTAAACCCAAATCCAGGTGTTCTTATGCAATTACCACAAGTCCTTAAGGAATTTAAAGTTAACGGGTGAGGACATTTGAATAGTCTATAATTATTGAGAAATTATGATTTACATTGAATGTTGTTCAGAGGAACCCAATCATTTTTTATCCTCTATGTACTGGATAGGGTAATGTGTTGAGTTAAATATCACATGTCATGTGATTTAATCACAATTCATGTGACCCTTAGCCATCCATCTAAGCATGTGTAGGGATTACACACCTAGAAATCCATGTATAAAATTATATCGTGTGGTGAAATCACACGTCATGTAGTCCTTAGTGAACAAATTATCATACTTAGGGAGTACACACCCTAGAGGACATGTCACTGCACACACCATGTGTTTTGGGGAAGACGTCATATATTTTGTAATGTGAGTAGGCATAGGCCCAAGCATGTCCAGTGTACACGGACATGACCATAGTACACGAGCATGGGCTGGAATACATTTGCTTGACCAAACAACACATGTTTAGTACTAGAAAAAATATACACACCATGAATCATAAAAGAACATGTCATGTATATAAATAAAGAAATTCCATATGATATAGTGAGATAGAAGTTGTTCCAGACTTAGAGAGACATGTCGTGTTCCCTTTGGGACATGTCATTTACTTCATTAAGGTTAAGTTAGGGACCTTATTATTTTTATAACATCTTCAATATAAGTTTGGGTGAGTTCCCTTAAAACATTTTAGTGTAGAGAAATATTTTTAGGGTTCATTCCTTTGGTCCATCCCTATGATTGTATAGTGCGGCATCACATCTTGAGCATAGAATGAGTGATCCCCTCTATGGGATTAATCTTGGATAGATTTAGAAATCCCTCTGTGTGCTCTTGGGTGTCCTCCTCTATCATTTCTTCCCTGGGTTGGGTCGGGAATCCTGTTACTGAATATCAGGCCATGTCATACCCATCCTAGATTGTTTACTTTGGGTAGGTTTAGGACCCCCCCCCCAATAGGCCCTAGGTGAGTTCCAATATTTTTGTATCAAAATTTATCGTCTTCTAGAAATTTTTTTGTCTAATAAAGTGAGTATCTCAGATGATACCTATTAGTTTAACTGGTGATTATTCATGGTAAGACCATATGAGTATGTTCTCTCAAGTGGGTTTCATCAGTGATAGTAAGACCTGTGGAGTGAGTTCTCATGGATGAGTGTTACCTATGCGCCTCTAGTGGAATCCTAGGCTGGTAGTATGGTTGTGACCATACATTGAGATTTGGTGTCTATATTGAATATATATGAGTTATTCAGGCGATTGAATCTTATTTTGATTGATATATATTCAGGTTGATGAGTTGTATTATCTCTTTATGATTTGTGTTTGGTGATCTTGGGTTGTCTTACTGGGTATGTTTATAATCACTCTCACATGGGATCTACTCATAAACATCATGAATTATACATACAATGGGATTTTTGATGGAGTCCTCAGTATAACATGATTAAGTGGAGATTAGTATTTCTAAATGGTCCTCAAATATATCCAAGAGTTTTTGTTGTCTATTTTCCCCATGTTTTCAATAGGTTGGGTTCTTTTTTATTTTCTGTGGACCAGTATTTGTCCATTTTAACTTTTTTATAATTTTTTTTATGATTTTATGTGAGATAGTTTTTATGAATGTATCTATATTGTCATTATTTTTTCTTATCTTTATTATAATTGTGTGTGGAGGTGTGTTCATGTGTTCAGGGACTTTAGGATAAGGCCTTCCATGTGTGTGATCTACTTACTTGGTGCTACATGTCAGACCAAGGCTTATTGAAGAGAGGATTGGGGTGTAATTCTTAGTATAACACTAGACAGGTGGGCCCTAGTAGGTTGTTTCATGATAGATTGGTATAAGTGGTGGCCATTTTAGAACCTAATTTTGGAGATTTTCTAATTGCGAAGTTTGTTTTTGGAATTAACGTAATAGTGTTAAAGTATCTCAAGTTTGGATCTTTGGCCAAGGAATCCATTTTTCATACGGTGTCTGACATATCCATTTACCAAGACTCTAATAACCTATTTATTAATTCAAAACATATAGGCACTGTTTATAGAGAAAACATAGTCACATGCATCATAAAAAAATGGGTTATGGTTTCCATGTCCTTCTTGATTGAGCTCCCTAGATATTCTCTTTTTTTACATTGGTATTTCTTGGCTATCATTAGAAGCTTCTATGATGATAACCATCTTGGATTCCATAGTGGGATCATGGTAATTATCTACTTGGAAGAGAGGCTTCTGTTTATAGGCTTGTGTATGAGGTGGTTCCTCTGGGTGGATAACAAGAGTTGAATCTGCCTATTAAGTAGTATACTAACACACCTCTAGTAGCTCCAGTGGATTCTCCCCATCAAGTTGAGTATTAGTTAGTTTTGGTGGTAAGATAATATGATGTACCTACACTAATTATGCATAAATTTTTTCATAGTTATAGATTTTCTAGGTTAAGTGGTGATCAAGACCCCCTTATTAGGAAGAAGATGATCGAATTGATCCTATGGTGTGAGTGTTCTACTTGGTTAGGGCCCATCATGATGGTGGTCCTAGTAGTGGGCCTTCTCCAAGGAAACCTAGATCACCAGTAGAGTCCTGAATGGTTATTTTTTATATGAATTCATTCATTCAAGGAAGAGGGTCACTTTCCCCTTAAAGAAGTGTTCTTACGAATCAATTTAAAACTTTTAAGGGAAGTCAGTGACACCAAAAGTTGATAGTGTTGAGGTGTAGAGAATGAGTTCCATTAACTTGTATTTTTTAGGTTATTTTGATGTTTTAAGGTTTTGGACTGAACCTTGGTTTTGGTGAAAAAGAGAGTAAGGGATATGATAGCTTCTGGTGGTAGGAGATTGTGACTCGGAGTCTTAGAGTATGGTTTGAGGAATGAAATATGTCTTCTCTACTCCATTTATAATTTTGGAACACATTCATAAGCCACATATCCTTAAATGTGTCCCATGTTCGAGGCATAATAATTCCACTGGTTCAATTTTTTCTTAACCCTTCTGTTTAGAGGCTCTTGTAGATAAGATTCAGTGATCACACAATTATGCTGATAGTTTGACCTTAGTATGGAATGAGAGATATCCTCTTGTAAAATCTTTCCATATGTATGGTGAGACCCTATGATGTTTTCCTTAGTATGAAATGTATTTCTATCATCCATTATTAGTATAATATTACCAGTGAGTTGTGTAGTGTATCTGAGTTATTGGGATGAAATGTTCCTTATTTTTTGAGAAGAAATCCCAAGAAGAGTAGGATGAGATCATATGCTAGTGGTTATAGCCAATTTAATATCAGATGTATAGTACGACCCTTGGAGTAGTGGACGTTATGAGATTTTAGTTTCCTATGATGTTAGTGGAGTAAAATGATATCTTCTACAAGGATATTAAAAGCTTACCTCACTATTGAATGTTTGTCTTCTGCACAGTCCTACACCCAGGGACAGATTGATATATGTGCTACTATATTGGATGACCCCTTATAGTTGTGATAGCTAAAGGTGTAGTTAGAGGATTTATAGAATACAGGGATTTATTAGGCCTAGGGTGTTCCCATGGGAATCCCTAGTGGTTTTCATCAAAATGGCATATATGATCTTGATATTTGGTGTGGACAAATGTTTCCTGAATCAGGTGAAATTCAAGAAGTAGTATCCACCTTTTAAAATTGATTACTTCTTCAACCATTGGTTAGAGGGAAGTAGTTCTTGGATTTTGGACTCAATATGTGTTATCACTATCTCTGAGTTCCATAGGAATATATATCAAGGGGGATTCCTAGGGCCACTACGTTTTCTTTGAGTTATTGGTGATACCATTCAGAAAATTGATTTCCCCAATAGTTTTTGTTGGAATTATTGATTGTATCATTCAACATTTCATGGATCAATTCATGTTATTCTTCATTGATTTGATCCTTTTATAATCAACCTCATAGGTGGAGAAATAGAGACAGTTATGGATGGTTCATGACACACTCTGAGAGTACAAGGTTTCTGGGAAACTCTCTAAGTTTCAGTTTTGGATTCAAGAGTTCCACTTTAAAGTATATGTATTTTTAGACATAGGAGTGGTAGAAAAATAAGAAAATGTTGAGGTAGTTCTATCTTAGGAGACACATGAGAGTGTGATGGTTGAGGAAGATACTCATAGCAATTTTTCCCATTCACTATTGTTGAGTGAGGTTATAGAGTAGTTAGCCTCTTGAAATATGACCATTATGGATGAGGGTGGTGTAGTGTACCTCTAGATGATGGTTGTGGCCCATCGTCTTCTTTAGTGTGTTAAGGAGGCTCAACTTGGGGATATAAATTGTGTGATATCGCATGACTAGATATCCACTAGACATGTTCCTGATGGATTTTCGGAAAGAGGAGATCATGTAATCTTTATTTGGGTATTTAAATGATACCAATCAGGATTTTAGAGGAGGTTTCAAGGAGGTTTCATGATTTCCCTTATAAGTACATCATGGTGAGGTGATAGTGTACCAGGATCCTTTGGAATCATGTTGGGTGGTCATGGATTTTCAGTTGTCTTCTCATTTTATATGTTGATACCTCTTCTATTAGTAGGTAAAAGGAAAGGCTCCTGTATGGAAGTGAAAAAGGGATGGTATAATTGTGTTTTTTATAATGGGGATTCGATGGTCAACAAGTGGTCATCAAACCATCTAGGTGATCAAAGACTGACTGACCAATTCATCCAAATTCCTTATCAAATGATACCAGAGCTTAGTGAAAAGTTTAAAATGTTTGTGTGTGCGGGAGGTAGTCTAAATTCCTGGGATTCCTGGGATGATCATTTTAGACCATGATGCTGGCTTCGTGTCACGATTATAGAGATTATATAGGATTAATTTGGGGCTCATTTCTGGTTAAGCATGCCAATTCTGCTCCCAAACAAGTGGGAATTTAAAGAAAACCATTCAGGTTCTAGAGAACATGCTTTAGGTTTACATGTTCATTTTTTGTTATAGCTAGGAGGATCATCTACCCTCAATGTGGAACAATTTGTTTCCCCCGATGAGAGACCCTTTAGGTCACTATTTCACTAGTCTAAGATAGTGGGAGACAACACTTATGGGGCCATATTTAGTGAAAGTAATGGGAGTTAAGGTCAAATTCATCCATGGGTGGATAGGGAATACCAAGAGTCATCAAGCGTCCTATGTGTAGTTATGATAGATTTTTTTGGAGTTTGATGAGGGAGGCCATGTGTTCCTGAAGGCTTCACCTTATCAAGTATTAACAATATTTTGCTGAGGTGGTAAGATATCACTAAGGTTCCTAGTCCTTTTTTCCTATACAATAAAGGGTTGGTGAGGTGGTGTATCACTTAGCCCTAATATTGTAGTTAGACCAAGTGAATGATGTATTGTACATGTCACACATGAGTGTATATGTTCACAACCCATTGAATATTTTTAACTACGGTGAGATGGATGTTGAGGGTGGAGTTACCTTTTGAGGTGCCTGGTGGAATTTGAAAAGAAGTGGGAGAGGACCCATTTAAAAAAAGTGTTTTACATGGGTGCATATTTTTTGGAAACATGGTAACCACCAAGAGAGGTCATTAGAGTGGGAGATTCAGATTCCAGCTTAGTATCATCACTTGTGAGTAGATTTTCACTTTTCGAGATGAAAATCCTAGATGGTGGGGAGAATTTAATTACTCTAAATTTTTATTTGACATTTCGGAATATTTTAAAGAATATTTATTGAGTTATCCATTGATCCTCCATGGGATTTTGAGGCATGTGGAGTCATGATGTTGATATAATAAAAGTATTAAATATATTATATCACGTGAATGTAATTTTTTGGAAACAATGTAATATCTCCCAAACAAAGTCTCAAACTGGGAATCTGATACCAAAATTAAAGCGAGTATACGAGTTTTACCCTAGGGGTGACCTAACTTTTGGTTGTGTTAGGAATTTGGTTTTAGAGTGATCATTGAATTATTAATGAATTTATTTATTTATTTACCTATTTATTATTTATTAAATGGATCTAAACAAAATAATTCTCTACTTTAATAATATTATTTAAAATTCTCTATGGTTAGTTGTATAACCCTATATGGAATGAGAGGATGGAGATTGTAGGTGGAGAGATCGGGTGGAGAGCTCTTGTGGAAAGCTGTGGTAGAGAGCTTGGGAGGAGAGTACATTTTCAAGAGAACATGAGATCGAGGATCAGGTACTATGATGATCATCATCACTAAAGAAGCTCATGGATCTCGCTAAAGAAAATGATCTAGAAAATTTCTTCATTGGTGATTGATCCAACCCTGAGGTAGGAAGTATTTTTTGTTGTTTAAATCCCATTTGTAGCTTGATACAAACACGACTTCATTCTCTCTAAATTAATTCAAGGATTATTTTTCATTTTTTTCCAACGGTTGATTTATATTCTTATATCTTATAATTTTAGATTTTTTTTCTCATTGATTTAATAATCCAACATTCTTTATATTTGGTTGCTGAAGAAAAAATGAACATGGACATAAATCGAAGCTCACTTTATGTTATGTGCCTTTCATCCACTATTCTTCGGTGTTTGTAAATGGAATCTTAGTTGGTCATTGACTTCATGACACTTGGGAGGATAGATCATTGTGAATTAATCCTTTATATCAAAATATTATGGTCATGTGATTGTCTTTGGGTTTTGGGAGATGGGGTAGAGTTGTGGCGGTGACAATATGGATCCAATAATGGGTTGGTTAATGATGGATTTGAGAGAAAAATTGAGAGGATCTCTCTAAGGGAATAAAAATGGGTGGTTCTGAGTAATGGGTGGAAGGAATTTGACCATCAGAAATAATTTTGATCTTGTGATGATGAATTCATTGGGATTCCCACAACATGGGCCATGTGGTGCATTGTGATATCAACCGTAATGGATTTTCTAGAAAAGAACAACTATAATCTATCTTTAAATAGTTGTGGAGTGTGGTAAACCCATATCCATGTGTTGTGGAATGATTATTATTGGTCCTAAAGGCAGTGGTGGTATGTGAGGGAAGAGGCATGAACAATTGTTGACGATACTTTCCATCACAGAGTCTAAACGATTTGAAAAGGGAAATACCTTGAACCCAAAGTGATTCGTCCTTTGAATAAACGTCAAAAATTTGACAAAGGAATGAACAAAGATTCAAATGCACTTGGGTCACGCAAGTTCCACCAAGGTCGCACAAGTATACTTGCGCTCCACCCAGTGGTCGTGCAGGTGACTTGCGCGCCCTATTTGAAATTCGCTCAGGGTCTTATCTAGCCTATAAATAACCCCTGTGGGCCCCTCATTTCAAGAAAGGAAAAATTCTAGAAACTTAGATTTGAGCTCCTAGCGCCCAAGTCACCTCTCAAAGCTTCTGAACACTTCTAAGGTAATTTCGAACCTAGAACGGAAGATCTAAATAGAGGGAGTATGGCCTAAGGGTTTAAACTCATCAACACGTGCGCACCTAAGTGGCCAACCCTTAAGGGAAATGGAAACACTTGCTCTCCGCCTTACCCCTTCAACAGAACTTACAGGCCCCTCTTCCAGAAGCCTCTAGGGATAGTACTAAGGGATTGAGCCACGTCTCGCCCAAGTATTACCCTAAGGGTTGACCGTCGCACATGTACCCATGTGTCGCACAAGTATACTTGCGCGACCATGACTTGCGCGCCCACGCATGACTTGCGCGCCCACACAGGACTTGCGCGCCACCTTCTTTTTGGGTACCCCTCTTGCCTATTTCACCTATCTTATGTCTATCCACCTATCCTGTTCAAGATTAAACCTTCAGAACTCTCTCCAAATCCATTCATGGAATAATTTCCTTGTTGTCTTCTTTATCTGAAAGGAATTCTGTGAAACAACTCTTAAAACCTAGTGATTCACATATATTTATGTCACTAAGGTAAGAGATTTCATTAATTCAACCTCATCCTTTAATATGAGAGAATCCTAAACCTGGGCCTCCTTTTTTGGAGTAAGCCCCAGTCCAAGTTCTCTTAATTTGGGCATCCTTTTCAGGAATGAGCCCCAGGTTCCCAAAATCTGAATTTCCTTAACCTAGGCTTCCTTTTCAGGAGTAATCCCCAGTCATAATTCCCTTTAACTTGAGCCTCTTCTTTAATAATAAGCCCCAAGTTAGAGTATCCAAATCTCCATAAAGTACATATACCTTTATGGACCTTGTTCCTAGGTTTCTTCCATGAAGTAAAACCCAATCATCATCTATTTTGGGCAGTCATACATACATAAGCCCCACATCATTTCTTCTGACGGCACAATTGCCTGGTTTTACCAATACCTCTTGTTTATCACACCGAGCATGACTCACGTGAGCTTAGAGTGTAAAAGTAATTATGACATCTTTCTTTGAGCCATAAATCATGATTAAACCCCATACTATTTTACTTGAACTACATGGATTCTTATTCCTTTTCTAAATCAAAGGATACGTAGGCAGCCCATCTGCGGGTACGATCCCAACTATGAAATAATTCATGTCCTTCTAAATGACAATAAACTTCAAGTGCCCCACTGAGTGGCTTTAAAACGTGTATGGTCATCATAATGACCGAGAGACTTTTTATAATCTATTAAAGGATACCATTGACTATGAATCTCTAAACAAATACAGATGATTATCTATCGATGAAGAACCTTGAATACATATAAAAGATTCTCTAAATCTCATACATATTAATCATTTATTGTCAGATCTAAAGAAAATCTCATTTTCATACTTGGTAATGTAATAAGGATTCACGAAAATAACTTAAATCTATAAAGAGAGTCCCAGAGTAGACAATAATTCCCCTAAAAAAGGTGCGATGAGTCCGACCTCCCATCATCTTGACCAATGAAAATTCTTAAGTCTCATCAGTTCACAACTAATGAGAACCTACCTTTGGAAAGTAGTTCCAAATGGATATGGAATCATTTGATGTTTCCGGTTCAACGAACAAACCCGTTAGAAACCGCTTGGAATATTTGAATCTTAAATCAATGAGATCATCCCCATTTCCAGAGGAAACAAAAAATGGGTAGCCCATCTGCAGGTATGATCCCAACTATGAAATAATTCATGTCCTTTTGAATGAAAATAAACTTCAAGTGCCCCGCTGAGTGGCTTTAAAACCAGTATGGTCATCATAATGACCAAGAGAATTTTTATAATGTATTAAAGGATACCATTGACTAAGAATCTCTAAACAAATATAAATGATTCTATATCAACGAAGAACCTCCAATACATATAAAAGATTCTCTAAATCTCATACCTATTAATCATTGATTGTCAGATCTAAAGAAAATCTCATTTTCATACTTAATAATGTAATAAGGATTCACGAACATAACTTAAATCTATAAAGAGAGTCCCGTAGTAGACAATAATTCCCATAAAAAAGGTGTGATGAGTCCGACCTCCCTTATAGCGACCCAGAATTTTCTTACATTACTATTACATAATTTCAAAGATAAACAACATAATAGTATTACACATGGAGGATCCAGAGGTTTAGTGTCTTGGGAAAACCGGTACTACACATAACAAGTACACCATCAAGCATAAAAATTCATTTAATCTCTTCTTCTATAGCTTCTTAGAACCACTTGTCCTCTCCTTAGTACATGTAGCCACCTGAGGATATACATCAAAAGGGGTGAGATAAAAGCCCAGTAAGAGGATAGATAAGAACAATATAGCATGGGGTGAGCATAATCATGACATAGGAAGAAGATCTTGAACATGAGAGGAGCATAAACAATAAACTTGAAATGTGGCAAAGCATAAAAATGAAACATCATGTATTAGTGGTTAACTATCACACATAATTGTGAACAAAGCTAGCATCATGTTCACGCATCATTTCACATTTAATCATGAGATTCATCACTTTACCCAATGCATTGGAGCGCTATATAATTCCGGGTGCACCCGTCACATTTAAACTTTCATATTGCGCTATATAATTCCGGGCGCACCCGTCACATCATAACATTATCATTATCATGCTTGCCACATAGAACACATATCAAACATGTACATAAATAACACATGGAAAGGAATGGGTTTCATCTCATAATAACACATTCATAAGCTTTGTGTTCCCAAAAGAAAGAGGGAACAACATACTTGATAAAAGAACCATCAACCTTGAATGAGAGGCAAAAGGTGAGATCTTGAAAGAAGCGTTCTTTTGGAAAACATTTTGATGGACATAAAAACCAGTGACAAACATGTATATCCCAGAAAAGTAAAGTAAATGATGAACAAATGATCTTTGAGGAGTAACCATATCAAAAATGGAGTGAAAGAGGGAGAACCCGAAGGAAGAAAATTGGGTTTGAGATTTCCCCTTACCTTGTACTCGAATGCCTCCTTCTCTTTAATGTCCTATATAATGACATTATATTCATTAATTAGAAATTCCAGAACCTTTTATACATTAATAGGGTTCATTCTGGTTTCATTATTTCATATTATGTTCCTTTGGTTGACTTATAGAGTTTAAAAACATTGATCGGGGATGTTCGTTTTCATGGTTTTCTTGAGCGGTCCACTTGTATTCTTAATTTGATGTTTGGGTAGATCATGGGTAAACATCCAGAACTGATGTTACATGTAATTAATGATATTACAGAATCTTGAATGATTTTATAATGAGTTATATTAGATCCATGTGGATGAATCATTAGATAAGAATTAAATGAAGATTATTTGGGTAAATTTGTGCGGTTTTTGGATCACAACAAACTCGTTTTAACATTTAACTAAGTAATATGGCCATAGGTTATTTCCAGAACATAAAATAGAACACAATACATATAAAACATTCTGGTTCAACCATAAAAATGGTTTCATGACCAGATTGAAGGTATAAATGGAAGAAGAGAGCATGTTGTTTTTGAAGGTGATAAATTATCACCACATGAACAACGTTATCTTTAATAAAATAAAAGGAAGGGGGAAAGGGTGTGGGGTGATATAATTAGAATCATAATATTACAGTATATATATAATACTGGATTTATAGAACAATATGGATGAAGATAGATAGAGAGAGATCAAGAAAGGAACTTGAACTTGAAAGGAAATTAAAGGAGAAAAGAGAGAGAAATTACCTTTAGAATCCTTCTCTTGAGATCCTCTTTAAGGAAGCTAGGACTGGTCTTTTGATGAGACCAGAAGCTTTTGGACGTGGGGGATGAGTTAGGGAAGGTGTTTGGGCAGAATTTAGAGAAGTCTTGGAGCTTGAGAGGTGTGAGGAAAAGAGGGAGTGAAGGGTGGCTTTTATAGTGGAGGGGAGACGGGTTTCCTTAATATAAAATTGATTAGTTTATTAATTTCACCTAAGACAAGGAATAGTGAGTCTTGGATGACCAATAGTAGTAATTTTATAATGTAATCCCGAACCAAGTGGGATTACATCAGTAGAACATCATCAATGACTCAATTAATACATTATTTAGCTTTTATTGTGAATTATCGGATTCCACTATTCATCAAAAATTCAAGTATCTCAGAAAAATCCCAAAATTTTACCCCAACCATTTTTCGACGTGTAGAATCCAAAAATAAAGTCCATTTTTCAAAAATAATTTTCTAAATATTATTAATTTAATACTTAATTAAAATCATAATTTACTTAAAAAAACAGTTTTTAAAATTAAAACTGAATTTGCAGTTCTTTCAAAAATTACTTAGGGTCTTATAAAATTATCTAAAAACTATTAGACATTGATTCAATAATTTATGAATATATTTCAGGAAAATTATAATTAATTATTTACGACTTATAAAATAACAAAAACGTTTACTAAGGTCAAATTATCACTTTCTAAGATGTCTAGATTTTATTTTATTATTCAGAGGTAATGTTACTCTTATTTACTATTCGTAAGGGTAGGTTACTATTCATAAGGGTAGGTTACTATTCATAAGGGTAGGTTACTATTCACCAAAAATTATTTTTGTTTCATTAGACTCCAAAAACTATCTTGAACACAACCGTGTATGTTGGATTTTTAAAATTCCAAACATAGGGGTGACAAAATTATGTTTAAAGGTCACTTATCACTTATTAGTTCATTATTTTGTGTTTTTATTACATAGATATAAGAAGGGAATTTTCCATTGAAAAACTTTGGGTCGTTACATTCTTCCCCCCTTAAGAAATTTTGCCCCCGAAATTTCACTTTACACAAACAGGTGAGGGTACTTCTCCTTCATTGCCTCTTCCGGTTCCCAAGTTGCTTCCTCAAACTTTTGGTTCCTCCACAACACTTTGACAAGGTGGGTTGTCTTGTTGCGTAGAACCTTATCACTTCGGTCCAGAATTTTTACTGGCTGCTCCTCATATGAGATATCATCTTCCAACTGTACCACCTCTGAGTTTAGTACATGTGAGGGGTCTGGAATGTACTTCCTCAGTAGTGATACGTGAAACACATCATGAACTTGAGCCATATTCGGTGGAAGTGCCAGTCGATAGGCCACGGATCCTATACGATCAAGGATCTCAAAGGGGCTAATGTACCTTGGACTTAGCTTCCCTTTCTTCCTGAATCGCATGACTCTCTTCCATGGAGATATTCGAAGGAAGACTTTATCTCCAACGTCGAACTCCAAGTCCCTTCGACGATTGTCAGCATAGCTCTTTTTCCGAATTTGAGCAGCTTTGATATGTTTCTGGATGACTTGAACCTTCTCTGTCATCTCTTGAACAAGATCGGGACCAAGTAGTTTTCGTTCTCCAACTTCATCTCAACAAGTTGGAGTTCTACATCATTTCCCATAAAGAGCTTCATACGGAGCCATCTGAATACTCGAGTGGAAGCTATTGTTATATGAGAACTCAACCAATGGAAGGTGCTGATCCCAACCACCATTGAATTCAAGAGAGCAGGATCTTAGCATATCTTCAAGTGTCTGAATAGTCCTTTCAGACTGGCCATCAGTTTGGGAGTGATAGGTCGTGCTGAAATTTAATTCAGTACTCAAAGCATGTTGGAGGCTCCTCCAGAATTTAGAAGTGAACCTTGGATCACGGTCAGAGACAATCGAGAGCGGAACACCGTGCAATCTCACTACTTCCTTCACATATATCCTTGCAAGTTTTTCAAGTGATAGGTCTTCCTGAATTGTGATAAAATGGGTAGCCTTGGTGAGTCGGTCAACCACAACCCATATCGCATTATTTCCTCTTGATGTTTTCGGAAGACCCATGACAAAGTCCATAGTAACATTTTCCCATTTCCACATGGGTATAGGCAATGGCTGCATCATACCTTTGGACTTTTGCTACTCAGCTTTAACTTGCTGGTATACCAAGCACCTTGATATATATTCTGCAATCTCCTTCTTCATTTTATCCCACCAGAAGTGTTCTCGGAGATCACGATACATCTTGGTACTTCCAGGATGAATAGAGAAAGTTGAGCTATGTGCATTATCCAATAGCTCCTTCTTTATTCCGGGTGATGAAGGCACACAAAGCCGCGTTCCAAACCGAATCACACCATCATCGTCGATATGGAACTCTTGCAGCTTCCCTTCCTTTACTGCATTCACCCTCTTTTGTATCTCTACATCATCCCTTTGTCCTTCCTTAATCTTCTGTTGGATGGATGGTTGGGAAATCATTTGGGCAAGGTAGGATGTATCCCCTGCCCTTACGATTCCAAAATCCATCCTTTGCATATCCAAGAAGATAGGGTCTTTCTCAATCCTCAACATGGATAGAGTTGCAGGTTCTTTCCTGCTTAGATCATCAGCTACCTTATTCTCCTTTCCAGGATGATAGTGAATAGAGCAATCGTAATCCTTGATTAGATCTAACCATCTCCTTTGACGCATGTTGAGCTCCTTTTGTGCAAATATATACTTTAGGATCCTTTGGTTGGTGTATATGTCACACTTCTCACCATAAAGGTAGTGCCGCCTGATTTTCAAGGCAAAAAACATGGCTGCCAGCTCTAGATCATGCATCAGGTAGTTTTTCTCATGGATCTTCAACTGTCGTGAGGCGTAGTCTATCACATTATCATTTTTCATGAGTACACAACCCAAGCCTTTCTTTGAAGCATCACTGTATATCACAAAACTTTCTCCACTTTTCGGTAGTGTGAGTACAGGTGCAGTGATTAGCCTTCTCTTTAGCTCCTTGAAGCTTCCCTCACATTCTTCCGTCCATACATACTTTACCCCTTTCCTTGTTAACTTAGTTAGCGGGCTTGACAATCGTGAGAAGTTTCTCACAAAACGTCGGTAGTACCCAGCTAATCCAAGAAAACTACGGATTTCTGTGACACTAGAGGGCCTGGGCCATTCTTCAATTGTCTTTGTCTTTGAAGGGTCCATAGAAATTCCCTCGCTTGTGATCACATGTCCCAATAACGTGACTTGATTCATCCAAAAGTCACACTTGCTGAACTTGGCGTACAACTTCACCTTTCTCAATGTCTCCAACACAAGTCTTAGATGTTCTTCATGTTCCTCCTTGCTCTTAGAGTAGATGAGAATATCATCGATAAAAACTACAACAAATTTGTCGAGGTAATGTCTAAAGACTCTATTCATCAAATCCATGAAGATTTATGGGGCATTAGTAAGTCTGAAGGGCATCACCAAAAACTCATAGTGCCCATACCTTGTATGGAAGGCAGTCTTCTGAATATCTTCCTTCTTCACCATTACTTGATGATATCCAGAACAAAGATCCACCTTTGAGAAGTATTGAGCTCCTCTTAACTGGTCGAACAAGTCATCAATCCTTGGGAGAGGAAACTTGTTCTTTATGGTGATCTTGTTGAGTTCCCGATAATCGATACACAACTTCATGGTACCATCCTTCTTCTTCACAAAGAGCACTGGCGCACCCCAAGGTGATGCACTAGGGAATATGAAACCTTTGTCCAGATGCTCTTGCAGCTGCTTCTTTAACTCCTCCTGTTCGATAGGAGCCATCCTATAGGGGCACTTTGAGATAGGAGTAGCTCTGGGTATGAGTTCAATTGAGAACTCTACCTCATGATCCGGGGGAATTCCGGGTAACTCTTCGGGAAATACATCGTCGTATTCCCTTACGATGGGCATTTCCTCAAGGTTGGAACTTTCCTTCGACTCAAACATTTGGGCGAGGTATGCTTCTTCATAGGGAATCATCACCCACACCATTGAAGGATTTCTCAAAGGAGATTCATGATCTTCCTTGCATTTGTAGAGGAGCATGGGATTGTTTGGAATATGAAAATATATTTCCTTTTCCCGACAATTGATATGTGATCTATATAACGAGAGCCAATCCATTCCCATTATAGCGTCGAATTCCACCAAGGGAAGTATTATGAGATTTTCCGGAAGAATCTTCCCACATATGTCAACAGGAGAAGAATCAAACCCTTGGGTTGCGATGATTGCACCACTTGGTGTTTTTACAGATATCTCTACTTCAAGGTTTCGGGGCTTCGATTCTATAGTTCTAGCAAACTTGCAAGATATAAAGGAATGCGTAGAACCGGAATCAAATAACACTTTTTCCATTCTTGAGTGAATAGGAAGTGTACCTTGTATGACTTAATTATCATGTTCCACCTCCGCGGTAGTGATGGCATAAGCCTTCCCTTGTTCCTTTGGCTTTGGTGGTTGTTGGCGCTGATTACCCTCGAAAGCTTGAGGTTTAGTGCACTGGTTTGAATAGTTCCCTAGATCCTTACAGTTGTAGCATTGAACCATGAGTGGTTCTCTCCTTTCATCAGCTACATTATCCTTCCTTTTCATGTCTCTTCGGCACTCGAGAGCTAGGTGTCCTTCTTTCCCACACTTGAAGCATTTCCCCGTCCCTTTGAGGCAGTTCCCATTGTGCAACTTCCCACATTTTTGGCAAGTGGGTCGTTGTGTTTTCTTCCCATCTTTATCACTAGATCCACCAGCTTGAAACTCCATCTTTCTTTTCTTATCACCATAGCCATGGGACCATTCTCCAAACTCCATCTCCACTTTGAGAGCACACCGAACAACTTCTTCATAACTCCCAAAGTCTCGAATTTCAAGAGATTTTCTAAGATGTGGTTTTAATCCACTAAAGAATCTATCAATTTTTCTATCATTGTTGATAACAAAACCCGAAGCATACCTTGCGAGCCTTGTGAAATTTTCTTCATAGGTTGTGACAGATTCTCCTTCTTTTTGCTTGATCTCTATGAATTATCTCTCCATCTTCATGCGAAGAGTTCGTGGGAAGTACTTATTAAGAAACATTATCTAAAAGTCTTCCCATTCCATCTCTTCAATTTCATCCCTTGGCTTGGTGTTCTTAATCAAAGCCCACCATTGATCAGCTTCTCCATCTAGACGATAAACGGCTAGAGTCACCTTCTCCGTCTCGGAACAGTGAAGAACAGAAAAGATCTTCTCCATGGAGTTGACCCACTATTCCGCAACTAGTGGATCGGAAGATCCACAAAACGTCGGTGGTCGTTGCCGCATAAAAAATTCGATAGCTAGTTGCTCCCTCTTTGGTGAAGGAGGACGTTCCCCATTATTATGGTTATTATTCATAACCCGAGATAATTGGGTAAGCATCGCCATGATGTTTTGAACTCCACCTCCAAAATCATTGGGGATGACGTTCGGGCAATCGTTGCATTGGCCTCCGCAAGAGTTGTTGGCCTGATTTCTCCTGGTTCCCACCATTTTCTAAAATAGAAAAGGTTAGAACAAAACATAAGTAAACAAGTCATGAATAACTTATCCTTTTAAACAATTATACCAAAAACATAACATATGGGATCCCTAGGTAAATATCCTTGTGTGCATATTTGTACTTAGTCTCATGCTAGAGGTTTTCTTTAGGGTTCACTAATCCTAATTCCCAAATTAACTAAACCTTTCCTATGATACCAACTATAGCGACCCGGAATTTTCTTACATTACTATTACATCATTTAAAAGATAAACAACATAATAGTATTACACATGAAGGATCCAGAGGTTTAGTGTCTTGGGAAAACTAGGACTACACATAACAAGTACAACATCAAGCATAAAAATTCATTTAATCTCTTCTTCTATAGCTTCTTAGTAGCACTTGTCCTCTCCTCAGTACATGTAGCCACCTGAGGACATACATCAAAAGGGATGTGTAACGACCCGAAATTTTGAATAAATCTTGTTTCCTAATTTCATGTGTTATTTTTTATACTCAAAAAAAATATTTTATTTGATAAACATGATTATAAATAAAATGAGACCATTGGTTTTTGAGTGTTATATGACCATCGGTCAATATGACCACCGTGAACAAAATGTTTTTATTATTGTCTCTAAATTTAAGTAATCCTGGTTAATTATTATAGAAAGAAGATTTGATGGCCACACCTAGTAGCCTTGGGCCGATCGAAGCCCATCTAACAGAGATTGGGAAGGAGGTAGCACCATTGGGCTTTGCTCTGGACCAAATCCAAGCCGAACTTCATCATGTGAAGCTAGAACGGAATCGCATTCGCGAGAAGTTCAAACTGATAGAAATTACTACTCGGGCAATGTTGACTGAGCCGCCCCAAAATTCTATCACCCTAGCACACCTTACTCTTAGGTCCTATGCTGGTATTATAAGGGGTTATGTAACGAGACCGTAATTTCCTTGTGTAATCTTTTTTTTAAATAAAAATTTGGATTTCTTCTTATGATGATGTTTATGAATTTTCAAATGACCGGATAAATATTGTATGCATATTTTTGATGAATTTTAGAAAAAGATATTTTAAAAATGGTTGTGTAAACCATAAATAATTAAAAATGTGTAATGATTTTCGAAAAATGGTCTTCTACAATTATGTTCAGTACGAAATTTAGAGTCTAATAAGATCAACTTGATTTTTGATGAATAGTAAATTATGAATAGTGATTTTATGATTAGGATTAGTAATATGACCAAATGGATTAGTAATCTCACTTAAAGAAAGTTTTAAAATAATCTAGGCACCTTGATTAAGTAATGTGATTCAATAAAATAGTTAAATAACGGTTTCATTAATTATTATTCAAGTATTAGTTTTTTCGGGGTGAATAGTGTTTTTTAATTACAAATTTTATTAAAAATAATTAGAAAATTATTTTTATAAAAATGACTTCATTTTTGAACTCAGAGCATCGATATTATGTTATGGTAATTTTTGGGGATTTTTTCTGAAAAATGTGAATTTTCGATGAATAGTGTTTTTATTTAAAAATTAAATTAAAAATATTTAGAAAATTATTTTTATAAAATGGATTTCATTTTTGAAATCAGAGCATTGATATTTGGTTAAGGTGAAATTTTGGGGTTATTCTGAGAAGGTTGAATTTTTAGTGAATAGTAAAAATACAGTTTTAGGGTTTCGGTATGTTTAATGACATCATAATGGTGTCATGATGATTTCATGAGATCTTTTGAGGGTTGGCCGGCCAAGGGTGATGAATTATTGTTTTGGGGGCCCCATGTGGCCTAACTCCATGATAAATGCCAAGGGAGAGCACATGGGTTTGAGAAAAGCACATGTGAGGTGTCCCTTGGCCATTAATGTCTTGTCCCCTCACTTTCCCTATAAATACCAAGCCCTCCTCTCATCAATTAGACTCCCCACTCTTCCCCAACGAAGTCCTGGTCTCATTACCTCCCAAGGAGTCCTCCCAAGGTGCCCCCAAGCCCTCAAGTTCCCAACCTTTGAGGTTTAAGAGTTACATTTTAAGGTAAGGGATCTGACCCCTCTCTTTCTTTTCAAGTGATCTCTTTTATGTCATTCCTTTTATGATCCATGTTCTTATTTTGGAGGATGTTCTTTTATACTCCTCTTACTGCCCTTTTTATGTTCATATGATGAAAGACCCCCTCTTACTCTCATCATTTCGTTTTAAGAATGTTTAAGTGGCGCCGTTAGGCTGCCGAATTTTCAAGGGATTCATTCACCTTTCTCTTTTTCAAAGTTCTACTTTCATTTCAAGTCTTTCAAGTTCCTTTCTATTATGTTGGGGTATGATCTCTATATTTATCATACTGATCTTTTATGATCATATGATGAGAGACCCCATTTGATCTCTTCAATTCAGTATTTTGAAGTTTTAAGTGGCGCCGTTAGGCTGCCGAATTTTTAAGTGGTTCTTCACCCTTCTCGTTTTGAAGTTCTACTTTCATGTAAATTCTTTCAAGTTCCTTTCTATTATGTTGGGGTATGATCTCTATATCTATCATACTGTACTCTTATGTTCATATGATGAGAGACCCTATTTGACCGTGTCAATTAAATTTTGTTGAAGTTTAAGTGACGCCGTTAGGCTGTCGAATTTTCACAAGAGAAATCTTGTTTTTTTTCTTCCTTTCATGTTCTTCATTTCATATGGTACATTTTCAAATTTCAGTACCATGTTCTTAAATCCCTTATATTTTGTCCATCTACTGTTTTATGGGTCATTTATGAATGTTTGACCCATGTCCCCTCTCCTCTCAATGTTTTCTAAAACCTCGGAACATTGTCGTTATGCTGCAGAATTTCTGTCTCAAATTGTCTATCTCTTTTTCTAAAGTCATTTTATTTTATTAAGTGAATACTCAAAGCTCTTTCTTCTAAAGGGGTATTCACATATATACCAAAATGTTCTATTTTAAATTCTGGGATTTACATACATGAGACCCACCTTCCTTTTCTGTGGGTTTTAAAGTGATATAAAGATCATGTCTTTAAAGCAGTTTTTAAAAAGTTATGATTATGAAATGAAACCCATTTCCTTTATGCTATATGGGTTATTTATGAAATGTTTGATGATGATATATGTGGCTCACATGATAATAAAGGCAAATTTAAGGGTGCGCCCTGATAGCGCTCCAATGCATTGGGTAATGATGTAACCACTAGAGATTACAATTTTCACGATACCTTGGTGAATAACCTTGGTAATTTTCAAATGACACCTTGGGGATGGACCTTGGTGATATGTTCATGATTGTCTATGTTAAATGATGTAGCCACATATTCAAGTTATGAAAAATGTTGTTTTTATTATGAAATTCCTCATGATTTCTTTCTCATGCCTTAAAGTTCTTTTCATGTCATTATTGAAGTATATCAAGCTCACATGTAAAATGTTCCTCTTGTTTCCCTTACTGGGCCTTCTGCTCACCCTTTATTTTGATGTGTGTTCCCAGGTTATGAGATGCAGTAATGAACCTAGGATGAACTTGAGGAGAAGCCTTTCAAGTGTTTAAGAAGAATGTTTTTTTTTTCTTTCATTTATTATGTTCCTGGTTTCCAAGACACTAAACCTTAAAGATCCTCGGTTTTGTAAAATGTAATGAAAGTTTATGTGATGAAAAGGTGGGATGCTATAGTTGGTATCAAAGGATGGTTTAGTTATTTGTGGAAATTAGGATATGAAAACTCTAGGAGGAACCCTATAGAAAAGTTTAATATAGGAAATCTTCCTGGTATTTTGGTGAGTATTGAGTAAGGGGTTTCCAAGCAAATACATCCCTGTCTGGATACGAGCAGGTAGAGGTGGCTCTGGCACAGATGTACATAGGGGTAAAACCCGAAAACACCGCTTTGAGCTAGACTCGAACGGGAACTGGTACACGACAACGGGCCTTGCTGCACTCTTGGTTACGACACTCCCGGGGGATATGCTTTGGTAAATTCATAAGCTTAGTATGAACCATTGTTAAAGGAACAAAGATAAAATAAAATAAAGGTTTACATAAGAATATATGATCATGGATAACCTAGAAGGGAACCTAGGGGATCACAAGTTAGGGTATACTTTACTTCTACATGTTATCCTTAGATGCTTTAAGTTTCTTTGCATGATTATTGGCTATGTATTTAATCCCCTAATTATAGCTTCTTTTCTTAGTTAATGGCGGGAAATGGAAGAACATGTCCCAACAACCAATGTGATAGGAAATGCTATGATTGCCGTATTAATACGACCGAGATGATTAGGGGATTAAAAGATGATTATTATTTTGGAAGACGTTCACTATTTTGAGGACCATATATGATCAAGGTAAATAGATTACTACGGTATTTTCATTGAGGAGTAAGGTTGATTTATATTTTGATTTATCAATGAATTTAAGTTGGACTTATAGTAATTTAGGTTACTTACGGGAATGATTAAACTATCTTGGGTAAAATATGTTTAGGTTAGCTATTTTTGTTATAAGATGTTAGGAGTGGTTGATGTTGTTTGGAGATGAACAATGAAGTTTATTTTGGAAGACTATGTTATCAAGTCCTTCTTGTATTTGGGTTTCAATCTTAGTTTGGTTTATTTCGAGGAATTTTAAGGACTGTTATTTATAGAATGGTCTATGATGAACTTTGGGTATTACCATGGAACATTGAAGATTTAAAATTAGTTTCCATTCCTATGGGATTCTTCCTTTTTGAAGAGTTGTTTAACCTTACCCTTTCTGTTTTGGGATAATGTATAAAGATAGAAGAAATAGATAGTTAATCTTTTATGGATTATGTGATTCTCTAGAAGATGATTCTTGTGTTTTGATGAGACCAAGTAGTTTTGAATGCTCATCGTTTGGGGGAAAGGATTAGTTTTGGTAAAAACTTATTAAAGGGTGAAACTCTACATGAAGGTAGATATATTTTCTTATGTTTTTGTTCTATGTAGTAAATGAAATCCTCAAAATTATGAAAAGAAACGTAAAACAAAAATGTTGTTGGTTTACGTTTCCTACTAGGTAATCAAAGACCGTTTACACACATCATAAGTTTGGGATTTTCTCATGGTTAACTTTCTCCTAATCATGTTCTCTATCACTCTCTCTCAGAACTGACCCTTTGTTTTTTTCCTCCATGTCCATGTTTTCCTACATGGAACCCGAGTGTGGGTTAACTCGGGTGGCCTTTGTACTTCCTTTTCTTTCTTTTAAAGTAATGGTGTTACTGACTCTTTTTCCGATGTGGGACTTTCAATGAAATTTCAAAACCCAATTTAAAAAAATTGCGAGGACGCAATTTCTTAAGGGGGAAGATTGTAACGACCCGAAATTTTGAATAAATCTTGTTTCCTAATTTCATGTGTTATTTTTTATACTCAAAAAAAAATATTTTATTTGATAAACATGATTATAAATAAAATGAGACTATTGGTTTTTGAGTGTTATATGACCATCGGTCAATATGACCACCGTGAACAAAATGTTTTTATTATTGTCTCTAAATTTAAGTAATCCTGGTTAATTATTATAGAAAGAAGATTTGATGGCCACACCTAGTAGCCTTGGGCCGATCGAAGCCCATCTAACAGAGATTGGGAAGGAGGTAGCACCATTGGGCTTTGCTCTGGACCAAATCCAAGCCGAACTTCATCATGTGAAGCTAGAACGGAATCGCCTTCGCGAGAAGTTCAAACTGATAGAAATTACTACTCGGGCAATGTTGACTGAGCCGCCCCAAAATTCTATCACCCTAGCACACCTTACTCTTAGGTCCTATGCTGGTATTATAAGGGGTTATGTAACGAGACCGTAATTTCCTTGTGTAATCTTTTTTTTAAATAAAAATTTGGATTTCTTCTTATGATGATGTTTATGAATTTTCAAATGACCGGATAAATATTGTATGCATATTTTTGATGAATTTTAGAAAAAGATATTTTAAAAATGGTTGTGTAAACCATAAATAATTAAAAATGTGTAATGATTTTCGAAAAATGGTCTTCTACAATTATGTTCAGTACGAAATTTAGAGTCTAATAAGATCAACTTGATTTTTGATGAATAGTAAATTATGAATAGTGATTTTATGATTAGGATTAGTAATATGACCAAATGGATTAGTAATCTCACTTAAAGAAAGTTTTAAAATAATCTAGGCACCTTGATTAAGTAATGTGATTCAATAAAATAGTTAAATAACGGTTTCATTAATTATTATTCAAGTATTAGTTTTTTCGGGGTGAATAGTGTTTTTTAATTACAAATTTTATTAAAAATAATTAGAAAATTATTTTTATAAAAATGACTTCATTTTTGAACTCAGAGCATCGATATTATGTTATGGTAATTTTTGGGGATTTTTTCTGAAAAATGTGAATTTTCGATGAATAGTGTTTTTATTTAAAAATTAAATTAAAAATATTTAGAAAATTATTTTTATAAAATGGATTTCATTTTTGAAATCAGAGCATTGATATTTGGTTAAGGTGAAATTTTGGGGTTATTCTGAGAAGGTTGAATTTTTAGTGAATAGTAAAAATACAGTTTTAGGGTTTCGGTATGTTTAATGACATCATAATGGTGTCATGATGATGTCATGAGATCTTTTGAGGGTTGGCCGGCCACGGGTGATGAATTATTGTTTTGGGGGCCCCATGTGGCCTAACTCCATGATAAATGCCAAGGGAGAGCACATGGGTTTGAGAAAAGCACATGTGAGGTGTCCCTTGGCCATTAATGTCTTGTCCCCTCACTTTCCCTATAAATACCAAGCCCTCCTCTCATCAATTAGACTCCCCACTCTTCCCCAACGAAGTCCTGGTCTCATTACCTCCCAAGGAGTCCTCCCAAGGTGCCCCCAAGCCCTCAAGTTCCCAACCTTTGAGGTTTAAGAGTTACATTTTAAGGTAAGGGATCTGACCCCTCTCTTTCTTTTCAAGTGATCTCTTTTATGTCATTCCTTTTATGATCCATGTTCTTATTTTGGAGGATGTTCTTTTATACTCCTCTTACTGCCCTTTTTATGTTCATATGATGAAAGACCCCCTCTTACTCTCATCATTTCGTTTTAAGAATGTTTAAGTGGCGCCGTTAGGCTGCCGAATTTTCAAGGGATTCATTCACCTTTCTCTTTTTCAAAGTTCTACTTTCATTTCAAGTCTTTCAAGTTCCTTTCTATTATGTTGGGGTATGATCTCTATATTTATCATACTGATCTTTTATTATCATATGATGAGAGACCCCATTTGATCTCTTCAATTCAGTATTTTGAAGTTTTAAGTGGCGCCGTTAGGCTGCCGAATTTTTAAGTGGTTCTCCACCCTTCTCGTTTTGAAGTTCTACTTTCATGTCAATTCTTTCAAGTTCCTTTCTATTATGTTGGGGTATTATCTCTATATCTATCATACTGTACTCTTATGTTCATATGATGAGAGACCCTATTTGACCGTGTCAATTAAATTTTGTTGAAGTTTAAGTGACGCCGTTAGGCTGTCGAATTTTCACAAGAGAAATCTTGTTTTTTTTTCTTCCTTTCATGTTCTTCATTTCATATGGTACATTTTCAAATTTCAGTACCATGTTCTTAAATCCCTTATATTTTGTCCATCTACTGTTTTATGGGTCATTTATGAATGTTTGACCCATGTCCCCTCTCCTCTCAATGTTTTCTAAAACCTCGGAACATTGTCGTTATGCTGCAGAATTTCTGTCTCAAATTGTCTATCTCTTTTTCTAAAGTCCTTTTATTTTATTAAGTGAATACTCAAAGCTCTTTCTTCTAAAGGGGTATTCACATATATACCAAAATGTTCTATTTTAAATTCTGGGATTTACATACATGAGACCCACCTTCCTTTTCTGTGGGTTTTAAAGTGATATAAAGATCATGTCTTTAAAGCAGTTTTTAAAAAGTTATGATTATGAAATGAAACCCATTTCCTTTATGCTATATGGGTTATTTATGAAATGTTTGATGATGATATATGTGGCTCACATGATAATAAAGGCAAATTTAAGGGTGCGCCCTGATAGCGCTCCAATGCATTGGGTAATGATGTAACCACTAGAGATTACAATTTTCACGATACCTTGGTGAATAACCTTGGTAATTTTCAAATGACACCTTGGGGATGGACCTTGGTGATATGCTCATGATTGTCTATGTTAAATGATGTAGCCACATATTCAAGTTATGAAAAATGTTGTTTTTATTATGAAATTCCTCATGATTTCTTTCTCATGCCTTAAAGTTCTTTTCATGTCATTATTGAAGTATATCAAGCTCACATGTAAAATGTTCCTCTTGTTTCCCTTACTGGGCCTTCTGCTCACCCTTTATTTTGATGTGTGTTCCCAGGTTATGAGATGCAGTAATGAACCTAGGATGAACTTGAGGAGAAGCCTTTCAAGTGTTTAAGAAGAATGTTTTTTTTTTCTTTCATTTATTATGTTCCTGGTTTCCAAGACACTAAACCTTAAAGATCCTCGGTTTTTTAAAATGTAATGAAAGTTTATGTGATGAAAAGGTGGGATGCTATAGGATGAGCTAAAAGCCCAGTAAGAGGATAGATAAGAACAATATAGCATGGGGTGAGCATAATCATGACATAGGAAGAAGATCTTGAACATGAGAGGAGCATAAACAATAAACTTGAAATGTGGAAAAGCATAAAAATGAAACATCATGTCTTAGTGGTTAACTACCACACATAATTGTGAACAAAGCTAGAATCATGTTCATGCATCATTTCACATTTACTCATGAGATTCATCACTTTACCCGATGCATTGGAGCGCTATATAATTCCAGGTGCACCCGTCACTTTTAAACATTCATATTGCGCTATATAATTCCAGGCTAACCCGTCACATCATAACATTATCATTATCATGCTTGCCACATAGAACACATATCAAACATGTAAATAAATAACCCATGGAAAGGAATGGGTTTCATCTCATAATAACACATTCATAAGATTTGGGTTCCCAAAATAAAGAGGGAACAACATACTTGATAAAAGAACCATCAACCTTGAATGAGAGGCAAAAGGTGAGATCTTGAAAGAAGCGTTCTTTTGGAAAACATTTTGATGGACATAAAAACCAGTGACAAACATTTATATCCCATAAAAGTAAATTAAATGATGAACAAATGATCTTTGAGGAGTAACCATATCAAAAATGGAGTGAAAGAGGGAGAACCCGAAGGAAGAAAATCGGGTTCGAGATTTCCCCTTACCTTGTACTCGAATGCCTCCTTCTCTTTAATGTCCTGTATAATGACATTATATTCATTAATTAGAAATTCCAGAACCTTTTATACATTAATAGGGTTCATTCTGGTTTCATTATTTCATATTATGTTCCTTTGGTTGACTTATAGAGTTTAAAAACATTGATCGGGGATGTTCGTTTTCATGGTTTTCTTGAGCGGTCCACTTGTATTCTTAATTTGATGTTTGGGTAGATCATGGGTAAACATCCAGAACTGATGTTACATGTAATTAATGATATTACAGAATCATTAATGATTTTATAATGAGTTATATTAGATCCATGTGGACGAATCATTAGATAAGAATTAAATGAAGATTATTTGGGTTAATTTGTGCGGTTTTTGGATCACAACGAACTCGTTTTAACATTTAACTAAGTAATATGGCCATAGGTTATTTCCAGAACATAAAATAGAACATAATACATATAAAACATTCTGGTTCAAACATAAAAATGGTTTCATGACCAGATTGAAGGTATAAATGGAAGAAGAGAGCATGTTGTTTTTGAAGGTGATAAATTATCACCACATGAACAACGTTCTCTTTAATAAAATAAAAGGAAGGGGGAAAGGGTGTGGGTGATATAATTAGAATCATAATATTACAGTATATATATAATAATGGATTTATAGGACAATCTGGATGAAGATAGATAGAGAGAGATCAAGAAAGTAACTTGAACTTGAAAGGAAATTAAAGGAGAAAAGAGAGAGAAATTACCTTTAGAATCCTTCTCTTGAGATCCTCTTTAAAGAAGCTAGGCCTGGTCTTTTGATGAGACCAGAAGCTTTTGGACGTGGGGGATGAGTTAGGAAAGGTGTTTGGGCAGAATTTAGAGAAGGCTTGGAGCTTGAGAGGTGTGAGGAAAAGAGGGAGTGAAGGGTGGCTTTTATAGTGGAGGGGAGAGGGGTTTCCTTAATATAAAATTGATTAGTTTATTAATTTCACCTAAGACAGGGAATAGTGAGTCTTGGATGACCAATAGTATTAATTTTATAATGTAATCCCGAACCAAGTGGGATTACATCAGTAGAACCTCATCAATGACTCAATTAATACATTATTTAGCTTTTATTGTGAATTATCGGATTCCACTATTCATCAAAAATTCAAGTATCTCAGAAAAATCCCAAAATTTTACCCCAACCATTTTTCGACGTGTAGAATCCAAAAATGAAGTCCATTTTTCAAAAATAATTTTCTAAATATTATTAATTTAATATTTAATTAAAATCATAATTTACTTTAAAAAACAGTTTTTAAAATTAAAACTGATTTTGCAGTTCTTTCAAAAATTACTTAGGGTCTTATGAAATTATCTAAAAACTATTAGACATTGATTCAATAATTTATGAATACATTTAAGGAAAATTATAATTAATTATTTATGACTTATAAAATAACAAAAACGTTTACTAAGGTCAAATTATCACTTTCTAAGATGTCTAAATTTTATTTTATTATTCAGAGGTAATGTTACTCTTATTTACTATTCATAAGGGTAGGTTACTATTCATAAGGGTTGGTTACTATTCATAATGGTAGGTTACTATTCACCAAAAAATATTTTTGTTTCATTAGACTCCAAAAACTATCTTGAACACAACCGTGTATGTTGGATTTTTAAAATTCCAAACATAGGGGTGAAAAAATTATGTTTGAAGGTCACTTATCACTTAGTAGTTCATTATTTTGTGTTTTTATGACATAGATATAAGAAGGGAATTTTCCATTGAAAAACTTTGGGTCGTTACATCACTTCCTCTCGACCAATGAAAATTATTAAGTCTCATCAGTTCACAACTAATGAGCACCTACCTTTGGAAAGTAGGTCTAAATGGATATGGAATCATTGGATGTTTCCGGTTCTATGAACAAACTCGTTAGAAACCACTTGGAATGTTTGAATCTTAAATCAATGAGATCATCTCCAATTATAGAGGAAACAAAAAAATGGTGAACCTGACATGAAACCTTAACCAAGTTAAAATGATGTTTTACTTATTTGTTAGGCCACTATTTAAAATTCAATGAGAGGTCCAACAAAACAATCAATAACATATGTGCTTATCCAAAAGATGTAGTGGCCAGACTTATCTTGATTACGACTGTTATATCAGAAAGGCACTCTTTTCCAAGATCTTCTGCATTACGAGAATGGATTTTCTTTAGTTCACGTTTGTGAATGCCTCTGCTGTGAAAACCTCTATTGTGAATGCATCTGCTACTACTTCTGCTGGATCGTCATCTGCTATGAGGGTGACATCACCTACTCAACATCTTCAATGTTGGGTATTGAATGCACCGGTTAAGGAGTACCATCAACACGGTACCATTCCAACTTTGGAGGCTGCTCGACACACCCTCCAGGTGAACAATTCACCCTAGTCGTCTGGACAGCGACGACCAGTGATCAAGAAGCAGACGGTGCTAACCACCATCTCCAACCGTTTTGGGTCGTTATCCCTAGAACTCATCAACCATTCCCTCACATATTTTGAGGAGGTGAATGATAAGGCCACTCACAGCCTTAGTTCAAGGAAACAATAGTCCTTCCCAAGGGCTCCCACTAACAATCGCCACCAGACTCGTGCAGTAGTATGCCCTCAACATGATGAGGGTGTCGTCTCCAGGAATTCAGATCAGGTTTCTCGAACCCGAGCATGAAAGACGAACCAAAAAAGGTAAAATCTGATTAACAGTTAGCAGGTTCTTATCTCTACCGTTTTTGGAGAAGTCCACCAACCTAACTTGGTGGAAAGCAACGAGCGGGAACACACACATGTCCGTTTTAATTCTTCTGTCCAGCAGACTCGTCTGGAAACAACATGCCAATCTCTCCAAGAAATTCCAGCAGAGTACTATAGATAGGAACATACACCTATTTATAAATCATCAGCTAGTCAGAAGGCTCGTCTGACTACATGCGATGGAGCCCACCAACCCAATGTGTTGAAAACTAGTAAACAGGAACATACACCAGCTTACACTCATCATTCCTACCAGCAGCCTTGTCTATTAGTATTGAAGGAAGTTCCTTAACAACGTTCGGAGGAATGAAATTAGAAAGCATATACAACTGCTAGTATTGATCAAACCTACCAACAGTCTTGTTTGGTAGTATTCAGAGAAGTCAGTCGAAAAGCTCTGATGACAAACAGGAGGCAGACTCAACTCTCTGCCCCCACACATGAGTACTGTCAAAATTCACTGATAGGAAAAGGAGGACAAAAGTAGGCACATACACCTCCTCCAGGCATGGAATGGACGTATATCCCCGTTCCGGCCACTGAATTCACCAAGCACATTCTGTCAATGGTGAAAGAGCAGAAACAAATCCCTGCTCATATTCTGGATGCATGTCAGGATATTATCACAACTTCAGCAGCATCTCAGGGAAAGACACATAAATCTATCCCTACCAGTGGAGTGACACGTCAACAGTTCACTCCGGAACAGACACACACATATGTTCTAGTCCAAGAGGGTTGTGGGGCGTACTCCCCCATATCATACGGACTGCCATGTCAGGCACATACACCTGATTTGAGTGGAGATAATCAGCCTATCCTGATCATTTCTCATGAGCAGGCACATACAGTAGCCCATAATGACCAATTTCTTCAAAAAGTGGTTCCCAAAGTGAGTAAGAAGGCATCTAAGAAGAAGACCCTCCCAACATAGTCAAAAATCTGGGGCTAACTTGTAATAAGGCCTTTCTCGATGCTGGAGTTCATGATGCACTCAGAAAATTATCTGTTGTAACTCAAGATTCTACTCCCTCAGTTCCCAATAGTGGGAACATTAATTCTGAAGGTCTACATTAGATTATTTCTCATGAAGGCTTGCTTCATGATAATGCGGTCAATCTTGAAGTTTCATCTTCAGATGAGCACCACATGAACCCTCTATGTGGTCAGAAAACCAAGGATAAAAATGTTTCATCCTTTGTTGTAACCGACCAAGGTGGTCCTCCCCATGAGGATGAATTTAGCTGCGAAAGTCCTCTCTGCACTAATAATGCACATTTCCTAGAAAATGCTCCAATGGAAAATATAGTGATGAGAAAGCCCTCTTATATTGAGGCACTTGAAAATGTAAAGCCAGTCATGTCTGATACTTTACCACTATCAGGTGAAACACTTTCTCAATCAGAAGATAGCCTAGGGTATAGGTCATTTTCTGAACCACCCCTGAGTTGTTCATCTTCTAGTTTGATCAGTGAATTTCCTATCAATCTTATTGAATCCGATGAAGAAACAAGGAAGCACCAGCTCTGGTCTAATCATGTAGAAGAATCTTCATTGAATGTTAAAGAGGAAGTATTGAATTTGAGAAAACAACTGGCGAAAGGTGAAGTGCCAGTCATGTTTTGGCCTTTGGCTGACTCTCAGTATGACATTCCAGCGATGTTAACGGAATATGGAATTAATGATATTCGTCTCAACATATGGAAAAATCTTTGTCAGTTTAAAAAGAAAATATTATCTTATGATGAATATGAAAATCATGTTAGGATAATATAAGGGTTACAATGCCAAATTGACTTGGCATCTCTCTCAGTTTCTTGATATCTGAAGGCTGAAAAACAGCAGAGAGCCCTTCAACGTTCATGCCTTGGCGCACTAAGAAGATTGCACCAGTTAATTGCCAATTCCCCATCTAGTATCCATATCAGGGGATGAGGTGTCCATGGAGTACTACATTTCATTATACTCTCCAGTCAGAAAAGCCTGCCGAAAATGGTCTCATGAAATGTTATTTCCCATGGCCGGACACAGTCAATGGGTTTTGTTTGTAATCAAAAGATTTCCCAAGAATCAGCATCAACTAGTTCCTCTCAAAATCAATTATACAGAGAACAAGTTGATGATTTTCTATTGAATCAAGAAAACGAGAAAATTGAACAGGCCTCTCGTTTGGAGCAATCACATCATCAAGTGACAGAAGTGTCAAAAATCATCCAATGGTCTTTTGAGTCGGGTGATAAAAGTGGATGCAGGTTGATGCATCCAACTAATTTCCGTACTAAAGTCCGCAAGATCAGAAGAGATTTCAAGAAGGTCTCAGATGTAACATCTCAAGAGCCACCCCAGCTTTCTAGACTGGGGACTCTTTTAACCCAACCCTGGGAATCAACAAATAGGATTCAAGGAGTTGAGCAGGAACAGCCCCAGTCCACTTGGCTGGGGACTTTTTCAAATCACCAATCTATTCCTTAGAGAAAGTAAGTCTTCTATCGATTATGGAAGAAGCCTAAGGAGGAATGAAGAGACAAATTATCAGGAGATTCCCTCGAAATTACGGTTCTTCAAGAAGTTCTTGAGGAATAAAATTGACAAAAGGAAATGTCTCATCAGGGACATGGAAGAAGACAATATCGCAGAAATGCCGATAGAAGGGATGAAATTCATTATGCATCAATTAGTGTCATCAATTTCATTTTGATGATCCACCAGATGAGGCTCACTTAGATGGATCCGATGAATAGGTTCCTGCTCAAGAAGTTGTACGCACAGACACAAATGAAAAAGGTGTGCGTACATGAAATCAAAGAATTACCCAGAATCTAGGTAATCCTTCGAGTAACCCACTTCCCCCTCTCTGAAAGGTGTCCAATAAGGGGAAAGGAAATAATTAGGTTACATACCCTTCCTCTGGAGAAGGCCAATCGCTCTCACTAGAGCAAATATTTGCACAACATGAGGAAGAAATAAAGGAATTGAGGAGGTTAAATGCAGAATTACTTCAAGGTAGTCTTCCTCCTAAGCGTGTTGGAGTCAGTCAGCTAATGGAATTTGTTGCGGCTACTAAGATGGATCAAGAATATCCTCCTCTACCAGCACACCCTCATATGTCTAATCCTATGGGTCAAGTGCAACAACAATCGACAGTGCTACCATCAGTTGCAGTACCAGCCATCACGTCTATCCAAGCTCCAGTCATTGCACCTATTCAGGTCCAAGCCCAACAGGATGTTTCTCAAAAGTTAATAACCACTATTGAGTCATTAACAACTCGGTTGGAAGCTATGGAAGGAAAGCGTGCACCGGTTCAACCAGAGAAGAGAGATTACCCTGAATGGGCTGATGTAATTCCTCCTCCATCAAATTTTTCAAGTACCACATTCCCAATATTTAGTGTTTTGGGAGACCTAGAGAAACACTTAACAGATTTTGTTTCTCGTTGTGATCCTATGATGGGAACCCCTCAACAAAAATAAGCAGTCAAGCTCAGGTGTTTTGTACAGTCATTACAAGGACCTGACTTTGTCTGGTACACAAGCTTGCAATCTCGGTCAATTATTGGATGGGAGGATCTTCTTCAACAATTTCTTCTTCAATTAAGATCAAATTTGCCAAAGACAACAGTTTTTTGTCTTAAAAATTGTAAGAAAATAGAGAATGAAAGGGTTTCATATTTCATTGCTCACTGGAAGGGATTTACATATTCCCTGAGCTTAGCACTCCCTCAAAAAGAATTGTTGCCAATCTATGTGGAAAATCTGCATGATGAATTACGCACTCCATTGATCCCTGTGAAATACACAGGAGGGTTTCGAGACCTTACTTCAATCGCTCAACAGATTGAAGACTCTCTTATAAAGACTAAAGATAAAGCTCATGTAATTCAATCAGCTCCAGGAAGGAGAATGGGTAAAGCAGAGACTACTACAGTTATGCTTAAACAAGCACCTGTACCTGCTTCTACTTCAAAACCTTCATCTTCTCAAAGGGCTCCCCCTCCTTAGAGCCAACAACAGAGGCCGTTTCATCAAGATGATCAAATAAATAAATGATGAAAAAAATTTGAGGATTTTAATAGAAAAGTTTACTCTTTTCGAAATTAACAAGTTCTTCCTTACTTCATTTCAGCTCTGGAAAATAATTTGGTTCAATTTCCAAGGCCCAAGAGGCCAAAAAAGGAAGGAGATGAAGACCGTCCCAACTATTGCCTATTTCATCAAATGTTGGGGCATCCCATTCAGTAGTGTTTTGTCTTCAAAGACCTCCCGCAAAAAATGGTCGACTTGGGACAAGTCAAACTAAAAGGTTCTTCAGCTCACGTAGCATGTGTTACTGCTACAGATCCAGATGAGGAAGGTGAGTGGAAAGAAGTCAAGAACAAAAATGCGCAAAAATATGATGACTGGATGGTCAAAAAAACGATCAAACAAACTCATGCAATTTTGAGAAAACAATTGAAGAAACCAATTGTGTCTTCTTCCATGAAAGCCGTAGCAAAACCCTCTTCATCAGAGGGAAAATCCTCAAATAACCAGCATAATTTAAAGAAAGAAGAACAATCAGAAGAAGATGAAATCGTGTCAAATCCTAAGTTGTCTACGAATATGGAAGATTTTATGCCATCTACTTCAAAAAAATGGGCACCGCCCCACCAAAAGACACATCCAAAATAGGCAAATCAGGTAGATTTTTTATCGGATGAAGAGTTGATCTTCAGTTCTGTTAATATGGTTCAATTAACAGATCCATATTCCAGTCGTAGTTTTGATTTTTATGAGCCCTAGTTTCCTGTATCAAACAGAGGAATCAGAGGAAGTTCATGTGGCTCAGGATACATGGGAAGACGTGGATCTTTTAGAGGCCACTATTCCAATTCTACCCCTGCTAGAACTGTGTATGTGGAAGAAACTCGTGGTAGATCCGTTCAACAAGCTCAAAAAGAACAAGCAAGCTCTTCCACACAAGGCAGACTCAGCCCTGGAACAATTATTCTGGAAGATCGGTTGAAGGTTCCACCTTCTTCCTCTCAGCAAGTAAATAGACCTAATCGGTCTAATCTTCCAACTCCAGGAGTATTATCAACTCCTATTCCGATACAAGATGCATCAACTTCCAAAGCATAAACTCCTAAGGCACCTATAAAACCACATGTTCCTATTGGGAAACACAGAACTTTGGATCAAAAATATGATGTATTGAAACACTTGGCCCAAATAATGACCTAGTTATCAATTATGGATGCTTTGAAATTATCAAAGGATCTTCGGGAGGCACTCATCGAGGATTTGTCAAGTCCTCATGAGTTTGAAACAGAAATTGTTGCAGTTGCACTCTACCATGTAGAGAATAATCCTGTAGAATGGCATGCAGTGATATCTTTCACAGATGAAGATGAAGATGATGTCATGCATGGACATATTAGACCTTTGTATTTATCTAGCAAGGTCAATGGTGTAGACGTATAATGATTATTTATTGATAATGGTTCAAGAGTCAACCTCATCCCCATTCGCACACTTCGTTGATTGGGCCTCAGAGAATCTGATTTATCTCCTTCTACTTTGATGTTACAAGGATATGATAAAAATGAACAAGAACCACTGGGTGATATTACACTCAGAACTCAGTTTGGAGATCTTGTATCCAATTCAGATTTCATGGTTGTTAATCAAGACTCCGCCTTCAACATCTTTCTTGGAAGACCCTGGCTACATCAACATGTAGATATCCCTTCATCATACCATCAATGTCTCAAATATTATTTTAATGGTAAAATTGGAACTTCTTATGGTGATAAATCCCCATTCAAGACATGTGAATCTCAATACATTTAGGTGGAATTCTACCACATGAAGGGAAATGAGAAATCCACAACAAGGGAGATTACCAAAGTTAATGCTCCATATGGTTTGGAAAAGATTCTAGTAAACCCATTTACACATGTGAGTACAGATTATGTGTTTCATATCAGTCAAATTGACAGGATAGACCCAAATCAAAATACTCTTATGGAAACTTCCATAATGTCAATTATGGCAATCAAGCCAGACAACATGGGAGAAATTGGTGATTCACCAAGAAATGATGAAATCTAAAATGGAGATGTCTTCATTTCATCTATTGAAATCCAACAAGTCTATACTTCTCCAACCAGGCCAGAAGAAGTTATAGCAATGTCAGAAGTGAATGATGATGTTGATTCTCAATCCATCATATCCTCTATATTTCCCAAGGAAGACCCTTCATCATTAATAGGGTCAGAAATGGAAGCTTCTTCTTCAAGATGTTTGAATTTTAACATCTCTTCTGATCATGGAAATTATTCTTCCTCATCTACTATGAAAGTGGAAACAGAATAAATAACACATGTTGAAGAAGAAGAGGAAGATCTCAGGGAAGTTCCTCCAGCATTTGAAGAGGGTATCTCTACCACCATGGATGAACTTAGAGAAATAAATCTGGGTACAAAAGAAGATCCACTCCCCACTTTAATTAGTGTGGCCATGACTCTAGAAGAGCAAGATACCTATATTTCCTTCTTAAAGAATAATCGAGATATATTTGCTTGGAACTATATATGGATTCCAGGTCTTGATCCTGATGTTGAAACTCATCGTTTGAGTTTTCCAGAAGAACATCGAGGATTCAAACAAGCCGCTAGAAGAACACACCAATCCTATGCTTCCAAAATTGAAGCTGAAGTGGATAAGCTCATCAAAGATAACTTTGTTAGAGAAGTTCAATATCCCAAGTGGTTGGATAATATCGTCCTAGTGAAAAAGAAGAATGGGAAAATTAGAGTTTGCATTGATTTCAGAGATCTTAATTGGCATTGTCCTAAAGATGATTTTCCAGTACCGATTACAGAACTCTTAATTGATGCAACAGCTAGCTATGAAGCACTTTCCTTCATGGATGGATATTCTGGATATAATCAAATCCGAATGGCTCTAGAAGATGAATAATATATAGCCTTTAGAGCCCCTCGGGGTGTGTTTTTCTATTGGGTAATGCCCTTTGGCCTAAAGAATGCAGGCGCAACATATCAGCGTGCCATGCATAGTATCTTCAAACCATTTTTAGGGAATTTTGTTGAATGTTATGTGGACGATTTGGTGGTTAAATCCAAACAATGTTCTAATCATTTGGCTGATTTGGAAATCATATTCCACAAACTTCGAAAACATAATTTGAAGATGAACCCCTTAAAACGTGCTTTTGGGGTAACCTCAGGAAAATTTCTCAGCTTTGTTGTACACCATCGTGGTATCGAAGTTGATCCTGAGAAGACAAAGTCAATCCTTGGTTTGTCACCCCCTCGAAATTTAAAATAATTGAGAGGACTTCAAGGACACATAGCCTATATTCAGCGTTTCATCACCTATTTGGCAGGAAAAAGTTTACCCTTTACCAAATTGATGAAGAGGGGAGTCACTTACCAGTGGACTGAAGAATGTCAAGAAGCATTTGATATTCTCAAGAAGTATCTATTGATTCCACCGGTGTTAATGCAACCTGTTGAAGGAATACCACTTATCCTCTATGTGACAACTTCAGAGGGATCATTGGGTGCCTTTCTTGCCTAGAAGAATGATGCTGGGAATGAAAACAACCTCTACTATCTCAGTCGGACTATGACTGAAGTAGAAACCTGATATTCAAATATTGAGAAGTGCTACCTAGCATTAATATTTGAAGTTCAAAAGTTGATACACTACCTGCAACATCACGAGGTCCAATTGGTATCTCGCAATAACCTGCTCAAATTCATCCTTAGTCGTCCAATTCTTACAGGATGTCAGGCAAGATGGGCAGTTATTTTGCAGCAATTTGATATTCAATATGTGTCTCAAAAGGCAATAAAGGGCCAAGCTATGGATGATTTACTTTATGAAAATCCTTCAATAGAAGATACATCTTCAGATATTGAACTTCCTGATGAGGAAGTATTCTTTATTCAAGATAGTCTTCAAACATGGGAAATGTACTTTGATGGTGCTTCCAGATGTCCAAAAGCGAGGAAAATGGAAGATCCTAAGTTCAACAAAGTTGGGTTAGGAGTTGTACTCATTTCCCTAGAAAAGTCATTGCTACCTTATTACTTCTCATTATTGGGAGGTGGTACAAATAATGAAGCAGAATACCAAGCTCTTATTGTAGGATTGGAGTTGGTGCTTCAAGCACAATTGAATCACTTAAAGGTGAAAGGTGATTCAGAACTGGTAATCAAACAAGTTAATGGGGAC
The DNA here is from genome assembly GCA_963277665.1 of Viscum album. NCBI lineage: Eukaryota > Viridiplantae > Streptophyta > Magnoliopsida > Santalales > Viscaceae > Viscum > Viscum album. The sequence continues at coordinate 2,132,982,151 of OY728119.1, forward strand.
TATGCCATCAGAAAAGAAGAGCTAATCCGTTTGTATGATTACTTCAGAGAGTTAATGGCATAATTTCCTTCGGAACTGACATTTTCTTATGTCCCGAGATCTCAAAATTCCCAAGATGATGCATTGGCTAATATAGCCACAGCTCTGGAAGATCCAAATCAGTATGAGACAAGTATCAGTATTGCCCATCGTTGTACAATTTCACCTTATGTTCAAGCCAGAATAGATGAAATCAATGAAATTAGTCCCATCTCTGAACCATATGGTCATACTACAGGATGGCTGACACCTATCAGAGAATACCTTCATAATGTAACACTTCCACCTGATAGAGCTGGGAAAGAACAAGTCCGGAGACGTGGGGTCAATTTCACTCTTTATGATAGCCCATATCACTTAGAGAAAGTTCTGAACAAAATAGATTTTTATGGAGTTCTCTTCAGATGAATTGATTGTGAAGAGACAATGGTTGTCATGAAAGAAGTACATGCAGGAGTCTATGGTGCCCACCAGTCTGGACATAGACTATCTGATCAAGTTCGAAGGCTTGGGTACTTTTGGCCTTTAATGATACAAGATTGTGTTGATTTCACAAAGAAGTTTCATTCTTGCCAAGTACATGCCAACTTCATTCATCAACCCCCAGAGTTGCTTCATACAGCTAAATACTCATGGACATTTTCCACATGGGGAATGGATGTAGTGGGACCTTATCCTTTGGCTACAACCAAGCAGTTGAAGTATATTATTTCTTCTACTGACTTCTTTTCCAAATGGGCAGAGGCAATACCCCTTAAAGAAGTCAATTATAAATGCATTGTTAGCTTCATCAAGTCTTACATCATTAACAAATTTGGTGTCCCTCATAACATATTGATGGACAATGGAACCAACTTCTGTTCATCCGAGGTGATGGAGTTGTATCAAGAATACCACATCAAATCCAACCATTCATCTCGGTATCATGCAGCGACCAATGGCCAAATAGAAGCTTTAAACAAGAATTTGTCAAATATACTGCAAAATATGGTAGATAAAGATAAGAATTCATGGCCTAATAAACTCTTTCATGATTTATGGGCTTATCGGACCACCACCCGCAATGCAACGCGGTCAACTACATATTCATTGGTATATGGAACGGAAGCAGTATTTCCAATTGAGGTTCAATTAACTTCGCTTAGAGAAGCCATCTGTGATCAGTCATCTACAAATGAACAATCTCAAAAGTGATTGGATGAATTGGAATGGTTAGATGAAAAAATATTGTGCACCCTGCACCACTTGGAAGTCTATCAGAATGGAATAGCACGAGCTTTCAACAAAAAATTTCATCTTCGTTCATTTGTTCAGGGAGAATTGGTATTAGTTCTTAGAACTCCAATGATACCAGGAAAGAAACCTCTCAAGCTTGAGCCAAAATGGGAAGGACCTTATTCAATACATAAGGTCTACTCCAATGGAGCTTATTCTTTAATCTCAATGGATGGAGAACTCATCACTACTCCAACCAATGCCATATTTCTGAAGAAATATTTTGTATGAACACAAAATACACCCAGGGTCCATGCATATGACTTTTAACTATTGGAAATTACGTCCAACATGACGTTAAACTATGACGTCCTAACTACATAATGCTAAACTGTACATAAGTCCCTTACTTCTAGCAAGATGTTAAAATGCATAACCAATGGTCCATGCATACGACATTAAATATTGGCATTTCTCTCATCCAGCAAGATGTTAAACTATATCATTATCCAAGGTACATGCATACGAACTTAAAATATTTTCATCCCTAATACGTACAACATTACATTAAACTGTGTCTTCTTTGTCCTTACTGCATGACATTAAACTGCATTGTCCCCCTTTTTCGTCCAACATGACATTAAACTGTATTGTCCCCATCGTCTTAGCTACAAGACGCTAAACTGTACATCACCCTTATTGTCCAACATGATGAAAAAATATGTTCATGTCCAACATGAAGTTAAAATTTGTCTCTATATACATCCTACATGATGTTAAACTGTATTTTGTCCCGACTACATGACACTAAAACTGTGCAGCACCAATAGTCCTCACTGCAAGACTTTAAACTGCATAGTCCCTTCATATGTCCTACATGACATTAAATTGTGCATCGTTAAGGTTGTTTCTACCTCTTGTTTCTCACACCGAGTATGACTCATGTGATCTTAGTGTAATCTTCAACCATAACACCCTCTCTGGTTCGCTAACTATGCATAAGTCCCAACATCATTTTTTAGGTCATTGTACCCAAGAACAAATTGATCACAAATTCATTCTTTAATTGAACTACATGGACTTTGATCCTTTCCTTTTAGGCTGGGTATGTAGGCAACCTCCTGAGGTTCAATCCCAAAACCAATCTCTTCACATTGGTTCACCTTTGTCCTTGTTACATGACGTTAAACTGTACATCACCTTTTGTCTTGTATGACAGTAAACTACAACATTCTTTGATACCCTCACCTGAGAGGAAATAATTATTTACATTGATATCCAATCATGTTATATTTCAAAGACTATGTGCATACATGGTAATGCCTAAACCTTTTATCTTGGGTCAAACCATCATTTCACTAAAGTCCCCTTTTTCACCCTTCACTCGTATGAACCAAATCTGTACATAGGGTTTTTCTAGAACTACGTGCGGCTTGATTCCCATCCTTATGGGATACGTAGGAATGTTCGAGCATCCCTCAAATCCAGCCCTAAGTCCTTGGGCCTAATCCAAAATTTGACTTTCAGTCGCTTAGCTGAAAAGTCCCTATGAAAACACACACTGTGTATTCATTATAATGGTCCGATTTAAATGACCCTAAACTGAGATTTTCCATAATTTCGTACTGCATGACATTAAACTTTATTTCAAGAACTATGTATGGATTGATTACCATCCTTATGGGATATGTAGTGAAGTCCAGTATCTCAATTCAGGACCCATCCACAACATGATTATGGTTAGCATTGGTATGTGTATCTCTACATGCATTGAACAAATTCCCATTTTTTATGTGTCATACTCCTAGTCTTAAATAATTACAGATCTTCATAACCCTTTTCTTGACTTATGGTAACAAAATGTCCAATTTATGAGAGTTCTTTTGCCTGACTATGCAGCATGTGCCCTTAGGTGGCCTTGCATAAACAGTCTACATAACAGACTTTTCAGCCAAAAGATACTATTATTTGACTATGCAGCCAATGCCCTCAGGCAGATCTACGTAATTCAACCCCCTAACGGGTTTATTAAATAATGGTAACTTCATTCTTGGGAATAAATCCTCTTTTGTCCTTATTGGTCTTATCAAAAATATGTAAATAATCTGCAAAAAAATCCATCCTTAACATATTTTCCCCGTGTTCGTTTTCATGATCTGAAAGTATTCAAGTCTATGGTTTATATTTCTCTTCCCTACGTTTAGGTTAGACCTTCGTAGGAGTGACATTCATCCAGTTCTTAGATGATCTTGCTTGGAAATATATTCTCCATATTCAAGTACCTCTCTCCATACAACAAACTCTATGCTTCGGAAAATTTGAATCTCCATAAACTTCCACTGGCTTTTTAGCAGTAGAAAAGTAAATTTCTGAGAGTTCTTTTTCCTGACTATGCAGCATGTGCCCTTAGGTGGCCTTGCATAAACAGTTTACATAATAGACTTGTCAGGAAAAAGATACTATTATTTTAATATTCATCCAATGCCCTTAGGTGACCCTACATAATTCAACCCCCTAACAGGTTTATCAATTAATGGTAACTTCATTCTTGGGAACTACTTTTTCTAATGCCTTTTAGCCCTTTTTCATATCATTCCTCAGATTCCAAATTCCTTAAGTCATAGTTTACATGTTTTCCTTCATACTTTAGTGTGGTAAAATGTTTTCAGATAAGTTGTCAAGGAATTGAGTCAATTTTAACCCATTCGGTCAAAGATATTTCGACCTTAAACATTAACCTTTTTATGTCTGACGTGCATGACTTTAAACTGCCCACAACAGACAAGGGAACTCTGAATAAAAGTCAAGTCCCATCTCACTAAACATACATTTTCGTATGATTTAGGTAATATTGAGAAATTAAAAGATTAAAAGTTTGTAGGTTTATTTAATAATACTAGCAAAAAAATCAAACTATGCTTACTAGGCCCTTTGGATTATGTAAAAATTTAAAGCAGGTAGCAAGAAAATACAGACACAAATGATTGAAGACAAAAGTATTCTTCTTTTGATGCACAAGAATTCAAAGGATGTACACAGATTGGAGTCTCTTCTCTTTTCCAAGAAATTACAAGAGGCTGTCAACGTAAGTATTCACTTGATGTAAAGCATCTTGAGCTTCATCAGTAGCCAATTGAAGCTCATGCACTCAACCAATATCACTCTTTGGAGCCTGATGGATTGATTTATTGGTATACGAGATGGATTTCATCCCATTTTTTTGAGCTCCCTCCAATGAATTATTGAGTTGGTCAAGTTCCCCAATAACAGCATCTAATTGTTACTGAAGGTGTGTCTGCTGGAAGACTTTATCTTTGATCTTATGCTTCAGCTCCTTCATCTTGGCAGCATAGTCAGCCTCAGCTCGGGATACCGTAGCCTCAAATTCACTGATATAGGCTGACAACTTCACCCTGGTCAGATCTTCATGGAACTTTTCCTCCTGCTCCCTTCTTAATATGACTTGCTTCACCGCGGCATGGATCTTTTGATATCCAAAACCTCCAATTCCTAGAATGACAAATAGGGATGACAGTTGCGGGATCTTTGACGACAGCTCTTCTAAGGTACTTCAGATATGATCTTCCATATGTTTTTCCATGCCTTGCGCTGTAAAATTGGAGCACCTTTTGTACTTCTAGATCCGACTCAGCATGACTATCGCAGGGGGGAATATAATCTGGGATTAATGCACTTAGGGAATTTCCCTGTTATGCTCCTTCCCCCCTGACCTGTTCTTCTTCACTTTCAATTCCCATTGGGGTGGAGGCTGAGGCTTCACCTCCAGATCTAGCCACAGAAATTGATGGCCCTGCATAATCAATTGAAAGTTTTGGTTAGTTTCAAAGAATAAAAAAAGATGATTGGTTGTCTTGAAAATTAAGTACCTTCACAAAAATTGTTATCCCTTACCCAACGGTAGATCAGTAACTCGAGAAGGCTCCTCCTCATCTTTCCTAGTTTCAACAGGATTTTCAGGGTGAGTTTGAGGAGGCTATATGGGGTTCAGCTCAACCTGGACAAATGTCTCTACAATAGTAGGGTTTTCTGTATCCCCTTCAGGAATTGGTAGTTCAGCAGCTTGCTTAGATAGAACTGCACATTTCAATCGATCATGATTAGACATGTAATAATAAGTTATTTTTTTAATATGAAGAAGGATAACACTCACATCCATAATCTTTTAAATTTCATGGTAATTTAACATGATCTAAGAAATATTCAAAAGATACGAAAATTCCCATAATTTCATCCAATGTAATATCAGAATCCTGGTTAATCTCACCAGTGGGAGCATTCGATATGTCTTATTGGCGACCTTCATCCTGCAGTCTCTGACCCTGGATAGCTTCTTCAGATAAAGTGGAGGCGTCAGTTGCAATGGCCTCCAAAAGCTCTAATGTAGGGGTTGAACCTAAATTAACATAGAGTATAAATCAGTTGATATTTAATTCATCATTTTATGAAGCATTGGTAACTTACCAGAAGCAGGTTCTTCTTTTCTTGCAACGGCAGCAGGAGGGATACTGGGAACAGACGCTGGCTCTTCTCCAGGAGCTGCCAAGTCAGCCTGAACTTGTGATTGTTCACCAGTACCCTCTGTGGTCCTCAAAGTAGAGTCAGTCCTCTCCCTAAGAGGTGAAATTGAATAATCCCCTACAATCGAATAGAAAATGAGCAATCTTTTCATAGTTTAAGACTCATGATTACCTGAAGGACTTACCGCTACTAATGAAGAGTTTAACTGTGGACTTCCTCCTTCATTTCTTTTTCTTCCTTGGCTTTTTGGGAGTTTCAGAAGTCTCCCTTACATGAACTTGAATTGGAGAATGGAAAGCCATATCCAACTCCTCATCCATGGCTTTCTGGCCTAAAGATATCTCACCCGACTTGCGAGGAGACTCAACAGTAGCCCCGATGGCAGTACCACCAGGGCTATACTGTGGCGAAGGAACCTCATTAGTTCCTTTATTTTCAAGCTACAGGAAGAAGAAAATAATTTCCTTGAGCAAAAAAGCTTTGATTGAAATCAAGTTTCAATGAAAATAAGGAAAGAAACTTACATCTTTAGGAGCCACGTAATCATTCCACCCCTCATATCCAGAACCACCAGTCCCCTCAATGGAACCACGATCAATCATTTTCTTCACCCTCTTGGTGACAGGAATGGAATCATCAGTGGAATATATGAGCATTTCAAGCTCTCTGATATAATCCCACACTTCATCGGGGTTATCCTTGTAATGGATATCTGTAGAAGCCAGAAGATTCCCTATTCCATGGGGGTGTAGCCCCTCGCACAAATCCAGCCAGGCAGTTTTAGCACCACGGTATAAACTCTGCCATGTCTGGACAGCCTCTAGTCATAGATATTTAGTATGTGTACCAGAAGGCTGCGAGGAAGGTCCTACAATCTTCGTCTTCAACTTCTTCCCAGCTCCTGCAAATACAGATAGAGAATAAGAAAATAAGACTTGTTGCTCTATAATGTAATGGTGATTAAATTGCCACAATGAAGTAACTCACTAGGAGTTGATGGAGTGGGTCTTTTTATTATGACAGGAGGATTATATCGGGCACGAGGCCGCTTTGCCGCTTGTTGTGCCTCATCATCCCCATCTTGGGAATCCGGTGAGTCAGTCCTAGATGAGGAATATGGCGAATCAGTTTCAGGTGGGGAAGCGTCACCTTCCTGAGGAAGGGTTTCTTTATCTAAAATTCTCTCCATTTCCCCAACTGATAAACCTGGTGATTCAGCACCCCTCTAGGGTATGATGCTATCCAGTTCTCAGCATACCATGTGGTCAAGTTATTTGTCTCTTTATCGACTGGTAGATCAAACAATGCCCCAATCTTCTCCCAAGATGCCAGCAACCATAGTTGTCGGGAAACCATTAGATGTTGCTCTTACCTGACATGCACAACGAGAGATATAGTAGTTGGCTACAGACACTTGAATTGGCGTGCAAATATATATGGAGCATAGGCCTTTCATATAATCTCTCTGTCAATCCTGGTGGCCAGCACACCATCTCTGTAGGCCAGCATGTACGCCCTTAATTCCAGACTTGTTGTTCCATCATCAACAAACCGCCCAGTTGGCGGATTTCCATAAGGAAAGAAATTAAATTCCTTATACATGATCAGCCTCACCTTCATGTCATAAGAATGTAGAGCTAGTGAAGCAATTCCAGAGAATGCTTGCACTGACGGCCTAAAAGAACTTCTAGGGATCTATACTCCATTTTGTACATTATACATCCTGAAGTGAGTGGTGATCCATCCCCACAAAACTTGGAATGGTCCCACTATTCTCAAAGGAGACTTACCCATTAAGACATGGAGTAAGCTCCTATGAATCTTTGCTAAAATGGGGGTATCCAACCCAACCATTTTCCCCTCATCCAATTTAGCTGCGATAACGAAGGTCCCTAGCCTGATGCCTCCCTTCTAGTCCCTGACTGGAAAGAGATAAACACTGAGCCACAAGGCCAAGAAGCTTGCCAGATGAGTCTTTTTTGGGATCCTCTGATTCACCTCATATCCCCACTTCTCAAATTCTCCTGCTTCTAGGGTCAGCTAGAATGTGCCAGGAGCCCCCCTATTCTCTCTTTTGGGGCAGGTGGTAGGATGAGTGGGACCCTTTTTCTTGGATCCCTTCTGCTTCAGCTCCTTCTCCTGCTTCTCGACAAGAAACATATTCATCCACTCCTCTGGATGAATATCCTTTCTAGAATGAGTTAAGGAGGTCTCTGAACTCTTAAGCTTATGGAATATTTTCAATAATTCCCGAGCAAAAGCTGGAGTCTTCTTGGAATCATTCAAAGTCGCCTTGGGAGGGATGAATTCATCATACATATCACCCAAAATTGGAGCCCCTGAGATCTTGTGGACATCCCACAGACTGATGCCTACTTCTCCATGAGCCAGATGGAAAGAATTGGTTTTTGGGCTCCAATGGATGAGTATCTCTAGTACGAAGTTATCATGCCTGTAAACATATGTTTTCCCAGCCCAGATAGCTTCATATATCGCAACTCATTTCAAATACTTGACAAAATCTACACAGGTTTGTCATACCCAGTATTCCCACATCCATGTTGGCTTCACACCTCCTCCAGGACAGAAGTCCCAGCTCTTCTTCCTAACTTTGGATTGATCCATCTGAGAATTTTGGAAGATTGAAGGATAACAATGTGGATGCAGCTCGGGCTTGTGAGGTTTCAGATCCAGCGTACAAGGGCTATGATGCATCATATGAGCCTTCTCCACTGTTCCAGCATTTATAAATTCTCCTCTACATGAGATATTTTCTGAAGCAAAATTGGTATAATTCTGAATCCAAGAAATTGGGAGATTGTTCTTTGCCTCTGGAATGGTAACTTCTCGCAGATGACCATAGCCATAAAATGGCAGATATATGCTTTGTGGGAAATCAAGATGATACTTCTTCAGGAACATGACCAAATCCGGGAGAGTGCTGTCGAATACAGTATAGTAATCATGGCCAATGATGCTCATCATATCATCAATTCGCTTTCTAGTAAGTTCATCAGCCGTTTCGATTCTCTTGGGAGCCATTGAATCTTCAAAAAATTTGAATAAATTAAATATTAAATGGGTTGATTTTTCATAAAATTTGTGAAGAAATTCGGAAAAATGGCTAAGGCATTAAGGCACGCAATTCTAATTTTTGCGTGAGAGTATGGATGTGTAGCGCAAGTATGGATGTGTCGTGCAAGTTTTTGGCGTGCAAGTATCACCGCGCAAGTCCAAATACCTTGACAGCAGCGCGACAGTGAAGAAATAGCAGAAAATAGAGAAACTTTCGTGGCGAAGACAAGTTGCATGGTGAGAGCTCGAAATTCTGAAATCTGGTGCTTTGCGTGAGAAATGGCCGCATATATATAGGCCAGGCTGCACCCTTGAGCGCTGATGCATGTGTGGCTCAACACTTGCGCGCCGCAATGTGCGTGCTCAAAAGAACTTGTGCGCCACATGTTCCATGATTTTCTTCTTTTCCTCAGAGTCATATCCTTATTTCTTTCGGATCCAACTTTTAGGGGGGGACTTTTGTTGACGCTCCTTTCCATCATAGAGTCTAAACAAATTGAAAAGGGAAATACCTTGAACCCAAAGTGATTCATCCATTGAAGAAATGTCAAAAAATTGACAAAGTCATGAACAAAGATACAAATGCTCTTGGGTAGCGCAATTTCCACCAAGGTCATGCAAGTATACATGTGTGCCGCCCAGTGGTTGCGCAGGTGACTTGCACGCCCTATTTGAAATTTGCTTAGGGTCTTCTCCAGCCAATAAATACCCCCTATGGGCCCCCCATTTCGAGAGAGGAAAAATTCCAGAAACTCATATTTGAGCTCCCGGTGCCCTATCCTCTTCTCAAAGATTCTAAACACTTCTAACGTAATTTCTTACCTAGAACGGAAGATCTAAAGAGAGGGAGTAAGTCCTAAGTGTTGAAACTCATCAACACTTGCGTGCCTAAGTGGACAGCCCTTAAGGGAAATGGACACACTTGCGCGCCGCCTTACCCCTTCAACAGAACTTGCGCGCCCCTCTTCTGGAAGCCTCTATGGATAGTACTAAGGGCTTGAGCCAAGTCTCTCCCAATTATTACCCTAAGGGTTGATCGTCACGCTGGTATCCATGTGTCACGCAAGTATACTTGTGCAACCATGACTTGCGCACCCACGCCTGACTTGCGCGCCCACACAGGACTTCCGCGCCACATCCTTTTTGGGTTCCCCTCTTGCCTATTTCACCTCTCTTATGCCTATCCACCTATCCTCTTCAATATTAAGCCTTCAGAACTCTCTCTAAATCCATTCATGGCATGATTTCCTTGTTGGCTTCCTTATTTGAATGGAATTCTGTGAAACATCTCTTAAAACCTAGTGATTTTCATATCTTTATGTCACTAAGGTCAGAGATTTCATTCATTCAACCTCATCCTTTAAGATGAGAGAATCCTAAACCTGGGTTTCCTTTTTAGGAGTAATCCCCCGTCCATGTTCTCTTAATTTGGGCATCCTTTTTAGGAATAATACCCTGGTCCCCAAAATCTGAATTTCCTTAACCTAGGATTCCTTTTTAGGAGTAATCCCCAGTTATAATTCCCTTTAACCTGGGCCTCTTCTTTAAGAATAAGCCCCAAGTTAGAGTATCCAAATCTCCATAAAGCACATATACCTTTATGGACCTTGTTCCTGGGTTTCATCCCTGAAGTAAACCCCAATCTTCATCTATTTTGGGCAGTCATACATACATAAGCCCCACATCATTTCTTATGATGGCACAATTGTCTGGTTTTACCAATACCTCTTGTTTCTCACACCAAGCACGACTCACGTGAGCTTAGAGTGTAAAAGTAATTATGACATCTTTCTTTGAGCCATCAATCATGAATAAACCCCATACTTCTTTACTCGAACTACATGGGTTCTGATTTCTTTTCTAAAACAAAGGATACGTAGGTAGCCTATCTGCAGGTACGATCACAACTATGAAATAATTCATGTCCTTCTGAATGACAATAAACTTCAAGTGCCCCGCTGAGTGCCTTAAAAACCAGTATGGTCATCATAATGACCAAGAGACTTTTTATAATGTATTAAAGGATACCATTGACTAAGAATATCTAAGAAAATACAGATGATTCTATATCGATGAAGAACCTCAAATACATATAAAAGATTCTCTAAATCTCATACATATTAATCATTGATTTTCAGATCTAAAGAAAAGCTCATTTTCATACTTGGTAATGTAATAAGGATTCACGAACATAACTTAAATCTATAAAGAGAGTCCCAGAGTAGACAATAATTCCCCTAAAAAAGGTGGGATGAGTCTGACCTCTCATCCTCTTGACCAATGAAAATTCTTAAGTCTCGTCAGTTCACAACTAATGAACACCTGCCTTTGGAAAGTAGGTCCAAATGGATATAGAATCATTGGATGTTTTCGGTTCTATGAACAAACTAGTTAGAAACTGCTTGGAATGTTTGAATCTTAAATCAATGAGATCATCCCCAATTCCAGAGGAGACAATAATATAGAATTTCTATGAAATTATGACATACATGGCATGTAGTTCAGAGGAACACATTCCATGTAGTCTCCTCTATGTGGAAGATAGGGTTACGAATTAAGTTAAATTTCATACACTATGTGATTTACTAACATGTCATGTGACCCTTATCTTGCTAAATTGGAATGTATAGGGAGTTAATTTCGGGGATTCCATGTAGTTCAACACACCATTTAGTGAACTCACACACCGTGTAATCCTTGGTGAATGGATCAGAATGTATAAGCAGTACAACCTAGGAGTCCATGTGACCTCATATTCCTTGTTTGTTTGGGTACACACCATGTATTTTCGAATGTTCATGAGACCAAGCCCCGAAAAGGATTGCATACAAGGTAAATACCATAGTACATGGGCATGGACTAGAATACATAGGCTTTACCAGACGACACATGTTTCGTGCCAGCTGATCTCAACAAGTCATGTATCATAAAATAACTTCTTGTGTATATTGATAAATCCATGTTGTGTGAGATTGTGAGACACAAGATTTTACATACTCAAAGATACACGTTTTGTACCCTCTGGTACATGCCATGTAATTATTCAATGGAAATTTAGGGCCCGTGGTCTCTTTAGAATCACTTTGGTATGAGCTTGGGTGATTTAACTTAGACCATTTTACTGTATACTAATATATGTAGGGTAAATTAAATTAGTAAATCCCTATGAGGGTATAATGAGTCATCATTTCTTAATAATAGGATGAGTAATCCCCTCTAGAGGTATCCCACATAGGCCCTGGGTGAGATCCCCTATCTATTTATCATGGTTTGTTATCTTCTAGAAAGTTATAGTCTAATCAAGTGAGTATCTTGGAAGACCCCTCTTATTTTCTTTGGGATTATTTAGGAAAATACTTGACGAGTATGTTCTATCTAGTGAGTTCCATCATTGATTGTAACACTCATGGAGTAAGTTCTCCCAAATGAGTGTTACATATGGGCCTCTAGTGGAATACTAGGCTGTCATTATGGTTGGGACATTACATTGATAATTAGTGTCTATCTGAAGTATATCAAGGTAATTTTTTTATTGTCTCATATTATGATTGACATATCTTTATGATGAGGAGTTGACTACACTCTTGATTATTTATGTTCGGTGATTTTGTGTTGTCCTACTGGGTATGTTTATACTTACCCACACATGGGCCTTACCCACATATGTCAAGTCTTATGTAGACTATGGGATTTTCAATGGAGTCCTAGGTGGACCAGGATCATGTGGATATTACTTTTTCTATATAGACCTCAGATGGATCCAAGAGTTTTTTTGGGTATCATCTCTCTTATTGTCAGCAGGTTGGGTTCTTTTGCAGTTTTAGTGGGATTTTATTTGTCCCATTTCCCTTTTTTTGTACAATGTTTTGTACTCTAATTTGGGATAGTTGTTATAGACACATATATAGTATCATTTTTTTATCCTTTTTGAATTATACAGGTTCATGGAGGTGTGTTAATGTGTACGGGTACTTTAGGATCAGGCCTCCCATGTGAGTGATATGCCTTCTCAGATCTAGTCTCCATCTTATGGCATATTAGATGAAATCATGGGGTGTCATTCTCAATTTACCACTATCTTAGAAGGCCTTATTGGTTTGGTTTTTCACAATGATAGATGTATTCTATATGTTAGCATCGTCAATGGGATGATTTTTTTTGTAATCTAACTGTAAGTCGAGTCAGAATGTGTTAGTGCCTATGAGAAGAGTATAATGATGGTTTTAGAGGATTTACTGTGGGATGTGGAATTGCCCCAAATATCATGTTCACAAATTGTTGTCGTTGTGTAGATGATCTCAAGGGTAATCAATGGGATTAAGTCGTCATGATTAGGAGAGGAGATGTGATGATGTTTTAGTGGGTACGATCGGTCATTTTTTTATAATATTCTACTAGAAGAGGTATGGATGTTGTTTTTAGCATGATATTAGATTCATTGGGATGGAAAAGGCACCTGGAACATCATTTTAGATATAAATAAAATGTTTTTTGGATTGGTCAGGGATTCTTAAGGAAAATTCAAAGTATTAAGGCCTTGTCTATAGATGGTGAATACTCATCCAATTTTCTTTGGAATAAAATATGAGGGGTATTACCAACTTTTGACCCAAGTTTTGTGCATGATCGAGTGAATTGTGATGAGAAATGCACTGAGTGGGTTATAGTACAATTAAAAATTTGTTTAAATAGGTGATTATAATAGTGTGGAGCACCATGGATAGGGATTAATCCTTTTTGAGTTGAGCCTTAAAGTGGGGAGCACCAATATAAAATACCCAAACCTAGTAGTCTAGAGTGAGAGGTTAATTTATTACATTGGCACTAAATACAAGAGATTTAATCCCAAAGGACTGAATAGTTTTGTAATATTTATAAAATAGATGTATAAATGATTACCATATTGTATTATAAATATAAAAACATATTATATGAAACAATATTGAATCCTTGATATCATTTATAATATCCTTATTAATATCCTAGAGAAAGGAAAAAAATAAGGGTGATCTTTAATTCTTTGTAAGGGTGATGTACAACAAAAGTTATCATGATAAAATAATGTGCAATCAATATGGAATGGTAAATAACTAAAAACAAATTTAATTTAATGAATAATTTGAGCATGAAATTCATCCCTGTATAATATCAAAGGAGTAATCGCATGGAAAATAAAAACAGAATTATCAATAAACTAATTGATTAATATTGGATTTCATTATCTCACACATCATGATATATTTAACACCAAGGCCTTTTTCCAAGATAGTTTAAACTATCGGTCGACATGCATCAAAAACACATTTAATGAGGCTAGTTAACTGGTTTGTCTCATGAGACCAATCAATGAATCAAGGGTCTATATAATTATAATCCCCACATACCACTTCATGTCTAATTTATTCCTAATTATTGAATAATCAATTTAATTTTAAAAAAAATTATCAATAAATATCTATATTGATTAGATAATATGGAATATTTATATTTCTCTGGTCAATCAAATAACTTTCATAGTAAAACACCATATATAGAAATGGTATGTATTTGAGGAAATAATAGTATCTATGATACAATGAAAATAGATATAAAATAAAAATTTAATGTTCAATAAAAAATTAGCACAAGAAATTTAATGTTTAAATAGAAAGTTAGTGACCAAAAAATTAATCAAGAGATAAGAGATGACCAACAGAAAAGTAGATTTTGTAGTAAAATAAATTCTTTTAAAGAATGTAATAAAATGGTAGTAAAATATTTAAAATAATTTTTCATAAATATTTTTCTTTATAAAATCATTTTAATCTTGAAGAAGAATCTAAATATCATAAAATGGTTATTCTTTTAGGAAATTATTTTAACACCATATAAGTTAAAATGAAAACCTTCATTTTGACATTTTAAAAAATAAAGTCAAAAATGTCCATTTTGGAAAACACTATAAATATTTATTAAAAAACCTTTAAAAAGTAATGAATGACTTAAATTATTATTAATAAATAATTTGAATAAATAAAAATGGATTTTTTAAAAAAATTTGAAAAATATGAACTTGGAAAAAAATATACCAGATAAAAATAGAAATAATATTGGATTTTCTATTAAATATTTCTTCACTTGATTTAAGAGAAAAATAAATTAAAAATTGTATGAAAATATAGAAATTACTTAAATATATATAGGATAATATAGTATATGGAGTTTATGAAGGCAATATTATAAGATTCCTTTAATTAAAATATAATCAATCTTAAAAGAAAAAGAGATTATAAAATAAATTCTTACATTAGTATCTTTTAAATTGTAACCCCTTGGAACAATAAACATGAATTGATAATTTAATTAACATAAATAAATATATATTCATGTTAATTATATAAAAGGGGAAGTATATACACCACATAAAATAAAATAGGTTCATAATAGAAAATATGTATCAAATGGCTGGAAATTGAGATGAAATCCCTTACAAAGATCATATAATCGAAGTGAGAATTAATAAATGGATTGATTTTTTTGGTAAAAAATTTAAATACACACAAATAAAGAGAAAATAAAATAAAAAATATTCATATTCCATTACATACATAATATTGGTATGATATATACAAGAATTGGTAATATAAACAAATGAAAAACTAATTGAGCTAAGAAACCCCTTACCTCAAATTTCCCCTAAGGTGAACATATTTTGACTTCATGTATAATGGTTTTAAACATGTTATTAATTTATAAAAAAACCATATTTATATTTATAATATCATATATGATTCTCTTATACCGTCTTATCACCCATTCATTAACAATATTTCATGATTGGCATCATATGAGGTGTTAACTGCTTTGTTTTCTCATGCATGTTTTGTTTGGAAAGTTTCGGTCCTTGTGCATTGATCATGGTTAAATAATGTCTATAATCTTAATATTGATATAATTATATTATATATTCATTAAATATATATTCATATTTATCCATAAAATTTAAAGATAGAAAACTTAATTACGCAGTTAATGGAGATGGTAGGTCATACATACGCATGAATATTATTTACACTTTTCAACAAATGGAATAAAATAAAGTTCAATAATAAGTAAATTTTCCAAAAACATTATTATAACCTAAATATAATATATATTCATTAAATATATCCTTATTACCATACATGTAAATTGGAAATGAAAAATGAATCACATCACTTCGTTGAGGTGGTAGTCCACATGTACACACAAATGACGTTGTCATTTTCAGCAGATGGGAAGGTAAGAAGGTAGATATGGTATTAAAATTAAGAAAGAATAATTATTTCATAAATATCATACATAATAATTATTTACTTATTTAAAACCATCAAAGAAAAATGGTGATGAGAAATGAATTTAACTGCTACGTGGGAGTAATTTTTTCGATTTTCATGATTGTACCAAGTCATGAAGAGGTATTCAAGGGACTGGGGATTTAAATTTTTTTCACTAGAGTTAAAAAACTTTATCATATCTAGTTATCCAAGCCCTATTACAGTTTGATTATCTCATGTGAATTATTTAGGGCACATAAAAATAAAATAAAATGAGTACCTTATTCAAAATCGAAGTGTGTTATCCTGTCACACGTCACTAGTCTCCATTTCATGGAATATCTAAATATTAAACCCTCTAGATCATCCAAACATGATTCAATAATATTTTTTTCACATTTTTCATCAAATTATGGGTGCTATCACGAAGCTCAGAGGATCTATTCTTTGTCACGATGAGCACCATGATCTCTTACTTTCGATCTATGATAGTTTTCTTGGATCGAATTCTTGGTTGGAGTATTTATCTCTCTAATAATTTAGAGGAGATATATGATCCCCATTCATTACTAATTAATAATACATGTAATTAGCTTCTCTTTCACTTATATAGTGGATTCCTCAAAAGCATAGTTATGGTTCCACAACCCCCCAAATATTTAACATCCACTAAATAAGTAATAAATAAATAATTATGAAAAATTAACTGCAATATAAATATTAATTATCTTTTATCACATATTTTTAATATATATTCCATATATTACATGATAATCACATGTTCTTAACTATACTTTTAATTACCTCTAATATTAAACAAACCTTGAATATTAAAATAGCATTCATTCACATAATATTATTCCCCGTATTTACATAAAAAAGTGAAAATATTTATAAAAATAAATTTAACCCAATTATTCAATACTCAAATAATAATAAATTTATTTATTTATAAATGATTTATAATGCTTGGAAAACTCTCGGAACCCATGGTGGAAACTACCATCACTACTGGAAACATGATCTTTCCCAACACTTCTATACCAACGGTTTGTAAAACCCGTTGGTATAGCTACTCTTTCCCAACGGTTCATCAAAACCGTTGGGAAAGGGCCTAAAAACACACCCTTTCCCAACGGTTTTGGTGAACCGTTGGGAAAGGGTACTCTTTCCCAACGGTTCACCAAAACCGTTGGGAAAGGGTGTGTTTTGAGGCCCTTTCCCAACGGTTTTGGTGAACTGTTGGGAAAGAGTACCCTTTCCCAACGGTTCACCAAAACCGTTGGGAAAGGGTGTGTTTTTAGGCCCTTTCCCAATGGTTTTGATGAACCGTTGGGAAAAAGAGACCCAGAACCTATCCCAACGGTTCTGAAAACCGTTGGGATAGGTCTATCCCAACGGTTTTGACAACCGTTGGGATATGTTCATTGATTTTTTTCCAGATCTACTAACGGAGAACATTATATAAATCAAAAATTTAAATAATTATGATAATACATATATATATTTATGAAATTATGTTTACAAAAGTGATGTTAGCTTAGTGGTTAAGTCGTTCGATTATAAACGAGGGGTCCTGGGATCAAATCACAGCGAATGTTTTATTTTTGGAATTTATATACCAACGGTTCCATTACCGTTGGTATAGATTTCATATTACCTATACCAACGGTTTCCAAAAACGTTGGTATAGGTCTATACCAACGGTTTTTGGAAAACCGTTGGTATAGACCTATCCCAACGGCTTACTTGGCTACATTTCTCCAAACCGTTGGTATAGGCTATACTAACGGTTTGGAGGCCTATACCAACGGTTCCAAACCGTTGGTAAGGGTTAGTTTTCCAGTAGTGCATGTCTTATATAACCAGTCACCAGAATAGGGAAGATTCTTGAATACACTATTGTGTGTGACACTCTAGGACCCTTTCTCAAAATCATTGAATATTATTAAAAAACCGAGAGAAGATTCTAGTAACCTATGAAGTCCCCTAAAGAGATAAGTAATATTCATAGAAAAGACAACCACCATACGAACATGAACTAGGTAATATAATCTCTTTTTCATGAGATATATCCTAAAGTATGATGCACACTTGTGTTATCATCCTTTATTGATTTATTATTTATTGATCTAATTAGATGAATTTACCTTAGGGAACCATGGAAATGGATTTATGAAGGTACTACCATCTTAATCAACCATTCCCAATATATCAATTCCTCAACTCAAAAGTGAAAAATTATATCTTGATCATTCAAACAATGTCATACCACCAATAATGCAACCAACACAAGTTACCTCACCACGTCTTCATTGCCATGGTTTTTTCCTTACATCAAAGTATGTGATAAAATAGTACACATTGATAATGATATCAATTTTTTATACCAATACTCATGTCCAAATCTAAGAACATCTAATGACACCCAAAACATGTGGTGTTCCCATTGGTGGGTATTCCCTCATTATCTAACCTACCAGAGATCACCAGTGTCAACTTCATGAGAATAAGTCTCAAATATTTGGATCCCCCAACACCTGATAGTAAAACATAAACTGTGTCCATTCAGTATGATGTATCTAGACCATGGGACATATATTTTAGATTACTTTTGAAGTATCTCGAGGTTCCCATTACATTCTAAGAACTATTATAACCTTTCGATATGAAAAATAATCTATATAAATTACCATTTAAATAGTGGACATGGAAATTTCTACATAATAATAGGAAGTGTGAATCATACATAACTCACTATACATATGGTATTTTAATCAAAATTATTGATAAATTTTGGTCTAGGGAACCCACTTTTACAACACTCCCACTTTAACTAGAGCCAACTTTCTAACCATCCTTGTTATCTCTCACATGATTAAGGTTATGTTTCTACAGAGTCATGGCTTTAGTTTTTGGGTCTACTGGGTTTCCACTGCATGAAAATTATGCAATCTAAGACCTCACCTCCTTGAGAAAAACTTCTCAAGAAACATAATCCCTGAGTTTTTTTCCCTTTTGAAAAATATAAAAACTTTACATCTTTTCAAGTACAGTTAAAATAATTGACATTATGATAATACTTTAATTACTAGGTGTGATTCCAAGAACTAGAACAAATCATTGAGTTTAATATGCCACTTCTTATCTACCTAAGAAGATATAACATACTCAGTATTTAGAGATATGACTATCATTGGCTTGATTGATCATGTCTTGATCATTACCTTATCTTAACTATGTTATTTAATCATATTTATATTATAGGAAGACTAGTTTGTGTCTACTAAAAACTAGTATCATTTCCTCTCCCAATACCAGGTATACACCCTTTATGCTTTCTTAAGTATAATTGAAATGTTCTAACTGCTTCCTATGTAGTTATCCTGGATATAAATTATATTTTCCTACTATAAATAATATTTTAGAAATATTATATATTTTACTTATCAGGGAATATGTGATTGATCCATCACAAAAAGTTTTTTTAATTAAACTCACCACATTAATGTCCCCCTATTCCTATTCGTGTATTATTAGAGAGATTTGTACCATGTGACATTGGTAATAATTCACTCTTGAATTGTTCTAACTTGTATATTTAAATACTTTTTTGATATATATACTATTGACTTGGTCTAAGTAACCATTAGGTATCCCTTTATAGATCTCATTCCCTATAACTTTTGTTTCTACATTAAGTCAATCTCTGGAGTGTTACATTCATTTTGGTCTTAACTAACTATAAGACAAGTAGTTTATTTCCATATACTATCAAACATATTTAACTTAGAAAATATTGGTGCTCCCACAAACCTATGGTAAACACATGGAAAGGATTCATTTAAAATGAATTCTATAAGATCTTGTTGCTTAATTTTAATCATAAACTAGATTTCAGTAACTTGTGCCCTTATTGGAATTCTTTGGTGTCACCATCCATTTTTGGTTTCTTTATATTGACACCTTCAAGGATTGGTGGTATTGACATCCAATACTCAATAAAATGATCATTGAAATTATCTATGGCAATAAAAATTCTAATGGATTTATGCATAATGTCATGGTGTTACCAATTGAGCCTATTGGTACCACACTTGTACCATCCATGTATCGTCACACTAGAAACCCCACCACAATATTCAAAATATTAAGCTCATGTACTTCGATGTGTGAAATTCATTATTAAATTTCAACTGATATCGTCAATTATAGATAATTTTCATATACTGAATTCTTGTAGGAATTATTATTCTTAAATAATAATATATCAACCACTGTGGGGAATATAAAACCATCAATATGGTTTCATCCTTCCTACATATTATGTGTCTCTAGAAAATTCCTCTTGCACACCTCTAGTGGAACTGATTCCTATGTCAACTATTATTTCATCTCTGTCATTGACTAAACCCAAGTCTATCTTTCTCCAACAATCTCAAAAATATATTTTCACCATTTTATAGAAATATTGTCTATTACTTGATTATATCTTTTCTTTTATTGGGATTTCGGTAATATCCTAATAAAACTTTAGGATGATTATTATAGATGCGCACTATGTTTTTTCTTGATGTAAGTTTTTTTATATACTTCAAAAACATTTGCATTAAAAACAATGTTCTTATTACATAATGGATTTCCATCATATTATAACTCATGTTATATATAATTTTCATGATAGTAGACATTTTATTATGGCATAACACAATTATTTTTCATTCATTTCAAGAAAATAATTGAAGTCACTACAATTAATAAGTTATAAAATTTATACCCCTTTTACTTACATAATGACTTTGATTTATATAAGGAAATTTTCATTTAGTAATTACTACATGCTATTTTTTAATCAATGCTAACATGTACGACTCATCCTTGATCCTATTTATTAGCATCATATCTCTGATGTGGATAAGATAATCTGCATTTCGGAATTACTCTATGCTATATTATATAAATGAATGAATACATGATCGAGATATTATTTAGAACACCAGCAAAAAGAAACTCATATCTTCTAACCATGCATATACCATACTTCACTTTCACATTCCATAAATAATTGAAGAAATCTTATGAAGTATATTTTCCACAAGATCACCCTTGTATTAGTTCATCTCTTTAGCTAAAATAGTCATGAAGGGTTTATGAATTACCTTTATTTCTCAAGTTTTATTAGTCTAAAACTAATTACATAAATGTTTTAGTAATACCTATGGTTTTTAACTCCAAAGATTTTAAAACCATACTAGTTATATCTTTGACAACTACTTAGTTTTTTTGAAAAAGTATTATCTTTCCATAATTGGGTATATAAATCTTGAATTTAATATTCCTTAGGTATTTATAATGATTCAAGCATTATTTCACTATTGATTGAGTATTGAAAACCACAAACAATATTAATTCCTAAACTAGAATAATGCCTCCTTGTGCTTAAAGGACACATGAGATAGATGTTTTGGTGATACTCTAAATTTTCTTTTGGAATCTATAAACATGGAGATATTGAAGTTGTGTTATTCTCATCACTAACTTAGGAACCACCATTTCTCATCCACTTGGAAAATACACCTTACTTTTAGTAACATTTATTTATTTGGTTAATGTATTTAAATATATATATATTTAATAGGAATATTGTATTTAATACACAGGATGTAAAATATAAATATCACATACAATTAATTAATAAACCTGGAGAAGAAGTTATTACTTGCTTCTTTGATTCATTTCATTGAATTTAAACTCCCATATATTTTATTTCATGACATGAAAATAAAATAACCTCCTATTTAATACCAAATTTATTTGAAGGACATTGCGAAGGTTACTTTGGTTTGAAACTTTCCAATTTCCTTTATACTGTATCTTTCAACTTGTTCACCATAATGACTAAATATTAATCTTTCTTTAATGTTATTTTTTCTCAGAGAAACATACCTAGAAAGTAATAAAGAATTTTCCCCATACTTTTTGTTTTTTAATATTAAATGATACTGGATTATGTGGGTGAAAATGATATAAGAATGGGATGTTATGAAAGTTCATGATCCTCCTTTCAATTTACACATAGCTAGTGTAATCATCACCTATTAATATCATTGATTATCATTCTCCTCATAATCTCCTCATAGATAATACTACATGTAATATCATCCCTATCCGGATTCTGTATCCACAACTCACATCATACGTTGATGATAACATTATGACATAACCATCATATGCCCCATACACGTGTCACCTGTAATCATTTTTTAACTCTCGCTTCCTGGGGTAGATCAACATGTATCGGGGACACCAACACATTAAATTTATGATATTGTAGTACTTTACACAAGCACATGTACTGCTTGTTATAAACTCATTCTAGAGAGGACACTAATTTTTTCAATTAGATATCACAATATTTCATGTGGTATTACCTTCCATTTTCTACCAAAAAATCTAGAAGTTTAGTTCTTTTATCTTGATTATTGATTAGAAATTACGGGTTATTTAAATCATTAAATGTATCCCACTATTTTATCAAACTCTGGAAACCCTATGTTCTTGAATCGGAATACTCTATAACATTAGTATTCTAACAGCAATGAACCTTGAAACTCCCCTCACAGTCTACAAGTTATGGCTACACCACAACTCAGAATGTTCAAGGTAGGGATTTGACTGGCCAACCACATTAAATCACGACTCCCTGATCTGTTGAGTGAAGTCTTGACTTCTAAAATCATAAATATGATTTACTCAATGCTTGTATCTGAAGTTGAAATAGGTTAGTTATGGCTACTTCTTTTTTTTCTAACTTTAGTTAATTCTTCCCATAGTTCTCATAAGAAACACCTTAATAGAAGGATTCACCCTGAACTATGGATGAAGAGTGCCCCCAACACCTAGTTATCTTCAAATTCAAATGTTTAAGGGCATTTATACATAATATTTCATTGAGGGTTTTTTTATTTTTTGACAAATGTAAATCATTTCTCTTTATATGTTCAAACTATGTTGTCACACTCACAACTAAACATTAATAGAAAATCATTCATCGCTTCCTTATGCTATTTTTATGTTTATTGTTATTTTTGTTTCCCGCTATCATGAAAATGCATAAAATAATTAAAAAAATCATAAAGGAAATAATATTACCTAATTAGTCTTGGGTATATAATATTGGTTGATCTATTTAAAATTTGGATAATCCATGACCTAGTTGAATCATATATGAGTCGTGGATTAACTCATGATGTATCTCATCCCTGGTCTAAAGTGTGCACATATCATCAAGATTTCTCCTAGACTTTCCATGGTCCATGTTATACATCAACTTATATATAATAAAAATGTACTCACACATATGCAAGGGGGTCTTAGGAAGAACGATATACATACAAAAATAAGGGCAGACACACAACCACTTATACATATTTAAACGAAAATGACGATGTTTAGACTACTATTAACTACTTATTAAAAATACCATAAGCATATAATATGTAATTAAATAAAATAAACTATACATGCACATGGTTGGTCAGTTCCCATGACTAGTCAGTGTGATAAAATTAATTTACTATGAATTTAAAGTATGAGGGAAATTTAAATAAATTAAATGAATTAATTACATTCAAATAATTTTTTAAAATATTTTATTCGACCCTTCTATTAATTTAATTTTAAATCAAAAAAAGTATATTAATTAATTAATTTAATTTAATTCCTAAATTAAATTATTTTTTTCAGAATATTAAAATATTAAAATTTTTACCCCAAAAATAACATTTAATAATTTAATTTATATTAGTACTAAATTAATTAATCAAATTAATCATGAATATATAAAAATAACTTGGGCCCCGAAACGTCGATCAGACCCATCTTAGGGCATACTGTAACCTCACAGGCCCGTTTTGTGCTAGGAAGACACCATGTAGGGATGATATGGGATGAGCAGGTCTGCCCTAGGCCATACCTAGTCGAAAGGTCCTGCCTAGGCCCACTGTGGGGTGAATCGGGTCTAATAGAACTCAAGCGAGACGTGTCATGGAGTTACCTCTGATGGGGTTGGCCCTTACGTTGTATGGAAGGATGGCACTTCGGTTATCTAGGAGCCTGATCTATGGCTAGAAAGGTAGAAACCTATGATAGTGGTTTCAGGGCGTTTGGATGCTCCCTGTAGTGGGGTGCCTTTCTAGTAAGAGGCATCGGCAGATAGAGTCCAGTGGTTGGAGGCCTTTAGACAAGGGTTGGATCAAGATGGTGGCTACTCATGCATGAGGTTGAGGCAACCAACTTTAAGATGGCAGTGTCATCTAGTTAAGGGGAAGAAGAATCTTGGGATCATGTTTGTCTGCATTAATCAGTGAGTGGGTGGTGGAGGATGACCAGGCGGGGGGTGGTACCTCTCGGTTGGGGCTGATGAGGGTGATGATGTCATGCAACTAGGGTGTGGCCTTCAATGAAGGAGGGAAATGATATTCCAAGTGAGGGGGAATCCATCGATGGTATGCCTCAGCACAGTCCGACTAGGAGGCACTAGAGCCTAGTTCACAGGGGGCGGTTGTCCATCAAGAGAGGAAGAAGGTAACCTATGAGTGACTTATTGGGGAAGTAACCCCTTTCAAGCATTTTATTTTTTTGATATTGTAGGTTCCCCTAAAATATTCAAAGGGAAAGAAAATACTCCCATGAAATTGATAAAGTAATGGGGTTCATAATGGGGTGAAAATTGGTGGGAAAAAATTAATGAATCCAATTTGGAAAATGACCCAAACATAGTCTGTGTACTGGTTACTGGTAAAGGTTCATGGAAGGCATTGGCCATGAACCGAGAAGTATGTGGGTGGTCTGTGAAGCACTGGCCCATGAAGCATTGCCTAGAAAACCAAGAAGTTCATGGATTGAATGAGTGAAGGCATCAGACAACCACGAACCACATCGTTTGTAGAATAGAGGCAGATAAATTCCTCCCATGAACCACATCATTAGAGAATGAATGATGGAGAGGTACACCCCCACATACCATCCCCATAGACTATGTAGTTTGCGGATGAGGCAATGAGGACAGCTCCCCACAACCCACATTATTTACAGAATTGGGATGGTGCTTTCTTCCGCCGCCAACTGTAACACCATGAGCCTCATTTGAGAGAGTTTTCCATGGGTTGGATGATCACTCCATGGAATTATGTAAAAGGTGCCATGTTCCCATATATGTGTCCTCTTCCGCACTCTATAAAAGGATCCCAAGGGGATCCGTGAAAAGGATGAGATTTTGGATAGAGCAGGGATTCTATAGAAGAAAGACTTCAAAGGAAAAAAAGTCAGTGAAGTATGGAACCGTGAATGGTTTCTAGCAGTTATAAACATGTTGTGAACCATAGATAAAAGAAAGAATAATAATATGGAAAAACCACGAACCTAAAAGGAAAACTAAGAACCCTACTCCCATAACAGATGAAATCCCTGTGAATTGTGAGACTAATTCCAAATCTTCAATCTGGTGTACCATGTATCATAACATTATGTGGATGAAACCCTACCTAGTGTATCATTACGCCACATGGAGGGACTCCAGTACCACATACCACTATGGTATGTAAATGGAGCCCAAGGCTGAATACCACCCCCATACACAGACCATATCATGATCCACGTACCACCCCAGTATGCAAACCTCATTCGGATATGGGTACCGCCCCGGTATGCAGACAACATCCAAATCTGCATACCACCCTGGTATGTGGATGGCCCTTCCATTTTCATAGTAAAACACTATGCGGAAAGTACCCCACCCCACATGAAAAAATGCTACATAGAGTATGGAACCTCCAAGAATTACACCTTTTGTACCAATCATGCCCTTGCATCTCCATACCATCCTCTAGATACCCTCCAAAAACTAGCCCATCAGCATCGGGAAAAAGCCTCTCACAAAACCACAGGACCCATATGAATCTTCCATCGGGGGCATTAGAGTACCCTTCTAAGTCTACATACCCATGGTAAGTAGAGTCATGAAGGTATTCCATGCATCGGTATGGAGTCTTGGAATGTTATTAAGTCTACAATCCCATGGTAACCTGACATCCAACCTTGAGATACAACCATGAACCTCCCTATTCTAGGGATCAAGGGTAATCACTTTCATTTCCATTCAATGAAGGGTAGTTATAAGTCAAAAGATTTATTATCAATTTTCCTTTTGATGAGAAGCAATGTTCCTCCCCTTTCCTAGAACTAATTCTAGGGAAACCCACCTAGAGTAAGCCCCTATCCTATTGAGATAGACCTAATGACCTTCACACTCATATTACAGTGAAGGATTCATTGCTTCATTCCCTCATCCTCCATTTCCCCAGCATCTTCCATGATGGGATCATCCTTCCCCCCCAGCATAAAAGAGACAGTGTTCCTTTGTTTAATCTTTCACATCCTCTTGTTTCTTCCACAAAAAATGAATCTCATGGGCTTAGAGGACTGTGATAATACGACAAGGGAACAAACCCTAATTAAGTATGAGATCTCTGATACCCAACAGAACTAGGAAATGTAGGAATCCTTTTTCCAGGACTGAGATCTATATTATCTCTTCTAGTAAATGAGAGATCATGTCCCCTTGAAATTAGAAGATCCCACACATAAGCCTAAATCAAATCATAACTCAAACTGAACTGTGATGGATTTGATTCATAAGCAACTGGGATACATAGGAAGACTCTCTGAGGTCCAAACACGAAATCCAAATCACCCTATAATTATCCAGGCTATATTCCCAGTGGGGTCACATTCATCCAAGAAATAATATCTTTCCTGGGAATCCCAGGCTTCCTCATCTTATGTAACACATTGGATATTTACTAGGAAACTTTCACCTAGACATCCTTACCACACAACATTAAACTGCACTGATGGGTCCTTTCCACACAACCATAAAAGGTGTTGTGTACAGTTAACTGACACTGAACTACATGGGTTTTGATTCCTCTCATGAGGATGCATATGAAACTCATATAATGGGTTTGATCCCAATATCGAAGAAATTATTTCACCACTAGATGATGATAAACTCTAGAGAACCACACCATAGGGATTAAACTAGCATTGTCTCAGTAATTTCTAATCCATACATATCCATGATTGATCTTATAACCCAAGGGTAATCTATGGACACACTCTTTGGGAAATAACCAAGGATTCATGGATATATGAGCATTTCTTAAATCTATAAGATATTCCCATGGAAGATAATAATCCCCCCCAAAATGGTGTGATAATCCCGATCTCCCATCCCTCGACCAATGAAGTCATAAAGTATTGTCGACCAAATCGTCATCCAACGAGTGCCTTCCTTTAAAAAGAAGTTCCATGAATCATGGATACCAAGGTTGTTGGGTGTTTCTAGCTCCATGAATAAACCTATTTGTGACCATTCGAGGACATCATAAATGACATAGGCCGATTTCACGGACGCATAACCCCCATTGTAGTTTCCCGTTGGGATCATGAAAATGTGTCAACTCCTCAATAAAATAAAAAGTTTACATTTCCCAATCCGAGTGGGACCATCTCGTAGTACCAACACACGGTGCAACACGAATCAGGATGAAACAAAAATGGTGAACCCAATGTGAATACTTCACCAAGGTGATATATTACCCCACCGTAATCCCATTTCACAATCAAAAGAAAGAGGGACAAGAAATATCATCAATTTCACATATGATCATCAGATTCTACTTTAACATGTTTTTTTGTCTGTATATGTCATATATATATATATATATATCAAGAATTTATCTGAGCTCACTTCAATCCAAATGGAATCTCAAAAAATTGCCCAGACACGCAAGTTAGTGACCACTTGAGCGACCATATCCCTAATAAATAATTGGTCCCCCTCACCTACCCAACCTCTTCAACGCTAGGTTTAAAACATTCTTATCAAAGAGTACCATCAAAATGGTACTCTCCCTGTAGTGGAGGATATAAGAAAATTCCTCCAATAGATGAAATCTTACAGTCCACCTCTTCAGCCACAAACAAATATCCAACATAAGACAGACCTGTTGGCCATCTCCAGCCACATTGTGAGTCTATCCTAGGAGTTTGATAACAAGTACCTCCCTTATCTTAGGGATGCAGAAGAAGTCAATGCCAATGACTTCGTCCCAAATGAACAGGAACCCCGCTCAATGGATCTTTCCTGAGGATATAGCTATCAACATATTACAACCCGATATTCTCACTTTGAAGAGGATCCCAAGGTGTGGGAACCTACTAAAGTCCAATGGACATGGGCCCCTCGGGCTGCCCGACGTGGGTGGAAAATGCATGATCTAGAATAGGTTATCACCCTGGTTCCTAAGGAGGATATCCTCCACACAAACGTGGAAGCATGTAACAGGAAAGCACACTATCCTTCCCCTCTTACTCAATCCCACCATGGAAATAGGGAGGCACATTATGAGTAAACATACATTCCTACCAGCGATCACTGGTCCTGCCACCCAAACTGAGTGGAGAATTAGAGGAAGATACAAATTTTTACCAATACATAAGAATCCCATCGTCCAAATAGGATTACACCCAGCTATAAATAATAACAAATCCCAATTGATGCAAAAAAATACCTCTATCTTGCTCCAGTCTAGGAGGGTCAATAGATATATTCCATGATACAAGGAAAACCAGATTTGGAACAAATACTTGTTACAACTGCGGGACACCAGTCCAACATGGTGGCCTCTCTAAGGCTAGCATTTATCCCTAAAAGAAAATTTTTTTTTCATCAACATATCTCAGAGATATCATTAGAACCAATTAAGTAGGTACCCAAGAATGAAGGTCATTACCAACAGTAGGTGACTGCAATTGCTAGAAAGAGAGCGCACAAAAATTAAAGGTGCCAAAGGAAACTAAAAAATGAAGATCAGATTCATGATTATGCTCTGCTAAAGGCTAGAGTTTTTTGTTCCATCAAACATTTATCAATAGGGTCTCAAGATCATGTCAGTCCATTACCAATTTATGGAAGTGATGGTAGCATTTGTGAAGCCCCCCCATAATTTCACTGCCAGCAGCTGTGAAAGCCCTCCCTAGAGAACCCATGGGGGTTACTCCACGGTCTAGAGATGATCGATCATGAGAGCATATATCCTAATGCGTGTCATGGTCGATCTCCCATTGACCATAAGATCAAATAGTAAGAAGGCCCTCCCCTTATTGTAGTCCACCCTAATGGTCCTACCCAGGGTATACATTGCATATATTCTTCTCCCTGTAGTCATACATTAACCCGTAATGGTAGTCCTCCCTGTAATGGAATTCGCTACGAAGGCCCTACCAATAGTGACATTAGACAATGAGAAGGTCCTCCCCTCATTGGATTATATCCCAATGTCCCTCCCCAGAGTGTAAATTGCAAATACTCTCCCTGCATCTAGATCTATGGTGGTAGTCCTCACCATAATAGCAGTCATTATAAAGGTCTGCCCCTCAATGATGCCAAGAAGCAAGAATGTCCTCCCCTTACTGAGGTTCTCCTTAAAGGTCCTCCCCAGGGTATACTATGAAAAATTCATCTCTAGAGACAAAAAGTAATCTATAATGGTAGTCCTCTCCATCATGACACTGACTGTGAAGGTCCTCCTTGTAATCCAAATTCACACCGATGAGAAGGTCCTCCCCTCACAAAGTCAAATATGATAAAATTATGATATGATGAGGTGCTAAGAGTAATGGAGTTAGACATATGGGATATTCTATCCATGACCAGTGATATCCTTTCTCACCTAGAGGATGTCCTGGGGCCATGGGCATCTTCCGAGCCACCCCTGCACTATTCAAATGTCAACAAGACAGTTGCTAGCCCCGCTTTGTGGAACGAAATCATTAAGGAGTAGTCAAACTAGGTGGATCAAGAAGAAGTGTCCCTGGAATAACAAAAATAATATATGTTTCTTGTGAGAAGAAAAATATAAAGGGATGAGATACCATTTTCGTATTGGTCCATGACCACTTCTCAGTTCAACATACCAAAAGAGTTGTCAGACGAATTTCTGCATAACATTCGCCTCAATATTTAGAAAAATCTTCACCAATTAAATGAATTTTTTTCCCCGTGATGCGTATACATACCATGTTAATGCCTTGAGAGAGATTCACCATCAAATAAACCTAGAATCCCTTCTGTCTGCACGATAGAAATAATCAAAAAGAAAAAAAGAAAGACCTCAGGTTGGCATGCCTCCATGTGCTACACAAGCTGCATTGTCTTATCAGTGACGCCTTGTCTAGTGTTCATATTTGTGGATGGGGAGAACATGGAGCTGTAAATTTCACCTCACTCTTTGTCTAGAAAAAATCTATGGAAATGAAATCCTATAATTTCATTACCCAAAGGTGGGAGTGAAATGAAGTACCTATGCATGAAAGGTGGAAAGCTCGACAGAAGTCGACCTTGAGTAAGTCTCAAAATCATGAGGCCCAATGAGAGAAAGCCATTGAGAAGCTCCTAAACTAGGAAACCAATAACATCCAATAGGCTTCCTATCTAAGGGAATATAATTAATGAACCCTAGTCATGTCCTTAGAAGCAAGTAATTCACATGCATACCCAACACCATATCAGATCACATTCTTAGGGGAATGCATGATATCAATAAGGAAGCATTATCAGACGCATCCATCTCAACATGGGATGAATCTCGGCTTGTAGGTTTTGGAAAATTTAAAACTCAAAATTCCCTCATAAGACCAGAAAATCTAGGCCAAGGACTATCAATAAAATAAATGGAGAAACCCCAACCCATAGGGCTGGGGGAATTTTTACCTCAAATTATTTCCCAAATAATGTCTATATTCTCCAATATGGGGAGAAAAATAGATAGAGGGGCCACCCATTCCATCCCATCCCATGATTCGCGTCCCCTAGAATGGAGGCATACCAAAATTTCATATCTGGGCTCCCTTAGAGTCACTCTTCACCAAGAAACTAGAAAGGTATCATAAAAGGGACTGAAAAGATCCAATAAAAGGCATAAGAAGCTCTCATACCATTCAACACCTAGTACACCACACCAAATGTGGTATACATCAGTGAACTGCGTAGACATTCATCCCATAGATCTCATTGAAAACAATGAAAATAATGGGGAAGCTGGATAAGAGGGTTCCCTCCCAGAGACAGTCCACACTGATCCTGGAGGTGTGAACACCAGAAACCAAAGAGATTTCATAAAAATTGTTTCCCCTTCATTCAATATTCCACTACCTCACATGAAAGTCCTCAACAAGGAAAATAATAATATCAAGTTCTATGACTCTCCTCCTCTTCCCTGTGAGGATGATTCCCCTACGCTTGAGGAGAGATTCGCTCAACAGGAGGAAGGCATGAATGAACTGAGGTGACTCAATGCTGAGCTGTTAAGAGAATGTTTTCTTACTAGGTATGTTACTTAGGTGGAGCATCAACACACACATCTATCAGATGTCCCTCTTCCTCATAGGATTATTCTGACCAATGAAATAGGGTTAGAGGGCTCATTCAGGGTGGCGCTCAGACCATCAGTCTACCTGAACCCAATCCTAATAGGATATCATTATTTCCCTTTATTAGGGAAGAAATCAGAATAGATTCAAGAAAATATGCAAAGGATGCCTAGCTTGGTGTTCGACTCCAGGACCAGTAGTGACGATAAATCCAACCTTTCCCCCTGCCACGCCTGCTCATGCTTAGGTCCAACAGGATATGCATAAAAGGATCCTGAATACCATCAAGTTATTAACTACTCAAATGGAAGCAATAAAAGAACAACATGCATCATTACAACCTAAATGAATGCCTTACCCCAACTGGGTGAGAAAAATCCCACCTCCACCAAATTATAGGAATCCCATATTCCTATTATTCAAAGGATCAGGGGACCCAAAGAAGCATCTAATGCACTACTCTTCTTATTGTGATCCCATGATGGGAACTTCATAGCAATAAGAGGTTATAAAACTCTGATGTTTTTTGAGAACTCTACATGGTTCAACCTTCGTATGGTACACCAATTTTCAATATAATTTAATAAAGTGATGGGATAATCTCTGGAGTTAGTTCATGTTCCAGTTCATCTCGATGTTTCCCAAAACAAAAGTTAGTGATCTCATGAAATGAAAATAGCGGGAGGATGAGAGAGTCTCAAACTTTATCACCGTATGGAAAGGTCTAACTTACTCCTTGAACTGACTTCTCCCCAAATATGAGATGATTTCCATGTTCATTGGTAATCTTTAGGATGAGTTGGGAACACCACTCATTCCTGTTAAGTACACAAGTGGGTTCCGGGACTTCTCCACTATCACTCAAAGGATAGAGGATTCATTGCAATGGACTAATCTCAAGTCATAGGAAACCCTTTAATCCCATGTAAAAAGTGTAGGGAGATATGAAGTAGATTCTATCATGCTTAATCCACCCCATGCACCGGCTCCAGCTCCAAGGCCCCCACCAAACTGCGCAGGGTCTCCTAGACGCAGTAGCCACCCCTAACCCATCAAGGAGAGCTAAGGGGGCCCAAGGGAAATCTATTCGACCAACATATAAATAATGTATACTCATATCAGGATGAACAAGTCCACAATTACTTCATAGACACCATGAATTGAAACATGCTTCAGCTTCCTAAGCCAATGCGGGAAGATGAATTAGGTCTTGATGATAAACCAGGCTACTATCTATTCCAATGGATATTGGGACACAATATCTAGGAGTGTTTTATCTTCAAATACCTCCTACAAAAGATCATAGATTCGAAAAAATTCAAGCTGGGACCACTACCAACATAAGTGGAATATGTTTCAACCATATATCCAGACAATGAAGGGTTCTGGAAAAACATTGTTAACAAAAAATGTGTAAAAGTTTTTATAATTATATGACTAAAAAGATAGTCAATTGAGATCATGGAATACTCCAAGAACAGTTGAAGAAACCAACCATTCCTCCAATAGATATTAATGAAACACAACCAACATCATCGACTCCACAATCCTTTAGAGGAAAGCCGCCATAAAATTAGTCCTGTCAGAAGGGCGGAAAGCAATTGCAGGAATAAAAACTCACACCAAAGCCTAGGTTTTCCTGGACACACTCTGATTTCATTCCAAGAAAAACTAAAACAATGGGAACCTACCCACCAAATGACACAACATGGACTGCCCCACCAAAAAAACAATGGGCACTACCCCACAAAACAACACAACAGGCACCACCCCACCAAACACAACAATGGAAAACGCCCCACTAAAGGTCACAATGGGCATTTCCCCACCAAATGGAACAACGAGAACCACCCCACCAAACAACACAATGTGCATCACCCCACAAAATGGAACAACAGGAACTACCCCACCAAATTGCACTATATGGACAACCCCACAAAACGGAACAATAGGCACCGCCTCACCAAATGTAATAATGGGAACCACCCCCACCAAATGGAATAAAAATATGTAGATGATGAGGAAAAGTCATCATCAGAAGAGGAGATGATTTTCAACTCCATCAATGTCATCCATTTGATGGATCCTTTATCCAATTATGAGTATGGTTATCAACTAGAACTCCCTTTACCCAACCAGGGAGTAAGATTAAGGGGCCATAGAATCTAGGGATACTAAGGGAGACACATCCATGGCCAAAATCATGATTATGGTTGTAAGACCTCTCAAACCATTAGTGTTGTAGAAACCCGTAGAAGGATCCTCTATTGAATATGATAGGGGTCGGAAAATTCTTCTTCCCACAATTAGAAACCACCCCGATCCAATTCTTATAAAATACCCATCATAGAAAGAATGAATGAGCAATTACCCTCAGCATGTCTGTAGATCTTACCGACCCGATCTATAATGGACGGAAGCTCCTCTAGCTCTAGTACCAAGGGCCAACCTGTCTTTATCAAATTCTCAGGTCCCTAAAGAGCCTATGAAAGATCATCCCCAAGCTGGGAAGTGATAGCCTTTAAATTAGATATTTGAATCTCTGAAGAAGTTACCTTATGTTATAGTTATGCTCTCAATCATGGATGCACTGAATCTATCAGTAGATCTCAAGGAAGATATTATAGAGGCTTTACAGAGTCCACCAAAGTTTGAAGCTGATGTAGCCACTACTAAAGTCTACTAGATAGAGATAAATCTAGCATAATGTTATGCAGTAATCTACTTCACATATCAATATGAAGACACTATCACACAAGGACACATCAAACCCTTATATGTATCTAGAATTATAAATGACATCGATATCCAAAAATTCTTCATCGACAATGGATATGGGGTTAATATCCTCTCATTGAGAACACTCCATTGGTTGAGCTACACTGAGGACAATAAAATTCCATACACCACAACTCTATTGTTCTACGACAAAAGAGAGAAGAATCGGTTGGGCCAAATCAAGCTCGAAACCTAGTTTGGTGACCTCATAGCTCACACAAAATTTCTGGTGGTCTGAAATAATTTGGACTTAAATTCTCTTTTTGGGAGGACATGTATATTTAAGCACATAGAAATACCCTACACATACTACTAGTGCCTTAAGTATAGCATTAATGGACATAGTGAGAAACTTCATGCCGATAAGGTCACATTCGACTCATGCGAGTCACACTACACTAATGTAGGATTCTATGAACCAAAGGGGAAACAACGTGCAGCTAATAGAATAAACTAGGTCACTGCCCCAAATAGTTTGGAGATGTTTCCTACCAATACCCTCAAATAGTTTGGGGAAGACTACATACTTCCCATAAATCAAATTGAAATCATAAGTACACATTTAGATGCATATTTAGCAATCCTCATGATTTCAGTTACAACTGTCAAGCCTGATAATGTCGATAGGCTCATTGACTCCTGACATAATTGGGTGAATTCAAATAAAAATACCCCAAAATGACATTAAAACTCCACAAAATTCCCACATCATCTGCTGAGGTAGGAAGAAGTGTCTCTTTATTCAAGGAATATGAGGAAACTCTTTTACCCTACACTATATCTTTCTTGGAATAACCCCTGCCAATGGATGAGGTAAAAGAGATGACCTTATTGACCAGACACCAAAAGTGAAAATCCCCACCCCCCAACTATGGATAAATTATTTCAAGGATTGTTTTCCCATTAGAAGATGAAGACGGAGATGATGAGGGTGCAGGGGAGGAGAAAGAAGAAGACTTAAGGGATTCCCCTACAGTAATTGAGGAAGGCATTTCCACCACTTTCGATGAACTCATGGAAATAAACTTGGTTACAGAAGAAGACCCACGACCCACTCTGTTTAGTGTGTCCATACCTCAGAAAGGGAAAGATATATATGCATATTTCCTAAATCATAATCAAGATTTTTTCACCTATAATTTTATAGAAATTCCAGGTCTCAATCTAGAGGTATCCACTCACCACCAAGGCTTACTAGAAGATCATCGTGGTTACAAAAACATCCTCTAGAAGGATTCACCCAACACATGCTGCTAAAATTGTTGTTGAAGTCAAAAAGATCATCAAAGATAACAACATTCGGGTGGTCCAATACCCTTTATGGCTAGAAAAATTTTCCCATGTCAAGAAGAAAAAAAGGCAGATCAGGGTTTGCACCGATTTCAGGGACCTCAACTGGAATTGTACGAAAGATGATTTCCTAGTCCAAATCATAAAATTGTTGATCGAAACAACTGTTGTGCATGAGGCTATCACTTTCATGGATGGATATTTATGATATAACCATATCTAAATGGCCAAAAAAGATGAAGAATCCACCACCTTCAGGGATCCCCAAGGAGTGTTTTTCTGTAAGGTAATGACTTTTAGTTTGAAAAATGCTAGAATCACATATCATCTTGCCATGCACCACATTTTCAAACCGTTCTTAGGAAAGTTATTTTAATTCTATATTTATGATTTAGTGGTTAAATCATTGAAATGATCAAACCATCTAGAGGATCTTGAAACCATCTACAATAAACTAAGACAACATAGTCTAAAGATGAACCCCCTGAAATGTGAGTTCGGTGTCACCTTAGATAAATTCCTCAACTTTGTCATGTACCACCGGGGCATCGAAGTTGACCTTGATAGGAAAAATGAAATCCTTGGCTTGTAACCACCTCACAACCTCACTGAGTTAAGAGGAATCTAATGGAATCTAGCTTAAATTTAGTGCTTCATAGCCAACCTTGGATGAAAATGATTTCTCTTCACCAGGTTGTTGAAGAAAAGGGTATAATATCAATGGGTTGATGATTGTAAAAAATCATTTTACTATATCAAGAAATATCTATTGAGTCCACTAGTGCTAATACTGCCCATGGTAAGAAGACCACTCATTCTATATGTAACCTCATTGGAATGATCCCAAGGTTCCTTCATCGCACAAAAGAATGATGTCGGTAGTGAGAATAGACTCTATTATCTCAACCAAATGATGATTGATGTTGGTAATCAGTATTCAAATATCAATAATACCTGACTTGCAATAATATTTACAGTCCAGAAGATGAGACATTAGTTTTAGTACCACAAAGTCCGTTTGGTCTTATGTAGAAAACCACTCAAGTATATTCTCAGTCGTCCAATGTTAACTGGATGCCTATCACAATGGGTGGTCATCCTATAAAATTTCGATATATAGTTCATACCACATAAATCTATCAAAGGACAATCATTAGTATATTTCTTGGTTGATCATCTCTCAATGGTAGTGGCCCCATCAGATGTTGTGTTACCTGATGAGGAAGTGTTATCTATTCAAGAGAACTCAGAAATGTGGGAAATGCACTTTGACAATGCCTCTAAAAGCCTGACAAGTAAATGAATGGAAGACCCCAAATTCAATAAAGTGGTTCTGGGAGTCATAAGTGTATCCCTAGAAAAAGAATTTATATCTTACTTCTTCCTACTATCAGAAGGATGCACAAACAATGAATTTGAGTACTGAGCCCACATTGCAGGGATTGAATTAGCACTCCAGGTGGAATCCTGACACATTAAGGTAAATGGAGATTCAAAATTGTTCATCAAACAAGTAATTGGTGAATATTATATCAAGAAATAGGAGTTGACCCCTTTGATGAACCATGTATGAGAATTGACAGATGAATTAACATCAGAACCAACCTTGACTTAAGTTCCCCAATCAAAATATGTGCAAGATAATGCATTGGAAAATTCAACTACAGCTCTGGATGACCCAGATCAGAATGATACAATCATCAGTATTTACCACCATTAGATGGTTTTACTATATGTTCAGGCCGAAATGGGATAAATTAATTAAATCGATCCCATATATGAGTCATATGGTCCTACTACTGGCTGGATGAATCCAATTGTGGAGGATTCAAAAGGGAGAACTCCCACCAGATAGGTCTAGAAGAGAACAAATATAAAGAAGAGCAGTCAATTTCATTCTATATGATATAAAAAACTAGAAAAATGTTCTTTATAAGAGAGGACTTAAAGGGGTCCTTCTCAGGTGTGTTTATAGAGGAGAGACTGCCTCCATTATGAAAGAAGTTCATATCAAAACCTTTGGGTCACACCAGTCAACATACAAACTCTATCACCAAATTCGGAGGCTTGGATACTATTGGCCCACCATTATGCAGGATTATATCAATTTCACCAAAAAGTGTCATTCCTATCAAATTCGTGCCAATTTCATCCATTAAACCCTAGATTTTCATCACATAGCTAAGTACTCCGGGCCATTTTCCATATGGGTAATGCATGTTGTGGGACCATATCCACCCACCAAGGCCATAAAATTTTAGTTTATTCCTAGAGAAACTAACTTATTTTACAAATGGGAAAAATTCACACCCCTTAAAGAAGTCAGAGAAAAAATCATTGTTAGCTTTGTGAAGGAAAATATCACTACATGTTTTGGTGTCCCTCACACAATACTAATGGACAATGACACCAATTTCTACTCTGTTTGATTGGATAAACTCAACCAAGAGTATGGTATCAAGTACAACCATTCATCCCTCTACCACGTGGTGGCCAACGGATAGATAGAGGCTTTCAACAAGACCCTATCCATCATAATCTAATAGATAGTAGATAGGGACAAGAAATCGTGGCTAGACAAGATCCTTCATTCACTTTAGAATTACAAGACCACAACCCACACTACACATCAAGCAACCCCATACTCATTGGTATACAAGATTGAGGTGGTTATACCCATTGAAATTAACCTGTCATCGCTCCGTGTCACTTTCTGGAATCACCTATCTGCATATTAGTGATCCCAAATTTAGTTTTCTAAGCGGGTGCAACTCAATGGGAAAACATTGCACACTCTGCACCATCTTAAATTCTACCAAAATAAGAATGCGCAAGCCTTCAATAAGAAGGTTTTCTTCTAATCTTTCCTCGAAGGTGAGATGGTGTTGGTCCTCATAACCCCAATGATACTTAATAAGAAACCTCCAAATTTGTATCCAAAATTGGAAGGACCATATATCATAAAACATTTTTACTCTAATGGAGTGTATGACATGATTCCAATGGACATACATCTCAAAATTCCCCCCCCAAATGCGAGGTTTTTAAAAAATTGCTTTGTGTAATCACAACACCATCGTCTTAGTTGCATCACATTAAACTGCATAGCGACATATTCATCCATGTTTCATGACATTAAACTACTCAACACTTTCTTCCTTACTACACAGTGTTAAACTGTTTGGCCCCAACAGTTTTCTCACCAAAGGGAACATTGTCTCTGGCATCAGTCACCTACCATGTCGTGATAGAGAACTACATATAGATTGATTCCTATCCATAAATAGGATATATAGAGACAACTTGACCCTATTTCTTAGTCCAACCACCATATGACATGGAATGCCTCTGTTGTATCCTCTATCACCTCTATACTAGAAGGGAACTCCTCCTTGTTCCTTGTTTCTCACACTGAGTTTAACTCACATGAGATTGGGAATGGTGGTCATGATTTCCCTTGGATAGATAAAGCATAGAGGAGTATAATAAGACCATCACCTTGAGAGCATGGTATAAATCCCCCCCCATCTATGCACTGGTTAGACTGGAATAGGGGGAATCCTTAGAACTACATATTCCTTGATTCCCACCCACACAGGACACATAGAAATGCTTGGATATTTTATCCTGGTCTAGAAACTAGTCAAAATCAATAATTCCCCACTCCCTACATAAAAGTCAAACTTTCATGGGAAGAACATTCTACCTTACCACATGATGTCAAAATTCATATAACCAACAATGTTCTCACTCTAGGGTACATTGCCACTGGTATCGGTCACCTACCATGTTGCGCTCTAGAACTATATGTATGCCTTGATTACCACCCCTGCGGGATACATAGTGGCACCCAGATCTTCCATCCCAATATGGAAACCATAAAATAAAGAAAAATGTAAAATTCATACTCTCTTTGGACGAGTTAAATTGACATAGGGATCTCCAAGAACTACGTGTTGCTTGATTCTTACTCTCATAGGATACATAGTGACGCCTAGATTCTTTGTCCTAATCGAGCCACCACATAATAAAATACCATCCTTCCTACTTATAAATCAGACATAGGTAGGGAATTTCCCTAAATAAATATGTGGACTTTAATTCCCAATTAACTAGGATATGTAGGAAACCTCCATGAAGTTCAAGCCCGACACTTCACTCGCCTCATCCTTTTCAATTTGGTTCACATTAGTCTTTGTTGTATGATGTTAAACTACACCGGATACCAAAACTACATGTGTCTTGATTCCCACCCACCAATGGGACATGTAGTGATACTTGGGCCTTCCCAATTCTAGTGGTCACAAAAAATTCCTCCCCCTACATATCCTCTAGACTTGAACTGGTAAATTCATGATTCCTTATTGCATGATGTTAAATTGAGAGGACAAAGAAGTGTTAACCACACAACATTGAACTATAAGGTATCTCGAGAATTGTGTCCTTAATATTTCTTAGTATAATGAGTTACGTAGAGAAACTAGAGACAAAAATTCTAGGTCCATCCATACAATGTAAAAAAAAGGGGAAAATCCCCCAACCCCCCGCATTGAAATGAAAATAGATGGAGGGGATTTCAAATCTGTATTCCTACATCATGAAATTTTCAAGAGACCATGATTCTCCTTATATGTGAATCATATCTATATAAAGGATCCCTTAACTTGAAACCAATAATGGCCTAGACATTCCTTACATATCCATAAATCCTATTTTCATCCATCATACTCCATGCTTGAGAAAATATTGAGTCTCCATAATCCTCCATGGCCATCAGAAGTAGAAGTCTAGTGTCCTACAGACACCTTTATTTGACTATTCACATTACGCCCTAGTGGAAAAACATATGTTTCCCAAAAAAATGGTCTTTCAAC
This sequence comes from Viscum album, assembly GCA_963277665.1. Classification (NCBI taxonomy): domain Eukaryota; kingdom Viridiplantae; phylum Streptophyta; class Magnoliopsida; order Santalales; family Viscaceae; genus Viscum; species Viscum album. Next base: position 2,133,022,751 of record OY728119.1, read on the forward strand.
CAATGTAAAATCCATCCCAAATAGATTATTTTCCTATCATTGTATGCCTAATGGAATCTAAGCCCCATGTCATTAATCCTAACTCTAGAACCCTCGCAATCATGGTTTACACATTCTTCCCCAGCTCTTGTTTGGGGAATACCAGGAACATCTCAGACTAATTATTTCATTTTTAACTTGATATCTTTTGGGTTCCTCCCTGAAACTTGATTATTAAATTGTGTTTTCAAAATCCTTTAGACACAATGTTAAACTGTACGATGATTTCTTCATCATATGACGTTAAACTACTTGGCCCAAAGTTCTAACTGCATGACATAAAAAAATAAGGTACCCCAAATAGGGCTAAAATATCCCCACTCCTTAAGAAAAAACCAAAATTTGTGCTAGGAACTAGGTCTCAGGAAGCCTGGATCATGGAAACTAGGGCTCAATCAGACAAGGGTGTCAAAATATCCTACCTCCCATACACGTTAAATATAAATAGAGAGACTCTAAATTCCGAGAATAATAACAGAATTACAAGAATAATCATGGTATGAGTGTTTAGGAAATGTGAAAAACAACTCTCTATATTCATCAGACTCCGTTATTTGAGTTACCTTGGACCATCATAACCCTTCATGGCTATTGGGAATGGAAGGTCAGCATCTCGCAGACACCTTTGTTTGACTATTCACATTTTTACCTGATGGATCTACATATGTTGCCCACAAAAATGGCCTATCAACCAAAGGAAAATTTTTCCCTATGAGAGTCTTTTTCTATTTTCATATTCCTAAGGTATTTTAATCCCCATGTCATTTTTCTTTATCCATGAACCCTCAAAACCATGGTTTACACTTTCTTTCCTACTCACATCCTGGACATATCAGAACACCCCGACTTGATTACCCTCTAAATATTTAGGGATTAAACATATACATCATGATAAAATGAAATTAAAACTTAATGATACATGATACTAGGTATTCACACTTAGGCCATTTGATGTCCTAGGGTATTTCCTCTCATGACCCTGTGCAAGAAATTAGTCCACACAGGGAGTTTTGACATACACCCACACCTCATTGGTGAATCCATTTCCAAAATAAATATGCTCATCCTTATGCGTGAATCAGATCCACATATGGGAAAACCTTAAAATAACTATTTATAGATTGATTATTTTCATCACAGGATACATAGTGATATCTTAATCTTATAATTAGGTCCAGCTGTGAAGAAAAAAATATCCCACCCCTGCCTGCATAAGGGTTTGACCTGCGTAAGGAAAAAAATTGCATGTATGGGATAGAAATGCCTTTACTAATTCCTAGAATTCCTAATAAATTTAAACCTAAAATTACCCTATTTCTTGTTTAGGCATACCCCTTTTCACAAGACATACTCTGTGTCTAAAAAGTTATAAATCCCTATAATCCTCCATGGCCATTAGAAATAAAGGCCAGTGTCCTACATACACCTTTGTTCGGCTATTCCCATTATGTCTCAGAGGATCAGGATATGTTTCCCACAAAAATGGAATGTAAACCAAAGGATGATATGTCCTTTGGAGTGTCTCTTCCTACCTCTGTACACCCTTACGACATTTATATCCCACCTCAGCCCTGAGATTTGGAAAACCCTCATATTATAGTTTATATATTCCCCCTATTAATAGTTAGAGGTGAAGGAAATTTCTTGGAAAACTATTGTGGAGGAAATTAATCAGTTTCCCAACTCTGTCTAGAGTATGATGATTTCACGAAATAGGCCCCATATGTCCTGCTTGTATGATTTTAAACTGCACCATTCTTCAACCCTCCTTTACAGGAACCAAATTTGTTTGGGATATGTTCTACATACAAATACTTTATGAATTACATTATTAATTTTAGATGAAATTACTTAAAAGGGACAACCACTATGGTCCTCGTCAAAAAAATCTAATGTTCTATAAAAACTTCCTAACCATAAAAAATGGAAGGCCAGTATCCTACGGACACCTTTGTTTAACTATGCACATTATGCCTCAGTATCTTTGTATATGTTTCCTAAAAAATTGGTTTTTCAACCAAAGGAAAATCCATCCTATGGATAGGCTTTTCCTATATCTGTATTGATCATGGATTTCATGACCCATATCATATCACATATCCCTAAATCATGAGTCTGGGTCCTGGAAAATCACTTCATCCATGTCTAAAATATTTCAATACATTCTCAATTAGTGAATCCTAAAATGGGACCCTAGCCCTGAAAGTCATGGTCAAAGTTGTTTGACCTAAAAATTCAGTGATGATAGTCCATATGGTAATACTCTAAACTTCCAATAAAAAAGATACAACACTCGCCATGATGAAAACCCGAAAAGGAATCCCTGGAAAAAAGTCAAGTTCCAACACGCTAAATCTTTGTTACATATGGTTTAGGAAAAACATCAAACAATCAAATATCATCAAGAGATTCAAATATTGTTAGGTCAAAATCCCACAAAGGGTATCCTAAGAAAAATTCAAGTCATACTTATTATGTATGCACTATAGGATTAAGAAAAAATTAGGTTGACAATAAAGAAGGCACAAAGTTTGTAGGGTTCTCCATGTGACCCAAGAAAAAGTCAAACTATGCTCACTGAGTTTCTCGGTTCAAGAAAATAATAGAGTATAGCCTGATTATTCCCATATCCTAGGTTATAAATCAAATTGATATATGGTTGAGATTACTGTTTCAAATGCATTTGAACATAAATGATTAATATTGTTATATAAAGATAAAGGGGGAATATTTGAGGAACAAATATTTTCATCTCACTAAATACAGATATAGAGGGAACCCACAATTTAGAGCCTCTATATATCGGTAGGATAAACTATTAAAAAATATGTTCGGTAGATTCACTAAGTTGTAATAGTGTCTTATTTGATTCAATTGTCTAATGGAACCTTAGCAAAGTTGCAGTCTAGACCTCTTCACCCATATGCAATACCTCTACCTCCTATGCTACCTCATGGTCAGTCGTTTCCCCTTCATCCACCCACCACCATCCCTCATCAATTGCAAAAAAAAAATGAGAACATTCCCGTTTAAGGTACTCTAATTCCATAATAAGATGCTCCACTTCCTGGTTAATCTATTTCTCTAAGGACCACTAATTTGTGAGCTCACTTTGTATCCTTGCAACTTCCCCAACATTATCGGAAACTTCATTCATAATTACTTTCCTAGCAGCAGAAAGATAATCTACAGACTCTACAACATAAATATGAGACTCAAGAATGCATGTTTCCTCCCTAGAAGCAACCAACTGCTTCACTATATCACAAATTCTATGATAATTGATTACTTATTACCCCATAACCAAAAACTAGAAGTGTAACTTCAGCAGCTTCATTGGCATGTCAGAAAGTGGTGTTAGAGAAATTAACATCTATATGTTTTTTCATGCCATTTGGGGACCAGGTAGAAGGCTGACAAGGCTCTCTCGATCCATCTCTAAATCACTCCCCGATGAAGAAATACATTCCGAAATGAACTTCACTAGTGGTGGCTGATTCAACGACTGCAACCTGACTAGATCCCTTAACAATATCATCCCTAACAGTTGCAACAGTGGGTAGGATTGAATCACCTACCACAATCGCTGGTACTTGTGTCTGTAATCCTGAAATCAGAAAGGAAACCAATAAACATCCTTAAACCTAAAAACAAAAGGGTGGGTAATAGATAGAGGTAATAGGACTATAAAACTAACATCCACTAACTTAAGTATTGATGCCTTCAGCCTCCATGGTGACACCATCACCTAGTAAATATAGTACTATATCCTCGATAAGAAATTGAGACCAGATTCAGTCAGAAACATTCTTGGATCAAGGCAATGCCCAATCAGACCGTAAACCTCGAAGGAAACCTCTAGGAGATCAATTAATGAGACTAGGTTTGTATGTATAATTAGCCTAGAAATAGGAGTCATGGCCAGCCAAAAAACTCTAGGGTCTAGGATCATGGTCTCTCTTGTGATTATAAGAAATGGCACAATAGCCGTTCTATGTTATCCAGAGCTAGGATAGAATCGATCACTATGTCTGAAACCTATGAGGGATTAATATCATCTTTCCCGGTTGAAGTATTTTATTTTAAAGGAATTCTCTCCAAAAGGGCAGTGTCCAGCTGGTTTGAAGTAGTTCACTCCCCAGAACTGGGAATCTTGTTAAAGTCATGCGGAGATCGAGAATCCTCAGCCAACTTAACTATTTTTCAGGTTCTTACTATCTCCTTCCATGGTATAGAGATCCACATTTTTGGTCATGACTTCAATTTCTAAATTCTCTTCCACCATTGGGACAAAAATCATCTAATTCAGGGAAACCGTGGTTGCTGGTAGCCCTTCTTCATCCACAGAAGAGAGATGAGTCATAGATGCCTGGGAAATTTACACTTGGTTACTTATGGGTCCTTCATAAAAATAGGCATGTGAAAATGTGTTATAAAGATAAAATTCATGGTATGATGACAAGATAAATAGGTGTGGTAGTTACTTGTAATCTGCTTCTTGATACGCTTCGACAGTTGAGCTGTCTGCTGAAATTTCAAAGTATTCCATGTGGATGGCTCTCTAGAAGGGATATCAAGTAGAGACAAAGGTGGAAATTCAACTGAACAGTTCACCATAACTACCTCCATATGCTCGTCAACAATAGTATAACAATCCTATGCAACCCCCACATCTGAAGGTATACAGTCCCCAGCTATAGTGCCTCCGAGGGTGTATACTGGGGAAGGATCCATTTCTTGAGACTCCTCAGGCTCTTGAAAAAGTAGAGAATAGAAAGTTTAGAATCTTCACATTAAATGGAATTAAATTATGGGATTTTGAGTCAAAAAAACTCTCTCTCGATATCCATCAGTCTTAAGAGTACTTCCATCCGTGCCATCTTGTCAGACGAGTAAGGTTTTTTCTTTGGAGAATGGAGGCATTTGTCCATTTCACTCAGATAATAGCCTCCTTATCAAGTTGTTCTTTAGCAGAAAAAATAGGGGGTGATGGATCCCCCAATACCTGGAAGGTTAAAGTGTCTACCATGAAGAATCCTCTAAATGTATTCATTGGAGGCGTTCTCCCTCAATTTGTCTCAAACCCTCCATGCATCTGGAGAGCAGCTGTAATATGGATGGCCATTGCTGGAGGATAAGCCTATGGAAGTGAAGCAGAGTTCATTAGTTTCAATTACATCCTAGGTTCCATTATTGTCCTGAGACCCTCAGGAGCTGGACACTTACGAGACCCTAGCTATGCACAATGAGCTTCACCTACCTCATTCATAGCATGAAAACCAACAGTATCATAACCCTCTCCATCGGACTATGGCCATAGCATATGAAGTACTCAATGAGTGTATTTCTGACGTCCATTACAAGCATAGATTTGGGTTTCAAGGAACTAAAGGTAACACCCCACCCTCTCTTGTTACTTATCAAAATAAATGTCTATAGGTTCTAAAACATGGCAAATATTAGAAAGAGAAACCTCACACTCTTAGAGGAACATCCACCTGGCATGAAGGGACTGATCACAAAAAGAATGAAGACCCTTCAATATATCTTGTTGATTCCAAGACACTGGAAAATTAGCATCAGGTGGTATGGGTGGTTGGTCTCTAGTGGATGCCATGATAGATATTTATGTTACATACCAAGGTCACAAGACCTTCCTTGGGAGGGGAATAAGAGGCTTCTAAAGAACTTTCCTTGGTTGGGAATTCCCAACAACTTCCTTCTGCTTCTCCTTCACCTTAGCCATAGGCGCCTTGGGGGGTTTAACAATGGGAATTGAATTCGAAAAATGACTAGATGGATATGATTGAATCATGGAATTAGCGTAAACTTTTGTAAGGAAGGGCATGAAACCCTCAAAATCTGGGAGCTTAACCTTACAATGGGTGTCCTCCCGGGAGAACATTAACCATAATTTATGGAATATCATAATATTTTTCTCTTGGTGGGCACTATTAAGAGTTGGGGGACACAACATTTTAATATAGTTAAACTAAAAGCAGAATCTACAAGGCACATATCCCTCACAGATAAGCTCCCCATCAATGTGGGTGATCAAGATACCATCCCTAAAATAAAAGAGGTACCCTTGGTTAATAATGTTTTCATTTTCAGGATTCTTGATGGTTCCATTAGAGGAATCATAAGGGTTATAGGTGAAGCGGTCATGATATCTGATTCGAACCATCATTTCTCGATCATTATTTTCAGTCCGATCCTCCTATCTATCTTTTTCAATCCAGCCTACTGGAATAACACCACTTGTTCTCTAAAGATATGGTCGGAGAACAATTTAATGTATTGGTAAATACTTGATAAATGTATATCCTCCAATGTGGCCTTCTACTTAACCCCAGAGAATTTTTAAGGGACCAATCATTCATTGAGGTGAATTTCTTTTGTTGATCCAACACAGTAGGTGGAAAATTTTGTCCAATACAGGAATGATCAGGATGGTGCATTTTTTGGGGGCTAGATGAGCCACTGCGACAAAGGTTGTGACTCTTACACTGCCAGAATATCATGCCAATAAGAGCCATCCACTCAAAAACATGGCCAAGAATACTAATAACCAAAACAAATATTACGCTTTTGGGATGAGTTCCCATCCCCATTCATGGAACCATCCCTCCTCCAAGACAAGCCAGTAGGTTCCTATATTCCATTGAGTTTCCTTATATGGATAGGACTTGGGTCTATGCACATTGTGATCTAGGCCACTCTTCTTGGAAAAGGCACTAATCCACTTTGAGAAGGGTATATCTTGTTTTAGGAAAGGGGGATCATCCTCCAAAAGTTTTTGTTCTAGTTAAATGAACATTTTATCCAAATGAAAATTCCTCTCCTCATCATCTTAGGTGGAAGAGGAGGGTAAAAACTCATCATACATGTTACTAATGATGGGGACCCCCAAAATTAGACGAACATCCTATAGACTGATGCCAACCTCCCAATGGGTCAAATGAAATGAATTTGTGTCTAGAATCCACCTGCTCAAAAGCTACGAGATGAGGGTGATTGTTTGATGAATATAATTCTAGGATACCCAGATGGCCTCATATATCTCCATAGATTGTAATTCAACCCAGAATTATTTAAAACATTTATAAACCTAAAAGGGACACCCCTAATCAAAACCAAATGAACCCATAGAGAGATGTTCCTACTTGGAGGACCTACCATGTTGTTCATTTGATATAGCCCTCTAAGAAATTCTATGATAGCAATAGACCATCTCGTCCGACTTTCATTGGACCCCCTCCAATGTACGAGGTGGCATAGTTCAACAAATACGTGAGAGAGGTATCCTTGGAATGAATTGTACTATCAATGAGATGAGATCCTTAGGGAGAGTTCCACTAAATATCCAGGAAGCAAGTTGATCAACCACACCAGGATCTGGGATAGGCGTGTCAGATAGTAGGCCAAGTCTGTAAATGGGTAGCCTGTCTGAGATCAGATACTCTTTTTTACCCACATTAAGTAATTTCGCTAAAGATTTATGCAATGGGGAAAAATAGATTTTGTGGTCTATAGAATTTTCCATAGCCTTCTTCCTTTTTTATCGACAGCTGAATGGGGAAAAACAGTATTGTCAGCAATAATACTATTGGAAGAAACAATAGCTTTAGGAAGAGACATCTACTTCATGAAACAAAAAGTCCATTCAAAAGGGTCAGTCCAATTAAAATAATTGGAGAAAAAATTATAAGAGATTCCAAAGGACCAAATAAGTCAAACCAGTATAAGGCTATGTGTGTTGAATCCTTAGGATGGTTCATGGAATGAATCCCTCATGAACCAGCAGTACAGATAATTCCCCGTAAGAAGCTGGCCAATGAAGCATTGGCCAGTGGGTCGATTGGTTCACGAAATGGTAAATCCACATACCGAGCCCTACAATGTGTAAGTTTATAGTTCAAAATTCATAGATTTGAAATCTGATTTGGAAATTCAAAGTTCAGTTCTCTGGATTTCAAGTTAAATCCACAGTACAAGGAACCCATGTAGTGGCTTACTATGTATAATTTTAGACTTAAATTTTAAAATTACATAGTCCAGTTCACTAGTCTAAAGGACTGTTCATGGATGAGGAAACTGGGAAGAGTAAGTAGTTCACAGAATGAGTGGTATAGTTCAAAGACATTGGAATTCACAAAGAATTTGGCATGCAGAAATAAGGAAAGCCAAGAGTTCTCTATGGAGTACTTTTCACCAAGAAACTAGGTAAAAGGCTAATGACTAGGTCCCCCTACATATAGGTGTGGTCCCCAATGAGTCTACCTTTCTACCACAAAGTATTTCAGTTCCAGAACATTTTCTAAATTGTAACGGACCCCTGTTTGTTCTGATCAGAACCCATTATAATGGGGGGAATTTGTAGGGTCCCAAAAAATCTACAAAGGGAAAGAAAATACTGTCATAAAATTGATAAAGGAAAGGGATGTATAAGGGGATGAAAATTAGAGGAAAATAATGAAGGAATCTAATTTGGAAAAGGACCCAAACTAGTCCATGTAGTGGTTACTAGGAATGGTCCACAGAAGGCACAGACAGTGAACTGAGTTGTATGTGGGTAGTCTACAAAACGATGGCCCATGAAGTATTACCCAACAAACTAAACATTTTGTAGAATGAATGATTAAAGGTTTCAATCAACCACATACCATGTCGTTGTAAGAATAAAGATAGAGAAATTCCACCCGTGAACCACATTGTTGAAGAAAACATGACAAAGAGGTAGACCCCCACATACTGTCCCCATGGACTGAGAAATTTGGGGATGAGGCAAGGCTGATAGTGCCCCACGAACCACACCATTCGCGGAATTGAGATGGTGATTTCAGTCTCCACGAACTGCAACACCGTGAGCCTCGGTGGACCGAGTCATCCATGGGTGAGATGATACCTCCATGGGATTCTAAAAAAGGTGTCGTGTGCCCATATATATGCCCACCTCAGCACTATATAAAATAATCCCAAGGGGTGTCCTGAAAAGGATCATATTTTTGGGAGAGTTGAGATTCTACAAACGAGAGACTTCAATGGAAAAAATTTGGTGAAGTATGGAACCATGAACATTTTCATTAAGTTATAAAAATACCATGAACCATAAATAGAAGAAGGTATAATAATACCACCCCATTACGCTAACAACATCCAAATCCATATATCACCCCAGTATGCAGACTGTAACTCCCCGACCCTAGTTACCCAGAGTCGGTGCATTATTACATAACATTGTAATGATCACAAAACATCATGTCTCGAAAGACAGATTAGTTTAGTAGCCTTGGAAACAATAGATATATTCATAAGTCTTACATTACATCATAAAGTGAAAAAAGAACTACAAAAAATCTTGTCTTCATATCACCTCATACATTTTCTGCAGGTCATTCATAAAATACATCTTCACATCAAGGGAAAAATTAAAACATTGAAAGGGGTGAGCTCGGATGCTCGGTAAGGATAATAATATACTGAAAACTTTCATAAATAAACATAACATTTAAGGCAATGTATAACTAAAACAAAATCCTTTTAAATTTGAAATTCAGCATAATATGGAAAAGATAAAATGAAATAATGTCATTTTCTTATTCACATGAATATTCTACTAGTCAAATAATCAAATGCAATATCAATAACCAATTTCATAATGATGGAATGCATAATGAAAGACTATTATAACCACGTAGCCAAGGCCTCATGCCAAGACTAAAAATAAGATTTTGTCAAGGCCTCGTTCCAAGACACTAGTTTGTCTCATGAGACCAACCGATGCATCGAGGAGCTATAGCGGGATCCACCTATCACTTACTAAGTCAAATGCATTCCTCATATGAGGAGGTTTAAACATAACATAAACATTCATATTAAAACTATCATAAAAATGTAAATAATTTCTCCATAAACCATGAATGGTATAAAAACAACACATCCACAGTCAAACATATCAAGAAAACTTCAGTACAATGTGTTAGTTTTGTATCATAATAAATCAACTTCAAATAAGCTAAAAATTCATCAAAGGATGTTGATATAGATGATATCAAAACTATTTGAGAGAAATATCTCTTTTTTTAAATCATTTAAAAGTTAAATAATTATAAAATAAAATATTTAATTTGAAAATATTCTTATAATCTTATAAGGGATTCTTAGAGGATTTTACAATAGTGGAAAATAGTTTCACCCGTCATATAAGTTAAGAAAAAGACATTCTCACCTTAATTTGTCGAAAAGGGTTAAAAAGGTACTTGTTTGGAAAATGACATAAAGATTCCTTTATAAACTTCTTATAAAAAGTAAAACAAGGGTATAAATGACTTTAACCCATATTCTGTAAAATAGTAAGAATTTTTTGAAATAAATTTTTATGAAACATGGATGTGTATGATAAAGAGGTCCCAGAAGATAATTATGTATAAACAACCTCAGATAATGAAGAGATTGTGAAATAAACCATTACCTTGCACTTTTCCTTGGTTGAGGGTAGATTAACCTTCTGTATAATGGTGAAATAATTGTTATTAAATTATACAAGAATCATATACATTAATATGATATCATATATGATCATTTAACATTGCTTTGTTAATAATATCTTAGTATTATCGTCGTTTCGGGTGTTAACAAACTCATTTTCTTTTATAGGTTTTGTTACATAAGACATGTTTGTTATGGATAGTTTGTATATTATTCATATCCAGAATGATATAATGTCCTTAAACATTATTTTTAACCGTCAAATGAAAATTATTCTTGAATGGATACGATGGGGAATGAATCTCATCGCGTCCGTGGAGACGGTAGTCTGTACGTACGCACGAGCGACAATATCAATATTTTGATATTAAAATAATATATAATTGGATGGTATATCATATATAAAAAATATTTATAATTTTATATTTATTATTTACTTCAATTACACATCATTATCCTACCCATCCAAAAAATAATGTTTTGAATAACAATTACACCACGACGTGGAGACGGTAAGTCGTACGTACGCACATATGGTGACATGTCATTCAAAGGATGGATAGAATACTGAATATGGTTGTACCATATTTATAATAACATCATAGTATATTGAAGATACTGTATTTATTGTTTTATAATGAAAATAACAATGAAATAAGATGTTCATGAAGAAAGGAACTTGAAAGAGGGTGGTGAAAACATTACCTCTTCTTCGGGTTCTTCTTTTTGATTTGATCAAAAGGGATCATTAGGATGGATTTCTGACAAAAGGAAGGCCTCTAGGATTAAGGGAGTATAGTTGAGAGGGTATTTGGTCAGAGGTTTTCCGAACCAAAAGTCTTTGAAGGTATGATGAATTTGTTATAAGTGGTGTCCTTTTATAAGGGGGAGGAGGGGCTCTTTTGAAAAAAAACTTAAAGTATTAATTTATAATAAATTAATATTCAGTTTCTAATGGATTAAAAGTGGATTATTCAAATTATAAGGTGGGGATGGGTCTAAATCCTTTCAAACAATAGATTTTAGATAGGTTTGGGTCATTATATTAACCTTATCTTTTAGTTTTAACTCTTAGTTAATTAGTTTGACATTTACCATGTCACATTGTATTTTTATATTATATAGTTAAGAAACATACTATATACATCCAAGAGACCCCAAAGTGGTCCATTAATGATACTCCTATCATTATATATGTCTCTTGGCCGATCCTTAGATTTTTAGGAATTGAATATCAATTAATAATATAATATTTGTTTTAAAAACTATTTTTTGTCAATTTTGACACTATTTGGTATTTTGTTTTTCTTCTAAATTTATAACAGCATTATTACTTCGAACCTAATTCATTTAATCAACCCTAAAATTTAATATTAACCTATAAAATTCATGGAATTCATTAAAAGTCTAAAATTATATTTATTTGGGTATTTATAATATCAATTATATTTATATTTCACTAATAAGGTAATTACTGTATCATCATTGTGTCATAAATAAATTAAATTATTTAATGTCTAAAAATTATAAATAAAATACCATTATGTAGGAAATATTTTGAGATTTATAATGAATATTTATAATCGAAATTATCTTATGTATAACCCTATATGAAAAATGGTTTAGTTATTATACTTTGATTTTAACTCTTTTAACTCTTCTTTGAATTAAATGATAATAAATGTCATAATCTATTCCAAGTGGACCTAAATGATAATATTTTAATCCTAAGGTTGTTTTTTATCTAGATACACTTATCCAGTAGAATTAGCACATGTGTTAGGGTAATATTAATAACATTTTTACCCTTACTTACCCTATTTACATTTAACCGTGGTAAATAAAAGAAAAAAGTTACTATTCACCAAAAATTATTTTTATCTTATTGAACCATATTTTACTCCTTGATATTAACCATGTCTCTCGGATTTTTTAAATCCCACTCACAGAAGAGGTAAAATTAATTTTTATGTGAATTTGTAAATTCTTCTAGGAGGTGGGTAAAAGACGGTGAAAAGTTCAATGAAATTTTTATATATCTAAAATTATTATAAACTGACTCCAATGAATTACATTGAAATTATATAGGTATTGTATATCTATTTTGACCTAAAATAAATTTAAATTAAATAAATAATTCTTTAAATAAAAATTCGGTTTTTAACTATAACTCAGTGTTTTTTACTATTCATCAAAAATAGAAAGTTTTCAGAAAAATACCAAAAATTCACCCTAGGCTAATTTCGATATTCCGAATCCAAAAATGATTTCTGTTTTACCAAATTCAAAAAATCTAAGTTTCATATTTATTAATTTAAAATTAATTCTCGTTGTCAAAACCAAAAGGCCTATTTTTAAGAAATAATAACTATCAAAAGATTGACACTTGTTTATGTACAATTTCAAAGTGAAATTACTTACAATGACTAGAATTGGATTAAATGGTAAAAATATAATCTATTTGTACTTATAAACCATTAAAATGTATAATTTAACACTATAATTTTTTTTGATTAAAAATGTTGTATTCAGTTAAAATATAGTATTTTTAACTATTCACCCAAATAGGAAAGTTATCAGAAAAACACCAAAAAATTATTGAAACTAAATTATTATGAGCTGATTTTAAAGAAGAATTTTATTTTGTTAAATTAAATATATAAATTTTTCAAATATTGGATTTAAAAAGGGTTCACCATTAAAAGATGGTAAAAGTGAATTTTTTGAAAAATACTTCTTTTATTTGAGAAAAATGAATTAATTCTTACATTATGTCTAAGAAACTCATAATATGGATTCTAAAATTATAAGGATTATATAATGTTCAAAATTTAGTTAATAGTATTCATAACCGCTTTTGAATGGCTAGTTTGGTAATCTTGTGGTGCGCTTGAACTCGGTGTTGCGTGTAGTGCAAGTTATTGAATTAATTTGAAGAAATAACGTACTATAAAATCTTGGGGTGTTACATTATTAACTCCTTCAATAAATTGTGTCCTTGCAATTTGAAATTGTTCTTCGAAAATAAATGGTTGAAAATAGAAAATACCTTTTTGGGGAAGCCCACATCGGAAAATACGTTAATAAAATTTAGTCTTAATAAGAGGAAAAGGGGAATGAAAAAGTCACCACCAAATTCTGATCTCGATTAGGAGAACATTGGTTGCAATTAGATACACATAATTGGAGGTAAAATGTAAATATTTATAGGGAGTGATTAAGGTCATCAATCACAAACAATTGTATAATTGTGGTCCTCACAGCCACCAATCTATGATGATTTAAAATACCATCGGTTCAACAAAACGTAAGGTATTAGGATAACACATTTTTTGTTTTAATATGCCTTAACTAATGTTTAAGAATTTATTTCTTCATAGAATAAGATAAGAAAAAAATTATACTTTTCAAGTAGAGTTCCATCATTTAACTAATTTCTACCACAAACTCATCTTTCACTCTAAAAGATAATAGAACTTAAAAAAATATTCTATTTATGCTATTCGTATAGGGTTCCAAAAAAATGAATTTATAATTCGTCTACCAGGCCCTTTAAAAAACTACATTATTCAATCCAGGACATCATGTGGGTCAGTGGTTGGTGATACACCCTTGTCGCCCTTCGGTTGCGGGTTCAAGTCTCACGGCCTTGTTGGACGCGACAAGTTGTCGCCCGACCTCCGGGTTGTGATTTTTATAACAATCCAAAAATAATCTTCATAAATTCTTTAACCTTAACAATTGTATAAAATGTCAAATATAATCCATTCCCACCTTTAGACTTATCCAAATTACTTCTGTACAAACTCACAGTCCAAAATTTATAAGGAAGGTAAATATAATGAAGATATTTTTTTTGCCACATAATAACATGTGAATACCTTCATCATGTATTCTTTTAAAATTTAGTAACACCCTGAATTACTATAAAACCTTATTGATTACATTCATGCTCCCTTATTCCTTATATAATACTAGATATATTCCTTATATCCAAAAATGTTGAATATTCCAACAATGATGAAATAAACAAACCATTAATCAGTGACAAGGTAGTCAAGAATATCCAATATAATTTATCCAAGTCAACCATCTCTTATTCCAAAATTACTACCTCAGTATCAAGACCATATTAAGGATTACCTTTCATTCAACCATTTATTTTCAAAAAAAAATTAACTTACTGTTGAGTCACTTTTCATAGTACCATATAATCTCAGATGCTCAATGAAATAGTACTGTAGTACAATCCTTATTTATCTCCATAATTCATATAACCAGTACATAATTGATACAACACTCAAATGAAATAATTCTTTAATAACAACATAAGAACACTATTCATTCCTCTTCATCTGTGGTAGTATCATAACTTAATTATTATCCAATAGCATCATTTGGGGCATACTCTGATGATTTGAACATTGATTCGCATAGTGTACCCACTCCTTGCAGATGAAGCATTGCACATTTGAAACCTTTTTCTTACCCCCACAATCACGAACGTGGTTTCCTTTTTCTCCACACTTATAACATACTCCCATTCCCTTCAAGAATTTTCCAAGGTGATTCTTTCCACAGTTATCACATATGGGAAAATACTTCTTTATCTTCTTCCATTTATCTATCTTTCTCTTTACCATCCTTTTCTTCTCTGGCTTCCCTTCAAATCCATAGGACTCCGAAAAATCTTTACTTATTTTAACAAAACATGATATTATTTCTTCATATGATGATAATACATGGGAGACTATTTCCCTTCTAAATTATGTCTTAAGACCATGAAATATATGATCCTTTTTACTCTTTGGATCATGCATATTGTTGGAGTTCTCATTCCTTCTACTGGGCACCATTTCTAAACAATGGCATACACTAGATTAGTTTATGAATAGAAATAACTAATCCCATACTTTTAAAACACTTAACATAAATTAAACTGTTTATGGATATAATATATAATCATAAAAATGTCTTCTTTGAGAAAGTATATACTCATAAACCCTTCATAATGGTTTGTAAATAAAATGAGAATTTTCCTATGCATATCCCCCAGGATTTTCATAACCAAGAGTGCAGCAAGGCCCATTGTCGTGCACCAATTCCCATTTGAGTCTAGATCAAAGCGGTGTTTTCGGGTTTTACCCCTAGGTACATCTGTGCCAGAGCCACCTCTACCTGCTCATATCCAGAAAGGGATGTATTGCTTGGAAAACTCACAAAATCTCTACAATACCAATATTCTAGGAAGTTCTTCTATACTAATCCTCAAATTCTATCTTAGGGATATGTTCTCTAATCACAGTTTATCTAAATCTATATTCCAATGTTTGTACTAAACTTCCTCTGATACCAACTGTAATGCCCCGACCCCAGTTACCCAGATTCGGTGCATTATTACATAACATTGGCATGATCACAAAAGATCAAGTCTAGAAAGACCGACTAGTTTAGTATCCTTGGAAACACTATATATATTCATAAGTCTTACATTGCATCATAAAGTGAAAAAATAAGTACAACACATCTTGTATTCATATCCCCTCATACATTTCCTGCAGGTCATTTATAAAATACTTCATCACATCCTAGGAAAAATTAAAACATTGAAAGGGGTGATATCAGATGCTCAGTAAGGATAACAATATAGCAGAAACTTTCATAAATTAACATAACATTTAAGGCAATGTATAACTAAAACAAAATCCTTTTAAATTTGAACTTCATCATAATATGGAAAAGATAAATTGAAATAATTCCATTTACTTATTCACATGGATATTCTACTAGTTGAATAATCACATGAAATATCAATAACCACTTTCATAATGATGGAATGCATAATGCCAGACTATCATAACCACGTAGCCAAGGCCTCGTGCCAAGAATACAAATAAGATTTTGTCAAGGCCTCATTCCAAGACACTAGTTTGTCTCATGAGACCTACCGATGCATCGAGGAGCTATAGCAGGCTCCACCCGTCACTTACTAAGTCCAATTCATTCCTCATATGAACAAGTTTAAACATAACATAAACATTCATATTAAAACTAGCATACGAAATGTAAATACTTTCTCCACAAACCAATAATCATATAAAAACAACACATCCACAGTAAAACATATCACAAAACCTTCAATACAATATGAATGTTTTTTAATATAATAAATCAACTTCAAATAAGCTTAAAATCCATCAAGGGATGTTGACATAGATGAAATCAAAACTATTTTAGAGAAATATCTCTTTTTTTGAAATCATTTAAAAGTCACATAATTATAAAATAAAACATTTACTTTGAAAATATTTTTATAAGCTTGTAAGGGAAGCTTCAAAGATTTTACAATGGTGGAAAACAGCCACACCCACTGTATAAGTTAAAAAAAGACATTCTTACCTTAATTTGTTGAAAAGGGTTAAAATGGTCCTTGTTTGGAAAATGACGTAAATATTTATTTATAAAATTCTTATAAAAAGTAAAAAAAGGGTATAAATTACATTAACCCATATTCTATAAAATATTAAGAATGTTTTGAAATACATTTTTAAGAAACATGGATGTGGATGATAAAGAAGTCCTAGTAGTTAATTACGTATAAACAACCTCGGATAATGAAGAGATTGTGAAATAAACCCTTACCTTGAACTTTTACTTGGTTGGGGGTAAATTAACCTCCTTTATAATGGTGAAATAATTTTTATTGAATTTTACAAAAATCATATACATTAATATGATAACATATATGATCTTTTAATATTTCTTTGTTAATAATATCTTAGTATTATCGTCGTTTTAGGTGTTAACTTACTCATTTTCATTTATATGTTTTGTTACATAAGACGTGTTTGTTATTGATAGGTTGTATCTTATTCATATCCATAATTATATCAAGTCCTTAAACATTATTTTTAACCATCAAATAAAAATTATTCTTGAATGGATACGATGGGGAATGAATCTCATCGCGTTCGTGGAGACGGTAGTCCGTACGTACGCACGAGTGACAATATCATTCTTTTGACATTAAAATAATATATAATTGGATGGTATATCATATATATAGAATCATTATAATTTTATATTTATTATTTACTTCAATTAAACATCATTATCCTACCCATCCAAATAATAATGTTTTTAATAACAATTACACCACGACATGGAGACGGTAAGCCGTACGTATGCACGTATGGTGACATGTCATTCAACGGATGGATAGAATAATGAATATGGTTGTAACATATTTATAATAAAATCACAGTATATATAATACACTGGAGTTATTATTTTACAATGGAAATAACAAAGAAAGAATAAGTTGAAGAAGAAAGGAACTTGAAAGAGGGTTGTGAAAACATTACCTCTTCTTCAGGTACTTCCTTTTGATTTGATCAAAAGGGCTCCTTAGGTTATCTTTCTGACTAATGGAAGGCCTCTAGGATTAAGGGAGGATAGTTTAGAGGATATTTGGGCATAGTTTGGCCGAACCAAAAGGCTTTTAATGTATGAAGAATCGGTTAGAAGTGGTGTCCTTTTATGAGGGGTAGGAGGGGATCTTTTGGAAAAAACTTAAAGTATTAATTTATAATAAATTAATATTCGGTTTCTAATGGATCCAAAGTGTATTATTCAAAGTATATGGTGGGTATGGGTCGAAATCCTTTCAAAAAACAGATTTTAGACAAGTTTGGGTCACTTTATTAACCTTATCTTTTAGTTTTAACTCTTAGTTAATTAGTTTGAAATTTAGCATGTCACTTTGTATTTTTTATTATATAGTTAATAAACTTACTATATACATCCAAGAGACCTCCAAGTGGTCCATTAACGATACACCTATCATTATATAAGTCTCTTGGCCGAACCTTATTTTTTTAGGAATTTAATATCAATTAATAATATAATATTTGTTTTAAAAACTCTTTTATGTCAATTTTGACACAATTTGGTATTTTGTTTTTTTTATAAATTTATAACAGCGTTATTACTTCAAAAATAATTTATTTAATAAACCCTATCATGTCATAGTAACCTATAAAATTCGTTTAATTCATTAAAAGTCTCAAATTATATTTATTTGGGTATTTATAATATCAATTATTTAAATATTTCACTAATAAGCTAATTACTGCATCATCATTGTGTCATAGAAAAACTAACTTATTTTTGTCTAAAAATTATAAATAAAATACCATTATGTAGGAAATATTTGTATCTTTCTAATGAATATTTATAATCTAATTTATCATATGTATAACCCTATATTAAAAATGTTTTAGTTATTAAACTTTGATTTTAACACTTTTAACTCTTCTTTGAATTAAATAATAATAAATGTCCTAATCTATTCCAAGTGGACCTAAATGATAATATTTTATTCTTAAGGTTGTTTTTGGTTGATATAAACTTGTAAAATAGAATTAGGACATGTGTTAGGGTAATATTAATATCATTTTTACACTTAATTACCCTATTTACTTTTAACCGTGGTAAATAAAAGTAAAAAGTTACTATTCACCAAAAATTATTTTTATCTTATTGAACCACATTTTACTCCTTGATATTAACCATGTCTCTCGGATTTTTGAAATTCCACTCACAGAAGCGGTAAAATTAAGTTTTATGTGAATTTGCAAATTCTCCTAAGAGGTGGGTAAAAGACGGTAAAAAGTTCAATAAAATTTTTATATATCTAAAATTATTATACACTGACTCCAATTAATTACATTAAAATTATATAAGTATATTGTATCTATTTTGACATAAAATATATTTAAATTAAATAAATAATTATTTAATTAAAAATTCCTTTTTAAACTATAACTCATTGTTTTTCGCTATTCATCAAAAATTGAAAGTTTTCAAAAATATATCAAAAATTCACCCCAGGATAATTTCGATATTCCAAATCCAAAAATGAAGTCTGTTTTACCAAATTAAAAACATATAAGTTTCATTTATTAATTTAAAATTAATTCCCATTGTCAAAACCAAAAGGTGTATTTTTTAGAAATAATAACTATCAAAAGATTGACACGTGTTTATGTCCAATTTCAAAGTGAAATTACTTACAATGACTAGCATTGGATTAAATGGTAAAAATATAATCTATTTGTACTTATAAACAATTAAAATGTATAATTTAACACTATAAATTATTTTGATTAAAAAAGTTGTTTTCAGTTAAAATATAGTATTTTTCACTATTAACCCAAATATGAAAGTTATCAGAAAAACACCAAAAATTTATTGAAAATAAATTATTATGTCCTGATTCTAACGAAGAAGTGTATTTTGTTAAATTTAATATATAAATGTTTCAAATATTGGATTTAAAAAGGGTTCACTATTAAAAGACGGTAAAAGTGCATTTTTTTGAAAAATACTTCTTTTATCTGAAAGAAATGAATTCATTCTTATATTATGTCTAAGAAACTCATAATATGGATTCCAAAATTATATGTATTATATAATGTTCAAAATTCAGTTAATACTATTCATAACCGCTTTTGAATGACTAGTTTGGTAATCTTTTGGTGCGCTTGAACTCGGTGTTGCGTGTAGTGTATGTTATTGAATTACTTTGAAGAAATAACATACTCTGAAATCTTGGGGTGTTACACAGACAACATCCAAATCCATGTACCACCCCATTACATGGATGAACCTTCCAACCACAAAGAAAAATGCTATGTGGAAAGTACCCCACCCTGTATGAACAAATGGTATATAGAGTAGAAAACCTCCAAACTTTACACATTTCGGTACCGATGATTCCCTTCCATATCCATCCCATCCGCTAAATCCCCTCTGCAAACCAGTCCATCAGTATCAGGCCAAAGCCTCTTCCAAATCCATCAGACCCGTATGAACAGACCATCAGGTGCATTTTCTCACCCTTCTAAGTCTACTTATCGATGATAAGTAGAGTCGTGAAGGTAATCCCTACATCGGTATGGACTCTAGGAATGTTCTTAAGTATACATTATAATGGTAACCCAGAGTCTAACTTTGGGATACATACGTGAACCTCCCTGTTCTAGGGATCAAGGGTAGTCACATTTTTTTCCATTCAATAAAGGGCATTGATATGTTATAAGAATTATGCTCACTTTTTCTTTGGACAAGAACCAACATTCCTCCCCTTTCCCAGAACACATTCTAGGGAATCCTTCATAGAGTAATCCCCTAGACTTTTGTGACAGATGTAATAACCTTCACTCTCATTCCACATTGAAGGTTTCATTGCTCTGCTCCCCCATCCACCATCACCCCAACATCTTTCATCGTGGGCTCCTCCTTTCCCCCCAGCAGAAAATAAAAAGCGTGACTTTGTTGAATATTTCACATCCTCTTGTTTCTCACACTAAACATTACTCTAGTGGGCTTGGAGGAATATGATAATACAACATGGGAACAACCCCTAATGAACAACGAGAACTCTGATTCCAAACACAACCAAGATATGTAGGAAGCCATTATCTAGACCCGAGCTCCATATCATCTCATCCATAAAATGAGAGATCATGTCCCATTCAAAGGGGAAGATCCCACATGTAATCCCCAATCATATCATAACTCCAACCGAACTATGAATGATTTGATTTCTAAGAAACTCGGATGCGTAGGAAGCCTCCCCAAGGTCCAAACCTGAAATCCAAATAACCGTAGAATTCTCTGAGATATATTCCTAGTGGTGTCACATTAATCCATGAGAGCATATATTTCCTACACATCTTGGGCCACCTCTTCTTAAGTCCCGTGTTGGATCTTGACTAGGTACATTTCACCTAGACATCCATGATGAATGATTTTAAACTTCATAGATGGGTCCTTGTCACATGACCTTAAAAGTTGATGTGTCTAGTTAAGTGACACTAAAATGTGTGGGTTTTGATTCCTCTCAAGAGGATATGTAGGAAACCCATCTCATGGATTCGATCCTAAAATCGAAGAAACTTCCGTCTCCCCGGGATGATGAGAAACTCTAGAGCGCCTCACCATAGTGATTAAACTAGAATTCTCTCAGCAATTCCTAATCCATGCATATCCATGATTGATCTTATAACCTAGGTGTAATATATGGACACACTATTAGAGAAAGAACCAAGTATTCATAGACACGTGAACATTACATAAATCTATAAGAGAGTCCTTGAGTTGGCAATAATTCCCCTAAAAAAAGGAGGTGATAAGCCCGATCTCCTATCCTGTCGAACAATGGAGTCCTGGATTGTCGTTGGCCAAATATTTATCCAATGGGAACCTTACTTTGGAATGTAGTTCCATGAATCATGGATAATAGGGCCTTTGGGTGTTTCTGGCTCCACGAATAAACCCATTGGAGACCACTCGAGGACATCGTAACTGATATAGGCCGATTGCATGGACACATAACCCCCTTTGAAATCACCCTCCAATATCATGAAAATTGAACACCTCCTCGATAACACAAAATGGGTACACTACACAATTATAGTATGACCATCTTGCCCTACCAACACCCAGTGTGACAAGAATTAGGATGAAATATAGTAACCTAAAAATAAAGGATGCAACCAATTATCCACTACCTTAGCCACACAATAAATTATTTTTTAAAAATGTCTATATAATTTGTTTTTTTATGGAAAATCTACAACATCCACCCCTTTTAACCTTTTAAAAATTCAAGATTTATCCATTTTGTTTTTTAATCATGTTTTTTCATAGTTAGTGGGAACAATTATGCCACTAATCAAATCAAATTCATCCACCAAAATCTAGAGACTGAAATCCGGATAGTCAGAAGTCTAGAAAATATATAAAAAACAAATATATATACACAAGTATTGTTCTTAGAAATTAAATATCTTAATATTTTATATCCGTAAAATAAAAATTATGATCCATAAATTGTTTTTTGATTGACCGTAACTTGGTCACCCGAGGTTGGATAAATGCATGGTCAGGTCCATTGGGACTGATTTAAAACAATCTAATTAAATTTAATGTAAAATAATTTTTCTTGCATTAGAAAATATAAACAGTCAATTTCATACCAATTGGTGGTATTGGGGTGCACAACAAAAGACGGTGGGCCAAGGATATAAAATCTTATCACCAGAGTGATAAAGATTTGTCATCACTGATGATCTGAGACCCGGTACGGTCTGAGGATCTCTCATGAATTATTCAACACTGTAAAAAATAAAATAAAATGGGTAATGACCCAAAAATTTATGAGTAAAATTCAAATTATTTTAATGTATTATGGATATATAAAACACAAGTACTATTTTTTATTATTGGGTTTAAATGACTATTAAGTATCATTACCGATGATATTATAGTTACTAAACAGTGATCACATGACTAATATAAATATAAGGTTTTTAAAAAAATCCTTTCGACATAGACAAATGAAAGGATAGCCTCATCCAGTAGAATCAGGTCATTTAAATCTCATTTTTCAAAGATTGGAAAGGAGGTAGCATCACTAGGCTTCACTCTTGACCAAACCCAAGCTGAGCTTTAATATGTTAAGCTTGAACAGAATCACCCACGGTATAATTTCAAGTTAATAGAGATTACCTCCCAAGAGATGTTATCTGAGCCACCCCAAGAGTTTTTCACCATCCCACACCTTACCCTTTAGTATTATGCAGGTATTATAAGGGGTTATGTAATATCGTATTATTTACTTAATATGTAGTCCATTTTTATAAATAAAAGACTTATTCCATAAATTCCATTAAAATAATATTATTTCATAAAAAAATGATGAATTTGATAAATTGATTTTTAGGGTAAAAATGGTAATTTTGAGAAATATATACATTATTTTGTTAAAGTAAGATTTTTATTAATAATATTATAAAAATAGTTCATTTAAATAATAATTATATCAGTTCCTTATCTATAATGATAAGGTAATCAGTTTAATAAGAGTTATATTTTTATACGATAAAATAGAAAGTGTATATTTTAAAGAAATAATGAATTTTAGAAATAATTAATATTTTAATAAAATAATTTTATCAAATTAATTTTATGAATAATAAATGAATATATAATTTTTACAAAGTCAAATGTATTTTTTATTAAGGTTTGAAAACTGTTTTTGTCAAAACCCATGAATTTTCAATAAATATCGGTTTTCATTTTAAAATTGAAAATTAACATATTTAGAAAATTATTTAGATAAAATGAATATTATTTTTCTAATTAGTACATCTAAATTATCCAATGGTGAATTTTTCATAATTTTCTAAGATAGTCAAATTTTTTGGTTAAAATTAAATATTGTATAAAGATATAATGTGTTTTATGACATCATAATGACCTAATAGTGTTGTAATAAAATACTATAAAGGGTATATTTGCCCAAATATATCGACTCTTTTAAAATAATTTAATTTTATGTTAATTTTATTTATTTTATAAAGGCTTAGTGAATCCTCCAAGTCATATAAAATATTTTAAGTTTTGAAAATCATTTCCTTGAAAGGGTGAGTCACCTCCACATAAGCAAGGATAATATTTTAATATGTTCAGACAATGGCCTTATAAAATAATTTATAGCACTGCCCTTTTACAAAAACCATGGAAAATAAATGGGATGGTTTTTGGTTTGAATATTTTAGTGTGTAGTGTCCAAAACCTAAATAATAATGAATTTCGGCTCCTCTCCTATATAAACCCAACCAATCTCTCATTACACTTAACTCAAACCATTTGTATCTCGACATAACTCTACCCCATACTCCCTAGAGTCCTCCCAAGGTTCCCCTAAGATCCCAAGAAGCCTCTCCCAAGCCTTTGGGATCACACACATCCAAGTAAGGGATCTTCCACCCTCCTCTTTTATCAATCATTATTTTCATGTTATGTCTCTTAATTTATATTATTCATATATAGGGATATGTTATTAAATTTTATACTTACTTAAAATTTGATTTATAAATAATTATATCCCATTTCACACTCATTTATTCTTCTTATGAACCCTTATGTACTCTCGTTACCATGCTTATTTTTCATAACAGATCCTTCCTTTCCTTCCTTTCTCATTTTTATCAACGATTTTTATATTGTTATACCATTTTATTTTAAATTAAAAATGTTGGGGTATGATTTTTCACATCCCCCATAATTTCATTATTATGTTTTAATGATTATATACCAGTTTTATCTTATTAATTCTTTTCGTGTACACCCGTTGCCATGACAAAATTCTGTAATGGATTTCTCTCTTCTTATTTCCATTCAAGAATTTCTTATATATTATTTATCTAAATTCCATTTAGTATGTTGGGATATTATATCCCATGACCCCCTAACTATATTTTTCATTTATAAATTATGATATAATCCTTTCTCTCTCGTAAAAACAATTTATGAATTTCCATATGATGTTGTTATGATTCCAAAATTCCACCGTGATTTTCCAATCCAAAATCATCGTGTAGTGAATACCATACCTATTTCTCTATTAAGGTTATTCACATTTATTCAAAAATACTTATTTAATGTTACTTGGAATTATTTATTCCACATTATTTAGTCATGGAATAAATAATGATGTTTAATTAATCCATGTTATATGATCTATGTGGCACACTTGAGCATGAGATTGAAATGATTATAAAGGGTGTGCCCCGATAGCACTCCAATGCATTGTGTAATGTTTAGTATAATGATACTCCATGTTAAATTATGGTTTAATCATAATAATTCTTTTTCAATTATGTTTTACTCATGTTAATACTTGTTCAATGAGTCTTGGCTCATGCTAATATCACGTTGTTTGTTGTTGCTACATTTCCATGTTTTGTTAATCATGCTATATCATGCCTTTATGTTCATGGTTATTTTATGCTCCATTTATTTGCCTATTCCTAACATGTATTTTATTATTCTTTTTATTATTGTTTAATCACTTACTGGGATTTATATCTCACCATTTTCTTATGTATGTCCTCGGGTTATCCCATGAGATTCTAAGTACGAATGAATGAGTTGGTCGTTTCAAAGAAGTTTTCAATAAAGATGTTGTATTTTATGTCTTAAGTTGTCATGTAATGTTCCTAAGCCCCAAATAGACTAGAAATATTGATCTCTTGGGTTATGTTAAGTGAAATTTTATGTAATATATCATGTTTATTTGTGTAATAAAGAGCAGGGTTGTTGTAGTTGGTATCAGAGGATATGATTAGTTGTTTGGGGATTAGGTTTACGAAACTCTAGTGAAGGCATTCGGGATGTGACAGGGTATAGGAAAATAATACCTAAATATTAGTGAGTATATAGTAAGTGGTTTATCATGAAAATACATTCCTGTCTGGATACAAAAAAATAGAGGTGGCTCTAGCATAGATGTATCTAGGGGTCAAACCTGAAAACACCGCTTTAAGATAGACTCGAACAGGAACTGGTGCTTGACAATGGGCCTTACTACACTATTGGTTCAACACTCCAATGGGATATTATTTGGAAAATTCATAAACTTATTATGAACCATTATTAAGGGAGTAATAAAAAATCCCATAATAATGTACATTAGAAAATAGATCATGAATAAATTATAATGATGATTAAAAACTCATAAGTTTAGCAGATAAATGAAATTTATAAGTTATCCCTTTTTGTTATTGGATTCCCATTTATGTGTTAAACTATTTAAGGTAAACACCCCTAATTTTCATTTTATTCTAGCCAATGGCCAGTAATATGAGGAATCGGGCTAAAAACCGATGTGAAGGGCAATGTGATGAATCTCTCAACGAGATTCCCAATCAAATGGGAGCTCAAGTAGGACATATCCTGGTTATGCCAAACCCGCTATCAAAAATAAAAATAAAAAATTAGTACTTTTTTTTAATTCCCAATGATATCAAGGAAGATAAAGATGACATCACATGGAATTCCATATGATAAAGGTGATAAGGGAAAGAAGACCCAAATTCCATCATACAACATGTGTAGAAAGAGGCACCAAGGGAAATGTCACAAAGGGACTAGGAGATGTTTTAAGTGTGTAAAGGAAGGTAAAAAAGTATCCAATTTACATGAAATAGTGGATAATGTGATGGATGGAAACAACGATCCATCAGAGGCATCTTACATAGTTCGATGTCATAAATGTGGAGAAGTTGGGCATTATCCAAGAAAATGCTCCATTGTAAGGGATGAGAAGCATGATGAGCATCAACAATCTCCATGATCAAGGGATCACATAACGTCATATTTTAGTATTTATAATGATGAATGAATTAAATGTAAACACTTCTTCAAAGTAGTGTCTGTTATAATGTATTTAAATTCTTGTCCTATTAGAATATCTTTTATGTTTTCTAAGAACATTGAGTCCCTACCAAAAATGATATTTAATCATTGGGGAAAACTTCTATAAGTGTTTTATCACATGTTTATGTTTGTGGGAATATTCTAATTGAAAATATTATAAGTTTCAATTTTATGGAATTGGAGGAAAAATGAAAAATTCGTTGCATATGCCTCAAGGCAGTTGAAAAATCATGAGCAAAACTATCCCACACACAATATGGAGTTGGTATCAGTGAACTTTGTGTTAAAATTTTGGATAAATTTCCTCTTTGGGGAGAATTGTGAAATATATATGGATCAAAAAATCCTAAATTACATATTCACATATAAAGTGTTGAATATTCTCCAATGAAGATGTTTAGTGCTGATCAAAGACTATGACTGATCAATCCATTACCACCCTGGGAAAGCAAACAAGGTGGCTGATGCTCTGAGTAGAAAAGACCCCGTGATTATATCATTTTTGATAATTTAAAAGGATTCAATATTATTATATTGGATGAATATGGACATGGGAATCATAAATAAGTGGAAATCATCAATCCTTTCACAAATTATTGCTCCACAATCTCTTTTGTAAAGGATAAATGATGCTAAAAAAGATAATGAGGGAATTCAGAAGAAAGTGGAAACTATCAGAAATGGTAAATCCTCGGAGTTTAATGTTAATTAAGAAGGAATTGTGAGATTTTGGTCAATACTATGTCTTCCATAAAATATAGAGTTAAAGAAAGAACTTTTGGATGATACACATAGTTCAAATTTATCCATTCACCCATGAAACACAAAGATGTATCAAAATCTCCGAGAGCTTTATTGGTGGGATAAAATAAAGAAGGAGATAACTGAGTATACATAAAAGTTCCTGGTATGTTATCAAGTGAAGGATGAGAGGTAGAAGTGTAAGGGGATGATGCAACCATTACCCATACCATCATGGAAATGGGAGAACATCACCATGGAATTTGTCACTAGACTTCTAAAGACATCCGAAGGAAACAATGCTTCTGGATTGTTGTGGATTTTCATACAAAGACTGAACACTTCATTTCAATTCATGAGGATTTGTCATTAGATCAACTAGTATGGATATACATCAGAGAAGTAGTAAGGCTGTATGGAGTACTACTATTGATTGTATCCAATTTAGATCAAAGATTCACCTCTATGTTTTGGAAGAGTCTCTAACATGATATGAATACTGAGATGAACATCAATACAAATTATCATCGTCAAACGGATGGACAATCTGAGCAGACTATATAAACACTTGAGGACATGTTGAGATAATTCCCAATGGACTTCAAAGGAGTATAGTATCAACATATTCCTCTATATGAGTTCTCTTACAATAACAATTTCTACTCAAGCATCCAAATGGATCCTTATGAATCCCTTTATGAAAGAGGTATAAAACATCATCATGTTGGGATGAATTTGGGGAGCATAAACTACTAGGTCCAAAAATGGTCAAAGAAATTGTGGATAATGTTAAGACTATCTAGCAGCACATCAAAAATTCTTAGAGTCAACAAAAGAGCTTTGTTGAAAACCATCAATGAGACCCAGAGTATGATGATGGATATATGGTTTTCCTACACATATCTCCATGTAAGAGAGTTTTGATATTTTCAAAGAAGCTAAAGATTAGTACATGGTACATCATCCATTTTGATATCCTTGATCACATTAGAGCATTAGCCTATTGACTAGATATCCCACCAAACCTGTCTCAAGTACATGATGTATTCCATGTATCACTCTTGAGGAATTATATACCTGACCCATCACATGTAGTCAATCCAGAGGTGGTACCATTGGATAATGACTTGTCCTATGAATAAATGTCGATGAAGATCTTAGATCATAGAGAAAAAATTCAATGAAATAAGATGATTCCCCTCATCAAGATGCTATGGATAAACCAAAAGTTTGAAGAAGTAACCTGGGAACTAGAAGAATTGATGAGGCAGAGATACCCTCGTTTGTTTTAGTTTGGTAAAATGAAATTTTGAGGGAAACATTTATTTAAGGGGGAATGTTATAACAACCTGATAATTTATTAATAAAATTACCTTTATTTTAATGTGTTATGGATATAGAAAATGATGCACTCTTTCTTTTATTATTGTGTTTAAATTTCTATTAAATATTATTACCACTGATAATTTATTCATTGAATAGTGATCACATCACTGATATAGATATATGGTTTAAAAAAAATAGAAAAAGGATATGATGGCCTCATCCAGTAGAATTAGGTAATACGAAGATCATTTTTCAGAGATTGGAAAGGAGGTAGCGTCAGTGGGTTTGCTCCTGACCAAGACCTGTTCAAGATTCGACACGTTAATATTGAAAGGAATCACCTACAGGAGAAGTTCAATTTAATAGATATTACCACCCGACTGATGTTATCCAAGCCACCCCAAGAGTCTGTCACCATCACACACCTTACCCTTATGTCTTATACGGGTGTTATAAGGGGTTATGTAATAAGGTATTAATTACTTATTGTGTAATCTATTTTTATAAATAAAAGTCGTATTCCATCAATTACATTATAAGAATATACTTTTTTTTAAATGTTGAATTTGATAAATTGATTTTTTGGGTAAAAAAGATACTTTTGAGAAATATATACATTATTATATTAAACTAATGTTTTTATTAATGATATTATAATAACAATTTTTATAAATTATGATTATATTAGTTCTTTATCTATAAAATATTAGGTAATGAGTTTGATAAGAGTTATATTTTTATACGATAAAACAGAAAGTTTATATTTTAAGGAATTAATGAATTTTTGAAATAATTAATATTTTAATAAAATATTATTATCAAATTACTTTTATGAACAATAACTGAGTATAAAATATTTATGAAGTAAAATGTAATTTTTATTAAGGATTGAAAACGTTTTTTGTCAAAACCCATGAATTCCCACTAAATGTTAGTTTTCATTTTAAAAGTAAAAATTCACATATTTAGATAATTATTTGGATAAAATGAATATTATTTTTGGAATCATGACATAAAAATTATCCAATGGTGAATTTTTCATAATTTTTTGAGATAGTCTAATTTTTGGGTAAAAATTAAATACCGTATAAATATATAATGTATTTCATTACATAATAATGACCAAATATCGATGTAATATAATAATATAAAGGGTATATTCAATATAATATATGTTTTAATTTAAAATAATATAAATTTTTTTTTATTTGATTTATTTTATAAATCCTTAGTGAATCCTCTAAGACATAAAATATTTTAAAATTTTAAAATCATTTCCTTGAAAGGGTGATTCAAATATGCATAATCAAGGATACTATTTTAATATATTATTGCATTAGACTTATAAAATAATTTATACAACTCTCATTTTCCAGAAACTATGGGGAAAACCATGGTATGGTTTGTGGTTTTTGAATATTTTAGTGTGTAGTGTCTAAAACCTAAATAATAAAAAATCCCCCTTCCTTTCCTATATAAACCCACCCAATATCTCATTCATATTCTCTAATAACATTTTTATATTGACCAAAATTTTCCCCATACTACCTATATTCCTCTCAAGGTGCCCTCGGGCTCCCAAGAGGCTTCTCTCAATCCTCTGGGATCACAGACATCCAAGTAAGGCATCTTCCACCCCCCCCTTTATCAAGCATTATTTTCATGTTATGTCTTTTAATTTGTTTTATTTATATATTGGGATATGTTATTAAATATCATACTTAATTAAAAATTTATTTGTAAATCATAATATCCCATTTCACACTCATTTATCCCTCTTATGAACCCTTATGTACTCATGTTACCATGCAGAATTTTCATAAGGGATCCTTACATTCATTCGTTTCTCATTTTTATCCAAGTTTATTTTTGTTTTTATACCCTTTTATTTTCAATTAAAAATTCTGGGGTTAGATTTTGGACCTCCCCCATACTTACCTCCTTATTTTATAATGATTAGAGACCGCTTTTCTCTCAATAATTCCTTCTGTGTACACCTGTTACCATGCTAGAATTTCGTAAGGGATTTCTCCCTTCTTATTTCCATTCAATAATTTCTTCAATATTACGTATATAAATTATGTTTAGTATGTTGAGATGTTATTAAAAATGACCCCAATACTTTATATTTCATATATAAATGATGAGAGACCCCTTTCTCTCACATCAACCTTATTTATGAATTTCTATATGACATCATTATTCTGTCGAAATTGCACCTCGATTTTTCAAGCCAAAATCACCGTGTAGTGAATACCATACCCATTTCTCTATCAAGTGTATTCACCTTTATGAACATGTAATTATGTAGTATTACTTACATCTATGTATTCCAAATTCTTTTATCATGGAATAAATTATGATGTTGAAAGAATACATGTTATATGATCTTTGTGGCACACTTTAGTATTTTTCACTATTTATAGAAAAATAATTCATTTTAGGAAAATAAAAAAATTTAACCTTGAGTTAATTTGGATTTTATTTTTTAAAAAATGATATTTTTTTAAAATTCAATTTCTACAATTGGTAGAAATTAATTATAATTTTCATGCACAAAATTCAATAAACCCATTTTGGAATAAAATGTATTTTTGAAGTAAAAAATTGTTTTTTTTTTAAATTGAGTACATAATTATTATTAATCAAAAAATTATATAAAAAATTTATACATATTATTCATAATGTGGTTAACTCTATTCCTTCCCACTAATCCAATGGATAAGAGATAATTATTATATTAAATAATAATATTTTAATAGTATATAGTTTTTCTCTTAATGCTTTGTGTTGTGTATTATTAAAGATATTGAGCATAGTATTATAAATTTTTTGGGTGTTACATTCTACCCCATTAAATAAATTTCACCCTCAAAATTTAACTTGGTCATCAATTTTTTAATATTTAAAAATGTATTTCTTGCAAACCCACATCATAGAGAGGGATAACAAAACCACTTTTGAAAAGCTAAAGTGGGAAACATAAAGGATACTTGAAATACCATATATTCAAGTTCCCATAAGAGGATAAATTCATTGGGAATTTAAAATATAGACATAGAGAAGAAAACTAACATCCATGGACTAATAGAGAGTAATAGAGAACTTGGATCTGAGAAATTTAATGACCACAAAACCATAAATTTGTTATAGGTTAAATGACCATTGATTAATTTGAAATAATGTTAAAATTAATTTTTTTTAATTTCAGGATCCTTTTCCTAAAGATTAGATATTCATTTACTTCCAATATTTATAACAAGATAAAACTTAATTACTATATTGTTTTCAATTTAATAATAATAGTTTCACCCATTGGTTGTGCATTGATAAATTTCAACTTCATCTCTTATTCTAAGAAATAAATAATCACAATGAATTTTTCATTCCTAAATCAATAAAATTAAATTTTAACAGATCATAATAACCATAAATAATTAAAATGAATTCCTTTTTTATATAAATATTTAACAAAACCCAAATGGTTAGCACAAATTATTCAATATGGAAAAATATAATACCTTAATCTCTAAAACCACTATAATAGCCCCCAAAGTTCAACTTAATCCATTTTATAAAAAGTTAACCTTAAGAATCCTCCAAAATATGTATAACAAAATTTAAAATCTCAAAATTCAGAAATAAGGTCAGTATATTTCCAATGTGGAAAGGTAAATGACTAAAAACACATGTCATTTTATCAAAAACATGATCACAAAATGAATCCATAGATAATAACAAATAAATAATCACATAGATGATAATAACTAAGTTTTCAATGAAGTATATTCACAATGTTGGATCAAATGATCTCACATATCATAATATATTTACTACCAATTCATTGTGCTAATATTGTTTAAACTATGGGTAAAGATACACCAAAACACATTAAATAAGGCTAGACAATTGGTTTGTCTAATGAGACCCTTTTATACATGGAGGGGCTATATGATTTCAGTCCCCAAACATCAATAAACTTCCAATGAATTCCTCATATATTTAATGATCAATTTAATTCATAAAAAATATTCCTTATTAATAAATACATGTATTGAATAAATAATATGGAATATCAATATTTTCCTAGTTAATCAAATAACTTTCACAGTAAAACAAAATATGTATAAATGATATAAGATTTTGTAAATAATCATATCCATGATACCAATAATATGGATATTTAAGAGAAATTTAATATCCAATTAAAATTTATCACTACAAAGTTAATGATTCAAGAGAAATTTAATGACCACAAGATTAATCAAGAGATGAGAGATGACTATCGAAAAAGTAGATTTTCTTGTAAAATATAGCATTTCCATGAATAAAAGAAAATTGAGGTCAAACATTTAAAATAATTTTTTATAATGATTTTTCTTTATAAAATAACTGAAATAATTTATAATAATACGAATAGCATAAAATATTTCTAGTGGTGGGAAAGTCTATTAAGGTTCTATAAGTAAAAAAACATTCCTTTTGACATTTTGTAGTGAAATTTGAATATGAATCTTTTTTAAAACATTAGAAATATTCCTTTAAAACCTTTTAAAAAGACAAGGATAACATAAAATTTACTTAATAAATCATTTGATTAAATAAAAATGACTTTTTTAAAATAATTTTGAAAAATGTGAAAATGGAAGAAAAATATACCCGATCAAAATAGAAATAAAACTAGTTTTTTTAAAAACATTTAATAGCTTAATTTTAGTTACAAAAAGAGGAAAAGTTGAATGAAATATATGGAAACTACTTAAATATCCAATGGATGAGAGAATATATGGAGTTTATGAAGGATAGATTATATAATTTCTTCAATGAAAATATAAGCAATCCTAAAATAAAATGAGACTATAAAATAAATTCTTATCTATTTGGTGTCTTAAGTTTAGACCCCATAGAGGAATAAACATTAATTGAAACTTTAATCTCCATTAATAATTATATTCATGTTATATACATCAATTGGGAAATATATATGCACTGCATAAAACAAAATAGGTGTATAATAGCAGATACATCACAATATAGTTGAAATTGAGATTAAATCCCTTATAAAAATCATATCATTAAATTCAAGATTAATAAATGAAAAGATTATGTGTAAAAATTTTAAATCCACAATTTTTTTTTAAAATAAAATATAAAATAATCATATTTCATTACACACATAATTTTATAATAACATAGAAAATGAAAAAGAAATAAAACCCAATAAAAATAAATTGAGTTAAGAAACCGCTTACCTCACGTTTCTTCTCACATATGTGATTTTATTTTGAGGTATTATTTTGTTTAATTTCAGTATTTTATTTATCCTATAGTTTTGTCAGGCATTTTTTGAGAATAATGGAGTTTTTAAACCCTACATTAGGTGGCATACGGTTGGTGCGTGGTTTGGGGAAACTGTGCACCATCCTTGAAGAAATTGTACACCTTGTAAAGTGAAACAACCAGGTCGCATGAATTATCACGTGGGAATGCACCCTCCCCCATGAAACTATTTGGATGGTTTTTTCTTTGACAAAGAAGAATTCACGGTATCTGCATCTTTTGAAAAACCATGCGGGATAACCATGTGGTCTATCCAAGTCATTAAAGATGGTGAATTGCCTTTATACCCTCCCCTGATTTTAACCCCAAACAACCCCTAATTTAAACCACTTGGTATTTTTATGCCTAGGTGACTCTCCATATCTCTCTTGGACTCCTTTAATTTTTGGTTGGATTTGTTTTGCAATCTTAAAGAATCATCATGTAATCTCTTTATCTCTTGATTTCTTCCTTTTTCTAGGGTTCTTCTTCCTCCATCTGAAATCTCTTCTTCATCTAGTTAATTAGTTGGCATGATAAGGGTTCTATATGAGGTTTTTATTTAAAATATTAATGTTTGTAGTATGAAATTTCCATTATATGGTCCCTTTGTGGTGCGGCTGTGGGATTACAACGGATTCCAAAGGTTTCCAAACTTATGGTAGGTAATTCAATGTTTCAACATTATTATATGATTTTAGTATGATTTCATTGCTCCTTGAATGTTTTATATAAATTTTTTGAAAGGTGAAATGGTTTTTCAAAAGTTTTTTATGTGAATATGTGTTGAGAGATGATTTTCTAAATTAAATTGGTTTTATTTCACATATGTTTCTTTGATGAACTTCTGAAATGTCTTCTATGAAATATGTAAGTTGTGAGAATCATGTTTTCAAATTAATTTGGTGTACGTATAGATGTGAAAGAGGTTTTTATTATAGAAAATGGTGTGTTTTATTGTGTATTAATATTAATTTATGTGCTTATGTGAAAATTGGTGATCTATGTGACATGTGAAATGGTAAATTGATCACAAAGGGAATCCAAGGTATCTAGGTCAGCGGACTAGGACTAGTATGCTAATTAGATCAGTGGGGCCAAGGCCCAGTTTCTTATAGTATGATTGATGACAAAACACTAAATAAACTATTATGATGATTGAAAACCACTATAACTTTGTATATATTCCTCTCTAGTGGGTTTTTCATGAGGAAAATCTAGGTTATTGTTGTTATACCATGTTTGACCAAGATACAAGGTTCCTATGGTCCCAATAGTGCCATAAACTTTAGTTATTACTTTTGGTTATCTCTTGTGATGGGGTGATTACAATAATCATGTGGTGGGACTTACTCTTATGTTAAATTTCAATGAATTTTTCATTGTAAATTTTTTATTTAAAATGTTTTATTAAAAATGTTTCCATATTAATTCTTAAAACTTTCATGGTGATTTTTCTTCTAATTTTATCGAATGGAATATTTCTCTTGTGTATAATTGTACTGGGCTTTTGATCACACCCTACATGCACCCTTTTTTGTATGTAGACATTATTATGTATGACCTGGGTAAATGCAAGATGTATCATGGTGGTGATGGTGGATCTGGTTCCAAGTGTTATTACCTTACAAGTTGTTGCGAAGGTAGATTGAGGGGGATGGCCATCTTGTTTCATGGATGATTTTAATTTGTGGTCGAGTTGGATCCCTCGTTTTTTGGTATTTTGGTTTTGGGTTAAAGTTGTTAAATGTTTAAATTGAATTATTGTATCTATTTTGGTTATGTATATTGATCTTTGTGTGATGTTTCATTATTGATAATTATTTATGAATGTCTTTCTTTGGTTAAATTGTTCCCAAAAGTGTATTTTTTATACCCAAGAACTAGTTTCCAACCTGTAGGGATTGGGAACTCCCTTCGGGCCTTTCCACGAGTTAGGTCAGGTGTTGGGTTGGATGGAACCCCATCTTGGTTCATGAAAAATGATATCAGAGAAGGTTTTATCGCTTTCTTTGAGTCAAGATATTTAGGAGAGTCTGGATAGACTGGATCTTGGATTGTTAGTTCTTGGTGTTCGGGTTATGAGTGGGTTTTCTGGATAACACTCCTTGTGAAAAATTTTGAGTCTCCATGGGATGTTGGGATTTTATTTAACTTCTCCTCTAGGTGATATGTACATGATGAAGATGGTGGATGGACATCAGTGAAGATGGACATGGTTTGTCTTGTTGTTGAGTTTTTTATGTTTTTTCTTTGATTTACTAAAGTGTTTGTAATTTTTTTTATTGTTAAAAATTTTCAGAATGGTTTTATTGATTGTTTTTATTTATGTTTGTAGCTTTATGTAGAAAGATTCCTCCACATAGATATCCTGTGAAACTATAGGAAGTTTCCTAAGAGAGTTTTCCATAACTAATTGATCAAAGGCTAGTGGAAGATTTGGTTCGGGATATCCAAGCTTTGGTTTAGGAAGCGGGATCTTGTCCTTATCATGTTGGGAAAGCCAAAGTATGTCCTAGAAAGGAAAAAATGTCCAGATTTCCTCAATAATAAGCCTTCTTATTTCTTAGGTAGCACGAATCCACATGATATGGAGATTTTATTGAGAAGATTGATAGGATTTTTGGGTTTCTTTACACTCCTATAATAGTGAATGTGAAATGTTCTTCGTTCCTATTGGAAGGACCTAGCTGATGGTTGTGGGACTTAGTAGTTTGGGCTGGGAAGCAAAAATAGATGGGTTTGAAAGATTTCAAGGTCATCTTAAATGAGTGGTATTTCCCTAATACCTTGGCCTTATCTAAGAACCGAGAGTTTTTGGATCTTCACCAGGGGGATTGAATGATGATGAAGTATTCCAACTGTTTCACTAAGTCACTTCAGTTCACACCTGAGGTAGTTTCCAATAAGCATTTGAAGGCTCAAAAGTTTGAAGTGGGGCCGAAACTGGATATCTGATATAAATTATTCCTGTTTAAGTTGAAAACCTTTGCTGAGGTGGTTGATCTTGCTTTGATGGTAGATATAAATCTAAGTGGGAAGTTTAGATTTTTTGGACTAGTTTCAACAGTGGGGCAAGGAAGTGGTTGTTCATCTAATAAGAAGAGGCAGGGGATGAGTATGAGAACAAGGGATGTGGTATTTTAGGCCATCCTTTTTGAATTTCTTCATCAGTGTCTTCAGATATCAGATTGGTCCTATTCCATTAGTGTATAAAGGAAGGTCATGTACGGTCTGTGTATTCAGATCTACCAATACCTTGCTATTGGTGTGGGAATATGGGTCTTTTATAGTGGTTTTGAAAATCCACACATCCATACTAGGGTAGTTCAGCTTCAAAAGCCTTTAGTAGATTGTTATCCCAATCAGATCTAACCAGAATGAAGGATTCTTAGTTCGATGGTCATAGAGATAGGGATGGATATTCTTATGAGAAAATTAAGTTAAGGCATAGCCATAGGTCAATGGTTATTTTCAGGCCCAAATAGATACTATAAATATTAATGCTCTGGATCAAGCACTAGTGTAATCAGATTTAAAACCTTCAATTGTTCAAGGTATGGTTCTTATTGCATCATCTATTGATTCTATTTTATTTGATACAGATGCCTCTGTTTCTTTCATTTTTTGACTATATTTTGGGTCTGTTGTGTTTTCTATACGAACTTATGTCATATGTGATGGAGTTGGTGATTCAAATTTGTAGGAAGTGAGAGAAGGGATTCAGGTGTCCATATTGTCCGCTCACCATGTTAGGGGTTGAGCTGGAATGGGATTTCCTGGTCTTGGAAATGGACCACTTCGACATGATACTCAGTATGGATAAGATGGTGCATTTTCAGGTGAACATCAATTGTTATAGAGAGTGAGTGAGTTTTGTTGAACATGATGGTAGTTCCCAAGGTTTCCAAGGTGAATGGGATCTTCGGCTGGGATGTGTTGGGCCTCCACTTCTGGAGTTGGGTAATTTTTCTTTTCAGATCTCATCACTCATGTTGAATGATGAAAGTGGTGTGTCTTTGAGAATGGATTGCCTCATGTGGTGGATGAGTTCTCAAAGGTGTTTCTAGATGACTTCTTAGGTTTTCCTCTAGAGTGGGATGTGTATTTCAACATTAATTTGTCACCAGGAACATAATTGATATCTCTTCTCTTATACCGTATATCCCCCACAATGTTGAGGTAATTAAAATTACATATAGATGGTTTGGAATCCAAAGAATTCATTCACCTGAGTGTCTTTTATAGGGCCGCCACAGTTCAATTTGTGAATAAGGTAGAAGGATATATCTTGTTGTTTATCAATTACTAGAAGCTGAATAAGGTGATGATCAAGAATAAATACAAATTTCCTTGTATTTACGACATTTTTTAATAGCTTAAGGGGACAAGGTGGTTCTCCAAGATTGACTTTCATTCTGGGCATCACTAACACATTGTTAAAGAGGTGGATTTTCCAAAAACCACCTTCCAAAGTAGGTATGTCCATTTTGAGTATTTGGTCATTTAATTCAGTTTGAGTAATACTCCATCATTATTTATGGAACTTATGAACTGGGTGTTCCACAAATATCTCAATTCCATTATCATGGTATTTTTGGATGACATTCCAGTCTATCCTAGGACCAAGGAAGAGCATGAGTGGAATTTAAAGATTGTGTTGGTAACTCTTCATGACCATCTTCTCTATGTGAAGTTTTCCAAGTGAACCTTATGGATTAGTGAGGTGAAGTTTCTTGGTCATGTGATCTCGAAACAAGGGGTTTTGGTGGGACTCAATAAAATCATTGTTTTGAAGTCATGGGAGCAGCCAGAGATTGTTTTTTCTGTCATGAGATTTTTGGTTCATTAAATGTGTTATAGGAAGTTTTTTTGGTATTTATATCAGATTGTTTCACCCACAATAGTGCTTACATAGGAAGGGGTAAAGTTCAAGTGAACCCCATAGTTTTTCGAATATTTTGAGGAACTTAAGAGGCGGTTAACCATAAACCCTATTTTGATTTTATCAGAATCTAGAAAGCGATATGTGGTATAATTTGATGCTTTATGTATGGGTCTTGTGTGTGTGCTGGTGTAAGATGACTATATGGTAGCATATGGATCTCGAAAACTCTGACCACATGAAAATAAATACCCAACCCATGACTTTGTGTTATAGGAATTTATTCATTCCTTGAATGTGTGGTGCCATTATCACTTTGGGGAGAAGTTTTTGATCTATCCTGATCATAAGATATTGGCCTACATTTTCTTCTAGAAGGATTTGAATCTAAGGCACCATAATTAGGTTGAGTACCTTCAGGTATTAAATTTTGATATCTTCTGCACCCTAGGTAAATGTAATGTGGTACCTGATAATTGGAGAATAAAAGTCCCAGTTCAAGCATTGAAATAGTCCAGCGATGAATTGAATTTGATTGCCCTTTTCCCAAGTTGAATTTGGTAATTATTGCATCACAAATATTTAAAAATAAATTAAAATGATAAAAAAATTCATTCATACTTCAAATAAACATCAATAAATTTACATAATTTTTTAGTATCTCTCTCAAAAAATATCATAGATATTAAAATCAACTGATATTTTTTTCTTTAATTTTACTTAAATATTATAAAGGTAAAAATGAAAGAAAAATGGTGAAAATTTTCCATATATTAAAAACTTTTATGGAAATTTCCACAATTAATTTCTAAAAAAGGATCAAGGAAAGTGTTAAAAAAAATTAATGCATTATCCTAGTGTTTTAACCATGTTTTACATGTTTCACCCTTACTAGTGTGACAAATATTTACCAACGTTAATATTCATAATGAAAAAAATAAGAGGGTACTATTTACCAAATTTAAACAAAAATATTCCAAATATTATATACTATTTTCAATTTTCAACCTTTATATGTTTCATAAATCATTTTTAATATAAATGTGCAAAAATGAAACAAAAAAACTAGTTTTAAAAAAATACGTTTTAAGCATAAAAAACTTATATCAAAATATTGAATATTGATGATTTGAAAGGAATTAATTGTATTATTCTACATAAAAGGAATCATATGTCACTTTCATACAAAATACAAAATAGAATGGTACTTTTACCTTACTTTATTTAATAAGAATAAACAAGAGTATTTGAAACATTAGTATTTTTCACTATTTACAGAAAAATAATTCATTTTAGGAAAATAAAAACATTTAACCTTGAGTTAATTTGGATTTTATTTTTTAAAAAATGATATTTTTTTAAAATTCAATTTCTACAATTGGTAGAAATTAATTATAATTTTCATGCACAAAATTCAATAAACCCATTTTGGAATAAAATGTATTTTTGAAGTAAAAATTGATTTTTTAAAAAATTGAGTACTTAATTATTATTAATCAAAAAATTATATAAAAAATTTATACATATTATTCTTAATGTGGTTAACTCTATTCCTTCCCACTAATCCAATGGATAAGAGATAATTATTATATTAAATAATAATATTTTAATAGTATATAGTTTTTCTCTTAATGCTTTGTGTTGTGTATTATTAAAGATATTGAGCATAGTATTATAAATTTTTTGGGTGTTACATTCTACCCCATTAAATAAATTTCACCCTCAAAATTTAACTTGGTAATCAATTTTTTAATATTTAAAAATGTATTTCTTGCAAACCCACATCATAGAGAGGGATAACAAAACCACTTTTGAAAAGCTAAAGTGGGAAACATAAAGGATACTTGAAATACCATATTTTCAAGTTCCCATAAGAGGATAAATTCATTGGGAATTTAAAATATAGACATAGAGAAGAAAACTAACATCCATGGACTAATAGAGAGTAATAGAGAACATGGATCTGAGAAATTTAATGACCACAAAACCATAATTCTGTTATAGGTTAAAAGACCATTGATTAATTTGAAATAAGGTTAAAATTAATATTTTTTTAATTTCAGGATCCTTTTCCTAAATATTAGATATTCATTTACTTCCAATATTTAAAAAAAGATAAAATTTAATTACTATATTGTTTTCCATTTTATAATAATAGTTTCACTCATTGGTTGTGCATTGATAAATTTCCACTTCCTCTCTTATTCTAAGAAATAAATATTCACGATGAATTTTTCATTCCTAAATCAATAAAATTAAATTTTAACAGATCATAGGAACCATAAATAATTAAAATCAATTCATTTTTATATAAATAATTAACAAAACCCAAATGGTTAGCACAAATTATTCAATATGGAAAAATATAATACCTTAATCTCTAAAACCACTATAATAGCCCCCAAAGTTCAACTTAATCCATTTTATAAAAA
The DNA here is from genome assembly GCA_963277665.1 of Viscum album. Lineage (NCBI taxonomy): Eukaryota > Viridiplantae > Streptophyta > Magnoliopsida > Santalales > Viscaceae > Viscum > Viscum album. The sequence continues at coordinate 2,133,064,274 of OY728119.1, forward strand.
GTTAACCTTAAGACTCCTCCAAAATTTGTATAACAAAATTTAAAATCTCAAAATTCAGAAATAAGGTTAGTACATTTCCAATGTGGAAAGGTAAATGACTAAAAACACATGTCATTTAATCAAAAACATGATCATAAAAAGAATCCCTAGATAATAACAAATAAATAATCACATATATGATAATAACTAATTTTTCAATGAAGTAGATTCACAATTTTGGATGTAATGATATCACATATCATAATATCTTTACCGCCAAGTCATTATTACAATTTTTTTTCAACTATGGGTAAAGATACACCAAAACCCATTAAATAAGGCTAGCCAATTGGTTTGTCTAATGAGACCCTTTTATACATGGAGGGGCTCTATGATTTCATTCCCCAACCATCACTAAATTTCCAATGAATTCCTCATATATTTAATGATCAATTTAATTCATAAAAAATATTCTTTATTAAAAAATACATGTATTGAATAAATAATATGGAATATCAATATTTTCCTAGTCAATCAAATATCTTTCATAGTAAAACACCATATGTATAAATGATATATGATTTTTGAAATAATCATATCCATGATACCAATAATATGGATATTTAAGAGAAATTTAATATCCAATTAAAATTTATCACTACAAAGTTAATGATTCAAGAGAAATTTAATAACCACAAGATTAATCAAGAGATGAGAGATGAATATCGAAAAAGTATATTTTATAGTAAAATAAAGTATTTCCATGAATAAAAGAAAATTGAAGTCAAACTTTCAAAATAATTTTTTATAATGATTTTGATTTATAAAATAACTTAAATATTTTATAATAATAAGAATATCATAAAATATTTCTGGTGGTGGGAATGTCTATTAAGGTTTTATAAGTAAAAAATAAAACATTCCTTTTGAAATTTTGTAGTGAAATTTGAAAATGAATCTTTTGTAAAACATTATAAATATTCCTTTAAAACCTTTTAAAAAGACAAGGATAACATAAAATTTACTTAATAAATCATTTTATTAAATAAAAATGAATTTTTTAAAATAATTTTGAAAAATGTGAAAATGGAAGAAAAATATACCCGATCAAAATAGAAATAAAACTATTTAAAAAAAACATTTAATAGCTTAATTTTAGTTACAAAAAATAGGAAAGGTTGATTGAAATATATGGAAACTACTTAAATATACAATGGATGAGAGAATATGTGGAATTTATGAAGGATAGATTATAGAATTACTTCAATGAAAACATAATCAATCCTAAAATAAAATGAGACTCTAAAATAAATTCATATCTATTTGGTGTCTTAAGTTTAGACCCCTTAAAGGAATAAACAATAATTGAAACTTTAATCTCCATTAATAATTATATTCATGTTAGATACATCAAATGTGAAATATATATGCACTGCATAAAACAAAATAGGTATATAATTGCAGATACATCTCAATATAGTTGAAATTTAGATTAAATCCCTTATAAAGATCATATCATTAAATTTAGGATTAATAAATGAAAAGATCATGTGTAAAAAATTTAAATCCATGATTCTTTTAAAATAAAATATAAAATAATCATATTTCATTACACACATAATTTTAGAATAACATAGAAAATGAAGAAGAAATACAACCCAATAAAAATAAATTGAGTTAAGAAACCGCTTACCTCATGTTTCTTCTCATATATGTGATTTTATTTTGAGGTATTCCTTTGTTTAATTTCAGTAGTTTATTTATCCCATAGTTTTATCAGGAATTTTTTGAGAATAATAGAGTTTTTAAACCCTACATTAGGTGGCATACGGTTGGTGCGTGGTTTGGGGAAACTGTGAACCATCCTTGAATAAACTGTACACCTTGTAAAGTGAAACTGTCTAGGTCGCATGAATTATCACGTGGGAATGCACCCTCCCCAATGAAACTATTTGGATGGTTTTTTCTTTGACAAAGAAGAATGCACGGTATCTGCATCTTTTGAAAAACCATGTGGGCTAGCCATGTGGTCTATCCAATTCATTAAAGTTGGTGAATTGCCTTTATACCCTCCCCTGATTTTAACCCCAAAAAACCCCTAATTTCAACCACTTGGGATTTTTATGCCTAGGTGACTCTCCATCTCTCTCTTGGACTCCTTTAATTTTTGGGTGGATTTATTGTGTAATATTAAAGAATCATCAAGTAATCTCTTTGTCTCTTGATTTCTTCCTGTTTCTAGGGTTCTTCTTCCTCCCTCTGAAAGTTATTCTTCATCTAGTTAATTAGATGGAATGATAACGGTTCTATATGAGGTTTTCAGTTAAAATATTAATGTTTGTAGTATGAAATTGCCTTTATATGGTCCCTTTGTGATGCAACTGTTGGTTTAGAACGTATTTTGAAAGATTCCAAGCTTGTGGTAGGTAATTCAATGTTTCAGCATTATTATATGATTTTAGTATGCTTTCTTTACCCCTTGAATGTTTTCTATGAATTTTGTGAAAGGTGAAATGGGTTTTCAAAAGTTTTTTATGTGCATGTGTGTTGAGAGATGATTTTCTAAATTAAATTGGTTTTATTTCACATATGTTTCTTTGATGAACTTCTCAAATGTGTTCTATGAAATAATTAAGTTGTGAGAATCATGTTTTCAAATGACTTTGTTGTACGTATAGATGTGAAAGAGGTTTTTATTATGGAAAATGGTGTGTTTTATTGTGTATTATTATTAATTTATGTGCTTATGTGAAAAGTGGTGATCTAAGTGACATGTGAAATGGTAAATTGATCACAAAGGGAATCCAAGGTATCTAGTTCAGTGGACTAGGACTAGTATGCTAATTGGATCAGTGGGGCCAAGGCCCAGTTTCTTATAGTAGGATTGATGACACAACACTAAATAAACTATTATGATGATTGAAAACCACTATAACTTTTTATATATTCCTCTCTAGTGGGTTTTTTCATGAGGACACTCTGGGTTATTATTGTTATACCATGTTTGACCAAGATACAAGGTTCCTATAGTCCCAGTAGTGTCAGAACCTTTAGTTATTACTTACAGTTATCTCTTGTGATGGGGTGATTACAATAATCATGTGGTGGTCCTTACTCTTATGTTAAATTTCAATGAATTTTTCATTTCAAATTTTTTATTTAAAATGTTTTATTAAAAATGTTTCCAAATTCATTATTAAAACATTCATGGTTATTTTTCTTCTAATTTTATGGAATGGAATATTTCTCTGGTGTGGAATTGTACTAGGCATCGGATCACACCCTACATGCACACTTTTTGTATGTAAACATTGTTATGTATGACCTGGGTAAATGCAAGATGTATCATGGTTGTGATGGTGGATCTGGTTCCAAGTGTTATTACCTTACAAGTGGTTGTGGAGGTATATTGAGGGGGATGACCATCTTGTTTCATGGAGGATTTTAATTTTTGGTCGAGTTGGATCCCTCGTGTTTTGGTATTAGGTTTTCGGTTAAAGTTGTAAAATGTATAAATTGAATTATTGTATCTATTTTGGTTATGGATATTGATCTTTTTGTGATGTTTCATTATTGATAATTATTTATCAATGTTTTTCTTGGGTGAAATTGTTCCCAAAAATGTATTTTTTATACCCAAGAACTAGTTTCCAACCTATAGGGATTGGGAACGTCCTTCGGGCCTTTCCACGAGTCAGGTCAGGTGTCGGGTTGGATGGAACCCCAGATTGGTTCATGAAAAATGGTATTAGAGAAGGTTTTCTCTCTTTCTTTGAGTCAAGCTATTTAGGAGAGTCTAGATAGACTGGATCTTGGATTGTTAGTTCATGAGGTTCAGGTTATGAGTGGGTTTTCTGGATAACACTCCTCGTGAAAAATTTCGAGTCTCCATGGGATGTTGGGATTTTATTTGACTTCTCCTCTAGGTGACATGTACATGCTACAAATGGTGCATGTAAATCAGTGAATCTGGACATGGTTTGTCTTATTGTTTAGTTTTTTATGTTTTTTATTTGATTTATGAAATTGTTTGTAATTTTTTTATTGTTAAAAATTTTCAGAATGGTTTTATTGATGGTTTTTATTTATGTTTGTAGCTTTATGTAGAAATATTCCTCCACGTAGATATCCTGTGAAACTATAGGAAGTTTCCTTAGAGAGTTCTCCATCACTAATTGATCAGAGGCTAGTGAAAGATGTGGTTCGGGATATCCAATCTTTGGTTTAGCAAGCGAGATCTTGTCCTTATCATGTTGGGGAAGCCAAAGTATGTCCTAGAAAGGAAAAAATATCCATATTTCCCCAATAACAAGAATTCTTATTTCATGGGTAGCACGAATCCCCAAGATATGAAGATTTAATTGAGAATATTGATAGGATTTTTGGTTTTCTTTACACTCTTATAGTATTGAATGTGAAATGTTCTTCATTCCTATTGGAAGGGCCTAGCTGATGGTTATGAGACTTAGTAGTTTGGGCTGGGAAGCAAAAATAGATGGGTTCCACATATTTTAAGGTCATCTTCAATGAGCAGTATTTCCCTAATACCTTGGCCTTCTCTAAGATTCGAGAGTTTTTGGATCTTCACCAGGGGGATCGAATGATGATGGAGTATTCCAACTGTTTCACTAAGTCACTTCAGTTCAAACTTGAGGTAGTTTCCAATAAGCAGTTGAAGACTCAAAATTTTGAAATGGGGCCACAACCAGATATCTGATATAAATTATTCCAGTTTAAGTTGAAAACCATTGCTGAGGGGGTTGATCTTACTTTGATGGTAGATATAAATCTCAGTGGAAAGTTTAGATTTTTTGGACTAGTTTCAACAGTGGGGAAAGAAATTGGTTGTTCATATAAGAAGAAGAGGAAGCCAGATGAGTAGGAGAACAAGGGAGGTGGTATTTTAATCCATCCTTTTTGAATTTCTTCATCAGTGTCTTCAGATATCGGATTGGTCCTATTCCATTAGTGTAGAAAGGAAGGTCATGTATGGTTTGTGTATTCAGATCTACCAAGACCTTGGTATTGGTGTGGGCATATGGGTCTTTTATAGTGGTTTTGCAAATCCACAAATCCATACTAGGGTAGTTCTGCTTCAAAAGCCTTTAGTAGACTGTCATCCCAATCAGATCCAACCAGAATGGAGGATTCTTAGTTTTGTGGTCATGGAGATAGGGATGGATATTCTTATGAGAAAATTAAGTTAAGGCATAACCATAGGTCAATGGTTATTGTTAGGCCCAGGTAGATACAAGAAATATTCATGCTCTGGATCAAGCACTAGTGTAATCAGATTTAGGACCTTCCATTGTTCAAGGTATGGTTCTTATTTCATCATCTATTGATTCTATTTTATTTGATACTAATGCCTCTGTTTCTTTCATTTTTGACTGTATTTTGGGTCTGTTGTGTTTTCTATATGAACTTATGTCATATGTGATGGAGTTGGTGATTCAAATTAGTAGTAAGTGAGCGAAGGGATTCAAGTGTCCATATTGTGCACTCACCATGTTAGGGGTTGAGCTGGAATGGGATTTCCTGGTCTTGGAAATGGACCACTTCGACATGATACTCAGTATGGATCAGATGGTGCATTATTAGGTGAACATCAATTGTTATAGAGAGTGAGTGAGTTTTCTGGAACATGATGGTAGTTTCCAAGGTTTACAAGGTGAATGCGATCTTCGGCCAGGATGTGTTGGGCCTTCACTTCTGGAGTTGGGTAATTTTTCTTCTCAGATATCATCGCTCATGTTGGAGGATGAAAGTGGTGTGTTTTTTAGAATGGATTGCCTCATGTGGTGGATGAGTTCTCAAAGGTGTTTCTAGATGACTTCGTGGGTTTTCCTCTAGAGTGGGATGTGGATTTCAACATTGATTTGGCACAAGGAACATAGTTAATATCTCTTCTCTTGTGTCGTATATCCCCCACAATGTTGAGGTAATTAAAATTACATATAGATGGTTTGGAATCCAAATAATTCATTCACCTGAGTGTCTTTTCTAGGGCCACCGCAGTTCAATTTGTGAATAAGGTAGAAGGATATCTCTTGTTGTGTATCAATTACTAGAAGCTGAATAAGGTGATGATTAAGAATAAATTCCAATTTCCTTGTATTTACGACAATTTTTAATAGCTTAAGGAGACAAGGTGGTTCTCCAAGATCAACATTCATTCTGGGTATCACTAACACATTGTTAAAGAGGTGGATTTTCCAAAAACCACCTTCAAAAGTAGGTATGTCCATTTTGAGTATTTGGTCATTTCATTCAGGTTGAGTAATAATCCATCATTATTTATGGAACTTATGAATTGGGTGTTCCACCAATATCTCAATTCCATTGTCATGGAATTTTTGATAACATTCCTGTCTATCCTAGGACCATGGAAGAGCATGAGTGGAATTTAAGGATTGTGTTGGGAACTCATCATGACCATCTTCTCCATGTGAAGTTTTCCAAGTGAACCTTATAGATTTGTGAGGTGAAGTTTCTTGGTCATGTGATCTCGAAACAAGGGGTTTTGGTGGGCCTCAATAAGATCATTGTTTTGATTTCATGGGAGCAGCTAGTGATTGTTTTTGATATCATGAGATTTTCGGTTCATGAAATGTGTTATAAGAAGTTTTTTTGGTATTTATCTCAGCTTGTTTCACCCATGACAGTGCTTACATAGGAAGGGGTAAAGTTCAAGTTAACCCCATAGTTTTTGGAATCTTTTGAGGATCTTAAGAGGCGGTTAACCATAAAACATATTTTGATTTTATCAGAATCTAGAAAGCGATATGTGGTCTAATTTGATACTTTATGTACGGTTCTTGGGTGTGTGCTGGTGCAAGATGACTATATGGTAGCATATGGATCTTTACAACTCTGGCCACATGAAAATAAATACCCAACCCATGACTTTGTGTTAGAGGAATTTATTCATTCCTTGAATGTGTGGTGCCATTATCACTTCGGGGAGAAGTTTTTGATCTATCCTGATTATAAGATATTGGCCTATATTTTCTTCTAGAAGGATTTTATTCTAAGGCAGCATCATTAGGTTGAGTACCTTCAGGGATTATATTTTGATATCTTATGCACCTTAGGTAAATGTAATGTGGTAGATGATGATTAGTGAAGAAAAGTGCCAGTTCAAGCATTGAAATAGTCCAGTGATGAATTAAATTTGATTGGCCTTTTCCCCAGTTGAATTTGGTAACAAAAGAGCATAGTGGAGGTGTATTATTATCTGGTGTTCAACTGACACATTTCTTTTTTGAGTTGATTCGGACCGGGAAATTGGGTGACTAGTTTTTTTAGATCACTATGTAGTTTCTTGATGGTGGGGAGGTTCCTTGTGATTAGTTGTTTTCTCCTGAGGGAGTTTTTAGTTTTAAGGGTTGATTCATGGTTCTATTTTCATTTCAGAAGGTGGTGATATGGGATAGCCACCATTATTGGTGGCTCGTTTATCCTGGTACCACCAATATGTTTTATGATGTGTATCATGAGTTCTAGTGGCTGGATATGATAGGGATATAGCAGAATTTGTATCTTGATTTCATTACCTTTCATAAGATCAAAGAATACCACCAGAGGACCTCTGGTTTACATTATCCATTGACCATTCCTACCTGGAAGTGGGACAATGTCTCCATGGACATCATAACTGGCTTAACTCATACACCTCAAGGAAGGGATTCCATCTTAGTGGTGATTGATTGTCAAACCAAATCACCCCATTTCATTCTGATCATCAATTTAGCTAAGGTGGATGAATTTGGTCGGTTTATGTTCTAGAGACAGTGAGTCTTAATGGTTTCCATGGGAAATTTTTTCAGAAAGGGACCCCTATTTTACCTCTGAATTTTGGGAAGGCCTTCATAAGAAAATGGGGTTGCAGGTTAATTTGAGTATTCCATACCACCCGCAAATGGATGGTCATATGGAGTGGGAGAATTAGATCCTGGAAGACATGCTCTGAGAATGTATTTTAGATTTCTAAGTCTTGTGGGATATCCATTGGGGGTTGGTCAAGTTTTCATATAACAATAGTTACCAATACTCGATTCAAATGTCATACTTTGAGGCTCTTTATGGTCATCCATGTAGGTCCCCTTTATGTTGGGTGTAGGTGGGAGAGACCTTGTTGTTGGGACCAATCCTTGTGCTGGAAACCCCTAACAAAGTTAAGTTTATCTGGTGGAATTTTTTTACAATACATATCCACCATCCGTCTTATTTTTATCAATAGCACCAAGCCTTTTAATTCTATGTGGGTGACCGGGGGTTTCTAAAAGTGGAACCTTTCTTGGGTCACTATCATCTTGGTAAGTAAGGGAAGCTAACACCAAGGTATGCCAGACATTTTTATATTACCAAGTGGATTGGTAAAGTGGAATAATAATTAGCTTTTCCTTCTCAATTAATGTCAATTCATGATACGTTCCTTGTATCTCAGTTAAATAAGTATAATAAAATTTTTTATCAAGTGCTGAATTGGGAAGAATTGGAGTTAGAACCTAATTTATCTATGTTTGAGTGACCAGTACAGATTGTAGATTCACAAGATAAATTTCTTTGGGGGAAGTCCATACCATTGGTCTGAGTTCTCTAGTGTCACGGTAGTGATGATCATGATACTTGTTAGTGAAATTATTGGGTTGAGGGGCACTATCCATTTTTATTCTCTGATCAGGCTTCAAGTTGACTTTTTGGGAATGGAAAGTTTTCATGGTGGGGAAAATTGTCACAACTATGACTTTATTTTATGGTATTACATTATTTATTTTTGTTCTTGTATTTATCCCTTGGTTATCTTGGGATTTTTTGAATAGAATAGAGTTTTTTAACCCCACAGCAGGTGGTGCAGGGTTGGCGCATAGTCAGGGGAAACCATGTGCTAGGCCAAGAGAAACCATGTTCCTTGGAAAGTGGCACTATCCAAGCCACATGAATTACCGCATGAGCATGTTCCCTCCCCCATGAAATATTGTGGAAAGTTTACTCTAAGGCAGAGGAGACTGCAAAGTTGTCACACTATTTGGAAAGTCGTGTGGGATAACTATGTGGATTATCTCAGTGGGGTCGAGGCATGGTTTCATCTAGTAGGAATGATGATAAAACACTAACTAAACTATAATGATGATTGGAAACCACTAGAACTTTGGATGGATTCCTCTCTAGTGGCTTGTTCATGAGAACGCTGTGGGTTATGGTTTCTACACCATGTTTCACTGAGATACGAGGTTCCTAGGGTTGAACTAGTTCTAGAACTTTTAGGAATTACTCATGGGACTTAATTTTGATGTGGTGCTTACCATCGGGATGAAGTTCACCTTAATCTTAAATTAAATTTAAAATCAGGTTTCATTAAAAAAAATTCTTTAATTTTTTTTATAAAAAATGTTTCCAAATTCTTTCTTAAAACATGCATACTGATTTTTATTCTAATGTTATGGCATGGTATATTTGTTTTTAGTGGTATCCTACTAAGCTTTTTGTCACACCCTACATACACCCTTTGGTGTATTTATACTTTGTTATGTATGGCACAGTTAAATTCAACTTGTATCATGGTGATGGTGGTAGATCTGGTTTCTAGTTTTCTTCCCTTATAGGTGGTTATGGAGGTGGATTGAGGGTGATGGACCTCTTGTGACATAGAGATTTTTGGTTTTTGGTTGAGATGGTTCCAACCTATTTTGGTATTTTGTTTTTGGTTAAATTTGAAAAATGTTTAACTTGAGTTGTTTTATGTATTTTGGTTATGGTTATTGATATTGGTGTGATGTTTCATTATTGAGGATTATTTATGGATGTTTTTCTTGGGTGAAATAATTCCCCAAAGTGTATTTTTGATACCCAGGCACCAGTTTCTAGCCAGTGGGGATAGGGAATTCCCTTCAATCCATGCAACGGGTTGAGTCGGGTGTCAGGTTTTATGGAACCCCATCTTGGCTAATGACATTTCACCTTAGTAAAACATTATTTAACCTCTTGTATGATGGTTTTAAACAAATTATTAATTTTCACCAAAAGATAATATAGATTTATGAAATCATATATGATCCTACTATACCATATTATCACTCATTAATTAACAATCTTTCATTATTTTTATAATTTTAGGTTTTAACTATTTTGTTTTCTCATGCATGTTTTGTCATGAAAGTTCTGATCCTTATACTTTGTTCATTTATTAATCATATAAATACATTTAATAATGATATAATTATAATATATATTCATTCTACATATATATTTATATTCATCCATAAAATTCATATATATATACAAATTACTTACACTATTCATGGAGATGGTGGGTCGTACGTACACATAATCATTGTTTTCACTTTTAAAAGGACAGAATAAAAGAAAGGTAAATAACAATTCACCATTAACAAATAATTATTATATAATATATTTCATATAAATTTATTAAATATATGTTTATTACCATCCACATATATCTTAATAAAAAACAAATCACATCGCTTTGTGGAGGTGGTAGTCCACAGGTACGCACGAGCAACATTTTCTTTTTCCAATGGATTGGAAGGTTAGAATGTAGATATAATATTATAATTATAGAATAATAATTATTTCATAAATATCATATATAAATATTAGTTACATATTTATAACCATATAATTAAAATGGTTATGAAAAACTAATTAAACTACTATGTGGAGACGAAAAGCTGTATGTACACACGAGATATGTTTTCCCTTTTAATAGGATGTAAAAGAGGTGGAAAATTACAGTATATTCATAATAAAAACAATTAATAATATTTATTATAATTAATATATTATTTTACAATGGATAAAAATGATTAATAATGGTTAAAGGATGAAATAGAATAGAAAATTCTTGGTTAAGAGTTATACATATTAGTTGAGAAACCTCTTTTGGATTACACATTTAGCCTTGAAGGGATGGTATTTTGTAAGAAAAACAAGATCGAGGATGTTTTGAAGCATTCTAAGAATGTACTATGGATGTTATTTTCTGATATATAAGGCTCAAAAGGTATAAGGAATAGAGGATAATAGTTTCCCTTTTATAAGTGGGGAGAGGGGAACTATAAGAATTATATAAAATATTAAATTAATATAAATTGTTTTTCTTGAAACAATGTCTCAAATTTGATATAATTATAATATAATATTTTTATAAGTCTAATTACTCTCATACAACAAAATTTTTATAGGAATTTTTTATGTTTTATGCCTTATCTCTTTGTTCTAACATGAGTTAACCCTTTGGACAATTATCACAATATCAATGTTTTCTACCCATTAAGAGACAAGAATATCCATATAAAAGGACAATAAAAAATTAAATAGACCGTGGTTTATATTTTAAACCATATCTCGTTCATTTTAATTAATTTCATATTTTTATGAATTTTAAATCATTTAATAAAATATTATTTTTTATAAAATATCATTAATGTAATTTTAGGAACTAATCATTTAATTTGACATTAAAAACAAAATGGATGAAAAATAATTTTAATATAAATATTTAATGTATCAATAATATGTTATATTATATATAAAATTCTTATCAATCTATTAACCTCTCAAAAAAATTAACTTTATAATTTTCAAAATCATTTAATTGATTTTTCTACTGCATGCACCAGCACTACATCAGTGTTTTGTAACCATTTAAGGTAATTATTTCATCACTAAAAATTCAAAATAATTTACCACGATAAAAAAAATTCATATTTAAAATAAAATTTGATAAATAAACATAACATTTTAATATATCTATCACAAAATATCATATATGTTAAAAGAAATAAAGTGGCATTTTTACTTTATATTTTACTTAAAAATTATAAGGTTCAAAATTAAAGAAAAAGGGAACCAAATTTCCATATATTTTAAAATTGGAAGTAATTTTTAGAAATATAATAATATAATAGTATATATACAAGTTTAATATAAATATTAAATCCATATCTCATTGCTTTAACCATATTTTACCAATTTTACCCTTACTTGTGTGACAAATATTTATCATAGTTATTATTCATAATGACAAAAAATAAAAGGGGTATATTCATAAAATTTGATCATCCTGATTCCAAATATGACAAAAATATTTCAAGATCAAACCTCTAGAATAGGTAAAAATAAATTTTAATATAATTTCATAAATAACTACAAAAAATAGTTTTTAGAAAAATACGTTTTTATGCATAAAAATTAACCAGTACCTAAATCATGAATATTAATGATTAAAAAATAATTAATTAGATTATTCTAAAAAATTTGATAATATATAACTTTAATACCAAATCAAAAATATATTGTGACATTTAAATCACTTGATTTAATGGGAATAAATGAGAGTATTCTAAAAATCAGTATTTTTCACTATTCGCTGAAAAATCATTCAGCTCAAAAAATACCAAAATTTCACCCTAAGTTAATTTTGATATGTTGACTTCAAAAATGATTTTAATTTTAAAAATATAATTTATAAAAGTGATATAAATTAATTATGATTTCATTCACAATATGAAATAAAACCATTTTTAAGGAAAAAATATTTTTGAAGTATAAAATGATGTTACTAAAAATTGGGTAGTTATTAATTATTAATAAATACATTATATAAAACCTTTATAAATATTCTTCATAATTTGGTTAAAACTATTTGTTTCTTCCAAAGAAATGTCTTGGTGATAACTATCAAATTAAATAATAATATTTTAATGATATATCATGGTTTTCTTAATGCTTGGTACTACATTTTAAGGAAGCTATCGAGCATTGTGTTCTAAATTTTAAGGGTTTTATAATCATAAGATTGAATTTTAATTAGATGATGGTATCTTGGGTTCTGACGATAAAAAAGTTTCATAGATATCCATCTAGGTGTTTCAATGATGAGGACGAGTAAGTGGCTCGGTTTAGATGAATGGTGCACCCCATGTGGGGAGTTGCACAGTGGGGGCTCAGTTGAGCTTCCAAAGTAAAAATTGATGAGCCAATTATGAATTAATTACTAAGATATGTTGATATTAATATATAAAATACTAATGATGATTATTGAGGATAATAATTTTTATGGGGGTGTTGTAATGACCCTCCCCTTTAAGGGTTATGAATTATTGAGGGAATTTTAATTTTTGTATTTTAGAGAAAGGGTCATTTTGAATTTTAGGATTTGGATATAAATCATAAGAGTTCGAGTTATTAAAGGGTATTTTTTGGGAATGTATTGAGGATTGATAGGTTAATTAGGTGCTTTGATGAGTTTTTGGAAGTTTGGGCTCATAGTTTAGAAATTTTCAAAGTATTTTTTCCTATGCATGGTTACTGTATGGTTAGTATAAACTATGTGGGAGTAAATATATAACTTTTTTAGTCTTGGGGGTCAGGTGTATTGTCATTATACAGTTTCAAAAAAAATGGGGCATGTTGTGGACCATATTACATAGTTGGAACATGGTTTAGAAAACTATGTGTCCCAACAATGTAATGATGGTTTTACTGGATAGTGTCAACCACACGGTTAGTGCACGGTTTGGAAAAACATGTGGAAAAACTATGTTACCTGGTGATTTTTTTAGGAAAGTGGTAAATGACCACTTTTACACTATTAATTTTAAAAACCTCTCCCTCGTTTAGTTACTCCCTCACGTGTACACCCCATTCGTCTGACCTTCCTTTTCATCCTTCAATTACCCCTCAGTTTATGGTTATTTTGATGGTGTTATTTGATGATTCAACATGAAATTCCTCCTATTCCTTCTATTCTAGCTTCTACCATTGTTATCCATTGACTTAGGTTCTCCATCGTAGGGATTTGAGAGACAATTACACTGAATCATGGAGGAATTATATCGATAAAATGGGGTTTTAATATTTCATAACTACAGGATATCCTGATAAGATTTTCACGCTTCATCACACATAATTTTGGTACATAACCAAATGACTTTTCTTAATGTTTTTAGTGAAATGTTAAGAAATTTTTCATTAAACCATGAGTGATAATTGGGGATTTTTTGTTGCTTAGTTTTTATAAGAGAATGATGCACGATTAGTTTTTAGGAATTATTCCCAATTGAATTTATTTTTAAAATCTATTATAAATTTTAAAAAGTTATTTGGATAATTAATTATATGTTGTTTTAAATATTTATTAGATATTGTTCCTTGAATTAGGTGCCAATAATTTTGATGCTATCCTGGATGGGTCTTGGTAAGGATGTTCAAACAAGATTTCAAAATGTGATGGATTTATAATTAGGGTAAATGACCCTTATGTATTTTACCTATGGTGTTATTTATTGTTTATGTGGTATGTAATATATATAGTCTCTCTATCTAGGTTTTTCAAACTATTGAAATTATATAATTTTTTTAATAAAAACTAAATTCATATGAATGGATTTCACAAAGTTCCAAATTCCACTAAGGACCCTTGTGCACTAGATTATTGCCTCAGACGTTGATGGTTAATTCCTAGATGATAAATTTATTCCATGAGATACATATACCCATAGGGGTTAGAAATGAAATAAATTAATTGAAAAAAGTGGACCTTAATATATGCATCATGTTGACCTCTAAATGGAGGGTCATGACTGGATAGGAGAGAGTGGGCCTAGTTGGACCTAGTGAACCTTGAGATGACTTAGAGTTGTTCAGATAGTACAACAAGCATGGGGTGAGTGTTGCTTAACCCTTGAGATGTGAGCACCTGAGTATGTGTTCATTATTAATATATGTACGAGTTAAGTGGGTGAGGACCAACTGATTGATGACTTGGGATGTGAGTTGTTATTTTAATAATCTTCATAGAATCGTTCCAGTGTAACCATTCTAAGGAGAAAAATGAGGCATCGATGTTTTCTAATGCTATTAAGAGTCATGATGCCCTCTAATTAACAATTTTTACCTAAAGAGAATAAGAGGGAATAGTGGAGTCCATATGGGGTGTCTGTGATATGATGTGGATTAGGGGACCCCAGTAGGCGCCTTAGATATATATTAACCATAGAGAGGGAAATGTGGGTGGTGGTTAGTGATGATCTTGGGTGTCACATTAGAATCCATATTTATGACGTGATCCTCATATGGAATTAGTGATGATAACTCATTCACTTGAGAGGACAACCTTAGTTATGTGTGATGGGTTTAGGTGGGTGCAAAACCCATATTTTCATCATTATTTAGAGATATCAAGGGAGGTATATACTACTCCCCTGAATTTTATATTATGTATTATATTCCTATGATTCTTAGGATCCATCTTATATGTTTTAGGATATATATATTTCTTGGGAGAACCCCCTAGGATTCACAAGTTATGCCATATATTAATGACCACCTAGGATTACTTATAATGTGTTAATAATGATGCATGATAATCATGATAGCCTATGGTCACCCCTTAGCAGCAGGTGATATTTCCTGGTTCTTATGTCATCCAAGGGTCACCCCCTAGGAGTCAGGGATGATTCTAAATTATTACGATTGCTTAGGATTACCTTCTAGTGGTTGTTGATGATAAATTATGTTGATTGATCACCTAGGATTATCTCCAAGGGGATGAATTTTTTCTTAATACTATAAACTTCCCCAGATGACCTCCTATGATTCATAGGTTTCACCAATTTATAGCTGTATTAATTATCTTACATTCATAGAGACACCCCATAATTGTTCAAAATTGGTACGGTCAATCCTGGGTGTCATGTTATAACTCGAGGATCGATGGTGGTAATTTTAATTATCCTTCTACACTAAATTTATTTATTCAGTTGAGCATGTCACATGCACATACAACACATTTTATGTTTATGTACAAGACTACGTTGATGGTCCCCTATTAATTTTTACTCATACCCTTCTCAAGTTTCTATGGAAATTTGATACCAGATAAGGTTTCACTAATCATAGGTTTAGGTTGGACAGATACCCATAGTATCTTGATCCAGTATGATGGTTTGAATTGGAGTAGAGATAAGTAAAAGATAAGCCTTGGGTTGGTAGTAGATTCTTAATATACTTGTTTATTTTTTAATTGTTTTATTATATGTGATTGGATCAGCGGGTGGTAAGTCTTGATGTATGACCATGAGTCTGCATGATAGTTTTCTATGAAATGTTCATTTGATATAGTGTGAGTTATTTTTTTTGGATTATGCATACACTAATTTATTAGTTGTGGACGATGATTGTTTTATTTTTCCTATTGTTATGAACTCTAATATGAGAGTATAGTCTCCCAAAAATTATACTCTAGACCCCTCTACAAGATAGAATACTTTAGTGTATGAGGAGGTGTGTCTAAGGTCTCAGTATCTTGTGTCTTAATTATTGTATAGTGAACCATGGGGTGTTACCTGGTGTTCCATGTATGGGAAGAAAGTGGGAACATGGATCCCACACATGTTTCACATATCAGCTATCAGGTATAGTTGAGTATACCCTATCTAGTCTACTTCCCAACCTAGGATTATGGATAAGACACCATGTACATAAAGTAACACATCGGCCCCTTAGTCCTAGGTCATGAACTTGGACATGTGTTGGTCCTATGCTACCTAGATTAGGATGAGAGATGATCCAGGCTTGACACAATGGTTCTAAGATCCATAACATCCATGTCATGGGTGGGTGGGAATCCAATCATGGGAGATCAAATAGTTGGGGTGGTGACCTAACTACCCTCGCTTCTATTATCACTATGTCGTGGAAACCCAAACCAGCCTACCCACTCCACTCACTAGGCCACCTCCACGATAGGCTTGATTCATTTATCTTACTTCCACATTATCCCATCACATAAACTACCACTTGTTCCCATTCCATCATTTTGGTTCATTAGTTCCTCATGGCTCTACCATCGTCTCCACTAAACAATGTTTAGGTTCGACAGGTCTTCACTTGTCTACAGGAGATAATGAGGGAGAGGTAGAGATATAGATTTCTAAGGACTCAAAGAGATTATGTGGAATGATGTTTTCCAAGGACAACAACCCCAACCATCACTAATGGAGACATGTGTCTCAACAGGGGGAAAGAGGTCCTGGTGGATGGGCTAAGGCTATCTAAACTTCATCGAACTTCCATAAATCATCACACACACCAAGAATGAAGTCAATAGATAAAATTTTAACTAAAACATTCTAAGGCTTTGGTTATATAAATTCAAAGGCATGGGGTTAAAAATTAATTATGGTTAAATATTTATAAAAAATTAATTAATAATAGATTAATATTGAAAATAATGTTCCTTTTCTTGTTAGAAAAAATTAAAATCTCCAATTAATTTTGTTGATGCAACGTAATCCAATCATTTCAAGATTGGAAATATACTCCTGATTTGATGTTAACCTCTATTTTCCATTATATAATTCAATCATATCCCCCTTCACATCTCCCAAACTAGGTTTTAAGTATATGGATGAGAAACTAACCCTTTAGGGAAAATTATATAGGGGATTATATAACCATGAATTAGGTGAAACCAATATTTTTAATTATACTAGAGATTACTTTGGCTCAGGGCGGAAACCCTAACTAACGGTTACACCTCTCTTATACATAACCCCTTAATTAAAATACAATTGTGATGTTTGAATTTATATCCATGATCTATATTTGGAAATATCCCCATTCTAACTCACAATACTAATATTTCTTTATTTAATAAATGTTAAATAACCCCTCAAAATCTGACCAGATCATAATTCTACCGAACATCAACTTGAGGGTAAACACTATTTCTAAAGATCAATGGAACTATATAAAAACTCTATAAGTTTATATGATATGATAATTTTACCAGTTTACCCATTTATAATACACAAGACATCAAAACATAAAAATGAGATAAGTCTTGCTTGATGAAAAATCTAGATAACTACATCCTCTCCTCCATTAAACCTTTCGTCCTAAAAAAGAAAAAATGATTGTGTTTGAACAAAAAATCTCATTAAAAAATATCATGTGGAAATAACCTGACCTTACATACACATTATCAATCTCTAGAGGTCTATGATCTATGAAAAATTGGGACACAACTACATATAAAAACATCCCCTTTTATACTATTTTAATTCTTGGAATTTATCATTGATATTCTATTTATTTCTTAGAAAAATCATCCAAAGCATGATCTAGAACAAATCCTTAATGAAAGCATGATCTCACATTCAATGAATCTCTTCATGATTTTGAAAAAATATATTTTTTCATATATAGGTTTCTCATGCTAATAGAATAAGGAATATCCATTATCCATCAACATCTGTATATAAATTTTCTATTAACAAAATCACCTTATATAGGTGTGCCACACTACCCAACTTTAATAAGTAACCCAAGATACTATTAAAGAAGTAATATCTGAAAAACATTTATAAAGTACATCCAAAATAAATCTTTATTGATCCAAAAATAATTTAACAACATCACCAACATTAAGCATGATGATAACACAAGATATTAACACAAACTATACTCCTGTTCCTATGGAAACCTCACATATACTACTATAGATTATGTCACATCACTAACAAAGATAACTCAGTTGGGCTGTGACTGATATTTATTAAATTATATGATAATAATGTCAATATACAATAACATCCTCCTCAAATCATTTGGGAACCAAACCTTAACCTCATTGGTATCCCATTTTTTCATAATATGAAGTGAATGGAATTTTCCTGTTTAGATAACCCAAAACTATTAGATTAAGACACCAAGATACACCTACCATAACTTGAGTAACTAAAAACTTCAACTCATTGAGAATCATACCTCATCACATAGCTTTATCCACTACATGATGAACACCAATGATCAATTAGACCTAAACTTCTAAGGTATTACACCACACCAGGAGACCTTAGTTCAAAATCACCTATCACATCACCTTGGGTAAACCCTAGATAATACCACAATCCAAAACAAGGATAGAGTTACATACTACCCACCTTTTAGAGAATCCATTAGGTACACCACCAAAGAATATTTGTTTACCCATGATCCCATAATAGATATTATTATGTTGGGACTCCTTCACTCAAATAAGAGGAAGGTTACCCCATATTTTTTAAAGGAATTCCATATCACCCCCTCTCGTCAAAATTTATCATGTAGAGTCTATAAGCACAGACCCCCCCTCCCCCAATCTACTAAACATGAAATTTAAACCAAGTAATTAAGCTAACATTCTTTATCAATTCTGCTTTGACCATAATATCCATTATAGCCTCACAATCCATAAAAACTTACTATTACTCTAACCTATTGAAAAATGTCCCCTATAAAAATTTATCGCTTAAATTTTAGAACCCATACCTTAATAGTAACCCATAATATTAGTGCTCCAGAAGCAATCCAACAATACCTAGGTCTCACAAACATAAAAAAGATTTTCACTATTTCGAGTATCATTACAAGGATCCAAATATTCCTATAGTTATTCCTGTAAGATACACATAGAATTTCTCCTCCTTGATAACAATCATAATTTTAATCATACATGAACTCAACTAAGTAGCACTTTATCCTTTAACTTAGTTGAAAATGACATACTAAACCAAAAAAACCTTCCTCCAATTTTTCTCCTGGCCCCACTAATAACCCCTATAGCTCAATTGGGTCACTCGATAAATTGAAGAAGTTTTTGATACCTCCCAAAAATCAAGTCAATGTAGACATAGATTTATTAACATGGGTAACCTCATATAATCCTTCAAATGAATGTCCATCATTCACCACTAGAGGAAACCACCACTCCACAACATCTGTACTGAACAAGTTGAACATGCCAGCTGGTGAATAGTTAGTTGAAAATATATAAAGGTTGACCAACCCAACCTGACTAAGGGTCCTACTCACTATCTAAGGTGAACATTGACCCATCTTATTAACTGCACATCACCTCACATCACAACTCATTCACCATCATCTATAGTTGGGGTTTGGCTTAGTGGTAAGTACCCCGTAACCCAACATGAAAAATGGGGGTTCAGAACCCATTGGGCATAGGTAATGTAGCAGTACTATAGTACTACTTCTACAATGGTGGTACTGTAGATCAGCGGGTACTGTAGCGGCGGCAGGGCACTATAGCAGTGGCAGTACTATACGGTACTGTAGCAGGCGGCTTACTATTCACAGAATGGGCATTAGGCCAAAAATTTGGGGCTATGGGCTATATAATGGGCTACAAGTCCCCTAGGCCTTCGCGATATGTAATGGGTCTCCCTCTACTCGGTTAAAAGAGGTATTTGATCTGATTTAATAATAATATGAGGCTTCGGCCCCAACCATTAAAAAAACAACTCATTCATCAAATCCATACCATAAATAATGTCATAAGGTCTCATCCTGATATAATGATATAATAGAAAATATATCTCTATCTTAAAATAAAACATAAATTACAAAACAATGTGAGAAAAAGGGTGATAGCTTCTAATATCTAGCCATATATATCTCACTAAGAACCACGCAATAATTACAAACTCCTAAACAAAAAAATATAAGAATAAATGAATGGATTATACCAATATCTATGAGTAAAAGCATCATTAGTGAATATACAAATTACACCTCAAACTTTTCTTGTAAATGCCTACCCAGATCTATCAATTACAATCACCTATTTGTATCTTAATCATCATCAATCTATACCTGTTGAGGTCCACTTGGATGTCGAGGTGGAGATGTTTCAAAATTATTACCACCTTAATCTTATCCTATATAACCAACTACTTTTGTCAAAAAAATCCTTCTAAAGGGATTTTGATCTTACTAAAGGATGGGCAACATCTTTAGTGTTTCTTTCAACATAGAAATCTATAAAAATAACCAATATATATAATTCCATGGAAACAATATCATTCCAAAAAACTAGGGTGAATCACTAAAAGGGTTCTCTTAACTAAAAAGGACCACTCACTTTGAAGGACTCACTTAAACCATCAATTCTAAAGTTTGACCCTAGAATGCCGCATATGAATATCTCTATATATGGTCGATCATGATCATGAAACCCTTTAGAGGTTCTATGAACATCTAAATTCAAGATATCCTAAGGACTTTTAAATATTAATCCTTTAAAAATAGATCACACTCCAAGAATGTTAGAGAAATACCATCATGAGTTAAAGTAAACTCCCTCTAACAAATCACTACACCATGTAAAGGAACTTGATAAGAGAACTACTATCAAGTTAAATTTGTGGGTAATAAAAACCTATAGAAATGAAAATCATAGGCTTCAACTAGTCCTCTATCACCCAAGTACTATTATTTCCTTGAAAACCTTGAGTTATCTATTACTAGAACATATATAGTGCATTATACCAACATAAATTCCTATAAAACTCAAAAGAAACTATCATCCACTCAAAAAGAAGGTTTCCACTAAGAAAAAATGTTGTAGGGTAACTCCATTTTTCATAAATAAATTATACTTCTTAATCAAGACTTTAAATATATTTCTCATCACCCAACTACTCGATGGAAAGAGAATGAAGTGAAAATATGGCTCTTCATGACCCAACCTCTCGAACTGATATGGCTATCATTTGGTGGAATCCTAAATTTGATAAGATAAACCCACAATTACTAGATCGTATATGGGGGATATGTAATAATAAGGTCATGAAAACTATAGTTGACCACTATATTATGAATTAATCATCATAATTGTACCTCTAAACTAGTTCCACATAGTTTCTAGTCAAGAAGAAGATTATTAGAGACCTATTAAATTGGTATGTTGGCCTCCAAACCAACACTAGTTTCCTTGATCGGAATACCCAACTAATAACACCTTAATATCATTGTTTTAAGTTCCCAAATCAGTCCTCACAAGGATATTAACTCCAAACATTATCCTTATGACTCAAACACTCTAATGCTACTTTGATGTGACCTATCCCACTAATACTTCGCCTAGGATAGTAGTAATCCAAGTGTTCCACCCAAATTACACCTCTAACAATCCATTGTTTGGATACTATATTAATATAGCTATATGTTTTAGTATATTTTTAAGTGAAACATAGAAAATGGAGAAAATAAGATAATTCCATGCATAGTTGAGTCTAAGAGTTCCACTATTAGAAGATCAAGTAATGTAATATTTTAATTATTATTAATATATGTTCAATATTAATTAATGTTAAATATATAATTATTAATTTTACAATTTAATGATATAGGTAAAGGAGGTCATCTAGAATGTTGGTTGAACTAAGATGTGGTTCATTGTTAATAGAAAGTCACATGGAAGTTATGTGAATAAAACTTCTTAGAGAATTAGTATAAAAATTTAATTATTAGTCGATTGTACTAAAATAATTAATTTTTTAGATAATTCAATTTTTAAATTAATATAAATGAGGCAAGGGATATAAATTTCTCAAAGTCATTATTGGTTTCCTAGAGAAATGTTATTGACCAAGTATTTTGAAATTAGTATCCAATGTAATAACCCACATCATTGCAGGTTAGAAATTCTCTAGTAAATTTGAATTTTTCATTTTGTGGAAGGTTATTTTTGGAAATAGGAATCTGAATGGTTTTCTAAGTATTAGAACATCTCTAATAGGTGTTTCCAGTCATTATTTAAGTCTCAATTGGTGTCTTGAGGGTTCATGAGGATGTTAGAGGATTTATTGGTGACAAATATACTAAAAAAGTGTATAAATACACCATTAATAGCATGAAGAGTTCATTCACACCGTTAATTCCATTCATGGGTGAATGAAGGTTGTGAACGTTGATAAAGTTGGGAGAGGGTACTTCCCTAAAAATTTAGTGCATGAACATTTGGATCATGTTGTGAAATATGTTGGCCTAGTTTTTTAAAAATGATGGAGGGGTTTATAAAATAAAATCCCCCTCATGGTATTCATATTGGAAAACTATGCAACAAATCAAAGGATGAACCCCCCGTCTTCTCTTTCTTCCACTTCAATTGAGATGGGTTCTTGGCGGTTTTTATCACCATTTTTCATGTAATATATCTTCTTCTCTTATTCTTTATCTTCTTCCTTCCATCTTCTTGGATTTTGGTATGAATGTCCAGGGTTTTGGATGGATTATTTTTCTATATCATGGAGAAATAATTATACCTAATGGTTATTTTATATGTGGCTCAAATAAGACATCTCAAGTGTCTATAAATAAGTCACCATTTTTTGTTTGATGAAAGATATGTTTCTTGGTGAATTTCTTTAGGGTTTTTAGTGATTTTGGGTGAAATTAGGCCTTGATTCAGGTACTTATTTTCGTTATTTTTCTTTTCTTAGATCTATGAGGTAATCGGGAGTGTACCTAACCCATTTGGATGAGTTTATGGTTCCATTGTGTTGCCTAGTGAGTTTACCACCTACTATTACACATTGTGAAATTGTTTTAATTTTTAGATAATTTTTTTATTTGGGAAATTAATTATAAAGGGTTATAATTAATTAATCATGGAATTGGGACTTGAGGTGGGTCCTAGGAGTTGAAATGGAGCTTGGAAAATCCTGGGAAGTGATGGTTGGTGTTTGGAATTAAATGGAATGGCTCAGTTGAGGTAGGGGTCCTTGACCTTATTGCATCTTCTTGTTAATTGGTTATTTTATATCCGCATACATCATTACTATTATCTTCCCTCATACTTCTTTTCTTATGAGAGTGGACCAGTAATGTTCGGAAGGGCTCACATTTTCCAAATAATTAACATGGATTTTAGAGCGTTCTAAATAGCCTAATTTTTGTTCCATGGTAGAACAAGTGTTGGTGGCTCACCTTGTGGATTTTTGGGTGGAGTGAATTGGTTTTCAAATAGAAAATAGAAACTTTTTTAATTTTTTTTAAAAAATTGGATTTCGATAAAATGAAATTTTATAGAAAAGTAGTGATTTGAAAAAAGGGTTTTGAAATGTAAATTAAAATTGGGTTTGTGAACTTAATGGGATTTTGGAAAAATCCTGGGTGTGAGTAAAGCAACCTAAGATGACTTTTTTAATAGTTTTAAACTAAGTTATTTGACTTGGTTATTAAATAAAAGTCATAAGGGATTCTCTTGACTTTTTAGTCTCTTTGATCTTGTGAGGGAAATTCCATATTTTCTAAAATATTATATTATTTTGATTATTCTTGAATGTGTCCCCTTATGTGATATTTAATTTTATTGTGTGGGTAGATCTTATTGGTCGGACTGTGATGGAAAGTGGGGGGTGAATTTCCTTTTAAAAAATGAAACAATAAAATAAAAGAGAAATTAAGAATAATATTATAACAAGGTTAACAAAACATTAAAAAGTAAGAATAATAGAAATTAAAAAGATTAAATATTGATTTAAATAGATAATTCTTAATTAATCAATTTAGGTGAAATATTGATTTGACCGAGTAAGCTGAGAAGAATAAAATTATGGGTATCATAATTTATTAATTAAGTGTATCGAATCTAAAAAAACTTCATCAAATTAATCTATAATTCTAATTGTGTATATATGATGTTATAATAAAATAGTATTGATGTAATTTAATTAAATCATTGTGAATGTAAAATGTAATTTGGAAATAAAAATAGGAGATAATATTTGATAAAGGAGTTTCGAAATATCTCAGTGTGATACCCTACATCTCCTCCCCTTGGGTTGAGAGTTTTGTGGTATTTATCCCTTTATTTTAATGAATATCAAGTAACAAAGCTCCATTAATTTTTGGATAAATTTTAAAGTAACCAAAATCCCTCACTTTACTAACTGTGAGAATCTAACCCTCACATTGTGGTTATGATAACCCTTTATAGAAGTGGATGTGAGAAGAGAGAGATTTTCTTGACACAAGTCCTTTATAAAGGCACTGCCTTATCTCTCAAGATGGGTAGAAAATTTTGACAAGAGAGATAAATAGTAAATAGAAGGAGAGTTTATAAGATATTGAGAATTAAAATTGGAACTAAAGAGGTCATTGATATTGATATAGATTTTTTCATGCACAAATTCTTTGGTTTTATCAATACACCATTATAGAGAATTGTATTTGTTAATCCTCTATGGTCCTCTATTTATATCCTTCAAAATAGGTAGGAACATTCTAGAAACCATAAAATTTATTAAGAATCATCAAACATCAATTAAGATTTACAGGATCCACCAAAAATAACTTCTCTGATATGTTTTTCAAATTCCACCAACTTCATGGTATACTCTACTGTCTGGATAGTGGGATCCCTAGAGCACAACCCTTCGGCCCATATTCCAGGGGTAGGTAGGTAGGTAGAACCAGATACTAGGTGGGGTTGTTGTATGAAATTTAATGCTTTTCAATTGGCACCGGCTAGCTGGTTCCCTGCAGTAGCTAGCTAGTTCTTCTTAAAGCACACCAAACACTATTTAAGCCTTTATATAAGTGATAAATTGATAAATAAAAAGGAAAAAATCAAAATAAAAACTATTTTTATATGAAAAATTGATAAAGTGATAAATTCAATCCATATTATAAAGTTAATATAAAATATAATTTAACAAGTAAGCATAGTGGATGGAGGACGTGTTTAATTTATTTACATTATGCATATTGATATTTGATGTTTTAATGCATAAAATAAATTAGAGAGACAGTTTCATAAAAAGTTTGTAAATACTTTAGTGTGAGCCCATACAAATCCACCTCTCAAATTGAGAGACATATATTAGTCCCTTGATTTTAAAATATATAAAAAAATATGTCCCTCAATATTATGGTCTGTGAGAACCCTCTTGATCTTCATCAGTAATTAAGGAATGCATCCCTCACTTTAGCAGTAGTGAGCACCCATCTCCCTTACTTTTTGTCAGTTATAACAAGAAACCCATTATAGAAGGTATGATGTTAAAATAAAAAATTCCATGGTGAAAACCCATTATAATTATTCCCTCTAATCCCTCTAAGGATGATACAATTTAAAGAAGGGGGATAAGAATAATGGTCAGAGAACTTTTTAGATTGGAAATGTAAATGGATATTTGACAAGATCTTGATATTGCAATAGATTAATTGTTGATTATATAAAAAGGATGTTGTATATATTTAATGTTTGTTTGGATGAAGATCCAAGAACTCAATGCCTCTATTTATGGGACCTAAAAGAGATGGGAACCATTTGGAATTCTCCAGATATATTTAAGCTAAAGAATATCACTTCATATACATTTTTACTACAAAAAATTATCCCTCATACAACCTCTCCAGATTCCACCAGGCTCCTAGTATCCTCCACTAGGTACCCGATGGACCACCTAGGATTCACTAGGAATTTCTTTCCTCCACCATCTGGTCGATGATCCTCTATCATTTATCCAGTGGGCCTTCTGCACTAGAGGGTCTTCTATCCATACCACTAGCTGGCCAGTGGTCCTTCACCAGCTAGTCAGTGCTAACTGTTACATTGAGAGCACCCCCATGGCATGATATCTTACTTCCATGCCTTTAATATATCCTTTAATCTTCCATATATAGATTTAAAAAAACCAAAGAAAATTTAAAAATATCTCCAAGTATTCTTTAAATACATTAATTGATTAATCAAAGATACTTCAAAGTCTAATAAAGAGAAAATAAAAACACTTAAATGAGACCGTTACAAACATAAATGAGTATTTTTATCATAAAAACACCATTAAATTGATATAGGTACAATAAGATCCACATTTTTATGATAAAAATAACATAATATATAATTAAAAATTAATAGTAAATCAAGATTAAAACATATAATGAAACTGATTTAAGATATTAATATACAAGATATAAATAAGATATAATCCACATTTCCATGATATTACCTGTAAGATATTCAAAAAGTTAAATATTTTAATTATATTCAATAATATTAATAGAAAGTAAGATATATTCAACAAGATCACCCCTTTTCTTGATAAAAACAATTCTTCCCCTTTAACCTGATAAAACATTTATTCCCCCTTTTAATCAAAAGTCTCTCCCCCTTTACGATTATAAAAATGGAAACTATATATTGAAAAGGTAATTCTGGGGGGAGAGTATATGTAATGTAAAGGACTATTTTAATAGATAATTTGTGGTAATTATAGTAATATAGGTGTTAAGGGGGTGTTTGGGGTCTTCTTTATCTATATTTATCTTGTTTACTCTCACAGTCACACAATCCCTTTTCACAGTTGAACAGTTTGTTTTCACAATGACTGTTTAGTCTCCTAATTGAACCCTTTCCTTTACACAGTCTATGGTTAGTATCCATGGTCACAGTTTTAGTCTCACAGTCAAAAAATTCTTTCACACAATCCCATTTTATTCTCATTGTCATATTTTGGTCACAAGGTCTAACCATTATGATATCTCTTATAGTTTGCGAAAACATTTCCTATTTATCAAAATGTATAGATTTTCCATAATTTCATGAAAAATATTTTAACAAAAAATAAGGAATTTAAGGATAAATAAATTATTTCAAAATCATTTTTGGGGATTGAATCTTTAAATATAATTACTTAAATCCCATGGTTTCAAAAATGGTTAATCCACATGTTTTCAAAAAAATTAATTAAATGAAAATAAAAGAGGGAATTTGACCGTGTTAATATTTTTGAAAACTATATCTTGTATCATAAATGTATGTGACCTTTTACATTAAATTATTATATTTTTTAATCAATTCTATATGAACCATAATATTATTCATGAAACCTTAAGTGTTGTGTACATCAACTAGAAGCCTCCTTGTTCGTGATTCCGACCAGGTTCACCATCTTGGTTTCCAATCTATTTTCAATAGTAGTGGGTCACAGTTGAGGTAGGAGCTTGCTTTTCCTCTTTATTCCCCCTTATATGGAAATTTTTTATGTTTGAATAATCCCTTACCTTTGGGATATCCAAGAAGAAACACTATCTTCTTTTCCCCAAATTTTTGAATCAGTGTGTTTGGTAACTTCCTTTCTATGTAGGGGATCCTCATTCTCTTCTTATTTATGTGCATGTGTGGGGATTATATTCTTCTTTCTTTATTTGGGTAGATAGTAAAAGTCATGATAAGAATATAAATAATTATATGAATTTTAATTTAATTTTAATGTGGATAAATCAAATTTTTTTACTACTTTTGTGATATTTATTATGTGATTATGAAGTCTTGTTTTCATTGATAAAAATCCTGGTTTTTTGGAGCCTTATTTGAGTTTTAGTTGTGATAATTGTGAAACCCTTGTTTTGATGTTTTTTACTCGCCTTGAATGAAATAGATAATCACTTATATATATTTATAAAATTGTTTTTAATAGAAATTTATAACTTTGAGATAATACCCTAACTATGTAAAGATGTAAATAATAGAAACCCTTTTTTCAATCTGAAACATGGTGTTGTGAAATCTAGAATTTATTTTTGAGTGTTTATGTGATTTATAAGAATCTATGGTGGTTTTGAAAACCCTTTTTGGGATTGTGTGGTGATGGGGGGGACTAACTTGGGTGTGGTATGTGTTAGAAATTGAATTGTTGGTTTGTTGGCATGGGATGTGAATGGGACGATGTGCGGTGGTTTTTTTTGGAAATTATTGATGTGGAATAGATGATTCATTTTGTGGTGTGGTTGTGTTATTTTCCCATTTATCCATGGAATGGACATGAAATTTTGGGAAAATGAAATGACATGTGTTGGTAAATGAATAAGCATGGGATGGGATTCAATATTAGAATGGATTTAATTTATTTTTTTGATAAATAGCCTAATGATTTTAATGTTAAATGAATGGGATGTAGTAATGTGAAATAAATTTATTAGCGAATAGTATTTAGTGAAAACTCATTAATTCTATAAAATAGTGGAACCTATTGTTAAGATTTGAAATTGTGTGGTTATGCGTGGTGGTTGTGTGGTGTGATGCATTGAGTGGTGATAGTGATTATGATGAACATGGTGAGGTGCACTGATGGTGTTATAAAGTACATGTGTTCAGTTGATGTGAACCCATAGGTTTTGTGTTGTGTGTTTTCTATATATCATTTATTTAGTATTATTTCTTTATACACCCCACCCATGTTGGATAACCATAACAATGCCAAAAAATAGGGTTTCATATGTTTTATCTAACTTCTTATATGTAGGTGAATTGGATGGTTGGATAGACACTCTTCACCTACTCTTTATTAAGGAGTAGTGATAATGATGGTTTGGTGTTAGAGATTACCCAATGATGATGGGTTGGTGTTGGAGATTACCCAGTGATGATGGTTTGGTGTTGGGGATTTCCCAGTGTTGAGAATGTGATATGTGGTGGGGGCTATTCCTGGTAGTAGGAGGTAACGATGTTGAAGTATTTAACTTTTAGAATACCATATATCCATGGTTACATAGATGAGTTTGGGGTATGATTGATTCTAGAATTAGATACTAGACCCTGTGGGAGGTTGAGATAGTTAGGGATATGTCCCAACCTATATTATATATGGATAGATACGTGATGAGATATGCATGTAAGGGATGGGAGCATGGGATGTTCGATGTTGGGTCATGAGAGAATAAAATCAGTAGGGAAGTGGTTATGAGGAACCTTATTTTATATTCTTTTAACACTATATTACTACAAGGGATGAGTTATCTGGTTATAATTCTATATTATGGTTGGGATTGGTGAACTGACCTATTTAGGTGAATGTTGGTTCTATTGTTGGTTCATTGGTGAATTAGTATAATCTTTTTCTTTGTTTATGAGAGACCTTGGGTTTGATCCTATGGAGTATTAATGTTATGTTCACCCTCTATATATATAAAATATTTTTTAGGATTCCATGATGGTTTCTAGGATTGTTCTGAATATTACTAGCTTGGGTATTGGATCTATTATTGATTCGTTGTTGTATGACTTATCTTTTGTATTTAATTGGATACTTTTATCTGTATTTATTGACATTTTACCTACATTATGGGATGGTTTTGGTTTAATTTTATATTATATATTTTATTTCCTTGGTATTTATTCATTCTATCTTATGATCATATATATTTAATGAGGGGAATGTCATACATTTGTGATATTTTTATACCCTTAGTCCTAGCCTCTAAATCGGGGCCTATTAGAGGCAGGTCTTAGAGGTCATTATTTATTCCTACATTTTCATCCCAGGTGTGATACTTTTAGAGGTATGAGGTCATGATAGAGTGGTATCAATGGTTTTTGTTGAGAGATCATATGAGTTTGAAGTTAGGAACATTAAGGATGGCATGATTTTGTGAGGTAGCGGTACTTGTTGACCTTGGTATATGACATAGGCTATAGAGAACGATCAGGACATAGGATTTTAGGGCCCTAATGATCCAATTCAAGAACCCTAAGTCTACCAAAATACTAAGTGACATGGTTTTTCTTGTAGGGTAGAGACCTATGAGAGGTACATGCACCATACTTATTTGTATTCATGTCTAAATTAGGTTGAATCTGGGGATTGAAATGAAAAATAATTAAATGAAATCTGATAAAATTATATATTTTCAGGCTTAGGGATTCTCTTTTTTTTAAGTAATATCTCATTTTCATCATCCACATAGATCTCATATAGTATAGGTTCAATAGGATAATCTGGTTGATCACCAAAGGATCGACCCAAAAGAGGATAATGAGGCATAGAAGAGGTCCTTACCTGACTTATAGTTGTAGATCATAGGGAATAATGAGGGGAGTGTCTCTGATTTAGAGATAGAACGCTGGTAAGAGGATCTTGATATCTCTTTTGGTCTTATTTGGTCTCTAGCTGAATTTTGTGTGTCATTAATAGTTAATTAGATGCATGGAACTATGTGTTAGTGGTGGATGTTGTATCATGGTTAATAGAAGGAGGTATGTGTTTTGTGGGATGCATTGTAGAATAATTTTCATATAGAGTTATTTTCATTGATGATGATGTTGGAAAAGTGGAAGGAGATGATTTATCTCTAGCAGGAAATTCTAAGCATGTGGGAACATAGGATCAACTTTAAGGACCTCCTGCATTCTACCCCTGATGTATTTCCAGATGAGGAGTCCCAAGAACAAAATCTATAGGAGGAATTATACTCATCGATTAGGTAGGTAGTCTCTCCATTGACACTTCCTATAGATTTAGTGTTGCAGAAGAAGGTGGATGTTATCGAGTGGATGTTTTCCCTGGGAGGTGAGCCTCGAGGGAGTGTCCAGCATGGCATCGTGAGGAGAAGGGATTCAGGTAATGGATCGTGGATACCTAGATATTAAGAGTACCAACTGGTAGGGAACTAAATCTAGAAGCCCATTTTACATAATTATAGGGAATGTATCTCTTGATAATCTATTGAGATATTATCATTTTCATGTGTAGGGGTCTAGGAAACTACTATGATCTGTGTCTGAAAATTTAGGGAGGAAAGTATCATATGGGTGGCCATGCCCCTTTTCAGCAGCTGCAATAGTTTCCTCTAAGTAAGTATCATCCATAAGGACTATTTTTGTTTATTAAATAGCATTGGATATATGGATTTATTATGGGGTATCCTTATGATGGTCACCATCATTAAGGACCTAGGATAGAGCACAGTATTGGGGGATTCAAGTAGAGTAGTAGGGGATCTAGGAATGGGTGGATGGATGCGATGGAGGCAAAAGAACCAATGGGGACAAAGGTTGTTTAAGTTATGATCTATTTATTGTCTACTATTTTTTCCCTTGTTTTATTTGGGGGCCTTTCACTACTTTGTTACTATTACTTTTGTTTTTGATTTGGTACTGGATGTGGAGATACTTTAAATGCCCTTGGTGTTATCCATGTTATTTGAAGGTTAGGTTACATTGTTTTATTTGTGCTAGGGAAGTAGAATTGTTATGGGGAAGAAACAATCAGGAGGGGAATTATTTTTTCTATATATATGACCATATGATAATCATTGGCATGGATTATTTGAGTTTTGTGCAAACATTCATCAATTACATTTCGAAGATGATTTCATTTTATGATGTGGAGGGCCAGTGAGTGGTATTCATTGGTGACAAGAGTTGTCAAATGGTTGGAAGAAAAGTGGAGCCACTTTTATCTAAGTTGTTAGAGATGTCAATAGAAGACTAGATAGGGGATTTTATGAGGATTATGGAGGAGTATCTTGATGTTTTTTCAGATGAGTTTATGAAACTACGCCTCTATGAAATGTTGTGTTTTGGATAGAGTTGAAACTGGATTCACATACAATTTTGATAGTTACTTATGGATTTGTTACTAAAGATCTTTTTGTGTTGAGGTTGTAGGATTATGATATTATGCATAGGGGTTTTATCCAACCCAAGTTATCTCCTAGGGGTTCTCTAGTGTTTTTTACCCAAAAGGAGGGTGGTAATCGGAGGTTGTGCATAGAATATTGAAGGTAGAATCAGGTGATAGTCAAAAACATTTACTCCCTTTTGAGGATCAATAATTTATTGGACCAGCTAAAGGGATATAGTTGGTTTTAAAAGATCAATTTGTGGTTTGGATATCACTAGATGAAGGTGAAGTATCCGGATATCCTAAATACTGTCTTTGGGTGCTAGTATAGGAACATTGAGTTTTTGTTCAGGTCATTTGCTGTCATGAACTCACAATATATGTTCATGGGTCTCATGAACTCTATATTCCATGAGTTATTGGACTATATCATGGTCATGTTCGTTGATGATATATTGACCTACTCAAATTCAGAGGTGGATAATGTCGATCATCTCATAGTTTTCTTGCAGGTCCTTTGACACCACCATCTTCATGGAAGGTTATCTATGTTTGAGTTTTGGACATGAAAGGTTCCTTTTGTTGTCCATGTGGTGCCTTGATAGGGCATTTTCATGGAATTTTAAAATATCAGGGATTTTGTTTCTTTGTCAACACCTAAGAACATGGTAGATATTAATTGTTTCTTTAGAATTATGGGATATTAACAGATTTTTTTGTTTTATTTATCTCATATTGAAGCCCCACTAATATATTTGACCATCAAGAAGTATGATATTTTATGTATTGATCAGTTTTAGGTGGTGTTTGGCTAGCTTGAGGAGATATTGCTCAATACCCCAATGGTTTAGTTTCATAAGGAGGGTGTAAAGACGAAGGTGTTTTATAGTGCATCTCATATGGGTTTGGGATGTGTCTTGTTGAAACTCATATAGGTGGTTTATTATGGGTCAATGTGGTTATGTCCCCATGATTTTAACTATTACACCCATGATCTAGAGTTTTAATAAATTATGTTTTCATTGATTTTTTTGTAGCATTACCTCATCCCTGAGCACTTTGTGATTTTCACTAACCACACAAGATCTTGAAATATGTTTTCTGTCACTGGGATCTAAATTTACACCAAAAATAGTTGATATAGTTTCTCTTGGATTATGTTTTTTATTTCTCTAAAACCTATGGAAAGTGGAATTTGGTTTCTGATGCACTAAGTCAGAAGTCCAAAAAGCATGTAGTTTAAGAGTCTGTGGATGTTTGTAAAGGGGTTGAGGAACTTGTAGGGATGTATATTGATGTTGAGGAAGCCAATAGAAGAGGTTATATTTATCAAATAATAGTGGAGATTTGTCTCATACAAATGGTGGAGGATTTTTAGAAGGGAGACTCAGATGTAGAGGTGATGTGTGGCCATGTTCTTCATAGTGATGCTATAAAGGGATGTTCAGAGGATGGTCAATAAAAGATGTTGTTTTAGGGGATATTTATTATTCCATTAGAAATGTGGGAGTAATTTATTCCCGAGTTTCATATAAACCTATTTGTGTTATACCCCAGTGTGACTAATATGTTTCATTGATTGAGGAGTTATGTCTGGTGGCCTAGGATGAAGCAGTTGGTGGAAGCGTTTTTTCATGGTGTCCAGTTTTTCAGTAGGTGAAGAACATAAAATAAGTTCTTGGAGGGTTATTATATCCTTTAGATTTAAATTAATGTAAATGAGAGGAAATTTAGATTGATTTTTTCAATAGGTTTTCCTAGGACCAGGGAGGTTGTGATGACGTTTGGGTGATAATGGGATGACTGATGAAGTTGGCTCATTTTATAACGGTCCATGAACTAAGTGTTGTGGGTGTTTGGTAAGATGGTATATGGATGATGTGATTAGGATTCATGGGGTACCAAGGACCATCATATCTATTCACGATCCTCATTTTACCTCATGGTTCTAGTGGGGAATACAACATTCCTTGGTCTCCCAGTTTCACATTATCACTACTGTTCACCCTCAGACAGATGGCCAAATGGAGCAGACCATCCAGGCACTGGAGTATATGTTGGGATCATGTTCCTTGGATTTTGGAAGATCATAGGTAAATAACCTAACATTGTTTTATTTCACATAAAACAATATTTATCACTCATATATCAGAATATCCCAATTTTTGGTGTTGCATAGGTTGTCGTGTCATTCCTCCTTATACTAGATAGAGGTTGGGGAGTCATCGTTTCTTTGTATTGATGTATTACATATAATAGACAAGAAGATACAAGTTTTATAAGATAGTATGAGGGTGGAATGGTACCATCATAATACCTATGATGATCATATGTGGAGGCCCCTAGAGTTTGAGGTTAGAGACTAATTTTTCTTGAGAGTCTCCCCTCGTTGGGGGTAGTGGGGGTTTACGTGAGGGAGTAATATTTATCCTTGGTTCATTGAGACTTCTCAGGGATTTGGGGAGGTATTGGGGCATGTTGGAATGGTTTCATATTTATTATATATTCCAACATGGAGGGAAAGTATCCATAACATCTTCCATGTTTCTTAGCTTCATTAGTATCTTCACAATAACTCCCACATCATTGACTCGGTAGAGTAATATATCACGGATGTAATGTAGTTCATGGAGTGTCCAATAGATATCCAAGATCATTAAGATAACGTTTTGAGTAGAAAAACTACCCCCTTATTATGTGTGTTTGTGGAGGCATAGTGGATTAGAGTGGAGTACTTGGGAGCATGAGACACAGATGCTTTCCAGTACCTAGAGTTTTTTTAATTTTTCCTTGTTCAATTTTTATTTGATGATGTAATGTTTATATGTTTCAAATTTATGATATGTTCCTTCTAAAATTACTAATGATGTTTTTTATTTGTTTCATCATATGAAGGGGTTAAAACCATTTCCCAATCAAGGTACATTATATTTACAACATATTTTAAAACTGTGTGGGTGACTCAAAAACACCCAAAATTGAAAATATCTTAATATGAAATGTGGGTTTCCATGATTTTTTTTCTTGAGGTAGTGTTGTGTAGTGGTTGTGGTGGATGTTTTTCTAGGGTTGTATATAGTTTAAAATGGTAGTACAGATGATTGTGTGGAATATAGTTGGATTGTGGCGGGTGTGAGATGATGAGTTGTTGTTCCTAGTTGAGGAAGGTGACACAATTGAGTGGGGTGTTTTGTAGATGATTTGGGTTTTCTTGATATTAATTACTAGTGGTAGTGTTTATGGTGTAATGTGTTCATTGAGGGATATCTCATAGGGTGGTTGTTCATACTCCTTCCCTTTTCTTTCTCGGGTTCTATTTTGATTCTTGAGGGTGATAATTTATTGACAGGTATCAAATGTAATGGTATATAATTTAAGACCTATTAATTTTTGGGGATTCTAGAGATGGAGGTTTCAAGGGGTTTTGGGGGTATTATTTCCATTTAAATTATCATGTTTTGTCTCACAGTCACACAATCACTTCTCATAGTTATATTGTTTGTTTTCATGATTTAATTTTGTTCTCATGGTCAAAACCCTTCCTTCACATAGTTAATGGTTAGTTCACACAATCACAATTTTGGTCTCATGGTTGAAAAATTACTTCACATGTTCATTGTTTGTTCTAAAAGTCATATTTTGGTCTCATGGTTTAACCCTTCATGGTCACTCCAACAGTTCGCAAAAAAATCTTGTTTTTCAAAATTTATAAATTTTATAGAATGTTGTGAATTTTTTTTAATAAAAAATATTAAATTTTAGGCTAAATAAATTATTTTGAAATAATTTTACATGTATTAAATATTTAAATGTAATTACTCAAACACCATGGTTTTAAAAAGTTTCATTTCACACATTTTATATAAAAATGAATTAAATTACAATTAAAGAATGTAGTTGAATGCATTAATCTTTGAGAAAACTCTAACTGGAATCTTAAAATAATTTATTCTTTCCATTAGATTATTTTCTAATATTATTTAAGTCTATATTTACAAAAAAACTGTTATTAAACCTTTAATATTCATCTACATCTACCCAAAGCCTCAATGTTCCTGATTCTGGTCATGTTCAATAACTTTGTCCACACTCTTCTTTTTACAAAAATGTTTTTCTTTTGAGGTGGGAGATTATTTATCATTTGTATTCCCCTTTATCTATAAAAGTTTAAAGGTTGATTAAGAACATACCTTTAGGATATCTTGGCGGTGACATCATCTTCTTTTCCACTAGTTTCTAGTGTAGTGTGTTTGGGAACATCTTTTCCCTTTAGGGGATCCTTATTCTCTATGTATTTATGAAATGTGTGAGGATTTAATGATTATGTAACACATTGGGTTGATATTATTGGTCATTATAAGAATAAAATTAATTGGATAGATTTCAATATGATGTAAATGGTGAGAAATCACAAATTTTTACTATTTTTGTGATATTTCCTATGTGATTATACATGCTTGTTTCCATTTTTGAAAATCACAGTTGTTAGGAATTTTCTTATGTTTTAGTTGTGATAATTATTAAACCCTTTTTGTGATTAATATTTTAATTCAACCTGAATGAAATAACTAATCACATATATATGGTTCAATAATTGGTTCCCCATGGAAATTCAAGATTTTATGATAACACCATTGTTATGTAAATAAGTTTTGTAATTGAAACCCTTTTTTGAATCTGAAATGTAGTGTTGTAAAATCTATAATGTTATAATGTGTGTTTATTTGATTTGTATGAATTTTAAGTTTTTTTCACCCTGTTGGGGCTTGTACAGTGATTGGGGTAACCAACTTGGGTGTGGTTTGTGTTGGGCAGCAAAGAAACGCTTGGTTTGCATGGGATGTGGATGGGATGATGTGTGGTGGTTTTGATGTGTGTTTTATATATTGTGGTGATTGTTGATTTGGAATGTATGATCCATTGTATGGTGTTTGTGTGTGTGCGTGTGTGTTAGTGTGTGTGTGTTTGTGTGTTTTTTTGTGTGTGTTAGTATGCTGGTTAGCCATAGAATGAACTTAAAATTATAGGAAAATGAAATGACCTGGGTTGGTAAATGAATAAGAATGGTATGTGATTAAATTTAAGAATGAGATGAATTTTTTGTGTAGTAAATGGATTATTGATTTGAATGATAAATGAATGGGCTATGTTAATGTGAAAGAAATTTCTTAGTGAATGGGAGTTAGTGAGAACTTATTAATTATAGAAAATGGTGGAACCTATAGTTAAAAGTGGAAATTGTGTGGGGTGGTTTCGTGGTGTGAAGCATTTAGTGGTGGTAGTGGTTGCAATGGACATTGTGTGGTGTGGTGGTGGTGTTGTGGAGTATGCTTGTATAATTTATGTGAACCCATAGGTTGGGGGTTGTGTGTTATCTATCTATAATGTATTTTATATTATTTATTTATACACTCCAACCTATTTGGATAACCTTAACAACACCCAAAATGTTTTGGTGTTCCAAGTGTTTCCCCTAACATCCAGGATGGTAGTGAATTATACGGTTGTCCACCCTATTTTCAATTCTATTCATTCAATAGTAGTGATGATAATGGGTTAGGGTTGGATATTACCCAGTTATAATGGGTTGGTGTTGGGGATTATCTAGAGATTATGGGTTAGTGTTGGAGATCACCTAGTGTTGAGGATGTGATACATGATGGGGGTCACACATGGTAGGAGGAGGGAATGAGGTTGATTTCCTTCATATTCATGATACCATACTACCCTAGTTATATGGATGAGGTTGTGTTATTACTGATGATAGCACCATAATCTAGACCCTATAGTAGGTTTAGATATGTAGTGACGCATCATAACCTATATCTGAGATGGATGGATATCTAATGAGATATGTATAGAAGGGATGGGATCATAGGATGTTCTATTTTGGAGTTTGAGAGTATAAAATCAGCGAGGAAGTTGTTATGAGGTTCCTTTTTTATATTATTTTGATACTATGTTACAACATTGGATGCATTATTTAGTGAGTGTTTTATAGTGAAGATGTGATTGGTTAGTTGAAATATTTATGTGCATGTTGGTTCTACTGTCTATTCATTGGTGCATTAGTTTCTCTTTTCACATGTGAATGAGAATGATTTGGTATGATCCTATTAAGTATACATGTTATTCTCACCCTACATATATATAAACTTTTTTAATGTTTATAGGTGGATTTTGTGGATTTAGTTTTACATTAGTATCTTGGTTATTGGATCTATAGTTGAGTCACTACCATAGGAATTATCTTTTGGTATTTACTTAAAGACTTTAGTCTACATTTATTGTCATTTTTCATGAATTTTGGGATATTTTTGGTTTTATTTTATATTATGCGATGATTTTTCGTAGAGGTTATTTGTTCTACCTCCTGATCATATATTTTTAATGAGGGTAATGTCTTCCATATGTGATATTTTTATACCCTTGACATTATTTTTCAACCAAAGGACTTCTAGAGGTGGCACTCGGGGATTCATTATCTATATTATTTCATTATCATCCCAGGAGGGGTACCTATAGATGGAGGAAGTTGTGACAAGATAATTGAACAGAAGGTAGAACAATTATAAAATGTAATACTAACTCCCCTTTAATGATTGTCATAAATGTAAAAACCAAGATTTGGGAATAGGCATGTAAAAAAAGACAATACATAAGGTAGAAATCATTAGATAATAAGATATGGATCAAAGAAAAAATAGTTAATATCACATAAAAAATATATATAATAGTGAAACTTCAAGATTTTATAAAGAATTATATATTAAAATATTTAGAAAAAATAATTTTGAAAAATGAATGAAAAAAATTATAAAAACTATATAATAAAATAAAGTTTGGAATGTAACGACCCAATGTTTTATCAATATGAATTCCATCCTTATAATTATGTCATATAATCACCTGAAATAACAACACAATTAATGACTATGTACTATGTGACCTTAAAACAAAATGTTTTCACTTTTTTGTTTTGAATTCCGAAAATCTGACACACACGGTTGCAATCAATAAGTTATTTGGAGTCTGATAAGAAAAACTTAATTTTTGGTGAATAGTAACATACCCTTATGAATATTAATGTTACCATTATGAATAGTGACATTCCATAATGAATAGTAACCTTACCTATGATCGTATATAAATAATATTCAAGTGGAAGTATGATATACATATATCTAGGAATAAGAAAATTAGTGTTTTAAAATCTACATTTATCATGTAAATTATGATTTTAATTAAATCTTTAATTAATCATTTTTAGATAATTATTTTTGGAAATTAGATTTCATTTTTTTATTCTACACGTTGAAAATTGGTTAGGGTGAATTCTTATAATTTTTCTAAAATACTTGAATTTTATGAATAGTAAAATATGATAATTCACAATAAATGCTAAAACCGGAATTTCTACATCATGCTTGAGTAATTGATGATGTAAATGGAAATTGGTTAGAACTCACATGAATTTATTACGTTTACTAGTCATGGAATCATCACTATTGTTTGTCTTATGGAAAAGTAATAAACTAATGATTATAATATTATGAAAACTCTCCTCCCCCCACTATAAATACCACCCATCCTTACATCTTCTCTTCACTCCTATGAAGCCTTTTTCCTTTCCTATATTCTACCCAAATCTCTTCTAAATCTCTTCCCCCATTTCCTACAGCCCCTAGTCTCTTCAAATACCAAATCCCCTCCCCTTAAGAAGGCTCTTAAGGATGATTGATTCAAGAGGTTAATTGAACATTTCTTTTCTTTCGTTTTCTTTTGAATTTATTTTGTTTTATTTTCTATACTTACCTCTCCTCAACCAAATGTTATGAAAAATATAGTACCTTACATGTAATGAATGTTTTTTATGATAATTTAATAAGTTATTATCCTCTCTCCTTTACTCTTTTTTTTAATAGTGAATACTCTCTCCGAGATGTGTTAGTTTACCACATTCAAGGATGATAGGTATTCAATTTTCATTACCATCATCAATTATGGTCAAGAACCCATTTTAATCATTGAAACAAACCATAATATAAGTATTATTCTTCATATTTGGTTCTGTAATCATTTTTACTCCTAGTTTTGGGTTTGTAAAACAAAACATGTTCTTTGTGGTAAAAAACAGCCAATTAACCCAAAAGGTTGTCACTAAAGTTTTATATAAGGATTCAACTTCAGTCAAAGTAACCAAATTAAATTTTCAACCATGAAATTCATGAATGTTCAGTAATTTCATATAACATCAATTCTTGGGAACCACTTTCATCTTACTTGATTACCCATTCATGAAAATAAGTAAATCCATCTTAAAAACCAGGAAAAAAAATGGAACTGAACAATGAAATTGAACCAATTAAACCATCAAAAAAGGCCATGAAGAAACTTAAAAAGGTTATAAAAAATCATTTTCATATAGAAGAGGTTATGGAATTATTAATTAATAAACCTATTTTTTTATTCAGATGATTAATAATAAGTGGAGAACACCAACAGACTTAAGGTAAGGGATCCTCTCTATTTCACTTTTATTCAAGATTTTACTCTATGTTATGCCCTTTTATGTGTAATTATTAGTGATGGGGTATGATTAATAACCTCCCCCATACTGATGTCATGATTTATAAGTGATGATAAACTCCATTCTCTCTTATTAATCCCTCTTAAGTACACATGATACAATATCGATAATTCGTAAGAAATCCTATCCGAACTGCCTTTATTCCATCAGGTTACTCTATCTTTCTTTTTGACCCAAATAAATTTGTATTTTATTTTTAGGTGTAACTTATACATCTTTTTTATATTATACAAACTCATTTTTCAATATCCATCCCTCGTTATCTTTCATGGATATACAGGCTTTTAAGTGATTCCCTCCTCGATACTTCCCAATAAGAAAACTCGTTTTAGGGGAACTTCCCAAATTTTTACCCAATTTAAAGTGCATTATATCCTCTATTTTAAGCCACCATTTTTTTATAAAATCATTCCTTTTGTTATTGAAAACTTCTTGGTTCACTTTTGGTTTTATATAAAAGATTTTTTCTTTTCTATTTTGAAATCTCTATAGTATTTTCCTTAAAGCCGCACAAAAATATTTTAATGCTAAAATTTATAAAATTAATTTCTTATATTTTTTCAATTATGTTTGACATCACTTACCATGATATATGACTATTTTACCTTATTAATGTCCATGTATGTTCTAATTCCTCTCTTTCGTGGAAATTTTCATCATACACCCATTGGTTATACTTTATGTGATGATTGTGGTACCCAATTCTTCCCATGAGTAACCCTTACATTTAAGTAAGATTGATAATTTATGATTCTTTATATCAACAAAATATCCATGAAATGTAATATGGGTGTGCCCAGATATCACTCCAATGTATTGGGTAAAATTTATTCTCATGAGGCATTATGTGTGACGATCTTGGAGGTTAGCCTTGGCTTGTGCTACTATGTGCAACGTTCGTGGCGGTTAGCCCTAGCTTGTGAAACTATGGGAAATGGTCTTTTATATTAGCATTGAATCATACTAAAGTCATTTTTTATGTTTCTACCACATTTCTATGATTCTGTGTTTAAATGATCATATGTTTATATGTTATGATATGTTACATGCCTTTTATCCCATGTTCTAGTGCTTTTTTCCTTATGGTTATTACCTAACTAGGATTTTAGAACATCCATTTATTTATGTTATCCCCAGGTTATCCTATATAGATTTATGTCAACAATGGAAGATATGAGCTCATTTTGGAGTTTAAATAAAAATTTGTTTTTATAATTTTTGATTATGTGCCTAGTCTTCCTAGACACTAGACTTTCCGATATTTGGCTTTTACTCTGATGTATAATTATGATTAAAATCATGTTATATTAAATGTAAAATGATAGGCTTTATATAGTTGGTATCAGAGGATGGTCTATTTATTTTTGGAGATTATGAATAGAGTAATTTAGTAAAAACTTTAAGGATGAGGTGAGTTATAAGAAAACATCCTTAAATTTTGGTAAGTATAGAGTAAGTAGTTTATCGAGAAAATATATACCTATCTTGATAAAAACAGGTAGATGTGGCTCTGGTATAGATGTACCTAGGAGTGAAAACTCTGACAAGGAGTTTTGAGCTTGACCCGGGCTATCCTGGTACATAAAAATGGGCATTACTGCACTCTTGGTTTGACACTCTTGGAGGATATTCTTTGGTAAATTCATGAGCTTAGTAAAAACCATTATTAAGGGAATAAAAAATATCTCATAAGAATATATGTTAAGAAATAGATCAAGGATAACCTAGATTTAAACCTAAGGAATCACAAGTTAGGATATAC
Organism: Viscum album; assembly: GCA_963277665.1. Taxonomy (NCBI): domain Eukaryota; kingdom Viridiplantae; phylum Streptophyta; class Magnoliopsida; order Santalales; family Viscaceae; genus Viscum; species Viscum album. The sequence goes on from OY728119.1 coordinate 2,133,106,827, forward strand.
ATCTCCTCTACAAGTTTATCCTTTTAGGTTCAAAATTTTCTTTTTTATGTTCAATAACTATGTATTCAAGCCATCTAACTATACATTATTTTTCTTAGTTAGTAGTGGGAATAGAAAAAAACGTTCTAACAACCAATGTGATAGAAAATAAGAATATTTACCTAATGAAATTTCTAATATGATGGGAACGGGTGCTCAAAAATTTATGATAGTAATTGCTTAGTCGGATCAAGTTATGAATAATAACTTGAATCAAGTGGAACACCCTACTCCTCCAAGGAAATAGAAAGTTTACATAGAATACCTCATTTGGAAAAGGTATCCCATGTTTAGCGGATCTTCCGATATCATCCTTATAGAATAGCGGATTAACTCCATTGAAAAGAAAATATCTGTCCTCCAGTGCTCAGAAGATGAGAAATTCATACTGGCAGTCTATCATTTTGATGGGGAAGCTGATCAGTGGTGGAAACTGATCAAGAATACAAATTACTAAGAGTAAATTGATTCCACTGATTGAGAGGAATTCAAGACAAATTTTTTTTAATAAATATTTTCCTCAAACCCTCTATCTCAATATGGAAAGAGAGTTCCTCAAACTCAAAAAGAAGGAAGATGATTCAATCAGATCATATGAAGAAAAATTTAAAAGCCCTGAATGGTACGCCTCTGGATTTTTCATGAACTCTAAAACAATGGTAGATCACTTCTTTAGTGAGATAAAGCCAAGTCTACAAAAGGTGTTGGTGATCCGATACATCAGCAGTTATGAGGATATTTTCCGTTGTTCCCTCATGATTGAAATGGAGATTGGAGACTCTCAGTGGTCTCGTGGGCCCGGTGATAAGAAGCAAAAAATGGATAACAACATCAGTGGTTCTACAAAAAAATCCCCTGATGGAAAGAGGCCCGAATATCCCACTTATAAATGTTGTGGATGAAGCATCTTGGGAACTATCTAAAGGTAAATAAGAATTAATTCAAATGTGGAAAGTTGGGATATCTATCCAAGAAATTCCGAAGGGATATGAAAAATCTTTCTAATGTGGAAGAAGAAAATAAGGTTCATATCAATGCTCTGCCAGTGGTGTAGTGTTACAAATGTAAGGAGCATGGAAATTATGCAAACAATTTTCCTAATCCAAGGGTTTTCGAAGGAAATCAAGAACCTCCAAGGAAACAAGGAAGGGCTTATGTTATCACTACTGCTGAGGTAGAGTCGGACAACAATGTGGTGATAGGTGCACTAGTTATTTATTCAAGAATAGAAAACATACTATTTGATTCTAATTCTACACATTCCTTCATATCTTTCAAGATTAGTAGAACTATTCAGATACCACCTCAAAATTTTGAGGACAAGTTATCTATGAGAATAGAAAATAGTGAAATTACTGCATCCATGGTTTATAACTCCTCCTCAATTAATTTTTGTGGACTAAACCTCCGAGTAAATATTTTCATACTTTATATAGTAGAGTTTGACGTTATCTTGGGAATGGATTGAGTATCTTTATAAAAATACAATATCAACTGTCAGGAAAGTGAGATAACTCTTCACATCTCAAAGAATCCTCCAATTCATTACAAGTGTTATGAAGAAGATAAATCTCCTTTATAATCATCATCTCAAGTGTGGATATTGATTCCTTATGAGCAAGAATATCTAGTCCAAATGATTGAGATGAAGTAGATAATCATGCTTGAAGACAAGCCCATCATGGGGGATTACACTAATGTATTCCCTGAAGAGTTTCATGATTTTTCTCCTGACTGATAAGTTGATTTATCAATTGAACATATTCTTTTATTTCTACCTATATCAAAGACACCTTATAGAATGTCTATTGTAGATCTAGAAGAGCTGAAGAAGCATCTACAGGAGAATCTGGAGAAGGGTTTTGTAAGCCCGAGTGCTTCCTCATGGGGTATGTCTGTCCTATTCATCTTGAATAAGGACAGATCAATGCACCTTCTCATTCATTATCATGTGCTCAATAAAATCATGATAAAGAACAATTATCCCATACCATGGATAGATTAATTGTTTGATTAGCTTCGTGGGTCCAGTTATTTCTCTAAGGTGGACCTTTGATCAGGATATCACTAATTAAAGGTGAGGAAGGAAGATATTCCCACGACTGCCTTTCGAACGAGATATGGACATTAAGAGTTCATAGTGATGCCCTTAGGACTCACTAATTATCTAGAAATTTTAATGGATTTAATTAATACAGTCTTTAGAGATTACCTTGACAAATTTGTGGTAGTATTTGTTTATGATATTCTGATATACTCCAAGAGAAAGGAGAAACATGAGGAGAATTTGAATACTATTTTAAAGACTTTTCTAAGGGATAAGATATATGAAATGTATAGTAAATGTGATTTATAAATGTAGGAAGTATAATTCTTGGGGAATTTTATCACTAGAAAAGGGATATATGTGGACCCTTCCAAGACAAAGGAAATTGAAGAGTGGCCTATGCCAATATCTGTAATTGAGATCCCCAAATTTCTCGGTCTAACAAGGTATTATCGATAATTTTTGAAGAACTTTTCAGGATTTTCAAACCTAATGACCAAGATGACATAGAAAGGAGTATTTTTTTTATGGACTTAGGAATGTGAAGACTACTTTAAGGAGTTGAAAATTAGGCTTATCACTACGCCAAGTACTCACACTCCCAATAAGTGGAGAACTCTTTGTGGTGTACAGTGATGCTTTAAAGAAGGTATTAGGATGAATTCTAATGAAAAATGATAAAGTGATAGCCTATACCTCAAGGAAGATAAAAATACATGAGCAAAACTTCCCACGCATGATCTAGAGTTGGCGGTTGGGATCTTTGCGTTGAAAATCTTGTGTCATTATCACTATGTGGAGAAGTGTGAGATATATACTGACCCCAAGAGTCTCAAATATATATTCACATAGAAAGATCTTAATAAGAACCAACTATGATGGATGAATCTCATAAAGTATTATGACTACTCAATTCACTACCATCCAAGTAAGGAAAATAAGGTAGCAGATGATCTAAGTAGAAAGGATCCTACATCTTTATCAATGATGAGAATTTAATAGGATCTGATCCTCTTAGATTTGTAGAGGATGAAAATTCAAATCATTAAGGGAGGAACATCATCAATCCTACAATCCCTCATGGATAAAATAAAGGATTCTCAAAGAAAAGATGTGGAACTTTAGAAAAGGGTGGAAGCCATTAAAAATTGGAATTCCTCTAAGTTCTTGACTGGTGAGAAAGGAGTTGTAAAAATTGGGTCACGATTATGTGTACCATATGATCCAGATATAAAGAAGGATCTTTTTAATGACACACATAGCTCGACCTTCTCTATTCACCCAGGGAGCACAAATATGCATCAATATCTTCGATAAAACTTCTAGTGAGACAATATGAAAATGGAGATTGGTGAATATACATTAAAGTGCATGGTATGTCAGCAAGTGAAGGATGAGAGGAAAAAGGCTAAGGGGATGATGAAACCACTACCCAAACCAGCATGGAAGTGGGATAACATTACCATGGACTTTATCACTGGGCCACTTAGAATATCTAGAGGAAAATGCTATCTGGGTCTTTGTGGATCATATCACAAAGAAAGCTCACTTAATTGTAATTCGAGGGGACTTCTCATTGGATAAACTTGAATGGATTTACATAAATGAATTGGTAAGCATGAATTGAGTACCACAATCTATTGTATCTGATCATGATATTAGATTCACCTCAATGTTCTGGAAGAGTCTCTAACATTTTCTAAGCACTGAACTGAACATCAGTACGGACTATCATCCTCAAATTGATGGCCCATCTGAGAAAAATATTTATACACTAGAAGATATGTTGATAGCATGTTCTATGGACATCAAAGGAGGATAGTAACAACATATTCCACAGGTTGAATTCTCCTACAACAACAGTTTCCACTCGATCATTCAAATGTCATCATATAAAGCCCTTTATAGGAAAAGGTGAAAAAGACCAGTGTGTTGGGATTAAATTGGTGAGCATAAGATACTAGGACCTAAAATGGTAGAAGAAATAGTGGAGAAGGTGAAAAGAATTCAGTAGCATATCAAGGTAGCCCAAAGTCAACAGAAGAGTTATGCATACAGTTGTCGACAAAACCTTGAGTTCAAAGTTGGAGACCTGGTATTTATCTACATATATCCACAGAATAAGGTCATGAGGTTTGGAAAGAAAGAGATTTTAAGTCCTAGGTACATTGTCCCCTTCGAGATTCTTGATCATATTGGGGATATGGCCTATCGACTAGCACTTCCACCTACTATGGTCAAAGTACATGATGTCTTCCATGTATCCTTCTTAAGGAATAACATACCAGATCCTTTGCATGTACTCTATTCAGAGGTGGTATAGTTGGAGGATGATCTTTCTTATGAGAAGCAGCTAGTGAAGATCTTGGATCATAGAGATAAAGTACCATGTAACAAGACTACTCACCTGGTAAAAGTATTGTGGTGGAACCATAAGTACGAAGAGGCAACATGAGAACTAGAGGAGGCAATGAAGGAAAAGTAACCACACCTATTTATGTCCAAGTATGTAAAATAAAATTTTGAGGGCGAACTTTCATAAGGGGCGAAGAATGTAACGACCCAATGTTTTATGAATGGAAATTAATTTCTTAGAAATATGTCATATAATCACATTAAATCACAACACAACAAACTAGTAAGTACTATGTGACCTTTAAACAGAAGTTTGTCACTTCTGTGTTTTGAATTTCGAAAATCTGACATACATGGTTGTGATCAGTAAGTTATTTGGAGTCTGATAAGAAAAAAATTAATTTTTGGTGAATAAAAACAAACACTTATGAATAGTAAGGTTACCCTTATGAATAGTGACATACCCTAATGAATAGTAACATTAAATATGATAGTATATAAATAAGATTCTAGTGGAAGTACGATATACCTATATCTGGGAATAAGAAAATCAATGTTTTAAAATCTATATTTTTCAAGTAAATTATGATTTTAATTAAATATTTAAATAATAATATTTAGAAAATAATTGTTGAAAAATGGATTTCATTTTTTGATTCTATACATTGAAAAATGGTTACGGTGAATTTTTTGGATTTTTCTAAAATACTTGAATTTTTTATGAATAGAAAAATATGACAATTCACATTAAATGCTAAAACCCAAATTCCAGCATCATGCTTGAGGTGGATGATGTAAATGGCCATTTTTTTTAACAAAATTAATTTATTATTATTATTTTTCATGTAATCATCACTATTGTTTGTATTATGGAAAAATAATATATTGATGATTATAATATTATGTAAACTCTCCTCCCCTCTACTATAAATACCACTTATCCTTACCTATTCTCATCACTCTTCTCAAGACTTGTTCCATGCCTATATTCTACCCAAATATCTCCTCAAGATCCTCCCCCACATCTAACATCCCCTATTCTATTAAAAATACCAAATCCTCTCCCCTTAAGAGGTCTCTCAAGGATGATTGATTCAAGAGGTAAATTCCTCTTTTTTTTCTTTTTTTTCTTTTCAAGTTCATTTGTTTTCTTTTCTATCTATACCTATCCTCTTAAAAATGTTATAAAAAATCTAGTAACTTAAATGTACTATAATTTTGTTGTGATAATGGAATAATTTATTATCATCTTTCCTTTACTCTTCTTTTTTTTAATAGTGAAGACACCATCCAAGATGTATTAGTTTACCACATTCAAGGACGGTGGGTATTCAATTTCTGTTACCATCTTAAATTTAGGTCATGAAACTATTTTAATGGTTGAAACAGTCCATAATATATGTATTATTCCTCATATTTTGTTCTAAAATCCTTTTTTACTCATGGTTTTTGGTTAATAAAACAAAACATGTTCTTTGGGTTCAATAACCACTAATTAACCCCAACAGTTGTCAATAAAATTTTATATAATGATTCAAATTAAATCCAAGTAACCAAATTAAATTTTCAACCATGTAATATCCTATTTCTTCACTAATTAATATAACTTAAATTTTGGAAAATCACTTTTATTTTACATGTTTACCCGTTCATGAAAATAAGTTAATCCATCATAAAAACCAAGAAAACCAACGGACCCAAACAATGAAATTAAACCACTTAAGACCTCTAAAAAAGGTCATTAATTAAGTTAAAAAGGTATAATAAATATTTTTCATGTAAAAGTGGTTATGTACTTATTAATAATAAACCTAATTTGTTTATTCAGGTCATTGATAACAAGTGTAGAACACCAACAAACTTCAGGTAAGGGACCTCTGTATTTCACTTTTATTCAAGATTGTCCCCCATGTTATGACCTTTTATCTGTAATTAATTGTGATGGGGTATGAATAAAACCTCCCCCATACTTCCATCATGATTTATAAGTGATTATAAACTCTATTATCTCTCATGAATCCCTATTAAGTACACCCGATACAATGCCGATAATCCGTAAGGAATTCTACCCAAATTTCCTTTATTCCTTCAGGTTGCTCTATGTTTCTTTTGACCCAAATGAAATTATATTTTATTTTTATTTAAAACTTATACATTCTTGTTATATGCTCCAAAATCATGTTTCAATATCCATCCCTCATTCTCTTTTGGGGATGTAAATTCTTTTAAGTGATTCCCTCCTCTGTACTTCCCAATAAGCAAACTCATTTTAAGGAAACTTCCCAAATATTTACCCAATTTCAAGTGAAATACATCCTATTTTTTAATACACTATTGTCTTTATAAAATAATTCTTTTTTATTATTAAAAAATTCTTGGTTCACTTCTATTTTTATATAAAATATTGTTCCATTTTTTTAATTCTATATAGTATTTTCCTGAAAATCGCACAAAAATGTTTTAATGCTAAAATTTATCAAATTCAGTTCTTATTTTTTATCACTTCTATTTGACATAACATACCATGATATATGACTATTTTACCTTATAAACATCCATGTATTTTATAATTCCTTTCTTTCATGGACACTTTCATGATAAGTACATTGGTTATGCTTTGTTTCATGATTGTGGTACCTAATTATTTCCATGGCTAACCCTTATGTTGATGTAAGATTGATTATGTATGATTATTTATGTGGAAAAAAATATTCATTAAATTTAAGATGGGTGTTCCCAGATAGGACTCCAACACATTGGGTAATGTTGAATCTCATGAGACATTATGTGCGACGGTCTTAGTGGTTAGCCTTGGCTTGGGCTACTAAGTGCAATGGTATTGGTGGTTAGCCTTAGATTGTGCAACTACAGGAGATGGTCATGGTGGTTAGCCTTGAATTGTACTAAATTCATGTTTTATTATTTTTCCACATTTCTATGATTCCACCTTTAAACGATCCCATGTTTATATGTTATGATATGTTACATGCCTTTTTTATATCATCAAACCATTTCTTCTATCCCATGTGATAATGCGTTGTCCTTATGGTTATTACCTTACTAAGATTTTTTTCATCCCCTTTTTCATGTTATCCTGTAGAGACCCGTATCTTGACGTACATTGAAATTACATTACATTTTCAGAATACTTAGTACATAACAAAAACACACACACAAGGATCGTAATAGTTTAGTGTATTTGGAAACTTGGAATATAATCTTCTAATCCTGGTGAAAGATTTTCAACATCTCCCATAAAGATCATCCTTTTTTTACCTAAAACATTTATTTATATCCTGGGGAAATGAAAACATAAAAGGGTGAGCTCAAATGCTTAGTAAGGGTAAACAAAAGAAATATCAATCACATCATATACATAAGCACATAACTTTTGGAAATCTTAACCTGCAAAAGAGATCATAATTTCATAACATGGTGTAAATCATGGCAGTGAAATGTAATCACAATAATCATAACTTAAAACATGAAACTTTGTGGCATTCACACATAATCATAGAGAATCATTTCTTGTTAGTCAAGACTCATTGCCAAGACTATCTTAGTGGACAAAGTCCCTTTCTGAACCGAGTCACCCTTGTTTCAGTCCTCTTTCACTGAACCGGTATAACCTACCGTTCCAGCCACGTCTATCTCATGAGATATAAAATCTATACCCAATGCATTGGATGGAGATATAGGTCCCACCCATCTCATAATGATACCATTCTTATGTGTGCCACAAAATCATAAACCATACATCATTTCATAACCCATGTAATAAAAATGGGATTCTTAAACAACATGACATCATAAAAAAATTCATATAAGATAAAGGAATTCATAAAAATAATTCCATCACAACATAATCAAATCAATGTAATAATAGGGATAAAAAAGAACCCTTTATTATCTTAGATGGAAAATAATTTTGATAAAACACTTGAACTCCATTCTTGAGGAAAATATCTTTTCTGCTTCAAAAACACTTTTCCTTTCTTAACATGTCGTACAATTATAAACTAAAAGAAGTTGATTAAAAATAAAGTTGAAAACTTCTAAAGGAAGCTTCTTGGAAATAATGTTTTAGAATTCCATTCATGCCGTATAAGTTAAAAAAACATTCTTCTCGTACTTTTTTCGGAAAAGTCAAAAAGTACCTCGTACGAAAAATGACAAAAGATTCCTTTCATATCTTTTAATAAAAACTCACCTAAGGATAAAATTGGATTTAAAAAATTGTAGGTGGATGGAAATAACATTACATATTGAGGAAACATGGATGTGGATGATAAAATACACCCCAGTAAATACCAAAGTATAAACAATCTCGGATAAAAATGAGATTGTGATATTTCCCTTACCTTAGGTCCGTTTTTCTTCGTAAGTGTCCGAACCTCCTGTATAATGGTTTAAATAATGTTATTGACTTATTCCAGAATTATAATTACTTTTATGATATCATATATGGTCATATTCTTAGCTTCATAGTAGTAATATTTCATTGTTACTTGTTATTCGGGTGTTTATAACTTTTTGTTCTTATGCGTGTTTTGTCGAATAAATTCTTATTCTTATCTTTAGGTTATAGATACCTCATTTCCAGAATGGTATTAGTGTAATATATATCATATTAATTCAATTCAATTCATTTATATAATCATTATGAAATGAAGATCATGTAGAACGAGTCGCATCACATCGTGGAGACGGTATTCCGTACGTACGCACGAGTGATGATATCGTTCCTATGATCATGGAATTGTATTGGAGTTTATGTATACTATTTAATAATCAATATAACTTTATAATAGTCATATATAGTCATTATTTACACCATTATACCCATCCAAGTAATGTGGTGGTGGAAAACAGATTACACCACGGCGTGGAGACGGTATTCCGTACGTACGCACGCGCGGTGATTTCCTTTTCCATAGGATGGATAGATGGTGAAATAGGGTTGTTTCATACTTATAATAACATATAATTATATGAGTGATAATTATGTTATTACTTCATAATGAAACAACTAAAGAAGAAGAAGTGGAATAAAAAATAAAGATGAAAGAATCGGTAACGGACATTACCTCTTCTTTGAAGTGCTTCTTTGAGACCTTTTTTTATGGCACTAAAATTTTCCTTTGAGGAAGACAAGAACCTCTATTGATGTTTCTAGGGAAGTGGATAGGAGAATTGGGAAGGTGTTGTCCGAGATTGAAGGCTCAAAGTTGTGTGAGGAAGAGAGGGAGGAGGTTCCCTTTTATAAGGGAGGAGAGGGGCACCTTTGGAATAACTAAAAATATTATTTTATTATAAAGTCAATTTCGGTTTTAAATAGCTCCAAATTGATTTATTTCTAGGCTAAGATGGGTATGGGTCTAAATCCTCTCATCCAATAGAATTTAGACAAGTTTAGGTTCCTATTTTAACCTTATCATTTAGATTTAACATTAAGTTAAATAATTTTACTTTTACCGTGTCTTCGTGTGGTCTTACACTATAAGGTTAATAAACTTACTATAAGAAGACAAAAGAACCCCAAATTGTTTATTATTAATATATATAACCTTATATAAGTCATTTGGCCGAACCTTATATTTTTAGGAATAAAATAACAATTAATAATATAATATTTGTTTTAAAAACTATTTTATGTCAATTTTGAAACTATTTAGTAATTGATTTTTGTGAAAATCATAACAGAATGATAAGTTCGATAAAAGTTAATTACATCAATACTAACATGTCATATTAACCTAGAAAATTAGTGGAATTTATAAAAAGCCTCAAATTATATTTATTTGGGTATTTATAACATCAATTATGTCAATATTTTATTAATAAGATAATTACTGCATCATCGTTGTGTCATAAATAAATTAAATTATTTAATGTCTAAAAATTACAAATAAAATACAATTATGTAGGAAAGATTTTTATATTTCTAATTAATATTTATAGTCGAATTTATCTTATTTATAACCCCATATTAAAAATGTTTTAGTTAATAAACTTTGATATTAACTCTTTTAACCCTTCTTTAAATAAATTAATAATAAATGTCCTAATCTAATCCAAGTGGGCCTAAATGGTAATATTTTATTTCTAAGTTTGTTTTTGGTCGAATTAAACTTGTCCAATAGAATTAGGACATGTGTTAGGGTAATAATAATATCATTTCTACCCATAATTACCCTATTTACTTTTAACCGTGGTAAAAAAAATAAAAAGTTACTATTCACCAAAAAATTATTTTCATCTCATTGATCCACATTTTACTTACTGACATCAACCGTGTCTCTAGGATTTTTGAAATTCCACTCACAGAAGCAGTAAAATTATGTTTTATGAACAATTCAGTTTTTTTTAACTACCACTTAGTGGTTTCACTATTCATCAAAAATTGAAAGTTTTCAGAAAAATACCAAAAATTAGGCCTAAGCTATATTTGATATTATGAACTCAAAAATGATTTCTATTTTACCAAATTCAAAACATATCAATTGCATTAATTAATTTAAAAATTAATTCCCGTCGTCAAAACAAATAGCGTGTTCTTAAGAGATAATAACTATCAAAAGATTGACACTTGTTTATGTCTGGTTTAAATGTGAAATTACATCTAATGACTATCATTGTATTAACTTGTAAAAATATATTCTAAATATACTTTAAAACCACTCAAATTAATAATTTATCACTATTAATTATTTCGATTGAAAAAGTTGTTTTTAATTGAAATTTAGTAATTTTCACTATTCATCAAAATATGAAAGTTATCCGAAAATCACCAAAATTTCACCCTAAGCTAATTTCGATATTACGAATCCAAAAATGAATTCCATTTTGAAAAATAAAATTACAAAATTTTAAAAAGTGGTTATTACTATTCATAACGGCTAGTTTTAATAATATTTTAATAGCATATTGTTGTTTAGTGAAACTCGTTATGGCGTACTACACACGCTATCGAGGAAGGTCGTGATTGCGTGTAATTCAAGGCAAATCAAGGATGCATGTTGTGCAAGCTCCTTTTGGTGTAGCATACAACACATGACATTAACGAAATTAAAAAGAATATTTTTCATAAAATCTCGGGGTGTAACATTCTACCCCCCTTAAAATGAATTTCGCCCTCGATATTCGTCGGGGTTATAAATGGTTTACTACTTGAATGTTTCTTTAATAGAAATCCACATCGTAAAAAGGAATACCAAAACCAATCTTTAAAAACAAAAGTATGAAATGTAACGGTTACCCAAATAAACTAATCACTGGGTTTCCACATAGGTGAAAATATGGATATGGAAGAAAAATCTAACCATCATGTTCTGATAGAGAGTGGTAGAGAACATGACTATGGAAAATCCAACAATCACAAATCCATAAATTTGTGACGATCTAAGGTACCATCTGATTAATCATATATAAGAGCACTAGGACAACATTTTTGGTTTTCAAGATCGTTTCCCTAAAGTTGAAGAATTTGAATTAGAATAAATACTTACTTTATTTTGGTACAATGTCACTGTTGTTCGTGCCTTAAACAGTTTCCACTTCATCTCTTAAATAAATGAAGTTGAATTTGTTATTCGTGAAGTGTTAGCAGATCATGTTATAGAATGACGGGTCATTCCATCTCTTTCCAACAAAAGGTTAGCAAAAGTTATAAGTCCATCTTATGGTTAATCGTATATGGTTCCAAAAATGAACTTATACTTCATATATCATACCGCTTAATAAAATAAAACTAGTTTCTACTAACCAGGGACTTACAGTAGGCCAGTGGTAGGCAATAAAGGCCAGTCGTACTTCGATTGTGGGTTCGATTCCCATAGCCTTGTCCAACGTGATGGGATGTCGCCCGTCCTGCAAGTTGTCCTTTTTTCTAAAGCTATATTACTATAACATCCCATCAATAATACTAACTTATGTCCAACATAATCCATTCCAATCTTTAGGCTTATCCAAAATACTGTCGTCCACTCTCAGAGATTTAATACCATCATTGATCCCCATATATCATAAGATATATCTTGTTGGTCACATTCCAAACATTCAAGGGCCTTAATCTTGTACTCTCTTGAATACCCATTGAACCTTATTGAAAACATGAGTGCTATTAAAAGTTAACACTTTCCACATACCAAAATCTTCAAAATTCTATATACTCAAACCATGATATCACTTAGTCCTTATATCAATAATGAGCTCATGAATACTATTAAATATCTCAATCACTTTGAATACCACATTAGACCAACACATAAATATTCCAATACTTTATGATACAACATTATTTTGGAATCCCATTACATAAACACTTAATTATTCCACCACATCGTTGTTATATTCAACATCGCCAATAGTGATCGCTTGTGACTTCCCTTTGTCCTTTTCCTTAAGTGGTTGCTCAAGTTGTTTATCACTAACCCTTGGATTAGGGCATTTATTAGCATAATGCCCCATTTCCTTGCACTTGAAGCATTGAATTGTTGGTGGTGCGTTCTCTGCAGTGTTTGATTTATTCACATCATTAGAACCCCTTTTTCCATTACTTCGACACTCAGCTGCTCGATGTCCTTCTTTTCCACACATAAAACATTTTCTAGTCCCTTTAATACAATCTCCACCATGCTTCTTTCCACACTTTGAGCATAAGGAAACATTCATCTTCTTTTCACCATTATTCTGAGATTTCTCCTTGAACTCCATCTTTCGTTTCTTTTCAAAACCATGAGATGGATATGTAACACCAACTTCTATTTCTACCTTTATAGCACAACGCACAATTTCTTCATAGCTACTAAAGTCTCTTATAGCTAATTCTCTCCGAAGACTTGGTTTTAAGCCACTGAAAAATCGATCAACTTTACTTTCAGGTTGGATGATAATGCCAGATGTATACCTTGCAAGTCTTGTAAAATTTTCTTCTTATATACCAACAGATTCATCATCCTTCTGCTTCAACTCAAGAAACTCCTTTTCCATCTTCGTTCGAAGAATACGAGGGAAGTAATTACTGAAAAACAAGTTCTTGAACTCGTCCCATTCCATAGACTCAATTTCATCTCTTGGCCTCGTATTCTTGATAAGATTCCACCATTGATCAGCATCACCTTCTAAACAATACACTGCTAAGATGACTTTATCATGTTCAGAACATTGAAGATCTGAAAATATCTTTTCAGTGGTACTGATCCATTGTTCAGCAACAAGTGGATCGAAAGTCCCACTGAAAGAAGGTGGACGTTGCCTCATGAAGGACTCAATAGAATTTTGTTCCCTTCTCTGCTCATTTGGAAGTACAGAATGATTCATAGCTTGTGTAAGTGTAGCAATAAGATTTTTCACTCCATCTCCCATAACATTTGTTTGTTCAGGAGGACAATCATTGCATTGTCCATTGCATTGATCAACATGGTTTCTTCGGGTTCCAGCCATCGTCTAAACCCCAAAAAGAATAGTGTGAGAGGAAAAAATCATGCTAGGGAAAACAACATAATAAAGGGGGAGTACCTTCAATATCTAACATCTTAGGTTTAATTCTATGATCGTTAGCGTAATTATAGTACTATAACCAATACGTATACTTATCCTTAGGGACATCCCTAGACATACCTTAGAAATATCTCTAGGTATCTCACTAACATTTTCGCATCCTAGTTTCCAAAGGTTGACTAAACCTTTCCTCTGATACCAACTGTAGAGACCCGTATCTTGACGTACATTGACATTACATTACATTTGCAGAATACTTAGTACATAACAAAAACACACACACAAGGATCGTAATAGTTTAGTGTCTTTGGAAACTCGGAATATAATCTTCTAATCCTGGTGGAAGATCTTCAACAGATCCCATAAAGATCATCCTTTTTTTTTACCTAAAACCTTTCTTTATATCCTGGGGAAAAGAAAACATAAAAGGGTGAGCTCAAATGCTCATTAAGGGTAATCAAAATAAATATCAATCACATCATATACATAAGCACATAACTTTTGGAAATCTTAACCTGCAAAAGAGATCATAATTTCATAACATGGTGTAAATCATGGCAGTGAAATGTAATCACAATAATCATAACATAAAACATGAAACCTTGTGGCATTCACACATAATCATAGATAATCATTTCTTGTTAGTCAAGACTCATTTCCAAGACTATCTTAGTGGACAAAGTCCCTTTCTGAACCGAGTCACCCTCGTTTCAGTCCTGTTTCACTGAACCGGTATAACCTACTGTTCCAGCTATGTCTATCTCATGAGATATAAAATCTTTACCCAATGCATTGGAGGGAGATATAGGTCCCACCCATCTCATAATGATACCATTCTTATGTGTGCCACAAAATCAAAAACCATACATCATTTCATAACCCATGTAATAAAAATGGGATTCTTAAACAACATGACATCATAAAACAATTCATATAAGATAAAGGAATTCATAAAAATAATTCCATCACAAAATAATCAAATAAATGTAATAATAGGGATAAAATAGAACCCTTTATTATCTTAGATGGAAAATAATTTTGATAAAACACTTGAACTCCATTCTTGAGAAAAATATCATTTCTCCTTCAAAAACAATTTTCCTTTCTTAACATGTCGTACAATTATAAACTAAAAGAATTTGATTAAAAATAAACTTGAAAACTTGTAAAGGAAGATTCTTGTAAATAATGTTTTAAAAATCCATTCATTCCGTATAAGTTAAAAAAACATTCTTCTCGTACTTTTGTCGGAAAAGTCAAAAAGTACCTCGTATGAAAAACGACAAAAGATTCCTTTCATATCTTTTACTAAAAACTCACCGAAGGGTAAAATTGGATTTAAACAATTTTAGGTGGATGGAAATAATATTACATATTGAGGAAACATGGATGTGGATGATAAAATACACCCCAGTAAATACCAAAGTATAAACAATCTCGGATAAAAATGAGATTGTGATATTTCCCTTACCTTAGGTCCGTTTTTCTTCGTAAGTGTCTGAACCTCCTGTATAATGATTTAAATAATTTTATTGACTTATTCCAGAATCATACTTACTTTTATGATATCATATATGGTCATATTCTTAGCTTCTTAGTAGTAATATTTCATTGCTACTTGTTATTCGGGTGTTTATAACTTTTTGTTCTTATGCGTGTTTTGTCGAATAAATTCTTATTATTATCTTTAGGTTATAGATAAATCATTTCCAGAATGGTATTAGTGTAATATATATCATATTAATTCAATTCAATTCATTTATATAATCAATATTAAATGAAGATCATGTAGAATGAGTCGCATCACATCGTGGAGACGGTATTCCGTACGTACGCACGAGTGATGATATCGTTCCTATGATCATGGAATTGTATTGGAGTATATGTATACTATTTCAGAATCAATATCACTTTAAAATAGTCATATATATTCATTATTTACACCATTATACCCATCCAAGTAATTTGTTGGTGGAAAACAGATTACACCACGACGTGGAGACGGTATTCCGTACGTACGCACGCGCGGTGATTTCTTTTTCCGTAGGATGGATAGATGGTGAAATAGGGTTGTTTCATACTTATAATAACATATCAGTATATGAGTGATACTGATGTTATTACTTCATAATGAAACAACTAAAGAATAAGAAGTGGAAGAAAAAATAAAGATGAAAGAATCGGTAACGGACATTACCTCTTCTTTGAAGTGCTTCTTTGAGACCTTCTTTTATGGCACTAAAATTGGTCTTTGAGGAATACCATAACCTCTAGGATGTTTCTAGGAAAGTGGATAGGAGAATTGGGCAGGGTTTGGCCGAGTTTGAAGGCTCAAAGTTGTGTGAGGAAGAGAGGGAGGAGGTGCCCTTTTATAAGGGAGGAGAGGGGCACCTTTGGAATAACTAAAAATATTATTTTATTATAAAGTCAAGTTCGGTTTTAAATAGCTCCAAATTGATTTATTTAGAGGATAAGGTGGGGATGGGTCGAACTCATCTCATCCAATAGAATTTAGACAAGTTTAGGTTCCTATTATAACCTTATCATTTAGATTTAACATTAAGTTAAAATAATTTTACTTTTACCTTGTCTTCTTGTGGTCTTACACTATAAGGTTAGTAAACATACTATAAGAAGACAAAAGAACCCCAAATTGTTTATTATTAATATATATAACCTTATCTAAGTCATTTTGCCGAAACTTAGATTTTTAGGAATAAAATAACAATTAATAATATAATATTTGTTTTAAAAACTATTTTATGTCAATTTTGACACTATTTAGTAATGGATTTTTTTGAAAATCATAACAGAATTATAAGTTAGATAAAAGTTAATTAAATCAATACTAACATGTCATATTAACCTATAAAATTAGTTGAATTCATAAATAGTGTCAAATTATAATTATTTGGGTATTTATAACATCAATTATGTCAATATTTTATTAATAAGATAATTACTGCATCATCGTTGTGTCATAAATAAATTAAAATATTTAATGTATAAAAATTACAAATAAAATACAATTATGTAGGAAAGCTTTTTATCTTTCTAATGAATATTTATAGTCGAATTTATCTTATGTATATCCCCATATTAAAAATGTTTTAGTAAATAAACTTTGATATTAACTCTTTTAACCCTTCTTTAAATAAATTAATAATAAATGTCCTAATCTAATCCAAGTGGGCCTAAATGGTCATATTTTATTTATAAGTTTGTTTTTGGTCGAATTACACTTGTCCAATAGAATTAGGACATGTGTTAGGGTAATAATAATATCATTTCTACCCATAATTACCATATTTACTTTTAACCGTGGTAAAAAAAGTAAAAAGTTACTATTCACCAAAAAAGTATTTTCATCTCATTGAACCACATTTTACTTATTGATATCAACCGTGTCTCTCGGATTTTTGAAATTACACTCACAGAAGCGGTAAAATTAAGTTTTATGAACAATTCAGTTTTTTTTAACTACCACTTAGTGGTTTCACTATTCATCAAAAATTGAAAGTTTTCAGAAAGATACCAAAAATTAGGCCTAATCTATATTTGATATTATGAACTTAAAAATGATTTCTATTTTACCAAATTCAAAACATATTAGTAGCATTAATTAATTTAAAAATTAATTCCCGTCGTCAAAACAAATAGCGTGTTCTTAAGAGATAATAACTATCAAAAGATTGACACTTGTTTATGTCTGGTTTAAATGTGAAATTACATCTAATGACTATCATTGTTTTAAATTGTAAAAATATATTCTAAATATACTTTAAAACCACTCAAATTAATAATTTATCACTATTAATTATTTCGATTGAAAAAGTTGTTTTTA
This sequence comes from Viscum album, assembly GCA_963277665.1. Lineage (NCBI taxonomy): Eukaryota > Viridiplantae > Streptophyta > Magnoliopsida > Santalales > Viscaceae > Viscum > Viscum album. The sequence continues at coordinate 2,133,124,613 of OY728119.1, forward strand.
ATTAAAATTTAGTAATTTTCACTATTCATCAAAATATGAAAGTTATCCGAAAATCACCAAAATTTCACCATAAGATAATTTCTATATTATGAATCCAAAAATGAATTCCATTTTGAAAAATAAAATTACAAAATTTCAAAAAGTGGTTATTACTATTCATAACGGCTAGTTTTAATAATATTTTAATAGCATATTGTTGTTTAGTGAAACTTGTTATTGCGTACTACACACGCTATCGAGGAAGGTCGCGATTGCGTGCAATTCAAGGCAAATCAAGGATGCGTGTTGTGCAAGCTCCTTTTGGTGTAGCGTACAACACATGACATTAACGAAATTAAAAAGAATATTTTTCATAAAATCTCGGGGTGTTACATATCCCTAGTTTATCCTATGCAGATGTATGAGCACAATGGAAGACAAGAGTTCATTATAGAGTTTAAATAAATTTTTTTTATAATGTTTGATTATGTACCTAGTCTTACAAGACACTAAACTTTACGATCCTTATCTTGTACTTTGATGTATAATTATGCTTAAAATTGTGTAACGTTAAATATAAAAGTCTAGGTTCTCTATTTGAAAAGTATAAGAAAATAAATTTTGAAAAATATCAGGAAATGAATTTTGAAATAATGAACTCTCCCTTTTTAATAAAAAGAATATATAAATAAGTGGGAGAGATGGATGAGAGATCTTGAAATAATGTTTAATAGGTAAATACACATCAAAACATATAAAACCTACTTACCAAGTAGATCATGTTTTATGTCCAAATTTCTCGAGAAAGGAAGGATCTATGCTCCCCCTTAATTGAATCATTTAACAAAGAGCTTATGTATAATGACCCAAGACATAAATGTAATTCATTACAAGATTCTTAACCTACTCTTATAACAAATAACCACTAAGGATCATGAGATCTTGTATATTTACTTTATTAGTTACATAAAGACAAAATCTTAAACACAAACTCAATGTATTTATTTAAATCTCCCAATAGTGATCCTACACCAAAAAGTCCTCTAAAACTACATAGAATACCCTGGAAAAAATGCATAAAAGAAAGGGTGAGCTAAAATCCCAATAATAGAATAAACAAGAAAATAAAGAATAAAATGATAGCCAAGATAAATAACAAGATACCTTAAAGATAATGATCATTAGAATGAGAAACATATGTAATTAAATGATTTCATAAGAGGATGGAATAATCATGATCATATTATAAGTATTGCATTTGGTTCCCTTGAACCAAATTCAATGTACTTTATGATAACTTATATTCATGGTTTTTAATATCAATAAATTCTGTATCACATCATGATTGTTCTTCTACGTAACATTTTATGTGATAATGTCCCAAGAGAAGCTGTCGCAAAAAAAGTTTATAGCAGTTCCCTACTATGAAGAGTACTTGGAAGTGCTATAAAACTATTATTAGATATTTTTTCGATGGCCATATGATATCATTTGAGGGATACAAAAGATATAGGCTATCAGGAGTGGAGACTCATAGAACTTTGAGGCACTTACCCATGGTGTACATCCTTGGTGATATCCAGTAGGATATAATGAGAATGAGACCTGACCGTAAGAAATCCACATTTATAAGTGTCATTGGATGTTCTTATCTAGGTACATGTTTTTTGGTCCTTAGACTTTTAGATTATTATTAATGGATATTATGAGTCATGTACTTTGATGTATTGATGAAAATTGTTACAACAGATGTTCATGGAAAGGTATGATACGTTGGGTGCGTCACAAGTAATATTGTATTAATGAATAATGTGAGAAATGTTTTATCCCTTTTTTACACTAATGGAAGTTAATATCTCAGTCCATTTGATGAAAATGATATATACTAAATAAATCCATGTCCATTGTGTTTTATAGGAATGTTCTGTTTTTGGAAAGTCAATGAATGAGAAATCAAGCATGTAGGTTGATGGCACTAGGATGAAACCTGTTTGGTTAGAGATATTATTATTAAGGTATTATATTACATCATAAACATTCATTTTAGGGGAAATTTCATTTTGGAATTAACTTCTTTCTCTATGGGTTCCTTGGCATGTTGCTAGATTCTAACCTAGGACTTTAGGCTGCTCCACCTACTTCCACTAAGAATGAGGCCTAGAGGTTCACACACTAAGTGTATCCAGAATCGTAGTTAAATAATTTATTATTTAACAAGTTGGATAAATATTTTTCCCAGTCATGGTTTAATAATTATTCATGTATTTTTTATCACATTTATTCTTCCACTAGTTATTCAATAAAATATATTGTGGGCCGAATAATAAATAAGTATTGAGGAGGATTGACAAACCAAGTTTAATGGTCCAATAAGAAATAATAATATTGAATATTATTTGATTAAATAATATTTAATTATAACTCACAAGTTAAATGTGTGTCAGGAAATAATAATATTGTTGTTATTCTTTGACATGGGGGTTTCTCTAGGATTAATGAAATAATTAAAGGCACTTGTAAAAATTATTTTATTATTACCCTAGTGAAATAAATGTATGATTATATTATTCTCTCGTTTTCCAAGAGAAGCCAATTTAGTTGTGCACAAAATTTTAGAGAAAACCGCTCATGCCTAGAGAGTTATTTCCTCTCCAATAATGATCTCAAGAACAACATTGATCCTCCTCTACTGGATCGAGTAGAAATATTTGGAAGTCGTTCTCAAGTCAATTGAAGGAAGACAATGAAAATTCAAGGATCTTCTATACTAGAACCCAGAGATTCCTTTAGTGATGGCTGGATATTCATGGAACACGTGTGGATCACCACTAAAGGAGATATACCCTTGATCTCTATAATTCAATGACGGTGCACTGTAGATTTATGTCCAGACACATCGATGAATAAAGAATAAACCTTGGAGGTAATTCTTATTTAATTAAATTAACTATAAAAAATATATGTTGATCCTCTCTCTTGGTTCTTAGTTTATAATCCTTTATCTTAATTCTTTAATTCGGTTCTGTGGATCTCGGTGTTCATCATCACATAGATCTCGTATTGTTCATTGAATATGGAAAAATCAAAGTAGGGCATCATCCCACCCATTATTTCGCTGCCCCTAATATAATGACCCAGCCTTAAAACCATACATAATCTTGAATTAAATGAATGATTCACATTGAGGATCTTTCAGGTTTAGAGTTTTAGGGAGTTAGGCCATAACTATTACATTTCAAAATATTACAAAGTAGACACTTCTACACAGTTTCCATTTTTTTTACAAAACATGAACTCTTAAAAAAATAGTCATGTCTAGTCCCATGTTTAAGATAGCATTACTTCTCCTTGATCTCATCCTTTACCATATTCCACATTATGTCCTGTGAAAAACATTTCAAAAACATGGGATGAGCATAAAAATATCAGTATGGGATACACAAAGAAGTAAAACTATTAGTTTTTCAAAACAACAAGTAAAACATGAATACTTTAACATAAGTAATACTTTTCAACATTATGAAGTAGTAAATACTCTTCACTGAATAAAGGATCATTACTTACCATTTTATAACCGAAAGATTACCATAAAACCCATATAAAGAACACATAACATATAAAGGTAACTTGGGAAATAAACATACATAAATGGAATAACCATACGGTCGACTTCCACACATATCACTAAATGGAATAGCCATACGGCCGACTTCCATACCCAATGCATTAGAGGTTATAACATAACCACCCATCCTGGTATTCACGGAAACACCCGTCATTTGGTTTATCACGTAACCACCCATCAAATGTCCAAGTACCAATATAAAATCATATCACATACAACAGATATAAAGGAAAGGAAACATTTCCACATTTCAATCACAATATATCAATTACATATATTGACACAACAAATACATTTTCAAAACCATTTTCAATACCAAAAATACGTAAAAGAGTATATGGTATTTATTTTATTTAAAAAAAACATTACGACTTGTTGAGGAAGCCAAAGATCAAATAATACTCACGGCGGCGGAAAAGGTTTTTATACAGTGTATAAAAGAAAGTCTTGTATTAGAAAAAATATTCCTCAATGAAAGGAGATTGAGACAAAGTCCCTTACCTCGTGTTTGACTTGACTTGATCGTTCTTTAATATCCTATATAATAAACTAAAGTTAATTTCTACTTGCTTAAGAACCTTTTTCAAGTTTATTATTCCTTTTATATCACTTATTGTAAAGACCCATAAAATTCAAGGGAAATTTTCTTCTTAATTTTCTTTGGGATTTTAAAAGAACGCAGTTTCTGACGGCACCTGATTCTGAGGCCCGGTGTGCCCAGAATCATTTACCGAAGTTTATCTCGGGTACGTTTAGTGAACGAACGAGCGGGTTTTCATAACTTTTGAACCGGTGCTAGGAATCGAAATCTGAGGGCACCGATGGAATCGCAGCGCCGATAATTTCTTAAGAACACCTTTTCCGGAGTTGCGTTTTCTCGAGTGAAGTTATTAAATTAATTGGGTTAAGTAAAGAATAAAAATAAAATGGTGCAACCAATTTATTTTGATTTAACGTAGTTTAACCTAAGCTAAGTGGTTGGAGTGGGACCCACTATATCCTACTCCACTAGGTAGGATATTTGTGGGGTGGGGCCCACAGGAGCCCCACCTATTCAACTTCCACAACCCCCCCCCTCTTTTAATTAGGAAACGCACCCGCACCCCCATTAAATGAAAAGTCAACTCATTAATTGATTAACTTTTTCAAAGTAATTAATTATTAAATTCAATTCAAATTTCAAATTTTAAGTTGGCTTATGTGTTAATTAAATAAGACAAGGTATTATTTCATTAAGTTGTTGTTTGGTTGTGCGAGAGGATTTTGGAGAGGATTTTCTCTAACTCTTGAAGAACATCTTCTTCCTCGTCGAAGAGCGTGAAGAACACCGAGCCTTCGACGAAGAACTTTGTCACCGCAGAGGGGAGTTCGTCGTACCATCTTCTTCCCTCTCCGCAGCCGGTGAGAGACGCTATCCTCGGAGATCGACGACGTGACGCCAATGATTCTCTTCTCCACGACGACGAGGATCCTTCTTCCGCGATGTTCTTTTCCACGACGAATCAACAACGCTTGAGGTAGGCGATTAATTTTTTTTGTTCGTGAATACTTTCATCGCCGTTCTTCATTTTTCAAATTGGACCGCCTGTTATCGCAATAACGGGAGGAGGTCAGACCGCACAAACATGGCCGACTACCCTCCCCCCTTGATGCTTGAATTTGTTATAGCACGAGCAAGGCAGCACGATGTCGTTGCACCGTGCGGAAAAAATAAAGAATGGGTGGAGAAGCACGGTGCTATCGCGCCGCGCCGTTGAAGTCGAACAAAGCTGCGGTGTCGTCGCGCCGCGCCGGAGAACCTCGAAGAGGCCTTGTTCAAAGAGGGCCGTAGTGGAGGGGCGCGACACCATCGTGCTGCGGCAGAGGAGGAAGCGGCGATTGGCTTCCGGCTACCGGCGCCAGAGTAGGACGGTGGGACCCCGGTGGTCCCGCGGCAGCAGCAACCGGCTGGCCGGACCGGGAAGGCCGACTTCCAAGAAGTCGGGGGTCGTAACTCCCGACTGGACAAAGGATTGGCCCCCCACATGGGGGAAGAGGTTACACAAATAGGGGGGCAGCGAGCCCCCCCCCCCCTTCTGCTTGGCCGTTTCTGCCGAGCCGCCTAGCCACACTGGCCAGGACGAGCGCGCCAGGCTGGGATGCGCCCAGGCCGGGCCGGGCCGCGCCCTAATGGGCAGGACCCGGACCCGGGTCGGGTCGACCCGGTTCGGGCCCACCCAGGGGGTATTGGGCGGGGTCGGACTGGGCCTGAAACCTCTATTTTCGGACCTCTTTCGGTCTTTTGCCCATAAATTGGGCTACGGACCTCCGATCGATGCACCGTCAGTTACGATGCGATCCCTGGATCGAGACGTTCATTTCGGTATATTACACTCAAGGTTTCGGAGAACTTTGGGTTCGTCCGAGTTGGTTCGAACACGAAACCAACCGGGCCCTCGGAGAGGAAACACTTATAACTTGATCTCCGGACGTCCGATTGACGTGTCGTCGACTTTGTTGGATTCCTCTTAGTTAGACGGACCTTTTGGTTTACTCTTCTTGAGGTTTGGATGTAGTTGGAGTACGACCGGGTTGATTTTGACTTAAAAACCAATCGGGCCCCTAGAACGAAAAGGTCAATAACTCTCAGACCAGGTGTCTGAATGACGCGTCGTCTGTCACGTTGAGTTCCTGTTGACGATACGGATCTTTTGGATACATCAACTTCAGAATTCGTGTCAGTTGATGTATCAGACCCTTGGCTCGTGGAGCGGACCCTCCCCGAACGAGTTTGTTGTGTGCAGGAACCCTAGAGCTAGTTGCGACTGCAACGATGATGACGACTGTACAGAAATCCTCTGTGGATTCGACGGTGACGACTACAACACTCAGTGATCCTGTGTGGATCTGTGCTACCGATCATGCGTGGGTCAGATCCTGTGCGGGTCAGCACTCAGCGGTCCTGTGTGGGCCAGCGCATACTGGTCATGTGTGGGTCAGATCCTGTGTGGGTCATTGCGGGGGTTAGTACCTATCGATCCTTTGTGGGTCATTGCGGGGGTTAGTACCTACCGATCTTGTGTGGGTCTGACAGCTTAAAAGATTCATTGGATACACTTGATCATCTCTATCGTCTTACGAAGAAGTATTCCTGTGTGAGTTGAGTCTTGACTTTCAATCTTTATCTTCGATAAGATTGACCTGATATCCTGTGTGGATTACGTTATGCTTTTCTGTGTGGATTGGGTTATGTTTTCCTGTGTGGACTGGGTTGTACTTGGGATCAGATGTTGGAGCCGAACCGGAATTGATGACTTAGGTATATGTATGGACATATACCTAAGTAGTGTCGGATGTTACTTCATGATCTTATCTTTCCTTTGTGGATTATCCTTGGTGGATTCGGGGAGACCTTCGGGGGTCTCGGGGACCCTACTAAGTAGCTTATACTCACCCCTGCACGGGCTATGCCCACACTACGTTGTATTGGATGCAGACGACGGACAACGCTGATCATGGTGGAGGCTTGTGGAGAAAGTCGGTACCTGGAGGTGGACCATTGGGCGGGATGTACACGGAGCGGACGGCTGGACCCGTGGAGCTGAGGAGGCTATATGTACCCACCCTTCAGGTGGGAATTCCAGTGGACGACTCGACGTTGCGACTTTACTTTTCAGTTGCTGTACTTTCTTTCCAGTTGTACTTTACTTTCAGTTTGGGTTTGTATTCTAGCCCACTTACTTTTTCGCACTTACTATTGTACCCAGTTTGACTTAGTGTTTAATTCTGCATGCTTGCTATGTGGTGTTTGTTTACTTTTAAAAGGAAATGCCTTCCCTTTTTGTTGGGAATTACGGCTTGGTGCTAGTCTCCAGCCCCTGGCCAATGGAAGGCGGGCTTGGGGTAGTCAGGACACGGGCCCCGAGGACGGGTCATGACAAATTGGTATCAGAGGAGTTCGGTTCTACTGTAGAAGTCAGGACTCTGATCTTTTTCTATGTGAAGCAATAGTGTTAAGAGTATTGAGTGTGGTTATCAATCCAGGGAGTCCAGTGTTGGTGCGGTGGTCGACGTATCCGTACACCAGGACCCTGACTTCTGATTTCCGACATAGTGCACGAAAACATTGATTGCATGTGTGTTTCAAGTTTTCTTTGTGATTACTTTGTGTCAGCTCACCAGGTATACTGTATTGACCATGGTGCACCTGTCTCTTTTCAGGATGGACCCACGACGGCAGCTAGCTAGGGTTCAGAGTTTTGTATGTGACGACAGCACACCGAGCGACGAGGCCTCGGTGCAGGGCCCTATTACTGCGGAGGCACCGACGGTACCACTACCCGCCGAGCCACCGATGCTACCAGCCCCAGCCGCTGAGATTGCACGACGCCTTGGTGCACTGCACGAGTTTCAGCTTTAGAGACCACCCAGGTTCCACAGGGAGACGGACCCTCAGGCAGCCGAGTATTGGCTGGAGGCAGTTGTATGAGTTTTCCGATTGTTAGGGACACTATCATACCTCATGGTGATCCTTGTAGCGAGTCTCCTGCATGCGGCAGCAGGCAGATGGTGGAGCTTGATGCTCTAGGTGCACGATGAGCCATCTCTCCTCTAGACATACATTGAGAGCCTCTTCCGCTCGGAGTTCATCCCAGCCACCCTCCGTGCGGTGCGCATCCAGGAGCCACTACAGCTGCGGTAGGGCAGCTTGACGGTCGCCCAGTACTTGGTGAGATTTACCGATCTCTCGCGTTATTCGACAGACATGGTACGAGACCCATTCTTCTGGGCCCAGACCTTTGAGCAGGGATTGAGGCATTAGATCAGGGCATCGCTGATCTCCCTCAACATTCTGACATAGGCAGGGGTACTTGAGCGAGACCGTCTCATTGAGAGCTTTCTTGCTGAGCCTACATCAACATCGAGACCAACCGCAGGGCGGTACATAGAAGAGTCTTCTGTAGCTGGAAGTCTATGGATGACACATGGGTCCAGGCGTACCAGACCCTTAGGCGGACAACCTTAGGACACTGGCTCATAGGTGCAGGGCACACAATGCAGATCTAGTCTTTCAAGAGGCAGACAGTGCTACGCATGTAGCGGGCAGGGCCACATGGCTCGTGAATTCCCAACCCACCATGTGGAGGAGCAACAGACGGTTGAGGGACCGCCCAGGCAGAGGCAGAGGGTCGACCATGGTAGTATGCAGGGAGCAGGTGGACGAGACAGAGGAGTTGGCCGAGTAGTAGGTGGTGGGCGACGCTTTGAGGCTCTACCACCACCACCACCAGGAGGTCCACCCTGACTACAGGGAGCTGGCGGGCATAGACATGCATAGCTTCAGGCAGCAGAGGCCTATGACCACAGCGCGCCCGAGATGATTCGAGGTACCATCTGTTTCTATTCCACCCTTACTGCAGTTTTTATAGACACAGGAGCGAGTCATTATTTCATTGCTGCTGCCCTTGTTCGGAGCTCGGAGATTCCGACGAAGCCGTTGGCTCGATCCTTACGGCTAGAGACTCCTACGGGAGCAGACTCGATGATTATGCACTGGTGCCAGCAGTGTGAGCTTACTCTAGGAGATGAGAATTTTGGCTAGGATCTTCTTGTAGCGGTGTCGAGGCCTTACGACGTCATCTTGGGCATGGATTGGTTATCTACAGTCCATGCTCAGATTGACTGCATTCGGTGAAAAGTATGATGTGTTTGCACCGATGGGAGAAGGTTCACCTTCACCGGCGAGAAGGGAGCCTTTGTAGTGCAGGATGGACTCACTTAGAGGAGAGGACAGCCCATCACTAATCAGTTGGGTAGCCTCATCCTAGGAGTAGTTGATGTGCGGAGTCCGAGCTTACCTGCAGTGGTGGATCATTATGCGGACGTTTTCCCTGAAGACATTCCCAGACTACCACCTCGTAGAGAGGTAGACTTTTATATTGACCTGTACCCAGGGACAGCCCCGATATCCACCCCAGCATATCAGATGGATCCCGCCGAGCTTCGAGAGCTATGGGTACAGCTGGAGGACTTGGAAGGCAAGGGATTCATCTAAACCATTGTTTCACCCTAGGCGTCGCCGATTTTGTTCGCCAAGAAGGCGGACGGGAGCTTGCGACTGTGTGTCGATTACCGTCGCCTGAACCAGGTGACCGTGAGGAACAAGTATCCACTACCAAGGATTGGCGACCTCTTTGATCAGCTCAAGGGAGCGTGGTGGTTCTCGAAGATAGACCTCAGGTCAGGCTACCATCAGCTCAGAGTTCGGGATAAGGACGTGCAGAAGACGACCTTCAGATGTCGGTATGGCCACTATGAGTTCTTTGTTATGCAATTTGGCATAACCAATGCTCCAGCAGTGTTCATGGGCCTCATGAATAGGATATTCCAACCTTACCTTGATCAATTTTTCATGGTCTTCCTTGACGACATATTGATATACTCAACGACTAAGGAGGAGCACACCTACCACTTGAGGGTTGTGATGGACACACTCTAAGAGCACCATATTTATGGTAAGTTCTCGAAGTGTTAGTTCTAGATATGTTAGGTCCACTTCTTGTGACACGTCATCTCTAAGGCGGGAGTTGCGGTGGATCCTGCAATGATCGAGGCAATGCTAGCTTGGGAGCCACCCAGGAGCGTGACTGGGGTGTGGAGTTTCTTGGGACTAGCTGGGTACTGCCAGAGATTTGTGCCAGACTTCTCCAGAGTTGCGGCACCACTTTCAGCTTTGACGAAGAAGGGAAAACCCTTTGTGTGGTCAGACAGATGTCAGCGGAGCTTTCAGGAGCTGAGACCGAGATTGACTAGCACACCTATCTTGAGGCTACTGGAGGAGGGAGTTGGGTATGTAGTTTACTGAGATGCATCAGGGACCAGACTCGGATGTTTCCTAATTTAGGATTAGGTGGTGATCGCCTATGGATCATGTCTATTGAGGCAGCATGAGCAGAACTACGCTACACATGACCTGGAGTTAGCAGTAGTGGTCATCGCTCTGAAGGTGTGGTGACACTATCTGATGGGTGAGCGCTTTACAGTCTATTCTGACCACCAGAGTCATAGGTACATCTTCTCACAGAAGGACCTGAACCTGAGACAATGGTGATGGCTCGAGTTCCTCCAGGACGATGACTTTGAGATAGTCTATACTCCTGAAAAGGGGAACGTAGTAGCCAATGCTCTCAGTAGGAGGACGGGCATTAAGCTACTTGGGGAGGCGACCGAGAAGCTAACTGCTTTGCAGATATCCTTCATGGATAGTGATGTAGCAGCCTTCCTACAGTCACTCACAGTAACTCCTCCACTTCTTCAGTGGGTCAGAGAGGCACAGCATGGGGACGTTGACTGTGAGACGCGGCATGCACAGATATCCTCAGGACAGGCACCTGATGGATTCTCTGTGGGAGGAGAGCACATCATCCTTTTCAGAGGACTTACCATGGTACCAGATGATTTACAGGAGGAGGTGCTGAGGGAGTTTCACACTTCCCCTTTAGCGATACATCCAAGAGTGGCGAAGATGTACCAAGACCTAAGACGACATCAATGGTGGTCGGGTATGAAGAAGGCTGTAGCAGAGTTCATTTCTCGATGACTCACCTGCTAGCAGGTAAAGGAGGATCACTAGGTACCAGCAGGCTTGGTACAGCCCTTGGAGGTCCCATAGTGGAAGTGGGATGGGATATCTATGGACTTCGTGAATGGACTTCCATGCACATCCAGAGGTCGCGACTCCATTTGGGTGATTGTCGACCGACTCACCAAGTCTGCTCACATCTTACCCATTAAAGAGTAGGGATCAGTGAAGATCTTGGGACGCCTCTACATTTAGGAGATCGTACGGCTTCATGGTGTGCCATCATCTATCATCTCCGATCGAGATGCTCTCTTTACTTCCCGGCTATGGAAGGGGTTGTAGGAGGCATTCGGGACGCAGCTACGTCTGAGCACCGCCTTTCACCCTCAGACGGATGGTCAGATGGAGAGGACCATTCAGACTCTCGAGGACATGATCCGTGCATGTGTCCTTGTCTTTGGTCGTAGCTGGGAGGACCACCTACCCTTGGAGGAGTTTGCGTACAAAAACAGCTACCACACCACCATCGGGATGGCACCATATGAGGCGTTCTACGACCGACCTTGCAGATCACTGCTGTGTTGGACAGACCCTGGGGAGTCAGCACTTGTGGGACCGGAGATGGTCCAAGCCATGATGGAGATGGTCCAGGTCATCTAGGAGCGGATGAGGACAGCTCAGAGTCGGCATAAGTCTTATGATGACTGGAGGAGGAGGCCACTAGAGTTCGAGGATGGCGACCGCGTCTTCTTGTGGGTCTCACCTCGACGTGGATTACAGAGATTTGGTCAAGGTAGCAAGTTGTCTCCAAGCTTCATCGGACCTTTCCAGGTCCTCAATAGGATAGGAGAGGTGGATTATCGCCTGGCTCTACCACCTCAGCTGCATCGGGTGCACGACGTCTTCCATGTATCTCAGCTGAGGAGATACGTGCACTACCCGACGCATATCATCAACCATGGGGAGCTGGACATTGATGATGGGGCGACATTTGCAGAGGTCCTGGTGGAGATCGAGGATCGATAGGAGCAGGTCCTACGTGGATGGTTGATTCATCTAGTGCACATCAGATGGCAGCATGAGAACCTCCAGGAGAGCACTTGGGAGCGGGAGGCTCAGATGCGTGCTCATTACCCACATTTGTTTCCCTAGTTTATGATGTATCTTTACGGGGACGTAAATCCCTGAGGTGGGAGTAATGTAAAGACCCATAAAATTCAAGAGAACATTTTTTCTAAATTTTCTTTTGGATTTTACAAGAATGTAGTTTCTGACGGCACCTGATTCCGAGGCCCGGTGTGCTCGGAATCATTTACCGAAGTTTAGCTCGAGTACGTTCAGTGAACGAACGAGCGGGTTTTCCTAACTTTTGAACCGGTGCTCGGAATCGAAATCTGAGGGCACCGATGGAATCACAAATCCGATAATTTCTTAAGAACACCTTTTCCAGAGTTGTGTTTTCTCAGGTGAAGTTATTAAATTAATTGGGTTAAGTAAAGAATATACATTAAATGGTGCAACCAATTTTTTTTATTTAAAGTATTTTAACCTAAGCTAAGTGGTTAGAGTGGGACCCACTATATCCTACTCCACTAGGTAGGATATTTGTGGGGTGGGGCCCACACGATCCCCGCCTATTAAACTTCCTCAAACCCCCCTCTTTTAATTAGGTAACGCACCCGCACCCCCATTAAATGAAAATTCAACTCATTAATTGATTGACTTATTCAAAGTAATTAATTCTTGAATTCAATTCGAATTTCAAATTTTAAGTTGGCTTCTGTGTTAATTAACTAAGACAAGGTATTATTTCATTAAGTTGTTTTTTGGTTGTGTGAGAGGATTTTGAAGAGGATTTTCTCTAACTCTTGAAAAACATATTCTTCCTCGTCGAAGAACGTGAAGAATACCGAGCCTTCGATGAAGAACTCTGTCACCGCAAAGGGGATTTCATCTTTCCTTCTTCTCCCCTCTCCACAGTCGTTGAGAGACGCTATCCTCGGAGATCAACGACATGACGTTGACGATTCTCTTCTCCACGACACTGAGGATCCTTCTTCCGTGACGTTCTTTTCCAAGACAAATGAACAACGCTTGAGGTAGGTGATTAATTGTTTTTGTTCGTGAATACTTCCGTCGTCGTTCTTTGTTTTTCAAATTTGACCACCTGTTATTGAAATAACGGGAGGAGGTCGGACCATACAAACACGGCTGACTCCCCTACCCCCCTTGATGCTTGAATTTGTTGTGGCACGAGAAAGGTAGCGCGGTGCCGCTGCACCGCACGGAAATAATAAAGAATTGGTGGAGAAGCACGGCGCCGTCACGCCGCACTGTTGAAGTTCAACAAAGCCGAGATGCCTTCATGCCGCGCCGGAGAAGGAGGGCGGGACCCCGGTGGTCCCGCGACAGCAGCAACTGGCCGGCCGGCTTCCAAAAGCCGGGGGTCGTAACCCCCGGCTGGCCGAAGGAGCGGTCCCCCAAATGGGGGTCGTGGTTACACAAACAGGGGGGCATCGCCCCCCCCCCTTCCGCTCGGCCGTTTCGGCCGAGCCGCCGGGCCACTCCGGCCAGGCCGAGCGCACCCGGCCGGGCCGCCCAGGCCGGGCCGGGCCGCACCTGCAGGGTCGGGCCGTGCCCACAGGGCCGGGCCATGCTCTAATGGGCCGGACCCAGACCCGGGTCGGCTCGACCTGGTTCGGGCTGACCCCGGGGGTATTGAGCCGGGTCGGACTGGGCCCGAACCCCCTATTTTCGGACCTCTTTCGGTCTTTTGCCCATAACTTGTGCTACGGACCTTCGATTGATGCACCATCAGTTGAGATGAGATCCTTGGATCGAGACGGTCGTTTTGGTTTATTAAAAACAAAGTTTTGGGGAACTTTGGATTCAGTCGGGTTGGTTCGAACACGAAACCAACTGGGCCCTCAGAGCGGAAACACTTATAACTTGAGCTCCGGACGTCCGATTGACGTGTCATTGACTTTGTCGGATTCCTCTTAGTGAGACAGAACTTTTGGCTTACTCCAATCGAGGTTTGGATGCAGTTGGAGTACGATTGGGTTGGTTTTGACTTAAAAACCAATTGGGCCCCTGGAATGAAAAAGCCAATAACTCTCAGACCTGGCATCCGAGTGACGCGCCGTCTGTCACGTTGAGTTCCTGTTGAAGATATAGAACTTTTGGATATATCGACTTTGGACTTCGTGTCAGTTGATGTATCAGCCCCTCGGCTCGTGGAGCGGACCCTCCCAGAACGAGCTTGCTGTGTGCGGGAACCCTAGAGCTGGCTGCGACTGCGACGATGAGGACGACTATACAGAAATCCTCCGTGGATTCGACGACGATGACTACAACACTCAGCGATCCTGTGTGGATCAGTGCTACCGATCCTGTGTGGGTCAGCGCTCATCTGTCCTATGTGGGCCAGCACATACCGATCCTGTGTGGGTCAGATCATGTGTGGGTCATTGCGGGGGTTAGTACCTATCGATCCTTTGTGGGTCATTGTGGGGGTTAATACCTATCGATCCTGTGTGGGTCCGACAGTTTAGACGAATCAGTGGCTACACCTGATCATCTCTATCCTCTTACGAAGAAGTATTCCTATGTGAGCTGAGTCTTGACTTTGAATCTTTATCTTCGATAAGATTGAATTGATATCCTGTGTGGATTACGTTATTCTTTCCTGTGTGGATTGGGTTATGTTTTCCTGTGTAGACTGGGTTGTACTTGGGCTCGGATGTTGGAGCCGAACCGGAATTGATGACTTAGGTATATGTATGGGAATATACCTAAGTAGTGTCGAATGTTACTTCGTGATCTTATCTTTCCTTTCTGGATTTTCCTTTCTGGATTCTGGGAGACCTTCGGGGGTCTCGAAGTCCCTACTGAGTAGCTTATACTCACCCCTGCACGGGCTATGCCCGCACTACGTTGTGTTGGATGCAGACGACGGAAAATGATGATCGTGGTGGAGGCTTGTGGAGCAAGTCAGTACCTAGAGGTGGACCACTGGGCAAGACATACACGGAGTGGACGGCTGGACCCGTGGAGCTGAGGAGGCTATCTATACCCACCCTTCAGGTGGGACTTCCAGTGGACGGCTCGACGTTGCGGCTTTACTTTTCAGTTGCTGTACTTTATTTCCAGTTGTACTTTACTTTCAGTTTGGGTTTGTATTCTATCCCACTTACTTTTCCACACTTACTATTGTACCCATTTTTACTTAGTGTTTACTTCTGCTTGCTTGCTCTGTGGTGTTTGTTTACTTTACAAAGGCAATGCCCTCCCTTTTTGTCGGAAATTACACCTTGGTGCTAGTCACCAGCCCCTGGCCTATGGAAGGCGGTCTTGGAGTAGTCACAGAACGGGCCCCGAGGATGGGTCGTGACACTTATTACCATGTTATAAACATTATGTAATCATTTAAGTTAATAACTTTCATTTTGTCGATATTTGGCACTTGAGTAAAAAATGAACACCTTATATTTACAAATTGTCCATGTGGTCAATATTTATTTATATACAGGATGATATTCATGATTTAGATATAATATATATCATATATATCCAGTATATACAAGTATTTATAATAGTACATAACATTTAGAGGTAAGAAATGAAATGCACCGTTCATGGAGACGGTAAGCCGTACGTACCCATGAACGCTACTTTCATTTCTATTTCTTATTTTAATGGAAATAAAATATAATGATACATATGTATATTATAATTCCAGTATAATATAAAATATAATATCACTAACAGTATCCTTTATACATCCACATAAGGAATTAATGAGTCACATCACTTTAAGGGGGCGGTAGTCCGCACTTCCTCAAATGAGATTATCGTATTTACCCACTATGGAAACCATAAAGTCTTGATATAATTGGGAATTACAGAAGAATAATGAAATAATAAAGATAATATATATCATATATAAATATAGTTTCATCATAATGTCCACCATGAGAGGCAGTTGGAGATATTTGAACAATCATCGTTTCGTGAGGCGTTAGTTTTCCATCCACAGAAACATCATGTTTTTCATCCATTAGATAGAGGTGTGTGTAAGTGTAGTTAGAATTCTCCTTATAACTCCTAGTATATGTAGGATACTTTTGTTGTTACAAAAGAAAGAAATAAAGAGAGTTTAGGGGATGGAGAAGTAAAATAAATGAAAATAATTTAAGAGAAACTGTTACCTTTAATTTGGGTGACTCCTTTGGTATGAACCAAAAAGACTTCTTGAAGTGCCTTCTGCCTAAGGTAAGGCTTATAGGGGGACGAGAGGGATGTTGATAGATTAATTAGAAAGAGTTTTGATGATCCAAATGGCTTGAGAGGTGTGAGGAATTGGTTATAAGTGGTCTCCTTTTATAAGGGGGAGGTGGGCTCTTTAGGAAAGTGTGAAACTATTATTTTATTATATAATGATATTCGGTTTCTAATGGACCAAAAATCATTGTATTCTAATATAAGATGAGTCATGGTCAAAATAAAATCATCCAATCAGAATTTGACATGTTTTGGATAATATTTTAACCATTATAATCTTATTTATTTAAATCATTTATTAATGAGGTAAATACTGCATCATTATTGTGTCATAAATAATTTAAATTATTTGATGTCTAAAAATTATAAAACAAATACCATGATATAGGAAATATTTTTATCTTTCCAAATAATATTTATAGTCGAAAATAGGACTTATATAACACCAAATAAAAATTAATTACTAAGCGATTGTTTGTTTATGTCTATTTTTCCTTTACTTTAAATTAATTGATCTAAATTGTCATTATCACTTCCAAGTGTATCAAAGGTGTCCCAAAAAAGACCCAAAGATGACCATGGTCGTTAATGACTCAAACAATAAGGTTTGTACAGGTGTTAAGGTAATTTTTAATTATTATAATATTCTTTTAACCTTGAATTACCTTATTTACCTTTAACCGTAGTAAATAAAAGTTGAAAGTTACTATTCCGCAAAAAAAAATTCATCTTAATGAACAACATTTTACTTCTTGATAACAACCATGTATTTCGTATTTTTTAAATTCAATTCACAAAAGTGGTAAAATATCATTTAAATGAAAACGTCAGTTTTTTTTAACTACCACTAAGTGGTGTCACTATTCATCAAAAATTGAAGTTTTTCAGAAAAATACCTAAAATTCAGCCTAAGCTATATTTGATATTCCGAATTCAAAAATGATATCTATTTTTACCAATTAAAAACATAGAAGTGGCATTAAATAATTTATAAATTAATTCCCATTATCAAAAAATAGCGTGTTTTTAAGAAACAATAACTATCAAAAGATTGATACTTGTTTATGTCCAATTTCAAAGTGAAAAAATGACCAACATTGGATTAAATGGTAAAAATATATTCTAATTACAGTTTAAAACCAACTAAAAAGATAATCTAACCATATAAATAAATTATATTAAAACATAATTTTGAATTAAAATACAACACTTTTCACTATTCATTAAAAAATAAACTTTATCAGAAAAATACCAAAAAATTACCCAAAGTAAAATTTGATGTCCCCATTCTAAATAAGGATTATAGTTTTTCAATTAGAATGTATTAAAGTGACGAAAACTATATTTAAAGAGGGTTCTCCATTAAAAGGTGATAAATCGGTCTTTTAATGTAAATTATGCTTAAAATTAGATTCATTCACATTTTAAGCCTCTAAATTTTTATTGGATAATGTAAATACATTTAACAATAATGTATTATCATATTGTAGTTAGTTTCATTCATTCCTTCCAATACAACGGCTAGGGGTTAACTACCATTTAAAATAATAATATTATATTATTAGTGTGCAACGTAAGATTCCAAAGAAACCCGTTGTTGCGTATGAGGTACGCTATCGAACATAGAAAACCATTTAAAGTAAAATTAATATTCAATTCAAAAATATTAATAAGTATGAAAATATCTTATTCTTCATTTACTTGGGATGTTACATCCTACCCCCCTTTTGGAAATTGCGTCCTCCCAATTTTTATTCACTTATCGAAATAAGTGCGGGTATTTATCCCTCATAGCATTTTCAGATTCTCACGTTGCCTCTTCAACAATATGGTTTTTCCACAAAACCTTTACCTGATGAATTACCTTATTCCACAACACTTTCTCTCTATGGTCAAGAATCTGAACTGGTTGTTCTTCATAAGAGAGATTCTCTTCCAACTGAACTACCTCTGGGCTCAAAACATGAGATGGATCTGGTATATACTTTCTCAACATCAAAACATGAGAAACATTGTGTACCTGGGATAAACATGGGGCTAAATCCACTCTATACACAGCTCATCCCACTTTCTCCAGAATTTAAAAAGGTCCAATGAACCTCGGACTCAACTTTCCCTTCTTACCAAAACGCATCACATTTTTCCATGGAGAAACATTGAGAAAGACATGATCACCTACCTAAAAGGAAAGATCATTCTTCCGGTTATCAGCATAACTTTTCTGTCTCCTCTAAGCTGTTCTCATGTGCTTCTGAATCAATTGAACTTTCTCTGCCATCTCTTCTACCAATTCTGGTCCCATCAGCTTCCTTTCACCTACTTCATCCCAAAAAGCTGAAGTTCGACAACGTTTTCCATATAATGACTCAAATGGAGCCATCTGTATACTGGAATGAAAACTGTTATTATATGGAAATTCAACCAAAGAAAGATGTTGGTCCCACCTTCCCTGATAATCCATCGAGCAAGCTCGTACCATATCTTCCAATGTCTGAATTGTTCTTTCTGACTTCCCATCTAGTTGAGGATGAAAATATGCACTAAAATTTAATTCAGTACCCAATGACTTCTGAAGGCCTTTCCAAAAGTTGGAAGTGAACCTAGGATCACGATTAGATACAATGGAGAGGGGAACTCCATGCAACCAGACAATATCATTAACATACAATCGATCAAGTTGATCTAGAGACAAAGTATCTCTAATAGGAAGGAAAAGAGCAGATTTTGTGAATCAGTTAACTATAACCCTGATTGCATTATTACCTCGAGATGTCTTTGGTAATCCCACAACGAAGTCCATGGATATATTTTCCCATTTCCACCCTGGCATCGATAAAGACTAAAGCATTCCTTTCAGTAACTATCGTTCTTCTTTAACCCGCTGACAATTCAAACACTTCACAGTAAAATCAGCAGTATCTATTTTCATTCCATCCCACCAGTAATACTCTTGAAGATCTCTGTACATCTTAGTACTACCAGGATGAACTGTAAACAGAGAACTATGAGCTTCACATAACAACTCATTCTTCAGCTGTGAATCACAAGGTACACAGAATCTCTTCCCAAATCTCAAAACACAATCATTATCAATGTTAAATTTAGGTAACTTACCCATCTAAACGAACTCTACCATTTTCTGCAACTCATTGTCTTCTTTCTGTGCTTTCTTTATTCTGTCTTCTAGAGATAACTTCACTGACACCTAAAACAAAAAAGAATAATTTCCTGCACCAACCAATTCTATGCCAAAGTTCATCAAATCAAAAACCAAAGGATCTCATTCCAAATGTAGCATGGTTAATAAAGCATTACTTTTTTGACTAAAAGCATCAGCCACTTTATTTGCTTTTTCCAGATGGTAATGGATCATGCAATCATAATCCTTGATTAATTCCAACCATCTCCATTGTCCCATGTTCAATTCTTTCTGAGTGAATATATAATTCATACATTTTTGAATAGTATATATTTCACACTTCACTCCATACAAATGATGCCTCCAAATTTTTAAAGAAAAAACAACAGCAGCTAATTCAAAATCATGTGTAGGGTAATTTAACTCTTGAGGTTTCAACTGACGTGAATCATAAGCAATTACCCGATCATTATACATTAGGACACAACCTAGTCCTTTCAAGGAAGCATCACTCTAGATAAGAAACTCACCATTTCTGGAAGGAAGTTCCAAAACTATAGCATTAACCAAGCTTCTTTTCAGTTCTTGAAAACAATCATCACATTCTTTTGTCCAGATTAACTTAACACCTTTTCGAGTTAACTTAGTCATTAGACTAGATAACCATGCAAAATTTTCAAAAAACCTCCGGTAATAACCTACCAAACCAATAAAACTATGTATCTCGGTTATATTTGTGGGTCTTGGCCATTCTTCAACAAATTTCATTTTAGAAGGATCAACAATTATGCCATTTTTTGAAACAATGTGACCAAGGAAAGAAATTTGTTGTAACCAAAACTCACACTTTCTGAATTTCCCATAAAGTTTCATTTCTTTTAAGGTTTTAAAGACAACCCTTAAATGACTTTAAAGTTCCTCTTTACTTTTGGAATAAACCAAAATATCATTAATGGAGACAAACACAAACTTATCCAAGAACACACAGAAAATTCTATTCATAAGATCCATGAATATAGCAGGTGCATTGGTTAACCCAAAAGGCATAACTAAAAATTCATAATGGCCATATCTAGTATGAAACGCGGTCTTCAGAATGTCTTCTTCCTTTACTTTCAACTGATTGTACCCCGACCTCAAACCAATCTTTGAAAAATACTGAGCTCCCTGGAGCTAATCAAACAAATCATCGATATGAGGAAAATGATACTTATTCTTAACAGTGATGTTATTCAATGCTCTATAATCAATTCAAAGTCTCATTGAACCATCTTTCTTTTTAACAAACAAGAAAGGATCACCCCGTGGTGACGTGCAAGGTCGAATGAAACCTTTATCTAATAACTCCTGTAATTTCTTCTTTAACTCTAAAAGTTCAATTTGAGCCATTCGATAAGGGGGTTTTGAAATTGGATTTTCATTAGGAACTAAGTAAATAGTAAATTCAACTTCCCGATTAGGTATAATACTAGGCAACTCATCAGGAAAAACATCAAGGTACTCATTTACCACTTGCAAATTAGTAATCTCAACACTTTCTTTATTTTCAAAAATATGAGCAAGGTAACATTCATTTCCTTCATTTACTAGTTTCTCATCTTCCTGATATGTTTTCAAAATCAAGGGTTCATTCTTGTACACAAACTATAAATATTTCTGAAATGAAACCTCTTTAGCTCTGTAATCAATCTTATAATGATAAATATAAAGCCAATCCATGCCCAAAATAACATCAAACTCTACAAGAGGTAAAATAATAAGGTTTGAAGGTAGATTCTTTCTGCAAACAAGGATAAGAATTTTCTTATGTTTTCTTTTTGTCTCAACATTTCCTCCATGTGTTTTTACCATAAGTTTTTTAGTCATATCGTGAGATCGAATTCCCAATTTACTAGAAAAATTCTCAAAAATGAAAGAGTGTGTAGACCCTGAATCAAACAACACATTGGCATAATCTGAACAAACAAACAGTGTACCTGATACAACTTCATTTGACGGCCCAACATCTGCTAAAGTAGTTGCAAAGGATTTCACCACCCCTTTCTGCTTGTAGTCTGGCTGCTTTCCCTTAGTTCAGTTCTTCTCTAGACACTCATTTACATAATGACCCATTTCATTACACTTAAAACATATTAACGATGGATTTTCATTCCCTGATTGATCATATTCCTTACAGTTATGAGCAATATGACCAGACTTACCACACCGGAAGCACTTTCCCGACTTCGATAAACATTCTCCGAAATGCTTTTTACCACAACTCTCACAAGATGGATATTTAGTTTTCTTACCTCCAGGATTCTTTGATGAATTCTTCCCCTTTTCTTTCCAACTGGACCTCTTATTATATTGTTTGTCAAAGAACACATGATCATCGGAAAACCCCATTTCCACATTCTCCACACATCGAACAAGTTTCTCATAAATTTTTAACTCACGAGAGGATAAATCCCTTCGATACTTTGGCTTTAATCCTAAGTAAAAACGGTTGATTTTACTATCAAGATATCATATGAAATTTGGAGCATACCTTGCCAGTCCAGTGAATTTTTTTTCATAAGTAGCCACTGAGTCATCCTCCTGCCTCAATTCCAGGAATTGTTTTTCCATCCTAAGACAAACCACCTTAGGAAAATATTTCTCAAGAAACATACCTTTAAATTCATCCCAATCAAGAGCATAAATCTCTTCACTATCCCTGATATGTTTCACCATCGACCACCACTGATCACCTTCACCTTCAAAATGGTAAACATTAAGACTAACCTTTTGATGTTCTTAACAACCCATAACATCGAAAATCTTTTCTAGTGATTTAATCCACCCTTCTACTAGCATAGGGTCAAATGATCCTCTGAATGATGGGGGATGTTGCATCGTGAAATGCTCCACTACTGACATGTTCCTCTGCGGTTTATCTGGCTGATCTCGTGCATGAATACCACCACAATTTATTTCCTGAGTCAACTGTGCCATCACTGCAACAAAATGTTCAGTTCCGATTCCGACCATCTCAGGTTGCTGATTTGGATGGTTGTCTTCCTCCTGATGTCATCCTAACATAGCTGCCCTGTTTCCTATGCGGAAAACCATTCTAAACATATAAATATCTTAGGAGAAGCAACATGGTAATATATAAATGCTATATGATATCAGTATTAACATAAATTACTTTATGGATATTAATTTAACAATACCCTAACTCCAAAAGTTATCTAAACCGACCTCTGAAACCAACTATAAGGACCCGGACTTAAAACCATACATAATCTTGAATTAAACGAATAATTCACATTGAGGATCTTTTCAGGTTTAGATTTTTAGAGAGTTAGGCCATAACTGTTACATTTCAAAATATTACAAAGTAGACACTTCTACACAGTTTCCATTTTTTTTACAAAACATGAACTCTTAAAAAAAGAGTCATGTCTAGTCCCATGTTTAAGATAGCATGACTTCTCCTTGATCCCATCCTTTACCCTATTCCACATTAGGTCCTATGAAAAACATTTCAAAAACTTGGTATGAGCTTAAAAAGCATAGTAAGGGATACACAAAGAAGTAAAACTGTTAGTTTTTCAAAACAACAAGTGAACAATGAATACTTTAACATAAGTAATACTTTTCACCTTTATGAAGTAGTAAATACTATTCACTAAATAAAGGATCATTACTTACCCTTTTGTAACCAAACGATTACCATAAAATCCATATAAAGAACAGATAACATATAAAGGTAACTTGGGACATAAACATACATAAATGGAATTACCATACATTCGACTTCCACACATATCACTAAATGGAATAGCCATATGGCTGACTTCCATAGCCAATGCATTGGAGGTTATAACGTAATCACCCATCCTGGTATTCCCGACACCACCCGTCATTTGGTTTATCATGTGACCACCCGTCAAATGTCCAAGTACCAATATAAAATCATATCACATACAACAAATATAAAGGAAATGAAACATTTACACATTTCAATCAAAATATATCAATTAAATATATTGACATAATAAATCCATTTTCAAAACCATTTTCAATAACAAAAATACGTAAAAGAGTATAAGTTATTTATTTTATTTAAAAAACATTACGGCTTGTTGAGGAAGCCAAAGATCAAATAATACTCGCGGCGGCAAAAAAGGTCGTTTTCACCACGTACGTTAAAAGAAACATTCTTTTTTTTCATTTAGTAAAAAGCTTCAAAGAAAAAGATTCCCTTTGAATGAAAAGAAAAGTCAAAGGTTTTTATACAGTGTATAAAATAAATTCTTGTATTAGAACAAAATATGCCTCAATGAATGGAGATTGAGACGAAGTCCCTTACCTCGTGTCTGACTTGACTCGATCATTCTTTAATATCCTGAATAATAAACTAAAGTTAATTTATAATTTCTTAAGAACCTTTTTCAAGTTTATTATTCCTTTTATATCACTTATTACCATGTTTTAAACATTATGCAATCATTTTAGTTAATAACTTTCGTTTTGTCGATATTTGGCGCTTGAGTCAAAAATGAACACCTTATATTTACAAGTTGTCCATGTGGTCAATGGTCCATTATATCCAAAATTATATTCATGATTTAGATATCATATATATCATATATATACAGTATATACATGTATTTATAACAGTACATAACATTTAGAGGTAAGAAATTAAATGCACCGTTCATGGAGACGGTAAGCCGTACGTACGCATGAACTCTCCTTTCATTTCTATTTATTATTTTAATGGAAATAAAACATAATGATAAATAGATATATTATAATTCCAGTATAATATCATATATAATATCATTAACACTATCCTTTATCTATCCCACAAAAGGCATTAACGAGTCACATCACTTTACAGGGGCGGTAGTCCGCACTTCCTCAAATGAGATTATCGTATTTACCCACTATGGAAACCATAAAGTCTTGATATAGTTGGGAAGTAAATAAGCATAATTAAATCATAAAAATAATATATATCATATATAAATACATTTATATCATAATTTTCACCATGATAGGCGGTTGGAGATATTTGAACAATCATCGTTTCGTGAGGCGTTAGTTTTCCATCCACAGAAACATTATGTTCTTCATCCATTAGATGGAGGTGTGTGTAAGTGTAGTTAGAATCCTTATTATAACAACATAATAGTATATTAAGGATACTGGTGTTGTTACAAAATAAAGAAATAAAAAGAGTTTAGGGGTTAGAGAAGTAAAATAAATTAAAATAATTTAAGAGAAAATGTTACCTTTAATTTGGGTGACTCATATGGTTTGAACCAAAAGGACTTCTTGAAGTGACTTCTGCCTAAGGTAATGCTTCTAGGGGAGGATAGGGATGTTTAGAGATTAATTGGGTAGAGTTTGGACGAGCCAAATGGCTTGAGAGGTGTGAGGAATTGGTTAGAAGTGGTCTCCTTTTATAAGGGGGAGGAGGGGCTCTTTAGGAAAGTGTGAAACTATTATTTTATTATATAATGATATTCGGTTTCTAATGGTCAAAAAATCATTATATTAGAAGATAAAATGGTCGAAATAAAATCATCCAATCAGAATTTGACATGTTTTGGATAATATTTTAATCATTATAATCTTATTTATTTAAATCATTTATTAATGAGGTAAATACTACATCATTATTGTGTCATAAATAATTTAATTTATTTGATGTCTAAAAATTATAAAACAAATACCATGATATAGGAAATATTTTTATCTTTCCAAATAATATTTATAGTAGAAAATATGACTTATATAACACCATAAAAAATTAATTACTAAATGATTTTTTGTTTATGTCTATTTTGCCTTTACTTTAAATTAATTGATCCAAATTGTCATTAACACTTCCATGTGGATCTAATGGGTCCCAAAATAGACCCAAAGATTCCCATGGTCGTTAATTACTCAACCAATATGGTTTGGACAAGTGTTAAGGTAATTTTGTATTATTATAATATTCTTTTAACCTTGAATTATCTTATTTACCTTTAACCGCTGTAAATAAAAGTCAAAAGTTACTATTCACCAAAAAAATCATTTTCATCTTAATGAACCACATTTTACTTCTTGATAATAACCATGCATGTTTGATTTTTGAAATTCAATTCACTGAAGTGGTGAAATTTCATTTAAATGAAAATGTCAGTTTTTTTAACTACCACTAAGTGGTGTCACTATTCATCAAAAATTGAAGTTTTTCATAAAAATACCAAAAATTCAGCCTAAGATATATTTGATATTCAGAATAAAAAATGATTTCTATTTTTCCAAATTAAAAACATAGAAGTGGCATTAATTAATTTTAAAATTAATTCTCGTTATCAAAACAAATAGCGTGTTTTTAAGAAACAATAATTATCAAAAGATTGATACTTGTTTATGTCCAATTTCAAAGTGAAATTAATTCCAATGAACAAAATTGGATTAAATGGTAAAAATATATTCTAATTATACTTTAAAACCAACTAAAAAGATAATATAACCATACAAATTAATTATATTAAAACATAATTTGGAATTAAAATACAATATTTTTCACTATTCATTAAAAAATGAACTTTATCAGAAAAATACCTTAAAATTACCCAAAGTAAAATTTGACGTCCCCATTCTAAATAAGGATTATATTTGGTCAATTAGAATTTATTAAAGTGACCAAAACTATATTTAAAGATGGTTCTCCATTAAAAGGTGATAAATCAGCCTTTTAATGTAAATTATGCTTAAAATTAGATTCATTCACATTTTAAGACTCTAACTTTTTATTGGATAATGTAAATACATTTAACAATCATGTATTATCATATTGTAGTCAGTTTCACTCATTCCTGCCAATACAATGTCTATGGGTTAACTACCATTTAAAATAATAATATTATATCATTAGTGTGCAACGTAAGATTCCAAAGAAACTCGTTGTTGCGTATCGGGTACTCTATCGAACATAGAAACCCTTTTAAAGTAAAATTAATATTTAATTAAAAAATATTAATAAGTATAAAAATATCTTATTCTTCATTTACATGGGATGTTACACCTAGAACCTACAAGTGGTATCAGAGCGGGCATATTGTTGTTTATAATTATTTAAATTTTTTGGTGATTTATGCATTAATAATTTAGTTTTTCAATTCAATTTTAATCTTTCTTTTAATCTGAATTATGAGATTTTTTATTCCTCCATCGTTTCTTATAGATATAATAAAAATTATAAATTTTATGATTTAAATAAAATTAAGGATCTCATTCGGATGTGCAAAGGATTCTTCCTAGATAACATAAGAGTACACGCCGTGTAACCGGAGTTACACATTTTTTAGTTTTGATTAATGCACTAGGAGTTTATTCATAAATTAATTAACCCATGTGCATTAAAAACACATGATGTAGTTAATTCTTACACCATGTATTAACTAGGGTATACTGGCACACGTTCATCCGTACTACATGTCGTGTGGCCCACTAGACATGGTGTGTATTCCCTTTCAAGTCAAGGAAAGGTTGTTTATCACATACACGTCTTAGCTAACAGGTGACCATGTAACACAAAGTCAACACATCTTGTGGCCCACTGGAAACACCATGTACTCTATGAATTTTGAAGTACGCCTGCCACGCTGAGTCCTTAGGAATGTACTTAGAATAGATAGGGAAGGTAGTACACATAGTGTAGATCGAATCTACACATAGTGTACTATTACAAAATTACACAGAATTAAAACTTTAATATCTACATAATGTTAAAATATGCATATCATGAATAAGTTTTATTATAGTTATTATTCTACATCCATTAAATAATGATATATTATCAAAAAGTCATGTAATTCAAGTAATTTTCTATAAAGTAAATTTCATGAAAGTATGTGCTAAGTCATTCATGCTATATGTCACAAAGAATAAAGTGTATACAATTATAATACATGTTGAGTAGATTTCGACATGTATTCACTGGGTTACCTCCAAGGTACATTTATGTAAAAGGTTACTTTTAAATTAATTTTAATTTGTCTAAAATTATAATGGATGATAATCTTAAGGATATTGGAAAAAATGATTAAGATAAAAGGATTTATTAATTAAAGAATATAATTAACCTATTCAAGAAAAAATTATCTCAAATAAGAATGATTAAATAATTTAATTCTAGTTTTATTAAATGATTAATTCATGACATGCATGTATATGATAATGAGATAGTCCAAACTTTAGTATGTGATTGGTTTTCTTTTAATGTATTATTAAATTAAATTGTTTGAATGTGTGCCTTCTCTCCTCATTAATATGTAGGGTTTTCATTCACATGATTTATTCTATTTAAACCACCCTTTACCCCTAACCTTCATGTGAGTAAAATAATATCTGATGGATGGAGCTCAAAAGCTAGTTGAGATGGTTTAAGTTAGGAGTTGAGGTGAAACCAGTCCATGGAGATACAAAGGTGGATAGGTGAAATCTATAAACTTGAACTTTAAATGGTTCAAGGTGTTTCTCCCCTAGGTTAGTTGTTAGTTTATCAACCACTAGATAAACTAACCATTAGAAAAAGCTCATGATGATACCATTTATTTTATTTCTTTCAGTTTCATGGTTATTCATTATGGATGTTTTTTCGCGATCACAAAATTAATGAATTTACAAGCATGCAATATGGAACTAAAATAAACTGGCTTATGAGTAAATATTATCTAAGAAATGGTTAATCACTGAATTATATCCCACCTAATATTAATAATAATGTGAAAAGATAATAATTGGAAATTTATGTATAAAGGATAAAATCCCTCAACAAAATATTAAGTCAGTACAGCCTTCCAATACTTCAGTTAGAAACGAACCATTGTTCAAAGTGTTTGACCAACAAAAAATTTGGTGCTTTCAATTATAAGGGAATTCGAACATGAGGTTTTTGGATGACTTGACTTGTTTCACATCAAGGGTTGACTTCCAAAGTAGGACTTGGTGTAACTGGGAGACAAAGGTTGAGAAAATCCAAAATTAAGCATTTCTGAATTGGGGAGTCAATCAACAGATCAAGGAACTATGAGTTAATGCAGTTGGTATTTGTAATTCCTAACTAAAACCTTTCATGTTGCTTGACCAACAAAAGTTTAGGTAATGAGAACGTTAATACAGATCATTTCCACTTGAATGTCCAAGTAACATGACATTTTGAAGCTAATGGTGAGGGATATTGGGTTTTGATAAAATAGTGGGGGACTAATAAATATAATAATTATTGATTTTTCTAAATTTATTAGATAACGTACTAAATATATGCTTATCTTATTTGTAGAAAAAAAATTAAAAATGAAATCAAACATATCATTGTGATCTATACCCGATAAGAAAACCCTTCTCATCAGCACTAATTTCTAATAGTAGAAATGGTTCCTATGGGTCATCCTTCGCCATGAAATAAACTGTATGTGTTGGAAGAACCTTTACCAGTTGTGTCTGGAAATGAGGTGAGTGATGAAAAGAACTCTCTCTATGAGAAACATCTAAATGATTCTTTAGATTTTCAGTTCGTCATGATTTCATTCATGTGAAATTATCTCTTAAAGAAAAATGAGAAAATGGATGCTTATATCATGATGTCTCACCTTTGGTATCTCTATCAATATAAGTCAAGACAAGAGAGGTATGAGATCTTCAATGATTTGTTCTTGACTAAGATTAGAGTGTCTATGACAACCGGGACTTATGTAGTCAAGATTATTGGCTACATTGAATGTCTGGAAATTTTAGGGATTAAATTCTCAGATGAGTTGCATACAGATCACATACTTTTATCACTACCCAAGACCTTATCTAGTTTTATTATGAATTATAATATGAGAAATAATGAGAAAATTCAATCAGAGCATATGACTTTGACACTCCAAGTGGATAAGGACAATGGGCATGACAAACCTGTAGTCCTTATGGTGAATAGAAAGAGGAAGGATGAGATAAAGGGTACTAAGACTTATAAATAGTCTAAAGCCCTCAAGAACCATTCGACCAAGAAGATGAAGAACTAAAGGAATGGTAAGAAAAATGTGGCAGTATGTTTTGTATTTGGAAATCCAAGACACTGGAAGAGGAACTACACCCGTAGGCAAGGGGAAGCCAAAGGTACATTCATTATTGAGTGAAATCTTTCCATTTCTACACATTGAGTATTAGATACATCTTGTGGTTCTCCCATTTGTATTTAAATGCAGGAACCAAGTAGATTTTAGAAAATTACGATAGGAGAGGTGGATATGTGAGCTTCCAATAGTGTGAGGTTGGATACTCTTTCTTTTGGTGACTACCACATTTCTTTGTCAACGGGAATGATTTTGGTTTTTTAGGATTGTTATTATTTACATACTATTTCCAAAAAAATAATTTCTATATCAAGTTTAAATACAAATGGGTTTATTTTCAAGTTCATAAATAAATCTTTTTTCTTTTATAAGGACAACATATGTTATAGAATGGAACATTTAAATAATAGACTGTATGTATTAAAAAAACTATGTGTTGGAAATTGATAAAAAAATCATGTTCACATGACTCATATAACACCCAATTGTGGCATCACCATCTTGGTCATGTAAACAATAAGTGCCTGACAAAGGACAATCAATATGGGTTTTTAGACTCTTCTGAGGTAAAACCACTTGATAGATATCACATTTTTTTACAATGAAAAATAACCAAACCATAATTTAGTGGTCAATTTGAAAGGGCCACAGATCTTCTTGGATTGGTACACACTATTGTGTGTGGACCATTTCCTTTAGAAGATAGAGGTGGATATTCTTACTTTATAACATTTACTGATGACTTGAGTAGATATGGATATATTTACTTGATGAGGTATAAGTATGATTCCTTTAAGAAATTCAAGGAATTCAATAATGAAGTAAATAATTATCTTGGTAAGAATATAAATAAGCTTCAATCAGATTGAGGTGATGAATATATTAACCAAGAGTTCATTCACATTCAATGGGAGTTTGGGATACTATATTAACTCACTCCACCTTAAACACCATATTGGAATTGTGTTAATGAAAGGAAGAATTTTACCTTATTGGTCATGTTAAGGTCGATTATGAGTCTTGTAGATCCTCTATTATCCTTTTCGATATATTCATTAGAAACTTAGGCATACACAGGAAATTGAGTACCAACTAAAGCAACAAACGGAATTCCCTTCGAGATAGAGAGCAAAAAGAAACCTATTTTTTCACATATATGTATATGGGGATGATAGGAATTTGATAAGGATTTCTCATGCAACAAACAATCACATTGGGTCATGAAGTGTATCTTTATAGGGTATCTGAAGGAAACAATGGGATACTACCTATATAACTCATCAGACAAGAAAATGACTATCACTTGACAATCCAAATTTCATGAGAGGGAGCACATCCTCAAATAGGATAATGGGAAAAATATTGAATTTGATAAAGTTGATGGTGAAGATACATAGGAGTTGGTACAGTAACAAGTTTCACAGGTCCCCATGGAAGAAGTAGTTCATAAAACACAAGTACTGCATAGGACTGTAAGAGAGGTAACGGAACCAGAGATACATAGTTTTCTAGTCACCATGGATGGTGACTCATTATTTTTTTACAATGATGAACCTATATCCTATAAGGAGTAAGTAGATATCCCAAAAGCTGCAAGATGGCTAGAAGTTAAGAATTTTGAGATGGATTTTATGTTTCAGAACCATGTTTGGTTTCTATTCAATGCGTCAGTTGATATAAATCCTATTGGATTTAAATGGGTATTCAAGAGGAAACTGGACATGGAAGGTAAATTTAGTACCTATAAATAAAGGCTAGTGGTTAAAGGTTTCAAGCAACAATAAGGAATTGAATATGATAAATCATTTTTTCTAGTTCCCATGTTTAAATCCATTAGAATCATACTTTCCATAGTAGCTTACCCTGACTATGAGATTTAGAAGATTAATTTAAAAACTAAATTCCTTAATGATAACTTTTGGAAGATGTCTATATGACACAACTAGAAGGTATTGGGACACCAAGTGATTCCAAATGGGTTTTCAAATTGAAGATATCCATTTATGGACTAAAGAAAGCATCCAGGTCATGGAACATTCTATTTGATAAAGTCATAAGAGATTTTTTTTCTTTAATAATTAATGTAAGTCATGTGTTTACAAAAGGTTTCATGGGAATGAGGTTGTTATCCTAGTTGTATATTTTGACAACATATTACTTATTGGAAATTACATAACAGTCTTACAGTCAGTTAAGGACTAGTTGAACAAGTGATTATCCATGAAAGACTTATGTGAAGTAGGCTACATTATAGGGATCATGATCATTCATGATAGATCCAAGAGGCTTCTTGGAATTAGTCAAAGTACATATATTGACCAGATACTAGAGAGATTTAGTATGGAAAAATCGCAGAGGATATTGGTTTAGGTGTGACATGGAATATATCTTTCTAAGAAAATGTGTCCCTAGAAACAACAAGATAAAGAGATAATGAGTAAGTTCCCTTACGGTTCAGAGATATTATCAATCATGAATGTCATGTTACATACTAGAATTGATGTTTCCTATTGATTGAGAATTTTACGTAGATATCAAGAAGATCTAGGAGAACAACATTGGACTACTGTTAAGGCTATCCTTAAGTATCTGAGAAGAACTAAGGATATGTTCATGGTGTATATAGGAGACTCGGAGCTTGTCATTAGAGGGTATATTGATGCTGGTTTCTAGGGAGATCATAATGACTTGAATTTGCAACAAGTATAATTTTTCTATCTCAATAGAGGATTTGTGATCTGGAATAGTTCAAATTAGCTAGTTGTAGCTGATTCTATAGTGGATTTTGAGTATATAGAAGCTTCTGATGCAGTCAAGGAAGTTGTTTTGTTTCAGAACATTGTTTAGGAGCATGATGTGGTACCTAGTAGTAAAGACCCAATCATATTGTATTATGATAATACTATAGTGGTGACTCTGATAAAAGATCCAAGTTTACATCAATAGAAAAAGCACATACTCCATAAGTAAAACCTATTAAGGTATTTTCATCATAGGGGTGAAGTTTTAGTAAGCATCATATATATAGAAGGAAATGTGGCGGAACCCTTAACTAATGTCCTATCTCAGCTGAAGTATAAGTATCATGTGAGAGATTGAGGACTGAAGGTTGCTTGCAGTTGGATCTAGTGCAAGTGGGAGTCTATTGGAGTTTGTGCCCTAGAACCAAATTCTATGTGCTTTATGACAACTTATATTCTTGGTTTTTAAATATTAGTAAATTCTTTATCACATCATGATTGTTCTTATACATAACGTTGTATGTGATAATGTCCCCAGAATAGTTTTCACACTATAATGTCATGGTAGTTCCCTGGTATGATGAGAACATGGAAGTTCTATGACACTATTATTAGATATATGTTCTATGGTCGGATGATATCATTTAAGGGACACAAATATCAGGGGTGCAGACTCATAGGAATTTGAGGAACCTTCTCAAGGTGTATGCCCTTGGTGTTATCCAATAGGATATTATGAGAATGAGACCTAAAAGTAAGAAATACACATTTATATGTTTCATTGGATATTCCTATATATGGACATGTGTATTGGTCCTTAGTCTTTAATATTATTATTAAGGGATATTATGAGTTGTGTACTTTTATGTATTGATGAAAACTGCGAAAACAGATGTTCATGGCATGGTAAGATATATTGGGTGCATCACGAGTAATATTGCATTAATGAATATTGTAAGAAATGATTTATCCTTTTTGTTCACTAACAAAATTTAATATCTCAGGCCCTTTGATGGAAATGATATAGCCTAAATAAATCAATGGTCATGGTGTTCT
This sequence comes from Viscum album, assembly GCA_963277665.1. Taxonomy (NCBI): domain Eukaryota; kingdom Viridiplantae; phylum Streptophyta; class Magnoliopsida; order Santalales; family Viscaceae; genus Viscum; species Viscum album. The sequence goes on from OY728119.1 coordinate 2,133,158,094, forward strand.
ATAGGAAATTTCTATTTCCATAATGTTAGAGAAAGATATATTGAGCATATAGGTTGATGGAACTAGCATAAAACCTACTCGATTAGAGATATTTTGATAAAGGGATTATATTACACGGTGAACATTCGTATGAGGTGACATGCCATTTTGGCATTATATTTTTTCCCTATGGGTGACTTGGTATGTTTCAAGATGCTAACCTTGGAATTTATGCTGCTCTGCCTAATTCCACTGAGAAAGAGTCCTAGAGGGCCACCCATCAGTGTATCCATAATCTTAGTTAAATAATTTATTATTTAACAAGTTGAATAAATATTATTCTCAGTCATTGTTTAATAATTATTCATGTATGCCTAATCACATTTATTCCATAACCAGTTATTCAAGAGAATATATTTTCGGTGGAATAATTAATAAATATTGAGGAGGAATGGCGGACTGAGATTAATTGTCCCATGAGAAATAATAACATTGAATATTATTTGATTTAATATTATTTAATTATAACTCAGAAGTTAAGTGCGTGTTAGGAAATAATAATATTACTGTTATTATTTGATATCAGGGCTTTTCTAGGATTAATGAAATAATTAAAGGCACTTTTGAAAATTATTTTATTATTACCCTAGTGAAATAAATATCTGGTTATATTATTCTCTCATTATCTAAGAGAAATCAATTTAGTTGGGCACAATATTTTGGAGAAAACTTCTCAAACCTATAGATTTATTTCCTCTCCAATAACGCTCTTAAGAACAAGAGTGATCCTCCTCTACCGGATCAAGGAGAATACTTTGGAATTAGTTCTCAAGGAAATCAATGGGGGAAGAAGAAAGCGCAAGGGTCTTCCATGCAAGCACCTGGAGACTCCTTCAGCGATGTCTGTAGATTCGTGGAACACATTTGGATCACCTCTAGATGGGATCTACACATGATCTATAGAACTCAATGATGGTGCACTACATATCTATGGGTAGAACATCAACAAAGAAAGAATAAACTTTAGAGTTAATTCTTATTTAATTAAATTAATTATAAACATTATATGTTGATCCTATCTCTTGGTTCCAAGTTTCTATTCCTTTGTCTTAATTTTTTATCCGATTCCATGGATCATGGCATTCATCATCGCATAGATCTCAGATTGTTCATTGTATAAGGAAAAAATCAAAATTGGGCACCATCCCTACCGCACATCCGTTATTCCTAGAACCCATAATTAGATCATGGAATAATAGGAATGTGGAAACAACATAAACATGATATCTTAAGTATAATTCAAGCCTCCTTTCCTCATTAACATAACATAGTTAGTGAGGATAACTACCCACTCCTATAGTTGGTTCGGCTCACAGGCCACACACCATGATATCTCATGAGATGCAAATATTTCTCAAAGAAATGGAGTGTTATCAGGGTTCACCCATAATAATGAAAAAAGATAAATATGTGTGCCACATGGTTTCCAACACCATATCATAAAAACCCCAATGAAATAAAATGGATTTTATATTCTTTAAAAGTCATTCCCTAAGGATCATTCATGATTTCATCAATAAAGAGGGCATGATAAACTCATGGAAAATAAATGGGTATCCAAATACTTTAAGTATAATTTTAGGTAAATGACACTCAAAAAATATGATTACACATTTGGTATTTACTCTATAAAGGAAATTTATATGTTGTTTAGAAAACAATTTTCCCAATCAATCGATGTATTATGAATTTAGGTGAACACAGTTCAATCAATGTAATGGAACATAGGAAATTCACATAGGAAAGGAATTGGAATAAAATAATTCATATACAAGTGGATGATTATGTATCGAAAATTAGTTATGGATTATCCCATAGATATAAAAGTGAGTTCCATAATCCATCTGGATAAAGAAGGTGGATGGTATCGTTTGAAGAATAACCTAGATCAATAATAGAACATAGATGTTGAACAATATTTGAATCATTAAGAAAAATGGTTTTAAAATAATAAATTACATTATCCTTTTAAAAAATTTAAAAATGAATATTTTATTAAATAATGAGAATAATAATTTCCTTTTGAAAATATGGTAGTACAGAGAGGAAGTCTCTTAGAAAACAATAAAAGTGGAAGAAATATATGTTCACATATAAATGTGTAAAAGAGATTCCTTTTGGTCAAAAAAGACCCATAAAAAACATTTAATGGATTTAATTTTAAAAAAATTATATGTATTTTAAAATCCCCTTTTTTGAAACAATTTTTAAATAATAAATTTTATAACATTTTCAAGCATTACTTTAAAAGAAAACATTTTTGAAAACTAAAAATACTAAAAAAATAAAAAGTTCACTAAACCCTTTTAGTGAAACTCAAATCATAAAAAGGATTTTAAAACTTTTCATTGATTTGTGGTGAAGAGAAGTATGAAATTCACATGGAATATTATAGAAAATACTTTTTATTGGTAAAAATTGATATGGAAGAAAAAAATTGTCTGATTAGGTTGGGAATCATTCTTTATAGTGACACATTGTAAAAGAGAACATGATTCCCCAAAGAGATAAATTTTAATTAAAGGGATACATTTCATGAAATATAAATTAAATAAAAAATATTTAAAATTAAATGGTAGTATAAAGGAGACTTGTAAGGTTAATGTCAAGAATAAAATTTCTGACTCATAGAAAAAGAACTTGAGTCGAGAACTGGCTAAACTTTTAACAAAAACCCTTAAAGGGGAAAGATATTGAAAATAAACATAAATTACCATGAATAAATTATATTTAATGATAACATAACTATAAGGTATCATATACACCATATAAAATAATTTTTTTTCATAAAGTAAAATGTGTCTCAATGAAGGGAGTTTGAGACAAAAATCCATTACCTTTATGTATAAAAGCATTATGAAATTATACATAACTTCCTTTGTAATTAAATTAATTAAATTAAAAATATACCTAAGAACCTTAATTATATTTAATTAATTTCATAAGTCAAATTTATCAACTTTTGGGATTTTTTTAATTTATTTTCCACTTTTTTCAATCACTTGAGATTTTTGGTTAATTTATTCATAATACTTTCATTTTGTTGACCATGGTGAAATGTTTTGAAAAATGGTTTTATAATATCCAGAATTAAATATTATGATTTAACAAAATATTAAATTATCACATAATATATTCATTTCATTAGATTATACATGAATGGGCTCAATTTATAAAATTTTCATTAATAGGTCATTTAAATGGCTGAATTTACTATAACTATTTATTATTCATATTACTTATGGAATGTATAATTTTATCATTATATAGTGTTAATTTTTTATTAAATCAAAAAAATTAAACATTAAATACATGTTTATATCAATTCATGTTACTTGATGGGGAAAAATAAATAGAAATTCCATCTCATGGAGGCGGCAGTCCGCACATACACACTAACAATGATCCTATTTTCATAGAATGGTAATAAAGTAGAAAATAAAATATATTAACATTTAATAATAATTAAAATTTTATAAATATTATATTAACTTATTAAATATTTTTTTAGACATTCATTGAAGTTTGTGATAAAAAATTGAGAGCATCACTTCATGGAGGCGGTAATCCATGCACACACACCAATGATGAAACCTGATTTTTTTCTTGTAGATGGAGGAGAATAAATAATTATTGTACCATTATAATACTAACATTTAAACATACTAGTGATTATTATTTTATTATTATACTATTTTAATGGTTGTTTTAGAAAGTAAATAATAAGAAAGAAATGTTAAGAAATATCGGATACATAAGTAGAAGTAATTTGGGAAATGGATCAAGGAAAATTTAAAACAGTGGTGCAGTATTGAAATGGTGGAAGTGATCCCCCTTTTATAAGTGAAGATAAGAGGATTTCCCATGAAATAATGGTATGTAAGGTGTAAGAATGGATAGGTATGAAAATTAGGTGAGATAGGAGAGTTAAAGATGGTAATATGTTTATGTGAGACTTTATTTCCTAAAAACTATTTCTAGATGGTCTAAGGGAGAAATTAATGATAATTTGAGCCACCTTAGATTAATCATTTAAACGCATATTAATATTAATTAATTATTAATCATGTAAATTAATTTATTACTAAAAATAGTAGGTGAAACTTATTAAAAATAATTATATGATGAATCATAATTTTGGATCCATTTATCCTAATTCAATTTCTAAAGAGTATAAAATTAACTATTAAATCAAAATGTATAATGTGTTGAAAAACAATTCTTTAGAAAAATATTATTTTAATAACTAAGTGTACATAAAATTATTTAACATTGATAACCCATTAAATCAGTGTAAATTATTTTTATATATGTCTAAACATTATATTTAGATTTAAATTATAATTGATTCATTTAATTTTAAAACTACACAATATTTTGAAATGTATTATTCGTTGAAAAAGATTCATTTTACCAGGGTCACTAATATTTTCCCATGGTAAATTAATATTTATGCCTAAAAATAATGTGAACCTTATTAGATATTTCAAAGTAACTAGTTTTAAATTTAAAATACATAATTTTATTAAATTAATTAAAAATTTAAATACTAATGCATAATGTATTTAAAATTTTATTTTATAAAATATTACTTATATTCTAAAATATCAAATATAGGTTTATAATTCAAACATCATTTTTTAAAATATATCATGCTACATAAAAGACATATATTTAGTCACAAAAAAGGTTTCATATGTTTTAGGTTATGGTTATATCCAAGTGATATATTGAAATCCATGATATTTTCAAAATCGATATTTCTCACTATTCTCCTAAAAAACAATTATTCTAGAAAAATTAAAAGAAATCACATTATATTAATATGACCATAATAAATCCAAAAAAATGTTAATTATAAAAACTTCACTTCCTTATGTTTATAAATTTAACATTAGAATAAAATCATAAAATATCATGTAAAATAATTTTTATAATAAATCACTTTTTATATATTAAATTTTCTTTTAAAACCAATAATAATAATAAATATGTCCAACTAAAAAAATATCCATTTTATAAAATAAATTTTAAGGCTAAAAAGATATTTTATCAGCTTCCTAGTTGTACTAATTGAGTTCCATGTTTAATGATGATTTTATTTTGTTTTGTTCTTATATATATATAATAATTGTTTTTCAGTATCTATACCTATTAATTCTAGGTATACCTTTTGATAGTCTAAATTGGTTTTTTTCGTGTTGCATGTAGAGAAACCCATTGAGGATTTTATTTATTAAATGATAAAAACTCGGGTCATTACATTAAGTTGAAATATATATATATCAATCACCTCAAGAGTTTGTTATTTAACTTTTATTGAGAATCCACCATATTACAGATCAATGAAGTTCACTGTTTGGTCCGGAAATATCTCAAAACAAGTTCTTTATGTACCTAGATTTTGGGTCTGATAGTTTTCATAATAAATATTGATATGGAGAAACAATTTTGGGTCCACTGATATTGGATAAGGAATATTTTAGAACATACAATTTCTTAGATTTTTAAATAATATTATAATTTAGATATGTATATTTTGGTCTTCCATATCTATAATTTTTTCAATTACATTCATAAATTAAATGCCCATATTTTTTACAATAATTCCCAAATTTATTTTGAAAAACACCTTTTACAAACATTTTATTTTCTGAAGACAATACATTATTTGAAAAACCAAAACCATGATTATTTATTTTAACACATTTAGAACCAAGGATCATGTTAAGAGTTATTTCACGTTAGGATAATTATGAAAGATATATTTTAAGATCCTTGATTTTAGATTTTAAATATTCAATATCTAGTTGGTTTTTTAATTTAAAAATTGGATCATATTTTTCTAAAAGAAGATCCTTTTCAATTGAAAGTTTATTTTTCTCCTTAAGATCTTTTTTATATTTATTTATACTATATTATTTTTTAAAAATGAATCCATTACAAAAAATCTCAATTTCATATTTTTTATAAGAAGAGAAAGATAAGGAAGATAGATGAGAGGTAGATGTGGAATGAGACAGTGATATAGGTGATCTAACCTCCTCGTCTACCTTAATATGTACCATGAGGCATTTAGGACTTCTATCACTATATTCATATATGGAAATTGAACCCTCATTAGACCTCTATATAAATAATTTTAGATCCTTCTTGCCTTTATTTTCTTATTTTTACTTTTTTTTAAGGGAAATTTTGGATTGATGTGGCCCATATTTTTGAAACTAATGTAAGTTACTTATTATGCTTAAATTTGATTTCTATTTTTGTCACATTTAGATTATTTATTATTATTTATTATTATTTAAAAAACCACCTTTTTGAAAATTCATTCAATTTCACTTTCATAATTAGTATCACTCCCAACAGAATCAACATCTTTGATTGGATTAAAATCTATGTTTTTCTTGGTTTCCATGGATTCCATTTCATCCTTTATAGCTTGGATTTTTATGATTATTTCTTATGTTGTTGAAAATTTGATGAGTTCTTTAAGAAACATATTTTTTATATTATTATTTAAAAAATCACCTTTTTGAAAATTCATTCAATTTCACTTTCATCATTAGTATCACTCCCAAAAGTATCAACATCTTTGATTGCTTTAAAATCTATGTTCTTCTTGGTTTCCTTGGATTCCATTTCTTCCTTTATATCTTGGATTTTTATGATTATTTCATATGTTATTGAAAATTTGATGAGTTATTTAAGCAACATATTTTTTATATCTTTAACTTCTTATATAGTCATCAACTTTGGTTCCCAAGTGCTTGGTAAAACCAAGATAATTTTACTAAATAATGTTTTTGTATATTAATCATCACCAAGTTACATTTTTATATTTCGAATGTTACTGAAATGAGTAAACATATCATAAATAGATTCATTTTCAAGCATGCTGAAACTTTAAAAACATTTTTTGTATAAATAAAGATTAGTATCCTTGGATTTTTTCATTCCTTATTGAGTAATTTATAAGAGATTATAAATTTCATGAGTCCTTTATCAAGTATATATATGATTAAATTCATTTTGTTCTAGATTATAATGAAATGAATTCCTATATTTACTATTTAATTCAAAATATGTAATATCTTGAGGTGTCCATTTATCTTTAAGTTTAGTTTTAGTGGTATAACCATCGATAACCATTTTCTAGACAATATATACAATGCTTCTAAGGAAAGTAGATGTGAAAGTTTTATAATAAAAATAATTTTAACCATCAATGTAAGGATCATGAGTATAATAGGTGGATGGAATCATAAATTAAAAATTTGAAATCAGTGAGGATGTTAAAAATTAAAAAAAAATTAAAAATAAGGATTAAAAAAACTAAAAAAATGAAACAAGTTCTCCTTTAATACCAATTTTTTGTCATATTAGATTTAAAGAGGTGGGATTAATTTCCTTTTAAATTTTAAAATGATAAATCCAAAGGGAAAATTTAAAATTAAATTTTTTTGATATGATGAATTTATAAAGTTATAAACTTGATCTGCGTTATAAAGTCAATATAAAAGTTAAATAATCGAGTAGTCTTTGTGGATAGAGGATGTATTGAATTTATGAAATTTATGCATATAGATATTGGATTATGCAATGCATCAAATAACTGAGGGGGAAAACACAGTTTTATAAGGAGTTTGGTAATATATCAATGTTATCCCTTATATATACACCCCTGGAATTGAGATATATATATTTTTCCCTTGATTTTAATAGAGATCAGAAAACCCATTCCTCCTGATTATGGGTTTTAAGAAGTCTCTTTAGCTTTATATATACCCAAAAACCTATCCCTCACTTTAGTAGAAGTGAGAACTCATCTCCCTCTATTTTCATAGGTTGTAGTAAGAAACATTTTTTAGAAGTTGGGATGAGACACTAGTGAAAAAAGGGTTTTACGCATTATTTTTTGTGGGGTTTAACATCAGTTACCCTGTGATGTTATTACAGGAAGCCTGTAAATAAGATTTTCACATTAGTTACTATTAACCAATATGAAAAACAGTTTGTAATGTTAGTTTTTTAAAATATTTCATAGAATCCAACCTAAAACTATATATTTAAAAAAATCATGCTCATTATATAAAAACCAATGTGAAAAATAGTTTTTCATGTCAGTTATTTAAAATAACCAACATTAAAAACAATTTTCTTAAATTTTTCACATCGGTTATACAATAATAAATGTGAATTAATTTTAAAATATTAATTAAAATATATTATCCCAGTAGTACATCAGTAGAGTTGCAAGAAAAAAATCACAAAAAATAGAAAACAACATCAAAAATTCAAATCATTTTTACTTTACAATTTGAAATGTAAAATTTACAATATATATTAAAAATAAACCAAAATCCAATCAAACCTGTAAAATATTTCATCCATTCTCTTTATAAGTGACTTAGTTCTTTTTCAGTATAAGGTAAAGGTTCATAAAAAAGATATAAATTATAAAAAATCATTTATAATGTATTCTCAATATAATTATAAGATAAATTAAAGGAACGTTTATAATAAAATAAAACCTTTTGGAATTTTTTAATTATCTTATTTAAAACTATTTCAAAATAATAGGGAATAATATATACATTCATTTAATACTTGAAGAAAAAAAAATTATAGATAATTTTTCAATTCAAAATAATATTTTAAGTACTTGCCGCCAAAATGTAGTAATTATAAATTATAATTCACCTTTACTTTTACATATTGATATTTTCACTCCTATTTCCTCGTGTCTCTTTTAATTAATCCCATGTCTTGTTGAAAAATGATATGTATGAAATAAAATTAAAATTTGTTATAATATACAAGTTTTAAAATGATCAAACTTATGTGTTCAATACTTTGCTAAAATTTTCTCACATGTCACCATGTATAAATAATAACTTGTAAGTTGTCTTCTATCTAAGACAAAAAAACACAAAACATCCAATGGCTAATAATATACAAAAAATATAATGTGTGTGGTTATTTATTTAAGATAAATAACACTTTGAGAAATATGTGTCCTATACCCTTGAATATAAGGAATAATACAATACTAAATTGAATTATCTTGAAATATTTTAGCAATATATGATGTTATTTCTTCATATTTCATTTTCTTCACTATTGTTGAAATACATTGTGGGTCTAAAAATCCATATGTTGATATTGTATCATACTGAATACAAAGTCTATGGAGATACTTAATACAAAAAAACATAAGAATTAAGTTTTAAAAATATATAAAAAAATAAATGATATATATTGATTTAATTACATGGAAAAGTCTTACATCTCATTGATTCCCAACAAATATCCAATTATAAGCTTCACGATATCTATCTATAAAATCATCACTTTATGTTTACACCCCAAAATATTATCATCCATTATAAGCTCCTAAACTTCCAACAATAAAATGAATATGTTGATATTATATTAAGTCCATAAGAAGTGGTATCTGAATTCAAATCATTATATAATTATTTTTTCCATACTACATTACTTTACCGTTAAATTTTTCCTATAAAAAAAGATAAATAAAATTTTTAAAATTTCAAAATAAATTTAACCCCAATATAAAATAAAGGATATAATATATACATACATCACTGGTAATTTATCACAAATGTAAAGATGAAAAATCTAAATGATGGATCATATGTTTTCCATATATAGTGAACTCATATATAGAAAATGGTACTCTTTCTTATCTATCTTAATATCTTTCACAGTGACCCGAATCTAGTCCATATCTATCAATTGATGATGAACGATATCCCCAATATAATATATAATCCCATATACCATAATATGATGTTGGAGATACTCAAAATATAACTTAAAATAAATGGGAAGTTGTATAGGAGGAGGTGTAGGGGTTAGATAAGCATGAGGCGGTGGAGGAGTGGGATCTATAGGTGGAGTTGGAGGAGTGTGATCTGTAACCTAAAACTATTTTTAATGTATATAAACATAAACTATACCAAATCCATAATCATATCCTTTACCATATCACCCATATCCTGAACTTTAGCTTTTAAATCTTTTATTTCCCTTTTTTATAAATCCTCTTTTAAAGAAGCTCTAGAACTACCAAAACTTTTTTTATCAATAAACCTGCCGCAAATCCTCAATCACAACCTGAGTTTTTGGAATTTTCCTATATAGTATCTAAAATATCCTTCCTACCCTCAAGTATTTTAGTACCGCCAGTTTCAATTAAGTAACCCATCATTTATGTATTTTAAGTATATAAAGAGTTTGGGTGGTGTTTGGGAGGGTTTGGAGACCTTTTGAAATATTTTTGGGATACTTTCTAAAGGTGAATGATTAGTACATGGTTAGTAAAAACCATGAAACTTATCCAAGAAACTATGCACAATGTGATAGAGGGTAATGGTAAGGTGCAAAGGTAGGCACATAGGCAGGCGCACGGTGTTTCCAAACCTTGCGAACATCTAGTAGATAACGTGCAACTTAAGATAGTTGGATTTGGAATTGTTGGTGCATGTTTTGAGAACTATGTGTGCCCACCATGTGAGGTTCCTTCTTAATATAGAAGCTGGTACATGGTTAGCACATGATTTTCCTAACCATATGACTAACTGTTCACAGTTTAAAAACAAGATCCGAAAATTGTTCATCTAGGTTCATTTTATGTTTTAACCCCTAGTTTTTCCCAAAAATAACCCTAAATATAGATTCTCTTCCACAAAAGGATTTAGAGGCTTCTCCAATTGATCCATAGGTGATATGAAGGCTTCTCTTGGTTATTTGAAGCCAGATTCTAGCGGTATGTCATCGATCTTGGTATTTTTGCTTCATTTTCCTTAGATCCACTTCTCCCTCTCTCTCAATTTCATAGATCTACATCGTATGGGGATATATATAATGTATTTGATACCTAATATGATTAGATTTTGATTTTTGAGTATAGGGGAATAGATCTAAGGTGGGATTTTTGAGATTTTACCTTGTTTTGTTGGCGTTGGAGTTTCATTCTTCGTTTTCACCATAAAACCCAAGGTAGGTGGCTCAAATCTCAACTCCTCTATTTAGAATATGAAGAATTGATTTAAAATTTATTTTTTTGATTTAAATTAGCTCTGAATTTACTATTCAATACTTATTAAAACACTCTAAAGTGATGGTTTGGGAAATTGTAGAATGTGGGTGTTTTGTTGGAAAGTGATTTTGGTAAAAATGATATTAAAATAATGATTTTAAAATAGTTGTTTGGTTTTGATGCATGGAAAAGTGTTTTCAATAAAAGTTCAGTTTTATTGAAATGGGGTGTTTGAAAGATTTTCTATAAAAGTATGGTTTTGTTGAAATGGTTTTTTTAGAATTGGTTTTTTGTATAATGGTTGTGTGTGTTCATGTACATTCGGGACGAATAAGGGTAAGGAGTCTCCCCCATCATTTTTGGAATGATAGGGGTCAAGGCTCTCCCCCTTCAATGTGGTTCTCTAAGTGTTGTCTTAGTGAATGGATGACTCACCACACATGAGTATAGGGTGGTCCATCTTTCATGCAAGGTTGGATGTGTGGATTTGTGGAATGAAATATATTATTCCAAAATGGAATTTGTGAAATGGTTTAAAACATTTTTTTGGTTCCTTTACTTGGAAATTGATATTGTTTTTTGAAAACTGATTTAGTATGGAAAATATTTATATTATGATATAAGTTATCTTATAAATTGTTTTATATAAACTATTTTATATAAATTTGTTGAAATTTTTTATCCTAATGGCGTGAGTAGAGAATTTGTTTAGGTAAATCCTACAGAGTTTCAATACTCAACCCTTCATTAGCACTTCTGTACTTTTGGGGATATCTTTTATCATGATAGGGGAAAAGGTAAAGTGTCACATTTCTCTAGCAATGCATAGTGATACTTGGGCTATATTGGGGAGTTAGATCATGGAGCATGTTGGAGCATTTGAGTTTTGTTTTTTAGTCTTTGGGTTTTTTTAATATGTCTTCCACTGTTTATTTAGATGTGTTTTCGTCTTCCATTGTGGTACTATTTTGTAGTGGTTATTGATTTAAATGGTATTTCTTTGAGTTTTCTTTCATTTATATCATACATCATATTGGGGTTTATTTAGTTATTGTATGTTTGGTTGGTTGTTTTATTTCAAAAGGTTAAATATTCCCCCAAATGTTGATGAATCCCTTGGAATTTATTTCCACTCTTTGGAGTCTTGGGGCTATTGCATAATTCCAAGTAATGTTCCACCACTTTCTCAAGCTAATGAGGAGGGGTGGGATATTACAAAAGGTATCAGCTTGTTCAGCCCTGTCCTAAAAAGCGGTCTTCAATCATCTTGGTCTTGGAATTGATAGTCATTATGGTTTATTACTTATGTCAGGTTTGTTGAAATGAGTAGGATAGTCAGAACATGAAATTTATAGCATAAAAAGACATAGCTAACCTTTTTATGTTGAACTTCACATTACTAGGGATCTGGTTACATATGTTTTTTGGAGACACATATAGGAATTATAATATCATTGTCATGTGTTTATCCAATGAGAAGAGTATAACATGAATTTTAGAAATGACCTCCCACTAGGAGTGTATATTTCATTTTGAAAAATTATATATAACATGGTGCAATGTATTGATTTTTAAAAAAAATTGATGGAATTGTTTTCAAATAAAATATTTTCATGGTGGTGGTATTTTGAAAATAGTTTGATTTTAAAAATAAAGTTGATTTATTTCCAAAAATGGTTAAACATTGTAAAGGTTGAATTTTTGAAAGAATTGTTTTGATAGTTGTGATGTGGTATAATTTGAAATATTTAGCCTTCCGTTAATAGAGGGTGAGACTTATGTCATTTTGTTTTTTATTTATAAAAATGGAACTCGATAGGTGTCGTATGAACCAACCAGAAGAAGTTACTGAGAATGTAATTGAACCTAAGACACAGGTGAACCAACAACTGGTTCAAAGTATTTTTAAATCATTCCAGGCTATGGAAATGAGGAATTGGAGCGATGAACCAAGGAAAGTGAATCATTCTATCAAATTCTAGAAGCAGAATCCACCAATATTTAGGGGTGATTCTAAACCAGAGAAGGAAAATGTGTGGCTGAATATGATGAATCAAATCATTGAATTCATTGGCACTCCAATAGAGTTGAAAGTCAAGTTGGAGATGTATATTCTGGAGGATATTTCATTCTATTGGTGTGACTTAGAAGTTCAGGCTAAATTAGAACAAGGTCTTGTATTGAATGGTTTTCATAAATTGTTCAATAAATAATTCTATCCTTACATGTTTAAAATTCAAAGAATGACAAACTTCTTTAGCTTGATGCAAGAAAATATTTTTGTCATGAAATATGAATCTAAATTCATGAATTTAGTGAAGTTTTCACCTTAAGTTTCTACCATTCCATCCTTGACAGAACACATCTTTGAATCAGGGAAAATTTAGGATATTTTCTCAAATATAGTTTTTCTCTGTATTATGGATTATATAGAGATGGTTAATCGAGTGACGGTGGTGGAAAGGAAAATATCAGGAGCTTTGGGAGGGGGAAGTATGTTGATACCTATGATAAATTATAAAAAATCTAATGTTGGGAGAAAGTGGAAGAGGGACACCTATTTCAAAGGTGTGGTTATTTCTTAGAATTAAAAGGCCGGATCAGTGAATATTCCTCCAAAACCAAAGATCCATCTTGGATGGTTTCAATGTGGTTTTTTTGACCACATGAAGCGATAGTGTATGGTACCACCTAGATCATTCCATTATTTTAATACGATGGGTCATTTCAATATTATTTTCATAGTGCTCTAAGTTCGGGTGTTAGGGACACTTCTCAGGTGTCACAGACGTCGTATGCTTCAAAGGGATGAGGGTAGAAGAATAAACCTCATTAGAAAAAAAATCAATACATGGTGATTCCAGGAATACCATGACTCTTCAAGAAGTGTAATCTCAATAGGGTAACAAGGAACAAAGTGCGGTGAACAAGAAATTATACGGAACTAAACAAGTGATTTTGGATGATCAGTCTGGACCATAAATTGTGAGATGTAAGATTATTGTTAATTTTACCCTTATGAAATATACTTTTTGATATTTTTGCATCTCACTCCTTTTTTCCTTCTCATGTTTTTGATTTGTTGGGTTTAAATGTTGAGATGATTCCTTCTATGATAAAACAACAAACTTCTCTTGGTCAAAGAGAATGCTAATTCTTTGTGTGTAGAGCTTGTTCTATAAAAATTGATAGATCCAATCTGATATGGGATTTCTCTATTCAAAATATATATGTCTATTATGTAAGCCTTTGTATTGATTGGTTGACAATGTTCAAGGCTCATATAGACATTTATACCAAAAAGGTCAGTTTCACAACATAATATGGCATCATGCATCTCTTTTGAGGAGTCCAAAGTGTAAAGGTAGGTGCAATGGGATTTTTGGAACTAATGGTTGGAATGAACATGTACTATTTGGTAATATTGGATTTGGAATTGATTGAATAGATCTATAATAATAGTTTTCCAGTAGTGGTTGATCAATTTACTGATGTTTATCATTAAAATTTCTTAGGGTTACCACCTATAAGGGAAGTGGAGTCTATAATTGATCTCATTCTGAGGACCAGTACTTTTTACCTTACATATCATCAGATGGAACCAATAGAATTAAGGTAATTTAAAGTGCATTTGGAAGATCTATAAAGAAAAGAGTTCATTCGACTGATCACATATCTGTGGTTAGCACTGGTCTTATTTCTGAAAAATGTGGATGGAAAACATTGGATATGTGTGGATTATTGTAAGATTAACCAATTTATGACAAAAAATAGGTATCCACTTCCACACATTGATGATATATTAAATAAATTGAGGGGAGCTCGGTGGTTCTCTAAAATTGACTTGCGATCAGGATATCACTAATTGCAGGTTCTGAAAGAGGATTTTCCAAAGACAACTTTTAGAAGTAGATATGGACATTATGAATATGTGGTAATGCCATTCGGTCTTAATAATGAACCAGTGGTCTTAATGTCATTGATAAATTGGATGTTTCATATTTATCTAGATTCTTTTTTGGTTATTTTTGTAGATGACATATTGGTGTATTCAACGACAAAATAAGAGCATGAACAACACTCAACGACATTGTTGGAAATCTTATTGAATCATCCTCTGTATTCCAAACCATCAAAGTGTTATTTTTAGATACAAAATGTATGTTTCCTTGTCTATTTAATCATGGAAAATAGTTTTTATATGGATTTATAAAAGATATAGTATGTTATCTCTTGGAAACCCCCAAATAATGTCTTTGAGATACACAGTTTCTTTGGTCAAGTTGGTTATTATTGATGATTTGTTCATGATTTTTCCTGACTAGCCTCACTTATGATGGATTTGAAAAAGAATAATTTTCCATTACAATGGGACAAGGAATGTTAGATGTCTTTTCCAAATATTAAAGACTGCCTTACATCAGCACCAATCGTGATTTTCAGGAATCAGGATAAGGGTATGTGGTGTATTTGGATGCTTCTAGATCTGGGTTGACATGTGTTCTCATGAAAGGAGACCATGTTATGGCTTATGTATAAAGGAGGTTAAGGTTTTATGAGATTAACTACCCAACACATGATTTGGATTTAGCTATTGTAGTCCATACTTTCAATACATGGTGCCATTACCTCTTTAGTGAGAAATTTTCTATGTTTACAGATTATAAGATCTTGAAACATATTTTCTCAAAAAGTGATTTCAACTTGATACAAATAATATGGACGGAGGATCTCAAATTTTTTGACATTGAATTGATTTATACATGAGGAAAAGGTAATCCTTTGGACGATTCATTAAGCATAAAGTCATATGATCAGTTGGACAGAGAAGCTTCATATGAATGGTGGTTGATGTTGGTTCTACCCGACATGCATTTGGAATCTGAAGACCGAGGTGAAGTAGCGGCCTTCTTTCTAAGTTTGTTCATTCCTGATTTTGTGGATATGGTTAAAGAGATACAAACATCTAATTCATAATGTGTTTATATGAGGTCAAAACTCATTGGTGGGGCAACAGTTGAGGGTTTTATGTTGTATAGAAGTTCAATGTTGTGGTTTAGAAATAAGATTTGCATACTTATGGCTTGTCAAGAACAACTTCTTCATTATTACCACCATCCAAGATGGGTTGTTCATCCTAGAATATAGAATATGTATAATTCATTGAAAGTATAGTTTTTATGGGTCATAATGAAGAGGAAAGTGGCTGAGTTTATTTCAAGAAGCTTAAATTTTCAGCAAGTTAAGGTAGATCATCAGTCTTAAGTAGTTATATTGCAGAATTTACCTATTCCTATTTAGAAATGGGAGTAGATAACTATGGATTTTGTAACAGGTCTCCCTAGAATATTTTAGAAATGAGATTCCATATGGCTGATAGTGGATCGTCTCACAAAGTCATCTCATTTCACCTCTATTCATGAATCTCATACGATGGAGGACTTGTCCAAAATCTATATCTGAGAAATGGTAAAGAGACATGGAATTATAGTTTCAATAGTTTCGGATAATTATGAGAGTTTAACATCACGTTTCTAGAGATCCTTATATAAATCATTTGGAACTTAGTTTGCTGTGAGTATGATGTATCATCCTTAGATAGAGGTCTAATCTGAACGGATGATACAAATGTTGGAAGATATGTTGTGAGCTTATGTAATGGATTTTGGTGGATTGTGGAAATAACACGTGTTGTTGGTGGAGTTCTAATATAATAACATCTATTAGTCCTCGATACATGTGGATCTTTTTGAATCTTTGTATGGGAATCCTTATTATTCTCCACTTTGTTGGGTGGAAATAGGTGAGACTTCACTTGTTGGGCTAAGCCTTGTCCAAGAAATAATGGAGAAGATTAATTTGATTGTAAAATGGATGGAGACAACTCATAATCATCATAAATCATCTACGGATCATCATCTACAACCATTTTCATTCGAGGTGATTGACCATGCGTCCTTGAAGATCTCTCTGAGGCTTGGACATTGTGTTTTTGGAAAGTAAGGAAAGTTATCTCCCTGATACATAAGCCCTTTTGAGATACTAGGATATGTTGGTGAGGTGGAATATCGAATGGCATTGCCACCACGATTTAGTGTTGTGCATAATGTGTTCCATGTGTCTCAGTTGAAAAAGTATCACTTGATCATGACCATGTGATTTGATGGGATCACGTTGACCTAGAATCGGATGCATCATTGGTGAACATGCCAGTGTGGATTGTGGATATGTTAGAAAAAGTTTTTCATGGTAAAATTATTGGTCTAGTACATGTTTTATGGAAACATGGTCAGATTTAGGAAGAGACTTGGGAATGGGAGAAGGAAATGAAAGAGTAATGGAAAAAAATATTTCAGAGAAACATTGTTTTTCTACTTTCTAGAGTTGGAAACTCCAATGGTGGGGAGAATTTAGCACCCCCAGTTTCAAGTAAGTAACCCTTCATTTATGTGTTTTAAGTATATAAAGTATTCGGGTGAAGTTTAAGAGGGTTTGGAGACCTTTTGAAATGTTTTTTTTTGGATTTTCTAAATGTATATGGTTGGTGAACCATTAGTAGAAACCATGAAACTTCCCTAGTAAATCATGAATAATGAGACAAAGGCTAAGGGGAAGGCGCACGAGAAGGTGAATGGTTTTTCCAAACTATACGAATGCCTAGGAGAAACTATGTTACTTGAGATAGTGGTATTTGGTACGGTTGGAACAGGGTTTAGAAACTATGTGAGCCAACTCTGTAAGGTTCCTTCTTGAGACAGAAAATGGTGCATGGTTAGCGAACTGTTAGCGTATGATTTTTCTAACCATTCCTAGTTAAAAAAAGATACACAAATTGTGGATTTGGGTTGTTTTATGTTTTCACCCATCATTTTTCCTCAAAACTTCCCTAACACAATATTTTCTCCTCCTAAAGGTTGTAAAGGATTCTCTCATCGATCTAAATCAAACTAAAGGCTTCTCTTGGTGCATTAAAGCTATATTCTCATGGTATGTCATCATTCTTGGTATTTTTTACTTGGTTTTCCTTATATTTACTTCTCTCACTCTCTGTTTTCTTATATATACATCTGTTGTGGATATATCTAAGGTATTTGATGGAAACTATGTTGATATTTGGATTTATTGATGACATGGGAAGAGATATAAGGTGGTTTTTTGAGATTTTACCAAATTTTGTTGGTGTTTGAATGTTTTTCTTTAATTTTCCAAAAAACCCAAGGTAGGTGAATTCACTCCCACCTCCTTTATTTAGAATATGAGGTTTGATTTCAAATTTATTGCTTTTCTTGAAATTTGTTGTGAATTTTTTGTGCTATACTTTTTGAAAACCTCTTGAGTGACAGTTTGTGAGATTGTGGAATGTGGGTGTTTTTTTGTAAAGTGATTTTGGTAAAAATGACTTTAAAATACAATTGTAAAATAGTTGTTTGGTTATGATGCATTGAAATGTTTTTTCAATAAAATGTCGGTTTTATTTAAATTGTGTGTTTGAATGGATTTTGATAAAAGTATGGTTTTATTGAAAGGGTTGAAATGGTTTTTTTGGTATTGGTTTTTGGGATAATGGTTGTTTCTGTTCATGTGAATTTAAGACTAATAAGGATAAAGAGTTCCCCACATTATTAGTGAGATGATAAGGGTCAGGGCTCTCCCCTCTCAAAATGGTTCACTTAGTGACAGCTTAGTGAAAGGATGACTCACCACTCTTGAGAATAGGGATTTCTAGGTTACATACATGTTTAGATATGTGGATATATGGAATTGAATGGATTATTCCAAAATGGAATTTGTAAAATGGTTTTAGTACATTTTTTGGTTTCCATCCTTAGAACTTGATATTGTTTTGTGAAGATTTATTCTGTATGGAACATTTATATATTCTGATATAAACTATTTTATAAATTCATTTATATAAAATATTTTATATAAATTTGCTATCAAGTTTCATTATAGGGGTGTGAGTAGGGAAGTAATTTAGGTAAATCCTACTAAGTTTCATTACTCACCCCTTATTTGGCATTTTGGTAATGTTGTCGATATCATTTATCAGGACACAAAAAAGGTAATTTATCACATTTCTATAGTGGTTCTTATTGATACATGGAATGTTTTGTGGAGTAGGTGCATGGATCTTGTTGGATCTTTGGAGTATTGTTTTAGACTCTTTGGGTTTTTTTGGATATGTCTTCCATTGTTTATTTTGAAGTTTTGTCATCTTCTATTATGGTACTATTTTTTAGATAGTATTAATATAAATGGTATTTCATAGAGTTTTATTTTATTTATATCATGCATCATGTAGTGGTTTATTTTTTATTGTATGTTTGGTTTTTTGTTTTATTTTAAAAGAAAAAATAGTCCCCTTACTATTGATGAATCCCTTTGCATTTATTTCTAGGCTTTGTCATATTAGGGATGTCACTTGAGTCCAAGTAATGTTCCACTGCCTTCTCATGAAAATGAGGAGGGGCATGATATTATAGGTATGAAGGAATCCTATGTTCTCTACTCCACAAGGGATTCCTATATAGAATATTTGAAAATTCATTAGTGGATCACAATATATAAAGATTTGAATTAACTTAAATAACATAAATAAATTAAATAACTTCTTACAATCCACTCAAATACAAACCATGGATCTTCAGTAAGATAATTTCCCTTTTTACTCATTCGAGTCATATTCCATTTTTCATGTCTAGATAGGGGGAGGAGGAACATCATCTAAAGATCCTGAAGACTCAACTCTAAATGTTTTAAAAAAGTTAACTATCATCTTTTATTCCAATAACTAATACCCTCCATGATATAAAGTATGAGGGTATATATTTTTTGATTGGATTACCAGATGAGATCTCCTTGTTTTCTACAAATTAATAATAAAAAATCATTAAAAATCATTAATATAAAAAACTTCAAAAATATTACATTTCATTTACCAAAAATGATTCTTTTCATTTACTTTTAACAAACCGATTTCATGTGTCTTTATCTAGAAAATGATATATATCACATGGATTATTATTTTGCCTTTACCCAAATATAAAATCTGATGGAAGGGTTGATTTTAAATCCATCCATATCCCAGTATTCAATGCTATACATTTCTTCATGACTTCCTTACTGTCGTGTAAGATCCCACAATTAGACGAGTTATAAATTTCAAAAAAGATTTTGAATTTTTGTTTACTAGACGTGTCAAATATTGGATCAGTACTTGAAATGATATATTGAGAGTTATAATGCCTAAAAGTGATGTTTTGAGATGAGGAATGTGTCTCAGGAGGTATTTCAGGGGTTCAGGCGAGCTTTAGAGTCTTTTAGTTAAGTTTCAGTAGTTTCAAAAAATTATTTCAAGGGTGTCAAGTTTGTTTTGCATAGTTTAGAAGAAACCATGTGAATCCTAGATTCTCAAGAGGTTTTTGGATCATTTTTAATTGATAAAGGTTAAATTTCTTGGTTGGATCATGGTTTTGGGTAAACCATGTGAGAAAAAGTAGAAGTTGTGTGAGGTAAATGAGTGTCTGAGATTGGGTTCACGACCTACGCACATATTTAGATAAGTTGTGTTCCTTAGAGAATAATTTTTCTAGTGGGGTTTTCACGGTTGGTGCATGGTTTGGAAAACCGTGAATCCAAACCATGTAGGGGTGTTATCTTGGATAGTTCCAACCACACGGTTGGTTCATAGTTTGGAAAATCATACAGCCAAACCGTGTGACTTTCTAGATTTCATTAAAAAGGGGGAAATAACCAAAATATCCCCTCGGAATTTTTAGCCACTCTGCCCTCTTCCTCCCCCTTTTAGTACGCATGAACCAACGGGTTCTTGACCCTCTTCTTCCTTCCACCCTTCGATTTTGGGTGTGTTCCTGGAAATTATTTTTCATTTTAGGTGAGTTATTCTCCTCTGATGGAGTCCTTTCTTCTTTATATTGATCCACTTAAATTTCAGAGTTCTTTGTATTTGGTTTGTGTATATAAGATCTCAAGATGACTTTCGCATGTCGTTGTGTGATGTTTCCTTAAGGTATGAATTCATTCTGATTTTCTCTTAGGTTTTCCCAGTAAATTAATTTAATTAATTTTTTTTAATGGTATCGCCTCATAGGGATTTTCTAAGAAATGGTGTTGGGGTCTGTTTTGAACCACCCTTGGCGGTTTCATGGAGTTTGGATTAGAGGTGCGCAGCCGGTGAGTTCTTTGGAAATTTTATGATTTTGGGTTTAATGATTTAATTGATTATAATTGTTAAAATTAATTATTGTTGTTTTTTTAACATTAGGCAAGATCTTGGGTATCTGAGACGAGCTATGTTGGATGCTGAAGAGGTTGGAAAAGCCTTGGAAAATTCATCATGCTTTCGAAATGTTTTCGAAATATTTGTTGATGAGGTAGCTGGTCTAAGAGCTTTACCCGTAATATTTTGAATTTACTTACATGTGTATGTGGTATGTGTCTTAAATCCCATTTGTGGTGTGTTTTCTTCCTTGGTTTACATGAATTGTTTTGGGTTGTATTTTCAAAAATTCATATTGGGATCTAAAAATGGGTTTACCTTTGTGCATTGAGTTTTGACTTGTTCTTTATGTCATTGGGGGGATTTATGTTTTGAAATGGACATTGTTTTGAAATGAGGTGTTTACCTCTAAGTGGTTTATAAAAAGTAGTTTATAAATGGATTTCAAATGTTGATTTTAATTAAGTGTGTGGATTCCCTTTGGGAATATTCCTTAATATATATTTTAATGATTTTATATAAATAAAGGCTTTTTCCATATTTTCGTATTTAAGTCCCATAGGGACCTTAGTAATTATCAATGGTTTAAAAAGGGTTATTGTGAATTTTGAATTTTTTTACGGTTAAGGTGTTGATCCTTGGGAACTATGAAAATAGTTTAATGTAATGGTTGAGATTCTGAACTATTGCTCGAGGCTTGGTTAGTATACTATATGGATAATGTGTTATACTATGTTTCTAGGCATTTATAGTATACTTTGTGGTTTAATTGATAGATTGATGCTCTAGGAAATGATATTATACAATGTGAAATAGGATATTGGACTGATGCTCCTCACATTTGGGGCTGGGATAGATTGATAGTCTAGGTAATAGTGGTATACCATGTGCAATATAATACTGTACTGATTCTCATAATGTTTGGGGTTCAGCTAGACTGATACTCTTGGCACTTGATGTGGCTTTATTTTGGTACTAATTTTCCACATAATTTCTTTTATTTAATTATATTTTAATTTCTAAAATAATTTTTTAATAGATTAATTTACTTTTTTTGATTAATTGTTGTTGAAATAATTTAACCCTTAATATTTATGTTTAATTAATGGTTTTATGTTTTAATTATGTTTTGTGTACAATCTTTGAGTTTTTATTTAATTTTGAATATTCTTTTAATTATTGATTTTTGGCGTCAATGTTAAATTTTCTGTCAATAATTTAATTTTTGGTGAAATGCAATTATAATTTAACTCTTAATTTTTATAATTAATTAATCATTTAATTATTTTACTAATTTTATTTTAATTTCTAATAAATTTTTTTCTTTTAGAAGAATAATTAGTTTTGATCTTATTTTATTAAAATATTTATTTTCATTAATATTTAATCAAAAAAATAAATTTTAATTTAATTAAATTTTCAATTACTATTTTTTTTAAATTGTTAAAATTTGACTTAATCTTTAAAATTTATTGATAAATCATCTTGTTTTTATTTATTTAATTTTAATTTCTTTTTATCTATTTTCACTATGATACATAAGATAGTTTTAAGGACAGGTATACCATCACATAGGACTAATATTCAGTTACATAAGATATTTAATTATAATTCTGTGTAAGATAATTCGGGGTAATAAAATTTAAAAGGGAGTCATTTATCAGAGACCCAACAATGGAAGTTAGTTATTTCTATGTAACATAAATGTTCGGCAATCAGAAGCTTGGAGAGAATTGAATCCATCACCAAAAATCTAATTTCTTCTTTGAGCAAGGAAGAACAAAGCTCTAGCCTTGATGAAGCTTCATCCCCCATTGTGTGAAATAAAAAGTCTCCATCAAGATCTAAGGTCACTGTTG
Organism: Viscum album; assembly: GCA_963277665.1. Lineage (NCBI taxonomy): Eukaryota > Viridiplantae > Streptophyta > Magnoliopsida > Santalales > Viscaceae > Viscum > Viscum album. Next base: position 2,133,181,297 of record OY728119.1, read on the forward strand.
TTGAGAGGTGAGGTCATCGTTGATTCAAGGGTAGATGAACTCGAAGACGAGTTCTGATCTCATAGATTAGGAATCCAAAGTACTTGATTTTTTGTGGTACTAGACCCACCAACTAAATATTCTCTCAAAATGAGTTTGGGTTTTGATGATGCCACTGTGAACTGATTTGGTGACTTTGTGGAGGTTGAGAATGAAGAAAGATGAATGACACCATTGGAGAGACCCATTCTCTACCAATCTAATGAGTATTCAATTTTTTGAAGGGTCATTGATTTAAACTGAAGCCGAGGATGAAATGGTTGATGGTATGAGATGAGGAATTATAGTTCGGTTCTTACTCAATGACCATTTTTGGGAATTTAATAGAAGCTGGGATGAATATTAAAGTTTGGATGCAATTGTTCTCTGTATTCATGTGTTTGAAGATTAATGGAGACATGCCCTGATCAACCCCATATCAGTGGTTACTAGGATAGTAATATTTTAAGATAAATGATGAGACATATCTAAATATTTTTATAAGCACCGAGAAAGGTGATATCATGGTAATAAGGGGGATTATTCATTCATAGATGGACAATAACACTTAAAAGAGATCTTTGTAGATGTCTGAAATGGATAAATAATAGTGGAACCATGAGATATTCTCGAAAGCTGTTGCTACACCTGAAGGTGACGAAGATGGAGATCAAAGTGTTCCTCACCTCCTCAGAGATGTTGGACTAAAATTCTTGTAGGTGAATCTTGTAGATTCACATGGTTACATATTTCTGAGTTTTCATTTCATTAATTTTTAATTATAATTCTCTCTAGAATTTTGGAACCTGAAATGAAATTGTTCTTTGAAGTTTTATTATTCTATAATTTTGTTTAACATTTTTCTTCCATTTTGAGTACATTACATTTCCAATTCGAGTGTGATGATCTATGAATGTAGCTTGTTAATTCATGTTGAGTTGGAGTTTTAAGATGATCATCAATATTTAAATTTCTCAGATCAAAGATTGTGAGTAAAACGAGTGTTGTCTGTATCCTTGTTTTCCGACGATCAATGGTTTTTAGACTCAAATTAATATTATGAATGAGATACAAGATTATATATTTCTATATTATCATTGAGAGATTTATAGTTTTTAAATCCATTAAAAATGATGAAGAGATACATATCCATAAGAATCACTAGTTATGTTGCAACTTCTTCTTCCTATCAATTTCTTTATTTCCTCCTTTTAGTTTTTTCTGTTGTTTCTCTTATGTTTGAAATTCCAATTTATTTTTGAACTTTCTACACTAGTTTTCAAAACCTAATAAAAAATTAAATATATAAAAGTGTAAAATTAAATAAATCTAGAAAAAATAACTCGAAAATGGATGATTCATTAAGTCCTTGGTTGTTGCAGTATTGTAGTCCGTAGGTTTTAAAATTTCAGTTAGGTTTAAAATGACTAAAAAAATCCTTCATTCAATGTGTTCTATTTATGGGGAGTTTATGAAGGGGATAAAAAATTTATTAAAGAAAAACATTTTCTACTAGTTAAAAATGTAAAAAAAATTAAAAAAAGTATTTTCAAAAACAAATCTATTGTACTTCCAACAACTTTGAAAATATAGAATCTAAATTTTTTTACAACCATAGAACTAGTAGTATTGAAAAAAATAGAAACAATTTTAAGTGTTTGAGAACATAGAAAAAATTTAAATGGCACAAAAAGAAGCACCAGAATCAAATAAAACAAAAATAGAAAACTTGAAAAAGATAGAAAATATGGTTGAAAAATATTCATGGAAGAAGCTCATTGATCTTGATGTTCAAAAAAAATAAAAATTTCTAGGTTATCTAAAAATCACTCCTATTTTTTAACATAAATAAATAATGATTCATCATCTACAAAAATTTCACGATCTACCAAGAGAGGATCATCACAAGCACCTGTTAAAATTTCACATGGAGTGTATCACCATGAAACCCCAAGGGGTAACTGATGATATGAATAAGATGAGAATGTTCCCATTTTCCTTATTTGGATTGGTCAAAAAGTGGTTTTAATACTCACAATCTAACATTGTAGGGAATTAGAATCAACTGAAGATCTTTTAATAAAAAAATCACAACGTATAGGATATCCTCTCTTAGGAAAGACATTAGTGGGATTATGATTCTCTAAGTGGAAACTCTTCATGAGTATTAAGAGGGGTTTAAGAAGTTGTTCTCTAGAAGTCTCCACCACCGAATTTCTATCAAAATCCTTCTACAGTTTATTAAGGTTTAGTCCTAATGGATAATAGTATGATAAATGTTGTTGTAGGAGAATATTTGGTTGATAAGACACCTATTGATTCTAGGAATATCATCTCTAACATGGACCAACATTTGCAACAATTCATAATACTAAGGGACTTATCCATGTTAAGCTACTTAGTGAAGTGTCTACTTCAAATTATGATAGTAGTTGAATTTGGATTAATCTTATTAAACTTTCAAGCATGATGAAACAGATTTTGACTACCTATGATCCCTCATAATCCCATCTTGAACCAATTTATCTCATTTAGATGAATTGTGAAATTTGTTCAACCACTGATCATTTTAATAATCAATGTACACAGCTACAAGAAAATTTTGAAAATTTTAATGGGGTGTATGTGGCTTTAACAGCTTTGTTCATTGTGAATGTAGCGCCTGGGACCTCTGGAGGAAATACCGAATCAGACTTGGATAGAGAAGGTGTTTGGTGACAATCAGTGACATTTTGAGGAGTTGGTGGCAGTGATCGGTGGTGATTGGTGGCAACATCTGGGGTGACTGGTGGATGACTTGGTGCAGATCTATGTATCCAAAAGTATGTTATCCAATGTCTGGGTGGAGGTAATCGTACTTTGGTGGTGGTTTTATGCTCAATGTAAAGTCCTCTATTCCAATGGTATGTGGCTGAATCAACCTTTTCTCTTCGGGTTCTTGGTTTAGTTTGTTTTTTGGGTTCCAAACTTCTTGGTGTGCTCTAGTTTCTTCCTCATTTCTCTTGGTTGGAAGTGAAAAATTTTGTAGGTGTTGCTGGGTGGGAAGCCTCGAAAGAGGTATGGGTGTGATGATATCCATCATTCAACCATTCGGTATCATTTTTGATGGATGGATGGACACCTTTCTTTAACTTTTTTTCAGTTTTTTCAGTCTAATTTTCATTAAATTAGGTTGAAATTGTTCTGAATTCCTCACATTCTTTGTTGGTTGGGAGGCTCAAAAGAGAGAAATGTGTATTGGTACATTTCATCTGGATCTCCTCCATAGGTTGTGTGGGTTAGAGAATTTGTTTGCCAAATTGTGCTGATCCAGCATGGTGAAACTTCTTTGCAAAGGGGGTGGCACATTTTTTTAATTGAATTCACTATTTCACTATCTGGAAAGGGGGAAACATGGATTTTTTGGGTGATTTCCTTGATTTTTGTTTCCCTTTGGGATTATGGGACCATTAGGACTACTGTATCATGTTTATTTTAGGAATTTTTCTCTTTTTGTAATGGGTTCCCCCTTTCCCTAGTTTCTAAAGAGGTTTAATTTATATTTAATAAAGGGGTCTTGACCCTCAACCTATTCAAAAAAAAAATGATTCACACCTTGATGAAATTGTTAGAAAGTAATAATATATTTCACAAAAACAACAAGTTTTGCTACAAAATATGCTTACCCAAATTGGCCAGATGGAAACTAAAATTAGTGGTTTAAAGATTTAAAGAAGCAGTAATTTTCAATCACAATCCAAAGTTAATCTAATAGGAATCGAGAATGTAAGTGTAATATTTTTGAAAAGTGGAACTAAAATTCATAATCCACAAGATTAAAAAATTGAACAAGAACTTGAAAAAAAAATGTTCCAAATTATGAAATAAATGTCCACTCACATGATGATGTTTTCAAATCACTTGTTGAAGTTGTAAAACTACTTACTAAAACTGTTTTACATCCTATTGAATCATCACAACAACCTATTTTGACACTCCAGTAGAATAAGAAAACTAAAAACAAAAAGAAATAAATAAAACTTGAAAGAACATTTTGGGATTTTAGAAACCTAGTGGGATCTTATAAAGGGAATAGAAAAGTTGTTGATTATCTTAAAATGTATATGATTTTTAAACCTTATGTAACATCCCAGCTCGGGTGCCACGTGATGATGCCCCAATTCGGTTCACCACATGACCTCAAGAATGCCTCCTCATAAGCTAAAGGCTGCCAACTAATAGTGACAGTTTGGTAAGTCAGTCATGGAGAGACTATACCCTCATTTATCATAGTAAAACACCATCAGAAATAAAAAAACAAACGTGGAAGAATATATAACTAGAACAATACTCAAGTCACCAGATAACCAAAAATGAAATACAATAATCAACTGAAAGTGAAAACATGTTATTCCAATATAAGTATCACGTGTATATAATGTAACTGATAATAAATACACTACGACCCCCCAAGAAAGTCCAGAACCATGCTCGGTTCCCTCCTCCATGATCTATCTCCAATTAGCAACCAATCCCAAGGCCTTTTCCCTTATCTATTCCTACAAAAATATAATCTATTTAGGTACTGATTAAGCATCCTAAGTAGGATGTGAGTACAACTCAGTAGGCCACCACCAATGATGTCTAAAACAATTCCAGTCAAAAGATAGTGTACGCAGTTCTATACGAAATTAGTATAATGCATAAATAACCAGTTATTACAATATCATTTATTCTTATCAAACAACATTTACTCTAGGGTTCCCAAGGATACCTATACCTCAATACAAACTTCATCTTGTACCAGATCCCTAAGTTTCTCCTAGGTAATATCATATCTTAAAACCTATTTCTCTACGAAGCTAAAGTATTCAAGCTGTTATGGTATCTCAGTACCTTATTCGACTCTTGTTGGAGTTTGAATATTCTCATGTGAGGCCATAAATCAGAGTTCCATTATTTCCATTCCTTAAAATCACATTTATAAGTCACATTTCCAAAGTTTCCAATATCACAAATTTAAGTAAGATGACTACGTTATAATGCTTACACCTCAATAGAATGACCATGTTTCCATTCTATTTATTCATAAGTATAATGATCAAGTTACCATATATACTTATCAATTTAGAATGATCATATTATCATTCTATTTACTCAAATGTATGATGACCATGCTACCATTTGTACTTCACAATTTAGAATGAACATGTTAACATTCTTTATTACACAATTAATTTACTAATTAATTATCCACCCCAATCCCATTACAAATTCAACCATTAGTTAAACACATCCATTCCATTAGTTAACTCAAAAATTAACTAAGTGCTTTAAACCATTAATTCATTCATCAATTAATTAATAAATATCACAAATAACATTCTGTAATTAATTTTCTATAATTAATTATCTCATTCTAACCTCCAATTTCCATACTTAATCCCATAATTAATTATCTAGATCATATTATCAAAGGAAAATAATTAATCCACAATTAATTATCTCAACTTATCTATTTCAATATCTCATAATTAATCCCCTTATTAATTATCTAGATTACAACCCCCACTTCTTATAATCAATTTCTTCAAATTTATTATCTAATAGGATATCCCCTTAGTCTCATGATTAATTCCCCAATTAATCACCTATTTAAACAAAGATTTGATAAATAATTTGGTCAATATAATAAACCAAATTGAAGAAAAATCAATTGTTAAAGGTTTATAGCAATTATAAAATTTTCATACATATCAAATCCATGATTATGAGAATTATATTTATAATTCCTATGTCAATTCATTGAAGGAAATTTTCCAAACGAAAATTCCAAAAATGAGAGCAGCACAATGGAATAGATAAGAGTTCTGGATCTAAATCCATAAATCATGATCATTATATCAAGATATAATAAACTATATATAGATCCCAAATCCAAGATATAGATCTCACCACATGGGTTTAGATCTAAGAAAATAGATCATATCCACTACCAAAGGGTAAAGGGGAGAGAGAGAGGAGAATGAATAAAAAAAGCATTGGGATGAGATCCACTTACTAGGCAGAGAGTGAATCATTGATTCAAGATTTCAATCTCAATGAATGGAGTTCGTATGTCCTTGGAATCCCTCTGAGTCAACGGGAGACCCTTCCCTTTCCCTCTAGAAAGACAAATCTCGAGTTTGGGCTACATAGGTGGTGAAAAAGGTTATTAAAAGTTGAAAATGAGTGAGATCCACAATTTTAGGATCTCACTTTTGGTCTGCACATGGTTTTGTTTCATGGTTAGAAAAACCATGAACTAACAATGCGTTAGCCACTACTTCAAGGGGAAAATTCACATATCTACCTCACATGGCATCTCAAATCGTGCTTTAACTGTGTCGAAGATACTACCTCAAAAGACCAGAGAGTTGATGGTTTCTCCTAGATAGCTGCACGGTTTGTACAAATCATGCACCAACTGTGTACAAACTCTTTGCTACAAAATTTTCTTAGACTTCACCCAAATGCACCCCAATACATAACTCCAATCAATGCTACTTAAGTAAAAAAATGTTTCTGAAATCACACTCGAGATAACTCTAGAAAAGGTCAGGTTCTTATAATCTCCCCACCTTATAGTAGCTCATCCTCAATTGGTACTTCTAAGACTTTATAAGATTCTGATCCAAAAAATATCGGGCCATTGCGCCATCATATATGCTTCTCTTTCCCATATTTCTTCTAGTACATGTCCATGTTAACGTAACACATGAACTATCTTCACAGTCTTTCCCCGAAATGCTTTCTCACTACGATCCAACACACATATCATATGCTCCTCAAAGGAAACATCAATATCATGGTCAACCTCATCCATTTTGATCACATGAGAAGGTTAGGGGTGACACTGCTGATGTTTTGATACATGGAAAACATCATGCATAGCAATGTATCTAATTAGAAGATCCAATCAGTACATCACTGACTGGATTCTCTCCACTATCTCAAATGGTCAAACAAACCTAGGCACTAACTAGCCCTACCTCTATATCCTATAGTGACCCAACCTAGGAGACACCTGAAGGAATACACGATCACCCCCTTTAAACTCTAGGAGTCATCTCCATCTTTTACCATATGACTCATGTCTACTCTGAGTCGTAGGAATACATTTTTTAAAAAATTGTACCTGCTCTGACGTCTCTTGCACAAGACTCAGTCCCAACAACTTTGACTCACCAGCATCCATCTAACATAGAGGTGATCTATATGGCCTACCATAAATATCCTTGTATGGTTCCATATGTATAGTTTCCTGAAAACTATCTTTATTGGAGAACTCCACTAAATCAAAGTGCTTTTCCCAAGATCCATCAAAGTTTAGAACACATGCTCATAGAATATCCTCAAGCACCTGTATAGTATGTTCCAACTATCTACCTGTCTATGGGTGGAAATTCTTTTTCAATAAAACCTGTATACCAATAAATTTTTTCAATCCCATTCAGAAGTGTGAAGTAAATCATGAGTAATGATATAAAACTATAGTCTTTGACACTCCATCCAGAAGGACTATCTCCTGAATGGATAGTTCTCTCAACTATTCTAATGTAAAGGTTTCCCTTATAGGAAAGAAATGCGCTATCTTTTTCATTCGATCGATAATGACTAAAATAGTGTCATACTTCTTAATAATCTTTGAAAGAACCACCAAAAATTCCATGGTTATGTCGTCCCACTTCCATTTCGAAATAGGCAATGACTATATTAATCTTTTAGGTCGTTGATGATCAGCCTTCACCTACTGACAGGTGATGTATCTTTTCACAAACCCTACTATCTCCTTTTTCATACTTGGACACCAAAACTATCATCATAGGTCACATAACATTTTTGTTACACCTGGATGCACCACCCACTTCAAGGTATGAAATTCCCGCATGATCTCCTCTTGCATGTTTGTAGGTACCAAAAATCGATTCTTTACATAGATGATCTCATATTCATCTATAAACCATTCCAAATATGTCTTCCCACCATCAAGGCCTTACCACAAGGCTATGCACTCTGGATATTCATAATTTCTATCCCCAATCCATCTCAAAAGTGTAGACTCTACTATATCTAAAACCAGAGACATCTGCTCCTAACTCTCCTGAACCACCACATGAATTTTAGCTAGCGAGGTCATCATCTTCCACTCTACACTTGACTCATGTACCATCTGAGTCTATGTTTTTTTCTCAAGGAATCAGCCACACTATTTGTAGGACCCCGGGACACCCTGAGAGGGGAGGGGTGAATCAGGGTGTCAACTTTTTCTTCTTAAAGTTGTGGATTCTGATCCCACGTTGGTAGGAACTACTTAAACCTGTATGATGGATATGATCAGCAATGAAACATTCACATGAAAAGAGATAACACAAAAATTTTACTTGGTTCACCACTAAGGGCTACGTCTAAGGAGCATACACCGACAAGTTTTCAGTCGTACCAAATTCCACTAATCTTCAATAGTTGTGGATTACAATGGTTCGGGCATAGTCACTCTATCCCAGGCTCACTGCCTTTTCAAAAGTTTAGGGATAGCTCAATGCGTCCCTCAGGTCACTCCCGTTGACTCCCCCTGGCTCACTGCCATTGGTGAAGTCTCTCTCAGTTTATAGACGTGAAGGTCTCTTCAATAGATTTGCATTGAAGTCTGTGTCTCCTGTTCAGCATGAGAATTTTCTTTCATCAGGGTTCAGAATTGGTGCTCTTTTCAGTTCAAACCTTCTTCTTTAGTGCAACGACTAATGCACTAGATCCTCTTATCTTCGTTTTCCTGAATCACAACCACTGATGTGATTACTCAATAATTGAAGCTCATCTTACTTGGCATTGTCAGAATCAGTTCTCCATGTATGCATGAGATCATGCATTTATCATTTATATTTCCTCTTTAATCTCACTTTTCACCGAAAGTATCAGGCAATCATTTAGCTTTCATGCAGCTCCAGAAAGACGGCGTGCTTCAACAATATCTGGCAGTCTCCTCAAATCCAGTCGCGCAAGTCCCAACATGGCGCACAAGTCCCAATACGGCGCGCAAGTCCTCGGCGCGCAAGTCCAAACTGGCACGCAAGTGTCACCAAAGCACCTGCGCGGCACTGCCTTCTGGAACATCGAACCTACGCAACTCACTTCCTTTCTCTCCCAAATCACCTTGGGCGCGCAACCATAAATCAACGCGCAACTTCTAAGAGCTGACGCGCAAGTCTCTCCAAACCACTTGTGCGACCACTCACCACTTGTGCAACTCCTAAACCTGCGTGACGAGAGCTCTGATTTTCTCTAAGGGTTGAGCTCGTAGGAAATGAGGAGGGGTGGTTCAGTATTTATAGGTATTTGGTCAACTTGCACGGCAGCGCGCAAGTCACCCCTCGGCGCGCATGTCCCGGCGCGCAGCTCATCTCCCCTCAACTCTGTCGTGCAACTCACTTGTGTGACCCAACCAATACATGCGCGACCTTCTTTCCTTTGCCATATTTTCAAGTTTTTATCTTGAAAAACAATATGCTCGCAAGTTTCCAATCCTTTTAGGCATTGGCGCACAAGTCTCTTCACGGCGCGCAGGTCACTTGCGCGACCAACCCAACACTTACACGACCCTCTTCCCTTGGACATTTTTTCATCTTCTGATCTTGAAAAACACTAGGTGCGCAAGTTCCCTTTTCTTCATGTACACGAAGTGCAAGTCTCTTTTCCAAAACCAGTTTTCTCCATTTTTCGATTTTCAGGCCCATAAATTTGGAAAACACTGGAAAACGGTTCCACCTTGTATCTGCTCTTTTTGTACCGCCTCCGGATCATCCATTCCTTTGTCGACATTCTTGAATCAAACATGGGTCATTAACCACAGCCCTTGAACTTGACATACCACCATGGAATCTCCTTTTTCAACAAATTTTCAAGTCGTTTGATTGCTTTGTCAACCTCAAAAACACTTCTTCTCGGTGATTTGTATCCTTTAGCAACTCTTCTTCTTTCATCACAAACTCCACTATTGTGATATGTATTCTTTGAAGGAACAGCTTTAGCATCATCATCTTCTGTGACAATTTGATGTGCATGGCCATCTCAGAGTTCCAATCCCCGCATGTCCATCTTAGAATTCCATTAACTTGCACATTGTCTTCTTCTTCAACCTTCATGATCTACTTCATGACGAGCATATGATTCAATTTTTCAAGAATTCTCTTGCATGGTTCTCATGCAATCATGAGTAATTTCATGGTATTCATCAAAACCCATGGTTCTCATGCAATAATGAGGAATTGCGTGGTCTTCGTCAAAACCCATGGTTCTCGTGCAATAATGAGGAATTGTGTGGTCTTCATCAAAAACCCCATTCTTCTTTAATCATCCTCAGATGGAATACTCCTCAATTCTTCATTATTGTAAACAATGTGTCACCTTTGACACATGTTCTTTGAACTTATGATCAGTTAAAAAATCATCTGAATTTCCATTCCTCCATTTCATTAGATTACTTCTTGATCTCCTTCATTTGGACCTTCATTGACAACTATTGAAAACAAATACAACCTTATACACAAAGTGGTTCCAACACTATTTCCCTTCCCGAGCATATATTCTAGTTCAAAATTGAAATACTGCATATAGTCAACCCATCTCCTCTACCTAAGATTTAAATCACACTGTGAAAATATATACTTCACGATCTAGTGATCTGTGTAGAATGTCAGCTTTTTGTCCCAAAAGATATCTTCAACAAAACTTAAGAGCATAAACCACTTCTGCCAACTCAAGTTCATGCATAGGTTAATTCTATTCATGAGGCCTCAGTTGCTGAGACCCATACTCCACAAATTGATCTCCCTACATCAGCACAACTAAAAGTCTAATCCTAGATGCATCACAACAAACCATATACTCCTCACCTAACATAGGGAGGATCAAAATTTGTGCTGATGTTAAGAGATTCTTCAAATCCTGAAAATATCTCTCACAAGACTCTGACCATTCAAACTTTACTCCCTTTTTGGTCAAGCCTGAAAGTAGTGCTGCCAAATTTGAAAAGTCTTAGATGAATCTTCTATAAAATTAGATTAATCCCAAGAATCATCATATATCAAAAACATTTTTGGGATTCTCCCAAAACCACTACTTTAATCCTCTCTATGTCAACTGACACACCTTCCATTGAGATAATGTTCCCCAAGAAGTGTACCCTGTCAATCCAAATTTGACATTTAGATATATTAGAATATAACTGATTCTCTCTCAGGGTACCCAGAACAATATTAAGATGTTGGGAATGATCTTCATGAGTCTTGGAGTACACCAAGATTTAATCCAAAAACACCACCACAAAATGATCCAGATACGGATGAAAGACCATGTTTATAAAAGTCATAAACATTTCTTGTGCATTTTCCAACCGAAATGTAATTAAGATAAACTCATACAGGCCATACCTACTTTGGAAATCATTCCTCATTATATAAAAAGTTTTTACTCTCAAATAATGATACCCTTATCTCAAATAAATCTTTGAGAACACACAAGCTCCCTTCAATTGTACAAATAGATCATGATTATGTGAAAGAGGATATCAGTTCTTCACAATAATTGTGTTCAAATTCTGATAATCAGTGCACAAATGTAGTCTCTCATTATGCTTCTTTGAGAACAAAATAGGTGATCCCCAAGGTGACGTACTTGGATAGATAAATACCTTGTCCTCCAAATCCTCCAACTGAGTCTTAAGATCTTTGAATCTCAGTTGGTGACATTATTTATAGGGTAATAGATATTGGCTTAGCCCAAAACTAGAGCTCAATAGTGAATTCCACATCTCTCTTAGGTGGTAGCACTGAGAATTCTTTTGGAAGAACATCCTATAAAATTCCACTACTAGTGGAATGAAAATTTTCCTAACACCTCTATCATCCAACAAAAGACAAGAAACTCGGGTTGTGATCTCTCCCAGTTTCTGAGTAATTGACCCTGCTCGACATGCTTGGATATCCCACTCTCCACAATGAATATATCGGTCACCCTTAAGGGATAAAAAGATCACTCTCCTATGGTAACAATCGATGTAGGCTCGGTATGCAACTAGCTAGTCCATACATATATTCAAGTCGAAGACCATCATATCATGAACATAGATATAACATAGGAAATGATATTCCGCAATCTATAGTGAACATCTCTTTCATAGAAAAATATATCTGTAATGTACTCCCAAAAGTGTATCTATAGTCAAAACCTGGCTCACAAACTCCACCTCTAGGATCAAACCATTAAAAAGTTTCTCAAATATAAATGAATAAGAGGAACCAGTATCAAACAAGGAACTAGATAAGGTATAATATACTAGAATAGTACCTATCACTATCGATAGTATAGTCACACTATCCATAAGTGCAGGCTGTACTGCACGTAACTGTGTTGCCTCTCTTCCCTATGAGGATGTATGACTCTCCAGAGTAGCACCACTCTGTAGATGCGGTCGCTTTTTTCTAGAAGCACCATGTCCACTACCTCTACCGCCTCATCCAGTAGAACTCCAACTGTCAATCTGATTTTGTGTAGAAGATTTAGTTCCCATACTCTAACTTTTCCTAGCTACTCTTTCAGTACTAGTCTATTGGAGCAGCCTATAGAATTTCTATAGATGTCCCATCTTGATACAAGATCGACACTCTACTAGAGGTCAAGAACATTGTCGATGATAGTTTCTTGGCCTACCACACTAATGAAATATCAACCCATTAAGATCATATCCAACCAACCCTCTTGTCTATGTACTCTACTTCCAACTGCCTTGGCTAAAGTTGTCATAATGGCACTTCTTTCTCTCGAAAGTTTTACCTACTAATCATCCAGTAACAACTACCTATCTAGTACTTGAATCCCCCCTTAGGTTCCCTTCAACTATGAGATCCTGATACACCACTTCCGTAGTCATCTTCATCCTGAAGATATTTACCTTGGACTTTATATCAAACTTAATTCCATCTTGAAAACATTTCTTCACAGCTTCATTGTCTCCTGCTAACATTGGAGAAAATCTTTGAATATCTATAAAGTGTCGAGAATAGTCCATCACCGACATGATCCCCTATGTCAGATGCACGAACTCACTATCTTTATATTGTCTCAACATCTATGGATAAAAGTGTTCCAAAAAACTCTCAAAAAAGTCCTTCCAAAACATATCATCAGTCCGTCCAGTTCACACCTAAATGTCCCACTAGCGCTTCCTTGATCCCTATAGCATATAAGAAGTCAACTTGACCCTCCTCTCAACTAGAGTCTCCAAATGGTCAAGTATTTTCTCTATGGACTCATCCCAGAATTTATCTCCCTTGGGTCCACCATATCCAGTAAAAGTTAGAGGGTGCTGCAACTAAAAATCCCCTAGTCAACTAAGAAAAACTTTTCACAACTCGACCTAGGTATCTTTCCCTGAATTGCATGAAGCAAGTGAAGTTCTCTAAAAAATGATCCCCTTCATCTTCATCTATCATGATTGGTGCCTCAAGTTTCCTAACTGGAAAATCAATCCTAGGCATGCCCCTCAACCATCCCCTCAATAAGCATCATGGAGGCATACCCTCTATAATAAAAAACACATGTCTCAAGTCTCATAACACAACCTTATCACATTTACGTAAGAGGAAATAATAAAAACATTTATTTTCCCCCACCTCTCCACATGATCAAAATCGTGGCACTATCACTACCCTTAACCATCCTACTCCTATGATTTTTTTAACAATGATAAACACACTATCATAATCAAGTATCTCACTTAGACATCCAATTATTATCATTTTTCATCATCTTAAAATCCTAATCAATTCATTTTAGGCACCATTTTTCATATTAATCTCACGAACAAGGAAAAAGGTTCAAGTTTAACAACTTACTCATAACTCGTTTTCACATGTGTACCTAAATGATGCATGTCCCAATAAACCTGAGTGCCTAGAATGATGTATGCAGACTCAACTCTCATGCCATTCTGGTCCATGAATCAATACTCAAAAATTAATAGAAACAATAATCATATCACTCTACAAGTTAGTTACCCAATGTAAAATAAAATTCAACTATAATAGCAAACAATAATAACAATAATCCCACCCTGAGTACTTGTTTTTCCCCCATAAATGGGTTTGCTACTCTCATGCATGAGCTCATTACCAAGCCATGAATCTTCCAAGTCTATTGTCTAAAATTCCCAAAATAGTAAGATAAAATAAGAAGAAATAAAATTAGACCTATGATACCACTTTGTAATGTCCCATCCCGTGTGCCACACAATAGTACCCCAAGCCGGTTCTCCACATAACCTCAAGTGTGCCTCCCCATATGCTAGAGGTTGTCGAATAGCAGTGAGGGTATGGTAACTCGGTCATTGGGAGACTATACCCTCATTTATTATAGTAACACACCATCAGAAATAAATAAACAAACGTAGAGGCATATATAACTAGAACAATAATCATGTCATAAGATAAACAAATAGGAAATACAATACTCAAATGAAAGGTAAAACATGTTATGCTTATATAAGTGTCAAGTGTATACAATGAAACTGAAAATAAAGATACTAAGACTCCCCAAGAGGGTTCTTAACCATGTATGGTTCCCTCCTCCAAGATCCATCCCCAATCAGCCTCCTATCCCACGGAATTTTCCCTTATCCAGTCCTGTAACAATATAATCTATTTGATTACTGATCAGGAAGACTGATTAGGGTGTGGGTATAACTCAGTACTCCACCACCATTGGATTCTAAAAAATTATAGTGAAAATATAGTGTATTCAGTTCTATAAGAAATAAGTACAATGCATAAATAACCGGTTATTACATTATCATTTATTCTTATCTAACTACATTAACTCCAGGGTTCCTAAGGAAACATGTACCTCAATACTAACTTCATATCATGACTGAGATCAAATTGTTCCCTAGTTAATATCATATCTTAATACATGCTTATTTCTGAATATCAAAGTATTCAAGGTGCTGTGACATCTCAATACCTGATTTGACTCATGCCAAAGTTTGAATATTCTCATGTGATTCCATAACTCAGGGTGCTATGATTTCCATTCTTTAATTTCACATTTATAATCCACATCTCCAAAGGTACCAAAATAAAAAACATAAGTAAGATGACCATGTTACCATGCTTACTCCTTAATAGAATGAACATGTTACCATTCTCTTTACTCATAAGTATAATGACCAGATTACCATGTATACTTCTCAAATTAGAGTGACCATGTTCCCATTCTCTTTACTCATAAGTATGATAACCATGTTACCATTTATAGTTCTCAATTTAAAATGACCATGTTCCCATTATTTATCACATTATTAATTTACCAATTTATTATCCACCCCAATCCCATTAATAATTCAACGATTAGTTAAACACATTCAGTCCATTAGTTAAGTAAATAATTAACTAAGTGCTCTAAACGGTTAATTAATTCATCCATTAATTAATCAATATCACAACTCATATTCTATAATTAATTTTCTGGAATTAATTATTTCATTATAACCTACACTTTCCATACATAATCAAACAATTAATTGTCTAGATAATATTTTCAAAGACACATAATTAATCCATAATTAATTAACTCAACTTAGCCATTTCAATATCTCATAATTAATCCCCCTGATTAATTATCTTGATTACAACCTCTGCCTATTATAATAAATTTATCCAAATTCATTATCTAATAGGGAATCCCCTTGGTCTCATGATTAAATCCCCAATTAATCACCTATTTCCACAAAGCAATGATAAATCAATTGGTCAATCTAATAAATCTAATTGAATAAAAATAAATTTCTAAAGGATGAATGAAATTATAAAATTTTCATATATATATATATATATAATGCTTGACTATGGGTATTTGATTTAGGATAACTACCTAAAATCATTGATGGACATTTTACCAATAGAAATTCCCAAAATCTGAATAGCAAAACGACATAGATAATAGTTCCAGATCTAAATCCCTAAATCAAGATCTTGATATCAAGATATAATCAAAATAGATACAGATTTAAAATCCTACATATAGATCTCACCCCATGGGATTAGATATAATAAAAAATAGGATATCCTCCACCAAAGGATAAAGGATATAGAGGATAATGAACATAAAAATCATTTTGATGAGATCAACTTACCAGGTGGAGAGCGGATCTTTGATTCCGGCTTTCAATATCGAAGAACGGAGTTTGTATGGCCTTGGAATCCCTCCGAGTCGATGGGATAACCTTCCCTTTCCCTTTGGAAAGAAAAATCCCAAGTTAGGGCCACATATGAAGTGAAAAAGATCATTGAAAGTTGAAAACGAGTGAGATCCACAATTTTAGGATCTCACTTTTGGCTTGTGCATGGTTTAGTTGCTTGGTTAGACAAATTGTGCGCAAACTGTATGTTAGACACTACTACAGGGGGGAACTATGCATGGATACCTAACACAACCTATCAAACTGCAGTTTAGCCATGCTGATGCTACTACCTCAAAAGACCATAGAGTGCATGGTTTCCCGTAGGCAGTTTCACGGTTTTTACAAACTCTTTACCAACTGTGCATAACCTCTTTTCTCCAAAAGTTTCATAGACATTTCCCAAACCCACCCCAAACCATAACTCCAATAAAAGGTACGTAAGTAAAAACAAAAACTAACTAAAATTACATCTGAGATAACTCTAGAAAAGGTTTGGATCTTACACCTTATCCTTTAGGAATCTCTCTTATAAAAAACAATGTCAAAACTACAATGAAAAAACAAGTACGTGAAACTTATAGAAAATTTCAGGAGACCATAATTTTGATAGATATCGTGAAATAGATCCTTCAGTATTCTAAATTTATTAAAGATATGTGTACTCAAAAAATAAGGTTCAAGGGATGTGATATGGTTAATTTGATAAGAAACATTTCTTTTATGATTCAACACCCTCTTCCTATTAAATGCATTGATCCGAGTATATTTGTTATCTCATGTGTCATTGGTAATAATAAATTTAAATATGAAATGGTTGACTTAAGAGCCTCTATAAATGTGATTCCTTATTCTATCTTTTCATCTATGTAGGTCAGAGAGCTCAATAAATATGGAATTTTCATCCATCTAGCTAATAGGAGCTTGGCTAATCCAGATAGAGTTATTAAAGATGTGTTGTTATGGGTAAAAGATTTAGTTTTCCCTACTAATTATTACATTCTAGACATGGAAGATAGTTTACTTAGTTTTCATACTCAATTAATTTTAGGAATATAATTCTTTAAAAGTACTAAGGAAATAATCAATGTTTGTAAATGTACTCTTTCCTTAGAGTTTAGAGGAAATGTGGTTAATTTTAGAATCATTGAATCAATAAAATTCCCTATATAAGACCATTCTACACACCAAGTTAATAGGATTGACTGGTTTTCCATAGAGTTATTTATTGATTTTATTCAAGATAACCAACCTATAGATTTTTTATAAAATTCACTTTCTCTTTAAAATGAACCTTTTTCTTCTAAAGAATATTTGGATCTAAAAATTCTTAAATCCGTTATAGTGATGAATCTAAAAATAAATCTATATTTTGAAAAAATAATTCTATTTAGGAATTTATAAATATGTTAAGAATATAGTTTTTTCTAAAAGTGATTCTGAAAATGATGATAATTTTTATTAATCTTTTGAAACATGTACCTCTGTAGAAAATTTTGAATTTCTGTGTGAAATTTAATTTGAAATTGATGAAATTTAATAATATTCTGCTAAAAATGACTCAAATTCTAATCAAAAGTTCGTTTAAAATTCACTAAATGTTTTTGAAATTGAATTTGAAATTTATTTTGTGGATAAAAAAAAATTTCTACTTGAATATACATCTACTTCTATTTTATGAGTTCATAATTCTGATATTCTTGGGGAAGTTTTAATGGAAGAAAATGAACTCAAAGACCCCATAAAACCTAATTTTTTTTAAAGGGGGAAACTAACCCTCCATTGAACTTAATGATTTTCCAAAAAAATGAAATATGCCTACTTAGAGGGAAAACACAAATTTTATATTATAATTGCAAGTGGGATGTCTAGTGAACATGAAAATCATCACTTAGATGTCCATAGGAATAATAGGAAGACCATAAGCTAGTCTTTATAATTTTTATTAAGTGTTAATCTTTTGGTGTGCATGTATATGATTATTCTAGAGGATGATTGCAAACTAGTTAGATAATTTCAATGGATATTTAAACCCACCCTTCTTGAAATAGTTAAGAACGTGGTTATAACCTTATTGGTTGTGGGTATTATTTACCCCATTTATGATAGTAAATGGGTAAGTCTGGTTCCAATTGTTCCTAAAAATAGAGAATTCACATTTGTCAAAAATGAATTTGGGGAGTTAGTTCCTACTAAGTTTACCAACAAGAGGAGGGTATGCATTGATTATAAGAGGATGAAATTAGTGATTAAGAAGGACCACTTTCCCTTACCTTTTCTTGATCAAATATTTGAAAGTCTAGATGGTCAATCTCATTATTGCTTCCTAGATGGGTTTTTTGTATACTTACAGATTTATATAGCTCCATAGGACTAGGATGAAACTAATTTGACATATCATTTAGATTGTTTTTCTTATCAGATAATGTCATTAAAACTATGTAATACTCCTGTCACCTTCCATAGATGCATGCTTAGAACATTTATGAATTTGTTGAGGAATGAATAAAGGTGTTTATGTATGATTTTACAGTGTATTGTCCATCTTTTGAGAGCTGTTTGAGGATTTTAGGAGTTATTATTAGATTTTATATTGAGAAGATCCTTATTTTGAGCTGTGAAAAATTTCATTTGATGCTTGAGAATGGAATTATACTTGGTCATGAAGTGTATAAGAATATAATTCAGGTGGACTAGTACAAGGTTGACATCATCTCTTCATTAATTTTTCCTATATCTCTGTAGGATATTAGATCTTTTCTTGGCCATGCTAGGATTTATAGGTGGTTCATGAAATATTTCAATCAAACTACTTTACCTTTGAAAATATTACTTCAGAAGGAAATTCCTTTCATCTTTGATGAGAATTGAAAATAAGCCTTTAATGAACTCAAATTGAAGCTAGTGTCTCCACCACTAGTTCAACCATCTAACTAGGAATTAACTTTTGAGATGATGATTGATTCTTTAAAATTATATTTTGGGTTTGTTCTTGGGTAAATAGATGAGATAAAATCAAATGTCATAGCTTATTCTTCTAGGACTCTAGATGTTTCCCAAAATAGAGAAGGAGTTGTTAGATAATGTTTTTCCCTTGATAAGTTTATAAGATCTTTTTGGAAATAAATTTGTGGTTGTCACTAATCATTATACAATTATAAATCTCATGGAAAATCTATAATCAAAAATATGGATGGTTAGATGGATTTTATTGCTTCAGGAATTTGACACATAGGTCTAAGATAAGAATGGAATTGATAACATTGTGGCTATTTATTTGATTAGGATAACTATTGAATTTTTCAGGATAAATATATTTTTAAACCTATTAGAGAGATTTTTCTTATGTAGAAGTTGTATTATTCTAATTTGGATAAAATTCCATGGTTTTTTAACATTATAAATTAATTAGTTACTGAAATTTTTCCACACTAGTTTTCCAAGAAACAGGTTTCCAAAGTGATTTGTGAGTCGAGGAATCATGTCTGAGATGATCCTTACTTTTGAAATTTGGGAAGTGATAAAATTGTTAGGAGTTGTATCCAAAATTTATATCTTTATTTAGTGCTAAAATTCTTCCATAATTTGAGTTGTGGTGGTCACTTTGGGCCATAGAGGATTACTAGAAAACTGCTATATTTGGGATTATATTGGCCCACCATTTTCAAATATACTCATGAGTTTTTTTAGGACTTGTACAACTTTCTAATTCCCATGAAACATTTCCCAAATACATGATATGTCACAACAACATTTATTATTTTTTGACGTCTTTAATGATTGGGAATGGATTTTATAGGTCCTTTTCCAAATTCATTTGGATATTGGAACATCGTGATTATGGTGGACTATATGTCTAAATAGATTGAAGTTATTCCAGTTAGAATAGATTATGCTGGAGTGGAGACCCATTTTATCAAGATCAATCTATTTTGTAGATCTAGGATACAAAGATTTATTCTCATAGACTAGGGAACACATTTATATAATAGAACTATGGATGGTTTTTTTAAAAGATATGGGGTAATTAATAATGTGTCTACACCCTGTTACACTCAAATGAATGGAATGGATAAAGTTTCAATTAGATAGATTAATCATATTCTTGAGAAAAAATGTTAACCCGAATGGGAAAGATTGGGGCTTAAGGATTAAGGATTATCTTTGGGAATATATGACTACTTATAAGAATCCAATAAGGATGTCACCTTACAAGATAGATTCTAGGAAAGATTATTATTTTCTCATAGAATTAGAGCATAAACCATTTTGGGATATCTGAGAGGAAGATGTGTTTGCAAGAGTTTTAGGAGAAAAGGAATAATGCTTCTGAAATTTTAAGTATGTTTAAGGAGAAAACCAAGTCTATGTATGAAAATATTATTCTAAACAAAGAGTTTTAGATTGGATATAATGTATTGTTATACAACTCTAGTTTAAATCTTGTCCCAAGTAAATTTCATTCCAAATGGGATAGACCTTTTATTTTAACTCAGTTTACCCTTTTTGTGTTGTCTAGATTCAAGATCATGTGAAGGGTGTTCCATTTATTATTAATGGACATCCTCTGAAAGTTTTTAAAGAATGTAATAAGGAACCTCTAGAGGAGGATTTTCTGTTGTTAGAAGCTATATAAAATTGAATAAACTGGTTGTTTCATACCATACTTTTTTTCTTTTGGATTAATGGTGGGTTAAGGTACTAACATTTTGTTGTGTTGGAATATTTCCTTTTTTATTTAAATTTTTTCTTTGTAGATAAAAAAGTGATATTAATGGGATGATATTTCATATTTTTCAACACGAGGAATCCAGTTAGGGCTTCTTTTCACTTTATCTTACGATTTAAGTAGATGTCTTGCAATCTAAATTGATCAACATAAGCTGCAAGATAAAACAATTTGATTCATCCCCTTGCTTTCTAAACTCTGTTATATTTTAATTTAGCAGAAATTTCTCAAATCTAATGTTAATTTATTTTCATTTTAAGTAGTTTCTAATGTGATCAAAGGGAATTTATAATAGTAAAGAAGGGGGAATTTATTGGGGATCTATTAGAAATAAGTACAATGCATCAATAACCAGTTATTACATTATCATTTATTCTTATCTAACTACATTAACTCCAGGGTTCCCAAGGATACCCATACCTCAATACTAACTTCATCTCGTAATTGAGCACAAAGTGTTCCCTAGTTAATATCATATCGTAATACATGCTTATTTATGAATATCAAAGTATTCATGTTTCTGTGACATCTCAATACCTGATTCGACTCATGCCAAAGTTTGAATATTCTCATGTGATTCCATAACTTAGGGTGCTATTATTTCTATTCTTTAATTTCACATTTATAAGGCACATTTCCAAAGGTACCAAAATCAAAAACATAAGTAAGATGACCATGTTACCAGGCTTACTCCTTAATAGAATGAACATGTTCCCATTCTCTTTACTCATAAGTATAATGACCAGGTTACCATGTATACTTATCAAATTAGAATGACCATGTTCCCATTCTCTTTACTCATAAGTATGATAACCATGTTACCATTTGTAGTTCTCAATTT
The DNA here is from genome assembly GCA_963277665.1 of Viscum album. Taxonomy (NCBI): domain Eukaryota; kingdom Viridiplantae; phylum Streptophyta; class Magnoliopsida; order Santalales; family Viscaceae; genus Viscum; species Viscum album. The sequence goes on from OY728119.1 coordinate 2,133,203,134, forward strand.
AAAATGACCATGTTCCCATTATTTATCACATTATTATTTTACCAATTTATTATCCACCCCAATCCCATTAATAATTCAACAATTAGTTAAACACGTCCATTCCATTAGTGACCTAAATAATTAACTAAGTGCTCTAAACCGTTAATTAATTCATCCATTAATAAATCAATATCACAATTCATATTCTATAAATAATTTTCCAGAATTAATTATTTCATTATAACCTTCAATTTCCATACCAAATCACACATTTAATTGTCTTGATAATATTTTCAATGACACATAATTAATCCATAATTAATTAACTCAACTTAGCCATTTCAATATCTCATAATTAATCCCCCTGATTAATTATCTTGATTACAACCCCTACCTATTATAATAATTTTCTCCAAATTCATTATCTAATAGGGAAGCCCCTTTGTCTCATGATTAAATCCCAAATTAATCACCTATTTCAACAAATCATTGATAAATTAAATGGTCAATCTAATAAAGCTAATTGAATAAAAATAAATTTCTAAAGGATTAAAGGAAATAAAAAAATTTCATATATATATATATATAATGCATGACTATGGGTATTAGATTTAGGCTAACTACCTCAAATCATTGATGGACATTTTACCAATAGAAATTCCCAAAATCCGAAAAGCAAAACCACATAGATAAGAGTTCCAGATCTAAATCCCTAAATCAAGATCATGATATAAAGATATAATCAAAATAGATATAGATTTCAAATCCTATATATAGATCTCACTCCATGGGTTTTGATATGATTAAAAATAGGATATCCTCCACCAAAGGATTAAGGATAGAAATTATAATGAACTTAAAAAGCATTGTGATGAGATCAACTTACGAGGTGGAGAGCGGATTTTCGATTCAGGCTTTCAATATCAAAGAACTGAGTTCATATGGCCTTTGAATCCCTCCAAGTCGATGGGAGAACCTTCCCTTGCCCTTTGGAAAGAAAATCCCAAGTTAGGGCCACATATCAGGTGAAAAAGATCATTGAAAGTTGAAAACTAGTGAGATCCACAATTTTAGGATCTCACTGTTGTCTCGTGCATGGTTTAGTTTCTTGGTTAGACAATTTGTGCGTTAACGGTGCGTTAGACACTACTTCAGGGGGGAACTACACATGGCTACCTAACACAACCTATCAAACCGTAGTTTAGCCATGCTGATGCTGCTACCTCAAAAGACCATAGAGTGCATGGTTTCTCCTAGGTAGTCACACGGTTTGTACAAACTCTATACCAAGTGTACATAACCTCTTTTCTGCAAAACTTTCTTAAACATTTCCCAAACACACCCAAAACCATAAATCCAATCAAAGGTACTTAATTAAAAACAAAAACTAACTAAAATTACATCTGAGACAACTCTTGAAATGGTTTGGATCTTACACCTTATCCTTTAGAAATATCTCCTATAATAAACAATGTCAAAACTAAAATGGAAAAACAAGTACTTGAAACTTTTAGAAAATTCAAGGTGACCATAATTTTGATAGATATCTTGAAATAGATCCTTCAGTATTATAAATTTATTAAAGATATGTGTACTCACAAAAGGAGGTTCAAGGGATGTGATAAGGTTAATTTTAGAAGAAACATTTCTTTTATGATTCAACACTCTCTTCCTATTAAATTAATTGATCCAAGTATATTTTTTTCTCATGTGTCATTGGTAATAATCTATTTAAAGATGAAATGGTAGATTTAAGAGCCTCTATAAATGTGATTTCTTATTCTATATTTTCATCTATGTAGGTCGGAGAGCTCAATAAATATGGAATTTTCATCCAGCTAGCTAATATGAGCTTGGCTAATCTAGCTAGAGTTATTTAATATGTGTTGTTATGGGTAAAAGATTTAGTTTTCCCTACTAATTATTACATTCTAGACATGGAATATAGTCGACTTAGTTTACATACTCCATTAATTTTTAGGAATATCATTATTTAAAAGTACTAAGGAAATAATAAATGTTTTTAAATGTACTCTTTCCTTAGAGTTTATAGGAAATGTGGTTAATTTTAGAATCATTGAATCAATAAAATTACCTATGGAAGACCATTCTACACACTTTGTTAATATGATTGACTGGTTTTCCATAGAGTTATTTATAGATTTTATTCAAGATAACCAACCTATAAATTTTTTATAAAATGCACTTTCTCTTAAAAATGAACCCTTTCTTCTAAAGAATATTTGAATCTAAAAATTCATAAATCTGTTATAGTGATGAATCTAAAAATAAATCTATATTTTGAAAAATTTCTTTCTATTTAGGAATTTTTAAATATGTTAATAATATAGTTTTTTATGAAAGTGATTCTGAAAATGTTGTTCATTTTTATTAATCTTTTAAAACATGTACCTCTGCTGAAACTTTTGAATTTCTGTGTGAAATTTAACTTGAAATTGAAGAAATTTAATTATATTCTGCTAAAAATGACTCAAATTCTAATCAAAAGTTTGTTGAAAATTCAATACATGTTTTTGAAATTGAATTTGAAATTTATTTTGAGGATAAAAAATTTTTTGTAATTGAATATACATCTACTTCTATTTTATGAGTTCATAATTCTGATATTCTTGGGGAAGTTTTAATGGAAGAAAATGAACTCAAATAACCCATAAAACCTAATTTTTCTAAAGAGGGAAACTCACCCTTTCTTGAACTTAATGATTTTCCAAAAAAACGAAATATGCCTACTTAGAGGGAAAACACAAATTTTATATTATTATTGCAAGTGGGATGTCTAGTGAACATGAAAATCAACACTTATATGTCCTTAGGAAGAATAGGAAGACCATAATCTAGTCTTTATAATTTTTATTAAGTGTTAGTCGTTTGTTGTGCATGTATATGATTATTCTAGAGGATGATTGCAAACTTATTAGATAATTTCAAAGGAGATTTAATCCCACCGTTCATTAAATAGTTAAGAAAGAGGTTATAACCTTATTGGTTGTGGGTATTATTTACCCCATTTATGATAGTCAATGGGTAAGTCTGGTTCCAATTGTTCCTAAAAATAGAGGATTCACATTTGTCAAAAATTAATTTGGGGAGTTAGTTCCTACTAGGTTTCCCAACAAGAGGAGGGTCTGCATTGATTATAATATGATGAAATTAGTGATTAAGAAGGACCACTTTCCCATACCTTTTCTTGATCAAATATTTGAAAGGTTAGATGGTCAATCTCATTATTGCTTCCTAGATGGGTTTTTTGTATACTTACAAATTTATATAGCTCCATAGGACTAGGATGAAACTAATTTGAAATATCCTTTAGATGCTTTTTGTTATCAGATAATGTCATTAAAACTATGTAATACTCCTGTCACCTTCCATATATGCATTCCTAGAACTTTTATGAATTTCTTGAGGAATGCATGAAGGTGTTTATGTATGATTTTACAGTGTATGGTCCATCTTTTGAGAGCTGTTTGAGGATTTTAGAAGTTATTATTACATTTTATATTGAAAAGATCCTTATTTTGAGCTGTGAAAAAATTCATTTGATGCTTGAGAATGGAATTATACTTGGTCATGAAGTGTATAAGAATATAATTCAGGTGGACTAGTATAAGGTTAACATCATCTCTTAATTAATTTTTCCTATATCTCTGGAGGATATTAGATCTTTTCTTGGCCATGCTAGGATTTATAAGTGGTTCATAAAATATTTCAATCAAACTACTTTACCTTTGAAAATATTACTTTAGAAGGAAATTACTTTCTTCTTTGACGAGAATTTAAAATAATCCTTTCATGAACTCAAATAGAAGCTAGTGTCTACACCACTAGTTCAACCATCTAACTAGGAATTAACATTTGATATGATGATTGATTCATCAAAATTATCTTTTGGGTTTTTTCTTGGGTAAAGAGATGAGATAAAAGAAAATGTCATAGCTCATTCTTATAGGACTCTGGATGCTTCCCAAAATAGAGAAGGAGTTGTTAGACAATGTTTTTCCCTTGATAAGTTTATAAGATCTTTTTGGAAATAAATTTGTGGTTGTAACTAATCATTATACAATTATATATCTCATGGAAAATCTATAATCAAAACTATGGATGGTTAGATGGATTTTATTGCTTTAGGAATTTGACACATAGGTCTAAGATAAGAAAGGAATTGATAACATTGTGTATGGTTATTTGATTAGGATAACTATTGAATTTTTTCGTGATAAATATATTTTTGAACCTATTAGAGATATTTTTCTTAGGTAGAAGTTGTATTATTCTAATTTTGATAAAATTCCATGGGTTTTAAACATTATAAATTAATTAGTTACTGAAATTTTTCCAAACTAGTTTTCCAAGAAATAGGTTGCCAAAGTGATTTGTGAGTCGAGGAATTATCTCTGAGATGACCCTTACTTTTGGAATTTGGGAAGTGATAAAATTGTTAGGAGTTGTATCCAGAATTTAGATGTTTATTTAGTGATAAAATTCATCCATAATTTTAGTTGTGGTGGTCACTTTGGGCTATAGAGGATTACAAGAAAGCTTCTAGATTTGGGATTATATTGGCCCACCATTTTTAAAGATACTCATGTGTTTTTTAGGACCTGTACAACTTTCTAATTACAAGGAAACATTTCCCAACTACATGAGATGTCACACCAACCTTTATTATTTTTTGATGTCTTTAATGATTGGGAATGGATTTTATAGGTACTTTTCCAAATTCATTTGGATATAGGAACATCATGCTTATGGTGGACGGTATTTCTAAATAGATTGAAGTTATTCCAGTTAGAATAGATTATGCTGGAGTGGTGTCCCATTTTATAAAGATCAATATATTTTGTAGATCTAGGATACAAAGATTTATTCTCATAGACCAAGGAACACATTTATATAATAGAACTATGGAGGGTTTTTTGAAAAGATATGGGGTAATTCATAAAGTCTCTACACCCTGTTACACTCAAATGAATGGAATGGATAAAGTTTCAATTAGATAGATTAATCATATTCTTGAGAAAAATGTTAACCTGAATGGGAAAGATTGGGGCTTAATGATTGAGGATTCTCTTTGGTAATATAGGACTACTTATAAGAATACAATAAGGATGTCACCTTACATGATAGATTCTAGGAATGATTATGATTTTCTCATAGAAGTAGAGCATAAACCATTTTGGGATATCTAAGAGGAAGATGTGTTTGCATGAGTTGTAGGAGACAAGGAATAATACTTCTGAAATTTTAAGTATGTTTAAGGAGAAAACCAAGTGTCTGTATGAAAAGATTATTCTAAACAAAGAGATTTAGATTGGATATAATGTATTGTTATACAACTATAGTTTAAATCTTGTCCCAAGTAAATTTCATTCCAAATGGGATGAACCTTTTATTTTAACTCAGTTTACCCTTTTGGAGTTATCTAGATTCAAGATCATGTGAATGGTGTTCCATTTATTATTAATGGACATCCTTTGAATGTTTTTAAAGAATGTAATAAGGAACCTCTAGAGGAGTATTTCTTGTTGTTAGAAACTATATAAAATTGAATAAAATGGTTGTTTCATACCATACTTTTTTCTTTTGGATTAAGGGTGTGTGAAGGTACTAACATTTTGTGGTGTTGGAATATTTCCTTTTTTCTTTAAATTTTTTCTTTGTAGATAAAAAGTGAGATTAATGGGAGGATATTTTCATATTTTTCAACATGAGGAATCCAATTAGGGCTTCTCTTCACTTTATCTTATTATTTAAGTAGATGTCTTGCAATCTAAATTTATCAATATAAGCTGCAAGATAAAACAATTTGATTCATCCCCTTTCTTTCTAAACTCTTTTATATTAAACTTTAGCAGAAATTTCTCAAATCTAATGTTAATTTATTTACATTTTTAGTAGTTTCTAATATGACCAAAGAGAATTTATAATAGTAAAGAAGGGGTAATTTAGTGGGGATCTAAAGGGAAATAAAAATTCTATTGTGGGTTGTTTTTTTAATTTATTATCTTTTTCATGATTTTATTTAATATTAATGTTACTACCTTTTTGAACTTAAATTGATTGAAATTTTTTCAAATGAATGAATTGTTGGATACTAAATTTTATTCTTGAACATTCTAGTGGTTTCAATTAAATTGTTAATTTTGAATTGTGTATTGGTGTTGAATAATCTCATTATTTTTTGGAATTTTTTCTATACACTTCTTTGAACATGCACTAGTATACATATTATATTCTTGATCTGCATTTTTGAAGTGTAAATCGGCAAGTAAACTTATTTGCCTGTTGTAAATTTAGGTTATTTATTTTTTTTGTGGAAAAAACCACATTGAGATTTCTTGTAACCCTTCAAACATGATTCTTGTCTACTGAAATTTCAAATCTATTTTAAACATAAAACGGATTTTGCATGTTTCTTCACATTAGTTTCAACATTGGGAAAATTGTTGAGATTTGGGGTGGGGGAAGGTTATTTCAATATACTAAATAGTACCAAAACGTAAACCCATCGAAAATATCTAATTTTTTTCAAATTTGATTTTTTCAAGTTTTAATAAATCATTTTTAGTGATTTTAATTTTTTTTTAAGTTTAATTGTTTTGCAACCTCTTTAAGGAAGATAATTATTTAATACCCCTTGGATTTATGTGGTTATTTCATTTTTTTATTTCGCACATGAAAAACGGTTGAATTTGGTAAAGGATTGTGTGAATGTTATAAAATTATCATTGCCCTTGAATCATTAAATTTTGATTTAAACTCATAATATATACATTAAAAGGAATTATGAAATGAAAATCCAAGTCCAGGGTGAACTTTTTATTTTATTCTTTAATCTAGTGGATGAGTTATTTAAACTCCCTTTGAATTTATTAATTTCAATCATCCAAAAAAAGTGTCTAATTTATATTTATACTAATTTATGTGAGTCTATTCTCCTGTAGGAGAAGATAAGTTTTGAATTTTAGTCGAATGAAAATTGAAATAGATTTAATTTGAATTAAAACTTTTAAATTCAATCATTTTTGTAAAATAAAAATCGATTTTGTACTAAAAAAATTGTTAATTTATTGAGGGTAAAAATTTTCACTACATGATAAAATATTAAGGGGACAATCATTTTAAAATCCAATTTGCAATGGATATACAAAATTTCAGATTTAAGATTTATTTGATTCCAATGAATTTAAAATATTGTATTCTTGAGGATAAGAAAAGTCCTAGGGTGGAGGAATTTGATGTATCTTAATTTTGTTACTAATTTTCCAGATTATTTCTTTAATTTTATTATATTTTAATTTCTAAAACAATGTTTTAATTGATTAATTTAATTTCCTTGATTAATTTTTGTTGAAATAATTTTACCCTTAATTATTTATTTTATGTTTTAATTATATTTCTTGTTCAAAATTTGAGTTATTATTTAATTTTGAATAATATTTTAAATATTTAATTTTGGTTTCAATATTTAGTTTTGTGTAAATAATTTATTTTTTCGTGACATGGAATTATAATTTAACTATTATTTTTTATCATTAATTAATATTTTATTTATTTTATTTAATTTAATTTTAATTTATAATATATTTTATTCTTTTAGCAGAATAATTAGTTTATATCTAATTTTATTTAAATATTTATTTTTGTTAATATTTAATTAACAGAATAAATCTGATTTTAATTTAATTTTTAATGACTAATTTTTTTTTGTAAATTTATAATATTTAACTTACACATTAAAATTTATTAATAAATTATCTTGTTTTTATTTATTTTATTTTAATTTATTTTACCCTTTTTTCATTTTATTACATAATATATTTCAAAGAAACAGGGAACCATCATGTAAGACTAATATTCTCTTGCGTAATATGTTTAATAGTCTACGGTAGAGATAATTTGGATTAATTAAATTTGTGTGTGGGTCATTTATTAGGAAATCATGTCAAGTGATTTTGACAAGGGATCCCTTAGAGGAAGTTAATAATATAAATGTAAGATAATTATGTTATGTGAGTAACATAAATCATTGGTGATTAGAATCTTGAAGGGAGTTGAAGACGTCACCAGATATCTCACCGAGTTTGAGGATCAGTGGAGACTGATTGTCAAATATTCTTCACAAATTGTTGATCTGACCTTGGATCTTATTTCATGATGGTAAATCAACATCGATGGAACTTCCTTCATGGATGAACTGAATACTATTTCACAATTCAAAATTTTCATATGAGGCAAGTAGAGAACTTGGATTTGAGGAAGAACATCCTGTTGGATTAACTCCTATAATATTATGTTTAATATTATTATAATGCTATAGTGATGGATATAATTGTCAAATTGATGGCCTTCGATGGTTAATTAAATAACCACCCATGAAAACTATTTAATCCCTATTTAAAAGGGTCTAGTCCTTACCAATTATGTCTTAATAAAATTCCAATACGTTCCATCAATTCTGCTATAGAAGAGAGAGTATGAAAAGGATAGGAATCCTTTTATTTGGGAGAAAATCATGGAGATTCAAATCCAGAAGATCCAATGGATCAATGTATGTATTATCTCCCTTTGAATTTTATTTATCTATGTGATAAGTATAAATTTTAAAGATCCTAAAATAAATAAAATTAACTTACATGTGGTATTAGAGGGGGGTTATGAAATATTTTTTTTCATATTTAAATTTATTATGTGTTGCGTTAAATTAAGAATCGAAAATATGGATTGCGTTCGACAAGTAATGTGTTGTGAAAAATATAATTTTTTCCTTATTTTAAATGACCGTTAAAAATAAAAATAATATCATGTCGTGGAATTTTCTAAAATCTAAATACGATGTTCATTTTTTATAAAATAATAATATACTACATCTCTCTTCAATAATTGGGTATTTTGCAGCATTGTTTCATTGTTTGATAATTGACTATGCAATTATTATTATTATTTTTAAATTATGAATTCATTGTGAATTTGTTATTTTTTCTTCTCAAATATGATGTTACTTTTTTTGGAATTTCAATATGATATATCTTCTTATGTTTTAGATTTTGAAATCTCTTATTTATTTATTATAATAATTTTGAATCGGTTTAAAAATACATGGGAATGTAATATTTTATTTGTAATTTTTGAGATCAAGTATGTTGTGAAAATTTTTGAAATCCTCCTTAGGATTTTAGAATTTGGTATTATTTATTTATTTATTTATTATTTCATATTAAATGGGATGAAGTTGTAGTTAAAAAAATTATTTTCATTATTTGAATCGGAAAATAATGATAATTTTTATATATTTATTTATTTTTTTGTTTTAGAAATTGTAAAGTGTTAAATGTTGTAATTTAAAAAATATTTATAATATTTATTTTTCATTATTTGAAATAATTATTATAGTTTTATGTTTTATTCCAAACAAATTAAATAAGGTGTAAAAGAGGATTTATGTTTATTAAAATTAATTTATATTTATAATTATGTTATGTTATGATGTTTTGTATTTGGAACATTACTGCATTAGATTTTTTAATCACCAATGTGGTTAAATAATAAAGTTAAAATTATTCCAAAATTATGTTAAAATGATATTTATTGATTCCTCATGAATTTGATACTATTATGATATTTTATAAGTAATTGAAGTTCATTATTATGATATATTTATTAATTTACCAAATGAAATTTTCATATTCTTAAAATTTATGAATATAATTTTTGGAAATATATATGTATCATGATATTTATTTATATATCCAACGATAATAAATAAATCTAATTGATGCACATATTATTTCAAAACAATGTTAATTTAACTAGTATCAATTATGTTTGTGTATTAGCGTATCACCCAAAGGAGAACACTAATTCAAATTTATGTTAAATAATTTTTATGAATGAATGTATTATTTTTATTTCAAAGAATTAATTTTAAGCATGTATTTATTATATATATATTTCCATCATCATTAATATCACTAACATCAATTGTTCCGATATTTATGGATTAAATTTATCTGATTGGAGTGAGAAAATCTAATTTCACCTTGGTGTATTGGATCTTGATTTAGCACTCTAAGTAGAGAAACATGCTACTACATGGGATGATAGTGGTGATGATGATAGAGTATATTATGAATCATGGGAAAGATTGAATAGATTAAGTGTGATCTTCATGAAAATGATCATAGAAAGTGACATAAAGTTGTGACTCTATAAAACTAAAAGTGCTAAAGAAGTTATAAAATCAGTGGGAGATCGATCTCAAACTATTGAAAAATCTCTTGCTGGGACATTAATGGGTATATTGACCAGCCTGAAGTTTTATGTTTCTCGTACTATACATGACCTTGTCATTAAAATGAAAAATATTGCATAAATAATTAAGTCATTATAAATGGAAGTGGATGAATGTTCCCTTGTACAGCTTGTCCTAAACCTATTACCATCTAAGTATAGACCATTCCAAATGAACTACAATACCATAAAAAATAAATATAATGTGCATGAATTTCATAGTATTCTAGTTCAATAGGAAACACATTTAAAGAGTCAAGTAATCCACTTTATCCATTATGTGCATCATCAAGTAGGAAAGAAGCATGGTATAAAGATTCCTAGAAAAGGAAAGGGTCCATTCAAGGTTAATGAGCCCTCTAGTAAGAACCAGAAGAACATAAATAAATAAAAATTTCATTTCTATGGGAAAGTTAGACATTTCCCAAAGGATTTTCTGAAACATAAGGATTGGTTTGAAAAGAAAGGTAAGAAAAATGATTATGCGCATTATGAATCAAACTTGGCTGAAGTTCCACATAATATGTGGTGGATTGATTCTTGTTGTACAAATAATGTTTCAAATACAATGTAGAGATATTTTTAACCCAAATCACAAGCCCAAATGAAAATTTCATCTTCGTAGGGAATAGAGTAAATGTTGAAGTTTAAGTTATCGAGACATACCAATTAATCCTTGATAGTGGATATAGTTTGGAATTATGTGAAACCTTTTATGTACATAGTATATCTAGGAATTTGGTTTCTTTATCAAAACATGATGCCTCTTGATAATTTTATAATTTTTGGAATGGATATTTTAGTTTTTTGAAGTATACATGCATGATTGGATATAGTTTATTGTATGAAAGTTTATATAAACTAAATATTGATAATATGTGTGTTGAAACACTTATGACCTTGAATCATAATTCTGGTACTAAATGTGGTTTAGTAAATGAAAATTCTTCTTATTTAGGGAATAAACTTCTTGGATGTATTTCCAAAGAAATATCAGAGATATTGATAAATTTTGAAGTCCTGCTAAAATTTTATTTTACCGACCTCAAGATTTGTGTGGATTGTATTAAAGGAAAACAAACAAAGAATAGAAATAAAGGTTCAACAAGAAGTACTCAACTCCTTGATATCATACATACTGATATATATGGACCTTTTAATGTCAATTCTTTCAGTAAAGAAAAATAATTTATCACCTTTATTGATGATTTTTAATATTATGGATATGTATATTTATTACATGAGAAATACCAAGCAATAAATGCCTTGGAAATTTATTTTAATGAAGTTGAGAGGCAATTAGATAGAAAGGTGAAGGTCATAAGGTATGATAGGGGTGGTAAATATTATGGCAGATTTGATGAATGTGGACAAAACCCAGGTCTATTTCCAACATTTCTAGAAAGTCATGGCATATGTGCACAATACACTATGCCAGGTACACCATAAAAAAATGGTGTAGCTGAATGGCATAATAGAACATTAATGGATATGGTTAGGATTATGTTAAGTAAATCTTCTTTACCCTTATCTTTTTGGATGTGAAAAATAAAAAATGATGTGTATTTATTGAATAGGTTTCACAGTAAAGGAGTTCCAAAGACTCTTTTTGAACTTTGGACTGGTAGGAAACCTAGTTTACGACACCTGCAATTGTGGGGATTTCAGGCAGAAATAAGAGCATATAATCCAAAAAAAAGAAACATGGATGAAAAATCAATCATTGTACATTTCATTGGTTATCCAAAAAAATCAAAGGGGTATAGATTTTATTGTCCAAACCATAGTCTTAGAATTATTGAAACTGGAAATGATTGAATTATCAATAATGGTGAATCCAATGGGAGTGAAGTTCCAAAAAAATTAGAAATTAAAGAAGTTATCATTCAAGTTCCATTTTATGGTATAAAAACATCACATATTGTTGTTCCTACAATTATTGTTCCATAAAATAATCATTTATAAAAAAACAGAATGTTTCCCAAATTCATAATGATGAAATGGTTGAAGATCCATAAGAAATAGTATTAAGAAGACCCCAAAGGGAAAGAAGGTCAGTTATTTTTTATGACTCTATGGTATATCTGTGTAAAATAGAAAATGATGTTGTCATTAATAATGATCCATTTCCATATTCTCAATCCATAAAGTGTGATAATTCTGATAAATTTTTTGATTCCATGAAATTTGAGTTAAATTCCATGGAACAAAATAAAGTATGGGACCTTATGGAATTTCTTGAAGGATGTAAGAGAGTTCGATGTAAATGGGTCTTCAAAACCAAATAAGACTCTCTTGGTAACCTAGAATATTACAATTATATAATTTTTGCTAAAGTATTCACTCAAAATGATGGTATAAAGTATAAGGAAACCTTCTCACCAGTTTATATGAAATGTTCTTTTAGAAATATTATGGCATTGGTAGCTCAGTATGATTTAGAGTTACATAAAATGGATGTTAAAATAGATTTTCCAACTAGAGACTTATAGGAATATGTATACATAGATCAACCAATGAGTTTTTCCATTGGAGGAAAGGAACACGTGGTATGTAAATTAAATAAGTAAATATATAGACATAAACAATCTTCCCAACAATAGTATATTATGTTTAATGATACCATTGTATATTTTGGATATAAGGAAAAAATCATTAATCAGTGTATATATCAAAAGATTAGTGGGAGTAAATTTATATTCTTGATTATATATATTGAAAACATATTAATTGTGGTAAATGATCTTGGTCTATTATGTGAGACCAAGAGACTAATCTCTAATAATTTATTAATGACATACATGGGAGAAGCCAAATATGTGATTGTAATAGAAATATTTCATAATATAACTCAAGGTTTATTTGTATTATCTCAAAATTAATACATCAATTAGATTTTAGAGAGGTTTAGTATATTTGTAAGGAACATAGGATCACAAGCTTACTTATAAAATATCCAATGATCTTGAGGTGATTGGATACTCTGATTCAGACTTTTCTGGTTGTGTTGATACAAGAAATTCCACTTTTGGATATTTGTATCTTCTAATAGAATGAGAAATATCATGTAAAAGTGAAAAGAAATCGGTTATAGTTTCTTCGACTATAGAATCTGAATTTGTAGCATGTTTTGAAGCTATAATTCAGGTTACATGGTTGTGGAACATTATTTTAGGACATGGAATTGTCTACAGTATCACCAAGCCCATGAAAACATATAGTGACAATACTATAGTAGTATTATTTTCCAAGAATGATCGATATTACAAAGGTGATAAACATAAGTAATTAAAGTAATATGAAGTTAAAGAGGTAGTTCAAAAAAAATAAGGTCTTAATTGAACATATTAGAAAAAAATTTATGATTGTTGACCCTATGACAAAAGGGTTTCTTCCCAAGACATTTATTGGACATGTAGAAAGTATGTTCTTTCTCACTGAGTAAGATTCATTGTATGTATAAACTATTAAGATTATTCCATTTTTCACTTGGACTTATAAATTTTTTGATAATATTGACTATTTTTTCAACAAGTATTCATGATTGAATTGAATAATGATAGAAAGAATAGTCTTTAATAAATACATTATCATTGGTCCAATTATATATATATATATATCATTTTAATTATGATAGGGAAAATTTCAATATTGTAGTACATGGAATGTATTATATTAATATAGAATATATGACTGCCATGTCTCATGTAGACATTATCCATAATTATGATAAATGTTGTATACATGATAGAAAATAGATATAAATGTGAAAAATGACTGATTGAATATATTAAACATTATAAAGTAATATCACATTGGTAAGTGGGAGAATGTTGGATTAAATAATATAATATTATGTTTAATATTATTATAATGGGATAATGAGGGGAATAATTTTCAAATTGATGAGATTTGACAGTTAATTAAATAACCACCCATGAAAAACTATTTTATCCCTATTTAAAAGAGTTACGACATTTCCAATTAAGTCTTAATAAAATTCTAGTATGTTCCATCAATTCTTCTATGGAAGAGAGAGTAGGGAAAGGATAAAACCCTTTTAAGTGGGAGAAAATCATGGAGATTCAAATCCATAATATCCAATGGATCAAGGTATGTCTTATCTTCTATTGAATTTTTTTATCTATGTGATAAGTACAAATTTCAAATATCCTAAAATAAATAAAATTAACATACACATATGCATTCAAAGGTCGGATGAGATTCAATATTGAAGACTACATTCGTGCTCAAGATCATCAAAAAGGAAATAAAAATGAAGAATGTCACTGGTGAGTATTTATTTTCAAACTAGATATGAACACAGATCTGAATAGGTCTTCCATTGTGGATAAGACGTAGCTCCTATGTTGATGAAAACACTAAATTTGTAATATGTTCTCAAGATAATTAGGAAAAATCATTGAATCTAGGCCATGTTTTAACCTCTCACTACCATGGATTCAATAGATTACACCATCATAGCACATTGTAATCCAATCAAACGCAAGGATGAAGAATGGTCAGAAAGCTTGAAGATAATTCTGGATCTGAGATCTGACACTGATATTGAGAACGGAAGAATGAAGCTCGAGGCATGATAAAGCTTCAGTAACCATTGTGTGAAACTGTATTCACCATCGAGATCTAAGGCCACTACAATTGAGAGGTGAGGCTACTGTTGATGAAAGGTTAGATAAACCTATGTGTTGGGATAAAACTATTAAACCCTAAATTACTAAATCCCACATTCAAATATAATGGATTATCTTTTATTTTTTCGAATAGGTAAGTCATAGTAAATGAATCAATTGAAGAGTCATTCAAAAATAGAATACTGGAATGATAAAATATAAAGTGTGAAAAATAAATGAGAATAGATATAACATGCTTTGGAACATTTGGGGACATATGTGCACGACAAGAACACCACCAGGGTAATGATTTTATTAAGAATCAAGAAAATGAAACAAGAATAATTATATACTCAAATTCGGAATAATAAAGAACCATTGAAACTATCTAAGGAGGTCGGTCTTGTTGAACTAGGTGGTTGTGATCAATTTTATCACAAATATTCATCCACATCCACTTTTGAATGGACTCTCACATACACCCATGAAGGATACAACATTATACATGAAAACAATGTAAATCACTACAAAGAAAAGAACAATATTCCAGAAATTGGTTACGATTGAAGATATGTCAAAGAACTGAACCTTATCAGAGGGTAGTAATATAGAACCCCTAAATAGAGGAGATTCCCCACTCCATCAGAGAAGTACTCCAGTTATAAGAGGTGGCACAACACTTCTAATGGGAGTGAGTGTTCCTGGAAAGTCCGGTTCACTTCCTTCTTCTCTACAAAAATAAGGCAGAATCTCACATATGGAAGACCTCGAACCAGGTGAGAGGAAGCATATAAAAATCGCTACGAAGAGAGAGAGCCTCATATGAATCAATGTGCTCTGGCCATAATCAGAGCCCATTAGAATAGAATAGACAGAATCCTAGGATGGAGGTCACATGGAAGGTGAGGATAAACATGATGGTTTTTGTAATCTCAACTGGGACAGCACACGGGACAAGTGAAGCAACCGAAGTCGAGCGACGGAAAACAAGAAAATCGCGGTCTAGCAAATTAACACACTGAGATCCAATGTGGGCCATTAGATCATGCCTGAACAGCATTCCAAAATTTATACCACTAATCAAAGTAAGGAAAACAAATTGGGATCCAGAAGAAAAACCAGATAAATGAAAAAATGGTAGAACCGCAAAAATTCATGTAAAGTTCCAGGAAAACTATGAAGGGTAAATATATAAAGAAATAAATAATATTTATTTTAAAAAATATTAATTAATATAATTTCAGTTATAACATATAGAGGAATATATCAAAAAATCTCCCACTTGCAATTAAAATAAATTCAATTATGATGTTCTCACAACCTACATTATGGAATTGGGACTAAATTCATAAGTTTAAGACAATGCATGAATTTAGATAACGGAACAACCTTAGTTAAACTATTAGCCGGGTTTTCTTCAGTGGGTATCTTTGTGACACTCACTTTCCAAGATTCTATAATATCCCTTAAAAAATGCAATCTAATGTCAATGTTATTAGATCTCCAATGGCATACATAGTTTTTACACAAATGTAAAGATGACTAGCTATCACAGTAGACTACTATGCTATCATCAGATAATGATAATTAAAAAATCAAACCTTTCATCCATATAGCCTCTTTTATGGATTCTCTTAAGGAAATATACTCTTCCTCAGTAGTGGAAAGTGAAACAACTGATTTCATATTTCACTCCTAGGAGACTGGTCCTCCATATTCAAGAAAAAAAACCAGTAATAGACATTCATGTATCAATATTTGCAGCATAATCCAAATCCACAATGCCAACTATATCATTATCAAAACTACTATTTAATCCATATCTAATGCATAGTTTATCAAACATAGAAACATACCTTAACAACCATTTTAATGCATACCTATAAGGATTACAATGTTTCCCCATAGTCCCTCTCAATGTACAAATAGAAAATGAAATATAAGGTCTAGAATTGACCATAACATACATAATACATACTACAAAATTAACGTAGGGAATCTTATTCATAAAGGAAGCATCATTTATATTTCTAGGGGATTGGATCAAGGACAGTTTAAAATAATGTCCTAAAGGAATACTAATAGTTTTGACATGGTCAAATAGGCATCTCTTTAATAACTCCCTTATATAATCCAATTGGGATAAGTACAAGGTTTTGGCCTCCCTATCCCTAATTATGTCCATACCTAAAATTTGATTTTCATGACCTAAGTCTCTCATTTCAAAGGCGCAATTCAATTGGTTCTTGACAGAATTTATAATCATAAAATTCTTGCAGATTAAGATCATGTCATCAATATAAAACAACAGGTAAAAAAGGCTCATGTTTAACAATTTTATAATATACACATGCATAAAATATACTTCTATAAAACTGATTTTCTATCATAAAAGAATCAAACCTTTTATACCATTGTCTAGAAGACTGTTTAATCTTATACAAGGAATTCTTAAGAATACAAGCATGATTGGGTTTGAACAATTTTGAAAATCCTTCAGGAGGATTCATATAAATCATTTAGTCAAGGGTTCCAGGTAAAAAGGTAGTTTTTACATCTAATTATTCAACATTAAAGTCAAACTTTGTAGAAAAAGAAAGAATAATTCTAATGGATGAATTCTTAACAAATGGAGAGAATATTTCACTATAATCAATGACTTCCCATTAAAGAAATCCTTAATCCACCGTTCAGGCGTTAAATTTGATTTTATTTTCTCCTTCATTTTTATTTTTCTTCTTATAAATCCATCTAGATCCTATAACTTTCGGGTTATTGGGTCTAGGAACAACAACCTAGGTGTTTTTCTTAAGAAGAGGATTCATCTCCTCTTTAATTTCATTCAGCCACTTAGTGGATTTTTTGGACTTAATATCTTGTTTATACATTTCAGTTTCATCATTAAACAAGTATTTTACTACATTAAACTCATAGGAAACAATACCATCCTGATTGGAATGGGCTAGAGGTATAATAACTCTCCACTCTCTAGCCCAAGTGAGATACTAATTGCTTAGATCATCAGGTTCCTCAGTCTCAGATTTATAATCTAGACTAGAATCAGATTCATCTTGGGTCTGGCTAAAATTAGGAGTAGGACTAGTAGAGGTCTAGTAATGGTAATTGGGTTTAATAGGGATTTCGACACCTGAAGGGTCTGAAACTTCTGAGGATCATGTAATGTCATCAGGAGTTCTAGAAAATTCAGGTCTCCTTTAATTTTACAGACTAGAATCATAAAACACAATATATCATCTAATGATAAAAATTTAATACCCCTATTTATCTATCCATTAATGATACCCTTTAACACCCTATATATAACCCATGAAAATACCCTTAACATCCCTAGGAGCTAGCTTATCATTATATGTATGCACATAATCTATGGATCTAAATATCCTAAGGTGTGTTAAACTTGGGGGTGAACCTTTCCAAAGTAATTCAAGTGACTTAAAAGAGTTGTAAGAATATGGGAAATAGTTAATTTGGTACACTACTATAGAAGAAGACTCCGCCCAGAAGGACCTAGGGAGTTTTGATTGAGATAGCATACATCTTACCCTCTCAATAATAGTTCTATTCATTCTGTATGCTAACCAATTTTACTATAGGGTTTCCATAATAGTCTATTATCTTTTTATTCCGTGGGATTTATATAATTCAAAGAATTTTATGGATAGATATTATAAACCATTATCACCCCTTAATGCCTTAATTTTCTGGTTACTCTAAATCTCTTTTGCATCTTTCCACATCTTAAAAATTTTAAAGGTATTAGACTTGTGCTTGAGTATATAAATATGGACCATACTAGAGAAATCATCAATAAAAGTCACAAATTTTAAGCCTCCACCATGGGAGTTAAACCTAAAATGAACCCACAAATTAGAATGTACACATTCAAGGGGTTCTCCAGCTTTATACATGGACCTATTGAAACTGATTCTTCTAGAGTTCCCATACACATAGTCCTCATGGAATGGTAAGCTGCTAGGAATGACATTACTGAAGAGGCCCTACTTCTTAAGTTCACTAAGAACCTTGGCACTAACATACCCTAGTCTCTTATTCCAAAGATTTGTGGAATCACATTCTGAACTAGAAGAGGTATTCAACTGACTTCTACAGACTTTACTATATAACACATAAAAACCATTAAAAAGGGTTCCTTTCATAGATATGAGGGATCCTAGACCTAATATATGGCTTCTAAAGCCTGAATTAATTTTATACCCTTTCTGGTCAAGGGTCCCAAGGGATATTATGTTTTTTTTAAAATTAGCTACCCATCTAACCTCCTCATGAGACTTAACAGTACCATCATGAAGTTCTAACAAAACAGAACCTATTACTATGATGCAAAAACTACTCTGTTTTTCTAGAAAAACCTCACTATATGTTATTTCCCTTAATTTATCAAATAACTCCTTCCTAGGACACATGTGGAATGAACATCTTTAATCTAGGATCCATTAATCAAAGATGGAAATATCAGAGACATTTAACACGTCATCAGTGTCAAAGTATTATTCAACTAATAGGGAATGGTCATTAGTATTATCTTTATACTCACCTTTACTATTAGGGATGTTCCTCTTAATATGTCTAGGTTTTTTACAATGGAAACATTTTATAGCCTTTCTTTTATACTTTCTTCTATGTTTTTTAGATTGACCCATTTCCTTTATCCTACCCCTTGACTCACTTCAGCCTCTAGATTCATTTTTGTCCCTATACTCACCTCTATCCCTCACATTTAAACCTTCTACCCCAGTCTTAATACTAACCATCCTTTTAAGGTCTTTAGAGAGTAAATATGATTTTACTTCTTCAAGAGTAAGTGTGTCTTTTACATGCATCATAGAATCTTTAACAGAATTACATGAATCATATAATAATGTAAATAATATAATGGCTTGGTCTTTATCATCAAATTTAATGTGTAATTTGGCTAGATCTAACAATATTTTATTAAATTCATCAATGTGTATCCTGACTACAATTACAGGGAACATTTTTAATGTATACAATCTCATTTTCTTATATAGTATATCAACTAGAGACTTAGTCATATAAAGGGAATAATGTTTAGACCATATACCAGTAGAAGAGGACTTATATGAAACATCTTTTAACACTTCATCTCTTAAAGATAAAAGTATCAGACTATAATATTTCCTAAGGGTTTCCTCAGGGACATCAATATTGGAAATAACCATCTACCCATAAGGGGTAGTAGTGGTAACCTTCTTTCTAGAAAGGAAAGGGAATCCATTAGGTTGTTGTGATCTAATAAGGACATCATTTTAATTCTCTAGATATTAAATTCAATTTCACTATCAAACTTATCAATATGAAATTTAGTAAAACCCATATCAATGTTATAGTAGGCTCTGATACCACTTGATGGGATAAAAATCATAAAACCTAAATTCCCAAGACCCACTTTCGCATATGATGAATTATCTTTTATGTATTATAATAGGTAAGTGATAGTAAATGAATCAATTTAAGAATCATTCACAAAAAGAATATTGGAATGATAAAATAAAAAGTGTAAAAAATAAATGACAATTGATAAAATGTGCTTTGGCCCCTTTGGGGACCTATGTGCCTGGAAAGAACAACACCAGGGAAATGATTTTATTAAGAAGCAAGAAAAGGAAACAAGAACAATTATAGACTTTATTGCAGAATAATAAAGGACCACATAAACTATCCAAGGAGGCTAGTCTTGCTGAACTAGGTGTATGTGATCAATCATGTCACGTAGAGTCAGCCCCTTCCACTCTTAGATGGACTCACGCACACACCCATGAAGGATACAGCAGCATACATGACCAAAAAGATAAATCACTACAGAGGTAAGAACAATATACCAGAACATGGTTATGATTGAAGATATATCAAAGAACTGAACCTTCATAGAGTGTAGTCATCCAAAAACCCTGAACAGAGGTGACCCCCCCCCCGAATCTCCACCAGAGTAGTACTCCAATTATAAGAGGTGGCACGGCTCAACTAAGGGGAAATCGGGTGACCAAAAACCCTAGTTACCTTCCTTCATCTTTTAAAAGACAAGGAATAATCTCAACTGCATAACCCCTCAAACCAGGGAAGTGGAAGTAGATCAGAACCACTATGAAGATAGAGATCCTCGTACACATCAATGTGCTTCGGGCATAATCAGAGCCCATCATAACAAAATAGATGGAGTCTCGAGATGGATGCTACATGGACAGTGAGTATCAACATGACAGTTTTCATAACCATGGTTGGGACAATGTATGAGACATGCGGTGCAATCGGATTGGAGCTCTGATAAACATGCAGATCGCAGTTTAGCAAAAAAACTCTGGGATCTAGTCTAGGCTGTTGGATCATGCCTTATCAACAACCCATAATACATACCACTAATCAATGTATGGAAACCAAAACTAGGATCCATAAGAAAATCTAGATAAATGAAAACACGGAAGAACCAAAAAACACATTTAAAGTGTGGAAAGCATGCATGGTAAATATACAATGAAATGAATTTTATTCATTTATCAAAATATTAATTCATTTAATTGAAATCATAAAATATTGTGGAATATATAAACACTATGGATGAGAGTCAATCTCACAGATGAAGAAGACGAAGGCTAGATTTTTTCAAGACCGGATCTACCAAATGATGATGCTCTCAATATGAGTTTGGGTTTAGTTGATGCCACCATGAAACAATTTAGAGATTTTTTGGATGCAAAGAATGAATAAATATGATTGAATCCATTCTAGAAATCATTTCCAGACCAAATATTATGTGGATTAAGTTTTTCTAGGTTCAGTGATTTAAGCTAAATCCGAGGATTCCATGGATAATCGTCCGATATGATGAATTCTAGTTCATTTTTTCTCAATGACCAAGATTAATAATTTAACATAATCTATTATAAAGATTAATTTTTGGATGAAATTGTTCTCTGTATGCAGGTGCTCGTAGATTAATTAAGACAAACCTTGATCAACCTCTTTCCACTGGTTAATAGGACTATAATTTTTGAGCACCAGGTGTTGGATGAAATAACTATGAGAAACAACAATAAAATAAATGTTTTAGAATAGGGATAAGGATCATGGATTTAATGTGGTGACATACCTGAATTTGAAGTTGGGTATTCAGAAATCCAAATGGGAAAATGTTTATTTAGGAAGATGAACATGAAAACATAGCAGATTGATTTGATGAGAACAGAGGAAGGTGATGGTATAGGCTGAATGAGTGAATATTTTAAACAAGAGGTTATAAGGTTATGTAAAGAAGAAAAAAATAAAAAAAATAATTAACTTCTAAAAATTATTTTTATCTAGAATGACTACTAATACCTATCTAAATATGGAAAATTTAGAGTTTTAATAATGTCACGATAATTGCGACTGAAGGATCATGTTTTTTCTATATATTTAGACTATCATGATGAAGAAGTGTATAATTTTAGTCATTAATTTTTAGGGTGAATAAGGGGGATTATTCATTCACATATGGACTAAAATAATTGTGTATATTTTAGAAGACATCAAAAGTTGAGAAATACAAGTAAGGCCCAGGGATATTCCGGGATGCTATTTCAACTCCTAAATTCAATGAAGATAGAGATATAAGTGTACCTATTCTCCGATGATATGTCAAAAACATATAGTAGACAAAGATAGTGGATTCATATGGTGATACCTTTCTGAGTTTTCATTTTTTTATTTTCATAATTTTAATTCTCTCTCGAATTTTGGAAATCGAAATTTTATCGCTATTTGATGTTTTATTCTTTTGTCATTTTATTAAACATTTTTATTCTATTCTAATTACATCGTATTTCTCATTGGAGTGTTAAAATATTTTAATGTGGTTCATTAATTCATGTTGAGTTGGAGTTTGAAGAATATCCTTATTGTTTAAAT
Source organism: Viscum album (assembly GCA_963277665.1). Taxonomy (NCBI): domain Eukaryota; kingdom Viridiplantae; phylum Streptophyta; class Magnoliopsida; order Santalales; family Viscaceae; genus Viscum; species Viscum album. Next base: position 2,133,226,002 of record OY728119.1, read on the forward strand.
TTCTCAACTATCGATCAAATATTGTGAGTATAATGAGTGTTGTATATGTCTATGTTTTTCACCAATTGTTGATAGAATTGATCGAATCATTCAAAAAGGACTTCTGCTTTTGAGATCTCAATTGAAGACTCAAATTTAAAATCTGAATGATATATGATATTATAGATTTCAGTCTTATAATTGAGAGAGTAATAGTTTTGAAATTCATTAAAAATTATGATAAGAGACAGATTTATAAGAATCATAGGTTAGGATACTGCTACTTCTTCCTGTCAATTTCATTATTTCTTTTTTTCAGGTTGTTTTCAGTTGTTTTGCTTCTATTTTCAATTCTAATTTATTTTTTAACTTTTCATTGTTTTCTTTTACGTCACTTTTCATCACCTCAAAAAAAATTACAAATATAAGTGAAAAATTAAAAAAATTGTTACAAAGTAACTCATACATGACATTATCGCTAGGGGAAAACTATGATCAATTTTGTATTACAGTTCTTAGGTTTTAAAATTTTAGTTTGGTTTAAAATGGATAAAAAGACTTAATCCAACGCCACTGATTTTTATTTATAGATGGATGTGGATCTATGTCTCTGGGAACTACTTTTATAATTTTTGATGGGTTGGATTGACAAGATGCCAAGTATTGGTACTCATATTTTTGTATATGGTTAGGTGTTGGACATAGGTTCTAGCCATAATTGACACTAATGTTGATATTTGATTCTGATTTCATACTAACATTTTGGGCACTGATGGCATGGGTACATGAGATTGGTACCATGGATTTATGTTTTATGACACCCTGATTTGAGTGAAAAGTGAACTCGCTTTCTTGAATATTTATAATATGAATCCTCCTATGTTATGATTTGGATGACTGGTCCAGATCGATGCAGGTTTGGTTTTTTGGGGGCACCTTAGGACCCGAGGGACAATGAGTTACTAATTAGATAGTGGGGTCCATTAATGTATCTAATTTTACATACTATTTATTTACCCCACAACTTATCTTCATGAAATATTTATATGAATGATATTTGATTTAGACACCATTGGTGGTGGATTATTGAGATTTACTCACATCCTGCTAGGGATGCCACTGCACATGGGAACTCAAATAGCTTTCAAATGTTTTTTGTAAGAACATGTTTGGTCTGAGGTCTTTGTTTATTTTTGTATGATCAGGCAGGATGGTTCGGATGGCATCGGGAGTTGTGATGAGGTTCGGGTTAGTGTTTTTTTAGGGACTGGTGTATTTTCTTCCATCTATTTATTTTTTATAACGGGTTGACCCAGTGGGAAGCTGGTGTTGTATGTATGATATGGTTGTTTAAGCCTTACAACATTTAATTTTATAATATAGAATAATCTAATTCAATTTATTTATTTATTCTATGTACAATGATGTATATGATGATTAGTTATTTGTATTGTTGTTGCACTCACTAATATAGGTGTATAGTCTCTTCATAGTACCACCCCGGACCTAAGATTCAAGTTGGAAGCCTCTGGAATACGAGGAAGTGTTCCTGAGGTCATGTAGTGAAGTAGTTCGAGGCACTGATTTAGTGGATCATAGTTTGGGATGTTACAAAGTGGTCTCAGTGTAGTTTACTTTCCTAATATTTTAATATTTGGGATTTCATAGACTGAAGATATAGGAATGTGTTGGTACTCATGATATATACCAGACTAGTGAGTCATTAACACTTGTTATGGTAGGAATTCTAGGTTACTAGGGTGGGGATTTTTGATCTTATTTGTGATGTTACAGTTGTATATAATAATTATTATAACCATGCACATGTGTATTGAAGGTTTTGGGTTTATGGTGGCTTTCTGGATAGTTTCTTATAGGAAAGATACCTATGGTTTAGTTATGACTCTTGTCCTATAGAGATAAGAGGCATATCATGCATCATATTAGGAACATTGGATCCACATGTTATATTCCTTCTAGTTTTTGATTTTATGGATTTTCTTTTGATGGTAGGTTCTATGGATCTATGGTGAGACACTCGATGATGAGGATGTCGGTGTGGTCCTCATGCACAATAGGTTTAGTGACCCTGGTGGGTTAGTATGGTATAAGTATATGACTAATCGACCCTTTTGGGTGGTTTATGTTCGGATTTGGTTATTTGGATCCGTCTTCAAGTTAGTGGTGTTATGCGTATATGCTCGGAGAGGATAGGTTCCCTGGTTAAGGGTGGATGGTTTGGAAAGTGAATACTTCCATATGTGAGAACCTAAATATTGGTATTTTAACATGTTGATGTCATGTGAAGATGAGATAATAAAATTTTTAATTCCTCATGAGTTGTGTCCTTTTGTGATTTGGCATAGGCCCTAAGTGGTTGGAATCAGTAACCATTCGAATGTGACTCTGGTTATGGGAGTTGGTCCTGTGTGGACTTATAGGGTGGTCAGTGAGAGGCTTCAGTCGGGTTATGTGTGATTTTGGGTGTGTGAGGTAAATATTTATGTTTATACTTTTGACAATAGTGTATGAAGGGATAAGCCTAGTATAGGGTTTTGGGGCATATGATTCCTTTAGTTTTGAGAAAGATCACATGAGTGCTTGTGTATTATCCTTATGGTTGCTTTCAAGAGGGGTGGGTTAATTCATGTGCCTAGACTAGGTAATGAATGTGTAGATATGTGTGTCTTATTGGTTCTGGGCACAATGGAAGCATTGTAGTGTCATGAGATATATTAAATTTTCTTTTAATAATTGTTTCCTGAAACCAAAAGTTAAGATCTTATACGTCAAATTTATAATTAATTTATTTAATATCTAAAGAAATAAATACATGGGCTTGGGAACTTTCTTTATTAATGATTTTTTATCATCAAAGAAGGCCCTTATAGATTTCATTCATTACACTTGTGAGGATCCAAGGGTATAATCCCACTAGCGGTGATCTACACATGCTCCAATGGTCTCTGAGAAACGCCAGTAGTTCTCCGGGTGCTATCACAGTGAATCGAATGTATTGCATTGTTCATTATTGATCTCTCATTCTTCAGTCTTAAAGAAATTATATATTGGGTTTATCATTCTTGAGAGGGATAGAGGAGGATGATTCAAGAGAGAATTCATTGTGTGTAAAAATTCACTATTCCCAAACATGGAATTAGTTTTGAATTCTTTACATAATAGACAAAGCAGTCTAACTATAGAGCTAAGATTTCAATTACCAAATTTAATTGCATAACAACCATTAAATATATTTATAATGAAATCTCATTCCATATAATAATAATAATAATAATAATAGTTTGTGGTGCGCCAACTTGTGAAAAATGGATAAATAATATTTACCAGCTCATAAATAATTATTTTATCACCAGACACAGTCTTGGTCCGTTAGAACTCCTCTTTCATTTATTGAACACCTGAATAAATATTTTATTATATAAAAAAATATTTTATTCACAGACTAGTAAATAAATATTTATTAAATATTCAAGAAAATAAATAAATATATTTTATTCACAATCTGGTGAATAAATAGTTAATTAATTTATAAGATCAATATAACTTGAATAAAATTATTCCTTAGTCTTGATAATAATATTTATTATATTAATTAAATTCAAATAGAATTTAATCGTGAAAAACAGAAACACTTAGTGTGTGACCCTTTAAGATTATTTCTTGTTGACATTAGGTAGGCTTTCCTAAAGTCCAAGATTACTGTATATCAATGGGTCAAGGAACCCAAGACAAAGAACTTAAAGTCGTAACGACGATGATAATATATGAATGATCACTGTGTAATATAATCTCTTTATCACAATATCTCATCAATCATGTTCCATGATGATGTCATTAACCTATATTCTTGATAATTCATTCTTTGACTATCTGAAATAAAATCATTGTTACACCATGGCCATTGAATTTAGGGCGACAGTTCTTATTCAATCAAAGATCTAAGATATCAACTTTCATATATATGGAAGGGACAAATACTTCCTTGACTTATATATTAATAACATGTCATTCACAATGCACCCAACGTACCCTACTTCCCACCAACATATAGCGTGACATTTTTTATTAGAAAATCTAAGTGTGTGAGTCCTAAAATGAATTAATATTAATCTTAAAGTTGAAATACCATTACACATGCTCATAGATAGGAATATCTTATGACACCAAAATATTTAGAATTCATAATGGCGGGTCTGTTCTCACAATCTCCCATCTTAGAGATTTACAAGTGCAAACTTCATGATAATAAGTATCATCTTCTTATGAGTACTCGCACCTAAAAGACTATATACTATGTGTCCCATCATAGTATGTTATCCAACAACACAACTATATTAAGAATATTGTCATAGAACTTCAAGGTTCTCATCATAGTCAGGAACTATAATGACCTTATCAATGAGACAAATAATCTAGGACATTATTACATTAAAGCCATGTAGAACAAGAAAAATATGTAAAAATATGTTCAATTTAATATTTAATACATAAAATATTCATGTTATTAAAGTAAAAACAGTTGGTTCTAGGACACCAAATCTAACATTTATGGTGGTTATGAGCTATATTTGGAGTGAAATAGATGATCAATGGTTTGTGTTTCAAGGTGTGTATGTTTTCTATGGGTGATTATAATAAAGTTGAGGAATACCTAGTATTTTCTCAAGTAGAGGCACATGGATATTTATTGTTTTCTTTGAGAAGTAAATAACAAGGATTATTGATGCCTTGGTGGAACTTGTGGTTTTTGAGTGTAGGACTAGTTGGGTGCCTAACCCAGTTATCTCTATATGGATCAGTAGGATTGTGATGAGAGAGTAAATTGTCTTATTTGAATTCTTGGAATAACTCTTGGGTTTAATGTTATTTTTCAAGTGGTTTTGTCTTAGTGGGTTACCGTTGGTTTTGGGAAGCAACATGGGTATTATATGTTGTGTGAGATAAGGATGTTGGGCAGGCATGGATGATGGATAGGGATTGTGTGTTGAGATTTTGTGAGACGTGAATTGTTATAATCAAATACATGTTTTGTGTATGGGTCACACAAGAGTGTGTTATGGTTAAGCACTAATGGGGTGTTGGAGGCTTGTGCATGTGGTTAAATAATGTGTAGTTTGTTTTATGGATATGATGTTATGGGAGTGTACACTCTAGGTTCTTAAGTAGAGAAGGCATCTATGAGTAGGTTGAGAGTTGATGTGAATGTGATGAGATGGTTATGGATAGTGAGGCCCAAGGCCTTTGAATGGGTTTGACATATCCCTACAGATTGAGGTGACATTAGAAATAGATGATTGGAATTATTCATCAATGGATTATTAGAATAATCTTATCCTAGAGACGATCATGCCCAAAATTTTAACATCATCATGGGTACCCTGTTAGGGAAAAGACTATATTCCTGATTAACTAAAGGTTTTATTGGTTTGATAGAGGGCCAACATGGAGATCACACTCATGGAAAGGTGGGAGTGAAGTCATATGGTTGGGTGCACCATCGGTAATTGTGAGAAAGTCCTTGTGAAGGTCTAGAGGTCAGAGAATTTCATGGGGTCCATTATTGAAAGCTGATAATGAGTGATAGTTGTATTTTTTTTGTCTCTCTAGTTATAGCTAGATGGAAAAACCAATTCTTGGGTTTGTAGTGGATGGATCAGGGAGCGTGGTAGTTGGAGTTACATGAGTGAGGTGATGAAAATGACACTCCTATGGTGGGGAGTGACATGTCAGTCATAGAGGTGTAACCCTTAAGAGAGAGGGGTTATTGGTATGTATTTTTTGTTGGGGATAGGTTGTGGTGGCACTGTATTGTCCATGAGGAATCCTTGAGATGAATGCTTAAATCACATATAGAATGAAAGTAGGAAATTAGTTATAGTGGATGATCAAGATGAGTATTGGATTTGGGATTAATAATTTTCTGAAAAGTAATTAGGGGTGCTTGTGTTAGAGGTACGTCGATGTTTGTGGTAGGGAATAATGACAGTTTTGAGTCATTGTAGGACCTGATCATGGAATGTCACTACGAGTTGGTCATGGACACTAGTGATCTTATTCAGTTGGTCTAGGAATGCAATTAGGCATAAAGGAATTGTAAATTGGTGAGGTGGTGATGTGCTAATAGTTGGAACTGAATGTTTTGGGTATGATTCACTAGAGGATATTCTGACCAGGGTTTAAATATGGAAAGACTATAGTAAGTTTCAAATTATATTTGGTGTGATTTTTTGTAAATGGAATATTTTTTTTGGAAGTTGAGTTAGCATTTTGAGGAAGGGCTAGTGTGTTTTTATTTTGTTCCTAGAAAAATAGTTTGTGCCTACTCTGGTAACTCATTTATAACAAGGATGGGTGTCAATGTTGATTGGGGTTCTCATGGGTATTTAGGAATAGTTGGATAAGAACCATTCTAGGTTCATTTTGGGATCAAAAATTGAAGGTTCTTTTGATCTTTTCTAATAGATGAGGTTCCAAGTACCATAGTTGGTGGTTATAAGCTGAAATCCATGGTGGGTAGTACCATAGATCTATGGAGTGGTCAGATGGTGACATAATTGGTGTTTTAGTTGGATGGGATCGATTAAGTATCATTGTGGTGTTTTGGTTTTGGAAGTAGGTGTTATCAAGTGGTTTTGGTTGGTTGAGAGCCTTGAGTTAGAGTTTGTGACTTGGTAGTGTTTTAGGCAATAATAAGATGAATGAGGTATTTGGATAAAATCTAGTGACTGACATAGGTCGGGTGGTGAATATGGATGACCACTTAGGATTATTGAGGACAAGAAGTGTTATGGTGGGGAGGTTATAAGATCCCATGTCTAGATGGGTCAAAATTTTGAGAAGGATTTTGAATTTTCATTTAATGGATGGGTCTAATATTGGATCAAGACTCAAAATGAGATTTCAATATATGTAATTCTTCAAAGTGATTTTTTGAGATGAATAATGGGTTTTGGGAGGTAACTCAAGTGTTCAGATGAGCTTCAGAATCTTCAAGTTAAGTTTCACGAGTTTTAGAAAATTATTGCTATGGTGCATGATTTTTTCTAAACCGTTTAAGAGAAAAAGTTTGACACCTTGATGCTCGGGTTGATTTTAGTTCATTTTGAATTGATCATGGTTAAGTTGCATGGTTTGAGCATGATTCGGGGTAAACCATATGAGATAAATGGGAAACCATGCGATGTAAAAAAGGGAATGAGACATGGTGCACAACCAACGCACAGTTTCCGAAAATAACATGTGCCTCATTGTAGAAGTTTTCCAATGGTGTGTGAAAGGCTGAAATAATGTTTGGAAAACCATGAGGCGAAATAGTGCGGGGGTGTTGTCTTGGATAGACCTAATCACACGGTGGGCACACAGTTTGGAAAATTGTGCTGCAAAACCCTGAAGTTGGCCCTATATTATTAAAAATGATGAAATGACCAAAATACCCCCTCTAGATTTTTAGCCACTCCACCCACTTCCCCACCCTTTTTGTGTGCATGAACTAGGGGGTTAATATCCCTCTTCCTCCTCTAAGTCTTCGATTTGGTGTGTGTTCATGGGAATTCCTTATCATTTTAGGATATTTTTTATCCTCAAATGGCTTCCTTTCCTCTTCATATTACTCCAATATAATTTTTTACTTATTCATATTAGGTTTATTTTTTGATTCCACCAGATCATGATGGAATCACATGTCTCTTATAGGTATTCTCGTTTTCTTGTGTAGAGAAGATCTTGAGACGACTTTTGCATGTCGTTGGGTGATATTATGTTAAGGTATGCCTTCTTGGTGATTTGTTCTTAGTTTTTTCAAGTTAAATTAATTTAATTAATTATTTTAATGGTATTTACTCTTATAGATTTTCCTATAAATGGTTTTAGGGGTCTATTGTAGACTGAACTTAGTGGTTTTATGGAGTTTGGAAAAGAGGTGAGAACCCAGTGGGTTTTCCTGCAATATATTGGGTTTAGGTTTAATGATTTAATTAATTAAAATTATTATAAGTAATTATTGTAGTTATTTTACATGATTCTAGAGCTTGGGTAGCTGAAATGATCTCATTGGGATTCCAAAGGGGTTATAAAGGACATAGATGAGCCTTTTCAAGGCCACCGTTCTTTGGAAATGTTTTATAAAGAATCATTGATGAGGTAGGTGGTCTACAAGATTCACCCATAGTATTGTTAATTTACTTAAAAGTTTATGTGGTGTGTACCTTAAATCCCATGTGTGGTGTGTTTTATTCCTTAGTTTAAGTAATTTTTTTAATTTAATTGGTACTTTAGACCTTCTACACATCCCATTGGATCCATTGGTGTTTATAAGACTGAACTTATGGCTGCCCATGGGGTGTGTCATTCCTTGAAAATGGTAATTTGGATTTTATAGGGGTAAGGTGGGTGTGTTATGAGCTTAAACTGGTTAATCTTGTTGTTTGAATCAATTAAATGGTTATATAGCTAATGGGTGTAACTTAATAATAAATGGTTGTGACTTGTAAGAGGATAAAATATGGTGTTTTATGGGATGATTTTTTTGAAATTCCTATTGGGATATAGAAATGGTTTTAACTATTTTCAGTGAGTTTTGACTTTATTTGCGTGTCAAAGGGGGAAATATATGTTTTAAAATGGCCATTATTTTGGAATAAGGTGTTGACATCCAAGTGGTTTCTGAAAAGGGTTAAATAAATTTATTTCAAATATTTATTTGAAATAAGTGTATGGTTTTTCTTTAGGGAGACCCATCTGTGGATATTTTAATAAATTTATTGAAAGAAAGGTTCTGGCCATACTTTGGTACTGAAGGACCATATGGGCGTCAGTAAGTTTTAATGGTTTGAAAATGGTTATTGTGATTTTTAAATGTTTTTTAAGGTTAAGGTGTTGAACATTGGTAACTCAAAAAGAAATTTAATGGAATGGTTGAGACTTCGAACAGATGCTCTGGTATTTGGTAGTATACTATATGGATAAGGTGTCAAACTGAGGTTCTGAACACTGATAAAATACTTCATGGCTTAAGTTCCAAAATGATGCTCTATTAAATGATGGTATACCATGTATAATAGGATGTTATACTAATTCTCCTCGTATTTGAAGTTGGGTTAGACCGCTGTTTATTTATATATGGATGTTGGATTGAGGATATGGGAACTACTATTATAATTTATGATGGGTTGGTTAGACATGATGCCTAGTGTCGGCACAAATAGCTTTTTACATATTTCGGTTTTTTGTATAGGTTCTATCCTGCTTGAATGGCCCTAAGGCCTTCATTTTTATTGATTTTTGATAACCCCCCTTTCAAGGGATGAGGGGGGACCCTTACCAGGCCCGTAAGCTCATAGATTACATGGCCCATAGGCTTTAGGAGATTACATGACCCGAAATTCTTTAGGGAATTCAACCAGACTATCTACAAGGAAATGCCCCTCCCCAGCATCTGCATCCTGATAGTAGCTCTTCACCTTTGCATGACCATCTGGCTAGACTTCCAGTGCAAGCACAAGCTGGTACCGAGGGCATGGCCATACCCTCTCATTCTGACAATCCATTTGGCTCTACTCTGGTGATTGCACCTGTTGTGAATCCTCTTATGGAGCTTCTCCTTTTTTGTAGTGTGTCTGGGGCCTACATTCATGTGGCCCGAAGGCCTTGGGGTGGACCTAAGGCCTTAAGGTGGCCCGAAGGCCTTTAGAATCAACTATCCTGATGGCCTTGGGTGGCCCAAAAGCCTTATAGGACCCGAGGACCAAACTGGTGGCCTGAAGGTCCTTATAGATGAATAGTTTCGGCTGCTACAGTACAGAACAGTGCATGCTATAGTACTGCTACAGTAATACTATAGTACCCCAGAAATATGCCTTCACCCGGATTTGATCTCAGGTCTCTTGGATGCACCTAGCGAGTCCTCACCAACTGGGCTGAAGCTCTTATGTTGTATAGGTTCTATCCATAATTGAAATTGATGTTGATATTTGGATTAGATTCCATACTGACATCTTAGTCACTTATGGCATGAGTACATGGGATGGGTATCGTGTATATATGTTTTATTCCACCCTGAGTTGAGTGAAAAGTGAACTCACTTTCTTGAATAGTAATAGTATATATCCACTTATTTTTTTATTTGGATGACTGGTCTAGGTCAATGAAGGATTGGTTTTCTCAGGGGTAACCTTGAGACCCAAGGGATAATGGGTTACTAATTAGATAGTGGTTTTTGTTGATGCAACACCTTTCCTATACTATTTACTAATCCCACTATTTATTTGAATACACTGTTTCTTTGAATGGTATTTTCTTTAGAAACCAATGGTGGTGGCCTATTAAGTTTTAATCACACCTTGATCTGGCTTCCACTACACATGGGCACCAGATCATCTCTCACATGTTTATTTTAGGCACAAGTTTGGGTTGAGTCCCAAGTTGTGTTTTTTATGATCATGTGGAATGGATTAGATGGCATTGAGAGTTGTGATGAGGTTAATCCTAGTGTTGTTATTGGTCCTAGTGTATTTTTTATAATAGATTATATTTTATATGGGTCCAGCCTAGTGGGAAACCAGTGTTGTATGTATGACATGGCTATTTGGGCCTTACAAAATTTCATTTTATATTATAGAATAATTTTTTAGTTTATTTATTCTTTATATATACTCTAATGTATTTGACAATTGGTTATTTTTATTATTGTTTAACTCTATCATATGAAGGTATACTCTCCTCAAAATACTACCCTAGACCTCTGCTGCTAGTCAGTAGCCTTTGGTGTGTGAGGAGGCATACATGAGGTCATGTGCTGAACCGGCTCAAGGAGCCATTTTAGTGACTCCCATGTCAAGAAGTTACTTATAAGGTATATCATATGTCATATGATAATAAGGTGAAAACCTATATTAGTAAAAAAATATGATAAGTAAAATAATAACATATGATCTTACCAAAATTGTCTCTCATAATAGAGATATTATCACTATTTCAACACTTATCCAATCACAAATTAAAACACAAACTTTGGATAAATATTTCACCACAATAAAAGTATTAAATTGTTTTAAATTTAGACCTGTAGTAATATAATTATCATCAAAATCAACTTATATCCTTTGGTATCAGCTATGGGTAAATTATAATTTGGGTAAAGATGTTTTTCCATGTTTACCAACCCCGAAAGTCTTCTATTACACTATAGAAGTATATGGATCCTATGAATAAGGATGAAGAGGAACCTCATCCAAAGTATGGGTATGATACTCCCCATAAGATCGAGGTGAATCACATGTTTGATCTAATATTATCCAACAAATCAAAGTAAAAATATCAAAATAATAATCAATTTGTATAAAATTATAAAAATACAATTTTTTCATATAAAATTAAAAAAATGATCCAACAAAAAGGAAAAATAAACTAATTTTTTTATTAATATTTGTTAAAGTAGTTAACCCAAATGATAACAATATTAATGACTGATGAAATGACATAAATGAAGGAAAAAATTCAACTATTACATAAAAAATAGAATAAATTTTTTAAAATGAAACAAACAAAATAATAAAATACTTAACAAATCTCTTTTCATCATGTTCTTTATAGAATATCCAATTTAATGCACCATTTTGGAGTAGAGTTCCTCCAAAATGGTGAATGAATAGTAAAAATGCTCCAATGTATTACACCATTTTTTACACCAAAAATAATATTATTTCAATATACTTTTTTACACATTTGTTTTATTTTTACATAACATATTAAATTAAAATTAATTATTTTTCTATAAAATCAACAAATACAACATATTTTTTGATTTAATAATATTAATAATTAAATTAAATTATATACAAACAACTTTTTTTACCATTTCATAACTTTATTTTAACCTTAAATAACGTTTTTTACTCTTACATAACTTCATTTTACCCTTATTTAACTTCTTTTTACCCTAACATAACTTTTTTTACCCTTACTTAACTCCTATTTACTCTTAAATAACTAATATTTCCCCTTAAATAACTTTATTTTACCCTTAAATAACTTTATTTTACCCTCACTTAACATTAATTTATCCTTACATAACTTTATTTTACCATTACATAATTTCTATTTACCAATGCATAACTGTTTTTTAACCTTTACTTATTTTTAACCTTACATAACTTTAGTTTTCCCTTACATAAATTTTTTTACCCTTAATTAACTTATGTTTACCCTTATATAAATTTATATGTCCCTTTAATAATTTTTTTTACCCTTAATTAACTTCTTCTTACCCTTACATAACTTTATTTTACCCTTAATTAACTTTTTTACCATTACATAACTTTATTTTACCCTTACTGAGCTTGTAAAAGTTTATTTTTACCCTTACATGACAATTTTATATGCTTACTTGACTTATATTTACCCTAAAATAACTTTATTTTACCCTTGCATAACTTTTTTTAACTCATACTTAACTTCTATTTACCCTTACATAACTTTGTACAGGTTAATTAATGGAAAACTAAAGTTAAGGAAGGGTAAAAAAAAGTTATTTAAGGGTAAATTTGAGTTATGTAAAGGTAAAAACAAAATTGGTGATTGGGATAGAATGTGTTAGAGTTAAATTTCCCAAAAAAATGGTGTTTTCATTCCAAATTGGTGTGGGTTAGTGATTTTCTTATATTAGTTAAAAAAAAAATGTAATAATGATATTAGTTTTTATCATATTCATTAGTAGTTAACAAAATTTAAAAAATAAAGACAATATATATGAACCATAAAATGATATACATAAAATAAAACAAAGCTTTAAGTAAAAATTAATAAAAATATTACAGTTTCATATAAGATTAATATTTGAAAAATGAAATAAAAAGGCTAAGCTAATAAAAATAATAAATATAAGATATAAGTTATAATATGTGTTTTAATTAAAAATATTAAAACTAATATATCTAAAATTTGATGAAATTTAAAAAATAAAAAATAAATAAATATATGTTTCCTGTAAAATTAAGAAATTAATAAAGGGTTTTTCCCCCATATTTATTCCTCATGATCATTCTGTTTGGTACAAACCATTTCAATCTTGTAGTTATCCATATTATTTATTATTCATTCCATGGAAGTATGTATATCACAAAAATCAACATCATCATCATGTTTTTAATCACCAGCATACTATTTTTTTCTTGTAAAATTATAGACTATTATATATTTTATGGATCAAGAACAATGAATTTCTTTGCATATGTTTCCATGATAAAAGGATTATTTGTGTATTTAAATCTATTCAAATTAACTAGTTTCATACTGAATTCACTATTTATGGCACTGATTTTACTGATAACTCATTTTTAGTTCAACGTTGTAACTTGAAATTTTATATAATCAACCTTCTATTTTTATTTAATGACTCTGTAATATGCACTTGATGTGGATATTGGGTTTTTCCTTTGGCAATTGAAAAATGAATTACTTCTGTGAACACCAATACACTACTATTCATAATTTTACTTATGTTGTCCTAATATTTTATTGAAAATATATATCCATTAATTTCATACCTAAATCATGTTATAAAATTTAAATTTGAACCTCCTGCTAACCATCTCAATGTTTTTGATCTATCTGATTGACCATGAACAGACTCTTTAAACCATGGAAAAAAAAAAATTTATGCTCATTCAAAATCCACATATCTTTATTTTTGGATAACATTTTATTAAAACATTAATATAAAATTTTATATATGGATTAACATCATCTATATTATTCTATGTGTATAAATTTACTTGATTTATCTATTCATCTATCAATGGTTTTATTTTCAATCCACAAATCCCATTTCCCCCATAATTGACTCATTTATGTAATTATGTAGGAAAACTGATGTGCTCTACTGTAGACAAGTACCTTGTAAAAAACTCTACAACAACCTTAGAAATATACTTCTCAACAATGAAGGCTTTAGGTCAGTATTGATTCTCAATATATCCTTTAAATATCTGCATATATCTTTCAAAAGCATACATAAAACTTAAATATAGAGGACCAAAAATATTTATTTCTCACACCAAATGAACCATTAAATACACCTGATATAAAAAGGATGGAGGAAAATACCTTTCCATTTTAAAAAGTATAGAAATCACATCATTCTCCAAAATTTTAAATGTATTAAGATAAATAACTTTGTTATAAATAAAATTGAAAAAATAAAAATCATTCATGATATTTGTTCTAACATGGATGGGAAATATTCCATGAAATTAACTGGTGGGAGTTAATGAATCATCAAATGAAAATCATGAGATTTCAGGCTTTTCAACTTCAAATATTTTTATGACATTTTTTTACATTTGAAGAATAACCTTGTGGTACTTTAATAGGTTGGAGACAAAAAAATAATAATTTTCTACCTCTTGTATAATTTATGAAAATTCATAGGTAGGTATGTTTATCTTCTATTAGAAGTGGGAGATAACTGTAAATTTATTCCATTGAGAGTAAGTTCAATCTTGCATTTAACCCATATTTAGTCTTTACTTTAATATCTAACAATATTCTAACTGAAATGTCACAAATAATCTTCTCCATATGGATGAAATCTATTTTGTGTTTGAACTCATGATATCGCCAATATTGAAGCCCAAAATATATTGGTTGTTTCTTCTAAATATTTCTATCATTATCATATTTTTGTTTCTTTCTAAATATGACATCAATGTTTTCCACCCTCTCAAAATACTGATCAGTGGATTGTTTTAGAGAAATATCAAATTATTATGATCTATTTAAAGCATTTTTAAATATATAAGAGTGATCCATAGAAAAAAATCATTGATGACCCAGTTATACTACTTTTCTCCCATATTGTAGTTGATAATATGAATTATATTATTCACAAATTGGAAAACATTTATGACCTTTAACACTGTATCTAGATAATTTTCCATATATTGGGAAGTCATTTATAGTGAACATAATCACTTCATTCAATTTAAAATGTTACATTTTATAAGAATATTACACTTTAATACCATCCTCCTATTAAAGTTTCAAATCATCAATTAATGGTGACAAGAAAACATTATTACCATTTCCAGATAATTTTGGTATAGAAATATTAAAACTTGACATGATATATTTGTTCTTCTTACAAAATTTAGAATGTAAGTTTTAAATTAAAAATAAAACATGCCATGTACTATTTTTTATACTAAGTATTCGATATGGATTCGTTCCATATGTGAATAATCCAAGTCTGAGATTTCTTAATTTATTACTGAATATCAAAAAAAATTGATCAATTTTATTCCACTGTGGAAAATAATATAAATACAAAATCTTCCATTATATATCTACTCATTAACATGTCATCTTAACCTTTTTTCACCATTTTAAATTTTAAATAAACATTTCAAATAATTTATTATAGGAATATACCAAATTTCTATGTAAGGATTCTCTATAACTTCTGAATTATCCTGTGATATTTATCTTAAATTATACCATAATGTCTTCTATTTAGGACACTATACTAGACCTTTGTAATCCTTCCTATATAGAACATAATCATTCAGGTAGGAATATATCTTCTTATACCACAAACCCACCAGACATAATGTTTTAATTGTATTATAATGTGAATCTGGAAGATCGTTGTCTTTAAGAATCATGCATTTAAAAAGGTATAGGTACTATGTAAAAAATCTTCTCACTCAATCCATTTTCACCTTTATGTTAATCAATCATAACACCATTTATAAAACCATAAATTTCATACATCTTGGATACAATGGTTTTTCATCATCACCATATAGATGCTCAATTATTGATTCTTTATCAATTTTCTCTACTTCAATATCATGAATAATTTCTTCAATGTATTCAAACATATCATCTTAAAAATCATCATCATTAATAGATCATGAATAATACCTTGTTTCACCATTCTAAATCAAAGGGTTGTAACTTAGATTAAAATCATGATAAATTAAATGATTTTTTATTTCTATGATTTTCAAATTTTCATATTTAAAAATTTCAAACCTAGAAAAAACAGTTCATTATTTGGAACATTTCATTTTGAAAAATCCAAAAAAGCATTAATACTCTCCTCATATTCATCACTTGTTAACAAAACAACAATCTAACTTCAACTCATTATAATTTATAACAAATAACAATAATTGATAATAATTTATTATATATTCAAATTTAATTTCAAATTTAATTTTATAAATAAAATCAAAAACCATAAATTATTTCATAAATAAAATAAAGAAAATATATTTGATAAAAAAACTATCACATATAATATATTTAATTATCATTATATAATAAAAACTCAAAAAGTATTTTGCAATCATAATGATAATCTAAATATATCTTATCAATACTTCGTAATCCATTATACCTTCAATATTACCATTCTCAATGCAAACAAAAAAAAATTAACACACATTAATCCATAAATGAACTTTATTTATAACACGAATTCATAAAATAATCATTTAATCAAACCATAATATTAAAAAAGTCATTCATCAATTAAAAAATATCTTAGCTCCATGAATAATCTGAATAAAAAATACAAATAGTGATTAGATTTCAAATAGAAGTTTTGGAAAACATTATTCAAGAAAAAAATATGAAAACAACATTCACCAATTAAAATATACCTTGGATGCATTGAAAATTGAAACAATAAACACAATATATAAATTGATAGAGGAATAGAGACAAATGATAAGTCAATTCCATTGGGATGATATTCTGGTGTTAGAGAAAGTAGTTTCCAATGATGGTTGAGGGTGGAAACGGTGGATAATTCCAACTAAAAGAGATTCTAGGCCACTAGATTGAATAATAAAGGGTTAAGGTTCACCATGTGAGATAAAATTGATGGATTCCACATAAATAAATAAACACAAAATAACTTTTCCCAAAGTTTCATAAAAAAATTAAATATTTTTCACATCAGTTATCTAATAAATGATGTGAAAAACCCCATTTTTCACATCAGTTATTAGATAACCAACAGTGAAAACTGGATTTTCAATTTTAGTTATTTAAAAAACATATATTGAAAAGTTATATCTCAGAATTTTCGCATTAGTTATAAAATAAATTATTTGAAAAATGTTTCATCTCAAATGTATTTTTTACTAGTGTAAAAAGAAATATTTACTTGGAACCAATCCATTAAAATTATTCTCTTTTGTCAATATAAAAGGATAATACAATTTTTGAGAGATAGATAAGGAGAAATTAATGAGAGCCTTTGAGATTGGAAATATCTCTTTGAAAGGATCTAGATATTTCATGTTACTAAATGTAAATTTTATTGAAAATGTGTTTCACACATTCATTTTTTTTTCAAATCAATATCCAAGCACTCGAGGACTTATTTATAATCCCCAAAAGTGTTGGGAACCTTCTCTAATTTACTAGGGGTATTGAAGTTGAATAAAACTGATTTAAATTTGTTTTTTACCACAAGAAATATTGTCTCGGGAAATCTTTATAGAAACCACCAGATGCCCAATATCCTCCACTAGGTATCCAATGGACCACCTAAAATTCATCGGGACTACCTACCACCATCGATTGGCTGGTGGAACTTTTTCACTAGAGGGGATTCTATCCATATAATTAGATGGTAGGTGGAACTTTACTAGCCAGTCAGTGGCACTTCACCAACTAATCGGTGCTACCAACTACTTTTAGAGCACCAAAATTGCATTATAACATCCATATATTCCATTAATAGATCCTTGAATCTTTCTTATATGGATTCAAAATATACAAATAAACATCAACAATATCTTCGAGGATTCTTTAAAGACTTAAATTGATTTATCAAAGACACATCAAAGTATAATAAAGATAAACTAAAAACACTTATCTGATATTATTAGAAGAATAGATGAGTGTTTTTTATCGTGAAAACACCATGAGTGGGAGAGGTATAACACACAATAAAAGGGGATGTCAACCCCCCTTCTCTTCCTTCCCCTTCATTCCAGATGGGTTCTTAGTGGGTTTCATAATATTTTCTGGTAAAATATCCTCTTCTCATTTTCTTATTCTTCCTCTTTCCCTATCCTTTAATTTCAGTCCAAATTTATAAGGTTTTGGATGAATGATTTCAACAGAGCATGGTGAAATCATTGCACCTAATTGTGATTTTGTATGCGGCTCACAGAGGACATCCTAAGAGGTTATAAACAAGTCATCATTCACTATTTGGTGAAAGTTGTGCTACCTAGTTAATTATTTTAGGGTTTTCTATGATTTTGGGTGAATTTATTAATTAATTTTGGGGTTTATTTCATTATTTTTATTGGATTAGATCTGAGTGTGCATTGGGAGTGTACCACAACCATATTTTCAATGTTCTCATGTCATTGTGTCACTCGACAAGTTTATTTATTATAATACCACATTTTGAATTGTTTTTTATTCGTGTATTTAATTTTTTAAGCTATATAATTAATTAATCATGATGTTGGAAATTGATTCAGGTCCTGGGAGTTGAGGTAGAACTTGGATGAGCCTAGGAAGCGATGGTTGGGATGCGGAATTAAACCGAATGTATTCTATTAAGTTATGGATCCTTGAACTTGCTGCTTCTCTTGGTTAATTAGTTATTTTATGTTCATGTGTCTCATTAATATTGTCTACCTAAATACTTATTATCTTGTGAAGGTGAGCCCATAAGGTTAGGATGGACTCGTTTTGGCCAAATAGTCATCATGGACTATATAGGTTGCTAAAAGGTTTGATGGTGGTGTCTTTGTCGAACGAGTACTAGTGTCCCTCAATATGAATTGTTTGGTAACATGCATTGTTTTTCAAAGAGAAAAAGGTTTTTTTAATGAAAAAGAGTTTTTGGATAATATGTAATTTCATGGAAAATCAGTGTTTTGAAAAATGGTTTTGAAATGGAATTTCAAAATGGTTTTTAGAAGTTGATGGGATTTGGGACAAGGGCCTGGTGTGATTAAAGAGTCATGTGATACCTTTTTAAATGGTTTTAAAAGTGGGTATTTGAATTGGTTGTTAATGTAATGTCATAATTGATTGACTTCATTGTTTTGGTCTGTCTAACCTCATTAGGGTGATTCCCTATTTTCTCAAATCACGCGTTCTTTTGATGATTCTTGATTGTGTTCCCTTGTGTGGTGTTGATGTGTGTTTTGTGGGTATCCCTATGATGAATTTTTTTTCATGATGGTGAATGTGTCATGTGGGTAGCCCTGTGAGACCATTCTTGTCGTATCAAAGTGATAGTTGTTCCAGAGGGACATGACATGCCCATTGGAGGGTCAACATGTATTTGGAATGTGATTGAGGTGGGGGACTAGATCCTGAGGCACTATTTCCTTGAAGGTGAGTTGGTGAGATATAATTTGAGTCGTGTGCTCTGTTCTTTATTGTTTGTGTGTGCTTGAATATGGCTGTAATGTCTTGGTTTTTCCATTTATTATTTTTAAATGTTATATAGAATTATTAGGAGACCAGGTGCAGAGAAGACACATCACTCCGAGTCCCAGTGATCCTGGAATGGTGGTTCAAACTTTTTTTTTAAGTTAAGTGAATTGGTAGTTGTGCGTGGTTTTGGAAGTTTCCAAACAGATGCTCAGATTAAAAATATGAGGGCACCGTTGCATCTGGGATGGCGACTTTACCTAAGAACAGGTCTAACCTCGATCGGCATAGGTCGAGGGAAAACGGTAATTTTCAGACGTTTTTAGTAAAAATAAAAATAAAAAAAATTCGAAAAGTTTATTTTATTTTATGGAAACATCCGCTGCAGTGCGGCGACGGGTCAACTATTTCATTAATTAAATTCCACATCATAATGACTCAAAAATGGAAAGCTGGACTCATTAATACTGCAATGTATTTTTTTTAATCCCAAACATGTTTCTCTTTTTATTGGGATAATCGAACATCGATCATTTGAGAAATATTGAGAGGAAACTCTGGTGAAAATCCGTGGTGCTTTGGAGAAAACTCTCGATGGTGAACGACGACAGATCGAAGCTGTGAATCATTTTTCTAACAAAGCTGAAGGATCTTGACGATGACGGAAGTGCAACACTTCGTCAGCTATCGATCCCTTGTTGAGGTAGGGGTTTGTTATTTAAATTCGTGTCCCTGCTTTTGTTTTAAATGAAGAACGCAGATTAACCACGAACAAGTTGATCTGTGGATTTGTACGTTCTTGCGGGAGGGTTTTATTGGGATGATTCGGGGAATTGATCCATGTTGAATTGTTTTTGTTTGATTCTTCTCCATTTAATCCTACTAACAAGAGCAGATCAACGCCGTGGAGAATGATGACGAAGGTTCATTCCTTGATTTTCTTATTGTTTTTTCATCCCCCTTTTTCTTTCGTGTGTTCTTCACGTTCTTTGTGGGGCGATGAACAACGGATTGTTGTGCATCTGTTTTGTGACGCAACGATCCCGAATTAAATATTCAACACCACAACGACCTTCCTGATATGTGACGAAAATAGAGGATGATGAATCAGACCTGATCGGGAAGGGCCGTTCTTCAAGCGTTCTCCACACGGGTGGATCATTGCTCGTTTTTTAAGACAATCGGAGGTCTGAAAACAACAGAATTGGCTTCATGGTGTCAAGGAAACCCAAACTTGGGAGTTTCATGGAAATAGGATGGTCAGATCGAAGAACGGGACATCAGGGAAGGTGCAACGGTGGAAGTTTGCAGTTCTAGAAATTTCCAGAAAACACGGCGTGTACTTCCAAAGAACACGCCATGTAGTACTGGCGGTGGCAGCTAGGGTTTTGGGGGTCAGAGAGGAATCACGCGGCATGTGACCCTGGTCACATGGTGTGTTGGACTTTCCCTTAAGCTCAGTGTGTATTTTGGGAGGTACACAGACATGAGATGGACTACATGGCTTCAGATGACACAGCGGGTACTCTCTACGTGGCATGAAAGAAGCGGCTATGTGGGAATCGGCGTGTATCCCGGGGATACACAGACATGGAATGGAGTACACAACTGTGTACTCCATCACACAGCCAGGTGAGTCCAGTAACGCGAGTCACCCCATGTACCGATTACATGGGTTGGAGTACACAGGTTGATGACCATGTACGGTCACATGGGTAGCGTACATGGATCCAACCCCAGTCACTCAAACACATAGAGTACACCATACTACATGTCATGTACTAACTTTTCTACACGACTAGCCTTATGACACATGCCATTGTACATGGGCAGTACCCGGGGACAGACCACCCAGCGTGTAACTTTTCTACACGCCGTGTACTTTTTGGAAAATTGCATGGTCCTATTGTTCACCATATCTTGGACATATTTCATTTGGGTTAGTGCCCCTTATTCTCATTCCCCTGAAGGTCAAACATCATTTCCTTCTACAGGAGTATGATCCATTCTGCAAGACTTTCTGTGATAGAGTCGTCATCCTTCCGAGAATCCTGGATCGAGATCCTCTATCCATTCCAGACCCTAGGTAGAGTCAGGCATCAACGTGACTAACTCTACCGGGCATTGATCCCCTACCTAGCTGTTGAATCACCTAGCTGGTGAATCACCTAGCTGGTGAATCCAGATGAGTCGTGGTATCCTCCATGGCCCTGGTAGTGATCCTCATCTATGTATTGTGATCTTTCACACTTAGAAGTGTGTCTCCTGTAATGAGTGCTTCTATCTACCATGATCATCCCAGTCAGGAGTGTGTCTCCCGTAATGAGTGTATCTACCTCTCAAGACATTTCCCGATGAATAGTACTCCTCGAACGGACGTCATCAGAGCTACCAGACTTCTTTAGTGTGTCCTCCCAGAATGAGTACATCACGGAAATCTTCGAAATGAATCCCTAGCGGGTGTATGAGGTTGTGTGACTTGTCTCCAGACTACGAGTCTAGGTTTTGAGTATATATGGATTGTGATCTCCTATTATATGTTCAGTAGACTATACTGTGTAAATCTGACTTTTCCTTTACTTTGGGTACTTGCTTTGTGTTTTTTTCTAGTCCTCTGCTGAGTATTGTTATAATCACCCCTGCACGGGCTTTTCCCGCAATTGTCATGTCTTGTACAGATGAGCAGCCTTTTGACAGAGTTTAGGGAAAACCAGGACAGGACCGAGCTTTCTGAGTTCCCTATAGGTCAAGGCGTTCCTTCGGCTACGAGCAGCAGTCCCAGTACCTCTTTGTGTTTTCAGGTTGGACTTTGTAGTTTTTCAGACTCTTGTTTTTGGTGGGCTTGTGTTCTGGCCTAGTTTACATTCAGTACTTTACTTTTCATCATACTATATTGGTTGGGTTTTGTTGTATGCATTCATTTTTGTTCCTTAGTGTTTTCTTTACATTTCATCATTTGTGGGCTTGGAGATTTGTGCATGTGTACGGGTTCTTAGGTAATGCCTCCCATGTAGTAATATACCTACTCAGTGATAGTCACCAGCCCCTGGCCTATTGGAGGCGGGCTTGGGGAATCACAGCGCGGGCCCCACAGGGATGGTTCGTGACAGAGTGGTATCAGAGGTTGTCAGTTCTACCTTAGGACCAAGAGTCTATGAGATGGGTTTGGGGAGACAATGTTAAGTGTTTCGATCTCGGATTTCAGGCCAGAGACTCCAGTGTTGGTGCTGCGGCTGACGTATCCATACACCAGAACTCTGATAACCTACTTTTCGACTTGGTACATGAAAACACTGGTTGAGGGGAAATAAAATAAAGGTACATGCATCATATAGGAATGTGTTGTGTTTTCCATATCCTTTGTGTCAGCTATCCAGATATACTCATTGACTATGGTACATCTTGTTTCCTTACAGGATGCCTCTTTGGCACATACCTTCTAGGATGCATCATCACAATCATGAGGATGACCCCCTCAGTGACGAGGCATCGATACACGGACCAGTTCCCCAAGCGTTGCCACCAGGTTGTGCAATTACTATACCACCACCAGTGGAGTATCCCGTGGTACCCACTATACCGACCGACGAGGAGCATAGGCTGAGCGTGCTCCATGAGTTCCAGAGATAGAGACCCCTCAGGTTCTGAGGTGAGCCCGGCCCTCAGGCTACTACGCACTAGCTTGAGGTGGTGACCAAAGTTTTCTGTCTAGTGAGAACACTAATAGAACTTATGGTGATCCTAGGGGAGAGCCTTCTTCAGGGTTCGACGGGACGATGGTGGAGTCTGACCACACAGATTCACGATGAGGAGACTCTTTCATGGATAGAGTTCGAGAGACTCTTTAGGTAGGAGTTCTCTCTAGCTACGCTGAGATCCATACGCATCTAGGAGTTTCTTTAGCTTCAGCAGGGCAGTTTGACAGTAGCTGACTATTCATCGAGGTTCACCAACCTCGCTAGGTACTCGATGGATATGGTCAGGGATCAGTACTTCAGAGCTCAGACCTTCGAGAGAGGTATACGATGAGACATCCAATCTATTGTCGTACCTCTATGCATTCCGACTTATGCTGGAGTGCTCGAGCATTCATTGGTGATCGAGATCTTCTTGGCGGAGTAGAGACGGCTGACAATAGTCAGCAGCAGGCAAACAGGTGTGGAGACCTCGGCAGTAGGGAGCTGACGTCAGATGTAGGGATCGGGACATGAGAGACGTCAGAGGAGGACCCAAGAAAGGGGATCGAAATTCCAGGGCTCTTAGGCTGGATCCATTTAGCCTAGGTAAAAGCGGTGCTACACATGCGACATTAGGGGACATCTCGCTAGAGATTTTCCGACCCATCGGGCTGCTGACAGGGAAGCAGTGGATGGACCACAGAGGTAGAGGCAGAGAGTGGAGTTGACGTACCCACTAGGCGGTGGACATGGAAGAGGATCAGGGTGAGCTACAGGTGGTTGAATACGCTTCAATCTACTTCCACCACTACCCCTAGGAGGTCCGCACCAGACTCAGGGAGCTGGGGGACAGGGGCGGGGACAACTGCATGCGGTCGAGGCGTATGACCCAGGGGCTACATGGATGATACGAGGTATGATCTATGTCTTATCTGCCTTATCTACCATACTTATAGACATAGGTTCCAGTCATTCCTTCATTTCCACATGTCTTGTGCAAAACTATTAGATTCTGGAAGAACCTTTGACTCGATCCTAATGATTGGAGACACCTACAGGAGGATACTTGATGATCACACACCTTTGCAGACAGTGTTATCTTACCCTTGTAGGCAAGAGTTTAAGTTGGAACCTCTTGGTGGTAGTGTCGAGTCTTTATGACATCATTGTCGGTATGGATTGGTTATCTTCGGTCAATGGCCAGATTTATTATTTTAGGTGAAGAGTGCGGTGTGTCCACCATGATGGAACAAGGTTTACCTTTGTCAGAGAAAAGGAGACCCAGGCAACACAGAATGGGCTCATGCATAGGAGGGTGTAGCTGATCACTCATGAGATGGCTAGCCTTACCCTCGGAGTAGTAGATTTTTGGAGCTCTCGGTTCCAAGCAGTAGTGGCGGGAGTACGAGGACGTCTTTCCTGAAGATGTTCCAGGATTACCTCTCCACTGGGAAATCGACTTCTACATCGACTTACACCCCAGGACAACACTGATTTCCTCACCAGCATATCGGATGGCCCTCACAGAGCTTCGCGAGCTGAGGGTGTAATTTGAGGATTTTCAAATCAAGGGTTTCGTAAAACCTAGCGTTTCACCCTGGGCAGCCCCAGTCTTGATTGCCAAGAAGGCAGATGGGAGTTTTCGGTTGTGCTTGGAGTATCAGTGCCTGAAGCAGGTGATGGTGAAGAATAAGTATCCACTGCCAAGAATCGATGACCTCTTCAATCGGCTGAGAGGGGCGTGGTGGTTTTTGAAGATTAACCTTCGATCAGGTTATCACTAGTTACGAGTACGAGATGAGGATATATCGAAGATAGCTTTCAGATGCCATTATAGTCACTATGAATACTTGGTGATGCCTTTAGGAGTGAAGAACGCCCCCATAGTGTTCATGGGAATGATGAACCAGATCATCCAGAAGTACTTGGACCGGTTCATAGTGGTCTTCATCGACAACATCCTTGTGTACTCCGTGTCAGAGGAGGAGCACGTGAGACACCTGCGGATGGTTCTAGATGTACTTCAAGAGCACCAGCTTTATGAGAAGCTCTCAAAGTGCTAGTTCTGGATTCAGGAGGTCCACTTTCTGGGACATGTCATCTCAGCAGATGGAGTAGTCGTAGACCCAACCAAGGTGGAGGTAGTGTTAGCATGGGAGCCACCTCGGAGAGTGACAGAGGTGTGGAGCTTCCTTGGGTTGGCAGGATATTACCGGAGATTCATTCCTGATTTCTCCTAGATATTAGAACTGATGATAGCCTTGACTAGAAAGGGGAAACCCTTCATGTGGATGGAGAACTTCCAGCAGGCTTTCGAGCAGCTGAGACAAAGTTTTACGAGTGCCCCAATTTTGAGATTTCCAGAAGAGGGTGTCGAGTACATAGTTTTCTGCGACGCATCAGGGACCAGGATTGGTTGTGTCCTGATGCAGAGGCAAGTAGTGATTGATTATGGTTGGAGCCTACTTAGGAAACATGATAATAGCTATGTGATCCATGATCTCGAGTTGGATGTGTTATTCTTCGCATTAAAGATTTGGCGACACTACCTTATGGGTGAGCGGCCCATTGTCTACTCTAACCACAAGAGCCTCAGGTACATCTTTTCACAGAAAGATAAAAATCTGAGGTAGAGGCATTCACTAGAGTTCCTCTAGGATTATGACTTCAAGATCATCTATACTTATGGGAATGGGAACAAGGTGGTGGATTATCTTAGCAGAAGGTCGAGCTCGCAGCTGTTGTGTGAGGTGAAAGAGTAGTTAGCCACGTTACAGTTATCCTTCAGGGATGGAGAGGATGCATCTTACATGTAGTGATGGCTATCACCCTTATACTCTTACAATGAGTTAGGGAAGTGCAGCTTGGGGATGTCGACTGTGAGACTTTATGTGCTCAGTTATCCATAGGACATGCTCCTGATTGATATTCGCAAGGTGGGGAGCACGTACTTCTTTTCAGAGGATGCATTGTTGTACAAGTAGCATTGCAGGAGGAGGTCCTGAGGGAGTTTCATACATCCCCCTTGGTGGTACATCCTGGAGTGGCAAAGATGTACCAGGATCTTTGACGATAGTTCTGGTGGTCAGGCATGAAGAAGGCAGTTGAAGAGTTCATTTTCTGATACCTCGCATGCCAGCAGGTGAAGCCTGAGCACCAGGTTCTAGCCAGATTATCTTACCCCTGTAAGTTCTAGAGTGGTAGTGGGATGGAATGTCTATTGACTTCATGATAGGCTTACCACATATGTCCAAGGTGAATGATTCCATCTGGGTGATCATTGACCGAATCACCAAGTCACCCACTTCCAAGCCATTAGGGAGCAGAGTTCCGTAAAGATCTTGGGACACCTCTACATGTAGAAGATAGTTCTGCTTCATGGTGACCCTTCGATAATAGTCTCATACCAAGACACCCGCTTTACATCCCGATTGTCGAAGGGATTGTAGGAGGCCTTTGGGACTCACCTATGCTTGAGCACGGCGTTCCATCCCCAGACCAATGGTCAGACAGAGAAGACTATTCAGGTTCTGGAGGATATGTTGTGGGCCTGTATCTTGGACTTTGGTTTCAATTGGGAGGACCAACTACCACTGGTAGAGTTTTCATATAATAACAGTTACCACTCCACTATTGGTATGGCACCGTTCAAGGATTTGTATGGAAGACCCTTCCGGTCACCGCTTAGCTCGACCGACCCCGGAGAGTCAGCACTCATGGGTCCAGAGTTGGTGCGAGCTACCACTGAGAAGGTGTAGATAATATGGGAGTGGATGAAGACTGTACAGATCCGGCATAAGTCTTATGCTGACAGATGACAGAGACCTCTGGAGTTTAGAGAGGGAGACCACGTCTTTCTTCGGGTCTCACCTCGATGAGGACTATGGAGACTTGGCCAGGGCGGCAAGCTATCTCTGAGGTTCATCGAACCTTTCCAGATACTGTGTAGAGTTGGAGAGGTGGTGTACCACCTATATCTATTGCCACAGTTGCATCGGGTACATGATATCTTCCGCATGTCGTAGCTGACGAGGTACGTTCATGACACATCGCGCGTCATCGACTGGGGCGAGCTGGACATCGAGGATGGAGTGACCTTTACTGAGTACCCAGTGGAGATCAAGTATCAGCAGGAGAGGATCCTTCATGGGTGATCGATTCCCTTGGTGCATGTTCGTTGGAAGCACGGAAATATTCAGGAGAGCACGTGGGAGTGGGAGGCTCAGACCCATGCCTAGTACCCACATCTTTTTGAGTAGTCTTTGTTTTGGCTTTTCGAGAACACAATGCCCCAAGGTGGGGAGAATGTAATGTATGGATTTTTCTGGTTATTATTTTTAAATATTATATGGAATTATTATGAGACCAGGCACAGAGATGGAATATCATTCCGAGGCCCAGTGATCCCGGAATGGTGGTTCAAATATTTTTTTAAGTTAAGTGAGTCGGCACTTGTGCGCGGTTGTGGTAGTTTCCAAACAGATGCTCGGATTAAAAATATAAGGGCATCGTTGCATTTGGGACAATTAATTTACCTAAGAATGGGTATAACCTCGACCGGTGCAGGTTGAGGGAAAAATTTAATTTTCAGACGTTTTTATTAAAAATAAAAATAAAAATAAATTCTCAATGTTTATTTTATTTTATGGAAACATCTACTACAACGCAGCAACATGGAACCTATTTCTTTAATTAAATTCCACTTCATATTGACTTAGAAACGACAAGATAGACTCATTAATACCGCAGCGTATTTTTTTTGAATACCGAACATGTTTCCATTTTTATTGGGATAATCGAACGTTGATCGTTGGTAGAAGATTGAGAGGAAACTCTGGGGAAAATCTGTGGTGCTTTGGAGAAAACCCTCGGCGACGAATGATGATGGATCAAAGCTACGAATCACTGCGCCAATGAAGCTGAAGGATCTTGACGACGATGGTAGTGGGACCCCCCATCAATGATCAATCCCTTATTGAGGTAGGCGTTTGTTATTTAAATTCGTTTCCCCGCTTTAGTTTTAAAAGATAAACGTGGATCATCCATGAACAAGTTGATATGCAGATTCATACGTTCTTGCGGGAGGGTTTTATTGGGATGATTCATGGAATTGATCCATGTTGAATTGTTGTTGTTTGATTCTACTCCATTTAAGCCTACTAACGGGATCAGATCAACGCCACAGCGAATGACGGTGGAGGTTCGTTCCTCGATTTTCTTATTGGTTTTCCTCCCCATTTTTCTTTCGCTTGTTCTTCACGTTCTTCATGGGGTGGTGAACAATGGATTGTTGTGCATCCATTTTTCAACGCAATGATCCCAAATTGATGATTAGACACCACAACGACCTTGGGGAGGTGCGACGACCAAAGTGGATGATGAATCGGACTGGATCGGGAAGGGTCATTCTTCGAGCGTTCTTCAAGTGGGTGGATTATTTCATGTTTTCAGAGCCAATCAGAGGTCCAAAAACAATTGAATAGACTTCGTGGTGTCAGGGAGACCAAAAACATGGATTTTCATGGTGATCTAATGACCGGATCAATGAACGAGACATCACGGAAGGCATGACGGTGAAAGTCCGCAGTTCTGGAAATTTCCAGAATACACAGCGTGTACTTCCGAAGAACACGCCGTGTAGTATTCGTGGCAGCATCTAGGGATTTGGGGGTTAGAGAGGAATCAGATGGCGTGTGACCCTGGTCACACGGTGTGTTGGACTTTCCTTGAAGCTCAATGTGTATTTTGGGAAGTACACGGACATGGGATGGACTACACAACTTCAGACGACACAGCGTGTACTCTCTACGCGGCATGACAGAAGCGACTACACAGGACTTGGTGTGTATCCCGAGATACACAAACATGGAATGGATTACATGACCACGTACTCCATCACACGTCTAGGAGAGGCTAGTAACGCGGGTCACCCCGTGTACCGATTACACGGGTTGGAGTACACGGGTTGTTGACCGTGTACGGTCACATGGCCAGTGTACACGGAGCCAACCCTAGTCACTCGTACATGGCATGTACACTTTACTACACACTGTGTACTAACTTTTCTACATGACCAGCCTTACGACATGGGCCATTGTACATGGGCAGTACCCGGGGTCAGACAACACGGTGTCTATCTTTTCTACACGTCATGTACTTTTTGTAAAATGGCATGGTCCTCTTGTTCACTTTATCTTGGACGTATTTTGTTTGGGTTAGTGCCCCTTCTTCTCGTTCCCATAAATTTCAGGCATCATTTCCTTCTATAGGAGTATGATCCCTTCCGCAGGACTTTCTGTGATAGAGTCGGCATCCCTTCGAGAGGGCCAGAGAGAGATCCTTTATCCATTCCTGACCGTAGGTAGAGTCAGGCATCGATGTGACCAACTCTACCGGGTTTTGATCCTATACCTAGCTGGTGAATCACTTAGCTAGTGAATCTATATGATTCATGGTATCTACCATGGCCCTGGAAGGGATCCTCATCTGTGTATCATGATCTTTCCCAATTAGGAGTGTGTCTCTCGTAATGAGTTATTCTATCTACCATGATCTTCTCACTCAGTAGTGTGTCTCCCATAATGGGTGTATCTACCTCTCATGACATTTCCTGAAGAACAGTACTACTCGGATGGACATCATCAGAGCTACCATACTCGTCGAGTGTGTCCTCCCAGAATGAGTAATTAATGGAAATCTTTGATCTAAATCCCTTGCGGGGGTTTGTGGTTATGTGACTTGTCTCTAGACTACAGGTCTGTGTTTTGAGTATATCTGGATTGTGATCCCCTATTATATGTTCAGAAGACATATACCGTGTATAGCTGAATGTGACTTTCCTTTGTGTACTTGATTTGTGTTTTTTCAGGGTCTTTTTTGAGTATTGTTATACTCACCCCTGCACGGGCTTTTCCCACAAGTGTCGTGTCTTGTACAAATGAGCAGTAGTCTCTGTACCTCTTTGTGTTTTCAAGTTGGACTTTGCAGTTTTTCAGACTCTTGTTTTTGGTGGGCTTGTATTTTGGCCTAGTTTACTTTTAGTACTTTACTTTCCATCATACTCTATTGGTTGGGTTTAGTTGTATGCGTGCATTTTTGTTCCTTAGTGTTTTTTTACATTTCATAATTTGTGGGATTGGATATTTGTGCGAGTGTATAGGTTCTTAGGAAATGCCTCCCATGTAGTAATATGCTTACTCGGTGCTAGTCACCATCCCTTGGCCTATTGGAGGTGCACATGGGGAGTCGCGGCTTTGGATCCACTGGGGCAGGTCGTGAAAATGTCCTACCAAAATTCTATGAGGATGGACGGACATGATTGATGTGACCTTCCTAGAGTCTCTAGATATGGTTCAGTGTGATGATTGTTCCCAAAAAAGGGTGTTGGGTCAAGGACATTCCCAAATGTGTCTTGGGTTGCTGTGTATGAATAAAATTGATCCATACCCTGATTTATAGGGTAGTGGTTAAGGAATATGACTTTTACTTAAATGAGAAGGCTTAGTTGATCATGTCTTGAGTTAGTGGGTGTGGGTTGACTTGATGCATAGACAATGTACCTCCCTTAAGTGATGAGGGTTGAGTCGAGTATCATGGTTGTATGACTGTTACCTGATCCTTTGTGTACTGATTTTAGGTTAGGATGACACCCCACCCTGAGTCTTTGAGTGAGGTTTGAACACTGTTTGGTAGGCTCCCTACATAGAATCTTTTGGTATGGGTTGTCTTGTGGAATTCAATGATAATATTATGGCATAGAACCAAAGTAGGTATTGTATGGGTTATGGTAAAAGGTGAAATATACCTTCTAGAATAGTTCCAAAGTAGGTAGGGTCAGGTTTCATGGTAAACACAAAATGTCCATACCTATATGATTCAATGTGAATTCTGTATTTTGATTTTGGGTAGGTGAGTTTCTTGGACATGACTGTGCTAATTTATATGTATTTCGTACACATCCACTTGATCACATTAGTAATAAGTATTATTGAGGCACTCGGGATACTACTGGGCCATCAGACTCAACCCTACTTATATAAAAAAATATCGGTTTCAATGTTCATGTGTAGATATTCCAGTTTTCTCTTAGGACACAGGTATGGCATGGATCTAGACACTTGGAACTGGTTTGGCAGGTCAGGGAGGGAGAGGTTTTAGCAGAGCAGGTATGTGATGCATAACTATGGATAATGTATATATGTTGGTTTGGTTAGTAGATAGAGTGTTACGTTTATCTACTATTTTTTCTATGACCATTTCACCATATAGATTGTTTTACTACTTTTATATTCTGGATTAAAGGGGAACATTAGCCTCCCGATTTATGTTTGTGGGGTTTAGTTTTAGAGGGAATAGTATCCTCGTGACTATGTTAGGCCCTTGTCACTATTTATCAGCCTCTAGCATATGGGGCACCTGAGATCATGTTGTGACCCCCACTCATGCATCATTCATGAGGTATGGGTAGTGGAATTACATCCAATTCATGTGTGGTTGATAGATTTTGTGTAACGACCCAAAATTTCATTAATGGAAAATCCCTCTTGATCCAGTTAAATGTTTCTTTATGTTTTTATAAGATGTCAACTTCTTTAGTTTAACGTTAAGATTTGTGACCGTTACTTTTATAGCCGTTGAACAGTGATCATCTGGGTAGTTTAAATATAAGGCTTTAACGAACCAATTTTCTACTCAGACAAAGGAAGCGATGGCCTCATCCAGTAGAATCGCCCCTTACGAAGCCCATTTGTCGGAGCTCGGAAAAGAGGTGGCGTCTTTGGGCTTTTCCCTTGACCAAGCCCAAGCTGAGCTTCATCAAGTCAAGCTCGAACGTGATCGTCTACGGGAAAAATGGAAGTTGATAGAGATTACCACTCGAGCGATGTTATCCGAGCAACCCCAAGAGTCTGTCACCATCGCACACCTTACCCTTAGGTCTTATGCGGCTATTTTAAGGGGTTATGTAAAAAATAAGTAGAACCATGTTCATGTAAATTATTTTTTTATATAATAATGAATATAATTTCTAGTCATTTTTGATGCATTGTAATTAGTTTTTAAAGTACAAATGATGTTTTTAGTTATTATTTAATTAAGAATTATATTTTATTAAATTAAAGGATTTTTGAATTAAATAATATTTTAATAAAATATTATTATTAATATTAAATTAATTTTTATTAAATATAAATGATCTTATAATTTTATGAATGCAATTAAAATTTTTATTAAGGTTTGAAAGCCATTTCTGTCAAAACCCGTGAATTTTTTATAAATGTCGGTTTTTATTTTAAAAGTGAAAATTCACATATTTAGAAAATTATTTAGATAAAATAAATATTATTTTTTGAATCAGGACGTCGAAATTATCCAACGGTGAATTTTTCATAATTTTCTGAGACAGTCAAATTTTTGGGTAAAAATTAAATACCATTTAAATATATAATGTGTTTTATGACATCATAATGACCCAATGGTGATGTAATAAAATACCATAATCCTTATGTTCGGCCAATATGTGTTTTATCATTAAAATAATGAGGTTTTGGGTTTGTTTGAATCACTTTTCAAAGCATTAATGGAGCCCTCAAGACTTATTCAACACTTTGCCTTTTTAAATTAATTTCCATGGGAGTGTGACTCACCTCCACATAAGCAACCCTAATTTTTTAATAAGTTCGGACCTTGGACTTGTAAAATATTGTTTTCCTCTCTCCCTTTCCCAGAAACCATGGACAAATACCATGGGATGGTTTGTGGTTTGGATTATTTTAATATAAGGGGTCCCAAACATAAATAATAAAGAATTCTCTCACCCTTCCTATATAAACCCACCCAAGCTCCCACTTCCTCCTCACCCTTAGCCCTTGAAGTTCGTCCAACCTCTGCCCTACTCTCTCTAGAATCCTCTCAAGGTGCCCCAAGCTCCCAAAAAGCCTCTCACAAGCCTCTCTCTATCCTTTGGAAGCACACTTCCAAGTAAGGGTTTTTCTTCCTTTCTCATTTTTGTCAATTTTCTTTAAGTTGTATTGCCCTTTTAATTTCATTTATTAATGTTGGGGTATGGTTTCGCACCTCTCCCATACTGCCCTCTTATTGTTTGAATGATGGGAGACCCCTTTCTCTCTCATTAAATGCCTCCCATGTACACCCGTTACTATGCCGAAATTCCGAAAGGAACCTTTGTTTTTCCTCTTTTATATTCAAGCAATACTTTTGTATCATGAATCTAAATTCCTTTTCAATTGTTGGGACATGTATCTATATTACCTTCTTACTGTCCATTACATGTAAATATGATGAGGAACCCCTTTCTCTCTCATCAGCCTTTTTTTATGAATTCTTATGTCACGCCGTTACGCTGCCGAAATCACACCGATTTTCTAAGCCAATATCATTGTGTAGTGAATACCATGCCCATTTCTCCATCAAGGGTATTCACCTTTATGCACATTTACTTATTGATTGTAAAGTTTCATGTATGATTTCCACATTCCTTTATCGTGGAATAAATGATTATGTTTTATGAATCCATGTTTTATGATCCATGTGGCACACTTATGCATGAAATGAAATGTTTAAGAAGGGTGCGCCATGATAGCGCTCCAATGCATTGGGTATAGTATCATGATACGTCATGTGCAATGAGTGTTGACTCATTATAATTCAAGTGCAACGAGGGTTTACTCGTGCTTCAAGTGCAATGAGGGTTTACTCATGCTCCATGTGCAATGAGCCTTGGCTCATGCTAATTCAATGTTAAGTGTTGTTGCCACATTTCCATGTTATGATTATCATGCTTTATCATGCCTTTATGTTCATGTCTCTCTTATGCTCTATTGATATGCCTATTTCCTAACATGTATTGTACTCCTCATGTTATTCATTATGTACTCCCTTACTGGGCTTTATAGCTCACCCTTTTCTTATGCATGTCCTCAGGTTATCCCATGCAATGCTAAGTACGAAGGAATGTAGTGGTCATGTAAAGGAAGTTTTCAATAAGGATGTTGTATTTCAAGTTTAAAGTTTTTATGTAATGATCCTAAGCCCCAAAGACACTAAACCTCTCGATCTTCTTTGTTGTATCAAGTGAAGTTTTTTTGTAATAAAGCATGTTTAAGTTGTAATAAAAAGCAGGGTTTTCATAGTTGGTATCAGAGGATAGGTTTAGTTATTTTTGGGATTAGGAAACCCTAGTAAAGCCTTAGATACAAGACTAAGCATAATAAAAACATCCCTAAGTTTTGGTAAATACTAAGTAAGTGTTTTATCAAACAAATACATCCCTGTCTGGATACGAGCAGGTAGAGGCGGCTCTGGCACAGATGTATCCTAGGGGTAAAACCTGAAAACACCGCTTTGAGCTAGACTCGAATGGGAACTGGTTCACGACAACGGGCCTTGCTACACTCTTGGTTACGACACTCCCGGGGGATATGTTTTGATAAATTCACAATCTTAGTATGAACCCTTATTAAGGGAAAAATGCCCCTAAGAATATATGTTAGAAGGAAGATCATGAAAAGCCTGGATTGAATCCTATAGACTCATGAGTTAAAGAGATTAAAGTTTATTTATAAGTCATCAAATTTTGTATTTGGATTACCCTTTATGTGTTACCCCTAACTTTCCTTTTATTCCAGCCAATGGTCGGTAATAGGAGAACTCGGGCTAACAACCGTTGTGAAGATCAGTGTGATGATTGTACTTATGAGATGCCCAATCCAATGGGAGCGGGAATCGCGAACTTTGTCACGCTTATCTCTCATCTAACTCAAGTTTTGAATAGAAACACTGGTCAAGAGGAACGTTCAACCCCCCCTAAGAAAGAACAAGTCGCTATTGAAAGCTTCATGAGACAAAGGCCTCCTACTTTTAGTGGATCATCCGATCCCACGATTGCTGAACAATGGATCAACTCCATTGAAAAGATATTCTCCATCCTCCAATGCTCTGAAAAAGAGAAGGTTCTCCTGGCGGCTTATCGTATGGAGGGTGAAGCTGATCAATGGTGGACGTTGATCAAAAATACGAAGCCTGAGGAGGAGATCGAGGCTTTGGAATGGAAGGTATTCCGGAAGATGTTTTTCGATAAATATTTTCCACGCACCCTCCGTCTTAAGATGGAAAGGGACTTCCTTTCCCTCAAGCAGAAAGATGAGGAATCTGTGGGAACGTATGAGGCAAACTTCACAAGGCGTGTACGATACGCTTCCGGCTTTGTCGTTACCCCCGAATGCAAGGTTGACCGCTTTTTTGGTGGGATGAAGCCTAGCTTGCGGAAAGCATTAGCGATCCGTGACTTCGACAGCTATGAGGAAATTGTCCAATGTGCCCTCAAGGTTGAAATGGAGATTGGAGAATCACAGGGGTATCATGGGGACAAGAAGCGGAAGGTGGACTTCAATGCTGGTGGTCCGATGGATAAATCCAACGGCGCTAAGAAATTCCAGCACCCCACTTGCCAAAAGTGTGGAAAAAAGCACCCTGGAAATTGCCTTAGGGGGACAAGAAAATGCTTCAAGTGTGGAAGAGAAGGACACCTAGCTGTTAACTGTCAGCAAGAAGGACCCGCGGCTGCGACGGAGGGGAGAAACGCTCCGTTCGAACCTCAACGCGTTGTTCAATGCTTCAAATGCAAAGAAACGGGTCATTTTACGAATCAGTGCCCTAATCCAAGGGTTATCGGAGGCAATCAACAACCTCCAAGACAACAAGGAAGAGCTTTTTCCATCACTTCTGCCGAAGTGAACCCTGACAATGAAGTGGTGACAGGTACGCTAGTTATTCATTCAAGAATAGCGAACGTACTTTTTGATTCAGGTTCTACGCATTCTTTTATATCTCAAAAGGTTAGTAGAACAATCCCTGCACCACCACAAATCATGGAAGTAAAGATGTCGGTGAGTACGGAAAATGGGGCAATCATTGCATCCCATGAGTATAAGTCCTCCCCTGTTATAATCTGTGGATTGAATTTCCCGGCGAACCTCGTCATACTCCCTTTGGTGGAATTTGATGCAATTCTTGGCATGGATTGGCTTTCCTTATATAGAGCCAACATAAATTGTCGGGAGAGGGAAATCACACTCCATATGGAGAATCGACCCCCGATTATTTACAAGTGTCAGGAGGAAGATGAATCTCCTTTATCTCCATCATCTCAAGCATGGATATTACTACCTTATGAGCACGCATATCTGGCTCAGATGATTGAGTCCAAGGAAGAAACCACCCTTGAAGAAATGCCTATTGTGAGGGAATTCGCTGAAGTATTTCCCGAGGAACTTCCTGGTCTTCCTCCAAGAAGAGATGTTGAGTTCTCAATTGAACTTATACCTGGGGCACTACCAATATCCAAGACTCCATATAGAATGGCAGTTGTTGAGCTTGAAGAGCTGAAGAAACAACTACAGGAGAATCTGGATAAAGGGTTTATACGCCCAAGTGCATCACCATGGGGTGCACCAGTCCTCTTCGTCAAGAAGAAGGATGGGTCAATGCGGCTTTGCATCGATTATCGTGAACTTAACAAAATCACGATAAAGAACAAGTGTCCTCTCCCAAGAATCGATGACTTGTTTGATCAGCTGCGTGGAGCACAATACTTCTCCAAGGTCGACTTGCGGTCGGGATATTATCAAGTAAGGGTGAAGAAGGAAGATATCCCCAAGACTGCTTTTCGTACAAGGTACGGGCACTATGAATTCATAGTAATTCCTTTTGGACTCACCAATGCTCCAGCAATATTCATGGACTTGATGAATAGAGTCTTTAGAGATTACCTAGATAAATTTGTGGTAGTCTTTATAGATGATATTCTAATATACTCCAAAACCGAGGAGGACCATGAGGAGCATTTAAGAACTGTACTTGAGACTTTACGCAAGGAGAAGCTCTATGCCAAGTACAGCAAGTGTGAGTTCTGGTTGAAGGAGGTCTCATTCTTGGGCCATATCATCACAAGCAATGGGATATCTGTGGACCCCTCCAAAACAGATGCAATTGAGGGATGGCCGAGGCCAACATCGGTAACTGATATCCGTAGCTTCTTGGGGTTAGCTGGATATTATCGACGATTTGTGAGAAACTTCTCACGATTGTCCAACCCTCTTACCAAGCTAACTCGAAAGGGAGTAAAGTTTTCTTGGAGTGATGAATGCGAAGAAAGCTTCAAGGAGTTGAAAAGGAGGCTTATCACTACACCTGTGCTCACTTTACCCACAAGTGGGGAGCTTTTTGTGGTATTCAGTGATGCTTCGAAGAAGGGATTAGGATATGTGCTGATGCAGAATGATAAAGTGATATCCTATGCCTCAAGAAAGTTGAAAATCCATGAGCGAAACTATCCAACGCATGATCTGGAGTTGGCGGCGGTGATCTTTGCCTTGAAAATCTGGCGGCATTATCTCTATGGAGAGAAATGTGAGATATATACTGACCACAAGAGTCTTAAATATATATTCACACAGAAAGAGCTTAATATGCGCCAGAGAAGATGGATAGAGCTCATAAAGGATTATGACTGTTCAATACATTACCACCCTGGGAAGGCGAACAAGGTGGCAGATGCCCTAAGTAGAAAGGATCCAGCAATTCTATCAATGATGAGAATTGAGAAGGATCCAATCTTCTTAGACTTGATGAAGATGGACGTGGGAATCATAAAGAAGGGAACATCATCAATCCTTTCACAAATGATTGCTCAACCATCTCTTTTGGAAAGGTTAAAGGATGCTCAAAAGGATGATGCGAGAATCCAAGAAAAAGTGGAAGCTATCAAAAAGGGAAAATCCTCAGAGTTTAATGTTAATGAAGAAGGAATTGTGCGGTTTGGGAAAAGACTATGTGTCCCATAAAGTTCGGAGCTGAAAAAGGAACTTTTGGATGATGCACATAGTTCAAATTTCTCTATTCACCCAGGGAGCACAAAGATGTATCGAGATCTCCGAGAAAACTTTTGGTGGGATAATATGAAGAAGGAGATCGCCGAATATACATCAAAGTGCCTGGTGTGTCAGCAAGTGAAGATAGAGAGGCAGAAGTCTAAGGGGATGATGCAACCATTGCCCATACCAGAATGGAAATGGGAGAACATCACCATGGACTTC
Source organism: Viscum album (assembly GCA_963277665.1). Classification (NCBI taxonomy): domain Eukaryota; kingdom Viridiplantae; phylum Streptophyta; class Magnoliopsida; order Santalales; family Viscaceae; genus Viscum; species Viscum album. Next base: position 2,133,264,205 of record OY728119.1, read on the forward strand.
GTCACTGGACTTCCAAGGACATCCAAAAGAAACAATGCAATCTGGGTTATTGTGGATCGTCTTACAAAGACTGCACACTTCATTGCTATTCGAGAGGATTTCTCTTTGGATCAACTGGCACGGATATATATCAGGGAAGTGGTACGGTTTCATGGAGTACCACTATCTATTGTGTCTGACCGAGATCCAAGATTTACCTCTAAGTTTTGGAAGAGTCTTCAGCATGCTCTGAATACTGAACTGAACTTCAGTACGGCCTATCATCCTCAAACTGATGGCCAATCCGAGCGGACTATCCAAACACTTGAGGATATGTTGAGAGAGTGCTCAATGGACTTTAAAGGAGGATGGGATCAACATCTTCCTCTAGTTGAGTTCTCTTATAATAATAGTTTCCACTCGAGCATCCAAATGGCACCATATGAAGCCCTGTATGGGAAAAGGTGTAGAACACCGGCATGTTGGGATGAGGTCGGTGAACGTAAGCTGCTTGGACCAGAAATGGTCAAAGAAATGGTGGAGAAGGTGAAAACCATTCAGCAGCATATCAAGGCAGCCCAAAGTCGACAGAAGAGTTATGCAGATAATCGTCGACGAGACCTTGAGTTTAAAGTCGGAGACATGGTGTTTTTACGCATATCTCCGTGGAAGAAGGTCATGAGGTTTGGAAAGAAAGGGAAGTTATGTCCAAGGTACATCGGCCCCTTCGAGATTCTTGATCGTGTTGGGGCTGTGGCCTATTGACTAGCACTTCCACCTACTATGGCCAAGGTGCATGATGTCTTCCATGTATCCCTCTTAAGGAAGTACATACCAGACCCTTCACATGTACTCTCTTCCGAGGTGGTACAATTAGAAGACGATCTTTCTTATGAGGAGCAACCAGTGAAGATCTTAGATCGTAGAGAAAAAGTTCTACGAAATAAGACAATTCCCCTCGTCAAGGTGTTTTGGAGAAACCACAAGTTTGAAGAAGCAACTTGGGAGTCGGAGGATATGATGAAGCTAAGTTACCCACATTTGTTTTAGTGTGGGAAAAGGAAAATTTCGAGGGCGAAATTTCTTAAGGGGGGAATGTTGTAACGACCCAAAATTTCATTAATGGAAAATCCCTCTTGATCCAGTTAAATGTTTCTTTATGTTTTTATAAGATGTTAACTTCTTTAGTTTAACGTTAAGATTTGTGACCGTTACTTTTATAGCCGTTGAACAGTGATCATCTGGGTAGTTTAAATATAAGGCTTTAACGAACCAATTTTCTACTCAGACAAAGGAAGTGATGGCCTCATCCAGTAGAATCGCCCCTTACGAAGACCATTTGTCAGAGCTCGGAAAAGAGGTGGCGTCTTTGGGCTTTGCCCTTGACCAAGCCCAAGCTGAGCTTCATCAAGTCAAGCTCGAACGTGATCGTCTACGGGAAAAATGGAAGTTGATAGAGATTACCACTCGAGCGATGTTATCCGAGCAGCCCCAAGAGTCTGTCACCATCGCACACCTTACCCTTAGGTCTTATGCGGCTATTTTAAGGGGTTATGTAACAAATAAGTAGCACCATGTTCATGTACATTATTTTTTTATATAATAATGAATATAATTTCTAGTCATTTTTGATGCATTGTAATTAGTTTTTAAAGTACAAATGATGTTTTTAGTTATTATTTAATTAAGAATTATATTTTATTAAATTAAAGGATTTTTGAATTAAATAATATTTTAATAAAATATTATTATTAATATTAAATTAATTTTTATTAAATATAAATGATCTTATAATTTTATGAATGCAATTAAATTTTTTATTAAGGTTTGAAAGCCATTTCTGTCAAAACCCGTGAATTTTTGATAAATGTCGTTTTTTATTTTAAAAGTGAAAATTCACATATTTAGAAAATTATTTAGATAAAATAAATATTATTTTTGGAATCAGGACGTCTAAATTATCCAACGGTGAATTTTTCATAATTTTCTGAGACAGTCAAATATTTGGGTAAAAATTAAATACCATTTAAATATATATTGTGTTTTATGACATCATAATGACCCAATGTTGATGTAATAAAATACCATAATCCTTATGTTCGGCCAATATGTGTTTTATCATTAAAATAATGAGGTTTTGGGTTTGTTTGACTCACTTTTCAAAGCATTAATGGAGCCCTCAAGACTTATTCAACACTTTGCCTTTTTAAATTAATTTCCATGGGAGTGTGACTCACCTCCACATAAGCAACCCTAATTTTTTAATAAGTTAGGACCTTGGACTTGTAAAATATTTTTTTCCTCTCTCCCTTTCCCAGAAACCATGGGCAAATACCATGGGATGGTTTGTGGTTTGGATTATTTTAATATAAGGGGTCCCAAACCTAAATAATGAAGAATTCTCTCACCCTTCCTATATAAACCCACCCAAGCTCCCACTTCCTCCTCACCCAAAGCCCTTGAAGTTCGTCCAAACTCTGCCCTAATCTCTCTAGAATCCTCTCAAGGTGCCCCAAGCTCCCAAGAAGCCTCTCACAAGCCTCTCTCTAGCCTTTGGAAGCACACTTCCAAGTAAGGGTTTTTCTTCCTTTCTCATTTTTGTCAATTTTCTTTAAGTTGTATTGCTCTTTTAATTTCATTTATGAATGTTGGGGTATGGTTTCGCACCTCTCCCATACTGCCCTCTTATTGTTTGAATGATGGGAGACCCCTTTCTCTCTCATTAAATGCCTCCCATGTACACCCGTTACTATGCCGAAATTCCGAAAGGAACCTTTGTTTTTCCTCTTTTATATTCAAGCAATACTTTTGTATCATGAATCTAAATTCCTTTTCAATTGTTGGGACATGTATCTATATTACCTTCTTACTGTCCATTACATGTAAATATGATGAGGAACCCCTTTCTCTCTCATCAGCCTTTTTTTATGAATTCTTATGTCACGCCGTTACGCTGCCGAAATCACACCGATTTTCTAAGCCAATATCATTGTGTAGTGAATACCATGCCCATTTCTCCATCAAGGGTATTCACCTTTATTCAAATTTACTTATTGATTGTAAAGTTTCATGTATGATTTCCACATTCCTTTATCGTGGAATAAATGATTATGTTTTATGAATCCATGTTTTATGATCCATGTGGCACACTTATGCATGAAATGAAATGTTTAAGAAGGGTGTGCCCTGATAGCGCTCCAATGCATTGGGTATAGTATCATGATACGTCATGTGTAATGAGTGTTGACTCATGCTAATTCAAGTGCAACGAGGTTTTACTCGTGCTTCAAGTGCAATGAGGGTTTACTCATGCTCCATGTGCAATGAGCCTTGGCTCATGCTAATTCAATGTTAAGTGTTGTTGCCACATTTCCATGTTATGATTATCATGCTTTATCATGCCTTTATGTTCATGTCTCTCTTATGATCTATTGATATGCCTATTGCCTAACATGTATTGTACTCCTCATGTTATTCATTATGTACTCCCTTACTGGGCTTTATAGCTCACCCTTTTCTTATGCATGTCCTCAGGTTATCCCATGCAATGCTAAGTACGAAGGAATGTAGTGGTCATGTAAAGGAAGTTTTCAATAAGGATGTTGTATTTCAAGTTTAAAGTTTTTATGTAATGATCCTAAGCCCCAACGACACTAAACCTCTCGATCTTCTTTGTTGTATCAAGTGAATTTTTATGTAATAAAGCATGTTTAAGTTGTAATAAAAAGCAGGGTTGTCATATTTTGGACCATACCCATCATTAGTCTTTGTAAAGTCCCCAATATCATTCATTTTTATGCATTCCCTTTGCACGAGTCCTAGTAGTGTTCATGATATGGCATGGTAGCAAAAACATGGGATATAGGTGAACAAATTACAGGAGAAAACATCTCACATAAGAGCTCTGGATGAACCATTTTTTGGGGTGGGGTGCTTTAGATTCATTATTTTAGAACATATAAGGGGGTATTATTGATGAAATTGTATCTATGATACCACAGTCTCAGTAGGTATAAATCATTCTTTTTTATGTATTTTTTAATATAAACCAATTTATTTTTTAAATTGTTTTTAAGGTAGGCACCTGAGGATGAAATTTGACAAGAAAAGGAGGAATGCATTTTGTTTCAAAATATCCATAGTGATTCAAATGCATCACCTGTCAGTCATTGATTCATTACATGTGTTTATATGCTCATGCATCCCATGACTACACATCCCATGAACTCTCATATGACCGAGGTTGCATGTTTTTAATTGTTGTAATGCATATCATTTTACTTAATGTTTATATGTATTATTATGAACTGTTGTAAATTAGTATGTATTGTTTTTTTATAATTAAATGTATTTTAATTTTATTGTTTTGATAAAATAAATTTATAAATTTTCTAGTTGTTGATGGATTTTTAACTATGGTATCTTGTATGGAATGAGGTGTTTCTTTTTTCATTTCTATATTTAGTGGTATTTTAAACCACCACCATAAAAAAAATGTCTCAATTTTATACATGATGGTTTAAACCATATTTATATATTACTAACCACTACTAAAAAACTGAATTCCAAAAAAACCATCACAAAAATTAATATTAATGGTTCAAATGTTTTGAAAAGTAAGGTACATTTTTACCAAAAAAATAAATAACATAAATATCAAAGATTACAGTTAAAATCAATGTTCAATTTGTTAAGAAAATTAAAATTTTCCTCTAGTTTTAGATATTTTTTAACCAACTTACAAAAATACCACATGTTTGTGAGAACCACCACAAATTTATGTTTTTCATTGGGGTTTTAAAAACTCAACTAAGAAAATATAATATTGATTGTAAACAATGATAAATTTAGCATTTTTAAAAAAACCATCATGAATTAATAGGTAGCAGTTTAAACCACTACCTATTACTTTGAAAACCACCTATAATATATATTTTTTTTTAGTGAGTATACATGTGATCTCCAACTTCACGTGCTCAATCATCCTAAAAACTATAAAGTTGAATATATATTTTTTTGTCATGCCTCAAGCCATAAAAAAAAGTTCCATTAACATAAAACAATTTTTTGCACTACCATAAGATGTGACACCTTCATGTTAATTTGAAATTGAGTACAAAACATAAAAAAAATATAAAATATTCAGTCTTGAAGTCATGATATAAATTAAATTGTAAATCTTCCCCCAAAAATCTGTTTGACTCACACTACTTAAGGAAATTTAATATTAATAGAGATAATAGTATATATTTTCTTGATCCATCCATTCCAAAATACTTGAAAAAAGTCACAATTTTATCTTTATTAGGAAATAATGACATTATTTATTGTATTCACCAATTGAATACCCAGGAAAAAATATCACCATATTGGTCATCGACATTATAAGTTTTTTCTTTATTTGGATATTATAATCTTCATAAGATTTCACTTCATTCTCACCATAAATAATGTGATCAACATACACTATAATGATGAGTGACTTAGCATTTTACTCTTTGATATATATATTGTTATCCAAATAGAAATTATGTTCATGACTTACCATTCTATGAAAATAACATCACGGTTTTCCAATATCTTTTTGTATTTATTATTTTAACCCTCATAACTTCTTCATCTGACTATGTGTCTAAGAAAAATACTTCCATTTCATCATTCATTGAATTTACCCAAGTGTCTTCCCTTGATCTTGATATAACATGGGATTATTAACACCTTTAATCTCATTAAATCTTACTTCTTTCTGATGAATGTATGAAAAGAATACTCACCAAATTTAGTTCAAGTAAACACTGATTAAAAATGTATATGACCACTATTTTGGCTCATCCTCAAAAATATTTGAGATGTAATGTGTTGGGACCATTGTCTGCATTTTGTTAGACCACCACTTGATATTCCATTAGAACATATCACATAGAATAAAAATCTCTAGAATGAACCCCCATGTTATAATGCTTGAAAGTTGGATGACATGTGCACCCAAGTCACCACACTACAACATAAAACATCTAGAATTCATAGATAAGAACAATTGATTATAATGATCAGAAAGAATGCATCAAGGGGAAAAGAACAACACAAGAGAAAATTTGGATTCACACTTGTATCATAATACAAGAAGAAATGATATTTTATTTTTATTCATGCAAGGGAAATATAATTACAATGTCAATCAATTCTGATTACATTTATAATCGGGTTCGACCATTGCTTTCAGTCACCACTACCATCCTATATTCCATAATTTTGAAATTAAACCTTTGGATTTCTTCCTTCCAGTGGTCTTTGTTCCCTTAGTTTGAAAATGATCCTCCATGGCGTGTTCCCAACAATCTTTCACTTGAGATTATATTTTTGGGTATGCACCAAATTCCTCTACCATCTCCCACAAACATCCTCCTTTCTATTGAATTCTATTTTATCATCTACTAATGGAATTTGTTTGATCACCCCATGGTCATTGATAGTGGAAACATTCAATAAATAGATATATATATATATCTTCCATAATTCAAAAATGTAAATTATTTGTAAAAATACATATGAACAAATCATTTTTATTTGAATGGTTATGGTAGCTTCCATCCTGCTATAGTGACAAAATATATTTGATGCAGATCACTAAACCAACAAATACATTCTTTTTTACCTCTAAGAGAGTACACCAATTGTTAGACCATGATTATAATAGGAGGAATCTTGAAATTCTTGGGAATGATTTTGATCTCATGGTGATCGATGGCAGATGAATGGAATTAGATGACTCAGAATTTTTTTTGAGATTTTATTGGATGGATTTAACTCAGTTTGTGGTTGGTTGTTCTGCGTACAAGACCGAAAGGTTTATTTAGTTTATTGTCATGTGATATGTGGTCATGAAACTATGGATAGTGGACCTTTAGATTCATGTAATGCTTGGAAAAACTAAATGGAATTCCTAGTAGGATATTTTAATTGATTAGTGTGATCAATTTAAATAGGAGACCTAGTTTCAGGCCTAATTATTTCATGAATGCGTTGTCTTAACTAATTAAATGGATATGACTAATAAATTGACAAGGTTCCAAGGACACATTTTAACTTGTGTGTTTACTTGTTTTCTATCCATAGATGGTCAAGGATTGACTTTTTTTTGTTTGTCTATTTTCTTTTATTGATGGTCCTTTGTTGATGTTTGATCACATAGTGTTTATGTGTAGCCCATGAGACCTATACTAATATTTGATACCATGGTGTGTGTCTATAGCCCGTGATACCTATATATGATGGTTAATCACATGAGTTTTGGGTGTATATCCCCATGGACCTTTGATTATGTTTCTTTAATGTGTTTTATGAAGATTATGATACTTTATTTAATGATGTGATTTTTGTTTTTTCATCCAATATCTTTTTATGATGTGATGTTTGATCTGTCATTTGAATCTTGTATTATGTATGTTGTTCTTCTATCTTCTACAGCTGGGCATACAAGTCTATCCTATTGTACTATCCCCTGAGAGGGATCTGTTATGCATGAGGTCAGTATGCATTGGACAATCCCATTAAGAAGGATGTGTCATTCATGTTTGGGATTATCCCTTGTTCAAGGGGGATGTTTCGGGCGAGTGATCGCAGTTTCCTCCAGTATGGTGCCAAAGCAGGTACATTTGGGGTTCATTATGTCTTTTTGAGCATATTACCACTTGAAACATGGGGTTTTATCTTCTTACTTATGCATTGGTGATTATATGATATTTTAGTATGATCATATATTTCATGTTTACTTTTTTTTCTAAGCTTATCACATGCTTGTACACTGCATATATTGGTCATGTATGGAACCAGATTGGTGGTGTCCTACTAAGTTATACTCACACCCTACTTAGGTTTGTATGGAACTTGGGTACCAAAGAAGCCCTCACTTGTAGCAGGTACAAGTTGTTATGAGGCTTAGGTTTTATTTTTGATCATCATTGATTTATATGATTCTGGAGATCAGGATAAGGTGAGGCTATAAGTTGCAGAGCCTCTTGTATTTTTTTATTTTCATTATTTTTGTCTGTAATAAACCTAGTGGGTGATTACCTATTGTACTTGATTAAATATTGAGCTTGTATACTTTTGATTTTGTATTCATTCATGCAGTTGGAATGTTTATGTTTTCCTCTTACTACGATCGTATACTATTTTAATATTTAGTTATTTATTCTTATAAAATACTCTAATAGAGGGTATAGTGAAGGTTCCAAGCCCAACGAAAGAATGTGATGGGTCATTATCAACTTTTATTTCTGTCAAGATCGATTATTAATCAATGATATACACAATGATAAACACCATGATCAACAGAATTGAATCAAAGAAAATAGAAAATGGATGAAATTTCAGAACCATATAGAGGATCATATCATATTATTTATAATTAATTAAATCAATTAAAGAAATACCTTATTGAAATTCTTTCCTTACTGATGATTACAATAATAGATCTGTGTTGTACTATCATTGTATTGTAGGAATCAATAGTAGATTCCCTCTAGTGGTGATCTACACATGTTCCTCAAATCTCCAAACATCATTGTAGGACTCTCAGGGTGCTAGCACGATATATCCTATCACTTGAATCGTTCTCCATTGATTGCCATGATAATTTCTTCCAAAACATTCTCCTTGATCTCTCTTAAATTGAGGGAGAATGGTGGCGGCATAACAATATCTTTTCTTGGGATCATTCATGGAGAAGGGAGATCTTTAGGTCTTGATAGGATTCTACAAATATGTTGTGCACAACCAAAAAAATGAATTGGATCTTAGAGAAAAGAATATAATTGGGTTTATATACTCCTAGGGTTAAAATACAATAATTTCACAAGTTCCCTTTATTATTTATTTAATCTATACAGAAACCCATTTCAAATAATATTATTGTTATTGTTATTTCTCTACATGCACTTAACTTGTGAATTAAATTATATATTATTTAATCAAATAGTATTCAATATTTATTATTTTTTACTGGAATATTAAAATTGGTCTGACATTCCTCCATAATATTGATCGGTACTTCAATAAAGACAATTTATTTATTAAATAAATATCATGACTTTATTCACCAATAAATAAATAAATATTGTATTCACTAAATAGAACATAAATATTTATTAAATACTCTACTCACATTATTTTCTCTCGAATAACTAGTGATAAATTATATGCGATCAAGAAAACATGAATAATTATTAAACCATGTGTTGTAATAAAATTTATTCAACTTGTTAAATAATAAATAATAATATATTATTTAACTAAGATTCTAGATACACTTAGTGTGTAACTCTCTAAGCCTCTTTCTCAATAGAATTAAGTGAAGCATTCTAAAGTATAAGGTAAGCATCTAGCAACATACCAAGGAACCCATATTAAATGAAGTTAATTCCAAAATGACATAAAACCTCATATGGAAACTTACTATGTAATATAATCCCTTTATCATGATATCTCAAATCAAACAAGTAACATTTTGGTTCTATCAACCTATGTGATCGGTGTCTCTTTCTTTGACTTCTCAAAAATTGAACTTACCTATAGAACCCCAGTGATATGAATTTATTTATTCTATATCATTTCAATCAAATAGAATGAGATATCAACTTCCATTAAAGAACAGAAAGGAAAATATTTTCTCTCATTATTCGTTAAAAAAATATTAATCATGATGCACCCAACACATCCTACCTCGTTGTGAACATTTGTTGTCGCGGTTTTTATCTATACATAAAATTAAATGACTCATAATAATCATTAATAATAATATTAATGTCTAAATATCAATACATACATTTGCAGATAAGAATATCCAATGACACATATAAATGTGGATTTCCTACCAATGAGTCTCGTTATCATAATATCCTAAACCAGATATCCCCAAGTGTGTACATAATGAGAAGGTACCTCAAAGTCCTATGAGTCTCCACCCCTGATATCCTATATCATTTGTGTCCCTAAAATGATATCATATTTATATAAAACATATATTTAGGAATAATGTCTTAGAACTTATAGGTTTTCATCATTACAGGGAACTACTATAACCTTTTAGTGTGATGACTACTCTTGAGACATTTTCATATACTATGTCACATATAACAACACTCATCATGTGATAAAGATTATATTAATAATCAAAAATATGAATACATTTTATCATAAAGTACACATAAGTTGGTTACTAGGAACCAACTCCAACAGACTCCCACTTGCACTATATCCAACTACTAAAAACCTCCAGTACAGTATCTCTCACAAGATACTTATGCTTCTGGTGAGATAGACATTTAGTCAAGGGGTCCACTACATTCTCTTATGTGGGTACTCTCATTACAACATCATCATCCCTTTGATATAAATCCCCCAAGAGTTGATACTTATATATTACATGCTTTGTTTGTTGGTATGACCTTGGATCTTTTGCAAGATCCTCCATTTTTGTATTATCATACTACATTGTGATATGGTATTTACTACTAGGTACCATATAAACTCCTATACAAAGTTTTGAGTCCAAATGGCTTCCTTAGATGAATCATAAGCTTCTATATAATCATAATCTTTTGTAGAATCAATGCAAATTGGTTAATTTGAACTTTTCAAGATCACAACTACTTCGTTGAGATAGAAAAAATATCCTAACTGTGACTTCATATCATTCCGACCTGTCTGAAAAATAGTATCAGTATAACCCCTGGTGACCAACTCCTCATCTCCTCTATAAACCAAAAACATATATTTAGTTATTATATAATATATTGATATCCTTAACCAAAGACCAATTTTTTTCTCTTGGATCTTCTTGATATCTTCCTACCATGCTCAATATATAGGCAATATCATGTTTAGTATATAACATGGAATAAATTATTGATTCTATCACTGAAGAGTATGGAATATTACTCATTCTCTCCTTATCCTATTGTATTTAAGGACCCGTTTTATTATAAAATATAAACAATGTGACACTAGAACCAACCCCCTATTGGATTGTTCCATACTAAATCTCATTAGTATCTGGTCAACATATGTAATTTGAATAAGTCCAACCAGACTATTGTATCTATCAAGAATGATCTTGATCACTATAATGTAGGAAGATTCATCTAAGTACTTTATAGAGAAACATTTTTTAACCAATCCTTAATAGACTGTAAGACTGGTACGTCATTTCCAATAACTAATATTTCATCAACATATACTATTAAGATAATGACTGCATTCCCTCTAAACCTCTTGTAAACACATGGATCAAATTCATTATTAATAAAACCAAATTCATTTATGGCTTCATAGAATCAAATTTTCCATGACCTGGATTCTTACTTCAATCCATAAATATATCTTTGCAACTTGAAAATTCTTCTGGCATCACCTGGATTCAAAAAATCTTCTGGTTGTGTCATATATACATCTTTTTAAAGGTTCCCATTAACGAAATCAGTTTTGACATCCATATTCCAACTCTCATAGCCATGGTAATCTACTACAGCAAGTAGAATTATAATGGATTTAAACATGGAAACTGGTTAAATGGTTTCATCATAGTAAATTCATTGATTTTTTTAAACCCTTTAGCTACCAACCTTGCTTTATAGTTATTTAATCCACCTTCCATGTCAAGTTTCCTCTTGAATACTCATTTTCATCCAACTAGATTTACATCAAATGGTGCATCGACCAGAACCCAAAATTGGTTATGATATATGGAATCCATTTCATAATACATGGATTCTTTCCATATGGAAGCTTTAGATCTCTCTATTTCTTCCTTGTAGGATAGAGGTTCATATTTTTAAACCAATAATGAGTCGCCATCTTTTGTGACTATAAAACTGTGTATCTTTGGTTCTCTTACCTATCTTTTTCTCTTATATGGTACTTGTGTTTCAATAACTAATTCATCCATGGGGACCTACAGAATTTTATCCTATACTAACTATTATGTATCTTGAGAATTAACTTCATCAAAGTTAATCTTTCTCCCACTATACTTTTTGAGGATGTTATGACTCTTAAGAAAGGTAAATTATATGGAAATAATTACTTTCTTTTTTGAGGGGTTGTATAGTAATAATACCTTTATTTATTTGGGATACCCTATAGAGATACACCTTGTGCCACAGGATACTAGTTTGTTTCACGATAAGTCCTTAAAAAATTCCTCACAACCCAATACACATGTATGAGACAAAACAAGTTTCTTTCTACTCTATAACTCAAAGGGAATTCCATTTTCCTCTTTATTTGGTGCTTAGTTTAATTTTTATGTTGTAGTTTGTAATTCATTCCCCCAAAAGGATAATGGAAGATCTACATGAATCATTATCAACCTTACCTAATCTAATAAGGTATGGTTCCTCCTTCACTAACACCATTCCACTATGGTATATAAGGTGTAGTGAGTTGAGATAGAGTCCAAAAATCCCATAAGAAGTCAATAAAATCTTGGTTAAGATATTCACTACCATGATCCGATCAAATATTATTTATCTTCTTACCATGTTGAATATCTACTTCATTCTTAAATTCCTTGATTTTTTCAAAGGACTCTAACTTATACCTCATCAATTATACATATCCATATCTACTTAAGTCATCATTAAAAGTTATGAAGTAAGAATATACAACTCTAGATTCTACTAGAAATGGTCCATAAACATCAATGTGTACCAATCCTAGAAGCTATGCGGCCCTTTCACCATGTCCACAAAATGGTGGTTTGGCCATTTTCCCTTGTAAATGAGCATGAAATATTTCAAGTGGTTTTAGCTCAAAAGAGTCTAAATAAACATCTTGATAGGGATTTGTCAAATGATTCTTGTTTACATGACCAAGATAGTTATGCCATAGCTGGGTGTTATATGAGTGGTGTGAACATAATTCGTTATCAATTTCTAATACTTGGTTTTCATTATTTCATACAAAAAGACCATTATTTAAATGTTACCTACCATAACATATATTGTATTTTTAAAAGAAGCAATATTTATATCCAAATTTAAAGTTAACCCCATCTACATATAGGAATGAAACATAAATTATGTTTTTGGTAACCATAGGTACATAATCACAATCTTTTGAAACCAAAAACATTCTCATTGGAAATGAAAGGCGGTAGTCTATAATGGCTAGGGCAGCTAGCCTCACACTATTAACAACTCTTATATCCCCCTCTCCTCTAGAAATCATTCAAAATATACTTAGTTACTACATTTGGATATAGATTTGATAACCACAAGATGTATCTAATACCTAATGTGTAGATATTTAAAGATCACACTTGATAAGGAACACACCTTTAGATCCCCCTTGCTTCTAGGTGAAGTTTCTCTTCCAGTGGCCTAGCTTTCTACATGAAAAACATACTATCTCTTTTTCCTTACCTTGCCTTTGGATCTTCTTCTTCATGGAAAGATGGTACTCAGGAGCTTTAGACTTGTTATGAGTATTGGGCTGATTTTCCTTGTTCTTCCTTTTCTTATTCACCATAAGGACCATGAGTTTATCATGCCTCATATCCTTATCCACTTGGAGAATCAATGTAAGAATCTCTGAAAGACTCTTATCATTATTGATCATTTATAATTAATAATAAAACTAAAAAAGGTCTCGGGAAGTGATGAAGGTATGATATTTATATATAACTCATCCAGTAATTTAATCCCTTAGTTGTTTAAGGTTCAATGTATCCAATAAGCCTGAATACATGAGTCCCAGATGGAAAATACTCGCTATGATTAGTTTTAAACAAATCATTATAGATCTTATACCTCACTTGTCTCTCCTTATCTTGATAGATATCATGAAGATGAGACATCTTGTTATAAAAATCCATGTCCTCATGCTGCTTAAAAATCACATTGGACATGGATGATAGCATGAAAAATTGAATTTTTTTTGAATCGTTCTAATGATTCCCATAGAGTGATATATCTTCATCACTTTCCTCATTACTAAGCGCATCAAGAATAGGTTCTTCTGTCACATACAATTTCCTATCATGGTGAAGGATAACTTGTAAGCACCTTTTCCACTCTTAGAAATACTTTTCCGTGAGAATGGTATCCTGATCATGTATGGATCATAGTGATATGTTTGATGTCATTTTAATGTTGTTTCTAAAAAATAAGATGAGAAAAAAATTAGTACCTTATCTACTAAAATTGATACAAATAAATAAATATTATATTTATTAATATCCCACTATTTTATCAAAATCCAATAGGCCTCACAATTTGATTAGGAATATCAGGTTGCTTGGACATTCAATTTGAAAGGATCCATATTCCCATTCTCATTAACCCAATTTTGGTTGGTCATGAAACTGGAATGGTTTTAGGTAGGAATTCCAAATGATAATGGCATTAACTCACAGTTCCTTAATCCGCTGAGTGGACTCCCAAATTAAGAAATCTATAAATTGGATTTCCTCAACCTTTGCTGATTAGTTACACAAAGCCCTACTTTCTGAGTTAACCCCTGATGTGAACTAAGTTAAGTCAACCTAAAACCTCAGGTTTGAATTTCTTGATAATTGAAAGCACCCCAACATTGTCTGGTTAATCACTACGAACTATGGTTCGATTTAACTGAGGTAGTGGAAGGATATACAGACTTAATATATATTATTGAGGGATTTTATCCTTTTATGCATAAATTTACAATTATTATATTTATTACATGATTGTTAATATTAAGTGGATTTACATAAGTTATTAACCATGTATTAGATAATATTTATGAATAATACGATTTATTTTAGTTCAATATTGTATTCTTGATAATTTCTTTCATTCTTGTGATCATGATAAAAAATCCATAATGAAATAATAATAAAACTTGACAAAATCTAACGGTTGGCAGATTAACCATTGAACTAGGGGAAAAACCATGAACCCATTAAGGTTTGTGTTACAGCTTTCCACCTATCCACCTATGTATATTTATTGGATTGGTTTTATCTTGACTCCAAACTTGAACTGCCTATACTAACTTGGGAGCACCATCCATTACATATTCTTTTTCTCACACATAGGTGATGGAAACAAGGGG
This sequence comes from Viscum album, assembly GCA_963277665.1. NCBI lineage: Eukaryota > Viridiplantae > Streptophyta > Magnoliopsida > Santalales > Viscaceae > Viscum > Viscum album. Next base: position 2,133,279,277 of record OY728119.1, read on the forward strand.
TTTACATAAAAGAAACCATGGGAATGTAGGCCCTTACATAATAAGAGGAGAGAAGGCACACATACCAATAATTTAATTTAATAATAAATTATATGAAACAAATCACATATAAAGGTTTGGTATATTTCCCATGATCATCCACATGCATGTAAAAAATTACACATTTAATAAAACTAACATTCAGTTTCTAATCATTAATATTTAAAATAAATAGTACTCAAATCAATCAATTATTATCTTTAATTAATAAATTATTTTATCTTAATTCTCATATGAATTTCCTTGAGATAATCATCCATAATAATTGTTAAAAAATTAAACAAATTTATTTAAAATTAACTATGTACATAAATGTACCTTGGAGGAAACACGGTGAATACACATCCAAATCTACCCAATATGTATTATACTTGTATACTATTTACTCTTATGACATATGGAATACATGAATTATCATATACTTTAATTATGTGTACTATCAACTTAATGACTACAAAAATTACATGATTTTTCCTTCATGTGTTATGCTTCAATGAACATAGAGTAACAACTATAATATAACTCATACAAGATATGAAGATCTAAACATTATGTAGATATTAATTAAACACACACACACACACACACTTATATATATACATATATATATATATATATATATTAAAGCCTATCACATGGAGTGTCCTATCAACTTAATGACCACACGCAACTGCATTTTGATAAGGTTTACATAGTATAATAAATAAATTTTAAATCTTCTTAATTTGGTATAAGTACACGTCGTGTACACGAAAGCTACATGGCGTGTACATGAAAGCTACACAACATGTACATATCTAACAGTCTATTTGAGGCATAGGTCTAGGGGATCCAAGTTTAAATCGTACCTTAAAAAATGGAGTACATGACATGTATAATTGAAAACATGGCATGTGGTCTCTGAGTTACACAATCACCAGTCAGGTAGGTTGTGTATGGTAATACATGGATCGTCTATGAATCAAAAGGTTTCATGCCTAGTATGTGGGATACATGGTGTGTACTCCAGCTGATCATGCATCAGGATAGTCTAATCCGCATGCACTGTAAGAAATAAATTCACCACGTTTCATCAATTCACACGGTTTGAATTAATTTTCAAATTAATTACTAATGAATTAAACAAAAGTACACGTCGTGTAACTCCAGTTACATGATGTATACTCCTTTTTTATTCGATCAGAATCCTCAGCACCTCCAGATGAGTTATTTGATTTTATTTTATTTTTAAAATTAATCGTTTTGATTATATCTCTAATAAATGAATGAGGAAGAAGAATATTTTTCAATTCAGATTAAAAGAATGATTAAACATGAATTGAAAACAAAATAAAAAATGTTTAAATCAATAAACTATCTTTAAATAATTCTAAATAATTATGGGACTTCTTTGATACCACTTGAAGGTTCCGAGCATAGTGGAAACTTGTGATGGGATGTGCCTAACATATCTTTTCATCATGATCAATAATCAATCTGAGATCTATACGATAATAAATGATGTGATCAACATAATTGAATCAAAGAAAACATACAATCGATAAAATGTTAGAACCACATAGATGATCATCTCATATTATTTATAATTAATTTAATCAATTAAAGAATTTCCTTATTGGAATTTTTTCCTCATTGATGATTCAGAAAATAGATTTTCATTGTACTATCATTGTGTTGTAGTAATCAAGAGTAGATTCCCTCTAGCGGTGATCCCCACATGTTATAAAAATCTTTGAAATTCCCTGTAGGAACCTCCAGGTGCTATCATGGAAGATCCCATCACTTGTGCCATTTTCCTTTGATCACCACTAGAATCAATTCCTAAGTGTTCTCCTTGATCTCTCTTGATTTGATGGAGAATGTTGGAGGAAGATCACTCTCTATTCTTGGAAGCATTCTTGGAGAAGGGAGCTCTCTAGGGATTCAGAGGATTCTCCAAATCCATTGTGAACAACCAAACAAATAAAATGGCTCTCAAATAAAATAATATAATTGGGTTTATATAAAACTAGGGTTAAAAAAATAATTGCACAAGTGCCCTTTATTATTTATTTAATCTCTCTAGAACCCCATGTCAAATGATATTATTGTTATTATTTGTCGATATGCACTTAACTTGAGAATTAAATTAAATATTATTTAATCAAATAATATTCAATATTTATTATTTTTCACTAGATCATTAAACTTGGTCCTCCACTGTTACACAATATTTATCAGACCTTGAATAATGAATATTTATTTATTAAATAAATATCAATGCATTATACTTCAATAAATAAATAAATAGTATATTCACTAAATAGAAATTATTTATTTATTAAATATTATTCTCACATTATATTCTCTCTAATAAATAGTGATAGAATACATGAGATTAAGAAAACATGAATAATTATTAAACCTTGTGCCTAAATAATATTTATTTAACTTGTTAAATAATAAATATTAATATATTATTTAGGTAAGATTTTGGATACAATTAGTTTGTGACCATCAAGGCCTCTTTCTCAGTGGCATTAGGTGAAGCATGCTAAAGTCTAAGGTTAACGTCTAGAAACATGCCAAGGCACCCATAGACAAATAATTTAATATTTCAACAACACAATACCTCATACAGATGCTTACTGTTTAATATAATCCCGTTATCATGGTATCTCAAATCAAGCAGGTTGCATGCTGGTGCGATCAATCTATGTGTTCGTTGTCTCTTTCTTTGAATTCTAAAAAATTGAGCTTTCCTATATAACACCATGACCATGGATTTATTTATGATATATCATTTCCTTTAAAGAGATTGATATATCAACTTCCGTTAAAGAACATAATATAAAAATACATTGTCACATTATTCATTAATGTAATATTACTCGTGACACGCCCAATGTATCCTACCTCACCACGAACATATGTCATCGTGGTTTTCATCAATACATCAAATTATGTGACTCATAATACTCATTAATAATAATATTAAAGTCTAAGGATCAATATACACATCCATAGATAGGAACATCAAATGACACATTTAAATACCGATTACCTACAGGCGAGTCTCGTACTCATAATATCTTACACTGGATATTACCAAGGGCATACACCATGAGAAGGTGTCTCAAAGTCCTATGAGTCTCCACCCCTGATAGCATATATCATTTGTGTCCCTCAAATGATATCATCTGACTACAAAACATATATTTAAGAATAATGTCATATCACTTACAGGTTTTCATCATACTAGGTAATTACTATGACCTTTTAGTGTGACAACTAATCTTAAGACATTATCACATACTATGTTACATAGAAGAACAATCGTGATGTGATAAAGAGTTTATTAATATTCAAAACTATGAATATGGGTTATCATAAAGTACATAAAAGTTGGTTCTAGGGAACAAACTCTAACATATAGTCTCCACACAATTCCATCTCAGAGCCACACTGTTAGTTAGCAGAATCTTGGATACAAGGAGTTGTACCTGAAGTTATGAGAAATTCTTACTCAGATGTGGTGATTTGCATTGGGATATTACTCCCCAATGTAGAGAACTCTTCTCTCTATATAGGAAAATCCCAAGGATTCTCATTTATTATGCATTATATGTGTTACCACCTATTTTACTACTATAAAACATGCCTTCATCAATGCTGACCTTAATCAACGTTTTTTAGCATAGGTAAAAGGTAACCTTTATCATCACTTTTTTTATCACTAATAAAGCATAACCTTTAGGAGTGCTTTTCTTTAGTGGTGATAAAAAGTACCCTTTATCAGCGCTTCATTTTTAGAGCTGATTAAGGGTACCTTTTATCAGCACTTTATTTTTAGTGATAATAAAGGGTATCATTTATTAGCCTTTTTAGTGATGATAAAGGTACTCAAAAAAATGAAATAACTAAAAAGTAAATTTTAAAAATGAGTAAATTAAAGAAAATACTAAAAAAATTATTAATTAAATGATTATTGATAAAAATGAATAAATTTGATATGCATATGCATAAATTATAAATACTAATAAATAATATATAACTAATGTTTATATTTTTTAAATGAATAGAATGAAGTAATTAATCAAATAAAAATTAAAAATGTATAAATTAAGAAAATATATTAAACATTTTGTTAATTAAATAATTATTGATAAAAATGAATAAATTTAATATATATATATATATATAATATAAATATTAATAAATAGTATATATTAAATTTAGATATATAAAATGAATAAATTATAATAATTAAATAAATAAATAAAAATGAATAAATTGAAATAATTAAACAAAAAATTAGAAATGGATAAATTAAAAAATTATCAAAAATATATATTAATGAAAAGATTATTAACAAAAATGAATAAATTTAATAATTAAAAAAATATTTTTTGTCTTCTTTATTTTTAATGCGTTTTATACATAATTATTAATTAATTCATTTAATATAGAAATATATTCATATATATATATATATATATGAATGTATATAATATTTTTAAAATTATGATTTATATAACATAAAATATGTATTGTTTACATTAAATAATTCATATATTTAGTGAAGAATAGTTTATAATTAAAAATTAATATTAATTAAAAATACCAACTAATTTCATTGAGTAATGGAGATAATTGAATTTAATTTTATTTTTCAATTTAACATATCAAACGTGTGTTACATTGATTTCACATACATATACGTTATTAATGCATTTTTATATACAACACACACACATAAATATTTTTTTAATTAATGAAATATTATATAAAAATAGATACACCTAATATTTATATAGTTAATTCAAATTTTTGTATTCATTTTAGTATTTCATTATAACATGATGCATTAAATATATTATGCATTTAATCGGTAAATTTTATTTATTTATTTTTAATATTATTACAGTTATGGAAAAATTTACTTTAACATTTGTTTTTTTTTTGTATTTAATCATTTTTTTATTTATTTATATATATTTATTTAATATGTTTGAATATTTTCAATGTGTATTCATCTTTATTTCAATATATATTCAAATTTTTTAATAATTTATATTTAATTAATAAAACTTATCCATTTTTTCAATTTTATTAAAGAGTGCCCATTTTTAATTACACAATTTGACTCATTATAAAAATGTATTCATTTAAGATTATATATTCATTAATAATGTTAAAAATATATTGTTAAATATCTATAAATAAATATATTTATAAATGTATATTTACTATACATATAAATTTATATATTTATAATTATAAATAAATAAATATTATTATTTTTTAAAGTATTAATATAAATATAAATAAAAAATTATATATATTTAAATTGTTATAAAATTATAATAAATTTATTTAAATAATGAATATATTTACTATATTTAAATTTATATTATATATTTCCATATATTTCTATATATATAATTATATAAATATATATAATGATATAAATATATAGCCACATAATTTTTTAAAGTATTTATATAATTATAAAAAACTAATTATATATTTAAATAATTATAAAAATATAATAAATATATTTAAATAGTGAATATATTTACTATATTTATATTTTTATTTATATATATTTATTAAATATATATAATTAAATAAATAAATATAATGATACATATATATCTATAATTACAAAATTATAATAAATATATGTAAATAATGAATATACTTACTATATTTATATTTATATTTATTTATTAAATATATATAACGAAGTTGGTCTAGCTAGAAGATTAAGATCCTCACCGTTTATTAAATGCCAAAGAAAAGGGAAACAAGAAGAGGTGAATGAAAGAGGTCAAATAAGGCATGCCCTCATCCATAAGAAACTAAAAATTAAGAGAGTCAGGATCATTCCCATAATCACTATTAGATCTATCATCCTTATCAGCAATATCCCACTCTGAATTTGAGTTTTCTGATTTGAGATCACATTGTACTTCTCCATAATCTTCAACTGCTCTAGAGTGAGCTTAGTCCCAACTTCCTTGTGAAAAGTACTTGTTGACATACTTCATCTGTGCCCCCAGTCTGTAACCTATTCATCTCAGCCACGTCCTAAACCACATCTTTTTAGATGCCTACTTCATCTCTAAGATTTTTTATGCCATGTGCCTTCAATTTCTCCCTTATCTACAATTATTCCAAGAGAATCATCATGTCTTGACTCCTTATAGAGTGAATCAAGCACCCCAAAATTTTTTGTCTCTTCTATTTTCTGACCAATCTTCGGATCAGAAGCCTTAACTAGATAAGATTGATGTCTAGTTTTCCTATGAGAAATCATTTGAAAGCCTTTACTATCCACAGAGACATTGACTTGAATTTTACTCTTATATTTACCTTCAAATAGAAAATTGTGGATTTCATTCATCTTAATATTTCTTGTTCTTATCATTTGTTCATGCATGATGCATTCATCAACCTTACGTTGCGCATCAATCTCTCTGGTGTCCTGCTCATCTAGATGTTCCTCCAACATAGGATTTTGGTCATCAAGGATAATTATGTTCAAACTATTCAATTTTTCACTTTGTATTTCTTCAGTAACAATATCACACCATCACATCCCCTCAGATCATTGCGTAGGAAGTGTTATAGATAGTTCTATATCAACTTTAATGACTTCTCCATCTTGAAATTCTTAATTCCTTGAATTTATGTCAACAGAAGCATTCCCCAACTATTTATCAAAATTAGAAGAGATGGGAACACTCCTACCGATAGTAGGCATTCTAGAGGTTGAACCCCCATTTCGCAGCATTTCCGATTCATCATTCACAGCTTCACAAGTATAAAAATAATTATTAAAACTGACTTAAGTCTTTTAGGGGACTATTCATCCTCCAACAACTCCTTTTCCTCCTTATCCTTATTGCATCTATCATCTCCTACATTTGTAGCATGGATAGACTGATCCCTCCTGTTTTAGTTGATTTCCTCATGGCCACGAGATGAATATAATGAACAAGAGACATATCTTCTATAATTCATATATTCATTTTCAATTATCTTTCATTGTGAACAAAATTCGGGTACTTTCTCATATTCAATTTTAAGCTCAATCTCCTTAGATTCAGTGGAGAGATAAATTATGTCAACCATGGTAGAACCTAGATCAACCTAAACCAGAAATCTTGCATAGTGTCCAAAGTGATCATGATCAGTTTCATTTTCATGTTTGATGGGAACACCAATTGCAAGTTCAAGATCATACAAGACCTCCGGGTGCCACAAAAACAAGTTAAGACCAAAAACATTGACCCACAATTTTGTATATGAGTTACATACCACCAATGGGTTGAATTTTTTTTCCCATTCATGAGAATACAATACACCATCCTTGAGAGAGATTGACCCAAATAACCACACTCATAATTTCAAATCCACTAAGGGAAATAAGATGTGGAAGAATCCTCTTCCCAGTGAGACACATCTCTATTTATCAAATCCCCATATTGATGACAGTCGCATGACCAAATCATCCACTTTATAATGTTTTGAACCAATGGGTACAATAAATATTTAAATAATCAAGTGATTACCTAACTTTAGTTATTCAGATATCGCTTCGTCGTCATCTCTCAAATGAGCGATGCACCCTTCCAATAAATCACTCTAGTAGAAGACCCTTTGTAGATCGAAAAATAGATTTCTCCTGTAGTAGATGAAACTGATACATTCGATTTGGAATCATTCCGATCATCCTTCAAATCATCAGATCTGAAAATTCCATACCTATGTGAGTCAAAACGTCCCCAAACCAGAGTGGCTTCAGCGAGTGAAAGGCCAGATTGAGTCTCTATCTACCTAAAAACCAAGAAATTGTCATTGCGCTCTAGAGCAGTCGACCCTCACACAAAACCCATCTTCTTTAAATTATTTAAAATATATATAATTATATAAATATATATAATGATATAAATATATTGATTATTATAAATAAATAATTATAAATAAATAATTATAAATAAATAATTATAAATATAATTATAAATTTATATTTACTATATTTATAAAATTATATATTTATATCTATAAATAAAAAATATAATTTTTCTAAAAATATTTATATAATAATAAAAAAAAAATTATATATTTAAATAATTATAAAATTATAATAAATAAATATTTTTTTATTTTTTTATTTATAATAATAATTATAAATCCTTTATTAGAATTTATTAATTTAGTGTTGATAAAAGTTATATTTATCACGGATTTTTTGGAAGCCCTAATAAAAGTGTCCCTGATCTATTGAAAGAACCCTAACCACTCGCAACCAATCATGATATCTGAATCTTTCCATAGAATACACCTGTTTTCATTTCTCATCCTTATTGAATCTAAGATTGAATCAAGGCTCGAACAAATCCAAGGCTCGAATCCAAGGCTCGAAAGAATCAAGGCTCAAATGATTCCAAGGCTTGAATCCAAGATTCTTTGATATCTATACTTTCTCTCAGACAAGTTAAAGCTTCAATCTAAGGTATGTTAATTTTTATAATCCACCTCACTCGTTGATTTCCTATTTGATGATATATTTTTTTCATTTTTTTCACTATCTCTTGTTATTCATTATCCATCATTTCTTTCCCTTATAGAATGAATTTCTTATTAGAGTTTCTATTATTTTGGGTTTTTATTGAACCTTATCGGGATTTTCTTTCTTCCTTGTAGAATATTATGACTTCCACGCACCAATTTCATCCATTCTGGTAGGTGGCTCTATTCGCTTTCCTTTAAACGTGTGACCATGAATGCTTGAATCTTTTAAATCCATGTTTTTATCTAAAGTAATTCTATTATAATTATCCATGATGTGTTTTATGGATTTATAAGTGTTTTTATTAAGTTTTCATTAATATCAAAAGAGTTTATATTATGTTTAAATGTTTTTTACTTCCTTCCATGGAAATAATTCACCCAAAGTGTGTTAAAATGTCACCCCTTGTTTTTATTTAATAAATTGAAATGGATATCATGTAATGATTTCTTATGAATGGTAATGAATTACCATTATGTTTTGATCAATACTTTTTATGAATTAGACCATATTTTACTATTTTTCATGATTCTTTATACGTTATCAAAGGACATGGAAGTCTTATTTCCTTTCATTGTTTTAAATGTTTTGTATGTGTTTTAAATGGAAAGTTTAATGACTTTTATAACATTTTCAAATGCATTAAGATGTTTTTGATATATTTTCCCAATTAGATTAATATTTTGTGTTATATAAAATCTTAAAGTCAATACCCTTATTGATTCATAAGTGAAATTTTTTTTACTGTAATATGGATTGATCATGGGAAATTGATATCATTATATTGTTTGTGCGATTATTAAGAGGGCTGTTCATTAAAGGGTGTTTGAAGGTAAGAGTGGGTTTATTTTTGTTGAAATATTTCAATAGTTATTTTTATTATATTGAGATTTGTTATATTGTATTGTTCACCTCTACTTACATGTCACGTTAAACCTTGGGTAGCTTGGTGAAAGATCTTGGGATGAGTATTACACAAGTGTATGATCACACTTTGAACTAAATACTTAATTTAATGGTTTTATCCCCATTTATCTACAATATTTTCATAAATATACCTTTATATATATTTTAAAAAAAATATCTACAAGGTTCTTTCATGATTTTACATAAAAAATTATTATTTTTTCATTTTGTAAAAATTTTCTCACATATCATGTCTAAATGTAATATGTTTAGACTTTAAATTTTATATGAACCTATAATATTTTTACATTGTTGCTTCACTACCACAATTAATGGAAATAATATAAATTTTAATATTATATAACTTAAATTACATTAATAAGTTTATGATTCATTTTTTTATTCTATAAGTTGTTAAAGTATTAAATTATGACTCTAATATTGAATGTGAAATGCCTGTTTATTTCCCACCCTAGAAATGACACAATATCTAAGAGTAAATATCCACCCAAATTGGGATTTATAATATCTTGTAATGGAATTTAAACTTTAATTAGTTCATAATTAATGTATTCAACATATTCAAAATATAATGAGACTAACATAAATAATAACCCCCACTATATATTCTTACTTTAATAATTAGTACAACATCTATTATTATAATTTTATTTATTGTAATCATAGAGGATAAATATTTCATCATCTCATTAATACTAGTCATTTTGTTTTTAAAAATTAATATTTCATCAATATGGATACACACAATAACTTATTATTACTTTATGAACATTAAAAAATACACTTATCAACATTATTATGGGAAAATCCATTAGATAAAATAATAGAATCATACATCTCATGTTGTTTTGGTGTTTCTTTAAGAACATAAGTATATTTAACTACTTTATATAATTTATATTATATATATTATATATAAAATCTTCATATTATTCCATGTAAATTTCTTTATTTAAAATTACATTTAAAATGCAATTTTAACATCTGTTTAATGAAAACAAAATGATTTATTGAATTTAAAGGAAAATAATATCCTTATTGTCATAATTCAAACTAAATGAGTATAAGTATCAAAATAACCAGTCCATTCCATTTTTTAAACCTTTTATTACTAATATTTCTTTAAAACATTAATGTTATCATTTTAGTAATACATGCTTCTAAATATAAATTTATAACCAATATGATTTGAATATTTTAGAAAATTTGTAAATATTCAAGTATTATTTCTCATAATAGAATATATTTCATCATTAAATGATTATTTCTAGAACAAAACATATTTTTAAGACTATTATTCTTTATATAACTTGAGGTCATCATATATGGTTATCACCTTAGGTTATTTTTTTAGAATATTATTATGTTTATCTCTATAAATAAAAAAATGACGGATTTGAAATATACGAATTCATGACATGGATGTTTCTTATTTATAGGTCTTTTAATTAATTTAGGTTCAACTCAAGAATCATCTTTATTCCCTTTCAGTATATATTAACTACATGAAACACTATATCTACGACTATGAGGAACAATTTTATTTTAATTATCTTTATAAAATTTATTATTACAAAAGTATACCACTCTAGATTTAAAAATGAAATTATATTCTATGTTCATTATTCTATATGATTTATTATTATTTAATATATTAAAGAACTTATTCTGTTGTTTTAGTTTCAATTATAGTTCATTTAGGAATAGAAACTCTGAAAAATTATAAGCACCCCTATTATTTGAGATGAGAAAGGTTTGGTTTTATCCTCATAAGCTTCATCTCATGAATAGTTGTAATTAAATTTTTTTACATGAGACCCATCCCCCATCTATTCTATGTTTCTTTAACTACTCTCATTATTAGGCATCAAAAATGATCACTAGTACCCAGTGTGGGATGACTACTGCTCAAAGTAGCTTAAGTGACATAGTTTCATGTCCAGAAGAGATGGGGGATGAGTCTCTAGCAACAAATTGAAATAATAAATATTTGGGAGATGAATCTGATGATGATAAAAATTGTCTATAACTTTCACCTTTGGATGAATTCATAAGATAAAACATAACATAGTGGAGTAATTCTGTTCTTAAATTCAATTACCCATTTCCTAAAAATAATATTGAAATAATTTGAAAAAAAATGCTAGGTTCCCCTTATTATAACTATCTATAACTTTTACCTTTGATAATGAATATATTTTGTGCATTTGATTCTTTATTTACAAAATGAATGTTTTATGAACCTAATAGGATGGATATTAGTCTAAAATGTATGCACACTAATCATTTGAAAAAAGAGTATAAAGATAGAGTTATAGAGATAATTAAACTTTCAATTGAGCATGCATAGAACCCTTCTCAAATACTTTTTCAGTGTTTACATAGTTTTTATTCAAGACAAATTAGTTCAGAATAGTTGGAAAAACATTTTATTTATCACAAAATAGATTAGAGATAAAAATTTTGGGATAAACATGGTGAAAACAATGTTTACACTGATTGGGATGATACTGCATTTTATGGATCATTTGATATGAATACCTATGTAAATGATGATAGAGATCACATGGAATAAATGACAATGGAAATTGAAGATGACCTTCTTGATTTTACAAAGATGTTTTAGAATTTAAATATTTATTCTAAGAGACCATTATATACCAGTTTTACTAAATATGAAACATTATCACCTGTATTGAATTTATATATTTTGAAAGCTGGCAGTGGATAGAGCTACACCAGCTTTACAGAACTACTTGGTCTCCTGAATGATATGTTACCAGAATAAAGTGAACCTACATATCAAATGTATGATGCTAAACCAAATTATACATTAAATGGTAATGATCTATTAAAAAAATACATTCTTGTAAAAATGATTTCATATTGTTTCACAAGGACCACAAATCACTTATAAAATATCCTAAGTGTGGTGAGGATCGATTCAAGGAAAATGAATGAAGTCCTTTGAAATTATTATGGTACTTTCTTATCATTCCACAGTTTAGAATACTATAAGGAATTCAAGAAACCCCAAGACAATTAATATGGCATGCAAATACAATAATTAAAGATAAGAACCTATGTCATCTAGTAGATTCTCTTCAATGGAAGAAAATTGATTAAGAATATTCTGAATTTGGAAATGAGTCAAGAAACTTTAATCTTGAATTATTTATATATGCAATAATTACTTTTGGTTTATATAGTAGTACTCAAAGTGCATGGCCCATAATGTTGGTAAATTATAAATTTCCACCATGGTTATGTATGAACCACAAATACATTATGTTGTCTCTACTTATATTTGGACCAAAGAAACCTGTTAAGGATATTGATTTCTATTTGGCTCCATTGATCAAAGATCTGAAATTGATGTGGGAAAAATTTGTTATAATTTATGATGTTTGTATAAGTGAATAATTCACATTGAGGGTCGTGTTGTATGAGATGAAAAATTACTTTCCTTCTTATATAAATTTTCTAGGCTATAACATTAAAGGAATGTTGGGGTGTCCCATTTGTGAATAATGCACAGACTCAGTTTGGTTGAAACATTCCTCGAAGACTATTTTTTTAGTACATCAATTCTTTTTACCTCAATGACATAAAAACCAATCTTAGAAGTCAAAATTCTATGGGAATACCGAAAAAGGTACAACACCTTCTTCACTATTGGGAGATAAACTACTCAATAAAGTAAAATATATTGACACTATTTTTTATAAAACATTTTTGAAAACCTTATGAAATCATGTTTGAAGAAACAATCAATTTTATTTGAATTACCGTATTGGAATTATTTGTACTTCAGACATTTTATTGATGTCATGCATATAAAGAGAATGTGTATGATAGTTTCATTGGAACGTTACTAATTATTCTTGAAAAATGAAATATGGAATAAAGTCTATGTTGGACATGATTGACATGGGGATAAGGGATGATTTGGCACAGATGAAGAGCACATGGTGAAATTTTCTTCCTCTAGCTACTTACATTCTATCCGGACAGAAAAAATTGCAACTTTTCCTTTTCCTTAAAAGTATAAAAGTTCCAAAGGTTTATTCATAAAATATCAAGAATTTTGTGTCAATGAGTAATTTAATGTTATAGGGACTAAATTCACATGAATTTCATGTTTTTATTAGAGATTTGATGCTTGTGGCTTTCCATTCCATTCTACCTAAAAATGTATGACAAACATTAACCTGAAACTGTTTCTTTTTCAAATCCATATGTTGTATAGTTATAGACCTGATAAAGTTTCCTATCATGAATAAGGAGGTTGTAGTGCTATTATGTGAAATATATATGTTCTTCCTACCATAATATTTTGATATAATGGTCCACCTTATGGTTAAATTGGTTATAGAGGTTCAAGTATCTGGTCATTTTCATTATATATGGATGTACCCCCATTGAATGGTATTTGAAGATTTTAAAAGGGTGTGTTAAGAATAAAAATTTTCAAGAATGTTGTATTTCATACCAATATATTGTTGATGAAGCTATTGAATTCTATACCAATTACCTATCTGATGTTGACAGAATCAGTTTCCCAATGTCTCATCACATCATACGCCTTATGAGAAAATAGATTTTTGAAGGAGATGTTGTTATAATCACCATCACAAAGTGTGCGAAATCACACCTTTACATTTTACATAATAGTGATTATGCTTATACATACATTTAGTCCCACAAATAAATTATTAGGTAATTGAATCCATCAAGGAATCAATGATGTATATCAAATACACATAATCCATAGTTTATAGGATGGTTCCAAGATCAAATTTATAAGGAGTTATCTAAAAATATGAATTTAATTTCCAAATGAATTATATGGATATCTAGGGGACCGAATGTAAATTTTATATCTTACACTAGTTTTATAATCAATGGTTATACATTATATAAAAAACACAATAAATGTAGTATGATAAAAAATAGTGGAGTTACGCTATTGGAGGAAGTGATTCCTGTATCTGGTTCTAAAGATAAAAATACAATTTATAAAAATAGGTCATATTTTTGAATTATCGAATAGATATACGAGTTTTATTATATAAAATTTCAAGTGATGATTTTACATTTCAAATGGTTTGACAATAAGAGTATAGTGAAAGTTGCTGAAATGGGATTCATGAAGGTAAATTTCAGTGTGGAAGGGGAAAATACAAGTTGTTCATAATGGAATCTCAAGTAGTGAAAGTATTTTATATCTCAAATCCATAAATTAATAATTTTTCTATTATCCTGATAGAGACTAAAATAACTGTAGGTTCTGATAAAAATTAAATCAAGGATGACCCATTCATTTGGAGATCACAATCAATTTGTGTCGGTTCCAATGTAGACAGTATCTTATATGTTATAGGGGTCCACAAAGATGGTATTTGGATTCTCGATAGAGGATCCAAATCCCTAAAAATTTATACAAATAAATAGGGTTCAATGATAAGGTAAATGTGTTTTTTAATATACCATGTTTTCCTCATAATATTATCTATTATCTATTGTATTAATATAATATAAATTAAATTTTTGACTACTCATATAGACAATGTATTCTTCACATGATGATGTTACCAATCACATGGAAGAAAAAACTATAATGATGGAAACCCTTTGGTAATATGTGAAGGTAATGTTATGATATACTTTCTCTATTTTACAGAAAAATTATATAATGAAATGTTGGTTTAATTTTAATTATTCCTTATAGTGTTCATTTATTTTAAAATATTTATATCTATATTTCATGCCTTTATGCATCAAAACACCCACATACTTCTTCTCCCTCAAAACCTTTTCACCCCTACAATGTTGGAATTTATCACTTTACTTCAAGTTCCCTCTACTACCATTTCATGAAGAGCAATGACGCTACATATTCTCAATAAAATTGGAAATCTTGAAGTTTTTATAGTAAAATCATTATCTATAGAAGTAATATATGGTTTCATATTAATGTTTAATTTATTTATTTTTAGTATTAATCACATAATAATTATTTTCTTATACATGTGGATTATTTTTTTAGATTTGGGGTATTTTGTTCAAAGAGGCTCAAACTTGAGAGAGATTGGACTTCGAGGCTACAACTAAGATAATGAAAACAAGGTAATAGGTCAAGAATGTAAACAAATTTCATAAAAAGTGAATTTTTTCTACTTATTTAATTAATATTTTTATCATTTTATCTATTATTTGTAAGTAAATTTCCTTATAATTTTTATCTAATAACTATTTAATTTTTTCATAGATCTTTTAGAGAGTCATGTTTTTCTTTCAACTATCTACAAAAAGCTATGAAATAGATATCATGTTTCTTTTTTATGGAAGAGGAAATCCCATGTTGTCTGAAATGTGAATTGTTTCAGGGAGTATGGAGTTTCTCTTTTATAAAACTGGAACATGGACTCTATTTTATGGATTTTTTCAAATAGTGTAAATCAAAATAATTATATAATAATTAATCATTCGCACATCAATAATACACATAGTGTGCTCAGTATGTCTCTAACTGTATGTTTTTAGTTTATAATTTATATTTTAGTTCAAAACACGCATCACATAATAAAAACTAAGAAAAGTAATTCAGATTATTTTTATACTTTAAAAAAAATCCATAACTCATTTATAATGTATAAGAATCATTCTTACCTCAATCAAATGAATAGTGTTCCTGATATGACTCCAATTGTGACTTTTTATTTAAAATTGACATTAATTTTAGTAAAAAATAAAATTGATATAATGAAAACCAAGAAAACACACTTTGGTTTTCTTTATGATTTATAAAAATGATTCATAAGTAATTTTTTATGTTTATGAATCAGTCTCATGTTAAACTGACACATGATGTGACTATTATGACTCAAAATGTGTGTTTTCAGTTTAAAAAGACATTTTATTAAAAAAACACAAATGTTGTACTAAAAACTATGAAAATGAATTTTTATTATTTTTATACTTTAGTAAAATGATCCATAATTAATTTGGGACATGTATGAATCAGATTCACCTCAATCTGATGCACGTTGTGACTTGTATAACTCCATGTACACCATTTTATTTAAAAATGACATTAATTTTAGTAAAAAATACAATTGACATACTCAAAACTGAGAAAACATATTTTTATTTTTCTATACTTTATAAAAATGATCCATAATCTATTTTTCACATTTAGGAATCATCCTCACCTCAATTTGATACATGATGCACCCAATATGACTCAAAGTGTCCCTTATCAGTTTAAAATTGATATTTTAGTTCAAAACATTTCACTCAATAAAAACCAAAAAATTCACTTGGATTGTATTTATAATTTATTAAAATGATTCATAAGTCATTTTTTACATGTAGGAATTAATCTCACATCAATTTGACAAATGATGTGACTGGTATGACTCAAATTGAATGTTTCCAATTTAAAATGACATTTTAGTAAAAAAACACAAGTGGTATACAAAAAACAAAGAAAATTCATTAATATTTTTTTGAAAAATTATTAAAAAGATATATATTTAATTAAGAACATTTATGAATTAGTTATACCTCAATCAAACACATGGAGTGACCAGTATGACTCCAAGTGAGTCGTTTTATTTAAAATTAACATTAATTTTAGTAAAACAGATCAGTGACATACTCATAAGTAATAAAATTCATTAATATTGTTTCGATACTTTATGAAAACAATTCATAATTTATTTTTGGCATGTAATAATCATCTTCAAGTCAATATTATACATGATGTTCCCAATATGAGTCAAAGTGTCTATTATTAGTTTAAAATTGAAATTTTAGTTCAAAACGTGTCACTTACTAAAAACTAAGAAAAAATTATTATACTTTTTTTATAATTTATTATAAGGATTCAGAATTCATTTTTGACATGTAGGATTCAGTTGTACCTCAATTTGATACATGATGTTTTCGATATGACCCAAAGTGTTTGTTATTAGTTTAAAATTGACATTTTAGTTCAAAAAGTACCACATAGTTAAAACCAAGAAAACATGCTCATATTATATTTATAATTTATTAAAACAATTCATAAGTCATTTATAATTTTTAGTATCTAGTCTCATGTCAAACTGACATGAAATGTGTCCATTATGACTCAAAGTGTGTGTTTCCAGTTTAAAAAGTCATTTTAGTAAAAAAAACACAAGTGGCAGACTCAAAAATGCGAAAACACGTTATAATTCTATTGATACATTAGTAAAAATGATCTATAATTAATTTGGGACATTTAATAATTATCCTCACCTCAATCTGACACACTATGTGACCGGTATGACTCCATGTGTGTCTTTTTAATTAAAATTGACATTAATTTTATTAAAAAATACAACTGACATACTCAAAACCAAGAAAACATGATTGGATTGTTTTTATAATTTATTAAATTTATCCATAATTCTTTTGGGATGTTTATTAATTAGACTCCCCTCAATACGATACACGATATTCCTGGTATGACTCAAAGTGTTTGTTATTAGTTTAAAATTGAAATTTTAGTTCAAAAAGTTTCACTCACTTAGAACTGAGAAAACACACTCAGAATGTATTGAAAATTTAGAAAAATTATTCATAAGTAATTTTTGATGTGTAGGAATTAGTCTCACATTAAACTATCACATGATGTTTCTGTTATGACTCAAAGTGCATGTTTCCAGTTTAAAATTTCATTTTAGTAAAAACACATGTGGCGTACTCAAAACCAATCAACCACATTAAGACTATTTTTATACTTAGAAAAATGACCCATATTTCATTTGGGACAATTATGAATCATCCAAACCCCAATCCAATGCATAGTGTGACTGGTATAAATTCATGTGTATCTTTTTATTTAAAATGGACATTAATTTAGAAACAAATATCACTGACGTACTCAAAACTGAGAAAACACATTTTTATTTCTTTGATACTTTACAAAAATAATCCATAAGTCATTTTTGATGTGTATGAATCAGCATAACCTCAATATAATACACGATGTTCCCAGTATGACTCAAAGTATCTGTTATCAGTTTAAAATTGACATTTCAGATCAAAAAGTGTCACTCACTGAAAAATAAGAAAAAAACAAGGATTGTCTTTGTAATTTAGAAAAGAGATTAATAATTCATTTTTGACATGTAGGAATTAGTCTCACATAAAACTGACACACGATGTGACTGGTATGACTAAAAGTGTATATTTCTAGTTTAAAATGAAATTTTAGTAAAAAACACAAGGGACACACTCAAAACTAAGATTGTTTTGATAATTTATTACAATGATCTATAAGTCATTTGGGATTTTTTGGAATAATCCTCACCTCAATCTAACACATGGTGTGGATGGTATGACTCTAAGGGAATCTTTTCAATATATAAGTGCCATTTTAGTTTAAAACACATATCACAATGCTAAAGCTGAGCAAACGAGCCTTGATTCTTTTCTTATCATTCAATATGATATTACTTAATTAATTTCCTTATCATTTTTATGTAATACTTATTTAGTGAATTTTCATAGAGATAATTCTTGAAGATAAACAAGAAATTATGTGACGTAGAAGGATCAACCACAACTCAATATAAAACATGATGTTCTGGGTATGGATCAAAGTTTAGATTAAAACTAACACTTTTTGTTTAATTTTTTTTTATTGTTACTAACTTAAGAATTTTTTTCTTATATGATTGATTTTATTTTTCTTGAGCATGGTTGGTTTGTTTGGAAATAGAATGAGTCATGGTGAGGGGAAAAAAGATAAAGGAACATTGATGTTTCTTAATGTATGTGATAATTTGTACGTACTCATGTGATTGTATAAACCAATGTTTTAAATGTCTACAATATAGTAGTTTTTTCCTGTTTTCTATTGTAAATTTTATTTTATTTAAATTTTATATTTTTACCTGATTTTTCTACTTTCTGGAGTTTTTTCTAGAGGTATAGTGTGTTGTTACAGCACACTGCAGTATGCCCTATTTCTGGTGCAATAATGTGTTGTTACAACTCTACTACAATATCACCCTTTACCAGCACTACTAAATGTGTTTAAAAAAGTCTACCTTTATCAATGATAAATAAAAGAACTGATAAATGAGATCATTTATCAGTGCTAATAAAATCCTAGGTCTTTTAATCTCACTCCAGTAGTCAATGCTTTTTTAGTGCTGATAAAGGGCAATTCTTGCACTGTTAAAGGCCTATTTTTTAGTATTGTTGAGTGTAATTAATTGATCTTTTTTCAATGAATAAATTAAAAACATTTATTAACCAACCATTTGTTAAAAAATGATGAAAATAATTTGAGATAAATACTACCAACCATTTCATTTCATGTAACAATTCGAATATGCATCTCATGTATATTTAATATATATATATATAGACCATGCATCGTATGCATGAAAATATGCATACATAATATGTATGTATTAAATATAAATTATATATACATAGTATCATATTATACATATACACACAATACATGCATCATATACATAAGCATGTGAATTTTAGTGCACATCCAATAATCTCCCACTTAAACTAAAATCCCATAAGGACTTTATGTGAAACTTCACAACTCTTTTTTAATTAATCCGAACTCTTTTAGATATGGTTTCATCAAACACTCTTAATTTTGAAAAAACACTTTGGATAAAATTTTATCTTTATCCTAGGGACTTACTATGTGGCATTGCGGTCCTTAGCAGCATTGACAATAAATATGAAATCCTTATTTCATATATGTAAGAAAAGATATGCCTCTAGCGAAATATTAATTCTACTTAAGATATTAAGGGGTCTGGTATGATCTCTATTGAACACACTCATATATATATATGATTATTTCCACCATTATATGTATCATATAAATCATATATATACCTATATAATCCTTTTTTCCAGGATATCGAGTGACCACTAGGCATGGAACACGCCAATCTAGTATATACAACTCATCTTTTCTTGATTCTCTGAAAATAACTGACCAAGTCAATGAAGATATCACATTTCATTCATATTACATATGAAAAAATGGATGTCTCTCATCTATGTAGTTGAACACATCATATGTGAATCACCTAAGTATGGTCCGGAATTTCCCCAACCTAATTCAATCAAGGTCCATATGTCTTCACTTGTCATATAAGTGGAAAAAATCTCATCTTGGTTGTTCTACAACTAATGAAATGATTACCAACATACCTAATCACCCCCTTATTAGCTAATTTATTTTCAAACATTCATAATTATGGTATCCAATTATGGAGGTTCACATTCTAGTTATCTTTCCATCCTTAGGTAAGAAGGATTTCTAATAAACATACACCTCTTAGTATATCGATGACTGTATGAAATTCCATGAGATGCAGTTTTATGGGTCGATCCAAGTAATAATTCCCTACTTATTACCATGTGAATCAATTATTTTCATATCATATACAACTCTTTTTAATTAGTATAAGAACCTATTCAATATAATCTTAACATATCATCACAAATCGTAATACTCTATGATGATCATCAATTTGGGATGACTCCATGTCATATTTTGAGGCGATATTATCATTCGACCATTCATGTAAAATAAATTATAGCATATATGAATGAATAATAAATGGAGATTGAATTTTTTATAATAAAATGATATGTTTATAGTCATTAAAACCAATATCTCATGTGTCTTACACCCATAGATTCTTCATGACCCCATGTTGTTGTTGTGGTAATGGTTTAATCAAAAGATTTACTACATTTTTCTCTATAACCACCTAAATGATCTTTACATCACCTCTATCAATTATCTCTTATATGACATATAATTTTTGAAGGATTTTTTTGGCCTTTGGGTGAGACCGAGGTTTCTTATCCTGAGTAACATCCTCATTGTTGTCACAATATAGCTCGATTTCTCCCTTGATGCTAAGAAACTCTCCAAGTTCAATAATGAAATTCTTGATCAAAATAGTTTCATTAATGGCATCTGATGTAGTGATGTACTCTAACTCTATTGTTAAGTATTCTATGGTGCCTTTTTTGGAACTCTTCTAACTGATAAATCCAATATTTAGGACAAATATGAATACAAATTGAGATCTCATGTAATCTTTTTCATATTAGAAACTATCAACTATGTAACCCTTTACAAAAGGTTTATCCTCTCTTATAAAGACCAAGAACATATCCTTAGTCCTTCTCAGGTACTTAATAATGTTATTTACAGTAATCCAGTGACTCTCGCGAGGATTGTATTGTTCTATACTATTTATGTTTAAAAAATAAAATACATTGGGTTGAGTACACAATATGACATACATGATCGATCCTATGGAAGGCGCATATGGAATTCCATCAATATTTTTAGACTCTTTGGAATAATCGTAAATATTTCTAATATTCAGGTCATTAAAAAATGCTAAAGACCCCTTCTTGGATTTCTCCATTCTAAACTGTCTTAGCACTTTTATAATATAAGTTTTTAAACTCAGTCAAAGAAACCTTTTAGATCTATCTTGATATATAACGACCCATACTTTACATACATTGATAATACTTCAAAATTGAAGCATACTTATTACAACATATAACAAAACCACGAAAGGACCGTATAGGTATAGTGTCTTTAGAAACTAGGAAACATTAACAAATGGTTCAAAAAGCATCAACTTTGCCTCCCACTTATTTCATCATATCTAGAGTCCCTTTTTTTCATATACTACTTAATAACCTTCTTCCTGACCTGGGGAAATAAAACATACAAAAGGGTGATCTCAAATGCTTAGTAAGGGTAAACAAAAGAAATATCAATCACATCGTATACATAAGCACATAACTTTTGGAAATCTTAACCTGCAAAAGGGATCATAATTTGATAACATGGGATAAATCATGGCAGTGAAATGTAATCACAATAATCATAACTTAAAACATGAAACTTTGTGGCATACACACATAATCATAGAGAATCATTTCTTGTTAGTCAAGACTCATTTCCAAGACTATCTTAGTGGACAAAGTCCCTTTCGGAACCGAGTCACCCTCGTTTCAGTCCTGTTTCACTGAACCGATATAACCTACCGTTCCAGCCATGTCTATCTCATGAGATATAAAATATTTACCCAATGCATTGGAGGGAGATATAGGTCCCACCCATCTCATAATGATACCATTCTTATGTGTGTCACAAAATCATAAACCATACATCATAACATAACCCATGTAATAAAAATGGGAATCTTAAACATCGTGACATCATAAAAAAAATTCATATAAGATAAAAGAATTCATAAAAATATAATTCCATCACAACATAATCAAATCAATTTAATAATAGGGATAAAAACAGAACCCTTTATTATCTTAGATGGAAAATAATTTTGATAAAACACTTGAACTCCATTCTTGAGAAAAATATCATTTCTGCTTCAAAAACACTTTTCCTTTCTTAACATGTCGTACAATTATAAACTAAAAGAAGTCGATTAAAAATAAACTTGAAAAATTGTAAAGGAAGCTTCTTGGAAATAATGTTTTAAAAATCCATTCATGCCGTATAAGTTAAAAAAACATTTTTCGTGTACTTTTGACGAAAAAGTCAAAAAGTACCTCGTACGAAAAACGACAAAAGATTCCTTTCATATCTTTTACAAAAAACTTACCGAAGGGTAAAATTGGATATAAACTATTGTAGAAGGATGGAAATAATATTACATATTGAGGGAACATGGATGTGGATGATAAAATACACCCCAGTAATTACCAAAGTAAAATCAATCTCAGATAAAAGTGAGATTGTGATATTTCCCTTACCTTAGGTCCGAATTGCTTTGTAGGTGTCCAAAAATCCTGTATAATGATTTAAATAATTTTATTGAGTTATTCCAGAATCATAATTAATTTTATGATATCATATATGGTCATATTCTTAGCTTCTTAGTAGTAATATTTCATTGCTACTTGTTATTTGGGTGTTTATAACTTTTGTTCTTATGCGTGTTTTGTCGAATAAATTCTTATTATTTTCTTTAGGTTATAGATAACTCATTTCCAGAATGGTATTAGTGTAATATATATCATATTCATTCATTCAATTCATTTATATAATCATTATGAAATGAAAATCATATAGAATGAGTCGCATCACATCGTGGAGACGGTATTCCGTACGTACGCACGAGTGATGATATCGTTCCTATGATCGTGGAATTGTATTGGAGTATATTTATACTATTTCAGAATCAATATCACTTTATAATAGTCATATATGGTCATTATTTACACCATTATACCCATCCAAGTAAGGTGGTGGTGGAAAATAGATTACACCACGGCGTGGAGACGGTATTCCGTACGTACGCACGCGCGGTGATTTATTTTTCCGTAGGATGGATAGATGGTGAAATAGGGTTGTTTCATACTTATAATATCATATCAGTATATGAGTGATACTGATGTTATTACTTCATAATGAAACAACTAAAGAAGAAGAATTGGAAGAAGAAATAAAGATGAAAGAATCGGTAACGGACATTACCTCTTCTTTGAAGTGCTTCTTTGAGACCTTCTTTTAGGGCACTAAAATTGGTCTTTGAAGAAGACCAGAACCTCTAGGATGTCTCTAGGGAAGTGGAGAGGAGAAAGTGTCAGGGGTTGGCCGAGCTTGAAGGCTCCAAGTGGTGTGAGGAAGAGGGGGAGGAGGTGTCCTTTTATAAGGGAGGAGAGGGGCACCTTTGGAATAACTAAAACTATTATTTTATTATAAAGTCAAGTTCGGTTTTAAATAGCTCCAAATTGATATATTTCGAATCTAAGGTGGGGATGGGTCTAAATAATCTTATATAATAGAATTTAGACAAGTTTAGGTTCCTATTTTAACCTTATCATTTAGATTTAACATTAAGTTAAATAATTTTACTTTTACCATGTCTTCTTGTGTTCTTATACTATAAGGTTAATAAACTTACTATAAGCATCCAAACGAACCCCAAGTTGTTTATTATTAATATATATAACCTTATCTAAGTCACTTGTCTGAACCTTAGATTTTTAGGAATAAAATAACAATTACCAATATAATATTTGTTTTAAAAACTATTTTATGTCAATTTTGACACTATTTAGTAATTGATTTTTTTGAAAATCATAACAGAATTATTAGTTAGAACCAAGTTAATTAAATCAATACTAACATGTCATAGTAACCTAGAAAATTAGTGGTATTCATAAAAAGTCTCAAATTACATTTATTTTGGTGTTTATAACATCAATTATGTCAATATTTCATTAATAAGATAATTACTCCATCATCATTGTGTCATAAATAAATTAAATTATTTAATGTCTAAAAATTACAAATAAAATACCATTATGTAGGAAATCTTTTTAGCTTTCTAATTAATATTTATAGTCGAATTTATCTTATGTATAACCCCATATTAAAAATTATTTACTTATTGAACTTTGATTTTAACTATTTTAACCCTTCTTTAAATAAATTAATAATAAATGTCCTAATCTAATCCAAGTGGGCCTAAATGGACATATTTTATTCCTCACTTTGTTTTTGGTCGAATTACACTTATCCAATAGAATTAGGACCTGTGTTAGGGTAATAATAATATCATCTTTACCCTTAATTACCCTATTTACTTTTTACCGTGGTAAAAAAAAGTAAAAAGTTACTATTCACCAAAAATTATTTTCATCTCATTGAACCACATTTTATTCCTTGATATTAACCGTGTCTCTCAGATTTTCGAAATTCCACTCACAGAAGCGGTAAAATTAAGTTTTATGAAAAATTCAGTTTTTTAACTACCACTTAGTGGTTTCACTATTTATCAAAAATTGAAAGTTTTCAGAAAAATACCAAAATTTCACCCTAGGCTAATTTCGATATTCCGAATCCAAAAATGAAGTCCATTTTGAAAAATAAAATTTCAAAAAGTGGTTATTACTATTCATAACGGCTAGTTTTAATAATATTTTAATAGCATATCGTTGTTTAGTGAAACTCGGTATTGCGTACGACGCACGTTATCGAGGAAGGTCGTGATTTCGTGTAAAGCAAGCCAAGCAAGTGTTGTGTAGAAAAATATTCCTTTGATGATTTATATAACATAAAAGTCTCGGGTGTTACATTCTACCCCCCTTAAAATGAATTTCGCCCTCAAAATTCGTCACTTTGTAACAAACAGATGAGGATACCTCTCCCTCATCATATCCTCAAGCTCCCATGTAGCTTCTTCTAATTGGTGGTTCCTCCATAAAACTTTCACCAATCGAGTGGTCTTGTTTCATAGGACTTTTTCACTACGATCCAGAATCTCTATCGGTTGTTCTTCATAAGAAAGATCTTGCTCCAGCGGTACAACTTCTGAGATGAGTACATGTGAAGGATCAGGTATGTACATTCTCAGGAGAGATACATGGAACACATCGTGAACTTGAGAGAGATTCGGTGGAAGCTCCAATCGGTAATCTACCATCCCAACACGATCCAGTATTTCGAAAGGACGGATATATCTAGGGCTCAACTTCCCCTTCTTTCCAAATCTCATAACCCTCTTCCAGGGAGATATTCGTAAGAACACTTTATCGCCCACTTCAAACTCTAGGTCTTTTCTTCGACTGTCGGCATAACTTTTCTGTCGACTCTGAGATGCTCTTATGTGTTGTTGAATAGATCTGACCTTTTCTGCCATTTCATCAACGAGATCAGGTCCTAATAGCTTTCTTTCCCTAACTTCATCCCAGCAAGTTGGAGTCCTGCATTTCTTTCCATAGAGAGCTTCATAAGGAGCCATCTGAATACTGGAGTGAAAGTTATTATTATAAGAAAATTCCACCAAAGGTAGGTGTTGATCCCAACCTCCTTTGAAATCCATAGAGAAAGCTCTCAACATATCTTCTAGGGTTTTAATTGTTCTCTCAGACTGACCGTCTGTCTAAGGATGATAAGCAGTGCTGAAACTCAACTCTGTATCCAGAGTATGCTGAAGACTTCGCCAGAACTTCGAGGTAAATCTCGGATCCCGATTAGATATAATAGAAAGTGGTACTCCATGCAATCTTACCACTTCCTTTACATATATCCTGGCAATCTGATCCAGAGAGAAATCCTCTCTAATAGCAATGAAGTGTGCAGACTTTGTAAGACGATCCACTATGACCCAGATAGCATTATTGCCTTTGGATGTTTTAGGAAGTCCTGTGACAAAGTCCATAGTAATGTTTTCCCATTTCCATTCGGGTATGGGTATTGGTTGTAACATCCCCTTAGACTTCTGTCTCTCAGCTTTAACTTGTTGACAAACCAAGCATCGAGAGACATATTCAGCAACATCTCTTTTCATGCCATCCCACCAGAAGTACTCTTTCAGGTCCCTATACATCTTCGTGCTTCCAGGATGAATAGAGAATGAAGAACTATGAGCCTCATCCAGCAGCTCCTTTTTTAATTCGGGGATGGGAGGAACACAAACCCAATTCTTGAACTTTATTATCCCATCACAATCAAGGTTGAACTCAGGAACATTTCTCACCTTCTTTTGTAACTCGACATCTTCTTTCTGTGCCTCTTTAATCTTCACATGTATAGATGGTTGAACATTCATTTGAGAAAGATAATATTTTTCCCCTTCCATTATAATTCAAAGATCCATCCTTTGTAAATCCATAAATATTGGATCTTTTTTTATCCTCATCATGGATAAACTAGCATGGTCTTGTCGACTTAATGCATTTGCCGCCTTGTTTTCTTTCCCAGGGTGGTAATGGATTGAGCAGTCGTAATCCTTAATCAGCTCCAACCATCTTCTTTGACGCATATTCAGCTCCTTTTGTGTGAAAATATACTTTAAACTTTTATGATCAGTATAAATATCACACCTTTCACCATAAAGGTAATGCCTCCAAATCTTTAATGCAAATATTACCACAGCTAACTCCAAATCATGTGTTGGGTAATTCTGCTCATGGATTTTCAACTATCATGAGGTATAAGCTATCACCATATCATTTTGCATAAGAACACACCCTAATCCCTTATTGGATGCATAACTATAGATCACAAACCTTTCTCCACTACAAGGCAGTGTGAGCGCAGGTGCACTGGATAACCTTCTTTTCAACTCCTTGAAATTCTCTTCACATTCTTCCGTCCAGACAAACTTAACTCCTTTCCGAGTCAACTTGGTGAGTGGATTAGATAATCGTGAAAAATCTTTCAAAAACGTCGATAATATCCATCCAAACCAAGAAAACTTCAAATCTCAGTTAATTTTGTTGGTCTCGACCATCTTTCGATAACCTCTGTTTTTGCTGGATCCACAGATATCCCCTCTTTTGAGATTATGTGACCCAAAAATGCAACTTTTTTAAGCCAAAATTCACACTTGGTAAATTTCGCATAAATCTTATCCTTTCTCAGGGTCTTCAATATAATTCTCAAGTGATCTTCATGTTCCTCCTTGCTCTTTGAATAAACAAGAATATCGTCTATAAAGACTACCACAAATTGATCAAGATAGTCTCTAAAGACTTTATTCATCAGATCCATGAAGATAGCAGGGGCATTAGTAAGACCAAATGTCATCACTATAAATTCATAGTGTCCATACCTTGTACGGAAAGCCATCTTTGGTATATCCTCCCTTTTGACCCTTAATTGATGATACCCTGAACGAAGATCAATCTTGGAAAAGTATTAAGCTCCACCTAGTTGGTCAAATTGGTCATCAATGCACGGGAGAGGATATTTGTTCTTGATAGTGATCTTGTTAAGTTCTCGATAATCAATGCAGAGTCTCATTGATCCATATTTCTTCTTAAC
This sequence comes from Viscum album, assembly GCA_963277665.1. Classification (NCBI taxonomy): domain Eukaryota; kingdom Viridiplantae; phylum Streptophyta; class Magnoliopsida; order Santalales; family Viscaceae; genus Viscum; species Viscum album. Next base: position 2,133,307,659 of record OY728119.1, read on the forward strand.
TAATAGAACAGGTGCTCCCCAAGGTGACGCACTAGGGCGTATGAATCCCTTATCAAGATTCTCTTGGAGTTTCTTCTTCAATTCCTGCAACTCAATTGGGGCCATTCTATAAGGTGTCTTTGAAATACTCAAAGCACCCGGTACGAGTTCTATTGGGAACTCAACTTCACGATTTGGTGGAAGTCCCGGTAATTCCTCCAGAAAGACATCATCAAACTCCCGTACAATGGGAATATTCTTAATCGTGAGTTTCTCACCAACCATTTGAGATAAATAACCTTCATTTAGTGGAATCAAGACCCACAAGATGGAAGAAATTTCCACTTGAAGGTTATGTTCATCCTTGCATTGATAAACGATCATAGATTTATTTGGAATATGAAATGTGACTTCCCTTATTTGGAAATTGATATGAGATCCATATAAAGAAAGCCAATCCATGCCAAGAATCACATCAAATTCCACTATAGGAAGGATCACAAGATTTGTAGGAAGCACTTTCCCACAAACTTCGATCGGAGAAGAATTATAAACTTTTGATGCGACTGTTGTGCCATTAGGTGTTGTCACAGCTAACTCAACATCTAATTGTTGAGGTAATATGGTGATACCCTTAGAAAATTCTTCAGAAATAAAAGAGTGGGTGGATCCAGAATCAAATAAAACATTTGCTACTTTAGAGTGGATGGTAAGTGTACCTTTCACCACATCGTTATCGTACTCCACATCGCTGATAGAAATTGCATGTGACTTTCCTTTGTCTTTAGACTTAAGATTTTGTTGACTTCGTCCATCATCATCAACCCTTGGATTAGGGAATTTATTGGCATAATGCCCCATCTCCTTGCACTTGAAACATTGAAGTGTAGTAGGTTCATTCTGTGTATCCCTTCCTTTGTTTGCATCATTAGACATCTTCTTCCCATCATCGCGGCATTCAAATGCCCGATGACCTTCCTTTCCACATTTGAAACATTTACTTTTCCCTTTAAGACAACTCCCTCCATGTTTCTTTCCACACTTTGAGCATAAGGGAAAGCTCATCTTCTTTTCAGTGTGCTCTTTAGATTTTCCTTTGAATTCCATTTTCCTCTTCTTGTCAAACCCATATGACTGATGGGTTACTCCAATCTCCATCTCGACTTTGAGAGCACATCGAACGATTTCCTCGTAGCTATTGAAGTCCCTTATAGCTAACGCACTTCGAAGACTTGGTTTTAAGCCACTAAAGAATTGATCGATCTTACTCTCAGGTTGGATAATAATACCAGAAGCGTACCTTGAAAGTCTTGTGAAATTTGCTTCATAGGTACCATCAGATTCATCATCCTTTTGCTTCAGTTAAATAAACTCTTTCTCCATCTTAGTTCGGAGAATACGAGGGAAGTACTTATTGAAAAATAAGTTCTTGAACTCATCCCATTCCATGGACTCAATTTCATCCCTTTGCCTCGTATTCTTAATAAGATTCCACCACTGATCAGCATCTCCTTCCAAACAATACACTGCTAGGATGACTTTATCATGTTCAGAACATTGAAGAACTGAAAATATCTTTTCAATAGTACTAATCCATTGTTCAGCAACTAATGGATCAGTAGACCCGCTGAAAGAAGGTGGATGCTGCCTCATGAAGGATTAAACAGAATGTTGCTCCTTCCTTTGCATGATTCATAGCTTGAGAAAGTTGTGTGAGCATGGCTATAAGATTTTTCATTCCAGCTCCCATAACGTTTGGTTTCTCAGGGGGACAATCATTGCATTGCCCGTCACATTCCGCATTAACACGGTTCCTTCGGGTTCTAGCCATTGACTAAAACCAAGAAGAATAGTGTGAGCAACACTAATTATAATAGGAAAACCACATAATCAAGAATAAAATTTCACACTTAAGGTCTTATCCTAGGTTTTTCATGGCCATTTCTAAAACACTAATATTGTGTTCTATGCTTAGACTTATCCTTATGGTTCTTACTAAGGCTTTCACATCCTAGTTTCCAAAGGTTGGCTATACCTTTCCTTTGATACCAACTATAACGACCCATACTTTACTTACATTGTTAATACTTCAAAATTAAAGCATACTTATTACAACATATAAAAAACCACGAAAGGACAGTATAGGTATAGTGTCTTTAAAAACTGGGAAACATAAACAACTGGTTCATAAAGCATCAACTTTGCCTCCCAGTTATTTCATCGTATCTAGAGTCCCTTTTTGGCATATCCTACTTAATAACATTCTTCCTGACCTGGGGAAATAAAACATACAAAAGGGTGAGCTCAAATGCTCAGTAAGGGTAAACAAAAGAAATATCAATCACATCGTATACATAAGCACATAACTTTTGGAAATCTTAACCTGCAAAAGGGATCATAATTTCATAACATGGGATAAATCATGGCAGTGAAATGTAATCACAATAATCGTAACTTAAAACATGAAACTTTGTGGCATACACACATAATCATAGAGAATCATTTCTTGTTAGTCAAGACTCATTGCCAAGACTATCTTAGTGGACAAAGTCCCTTTCTGAACTGAGTCACCCTCGTTTCAGTCCTGTTTCACTGAACCGGTATAACCTACCATTCCAGCCTTGTCTATCTCATGAGATATAAAATCTTTACCCAATGCATTGGAGGGAGATATAGGTCCCACCCATCTCATAATGATACCATTCTTATGTGTGCCAAAAAATCATAAACCATACATCATAGCATAAACCATGTAATAAAAATGGGAATCTTAAACATCGTGACATCATAAAAAAAATCATATAAGATTAAAGAATTCATAAAAATATAATTCCATCACAACATAATCAAATCAATGTAATAATAGGGATAAAAACAGAACCCTTTATTATCTTAGATGGAAAATAATTTTGATAAAACACTTGAACTCCATTCTTGAGAAAAATATCATTTCGTCTTCAAAAACACTTTTCCTTTCTTAACATGTCGTATAATTATAAACTAAAAGAAGTCGATTAAAAATAAACTTGAAAAGTTGTAAAGGAAGCTTCTTGGAAATAATGTTTTAAAAATCCATTCATGTCGTATAAGTTAAAAAAAACATTCTTCGCGTACTTTTGTCGGAAAAGTCAAAAAGTGCCTCGTACGAAAAACGACAAAAGATTCATTTCATATATTTTACAAAAAACTTACCGAAGGGTAAAATTGGATATAAACTATTGTAGGAGGATGGAAATAATATTACATATTGAGGGAACATGGATGTGGATTATAAAATACACCCCAGTAATTACCAAAGTAAAATCAATCTCGGATAAAAGTGAGATTGTGATATTTCCCTTACCTTAGGTCCGACTTGCTTTGTAAGTGTCCAAAACTCCTGTATAATGATTTAAATAATTTTATTGACTTATTCCATAATCATACTTATTCTTATGATATCATATATGGTAATATTCTTAGCTTCTTAGTAGTAATATTTCATTGCTACTTGTTATTTGGGTGTTTATAACTTTTGTTCTTATGCGTGTTTTGTCGAATAAATTCTTATTCTTTTCTTTAGGTTATAGATACCTCATTTCCAGAATGGTATTAGTGTAATATATATCATATTCATTCATTCAATTCATTTATATAATCATTATGAAATTAAAATCATGTAGAACGAGTCGCATCACATCGTGGAGACGGTATTCCGTACGTACGCACGAGTGATGATATCGTTCCTATGATCGTGGAATAGTATTGGAGTATATGTATACTATTTAAGAATTAATATCACTTTATAATAGTCATATATGGTCATTATTTAAACCATTATACACATCCAAGTAAGGTGGTGGTGGAAAATAGATTACACCACGGCGTGGAGACGGTATTCCGTGCGTACGCACGCGCGGTGATTTCTTTTTCCGTAGGATGGATAGAAGGTGAAATAGGGTTGTTTCATACTTATAATAACATATCAGTATATGATTGATACTGATTTTATTACTTCATAATGAAACAACTAAAGAAGAAGAAGTGTAAGAAGAAATAAAGATGAAAGAATCGGTAACGGACATTACCTCTTCTTTGAAGTGCTTCTTTGAGACCTTCTTTTAGGGCACTAAAATTGGTCTTTGAAGACGACCAGAACCTCTAGGATGTCTCTAGGGAAGTGGAGAGGAGAAAGTGGCAGGGGTTGGCCGAGATTGAAGGCTCCAAGTGGTGTGAGGAAGAGGGGGAGGAGGTGTCCTTTTATAAGGGAGGAGAGGGGCACCTTTGGAATAACTAAAACTATTATTTTATTATAAAGTCAAGTCCGGTTTTAAATAGCTCCAAATTGATATATTTCTAAGCTAAGGTGGGGATGGGTCGAAGGCCTCTTATCCAATAGAATTTAGACATGTTTATGTTCCTATTTTAAACTTATCATTTAGATTTAACATTAAGTTAAATAATTTTACTTTTACCATGTCTTCTTGTGTTCTTATACTATAAGGTTAATAAACTTACTATAAGCAGCCAAACGAACCCCAAGTTTTTTATTATTAATATATATAACCTTATCTAAGTCACTTGTCCGAACCTTAGATTTTTAGGAATAAAATAACAATTACCAATATAATATTTTTTTTAAAAACTATTTTATGTCAATTTTGACACTATTTAGTAATTGATTTTTCAGAAAATCATAACAGAATTATTAGTTCGAACCAAGTTAGTTAAATCAATACTAACATGTCATATTGACCTATAAAATTAGTGGGATTCATAAAAAGTCTCAAATTACATTTATTTTGGTGTTTATAACATCAATTATGTCAATATTTCATTAATAAGATAATTACTGCATCATCATTGTGTTATAAATATATTAAATTATTTAATGTCTAAAAATTAAAAATAAAATACCATTATGTAGGAAATATTTTTATCTTTCTAATGAATATTTATAGTCGAATTTATCTTATGTATAACCCCATATTAAAAATTATTTACTTATTAAACTTTGATTTTAACTATTTTAACCCTTCGTTAAATAAATTAATAATAAATGTCCTAATCTAATCCAAGTGGGCCTAAATGGTAATATTTTATTTCTAAGTTTGTTTTTGGTCGAATTAAACTTATCCAATAGAATTAGGACATGTGTTAGGGTAATAATAATATCATCTTTACCCTTAATTACCCTATTTACTTTTTACCGTGGTAAAAAAAAGTAAAAAGTTAATATTCACCAAAAATTATTTTCATCTCATTGAACCACATTTTAGTCCTTGATATTAACCGTGTCTCTCGGATTTTTTAAATTCCACTCACAGAAGCGGTAAAATTAAGTTTTATGAAAAATTCAGTTTTTTAACTACCACTTAGTGGTTTCACTATTCATCAAAAATTGAAAGTTTTCAGAAAAATACCAAAATTTCACCCTAGGCTAATTTCGATATTCCGAATCCAAAAATGAAGTCCATTTAGAAAAATAAAATTTATAAAATTTCAAAAAGTGGTTATTACTATTCATAAAGGCTATTATTAATAATATTTTATTAGCATATCGTTGTTTAGTGAAACTCGGTATTTCGTACGACGCACGCTATCGAGGAAGGTCGCAATTTCGTGTAAAGCAAGCCAAGAAAGTGTTGTGTAGAAAAAGATTCCTTTGATGATTTATATAACATAAAAGTCTCGGGTGTTACATGATAGATCTTCCTACCTAGTATATAGTCATATTCACTGATGTATTTCATTGAGAAACATTTTTTATATCTATATCAATATAAAATATTTCATATTTTATATTATAAGAAATTTTTATTATATTTCATGAATTATAAATATTTACGATTCAATTATATAAACACTTTATATTATCTAAATATCATATATTCTATAATGTAAAAACACTTTATAAATTACCCCTAATGATTTACAAATAATCTTTTTTATTTCTAGATTACATAGCATTCCATATAATATGTTAAATGGTATTTTATATATTAACATTTAATATTTGAGAATAAAATGTTTCACAAACATTTATTTAATTAATTATAAACCTTTTATAATCAATCAATTAATTTATAAATACCTTATTAATTAAATATTCCCAAAATAACTTTTATCATTATTTATAAACATTTTATAAACCATTAAATCATTATAAGATCTAAATTATTTTAAATAATTCTATTTACTATTACACTGAATCAATATTTAATGTGAGGGAAACCAACCTTTACCATTACACAGACACTCTACATATAGGTAACCTCACTTTACCTTTATTCAAATAATATGTGTAAGTGTAAATGGAGAATACCCTTATGAAACACAAATCTGCATAAGGTTAGGAGGAAATTAACTTTATAAAAACATATTTGTTTAAAGGTATATCATTATTACCTATATATATACCTAATACATAATAGTAATTTACAACTACCTTTACATAGGAAATCTGAAAATGGTATTACCTTTATGTATTTTCCTCACGTAAAGGTAATTAAAAATGACCTTTACACAACCCGAAACACTGTAACTGTTTTTATAAAATGCTGAAACATATTGTTATTCAAAAAATAGTAATTCAAATACATTTAAATATTTAATAAACTGGACTCTGAGACCACTAATGAGTTTCATTTTATCATCTCATGGGCATTGATAGTGAAAAATAACAAAAAATAGGTGGATAAATCTTCACGAGTTCAAACATGTAAATTATCTAAAAAAAAAGATAAATTGAGCACCTATATTTCAAAAGTTGCAGTCAGTATTAAATTTTTTTAGTTATCATAGGTATTATTTCGAAGATAACAACAATTTTCTTAAATTTACCGCATGGGATGACTTGGTTAGTTTACTGACCACACATGATGACATGGTAAGTATACCGACCTCAAGTTTTATGACTCTAGGCCAGCTATTTACTTTATTTCCATTTGATTTTTTAGCATGCTTATTTTTAGTGTTATGTTAATAAATTAATTAACTGAAAGTTTATTTAATATGTTTTAATTGTTATATTACTTTGAAGATTAAATAAATATTATATCAACCATGTTGTAAACTGGAGAAAATAAAAATAACATGGAAATAATATTTTCTGTAATATTTATTTTATATTATGTTTTTATAGTTATTAATTATCCAATTAATGCAAGTTCATGCGAGTTATTTTTATCATTTTAATTATTTTAATAATTCTCTTTTATTCAAATTAATTTATTAGAAATTATTTTAATGAGTTTATTGTAGAAATTAAAGTGAGTAGATATTATCATTAAATACGTGTTTCACATTAATAGGTAATGAATTTTATAATATTTTAAATATTTCTTACTATTGTATGATAGGGATAATTTTAGTAAATTCCCATGTTAAGAGAACAAAGATGATAATTGCTCATTAGTCGATAAATAGAGTCCAATTCATGTAGTATGAAAAAAATTTGTTTCCTTTTTGAATACTAGATGAATTTTTGAATACTCAATAATAATAATGATTTTCTTGATACTTGAAGATGTTCTTTCATTACAACTATTCCATTACTAAGATAAAAAAGTAACTTATACATTCAACTCTCTACTACTGAAGTGATCAAAGAACATAAAGCCACATTATGTTCAACATTTTTGGATCTCTTTCATTTTTTGTTTTTTTTAATCATATTATTTTTTATTAATATTTTTGTATTTGTTAGTGTCAGTTTATGATTTTCCCAATCAAAAGAAATTCTATCTTGGTTATTCTACCACTCAAAAGGATATTATTAAGATGTGACTCCTAGAGAAAATTCAGGGTTATAATAGTTTGTGACTCCTATAAAAAGTCTGGTTTGTGCCTCTGGGTATTGTAAAAGGCATAGTCTATAAAAATGTTATCACACCTTTAAAAGTGAGTTTATCTTAGTGGGTATTAATATTATCATTAATTAGAGATAATTTAAGAGTGTACTGGGAACTTCATGGTCGTAACCACTATAAAAATACTATGTTCACATTTTAATTTCTCATGCACTGAATTTTAAACACTGCATTTCACAGTTGATTATTCAATAATAAAACCTTTATTGTTTATTTGATTTAAACTTTTATAAAATACTAGTCACCCCCTACTAGTTTATATTTCCATAATCTCCATCCAAAACTGCTAATAGATGGTTGGTTCCTTAAATTATAGTTAGTAGCTATGATTGTTTTAATTTACTACCAAACAATTGGTATCTAAAGTATATGAACTTATTAAAAATACTATAGTTCTATTTTTTATTTTTAATTATTGTGCTAACCTGATCTTAGACATAAATTTATAAGCAATATAATATAAGTTCTTAAATATATAAGGTATTAATGAAAATAATGCATGGATTCTTCAAAAAGCCAAATTTTTCTATGTAAGTGACTATAGGTACTGGAAATATTTAATAGAAGCATACCTGAAACAACTAAGTGTGGATCATTGGGATATCATGAAGAATCCATATAAGGTACCCAAATCTGATCCATATACACTTGTAATTAATGAAATGGAAAAGTATGATTTTAATTATAAATATAAAATTATTTTTTACATCACTATGTATCCTTTATTTGGTTTGAAGATTGGTATTCCTTATTTAAGTCATGTCTCATATTATTTCTTGTTTGGATTACAAATTAGTTATGGATTTATAATTAATTCCATATTTGTTTTTAAATGTAGGAAATGAAAAACATTGAAGAGATATGAAGGAAAAGAATAATTGAAAATAATCGCTGAATGAGAGAGATGGGTGTCCCTCGTTTAGTGACTGTTGTGAGTATGTTATTTCAAATATATATATAAATAACATATAATATCATTTGATTAATATTTTTAACTTTTTAATTAGGATCCATCACCTAGGAGATAGTTACTCTCTAATGATCCTAGTGGTACTAGTACTCATCTAGACGATACAAGGGGGTGGTACTAGAGATACATGAACCACTCATCATACGTGATCAAACCTTGTTCCTTCCACTCACATACCATATAAAACACCTTCGTATCCCACAGTTTCTCTAGAGGAAACCAAAATATTTATGCCACCTATGTTTTCACCACTATTTTCATCTAATCCTCCTCACCTAACTTTCCCTTATCCAAGGATATCTCCCAGTCCCCATCCATATTATACATTTCCACATATGTCTATTATATCTTATTTTCCTACTACTTCCTTCTCAAAGAGATTATACATTCATGATCTTTTGAATTCTACTCTGATTCATTCTGAGCCTCTCGAGAAAACATTGGGTCCCACTCTTTTTGTACAGGATGATGTTCCTTCAGATCATAGGGATCAAGAAGTGCCCAATGATCAGACTGCCTCAGTTATATTTATAGAACCCTAGTAAAAAACATTGACAACAATTTATTTCCATTATAATATGTATTGATATAATATTTTTTTCAAAGATGGATCTTCCAATAGGAGTCATGGGTGTACACGCATGCATATAGTGTGGAACCACCACACATTGCTGACGGTTGAGTACAACAAGGAAAATAAAATAATTGGAAAAACATGGTGAGAATGTAAGATTTTTATGGTGACACTTTACAAATACTATAAAATCGTTCCCATTAGGAAAATATCTTAGAGACACCTTCTAAACGAAGTAAATGATAATTCTTGGGTGAAAATATGGGTAAAAAAATTCATTTGATTTAATGTTATATTATTATTTTGTCATATGAATTAATATTTTGGTTATATCATAGTTATAATTTTCCCTATGGTGAGGATATGAGGACAGCATGACTCCTAGAATTAGGTGAGCTATAGAGATCATATATGCATGAGTTGTATAGTGTCTGGAACGCTAGATTTGGTATGGATTTATAGGCCACACCTATCATGAATGAGTGTCCAGTAGCATGTTATTGGTAAATGATTTCTTATTGTAAAAATACCAAGTCCAAGGTATTAATCAAATTTGAGATTTTTGAATTAAAACTATCGTGATTTCATTAATAATTAGTTTTATATTATTGAAAATTACTTTGTAGAAAGCATTGGGAAGAAATAAAAAACAAGGATTCTACAAAATACCTCCACACTTTGAGGCATACTATGATGTCAGACCATGAGAGGAAGAAGGTAAGATAATTGTTTATATTATTTCTTTTTACATAAATCATAGAAATAAAATTTATTCAGATTGAAATTTTATAGATTCATTATAATTTTTTCAAAACAATTATATTGAATAATTAGATAGTTTGGGATATTTTAAATATATATTTATTATAAGGAAATGTTAAATGGTGTTTAATATAGAATATTTTCCTATGGAATCCTATATAACGTCTCAATCATGTGTGAATGTTAGATGTGTTAGTTAGGATACTATAGGAAAACGGACTGGGGTGTATCTTATGATTTCCATTATTTTCCTTTATAACTTTCACTTTCTTTTGTTTCCACCATATTTTATTCCATTTATAATTAAGCTAGATAAATGGCCGTGCATTCTTTTGTTTTCTATTGAAAGTATTTAGTGTGTACTGAAATTTCAAGATTAGTATTGTTAAGTTTGTGATCATGTCATGAAATTTATTATTTATATGATTTTGTGATATTGGTTATGGTTTATTTTACCTCAATTTTTTCCACCAAAACACCTATCAATCTATGATTACGGCTATAAATGTATATCTACAACTTTCTGTGACTTCCAATCTCTATAATGACAAAACATAAAAATTCAAATCAAATTTAAATATTTTCTTATAAAATAAAACTTTTGTATCTTAATTTATTACATAGAATAATTACAAAACCGATAGAACTTTTTCCAAAACTATATAGTATAAATATTTTCATATTAAACTTTTGTATCCAGAAAATAGTCTTATGTAGAATTTATATAAACACTTCACTATTTTTTTAAAAATGAAATTTCATTTGATTATTATGTATCAACATCAACAATTAAAATAAAACTCATAACATATTTAAACCCCATTAAACATGTCCATTTTAATTTTATGTATCAAATATAAATTATTATAGTAAATTAAAATAATTTCAAAACCATTGCATCATCAGTTGAAACAATCCCTCCATTTGAATCTGTAATCAATATCAAATATAATTATTCAATTAAATACTCTATAAGATATATATTTTAGACCTATTATTTCCCCTTATATCTAGAATTTAATTCATACAATTTTTTGGTTCTCTCCCATTTCCAAAGTACTACAAAAATTAATAGAAAATTCATCCTAATATAAACTTTTCCAACTCCTCAAAAGCATCACCTTTATCTAAAAATCAAAAGGGGAAGATAGGTCTATGAAATAATAGAAACTATATTATACATAAATATTAGAATAAATTACTCTATAAATAATTTTAGAGGGGTTATTTAGACTCCTAATATTCCATATCATAAAAATAAAAAGATCTTTGACCCCAATTTTTCAAAACAAATAAAATATATATTACCCTATTTAGATTTAGCCACTTTCATGGACTTTATCTACTTATTTATATTTTTTGAGAGTGATAGTGAACCAAATTTTCTTTAACTAAGATAATTAAAACTAAAACATAAAAAAATACGACTTGACCAAGAAAACAATTAGACATAAATGAAATTAAACATAAACAATTCAACATGGAATACACTAAATCAATATGTATGAAATTGAACCCTAACCAAACCTAATAAAAAAAACCAAACTAATTTGAAGCAAATGGATTATAATAAAATAAAAAAAATAAAAACCAACCCAAACCTAATATACCAAACCAACACCTATTTAATTTAAATGAAAACAACCTTATCAAACCAAATGAAAATATACCAAACTAAATCTACAAAAACTAAATCAAACAGATGTAAAAATCCACGAACTAGAACTGATTGAATGTAACCAAATTTGATTACAATGAAATGTAAAAAAAGAAACTAAAATAAAAAAGAACCAATGTAAACTAAACAAAACATAAAATGACCAATAAAAATAGAATCAAATAAAAACCATCCAATATAAAATAAGTTGAAACAATTTGACCTGAAACAAACCAAAAAAATCAAAAAAATTAAAAAAATCAAAAAAATTCAACTTGAATATAATTTAATTATAATGAATCAAACAGAATAGGACCAAAAAATACGATCCAAATTTTACCAAAAAAATGAATTCATCAATAATGAATTAAATTTAATTAAACATAACAAAAATTTTCCAAGTTATACAAAGAATATAAAACATAACTATCATAAGTTTAATCATGAAAAACGGAATATACATGACTTAACCATCCCTAAATCAATAGGAATTGAATGAATATGAAACTATAGAAACCAATATGAGGGCACAAAACTAAATCAATGAATCACAAACCAACCAATACAAAATATAACTAAATCAATAATGAATAAAAATTTAATAATACTGAACTGAAATGATTGGAATCTGATGAAACTGAACAAAACTAACTGGAATAAAAACCAATATGATAATAAAAAACTTAAATATACTATTCTAAACATGATAAAAAAGTGAATAAAAAATGAAAACAAAATCACACTAAAACAATGAAAATTTAATTGAATTGATTTAAAATAAATCAAACGAAATATAACTTAACCAAATTAATATAAAGTAACATATACAAAACTAAATCATATGATATATAAAAAAATAAATCAAATATAATTTAAAATTTATAAAAAACATAGGTGAATCAAAATAAATAAATCTGGTCCAGAATAAACCAAACTGAATTAAGATGAAAAAATAAGCCGAACAAAATGAAATGGTACATTTTTAATAAAAATTGAATATAATTGAACCAAAATAAATTTAATTTAACCATACTTAACCAAATAGAATTAAAAAAAACTAAAGAAAATTATACCATGTAAAACCAAATAAGAAAAATAAGTATCAAAACCAAGATGACCTTATATACTCTCATGCAAACTAAACAATAACATTATTTAACTAAATAAATAATAAATCCAATTCTTTCATGTGTTCTTTTAATAAAATAACGCCATTATTGACTATTAACCATCATCAATATCTATCAAAGATAACTTTACCTTGCTTTTCCCTATTTTAACCCCTTTCAAATTAAATTAGAGAAACATAGAAAACAAAATAGGAACACATCTATCATACATTTCACCCTTCTATTTTATCTTATTGTACATGTATTTAATCGTGATTAGTTTTTTCAATAAATATATTTTGTTTCCATTATTCTATAATTACATTGCCCTTATATTCATGGAAATAATATATACAAACAGTAATCCTTAAATTCCAATTTAAGTTAATTTATCAAATATTTATGTAATCATATTCTCAATTCTTCCAATTTATTATATAAAATTTCTTTTATTAACCAACTCATATCATACTAGAAAAAAGTAATAAATAATAATATGCATCATTGAGTATATCCATTTGATTTTAGTTATGAAATTCATTATTACTAACCTATTTTCAATTATGGTTTTCTACATTAAATTTCATTGTAAATGGAGATTTTGAATTTCAAAGGACATATGCCTCGAGGAAAATTTTTTTGCTCATGAGGAAAGAAGAAATATGGATGCTCAGTAAATGAACCGAAATAAAAATAAATTGTATGTTTTACTTTGTTGATTTCAAATTTTAATGTATATTTTGTTACTAAATAATCCATTTATATTTGTATCGGTGTGCTTTTGATACCCTTGATGTGTAGGAAGCTAAAAACTTTGGGCCAAAGGATCATTTACATCAAGTTTTGTGAGATGATCATCAAGGTAGTGTACGTTGTTAACCAGGGATAAGTGTTGTGCTATCTTGATAATGGACCACTTCAGTTTCCAGTTTTGGAAGCATCGATTTGGAAAAAGTTTATCCATGGGCTGCACCGGCTCAGGGTGAGGTAGAATAAGCCAAACAAATGGTCATACAAGAGAATGAATGGAATCAAAGGTCCAATAATTAATTTATGACATGGGATTATGAACACCTTTAATCTCATTAAATCTTACTTCTTTCCGAGACATATATGAAAATAATACTCTCCGAATTTGGTTCAAGTAAACACTGATTAAAAATCTGTATGACCGCTATTTTGGATCATATTCAAAAATATTTGTGGTGTAATGTGTTGTGACCATTTTTATCATTTGGTTAAACCACCAAATGATATTCCATTAGAAATTACCACATAGAAGAAAAATCTCTTGAATGAACCCTCATGTTATAATGCTTGGAATTTTGATGACATGTATACCCAAATCCCCACACTATAACATAAAACAACTAGAATTCATAGATAAGAACAATTGATTGTAATGATCAGAAAGAATGCATCAAGGGGAAAATAAAAACACAAGGGAAAAATTGGATTCACACTCGTATCATAATACATGAAGAAATGATATTTTATTTTTCTTCAAGAAAGGGAAATATGATTACAATGTCAATCAATTTTGATTACATTTATAATAGGGTTCAACCATTACTTTCGATCACCACCACCATACTATATTCCATAATTTTGAAATTAAACCTTTGTATTTCCTCCTTCTAGTGGTCTTTGTTTCCTTAGTCTGAAAATGATCCTCCAAGGCGTGTTCCCAACAATCTTTCACTTGAGATTATATTTTTGGGTATCCACTAAATTCCTCTACCATCTCCCACAAACATCCTCCTTTCCTATTGAATTATATTTTATCATCTACTAATGGAATTTGTTTGATCACCCCATGGTCATTGATAGTGGAAACATCCAATAAATAGATAGATATATCTTCCATAATTCAAATATGTAAATTATTTAGAAAAATAGATATGAAAAAATTGTTTTTATTTGAATGGTTGTAGTAGATTTTATCCTACTATAGTGATGAAATATATTTGATGCAGATCACTAAACCAAAAAATACATGCTTTTTACCTCTAAGAGAGTACACCAATTGTTAGACCATGATTATAACCAGAGGAATCTTGAAATTCTTGTGAATGAGTTTGATCTCATGGTGATCGATGGCAGATGAATGGAATTAGATGACTTAGAATTTTTTTTTTGAGATTTTATTGGATGGATTTAGCTCAGTTTGAGGTAGGTGGTTCTGCGTACACGACCTAGAGGTTTATTTAGTTTATTTTCATGTGATATGTGTTCATGACACTATGGATGGTGGACCTTGAGATTCATGTAATGCTTGGAAAAAATGGAATACCTAGTAGGATATTTTAATTGATTAGTTTGATCAATTGAAATAGGAGACCGAGTTTCAGGCCTAATTATTTCATGAATGCCCTGTCTTAACTAATTAAATGGATATGCCTAATAAACTGAAAAGGTTCCAAGGCCATGTTGGAACTTGTGTGTTAACTTGTTGTCTATACATAGATGGTCAAGGATTGACCTTTTTTTTGTCTATTTTCTTTTATTGATGGTATTATGTTGATGTTTGATCACATGGTGTTTATGTGTATCCTGTGAGACCAATACTAATGTTTGATCACATGGTGTGTGTCTATAGCATGTGATACCTATATATGATGTTTAATCACGTGAGGTTTGGGTGTATAGACCCCTGGACCTATGATTGTGTTTATTTCATGTGTCTTATGAAGATTATGATACTTTTTTTAATGGTGTGATTTTTTTTTTGTCATCCAAGGTCTTTTTATGATGTGATGTTTGATCTGTCATTTGCATCTTGTATCATGTATGTTGTTCTTCTATCTTCTACAGCTGGGCATATAAGTCTATCCTTTTGGACTATCCCTTGAGAGGGATCTATTATGCATGAGGTCAGTATGCATTGGACTATCCCATTAATAGGTATGTGTCAGTCATGTTTGGGATTAGCCCTTGCTCAAGGGGGATGTTTCGGGCGAGTGACCGCAGTTTACTCCAGTATGGTTCCGAAGCAGGTAGAGTTGGGGTTCATTATGTCTTTTTGAGAAAATGATCATTCAAAACATGGGTTTTTTCATCTTACTTGTGAATTGGTGATTATATGATATGTTAGTATGATCATATATTTCTTGTTTACTTTTTTTCTAAGCTTATCACATGCATGTACACTGCATATATTGGTCATGTATGGAACCACATTAGTGGTGTCCTAATAAGTTATACTCACACCCTAATTAGGTTTTTATGGAACTTGGGTACCCAAGAAGCCCTCACTTGTAGCAGGTACAAGTTGTTATGAGGCTTAGGTTTTATTGTAGATAATCATAGATTTATATGAGTCTTGAGATCAGGATAAGGTGAGGCTAGAAGTTGTAGAGCCTCCTATATTTTTTTTATTTTTTTTTGGGTGTAATAAACCTAGTGGGTGATTACCGATTGTACTTGATTAAATATTGAGTCTATATACTTTTGATTCTGTATTCATTCATGCAGATGGTATGTTTATGGTTTCCTCTTACTACGATTGTATACTATTTTAATGTTTAGTTATTTATTGTTATAACATACTCTAATAGAGGGTATAGTGAAGGTTCCAGGAACAATGAAAGAATGTTATGGGTCATTATCAACTTTTATTTCTGTCAAGATCGATTATTAATCAAAGATATGTACAATAATAAACATCATGATCAAAAGAATTGAATCAAAGAAAACAGAAAATGGATGAAATTTCAGAACCATATAGAGGATCATCTCATATTTTTATAATTAATTAAATCAATTAAATAAATACCTTATTGAAATTATTTCCTTATTTATGATTCTAACAATAGATCTGTGCTGTACTATCACTGTATTATAGGAATCAATAGTAGATTCTCTCTAGAGGTGATCCACAAATGTTCCTCAAATCTCCAAACATCCTTGTAGGAATCTCAGGGTGCTAGCACGATAGATCCTGTCACTTGTGTCATTCTCCTTTGATCGCCATGATAATCGCTTCCAAAACATTATCCTTGATCTCTCTTAACTTGAGGGAGAATGGTGGAGGTAGATCAATCTCTATTCTTGGGATCATTATTGGAGAAGGGATATCTCTAGGTCTTGAGAGGATTCTCCAAATATGTTGTGAACAACCAAACAAATGAATTGGATCTTAGAGAAAATAATATAATTGGGTTTATATAATGATAGGGTTAAAATACAATAATTTCACAAGTTCCCTTTATTATTTATTTAATCTATACAGAAACCCATTTCAAATATTATTATTGTTGTTGTTATTTCTCGACATGCACTTAAATTGCGAATTAAATTATATATTATTTAATCAAATAATATTCAATATTTATTATTTCTCATTGGAATATTAAAATTGGTCTGCGATTCCTCCATAATATTTATCAGGATTTCAATAAAGAAAAATTATTTATTGAATAAATATCATGTCATTATTCACCAATAAATAAATAAATATTGTATTCACTAAATAGAAAATAAATATTTATTAAATACTCTACTCACATTGTTTTCTCTTAAATAACTAGTGATAGAATATATGCGATCAAGAAAAAAAGAATAATTATTAAACAATGTGTTGGAATAAAATTTATTCAACTTGTTAAATAAAAAATAATAATATATTATTTAACTAAGATTCTAGATACAATTAGTGTGTAACTCTCTAGGCCTCTTTCTCAATGGAATTAAGTGAAGCATCCTAAAGTATAAGGTTAGCATCTAGCAACATGACAAGGAAACCATAGTGAAAGAAGTTAATTCCAAAATGACATAACACTTCATATGGAAACTTACTATGTAATATAATCCCTTTATCATGATATATCAAATCAAGCAGGTAACATTTTGGTGCCACCACCCTATGTGATCGGTGTCTCTTTCTTTGACTTCTCAGAAATTGAACTTACATATAGAACCCTATAGATGTGGATTTATTTATGTTATATAATTTCCGTCAAATAGAATGAGATATCAACTTCCATTAAAGAATATAAGGTAAAATTCTTTCTCGCATTATTCATTAATAAAATATTAATCATGATGCACCCAACACATCTTACCTCGTTGTGAACATCTGTTGTCACAGTTTTTATTTATACATCAAATTAAATGACTCGTAATAATCATTAACAATAATATTAAAGTCTAAGGATCAATACACACATTTGAAGATAAGAATATCCAATGACACATATAAATGTGGATTTCCTACCAATGAGTCTCATTCTCATAATATCTTACACTAGATATTACCAAGTGTGTACACCCTGAGAAGGTACCTCAAAGTCCTATGAGTCTCCAACCATAATATCCTATATCATTTGTGTCCCAAAAATGATATAATATTTATATAAAACAAATATTTGTGAATAATTTATTAGAACTTACAGGTTTTCATCATTATGGATAACTACTATAACCTTTTTGTGTGATGACTACTCTTGGGAAATTTTCATATACTATGTCACATATAAGAAAGCTCATAATGTGATAAAGATTTTATTAATATTCAAAACTAGGATTAAATTTTATCATAAAGTACACATAAGTTGGTTACTAGGAACCAACTCTAACATACTCCCACTTGCACTATATCTAATTAATAACAACCTTCAGTACAATATCTCTCACAAGATACATATGCTTCTGCTGAGATAGACATTTAGTCAAGGGGTCCACCACATTCTCTTATGTGGGTACTATCCTTACAACATCATCACCCCTTTGATATAAATCCCCCAAGAGTTGATACTTCTATAGTACATGCTTTGTTTGTTGGTATGACCTTGGATCTTTTGCAAGATCTTCCATTTTTTATTATCACAATACATTGTGATATGGTATTTACTACTAGGTACCATATAAACTCCTATACAAAGTTTTGAGTCCAAATGGATTCTTTAGATTAATAATAAGATGCTATATAATCATAATCTATTGTAGAATCGATGCAAATTGGTTACTTTGAACTCTTCAAGATCACAACTACTTCATTGAGATAGAAAAAATATCTTAACTATGACTTCATATCATTCTGACCTTTCTTAAAAATAGCATCATTATAACCCCTGGTGACCAACTCCTCATCTCCTCTATAAACAAAAAACATATATTTATTTATTATCTAATAGTTAGGGATATCCTTAATAAAAGACCAATGTTTTTCTCTTGGATCTTCTTGATATCTTCCTACCATGCTCAATATATAGGCAATATCATGTTTAGTATATAACATGGAATACATTATTGATTCTATCACTAAAGATTATGGAATATTACTCATTCTCTCCTTATCCTATTGTGTTTAAGGACCCATTTTCTTATAAAATATAAATAATGTGACACTGGAACCAACCCCCTATTGGATTGTTCCATACTAAATCTCTTTAGTATCTGTCCAACATATATAATTTGAATAAATCCAACCAGCCTCTTGTATCTATCAAGAATGATCTTGATCACTGGAATGTAGGAAGCTTCATCTAAGTAATTTATGGAGAAACATTTTTTTAACCAGACCTTAATATAATATAAGACCGGTATGTCATTTCTAATAACTAATATGCCATCAACATATACTATTAAGATAATGACTGCATTCCCATTAAACCTATTGTAAACACATGAATCAAATTCATTATTAATAAAACCAAATTCATTTATGGCTTCATTGAATCAAATGTTCCATGACCTGGATTCTTACTTCAATCCATAAATGTATCTTTGCAACTTGAAAATTCTTTTTGCATCACCTGGATTCAAAAACTCTTCTGGTTGTGTCATATATACATCTTCTTAAAGGTTCCCATTAATGAAATCAGTTTTGACATCCATATTCCAACTCTCATAGCCATGGTAAGCTACTATAGCAAGTAGAATTATAATGGATTTAAACATGGAAAATGGTGAAATGGTTTCATCATAGTAAATTCATTGATTTTTTTAAACCCTTTAGCCACTAGCCTTGCTTTATAGGTATTTAATTCACCTTCCATGTAAAGTTTCCTCTTGAATACCCGTTTTCATCCAACTAGATTTACATCAAATGGTGCATCAAATAGAACCCAAAATTGGTTATGATATATGGAATCCATTTCATAATACATGGATTCTTTCCATCTGGCATTTTTTGATCTCTCTATTCCCTCTTTGTAGGAAAGAGGTTTATAATTTTCAACCAATAATGAGTCACCATATTTGGTGACTAGAAAATTGTGCCTCTCTGGTTCTCTTACCTCTCTTATCCTCTTATATGGTACTTGTGTTTCAAGAACTACTTCATCCATGGGGACCTATATAATTTTCTCCTATACCAACAATTATGTATCTTGAGAATTAACTTCATCGAAGTCAATCTTTCTCCCACTATACTTTTTTAGGATGTGCTGACTCTTAAGAAAGGTACCTTATGTGGAAATAATTACATTCTTTTTTGAGGGGTTGTATAGGAAGAATCCCTTTATTTATTTGGGATACCCTATAGAGATACACCTTGTTCCATAGGGTACTAGTTTGTTTCAGGATAAGTCCTTAACAAATTCCTCACAACCCAATACACATGTATGAGAAAAAAAAAGTTTCTTTCTACTCTATAACTCAAAGGTAATTTCATTCTCCTCTTTATTTGTTGCTCTATTTAATGTGTATATTGTAGTTTGTAATTAATATCCCCAAAAGGATAAAGGAAGATCTACTTGAATCATTATCGACCTTACCTAATCTAATAAGGTATGGTTCCTCCTTTCACTAACACCATTCCACTATGGTATATAAGGTGTAGTGAGTTGAGATAGAATCCCAAAATCCCATAAGAATTCAATAAACTCTTGGTTAAGATATTCACTATCATGATCCTATAAAAGCTTATTTATCTTCTTACCATGTTTAATATCTACTTCATTCTTAAATTTCTTGATTTTTTCAAAGGACTCTAACTTATACCTCATCAACTAGACATATCCATATCTACTTAAGTCATCATTAAAAGTTATTAAGTAAGAATATACAACTCTAGATTCTACTAGAAATGGTCCACAAACATCAATGTGTAACAATCCTAGAAGCTATGTGGCCCTTTCACCATGTCCACAAAATGGTGGTTTGACCATTTTTCCTTGTAAATGAGCATGAAATATTTCAAGTGGTTTTAGCTCAAAAGATTCTACATAAACATCTTGATATAGATTTGTCAAATTATTCTTGTTTACATGACCAAGATAGTTAGGCCATAGCTGGGTGTTATATGAGTGGTGTGAACATAAATCTTTATCAATTTCTAATACTTGTTTTTCAAAATTTCATACAAAAATTCCATTATTTAAATGTTACCTACCATAACATATATTTTATTTTTAAAAGAAGAAATGTTTATTTCCAAATTTAAAATTAGCCCCATCTACATATAGGAATGAAACATAAATTATGTTTTTGGTAACCATAGGACATAATCACAATCTTTTAAAACCAAAAACATTCTCATTGGAAATGAAAGGTGGTAGTCCCTAATTGATAGGGCAGCTAGCATCACACCATTAACAACTCTCATATCCACCTCTCCTCTAGAAATCATTCAAAATCTATTTAGTCACTACATTTTGATATAGATGTGATCACCACAAGATGTATCTAACACCTAATGTGTAGATATTGAAAGATCACACTTGATAAGGAACACACCTTTAGATCCCCCTTGATTTTAGGTGAAGTTTCTCTTCCAATGGCCTAGCTTTCTACATGAAAAACATACTGCCTCTTTTTCCTTACCTTGCCTTTGGATCTTCTTCTTCTTGGAAAGATGGTACTCAGGAGCTTTAGACTTTTTATGAGTATTGGGCCCATTTTCCTTGTTCTTACTTTTCTTATTCACCATAAGGACCATGAGTTTATCATGCTCCATATCCTTATCCACTTGGTGAATCAAAGTAAGAAGCTCTGAAAGACTCTTATCATTATTGGTCATATGTAATTAATAATAAAACCAAAAAAGGTCTTGGGCAGTGATGAAAGTATGATATTTATATGTAACTCATCCAGTAATTTAATACCTTAGTTGTTTAAGGTTCAATGTTTCCAATAATCCTGAATACATGAGTCCCAAATGGAAAATACTCGCTATGATTAGTTTTAAACAAATCATTAGAGATCTTATACCTCACTTGTCTCTCCTTCTCTTGATAGATATCATAAAGATTAGACATCGTGTGATAAAAATACATGTCCTCATGCTTCTTCAAAATCACATTGGACATGGATGATAGCATTAGACATTGATTTTTTTGAATCGTTCAAATGATTCCCATAGAGTGATATATCTTCATCACTTTCCTCATTACCAAGCACATCAAGAATAGGTTCTTCTGTCACATACAATTTCCCGTCATGGTGAAGGATAACTTGAAAGCACCTTTTCCAATCTTAGAAATACTTTTCCGTGAGAATGGTATCCTGATCATGTATGGATCATAGTGATATGTTTGATGTAATTTTAATGTAGTTTCAACAAAATAAGATGAGAAAAATTTAGTACCTTATCTACTAAAATTGATACAAATAAATAAATATTATATTTATCAATCTCCCACTATTTTATCGAAACCCAATAGGCCTTACAATTGGATTAGGAATATCAGGTTGCTTGGACATTTAATTTGAAAGGATCCATATTCCCCTTTCTCATTAACCCAAATTTTGTTTGTCATGAAACTAGAATGGTTTTAGGTAGGAATTCCAAATGACAATGGCATTAACTCACAGTTCCTTAATCCGCTGAGTGGACTCCCAAATTCAGAAATCTATAAATTGGATTTCCTCAACCTTTGATGATTAGTTACACCAAGCCCTACTTTGTAAGTTAAACCTTTATGTGAACTAAGTTAATTCAACCTAAAACCTCTGGTTTTAATTTCCTGATAATTGAAAGCACCCCATCATTGGCTGGTTAATCACTACGAACTATGGTTCGATTTAACTGAGGTAGTGGAAGGATATACAGACTTAATATATATTATTGAGTGATTTTGTCCTTTTATGAATAAATTTACAATTATTATATTTATTACATGATTGTTAATATTAAGTGGATTTACATAAGTTATTAACCATGTATTAGATAATATATATGCATAATACAATTTATTTTAGTTCAATATTGCATGCTTGATAATTTCTTTAATTCATGTGATCATGATAAAAAATCCATAATGAAATAACAATAAAACATGACAGAAATAAAAAAATAAAGAAGTATGATCATGAGTTTTTACTAATGGTTAGTTTATCTAACAGTTGGAAGATTAACCATTGAACTAGGGGAAAAACCTTGAACCCATTAAGGTTTTTGTTACAGCTTTCCACCTATCCACCTATGTATATTTCTTGGATTGGTTTTATCTTGACTCCAAACTTGAACTGCCTACACTGACTTGGGAGATCCATCCATTACATATTATTTTTCTCACACACATGTGATGTAAACAAGGGGTTTACATATAAGAAAACATGGGAATTTAGTCCCTTATATAATAAGAGGAGAGAAGTCACACATACCAATAATGTAATTTAATAATAAATTATATGAAACAAATCACATATAAAGGTTTGGTATATTTCCCATGATCATCCACATGCATGAAAAAAATTACACATTTAATAAAACAAACATTCAATTTCAAATCATTCTTATTTAAAATAAATAGCACTCAAATCAATCAATTATTATCTTTAATTAATAAATTCTTTTATCTTAATTCTCATCTGAATTTCCTTGAGATAATCATCCATAATAATTGTGAAAAAATTAAACAAATTTATTTAAAATTTACTATGTACAAAAAAGTACCTTGGAGGAAACACGGTGAATACACATCCAAATCTACCCAATATGTATTATACGTGTATACTATTTACTCTTGTGACATATGGAATACATGAATTATCATGTACTTTAATGATGTGTACTATCAACTTAATGATTACAAAAATTACATTATTTTTCCTTCACGTGTTATGCTTCAATGCACATAGAGTAACAACTATAATATAACTCATACAAGATATGAAGATATAAACATTATGTAGATATTAATTAAACACACACACACACACACATATATATATATATATATTAAAACCTGTCGCATGGAGTGTTCTATCAACTTAATGACCACACACAATTTCATTTTGATAAGGTTTACATAGTATAATAAATAAATTTTAAATCTTCTTAATTTGGTATAAGTACACGCCGTGTACATGAAAGCTACATGGCGTGTACTTGAAAGCTACACAACATGTACATATCTAACAGTCTATCTGAGGCAAAGGTCTAGGGGATCAGAGTGTAAATCGTACCTCAAAAAATGGAGTACATGACATGTATAATTGACTACATGGCATTTGGTCTCTGAGTTACACAATCACCAGTTAGGTAGGTTGTGTATGGTAATACATGGACTATCTATGACTCAAAAGGTTTCATGCCCTATATTTGGGATACATGGTGTGTACTCCAGCTGATCATGCATCAGGATGGCCTAATCCACACGTGCTGTAAAAAATAAATTCACCACGTTTCATCAATTCACACATTTTGAATTAATTTTCAAATTAATTACTAATGAATTAAACACAAGTACACATCGTGTAACTCCAGTTACATGACGTATACTCCTTTTTTATTCGATCAGAATCCTTGGAACCTCTGGATGAGTTATTTGATTTTATTTTATTCATAAAATTAATCGTTTTGATTATATCTCTGATAAATGAACGATGAAGAAGAATATCTTTTAATTCAGATTAAAAGAATGATTAAACATCAATTGAAAACAAAATAAAAAAATTGTATATCAATAAACTATATTTAAATAATTATAAATAATTATGGGACTTCTTTGATACTACTTGAAGGTTCCGAGCATAGTGGAAACTTATGATGGGTTGTGCCTGACATATATTTTCATCATGATCAATAATCAATCCGAGATCTGTATGATGATAAATGATGTGATCAATATAATTGAATCAAAGAAAACATACAATGTATAAAATCTCAGAACCACATAGAGGATCATCTCATATTATTTATAATTAATTTAATCAATTAAATAATTTCCTTATTGGAATTTTTTCCTCATTGATGATTTGGAAAATAGATTTTCATTGTACTATCATTGTGTTGTAGTAATCCAGAGTAGATTCCCTCTAGCAGTGATCCCCACAAGGTATAAAAATCTTCGAAATTCACCATAGGAATCTCCAGGTGCTATCATTGAAGATCCCATCACTTGTGTCATTTTCCTTCGATCATCACTAGAATCAATTCCTAAGCGTTCTCCTTGATCTCTCTTGATTTGATGGAGAATGCTGGAGGAAGATCACAGTCTATTCATGGAAGCATTCTTGGAGAAGGGAGCTCTCTAGGGATTCAGAGGATTCTCTAAATCCATTGTGAACAACCAAACAAATAAAATGGCCCTAATTGGGTTTATATAATACAAGGGTTAAAAAAATAATTGCACAAGTTCCCTTTATTATTTATTTAATCTCTCTAGAACCCCATGTCGTGTTCCCCAGTGATTTATTTAGACAACACAACATGATAGATACATAACGTGTTTCTAGATTGTATTGGTCATGTAGTCGCACATCTGAAAAACAAATCGAGTCCTTCAGCGGGTTACGTGAACACTCATTAATCATGATACACAGTGTGTAGCTAGCCTGTATATACTGTGTAGTCCAGATAATGTACACACTGAAGCCTCAAGCGTATATCCCAGATACATGGTGTGTATCTCATTAGTACACACTATTTTGTCTCCTAATAATGGAAAAAATTAAAATTATATTAAATTAAAAATTGTGGCATTAAATATTTATTGTTTTAAATGACACTTTTATGTGTTTTTCAATTTAATAAGTGTTTTAAAGAATTAAAAATGATTTATTTATTTATTTTAATTATCTATAATATCGGTTCTGCCATTTTTTTCCATAAATGCATCAATGATGGGTTTCTCCCAGAGAATTTGTAATGTCATTAAGATAAAAGGGGATTAATTAATTAATTAGTTAGTTAGTTAATGTAACTAAATTTATCTAAATAATAAAAAATGAATAATAAATGAATGTTAGCTGGTTTTAATTTTTCATATTTGTTGCATGTATGACCATTCATGAGATTTACCAAGACCTATGTATGTGTTGGCTTTATTTAATTTAATTTATTTTATGAGTTTTAAATTATTAATTATTAAATTAAAATTATAGTCTATGGGTCATCCCTCCTTCCATTATTATGTAGGACCTGCATATCCATGGTTATTTATATAATACTCTTAACCAATCCATTGGTTCCCCTCACCTATGGGGAAGTTATAAATACACAAAATTAATGGATTATCCCAAGTCATGTGGAGGTGATTCAAGATAAAATCCAGACGTTACCGAGCTAGGTGATACATAGGTGGACTAGTGCAAAGCTATAAATCATTCCAAGATCATCCCAATAAGTTATTTCCCCTAGGTCAATGGTAGATTTATTGTCCAATAAATAAATCCAACATTTGATAAGCTCGTGATGAGGTCATTTATTTATTTATTTATTTTTGTGTTATGCATTATTTATTTTATGGATACATAAATGTGATCACATAAATAAATAAATTAATGTGAAAAGATAAAATATAAATAAATTGATTATTTGTAAATGTTATTTAAAACATGGTTAATTAATTAAGTAAAATACACTTAATATTAAAAATAAATGTAAAGGATAAAATAAGATAAAAAATATTCATTATAAATTAAAAATATCCCAAATTAATATTAAGTCCAACTAATCCTTCCATTACTTGATTGGGAATGAAACCAAAAAACTAAGTGTTTACATGTCCAATGCTAGACACTTTCATTTATAGGTGAGTTTTTATGAATGTTATTAATTGAATTAAACAAACTTTTATTAAGTTTAATATCCAAAGTATGTCCAATAAAAATTTGGAGACATGTGTTGAGGAAATCCCATTTAGGATTTTTAGATTTGGGAGTCTAATAAATGGATCAAGGAACTGAAAGCTTGTAGTTGTGAAGACAAACAGCCTAAATATATTTTCAAGATTTTCATGGACAAATTCTAGATCATAAAGAAGAAAACTATATATCCTTTCCACTATAATGTCTTGTGTGATTTGATATTCTGGGTTTAATGGTGAGGGTTGTTGATACTTGGTAAAATATTGGGAGACTTAATAAAATTAATTATTATTATGTCTCACGTAAATTGTAATCAAGAAAATTATTAACAATATAATCTTTAATAATTTTAGAATAAATGGGAATTTCTTCTTCCACGTTATCTCTATGATTAATACTAGAGAAAGACCATCTCCTTACCATCAGTAACTTCTAGGAGTGGTTCAGACACCTTTGGGTTATGTTGTGCTAAGAATGGAAATATTATGTGTTAGAATCATCATTACCTAATCCACCTATGAAGGAGGTAGGTGATAAAGTGTTCCTTATGTATTAAAAATATTTTAATGGCATGATTGAAATTTCATGTTTTGTGCTATTATTTATGTCTAGTAAACTCATTAATTTACATAAAAACATGGATGATTATAGCATGCTTGATCATCTCCATGGTTTATATTAGGGGATAGTAAGACAAGAATGGTTTAACATATCCAAATCACTATTTCATAGTAATCTTATAGAGGGTGTTCCATTTGGGGCTTACGTAGTTAGTATCATTGGATACATTGAGCACCTAGAAGTTTGAGGGTTTAAACTCCATGAAGAACTTGACACTTAAATCATAATTTGATTACTCCCTCAAATCTTTGCCAGTTTTGTTGTTAATTTTAATATGAAAAACACTGAGAATTATATACTAGAACTTATAACTATTATTCACCAAGTAGATAAGGAGATGAAGTGTGAAAAGTCTTATGTCCTTATGATGAAAAAATGGAAATGGAAATGGAAAGTGAAGAGCTCTAAGCCAAAATTTTCTTCACACCCTTATAATAATAGAAAGATCAAGAGGAAAGCATGGGAGAAAGATGTTGTTTGTTTCACATATTGAAAGAAGGGACACTAGAAGAAAAACTACACCTATCATAATAAGCAAGGGGAAGATTCTGGTATATTTTTTATCAAGTGGAATTTATCTATTTTTATAAATTGGATATTAAATACTGCTTGTGGTGCTCACATATATATTTAAATACAAGAACTGATTAGATTCAAAAATATTGACCAAGGGGAGGTGTCATGAACCAACCCAAATACCTTGGTACCCTGATACTAAATCTGTATTTGAAATATCTTAAAGAACACTCTCGATCCTCATGGGTTGTCGAATAGAACCTTGAATCATACATGATCAATAGGGAATTAATTTTTCACAAAAAATAGTATAAAATAAAATGTTCCAGTTAGGATGAACAATAATAACAAAGGGAAATGGTACCAAAAACAAATGGGTATAATATTACCCAACATAAAGATAAATATACCAAAGGAACATCATCCAAATATGAAAACATCAACAGGAAAAAGACTCAAAATCTCTTATGAAACAAGTGTAAAATAACTCCACTGGTCACCATCATCACTCCACATTCAAAAAGATTGATAACATCCACCACCACCAAGTGGTTCTTTCCCTTTGCTGAGACCTGGAAAAAGAAAGTCTACAAATTCCCAAAGGAAAATGTAAGGTGTGTTCTATAAATATCATTGGGGTATCACTAAGTGTTCTATAATCAATACCATAAAAATTAACTACTTATGATATAAATTTAAATAATAAAAATTCATAGAATTATATCTTCATATTTTAAACCAAAACATGCTTTCATAATCAAAGGATATAAGATATATAAAAATACCTTTAAAATAGGCTTAAATAAACATTTTATATAAAATAGTTTATATAAATAAAATGGTATGAATAAAGTAGTTCAATAAATCAACGGAATGTGTAATCAAAACAAGTAAAGAAATAAAGATGAAAAAGAGAAATGTGGTACATTAGTCTCTTAGTAATAGTATCCTCACATTTTTTATTTATCAACATGGATATAGATATGTATGCACACTCAAATAAAAACCCCATTCAGGGATCCATTATGGGCAATTAATCTACACCACATTCGAGGATGCACTATAGGAATTCAAGCTAAACATTGTTTAGTTAGTGTTGTCATTGTAAATCCAATGATAGGGGATCAATATCCTAGAATTTTTATCCCATTTACCTACTATATACACAAGTTTACATGTTCTTCAATAAATAAATCAAATTAGAAATCAATCATTTCAAAACATTTCAAAATATAATTCCCTAATTTGAGTTTTCAACATGCCTTTCTCTTTTCAATACCAAATCATAGGTTTTCATTATTTCATGCCATTTCAAATCACCTTTAAATTTAAGAAATTTTCTCAAGATCAATATCAAATCATTTCATCAAAATTATTTCTAAATCAATCCATCATTTTTCATTAATTCACCCAATAATTTCAATTCCATTGAAATTGGGGTTTTTCTCAAATATCATGCCCATTAAAAATAAAAGATCAAATCATCACAAATAAATGTTTTTAAAACAATTAAAAACTCATTTCAATTTAGTAAATAAATTAAAGGTTTCAATAATAAGGTAATGAATTATGGAACCACTTACCTTTGAATCAAGGAATCACAATGCACAACACCCGCAATGGGGAATGCCAATAAAGGATGAGGTGAAGGAGATCTAGGAACACTACCTAGAATCAAGATCCTAAAAAATAGAGTTTAGATCCAAAAATTATATGATGACCTATCAAACTCTAAGGAGGAGAGAAAGATATTGTAAGAAACCTAATGAGAAGAGATCTACTTACCAGAGAGGGATCAGATCATCCATTGGAACATTGATTCTCCAAAGGAAAGGGTTTGGAGGAGTAAACATTTCTCCTTGAGAGCCTATAAGAGAAAAAAATCATGCTACGATCGAATGGGGGATTAATAATATTAAATAGTTGGTTCAATATTTTTAATTAATTTTTTAGAAGAATTAAAAACCATGCAAACAATTTTCTAGAGAGGGCCACTTGGTTAGAAAAATTGTGTGCCCTAACCATGCACCCTAGTTGGACTAATAGATGGGGTGAATGGTTTAGCCACATAGTTTGATTAATCGTGTTACAACCATGAAAACCATTAATGCCTGAGGTTTCATTGTTTGTATGGACTGGCCTCATGGTTAATCAAATCGTGCACCCCTTTCAGTGGCTCACAACATGGTTCATGGTATTCTGGGCCAAACTACGTGGTTTTCTCTAACCGTGTTCCAACTATGCACAATCCCTTAGATTCCAAATTTTTCCAAATTCTCTTAGAATGACCCTAAAATAAGAACCGACTGAAAGGGGATCAAAAAAAGGGTCAAATAATAATTAAAATAAGGTAACAGTATGTTAAAACCTCCTCACCATAAAAACTTTTTTCCCCTTGAAAACCTATGAATAAGTATCCATATCAAAGAGATGAGTTCACTACTCTTTTATCAGTTTCTCACACTCCCACATATCATAATAATTATAACCATGCTTCCATATAATATAGACCAAAGTTATCATCCTCCCACAAAGTACCTTTGTTTCATAATCAACTATCCTAACTGGATGCTTAGTCATGGATAAATTAGACTCAACATCAAGATCCTTCCAAATAAATAAATGAGATAGGTTGGAAATATACTATAAAAGTTGAGATACATGGAACACATTATGTATCGGTGTTGACTATGATGGAATTGAAAAATGGTGAGATACTTTCTCAAAATTCTCAAGAATGTAAAAACCCCCCCAAAAACCATGGCGCAATCTTCCCCCATTACCCAAGTAGTCGATGACCCGAATGAGGTGAAACTCTCAAAAACACCTAATCACTAACTGAGAAATCC
This sequence comes from Viscum album, assembly GCA_963277665.1. NCBI lineage: Eukaryota > Viridiplantae > Streptophyta > Magnoliopsida > Santalales > Viscaceae > Viscum > Viscum album. The sequence goes on from OY728119.1 coordinate 2,133,338,523, forward strand.
AAAGGTCACCTTTGTCAGTCAATATAATATTTGTACCAGCACTATTATATCAAAATTTTATGATGAATAAATTGAATATTTTATATATTTTCTTAGACTAAGATCGGACCAAACAAAGATGATTCACCAATATCTGACCAATGCAATAGATATTTTCAAGGAAAACCATATAAGGCCTTAAAAGGATCCATAAAAATTGCAAACTAGAAACTATTTTTATAAGAAAACTCCACTAGTCCCAAATGGACATCTCAAGTTCCACCAAAATCAAGATCATAGACATGCATCATTTCCTCAAGAAATCATATAGCTCATTTTATATGAACATCTATCTGCAGGAGATATGTTGTGCTTAAATGTACCTGAGATCATAGTTCCTCATGGAAGACTCTACAAAAGCAATAAGTAAAGTGGGGATCCCCATCAGAGAATATAGTATAATGAAATCCATGAAACCCAACAATATTTTGTCAATAGAGACATCCCAATTCCTCAACATTGGTTGCATTATGAGTGGGTAATAAGTGAGATGATTTCATTAAACGATCGATCACAAACCATATCACTTTCTTTTTATAAGAGGTGCATGAAAAACTGAACACACATTCCATAGCAATCTCATCCCACTTCCAAATTGGGACTGGAATCATCTGAAGAAAACTCTAAGGTCTTTGGTGCTTATATTTGACCTACTAACAGGTATAAAAATCTAAAATAATGTTAACAATGTCACATCTCATACCTTTCCACTTGAATCATCACTACATATCATAACATATCATTGTGTTTCAAGGGTTCACTAACCACTAGGAATTATGGAAATACCCCTTCACAGATTTTCTTATAGACAAAGTAACAATAAACTTATTCCAAAAGCACAAGATACCCTTGGTAGGGAACGATCACTCACCAATGGTATCCCCACCATAAATAGAGTCCCAAATTCCATAGAATTTATCATCAATATGCTTATCTTATAGAATAATATCAAGAAGAGCAAAGGTCCACTGAAATATTTCTATAACAATCTCATATCAATATTCCTAAACTCATAAATGAAATTATGAAAATAGATCCATCATGTTTCACTCCTATAATGATTATTTCATAACCAAGTTTGGATGTTTCCTACTCAAAGCATCAGTGATGAAATTACCCTTCCCCAGTGTATAGGAAATGTAGAAATTAAAAAATTGTTTGTACGCTGCCCAATGACTCTACTGAAGGTTCAAATATTTTTGATAGAAGATATAACTCATGATCTTGTGGTTAGAAAACATGATAAACCTTTCTTCAAAAAGGTAATTCGTGAAACCCTTAAGTGCATGCATAGTGGATGAAATTTCAAGGTCACAAGTTAGATAATTCTTCTCATGTGGCCTAAGATGTCAAGAACCATAGGCTACCACATGATCAACCTATATAAAAATACATCCCAAACCTAAACCTGATACATCAAAATAGACAACATATCCCTTCCCAGCCTCTATAAGAGTCAACATTTTAACACAAAATACATTTCATCTAAATAAAAGAACTCTGAAATTTATCATCCCATGTGAACTTCACCCCCTTCCAGGTGAGGGTGGCCATCAAAGAAGGCAACTTTGATAAATCCTTTACAAACCGACAATAATACCTTGATAAACCCAAGGAGATCTAAATTTAGAAAACATTCCATGTCTTCTCCCTTGTTATAACAGTCTCTCATTCTTAGGATCAATTTAAATACCATTTTTAGAGACCATGTGTCCAAATAACATCACTTTCCAAATCCAAAGAAAATCTTTTTTATAGCTTTTCATTGATTTGTTGATTTATCAACATTTCCAGAACTTATCTCAGATGATGAAAATGATCCTCCTCATACTGATAATTAACGAATATTTCATCCACAAAGACTTCTGAGAATATATCAAGATAATATTGGAAGATTCTATTCATAAATTTCATAAAGACTACATGATCATTGGTTAGACTAAATGACATGACAAGATAATAACAATGGTCATACCTTCACTAAAAGGTGGTCTTCTGAATGTCAAATTCTTTTATTCTCAGCTGATTATAACCAAATCGAAGATAGATCTTTGAAAACCACTTCATCCCATTCAACTAGTCAAACAGATCATCAATATGTGGTAATAAATACTTGTTCTTCACCACAATTCAATTTATTTTCTATTAATCACCATATAGGTGAAGTGTTATGTTAACTTTATATGTAAAGAGGATAGGCGATGACCAAGACAACACACTCATGCAAATAAATCATTTCCATAATAGATCATTCTACAGAGTTTTCAACTCTTTTAGTTCAAATGGTTCCATTTATTAACAGGGAATACATTTCATTTGAGTACTTGGCAAAAAATCATTATAGAACTCTACCTATATTATTGGTGGAAAACTAGAAAAATCCAAAGAAAGATCATCAGTAAACTCAATGAAAACTAAATAGATATCATCACTCAAATATTCTCAATCTATATCATAAGAGAAAACACTGATATTACTTTCCCCAATTATGGATTAGAAGGTTTGAATCTACTAAACCTCAGGTCACATTCTCCCTAAAAACACAGCACACCCCATCAGGCATAGTAAAAGAGACCCACCGAAGATAATAGTCTATTCTGAGGGGTATAGTAAAGTCTATCACAAAAGAAAAAATATATGTAGTAGGATTTAGTAGGTTCATTATATGTGTTGATATAAATAAGTGAGATGCACAATTATCAAATAAAGTATCCACTAAAGGTGAAGTTATAGCGATGGTACCTCTCATAGTTTCTAAATTTGTATCATATTCCTCTGGAGACTCTTACACTATGTGAATAATATTTGTTCTAGATTTATGTAGTTGGAACCCCGTTGTTCATGAAGCATCTGATTACACCATAGTACTTTTAGGGACTAATGAGCCTACACTTCTATGAGGAGCAGAAAACATATGCTATAACTACTATACATGTCCTGAGTGACTGCATGAACTACAAATCTTGGATGCTTTATAGAAAACCTTTTTCTAATTTCCAACCTTTCCACGCTATGAGCAAGCCGAAAGGCCTCTACCAAGAACTACAGGAGGTCTAGAAGTCATCTACTATCAAGAACCACCATGAGACTCATTGTGCTTCCTCTTTCCTTTAAATGAACTAAAATAACTACCACAATGAGAAAAGGAACTCCCATCAACCCAAAAATTCCATCCTTATCAAGCTCAACCATCAACTCCCTATCTAGTATGTCATCATATGAAGATAAATTTAGTAAATAACTATGAATAGATATCATTTCATAGAGCCATATCAAACTGTTGATGATTTATTTTCTCATTAAACACAATGTCAATTGAAAACTTCACAATCTCACAAAAGAGGTTCACATTCTGTGCCAGGGTCCTATCAGCCTACTAGAGGTTGAAAAACACCATAGCCTTAGCCAAAACCCTAGATTCTAGAAAGAACTGACTAGTAAAATGAACTCAAAAGTCCTTACACTCCAAACCCTCATGCTTCTTCACTATTACCCTTAAATCCCACCATCTCCTTCATGTCCCTTCCATATTGAAGGTAAAAAACTTCACCTTAATCATATTAGAAGACTCCAAAAAATAAAAAAACACTATATATTGTTAAATCAATCCTCAACCTCTTTAGGACCAATAGTTACTTGTAAATTAGGTGGATTCTAGTGAAGAAACTCTTGAGTATGATTCTGAGATTCGTACCTTTTAGCTTTCACAATAGAATCTTGAATATGAATGGATTCAGTTACCTATCCTAGAGTTTGGAACGCACGCACAATAATCTCAATAAGATTATTGTTCATAGGAGGATCTTCTTGTTTTGGTTCACTAATAGCTTCCTCCTTAGGCCTATTCAAAAATATTATCAGAAACATAATGATACAAAACATTAGTAGACAACACCAAAGAATCATAAGATTACTCCTATCAATAACTGAAACAAGAGAAATCGAAATATCAATCCCATAAAATAACATTTTGTGATTTGGATTTCAAAATAACCAAATAAATAGTAGGGAAAATACTATAATCATATCAAAACGTTACTCAAAGACACTTTTCCCAAACACCCATGGTGACTTAAGGCTCATTATAGTGGGAGTTGGCGAGGAACTTTCCCACAACTACCTCCTAAGTCCCATAAAGACATCTCAAACCTCATAATAACATTAAGGAAAGATGTTAAACATGCTCCTCTGATGCCAATTTGTTGTGAACCAACCCATATACCTTGATAACAAAGCTGGATCTAACATAGATCAAAGGGAATTCCTGATCCCCATGGGTTGTAGACTAGCACCTATCATCATAAAAGATCAATAGGGAATAAATTTTCCACAAAAAGAGTGAAAGATAAAAGATACAAGACAACATGATCAAAACTCCTAAAGGAAGAAAATACCAAAAACAAATAGGTTTAACAGTTCCTAATAGAAAGATAAATAACTCAAAGGAACATCATCCCAAGATGACAACATCTACTAGAAAAAAGTCTAAAAATCATATATGTAACAAGTGGACAACATCTTCATCAGTCACCATCATCAATCTATGGTCTAAAGGATTAAGAACATACACCACCCTCAAGTGGAACATTCCCTTTTCTCCAACATGGAATAATAAAGTCTAAAAATTCCCGAAGGAAGAGGTAGGGTGCTAGATATAAATCACATTAGGGTCTGACCATGTGTTCTATAATCAATACCATAACAATTAACAATTTATGATATTAATTTAAATAAAAACATGGGATGGAATTACATTTTCATATTTTAAACCAAATAATGTTTTCACAACCAATGGATGGAAGATATATCAAAACATATTTAAATCATGCTTAAATGAACATATTATATAAAAAAGTTTATATAAATTATTTTTCATGAATAAAGTAGTTCAATTAATCAAAAACAAGTATAATCAAATCAAATATAGAAATCACCATGAAAAAGTTCCTTTCAGTATATTAGTTTATTTATAATAGGATACTTGCACTCCCCATTTATCAACACAACTATAGATATGTGTGTGCACTCAAATCAACACCCCATTTGTAAAGCCACTACAGGAAATCAATTTTTACCCCATTTGGGGAGCCACTACAGGAAGTCAAGACAATCATATTTTAGTTATTATTGTCATCATAAATTGAGTTCTAGGGGATAAATATTCTAGAGTGCTTGTTTGTGTCACCTTCTAACTACCCAGTCATATATTTTATTCTATAAATCAAAATGACAATCAATTATTTCAAATCATTTCAAAATTTAATTTTCTAATTTCAGTTTTCAACATGCCTTTATTTTTTCAAAACCAAATAATAGGTTATCATCATTTCATGACATTTTAAAGCACCTTTAAATTAATTTCACTCTCTCAATATCCACATAAAATCATTTCATCAAAATTATTTTTAAATCAAGAAATTATTTTCCATAAATTCACCCAACAATTTCAATTCCATTGAAATTAGGGTCTTTCACAAATTCGATTCCCATTTCAAATAAAATATCAAATCATAAAAAATAAATGTTTTAAAAATAATTTAAAAAACATTTCAATTTAATCATGAAATTCAAGGTTTCAATCGTAATGAAAATAATTATGGAACCCCCTACCTTTAAATCAAGGAATCACATTACACAACACTCATAACAGGGAACACAAATGAAGGATGAGGCAAATGAGATCTTGGAACACAACCTAAAATCAAGATCCAAAATAATGGAATTTAGAGCCATAAATTACAATATGATCTATCAAACTCTAAGGAGGAGATAAATAGTGTTTTTGAAGAAACCACATAAGAGTAGATCCACTTACCAGAGATGGATCAGATATTCCATATATACTTTGATTCGCTAAAGGAAAGGTGTTGGAGGCAAAAAAAATTCCTCTTCAGAGCCTCCAAGTGCCAAAAAATCATGATAGGGTTTAATGGGAGAATCAGGCATCTTAAAAGGGTGGTTTAGTGATTTTTAATTAAATTTTTAGAGGAAATTAAAAATTGAAATCTTGATTTTATGGGAAAGTTCACATGGTTAGAAAAACAGTACACCCCTAGTAGGATTTTAGATGGGGTTCATGGTTTGGTCATATGTTTTGATTAACCATGCACCAACTATGAAAAACCTCACTATATGAGCATTCACAATTTGGAGGGGCTGGCCACATAGTTAGAAAAACTATGTTCCCCCTTCCTGTGCATCACAATAGGGTAAATAGTTTTGTAGGACAAACTGTTTACCTAACCATGCACCAAACATCCACCCCCCTTAACTTCCAAAATTTTCCAAATTCACCTCAAACAACCCTAAAAATAGACATGAATTAAAGGAGATAAAAACAAGGGTCAAGGATTACATGAAAGAAGGTAACAAAATGATAAAGGATTTAGATTTATGAGAAACAAATAGAGATAAACTTGTTATTGTAGTTATTAGTGACTACCACCTCACGTTTCCAATTAGACTGATCTTGGTTGTAATAAATTTTTATTATGTTTCATTTTTCACCGAAAATATTATTTCGGTATCCAAACTTGATACAGTTGGATTTATTTTCAATTTTGGGAATAAATATTGATTCTTTTATAAAGAGAACATTTTTTATGGTGAGATACATTTAAAACTTGTATTTATGTGTTGGTTTACATGTATCAATTAATTGCAATCGATAACAAAACTACTACACATTACTCAAACCACCCCTAATGCTGGAATCATTAGATAGGTCATATAAATGAAAAGTTTTTAACTAAATTAGACAAAGATTGATATTTAGATTATTTTGAACTAAAAACAATGGGTTTATGTCACACATGTTTACAAGAAAAAATGAACAAACCCATATTTAATATTAAAGGTAAAAGGGATAAAGATATTCTAAAATTATTTCATACTAATTTTTTTGGATCATTCCCCATTGAATCAAGGGGTTGGAACTCATACTTCATAATTTTTATTGATGATTTTAAAAGATATGGATATGTCTACTTAATGAGGTATAATTTGGATTTATATTATAGAATCAAGGAATATAAGAGTGAATTTGAGAACCATATTGATAAAAATATTAAGAAACTCTTATCATTACCTCCCCAATGTGGTCTATGGTGTGACTCCTCAAGCTCACCTCTAATATTCTAGGGGATGGAAACTATCACTGAGTAGGAATATCACTAACATGGGAGGCCTTATCCTAATGTACTTATACACATGAAAAGATCACTAAGATCATTCAATGATGAAATATAAAACAACTAAAATAAACCATGCATGCATATATCTAATCCCACAACTAGAGTATGAAAATAAGTAAATATGGCCAAATAAAATCCCAACAAAAGACTCTGAAAATAATTCCAACCTGAAATTAAAGGTTGGGATTGATATCAAGATACTATAGGAACAATCCTTAGTTTTTCCAGTCTCACTAAGAACCTCCTGGTCATGGTCCCACTAGGACTCTATCAAATGGTCAATTATCTACATAAGAAATGACATGTGTAGGCAAATCCCTTGCATGGGTGAGTATAACAATACCCAGTAGGACAACCTGAAGCCAAAAATCATATAAGAAAATAATAATAGTCAACTCTACATAGGTATATATCAACAACATATATGAAAATAATATCTAGATACACTCAACAAAGAAACATATTCTAAAAGTCACCGCCATAATGCCATCCTAGGATTCCAGCTCGAAAGTTCCACATAACACTCATCTAGGAGAACACACTCCATGAGTAAGAGAGAAATGATGATGTCCATATGAGAGGTAGTTCTCATTAGGTCTCACCATTATAATTACGTACTGGAAGCCTAAAGAGATATGATACACATATGAGTATCACACCCAAGTCTATGGGTTATACCAAAAACGTAATCTGGAATAACATATTAAGTAGAGGATCAACACTTCTGTAGTGTTGTTCATGAAGATACCAAGAACTCCTCCTAGTGTAAGAAGATGATAGAGGATCTCACTTCAAGACTCACTGAGGGGTTTCAACAACTATATCCAAGTAATCCTAATGAATGGATCACCATCCTATATGTAGTAAGTGATTCCATAATAACCCTCTGATAATTTACATGGGGAATACACCCTAATAAAACTTTTATAAGATATAGAAGACAAAATCACCAAGCTAACTTGGAAGGAATACACTGCATGTAGTTGTTGTACATGGTGTGTCCCTTCAACATTGGTTCTGGCCCATGTAAACAGCACGTGTCCGTGTCCATGTATAAGTAAATGGAATTTTGATGCCTGTATACTTCTTACCATGAACCAATACATGGCTTATCCCTTGTATATTTGGTCTTTTCTATGTCTTTGTAGGAGTATATGATGTTCCCTTTATCATATAATCCTGGATGTTCCCATGTACCCTATAAGGTACATGTCAAGACAACTAGGGAGTGTCACAAGCTGTGTGATAGGGTTGACACATAATGTGATCCTTAACTTCATCCCAAAACCCTAGACACCGCTAAGAGGGCCCCACATGGTGTGTTCCTCTGGAACACATGTCGTGTAATATGGAAATATCTAGAATTATATATATGTAATCACATGTCTTCTATGCTCCTCTAGATATCGATCTAGATACACCCCATTACAGAACCAAGGAGTGCCATACATCGGGCCTTGTCATCATCAAATCATCTAAATCTGACCATCAATCCATTCGAAAAAATCCTTTGAACATTATTCATTGGCACGTGATGAAGAAAAAAAACCTAGGTATCAACACCATCTGATCTACAACCGCTTCCGTCATCATATGATCACTAAATCATACTAATCTTGGATATACGATAGTGAATCTTTGCATCAAGAAATGGGTGCACAACATTCAATTCTTTAGATTTCTTTGAACTGTGTGCTAAGGAAAATCTCCCATAATGAACCAGAAAGGGGAAAAAATGCATAAAGAAAATCTAGGAGGAAATAAACTCATCTGATGTTCATCTCGACCTTAATTTATTTCCATGATAATGATAAATGAATAGTGTAAAAATTAATCACATAGAAATTCTCCAAAAAGGATCCCCATAGAACAAACCATCCAGTAAAATGATCGATCTGTGAATCAATATGTTGGTCGATTGATTCGTGTTCATTGTAGAAACTAAAAATGGGGAAATGATCCATTAAAAATAAAATCCTACCATTGTTTATAGTGATCACTAATAAATAAGAAATTTGTGTCATTGTCATTGGTGAGATCCTCTAATTCTGTTGCACTCTGATCACTGATATTTGATTCGGTTGATGTTCACCTGAGAGAGATCCTTCAATACTCTCTCCAAGGTTTCTCTAATGGCTCAAAGGTTATATAGATAACCCTAATATTCCATAATAACATATTATTATATATGGATTTATCTCACTACATCAAGGAATAAATAAAATAATTTTATTTAATTTATCTATTTTTTTTACACCCATGAAAACATTTTCAAAAACACCCCATGCTGACAAATGTCATGTCGTACCTAAGGAAAAACTCATATTACGAACTCAATAGTGCCATTAAATTTCTGATCCCGACCTATTTTTATAATTTATTCCACTATTTTAATAGAACAACATGCATGTTTTATTTAATATATTTAATATATTTCAAACATTTATTCTGGGCGCATTAGGACTCATAATCTCATCCCATCTCAATGCCTAGTCTCGAAAATAATTTATAAAATATCCAAAAAAAAATACATGGAAAATATGAGTCATTAAAACTCTGCTCGGACCATGGTGAAGTATGTCTTAATCAAGAATTTATTTATTATTTATGGGAGTTTGGGATTTTATCCCAAATCAATCCAAATTATACACCTCATTGGAATGGTGTATGTGAAAGGATGAACCACACCTTTTTGAACATGGTGGTATCAATGATAAGTCATATGATTCTTCTATTATACTTCTCAGGATACACGTTGCAAACATTATCATACATACTAAATGGATTTCCAACAAAAGAGACATATAGTATCTCATTAAAATTGTGTAATGGAAAGAAACCTATGTTTTCGTACATACATGTGTGGGGATGTGAACCATTTGTTAAGGCCTCTTTAGGTAAATGAATTTCAATTTGAGGTACAAAGTGTATCTTTATAAAATATCCCAAGTAAAAAAAGGGTAACTACCTATACAATCATTCAGAAAAAAAGGTTTCAGTTGATAGTTAACAAACATTTCTTGAGAAGTATCATATCTATAAAAGATATATTAGGTGTGAGATAGACTTCTATGAAGTCTAGGATCCAAATACACAAGATTTGGTACATCAACAAATTACACAAATCCCCATAGAAGAAGATCTTCAAGAGACACAAGTAATTTGTATAAGTACTAGAGAGGTTAATGAACTAGAACAATATGGTTTACTAGTCACTGATGATGGTTAATCGTTATTAGTTCATAATAATGACCATTTAAATTATAATGAAGTAATAAGTGGAATAGATGTTTTCAATTTTCAAGAAACCATGACTTCTAAAATGGATTCCAAGTACTAAAACCAAGTCTGGATTTTGGTATATCCTCTATTAGAAGAAAAACCTATCTGTTTTAAATGGGTATTCTGGAAGAAATTTGAAATGAAAGGTAAATTCTTTACCTATAGTATGCAATTAGTTGAAAAAGGGTTCAAACAAAATCAATACATTAACTACGATGAAACCTTTTCATCGGTTACAATACTGAAATCTATCTAAATTATACTTGCAATTTTGGCCTTCCATGACTATAATAATTAGAAAATAAATGTTAAAATGATATTCTTTAATGGGAACCTTTAGGAAGATGTCTATATAACACAACATAAAGGGTTTTTGACTCCAAAGGATGCCAACAAGGATTTAAAACTTTAAAAATATTTTTATGGATTAAAGAAAACGTCCAGGTCTTGGAAAATTCATTCTTATGAGGCCATAATGGAATATGGTTTCATAAAGAATGAATTTTATACTTATATCTATAACAGGTTTAGTGGGAGTGTGATCATTTTCATAATATTTTATGTCAATGACATATTACTTATTGGAAATGAGATACTGGTCTTATAGTCTATTAAAGCCGGATTGAATAAATTCTTCCCTATGAAGGACTTAGGAAAGGAAACATACATTTTTGGGATCAAGATCCATAATAATATATCCAAAATATTTCTTAGCCTAAGTCAAGGTACATATATTGAAAATATATTGAAGATATTCAGTATGAAACAATCTAAGAGGGGATTGTTTCCAATGTCACAAAGAATTCACCTTTCCAAGAAAATTTTTCCTTAGAAATATGAGGAAAGAAAATGAATTGAAAGTATTCCTTACACATCAATGATTCTGTAAATCAATCATGTTATGCTATTTACTATTCTAGATGTCACCTATTCCTTAATTACAGTGGATAAATATCAAGTTGACCCAAGTGATCACCATGGAATGGAAGTCAAGACTATCATTAAGTATATGAGGAATACCACATGTATATTATTTCTCTATAGAGTATATGAGAAACTTTTCATCAAGTTTCCATACAGATCAAGATGATCTGAAATCACAAACAAGATATATCTTCACTCTAAATGGCAGTGTTGGGAGATGGATGAGCTCAAAGTAAGCTATGGTCATGTATTCCATAACACCATGTGAGTATATTATGGATTCTAGGGTATCTAAATAAGTAGTTTGGATACAAAACATTATCCAAGATCTTGATGTGGTACCTAGTAGTAAATATCCTATCACACTCTATTGTTATAATATAACAATGGCGCCTCTTTCTAAAGAGATAAGGTTACATCAGTAGATGAAGCACATACTTTAGAAGAATAATATTTTGATGTATTTTTCTCAAAGAGGTGAACTCATTATGAGTGGAATATCTAAGGAAGATAATGTGATGGATACCATAACTGAATCCTCAACTCAAAAAAAACATGATTACCATATGAGGTATAATAGAATAAAAGTCATAGGCAATTGGCTCTAGTCCAAGTGGGAGTTTGTTGGAGTTAGTGTCCTAAGAAGAATTCTTTTAACTTTTACTACATGTACTTTAAATGATTTGAATACTAATAAAATATTTTGTTATATATTGTACATTTTTTATAGGAATTTAATGTAATAATGTCCTAGAGTATATGTTGCATTGATAAGGTCATAACTATTCCCCACTATGACGAGAACCATGAAATGATATGATGATATTCTTAAATTTAATTCTATGGAATGATAACATTATATGAAGATACACATAGAATGTGAATTCTAGGTATGATTACTCATAAGTGGATGCAACTTTTTCTCATGAAGTTTGCACTTGGTAATCTCTAAGATGAGAGATTATGAGAACTGACCCACCGGTGATAATTCTGTATGTCTTGGAATCATCATATATTCCTATTTGTGAGTGTGTGTAATGGTATTTAGACTTTAAGATTATTATTAATTCATGTTAAAACTTTCACACTTAAATGTATTTCATAGACCTTGATAATACAATTCATGGTGAATTTGGATACATTGGGTGTATCATAAGTGACATGTTATTAATAAATAAGTTGAGGAAGGATTTATCTTGTAAATTTTTATGGAAATTGTTATCTCAAACCTTTTATTGGAATATAACTAACATATTAAATTCCATGGTCATGGTGTAATGATATGTTTATTTCAAAGAGTCAAAGAAATATGTATAGAACATAAAGTTTTATGACATAGATGTATGACCTACTGCATGAAATATTGAGACAAATGTATTATATTACACAGTGAGAACAAATGGATTATATTATGTAGTGAGAATTCATATGTGGTTTTCGATGTTGTGACATTAAGTTCTTTATCTAGAGTATCTTGATCCATCACTACATGGTAATACTGGACTATAGGAAAGCCCGCCTAATTCCAATGACAAGAATCCTTTAGGGTCTCACATTAATTGTTTCTATTGATCTCGATTAAATTCTATTTGAATTTAATTAATGGAATAAAATTTATTCTCGAGATCAAGGAATAATTTTATTTATGTTTTATTGATTTTTAATAACATCAAGGTATTAAATTATTTATTTATTTGATTACATGAATATTTGACAAATATTTATTCACTAGATTGTGAATAAAATTTTTATTTTTATTTATTGATGAACGAAATTTTTAATTAAATATTTATTCAGGCATTCAATAAATGTTGAGGAATTTGAGAGGACTAAGATCATGTTTGGAGATGAATATTTATTTGCAAGCCAGTAAATAATATTTATCATTGCAAAATTTAGTGCACACCGAAAAATATTATTATTATTATTACTATATGGAATGGGTTTTAATAATGATTATTATTTGTTTAAGGGCTAGTGAAGAATTAAATAATATTTTAACATAAATCCTGGCTCTATAAATAGATGGTTATGTCTATTGTGTAGGGATAATCTAGATTTTAGAATCATTTCACATCATGAAATTCCCCCCCCATTCTTCCTCCTCTCTTCCTATCAAGATCTATAAGTGCTAGAGAGACTCATTCAGGATTTAAGGAACTTCAAGTGATCAACATGGAACATTCACAACAACTTATTCTTCATATTAGCATCATGAAATCAATTAGAATTGTTCGGAGATCAAAGGATCATGTGTGGATCACCGCTAGAGGGATTATATACTTAGATTATCTTAACACAATTATGATAATATAAAAATGGTTTTTTGGATTATTGACATCTCCAGTGAATAAAGATCAAAATACAAGGTTTTCATTTCATAATATCTAATAAATTAATTAATTATAAATTTAACCTGAAAGATCTGATCGAGGTTTTAGGTTCTCTCATATCAATATTTGGTGTAAAAAAATTATTCTAAAGTTCATGTCAGGTACATTATTACAAATGATCCACTGAATTGAAAAGACCATTATGGTTATTTCACCCACCATGGTGCTTCCGCTCTGTCTGGAACCTACAAACACCAGTTTGACCGAACCTCAAGCTTCTTCATCCGAGCTTCCATGACATCTCATCCACATGAATCCATGTCATGTTAAGCTTCATCATCCATATAGAGCCTATTTCCCTTACATATGAAATGTGTAGTTTCTACATTTCATCATAATCCATGGATGTGCACCTCCTTACAGTGATCGACCGCAGTCTTTTTTTTAACTTCGGTGGTAGAAACTTCATACCTCATTTAAGAATTATTATGAACCTACCATGGATAGAATTTTGGAGTTACTATAACCGATTTCCTAATTATCATGAAGAGGATTTTCAACCTATTGTGAAGTATAAAATCAATCTACTATGTGTTTTTTCAAGTTACTACAAAGGCAATGTGAACCTACCCAAAAGAGGAAATACTATCCTATCATGAGTACCTACTGTGCATTTAAGCATACATACCATGTGTATCTACTGTGAGTTATACCAACCTACCATGATTCTTATTCTATACCTACCAAGATTATTAATTTTTTTATTACTATAAGTGTTATTTTGTAACTAACTATAAGTTTTTGTAAAGTGACTGCATACTATGGAACCGTTAGTATACTGAATACATGAGATGGAACGATAAGTATACCATCTGCAATTATTATGCCTCGTAGTTATTTATTCACTTTGTTTATTATGGTGAAAATTTATTATTTTTTAGCATGCTCTATTTTAGAATTAATTTAATAAATTAATTAATTGAAAGTTATTTTAATATGTTTTAATGGTTATATTTATTTGAAAATTATATATATATTATATAAACCATGTTGTAAACTAGTGAAAATAAAAATATCATGGAAATAATATTTTTCGTAATATTTTTTTATACTCTATTTTTACAGTTTTTTAATTATTCAATTAATATAAGTCCATACGAGTGATTTTTATCATTTAATTATTTTTATAATTAAATTTATTTATAATGAATATATTATAAATTTTATTAATGAGTTTAATGTAGGAATAAAAGTGAATTAAGATTATTATTGAATACACACAGAACATTAACAGGTAATGACATGTTTAATATTTCAAATATTTGTAACCATTGTTTGGTGGTGATGAGTTTAGGAAACTCTTGTGCGTAGAGAATGAAGATGATAATTGATGAATAGTAGATAAATAGAGACCAATACATGCAGTGTGAAAAAACTATTGATTCCTTTTTGAAAAATGGATTAATTTTTGAACACTCGACGACTATAACTATTTTATTAATACTTGACTAAATTCTTCCGCGACTATTATTCCATTGTTGAAATCATGAATGAACTTCTATGTATAACACTCTACAACTAAAGTGGTCAAAATCATTGAGGTGCATCATATTCAACATTTCTTGATCTCTACTAGTATCATTGTTTTTCTATTTTTCATCAAATTTTTTTTCTTTAATCTTTTTATAATCGTTAGCATTGTTTTATAATTTTCTCAATCAAAAGAAAGTATGTATTGATTATTCTACCACCCAAAAGAAAGTTTTTGGGCTATGAATCCTAAAGAATAATTAGAGTAATACTATGATATGACTCGTGTAAAAATTAAGGTATGTGTCTCCCATTATTGTAAAAGGAAGAGTCTATAAATAGGTTATCTCATCTTTAAAAGTGATTTTCTCTTAGTGGGTACTGGTATTATTATAAAGTAGAAAAGATTGAATAGTGTACTATGATCTTACTGATCTGAACCACTAAAGAAATACTTGGATTAAATTTTAATCTTCACTACCATTAATCTTGAACACTGCACTACACCATTGATTATTCGATAATAAAACTCTGATTGTATAGTTGTTTTAAATTTTTTTAAAGACCATTCACACCCCCTCAAGTCTATTTTTCCATCGATTTAAATTCAACAAAGTCATCATTAAACCTCTCAAAAATAAAATTTAAAAACTAATTAATACTATAATTATGGTAAAAAGGGTTGAAGCATGGGGAAGGAATGATGTGAGAAATCCAAACTCAAAAAAAAACAAAAACAATAAAATATGTAAGAAATAGTTGTAGAGAGATAAAGATAAAAGAAATGTAAGGAGAGGTAAATCAATGGTGAAGTGCTAGAAAATCTTAAAGCATGAGTAAAGAGAATAAGGGTGAACAATGAATGGATTTAAGATAAATTGAGGTGAATTTATTTGATAAAAGAATCTACTCTTGCATCAATATTGACATAGTGGTTCCAAAAGGCACTGAAAGATGTAATTTAAAACACCTAACTATATTTAGAGATCAACCCTGCCAATGAACTATCTTCAGGATAACAATTCTTGTAGAAAATCAGTAAAAGATTATTCTTCATCGAGAAAGTCCACCCTCAACCTATTTCCATAAAAGTATTTGGGTTGAAGCTCATAGGTTTTAAGGTTCACTACTCTTCACCATTTAGTTCACAAAGTAGTGTATAATTGATTCTAAAAAATAATGTAATTTGAGAACACTGGTGAAAATAATACATTGTTAAACTCTCAATAAACCCACCTAAACTTTTCAAATTTTAGGAAATAGTAAATTTATTTTCCATATATAATAATTTTTATAACTGTAATTTAATTTATCAATTATTTGTTAGAAAAAATATAAAATAATGTAGAGAAATCAACCTAGGAAGAAAAATAACCCACCATGAATTAATAAAATATGATCATGAAAAGATATCTCAGTTTAATTCATCCCATACCCCTTAAAGGAGTTTAACTAAACATGTTCATTGAAAAAAGGATGAAAATATTCAAGAAGTACATTTAAATAGATAGAATAATAAGAAAAGAGAAAGAAAGAAGGATCTTCTCTATTGATCTTCATCCTTTCTCTCTAGATCCAATCCTCTAACTCATTACCTCGAATGCTTCCCATTTCCATTAGTCTAGCTCCTTACCAAAAAAATGAATGTATATCTAGTCTCAATGATTCTATCCTATTTTTAAATGTAGTAACACACTCAAAATAGAGGAAATCTCAGATTCATATCTCATAACTACAAACTCAACACATATAATCCCAACTCGTCCTATAGTAAAAATCAATTATTCATCATCATCCACAAGTGACTCATTGTAAAGACCCGGAATTTCCTTGTAATTTTTTTTAATTATATGGGAATTTTACGAGTCCGTGAAATTTTACAGTGCATGATTCCGAGGTCCAGTGTTCCTGGAATGAATTACTGAACTTTTTTCAGGTACGTTCAGTAAACGTGCGAGCGGGTTTTTGTAACTTTTGAACCAGTGCTCAGAATTGAAATCTGAGAGCACCGTTGAACTCACAGCGCCGATATTTTCTTAAAGATGCCTTCACCTCGACTGTAGATGGTTGACGATAAAAGATATTTTTTTTGTGTTTTTCATGAAAGAATAAAATAAAATAAAAATGTTTAACATTTTTATTTGTTGAAACCTCCCATGTGTATGTTATAAAGGTGGGGACCACCTGAACTAAAACCTCCCACATGTATGTTATGGAGTTGGGGACCACTGATCCTAAAACCCCCATTTTGAATTTCTAGTGGTGGGGACCACCCAAACCCTCTTAATGAAGAGTTAACCCATGGACTCCCTCCAACTATAATTATGCCAACACATTTCATTTAATTGATTCATTTAATTGAGACAATTGATTATGCCAATGTGCCAATATAATTAATCTGTCCAATTTAAAGTATATTGGCACCTCTTTCCTTTGGGAGGATATGGTTGGCGAAGGATAAGGGGAGAGCTTAGAGAACTTCTCTCCAACGAAGAAAAACCTCCATCGAAGAATGATTATCTGATGAACCGACAAATGATCCCGGGATTGGAGGTTTGTGGCGGGTGCGACAAATGTCGACATCTTAGAATTCTTACTTGCACCAACATCAAATAACCTTAGATGTAGGGTGATTGTTTCAATTTTTCCCCCTTACCCATTCTTTACAAATATTCGTAAATCAAGAAAAAATTATAGTCGCTCGATAAAGCTCTAACACGGAGAGTGGGAGCCAAACAAACATGGACCGACCTTTCAACAATTCTTGTGATTAATTGTTGGGTTCTTCGTGATGGAGGAGAATGGCAACCAACACCGTTGGGGCACGAGAACGACAGCTGGAACCACGACTGACCGCGAAGAAGGTGTCGACACAACTGCGTTGCCCGATGGAAGAGAACCACTACTTGTGCCATGGCGGTAAAGGGAGGAAGGCCGACTGAGCTGACCACCAGAGAGGGCGCGACGTGCGACCACACCATGCGGAGGGGACAGCTGGCCATCCTGTCAGCCGCGGCGGACCGCCGCCCAGCGGCCCCCACACCACCCCGTTGCCACCCCACCACCCAGCGTGGGTCAGGCCACCCAACACAGGCGGGGTTGACCTAAATAGGGCCAGGTCGGCCCAGGTCGGGTCAGGCTTGGTCGGTCTGACCTGGTCGGACTAGACCCGGACAAGCTTCGACCTATTTCTGCTCTTTTGGCCATAACTTTGGCACCTAGTGTCCGTTTGATGAACTGTATATGGCACTTGAAACCTTGGAGCGAGATGGTCCATTTGGTATACCCCACTAGATATTTGGATAAAGTTGGGGAATAGTCAGGTTGGATCGAGTACGAATCCAACCGGGCCCTTGGGACTAAAAGGCTAATAACTTACAGACTGGGCGTCCGTTTTACACATCGTCTGTTGCATTGAGACCCCTATGATTTGGCGGTCCTTTGGGATACTTATTCGTGGAATATTGGGGAAGATTGAGTATCAACCAAGGGATTTAGGTGTGGACCATCCTAGACACAAGCAACCTTAGTGAAGGAATCCTATAACTGGATGTGAAAATGTACTAGGATCCTGTGTGGGTCTGACGATGTACTGACAATGTACAAGGATCCTGTGTGGGTATGACGATGTAACAATGATATTATAGGATCTTGTGTGGGTCTGACAATGTACAGACAATGTACTAGGATCTCATGTGGGTATAACAATGTACTAATGATGTACTAGGATCATGTGTGGGTCTGACGAAATACGGACGATGTACTAGGATCCTATGTGGATCTGACGACGTACTGACGATGTACTAGGATCCTGTATAGGTCTGACGATGTATTGACGATGTACTAGGATCCTGTGTGGGTCTGACGACATATTGAAGATGTTATAGGATCTTGTGTGGGTTTGATGATGTACAGATGATGTACTAGGATCCTGTGTGGGTCTGAAGACATACGGATGATATACTAGGATCCTGTATGGGTCTGACGATGTACCGACAATGTACTAGGATCCTCTGTGGGTCTTACGATGTATCAATGATTTACTAGGATCCTGTGTGGGTCTGACAATGTACTACGATTCATTGTGGGTCTGATGATGATGTAGGATCCTTCGTGGGTCTTCCTCTTAACAGAGTAAGATGAATTAGTAGTTACATCTAATCATCTCAACTATTGTACCTAAGTTATACCTGGTGTGAGCTGAGTCCGTACCTGTGTGGTACTTTATTTTCTGGTAATACCTCGGTGGTGTTCTTCTGTGTGTCATACATTTGTGGTACTTACCTTCGTGGTACTCTTTCCTTTGTGGAATATTTAATCTTGGGATTTGGAGTTAGACTCTCTGTTTCCTCATGATTGAGATGGGAATACTTGATAACTTAGGTATATGTATGGGCATATACCTAAGTAGGGTTGTCAGTTGATTTCATGCTATGTGGTTTATCCTTTGTGGATTTTGTGAGACCTTAAGGGTCTCAGGGTCCCTACTGAGTATCTTTATACTCACCCCTGCACGGGTCATGCCCGTACCTTGTTGTGTTTGGTGAAAATGATGTATAGAACTGACTGAGGATGAGGGTACCAGGACAGGACGGTGCCTGGAGGTGGACCATAGGGTGTGTCAGTACGCAGAGGAGACAGGCAGATGTGGAGTGTTGAGGAGGAGATCTGTACCTACCCTTCAAGTAGGAACCTCAGAGGATGACCCAGTAGATATCTTTCTCTTTCTTCACTTGTATTTTATTTCATTTATACTTGTACCTTTACTGATGGGCTTTTATTCTAGCCCCTCTTACTTTCAACACTCTTTTTTCTATACAGTTTAATTGTGTTCGTATCTTTTTGTGTTCTTGGTTGAGTGTATTTATTAGTTATAAAGTCAATGCCTTCCCAGTTTTAGGGAATAAGCCTTTCAGTGCTAGTCGTCAGCCCCTGGCCTGTGGAAGGCGGGCTTGGGGTAGTCACGACACGGGCCCCGGGGGACGGGCTATGACCAAATGGTATCAAAGGAGTCAGTTCTACCATATAACATTGGACTCTGATATTTTTAATGGAAATAGAGTTAAGTGTAGTGAGTGTGGTTATCTGTTTAGGGAATCCAGTGTTGGTGCGACGGCCGATGTATCCATACACCAGGACCCTGACTTCTGATTTCCAACTTAGTGCACAAAAACACTAATTACATGTGTGTTTCCAAGAGACTTCTTTTTGAACTCTTTGAGTCATCTCACTATGTATAACCTATTAATTGTGGCGCACCTATTTCTTTTCAGGATGCCCCCATATAGACAACCAGCTAGGTTTCCAGATATAGTACGCACTGATATCCCACCGAGCGACAAGGCCTCGGTGGAGGGTCGTCTTCTAGTAGAGGCACCAGTGGTACCATTACCCGTTGGGCCACCGATGCCACCAACCCCAGCAACAGAGAGTGCACATCACATGAGCGCGTTACACAAGTTCCAGTACTAGAGTCCACCCAGGTTCCAGGGAGAGACAGACCCACAGGTGACTAAGGATTGGATGGATGCTGTGGTGAGAGTCTTCTGACTAGTAGGGACACCAGCTAATCTCATGGTGATCCTTACTACCAGTTTTCTACAGGAAGTGGTAGGAATATGGTGGAGCTTGATGATCTAGGTTCATGATGAGGTGACACTTCTCTGAGCAGACTTTGAGAGCCTGTTTCAGGCACAGTTTGTTCCAGCGACTATTCGCGCAGTGTGCATATAGGAGCTTCTTCATCTGTAGCAGGGCAGCATGACTATGGCTCATTACTCCTCTAGGTTCAATAACCTCTCACTCTACTCCATTGATATGGTTCACAACCCATTCTTTAGGGCCCATACTTTTGAGCAGGGACTCAGGAAGGAGATCAGTGCTTCGATGATTTCTCTCAGCATCCCGATGCTGGAAGGGGTGTTAGAAAAATCCCTCTTAGTTGAGAGTTTTCTTGCTGAGTAGTTTCCAGTAGCGAGACCCACCACCGGACGTCACGTAGTAGAGTCTTCTGTAGCTGGTAGCAGACATATTTCACAGAGTTCCAAGAGAACCATACCTACTGGTGGATGACCGCATGACTCAGGATCGGTTGTGCGGGGTACCAGAGATAGAACCAATCATGCGAGGAACAGGAATTGTTTCACATACGGCAGGCAGGGTCACGTGGTTCGTGACTGCCCAACCTGCCGTACGGATGATCTGCAGACGGTCGAGGGACCTCCCAGGCATAGAAAGAGGTTCAATTGAGGAGTTCCGTAGGGAGAAGATGGATGTGGAATATGATCTATCTATGCAGCTGGTGGTTGGAGATTATTCGAGATGTTACCACCAACACCACTAGGTGGTCCACCCCGACCATAGGGAGCAGGAGGACAGGGGCGATCTCAGCTCCAGGTAGCTAAGTCCTATGATCATGGTGCTCTGGAGATGATATGAGGTACGATCTGTGTCTACTCCACCTTAGTTGTAGTACTTATAGACACAAATTTCAGTCATTCTTTTATTGCCACTACCCTAATTCGAAGCTCAGAGATTTTGATGGATCTGTTGGCTTGATCATTACGGAAAGAGACTCCTATGGGAGAGGATTCGACAATTACACATTGGTGTCGGTACTGTGAGCATAATCTAGGAGGCGAGATCTTCGGCTGGGATCTCCTAGTAGCGGCGTCGAGGCCTTATGACTTCATCTTGGGTATGGACTGGTAATCTACAATCCATGCTCAGATTGAATGTATTTGGCACAAAGTATGGTGTTTCCACAGAGATGGGATGAGGTTTACCTTCTCTAGTGAGAAGGGAGACTTTGCAGCATAGGATGGACTTACCCGGAGGAGAGTGCAGCTGATCACTCATAAATTGGCTAGCCTTACCCTCGGAGTGGTTGATGTGGGGAGTTCAAGCTATCCTATAGTGGTGGACCAGTATGCGGATGTCTTCCCAGATGATGTTCTGGGTCAACCTCCTCGCAGATAGGTGGACTTTTACATTGACTTGTACCCTGGGACGACACCGATATCTACACCAGCGTATCAGATGACTCCTATAGAGCTTTATGAGCGGTGGGTACAGCTGGAGGAATTACAGGTGAAGAGATTCATTCATCCCAGTGTTTCTCCTTGGGCAGACCTGATTTTGTTCAGCAAGAAGGTGGATGGGATCTAGAGACTTTGTGTCGACTATCGGTGCTTGAACCATGTGACTGTGAAGAACAATTACCCACTCCCGATGATTGATGACATCTTTGATTAGCTGAAGGGAGCACAGTGGTTCTCAAAGATAGACCTTAGATCAGGATATCACCAACTCAGCATGCGAGATGAGGATGTGTAGAAGATGGATTTTAGATATCTCTACTGCCATTACAAGTTCTTGGTTATTCCATTGGGTGTAACCAATGCTCTAGCAGTGTTCATGGGACTCATGAACATGATCTTCCAGCCATACCTTGATCTCTTTGTGGTGGTCTTCATTGATGACATTCTAATCTACTCAGCTATTGAGGAGGAGCATGCCTATCATTTGTAGGTAGTACTAGACACACTCTGAGAGAACCAGCCTTATGTTAAGCTCTCGAAGTGCTAGTTTTGGATCCAAGAGGTTCAGTTTTTGGGACATGTCATCTCGGAGGCTTGAGTTGCAGTGGATCTAGCAAAGATTGAGTTTGTACTTGCTTAGGAGCCACCAAAGAGTGTGAGAGAGGTACGGAGTTTTCTGGGTTTGGCTAGATACTACCGGGGGTTTGTACCAGATTTCTCCAGAGTTGCATCACATTTATCAGCATTGAAAAATAATGGGAAACCCTTCGTGTGGTCAGAAAGATGCCAGTAGATTTTTCAGGAGCTGAGGAAAAGGCTGACTAGTGCCCCCATCTTGAGGATTCTGGAGGAGAGCATTGGGTACGTAGTCTACTACGACGCATCAGGGAATGGGCTCGGATGTGTCCTGATGTAGGAGCGATGAGTTATTGCATATGGTTCTTGACTATTGAGACAACATGAGAAGAACTATTCTACCCATGACCTGGAGTTAGTAGTAGTGGTCTTCGCCTTGAAGATGGGGCGACATTACTTGATGGGTGAGTGTTTTACAGTGTACTTTTTTCACAAGAGTCTGAGGTATATCTTCTCTCAGAAGGACCTAAACCAGAGACAGTGACGTTGGCTTGAGTTCCTCCAGGTTTATGACTTCGAGAGAGTCTATAATCCTGGGAAGGGGAAAATTGTAGTAGATGCACTCATTAGGAGATCTGGTATAGAGCTACTAGGTGAGGTGACGGAGCATCTAGCCGCTTTGCAGATATCCTTTGTGGATCAGAATGGAGTAGCTTTTCCTCAGTCTCTTATAGCCACTCCCCCACTTATTCAGTGATTTAGGGTGGTGCATCATGGGGACACTAACTGCAAGCCTCGATGTGCTCAGATATCCATAGGACATGCACCTAATGGATTTGATGAAGGTGGGGAGCAGGTCATCCTTTTCCGAGGATGTACCATGGTACCAGTGTCACTTCGAAAGGAAGTGTTGAGGGAGTTCCACACATCCCCACTAGTGGAACATCCAGGAGTGGTGAATATGTACCAGGATCTTTGACGATAGCACTAGTTTCCGGGAATGAAGAAAGCAGTAGCAGTGTTTTTCTCTCAGTGCCTCACTTTTCAGCAAGTGAAGGTGGATCATCATGTACTAGCAGGTTTGGTTCAGTCTTTATAGGTCCTAGAGTGAAAGTGGGATGGCATATCTATGGACTTCATGAGAGGATTTCCATGTATATCCAAAGGTCATGATTATATATGGTTGATCATCGACTGACTCACTAAGTCGGCCCACTTCCTACCGATCAAAGAGCAGGGTTCAGTAGAGATATTGGGACACCCCTATGTGTAGGAGATTGTACGGCTACATGGAGTACCCTCCACGATTGTCTTTGATCGTGATACACATTTCAATTCCTGGATATGGAATGGGTTGCAGGAGGCTTTTAGGTCGTAGCTTCGTTTGAGCATCGCCTTCCATCCTCAGATGGATGGTCAGACTAAGTGGACCATTCAGACACTCGAGGACATGCTATTTGCTTTCATTCTTGACTTCGGTCACAATTGGGAGGATCACTTTCCTTTGGTGGAGTTTTCATAAAACAACAGCTATCACTCCACCATTGGGATGGCACCTTTCAAGGCCTTGTACCGCTAACCTTGGAGATCGCCTTTGTGCTGGACTGACCCAGGGGAGTCAGCACTAGTGGCACCAGATATGGTACGGGCTACCATGGAGAAGGTTCAGATCATCCAGGAGTGGCTGAAGACTGCACAAATTAGTCACAAGTCTTATTCCAACAGGAGATGGAGACCTCTAGAGTTCAAGGATGGTGACCACATCTTCCTACGGGTCTTGCCCCGACGAGGTTTGCGGAGATTTGGCCGGGGTGGCAAGTTATCTCTGAGATTCATCAGACCTTTTCAGGTCCTCAGCAGAGTTAGCAAGGTGGCTTACTACTTAGCTCTTCCAACTAAGTTGAATCGGTTTCACGACATTTTCCACGTATCCCAGCTGAGAAGATACGTGCATGGTCCATCAGACATCATCGACCATGGTGAGCTGGACATCGACGATGGGGAAACGTTTACAGAGGTTCTGGTAGAGTTTGAAGATAGACAAGAGTGGGTCCTTCATGGGTGGTCAATACCTCTGGTGCACATTCACTGGCAGCATAGGAACCTCCAGGAGAGCACATGGGAGCGGAAGGCTTAGATTCGTGCTCAGTACCCCCACTTGTTTTCCTAGTTTTTGAGTTGTGGCTTACGGGGATGCAAAGCCCTGAGGCGCGGAGAATGTAAAGACCCATAATTTCAATATGATTTTTTTTAATTATATGGGAATTTTATGAGTACCTGAAAATTTATGGCACGTGATTTCGAGGTCTGGTGTGCCCAGAATGAATTTCTGAACTTCTTTCGGGTACGTTTAGTAAACCTACGAGTGATTTTTTGTAACTTTTGAACCGGTGCTCGGAATTGAAATATGAGGGCAGCATTGAACTCGCAGCATCGTAATTCACTTAAGGACACCGTCATCTCGACCATAGTAAGTCAAGGGTGAAAGTTATTTTTTTTGTGTTTTTCGTGAAAGAATAAAATAAAATAAAAATTTTAACATTTTTATTTATTGATACCTCTCATGTGGATGTTATAAAGGTAGGTACCACCTAAACTAAAACCTCTTACATTTATGTTATGGAGGTGGGGACCACCGAGCATAAAACCCCCATTTTGAATTTCTAGTGGTGGGGACCACCCGAACCCTCTTAATGAAGAGTTAACCCATGGAATCCATCCAACTTTAACTGTGCCAACACTTTTCATTTAATTGAGTCAATTAATTATGCCAACATGCCAACATAATTAATCTAGATAATTTAAATTATGTTGGAAACACTTTCCTTTGGGAGGATTTGGTTGGCTAAGGATAAGGGGAGAGCTTGGAAAACTTCTCTCCAACGAAGAACAACCCCCATCAAGGAAAGATTATCCGAGGAACCGACGAATGAGCACGGGATCAGAGGCGTGTGGTGGGTGCGAAGAACGTTGAAATCTTTGAATTCTTTCTCACGCCAACATCAACGAACCTTCGAGGTAGGGTGGTTATTTGAATTTTTCCCCCTTACCTATTGTTGAAAGATCTTCATAAATCAAGAAGAAATTATAACTGCTTGCTACCGCTCTAACGCGGAGAGTGCGGGCCAAACAAACATGGCCCAACCTCTCTACAATTCTTGTGATTAATTGTTGTGTTATTCGCGATGGAGGAGGATGGCAACAAACATCGGTGGGGCATGTGAATAGTGGTAGGCACCCCGGTCGGTCGCGACTAAGGCGTCGGCGCAACCGCGTCGCCCAACTGAAAAGAACTGCGGCTTGTGCTGTGGTGGAAAAGGGAGGATGACCGGCCGATCCAACCACCAGTGAAGGCACGACGCGGGACCGCACCGCGCGGAGGGGACTATAGGCCATCGGGCTAGTCGTGACGGACCGCTGCACCGTGACCCCTGTGCCGCCCCATGGCCCCCACACCGCCCCGTGGCCCCCGCACTACACCATGGCCCCCATGCCACCCCGTGGCCCCCACGCCGCACTGTGTCCCCCGCGCCGCCTCTCTGCCCCTGCGCCGCACCGCGACCCTCGTGCCGCCCCGAAACACCCAAGCCGCACCACGACCACCCCGTCGCCAGGTCGGGACACCGGGTCGGGCCGCTCGGCGTAGGACGGGAAGGACCCCGTGGGACAGGTCGACCCAAACTAGGTCGTGTCGGCCTAGGTCAGGTCAGGTCGGGTCGGTCCAACCGGGTCAGACCGGACCCGGACCAGCTACGACCCATTACTACTCTTTTGTCCATAGCTTTTTCACCGAGTGTCTGTTTGACGAACCGTATGTGGTGATGGAAAACACGGAGTGAGAAGGTCCCTTTGGTGTTCCTCACTATAGATTTTTATAATGTTTGCGAACAGTTGGGTTGGATCGAGCACAAATTCAACCGAGCCCATTGCACTAAAAGGTTAATAACATACAGACCGGAAATCCGTTTGACGCACCGTCTATTGCGTCGAGACACCTATGACGTTTAGGTCCTTTGGGATAAATATTTGTGAGACTTCGTGATAGTTGGAGTATCGACTAGTGGATTGAAGAGCAGACCCTCCCGGAGACGAGCGAGCATAGTGTGGGAATCCTGTTGCTGGTTGTGACGATGTACTAGGATCCTGTGTGGTTATGGAGAGATACAGACGATGTACTAGGATCCTGTGTGGGTCTGACGATGTACTGATGATGTACTAGGATCCTATGTGGGTCTGAAGACATACAGATGATGTACTAGGATCTTTTGTGGGTATGACAACGTACCGACGATGTATTAGGATCCTGTGTGGGTCTGACGATGTACGGACGATGTACTGGGATCCTGTGTGGGTCTGACGACATACCGATGATGTACTAGGATCCTGTGTGGGTCTGATGATGTACTGACAATGTACTAGGATCATGTGTGGGTCTAACGACGTACTGACGATGTACTAGGATCATTTGTGGGCCTGACGACATACTGACGATATACTTGGATCATGTGTGGGTCTGACAACGTACAGGCGATTTACTAGGATCATGTGTGGGTCTGAAGATGTACTGATGATATACTAGGATCCTGTGTTGTCCGACGATGTACTGAAGATGTATTGGGATCCTGTGTGGGTCTAATGATGTACAATGATCCTCTTTGGTTCTGATGATGATTTAGGATCCTTTGTGGGTCTGCCGCTTAATAGAGTATGATGAATTAGTAGTTACATCTAATCATCTCTACTATTTTACCTAAGTTATAACTAGTGTTAGCAGAGTTCGTACATGTTTGGTACTTTCCTTTGTGGTAATACCTTGGTGGTATCCTTCTATGTGCAGTACCTGTGTGTTACTTATCTTCGTGGTACTCTTTTCTTTGTGGAATAGTTTAGCTTGGGATTTTGAGTTGGACTCTATGTTTCCTTAGGATTGAGATAGGAATACTTGATAACTTTGGTATATGTATGGTCATATACCTATGTAGGGTTGTCAGTTGATTTCATGCTATGTGGTTTATCCTTTGTGGATTTTGTGAGACCTTGAGGGTCTCGGGGTCCCTATTGAGTATCGTTATACTCACCCATGCGTGGGTTATGCCCGTACCTTGTTGTGTTTGGTGAAAACGACGGATAGTGCTGACTGAGGATGAGGGAACCAGGATTGGACGGTGCCCAGAGGAGGACCATATGGCATGTTAGTACGCAGAGCATATGGGTGGACGTGGAGTGCTGAGGAGGTGATATGTACCTACCCTTCAGGTAGGAACCTCGGAGGACAACCCAGTAGTTGTCTTTCCCTTTCTTTAGTTGTATTTTATTTCAGTTTTACTTGTAACTTTACTATTGGGATTGCATTTCGGCCCCTCTTACTTTCAGCACTATTTTTTTTAACAGTTTACTTGTGTTCATATCTGGTTGTGTGCTTGGTTGAGTGTATTTACAGGTTATAAAGGCAATGCCTTCTGAGTTTCAGGGAACACGCCTTTCGGTGCTACTTTCCAGCCTATGGCCTACAAAAGGTGGGCTTGGGGTAGTCATGAAACGGGCCCTGGGGGACGTATAACGACCCACACTTTACATACATTGTTATTAATTAAATGTTGAAGCACACTTATTACAATATATAACAAAACCATGAAAGGACCGTATAGGTATAGTGTATTTAGAAACTGGAAAGCATAAACAAATGGTTCACAAAGAATCTACTTTGCCTCCCATTTATTTCATCATATCTAGAGTCCCTTCTTGTCATATCCTACTTAATAACCTTCTTCCTGACCTGGGGAAACAAAACATACAAAAGGGGTGAGCTCAAATGCTCATTAAGGGTAAACCAAAGAAATATCAATCACATATTATACATAAGAACATAACTTTTGGAAATCTTAACCTGCAAAAGAGATCATAATTTCATAACATGGGATAAATGATAGTAGTGAAATGTAATCCCAATAATCATAACAATAAACATGAAACTTTGTGGAATACACACATAATCATAGAGAATAATTTCTTATTAGTCAAGACTCATTTCCAAGACTATCTTAGTAGACAAAGTCCATTTCTGAACTGAGTTCACTCCTCATTTCAGTCCTGTTTCACTGAACCGGTATAACCTACCGTTCCAGCCATTTCTATCTCATGAGATATAAAATCTTTACCCAATGAATTGGAGGGAGATATAGGTCCCACCCATCTCATAATGATATCATTCTTATGTGTGCCACAAAATCATAAACCATACATCATATCATAACCCATGTAATAAAAATGGGAATCTTAAACATCGTGACATCATAAAACAATTAATATAAGATAAAGGAATTCATAAAAATAATTCCATCACAACATAATCGAATTAATGTAATAATAGGCATAGAAACAGAACCCTTTATTATCTTATATGGAAAATAATTTTGATAAAACACTTGAACTCCATTCTTGAGGAAAATATCATTTCTACTTCAAAAAAACTTTTCCTTTCTTAACATGTCATTAAATTCTAAACTAAAAGAAGTTGATTAAAAATAAACTTGAAAACTTGTAAGGTACTCTTCTTGGAAATAATGTTTTAAAAATCCATTCAGGACGTATAAGTTAAAAGAAAACATTCATCTCGTACTTTTGTCGGAAAAGTGAAAAAGTACCTCGTACGAAAAATGACAAAATATTCTTTTCATATCTTTTAAAAAAACTCACCAAAGGGTAAAATTGGATATAAACTATTGTATAAGGATATAAATATTACATATTGAGGAAACATGTATGTGGATGATAAAATACACCCCAGTAAATTCCAAAGTATAAACAATCTCGGATAAAAACGAGATTGTGATATTTCCCTTACCTTAGGTCTGATTTGCTTCGTAAGTGTCCAAACCTCCTATATAATGATTTAAATAATGTTATTTACTCATTATATAATCATACTTATTTTTATGATATCATATATGGTCATATTCTGAGCTTCTTATTAGTAATATTTCATTACTACATGTTATTCGGGTGTTTATTACTTTTTGTTCTTATGCGTGTTTTGTCGAATGAATTCTTATTATTCTCTTTAGGTTATAGATAACTCAATTCCAGAATGCTATTAGTGTAATATATGTCATATTCATTCATTAAATTCATTTATATAATCATTATTCAATGAATATCACGTAGAACGAGTCGCATCACATCGTGGAGACGGTATTCCGTACATACGCACGAGCGATGATATCGTTCCCATGATCGTAGAATTGTATTGGAGTGTATTTATACTATTTCAGAATCAATATCAATTTACAATAATCATATATAGTTATTATTTACACCATTATACCCATCCAAGTAAGGTGGTGGGGGAAAATAGATTACACCACGGTGTGGAGACGGTATTTCGTACGTACGCACGCGTGGTGATTTCATTTTCCGTAGGATGGATAGATGGTGAAATAAGGTTGTTTCATACTGATAATAACATATTAGTATATTAGTGATACTGATGTTATTACTTTATAATGAAACAACTAAAGAAGAAGAAGTGGAAGAAGAAATAAAGATGAAAGAATCGGTAACGGGCATTACCTCTTCTTTGAAGCGCCTCTTTGAGACCTCCTCTTAGGGAACTACAATTGGTCTTTGAAGAAGACCAGGACCTCTAGGATTTTCTAGGGAAGTGGGAAAGTGAAATGGGCAGGTATGGGCCGAGATTGAAGGCTCAAATTGGTGTGAGGAGAAGAGGAAGGAGGTTCCCTTTTATAAGGGAGGAGAGGGGCACCTTTGGAAATATAAGAAATATTAGTTTATATTAACTCCCAACCCCACTTAAAAACTTCCAAAATAACTCATATCCAAATATTAGATGATATAGGGTTTTAATCCCATCAACCAATAAAATTTAGACATGTTAGGAATTTATTTTAAACATTATCAACTTGATTTATCCTTATTTATCAATTTAACTTTATTTGTGGTTATAATATTCTAAATTTTAAATTATTATAAATAATTACATATGTGTTGTGAATTTTCCATAATTTGATACTTTATGACATTTTCGACCATATAAATTTTAATTTATAATTTTTAAATATTTTTGTTATTTTTAAAAAAATTTATAATATGTTATTTTTATAAAATAACAATAGTTTCAATTTTGACACTATTCATTTATTTGAATTTAAATAAAATATATATAGAAGATATGTTTGAACTAAAAGCTTTAATAGATCCATAAAATGTCATATGTATCTAGAAAATTAGTGGAGAACATTAAATAGTTCATATAATATTTCTTTTATTATTTTTAAAACCATTTATTTGATATTTTAATTAATAAAATAATTTCAACATCACTATTGTGTCATAATTAATGATAATTATTTAATCCCTAAAAATTATAAATAAATTCCTATGATGTAGATAATTGTATAATATTTCTGGATACTATTCATGTTCGAAGTTGTATGAAGTTTATCACTAAATTAAAATTATTATACTTATAAGATTTAAGAAAGTGACATGTTGTCACATTCTTTGGTTTAAATAATAATTAAATTATTTTCATGGGAAAAAGTCCATTAAATGAATCTAATCTAACCCTTAGGTGATATGGGTCTATTTTTAGTCATCCAATAGGATTTTGGTAGGTGTTAGGGTAATTTTATAATCTTATATTTACCCTTAATTACCCGATTTACCTTTTACTATGGTAAATAAAATTTACCGTAGTTACTATTCATAATGCCCAAAAATAAAAAGTAGCCTATTAACATAATTTGGACCCACTGATTCTTTATATTGAATCCATTTTTCAAAATTCAAAACATATAAGTTGCAGTAATTAATTTAAAATAAATCTCGTTGTTAATAAAATGTGTTTTAGAAGTTAAAACATTGCCAAAGATTGAAATGTTTTTACCTATGAATTCAATGTGAAATTAATGATAATGAAATACATTATATTAAATGGTTAAAATATATTCTATTTATACTTTAAAACCATTCAATATTATAATTTATCCATATAAATTATCTCAATGAAAAAAGTTGTTGTTAATTAAAAATTAGCGTATTTTTACTATTCATCAAAATATGAAAGTTATCAGAAAAATATCAAAAAATTTATCCAAAATTAAATTTTTATACCCTGATTCAAAAATAGAATTTTAATTTTTCAAATTGAACTTATAAACATGTCAAAAACTAGCTTTAATGTGGGTGCACCATCAAAAGGTGGCAAAACTGTATTTTTTGAAAAATACTTCTTTTATCAAAAAAACTGATTTTCTTTTATACCTCATTCTATAAAATGTATAAGTTGCATTAAAATGTTATAAAATTCAAAATTCAGTTAATACTATTCATAATGGCTAGTTTTAATAATATTTTAATAGCATATTGTTGTTTAGTGAAACTTGGTATTGCGTACGACGCAAGCTATTGAGGAAGGTCGTGGTTGCGTGTAAAGCAAGCCAAGCTAGTGCTGTGTGTAGTGAAAGATTCCTTTGATGATTTATATAACATAAAAACAAAATATTTCTCATAAAAGTCTCGGGTGTTACATTCTACCCCCCTTAAAATTAATTTCGCCCTTGAAATTCGTCACTTTGTAACAAACAGATGAGGATACCTCTCCCTCATCATATCCTCAAGCTCCCATGTAGCTTCTTCTAGTTGGTGGTTCCTCCATAAAACTTTCACCAAGTGAGTGGTCTTGTTCCGTAGGACTTTTCACTACGATCTAGAATCTCTATCGGTTGTTCTTCATAAGAAAGATCTTGCTCCAACGGTACAACTTCTGAGCTGAGTACATGTGAAGGATCAGGTATGTACTTTCTTAGGAGAGATACATGGAACACATCGTGAACTTGAGAGAGATTCGGTGGAAGCACCAATCGGTAAGCTACCTTTCCAACACGATCCAGTATTTCGAAAGGACCGATATATCTAGGGCTCAACTTTCCCTTCTTTCCAAATCTCATGACCCTCTTCTAGGGAGATATTCATAAGAACACTTTATCACCCACTTAAAACTCTAAGTCTTTTATTCGGTTGTCGGCATAACTTTTTTGTCGACTCTGAGCTGCTCTTATGTGTTGTTGAATAGATCGGACCTTTTCTGCCATCTCATCAACAAGATCAGGTCCTAATAGCTTTCTTTCCCCAACTTCATCCCAGCAAGTTGGAGTCCTACATTTCTTTCCATAGAGAGCTTCATAAGGATCCATCTAAATACTAGAGTAAAAGCTATTATTATAAGAAAATTCCACCAAAGGTAGGTGTTGATCCCAACCACCTTTGAAATCTATAGAGAAAGCTCTCAACATATCATCTAGATTTTGAATTTTCCTCTCAGACTGACCGTCTGTCTGAGGATGATAAGCAGTGCAGAAACTTAACTCTGTATCCATAGTATGCTGAAGACTTCTCCAGAACTTTGAGGTAAACCTCAGATCCCGATCAGATATAATAGAAAGTGGTACTCCATGCAATCTTACCACTTCCTTTACATATATCTTGGCAAGATGATCCAGAGAGAAATCCTCTCTAATAGCAAAGAAGTGTGCAGACTTTGTAAGAAGATCAACTATGACCCAGATATCATTATTGCCTTAGGATGTTTTAGGGAGTCCTGTGACAAAGTCCATAGTGATGTTTTCCCATTTCCATTTGGGTATGGGTATTGGTTGTAACATCCCCTTAGACTTCTGTCTCTCAGCTTTAACTTGCTGACAAACCAAGCATCGAGAGACATATTCAGCAACATCTCTTTTCATTCCATCCCACTAGAAGTACTCTTTCAGGTCCCTATACATCTTCGTGCTTCCAGGATGAATAGAGAATGAAGAACTATGAGCCTCATCCAGCAGCTCCTTCTTTAATTCTGGGATGGGAGGAACACAAACCCGATTCCTGAACTTTGTTATCCCATCACAATCAAGGTTGAATTCAGGAACATTTCTCACCTTCTTTTGTAACTCTACATCTTCTTTCTATGCCTCTTTAATCTTCACATGTATAGATGGTTGGACATTCATTTAAGAAAGATAAAATTTTTCCCCTTCCATTATAATTCCAAGATCCATCCTTTGTAAATCCATAAATATAGGATCTTTTGTGATCCTCATCATGGATAATCTAGCATGGTCTTGTCGACTTAATGCATCTGCCACCTTGTTTGCTTTCCCAGGGTGGTAATGAATTGAGCAGTCGTAATCCTTAATCAGCTCCAACCATCTTCTTTGGATCATATTCAGCTCCTTTTGTGTGAAAATATACTTTAAACTTTTATGATCAGTATAAATGTCACACCTTTCTCCATAAAGATAATGCCTCCAAATCTTTAATTCAAATATTACCGCAGGTAACTCCAAATCATGTGTTGGGTAATTTTTCTCATGGATTTTCAACTGTCATGAGGCATAAGCTATCACCATATCATTTTTCATAAGAACGCACCCCAATCCCTTCTTGGATGCATCACTGTAGATCACAAACCTTTCTCCACTACAAGGCAGTGTGAGCACAGGTGCACTGGATAACCTTCTTTTCAACTCCTTGAAATTCTCTTCAAATTCCTCCTTCCAAACAAACTTAACTCCTTTTCAAGTCAACCTGGTGAGTGGATTAGATAATCGTGAAAAATCTTTCACAAAACGTCGATAATATCTAGCCAAACCAAGAAAACTTCGGATCTCAGTTACTTTTGTTGGTCTCAACCATCTTTTGATAACCTCTGTTTTTGCTAGATCCACAGATATCCCCTCTTTTGAGATTATGTGACCCAAAAATGCAACTTTTTGAAGCCAAAATTCACACTTGGTAAAATTTTCATAAGGCTTATCCTTTCTCAGAGTCTTCAATATAATTCTCAAGTGATCTTCATGTTCTTCCTTTCTCTTTGAATAGAAAAGAATATCGTCTATAAAGACTACCACAAATTGATCAAGATAGTCTCTAAAGACTCTATTCATTAGATCCATGAAGATAGCAGGGGCATTAGTAAGACCAAATGGTATCACTATAAATTCATAGTGTCCATACCTTGTACGGAAATCCGTATTTGGTATATCCTCCCTTTTGACCCTTAATTGATGATACCCTAAATAAAGATCTATCTTGGAAAAGTATTGAGCTCCGCGTAGTTGGTCAAATAAGTCATCAATGCATGGGAGAGGATATTTGTTCTTGATATTGATCTTGTTAAGTTCTCGATAATCAATGTAGAGTCTCATTGGTCCATCTTTCTTCTTAACAAATAGAACAGGTGCTCCCCAAGGTGACGCGCTAGGGAGTATGAATCCCTTATCAATATTCTCTTGGATTTTCTTCTTCAATTATTGCAACTCAATTGGGGCCATTCTATAAGGTGTCTTTGAAATATGTAAAGCACCCGGTACGAGTTCTATTGAAAACTCAACTTCCCGATTTGGTGGAAGACCCGGAAATCCCTCCGGAAAGACATCATCAAACTCCTTTACAATGGGAATATTATTAATCACGAGTTTCTCACCAACCATTTGAGATAAATAACCTTCATTCAGTGGAATCAAGACCCATAAGATGGAATAAATTTCCACTGGAAGGTTATGTTCATCCTTGCATCGATAGACGATCATAGATTGATCTGGAATATGAAATGTGACTTCCCTTCTTTGGAAATTGATATGAGCTCCATATAGAGAAATCCAATCCATGCCAAGAATCACATCAAATTCCACTATAGGAAGGATCACAAGATTTTCAGGAAGCACTTTCCCAAAAACTTCAATCGGGGAAGAATTATAAACTTTTGATGCGACTGTTGTGCCATTAGGTGTTGTCACAAATAACTCAACATCTAATTGTTGATGTAATATGGTGATACCCTTAGAAAAATATTCAGAAATAAAAGAGTGGGTGGATCTAGAATCAAATAAAACATTTTCTACTTTAGAGTGGATTGTAAGTGTACCTTTCACCTCATCGTTATCGTACTCCACATCGCTGATAGAAATTTCATGTGAATTTCCTTTGTCTTTAGCCTTAAGATTTTTTTTATGTCGATCATCATCAGCAACCCTTGGATTAGGGAATTTATTGGCATAATTCCCCATCTCCTTACACTTGAAACATTGAAGTGTAGTAGGTTCATTCCGTGTGTCCCTTCCTTTGTTTGCATCATTAGACATCTTCTTCCCATCATTGCATCATTCAAATGCCTGATGACCTTCCTTTCCAAATTTGAAACATTTACTTTTCCCTTTAAGACAACTCCCTCCATGTTTCTTTCCACACTTTGAGCATAAGGGAAATCTCATATTCTTTTCAGTGTGCTCTTTAGATTTTCCTTTGAATTCCATTTTCCTCTTCTTATCAAACCCATGTGACTGATGGGTTACTCCAATCTCCATCTCAACTTTGAGAGCACATCAAACAATTTCCTCATATCTATTGAAGTCCCTTATAGATAAGGCCCTTCGAAGACTTGGTTTTAAGCCACTAATGAATCGATCGATCTTACTCTCAGGTTGGATAATAATACCAAAAGCGTACCTTGCAAGTCTTGTAAAATTTTCTTCATAGGTACCAACAGATTCATCATCCTTTTGCTTCAGTTCAAGAAACTCTTTCTCCATCTTTGTTCGGAGAATACGAGGGAAGTACTTATTGAAAAATAAGTTCTTGAACTCATCCCATTCCATGGACTCAATTTCATCTCTTTGCCTCGTATTCTTGATAAGATTCCACCATTGATCAGCATCACCTTCCAAACGATACACTGCTAAGATGAATTTATCATGTTCAGAACATTGAAGAACTAAAAATATATTTTCAGTAGTACTAATCCATTGTTCAGCAACTAATGGATCAGTAGACCCGCTGAATGAAGGTGGACGCTGCCTCATGAAGGATTCAACAGAATGTTGCTCCTTTATTTTGCTCGTTTGGAAGTCCTACATGATTCATAGCTTGAGAAAGTTGTGTGAGCATGGCTACAAGATTTTTCATTCCATCTCCCATAAATTTTGGTTTCTCAGGGGGACAATCATTTCATTGCCCTTCGCATTCCGAATTAACACAATTCCTTCAGGTTCCATCCATTGACTAAAACCAAGAAGAATAGTGTGAGCAACACTAATTACAATAGGAAAACCACATAATAAAGAATAAAAATTTCACACATAAGGTATTATCCTAGGTTATTCATGGCCATTTTTAAAACACTAAGATTGTGTTCTATGCTTAGACTTATCCTTAGGGTTCTTACTAAGGCTTTCACGTCCTAGTTTCCAAAGGTTGACTATACCTTTCCTCTGATACCAACTATAACGACCCATACTTTACATACATTGTTATTACTTCAAAATTGAAGCACACTTATTAAAACATATAACAAAATCATGAAAGTACCGTATAGTTATAGTGTCTTTAGAAACTGGAAAGCATAAACAACTAGTTCATAATGCATCTACTTTTCCTCCCATTTATTTCATCATATCTAGAGTCCCTTTTTGGATTATCCTACTTAATAACCTTCGTCCTGACCTGGGGAAATAAAACATATAAAAGGGGTGAGCTCAAATGCTCAGTAAGGGTAAACAAAATAAATATCAATCATATCATATACATAAGAACATAAATTTTGGAAATCTTAACCTGCAAAAGAGATCATAATTTCATAACATGGGATAAATCAAAGTAGTGAAATGTAATCCAAATAATCATAAATTAAAACATTAAACTTTGTGTCATACACACAAAATCATAGAGAATCATTTCTTATTAGTCAAGACTCATTTCCAAGACTATCTTAGTGGACAAAGTCCATTTCTGAACTGTGTCCACTCCTTGTTTCAGTCCTATTTCACTGAACCGGTATAACCTGTCGTTCCAGCCATATCTATCTCATGAGATATAAAATCTTTACCCAATGCATTGGAGGGAGATATAGGTCCCACCCATCTCATAATGATATCATTCTTATGTGTTCCACAAAATCATAAACCATACATCATAGCATAACCCATGTAATAAAAATGGGAATCTTAAACAACGTGACATCATAAAACAATTCATATAAGATAAAGGAATTCATAAAAATAATTCCATCACAACATAATAAAATCAATGTAATAATAGGGATAGAAACATAACCCTTTGTTATCTTAGATGGAAAATAATTTTGATAAAACACTTGAACTCCATTCTTGAGGAAAATATCCTTTCTACTTCAAAAAAACTTTTCCTTTCTTAACGTGTCATACAATTCTAAACTAAAAGAAGTTGATTAAAAATAAACTTGAAAACTTGTAAGGGAAGCTTATTGGAAATAATGTTTTAAAAATCCATCCATTCCGTATAAGTTAAAAGAAAACATTCTTCTCGTACTTTTGTCGGAAAAGTCAAAAAGTACCTCGTATGAAAAACGACAAAACATTCCTTTCATATCTTTTACAAAAAACTCACCGAAGGGTAAAATTTGATATAAACTATTGTAGAAGGATATAAATATTACATATTGAGGAAACATGGATGTGTATGATAAAATACACCCTAGTAAATTCCAAATTATAAACAATCTCGGATAAAAATGAGATTGTGATATTTCCCTTACCTTTGGTCTGATTTGCTTCGTAAGTGTCTGAACCTCCTGTATAATGATTTAAATAATTTTATTGACTTATTCCAGAATCATACTCATTTTTATGATATCATATATGGTCATATTATTAGCTTCTTATTAGTAATATTTCATTACTACTTGTTATTCGGGTGTTTATTACTTTTTGTTCTTATGCGTGTTTTGTCGAATGAATTCTTATTCTTATCATTATGTTATAGATACATCATTTCCAGAATTGTATTAGTGTAATATATATCATATTAATTCATTCAATTCATTTATATAATCATTATACAATGAAGATCACGTAGAACGAGTCGCATCACATCGTGGAGACGGTATTCCGTACGTACGCACGAGCGATGATATCGTTCCCATGATCGTGGAATTGTATTGGAGTGTATGTATACTATTTAAGAATCAATATCAATTTACAATAATCATATATAGTTGTTATTTACACCATTATACCCATCCAAGTAAGGTGGTGGGGGAAAATAGATTACACCACGGCGTGGAGACGGTATTCCGTACGTACACACGCGCGGTGATTTCGTTTTCCGTAGGATGGATAGATGGTGAAATAGGGTTGTTTCTTACTTATAATAACATATCAGTATATTAGTGATATTGATGTTATTAATTTATAATTAAACAACTAAATAAGAAGAAGTGGAAGAATAAATAAAGATGAAATAATCGGTAACGGGCATTACATCTTCTTTGAAGCGCCTCTTTGAGACCTCCTCTTAGGGCACTACAATTGGTCTTTGAAGAAGACTAGGACCTATAGGATGTTTATAGGGAATCGGGGAAGTGAAATGTGTATGTATTGGCTGAGATTGAAGGCTCAAATTGGTGTGAGGAGAAGAGGAAGGAGGTGCCCTTTTATAAGGGAGGAGAGGGGCACCTTTGGAAATATAAGAAATATTAGTTTATATTAAATCCCAACCCCACTTAAAAACTTCCAAAATGACTCATATCTGAAGATTCAATGATATAGGGTTTTAATCTCATCAACCGATAAAATTTACACATGTTAGGAATTTATTTTAAACATTATCAACTTGATTTATCCTTATTTATCAATATAATTTTATTTGTGGTAATAATATTCTAAATTTTAAATTATTATAAATAATTACATATGTGTTGTGAATTTTCCATAATTTGACACCTTATGACATTTTCGACCATTTAAATTTTAATTTATAATTTTTAAATATTTTTGTTATTTTTAAACAATTTTATAATATGTTATTTTTATAAAATAACAATAGTGTCAATTTTGACACTATTCATTTATTTGAATTTAAATAAAATATATTCAGAAGATATGTTCGAACTAAAATCTTTAATAGATCCATAAAATGTCATATGTATCTAGAAAATTAGTGGAGCACATTAAATAGTTCATATAATATTTATTTTATTATTTTTAAAACCATTTATTTGATATTTTAATTAATAAAATAATTTCAACATCACTATTGTGTCATAATTAATGATGATTATTTAATCCCTAAAAATTATAAATAAATTCCTATGATGTAGATAATTCTATTAGATTTCTGTAGAATATTCATGTTCGAAGTTTCATGAAGTGTATCAGTAAATTAAAATTATTATACGTATAAGATTTAAGAAAGTGACATGTTGTCACATTCTTTAGTTTTAATAATAATTAAATTATTTTCATGGAAAAAAATCCATTAAATGAATCTAATCCGACCCTTAGGTGATATAGGTCGACTTTTAGTCATCCAATGGGATTTTGGAAGGTGTTAGGGTAATTTTATAATCTTATATTTACCCTTAATTACCCGATTTACCTTTAACTATGGTAAATAAAATTTACCATAGTTACTATTCATAATGCCCAAAAATAAAAAGTTGCCTATTAACATAATTTGGACCCACTAATTCTGAATATGGAATCCATTTTTCAAAATTCAAAACATATAAGTTGCAGTAATTAATTTAAAATAAATCCAGTTGTTAAGAAAACGGGTTTTAGAAGTTAAAACATTGCCAAAGATTGAAATGTTTTTACCTATGAATTCAATGTGAAATTAATGCTAATGACATATATTATATTGAATGGTGAAAATATATTCTATTTATACTTTAAAAACATTCAATATTATAATTTATTCATATAAATTATCTCAATGAAAAAAGTTGTTTTTAATTAAAAATTAGTGTATTTTTACTATTCATCAAAATATGAAAGTTATCAGAAAAATATCAAAAATTTATCCAAAGTAAATTTTTATACCCTGATTCAAAAGAAGAATATTATTTTGTAAAATTGAACTTATAAACATGTCAAAAACTATCTTTAATGTGGGTGCACCATCAAAAGGCGGCAAAACTGTATTTTTTGAAAAATACTTCTTTTATCCAAAAAAACTGATTTTTCTTTTATACCTCATTCTAGAAAATGTATAAGTTGCATTAAAATGTTATAAAATTCAAAATTCAGTTAATAATATTCATAAAGGCTAGTTTTAATAATATTTTAATAGCATATCGTTGTTTAGTGAAACTCGGTATTGCGTACGACGCAAGCTATCGAGGAAGGTCGCGGTTGCATGTAAAGAAAGCCAAGCTAGTGTTGTGTGTAGAGAAAGATTCCTTTGATGATTTATATAACATAAAAACAAAATATTTCTCATTAAAGTCTCGGGTGTTACAGGATGGGTCTGATACTCAAGTTGAATTATCTCACAAGATTTGACAACCCCATGTGTGTTTTCTTGATTCTCCTCAAAATATTCCCCAACAAGATTCTTAATTTCATGGCCTCTGCTCATTACACTAGACTGATAGAAATACCCATATCCCCCAATTGACCTCCTCTTCATTTGACAGCTTCTATTATTTTTAAAATAATTTTATTCTCAATATTTTTAACCTATGTGTAAAATATTTCCAACTATTCTTCCTACCTTCTTTGATCTTTCATAGAATTACTTTGACTGACACGGATTCACTCCCCTAGTTCACTTTCTACCACTATATTTCAATTTTTCCTAGATTCTTAAATTCTTGATTAAAAAATTCCTTTAAACTATGAAGATAACCATCATCCATGGATTCAATAGATCTTAGTTTCCATGAACGTTATTTTATTTTCATTGTACTATGATCATTGTCTCTAATTAGTTTTGGAAAATACTCTTCATAGTGGAAACTTCTTCATCCATATTCTAAAGTGGTTCATCTTAGCTATGTACTAGGTCCATTGGAATATCACCAGTGATTTGTGAGCTTGTGACATTAAACCTCAACATGAAACTCTTTCTTTAGTTGACTAAAACTTCATTGAGGAATTTGGAAATTCATCTCCCATGCACCCTTCTACAACACTAATATTGCATCTCTCTAAGTGCCAAGTTCCCCACTATTTTCATCACAATCCCTACAAAAAAAATATCCAATGAACAGAATCTCTTTAATCCCCATATTATCAAATTTATTCACTAATATAGATCCTTAATTACTACAGTTTCAATTTGTTTTTCCTTCTTTAGTTGGCATGAATTAGTTTAAGTTTCTAGTCGGTTCATCAGAAGTTCATCAATGACTTGTGTAGCTTCTTCAAGGTTAATCCACTACCAAAATAGAGAAAGCTTCATCGAATGCACAGTCAAAGCTCAGGTCGAGATCCAACTCTCCTTCATGCAATCTTGGATTTAATTATTATTATT
Source organism: Viscum album (assembly GCA_963277665.1). Lineage (NCBI taxonomy): Eukaryota > Viridiplantae > Streptophyta > Magnoliopsida > Santalales > Viscaceae > Viscum > Viscum album. The sequence continues at coordinate 2,133,380,745 of OY728119.1, forward strand.
ATTTATGATATGTTTTAGTTTTCTTCTTCCTCAAATGGAGTTAGAGCTTCATCATCCAATCTATCATGTCTCTGGGTCTCCATATTCTATTTATCATCACACCTCACCAATCACTCTATCATGGTTTTATTTGATGGGGATCATCTAGGTGTGAGTCAAAGGATAATTTTTACAAAATGAAATTTTCATGTCTTGGTGAATTCATAACAAATTTTAAATTCATATAGAAATAGTCGAATTCATACAAAAATGTTTTCAAAGTCTTATGAAACAATTCATTTCAGATGAAAACTTTTCTCTTACCCTTGGGTGGTATTTGTTTTGAGAATCTTAGGGAGTCATAGGGTTTCTCAAAAGATTTTAGTGGGTGTGGAAATGTACTAATGGATGGGAGATCTACAGGTGGTCTATCGGCTAGCTAGTGAGGGCCACCGGGTAGCTGGTAGAATATTATAAGTTTGATTTTCCTACAAGAAACCCCCCGACCATCCGGTGAGACTAACTAACTCATTGGTCGGCTCTCTAGATGCCTAAGAATTCTTCTTACCATCCCCATCTATATGTTGATGGACACTAGGTAGATGGTGATGTCGCTAGACGCGGGATGAGGTAGGGGATGTTATTTCATTTTACCTAAAATCCTTGTTCTATTATTTTTATCTTCTCCCTTAACCTTACCTCAATCCATGTGAACCTAGAGACTCTCCTTAGGAGATTTTATCTTCTCCAACCTTTATTCTTAGTGGATCAAAGTTTCTTTTCTCAGGGTGGTTCTCAATCAGTATGTATCTCTTCTTCTTGGTCTATAATCATCTTCTTATCCATGTTCTTCTTGGACGAGGGCTACAGAAGTCATGGATGTTTGTTGCATCCAATTTTTCTAATCGGGATTCATGACTCTAGGGATCTATTTCTTTATTCTTTGAGTCATTCTTCTCTTCGTCTTATGGTTTCCTTCTTTTAATTGTGATTTTTAGGTAGGTGTGATGTGAATTGAAAATTTCAATATTTTTTTCAGTTATTCTTTGGAAATAAAATCAATTAATTCAATTCCTAAGTAAAATAGTTATTTTTTTTAGTTTATGAATTCTTTATTCATTAAATAATTTTATTTAAATTTGGTGGTTACTATTATATTCATCTTTTAATATAAACTATGAACTCATACTTTGAAATGGAATTTTCTCTTATTGAAATATCATTGTGAATTTTAATTATAGAAAAATACTACACCAATAAAAAATGTGAATCCTTTTATTCTACGTGTTGAAAAATTATAAAGTACAGAAGTGACGATGCCTTCCACAATCACTACACTGTCCATGATAATTGATCATGCATACCTCCCATGCATTAATAGCCCACCATTACGTAGTAGGTGTACTTATTGTGAAGAAGAATTGATCTTTCCTTCAGTTGACCGTGAGCACTGCTCACAATGACTTCATTACCTTACCGTGCATACCCCCTATAAATTATTTATTATTTAAGTATACTCTGATGTATATGATGATTGGTTATTTTTATTTTTGGTACTCTATCTGATATGGGGGTATATCCTCTTCACAGTACCACCCTAGACCCTCACTTTTTGTTGGTAGCCTCTGGTGTATGAGGAGACATGCTTGAGATCATGTGGCGGACCGGCTCAGTGCACCGATTTAGTGGATCTTGGATTGTGAATTTACATTTCATTTATATCATATGTCATATGATAAGAAGGGGAAAACTTATATTATTAAAAATATTTCATGATATGTAAAATAATAACAAATGTGTTTATCAAAATTGCCTCTCGTAATTGAGATATTGTCTCTTTATCAACACTTCTGCAATCACAAATCGAAAAACTAACTTTGAATCAATATTTCATCAAAATAAAATTATTAAATTTTTTTGAATTTAGACCCTTATGAATATCATTGTCATCAAACTCAATGGGTGTCCTCTGGTCCCATCTATGGGTAATTGATAATTTTGGTAAACATGTGCTGTCATGTTAACTAACCCTGGAAGTCTTCTCGACCCCTGTGGAAGTAGATGGATCCTATATAGAAGGATAAAAAGAATCCTCAACAAAAGTATATGTATGATCCTCCCCAAATCATAAGGTGAATCAAATTTTCCATCTGACATTATCCTACAAACCAAAATAAAAAAATAAAATTAACATACAATTAGTATAAAATTATAAAAATCTAATTTTTAATTATAGAATTAAATAAAAATAAAAATTATCCTCCCAAAAGAAAACTAAACTAAATAAATTCTTATTAATATTTGTTAAATTAGTCAACTAAAATGAAAATAATATTAACGAGACATTAAATTACATACATGAATGAAAAAAATATGATTGTTATATAAAAAATTGAATAACAATTTTAAGATGATACAAAAAAACAATACAATACTAAACAAAATACTTTTTATCATATTTATTAAATAATATCCAATGTAATGCACCATTTTGGATTAGAGTTACTCCAAAATGGTGCATGAATATTAAAAATTATCAAATGTATTACATTATTTTTACACCAAAAAGAATATTATTTGAATATACTCTTTTATATATTTTGGTATTTTTATTTAACATGTTAAATTAAAATTAATTTTTTTTCATAAAATCAACAAACACAATATATATTTTTATTTAATAATATTAATAAATAAATTAAATTATATAGACACAACTTTTTTACCCTTTTAGAACATTATTTTAACCTTAAATATATATATTTTACCCTTACTTAACTTATTTTTACCCTTACTTAACTTCTTTTTACCCTTAACATATTTTTACCCTTAATTATCTTTTTTACCCTTACATAGCTTTAGATTACCCTTACATTACTTTATTTTATCCTTAATTAACTTTTGTTTACCCTTATATAACATTTTTCTACACTTACTTAACTTATCTTTACCCTTACATAACTTTATTTTATCCTTATATAACTTTGTTTCACCCTTACTTTACTTAATTTTACCCTTATATAACTTTAGTTTATCCTTACATAACTTTTTTTTACCCTTTATTAACTTATTTTTATCCTTACATAACTTCATATTTTCCTTACATAACTTTTTTTACCCTTAATTAACTTATGTTTACCCTTACGTAACTTTAGATTACCCTTAATTAACTTTTTTACCCTTAACTTTATTTTTCCATTACATAATCGGTAAAGGTTTTTGTTTACCCTTATATAGCATTGGTCTACCCTTACATAAATTCTATTTACCCAAAAATAACTTAATTTTACCGTTACATAACTTATTTTAACCCTTACTTAACATCTATTTACCCTTACACAACTTTATTTTACCCTTACATAACATTGTATAGGTTAATTAAGGGTAAACTAAAGTTAATTAAGGGTAAAAAAAGTTATGTAAGGGTAAACTAAAGTTACATAATATTAAACACCAAATTGGTACATGGTATAGCACACGTTGAGGTTAGATTTTTCACCAAAACGGTGCTTTCATGCCAAAATGATGTGGGTTGGTGATGGTATTATACTAGTTAAAAACAATGTTAAATAGTATAATTATAATATTATTCATAATATTCATTAGTAGTTAACAATGTTAAATGAATACTAAAAATATATATGAACCATAAAATGATATCAATAAAAGAAAACAAATCTTATGTAAAAATTAATTAAAATATAACCATTACGTATAAATTAAATAATTTAAATTGAAATAAACAAAGCTAAATAAATAATTTAATATATTAGTTATAAAATGTTTTTTAAGTAAAAAAACTAAAATATCTAATATTTAATGAAACTTTAAAAATTATGTACGAAATAAATATATGCTACTAGTAATATTAGGAAATTACTAAAATATTGTTTTCCCATATTTCTTCTTCATGATCATTTCATATGAAACAAACCATTTCGATGATATACCAACATGAACCAGTCGTGGGGTGTGGAAGATGATATTTAATTTCCCCTAAGGGTGTAATAGTTGTAGTAGTGACCAAAGTCTTCCATAGAGAGTGGTTTTTTAATCAAAATTTCACAAGTGAAAAAATTAAATAAAATAACATGATTTCAATGACTAGGATTCAAAGAGTCATGGTTTTTGAAATTCAGATAAGAAAAAATGGATTGATTTTCGGCTTTTCTTCCCTTACATAATGCTATCGTGGTCCTTTAAAATTGAATATTTTTTATTTATTTATTGGTTTAATGAATTGGTTAACAATAATTTATCCTTTTTCACCCTTGATTAAGGTTGATAGAAAATGAAAATAATCCTCAAAATTTCCTCAGTTGGAATATTCTACTTTCAATATGTGAAATTCATAGTGTGTCTCTTTTGGATCTCCTATGAAATACCAAATCATGTATTGAGTATCCCAAGTATCCAAATTATTCAACTATTTCTTTCATATATGTTTATTAATCCCCAAACACTTGTCCACTTGAAAATAGATTACCCAATCGGTGTGATCCAAAGCTAAGAAGAGGGAGAACAAATTTTTTAATCAAGGAAATTTAAAATATTCCGATTTAAAATAAAAATACAGTCATTCCCCATTAAAATTATGAAATCATGAATTGAAAACCATTTAACAAATAAAATGAGATAAAAGAAGTTGAAAAAATCTAATAATCAAGCATCACATGTGTTCACCTTCCATTAACCCAACCAAAAAAGGTTCTACCCCTACATTAAAAGGGAAAAAATGGAGGTAGAATGGGAAGAAGGCATAATAAATGCTAGGAAAAATAAAAACAATAAAAATAGACCATCTAGTAGTAGTCTACTCCCAATTCTCTAATCCTTTGGTACTTTTTCAATGGTGCAACATCATTTTATTTACAGAGGGAGGTAAACTTTTATCTCACTCAGTTTTATCTTTCTATATCTTCATAATGGTTGAATATATATTCTTAAATATATTATTTTCTAAATATACTAAATTCCCAGGTGTTTCCAAATTCCAGCGCTGATATGAAATTCTATAATGATGATGACTACATCTATTGTTAGGCATATATCATTGCACATCAACTGTTGCACGTCTACCATTGTAAATCTACCATTGGACCATAAATAATTTTAGTTAATTTTTTCATCTCCAATTTCCCACAAAGGTACAATATTATTGGTTATACAAACAGTGCATCCATGACCTGGAAATCCTCCTTGGAAGAACATGGTAGTGGGTCTTGCAAGAGAGTGTTTCTTTTATATCTACCATTACCTCAATAGTAGAGCATATCTACTAATGGTAGTAACCAACATTAAAAATTTCATTATCAAATCCAATAATCTCTTCCTTATTCATCCAGTCTGACTATGGCAGTATCCACAGCCTCAACCTCCTCCTTTGAAGATCATGATGGTGGTTCTTTCTATGAATCAACTAGTTCCTAAACGGTAGATCATATATACCATTACACCAATGGTAGATCTTATCTACCATTGGTAGTTTAATGTGGAATCATATCTTATATGGGTCGAAAATCTTCACTTTAATGTCGGTCTATACTCAGCAACCTCCTCAAGTGATCTGGCCTTTGTGCATGGCTTCTACATGGGTTTTATGGGTCTGTGGAAGTAAAACATCACCTCAACTCCTTAATTTAGTTTTTTTACCAATGGTAGATCACATAAACCATTGCACCAGGAGTATATATCATCTAGTGTTGCACCACCAATAGATTTCATCTACCATTTCATCAATGATAGATCACATTTACCATTGCATGATGCACAAGGCAGGATGAAAACATGGGATCCTTCTTTGTGCATGTATGTTTTAATGGGTTCAGTGGTGACTCATTAGTGGGGAATCAAGGATTTATATAAGGTTCATCATGGTAATCATATGGAGTCTCGTAGATGATCAGTGGTGCTTCCAGGCTTCGGTATGAAGATGTGGCATGAGCTCAAGGTTTCTAGATGGATGTCATGGTGGTTCTCCCATGAGTGGTGCAATGGTCTAGTGAAAATAAAATTTTTCAGGTCATACACATGAAAATTGCCTTATTATTCTTTAAAAAATGTTCACATGAGGTTTCTTGATTTCCTAGTTTCAATTCATGGTGATTTAGGGCCACAATAGTGGTTTTCAAGCTCAATTTTGACCTCTCGAGTGGCAGAAATAGAGTTTATGGTGTGTTGTAGTGGCGGTGTCTAGTGGTGGAAGCGACTGAAGGTGGTGGCGACATGTATCTGAGGTGATGGGTTGCACGTCTATTGATAAGAACAATGACATTTAGGAAAATATGAACAATACCCCATGATATCTTTCCCACGTCGGACAGGAGACAACACTCCACACTTGTTTAAGTAACAAGGCATGAAATTGAAGGGTTGTGAAGTCATATGGGGGTTGGGGGACCCCCTCTCACCACCATGGACTAACCCATCTTAATTAGGATTTCATCCCATAGTTGTGTGGTATTTAACACAATGCGCCTACACACTAGGGCCTCAACCCAGCTATACACCCCATGGGAACCTCCCTATGGTCCTCTTCATGGGTCTAATCAACCATATGGTCCCATCACATTTGTTGGCACTCCCTTGGGATTTCATGGATGATTTTCCCCTTGTGGGTTGCCTATGTGGATGGAAGGCCCTTAGGTTAAGGGCTGTCCAAGTTAGCATTTTTTTATAAACACCAGAAAAAAATTGAACAATTAGTTAAATTTTAAAACTCCTAATAAATATATCATCCAAAATATCAAAAAATAATCTCTAACAAATTAAATAATTAAAAATAAACATCCAAATTAATTTTAAATATTTACTTCAAATTTCCCATATTTTATTAAAACATTGAAATACATGGATTTATTCATTGAAAATCATTGAAAAATAATAGAATTTGTTTAAAAATATTTCTGAAAATATCAGTGTTTAAAAAAATCCCACACTAAAACTATGCTTGTATTCAAGCATAAAATATAAACATTTAAAATCATAGGGTACCAATGTTACCATTATTAAAATCTCAAAAATAATTAAATAAACTTATTTTCAATTTTAAATAAAACTTTAAAAAAATCCACATGAAATATCAATTCAATTTCCCAATTTTCTAAAGATCAATCAATCCAATCATTTTACTTTCTCCCTTTTGAAATTGGTGAATCATTTCCTTTCATTCATTCAAGATTCAAAATTCATGTTTATTAAACATTCCAAATCATGATTTAACTCTATTAAATATTTTATATCATCACTCATGATATAATTTTAGTAGAGTTATTCTCTTATCATGAGTATATTATCCTAATCCATATGCTTCTAAATGAACTACTTTCTCCACTTTGAAAAAAATGCAAATGAAATCATAGGGGATTTGTAATAATAATTCATATGAATCTAAGGATTAAGGTTGGTAGGATTTGATGTTTAAAAATTAAATCTCAAAGGAATAGGTTTATCAACTAAAGTATAAATCATGATATCAGAAGTAAAATCTTAAGGAAAATATCATCTTTAAATGAAAACTCCCACTTCGTAAGCTTCAAGTAAGGCAATGAATAATGTAATAATAATGAATGAGGTGGACCTTCTTTAATTTTTCTCTACTTTTATACTGGTTTTAGTTTTTTTAAATTCATTCTTGGAACCTAACCACATATGATAAAAATCACTGGTCTAGTAATGGTGATTTTTTATTCTTCCAAGTCACAACTCATTCATATTTTTTTCAATTTCTAAATAAGGGAAAGAAATAAAGTATAATGAATGTATCAAAGATATTTTACAACACCCGCTCTTTTTTCTTACAATTTTTTTCATCCCTTTTACCATGACATTCCTAGCCCCCACAATCTATCTTTAAAATATCATGAAAATACAAAGAGTCGGGTTGGAATGGATAAAAATGTATTGAAACATGGCTCATTACTAACATGTTAATTCATGGTATCTATTTGATAAACATGGATAAATATGTAAGCCAGTATCAAGGAAAAAGGTATTTTCAATAAAAACAACTTAATCATCTTAAATTTGTTTTTGCACAGTCAGTCGCTTTGATAATTTTCAATGTAAGTTCTTGAAAGTGCCACACCCCATGATCACTCAAGAAATATTCTCAAGATAAAATAGCAAATATTTTTTCTATAAATCCTCTTGAGAATGGAAATATAAAATAATAAAATCACTCATGGCATGACTAATATTAAAAAATCTATTCACATGAATTTCCTAAATTCAAATCATGAAAAAAGATAAGGAAATTTCATTTACATTAATCAACCAGTTCCCTCAAAGCACGAGTCCCCATTTTAATATTCATGCTTCACTATAATCCTTCAATTCTCCATTTTACTCATTCAATGCCATTATCATTTAAATATAAAACATGGAATCAAATAATTCCTAAGAAATTAATGTATCCTATATAATTCAAGTAAAGAATAATTTCAATCAGGGGCATACAATTTTCAGATTATCATAGCTGCTAGAATTTCCAGTTTAAAACATATTTTTAGAAAAATGTACTAATTTATAAATATAAATAATGAAATAATGATATCCCTATTACTATATATATTTTTATATACTTACTTATTATTTTTTGGGGCTACATGTTTACTTCCTTCGTGGTGGTCTTATGAAACAACTCATACCAGTGTAAGAACTATTCCATTAAAGCTCAAGGGGTGAATGTAATAGATGAATTTATCCTAAAATCCTAAATATTAAAATCAATAAATCTCAATATACCTCCCGTAAGAGTCTTTTGTTAATATCATTGGCTCATCCTAATCTCATGGGAATAAATTAGTAGATAGGTTGGAGAAGTTTTAGTTCCTCTACCGGTTGTTGATGTAGATTCCCATGGAGTTTTTTCAGCCTCTGTCTATTGATAGTTTATGGGTTTCCTTATTCTTATCTATTAGTTTAAATAAAACTAAATGGATTGAAATTAGTAACTATAAATGGTCCTTCCCACCTATAAACAATCTTATATAACATTAAATTTTATCTATAATTGTAGATTATGACTTGGTCTCTAGGTATAAAGTTCTTTTATTAGATCAGTTTTTTATGAGCCAATGAGGTGCCCTCTGTGAAAATTATTTATTTTTTCAAAGCCTATATTTTGATATCCTAGAGTTATTATAACTATATATTTCACGCTTTCCCATCACTCACCAAATCCAAATTCATCTATTTTATAACACAATAAACTTGGTTCTCCAACTCCATCGGCGGATGAAAACTATTTACATAAGCCAACCTGTAGGGGCTCATACCTATAGGTGTTCTTTATGATATCTGGTATGAACATAAGGTGTCTTAAATCCTCTATCTCCAATCCTTCCATATTAGTTTATCTTTCTTCTCCAAAATACATTTAATCTCCTAATTTGACACTTCAACTTGGTTATTTTTTTAGGGATGGTAAGGTGTATATGTCTTGTGGTGAACCCCATAGTTTTTAAGCATAGACTCCATCTTTATATTGTAAAACTAATTCACTTGGTTACTAATGATGTCCCTTGTAACTCCAAACCATCAATGGATGTTAGACTTGACAAAATCACATACAAATTTTGAATCCTTAGTCTTGGTGGTCTTAGCCTCAACCCATTTAGCGAAATAATCAACTCCAAGTAAAATGTAAGAATTCCCAAAAGACATGGTAAAGGTTCCCATGAAATAAATTACCTATAATTAAAATATTTAACAAAAAATTATGGGTTTTAAAGGAATCTAATTTCTTTTTGAAATATCTCTTGAATATTGAAACTTTTCATATTTCTTACAATACTCATCATCATCTTTAAATAATCTTGTCCAATAAATCCCAGATTTCAAGAATTTTCTAGACATTCTTTAAGGTCTAAAGTGTCCTCCAAAAGAAAATATATTATAAATTTCAACTGAAGATTCCATTTTTCTTGCTGGTAAGAACCTAATTATGACTTTATCATTACATATTTTCTACATAAATGGATCTTCCCAAATATAGAATCTGGATTTAACCTAAAGTATGTTCTTTTAATGATATTTTAGGTGGGAATGTACCTGATACGTGTAAAAATAATTCACTGTATTGGTGTAACATGGTACTTCACCTTACAATATGTATAATTACTCTACAGTGATGTGATCATTGGGTGGGTTTAGTTCTAGAATTTATATTTTAGTAGTGTTTGGAAGTCTGCTGAGTTGATATTCCACCTGATTTTAGGCTCCCTTCTTATCCTTAATCTCTTGGTTGAAATCTTTCAAGAGTAGTATCAATATCACAAGTCTTGGTTTGGCATGTTACTTATTCATAAAGTACATAAGTGATTCATGATCATAAAATACAATTTCTTTAGTTCCCAATAAATAAGATCAAAATTTATTTAATGAAAATACAATAATAAGGAATTATTTTTCAGTAGTTGTGTAATTTAGATGGGTCACATCCAAGGTTATTGAGGAATATATTATGACTTGTTGTCTTTCTTACATTATTTGGGAGATTAATGGTCCTACATCTTGGTTTGATGCATCACAAAGAAACTAAAATGGGTGCTCCCAATCTGGGGGTTGCATAATTGGTGGGGTAATCAACTTTTTCGTTAGCTCATTAAATGACTCCCTATAATTATCATTGAAAACAAAGTAAGATTCTTTTAAAAGTAATATTAAAAGTGGAACAACAATACTACTAAATCCCTTGATGAATCTTCAGTAAAATCCCACATGGCCCAAAAATGATCAAATATGTCTCACGCAGGTGGGGTATGGTAATGAATTGCTTACTTCAACTTTAGACTTATCCACCTCAATTCCTTTTTTTGAAATTATATGACCTAGTAATATCCCCTTTTCAACCATAAAGTGACACTTCTCAAAGTTCAAAATATTATTTTTCTCCGTACATGTTTTGAAAACTTTTTTTAGGTTCCCTAAGAAATGATCAAAGGAGTTTATAAATATTCTAAAGTAATCAAGGAATACCTCCAAGAAACGCTCAATATGATATGAGAAATTTCTTATCATGCATCACTAAAATGTACCAGAATCATTGCATAATATGAAAGGCATCCTATTTTAAGAAAATTTCCCAAAAGGATAGTTTAATATTCTCTTTTATTGGTCTTATAGGGAAATTGGTACCTGAAAATATATGGAAAACCCATCCAAAAATTGGTTATGTGTCCTACCTAATAACATTTCCAACATTTGATCAATAAATGGGATGGGTAAATTTTCTTTTTGGGTGAGTTGGTTTAGATTTATATAGTCAATTCATACCCTCAAACTATTTTTAACTCTCATTGTAATTAATTCATTATTTTTCATATATCACTATTATCAAAGCATATTCCTTGGGAACCACATTGATGGGGCTGACTCATTTTGAGTCATAAATGGGGTATATTAGGCCGTTTACCAATAGTTTTTCAATATATTTTTGAACAACTTCTATAATGGTGGGGTTAAGTGTTATCAAGGGTTTTCTAATAGGTATGGAGTTCCCCTTTAGATAAATTTTATGGGAATAGACATTTGGGTTTATTCTAGGGATACCTCTAAGGCTCCACCCTATAACATACATGTTTCTTTTCAAAACATCAATTAAATTTTTTCCATGGTATTCGGACTGGTGGTTAGCTATGATCACTAGAAATATTTATCCTTAAATACAATATAAATATTTTAAATCGCATGGGAGAGTCTTTAATTCCAAATTTGGGGGGTTTTCTAGAGTAAATATTTAATTCAAATTTCCCACTTCAGAAAATTGAATTTACTTTGTAAAGAGAATCACATTAGTTTCTTACAGAAAATTATCAAATAATTTAGATGTTATCTATTCTTGAGCAATATTTCTAAATTTTTCAATACTCATTTTTTCATGTTGTTTTCAACATAAAGGCGATCTTATAAGATAATAATTCTCTAATCATACACGAGTCTTCAATCAGCCTGATACCTTCTTCATGGAAAATTTCAATGAGTGAATGATTTTTTGAAGGGTTCCTCTCAGAGTAAATAATATTGAAGTACACCTTATTATCTCCCATATCCATTATCAGGGTTCCTTATTGTACATTAATAGTTTTATTGGTTATATTTAGGAATGGTTTTTCCAAAATAATGGGTGAATTACTTGATACATTATATTCATCTATGGTGAGCACATAAAAATCTTTTGGGTAAATAATTCCTTCCACTCCCACAATCACATCTTCCAAAACCCTAACTGGAAAAATAGAGGATCTATTTTATAGTTGGAGAACCACTCTTGTGGGATTTAGATTATCTATTTTAAAAGATGAAAATACAGAGTTAGACATGAAATTAATGGAAGAATCGTGATCACATAGTGCATCAAAAAAATTCAAAAAACCAATAGTGTAGGGAATATAAAATATCCCAAGGTCATGATAATTTTTGGGAAATAGTTGTGTGATCATGGATGGGACACTCTTTCCTAGGTTTATTCTTTCATTCCCATCCAAACTCTTTCTCTTGGTGAAAATATATTTGATTAATTTATCATATTTTGGAATTTTCCTGATGGATTCCTAGAGGGGTATGTTAAATTCAATTTTTTAAAATGTATCTTGGATCTCTTTTTGAAGTTCCTCTTCATCAATATTTTGAGATTATATAAACCTAGAAGGGAATGTAAGGGGAATTTATTTCATCTCCCTTTCTTGTCTTTACAATGTATTTTCTAGTCTTTCCTACCTAAATCTTGTCATGGGTTATTCCTCTCTCTTTTTTTATTCTTGTCCATGGTGAGTGGTTTCATATTCCAAAATCTATACATATTTTAGAAAATAACATTCTTCTAGTTTGGATAGAGATTATTTGGGTTCCTATGGATAGATCTCCTTACCACTCTTTGTGAGGATCATACTTACACTTTCCTCTAGGTTTGGGATAGTCTAAATTGGTATTTTTCCAGGGTTTTTGGATAGAATGTCCATGAGATTATCAAATTTATTTGATAAATCCTTAACTATATTTTTCATCCCCTCAATGTATATTCCATGAATTTGTTCAACTGGTGGTTCACTAGATGAGGGTTGACCGTAGGATTTATTTTGAAAAGGAGGTGGTTGATAGGATTGTTATTGGTATTGTTTCTTTTATGGTTGTTGGAAATGGGGTGGATTTTGTAATTGATGTTTGAAAGGGGGTCTAGATTGACTTTTTTGACCTCCAAACCCCTATTAAGATTTACCTTTTCTATGTGGTTGGTTTTTTTGAAAATTTCATGGCTGGAATGTGGCTACACATCTCTCTATACATTGTACCTTATCCCAATGATTAGTGAAGTGATGGGGCGATGAACACAAAAAACATACCTGAGGTGGGGTAGGGTGTACATTGAGTTATTTCACAATCAAATATCTTACTAATATTATTAATTATTCAAGTTTTGTTTCAATTAATAGTGATGATTTGGAATTCTTTACCTAATATATACCTCTTATTCTTATACCTCTTTTCCAAACTATTGTGAATTATTTGCAATATTCTTGATTAGTCTCCTTGATTACATGGGTGAATTATCAATAAAATATTTTTCAGATGATGCAACAAATAGGTTTCTATCATTTTCTAGAACCCTTCGTATAATTATACTAGGAAGTGATGATCTTCCATAGATTTTTTTCAGAAAACTTTCATTGAGATTTTTGAATCTTTACCAATATTAATTGAGGTTTTCTCTAGTTTTGTGTCTGATAGTGTATATCTCCTTCCTTACTGTGGTGATCCATGAGACTGGGAAGAATATTTTCATGAAACTTATTTAGAGATCATCCCATTAATGGATCTCTCTAGGTTTTAGGTTGTACATCCACTCTTAGGAAACTCCCTTAAGTGAAAAGAAGAATTCTCTCCACTTGACTTGCTCCTCAACTCCTCCTCTTGGATTAAGGCTCAAACAAACATAGTTGAAATAGTGTATGTATTGATTAAAATATTCTCCTGCAATGACATGAAACATGGGTAATATGGTAATCATATTGACTCATAGTTCAAAATCATTTTGTTTCATAGTCATAGTTAATTGATTATTTTGGTTGGAAAATTGTGGAGAAAAAGGTCATGTAGGGTTTATTGTGGGTTAATTTCCATGTTTTTTGGCTCAGAGTGAGCACTTTATGTTTCAATTGAGTCTTCTAATTCACACACACATAATATTTTATTTTCTTTACTAAAAAACAAGGAAATAATTTGAGTACAATAAAAATCTAATCAAGGAGGTATGAAATAATAGATCCTAAGAGAGTCCCCTAGAACTAAGCCCACAACTTCCGGAGGAAAGTATCCTAATATAGAGAATCAGGTAACTGACATATCATGAGTGGATTTAGAGGCAAGGAAGTATGTAACTTTTATTTGTTCGTATTAAGTATGAATAATCTCCATGAAGTTGTTGATAAGTACTTTACACTTGCATATGATATATGATACTAACTAGGGGATGGGATTGGGACTGCACATGGAGTTTTGAATGGTTTTGGAGTTAGTTTCTATTGAATTGAGATCAATGTTATTCTATACAAAAAGAGAAAGACATGTAAACGTCTTCCTTTCTTCAGACTACAAAGAATCACTTATACCAAAGAAGGTAGTAACAGAAATAAAAACTAAACCCCTGTTATCACGAACAATACCACCTCTCCACATGAAACCTATGATGAATGAGCCATCTATGTTCAGCTTGATCCCAGAACTGTAAAGCTACTAACAGATCCACTAGCCTTCATGAGAATTTTGGAATAAATAGGTGGAGGTCTAGTATTCATCATCTACCTGAGGGAGGGGTGTCAGCCTATTCCTTGGTAATCTAATATATTTCAATCAATAAAATCCTTTTTTAAGGAAAATGGCTATGTTTGAGAAATGAATCCCCTCATGACACACCTTGTTCTTGGATTTCAAAATACACCAACATCATTCCACTATATTAAGCGCTCTCACCTTCCTTTCAAGGAATTTTTTCTCTGCACATTGGATCTAGAGATAAAAGAATGGGACACCCAAATACACATATGAATTAATACTAGTGAACGCACTAAAGGTGTTCCACACTATATGCGCCCATTAACCTTTGAAGAATAAGTGAATGGAAGATTCACTTTGAGGATCTCCACAAAAATAGAATTTAGATACAAGGTTTATAGGTGCTCATTGGTGGTCCAAGTCATTAAATTTATGGTTTTTATTAGTACTACTCCCCAACAGAAGCACCATGTTTTGATATACACCTATCATAGGGAATGGGAAATACTATTTAATTTCCCTAGAATTGAGTTTTATGTCATGGTGGATAATTTTCACAACCATTCATGTCACTCGTGTCTACATCAAACACAAAATAAACTTTAATAAATAATTCAAGAACACCTAACCTCCCAAGGTCCAAGCCTTGGTTCAACACCTCATTATCGAGGGTAAGAGATCACAATGGTGAGAAGAAGAGGAGAAGATAAAAATAAAAAAAATAAGGATGAGATAAGAAGAAGTAAATAAAAACATGAATAAAAAATAGAATATTGAATAAAGAGGGGAGAAAATAAAAGAGAATGGGATGAAGAAATTAAAATGGAAAGAGTTTTAAAAGAAGAATAAGAACAACAAAAACAACAATAAAAACAAGGATGGGTGGTAACAATTGAAAAAAAATTCATGGATTAATTAATTTAGTAAAATAAAATTAAAATTAAAAAAAAAGTAAACTAAAGTAGGAAGAGAAAATAAAATAGTGCGGTAGCTGATGACCTTTAGTGGTTATCCTCCTCCGGTCTTGACCTCCATTGATGTTTGAAGTCCCCCAATAGGTAGAAATCCTCCTTCTTTTATAGTTCGAGGGAGTGCCTCATATTTGTATTAGAATCTCCCATATATTCATTCAACAGTTTAATAAATATTTAAATATTATGTGAGACTCGAGGGTGAAAATATGGAAGAACCCAAAGGAATAAGGTGTTAAAAATATTTTTTGTGTGGACTTTGAATTAGAATTTACACCTCTGGTTGTTCATGGTGTGCATGGTGGTGGGGGAACATGGAATTAAAAAAGTGGTGGAGCAATGGTAGTGGTGAGGGAAATAAAGGTAGGCTCAGCAGTGGTCTTCCTCTAATCCTCTACCCTTCACAATGGATGTATGGAGCTTCAAAATATGCTTCATGGGGTTTATTTGGGGTGAAGAAGATGATCTTTGGTGATCAGGGGTGGAGGTAGTAGAGAATGATCTTGATCCCAAGCTTCCTGGTGGTTTAAATGGTGTCTCTATTGTGCTTCAGAAGTAGTCACATTATGGAAGAAGGCAGTGAGCATTGGATGATGGTGGAAACATATGTCTGAGGTGAGGGTCCTCATGACTTTTAAGTGAAATGAAAACATTTATGCAAGTATGAATAGTACCCCACAAGATATGTCCCACATAAGACTAGTGACAATGCTCTGTGTCATCCCGGTGAGGCTTTCCTCCCATAGCCCCATGGACTTGATCACTATGAACCTGCATACCTAGGACTTGACCCAGCTATATACCCTGCAGGCTCCACCCTATGGGCCTTTACATGGGCTTTATCCCTTATGTGGTCCTACCACTTATGTTGTCCCTCCCTTTAGCTTGCATGTCCAGGTGGCCCCTTCTGGGATGCCTATGTGGAATGTAGGCCCTTATGTTCAGGGCTGGACAAGTTGGCCTTTTTTATAAACACCTAAACATAACTGAACAATTAGTTCAATTTTAAAACAATTAACAACAATATCAACCAAAATTTCATAAAATGATCTCTAATAAAATAAATCATTAAAAACCAACATCCATGATCATTTTAAATATTTAATTCAAATTTCCCATTTTTTAAAAACATTGAAATATATGGATTTATTCATTGAAAAAAATCGAAAAATAATAATTTTTTAAAAAATATACATTAAAATATCATTGTGTCTTGTAGTCATTAATATTCTCTATTAATATTTCCATGGAAGTAGGGATCACACATAAATCAGCATGATCATCAAGTTTTTAATCCCCAATATATGAGTTTTTTTCTTTTAAAATGTTATGCCACTGCATATTTGATGGATCACGAACATAGTAAATTTGTTTTTCATATGTTTCTAGGGTAAAAGGACCATATGTGTATTATAATATATTCAAATTAACTAGTTTCATACTGAATTCATTGTGTCTGAAACTATTTTTACCGATAACTCATTTGCAGTTAAATATAATAACTTGAAATTTAATATAATCAACCACTCATATTTCTTGAATGAATTTGTATTGTGAACTTGACATAGAGATTAGGTTTTTTTCTTTGACACTTGAAAAAATAATTGCTTATATGAACATCAATACACTACTATTCTGAACTTTTCTTATATTAGCTTGATCATTCATATGTAATGTATATCCATTAATTTCATACCTGGATCATGATATCAAATTTGTACTTGTACCACCCATTAACCATCTCAATGCTTATGTTCTATCTAATCAACCATTCATGGTATCTTTAAACCATGGAAAAAAATTTATGCTCATTCAAAATCTATATATCTTTATTTTTTTAATAACTTTGTTTTAACACTATAATATGAAATGATAGATATGTATGAGCATAATCTATGTTATTCATGATTTATAAATGTAGCTATTTTATCTATTCACTGGTAAATGGTTTTAATTTCAATCTACAGATCCTTTTCCCCCAAAACTGGCTCATTCATGGAGAGAAGTAGGAAAATCAATGTGCCCCACTATAGACAAGATTCATATACAAAACTCTACAACCTCCTCAAAAATTTATTTCTCAACAATGAAGGATATAAGTCAATATGGATTCTGAAAATATCCTTTCAATGTCTTTATATATCTTTCAAAAGGATACATCCAACATAAATATAATTGTCCACAAAGCTTTATTTCTCGCACCAAATGAACCATTAAATACATTATGATATCAAAAACATACGGGGGAAAATTTATTTCCAATTGAAAAATTATAGAAACCACATCATTCTACAAGTTGTTCAATGAATTTAGATCAATCACTTTGTTATAAATTTAATTGAAAAAATAACACAACTTCATGACAGTCATTCTGAAATGGATGGAAAATATTTCATGAAATGAAAATGGTAAGAGTTATTGCATCATGACATGAAAATATTAATATTTCATTCCTATCAACTTCAAATATTATAGTGAAACATTTTTCACATTTTAAGAATAACCCTGTGGAATTTTAATACGATGTAGATACTAACAAAAACTAATTTTCTCTCTCTTAGATAATTCATCACAAGACAGGGGTAGGTATATTTGTATTCCATTTCTAGTGAGAGCTAACTCCAAATGTATTCCCATTGATAGTAAGTTAGATCTTGCATCTAACACATATTTAGTATTTCCTTTAATATCTAACAGTGTTCCAATCGAATTGTCACTAATAATTTTCTCCATATGCATGACATCAATGTGATTTTTGAACTCAAGGTATCTCCAATATAGAATCTCACAATATATTTATCTTTTATTCCAAATATTTCTATCGTTATCATATTTTTATGTCTTTCTGAATGTGAAATCAATTTTTTTACACTCTCAAAATATTTAATGGTGGAAAAACGTTTCAGAACAATATCAAATTATTATAATCTATTCAATTCCGTATTTTAATCTTTTATATGAGTGATCCATAGACATATTCCTATAATGATCCATGTAAACTATTTTTTCCCCTATACTAGTTGATAATATGAAGTCTATTATTTACAAATTAGAAAAAAAAATGTCCTTTATCACAATATCCAAAAAAATTTCCATATTTTCAAAATTAATTTATAGTGAAAATAATAATTTCATGCAGTTGAAAATGTTCCATTTTATAAGAATAATACACTCTAATACCTTCCTATAAATAAGTTGCAAAACATCAATTAATGGTGACAAGAAAACATCAAAAAAAATTCCTAGATATTTTGTCCTGAAAATCATTATACTCAGGATTATATATTTCTGATTTATACAAAATTCAGAATATAAGTTGTAAATTACCAATAAAATATGCCATGAACTATGTTTTCTACTAAGAATTTGATATGGTTTCATTACATCTATTCATAATCCAAATATAATATTTCTAACTTCATTTCCAAATATAGGAAACTATTGATCAATTTTCTTCCACCGTGGAAAATAAGCTAGAATACATAATTTTCCATCAGATAGCCACTCATGTGCATGTCATATTATGAATTTTTAATAATTTAAATTTTCATATAAACATTTTAAATGGGTAATTATAAGAATATATAAAATTTCCTTGGAAGGAATCTCTATAAATTCTAAATCATCCTGTGATTTCTATTTCAAATTATACTATAATGTACCACATTTAGGATGCTCTGAAAGACCTTTTTATTACATCCTATATAGAAAACAATCATTTGATAATTTGTGTATCTTATTGTACCCCAAACTCATCAAGAATAATATTTTATTCACACTATATTGTGAATCTAGAAGATCATTTTCTTTAGGAACTATGTCTTTAAACACCTATATAAGTTCTATAAAACTCTTGTCACTCCATCCATTTTTAGCATTCAAGTTAATAAATCTTAACACCATTGATAAAACCATAAATTCCATAAAACCAAGATACAACGATTTTTCATCTTTTCTATATAGATGATCAATTATCGATTGTTTTTCAATTTCCACTACTTCAATATCATGAATCATTTCATCAATTTGATCAAAATTATCCTCTTGAAAATCATCATCATTAATAGATCTTGAATTTAACCTTGTTTCACCTTGAAAAATCCCAGGTTTGTAACTCAGATTGAAATCATTAAAAATTTAATTATTTTTTATTTATCTACTTTTCAACTTTTTCATATTTAAACATTTCAAACATGAACAAAAAAATTGGTCATTTTTTGGAAAATTTCATTTCAAAAATTCCAAAAAATCATCAACAACCTCCTCATAATCCTCAATTTTTAATAGTGAAGTAATCCAACATCGACTAATTATTATTTATAACAAATATCAGGAATTGAAAATAATTTATTATATTTTAAAATTTAATTTCAAATTTAATTTTATAAATAAAAATAAAAAAACCAAAAAAAATATAAGATCCCTTTAAACATATTTAATTATCAATATTTTATATAAAATAAAAAAGTAGTATGTAATCAAAATGATAATATAAATATATATTATAAATATTCTATATTCAAAATTCATAATATATTATACTTTCAAAATTTTCATTCACGATACAGACAAAAAAACAGACATTTGACACACATTAATGAGTAAATGAACTTCATTTATAAAATTAATTCATAAAATAATCAATTAAGAAAAACATAATCTCAAAAAAATCATTAATCAATTAAAAAATATCTTAGATGCTTGAGTAATTAGAATAAAAAATTCAAATAGTGAAGAGATTTCAAATAGTAGTGGGGGAAATTATTATTCCAGTGAAAAATCCCAAAACAACATTCATCAATTAAAACATACCTTGTATGAAATAAAAATTGAAACAATAATCACAAAACATAAATTGATAGAGGAAGGGTGGTGAATGGGAAGTTAATACCAATGGGAAGATAGTTCAAAGAAAGTTAAAGTGGTGGATGATGATGAATGAGCATGGATGATAGTGGATAATTCCAACTAAAGGATATTTGAGGCCATCAGTTTGAAGAATATAGGGTTAGGGTTCACCATGTGAGAGAAAATTGATGTCATCTGGATGAATGAATGAACACAAAAAGACTTGTCCTGATGTTTCATAAAAAAATTAAGGATTTTTCACATCGGTTATCTAATAACCGATATGAAAACCCATTTTTTCACATTGGTTATTAGATAACCAATGTTGAAACTAGATTTTAAACATTGGTTATTTAAATAAAAGATTTTTAAAAGTTATGCCTCATGTTTTTGACATTTTTTATAAAATAATGACATAAAAAATGTGTCATCTCAAATTTATTTTGTACTAGGGAGAAAAGAAATATTTTCTTGGTGAAAATTTGTTACAATTATATTATATTATCTCTCTAAAAGGATTATCCAATTTATAGTAGAGATATAAGTAGAAGGGGATGAGAGCCTT
This sequence comes from Viscum album, assembly GCA_963277665.1. NCBI lineage: Eukaryota > Viridiplantae > Streptophyta > Magnoliopsida > Santalales > Viscaceae > Viscum > Viscum album. The sequence continues at coordinate 2,133,401,880 of OY728119.1, forward strand.
TGAGATTTGAAATGAAAATGGGTCATTGAAAGGATCATGAGATTTCAAGTGATACATCATCAATTTCATCGGAAAGATATTTTTCACATTTGTTGTTTTTTTAATAAAGGTCCAATCACTCAAGGCCTTATTTATAGGACCTAAAATAGTAGATAAAATTCTAAAATTATATGGGGTCCTTGAAGATAAATAAGACTACTTTAAATGAATTTTTGGCTTTAATAAATGGACCCTCAAACAAGATGTCCAGACACCATTGGATACTCATCAGCCTCCATCAGGTAGTAAGTGGACCACATAAAATTTACTCGGATTACTTGCCTCCACCAGATGGCAGGTTATACTTGTCCACCAGAGGGTCTTCTATTCATACCACTAGCCAATTGGGTGGTGGCACTTTACTGGCCATCCAGGGTTTCCTGCTACTTTTATGTCACCTCCTTATCATGCTAACTTCCTTCCATACCTTCAATAGATCCTTTAATATTCCTTTTATGGATTCAACCCATCAAAATAAACTTTAATAAGATCTTCAAGGATTATTTAAAGAATTAAATTGATTTATCACAGATATGTCAAAGTCTAATAAAGAGAAACTTAAAACACTTAAATGAGATTATTGGAAGAATATATTAGTGTTTTCAATCATAAAATCACCATGAGATAGATATAGGTATAACACACATGATAAGGGAGGTTAAACCCCCTTCTTCCCTTCCCCTTCAATCTTGATGGGTTGTTGGAAGTTTTTTGCACTGTTTTTTGGTAATATCTCCTCCACTCATCTAATTATTATTGATCCTTCCCTCTCCTTTGATTTTAGTCTAAATTTCAAAGGTTTTGGATTAATTATTTCATCACATCATGGTAAAATCATTTTTCCTAATGGTTATTTTGTATACGACTCATAGAGGACAACCCAAGATGCCGTAAATTAGTCATTGTTCACCGTTTGGTGTTAGGTATGTTACCTAGTGAATTTATTTAGGTTTTTTGTGATTTTGGGTGAAATTGTTCATTGGTTATGGTGTTTATTTATATATTTTTCTTTTATTAGATCCAAGTGTGTGTAGGGAGTGTACTACACCCCTTTTATCAAGGTTCTCACATCATTGCATCACCTGGGAAGTTTAGCGCTTATTATAACACATTGTGAATTTTTTTAAAATTTTTCGATTTATTGTTTTGAGTTTTATAATTAATTAATCATGATTTTGGGACTTAAGTTAGGTCTTAGGAGTTGAGGAGGAGCTTGTAAGATCCTGGGAAGTGTTGGTTGGGCTATGGAATTAAATATAATGACTTCATTTGAGGTAGGGAGCCTTGAACTTACTACTTCTCTTGGTTAATTATTTATTTTATGTTTTCATGCATCATTACTATTATCTACCTACATACTGCTTGTCTTGTGTGAGTGGTACCATAAGGTTGGGATTAATTTGTGTTCGTCTAATATTAAACATGTAATATACAACTTTCTAAATAGTTTAATGGTGGTTCCTTGGTCGAACGAGTGTTAGTGGACCTCCTTATGGATTGTTGGGTGGATTACATTGGTTTTCAAAGAGAAAATGGTTCCTTTTTAAAATTTATTTTAAAAAAGTTTTTGATTAAAATGAAATTTCATGTAAAATTGGAGATTTGAACAAGGGTTTTGAAATAGTATTTCAAAATGGGTTTTATAAGTTGACAACATTTGGGCCAAGGGGCTGGTCTGAATATAGAATCATGAGATGCCTTTTTAAATTATTTTAAAAGGGCTTATTTGACATTGTTATTCAAGGAAATTCATAAGGGATTGGATTCACTTGTTTTGGTATATCTGACCTCAAGAGGTCGATGCCTTATTTTCCCAAATCTTGTGTGCTTGTAATGCTTCTTGATTGTGTCCCCTAGTGTGGTGTGGATTTGTGTTGTGAGGGTAGCCCCATGAGAACTTTTTTTCATGATGATTCATGTGTTGTGTGGGTAGCCCTATGAGACCTTTCTTGTGGTATAAAAGTGAAAATTGTTCTAGAGGGATGTAATAGACCCCTTGGTGGGTTAAGATGGATATTTAATGTGTTTGGGACATGGTACTAGCTCATGAGGGACTAGTGAATTGACGGAAAGCTAGTGAGATATAATATATGTTTTGTGACCTATTTGATGATTCTTGTGTGTTCTTAACTATGGCCTCTCCAAATTCTATGATGATTGACCGACGTGATTTATGTGACCTCCCTAGTGTCTATATGGATAGGTCGGTGTGATTATTGTTCCCTAACTAGGGTATTGGGTTGAAGAATCTATCAAATGTGTATTAGGTTGGTGTGCATGAATGAAGTCAGACCATACCCTCAATTATAGGGTAATGGTTGCGGAATAGTCCTTGTCCATGTGTGAGTAGGCCTAGTTGACCATGCCTTGATTAAGAGGGTTTGGGTTGACTTGACGCATAGATAATGTACCTCCCTCAAGTGATAAGGGATGGGTCAAGGATCATGGATGTAGGATTATACCCTGATCCTTAGGGTACTAAGTTGAGGTTTGTATGATGCCCCACCCTAAGCCTTCGAGTATGGGTTGAACATTTTTTGTTCGTACCCTACCCATCATATTCAGGTATGGGTTTGGTTGTGCTACACATTGATACGATTCTAGAATAGCTTTAAATCAAGTATTGTATGGGTTATGGTATGAGGTGACATCTTCATTCTATAATAGTGTCAAAGTAGGTATTGTATGGGTTATCGTATGATGTGGAAATTTCCTTCTAGAATAGTGAAGATGTAGGTATGATCTGGTTTCTTGGTGGCATGGAAACAAAAAATGATCTGACCTATATGATTGTATGTGCATTGTGTATTATGTATCCAGGTGGGTGTTTTTTTCAGACACAATTACACCTATTTATATGTATTTCATGTACATCCACTTGATCACAGTAGCAATCAGTATCATTGAGGCATTGCAGATACCTACTGGGTCGTTAGACTCACCCCCTACCTACATACACGACATGAGTTTCAATGTGTATGGGTAGATCTTCCAGTTTTCTCTCAGGACACTGGTATGGATTGGAGGTAGACACTTGGAACTAGTCTGATAGGTCATGGATGGAGAGGTTTGAATAGAATGGGTATGTGATGAATGGATATGGTTAGAGGATAGATGTAGTTTTGGTTATTAGGTAGATTATTGTGTTTATGTACTATTGTTTTTCTATAACCATTACACCATATAGATTGTTTTATTTATTTTATATTCTAGAATGCAGGGATATATTGGGATCCATGTTTATGTTTGTAAGATTTAGTTTTAGAGGGAAAATTTTCCCCATTACCAGGTTAGGCCCTCATCCCTAGTTAGTATCCCCTAGAATATGGGGACACCTGAGGTCATGTGGTGACCCCTGCTGAAGCATTATTTTTGTGGCCTGAGAAAGGGAGTTACATCTTGGTCATGTGTGGTTGATGGGTTTTGGACCATTCTCATCATGATTCTTTGGAAAGTCCCCAATATCATTCATTGTGAAGTATTCTCCCACCATGAGTCCAAGTAGTATTTATGATCTAGCATGGTAGAAAAAAAATGTGATATTGAAAAACATATTGCAGGAGAAAACATCGCATATGAGATCTCATGATGAACAATTTTTTTGGGTGGGTGGGCTTTAGATTCCTTATTTTAGAACAAGGAAGGGGTATTATTGAGGAAATCATATTTATGATACCATGGTCTCTATACGTAAAAATCCTTCTTGATTATATTTTTCTATATAACCAAATTTATGTTTTAAAATCCTTTTAATGTTGGCGCATGGGGATGAATATTGACAGGAAAATGAGGAATGTATTTTATTTCAAAATAGCTACAGTGATGAAAATGCATCACCTGGCAGTCATTGATTCATTACATGTGTTTTTGCTCAGGCATCCCTTAACTATGTATCCCTTTCATGCACATATGATTGAGGTTTCATGCTTTAACTTGTTGAAATATATAACATTTGACTTAGTGATTATATGTATTATAATGAATTGTTATGAATTAGTATGCGATGTTTTTTGAAAATTAAATGTATTTTGGTTTTATTGTTTTGGTAAAAAAATATGAATATTCTAGTTGTTAAAGAATTTTTAAGTATGGCACCATCGTTATATATTACTAACCACTGCTAAAACCCTAAATTCCAAAAAAACATCACAAAATTTAATATCGATGATTTAAATTATTGATAAATAAGGTATATTTTTACCTAGAAATAATTTTCATAAACATCATATATGAAAATTCAAATCTATGGTCATTATATTAAGAAAATAATTTATTTATCTAGTTTTAGTGGCGGTTTAAACAACTTCAAAATAAAAACTCCCCCACGGTTGTGAGAACCACCACAAATTCATGTTTTTCATTGGTTTTTTACAAACACTACTAAAAAAATATCATATTAATTAGCAACAATGATAAAAACATCAGTTTAAAAAAACCCATCATGGATTAATATGTGACGGTTTAAACCACCGCCTATTTCTTTGAAAACCACCACTTATATATATATATTCTAGAGTTAGTATACATGTGATCTCTAACATCACATTTTAAATCACCATAAAGAAACTATAAATTTGAATATATTTATCTTTTTCATGCCTCAATCCATAATCAAAAGTTCCTTTTACATAATACAAGATCTATTTCACTACCATATGATGTGACTCATTAAAGTTACATTGAAATTAAACACAAAAAATAAAAAATATATAATATCGGGTTCCCCCTTGTGGTTAGATGGGGTGGTATGGGTGGGTAGGAGTTTTGGGTGTGGTCATGGAGTCGAGTCTTTGGGTCAGCAGTTTATTTTAAATTTCTTTTTAGTGTTGTGTTCCACACTTGTGGTTGTATTGAACCTATATTTAATATTTGGTCTTGATGTCTTCCTATAAAGTGAATTGTAAATGTGCCCCCAAAAATCAATTTTGATCCATGCTCCTAAACAAAATTTAATCCTAATAGAGATAAGATTATATATTATCTTGAGTCTTCCTTTTGAAAAAAATGACATAATTTACTGTATTCCCCAATTGAAAACCCAATAAAAATATCATCCCATTGATCGTAGGAATTATAAAATATTTATTCATTTGGGAAGTATAGTCTATATAAGATTTCACTTCATTCTCACCATAAATATTGTGATCTGCATACAATATCAGGATGTTCACTACTGTTATCCAACTATGTCATACTAAAGATTCTTGATTAAGTTCATATAGTTATTTCTTCAATATTCACACATGTAAAACATCACCGTCAAGATTAAATGTCTCTAGTTGTTTAATGTACACTTGAATTAACAACTATTTGGATAATATTATAGTTTTTTTGATCATATGTTTCAAAAATTGATGGCTATACATGATAGAAAGTTGAGAAAGAAGAAATGGAATACAACACAATAAAACTTTCAAGATTTCATTTCATGATAACATACAGACTACATCTGTACCCTATTTATAGACTTTTCCCAATAATTCAAAAGACTCAAAAATATGACAAACACATAACATTTATTATAAGAAAAAAAAACAAAGAAACATTAAATGTATTTCATAGGAATGAAACAAATTCTTTGGGAAGAGAAAACTCATGGGAAAAATGAGCCTCATGGTAATGATACATCACATAAGAAAACGCTTTGGTTTGCATTTCCAACACTCCCCTTCAAACCAAAAAAGGGTTCATTATGAGCATCATTCTTAATTTTTTTAATAAATTTGTCCATAGTGACTTTGTGAAAATATCATCCACCTATTCCTTAGTATATAAATACTCCAATTTTATCGTTTTCTAATTCACATGATCTCTTAGAAAGTGGTATCAGGTATCAATTTGTTTGTTTCTTCCATGTTGCACCAGATTTTGGGCTAGTTCAATTTCTGACTTATTATCCACATATATGACTCTGGATCCATCTTGTGGATGCTTTATCTCATTTAGAAAAAAAATCAACCAAATTCCTTCACAAATAGTGGATAATGCTTCCACGTACTCTACTTCACATGTAGATAAGGAGACCACACTTGGCTTCCTTGAATTCCATGTGAAAGTAGTCATTCCAAGAATGAATACATATCTAGTGGTGCTTTTTCTTCCATCTTGGTCACCTCCCCAATCATTGTCTGGTTATCCATGTAGCTTTTCTTCATCACTATATAGATAGACAATACCAAATTACATTGTTCCTTTAACATCCTAAGGATTTGTCTTGCTACTAGCTAGTGTGGCTCTTTTTGTGCCTCTATGTGCCTTATTAGAAGCCCAATACTATAGAAAATATTTGGCCCTATTATTGTTAGGTACCTTAGGCATCCAATAATACTCATGAACAAATTTCATTTGATTATTATTTATTCTCTTCTTTTTTTAGTTTTAATCACATTGCTACATAAGTTTTTATGGTGTTTCAATTGTCCATCTTGAACTTTTCAAGCAATTCCTTGGCATTCTTATTCTGAGATATATAGATGCCATAATTTTTTTTCTTTAATTATATGCCTAGAAAAAAGGACATGAGACCTTTGTCAGTAATCTCTAACTCCATAAACATATCCTTCTTGAATTCATCGATCATCAGTTGACTATTCTCTGTAAACAAAAAACCATCAACATACAAGCATTCTATAAGAATATCTCCATGATATTTCTTCTTGATGTAAAGATCATGCTCATATGGACATTGTGTGAAGTTTTTCTCTTGAAGATAATTTTCAATGTGTACATTATAAGCATGTGTAGCATGCTTAAAACCATAGATCACTTTCTTCAGTCGACACACCTTGTCTACCTCTCCTAGCATAACAAATCCTTCAGGTTGTTCAACATAGACCTCTTCTTCTAGAATTCCATTCAGGAATGCAGACTTCACATCCAGTTGGTATATCATCCAACTATAATGGATTTTGAGGGATATAATCATCCTCACAATTTCAAGGAAAGAAAAAGGAGTGAAGTATTCCTTATAGTCCATGCTATACTTCTATTTATACCCCTTTTCTATGAGCCATGCCTTATAGTGATCGATCTCATCATTAACATTTCTCTTGATCTTGTACACACATTTGACACTAATTGTTTCTCGCTTTTAGGAAGTGTATTCAGATCCCATGTTTAATTTTTTTCCTATTGAATGAATTTATTATTTCATAGGTATTCTCTATCATTCTTATCTTATGGCTTCCTCAAAAGTTAGAGACTCATGATCTACATACAGGAAGAAAAGATTTACTACTTCAATTTACTCATATATGTTTCTTAAGATCTTCATTTTTATTGACTTCATGGGTGAGGATGATATGGTTTAATTATGACTTTATGGAGTGCTTTTAGGAGTGATGGAATGTACAAATGGACATTCATTTACTGATAATGTGCCAGAGGAAGGTGTTGTGGGAGTTTTCTCTTTATGCTCTTACTTTTCTTCAGGATCTTCTACTTCAACTGAAATATATTTTTTTGATTCTTCATCATCCCATTTCCAGGATTCTTCCACACAAAATATCACATCTATACTCACCACTAAATTATTAGTTAATGTATTATATATCTTGTAGGATTTAGAGGATTTACTGTAGCCGATGAAGATGCACTTTTCACCACGATCATCAATCTTCCTTCTTCTTACTTCTGTAAATTGAGTGTAGGTGACACACCCAAAGATTAATAGGTGTGAAATGCTTGGTGTATAGCCTCTCCATTCCTCTTATAGTGTCAAATTTCTGACACTCTTGGTAGGACACTGATTGATTATATAGGCAGTACATGCAATAGCCTCTGCCTAGAAGTACTTTGGTAGGATTTTCTCCTTCTGCATGGCCCTATTCATTTCAAGGATGGTGTGGTTCTTTTGTTTCGCAATTCCATTCTATTTTGGTGTATATACTATAATTTATTTCTCCTTGATTCCATATTCTCTATAAAAAACATGAAGTTCATTTGAATTATATTCTCCACCTCTATCAGATTGGGGTACTTGGATTTTGTAACCACTTTCTGCTTCAACACAGGCTTTGAAAATTTTAAGGATAGAAAAGGTGCAGGATTTTTCTTTGATTCAATACACCCAAATTCTTCTACTAAAATCATCAATGAGGTTAATAATTTACTTATTAAATCGAAGTGAGGTCATTTCAAGTGATCTGTAAATATCAGTGTGAACAAACCGAAATAGTTCCTTTTCTCTTCTGGACACTCCACTTGGGAAGGAATTATTTTTTTGCTCACTGAGTGTACAAACCTCACACACATGATTTTGAACATCAATCACCAGAAATCCATACAACATGCTTGATGAGTTTAAGATTTTAAGGCTACTAAAATGGAGATTCAAAAAATATATATTCCATATCTATGAGTCATTCTTTATGATTATTAAGAGATACTCTTTATCATTTGTGTTAATGTGCAGTGGAAACATGCGATTATTCATTATTTGGACTTGAGAAACAAGTCTCCTATGAGCATATATTGTAAACAGATAATATTTATCCATGTGTATGACATACCCCTTCTCAAGGATTTGGCCTATGGTATTATTTTTCATGTTTGGTACATAATACGCATTAGAGATGTAATTTGACTCATCATTATTATGATAGATTTTAATTTTACCTTTTCCAATCATAGGTACCTTTGATGAGTCGCCAAAACTCACATCACCATGAATTCTTCTATGAGTTCCTCAAATGGTTCTTTGTTACCTATCATATGGTTGTTTGTACCCATGTCGAGATACCACACATCTGGTCATTCTCATTCCTTTTATTTGGCATGGAGGAGTATGGTGACTTCTTTTTAATAGTGATATGATTCAACATAGTTATATTATTCTTCATGATCGATTTTTATCTGACACTTAGAGTCATAATTTGCAAATTTATTTCTATTGTGGAATTGAATGTTCATTGTGTTTCCACGACCACACTTGAATCGACCTCCACCATTTACTCATCCATGGAAACTAGTAAAATTTTGTTTTTTTTATGGCTTGGATGATATCCATGCCTTATGAATCTTACATGATTACTAGTTCCATAACCACCTTGTTCTGTATGACCATTATTTTGTTCTTGTAGACTCTACTTAGACTCTAGGCATTCTCAAGCGTTGAACGTGAATTATTTTTCATTTGTTGATCATGCACTTGCAAAGATCCCATCAATTATTCAATGGAAAGTTTTTCCAAATCCTTTGATTCTTTGATTTACACAACCAAATACTCAAACTTTGTTGTGATATATTGAAATACCTTTTCAATGAAATTAATGTCCTCAACTTTTTAACCATTTCTTTTTAAATTGTTAACAATAATGATTAAATGTGATATGTAGCCAGAGATACTCTCACCTTAATTCATGTGATCCACTATGAACTCCACTCTTAGTGTTTGGAGAAAAACCCACTTTACTCGATCAACACCCTTGGAAATGGTTCCAATCGTTTCCCAAGCTTGATTTCTTGATGTTTCTTTCAAAATCTTTTCAAAAGTTGATTCATCCAACCCTGGAAAGAGAAGGAACAATTCCTTATTGTATTTATTCCTTTTATTTTTGTGTGATGAATTTTCTTCATCTGTGAAGGCATCTTCTTCCTTCATAGTGGGTACTGTATACCCATCGGTGAAGATCTACCATAATTCTTGTGATACAAACAACACCTCCTTTGGATGTACCAACTTTCATAGTTGTCCTTAAACAACTTCGGAACTTGTGGATGGATTGTAGTGACCATATTGGGGAAATTGAAGGATTATTTGGTTTCTGGCCTCTAATAATAGTTTGTTGGTTATACAAGCCAGAAATGTGAGAAAGAAGAAATGGAAGACAACACAACTTTCAAGATTTCATTTTATAATAACATACAGACTAAATTTTCACACTATTTATATACTTTTCCCAATAAGTGAAATGAAACCAAAATATAAAAAACACATGACATTTATCGAAGGAACAAAAAATAAAGAACATTAAATAACATTCATAGGAAAGAAGTTCATGCTTGAGGAAGAGAAAAATGCATGGAAAAAATGAGCTACATGATAAAGGTGCACTTCATGGGAAAATAATTTGGATTGCATTTCCTACAAAAATAATGGGGGAGGTATTTTAGGACAAGGACATCTAGGGCTGGATGATCTCCATGCTTTTACTCATTTTTCATGGGTGGATAGGTTATTTGGTCTTCACCACTGTTTTTTGTGGGTTTTTCTTTTGTTTTTATCTCTATTTTCATGTGTGTGTTGGATGCTTCAGTTAATTCTTATATGGATATTGATGTTTCCCATTCTATGATGGCTACTACCCCTCGCCCCTCTTTTTGGTTCCCCAGGATATGATTCCAGCATATTTTTAGAGGGTTCTTTATCGCAATAGAGTTTGTGATCCTATGGATAAAATTTGAGGCTTATGATCATAACATGGTTCCAGTGTTGCTCTTTCACATTCACCTCAGTGGTATTGGATCTAGTTGGAAACTACTTAGAGCGGTTTTTTTAATAACATTGAGCCTAGAAATTTCTTGGGTACTTCAGTTTAATCAACCATCCCAACTATGTTTTAGTGAGGCCATTTTTTTAGAGATGATATGGTGTTTTTGGCTCCCATTATTGTATGATTGGTTTTTTCTCAGACCTCTCTCAACTTTAGGTTATGGATTCCTTAAAACTGCCATAATTGAAGACTATCTTCTGCCCTGTGTTTTTACTAGATTTTTGTTTTGTTTTGTCTCTCAATGATGGGGATTTTTGGATGATGTTTCTATCACTCTTACATGTTTTGGAAGTGATAGAATTTTAGAGATGGTGTGGTTGCCTTTTCCTTCCGGTATGAATCTAATTTGAGTGTCTTTTCTTGGTCTAGGGTTTCATGATCACTACTGGTAATTCGGGCTATAGCCACGGTTCTAAACCGTGACTATAGGCCCTCAAACCGTGGCTATAGGTAATAGCCACGGTTCCTTGAACCATGGCTAAATTTGGCATGGCTATAGGCCTTGACCTATAGCCACGGTTCCAAACCATGGCTTTAAATCTATAGCCACGGTTCAAACTGTGGCTTTAGGTATACAGCCATGGTTCAAACCATGGTTATACTAAAGGCCGGAAAGAATATATTTTCACGGTTTAAAACCGTGGTATTATGTCTATAGCCACGGTTAAAAACTGTGGCAATAAACCAATAGCCACGGTTTAGAACCGTGGCTATAGGGTGTCCAAATCCATAAAAAAATACCCCCTGGACACCCCCTAGACACCCCCCTGGACACCCCCTGGACACGCCCCTGGAGACCCCCCTGGACACCCCCTGGACACCCCCTGGACACCCCCTGGACACCCCCTGGACACCTCCTGGACACCTCCTGGACACACCCTGGACACCCCCCAGACACCCCCTAGACACCTCCTACAGACCCCCCCAATGATTGCTACATGAGATGAGGTAATTATGGAAGGAATTTCATCTAAAACTGCCAGAAGCAGACATTGAATTTCCATCACAACATGCTGATCTGGTTCAGACGACATGTGCAGAGGATGAGGATGATCTGGTTCGGACAACATGTGGAGAGGATGAGGAAAAAGAAGAATTACTGAACAAATATTATGTGATACATGTACAATAAAATATTCCATACAATTCCAAACCAATTTTTTAGTTGAATTGAGCCTTTGTACCACCTTCTATGCACGTTTTGTAGAAAGATGGATGAGAGGCAGCGCTGAGAGGAGATATAGTTTAGGAATGAGGAAATACGAAAAATTATAGAGCTAACCATTCAATGTTTCTATAAAGAGGAGTAACAGCCGCAAGGTGTCGTCCTGGAGCAGGGCCAAATCGCGGCGTGACAATGGCGTGACCGCGGCGTGACCGCTGCAGGGTGTCATCTTGGAGGAGTAACCGCCGCAGGGTGTCATCATGGAGAAGGGCCAAATCACGGCGTGGCCACCGCCGGGTGCCCTCCCCCCTGCTGGACACACCTCCCCCCTGTGGGACAGCCCCTCCCCCTGCTGGACAGCCCCACCCCCTGCCTAGATAGCCCCTCCCCCTGCCTAGACAGACCCTCCCCCCTGTTGGACAGCCCCGCCCCCTGCCTGGACAGCCCCTACCCCTGCCTGGACAGCCCCTCCCCCTGCTGGACAGCCCTCCCCCCCCCCCTTCTGGACACCCCTCCCCCCTGCTGGACACCCCTCCCCACTGCTGGATAGCCCTCCCCTGTTGGACAGCCCTCCCCCCTTGCTGGAAAGCCCTCCCCCTGCTGGACATCCCTCCCCCCTGCTGGACAGCCCTCCCCCCTTCCGGACAGCCCCTCCCCCTGCTGGACACCCCCTCCCCCTATTGGACACCCCCCCCTGCCGGACACCCCTCCCCCCTGCCGGAGAGCCCGCCCCCTGCCTGACAGCCCGCCCCACTTCCGGACAGCCCGCCCCCCTGCCGGACAGCCTCGCCCCCTTCCTGGACACCCCTCCCCCTGCTGGACACCCCTCCCCCTGCTGGACAGCCCTCCCCCCTGCTGGACAGCCCTCCCCCCTGCTGGACAGCCCTCCCCCCTACTGGACAGCCCTCCCCCCTGCTGGACAGCCCCCCCTGCTGGACACCCCTCCCCCCTTCCGGACACCCCTCCCCCCTTCCGGACACCCCTCCCCCTAGCTGGACACCCCTCCCCCTGCTGGACACCCTCTCCCCCTGCTGGACACCCCTCCCCCGGCCTGGACATCCCATCCCCCCTACCGGACACCCCTCCCCCTACCGGACACCCCTCCCCCCCTGCGGACAGCCCTCCCCCCATGTTGGACATCCCTCCCCCTATTGGACAGCCCCCCCTTCTGGACGGCCCCTCCCCCTTCCTGGACACCCCTCCCCCCTGCTGGACACCCCTCCCCCTGCCTGGACAGCCCATCCCCCTACCTGGACAGCCCATCCCCCCTGCCGGACACCCCTCCCCCCTGCCGGACACCCCTCCCCCTGCCGGACACCCCTCCCCCTGCCTGGATAGCTCTATTGGTACTCACACAATTTTTGGGAAATTTTCTCAGTCATGGGGAACTCAATTTGGTTGGATATACATACCGATAACCCAAGGTTTGGACACTATGTGATAACCCATGTGAATGTGGACATGTATATAATGATTCTAGAAGAAGTAGTCTTAACTAACTAGATGAATGTATAGAATTTCTGATCCAATATGAAAGGAAACCACAGTTCTACATGAATTATATGTTTTTCCATCATTCTCCAGAATGTAATAGGGACAAGGAGTGTTCTTTTTACAATATGAAGGGGAATGATGTCTCTAACTATGAAAGTTGGAACGGTAAGATGAATATTCCAATCTATGAATTGGAGAGAAAATACACTACTGTCCCTTATAATGTGGATAAGATAGGGGTTATATCAGTGTAGAAGGATACTGGGAAAACTACAGGCTTAATCACTTCAACATCACCTTAGGATGGTCCTTATAATGAAAAAAGCATGGATTATTCTCAGTGTGTTGTATTTACTCTAGAGGGCCCACCCCCGGGAAAATCCTTGAATGAGGACAATGTACCCCTTCCTGAGAGAGAGATAAACATTGGATAGAACATCCAGTTCGAGGGGCATGTATTTTGGGGGCACCTTTCCCTGATGTTTTGTACAGATCCAAGGGACTGTAGGTATTTGCAACTTTGTAGGAAAGCCTAATGTAAATACTCACGAATGGGAAAAATAGGCAGAAAGTCAATGTGGACCTCTATACAAATGTAGCTGGTCTTGAAGAGAGTACATCAAATGAGGCAACATTTGATGGAATTCCTACATATAGGTGTTTCTTTTAGGATGCTTTACCTAACCTGAATGCATCTCATGGTTCTCAAGTGGTTAAAAATGGGAAAAAATTCTTGCAGGTTCCTACCTATCATTAATTGATGATGACACATTCTGAGGGACCCCTCATGCATGTTTCATACATAGCTATCTGGGAACAATCCAGGAAGGAAACTGTAGAGACCCGAATCTTATCGTACATGGACATTACATTACTTTTGCGGAATACTTAGTACATAACAAAAAACACACACACAAGGATCGTAATAGTTTAGTGTCTTTGGAAGCTCGGAATATAATCTTCTAATCGTGGTGAAAGATCTTCAAAATCTCCCATAAAGATCTTCTTTTTTTTACCTAAAACCTTTCTTTATATCCTGGGGAAAAGAAAACATAAAAGGGTGAGCTCAAATGCTCATTAAGGGTAAACAAAAGAAATATCAGTCACATCGTATTCATAAGAACATAACATTTTGGAAATCATAACCTGCAAAAGAGAGCATAATTTCATAACATGGGATAAATCATGGCAGTGAAATGTAATCACAATAATCATAACTTAAAACATGAAACTTTTTGGCATTCACACATAATCATAGAGAATCATTTCTTGTTAGTCAAGACTCATTTCCAAGACTATCTTAGTGGACAAAGTCCCTTTCTGAATCGAGTAACCCTCGTTTCAGTCCTGTTTCACTGAACCGGTATAACCTACCGTTCCAGCCCTATCTATCTCATGAGATATAAAATCTTTACCCAATTCATTGGAGGTATATATAGGTCCCACCCATCTTATAATGAATCCTTTCTTATGTGTGCCACATAATCATAAATCACATGTAACAAAAATGGGATTCTTGAAACATCATGACATCATAAAACCATTCATATAAGATAAAGGAATTCATAAAAATATTTCCATCACAACATAATCAAATCCACGTAATAATAGGGATAAAAATAGAACCCTTTTATTATCTTAGATGGAAAATAATTTTGATAAAATACTTGAACTCCACTCTTGAGGAAAATATCCTTTCTACTTCAAAAACACTTTTCTTTTCTTAACATGTCAAAAAATTATAAACTAAAAGAAGTTGATTAAAAATAAACTTGAAAACTTATAAAGGAAGATTCTTGGAAATAATGTTTAAAAATCCATTCTTGCCGTATAAGTTAAAAAAAACATTCTTCGTACCTTTGTCGGAAAAGTCAAAAAGTACCTCGTACGAAAAAAACGACAAAAGATTCCTTTCATATTCTTTACTAAAAACTCATCGAAGGGTAAAATTGGATTTAAACTATTGTAAGTGGATGGAAACAATATTACATATTGAAAGAACATGGATGTGGATGATAAAATACACCCCAGTAAATACTTACGAATAAACAATCTCGGATAAAAATGAGATTGTGGTATTTTCCCTTACCTTAGGTCTGACTTGCTTTGTAAGTGTCCGAACCTCATATATAATGATTTAAATCATGTTATTGACTTATTCCAGAATCATATTCATTGTTATGATATCATATATGGTTCACTTATTACATTATATTACCCGTTCTTTTGTAAATTCCATGTTAAAGAAGCGTTTTGGGTAAAATCGTTTCATTTATCGTAGGTGTTTTGACTTGTTGTTCTTGACATTATTATTACTTATATAATGATTTACTTACTTCCAGAATATAAAATATGATTTATATATCATATATATTCAGTATATATATATATAATAGATAGATAAATGAAATGAAAAACACCGTTCATGGAGACGGTAGTCTGTACGTACGCATGAACGTTGTTTTCCTTTCCTTATTGTCTTGAATGGAAGTAAGTAGATGACATACATATATATATACATAAATCCAGTAGATTTATAATTTCATATATTTCATTATTATTTCTTATATATACTTTATAATCATTCTTAAATGGTTAACATGGAGAATGAATCTCATCGCGTCGTGGAGACGGTAGTCCGTACGTACGCACGAGCGATGATATCATTTCCATAAATATTGAATTGAATTGGAGTGGATTATACAATATATCAGAATCAATATGATGTTGTAATAACTATGTATAGTTATTCTTTACACCATTATACCCATCCATGTAAGGTGGTGGTGGAAAATAGATTACACCACGGCGTGGAGACGGTATTCCGTACGTACGCACGCGCGGTGATTTCTTTTTCTGTAGGATGGATAGATGGTGAAATAGGGTTGTTTAATACTTATAATAACATATCAGAATATGATTTATACTGATGTTATTACTTCATAATGAAACAACCTAAGAAGAATAAGTGGAAGAAGAAATAAAGATGAAAGAATTGGTAACGGTAATTACCTCTTCTTTGAAGCGCCTTTTGGAGACCTCCTCTTAGGGAACTAAAATTGGTCTTTGAGGAAGACCAGAACCTCTAGGATGTTGCTAGGGAAGTGGAGAAGATATTTTGGCAGGGTTTGGACGAGCTTGAGTGCTCAAATTGGTGTGAGGAGGAGGGGGGAAAGGTGTCCTTTTATAAGGGAGGAGAGGGGCACCTTAGGAATATCTCAAAATATTATTTTATATTAAAGTCAAAATCAGTTTATAATGGTTCCAAAGGGTCTTATTTCGAAGATAAAGTGGGGATGGGTCGAAAGCCTATCAACCAATATGATTTAGACAAGTTTAGGGTATTATTTTAACCTTATCAATTAGATTTAACTCTAAGTTAAATAATTTAACTTTTACCGTGTCTTTTTGTTTTCTTTCACTATATGGTTAATACACTTACTATAACATGCCAAACGAACCCCAAATTTTTTATTATTAATATATATATCCTTATCTAAGTCATTTGGCAGAACCTTAGATTTTTAGGAATAAAATAACAATTAATAATATAATATTTGATTTAAAAACTATTTTGTGTCAATTTTAACACTATTTGATATATGATTTTTGTGAAAGTCATAACAGAATTATATGTTCGAACCAAGTTGATTAAATAAACACTAATATATCATAGTAACCTAAAAAATTAGTGGAATTCATAAAAAGTCTCAAATTACATTCATTTGATCATTTATAACATCAATTATGTTAATATTTCCTTAAAAGGGTAATTACTGCATCATCGTTGTGTCATAAATAAATTAATTTATTTAAAGTCTAAAAATTATAAATAAAATTTCATTATGTATGAAATCTTTTTTGCTTTCTAATGAATATTTATAGTCTAATTTATCTTATGTATAACCCCATATTAAAAATGATTTACTTATTAAACTTTGATTTTAACTATTTTAACCCTTCTTTAAATAAATTAATAATAAATGTCCTAATCTAACCCAAGTGGGCCTAAATGGTCATATTTTATTCCTAAGTTTGTTTTTGGTCGAATTAAACTTATCCAATAGAATTAGGACATGTTTAAGGTAATAGTAATATCATTTTTACCCTTAGTTACCCTATTTACTATTAACCGCGGTAAAAAAAAGTAAAAAGTTACTATTTACCAAAAAATTATTTTTATCTCATTGAACCACATTTTACTTATTGAAATCAACCGTGTCTCTCGGATTTTTGAAATTCCATTCACATAAGCGGTAAAATTAAGTTTTATGAAAAGTTCAGTTTTTTTAACTACCACTTAGTAGTTTCACTATTCATCAAAAATTGATGTTTTTTCAGAACAATGTCAAAATTTCATCCTAAGCTATATTTCATATTCCGAATTCAAAAATTAAGTCTATTTTACCAAATTCATAACATAGAAGTTGCATTAATTAATTTTATAATTAAATTCCGTTGTTAAAACAAATAGCGTGTTTTTAAGAAACAATATCTATCAAAAGATTGACACTTGTTTATGTCTGGTTTAAATGTGAAATTACATCCAATGACCAACATTGTATTAAATTGTAAAAATATATTCTAAATATACTTTAAACCCACTCAAATTAATAATTTATCACTATTAATTATTTCGATTAAAAAAGTTGTTTTTTAATTATAATTTAGTAATTTTCACTATTCATCAGAATATGAAAGTTATCCGAAATGTACCAAAATTTCACCTTAGGCTAAATTCGATACTCCGAATCCAAAAATGAAGTCCATTTTGAGAGCTAAAATTTCTAAAATTTAAAAAGTGGTTATTACTATTCATAACGGCTAGTTTTAATAATATTTTAATAGCATATCGTTGTTTCGTGAAACTCAGTATTGCGTACTACACACGCTATCGAGGAAGGTTGCGATTGCGTGTAATGCAAGGAAAGTCAAAGATGCGTGTTGTGAAAGCTCCTTTTGGTGTAGCGTACAACACAAGACATTAATAAAATTAAAAAGAATATTTTTCATAAAATCTCGGGCTGTTACATTCTACCCCCCTTAAAATGAATTTCGCCCTCGAAATTCGTTGAGGTTATAAATGGTTTACTATTCGAAAGTTTCTTTAATAGAAACCCACATCGTAAAAAGGAATATCAAAACCAATCTTTAAAAACAAAAGTATGAAACGTAACGGTTACCCAAATAAACTAATCACTGGGTTTCCACATAGGTGAAAATATGGATATGGAAGAAAAATCTATCCATCATGTTCTGATGGAGAGTGGTAGAGAACATGGCTATGGAAAATCCAGAAATCACAAAGCCATAAATTTGTGAAGATCTAAGGTACCATCTGATTCATCAGTTATAAGATCACTAGGACAACATTTTTGGTTTTCAAGATCGTTTCCCTAAAGTTAAAGAATTTGAATCAGAATAAATACTTACTTTATTTCGGTACAATCTCACTGTTGTTCGTTCCTTTAACAATTTCCACTTCATCTCTTAAATAAATGAAGTTGAATTTGTTATTCGTGAAGTGTTAGCAGATAATGTGATAGAATGACGGGTCATTCCATCTGTCTCAAACAAAAGGTTAGCAAAAATTATATACATAAGTCGATCTATAGTGATATTAATCATATATGGTTCCTAAAATGGACTTTATACTTCATATATCATACTGCTTAATATAATAAAACTAGTTTCTAATAAACAGGGACTTCCTGTAGGCCAGTGGTAGGCGATAAAGGCCAGTCGCACTTCGGTTGTGGGTTCGATTCCCACAGCCTTGTCCGATGCGATGGGTTGTCGCCCGTTCTGCAGGTTGTCCTTTTTCTAAAACTATATTACTATAACATCCCATCAATAATATCGAAGAAAACTTCTATCCTTAAACAATACTAACTTATGTCCAACATAATCCATTCCAATCTTTAGGCTTATCCATAATACTGCAGTCCATTCTCATAACCAGAGATTTAATACCATCGTTGATCCCCATATATCATAAGATATGTTTTGTTGGTCATATTCCAAACATTCAAAGGCCTTAATCATGTATTCTCTTGAATACCCATCGAACCTTAGTGTAACATGAATGCAGTTAAAATTTAACACTTTCCACATACCAAAATCCTCAGAATTCTATATACTCAAACCATGATATCACTTAGTCCTTATATCAATCATGAGCTCATGAATACTGTTAAACATTTAATTTTCTCCTTATCCCTTCATTATGCGCATATCATCTAAATTCCAAAAATATCTGAATAACCTTTCATGGATAATAGTACCATTAATCATACACTTTCATAACTCAAGGAAAGACAATAGTGTAACAATCCTTAGATGTCTCTTTATTCAAAAGTACCATGAGATTTTTTATACAACATTACACATGATGAACATGTAATCATTCCACTAAATTCTTAAACCATTAATCGATCTTCAACAATTCTTTCATCTCACATATCATTTGTAGTCTCTTCATCATCATCCATATAAATACTACCCATACGACCATACTGATTCTCTTCATGAGTCTTTCCCTTAGGGCATTGGTTTGCATAATGCCCATACATTCCACATTTAAAACACTTAACCATTTTTGATGTCGTAGCAATACCATTATCCTCATCCATGGTGTTAACTGAACCTTTTCCTTTGCACTTACTTGCTTTGTGTCCTTCTTTTCCACACCCAAATCATCTTCCAGTTCCCTTGAAACATTCTCCTTGATGCCTCTTCCCACATGATTTACATAGGGGAAATTGAACTTTCTTTCCTCTATGATCTTCATGAAACTCCATCTTTCTCTTATTAGCCGAGTCAGGAAACTTACCAAATTTTACTTTATTGATCATATTATGAGATTGCTGATTCAGCATAATAATGATGTTTGGACTTCCAAATCCCATTTCATTATGAAGAATATCATTACATTGTCCATCATATCCTCCATTATCGTGAATCATCTTGTTTCCAGCCATTTTCTAAAACCCAAAAAGAATAGTGTGAGAGGCAAAATAATGCTAAGGAAAACAACATAGTAAAGGGGGAGTACCCTTAATATCTAACATCTTAGGTTAAATTCTAAGATTGTTATCGTAGTTCTAGGATTATATCCTATACGTATACGTATCCTTAGGCACATCCCTAGACATACCTTAGAAATATCTCTAGGGATCTCACTAAAGTTCTCGCATCCTAGTTTCCAAAGGTTGACTAAACCTTTCCTCTGATACCAACTGTAGAGACCCGAAGCTTATCGTACATGGACATTACATTACTTTTGCGGAATACTTAGTACATAACAAAAAACACACACACAAGGATCGTAATAGTTTAGTGTCTTTGGAAACTCGGAATATAATCTTCTAATCGTGGTGAAAGATCTTCAAAATCTCCCATAAAGATCTCCTTTTTTTACCTAAAACCTTTCTTTATATCCTGGGGAAAAGAAAACATAAAAGGGTGAGCTCAAATCCTCAGTAAGGGTAAACAAAAGAAATATCAATCACATCGTATTCATAAGAACATAACATTTTGGAAATCTTAACCTGCAAAAGAGATCATAATTTCATAACATGGGATAAATCATGGCAGTGAAATGTAATCACAATAATCATAACTTAAAACATGAAACTTTGTGGCATTCACACATAATCATAGAGAATCATTTCTTGTTAGTCAAGACTCATTGCCAAGACTATCTCAGTGGACAAAGTCCCTTTCTGAATCGAGTAACCCTCGTTTCAGTCCTATTTCACTGAACCGGTATAACCTACCGTTCCAGCCCTGTCTATCTCATGAGATATAAAATCTTTACCCAATGCATTGGAGGGAGATATAGGTCCCACCCATCTTATAATGAATCCTTTCTTATGTGTGCCACATAATCATAAATCACATGTAACAAAAATGGGATTCTTGAAACATCATGACATCATAAAACCATTCATATAAGATAAAGGAATTCATAAAAATATTTCCATCACAACATAATCAAATACATGTAATAATAGGGATAAAAACAGAACCCTTTTATTATCTTAGATGGAAAATAATTTTGATAAAATACTTGAACTCCATTCTTGAGGAAAATATCCTTTCTACTTCAAAAACACTTTTCTTTTCTTAACATGTCATAAAATTATAAACTAAAAGAAGTTGATTAAAAATAAACTTTAAAACTTATAAAGGAAGATTCTTGGAAATAATGTTTAAAAATCCATTCTTGCCGTATAAGTTAAAAAAAACATTCTTCGTACCTTTGTTGGAAAAGTCAAAAAGTACCTCGTACGAAAAAAAACGACAAAAGATTCCTTTCATATTCTTTACTAAAAACTCATCGAAGGGTAAAATTGGATTTAAACTATTTTAAGTGGATGGAAACAATATTACATATTGAGGGAACATGGATGTGGACGATAAAATACACCCCAGTAAATACTTACGAATAAACAATCTCGGATAAAAATGAGATTGTGGTATTTTCCCTTACCTTAGGTCTGACTTGCTTTGTAAGTGTCCGAACCTCCTGTATAATGATTTAAATAATGTTATTGACTTATTACAGAATCATATTCATTGTTATGATATCATATATGGTTCACTTATGACATTATATTACCCGTTCTTTTGTAAATTCCATGTTAAAGAAGCGTTTTGGGTAAAATCGTTTCATTTATCGTAGGTGTTTTGACTTGTTGTTCTTGACATTGTTATTACTTATATCATGATTTACATACTTCCAGAATATAAAATATGATTTATATATCATATATATTCAGTATATATATATATATAATAGATAGATAAATGAAATGAAAAACACCGTTCATGGAGATGGTAGTCCGTACGTACGCATGAACGCTGTTTTCCTTTCCTTATTGTCTTGAATGGAAGTAAGTAGATGACATACATATATATATATATACATAAATACAGTATCTTTATAATGTCATATATTTCATTATTATTTCTTATATATACTTTATAATCATTCTTAAATGGTTAACATGGAGAATGAATCTCATCGCGTCGTGGAGACGGTAGTCCGTACGTACGCACGAGCGATGATATCATTTCCATAAATATTGAATTGAATTGGAGTGGATTATACAATATATCAGAATCAATATTATGTTTTAATAACTATGAATAGTTATTCTTTACACCATTATACCCATCCATGTAAGGTGGTGGTGGAAAATAGATTACACCACGGCGTGGAGACGGTATTCCATACGTACGCACGCGCGGTGATTTCTTTTTCCGTAGGATGGATAGATGGTGAAATAGGGTTGTTTCATACTTATAATAACATATCAGTATATTATCTATACTGATGTTATTACTTCATAATGAAACAACCTAAGAAGAAGAAGTGGAAGAAGAAATAAAGATGAAAGAATTGGTAACGGTAATTACCTCTTCTTTGAA